>OY997588.1:115661328-120661328 GCA_963921825.1 Erodium maritimum
GAATCCTCGTAAAGACAAGTATCAAGGTCATGCCCAACCCGCATGATATATTTGTTTTGAATCAAGGATCGAGCCCAAAAAAGTCCATTCCACACAACAATACGACTCAGGCGAGCACAAGCCTTCTAAAGCGAAGTTGTATGAAATACTTACTCCGAGTAACCATATCCACAAAACAACTTTTCGCCTTTACGATGTCGTGTTGTCGTGTGTGGCTTGTTTGTTCCCGTGGTGGTCAAATGGTTTGTGAAGCATGGGGTTTCGAGGTGCTAAGGTACAAGGTGGCGGCGAGCAACGTGGAGGTCTTGAGGTATGCTAACCGTGTTGATGTGGCTTTGGACTTAGTTGTGTGATCTTTTTTTTTTGCCATTGTTTATTGTATCATGTGGTTTGGATGTATTTTGTTAGGTGCAATTCATTTTGTTTATTTTTTGCCTCCCACTGTCTTTATGTTGCATCCAAGCAATGCACAGGTTCGTGAAATGCATTTAAGGTGATCACAATTCGTGGTATCTTCTTGGGGCCCTTCAATCTTCGAATGAGAGATTTTATTTATAAAAATCGCTTATAAGAAATAGATTCGGCACTCCTAGCACAGACCCGGGTGCGTGAGACTAAAACAAAAAATTCACCATTAAATTGAAACCCAAAGTTGGACAAGGAAATGTAATCTAGATCGCCTAAATCAGAAGACCTAGGAAACACATACGAACATAACTTCCTCAATGCAACTCATTCACGCCTATTACAAGCCTTACTCGTATCAATCTTCAATTCAAACCAAATTATGTTTCCCTCATTCTTTTGTCGTCTTTTCCTCGTCTAAACCATGAATTGCATCCCAGTTCTTTTCTCTTTATCTCCCAAATATGTTATACTCAACTCCTCAAAGACTCGACTCTTCTTATTCACTAATACCCAAACTAAGAGCACCATAGTGGGGTCTCGTTTTTATCGATTCACGCGTCTAGTTCGACGAAAAAGTTGATTTTGACGGTCGTTTCGTCAAATATGAGTCCATTGATGCGTCGAATTGACGCAATAGCTTTAGATGTTCTACGAATAAGCATATCGTCATCAAAGTCGTTTTAACAGAAACGACTTTGACCATCCAAATCAGCAAGCGACACGTGGGGGGATCGACGAGGTGACTCTAACGCAACGCGCCGATTTTGCCACGTGTCCCAGAGTTAGCAGAATCGTGTAACTGGAATTAATTTTAATTTATTTTTCTGATAAAATTTGTGTATAAAAACCCTCACTTCTTGAACAACAATGTATTACACCATAAATTGTTTCATTTTTCTCTAAAACAAATTCTAACTTCTCGTTCTGTCATGGATGATTCTTTGGTGAGGAGTATAATGGCGGCGTAATCGACTACCCAACGTTACGAGAGAGGACACGTTAGGCGGAGCACCATATGTTGTAGTCTTTATGAGAAATGGTTATTGAAGTTGGGGAACGGAGGACGAACCCGTTCGGGTGAAGCACAAAAGAAATTATTTTTTCATAGAACAAAGTGATGCTCACGACCGGCTTATGTATGATAAAAAAAATGTTTAGGCGGTGTTTATGTATAGTGCAAACAGTTTTCATGAAATTGGTATGTGGAGTCACCGAGTTCGATTATTACTTCACGCAAAAAGTTGATTGTCATGGTTTGGCCAGCTTTACACCGATTCAGAAGTTTACGACAACTATTCAGATGCTCTATTATGGTTCATTGACTGATAGCCCGGATGAAAATTTGAAAATGATAGAGACCACGGGCCTCGAGTGCGTGCATTGTCATCAACGTCTTTGGAGATATCTATCTAAGGAAGCCCAAGGGTAATGATATTGCTTACCTAACTCGTGTTAATGAAACTCGGGGTTTCCCATGTTGTTTCGACAACCTCGATTGTATGCATTGGGTGTGAAAGAATTTCCAAAAGCGCATTAAGGGGTTCACGAGCGGGACGATCATCCTGGACCAATAGTTATGCTTGAAGCTGTGGCTGGTCCCGACACCTAGTTCTGGAACTCATACTTTGGCATGTTGGGGTCAAACAATGACATTAACAAAATTTATCCACTGCGGGAAAGTTTTGTGAAGTCCTTCCAGGCACCATAACTCCCGAAGCACGTGTTATACGCAAATAAACAGGAGGCCGCAAGGAAGGATGTTGAGAGGACATTTAGGGTTCTCCAAAATCGGTTTCATATCATCATTCAGACGGCTCGAGGTTGGGACAATCAAAAATCGGCTATGATAACGCGAGCGTGCATTTTTTTACACAACATGATTGTTGATGATGAACGAGATACATACCAAGGAGAAATTAAACGTCTGGATTTCGAAGAACCAATATTGCCCGTCCACCAAGGGCTATTACCTGGTTACGAGGTCATTCGAACCCACACAAAACGTCTCGAGGATCGAGCCGCCCACCATCAGCTAAAAGCAGATCTTATTGAACACATTTGATATTTGTTCAACCTAAAGGCTGTTTTGGATCTCAACTCTTAGGTATACTATATTACTAGCCAATGTCATTGTACTTCCTTTTGGTGTGTTGTATCACATATGGATTTGTGTTTCATGCACTTCCGTTACATGTACTTGTATGTCGGAAAATTTATTTTACTCGTGCGACATTATTGGTGTTTTTCGTTATATGGATTGTGCCCCTTCTCAATGCATCTAGGAGGCCGAATCGATGGTCTACACAAAATACTCCTCTACCCCCACATTTCATCTAAAAAAGGCAAACACATATTCATTTTGATCATCATTTTCTAAATTGTTCTCAAGCAAATTTCCAACACAACGGAGTCTGAGAATGAAAGTGGTGTTTCACAAAGTGATATGGGTCCACCACAATCACTCCACATGATCGAGCGAGAAACCCACCGTCATGGTAGGTTCGAGCGCACTAAAGCCCACCGTCGTGGTAGGTTCGAGCGCACTAAAACCCATCGTCATGGTAGGTTCAAGTGCACTAAAGCTCGGATAATGAAGTGCCACAACTCATTGACAAGACAATACGCTGAAGTCGTTGCTTTGGACACAACCTACTGGACCCCGCTTGAGAAGGCCAACCACAAAGCTCTAATGGTTTATATGCTTCAAGTTATGAACCACATATAAATCGTTTGCATGTATGTTTTTTTTATCATTGTACTCGATTTCAAACACGGTGGTGTCTTCGGAAACTTAACCGAATTGTTCAAAAAGTGTTTTCTCTAAATGTAAGGGTAATCAAATGTCACTCTCGCGCAAATGGATGATTTTGCTCATGCCTCATCCACCGAATCAACCAAGGGATAATGATATATGATTGTATCCAAAAAACAAAACCCTAGCTGAATCAGCGAAGGCATTAAAGTGCACCGATTCGATCATCAATGTTTTGACCGATTCTTCCTCCTCTTTAACCTATCCACCTCACCTATAAATACCAATCTACACCACCTATTCATTTTTACGTTTTGGCGACAACGATCACCTTTTTCACCTTCTACTTTCTCTATTTCCTCTCTAGTAGATTCGTCCACATTCCCCCGACTTGGACCGACGAGGAAGAAAGGAGCCTTGTTATTGCGTGGATGGTCCACACATACATTACTCGAGAGTTTTGGCACCGGCTCCACCATGAATAGATGACCATGCACTCGGGTCCATGGCCTCGGACCGAGAAGCAGCTTAAAGACCACTACCAAAGGACCAACGCCCGGGTCAAGTCCTTCGGGTTGGCGTTCTTGGAGGCACGCCATACTCCCAGTTTTATCCCCACTAACGTTGTAGTGCTGCTGGAGGCAAATTGGTCGTATGAGCACAATGCCGACTACCCGTTCACTAAGCATGGGTGGTGGGCGACTATTTAGTAATGCCCGAAATGACGCTTGTACAATAGGTCCGCCCCCCTCTAGTCATCAGATACGGGTTTGGTCAATGGCGTGTTTTGGTGTTTCTCGGGTTTTGTTATTTCTCAGGTTTGCATTGTATTTTTCTTTACCCGTTTCGAAAATAATAATATTGTACCTTCATTTTTCGTTGTTTTTTATACAATTGTTATATTAATTTTTTAATCAATTTGATTAAAAATAGATCGAATCGATTTATTTTCGCTGTGATTAAAAAAAACATTAGACTCATGTTAAGAAATCTAATTGGAGGCTAATTCTCACTATTCCCCAAAGTATGAACTCAACTGGCCCATGTGGGTGCTCTAATGGAGGGATTGTTAACTATTTGAGTACAATAATTAGAAACCAAAGTAGGCGTTGTAAGTTGTAACCCATTAGACAAAAAGCGGAGCATTCCTCGGGAAGGTGACGTTTCAAACCCACTATTCATCACTGCACCCAATCTAATTAGAAAGTTCAAATTCTTTTTCCTTGTAAAATATATACAAAATAAAAGATGAAAACAAAAACTATAAAAGATGATGGGATAATGAATTAATTATGAAGGATACGATAAATAGTTTTAAGTTTTAACTGCAACAAACAAATAAAAAAAAATGAAAGCCGGTCCTAAAAAGTCCTAACGGTAGCGACGAACCAAACTAGCCTGATGATCTTCATCCCATAAACATTGGCGACAAAGCGGGAAGGAACATTTATATATATAATATACATATAGTTTCTCTCTCCTCATGTCATGTCCTGTCGACGTCGTGCCGGCCTCCTCCATCTCTTCCTTTCCTTGTATGTATATGAATACTTCCTCTCTGTACCTCTTCTTCTTCCTTTCCGCTCCTTCTCTCTTTCACCTCTCATGCTCTTGCGCTTGAGCTTTTCCTGTCAGTACCACTACCAGCAATGGCTTCCACTTCCGGCTCTGCTCTCAGATCAGCGCACCGGGCGGAGAGGCAGCTACACGTCCCTCCTCATTCCGCTTCTTCTTCTTCCTCCTCGTATCCTAGGGGCATGGCTGCTCAAATCAGTCACTCTGTTCGCTCCAGGGCTCCGGCTTCCCGACGCTCCCTCACCCCCAATTCCCGTGCCCGTTCTGCCGACTTCGATGAAGGTCTGCCCCTTTCTCTCTCTCTTTTGGCTTACCTTTCTTCTCGATTTCTCTGCTGGGTTGCTTAGGTTTCGCTTCCTGTGAATGTTTGATCATTTGGGTCTTCTCTTTTTTGGACGAATTAGAGGATAATATGTCCTAAATGCTGAAAATTAAGGCCGTTAATCTCTGCATTGGACTCCTGAGATGGTGTCCAAAATAAGTAAATTTGTTGATTAAGAGTTTTGGCTGCGACAAGTGGTACATGTTAGGTTCTGAATTGTGCTCTTACTAGGTGGAAGCCAGAATGCAAGATAGGTAGGGTCATTGTGAAGTTAAAAGCTCTAACTCTCATCATTTAGAGCCGAGGCCAATGCCCTTTGTGAGGACGGGTAACTACCACTAACATCCCACACAAACAGACAATGAAGCATACTTTGCTACTGATTTGTTGTAAGATTGACATTAACACACCAGTTTTATAATTAAAACGATGCCCAATTAAGAAATAATCTGTTTTGCTAATCGGTGGAAAATACTTTTGGGGAAAGTATCAGGCATGTAATTTGTAGGGCGAAACCATTATGTCAGGAAAAACTACTAGAATCTTATAGGGACAATATTTTTGAAAAGGTCAGAATGATGGTTGAACACTTCTTTTGTTGCTTTTACAAGGCCAGGAGATGGTAGCTTTTACTCATCAAGTTTTTGTGAAGTTCTTCCAGGCCAAAGTGGTCCTTAATAAGATAAAAAAAGTTCAGTTTCTATAAGTGCAGCCCTCTGTTAGTGTTGGTAGCGAATCTACATGTATGTAATGTTTTCTTGGTAGTATTTTGCTTTGTCAGAAGAACTAAATACATTTGTCTTGTGGCATAATGTTATCTATAGCTCAAAAAAATTGTTACCAGTATATTTTAAAGAGTTTCAATTTGACCTTATCACAGATTCTGTAAGGGTGAGAGTAGCTGTTAGACTTCGTCCAAGAAACACTGAGGATCTCCTTTCAGATGCTGATTTTGCTGACTGCGTCGAACTGCAGCCAGAGGTGATCTATCTCTTTCGTTAACAAATTAAGAACTTCATTTTATGCTGGTGGTTTCTATGCTTTTGTTCCAGTTATCAGATTCCTAATCAATACTTTTTTTGCAAACTGTTGCAACTGAACTCTCAAAGTAATTCATGTGATTTTTTAATGCAGCTGAAGCGGTTGAAATTGAGGAAGAATAACTGGAGTTCCGAGTCTTATAGATTCGATGAAACTTTTACAGAAACCGCCTCCCAAAAGCGTGTATATGATGCTGTAGCAAAACCTGTAGTTGAGGTGAGTGATCAATAAGCTTGACAAGTTTTAGCATCAGGAATTTCTCATCATCCCTGCAACCTTGAAATGCCGTGTCTTGGTGATTGAATGTAGTTGACTGTCTGTGCTTTATACTTTTCTTATCCCCCAAATCAACAGTAATATTAATCTTTGTCTCTCTCTAAGACATTCTCGTCATTAAAACATTTATTTGGGAAAGTTCTGGATGGCATGTTAATTATTTTGGTCACTGCTGGTGTACTTTTGCAGAGCATATTAAATGGATACAATGGGACGGTGATGGCTTATGGCCAAACAGGTACTGGTAAAACTTACACGGTGGGCAGACTGGGTAAAGAAGATGCGTCTGAACGTGGTATTATGGTAAGAGCTCTAGAGGACATAATGGCGAGCATATCAGATGCTGCTGATAGTGTGGAAGTTTCATATTTGCAGGTACTTCACGTAGTTTCTTTTACATCAAGACTTACTTCGAGTGTAATTTCTGTAGTCTTAAGCCTAACTCATACCCACTTCTTCTTCTATATGCATAGCTGTAGCTATTGTTTAGAGTTCACTGTTCAGGTTGTTACATTGCCTTTTTCTCTTATTTGTTTTGTTTTACTGTTTCAGTTGTATATGGAATGTATACAAGATTTGCTCTCACCGGAGAAGATTAATATCCCTATTGTAGAGGATCCCAAGAGTGGGGAAGTGTCATTGCCTGGTGCTGCGGTAGTTAAGGTTCGAGATCTTGAACACTTCATACAATTGCTGCAAGTTGGGGAGGCAAACCGTCATGCTGCTAATACAAAGCTAAACGCAGAATCTTCCCGTAGTCATGCAATTCTTATGGTGCGTGCGTATTGTAGAATCCTGGATATTTCTGATATTTAGGTTCTTCTTTAAACCATTAACCATTTTATCTCTCTGAATAAATAATTAATTCTAGATTCTGTAAATCTAAAATCCCTGTCTTACAGGTTTATGTTCGAAAATCTGTACGCGAAAGAGTAATAGATGATCCTACTTCTCGAGAGGACTCTACAACTGATTTAACCCTAAGCAGTGCCATACCATTGGTCAGAAGAAGCAAGTTGCTGATTGTGGATCTTGCTGGGTCTGAAAGGATCGACAAATCTGGTTTGTTCATCTGAAACACGCCTCTTGAATTTTGGTACTTGCCCTAAAATTGTGTCACAACTTCTTGTCTAAGGTCCACATCCTGTGCTGGGAAAATTTGGTTTATTTGTAACTTGTTTTTTTTTCCAAGTCCAATAACTTTTATGAATGTTAAATGTAGATCCTTTGAAACTGATATATTGTTTCATGCTGCAGGCAGCGAAGGGCACTTGCTAGAGGAGGCTAAATTCATCAATCTTTCTCTAAGTGCCCTTGGAAAATGTATAAATGCATTGGCTGAAAATAGTTCACATATCCCTATCAGAGACTCAAAACTGACAAGATTGCTTCGCGATTCATTTGGAGGTTATCCCTTTTTTTCCATTTCTTTTTTCACTTAAATGTTTTTATAGTTTGGTATCAAAATATATAGTTAGCATCTATTGGAGAGGTTGTCACTTTATGTAAAGAATTGGTCTGATCAATTATTTTGTTGTTGTTGTTGAATGCTACTTGTTCCTTGTATCAAAATACAACGAATCCATCCCTCAGCGGGTAGTTTTATGATACAAATCTTGTGATATAGTTAGTGTGAAACCTTACACTAGGAGTGACATCAAGCATGAGCTGGATGTTGCTATTCGTGACTGATCTTATGTTCTCAATTTTAGGCTTGGTGCTTATATATGAAACATGCATAACATCTCTTTAATTTATTTATTATTGTTTTATCAACCAGGCTCAGCCAGAACTTCACTTATAATAACAATTGGACCATCTGCACGGCATCATGCTGAGACCACTAGTACGATAATGTTTGGACAGCGTGTAAGCAATGCAATTTTTTTATGTGATTGCATATTCAATTTCATGTTGTGTATCATTCTCTCTCTCTCTCTCTCTCTCTCTCTCTCCTGTGATTTTGAGTTGGATGCCCTAACAAACGCAATAGCAAAAATAATGCCTAATGCTTTGCTTTATAAGCGAATTAGATTCTGACCTGTGCTTTCTTCCTCAATCTTGTTAGCAATAAATAATATATATTTTTCTTATATGGTTGGTTCAAGTTGGTGTATCATGCTCTTCTAAGTGTAGGTTATTTAAATTCCTTCTACTTCAATGATAAATATGTATATTTCAAAGATTCTATGTTAAAATAGTATAGCTTTCGTGCTTTTGCAGGCTATGAAGGTGGTGAACATGGTAAAGCTTAAAGAAGAATTTGATTACGAAAGTCTATGTAGGAAGCTTGAGAAGCAAGTAGATGTTCTTACAGCAGAAATTGAAAGACAACTTAAGTTAAGAGACAATGACAAGTGTGAAATGGAAAAGCGACTCAAGGAGTGTGAAATATCTTTGTCTGAAGCAGAAGAAAATCTAGTTACAAGGTCTGAGGTAGTTGCCTCTCTTGTCATATAGTTTGCAACCTCAATTAATTGATATTGATTTCTAGGCTTGTGCTTATCATCTCACACCTTCTAGTGATCATTTCTGGACAATCAAATGGTCATCAATGCAATTTGTTTTCTCAATAATGTGTATGTACGTGGTACATTTTCTGATATCTGATGCTTGCAGATTTTAGAGAGGGAAAAAGGCCGTTTGGAACTAGAGGTGGAACAAGTCTTAACTGAACTGAATCGTCAGAAGGATCACAATAATTTGATGCATGATAAAGTTGCAGATCTAGAAATGAGTTTGAATTGTAGCAAGGTATTTTCCTCCACAGAGATAGTTGACATAGTGGTTTGTTTGATCATTCTGCTTTTGTTTTAACCAGTATTGTTTAGTGTCTAACCTATTAAAAAAATGAAAACCAAATTATGTCCTCTTATTTAAATGCCCATCCTTCAGATTCTTAGGTTCGGTAGAGAACGGCCTAATGTGGGTTTGCTATTAAAACTCTGGTAATTGAATAAGTGCTGACAGATTTTAAGCATTTGGCCCAAGTTCATCTGTTTCACTAACCCAGATAGTATGGGATGGCTTCAATTCCACTTGTAAAACCCCTCTGGCTGGCCTCAGGTGGAACACAATGCGGACACTGAAGAAGGAAGGGAAAGAAGATTACCATTCTCTTCAAATCAGCGCATCTATCAACGACACATCACGTGAAATTGCTTTTCTAAACCTAGGAGACATAGGAAATTCTTCTTTCTTTTGTATTCGTCATCAAGCCAAGCATATTTCAATTTGACCTAGTTGTTTGGTTATAGAATTCCATTTTCTTGGTCTTGTTTATCATCTTTTTCATGAACTTTTGCACTATTTAACCATGTGATTATGGATGATACCAGCAACAACAGCTTGAAAATTCTTCATATCAGAAAGTTCTGGCTGATACAACTCAGATGTATGAGAAGAAAATATCAGATCTAATTAAGCAATTAGACGAAGAGCGCACTTGCTCTAAGCACGCCGAGGAACAACTACATATTACAAGGAAACTCCTATGTGATTGTCAAAAGTCAAATGAGGTTAGTTATTGTTTACTATTAATGTTCCTGTTCAACCCGAGATTTTTGACTCATTTATACTTATTGCTTTGCCTTTGGTTTGAGAAACATTGCTCATGGTTTTGCTCTTGCTTATAGGGTTTTTACATAACACTTGATAAAGTCTGTATTGCATATTGGTAAAAAAATGAAGATATTGTTGAGAGGTAATCTTGTGAGCACAAACTAATATATTTTTATTTGTTCTCTTAAGCAATACCAAATAGAAAATTCTGCATGTCAGAAGGAGCTTACAGACACCACTCAGATGTATGAGGAGAAGATAATCAAACTAAATAAGCAATTAGAAGATGAGCATGCTCATTTAGAAGCTGCCAAAGAACAACTTGATCTCGAAAGGAAGCTCCAAAACGATCATCAAATCTCAATGCAGGTAAATTTAAATATCACTTCCTCTTCACCACCTTCTTTACAAGAACATAGAACAGCTAGGGAACTTTTTATTTTGTCCAGTTAGATATTAATTAGTTATGGAGCTCTGTTACGGTCCTTGACTTTGGATCGTGTTACAGGGCCACAATACGCTGATGTAACAAGCTCGTTTAGAGAGATCTCTAACCTCAATAACACGAGCTCGTTTAGAGAGAGCTCTGACCTCAATTAAACCTAACCAAACCAGATTTCTTTTTCTCAATACGTAAATAGTTTATTCTTCTCTTTGGTATATATATAGCCAAGGAGGTTACCTAAAATTCAAAGCCCTAATACAACCATAATTGGTAATTTACCCAACTTCCCTATTCTTAATACAATTAGATATTTATAATAAAAGGAAATAAACTAACTAGATCCAAATGTTCCCTTAATCGACTCCCCTTTAATTGGCCACTGTTGGTGGGCTTTTCTTCCTGGTACGCCACTTTGTAACGGACCGTAAGGCTCGTAACAAGCTTGCTGTCCCCTCGTTCCCGGTCTAGTTTGGTGTTCCCTTTTCCTCGTTTGCGGTTGTGGTCAGGGCCTCGTCGGTTCTGTTATGGTGTTGGCCTCCGATGAGGTGTTTTAGCCATTCTTTTGTCATTTGTAGAAATAGGGGTTGTGGGTTTTGTGAATATCTGGTGGTTTGTGGTCTCATGTTGTGGCGGCCGTAGGTGGTGACAGTCGTCAAAGCGCGGCGGTAGGGGTTTGGGTTCCCGAGACATGGCTATTGGAGATCTCTAGATCCGTCAGGCCCAGAGTTGTTTTGGCTTATAGCCTCTTGTAGTTGGATTGATTAGGCTATGTTTGGTTATTTGGGCTAAAGGCCTTTGTTCCGTATTGGCTTTTGTCCAATCTATTTTAGCCACTGTTGGGTTTGAAGTGTTTAATCACTTGTGTTTGTATTGAGGTGAACCAGAGGGTTCATCTTGGCTCTTTCTGTTTTGAAAGTTGAGTCTTTTATAAAGATTGCTGATAAAATAATATATGCTAATGCATAGATTTTAGTATTTTGTTTGGTGGGATATTAATACTTCCATTGTCTGGCAAAAATTTCTGCAATTAAACAATTAACTAATATACCATGCACGAATTCAGTGATTTCTATTTGTACTAAAACCAAAATAATTA
This sequence comes from Erodium maritimum, assembly GCA_963921825.1. NCBI lineage: Eukaryota > Viridiplantae > Streptophyta > Magnoliopsida > Geraniales > Geraniaceae > Erodium > Erodium maritimum. Next base: position 115,672,805 of record OY997588.1, read on the forward strand.
CAAAACAGACACATGGATTATTCCAGTATCACACCCAAATCCCATCGGCATTATTTGTTGCATTATTGCCATCATCATTCCAGTTATATCATCCATGGAGCTAATAATTCCCAGGCTTTTGTAGATTCCTAAACTTAATATGCTTATATTGTCTATCTCCAGACCCAGGATCAGAAAGAGATAGATGGCCCGTGGGTTAAGCTTCAAGAAACGTATCAGTTGCAAGAAGATACCATAAAGGAACTGCAGACTTTGAGATCAGAATATGAAGATTTGTTATCAGAGAAGGTAATTTTTACAAATTGAATCGGTGATTAGGATTGAAACTTTTCGTATAATGTATGTTAACTTTGCATATAGTAGATGGCTTCCTTCACACATGCCATCTAAAATTAAATTTATGTTTAGGTTAGAATATGCTAGTGACTTATGATGCGCTCTTCTTTATTAAAGGTAAACCTCAGTGAAGAACTTCGTGCTGTGAGGCAAAAACTTTTAGCTGAAGAAAAGAAGAGGAAGATTGTTGAAAATGAGCTGACCAAGATACAGAGGAATGTCCCTGAAAATGACAGTGATTTTGAGGCAAGTTACGCCATGCATTCTTTATGTGTCACATTTGTTAATTGTGTTGTACTGATTTTTCATATTAAGATTTAACAGGACAAGAGATCATACATGAAGGAAAATATCTGTAAAGGATCTCCAGCATTTGGGAATCATGTGGTTTCACACAAGTCAAATCCATTAAGGGAGACATTATCTGGTCAAAGGGCCACAATTACAAAAATATGTGAAGAAGGTAAGATTTTATCAATAGTAAAAACATGTTATGTTTTACTAGTACCATTACTAAAACTTCTTCAGATCCTTTGTTTATAAAGTTGTTTGGCTTTACAAATTCAGTTGGGCTCCAAAAAATATTACAATTGCTATCATCTGGAGACTCAGATGTCCAAGTCCATGCTGTGAAAGTGGTAGCCAACCTTGCTGCTGAAGGTACACTAGCACGTGAATTGAAAAGATCTTTCTGAAACCATCTCTGCCAAACTTCTTCTGCGAGTGTGATGCTGATAGTCTGCATATCAATAATGGCTCTGACGTTATTTCAGATACTAATCAGGCGAAGATTGTGGAGGAAGGTGGTTTAGATGCTTTGCTTATGCTATTGCGGACATCAGAGAACACAACTATTCTTAGAGTGGCCTCTGGGGCCATTGCAAACTTGGCAATGAATGGTAATCTTGATTTCCCGCCTTCTATTGCTGTATTATGACATCAATGATCTTATATATGAAAAAATTGTCAGTGAATTGAAAACTGGATGAAATGCTTGGTAACAAAATATTTGAAGTATAAGTTCACTTTGGTAATTTATACCATCCTCCATCCAAAATGGTTATGTAGTCTTTCAAAGCCCACCAGTGACTGTAATATATACTCGCTTATCCTTCAGCATGATTGGCTGAAATGGAAGAAACTCCTGAGAACCATCTTGCTTAAAGTTCAGTCAAAGATTTGACTTTCTATTGATAATGTTTTCTTCAACTCTCAGAGATGAATCAAGGCTTAATCATGAGCAAAGGAGGAGCTCGGCTTCTAGCGAAGACAGCATCTAAAACAGATGACCCCCAAACTCTTCGGATGGTAGCTGGCGCACTTGCAAATTTATGTGGAAATGGTAAGCTGGAAGTTAGTCTGTTATGGTTTTAGATGTCAAAAGATCTTTACAGCTCGATGTATGCATTTCAGTGGGATCTAGAAATCATATACTGGAGAATATTGTAGCATATTTACTTAAAGTGATTTGATTTGCCGCATGACAGAAAAGCTGCACTTAATGTTAAAAGAAGACGGAGGCATCAAGGCAATGATGGGAATGGTCAAATCTGGGAACATTGACGTTATTGCACAGGTTGCTCGGGGAATTGCTAATTTTGCAAAATGTGAATCACGAGCAATAATTCAAGGTTTGTGGATGTTTATGTGTTATATGGTTGAATATTAGGTACCATTATTTAAATAAATGCAAACTTACTTCCTGCAGAGCATAGAAAAGGCCGTTCACTTCTTATGGACGATGGCACTCTTACATGGTTGATTGCAAATTCTTCTACCACTTCCATTTCAACCCGACGACACATCGAGCTTGCTCTCTGTCATTTAGCACAGAATGGTACAAACTACTTTCTGACTTGAGTACTATCAAAGGGCATTGCATATTACAGATAATAGTAGGAGAATCCATTATCAATATGAACAAATGAAATTTGCTATGCTTACGCAACATTTGTACTGGTTATGATTGTTGCAGAAGAAAATGCCAGGGACTTCATGTCCAGTGGAGGGTTGAAAGAGGTTGTAAGAGTATCAGTCGAATCAAGTAGAGAAGATATCCGTAACTTAGCGAAGAAAACATTGAAATTGAAGGCATTTCAAGCTAAGTTTGCAGAATAACAGAAAAATGTACTGATTTCACACCTCAGAGCTCTTTTTGTTTCGCCAGGCTGAAGGTAGCGGTAAGTGTAGTAAACGTTTAGGGATAGAATTTGTAGAACTCTTTTTTGGCAAGCATTTAACAATGTACTTGAACTAGTGGTACTTGCAAGCCAGTATGTACAAGAACCGTAAATACTAACATACTAACACTAGAACTTATTATCCATCTCTCTCTGGTCAAATAAAAGCATTCTCTATTTGTTGATAATTGAGAAAAATAAATCGATTACGGTAGATTATTTTTTAAATATTGCAACATTGGTTGTGCGTTATCTATACATTTAGTGTTGGAGTATGGAAAGTATGTAACTCAATTTCTGCAATAAAATAACTAGAGGATGACTTTTACTGTATATTTATTTATACGAGGGGATTTAAAAAAATACCTTAATAAATCGTTCATAATCATAATTCATAAGACTACTTCATGAAAATATGAACTTTAAACTATCATTTGTTTGAAACACGATATACTTCATGAAAATTATGTTAACATGGACAGAAGTCAAAGAATACTTTGTTATAATGGAAATAAAAAATAAATTAATAAGTTATCATTTGTTTATTCAAAATGTGTTGTGAAAGTAAGAACAAAATGTTGTAAATCGAATAACGATATTAGAGAGAACAAGAGAACATGGAGAGAGTGAAATAGATTATTTCATTCTCTCCATGTTCTCTTGTTCTCTCTAATATCGTTCTTCTATTTACAACATTTTGTTTTTACTTTCTCAATACGTTTTCAGCACGAATTGCTCTACTATCCAGGTATCAAAGTTTTGTATTATCGTGAATTTATTTGAATTTGATTCATGCTTATTTATACAAGTTCATTTACGTTTTTCGATAAGTATGCTCTGTGATTGCCAATACATTGGATCTTTCAAATCAGAAACTTGATGTTTATTATATACTTGTGTTTTGTTGTTTACACTCGAATGTGAGATTTGTTGAAATTGAAATATTTGGACCTGAAGTTCCAAGATACGAACTGTTTGCTTATAACATTCATCTTGGCTTAAAGGCATGAAGCTTAAAAAAAATTGTATACGGTTACATGGGTAGTTTGGCTACTCCATGTGTTCGCTCGTCGCATGGTCGTTTTGTGAATGAGTTTGTGATGTCGTATATTTGTAGCCTGAAGTTTACAAATATGATGATATGTTGGATCCGAATTTTCAAATACATAATACCATCGACTTGATGTATGTTGGACTAGAAGTTCTGAATACATGGTACAACAAATGGTTGTGTATTCTCTCTCATATATGAATAAGAGTATTACAGTTGATGGTTCATGTAACTAATGACACGTTCTTTCTTATATTTTTACTTAGTTGATTATATTGATTTTATAGTTTTACAATTTCGAACCATTTTGAACCCGAAGTTCAAATATTAACGAGAAAAGATTTACGAAACTTGAAGTTTTGCTTAAAGATCGTGGGTCTTATAACTTACTGAAATTAGAGTGACCCGAAGTTCACATGTACCTAATGATGACAAAACCCGAAGTTTTGGTTCAAAGTATAAACTTGAAGAAATTAGAGTGACCCGAAGTTCACATGTACCTAATGATGATAAAACCCGAAGTTTTGGTTCTAAGTATAAACTTGCTGAAATTAGTGTGACCCGAAGTTCACATGTACCCAATGATGATAAAACCTGAAGTTTTAATTCAAAGTATAAACTTGAAACTTATTTTTATGACTAAATGACACACCACAAGCCCGAAGCTTGTAACTTGTGTCAAAGGCTTGAAGTCTAAATTTTTTCTATGCAATTATTTATATATTATATTGTTTACCCCACGAGCTTGCTCGATGTGTGGTCATGTTTATATCTAATTCTTATATTCACCCCACGAATTACTCAGTGTGCAATAATGTTTATTTCATGCATCATAATGCGTTTGTTCATTGTTTAATCATAATATATACTTATTCATATTTGAGTAGACATCATGTATATTCATTATCTTTTTTTTATCTGCGAATTTTTATAAAGCTCCATTTCCCAACTAAGGAACAGGAGTAACCTGTAAAGTACAGGCTAAAAAACCAACTGGGGACACCCCTTACAATCAGATACCATATGTTTCCTCCAAACAAAAATATCACAAAAAAACATCCTGACAACTTAACGACATTTGGATCGAAGAGAGCTACGACAACACGCCAATGGGAATCGAAACCATTCTGATTTCGACCCCACCCCTCCTTTAATCGAAAGGAGCCTCGACACACCAAGAGCCACTCCTTGCACCTTGATAACCGCACTCTCCACGGAATGAATCTCTTGTCTGAATACCAATTGGTTTCGAGCTAACCAAATCTCCCACAAAGTAATAGCACAAATAGGATTCCATAATTTCTTTGCATACCGAGGCACCAAGAAAGACCAAGAAGAAAGAAGCGATCTTACCTCCCTTGGCTCCACCCAACTCACTCCCCACCAACACAAAATCCGGGACCAAATAAGCCACGAAAATTGGCATTGTAACAAAAGATGCCAGCTCTCTTCAAAAACCAACCCACAGAACGGGCACCAACTCCTATGAATAGGGATAGGCACCCCTCGTTCTTCAAGAAACATATTGGTCGGGATAGCTTCATGACAACATAACCAAGCAAAAGCAGCTATTTTAGAAGGTGTACCTGGGATCCATAAAATCCTCGCCCAAGTCCGAGACACTAATTGTGATCCCATCAGAGAGAACACCTTCCCCACCGAGAAGCCCTTCTCGCACGGTACCCACACACATCTATCCTCCTTGTTCCGATCCACAACAAAATCTCGAAGGAACACCTCAAGCTCAACTCTAGAATTTCGAACCCGAACCCTCAAAGGTCTTCAAAAGCTTACCTCCCAAACATCATTCACCCAAAAATCTGCCACACTTCCATATTGATTCTCTGCTTTATGGAAAAGCCTATGAAATTTGTCCTTCAGCGGAGCATCTCCAGCCCATATATCTTGCCAGAATCGAACCCTCTCCCCTGACCCTAACGTCCATTTAACTCCAGCATTTCCAAAAAAACTTCGGAACTGCTCCCCTTTTGCAAGCCCCTGAATGTGTGACATCCAAGAGGCGCGATCCTCAATATCCACTCTCCCTATATCCCAATCAGACTCCTCCCAGCCAAACTTAGCACAAATAGCCCGTTTCCAAAGAGAGTCTACTTCTAAGGCAAATCTCCACTACCACTTCGCCAGAAGGCTTTCATTCACTTTATCCAAACTCTTTATCCCCAAACCCCCTTTCTCCTTTGGGGAACACGCCACCTTCCAACTAACTTTGTATATTGCTTTCTCTTCATCGACCCCCCCCCCCCCCCCCCCCCACTAAAACTTCCTCTGCCATTTCTGCAATTCTTTTATCACTCCAACCGGAGCCTGCATGACAGACATATAATAAAGAGGTAGTGTCGATAAAGAAGATTTCAGAAGAGTAATTCTGCCCCCCCAAACTTGTATTTTTTGCTTGCCACAGACCTAGTTTCTTCTTATACTTGGAGATGATAGGTGCCCAAGTTGCAAGTCTCTTAGGATCCGCACCCAAATTAAAGCCCAAATACAGGATCGGGATAGAGTATCTTCAGTCCCGACCCATACTGAAACCCCATTAATAAGAATTTCAAGTTTAACACCGTCTGATGACCCCCCTTGATAAAAAGCACTGTGTCATCTGCAAATTGCAAGTGAGAGATAGACGAACCTCTGTTATAAATTGTACTCCCCTTAGATCTGACCTCCTTTCGCTGTCCACCATTAGTTGGTGAAAACCTTCAGCCGCCAACACAAACACCAAAGATGACAAAGGGCAGCCCTGCCTTAACCCTCTACCCATAGGAAAATCAGGCGAAGGAGAACCGTTCACCAAAACCGAAATATGGGCTTCAAAACATTTACTCATCCACCCACGCCACCTTTCTCCAAACCCCATTGACAAGAAAATCTGATCCATAAACGCCCAACTAATAGAGTCATAGGCTTTCTCAAAGTCAATTTTTAGGAAAAACAACCTCCTCATTTGACTTCTTCAAGTATTGGACAAGTTCCGAAGCTATTAACACCCCATCAAGGATTTGTCTCCCACCAATAAAACCAGACTGAGTATCACTAACTAGCTTAGCTATTACCCCTTTCAGCCCCTGGGACAATACCTTTGCTAATAGCTTGTACACTGAAGATATTAAACTGATAGGTCGAAATTCAGTAAAGAATCTTGGCTGATCTACCTTCGGAATTAGAGCCAAAAAAGTCGAATTTAGTCCTTTACCAATTTTCCCACCTCTACTGAAAGCTTCGAAGAAATCCAGAATGTCTTTTTTGATTGTTCCCCAACACTTCTTGAAAAAGAGAAAACTATACCCGTCAGAACCTGGAGCTTTTGACCCATCACACGAGGTTAGAGCTTCATGTATTTCCTCTTCTGTAAAATTCCTCTCCAGCCAAGATGCCTCCCCCTCCGATAATGTATTGAAAGGAAGACTAGGTAAGGTCCATAATAGATGCTTCTCTTTACTGAAGTGTTCACCAAAGAATTTATGAGCCGCCTCCTTTACTCTGTCCGGGTTATTCAAAGTCACCCCTTCATAAACCACTTGCAGAATTCTATTCCTCATAGCTCTGAAGTTCGCCACTAGGTGAAAATACTTAGAGCATCGATCACCATCCTTTAGCCAAAAAACTCTAGCTTTTTGACACCATAACATAGCTAGCAGTTTGGACTTTTGGATTAAAAGAGCGTTTGCTAACCCTCAACTGCAAATTTCCTACACTGTCAAGTCTCTATCTTCCATTTTCAAGTCACAAGCTTCCACCTCTCCTACCAACCTTTCAACTTCTTTATCCAATCTCCCAAATACTGACAAGTTCCATTCCTTACACACCTGTTTAAAGTCTTTAAATTTCCTCCATACCACATAACTTGCAGTGCCACTACCACCATTACCCAACAAAAAATTATCAACCAATGAGTGAAACCTTTCGTCCTCCAGCCAAACGTTCAAAAACCGAAAAGGTCTAGCCCCCTAATCCACTTCCTCCTTAAATAGCCACACAGGTCTATGATTCGTAAAACGTCTTGGTAAATTCTTTTGAGTCAGGGTACCAAATTCTGTCAGTATCTCAGCATTTATCAGGAACATATCAATCTTAGAAGCCCGTTGAGAAGGTCCATACCAGTTGTACTGAGCCCCTATCATGGGTAAGTCAATCAAATCAACATTTAACACGAAATTCTCAAACTCAGCCAAATCCCTACGACCCGAAATCTCCCATCTTCTCTCAGAGACTCGTAAGGTAGAATTAAAGTCTCCTCCCAAAATATAAGCCCTTGGGAATTGTTCCATCACAACCTGTATGTCTCCCCACGTGATAGCTTTTGCTCGTCTCTTACATGGAGTATACACATTGACAATACACAGATAAAATTGTGAAGGCAACATCCACCCCCACCAAAACAAAGCATTCACCAACTTCTTTACCCTGTCCACTTTAAAATAGCCACACTTCCAACAAGAAATTAAACCTCTCGAACTTCCATCCGCCTCAATTGAATCCATCTCCCACACTCCAAACAGTCCACATGATTGTAAAAAGAAGGGGATAATTTTTTTTTTCAATTTCGACTCTTGAATCAAAACAAACTTGGGTCTCTGTTTAGCGATTGCCTCCCGGATCATCCTCCTCTTCGGAATGGAGGAGGCTCCTCTCACGTTCCACGACAGAAGTGTTGCGGTCATCCTCTTCCCCGACTCAACTCGTCCCCCGACTTGGACGATTGCCGATCCTTTTCTGATTCAGAGACGATGAAGTCCCCCTCCGATACGTATGGGTCCTCGCTCTCCTCTTCCACACTGTCCAAGTCACACAGATTCTGTTTGACCTCATTTTTTGGGCTTTCAAGGAGAACCCAATGGATTTGCAATACTTCCAGGCTTGTTCTGCAGTATCTGATTTTTTTGCCCCCTTTCCTTTACACGATCCATCTACCACCAGCCCATTTATCTGTCTCAAGCCTATCCCCTTTTTCTGCCCATACACCTCGTCAACCAAATCCCTCTCGTCAATCGAATTCTGCTCGATTCCTTCTTTTACTGCAAAACGTTTTTTCTTCTTTTTACTCCCAGACACTTGGGACTTCAAAGTAACAGAAATAGTTGCTTCCGAGTATGAAATTGGACTAGATTCAAGCACCCTTTCCTTGCACGAATTAAAAGAAGAACCTTTTCCATTTAAATTCTGCCCCTCCAGCACTGCTAAACTTTCTCCTTTCTCCAATTCCCTTTCGTCCCCCTCTCTACCTTCCTCCCCACATTCACTACTCTGGTCCAGTGCCTTATCTAAAGAATTTACTCTTTCCATTGATTCAATAGTAGGCATACTATGTGACTTAGATGAGTTTGACTCAACTGGTAACACCATCGTCGCTGGTACAGAGTTGGAATACACCATAGTGGCTGAGATCCTGAAACATTCCCCTTCAACCTCTTGATTAATGTAGTTCTCAACAGGTTGGTCTGCTTGCACTTGCAGTAAAATATACGCTGCTTCCAAATTTGTACCATCACGAGAATCCGGATGAATGAAGACCACTCTTTCGATTCTATCTCCTATCTTTTCCAGCGTCTCCTCGCTCCATGCCTGAATTGGCACACCCTGCACCTTAAACCACCTAAACATCCCTCCCTTCATCAGAAGCTCCTCCTTTCCCAACCCCATCGATATCTTGGGGGCAAACCATCTCCAATCATCCTCGATCATACTCTCTTCAAAAGCTTTATCAGAGCAGGACACCACCACTACTCTATTTCCCGGAGATCGTATCTGTAAATCAATCATACCTTGTCTCCCTAGCTCCTCTTGAATTAAGTAGGGACTTAAATCCCGATGTAACACACCAAGCCAACCTTGCCTCGCTAACTCATGCATTTTTGGATTGTTCGACACCTTCAGCAGTTCCTTGTCTTCACCGACCAACACTTCCTCTTTTCTCCTGCCCAATCTTTCTCTCAAGTCCCTTACGTGTTCCCTTGCATAAGATTCGATCCTCATCCACGCCTGCGCTACAAAGAGCACATGATTCCCCAATTTGGACCCATTTATCTTTTTCACCACAACTCCCAAGTCAGTGCCCAATTTGAACACCACAAAACCGAAATAGATCCCTTTGAAGTTCGGGTTCTGTGGTAATTGCACCCTTTCAACCTCTCCAACCGAAGAGAAAATGTCCCTCACCCCCTTCTCAGATGAACCTTCCGGTAAATTTAGGACGAAGACCTTCCTGGGATCTAACCTTCTTCTTGATCCCTCCTTGCTCCGCCCTTCAGAATATCCCGACACTTTCCCTAATGTTCGAATTCTCGCCACTGGAGAATCTTTAGTCACAGAATTTCCTGAGCACAGCTCCAAGCCATCAACCCCGTCCCCAAACTCCCTTTCGCGCTCTTCAACTGCCCTATCCAAATCATCCTTCCACTCCTTTAACTTGTTCACCATTAAATTCCGATCAGCCCCGACCACCTCCTTCCCAATTGACTTCGCTCGTTCTTCCTCTACTTGTCGCGCGCTCAGGACCACTGACCTTAACTGCCTCTTACTGCCCAAATGTCTGCTCTCTCCTTCCCCTAACTTCCTTTGGATCCCCCCCCCCCCCCCCCCCCTCCGTCGTCAGCCAGCAATTTGAAGACATCGCTCCTCCTCGAGAGTTCCTCCTCGCTTCAGATCGATGAATCCACAGAAAGGATTCTCTCAGGAGCATAAGAGACTTCCAATCCTCACCAGAATTGCTATAGAATGACCGGAGAATCGATCGGAGACTTCGAATTTGTCGTAGCCCTAGAGTCAAAGAGGGGCGCGTGTATAAGCACGTTCTTCACTACATAACATATAATATTTTGTCTCGACTAGATCTCATAGAGTTATCAATTTGTTGTATATTCATTATCTGTAGCCTGAAGTTTAGACAAGACATGATGTTTTGAACATGAAGTTCTATAATCACCAAGAAAACGAGTTTCTTGAACCTGTCGTTCAAGATGTATGAAAATTGTAACCGGAAACTCACATAAAGACCTGAAGTTCTAAATTGATGATCCCTGCAGAATAGATCAAAGAAAATGTTTTCCACACGTCATCATATTATTTATAATCGATGAAAAATGTTTTCCTCTACATTTCTTCTATCTAGTATGCTCCTGAAGTAGCATTACCGAAAATACAAAAAGAATCAGATTTAATATATTTATTGCTGAAATAATGAATTATTGTTGAAAACCATCAAACTCGCCCTGTTGGCAGCACTCCATTCCTTGAAGTGAATGTGATAAGATATGGGTAGATCCAAACTCAAGAAAGGTCGATGCCCCAAATGTGGCCGTGGTTGTGGTCATGGTTATGGGCGTGATAATTTCCAGTTTCATGAAAAATAATGCGTACCACCAGAAGTGGAACGAGTATGAAAGGCACAAGAAAGAATATGACCCACCAAATGAAAACTCGTGAACATGATGGAAGTTATATTGTAAATGTACTTGGTCGTCTAACTAAAGTGCGACCAAATATTTAATTAAAGGAAAATAATAAAGGGTAGAGACAAACTTTACTGATGACCTAGATCTTGAAGATCTAATCAAATATCTCTAACTCGTTTGTAGATGATAACGGGAAAACAAGTATCATGCATATGAGCCAATCTTTGGATGGTTTGTATTCATATTTCTATTATATTCTTTTGTAGTATGTAAACTAATACATTGCTTTTCTAAGATAAAAGGATATGAATCCCAGAAGTGATCTATTTAATAACAAAAATGATAAAGATATGTGTATTATTGATAGTACCACTACACATACAATTTTGACAGACAAGAAATATTCTTTATGTATGAGCTTGGTCGAGGCAAACGTGAACACTATTATGAGTGCTACAAATATGATATAGGACTCTGGAAGAGTTACCTTGTTATCTCAAAATGAAACATTTGGAGTGTCTTGTTTCTAATTTTATTTATTTGTTTTAGGGTAAATTACAAATGCATACCCTTAAGTATGCACGTTTAACCGATAAAAACCCTGAAGTTTAAAGTTAACTGATGCATACCCTGAAGTTACGAGTTGTAACTTAAAACCCCTTCTGTCATCTAAAATGACGAAAATACCCTCAGTGATTTTTTTAAAATATAAATGAAGTGATTTATTAGTTACTGCAAAAATGTATTTTATTTTAATATAGAAGCCACAGTAAGATTCATATCAGTAAGCACAGCTCAAAAAATGTACCACAATTTTGTAGTGCATGTTGGGGGTAGCAACTTCTGTGAGAAGCGTTCTCTAGATGAACAATGGATCTATACATTTGCAGACCATTAAACCCACCTTAGCATGCAACAGAGAAATTGACACCGCCTTCACGGAAGGAAATCTACTGGGACAAAATTTCTGAAACCCGGGATATTGCATCAGCAGGAACCTCCCTTCCCGGGACTGGGATGGTGAGAAGATTTTCATACCTGTAAAAGATGTATTTCAGTCCATGGTTTTAATGTATTGTAATGATATTTTTGTTTATTATTCTTTTTTGAGCTTGGAAATTTGAATTACAGTAACTAGGCAGGTAGATGATCAACTTACTCTGTGGGTGTGAACAAGCTAGGGTTCTCTGTTATGAAAACAAGCAAGGCCTACACAAGTAGGAAAATAAATTAGAACTACATGACAGTAGAGTGGCTTAAATCAAACTTGGATGACTTGCCTCAAATGGCATGTTTAAGAGTTCGTAGTATGTTCTGACACGGCCTAGTCTCAGCTGTACCAATTCACTGTTAATTGATGGAAGACAAACCAAGACCTGTAGTGACAATGAAATATGAGCAATGGTTAAAAGGTTTTATGGAAACAAAGTCTGAACCAGCAGGTATCATTTGGGTTAGTGAATGGATCATCAATTGAACCAATTATCCTAAATGGAAAATGTTTATTTTTTCTCATGGCACAAAATCCAAACTCAACATAGTGTCATTCCAGAGAATGCAAGGCTAGCTGCATGAATACCCATTTTGATGTCATGAACTTTCAACTGAAAAGAAATCAGAGAAGGTCTAGCAATTAAGAGGTTAATTAACTTCTCATAATTTGTTTGTGTACTCTCTTTTGTCTTTTCTCAGCAGTGAAACAAAGCAGGGAACTACGAGGTAGGAAGAATACAAATTTAGTATATCAAACTGCATAATGAATCATGAACCAGACTACATTCTAGGATTTTCTTCAAGTAATTCAAAACATTTGACAAAAATGGATATGAGAAGGAAAATTTTACCTGTTCCAAGGCAAGTGTGTTTCTGCATATTTGCTGAACCCCGAAAAGGTTGATAGATTTCATATCAGCCAAAGCCTGGACAAATAATACATCTTCCAATTAATATCCGAAAGAAGAGTAAAATAGGGGTGGGTGGGTGTGAATGGAGAGACAGAGAGAAAGAGCTTGCACACCTTGATGGATGTATCTGCCACAATGCCACAAATTCCACCAAATATGTAACTACGTTTTACTCCAGCAACAAAAGGTGCCATTGCTTCATCTCTACGTTCTATCTATTTGTAATAAAACCTAAATTAAGTGTGATAGTTGCCTCCAAGCAGAGATGATTTAGAAGGAAACACAGATGGCTATTTACAGAACCAAACAAAATTTGGCATCCTCCTATTATTATTGTTTTCTGGGTTAATTGTACAAAACTACATTAAAGTTTTGTCCACAAACGGATGCATGCATAAAGTTTTGTCCACGCTTTGTGGGTGCACTGAAGTTTTGTCCACCGACTTTTTTTAGAAAAACGTAACAGGGATGTTCAAAATGAATGGTCTGGGCAGTTCTTCGCGGACTCAATAGATTTGGGGAAAATACATAATGCATTCTAAAGTTGTGTGGGCAATTCATAATGCATTCTATAGTTGTGTGGGCAACATGTTTTTCTAAAAAACTCGGTGGACAAAACTTTATGCATGCATCCGTTTGTGGACAAAACTTTAGTGTAGTTTTGGACAATTAACCCTTGTTTTCTACAAGTACACTTACACTTCTCAGATAAATCTCAAATCAAGCTATGGATAACATTTCTTGAGAGTTAAAACTGTTGGAAACAGCTGAATTAAATATTTCATTCAGTATAGAGTCAACAATATCATCTATCAGTTATTTGTTCACTCAAGTGGGAGTTGAAATACAGACCTTAGCAGTAAGAGAAATGATAAACTCATCTGGCTCTTCAGCATCTCGGTCTTCCAGGTATTCCCTATTTGCCATTTCCTGTTTAAATGACAATGCTCAGACCACCAAGTAGGATCATCTAAAAGTTATCAGTTCTATTGGGAAAATATGTAAAAATCATAAATCTTGTACAAACCTGCAAATGAAAAATTGTCTCCAGTTGCATCTCTACACGTAAAACCTTAAGGCAATCAACTGCCAATCTCCTATACCCGTCAGCAAATGAATCTGCAGCCCTACTAGATATACTGCCTATTCGAGAAGGGCGCTTCACGCTCTCTTCTACATCATTTGATGCTTTTAAGGTTGTTAGCCCGAGTCTGCATAAAGCAAGAGATTCACAGTCCCTTTCAGCTGTTGCAAACTCTTAATTCAATGCTTTAAGGGTTTTTGTACATGGATGCACGATATGAAGTCCCTTTTGGTTAATAACTCCTTTCTGATTAGACATAACACTCCAACCTCTGAAAACTCTGGTATATATATTATTAAACATAGTCCATTCATACTATTTTTTTTATTGTTCTTGTAGTTGTCATGACTATTTGGATCTTAGAGAGATGCTTATTGTCATTTATCTAACTGGATCCAGTTAGACTTTGGGAAAGGCCGCCCCTACACTGAAAAATATAAGATATGAGATATTTTACCTCTCAATTGAGTCTGCAACATACTCTAGCGAATCACTAAGAGATGCCAGCATTAAAAGCCTGTTATCATCATGGATTAAATTATCCTGCATACAGTGAAAGAAAAGTATTTTTTTTATAGATTCAAGAATAGAGAAAAGATGTTTGGAATCCTGATTAGTTAGAACATTCATTAACTAAAAAAACTAGGGATAATTGTCCAAAACTTAAATGCACCAACAAAGTGTGGACAAAACTTAAATACACCCACAAAAGCGTGGGCAAAACTTCAATGCACTGTTACGACCCTGTGAGATCGAACGCGTTATGGCACCTCTGTAGGACTGAAGATCCAATCCAAGGTTTCGCTGAAGCGAAGCCTTGTTCTTGTTTCTCCCTATTGTGTGTGAACCACAGGCTCAGATTATAGAGGGACTCTGATACCTCTTAGAGAACAATGTAGTAAACTAAATTCTCAATGTTTTATTCATGAATCCTTCTGGCATATATAATCAGAGAGCTTTCCTAAACAACCCAAATTCCTAATTCAACAATAATTCCAAACTACCCAAAGTTCCCAAATCCTAATACAATTGAAATTAAGAAAGCAATTAAAAAAGGGAAACAGAATAATCGGTTAAGCCGACTTGTTTTGCGCGCACCCCTCTTCCCTCTTGTCTGCGCGCGAATTCCTTCTGCTGTAAACCAGGCCCTTGAACCGGCCCACTGAGCCCATAACATCACTCCCCCCCTCCAAACGGCGCTTGACCTCAAGCGCAAATGAAGGATAAAGTGTCATCATTTCATTCCCAAGATGCCTCTGTAGGGGACTTGCCGGACTAGTGCACCAAGACCTCGGTGCGCCCCTCCTTGGTGCGAACATCCAGCGAGGCGAGCGGGACCGGAGGAGCCATGATAGACTCGGGCGGTGGTAGCTGGGTAACAACTGCAGCATCTCCCACAAACTTCCTTAAGCATGAAACATGAAAGACAGGATGAATGCGGGACTCGTCCGCGAGCACCAGTTTGTAAGCCACCTCATTGATACGCTCTGCCACTGGGAACGGGCCATAGAAACGGGGACTGAGCTTCCGGCCACAGTCTTCTAACGGTAAGGTTGGAGTTTCAGTAGAACCAACTCACCCACCTCAAAAGACAAGTCACGGTGGGTACGATCATACCGAGCCTTCATGGCTTGTTGAGCACGGAGGAGCTGCAGCCGCAGAGCCTGCAGAGTGTCATCCCGCTCGGTCAGCTCCCTGTCTACTGCTTCAATACGAGCTGTTCCCGGAGTATATCTCAACAAACGAGGTGGTTTTCTGCCATACACGACCTCGAAGGGGGGACATGCGTATCACTGAATGGTAACTCGTGTTATAACAATATTCTGCCCAAGCCACCCATCGAGACCATTGCTTCGGGTGATCTGCAATAAAACAACGTAAGTACATTTGCAAAGTTTTATTCACTGCCTCGGTCTGACCGTCACTCTGTGGGTGATAAGCCGAACTCATACAGAGTGAAGAACCGCTCAAGCGGAATAATTCTCGCCAAAACGCACTAGTGAAGGCCTTGTCTCTATCACTGACGATGGTCTCGGGGACGCCATGTAGGCGACCCACGTTGTCAAAAAAAACCAAGCCACCGAGGGTGCCGTGTACGGGTGCGCCAGGGGCATAAAATGGGCGTACTTAGACAACCTGTCTACCACCACAAAAATAACTGTTTTCCCCCCTGAGGAAGGTAAGGAATCAATAAAGTCCATACTAATATCAGCCCAAACCTGAGAAGGAACCGGCAAGGGTTGCAGGAGGCCGGCAGGACGCAGCGATTCAGCCTTGTTGCGCTGACACGTCTCGCAAGCTTTGACAAATTGAAGCACGTGGGACTTCATTCCCCTCCAATAAAAATCTGCAGCAACCCGAACAAGTGTTTTCTGATACCCCTCGTGGTGAGTATTGTGGACAGCCGCCAACACCGCGGGAATAAGGGGAGACTCGGCGGGCAGCCACGCCCTCTTCTTAAACAGAATGATACCATCAACGATCTCCCAAGGAGATGAGAGCTTCCCGCTCTCGATGTCAGCGAGGCGGGTTTGAAGGGTCGGCGAGGTGCGTAACTCGGCAGCTAACTCACCCCATAGATGCAACAATGGGGTCGAAAGGGCACAGAGGAGACCGGGGTCCTCGTCGCGCCGAGACAGAGCGTCAGCCACTACATTTGCACGTCCTTCACAGGACTCCACCCGAAAGTCGAACCCCATAAGTTTGGATAACCAGCGTTGCTGTGGCGATGTAGCGACACGCTGCTCCAGTAGATATTTGAGGCTATAGTGGTCCGTTCGGATCAAGAATTCCCGCCCCCACAAATACGGACGCCAATGGCGAATAGCTTGGGCCAACCCGATGAGCTCCTTCTCGTAAGCCGCTAGCTTGGAGTACCGAGCTGCAAAAGGCCTGCTAAAAAAGGCTATAGGCTGGTTAGCTTGGTGAAGGACCGCACCTATACCGGCGTCACAAGCATCGCAGTCTACAGTAAAGTCCTGATCAAAGTTCGGCAGTGCAAGGATTGGTGTGGTAGACATTGCTGATTTGAGAGCTTCGAAAGCTGACTATGCGTTTGGGCCCCAAAAGGAAGAAATTTTTCTTCAAAAGGCTGGTCAACGGGGCGGCCAGAAGTCCATAATTCTGGACAAACTTCCTATAATAGCCAGTAAGGCCGAGAAAGCCACGCAAGGCTCAAGGGGTCGGGGTCGTCGGCTGAGGCCATTCCGTCATGGCCGAGACCTTAGACGGGCCAGCTGTAACCCCCTGACCTGAGATGATGAACCCCATATAAGACACCTGTTCCTGAGCAAACAAACACTTGCTACGCTTGAGAAAAAGAGAATGAGACCTGAGTAAATTCAGGATTACCCGTAAATGGTGGAGATGCTCTGCCCAAGAAGCGCTGTAGATGAGTACATCATCGAAGAATACGAGCACGAAACGTCTCAAGTAGGGGGCAAATATGTCATTCATAAGAGCTTGGAACATCGAAGGAGCGTTCGTAAGCCCAAATGGCATGACCAAAAATTCAAATTGCCCATGATGTGTGCGGAAGGCTGTTTTAGGAATGTCAGCAGGGTGCATCGGAACCTGACAGAAGCCCGACCGTAAGTCCAGTTTGGTAAAGAAGGTGGCACCATGTAATTCGTCTAGCAACTCATCGATCACCGGAATAGGGAATTTTTCCTTCACAGTTTGCTTGTTTAGCGCCCTATAATCCACTGTTACGGGCTTTACGGACCGTAATGGGATGGGATAAGCCCACCCCAATTGGAGAAGTTGCGCGCGCAAGATGGAATAGGACAGTCGCTGGTTTTTAATATTTCCTTTTAATTGTATTAGGTTTTGGAATTAATTAGGTTTCCTTTTATTATTGCTTGGTAGTCAAGTTGTATTAGGATTTGGGTAAGTAGCAAATTAAGGTAGGATTTGTGTTCTAGGCAACCTCTCTGGCTATATATACCAGAGAGGTATTATGGAATAAAGCAGACTAGAATTAAAGAATAATTTCTGTCTCACCGAAGGTCTTTGAGTTCCCTACCCCTGAGCTCATACCCCTACATCATTGGGCGAAAGAAGAACAAGGATTCGTATCAACGAACCCTTGATCTGAAGTCATACCAAGGTGCCATAACGAGATCCATTAGCGAGGCACATAACAAACTGGTATCAGAGCCACTCGTTATGGACCAAGAGCAATCGTTTCAGCAGCAGGTTATGGCATTCATGGCCGAATATAGAGCTGATAAGCTGAAAATTGAAGCTGATCGACTGCAAAGTGAAGCTGATCGAAGAGAGGTGCAGAATTTGGCTGCCCAGATCCGCGCCCTATCCCTTCCACAACAGGAGCAGCCGCCGGAGGGAAGCTCGGCCGCGGGCCTCCGACAGCGCACACCCCCGCCGGTCCCAGCACCGTCCGCCGCCGGTTCTGGTGGGGACGGAGCTATCGCCCCTCGTTTTACTCGCCTCGAATTTCCTCGTTTCGATGGCCGGACGGACCCGACAGCATGGTTGAACCGGTGTGAAGCGTTCTTCCTCCACCAACGCACTCCGGCGGACGAAAAAGTATTGTTGGCAGCTTTTCATCTGGAGGATGCTGCGCAACAATGGTATACGAAAACCCAGAGGGATGCTCCGAACTTGAACTGACCAGCATTTAAACTTTATTGTAATTTTCGCTTTGGATCGATTTTAGCGAGTAACCGACTGAGAGAGCTCGTGAAGTTACGCCAAGAGAGCTCGGTCGAGGAGTACTCCACTCGGTTCGAATGCCTGGCTGCGCAGGTTCCAGACTTGAAGGTTGATCAGGAAATCTCTTTGTTCCTGAGTGGCTTGCATGAAAAACTGGCAATTGATGTGGAAATCCAACTCCCACCGGACCTAACCACTGCAATCGGGTTGGCAAAGCTCTATGAAAGGAGAGCTCGCAGCGAGGTTCATGCCCCAAGTCGACAGCAAGTGCAGAATTCAGCTCCTCCGAGGCCGTGCGCTAAACGTATTTCCGACGAAGAAAAGAAGGAGCGTATCGTGAAAGGACTTTGTTTTAATTGCGACGAACCCTACAGCTTTGGGCATAAATGCAAAAATCTCTTTTGGTTGGAGTTGTACGAGGACGAGGGCGAGGACGAGGTTGATCCACCATATGCGCTTGAGGACAAGCGCCATTTGCGAGGGGGGAGTGATGTTACGGGCTTTACGGACCGTAATGGGATGGGATAAGCCCACCCCAATTGGAGAAGTTGCGCGCGCAAGATGGAATAGGACAGTCGCTGGTTTTTAATATTTCCTTTTAATTGTATTAGGTTTTGGAATTAATTAGGTTTCCTTTTATTATTGCTTGGTAGTCAAGTTGTATTAGGATTTGGGTAAGTAGCAAATTAAGGTAGGATTTGTGTTTTAGGCAACCTCTCTGGCTATATATACCAGAGAGGTATTATGGAATAAAGCAGACTAGAATTAAAGAATAATTTCTGTTTCACCGAAGGTCTTTGAGTTCCCTACCCCTGAGCTCATACCCCTACACCATTGGGCGAAAGAAGAACAAGGATTCGTATCAACGAACCCTTGATCTGAAGTCATACCAAGGTGTCATAACGAGATCCATTAGCGAGGCACATAACATCCACACACATTCGCCACGACTTATCCGCCTTCGGAACCAGTAAAACCGGTGAGGAAAATGGGGACTTGCTAGGGCGGATAATGCCCTGTGCCAGCATCTCGCGGCATTGAGACTCAATCTCGTCCTTCTGACGATGGGGGTAGCGGTACGGCCTCACCACCGCTGGCTCTGCGCATGGTGTCAGATGGATGCGATGGTCAGCTGCTCGTGGAGGGGGAAGGCCTGTTGGAGCAGCGAAAATATCCGGAAAGTCGCTGAGGAGGGTGGTGCACTGCTGTTCCTGCGATTTCCCCCGGTCAAAGCAGCCAGGGAAAGCTGTTATCTGCGGGTTGCATGCCACGCAGAACAATAGGACGGTTTGACAGACTAAACCGCATGGTCATGTGGTCAAAGTTCCACAAAATATCTCCCAGAGTACGAAGTCAATTAACCCCCAAAACTGCAGTAAAACCACATAGCGGTAAAACGAACAAATCAAACCGGAATACGTCAGAACCAACCTTTATGGGAGCCAGGTGACAGACGCCAGGACTTGAGACACTGTCTCCATTAGCCACGAGAACCCGCAATCCCGACCTTGGCCGAACAGGAATTCCAGCGAGACGGGCAAAACCTTCATCCACGAAGCTGTGGGTAGAGCCGGAGTCGATCAACACGATCAATGTCTTGCCACCTAAGGAGCTTTTAATACGCATAGTGCGAGGGGCGACAGTACCTGTCATAGCGTGTAATGATATGGAAGGATTGTCTTCCTCAGAAGTTTCTTCGTCCGGATCATCATCCTCGATAAGCTCCAACCAGAACAATTTATTGCATTTGTGACCAAAGCTGTAGGCCTCGTCGCAGTTAAAGCAGAGGCCTTTAGAGATTCGGTCCTACTTTTCCTCTTTGGAAATGCGCTTGACGAAAGGCCTCGGGAAGGCGTTCGGAGTGTACTGGCGACGCGGGGGTTGCGCCTCCTCACGAGCACGCTCCTCATAGAGCTTTGCCAGCCCCATAGCATGAGTCAGATCGCGCGGCTGCTGAATTTCCACATCTATCGCCAGAGATCTGCGCAAGCCGCTCAGAAACAGAGAGATTTCCTGATCCTGTTGCAAACCCGGTACCTGGGCCGCTAGTCGCTCGTACTGGGCTGCGTAGTCTGCAACTGAGCCGGTCTGTTTTAGCTTTGCAAGCTCACCCAACCGGTTGCCCTTAAACATCGAGCCGAACCTGGTGTGGCAATACATCTTAAACGCCGGCCAATTCAGGTTAGGAAAGTCCACCTGGAGTTTCATGTACCATAATTGGGCGTCATCCTCCAGATGGAATGATGCCAGCAGAACTTTTTCCTCCTGCGTCGTGCGTTGGTGGAGAAAGTAACTCTCGCACCTATTCAGCCAAGCAGTCGGATCAGCACGTCCATCGAATCGTGGGAATTCGAGACGTGCAAAACGAGGCGCGAAGGCGCCTCCATCTCCTCCCGTCCCTGCGACGGGTGTCGCATGTGCGACGGGTGTCGCAGGTGCGACCCGGTCCCTCTGCCGGGCAGCAGGGGCCGAGCTCCCTTGGGGCTGCTCCGAAGGCGTGGACAAGGACTGGACCCGCAGAGCCAGCTCATCGATCTTCCGTCCCTGCAGAGCCAGCTCATCGATCTTCTGTGTCTGTGCTGCGGCTTGAGTTTGGGCTGCAGCAAACGCTGCAATCAAGTCATCCAGTTTCCGCTCCATGGATTTATGCGCCATAATGCTCGACTCTGATACCAATCTATTACGACCCTGTGAGACCGAACGCGTTATGGCACCTTTATAGGACTGAAGATCCAATCCAAGGTTTCGCTGAAGCGAAGCCTTGTTCTTGTTTCTCCCTATTGTATGTGAACCACATGCTCAGATTATAGAGGGACCCTGATACCTCTTAGAGAACAAAGTAGTAAACTAAATTCTCAATGCTTTATTCATGAATCCTTCTGGTATATATAACCAGAGAGCTTTCCTAAACAACCCAAATTCCTAATTCAACGATAATTCCAAACTACCCAAAGTTCCCAAATACTAATACAATTGAAATTAAGAAAGCAATTAAAAAAGGGAAACAGAATAATCGGCTAAGCCGACTTGTTTTGCGCGCACCCCTCTTCCCTCTTGTCTGCGCGCGAATTCCTTCTGCTGTAAACCAGACCCTTGAACCGGCCCACTGAGCCCATAACATGCACCCACAAACGCGTGGACAAAACTTCAGGGTAGCCACACAGCGTGGACAAAACTTTGTGCATCAACTCGTTTGTGGACGAAACTTTAGGGTAGTTTTGGACAATTATCCCAAAAAACTATAAAATCTATAGCTAGGCTCTAAGAGTCCCGCATATAGAAGAATCTGGTTGATGGGTAAAGTTTAAGTAAACAACAAATTAAAGATACATAAATTGCCCATAGAAATAAGGATACCTGTCTTATTGGTAGCAAGCGCAACAACAGATCGTTCAGTTGGAGTTCGATCTCAACAACTTCAGCATCAGACGTATTATTGTCCATGGTTGACAGACCATGCGAATTTGGCAAACATGAACTTGCTGGATGCATTCGCATCAGTCTCTCAATATCATTCCTTGCAATTAGCATGTAACTCTGCTTCTGCAGCACAGCCTGTAGCAATTCAAATGAGATTAATGAGTGACCAAAAGGTGACTGCACATGACAGGTCTTCATAGCAAATGCCACAAATATTATTATAAGTTGATGACAATTACAATATAGAGACTCCCTTGATCTAGAGAGAACTTGGGGCTCAAAAGACACCATAGTTAACTCAATAGGCACCATAATTAATTATTCTGGTATCCTAACAGGTTCTAACAGTGATGCCAACCATAAGTAGGTACTATTAGACTTGCTCAAATACAAAAGCTTTAGCTATTTGGTGAAGGGCTCAACTAGCATATCAAGAGGTTATTTAGTTCACATTCTTTCGATGTTTTATCACAATATGTTAATTCCACTACTTTTTTTGTCTTTTCCTCAACAAGTCTGCGAACAAAATTAATCGTGCCCGCTTTTACGCAGATCAACATTTCTCACACATTCAGTGGTCATAATGATAATCATCTATGTTAACTAGAGTACCCATAACAACTCTTTGATTCGATTGGGCATGAACCAGCTAAACGTATCTTGGGAAGTAACATATACATGTATACTCTCACAAAGATGAGATAAGAACTTAGGGTGAGGGGAATTCAGGTGCATGCTAGTTTGGTTAAATGGATTAAGTTAGAAAAACAACACCAATATTCAAAAGGTTAAAACCTTACAGTATCTCAGAGCAGATAAATAACATAGCTTAGATTTCTAAGAAAATGTCATGCGTTTTTTCTTCTGGAGGAGGCATGAAAGGAAGAGCTGAATAACAGTAGCAGAACAAGAAACTGAAAATAAAAGATAAATGAAACAGTTATAATGTCATCAGCAAGAAGAAACAAATAGAGAAAGATCCATGCCTCCATATAAGAAGTCCGACATTTTTCATAGGTTCGCTCAAGGAAGCATTGGATGAAGTTCATAAGGTCACCAGCAAATTTAGGCATTGCTTGTGCCCAACCAAGCACCTGAGTAAATGAATAATGCATATTAGATACTCCAATATCACACACATCCGTGCACAAAAACTTGTAAAAGATAACATGAATTAGGCCAGAGAAGAGCCGAAATAGTAAAGTATTACCATCCAAAACAGTCAAGCCATACTAGTAATTTGTTACGCATGACATCGTATTAGACATTAGAGTTGACCTAGCTGATGGGAAATATAAGTTAAAACTTGCCTCTTTTATTAACATATCTACAGACAAAAGTCCAGGTAAGACAGGTCTGCCCTTCTCAATCCAAGGAATGTAAGTATCGGCAGTTTGTGCCCGAGGCCGGAATGAAGATGGACCTACAAGAATAATTCCGGAGATCAAATCTTATATAGTGCATCCAAGGACAGAATCTGATGCTAAACCAACATATGTGCGACGTACACATAGTTCATCCATATCTGAACTCATCTAACAGGCATGCATAGTGTTTGAGTTTTGAAGCTAACATTTGGCATGGGTTTTCAAGGTAAAATATGTAGTGCTCAACCGAACATAAGAAACTTTTGATTTCCACTGGAAAGGGATGAATGTACAATGTAGTGTAGCTATGGAATATTGGTAAATGCATGCTTGAAAATTGATGTACAACTTGGCTAAATCCTTTAATTAACTTAGTCTCCAACCAAAAAAATTAACAGAGAAAAAAGGCAACCGCATGTAGGATCCGCAAACTAGTTGTTAAGATATATATCAGGTTTATCTATATAGAAGTTGTATTGAAATACAACTCTATTACTACTATACTTCTATATCTATAAATAAGTAGAGAAGGAGCAAGGGAAGATTATCAAAAGCAAATCAGGTTAGTGTTTTACATGGTATCAGAGCCAGTTGAGGAGTTTGGCATGAGTAAGAGCAAGTCTGATCACTCAGTGTTTTATAAACACTCTACATTAGGTATTACCCTTCTAGTTGTGTATGTGGATGATATCGTTATTACAGGGAATGACACTATTGGAATTTCATCCTTAAAGTCATATCTTCATGGTCAGTTTCACACAAAAGATTTGGGTTCTCTAAGATATTTCTTGGGAGTTGAGGTGATGAGAAGTAATAAAGGCATCTTCTTATCTCAGAGGAAATAGGTGCTCGACTTATTAACTGAAACAGGGAAGTTGGGAGCTGTAAAACTAGGAAATGTAGAGAATATATTGATGATAACTTGATACAAAGAACAAGGGCAGCTCTCTATTTATAGAGAGTAACACTAGCATCTAACTAACTCTTCACTTCCCACCCACTTAATTAGCAGCTCTCTACTTATAGAGAGTAACACTAGCATCTAACTAAACTCTTCACTTCCCACCCACTTAATTAATAGTAGACTCTTCACCCTCTAACTACCTAATTAATAATAGACTCTTCAACTACTCATCATTAATTCATATTCTAACACTCTCCCTCACGTGCAAGCCGATAACATAACAAGTCTTGCACGTGACAATAACAAACATCATTCCCACATAAGTTTACATACACGCTTGGACACACCATTGGAGTTGAGTTTTACCGATGCACACTTGGGCATCCTGGAACAGAGACAGAGACAGGTTGACTACACACCGGGGCAGACCAACCGCTACACACCTGGGTAGCTCGTCTCTCAACAATACTGCTACACACCTGGGTAGCACGTCTCTCAACAATAACCGCTACACACCTGGGTAGCAAAACCTAACAAATATCTCAAAACCAAAGGTAGTACAGCTGAAAAACAACTAGAGAATGCATTGAGGTGATGTCAGAACGTGACGGGTACTGTTCACGGCAGCGGTACTGTTCACGACGAGGTATTGTTCACATCGGGTGAGCAACATGCAGTTCAGGAAAAAGGCTTATCGCCACGTGTGCTGAAGAGGAAGAGGGGATGCTTACTGTGTAACGCCTTGTGAATGCCTTGCCCACTCGTTACATTCATAAACTAACGAGTGGGCAAAGCCACAAAAATCTTAGAAAGCTTACCAAAGCTCTGATACCATGTAAAACTAGGAAATGTAGAGAATATATTGATGATAACTTGATACAAAGAACAAGGGCAACTCTCTATTTATGGAGAGTAACACTAGCATCTAACTAAACTCTTCACCTCCCACCCACTTAATTAATAGTAGACTCTTCGCCTTCTAACTACCTAATTAATAATAGACTCTTCAACTACTCATCATTAATTCATATTCTAACAGGAGCAAAACCATGTGCTAGCCCTATGGCACCTAATATGCAACTTCTGAAAGAGGGAGATTTATTTGAAGAACCGGAACGATACAGGAGATTGGTAGGAAAGTTAAACTATCTAACAGTTACTCGTCCTGATATTGCATATGTTGTTAGTGTTGTAAGTCAGTTCATGTCTGCTCCAACAAACGATCATTGGGCTGCTCTAGAGCACATCCTGTGTTACTTGAAAGGAGCCCCAGGACGAGGCCTCTTTTATCAGAACCATGGCCACAATCATATAGAATGTTTTTCTGATGCAGACTGGGCAGGGTCTAAGGTTGACCGGAGATCTACTTCAGGCTATTGTGTATTTTTTGGAGGAAATTTAGTCTCGTGAAAAAGCAAGAAACAAACGGTTGTTTCCCGCTCTAGTGCCGAGTCTGAGTATAGAGCTATGGCTCAGTCTGTGTGTGAAATAATGTGGATCTATCAGTTGTTGTCTGAAGTAAGTGTTAAGGTATCAATGCCAGCAAGGTTACGGTGTGATAATCAAGCTGCTCTTCATATTGCATCTAATCCAGTATTCCATGAACGAACAAAACATATTGAAATTGATTGTCACTTTGTTCGAGAGAAACTTCAGCAAAACCTAATCTCTACTGAGTACATGAAGACGGGAGACCAACTAGGAGATCTTTTTACTAAGATATTGACTGGAGTTCGGGTCGATTATCCTTGTAACAAGCTGGGCATGATTAACATATATGGTCCAGCTTGAGGGGGAGTGTTAAGATATATATCAGGTTTATCTATATAGAAGTTGTATTGAAATACAACTCTATTACTACTATACTTCTATATCTATAAATAAGTAGAGAAGGAGCAAGGGAAGACTATCAAAAGCAAATCAGGTTAGTTAGTGTTTTACACTAGCATTGAATGAGTTTTAAGTTTATAAAACTTGCTTGATATAGCTTGCTGCACGCCTTTTCGATACTCCACAAACATTGTTGCTAAAAGCTGTTCTCTCACAAACTTCTCCACAAAAGCTAGCAATCCATCATTCCTGCGGCCTCACATGTTGGAAAAAAGAGATATATGAATATAATAAAGGCAGCCAGTGTGTGAGGAAAGTCATGTATCATATAAAAAAAGCATGGCTTATATATAAAAAGATTCATCATGAATTTAATTGACATAGCACTGCTTTTGCACCAGAACTGGTGTGGGGTCTAAACAATACAGTACCAAAGCATTCAGAATGTAACAAATTAATGCCAAGATAACTCTGGCGTAAAGAAAGAGCATAAGATCTAGCCAATCTGAAAACGATGAGAATAAATACATAGACTTAGTTTTATGCAAATGTATAGCGCCATG
This sequence comes from Erodium maritimum, assembly GCA_963921825.1. Classification (NCBI taxonomy): domain Eukaryota; kingdom Viridiplantae; phylum Streptophyta; class Magnoliopsida; order Geraniales; family Geraniaceae; genus Erodium; species Erodium maritimum. Next base: position 115,699,527 of record OY997588.1, read on the forward strand.
GAAACAAGGCTAACATGCGGGAAACTAATCACTAAATATTGGGGTTTGATGAAAATGGTTTGCTATAATGCTATCATACAAAACACTAATTTCATGTACATATATGAAAAAATGAAAAGGATGAGAATAAATATATTTTTTTAGGTCTGGTAGCAGCTTTTAGCACCCATTATAGCATTCAAGAACCATACATATGCAAATCCCTAAACATAAAAAGAAAGAGTGCAGCAAAAATTTCAAAGATTACCCGAGCTGGGAGTACTTTTCAGGCAGTATAGAAGAAAGTTTTTGTGAAAACTGCAGAGACATTGAATAATGAACAAAAGTATTTAAGTTAAGATGGTTGTTAAGTTTTATTTATCTGGCTACATATAAACACTTGGCCTTCCCGTACTGAAAGGAATATCATGTGGCTATCTTTATATATAACTAATAGTCAATGAGGAATTTTTATTCGCAACGTTCCCCCTCATGTGTGAGAAATAGAGAAAAATATAGGCTATATACAAATACGAAAACCCAACAAATAGATTGACCTTTTAGTATGGGAAGCCCAAACCCTTATATGTAGCCTAATATTAGATAAAATTTCATATCAGTAAGACCTGGAGAACGGGTCGGTATACAGCAGCTGCTAGATATATCCCTCTCTCAGGAAAGAGAGTTGCTGAACCATAACCTTCTTGTAACACATCTGAACCTTTCTTATTCAATACTCCGGCTCCTGGTTATAAGTAACAGAAGACATCATAGAAGTTAATAACTAATAAAATGTTAACTGAAACAAATTGAAGAAAGTAAAATCAAATGGATGAAAACTTGTGCTACTGAGGTATGTTAAGCTTCCTTGATATGCTTTACAATATTCAGATGAAAACTGGTGCTATTGGAATAATACAATCTGTAGATGTACCTTGTTTAGACATTGTTGCATCTGTGAAGCGGAAAACAAAGGTGAGTTCATCACCTGACTCATCCCTGTAGGCCATCACCATTAGTACAACATAAAGTGTTTATTCTAATTTGGCAAGATGATCTCTATCATACAGGAAACAAATGTTGCAAGTTTATCATGTGTGTGACAGGCATGGTAACTCTCATTGTTGATTCGTTGACCCCATTATCACACTGATACAACCTAACTAACATGGTGGCATGATTATCACTTTCACCTCTGACCTTATGCTGCTGTACAACCACTCTCGGTATGATAGCTCCCTCCCACCGCCACAACCCGCATATACAGCCTATCAGTATCACAACATCCGAAGACCCTCCTACACATCTATTACAATCGCAACCTCAACAACCAACATTTTGTCCACTGACGTAAAATCACCACATCAGTAGCCTCTCACTAACTATTTTAACAACCACATGCACCATATAAAAACACCTAATGTAAAAAACATGCTACTTGTCCTCCCAATATATCATAATAACAACCTTCACCTCCAAAACTCTGCCAGTACCAACACAAAATTCATTGTCTATAGCTCTGTCTTTATCTAAACACAGTGACAACACAAGAAACAGGCTTCAATTTTTGGATAATTATTTTCAGGTGCTTTTGTAGTTATATGGTAAGCAATTATTAAATAAAAAGAAGTCTTAATTACCTTTAGTACCCCTTATGTATTGATAACACACTGGACAAAATTTTGGTCAAGTTTACCCCATTTTGATGATCTGTGACCAATTCATAAAGGCATGTACTTTTTTCTGTTACCGATACATAAGGGGTATTCAATGATCTGTGACCAATTCATAAGGGGTACTAAAGGTGTGTTACCGAAACGTAAGGACTCTTGTTGAACGTTATAACACTTTGGGGTCCTAAAGGTGTGTTACCAATTCAAAAGGGGTACAAAAGGTAATCAACCCTAAACAGTAACAAGAACAATAATGAAAAAGACATATATATGAAGATATTTGGAGAAAAAACATAGGCTGAGGTTGAAAATTAAATTTATATTTACTTGCCTATTCTTTACCGGAGGAGCTGTTGCTCTGGCTGTCTGTACAGCAGCATCTGCAGCAGCAGCTTTAGGAGTTGCTTGTATAATTTCACTTATGAGTTGTTGGCATTCACTCTTTTAGCACATGACAATGAAATATAGGCTCAAAGATAACATTTAATAAGAGCTCCTAAAACCATAAATATTTTTGCAACGGCCATTTTCCATTATAGGAAAATTTATCATGTTGTGACTGGGCCTCAAAAATAAATGGGTACCTGTAAGACGGTCAAGGAAAACCCAACACTGTAACCTCCAGTAACTTCCTGACCCGATTTTGAAGCCATGAGCTCTCCAACAACGATATGATTCTCTAAACAATTAATGAAATGACATTTGGTTTCAACATTTTAAGAGATTGGAAGGTAAGTAGAATTGTGGCTCACCAAATACATGTACAGTAGTATCTAAAACGGAATCAAGAAGCTCTTTTGCAATAATTTGTGCTTTTCCTTTAGGAGCCATCACATGTGAGACAGGGCTTACTGCCATTAGAGTCCCTGCTGAAGATATCTCATTTTGGCGTTTTTGCTTTGAAAGCTGATAGTCTTCCAACTGCCCTTTCATAGAATGGCTATTAGTGATAGAACTTTGTGCACCCTGGCCATGGCCAGACCTTGAAGAGTTAATTAAGTCAGCATGAGCTTTAATCTTGGATGTGATAATCTCATGAATTGTGGGTCGCAAATTTTGGCTGTCAGAAAATAAAATTACGTTCACGTACATATCATCTTAAATCATAAATTAGAACGAAGTACAATACTGAATACATAAGACTAGAAAATTACGACATCACCCCTTACTACAAGTCAAAAGCAAAAACTCCAAAGTAAACATTGGTTTAACCCTGAATTAATTAAAGCAAGAATATTAAAAGGTTAAGAAAATCACATAATATGTGGCTATACCATTTCTTCTGCATGGGCAAAGCAAAAAAATCCTGAATGCCATCAAGGAGGCAACATAAGGTCTCTATCGTGACTGCATGAATAGCGCTTTCACAATCAAGATAAACAGTGTTATTTCTCTTTTTGGTTTCCTTTGGATCTTGTGGAAACAAAATCATTGGCGGTGATTCATGGATAGGAGAAAAACTGGTAGTTCCCTACCAAATTTAGGTGGCCAGTTTAATGATCAATTAGGAGTGACCTACACAAACTAGGAAATATACTAACATAACTAATTCATATAACCGAGGAAGGGACCCAAAGTAGGGATCAGTCAGGTTATTGCTGAGAGGGTGAAGTTACTAAAAAGTACATATTGAATGTTCTGCATGACCTAACCAGACAAGTAAAACACCACAACAAGTCGCAGATCCCACCACCATAAGAGGTACATAATAAAGATATAATGCTTAACTAAGCCTATCATGTGTAAATTAAGACAATTATTAGCACTGTACCTTTTGAAGGTCCAGAACTATTTCAATTCGTCATTCTGAATAAATCAAATTTCTATCAGATTAAGCCTAAGATGAAATCAAACAGGTACATAAGCTCAAAAAAGCACACCATATCATAGCACCAGCAGATGTAATTTTGCCAAGCATGGATAGACACTCAACCAGGGTCTGTAGATATTTTACGTGAAGTGGAGCCTCACTCTTTTTCGTTGTCTCCTACATCCAGGTATAAAGTCCAGAAACTCAGTCCCAAAGGAAAAGGGAAAAAAATAGAAAGAAAATATGAATGACTTGTTTAGAAGAATGTCCATACAACGAATTCATCTGGAGTAGAGCAGGAAAGCCATGTTAGAACTTGACGAGGTGCAACTTTGGCATCCTTTTGGCTACCATCACCACCCATTTGCCCATCTGTTGCAGCTTCATTACGTGGTTCAGAAGAACTTTCCTCAACAAGGCCGTCAATTGATAGTCTGAAAAGAACATTACAAAGGAAAAGAAAGAGTTCAAATTAGTTACAATATTTTAACTCCATCTCCAGTATATTTATACATGCTGATAATGTTAAAAATCAGACTCCTTTAAGTTTGACTGAGATTTGATGTAATAATGGCATCAGCATTATTAAAGTGTCCCACATTTGAAAGAATGTTGATCTAGTGACCACTTGATATTCTAGATGGGGCATCCACCTAATAGTTTCATCTTTTGGGTTGGGCATTACTTACTAATTTGTTCTCTAAGTACTCTGATAGGGTTAGGCACATTTTTATCTGGCAGGAACACCCACATTTATCCTGAATTGATGGGACGATACTCGTATCCAAACTTACTGAAACTAATACTCTAGTTCCAGGGTAGCTCAATTTTCTTGACCCAGTCTTACAATATATTCTTCCTATGCATGAGTACTTTAAAATTTTAAACCAAACTGTCCCAAATAATTCCATAAAACACATTACCAGCTGATTTCACAACTTACAGTGATAGCAACGAGCTAAAAGATAATATGAGAACAATGTTGGCAGAACCATAGCTAACAAGAACTGACCAATCTTACCCTCCAATGACAGAACCTGGCCTATATGATCCACCTCCAAGACCAACAGCTTTGGCAGTTGGCCCTTCATCATCCCTGTCATCTGTGTAGGCGCGTATACTGCAGAAAATAATGAATGGGCAAGAAACAAGTAAATGAAATAGTTGTAGTGAAACAACTCATTTTCTGATTGAAATAATCTTGAAGAATTATAAAATCAGGTTCACATGAATGGGGTCCCTAAAAGGGCAGCTTGACAATTAGGTGTGTCCTTCCCAATTATATCTTGTCATATAATTATATTTTATCCAATGTGAAACTTTATACTTCAACACTCCCCCTCAAAGTACAATCTTTATTTGAAATCTTAAGCAAACGAAAATACCTGAATTCACCCTTGTTATAAAGGTGATCATGCAGTTCCTCCAAAATACTAAAAAAAATAGATCTACGCATCTTGTTAAGCTCAGATCGCACCTCTTGAAGTGCACCGACCTGAGACAAACTAATTAGAATTATTGTATATGCAAACAACTTCTAAATATTTTACGATTCCCTCAATCCTAGAGAATGATGGAGACAAGTACATACAAACAAATAAGGGAGAGCAGAGATAAAAATTACTTGGCATATTATATTTGGGCTTGTATTTAACCACTCCTGTTTTAAGCAAAAAAACAAAACGAAATTGTAGTATTTGGAAACTTCAAATAGAACTTGACAAAACTCCAGTTTGTAATTATGGAGTTTTGAGGCCATTTTTGAAACAGATCATCTCCTCCTTTTCTGTCTTCTATGCTTTGCCTCAAAGCAAAAATAAAATAATCCAGTACAAATGCTAATTCTTAAATCCAAATCCTCATGAAGATAAGAAAAATGTAATTAGTAGAGTACAATAAACTAAACTAAAAGCGACATTGTTGATAGACTCAGATAGTCTGTTAGTAATATTTTGCAATAATGTCACTGATGGATTCATCCTCTTATTTTGAAGTTTATGTTTATTTCCTTGAATCATTCAATAATAATTTAGAATTCATGACTTAATAGTTAGGTAAAGTTACTAAGTTTAACAAAGTTTCACTCATCAATCATCATTATCTGTTTGTGTTAAAAATTGGCATCTTAAACTTTGATTTCGAACCTACATCCAAACACACTAATCACCATCTACTTTCAAAACTCTGTTTTATTTGTACTTGTTAAAGCTTGATCCAGACCAAAACCTCAAGCTAATGAGTAGAGGCCTCCAGTATGATGCTTATTAATTGATTATTTAAACCACACTATTCCGATGTGGGTCACCTTCAACACTCCCCTCACGTGCGGACCTCGCACATGTTGCACACTTCAGCACCTAAGGGAGTGCACAGCACTCCAAGGCAGAATCACAGGACCAAGCTCTGATACCATGTTAAAGCCAACCCAACCCAAAAGCCCAAACTAATGGGCAGAGGCCTCAATATGCTTATGAAGTGATTATTTAATTCACATTCTACCAATGTGGGACAACTTCTACAGTATCCAAAGGCAAATTGCCATCTGCATAACCTGCAACGACTCATCCACTACTAAGAGGGATGAAAATTACAATAGCGCATCATAATGGTTATCTACATTGTGATGATAGAGAAATATCATAAAAAAAATTAACACCTTACCAATTGAAGGCCCTCTCGCTCAAGCATCAAGGATGATTGACCAAGCAACTGAACAGCAGCATAAAACTGCTTTTCGGAAATGAGCTTCTTTATTCGTGCTGGAACCTGAACCATATATTGAGCAGACAAGATGATAGATCTTCAAAGTTACCACTTCTGTTGACTTGTTTACAGATAACTTTAGTCAGAACAGCAGTAACACTACATGCTAATAATTGAGTGATAGGCGGTAATAAATGCATCCGTAAAAACCGGCCTAATGCAATAGGTAACAAGAACAGCCCAAGTGACACGGCATTTGAACAAGGTATTTCATGTCTTTGAATTTCAAATCAAAATTATGGTGTAAAAGCAGGAATATGAATAGGCATACCTTGGCTATGCCCTCAATTTGATCTAACAGAGAAATAATGTGACGCAATGTGACAGACCGATACCACAATTGATGCAATTGTCTGTTACGAGTACTAAGACGTTCCTTTGACTCAGCCAAATCAATCTTCAAATCAGAAATCATTTCACCAGATTCACTGAACAAATTCAAAATCTGAAGAGAAACAAATAAATAGTTAAACTCAAATTTATGTGCCAAATTTTATTCTTCATTTCATTTACAGAAACAGGGAACGACATATAAAAGCTACTTTGTAACGTCAAGATTCAATAAACCTCCTGAGTGGCCTCTCACATATCACATACCATGATTTTTTTGTTTTTTTTTTGTTCACAACATCCAATCAAAACGCTAATAGTTACTGCACAAAACAGACACTAACCAATTGTACTGGCAATGAGTACAATTTGAGAAATTGGAAATAGTTTCCATATGGAAAGCAATCACAAAAAATAATCCTCCAACTCTTTCTCTCTACTAGTAGAAAGTCTGAAATAAAATTAGAACTTAACTGACGTCATTTCCCACAAAAATCACGCAAAAAGCTTTCTTTCACCTAATAGTATAACTGAATGAGAAAATTAAAAAAATGGAACAAAATGCCTTATGCAAAATAACTCTTATTTGGCCCAAAATATTGACCACGGTAACAAATTCCTTCCATAGTATTTGACTTTGGTGTTTAATGTAATTTTTTTGGTTTAAAACGGCCACTTATATTGGGTCGGGCTTCCACAACTAAAAGGTCAACCTTATCAATTGGGTGTGACCCTAACCTTTATAAGTGGCTCTTTATTCTTATATTTTCCCGACGTGGGTTCAACGTCAACATTTAACAGAAGGAACTCCTCTGAATAAGACTGACTACATCTTCAATAAATTAGGACTCGCTTAAGTTACAAAGTAAAAGTAAGATTTAGGTATCCTGTACTGAACGCAAACATAATAAGTTACTAATGCAAAATTAACACGGTAGTATGGTATATGGTTCCCCATACATAACTAAAATCATGAATCATAATATGGATATTAATGTATAGAGAGTAAAAAAACACAAATTTATCATTTACACTCATGATATTGCCTTGTTATTCGCATTCCATAATCCCATTGTTTGTTACAGCCATTAACTTGCATTTCAAAACTTCATGTTCTTGACTATATATATGAGAGAATGTGATGTAGACATTCAACAACAATAATAAATCACAGTACGAAAACATTTTGGACGACAATATCATGTGTGCATAATGCATATTCATACATCTCCATGCATACTAAAATGCAAAAATACTGATTAAGTTACAAATATATCCATTTTATTTTAAGGGTTCTGGAAATATTGAGTATGTATAACTACATTCATTTGAATTAAACTAGGCAGCAATATGTTAAGAAACCTGGGAGTAATTTTGAATTGCTTTGTTGAAACCATTGTGATAAAGCTGTACTATTTCATCCACCACCTCCTCAACTACATCACTTTGCTCTCTCAAAAATTGGACTTCACGCTCACGATCTCTTGCAGCCATGATATGGACAACATGGGGTAACGAATCAAAACGTGATTGAATAAAACACACTTCTACTTTGGAAAGTTCGTCCCTTAGATACTGCATGCAACATATGAAGCGAGAAAAAATTAGGAAAATTATTACAAAAGAAAACATATGACATAGCTTACATAACAATGTCTGGCCATAATTATATGGAATTAGTAATTTCCCCAAGGAAACTCAAATAGAATAAATTTAGAAGGTTCCTTGCAGCAAATTTGACCATTACTGTGTGGTTTTATGGTAGGATCCCCAGTTATGCATAACATAATGCCCTGTCTATCCAACAAGCTAAAAGAAAACCTATACTTGTAAATGTTATCAGTAAATGTGTTAAGGGTATAAAATTATTATTGGTCCACTTACTATCAGCTTGAACTTTTAGTTGAGTTGATTCTCTAATATGGTATTACCGTATTAGTGCTTTGTACCGCATAGTAACAGTTTCAAATCTCAGGCCTCCAAAAAAATTATTTCGATGTCCCTATTGGGTATTGACAAATCTCCTCTGAAATCCACAGTGGGCCTTTTAAGACCCAGACCACCACCAAAGACACTACAGCCAACAGTTGCAACAACTGAAGTGAGTTTAAGCTTACTTCTTTCCCGGGAGGGACGGGTAATCCATCAAATATACCCATCTTGATCTTTCACCTTGCTACGCTAGATGTCGCTGTATAGCTAGAACTGCAAAAAACTATCCCGTCTCAGGAATGCCTTAATCACAACTGCAAAAAGAAAAGAAAAACTTGAAACATGATGCATAAAAATGAATCGGCCGCAAAAGATGACGATTGACCCTTAGTATAATTGAAAGGGATTGCTGTATAAGTGGATATCCACTACTACAACAAAGAATAAGCAGTTCAATAATTTCCTAAACAGGGGGAGGAAAAACTGACTTCTTGCTTGATTACACTGGTATTTCTTACTTGTTTTAAATGAAGACCTGATGTCAATTTCAGAAAACAACAAAAAGAAACTCATCCGGGGAACCATTGAAACTCCAGAAACTTTCTATCAGTAGGAGGGACCACATTTATAAAATAAAAATCAGAAAGTGATTGGATGTTGGCATACAGGAATTATTTATAAATTTAACAGTTACTTGACCAAATTAACTGAACCGCTTGATTTCCAGAAACCCCAAAAGCTATTTCACACCATTTCCTAGGAGCCAAAAAAAGAAACACGCATAACATAACTTTAAATCTTCTTCTATTTCTCATGCATTTTCATCTGCTTGCTCAAAAACCTGAAAAAAAAACAAAGATATCTATATCCAGCACGAGCATCATTACTCAAATTAAACCAGCAATCTAACAATGGCATCAACAGTTGAACAAACCCACCGATGATGGAAAAGTGATCGTGAATATCGATTACATGAATCGGAAACACGAACCAAACGCACGGAATGGGGAACAATTACAGTGACTAGAAGAATTGCACAACCGAGAGAGAGAGAGTGGAGCTGGTACCTGCGAATGAGAGGTCCGAGTGGCGTTCCGAGGAGGATGATCGGGAGAATGTGAATAGGGATGGATCTGTGAAGGTGGAGACAATGAAGAAGCGTCAGAATTTCCGTAGGCCTAGGAGTAGTAGAAGAAGAAGATGACCGAGAAATCGGTTTCATTTTTCCATGTCATGGATTGGAATTTCGACGCATAAACAAATTCTAAAATCATTTTTAATTCCTTCTAGACGAATGTTCTGTACGGTACATGATTATCTTTGTTTTTTTCCTGTTTATAATTTTTCGTATTTTAGTTTCATTCTGGTATGGTATGCAGAGATTAATAGCATCTATAGTCGGCGGTTGAAATGTGACGGAAAGGCGTTGACAGATTGGTAACGTCAGTTGAAACAGCGAATAGGACGACGGAATGATGGCGGAGAGGCGTTGACAGATACATGATGCGGTAAACTTACCAACGGTTCTTTCAGTCGACACCAACGGCTCTATTGGAGTTGACTAATAGTTCACTCTTGATTTTGTACATTTTAATTTTAAAAAAATCAAAATTTATTGTTAATATGACCCAAAACTTGTATACATCCAGATGTGTAGCAACAAAAAAATCACCTTCTATTTCCAACTCTCACAACCTCAAAAGATTGTATTATCTATATTTTATTTACAAAATGACGAGCGATTCCGATGCAAGAAGAGCATTTCTAGCCAATGTGTGGAAGGTCATGCGTATGTTGGAATGTGCAATCGAATATAGCATCATCAATCCATCGAAAGAGGTTCAGAGTTTGTTAGACGAACCCATGATCCTACCACACAACGTAAGAAGAAAAACTACATCAAGAGAGATCGGGTTGCTGGCCATGAACGCTTAATGCGTGACTATTTCGATAACCCCCTATGTACACCGAAACGCAATTTCGTCGTTGTTTCCAAATGTCAAAGGATGTGTGCACGCATATTGTCCGTGAGTTGGAGGAAAAAGATGCATACTTTAGGCAAGGATGGAAGATTTGGGTCAGGTATCATTATCTGAGTATCAAAAATGTAATGCGGCCATTAGACTAGAAATCACGGCTCTTGAGTACGTGAATTTTTTTTGCAAGGAAATAATTATTATATTTGACCAGACTTATCTACGTAAGCCCACACAGGCCGATATGAATCACATATTAGCGGTGAATGAGGGCGTAGATTTTTTGGGATGTTGGGTAATCTTGACTGCATGCACTAGGATTGGAAGAATTTTCCAACGGCGTTGAAAGGATCTCATTCAAGGAAAGATCACGGTAACAGACCGACCGTGGTACTCGAGGTCGTTGTCATGCGGGACTTGTGGATTTGGCTTGACGGTTCCAACAACGACTTAACTGTGCTAACCAATAAAGATTGTTCTCGGACGTTGTCAATGGTTGGCAACCACCGGTCCAATTCACGGTAAATGGACACCAATACAAGCTTCTTTATTATTTGGTTGATGGTATTTACCCTTTGAGGTCAGTTTTAGTGAAAACAATCTCATTGGCTCAGCTTCCGAAGCACAAGAAATTTTCTCAAGTCCAAAAAGTTTACAGGAAGGATGTGAAACGAGCATTTGGGGTCTTTCAATCTCAGTTTTACATTATCACTTCAAGTCAAATGTAGAAGCCCTCTTTCGTCAGCCCAGTCATGAATGCATGTGTTATCATGCACAATATGATTGTCGAGACAGTCCATCATACCATTCATACGTATGATGGCTACATTGAACAAGTAGATGAAGACGGGTCAAACGAACCAAGATTCACACAAGAAGCATCGCCTCGGCCAATGTCATAATAGCAAACAACCAAATGATCCACGATCAACGTGTTCATCATGCATTGAAAATAGACATCATCGAGCACATGCATTTGGAATAAGTTTGACGATGAAAAATAGTTATCTTTCATTCTAGTTTATTTCGATTAATATGTTTGCATTTTAATTATCTTGAATGAAATGTCATTTCCATTTAATGTGTTTGCATTTGAATTATAATTTTATATTATTTTTTTATGCTATCAGCCTGTTGCAAAATTATGGATTGCAAATAATTTTGCTTCAGCTTGACTGAAAGAGAATAGAGAACAATTTTATTTTTATTTTTTATTTTATCAGCCTCTTTCTTTTAGTTTCGGCCAGACTTAATGACAGCATATGTTCTAAACTCTTTCTTTGTTAAATTTCCTTTTTTTTTTGGAGTAATTTGAACAAATTAAATATATGAATCAAGGTAATATTTCTTTTGCTTTGACAACCCCTTAATCTTGCAGTATTAATTCAATTCAAAAGATTGAGTTACAACCTTCCTTCTGCTATAACTTTAATTTTGTAATATTTCTTCTTCTTTTTTGAAACCATCATCGTGATTACACGTGAATATTCCTATCGGATTTATCATAGGAGTGATAAAGGTGGATTGAGATGTTAATAAACTTCCAGGTATCAAGCTTCATTCCACTGACTACAAACTTTGGCATGGAAGTCTTACCACTGTAACTGTAAGGAGGAACTAACAACTCATATGAGTTGATGCTTTGAGTGACAAGATTAATAATCAGTAATGCGAAAAGACAGAAATTAAAACTTCTATTCGGAAATCTTCTATCTCTGTGTATAAACAAGAGAATGCAGATTATTTGAAATGGATACAACATTGTCATACATGTAAAAGCTGAAATATAAACTAGGCTTTGAATTACTTGTGTGACCTCTCATTCTCAGATTCGAGCTTCGTGTCAAAAACCGCAAGCATCAAACGATTGAGTATGATCTGCATCACATTCCAGAAGCTGACAAGTCATATGCTAGCAGTGATTGTAACAACATTGGTATTTACAGTCTCTTTCTCAACCTAAACTCCTTCCAGTTTAGCTGTCCCTTCCAACCACTCTTTCAGTTTGGCCTCTTTATCAGCCTTAAACTCTTCAAAGTCCTCTTCCACTTCCAATACATTACAACTTGGTATGTCTTGTTGCTCATCGACAGCTTGACTTGACACGGGCAGCTCATCAGCTTCTGTATCTGCAACGGTTGGACCAGTGCTACCCGCTTCACTTGATACCAATTTCTCTCCTTTTGCTTCCACTAATTCTTTGGAATCAAGTTGTACCCACGTGAAATTGCTTGCCTTTTGTTTTGCTGATTTAATGACAGTTGAAAAATACCCGCTCCTTTTTGCATCCTCCTCTTGGGAATATACAGTACTACGACCCCAATTAGATGGGCCCCAGGAGCTAGTCCTTCCCATCTGGAAACCCGAAATTGGGTTCTGGATCAATCCTTTTTTGGGTTGTTTAGATGACATGAGCACCAGAGATTTCTTAATGTCCTTAATCATCTCGTCGGCAATTGGAAATCCACATTCTTTCATTGACCTGACCATAATGATAGAATCCTCTGAATCTTCAGTGTGCAAAGCTGTTTCACGGGACTTCTCAGCGACATTGTTCTTGAGACTAACAAGATTGGGCACTGCATTCTGCGAGTGCTGCTGAATGTAGAAGAGTCCAACTGAGGGTTCATTTGCAACGTATTTAATCATCTCTGCCAAACATTCACTTATCTCCACAAAGCCATCAGCAGTGGAGAAACCAAGCATCTTGTTAAAGGCAATACATCACTGGTGTCATTAGAAAATAAAAATCTCAATAAGAAAAATGCATTTCAAGGTAGGGGAAAATGAGGGATGAAATGAAAGAAATGTTCAAAGTTCGATTGTAATACATTCCAACTGACAACTAGTTTTATGCATCTTTTCTAATTGGCTGCAAGTAGGCATTTGGATTTGGCAAACTATGTATATATAAAAGATATCACAAACATGGGCCACAAATTCAATATTTTTTCAACTGACATGCCTCGACTAGTCACTGCAAAATATAATTGTAATGTACATCTAGCTTCATCACCTAATATCAACAAGTATAAGTTTAAGATACAAGAAGAGCCACACAAACTACAGGAATATTTGAACTCGACAAACTCCATATCTTTAGGGTTTTGGTTGTCTTGATTCTGCACATGCAAATACTGCACCTACTAATAAAGCAATCCATCACAGATATCTGACCATCATTTATCTATGCTAGTACAGAATCACCACCCAACTAAATATGATTTGCACCAGTTGAAGTTTCTTTAAAATCCTCTTAAGAACTTGCATTAGGCCCACACACAGCCTGTGACCAACTGAGGCCTACTTCTTCCTTTTAGTTTTTGTGGATCTTGAACCAAACTAGATCAATATGTTCTATGTACTGGGGCCTCTCACATTAACTGATTTTTTTTCTTCTCGTAAACTTATTAAGGTTTCCAATGAGCCCTTCTGACCATATATAAAGCACAGTGAAGCCAGCCATTTAATTCAAATCAATCCAGTCGCACTAACCTTAATTATTCATAACTCAATTCCAAAGAAAATCACAAACACATAATACTGGCTAGATGTAGAATTCATGCTGAAATGTCCTACAAAGATCCAATCGGCTAGACAACTAATTTACAACAAAATGCGAGAAAAGCTTAGCTTCATAAACTTATCACCAAATTGTCTCTTTTTAAGCAAACCTCACCTCTGCACAGTAATAAAAAGAACACAACCCAATAGTTTTTCCAGCTTTCATAAAACTAAATCCACCAAGATAAGTAGTTCAAAACAACACCCACCTTCACAAATCACGATAAAAACAAAACCCAATTCTCAAAATCTCAAATTTATTCCAACTACTTGATCAATTGTACTCATCAATCAGACAATCAAAACCAATCACTAACAGGAAACCCTAGAAGAAGACAATACCAGCTAGAAGAACAACGAACCAGCTATTCCACAATCATCACCTGATTCATCGTCATCTTCAAGCAATCTTCGTTTTAGCGCTCACAGGATCCAACAGCACCCTTCAAAAGGTCTCCCAACTAAAGACAAAGTATATTTGCTGAAACGAAAGCTCCCGCGAGCTCTCTTTGCTGTCCTCTACGGTCTGTTTAATTGTGTCAGGCTCTTGTTCGTCCCATTACGAAGAGACAGAACGCACCGTTTCACTCCAAGCCCCATTGGGCCCAACGAGGCCCAATTCTATCTCTCAACGTAAACAAGTCTAGCTGTTTACCAAACTGCTGCCGTTCGAATCTTTAATTATTTACTCCAACCTTATCTTATTAATCAAAATTCAAATTGAAATCGAATGGTTAAATTTTTAAATCGACGAATTAAATCTTTTACGATTCAACAAGTTCGTAATTTGTATCATTCCTTTTTTTCCTTTAATAATTTGTATCACTCGACAATTAGTTAATTATTTAAAGGACAAATTTCACTTTTAAGTTAGTTTTTTTTTTAACTCTTCACATACTTTTTTTTTTGGTAAAAGATGAAATTCTTTTATTACTTTTCGGAATCTAGAATACATGCTAGTGCGTCAGGCAGAACACCTGACCACCTAAGAACAAGCATAGAACGGGCTTCTCTGGCTAGCCAGTGAGCGGCTTTGTTCACAGTTCTTTTCACAAATTGGAGAGACACTCTCGTTTTAAGCTAGGAGGTGACAGATATCTCTGATAAGGGTCCCAATGGGAGAGGCTGGGGGTCGCCGAACTAGATCATGTGAAGGAGGACCTGAGCATCCGAGCGAATGATAATAGGGGACCGGTCCCAAATGACCAACATTGTTGAGAGCCGATCCAATTGCATAAGCTTCAACCATAATTGGCGAGCAGCAGCCCGGAGTGAGGCCATTGGCCGTGAGCCCAACCTATCCATATGCCGTACGTGCGATCAATCCCCAAGCTGACTGATTGAAGTCCTGAAAGACTTCCCCGTCAACAATAATGACCTATGTCCCAGGCGGGGGGGGGGGGGGGGGGGGGGGGGGGGGATACAAATCTAGTCGACTGGATCGGTGATATTGTCTTGGCTGTAGCATCCACCCATGCCTGAAGGTGGCTTCGGGCTTCGGAGATCACCCCTATAGCTGCCGGTGGTTTGTTTGTCCAAGTTAACGCATTACGAGCTTTCCATATCTCCCATGGGACACTCAGAATATCTGGAATACGAGTCCGAGTGGCTCCTGTTGTTATGCCGTCCCACCATGCAACAAAACTCTGGGTGGGAGTAGCTAAGGGAACGCCCCCCATTTGCCTTCAACACGTCTTCGCAAAACCACATGTAAGGAACAGGTGCTCCATTGTTTCATCTCCTCTTTGGCATATGGAACACGCCGTGGGAATCAAAACAAACCGGTGAGCTAGGTTGAAAGACACCTGCAATGTATTTGTTAAGCATCTCCACAAGAATACTCGGAGCCTCGGTGGTACCAGAATGTCCCACAGTGCCAGCCACGTGACTACCTCGGTGTTCTCTCTTTGTTCATGGAGAATCCGAGATAAGATGGAGTACCCGAAATTGGTCGAGTATCGTTCGTCCCTGGTTGATGCCCAATACCAGTCGTCCCTAGGCCGGTGGGCCGACAGTGGGACTTGGATAATGTTTGAAAAATCGGGTTCTGCAAATAGTTGAGTCAGCAGTGGCACATCCCATTGTCGCCTACCTGAAACCATGAGTACCGCAACTGGATGTCCTGTAAGATTAGAGCATGTGGACTCTATAGTGGCTTCCTCCCCCACCAACCATAGGGTTCCTTGGATGAGTGTGTCCATTCCATCCCCAATAGCGATCCTCAGTCCCCCCCCCCCCCCCCCCCGTAGAAGATTCTGTGCAGACTTAATACTATACCATACAAAGCATGGGTTGTTTCCTATCTGCGCTTCCAGAAAGTGTGTAGTCGGGTAGTACCTAGCCTTAAGGACGCGGGCAACAAGAGATCGAGGTTGGTGGATTAGGTTCCACGCCTGCTTGTCGAGCAATGTTGTGTTAACATCCTGAAGGTGCCGAAATGCCACCCCCAGTCTTTTGGTTGACATAGTCTGTCCCAATCTTGCCAGACTATCGAATGGGACGATTTTCCCCCCACCAGAAACGGGACAGAGTCACATGTATTCTATTCACTATCCTCTTCGGCACTCTAAAGACTGACATCACATAAACCGGTAACGACGTAAGGACAGATCTAATCATAACTTCCTTCCCAGCCGGAGATAGCAACTTGCCTTCCCATGATCCAATTCGGTTAAGTATCCTATCTCCCAGGTAAGCCATAGCCGCGCTTCTATTCCGTCCCACCATATTCGGGACTCCCAAGTACATAGAGGCCGTAGATATTTCAACGATGGACAAGATCTCACAACAGGAAGCTCGCACCTCTACAGTCATGTTTGTGCTGAACAAAATCGACGACTTATGTAGATTTAACACCTAGCCCGAGAGAGTGCCGAACACATTTAGAATGCCATTTATCCGTTGTGCCTCCTTTGGAGTGGCCTGACAGAAGATGTAGCAGTCATCAACGAAGAACATGTGTGAGATCTCAGGTGCTCCTCGTGCAACCTTTATCCCATGTGTATGCCCCCCCAATTTGTGCTTCATGGAGAAGATGAGAAAGACCTTCCATGCACAATAGAAATAGATAAGGCGATAGTGGGTCCCCTTGTCTTATTCCTCTACTCGGGTGTCAGGCTGGCGTATCACGCCCTCCCGACATTACGGAGTACTTAACCGTTCCCAGGCATGCAGCTATCAGACCAGTCCAATCAGACGAGAATCCCAAGCGGGTCATTATCGTTATCAAGTAGTCTCATTCAACCCGGTCATATGCCTTACCCATGTCGAGCTTAAGTGCCATATAACTCACTGATCTTAACCTCTTTTTTCTCAAAAAATGGATTATCTCGAACGATATGACCACATTGTCCTGGATACACCGACCAGGTATAAAGGCCCCTTGGGTTTCCGATATAACCTTATGAAGCAGAGGGCGTAGCCTATTTGCTAAAACCTTTGACAAGATCCTAAATATAATGTTACAGAGTGCAATATGACGAAGTTCAGTAACTAACTCTGGGACCTGTTTCTTCGGGATCAAAACTATCGTCGTGTCATTAATGCCCGGTCCGAGTTCTCTGACCTGGAGCACCCCTTGAATAAATCCAATCACTTCATCCGCAACTATCGGCCAGTAATGCTGATAGAAACGAGGATTTAACCCATCGGGACCCGGAGCCTTATCTGGCCCCATCTGAAACACTGCCTCCCTAATTTCCTGAGCTGTCCCCGGTGCCAAGAGTAGTGTATTATCATGCTGTGTAATCCTTCTCGGAAGATGTATGGGAAACTCTACCATGTTTGGGTTGGTAGATGTAAAAAAATTAGAGAAATAATCAATAATGAGATCCCTCATACCTGATTCCCATGTCACCATGTCCCCCTCATCATTCCGGAGCGTCATGATAGCATTAATCTTTCTCCTATACCGTGTAGCCGCTTGAAAGAATTTTGTGTTCCTGTCACCCTCCGTAAGCCAATCTTGTTTTTCCCTTTGACACCAAAATGCTTCCTGAGTGCACAACGCATTCTCATACTGAATCTGGATGGCTGCCCTTCGATGGATATCCGGCCTGTCAGTTCTACCATTCAGTTCTGCTATTTTTCGCTGGCACCATTTTATATGGTTGACATTTTTCCTGAAATGATTACTTCCCCATTTATCGAGTGCCAATCCCACATCCTTAATAGTATCTGCAATGGCCGCAGAATCTGTTTTGTCCCATGTTTGTTGTATGATTTCCCCACAAGCAGGATCACGTGTCCATTGGGATTGGAACCGAAACTTTGATTTACCCCGATAGGCTACTTTATGGGCAAGGGATAATAATAACGGCTAGTGGTCGAATGTGGTGGCCCCTGTATTACGGAGTGTGATGTCCGGCAATGTTGAGAAGAAGAGTCTGAAATAAGGGCCCTGTCCAGACACGATTGAATCCGCCTTCCTATTCCATGTCCCCTTGACCATGTGAACGGATGCCCTATCATTGGAAGGTCAATCAGATCCAGATCCTCAACCACCTAGCAGAAATCCTGAATCAGATTAGTTGGGTATGGCTCTCCTCCCTATGTCTCCCCTGGGTTAAGAATGCCATTAAAGTCACCTATCACGATCCAATCTGGTCGGGACATAATGTGTAATCTCCGGAGTAGATCCCAAGTCCGATCCATATGGTTACGATTTGCTTCCCCATAAATCCCCGTGAGTCTGAAGTCTTCATACCCCGGAATCGCAATCTCCACATCAATATGATGGCCATCATTTCCCCAAAGGGCCACTTCTATACCTTGTACCCAGAACATTGCCACGCCTCGTTGTGTATCCGATTTTGGCTCACAGATAAAACCACTGAACCACAACGATCTCGATAGCAGCTTGCAATTCTGCTCAGACATTATAGTTTCCAATAATAATAGAACATGGGGAGTATAATCCAGCAACATGTGACAGAGTTGTTGTTTATGCAGCCGAGACCCCCATCCCTTGACAATTCCAAGCTAATGCCTGAAAATCAGGCCTTTCTCCGATCGGATCGTGAGTGGGAAACAGACCTGACCCAGGATTTGTGCGTCTTTGGCATTATGGCCGCGGAGTCGGTTGAGGCAATCTCATTGCTCGAAACAAAGGGTTAGAATTGGGGTTTTGTGGTTGAATCCCAACAGTAACTCGGAACAGGACGAGGGCTATGAGTAAAGGATTTGTACCCGAGGTAGCGTGATGGGAGCCAGGGGAGGTATGGTAATCAGGAGATAGAGGATTACCAAGGGCGACGGCAGAGAGAATGATAGGGTTCTGAGCGAGTTGTGGCGGCGAAGAACCAGGCGAGGATGACTAAGGCGACGGAGAGACCGCGACCCATCGCAGATGAGACGAAGGCTGGGAGACCCAATGCTGACCCGCAGAGGAGTGCCGAGGGGGAGAGCGGGATTCAGACAGAAGCCAGGAGCGGGAGACGGACAAAAGCCGGGAGCGGCGGCGGCGACGCACCTGTGCCAAGGACGACGAAACCCTGACAGAGAGATTTTCCACCACTTGATTATTAAGGAATGTGTAACTTAAGTTGTGACATGTTTTCTTCACATACTTTAATTCTGTACAAGTTCAGTAAAATTTGTTCAAGGGACTTTAACTATTAATAGATGTAGCTCTAGAATACATAAAAGTCTACATCAACGCTACAACTTTTATTTGTTCCATGCTTTTCTTTCGGAAGTGTTTTTGATCAATCTGAAAATGTCCATGTGTTTAATCTGGACCAGAAATATAGGGTGGACATAATGGGGGACGATGGGACATGATCGAAATGGATATGATTGTTTGAAAATCGACTATATTTCCCTTTTCGCGTCCTATCTCGACTTCCAAATCTCTTTCTCTTCCTACTGCTAGTAGAGGACACTGATTCAGACCGCTCATCCTCGACGTTCGAAGTCCCAACATTCTTGTCTCTACAGTGTACATATATTCGAGAGCGGTGAGATAAGGAGTCTACGGACCTCGACATCTCTAGTAAGGCACGATTTGCATTAGAATCGTGTGAGGAACAAGATGGTTTCGCGCATGAATCTTCTCTCCAGCACGTGGATGCTAGAATTCTTTGAATAAACAAAATTAATTTTGAATTAATAAAATTAAAGAAAATGAATTCTTAGAAAACAAATCAAAAAGGAATTAATAAAAATTAAAGAAAAAAGAATAAAAATAAATAAAAGTATATATATGATTTTTATATTTTTTAAATTAAAATCTGATTTATCCATATAATTTTTAAAATAAAATCTGATGGTAAATTTTGAAATTTGAAGATTTTTTTTAAACGGACACCGAGGAAATACATTAAAGCAAATCAAAGGTTACATGGGTAGGACTAATAGCCCTAGGCTCCAGAATATTATTCGAGTCCCCTGTGGGTGTCTCAGCTATCTTGGACTTGTAGAATTAGTATACTTTTCATCGTAAACACAAACAAGAGAAATCCTCGTACCACTATTCAAACTAAACTAAACCAATAATAGTCTACCCTAAAATCAACCAAACAACTAATCTGAATCCTAAAAACAGAAATAGGAAATGCAACAAATATGAAATATCGAATCTGACAATACACTGGAACACCGAGTCTAAGGAGTCTGTGATGCCGAGTCTCCTGAAGCTCATAGCTTTCGTAGTGGGGCGTCCTCGTACTATCGATCCGTCTTGAATTGTTAGAATAACCCAACCTTAGGTGGCATGAAAACAGACCCCATCATAACGTCAATCCCCCCGGATCACAAATCCACTGAGTGTATTGCTCTAAGACCTTTTCCAAGCGGTTCTTGCGGGTATTCGGTTGGTAAAGCTTTACCAAAACCAAATTGAAGCCATAAACTATGGAGATCAATTTCGGAATAGCCATGGAGGTTCGCTATAGTCTCTTAAACTCGGTGTTACCTTGATCGACGATGATGAGGATATTAGGAACATGGTGGAGGGAGAAAGCCATAGGCGGCTCGCATGAAAGAAGCGTAGATCCGACAATGGTGAAGGGACACGACAAGGACGACGGTAGCTATGCTCGACACGGGGGAAGGTTGCAACTGTTGTGCTCGGGCAGAGAATGAAGACGATTGCTGAAAGCGAGGCTCGAGAGGAGGAAAAAGGAGGGGAGAGAAGTCCACTGACAGCCTACATGGCTAGCTAGAGCCGTGGAGGCCGCTGGCGACTACTAGGGGTTTTGGGAGGGATGTTATGCAGAAGCTTTTTCTACCCAGATTTTGAGTTAGTTTTACACTTTTATTGAAAATTTGAAGATAAATGAAGGAAATTTTGACATTCCGCAACTTCATGGCATAACGAACCAAGGGATAATATCATAAAGCACTATATAAGTATATGCAAAATGCAAATAACACGTTAAATTACCATTTTATCATCCGACACTTGTATATACCGTAAATTTATCATCTCATATTTTTATTGTTTTTTCTGTTAAAATTTTGTTAAAAGGACTTGAAAATGCAACTCACTATTAGAACAAACTACAATAATACTATTAATTAAAAATACTTATTTTTAAACATATACACACATATATATATATATATCATACTTTATTATTTTTAATTCTTTTTATAATTAAAATTTAGAAAACAAATTAAACCTAATTCCTATCTTCTATAGATTTAAGAGCACTCACAATGGCGTCGATACTGAGTTGGTTCGCGTCGTCGAATAAGGATTTTTTCCAGGAAAGATGCATTGAATCTTCGGTGTAGAGTCGTGGTACAATCGAATCTTCGAAAGTGCGTATTCGACGTCGAAGATACTGCAGACCCTAACCAGGGTCCATTCGACGGATTCGGACCCAGCTGAATTCAGGCCCAACAAATCGTTGGTCGCCGCGTAGCCAGGTCATTAAAGCCGAAAGTTTTATTTCGGCTTTAAAAATCGAATCAACTCCTTCTTCTTCATGCCACTCCTGATTATTCTGTAATTTTCACCGGCGTTTCTTTGAGCCTGCAGATTCTCCCATGCGTTTCTTCGAGCTTGCAAATTCTCACTGGCGTTTCTTCGAGCCTACAAATTCTCCCCGACGTTTCTTCGCACCTGCATATTCTCCCCGGAGTTTCTTCGTGGCTGCAGATTCTCACTAGCGTTTCTTCAAGCTTGTATATTCTCCCCGACTCTTTCTCCACCTACAACAATGGTCACAACAAGTACCCGTTAGTTTTTGCAATCTCCGATGATGTTTCGTCACCTGCAATTGTGGCCAAAGATATCAACAAAGACTTTCCACGAGGACGTTGCTGCTATTGGACCACGTGCCCGATTTGCAGCATTACTCCAACGAAACGTAGAGGAATACGTCTCTTCGTCGTTAGAGAAAAAGAAGGTGCCATTACGTTGGCCCAACGAGTTGGGCAACCAACTCACGCTAGAGCTATATCGGGATGGTTGTACCTAGAGTGCAGTCTACACGACCCAATAGTTGCATCTGTGTCCCACCACCTTTGTCAATGCAGGCGTCAATGGATACGCAAGCTCAACAATCCAGTCGTGGTCGTCCCTATCACAAATGAACTCGTCCCGAAGAGGCGACATTAGTGTCTGCATGGATGAGCAACTCCGAGAACTCGGAGTAGGGGGTTGACTAGACGACCATTGCATTTTGGGACGTCATACATCGGGAGATAGCCCTCACAATCTTCCAAATACCTTCGTCAGAGCGGTTGACGAAGAACTACAAGCAACATTGGAGTACAACTAACCAGAAAGTGAAGATGTTCCAAGGATGCTGGTCAAAGTTCAAGCACATCTACCAATCCGTTAGATTCGATGACCAAATCACGGAGGATGTTGAGAAGAAGTATGAGAAGAAATACGGTCACGTCTTCGCTTGGAAGCACTGGTGGACCCTCGTGCACAACAAGCCTTGCTAGCACATCGTTTCAAGAAAGAGTTCTCGACGACAAACGGTAATTTCATCGGGACTAACGGTTGGCGCACAGCGAGAACTCCTGGCCCGAGCAACCCAATGTCTCATATGGACATCCTGGCAGCCGTTATGTGAAGTTTGTACTTAGCCGTTTTTGTATTAATCTACTTTATTCAGGTTTCAAGACGTTGGCTAAGTTTACCATTTTATTGCACAATGTAACAACATTCCACCAAATAATACCGAAAACGTACAACAATCCACCATATATTTACCAACAAATTACCACTAGATTAGGCAAGCGGAAGAAGAATTAGTCGAGCAATCATTTTTTTTTGTTCCCGTCATTTTCAATTTCAATTTGCAATCCAAATGTTATTCTCAATGTTGAAATTTGAATAAAAAACAAATAAAACACTCCAATAGCATTTTGGTAATTGACATGCAATTACACCTACATTCTCACATACACCCATTGATACGACACGACCGATATCTTAGTCTTAGTGCCCGTAGTTCAATCCTAAATGTCCAAATGTATATATCATCGTTAGCAATAAAATTAAAGCGGCTTTATATTACTTATGTGTTGGAGTAATATATCGATGTGTGCTCTGATATATGCCCACCATGTGAATAGAACCATAGATCGAGATAGATCACACTCGATGGGTCCCTAGTCAACAAAGCTTCACTAGAAGCGACTAGTATGAAATATGGCTCTTCATGGCTTACATTCTGTTAGTCATTGGAATGGGATTCCGGAGTCTGATCATAGATATCATGTGGGACATGATATTGGACGACCCGCCCTGAATATGTGCCATAGGTTAAGTCATGAACATATTCAGTGTTGTAGCTTGTCATGTATCCTTAGACCAAGGAGTCTTTTTGATCGCCATGTAGTCAACAACTGAGTTTGACCTGAGCCTAACGTTTCCCGTAACAGGGCTTCCATAACGGTCATGATTGGCTTGGGGACGGGCTACATGAGTGACACGAAAGACGGCTAAGGGATTTATCCCTCATACTGAGGTATGGGAAAGATATCGGTTCTCGGCCGCTTGATCGAGAGTGACTGAAAGAATAGCATGGCCATGCACATGATACTGGGTATCATATCTTCAGTCATCTCACATATCAAGGAACGGTGATTGAGAATAATAAGGATGACGGCTCTATGCCTTATCTCAATCAGGATATCGGAGATAAAAGGATAATGACAGGGACGACGGAAAGGTTAGAATCGACAGGGTCGATTCGCTATGCAGTGTCAGGCAATACTAAAGTCTCGTTAGTTGCCACTTAAATAGGATCAAGTAAAATGGGATTTTACGTTGATCTATTGACATGCATAAACCTAAGGGTCACACCGGAGAATGAAACTCATTGACACATTTATGGAGAATGGCCAAAAGGGAGTTGTCTCGGGACATGACCAAAACTGGGTTTTGGGTCATGTGCCCGTAAGTGAATAGGACTTTACGGATCGAGACAAGGCTTGGAGTCTTGGGATTGATCGCGTCGGATAATGTTGGACATTTCCAGTATGGAAGGCTTGGAGGCGATGAGCGAATCACGGGACCTCGTTGGAAATGGCCACGGGCCATGTTCCAAGAGGCCCATGAAAGGCCCATGCAACCAAGGCCCATGGAACTAATTAATCAAGTCTTGATTAATTAGTACTAAGTAAGCAAGACAAAGATTAAGGTGTTGGTGATTCACCACCTAACCCAATCTTGTCTTGCCATACTTTGTCCTATTTACACCTTACTTGACACCATACTTGTCCTATGCCTTTAGTTGGATAAGTATGGGTTTTGTTATGTTTAAGTCATCTTTTTTCAACATAACAAACACAAGACAAGAATAAGAAACACATTTTCTCTCCCTCTTCCATGACCATTTCGGGTTTGGCTAGTTTCCACCTCCATTTTTGTGTTCTTGAGTCCTCAAAGAGAAGAACTACGTGGCTTTGATTCCCATGTGGATACGTAGGCGTCTTGGAGACTCAAGCCAATCATTCGTTAATCGGTGTTCTTGTTTTGGTAAGAAATAGTGCTGAATTTTTCTCTTGTAAATCCATTCTTTGTTAGTTGTTTCATGGTTTAATCGTCTCTTGGTTTTCATTGATTTTCCGCTGCGAGTTGGTTCATCTCCAACCCTACCTCGAGACCCAACACGATAAAATATAATTTCTACTGTCGTTAATTGCCAAAACTCCACATGCATCTAAATTCGGAGTACCACAGTTCTTTTTAAAATTCATTTTTAGAAGAAAGCAATTAATTTATTTTATCTCTAATTATTAATAAATTATTTTTAATTTATTATTTTTATAATCCCTAACTTCTTCATGTGTTTTCTATTTTCATCAAAAATTGATAATTTTTACTCTTGACTTTGAGCTCAATTTTCAAGGAAACGGATTTTATTTTTCATTTTAAATTTTGAAATCCAAATTTGTTCTCCATCTCTGCAAATTTTTCAAAGATTTTTTACAATCTTGTTTGTTTAATTTTAGTTCAAATGTACACTTCGTCCCGATCATAAGTCTCAACCAAACATCAAACTACATTCTAAAGTTTATAGAAGGGTTAATTCCATCTCACTACTCTAAAACTTTTGGATTTCATTTTTACTACCTTATATATTTTTTCACCTGACTATCTTAAAATTTTACTTCTTAATTTAGTACCTAACGTCATTTTTCATCTATTTTTCCATTAAAAAGTATATAACACCCTTCACTAACAGTCATATTTTCAAAAACATGTCATTGGTTTTCAAAATTTCTTTTTAATTGTTTATTTTATAAAAATCAGATTTTTTATTTTATAAACATTAGATTTTATTTTAAAAAAATTATATTTTATTTTAAAAAATATTTTTTATTTATAAAAATCTTTTTTTACTTTTTTTTTCTTTTAGAAAACCCAAAATTTACTTTTAATAATCAGATTTTATTTAAAAAACAGTTTTTATTTTACAAAATCATATTTGTTTTATAAAATATCAATTATTATTATTATCATCAATTTTTTTTTTGTAATTCTATTTCTATTTAATTTCTTATTTCTGTTTATATTCTATTATTTTATAAAAATCAGCTTTCTGGAATTCTCTCACAACTTTGAGATCTTCTTCTAGCCCTAGCAGCCGAATGCTATATAGCTCTCCCCTACTTCCCCAGTCGTCGTGCCTGCTGCCATCGCTAGGCCTGTGAATGACCACCGTTGTAAAGACCTAATAATTTAATTGTCTAATTTACGGCTTTAAAACGACGGGGTTGGAAAACGGATCGAAATTTTGGAACGAGGGTGAAACAAAAAGGAAAATAAAAAAAGAAAATAAAAAGAGAAGAGGTTGGTCTGGACCAGGCCAGACCCGGCTTGGGCTAAGCTAGGCCAGGCCCAGCCAACCTCTCAGAACCTCGTTTTGGGCCGAGCAACCGAGCCCGTTTCCAGTGCACGAGCCCAGCCCACGAGTGCAAACCCTAGCACACAAAACTCATCCCCATCCCCGCTTCAGCTTCATTTGACGCGCACGAGTTTCGAGGCTTCTCCTTCCTCGCCTCCTTCGCTCTCTCGTGTCCTCTCTGGTTCACCAAACTTCACCGGAGCCGCCTTCTTTCTCAGTCACTCCTTCTTCTTCTAATCCCACCCGCAACCTTGCCACACCACCAAAACCTCTCTCGTTCCCCTCCTTCTACTCTTTCGAACCGTAGCGAACGAAACCCAGCGCCACCGTCTTCATCTCGAACCTCGTCGCGCTTCTTTGAGCCAGATCCTGTACCGGTGAGTCTCTTCAGGTCTCGATCCGTCCTCCCCACCTCTTCTTTTCTGGGAATCGATCTTGGGCGGGATAGTTCTAGTTGA
This sequence comes from Erodium maritimum, assembly GCA_963921825.1. NCBI lineage: Eukaryota > Viridiplantae > Streptophyta > Magnoliopsida > Geraniales > Geraniaceae > Erodium > Erodium maritimum. The sequence continues at coordinate 115,726,329 of OY997588.1, forward strand.
GATTTTGGGTAGCAGAGCTCGCCGGAGTTCTCAGGATTCAGATCTGAGGTTCCGCGCCGGCGACGCTCCCTCACCGTCTTTCTGGCAGGAATAGCCTGTATTTTGGGCACCAGCACCCTCCTCGCGACCTTCTGAGCCTCCTGCCGCCATCAACACCGTCGACAGCCTCCTCGAACGCTGTCGTCGCCGCCGCCGGAGTGAAGCGACGAGGACCCAAAACCCTATATAGGGTGAGGTATTGGGTTCAAGTCTCACCAACAACCTAGGTTGGTATTTGTCTGTGAACAGTACACCAGAGGGGTTGGGGTGTATTGGGCTGCAGACCTAACATCGTCGCGCGTGGGGCCCTGTGTGGGACGACGGGGTGTTACACTCAGTATGCCTATTAGGTTAATAAAATCGGAAATGTCCTAGAATTGCTTATAGGATGCGAATAACTAGAATAAATGTCTTTCAATCACTAATAACCGGACGTGTCTAATAAGCATGCTTAGGATGTGAATCACTAGTGTAACTCGCTTTCAATACTTGGGAATTGATTTACTGGTAGAGAGGTCGTGATGAGCCCTCGGATTAGCTGTGTTTGCTTCACATACTTGGTTGCCTAGTTTGGATAAGTTAAGAGTCTAATACAACTAGGTGATTTAAATGTCAAATATGAATGCTTGAATGTTTATGTGATCGAATACTTGGATGAATGATTGTATGAACGTTGAGTGTAATTGTTTGTGCTAAATGGGACATGATCGGGTGACTGATAGACCGATGGAGTGCGATTGGTAAGAAATTGGTAAGTGTAAGACTACATTGATTCTTGTAGTGTGTTGTGATAGAATTGTGATTCGTTAAGCGTTGGTTGCTCCTTGATTGTTTGAGTGTGTTACCCTCTTGTGAGTATTTAAGTTGGTTTCTATATCGGTATGGCACCCACGCTGCGGGTGGGGTAGTGCCTGTAAGGTACCCAGACCAAAGGGAATGCTGGTGTGGGGTAGTACCTAAGCCGATGACTTGGTATCCGGTATGGTACCTACACCGAAGGAAGTGCCGGTGTGGGGTAGTATCATAGTCGGTATCCGGTATTGTACCTACACCGAAGGAAGTGCCGGTGTGGGGTAGTATCATAGCCGGTGGATTGGACCCTGCGGGGCATTGATTACTAGACCCTGCGGGGCATTGATTATTGGACCCTGCAGAGCATTGATTATTGGACCCCGCGGGGCATTGGTTATTGGATGGTTTACCCTACGGGGGATGGTTATTGGTTGATTCACCCAAGCGTATGCGTCCTGCGGGAGCAATACCTTGGTTCCCTATGACATATGGCCCTTTGGAGGCGTTTCCGAGAATCCCGACGATAAGCGCCCTCAGGGGTTGTTACCGGTGTTCTCGACGTTATACGTTTTTGTGATGTTATGCGTCTCCTCTGGACCGAGGCAAAATCCGACATGACACAACGAGTATTGTGGATCGGAGGGTGGTGACGTCATGTCTCACGACATTAATTGGACGCCTGTTTTCTAATGTCTCTTTAAAGAAATGCAATGATTCCCTTATTTTCTTATGATTATTGTTGACTCTTTGAAAATGTTAAACACTCGGTTTGTCTCCGTATTTCATCACATGTTGGTTTCTCGTTTTATTAAGATTTGAATAAACTTGTGAACTCCTATTTATTAAATTGAAAGGTCGCCTTGGTTATGCATTTTCCCTACTGAGCGTAAGCTCACCCCTATCTGTTTATGACTGTTTTACAGGTTTGCGTGATGTAATGGACTCGAGGCTCGGGAGCTTCTCTGGTCCGGGTGATTGTCTCTAGAGGCATTGGTCATATTTTTGGTCATGAACCTTTGTTAAGGAATTTATTACGAGTTTTATAAACCTTTTGTTAAAGGATTTATTATATGAGCTTGATTTTAGATATTCTGGATTGTAGTAAAGTTGGAGGATTTTATTGGCTTTATGGTATTTTAATGTTATAACTGCTTCTTCCTTAAGTGACGTCTCGAGTCCGGTCAAAACCGGATTTGGGGCGTGACAATTTGGTATCAGAGCCTGGTTTCATTTTGAACGTGTTTTCAAAACCTCGGACCGCACGTCAATTAGGTGGGTAGAGTTAGGGAGCCTCAGTCTTTGGTACTCAATGACGTAGTCGGAATTATTTGATACGTAGAGTTGGAACAATAACAGTTCTTATGATTTGAACGCCTTGATAAAGGTTGGAACTTTTGATATTATGTGATTTGCTTTACGCGTGTCGTATGCTCTAATTGCTATGCCTCAGTGCTCTGGGATGCCAATGGTTGAGATCAAGGTTGGTCCAACGAGCGATGATCGAACTGTTATGAATTGGTTGTTGAGTGAACCATTTGTTAATTGAATTGCCACTTTGGTTGGCTGTTTCTTAAATTCTCAATTTGACGTATTGACTTGTTCAATTGTTGACTTGGTTAAATGACCACCGTCCCTCGAGAATTAAAGTTGGAAGTTGACCCAAAAAGGGAAGTTTAAACAAATAAAGAGTAGAACCCGAGTATTCTTGCACTCTTTTTAACGGTGTTGTGTACTCTGCGGAGCATGAGAACTCTGTGTACTGATTGTGTTGCGTACTTGGCTGAGCATGAGAACTCTGCGTACTGTTTACCTTATGAATTTGATTGGTAAATGTCCCGCTTAAGCGGAGGGTTAGTGGAAAATACGAATAGGTCATGCCGAAATTTCTGTAGAACCGAAATGTTTGCACTATCACGGGTTGACTCAGGGGCGCCATTGTAGTCGAACGTGATGGTTGGATGTCAAGTGGTTACAACGAGATTCGGGGACGCCTGAATCGTGTTGTAACGACGCGAGATTGACATGAAGGTTGATTAAAAAGTTAAAGTGCTGAGAACCTGTGGAAAGGAAGGAAATGCTAAGTTTTGATGAAGTTGATCGTGTTACGATGCTAGACCCCACGTATTGGGAAAATACCCGATTCAGGGGTCTGCCTGTTGCCTTGTGCCTTGTGTGAATTACTTGAGATTATTCCTCCTGTGAGAGTTGATTGATTTGATTGAATCCTCCTGTGGGAGTTGATTGTTTGACTGAATCGTTGATTGTTGTTGTGAGACGCATTAAGATGCGTCCTTGTCTACCTATATATAAAGTATTATATATATCTACTGAGCCTAAGTGTTGTTTGGTCTTGTACGACCCTTGTGGGACGCGCGTGAACGTCCTTGTGTTTGATCGAACCGTTGTTCTAAACTGGGAACTGAACATGTGCGTTATCCATGCAGGCGGGTAGACGACATGCCTCGTATGTACGTTCCGAGGGGTACCAGGAGCCGCCCAGTTGGGGGACCGAGTCAGACACCTGCCCCTGAGTAGGCAAGGGCAGCTGACGCCCAAGGTGTTGCTTTCGCAGAGCACCTGAGTTTTTAGGGTGGACCATCAGAGTTACCACCCAGGACTTCTCCAGTCGCTGAGCCGACTCAGACGACCCCTCTAGAGGAGGTGGTTCGTGCAGTGCTGGCAGACATGAGCGCGCAACAAGGGACTGCAGCACCGGCACCAGAGCCCGTGCCTACTGCCGCAGCAGTCAATAGTGAAAGGCTAGGCCAGCTTGACAGCTTCACGGCCCAGACCCTCAGGGATTTTCGTAGACTCGGCACACCGGTCTACTCAGGGGGAGCAGACCCCGAGGCAGCATCAAGATGGTTGGAGCGGGTTACCCGCAACCTCGATACCTCTAGAGTATCTGAGGGACATATGAGAGTATCCTTCGCTACCTTTCAGCTCGAGGGAGATGCCTACTATTGGTGGCAGTCAGTGCAGACTAGTGTTGGGGATGACTATCAGTTATTCAGCAGGTTGTTCCTGGAGCAGTACTTTCCTCGATCCATTCGAGATGACAAACCCCAACAGTTCCTGGAACTACGTCAGAGAGGACTGAGCGTCTCTGAGTATGCAGTGAGATTTATTTCCTTGGCCCGCTTCGCACCGGAGTTGGTGCAGACTGAGGAGAGTCGCTGCAGGCGATTCGAGAACGGGCTCATCTCGTCGATTGCTGACAGGGTCATCGCCTTCAGGACCGATGTGTACTTTACACTCCTAGATCAGGATTTAGCCATAGAGAGGCACTTCAGGGAGACCGCTAGAGTGCGGGAGATCAGGCCGAGGCCGAGTGGCTTCCTGCGACAGTCCGAGAGGCGCGAGCAGCGCAGACAGAGAGTTTCTGGATCCTTTCAGCCTCAGTTTCAGTCTTGAGGCATACGCCGGGTAGGGGCTGTAGCTTCAGTTGGACCCGCCCTGGTGGCACAGTTATGTCCTCTGTGTGGGCAGCAGGGTCACCTAGCCCGAGATTGTCCGAGAGACAGCGGACCTGCAGAGCGACAGATTGATTATCCACAGAGGGTTGGAGATAGACAGCGGGTTGATGAGAGGGCATGCTACCGTTGTGGCCGACAGGGACACCTTGTCCATTCTTGCCATGATCGAGTTGGAGGAGCGCCCGCGTCGAGGCCTCAGCAGGCTCAGGCTCGTCAGGCACGTCCTGGCCGACCACGTCAGGCACAACATCAGAGAGCTCCGCGTCAGGCGGCGGGAGCAGCAGTTCAGAGACACCAGCCGAGGACTGTACAACAGGTGGCACTTCCACCACCACCGAGAGGAGGACCCCTGGCACGGCAGGGCCGAGTTTATGCAGTTACCGATGCCATAGTTGAGGGACCGTACGCCGGCCATGAGGCCACTCAGGGTACGTGTTTATTGTTTAATTCGTGGCCATCTTTTCTGTTTGACACGGGAGCTTCTCATTCCTTCATCTCTTCTTTTTTTGCTGTTTCTTTGGGTTTGCGGGTGGAGACGTTGAGTCGACCCCTTGTTTTGGATACCCCTGTTACTAATGAGGTAGTGTTGAGGACCGTTTGTCGGGATTGCGTGATTAGGGTGGCGGATTGCCCCTTTATTGGTGACCTACTCATCCTAGATATGACTGCTTTTGATATGATTTTGGGTATGGCAATGTCTCCCTAATCAGGCCACGATACCACTTATCTCGGCAGCCCTAACTACACCGGCAGGGATGACGCGTGATCGGCCGCGACACCTGAGTACGGAGGAGTTTTCTTCGTCCTCGGTTGATAGGGTGACGGATCTTCTGTCGTCCTTGGAGGGTCTGCAGGATGGGTTATCCTCCTGTTCCTTGGAAGAAGAAGAAGAAATCGAGGTCGTGGTATTGGTGTCTTGGGCGACGGCTGCTCTCGCTCTCCATCATTGGGGAATGCTGGGACGTCTCTGATTCCCGAAGTCTCCACGGAAGGAAACGCTCATGCGTATCATCACTAACGCATGGGGAAAGGCTGCAGAAGTACTGGTGGTTAAAGACCTAGGGTCGGGCTTGTTTGGATTCTACTTCCGGTCCTCTGAGTCTGGGTTATGTGTTCGAGATAACGAACCCTGGTGTTTTGATGGCAGGGTCCTGTTGCTCGGAGATTTGGACCTGTGTGCTCGGGAGATGCCTCTTCTTGACCGAGTGCAACATCTATTTTAGATGTCATTAGCCCACATTTATGTTCTTTTTAGTCCCGAGTTAATATGAAATGATGCATTTTACTCTCATATTGTGTATTTGGTCTTGTTTCAGGGTTCATCAAGTTTTCGGAGCAAAAAGGGGCAATTCGGGAGTGAAACGGAGTGAATTTGGAAGTTGGACAGAAGTGTTAGCAACATGCACCAGTTTGTTGCACGTCGTGCAACAAACTGGTGTACTCTAGACAGAGGAGTCAAGAAAATGCACCAGAAACTTGCACGGCGTGCAAGTTGCCGTGCAACTTAAGTGCACCAGAAACTTGCACGGCGTGCAAGCGACCGCACAGACGTAAAAACGTGATTTCCAGCTGCGTTTCCTATTTTTAATCAGAGTTAACCCGTCATATAAAAGAGAATTTAGGTCAAATTGAAGGGGATCACGAAATTGAGAAGAAAAACACACATTGGGAGAACTTGGAGAGCACTTGGAGGAGAAGACTTGAAGATCAAAAGAGAGTGGAACTCATCATCGTAGGTTTTCTTAGGTTTTCATTAAACTTTGACAATTGTATTACTTCATTGGATTAATATGAGTATCATGATTTTATCAATTCCTTGTGTTCTCGTCTCCTTGCTATGAACTAAACTCCCATTGATCTAGGGCTAGGGGTAAAGATGTGATGAGTAGAATTAACTTGTTCGGGTTATGCATTCGTTAAACTAATATTAGGATTTTTGCTTATCTCATTCTGTTCGTAATGCTTTTTTCGCCTTGATCACGTGAGAAATGTTCAAATCGTGTTAACCAACAATTGAGAAATGAGGTTAATAGGAGGAAAAGGAATGAGATAGCTCGGGTTTTAATCTAAGCCAGAATATGGTTAGACTGACACGAGTGCAATAGCTATAGGAGTAAAACCCGAAAGTTAGAGGAATTCATATAATATAATGCTTTATACCGCTTTACACCTAGATTAGAGATAATTAGGTGGACCGAGTATGTTAGGGTCCTAATACGATCGAGAGATGGTTAGGACTATACTTAGAGAATTCATGTTGCCCTTAGAATAGTATTAGTTGCAAATGCATACCGAACTCCGTTAAGTCATTCATCACATTCAAACCCCGTTAACGTCCTAGATCGCCTTTTTATCTCTGATTTACAACCCCGCTGTGACTTTGTTCTTCGTTTCTGATCATTCATATATTCTCATTACTTACATGAATTTAATATTTTCTGAAACAAAAACCAAACATCGTTATAGGAATAACTTGACCATCGAATTAATTAACTAAAGTTCTTGTCTAATTTCTCCCTTGGGTACAATATCTCGGACTTAAACCCCGAATACTACTTGACGACCGCTACGCTTGTCGTGCCATTCTGAGAGTTAATTCTCAGAGTGTCAAGTTAATGGCACTGTTGCCGGGGAGCAACTAAGACAACTCTGATACGTTTATAATTCGTATTAAGACTATTTCATTTTCTATTTATTTAATTTAATTTAATTTAATTTTGTGTATGCAATTGCGGTCTCACCCCTCTCCGAGTTTGTTAACTACTGATTTTTCAGAGGTCGAGAGAAACGCTCGGATCGCGAAGCATCAAGGGAAGCAAACTATGAGTCATCACTCCGCTTCAAGTCATCATTCTGGTTTGAGTCACCACTCAGACAATGAAGATAACCAGAATGACATTCAAAGGGAAGCGATCCAACCAGGGAATGAAAACCCAATTACGGAGCAGAATCGGGTTCCTATGGGCTTTAATCCATTGTTTGCTCCAGAAGAACCACAAAGGCAAAGGGCATTGATGGAGTATGGAACTCCATCACTCTGAGGCATTGAAGGCAACATTGTCACACCACCAATCACGAACCTGACATTTGAGATCAAGACATCAGTTATCAACCTGGTGAGAGGTGACCCACTCCATGAGAATGCACACGAGGATCCGTTGGAACACTTAACAACGTTTCTCGAGCTGTGTGACACATTCAGGTATAATGGAGTGTCAAGTGATGCAGTGCGTCTTCGGCTTTTCCCCTTCTCATTGAAGGATAAAGCAAGTAAGTGGCTACGTGAGATGCCCACTGGGAGAATCAGAACACGGGATCAGTTAGTGGATGCTTTATGAACCAATTCTTCCCACCTGAGAAGACAATAAAGTTGAGGGCAGACATTAACACCTTTTCCCAACAAGGTGATGAGACATGGGTGGATGCATGGGAAAAGTTCTCTGATTTGCTGAGGCAATGTCCACATCATGGGCAACCATTATGGGTGCAACTACAGACTTTCTATTCTAGTCTGAATGAAGTCAGTCAAGGTCAGTTGGTTTCAGCAGCTGGAGGGTATTTTGTGCAATTGACTCCAAAGAACAACGTGGCTCTCTTGAACCTCATGGCTTCTAATAGAGTCTGGCAGTCCAACAGAAGAGGTGCAGGAACTAAGGGAACGGTCAATGCAGTGGAGTCTTCCTCAATGGACAAAGTGGTGGACCATATTGTACAGAGTGTGACAAGAAAGTTGGATGCCATACAGGTACCTTCATTTATATATCCCATTGATTACATTGAAGGTATTGAAGAACCTCAGGGAGAAACTGCAAATTTTGTGGGCAACCAGAGGAAGCCAAATTATGATTTGTTCTCCTCTACCTATAATGAAGGATGGAAAGACCACTCGAACATGGCCTGGAAACCCTAAGGGCAGAATCAGGGTTCTTCTGGGTATCAACAGAAACCTCAAGGACAGGGCTATCAACAAAGGCCCCAAAACCATCAGTATCAGAAAAGGTCTCAGAATCAGCAGTATCAGAACCAGCAGCCCCAGAATGCACCACCACAAGAGTCCTCCTCCAAACTAGAGCAGATAATGCTAACTATGATGGCACAGATGAAGGAGGATAATGAGTTGCACAAGGCAGCTGTACAAGAGCAGAAGACAGTGAACCGGAACAATGATTCGCGGTTCCAAAAGTTGGAAACCCAGATGAGTCAACTGGCCAATGCAATGAATTCGAGGGCTCTTGGAAGCCTCCCGAGCAACACAGAAAGGAATCCTAGGGAGGATGTCCATGCAGTCACGTTGAGCTCTGGGAAGTCCATGGAGGAGCTGGCGAACGCTAAGGAGAAAATAGCTGAAAAGGTTCAAGGAACAGAGGACCTGAGCCAAAAAGAAGGGCAAGAGTAAAGCTTGGAAAGAACAGAGGAAAAAAAGGCTCGCCAAAGGTAAGAAGGTAAGGGAGTCCATAGTTGAAGCAGAAACTAGGACTCCACCTCTTCCATTCCCCTCAGTTGCCAAGAAAAGTAAAGTTGATGCTCAATTCTCTAAATTTCTGAACATGTTTAGGAAGTTACAAATTAATATTCTTTTTCTTGATGGTATTCAAGGTATGCATGTCTATGCTAAGTTCTTGAAAGATATTATCACTAACAAGAGAGAGTTAGGTGAATTTGAGACAGTGAACCTGAGTGAGGAGTGTTCTGCGATGTTGTTGAACAAATTACCCCTAAGCTTAAAGACCCTGGGAGTTTCACTTTACCTTGTGATATGGGTCATATCTCCTTTGCTAGAGCATTATGTGATCTTGGTGCAAGTATTAACTTAATGCCTTTAGCAGCGTTCAGGAGATTAGGCCTCGGGGACGAGCCAAAACCAATCTCCATATATTTGCAATTAGCTGATAGGTCAATCAAATATCCTAGGGGTATTGTAGAGGATATCCTAGTAAAGGTCGATAAATTTATCTTCCCCGTTGATTTCCTTATATTAGATATGGCAGAGGAGTATGAAATCCCTCTGATTTTGGGTAGACCCTTTTTGGCCACAGCTAGGGCTCTGATTGATGTGGAGGAAGGTAAATTGACCATTAGGTATGGTCAAGAGGAAGTTGTTTTTAATGTCTTCCGAGCTATGAAACATGCTAGGAGAGATGATACATGCTTTTATATTGATGCTTTTGATCATGGTTGTCAAGAAAATTTCAATATATCTAGGTTTAATGATCCTTTAGAAGCATCTTTGAGTGAAAGCTTATCTAATGAAGTTTCATATCCACAGGAAGTTATAGATGAAGCAGTGCACATGTTGGAGGCATGCAAACCTATGGGGGCTCGTCAGAGCAAATTCCAGACCTTGGAGACCCCTACTGGACCTAAGCTGAAACCATCAATCGAACAGGCTCCAGATTTGGAATTAAAGCCATTACCTGATAATTTAAAATACGCATTTTTAAATAGCGATGGTACTTTGCCTGAAACAATTTCATCTGCTTTGTCTGAATTGCAGGTAGATAAGATGTTGAGAGTGTTGAGGGAGCACAAAAAGGCCTTTGGTTGGACTATTGCAGACATACAATGAATTAGTCCATCCATGTGCATGCATAAGATCTTGATGGAAGAGGACCATCACCGAGTGTACAAAACCAAAGAAGGCTTAACTCGTTGATGCAGGAAGTGGTTAAGAAGGAGGTAATCAAACTCCTTGATGCAGGTATTATGTATCCAATTTCATATATTTCTTGGGTAAGTCTTGTACAATGTGTACCTAAGAAAGGGGGGATGACTGTAGTCCAAAATGATAAAAATGAATTAATCCCTACTAGGACGGTTACAGGTTGGCGGGTATGCATAGATTATAGAAACCTTTATGATGCAACTCGTAAAGATCATTTCCCCTTACCATTCATTGATCAGATGTTAGAGAGATTAGCAGGGCATGAGTTTTATTGCTTTTTAGATGGGTATAGTGGATACAACCAAAAATTCTATAGCGCCCGAGGATCAAGAAAAGACCACTTTTACTTGCCCTTATGGAACCTTCGTATATAGGAGAATGCCATTTGGGTTATGTAATGCCCTTGCCACCTTTCAGAGATGCATGCTATCTATTTTTCATGATATGGTAGGTGCATATCTGGAAGTTTTCATGGATGATTTTACCATGTTTGGCTCCTCATTTGGTAATTGTTTAGTTAATTTATCTGTTGTGTTGACTCGATGTGACGAGTCCAATCTTGTGCTCAACTGGGAGAAATTTCATTTCATGGTAAATGAGGGCATTGTTTTAGGCCATAAGATCTCCTCAAAGGGTATTGAGGTAGATAAGGCCAAGGTGGATGTGATTGGTAGATTGCCTCCACCTAATTCAGTGAAAGTCATTAGGAGTTTTCTTGGACATGCTGGGTTTTATCGTAGATTCATTAAGGGATTTTCTGAAATTGCTAAACCATTGAGTAACTTGTTGGTTAAGGATATTCCTTTTGTTTTTGATGATGCATGTTTGAACTCTTTTAACGTGATTAAGGAGAAACTGGTAAGTGCACCAGTGATGGTCAGTCCCGATTGGTCTCTATCTTTCGAGCTGATATGTGATGCTAGTGACCTAGCAGTTGGGGCTGTCCTGGGACAGAGAAAGGATAAGGTATTTCACACTATTTACTACGCTAGTAGGGTGCTTAATGAAGCTCAGGTAAATTATGCTACCACAGAAAAAGAACTATTAGCAGTAGTATTTGCTTGTGATAAATTTCACTCATACCTGGTGTTATCTAAAGTAATTGTTTATACTGACCACTCAGCATTGAAATATTTGCTGAGTAAAAATGACGCCAAGCCCAGATTACTAAGATGGATCTTGTTGTTGCAGGAGTTTGACATGGAGATTAAGGACAAGAAGGGGGTGGAGAATGTGGTTGCTGACCATCTCTCACGGATTGAGAATTCGTATGAGAACACACAGGTGCCTATCAGGGAGGAATTTCCTGATGAACACTTGTTTCAGGTAGAGAACCAGAAGGCACCATGGTTTGCACATATTGCAAATTACTTGGCCTCTGGGGAGATGCCTGACGGTCTCAACTCACATCAGAAGAAGAAAACTTTGCATGATGTTAAGAGTTATTTTTGGGATGATCCTCTTTTGTTTAAGATATGTGCAGATCAGATGATCAGGAGGTGTATCCCAGACTCGGACATGCAGAGCATTCTCTACCATTGTCATGGAGGTGAAGTTGGAGGGCATTTCGGCGGCACAAGGACAACAAGCAAGGTGTTGGAATCCGATTTCTACTGGCCTACTCTTTTTCATGATGCACATTTTTATGCTAAAAACTGTGATAGGTGCCAGCGAACAGGTAACATTTCTAAAAAAACACGAAATGCCTATGAACATCACCATTGAGGTGGAGGTGTTTGATCTGTGGGGGATTGATTGTATGAGACCCTTTCCAAAGTCCCATAATAATGAGTATATCTTAGTAGATGTGGACTATGTGTCTAAGTGGGCAGAGGCAGTGACCTTGCCCACTAACGACCACAAACCGGTATGTGCATTTTTAAAGAAACATATTTTTTCCCGGTTTGGTACTCTTAGGGAGATCATTAGTGATGGTGGCAAACATTTTTGCAACAAACACTTTTGGAAGCTGCTAGGTAGTTATAGTGTCCACCATAGACTCGCTACCCCTTATCACCCCCAAACCAGTGGTCAAGTAGAAGTGACCAATAGGGAGTTGAAGAGCATCTTGGAAAAGACAGTTGATTCATCTAGGAAAGACTGGTCTACCAAACTTGATAATGCTCTTTGGGCTTATAGAACTGCATTTAAAACACCTATTGGTTGTTCGCCTTATAGACTGGTTTTTGGTAAATCGTGTCACCTGCCTGTGGAATTAGAGTATAAAGCCTATTGGGCTATTAAGTTTCTTAACTTCGATGCCCGAGTTTGTGGTGAGAACAAGTTGTTGCAGTTGAATGCGCTGGACGAGTTTCGACATCAAGCATACCACAATTCGAAGCTCTACAAGGAGAGAGTAAAGTGGTATCATGACAGACGCATTGAGATGAGAGTGTTCAAAGAAGGGGATAAGGTCTTGCTGTACAACTCGAGATTGAAGCTCTACCCGGTCAAGCTGGTGTCAAAGTGGAGCGGTCCATATACGGTGACTCGAGTCCTTTCAAAAGGAGTAGTTGAGATCACCAATGGCGACCAGGACCCGTTCTTGGTGAATGGACATAGAGTCAAACATTACCATGGAGGATTGATAGGAGTAGAGGAAGTGTTCCTCTTGGATCAGCCGGGACCCGATATCTAGGGTCCCACAAGTCGAGCAAACGACTTAAAACAAAGGCGCTCTTAGGAGGAAACCCAAGCTTGTATATAGTCATTTAAGTTTAATTATTATACATTGGACATGTACACACTTTAATATGGGGTTTTGTTTCTTGAAAAATGCAGGGTGGTGACTCAAAAATGGGCGAAAATGCAAGGAAAAAAATGCACCAATTTCATGCACGGCGTGCATGAAACCGGTGCACCAAGGTCAGAGAGCAGAAAAAAAAATGCACCAATTTCATGCACGGGGTGCATGAAACCGGTGCACCAAGATCAGAGAGCAATTATTTTTGCACCAATTTCATGCACTCCGTGCAAGAAATTGGTGCAAGTAAGCTGATTTGGAAAAGTCACGTGGGGGCCACCCTACCTATTACCCATCACTATTTACTTTTCCCCTTTTCACTCCAAACCCTTACATTACCTCTCTCCTTCGTGCCTCCATCTCTACCTTCATTCTCACCCATCTTCCATAGCCTTCATCTTCTTAACATCAAATCCAACACCACTTCCATAGTGCATCATCATTCTTCCAAGTCCTTAACCCCACGTTCTTAGAAACCCATACACTACCCTATCAAGTTCTCCCAAGTCTCCATCTCACAAGTCTTCACGGATTGAGCTTCAAATCCCGTTCTACGAACTCAAGGGAAGCAAGGAAAGCTTGGGGACAGAGTTAGGCCGCAGGTTGGGAAAGATTGACGGTGCAAGGTCGAAGTTGTAGCAGACGCACGCCGTGCAAGGTTGCAGACGTGCCCCGTGCAAGGTTGAAGGCGCACGCCGTGCAGATTCTGACGCACGCCGTGCAAAGGTATAACTGTGCTGTTTTTGGGCAGTTTTTAGTGTGCAGGTCGAAATGTCTACTCGGGGCAGTGGAGGACGCAAGACGGTTGAAAGCGGAGGACGTGCTTAATCATCCAGAGCAGGGCGTGGGCGTGGTTCTCGAGAGGAACCCACCAATAAGCGACAAAGAGAAGAGGAGCATCCTAGCCCCCGTGCAGAAGACTTGCCCGACTATGACTCCAGTGATGAGGAACCCGAGAACACAGAGGTAGGTACTCCTAATCGAGCCTGTATTTTCTTTTCTGATGATAGGAGGAAGAACATGGACCGAATTCGACTTAGAACCGTCTTGACAAATAGGTTCTTAGACCCTGAGATTTTAAAGGAATTTAATATGGAAGCCTCATTTGCCCGGCGACTTAAGAAAGTTTGGTGGCCCAAGTTGCTCACTTGGAGAGTTCCATCTTATGAGAGGCTCACTCGAGAATTCCTCGCTTCATTTTCACTATCCTATAAGGATAGTAAGATGGTTGTGAATTTTCGAGTATGTGGGAGAGAATTTACAGTAACTCAACTAGAGTTTGGTGGACTTGTGGGTTTTGCACTTACATACAAGGTGCATACCTCCTGCGAAACTAATGACTTTATGTGGGAAGCCATTTGTGGTGATGATAAGGGTTACTCCCGATCTCCAAAAGCATCCCGTCTCAGAGATCCAGAGCTCTTCTATTTTCATAGGCTCCTTGCCTATGCACTCTTTGGGAGGGATGAAAGCCAAGGGACGGTAATGGTGAGGGAAATATGTATAGTACACGATTTTGCAAGAGAGGCAAGGGCCCCACTTGAGCTTTTCTTGTTGAAGTATTTAGAAGAACAAACTAAGAAGAGCCATCCTATCCCTATCGTGTGTGGGGCGGTAGTGACTCAGGTGGCCATGTCTTTAGGCATGTGAGATCCTGAGCTGGTTTAGGAGGAACCTATTCCTGGATCGGGGACGCTATTGATGGACAAGAAAGTCCTCCCAAGGTTTAAACCCGCGTTACCCGCACCTGAGATGCTTGAGGCAGGCCACCCTGAGGCCGGTGAGGGCACTTCCCAACATGATATGAGTGAGGGTAGTTCCCAGCAGGTTCCATTTTGGTACCTGGAGTTACAGGCCGATATAGAGGCCAACAGTCTTGCCATTGCATCCAATCGTCAGGTCCTTGATGATTGGCGCAATGAGTACACCCAAGACCAGTTATGGCTAAAAAGCCAGATGTCCACCCTATTCGGGCACTTGGGCATTTCCAGGCTCGATGATCCACCTCAGTAGGCCTATGTGGCCTAACCCCAGTTAGAGTTTGTACATGGTAATGGGTCGATTATGCTTGTCTTATCTTTTTGCATGCGGTGGGTATTTTTGAGATTATTGTCAGGACCCGCATGTCAAAGTTATCATGTTGAGAAGCATAATCAGTTATTGTGTTTGTTCAAGTTTATGTTTTAGTTGTTTATGTTTGTGCATGAGCTCTGCCGCTGGCTTCTGGAGCATTGCATGGGTGGCCTTGGCCTCCCCTTTCGTCGAGCTAACGACGTTAAACAAATGCGCTAGTTGGGAGGTTCCCCAACAATGGAGTGGAGAGCGTATGGATATCGACTACACGCGAGGCGCCAGGCTCCTACGGGCTTGATCGGGCGAGGAGTTCTCCATCCATCTATGCACCACAGGATCCCCACGTCAGTGGCATACCACACAGCGGTTCTTCGAGGGGCAGTTTTCTTACCCTCTTGCTTATTATTGTTTTGTTTTCGCTGTTTTACTCCTATATGTCATCTGGTAGGTGCCGAGCTCCCGAATTGCTGTGCTGATAGTATAAACATATAGGACTGTATGGTGGTTGAATCTATGCTAACTGAAAAGTGTGGGGTGATATGTTTAGAATATTTGTTGTGGGATACATGTGGTCAATTGTGTTAGAGTCGCACTGGGGACAGCTGACTAGTCGTTGCTTCCTTTGATTCCTATGCATTGTAAGCTGAGTCTAGAACTACTTGTGTATCCCGATCGAGGTGAAATAGAATGAGGAACATGGTTAAATTGAGAAAATGATTTTAGGCCATCTTTGGAACGTTTGAGCCAAATCTCTAACCCTACATTATTTTCTTAGTCACCCATTTTGAGCCTATGACCTTTCGTTTCTAACCTTTGCATTACAAACCTATGTGCCCATCATTTCTTGTATATCCTCATGTTAATTTTGAACCCATATTTCTTGTCTTATGTGCTTCATGAGAGGGGACATTGGGAATTTATTTGTGAGTTGAGCGATTACAAAGAAAATGAAGTTCTTGAGGATAACGTGCCATTTTGGTTTGAGAAAAAAAGAGACGAGAAAATGAGATAGAAAATCTCTCTTGTGCCCAAGAAATATAATGGGTAAGAAAAAGGAAATAAATCAAGTAAAGAGAAACGAAAAAGGTGAAAAAAAAAGGGCAAAAGAAAGAAAAAAAATATAGCCCAACAAGTAGACTCAAAAAGAGTATCTAAGAAATGGCTTAGTAGAGACTTGTGGTGGAAGTAAGCGGGATGTGTGAAAAATGGTTAGGGGTGTGAGATGAAGCATGTTTGACAAGTTTTATATTATGAGCTTTGTATTTTAAATCCTTTCCACACCCTTTACCTAGCCATACATTACAAGCCGAATATAAGTCCTTTTTTATTCTTGATTGTCATGATTCCTCACGATTAGTGGAGATGGTATTAACTAGTAGCATATGAATCTCTAAGATCCGTGTAGAAGGGAAAAGAGGAAGCATGCTGGTAAAGTGAACGAGGGGGTGTGAGTTAGGAGAGTCGATCTTTAATGTGAGTAGAAACTTGCTTATATGCATTCATCGGTTTATGTGTTTTCTTGAACTTTGTTCGATCTCGTAGTGTGTAATTCTGAGAAAGCTCTTATGAACCACAAGCACACTTCAACTCAGTCATCACCACTTTTTCGTAACATTTTTGCATGCTGCATCTTTATTTTACCATGCTTGAATAAAGGAGGCCCGGACTCCTCCTATCGGGGTGAACCTCGGGGTTTAACCGGGACATATCTTACTGCTTTGTTAGTTTAATTTTCTCGGGGCGAGAAAAGCTTAAGTGTGGGGTGTTGATGTGGACATAAAATACATCTATTTTAGATGTCATTAGCCCACATTTATGTTCTTTTTAGTCTCTAGTTAATATGAAATGATGCATTTTACTCTCATATTGTGTATTTGGTCTTGTTTCAGGGTTCATCAAGTTTTCGGAGAAAAATGGGCAATTCGGGAGTGAAACGGAGCGAATTTGGAAGTTGGACAGAAGTTTCAGCAACATGCACCAGTTTGTTGCACGTCGTGCAACAAACTGGTGCACTCTGGATAGAGGAGTCAAGAAAATGCACCAGAAACTTGCACGGCGTGCAAGTTTTTTTTTTTGATCGGCAAAGCAGAAGTAGATTAAGAACCTCTCTTGAGGAGAAAGAGGATACAAAGAACAAACCAACTCCATCCCTCAATCAATCATATGTTGATTTTAAGAGAAAGAATGAGGGAGAACTAAAGGTAGTAAAATGAAACCTAGATAATATTATAAAATGATATGTAAATGCCACTTGGAAATGCATAGGAATTTGCTTGCTTTGAGTGCCCCGGGGAGTGACTTGCTTGGGTTGAGATTATAAAGGTAGTATAGTGAAGCTTGGGTCCCAAGTAATGAGTTGGGATTAGCCATTAAAGATAGAACCTTGAGATGAGTTTTCAAGACGTGCAAGTTGTCGTGCAACTTAAGTGCACCAGAAACTTGCACGGCGTGCAAGCGACCGCGCAGACGTAAAAACGTGATTTCCAGTTGCGTTTCCTATTTTTAATCAAATTTAACCCGTCATATAAAAGGGAATTTAGGTCAGATTGAAGGGGATCACGAAATTGAGAAGAAAAACACACATTGGGAGAACTTGGAGAGCACTTGGAGGAGAAGACTTGAAGATCAAAAGAGAGTGGAACTCATCATCGAATTTCGTAGGTTTTGATTAAACTTTGACAATTGTATTACTTCATTGGATTAATATGAGTATAATGGTTTTTATCAATTTCTTGTGTTCTCGTCTCCTTGTTATGAACTAAACTCCCATTGATCTAGGGCTAGGGGTAAAGATGTGATGAGTAGAATTAACTTGTTCGGGTTATGCATTCGTTAAACTAGTATTAGGATTTTGTTTATCTCATTCTGTTCGTAATGCTTTTTTCTCCTTGATCACGTGAGAAATGTTTAAATCGTGTTAACCAACAATTGAGAAATGAGGTTAATAGGAGGAAAAGGAATGAGATAGCTCAGGTTTTAATCTAAGCCAGAATATGGTTAGACTGACACGAGTGCAATAGCTATAGGAGTAAAACCCGAAAGTTAGAGGAATTCATAGAATATAATGTTTTATACCGCTCTACACCTAGATTAGATATAATTAGGTGGACCGAGTATGTTAGGGTCCTAATACGATCGAGAGATGGTTAGGACTATACTTAGAGAATTCCCGTTGCCCTTAGAATAGTATTAGTTGCAAATGCATACCGAACTCCGTTAAGTCATTCATCACATTTGAACCCCGTTAACGTCCTAGATCGCCTTTTTATCTCTGATTTACAACCCCGCTGTGACTTTGTTCTTCGTTTCTGATCATTCATATATTCTCATTACTTGCATGAATTTAATATTTTCTGAAACAAAAACCAAACATCGTTATAGGAATAGCTTGACCATCGAATTAATTAACTAAAGTGCTTGTCTAATTGCTCCCTTGGGTACGATATCTCGGACTTAAACCCCGAATACTACTTGACGACCGATACGCTTGCCGTGCCATTCTGAGAGTTAATTCTTAGAGTGTCAGCAGGGTCCTATTGCTCGGAGATTTGGACCTGTGTGCTCGGGAGATGCCTCTTCTTGACCGGGTGCACCTTTGGGTACATGCTCGAGGGCTGCCACCTCTGGTTCAGACAAGGGAGACAGGTATCTCTATCAGTGACACATTGGGGATGTGCGTGGATATCCCAAGTGATCAATGGGGCATGTGCTGGGGAGGCACCGTCAAAATCCGTTTCTGGCACCTCCTCGAAAAGCCATTACGAAATGGGCTGGTGCTTAGGTTCCCAGAGTTTCCGGAGCCGATCCACGTGGAGCTCACATATACGAACCTTCCAAGCTTATGTTATAATTGTGGTCATCTTGCCCATGTTCTGAAGGATTGCATGTGGGCGGTTAGAGGCCCCCCGCGGTTCGGTGCCTCCTTCCTAGAGTACAACTGAGAGAAGCAGGTCAAGGCGTATGCCACAGACTGGGGAGAATCGGTCTGTCTACCTAATCCGCCAGGATTTGGCCCCCAGGGTCCCTTGAGCTTGAATAAGGGCCCTCAGCCCCTCATGCCTCCTCGGTTGGAGCATCAGGGTTCGGCCAGTGGGGCTCTGCCTCGGCCACCTGCTTCTCCAGTGCTGAAGGATCCACTACCGTGCTCGGGTCATCTGGATGGGATGGCTCGTGAGGGCTTGGGAGCACAGGAGGATGGAATTTCTAGAGCCGTTGGCGCCGGGGTCATCCAGAGCACTCTGAAACGTTCAACAACTGGGGTCACTCTAGAGGATCAGTTTAGGGCGGGGAAACAGCCCTGCCAGGAAGAATGAGTAGTACGTCGTGCATTAGGGACTGGCTCTGGGAGGGGTCCATGTACGATGTGCTGCCTCCCCCCTTCACCATTATCGTTGAGATCCCTCGGGATCTCCGGTATCTCCTTCCCCCTCTCCGTCTTCTGTCGCAGCCCATGCGGCATCGCAATACCCGCTTGCATCGGTTATGGTACTAAAAGGATCAGGGAACCATTGTTCACCTATTCTGGCCTTCTATTCGTGGTCGGTTGACTTGTTCCTCGACGCACAATGATGTAATCAGTTTGAATCTATAATATTGCACCTTTCGCTATAAAAAAACAGCTTTCTTTATTAGTTTCCATTTTCAACTTTATTTCTCTCTTCTGAATGTAAGCATCATCCACACGATCAAATTTGCAAGTTAAATCCCCAAAATTCTCCCTCTTTTGATCTTGGATATCAAAGTTTCCTGATCCCAGATCCAGTTCCTCCCCTTAGCGAATGGCAGACCTAAAACCTGTAAGTAAAATCCCCAAAATTCAATGAGCACAAACAAACTTATTTGAAAGCAGACCTTGGAGAAAATCACAATTTTCCTGAGTTTGCTGATTTTGAGCACAAATAAACCAAATCAGCCCTTAAGGCTGATATTGATTTATTACCAACGCAAAAATCAAGATTAATTAGGCATAAAATTAACAGCAAGTTAGGAGAGGAATTAACAGGTGTTTACCTAAATACCATCAGGCGAGTTATGCGTGGTGAGGACTCGGACCTGTGACTCGGTCTCTGGTCCCAGTTCGGGCTTGAAAATCTTGACCGAGGCGAGTCTTGAGGCGGCCTTAAGGAGGCTGAGTTCATGAGGACGGTGAGAGGGTATGTGGAGGAAGAGGTCGATGTTGTTGAACATGGACGGCAAAGGCGAGCCGGAAAAAGAAAAGGTCATGTTGTAGGCAGAGGGAGAGAAGTGGGCAAGGAAGGAGAAGTAAACAAGGAAATAAAAGGGTATTAGGGTTTTAACAGACTAAGGAATATTTTGGTCATTTAAAAAAGTATTTAAGTCATGTGCCAAGTACATGATGTTTTTTCGTCCAAAAATGGACAAAGAGTTAACGACATGTATTAAATTAAGACAAATGAAGTTTTACGATAATGAGATGAAAAAAAATTGGATAGTAGAAATGAAACCGAAACTTTTAGGATAATGAGATGAAATTAACCCAAAAAAGAATAAACATGAAAATTTTATACAACAAAAATAAGTTCGAAAAATAAAATACTCATCCTTAAATCTCCTGCTAATATCCTCAACCCTTGATCCCCAAATTTAGAAATGATATTTAGGTGAAATTTCTCCAAACTATGAGTTATGGCAACCTCAATACTAGGGGTATTCCTAAAAGCCTTAACGATCTTATTTCATCAGTTCCGTACAAAACCAAAGGACCGATCTGTTTCAGTAATTTGATTGCCCATCTTATAGTTTTTGGTACAGATCACGTGACTGTCCTTCGCCTTTTTTGTGTCTTGGTAAGCACCGAACTGCTTAGTACCTTGATGTCGTCGAGGTCTTCTCTACTTCCTTCGTCGAATCTCCGATCACGAGGGGCATTTCAGAATAGACTCAATCACATCTTATGTCCAATTACTTCAACGAACCGTCGATGTATGGGCATAATATGTTTCGTTGAAGGTTTTGTATGTCAAAGGACGATTTCATTAAAAAAATTGAAGGATTGGTCGAGTACGAAGCCTACTTTCGACAAAAGGAAGATTGTCGAGGTTGGCCTGGTTTCTCTCCCCACCAAAAGTATATTGTCGTTATTCGTCAATTATGTTACGATTCCTCAGTCGATAGCTTGGACGAGTATTTAAAAATGGTGGAAACGACAATAGAGTGCATGAAGAGGTTCTGTTACGGCTAGACACCCCCTTACCTCTTGCCTCTTCAATCGCAAGACGGTGATTGACCTCATGGCCAAAACTTGAGGCTCCGAAGGCCTAGTGATCAAGGACCTGGGTCACAACGTCTCTAGTTTCTATTTTCCGACTCAAGGGACTAAGGATTGGGTCCGCAACGACGAACGTTGGTGCTTCAAGAGGGCACCTCTTGTCCTCATTGATCTTTCGATCTAAGCGATAGCATCGTCCCTACAATTTGACCACATCCAAATGTTAATGTGATTAATGGAGATTCTGTTGGGAAGAGGCCTTTTAGGTACACTTTTGGAAGGATCCGTCGGGATCATTTTGACGATCCGTCTATATGAAATTCAAGAAACACTCTGACCCGCTTTTGTGTGGTTGTACTATGAAAAGATATCCCTTTAACTTTGAAGAAAGAAATCTAAGAATATAAAATCGACAAATGGTTCGAATTATGGAGATGAAAATACTCCACATCAACCTAGTCCATTTTATTGGTTAGATTGTCTTCACTCTTCCTCGTTGACAATAAACTTATGGATAAACCTCATTTCCATACTGTAAAATAACTTCTTCTTTTTCATACGTACGTACTGTAATCACATTTGTATACAAGTCCTACTACGATCTTTTTTTCATTTTCAAGTCTTACCAATGACTTTTAGTTATTTTCAAAAAAAATATATGATCTTTTTTGTAAATATCAACGTCACCCTTCACAAATTTCGTCATTTATTAAAAATTAAAGATCGTTTTCTGACATGACTTATACATAAAGGTCATCATAGTATGACTTATCACTTCACCTTTGTCCACAGCAAGAAGATGTGGTTACCCCAAAACTTATCCCTTTCTCCAAAATGAAACAAAAAAAGAAAAGAAAAGATAAACGACCTGAAGTTGGGTCGATATGAAATATCTAGTGCTAATCGTTTCTAGTGGGCTATTCTCCTACAGCTCGATTACACCCCTATTTTGCAAATCCTCGTCGTCGTCTTCCGCCTCTAAATCCGTAGATTGCAAATCAGAATCCCAGAGATGGTGAAGCCAAAGCGCAAGACCCACAGTGACAGCGACGAAGATGAGACTCTGTACTACAGATGTTCGACGGTTCCGCCGCCGTCTTCTTCGTCGAACCATACCGCCAAATCGAGCGGCTCCGGTGGCCTCGCGCCTTCCAAGTCAACGATCTACGTCTCGAACCTTGATTTTACCCTCACCAACTCCGACCTCCATACCCTCTTCTCCACCTTCGGCCGCATAGCACGCGTCACCGTGCTGAAGGACCGCGCTACCCGCGAGAGCCGCGGCGTAGCGTTCATACAGTTCGTCTCCCGGGACGACGCGCAGAAGGCGGCGCGTGAGATGCAGGGGAAAATCCTCAACGGACGCACCCTGAAAGCCTCCATCGCCTCCGACAACGGCCGAGCCTCGGAGTTCATAAAAAAGAGGGTGTACAGGGACAAAAGCAAGTGCTACGAGTGCGGGGAGGATGGCCATTTGTCGTACGAGTGCCCGAAGAACCAATTTGGGCCGAGGGAACGTCCGGCACCAAAACGGGAGAGAAGGGGCGGCGGCGGGGCTGTTGGAAAGAGGCGTGGCGGTGGTGATGAAGAGAGTGATGGATCAGACGGTGGAGGACGGTTTGAAGATGAAAATTGGGCGTCTGTGGTGGATGATGGGGCGGGTGAGAGGCTGTTGAAAGGCGGAGAAGAGGAGCTGGTGGGGAAGAAGAAGGCTAAGAAAGCAAACTACTTTAGTGATGAGAGTGGTGAAGATGATTGAATCTAAATTGGGGTTTGTTTAGATTGGGAAAGTTTTGTTGTGGGTCATCATTGAAGGTAAATAAATTCTTCCTTTGCTTTTCATTTTGTGTAATCAAATGTCTTTGTTTGGTTCTTCAAGCTTAGATTTCAGTGTGCTCTATTGAACTGGTAATGTGTGTTTGTCATTGCATATGCCTTAAGAAACTGCATCATGGTTGGAAGAAAATTGGGTAGCTAAGGCTTGCAAAAGAATAGTATTGCCTTTTTCACTGTTTCATGTAGTAGATATATGTTTAAGCTGCTGCTTTAAGATATTTATGAGGCAACTTTAGCCTAGTTGTTGTATTGGTTAGTTGGAGATAACTTAGATATCTACCTAGAATATACATTTTCTTCCTCCAGAACTGCCTTGTCAATATGTATCACTCTCACTCGGTTTATGTGAATATTTGGGCCAACTATGATAACGTCCCTCTTTGCTAACTTATCATATGTTGCTTAATCAAATGATATTGCATATGTTGGAGTAGTATGACTTTACCATAGAATCAATTGAGAAATGTGATTTATTTTTAACGAAAGGTGGATCTAGTTGTCATTGCATATCGACTGCTTGAAACAACAATGGCCGAATCACCTATGAGTGCCACTAATGCTTCATAGCAAGTAGGGCTTGAGTCACTTTTTGTGTTGGCTATTGCTTCAGTATCAAACTCGGATGTCTTCTTAACAAGATTTTCTTTATTGCCAAAAAGATTTCCAGTTCATGAACTCTTCTATCACCATGGTAATGCGAGGGCAATGCACGGGGAGTTCTTGATCTCCGGAAATGCATGGGAGAATTGTGTTCATACTTGTTCCATGGCCAATGACATGAATCAAATACCGGAAAATTGCTATGCTGCTGCAGACAACAATGGTCACTTGCAAAACTATTAAAGCAGATTAGAACTATAAGGGAAATTCACAATTGACTTTCCTGTTACCCTTTTGTATGTTTATTTGTGTAAACAGATCATGACAGTAATTAAGTTCGACATATCTGACTGTTTCTTTTGAATTTGGAAAATGCGTTGCACAAAGTAACCAAACATTTTGAATTAGGATGCCTGCTTTGCTCTCTAAATAGAGGATCATAAAGCATTCTTATTTGAACAATTGTTAACCTTTTGCACTCTTATTATTTTGAAGAGATGACAATACACTTCAGATATACTGTGTAGCTAGCAATATGTAATTGCAGAAGAGCATGCATCATGGACGAGTAATATAATCAACCTTTTTTATCATTTACATCCTAAAAAAGCATAATTTCTTCCATGCATTGTTCAGAAATCACAGTATCATATTTTCTATCATTCTATTTGTTCAATAAGGGAAAGGATAATTTACAAACATAAGAAAACTGTTTCATAGTCCCCCATACTATGGGGTCTGGAGTCAACGGAAAGCAAGTCTTAACATATACTTGTGTGGCTTATCACATCTCAGCAACCAAATTTCCTGGCTCAGAGGTGGCTTCAGAATCCAAAAGTGAACCTGTAGTCCACTTCTTAAGCATCTCTAATGCAGCTTTGGGCTGGTCCATGGGAACCATGTGACCCGCATCATGGACCTGCAGTAGTTACAAGCATATATGTTAGCATTTGCAATTTACACAAGTGTTGTGTTAGCTTAGCATATGTAGTGTGTGTGAGAGAAAGAGACTGACCTTGAGGAAACTGAGAGGTCCGTGTGTTTTCAGGACTCCTGCTTCAGAATTATTAACCATGAAGGAAACTTCTGGAGATGCCACAAATTCTTTCTGGCCAGACCATTCCATAGCATGAACCCATCTTGAATTACCTGGTCGATTAAAATTATAAACGATGCAAATTCAGTACCATACATACAGATTTAATGCGGCCACAAATGTTCAATTCCTATACAAGCCAGTTGCAGATGAGGTCAGCCAAAAAAAACTTACCAAGCCAGTTGCAGATGAGATCATACTCTCCAGCATATACAAGCAACTTGATTCCATCCTCAAGAAGTGCTGGAATACCTGCTTCCAAATTTCTCATCCAGTCCACGAGCATGGCCTGATATACTGTAGGGCTGCAGGAAACAAAATCTATGCCCCCAACACCAAGTGCACTTCTAACAGATTTCTGGTTCAGGAATTTCTCCATGTTTGAGAAGTCATAGCAGAGGCTCCCTTCGCACTTTTTTCTAATGTCATAATACTGAGAATAAAACACAAGTGCTTGTCAAAATTTAAGATCTTTGTGTTTCCTGAGCTCACTCTTGTTGGATGCCACATACATATTGTTTAACTTTCCCCGACACTAAATTTCCCCCTTTGACATGATTTACCACAGAAGGAAAACTAATAAAACAAGACTAGTTAAGAGTCTTCTTACATTTGTATCACCAGCAAGAGCCATGATGCTACTAAATATAGTATTGCAAACAAAGTAAGAAGCCATGCAAGAGACTGTTCCATCAGTGCCTGAAAAGAAAGAAAATGTTTAGCCAATGAAGCATCAGTTCCTGAAATTAATGTAAAGTTTATGCGTAAGAAGAGGTAAGAAGAATGTAGACAATGTGAAATGTTGGCAACCACATATTCAGGCCTCATATTTACAAAGTTAAAAAAAGGAATTGAAACACTGAATAGAGTCTCAGATAAAACATTACCACAAAGCTTTATTGCCATTTCACAAACTGGAAGCACCTTGTTGATACGATCATACTCAGCTTTCTTAATAATTCCGTTGTCCAATGCATAATCTGTGTATGCTTTGTACTGGACTGCTGGATCAGTGAGCCCATTACCAATAGCAAATCCCTGCCGAATAAGTTTCCTTAAAGTTAAACCTCATATTGATTCATTTCAAGTCAGAAAGACCTAATTGGGTTAGCAGATGTACCTTCAGGTTTATGTGAATTCCTTCTTTAGCTTTGTTTCCTTGGTGCACCCGAGCGGCAAAAGCAGGAATGTAGTGCCCAGCATATGATTCTCCAGTTATGTAGAAGTCGTTCTTTGCAAACTCAGGATGCTCCTCAAAGAAGGCCTGGTATCATTGAAGAACCCATTTGAATCATGAAATATTGCAATAGACATAATTCTTAAGACATCAGATAGCATTGTTTCCTCCAGCATTTGAGATAGAATGTTATGGGAATGGAACCTAGGAACTCAAGCTCTAATCATACTTGGAGGTGGATATTGTTGAACCACAAGCCTTTGGTGTTCTATCATACATTGCCCATCCAGACACATAAACACATCCAATATATTTGCTAAATTTGAGTGATAATACATTTCCACCAAACAATACCTGAGAAATGCTTATAAAAAATAATACTTGAGAAATATGTGACCAGATTTGAAATGCGTGATATTAAGATTTAAAAGACAAAAACAAACCTGCAAGAAATCATATAGGTCATTACTGACACCCTCTTCGTTGTGACGAATGTCACGCTTATCAGAAGTATAACTAAAGCCAGTCCCAACAGGTTGGTCAACATAGAGAAGGTTTGATGCCTGCAATATAGGGATCCATTGTTACAAAAATGTTAACATCCATGAGCCAACAATAAGTAATTAATTGCAATACAGTGTTGATTACCTAGAATGTCAGCTAAGAATACATGATAAACATACCTTGTCCCAACCATATTCATTCCAAACAAGAGACATATTGTTTGCAATGTTAAAAGGACCGTTTTCATAAAACATGGCCAATTCACTACTGCACCCTGGCCCTCCAGTCAACCAGATGACAACAGGGTCGTCCTTCTTGCTATTGCGTGATTCAAAGAAAAAGTAAAACATCCTACAAACCACAACAGGAATATGTAAGCACATATAGAACAAAGAGCACAATAACCTAGACAAAACTGATCTAGATCAAACTATGAGGCTTTTGTTTTGTCATTTGAACCCCGGCTATAAGAAGTACGACACTTAAGTTGCATTATATGTCTGTCTTCAAGCTGAATGGACTAAATAAAAGATATAGGGACGCATCATCATAAAATCTATAAACAATCATGGAATTAAGACAGAACTGTGAAGAATTGAAATGGGCCCATTTCAAATTTTAATGGAAACTCAAACAGAAGCTAATGAACATGAATCCTACCAAATTTGTAATTCAGCTTTCGTCTTAGACACTAATTTCTTAAACCCTTAGTTCAATTGAAAACACAACTTGCCCTAAAATTCCGAACAGAATAAAATTTAACAGACAGTACAATCCACAATCTTCACGCCTAATGGTTTGATTAGAACAAGCCAAAGCAAAAATAAATAAACTATTTCAAAGGAAACAGCTTAAAAGTCGAAACCCCACCAACTAATAATAAGCTACAGTTAACTATTTGAAAGCCACCAAAACCCAGACGAAAATCTTGCAATTGTTCAAAGAAAGAAATCGGAAATTCCGAAGATGAGAATACCTAGCAGCGTGAGAGTGAGAGAGCTGGTAGTAACCGGCATGGTGACCCAAATCCTCAACAGAAACCCCGCCGGAGGCCAAATTGGGGAACCTGAGCGGCTTCTCGACGATCGGCCTTGGAGGCACCGCCGCGGAGTCATAGGTGACGACGTTGACATCATCTTTGGGGAACAAATTGAGGCCCCTGATGAGCTTCTCCGCCTGGAGCGATGGCAAGTTGGATCGAACGAGAGCAGCATCGAGCACAAGATTTGCAGAGCACAGAGTGGAGAGGAGAGCGAGAGCAAGAAGGAGAGGAGGGGGAGACAGCGCCATTTTCATCGTCAACGGAAATGAAGAGATGACCGAAGTGCGTTGCGGTAAAGGTTCAATATACGGCGAACGGTACAACTAACAGTCCAAGCGAGTCGCGTCCGATTTATCGGAGAGTGAGAAAGAAAGATGAGACGAGTAGTTGGTGTCAAGGCATTGCGGTTGTTCCGCGTGCACGCAAATCCTACGTGTCGTCCATTTCTAAATAAATCCAACCCTTCTGAAAGAAAAAGAATTAGTTGCTTCTTATGTTTTCCCAACCGCAGAATTTGGCAATTTGCAAGAGTTTTTAGAAAGTCCCAAAAGTAACTATTAGATGGAGTGAGTGACTTTAGAATATCTTGGCACTGCATTCCGGTCTTCACCTTAAACCACTTCTAATGGATAGCTGCAGAGGTGTTGTAGGACATTGTTACAGTGATCCCGAACACCTGCTACTGGGATATCCATCTTCTGAACCAACTGTTCGATGGGGCAGACAGAGACAACATCCTCCAAGTTCCTCTATCTGCAAATCGCCATCGGGATGAGTGGTATTGGACAACAGACAAGAATGGTCACTATGCTACGAAGGTTGGCTTTGCTGTATTGGCCAGGGAACGGCATTAATAGCGGAAAAATGTCGGAACCACACCTGGGTCTCAATTTGGGATATCCCGGTGCCGCCTCGCCTCAGGGTCTTTTTGTGGCGATGTCTCATTGACACCCTTCAAGTGGCGGGCAACCTCACGAGAAGGTTCGTTCCGATCGCATATATGTGTGCTCTCTATGGCCGAGCAGAGGAAACGTTCTCGTACTTGCTCATTTCCAATGGATTTGCGAAAACGTAATGGAGAGAGGTGGGAGAGATCACCCCCCCCCCCCCCCCCCAACGTGGAGGGGCAAACTTTTCAGGATTGGTGGCAGTTTATCTCTACGGGGTCGCTAAAGAATATGGAGGCGGAGATAGTTAGCATTCTATGGGAGATATGGAAGGCACAGAACGTGTGGGCCTGGAATGACGACATACCGGCAGCCATCAGAGTCATTGCAGATGCTAGGGCTCACCTTCTACCTTGGACCGAAGCTAATGCGACCATCGTGACCCCATCATAGCCTCGGTAAGTCTGGCCATCCCACTTCATTCCACCCCCTCTAGGTACCTAGGTTATCAATGTTGATGGGGCGTTCTTTCAAGATTCAGACCAATCAGCCTGGGGTTTCATCGCTCGAGGTGGGGATGGTCGAGTAGATCTCACGGCGAATAGAGTCATTTCGGGAAGTGAATCACCGATTATGATTGAGGTCTATGTCATTGCGACAACACTTTGGAACACGGACTCTCTGGGAATGAGTTCTATTATTATCCGCTTGGATGCTCAGGTTTTACTCAACATGATTCAAACAGGGGATCTACCAGCATCCCCGATTGGGACAGTTATAAGAGACATCCGCCTCATGCTGGCTGAAAACGAGAGAATACTCCAATTTGTAAAAAAGACCGTGAATAGGACAACTCACTGGTTAGCCAGAGAAACCCGTTCTACGTCTGTCCTTCAGTGGTCAGGAACTCTTCTTGATGCACTCCAACGCATCGTTTCAACTGAAATCTAAATAAAGCTCCGCAACTTTTAGTCAAAAAAGAATTCAAAGGAGTTTTGAAAATATAAACTTTTCGTTAAAGATGAGAAAATAACTTCCTCTCTTTTGGAATACCATAAGGACAAGCATGTGAAGTCGTATGCAACGGACTAGAGTGAGTCCTCACAGCCACCCGCCCTGTCCGGCTTCAGAAATGTCTCCTCGAGCACTGTACCTAAGGGTTCCTTATCTTTGGATAGGAGTCCCCGGTCTCCCCAAGCACTGTACATCACCGTACTATGGCTCGGGTTAACACCCGGGAGGGGACCGGCCAGCTCCCTGGGGGTTCGGGCACTGCAGTTCCAACGCCCATTTCTAGGGAGCCAGAAGATGTGGGAACTGCCGCAACTAGAGCACTCAAGAGGTCTGCAGCTAAAACGCCTCGAGATGATCAGGCGAGGGCTGGTAAGCAGCCTCGCAGGAGGGATGTTTGAACATCTGAGCATCAGGGACTGGCCCTAGGAGAGGTCCCTGGTCGATGTTTGCCTACCAATACTATTAAAGTTCTTGGCGAGTTTTCGGAGCAGGAATTCCAGTACCACCTTCTCGTCCTCCGTATTCTCTCATTGCCTATATGACATCCATATACCGTCTATGACGGTTCTAGTACTACAACGATTAGTGAACCATTTGTCCTTCTTCTGTCCTTTTTAATGGCCAGAGAGCATGTTCCCTGACGCACCTCGATGTATTGACATCCTATTTATAATATTACACATTTCGTTCAATAAAAAACTTCGTACAGAAAATAAAATTAAGGGCTAGGAGTTCAAAATTGATTGTGTAAAAGTGTTTTATAAACAAATTCGTTCTTTTTTTGAATGGATTGTGTGCGACTATTGTTGACAAATATAAATTTATTTTCACAACTGAGGAAATAAGGGGACATGATTGAAAATTCGTGATACTTGAGAGGTTATGTAGTTATTATTATCCTCTCCAAATTTGTCTATGGAGCCAGTATATAAGAAACAAACAACAAATTGGCTCCAAATAAAATTTACACGGAGAAGGCAGGAGGAGAAGGAGAGAATCACCACCGTCTGCTCCTCTGTTTGTTGCCAATCTCTCTCTTTGTTTCGCGATACCATTTCTGGATTTGTCATTCTGTGCCGGTTCTCCGGTAAGAAACGGACAGGACCAGAGTGGCTCCGGGGAACGAGAGAGAGAACAGGAATGGCCATTGTGTCCGACGAGCATGTAGTCATTACCCAGGCAGAGAAGCCAGGTGACCCAACTGTGATTTCTGTGAATTGCCCTGACAAGACGGGTCTTGCTTGCGAATTGAACAGGATCGTCTTGTTCTTTGGCTTGAGCATTACTAGAGGAGGTAATGCTTTCTGGGTCTAGATTATTTTGCTATTCTATATATTTGGTGGATCTCTGATGATGTATGAAATATGGGTATTTGTTTAATTGAACCTAACATTGTCTATTGCAAATTTTCTGAGTTTTCTGTTTGGATGATGAGAAACCAGTTTCCCAGAACAAATCAAATGATGGGTTGTTACATCCTGCTAATTTTGCAGATAAAAGCAAAATGCAGACAACAGATATGCAATAATAGAGGAGGTTCTTTTGTATACATTATGATGCTTGTGTTCAAATTGTTGTTACTTACCATTTCTGGAGACAAAAAAGTTGGTTTGTTTGGTGAATCTATGATTGGGCACTTTCTATTTTTCATAATTGGGTGATGCTCTTCTTTGAAACAGATGTTTCAACAGATGGGAAATGGTGCTATGTAGTGTTCTGGATAGTGGGAAAATCAACGACAAGATGGAATTTGCTGAAGAAGAGGCTGTTGGAGGTGTGCCCTCCTCAACTTACAACAACTGGACTTTGTTATTGCCAGCCAGAAAACCAGCACCCAGAGCCTCCCAATGTCTATCTGTTGAAGTTCTGGTGTTCCCGCGACAGGAGAGGCCAACTACACGGTAGAATTTCATTTTCTTGAGTGATTGTATGCTAATTGCTAGTTTACTACAATTCAAATATAGTTCCGGTATTATAGTTTTTTATTGTATAACATTTTTGTGGCATTATGAGAGACCAAACTTGACTGTAGAAATTTTATAGGGAGACACAAAAGCTCCCTTCTTGTAAAAGAAAATTTCACGCTGGAATGTTATTTACCTCTCTATCTAACTTGTAAAAGGCTTTTTAACATGGTGATAATTTAATTCTAAAGGGACACCAAGTTTGCTGGGAAAACACTAATCCTATTTACTACTTCACCATGAACTTCTGTCCAAATTAGATTTGTGTGCCGTTACCTGTTTGTAGTTACCTATTTTAGTTCCCGTGAAATGTATTAAGAATTCTGGCATGTGTATAGTTAAGTATTCTTGTCGTTGGTTCAAAGAAATTTACAATATATTCTTGAATCGAACTAACATTTTCCTATATGTATTTTTCCGTTCTATAGATGTTACCAGAGTTCTCTGCGAGCTAGAGCTTACCATTAAGAGAGTTAATGCATCCACTATGCCAGATGGAAATGTGATGGACCTCTTTTATGTCACTGACACCAGGTTTGTCATTCTGGTGCACTGCATTTCTACATTTAGTTCTCATATATTCGAGTATTATTTGTTAAATCTCTACAGCCATATTTATTCCTGGAAGCGTGCATTGTTATTTTCAGAGAACAGCTTCATACTGAAAAGAGGAAGGAGAAGATTATTTCTCAATTGAAAGCTCAACTAGGGGATACCTTGATAAGTTGTGAAATTGAATTGGCTGGCCAAGAAGTCACTGCATGTTCACAGGGCTCTTCCTTTCTTCCTTCTGCCATCACTGATGACACCTTCAGTTTACAGATGCAGAAAGATTCTGTATCTGTTATCATGGACACCCGCATCAGCCCCTCTCACACACTCGTCCAGATCCAATGTCAGGACCATAAAGGTCTTGTCTATAATGTTATGAGAACCCTGAAGGATTTTAATATCCAGGTAGATAAATTCATATATGGAATTCCATATCACCTAAATTTCTAATATGTGTTCTTAGAAATATTGAGATATTATCATCAAGAAAAACTGCTTAGCGTGTTGCTATTTTATGGTATATATATGTAGTCAAAATTTGTGTTTCCTTAGCTCAAGGTATTCACTTTTTGCAAATTGTAGTCAAAAAAGTTCCCTGAACTTCTTTTTTTCTTGCACTTTATATCAGTTTGGTTCATAAATGACGAGTTTACCTTTGAAATTGTAATTTTTTAAAAACATAAGTAGAAAACAAAAATAAATCCTTAATTTAGTTTATCTTTGTATGTACAAAGACGAAGAAAATTAAGAGATGAAAATTCTGGATTTTTGTTTTTTACTTAAAAAAGTTTCAAGGGCAAACTCGTCATATCGAAACAAAGTGCAACAAAAAGACCCGTTCAGGTCATTTTTTTGCCATTATCAAATAAGAGGGTTACGATTTGTAAGAAGTGAATACCTCAATGTACTTTTCTGCAATTATCCCAAGGTTTATTTTCTAGTTTCTACATGATCATTCCGTTGCTTTTCTATACATGTGAAATTATTGTTCTGCAACAGGTTTGTTATGGAAGATTCTCAGCAAAGCCGAAAAAGAAGTACGAGTTAGACCTGTTTACAACTGAAGCAAATGGCATAAAATTACTTGACCCCAACAAACAAAACTCATTGTGCTCTCAACTCAGAATGGATCTTCTAAATCCTTTCAGAGTAGCTGTGGCGAGTCGGGGTGCTGACACTGAACTAGTAGTAGCCAATCCAATTGAATTGTCTGGCAGGGGCCGACCTCTCATGTTTCATGATATTACGTTTGCTCTGAAGATTCTCAACATAAACATCTTCTCTGTAAACCACCCCTAACCTCATTGCATTGCTTTGCGTGTACAATATGAACATGCAATGCCTAACCTTTTGCTGTGGTTTCATGTTTTGGCAGGTGGAGATAGGGAGGCACATGGTGAGCAATCGAGAATGGGAAGTGTATCGAATCCTGCTGGACGAAGGGGACGGCTTGTCTTTGCCGAGGAACAAGATTGAAGAGGGTGTTAGAGATGTGCTCATGGGTTGGAGATAGAGAGTTTTTTAGATGCACTCAATCCAGCTAAGTTGCTCTATCTTGTCCATGTACAGCATAACTTGTAACTGTAAAAACATGAAAATAAAATGAAATCTGCATCAGTTTCTTCAAACATTTTTTTATCTGCAATCCTTACACTGATCTCTAACCTGATTTTCAGTACCAAGATTCAAACACGAGACTTTACTTATATAGAAGCGAGTTCTTTATGACCTTGCCCAACGTATTTCGGCTCTTGAAACTTATTTGTAAGAAGTTTTGTAGAAACATTCATTTGGTTTTGATGGAAACTCCCAACCAATTCAAAGCCAACCAGGTAGAAGAATTCATGAAACAGACAAATTTGGTTGAGTTATTGAGAATGACATGTACACAATTCAAAACATGCTTGCACGCCAGATAAACTAACATTTGACTCTGCCAATTTGAGATCCCAAATTAAACATGCAATCTCTGCAACAAAAAAATATATATTGAATTCAATGTGCTTTCATTGACAATAAGTTTTATTTTGAATAAATTGAACTTACAATTATAAGAACCCACAAGTAACTTGGACTATAAATTACATGATTGATTGCATGTGATGTCGGTTTTAATCCATGAAATATGACCCTATTTCCTTTTAATTGTTCTTCATACTGGTAAATTTATAGACAAAACTTCACATGCAAGTCATTCATTAATTTTAATTTATATTATCAGATTATAGTATATGTAATATAATAGATAACCATCTTTTAACTTTATGTTTTTTTTTTCTTTTCAATTCAATGGTATTAATTAAAAACCTTGCTAACTGACAATTCTAACAATTTTTTTAGGTGAACAATACCTTTGTTTTGAAGGAAAAAAACCACCATCTGAGTGTCGGAGTTGATGGAAGTTTGTGATTGAAAAAGAATATTTTGTTATTTTTATAAATTAATACATTATTTACATTCTAAAAATTGTTCCAAAACCTATACAGAATGAGTGGTTGAGTATGATGAATATAACAAATTTATTTTTCATATAATGTTGTAGATATTTATAAGAAATAGTTTTTAGAAAATAGAAAGAAAGAAAAAAAGGTGTGAAAGCAAAAGACAAAGCTTGCGAGTCCAAGAAGCTCTCTCCTATCAAGACATGTGTGGTCCGAAACCACCCCATGGTCACTGGAGTCTCTCTACCGGAGATGCCCACGAATCTTCTCTACAAATGCCTCAATAACCCGCCATTTCACTCTAATTAGCTTCTGTATATATCTCCGTCGCCGATACGATACGTGTACATAACAACATGTCTGCTTTGGGGTCTCATTTCCTCCTCATCGATCTCCAGACCTCATGGAAATCCGCCAACCAGGTCCCCATCGCCTACCTCCACAACTCCGCTTTCCTCCGCCGCACGCCTCCTCGTACGCGTAAGCCCGTGGCCTCCTCGCTCAAATCATCGCCTCCGTCCTTTCCCTTCCCGGAGATTCGCCGCCCCTCCGATTTCCCCCCCTCCGGAAATGGGTCTCCCTCCAATTCTCCCGCTCTGCCCTTGGATGCTCCGGCTGCTGCGGAATTGGAGCTGTTTCTTGACTTGGTGCCCGCCAGGATGAGAACCGACCTCTATGCGCACGCGGAGATCGGAAATTTGATTGAGGTCGTCATGGATTTGGGTCGCCAGCCGATCGCCAGGTTCCCGTCGGGTGATTGGGTCATCTCTGAACAGCCCGTGCAGCTCGATGATCTCAGCCATGCAATTTCAAAGGTGGCAGCTTTATACTATTTTGATCAGATCAAAGAATGTCAGATATGGCAAAAAATAATTGAACTTTTCTTCTTTCGTTTTTTCAATTATACAATAATACAAAAACATACCCTCTTGATGGATAGATACTGAATACTTTTCTATTTGAATATTTTTTTAGATCATATGGAGTCTAATTGGAATCTCTATTATTAATTATTATTTCTGTTTGAAGTTTGAACTCTGAAGTTGCTTTACTTCCTGTTTTAGGTTGGTGAGTTTTCAGATGACAACCGATCGGGTATTAACAGTTCCTTGCATCGTATAAGTGCTATCCGGAATCGCAAAATGGAAGTTATTGGTCTCACATGCCGAGTAGGAAGAGCAGTATCAGGAAGCGCCAAGACTGTACATGACTTAGTTGCTGGTGGAGGTTCTATCTTGGTTATTGGACCTCCGGGAGTTGGCAAAACAACCTTAATCAGGTACTGATTGCAGAGTTTTCAGAAATGAGCTAGAATGTTAAAAAGTTAAGTATGAGGTCATTTGCAAGTTGCAGTGTGATGTCATAGGATGAACTGCTAGTGTTGTAACACTATGAGCTATTGATATGTCCTGTTTTGTCATTAGTGTTACATGTTTTCATATTACTTACATGTTGTGAATACATCTGAGACTTGCTTTATTATTATTTTTTGGTCAGAGAAATAGCTAGAATGTTGGCGGATGAGCATGGGAAACGTGTGGTGATTGTAGATACATCGAATGAGATTGGGGGTGATGGAGACGTCCCTCATGCAGGAATAGGTCGTGCAAGAAGGATGCAAGTTCCTAATGTTCATATGCAGCACAGTGTGAGTAACATACCCAATCCTATCATTTGTTCCACACTGAAAAAAACATTGACTAGTTAATAATTTTTTAAAAATATATTTTCCATTTGTTTACATGAGTGCAGGTAATGATTGAAGCTGTTGAAAACCATATGCCTCAAACCATCATAATTGATGAAATTGGAACAGAACTTGAGGCACTGGCTGCTAGCACTATTGCTCAAAGAGGAGTACAACTGGTTGGAACAGCACATGGAATAACTATCGACAGCATAATAAAAAATCCCTCTCTGCAAATCCTTGTCGGTGGCATAGAGGTGCAAGTCAACTCTTTTCTTTCTCATTATATTCAGTCGATTTAGACTAGGGATTTTCTGTTTTTGAAATCCTTTCATTTTAGATATCCTAATAAGTGCAGTTTGAGATGACATTGTGTTTCATGTAATTTTCAAAATAAATCCAATGTGCATGTGCTATTAAGATATTCCCCGTTTTAAAGCTATATACTGATACACCGTTTTGAATTTCGATCAGAGTGTAACTCTTGGCGATGAGATGGCAAAAAAAAGGAAAGTGCAAAAGACGGTCCTTGAAAGGAAAGGACCTCCAGCATTTACTTGTGCCGTAGAGTTGATATCTAAAACTGAATGTCGTGTGCATCACAAACTAGATGCAACTGTAGATGCTATACTGGCAGGTAATTGACTGTTTTATTTCTGATCCCTGTATTTAAGTTTTGTTGTTATTATCCATCTGTAATTGAAGTTCCTAAGCTAACAGTGAAACTTTGTGCTCTAGGAAAATCTCCTTTGGTTGAAATCCGCAACAGGAATGGTGAAGCTAGTGAATCTCTAAAGCTCACCTCAACTCGAAAGAACCAAGTGAAGGAACTTGAATTGGCTAATAGCCAAAACTTGGTTGATGAAGTAGGATCTTATGAGGATGCAGTAGATTATACTTCTCAAAGGTCCAAGAAAAGCTCTAGTAGTCGTTCTTCGAGGCAACAGAGCTCACCTGTGCCTGTCTATTCTGACAAGGTAAACTAATCACATTCCTTGTTTTGTTTATTCATTTTCAGCATTTTTTCTGATTTGTCAGTCATGGATAAGTAATCAAACCATTCTCAATGTTGTGAACCCTCTTGTGCTCATTATTCACTTGTTATAACATTATTTTCCACAGAAACTTGAATTGGATATTAGCAAAAACTCAAGTGATGAAGTAGAATCTGATGAGGATGCAGCAGACCATACTTCTCAAAGGTCCAAGAAAAGCAGTAGTAGTCGCTCTCTGAGGCGGAAGAGCTCTCCTGTGTCTGTCTATTCGTACAAGGTAAATTAGTCAATTACTACAAGTATCGAGACTTCAAATTTGACATGTTTTTTTGGACAACTTAATGATTTATGTTGTTTTGGACATGTCACAGATACTGGAAGCTGATTTACTACAAGTAGCAAAGGTTATGGGACATCAGGACAAAGTGGGTGTCACCGATGACATTGGAAAAGCAGATGCAATTCTAGTTTCTAGTCAGGAGTTGGAACAGAACCCTTGGATCCGGGGTGTAGCTAAATTCTACAAGTTGCCAGTATATGTTCTCAAGGTGCCCAACATTATAATAGACATTTTCTAGATCGTTGTGTTGTATAACATGTTCTGTGATTCACTCGTTCTTTCTCTGGAATTGCAGACAAATACCATGGCGCAGATGGTCAAGGCGGTTGGTATAATTCTTGAAATGGAATCTAATGGTTCCAAATCCAAGAAATCTCTCAAAAGTTCTCCAAAGATTGAAATTGAAGGGGATGCGCCAAAAAGAAAACCATCCCTGGAAGAGATGGATGCTTTGGAGGTGAAACTCTTTCCCCTTCGATATTTTGCTTCTGAATGTTCAGCTGAAGAACATCTTTAAAATACTTGGTTGTCAATGATAATTCACAATTTTTATTGCAAATATTGTCATCTACAACTCCACCTTCACTGCTTTCTTACAGGAGGTTCGGGTTGCAATTGAGTACATTGTGATTCCTGGTGGAGAGCCGGTGGAGCTTCTCCCCAGACCCTCAGACATTGTTGCCAGGCAACTGGAACTGGTGGAAAGCTATCAGTTGGCAGCTGAAAATGCAGGCACTGAATCAAACCCGAGGTTGCAGATTCTTCCTCAGAGATTGATCAAGAAGAGCTCTTCAAAAACCCCAGGGGCTGCAGAGAAAGATGAGAGTTTCAAAGCTCCGTCTGGTCGCCGTGGTGGCACTACAGTGGCCAGGCTGCCCATTTTACCTGAATGATTGATTGATTCATGGTGCCACCAATTGTAACACTGTTGTGTTGGGCGCCGTTCCACTGATGCAGATCCTATTTCATGTACAGTCTCATGTAAATTATGTATCTCATTTGATGTAATTGTTTCAACATTGTTGAACATGTAATAATGCAAATGAAACTTGATGTCATTTTTCTTCAGTGGATTGGAGAATTTTTAACCAGATTCTTTGGCCTGATGATGAAACAAACATGTTAGAACTCGATTGGTTTTTAAAGTTTAGGTGTTGTTGGCCAAATATTCATTCTTCATTGTCTTTTCTTTTGAAAAGGACAAAATTGAGATATTATTTGAAATGCCTTATACAGAAAAGTGCATCTAGTATTTGAAACCCAGGCCACGCCAGAACAGATATAGAACATGATTCATGTGCTAACTAATGAGTAGCTCCGTTTGCAGTTTTAGAAATAAACTCGAGTTTAGCATTCTCGAGCGATATAAAAATGGATCTACATTCTTTAATAATACGGCCCACTGGTGAGAAAAGAAGATCCATTCTTTAATAATACGGCCCACTGGTGAGAAAAGAAGGGTAGACCCTAAAATCATACTCACCACAAATTGGACATCGCTTCGAATGATAATTCGCGACCGCTCTGAATCATGGACCCAAAGGAGAGCTTGGTAGATCACAATGGCCTCCGTCGTTTCGGGTATTGGTGTGCTCAATCCAATCTCGTTCCGACCTTCCACAATCATCGCCCTCTCAT
Source organism: Erodium maritimum (assembly GCA_963921825.1). Taxonomy (NCBI): domain Eukaryota; kingdom Viridiplantae; phylum Streptophyta; class Magnoliopsida; order Geraniales; family Geraniaceae; genus Erodium; species Erodium maritimum. The sequence continues at coordinate 115,765,116 of OY997588.1, forward strand.
CCATGCATAACATACCCTACCCCAATTGAGTGGTGTCTGTAAAATCACCTCATCCATATTCAGAGATAGCCATTGTGGCGGTGATGGCTTCCACCCCTCTCCTGACAGGACAAACCGAGGGTGTAGTCTGTATACTCAAACTCATGTGCGTCTCCTTTCAACTATGGATGTTACTTTTGATCGTGACATCGACTAAACTGGCCGGCAGGGGGGTTCTGTTCCCATACCACGCCATTTCTAGCTTTCCAAATCTTTCATACCGTCATAACAATTCTACTCTTTGTCGTTATATCTGGAATATTCACAATTTCATTCATCCATTGTATAAAAGTAGTAGCAGGGGAGACTGGAAAAGATACATGGGACTGTTGCCATACTTCCTGGGGAAACGGGCATTGGACTAACAGATGGAACACAATTTCTCTCTCAGCCTCACATATAGGGCACTCCTCTAGAATGGGGACAAATTTTGTCTGAAGGTTAGCCGTCACCTGTAAGGTACCTAATATTGCCCTCCTTAGGAACACCTTGATCCGTGGTTGAATGTCCAGATCCCAAATGGTCGTCCACACCGAGGATCCCTGAGTTGGCACACACCGTCCGTGCAACCGAGCCAATAACCGGTACCCTTCCTTACAGCTATATCGACCTCAGATATCTCGTGTCCAATACCATCTGTCCGGGATTGTGTGATTAGGGATCAGGATGTGTGGAACCTCTGGAACGAACTCCGGTGGCAGGTTGGTAGTAATTTTCCGAATATCCCATTCCCCACCTTGGGTAATTAATTCCGAAACCAATTTTTTTTCGTTTGGCATTTGTTAGATAAGATATACCTCATTTGTATTTTGTATATTGGATAATACTTATCTTGTAACAAAGTTATATTTATAGCAATTACAGTTAATGAGAACTTCAAGAATCACATTCCAGCTTGAGCTTTTAGTTGAGTTGATCCTCTTACTTGGTATCAGAGCATATGCTCCTTACCCTTTTTCTCTCCTAAATTCCGCCGCTCAACTCTGCAGTTTCCTCTTCTTCTCACGTTTCTGCAACAACAAGCACTCTGCCAGCTTGTTCCCAATCGCTTTTGCGATCCAATTCTGCGATTCACTCTGTAGTTTCCTCTTCTTCTCACGTTTCTGCACCAACAGGACCTCTGTCAGCTTGTGCACAACCGTTCCTGCGATCCAATTATGCGATTCCCTCTGCTATCGCAACAAGGACTCTACAATTTTACACACATCCGATTCTACACTTAGGCTTTGCGATCCACTCTGTTATCGTGATCTTGCGTTCCAGTTTAGCTCTCTACGATCACCTCTCGATTCCCTCTGCCAATCGCGTTCTGCAACTTGTGTGATTCCCCTGATCGCGCTTTGCTCCTCTGAAGCCCGTAAAGCCCAGATCAAATCGAGACTTCCAGGCCCGTGAATTGTTAATTTCACGCAGATAGATCGCAACTCCTCCTCCAGCCGCGACTTCGCCAGTCCTTGCCTCTGTTCGCATCTAGGTGTAACTGATTTAAATCTGGTATGCGTGTTGCATATGGTCTGTGAGCTCCTAATTGCACCCTCTCTTGATCAACCACCTCTTAATTGCAGTGTCTATCAATTGTTATTAATTGCCTCAATTGATATTAATTGCACCATCTCTCAGTTGCTCTTAATTGCACGTATTGTTCTATTCAGCCTGTACCTGCTTCTCTTTGCTACTCGTAATTGTACCTGACTTAATTCAGTTCTATCATATGGCTGATTCACGGCTATACCGTGCTCTCACCATGGCTCCTCAGGCCTGGACTGGACAGCAACAGCTGTGGGCTGGACCGCCGGTTTTGGCCCAAAACTCCTCTCAGTGGACCGTCCAGCATCAGCCCACGTGGAGTTAGAACGCGCGTCCGCCTCCTCACTACCTTTACTCAACAGCGCCTGGGCCTTGGCTTTGTGGGCCTTCTCCTCAGCAGCAGCAGCATCATCAGGCTAATTCGGTCTCTCCAGTTCCTACGGACATCGATCGAGCCATGCACACGATGACCTTGCACCAGCAGGATCCCAACTGGTATATGGACTCAGGGGCTTCTTCTCATATGACTTCCAACTCAGGTAGTCTAAAACTTTATTTTAATCTAAGCTATGCTCGTCAAGTTATTGTTGGTGATGGTACGCTTATCCCTATTACTGGTTCTGGTCATGCTGCTTTATTACCTACTCACCCAAATTTATGCCTAAAAAACGTGTTACACACCCCTCATATTGTTAAGAACCTTGTTTCTGTCCGTCGTTTTGTCACAGATAATAATGCTACAGTCGAATTTGATCCTTATGGTTTTTTTGTGAAAGATTTTCGGACGGGCACCCTGGTTCTGAGATGCAACAGTTCCAGTGATCTTTATCCAGTCTCATCGTCCGTGTCTTCTAGTTCGCATTTGGCTCTTGCTGCATTGTCTCCACAACTTTGGCATTCTCGGTTGGGTAATCCTGGTGATCCTGTTTTTCATTCTCTTCGTACATTCATGTCAGTCTTGTGTTTTTGGCAAACATATTAAATTATCTTTCAGTCAGTCATTAAACACTACATATTCTCCATTTGACATTATTCATGCTGATTTATGGACTACTCCTGTTTTAAGCTCTACTGGTCATCGATATTATTTATTGCTTCTTGATGATTACACTGATTTTTTGTGGACATTTTCGTTGGGTGCAAAATATGATGTGTTTTCTATATTCACTATGATTAACAATTTTGTTCGTACCCAATTCGGTCGGTCTATTAAAAGTTTTCAATGTGATAATGGGAAGGAATTTGATAATACCTCATTTCATAAATTTTGTGTGTCTACAGGAATGATGTTTCGTTTTTCTTGTCCCCATAGTTCATCTCAAAATGGTCGTGCTGAAAGAAAAATTAGAACTGTCAACAATATGGTTCAAACATTGCTTATTCATGCTTCCTTTCCTCTTTCTTTTTGGCATCACTCACTTCACATGTCTACTTATCTTCATAATATTCTTCCTTCTAAAAATAAATCTTTTTCATCCCCTACTCAACTTCTTTATCATCGTACTCCAACTTACACTCATTTGCGTACTTTTGGTTGTCTGTGTAATCATCTTATTCCCTTTACTGCTAGGAACAAGTTGCAATCTCGCTCATTACCGTGTGTCTTTCTTGGATTTCCTTCACAGCATCGAGGATACAAATGTTTTGATATGCAACAAAACAAAGTAATTATTTGTCGACATGTTATTTTGATGAAACAACATTTCCTTTCTCTACTTTATCTCACCCTGACCCTACAGCTTACTCATTTTTGGATGACGGCCTCTCCCTGTTGATCATACTACCTTTGCTCAGATCTCCCAATCCATCCACTAGTCCATCACCCTCAGCTGCTAGCTTGCTAGTTTCACCTGCGCCCGGCCCATATTCACTTGCACCCAGCCCATCATCACCGGCGCCCGGCCCATCATCATCGGCCTCCTCTCGCATTTCATCTCCCTTAAGCCCAACTGAACCGGCTCGTCCTTCCCACGCATCACTGACTTCACCACCCATGATCCATCCGATGATCACACGAGGCCGAGCAGTTATATCCAAACCAAAAGTCATTTTTAACCTTAGCTCCTCCATTATTCCATCTCCCATACCCAAACATCCTAAGGCAGCATTATCAGACCCTAATTGGAACCAAGCAATGATTGACGAGTATGATGCCTTGATTAAAAATAAGACTTGGGAATTAGTTCCTCGTCCTGATAATACTAATGTGATTCGGTCAATGTTGGTTTTTTCGTCATAAAAGACGGTCTGATGGTTCTTTTGAGCGTTATAAGGCTCGTCTTGTAGGTTATGGTCGTGCTCAGCAGGTTGGTGTCGACTGCGTGAGAAGTTTAGCCTTGTTGTCAAACCGGCTACCATCCCGACGGTCCTCAGTCTGGCGGTCTCTCAGTCATGGCCTATACATCAGTTGGACGTCAAGAATGCGTTTCTCCACGGAAACCTCAATGAGACGGTCTACATGTATCAGCCTATCAAGTTTCGAAACCCATCTTATCCGGATCATGTCTGCTTGTTGAAGCGCTCATTATATGGTTTGAAACAAGCCCCGAGGGCTTGGTATCGGCGATTTACTGATTTCGTCTCTACCATTGGTTTTTCCCATAGCAGATCTGACCATTCTCTATTTGTTTACCGTCAGGGCTCCGACACTGCCTTTCTACTTTTATATGTGGATGACATCATTCTGACTACTTCGAGCCAAGCTTTACGACTTTCCATTATGTATAAACTTAGCTCAGAATTTTCCATGAAGGATCTTGGCCATTTGTCTTATTTTCTTGGTATTGCAGTTGATCGTCATTCTACAAGCATATTCCTTTCCCAACGGAAATATGCGGAGGAGATTATTCATCGAGCAGGAATGAGCTCTTGCTCCCCATCTACGACTCCAGTGGATACGAAGGCTAAAGTGAGCGGCATATCCGGTGCTCCTTTTGCTAATCCGACTCTCTACCGCATTCTCGCAGGCGCATTGCAGTACCTCACATTCACTCGCCAGACATATTCTATGTTGTTCAGCAAATTTGTCTCCACATGCATGATCCACGTGACAATCATATGGGTGCTCTCAAATGCATCATATGTTATCTTCAGGGAACACTACATTTAGGTCTTCACCTATACTCCTCCAAGATTTTGGAATTGGTCTCTTACACCGATGTAGACTGGGCCGGTTGTCATGACACTCGCTGCTCTACATCAGGATATTGTGTGTTTTTGGGTGATAATCTCATTCCGTGGTCTTCTAAGAGGCAACCGACTATCTCTCTTTCTAGCACTAAAGATGAATATTGAGGCGTTGCGAATGTTGTATCAGAATCTTGCTGGCTCCGGAACTTACTCTTGGAACTACATTGTCTAATATCTCGAGCCACCCTGGTTTATTGTGACAATGTAAGTGCCATTTATTTATCCGGAAATCCTGTGCAACATCAACGCACAAAGCATATCGAACTAGATATCCATTTCGTTCGAGAAAAGGTCGCTAAAGGACAAGTTCGGGTTCTTCATGTCCCTTCTCGGTCTCAGATTGCTGATATCTTCACCAAGGGACTCCCGTGGGTCTTGTTTTATGATTTCAGATCCAGTCTGAACGTCTTGCCTCCTCTCGTTCCGACTGAGGGGGCGTGTTAGATAAGATATACCTCATTTGTATTTTGTATATTGGATAATACTTATCTTGTAACAAAGCTATACTTATAGCAATTACAGTTAATGAGAACTTCAGGAATCACATTCCATCAGTATCGTCCCAATTGGGATAATAGATATATCACCCATAAGCCATGGTATACCTTCCACTCTAGTGGACATTCCATTCCCTATCGTCTTCCGAAGACCTTCCTACAGAATTTTATGTGTGGTTCGCAAACCCGACTAGAGCTGACTAGGATTAAGTCCCGCCCCAACCATAAGAAAATCGCCAGTTTTGAAATATCAAGCCTTAAAGATTTTGGCCACTAAACTATCCGGGTTGGATAGAAATTTTTATCCCATTTTTGCCAATAATGCAATGTTCATATCATAAATATCTGGGAAGCCCATTCTACCCACCTCTTTCGGTTGACAGAGTTTAGCCTAGTCTTGCCAAATAATAGGTCGTCTCATCCTTAGGGTACCTGCCCACCAATATCTAGCGAGGGCTACATGAATTTTGTCCCACTGAAGACCTTGGAAGAAGGAAAACACTTATGGCATATATTGACATCGATTGGAGAACCGACTTTATCATCACTTCTTTTCCACCAGCAGAGACCATACGTCCACCCCATAAAGTAATTTTGCCAGTATATGGTTATACACAAACTATAGACTCTGTCCTTTCTTTCGGCCAAACATGTTTAAGACACCCAAATAAGTAGATGCCTAAGAAATTTCCTGAATACCCATGATAGTACAGCAGAATATCTAATTCGTCGGGGTTGTGTTCGTGCTAAAGAAAATTGAGGATTTCTGCTTATTAATTACTTGCCCCGAAAGTTGCCCAAAACTGTGAAGGATACCCTGTAAATATGCAACCTCCTGCCTATCCGCTCGACAAAATATGTAGCAGTCGTCCGCAAAGAAAGTATGGGATATAACCGGGGCTCCCCCACCCACAAATACCCCATGAATTTTACCATCTCTTTCAGCTTGAGATAAAAGTTGGGGTAGCCCCTCCATACAAAACAAAAACAAGTATGGAAATAAAGGATCTCCTTGTCGTATGCCTCGTCCCGTCGTAAAGGTCATTGTCTTCATGCACTCCGTTTTGACTGTATATTGGATGGATCGCATACAAGCCAAAACTAAAACTCTCCATCTTGGCCCAAAGCCAAATGCTCTCATCATAGCCAAAATGAAGGACCATTCCACTCTGTCATAAGCCTTACTCATGTCTAGCTTGAGTGTCATAAATCCATTCGGCCCTTGGGTACGTCGTGAATTAAATTCATAAGAAATAAACACATTGTCTTGGATAGCCCTCCCCTGTACAAAGGCCCCCTAATTCACTGAAATGATAGGGTCAAGCATCGGTTTTAGTCTATTAGCGGGCACCTTAGGCAGATTCCTAAAAATGACATTATAGAGGTCTATGGGACGCAAATCCACGATCCTCTTTGGGCCTTGTTCTTGGGAAAAAGCACATGAGTCGTATGGTTTACATCTGGATCTATGGTGCTTGTTGCTAGTGCCTGGGCGACGACAAGCGTCACTACTTCCTTACAAAGAGTGAACCAATAGTGCTGATAGAAAAGCGGATTGAGGCCATCCAGCCCAAGGGATTTATTTGGTCCCATTTGAAACACCAATGTTCGGACCTCCTCATCCGAAACTCCCACCCCAAAGCGACATTTTTCTCCTCTGTAATCATACTCGGAATGTTAATCGACAATTTCTCCTTCCACTTATGTCCTGTAGTGAAAATTTGCTCAAAATACCCGATCAATAGTGACTGCATTCCGGTATCCCAAGTGACCATTGTACCAGCATCTATCTCCAGCACTTTGATGTTATTTCTCCTTTGACGCTTTGTGGCTGTGGCAAGGAAGAACTTAGTATTTCTATCCCCGTCTACTAACCAATGTTATTTGGCACGTTGTCGCCACAAAGTATCTTTTTTCGATAATGCCTGCTCATATTGCTTCTGAATAGCCAATCGTAATCTCATTCACGACCTATCCCTCCGACCATTCTATTCTTGTAACTATTGATGGCACCTACGAATCGTAGTGGCTGTCTTTTTTATACGGTTTGTCCCTATACATCTAACGACATGTCAATCTCTTCTATGTCTATTTTGATGTGCCTTCCAGCCGCCTGAGCCCATTCTTGTTGTATCAGTCTACCACATTCCGGCTCTTCAATCCAAGCATTCTCAAACCAAAATTTCCTATCCACCCGATCCCTATTCTCTTTTATCATATGAAGTGTAATCGACATGTGATCGGATTTAGTATAACCCACATTCTAGAAGCCGTGTTTGAGGACATCAATCCCTGAGAGATGGAGACATAAGCGCCATGTCCAATCTAACTTCCAATTTTGTAGTTGGATCCTTTCCTTTTGTCCATGTAAATTGATAACCCTTCATAAGAATGTCCTGAACCCCAATATAATTTAGGGCATGCTGAAAACTATGGATAAGAGAAATGGGATACGGCCAACCACCTCACTTCTCGTCCCCATAAATACCAGTAAACCGGAAAGGTTTATCCTGATCAAAGAAAACATGCACATCAATATGTGCTTGTGCCACATCTATCACATTCACCCGACATTTATCCGACCATAGTAACATCACCCCTCCTTTTCTACCCTCCGCTGGTCAGCAAGTACCCCCATGAAAATTGAGGTTACGACGCAACAGTACCAGCTGAGATCGTGATCGACTCGCTTCAGAATGGTAGGTTTCAGATAAAAATAACACATCAGGCTTAATTCTCTTAACCAAATCATGTAGTTGTTGTCTATTTCGATCAGACCCCATTCCCCTACAATTATATGCCATACAGACAGCCATATCAGTTTCCCAAGCAAAACAATCAGTACAAAACAATACAACCCCGTGGAGCCACAAGCAACCCGAACAAACACATCAGAACTACCACAGAACTAGCGATAAAACGAAATGTAATAGACAATAGGACATAATAAAAGTCACCGGTGTTGGCCTCTATCAGCACGACAGTAACGCCCGAGGTCGGAGAAACTTAATACGGGAGACAAGTGATCCAATAGAGAAAAACCAGATTGCACAGGTTCGTTAGACTTGCAAGAGATCAGGGAATAAAACCCTAACTATGCGCTAGAGATATTGGTGATCGGTAACATGTGATCACCGAAAAGAAGGTGCGACAAACGCAAACCCTAACCGACTAAAGTCTCAAAGACTAAAAAGTCATTTAAAACATGTAACATGCATAATTTTCAAAAGGGGGAAATCACCTTTCCTTCTCTTGTTTAGACGTGAAAAAAATATAAGGTAATAAAAATAAGTGTAATATATTGTGCTGGACTTTAACCAGAAACTACATAATATCATCCAATTCGTCAAAAGTAGATAGATTAACAATTCGAGAGCTTCTCTCCCTACCCTTCTCTCTCTACCCTGTTGAAACCCTAGCCGCCTCTTCTTCCTTTCCGTCCTCACCAACGACGGCCATGGTTGTTGTCGGTGACGACATCCCCTCTCTCGATCTTTTCTCTCCTTATCTCCCCTCCCAAACCTTCGTTTCCTCCTTTTCCCCCTTTTCCTCACCTCTCGCTTCCTTTTCCTCTCTGATTCTCGAAACCCTCTTTAGATTTTTTTTCCTCGCGATGTCGGTGGACTGAGAATTGAGGGAGAGTGGAGTTCTTTGAGGCTCTCTCAAGCGCTTGTGTCTGAGTTGGTGTCGGGTCGGTCTAGATTTTGCAGTGGGACAACTTTCTTCACTCTTTAGGGTTTAGATTATCGCGAATCTGGCCTGCCCAGATGTCATGGTGTTCACTCCTCCAATGCTCCTTTGGTAGTGGTTTTCTCTTCAACTCCAAGTGTCGTGCCCAGATTTGGTCGTGGGACAACCTTCCATCTTCTGAAGGATCGTTGCGGATCTGGTTTCAGCGCCTCTGGAGATATGGGCCCTTATATGATGGTAGCTCGGTTAATTGATCTGGTCTCGCTCTTAGAACCTCCGACTCCTCCGTGGCCGCGCTCCTGCTTTTCCTCATGGAGGTCAGATCTGAGCATCCCTCTCGCTTGACTCCAGCTCGGTAGAAATATCAGCTCTCTTCCTATGCGTTTCATTTCAGGGTTGGCCGGAAGCGTGAAGATGACGAGCGCGAGCTCATGCCTTTGGGTTGTTGGTATGAAGATCTGCATTTTGAGGTTTTTTCTTCTTCCGTTATGTGTAAGATTTAATTTTCTCCCTCCCATGTTATGCTTCCCCTGAGTTTCGGTTTCCCTTCTTCTCGAACCCAAGTGTGGTTCGAGCTCGCCGGATTGGTGTTTCCCTCCGATGAGGTATTTGGGCGCTGTTGGCCCTCTTTAGAAGCCAAACTCTTGGGTTAGCATGGTCAGCAGGGTTTGTCTCAGTTGATTGCGGTGCTGACCGCCGACATCTTAGATTTGGTTTTCTCTATTTTGAGGGAGGCTAGTCTAAGGAGCAAAGCGTGGGTTCTTTTCCTTCTCAGTCTGGGATTAGAATTAGTCTGTTAGTTGGGTCTAGATCATAGTTTTTTCCTCCCTAATGCGCTTAATGGTGGAAAGATTTGGGTACTTAGACCCTTTTTTCTTCAATTTAGGGCTTAGTGGTGGGAAAATGTGGGTTACATACCTTGTTTTGGTTTTCAGTTTTCCTGGGAGGTTCCTTCTATGAGTTGTTTGGTTTTATTTCATCGTCTTTGTTGGTATAATTTGCTGGTTCTCTATAGGGTATGCATACCCATTCTTTGTGTTGTTTGATCTTACATGGTTTGAGTGGGTTATTTGTTGGTGTTTTATAGGGTATGTGTACCCTTTTTTGTGGTTATCTGGTCTTTCCTGGTTGGTTAGGGCTTTTGGAGTCTATAGTTAGATTCAATTGTACTCCTCTTTTCCCTCGAAAGAGGTTTAAATTTAATTATGCTTTGCTGATCAAAAAAAAATATTGTGTCGGGCTTTTACCTATTTTGTTAGGCCATGAGTTGATGGTTTTATTAGATCTTGATTGTTTATCTATGTTTAAAATGTTATGAAAATATGTGTTTGGATGACTAATTTATGTTTTGGAGACTTATAGAATTATGTTGCAAGACTTTTGGCATTCCATTTCGCTTCTTTATGTGTAGATTAATATGTATAGGTTAATATCCCATTAAGTTTATGACTTCACATGTACATGTTATGAGCCTATAAATAGAGGCTATTGTAAATGATGAAATTATATCAATGAAATAATCTACTCTACTATCTCCATGTTCTCTTATTCTCTTTGATATTGTTCTTCTATTAACAAGTATTGTCTTTACTTTCACAACATAAAAACCTTATTTGTTTAGTCCATTTTATTTGTTTTTCTATTTAAGACATATAGATTATTGCTTTGGTTTGTAATGTGTATTGAGGGTTTCGCTCCTATCTTCTCATTTTGTTTTAAAAGGGGAGTTTTATAAGTTATGTTTTGCTGATAAAAAAAATGTAAGGTAACGATTTTCATAAAAAAAGATGACAATAGGAATCTCCAACTAATTAAAGTAAACAATATGCCTTATTTGATTGCCTTTTGGCATTAATGAAATTGCCGGTTACCCGTTTCAAAAAAGTAAACAATATGCTATTATAGAGTAAATTATCTTCTTCTTCTTCTTTTTCTTTTTTTGAATCAGAGAAAAGATTTTATTCAATTTAATTTCTCTCAACATATAATGCGTTGCTCACGGTCATAAACTCTAAATTCTAAAATATAGCCTGGGACCCCCGTAAGTCACCCGCTCTTAGACATATAGAAAGAATCTTCTTCGTATCGTAGACAATAAGAAAACAAATAAACACAATGACGAATACAAAAAACTAGGGAGTTTGCGATGCTAGTTCTTCTGAAACTCATAACTTTCGTGGTAGGGCATTCGAGTATTGTTGACCCGTCATCCTGATTTGTCGGGATCATCTAAGATTTCCCTTCCTAAGGTGGGACTTGGTTTTGGATATGATACGACATATGGAGCATGCTCCAGCATCACCTATGCTTCTAGCTGAAACTGGTTGATCTGATCTTCGTAGATCGTAACGGGACAACCCTCAACGACATATCCCAAAAGGACAACCCAAACTCGATTATGTCGGCCCCAATTTGAGAGATAGCGAGACAACTACATAGGAGAAATGCAAAATGAGAGACAAAGAGAGAAGCTAAAAGGAGAGAGCCGCCACCGACGACGATGGCTAGGGTTTGATAATGGGTGTTTTCTCTACCTTTGACTTGTTTGAATTTGTTTCTCTTTTCTAATTGAAAAAAAGAGGTAATTTATCTTTTAAAACTTATTTTAGTATCAGAATATGCGTTGTATTCATTTATAATTATTTTTTTGGATAGGAATTCATATGAAAAGTCAAAATTACATTATCACAATTACACAACATAATTTTTTTAAGCACGATATTAACATGTCATTACAACTACAAAAAGATAATGGAAATGATTGTTTAGTAGGCTATATTAATAAATTATTATACATGACGTGCTATCAATATTTTAATTAATAATTTGAAGATAACTGAAGTTTTGTAATTTTTACTTGAATCATAATCATGCAATTACAACTCTAGTATTGCACAAACCATAAAACCTTAATTTTTAAATTGTGTGATTTTCACTAACATAATTTATCAACTGAACATATTGTAGAAAATCTATAAATTAATAGTCATGAGGCCATCAATATTTATTAATTAAAAAAATTATTAATTTAGCATCATATCACCGAGTCGGAACTAGACAAAAATACTATCTTAGAGAGTTTATTAAATAATCAAGTATTAATTTATCGAGTTTCTATTGTACCTTGATTCATAAGAGTGTTAGTCTTAGTGCCCGTAGTTCAATCCTAAATGTCCAAATGTATATATCATCGTTAGCAATAAAATTAAAGCGGCTTTATATTACTTATGTGTTGGAGTATTATATCGATGTGTGCTCTGATCTATGCCCACCATGCGAATAGAACCATAGATCGAGATAGATCACACTCGATGGGTCCCTAGTCAACAAAGCTTCACTAGAAGCGACTAGTATGAAAGATGGCTCTTTATGGCTTACGTTCTGTTAGTCATTGGAATGGGATTCCGGAGTCTGATCATAGATATCATGTGAGACATGATATTGGACGACCCGCCCTGAATATGTGCCATAGATTAAGTCATGAACATATTCAGTGTTGTAGCTTGTTATGTATCCTTAGACCACGGAGTCTTTGTGATCGCTATGTAGTCAACAACTGAGTTTGACCTGAGCCTAACGTTGTCCGTAACAGGGCTTCCATAACGGCCAGGATTGGCTTGGGGACGGGCTACATGAGTGACACGAAAGACGGCTAAGGGATTTATCCCTCGTACTAAGGTATGGGAAAGATATCGGTTCTCGGCCGCTTGATCGAGAATGACTGGAAGAATAGCATGGCCATGCACATGATACTAGGTATCATATCTTCAGTCATCTCACATATCAAGGAATGGTGATTGAGAATAATAAGGATGACGGCTCTATGCCTTATCTCAATCAGGATATCGGAGATAAAAGGATAATGACAGGGACGACGGAAAGGTTAGAATCGACAGGGTCGATTCGTTATGTAGTGTCAGGCAATACTAAAGTCTCTTTAGTTGGCACTTAAATAGGATCAAGTAAAATGGGATTTTACGTTGATCTATTGACATGCATAAACCTAAGGGTCACACCGGAGGATGAAACTCATTGACACATTTATGGAGAATGGCCAAAAGAGAGTTGTCTCGGGACATGACCAAAACTGGGTTTTGGGTCATGTGCCCGTAAGTGAATAGGACTTTACGGATCGAGACAAGGCTTGGAGTCTTAGGATTGATCGCGTCGGATAATGTTGGACATTTCCGGTATGGAAGGCATGGAGGCGATGAGCGAATCACGGGACCTCGTTGGAAATGGCCACGGGCCATGTTCCAAGAGGCCCATGAAAGGCCCATGCAACCAAGGCCCATGGAACTAATTAATCAAGTCTTGATTAATTAGTACTAAGTAAGCAAGACAAGGATTAAGGTGTTGGTGATTCACCACCTAACCCAATCTTGTCTTGCCATACTTTGTCCTATTTACACCTTACTTGACACCATACTTGTCCCATGCCTTTAGTTGGACAAGTATGGGTTTTGTTATGTTTAAGTCATCTTTTTTCAACATAACAAAGACAAGACAAGAATAGGAAACACATTTTCTCTCCCTCTTTCATGGCCATTTCGGGTTTGGCTAGTTTCCTCCTCCATTTTTGTGTTCTTGAGTCCTCAAAGAGAAGAACTACGTGGCTTTGATTCCTATGTGGATACGTAGACGTCTTGGAGACTCAAGCCAATCATTCGTTAACCGGTGTTCTTGTTTTGGTAAGAGATAGTGCTGAATTTTTCTCTTGTGAATCCATTCTTTGTTAGTTGTTTCATGGTTTTAATCGTCTCTTGGTTTTTATTGATTTTCCGCTGCGAGTTGGTTCATCTCCAACCCTACCTCGAGACTTAACAAAGAGTGGAGGAATTAGCACTTGATTGATGAAATCGATTTCTCCTTGGATCCATTAGAGTAGCAAAAGTAGCACTTGATTGATGGAATCGATTTCTCCCTGTTGAATCTTTAACGACTTGATTAGATTTATGTGATGGTGTAGAAAACTACATAATAGAGTTAAATGAGGACTAATTCCTAAGGCATGTTTTATATATACCCACCATCAGATTTAAAATAATAATTACCGTTAAATTAACTTAACCAATAATAATTCACCTTAATAAACTAATTACTTGTGTATTAATATAAAACTACATCAAAACTATAACAACGCCCGATTGGTTTCTCTCTAACGGGTGGCTTGGGTTTCTTTGTGCTTCAATGGCGTCACCTACCTCTCCCTCTCCTACCTTGAATTTTTCTATCGCCGCAACCTCGACTTCCACCCTTCTGATTCTTTATGAGCCTTTGTTGCGTCCCAAGATGCCCTCATGTTCGTCTCGCGAGGTGATCAACCCGGGGAGGAAGGTGTGAGCTAAAAGCAGTAAGGGTACTGCCTCCTGTTCATCTACACCACCTCCTTGCTCTGTTCCTCATCTAGATAAGAGAGCCTTCGCCTCCTCCGCTCGTCGACCCACCGTCCAATCTGACCCCGGGTGTACTAGGGATCCCTTCCTCGCCTTGCTTCTCATGCCACTTGCAATATCATCCTCACCTGCGATCTCTACGGCACCACCTTCGTCGTTGCTCGAGGACATCTTGTCCCTCCAAAGAGGTTTGAGATCCATCAACCTTTCTTAGGATGAAGACGATATCTTCAACTTCCCCGTCAAACCAGCTATCGTAAGCCACGTATGTCGTACTACAAGTTAATTGGGCGACTGCTGGCAACAAATACCTACCCCCTGAATGTTCTTCATGGGGTCATGATCAACGTCATGGGTGTGAGGAATGTTATGGTTAAAGATCTCGGCCAGGGCGTCATAACCTTTATGAAGACATTGTAAAGGTAAGTCCGAAAACATTTATGTCGTTGTTAGAAAAATAGGGTCGTGTACTGTTTTCCAAAAATAATCAAAACATATTATATCATGAATTGGCTTTTAATAGTAAGTTATCTTTTTTTATATATATATTATGCTTTATAGGAATTTAATGTATATATGCATTTTTTATTAAAATAATTTCAGTAATTAATTTTTAAAACTGGTTTTGCGTTATTAGTTTTAGAACAAAGTAAAAATAACCTAAAATAAAAGATAATGAATTTTGAGTGAACCGATTTAAACCACAATTTTTTTTTAAATGATCAAACAAGTTATAAATAATTTAAAAAAAATATAATAACAAATAAACTCATATTAAATTTTTATCAAACTAACTAAAGTAGATGATTTGCTCTGAAAATTTAAATTAGTGTGCAATAACCTCCATGTAAATATAAATGTCACATCTTATAATATGCAGTCACTTATTATTTTTTTTATGTAATGTTAATATTTTTAATATTAGTTACTATTGTAAAAAAATATTCAATGCCTCATGGAAAAGTCTAAATCAGTCATTCCGTCGATGACCATTTTTGCAACTTAAGATGAATAGAAATTGACAATATATTACGATTAAAAAGTAAAACACAATAATAACAAATTTTAAAATTAATTGTAATCATGTGAATATCGTATACAAGTAGACGTATTGAAGTGGCCTAGAATATCCAAAACCTAAAGTCCAGGGTTTCGCTTCCATTTTGGAGTGCCAATGGCAACGTCGACGATCTGTCCGGTTATGGGTGGTTGGGGGTACAAAGGTGAACATATGGAGGACACCAATCAACAATGGTAAGAAATTTACCTTTATAGTGATGAAGAGGAAGTATTTATACCCGAGAATGAAGTGAACGAAAGTGGGGAAAATATAAATATGATGCGGCTGGAAAACTTTTATTGGACATCCCATATAATCGTACGGAATTTACGAATGTTATGAGGAAAGCTTGGAATGTGCGGGCGTTGGTGATCCAACCATGTTCATCGCATATTTTTGGATGAGTTAAATATCGAAACTTACTCTTAAGTATTGGTCATGAACACTACACTACCCACATTTTCAAAATGAACACTACACTACCTTAAGTATTGCTCACGCAATTTTGTTAGTAAAAATGGACAAAATTTTCCATTCCGTTAGTCATATGACCTCAAGTGTCATATAATGGATGGTAAAATGATGTTTTTATGCCCTTAAGTATTTGACCTCTATACATTTTATAAGGAACAATAACGAGGGTACAATGGTAATGTTCTGTGTAGAGATCATATAATTAAGGGGAAACGTCATTTTACCATCCATTATATGACACTTGAGGTCATATGACTAATGAAATGGAAAATTCCATCCATTTTTACTAACAAAATCGCGTGACCAATACTTAAGGTAGTGTAGTGTTTGTGACCAATACTTAAGAGTATGTTTCGATTTTTAACCCTTTTTGGATTCTTCTTCCCTACAACGAGAGCAAGGTGGAAAGTCCTGGATTTGGAGTCATGGAGCTTCGACAAGTCGTTGGTATTGCTCAAGGAGTCATTGGTATGGATCAGTGGAGACACACGAGTCGGAATTACAAGAATATACGACGAACCGAATAGAGTATACATGAGGATGTGACATAGAGGCTCTTGAGGAGGTTGGAGGACGGGGATAGATCGGGATGGTTGTTAATAGGAGAATGTAATGGAATACTCTATCATGAAGATAAGTAAGGAGGATTATCATACCCACGGAAATTGGTGGATGAATTACGGGAGGTGGTAACTGAGTTGGAGGTTCGGGATATGCAGATCAAAGGTATAAATATACATGGTCAAACGACAAGAGATAGGAGGATAAAGTAGAAGTTTGGTTAGATAGGGCATTGATGTGTAGGGGATTGGAGAGTTTGTTCTCGAGATCTTGCTTAACGAACCTTCGAGTGTCCACATTAGATCACATGCCAATCTTGTACGAGGCGACTACTACACAACGAAGACCGGGGAGGAAAAGATTTCGATTTAAGAATGTTTGGTCTGAGGACCCAGCGTGTGGACAAATTATTCATGAGGTATGGAATCAAGACCAGGCTGGAGGGATTCAAGATATGATTGCTAAGGCCGACATGGAACTACAAGGTAGGGGAAAGATGTTATCATGCGAACACGAACAAAATTAAATGGTACCAGAGGGTGATTTCTTTCTTAGTGAGTAACGGGACATGACTTGGATGAATAAAAGAGAAGCGGTCCAGAAATAGTACTTGTGAACGTTGGAGATCAAGAAGGAATTTTGGAGGAAACATGCAAAATAATCATGGTTAAAGGATGGAGATAGAAATACGAAATATTTTCATGCCGTGAATTCACATAGACGATGCGTAAATATTGCCCTATTTGTTTCTTTTATGCATGGAGGGACTCCCACGCATGAATGGGTACCAGAAGAAATAGGGGAAATTGCATGGATGTTAGGTTGCACGAGGGTCTCCGACTATTTCTCATCTATTTTTGTTGATGATTGTTATGTTTTCTGCAGGGAAACCAAGGGGGAGACGATCACACTTAAAAGTGTGTTGGGTATCTTTGAGAATGTCGGGGCAAGCTATTAACACCTCCAAATATTCTTTATTTTTTTGGCTCCAACACTATTGCACATGATATAGAATGATACAGTCGAATTCTAGGGGTCGGGGAAATCTCAACGAGAATTAATTACTTTGGGGTACCGAAAGTGGTTGGGAGGAATAAACAACATGCCTTTAATTTTGTGTTGGATAGGGTCATGAAACGAATATGGAGTCAGGATGGGAAGCTTCTATCCAAGGTAGGAAAGGAGGTGTTCATAAAATCGGTGATTGAGATTATACCGACATACATTATCAGTGCATTCAAACTACTATAGGTTCTTACTACTAAAATTCATATATCACTTGCTACGTACTGGTGGCGGGGTTCGACATCAGATCGCCGACCTTTGAGTTGGAAATATTTTGAGAGCCTATGCCAACCAAAATACATAGGAAGGTTGGGATCTCATGACCTAACATTATTTCATGATGCTTTTCTCAGTAATCAAGCTTGGAAACTGATAGCATGTGAATATATTCTCGCCAGTAAGGTGTTGGTGGGGAGATACTACCCGAATACTGATTTTCGGGAGGCTTAAATGAGGAAAAATACGAGTACACTTGGCGTAGTTTTATGTCGGTGCAAGGTTTACTCAAGGAGGGCACTTGACGACTTACTGGTTTGAGGAAGGAGACCTCTATACTCCATAAGCCATGGCTTTTGGAAGAGGATCCTTATGTGCAGGCCCATAGTCCAAGTGTGGAGGGACACCATGTATTTAACCTCATGGTTACGGGGATAGGACATCCGACCTGTTCTTGGAACGAGATGCTTGTGCTATTGCTAGTATCTTCCTTGGATACACGCATGAACGAGACTCATGGTTTTGGTATTTTGATGACGAAGGGTGATATATAGTCAAATCAGCTTACATGATTTTAACGGGTCAGAGACTACAAGGGTCGAACGATGAGAAACAGACTATTGAAACCAAGTGTGGGGACTGGAGGTCTTGCTTGAGCTGATTTTTTTTTCATGTTGAGATGCTCTTTTGGGTATTTTTCGGTGGTAGTGAACTTACGAGGAAAGAGAGTGGAAATTTTCGGGCTGTTCGATCTACCGAGGTAGGGGGTGGAGGAGGATGAGCTATACATTCTCGTGTAATTCCATTTGAAAATGAATGTTGGTCTCGGTTCGGTACAATGGCAACTCTGATGGTGGAATCCTCGTTCAGGGCATTACAGGGAAGGATGACGACATCAATGGAAAGAAAGAAGTAGGGGCGGCGCCGATACGAGAATATAAGATCTGGTGTAGCATGAATAACTGGGTCTGGAAGGGAGTTACGCCATTCGAGCCTGTCGGTGGAACTGAGTGCAGGCGAGATGGTCAGAGCTGATCGATGAGCTATGGATAGTCGTCTGATGGGAACTACTCATGGGGACCAAAATAGGGGGCGCGCTAGGTCGGTTCGACCATAGGTACACTGGCTCTCGGTAGAGGTAGATGAGACGTCATTTGCTGATATGGTGGAAGGAGGAATAACGTTGACATGTAGAGGGGGCAAAGGAAATCTTAAATGCATATATAATAGGGAAAACTCTGTTTCCTAACCTTTACAAACGTTTCATTATCAGATCCTAACCCAGGCCAACGTTTGGTCTCAATTCCTAACATGATAGGTTTGGAATTTCTCAGAAACTATAAAAAGCCGTCCAAACTCACAATTCCGTCAACTCGTGGATCATTGGGTTCGGTTGCTTGAGAACGAGGATAAGTTCAACGTCGAGGAAGGCACCATGGTTAATGTACGCCAACAACGACAACGCTTGGATGAGTTGACGGAATCGTGATTTTAGACGGCTTTTTATAGTTTCTGAGAAATTCCAAACCTATTATGTTATGAATTGAGACCAAACGTTGGCCTGGGTTAGGATCTAATAATGAAATGTTTGTAAAGGTTAGGAAACAAAGTTATCCCTATATAATAGGGTCATGTCAGGAAATGTTCATTCAACCGTTAGTGAAGTAATGAGAGTGTGTGAGGCCCTAGTTTGGATTCATACAAACTCCATGTCGAGGGTTCATGTTCGAAATGATTCCAAGATAGTGGTGGATCTTATTCACTAAGGTTGCTCATTTCTGTTACCACTACTTATAATTCAGGATTGTTGCTTTATTTTATCTTCACTCGACGATGTTCATATCAAATATATTAGGTGTTCAACGAATAAGATTGTCCATTAGTTAGATAGAAAGATCCGCTCTTAATCTAAATGTGGGTGGTCGGAAGATTTCATCCCGGCCGATCTGCGATGTATGTGGACTTGGATCCTCTACATATATTACCTTTATTTCAAAAAAAAGGAAAAGAAAAAAAAGAGAGCAAACGTAGTGAAATGATATTTTTTATAAATTTTTTGTAATCCCCTGATGTGATTGTCCTTCCACTAGGGGTGAGTATTGGGTGGTTAACCACCCAATTGACCCATTCACAAACCCAACCAGATATTATCGGTTTGACATATCTTGGAACCAGCCGCAACCCAAAAATCAAACCTTCACAGTAAAACCAACCAGTTCAATGGTCGGTTGATTAGTGGTTTTAACCAACCAATCACTATACAATTGAGTCTAAGATTTAGACCCACATACATGGGCCAAAAATTGAATAATCAAACTTTTGAGTAAGTAAAAAAATCACATCACATCACAAACACATATAAAATAACATGCTTTTTTTATTGCAGGAAAAAAATCATTAAAGGGGGAGCAAATATCGCTAAAAAGTCCTCATTTGATTCCCCTTTAATGATGAAAAAAACCTATTACAACTTAGTTGTTCATCTTGTGTTTTGTTCACAAGCTAATTCAAGAATGAATAAGAACAAAAAAAATCACCACACAGACTGTTGCCCGAACTCAACAAGGTCTTCGCTAAAAGCCAAATCCAAAACCTGTTGAGGGGAAATAATACAAAATTAATCTATTACTATATATATATATAAGATTGATTAATGTTCTCCGATTAATTTTTGATCAGGAGCTGAAAAATTGAACCCAATACAAAACAAACACATGTTTATTTGAGAGACGTTATCTGGAATTCAAACACAAGAAGGTTTGATTTTACATGTACAGTACCAGTTGGGTGGGTTTTTATCGGTTTGACGTTTGAAGAACCGGTAGCCAACCATAGGACAACCGGTTTGGCACTTGCACCACCAGTAACTTGACCGGAAGTTTTGGTTCCCGGTTTTCCGATGGTGGTTCTGATCGATGGTGGTCGGTTTTAACGGTTTCGATTTTTTTTGCCCACCCCTACCTGCCAAGTCTCTAGTAATTTTTACCTTTCCAAAATGAGGTCATTTTCGTAAAACGATTAAAGATACAAGTACCACCACGGTGAAGATTCAAGAATACATAGCAGAGGCATAACATCTATTTCTCTCACTTCTCACGCTCTACATGCTTTTGCGTTTCTCTGAAACCCTCGCATTCTCAGCTCCTGACAACAACATAGCCTGAAAATGCCTCCTAAAGGCAAAGAAGTCGCCGGAAAAGGATCCAAGGGCAAGCGTAAGCTCGATGATGACAAGTCCGGCGGTGGCCGGAAGAGGGCAAACCCCGGTGTCCTCCAGTTCTTCGAGGACGCAGCCGAAGAGTACGACGATTCATCTGATAGCGACTTCAGTGGTATGCGACCGCGTTGCATTTTTTTTTGTGTGTTCCTGTCTAAATTGTTAGGTTTGTAGGTGAACTGTTGTGATCGACCATTTTGGGGTTTTTTTTTTGCCTGGGTTTTTTGAAGTTTTCTTGTAGATATGTACTTGATTTTGAGAAATGCAGGGTGCTTTTAGGTTTCATTGCGATTATTTGGAGGACGTGGGTGGATCTGTTCCGTATCAATTTCGGGTATTTGGGGGTTTTCAGTCCTGTTATTGTTTCTTCTATTACTTTTAAGGGGTTTGAATTTGCATTGTGGTGCTGCTGATTGTGTGCATTCTGTTGCATGTGCTGGTGAGCATTGCTACAAGGTTAAAGGTTAATTATTTCTACTATTTTTGACTGTTGGTGATGGAGTTGATATGCCTGTAGCTGTTTGCTATCTTGGAAATGAGGTTTAATAGTCAGCCTTGTATCATACAGATGAGTTGAGCCCCTTGTTTAATTGTTATAGTTAGAGCCACAATAATCTTTGAATTAGGTGTTCTGTTAATTTCAGTAATCATTTTAACATGCTTTGGTGACGATGCCTTACTATTTTTTTTCTGGAAGGGGATACATTTTGTGCTTTATACATCATACAACTTTTGAGGTCTGCCCATAGGCAATAAAGCTTAGATTCCTTGTTTAATTATGTCTGAGCATTTGGGTGTTGTTTCATCTGGTTAATCCCAGTTGATATATTTTTATCTTCCATTGATGCATTTTTCTTAATTAAACATGTATTACTTTAGAACTAATACTAGTCCCCTCCACCCCCTCATTTTTGGAACAGATTTGTTCGGTGACGATGAATTTGACACACAACCAAAAGTTGAAAATGAACCAGGAAATACACATAGCCTTCCTGTGTTTCCAAAACAGGAGGAGATGGCGGAGGAAGAGTTTGATAAAATGATGGAAGAACGTTACAGTAATGCTAGATTTACATATGCTGGAGATGATTATGAATCAAAAAGATCTGTTGAAAGAAATTCTTTTATGATGTTTGATAAGGAGCCTACTATCTGGAAAGTCAAATGCACGGTAATCTTAATTTCTTTTGGCCCCTGTCTATTGTTTCAATAACTCCTTCCTTCATGTCTTGAATTTGCTTCTTTGAATATATCCTGTTTTCATCTTTATCTTGTGTTTCTTTGCTTGTAGGTTAACCGTGAGAAGCATTCAGTTTTCTGCCTTATGCAGAAATATGTTGACCTGAAATCACTGGGTACCAAACTGCAGATCATATCTGCATTTGCAGTAGACCATTCGAAGGGTCATATTTATGTTGAAGCTGACAGACTGTGTGATGTTGTGGAGGTAATATCAGCCTTTTGTTACGTAGTTCATACAATTTTAGAAGTACATACTACATTTGTTCGTCACCCTGAACTGTTATGAGATTGGTAAAAACACGTCTTCTTTCCATTCTTCTTCAGGCATGCAGGGGCCTTTGTAGCGTATACTCCACTCGAGTGTGGGCCGTTCCTAAAAATGATGTTTCTCATCTGCTTTCTGTACGGCCCAAGTACAATGGTGTTTCTGAGGGAACGTGGGTGCGTGTCAAAAATGGGAAATACAAGGGTGACTTGGCGCAGGTATCTCATGATCTTCTCAATGGCTGAGTTACTGTACAGCTTGTGTCGTTACTTCTTTCTTTCTTTTTATCCATCTGTAAACACTGTAGGTTGTAGCTGTTAGTGATGAGCGCAAGCGAGCAACAGTGAAGCTGATCCCAAGAATCGATCTACAAGCGTTGGCCCAAAAATTTGTATTCCCCTACATTATCTTCTCTTTGTCTATTACTGTTTCATACACTATGTTATATATGGATATCACCGTTTCCACCTTTTATTGTTTTTCTATTCTATTTAGTTTGGGTCTCTGTGTGGGGTTGAGGTGGAGGTGAGATTTAATGGGAAAGACAAGTAGTTCTGGGTGTAGCATACATAATTGATGTGCTAGTCCCAATTGAGCTCTTATGTGATGCCTTTTTTCTCAACAAAGAATTTACTTGAGCCAACAAAGACTCATTATGACTCACAGGACTTCACAGTTCTGCTTGATGGTTATGATTTCTAAGCAGTAGCTGGTTATCCAATAACATCATAAGTGATTTGAAGAAAGTTTCTTGGTAACTTCTAAGTTATGCCTGATTGTTCTTTCATCACTGCAACTAAGCCACTATTTTTAATGCATTAAGGAACAGATATTGGTGCTGACATAGTTAATTGGGATAAGTATTAGGTCTGAATCTTGGTTACCAACAAATAAGGATAAAATAAATCTTACTTTTTAACCAACATATGTTGGGCCAAGTGTTAAGGAGCTTACCGCTACATAAGGGAGGTCCTGAGTTCGAATTTTGGTATATACAAACTAGGTTAGAAATTGGGTTAGAGATTAGGCTAGGATTTGCTGATAAAAAAGAGAAGCCTTTAGTTCTTCCAAAAGTGATTGTGCCCGAAATGATATTTTTTTTTGGACAGGATGGTACTGGTTGAACTGTAAAGTATCTGTCCTGGAACTTGTGATGCTTGTTTTTGCAATGTTGTACTTGACCAATGGTTTTAAATACATTTCAGGGTTCTGGCGTTCCTGTTAAGAGAACTGCCACACCAGCACCACGATTGATCAGCCCAAGTGAACTTGAGTAATGTGCATAGTCTCAGTTCTTGTAGTTCATTGTTACAATTCATATATTGCTTCATGATTTTGTGTGCTTTGCCTATGTAGGGAGTTCCGGCCTCTTATTCAATACAGGCGTGATCGTGAAACTGGGATAATGTTTGAAAATCTCGATACCCTGATGCTCAAAGATGGATATTTATACAGAAAAGTATCAATTGATTCGTTAAGCTGTTCGGGTGTTATGCCTACAGAAGATGAATTACTCAAGTTTAAGCCTTCTGAGAATGAACAGTCTGGTGATATGGAGTGGCTTTCACAACTTTATGGTGATAAAAAAAAGAAACGCGCCATCAAATTTGAGAAGGGTGGTGGGAAAGGAGAGAGTTCGTCAGGGTTGGGTTTAGGGGGTTGCTTTGAACTTCATGATCTAGTGTGCTTTAGGTAAACTGACATGGCTTTGTCTAAAATTAGCGATTCATTTCCAACTTCTATTTTTTTTAATTGTTATTTGATCTCCTTCTCTCTTCATGTAGCCGTAAGGATTTTGGTCTTGTCATTGGCACAGAGAAAGATGACAGTTACAAGGTATAAAAGTTAATTTATTTGTTTCATCTGGGTGTCTGAGTTGTTACTGACATGTTACCCTGTGCCCTAGATTCTAAAAGAGGGTTCTGAAGGACCCATTGTGGTAACTCTTCATCAAAATGATTTAAAGAATGGTCTCTTTGATGCAAAATTTACTGCATTAGACAAGAATGGGAAGAGCATATCCATTAATGATGCAGTTAGAGTTTTGGAAGGTCCATTGCAGGTTCGGTTCTAATTTCAGATTAGGAAGTTAAAATGCTCTTTATACTTTACCTTTTTTTTTTTTCACTGGAGGGCGTAAAGCCTGAACCCTACTTCTCTTTATTTACAGGGTAGGCAAGGGACTGTAAAACAAATCTACAGAGGTACTATCTTCTTATATGATGAGAATGAGACAGAGAATGGTGGATATTTCTGCTCTAAGTCTCAAATTTGTGAGAAAACCAAGCTCTCTGCAGATCCATTCAGTGACAAGGTGCGGAGTTTGAGAAATTAGCGGGGCCATTCTTATTTAGCAGTTTTTTTCTGAGGTTTTTTTTTGTAACATAATTTTTTCATTCAGGCCGGTGAAGCAGGACCTTCCGGTTTTGATGATTTCTCATCATCCCCCAAATCCCCTCTCTTGCCTAAAGAAGACCCGTGGCAAGCAAGGGATAACAAACGTGATTGTATGTATAATTAAATTCTGAACTTTATTTGTTGACACCAAGTTTTCTGCACAGTACTAATTTCTTAATGCAGTCAATCAGGGAGGCAAAGATGGATTTTCCGTTGGCCAAACCTTGAGAATTCGTGTTGGTCCTTTGAAGGGATATCTCTGCCGTGTTCTAGCTGTTCGTCGATCAGATATCACAGTGAAGCTTGATTCCCAACAGAAGGTTCTTACAGGTATGTTTATAATTATAAATTTCCAGTTGCCTCACATCCACAACATTTTCAAATACTAATGTTTTTACAGTAAAAAGTGAGCATCTTTGCGAGGTTCGAGGAAAGAGCTCCAACATATCTATGAGGTACAGGTTTTTTAATTTGTAGTTTTTTGAGTGAACATGATATTTTTTGTTTCAATCAACCCCTAAGTTATTATGTGCTACTCTAAAGTGAGGACGGAGAGGCAAGTTCTTTGAAACCATTTGATCTTCTTGGGACTCAAGGAGGATCCTCTTCAGGTAAGATTCTTTTTTGATTATTTTTTTTTCCAGGATGACATAGTTTATTTTCTTAGAGCATCCACATCCCTAGCATTACCAAATTTGAGGTAAGGTAATGCTAGAGGAGAGAGAAACCATGCCATGTAGGAAGGAAAAAACACTTTTTTGTAATGCTTAAGTTTTTGGTGCACAATGCGGTAATTCTTGGGTAGAGCTAGACTTCTTAATTTTATTATTAGTTCATTCTATTATTTCGTTAATTTATTTTTATGTGGTATTTTTTCATGAACAATTCTTACGTATAGAACCAAAATATGGAAATACAATCAATATGGTCAAAGTATTTTTTTTGAAACATGAACATAGGTATTTTATTAATCATGACAATGAATCATAAACATAAATGGGTCCCTGACCCTAAGCTCCAGTATATGTCTGAGACCCCAGTAGGGATTCCGGCGCACTTGGACCCGTATTAGTAGTCTACTTTGTACTGCATACAATAAAAAACACAAATAAACACAAAAAACGAACATAAGAAACTATAGGGCATGTGATGCCAGTTCTTCTGAAACCCGTAACTTTCGTAGTGGGGCGTTCTGCATCGCTAGCCTATCGTCTGGAGTCGTTGGGATCACCTTAGATGTCCCTCCTTGTGATGAGACTTGGTTTAAGTGCTATAAGGACAACGGAGCATGCTCCGGATGTAATTTCACCGATATTTCTCGCAGAAGTAGATCGCTCTGCTTCTGTAGATCATCATCGGATTGACCCACAAGGGTCTGTCCAGACTCGAGGTGCCCGACTTTGGGTGCCGTTGAGACAGACCCAATCCCATCGCCCCTCCTCCCGGATCCCAAATCCACCGTCTGTATTGCTCTGAGATTCGTAACTGATATTCACCGAAAAAAGGGAACATCTGAAGACCTCTTCGCGTGAGAGGATGATGACCCGAGGGAGGTGGATCAACGGAGGCGTCGACGAGAACAACCATGGTGGCTAGTAGTGGACGACGACGGTGTAAGAAGAAAGGACGGAACCGTGGCGACTAGGGTTTTTTCCCCTCCGTGAAACGTTTTTCCTCCTCTCTCTAATTATGTATCTTTCTCTCTTTTGTTTCTATTCAGACTAGAATATGGTCAAAGTTATTATATGGAAATACAAGTAATATGATCAAGAAAATGAAAATACAGTTAATATGATAAAAAAATATGAAAATATAATCAATAAGGTCAAGAATATGGAAATATCCCCTACAATTAATATGGTCAAAACTATTATATTTTAATGCCAAAAATATGGTCAATTTTTTAAATCAGATTTTTTAATCTTGAAACTAAAAAAAATCAGATTTTTTTAAATTGAATTTACGAGGTAAAAAAAAAGTACGTAACTTGAGAATTGGGCTAGTTTTAACTTGTACAATCTGTTTTTTTTTTAAATTAATGCCCATCAAAACATGTTAGTTTTAATTCATTCCGGGATAAAAAATTAATACCCAACAAAACATATCAGCTTCGATTAATTTCGAAATTTAAAAAAAGGGAAAAAGTTAATGCCCAATGGCTAGTACACGTGGCAACACCAAAGCCTACCACATCATCCACTCAAAATTTAATAGCATTACATACTGATGAATTAAAAAACTGACCCAGTGCTACAGGCCCCAGGTCGTCGGCCCACTGCTGCCACTTGCAGCCTACCGCCACCCATCCACCAACCTACTGCCAGTCCACTGTATATGGGCTGCGGATGCTCTTATGAGTACATCAGCACTTCATGCCAGTTTTGTTCTGTACAACGGACATGATTGAATTTGGTATCATTGGATCACCATATTACCATTTGGCAATAGCTACCGATGAAATTCTATTGGATGTTTTGGTAGTTTGTTTTTTCTTGCCATGGTGTAATTGTGTTACATTTGCTTTTTAATTGCAATCAATTTGTTTGGTTAGTAGGGTTCTATTCTATAGTTGAACTTGCCTATATTGGTAGGGAAAATTGTTTGAAAGATGTTTGATTTGATTTCATTTATTGCGTGAAAATTTATTTACTGCCTTAATATGTTCAGCAACATACTTGAACATTGCTCTCTAGGAACCAAGCTTTTGTATGTTGGAACTCCGGGATTTGGATTCGACATGGTAGCTTTGTTTTCCAAGCATCATAGAATCATTAATGGTTCTTTTAGATGTTCAGTAGTGTTTTTTTTAATCTTAATGATTGTTTTGTCTATGATGTTTGGAAATATTATGTGCTTGTTTTACTTGAAGGTTGGATGAACGCAGCAGGAACATCGACAGAGGGCGATGGATGGAATTCGGGAGGGGCATCTGCAGAAAGGTAATACTTGGTTGATGTAATTTTGTTGCTTAATCTAGATTCCTTCTTTTTGATGACTTCATCTTACAATTAAAAGTTGCTGCCTGTGCATATGAAATTATCTGCACTGTTATTGTAAAGGGAGGTGGACACTGCCTGATTGCACATTAATTTAGTACAACATGAAGCCATTTTAAAACTGATGTGCATGAATAACTAGTTGTTGTTATTCATATAAGTAATAGCAATAAGCTCAGGAGGTGGACACTGCCTGATTGCACATTAATTTAATACAAGATGCAGCCATTTTAAAACTGATTGTTATGGGCCGTACGGGCCGGTACAAAGTGGCGTACCAAAGAAAGGAAAGAACACCTACAGTAGCCGAGTGAGGGGAAATCGGTTAAGGGGGGAATTTTGTGAACTAAGTAGTTTATTTCCTTTTTAATAAAAGTCCTTTAGTTGGCTAATTGTATGAGGAATAGGGAATTTGGGTAGAGAATTACCAATTATGGTTGTATTAGGACTTTGAGTTTGGGTAACCTCTTTGGCTATATATACCAAGAGAGAAGAATAAAATAAGTAGACATTGAGAAAAAAGTAAATCTGGTTTGGTTAGGTTTAATTGAGGTGTCAGCTCTCTCTAACGAGCTTTAGTTTTATTGAGGTGTAAGCTCTGCTCTCTCTAACGAGCTCGTTATGGTCACAATTGCGAGAGGAAAGGACAAAGGCTCGCCGTCGCGAAGCTGAAGCTTCAACTCAGCCGCGTATTACGGCCCTGTAACGCGATCCCGAAGTCAGGGTCCTAACACTGATGTGCATGAATAACTATTTGTTGTTATTCATATAAGTAATAGCAATAAGCTCAGGGGTCTAAAGGGGGAATAACTTAGAACTCACGTGAGAAGATTGCAAAAAAAGTACTAGGGGATGGGACTTCTTGTTTGTATCTTTTATAGCAATGAGCTCAATGGTTACCCCCAATTTCAGTGGGGAATAACCTATAACTTGTGTAAGATGACAAAGTTACCAAGGGATTGGAAATAGTCTTCCTGAATCGATTGTGTACCTGTATATTTGTGTCAAAATTGTGTGGCTTGTACTGTCAATGCGTAAACTTGTTCCATGAGCTCTGATGCAATGACATTAATGGTGCTTTTGTTACTAGTTCCTTCACATCAATTCCCCCCATAAGTAGTTTGTTATTCTTATGAGTGTATTTCATCTGATGCTGTGGAGCATTTTTATGCAGGACTTCCTGGTCCAATCTCCCAGCCAATGCCACTGGTTCAGCGGTTTGTACTGTACATGCTGAAAACTACTGTTAAACTTTTTGTGTTATGTTTTCATCAAGAATTGTGAATTTCTTCTTTGCAGGTTCAACCAGATTCCAATCCCAGTGACAATCCCAAAACAGGTAGGCTGGTGCAGCTTCTTCTCTCCCTCTCTAATCTCTCTGGGAGAGACACATACATATAATTTATTTCATTGCTAATTCTGTCGTATTTTCCTGTTACAATGTGTAGATGTGGAAAATACTGCTTGGGGTAGTAAAGTGACTCCAAGTGAGGATGTCCCATGGGGTACCTCAGCAGCAAAAGAAGCTGTTGCTAACACTGATTCTTGGAACAAAGCTTCTTCTGATGGAGGCAATGGTAGCAGCGATCCTGGTTGGGGTAAGCTGAGTGATCCAATGAAGGATGCTGAAGACAACTGGGGTAAAGCAAAACTTAAAAGTGCGAGTTCGACAGGTCCTTCAGATGATGCATGGGGGAAGAATGATCAAACAGGAAACCAAAGTAGCAGTTGGGGTCCAGCAACTGCTGGAAAGAATCAAGAGGAACCTTGGGGAAAAGGAAAAGAACCTGAGGCAGGCTTTTCTGGGAATAGTAACAAAGACTCTGGTTGGGGTACAAAGAATTCTTCAGGAGACACGGATGGTGAGGGGTCTTGGGGTAAACTTGCGGAATCTCACGGGAAAGGTCAGGATGATTCTTGGGGCAAAGCTGCTGACAAGTGGGGTAGCAAAGATGGTCCGAGTGAAAGTAAGTCAGATTGGAATAGTTCAATGGCCAGGCCAGAGGATCAGAGTGGGGATTGGTCAAAACCGATAACAGGAAACAAAGATGAAGCTAGTGGCTGGAAGAAAGCTGAAGTTGTCAGTGGAAATCAGAATTCTGGCTGGGGGACAATAAGCACATTGGTTTCAGGACCAAGCGAGGCGGTGGGTGAAGATCAGGATTCTGGTTGGGGGAACAAAAAAAGCACATGGAGTTCAGGACCAAGCGAGGCGGCTGGTGGAGATCAGGATTCTGGTTGGGGCAAGAAGAAAAGCGCAGTGAGTTCTGGACCAAGCGAGGCGGCTGGTGGAGATCAGGATTCTTGTTGGGGAAAGAAGAAAAGCACGGTGAATTCAGCACGTAGCGAAGCTGGTGGAAATGATGACTCTGGCTGGGGGAAGAGCAAAAGTACATGGAATTCAGGGCCCAGTGAGTCGGGTGGAAATGATGACTCTGGCTGGGGTAAGAAGAGTACATGGAATTCTGGATCAGGTGAGAGTGGTGGAAACCAGGATTCTGGATGGGCAAAAAAAAGCACATGGAGTTCAGGATCTGGTGGAAACCAGGATTCTGAGTGGGGCAAAAAAAGCAGTTGGAGTTCTGGCAATGCTTCTGAGAATGACAACCAAAATGAGAGTTATGGTGGCAGTGGGAACTGGAGAGGTAGGGGTGGGTCGGACAGAGGTGGATTAAGAGGAAGAGGTGGGTATGGTGGTAGGAGTGGATCAGACAGTGGTGGGTTTGGAGGGGGAGGAAGATCAGATCGCGGAGGGTTCAGAGGTAGAGGCAGTAGAGGTGGAGATCGAGGAGGGTTTGGTGGAAGAGGCGGAGGAGACAGAGGGTTCGGGGGTAGAGGTGGAGACAGAGGAGGGTTCGGTGGAAGAGGCGGAGGAGACAGAGGAGGGTTTGGGGGTAGAGGTCATGGAAGGAGGGATGATTCTGGTGATTACAAACCCTCCAGCTGGAGCAGTGAAGGTAATAATAATAATGGTGAGGGGTGGAATAGTAATGGTGGTGGTGGTGGAGGTAACAGCTGGAGCCAAGGAGGTGGTGGTGGTGGTAACAGTTGGAGCCAAGGAGGTGGCGGTGGAGGTAACAGCTGGAGCCAAGGAGGTGGTGGTGGTGGTAATAATAATAATGGTGGCGGTGGCAGCTGGAGCAAAGGAGGTGGTGGTAACAATAATAATGGTGAGGGATGGAAGAGTAGTGGTGGTGGAAGAGGAGGCAGTTGGAGCCAAGGAGGTGGATCACAGAGCTGGAACTCAGGAAGCGGTGGAACAAGCAGACAAGGTGGCGGTTGGAATAGCCAGGGAGATAACGGTACTGGTGGTGGTGGTGGTGGCCAGCGGTCTAGTTGGAAGGAGGAAGGTAAAGGACCACAGAGTCAAGAGAGTGGCTGGGGAAAAAGTCCAGCAATTGGAGACCAGAAAAAATCTTGGAATGAACCAGATGGAGGAGGAAAAGCTGGAGAAGCGTCTGGGTCGGGCTGGAATGAAGGAAGCAGTGGAGGTGGAGGTGGAGGCGGAGACCCGTGGGGGAAGAAAGCAAGCAGCTCATGGGGAAAAGAAGATGACGCAGGCAGCAAAGGAGGGTGGTAGAACACCGGTACTGAGTATGGGGTTGATGTAAATAATGGGGTTTTTTTATTTATGTATTGCTAGTAGATAGTAGGGAGTGAGATCTATAGTGTCTGTCTAGAACCCTAATTTGCTATCTTTTGGAGGACGCACATTATATGTAGTAGCTAAGCTGTGGGTTTCTAGTATCTATATAGTATGGTAATGCAGAAACATAATGGCATCATCAGAGTAGGTGCATGATCAGTTTAAGCAAGATTTCTGTGGCACTGACTTCAAATTAATTTGGCTAGTATTATTTACTCTTTGGTTTCTCAAGATCATTGTATATAGGATGAGTTTAGGGGTAGTCTCAAGTGCGGCGGAAATGATTTAAATACAGATTAGTTAAGGAGTCAAGGAGATGACTCCATAAGTTCTGATTCAGACTCCAGTGTATTGCCGGAGTGTTCATTTTGATATAGTTTTGCTGTCGGCCTTGATAGACCTTACTTAAAACAGCTTTACTTTCATAATTAGCTTGAAGAATCAAATATAAAACTTCATACACCCTAAGTACC
Organism: Erodium maritimum; assembly: GCA_963921825.1. NCBI lineage: Eukaryota > Viridiplantae > Streptophyta > Magnoliopsida > Geraniales > Geraniaceae > Erodium > Erodium maritimum. The sequence goes on from OY997588.1 coordinate 115,797,066, forward strand.
ATCTATAGGACCAAAAAGGGATACTTTTCTTTTGAAGCGGACGATGAAGAATTGTATTACTAATTCCAATCAAACAATACAAATAGGACTAGAAGCCCTGAGAACCAGAATAAAACCAAGTCTCCCGTAGAAAATCCGGCGGTCTCGAACCCATCAGAGTAGTCTAATTGCTATCTTAAATAAAGTTAAAAATTCCTACGTCCTACCCTAAATTGGGAATATAAAAAACCGAAAGCAAAACAATATAAAATTATCCAAGAAAAACAAGCTAAAGCAATTACTAAACAACAAAAAACAGGAAATCCATGGTGTAGACACGCTCCCCCAAGATATGGTGTATAAACCCGATCTCGGATCGTGAGGGGTAGACCACCATCCATCTACCCCCGAGCCCCAGCCAACCTTATGGTGCCTGACGGGGCTATTTTGCAGCCCACGCCTGATTAGAGTCGTCCACAACTTCATCTTCATCGAGAAGCCGGTACCGTGCATGTGGAGGTCCTGATGTATCCAAGGCCCTTTTCAGTTGAGATGCTCAACTGTAGACTTGACCCGTCCTATTTCTTCCCTTGGTCTTTAGCATCCTCACCCGCTTAGGACCCAATCCATCCCCGATCTCCTGAGGTTCTTTCTACTTCCCGTCCGAGCGGGAGCTTCCACCACTTGTTTGGGGCCTTCCAGAGAAGACGACAATGACTGTGTGGGGCTCCCTCTGACATAGCTGGGATCCTCTCTTAATACCACCCGATCAACCTCCTGATCTAGGTTAGTTAGATCAAGGGTCTTCGTGATCGTGCATGTCCAATATGATGATGTTGGATGCGCCCCCTCTCTTGAGAAAAAGGAGGTGTTCCCCCGGAACCCTTTTCAGCCAAGTCACCAGTCTTCGATACTCCCTCTCCTCTAGTACTCAGTAATGTAGAAAAGCCCGGAGGAGGAGGAAGTTGTCTTCCTTGTAGACTGACTGCTCCCTCAAACCCAAGCGTGAGAGAGGTCAAGAGGTCTTCTACTCAAGGCACCGGACAAGGCTTCAATGTCCCCCATTGGAGCAGTCTATTTGTATCCACTCCCATCTGGACTCGAAGCGAGTCGTCGAACCTAACCTCCTCCTAACCACACCCGAGATACAGGCCTGACAGGCCTGATGCGGTGGGTAAGTCGTCCACAATGGGTACAGAAACCCGAGAGCCTCTCATATTGAAATCCCACCGTGGTGGGCTCCCGGTGTCTTGAAAACTATAGACGGATCCCTTCATCGGATCGGTCTGTCCACATCCAAACTTCAGGGTGGGTATCAGAGCCTCAATTACCTCAGTGCCAAACGAATATGCCATTAGGGAGCAGATGGGATTGTTCCGGGCATCCCCCGGGACGTTGTAAGCTCTGACTCTGATCTCCATGAACTGAAACAGAATTGCGTCCGGTTGCATGCATGGGATGAACGAGAACAGGATCAAAGGGTACCTACTGAAGGTCCATGAATCCTTGTGCCGAATTTGGTTGAGGGTCGTTGTAGATGGGAAGAGGAACGACACGACGTTCTTGGAGAGGACTTAAACCTCCATGCCATTCACCTGCCGATGCTAGAGCATGACGTCGCATAAAATCTTTGGGTTTCAACTGACGTCGGTGATGATCCTCCCAACCAACGATAGGCGATACCGGCCATCAGAGACGGAAAAAATCGCCTTACTCGGGACCATGACCACGAAATCATCCTCGATGTCGTCCTCCAAAGACACCCCACCCAATATATCTAAAATGACTTCTAGGGGTCCTTTCGTCGGGCTGACGGGTAGAAGCCCTGGCCTGGTCAGAGGTTCGCTGTCGACGGTGTTGTCGTAGGACGAAGGAGAGCCACACCACTGCTTACTTATCACAGATCTGGGGATGCATGTGGTGTTCATTGGGACGGGCTGCATGTCTCGGCACCGATTGCGACGACTCTTGTAGTGGACCCCATCGCGAGGCCAAGAGAAGGTGGGACCTGCACGCGACGGTGAGGCTTAGTGGGACAGAACTCCACCGCACGACGATGCTATTGGGTTGGGGTCATTGTCGAGCAGGGCGATGCGTCGCAGTAAAGATTTACTCGGGGTACATTCGCCACGCACAGTGAGGCTGGCCATGGCTGTCTGGTACGACGAGGTCGAGTCTCTAGTGGCACCGGTCTTGTGGGTCGAGGAGGAGGAGGAGCCGGTGGTGTCCTTGGAGGTTTTGGAAATGGCGATTGATGAAGAAGATAGTGGATAACCCTAGTTTGGAGTCTCTTAGACTTTTTTTCCTTTTCGGACTTAGTACTTCCGCGTCAACACCTATTGTTTGGGTTTAAGAGTATTTTTTTAGCGTAGTAATAGATTTTATTGATAGCCAAAAAAGGGATACTTATTATGTCTAGTATTGAACTCTTTAAGTTCTCACCTTACGGTAGCCTAAAAAATACGAGTCTAAGAGACTACAAAAGAGCCGCTAGTACTGCATCGTCGTCGTCGTGTTTCAGGCTTCTCCTTCGTGTAGCACGAGTGCCCCGCCTTCCCCTACGACCACCAGGTTACAATCGTCCCCGATGAGTCTTCCTCGGCATCTCACGGGACAAAAATCTTCTTGCCTCGACCTTTTCTCTGGTACGATACATTGGAAGTGCATTTATTTTCTTTGTTCCACTCGTCTTTTGCTCAATTTCAATTCCTCCTACTCCATATTCTACTAGTCTGTGTGCTAGGAACTTGTGGTTCTCATCAGTACTTTACATGGGTATGGTTTCTATCATGGCATGAACTGCCGTGGGCTGGGATCAGACCTGAACGGACAACAATTAGGGGACTTGGTGCGACATATGAAACCCGACATAGTCTTCCTTACTGAAACCTACCATGTGGAGAGTAATCGATCCCGGTCCCAATTGGTGCTATTACGGTGGAATCTGGGTTTTCATGAGGGTACGGATCTGCATGCGGAGAATCAGAAAGTAGGAATTATGCTAGTATGGATATACCAGATTAAGGTTACGATAAAGGATAAGGACCAAACCCATATTGATGCTCAAGTGTGGGTGGAAAATGAAGATGTGTTCATATTTACAAGTATATACGGAGAACCAGCTCGTGAACGTATATACCTTACATATGACCTTCTTCGTCGGTTATCTAGGACTCAACCAAATCTTGACAAGATACTTATGGGCAATTTCATTGGTATACTGCATCCGAATGAGAAGAGAGGAGGATGAACCTATTCTATAACACTCATTTAGGCATTCCACCATGAAATCATTGATATAGGTGTGTAGGATCTACCTTTGGAGGGGTATCAATATACCTGGACAAGTGGAAAAGATCCCCAAACCCGTTTGAAGGTAAGACTAGTTAGGGGACTGATGTCACCTTCGTACAGAGCACGGTTTAGCCAATCGTCCCTCCAAAACTTGGGCTACACTACTTCAGATCATATGCCTATATTGCTCAAATTGTAGGCAGATAAATCGGAGCCACCAGAGAGATAGTTTAGATTTGAGAATGGGTGGATCGAACATCTGTAATGTGGTCAGATAGTTCAGTAGGAATGAGGCCATCTGGGAGACCTTCATATCAAGCACCATATCCGTGACATTGGTGCTTCACTTGACACTGGGGGACAAACAGTTTTAGAGAAACCATTATAGAGATAAGCAACTGCCAACGTCAACTACAAGGTCTAAATTTCAGAAGAGATCGAGTAGATATCTGACACAGATTAGCCGCCCAGAAGAGATATGAGAAAGCGCTATCGAAATAGGAAACATTTTAGAAATATGGGCCAAGCAACACTTGTTGTGAGAGGGAGACCAAAACACAAAATTCTTTCGTAGGGCATCGACCTAGCGCTAGAAGAGAAACAAGATCACTACTCTGGAAGATGAAAGTGGGAGGGAAGTTAATTGGGATACATGCATGCACCATGAACTACAAATGTTTGTCCCCCAAAATATTACTATGGACCACAATAGGAAGCTGACAGAGACAACCATAGGTGAAGAGATTCAAAATGCTATTTTTCATAGGGGCCCAAATAAAGCCCCGAGACCGGATGACTTGAATCCGCTTTTCTTCCAACACTATTCTATTGGGACACCCTATGTCTCGCAGTTATCAGTTTTGTTCGAGAGGCAGCGGCCACGGGAAATATTGATCGGGAGGTGAATAAGACCACGTTGGTTCTAATACCTAAGATGCATGCACCCTTGGAAAATTAAGGACTTACGCCCAATTGCTCTATGCAATGTCATCTTCCAGATTCTCTCCAAAGTACTGGCCAACAGGCTCAAACCCCTTTTGGATCCGATTATCTCAGCTCATCAGGGGGCCTTTGTACCAGGTCGGGCAATTCAAGATAATATTTTTATATCCTTTGAAATAATTCACTCCTTGCGGTAAAGGACACAAGACTAGAATGGCTTCATGACACTCAAAATTGATATGAGTAAAGCCTACGACCAGGTAGGATGGTCATTTATCTTGACAGTGATGGGAGCTTTCGATTTTAGGCCCCAATGGAAATCTTTGGTCCATATATACATGCAGGCAATTCAATAAACGATCAGTTCGGGGAGGGGGGGGGGTTAAGCAAACTTCATCATTTACAGTTGGTTGGGGAATTCATCAGGGTGACCCCTTATCTCCGTATCTATTCCTGTTTTGCATGGAAGGGCTCTCCCGAATACTGGATCAAGCCGAAAAGGATGGAAAACTACATGGGGTTAAAGTGGCTCAGAGAGAACTGATGGTGTCCCATGTCTTTTTTGCAGATGAATGCTACATATTCTGCCGTGCTAATAGACATGATGCGGAACATCTCCAATCCATCCTTACTATGTTTGGGAGTATGTCCGGCTAGGTGATGAATAAGGCTATGTCATCATTTTTTTTCCATCACAAATACTCCGCAGATAGAACACCTTATGTCCTGCGCAACCTTGGCTATACAAGAAATAGCTCAGGACTTAATGTACCTAGGGGTGCGAGTATGCTGAGTAGAAAAAAGGGCCAGAGCCTCCAATTCATTTTTGATCGCATTCTCACAAAGATCGGAGCATGGGATGACCAGATGATATCAGCGGGAGAAAAGAGGTGATGGTCTGATCTAATCTACAAGCTCTCCCAATATATGCAATGAGTGTGTTGATTCTACCTGAGAGCTATGTGAATAAGATTCATGTGGAACTAGCTCTTTATTGGTTGACAGGTACTCCTAGGGAAACAAAGCCGGTCATCTGGTAGGATTGGGCAAAACTCTATCGGTCGAAGGAGAATGGATGAATGGAGTTCAGGGACATGCATGACATGAACTCATCTCTCTTGGCCAAAATAGGGTGGAAATTATTATCTGAACCCAGTAGTCTGATTGCTTGTACTTTTAAGGATCACGATTATCCGACTGAGGACTTTCTCAATGCAGATACATGACAAAACCCGAGCCAATTATGGTCGGGAGTGAGGGCCATTGTAAGAACCGCCCCCGGTCGAACCGACGAATTCTGGCGAAAGTTGACTTCTTGCCGAAAAAGTCAACCGATGACTCCGGGAGTCATTCGGGACCTTTCCGAAGCCTAAAAAGCTTAGCCATCATTACGATTTTCTTAATTGTGTCGTTTCCTTTCAAACGGATGTAATTGTGACAAAGTCAAACTCGGGTTAAACCTCGCTTAATTAAGGACTAAAACTAATTAATTAGAAGTGCTGGATTTTATTTGAATTACAGGTGGTCCCCACATGGACACTTGTCCATGTTGGCTTGGAAGGGAAGAAATAGGTGAGTTTTGACCAAACTACCCTCTTGTGAGCCAAAGGAAGGAGAGGGAACTAGAGGGGCATTTTGAGGAGTTCACTATTAGGTTAAAGCCCCTAAAAGGAGAGCAATTCAGCACAATTGCTAGTGTTGGCCGAAAATCACCAAGGGAGAGAGAGTTTTGGAAAGCCTTGAAGTTTGAAGAAGAAGCAAGGAGAAAATGAGGCTCATTTAGTGGATTTTCACCTCCAAACATCTCCATTTCTACTTCATCTCATCTTTACCTAGAGGTTAGTATCCTTTAATTCCTTATTTGATGAAATTGGTGTTGTGGGTTTGAGTAGAGATGCATGAACTAAGTGGGTTTTTGGAGTTGTTGGTGTTAGATGATTGTTGATGAAGAAAATGGGGAAGTTTGTTGATTGAAATCACTTGGATTGTGTTGTTTTGATGAAACCCATTGTGGGTATTGAAGTGCTGAAGCTTTGGGTCTGCTTTTGGATTTTTTAGGAGTTCATCAATGGTGATTTAAGGTAGAAATTATTGGAAATTGAAGTGGAAGAAGGGTCTGTCCAGACCGGCACGGAACGCCGCACGGACCGGGCCAAGTTCTGGCACGGAACACCGCACGGACCGTGCCAGGGTCCGGCACGGAGTACCGCACGGACCGTGCCTGGTACCGGGCCGGTGTGCCGCACGGGCCGTGCCTGATTCCGGGACGGTGTGCTGCACAAGAGGGGTCGGGTACCGGGCCGGTATGCTGCACGGACCGGGTCGGGTATCGGGCCTGTGGGCCATCCGGATTGGGCCTCATTCCGGTCCATTTCACTTTCAGCCCATGTTTTGACTTTCGGGCTTAATTTAGTGTTTTCCTCTTTAAACCTTTTGTGAATTACTCTTGATTCGAGTATTTAATTGTGATCCAAGACTTTGGACCCGAGCTTGATGGAGGAGGAGACTTTTGGACCTCGTGAAGTGACAAGGATGAAGCTAGCCAGGTCGTCCGCTGCTGGATTTGATTGCTTTTGAGGTAGGGAAAGTAGCGAATACCAGTTTAATTGCGGAAAGTTACTAGTATGCCTATAGGTTGTAATTACTTGATTTAATTGTTAGAATTGCATGATTAGGATGTGAGGAACGAGTGAAATGAGGGATAGCTTACGAGCCATGTCGAGTCGTAAGTTTGGGATTGTCGTGCTGTAAAAATACATGCGGGCCATGTCGAGCCCTTAGGTTGTGTGTTGATTGAAATGCCATGATCTTTGATTGAGATGCATGATGTGTGATTTAGCCGTTGTTGGATTGGAAATCATGATATGGTATTACTCGGTGTAGTATGTTGTTGTTATGTTTGGGCAAGTGTGCCATGCTTGATATGACGTGAACCATTGGTTGTGATATGATCGGATGATTGATAGACCGATGTGATGTGTTGTGGTATGTTGACCCGGTTGGTATACCGTGGTTGAACTATGGCATTGTGATGCGTGAGTCCTTCTTGATGCATGTTCCAAGAGGAGTTGTATTCCGGTATGGTATCTACACCGAGGGGCTACGCCGGTGTAGGGTAGTACCTAGGCCGACGGTGTGGTCACACGTATGCGCGGTCCCCTGGAGTATGGTTCCGATACGATACTTACATCGAGGGGGTATGACAGTGTAGAGTATCTAGGCCGACGGTTACGTGATCAATATTGTGATTGTGCCCCGACGGATTCCCGGGAAGACATCTAGGCCGATGCTGTGTGGTCCGGTATGATGTATTGTGATTGTGCCCCGAGGCGGTTCCGGGAAGATATCTAGGCCGATACTGAGTGTTCTGGTACGATAGTATAGAGTCGGGCTGTGTACAGCCAGCGGAGTTCGGGGACTGCGGTACGGGACGTGTGATTGTTTACTGTTTATGGTATGCTTGTTGATCGGTTAAGTGTTGTGAGTGCAGGGTGATAGTGATCTTGTAAGTATGTTTGTGATTGTGGTTATAGTCTTGTGACTGAGGATTGTGGTTAAGTAATTTCCGTGTCGTGATTAGTGTTGTGTCGTACTAGTATGCCCTAATTGGACGGTTACTCATGGTGTGAGCGGATGCTTATAACCTTAACTACTTTTCCTACTGAGCGAAAGCTCACCCCTTTACTTTATTGTTTTACAGGTTTTGAGCGGGATGTGGTCTAGCGGGATTCTCGCAGCTAGGGAACTAGCGAGGGTCTTAGGCTAGTCTGGTCTAGAGACGTACCCTCTTTTTGAACTGATCGTTTATTGTTGGTTTTATGAGCTGTTGACTCATTGTATCAGATTTATTACTTTTGGATCATTATTCCAGAGTTTGTTTCTTTTAAATCACTTATTTGTTTATTGTTTTAGTTCACGTCTCGAGTTCGGTCAAAACTGGATTTGGGGCGTAACAGCCATGCAATCCCTTTACGGCAAGGTCTTAGGAGAACGACCAGGGAAGACCGTACCACACTGATTGAAGGGATCCCATGGCCTTTTGGGAACTTCCTTAGCATACCGGTCAACACCACATGAATGTCAAGAGTGAAGGTATCCGATCTCACCTCTCAACAAGAAGGGTCATGAGATATGGCCAAAATGAATTAGTACTTTCCGACAACCATAGTACAAGATATGGTCTAAGTACCGGAACCTATCCAAAGGAGTGAGGCAAATGATATTGGACCCATAATACGAGGGGAATATATACTTGCAAGGAAGGGTACATGTCCCTTGCTCGGACCCAGGGAAGATGGCAAGTTATAAGGTGGAGTTGTGGTTTGGACGGGCTTATGGGACCTTGATATCCGGCCCAGGATAAAGGTCTTCCTATGGAGAGCTCTTTCGGGTACATTACTAGTGGAAGCAAACCTCCGGACTAAATATGTTCCCATCCTGGAGGAATGCCCGGTATGCAAAACCGATCAGGAAACCACCTCCCATCTGCTTCTCCACTTCAAATTTACCTAGGAGGTTTGGACAAAATACAACCTTCAATCTCCTATCCTTCCACACCACTCATTGGAATCATGGTTGACTACCATCATGGATGGACCGAATATGAGAGTAAAGGCTCGAATAATGAAGACAATATGGGAGATATGGAAAGCCCGGAATGCTATTGTCTGGGACCATATAACACAATCAGCAAACAATCTAGATGCCACGATACGCAGTCACCTATGTAGTTGGAGAGAAACCCATGGGGGGGTTGTAAAGGGAAGCAATGCCCCACGACCGCGAAGGGAGATGGGCTGGTCTCCTCCACCATGGTATTGTCTCTGTTGATGGGGCAATGTTCTCAGATACAGAGCAAATGGGATGGAGCTGGCTATGTAGGGATGACATGGGCTGTATTGTGGAGGGAAACAATGGCGTATTACCAGGAAAACTGGGCCCAAAATTTGCTAAGGCCATGGCCATCCTCTGGGCTCTACAGTGGACCCGAGACCAATGTCGTACCAGACTCATCATTCGGAGCAATGCACAATATGCGGTGAGCCTGATTTTGGGGTCCAACCCGCTTTACTCACCAATGGGACGAATTCTCTAGGAATGTCGTGCTATCCTTTTCACCCTCGAGGATGTTAAACTCGATTATATTGCAAGGCAACGAACGATACAACCCATTGGTTGGTTCGAGAGACTCGTTCTGTATTTGTCTTATCATAGTCCGAATTTTCCATCTTAGATATAATTTTATGTATTTTCAGTCAATTCAAATAAAATGAGTTTAAGTCATCATTTAAAAAAAGTTCTCGCCTTATGAACATCTCATAAAAAAACGGGCCTTAGTTATTATCTATTCTATCTCAATAGACGACAAATACTGTTCTGCTCTATGGTTTTGTTTTGTGTCTAAGATAATTACTGTTTATGGACAATTAATGGAAAAAGCATACAGTCGCCGTCTTAGCTCAGCTGGTAGAGCGCACGGCTTTTAACCGTGTGGTCGTGGGTTCGATTCCCACAGACGGCGTGTTTTTTTCTCATTCATTCTATTACTTTTTTTTATATTGCGAAATTTACAAAGTAAATAGAACTCCACTTTACAGTATCTTGTTCTCTCTTACAAGTCCAATACAGTGTGACATGACAAGTAGCAAATTCTTCTTCTCCCAGCTGATCAGAAGTATGCATTTATATTTTTTGTAAGGTCAAAGTGAGTGTCTTATTAGGGGTTGTTTCCCTTTAAATTAATCAAACAAGACATCAAAATGAGACACAGAAACATGAATACATTTTGCTTAAATAGAAACCTGTGTTTGAATACATAACAGAACAAGCTGTACAAATTGGTGTAAAGAGTTTGATGTAAATGTATACTGTTGAATCCATACAATTATACCAATAATCAATCTCCAGCCACTTGTTAACATCTTCTTCTTCTATACCTACCAATCCCCCACAAAATTGGCTTCTCCATAGTTGGTTGGTGCCTCTGTCTCATCAATTATATACAATTATTGTAGGACCTTACAACCAAATAGTGATACACTTGATCTCTGTCATGAGAATGTAGCACCACAGTTGGTGGTGCATAATAAAATGAGAATAGTTGTGACAGACATAACAATGGATGCAGTAACTGAGGGCGGTGGCGCTGCACCACTCCCGAATATCATCCCAAAGTAGTCACCTCCACCACCATCACCGCCCGTTCCATCACCGCCACTGCTGTCTCTGCTTCCTCCACCACCACTACTATATCCGGCAACCCCTTGGTTGTCCCTATTCGTTTATATTTCAGAGAAAAAAATATACTCAAAATACAATACAACAATACTAATCAATGTGTAAATCCATCCCTAGTAGGAAAAAAAAAGAGTGTTTATGCAATTGAGATGTTAGGAGCTATAAGTTTTTTTTATCAGAGAAAAATAAATGCATTAAAAAGTAAGTGTGGATCTTGGGTAGAAACAACACATTACAAACAAAGTTCAACAAAAACCGGTTCAAAATGTAAAAACAACAAAGAATACAAGAGAAAACAATCACCCAGGTCCACCTCAATCACCAAAATGGATCCTAAAACATACAGGAGAAAAATGGGTCTCACTCTCCCATATAGGGGATAGGAGGGTATGCTAAACCTTTTTGAGGGTAACTTGTCCCAAAAAAGCATATAAGCAATGTGAGCTGATGTGAGGTCTGAAACAGTTTGGTTGGTGATAGAAACTTCCAATACATTACATACCCATGTTGTGATCAATAGGGTTTTCAAAGATGAAAAGGAAAAGGGTGAAACCTACAAGGATTCAACTATTTGGTGATGCAAATCTAACAAATTGGTGTAAAGATAAAACACAAGATGGTAACATGCCAAAAGAGAAAAGGTCTTTGGGACTTTGACGTGGGCTTGGTTAGGTTGTGGAACCCACAAACTTGCCGTCAATGATGGCTGGAAAGCAGATAATAGAGAATATAAATAAATGAGCCACAATCACCCCTCTTGCTCCTAATTTAGATTCTTGACGCCTCCCTTATTGAAAAAAAATCTAATCCCTAGAGAGAAAGACAATCACATCCTTGTCAACATGTTTCCAAACATCTAAATGTCACATGGGCCATTTGGACTTTTAAGGGTAGGGCTTGTTGGCTTTTTGCCTCATCAGCTATATTAAGATTCACATAGCAAGTAAGTGAGATGAGTTGTAGAAACACAAAAAGGCTGCTATGGTAAAAGGAAAGCAGTAGTGGCACAAAGATGATTGTGACTTTGTGGTGCATCTGGATTCCTTCCCATCCCAAGGTCACATGCACAAATGCAATGACTTTGAATACTAACATGCCTTGTTTTCTCTCTACTGTTTCTTAGTCACTCCACTACATATCCGAATCCAAACCCAAACTTTCCTACTCACCAAATCAACGAGATCTAACCCCAAACGTAAGTTGCTACTCTGTGTAAGAGCATATGTAATGGTATATTAGTAGTAGTATGGAAGTTTCTCTCTCCTTCATACTACCTCTTATTATGATTAATAGTAGGGAATTATTGTTTACACTTGAAATTAAATTGTTTGTATTTTTTATAATTTTGTTGTCGTCATGTATCGGCGTGGGATTGACCCGCCAACAAGGTTTGGGGCTGCCACTACTGGACGAGTCGTTGCAGGATCCTGCAACAACCGCCTGCAACGGCACCCCTTACCATAATTGGATGAGTCGCGTCTGCAACAGCACCCTTTACCATGACTGGTCGTGGCAACGTGCCTGGCAGGGCCTGCAACGGCGCTGCCACGACTATTGCAGTTGCTCTAAGGTTGTTGGTGATAGCAAGAGATAGAATAGGCAGTAAGTTGAAAACAAGCTAGAAAAATGAAAACATCCATTGAGTTAGTTGAGTAAACTTCATTCCCAAGGCAGTTAATATAGTTGTTGAAGAATGGGATTACCTGGGAGCGCCAAAGACACCAGCGTTCATGGTGAGTTGGTTGATGAGTAGCACAGACTTGGGCTCCAAGCTTGACGCCTTGCTATACTCTGGACTCACACCTGCTCCCGATGGCACGAAGAATGCTCCATTTACCATAATGTCCCCTTCCGTCCTCCAGTTCCAGTCCGCCCATTCAGCTTCATCTGTATCCACCCGCTTCGTCACCTGCATTGCATTATTCAAATACACACATATTTACTTATTTGAATCCTATAAAATATCAGTGTCACATCATCACCATTGCGCCGCCCATCATCAAATTCAAAAGCAAACAAAACTTAAAAAAGAAGTCAAATATGTACCTCCCTGGCGTTCTGATCAGCTGGGGCCGTGTAGCGGTTGCCCTGGCTGTTGATGGTGGGGCTGGCGCTGCCGCCGATGGCGTACATCTCCCACTGGGTGAAGTCGTTGTTGACCACGTGGATGTACCCGTGCCTGCAACGTGGCATCCGCTGCACCAGCGCCTCGCCGAAGTGGTTGAACGCTATGGTGACCTGCATCCCCGTGTCCGCCACGAAGCGGTCGTCGTGGCCCAGCAGCATCACCTCGTCGTGGTGCGAGAAGTAGCTGTTCGATATCGTGATCCCGGTGGACCCCATTATGGCGTCGATCAGCCCGTCCGTGCAGTACGACAGCGAGCAGTGGTCGATCCAGATTTTCCTTGACGCGAAGATCGAGATCCCGTCGCCGTCGGAGCGTCCCCGGAAGCCCACGTGGGTCGGGGTGGACCGGATTTGGGTGTTCCCCGAGGGCTTGCAGTGGTGGACGTGGACGTTGTGGATGATGATGTTGGACACGTGTTGGACGGTGATGCAGCCGTGCCCGACGATGTGGACGTTGGCTCCGCGGCCGTCGATTGTCTTGAAGCTGTTCATGATGAGCTCGTGCCTCAGCTTGATCAGCATGTTGCCGGCGAAGATGATCCAGAGCGGCTCCTCCTGGATGACGGCGTGCCGGAGGGTTCCCGGAGTAGGGTTGGCCGGGTCGTTGTCGGAGGAGTCGGTGACGACGTAGATCTGGCCTCCCTTTCCGCCGAGGGAGTCCTGCCCGAATCCGATTCCGCAGTCGGCGAGGCGCTGGCGGTTGGCCTCCCAGCTGGGGTCGCACCGCCAACAGTCGTCGATGGGGTTTCCGGTGAGGCACGACGGCGCCAGGACGCTCTGGTCCTGGGACAGCATTTGCCTTCTGCTGCTCGATTCATTCACTCTCCTGCAACAGAAAATGAAAGGCCAAGCTCAAACCTTTGAGAAACAGGGGAAAACAGGGGACTTGTTTGGTATCCGAGAAAATGTGGTGTAAAGGGAATGAAACCCAGTTCAGAAGGGAACAAACCCAGAAGGAAATGTAGAAGAAGGAATAAGGAAAAACCCAGAAATGGACAAGAGCAAAAATGGAAACTCTTACCTCTGAACCTCTTGAGCAACTGTATCAGGAAAGGGATGCTGGTGAGGGAGGGTAAGGTTGAAGATGGTGGCCTTGACAAGATGGGTCTGCGAGCTCCACGCCCAAAATAGGATAATGCAGGTACGAAGAAGCATCGATGGAGGAGAAGCTCGAGGACAAAACATGGTTTTTGAAAGGGGTTTTGTTGTTTCTTCTGTAAAAGGCTGCTTGCTTCTCTCTCCTCCTGAAGCCTGATGAGAGAGAGAGAGAGGATGTCTTGCTCTTCAATGCACAACTCTCAGGAGGAAGCTTCAGAATTTTTGGGGAAATGTTATAAGCCTATATATAATAATAATAGATTAACAATCATGGAAAAAGTTACTTTGTGGGTAGGGTTTAATTGAGGAAGAAGAAAGAGGAGAGGAGAAGAGAGGAGATGATGATAAGTCATAAGTCATAAGAATGGAAATGAGAAAAGGGTTTGGGATGATTGAGGAAGAGGAAGAGAGCTCTGTATCTATGTCTCCAACTCTCTAATCCTCCCTTGCTCATCCTCTCAGTCACTCACATTCTTACCTTGCTTATCAATCATTCTGTTTCTGGGCATACTTATCTCACAAAAAAACAAATCCAAATCCAAAAATAAAGAAAATGGAAAACAATATATATATATATATAGAGAGAGAGAGAGAGAGAGGTCCTTATTATATTTCCAAAATGTTGTCCAATTCTCTGTAAAAAGAAAAACAAGTGGGTGTGGTCCTTTCTTTTGTCTGTGGTTAGGAGATTCTTTGTGTGTACTAAACAAAACCTCTGCCCTTTTGGGTTGAAAGCCTCACAGATACTATTGTCAAAACTGCAGCCTTCTGCTAATCTTCTCCCCTTTTTTTCTTCACATTAAGTGAAGGAAAAAGGAAATATTGAACAAAATATTAATATTCTCACTTTAGATAGTTTTGTGTGCTTTGGAAATGGAGATCACAGTTCACTTTACATAGATCATGAATGAAGTCCAAGTGGGTTATTTGAGAATTTTGATAACATTTGAGTACCAAATATTTATTGGGTTAAACATCTTTTTATACTTTTTATGTTCGGTCTATGGGATTTTTTATGTTTGTTTAATATAATTATGTATTCTTATGTTTGATCTATAAACCTTTTGAGTATTTGGGGTTAAAAAAACTAGCATGGAAAAATTAAATGATCATTTTGCCCTTCTGTATTGTGGATGGCAATGGGCCAGGTTTTATGATACCCGTATCCGGTCCGATTTTCCTACATGTGGTCCGAGTCCGTCCGGGACCCGATTGTCACGCCCCAAATCCGATTTTGGCCGGACTCGAGACGCGACTTGAGTTGACAATTAAATAATAACAAAAGAATAATAAAAATCGAATAAATATTCAAGAGGTTCCGATAAAATACTCAAATACACGTGTTCCAAAAGTAATGTGGAGTCAAGCTCCATAAAGAGTATGTAAAATCATAGGGTTCGATATAAAGACCCACAACGTCTCTAAGACAGGACACCCAGACTATCCCGAAGCTCCCGAGCTTCGAATCCATTACTCATCAAGCACACCTGTACAAACAATAGATAAAACAAATAGGGGTGAGCTTACGCTCAGTAGGGAAAATCATAAACATTTTAACCTCCAATTTAATAATAACTTCTTTAGCTCGATGACCATATTGTAATTAATGCTTTTAATCCAAAATAATGCGGTAAAATAGACAAGATAATATCAATATCGCATTCTCAAAGATAACGGTAACTTTCAGGAGAATAAATGAAACGCGTTGTAAAGATTCGATAGCTACCAAAATGGGATCAAGTGAATATCACACCAACAACTCGAGTCCTCAATACTCCGATCCATGAATAGGTTCTTGTGTCATCTCGGATCCCATACTCCGATCCACAAGAATATTCGTATCATATCAGATTTTCCCTCGGTCTAGAGGAGGCACATGCATCGGGTTACCGGTAACAATCCCTGAGGGGCGCTTATCGTCGGGATTCCCGGAAATGCCCCCAAATGACCATATGTCATAGGGAACCGAGGTAATGTTCCCGCAGGACACATACACTCGGGTGAATCTCAAGTAACCATTCGCCGTAGGGTAAACCATCCAACTGCCCCGCAGGGTCCAATAACCAATGCCCCGCAGGGTCCAATAACCAATGTCCCGCAGGATCAACCAACCAATGCCCCGCAGGGTCCGTAACCAATATCTCGCAGGATCAACCAAACACAAAAGACCAACAGGTCAACACATTGCACAATCAAACTTAGAAGTTCATGATTTTACCAATACACACCACAAGGGATTCATGCCCACAATCACACTTACCAACCACGTTCCATCGGTCCATCGATCACCTGATCGTACCATTTGGCACAATCAGTCATACTCGATCATCCGTTCAATCACGCAAGCATCCAATCAATCATTCAGTCATTCAATCATGCAATTTATCTAGTTTCGTTAGACCCTTAATTCATCTTAAACTAAGCAAACAATGCAAGTGAGGCAAACACAACTAATCTGAGGGCTCATCACGGCCTCTCTACCAGTAAGTCAATTCCCAAGTATTGAAAGTGAGCTACACTAGTGATTCACGTCCTAAGCATGCTTACTAGACACATCCGGTTATTAGTAATTGAAAGACATTTATTCTAGTTATTAACATCCTATATGCAATTCTAGGACCTTTCCAATTTTATTAACCTAATAGGCATACTAAGCGTTATTTAAATGAGAAGCTAAGACTTTCCCTACCTTGTGGTCTTCCTCTAATAATACTTTGCTGTAAAGTCGATTAGCCTCTCCTCCGTTCTTCACACGGGTTCCGGAGTGGTCTTCGTCTTCTCGGGCAAAGTCCAAGCTCTCAAGCGAAGTCTAAGCCTGGGTTTTAACAGTTAAAGTCTGATATCAGTCCCGACACTATACAAAAGTCCTCTAATTTCAACGGTTCAATCCTTAACCGGTGTAGTCCTTTGAATTACCTGTTTTAAGTCGAGTACTAAATTTATCTAATTAATTAATTAGTCAAATTTGATTTTAAAATAAAAAATTAATCTGTAAATCGTTCGACCCGGATCCGAGTCTGAATCCGGCCCAGACCCGAGTCCACACCCGGCCCGGACCCGGTCCAGAACCCGAATCCGGATCCACCCTGTCGGTTTTGGACCTGGCCCAAAGACTGGCTCGGCCCAAAGGCCAACCGACTTGGTGTTGGCCCTGGCCCAAAGCCCGGTTCGCTATGGTTCTACCTAGATCGAGCGTGGCGAGGTCGGGGCACGGCGGCGGAGTTCTGGCCTGGCCGTGGCGGCGGACGGCGTTAGAAAGGTTCGACGGGGGGGGGGGGGGGGGTGGTTCAACGGTGGCTGAGGCGTCTGGGACTCGGAGGAAGCGAGGGGAAGTCACCGGAGCGATTTTCCGTCCAGATCTGACATCTAAAGATCCTCACCGGCGAGAGGCTTCAGATCTGGAACACGCAGTTCCGGCAAAGCTCCTCCCGCCGTGCTCGACCCAAAGTGACCTCGAAAATGGTCGATTCTCATGGAAAAGGTGAGGGAGAGAGAGAATCTGGGTCGGGAAGAGGCTCACCGGTGAGATTTCGCGGTGCGGCGAGCTTCAGACGGAAGAAAAGGGGCGGCGGCTAGGGCTCGAACTGGTTTGATGAAGAAGAGGGAAGGGAACTTGTTTTCAGGTCTTCTGGTGTGGTGAGGGACGTTTGTGGGTGGACGTAGAAGGAGAATAAGACGAGGGGGGAGGTGAATCTGCGTCGTGGTGGCCGGAGACGAGGAAGTATACCAGGCCCTCCACGAGGGGCCGAGGCACCGTCAAGGCCACCGGAGGGCCTCGCCTGATGGATAGTCCACCGAACTATGACTTTGCTCTGGGTGTGGGGCTATGTAGAGAGTGCGGGTGTCGAATTCGACGTCTTGTTTTGGTTTCCTCATCCTATTGGCTTCCACTGTAAGAACCGCTCCCGGTCGATCCCGGTCAAACCGGTGAATTCTAAACAAGTTTGACTTTTGGCCGGAAAAGTCAACCGATGGCTCAGGAATCCATTCGGGACCTTTCCGGGGTCCAAAAAGCTTACCCGTCATCACGGTTAGTTTAGTTGGGCCATTTCCTTCAGTTTAACTGTAATATTGGTTAGGTCAAATTTCGGTCAAAATTGGACTTTATATCGGTTATTTTCCGATAAGATCTTGGAAAGATGGAAATTAATTATGTGGAAGTGACCCCACATGACACTTGTCATATTTGGCTTGGAGGATGAAAAAGGAGCTTCAATTGACTCTTATACCCTCCCAACTTACCTTTAAATGGATAGGACCTTAAGGGCTTTTTTGGTAATTGAACAAAATAGGTCAATTAAAGCAACATGAGCACACAACTCAGCTCATTCCCTATTGTTGCAGCCGGAAATCACAAGGAGAGGAGAGGAGAAGAGCTCATTTCTTAAGGAAGAAGAAAGAGAAGAAAGCTTGCATTTTGGAGCTTGTTCTTAGTCCTTTTGCCTCCATTTTCCTTCCATCTTCTTCATCTCACCATCCTAGAGGTATGGATGCTCTCAACTCTTCATTTCATCTACTCTCCAATTTGGGTTTTTTGTGGGTTTTTGGCTTAAAGTTGAAGAACTAGTGTTTGGGTTGTTGCTTGGAGAAGAAGTAGTGAAGTAGGTTGCTTGGATTGTGTTTTTGGTTGAAGTTTTGATGAACCCATTGTGCGTGTTGTTGTTTGGCAACTTTGGATGAACATTTTGGAGTTAGAAGGACTTGGAAATGTGGTTTTTGATTTGATTTTCATGAAACTCGAGCTGGGGAAGAAAGGGGGATAACCTGGACTGGTTCGCTACGGAGCGTGACCCGGACCGGGCCCTGTGCCGGCACGGCAGGCCGCATGGAACGAGCTAGGTAACGGCACGGCGTGCTGCGCGGAACGGACGTGGGTCCGGCATGGAACCTCGCACGGTCCGTGTCAGACTCCGGGCCGGTGCGCCGCACGGTCCGTGCTGGTTACCGGGCCGGTCTGTGACACGGTCCGTGCCAGATTCCGGCACGGCTTGTGCTACTGTCAGGGCCACCTTCCGGATTAGACCTCCAGATCCAAAAACCCTTCCTTTTAGCCCATTTCGATTTCTAGATCACTTCTTTGACCTTGTTTCCATTGTTTGAGGTTTATTCTGTAATTTTGAGTTGAGGAACACTCTGTTGGATTACTAATTTTGGTATTGTTGTGGTCCAAGACCGTGAGCCCGAGCTCAAGAGAAGGAAAGGCCTTGGACCCGAGCTAGAGAGTCGAAGATCACTCTGGAACCCGTGTGAAGAACGGTGGAGCGACTAACCGGCTTTACAACAGAGTTTTAGAGGAAGACCTCAAGGTAGGGAAAGTCCTAACTACTCGAGTATTTCATTACTAGTATGCCTATTAGGTTAATAAAATCAGAAAGGTCATAGAATTGCATATAGGATGCGAATAACTAGAATAATCGTCTTTCAATTACTAATAACAGGTTGTGTCTAGAATGCATGCTTAGGATGAGAATAACTAGTGTAACTCGCTTTCAATACTTGGGATTGGTTTTACTGGTAGAGAGGCCGTGATGAGCCCTCGGATTAGTTAATGTGTTTGGTTCACATGTTTGGTTGCCTAGTTTGGATAAGATAAGAGTCTAACGAAACTAGCTAAATCGTATGCTTGATTGATTAAATGAATGTTTACATGATTGGTTGATTGATTGAATGCTTGAACGAATGATCGAGTATGACTGGTTGTACCAAGGGGTATGATCAGGTGATCGATGGACCGATGGATTGTGACAGGTAAGTATAACAGTAAGTGTAAGGATTGAATGGATGTCTTTGGTGTGTTGTGGTGAAAGTGTGATTCGATAAGCGTTGGTTGATTGATGTGTTATTGTGTGTTTCCCTTATTCTTATTCTTAAGATGATTGGTTGTTCGGTATGGTACACCGGGGGGGGGGGGGGGGGGGGTAATCCGGTGGTGTTATAGTCGTCGGTGTTAGTAGATCCTGCGGGATAATGTTTGATTATTGGAGCCTGCGGGGCGTTGATTATTGGAGTCTGCGGGCATTGGATATTGGACCCTGCGGGGCATTGATTATTGGACCCTGCGGGGCGTTGATTATTGGAGCATGCGGGCATTGATTATTGGACCCTGCGGGGCATTGATTTCGGAGCATGCGGGAAATTGGATGGTTACCCTGCGGGGAAATGGTTACTTGTGGTTTCACCCAAGTGTATGCGTCCTACGGGAGCACTACATTGGTTCCCTATGACATATGGTCTTTTGGAGGCATTTCCGAGAATTCCGATGATGAGCGTCCCTTTGGGATGGTTTTTGGTGCCCCGATGTATGTGCCTCCTCTGAACCGAGGGAAAATCTGATATGATATGGGTACTCTGGTGGATCGGAACATGGGAACCGATGTGACACCAGAATCTATCCTTGGATCGGAGGCTTGAGAAAGCAAGTGGTTGGTGTGTTATTAATTTGTCCCATTTTAGTAGTTATGATACATTTATAGTACTTTTCATGAATCTTTTTAAGTTATTGCTCTTTCTAAGAATATGGAACTTTTCTCATTCATTCTGGATTATTAGTGTTCCATTGTTTAATAGTATTTAAAGTGTTACTAGCACTTCATTGTTAATCATGTTTAAATCGTTATTTGCGTTATCTTGTTAAAGCAGTTTTATTAATGATCTAAAGGTTGAGTTGTTACGATTTTTCCTACTGAGCGTAAGTTCACCCCTATAGTTTTCTTACTGTCTTTACAAACGTACCTGATGTCTAGTGAGTTCGAGGCTCGGGAGCTTCTGGACGTCTTGGGGATTATTCTAGAGTTGTGTTGGTCGTTTGTACTAAACACCATTTATCTTGCACTATAAGTTGAGCTATGACTCATTTTTGAGATTTTCAGACTATTATTTATGACTGTTTAATGGAGTTTATTTGAAATTTTAAAGGTTTTATCAGTTGTTTATTATCTTTCTTTTATGAACTCAGGTCACGTCTCGAGTCCAGTCAAAACCTGATTTGGGGCGTGACATCCACAGACGTGGGGTCGGGTGAGGGGGCGGGACCTTGACCTTGCTCGGGGTCCGGTGAAGAGGGAAGGGTGTGGATACCAATCATGGGTCTCTCCGCAGTACTGTCTATCCGGGGTGGGCCTTCGGTATGCACGGTTGGGCTGGCCTAGGGTTCCGGTATGGCGGCGTTACAAGTCGGGACGTGGGGCTGGGGGGTTTTCTTTGCCTCTCGCAGCGCACCGGAGTAATTGGGGTTGGCTTGACACATGTATAGCGGCCCGGACAACCCACCCTCGTTCTCACCTTGAGGTCTCTCGGGTAGCCCGACGCGGCTTGGTCTAGAGGTCTATGCCGATGGAGTCTAGTCGACACCTTGGGGGAGCACGGTACTTGAGACGACAAATGGTGGTTGGTGTACAAGAATGAGGCTCTTTGTCCTTGGATCCATTACCTAATATGGGAGGGTATCGGGGGTAGAGGGCCAGGGTATCCCTGGACCCATTACTTAACCCGGGTCCCGGCCCAGGATGGGGACTATGTACCTAGGAAATGCTCTCTGCTGGTTCGATTGCTGCGGGCCAGAGGCTGTTCGGGGAGGGTTTGAAGGAAGAGGCCAGGGTTTCCTCGGCTCTTGGGCTACTGGAATTCCATCATCCTCTCTCTTAGGACGAGGGAGGGGTGGTGTTCTGATGTCGCAGCCAACACCAGAGGAGAAGAGTGGCCAACAAGTCATAGTTCGGGCGAGGGCTGGACTCCAGCCCCGCCGAGTTCCATGATTCTACTGGCAGGGCTCAGGGACAGGAATGAGTCCCGGAGATACCCTGGTCAACCTTCCCGACTGATGGGCACGGGCTCGGTTTTATAGCGCAAGAAGAGTGTCGTCTTCGGACGGCCCAACGACATTCAGGCCCTACCTGGAGCAGTGTTCGACGATATTTTTTATATTTCTGTTGGTTCTTAGATTTTAAGTTTATTCTCGTTTATGCTTTACTCAGCCTTAATGGCACTTTGCTCAACAACGTCTTAGACGTTCACGTAGTTACAGAGTTACTGTGTTTGTCCCGTCAGGGCCCTCAAGCATGTACTGACTCTTTTTGAAAGGAATATAAGTTGCACTTACTCAAAAAATATATTAATTAAAAGAAACTTACCGTATTTCTTAAAGAAATTCGACAAAATTCGTTAACAAACTTTCATAATCGAATCTGTAAACTCATACACTCAAAACCGTAAACTCATAAGAACAACAATTTATTTTTATTCATACACAACAATCTTCCATAATCGAGTACATAACAACAATCTAGTTTAACTCATACATCATCGTTCATAATCGAATCAAGTCTACACAACAACAGTCTAGTTTTACTCATACACAATCGTTCATAATCGAATCAAGTCAACTCGATAGTCGACGACGAGAAGGGGAATCGACAAAAAAGAAGAAGTACAAAGACGTTCACAATCGTTCTTTGTATTCGGTGTAGTATTTGGAAAAGTTGGCTTCTAATGTCAGAACTTTGTCCACCTTCTCACACCTTACTTTGTCCATTTGGTTAATGGCTTGTAATTGGTGTTGTTTACCCTTTCCCTTCCTTTTCGTGGATTTCCGACCCAACGGGCGCTCTTCTACATGCGGAGGGGCACTTGGGGTACTACCGCCCTCTATTGGATCGGAGGATACCCTACCCGGTTGAGACTCCACACCGAGAGTTGTAACATGTTCATCACCGCTGGGAGGAAAAGTGGGTAGGGTGGAGCTGTAAGCCCCGACTTCATCCAACCGTTGTCGTCGTACAACCCCGACCGTGCCTTCCTCTGCCCAGAACTTATCTTCATCTGCCAAAAGTCGGGCCCAGTGATTGAGGTTAAAATGCTTCGGGTTGCCGCCCTTCGCTGGGTCCTTGTACAGTCTTTTGGCATCCTTGACGTACATTTCATCGGTCCATCCGCTTCATACATCGGACTTCGATGTTCTCAAAATATTGACGTACCTCCGCACCCGAGGCACCCGTCTGTTCCAATGGATCTTTATGACTTTCCAGCCAAACTATTGTGGGTTAAAACACCCCTATGCATAGAACTGCTTGGAAATTGTGCCCTAAAAGTAACTACCATATTGGGAGTTGCCCTGAATTGGGTCTTTTATTGTGCGTACCTAGATATGTATTAGAAGTGTGTCCACCTCAAGGAGCCATTTGGTTCTTCTATCTATTGCCGCCTTTTTCGTTGTACAAGGCCGACAGAGGACGACAGAGACGACATCTGGGTGTCGTTGTTGCCGCCGACGTATTGGTGCTGGTATTGATTGGCCTCGGGGTAGACATAATAGTTCATGGCGGAGTTGTAAGGTGGGGGGTTGAAAGATGGTGGTTGGAATGTACCTTGGTTGAAATGCATTTAACAATATTTATAATAATAATAAAAAAATAATTAATGAAATGATAGACGAGAGGTTGAAAGTACCTTGGTTCCAATGTTGTTGCATGTATGAGGTGAAAGCGCTAGGGTTCCAACCATCGGTAGGGTTGAAAGGTGTGTTCAACATCTCTTGAAAGCCGCCTACTTGAGATGTGTTGACCTGATCAGCCGGATTGTCACGCCCCAAATCCGGTTTTGGCCGAATTCGAGACGCGACTAAAGATTTACAGTAAAACAAAACGAATAAAGATAAATAAAGTTCCAAAAAGGATGTAAAACTTTCAAAAGTCAATAAAGAGTCGCAGCTCAACTAGTAAAATATACCGTCCAACATAAACGAAAAAGGTGTACGTCTCTAAACCTAGCTAAACCCTCAGCAGCTCCCAAGCTCCGAGAGTCCGGCTAGTACTGCTCCCGCGCAACACCTGAAACACCACAACGACAGGAGGGATGAGCTTACGCTCAGTAGGAAAAGTAAAAGGACTCCGAACACACCTTTTAACCTCACGATAAATCGGTAAATAGGGTAAACTAGGAAGAATACCCAACAAGTTGTCTTTAGGCAAAACCCTTACCAGCCCAACCACAAAGTATAAAACTCCTTGTAATACACACAGACAAACCAGAGAGAAAGGCACACAGCAGAACACACATAGAGTCCATAGGACGGCACACAGCAAACAACGGGGAAGGGTCCGGACGAAACGCACACAGATGTCGTAAATTGCGGGAGTCAACTCCATCGATTTGCACACAGCCGATTATATCGCACCGGAACACACAACGTCAGTCACGATATCTTCCTCCTCACACAGATGAAGGGCGCTACTCTCATATGTATCGAACTGGAGCTCCACCGATTTGCACACAGCCGCTTATATCGCACTGGAACACACATCGTCAATCACGATATCTTCCTCCTCACACAGATGAAGGGCTCTACTCAACGTAAATATAAAATCGACACACTCCTCGATCAATCCCATCCCGGATTATGAGTCATCTGAACACGCCATCCTTGGCCTCTATATGATTATCCATCCGCCTACGCCGTCTCTTAAACACACACAGGGTTTCGCACACAACACACTCACCGATGGTCTCGGTATACTAGCCGAACCATCTTAGCATACACCCGTTCTATCACTCACCTGGTCATTTCACAAACAAGGGTTCACATAGTCACACATGGCACACTTGCCCACACAGCCACATCATGCAACATCGGTGATAATTCTATTTAGACATTTACACAACGGTTATAATATTATTTAGATTATCACATAGCGATTATGACGTTAATTAGACTCCCACACAGCGAGTAAACACACAACACGCAACTCTAGGACCTAGACATGGCCCGTCTATCAGCACAGCAATTTCCCAGAAAGTACAAGCAAGTCAAACGGATATCAAACATGTTCGTTCCAAGTATTATCAAGACTCGTCCAATTAAACTAATAATAGAACAGTTTTACCTATGTGTCACTAAGACGTTCCGGTTACTAATGACCCTAGTCATGCATACTAGTTCGTTCCGGTTATTAATAACCCTAGTCATGCATACTAATTTAACAGTCCATAATTAAGGAGGGGTCAATACTTTCCCTACCTCAAGATGGTAACACGGCGGCGTCTTCTAGATGCGGACGACCGGGCCAACACCGTCTTCTAGGGCGAAGTCCGCGTCTGGGTTTAACTCCGGTCTTCTCGGGCGAAGCCCATACCTGGGTTTAACAGGTAAAAAGGTCCACTCAGTTCCGGTATAACCAAAGTCCTCGGAAGGTCCAAAACGTCCTTTAAATAACTATTTTTTAGTCAAATTAAATAATTAATTATTTAATTACTTCTGACCGACCCGGTTGAGTCAGATCCGATTCAGAAGTATGGGCCTGGCCCAGGTCTGTCTCCAAGCCCAGCAGAACTGGCCCAAAAGTCTCACTGGCCCGGGGCCATTCTTGGCCCAAACACAAGGCACAATGGCCTGGCTTGAATTGTGCCGGACTGGTCACGAGGCCGGCAAAACCAGGTCCGCCCCCGTCGCCGGCGGTGGCATCAAAGGCTCGAAGGGAGGCAAGACCAGCCGGGAGCGTCAGAAGCGAAGCACGGCGTGGTGGTAGGGACGAACGGTGACAGAAACGCGACCTGTTGGTCCTTCCGGATCAGATCTGACGAGGAGAGAGCTCGGAGAACGGGAGAGAAGTCGGAAAAAGAACGGCCCGGAGCGTCCCTTACCAGGTTCTGTTCCCTCGTCTTTGGCGCAGCGATAATCGAGTTTGGAGAAGAGAACCAGCCGTGGTCGTTGCCAGCGATGATGAACCAAAACCGGCTCGCGAGATCTGCTCGACGGCGAGGCGCGATTCTAGACGCGAGCTGGATGACTGTGGCTCAGCGTCGTCTTGTTACGACTTGTCTCGCCTCGTGACCGGGAGTGATTGCGAGACGTCGCCGGCGGGAGATTGACGAGAGGGAGGGCACGGGTTCAGAGAGAAAAGGGGCGGTACCTCTGGAGCTGCGACTCGAAGTGTGAAGATGAACAGTACCGGCTTCTAGGGTTTGGGGGGTTTAAATAGGCGCTGGACCGGGCTTCATCAGAATGGGCCGACTCTCTCTCTCTCCGGGTCTGCGTGGTTTGACAGATGGGCTGAGCTAGCCAAATTCCACCCTGAACTAGAACTAGGCCAGCCCTTTTTTTTCTTTTTCAAAACAAATGTTACAATTTCACTTATTGCAAATTATTACCCTGATGTTTCCAAATACAGAAAATAAAAACCCTTTTCTTTTAAAAAAGCGGGCTTTACACGAATTGACTTGCTTCGACGTGTAGTCTTGTAGCTCCGGTGAAGGCGAGGGTTGAGTCGAGTTTTTCGGAGATTATTAATCGAATTTTTGAGAGAAAAAGTGGATAATATGCGAGTGAAAGTTGATATAAATGTTGGTGGTTTGATGAATGGGATGTGGGGTATTTATAGGTGGGTAAAAATTATTTTTGTTTGTGTTTATTTTAATCAAAAACAAAATTCGCCGTTATTGGACTATTGGCGCAACTGTCCGATTTTTTTTCCTTTGGACGCCCCATGTCGGCGCGCCAGCGACCTGTGAACCGCACACCAACGACTCACATTTGTGAGTCGCGATTCGGCCCATGACTCACACACCTGTTTTTAGTGGGTCAGAACCGCGTTTAACGCACACCACAACGTGCGTACCACGACTCGCGACCCACTAAAACGCGAGTCGGGATGCGTGGATCAGGACGTGGTTCGTACGTTGTACGTGCTCTTAAGCTCTTCGGCCTCTCTCTTACTCATGCTACAGTGATTCAGTATTGGCGACTGGTCCGACTCCTCCATTTTATACACCACTATGACTGCCCTAATGCAACTACAAATTTGGGAGAAGACACTGGTAGGTAGTATAGTGCAATGAAAGGATATTTTATGAAATGAACAGGTAATTTTTGCTAAATTAAACGATAAGTTTATTACAAAAGGCATGTGACATGTGACATAAGGAAATAAATAATGTCAGAAAAAACAGGAAAGAAGACTAAGAAGGGTGACGAGGTAAGGATTGCACAAGACAACCCAACCAACTAATTATTGACTAAAAACTAATTAAAGTGGTTAATTATGCAGAAAGCTTAATTATTAGTGAACGGGTCAAACAAACACCACAATTATCTTTCGTGTTTGTATATACTATCATGCTGTCAGCTAAGTAATTTATTCTTC
The DNA here is from genome assembly GCA_963921825.1 of Erodium maritimum. NCBI lineage: Eukaryota > Viridiplantae > Streptophyta > Magnoliopsida > Geraniales > Geraniaceae > Erodium > Erodium maritimum. The sequence goes on from OY997588.1 coordinate 115,823,876, forward strand.
TCCTAATTAATTGGCCCCATTGCATGTAGGATTCAACATTTACATTACGAAACATATTAAAAAATATAAATTAACCTGAAATTGTAGGGCTCTATGATAGGTGGATGGGAGATTCCATCCAAAACCAGTGGTTAAGATGTCATAGCTGCCGCCGCTGCCACCAACCACACTATCTTAATTAAGAAATACAATATTGCTCTTTACTTACCAGAACGTGATATTTCAGTCTTACTTATTTATCAAAGCCGACCCATTGATAAATTTAAGTTTATAGGTGGTAATTATAATATATTGACGAGCTCCATATTACGAGGTAACATGCAAATGAAATAATAGGGTGATAGTTAATATAAAAAAGTGCAAAATTGGACTATTATCCACTTCTGATGGTATATTAAAATGGTCCCATTACCACAATAAAAAAAATAATGATTTTCTTAATAATAGGTATCAAACTTGTATATGGGTAGAACTAAACTCTAAGAACATCTTTGGTCCTTAGCAAAGTTATTGGTTGAAAGGAAGAAAGACTTGATTTTATTTTGTTTTGCAATCACAAGGGTAAAAGAAAAAAAAAATATTTTTTTACTTTTTTGTATCAATCGGCGGATAACGCTGACAGTTAGCTAACTACTGATAGAAAGTGTCGCCTACTGATAGCAATATTTTGTTCATTTTTAATACTTTCTCTCTCATGCTTTTTGTATCAACCAATACTTCTAGCCAACTATCAGCCTATGACTGGAGATGCTCTAATACCATATAACCCCCATTTGGCTAAACCCCCCTAAAATGCTATAAAGAAGGTATGTCTTCAGGGTTTTCAAAAATCTTCTCCCTCTTCATTTTTGTAGTCTCGTCGTCTATTTCTAGCCCACGTGACCTCCTATTACTCATCACCATCGGGCAGATCCTTCGCCCCTACCTTATTATGTGCCGCCCCGCCATCTCATGCACACCACCCACCCTCGATAATCGCCGCCATCTACCACCCATCTCCTCACAGCTACCCTTCCACTGCCCCTCAACGACCGTAGCACCTATTTTCACTAATTTCCATGGAGCCGCCCGAGACTTTGGAAAGAAGGGACCCAAGATGGTTCTATCAATCATGACCTAGTTGTGCACCATCGCCTCTCAGTCGATGGAGGACCGAAGCACCGATAGAGAACTTTCTGCCTATGGCGGCCCATCGCGAACTAATGTCAACCCAGAGATCCTTGTGGGAGTGGATAACTATCCATTGCCACCGCTGCCAGCTTAGGGTATGTACAATCCCAGTTCGGAGTTGCAACTTTGGCCGACAAAGAATCATGGCCCCTCCAATAACACTCTTTCTTCGGAGAGGACTCAGAATGCCCAAATTCACTGTCCGAACGAGAACCCTCTAAAAATGACGTTGAACCATTCCACAGAGAATCCCCCTAGAGAACAATCGTCCGACGAGTATAGGTGATTGAGGAACCTATTAACCTAAGACGACGACCACGGACTGTCCGACCTTTGCCAAGGGTACGAGTGAAGCTTCTCATAACCCACATCATTGTAGACACGCGGAGAGTAGAAAGCATCCATTTCCAAGATAGGGACCATCCCATGGAGTACCCAAGGGATCATGTAGTTGCAGGGAATATGACTAACTAGGAGCAGATCGATCATATTCCTCATCCACTGTTTGGACCGATGGCTCGGGCAGTGTTACAGAGGATAACCAGGGAAACCACCATGTTGACAGGATTGAGGAACTTAATGAAATGAAAGTGAGGCTCAGTTTACGGTCTCGTTGGTCATCATGAGGAACCCGTGGCCATACGGGGTGTAGTAGAGGAGCCACACCCCGGCCCCCACAGAACAATCATTGGCTGTTTCTCAGTCTCCTTCGATCCCTAGCATACTCCTTGGGCGACTATTACGATCCAATTGGCCAGTCCAAGTCGAGATAGGGATCGTCTATTAGATTTCTTGCGCATCTCACTGCACGAATAGGGACCCACCCCCTAGGCTTCTCCCTGGTAACACCGGGCATATTTTCATAGGATTAGTGTTTCAGTCGTCACTGAAACCTATATCTCGTCCTATTTATTTATTTCTATGCATTATACGATCCTTATGATCATTTTCCTTAATCATCAATAAAATTTCTCGTTGCAAAAATAAACTCTAATATCATATTAGAGGTTCAACTCAAATAAAAATTCAAGTATTATCTAATATTCTAACAAACAACACAAGTTAATAAACAAAAAAATGGTTGACACCACAATCCTTTATAAGGGGACAAATAATTTATTAGATAAACACAGTTAACTTTGACTCGAAAACTGATAAATTTGAATAATTTGTAATGTTTCATAATTCATTTCAATGAAACAATGCTCTTATTTATGATCTCTCTCGTGATGTCGAGTGTCTATCCCGAGAAAACCCTAGCCTTAGCTTTACTTATGGTGCTCCTTACCCCTGTCGTCGACACCACTACACGTTCATCCGGTCTTGTCCCGTCGCTGCTCCCTACCACGTAGTTCTCTACAACTCCACCCCTCTTCCTTCTTCTGAGGTCTCGCCCCCATTAAAGGCCCGACGTAGGAGGAAGCCGAAGACAACCCTAGCCGACATTCCTCCATCGCTTCTTCCATCGCCATTATCCTCCAGAGTCCCCTCCACCGCCATCTTCCATGGAAATTATGGCGTTCTCTCCAGGGCTCACCACATCGCAGACACCGCCACTACTTAAACCACGACGTGGCCGTCCGGAGAAGAGTCAAGCTGTAATTTCGGCTCTACGCAAACCACCACCGGCCATCCAGTCTCCTACTAGAGATGGTCTTGAGTCTCTACCTTCGCTGCGTTGGGATCCTAGTCGAGGGAAGACGCCCGTCAATGACGGTCAGAGACCGGAGGTGGAGACGTCCTTGTATGTTGGAATCTCACTCCCTAATACTAATCGGATCCCGGTGACCCCGTCCCTACTAACCGTTCTTGTAGGTATGGTTCGATGCCGAGGGATGATGCTGCCGCTGGAGGAAACCCTAACTCTAGAGGTTTTGGTGCCGCCGAGTTTGGTTGCGTCAACCACGGAAAGCCTCCAGGGTTGTCTTTCCTCTTGCTCCCTCGAGGAGGAGGAGGAAACAGAGGTCCTGGTTCCGTACTCACCGGTCAACCCGGGAGTGACGTCGCGCCAACTAATTTGGCATGGTGGGGAATCTCCGGGATCCAAGGCCTCCCTAGAAGGACGTCCTGCTACGTATCATCACCAACGCTTGTGGAAGGTCAACAGTGGGTCTGGTCATAAAGGACATAGGCCCAGGGGTCTTCGGATTCTACTTCGAGTCAGTTATGGCTCGGGTATGGGTCCGGGGCAATGAGCCTTGATGCTTCGATTATCGTCCTCTTTTTGTTGGGGACATTGGCCTAATGGCCAGAGAACTCTCTGCACTAGATCGTCTACAACTTTGGGTCCATACCCATGGTCTTCCTATACTGGTCCGGACACGGTCGACTGGGGAGACGATTGGTGCGACATTGGGTGTCTGTGTGGAGGTTCCATGCGATCAACGTGGCTTATGTTGGGGAGTTGCAGTTAAGGTTCGATTCTGGCATCTCGTGGAACGCCCTCTTCGTCCCCACCTACTGTTGTGCTTTAGGGAGTTCACGGACCCCGTTTGGGTCTCGCTCACCGACACAAAGCTCCCCACATTTTTCTTCAAATGTGGGAGGATTGGACATGAAGTTCGGGAGTGCGACCCGGAGTTGCGTGGTACCCCGCGCTTTGATGCATTGATGCTGGAGTTTCAGAAGGATTGGAAGGCCAAGCAGCACGCGACCGACTGGGAGGATAAGGTGTCTCCAGACGCCTCAGTAGGTTTTGGGCCCTTGTCCCCGAACACTGTACCAAATTGCGCCTCACCTCGAGGTAGAGGCTCGATAGTATCCCCGAACAATGTACCTAACGGTAGAGGAAATCAAATAGGTACCCCAGTCGGGAGAGTTGATCCCGGTTGGGAAAATTTGGTGGTCGGCTAACTCTCTAGTGGCAAGGAAACCGAAGTTTTAGGTTCCTTCCCGGTTGGAGCTGGAGGCGTGAATATGGGTGTCAATTGGAGAATCCTTTGATGATCAGGCGAGGGCTGGTAAACAGCCTCGCCAAGAGGAATGTTAGGCCCCTCTGGCTTCAGGGACTGGCTTCAAGAGGGGTCCCTGGTGAAAGCCATGCCTTCTACAACTGAGGAGTTTAGGTTCGGTCGCTTCGCACCCCATATGCATCGTTTAGGAAATACCTTGAGTAGTACCCTTAGTTCCGTTTTCCAACCTCCCATCCTTCCTTCATGCCTATGTGGCAAGTTCAGTACCGTCTATGACGATCAATTTGTCTTAGAGTTATGTGTGCTGTGTTGGGTCTCGAGGTAGGGTTGGAGATGAACCAACTCGCAGCGGAAAATCAAGGAAAACCAAGAGACGATTAAAACCATGAAACAACTAACAAATAATGGATTCACAAGAGAAAAATTCAGCACTAGTTCTTACCAAAACAAGAACACTGGGTAACGAATGATTGGCTTGAGTCTCCAAGACGCCTACGTATCCACATGGGAATCAAAGCCACGTAGTTCTTCTCTTTGAGGACTCAAGAACACAAAAATGGAGGTGGGAACTAGCCAAACCCGAAATTGCCATGGAGAGGAGGGAGAAGTTGTGTTTCTTATTCTTATCTTGTGTTTGTTATGTTGAAAAAAGATGACTTAAACATAACAAAACTCATACTTGTCCAACTAAAGGCATGGGACAAGTATGGTGTCAAGTAAGGTGTAAATAGGACAAAGTATGGGTAGACAAGATTGAGTTAGGTGGTGAATCACCAACACCTTAATCCTTGTCTTCCTTACTTAATACTAATTAATCAAGACTTGATTAATTAGTTCCATGGGTCTTGGTTGCATGGGCCTCTTGGAACATGGCCCGTGGCCATTTCCAACGAGGTCCCGTGATTCGCTCATCGCCTCCAAGCCTTCCATACCAGAAATTTCCAACATTATCCGACGCGATTAATCCCAAGACTCCAAGCCTTATCTTGATCCGTAAATTCATATTCACTTAAGAGCACATGACCCAAAACCCAGTTTTGGTCATATCCCGAGACAACTCCCTTTTGGCCATTCTCTATAAACGTGTCAATGAGTTTCACCCTCCGGTGTGACCCTTAGGTTTATGCATGTCAATAGATCAACGTAAAATCCCATTTTACTTGATCCTATTTAAATGGCGACTAACGAGACTTTAGTATTGCCTGACACTGCATAACGAATCGACCCTGTCGATTCTAACCTTTCTGTCGTCCCTGTCATTATCCTTTTATCTCCGATATCCTGATTGAGATAAGGCATAGAGCCGTCATCCTAATTATTCTCAATCATTATTCCTTGATATGTGAGATGACTGAAAATATGATACCCAGTATCATGTGCATGGCCATGCTATTCTTTCAGTCATTCTCGATCAAGCGGCCGAGAACCGATATCTTTCGCATACCTCAGTATGAGGGATAAATCCCTTAGCCGTCTTTCGTGTCACTCATGTAGTCCGTCCCCAAGCCAATCCTGGCCGTTATGGAAGCCCTGTTACGGAAAACGTTAGGCTCAGGTCAAACTCAGTTGTTTACTGCATATCGATCACAAAGACTCCTTGGTCTAAGGATACATGACAAGCTACGACAATGAATATGTTCATGACTTGATCTATGTCACATATTCATGTCGGGTCGTCCAATATCATGTCCCACATGATATTCATGATCAGACTCCGGAATCCCATTCCAATGACTAACAGAACGTAAGCCATAAAGAACCATCTTTCATACTAGTCGCTTCTAGTGAAGCTTTGTTGACTAGGGACCCATCGAGTGTGATCTATCTCGATCTATGGTTCTATTCGCATGGTGGGCATAGACCAGAGCACACATCGATATATTACTCCAATACATAAGTAATATAAAGCCGCTTTAATTTTATTGATAACGATGATATATACATTTGGACATTTAGGATTGAACTACGGACACTAAGACTAACATGCTGAGCCTTTAAGAAATTCTTTACGGTACTGATTCTCATTATTATTAAAATTACGCACCTTTGAATAAAAAAAGTGGTCTCTTATTTATGTCTAAAAAGTGGTTTGTAGAAAATATTGTAAATCTAAACTAAAGTTGCTCAACTTTCTACTCCGATAATCATGTCTTTAAATTGAAATTTCAATGGCCCTCAATAATTCAATTTGGACCCATAGTTTTTGATGAGTTCATTGCTTTCTTCAACCTCTTTAGTCACTCTATGTGTGATAGGTCCAATTGACATTTACATTCCCTTTGATCGAATCCTTTGCGTTATTACCCGTTAAACCTGATCAGTAGACGAATTTGTAGGTCCTTGTTTATCTGGTTACACATTTGAGTTGTAGTATATGCGATGATAAGAAAAGCAAACTAAACTGTAGTAAATGATGCAATCAATCTAATTATTATGCCAAAGACCATTAGCAAATTTGCTGATAAAAAAAAAAACCATTAGCAAATTGGTTATGCTATCCATGATTGGATGAAAGAATATCTGTTATGCACTTTGGAGCCAAATCTTACTTAAGGTAATAGGAATGAACTTAAACCACCTTTCCTTATTCTCTAATTCTTTCATCCCCGCTTGTGAACCCTCAGCTTTTCTTCCCTTCTCCCATTCATTGCACTCCGCTACCGTTACAAACAATCAAGAGCCAAAATTTTCATCTCCCCCCATAAATGATGCAGACGGATCGGCGCGCAGGTTAGGTATATGAAGGGGAGACCTGGCTTGATTCCTTCTCATCCATTACCCATGGTTGTTCTTTATTTCCCTAAAATTGACACCTTCTGGAGGTTCAGCTCCATCCTTCGTTGAGTTCATTTTCTGGTTTAGGAGCCTCCAAGCCCAGCGTTTTCGGTAAGCTCTTTGCATCCTTCCCAAATTCTGTTGTTATTTCCAATTAGTTTAGGGTTTCCTTAATAAGATTTGGGGTTTAATCTGGAACTGATTTCTAATGTTGTTCCGATTAGTTTAGGGTTTCCTTAATAAGATTCAGGGTTTAATCTGAAACTGAATGCTAATGTTGTTTCTCATTAGTTTAGGATTTCCTGCCATTTTAGTGTTTAATCTGGAACTGAATCCTAATGTTTTTCCGTACGCTGAGAGAAGTGAATAGGAGAATATATTATAAGAGTCCGATATATGCTGCATCTCACAAAGTCAGTTGTGGTTATAGATATTGTTGATTTTGGTGAATGTTTGAATTTTGGTTTTCATCTAATGTGTTTGTTCTTTGTTTTTCTTAGAATTTTGGGTTTTATGGTTCGATTTCGGTTTGGGTAGGATTTGTTACTGAGTTTGTTGTTTTCGATATTGTGTTCAACATGTGTTTTGGATATGTATTTTATATACTTCAGTTGATCAGGTTTCAATGATTCTCTCCTAACGATAAGAACCCAATGACATATTAGGTTTCATTTATTTATATGGATGTGGAATTTTCTATTTACATGGCCTATCATGCTCTCCATGAATATCGATCTTAGATTATTGCTTTTAATTTTTTTTGTAATTGGAAATTGAGTTTACTTTTTTGCATGATTAAATTACTCTCATATTGCACCTCTTCTATTTTCTCTTCAAATTTTGTTGGATTGTTTTTTTTTCATGTAGGTTTCATAATATTACGAAAGGAGCTTCTGGTAACCTGGTTGTTTGTGGCCAAAATTTTCCTGGCACCGTCCTGTTCACCAGATGCAGTTTTAAAACCATTTTGTCAAAGAAAGAGAAGAATATGTTGAGAAAACAAGGAGAGGACCAATTTAAACTAAGGTTTGTCTAACCTTTTGTAATCTGTGTATTTTGGATCCTTCCTTAGTTCACATATCAGTTTCTTTAATCTTCAGGTGATTTTTTCCTTTAAACCTCCAAAAGAATTTAAGAAAATGAATATCACTGGTAGAACCATATTTGTTTTCTTAAATCCTTTTAAATATCTACTTATCTTTCATGTTTTCCCTTCAGCGAATTTGCATGAGCTTTGAGCTTTGTACTTACGTTCATGTACCTTTTGAATTATCATGTAGTTATGCAATTTGGCGGTCAACTTCCATATAGGAGTTCTTGCTGTGCAATTTGATTTGCTAGGTTTCTAATTTTATTCATTTCAAATTGATCGATGAGAAAAATAACGTTGTGTCATTGGTTGATATGGTCTAATTCAGAGATTATGCTTCTAAGAAAAGTCAGACCTGACCAATTTAAGAAAAGAAAGGAGAAAACCATTTTAATATGTCAATTACTTTTTTCAAATATTGATGGATCTTTTTAATTTTTAATCAAGTTTCATAACATTACAAAAAGGACCTTTTGGTAACATGGTTGTTAGTGGCCAAAATTTTCATGGCACATAAAGTCTGTTTTCCAGGTACAATTTTTAAGCATTTTATCAGAGAAAGAAAAGAATATGTATTGTAAGTCATCAGAAATGTTCATAGAATTGATATTGTCTAATCATATATATTTATTCTAATTGATATTGTCAACTATGAGTTCTTGTAGTCTCTGCATGCATTGTTTTATTAAGCTTGCTCATTTAACTGTTTAGCCACGCGTTTTTGAAGTATGCTACAATATTGCGCTACACAAATGCCTATTGTCTTTATATTTCCACTGTAACATGACAAACATGAAGTAGTAACTGCGATTAGGTAATTTGGATATGGATATGTAGCAAGAGTCATGTAAACCAAGCAACGTCTAAAGTAACATTGACTCAAATGATCAACATTGTGTCTAGGAGAATGAGACCGAACATGTATGAAATTTTAATCTCTCTACTTTGTTTTTGTCTATGGTTTGTTGTTTCTTTTAAGTTTAGTGTTGGGAAGCTAGAAAGTTTTCCATTTACATCTATGGATGAACAAATGGGTTTCATTATGTATCGTATGATTTTTGTTTTTGTAATCCAATTTGACACAGTTAACCATATATTCATGCATCATTTTCTTAGTTTATAATGCTAATTTCATTTTTATATGCATGCATCACATAGTTCATGTCATTAGTTTATAGTGCTTATTTCATTCTTGTTTTTTTAATATTCGCAACATGTCGCTCATTTGGAAGAATTGTTGAAAGAAAACACTTTCTTAGTTCATAGTTACATTCATAACATACAACCTCTACTGCGAATTAGAGCATAGTGTGGAAACTATTAGTGTACCAACTGTAACTATTGGCAAATTTAGGATGCCCCTTTTACTGGTTCAGCAGTGGGTTTAGTGTATGCATCAACTTCTACTCTATATAAGATCAATTTTAATGGATTATCAATAGATCTGATATGCTATTTTATGTTTTGGTGTCAATTCAGGTTTAATGATGTAATAACTAAAATGGGTGACATACATTACTCTTTTTTTACTTTGATGTATGTTTCTTTATTTTTTATAGGTCCACTACTATGTCGAGTCACACACACTGATGCTTTGAGTACCGAGATTGTGATCTTTGTAGGTATCAGAGGTGGAACATTCTTTATCTATCATTTCTTTTATTTGAACAATCTTTATTGTACCCGTCTATATCCAGAAAAACTCAGGAGATCTTACTTCCTGTGTGAAGGTTACGATCTTACTTCCTGTGTGAAGGTTATGGGTCTTACTGGACTGAAGATTTTAGCGTTGAGTCATATAAAGCTGAGTCATATAAAGCTATTACTTGGTACCCTCCATCCTTATTCTTTTGATCCTTAGCTTAACTTTATCAATGAAAAATTTGGCATTTTATTTAGGGTTAAATACTTTTTGGTACTGTTATGTTTGGTCCACTAACGATTTGCTATCTTTTTTTATTTTTTATTTCAATTTGGTGCCCTTATGTTCGGTCCACGAACGTTTTGAGCTAATGGGGTTAAAAAACTAATAGACCAAAGTGAAATGTCAATTATCCTGCATCATTTTAGTGCAAAAAGACTGTTTTGACAACTATTGTGTTTCAAACAATTTAAAATTTTCCCTCTTGACACAAAAAAACTCAATATTTTGACAACTATTATGTTTCGAACAAACATGACTATTATAGTGCATTCACACGAGGTTAAATTAATACCATAGTGTATGTTCGAATTTAAGGGGATATTACCGATATTGTAGAACCTGTTCCAATTCCTGATTCCTCCTCTTCCACATAATTTGCAGCATCCTGCAATTCTTCGATCTGTTTGCCTTCTGGGGTTTCAGCCAGAATCGGTTCCTGAAAATTGCCAAACTTTAGCACACATGTCAACGATTCAAATACAAATTATAACTACTTTACTACTGTATTAGAGTACATTACCGGCGCTGGCGATCCGGCATTCTCTCCGCTCCCTTCCACATGCACTTGATCCTCGTGCATGCTTGTATACCGGTGATCGTCTATGGTCGGTTGATTTTGCATGAGCTGACTAGGGTTATCTACGGGACCAGACTTTCTGTGCCGACACCCAGTACAACCATCGTAGCCTATGGGACATATGAGACAACGATGCCGACCTCTATTTTTTCGCGTAGACCTGCGAAGAGGACCACCAGAGTAACGATTCTGACTTCCCCGACCTCCTGATCAGACAGAATTGCCATCGCCGTCGACCGGACCAACCTTCGTCATGACCCCTTCGATTTCTGACCAACGCAACTCTCTCCCGTACCTCAGAAATCCGCGCTTCGTAAACACGATCGTAGCACTTATTACAGAAACCACCGTTTCGTCTTTCCGCGATTCACGAGACAATTATTGTGTTCGTGCAAACGTCGTTTGAGCTAACTGCATCATCTTAACCGTGGGCGGCCGAAGCGCTTGGGCTCCCCCATTCAGGCCTTGTAAGTAAGGATGGCAAAACGCCCCGTCCCCGACAGGGATCCCTATCCCCGCCCCGTGCGGGGCAGATTCGGAACATGGATTTTTTAAGCAGGGCGGGGTACGGGGCAATAAACGGGGATTTTGGCGTGGCGCGGGGATGAGGCAAGCACTCCCCGCCCCGCCCCGTACCCCCCACCATTATTTCATAATAAAATATTATAATTTATATATACATTATAATAACAATACACTTGTCTAAGAACATTTTCTACTGTTTAAACCTTTGTTGTGTGATCATGTTTGTAGAAATAAAGTAATGTCATTTTCTTCGTTTAAAGAACATGCTAATATAAATTTGTTTTTGTTTGATACCGTGATAGAGTTTATACCTTTTGTCTATGAAATTGTATTCACAACACTATATATTTTCTTGTGATTCTATTTAATTATTATGAAGTCAAGTTGGGAACTCTAAGCTTTATGTTATAAGATATTCCGTTAAGACACTTTCTATTATGTGTAAACTATTATGAGGTATGGATATAATTGTTATGTGATGTTTATTTTATATGTATGTTGTTTTAAAATTATGGGTTGACTATGCATGTTGTTGAAAATTATGGATTGAGAATTGTCATTTCAAATGTGCATTTTTTCGAGTGATGAGAATGGGGTGGGAACAGGGTAAGGAATAAAATCCCGCGCAGGACGAGAGTGGGACGGGGAATAAAATCCCTGTTTCCCGTCTCGTCCCCTCGGGGCGGGGTCAACGCGGGGACGGGGAGAGCGGCGGGGACACAGGATGGGGCCAGGGAATGGGGTCCCTGCCCCAACTCCGCTCCATTGCCATCCCTACTTGTAAGGCGGCCCAGACCAAATCTGGCCCCCTTTTATCGCATTTGGTCAACATGTATTCTGGTCGGGGCTACCAGATCCCTTGGTCTTCCACATTCAGGCCTTGCAATCTGGGCCTCAAATTCAGCATTCTTTTCACCAATTAAACGGACCAAATCTGGCCCACTGTTAACTCATCTGGCCCAATTGTATTGGGTGTCCATCACAATAAATTACACTAAATTATCTTGCTCAACTCTAATCATTTTTCTAATATTACTTTTCATACATGGTTGTTGAAATTATTGCCCATTCATTTTTATTCTTTGCATTGTAGGTGCTACCAACGTATGTTTGGTTACTTTACCATTTTCTGTTCAAAAACGGTTTAATCTAACACAAGTACTCCCCGTCTTTCCCTTCTGCTTTGACAAATATGTTTCGTACCTACCACCGCGCATCGCGCGGTGCCCATACCTAGTACATGGTAAAAGACGAAGCACTATCACTACTGGTAATTACCAAAACAACAATATGGCCAATAATACCAAAACCAATCATCCTGTTAGAGTTGTAATTTCAGTGTCCTACTTTGCCAGTATTTATCTTGCATTAGTATTCTATTTCTCATTCTAATTACACTTGCATTAGGAGCATGCTTCTCGATGTGGTTGTCATACATATATGTACCAATCATAACAGAAAGCTTACAGAAAATTTATCACTTTTTACTTCTTGTTCTTGGTCACCAGTGCCACCTCTTATCAACTTTACTACTCTGTTGTTTCTGTTTCACATTAACCAAGATCCATTCTTTTTCACCCTACCATATTTCTTTCTTTCTCATATCAAATCATTTAAACTTGGACTATGTAGAAGACCGGGCCAAAGTGATTTGCTTCCTTAAGTTCCAAGCAAGTAAATTAGTACTAAAGTAGATAAGGAAACTAGCCCAATCGGCGTCACTGAAAGCAGTATGACTCGTGAGAGAATAACGAACAAATGACAACCCCTCGAAAATAGTCCCAGCAAGAAACCAAAGAACTCTCTCAAGAGCCTTAAAATGTGTAGTAGTGGAAAAGTACATGACCAGACATATATAGTTTATTGGTAGCAAAAGAGAGACATATATAGTTTATTGGTAGCAAAAGAGAGACCTAGCCTAGTGAGAGTAACATCTTGAAGATTGCCACAAAGACATCTGTACAAGTACAACGTATTGGTCGAAGGAGATAAGGTGTCACCATGAGTTGCCGAAAGAGGAGCAGTGGAGTCCATCAGTGTGGAACATGGCTTGCACTTCTCCATATTCGCCAGACATAACATCTCTCTAAAATATTGTGCCTGAGAAAGACAATTACCACTTGTATATGTCAAAATCGGAATACCAAAAAGATAGTGAAGATTGCCCAGATCGTGAATTAAAAATCTTCACAAAATAAATAATTCTCTCCCAATTGATCTACATTTGTTAGAATTTTTTTGTTCTTCGTGTATTTTCTGGAATTTTTTTTCTTATTGTTCTTAATTTTCATCTGGAATTCTTAGTGCTCATCTGATTTATGTTCTTAGTATTCTTAGTGTTTATCTAGAAATTTGGGATATGTTCTTAGTGTTCATCTGGAACTTTGTTTTGATTCATTTTGGAAATTTGAATATCATGTTGAATCATGCTCAAAATGAGAAATGAAAAAAATTTATTTTCAGTATCGACACTTGGTTGTTGGGATTTGGTTGAACAAACATATAGGATTGTTATGGAAATTACTAATGAGTTGAAATTTTTAATTAACTAATGAGTTGAATCTGTTATGTAAATAAAAAAACAAAAATTAAAGAAATTTAAGAGTTGATGAAATTTAAAGAAAATAAAAATTAATGAAAATAAAAATGAATAAGAATTAATAAGGAAATTAATGATATTATTATCAATTAATTAAAATGTTAATGAAATTAAATTTAAAATTGAGGGTATAATGGTCTTTTTCTCTTAAGTCAAAAGTCAACTAAGATAGAAAAGGGTAAAACGATCATTTAACTTTCTTATGTTAGTCTTTTAACCCCAACGGCTCAAAACGTCCGTGGACCGAACATTAGGGTGCCCAAATGTAATAAAAACTTAAGAGTACCAAAAAGTCTGTGGACCGAACATAAGGGTACCATAATATATTTAACCCTTCTGAAACCATTTCGATCACTTAGTTGTGGTCATTCTCTATTGTGTGTGAACCTTTAGGATTTTATGAGTATTGGTAGTGAAATGAAACAAGATGTTTCACCCACTGGTCATGAGTAACTTCTAGCAAGACCTATGGTTTCCTAAGTCATAAAACTAATGATCGATACTTCGTCAAGTCCTGTTATCATAAGTATTTCTTATCCTCTAGTCGTTTAGCGAGTGTCACGAATGAATAAAGGCATAGAAGCACCATCCTTTCCAATTCAGTCTAAACACGTTCTCTTGATTCTGAGTAAGGAATGTAAGTGACTGATCACACGCATGGCCATGCTTCTTTTACAAACATCCTACTCATCAAGAGTGGTCATTTTGATGACATCTAACTGTATACTACAAGTGACAAGTCCCTATGACCATCACCCATTTGTCGCACATGTGTTATCCATGACCGATCATAACCTTTATAACTATCAGTTAGGACAATCATTTGGTTATGCCAAATCATGAATCCACATCATATAGATCACATGGTGATGTCATGGTCGAAGGACTAAAGACTTTTTTGATAGTTGAGTTATACTAATGTCTCCTTATTCTATGGAGTATTCTCAAGGGGGGTCGTCCAGATGTCAAACCCTTTGGCATCCGTGACTTTGACTCAAATCTCTATATGCATGATCAGCAAACATGATCATCTCACTAAAATCACAATAGCTCTGACTATCGGTTCAGGGACCTATGAATGAAACTTACTCTTTTGTCTATTAAGAGTTATACTATTTGAGAAATGTTCCCAAATATCTTTATAGAAAGTAATACATTCCCTGATTTATTTAATCATTATAACCTAATGATAATAAAACATTTTCCAATTGTTATTAACTCAAAATGATAATGTACATGGTGTGGCTTGTCCTAGGTCACAAAACCCCAACATCTTGAGAGACTCTAACATTCATGGGAAGAAGCAAGTTCAACTATCTTTTAGCATGAAACACTTTGGGAGTTCTAATGTCAATGCAGATGGCAAGACATCAAGAAAAAGGACAAGAAGCTCAAAGAGTCCAAGCATCCTTAAATCAAGCATTGAAAAGGTTCAAGCTTCCCTTCCAACCCTAGAAAAGAAAAAGAGGATACTTGAAGCTCTTCTTCAATGCCTTCAAGATATTGAAGATGTCGCTTTAGATGTCGACCCAGAAAACTCCTCAACAGAGTTAGATCCTCTGCAAAGCTATGTGTCTCTATCCTCTATTGTCACCTGTACACTTTTGATGGGTATGTGTGGTTAAACACCTGTTTACCTCGGGCATGTCCGAGCTTATCTTTTGATGTACTAAGTAACTTTGCTACAACTCTCTGCTCCAAGACTTTTGTCTCTATTTGACTTGATGTTGTCGTTTATATAGTATACTATTTGCTACTATTGATTCTCTCTCCTCTACTAGAAGTATATGATGAAGAATAGTAGTTAGCTGTTCTCTATCTTTGGCACTTTTTAAGGCAATCTGGGGGAGAAGTGGTATGACTATTATGAAGCATGCAAATTAGAAGTACTTAGATTAAATATTATCTATTGTGTGATCTGGTAAGAAAAAGCATGCCTAGATGTTGAAGAATGTGCGTGTTAATTAATGCATATTATAAGATGTTAGTCCTCTATGTCTTTTCCATCCCCCAAATTGAAGGAGATACAGTCTTGTCTACAAAAATGGCCAAAAGGGGAGATTGTTGCTACATCTAGATTGGCCATGTTTGTGTCAAGCAACATGTCAATAGACATCTTCTGTGTGCCCGGTAGCAAAGATGGAAAATATGCCAGCCCGGTTGTCATCAGACATCTTAAGTGTATATCTGCATATCTATTATTGCATATTTGTTTCCTACTTAGAAGATATTTCTCTAATAGGTATCTGCTCTATTAAGGAAAGTCTCTAACGCAAGGAAACTAAGTGATTTTCCCTGTCGTGACTCTTAAGGTTAAGGAAACCCTAGGAGGTACGATACAAGGGATTGCTTGAGCTATAAAATCCCAAGTAACTTTGGTAGCTTGATTTGGATCACCAGTTATATTCTCTCCGAACATTATAAGTAGTAACTGACCATTTTTCGTCCTGAAGAACTATTTGTTCATTGTTCCTTGTTAATGATTTTAGGTTTCCTAAGCATGTTGGACTAGCGTGTTAGGAGACGGAATGAATTAGGCAAGGGGGAACGTTTTTGTGGTCAACCTCGATTCGTAACTAAAGAGTGATGATGTTGTGTTTTCGTGATTCAAGTGTCACGATCAACCATTGAAGACTACAAGGTTAATCTGAGACTGAAGGGCTTGTAGAGTGAAATCAAGAGTGGCTCTGGGATTCAGGGGGAGACCCTGAGATAGGTTTACACTGTAATAATAACATAGGTTTGAAATGCTCCGCAACCAAACTCTTTATCTCTTCTAGATCATGTGAAAAGAATTCTCCAACTCGTATCTGCAAGATTCTCTTACAAATAGAATTGAAATTTGCTAGTTTGTGAAAGAACATAGAGCATTGGTCTCCTTCTAAAAACCATCTGACTCGGGCCTTTTGACTCCAAATTTGAGCCAAAACTTTATGTTTGTCAATCAAGACCACCTTAATTTGAGAACGTATAGAGAATTCAGATTCTGACAGAGCCCTTGTCACGCCCAATTTTAGTAAACCGAACTTGGGACGCGAACGTTTTAAAAACATACAAACACTTGAAACCTGTTTTCATTGAATCACTTTGAAATCATCATTTGTTCAACAAAATAATAATTACAGTTTAAAACACGTCCCAGCAAGTGGACAAAAGTACAAGGTATCCGTCACTAGACTCAAAAGACAAGACCCGGACTCCGCTCCTAGCTCCACAAGCTTCGAGAGCTCACCTAGTCCGTCCCACGAACAGTACCTGTAGGAAAAGCAGCTAGGGGTGAGCGTTCGCTCACCACCACGGATAACAGACTGACTACGGCATAATTAGCAGACAAAGCAAGTAACACCAACAACAACTCAACACCGGGGAACACCATCCCCAACCCAAGTACTCTAACTGAACATACACCCACTGTTGCCTTCCCTGACCAACTCAACACTTTCACACGTAAAGTAGACCTGACACAACCATTGACGACCTCTTCCAAGGACTCAAAAGAAAGTTACGCAACACCAAACAGCATCACAAAGGATCACACCCCAAACAAGATCACGAAGGATCGCACACCAAACAAGATCACAAAGGATCGCAAACCAGCTGCCAAGAACGCCCTCCCGGGACTCTAACCCGGTCAGGCCAACCCAAGAATGCTGCAACTTACCGGGACTCTAACCCGTAAGCCAGCCGGAAAATGCTTGCACTTGCCGGGACTCTAACCCGTAAGCCAGCCAAAGTATGCGTGCAACTTACCGGGACTCTAACCCGTAAGCCAGCCAAAGTATGCTCACAAACCCAAACCACACACGCACGGCCAGGACCCTTTTTTTGGCGGGCGGGCCCCCTACCCCGTCTGAACATGCAGACGCGTGTGCTCGTGGACCCCCGTTTCAGGAAGCGAGCGCCCAACCTCCGGTAGCCACAATCACAATCACAATCACAAACACAATCACAAGCAAAATCAACAACCATTAACAACACAGGTTCAACACTCACACACACTCATGGCCACCAAGACACTAACCGTAACACTCGGACTCAACAGCCCCACAGGCACTCACGGCCTCCCAAAACACACCGACAGTAAGACACGGACTCAACAGCCCCACAGGCACTCACGGCCTCCCAAGACACCAACCATAAAACACGCTTGCAACTTACCGAGACTCTAACTCGTAAGCCAGCTAAAGAAAGCTTGCAACCCCCCGAGACTCTAACTCGGTTGGCCAGCCAAAGACACCAACCTTAGTACACGAGCTCTCAAGGCCACCCAAAACACCAAAGGTAAAGACACGGGTTCAACAACCCCACGGGCACTCATGGCCACCCAAAACTCAACGATAAAACACGCTTGCAACTTACCGAGACTCTAACTCGTAAGCCAGCTAAAACACCAACAGTAAAGTACGGGCTCTCATGGCCACCCAAACACGAATAATAACACGGGCTCTCATGTCCACCCAAGACTCAACAATAATAATACACGGGCTCTCAAGGCCACCCAAGACGCCAAAATAAACAATCAACCTCCGGCTTAACCCAAGCCTCCAACAGTCCAAATATCAACAGTTTCTCAATCAACCTCCGGGCATGGTCATATGCCTCCAGTAATTCAATTATCGCTAAGTTCTCTGCTCCTACGACACTATTAAGTGTCACATGCCTTTCCAATAATTAATAAGTTCCCGTAACATGCTTTTCTAATAATTGCTACGATCCCGTATCATGCTTTTCTAATAATTAAATAAACCTAATCAACCCACGACACCCCGGTGTCACATGCAATTCTACTGTTAACTTTCCCCAGTCAGGGCCGAGATCCGGCTACTTTTCCCTACCTCGTGCGTGTTCTCCCAAAAGCCAACCACGAGCTCCGGTGATGATCTCAGTCACTCACCCAGCTTTCCCTTGCCTCGGTCCGTGGCACGATCTAAAGGAACACAATTTAAAGTCACTAAACAACTCGCAGGAATAAGCCGAAAACCATTAAACTCGATGCCCAAACTTAACCCGGACAATGTCGATCACTCCCAAACTTCCCAATTACTCGACATTGTCGATAAAGGACCCGTAAAGGCCCGATTCGCCCGACATGGCGAATCTGCCCGGGTTTTGGTTAATTGCCTTCCGGGGCTCCGAAAGCCCCCGTTTTCGTTTCTACGGTCTTAGAATAATTCAAGGAACCCAACGCACTTGACGGAATCGAATTCCGACTTCTAAGTCAATTAATTAACGTTTAAAGTTTCCAAAACCCGTTAATTACCACTTCTCCAATTTAATTCCAAATTTCGATTCGATTAAGGATAAAAGGTCCGGGGAACGTTTTAAACCACCCGAACAATAAAACCCGAGCACCCAAGAACGTGGGCCCCACCAAACCACTTGGCCGAGAGCTCCTGGGGATCAAGGGGGGTTCGGCCACCATGTGGTGGCTGCTGCCAGCTCCGGCCAGCCACCTCATGGCCGGCCGGCCACCACCCATGGTGGCCGGAGCTCCTCCCGACCCTCCGGTCACTGGAAAACGTGAAATTAAACCCCCAAACGCCTCTAAAACGTCTCCAACACCTCCCCAACCTCCACACAACCCTAAATCATTCGTTTTAACAAAACCCTAGCTTTCCAAAATAATCAAAACGAGAATCGGTTTGGGTATTACCGTAGAGGAGGATGAGGGGAACGGGATTGCTCTTTGCTTCAAGACTATCCAAGGGTTTGATTCTCCTCCAAACCCTACCCTTTCTCCTTCTCTCTTCTTCTTCTTCTTCTTCTTCTCTCTCTAAACTCTCTCTTCTCTCTTTCTAATTTAATTAAACTAACACAAAACCCTTTTTCCTATCCTTTTAAAAACTTGTACTCGGCCACCTATTCCCATCCATTCATTTCCCCCCCAAAACTAACACCACCACTAATTGGACAAGTGGCAAGGTGGGTCCCACACCTTTTGGAAAATATCTAGTTGATATTTTCCAATCAGTTTCGCGAAAAACGGACGTTTCGGGCCCCGAACGGGCACTTTTCCCAAGAAATTACGAAACTTGACGGGCTACAAGGAAACGGCTCAACTAAGACCGCTGCGACGACGACTAAGCTTTTTGGATCCAAAACGGTCCTCGAATGGACCAAAACGTCGCTCGGTTGACTTTTCCAACGAAAAGTCAACATTTCCCAAATTGACCAGAAAGTTGCCCTGAGTTTCCCGGAACTCAATTTGGTCAATAACGGGGTCAACTTAAGTCCGGTATGACCCTCGGGGTCATTTTAGGTTCACTTAACTGTCAGTCTTAAAATTTTTAAATTTTCCTGTTTTTCGCAGGTTTGACTGGCATTGACCGGGAGTGGTTATTACAATCTACCCCCCTTAAAGGAATTTCGTCCGCGAAAATAGAATAACGCTCATAAAAGGTACAATAAACACGTACCCTGATAGGTCTCGCGGTAGGTAGGGGATCCTGGGGCCCGGAAATCGGTAACCGTGTACATTCTCCCCGCTGGCGCATGCTGTCTCTGGCTCGGCGCACTAACTGCTGGATAAACATAGCTCCGCTGCTGTCTCGGAGCTGGCCCGCTCGTCGACGGCTGTGAAGACC
Organism: Erodium maritimum; assembly: GCA_963921825.1. Lineage (NCBI taxonomy): Eukaryota > Viridiplantae > Streptophyta > Magnoliopsida > Geraniales > Geraniaceae > Erodium > Erodium maritimum. The sequence continues at coordinate 115,844,032 of OY997588.1, forward strand.
TCGACTGTTGGCTCTGACGAGGGCGCGACTGCTGTGATTGTCGCATTGTCGTTGCCCCCAACGGCTCATAGCACTGGCCGATAGTGTGCCCAACGCGGCCGCACCGGTGACACCTGGTCTCATCGGCCCTCGGCCCCGTGTTCATCGGACACTCTCGCTGCATGTGGTCTGGCTGCCCGCAACTATAGCATCCCAGCCGTCTCTCCGAAACGACTGGCCCCACTGACGCCACCGACCCCCGCTGTCTCGATCCATCCTGATGAGTCTGTGGTCGGAAGGATCCCGTGGTCCTCTGCCTCTGCGGGTCTCGTGACTCGGACGGCCCTGCAAAGCTGGTTGGCCGCTGTCGGACCTCACGGGTCCTGTCCGCATCCCGGATGCCCTGCTCCACCGTCGCTGCGGTGTCCACAAGATCCGTATACTTCCGCAACCTCAAGGCGAGGACCTTGTCCCGAATCACCGGTCTCAGTCCCCCTGGAACCGCAGACCACGGTTCTGCTCAGTAGTCACCATCTCCGGCGCGAATCTGGCCTCGTATTCTGCCACTGTCAATCCTCCCTGCTCCAGATCTATGAACTGCCGATGTCGCTCCAGCCGAGCCGACTCGGGAAAGTACTGCGCCATAAACACATCCTGGAAGATGCTGTAGTCGTATCCAACCATGTCCTTCACACGCCCCCACCAGTGGTAGGCGCTGTCTCTCAGCTGATGGGCAGCAAAGGACACTCTGCGGCGACCGTCTTCGATACTTGATGTATCCAGGTCCCGCGTGACCTGCTCTATCCACCTCTCGGCTAGGTCGGGGTTCGGCTCCCCGACAAATGTAGGTATCCCGAGCTTCAGGAAGTCTAGTAGTGCTCGGGACGTGTGATCCTCTGTCTGAACGGGCCTCACTGGGGCCGCGGCTGCCTCCGGGGCTGGCGATGATCGCCATTAAACTCTGGACTGTCCTGGTCAGCTCATCCAGGGCAGTCATAACGGGTGGGTCTGCGACCGGCGGGACGCTGGGCATGCCCGTAGACAGTCCCGCATCGCTCCTCCTGTCCTCACCGACATGAGTACCCTGCGCCTCGGCGTACTCGGCGGGCTCAACGGTGGGCACCCGTCCTGGTGTCCCCGCTGACCGTCCCCGCCTGCCTCGCGAGGGCGCTCGTCCCCGTGCCACTGCTGCTCTTCCTTGTCTGCCACGAGCCATCAGCAGGTATCCTCTACACGGATACACGCAAACGTTCAGTTTGCGAACTCAAATAAAGACAACCAGCTCGAATACACTAACGTTCCCACGGTCTACGTCTACCCCAACGTACTTGTTACTAAACGCCACACCGTTCACGCTAATCATACTTCGATTATAATAACGCGTAAGCGAAGCCTCAATTTTTAACCACACAAACGTACACCAAGCCCTCATCCAGTCATTTATGCATTTACTTATAACTTTATACAACCAAGCCAGTGTTCGCTACTCGTCCCTTGCGGCAAAAGTAGTAAAGGGAATAAGCGTTATGCTCACCTCCACGGACACCCGCTCGATTATGGCATACTAGTAACGCACCAAGGACTTACCACTCTAACAATACCTCAAGTACTCGCTCGAGTAAGATAAACTTCGACACGGGAAATACGTCCTCAAATCAGTAAAACACCACTGCTCGCGCTATTAAAGCCTTAAGTATACTAATACGTAAGCGAAAAACTCAACGACAACCCAACCGTGCACCAGGCCTACGGCCTCTACCACCCACACTGCGAACACAAACCCATAAAACCAACGCTCAATCGCACGAACAAGAACCGAGTCACACAACCACCAACCTAAATGCACAATGAAACAAACCCTTTTCCTTTTCTTTTCCCTTTTTTTTTTGAAAACCGGCTGGACCGGTCCGGTAGGTGGGCCGGACCATATGGCATTCTGGGCCGGAATGCCACCCGTGCTGGGCTGGCTGCTGGGCCGGCACGCCAGCCGGTCCGTGCTGGCTGCCGGATCGGACCAGCGAGCTCGTCCTGGTCTCGTACCAGGTCGGCCCGTGGTCCGTCCCGTAGCTGCGCCAGCTTCGCCCCTAACACCCCGTCACGTCGATCCTAGGACACTCGCATCCTACCCGTCTATTGGCGACCCGTACACTTGTGCGTCGCAGACATTTAACCACCAAAAAGACCAAACACGTACCACCAAACCCGACTAAACCACAAACACAAGCCAAACTGGCCAAACACCCATAACAACAACAACGACGACACCCGCCCACCGGGCCAACCAAAACTCCACAACACGCCCACCGGTCCAACCAACAACAATCACAATACGCCCATAGGGCCAATCGAAGTCAAACACAAACGCCCATGGCGTCACACAAAATCAAGACACGCTCACCGGGCCTACCAATACCGAACCACGCCCACCGGGCCAATCAAAGTCAAACACAAACGCCCACGGCGTCCAACAACATCAAAACAATCAAACTTTTAAAGCTTTCTCCACTTCATTTTTAAAACCTCATACTTGACATCACGCAGTTACAACCCGGTCCAGGCGTCCCCGAACAACGTTGTACCGACTTGATATCAGCACCGTCACGTTCGACTACAGGAGCGCTCCTGAGTCGACCCGCGTCAGCTTAAAAACATTTCACGCAGCAACAACAATCAGCAAGCCAGCAAGAAAACACTGCACGTACACACAAACACAAGCAGGACTCTCAACACCACGGGTCTACACCCGATTCCCGACCTGCGTACCCAACGTACAACGGGACTCTACCGACTCAACTCTCCCCACCTAATTGACGTACAGTCCGAGGTGTGAAACCTCGAGCTCTGATACCAAGCTGTCATGCCCCAATTTCAGTAAACCGAACTCGGGACGCGAACGTTTTAAAAACATACAAACACTTGAAACCTGTTTTCATTGAATCACTTTGAAATCATCATTTGTTCAACAAAATAATAATTACAGTTTAAAACACGTCCCAACAAGTGGACAAAAGTACAAGGTATCCGTCACTAGACTCAAAAGACAAGACCCGGACTCCGCTCCTAGCTCCACAAGCTTCGAGAGCTCACCTAGTCCGTCCCACGAACAGTACCTGTAGGAAAAGCAGCTAGGGGTGAGCGTTCGCTCACCACCACGGATAACAGACTGACTACGGCATAATTAGCAGACAAAGCAAGTAACACCAACAACAACTCAACACCGGGGAACACCATCCCCAACCCAAGTACTCTAACTGAACATACACCCACTGTTGCCTTCCCTGACCAACTCAACACTTTCACACGTAAAGTAGACCTGACACAACCATTGACGACCTCTTCCAAGGACTCAAAAGAAAGTTACGCAACACCAAACAGCATCACAAAGGATCACACCCCAAACAAGATCACGAAGGATCGCACACCAAACAAGATCACAAAGGATCGCAAACCAGCTGCCAAGAACGCCCTCCCGGGACTCTAACCCGGTCAGGCCAACCCAAGAATGCTGCAACTTACCGGGACTCTAACCCGTAAGCCAGCCGGAAAATGCTTGCACTTGCCGGGACTCTAACCCGTAAGCCAGCCAAAGTATGCGTGCAACTTACCGGGACTCTAACCCGTAAGCCAGCCAAAGTATGCTCACAAACCCAAACCACACACGCACGGCCAGGACCCTTTTTTGGCGGGCGGGCCCCCTACCCCGTCTGAACATGCAGACGCGTGTGCTCGTGGACCCCCGTTTCAGGAAGCGAGCGCCCAACCTCCGGTAGCCACAATCACAATCACAATCACAAACACAATCACAAGCAAAATCAACAACCAGTAACAACACAGGTTCAACACTCACACACACTCATGGCCACCAAGACACTAACCGTAACACTCGGACTCAACAGCCCCACAGGCACTCACGGCCTCCCAAGACACACCGACAGTAAGACACGGACTCATAGGCCCCACAGGCACTCACGGCCTCCCAAGACACCAACCATAAAACACGCTTGCAACTTACCGAGACTCTAACTCGTAAGCCAGCTAAAGAAAGCTTGCAACCCCCCGAGACTCTAACTCGGTTGGCCAGCCAAAGACACCAACCTTAGTACACGAGCTCTCAAGGCCACCCAAAACACCAAAGGTAAAGACACGGGTTCAACAACCCCACGGGCACTCATGGCCACCCAAAACTCAACGATAAAACACGCTTGCAACTTACCGAGACTCTAACTCGTAAGCCAGCTAAAACACCAACAGTAAAGTACGGGCTCTCATGGCCACCCAAACACGAATAATAACACGGGCTCTCATGTCCACCCAAGACTCAACAATAATAATACACGGGCTCTCAAGGCCACCCAAGACGCCAAAATAAACAATCAACCTCCGGCTTAACCCAAGCCTCCAACAGTCCAAATATCAACAGTTTCTCAATCAACCTCCGGGCATGGTCATATGCCTCCAGTACTCCTAGTATCGATAAGTTCACAAACAACCTCCGGGCATGGTCATATGCCTCCAGTAATTCAATTATCGCTAAGTTCTCTGCTCCTACGACACTACTTAGTGTCACATGCCTTTCCAATAATTACTAAGTTCCCGTAACATGATTTTCTAATAATTGCTACGATCCCGTATCATGCTTTTCTAATAATTAAATAAACCTAATCAACCCACGACACCCCGGTGTCACATGCAATTCTACTGTTAACTTTCCCCTGTCAGGGCCGAGATCCGGCTACTTTTCCTTACCTCGTGCGTGTTCTCCCAAAAGCCAACCACGAGCTCCGGTGATGATCTCAGTCACTCACCCAGCTTTCCCTTGCCTCGGTCCGTGGCACGATCTAAAGGAACACAATTTAAAGTCACTAAACAACTCGCAGGAATAAGCCGAAAACCATTAAACTCGATGCCCAAACTTAACCCCGACAATGTCGATCACTCCCAAACTTCCCAATTACTCGACATTGTAGATAAAGAACCCGTAAAGGCCCGATTCGCCCGACATGGCGAATCTGCCCGGGTTTTGGTTAATTGCCTTCCGGGGCTCCGAAAGCCCCCGTTTTCGTTTCTACGGTCTTAGAATAATTCAAGGAACCCAACGCACTTGACGGAATCGAATTCCGACTTCTAAGTCAATTAATTAACGTTTAAAGTTTCCAAAACCCGTTAATTACCACTTCTCCAATTTAATTCCAAATTTCGATTCGATTAAGGATAAAAGGTCCGGGGAACGTTTTAAACCACCCGAACAATAAAACCCGAGCACCCAAGAACGTGGGCCCCACCAAACCACTTGGCCGAGAGCTCATAGGGCTCAAGGGGGGTTCGGCCACCATGTGGTGGCTGCTGCCAGCTCCGGCCAGCCACCTCATGGTCGGCCGGCCACCACCCACGGTGGCCGGAGCTCCTCCCGACCCTCCGGTCACTGGAAAACGTGAAATTAAACCCCCAAACGCCTCTAAAACGTCTCCAACACCTCCCCAACCTCCACACAACCCAAAATCATTCGTTTTAACAAAACCCTAGCTTTCCAAAATAATCAAAACGAGAATCGGTTTGGGTATTACCGTAGAGGAGGATGAGGGGAACAGGATTGCTCTTTGCTTCAAGACTATCCAAGGGTTTGATTCTCCTCCAAACCCTACCCTTTCTCCTTCTCTCTCTCTTCTTCTTCTTCTTCTCTCTCTAAACTCTCTCTTCTCTCTTTCTAATTTAATTAAACTAACACACAACCCTTTTTCCTATCCTTTTAAAAACCTTGTACTCGGCCACCTATTCCCATCCATTCATTTCCCCCCCAAAACTAACACCACCACTAATTGGACAAGTGGCAAGGTGGGTCCCACACCTTTTGGAAAATATCTAGTTGATATTTTCCAATCAGTTTCGCGAAAAACGGACGTTTTGGGCCCCGAACGGGCACTTTTCCCAAGAAATTACGAAACTTGACGGGCTACAAGGAAACGGCTCAACTAAGACCGCTGCGACGACGGCTAAGCCTTTTGGATCCAAAACGGTCCTCGAATGGACCAAAACGTCGCTCGGTTGACTTTTCTAGCGAAAAGTCAACATTTCCCAAATTGACCAGAAAGTTGCCCTGAGTTTCCCGGAACTCACTTTGGTCAATAACGGGGTCAACTTAAGTCTGGTATGACCCTCGGGGTCATTTTAGGTTCACTTAACTGTTAGTCTTAAAATTTTTAAATTTTCCTGTTTTTCGCAGGTTTGACTGGCGTTGACCGGGAGTGGTTATTACAGCCCTTTCCTCCAAAATTCTGTCTAGGCTCTACCAAAGACCTCATCATTCCATTTTTCCGATCCCACCTTAACAATTGCAGCTTCTTCCGCATAATAAAGCTAGGTTCGCCTGTTACAGAGTAGCTATCCCAAGCATTTTTGACAAAAGCAAGGAGTTTGGGTACGAAGCCCAAACATTTAAGAAACGAAAAGGCTTGGGTCCCTAGTTTACAGGAGACGTTCCTAGAACAATCGGACAATGATATGAAATTTGTCTTGGCAGTCCGAGTTGAGAAAGATTCGAACACAACGAGAGCACTTCTTCTAAAACCAAGAACCAGTCCAGACTGAAAGCTTTATTACCTGCATCAAACCACGTATATTTTTCTCCCTCCATAGGCAAGTCCACTAGAGAGAGATCAAAAATAAAGTCTAGGAATGATGAACCATATCTAACTGAAGTTGTGTATGTGGATTACACTGTTATCACCGGTAGTAATGATTTGGGTATTTCTTTTCTAGAGTCTTTTTTCCAAAGTCAGTTCAATACCAAAGACCTGAGAAAGCCTTGTATTAATTTCTGGGAGTAGAGGTATCAAGAAGTACGAAGGAAGTATTTTTTTTTATCAGCTAAAAAATGATTTTATTGAAGGCCCAAAGGCAAGGGGGATACGGACATGGGAACAGAGTCCAAGAGAAAATTCATGAAAAATGAGCACAAAAACAACTTGGGAAGAACAACGTTGCGCGGTGGAACACAAAGCGGCACCTCGGAACCACCAAACCACACGCATGCACCGACGACCTCACATGAAAGTCGAAGAGGTTACCCGAAACACTGGCGGCCAGCACGGCGAGAGCAGTAAGGGGAAACCCGCCTTCAGATTTCCCCGACCACCACGCTTTGAAATCGCGGCAAGGAGAAACCAGGAGACCAACGGAAAGGGCTGAGAAAACTCGTCGGGGTCAACACTCATAAACAAAACGGAGAGCCCTCGGCCAACACCACAACACATCTATAGGAGGGACGAGGAGAAACTGAACACCAGAGGCAAGAGCCGAGGAGGCGGCCATAAAAGCATGGCGACGAAGAGCGGAAGAAGAAACCCACAACACCTAGGCCTAGATCCCAACGGGGAGGAGGGGTTTTGCTGGGGGCCAACACCCATGAGACCAGAGAAACCACAAGCAGGACCGAGGGAGGCACGGAGGAGGCAGATTCCAGCACCACCAAACATAGAGGAGGACAGAGAATGAGCCACATCTGAGGGAGCGGAGGCAAGAGGAACCCAAAGATTCAAGCCTAAGGAAGAAGTCGTAATGGGCGCGTCACCGTAGAAGAGAAAGGCCGAGGAAGGGTCGTAGAGCTCTAGTTGGAACAAGAAGGAGGGTGGCGGCTACTAGGCATGAAAACATTAAGAATGAGAGGATGGGAGGAAGCAAAAGGCAGAGAGAAGGAAGGGCAGTGGCTCCCATGGTCCGAGAAGGACCACAAGAGCCGTCGGAGGCGGGGAGGCAAAACGGTAAAACAAGGGCGATTGAGTTTGGGGTAGAGAGAAAAAGAGAAGGAAATATTCTTATCTTAGAGAAAATATGTGATAGATTTATTAACAAAAATTAGGAAATTAAGAATCAAACCATGTTTCGAGAATTATCTGAGAATCAAGAGATGTACAAAAAATTGTTGGAAACTAAATTATCTTACACCATATGTATTAAGATTTAAAAAGAATATTGTGATAAGGATCTTAACCGTTGGAAAGCTTAATGTCTTGTGTATATGCAAACCAAGTTAATAAGATTTTTTTGAAGGAATAAATTTATTATTTGAAGTGTTGCAAAATACATTTGAGTGTATTTGGGATAGTGAATCCGGACCACGAAAGGACATACATAGAACGGGCTTCCCGAGCTAGCCAGTAGGCTGCTCCGTTCGCTGACATAGAAATATACTCGAGTTTAACATCCTCGAGAACAACAAGAAGGGTCCGACAGCAATCAACTAATCGGCCCAAGAGGAGAACACCTGATGAGTCCCCTGAATCAAGTGGACCAGATATTGGGCATCGCTCCGAATAATAACTCTAGAGAGGTGCGATGCTTGAATCCATTGCAGAGCCTGCCAAATAGCCATAACTTCAGAGAACTCGGGTCCCAGTATATCAAGCCCACTACCGCTCCTTCCATCCAGAATCGCTCCCGCCTCTGTTCTACAAAGCCATCCCCAACCAAATTGTCCTGAATCGGCAAAGATTGCGCCATCAACATTGATAGTAGACCAGATCGGGGGCGGTGGAATCCATCTCGTCTGCCTGCATGAGGGGGCGACAGTGGGTTTGGATCGGCCACTCTGGGCCTCTGACCAACTGCATTGGGTGCTAAGAACTGTAGCTAGGATACCCTGAGGAGTAGAAATACTATTGTCCCAAACCCTCCCATTTCTCGCTTTCTAGATCTCCCAGAGAATCAGGCTCAATTTACTCTTCATTTGCATGTCCGGTAGTAGCATCAGTAGATACATCCATTCATGTAGAGTACCCGAAGGGGAGATAGGGACCGGTGTACCTGATAAAGCCCAAACTACTTGTGCGAACGAACAGTGGAGGAGGAGATGGTTGATAGTCTCCTTATCATCCTTACATATCAGACAAATGCTCGGGATCGGGACGAACTTGGTTCGTATATTGACCCTACTTGTAGAGTGACGAATAAAGCCCGCTAGAGGAAAACCTTTATACGCGGTTGGACATCCAGGTCCCAAATGCCCGTCCAAACCGTCGTGCCAGCCGATACATGCCATCGCCCATTCTCTCGGGATAATGCCCTATACCCTTCCTTGACTGAATACGCTCCCTGAATGTTTTACTTCCACGACCATTTGTCTGAGTGATTGGGAACAGGAGGAGGTACCTACAGTATATCCTCCACAATGCCAAGAGGAAAGTTGTGTTGGAGCTTCGGGATGTCCCACGACTGGCCTTGGCTCGAAGCCAGCTCTGACACCCTCATGCTCGGGATAATACAGGTATGAGGCGGGATGACAAGATCATTCCCTAAGAGCCAGGGAGACCCCTCCACCATAGGCGAACAATCGTCCCCAATAGTCCGAATCAATCCATGTTTAAGCAAAACCTGAGTAGCTCGGAGTCCCGACCATACCTGGCTGGGGTTAGTATCCCCATCTGCGGTTAGAAAGTCACCCTTCGGATAATACCGAGCCTTGAAAATATGAGTGACCAAACTATCTGTCTGGGTCAAGAACTTCCATCCCATATTGGCCAGTATAGCTAGTTCATATCTCTCATGTCCCGGAATCCCATTCCCCCATCCTCCTTCGGTCTACAAAGTTTCTTCTAGTCCTCCTAGATAATCAGTTTGTTTCCCCTAGGGGTCCCCGTCCACCAGTATCGTGCTAGGGCAACATGGATCTTGTTGGTGGATTCCCGCGGCAGAAGAAACACACTCATGGCATAGATTGGCATGGCCTAAAGCATTGATCAAATCATCACCTCTTTACCCCCTGCGGACAACATTTGGCCATTCCAAGTTCCTATCTTAGTTACAATTTGATCGCACAGAAATTGGAGACTCTGACCTTTGCTTCGATCTAGCATGTTCGGGACCCCCAGATACATAGATGGGCCAGAAATCTCCTGAATACCTAGTATGCCACAACAGGTTGCTCGGTTCTCTGGCGAGGTGTTGCTACTGGAGAAAATAGAGGACTTGCCCTTGTCGATTACCTGGCCCGACAAGTGTCCGAAGGATTGTAGGATTTGGTTAAGCTGTTCAGCCTCTTCCTTATCGGCCCTACAGAAGATGTAACAATCGTCTGCAAAGAAAATGTGAGATACTACCGGGGCCCCATAGCCACCGAAACCCCGTGAATAGTCCCGTTCCTTTCAGCTTGGTTAAGCATACGGGAGAGACCTTCCATACAAAACAGAAACAGATATGGAGACAAAGGATCACCTTGTCGACCCCCCGCCCAGCTGTGAAAGGGGTCGTATGCTTGCCATCTGAGCTCACCGTGTGTTGAATAGATCGCATGCAGGCAAGAACCAGAGACCTCCACCCTACATCGAACCCAAACGCGCCCATCATGGATAAGAGGAAGGAGCACTCTGTTAGTCTTAGTGCCCATAGTTCAATCCAAAATGTCCAAATGTATATATCATCGTTAGCAATAAAATTAAAGCGACTTTATATTACTTATGTGTGTGAGTAATATATCGATGTGTGATCAGATCTATGTCCACAATGCAAATAGAACCATAGATCGATATAGATCACACTCGATGGGTCCCTAGTCAACAAAGCTTCACTAAAAGCGACTAGTATGAAAGATGACTCTTTATGGCTTACGTTCTGTTAGTCATTGGAATGGGATTCCATAGTATGATCATAGATATCATGTGAGACATGATATTGGACGATCCGCCCTGAATATGTGCCATAGATTAAGTCATGAACATATTCAGTGTCGTAGCTTGTCATATATCCTTAGACCAAGGAGTCTCTGTGATCGATACGTAGTCAACAACTGAGTTTGACCTGAGCCTAACGTTGTCCGTAACAGGGCTTCCAGAACGGCCAGGATTTTCTTGGGGACGAGCTACATGAGTGACACGAAAGACGGCTAAGGGATTTATCCCTCATACCGAGGTATGAGAAAGATACCGGTTTTCGGCCGCTTGATCGAGAGTGACTGAAAGAATAGCATGACCATGCACATGATACTGGGTATCATATATTCAGTCATCTCACATATCAAGGAACAGTGATTGAGAATAATAAGGATGACGGCTCTATGCCTTATCTCAATCAGGATATCGAAGATAAATGGGTAGTGACATAGACGACGGAAATGTTAGAATCGACAGGGTCGATTCGTTATGCAGTGTCAAGCAATACTAAAGTCTCGTTAGTTGCCACTTAAATATGATCAAGTAAAATGAGATTTTACGTTGATCTATTCACATGCATAAACCTAATGGTCACACCAGAGGGTGAAACTCATTGACACATTTATGGAGAATGCCCAAAAGGGAGTTGTCTCGGGAAATTACCAAAACTGGGTTTTGGGTCATGTGCCCGTAAGTGAATAGGACTTTACGGCTTGAGACAAGGCTTGGAGTCTTGGGATTGATCGCGTCGGATAATGTTGAACATTTCTGGTATGGAAGGCTTGGAGGCGATGAACGAATCACGAGACCTCATTGGAAATGGCCACGGGCCATGTTCCAAGAGGCCCATGAAAGGCCCATACAACCAAGGCCCATGGAACTAATTAATTAAGTCTTGATTAATTAGTACTAAGTAAGCATGACAAGGATTAAGGTGTTGGTGATTCACCACCTAACCCCATCTTATCTAGCCATACTTTGTCATATTTACACCTTACTTGTCACCATGCTTGTCCCATGCATTTAGTTGGACAAGTATGAGGTATGTTATATTTAAGTCATCTTTTTTCAACATAACAAACACAAGACAAGAATAGAAAACACAACTTCTCTCCCTCTCTCAATACAATTTCGGGTTTGGCAATCTCCCACCTCCATTTTTGTGTTCTTGAGTCCTCAAAGAGAAGAACTACGTGGCTTTGATTCCCATGTGGGTACGTAGGCGTCTTGGAGACTCAAGCCAATCATTCGTTAACCGGTGTTCTTGTTTTGGTAAGAAATAATGCTGAGTTTTTCTCTTGTGAATCCATTCTTTGTTAGTTGTTTCATGGTTTTAATCGTCTCTTGGTTTTCATTGATTTTCCGCTGCGAGTTGGTTCATCTCCAACCCTACCTCGATACCCAACAGTGGTATCAGAGCCGTTCTACCTTCGGGATTCATAAGACGGTGTTGAAAGTTTCGGTTTTGACATGTTAATTTGCCAAATTGTTTGATAACATGTTTTAAATTCTTGTTTATGAGTTTAAATCATGAAAAATGAAATTTTGGAAAGTTTTTCAAAGTTTTAAATTTTGAATTTTTTTTTATTTTTCGGGTCTCGGGAGCGGGACTCTCGGGGAGCCGAAACCGGGACCGAACGGGGCTCCGTTGGACGGAGATAGGCCAAGAATGACCATTGGATGGTTGATATGCCAAGGCTAAACCGTTTTGTTAGTTATGACGAGTTTGGAATCGTCATGACGAACTCGAAGATCAAATGTTCAAAAGTTTCATTTTTGAACGGTTTCGATAAACCGAACATCAAAATTTTTCGAAACTTGGCTATTAATTAAAACCGGAAAATCACATGATGTTTGATAACATTCTTGTTTGATAACACGATGTGTGATGTGATGTTGGCATGGTGTACATAATAGCCCCGAGCTCGTTTTAATTATTTATCGCTTTTCGCGGCCTGCGAGCCGTTAAAGTTAGCGTGTAACTTTTCTTTCAAGGTGTGGACGTCGAACCACTTATTTGTAATATTTATTTATTCCTGACATGCGAGTCGTGTTTTAAATTGTATTATTTTGCTCAAGACGAAGAAAGGGCGAAAAGGTCATTTAGTGGGTTTTCGAGTGTTGGCGTCGGCTTGGAGTCGATGAAGCTCAAGAAGCTAGTGGGAGTTAGTTTAGGGGGCTATTATGTGCACATTTATCGCTTTATGCTTGGTTTAGTTTATGCATGATTAATTCTATGTGTTGGATTAGAATTGCATGCTTAACTTTATTTATCGAGCATATCACCTCACATGCAAAGATAAAATTGGAATTTTAATCCTTGTTTGTGAGCCCTTAGAACCGTAATTACATTAGATGTAGTTGACGGGTTCGAAGGAAGAATTACATTGGATGTAGTTGGAGACATCGTTACATTTGGAATGTAGTTGATGTGCTTATTGCATCTAGGATGCGCCAAAAATTTTAAACACAACCGGACAAGTAAAAGCGGGTCATGTCCGATACCTCCCAATCATCAACACCTTACTACCTCCCCGTCCTATGGGTGTCGTGCGCATTAGCGGAGCATCCATGGGGAAGCGGGGTAGTAGGTTTGGACGACATATGTGGGTGTCGTGCGCATTAGCGGAGCACCTACATAGTGACGAGCCATAGTTGAAAATTGGTGGACCCGACTACGATTCTCAGCTATGGTTGAGCTAGGGTATCAGATAGGGTAAGCCGTGTACTTAAGTACATACCCTAGCCAAGAGTCACATTGGATGTGATTGGACGGGGTACTACCTACATAGCTCGATTGAGTGGTGAGCCTTCGTTCAGCTTGATCGAGTGCATCAATGATCTTGGTTTTAGATTCTAAAGGTATAGAATCGATTGTTGGTATTTAAGCTTGATCTTCATAAAATTTATTCAGTTTACTGATTGAATTTTATCTGTTGTAGATCAAATGACAAATTCAGCGAACATTAATAGTTTGTCATTAAAAACCATTATTGACAGGGTCAAACTAAATGGGACAAACTATTTGGACTGGTACAGAATTTTAGGATAGTCCTCAAGTCTGAACGCAAATAATATGTCCTTGATAAGGCTGTCTCTAAGACCATATCAGAGTTACATGAAGTGTCATTAACTGCTGAGAAGAATATCAGGGATCTGGGATCCAAGGATATTCTGATGGTCAACAACGCTATTGGAAGTGGCAAGGGCGGGGCCCATGCGTACTTGGCGGGAAAGATGAGACACCTGAGAATGTCTACTTCTACTGCCAACAGTCTGGTCATTGGAACTGGGATCATAGGAAGTTCACGGCTGATATGAAGAATGGCAGTGGGACTGCGCCTTCATTAGATAGCCTGGATGATCTGAAGAAGGGCAGTAGGACTGCGCCTTTATCAGGAAACCTGGATGATCTAAGGAAGGACGGTGGGACCGTGCCTTCATCCGGTATTAACTATATAGAGCTACATATCTCTACTTCCAAATATTCATGGATATTAGATACCGGGACTGAATCTCACACATGCACTAACGTATAATGGCTGAAAGTAAGAGAGGTTTGCAAAGCACGAAATGGACCTAAGAGTTGTGGCAACTGTTGTAGGATCCATGAGTCATGCTTTACCAAATGGCCTTGTATTAGTAGTGTATAATGTATATTGCATACCTACTTTCAGTAGGAATATTATATCTATATCCGTGTTTGACAAAGAAGGATCTAATGTTAATATTGGAAATTGAGTTTTCAATGTTCTATGCAATGATATATTTTATGCTAGTACTAACTTGGTTGGAGGATTGTACATATTAGATATGGGTAACAATGCCTCAAGTTCTTATATTAGGTTAATACCAAGAGGTCTAAATACAACGATTTAAACCTAACTCTGTTATGACACTATCATTTGGGCCGCATAAACAAGAAGCGTTTATCAGCACTTCAGAAGTGCGGGCTTTCAGGTCCATTCGAATTCCATTCAATCGATAGGTGCAAGGCTTGTTTGATGGGCAAAATGACTAAAGCGCCCTTTATCGGTCGCGGTGAAAGGGCGGGTGAATTGTTGGGGCTGATACACTCGGATGTGTGTAGACCAATAGGTTCGCTAGCCAAGGGGGGTTTTAGCTACTTCATCACATTGACTAACGATTATAGTAGATATGGTTATGTCTATTCAATAAGACATAAGTCTGAAGCTTTTTGATAAATTAAAATAGTTCAAGAAACTGAAGTAGAAAACCGGCTTGGGAAAAGTATTAAGATACTTCGATTGGATCAAGGTGGAAAATACTTAACCATAGAGTTGTTAGATCATCTGGTGGAGAGCGGGATCTTTTCATAATGGACTCCTCTCGGAACACCGTAGTTTAATGTTGTGTCCGAGCGGAGAAATCGAACTTTATTGGATACGGTCCGATCCATGATCAGTTGGACTGATCTCCCAATCTCTTTCTGGGGTTATGCTCTAGAGACAACCGCATTCATAGTGAATCGGGCTTCGACGAAGGTTGTGGAAGGGGCAGTATTTTAGAAATGGCATTGGAAGATGCTCACTTTGTATTTCCTAAAGATTTGTGGTTGCGAGACTTATGTGAAACATTTGGTTTCGACTAAGCTCGAACCAAGATCTGAGATATGCACCTTCGTGGGGTATCCCAAAGCAACAAGGGGATACTACTTTCTACAAACCCAGTGAGAACATGGTGTTCGCCACTTGGGGCGGGGTCTTTAAGGAAAATAAGTTTTGTTTCCAAAGACGCCATTGGGAGGATTGTGCATCGCAAAGAAATTCAGGATGGTACAGATCCGTCTAAACACAGTAGAAAGGGAGCCAGAGATGGTCGTAGAGTAAGAACCAATTCCTATTACGATTTCGGAAGGTCAAGGCGATCTGAAAGGATCAGTCGTCCACCTCCAAGATATGGTATCTGGAGGAGACAATGAAGTCATGGTGGATCACGATGATCTAGCCACCTTTCAGGAAGTCGTGGATGGGCCCGACTCAGAGTTATGGCTGTGAGCCATGAGGGAGGAAATGCAATCCATGTCGGACAACCAAGTATGGGAACTGGTTTATCCCATCAATGGTGTGAGGACCATCGGATGCAAATGGATCTTCAAGTTGAAGATGGACATGGACGGAAACCCTCTGACCTACAAAGCTCGACTGGTGGCGAAAGGTTATAGGCAGATCCAATGGATTGACTGTGAGGAAACCTTCTCCCTAGGGGCTATGGTCAAAATCGATCCAAATTCTTCTTGACATAACTGAGTATCATAATTACGAGATATGGAAAGTGGATGTCAAAACCACTTTCCTAAATGGAAGTTTGATTGAGGATGTTTTAAGTCTCAGACACAAGGTTTTGTCGATCCGAAGAATAAGGGAAAGATTTGTAAATTGTTGAAATCCATTTATGGATGGAAACAAGCTTCTCGGAGTTGGAACCTTCGTTTTGATGAATCTGTAATTGGATTTGGCTTAATCAAGAACGAGGATGAATCTTGCGTTTATAGAAGGCTAGTGGAAGCAAGATTACTTTTCTGGTGCTCATTGAAAACGATATCCCAACCTTGCACGAGACTAAAGCTTGGTTGAGGAAGTGTTTTTCAATAAAGGACTCAGGCGATGCTTCTTATATCTTAGGGATTAAGATATGTAGAGATTGCACCAAGAGGGTCTTGGATTTAAGTCAGGGAACCTATGTGAACAAGGCAATGAGTAGGTTCTCAATGCTCGATTCAAAGAAAGGACCCTTACCCACTAGTCATGGCATTTCTCTCAGCAAGACTCAGTGTCCTGAGACACCTTATGAGCTGAAAAGGATGATGCGAATCCCATGCGCCTAGGGGCAGGATCGATCATATATGCCATGACATGTACGAGACCGGACGTCTCGTAAGCATTATGTTGTACCAGTAGACATCAGTCTAACCCGGAGGAAAGATGATGTTGAACTAGCCGTCGAAGGATAAGTAGACACTAGTTTTCCAAGACAAATCCAGATGACTTTAGAAGTTAGTCAGGATATGTGTTTGGGCTGAATGACGGAGCTTTAGCTGGGATAGCGTAAAGCAAGATACCGTCGCCGAATCTACAACATAGGCCAAGTACATGGATGCTGCAGAAGCAGCTAAGGAGGCTATGCGGATTTGGAAATTCACGGCAGGGTTGGGTGTAATTAAAAACCCATTTAGCCCGGTGAATCCATTTTGCGACAAGATAAGGGCCATTGCGCAAGCTAAAAGCCCATATCGCATAACAAATCCAAACATGTACGATGTCGTATCCACCTCATCAGACAAAGACTGAACCGAGTTGAAGTGAAGATAACCTATATTGCAGCAGATGATAACATAGTCAACCCCTTGACTACGGCTCTGTCACTACATAAGCATGTTATACATTTAAAGTCGATGGGGACATGTTGGAGTTTAGATTGGAACTAGGGCAAGTGGAAGATTGTTAGTCTTAGTGCCCGTAGTTCAATCCAAAATGTCCAAATGTATATATCATCGTTAGCAATAAAATTAAAGCGACTTTATATTACTTATGTGTGGGAGTAATATATCGATGTGTGATCTGATCTATGCCCACAATGCAAATAGAACCATAGATCGAGATAGATCACACTCGATGGGTCCCTAGTCAACAAAGCTTCACTAAAGCGACTAGTATGAAAGATGGCTCTTTATGGCTTACGTTCTGTTAGTCATTGGAATGGGATTCCAGAGTATGATCATAGATATCATGTGGGGCATGATCAATGGCGGATCTAGCCTTTGCAACGAGGAGGGGCACCGATTTTTTTTATAATAGTAGTTAACGTAAGAACAATAACAACGAACATTAATTTTTTTTAATATCGTATAAAATAATAATTAATACTTGTTTCAAAACATGACTTCGGAATTTTATATTTTGAAAATGTAGTAAAACATTTTTATTGTCAATAAAATAAAATAAAAACTCACCGTATATGATATTCATTGACCTCTTATTCGATTTTTTCATCATCGTATAAAAAATTGTGGAGTCAAATTTTCTTTTGAAATATCCATCCATGATTATAATAATTTTTAGATTATTAAATTCAAATTGATAGTAACCTCAAATCTTAAATAATAACTAAACTAAAATTATTAATAGTATTTGATTTTAAAATAATGACTTATATTGCATAAATTAAGAAACTTAAATATTATAAAACATTAAACAGTTACAAAAGTAAAAAATTGATACAAAAAATATTCAAAATTTGAAAATATAAGGAAATATAATAAAATTTTGAAAATTTGTGATAAAAATAGAATATAAGAAAAGAAAAGGGAACTTAATAGGCATAATAGTTTTTTTTTTTCCGAAGTTCAGGGGGGCACTTGGGGTGCAAAACAGAATATTAAGGAATTAAGGAATAAAATTAATGAAGTAATACTTAACATTTTAAAATTTTCTCAAATATGAGGGGGGGCACGTGCCCCCCCTGGGCCCCTAGTAAGTCCGTTCCTGGACATGATATTAAACGACCCGCCCTGAATATGTTCCATAGATTAAGTCATGAACATATTCAGTGTCGTAGCTTGTCATGTATCCTTAGACCAAAGAGTCTTTGTGATCGCTATGTAGTCAACAACTGAGTTTGACTTGAGCCTAACGTTGTCCGTAACAGGGCTTTCATAACGGCCAAGATTGGCTTGGGAACGGGCTACATGAGTGACACGAAATACGGCTAAGGGATTTATCCCTGATACTGAGGTATGGGAAAGATATCGGTTCTCGGCCGCTTGATCGAGAGTGACAGAAAGAATAGCATGGCCATGCAAATGATACTGGTATCATATATTCAGTCATCTCACATAATATCAAGGAACAGTGATTGAGAATAATAAGGATGACGGCTCTATGCCTTATCTCAATCAGGATATCGGAGATAAAAGGATAGTGACATATACGACGGAAAGGTTAGAATCGACATGGTCGATTCGTTATGCAGTGTCAAGCAATACTAAAGTCTCGTTATTTACCACTTAAATAGGATCAAGTAAATGGGATTTTACGTTGATCTATTGACATGCATAAACCTAGGGGTCACACCGAAGGGTGAAACTCATCGACACATTTATGGAGAATGACCAAAAGGGAGTTGTCTCGGGACATTACCAAAACTGGGTTTTGGGTCATGTGCCCGTAAGTAAATAGGATTTTACGGCTCGAGATAAGGCTTGTAGTCTTGGGATTGATCGCGTCGGATAATGTTGGACATTTCCGGTATGGAAGGCTTGGAGGCGATGAGCGAATCACGGGACCTTGTTGGAAATGGTCACGGGCCATGTTCCTAGAGGCCCATGAAAGGCCCATACAACCAAGGCCCATGGAACTAATTAATAAAGTCTTGATTAATTAGTATTAAGTAAGCATGACAAGGATTAAGGTGTTGGTGATTCACCACCTAACCCCATCTTATCTAGTCATACTTTGTCCTATTTACACCTTACTTGTCACCATGCTTGTCTCATGCCTTTAGTTGGACAAGTATGAGGTTTGTTATTTTTATGTCATTTTTTTTCAACATAACAAACACAAGACAAGAATAGAAAACACAACTTATCTCCCTCTCTCTCCCTACAATTTCGGGTTTGGCAAGCTCCCACCTCCATTTTTGTGTTCTTGAGTCCTCAAAGAGAAGAACTACGTGGCTTTTATTCTCATGTGAATACGTAGGCGTGTTGGAGACTCAAGCCAATCATTCGTTAACCGGTGTTTTTGTTTTGGTAAGAAATAGTGCTGAATTTTTCACTTGTGAATCCATTATTTGTTAGTTGTTTCATGGTTTTAATCGTCTCTTGGTTTTCATTGATTTTTCGTTGCGAGTTGGTTCATCTCCAACCCTACCTCGAGACCCAACACACTTCACTCTATCATAGGTCTTGCTCATATCCAGCTTTAAGACCATAAATCCCCTCTGCCCTTGAGTTCGGCATCAGAGTTAGTGGATAATTTCGTAAGATACACATCATCCTGAATGTGGCGCCCCAGTACAAACGCTCCCTGGTTGGTGGATGTTGATAGGGTCCAGGAGCGGTTTTAGACGATTGGCCAGAAATTTGGACAAAAATTCTAAATATGACGTTACATAGGGCTATAGGTCGTAACTATGTGATCTTCCTCGCCCCAGGCTTCTTTGGGATCATTACAAGGGTAGTCTTGTTGATATCATGGTCGATGTTACCAGTTGCCACCACCGATCGTACAAACCCTATAACTTCCGGGTGCATGGTATCCCAATAGTGTTGGAAGAATTTCGGATTGAGACCATCTGGACCCGGGGACTTTGAAGGTCCCATCTGAAAGACTGCCTTACGAACCTCCACATCTGATACCCACTTTGTCTACTGTAGGTTTTGAGCAGGGGATAATATTTGAGGAACCGGCATGGGGAGGTCGTAGTCAGCAATATCCCCAACAGTGAATATGTTGGCAAAGTAGGAGTGGATTAGCTCCCACATCCCCTTGTGCCACCGCATTTCCACCCCCTCATCGTTAACCAGAGACTTGAGTTTGTTTCTTTCCTGCCTTTTCATGACCGACCTCTGGAAGAACTTCGTATTTCTATCTCATTCTCCCAGCCAGTGTTGTTTCGCCCGTTGACGCCAGAATTTTTCTTGTTTGGCCAAGGCTCGATTATACTGTTTCTGTAAAGCCAGTCGGAATTTAATACCTTGCCTATCATTACGACCATTTAGTTCAGCCAATTTCCTCTGAAGAGAACGATTTGGTTGATATTATCCCCGAAAACTATCTGACCCCACTCATCGAGAGACTAACCAATATCTTTGATATGATGCTTTATGTGACAATTCCCCGGTCTTCCCCACTCATCTTGGACCAGAGTACCACGCTCAGGATGCTCCAACCACACATTCTCAAACCGGAACTACCACTGACGTCATTCTGGAGGCTCCTTTTGTATCTATAGTAATATGGGCATATGATCAGAGGTCAAAACACCCAGGTTTTGCAAAGAAGCGTCTCGAAAGCGAGCTCTAGATTGGGGAGATATGAAGGCCCTGTCAAGTTGACTCTCCACTTTGGTCTCTGGATCATGTCCCCGAGTCCATGTAAATTGGTACTCTTGTAGTGGTAGTTCCTCCACCCCGATGGCAGAAATAACATGTTGGAACCCCTGCATGAGTCCTACAGGGTACGCATTGCCTCCCCTTTTTTCTGAGGGCAGAAGGATACCATTTAAATCCCCCATTAGCACCCAGTCTGGCTGAGCTGGGATTGTAGATTGTAGCCAGATGACGCAAATTGTCCCACGTCTTGTGCATGTTCTCCCATACCGGTTCCCCGTAGATCCCTATAAAACGTAAAGGCAATTCCTGGCTGATCCGAACGATAACATCTATGTGTGACTGCTGGGCCGAGAGCACGTCTGCCGCACACCTATCCGACCAGAGAAGGATAACCCCACATTTGTTCGATGGTGCTCTAGTACCCGGTACTTCCGGGGGGATAACTCCGGGAATCCCTGTACCCCCATGAAACCCCAGAGTTCGCCTTAAAATGGCCAACCTTGATCAAGAGTTCTTAGACTCAACATGACGAATCTCGGTGAGAAAGACAATGTCCGGTTTAAACAGACCAACCAGATCCTTAAGCTGACACCGGTTGTGATCCGCACCCAAACTACGATAGTTCCAAAATAAAAATATTGGCATATGAAAACAATAAAGAACAGAACCCAACACGAAGCAGATCAGCAAACAAATCAATAGAGAAATCGAGATACCTTGAGGGCACTTGAACAAGGCGGCCAATCTGAACCAGGCCGTAAGGGTGCCGACGATATCGGCCCGCCGCCGGCAGAACACAGCAGCTTCCCCTGTCCGGCGATCTGCGGTTGTGATCCGTAGGGGCCGTCTGATGATCAACGTCGACAATCAACAAAGGCGAAAGGCACTCCGGATTCACTGAACGAATAACGCAGCAGGAACCCTCTGAAGCCCGAGAACGAAACAGCAGCAAGCCGGACACGCAGGGTTGGAGACGAATACCCAGATGATCGGTACAACGAGCAGCGGTAGAGAACTGACTCCGATCAAGGCGATCGGCGACGGTGAAATTTGACCCCAAAGGGTTATGGTTGAACCCTAGGGTTATCGGAGACTAAAAAAATATTATTTAAATTTAAATGCTCTATGAGTTTGAGTTAATAAGATTTAGGGTAAATTCCACCTCAATACCCTAACTATCTTCTTATTTCACCTCAATACCCTAACTATTTTCCGTGGCACCTCAATACCCTAAAATGGCATTTTCCGTCACTTTGATACCTACCGTCAATTTTCCATCCATTTTGGATGGAAAATGGTCATGTGCTTAGCACATGACCCTATATTTTCAAAAAATTCCGAAATTACCCTTTACCCATTAAAACCCTAAACAACCTCTCATCTATCCTATTTGCACTCTCTGCACCTCATCTCTAATGTCTCTCATCCACCCCAACCTCTCATCTACCCCAACCTCTCATCTACCCCACCCTTGTCGAGCTCCGGCGAGCACCAGCGAGCACCGCCCCAGGCAGTTGAAGGAGGCGAGAGGGGGAATGGTTCCGACCAAGGCGAGCACCGGCTCAGGCAGCTCCGGCGAGCACGAGCTCCGACGAGATCTTACCAGGCAGCACGAATTCCGACCAAGGCGAGCACCGGCCCAGGCGAGCACCGGCCTAGGCAGCTCCGACGAGCACGACCTCCGACGAGATCTTTCCAGGCAGCACCTCCGGCGAGAGGAAAGCAGACGACGAAGGGAGAAACAAGATGAACTGGAAGCTCCAGATCTTGAACTCCGGTCAAGGAAGCGGCTGTCGGAGAAAAGAAGTCGAAACAGGTAGATCTGAAAATGGAGAAGCAACACTGAAGCAGATCTGAAAAAAATTCATGTTTTTGGTTTGTTGGATTGTTTATATAAAATGGGTGGGTTTAAATTTGTGGAGGGTTGAATTTGTGGAGAGGTTTGAATTTTATCCCGAGTTATGTTGAAAATAAAACGAATTTGGGCAAGAATTTCTCTGATTTTGCTGTTGAAAATGGAGTATTTTGATGAATTTGAGTACTGTCTATTGGATAATATTTGGCCCTAGAAAATGGAGATGAGGATGATAGTGGTTGGTACTGTGTATTGGATGATTTTTGGCCACAGAAATTGGAGATGGTAAATGGAAGAAGGGTAGTGAATTGAAAAAAAAAGGTAGTGTTTTGAGGTTGAAGAAGAAGGGTATCAAATTGAAAATAAAAATAAACGAATTTAATAAGATCTGAAAATTAAAACTAATTTTGAATAATTAAATCTGATTTTTAAGTAAAAACTGATTTTCTTAAGTAAATTCTGATTTTTTAAAAATAAAAAAATGATTTTAAAAAAATAAAACTGATTTTGAATAATTAAATCTGATTTTTAAGTAAAAACTGATTTTCTTAAGTAAATTCTGATTTTTTTAAAATAAAAAAATAATTTTAAAAAAAATAAAATCTGATTTTTTTAAAATAAAATATGATTTTTATAAAATAAAAAACAGATTTTATAAAATAAATAAAAGAAAATAATTTTTTTAGGTGTTTGGATGGAAAAATGGATGGAATATTGACTGAAACTAACGGCATGTACTAAAGTGACGGAAAATGCCATTTTAGGGTATTGAGGTGCCACAAAAAATAGTCAGGGTATTGAGGTGAAATAAGACGATAGTTAGGGTATTGAGGTGGAATTTACCCTAAGATTTATTCTTATCTCTACGATATAAATTAAAATCATACTCCTCTTTGAAATAGGAAAATAGTAACGTGACTTTCCCCTCAAGGTAACATTACATATAGTACATTTTCAATCTAAATGTATTGAAATGAATATTTGCTTCTGCTTTTCAAAATAAATTATGCTAAAAAAAATAGATTACACGCAATAGTACAACACGATGAGTACATAAAATAATATATTTTTGTCCCATTCATCGGATACGAACAGAAATTGTGGCAAACTTTCCCGATACATAAAAACCAGAACGAGTATAACATTAAGTTGATACAAATAATTCACAAAGATGGGATAGATTAACATTAAATTCAGAAAGACAAGAGAATACTACTCTGCACAGAGGTGTTCGACTAGTCATTTTGGAGCTATTGGTGGTCTCGTGAATCAATAATAGCACACTCCAGTTCTGTGTGACACCCTTTCTTTGCTGATTTCCGTGCCTGCACTTTGATTGGATCATTAGTAAAATACCCTGGCACTAATGTAATAATTAAATCTACAAGATAGCGTTTGGAGTAAATTAATAATTGGAGATTTAATGGATTTAACAAAACCAACACACTTACCCAAGTCACACACCATACCGGACTGCCACCAATGTAAAGATTGTGCATCTTTCTTTCTGCTGAATTTAACTGTCTTGGCTGTCGACCTCGCTTCCATAGATGCCTGAAATTTCTCGAAGATGATGTTGATCTCTTAAGTAGTGTTGTTGGGCTCTACCCGGGATTCGCAACCTATTTGCACAAGAAACAGGGTTTCGCAACCTATTTGCACAAGAAACAGTGTCTCCAATCACACCGATGGTACCAGGAAACATCTTTGGGAGATGTTTCGAGATCAAGCCCTCCTTCAACAATAGGAGGCATGGTGTCACGATAATAACAAATCTTAGTCTCTAGGTTGATACGATGGTTCTTAAGCGCATAATTAACCCCAGAAATAGAAACCACTCTACCATATAAATATGGGGAAATACCAGAACATAAAACGCTCCACTTGTGAGTCTTAAGATCAAGCCTACATATCCAACCAGCAAAGGTGATACCCAATATGGTCCTAGTCTTGCCACGTATAAGATGAATGTTGACAAGGTTCCCAGTTTTCATGAAAACACCCTTCCTCGCGATCATGCTGCTTTGGGAGTTGTCAAAAAATGTTCATGTTTAAAGGCGAAAAAGGTATAAATTAATTACGAAAAAGCTAGCACATTCCGTTGATCGCAACACGGCACACGGAAACACATGGATTGATACAAAATTCTACTATTAAATATGGGCTAAAGTAAATGGGCTCTCCTATTCGGTTAATTTCTATTCACAGTCGTAATTGAGCCATTTAAATATCTATCTTATCTCTAAAGACAACATTCCTGTACAATTCACGCGCTATTTCACTGTGCGCGTACTGTTTCTGACGCGCGCGGGCTTTCCTATTCGCGTATTAGGGTTTTTGTACTCTCATCATCAATTCACCATTTATTTCTCCCTCTTTCTGCAATCAAAGCATCTTTTCCCCTTACTCCTTCAATCTCCTTTGCCATAACATCGTTTCCGTGCCCTCTTCAATGGTTCGTTTGATTCTCTCTTTGAATTCCTCCCGTTACTTTTCGACTCTTCATTCAATGCTTTCGTTTCTTCTTCTCTAATTGGTGCATTTTATTCCGTGATCTCCTATATATATAAGCTGATAGGTATGCTCGAAGCACTCAGAGTTCTGGTGAATTTGCTGATTGGTTATTCATTCATCGTAGAACTCACCGGAGATCGGTCGAAATGGCATCCACGGCGTTGGTTGCTGGAGTTGGTGTGGGCGTCCAGCACTCACCGCTCGGAAGCGCTAATCTGCTCCCACGACACCGTGTGTCGGTCGGATCAGTCGTCGGGCACAAGCCCATTAGGTCGCTAAAATTGAAGCGGAGCAATGCGCTTTTCGGCCGACGGTAGGAGAGGACTTCTCGGCCGCTGTCTTTCCGGTGCGACGCCTCTGGTAGTGGAAGGGTAATGACTTCGATGCATTTTTTTGTGGTGGATTAGTTCGTGTTCTCGTGTTATGAATTGTGTATAAGCTTTTATGGTGAGACTGGAGATGGTTGATTATTGTTCTTATGGTTGATGTTTCCTTCCCTGGTTCTTTGCATTTTCTTGACAGGTATGATTCAACAGTTTCCTTGGGCAGGTATGGTTCAATTTGTTGTTGACCTATAATGTCATTTGGTTTCAAAAATAAAATTAGGTTGGTTCAACCATGTTGATGGTACTAAATGCTTGGAATTATTCAATTTGTCGTAGGATGTGTTTGAACTACATGCTGAGCAAATGAGTTTATCCCAATCTTTTTTATTTCAACATGCCCATAGCTTTGGCAATTTAAATTGAGCACCCTTGCTGTTGTTAGATATGTGAAATAAATAAACCCCTCTCTGATTTTATGAAGGTTCGTTTCACCTTTTCCTTCGTTTTACCGCTTTCAGGTACGATTCACAAAGGATGATGGACTGAAATCTCTATCTGTATTTCCATTTAAGGTTTTCTCAAAAAAATTTAAGTTGATGTGTTTGGTTGCAAAGAAATTTATGGAGGAGTAAACAAATTGGAAATATTGATCACGGGATTGGTACTTCTTTTACTCAAACTAAATTTTGTTTTTTTATATATGTTTAGCATTTCGGGGTTATGTGAAAAATGGAGGCCAGAGCCTGTAATTAACAAGATTTAAAGATGGAGAGGAATATGGAATTTAGGATATGCATATGTCTTATTGACCATTATCAATATATATTTGTGTACGTATATCTGCCTAATTTTGGTCCTCGACCCTACTATCTTGTATTGTATATGCCAATTTATGATAGTTTTGCATCTTTCAGTTGAGAAAAGACAACACACTGATAGAATGCAACAAATTGGTGTGGTTGATGGTTCAAGGCTGAAAACAATGGGGCTCTTCTGGTAAGTTTTTATATTTTTATAAGTATCTCCTTCACATTGTTTCTCTACTATGATTTATGGTATTGTCCGCATTTTTAATCATATGACCGTATATTTTTAGAGGAATGTGACCTTTGAAATAGGTTGTTGTATATATGAGTTACATGCACCTTCCTGTCATGGAAACACATCCATGAATAAATATGTGCATCTCTAAATTTTAAATACTTATGATCTAAAATTTTATATCTAAAATATCCATTTTAAATCTTTTTCTTTTTTATATTGAAATCACCTTGACATATTAAAATGTCGTTGCTTTCTGCAAAATGCTTCTGAACAAGAGCCATAGCATAAGTTTCATCTCTCGTAAGCTCAAATGCCATATGTCCAGCAACATAGTACGTGTTCCTTTGATCTTGAAGTTTGCATTCCAATTCCTCATAAAAATCATCCTTCATATTTGCATTGTCACGTCCCAATTTCAGCGAACCGAACTCGGGACGCGAACTTTTAAAACATGAATACTTAAAACCTGTTTTCAATAAAAGCTTTGACATTTCCATTTACTTCTCAAAAATAATAATAGTATTTACAATACAAAACGTCCCAACAAGTGGACAAGGTACAACATCCGTCACTAGACTCAACAAAAAATAAAGACCAAACTCCGCTCCAAGCTCCATGAACTTCAAGAGCTAACCTAGTCCGTCCGGTGATCAGTACCTGTAGGAAAAGCAGCTAGGGGTGAGCGTTCGCTCACCACCACGGATAGCAGACTGACTATGGCATAATTAGTAGATAAAGCCAGTAACACAAACCAAACCCAACATCGGGACTACGGTCCCCAACTCAAGTACTCAACAGACCCACAACCCATTACTTTCCTCAACAGACTCAACCTTCGATAACACAATGTAGACCCGACACAACTATCGACGACCTCCTCAAGGACACGACAGAAAGACTACACAACGCCAAACAAGATCACAAATGATCGCACACCAGCTGCTCAGTAACCAATCTCAATCAGGTCAGGGTTCGACCTATCGCAATTCCTCGACACGAAGTCGGATCAGGCTGTCGACCTTTCAAACTCGCAATTCATCGACACTAAGTCGGATCAGGATGTCGACCTTTAGAACTCGCAATTCATCGACACTAAGTCGGATCAGGCTGTCGACCTTTAGAACTCGCAATTCATCGACACTAAGTCGGATCAGGTTGTCGACCTTTAGAACTCACGACCCCAGGTAACCACAATCACAATCACAATCACAGGCAAGTTCAATCACACAGGCACTCAATGCCACTCAAGACACCTCAACAGTCAAGACTCGGGTTCAACAACCCCACGGGCACTCACTGCCACTCAAGACACACCAACGGTCAAGACTCGGGTTCAACAACCCCACGACATTCACTGCCACTCAAGACACACCAACGGTCAAGACTCGGGTTCAACAACCCCACGGCGCTCACGGCCACCCCAAAACATCAACAGCAAGACACGGGCACTCATGTCCACCCAAGACACCAATTTAAATACACGGGTTCTCAAGGCCACCCAAACTCAACAATAAATAACACGGGCTCTCAAGGCCACCCAAACTCAACAATAAATAACACACAACAACCTCCGGCATACTCGATGCCTCCAACAATTCTAAGATCACTAGTTTCACAAACAACCTCCGGGCATGGTCATATGCCTCCAGTAATTCAATTATCGCTAAGTTCTCTGTTCCTACGACACTACTAAGTGTCACATGCTTTTCTCTTAAACGCTACAATCCCGTATCATGCTTTTCTAATAATTAAATAATTCTACTCAACCCACGACACCCCGGTGTCACATGCAATTCTACTATTAACTTTCCCTAATCAGGGCCGAGATCCGGCTACTTTTTCCTACCTCGTATATAAACCCCAAAAGCGCTCCAACAAAACCCGAAGTAGACCCAGTCACTCGCCGAGCTTTCCTTTGCCTCGGTCCGCAGCACGATCTAAAAGAGCACAATTTCAAAGTACTTTTAAACTAGTACGAATAAACCGAAAATTAATATACTTAACGCCCAAACGTAACCCCAACAATGTCGATCACTCCCAAACTCCCCAATTACTCGACATGGTCGATAAAGGACCCGTAAAGGCCAGATTCGCCCGACATGGCGAATCTGCCCGGGTTTTGGTTAATTGCCTTCCGGGGCTCCAAAAGCCCCCGTTTTCGTTTCTACGGTCTTAGAATATTTCAAGGAACCCAACGCACTTGACGGAATTGAATTCCGACTTCTAAGTCAAATTTATTAACGTTTAAAGTTTCCAAATCCCGTTAATTACAACTTCTCCAATTTAATTCCAATTTTCGATTCGGTTTAGGGTAAATGGTCCGGGGAACGTCTTAAACCATCCGAACATTAAAACCCGAGCAACCGAGCACGTGGGCCTCACCTAAGAGGCTTGGCCGAGACCCTAGGGTTTGAGGGGGGGCTCGGCCACCATGTGGTGGCTGCTGCCAGCTCCGGCCAGCCACCTCATGGCCGGAGCTCCTCCCGAGCCTCCGGTCACCGGAAAACGTCATTCTTTACCTCCAACCACCTCCAAAACGTCTCCAACTATCCCCCAAACTCACTACAACCCTAACTCTTAGTTTATATTTAAACCCTAGTTTTCAAGAAAATAAACGAAATGACGATCGGTTTAGTGCATACTCGAGAGGAAGACGAGGGGAAGAGATTTGCTCTTTGCTTTGAATCGATCCAATGGTTGAATATCAAACCCTAGCTCCACTTCCTTTCTTCTCTCTTCTTCTCCTTCTTCTTCTCTCTCTAAAACCTCTCTTCTTCTTTCTAATTTTAAAACAACTAACAACTAACTCCAAAACCCCTTCCCTTTACCCTATGTTCGGTCACCACTCTCCACCACCCATTTCCCCCCCAAAACTAACACCACCACAATTAGGACATGTGTCAAGGTGGGTCCCACACCTTTTGGAAAATATCTAGTTGATATCTTCCAATCAGTTTCGCGAAAATCGGACGTTTCGGGCCCCGAACGGGCACTTTTCCCAAGAAATTACGAAACTTGGCGGGCTACAAGGAAACGGCTCAACTAAGACCGCTGCGACGACAACTAAGCTTTTTGGATCCAAAACGATCCTCGAATGGACCAAAACGTCGCTCGGTTGACTTTTCCAGCGAAAAGTCAACATTTCCCAAATTGATCAGAAAGTTGCACTGAGTCCCCTGGAACTCATTTTGGTCGATAACGGGGTTATCTTAAGTCCGGTATGACCCTCGGGGTCAATTTAGGTTAAGTTTAGTGTCTGTCTCAAATTTTTTAAATTTTCCTGTTTTTCGCAGGTTTGACTGACGTTGACCAGAAGTGGTTATTACATGCATAAGATACATCGTTCATAAAATGACTTATTGGTTTAAGGTTCTCTGTTGGTTGAAATTTAACATGGTATTAGATATTCGGTATAATAGTTCATAGTAGAATGCTAATGTAAGCAAAGGAACCCGCTTGTGTATCCATAAGAAAGGCTGAATAAATAAATTATGAAGGGCGTAATGGGATGAATATTGAGCAAACCCAAAACATTCCAAGATGGAGTAGGCTCCATACAAGGTTTCTTCCTAATTGTACTAAATTTCATGGGGCGCTCTATACATTCATGGTAGCCCAGAAAATGCACAACATAATATAAGATAGAAAAACATTAGAAAAGAAAATAATCAAGAATGATACAATAGAAAACAAAATAACAATCTAAAGAATCAATATTCGATAAAGGTAACAAAAACACTGTCAAATAAATGATAATTAAGCATAAAGTGAGTGTTACATAGATTAACAAAAAAAATCCACATCAGTATACACATAAAAAACTTAATCTGAAAAAAGAAAAGGTTATATTCTCAAATATAACCAGCTCTGAAACAGCTCCTGTATTTATGTATTTAGAGTGGGCACAAAGATTGCAAGTGTAACGTGGATTGCTTTGTAGTTTGTACTATTAAAGACATTGGAGATCATTTCCACGCTAGAAAAATAAAATCCTACATGTGAAAATCCTTAAAAACTAATAAAAGATTATATAGCTTACTGTATTGATAAACCAGATCTATCAAAGTGCATTACATATATATGAGATCAGATAGCTATCAACCTTGAACAAATGGTCAAACTGTAACTCCCCACAAGAACACGTGTCTTAAGCTGACTGAATCAACATAATTGTAAGTTTCTGCTAATCAATTAAAATTACTGAATATCATCAATAAAAATGAATATTCAGAATCACATCCTTATGAATGATCTAAAATAGATCAATAATCTAATCCTCACAGATTCAATATCAATAGGAATGAAAATCGAGAATAAAACGTAAACACAATCGAAAATAAAAGATCCATTAATATAAGCATGTCCCAGGTGATTAATTGAATTATTATTATTTTCGATACATACTTGTTTAGTACTAATATAAGCATGTCCTGTTTCTGTTAGCTCTGTGTGAGCTGTCAAACCTGAGTCTTTTTCCTAAATGACTGTCAATTTGATGGCGCTTCGAAATAAAGAATGATGTCTTTTTAGCTAGAAAAAAAGATTTGTTCGAGCATAAACTAATATCTTAACCCAACGTCGAAAGATTATATTCTTCTAATATCTTTCCTAATGGTACTATTTTGGATATACAGGGAAACCTAATCAGTAGGGGAGTAGACTATCCATATTGTGTTCCATATATTTGTAAGTTGCTTTTATGGTGTAAATGAGATGTCTATGTATTTATTGTTTGCTAGAATATGTAGTATTTTTGGTGGTTTCTTATGAATTGATCTAAAACGGTTGCTGGACAGACCATAAGGTACGTTTTTATTTGGTAAAGTGGAAAATTAGAAACCATTATGATTTAGTTGATAAAATTCTTGAAGGAACATGTTTTGTTAACAGTTCCTCATGTTTGGCTAGGTAGTGCATATATTTCGGTTACACAATTGAAACATAATCTTATTCGTTCCCAACCCAAACACAGCAACTTTTTCTGTTATTGTTTGTATGTTGCAATGTCATAGATTTGCAAACTCAGGGGTGGTAATAGAGTTATGACTGGAGAGTGGAGACTAACTATTTATGCCCGTGATTTGCAGGAGAGAAATTGTGGGAGAGGCTAGAAGTGAAAATTAGGTTGATGTATGATTCATTCATCATTGGTGGAGAGTTTACTGCTATTTTGGTCATTGGATTGGAGAATTAGCGGATGCTTGGTATCAAGCAACTCTCTGAAGGTTCTCAAAAATTTAACTTCCCTACAGCAAGCAGTCCAGCTTCAAACAAATTTATTGTATGGTTATTATAGTCATGTGGTTAGACTTTGTACCGCTTAGAATAGCCTCAGAAGCTCCATTATAGATGTAAGGTTTTTCATCCATAAGCATAAACCATATGTCCAAGTATTGTTTTCAGTGGTTTTGAATTTTGGGTTCAGGATCTTAGTGACTTCTATGGGTTTTTTTGTGCTTCACCACCCGACACTGTACCTTGATTATGTGAAGTTACACGTGCCCATAAAGTGCTTATAGTTTCAGGGTTATAATTTTTTATTGCTCAATTTTTATGAGCATTTTGTTTTTTACTCTTGCCAGCCTGAAAGTTTGTCTGTAGTTGCAGAATTTGAATGCTTTCAAACTCTACTCTTAAAATGGAAGTATTAATTTTATTTTTATTTTGCACTAAGTGATATTTTTTTACAAATCTTTAACATGGATTTCTCATGTATCTTTTTTTCGAGTAATCATCCATTTGGAGGATAATCATTTCCTTATGCATTGTTATGTGATTCAAGATATTTTTTTAACTTGGCCAAATAATTTCATTTTTCGAGTATTGATTCTAGCATGATAGTTCGGTGAGTTTATTTCGTGATCTACTTTCTGAAATGTTTATAGAGATTTGGAGAGGTTGACTTGATCCTCTATTTATTTTCTTTGGCTTGGATTTGGTTGTGTTTCAGAATTTGGGTATTCCAATTTTATGAGACTACTTGTTTAGCATACACTACCATATGATTATGTGGCATAAAATACTCATTAGAATGATAAAGAATTATCCTTTTCTTATGTGCTTTATAATGTTTCTCGTCTTTCTTCACTATTGTATCGCATAAACAAGCATGTCCTCTCACTGATTGCTTTGCATCATGTTTCTTACACAATGGATCAAAGTTATTCCCTGTAGACAGAATGCATCAAAGCTCAGATGACTACTGTCATGTGTGATAGCCAAATCTCTAATGATATTACAATTTCATTTAAGAGTTCATGTTTATTGTTCCCCGTCGACCATACAGGATTGTTTTGAAACTAACGTGATTACTATCAAAATTATTGTTTCTTTTGGCTCTTATAAAACAAAGATGATATTGTTGTCATAGTTTTGAATCGGTGGACTGATGACAACATTTATGTGTATGTCTATATTTAAATATATGTAGTGATACAAAACGACCAAGCCTTCCTCGATCTCGTTGTCTTCGAGCACAATTTCGCCATCTGCCTAATCCCACGGACAAGGGGCCGTGACCTTAGAAGATCGAGATCTACTAGATGAGGGCTTCCGAGAAGGGACTGCCGACGAAGAAAGCCAAGAGTTGTTGAATATGTCAAGATGGCGGCTACGAAAAAGGATTTGGGAAGTGGAGTTGGTTTAAATGACTGATTACCTTTTGATTGCTAGATCGGTTTTATTATAAGGTTCATTAAGAACTCCATAAAGTGGATAAAAGATTTCCTCAAGAGAAACTTTCATTATTCTCAATCCTTCGCTCTCACATCTATTTATCACACCTAGCACCGCGCGGTGCGAAGCACCTACTGGCTGAGGGCTTCCGAGAAGGGACTGTCGACGAGGAGTGCCAAGAGCTGCTGAATATGTCAAGATGCCTGCTACGAAAAAGGATTTGGGAAGTGGAGTTGGTTTAAATGACTGGTTGCTAGATCGGTTTTATTATAAGGTTCATTACCAACTCCATAATGTGGATAAGATTTACTCAAGAACGACTTTCGTTATTATCAATTCTTCGCTCTAACATTTATTTATCACACCTAGCACCGCGCATCGCGCGGTGCGAAACACCTACTTCTAATAAAAGCTCAATTAGCAATGGTCAATAGGCGTGCGTGATTGATATCCAATTAATAAAACGAGTGATGCGATTGGATGATTAATAATAGTAATAAATGGGATTGAATAATTAACAGCAGTAATTAATGAGATTGGAATTACCGAATTAGTAGATAATGTATTTAATATCAATATTCAAAATTTGAAAAAAATCTGAATGTAGGTTCGACCTCCATGGCCAGCGACATGCCACTTCATTGTCCGGGTTCATAACAAATGTCCCCGAGTTCAATACAAGTGGCCAGCAACTTGCCATTTCATTGCCTAGGTTCAAAACAAGTGGTCCCGGGTTCGATACAAGTGGCATGTGACAGGTCATCCTGTGGGTTCATACTCGGGATCCCCGGGCCTCTTTGCACTCGGACTCATCGGGGGACATCTGGGTGGTCCTCCACCTCTCTCCCGGACCCGCTTGCACACGTGACGGTCGGGGGGTTGCGACTAGGTCAGCTCTCTGCTGATTTGATTCCTCCCGCTCGGCTATGCCAGATTGGAGGGTTCGGAGGTAGAGGACCCGCCCAGATTGGAGCACGCCATGTTGAGGTTCCAGCGCTTAGGGACCAACCGAGTGATGCGGCTGAAGTTCTGGGGAGGGTTGCGCCTGGCGCGACATGGGATTGCTCACCACAAGCGGGGAAGTGGCCCCGCAGGGAGGGATGAGGCATCGTCAGAGCATCGGGGACTGGCCCTGGAGGGGTCCCCAGACGATGCTTTGCCTCCCACCACCACCACCACCGGGAGGGATGAGGCATCGTCAACCAGATTGAATGACGGTGTTCGAGTGCTGGAACAACCGACAGTAGAACATTGGGGTGGCCGACGAGTCACTGTTCGGGCGAGGGTTGGGAAACAGCCCCGCCGCCACGTATGAGTCACCAGACATGCCTCAGGGACAAGAAGGAGTCTTTAAGGGTGCCCTGTCAGCCCTTCTCCACTCTTGATCACAGGTTCGGGTTTATCAACGACGTAGAGCGTCGCCCTCGTGAGACCCAACGGTATTCAAACCCCCCCTTGAGCAGTTATCGCCAGTGGATTTTAGTTTTATTGTCTTTCAGTTTCTCGTTAGTAGATTTGGTTGTTTATTTCATTATTATTCTAGTTCATTATCTTTGATTGTCAGTTTTAGGTCGCCTCTATGACATCTCAACACAACGTCCTAAACGTTACTGTAGTTACAGGGTTATTATGTTTATCCCGGTAGGGCTTACAAGCATGTACTGACTCTTTTAAAGGAATGAAAGTCGCATTTACTAAAAAATAAACGTTGGGAAGCTTAACGTCTTGTGTATATTCAAACCAAGTTAATAAGATTTATTCTTATTCATCGATATAAAATAAAATCATACTCGTCTTTGAAATAGGAAAATGGTAGCGTGACTTTCCCCTAAAAGTAACATTACATACAGTACATTTTCAATCTAAATGTATTGAAATGAATATTCGCTTCTGTTTTTCAAAAGGGTACATTACAAAATTAGAAATACATACCCTAAACTTGTAGCGTTTAACATATATCTACCATAATTTTTTTTAACTGATACATATTCAGATGTTTAGTTATATAACAAATAGCCCAAGTCGTCAGCTAAAATGACAAAAATACCCTCAACTACACTTCAATAATTATTTAATAAAATTATTTTAAAAAACACTTTTATTATATATTTACTTATTAAATCAATTCAGTTTTATTCAAAAAATCACTTCAATTTTTTTTTTAAATTACCGAGGGCATTTTCGTCATTTTAGTTGACGGCTTGGAATATTTATTATATAACTAAACATCTGAGTAGGTATAAATTAAAAAAAAGAAAGCTTAATGATAAGTATCAATTAAATGCATAAGTTTGAGGTGAGTAATTGTAGTTTACCCTTTTCAAAATAAATTATGCTCAAAAATAGATTACACGCAATAGTTTAGCAGGATGGGCATATAAAATAATATATTTTGTTTCATTCATCGGATACAAAAAGAAATTGAGGCCAACTTTCCCGATACATAAAAACTAGAACGAGTATAACATTAAGTTGATACAAATAATTTACAAATATGGGATGGATTAACATTAAATTCAGAAAGACATGAGAATACTATTCTTCACACAGGTGTTCGACTAGTCATTTTGGAGTCATTGGTGGCCTCGTGAATCAATAATAGTACAATCCAGTTCCGTGGCATAATCCAGTTATGTGTGACATCCTTTCTTTGCTGATTTTCGTGCCTGCACTTTGATTGGATTATTAGTAAAATACCCTAGCACTAATATGATAATTAAATCTACAAGATAGCGTTTGGAGCAGCAGCATATTAATAATTGGAGACTTAATGGATTTAACAAAACCAACACACTTACCCAAGTCACACAACATACGTTACTGCCACCAAACATGAAACTGTTAGCATATCTGATAAGAGTCATTTGTATTTTGAATATATTGTATTTATCCTTAGCAGTATATTTGAATAGGTGATAAACATGTATATGTACTGAGTAAACATGAAGGAATAACACACGATTCATACCAAATTCCTTTATGGTATCAGAGCCTAGAGTTCTATCTCGGCTATGCTTTTCTTTTTCTACACCTCTCTTCCGTAATTCCACTCTCCTATTTCTAAACATACTCTGCAGGTTTGATATTCACGTTGAACCATTCCTGCCAAACCTTATTCAATGGATTGGTATCTATTTATTACGTGGTGGATCAATTGATTGGGTACAATCAATTCTGTGGTGCTCTGCAAACACACAATACCTGCACAGCCATACCAGACACTTCATTCAACAACGATGGCATCTCATCCCGCTCTCACCGTCACCAACATTCGCCTCGCCATTCCCATTGTGCTAGACATAGAGAAACAACACTACTCCTCATGGGCTGAACTATTCAAGATCCATTGTAGAGCTTTTCAAGTCACTCACCATGTATTGCCTGAAATCATAACCGCAGCGGCTCCATCGGATGCATCCAAATCTGCTGCAGAAAGTGACAAAACGGGAGAAATATCAACCTCATCCGCCTCTACTCAGGTGCATTCGTTCTCTACTTCTCCTGATACTGAATTATGGTCTCGAGTCGATGCCACCGTCCTACAATGGATTTATGGCACTATCTCCAATGATCTCCTTCAAACGATCATTGAACCCGACTCTACAGCTGCCCGGGCATGGTCGGCTTTACGTAACATTTTTCAAGACAATCGATACACTCGAGTTGTCCATCTCGAGAATCAATTCTCCAATACTCGCTTGCAGTCTTTTACTGGTATTGCTTCGTATTGTCAAGAGTTGAAATCAGTGGCTGATCAACTTGCGAACGTTGGTGCACCGGTATCGAATAATCGCCTCGTGGTGCAACTAGTGACCGGTTTGACTGGGGCATATGATCATGTTGCTGCTCTCATTCAGCAACGTGATCCATTGCCTCTATTTCACGAAGCCCGGTCTCAGTTGCTGCTCGAAGAAACCAGAAAACAAAAACAGGCCGGAGCCGCATCTGCCCTCGTGTCCCATTCTGCTGGTTCCGATCCTGAATCCGGCAACTACTCTGGGCGTTCCTCAAGGGGCAGGCGATCTGATCGCCCATCTCGTGGCCGGAACAGTAGACAGCATCCACGATCACAGCAGCAGTCGCAGAATAGGGCATCGGGATCGCAGCACTATCGCAGCAACGCAACTGCACATTCAGGCGTGAATAACTGGACGCAGCAGCCTGTTTTTGGGCCTCCACAAGCTGCGTTCGGGCCTCAGCCAAATCAGTGGCAGCTTGGGCCTTGCCCATATCCCACACAAGCTTCTTGGTTTGGACAGGCCCGTCAGCAATGGCCCAGTCCTCAAAGCCAGCAGCATAATAGTGGTCTTCTTGGGCCTGCTCCACATACACTGTCACGCCAGCAGCAGCCAAACAATTCAGCAGCCGCTTATGTCAGCCACGGTCCGGCGTCACGGGGTGCGGGAAATGAGGCACATGCTCCAACCAATATTGACACCGCGTTCAACTCAATGACGTTGAATCCTCCAGACCAATGGTACATGGACTCAGGTGCGACCTCTCATATGACATCAGACTCAGGTAGTCTCGATTCTTATTTTAATTCAAGCTCTAATCGTCATGTTGTGGTCGGTAATGGTCATCGTATTCCTATAATGGGTTATGGTAGTGCATCTTTAACCCCTAAACACCCATCTTTAACCTTGAATAATGTTATTTATGCACCTCACATTATTAAAAATCTTGTGTCTGTACGCCGTTTCGTCACGGATAATAATGCTTCTGTTGAGTTTGATCGTTTTGGTTTCTCTGTGAAGGATTTTCAGACGGGCAGAGTTTTGCTGAGATGTGATAGTTCAGGAGAACTGTACCCTGTTTCTTCATTGTCCTCCTCGCCTCAGGGTGCAGAGTCGTCGTTTTTATCTTTGTCTCCGTCAGTTTGGCATTCGCGGTTGGGACATCCTGGTGCTCCAGTCTTTGATGCTCTCCGGCGTAATAATCTGGTTCATTGTGGACCACATTCTAGTTGTTTTTGTCGTTCTTGTGCTTTGGGAAAACACATTAAATTACCGTTTAAATTATCTTGTAATTGTACTTTTGCACCTTTTGATATTGTTCATGGGGATTTATGTACATCTCCTGTTCTAAGTTCTGCAGGTCATCGCTATTATTTTTTATTGGTTGATAATTTTACGAATTTTGTATGGACTTTCCCTTTGCACTCTAAGTCTCAAGTTCTCTCTATTTTCGTATCTTTTCACTCTTATGTGCGTACCCAGTTTGGAGTCTCCATCAAGGCGTTCCAATGTGACAACGGGAAGGAGTTCGTCAATAGTCCACTTCACCAGTTCTGCACCGACTCTGGGATGCTTTTTCGTCTCTCATGTCCATATACCTCTCCTCAGAACGGACGCGCAGAACGTAAGTTTCGTACAATTAATAACATAGTTCGTACTCTGCTCATACACTCGTCTGTTCCTCCTAACTTTTGACATTTTTCCCTATCCATGGCTACTTATCTGCATAATGTTCTTCCTTGTAAGTCTCTAAATTTCGTCACCCCAACTCATTACTTATACGCTCGTATACCGTCTTATGATCATTTGCGTATCTTTGGGTGTGCGTGTTTCCCACTTCTCCCTGCTGTATCGATTAACAAACTTCAGGCTCGATCTACTCCATGTGTCTTCTTGGGCTTTCCTTCTCAGCATCGAGGATATTTGTGCTTTGACCCGACGGCCAAACGTATCATCGTGGCAAGGCATGTTATTTTTGACGAAACGGTATTCCCTTTCTCTGATTCCGGACATTCACCTACTGACTATGATTTTTTGGACCTGAACACTCCTTTATTCTCACCCGACACACCTGAACCTTCACCTGGATCGCCTCCTCCACCACCTCGTCCCGATCCACAACTTACCAGTCCTACCTCACCTCAGCCTGACAATCCGGTTGCTACCACCCCGTTGACTACCATACCCTCATCGGGAGCTGCTACCCTACCTGCACCACCGGCTCATCCGATGCAGACTCGGTCTCGATCAGGGATCGTTAAACCCCGTGTTTTGTTCAATCTCACAGCTTCCACATCTCCATCACCTATTCCCAAATCCACGAAAGATGCACTACTTGACCCACATTGGCGACTTTCCATGCGTGACGAATATGATGCTTTAATTAAAAATAATACATGGGAGCTCGTACCTCGTCCTCGTACTGCTAATATTGTTCGGTCTATGTGGATTTTTCGTCATAAAGTTCGATCTGACGGTTCTTTTGAGCGTTATAAAGCTCGTCTTGTAGGTGATGGAAGCTCTCAACAGGTTGGCGTCGATTGCACCGAAACATTCAGTCCAGTGGTTAAACCAGCAACCATACGGACTGTCCTCAGCATTGCTATTTCTCGATCGTGGCCTATTCACCAACTGGATGTTAAAAATGCATTTCTCCACGGCAATCTATCAGAGACAGTCTATATGCATCAGCCCCAAGGTTTTCGCAGCTCTACACATCCAGATTATGTGTGTCTCCTCCGGCGATCTCTTTACGGGCTCAAGCAGGCTCCTCGAGCATGGTACCAGCGTTTCACTGACTATGTGGCCACTATCGGTTTCTCTCACAGCACTTCAGACCACTCGCTCTTTATTTATCGAAGTAGTAATGACACATCATTCCTTCTTCTTTATGTTGATGACATTATTCTTACCACATCGAGTGACTCGCTTCGCCTGTCTATCATGGAGCGCCTTGCTTCCGAGTTTGCCATGACGGACCTTGGTCCTCTGTCTTACTTTCTTGGCATCGCGGTCACTCGTCATTCTGGTGGTATGTTCTTGTCTCAACAGAAGTATGCTGAGGCAATTGTTCGTCGCGCTGGTATGGACTCCTGCTCTCCGTCATCTACTCCAGTTGATTCTAAAAGCAAGCTGGGTGCTTCTGCTGGTGAACCATTCTCTGACCCGTCGCTGTATCGGAGCCTTGCAGGAGCTCTGCAATATCTTACCTTTACCCGTCCCGACATCGCATATGCTGTTCAGCAGGTGTGCCTTCATATGCACAATCCTTGTGTTGGTCACATGGGAGCCCTAAAACGTATCATTCGCTACATTCAGGGATCCTTGCATCTTGGACTTCATTTGTATAATTCTCCATCGATGGATCTTGTCGCCTATACTGATGCGGATTGGGCAGGTTGTCCTGATACTCGTCGATCCACGTCTGGATATTGTGTGTTTCTCGGGGACAATCTTATCTCCTGGTCTTCTAAAAGACAACCTACTGTCTCCCGTTCGAGCACCGAGGCTGAGTATCGAGGCGTTGCTCAGGTGGTGTCTGAATCTTGTTGGGTTCGCAATCTTCTCTTGGAGCTTCATTGTCCATTATCTCGGGCCACTCTGGTCTATTGTGACAGTATCAGCGCCATGTATCTCGCAGGAAACCCTGTTCAGCACCAGCGCACTAAGCACATCGAGTTGGATATTCATTTTGTTCGGGAAAAGGTTGCTCGTGGTCATGTTCGTGTCCTTCATGTTCCTACTCGTTCTCAGATTGCAGACATATTCACCAAAGGATTACCTCACGTTCTATTCACCGACTTTCGTGATAGTCTGAACGTCCGTGATCCTCCCGCTCAGACTACGGGGGCGTGTTAGCATATCTGATAAGAGTCATTTGTATTTTGAATATATTATATTTATCCTTAGCAGTATATTTGAATAGGTGATAAACATGTATATGTACTGAGTAAACATGAAGGAATAACACACGATTCATACCAAATTCCTTTAGAAACCAATGTATAGATTGCGGATCTTTCTGCTGAATTTAACTGCCTTGGCTGTCGACCCCGCTTCCACAGATACCTGAAATTTGTCGAGGATGATGTTGATCTCTTGAGCAGTGTTGTTGGGGTCCACCCGGGATTCGCAACCTGATTGCACAAGAAACATTGTGTCCCCAATCACACCGATCTCGCTCTGATGGTACCAGGATACTTCTTTGGGAGATGTTTCGAGATCAAGCACTCCTTCAATAATAGGAGGCACGGTGTCACGATAATAACAAATCTTAGCCTCCGGATTGATACGATGGTTCTTAAGCGCATAATTAACCCCAGAAATAGGAATCACTCTACCATATAAAGATGGAGAAATACCAGAACATAAAATACTCCACTTGTGTGTCTTGAGATCAAGCTTGCATATCCAAACATATGTCTTGTAGCTAAGGCATACGTTGATACCAAACTGCTCTTCATCGACAAAATAATTCAATATCTCTACATACTCACTAAGACCCACATTTACTTCGAAAGGGGGTTTGGGGAGCCCGATCCATTCTTGAAGCTCCTCGGCAACATTAGTATATAAAACCTCAAAATTTGGCGAATCAGCGAGCGACAGAAAGCACGGAAAGGCATAGATCCTAGATCTTACCACAAGCATCATGGGAAATATCTTTATCGCCTTTAAACATGGACCTTTCTTCACAACTCCCAAAGCAGCATGATCGCTAGGAAGGGTGTTGTCATGAAAATTGGGAACCTTGTCCAGATTGATCTTATACGTGGTAAGACTAGGATCATGTTGGGTACCACCTTTGCTGCTGGTGGTGGTGGTTTGTCCCCCTATCATGTATAGGGTTGACCGAAGGACAACGAACCCGGAATAGAAAGGTAAGGATGTGGTATCCACGTCAATCGTGAAACAGAGTTCACGTATCTCTTTTCCACTCTTGTTGAATGCCATGAATTCATGCATAGCCATGCAGGAATAAATGACAAACATTACCTCACGAGACGGATCGATTTGGAGACCATTCATTCCTTTGGAAAGAGACTTGTTTATTATCAAAGATGCACCAGAAGAGGATGCACAATCGATTTGGAGTGGCTTAGTTCTTTCGCGAGAAGTCTTGTTTATTCCCAAAGATAAACCACATGATGTTGCACCAGATGAGGATGCACGAAAACGTCGAACGCAAACGAAGGCATGCTGCGTTTCAGTGAAGCCATGCTGCGTCCGATCAGAGACCCCGATTGGTCCAAGGCGTCCGTTCCTCGACTACAGATAGCCATATTTATGCTCCTAGAGGATGAACAGAAATGATTAATCTAAGGTTAGATGAAAAATAATAGGTAGAAAATAAATCTGAATCTCAGATAAAAGTATGATCAGTGGGAAGACAAAAAACAGAACGAAATTCACTCCAGCAGAGAAATAGTAATAATAAAAACCATAAAAATTCAACTCCTCCTGATATGATCTCTTGACCTTGTTCAACCAAGGTCCCTACCCATGAACCGCACAATTTAAAAACCCTAATTCAATTTCCTAGATTTCGAGTTTCAGACAAACCAAACCCACATACGAATAAGAGAAAATTAATTACGAAAAAGCTAGCACATTCCGTTGATCGCAACACGGCACACGGAAACACATGGATTGATACAAAATTCTACACAAGCCTAAAAAGGAGAGCTTTTCCGGTTTCAAAAATCAGCAACAGTTTATATTTAGGTTTTCGAAAGAGAGGAAATAATTCATTATGAACACAGCCCAGATACCGATAAGAAGAGTAGGGGGTCCAAGTATTTACCTCTGTAACAACCGTCGCAGCGAAGAGAGAAACGCAGAGGGGTTAGGGTAGGGAGAGATGGTACCTTACACAGTGAGAAGAGGATGCGCGTGTCTACTGTTACGTAGCTTGTGGGTCACGCTACGTAAGTTTGGGCTTGGCCCAATCCGTTTATCCTTGTGTGTGACAAGTTCAACAATAAGGCTTGGCCCAGCCCAATCCTTTCATAATCACTCCCTTTCGCCTCTTCTTTTTTCTGCGCGATAGGCTTGGAACAGCAGGCAGCAACCACTCCCTTCGCCGGCAGCAAGCAAGTCTTCTTCATCAACTCAATTACTCAAGGTAAGATCTTAATTCTCATCACTATTTTTGTTGATTTTTCTTGAATTGACCTAAAATTTACAAACCTAAATTAGTTGGATGGTAACAAAGAAGATTAACGGTTTGTTTGGAGTAGCTGGTTCCTTGTTTCTTTTTCCCTTGGCATCCGTTTAGGGCTGGTTTTTTGGTGATTCAGATTTGAAGTTGTTGATGGCCTTTTAGTAGTGTTGAGTTGTTATTTTGTTGCTGATTGAATTTGTGTTGTCATTGCGTGTGGATGCTGAATTTTAGGGCTCATGATTTGTAAGGGTTTGCAAAATATTACATTGTGGTATTTAATTTTTTTTTGCTTTGTTGATTAAAAAAGGTAGTCAA
Source organism: Erodium maritimum (assembly GCA_963921825.1). Taxonomy (NCBI): domain Eukaryota; kingdom Viridiplantae; phylum Streptophyta; class Magnoliopsida; order Geraniales; family Geraniaceae; genus Erodium; species Erodium maritimum. The sequence goes on from OY997588.1 coordinate 115,887,355, forward strand.
ATTAAGACCATGGAGGTAAAGAGGGGTAAATTAAGGTTCTGAGAATATGAATTAGTGTGAGGCCATAAACATTATAATTTCATTTTTATCAATGTGTTCTATTATAATTTTTTTAATATATCTTTTATGTGGATTTTTGTAATGCCAGTTTATTGAGAATATGATCATGTGAGAGGTGTCTTTTGATATTCATTGTTTTTAATATGTCATGGAATCCTTATACGAGTTAACGTGTAAAGTTCTATTTTTACTTTATCAAGTTTGAAGTAATATATTTAATGGGAACTTCTTATATTAAATTAAGTTTATTTAAATTGTAGGATGCGAAATTTTTTTCCGTCTATACCAAGATTCATGGAACCAAATGCTTCTATTCTTGAAACCAAATGCTTCTATTCTTGACTCAATTTCAACAATTCAAGAAGCCTATATTTTAGAATCGTTGTTTTTTTATTAATTATCGATGGCTACCCCTAAAAAAAATTCCTGGTTCCGCCCTTGCAGCTTGCTTAAACCTACCCTTTAAGCCTAGCTCTGCAGTGGTAAACCACCAGTTAGGCTTAAGCTGTAATTGCAATTTTAAAATGTAATTCACAACTTTCATAACCCCCTATCTGGAAGAAATTGCAATTTTTATTCTGAATAAAAGACGATATTACAAATGACAATAAAAACGACATTGCATACGATAGTTACAACTTTTAAGCCGCGCCAATGTAGAGTTGCCACTTAAGCTCGTCTTTGAGCATGTCCCACCAAGCATGTTTATTGAATTTCTTATCGTACTTCTGTTTGTAATTGTTGTTGGCCATGGAAGAAAGAATATAGAGATATAGAAGTAGTTGGATGAAGAGGTGTGAATAAGAATGGGGTAGGATACTGAATTTATAGGAAAATAGGGTAGGTTTTGGAATTTATTGGGGGACACGTGCGCCATAGGGTTGGCGACTAGCCGTTGGGGCGTTGACGAGTCAAAGCCACGAGGCTCGCCACTTGGTGTCGCCACAGGATCTTGCCACGAGTCGCCTTGCGGCGAGTGCTCGTGTTAGGCGTCGTGGTTGCGCCTGCTGCGATTGATCTGCGGCGACCAAACCAAGCCCTACTGGAGCTGCTCTTAGTGCATTGTATGGATTATGAAAGATTGTTTTAGGGGCTATGCACAGACTGATGGGAGGGGTATTATTGAAGCTGGTTTAAGATGACGGTTAGCATGTTTTCCTGGAAAATGAGCACTCTGAAACTCCCTTGTAATAGTTATGTTAATATATCTTCTGAAATTTTCTATTTAGATGGCTGTTTACTTCAGTGCTTTGGTAGATTAGTTTATTTACTTTTCTTCTGACATATGTTTTGTTGAGTGAGTTTATCGATCAGGCTTGTTTGAAAAATGCATCTTTTTGTTATCATTTGCGAATATCAGGTAGGGGTTTGCAAGATGGACATAATCTCCCAGTTACAAGAACAAGTCAATACAATTGCTGGTCTTGCGTTCAATACTTTTGGGACACTACAAAGGGATGCCCATCCTGTCCGCCTTTCTTCAAACTACCCTGAACCATCAGCCAATCCTACGGAGGACGCGGCCACAAATTTGGCTGACCAACCTAAGCTCATGAGTGCTGATCTTGTAAAGGCTGCTAAGCAGGTATGTTAGTGATTATTCTTAACAAGTTTGACCTTTTTAGATATGATATAAGGATATGTATAGAAAACTCCAATGTCCGCACTCTCTTGTGCTTGTACACAATTTTGCGACTGAAAGACCGATGGATTATGAGAATGTAGTTTCATGAATGTATTTGGAGTATGCATATTTGCATTTGGGCAACAAAAGCATAACGTGGTCGAACATTTTATATATGAACCTAGTTGACTAGCCTCAGACAAAATATGCAGTAATGGAAATGAAAACGATGTCTTTGAAATTTGAACAATATTAGTTTTTTTTCCATCAGACATTTCTCATATGGCTCTATTCAGTTCTAACTTAATATTGAGCATGCCGTACTTTGGTTTCATGTTCCAATTGTGTTGTTCATTCAGTCTACCACATGCTGTATCTAATTCAACCCCAAAATGAATTAATGTCATTAACATACTGTTGATGTTTATTGTTCAGTTCGATGCGTTGGTTGCAGCACTTCCATTGTCTGGGGGAGGTGAAGAAGCTCAATTGGAAAGGATTGCTGAACTGCAGGTATAGAATTTGGTAAATTTGCTGTTCTCCTTATTTTAAAAAAAAGACAATCTACATGTTTCTGATTTACAGTTCATTTTATATCTGTGAACTGATTGTCTAGGCTGAAAATGATGCTGTTGGCCAAGAGCTTCAAAAACAACTAGAAGCTGCAGGTGAAGTCTCTTTCATACTTTTGGCTGATGATGGGTTTAGCATTTAGTCATATAGGAAGTATCCACTTTTTTTTTTTTAATTTAGAGATAAATGGAAGTTTAATTGCATCCATAATGAGAACTAGATGGTAATAGCTCATAAACTGTATGCTATATGAGGGTTTAGAAACCTGTAAATGCATGTCATGCCTCCATATAAAAAAGACATTCAGCATGTGATGTGAAATTGAAAGTTACTTATCTTGTTCTTTCCTCCTATTGGTTTTAGATTCTGAAACTAATAGCTGCAATGTCTTTTGTGTTTCCAGAGGAGGAATTGAAAGAGGTTCAGGAGTTGTTCATCCAAGCAGCAGATAACTGCTTGAACTTGAAGAAACCAGAATGAAGACACCAAAACCGGAACTCGATGCAGACAATACTCAAAAACTTTTGTAGATGTAAACCTTTGATTTCACAATACATGATTTAATAGTTACCATATGTGAATTTCACAGCTTGAAGCAATTGAGGTTACATTGACTTTTGAAACAGAAGCACCTCTATATAGGAAGTGATGAAACATAGAAATGACAAGAAGAAGCTCAGAGAATGATCTCCAGTAGCTCCGGGGAAGCAGGACAGTTATCAGCTTTGTTCAACAATACTTCAAGAGCCTCTTTCACAAGTTCCTCCTTAAGAACCGAGACCTTTTCGTTCTCATCCTCTGCAGCATACAGGATCCGTTTGATTGTGGCCGCCATCTGCAAGGTACAAGACAGCGGAACATCAACATGTATTCGTATCATACATCCATGGAAGTAGCAAGAGGATAATCTTGCGGGACCGGGCTTCGACAGAGGATCTCAACATCCCTTAACTTGGCAAAGTAGAAATCTCTTTCGTTCTCTAAATGATCCAAAGTGAGCTTCAGATCCGTTACCTGTCAAAGCAAGCATCAGGAGATCTGTTCGCATGTACTGAGTTATAAGACCAAGAACCAGAACCGGTATCTCCTCTGACAATGCTGGGATCTCGTATAGTGTTCACATGTACTGAGCATTACTTATTAAGGTGTCCCATAGTCCATCTTGGTTGGTCATTTACTTGAGGGTGAGAATAGAGGCAATATGTGTGTGTCTCGTATAGTGTTTGTTTAAGAGTAAAATAGGAGAAGAATACGATCTAATCGGATTCCAAATTCCTGTTTTGAACCCGTCTTAATCATCATTTTGACTCTAGATTCATGTACATGCTTTGTCTATAATGGCCGTCCGCAAATACCTTCCCGGATCAACTGCTACACAAGAGCATGGATAATGTTAGGTCTTTTTAATAGTTCCGATTTTCATCTCTTTTATTGGAACTTGGTGGGTGCACCGCGTATGAGAACTCGTCGTAGATTAAGATAATTCGTCGTAAATTAAAAGTAAGAGGCGACAAAAACTCGTCAAGATCAATATCGATCAGGTTTATTGATTTTAGTTAAATTTACACGCATCTAATTACTAATAAAATACTCAAATTAACCAACAAAAGAATCTTGTTGACACAGTTGTTTACCAATTTGAATTTCTAAAATATAATTATATTAAACTTAAACGAATGTTGATATATTGAGATGTAAGGGTGCTAAACGGGCGGGTATCCGGCCCGGTGGCCCAATACTCGGACCCGTCCGTTTCAAGTCGGAATGGCCTGGAAGCTACCGGATCCAGTCCTATGCGGATATTTTGGGTTTTGGGACGGGCGGGTAAACGGGTCAACGGGTTTCGGGCGGGGTCTGGTCTGGTCTACAATCTTCTTTCAAAGTTCTGCCCATTCAGAGAATAGGAGACTAGTATAAAGTTCAATGCGAAGAAGAAAATGGAAGTTCATGCTAACATCAACCGCACCAACACCCATATTTTGTAAAAAATTTTTTGTTTTGCATCGTTGTATCTAAGAAAATGAGAAGTTAGGCCATATGCAGCTATAGCCCAAAACAAGGAGCCACAGCCGTATCCCGTCAGGGTGGTTGGGCGTCGGCCCGCTCCAGCGTGGGGAGCCCGTCAAGGAGCAGGGCTTCTCCACGCGCGACGCCGCTGCTTAACGCGCGTTCTCTCCTTCGGCTTCGGCACCTCAGCGCTTCCTCTCTCCCTGTGCGACACGTGTCCAATATATATTCTTCTTCTTTTTTCGTTTATTATTCCTTATGTTTATCTTTTCTTATTTCTTTTTTAATCTTTTTTTATAAATTGTTTTTATAAATTTTGTATTTATCTTTTCTTATTTATCTATTTACTTTTTTTAATAATTTTGTATTTATCTTTTCGTACATTCATTTAGCTTTTATATTTTTATTATGTATTTATATTTTTTTATTAATTTGTTTTTCATTTTAAATATATTTTTTATATTAATTATCATTATTATTTTTATAATTCTTTTTAAAAAATTATTAATTATTTTTTGTTTTTGTTTTTACTAAATAAATATTCAATTTTTGTTAATTCTTTTTGTTTTAATTCTTTTATTAGTATATTTTTTTCATTTTCTAAATATTTTAAAAGTCTTTTACTAATTTTCATTAATCTTTTTTCTAATTAATTTTTATTACGAGTAAATAATTTAATTAAAAAAATAACGATTTGTTGATATACAAGTTATAAAACTAATATTTTAACTCTGGCATCTTTGCGGGCATCTCTGTAGGCTTCTCACCACTACAGAATTCTCCAATTAGCTTCGAAGCCTCTAAAATACAACATTTTATTTAAGGTTTCGACTTCGACTTCGGCACCTTAACGAACACCTCATGGCTGCTCATGCTCTTATGGAGTCATAATCAAGAGATGAGAAGGAATAAACATGAATGTTAATGAACCTTAGAGAAGGAGAAGCTTTGAGAAATGAGAAAGAAGCTTTAGGAAGTGCTATATCAGAGTTGTCATTCTTGCTTATTTGTTACATTAGTTATAAAGTTAAGATAAAAGCCTTTTGTATTCAAACTTGCATTGAAAATCGAAAAAAACAATACATTATAACTTATTACGTAATATAATAATAATTTTTAAGTAATTATAATATGATAAGACAATCTTTTTATCTTTTTATATGTGTAATAAATGAAAATTACGTAGTATAATAATAATTTTTAAGTAATTATAATATGATAAAATCTTTTTATATGTATTGGAAATGAAAAAGGCAGAATTTTATTATGTGTATTAAATAATATATATTTATTATATAATGTAATAAGAGCATCATATCAAAGGGGGCGTGCGCGCGAGGCAGGGGCGGGAGCAGCAGCAGAATGGGTCCGGGGTTCGGCCGGTGTGGGGAGGGGGGCGTGCGGGGCACGAGGGAGGAGAGGAGTGGGAGGGTTCAGGGGTAGGGGCGCGAGTCCAAATTCAGCCCCGCTGCCTCGCTGCCCCTCTGCCTCTCTGCTGCCCACTGGCAGCGTGACACCTGTCCAAGCCAAAAAAAAACTACGTTGCTGGTAGCAACGGTCTGAAACTAACGACCATATTTTTCCGTTGCTTTTAGCATAATTAGGGAGACAAATAATGACACTATCAGACACTCCAAATAATGACACTATTAGACAAATATTTGCAGCACCCATAATGGTGTTCGCGTTTGCCTCGGCCATGGTCAGACATGAAAAATATTTCTTGTTTATCATAATTGTATGTGTAGTGACACTATCAACCATATTCATATCATTATCCTTTTTTGTGAACAGATAGATCACTTCTGTGATCCATATCCTTTTATCTTAGAAATATGATGTATTAGTTTACAAACTACATAAGAATATATAACAGAATTATTAATACTAATTATTCAAAGTTGGCTCATAATCATGATACTTATTTTCACATCATCATCTGCAAATGAATTAGAAACATTTGATTAGATCTTCAGGATCAAAGTTATCAATAAAAAAATTCTCTACCCTTTTATTATTTTCCTTCAACCAAATCTTTTATCACACTTCAGGTACGCAACCAAGTACATTTACAATATAACTTCCATCATGTTCAAGAGTTTTCATTTGATGTATCATTTTCTTTCTTGGGCCTTTCATACTCATTCCACTTCTTGTGGTACACCTTATTATTTTTTTCATGGAATTTGGAAATTATTTGGCTCATAACTATGACTACGACCGTGACCACGTCTGAGGCATCGGTCTTGCTTAGGTCTGGATCTACCCATATCCTATCACATTCACTTCAGGGAATAGAGTGCTGCCAACATGGCGGGCTTGATTATTTTCAATAATAATTCCTTACTTAATAAATATATTAAGTCTGATTCTTTTCGTTCTCGGTAATGCTTCTTCAAGAAATCATCTTTATGGACTAGGTAGCCATGCCTTCTATCCCAAAGGATATACTTTCCTTTGCCTCATTTGGTTCGATCTTGCTCTCTTTGTATAGTGAGTATCTTGCCATTGAGAAACTGGTGGCCTCAACCAGCAAGATACGCAAATCACAGGAGGCAAATGGACGTCCCAAACGAAGAGCCGGTCCCAAGGTAGCGTCTTCTCTACCCAAACTATCCAAAGGTACGTTGAAACTTGTTCGTAAAAATCGAGTTGCTCCGGTTTCGCCTTCGGATGTGACTGCGAAGGAGAGTGGGGTGACTCAGGGCATGGATTCTACTCACCGTGGAGTGGTAACCTCGGTTCCGGATCGTAGCTTGAATATTTCCCCTGTTGCAGCGACGACTTTGAAGACGGATCCGAACTCTTCTGCAGAGACAGGTACGCAAGTTTTTGTGTTTAATATTCCTTTCGGTTCCTCTGATGGATGGATTCGGAAAGTCTTCGGGGAATTTGGAGCGATTAAATCAGCGATAGCGATAAAACGACCAAACCGGAAAGGTCATTGCTTCGGTTTTGTCGACCTTTTTTCGCCAGGTGATGCTCAAAGGGCAATTGAGGTCTACAATGGCTTCAAATACAATGGGTTTATTCTGTTTGTGGCGCTGGCTCGTCCGGAACAGAACCCGTATCTGATTAAGCCGTCCACACTCTCTATACAGAGCATGACCATTTCTGATAGTCTGGAATTGGAACCATGTGTTTCGAAGGAGCAAGTGCCTCTGGGGACGAAGAGTATTTTTGTCTCAGCAGCCTTTAAGGCATTACGATCCCTGTCGAAGCTTACCCATTAGCTTTTGTCACGCCCCAATTTTCGTAAACCGAACTCGGGACGCGAACATTTAAAATAATAAACACTTTGAAACCTTTTCCATTTAAACACTTTAAAATACCAGTTTAGTTCAACAAAATAATAATATTTACAACTTAAAATACGTCCCAACAAGTGGACAAAAGTATGGTATCCGTCGCTAGACTCAAAATAAAACCCAGAAACCCGCTCCTAACTCTTCAAGCTTCAGAAGCTCCCCTAGTCCAACCTGGGACCGGTACCTGTAGGAAAAGCAGCTAGGGGTGAGCGTTCGCTCACCACCACGGATAACAGACTGACTACGGCATAATTAGCAGACAATGCCGGTAACACCAACAACACACTCAACACCGGGGAAACTATCCCCAACCCAAGTACTCCGACTGACACACACCCACTGTTACCTTCCTTGACCAACTCAACACTCTGACACGTAAAGTAGACCCGACACAACGATCACGACCTCTTCCAAGGACTCAAGGACCACCACGCAAAACCCGAGATCACAAAGGATCGTACACCAAACAAGATCACAAAGGATCGCACACCAAGTAAGATCACAAAGGATCGCATACCAGCTGCCCAGTAACCTCCCTCACCAGACTCAACCTCAAACTCGTAGTGTAAACCCAACACAACCATTTATGACCTCCTCCAAAGACACAAACACGGATCAGGCTAGCCAAAAAATGCTCACAACCTGCCAAGCCTCGAACACGGATCAGGCCAGCCAAAGAATGCTCGTAACCTGCCGAGACCCGGTCACGGATCAGGCTAGCCAAAGAATGCTCATAACCTTTCGAGATCCGGACACGGAACAGGCTAGCCAAAGAATGCTCATAACCTGTCGAGACTCGAATTTGGTCAGGCCAGCTAAAGAATGCTCGTAACCTGCCAAAATCCACACCACTTCCCGACACACAGTCGGGTCACTAACCTCGGGCAAATACAATCACAACCACAAGCAAAGTTCAACAAACAACAACAACACAGGTTCAACACTCCACAGGCACTCATGGCCACCCAAGACACCAACAGTAAAACATGGACTCAACAACCCCACGGGCACTCACGGCCTCCCAAGACACACCAACCATAACTCACGGGCTCAACAACCCCACGGGCACTCACGGCTACTCAAAACCACCAACGGTAACTCACGGGCTCAAAAACCCCCCCACGGGCACTCACGGACACTCAAAACCACCAACAGTAACCCATGGGCTCAACAACCCACAGGCACTCACGGCCTCCCAAGACACACCAACAATAAAGACACGGGTTCAACAACCCCACGGGCACTCATGGCCACCCAAGACTCCAACAGTAAAGACACGGGTTCAACAACCCTACGGGCACTCATGGCCACCCAAAACACCAAAGGTAAAGACACGGGTTCGACAACCCCACGGGCACTCATGGCCACCCAAGACTCCAACAGTAAAGACACGGACTCTCAAGGCCACCCAAGACACCAATAAACAATCAACCTCCGACATAACCAATGCCTCCAACAGTCCTAATAACAACAGTTTCTCAATCAACCTCCGGGCATGGTCATATGCCTCCAGTACTCCTAATATCGATAAGTTCACTATCAACCTCCAGGCATGGTCATATGCCTCCAGTAATTCTAACCTCGATAAGTTCTCTGCTCCTACGACACTACTAAGTGTCACATGCTTTTCTAATATTCGCTACGTTCCCGTATCATGCCTTTCTAATATTCGAATAAACCTACTCAACCCACGACACCCCGGTGTCACATGCAATTCTACTGTTAACTTTCCCTAGTCAGGGCCGAGATCCGGCTACTTTTCCCTACCTCGTATGCTTTCTCCAAAAGCGCACAAATAAGCTCCGGCGTGATCTCGGTCACTCGCCTAGCTTTCCCTTTCCTCGGTCTGCAGCACGATCTAACAAGAACACAATTTTAAAGCACTTTTAAACTCGCAGGAATAAACTGAAATTCAATAAACCCGACGCCCAAAAGTAACCCCGACAATGTCGATCACTCCCAAACTCCCCAATTACTCGACATTGTCGATATTGGACCCGGAAAGGCCCGATTCGCCCGACATGGCGAATCTGCCCGGGTTTTGGAAACGCCCTTCCGGGGCTCCGAAAATTCCCGTTTTCGTTTCTACGGTGTTAGAATAATTCAAAGGTTCCAACACAATCGACAGAATCAAATTCCGACTTCCGAGCGATTTAATTCGTGTTTAAAGTTTCTAACTACAATTTACGAATTTCCACAAACCCTAACTCCCTATCTCTCAATACAAGTCAGTAATCTACCACGACACAATCCGATCTTTTAGTATCGATAAAATAGCTTCAACAACCTCACATTTTCTTTAGAAAAAACCAAGAACACAGGTTACTATTTCCTTCGATTCTTTTCTTGATGCCCCTTTCAAGAAAGATAAAACAAAAATGTATGAAAAGACTCCAAAATTACCTCTTGAACCTAAGCCATGCAACCCATTTGTTGATGCTGCTTCCTGGAACGTGTGGATCATCCTTTGATGCTCCATTCAACCCTCCACCGACAGAATCAACCAAACAAAGGGATTAGATAGTTATGAGTTCAATTTCTCTCTCCAAAAGATTGCTGCTCAAGCCGCTTAAACCAAAAAGGAATAAGGATAGAACCGGCCTCTCTCTCCAACCCACCATACATTTCAGAACAAAGAAAACAAAGCTTCAACCAAAGCTTTTCCCTTTTTTTTTGAAGCAAGGCCGAACACTACACCTTGTAGTCTCCCTTTGTTTGGTCCTATAAACCTAACACCACCACATTGGTGACATGTGGCTTGTGGGTCCCAAGAGTTTCAAAAATATCTTGGTAGATATTTTTCAACCAGATTCGCGAAAATTCGGCCGTCTCGGGCCCCGAACGGGCACTTTTTCCAAGAAAATACGAAACTTTACGGGCTACAAGGAAACGGCTCAACTAAGACCGCTGCGATGACGGCTAAGCTTTTTGGATCCAAAACGGTCCTCGAATGGACCAAAACGTCACTCGGTTGACTTTTCCAGCGAAAAGTCAACATTTCCCAAATTGATTAGAAAGTTGCCCTGAGTCCCCCGGAACTCACTTTGGTCGATATCGGGGTCAACTTAAGTCCGGTATGACCCTCGGGGTCAAATTTCAGGTTCAATTAAGTGTTTGCTCAAAAAAATTTAAATTTTCCCGTTTTTCGCAGATTTGACTAGCGTTGACCGGGAGCGGTTCTTACAATCTACCCCCCTTAAGGGAATTTCGTCCGCGAAATTTAGCACAACGCACATCAGGAGTCGAACAGATCAGGGTACTTCGCGTGAACCTCGTCCTCGCGTTCCCAAGTCAACTCGGCCTCGTGGTGCCACCACTACACCAGTTCTAAGCGGATAACCTTTCCGCGTAGGACCTGCTCTCGTGGACCCGTTTCCCAAACCGGTTTCTCCTTATACGAGACATCACCCGTTACCTCGGCATCTGCCCACTCAATGACGTACTCAAGACCTCGAAAGGCCCGATACACTGCGGGGTTGACCCGCCTCCGCCGCGGTTGAAACGCATTAGTCCACCTTTCGGACTCACCTCCAGGGATACATGACCACCGAATGCTGACTCGAGAGGTCGGCGCCGTCTGTCAGCATAGATCCTGCTGACTCTGTGCGGTCTTCAACCGCTCATGCTTCGGCAAGACTGACTCAGCTGCCTCTCGGTCCGGTTCTAGACCCAGTAAACTCTTATTCCTCACTTCTGCCCAGCACACGGGCGATCGACCCGGCCTACCATACAACGCTTCGAACGATGCCATCATGATACTGGCCTGAAAGCTGTTGTTGTAGGCGAACTCGGCTAACCGCTCACGACACCCATCGTGACGTGCCCCCATTTCCACTGTGCAACCGGTAGTGGCTGCACTAATCCAGCGGACGCTGTTGTTCGGCTCTCACCTTTTGACAAGTGAGGCACCGCGATACTAACTCCGCAACCGCTCTCCGCATCCCGCTCCACTACAAACCTCCACGATACCGTAACTCCTAATTAGCACGACGATCCCAGCCCTCGGCTTCAACACCGCCGGCAACTCTCTCCTGGATCTCTGTCGTCCACAAACATCACCACAAACTGATTTAAGAACGGCCGGAATATACTGTTCATCAGATCCATGAACGCTGCAGGTGCGTTCGTCAGTCCAAAGGCATCACCAAGAACTCGTAATGCCCATAGCGTGTCCGGAATGCAGTCTTTGCGACGTCCCCCTCTCGGGCTCGCAACTGGTAATATCCGGATCGCAGATCGATCTTCGAGAAACACGTCGACCCTCTCAACTGGTCGAACAAGTCGTCAATTCTCAGCATCGGGTATCGGTTGTTCATCGTAAACGCGGTTCAGCTTCTGGTAGTCTATACACATCCGAAGCTCTCCACTCTTCTTCTTCACGAAGAGTACTGGTGCTCCCCACGGCGATGTGCTCGGACGGATAAACCCCCTCTCCCGAAGCTCCTCGAGCTGACGCTTCAGCTCAGTCAACTCTGTTGGCGCGAACCTGAAGGCGCCATCGATATCGCTGCCGTTCCCGGCACCAGGTCAAACCTGAACTCCCTCTCACGAACTGGTGGCAATCCGCTCAACTCCTCCGGAAGGACCTCGGGGAACTCGCACACCACTCGCGATAACTCTCGGCTCTGCATGGCCGATACTTCCTCCACTGTGGACAACGCCGACAGGAGAACCTCGCTACTACTACCCAGCACACACGACACCTTCGTGTTGCCTGCTGACACTGTCACTCGTCGCCGACAGCAATCGATATTGGCTCGGTACTTCGCCAGCCACTCCATTCCCAAGTTTACGTCAAAGGTTGTCATTTCGTAAGTATCCTTCCCACGGATACACGCACAAGCTCAGTCGTTGCCGATCCTCACGGATCCTCGCAGTCTCTCTAAACCTCGCTCCACTACCGCCGTCGTGCCCACCAACTCCGAACATACCCGACTCCTCGGGGTGAGGACTCGATCCCGCATCAGGGTTATTGAGCCCTCGCTCGAACCTCCTGTGTCAGCTCGCTTCTCTAACTTTGCAGGCACGATAGACTCTAGTCAACACCACACCACCACCAACCGGCGTGTCCCGACGCAGGGGCGGACTCAACGTCTCTAAACTCAGCACAACTCGACGAAGCAAACGAGTGTGACGCCCCGTTACCCATTAAAACTGACGCCCAAATCGGAGACCGAACACCCACTCCATTAGTCACCCCGGTAAGGTCTAGTGCAACCCTCACACGGTCCTCTATGCATTTACTTATAACTTTCCGCAACCAAGCCAGTGTTCGCTACTCGTCCCTTGCGGGAAAAGTAGTAAAGGGGATGAGCGTTAGCTCACCTCCACGGACACTCGTTCGATTATGGCATACTAGTAAAGCACTAAGGACTTACCGATCTAACCAGGGCAAACCACTACCTCAAAACCTGACGCCAAACGTCACACCGCTCACGCTAACAACAACTCAGTACTCGCTCATGTAAGATAAACCTCGACACGGGAAACACGTCCTCAATTCAGTAAATCACTATAGTTCACAACCTCAATACCCCACTTACCCGATCACATAAGGAAACCTCAAATAACCCACTCACGTGAAGGAAACCTCAACCCACCCGTTCACGCGAGGGAAAAACTTCGAACACCCGTTCACATAGGGAAACCTAGTTCGTATGGCGCCGCAGCGCACCAACCCTAACCTCTTTCCACGGTGAGACTCTCACGCCGAGGCGCGGTATCACTACCGCATGTTACTGATGAGTCTCGAACCCAAGACCTCATCCCTTAACACCGAACTTACGACCTCTACAACCAACACAACCGTGAACACCGCCACGCAAAGCCAACACTCAAACTGCACAACCAGGACAGTGGAACAAAACATGAATCACGTACCTGTGATAGCCCCCGTCACGGTTGGGATCACGGTGCCGTGACAAAGGCCCTAAAATGGCCAAAACCCTTTGATCCGTCACGGATCCGTGACAGCATCCGTGACTCTCGCGCAGGCCAGTTTTCCAAATTCGCTTCAACTCGAACCTTACCCCATTTTAACCCTAAAATAGCCTCAAACGACACATACTCTTGACCACCAAATCGACAACACACGCACCACGACTCACATACAAATCAAATCACTCAACGTCAACCACAAGCCAACACTGCCAACCAACAACATCACACGCCCCTCGGGCCAACAAAAGTCATACACGCCCACCGGGCCAGTCAATTTTAAAATTTTCTCCTTTTTTCATTTTAAAACCTCATACTTGACATCACGTAGTTACAACCCGGTCCAGGCGTCCCCGAACTACGTTGTACCGACTTGATATCACCACCGTCACATTCGACTAAAGGAGCTCCTGCGTCGAGTCGCGACAGCTTAAAAATGTTTCACGCAGCAACAAACAATCAGCACACCAGCAATCAAACATTGCACATACACACAAACACAAACAGGACTCAAACCACTACGGGTCTACACACGGTTCCGACTTGCGTACCCAACGCACGACGGGACTTAACTGACTCGACTCTCCCCATCTAATTGACGTACAGTCCGAGGTGTGAAACCTCGAGCTCTGATACCAAGCTGTCACGCCCCAATTTCCGTAAACCGAACTCGGGACGCGAACATTTAAAATAATAAACACTTTGAAACCTTTTCCATTTAAACACTTTAAAATACCAGTTTAGTTCAACAAAATAATAATATTTACAACTTAAAATACGTCCCAACAAGTGGACAAAAGTATGGTATCCGCCGCTAGACTCAAAATAAAACCCAGAAACCCGCTCCTAACTCTTCAAGCTTCAGAAGCTCCCCTAGTCCAACCTGGGACCGGTACCTGTAGGAAAAGCAGCTAGGGGTGAGCGTTCGCTCACCACCACGGATAACAGACTGACTACGGCATAATTAGCAGACAATGCCGGTAACACCAACAACACACTCAACACCGGGGAAACTATCCCCAACCCAAGTACTCCGACTGACACACACCCACTGTTACCTTCCTTGACCAACTCAACACTCTGACACGTAAAGTAGACCCGACACAACGATCACGACCTCTTCCAAGGACTCAAGGACCACCACGCAAAACCCAAGATCACAAAGGATCGTACACCAAACAAGATCACAAAGGATCGCACACCAAGCAAGATCACAAAGGATCGCATACCAGCTGCCCAGTAACCTCCCTCACCAGACTCAACCTCAAACTCATAATGTAAACCCGACACAACCATTTATGACCTCCTCCAAAGACACGAACACGGATCAGGCTAGCCAAAGAATGCTCACAACCTGCCGAGCCTCGAACACGGATCAGGCCAGCCAAAGAATGCTCGTAACCTGCCGAGACCCGGTCACGGATCAGGCTAGCCAAACAATGCTCATAACCTTTCGAGATCCGGACACGGAACAGGCTAGCCAAAGAATGCTCATAACCTGTCGAGACTCGAATTTGGTCAGGCCAGCTAAAGAATGCTCGTAACCTGCCAAAATCCACACCACTTCCCGACACACAGTCGGGTCACTAACCTCGGGCAAACACAATCACAACCACAAGCAAAGTTCAACAAACAGCAACAACACAGGTTCAACACTCCACAGGCACTCATGGCCACCCAAGACACCAACAGTAAAACATGGACTCAACAACCCCACGGGCACTCACAGCCTCCCAAGACACACTAACCATAACTCACGGGCTCAACAACCCCACGGGCACTCACGGCTACTCAAAACCACCAACGGTAACTCACGGGCTCAAAAACCCCCCCATGGGCACTCACGGACACTCAAAACCACCAACAGTAACCCACGGGCTCAACAACCCACAGGCACTCACGGCCTCCCAAGACACACCAACAATAAAGACACGGGTTCAACAACCCCACGGGCACTCATGGCCACCCAAGACTCCAACAGTAAAGACACGGGTTCAACAACCCTACGGGCACTCATGGCCACCCAAAACACCAAAGGTAAAGACACGGGTTAGACAACCCCACGGGCACTCATGGCCACCCAAGACTCCAACAGTAAAGACACGGGCTCTCAAGGCCACTGTGAAGACCGCTTCAAAAAAAATTGAATTGGGTCGGACCAGACCGGACCCGACCAGTAGACCCGGCCCAAGTCCGACCTATATAAGGTTGGCATTAGGGTTCTGAAACCCTAATACCCACTCCCCTTTCTTCACTTCAGCCGCCCGTCTCCTCTCCCGACCTCACCCTCGCCCTTCCTCGTCGTCTCGCCGTCGTCGGCGTCTCTCCGGCCCTCTCCCTTGCCTCACTCTCCGTCCAGCCCACGGTCGCCCTTCCTCCCTCCATCTTCGATCCCTCCCGAGCCCCGCCGTCGTCCATCTCACATTCTCCGTTAGATCCAAGCCACCAAAACCGAGCTCCGCCCGCCGCTCCGGTGAAGAATCCCACAAGCTCCCTCCGTTCCTCTCGCCGTCTCCTTCCCCGTGCTCTTTTGGGTTCGCCGGCAAGGAGGAGAGCCTCAACCCGCCGCCAGCGACCGTCCCCTCTTCTCACGGCCGTCGCCGACCCTTTTCCTCTTCTTCTCCGTTCAACAGAAGTCGGGCGTCACCGTGCTCGTCCAGTCGGGACGAACTCGCCGGAGCGTCGCCGGATCTGGGATGAGACCCGTGTGCTCCGCCGCTCCCTCCGCCGTGCTCCACCACCTCGTCTTCCACGGTGATATTCTCACCACGGGGTTTGGTCGCTGGCGGCGTCTCCGTTGGTGGCCGGCCGGTTTCAAACCCGAGCCCCTCGTTTTCGGTTTCCCGTGCTGTTCAAATTCGAGTCAATTTGGATATGATTGAGGGATATTATGTCTGTTAAACCTGCTAAAGAGTTGTTTAATATTTGGAACGGATTTTGAATTGAAAAGGGAAATATGTTGAATCAAAATCAGATTGGAGTAAAAGATGGTTTTTGGATCTGCTTTGGCTGGAATCGAAATCACGGTTTTGGAAAGAAAAGGTTGTAAAACGAAAAATCAGATTTAAGGAAAAGGGGATTTAAAATAAAAAGGAATTAAAATCAATTCGGTTTTAAAAACGGTTTTAAATCGAGGAGTTTGAGAATCTAAGTTGTAAACGGGATTTAGGGACGGTTGTTCAAAAACCGAACTTAATTCTTTTGGGGCTCAAAAGATCGGAACAGAAACAGATTTGAAATAAAGGGAATTTGATTTGAAACAAAAACCGTTCTGTTTTGAAAAAAAAAGGTTATTAATCGGAATTGGGAACGAATCTGGAACTCTGGTTAAAATGGACTGCTAATTGGGTTAAAATGGAACAAAAGCGGACCGCTGAATCGGACCTCGGGATTCGTGCATTGGGACCGTGCCTCGCATGCACCGGTTTCGGTGCTCGGGTACTCAAACCCGATTCGCCGTGACCCCGCTTTTATCCCGCTCGAGTTTAAAGGTCGACTGTCGGTTTTAAACTGGATAAATCGTGACCTTTGAATCAACCTGGGAACCGACTCTAATTATGGCTTTCGTGTTATCTTTAGCGTCCGGCTTCGATCGAGGTGAAGCCCGGAGGTAGCGAGCCAGAACGTCAGCAGCTAGGAAACGTAGCGGGTGTTCTTCGGTTGAGGTAGGGAAAAGTAGCCGGATCTCGGCCCTGACTAGGGAAAGTTAACAGTAGAATTGCACGTGACACCAGGGTGTCATGGGTTGAGTAGGTTATCGAATATTAGAAATGCATGATACGGGATTGTAGCTTTTATTAGAAAGGCATGTGACACTTAGTAGTGTCGTAGGAGCAGAGAACTTAGCGATAATTGAATTACTGGAGGCATATGACCATGCCCGGAGGTTGTTTGTGAAACTAGTGATCTTAGGACTGTTGGAGGCATCGAGTATGCCGGAGGTTGTTGTGCGTTATTTATTGTTGGTGTCTTGGGTGGCCATGAGAGCCCGTGTCTTACTGTTGATGTCTTGAGTGGCAGTGACTGCCGTGGGGTTGTTGAACCCGAGTCTTGACCGTTGGTGTGTCTTGAGTGGTAGTGAGTGCCGTGGGGTTGTTGAACCCGAGTCTTGACTATTGGTGGTTTTGAGTGGCCGCGAGTGCCCGTGGGGTCGTTGACCCGTGAGTCACTGTTGGTGTATCTTGGGAGGCCGTGAATGCCTGTGGGGGCTGTTGAGTCCGTGTTTTAGGGTTGGTGTCTTGGGTGGCCATGAGTGCCTGTGGAGTGCTGAACTTGTGTTGTTGCTGTTTGTTGAACTGTGTTTGTGATTGTGATTGTGGTTACCTGAGGTTGTGGGCCCGCTTCATTAAACGGGGGTCCTCGATCACACGCGTCCGCACGTTCAGACGGGGTAGGGGACCCGCCCGTCAGTAAAGGGGTCCTGGCCGCGCGTGTGTGGTTCGGTGGTTGTGAGTGTGATAGGTTGACAGTGATTGTGGTTACCTGAGGTTGTGGGCCCGCTTCATTAAACGGGGGTCCTCGATCACACGCGTCTGCACGTTCAGACGGGGTAGGGGGCCCGCCCGTTAGTAAAGGGGTCCTGGTCGCGCGTGTGTGGTTCGGTGGTTGTGAGTGTCTGATCCGACTTTGTGTCGAGGAAATGCAACGGGTCGACCGATTGACCTGATGAGATCGGTAAAGGGCGTGAGGGGGGTTACTGAGCAGTTGGTTTGCGATCCTTTGTGATCTTGTTTGTTGTTGCGTCGTTTCTTTCGAGTCCTTGGGAGAGGTCGTGATCGTTGTGTCGGGTCTACTTTACGTGTCAAAGTGTTGAGTTGGTCAAGGAAGGTAACAGTGGGTGTATGATCAGTCAGAGCCCTTGGGTTGGGGACAATGTCCCCCGGTGTAGACTTTATTATTGGTGTTACCGGCATTGTCTGCTAATTATGCCGTAGTCAGTCTGTTATCCGTGGTGGTGAGCGAACGCTTACCCCTAGCTGCTTTTCCTACAGGTACTTGTCGCAGGTCGGACTAGGTGAGATTCCGAAGCTTGAAGAGCTAGGGGCGGGAGTCCGGGTTACTTTTTAGTCTAGCGACGGATACCTCGCTTTTGTCCGCTTGTGGGACGTTTTATTTTGAGTTGTAATTATCTTTTGTTGAACTAAACTGGTATTGTAAAGTGTTTTAATGGAAATGGTTTCAAAGTGTTTTCTTATTTTAAACGTTCGCGTCCCGAGTTCAGTTTACTGAAATTAGGGCGTGACAGCTCCCAAGACACCAATAAACAATCAACCTCCGTCATAACCAATGCCTCCAACAGTCCTAATAACAACAGTTTCTCAATCAACCTCCGGGCATGGTCATATGCCTCCAGTACTCCTAATATCGATAAGTTCACAATCAACCTCCGGGCATGGTCATATGCCTCCAGTAATTCTAACCTCGATAAGTTCTCTGCTCCTACGACACTACTAAGTGTCACATGCTTTTCTAATATTCGCTACGTTCTCGTATCATGCCTTTCTAATATTCGAATAAACCTACTCAACCCACGACACCCCGGTGTCACATGTAATTCTACTGTTAACTTTCCCTAGTCAGGGCCGAGATCCGGCTACTTTTCCCTACCTCGTATGCTTTCTCCAAAAGCGCACAAATAAGCTCCGGCGTGATCTCGGTCACTCGCCTATCTTTCCCTTTCCTCGGTCTGCAGCACGATCTAACAAGAACACAATTTTAAAGCACTTTTAAACTCGCGGGAATAAACTGAAATTCAATAAACCCGACGCCCAAAAGTAACCCCGACAATGTCGATCACTCCCAAACTCCCCAATTACTCGACATTGTCGATATTGGACCCGGAAAGGCCCGATTCGCCCGACATGGCGAATCTGCCCGGGTTTTGGAAACGCCCTTCCGGGGCTCCGAAAATTCCCGTTTTCGTTTCTACGGTGTTAGAATAATTCAAAGGTTCCAACGCAATCGACGGAATCAAATTCCGACTTCCGAGCGATTTAATTCGTGTTTAAAGTTTCTAACTACAATTTACGAATTTCCACAAACCCTAACTCCCTATCTCTCAATACAAGTCAGTAATCTACCACGACACAATCCGATCTTTTAGTATCGATAAAATAGCTTCAACAACCTCACATTTTCTTTAGAAAAAACCAAGAACACAGGTTACTATTTCCTTCGATTCTTTTCTTGATGCCCCTTTCAAGAAAGATAAAACAAAAATGTATGAAAAGACTCCAAAATTACCTCTTGAACCTAAGCCATACAACCCATTTGTTGCTGCTGCTTCCTGGAACGTGTGGATCATCCTTCGATGCTCCATTCAATCCTCCACCGACAGAATCAACCAAACAAAGGGATTAGATAGTTATGAGTTCAATTTCTCTCTCCAAAAGATTGCTGCTCAAGCCGCTTAAACCAAAAAGGAATAAGGATAGAACCGGCCTCTCTCTCCAACCCACCATACATTTCAGAACAAAGAAAACAAAGCTTCAACCAAAGCTTTTCCCTTTTTTTTTGAAGCAAGGCCGAACACTACACCTTGTAGTCTCCCTTTGTTTGGTCCAATAAACCTAACACCACCACATTGGTGACATGTGGCTTGTGGGTCCCAAGAGTTTCAAAAATATCTTGGTAGATATTTTTCAATCAGATTCGCGAAAATTCGACCGTCTCGGGCCCCGAACGGGCACTTTTTCCAAGAAAATACGAAACTTTACGGGCTTCAAGGAAACGGCTCAACTAAGACCGCTGCGACGACGGCTAAGATTTTTGGATCCAAAACGGTCCTCGAATGGACCAAAATGTCACTCGGTTGACTTTTCCAGCGAAAAGTCAACATTTCCCAAATTGATCAGAAAGTTGCCCTGAGTCCCCCGGAACTCACTTTGGTCGATATCGGGGTCAACTTAAGTCCGGTATGACCCTCAGGGTCAAATTTGAGGTTCAATTAAGTGTCTGCTCAAATTTTTTTAAATTTTCCCGTTTTTCGCAGATTTGACTGGCGTTGACCGGGAGCGGTTCTTACAGCTTTTGTCACAAATAGAGCAATGGCCTTCAAAAAAGGGCACAAGTCCTCGGCAAGCACAGAGTACAGGTGTTTCGGATCACCCGTGTTTGCACGAAGGGACAAAAATGGAGGATCGAAATCTGCTGAAGCTCTTGCTCGCCGGCGATCGGAAATCGACGTTCGTCGTTGACTGGTTGACGGAGGAGATCCGGGCTCAGATAGAAAATATCCGGATGTCTCGCGATGCTCATTAAATTCCGTTTATCATCCATGATTCTGGTACGGAAACTTCGGCAGCATTGTTGGTTCGTGATGCGGCTGCGGATATCACGCCTAAGACATCTGCGGATTCAGTTGAGGTCGCTGCGAATTTTGAACCTGCGACAAAAGATGGGTGTGTGGGCTCGCTTGGGCCTTTGGGCCTGGATGAAGGGATTGTTACAGCCCAATTAGTGGATTCGGCGCCTGTAATCGCAGCAGGCACACATGAGATTGGAGACGCAAATTCGGACTTGGCTGATTTGAGCCCAAACTCCAGCCCACTGGTCAATTCCCAGAGCCCATCGACAGGTTCGGCTGATCCAATACAAGCTTGTCCACTTCAGGCTCTCTGCGAGCCAAATCTTGCGACGAATACGTTTGGGGATTCTTCGGAGGGTAGTCCTTGGAAGGAAGTCCTACTTAAATCGTCAAAACGATTGAGTCGGCCTCCCAAACACTTGTCTGACTTTTATACCATGAAGTGTAAACCGAGGAATCGCTCTTTGGATCGGGAAAGAGTTGCTCGTCCCGTTGACATTGGGAAACAGGTTGAACATGGCAGAACTGGAAATTCTTTAGTTGCAGTTTCGCCTCATCGAATCGATGCTTGGACTACAATCCGTGAATTGGCTTCCGAAAAGAAAGATGCGATTAATCGTATCTGAGGTCGGGAGGCGAGGTTTCACGGGGTTTTCTTTTCATTTTGTGTTTCCGTGTTTTTTTTAGGAAAAAGGTTTGGCCTTTTAGCTCCCCTTTATGGAGTTCTTGTGTAAGCGTTTTCTTTTACCTTGATTATCCTTTAATCAGGGCATTCCGGCTCCTTTTTAGGAATCAGTCTTATTAATAAATTTTTCGTGCTTATCAAAAAAAAAAGAGCATACTAGATGGAAGTAATGTAGAGGAAAACATTTTTCATCGATTATAAATAATATGATGATGTGTGGAAATAGTTTCTTTTATTTATCCTGCAAGGATACCAAATTAGAGCTTCAAGTCTTTATGTAAGCTTCATGTCACATTTTTTTCCAGTAATTGTATGTATCTTGTTTACTTGGATGATGGGTCCAATAAATTTGTTTCTTAACAATTATAGAACTTCATGTTCACAATATCATGACTTGTGTAAACTTCATGTTACACATCGAATTTGTATAATGTTCACACAAATATGAATAAGTATATATTATGATTGACACAATGAACGAACTTGTGGGGTGTATAAATATATAAATTAGATATGTATATAACCACACACGAGAAAGCTCGTGGGGTATTCGAAGTAAATAAAAACAACTATATATAAAAATTTTAGGCTTCAAGCCATGGACACAAGTTACAAGCTTCGGGCTTGTGGTCTGTCATTTAGTCATAAAAGTACGTTTCAAGTTTATACTTTGAACCAAGACTTCAAGTTTCGTCATCATTAGGTACATGTGAACTTCGGGTCTAACTAATTTCTTCAAGTTTATACTTTGAACCAAAACTTCGGGTTTTGTCATCATTAGGTACATGTGAGCTTCGGGTCACTCTTATTTCAGTAACTTATTAAACCCACGATCTTTAATCAAAACTTTAGGTTCTGTAAATCTTTTCTCGTTAATATTTGAACTTTGGGTTCAAAATAGTTCGACATTGTAAAACTATAAAATCAGTATAACCAATTAAGTAAAAATCTAAGTAAAGAAGGTGACAGTAGTGTCAGGAACCATCAACTGCAATACTCTTATTCACATATAAGAGAGAATATACAAACCGTTTGTTGTACCATGTATTTGGAACTTCTAGTCCTACATACATCAAGTCGATTGTATTATGTATTTAGAATTTCTGATCCAACATACAATCGTATTTGTAAGCTTCAGGCTACCAATATACAACCTCATAAATTTATTCACAAGATGACTATTCGACGAGAGAACACATGGAGTAGCTAAACTACCCATGTAACCGTATATAATTTTTTTTCAAGCTTCATGCCTTTAAGCCAAGTTGCATGTTATAAGAAAAACGGTTCTCATCTTGGAACTTCAGGTCCAAATGATTCAATTTCAACAAATCTCATATTCGAGTATCAAATAAAAGAAACACAAGTATAATAAACATCAAATTTCTGATGTGAAATATCCAATGTATATTGCAATCACATAGCATACTTATCGAAAAACGTAAATGAACTTGTATACATAAGCATGAATCAAATTTAAATAAATTCACGATTATAAAAAACTTTGATACTTGGATAATAGAGCGATTCATGCTGATAACGTGTTGTGAAAGTAAGAACAATACTAGAGATAGTATAAGAGAATGCAAGAACAAAATTAGAGAGAACAAGAGAATATGGAGAGGGTAGAAATAGATCATTGTATTCATCATCATTTTACACTTTATAAAAATATAGGCTCATAACATGAAGACATAACCTTAATGACCTACATTAATCTATACATAAATGAGGGAGTTACAAAACTTAAAAGTCTTGTAACTCCAATCTAGAATCTTCAATAAAGTGGTCATCCAACAAAATATTCATAACACAAACATTATAGACCAAAAAAAATTGAGAACTTTCCCGAATAAACGAACTAATGTTCAATCACCCACGGAATATACCGGCTTGTCATCACTAACGCTATAGTCTTACACTACAACGTAGGGTCTAGCTTCCAACGGCATTTGACAGTTAAACGAACCAGCTCATCACACTTTAAAATCAATCACCCACGGTAGAATACCTCGCCGTGCCAAATGTCGTTGGAAGCTAGACCCTATGCTCGGAAACGTAACACCGTGCTCAATATTGAAAGCATACAAACAAACATGCTCTGCAAAATTCCTCATGAGCCATAAAAGATCCACCTTATATCGTGCTGCTACAAAATAGTGTGTTGTACGAAACGTCTGATTATAGCCTTCCAAGAGTGGTATTTCGTAGATAGGAAACTCATGTATTTTGGAAGGGTATAACCAGATACTATTGTTGGCCCAATCAATGCCCAATGATCTGAGGCCAGCTACGTGTTGACAAAGGAATCGCTCTATATGTAGGCTGCAATATGACTCGATTGAAGTCAGACTCATAAATGACACCCTTTCCTCTTCGATCAATAGTATACGGGAACGTCCCTTCCCGCTGTTCTTGCTCTCCCTCTCCTTCTGGGTTATCATGATCCTGAAAAAATAAAAAAAAAATTAACTTAAATGAAACCTAAGTAAAAATAAGGTTCTAAAAAACAATATAACTCGGTTAAGGTCCAACGATAGGCTTCCATTGTCAAAAACATACATGTTCTTAGCAAGGCAATAAAAATATATAATGCAGGAACAAGATACAACACGTACCATTCTATGTGGATGGACGTTGGAGGGGACCGATTGAGACGATCTTGAGGGGTCGGGGGTACCAGGATAGGGAGGAACTGGTACAAGGGTTTGTCTATATATATTATGAGGGGACATAAAGAATAGAGGTAGTTGTAACTTGTAATTGAAGGGGAGACATGAGGAGAATTGGAAGGGTAGGTTGTAGTTTTAACTCCACGTTTCGTCAAAAAAAAAAAGTTTGAACTCCACATAATGGTGGTAGTTGGGAGCATCTCTGTTCCAGCTGTTAAGAAACAATGGAAATGGAAAGAAATGCATCAAGTTTGTAAAATAAAGAGAGAAAAGAAACATTGGAAATCGAAAGAAAGGAAGGCGTGTGAATTTGGGAGAGATGAGAGGTGGAAAAGGACTATGGGAAATAAGGAGTGCATATCTCATTTATAATCTGTTGAATAAAAAATTTTAACATGAGAAAGGTGGAGCAAAACTCCATTTATTACAATATAATAAATAATAATTATATTATAACTAAAAGAAGTACAACCTTAAATAATAATTTATTTACTAAAAGAGGTCAATCCGCTGTTCATCGATAGACGAAGCTCTCTGTTTTTCATCTCAGACCAGATGCAAGAAAGGATTCGAGCTTGAAAATTTATGGTTGACATAAATTATGGCATTTTCTCTTTAAAAGAGGTAGACTCTATTTTATATATTTTGGTGAAGGAAGTAAAGCTTTCTCTGTAAAGCTACCATATAGCAGAGTCTTAATTTTATAGACTCTGTTATATGGTAGCTTACATCGAGATTGGAAACCGGGAGATATTAGGAAGATATGATTTATGAAACAAGAAATTGGAAATGAAAAGTTACCTGGTTCCAGAAAATGTCACCGGCGATGGATTCTCAACAGAGGAACTGAAAAAAGAAACATTAACTTAAACAGAGATATAAGAGAGAAGAGAAGAGTGCTCTTTATTTTTATAGTTCAATTATATTAAAATAATATTATTTATTAATACAAAGTATTTTATAGCATATACAATGGGAACACCTGTATTGAGTCCTGTGTATGTTGATGGGACAAAATAGTGGGACTTGAGACTCAGAATAGTGGGTGTTTTGCATTAAGAAACTCACTATTGATAGTGGATGCTGACTGCATGCTGAGTGGTTAATTAATTGATATTTTGCTATTTTATTTAATTTTTTATCAAAAACAACTTTAGTTATTTAAAATATAAATAAATGTGAAAAAATAATTAATGACAGTAAAAAAAATAAGAAATAAATTTAACACGAATAAAAATGAACTTGAACTTCGGTTCATCCCCTTTTAATACAACCTCAACAAAATACAAGTTCAAGAATCATTGTGGTGGTGCTGGCGGTGGAGGTTGTTGTCTAAGAGCTTCAATTTCACCTACAATGTTTGTCATGACTCACGAAATTCGGGCCTTAATCGACTAATGGTCTTCCAAGTCGGCTTCGTTGAAGTTGGAGGTATCCATTCCAACCATGGCATTGTATTTGCTGAAGTATTGTTCCCATTTTTCGGTTAACTGGTGAAGCAGGCGGGTCCTTGCTAGGTTGGCTTCGTCCCTTGATCGTTCCAGCTTCGCCAATATAAATAGTTGGTCCGTGAGGTTGGTCCCCTTCCTCTTCGATGCCTTCTTGCCCGGCGGTCGCGTTTGGCGAGGAGCTTGAGAGGGACTTGCATCGGCCGTATGGGAGGGGGACTGTGAATCCTACATTGTCACCCAACATTTTTCACGAGAATAGTGGAAATGGGATAGTATAATGTGGGAATGGGAGAGTGAAATTGGAGAATGGGTGAGTGATGAGTGAAAAAAAAAATAAGGTTAGGGTTGAGGTATTTATAGGGTAAATATTGTAGTAGATTAAATAAAAAAAGAAAAAAAATGTTGGGAAACGGTCAGATTTTTTTTCTAACGCAGGGACACGTGGCGGCTTGGGATTGGCGAGCGAACGGACGTGGGGCGCAGCTCGTCCCACGGTTGTGGGACGAGGGACGCGGGCCACGGCCCGACCCGCGTTTTTGCGGGATGCAGGACGCGTAAAAGCCGTCCCACAATGGGTGGGCTTGCGTCCCGCGGCCTGCAAAAATGCGAGCCGGGTCTCAGGGCCGGTGCATTGCGCTTGCTCTTATCTCTTGAAAAGAGTCATCGGGAGTAGAGGCATGAAAAGACTGTTTGGGTCCTTATTTTTTAAAATTGCATAATTATTTATCGGTAGCAATGGCCGTAATAAATAGTAGAAACCGAGAGTAATCATTACTATTTTTTATTAGAAAAAGTACCTATACTATAATTCTATAAGTAATACTCTTTTCGACATCAAGAAATTATGCCTCTCTCTGATAGGGTTTCATTGTCTTGGCACATGAGCATCACCGACATCGCTCCAGGCTTCTGTCTGGTTCCTGCTCCCGGCTTTTTTTCGGTGTCTCCTCCTGCACTGTTCTTCCCCAACACATTACCTATTTGTCGCTGGGTACGGCAATCGCGCTCCCCAATGCATCCCCGATCATCATTCTCGTCCCCTTCGTACAAAAGAGTGGTGGGAAGCCTCGGACATGCGCCAACAACTACACACGATCCAACTCTGGTAAGTTCCTAGCACAAGGATCCGAGTCCCCTAACAACAATGCCTTACCATCAAAACACCAGGGTTTATGGCCCCGAACCCACGCCCTAGCTTCCACCGAGCGGAAATAGAATCCAAAAAGCTTCGGTCTCAACTCCTTGACGACCAACCCACCGCCGCCTGTCCCCAAGCCATGGTGATGTTCCTGAGGAGAGTATCCTTCCAAGGCGGGGCTGACGACCAAAGCTTACTGACCATGTCCCGTTGTTGTCGAGTGATGGTAGTAGAGATGAAAGGCGAGAAGGGGACCAGGACCTCAACCTCATCCTCGTCCTCGATCGAGAACGAAGACAATCCGTCCTGTAGGGTAGCGAGAGAGGCCTCGATATCTTAAGTCCCGGGCGGTGGGAGAGATAGAGCCTTCTCCTAGTCCAGGACTCCTGATCGGCGCCAACACATGCAGGTGGCGTCGTCAGATAGGCAGGTGTAATCAAGGTCCTATCCAGGTGGAGAAGACACCGTCCCAGCCTTATGGCTTCCGCCATAGTTCTCGGAAGTTCCTCCATTGGGGTCTTCCCTTTAGCCGGATCACGAACCAAGGGCGGTGGGGAAGCAGAAGGCGCAAGCGGGACGCAAAAGTAAGAGCTGGGGTGACCACCCTTACGGACGGACCAACATTCGGAATAACCGGAACCCTAGCAGCGAGACCCTAAGTGGTTCCTAGGGAGACGGCAGAACCAAGGACGGCCCTACTAGCGACGAAAGAGGGTTGCTTAGGGAAGAAACAACACGCTTAGGTCTTCCCCTCCTTGGTCGCTGAGCCATCGGTAGAGGGGACTGAGAACCCATAGAGAACGGGACCACCGCCGTCGAGATCCCGGTAGAGGGGGTCGGTTGCACCGGGACAACAATGAAGGAAGACGACTGAAGCAGGGGCTTTAACATCCTCCATCGTTGGGGCTTATCCCCCCGCTCGGTGTTGAGGGCAAAGACCGGCTTGGAATATTGCATATAGGAGTGGCGGGGCTACTCGTAGCAGTGGGAAGAGCATCATAAGACGGTACGACACATGAGAGAGCGGCGATAGATCCGAAAGAAACCTCCATAGCAGCAGTCGGTTAGGACTAGAGGCGGAGACTCGCTAAACGAGAGAGAGCCTAACAGTCTTCTTAATTATTATTATATTATTTAATAAATAAATATTATATTATTTGTAAATGAAATAATCAAGTAAGACATGCTATTTCTATCCAAAAAAAAAAGTAAGACATGCTATCGATTGCTCTTTCCAAAATCTTTTCATATTTTCTTCAATATTCTAATCCTGGTGTAAATTATATAATTAATGGATAGGATTAGGGGTGGGCAAAAAAAACCGAAACCGCTAAAACCAACCACTACCAACCGGAAACCGCACCGGAAAACCCGAAACCGAAAAATTAACAGTTGG
The DNA here is from genome assembly GCA_963921825.1 of Erodium maritimum. Lineage (NCBI taxonomy): Eukaryota > Viridiplantae > Streptophyta > Magnoliopsida > Geraniales > Geraniaceae > Erodium > Erodium maritimum. The sequence continues at coordinate 115,915,512 of OY997588.1, forward strand.
TTCCGGGTTCTTGACGATCGAACCGGAAAGTTAACGATTGATTGTCAGTTTTTGAAATGCCAAACCATCGGTTAACTAACCAAACCGGTATTGTTCATCATATACATGTGGCTTCATAATAACCATTGATCTGATATAGATGAATGGCGTATGATCACTTTTTTGTGTCACGTGGATTGCTAACATAGAACACGATGACTTATATAAAAAATTTCTTTTGTTTTGGAGAATGCAGTAATATGTTTTGGTTTGAAATAGAAATATGTGTGATTATTTGTATCCAAATTTGTACTTACATGTAGTAAAGTGGTTGGTTGGTTAAAACCACTAACCAACTGATCAATCAACTAGTTACTTTCGCTGTAAAACATTGGTTTTTGAATTGGAGTTGGTTTCAAGATATGTCAAACCAGTAATATCGAGTTGGGTTCGTAAAGAGTTCCATTGGGTGATTAACCGCCCAATGCCCACCCCTAGATAGGACTACAAAGGAATGGACCATGAATCGATTCTCAAAAAAATATCTGTTACAATATAATTTTTTTATTATATTGTGTAATAAATTCTATCATGTATGACAGGCGACATCACACTTATACCACTTCTCAAGACATGACCTTTCACACCTCTCAATACATTTCCTTTTCCCAAGGTCATTTTTCCCAAGTGTAAGAACACGAAACATCCTTTCTTCCAGTTCTCTCTTGCTCCATAACTATTTATTTACTCGGATACAACCGAAGCACAAAGAAATTTTCACCTCTAACTACTACAGTGAAGTAACATTTCACAAAAAATAGTAACAAAATAATTTTGAAACATAAAGATAGTAGGATAAAAAAACTCTTAATAATGTTGGATTTATCATAGAAAACCACAAACATTACGAACAAAAAAAATTGAGAACTTTCATGAATAAACAAACTAAAGTTCAATCACCCACGGTATCATCACTAACGCCAGTCTTACATTTAACAAAAAATTAATTGAAAACTTTGACTGCTAAACAAACCAGCTCATCACATTTTATATTCGATCACCCACGGTAAAATACCTTGTCGTGCCAGATGTCGTTGGAAGCTAGACCCTATGCCCGAAAACGTAACATCAAGTATGTATGCATCGTACTCAATATCGAAACTGAAAGCATTCACACCAATATACTCTATAAAATTCCTCATGAGCCGTTGAAGATCCACCATATATCGTGTGATTAGTTGGGGATATTTTTTGGAACATATATGGAGTTGTGGACATAATTGTTGTGGTAAGCATATGTTGTTCCTATCCGGTGTAAATAAGTTGATACAAGTCATCTGAAAATACACCATTCGTTATCGCGATGCAGTAAGCCATAAACTTTGAATCCAGAGCATCCCGTGCAAACAAAATGTCGCCTTTGGTAGTATTCATGAAAAAATAGTCCCTCTCAAATGAGGTCATCAAGACATAAGGTTATTTCAACATAAAAATAGTTAATTCTTTTTTCTTGGAAGAAGTAAGGCGCCAAGGCCTACAAACTGAATAATAAATTAATGTCATTTCAGTAGGTCATACTAACAGATTAATGAATACGCTGAATATACTAATAAATTACTTGCTCATCCAGTAATTCCAATACGTCATTCAAGTCTAGAGGACATTGAGCTTCTAGAAGAAAATGTTGACGGATTGGATTTACTGGATGAGTAAGTAATTTATTAGTATTCAGTATATTCATTAATCTGTTAGAATGATTTACTGAAATAACATTAATTTATCGTTCAGTTTGTATGCCTTGACTCCTTGCTTCTTCCAAGGAGAAAGAATCATCTACTTTATGTTGAAACAACCCTATGTCTTGATGAACCCATCTGAGAGAGACTATTTCTTCATGAATGCTACGAAATGCAACTTTTGGTTTGCACGTGATGCTTTGGATTCGAAGTTTATGCCTTACCGCACACAATAACTAATACAGTATTTTCAAATAACTGGTATCACCTCATTCACACCAACAACCCGATAGGAATAACATATGCCTACAACAACAATTATGTCTACAACTCCACATATGCTCCAAAAAATATCCCCACCGAGTTGACTCCTTCTTCTCTATATGTGATTCCTCATTCGACTCGATCGAAGTTGGTTTCATAAATAATACCCTTTCCTTTTCGGTCAATGGTATACGGGAATATCCCTTTCCGCATTTCTTGCTCTCCCTCTACTACTTCTGGGTTATCATGATCCTGAAATCAAATAACTTAAATGAACCCTAAGTAAAGACAATGTTCTAAAAGAAACAGTCCAACTCGGTTGACGATGTAAACTCGAGGTGGCGGCGCCTGCAAAGGTGACGTGGCCATGCGGGCAGCTGAAGATGACCACAGAAATTTTAGACATGAGGAGGAAGAGACCATGACGAAAGTAAGGTTTTTTCTTGAAGAAGACGTGTTCAAGGTTGAAGAAGACAGGAGGATGAAAGATGGAGGGAAATGACAGATAGTGTACTAGGCATCTCAAACACTGAGAGACCCTGAAATAAAAGCCATTGCTTCATAGAGCAAGAAAAAGCAAAGCCATGAAAAAAACACTTGTCCAAACCGAAGGATAGAGATTGAATTTTCAAAAGAAGAAGGTCCAAGGATGGGCTTCCATTGTCAAAAACATACATGTTTCTAGCAAGACAACAAAAACATATAATATATTACAAAGTAAGACAGGAACAAGATACATCACGTACCATTCTGTGTGGATATACGTTGGAGGGAACCAAATGGGAAGATCTTGAGGGGTCGGGGTACTAGGATAGGGAGGAACTGGTACAATATATATATATATATATATATATATATATATATATTATAGAGGGGACATAAAGAATAGAGGTAGTTGCGACTTGTAATTAACTCCACATAAATTATTTACTCAAAAACTCCACATAAATTATAATGGTGGTAGTTGGATGTGTCTCTGTTCCAGCTGATACAGCTTCTTTATTACAAGTTTTGCAGCCCCGGACTTTTTTGGAGGCAACTTTGCTAAACTGATAGTCAGGTCGGTGTCTGTTTTCGGTCAAATGGCATGAAAGATTGCGATTTTCATTGCTGTAATTGTGATCTGCGATCAGTACAAATACTATTGAAGTGGTTTACATCAAGAGGACTCCTAACCTTATCATGAAACCTATTACAGAAGTCTAGCACAATTTAAATACAAAGAGAATGAACAACTGTATAGATAAATATGATATAATGGAAATATAATCTAACACGCCCCCTCAGTCGAAGCATGGCGAGGAAAGATGCTGAGACTGGACCTGAAATCCTCAAAAAGTGCGGACGGCAGACCCTTCGTGAAGATATCCGCAAACTGATAAGATGATGGAACATGGAGCACACGAACCTGACCTGTGGCAACTTTCTCACGCACAAAATGTAAGTCCAACTCAATATGTTTTGAGCGATGGTGTTGTACCGGATTACCAGACATGTAGACCGAACTTATGTTATCACAGAAAAAAATAGTGGCAGTAGATAGAGAACAATGCAACTCAAGAAGAAGGTTACGTAACCAACAAGACTCAGCGACGGCGTTGGCGACACCACGATATTCGGCCTCAGCACTAGAGCGGGAGACAACGTTTTGACGCTTGGACGACCAAGAAATAAGGTTAGAACCGAGAAAGACACAATAACCAGAGGTAGACCGACGTGTGTCAGGACAACCTGCCCAATCAGCATCAGAATAGGCTGTGAGAGAGAGAGTGCGAGAGGGACGAAGATGAAGACCATAGGAAAGGGTGCCTTGTATGTAGCGGAGAATACGTTTAAGGGCAAGAGAATGAGGTTCACGTGGATCATGCATGAAGAGGCAGATCTGGTGAACGGCATAAGATATGTCAGGGCGAGTAAAAGTGAGGTATTGAAGGGCTCCCGCTAGACTACGATATAGGGAAGGATCAGAGACCGGAGAACCAGAGGAGGCTGAGAGTTTAGATTTAGTGTCGACTGGCGTGAGACAGGGATTACAGGAGGACATGTTGGCTCGAGCAAGAATTTCGCGCGCGAATTTCTCTTGAGATAGGAGGAGACCAGAGGAATTGCGAGTGACAGAAATACCCAGAAAATAATGGAGGGGTCCAAGGTTGGTCATAGCAAACTCCGAGTTGAGACGAGACGTAATGGTCGAAAGAAGGGAAGGAGAGGATGCAGTGAGTATGATATCATCAACGTAGAGAAGCAGAAAGGCGGTATGAGAATCATTACGGTAGATGAAGAGGGAAGTGTCAGCCCTACTGCTGATGAAGCCGATGGAGAGAAGGTAAGAAGCAAAACGTTGATACCAAGCTCGAGGAGCTTGCTTAAGGCCATACAGAGCTTTCTTGAGACGACAAACATGGTTAGGAAGAGACGGGTTGTGGAAGTTAGGTGGTTGTTTCATGTAAACAGTTTCAGTGAGGTCACCATGAAGAAACGCATTTTTCACATCAAGTTGATGTATAGGCCAGGAGCGAGATAGAGAGAGAGTAAGGATTGTCCGAATGGTAGCTGGTTTAACGACAGGACTGAAAGTGTCATCATAGTCAATACCAGGTTGTTGAGTGTATCCTTGGGCAACAAGGCGAGCCTTATAACGCTCAAGAGAACCGTCAGAGCGAAATTTATGGCGAAAGATCCATTTGGATCCGACAATATTGACATGTGGTGGGCAAGGAACTAAATCCCAAGTGTCATTCGCATGAAGAGCAGAAAGTTCGTCTTCCATAGCACGCTTCCAATGGGGATCACGAAGAGCCTGAGCTGAAGAGCGCGGAATAGGGGATGGGGTAGACGTAGAGACATGAAGATCCAAAATACGACGTGGCTTAAGGATACCATCCCGACTTCGTGTGGTCATAGGGTGAGAGGGACGCGGAGGGGGAGCGGGTAAAGGAGGTAGAGTTGGGGAGGGAACCAGAGGGATATGATTTGGCGGAGAGGCGGAAGCATGAGACGAAGAAGGTTCGGAAGAAGGTTCTAAAGAGACATGCCTAGACGGAGTAGTTGGAACAGGAGAAAGAGAAGGAAGAAGACGTGTAGGATCATCAAAAAGATAGTGGGAATGAATGAGAGGAGAGAGATCATCGGATGGGGAAGATAAAAAATCATATGAAGCAGATGATTCGGGAGAGTGATGGGAGAGTACGGGAAGATAGATTCATCGAACGTGACATGTCGAGAGATTATGATCTTATCAGTGGATAAGTCAAGGCAGCGATAACCACGATGATTAGACGGATACCCTAAGAAGACACAGGCAGTAGAGCGAGGAGCAAGTTTGTGAGGACTAACAGAAGAGAGATTCGGGTAACATAAACACCCAAACACACGAAGATGAGTGTAAGTGGGGAAAGTGTTAAAAAGAAGTTCAAATGGAGTTCGAAAGGAGAGCGCTTTAGTTGGAAGGAGATTCAAGATGTGAGCAGCCATGTTCAGACCTTCAACCCAGAGAGAGGGTGGCAGTTGCGCTTGGAAAAGAAGGGAGCGAACCATGTTATTTGTGGTTCTAATCATGCGTTCTGCCTTACCATTCTGTTGAGATGTGTGTGGGCACGAGAAACGGAAAATGATGCCATGAGAAAGAAGAAAATTTCGAAGAGGAGTATTGTCAAATTCACGACCATTGTCACACTGAAAAGCCTGAATAGGAAGACCAAATTGCGTGCGAACATAAGAATGAAATTGAACAAATAAGTTAAAAACCTCGGACTTAGCACGCAAGGGAAACACCCATAAAAAGTGTGAAAAATCATCCAAAAATAATAAGTAATATTTAAAACCACTAGGACTCAGAATTGGGGAAGTCCAGAGATCAGAGTGAATAATTTGAAATAAATGAGAAGTGCGAGAAAGGGAAGGAGAAAATGGAAGGCGTAAATGTTTGCCTAATTGACAAGCATGACAAATATTGTCTAAAACGTCCTTATTACATGAAATAAATTTCCTAGAACAAAGAAATCTGAAAGTGTTGTGTCCTGGGTGTCCGAGACGGCGATGCCAAATGGTGGGGGATAATTCAGCGGAGAGCAGTAGAGAAGTCGATGATGGAGGTGCAGCGGTGGAAAGGGGGTAGAGGTCTCCGTTGCTATCACATCGGAGATAGGTATTCCCGGTCTGAAGATCCTTCACAGAAAATCCGTAGGGGTCAAATTCAACAGAACAATTATTTTCTCTAGTAAACTGACGAACGGAAACAAGATTTTTAATTATGCTAGGACTAACAAGAACATTACGAAGAGCCAAATTTTTATAAGGGGTGAAAAAATGACATTGACCGGTAAATTTAACAGGTAAAATTGCACCATTGCCAACAACAATTGAGTTAGAATTCATACATGGAGTGACGTTAAAAAGTGTACCTGAATTAGAGGCCGTATGTGATGTAGCTCCGGTGTCCATATACCATCCTTCATCAGGTTGTTGAAGCGTCATTGTGGAAAATAGAGAACTCAAATCTGTTGGAGCTTGAGCTGGTGAGACAGGTTGTTGCTGATAAAATGGACTTGCTTGATTAACAGAAATAGGGCCAGATGCTTGGGCTGTGAAAGGGGCCGCCACGGGGTGGACTTGCTGCATGAGACCCTGATGGGCTTGAAGTGGGGTCATGTTCTGGGCCGAGTGAAGCTGCTGGGCTGATCCATGCGATTTGTCGGCTGATCCATATACTCCATCTTGAACCTGCGACTGCGAGTGAGGTTGAGGACGCACGAAACTGGGAAGCAGACCGGCGGCGAGATAGGTCGACGCTGATGATCCTGCTGAAGCGAGATGCTGCGCTGGGTGCTGCTGGAAACGTGGAGATGGTGCTGCGCCAAGAAGTCCGGGAGCCAGATGCGAACCAGGGCGTTCAAAACCGTGAGGAGCCTGGCCGGAGAAGCTGCGAAATCCATCGGATCCGCGACCGTACCTGCCGGAGTTGCGACTGAAACCACGTCCTCTACCTCGGAATTTGCCTCTGCCAAAGGTATGTGGGGATGAGTAGTAGTGTGGGTAATTGGGATTTGAACTCGAATTTGTTCGCGAATAAAGGATGGAGGTTGAATCAGGGATTTGGGTTTGGGTTTGGCGATTTTCTGCAAGCAACAACATAGACCGAACATTTAGGAAAGTTGGAAATGGATTCTGATGTTGAATTACCTCAATGGTACTGTTGTATGATTCAGGTAATCCATGTAAAGCCTGTAAAACCAAGTCTTGATCTGAAATAGGTTGATCTACATCGGCAAGGGAGTCTGAGAGAAGTTTAAGCTTCTGACAATATTCAGAAATTGACAAGGATCCCTTGCGGAAAGACCGTAGTTGCTGTTGCAATTGTAGAGCTCTAGCCATTTTGTTATCTCTGAATAAGGATTCAATGGACGTCCACATATCAAAAGCTGTAGTATCTGGCTTAAAAACATCAGATAATAAGTCAGGTTGTACTGTGGCATAAAACCAAGTGACTACAAGAGCATCAAGACGGAGCCAAACAAGATCCGGAGTTGTGGGAGGCGGATCAGTGATGTGATGAAGAGTCTGATGACTAGCACATAATTTCTTAAACATCTCACGCCATTGTTTGTAGTGTGGATCATTGGTTGCAAGTTTTAGAGGAACAAAAAAGCTTGCATTTGTCACAGAGTAAGCCGGGTGATATTGTGTTGTTGTTGCTGCAGAAGAAGGAGTTGTAGGAGGAATAGTTGAGGAGGTTTCTGACTCTGAAGTCATTGCTGAAGGTGTAGAAGCAGATGAAGGAGGATGTCACAAGCCTAGGATTGCAAGCTCTGATACCATGAAAGATTGCGATTTTCATTGCTGTAATTGTGATCTGCGATCAGTACAAATACTATTGAAGTGGTTTACATCAAGAGGACTCCTAACCTTATCATGAAACCTATTACAGAAGTCTAGCACAATTTAAATACAAAGAGAATGAACAACTGTATAGATAAATATGATATAATGGAAATATAATCTAACATGGCAGGCCTGTGGATGAAGTTTGTAAAATAAAGAGAGAAAAGAAACACCGGAAATGGAAAGAAAAAAATAACCTTGAGAGATGGAAAGGGACTATGGGAAATAAGGAGTGCAGACCTTATTTATAATCTGTTCAATAAAAAAAATTAACATGAAAAAGGTCCATTTATTACAATATAATAAATCATAATTATATTATTACTTAAAAGAAGTACAGCCTTAAATAATAATTTGAAAGGAATAATTTATTTATTAAAAGAGGTACAGCTTGAAATATGTAGACTCCAATTTGGTGAAAGAGAAGAAGTAAAGCTTTCTCTGTAAAGCTACCATATAGCAGAGTCAATCTCTCAAACTCCAAGACGAAGGGGATAGAGAGACTTCTTCTTCCTTACATCGAGATTGTAAACCGGGAGGTGATTAGGAAGATATGATTTATGAAACAAGAAGAAACATTAACTTTAACAGAGTTATAAGAGCCAAGAGAAGAGGGCTCTTTATTTTTTATACTTCAATTATATTAAAATAATATTATTTATTAATACAAAGTACCTTATCTCTCTTGAAAAGAGTCGATGACTCGGACGAGTCGGGTGGTGTGAGTCGGGCGGGGTGAGTCAGGCGGGGATTAGACGGTCTGGGCGAGGCCTAGGCGGGCAGATCGGCGACTTTCCGGTGAGTCAGCGATTTAACGACGGGCGTCCAAAAGACGTATGGATGCTTATGGGCTTCAAGTGTTTCCCTTTCTTTTCTGTGTGGATCTAAGTGAGATTGTGATTTTTGTGTGAAAAAGAAGAGGTACCCATGGTGAAAGGCAAAATATCATATTTAATAATAATAATAATATCCGTCTAGGTCTCGACTAGTTTTTTGTCGCCCGACTAGAGCCTAACGCCATTTACAACCATGATTGGGAGTGAGGCATGAAAAGACTGACTGAGTCCTTATTTTTAAAAATTGCATTATTATTTAGGGAAAATTTCATTTTACCACCCTGACAAACATTTAATTTCAGTTTGATACCCTAGTATAAATTTTTATCAGTTTCATACCCTAACCAAACTTTTAATTTCACTTTCATACCTAGTCGGGTAAAATGTCCAAAATACCCCTAACTATTACTCAAATTTTCGTCTCATGTCATTGGCCCAGAATTTGAAAACAAGTGAAATGACAATAATACCCTTCATTGTTAGAGTGTTAAAATGAAAATTTCACTACTTTTAAAATAAAATCATTTTTTTTTTATAAATTCAATTTTTATTTAAGAAAATTATTTTTATTTTCAAAAATTCATATTTTAATTTTAAAAATACTAAAAAAAATCAGATTTTTTTTTCAAATTCAGTTTTTATTAAAAAAATTAATATAAAAATCAGTTTTTTTTTATAAATTTAGTTTTTAATTATAAAAATTATTTTTATTTTTCAAAAATTTAGATTTTAATTTAAAAAATATAAAAAAATCAGATCTTATTTTTAAAATACATAAAAACCAGTTGTTTTTTTATTTATTAATATTTTAATACATTTCTTTTTTAATTATTTTTCATTTTTAAATAATATTTTAATTTTAAAATATTTATTTTTTCAATTCTTTTTATTCTTTTTTTCGTTTTTTAATTACACAAATTTTTTCCGTTGTTCAAATACACAAATTTTTTTCGTTTTTCAATTCTAGATCTGAGTTTGGAACTCTGGTTCTTACCCCCTCAAGCTCCACAACACCATATCTGCAACCAACCAGAAGGCTCCGTCGAGAATCGTCACCACTTCCACGACCTTGTCGGATCTGAGCTCGGAATTATATCTAGGAAACAAATATCTCCTCATACCCACGACCTCGCCGGATCTGGTCGCAGAGAAGTAGACGGGATAGATCTGAATCGGAGAAGAAGCCGACCTCACCTTGAAGCCACAAATCGGATAGATCTGAGGGGGTATAGATCTTTCATCTCTCTCAGATTGATTGGATCTGATGGAGATTCTAATACCTTGAAAACTGGCTCCGATGGCTATCAATCTGGTGTTCTTTCTCGTACCAAAACTGTTATTTACAGCCCAAAAAAATGATTTTTTTATGAGGAAGAAGTCACTGAATGACTGGCATGGAAGTCAGAGTTGAGAGGGTAGAAACATAGCAATAGAGAGATGAAGGAGGAGTAGGAGAGAGATGAAAAAGATGAAGACTTGATTGAGGAGGTTTGGGTGTTGTACTGAAAAAAAAATTTTGGAATATAACTGAAATTTGGGGAGGAGAAGAGAGACGAAGAAGCACAAAAAAGAGAGGTAGAAAAATGAAAAAATAAAATATTAATTAAAAAAAATTGATTTTTTATGTATTTTTTTTTAAAAAAACTGATTTTTATATATTTTAAAAATAAAACTTGAATTTTTGAAAATAAAAATAATTTTTATAATCAAAAACTAAATATATAAAAAAACTGATTTTTATATTAAATTTTTAATAAAAACTGAATTTAAAAAAAATCTGATTTATATGTATTTTTAAAATTAAAATATGAATTTTTGAAAATAAAAATAATTTTCTTAAATAAAAATTGAATTTATAAAAAAAATATGATTTTATTTTAAAAGTAGTGAAATTTCATTTTAACACCCTAATAATGAAGGATATTATTGTCATTTAACTTATTTTCAAATTCTGTGCCAATGGCATGAGATGAAAATTTGAGTTTTTGTAAGGGGTATTTTGGACATTTTACCCGGATGGGTATGAAAGTGAAATTAAAGTGTTTGGTTAGGGTATGAAACTGATAAAAATTTATGTCAGGGTATCAAACTGAAATTAAATGTTTGTCAGGGTTGTAAAATGAAAATTTCCCTATTATTTATTGGTATTGATGTCCATAATAAATAGTAGAAACCGAGAGTTATCATTACTACTTTTTATTGGAACAAGTACATGTACCCATGATTGTAAATGGTGGCTCTAAGCGGAAAAAACCTTCTCTCCGTCGCGATTTGGCTGGGTCGGGCGGAACAAGTCGGACAGCCGATTTTTGTCAGTTGGGCGCGGCAAGGCGGAGGCGAGGCGGTGTCGAGTCTACAGTGAGGCGGCGGACTTCCGGTGTTTGAAACCCAAAATAAAACCAACCTAAGTTTTAAGAAAGAGAGGACGACTTACGGCAACCTCGGGCTATGGGCTGAAATAAAAGAGAGAAAAGAGATGGGATTAATGACCTAGAGAAAGCTCTTTACTTTTATGTTTAAATAATATTAAAGTAATATTCTGGGGATACAAATCCAAGAGTCAAAAAAAGGACGGATTATTATTCTTTAAAATTAACTTAGTATTCATCGGCATGTGTGTCCGTAATAAATTGTACAACCAAGAATTGAGTTGTCCATCTTTATTATATTATTATTTTTTATTGGAACAATTACCTATACTAGGAACTGGATTGCTGGTGAAGATCAAAATTTGTTTTCTTCAAATTTTTTGAACCATAATTATTGATACAAATGTCAATAACTAACATTCATACATAAAAAAAATAGAATTGCTAGAAATAGAACCAAAGAGTTCTCGGTACTTGACTACTTGTCTTGTTTTTCATTGTAGTACATGTTTTGTTACTTTTACAGTATTATATTTTCTTATTGAATATTGTTATTAATGATGGGAAAAATTTCATTTTACCACCCTGGCAAACATTTAGTTTCAGGTTGATACCCTGACATAAATTTTTATTTGTTTCATACCCTAACCAAACTTTTAATTTCATTTTCATACTCAGCCGGGTAAAATGTCCAAAATACTCCTAACTATTACTCAAATTTTCATCTCATGCCATTGACTCAGAATTTGAAAATAAGTAAAATGACAATAATACCCTTCATTGTTAGGGTGTTAAACTGAAAATTTCACTAATTTTAAAATAAAATCAGTTTTTTTTATATATTCAATTTTTATTTTCAAAAAATCAGATTTTAATTTTAAAAATACATAAAAATCATTTTTTTATATTAAAAACAGTTTTTATATAAAAAATCAATTTTATTTTTTTAAAAAATTAATTTTATTTATATTAAAAAAAATTCTTGAGTTGTTCGAGCATCGTCCCCGGCCACCTCGGCCGTCGTCTTCGGCCACCCCCTCCTGAATGGCTGGCATGGAAGTCAGAGTTGAGAGGGTAGAAACATAGCAATAGAGAGATGAAGGAGGAGTAGGAGAGAGATGAAAAAGATGAAGACTGGATTGGGGAGGTTTGGGTGTTGTACTGAAATTTGGGGAGGAGAAGAGAGACGAAGAAGCACAAAAAAGAGAGGTAGAAAGATGAAAAAATAAAATATTAATTAAAAAATTTGATTTTTTATGTATTTATTTTAAAAAAAACTGATTTTTATATATTTTAAAAATAAAATCTGAATTTTTGAAAATAAAAATAATTTTTATAATCAAAAACTAAATATATAAAAAAACTGATTTTTATATTAAATCTATATTATATATTAAAGGATTGTGACACTGTACACCACGCGCGACTCTCACGGTTTCCACTCGCAGCCTGACGCGCCTCACACGCTCTCACGTTTAGGTTTCTAAACTTCAGCCAATTTTTTTCCTTTTTATCCGCGACAACCGATTCTAAAGCCCGCCTTCAATTCTTCGATTCCGTTATGCCTATTCTCTACCTCTCTTCATCTTCAACAGTCTTTTGATTACCCTAAAACAAGGTATTTAGAGCTTTGTGCAATCAATCTCTCACATCTTTCAATCAGTCCCTGTTGTTCGTAGTCGATTCGCTTCCTCCACATGTTCCCTATGTTTTCGAGTTCGTTGTTGAATGGATTGTGTTTGTTTTGAAGGTTGATAAAGGGTATGGAGAAAATTGGTACTGTTATAAAACGATAGGCAATAAAACGAAATAGAGATCAAAACCAAAAACGGAGAACACAACGATATAACGTGGAAAACCCCTCCAAACAACGGAGAGGAAAAAACCATGGGCGCCAACCAGCAAAACTTCACTATAGGAAGAATGTTTACACAACGCTGGGGATTTACACTGATTCAACTTATCCCTCATGGCAACTTACAGGTGGTATTTATAGGAGTGGTGTAGAGATAGTTCATACAAAATAGGGAACTAAAAATCTCTACACAATTAAGACCCAGTTTGGGAAACAGGGCATAAATTCCCTAAATTGATTACTTGCTAATCAAGCCAAGACAATTCCCTAAATTAGTTGCTTGGCAACCAAGCCACAAAATAGCTTGAATTTGGATCAACTTTCAACAAACTCCACCTTGAGACAAATTCCTCCTTGTAGCATGAAACGGTAGACATCTCCCTGAACGAACAAAGAAAAAATACTTTCGGCGCCAAACAGCCACTAGGGCTAAACAATTATACCAACTAAGCTTGAGCAAAGCTCAAACTTAGCAACATGAACTGGCTTTGTCATCATATCAGCAGGATTATCATGAGTACTTATCTTGCAGATCTTTAGTTTACCTTGAGCAACAATATCTCGAACAAAATGGTACTTGACATCAATGTGCTTTGTTCTCTCATGAAACATCTGATCCTTAGTAAGGTAGATCGCACTTTTACTGTCACAAAACAGATTAATGCAAGAATTATCTCCACAAAGCTCAGCATACAAACCTTTCAACCAAACTGATTCTTTACAAGCTTCAGCAATAACCATGTATTCAGCCTCAGTAGTAGATTGAGCAACAACTGGTTGTAGTGTTGCCCTCCAACTTACAGCACATCCACCAACAGTAAAAACATAACCTGTGAGGGACCGCCTCTTATCCAAATCAGCATCATAGTCTGAATCCACGTAGCCGGCGAGTCCCTCGTCCATATTGCCAAATTTAAGACAAGCATTGGATGTTCCACGTAAGTACCTGAAAATCCACTGAACAGCTTTCTAATGTTCTTTACCAGGATTAGCCATATATCGACTAACCAAACTCATAGCATATGATAAATCAGGTCGAGAACAAACCATGACATACATCAAAGAACCAACAGCACTAGAATATGGAACCTTTGACATGTACTCAAAATCCTCATCAGAACTAGAACATTGCAGTGCTGACAATTTAAAGTGAGGAGCAATAGGAGTACTAACAGGCTTTGCATCATGCATATTAAAAACAATGAAGAACTTTCTTAATGTAACTCTGCTGACTAAGGAATAAGACTTTAGAATTTCTGTCCCTTGTAATTTCTATACCTAGTATTTTCTTAGCAGCTCCAAGATCCTTCATCTCAAACTCATTACTTAGCTGTGCCTTCAAAGTAGTGATTTCCAATGTTCTTTACCAGGATTAGCCATATATCGACTAACCAAACTCATAGCATATGATAAATCAGGCCGAGAACAAACCATGGCATACATCAAAGAACCAACAGCACTAGAATATGGAACCTTTGACATGTACTCAAAATCCTCATCAGAACTAGGACATTGCAGTGCTGACAATTTAAAGTGAGGAGCAATAGGAGTACTAACAGGCTTTGCATCATGCATATTAAAAACGATGAAGAACTTTCTTAATGTAACTCTGCTGACTAAGGAATAAGACTTTAGAATTTCTGTCCCTTGTAATTTCCATACCTAGTATTTTCTTAGCAGCTCCAAGATCCTTCATCTCAAACTCATTACTTAGCTGTGCCTTCAAAGTAGTGATCTCTTTCTTGCTCTTAGCAACAATCAACATATCATCAACATATAACAACAGGTATATCGGTGATCCATTAACAAATTTAATATAAACGCAGCTATCATACTGAGATCTCTTAAAACCATGTGCAAGCATAAATGAATCAAACCTCTTATACCACTTCCTTGGGGACTGTTTAAGACCATAAAGTGACCTCTTTAACTTGCAAACGAGGTCCTCCTTACCAGGCACAAGGAAACCTTCAGGTTGGTCCATGTATATCTCCTCCTCTAATTCTCCATGCAGAAAAGCAGTCTTCACATCTAACTGCTCAAGTTCAAGATCATGCATAGCCACAATACCAAATAGTGCACGAATAGAACTATGATTCACAACCGGAGAGAATACATCATTATAATCAATACCTGGAATCTGGCTGAAACCTTTTGCTACTAACCTTGCCTTAAAACTTGGAGGCTCATTAGGAGACAAACCTTCCTTTCTTTTGAATATCCACTTGCAGCGAACGACCTTCTTTTGCTTTGGCAAGCACATAACATCCCAAGTGCCATTTTTGTCAAGCGATTTCATCTCCTCGTGCATGGCAGAAATCCACTTCTCACGGTCAACGGATGCAATCGCTTCAGCATATGTAGCAGGTTCACGATCATGCTCCACCTGTTCAGCACAACTCAAAGCATAATGAACAACGTTACATTGTTCAATTAAACGAGGGCGAGGACCTTTGTTTCTCCTCGGTCTATCAACAGCAATAGAGTTATTTCTTTGCTGAAAAACAGGTGGTGTAAGCTGAACGTCAACGTCATCATTTTCATTATTTTCATCAACCTCATTTACTTTGTCGTCCAGGTGCTCCACCTGCACGCTTATCCTCTGTTGCTCATCATCAGAAAATTTAGTAACATCAAGAACATCAGAGGCATCCACAGAGGCACTATCATTGAACATGACAGCCTCATTAAAAACAACATTCCGGCTCAACAAAATTCTCTTAGTTTCAGGATTCCATAACTTATACGCCTTTACTCCTGAGCCATAACCAAGAAACACACACTTTACAACTCTAGGCTCTAGCTTTCCATTATCAACATGTGCATAAGCAGTGCAACCAAAAACTCTCAATAATGAATAATCAGCAGGTGAACCAGACCATACCTCAATAGGAGTTTTCTTATCAAGTGGAATGCTTGGAGACCTGTTTATTAAGTAGCAGGCGGTGGAGGCTGCTTCAGCCCAAAAACGTCTGCTCATACGAGCATTAGAAAGCATGCACCAAGCCTTAGAGATGATGGTTCGGTTCATGCGCTCAGCCACACCATTCTGTTGAGGCGTGGACGGGATGGTGTGGTGCCTTACAATGCCTTCGTTGCTACAATAGTTGTCAAAATCATTTAAACAAAACTCCATGCCATTGTCAGTACGAAGCACTTTTACCTTCTTCTCGGTTTGCTTCTCCACCATAACTCTCCACTTCTTAAAAGCATCAAACACATCAGATTTATGTTTTAGAAAATAAGGCCACACTTTTCTAGAGTAATCATCAATAATAGTAAGCATGTAATTTGCACCACCAAGAGAAGTTTTACGGGAAGGACCCCACACATCAGCATGCACATAATCTAATATCCCTTTAGTGGTATGAACGGAAGCATTGAATTTAACTCTCTTGTGCTTACCAAAAATGCAGTGCTCACAAAACTCCAACTTACTCATATTGCAGCCATCAAGTAAATCTCTCTTGATCAACTCTGCCATGCCTTGTTCACTCATATGTCCAAGGCGTTTGTGCCACAAATTAGCTTTACTAGGTTCCTCAGAAATAACAGCAGCAATAGCAGAACCATTTAAAGTGCTACCTCTAAGAACATATAATCTTGCAGAATTCATATCACCTATCATGTGAACGAGAGAGCCTTTTGATACCTTTAGAATTTTTTGTGAGCCGGAGTACTTGTACCCTTCATCGTCAAGAGTGCTGAGAGAGATGAGGTTTCTCGCCATGGTTGGTACGTGTCTCACATCTGTCAATGTGCGTATCATGCCGTCATGCATCTTGAACTTAACGGAGCCTATGCCCACAATCTCACGTGGGTTGTCATCTCCCATACGCACCACATCTCCACTCTGCAAAGACTTATAAGAACTGAACCAGTCTTTGTTACAACAGATATGAAATGAACAGGCAGTATCAAGAATCCATTCATCATAAGCAGAAACACAACCAGCAAACACAACTAGGCAATCACTATCAGAATTATCGTTGGAAACAACGGAGGCCTTACCATCACCATCAGAATTGTTTTTCGGTTTGCACGTACCGTTCCTTTTCTCCTTATTCTGAAGCTTATAACAATCTTCAATGGTGTGATTTGTTTTCTTACAATACTTGCAGAACTTGTCGCCTCCTTTGGACTTAGAACGACCTCTCATGTTCTTGCTCTTATAGTTGTTGTTCCTCTGCTCGGTCCTCCCACGTACCTGCAGAGCTTCTCCCTTGGAGGATGATGATCCTTCTCCTTGTACCATAAGTTTCATCTTTTCCCTCTGTTGAAGGGCCTCATATACTTCCGTAAGAGTTAGTTCATCGCGGCTCAATAATATGGTATCTCGGAAATTTGCAAAAGAACTAGGTAATGAACATAAGAGTAGTAGACCTAGATCTTCATCATCATACTTTACCTCCATGGACTGCAAATCAGAAACGATCTCCTTAAAGACCGCTAGGTGATCGAGTAGAGAACCACCATCTTGCAGCTTGTGCGTGAACAACTTCATCTTCACGTGCAACTTACTGGTCAGATCCTTGGACATGCAGATCGATTCCAGTTTGAGCCAAAGCGCTGCTGCAGTTTTCTCCAGCAGTACTTCCTGCAAAATATTATTTGATAGATGAAGATGAATCAGAGATAGAGCTTTACGATCCTTACGCTTCTCCTCATCGGTCCACGTCTTCGGATCCTTCTTGTTGAATCCATCTAGCGCATCATCAAGGTCAGGATGAGCTAGAACGGCCCGCATCTTTACTTGCCACAGAGAAAATCGTGTGGTGTAGTCCAACAACGGTAGATCGAATTTCAATGATGCCATATCGTCAGAAAAAAAAAACCTAGATTGAGTAACCAGGCTCTGATACCACTTGTTATAAAACGATAGGCAATAAAACGAAATAGAGATCAAAACCAAAAACGGAGAACACAACGATATAACGTGGAAAACCCCTCCAAACAACGGAGAGGAAAAAACCACGGGCGCCAACCAGCAAAACTTCACTATAGGAAGAATGTTTACACAACGCCGGGGATTTACACTGATTCAACTTATCCCTCATGGAAGCTTACAGGTGGTTTTTGTAGGAGTGGTGTAGAGATAGTTCATACAAAATAGGGAACTAAAAATCTCTACACAATTAAGACCCAGTTTGGGAAACAGGGCATAAATTCCCTAAATTGATTACTTGCTAATCAAGACAAGACAATTCCCTAAATTAGTTGCTTGGCAACCAAGCCACAAAATAGCTTGAATTTGGATCAACTTTCAACAGGTACAAACATGGATGAGGGAAATCTTGAGTTCCATGCTTTACTTTTTACTCAATATAGATGAAAATTGTTGTTGAGTTTGATTTTTCAGCATTTGGGTATGATTTGATTCGTTTGTTTTGTATTGGTTTTTTTTTGTTTCGCTTTAATACCCTGTGTTGATGTGAGTGATAATTGTTTGATTGCAGGCTTTTGTGGTTTGATTTGGTGAATTGTGTTGGCCTGAGCTGGGTTCGATTGTTTGATCTGTGATTTGGGTTTTATCAGAAACTTAGGTTTCGTTGACTACTGAGTGGAGAGTATTGCAATTTTTGAGTCAAATGAGTGGAGCTGTGATTGTAGCTGTTATTACTGCTTTTGGCAACTTCTTGTGGGGTTGGGATAATGCAACCATTGCAGGTGAATCTCAAAACTCTTATGCAATGTTTATTTGAAATCTGAACTTTTTTTTTGGATATTAAGATGTAAAATTTGTGATTGTTGTGATTATGTTGCAATCAAATTGCTACATTGTGTTTTTGGCCATGATACTCATGCCCTTGATATACTTATAGATTTGGTACTGTGTTAATTTGGGTATATAATTGTCATATAGGGTCGATTGATAATCTTCTTTTACGATCAAAATGCTTTATGGAATTTCATCCATGATTTTAATTTTGAGATAATTACAAAAAAATACCTTTTGGTATTCGCTTTCTACAAAAAATTACCTGAATTTGTCTTTTTGTTGCACGTTGTATAAATTTATTTCGGAATGATAGTTTTATCCTTGGAAATTTAGATTTTAAAAATAATAATTGAAAAAAACAAATTTTCCATTTTTTTCATATTGTTTAAATTTCTCGCTCTTTGTAATTTTTTGTTTTTTACTTATTATTTTTTAAGTCTAAATTATATGGGTAAAATCGTCGTTTCTATACATAATAACAAAAAAACAAGTTCAGGGTGTTTTTTTTTGCAATTATAAGAAAGAGGGCTACAAGTTGCAAAAAATGAATACCTTGAGGTACGTTTTTGCAATTATTGATTCTCCTTTTAGTAAACCAGACCATCATATGATCTATTTGGTACAGGTGTTGTTTTGTGCATAAAGAAATAGTTTCATTTGGAAGCTTCACCTACCCTCGAGGGTCTAATTGTGGCCATGTCCCTTATTGGAGCCACTATGATAACCACATGCTTTAGACCCATAAGTATCGACATTGCTAATTTTTGTGCCTCAAAATCTATACTTCTCTTGGTTGTGCATTGGATTTCTCTTTCTCATTATTATTCCCCACAATTCATGTCAGCCATGGTAGTTACAGTATATTTCATGGTACTTTAACAAAGGTTTATTTTTCTAAAAACTTTCCTATGGATGTTATTGCAAAAGGTTCATTTTCCAGAAGAAAAAAAAAATCAAATGGCAGTATATCATGGATGATATGTTTTAGTGTCAATAATTGTGATTTATGGTTTGTAAGCACGAATTTTCCATATCTGGTATATATGCAATATGTAACGTGCATGTTATATGACTTGAAGGCAGTGACTTGAATTTGTATATATTGGTCATGATTCAGATCTTTGCTATTCAAATGAGGATGGAGGAGGAATGTCGGTGTTGTAGCTTCTAAGTTCTAATTAATGCACTTTGTAAGACTGCATTTCAGGTACATAATCGAATATTTATTTATGGAAAACTTCATTACTTATCTAGGAATTTAAGTATCTTGAAAGCTGAAACCGCATTGCTCATCCAATATTTAGAACTTTAAGTATCTTGAAAGCTGAAACTTTTGTTGGCAGAATGCCCATCCAATGTTTGTTTTAGTCAAAGCTTAAGTCTTTGTGGTGATTCTGTATGCATGTTAGTGTTCATCTTGCACTAGCCATTATACTTTTCAGATATGTCAAAATACAATTGAAGTTTATCTTTGTTATGTGGTTGATCTACATGCATGATATCAAAATCATAATTGTGCTTAATTCCTGTTAGTGTCTATTTTGTTTGTTATATTTGTGTTGATTTGAATTTTTTTCAAGTTTATTAATGTTTTTTAGTTGAGTTGTCCTGTTAGAAGTAGTGAGTAGACTCAACGGTCAAGTTCACACTGATTACTCATTTGGTTTCCCTGTCGACTTGGGTATATTATCATGGTAAAAAAAGTTATAAAAACTCTTCTTGGGCTGAAATTTTTGGATGTTTTTTTTTTGTTGTCAAAATTGCATGTTACACTTCTTTGTTAATATCTGAAATTTTTGGATGAATTTTTGTTGTTGTCAAAATTGAATGTGGTGCTGTCAACACTTAAGGTTGCACAGTGTCTACAAAGAGAATCCCTTGGCTCCATCGATTGGGAGATTGGGACTTCCTTTATACCGCACCAGTGGTGATTAATCTGTTTTGTATGACCCCAAATGAAGTTAGAAGTTCTACTTGTGATAAATTAAGGATATTTTGGTTTGTGTTTTGTAGTGAGAAATTAGCAAGGATGTTGTTTGCGGTAGAGCCAACGATAATGACGTGATTGTTTAGTATTTGGTTTATAAGATAGTAGTCAGGAATTCAATTTTCTTATTTATTCGAACCTATTAGGGTCTGCTCCATGGACAATAATGTGTTGACCAAGAGCTTTTTGATTGTTCTTATTCTTCTTAGATTATTGGTTTTGATAGAAAATTTCTATTAAAGCATCTAGCCAAGATTTCCTTTCATGATGAATTTTCTGTACCGTGATTCTCTTAGTTGAAGTATAGGTTTAACACGTTCAAACCTATATTAGTGAAGTAGATGTTAAGTTGTAAAACCAAAAGGGTAGACAACTTGCGTCATCATGTACTGTGCAATGGATTGTTCATGAATTGTTTTGATGAGGAATGTTTGAGACCAAGGGAGATCAGGTTTGGATTCTATGATGGGTTCCTTCAGTTGCAGATAGTGATTTAAAAAAAAATATAACGTTCATGTATTTGTGAATAATTAACTAAATTTTGTCTCCATTTCAGTGGATACCAGAATTGGGAAATTATACACCTGTCGTTCAAATAATTCTGGTTGGGACCAAACCGGATAAGGATTTTAATTGTGAATAGGTTGGGATATGTTGCAATGTTTTACCATAAACACTACTGTAGTTTTGTTGTGTATCTACGCAGTTTGACACAATATTTCACTCTTGATTGCAGGTATTGATTCTGCTAATGGATTTTCTGAAATCAAATTAAATGTTGAAAGCTTCCCAATTGAGTCAACTTTTGGACTCGAGAAATTGGATGTCACTTCTCAAGACTTTGACATTCAGAAGAATCCAGCATATGTGTTCGAACACCAAGTTAAGGAAGTTTTGGGTGTTGAAAGGTATATGGGTTTCAACATTAAGATGGGGAATTTTGGGCGGCCGTTGAAAGCTTTTTCTAACTCAAATATTTTTCTGACCCAAGTATGTACCAATAGGGAAGTCACATGAAGAAGAAAATACAAATGACAACGGTAACAACACCTGAACGGATGAGGTAGAGGACTTAATTAAAGAAGAGTGTGATCTGGACGTACCAGATTTGGATGTTGAAGGGTCACTAGATTAGAGGGTCACTTGTGCTCATCTTCCTGTGAAACTCAATATGTTATGTATCCAAAATCTGATGACTAATGAATAGTTGGGAACAAATTTTCTTTTGTGTGAATGGTATGGAGAGAAAGATCATTCTAAAGAACGTGTAGTGTGAATCATAAGTTATTGTTGGTTGGTTGAAAGAATTTTCAGCAGCCACATTTTGAATTTCTTACAGTTTTATTTATCACACTTTATTAGTTCAGATTGATTTTATTTTTCACTTGGATGAAGTTCAGATTGATTTTTTTTGGCAATTGGATGATTTGTAGTCTTATTTGTTGACTGTATCACCTTTTTGAATTTCATATTCAACATTTGATTATTTATGTGTATTGTATATGTAGATATTCATTCTATAGCTATTTAGAATTTCATTCTATTTTATGCTCTTCTTTTCTCTATTTTTCTATATGTCATCTTTTTTTTCAAGTTTGCGGTTTATGTATCCCCTCATCTTTTATCTATTTGGGTTTCTCATGTGACGAATTTTGTTGAGTTTTCTTTGGTTCCCGAGGTTGCAATTTGGTCACATAATATTCAATTTCAATATTAATAGTTGCAGAAATTTTGATGTCAAATCTTTAAAAATAAAATGCTGGTATTGGCATATAGAAGTATGATAACATGAATTAGTTAGGGTTGATGACTAAATGAATGACAAGGTGTCCTTTAGTTGTATGAGACTTGATGGGTAAAATATTTATCAAATCCAATTTCGTAAGAGCTCCAATAGGTTCAATTTTGAAGATTGTAGTCCTCACTTATTTGAGCGAAATAGAACAAGATATTTTAGATGCGATATTCAAACTAGGCCTTTTAATTACATACACCGGGTTTCGGTTTTTTGTTCTAAATACTGTATCTTCATGTGGTGAAGATGAATATGTTTTAGACACTAACCAACAAGAAAATTAAGTACTTGTCAGGAAGCAGCCAACGTTCCTTTCTTATTTCAGTAAAAGTTTCTTATTTCAGTAAAAGCAAATGTGTTAGGATGGTCTTAATTTTTTGTTCTGAATATGTATTCTTCTAAGTCAAGCTTGATATGTCAAGACTTGCTGCCAATGAAGGAGAATGTACAATGCTATAAATTATGCGTGTGATGATTTCATTCCAAGGTGGAGACCATGTTGGTCTCAAACTCTTATAATTTTTCTTAAGAGTTCATTTTAAAAGTTTGGATGTTGTAATATAAATGGGATATTTGTTTAGTGTGTATTATTGTTTCAGCTTTAGCGTGTATTATAGTTTCAGTTTTGTATTCAGAAGTCTTTGTTAGATTATTGTACTTGTTCGTACATAGTTGTCTTTGTTAGATTATTGTTTTTGTTTTGTGATAATTAGACTTTGGACTTCCTTTTTTAGATTTTTTGACCAATTGATAATTATCCCTTCCAACGGAAATTGTTAAAAACACATTAGTATAAGACGGGTTTCCAAAAATATCAATAACTCTATTTTAACACTTCTTTAACAATTGATATTGTATTACAATAAGCACTGCGCGACAGCGCGGTGCAATCACCTAGTTTTTAATAAAAACTGAATTTAAAAAAAATCTGATTTATATGTATTTTTAAAATTAAAATATGAATTTTTGAAAATAAAAATAATTTTCTTAAATAAAAGTTGAATTTATAAAAAAAAAATTCTGATTTTATTTTAAAAGTAGTGAAATTTCATTTTAACACCCTAATAATGAAGGATATTATTGTCATTTCACTTATTTTCAAATTCTGTGCCAATGGCATGAGATGAAAATTTGAGTTTTTGTAAGGGGTATTTTGGACATTTTACCCGGATGGGTATGAAAGTGAAATTAAAAGTTTGGTTAGGGTATGAAACTGATAAAAATTTATGTCAGGGTATCAAACTGAAATTAAATGTTTGTCAGGGTTGTAAAATGAAAATTTCCCTATTATTTATTGGTATTGATGTCCATAATAAATAGTAGAAACCGAGAGTTATCATAACTACTTTTTATTGGAACAAGTACATGTACCCATGATTGTAAATGGTGGCTCTAAGCGGAAAAAACCTTCTCTACGTCGCGATTTGGCTGGGTCGGGCGGAACAAGTCGGACAGCCGATTTTTGTCAGTTGGGCGCGGCAAGGCGGTGGCGAGTCTACAGTGAGGCGGCGGACTTCCGGTGTTTGAAACCCAAAATAAAACCAACCTAAGTTTTAAGAAAGAGAGGACGACTTACGGCAACCTCGGGCTATGGGCTTAACAGAAAAAAACGAAGAAGAAACATGAAATAAGAGAGAAAAGAATTGGGATTAATGACCGAGAGAAAGCTCTTTACTTTTATGTTTAAATAATATTAAAGTAATATTCTAATATAAAAGTATTCACCTCTTAAAAGCGTCGTTGGGGATACAAATCCAAGAGTCAAAAAACGGACGGATTATTATTCTTTAAAAATTAACTTAGTATTCATTGGCATGTGTGTCCGTAATAAATTGTACAACCAAGAATTGAGTTGTCCATCTTTATTATATATATTTTTTTTATTGGAACAATTACCTATACTAGGAACAGGATTGCTGGTGAAGATCAAAATTTGTTTTCTTCAAAATTTTTGAACCATAATTATTGATATAAATGTCAATAATTAACATTCATACATAAAAAAAAATAGAATTGCTAGAAATAGAACCAAAGAGTTCTCGGTACTTGACTACTTGTCTTGTTTTTCATTGTAGTACATGTTTTGTTACTTTTACAGTATTATATTTTCTTATTGAATATTGTTATTAATGATGGGAAAAAATTCATTTTACCACCCTAGCAAACATTTAGTTTCAGTTTGATACCCTGACATAAATTTTTATTTGTTTCATACCCTAATCAAATTTTTAGTTTCACTTTCATACTCAGCCGGGTAAAATGTCCAAAATACTCCTAACTATTACTCAAATTTTCATCTCATGCCATTGGCTCAGAATTTGAAAATAAGTGAAATGACAATAATACCCTTCATTGTTAGGGTGTTAAACTGAAAATTTCACTAATTTTAAAATAAAATCATTTTTTTTATATATTCAATTTTTATTTTCAAAAAATCAGATTTTAATTTTATAAATACATAAAAATCATTTTTTTTATATTAAAAACAGTTTTTATATTAAAAATCATTTTTATTTTTTTTAAAAATTAATTTTATTTATATTAAAAAAAATTCTTGAGCTGTTCGAGCATCGTCCCCGGCCACCTCCGCCGTCGTCTTTGGCCACCCCCTCCTCCGCCGTCGTCGTCCCCGGCCACCCCCACCTCCGCCGCCTCCTCCTCCCTCTCCCACCGCCCTCACCAGATCTGAATCGCAGAGCTGAACCAAATCGTAGAGCTTCAGCTCTGCGATTCAGATCTGATGAGGGAGGTGGAAGAGGGAGGAGGAGGCGGCGGAGGTGGGGGTTGCCGAGGACGATGACGGCGGAGGAGGGGGTGGCCGGAGACGACGACGGAGGTGGTCGGGGACGATGCTCAAGCAGCTCCAGAATTTTTTTAAATATAAATAAAATTAATTTAAAAAAATGATTTTTTATATATAAAACTGTTTTTAATATAAAAAAAATTGATTTTTATGTATTTTTAAAATTAAAATCTGATTTTTTGAAAATAAAAATTGAATTTATAAAAAAAAAACTGGTTTTATTTTAAAATTAGTGAAATTTTCAGTTTAACACCCTAACTATGAAGGGTATTATTGTCATTTCACTTATTTTCAAATTCTGAGCCAATGGCATGAGATGAAAATTTGAGTAATAATTAGGGATATTTTGGACATTTTACCCGGCTGGGTATGAAAGTGAAATTAAAAGTTTGGTTAGGGTATGAAACTGATACAAATTTATGACAGGGTATCAAACTGAAACTAAATGTTTGCCAGTGTGGTAAAATGAAATTTTCCCATAATGATAAGTCGTCAATATAACATAGTGATCATTTTTTGTCTTGTATATAAGAAAAGAATAATTTATTTTGAATTTTTTGTTATATATATATATATTTATTAATGATTAATAATAATAATAATAAATGATATCCATCTAAGCCCCGTCTAGGCTCTTCCTAGTCCCCGCTTGACGCCTAGGGGTCGTCGCGTCCGACTAACGCCTAGTGCCTTTTACAACCATGCATGTACATTTTTTTTGAAACGGATAACCGGATACTTTCATTAATATCAATAGATAATCAAACAGGATGAGGCGTGACCGCCTCGGGTTCCAGATGTATGTCCGGGCCGACCGTATCAAGCCCGGCGCTCATGGACCCATAATAATAGCCCACTTAAAATCGTGGGCACAAACTCAAGACAACTCCTTACCACCGTCCCAATAGAACGAGACATAAAAGAAATAGTCTGAAAGCAAACAGGGAAAAAAGTGTTCCAAACATAATACAGATAATTAGAAAACAGGGAAATAATCTTTGCTGAATGTGCAGGCTGCCCGGGACCTCCCAGTATTGGCTGCCCCGGGTCTATAGGTATAGTCTGAAGACGACTCCACCCACCCCTGCTGGGTCGGTTCATTCCTCCATCGGAGACACCTGGGCCTCAGACTGCTCTGTCCCCTCCGTCTTCTGGTAGGTCTGGTCTGGTGTGTGATGTCGGGGAGGCAGGTCATCCAGCAGCTTCCTCAACTCCGGTGGACGAGCATACAGGGACCCGCTCCTTGTCTTCATGGGGGGCATCTTACCCTTTCCTCATATTGGCCCTCATTTCCCTAGTCCAGCCTGGGGATCTTTCTGTTGCCCCTAGGGATCCTTCTCATTCCCCTCTCGAGTCATTTCAGCAGCAGGGTGGACATTAGCCAGATTATCAGGCTTTGTAAAGCCCGGTGGCGGTCTAGAGACTCGGTGCCCTCCCTCTTGCAAGTCTTTGGTTGCCCCTCCTAGGGTAACCTTAGCCAGATTATCAAACTTCGTGTGGTCTGTGCCGGGTATATGTTCACCCATGTTCATCTGATTTGGGGCCAGTATAGATCGGTCGTACCGAACCTCCTCCCGACCAATCCTTGGCAGTTGGGTCGTGCATCCCGAAATTTTGTGGGTCAACATTCTACACCTACGACAGAAGTCTACGATCCTTTTATATTGTAAGTCAATTACAGCAGATGTTGTGGTACCTGGGAATCAAAGGCTAAGTCTCCGCCGTAGAGGTCGTTGTATCTCTATCCGGACCCGTAACAACAAAAACATGTCCTCCGACGAGCAAACATGATTGGGGCCGACGAGACCTGGGTACCAATGCTGGCAGTGATGAGGCCGCGAACATAGTCGTTTTGGCATTTCCCGGTATGTTGAGCGCCCGGACCCCGAGCTCCACGTGGTGGAAATTAATGTCATTGTCCCGAACGAATTGCTTGAGGGGCTCCAGCAGGAGGGGTAGGCCCTTGAAGTTCCAGGAGGCCATGTGGCGGACATTTTCCATCGTCTCAGCGGATGGGAAATGGTAGCCTGTGACTTCCGGGGACATGAACTCCACCTGGATGCCCGTCACTTTCCATTTCTGGAGTATCATTGCACAGACGGTGTTCTAGTTGTGGATCCGGTCTACTGCAACCCTGCCTATAAGGGAAAACTGATATGTTCCCTTAGTGAAGAGTGGAATTGTCACGCCCCAAATCCGGTTTTGGCCGGACTCGAGACGTGACTTGAAATAAAAGAGATAAAAGTGGTAAAATCGTAATAGACTCCTTTAAAGATAAAACGAGTCCCAAAGTATTTCTCAAGTAATTCGATCCAAAATTTCAAATATAGTGTCAAAACTCGACAAGTAACATAAGATAAATAAAGTTTAACAACGTGGACCAACACGTCTCTAGTACAACCCTCAACGCATCAAAAACCTCCCGAGCCCCGAATTCCTCAAATCCCAAGTACGCCTGTACACACAATAAATAAACAAGAAGGGGTGAGCTTACGCTCAGTAGGGAAAAATCATAACAACTTTTAGCCTCCAATTTTAGTGTTAAAACTGCTTGAGTCCGATGTCACAAAAACACTTAATACTTTTAAACCAAAGGTTGTAATAAACATATAAAAGCAACAAGAACAATAACGCATCCTCAAGGATAACAATAACTTCCCGGAGGATAAATGTAGAGCACTATCATAAAACAGAATACCATCACAATTGGGAACAAGTAAATACTAGTAACCAATGAAATGCTATGGAATCAGTATAAATAAAATAGTATCGCTTTTCTCGAAGATAATAGTAACTTTAAAAGATTACGAGACAAGTGCTATAAATATTTCATAACCACTAACAGGGGAGCAAATAATATCACACCAACCACTTGCTTTCTCAAGCCTCCGATCCACGGATAGATTCTGGTGTCACATCGATTCCCATACTCCGATCCACCAGAGTATCCATATCATATCAGATTTTCCCTCGGTCCAGAGGTGGTACATACATCGGGGCTACCGGAAACCATCCCTGAGGGATGCTCATCGTCGGGATTCCCGGAAATGCCCCCAAAGGACCATAAGTCATAGGGAACCAAGGTAATGTTCCCGTAGAACGCATACACTTGGGTGAAACCACAGTAATCATTTCTCGCAGCGTAAAACAACCAACTGCCCGTAGGGTCCACCTCCAATGCCCTCAGGCTCCGATAATCAATGCCCCGTAGGGTC
This sequence comes from Erodium maritimum, assembly GCA_963921825.1. Classification (NCBI taxonomy): domain Eukaryota; kingdom Viridiplantae; phylum Streptophyta; class Magnoliopsida; order Geraniales; family Geraniaceae; genus Erodium; species Erodium maritimum. The sequence goes on from OY997588.1 coordinate 115,943,950, forward strand.
CAGTAACCAATGCCCTCAGGCTCCAATACTCAATGCCCCGTAGGGTCCAATAACCAACGCCATCAGGTTCCAACACTCAACCATTATCCCACATGATCTGCCAAACACCAACGACCATAACACCACCGGATAACCCCCCCTCCCCCCAGTGTAGTACCGAACCGAACAACCAAACATCTCAAGAACATATATAAGGTAAACACACTATAACTTATCCATCAAGCAATGCTTATCAAATCACACTTTCACCACAACACAGCAAAGACATCCATAAGTCCTTTCCACTTACCGTTACACTTACTTGTTACGAACCATCAGTACATCGATCACCTGATTGTTCCGTTTGGCACAACCAGTCATACTCGATCATCTGTTCAATCAATCAATTATTCCAACATTCAATCACTCAACCAATCAAGTAAACAGTCGATCAACCAATCATGTAAACTTTCAACCGAGCATTCAATCATACACTTTAACTAGTTTCGTTAGACTCTTAGCTTATCCTAAACTAGGCAAACAAGCATGTGAAGCAAACACAAACAACTAATCTGAGGGCCCTTCAGGGCCTCTCTACCAGTAAAGCAATTCCCAAGTATTGAAAGCGAATTACACTAGTTATTCTCATCCTAAGCGTGCATACTAGACACATCCCATTATAAGTAATTGAAAGAAGATTATTCTAGTTATTCGCATCCTATATGCAATTCTAGGACCTTTCCGATTTTATTAACCTAATAGGCATACTAGTATTGAAATACTCGAGTAGTTAGACTTTCCCTACCTAGTGGTCTTCCTCTAACAATTCTTTGCTGTAAAGCTCGCTTCACCTCTCCTCCGTTCTTCACACGGGTCCCGGAATGGTCTTCGTCCCTCGAATGCAACACCAAGGTCTTGGCACGCAAACAAACTATAAGCAAGATCAAACCAAGAAGCAAGCAAAGACCCAAAAACAAACTCTTGAAGTAGACGAAAAAGATCGAAAATGGGGGGTTTAAAGGGACCAAAACTGGTCTGCCACGAATCTGGTCACAGATTCGTGGACTGCGCCGTCACGGATCTCCTCACGGAGCCGTGTCTGACGCCGTCACGTTCTCCCTCACGAAGCCGTGACGTCCTCCGTCACGGGTCCGTGACGCCTGGTACTGTTCACCCGTCTATTTCCTCCAGCTTCGGGTTTTCACGAATTTAACCCCCAAAACCTCCATAGATGACCTTCCAAAGCTCCAAAAACAGTTCCTAAACGTCTCTACTTCAAAACCCACCATGGGTGTTCATCAAAACTCAAAAAACACGAATTAAAACCATCATCCTTCATCAAAATCCTCCAAAACTTCAATAACCAAACTCAAGCTTCAAAACCCAACAAGTTCTTCCATTCTCCTCCAAAACCCATGACCCAAAAGTTGTAGAAACTAAATTAGATGAGACATTTACCTTATAAGTGAGGAATGGATGTAGAAGATGAAGTTTTGGAGAGTTTTTGGAAGTGAAACCACCTCAAGACTCCATTTTTGCACCTTTCTTCCCCTTCAAGCTTCAAAGTTGCCTCTTCTCTCCCTTTCTCTCTCTAATTTCGGCCAGCACACAAAAATGAGGAGAGAAGTGTTCCAATTTGCTTTAAAACCCTAGTTTGATGACATTCCAATAGTACCCTTAGACCCAATCCTTCCAATTTAACTTTTTTGAGGGTAGAAGGGTCAAATAGGGGTCTTTTCTTCTCCTCCAAGCCAAGAGGGACCAGTGTCCTAGTTGGGGCACTTTGTCTCTAATAATAACCAATACTTTAGTTAATTTCAGAATTAGTCGATAACAAGGGTCCCGTTGACCGAAAAATGACCGCTACTATATTACAGTCAAAATACAGGAAATGGCTCAACTAAGCTAACCGTGATATTGGTTAAGTTCTCTGGACCCTGGAAAGGTCCCGAATGACTTCCGGAGTCCTCGGTTGACCTTCACTAGCCGAAAGTCAAACTTCGTCGAAATCCACCGATTCGACCGGGGGCGGTTCTTACAATCTACCCCCCTTAAAAGAATTTGGTCCTCGAAATTTACCACTTAGATAACTCACTGTCGAACATGTGGGGAAACTATTCGCGAAAATCATTCTCGCGTTCTGAAGTCGATTTAGCTCTGCGGTGCTTCTCTTGCACTCGTACTAGTGGGATTGTCTAATCCCGTAGGACCTTCTTCGGTACATCCAAGGTTCTAACTGGTTGCTCCTCATAAGAGACATCATCCGCTAAATCGATGTACGTCCGCTCGACAACGTGGAAAGGGTCCGTAATTGGACTGTTGTTGTCGTGCAAGGCTATAAGCCATGGCTCCAACTTGCCCAACATCTTAAAGATTCGATAAAACGCGGGCTAGATTGCCCCCGACGCGGTTGAACCACAATAGTCCCTTCTTCGGGCTCGCCCTCAAGAAAGTGTGAACACTAACCGAAAAGTTCAAGAAGTCGATGTCGTTATCAATGTAAGTCTTTCGTCGAATTTGTGTACCCTTTACTCATTCCAGAACAACGCAACCTTCGCTTACTTGCTTCACTAGATCACGCTAGTTACTCAAACGTCACCCTTAGCGGTACGAACCACCTTACCCAACGTCACGAAAACACGCGCAACGTTTCACCCACTCAAGAAAACCGAGTAACAACACAAGTCGAGAAACATCTAAACACTTAAGAAAACTAAGGTGAAGATCTCGATACTCCACACCGGAAATTCCGTCGCCAAAGGTATCCTGCTGGGACTCTTTACGAGTTAAACAAAGCCGGAACCACACACAAACGTAACTCAACCAATTTCTCCTTAGCGTTCGCCACGGGATTAATCCCAACAGAACTCAAATACTAACAAGTCAAGGCAAACCACAAACAAATTACAAGGAAGTAATACGCACTCCATTCAACAAAACGAAAGATCTCACTAACATTGTAGGATCTGGAACAACCGTTCGTTTCATCACATCTCGTGGAAAGGTAGGCGTACCTCAATCAAGGGAATAATACAATGCACTGACCTCTAGTCGGAAGGCGGCACGCCTCAGAACAACTACGATTAGAAGTTCACGTTATAATAAGCCGACACACTTGCCCAATCCTATCGATAGGTCACCCCTGGTAAAACCTTTCAAGATTCTCAACCTAATAAAGATTCGACCAATTACCACGAAACACGATCCTAGAATAAGGAGAAACTAACAAATCTCAACTACGGTCGAACACGAAAGTTATCTGACTTGCTATAAATCTCTTGCCGTCGATACCAGTTCACAGTTCTGACAAAACCAACTTACACGTCCCTTCGCCTAAGTCATTGCATCTGCGAGACCACCGTTCTCAATCCCGGTGCCCGGTTCCGTACATCCACGATTTCTACCAACATCTAGTCGGACGAACAACGCATAACGACAAGAACGATGGAACTTCGTACTGGCACATAGCCGAAAGTAGGCGTCCTTCATGACACCAAAATAAACGTACAATAATCACACTCGACAGCGACACACAATCCAAGATTTACCAATGAAGGTTATCCCGATTGACGGTAATCCTTAAACCGTTGACACTCGTTCACGAGTTGTCGACCAAAACAACCTATAGTCAAGTCCACCCAAGTCACCACTTAAGGGTAAACACGCGCATAGAGATCTCGAGAAATTTAACAGTTCGGAACTAGCGCAGTTCCTTCAATTATTCCTCGAACAACTCAAAACCAGCAACGGTTAACTCTTAACCTTCCCTGTGCCCTGCATGGCACAAAATCCGACCTACCCCACAATGCTTCGTTCTGTGCCATCTTGTTATTGGCCTGGAAGTTTGTGGTAGTCGTCCTCGGCTATCTGTTACCGGATTTCAACGTGAGGTGCTCTCACTTCTATGGCGTAACCTTATGGTTATGCTTAGTCTTCGCGGGACGTTTGGCGTTCGATCTTCTCTTGCTGACAGAGGTACACCTTGTTACCCGGTTCTCGTTTTCCGTATTCTTCTCCGCTGGGAAGGTTGTCTGATCAACTCTCGGTTTTATTCGCCTGTTCCGCATGATCTGGCGGAAAACCGTTTAGTCCCTCCGGGACGAGCGTAGGGAGTACATTCTAATCCACTCTCTTATGTACGGCACACACTTGTGCAACTTTTCGCTCGTTAGAAGGGATTTTGAAACCAAACCGCCTTGAAGGTTCGAGTCTTATGATCTAAACCTTCTAGCGGAGGTAGAAGAAGCTGGAGATTACGATTCCCGTGGGTTGTGGGCTCACCACGCTTCCGCTGCGCTACTCTGATCTTATCGTCATTCGGCCAACTCAGGTGACCGGTCGCACCGTTTATTGGTCAAGGCCATAGCCTTTCACTACTTGGGCATTCGCTGCTGATAGCACTCGAGGAACGACATCTGTTTCGTCGTTCAGTTCTTAAAACTCGATCCGTACTATCGAAGAAGGAAAAGAGCCTTCAGTATGGCCAAGTCGGTTACTCCACTTACAAACTCAAATTGGCGTTCTTTGGTACTACCGCACCTCTAGTCGGTGTGTTCAGATACGGGTGGGCTTACCAATTCTAAAATTGTTCCACCGTAAAGTAATCCCAAACCAAAACAACCAAATGTAATACTCAAGTGTCGGCAAACACAGAATCCAAAGATGTAAATCGTAAACAAGTTCTCTAAGCGACCCCAAGATCGGTATCAAGTCCCTCAGCTCGGGACCCGGCAATCGCGTATGCTTGGCCCTGCTGAATCAGAAGTCCTCCTCTCGGTGGTGGTGGAAGAGTCTGCTGCTGTGATAGCATGTCCTCTTATCGGCTCTCGTAGGCCGACCTGCAGGACGGTTTGTTAAAACAACGTTGCCATGGGCAGTCTCGGCCCATGTGTCCAAACTGTCTGTACGAACGACAAAACTGTGCCACCGGGGCAGGTCCAATCGACACTGCTGCCCCAACCCGTCGTGTCATACCGGACTGGGTCTTTGGTTGAAACAATCCTGAGGTCCTCTGCCTCTTAGTATTACGACTCTTTGATGGCCTTAGGAAGCCTACTCGACCTCGGCCTGGTCTTCCGCGCTCTGGCGATCTTCCGAAGATGCTTCTCAACGGCTAGCGCCTGATCCACTAGTACAGAAAATCCTCATTCTAAAGGTAATAACTCGATCTGCGACTGACGGGGTGAGTCCTCTCTCGAACGCCTGTGGCGGCTCTCCTCGGTTTGCACCATCTCGGCGCGAATCGGTACAGGAAAGTGACCCTTGCCTCATACTTAGAGATGGTCATCCCTCTCTGCTGCATATCCAACAATTGCTGGTGTTGGTCCTCTCGAACGGACCGAGGGAGAAATACTGTTCCCGGAACAATCTAATGAACAGTTAAAAGTCACCTCCAACCCTGATCTGTTCATGATGCCACCAGTGTCATGCTTCTCCCTCAAGCTGAAGGATCGCGAAAAAAATATTCTCACATGATCATCCGAATACTCTCGAAGTAACAACGTCGCGGGTAATCTGCTTCAACCATACTACAACTGCCTCGGGGTCTGAACTCCCGGGATTGATTGGCGTACTTAACCTACACATATCCCTGAGAGCCTGGGCCGTGTGGCTGTGCATCCGGCCTGGCCTCTTGATAGTGACTGCGTCGGTCGTAGGCACATACTCTGGTGCTGATACTGCAGTCTCCTGTTGAGCGCTGAGCGCTGCTAGCGCGGTGCGAACCACCTCGTCTATAGGGGTCGCTTGGGTTGTCTCTGCGACTGAAGGATCTCTAGAAGGTGACCTTACTGGTCTATCCTCAAAACTCTGGTGCTCTGTGGAAGTAGCACCCTGGGCACCCGTTGCCCCCGCCTGCTCAACAGTCGGTGTCTGGCTCTGCCCCACAGCTGGGCGGCTCCTGGTCCCTCTCGGACTGTAAACACGGGACAACTCGTGTACTCGTTGCATTCATAACTTAAGTACTCATAATTCACTTTGACACAACGGTTCGATCAAAACACGAGGACGTTCACACGCGTCCCAACAAGATCATATAATGACCAACCGCTCTTAGGCTCAGTAGATATATATAATACTTTATAAAAGCAGAAAAGGCTGCATCTTAGTGCGTCTCATAACAACAATCATCGTTTCAATCAAAACAATCAACTCCCACAGGAGGAACAATCTCAATCAATCCACACAAAACGCACAACATCATGCATACCCCTCGATTGGGTAGCTTCCCAACTCTAGGGTCTAGAATCGTAACACGATAAATTTCACAATTTATGTCCTCAACTCTTTTCCATAATCTCAATCCTTTATTTTTCTCTTGTAACATTCATGTCGGTCTCACGTCGTTACAACCCGATTCAAGCGTCCCCGAATCTCGTTGTAACCACTTGACATCCCCCTATCACGCTCGACTACAGTGGCGCCCCTGAGTCAGCCCGTGATAGTACAAACACTTCAGATTCACAAAAATTTCGACATGATCTATTCGTATTTTCCACTAATCATCCGCATAAGCGGGACATTTAGATGACAACCTGTACACAGAGTCCTATTCATCTTGCACACACAAAACATCTCAGGTACACAACATCTTGAAACACCATAAGTACCCCACGCAGGTCTTAGCAATTATCTCATTATCAACCGGTCAATTTAATCCTTTAGGTTTTACTTATTAATTAACGGTCGACCCAAACGGCAATTCCTTCAATAATTATTTAACCAACGTGTCATAACTGACCCGAGCATTGCTCGTTCATCCCATCTTACCCGATCTTAACCTCCATCTCAACTTACTTTCCATTTCAAATTTAAGTTAAGCATCAGCTTCAAACTAAATTTCAATTTCAAACTCACTATCGATTTCGACTCAGTATTAATTTCAACTTTAATTCGTAAAGCACGTTGGGCACTTCAACAAATCGACAATTACCAATTAATTTTCACAAGGCATTCAATACTTAGAGTTCTCCTGCTCCGCAAAGTACACAACACAATCAATACACAAAGTTCACATGCTCCGCAAAGTACACAACACCGTTAAAGAGAGTGCAAGAATACTCGAGTTCTACTCTTTGCTCAAATGTCATTCCAATGGGTCATCATTTCAACAATTCAACACCTTAACATTTTAACCCTTCACTACGTCAAGAAGTCAACACCTCAATAAGTCAACCCTTCGATAAGTCAACACTTCAATAAATCAACACTTCAATCTTATCAAACATGGAACGAGCAACCACGATGGTAACACACCTAACAAATAATTTTCTCAACGACCGGTTTATAACGGCTCGATCATTGCTCGTTAACCGATCTCAACTGTTCGGCTTCACCGATCACCGTACCTCACAGTCATTAGGGTAAGGATACCAATCAAGCAATGTAACCATCATAACAAAGAGATTCAAATTTAAGCAACATTGAACAATCAAGACTCGTGTCGTTCCCACTCTACGCATCACATGTTTTTAACTTGCGTCACTGAGTACACGACTTAGACCTCCTAACTCTACCCACCTAATTGACGTCGGTCCGAGGTTTTGAAAACAAGTTCAAAATTTAAACCCGTTTCAAATGAAACCAGGTTCTGATACCAAATTGTCACGCCCAAAATCCGGTTTTGGCCGGACTCGAGATTTGACTTGAAATAAAAGAGATAAAAATGGTAAAAACGTAATAGACTCCTTTAAAGATAAAATGAGTCCCAAAGTATTTCTCAAGTAATTCGATCCAAAACTTCAAATATAGTGTCAAAACTCGACAAGTAACATAAGATAAATAAAGTTTAACAACGTGGACCAACACGTCTCTAGTACAACCCTCAACGCATCCAAAAGCTCCCGAGCCCCGAATTCCTCAGATCCTAAGTACGCCTGTACACACAATAAATAAACAAGAAGGGGTGAGCTTACGCTCAGTAGGGAAAAATCATAACAACTTTTAGCCTCCAATTTTAGTGTTAAAACTGCTTGAGTCCGATGTCACAAAAACACTTAATACTTTTAAACCAAAGGTTGTAATAAACATATAAAAGCAACAAGAACAATAACGCATCCTCAAGGATAACAATAACTTCCCGGAGGATAAATGTAGAGCACTATCATAAAATAGAATACCATCACAATTGGGAACAAGTAAATACTAGTAACCAATGAAATGCTATGGAATCAGTATAAATAAAATAGTATCTCTTTTCTCGAAGATAATAGTAACTTTAAAAGATTACGAGACAAGTGCTATAAATATTTCATAACCACTAACAGGGGAGCAAATAATATCACACCAACCACTTGCTTTCTCAAGCCTCCGATCCACGGATAGATTCTGGTGTCACATCGGTTCCCATACTCCGATCCACCAGAGTATCCATATCATATCAGATTTTCCCTCGGTCCAGAGGTGGTACATACATCGGGGCTACCGGAAACCATCCCTGAGGGACGCTCATCGTCGGGATTCCTGGAAATGCCCCCAAAGGACCATAAGTCATAGGGAACCAAGGTAATGCTCCCGTAGGACGCATACACTTGGGTGAAACCACAGTAATCATTTCTCGCAGCGCAAACCAACCAACTGCCCCGTAGGGTCCACCTCCAATGCCATCAGGCTCCGATAATCAATGCCCCGTAAGGTCCAGTAACCAATGCCCTTAGGCTCCAATACTCAATGCCCCGTAGGGTCCAATAACCAATGCCCTCAGGCTCCAATACTCAACCATTATCCCACAGGATCTGCCAAACACCAACGACCATAACACCACCGGATTACCCCCCCAGTGTAGTACCGAACCGAACAACCAAACATATCAAGAACATATATAAGGGAAACACACAATAACTTATCCATCAACCAATGCTTATCAAATCACACTTTCACCACAACACAACAAAGACATCCATAAGTCCTTTCCACTTACCGTTACACTTACCTGTTACGAACCATCGGTACATCGATCACCTGATTGTTCCGTTTGGCACAACCAGTCATACTCGATCATCCGTTCAATCAATCAATTATTCCAAAATTCAATCACTCAACCAATCAAGTAAACAGTCAATCAACCAATCATGTTAACTTTCAACCGAGCATTCAATCATACACTTTAACTAGTTTCGTTAGACTCTTAGCTTATCATAAACTAGGCAAACAAGCATGTGAAGCAAACACAAACAACTAATCCGAGGGCCCTTCAGGGCCTCTCTATCAGTAAAGCAATTCCCAAGTATTGAAAGCGAATTACACTAGTTATTCTCATCCTAAGCATGCATACTAGACACATCCCATTATTAGTAATTGAAAGACGATTATTCTACTTATTCGCATCCTATATGCAATTCTAGGACCTTTCCGATTTTATTAACCTAATAGGCATACTAGTATTGAAATACTCGAGTAGTTAGACTTTCCCTACCTAGTGGTCTTCCTCTAACAATTCTCTGCTGTAAAGCTCGCTTCACCTCTCCTCCGTTCTTCACACGGGTCCCGGAATGGTCTTCGTCCCTCGAATGCAACACCAAGGTATTGGCACGCAAACAAACTATAATCAAGATCAAACCAAGAAGCAAGCAAAGACCCAAAAACAAACTCTTGAAGTAGACGAAAAAGATCGAAAATGGGGGGTTTAAAGGGACCAAAACTGGTCTGCCACGAATCTGGTCACGGATCCGTGGACTGCGCCGTCACGGATCTCCTCACGGAGCCGTGTCTGACGCCGTCACGGTCTCCCTCACGAAGCCGTGACGTACTCCGTCACGGGTCCGTGACGCCTGGTACTGTTCAACCGTCTGCTTCCTCCAGCTTCGGGTTTTCACGAATTTAACCCCCAAAACCTCCATAGATGACCTTCCAAAGCTCCAAAAACAGTTCCTAAACGTCTCTACTTCAAAACCCACCATGGGTGTTCATCAAAACTCCAAAAACACGAATTAAAACCATATCCTTTATCAAAATCCTCCAAAACTTCAATAACCAAACTCAAGCTTCAAAACCCAACAAGTTCTTCCATTCTCCTCCAAAACCCAGAACCAAAAGTTGTAGAAACTAAATTAGATGAGACATTTACCTTATAAGTGAGGAATGGATGTAGAAGATGAAGTTTTGGAGAGTTTTTGGAAGTGAAACCACCTCAAGACTCCATTTTTGCACCTTTCTTCCCCTTCAAGCTTCAAAGTTGCCTCTTCTCTCCCTTTCTCTCTCTAATTTCGGCCAGCACACAAAAATGAGGAGAGAAGTGTTCCAATTTGCTTTAAAACCCTAGTTTGATGACATTCCAATAGTACCCTTAGACCCAATCCTTCCAATTTAACTTTTGTGAGGGTAGAAGGGTCAAATAGGGGTCTTTTCTTATCCTCCAAGCCAAGAGGGACAAGTGTCCTAGTTGGGGACCACTTTGTCTCTAATAATAACCAATACTTTAGTTAATTTCAGAATTAGTCGATAACAAGGGTCCCGTTGACCGAAAATTGACCGCTACTATATTACAGTCAAAATACGGGAAATGGCTCAACTAAGCTAACCGTGATATTGGTTAAGCTCTCTGGGCCCTGGAAAGGTCCCAAATGACTTCCGGAGTCCTTGGTTGACCTTCACTACCGAAAGTCAAACTTCGTCGAAATCCACCGGTTCGACCGGGATCGACCGGGGGCGATTCTTACAGGAACCCCCTCCTCCGAGACCACGATCTCGTCATCATCGTCCTCCAAGTCCGGGACAGGGGCAATGCGGGTCGGTTAGACCTCCGTTGGGCCGCCCGTCGGACCACGTTCGCCTGAGTGTCGAGTGTTCGTGTCCACCGGCCGATCTGGCAGATGGCGAGATCTGTTCACCTCCGTCGGAGTCGGAGGTCGGGAGAGGGCTAGCAGATCTCGAGGAATCTCATACGCCACCATGTGGCTTTCCGCCCTGGTCCAGGCCAGTCGCCGGGAACTCAGAACCCCCGGACTCAACCTGGCCCGAGCCTAGTTTATCCTTCAGAGCCAGGGGATCCATCCATTGCCGGGGGTCTAGCAGGGCGGGGGGGCTGCACCTGTGACGACAAAGGGAGGTCGTCGGCAAGAGGGAGGTCGTCGGCAAGAGGCCCAATCACGTTAGGTGGACCGTGCTGTTGAGGCTCGTCAAGAACTGAGTGGATCTGGCCGGGTAGTGTCATTTACGATGAGAACTGGCCATGGAATGACTAATCTGGAACTGGCTGGACGGAAATGGGTGGAGACAGACAGTGAAGATCGTCGGGGGCGAGAACCAGATGAAGACGAGGAGACCGGGCGGTGAGGCTGGTGATACGAGCGAGGCGCCTTCTGCTGCGTTGCAGAGTCGACGACGGCGAGATGGTCGGGTGCGAGGAGGGCGAGGAGGCCGGAGAAAGGCGGCGGTGGCGATGGTAGCGGCTGGACCCTGGGGACTAGGGTAGAAGGGACCCTAGTGGCTTGGATGCACGAACAAGTTAGTGTTTTTCGTCCATTTTTGGACGAAAAATGGTCATGTGCAATGCACATGACCTTAACCTTTCAAAAAATGACAAAAATACCCCTCTAAGTTCAAACTCTAATTATTCTTTTACCTTATTTCTCCTACGCAACCTTCATCTCCCCCATTTTATTTCATACATATGCCTCCTTCATTCTGTTTCTTCCCCAACCTTCATCTCCACCACCTTGATTCCCTTTCTTTCAACCAAACCCCTCACCATCTCTTCTCCCTCAGCCTCCGTCGCGACGCCCTCCGCGTCCAGTCCCACACCTCCCTCACCGCCGCCGCTAACCGCTCCCGCGTCGCCTCCACCAAATTCAGCAGCTCCATCGTCTCCGACCTCGCCCAGGGCAGCGGCGAGTACTTCACGCGCATCGGCGTCAGTACTCCGGCCAAGTATGCGTACATGGTCCTAGACACCGGCAGCGACATCGTGTGGATCCAGTGTGCTCCGTGCAAGAAATGCTACTCCCAGTCAGATCCGATCTTCTCCGTCCATGGTAAGGTGAATCGAGGTGAATGTGGATTTAGGGATTTGGGTCGTTGAATTTTAGCGGCGTTAATTTGGGGGTCGATTTGGTTTTAGTGTTCATCGTTTTCGGAATCGGGTGTTGTCAATTTGAGTTGGAGTACAAAGCTTTTGTCTAGTTTAATTCACTGTTGTTGTCAATTTGAGTTGGATAAATCAAAACTGCGAGCTCTGTTTCTCATCTCTTTTTATGTGTTGTTGTAGTTTAATATTTCGAGTTTGAGGAGTGTTTTAGAATTGTTTTGTAGCTTGTTATTATGGGTTTTTTGTACCATTTGTTGGTGTTAGGCAGGAGATTAAGTTTTGATGACAGTAACAAAGCTTTCAAGAAGTTCTGATGAATTAACGAAAAAAGAAAAGGAAAAAGATTTGATGAAAAAAAAATTAAAAATATGATTTTATAAAATGAAACTGATTTTTAAAATAAAAACTAATATTTTAACATTAAAACTGATTTTTTTAAAAAAAAATCTATTTTTATAAAAAGAAAACTGATTTTCGATTATAAAAACATGTTTTAAAAAATTAGTTACTGACTGGAAACTTAAGGTACATTTTTAGTGATTAAATTAGTTAAGGGTACCAATGTGTTAAAAACGTACAGTTAAGGATACCAATCTGATATTTTCTATAATATTTGTACAAAAAATAGAATTGCTAGTAGTCGTAGTCTCTGTATATCTTTGTTGTTTTTAGTGTCAGTATCATGTTTGTTATTAAATATTGTTATATATGACAAGTCGTTAATCATAATATAGTGATCACCAAATATTCCAAACTAAGGGCATCCACAGTGCTATCGCCGACTGCTGGCAGGGAGTGACTGACGGGGAGCACTAAAATATTGGTTTTTTTCTTTCCAGCCAGCTCACCGACTGTGCAAACTGCCAGCAACCTGCAATGGCTGGTGTTTTTGCCGGAAGGGAGCCACCAAACTTGAGAGGAAAAGTAGGGCGTTTAGATTTCTAGCCGTTAGCGCCGACGTTGAGTGCCGGCATTGAGCTCCCAATCGTTGCTCCCCGCCAATGACCTCTCCGCTAGCTCCACGCCTGATCCTCGCCGGCGATTTCTCCCCGCCAGCACCTCCCCGCAACTCCCAACCCACCACTGTGGATGCCCTAAATTACAAGCAGCCAATTTTTTACACGATTCTCTCTCAACTTTTGAGATCCTTTCCTAGTCCTAGCCGCGCAAAATCTATGGTGCTCTCCTCTGCCCCCGTCATTGACATGCTCTCTGTTATGGTTCTTCCCGTGGCTGGTGCCGCTGCTCATGTTGCTGATGTTCCCTTTGCGTTGCCTTGTCCCTTGCAGACCATCCACGGTGTTGGGGATAAGAGCCGTCGTTGGAGAAATCCCAAGCCGATTCTGGCTCCCTCTACCTTTCCACCTGTGCTGCTGACGCCAACTCTGCCTACTCTGGGAGCAATCTTGGATGGGGTCTCCTTCTCCTTGGGACCAGCCTCCCCGGCCCCTATCGCCAAGCCGAGATGTGGGAGGCCCACACGCCGCCCCAAGGTTGCTTCCTCTGCAAGTAACGACTTCCTAGCCCTCCCCTCTCCAAACCCTAGTTCGTCGGCCCCCCAAATTAGCCACGGACTCGCTCTGGCTCTTCACATCTAAGGTGGCGCGGTTCATAGGGTTAAGCTGTCATCAGGTCCTTCTCCAACCCTGGCCCTGGCTCATCCTCTCCCTGGCGGTGCGACCTCTAGGGTTACCTCACCCTCGCGACATGAGCCTGCCCTGGTTCCCCCCACTACAGGTGCATGGGATAGGGTTGTGACTACCGCCGATAGAGAGAAGAAGGTCAAAGCCTATGCGACAGATTGGGGGGAGACTGAACGTTCGCCTATTCCCACGGGCTTCGCCCCTAAGGGCTCATTGGCTCTGGTTAGCGCCCCGGGTTTCCATAGGCTTCATGCCTCCTGGTCTGGGGACTCAGGGTACTACCCGACTTGTAACTGGTCAATCCCCTACTAACTCAGTTGTGGTGGCCCCATCATCGCTCTTTGGTGAGTTAAGTGGTGGAGCACGCAGGGGCCCAGGAATAAAGGATACTGAAGCTCCATCACTTGTTGGAGTATCTGGAGAGGTCAGCAGCTGGAGCACCTCGGGAGGATCTGGTCAGGGCGGGAAAGCAACCCCGCCAAGAGGAATGAGAGGCCGGATGAGCATCGGGGACTGGCCCTAGGAGGGGTCCCATGACGATGCTTTGTCTCCCACCATCACCACTGCTGAGATCCTTTAGGATTTCCGGTACCCTCTTCCCCCTTTTCGTATTCTGTCCCTGCCCATGAGGCGTAAAAATATTGCTTGTGACGGTTATGGTACTACAAGGATCAAAGAACCATCGTTCATCCAATATGTCCTTTTTGTGGTTGAGGAGCATGTTCCTCGACGCACATTAATGTAACTATTTTTTCGAATAATAATATTGCACCTTTCGCTCAAAAAAAAATAGTGAACACCTTTGGATCATAAAATATTTTCAAAAAACTTTTTCACAGCTAGGGAACAACTTTGCTGACTTAGACACAAAAGGCCATGACAGCCATGGATATTTCCATGGTTTCCGCCACAACACCTATTCTCCTACTCGTATTCTATGGATTTGTTTTCGACAACTACTCCCCTACGCCCATTCTGGAGGATTTTGTTAGGGTTTTTCTCTCCCGACTCTGCTCGGCACCAACTCTGCAACTCCGATGATTTTTTTGACGTCGCCACCGTCGCGTCCACCTGCTTGGCCATCGACGTTGGTCCCCGACTCTGTTCGGCATCACCTCTGCAACCCCGATGGTTTTCGTTGATGCCGCCACCGCCGTGTCCGCCTCCCTGGACGCCGCCGTCGCCGTCTCTAAAGCGGTCGTCCTCGCTACCTCTTAAAGTGCTTCCTCCCTCCCTCACCACTGACGACAACAAGTTCGGTTTTACAGCAGAAGAAAAACGTCTTCTTCGGGGGACCCAGCGGTTCATAGGCCCTACCTTGATCAGTGTTCGTCGGTCTTTTTAGTTTTTACTTGGGTACTAGTTTGTCTTATTTAGCCTTCGTGGCACCTTGTCAGAACGTCCTAGACGTTTATTTTTTCTTAGAGTCAGTTGTTTGACCCGTCAGGACCTTCAACATGTACAAGCTATCTTTGAAGGAATGAAACAACTTCATCGTTTTTACTCAAAAAAATATAGTGATCACCTTTCAATATATATAGAGGAGCTTTCGGGTACAAACCTTATTTCGGGTCAGAACGTAGAACTAATCTGCGCCATTGATTACCCAGATCGGATGACCACCGAAATTCAGGGGGGTGGGTGGTGATTGATTGCGAAATCAATTACAAGATATGCATTAATTAAAAAGATATGCATTAAATCTGAGCCTTTAATTTTATGATTCAAGGGCCCAGATTAAAAGTTCTACGTTCTGACGAAGTTATAAAGTTTGTACCTGATTGTTATCCTATATATATATATATAGTGATTATCTTTTTATCTTACATATTACAAAAATTGAATTTTCGATTATATATGTGAAATATAAATGTATTGATAATAAAAAATGAAATCCGTCTAGGCTCCACCTGACGTCTTAGAGTCTTTGTCGCCCGACTAACGCCTAACGTCTTTTACAACCATGATCACGCGTCAACCGCTCTAGAAGATCAAGCGAATCCCGATGACCCACGTACTATTGGACTACGACAATATTCCCAAGCTCAAAGACCTCTGCCAAGCTAGCTTCGTCATCGATCTCCTCTAGACCCGGCATCGCCAAGTACCACCAGTGTATAATTAAGTGTAGTTATCCCAATCAAGATTATTAATTCCCCTAATATGTATTTTAAGATGAACAAGTGAGGTCATCATTTTAGGCAGTCGGGCCAAGTCTTCGAAGCTTCTAGAAAATGTCTTCAAGCTACCCTATGATGTCTTCAAGCTACCATAAGAGAAGTCATCATTCCCTTGGCATGATCACACGCGACAAACCCCTCCCGTAACCTCCCTCCATGTCTTCAGCCCCGACGTCAGAGGCTACTCCAACTAAATAACGCCCCGACTACCTCACCCGCCATCAACTCGAAGACAACTCTAATATTTATATATAGGGATAGCTCCATAAAACAACTATCATACGACTTTCGTTTTCACGTTATAACTACAAATTTTGTAGTCGACCATATCACATCGTTGGGTAAAATAATTTTCGAAAAACATAATCTTCTGTGAAATATCACAGAAATCGTTGGTTTTTTTGGGATAACTCCATAAAACAACATCGTCCGACTTTCGTTTTTACGTTATAACTACAAACTTTGTAAAGTTAACCGAAATTTGAGGGTATTATCGTCTTTACACGCAATTCGTTAACGGGCCGTCACATTACCCAACGATGTGATATGGTCGACTACAAAGTTTGTCGTTATAACGTAAAAACGAAAGTCGGACGATAGTTTATTTATGGAGTTATCCTTTATATATATCATGTCATCATTATTAAGACAAAAAATGCACCTATAGTCGTATATGTCACTGTTTTATATATCAGTGACATACAACTTGGAATCCAGAGTGACAGTTAACCAATCAATTAATCCATGTTATGAGAACCCCTCGCATCTCTTACAATCAAATACAAGATTATAGTTAGTTTTGTACCGTTTTCTCTCCAAAAGCTCTGTAAAACCTAATAGTGTCTACCGTCGCCACCGCCGACGTCCATCGTGGCTTCGGCCATGAGGGCTGCCGGTAGAATTTCCTCTTCACCCTCTTCTTGGTCCTGACGCCTCTCTGGTTCGGATACACTTTGTTTCATCTTCCTCAAGTCGTAACCCTCCTTGCCGGTGAAGCACCGTCGGGGAGCAGTCCCTCTCGTGCGTCCCCAATCACGACCAGCGTCGACCCCCTCGTCTGGGACGTCAACCTCCCTCAGATCTGGTTCGGTAGTCCCTTCCCAGCCGGCCACAGATCTGGCTTCGTCTCCGGGCGTCGATCTGCATTTCCCGGCGCCATACCGGAGCTCCCACCGTTAGATTCTGGCCGCCGAAACCCTCCGGCCGCAGTGGCGGTAGTTCTCCCTCTTGCGGTCGCGGGCCTCCCCTCCCTCGCGCCGGCGAGCTCCGTCGCAGTGACCCTTTGCTTCAGCTCCAGCGTGTTCGGCTTCCAGTCAAGGAAGTCTCAGGTCTGATCTACGCCGACAGACATCCTATCGGAGTGTTACGATGTTTTTCCTGTTTTACTTTGTATTTGTGCTTTCTATTTTTGTAGGTTCTCCTTGTCGGGATCTAAGGGCTTAGATGCCTTTTTTATTTAACATACAAATTTCTTACTCAAATATATTTTCAATAAATTCATTAATTGAATGAATATTAATGCTAAATTATATTGAATGTACAGATAATGAACAATATATAAGTAAAAATGACATACGATTAGTTAATTTATTTTCAATATAATATAAACATACATAATATTACTACTCATTCATCTTTTCTTAATTATCTCATATACTACAATTGCATATACCTCATTTCAGAAACAAAGAATTACATTCCATAAAACTAACAGATCTAGCAATATTAACAAATAGATCTAACATGCAAATATAAACATAAAAAAAGAAAAAAAATCAAAATAAAAGAACATGATAACAGATCTGAGTTCCACTACTCAGAGCCAATCTAAAGAGTATAAACAAGTAATAAATGAAGAGTAGACGATGAACGATGAACGTCTTATAGTGTGATTCACATCATTGATCTTATTAAACAGATCTCAGTTTCAAATTATTACACACTGACCCAAAGCCCAAAAGAAAGAACCAAACAAATCTAGAAATAAACGATATACAGATTTTAGAGCATGATTTACATCACGGATCTAAAAATTAGATCTCAGTCAAATACTCGTTACCGATACAAGCACGAAATCTGAAAAGAGGAATAAAAAATTTAAGTAGGAAATAAGAAATTTGACTCCAATACAAGATGATGGTACCGAAATTTCTCGTAGGTGATTACATTTAGATAATATAAACATAGAACGAAGAAGTATGGAGAGGGAGAAACACGGCATGTTGGCTGAGGCGGCATGGAGAAGCAAATAGGGTGTTGTTTTTTGTTTCACATGTGCTTTGATGGTGTATTTATAGGAGTTGGGGTGAAAGTAGGGTTGTTTTTAATTGGGCTGTAATTCATGGTGGACTGAAAATTTAAAGGAAATTGGGTTAGGCTTTAATGAGTTGGGCTTGGACAGTAAATAAAGCTGAGTTGGCCTTGGGGCCCGGTTGATCGGTTAATCACCGTTTCTCAGCTCCAAAAACCGGCATCCACCGAAGAACACGTCGGTTTGTTGTTTTTCTCGCCGGCACCGGAAACCGCCGGCGCCGGTGGTTTCGGTGACGGTTCCGGCCGGTGAACTCGGTGATCTTTGCCCAGCCCTAGGTAAACCCTGTATCTTTTGCACTAAATAGATTTAACGAAACAACGAAGAAGGGTTGAGCAGAAGAGATTATACCTTACAGTGAGGAGGGTGCGCGTGTCGAGGAGGATGGGATCGAAGGCCTTTGTTCTATCAAACGGAAAGAGGGTAGAGTTGGGGGTGTATCGGGCTTAAATTAGATGGGCTGAAGGGGTTGGGCTGAAGTAGATACATGATCAAATTGATGTTGGACTTACATCGTAGTCTTATGTACCTAAATTCAAGTTTATTGCTTATTTTGCATTTTTATGATTTGGTATTTTGCTTGGGTAGCTTGTATTTGGAGATGCACAAACTTTACGTGTTACTAGAGTGAAATTATATATCAACCCAACTCAGCTACACAAATACAAGTCTGTTTATGGTTTTGATATACGTGAGGAAGCGGCGGGGAGAAAGGCTGTAAACTTCCGCAGAAAGATTTGAAGGGTTGGGACATTGGTTTCATCTTTGGTTGCAGATCATTAGGCTGTGTGTCTTGGGTGAGTAATGTAACATCATTTTACATTTCATACATGATGTTAGTGTTAGGTTCCCCTTTTTTGCTTGCTTCAACTGTTACGTGCCTTTTCATACAATACAAGTTGGCTCCTAACAATTTGTCTAGAGAGAGAGTCTCCCTTCTCTCTAGACTTTACAACCAAACCCTAACCCGTCCCCCTTTCTTTCTCTGGTCGCTGCCGGTGGCTCTCATGGTTATGGCCATGACAGTCACCGGTGGTAGTTCTCCCTTCCTTCCTTCGTTGTCCTAGTCGTTGTAGCCTTCCATCTCCGGCCTTTTGGTTCTCTCCACCATCGGCGGCGAAAGCTTCAGATTCAAGTGGGACGGTTTTTCTTCGCTTCTGTTGGTGACGGGGATTTGGATCTTCTTGCTGTCTGGCTCCTCGTCTTCGCTTGGGGTTCGATTGCACGCGACGGGGTTCGCTTCTTCCAGATCTACCCTCCTCCTCATCTGTTCTCAGGTCGTCTGGGCCTCGTCGGAGCGGCGAGGGGTTTAAGCCTTGATTTGGTGGTTGGGTGCTGTGGGAGGGGTTTCTCTCGGCGCTGCGTCAGATCTGGCCTTGCGGGAGCTGCTTCTCTTCATTCCCTCTTGCTTCGGTTCTCGGTAAGGGTCCTATAATCTCTTCCTTTCTTCACAATAGACTCCTTCCATATCAAATATGTCTGTATGTCTCGTTTGAACTACATCTCTCCCCTTGGGTCGTCGGCCTGGTGTTGGCCACCGACGAGATCTCGATTGAGATCTGAGAGTACAAATCTTGTATTTTCTTCTTCCACTACATCTCTATGGATCTTACCAACTTCTCTCTTTCTTATTTTCCAATCTTCTTCCCCTCGTTCGCAATGATGGATGAGGCCCTACATCTAGTGATGGCTATTGTTTGGGTTTAACCTAACGACGCATGGAAGACTGGTGGAGAGAGGATTGAGGGATTGGGTTTGGTTTCCCAGGGTAAGGGGGAATTGTCCCAGAATTTCCATGTTAATGGGTTCTGGGTTATTGGTTGGTGTTTGTTGTGGAGGTAGTTTGGATTTTCTGTCACTAGGAGCCAGGTGAGGTGTGGTTTAGAAGGTTGGGTGGGGGAGCGATACTGTTGTGTTTGATGGTGCTGGTTTGGGGCTGATTTGGATCGTCTTCTTCGCTTCGCTCGTGGTGGTTCAGTGGGTTTTCTGGCTGTGTTGGTCGGAGTTTCACGGTGCTACGCGTTTGGAGTTCGGTCTCTAAAGCCCTGGTCCGGGTTGGTTCGCGCAGGGCTCGAGGAGGGCGAGAGTTTCGACTCTGTGGCTTAGGTTTTCTGTTTGTTTTGTTTAGTTTTGGGCCTGGTTGCCCTAGGATAAAGCCTTGTTTTATTCTAGTTGTTGGTTGCCCCGTTTGGCCCCTTGTTGGGTTTTGTTGGTTGCTGATTGAGCTTATAGCTCTTGATTCTGTTGTACTTCATGTTGGATATATCAGGGTACTAGACCTAGTTTTAATTGGTTGTATGTTCTCACCCCTTGTTGGGTGTTGGTTCTGAGGCAGTCTGTCGACTGTGCTCTAGTTTGTATTGAGGGCTTAGCCTTCTCCTTTTGCTACACTTTATAGCGGTTGGGTTTTATATAAAAAAGGTTATTTACGATAAGGTACCCAAATGATTCGTCCACGAACGATAAGGTACCCATATGTTTCAAATGATCAATTTGGTACCCAAATGATTTATCCACGGACGGAATTGGCATATTCCGTTAGAAAACAAACAGAATATTCCTCCAAATCAGTCATGTGCAGTTTAGTGGAGTGTGAAATGACGATTTTACCCATCCTTATTATATCCTTATAAATTGTACATATGAAATTACCATTTTACCCTCGTTTAATAATAATAAATTTAAGATATAATTATAAAGTAAAAATAATAAAATATATAATTAATTTAATAAATAATTATAAAACATAAGAAACAAAAAAAACTATTCTAAACCTAATCTGATACATATATCCATCCCTACTTTATCCTATCTATCCATCTCTATTCTAGATCTGAACTCCGTCTCCTTCATCACTGGACCTTGTCGATACCACGCCGGAGAAGACAACCGGACTATACCTCGTCGATACCATGCCGGAGAAGACAACCGGAATACTCCTCGTCTGCTTCTTCCTCTTCTGAATCTTTAGTCACGCCATCAAAGTCCCATCGCCGCCGCTTGAAATCTGAAGCTTCGAAGCTCGTCCTTGCCGCTTCAATCTCCACTGCGATTCTCCTTCTTCATCCCTCTCAGCAAGCTATGGTGTCTCCTCCGGCCATCACAAGGCCCATCTACGTACCACACCTTCATCCATGACTGCGAGAACCACGACGAAGGTTTGGGATTTGGGCGAACTATGAGACGAACAGAGAAGAAGCTTGGGGCGGCGGAGACGAATACTTGTCAGTGACGAGAACGGCCGGACCTTCATCTGCTGCCATAGGGCCGCGTCCGCCACTTCAGATCTGGAGTTAGAGCTCGTCGTCCTCAGTCCCTGCTTCAACCCTCGGACATGGATTTCAATTTCAACCCTCGTTGGAAATTCTCCAGCAAGGGCGTTTGATTTCTATGTTGATTCTGGAAATTGGGGATTTTGGTTGTTGTTCGTTTGAATTTTTTTTATTGAAGCTGAACTGGTTTCAAGGAAATGAACGAAGTGATTAATCGAGAAAGAGGTTGGGGATTTTGGGTTGCTGTTCTTGAATCTGAACTCACAAAGAACACTGACGAAGAAGACGAGTAATAATTTTTTTTTTCAATTAAAATTTTGTAAAAAAATGGAATTAAGAAAAAATTAGTTTTTTTAAAAAAATTCAAAATGAAACAAAAAAAAAGGTTATATAAAAATTATTAGGATTATTATGAAATTTAAAAAAAATATATTTATTAAAGAAATAAAAAATGTAAATGAGTTAATTAAGAAATAAAAAAACAGTATGAAAAAAAGAAAAATAAATAAAGTTGAAAAAGAATTAATAAAAAATAGTAAGAAAAAAAATAAAAAATAAACTATTTTTATAAATATATAATTTAATTATTTTATTTTTAAAATTTAAAATAATTAGAAAATATAAATTATAGAAAAGAATAAAATTAATAAAATATTTTAAAAAATAAGTAAATATATAAATAAAAAATAATTATTTATATAAATTAAATTAATTTTTAAATAACTAATTACTATTATTTTAATAATTACTTAAAATGTTCATGAAATTAAATGCAAGGGGTGAAATAGTCTTTTCATTCTTAAGTCAAAAGTCAACTAAGATGATAAAGGGTAAAATGGTCTTTTCACTTTAGTCTGTTACTTTTTTAACCCCATTAACCCAAATCGTTCGTGGACAAAACATTTGGGTACCATATTGGAAAAAAAATTCATAAGGGTACCTTATCTTTCGTGAATCATTTGGGTACCTTATCGTAAATAACCCTAAAAACATTGCTAATAAAAAAATTGTTACGTGCCTTTTTCATGATTATTCTTTTTATAATTGAAATTTGAAATTAATTTATTTACATTGTACCCTCATAAGTTTTGGTTTGATTAATTTGCCTAGAGTCTTATTTAGATTTTATTTTATCAACAAAGCATATTTAAAAAACCTGCTCTTTGAGGATAAAAGAAGGGGAGGAATACAACCTAAGAGCAATCCAAAATGGATTCTCAACACCATTCTACAAAAACAGATACAACCCAACCAAAGAAAACAACAAGGATTCTACACCAGAGTACAACCACAAGGATAAAACAGACAGAAGAAGGAAACAATAACCAGAAAAAAAAAAAACAAGAAGAATAGGTCTAAAACCGGATTTAACCACCATTAAGCTCTAGAAAAAAAAACAGGTCATGCAAACCCAGATTTAACTACCTTTATGCACGATTTTTTTTGGAAAGAAGGTTCAAGCAGCAAACCCAGAAAAACCTACCCCAATCTCTGCCCAAGTCAATAACAACTCCCAGCTCAAATGTCGGAGGCCAGCACCTCAAGCGAAAGAGACTAAGGCCGAAAACATCGGAATCTTAGAAGCCAAACCTAAAAACCTAAGGTCTTCTAGAGGCTGAAAAAGAACCCCACAACCTCGTCGGTGGCCAACACCACAAGGCCGACGAGCCCGAACCAGAGTCAAGAAGAAAGGAAGAGCAGAAGGTAAAAGGAGACAAGGGTAGAGAAAAGAAGTGACCAGGCAAAGAAAGAGAGAAGGGGGGAGGGGGGGGGGGGGGGGGGGGGGGGGAAACAAACCTCCGGCTTCGCAAGTTAAGCACTTTTCTGAGAAAGCCCTAGATCTGAAGAATCCGATCTGGGGGCGGAGCAACCGAGAAAACCCAAACCTCACCAGCAGCAACAAGCCCGAACCGCAAGGATCGTCCATAAAGGAGGAAACTTGACCCACGACCGGAGCATAGCCAATCACTGAGATCTAGAGAGGAAAAGACAGACCCCGGAGCGCCGGAGAAGCAACCTTGAACACGGCACGGGTGGCTTGAACTGCATCAATCAACGTCGGGGAGGGAGTTGAAAGACGTCCCACTGCCAGAGTAGAGCCGTCCCGACGCCATGAAGAGATGAAGAGCGACGGAGGAGCCCCTTCAGCACGAGCAAGGAGAAGACTACCGGATCCGCGTCGATCCACACGGGAAGGACGTCCCACGGACGGATCTGGAGAAAAGGCATGTCGAAGAGGAAAGATGAGCGTCGATCTTCACCGGAGTTGGGCGGACGGGTAGAGAGGAGGTAGGAAGCAAACGAGGGGAACGAGAAGGACCATCACCGACGACCTCTCTTATTGCGGGTAATGTTTTGTTAACTTCTGTTTTGAGTTTGTCCTTCTGTCCTTAGCTCACGGCTAGTCAAATTTGGAATTTGCAAAGTAAGCTAATTTTTTTTGGAACTTGCACTGTTGATTTTTAGGTTGCCAAATTTCCAATTTCAATGTTTCAACTCATAGTGTTAGATTCCCCTTTCTGGCTTGCTTGAACTGTTATGGCCTTTTTTTTAATGATTATTCTTTCCATAATTGAAATTAATTTGTCTAGAATCTTATTTAGATTGTCTAGCGATTTATTCAACCACTTAAGTGTTGGTTTGATACTTCTTTCTCGAATTGAGAGCCTACTCTAGCCCTAGTCCTAGCCTGCGCCACCGATATGGAGCTCCCGTCTGTTGCTGTTGGTGTTGCGCCGCTTGGGTATGTTGGATTCGTCGTCCCTGTGTTCGACTATCCCATCCAGTTGACCTCGCAGACCACACCTGGTGCCGGGTTTAACTACGGGTGGGAGTGGATGGCTTTTCCACCGCCCTCGACGCCTCTTCCTCTGTCCGCCCCTCTTGCGAAACCGGTTACTCCTACTCCGACCACTATGCCCATGCCCCCTCTGCCGGAATCGTCTGGAACCTCCCCTCCGTCTGACCTGCAAATCCTACCACCACCACCCTCCTCTCTCCCACATACCTCGCCCTGGCCTCTTCTGCCGGCGTCGTCCATGACCTGGGTTTCAGATCCACTGGGATCGCCGGGGTTCTCTCTTCCGCGAGGATCGCCCCCCAGACCCCCTGATGCTACTCTTTATCGACAACACTGGGAGCGTCGAAGGTGGGAGAGGCGAATCTTGATGACTTTGTCTCCAAGTTACAAGTCCTCTCCTCGGGGGCCGAACCCTAGCATGCCTCTCAGGGCCCAAGGCCGACATGACCTCGCTCTGGTGCCTAGGGCGCCTGCCGCCAGATCTAGGGTTCCACCGCTACTAGTGTCGTTGCCGCATCATTCTCCTCGCCTTCTGCATGGGATGGGTGCCATAAGGGCTAGGGCTCGGCCCTCGCCAGAAACCCCGGGATTGGGTACAACCATGGTTGTAAAAATTGGCGACTTGGCCCGCCTAGGCGCCGACTAGGCGCGGAAATAGGGCTCGCCGTCGTGACTTGGCCAGGTCGGGCGGCTCTAGTCGGCAAGCCGACATAATGCCGACTAATTGGGCGAGAGGCGAGTAAGGCGGCCTCAGTCTGCTAGTCGGCTGGTCAGCAGGAGGCGGCGACTGAACTTTCAGTTCCGCGACGACACATACGGTGGGAGCGAAGGGAGAAGGGGCGCGACCAGGTTTGTAACTCGTTTCGGTATCAGTCGACTGGTCGGCACGAGGGACACGACCAGGGTTGTAAAATGAATAGAAGAATAGTAACGATTCTGTAGAAGGGAGAAGAGGGCGCGGTAAAGGAGGCACGATTCTGTAGAAAATTGTATTGCAGAAGGAATAGGTAAATGATAGCAGAAGATAAGATAAGGGTGAAGTAAATTAGTGTATTGTGATTGGTTAGAATGGAATAAGACTTAGCTGACGGTGTTGGAGAATTAAAAAGATGAATTTAGGGAATAGGAACAGGCAGGGCACGAGTAATAAATTAAAATTTTGACTGTCTAATTGTGTTTAGTATTAAATTAGTATTAACTGTTAAGTCAGTACATTTATAAAAAAAAAAAACCTAGGGGCTACGCTTTTCTGCGCAGCCTCCTCCCCCTCCTCTCCATTTCTCGACCATTGAAGCTCCTGATTCAAAGCTCTCTGTCTATCTTTGACGGTTTTACCTATGGATTGATTCAACTCTACCCTTTTTAGGGTTTTATTTTTTTAATCTTTTTTTGCAGCCGGTCCACCTCTGCTGGTCGCCGCCGCTCGTTCAATCCGTCCCATGGCCTCTCCCTCGTCTCGCGCTTCTGATCCTGCGTCGCCGGACCGGTCCTGTCCTCGAGCCAGTAGCCACCGTGGCCCCCTGTCGTTCTTCGGGATACGGGCTCCACGCGTCGTCCTCCATCTGCAACGGCCTCCCGCCCAAGGGTCACCCATCACAGGTATGGGTCCGCTCCCTCGATGGATCTGGGATCCGGGAGGAGGGACGGTAGGCTGGGCCCTGTTTCCCAGGCATCCGAAATCGGGACTCTCAACCCCGAACAATCTTTTGCAGCAGGGAGGTCTCAGGGAATATGCATTAAAGGCTAATTCTCTAGGAGGTTTCAATATTTTAGATCGAATAATCTTTTGGCTAAATAAGTTTAGGACTTTGATTTATTATTATTTTTTGTAACATTAGATCGAGGAACTCTTGAGTTTGGATCTGCGAGACAAAGCAGACTTCACGCATGGAACCATGAGTGCCTGACGGGCTACGACCGGTTGGGACAGAATTCTGGTATCCGGGACTGTTATGTTCCTTTTTGTAAGCATGATATGATATTGTAATACAATATCTCTTTCCCATCTCAAAAAAAAAACTATTAAATCAGTTATATATTAAATTCATTTTAATGTATTTTAAAAAGTATTTAATTTCTTAAAATTATAAATAATAATAGAAAAATAAAATAAGTATATATATTTGTCTAATATATATTTATTAATAATAAAAAAATAATTAAAAAATCATATCCGCCTAGGCCCCGACTAGTCCCCTTCTAACGCCTGGGGGTCCTCGCCGCCCGACTAACGCCTAGCACATTTTACAACCTTGGGTACAACTATGGAGGTGACGGAGTGCTCGACATACATTATGACCACGAGGGTCAGGACTCACCGTCCATATCCGGTTCGCGACCGGTATGGGGAGCGAAATATCATAGTGGATACCTCTTCCATGGCTGTTGGCCGAGGTTGGACTTGGCAGCGGACAAGAATGTGGGTCCCCCCCTAATTGGGTTGCTCCCATCCCTACCTGTAGGAGAGGTGGCTTCCGGGGCTCGGTGGTACGGCCGCGACCCCCATCGGGCATATGGTGGACAAGGAGCTGCCCTAGACGGGGACCAGGAGGATACTGCCCTGGCCCCGCTGACAATGGACCCGATATCTATTGATGGATCATCTCGGGGGAGGGGACCAGTCGTAACAATGGACCCGGTATCTAAACAGGGTCCCCGTGTCCCGCCGGAAAATCCAAGCCTCCTTGGGTGGTCCATTCCCCACACCCCGATTTTTGTACACACGAAGATCTGACAGAGGGCTTGTGGGAACCAACTCTTTGCTGAGTCCACTACTGATCCCCCATAACTAGAGAGTGGTGGGATGGGCGGCGGAGGAGCTGTTGAAGTACAAGTGACCCGGGCTGGGGGAAGAGCAGCTGTTGGAGGGCGGAGGAAGGAGTCGTCTGCATCTGGTTGGGGAGATAAGTCACAGGTGGGGAAGAAGCCCCGTCGGGGGGATGACGCTATGCCTAAGCATCGGGGACTGGCCCTAGGAGGGGTTCCTAGTCGATGCTTTGCCTCCCACTGATCTCCGATACCCCGTTCCCCCCACCCATATTTTGTCCTTGCCCATAGGGCAACAATTCAAAATCGTCGAGGACAGTTCTACTGTGAAAAGAATAACGAACATTCTTAAATTTTCTTGCCCTATTCTTCGTGGTGAGAGAGTCTTTGATGCACCTTATTGTCATTACACATTTTGATTAATGAAATCTGACATTTCGCTCAAAAAAAAGTGGTGGTTTGATTAAATCCATTAAGTCTCAAATTATTAATCTGCTCCAACGCCGTCATTAATAGATTTAATTAGTACATCAGTGCTAGAATATTTTACTAATAACCCAATCAAAATGCAGGCACCAAGATTAGGATCAACAACAAAAGGCGACGAGGATTCTTATATAGTTTTTTAAACGAGTAATCGGGGAAGTGCATTAATGCAAGAAGTAAACCATACAAGGTAGGGCGTAAAAGCCCTGAGTTCCATATATTTGTCATGGTCGACCGTAGCCAACACGGTGCTCATGGACCCGTAGAAAAATACTGCTTCGGCTCGCAGATACTAACTGAGGACACCCCCTTACTGACATATCAAAATAACAAAACAAAAAATAACTAGTCCAACAACCGAAAGAGACTAACCAACCCAACCTAAGGTAATAGGAACATAACTCAGATTTG
The DNA here is from genome assembly GCA_963921825.1 of Erodium maritimum. Classification (NCBI taxonomy): domain Eukaryota; kingdom Viridiplantae; phylum Streptophyta; class Magnoliopsida; order Geraniales; family Geraniaceae; genus Erodium; species Erodium maritimum. Next base: position 115,971,820 of record OY997588.1, read on the forward strand.
AAAAAAGTGCTCTGATTGCGGCTTTCCCAAAACTTCCCAACAGCGACAGTCTCAGGTCTGTGGATATTGGCCCAACTAGGTCTTTCCCACCCCCGTCGGGTCCTCTCATTGTTCCGACGGAGGCTGCGATGCCTCCACCTGTGGCTCCTGAGCTCCCTCCTCGACCTTTACCGTGTGCATTGTGGAGTAGGTCTTCGACTTCTCTTGGGGGCGTAATGACGCCCGATTCACTACACCTGGAGTTGCGTGACCCTGAGGTTCCTTCTGTGTCCCTTGCATATGAACATGCGCACCATGTTCGCATGCACACAAAACAGGAAAAACTTTGCCCCTATGCATAGTCTGGACCCGGACGTTACTCTCGGGGGTGTTTCCTGATCTCCTCCCCGTTGGTCGAGGGCGAGGTCCAATCGTCGGGGTACGTCGCAGTAAACCCCGACGATAACTCATCATATGCAGTTTCTTGTACCGGCCACCCAACCCTCTGACAGTCGTTGGCTGGTATTCCTTGTCTCGAGGAGCCGAGTGGGGGCTGAGATGACCCGTCTCCACCGAGATATCAGTTGCAGCCAGTGATGGAGTTCATGATCGCCTCCGAGGGAATTCGTGCATGTTCGTCGGATCGGTATCGGACACCACTATGTGAATGTTCGGGCATGCAAACTTCAGAGTGTGACTCAAATGGTTCGAGTCCGATAGGTGTCCGGTGTTGAGGATGAGCATGTCGAGAAGGGGGTCGGTGGGGGGTCGGGCTGGGAGTAAGTTGCATGGTCTCCCCAGGGTGTGGTGATCGGATTTCATGGAGAGAAGCGGAGAAGACGAAGGCGGTCGGCTTAAACCCTAGGGTTACGGAGATATGGGTTTTCCCTTTTAAATTTTATACAGTTCTTCGAACTTGTTGTTGTTACCGCACCATTGGATTCTTATACAGTTGATTGACATGTCCAGCAACATGTCCAAAATGATCCGTCCAACACCTTGAGCCTAGAGGATGGCCTTATTCTCTTTTTTTATATATATACAAATTTAATGTTAAAATTTCCTTACTTTGTGAATCATTAGTATGAACTCAATGTCATATTCTATTGGGATTTCAACCTTGCGTATAATATTATTCATCTGTTGTATTTGTATACACTGTACAGATAAGAATCTATTCGAAATTATACACAATATAATCTCTAAGAGTTTGATTAATATCAAACTCTATCATTATCTCTAACACGCCCCTGCAGTCTGAACGGGAGGTTCGTAGACGTTCAGGCTGGACCGAAAATCAAGGAACAAGACTCTCGGTAAGCCTTTGGTGAAAACGTCCGCAATCTGCGAACGGGAGGGGACATGGAGAACTCGAACTTGCCCTTTCGCCATTTTCTCCCGAACAAAGTGAATATCGAGCTCAATATGTTTGGTGCGCTGATGCTGGACAGGGTTGCCAGAGAGGTAAATAGCACTGACGTTGTCACAGTAGACCAATGTAGCTCGAGAGATGGGACAGTGAAGCTCGAGTAATAAATTCCGAATCCGGCAGGCTTTGGAAACAACATTAGCAACACCACGATATTCGGCCTCAGTGCTGGAGCGAGAGAGAGTAGGCTGTCGTTTGGATGACCAGGATATGAGATTGTCACCCAAGAAAACACAGAAGCCAGAGGTGGATCGGCGAGTGTCTGAACATCCTTCCCAATCAGCATCGGTGTAGGATACAAGGCCGGAGATCGGTGTAGAGTATAGGTGGAGCCCGAGATGTGATGTCCCCTGTAGATACCGACTGATACGCTTCAAAGCGTTCATGTGACTAGTCCTCGGATCATGCATGTGAAGGCACACCTGTTGAACGGCATAAGAGATATCAGGTCTCGTGAAAGTCAGGTACTGAAGAGCCCCGTCAAGGCTGCGGTATAAAGTCGGATTCTCGAAGGGAGAGCTATCAGATGCACCGAGATTCCCTTGAGTATCAACTGGCGTGGCCGAAGCAGAAAAAGAAACCATACCGGCACGAGCAATAATCTCGGAAACATATTTTTGTTGAGAGAGAAATAAGCCTCCTGGATGACGAGTAACAGCGATGCCCAAAAAATAGGAGATGGGACCCAGATCCTTCATAGCAAATTCGGCACTAAGACTGGATAAGATAGACAGTCAGAGAGATTCGCTCGAGGAGGCCAAGATGATGTCATCAACATAGAGTAATAGATAAGCGGTGTTTGGGCCACGACGATATATGAATAGTGAATGGTCGGACCTGCTATGAGAAAAACCAATCGAAGAGACAAAGTCAGTAAATTGTTGGTACCACGCTCGAGGTGCTTACTTGAGACCGTATAGGGATCGGTTGAGCAAGCACACATAGTCTGGATGTGTGGAGCTGCGGAAACCAAGAGGCTGATGCATGTAGACTGTCTCGTTAAGATTGCCATGAAGGAAGTCATTCTTGACATCGAGCTGATGAATAGACCACGATCGAGAAACAGCAATGCTAAGCACGGTGCAAATGGTCGAAGGCTTGACCACTGGGCTGAATGTTTCATCGCAGTCAACTCCAACCTGTTGAGACCTGCCATCACCAACAAGACGAGGCTTATACAGCTAAAAAGAACCGTCAGACCGGGTTTTGTGGCGACAAATCCACATAGACCGAATAACATTCACATTCATAGGACGAGGAACTAGAACCCACGTTTTATTATCAATCAACGCATTATACTCGTCTAGCATAGCAAGTTTCCAGTTAGGGTCAAGCAGAGCATCTTTAGGATTACGGCGTAATGGGGATAAAGATGTGGTAGAATGAAGATCGAAAATGACCTTGGGTTTGGAGATACCAGATCTGCTTCGTGTGACCATACGATGTGTGGGCTCAGAGGAGGCCAGATCCGACACTTATGGTGTGGGTGAGGGGGGGGGGACCAAAAACCGGGCTTGGGCTGGTGCACCAGGAAGGTGCTCAGGCTAGGGCTGGTTCGGGCCTTCGGTTGGGCTATTGAGAGCTGATCGGTCAGGCCTGCTAGGTGAGGAATGGGGCAGACGAAGTGGAGGAGCAGCAACGATGGGCTGTCGGGTGGTAGTGGTCGGGTCTGCGCGCGGGTCAGCACGCGGGGCAGCACGCGGGTAGGTGGACATGGGGCGTGCCTGTGGGTCTGGGCTGATATTGGGCAGGCCTGGATGATCTTGCGAAGCTGGGTTAAGAAACAGTTGGGCTTGCATTGCTGGTGAAACAGGGTCAATGAGAAATTCATAGCTCGGTTTGGTAGGGGTAAAGTAAGATGCAAAAGGAAACACCGTTTCATCGAATAATACATGCCTCGAAATAATAAATTTATTTGCCTTTAAATCAAAACAAATATACCCACGATGATTAGGAGGAAAACCGACAAAGACACATGGTGTGGACTGAGCCTTCAGTTTGTTAATTGTGTTGGAAGAAAATAGTGGAAAACACAAGCAACCGAAAACACGCAGGTGAGAGTACGAAGGAAGACGACGATAAAGAGCAAATGTAGGTGAAGAAAAGTTAAGCAATTTAGAGGGCAAAACATTAGATAAATACGCAGACATAGAAAGAGCATATGACCAGTAGGACGGAGGAATGGAAGCATGAAGAAGTAATGTACGAACCATGTTGTTAATACTCCGTATCTTACGTTCAGCACGTCCATTTTATGAAGATGTATGAGGACACGAGAATCGAAACACCAGTCCCGACGACATTGTGAATGTACGAAATGAAGTATTGTCAAATTCCTTTCCATTGTCACATTGGAAACTTTTGATGGGCAACCCAAACTGCGTAGAAACATAAGTACTAAACGAGTGAAATATTTTAAACACATCAGATTTCTTGCCTAGAGGAAAAGTCCAGACAAAATTAGTGTAATCATCAAGCAATATCAAATAGTACTTATGTCTAGCAGTACTTAAAATAGGGGATGTCCATAAATATGCATGCACAATATCAAACGGTGCACAAGTAAAAGACATAGATGTTTGAAAAGGAATTCTAACATGTTTACCCAGTACACATGACTGACAAATAGAATCAAAATTATTCGTACAACTAATGAGTTTATTGAGACGAAGAGAATTAAACACCGGAGCACCGGATGACCCAAACGAGAGTGCCACAATCCTGGAGACAGAGTTGCAGAAGCTGAAAAAGGAAATGACGAACTAGATGAATTATGAGAAGTGACGGGATACAAGTCGCCTGTGCTATTGCATCTCAAAACCAATTGTCCCGTCGGAAAATCCTTCACAGAAAAACCAAGTGGGTCAAATTCAATCGAGGCATTATTATCACAAGTAAAACGGCGTACCGAAACCAAAATTTTCACAAGTTTAGGGGCATGGATAACATCATTTAACACATATTGGGGGTGAGATGGGAATAATGATGCTTGACCATAACCGGAAATAGGAATATGATTTCCATCACCTACTATAACAGAACGAGAAATGTTCGAATTTAAATAAGAACGTAAGGTACCTGAGTTCGCGGTCATATGAGATGAAGCACCCGAATCCATGTACCACTGACCGTCCGGAGGTTGCTGGATTGAGAGATTCGCCATCGCATGTGAAATGTCCGTGGGAACCACCATATGGGCCTGATTGGATGACGGTGGTCTGGAGCCCAAGAGGCCTTGCTGGCCATGTGGAGAAAACTGCCCCTGCTGAGTGATTGGGCCACGGATCCACTGTCCCTGCTGAAGAAACGGGCCAGATGTAGCTGCTGTTGGGTATGGGCAAGGAGGGACATTCCACGGTTGGGCCCAGAAGTTCGGCCCGTTCCAGGTGGCCTGCCCAAGCCAAGAGGGCACCGGTCCAGACCAGGTCTGGTGCGAATTCACGCCTGAAGAAGCAGGTGCTCTATTCTGTGAAGCGCGAGACAAGCTGTTCCGAGATATCTTGGACGGCTGACCTCGACCCCGTGAATTTCCACGACCCCGAGCAGCTCCACGGGATTGATTATGATCAGAATTGTCCCTGACAGATGGGTCTCTAGCATTCTTACCATGAGTTTGAACAACCATGGCTGAATTCGAGGAATGCGAAGAAGAAAGTGTCTGTTTCATTTTTCGAGTTTCCTCCAAGATAAGGCGTGAACGAGCCTCATAAAAAAAAGGGTAATGGATCACTTTGTTGAATAATTGTAGCGACATTATCATAAGCTTCAGATAGTCCGGTCACTAATTGCAAAACTAAGCGATTATTAGATACATGAGCACCCAAACCAGACAACTGATCAGCAATGTTTTTCAACTCTTGACAAAACCCAGATACATTTGCAAAATCATCCAGTTTAACAGCAGAGAATTGATGCTCTAAATAAACAGTACGAGAATGTCTATTGTCTTGGAAAATTAACTGAAGCGATTTCCAAGCTTGGGCAACAGTACAATCAGGCATTATAATAGTCTGTAGAAGATCATTCGAAATCGTACCGTAGATCCATTGAAGAACCGTAGCATCAAGGCGATCCCATAAATCAGATGGAATATCCGATTGAGACGCAGAAGCAGGTGGTGGAGGGGCATCTGTCGTGGCTGTTGAAACTGGTGCCGAATCCGATTCTGTGTCCTCTGAAACTTGCGACTCGGGTGTGGTGGTAAAGGAACGGACCGTGGTCTGTTGAGCAGGGACAGCCTAGCCGGAGGAGACGACAGTGGTGGTCGGCGGAGCAGTTTCCGGCAGAATATGATGGAGGACTCGGTACACTCGGCAATGTATTTTGAAGAGCTCTGCCCATGATGAGTACTGTCCTTTATCCATCTCCAGTGTGATCGGAATAGCACTTCGAATATTGGCCACAGTGAGGGCTGGATAGACTCGTGGATCTGCCATGGTGGAAGACAAAAAAAAACTTGCGTGAAGGTGACAGAAAAAGGAGCTGTGGGATGAGTCTGCGTGGAAGTGGCTTTGAAGCAGGTCTTATGAGTCTGCGTGAGCAACTTGGTATGCATAAATAGAAATTAAAAAATGGAAAAGAGAAAGAGAGTTGCGGCGGAAGCAATTTAGAAAATAGGGGAAGAGAGGTTTAGTTCAGATGAAGCTCTGATACCATATTGGGATTTCAACCTTGCGTATAATATTATTCATCTGTTGTATTTGTATACACCGTACAGATAAGAATCTATTCGAAATTATACAAAATATAATCTCTAAGAGTTTGATTAATATCAAACTCTATCATTATCTCTAACATATTCGATCTAGTTTTATCAATCAAAACAATTTGTGACAATTTTAAATAAAGCAATTTTAAACGGAATAAATCTCTAAAAATATTTCCAAAAACCAACAATTCCGGTAACACGAGTCAAACGCTCAAAACTAAAATCAAACGAAGTTTAGTACAAGGAGAATACGTCTCTAGACAACCCCTAAACTAGGACTCTCGCTAAGCTCCTTGTAAGAACCACTCCCGATCAACGCCAGTCAAATCGGCGAAAAACAGGAAAATTTAAAAATTTTGGACCGGCACTGAAATGAACCCAAATTTGACCCCGAGGGTCATACCGGACTTAAGTTGACCCCGATATCGACCAAAGTGAGTTCCGGGGGACTCAAGGCAACTTTCTGACCAATTTGGGAAATGTTGACTTTTCGTTGGAAAAGTCAACCGAGCGACATTTTGGTCCGTTCGAGGTCCGTTTTGGATCCAAAAAGCTTAGCCGTCGTCACAACGGTCTTAGTTGAGCCGTTTCCTTGTAGTGTAATAACCACTCCCGGTCAACGCCAGTCAAACCTGCGAAAAACAGGAAAATTTAAAATTTTTAAGACTGATAGTTGAGTGAACCTAAAATGACCCCGAGTGTCATACCGGACCTAATTTGACCCCGTAATTGACCAAAATGAGTTCCAGGGGACTCGGGGCAACTTTCTGATCAATTTGGGAAATGTTGACTTTTCGATGGAAAAGTCAACCGAGCGACGTTTTGGTCCATTCGAGGACCGTTTTGGATCCAAAAAGCTTAGCCGTCGTCGCAGCGATCTAAGTTGAGCCGTTTCCTTTTGGCCCGCCAAGTTTCATAATTTCTCGGGAAAAGTGCCCGTTCGGGGCCCGAAACGTCCGTTTTTCGCGAATCTGATTGGAAAATATCAAGTAGATTCTTTCCATAAGGTGTGGGACCCACCTTGACACATGTCCTCTCTGTGGTGGTGTTAGTTTTGGGGGGAATTTGTGTGGTGGGCATGGCTGGCCGAAATTAAGGGTTAAAAGAAAAAAAAATAGAATTTTAGTTAGTTGATTAAATTAGAAAAGAAGAGAGAGTTTAGAGAGAGAAGAAGAAGAAGAAGAAGAAGAAGAAGAGAGAAGGAGAAAGGGTTAGGGTTTGGAGGAGAATCAAGCCCTTGGATCGTCTTGAAGCGAAGAGCAATTGTCTTCCCCTCGTTCTCCTCTTGGGTAAGCACCGAACCGATCGTCATTTTGATAGTTTTCAAATGTTAGGGTTTGGGTGAAACTATTAGTTTAGGGTGGTTTTGGTGTTGGGGAAATTGTTGGAGACGTTTTAGAGGTGTTGGAGGTTTAATTGCACGTTTTCCGGTGACTGGAGGCTCGAGAGGAGCTCCGGCCACCGTGGGTGGTGGCCGGTCGGCCATGGGGTGGCTGGCCGGAGGTGGTACCAGCCACCACCATGGTGGCCGAACCCCCCCTTGAGCCCTAGGAGCTCTCGGCCAAGTGGGTTGGTGGGGCCCACGTGCTCGGGTGATCGGGTTTTGTGTTTCGGGTGGTTTAAAACGTTCCCCGGACCATTTATCCTTAATCGAATCGAAATTTGGAATTAAATTGGAGAAGTTGTAATTAACGGGTTTTGGAAACTTTAAACGTTAATTAATTGACTTAGAAGTGGGAATTCGATTCTGTCAAGTGCGTTGGGTTCCTTGAATTATTCTAAGACCGTAGAAACGAAAACGGGGGCTTTCGGAGCCCCGGAAGGCAATTAACAAAACCCGGGCAGATTCGCCATGTCGGGCGAATTGGGTTTTCGGTTTATTCCTGCGAGTTGTTTAGTGACTTTAAATTGTGTTCCTTTAGATCGTGCCACAGACCGAGGCAAGGGAAAGCTGGGTGAGTGATTGAGATCATCACCGGAGCTCGTGGTTTGGCTTTTGGGAGAACACGCACGAGGTAGGTAAAAGTAGCCGGATCTCGGCCCTGACTGGGGAAAATTAACAGTAGAACTGCATGTGACACCAGGGTGTCGTGGGTTGAGTAGGTTTATTTAATTATTAGAAAAGCATGATACGAGATCGTAGCAATTATTAGAAAAGCATGATACGGGATCGTAGCGATTATGAGAAAAGCATGTGACACTTAGTAGTGTCGTAGGACCAGAGAACTTAGCGTTAATTGATTTACTGGAGGCATATGACCATGCCCGGAGGTTGTTTGTGAACTTGTTGATATTAGGAGTACTGGAGGCATATGACCATGCCCGGAGGTTGATTGTGAAACTGTTGATAATATGACTGTTGGAGGCTTGGGTTAAGCCGGAGGTTGATTGTTTATTTTGGCGTCTTGAGTGGCCTTGAGAGCCCGTGTATTATTAATGTTGAGTCTTGGGTGGCCATGAGAGCCCGTGTTATTATTCGTGTTTGGGTGGCCATGAGAGCCCGTACTTTACTGTTGGTGTTTTAGCTGGCTTACGAGTTAGAGTCTCGGTAAGTTGCAAGTGTGTTTTATCGTTGAGTTTTGGGTGGCCATGAGTGCCCGTGGGGTTGTTGAACCCGTGTCTTTACCTTTGGTGTTTTGGGTGGCCTTGAGAGCCCGTGTACTAAGGTTGGTGTCTTTGGCTGGCCTACCGAGTTAGAGTCTCGGGGGGTTGCAAGCTTTCTTTAGCTGGCTTACGAGTTAGAGTCTCGGTAAGTTGCAAGCGTGTTTTATGGTTGGTGTCTTGGGAGGCCGTGAGTGCCTGTGGGGCTGTTGAGTCCGTGTCTTACTGTCGGTGTGTCTTGGGAGGCCGTGAGTGCCTGTGGGGCTGTTGAGTCCGAGTTTTACGGTTAGTGTCTTGGTGGCCATGAGTGCCTGTGGGTGTTGAACCTGTGTTGTTACTGGTTGTTGATTTTGCTTGTGATTGTGTTTGTGATTGTGATTGTGATTGTGGTTACCGGAGGTTGGGGGCCCGCTTCCTGAAACGGGGGTCCACGAGCACACGCGTCTGCATGTTCAGACGGGGTAGGGGGCCCGCCCGCCAATAAAGGGGTCTTGGCCGCGCGTGTGTGGTTTATGTTTGTGAGCATACCTTGGCTGGCTTATGGGTTAGAGTCCCAGTAAGTTGCAGCATTTTCCTGCTGGCTTATGGGTTAGAGTCCCAGTAAGTTGCAGCATTTTCCGGCTGGCTTATGGGTTAGAGTCCCGGTAAGTTGCAGCATTCTTGGGTTGGCCTGACCGGGTTAGAGTCCCGGGAGGGCGTTCTTGGCAGCTGGTTTGCGATCCTTTGTGATCTTGTTTGGTGTGCGATCCTTCGTGATCTTGTTGGTGCGTGATCCATTGTGATGCTGTTTGGTGTTGCGTAACTTTCTTTGGAGTCCTTGGAAGAGGTCGTCAATGGTTGTGTCGGGTCTACTTTACGTGTCAGGGTGTCGAGTTGGTCAGGGAAGGCAACCGTGGGTGTATGTTCAGTTAGAGTGCTTGGGTTGGGGATGGTGTTCCCCGGTGTTGAGTTGTTGTTGGTGTTACTGGTTTTGTCTGCTAATTATGCCGTAGTCAGTCTGTTATCCGTGGTGGTGAGCGAACGCTCACCCCTAGCTGCTTTTCCTACAGGTACTGTTCGTGGGACGGACTAGGTGAGCTCTCGAAGCTTGTGGAGCTAGGAGCGGAGTCCGGGTTTTGTCTGTTGAGTCTAGTGACGGATACCTTGTACTTTTGTCCACTTGTTGGGACGTGTTTTAAACTGTAATTATTATTTTTGTTGAACAAATGATGATTTTAAAGTGATCTATAAAAATGGTTTCAAAGGTGTTTATTATTTTAAAACGTTCGCGTCCCGAGTTCGGTTTACTGAAATTGGGGCGTGACATGTAGCCCGTGAAGTTTCGTAATTTCTTGGAAAAAGTGCCCGTTCGGGGCCCGAGACGGTCGAGTTTCGCGAATCTGACTGAAAAATATCTAGGAGATATTTTCAAAAGGTGTGGGACCCACTTGTCATATATCACCAATGTGGTGGTGTTAGGTTTATTGGACAAAACAAAAGATGGGACTTGAGGGTTAGTTTTGTAAATATGGTAAAATGTGTTGTTTTAAAACAAAACAAATGGCAAGACTAAGTGTTAGTCCCGGCCACTTACAAAAAAAGAGGAAATTTAGAGATAGAAATTAGAGAGAGAAGGAGAAGGAGAAGAAGAGAGAAAAGAGAATGGGGTGTTTTGAGTTTGGTGATTTCCCGTCGATCAAACCGATGGATCGTCTCAACGATCAAGGAATCGAGTTCACATCGACATTCCCTACGGTGAGATTCTAACCGTTTTCGTTTTGTTAAGTTTGAAAGTTAGGGTTTGGGTTAAAACTAGTGGTTTGTGGTTGAGTTGAGGTGTGGGGTTCGTTGGAGACGTTTTGGGACGAATATTGGACGTTTTCCGCTGACCGGAGGCTCGGGGGAGCTCCGGCCACCGTGTAGGGTGGCTGGCCGGACCTTGGGGTGGCTGGCCGGAGCTAGGACCGGCCACCACCATGGTGGACCGGCCCAAAAATAGCCCTAGCCACCCACGGCCAAGGATGGCCGGGTGGGGCCCACATGTTCGGGTATCGGGTTTTCGTGTTCGGGTGGTTTAGGACGTTCCCCTAGTCGTTAATTCACACCCGGATCGAAATTTGGAATTAAATTGTGAAAGTTGTAATTGACGGTTTAGAAACTTTAAATGCAAATTAAATTACTCGGAAGTCGGAAATTGATTCCGTCGATTGCATAGGAACCCTTGAATTATTCTAAGACCGTAGAAACGAAAACGGCAATTTTCGGAGCCTCGGAAGGACGTTTTCCAATCCCGGGCAGATTCGTCGGGTCGGGCGAAACGGGCCTTTCCGGGTCCATTATCGACAATGTCGAGTAATTGGGAAGTTTGGGAATGATCGAAATTGTGGGGGTTACTTTTGGGCGACAAGTTTATTAAAATTCAGTTTATGTCTGCGAACTTAAAAGTATTTAAAATTGTGTTCTTATTAGATCGTGCCGCCGACAGAGGAAAGGGAAAGCTAGGCGAGTGATCGTGATCACGTCGGAGCTTGATTGTGAGCTTTTTGGGAAAGCATACGAGGTAGGGAAAAGTAGCCGGATCTCGGCCCTGACTAGGGAAAGTTAACAGTAGAAATGCATGTGACACTTGGGTGTCGTGGGTTAAATAAGTTTATCGAATAATAGAAAGGCAGGCAACACCGGGTGGTGTCGTATGATACGGGAACGTATCGAACAATAGAAATGCATGTGACACTTAGTAGTGTCGTAGGAGCAGTGAACTTATCGATATTAGAATTACTGGATGCATTTGGTTATGCCCGGAGGTTGATTGTTTAGTTTGTGTCTTGGGTGGCCATGAGAGCCCGTACTTTACTGTTTGTGTCTTGGGTGGCCATGAGAGCCCGTATTTTTACTGTTGGTGTGTCTTGGATGGCCATGAGTGCCCGTGAGGTTGTTGAGCCCGTGTCTTTACTGTTGGTGTGTCTTGGGTGGCCATGAGTGCCCGTGGGATTGTTGAACCCGCGTCTTTACTGTTGGTGTCTTGGGTGGCCATGAGTGCCCGTGGGGTTGTTGAGCCCGTGTTTTACTGTTGGTGTCTTGGGTGGCCATGAGTGCCCGTGGGGTTTTTGAACCCGTGTTTTACTGTTGGTGTCTTGGGTGGCCATGAGTGCCCGTGGGGTTGTTGAACCCGTGTTTTACTGTTGGTGTCTTGGGTGGCCATGAGTGCATGTGGAGTGTTGAACCTGTGTTGTTGCTGGTTGTTGAACTTTGTTTGTGATTGTGATTGCCTGAGGTTGGGGGCCCGACAGAGATCGGGGGAAGTTGCGTGGAGGGTGGCTAGCTTTCCGACAGAGATCGGTAAAGTTGAGCATTCTTTGGCTAGCCTTCCGAAAGGGATCGGTAAGGTTGAGCATTCTTCGGCGATGGAGGGTTGCTCCCCTTCCGACTAGCTATCGGAAAAGTAGCTCGGTACATATCGCTAACAGGTCGACCGCCTGGCCTGACAGGGATCGGTAAAGTTGCGTGGGGCAGGCTCGAGCCCAGCCGGTTAGCAACCAGCACTGAGCAGCTGGAGTGCGATCCTGTTTGGTGTGCGATCCTTTGTGATTTTGGGTGTTGCGTGGTTATCTTTCGTGTCCTTGGAGGAAGTCGTAACCGTTGTGTCGGGTCTACATTACGTGTCCGAGTGTTGAGTCGGTTGGGGAAAGTAACGGTTGTGTATCAGTCGGGTTACTTGAGTTGGGGGATAGTACTCCCCGGTGTTGGGTTGTTGTTGGTGTTACCGGCATTGTCTGATAGTATGCCGTAGTCAGTCTGTTATCCGTGGTGGTGAGCGAACGCTCACCCCTAGCTGCTTTTCCTACAGGTACTGGTCGCATGACGGACTAGGTAAGCTCTCGAAGCTTGAAGAGCTAAGAGCGGGAGTTCGGGTTTCCTTTTTGAGTCTAGCGACGTACGCCTTGTATTTTGTCCGCTTGTTGGGACGTACTTTTGAGTTGTAAATTATTATTATTAATTAAATGGTGGTTTTTAAGTCCCCCATCATACGCTGGCTTTCCATAGCACGACTCAACCATATCGTACCGGAACACACATCATCGGCCTAGATATCTTCCCGGAACACACAACATCGGGGTGCAACTCATAACAAACATACCAGACCGGAACACACCTCGGTCGGATATCTTCCCGTAGCACGGGGTACACATCACACTACATATACCATACCGGAATCCTCTACGGTATGGACATCACCACGGAACACCATCCTCGGAACATATCGTGCCAGAGCACACACATACAAGGTCTGAACCATATCACAAGCAATAGTTCACACTAGCATCCACTACATTCTCATAACGTATCATGATCATTAAATTAACCATGGAACATATCACAAACCAAACATTCCAAGGCTACTAATCATAAACAAGCGCAACCGTCACACAATCCTACGGGCACGACATGACTCACATGCAATTCTACAGCACATAAATTCCCACACCTACGGGCACGACATGGCCCGCAAGTGGTTCCATATTTAAGACGACTACCCTAGTTATTCACATCCTACATGTGATTCTATAATTATTCCGATTACTTACAACCTATATGCAATTCTAGTAATTTTCCGCATTTAAAACGGTATTCACTACTTTTCCCTATCTCAACCGCTATCCAACACGAACAACCACGAGTCGCCTAGTAGCCTCCTCCGCCGCGATTGGAAACAACGTCTAAGATCACAAAGTAATACGAGATTTAATAATAATTCAAAGGCGGTTTAAAGAGAAAACAACCCAAACTAACCCCCAATAAGCTCGGTTATAGATAACCTTCCTAATTACCCGAAAACAACCAAAATGGACTTGGAAAGTCCATTTCTGATCCATCACGGAGTGGGTCACGGAGCCTTGATAGAGTCCGTCACGGTATGGGTCACGGAACCGTGACGTGCACCGTCACGGTTTAAGTCACGGAACCGCGACGTGTGCCGTCACGGTCTCCATCACGGATCCGTGACGGGTCCGAACAGATCCTTCCTTCTTCTTCCTCCAGCTTCTTCTCCACGAATCCAAACCCTCAAAACTCCATTGTAACCTCCAAAACCTCCAAATTCAGTCCCAAAACTTCAAACACAAAGTTGGGTTTCATCCAATTAACAAAAACCCAATTAATCTCCAACCAAATCCTTCACTGTTCATCATGATTCAACCATTTAACTATGAAGAACATCAAACTTTAAAACCCAAGCCTAGTTCATGCAATTTCTACCAAACCCACAACCCAAAGTTCATCAAAAGAGGATTTTAATGGGTACTCACCTTAGGAAATAAAGAGGGGATGAGCAATATGAAGATTTTGAGAAGTTTTGTGGTGGAAATCAAGGGAATGAGCCTCCTCTTCCTCTCCTTCTTCAATGGAAGCTCCAACTTCTCTTTTCCTCTAGCAATTTTCGGCCAATGCTCAAAAAGTGAGCTGATTTTTGCTTCAAATGGCCTTTAACCTAAGAGGGAAATGCCTCTTTTGCCTGTTTTGTCCTTTTCCCTCTTAAGCCCAAGAGGAGGGGTCAAAAGGGTCTTCTCCCACCCCTTTCTTCTCCTCCAAGACACATGGACATGTGTCCATGTGGGGTACACCTCCACTCACCATTATTTCATCCCATTTAAATTAATTTGATAAAGCTTTAATTCGACCTAGTTTGACCCGGATTTGACTTTTTCGCAAAAGTACTCATTTGAACGGAAATTACCCAATTAAGCTAACCGTAATGACAACTAAGATTTTTGGGTCCCGGAAAGGTCCCGAGTGACTCCCGGAGTCATCGGTTGACTTTTCCGGCGGAAAGTCAACTCTTCCCAAATTTCACCGGTTCGACCGGAGTCGACCGGGGGCGGTTCTTACACGAGCAGTTCTACCAAATAAGATAAAAATTCCATTTAAATAGACGAATGATTTTATTTTAGATAGGGATCATTCCATTTTACTACCCTAAAAGTTTTATTTTTTAAAAAATAACTATCCTAAGTTTTTTTCCTCGCTACCCTAGAGTTTCAAAATTTTCAAACTAGTACTTTCCGTCAATTTTTGGTCTGGAAAATGGTCGTGTACACTGCACATGACCCTAATTTTGTTTTAAAAATGTCCAAAACGCCCATGGAGCATACGCAGTCGGCGGCAGAAAGGAGGTGGCGTTTTGCAAACGCCGGCAAAAACTTGTCAGTTGCGGCGTTTTCAGCGGAGACGCGAGGGTTTAGAAGCCGCGATACCCTTACCACAGCTTGTTTCAGCCGACCGTTGTACCATCGTTGACCATGTGGGAAGCCATGCTGAACGTTGGGGAGGAATGAAGTGGCGACATTTGGTCGCGCATAATCTGTCTTTTAAAATTTTTTTCCTATTTAAACCCCACCATCTTCTCCAAAATCACAACACTTCTACTACTACTCTGTCTATTAGTATTCTCCAAAAAAAATGCCAGCTATGGAATTCAATCCCTTTGATGGTATTCCGGAGTACATTGTTTCGGCTAACGCAAGAAACCCAACTTGGTGATGACATTGGGGAGTTGTTTTTCCAGGTCGATAGTACCCCAAACTCGCAAACACCGCCTCTGGTAGCGGCCAACCCACTGAACGAGATGAAACTGAAAAGAACTCGCGTGAAGTAAAGCGTGGAGGAGGATGTATGTCTTGTTTGTGCTTGGATGATAAATTCATTTGACTCGATAGACGGGAATAGTAAGAAGAAAGGCGATTACTAGGAGGACATCTAGAGAGAGGTTAGTCTCATGCTGGGACGAAACGATTCAGTTCAATCCAGTAAGAATTACAAGGACGGTGAACCCGAGCGTCATGAAGTTCTAAGGGTACTACTCACAAGTATACACCGATCACCGAAACATCTGATCTGATGACCAAGTTATGCAGCTGGCCGATGAGATGTGCACGAGGGTATATGGAAACATTGGTGGAGTCTTGTGAAAGATCAACCGCCCAACATTTATGGAGTACCTGATGCAACACGTCTAAACCCGTCCAACAAGTTTCAAGAAAATCCAACAAGAGAATGCGAGTTGATGAACCCGCGTCGTATAGCGAACACCGATGGAACGAGGACTAAGGGTCCGAAGGCCGCCAATGCGAGGAATAAGGAAAAATGGAAAGTGTCGGCATTAGTGGAAGCGGATCTCTCAATCGGAGTGCAGCAGCTTGAAATAATTCAGAAGGAAGCACATGCTTTTGTTGTGGAATCAATTGAAAAGCACAAGTTTTTCGCCGACCTCCAACCGTACTTCGAGCGCTAAATAAAGAGCTAGGGACACTTTGGTCATGTGCTCTGAGGAGCGTGCGACACATTGAAAAGTCATTACGAATTTAGCGTAGAAGCTTGAAATGTGACTTTGTTGCTTTTCTGATAGTTAAGGGTACATGTTTGTCTCGTTTTTGTTTGTTTGGTAACTTACCTTATGTGCAAAATGTGCCTAGTTAGGAGTACAAAACTGATATTTTCCTTTTATATTTTTGTCACGCCCCAATTTCAGCGAACCGAACTCGGGACGCGAACATTTAAAAAGTTACAATACTGAAACCTGTTTTCATTAAATCACTTTAAAAGCCACTAAACCCGAGATGATCCCAGTCACTCGCCGAGCCTCCCTTTGCCTCGGTCCGCAGCACGATCTAAAAGAACACAAATTCAACGCACTTTTAAACTAGTAGGAACAAACCGAAAATTAATAAACTTAACGCCCAAACGTAACCCCGACACTGTCTATCACTCCCAAACTTCCCCATTACTCGACATTGTTGATAAAGGACCCGCAAAGGCCCGATTCGCCCGACATGGCGAATCTGCCCGGGTTTTGTAAATTGCCTTCCGGGGCTCCCTTTCGATCGAAGCCGGACTCCAAATTTAACACGAAGCCCCAAATTAATAACGGTTCCGCCGTTAAGTTAAAGGTTACGATTTGTCCAGTTTAAATCTGACAGTTGTCTTTTACACTCGAGCGGGCTAACAGTAGGGTTACGACGGATCGGGTTCGAGCACCCGCGCACCGAACTCAGATTTGATCCAAACCCAGTTAAAACCCCTTTTATCTTAAACCGTCTTTGAAACTCCTTGCTTTAATTAATTCCGACTTTGATTTTAAAACAAAACGATTTCCTTCTGCTCGTTTCCAAACTCGAGATTTTTGGTCCAAAACCCTTCTAAAGCCGATTTGATTTCGTTTTCCCCCTTTTCGATTTAACTTAACTCACGTTTCATTTTAACGACCGACTTTCGTTTTAAAACCCATTTAATTTAATCAGATCTAGTTTTTATCAAGAACCATTTTACGTCCAAATTACAAAGATCGCCCTTTTGTTTTAATTCCGATTTTGGTTTTAAAAACTCAACTTAAATCCTTATACACACTTAAACAGATCTGAATCGTATTGAAACATAATAACAATATCTTAAATTCGTTGTTCTTCTTTACAATTTCAGATTTACACCATTTACAATAATCCTTTAAACAAAACCGAATTCACGTTTTTTTGTTCTGTTCCTTTCCATTTCGGGAGTTCCGTTCCATCCCGACCAGATCTAAACGAACTCGGGAAAAGGGAAAACAAAAGAAGAAGAACGAGATCGGATTGGGTGCGGCCGACCAATCCGATTGGAAAGCGGCGGTGGTAGCGGCGGTGTCCGGTGGTGTACGGCAGTGTACGGCGGTGTACGGCGGGGAGTTCGCCTCGGGTCCGGACGACTCGGTCCCGTTCCGGATCTGACGAGCTCGCCGGCGACGGTGGGAGCTCGATGGCGAGTGAGGGCTCGGGACGGGGAGGTTGGAGACCGGAAGAGGGGCGGTGGCGTGAGGTTGGCCGGAACCGGTGGTGGAGGACGGTTTTTGGACGAAGACGGAGAAGATGGGTCGGGAGATGAAGGAGGAGAGAGAGGTAGGGAGGTCAGGGACGGTGATGGCGTGGGCTGGCCGGAGCGGTAACGGGGTCGGGATGGAGGAGAAGAGGATGGGACGAGGGTGGTGAGGGAGGTGGCGGCCGGAAACGGTGGTGGACGGAGAGGGTTCGGCGAGAGAGGTGAGGGAGAGAGAGAGAGAGAGAGCTGGAACGAGAGAGAAGAGAGAGAGGGAGGGTGGCTGCGCGTTGGTATAACGCTGAAACCCTAAGGGTTCAGCTTATAAGGGCACGGTTTGGGCCGGCCACTTCGTGCCTCAGAAGCCAACCGGGCTCAAGGCTGGCTGGGCTGGGTTGGGCCTGTGCGCCTGGCCTGGTCCAGACCTGCTCCTTCCTTTTTTTTTCTTCACAATTTTCAAAAACTTACCCTAAGATTTTCGGATTGCAATTTAATACTCTTTTGAAAGCGAAGCGAGTTTTACAATTTTAAACTTAATAAGAACATGAAGTCTGTTAGAGTTTCAACTGAACAACAAATCTAATTCCCAAAATGCCAAGATTTCCATTCTTAATCGGAATAAATAAGGAAACACCCCCAACTTGTTTTCTCAGGAGCCTTTTCTAAACAATCAAAGAAGACACCAAGCTCAGATCTCCAGACAAGACAACAAGCACAAATGAGATTCAAAATCTCACCTATCAGATATTAAAAAACCTTAAAGAAATTTAAGAAGCTTCTTCTCAAACTAGAGCTTAGGAAAGTCTCATTGAGAAGTTGTACTACTATCAAACAACAGAACCAGAACTAAGATTTCCCTAATCTATAAACCCAACATAACACCATACCGAGAAGGGAGTTGTGAAGCTTGAGCCAAAAATATTCAACGCTCCTTACTATGGAAGCCCGCAAAAATTCATTCACATCATCAATTGATTCAAGCACCAAAGCCTTCTTGGGTGCAACAAGCACGAATTCCAAACAAACCCACAACACCCTCAAATCCTCCGCAATTTGTGGAGCAGATTTGGAGCCACAGTACCTGATGACCAGGACCGGCCCTGAGAATTTGGAGCCCTAAGCCATGTTCACATATAATTAATATTAGTATTTTATTAATAAAATATTTATTATTAATAAAAAATAATATATATACCCTAAATTTTTTTATTTTTTTTTCTTGAGCCCCAAGCCCATGCTTGAGTTACTTGGCCTCAGGGCCGGCTCTGCTGCTGACTCCTCCATCCTCCGCCACCAACCAAGCACTCCACCTCTTCCACTTACTTCGACCACCATTAATTGAGTACTCTTCTTTATCGTTGAGATCTTCTTCACTAGATGATAATATCTCGTTGTTGAACTCTTCTTCATCGTTGAGGTATTTTTCATCAGATATGTCATGGTTTTCTTCGTCGTCATTCATGAAATAATATTTTTCGTCATCCTCGTCAAAATTGATCATCATGACCTCATGTCCATCCCCGTCGACCTCGTTACACTTAACATCTATATCGACCGCTTGTACAGGTTGAATAGAGGAACACATTGGCTCTTAATAAGGATGAGCAACCTGGTACGATGGCCTCAGAACCGTGTCAATTGAAAAACTTGTTGGGGTTTTGTGCCTTAGGACGAATCCATATTGACATGTTACAAACGTCCTTGTGAGTTAATAAATAAGTTGGCAAACGTTTTATTATCATCAAGTTGTAATGTTAGTAAAACCGTGAGTATACTACTCTTTCTCAGGTATTGGGGAGCAGCTCTCCAATAGTAGAACTCTTAGAAACAAAAGAGTAAATTCATTCACAGGTCCTTAGCCAGAACCGATAGTTAGAGCTAGTGTGATTTTGATGAGATGATAATGTATATAGAGATATGAGTCAAAGTCACAAGTGCTAAATAGTTTGAGATTTGGACGACCCACCTTGAGAATACTCCATAGGAAAAAGATACATGAGTATATCTCAACTATTAAAGTAGTCTTTAGTCCCACGACCATGACATCGCCATGTGATCTACATGAGGTGAATTCATGAACTGACATAACCAAACTCTTGTCCTAACAAATAGCTATAAAGGTTATGATCGAACATGCATACACACATGTGAGATATATGAGTGATGGTCATAAGGACTTGTCACTTGTATTATACAAGTTAGATGTCATCATAATGGCTACTGTTGATGAGTAGGAGAATTGTAAAAGAAGCATGACCATGTGTGTGGTTAGTCACCTACATTCCTCACTTAGAATCAAGAGAACATGTTGATGCTTCTATGCCTTTATTCAGTCGTGACACTCGCCAAATGACAAGAGGATAAAACTACTTATGATAATAGAACTTGACGAAGTAATGGTCATTAGTTCTATGACTTGGGAAAACGTGGGTCTTGCTAGAAGTTACCCATGACCCGTGGGTGAAACATCTTGTTTCATTTCACTACTAATACTTATAGAATACTAAAGGGTCATACACAATAGAGAAAGACCACAACGAAGTGGACGAAATGGTTTCGATTAAATAAAATGGCGTGAAATTGTATTTGATATAATAAACATATCAATTTTATTTAATTCAAATACTCACAAAAGAAAATGATATTTGTATTTAATTATTATAGAGTACATTAATTAAATAGACAAATAAAAAAGGTCAAATATATCAAATGATTAGGGCTTGGCCGAACACCCTTATAGCCCAATAAGGGTATTTGGCCAACCCAATTAATTGGATATATTTCCAGTGCTTTATTTATTTAAAAGATTAAAAGGAAACCCTAAATTCTAGAAGTCTAGAATAAAGAAAGGCTAGTTGGAATAGGTCAAGGTTTCCTAATTCTATTTCGCTTGGACTTAAAGTAAGACCAACACCTATAATTAAAGAACTAGCTTGGCCGAAAATTAAGAAGCATCATTGCTCTAATTTTCGGCAACCGTATAATGAGTTGAGAGTTCTTCGTTCAAGGGTTACTAGCGTGCTCAATTGTGGATCTATCTTTCTTGTGTGGATACCGTTAGAGGGCAAACACTTGGGTACCTATACCAACACTTCTAAAGGTTCCCGTCTCGAACCAGTTGATTGAAAGTGCTCTTCATTGAGGTAATCTCCGTTAAATTATCGCATAGATTAGGAATTACATGAATGTCTGATCTAGGTTATTTGGATTATAACTGAAAAAAGTTAGGAAGTTTTTGTTTTCTGTTAGAACACGAACAAGAACGGAGTTGCAGTAAGGCGTTTCTATTGACTTTCCGTAAGGAATTTATGCCCCCACTATATTGGGCATATCCTTCGGGATACAATACTGCTATATTATAGTATAAACCTTTCTATGTACAAAGATGAGAGATTGAAGTTCTGAACAAAAAGATTGATATATATAGCAGATGATGTGGCTGTTCATAAGAGTCACAATTCTTCAATTGGTATCAGTTAAGCAGTTACATAACTGTTAATGGATAATAAAATATTAATCCAAAATGAAGAATCAGACACACATGCCCACGTGCCCCAAGTGCCCAAGTGCCATAGTCTTGATTAATATAATATAATAATAACCGTGATAAATCTATCAATAGTTTGATCACTTGGTCACATACTCAATTTAATTAGAGTATGGATACATTGCTATATAAACACTTAAGTTTGATCCATCTTTTATCAATGTGGCACCCACCACATTTACACAAACTTATAAATGTTCCAACATTTTCCGCCGTGGTAACGTAACACATCCATAATCCAACAAAATCAATGTAGTTTCCCCGATGTGCTATCTTTTTTATGACCTTGTGATGTTCACTCAAGTTCGGATCGTCAACGTAGTATATCTGTATAGAAGAGAAATAAAACACGCGCGCACACACACACACGCAGATACACACACACACACACACACACACACATAGGATCACTATAAGATACAAACTTTATAACTTCGGCAGAACATAGAACTATCAATATGGACCCTTGGATTGTAGAATTAAAGGCCCATATTTAATGCATATCTTTTAATTAATGCATATCTTGTAATTGATTTCGTAATCAATCACAACCCCTCCCTCCTGAATTTCGGTGGCCATCCGATCTTGGTAATCAATGGTCCATATTTGTTCTACGTTCTGACCTGAAAATAAGTTTGTACTTGATAGTCCTCCTAGGATCACTATCAGGTACAAACTTTTATCTTTCGCCAGAACTACAAACTTTCAATCTGGGTTCTTGGATCATAGAATTAAAGACCCATATTTAATGCATATCTTTTTAATTAATGCATATATTGTAATTGATTTCGTAATCAATCACCAACCCCCTGAATTTCGGTGGCCATCTGATCTGGATAATCAATGGCTCAGATTAGTTCTACGTTCTGATCCGAAATAAGGTTTGTACTTGATAGTCTATATATATATATATAGGTATACATTTACACGTTATCCATTTATTTGTTTCTTGTTACCCTATTTTAGACCATTGGATATAATTGACTCAATGATTATGATAGTAGTTGCATACATCAATCATTAAATAAACTTTTATTTTATTTTTGTAATTTCACTATATCTAAGGGTAGTTAAGACTTTACATTTTATTTCACCTAAACCCTAATCAGACCACTCATCCCTATTATTCATTCTCCATTTCTCGTTATTACCATCTCCCCCTCTCTCCCATCTGAAGCCTCCACCCACCCCTCACGCGGTGCCGCTTCTGCCGCCCATCCCTCTTCGTTGTTGCAGAACTACCACAAGAGAAGATGGAGTTGCATCAGTGTTGTTGTGCAGGCCTTCTCTTCTCACGACGACGCTGGCTGTCCCGGAGCACGGTTGGTGTTCTGCTGCCGCCAAAATCGCACACGACTGACGAGGGAGAAATCCACGGTTGTTCCAATGGTCTCGCAGCGAGGATCATCGTCATAAAGAACGAGAAGCTCTTCGTCTTCATCAACGACCCCCGCCGCCAATATGTCCTCAGCCGTGAAGATCGCCGCCTCTGTGAAGGAAGCCACCGCCATCCACAGCCTTCCCGATCATGAGAAGCTTTTCCAAGGCACCATGCAGAATCGGAGAGCCCGTCCTGCCGCTCGTGCTGCTCGGCGTGAAGGACGCCACCGTGAGCCGTAGCCAGGTTTGGCCTTCATTGCTCGTAGGCGCGACCAGACACCTACAGATGTTCACCGTCGCGACCAGCCGCATCCGTGCTCATCCAACTTTTGGTTCAGAGTTTTTTTTTTGTTTTGATCAGATCTGCTCGTTTTATAGTTTTTGTTTGTTTTAAATTTTTCATTTTGGTCAGATCTGTTGTTTTAAGTTTTTGTTTGTTTTGATTTGTTCTTTTGATTTTATATTTTGGAATTTATAGGTGCGAATTCTTAAATCTGTATATATGCAGGAACAACGGGTTAAATTTTAGGGAAAATTTCACTTTAATACCCTGTCAAATATTTAATTTCACTTTGATACCCTGACATAAATTTTTTGCACTTTCATACCTAAACCAAACATTTAATTTCACTTTGATACCCAACTGCTATCTTTCTATTCGTTTGGATGGAAAAATTTAAAAAGACCATAATACCCCTAACTGTTATTCAAATTTTCAAACTCATGCCACTAACTCAGAACTTAAAAAAAATGAAATGACAATAATACCCTCCGTGTTAGGGTATTAAAATGAAAATTTCACTATTTTTAAAATAAAACCAGTTTTTTTTATAAATTCAGTTTTTATTTATGAAAATTATTTTTATTTTTAAAAAAATCATATTTTAATTTAAAAAAATACATAAAAATCATATTTTGTATAAATTTAGTTTTTTTTATGAAAATTATTTTTACTTTTAAAAATACATAAATATTAGTTTTTTAAATTTAATTAATATTATATATATATATATAGGATAACAATCAGGTACAAACTTGTATCTTTCGTCAGAACGTAGAACTATCAATCTGGGCCCTTGGATCGTAGAATTAATGGCCCAGATTTAATGCATATCTTTTAATATATTTTTAATTAATGCATATCTTGTAATTGATTTCGTGATCAATCACCACCCCCCCTGAATTTTGGTGGCCATCCGATCTATTTAATCAATGGCCCAGATTAGTTCTACGTTCTGACCCGAAATAAGGTTTGTACTTGATTTTTCCCCTATATATATATATATATAGGTTAATATTCAGGTACAAATATGCTATAAATATAAGAAATACGAATTGATCTCATCCTTAGAAACTAAAATATTCTATGGTTTAGATTTGTTTTACAAATTTCAATTAGCTGTACACGAATTGGTTTTGGTTATTTTATTATCTGAAATCGTTTCTAAGGGTATATATGACTTTGTAAAATACAAAAAGAAGTTATTTTTAAACGAAATTCTGATGTTAAACTTATCTACATGAAATAGTTAATGAAGATTGTATTTATTTGTATCATATATCCACTCACAAATTTGTGTATGAAGCAAATTAAAACAAGGAAGTTAGAATTGTAGTCTACTATCATTATAACTGCAAAATTGTAGTTATCAAATAACTATTTCCTGAAACATGTAAAAAACGGTTTACAAATAATTCCTGCAACCTACAAAGAATAAGGATTACAATTAACATAAATTGTACTAAATAAAATATAACTAATTATATTTAGTCCATCAATACAGTTTTTTTAGTATATACTATCTTCATATTATGAATATTTGAATAAGTTCATTGTTAAATCATACTTAAATATTACTTATTTTCGATTATAACATGGATTCTTCAAACGAAATACAATATTAATACAACTCTAAAACACACTACAAACTAAATACAACTCTAAACAAATTATAATTATGTTTACCTTGTAATTAGTACCCAAACTATGATATTATATATAGATGGTATTTTTGTCAGGAATTTACAGTATAATCGAAATTCAAGATTGTCTACAGTTTGTTCAAGTTATTGTCGTTCAATATCATCCATTGATGATATATTTTTGAAGGTTAGTATTGCATTATTAAAGGTTCTACTTGATTTGCTGCATTTTATTATCAATTAGTTTAGTCATATAATTTTAACTGATGTACTATTTTGCAGGATGAGTCTGAAGACAAATACAGATATGGATCTCGTTGGTTTGTACTTTAATCATTAATCTCATAAAAAATAAATGTACATATTACACACACATATTTTAATCTCAATATATATTTTGTTTCAGATGATTCCGATTTTC
Source organism: Erodium maritimum (assembly GCA_963921825.1). Taxonomy (NCBI): domain Eukaryota; kingdom Viridiplantae; phylum Streptophyta; class Magnoliopsida; order Geraniales; family Geraniaceae; genus Erodium; species Erodium maritimum. Next base: position 115,996,628 of record OY997588.1, read on the forward strand.
AGTCTAAGCCTGTTACTCCAAAAATTCTTCCTGTTCATGTTCCGGTATCAAAGGTCCTTATGATTAAGGCTGGTGAGGATGCGTCAAATTATAAAGGTAATTATTTTGTTATATTTAGGAATTAAAGTATTTATTTAATTATTTTTGAATAATACAAATTTTAAAAATATTTCGCACAGTATGTACATTTATATAAAATTACTGTTACATTTTGTCATATATTAATTTTATCAATACCTAATGTTAATATACGTATCTTACTGATTTCAGACTTCACTTTACATAATTCGAAGATTATGAAAGTTGATACCGGCAGTGTTGTCCAGCATTCCATAACTTCCAAGCAATCCATAACTTCAAATCAATCCATAAATTTCAAACAATCCATAACTGCCAAGAAACAAGTATACAAAACTGGTAAGTTTTTCTTTAATTATTATTTGAATCCATATATATTGTTTAATTACTGTACGTTTTAAAAACATATGTACCTTTATAGTTTTTCGGTTGGTAATAATCTATTATCTAAATATAAACTAACTATAATTGTATTTTTTTTGTATTTTGTATTAAACAATTCCAAATTTTGATTTAAGTATATTATATAAAAATTTTACTGAACTAATATTTTATTGTTTGGTCCAGCTGCTAAAAAATACATATCAAAGAAGAGGAAATATGGTACTGGCTCTGATGGCATTGTACCGACATATGAAAAGGAACAACCGATGAACAAGAAGATCAAGAATCCAAGGTTTACAAGCAAGGATCTGTCCGATTTAATATCCAACAGACGTTCTGAAATGCCTCAACTTAGGACCAGAGCATCGCCAAAACAGTTATTCGATATGTTGACATCTTTTACTGCAGAACAACAATATGCTGTCAAACAAATCGGGTTTGGAAACATTCTACACTTGAATGTAAAAAACATTCCTCATACATTAGCATACTACCTTGTTGAAAACTTTGATGTTGCAAGTATGTCATTGTTTGTAAATTATGGCCGACATAGACTGAGGATTACAGACCTTGCAGTTCATAATACGATTGGTATTCCAATGGGCAAACATGATGTTTTATGTGATTTTAATGGAGTGAAGAATACTACTGACCACAATGCATGGCTAAAGCAGTTTGAAGATTCAGTAATCACAACAAAATTGTTAACGAGCAAGATGTCGGAACAAATCAAGGGTGGTGATCAATTCAAAAGAAATTTCATGCTACTACTCTTTACAACAATGATAGATCCTGGCACAGAAAATCAAGTGAACCAATCTTGTTTCCAATCTTTAGTTGATGTCTCTCGTATATCTGATTACAATTGGTGCCAATTAATTGTTCAGAAACTGGAGAGTTCAAAGAGGGATTGGGTGAACCAAAGCAAGGAATATCGATATTTCAACGGTCCAATTACATTTTTACTGGTTAGTGAAACTACATATCTTATGCAAACTGTTTACATTACCTATACAATAATCTTAATTCATTATTATACAAAATCTTTATAATATTTCTACTATTTCAATACAGTTGTTCTATTTGGATCGTGTCCAAGTAGGAATTCATACTATCCCTAGGAAATGGCCTTCATTAATTGGTTGGTCGAATACTAGAGTTATCGAGAGAGAGAAGCTCGAGATAGAGTTAGGAGCATTTGGTAATGGTTACGTGCTAGCAGAGCCACCTAAAAAAGCATTGTAGAGAATAATACACACCTTTCATCCACGGTGAATGTTTATTCTAAACTTGTGGAAGGCGATCGTGGAAAACCAACCAAGCAGGTAATTTAATTTTAATGTCATTCATTATTTCCTTATATAAAATTGACATATAATATTTTTTGTATTATACAGTAAACGCATATGATATACTAATTACGTTACTACTTGTATATCAGGAATTCGTTGAGAAATTTTGCGATACTGGAAAAAAGTTTTCAGCATATTCAATTCAACTGAACAATATACTACACGAAGCACAAGTATGTTTTCCTGAATCCGCTTTCTTCAAACGCATAGTTTATATGCTCGGAAACTCATCTAACAACAAAGAAAATGAAGATTTGTGCAATGAAAAAGAAGAGTTTTTATCTACACAAGATCCATGGTTTAAATTACCTGGTGTTTTGGAAAGTATCATCAGCTTAGAGAAAGACTTTGGTGCGGAAAAAAAAGTTACAACGTCAATGTCTGCAGTAGTTGATTTGAATAAACTTTCCTTACAAGAGGATGAGGCGAGTGTGTTGCAGTCACGGCGCCCCCCAACAGTCTTCGAAAAAAACGGTAAAGATTTGGATCCAAATGTTGATAATATCATGAACCGCATAAATGCTGGTAAGCACCTCATATTTAAAAATATTAGCCCTACTGGTATTTTGTCCAATGCAACAAAGAATGATGATGGAAATAAGTCTTTTACAAAAACACCTCACAAGCAAGTACCAGTACCATCATTCTATTCTGTATCACCTTATGGTGAAAGGAAAACAGATTTCAATGCTAAGTTGGAGCAAGATGAGATCCAAATATCAGAATATATTCAACTACCTGGACATAAACTGTAAGTATAGTGTTTTGACAAATATTATACAATTCCTCTAATACTTATGTTATTCTCACTTTAAATTTATTTATACTTTATTCACTTGCAGTCAAATGGTATACATTTGTGACCCATTCAGAATAACCAAGCTGCTTTTCCTACAGGTACTGATCACCAGACGGACTAGGTGAGCTCTTGAAGCTTGTGGAGTTAGGAGCGGAGTCTGGTCTTTATTTTGTTGAGTCTAGTGACAGATATTGTACCTTGTCCACTTGTTGGGACGTTTTTTTTTTGTATTGTAAATATTATTATTTTTGATAACTAAATGGCAATTTCAAAGTATTTATTCAAACATGTTTCAAGTGTTTTTATGATTTTAAATGTTCGCGTCCCGAGTTCGGTTTACTGAAATTGGTGCGTGACATTTATTAATTCAGAAAACCCAAACAAATGTATCCTCAAACTGTCTATATTTATTCGCAAAACTCATTGTCAATATTCGCAAACATAAACAACTAAATCCGCAATTGAACATCTACATCAGTCTACTTCTTCTTCTTCCTATTCTTATTCAGGGGGCAGGTCCTGCTGTCATGAGTTTGCATTTTGTTGCATGTCCTACATAGCCGTTTACGCTTGTTACTAGCATTGATTGCATTTTCTTTATTATTGATCAATCTACTCCCTGATCGCAAGCGAGAGCCCTTAATGTTTGTGATATTTGGTGGCTGGACAGTGACTATTTCTGGAAATTTGATCCCTGTCACCGATGCTATGAAACTTGTTCTATTGAGTCTATTCTCATTCACTATGTCATCCACCGTCTTTACCCTGTATCGATTTAGAGTGTCCAACAATCCTCGAATACTTGAAATTGCTGCATCTTCTGTCCCAATTATTTCATTAAACCTGGATTTCACTGCATCCATAACTTCATCATCCTTCAGACTAGGACCTTCAGGTGGAACACCATTGGCAGACAATGTAGTTGTCAAGTTTGTGTCTTTACACCATCTCTAGTTTACCAGTGTCCTAAGAATCTTCCTCAACGTTGTGTTTTGCAGCGCAAAGAATATGTGAGAACATATATAGCCCGTTGTTAGAAGCTTGTTGCAATTGCACTCAAAGTCATTTGTACTCATCGTCCAAGTCACCTTGAATTCCTTACCATCTTTAAAAATAAACGAATCCCTGACTTTATAGACAATAGTGTCATATACGGTTTCATTCATGTCTGCCAAGCTGCAGCGGTTGAGGGCGTAAACTATATGCTTTTGTATGTCAGCAAACACAGTATGTGTGTACACAGTCCAATCATCTGCTTCAAAACACGTGTTTTTCTTCAACACCGGGTATGTGTTGTAGCTGTGCATCATAAGACTGAAATTCTCATTCCTTTGGTTATCTATCACCACGCCACACCGCCAGATCAAGTGACAATCAAACCTGCGAAAAACAGGAAAATTTAAAAAATTTAAGACAGACACTTAACTTAACCTAAATTGACCCCGAGAGTCATACCGGACTTAAGTTGACCCCGTTATCGACCAAAATGAGTTCCAGGGGACTCAGGGCAACTTTCTGATCAATTTGGGAAATGTTGACTTTTCGCAGGAAAAGTCAACCGAGCGACGTTTTGGTCCATTCGAGGACCGTTTTGGATCCAAAAAGCTTAGCCGTCGTCGCAACGGTCTTAGTTGAGCCGTTTCCTTGTAGCCCGCCAATTTTCGTAATTTCTTGGGAAAAGTCCCGTTCGGGGCCCGAAAGGTGTGGGACCCACCTTGCCACTTGTCAACCAAGTGGTGGTGTTAGGTTTTGGGGGGAAAATGAGAGGTGAGGGTACAAGGGGGGGGGGGGGGTGGGGTTCGGCCATCACTATACAAAGAGAAAAAAAAGAGAAAAAGAAATAGAAAAGAAGAGAAAGTTTGGAGAAGAAGAAGAAGAGAGAAGAGAGGAAGAGATAGGGTTTGGAAGAAGGCTAGCCCTTGGATCGTCTCAAGACAAAGAGCAATTGTCTTCCCTCATCCTCCTCTACGGTTTGTACTAAACCGATCGTCATTTTGGTTAATTTTCTTGAAAGCTAGGGTATGGGTAAACTATGAGTTAGGGTTGTAATGAGGTGGGGGGTTCGTTGGAGACGTTTTTGAGCGGTTTTGGAACGTTTTCCGGTGACCGGGAGCTCGGGGAAGCTCCGGCCACCGTGTGGGGTGGCCGGCCAGCCGTGTGAGGTGGCTGGCCGTGCCTTATGGTGGCTAGCCGTGCCCTTTGGAGGCTGGCCGGACCTGGCTGGAGTTGGCCGGGGTTGGCCGGACCTCGGGGTGGTTGGCCGGAGCTAGGGCTAGCCACCACCAAGGTGGGCCGAGCCCTAAAAGACCCTAGGGCCCACGGCCAAGTGGGTCGGGTGGGGCACATGTGCTCGGGTTTTAACGTTCGGGTGGTTTAAAACGTTCCTCGGACCTTTTATCCTTAACCGAATCGAAAACTGGAATTAAATTGGAAAAGTGGTAATTAACGGGTTTGAGAAACTTTAAACGTTAATTAATTGACTCGGAAGTCGGAATTCGATTTCGTCGAGTGCATTGGGTTCCTTGAACTATTCTAAGACTCTAGAAACGAAAACGGGGGCTTTTGGAGCCCCGGAAGGCAATTTACAAAACCCGGGCAGATTCGCCATGTCGGGCGAATCGGGCCTTTACGGGTCCTTTATCGACAATGTCGAGTAATTGGGAAGTTTGGGAGTGATCGACATTGTCGGGGTTACGTTTGGGCGTTACGTTTGGGATCGGAAAGGGCGAGATACAGAGATTGGTTACTGAGCAGCTGATTTGCGATCCTTTGTGATCTTGTTTGGTATTGTGTGGTTGTCAGTCGTGTCTTTGGAGGAGGCCGTCAATCGTTTTGTGGGGTCTACATCACGTGTCCGAGTGTTGAGTCAGTTGAGGAAAGTATTTGGTCGTGTGTGTGTGTCTTTTGAGTCGTTGTTGGTGTCACCAGCTTTGTCTGCTAAGTATGCCGTAGTCAGTCTGTTATCTGTGGTGGTGAGCGAACGCTCACCCCTAGCTGCTTTTCCTACAGGTACCGTTCGCAGTCTGGACTAGGTGAGCTTCTGAAGCTTGAAGAGCTTGAAGCGGGTTGCTGGGTGTTTTGAGTCTAGTGACGTGTACCTCGTTTTTGTCCAAGTGTGGGACTAATATTTTTGAGATGTAAATGTTATTATTTTGTGGAACTAAACTGGCTTTTAAAGTGATTTAATGAAAACAGGCTTCAAGTATTGTAACTTTTTAAACGTTCGCGTCCCTAGTTCGGTTCGCTGAAATTGGGGCGTGACACCGCCAGATCAAGTGAACAGGGTTTAGGTACTGATCTGTGAGTTGTTGATAGGCCCGGTTGGCTGATTCAGACCTTGAAGTCGTCCTCATAAATAACCCCATTGGAAAATCCCTATGGTATGCTGGGATCCAACTGTGACGAAGATCGAATAAGCTATTGAGCCAAGTGTTGTCCTGCAAATTGAAGTCTTCAATGATGCTAGCCCACTGTTCATCAAACTCATCAGGGCCTATAAGCTTGTTGTATACTATGGAATCCATCCTTTTCTCAAAGTCTGTATCATGTGTTATACTTCCAGGCACCTGTAACATTTTTTAAAAGTTTTGTAAACCTGAACAAATAAATAATACTAATTGACAATACTGTGGCATATGGATATTTTTTGTTCATAGATTGAGAAAACAGACAGAACAGTTTGAGAATAGATATAAACCCATCCGATACTAGTTAACTATAAGAACCATATTCAGAATAAAATGTTTTGAGTAAACAAGCATTACAAGATGAGAATACAGAGTATATGGTTTTCTTATAGAGACTGACCTTAAGACGAATCTTATTCATAATGTGCCACATGCACAGTTTGTGCTTAGTCTGTGTCATGACTTTAGGTATTGCAATTTTCATTGCTGGGTCTTGATCTGTCACCAGATAAATTGGTTGCTTCCCTTTCATCGATTTCAGAAAAGCGTTAAACATCCAAGTGAAAGACTCGATATCTGTCACGCCCCAAATCCGATTTTTGACCAGACTCGAGACGTGACTAAAGATTTACAGTAAAACAAAAAGAATAAAAATAAATAAAGTTCCAAATGATATAAAGCCTTCAAAATGTAAAGAGTCACGGCTCAGTCAGTAAATTACAAAATCCAACATAAAAAAGGGTACACGTCTCTAAAACTAGCTAAACCCTCAACAGCTCCCAAGCTCCGAGAGTCCGGCTAGTACTGCTCCCCTCAACACCTGAAACACCACAAAGACAAGAGGGGTGAGCTTACGCTCAGTAGGGAAAATGCATAACCAAGGCGACCTTTAAGTTTAATAAACAAGAGTTCACAAGTTTATTCAAATCTTAATAAGACGAGAAACCAAACAGATGATGAAATACGGAGGCAAACCGAATGCTTAACAATTTCAAAGAGTCAACAATAATCATAGGGAAATTAAGGGAATCAATGTATTTCTTTGAAAATCATTAGAACACAGGGCGTCCAATTAATGCCGTGGGACATGAAGTCACCACCCTCCGATCCACAATACTCGTTGTGTCATGTCGGATTTTCCCTCAGTCCAGAGGAGACACATAACGTCACAAAGACGTATAACGTCGAGAATACCGGTAACAACCCCTGAGGGCGCTTATCGCTGGGATTCTCGGAAACGTCCCGAAAGGACCATATGTCATAGGGAACCAAGGTAATGCTCCCGCAGGACGCATACACTCGGGTGAAACAACAAGTAATCAATCCCCGCAGGGTCCAATAACCAATGCCTCGCAGGGTCCGATAATCAATGCCCCGCAGGGTCCAATAATCAATGCCTCGCAGGGTCCGATAATCAATGCTCCGCATGGTCCAATAATCAATGCCCCGCAGGGTCCATGAACGTTTCCCGCAGGCTCAATAACCAATCTTAGAAATACACATGTTCATCAATACACACTACACGGGATTCATACCCACAATTACACTTACCATCATACTTACCATCCGCACTCCATCGGTCTATCACTCACCCGATCATATCCTTTAGCACAACCAATTACACTCAATCATTCATCCAACCATTCAATCATTCAAGCATGCATTCGATCATTCAAGCATTCAAGCATGCATTCGATCTAGTTTCATTAGACTCTTGATTATCCTAATGACTAGAAAACAATGCATGTGAAGCTGACACAACTAATCCGAGGGCTCATCACGGCCTATCTACCAGTAAATCAAATCCCAAGTATTGAAAGCGAGCTACACTAGTGATTCACATCCTAAGCATGCTTACTAGACACATCCGGTTATTAGTAATTGAAATACATTTATTCTAGTTAATCGCATCCTATATGCAATTCTAGGACCTTTCCAATTTTATTAACCTAATAGGCATACTAAGCGTCATTTAAATGAGGAGTTAAGACTTTCCCTACCTTGTGGTCTTCCTCTAATAATACTCTACTGTAAAGTTCGATTAGCCTCTCCTCCGTTCTTCACACGGGTTCCGGAGTGTTCTTTGTCCTTCTAGCTCGTTTCCAAGGCCTTCCCTCTTTTCGAGCTCGGTCTCACGGTCTTGGACCACAATAATACCAAAATTAGTAACCCAACGGAGTGCTCCTCAACCAAAAATACAGAACAATACTCAAGTAACGGAAACAATGTCAAAGAAATGATCTAGGAATCGAAATGGACTAAAAAGGAAGGGTTTTGGGTCTGGAAATCTGATCCGGAAGGCGGCCCGGACCGTGTCACAGGCCGAGCCGGAACCTGGCACAGACCGTATCACAGACCGGCCCGGTAACCAGCATGGACCGTGCGATGCACCGACCCGGAGTTTGACACGGACCGTGTGAGGTACCGTGCCGGATACACGCCCGTTCCGCGCCGCACACCGTGCCGGTACCTGGCTCGTTCCGTGCGGCCTGCCGTGCCGGCACATGGCTTGGCCCGGGTCACGTTCCGTGCCAGACCTGACCAGAGCCTTCCCCTTTCTTCCCCAACTCGGATTCCACGAAAATCAAACCAAAACCCCATTTCCTAGTCATTCTAACTCCAAAATGTTCATCAAAAGTCTCCAATCAGCAACACCCTCAATGGGTTCATCAACACTTCAACCAAAACACAAACCAAACAACCTAGCTTCACTAATTCTTCTCCAACAACAATCAAAATAGCTAGTTCTTCATCTTCAAGCCAAATACCCAAAAAAACCAAAACTTGGAAGTGGATTAAATGGAAAGTTAAGAGCATCTATATCTCTAGGAAGATGAGATGTTTAAGATGGAGGGAAAATGGAGAAGAAATGGCCAAGAACAAGTCCCAAAATGCTAGCTTTCCTCTCTTTCTTCTTCCTCAAGAAATGAACTCTTCTCCCTTCTCTTCCTATGGTGAAATTCGGCTGCTACAGCAAATAATGAGCTGATTTGTGTGCTCATGTTTCTTTAAATGACCTATTGTGTCAATTTACTTAAAGGACCTTAAGGTCTTATCCCTTAAAAGGTAAGTTGGGAGGGTATGAGGGTCAAGTGAAGTCCCTTTTTCATCCTCCAAGCCAAGAGTGCCAAGTGTCATGTGGGGTCACTTTCATTTAATTAAATTTCCAGCCTTCCAAGAATATATCGAAAAATAATCGATAAAAAGCCCAAGTTTGACCGAAAGTTGACTTAACCAATATTACAGTCAAACTGAAGGAAACGGCCCAACTAAGCTAACCGTGTTGATGGCTAAGCTTTTTGGGCCCCAGAAAGGTCCCGAATGACTTCCCGAGTCATCGGTTGACTTTTCCAGCCGAAAGTCAAACTTGTCTCGAATTCACCGGTTCGACCGGGATCGACCGAGGGCGGTTCTTACAATCTACCCCCCTTAAAAGAGTTTCATCCTCGAAATTAAAAAATCAATGTACCTCAATGGTCGAACAGGTGGGGGTATTTCTCTCGGATCTCGTCCTCTCGCTCCCAGGTCGAGTCTGATCCCTAGTGCTTCCATTGCACTCGTACCAAAGGAATGGTCGTCTTCCGCAAGACCTTCTCTCCCGTATCCACAATCCTGACGGGCTGCTCCTCATAAGAGACATCATCAGCTACCTCGATGTCTGCAAACTTGATAACATGAGAGGGATCCGCCGTGTACTTCCGCAATTGGGAAACATGGAAAACGTTATGCATGTTCCCAAAGCTGCGGTGGCAATGCTAGCCGATAAGCTATGGCTCTAACTCTATCCAAGATCTCAAATGGTCCAATGAATCGCGGTGACAGCTTGCCTCCGCCGCGGTTAAACCGCAGTAGGCCCTTCTTCGGGCTCACCCTCAGAAATACATGGTCTCCGACCGCAAACTCAAGCGGTCTGCGACGTCTGTCTGCATAGCTCTTCTGGCGACTCTATGCGGTCTTCAGCCGCTCCCTAATCAATGCGACCTTCTCGGTCGTCTCTCTGAATCCTTGCAGTCTCGGCATCCTCGGCCTGTGCCTCTAGCACCCGAGCAACCAACGTGGGCTAAGCCACCAATACACACAAAGCCATACCATCCGTGACCTCCTCTAGCTCAAGTCTGAATGAGCTCAACTCCTCCAGCATGTCCCACTCTCGGACAGCCATGCTGGCAACGCAATGAGTCGACTTTCTACTCAGAGCATCAGCGACGACATTCGCCTTGCCCGGATGATAGAGCAGCTCGAAGTCGTACTCCTCAAGTAACTCCATTCATCGCCTTTGGCGCATGTTCAGGTCGCGCTGGGAGAAAATATACTTGAGGCTCTTGTGATCCGAGAACACCCTGAAACGCTCACCGTACAGATAGTGTCTCCAGCTCTTCAGAGCAAATACCACTGCTGCCAGCTCTAGATCATGGGTCGGGTAGTTGCCCATGTACCTTCAACTGTCTCGAGCCATAAGCATCTACCTTCCCAGACTGCATCAACACACAACCCAGTCCCTCGCCTGAGGCGTCACAATACACATCATAACCTACTCATCGCTCCGGGACAATCAACACTAGAGCGGTAGTCAATCGATCCTTTAGCTCGGTAAAGGAGTGCTCACACTCATCAGTCCATAGAAACTCTACTCCCTTGCGGGTCAATGCTGTCATAGGCGCGGCTAGATGCGAGAAGTCTTGAACAAAGCGTCGATAATACCCTGCCAATCCCAGAAAGCTACGGATCTCAAACACATTCTTGGGCCTGGCCCAGTTTGAAACTGCATCGACCTTCGCTGGGTCGACTAGAATACCCTCTCGGGACACAACATGTCCGAGGAATTTCACCCCTGCGAGCCAGAACTCACACTTCTCCAGGTTCCCGTATAGCTGGTGAGTACGTAACAAGGTCAATACTATCCTCAAGTGCTCCTCATGTGTCTCCTCACTTGGTGAATAAATCAAGATGTCGTCAACAAAAACTACGACAAACTGGTCCAGGTACGGTCTGAAAATGCCATTCATGAAATCCATGAAGGCTACTGGCGCGTTCGTCAATCCGAACGACATTACTAGAAACTCAAAGTGTCCGTACCGTTTCCGGAATTCGGTCTTCTCCACATCCTCCTTTCGGACTCTTAACTGGTAGTAGCCTGATCTCAGATCAATCTTGGAGAAGCATGTCGCTCCCCTCAGTTGATCGAACAGATCATCGATCCTCGGCATCGGATAGCGGTTCTTCACCGTAACCCGATTCAACTTCCGATAATCGATGCACATCCTCAATGCGCCACCCTTCTTCTTCACGAAGAGGGCGGGTGCTCCCCACGGAGAAACACTAGGGCGGATGAAACCCTTCTCCTGCAGCTCTTCGAGTTTTCGCTTCAACTCGACTAACTAAGCTGGTGCAAACCGATATGGTGTCATCGAGATCGGCACTGTACCTGGGATCAAGTCAATCCGAAACTCTATCTCGCGCGCTGGCGGTAAGCCTGATAGCTCTTCCGGGAAAACATCCGGGAACTCACTCACTACTCTCGGTAGGTCTCTGCTACCCTGCACAATCTCTGTCTCAACTACTGTAGTCAAGGCGGACAGAAGGACTCCGCTCTTGCTACCCAAAACGCAAGTAATGACTCGGTCGCCTGACCTCACTGTCACTTGACGTCGATAGCAATCGATCGTCGCTCGATATCTCGCGAGCCAGTGCATACCCAAAATCACATCAAAAGCAGTCATATCTAGGACGAGTAGGTCACCAATAAAGGGGCAATCCGCCACCCTAATCGCGTAATCTCGACAAACGGTGCTCAACACTACCTCTCCCGTAACAGGGGTATCAAAACAAAGGGGTCGACTCAACGTCTCCATCCGCAAACCCAAAGAAATAGCAAAAGAAGAAGAGATGAAGGAATGGGAATCTCCTGTGTCAAATAGAAAAGATGCCCACGAATTATACAGTAAACACATACCCTGAGTGGTCTCATGGCCGGCGTACGGTCCCTCAACTCTAGCATCAGTAACTGCATAGACTCGGCCATGGCCCTCATCTCGGTAGTGATGGAAGTGCCACCTGCTGCACAGCCCTCGGCTGGTGTCTCTGAACTGCTGCTCCCGCCGCCTGACGCGGAGCTCTCTGATGCTGTGCCTGACGTGTTCGGCCAGGAGGTGCTTGACGAGCTTGAGCCTGCTGAGGTCTCGGCGCGAGCGCTCCTCCAACTCGATCAGGACAAACATGGGCAAGGTGCCCCTATCGGCCACACTGGTAGCATGCCCTCTCATCAACCCGCTGACTATCTCCAAACCTCTGTGGATAATCAATCTGTCGTTCTACAGGTCCGTTGCCCCTCGGACAGTCTCGGGTCAGGTGGCCATGCTGCCCACACAGAGAACATAGTTGTGCCACCGGGGCGGGTCTAGCTGAAGCTACAGCCCCTGCACGGCGCATGCATCCAGATTGAAACTGAGGCTGAAAGGATCCAGAAACTCTCTATCTGCGCTGCTCGCGCCTCTCGGACTGTCGCAGGAAGCCACTCGGCCTTGGCCTGATCTCCCGCACTTTGACGGTCTCCCTGAAGTGCCTCTCTATGGCTAAAGCCTGATCCAGGAGTGTAGAGTACACATCGCACCTGAAGGCGATGACCCTGTCAGCAATCGACGGGATGAGCCCGTTCTCGAATTGCCTGCAGCGACTCTCCTCAGTTTGCACCAGCTCCGATGCGAAGCGGGCCAAGGAAATAAATCTCACTGCATACTCAAAGACGCTCAGTCCTCTCTGACGCAGGTCCAGAAACTGCTGGCGTCTGTCGTCTCGAATGGATCGAGGGAAGTACTGCTCCAGGAACAGCCTGCTGAATAACTGATAGTCATCCCCAACACTAGTCTGCACTGACTGCCACCAATACTAGGCCTCTCCCTCGAGCTGGAATGTAGCGAAGGATACTCTTAGATGTCCCTTAGATACTCCAGAGGTATCGAGGTTGCGGGTAACCCGCTCCAACCATCTTGAGGCTACCTCAGGGTCTGCTCCCCTAGAGTAGACCGGTGTGCCGAGTCTACGAAAATCCCTAAGGGCCTTGGCCGTGAAAATGTCAAGCTGGCCTGGCCTCTCACTAGTGACTGATGCGGCAGTAGGCACGGGCTATGGTGCCGGTGCTGCAGTCCCCTGCTGCGCGCTCATGGCGGCCAGCACTGCACGAACCACCTCCTCTAGAGGGGTCGTCTGAGTCGGCTCAACGACTGAACAAGTCCTGGGTTGTCACGCCCCGAATTTGGTAGAACCAAACCCGGAACGCGAACGGTGAAACAATAAAACAATTTTCAAACATTTTAATAAACCGCTTAAAATTACCACTTTGAGTTAATCAAAACAATGTTTTACAACTTAAAATACGTCCAAAACAAGCGGACAAAACCAAAGCGTACGTCGCTAAACTCCCCAAGACCCGGACTCCCGCTCCCAGCTCTTCAAGCTTCGAGAGCTCTCCTAGTCCGTCTCGCGACCAATACCTGTAGGAAAAGCAACTAGGGGTGAGCGTTCGCTCACCACCACGGATACCAGACTAAACACCAACAACAAACAAAACATCGGGAACTACTATCCCCAAACTCAAGTAACCTGACTGTCACACGAAAAATGTTACTTTCCCCAACCAACTCCACCAAAGACACAAAAGATAACCACACAACACCCAAGATCACAAAGGATCGCACTCCAGCTGCTCAGTGCCGGTTGCTAACCGGCTGGGCTCGAGCCTGTCCCACGCAACTTCCCACGAACGCAGTCGGGCTAAGCGGTCGACCTGTTAGCGATATATAACGCAATACTTCTCCGATAGCTAGTCGGAAGGGGAGCCGCCCTTCATCGCCGAAGAATGCACAACTTTACCGATGGTTAGTCGGAAGGCTAGCCAACCCCCACGTGCGCGACCACAGAACCCCTTTATTTTCAGGCGGGCCCCCAACCTCGTCGCAGAAGAATGCACAACTTTACCGATGGTTAGTTGGAAGGCTAGCCAACCCCCACGCGCGCGACCACAAGACCCCTTTATTGTCAGGCGGGCCCCCAACATCAGGCAATCACAATCAACACCCAAGGCTCAAAAAATAGCAACAACACAGGTTTAACACCCCACCGGCACACATGGCCACCCACGACACACGAAACAGTATCACCCGGGTTCAACACCATAAAGGCACCCACGACCCACAAACAGTAAACACACGGGTCCAACACCCCAAAGGCACACCTGACCACCCACGACACACAAACAGTAAAATACGGGTTCAACTCCCCACGGGCACTCATGGCCACCCACAAACACAAACAATTCAATCAACCTCCGGGCACAACCAAATGCCACCAGTATTTCTGTTGTTCGATAAGTTCACTTATCCTACGAGACTACTAAGTGTCACATGCCTTTCTATTGTTCGATACGTTCACGTACCATACGACACCACTAAGTGTCGCCTGATTTCTAGTGTTCAATAAACTTACTTATCCTACAACACTACTAAGTGTCACATGCATTTCTACTGTTAACTTTTCCTAGTCAAGGCCGAGATCCGACTACTTTTCCCTACCTCGTAACTCTTTACCAAAAGTCCACGCCCAAGCTCCGGCGTGCTCGCGATCACTCGCCTAGCTTTTCCTTGCCGCGGTCCTCGGCATGATCTAACAAGATCACAATTAAAACACTTTTTTAAGTTTGCAGACAAACTGAATTTTAATGAATTTGACGCCCAAACTCAACCCCGAAAATGTCGATCACTCCCAAACTTCCCAATTACTCGACATTGTCAATAACGGGCCCGGAAAGGCCCGATTCGCCCGGCTCGGCGAATCTGCCCGGGATTGGAAAACGCCCTTCCGGGCCTCCGAAAATTCCCGTTTTTGTTTCTACGATCTTAGAAAAACTCAAGGGTTCCAATGAAATCGACGAAATCAATTTCCGATTTCCGAGCGATTTAATTCGCGTTTAAAGTTTCTAAACCCGAAATTCCCAACTTTCACAATATAATTCCAAAATTCGTTCCGGGTCTGAATTAACGACTTGGGGTTCGTCCAAAACCACCCAAACACGAAAACCCGAGACCCGAATACGTGGGCCCCACCTGGCCATCAAGACCCGTGGGTGGCTGGCTGGTTTTGGACCGGTTCACCACCATGGTGGCCGGTCCTAGCTCCGGTCAGCCACCACCCAGCTCCGGCCAGCCACCACCCACGGTGGCCGGAGCTCCCCCGAGCTTCCGGTCACCGGAACCGATCCTTTTCGCTCCAAAACGTTCCCAACGAACCCTACACCTCGACTCATCCCTATTTAACCCGTTTAAGCCCAAACCCTAACTTTCAAACGTATCAAAACTAAAATGGAATAAGTTCTCACCGTAGGGAATGATGACGGGAGCTCGATTCTTCAATCGTTGAGACGATCCGTCGGTTAGATCATCGGGAGATCGACAAACCCTAACACTTTTTCTCCCTTTTTCCTTTTTCGTTTTCCTTCCTCTCTCTCATTTTCTCTCTCATTTTCTCTCTCTTTTTTTTCTCTTTTTTTTTTTGTTAATGGCCAAACACCCTCAAGCCTCTCATCCTTTTGTTTGGTTCAATATTACCTAACATCACCACTTGTGTGACAAGTGGCAAGTGGGTCCCACCCCTTTTGAAAAATATCTTCTAGATATTTTTCAGTCAGAAGCGCAAAATTCGACCGTCTCGGTCCCCGAACGGGCCCATTTTCCAAGAAATTACGAAACTTCACGGGCTATAAGGAAACGGCTCAACTATGACCGTTGTAATGACGGATAAGCTTTTTGGATCCAAAACAGACCTCGAACGGACCATAACGTCACTCGGTTGACTTTTCCGGCAAAAAGTCAACCTTTCCCAAATTTGTCAGAAAGTTGCCCTGAGTCCCACAGAACTCACTTTGGTCGATATCGGGGTCAACTTAAGTCCGGTATGACCGTCGGGGTCAAATTTAGGTTCATTTAAGTGTTTGTCCCAAAATTTTAAATTTTCCTGTTTTTCGCCGCTTTGACTGGCGTTGACCGGGAGTGGTTCTTACATGGGTGGTAACTCTGATGGTCCACCCTCAAAAGTCTGGTGCTTTGTAAAAGCAGCACCCTGGGCGTTAGCTGCCCTTGCCTGCCCAGAGGCAGGTATCTAACTCGGGCCCCCAGCTGGGCGGCTCTTGGTACCTCTCGGAACGTACATACGAGGCATGTTGTCTATCTGCCTGCACGGATAACGCACATGTTCAGTTTCCAGTTTAGAAAAAACGATTCGATCAACACAAGGACGTTCACGCGCGTCCCACAAGGGTCGTACAAGACCAAACAACACTTAGGCTCAGTACATATATATAATACTTTATATATAGGCAGACAAGGCCGCATCTCAATGCGTCTCACAACGGAAATCAGCGTTTTAATCAAATCAGTCAACTCCCACAGGAGGATTCAATCAAGTCAATCAATCAATCAACTCCCACAGGAGTAATAATCTAAAGTAATTCACACAAGGCACAAGGAAACATGCCTACCCCTCAATCGGTTATCTTCCCAATACGCGGGGTCTAGCATAGTAACACGATCAATTTCATCAAAACTTAGCATTTCTTTCCTTTCCACAGGTTCTCAACACTTTAAATTTTATCCAACCTTCATGTTGATCTCGCGTCGTCCCCGAATCTCGTTGTAACAAGTTGACATCCAACCATCACGCTCGACTACGGTGGCGCCCCTGAGTCAACCCGTGATAGTGCAAACATTTAAGTTCTACAGAAATTTCGGCATGACCTATTCGTATTTTCCACTAACCCTCCGCTTAAGCGGGACATTTACCAATCAAATTCACAAGGTAATCAGTACGTAGAGTTCTCATGCTCAGCCAAGTACACAACACAATCAGTACACAGAGTTCTCATGCTCTGCAAAGTACACAATACAATCAGTACACAGAGTTCTCATGCTTCGCAAAGTACACAACACCGTTAAAAAGAGTGCAAGAACACTCGGATTCTACTATTTATTTGTTTAAACTTCCCTTTTTGGGTCAACTTTCAACTTTAATTCTCAAGGAACGGTGGTCACTTAAACAAGTCAACAATTGAACAAGTCAATACTTCAAATTGAGAATTTAAGAAACGCCCAACCAAAGTGGCAACACCATTAACAAATGGATTACTTTACAACCAATTCATAGCGGGTCGATCATTGCTCGTTGGATCAACCTTGATCTCAACCATCGGCATCCCAAATCACATAATATCAAAAGTTCCAACCTTTATCAAGGCGTTCAAATCATAAGGATTTTTATCGTTCCAACTCTACGTATCGAATAATTTCGACTACGTCACTGAGTCCCAAAACTTAGACTCCCTAACTCTACCCACCTAATTGACGTGGGGTCCGAGGTTTTGAAAACAAGTTCAAAATGAAACCAGGCTCTGATACCAAATTGTCACACCCCAAATCCGGTTTTTGACCGGACTCGAGACGTGACTAAAGATTTACAGTAAAACAAGAAGAATAAAAATAAATAAAGTTCCAAATGATATAAAGCCTTCAAAATGTAAAGAGTCATAGCTCAGTCAGTAAAGTACAAAATCCAACATAAAAAGGGGTACACGTCTCTAAAACTAGCTAAACCCTCAACAGCTCCCAAGCTCCAAGAGTCCGGCTAGTACTGCTCCCGCTCAACACCTGAAACACCACAAACACAGGAGGGGTGAGCTTACGCTCAGTAGGGAAAATGCATAACCAAGGCGACCTTTCAGTTTAATAAACAGGAGTTCACAAGTTTATTCAAATCTTAATAAGACGAGAAACCAAACAGATGATGAAATACGGAGGCAAACCGAATGCTTAACAATTTCAAAGAGTCAACAATAATCATAGGGAAATTAAGGGAATCAATGTATTTCTTTGAAAATCATTAGAACACAGGGCGTCCAATTAATGCCGTGGGACATGAAGTCACCACCCTCCAATCCACAATACTCATTGTGTCATGTCGGATTTTCCCTCGGTCCATAGGAAACGCATAACGTCACAAAGACGTATAACGTCGAGAATACCGTAACAACCCCTGAGGGCGCTTATCGCTGGGATTCTCGGAAACGTCCCCAAAGGACCATATGTCATAGGGAACCAAGGTAATGCTCCCGCAGGACGCATACACTCGGGTGAAACAAAAAGTAATCAATCCCCGCAGGGTAAACCATCCAATTGCCCCGTAGGGTCCAATAACCAATGCCCCGCAGGGTCCAATAATCAATGCCCCGCAGGGTCCAATAATCAATGCCCCGCAGGGTCTGATAATCAATGCTCCGCAAGGTCCAATAATCAATGCCCCCCAGGGTCTATAACCATTGCCCGCATGATCAATAACCAATGCCCCGCAGGGTCCATAACCATTGCCCGCATGCTCAATAACCAATGCTCCGCATGGTCCATAACCATTGCCCACAGGCTCAATAACCAATCTTAGAAATACACATGTTCATCAATACACAACACACGAGATTCATACCCACAATTACACTTACCATCCGCACTCCACCGGTCTATCACTCACCCGATCATATCCTTTAGCACAACCAATTACACTCAATCATTCATCCAACCATTCAATCATTCAAGCATGCATTCGATCATTCAACCATTCAAGCATGCATTCGATCTAGTTTCATTAGACTCTTGATTATCCTAATGACTAGCAAACAAAGCATGTGAAGCTAACACAACTAATCCGAGGGCTCATCACGGCCTCTCTACCAGTAAATAAATTCCCAAGTATTGAAAGCGAGCTACACTAGTGATTCACATCCTAAGCATGCTTACTAGACACATCATGTTATTAGTAATTGAAAGACATTTATTCTAGTTAATCGCATCCTATATGAAATTCTAGGACCTTTCCAATTTTATTAACCTAATAGGCATACTAAGCGTTATTTAAATGAGGAGTTAAGACTTTCCCTACCTTGTGGTCTTCCTCGAATAATACTCTGCTGTAAAGTTCGATTAGCCTCTCCTCCGTTCTTCACACGGGTTCCAGAGTGGTGTTCGTCCTTCTAGCTCGGTTCCAAGGCCTTCTCTCCTTTCAAGCTCGGTCTCACGGTCTTAGACCACAATAATACCAAAATTAGTTACCCAAATAAGTGCTCCTCAACCAAAAATACAGAACGGTCCTCAAGTAATGGAAACAAGGTCAAAGAAATGATCTAGGAATCGAAATGGACTAAAAAGGAAGGGTTTTGGGTCTGGAAATCTGATCAGGAAGGCGGACCGGACCGTGTCACAGGCCGTGCCGGAACCTAACACGGAGCGTATCACAGATCGGCCCGGTAACCAGCATGGACCGTGCGACGCACCGGCCCGGAGTTTGACACGGACCGTGTGAGGTACTGTGCCGGACTCACGCCTGTTCTGCGCGTTTAAAAGCATGGACCGTGCGACCCACAAGCTTCAAGAGCTCACCTAGTCCGTTTTGTTACGTTTAAAAGTTAGGGTTTGGGTTGAAATGGGTTAAATATGGATGAGTTGAGGTGTTGGGTTCGTTGGGAATGTTTTGGAGCGAAAAGGATCGTTTTCCGGTGACCGGAGGCTTGGGGGAGCTCCGGCCACCGTGGGTGGTGGCTGGCCGGACCTAGGATCGGCAACCATGGTGGTGAAGCGGCCGAAAACCGGCCCAGCCACCCTCGGGTCTTGAGGACCGGGTGGGGCCCACGTGTTCGGGTCTCGGGTTTTCGTGTTCGGGTGGTTTTGGACGATCCCCAAGTCGTTAATCCACACCCGGAACGAATTTTGGAATTAAATTGTAAAAGTTGGAAATGACGAGTTTAGAAACTTTAAACGCGAATTAAATTGCTCGGAAATCGGAAATTGATTCTGTTGATTGCGTTGGAATCCTTGAATTATTCTAAGATCGTAGAAACGAAAACGGGAATTTTCGGATCCCCGGAAGGGCATTTTCCAATCCCGAGCAGATTCGCCGAGCCGGGCGAAACGGGCCTTTCAGGGCCCATTATTGACAATGTCGAGTAATTGGGAAGTTTGGGAGTGATCGACATTGTTGGGGTTGAGTTTGGGCATCAAATTCATTAAAATTCAGCTTTGTCTGCAAACTTAAAAAGTGCTTTAATTGTGATCTTGTTAGATCGTGCCGACGACCGCGGAAAAGAGAAGCTAGGCGAGTGATCGCGAGCACGCCGGAGCTTGGGCATGGACATTTTGGAAAGCATTACGAGGTAGGGAAAAGTAGCCGGATCTCGGCCCTGACTAGGGAAAGTTAACAGTAGAAATGCATGTGACACTTGGGTGTCGTGGGTTAAGTAAGTTATCGAACAATAGAAAGGCAGGCGACACCGGGTGGTGTCGTATGATACAGGAACGTATCGAACAATAGAAATGCATGTGACACTTAGTAGTGTCGTAGGAGTAGTGAACGTATTGATATTATAAATATTGTGGCTTTTGGTTGTGCCCGTAGGTTGAGTGAATTGTTGGTGTCTTGAGTGGCCATGAGTGCCCGTGGGGTGTTGAACCCGTATTTTATTGTTGGTATATTGGGTGGCCATGAGTGCCCGTGGTGTGCGATCCTTTGTGATCTTGTTTGGTGTGCGATCCTTTGTGATCTTGTTTGGTGTGCGATCCTTTGTGATCTTGTGTGTTGCGTGGTTATCTTTTGTGTCTTTGGTGGTGGTCGTAACCGCTGTGTCGGGTCTACATTACGGGTCCGAGTGTTTAGTTGGTTGGGGAAAGTAACAGTTTGTGTGTCAGTCGGGTTACTTGAGTTGGGGATAGTAGTCCCCGGTGTTTGGTTTGTTGTTGGTGTTTCCGGCATTGTCTGCTAGTATGCCGTAGTCAGTCTGGTATCCGTGGTGGTGAGAGAACGCTCACCCCTAGCTGCTTTTCCTACAGGTACTGGTCGCGAGACGGACTAGGGGAGCTCTCGAAGCTTGAAGAGCTGGGAGCGGGAGTCCGGGTTTCCTTTTGAGTTTAGCGACGTACGCCATGTCTTTTGTCTGCTTGTTTTGGACGTGCTTTTGAGTTGTAAATTATTATTTTGATTAACTAAATGGTGATTTTAAGCGATTTATTTAAAAGGTTTGAAAATGGTTTTATTGTTTTACCGTTCGGGTTCCGGGTTCGATTCTACCGAATTCGGGGCGTGACAGCTTGGTATCAGAGCTCGAGGTTTCACACCTCGGACTGTACGTCAATTTGGTGGGGAGAGTTAAGTACTTGAAAGTCCCGTCATGCGTGGGTTGCGCAAGTCGGAAACCGTTTGTAGACCCGTAATGACGTGAGTCCTGTTTTTGGTTGTGTGTATGTGCAGTATTGTTATTACTGGCATACTGGTTGTGTGTTGCTGTGTGAAACGTTTTTAAGCTGTCGCGACTCTACTCAGCGGCGCCCCTGTGGTCGAACGTGACGGTGCGGATATCAAGTGGGGACAATTTAGTATGGGGACGCCTGGACCGGGTTGTAACTACCTGATGTCAGAAATGAGATTTTATGGTGAAAAGGAGAAAGTTTTAAAATTGGTTGGCCCGGTGGGCGTGTTTTAAAATTGGTTGGTCCTGTGGGCGTGTGTTTAAATTGGTTGGCCCAGTGGGCGGGTGTTTAAATTGGTTGGCCCGGTGGGCGTGTGTTTAAATTGGTTGGCCCGGTGGGTGTGTTTAATTTGGTTGGCCCGGTGGGCGTGTTTTGTAATTGGTTGGCCTTGTCGGCCTGTGGTTGAGGTTGGGTGACTTGATGTTGTCTGTGAATTGTTGTGCTGTGGTCGATAAATTGGTGGTCGAGCGTGTTTGTCGCTTGAGGCTATTTTTAGGATCCGTGATTTCCTGCCTTGTCCCACCGTCTTGTTTGTGCAGTTTGTGTGTTGGTTTTGCGTGGCTGTGTTCAGGATTGTGTTGGTTGTAGAGGTCGTAAGTTCGGTGTTAAAGGGTGAGGCCTTGGGTTCAAGACTCATCAATAACCTACGGTAGTTGTCACGCCCCAATTTCAGCGAACCGAAACTAGGGACGCGAACGTTTAAAAAGTTACAATAGTGAAACCTGTTTTCGTTAAATCACTTTAAAAGTCAGTTTAGTTCCACAAAAGAATGTTATTTACATCTCGAAAATAAAACACTAACGCTCGCCCGCGTGGGTGCCCGACCCCGTGTTCCTGCGGCTCGTCCGCGTCTTCCGCGAGCCATAATCAGTATCCTCCTCACGGATACACGCAAACGTTCAGTTTGCGAATTTAAAAAGGACAGCAGTTCAAAACACTAACGCTCACACGGTCTAAGTTTACCCCAGCGGGTATAACAATAATACGTCACGCCGCTCACGCTATTAATACTTTAAATATTTGTATTAGCAAACGAAACCTCAAAGAGACCGCAACAACATGCACCAAAACACGCAAAGACCAACCAACCACACAGCGAAACAACAACCATAGTAACAACAATACACGCCCACTGGGCCAATCAATTTTAAAACCTTTTCCACTCCATTAAAAACCTCATTTCTTGGCATCAGGTGGTTACAACCCCGTCCAGGCGTCCCCGAACTACGTTGTAGCCACTTGATACCAACACCGTCACGCTCGACCACAGTAGCGCTCCTGAGTCGAGTCGCGACAGTTTAAAAACGTTTCATGCAGCAACACACAAATACTGTGCCAGTAACCCCGTACTGCACAAGCACAAAACAAAACAGGACTCAAATCCTAACGGGTCTACACCCGAGTTCCGACTTGCGTACCCAACGCAGGACGGGACTCTACTGACTCGACTCTCCCACCTAATTGACGTGTAGTCCGAGGTGTGAAACCTCGCACTCTGATACCAAGCTGTCACGCCCCAATTTCAGCGAACCGAAACTAGGGACGCGAACGTTTAAAAAGTTACAATAGTGAAACCTGTTTTCGTTAAATCACTTTAAAAGTCAGTTTAGTTCCACAAAAGAATGTTATTTACATCTCGAAAATAAAAGTCACACACTTGGACAAAACGAGATACACGTCTCTAGACTCAAAACACCCAGCAACCCGCTTCAAGCTCTTCAAGCTTCAGAAGCTCACCTAGTCCAGACTACGAACGGTACCTGTAGGAAAAGCAGCTAGGGGTGAGCGTTCGCTCACCACCACAGATAACATACTGACTATGGCATAATTAGTAGACAAAGCCGATGACACCAACAACGACTCAAAGACACACACACGACCAGTCTTTTCCTCAACTGACTCGACACACGGATACGTTATGTAGACCCCACACTACGATTGACGACCTCCTCCAAGACACGACTGACCACACAAAACCAAACAAGATCACAAAGGATCGCAAACCGGCTGCTCAGTAACCAAACTCTGTCTCTCGCCCTTTACCGATCATAGACGTGGTCAGGCGGTCGACCTGTCGCGCAACTTCTCCCGATCCCAGTCGGGAGGCTAACCCACAACCTCTTCGCTTCACCCGATCCCAGTCGGGTGGTTAGCCACACCCGCGCGTCCTTCCCCCGATCCCAGTCGGGGAGCTAGCCCACAACCCCTCCGCTTCTCCCGATCCCAGTCGGGAGGCTAGCTACACCACACAACCTCCACCAGTATCAAGTAACCAATCACAATCACAAACAAGTTCAAACAGACAGTAACGACACCGGTGACAACTCCACAGGCACTCAAGGCCAACAAGACACCAACAACCAAACACAGGTTCAACAACCCTACGGGCACTCACGGCCACCCAAAACACCGAAACGACAACACGGGCTCTCATGGCCACCCGAGACTCAGCAATAATTAACACAGGCTCTCATGGCCACCCAACTTGAGAACAAATAACACGGGCTCTCAAGGCCACCCAAACTCAACAACAAATAACACGGGCTCTCAAGGCCACCCAAACTCAATCAACAAATAACGCACAACAACCTCCGGGCATGGTCATATGCCTCCAGTAAAAAAGTTAACGCTAAGTTCTCTGCTCCTACGACACTACTAAGTGTCACATGCATTTCCAGTATTCGCTACGTTCCCGTACCATGCATTTCTAATATTCGATAACCTAAATAACCCACGACACCCCGGTGTCACATGCAATTCTACAGTTAACTTCCCTAGTCAGGGCCGAGATCCGGCTACTTTTCCCTACCTCGTAAACAACTCCAAAAGAGCTCCACTAAACCTGAGATGATCGCAGTCACTCGACGAGCCTCCCTTTATCTCGGTCCGCAGCACGATCTAAAAGAACACAGATTTAACTCACTTTTAAACTAGTGCGAACAGGCCGAAATTAAATAACTCAAATCCCAAATTAATAACGGTTCCGCCGTTAAGTTAACGGCTACGATTTGTCCAGTTTAAATTCGACAGTTGTCGTTTACACTCGAGCGGGCTAACACTAGGGTTATGACGGATCGGGTTCGATCACCCGTGCCCGAACCCAGATTTGATCTAAACCCAGTTAAAACCCCTTTTTAACTTAAAACCGTCTTTGAACACCTTTGCTTTGTTTAATTCCGACTTCGAATTTAAAACAAACGATTTCCTTCCGCTCATTTCCAAACTCGATATTTTTGGTCCGAAACCCTTCTAAAACTGATTTGATTTCGTTTCCCCCCCCCCCCCCCCCCTTTTGATTTAACTTAACTCAAGTTCCTTTATCGACCGACCTTCGTTTTAAAACCCAATTAATTCAACCGATTTAGTTTTATCGATAACTAATTTACGTTCGAAAAGCGAAATCGAACTTTTAACCTAAATCTGATTTTTCAAAGTAACGCTCAAATTAAACCCATTTTTTCTTCATCGTTAACCAGATCTGAAATTCGTTCGAAACATAACAATAATAACATAAATTTGTTCATCTTTACAATTTTCAGATTTACACCATTACACTAGTCCTTTAAACGAAACCGGATTCACGTTTTTTTTTGTGTTCTGTTCCTTTCCATTTCGGGAGCTCCGTTCCATCCCGACCGGATCTGAACGAACTAGGGAACGGGAAAGCAAAAGACGAAGAACGGGATCGGGTTAGGTGCGACCGACCACCTGCGCCGGTCGGTCGAGGTTCCACGGCCGAGAACTAATCGTGAGGAACGATGGCGGCGATGGAGGGCGGCGGTGTACGGTTGTGGACGGCGGCGTACGGCTCGGGTCCGGATGACTCGTCCCGTTCCAGATCTGACGAGCTCGCTGGCGACGGCGGGAGCTCGGTTCGCGTTAGGGCTCGGACGGGGAGATCGGAGACGGGGAGCGGGGCGGTGGCGAGTTAGGGCTCGGACGGAACCGGTGGTGGACGGCCGGTTTTTGGACGGAGACCGGGAAAGATGGCGTGGGGAGCTCGGGACGAGGGTGGCCGGAGCTGGTGGTGGACGGTCGGAGTTTGGTGAGGAAGACGAAGGAGAAGGGAGAGGCAGGGAGGTCGGAGACGGTGAAGGCGTGGCTGGCCGGAGCGGTAACGACGTCGGGATGGGGGAGAAGAAGACGGGACGAGGGTGGTGAGGACCGGGACGGTGACGGCGTGAAGACCTCGGCCGGAAATGGTGGCGGACGGAGCTGGTTCGGCGAGGAAGACGAGAGAGAGAGAGGGTGAGGGTCGGATAGAGAGAGAGGAAGGATGAGGGCTGCACGTGATATAACGCTGAAACCCTAATGGTTTCAGCTTATATCCACGCGAGTTTGGGCCGGCCCATCGGCCTCAGACCAGGAAACGGGCTCAAGCCCAAACCGGGTCTGGCCTGGCCTGCCCAGTTTCCATTTTTTTTGCCACTTGTTTCAAGAACCTACCCTAAGGTTTTAGGATTTTAATTTCATACCCTAATGAAACGAAGCGGGTTTTACAGTAGTGATACATCGCCTCGGTGTGAGAGTCTCACCACGGAGAGGGGTTAGGGTTGGTGCGCTGCGGCGCCATACGAACTAGGTTTCCCCTATGTGAACGGGTGTTCGAGGTTTCCCTCGCGTGAACGGGGGTTTGAGGTTTCCTACACGTGAGTTGGTTATTTGAGGTTTCCCTACGTGATCGGGTAATTAGGGTATCGAGGTTGTGAGCAATAGTGGCTTGCGGAATTGAGAATGTGATCCCCGTTTGAGGTTTCCCTACGTGATCGGGTAATTGGGGTATTGAGGTTGTGAGCAATAGTGATTTGCTGAAGTGAGAACATGATCTCCGTTTCGAGGTTTCCCTTACGTGAGAGAGTATCTGAGGTATTAATAACTTGAGCAGTGTGACGTTTTGGTATCAGGTTTTGAGGTAGTGGTTTGCCCTGGTTAGATTGGGGACGAGTAGCGAGTACTGGTTGGGTTGCGGAAGGTTATAAGTAAAGGCATAGAGGACCGTGTGGGGGTTGCACTAGACCTTACCGGAGTGACTAATGGAGTGGTTGTTCGGTCTCTGATTTGGGCGTCAGTTTTATTAGATACCG
Organism: Erodium maritimum; assembly: GCA_963921825.1. Classification (NCBI taxonomy): domain Eukaryota; kingdom Viridiplantae; phylum Streptophyta; class Magnoliopsida; order Geraniales; family Geraniaceae; genus Erodium; species Erodium maritimum. Next base: position 116,023,061 of record OY997588.1, read on the forward strand.
GGGTGTCACACTCGTTTGCTTCGTCGAGTAGTGCTGAGATGTTGGGGCTGAGTTTAGAGCCGTTGAGTCCACCCCTGCGTCTGGATACGCCGGTTGGGGGTGATATGGTGTTGACTAGGGCCTGTCGTGCCTGCGGAGTTAGAGAAGCGAACCGATACAAGAGGTTCGATAGAAGGCTCAAGAACCCTGATGCTGGATCGAGTCCTCACCCCGAGGATTCGGGTATGTTCGGAGTTGGTAGGCACGACGACGGTAGATGAGCGAGGTCTTAGAGAGACCGCGAGGTTCCGTGGGGTTCGGCAACGACTGAGCTTGTGCGTGTATCCGTGGGATGGATACTTACGAAATGACAGCCTTTGACGTGATCCTGAAAATGGATTGGCTGGCGAAGTGACGAGACAATATCGACTGTTACAGGCGACAAGTGACGGTGTCAACAGGCAACATGGAAGTTTCGTGTATTCTGGGCAGTAGGAGCGGAGTTCTCCTGCCGGCATTGTCCGCAGTGGAGGAAGTATCGGCCGTGCAGAGCCGAGAGTTACCGTGAGCGGTGTGCGAGTTTCTCGAGGTCTGTCTTGAGGAGTTGAGCCGGTTGCCACCAGTTCGTGCGGTGGAGTTCAGAATAGACCTGGTGCCGGGAACGACACCGATATCGATGGCGCCTTACAGGTTCGTGCCAGCAGAGTTGACCGAGCTGAAGCATCAGCTCGAGGAGTTTCGGGAGAAGGGGTTTATCCGGCCGAGCACATCGCCGTGGGGAGCGCCAACACTCTTCGTGAAGAAGAAGAGTGGGGAGCTTCGGATGTGCATCGACTACCGGAAGCTGAACAGGGTTACGTGAAGAACCGATACCCGATGCCGAGGAGTGACGACTTGTTCGACCAGTTGAGAGGGTCGACGTGCTTCTCGAAGTTTGATCTGCGATCCAGATATTACCAGTTGTGAGTCTGGGAGGAGGACGTTGGAAAGACTGCATTCCGGACACGGTATGTGCATTACGAGTCCTTGGTGATGCCTTTTGGACTGACGAACGCACCTGCAGCGTTCATGGATCTGATGAACATTATATTCCGGTCGTTCTTATATCAATTTTGGTGGTGTTTGTAGACGACAGAGATCCGGGAGAGAGTTTCCGGCGGTGTTGACGCCGAGTGATAATTGGGAGTTACAGTATCACAGAGGTTTGTTCGTACCGAGTAACGGTGGAGGCGACGAGCTGTGAGAGTCGCATCATTCGTGTCGGACAGTGCACGTGGGTAGCACTAAGAGGAGCGCGACATCATGTGACATATCTAGTGGAGCGGGATGCGGAGAGCGGTTGCGGAGTTAGTATCGCGGTGCCTCACTCGTTAGTAGGTGAGAGCCGAACTACAGCGTCCCGTTGGATTACTGCAACCACTGCGGGTTGCACAGTGGAAATGGGGGGGGGGGGGGGCACGTCACGATGGATTTCGTGAGCGGTTAGCCGAGTTCGCCTACAACAACATATTTCAGGCCAATATCAAAATGGCACCGTTCGGAGCGTTGTATGGTAGGCCGTGTCGGTCGCCCGTGTGCGGGGAGAAAGTGAGGAATGAGGATTTAATGGGTCTAGAACTGGTCCGAGAGGCAGCTGAGTCGGTCGTGCCGAGCGTGAGCGGTTGAAGACCGCGTAGAGTCGGCAGGAGCTATGCTGACAGACGGCGCCGACCTCTCGAGTAAGCAGTCGGTGACCATGTATCCCGGGAGGTGAGTCCGAAAGGTGTACTGGTGCGTTTCAACCGCGGCGGAGGCAGGTTAGCCCCGCAGTGTATCGGGCCTTTCGAGGTCTTGAGTAGAGTGGGATCAGTTGCATACCGACTTGCACTGCCACCGCAGCTTGAGAATATCCACGTTTCCCAGTTGCGGAAGTATATGCGAACCCCTCGCACGTCATTGAGTGGACAGATGTCGAGGTAACGGGTGATGTCTCGTATAAGGAGAAACCAGTTTGGGAAATGGATCCACGGGAGCAAGTCCTGCGCGGAAAGGTTAACCGCTTAGAACGGGTGCATTGGCGACACCACGGGGCTGAGTCGACTTAGGAGCGCGAGGACGAGGTTCGCGTGAAGTACCCTGATCTGTTCGACCCCTGAGGTACGTCCGTTTTAAATTTCGCAGACAAAATTCCTTTAAGGGGGGTAGATTGTAAGAACCGCCCCCGGTCACCGCCAGTCAAATCGGCGAAAAATAGGAAAATTTTAAATTTTTGGACAGACACCTAAATGAACCTAAATTTGACCACGAGGGTCATATCGGACTTAAGTTGACCCCGATATCGACCAAAGTAAGTTCTGGGGGACTCAGGGAAACTTTCTGATCAATTTGGGAAAGGTTGACTTTTTGCTGGAAAAGTCAACCGAGCGACGTTTTGGTCCGTTCGAGGTCCGTTTTGGATCCAAAAAGATTAGCCGTCGTCACAACGGTCTTAGTTGAGCCGTTTCCTTGTAGCCCGTGAAGTTTCATAATTTCTTGGAAAATGTGCCCGTTCGGGGCTCGAGACGGCCGAATTTCGCGAATCTGACTGAAAAATATCTAGAAGATATTTTCCAAAAGGGGTGGGACCCACTTGCCACATGTCACACAAGTGGTGGTAGTTGTTATTTTTGAACAACTAAAGGGATGAGAGACATGGAGTGTTCGGCCACTTTGGAAAAAAGAGAAAGTGGAGAGAGAAGTAGAGAGAGAAAAGAAGAGAGAAAAGAAGAGAGAAAAAGGAGAAGAAAGTTTAGGGTTTGGGATTTCCCGACGATCCAACAGGCGGATCGTCTCAAAGGTCGAAGAATCAAGCTCCCGTCATCATTCCCTACGGTGAGAACCTATTCGATTTTCGTTTTGTTACGTTTAAAAGTTAGGGTTTGGAAAGAAATGGGTTAAATATGGATGAGTCGAGGTGTTGGGTTTGTTGGGAACGTTTTGGAGCGAAAAGGATCGTTTTCCGGTGACCGGAGGCTCGGGGGAGCTCCGGCCACCATGGGTGGTGGCTGGCCGGAGCTAGGACCGGCCACCATGGTGGTGAACCGGCCCAAAACCAGCCCAGCCACCCTCGGGTCTTGAGGACCGGGTGGGGCCCACGTGTTCGGGTCTCGGGTTTTCGTGTTCGGGTTGTTTAGGACGATCCCCAAGTCGTTAATCCACACCCGGAATGAATTTTGGAATTAAATTGTAAAAGTTGGAAATGACGGGTTTAGAAACTTTAAACGTGAATTAAATTGCTCGAAAATCGGAAATTGATTCCGTCGATTGCGTTCTAACCCTTGAATTATTCTAAGATCGTAGAAATGAAAACGAGAATTTTCGGAGCCCTGGAAGGGCGTTTTCCAATCCCGGGAATATTCGCCGAGCCGGGCGAAACGAGCCTTTCAGGGCCCATTATTGACAATGTCGAGTAATTGGGAAGTTTGGGAGTGACCGACATTGTCGGGGTTGAGTTTGGGCGTCAAATTCATTAAAATTCAGCTTTGTCTGCAAACTTAAAAAGTGCTTTGATTGTGATCTTGTTAGATCGTGCCGACGACCGCGGAAAAGAGAAGCTAGGCGAGTGATCGCGAGCACGCCGGAGCTTGGGCGTGGACTTTTTGGAAACGTTACGAGGTAGGGAAAACTAGCCGAATCTCGGCCCTGACTGGGGAAAGTTAACAGTAGAAATGCATGTGACACTTGGGTGTGGTGGGTTAAGTAAGTTTATCGAACAATAAAAAGGCGGGCGACACCGGGTGGTGTCGTATGATACGGAACCGTATCGAACAATAGAAATGCATGTGACACTTGGTTGTGTCGTAGGAGCAGTGAACATATTGATATTAGAAATACCGTGGCTTTTGGTTGTGCCCGTAGGTTGAGTGAATTGTTGGTGTCTTGGGTGGCCATGAGTGCCCGTGGGGTGTTGATCCCGTATTTTATTGTTGGTATATTGGGTGGCCATGAGTGCCTGTGGGGTGTTGAACCCGTATTTTATTGTTGGTATATTGGGTGGCCATGAGTGCCCGTGGGGTGTTGAACCCGTATTTTATTGTTGGTGTATTGGGTGGCCCTGAGTGCCCGTAGGGTTGTTGAACCCGTGTTTTACTGTTGGTGTCTTGGGTGGCCATGAGTGTCCGTGGGGTGTTGAACCCGTATTTTACTGTTGGTGTGTCTTGGGTGGCCATGAGTGCCCGTGGGGTTGTTGAACCCGTGTTTTACTGTTGGTGTCTTGGGTGGCCATGAGTGCCCGTGGGGTTGTTGAACCCGTATTTTACCATTGGTGTCTTGGGTGGCCATGAGTGCCTATGGGGTGTTAAACCTGTGTTGTTTCTGTTTGTTGAACTTTGATTGTGGACTGTCTCTGCCCGAGGTTGGGGGCCCGCCTGGCAAGAAAGGGGTCCCGTCGTCGCGCGCGTGTGCATTCGTCTACCTGAGGTTGGGGGCCCGCCTGACAAGAAAGGGGTCCTGTGGCCGCGTGTCGTGGGGGTTGGCTAGCCTTACGGGTTAACCACTGGTAAAGTTGTGCATTCTTCGGCGATGAAGGGCGGCTCCCCTTCGGACTAGTTATTGGAAAAGGATTGCGTTATGTATCGCGAACAGGTCGACCGTCTGGCCCGACAGAGACCGGGAAAGTTGCGTGGGGCAGGCTCGAGCCCAGCCGGTTAGCAACCGGCACTGAGCAGCTGGAGTGCGATCCTTTGTGATCTTGTTTGGTATGCGAGTGTTGAGTTGGTTTGTCACGCCCCAATTTCAGTAAACCGAACTCGGGACGCGAACGTTTAGAATAAGAAAACACTTTGAAAACATTTCCATTAAAACACTTTGCAATAACAGTTTAGTTCAACAAAAGGATAATTACAATTCAAAACACGTCCCAACAAGCGGACAAAAGGGCGAGGTATCCGTCGCTAGACCAAAAGTAAAAACCCGGACTCCGCTCCTAGCTCCACAAGCTTCGAGAGCTCACCTAGTCCGTCCCACGAACAGTACCTGTAGGAAAAGCAGCTAGGGGTGAGCGTTCGCTCACCACCACGGATAACAGACTGACTACGGCATAATTAGCAGACAATGCCGGTAACACCAAAAACAAACTCAACCCCGGGGACCACTGTCCCCAACCCAAGTACTCCGACTGACAAACACCCACGGTGACCTTCCTCGAACGACTCGACACTCAAACACGTAAGTAGACACGACACAACGATCACGACCTCTTCCAAGGACTCAAAGGAACTACGCAACACCAAACAAGATCACAAGGGATCGCACACCAAACAAGATCACAAAGGATCGCAAACCAGCTGCTCAGTAACCTCCTTCGCTCATGCGCTTTGCCGAACTACTCAGGCCAGGCGGTCGACCTGTTTCAATAACCTCTCTTACTCACGCACTTTGCCGAACCACTCAGGCCAGGCGGTCGACCTGTCTCACTCACGCACTTTGCCGAACCACTAAGGCCAGGCGGTCGACCTGTCTCACTCATGCACTTTGCCGAACCACTCAGGCCAGGCGGTCGACCTGTCTCACTCACCTCTCTCACTCACGCACTTTGCCGAACCACTCGGGCCAGGCGGTCGACCTGTCTCACTAACCTCTCTCACTCAGGCAACCACAATCACAGTCACAATCACAAACACAATCACAAGCAAGTTTAACAATACAGGCACTCAAGGCCGCTCAAGACACCTCAACAATCAAGACTCGGGTTCAACAACCCCACGGGCACTCACTGCCACTCAAGACACACCAACGATCAAGACTCGGGTTCAACAACCCCACGGCACTCACTGCCACTCAAGACACACCAACGGTCAAGAATCGGGTTCAACAACCCCACGGCACTCACTGCCACTCAAACTCGACAACAATTAACACGGGCACTCAAGGCCACCCAACTCAACAACAATTAACACGGACACTCAAGGCCACCAAACTCAACAACAAATAACGCACAACAACCTCCGGCATAAACGATGCCTCCAACAGTCCTAAGATCACTAGTTCCACAAACCACCTCCGGGCACGGTCATATGCCTCCAGTACTCCTAATATCAACAAGTTCACAAACAACCTCCGGGCATGGTCATATGCCTCCAGAAAATCTGTTAACGCTAAGTTCTCTGCTCTTACGACACTACTAAGTGTCACAAGCATTTCCAGTATTCGCTACGTTCCCGTATCATGCATTTCTAACATTCGATAACCTAACTAACCCACGACACCCCGGTGCCACATGCAATTCTACAGTTAACTTTCCCTAGTCAGGGCCGAGATCCGGCTACTTTTCCCTACCTCAACTGAAGAGCAACCGCTACGCTTCCTAGCTGCTGACGTTCTGGCTCGCTACCTCCGAGCTTCACTTCGATCGAAGCCGGACGCTAAAAGAAACACGAAAGCCATAGATTAATAACGGTTATGCCGGTAAGTTAAAGGTTAATTTAACGGTCAAGATTTCTCCAGTTTAAAACCGACAGTTGTCCCTTAAACTCGAGCGGGATAAAAGTCGGGTTACGACGGATCAGTTTGAGTACCCGAGCACCGAAACCGGTGCATGCGAGGCACGGTCCCAATGCACGAATCCCGAGGTCCGATTCAGCGGTCCGCTTTTGTTCCTTTTTAAACCCAATAGCAGTCCATTTCACCCAGAGTTCCAGAGTCGTTCCCAAATCCGATTAATAACCCCTTTTCAAAATAGAACGGTTTTTATTTTAAAACAAAATCCCCTTTTACTTAAAACCGTCGTTGAACTCCCTTGCTTTAACTAATTCCGTCTTTGATTTTAAAACAAAACGGGTTCCTTCCGTTCGTTTCCAAACTCGATATTTTGGTCCAAACCCTTAGAAAGTCGATTTGATTTCGTTTTCCCCCTTTTCGATTTAACTTCACTCGAGTCTAACCTTGATAAACGACTTTCGTTCTTTTTTTTTTTAAAACCCGTTTAACCTAAGCCGATCTAGTTTTAACGATAACAATTTTTTTACGTCTGAACACAAGGATTGAACTTTTGGTTCACAACTGATTTTCAAAGTAAACTCAACTTAACCCTTTTTTTTTTTGTTCACAGTTAAACAGATCCGAAAAAGAAACGTAAGAAACAATAATACAATAAACTTAAATTTGTTTTCTTTACAATTTCATATTAACGTCCAAATACAGTAAAACTTTAAACAAAACCAGATTCACTGAAATTCGAAGACGGGAAAAAAGGGTTCGGTTTCGAACCGGTCGGCCGCCGGCGAGGGCGGCGTCGGCCGGGGCCTAACCGTAGAGGACGGACGGCGGCGTCGGCGAAGAACGACGGGGAGGTGGAGCACGGCGGAGTACGGCGGGGATCCGCCTCGGATCCGGACGAAGACGGGCCGTTCCGTCCCAGATCTGTGCCCGCACCGGCGAGTCCGTCTCGGCTCGGCCGTGCACGGCGACGGCGGGACTCAGGGACGCTCGGGCGCGGAGGGGCAAAGGGAGCTCGCCGTGGTTGAACGGAGGTCGGAGACGGTGACTTCCGGCGAGACAGGCCCGAGAGAGGGAGGGGTTCGGCCAACAGTGGCGGCGGCGACGTGAGCTGGAGAAGGCGGGGCGAAGGCGTGGCCGGCCGGAGAAGGAGGGGATCGGTGAGGGACGGCCAGGCTCGGGATCTGAGAGGGAGGTGGAAGAGGGGGTCGAGGGCGGTGGCTACGGGTGTGGGAGGGCGGTGGCCGGACGGAGAAGGAAGGGAGACGGGGACGGCGTGGGGACGAGGGTGAGATGGAGATGTGGCCGGACTCGGGACCGGCGGCCGACGACGGGAGTTGAGAGGAGGGTGGGAGGTCGGAGAGGGTTCGGGAACGGGAGAGGAGATGGGGCGGCTGAGTGGGGGAAGAAGATGAAGTGAAGCTGAATGGGTTGAAACCCTAAAAAGGGTCTTTATACCCTGGGCTTGGGCCGGGTCTGCTGGTTTGGGCCGGGTCTGGCCCGCCCGGTCCAGCCCTTTAAATATAATATTTTTTTTTTTTTTGCACTTGTTTTAAAAACCTACCTTAAGGTTTCCGGATTGCAATTTAATACCCTTTTGAAGCGAAGCGGGTTTTACATGGTTGGGGAAAGTAACAGTTTGTGTATCAGTCGGGTTACTTGAGTTGGGGATAGTAGTCCCCGGTGTTTGGTTTGTTGTTGGTGTTTCCGGCATTGTCTGCTACTATGCCGTAGTCAGTCTGGTATCCGTGGTGGTGAGCGAATGCTCACCCCTAGCTGCGTTTCCTACATGTACTGGTCACGAGATGGACTAGGGGAGCTCTCGAAGCTTGAAGAGCTGGGAGCGGGAGTCCGGGTTTCCATTTGAGTTTAGCGACGTACGCCATGTCTTTTGTCCGCTTGTTTTGGACGTGCTTTTGAGGTGTAAATTATTATTTTGATTAACTAAATGGTGATTTTAAGCGATTTATTTAAAGTGTTTGAAAATGATTTTATTGTTTTACCGTTCGCGTTCCGAGTTCGATTCTACCGAATTCGGGGCGTGACATGTGCTATTAGCAAATGAGACTTGATGATGGAAAGCTTCAGATGTCGAAGCTCACATACGGTCCCATTCTGTTCTTTCTCTAGAACTTCCATTTTGAGCTTTTTTGAGGAATCCATTTTCGTCTCTAAGATCTAGTTATTCAGAAGAGATGTGAGTGTGAATAATTTTTTATGGATGATAGAGGTGGTATATTTATAGGGGTATTGATAAATAGTATGTAGCGGAACACGTGCCAAGCACGCACGTAATGTGATAAAAGCACATTGTTGCAAACAGAATGTCCTATATTCGCAAAACATAATACTTATTTCCCCAAACTGGAAAACTATTTACGGAAAACAGGATGATAATTTCCGCAAACAATAATTTTGTATTTCAGAAATACAAGATGTTGTTTTTCCCAAACCAGAATACTAATTTCCGAAATTCATCATGTTGGAACACGTGTCAAGCATGCAACAAAAGTAAGGTAATCATGATTTTAATTTTTGATCTGACTACAAGCAACCACCCTTTTATTTCGCCCTTTCATTTCAATATCTTTTGTCATCATTACAAAAATCTCCTCGCGCCAAACGAAAAGCTTCCCAAATTAATGGCGTTGTTCCATTTCCTGATACCCTTTTGATATTTTTATATTGAAACCCAAATCAACTATTTTCTCATCATCCCTATCGTACTAGGTAGCCATGTCATCATCTCCCAAGTCTCCCTCTATTCTGTCTTCTAACAGTGATGGAGACAAATGGAAATCTTTCGAATGCAAGTCTCCACCATCTCAAATCTTCAATAGTGATGATGATAACGATGTCTTCTGTTCAAAGAGGCGCATGATTAATCCCTCCTCCTCCTCCTCCTCTGATGATGGTCCTCTCATCAATGAGTATGACATTCCTCAACCGAGGGATCCTGATTATGAAATCACCGCCGGATGAAGATGAAGATGAAGATGATAATGAGGAAGAATATGAAAATGAAGAGGAGAATGAGGAAGAAGATGAAGAAGATGAAGAAGGAGATGCAGAGTTTGAACCGGAAAATGAAGACAAGGATGAGGATAAATCACCTTCAACCGCACCTGCTCCTATAAATCCATTTAATTATATGGACAATGAGGAAGAAGATGAAGATGAAGAGGACAATGATGAAGACAGTTGTTATGTTGATGAAGACTGGCACGACGATGATGAAGAAGATTTCCATGCAGAGGATGATAAAGAAGAGCAAGAGGGAGAAGAAGAAGAAGAAGACAACATAGAACCATATGAGGAGGATCCTGAGAAAGGAGTTGTGGAAGATGAAGAAGATTTTTTGGATGATGATGATAACGACGGAGACAACGATAATGATGCTTAATTACTGTAGTTTTTTAATCTTTTTATCATATGAAATCAGTCAAGTTTAAGTTTATTTTTGGTTTGTGGATACAGTTGTTCTCGTTTGCAAGTACAAGAACCCTAGTTTGCATAAATAATCATTCAAGTTTGCAAACAATGCAATCTAGACAGAGTAAACCAAAATGAAAACCGTTTGCGGATATCGATATAATATTTTGTGGATGAAGAACAAATCGTTTGCAGATAAGCTAAAGAGGACAAATGATATTTCTCGGAAATGTTTTCATTCATAACACAGGTTGAAAAAAAGAGCACCATACATAAAACATACAAAAAAAGAGTAGAAGAAAGCCATCTTCTTCTAGGCGTTCATTGACGTAGTGGTAGCAAACTACAACATATCTACAACAGCATCAAGTGCTTTGTTAACCTTTGCCACACTGGTAATGAGGTTTTTGATAGTAGTTATGAGGTCACATGGCATGTCGTCCTTGGCGAGTCTGGCTGTCTCAACCACAAGAAGATCGATATCAAGTTTTGCTTCCATCAACTTCACCTTTAAGATGTTGTGCTTCATTGAGACCTTCTCAACATTAAGAAGAATCCTCTGTTTTGCGAATATGGCCTCCTCCTCTTCAGCAACTCCTCCTTCTCGATGTTGGGGCTTTTATCCTTCTCGATGTTGCAAGCATTCATGGTTTATAATTGGGAGAGAGTTGAGGTTTGCTAAGAGTTGAGGTTGACTTTATGTTTTGTTTGCACAGTTTTCTGTATATATATAGGCAAAATGTAGGGGTTGGTGGGTCCTTAAATATGTCGTGATGGATGTTACACGTGCCACGGTGTTGATCTTTAAATGGTCCCTAAATATATCCTCATAACAGAATTGTTTTATGAGGATACAGTTATTCTCGTTTGCGAATAGAAGAATCCCAGTTTGCGAAAGTTGACACAATACCAAGCAAAACATTTTCCTTCATAACATAGGTTGAACAAAAGAGAAGCGTACATAGGTTGTTTTTTGAGGTTTTATTTTTCATTGTTTGAGAATATAATCATTCCAGTTTGCAAACAATGCAATCTAGACCAAGTAAACCAAAGTGAAAAATGTTTGCGTATATCGATATAACCGTTTGCGGATGATGAACAAATCGTTTGAAGATAAGCTAAAGAGGACAAATGATAGGCAAGGAAAGCATAGAGAATTTTTTTTTTTGCTAATACTGTTATTATTGTTTGCATATATAGAAGATTTTGTTTGAGAATGAGAATGAGGATGTTTTTATTTTTTCTGTTTTCGAAATCAAATACTTTTTTGATTTTTTTACAGTTTAAAATGACCAGCGTTGTGTTTATTAGTTTTTATTTACGACCATTTGTTCTAAATTAAAATCTCAGATGAGCAGGCCTAGATTGCGGATATTAGAATTATATTTTGCGAGAGAATCTGGGTTGCTTAAAATAGACGCGCGTTATTTAAAAGGTTAAATTATAACCATATAGGGTGGCTATCCAGTAAAAACCCTCCTTATTGTGCAAACTACGAACCAATCTAAGCCACAGGATGCGGTCAAAGTGACGTCAGCAGAGCGCGCGCGATGCTGACACGTGGCAGATGCGCGCGCGCCTCTGCCCGCGCGCGTGAGCGTGTTGACCACGCGCGCGCACGTTGCTAATAGTTTGGCGCGCACAGTGCTAATAGTTTAGCACAGTGCCAACCTATTAGCACTGTGCGCCCAAACTATTAGCACTATGCGCGCCACGTGTCAGCACTGTGCGCGCGCACCAGCAGCGCGCGCGCCCACGTGTCAGCACCTGGTGAGTTCGTAGTTTGCATAATAAGGGGTGGTTTTTACCTGATACCAACCATATATATATATATATATATTTAGGGTAGATATCCAGTAAAAAACAGTGTTATTGTGCAAACTACGAACCTTCTCTGGCCACACGATTTGGCTAATCTGATGTCAGCAACAAGCTCCAGATTGCGACACGCGTCCAAAGAGTGGGCGCCAGCTCATTTGAACGAAACGCGTAATCGCGCGAGTATTAACGCTGAGTATATCGTTTGGCGATATTTTTTTAATTCGCGCCATTCAAAATAGGTAATTTTGTATTCTTTCCTTCTTCAACCTTCTCTTTTCGCGATTTCTGAGACAAATTTGTATTTCTTCCTTCTTCAACCTCCTGTGTTTGCGTTTCGCGATTCTTGAGACATCTCTGCGTCAATTCAACACGAAGCTCTATTTCAAGGTCAAAAAAACACGAAGATCGACCAAACAAACCACAAACTCGTCGACAATCGTCTAAAATACATGTAAGTTCTGAAATTTGTTAAATTATATTATTTGTCGAGTTTTCACAAAAATTGTAAGATTCCAAACTAGATATTCGTCGACAATCTGGTCCATTGTTACTTTTCAAACCAGTAGATTGATTTTGTTGGATTTTATGGACAAGTGTGTGTTATACAACTGAGATTACTGAATTTAAAATAATGAATTTATTATGAAAACCCTAATTGTTGCACAAATACTGGGACTTGATTTGAGATAGTGCTTGTAACATCCAGAAAGGGAAGCTAAGCATCCCTTTGGGATGCTTGTAGCATCCCATCAATAAAGGATATTAGCACTGGTAGATTTAGAGTTCAATCATTAATACAGTGTGTTGTTTATGTCCATCCATAAAGGATATTAGCACTAGTAGATTGAGTGTTCAAACCACTGATGTAGTGTGTTGTTTGGTCACTAGTATACACACTTGCTGCTATTTGCATATTCACATTGTAACATGCACAACACTGATAGTTTGAGTGGCCAACTGCTAGTGTTCTGTGTTTTGAAATACTAATATGATGTATGTGTAAGTGCTAATAGGGTGGTTTGTGTGTCCAATTACTTATACACCACTGTTACTTGTTTCTACAGTGAGGAGAAAAATATGACTACACCAAATAGTAATACCACACGGACAACACCTCGCGTAACACACCAAACAGCAAAAAATCCACCGCGTGTGCCCACACCGACAACACCTCGTGTAACACGCCAAACAACACAAAAACCACCGTGTGTGCCCACACTTGTACCATTGAACACAAGCAAAATACCCCTATACCTCAGCCAATAGTAGTTGTAGAGGAGACACATAAGCCTGCCAACTTTGATAATACAGTGGAATTAGATGACATGGAGTCACCAGTAGTAGCTGTAGAGGAGACACATGAGCCTACCAACTCTGATAATACATTGGCAGTGGATGACATGGAGTCACCAGCTGACGTGACAAATATCCACCAACCAGCTTCTGGTGAAAACTCTGATGATACGATCAGAGTGGATGATGTTGTGGAACCTGTAGTGTAAGCAAATCCAAATCAACCAAGTTCAAGTGAAAGCAGACATTCTGAACATTCTGCAATCCCGGTACCTGCTTCATTCAACCAGCTAACAGAGGATGGGAAAAAGGAATACATTCCAAATTATCACGAGGACAGGAAGCCGAGAGTGAATAAGGAGTTCAACATGCTAGCTGCTGCGATTAACTTTTATGAGAGTTACGCTAAAGTGACAGGTTTCAATGTCCGGAGAGGGGCAGAAAAAAGCACAAAGATGAAACTGTGACCCTCAAGTACTTGCTCTGCTCAAAAGAAGGGCATAAGTACAAGCCCAAGGAACCTAAGGATAACGAGCCAATAGAAGAGAAGAAAAAAACCGTCTGTTGACAAGAACTTGGTTGTAAAGCAAAGATAAGTATAAAAATTTAAAGCCGGGGAAAATGGGAATGTCTACTACATAAAGGATTTTGTTGAAGCCCACAAACACGAGTTGTTCGTCATGAACGACAGACAGTACATGAGATCCAACAGGAGGGTGACTTCTCCGATGCAGAACTGGTTGCTTAATTGCCAGAAAGCTACGGTTGGTCCGGTTCTGTGTCATAAGGTCTTAAGCGAAACTCTTGGAGGGCAGGAAAAGGTTGGTGCCACTACGAGGGATTTCATGAATTACCAGAGAGATCTACGGGCATACATAGGGGATATGGATGTGCATATGGTACTGGACAGGTTCCATGAGAAGAAGGAGTCCTGCTCGGAATTCTTTTTGGAATTCAAAACAGACCGCTCCGACAGATTGACGGCTATTTTTTTGGGCTGATGTGGATATGATGAAGGACTACAAGTTGTATGGAGACTGTGTTGCGTTCGATTCCACCTGTCACACAAACCAATAAGTAAAGTTGTGATATTGTTTGTTAAGAGATATATAAAATTATGTTTTTTATTATAAAAAAAATCATTTGTAGGTATGACATGGTATTCTTTCCATTCACTGGAATAAACAGCCACAACAGATCAACCACCTTTGCAGCAGCCCTGATATCGAAACAAGATGTACCATCCTTTGTTTGGATTTTCCAAACATTCCTCAAGGCGATAAACGGGAAGGAACCTCTATGCCTCAATACTGACCAGGACCCTACAATGAAGATTGAAGTAAACGAGGTGATGAAAGAGACAAAACACCGGTTCTGCATGTGGCACATCGTGGAGAAAATTCCAAAAAAGGTGAGTACAAGTTCACATTCATTATGGTACTGATTGATTGGACTAAGAGTGGTGCAATGTTAAGCTATAGTTGTAACATCCCGCCGCGCCAGACCCGGGCCCCACGTGCGGCGATGTTAGGTCTGCAGCTCAATACACTCCAACCCCTCTGGTGTATTGTCCACAGAAAAATACCTACCTAGGTTGTTGGTGAGACTTGAACCCAAGACCTCACCCTTTATAGCATTTCCTTGAGTGATGTTATCACTAATTGAGCTGCAGCTCAATTGGTGATAGCATCACTCAAGGAAATGCTATAAAGGGTGAGGTCTTGGGTTCAAGTTGTTAGTCTTAGTGCCCATAGTTCAATCCTAAATGTCCAAATGTATATATCATCGTTAGCAATAAAATTAAAGCGGCTCTATATTACTTATGTGTTGGAGTAATATATCGATGTGTGCTCTGATCTATGCCCACCATGCGAATAGAACCATAGATCGAGATAGATCACACTCGATGGGTCCCTAGTCAACAAAGCTTCACTAGAAGCGACTAGTATGAAAGATGGCTCTTTATGGCTTACGTTCTGTTAGTCATTGGAATGGGATTCCGGAGTCTGATCATAGATATCATGTGGGACATGATATTGGATGACCCGCCCTGAATATGTGCCATAGATTAAGTCATGAACATATTCAGTGTCGTAGCTTGTCATGTATCCTTAGACCAAGGAGTCTTTGTGATCGCTATGTAGTCAACAACTGAGTTTGACCTGAGCCTAACGTTGTCCGTAACAGGGCTTCCATAACGGCTAGGATTGGCTTGGGGACGGGCTACATGAGTGACACGAAAGGTGGCTAAGGGATTTATCCCTCATACTGAGGTATGGGAAAGATATCGGTTCTCGGCCGCTTGATCGAGAGTGACTGAAAGAATAGCATGGCCATGCACATGATACTGGGTATCATATCTTCAGTCATCTCACATATCAAGGAACGGTGATTGAGAATAATAAGGATGACGGCTCTATGCCTTATCTCAATCAGGATATCGGAGATAAAAGGATAATGACAGGGATGACGGAAAGGTTAGAATCGACAGGGTCGATTCGTTATGCAGTGTCAGGCAATACTAAAGTCTCGTTAGTTGCCACTTAAATAGGATCAAGTAAAATGGGATTTTACGTTGATCTATTGACATGCATAAACCTAAGGGTCACACCGGAGGATGAAACTCATTGACACATTTATGGAGAATGGCCAAAAGGGAGTTGTCTCGGCACATGACCAAAACTGGGTTTTGGGTCATGTGCTCGTAAGTGAATAGGACTTTACTGATCGAGACAAGGCTTGGAGTCTTGGGATTGATCGCGTCGGATAATGTTGGACATTTCCGGTATGGAAGGCTTGGAGGCGATGAGCGAATCACGGGACCTCGTTGGAAATGGCCACGGGCCATGTTCCAAGAGGCCCATGAAAGGCCCATGCAACCAAGGCCCATGGAACTAATTAATCAAGTCTTGATTAATTAGTACTAAGCAAGCAAGACAAGGATTAAGGTGTTGGTGATTCACCACCTAACCCAATCTTGTCTTGCCATACTTTGTCCTATTTACACCTTACTTGACACCATACTTGTCCCATGCCTTTAGTTGGACAAGTATGGGTTTTGTTATGTTTAAGTCATCTTTTTTCAACATAACAAACACAAGACAAGAATAGGAAACACAACTTCTCTCCCCCTTCCCTTGCAATTTCGGGTTTGGCAAATTCCCACCTCCATTTTTGTGTTCTTGAGTCCTCAAAGAGAAGAACTACGTGGCTTTGATTCCCATGTGGATACGTAGGCGTCTTGGAGACTCAAGCCAATCATTC
The DNA here is from genome assembly GCA_963921825.1 of Erodium maritimum. NCBI lineage: Eukaryota > Viridiplantae > Streptophyta > Magnoliopsida > Geraniales > Geraniaceae > Erodium > Erodium maritimum. The sequence continues at coordinate 116,039,303 of OY997588.1, forward strand.
GTTAACCGGTGTTCTTGTTTTGGTAAGAAATAGTGCTGAATTTTTCTCTTGTGAATCCATTCTTTGTTAGTTGTTTCATGGTTTAATCGTCTCTTGGTTTTCATTGATTTTCCGCTGCGAGTTGGTTCATCTCCAACCCTACCTCGAGACCCAACACAAGTCTCACCAACAACCTAGGTAGGTATTTTTCTGTGGACAATACACCAGAGGGGTTGGGGTGTATTGGGCTTCAGACCTAACATCGCCGCGCATGGGTCCCGGGTCTGGCACGACGGGATGTTACAATAATGTAACTGGTTGGATGACTTCTTACTTGTTTGCCACTCACAGTAGCAAATAGGTCACCATTCATACCACTTATAATTTAATAATCATCTTCTGGTAGTTTACAATTCACTGTACTGATAGTTTGGCATGTTACTTGTTGTTTTGGCAGGTTTCCCTTGGCCATTTGTCTGGCACTAACTTTAAGGAAGAGATTAAGGAAGTGGTGTGGTCCATGACTATGACGATAGATTAATTTGAGAAAAAGTGGCCTGAGATAATGAAGAAGTCAAATTTAGAGGACAATGCCTGACTGCAACAACTGTTTGAGATGAGGGAAGACTGGATACCCGCCTACTTTCATGATTTGCCGATGGCGAGGCTGATGAGTACGACATCCCGTTCTGAGAGCCAAAATTGTGCCTTTAGGAAGTTGACCGACAAGTATCTCCCGCTGGTCCATTTCATGTGGAGAGTCGAGGGTGTGGTGAACAACCAAAGGGAGGAAACAAGGTACTTGGCCATGAAGTCTGCCACGTGTCACCCACAGTACAAGCTGAATATAGAACTCGAACGCCTTGCTTGGAACCTATACACACTGCCGATATTCTTCAAGGTGCAGAAGTATATGATGCTAACTAACAAGCTCACACTCTACAACATGAAGGACAAGAAGACTAGAGAAGGAATGACAAAGTTATACTTCATCATGGACGATAGCGATAGTAAATTCATTGTGGCGAGGACGATGGACACGAATCACTTTGATTGTTCGTGCAAGAGGTTCCAGGGGAGAGGTTTACTGTGCATCCACATATTCCTAGCGATGAGAAATGCAAGGATGAAGCTAATCCCGGATAGCATGGTGAATCTGAGATGGTGTAGGGAGACAGCCAGAGAAGACGAAGCAGCAAGGGAAAACATGGATCCCGAAGATACGAAAAAACTGATAGAGGACATCAAGAAACGGTTTGCTGAGCTCATCGAAATGTCGGATCCTTCATTTTCTAATCTGCAGAGTCTATTTGACACACTGAAGAACACAACCATACACATCAACAACGAAGACTACAGGTCAACAAAAATGCAAAAGAAGAAGAAGATAGAGAAAATGACATGGATTAAAAGGCCATTGGAGCTGAAGGTGCAGAATCCACCGCAGTCAAACAACAAAGGGTCTCGGAAGAGCAGGAGAAAACTTTCAAAATTCGAAGTAGCTGTACAAGCAGCAAGCAAGCCACTAAGACAGTGAAAGACATGTTTAAAGATGGTAAACGACCATGATAGTAGGAATTGTCCAGAAAAATAAGGAGAAGCTTGAACAACTATTAGTATATGTTTATGATTTTGGGTTAAACCTGTCTTACTTTTGAACACTTGGGAAATATTAGTATGGTATGAAACTTTGAATGACTTGTTGCTTAAAATAATTGTGTTTTTAGTTATTTATGGTTTTGAAGTTTCGAAGTGTTAAAAGAATCATAATGCAGTATTGCTGATGGACTGGTGAAGGAGTACTAATAGATTGGTGGAGACGTGCTTGTAGCATCCATTCAGAAAGGACGTTTTGGAGAATCCATTCCGAAGGGATGCTTGTCATCATATATTGTTAACTGTTGAGTAAAAAACAGAGTTGCATGTAGTAAAATATTATCAACAGTGCATAACATTATTTAACTCGTAAATATATAAATAAACTTCTAGCTTACATATATCTGATAGTTTTCCATACAGACCACTGATTTGTTAATCTGCACACTGCTGATAGATTATTATTTCCCTTATATAATGAAACACAAACAAAAATAGTTCACATATATTAAACATAAACAAATATATATAAAACCAGGTGTCCAACACAAAAGCAGATTTAAAACATTCAGTTTAACAAGTTCAACAAAAACAGCAAATTTAAAGAAAGCATAAATAGAAAGGAAACGATGTAACGGAATCTAAACGGCCTGATCTGCTCTGGAGAACTACTCTAGTACACGACGAATTGCAGTCAAGTGACAAATGAGCGATACATGTCTCCGAACTTCTTCCGACGACCATTCCTTGGTGTCGATGTGAGTGAGGGTCACTAGTTGTTCGTTGACATCAGCCTGGACGCTGAAAATTTGCTCTTCAACCTGCTTATACACCATCAGCCTTGCGTAATGCTCCAGTTTTTATATCCCTGCAACGACCTGACCTGAACGAGATGGAGCAACCATGGATGATAGACTCGCGGTTGGGGTTCCTGCAAAAAAACTGAGTAGAAGTAAAAGTAAAATGTGAAAGAATAGAACACGGTTCTTACTTTATATAGGGAGTGAAAAGGAACCACCACCTTAAATCTAGGGAGAAAACCAACCGTCACAAGCGTTGATGTGTGTGTAAATATTTATTAAAGACTATTTAACGACGGTTTAATTGGAATGTGGATATGACAGGTAGAGTTTTGAAAATATAAGAAGAATACAAGCGGTTTCTTAACTACCCAATCAGTTAAGGAAGATGTGGCAAGTATTAAAACTGCCCACTAACTCCATCACGAGCTACAGTTCACTATAAATACACACCTCAGTAATCCCCAAAACTAACCAAGAAAAGAGTGTTGTCTATCCAAATTCCAGTGTCTAAGGAGATCTGTCACGCCCCAAATTCAGTAAAACCGAACCTGGAGCGTGAACGTTTGAAACAATAAAACATATGAAACCTGTTTTGAATAAACACCTTAAAATCACCATTTAGTTAATCAAAATAATAATATTTACAACTCAAAAACGTCCCAACAAATGGACAAAGTACAAGGTATCCGTCACTAGACTCAAAAGATAAAACCCAGACTCTGCTCCTAGCTCCACAAGCTTCGAGAGCTCACCTAGTCCGTCCCACGAACAGTACCTGTAGGAAAAGCAGCTAGGGGTAAGCGTTCGCTCACCACCACGGATAACAGAATAACTACGGCATAATTAGCAGAGAATGCCGGTAACACCAACAACAAACTCAACACCGGGGATCACTATCCCTAACTCAAGTACTCCGACTAACACGCACATACGGTGACCTTCCTCAACCGACTCGACACTTGGACACGTAAGGTAGACCTGACACAACGATTGACGAACTCCTCCAAAGAAACGACAGACAATCACACAACACCCAAGATCACGAAGGATCGCACACCAAACAAGATCACAAAGGATCGCACGCCAGCTGCTCAGTAACCTCTCTCACTCACGCGCTTTGCCAAACCACTCAGGCCAGGCGGTCGACCTGTCTCAGTAACCTCCCTCACTCACGCGCTTTGCCGAACCACTCAGGCCAGGCGGTCGACCTGTCTCAGTAACCTCCCTCACTCACGAGCTTTGTCGAACCACTCAGGCCAGCCGGTCGACTTGTCTCAGTAACCTCCCTCACTCACGTGCTTTGCCGAACCACTCAGGCCAGGCGATCGACCTGTCTCAGTAACCTCACGCACTCATGCGCTTTGCCGAACCACTCAGGCCAGGCGGTCGACCTGTCTCAGTAACCTCCCTCACTCACGCGCTTCCCCGACACAAAGTCGGGCCAGGCGGTCGACCTGTCACATTCAAAACCCCAAACCAGACACGAGCGGCCAGGACCCCTTTACTGACGGGCGGGCCCCCTACCCCGTCTTAACATGCAGACGCGTGTGCTCGAGGACCCCCGTTTCATGAAGCGGGCCCCTGATGTAGGCATAAAATGCATCGGTTTTGGATGTTTTTAGTCCACATTATTGAGCTTTTTAGTCCCGGGGTTGTACAATTTGGTGCATTTTTCTCTCGTTACTCGTACTTTGTCTCTCGTTGTGTTTTGTAGGTGCTTTGGTCGAAAAAGGGCAAAAATAGAGGAAACCCCGATTTTAGGAGTTTTGGAGGCTGACTGATCTTGAGAAGGACATAAATCCCTCATACGAACTCCGAATTGCTTCAAATAATAAATCAAATCGAAGAGAATTCAAAGATCTACAACTTTCGTCAAGGGAACGTCACTATTCTGATACGGGAAGGGGCCCGTTCCGTGCTTTATTCCGGGCCGGATTTCGGCCCATTCCGGGTCTCATTCTGGGCCGGTTTCCAGATAGTTCCGGGCCTCGTTCCGGCCCGTTTTTGGGCCCATTCCGGGCCACGTTAGGGGCCACACGCGTCAGGGCTTTTCCCAGCTCCATTTTTGGCATAAAAATAGGAAATTTCCTACTTCAAAAGCCAAATTTACCTATTCTAATTCCTATTTGAAGTAGGGAAAGAGGTCTTGAAGTCCTATATATAGAAGAGCATCCATTGAGAAAAGGGGAGAACTGGTATTGGACATTATTTTAGAGAGATTGAGAGTTAGGGTTTGAGTTTTGGTGAGAGAGAAGTGCTTAGGAACAAGGATTGAAGCAAAACTATTGAAGTTTCATCATTGAATTGGTATTTTGTATCAACTTTTACCTTTCAATTATGTTTATCTCTTGTTCTTTTTCATCTTTGTGTTCTTCATTCTTCTCCATGAACTAAATTTCTATTGATCTAGGGCTAGAGGAAGCAATATGAGTAATTGATTCAATGGGTTTGTGGTTATTGTGTGCAATTTGTGTTTAGGATATTGTTTACATAATTTTGAATTAATGCTTCATCAAATTGATCACTTGATAGTTGATTAGGTTTTAACACTCAATAATCGAAAGCTGAGAGTGTCTAAAAGGACTAAGGATTATGTAACTCGGGTTTAAATCTAGTCTCTAATAAAGTTAGGTTAACACGAGTGTAACAGCTATAGGCGTATAAACCGAAAGTTAGAGGAGTTCATGAATCGTAATGTTGTATGTCTCACTACACCCAGATTAGAAATAACTAGGTGGTCAGATTATACTAGGGACCTAATTCGATCGAAAGATGTTTAGGACCAGCTGAGAGAACTTCCGTTACCTTAGACTTACCTTATTTGCACATGTAAACACAAACCTCTGCGAGTCAATAGTCATATTGTGACCCCGTTAAAGCCCTAGATCACATTTTCCCCTGAATTTCACAACATCTGCTATTTTTGCCTCGTATTTGTTCTCACTTTACTTTAATTGCTTTTTCAACTTGTTATTTACATTTTCAAAACCCAAAACAAACTCTTTTCAGAAACAGATTAATAACGGATTTTAAATCGAGTGATTGTTTTACTGCTCCATTGGGTACGATAACCGGACTTGAACCGAAATACTACTTGACGACCAGTGCGCTTGCCGCGCCCTTTTTGTGAGTTAATTCTCAGGGCGTCAAGTTAATGGCGCCGTTGCCGGGGAGCAACTAAAGCAACACTTATATTTTTAATTTGTGATGAGACTGTTTCATTTATTTTTTTTTTAGTTAATTCATTGCAACATAAATTTTATGGAGAATTGGTATGATAACAATGTGTATTGTAATTTGTGTTGAGATAACGGTCATGTTATGTATGATTGTGAGTATTTTGTAAAAGCAATTTGCTATAGTCAATTATGGGAGGACGCTTCCACTTTTGATCAAGGTTATCAAGTTGAACCACAATTGTCTTACGATGAGGAGTCATCACTTGAAGCAATGTGTCTTGCTCTCATGAATAAATTGGCGGAGAAGGCTAAAAGAGATGAAGAAAGAGAAAAAGAAGACGAAGAAAGAAAGAGAGCAATGGACGAGCGATTTCAAAAGCTTGAAGATCAGGTGAATCTTCTCATACAAGTGATGAATGAGAGAGCTTGTCACGCCCCAATTTCAGCGAACCGAACTAGGGACGCGAACGTTTAAAAGTTACAAAACTTGAAACCTGTTTCCATTAAATCACTTTAAAAACCAGTTTAGTTCCACAAAAGAATATTATTTACATCTCAAAAAAATTAGTCCCACACTTGGACAAAACGAGGTACACGTCACTAGACTCAAAACACCCAGCAACCCGCTTCAAGCTCTTCAAGCTTCAGAAGCTCACCTAGTCCAAACTGCGAACGGTACCTGTAGGAAAAGCAGCTAGGGGTGAGTGTTCGCTCACCACCACAGATAAAGGACTGACTACGGCATACTTAGCAGACAAAGCCGGTGACACCAACAACGACTCAAAAGACACACACACGACCCAAACTTTCCTCGACTGACTCAACATTCGGACACGTGATGTAGACCCCACACTACGATCGACGACCTCCTCCAAGACACGACTGACCACACAATACCAAAACAAGACCACAAAGGATCGCAAACCGGCTACTCAGTAACCAATCTCTCTCTCTCGCCCTTTACCGATCACAGACGTGGTCAGGCGGTCGACCTGTCGCGCAACTTCTCCCGATCCCAGTCGGGAGGCTAACCCACAACCTCTCCGCTTCACCCGATCCCAGTCGGGTGGTTAGCCACACCCGCGCTTCCTTCCCCCGATCCCAGTCGGGGAGCTAGCCCACAACCCCTCCGCTTCTCCCGATCCCAGTCGGGAGGCTAGCTACACCACACAACCTCCACCAGTATCAAGTAACCAATCACAATCACAAACAAGTTCAAACAGACAGTAACGACACCGGTGACAACTCCACAGGCACTCAAGGCCAACAAGACACCAACAACCAAACACAGGTTCAACAACCCTACGGGCACTCACGGCCACCCAAAACACCGAAACGACAACACGGGCTCTCATGGCCACCCGAGACTCAGCAATAAATAATACGGGCTCTCAAGGCCACCCAAGACTCAGCAGTAAATAACACGGGCTCTCAAGGCCACCCAAACTCAACAATAAATAATACGGGCTCTCAAGGCCACCCAACTCAACAGTAAATAACACACAACAACCTCCAGCCTAATCGATGCCTCCAACAGTCCTAAGATCACTAGTTTCACAAACAACCTCCGGGCATGGTCATATGCCTCCAGTAAATCAGTTATCTTTAAGTTCTCTACTCCTACGACACTACTAAATGTCACATGCATTTCCAATAATTACTAATTTCCCGTAACATGCTTTTCTAATATTCAATAACCTAAATAACCGACGACACCCCGATGTCACAGGCAATTCTACAGTTAACTTTCCCTAGTCAGGGCCGAGATCCGGCTACTTTTCCCTACCTCGTAAACAACTCCAAAAGCGCTCCACTAAACCCGAGATGATCCCAGTCACTCGACGAGCCTCCCTTTGCCTCGGTCCGCAGCACGATCTAAAAGAACACAAATTCAACGCACTTTTAAACTAGTAGGAATAAACCGAAAATTAATAAACTTAACGCCAAAACGTAACCCCGACACTGTCGATCACTCCAAAACTTCCCAATGACTCGACATTGTCGATAAAGGACCCGCAAAGGCTCGATTCGCCCGACATGGCGAATCTGCCCGGGTTTTGTAAATTGCCTTCCGGGGCTCCCTTTCGATCGAAGCCGGACTCCAAATTTAACACGAAGCCCCAAATTAATAACGGTTCCGCCGTTAAGTTAAAGTTTACGATTTGTCCAATTTAAATCCGATAGTTGTCTTTTACACTCGAGCGGGCTAACAGTAGGGTTACGACGGATCGGGTTCGAGCACCCGCGCACCGAACTCAGATTTGATCTAAACCCAGTTAAAACCCCTTTTATCTTAAACCGTCTTTGAAACTCCTTACTTTAATTAATTCCGACTTTGATTTTAAAACAAAACGACTTCCTTCTGCTCGTTTCCAAACTCGAGATTTTTGGTCCAAAACCCTTCTAAAGCCGATTTGATTTCGTTTTCCCCCTTTTCGATTTAACTTAACTCACGTTTCATTTTAACGACCGACTTTCGTTTTAAAACCCATTTAATTTAATCAGATCTAGTTTTTATCAAGAACCATTTTACGTCCAAATTACAAAGATCACCCTTTTGTTTTAATTCCGATTTTGGTTTTAAAAACTCAACTTAAATTCTTATACACACTTAAACAGATCTGAATCGTATTGAAACATAATAACAACAATACACTTTTTGTTCTTCTTTACATTTCAGATTAACCCTTTACAATAATCCTTTAAACAAAACCGAATTCACGTTTTTTTGTTCTGTTCTTTTCCATTTCCGAAGTTCTGTTCTATCACCAACCAGATCCGAACGAACTCGGGAAAGGAAAATAAGAGAAGAAGGACGAGATCGGATTTGGGTCCGGCCGACCACCGGCGACGCCGTTATCGGCCGAGGTTCCACGGACCGAGAACTCACCATACCGAAACGGTGGCAGGGGAGACGGTGGAGAGCGGCGGTGGAAGCGGTGGTGTACGGCGGTGTACGGCGGGGAGTTCGCCTCGGGTCCGGATGACTCGGTCCCGTTCCAGATCTGATGAGCTCGCCGGCGACGGCGGGAGCTCGGGTCACGTCTGGTTTAAGGGAAGGTGGAGCTCGGTGGTGAGTTAGGGCTCGGACGGGGAGGTCGGAGACCGGAAGAGGGCCGGAGAACTCGGCTCTGGGCGGTGGTGTGAGGTCGGCCGGAACCGGTGGTGGACGGACGGTTTTTTTGGACGGAGACGGAGAAGAGGCTGGTCGGAGATGAAGGAGGAGAGAGGTAGGGAGGTCGGGGATGGTGATGGTGTGGGCTGGCCGGAGCGGTGACGGGGTCGGGATGGAGGAGAAGTGGAAGTCGGGAACGAAGAGAGAGAGAGAGGAAGGAGGCAGGTCGGCAGCGTGTGAGGGATTAGGGTTTCAAAGGGGAGAAGAGGGTTTAAATACCCTGGCTTGACTCAAATGGGCCTCAGGTGGCTCGGGCCCAAGGACGGCTGGGCTGGGCTGGGCTTGCGCGCCTGGCTTGGTCCAGACCTGCTTTTTTTTTTTGCACTTGTTTCAAAAATCTACCTTAGTGTTTTCGGATTGCAATTTAAAACCCTTTTGAAGCGAAGCGGGTTTTACAGAGCTCTACATGATCAAGCAACTCACATTGAGGATGATCGTTCCAAACACTTGTGTGACACAATAGAGCAAGAAACTCATGATTCAATCATGAGTTTAGAGGTAAGTGCGGAATGTGAGGCATCAAATTTTAATCCCTCTTGTATAGTATCTATGTCATCTCCATATAATTCTGATGCAGTGAATTCTTTAGATGTAACTAATGATCATATAATAGAAAATAGTTCACAAACTCTTGTTGAGCCGAATCCTTCCATAGTATCCATAGAGTTGGCTGACAAATCTATTAGATATCCAAGGGGTACTATGGAAGATGCTCTCAAGAGAGGGGTTGTATTTGAATCTCCCATTGATTTTATTTTGGTAGACATCGAGCATGATGTCGAAATTCCCTTTAGTGTGGGAGATTCATTTTTGGATTCTAGCAAATCAACTCTATATGTTCAACCCATCCCATAGATTTTCAAAATTAATATTGAGCATAGAGATTTTAATATAAAGCATAATTTTTGTGATGTATTTGCTAGTCCTCATTCCCTATTTGTGAGCTTATATTACTCTATTGTGGTAGATATTCTTGACACTTGTTGTCATGAGCATTTTCCGCTTCATGGGATTCATATCCCTATAAAGTTGCGCCAAGATAAACCAAATTATAATTATTCTGTGAAGGCGAGCTTGATGAGATTAGCCTTGAGTTTGGAACTTTTGCAAAACTCAAGGAATAGTATCTTGTGCTACATTGTGTTCCTTCTCCCACCTTCACATCCACACTTGAAGAGTAGGACGCAATGGAAGTATGAAACGTTCGGGAGGCCTCCTGATTGAGCCTCCTACCCGTCGAGCAAACGACGTTAAACGAATGCGCTTGTTGGGAGGCAACCCAATATCCCTACCCTCCTTGTTTTGTATATGTTATGTATTGCTCTTATTTTCTGACTATTTGTGCAAGTTGGTGATACAGGATGGAAGCGTGAGAATTATAGTTGTATTTATTGGCGTCGAGTTCTTATGAACTCATTTGGGCGAAGTAGCTCTCCATCCACCCATGCACTAGGATTCCCACAGTCAATGCAGTTCGCATAGCGGTTCTTCGAGGGACAGTATCTCTTCCCTTCCTATTTTTTTTATTGTATACCGCTATTATATTTCCTTTATGCTATCTGGTGGGCGTTGAGCGCCCAAATTGTCGTGCTGATAGAACATGCATATATGATTTCGTGAATTGTGTATTTGCTGATTATAAGTGTGGGGCTGTTAGTTATGTGGCTAGGAGCATGTGTAGGATTGAGTCGCATTGGGGACAATGCTTAGTTTTAAAGTGTGGGGTGGGGTATGTCTTGCATTTTGTTTTTCTTTTGTGCTCATGCATCATTTCGTGTTATAAATTTTTGAAAAATACAAAAAAATTGAAAATTTTAAAAAAATCAAAAAAAAATATTTTCTGCTAATTTGTTGAGTCTATTGTGTATGATCTTAAGGTTTCAATGACTGAACTGTTGCATATGCTTATTTCCTTGCATAAATCAAAGTTGTACATGGGCATGAATGAATCTAATAAGTAGTGAAGCACATGCATTAGGAATAGCTCTTCCACTTGCATTTGAGTGTTTGCTATAACTAGTGTTGAATTTCTTTAATTTCTATGCGTGGTAAATTGAGTCTAGAACTACATGTATGACCCATTCAAGGCGAAATAAGAATAAGGAACATGGTTATTTGAGAAAATGATTTTAGGCCATCTATGGACCGTTTGAGCCAAAATTGCCTACCTTTGCATAATTATATCTCTTAGTCACCCCATTTGAGCTTTAGCCTATCGTTTCTAACCCGAACATTATGATCCTATGTGCCTTTCGTTTCTTTTTATATCCTCGTTATTGTTTGAACCCATATCTCTTGGCTTAGGTGCTTCATTGAGAGGGGTTATTATTTAGGATGTTGAGTAAGCGAAAGAAAAAAAAAGTAATTATATGCTATTGGGTTGTATTGAGAGATATTATTATAGCATTACCCCAAAAAGGAAAAAAAACAGAAAAAGAGGGAACAATAACAATTTCATATCCCTAGTGAAAAAGACAAGTGTGGGGTAATGCGAGATGGGTTGAATAATGGTGGTATAAGTGTGGTAGCTAAGAAAAAAAATGAATGAGAAAATTAGTGCTACACTAAGCTATTCAATAAAAGAAAAAAAAAAGGTATTAGAGATGGCAAATGGTGAATGGTGTACAAACAGGGTTTGGGATGTGTGATATATAGTGCTGTGAGAACGAAGCACTCTTGTCTTGAGATATCTATTTGAGCTTCTTTTCATGTTCCTTCCCTACCTTTTGCCTAACCTTACATTACAAGCTTAATTAAAGACCTTTCTGATTCTTAATTACTTATGATTCCTTACAATTAGTGGAGATGGGTCTAACATATGATAGCATATGAACTTCTAAACTCCGTGTATAGGGAAAAGAGAAAACACATGGTTAGAGTAAATGAGGAAATGCAAGTTTAAATGGAAAGAGTTATTCTTGAATGTGAGTAGCATTATGCTTAAACTGTATTCATCGGTCTATATGTTTCTTTGATGTGTGTAAGGATTTATAGCATGTAGCGACTCTGAGAAAACTCTTTTGATCATTATTGCACTCGTTCTTGGCAAATCACCTACTTTTGTGCCCTTTTACATGCATCATATAATGTGTCTTAGGAATGCATTAGATTTAGATTCATGCATTGCACGTGCATCTTTACTTTTCATTGTTTTGAATAAAGGAGGCCCGGACTCCTCCTATCGAGGTGAACCTCGGGGTTTAACCGGGACATATCTTTAAATTGCTTTCTTAGTTTAGTTTTCTCGGGGCGAGAAAAGTTCAAGTGTGGGGTGTTGATGTAGGCATAAAATGCATCGGTTTTGGATGTTTTTAGTCCACATTATTGAGCTTTTTAGTCCCGGGGTTGTACAATTTGGTGCATTTTTCTCTCGTTACTCGTACTTTGTCTCCCGTTGTGTTTTGTAGGTGCTTTGATCGAAAAAAAGGCAAAAATAGAGGAAAACCCGATTTTAGGAGTTTTGGAGGTTGACTGATCTTGAGAAGGACATAAATCCCTCATACGAACTCCGAATTGCTTCAAATAATATATCAAATCGAAGAGAATTCAAAGATCTACAACTTTCGTCAAGGGACCGTCACTGTTATGATACGGAAATGGGCCCTTTCCGTGCTTTATTCCGGGCCGGATTTCGGCCCATTCCGGGTCTCATTCCGGGCCAGTTTCCAGAACGTTTCGGGCCTCGTTCTGGCCCGTTTTGGGGCCCATTACGGGCCACATTCCGGGCCACACGCGTCAGGCCTTCTCCCAGCTCCGTTTTTGGCATAAAAATAGGAAATTTCCTCCTTCAAAAGCCAAATTTACCTATTCTAATTCCTATTTAAAGTAGGGAAAGAGGTCTTGAAGTCCTATATATAGAAGAGCATCCATTAAGAAAAGGGGAGAACTGGTATTGGACATTATTTTAGAGAGATTGAGAGTTAGGGTTTGAGTTTTGGTGAGAGAGAAGTGCTTAGGAACAAGGATTGAAGCAAAACTATTGAAGTTTCATCATTGAATTGGTATTTTGTATCAACTTTTACCTTTCAATTATGTTTATCTCTTGTTCTTTTTCATCTTTGTGTTCTTCCTTCTTCTCCATGAACTAAATTTCAATTGATCTAGGGCTAGAGGAAGCAATATGAGTAATTGATTCAATGGGTTTGTGGTTATTGTGTGCAATTTGTGTTTAGGATATTGTTTACATAATTTGGAATTAATGCTTCATCAAATTGATCACTTGATAGTTGATTAGGTTTTAGCACTCAATAATCGAAAGCTGAGAGTGTCTAAAAGGACTAAGGATTATGTAAATCGGGTTTAAATCTAGTCTCTAATAAAGTTAGGTTAACACGAGTGTAACAACTATAGGCTTATAAACCGAAAGTTAGAGGAGTTCATGAATCGTAATGTTGTATGTCTCACTACACCCAGATTAGAAATAACTAGGTGGTCAGATTATACTAGGGACGTAATTCGATCGAAAGATGTTTAGGACCAGCTGAGAGAACTTCCGTTACCTTAGACTTACCTTACTTGCACATGTAAACACAAACCTCTGCGAGTCAATAGTCATATTGTGACCCCGTTAAAGCCCTAGATCACATTTTCTCCTGAATTTCACAACATCTGCTATTTTTGCCTCGTAATTGTTCTCACTTTACTTTAATTTCTTTTTGGGAAAATTTCATTTTACCACCCTGTCAAACATTTAACTTCAGTTTCATACCCTGGCATAAATTTTTATCAGTTTCATACCCTGGCAAACTTTTAATTTCACTTTCATACCCAGCCGGGTAAAATGTCCAAAATACCCCTAACTATTACTCAAATTTTCATCCCATGCCATTGCCTCAGAATTCGAAAAGAGGGGAAATGACAATAATACCCTTCATTGTTTAGGGTGTTAAACTGAAAATTTCAATAATTTTAAAACAAAATCAGTTTTTTTTTTATAAATTCAATTTTTAATTTCAAAAAATCATATTTTAATTTTAAAAATACATAAAAGAAATTTTTTTTATATAAGTTTTTTTTTATTAAAAACAGTTTTTTATATAAAAAATCATTTTTATTAAAAAAAAAAGACACGACTTCGTCTTCTCCGGCCACCTCTCCGGCCACCCAGCTCCGCCGGCGTCGTCCCCGACCCCACCCAGCTCTGCCGGCGTCGTCCCCGAGCCCTCCCACTTCGCCGGCGCCGTCCCCGTCGTCCCCGGCGTGGTTCAGATCTGAACCATGCCGGGGACGACGCCGGCGAAGTGAGAGGGGTCGGGGACGGCGCCGGCGAAGTGGGAGGGGTCGGGGACGACGCCGGCGGAGCATGGTGGCCGGAGACCACGCCGGAGAAGAAGACTGCGAGCTCCAGTTTTTTTTTTAAATAAATAAAATTAATTTTTTTAAAAAATAAAACTGTTTTTAATAAAAAAAATATTTTTATATAATTTTTTTTTATGTATTTTTAAAATTAAGATCTGATTTTTTGAAATTAAAAATTGAATTTATAAAAAAAAACTGATTTTGTTTTAAAATTATTGAAATTTTCAGTTTAACACCCTAAATAATGAAGGGTATTATTGTCATTTCACCTCTTTTCAAATTCTGAGGCAATGGCATGGGATGAAAATTTGAGTAATAGTTAGGGGTATTTTGGACATTTTACCCGGTTGGGTATGAAAGTGAAATTAAAAGTTTGCCAGGGTGTGAAACTGATAAAAATTTATGCCAGGGTATGAAACTGAAGTTAAATGTTTGACAGGGTGGTAAAATGAAATTTTCCCTTGCTTTTTCAACTTGTTATTTACATTTTCAAAACCCAAAACAAACTCTTTTCAGAAACAGATTAATAACGGATTTTAAATCGAGTGACTGTTTTACTGCTCCCTTGGGTACGATAACCGGACTTGAACCGAAATACTACTTGACGACCGGTGCGCTTGCCGCGCCCTTTTTCTGAGTTAATTCTCAGGGCGTCAAGTTAATGACCTCAGGTAACCACAATCACAATCACAAACAAAGTTCAACAAACAACAACACAAGTTCAGCACTCCACAGGCACTCATGGCCACCCATGATACCAACCGTAAAACATGGACTCAACAACCCCACAGGCACTCACGGCCTCCCAAGATACACCAATAGTAACTCACAGGCTCAACAACCCCACGGGCACTCACGACCACTCAAAACCACCAACAGTAACTCACGGGCTCAACAACCCCACGGGCACTCACGGCCTATCAAAACCACCAACAACTCACGGGCTCAACAACCCCACGGGTACTCACGGCCTCCCAAGACACACCAACAGTAACTCACGGGCTCAACAACCCCACAGGCACTCACGGCCACCCAAGACACACCAACAGTAAAGACACGGGTTCAACAACCCCACGGGTACTCACGGCCTCCCAAGACACACCAACAGTAAAGACACGGGTTCAACAACCCCACGGGCACTCACGGCCTCCCAAGACACACCAAAGACACGGGTTCGACAAACCCACGGGCACTCATGACCACCCAAGACACCAACAGTAAAGACACGGGTTCAACAACCCCACGGGCACTCACGGCCTCCCAAGACACACCAACAGTAAAGACACGGGTTCAACAACCCCACAGGCACTCACCACCTCCCAAGACACACCAACAGTAAAGACACGGGTTCAACAACCCCACGGACACTCATGGCCACCCAAGAGACAAATTACACAAACAACCTCCGGGCATAACCAATGCCTCCAGCAGTCTTAATATCAACAGTTTCACAATCAACCTCCGGGCATGGTCATATGCCTCCATTACTCCTAATATCGATAAGTTCACAATCAACCTCCGGGCATGGTCATATGCCTCCAGTAATTCTAATATCGCTAAGTTCTCTGTTCCTACGACACTAATAAGTATCACATGCTTTTCTAATAATCGCTACGTTCCCGTATCATGCCTTTCTAATATTCAAATAAACCTACTTAACCCACGACACCCCATTGTCACATGCATTTCTACTGTTAACTTTCCCCAGTCAGGGCCGAGATCCGGCTACTTTTCCCTACCTCGTGTGTGTTCTCCAAAAGCTATCCAACGAGCTCCGGCGTGATCTCAGTTACTCGCCTAGCTTTCCCTTGCCTCGGTCAGCAGGACGATCTAAAAGAACACAATTTTTAATTACTTTGAAGTTCGCAGACATAAACTGGAATTTAATAAACTTGACGCCCAAAAGTAACCCCGAAAATGTCGATCACTCCCAAACTTCCCAATTACTCGACAATGTCGATAATGGACCCGTAATGGCCCATTTCGCCCGGCTTGGCGAATCTGCTCGGGATCGGGAAAACGCCACTCGAGACTCCGAAAATTTCCCTTTTTGTTTCTACAAATCCTAATTATACTCACTCGTTCCAACGCAAAAGGTTGATTTAATTTCCGAATTCTCACGAATTTACAAACCCTAATTCCCTAATTTCAGTACACAACGGTACTCCACAAAGAATAAAACAATACTCTTGTTATCAATCCACTCCAGATGAATCAACAACCATCAAACTTTGCTCTGTCCTCTTCACACCTACATCACATAAAACCATTCACCGAAGTCTCCTTGATATCCTGTTGTTTTCTTTTTTTACTCCAAAAGACTAAGATTAGAGCATTTAATGCTCTAATCCAACAATCAAGACAAGAGAAGCCAATTGCTTCTGTTGCTTCAACGCAGGAAAGGTATATTTAAAGCTCTTTGTATATTAACCAAGAAAAGAACTCTAACCTTGTGGTCCTGTGTATCACGGAGACCAAACAATTTCTTCATGTTGATTCTGTACTTCACATACCAAAAACAGTGGAGAAAAAGAAATTAAGCCGCCATTAACCTCATCCTTTTGAGTTTGTCCCCCAACAGCAAGCCGCCAACCATACCTTGAAGAAGCTGCCGCCACCAAGCCTAGAACAAAATTTCTCTTTTCTTCTATGTACCAGACATAGCCGGCGAGCTCTCACCGAGACAAGCTCCAACCTTGCTACCTTATGTGTCAACAAACCCTAAAGGAACCAAATGGGCTTAAGTTAGGCCCAAGGACATGGGCCAAAATATTAGGCCTTTTTTTTCTTTACTTTTCGTACTCGATCCAAATTTCCACCTCGTTTTCCAAGAAATTACGAAATTTCACGTGCTACAAGGAAACGGCTCAACTAAGACCACCGCGACGACGGCTAAGCTTTTTGGATCCAAAACGGATCTCGAACGGACCAAAACGTCGCTCGGTTGACTTTTCCAGCAAAAAGTCAACCTTTCCCAAATTGGTCAGAAAGTTTCCTTGAGTCCCCCGGAACTCACTTTGGTCGATATCGGGGTCAACTTAAGTCCGGTATGACCCTCGGGGTCAAATTTAGGTTCATTTAAATACCTGGCCAATTTTTTTAAATTTTCCTGTTTTTCGCAGGTTTGACTGGCGTTGACCGGGAGTGGTTATTACAAGATCAATCATCAAATGCGCCTCATTGAGCATGACAGGGCAGTGCTAAACTACACGGGGATGAGGCTGAAGTTTTTGGTGACCCAGCTTGAAGTGACTTTAATGATGAATGATGCATGGAATGTGGATGCAAAGGATATGACATCGGATGAGAAGGATGCAAACCATACCCATATGAAGAAGATTGCAGAGCTTAATGCCATGCTTGAGGAAATTATTAAGAAGATGGATTAGGTAATTCCAATCATGGCTGTTGTTTTCCCTTATGTTATTTGGATTCCTCCAAAAAAATCATGAACATGTTCATGATTTTATGTTTTTAATTTAATGAAAACAGTAATTTCCTTCAGTTTAATATGAAATATGTTCTTTACATTTATATACTCATGATCTTTTGACACAAAATCAATTTAAGGCTAGTGTATTTTTAATATTGGCAAACATAAAGAATATTGAAAGTACCGAGAACCACTAAAAGGTTAATCTACACACCGCTAAAATATCAGAATACATGGTGCTGATAGTTTAGACATATAAGCTTATTTAATATTCATATATGTATTATAAAATCAATTTGAGACATGTAAAAATGTACATGGTTGCCGTATTTGGATCAGTAGTTCATAAAATTCAAGATAATGCATCTAAATTTAATAAACATATAAAATCAGCACCTTTTAAGATTGATGTGGCTTGGTGGCAGGATCCTGCAAATTGCTAATAGTTTTCTCTGCAACTAGACTTTTTAGCTTACTTATTACTGACAGTTTAGCATGCACACCACTGATGATTTAACATGCACACTGCTGACAGATACTAATTTGCTTCTCTAGTGAAACACAAACAAAAAACTACATCACATATATTAAACATCAACAAAATTACATAAACCAGTTTTCCACCTAAAACAACATCTTCAACTATTTAGGGAAACAAGATCAACAAAAACAACCAGGTTATAGAAATCGTAATTAGATGACGTTATAAGCAAGCTTTGTTGACTCAATGTCAATTAAACAGTCAATACACCCAAATCTAAGTTCTCCAGCACATGTGATATGGTCGATTCTACGCCTCCAATGGCCAGCATTGAGAGGAGTTTCGTAGATCCTTGATGTCCTCAAGTCTAACCATCTGCCAAATTGTAGCATGGCACGAAACTGACGACGACAGTAATGCGGCATTGACCTGTCTGCATCATTTATCTGAAAAAAGATATCATAGAAGATATCTGCAACACGTTCCTCTTTCCCACCTAGTTTGATTAGTGCTATTGCAAGGACATATCGTCTTAACATTGAAGACGTGTTGTCACACCCCTCAAGTAATTCAAGGCCGCGTCTAGGTCTATTCTGATTGAAAGTATAGTACAGACCAAGAAGGTACCTAGCATTCAAATTACCGGCTTTATTAGCCTTCTCAAGCACTAATTTGGTGTGGAATGTCACTTTCCTCACTACTTGTGGTCGGAATTTACAATTTAGGGCCAGCAGAACATCATCATCCTCTTTCAAAAATTCATAAAAATCCTTGCAACTGAATGCAGCACAGAAAGACAAATAGTGTGTGAAAATCAAAGAGTACAAAAGAAAATAAGAATTCTGAATGCTGAGCATAGAGTTTCAGAACCAGTTACCACATCGAGAGGTGGACAAAAGGAACATCGCTATCACCCAGAGTCCTTTTGAATATTTGAGACTTCAACGCTTCAGGCAAACCACTAAGGTAATCGAAACCAGGGGCAACTATAGGATCCATTACAAAACCTGGGTGTTGAAGATCACATATTTTCTTAAAACATAAATATTTGAGTATACTTCTGTAAACTAAAGAACAAAAAGAGAAGAAACGCATAAACACCAAACACAAAATCATACTGCTGCAAATAAAGTTTTAAAGTGCACACCTTAATAGAGTGGAAAGATTGTTGGTCTTCAGGCTTTCTTCGAGTAACTGAGAGAGGAATGGAGGAGGAGCTTGAAAACCAAGAGTTGTCTGTATATACTAGCAGCAGAACAATAGGATTATTGAAAAAGGAACCGATTTATTAAATGCATAACCGCCCTTCCATCTTCCATATACACGTGTAGTCAAATCAAATCAATCAGATTGTCAAACTCTTAACTGTCCTTTCAAGTTCTTTATTATCTAAATTAATACAAAAATTATAATATATGTGTAGCGTCATTTAATTAAAATACGAGTAAAGCCTCATTTAATTAAATCAGATCAATCTGTTTCCATACTGCTGATATTTTACCACACATAGTACTAATAATTTAATATTCATACTGTTGAAAGTTTCCCATTCATACTACAATTATACTCTCTAAGATATCAGTTAAACAATCTATACAGTTGTAAATATACTCTCTAAGACATCTGATTGCTGCGACTTTCTTATTCCAGTGATTGGGATTTCCAGTGCATTCGCACACAGTGCTAATAGTTCTCTGCAATTAAAATTGTACCTTACATATAACTGATAGTTTGGCATACAGATCACTGATGTTTTAATACGCACACTGCTGACAGATTACTAATTCTCTCATCTAGTAAACACACACACAAAAGTAGATCACATATATTGATCACCACAAACAAAAATTATATAACAGAGTTGTCCAACTAAAAAGTACATCTTCAACTATTAAGTTAAACGAATTAAAAAAAACAACAACTTTAAAGAAAGCATAACTAGTTGATGTTATAACAAATCTTGAATGACTCGATGTTATAACAAATATATAAATAGACTTCTAGCTTACATATATCTGATAGTTTGCCATACACACCACTGATTTGTTAATATGCACACTGCTGATAGATTATTAATTCCCTTATATAATGAAACACAAACAAAAATAGTTCACAAATAAGTTCTCCACCTAAAAACAACATCTTCAACTATTTAGAGAGACAAGTTCAACCAAAATAACCAAGTTAAAGAAAAGCGTAATTAGTTGACGTTATAAGTAAGCTTGAATGACTCAATGTCAATTAAACAGTCAAGGCACCGATATCTAAGTTCTCCAGCACCTATGATATCTTCGATTCTACGCCTCCAATGGCCAGCATCGTTAGGAGTTTCGCAGATGCTTGATGTCTTCAAGTACGACCATCTACCCGACTGAAGCATGGCGCGAAACTGATGGCGACATTCATGCAGCATTGATTTGTCAGTATACATTATCTGCATAAAGATACCATAGAATATATCTGCAACACGTTCCTCTTCCCCACCTTCTTTGATTAGTGCTATTGCAAGGACATATCGTCTTAATATTGAAGACCTGTTGTCATACTCCTTAAGAAATTCAAGGCCGCGTCGAGGTCTATTATGATTGAATATATAGTACAAACCAAGAAGGTACCTATCATTCAAATTCCCAGCTCTATAAGCCTCCTCAAGCACTGATTTGGTTTGGAATGTCACTTCCTTCACTACTTGTGGTCGGAAATCACAATTTAGGGCCAATAGAACATCATCATCCTCTTTCATAAAGGTATAGAAATCCTTGCAACTGAATGCAGCACACCAAGACAAATAGTGTGTCAAAATCATAGACTACAAAAGAAAAAAAATAATTTTACATGTTTAGGATAGAGTTTCAGAACTAGTTACCACATCGAGAGGTGGACAAAAGGGACATCGCTGTCAACCAGAGTCCTTTTGAATATTTGAGACTTCAACGCTTCAGGCAAAGCACTAAGGTAATCGAAACCAGGGGAAACTATAGGATTCATTACAAAACCTAGGTGTTGAGGATAACATATTTTATTAAAACTTAAATATTTGAGTATACTTCAGTAAACTAAAGAACAAAAAAAGAAGAATCGTACCAACACCAAACACAAAATCATACTGCTTTAAATAAAATTTTAAAGTGCACACCTTAATGGAGTCGAAAGATTGTTGGTCTTCAGGCTTTCTTCAAGTAACTGAGAGGAATGGAGGAGGAGCTTAAAAATCAACCCTAGAGAAAGAAAGAAATATGTTTGAACCATACTTGCCTATATATAATAGAAGTAAAACGATGGGGTATTGAAAAAGGAAACGATTTATTAAATTATTAACCGCCCTTCCATCTTCCATATTTAATATGATAGAGACACGTGTAGTCAAACCAAGTCAATCAGTTTTTCAAACTCTTAACCACCCTTTCACTTTCCTTATTATATTAATTAATACGAAAATCATAATATATGTCACAGCCTCGTTTAATTAAATTAGGTCAATTTGTTTACATACTACTGATACTTTACCACACACAGTACTAATAATTTAATTTTCATACTGCTGAAAGTTTCCCATTCATACCACAAAATAGTTTGACATTCATAACATGTTCAAAAAAAACATACCGAGATTCAATCTATTAAAGAAAATTAAAAAAAACAAAAGACCTACTTAAACAGTTTTGTGCTTCAGTTTATATGTTTCGATATCAATTAAACAATCTATACAGTTGTAACAATACTCTCTAAGATATCTGATTGTTGCGACTTTCTTGTTCCGGTGATTGTGATTTCCGGTCCACTCGCACAAGTTTGTGTGTTTTAGATGTCTCCGGTTCCTGTCCTGCAGCATTTGACGGAAGTCACGACGACACCTAAATACCTCGCGCCTGTCATCAGAATCAATCTCCACAAAGAAACCATATAGACCAAGAACCGCTTGAAGTTCATCAGGATCATATACTTTCAATTTGGCCATACCATAGATATACCTCCTCATCCAAGTTGACTCGTTGTTGTACCTCTCAAGATATTGAAGTCCTCGCTCAAGAGTATCAGAATTAAAAATGAAGTACAAAGCAAGAAGATATCTTGCTCTAGGGTTCCCAAAATCAGTGGCTGTTTCAAGAACTTGGAGCCGTCATGGTTCACAGCTTTCACTACCCTAGGTTCGAAAGTACAGGGTAGCTCCATCATAATATCCTTCTCAGTAGACATAAGTCTATAAAATGACTTGCAACTGAAATTAAAAAAAAAGTAAAAGAATAAATAGTAATAATTAAGTACAAAATTGTAAGGCACAAGTTTCAAATTGATTACCAGGATGAGAGTATAACCAAATTTCTGTCTGAATTATCAAAACACCTCTTAAGAATATTAACCAATACATCGTCTGGCAACGAGATGATATAATCAACACCAGGAACCCCTCTCTGATCCATTATAATACCTGAAAATGGATAAGACCAACTTTTTTTGTAATGTTTTTATCAGATACAGAGCAACGATGGGCAAGCCAATATGCTGATAGCTAAAGCTGCACAACACTATTATACCATAATGCACAACAAAAATAGTTTACTCTACAAACCACTATTATATAACAGTATATGCTACTCATACTTGAGACCTAGGAGCTACGAGTATTAATATACCCACTACAGTTGCTTATAACATTGATTAAATAATTGCATTTAAGTTAAGCTCCTCCAACAAAAAAACATTACCCAATGCAAATACAGTCCACTTAGTTCTCAAAATTTATTTTATTATTCACAATCCTCATCATTATAATCATTCTCCACGATGATGGCATTGTTTTGGTTGGTGGAAATAAAGTAATTACAAACATAACCACCATGATTCGTTCTTGAAAAGAAATTAATGACACAATCTCTACAAATACAGAAAGATATACACACTAGAGGGATATTTTGCAATTAAACCAAACATATACTGATGAAAAAAGTGACCAAATTTGGAAATGAGCCAGTAATTTTATGGGAACGAGGGAGATTGAGGCAGGATTCAATGGTTGAGAATTTAATGCAAAGTGTCACGCCCCAATTTCAGTAAGACCGAACTCGGGACGCG
Source organism: Erodium maritimum (assembly GCA_963921825.1). Taxonomy (NCBI): domain Eukaryota; kingdom Viridiplantae; phylum Streptophyta; class Magnoliopsida; order Geraniales; family Geraniaceae; genus Erodium; species Erodium maritimum. Next base: position 116,062,320 of record OY997588.1, read on the forward strand.
AATGTTTAAAAATAATAAAACAATTGAAACCTGTTTTGAATAAACACTTTAAAATCACCATTTAGTTAATCAAAATAATATTTACAACTCAAAAACGTCCCAACAATTGGACAAAGTACAAGGTATCCGTCACTAGACTCAAAAGAATAAAACCCAGACTCCGCTCCTAGCTCCTCAAGCTTCGAGAGCTCACCTAGTCCGTCCTGTGATCGGTACCTGTAGGAAAAACAGCTAGGGGTGAGCGTTTGCTCACCACCACAGATAACAGACTAACTACGGCATAATTAGCAGACAATGCCGGTAACACCAATAACAAACTCACACCGGGGAACACTATCTCCAACCCAAGTACTCCGACTGACACACACCCACTGTTACCCTCCTCGACCGACTCAACACTCTGAGACGTAAAGTAGACCCAACACAACGATCACGACCTCTTCCAAGGGCTCAAAAGACCACCATACAACACCCAAGATCACAAAGGATCGCACACCAAACAAGATCACAAAGGATCGCATACCAGCTGCTCAGTAACCTCCCTCAATCACGCGCTTTGCCGAACTCTCAGGCCAGGCGGTCAACCTGTATCAGTAACCTCTCTCTCTCACGCGCTTCCCCGACACAAAGTCGGGCCAGGCGGTCGACCTGTCACACTCACAACCCCAAACCACACACGCTCGGCCAGGACCCCTTTACTGACGGGCGAGCCCCCTACCCCGTCTGAACATGCATACGCGTGTGCTCGAGGACCCCCGTTTCATGAAGCGGGCCCCCAACCTCAGGTAACCACAATCACAATCACAAATAAAGTTCAACAAACAGCAACAACACAATTTCAGCACTCCACAGGCACTCATGGCCACCCAAGACACCAACCGTAAAACACGGACTCAACAACCCCACAGGCACTCACGGCCTCCTAAGATACAACAACAGTAACTCACAGGCTCAACAACCCCACAGGCACTCACGGCCTCCCAAGATACAACAACAGTAAATACACGGGTTCAACAACCCCACGAGCACTCATGGCCACCCAAGACACCAACAGTAATACAGGCTCTCATGGCCACCCAAGACACAACAGTAACACGGGCTCTCATGGCCACCCAAGACACAAATTACACAATCAACCTCATGGCATAACCAATGCCTCCAGCAGTTCTAAAATCAACAGTTTCACAATCAACCTCCGGGCATGGTCATATGCCTCCAGTAATTCTATTATCGATAAGTTCACTGATCCTACGACACTACTCAGTGTGACATGCATTTCCAAAGTTCGCTACGTTCCCGTATCATGCCTTTCTATTATTCGATAAACCTACTTAACCCACGACACCCCGGTGTCACATGCAATTCTACTGTTAACTTTCCCTAGTCAGGGCCGAGATCCGGCTACTTTTCCCTACCTCGTAAGTTTCTCCAAAAGCGCACAAAATAAGCCCTGGCGTGATCTCGGTCACTCGCCTAGCTTTCCTTTCCCTCGGTCTGCGACACGATCTAAAAGAACACAATTTTAAGGCACTTATAAACTCGCAGGAATAAACTGAAATTCAATAAACTTGACGCCCGAACGTAACCCCGACAATGTCGATCACTCCCAAACTTCCCAATTACTCGACATTGTCGATAAAGGACTCGCGTTTGGGAGTCATCGACATTGTCAGGGTTGAGTTTGGGCGTCAAATTCATTAAAATTCAGCTTTTTCTGCAAACTTAAAAAGTGTTTTAATTGTGATCTTGTTAGATCATGCTGAGGACCGCGGAAAGGGAAAGCTAGGCCAGTGATCGCGAGCACGCCGGAGCTTGGGCGTGGACTTTTGGGAAAGCGTTACGAGGTAGGGAAAAGTAGCCGGATCTTGGCCCTGACTAGGGAAAGTTAACAGTAGAAATGCATGTGACACTTGGGTGTCGTGGGTTAAGTAAGTTTATCGAATAATAGAAATGCGTGTGACACTTGGGTGTCGTAGGATACGTGAACGTATTGAACAATAGAAAGGCATGTGACACTTAGTAGTGTCGTAGGATCAGTGAACTTATCTATATTAGAATTACTGGAGGCATTTGGTTATGCCCGGAGGTTGATTGTATTGTTGGTGTCTTGGGTGGCCATGAGTGCCCGTGGGTTGTTGAACCCGTATTTTACTGTTGGTGTGTCTTGGGTGGCCATGAGTGCCCGTGGGGTTGTTGAACCCGTATTTTACTATTGGTGTGTCTTGGGTGGCCATGAGTGCCTGTGGGGTTGTTGAACCCGCATTTTACTGTTGGTGTGTCTTGGGTGGCCATGAGTGCCCGTGGGGTTGTTGAACCCGTATTTTACTGTTGGTGTGTCTTGGGTGGCCATGAGTGCCCGTGGGGTTGTTGAACCCGTACTTTACTGTTGGTGTCTTGGGTGGCCATGAGTGCCCGTGGGGTTGTTGAACCCGTATTTTACTGTTGGTAACTTGGGTGGCCATGAGTGCCTGTGGGGTGTTATACCTGTGTTGTTGCTGTTTGTTGAACCGTGGTTGTGGACTGTCTCTGCCCGAGGTTGGGGGCCCGCCTGCCAAGAAAGGGGTCCCGTGGTCGCGCGCGTGTGCATTTTTCAGCCGAGGTTGGGGGCCCGCCTGACAATAAAGGGGTCCTGTGGCCGCGTGGCGTGGGGGTTGGCTAGCCTTCCGGGTTAACCACCGGTAAAGTTGTGCATTCTTTGGCGATGAAGGGCGGCTCCCCTTCCGACTAGCTAACGGAAAAGGATTGCGTTATATATCGCTAACAGGTCGACCTCCTGGCCCGACAGAGACCGGGGAAAGTTGCATGGGGCAGGCTCGAGCCCAACCGGTTAGCAACCGGCACTGAGCAGTTGGAGTGCGATCCTTTGTGATCTTGTTTGGTGTGCGATCCTTTGTGATCTTAGGTGTTGCGTGGTTATCTTTTGTGTCTTTTGTGGAGGTCGAAATCGTTGTGTCAGGTCTACATTATGTGTCCGGGTGTTGAGTTGGTTGAGGAAAGTAACAGTTCGTGTGCCAGTCGGGTTACTTGAGTTTGGGGATAGTAGTCCCCGGTTTTTGGGTTGTTGTTGGTGTTTTCGGCATTGTCTGCTAGTATGACGTAGTTAGTCTGGTATCCGTGGTGGTGAGCAAACGCTTACCCCTAGCTGCTTTTCCTACAGGTACTGGTCGCGAGACGGACTAGGGGAGCTCTCGAAGCTTTAAGAGCTGGGAGCGGGAGTCCAGGTTTTCTTTTGAGTTTAGCGACGTACGCCTTGTCTTTTGTCCGCTTGTTTTGGACGTGCTTTTAAGTTGTAAAATATTACTTTGATTAACTAAATGGTGATTTTAAGCGGTTTATTTAAAAAGGTTTGAAAATGGTTTTACTGTTTCATCGTTCGCGTTCCAGGTCCGGTTATACCGAATTCGGGGCGTGACAACACACCACTAACACTGGTGATAAGATTCATTAGACAATGTCTGTTGAGCAGTAAATACACTCAATTAATGATCATCCTCCACATTTATGACTGTTTTGGGTAAGATGAAGTGATTAGAAACACAACCACCCTGATGCTGACTCAATCTCTGAAAATACAAAGGTATACAAAAACGACGGGGAGTTAGCAATTATGACAGAGATGCACTGATCAGAAGGTGATCGACTTTGGATATGAACATGTAATTTTTGTGGCCGAGGGATATTAAGGCAGTGATTTAGTGGCTGACAATTTAATGCATGAGAGTGCAGGTGGTGTTGAAAAGAAACTACCCACTAAGCACATAATTTAATTTGAGATTACCAATAATGCCCTTGGACCAAAGCTATAAATACACCCAGCTTAGCAACCACTTGAACACATCTTTCACTCTTTATATGCACAAAAAATATCTTGCCTCCCACAAAGCAAAAAAAAGGGCCTCCAACGGCGGAAGTGAGATTACTAATTGGATTCGCATGAATGCCGAAGATGAGGCAAGGCGTATTGATTCCATTCAAAACCTTTGGAAGTTGAAGTTCACAACAATCCAGTACCAACTGTTGATGCTGGATGCAAAGGTTGTCAAGTTGTTGGTTGACATGGAACGAGACGACGTCCTTACCTGGAACACAGAACAAAGAGCTTCCAAGGAACGCATGGTGGTGGCACTAAGGGAATATCAATAATTCCTGGGTAATATTACAGTTGATCCCTATGCCATACCCAGATGCATGATGGGTGGCCTTGTTTTTACATATTTTTTTTATCTACGTCGTCTTTTGTCTGTTTTGGTTGGTGTTTCACACACCATGTTATCCCTATGAATCTATGAATATTAAAGTTTGCTAAGTATGAGTAAACAGTAGCATATGGTTCATAGCAGTAATAAATTGTGCCTTATTATCTACTAGTTTTGAACAGATACAAAATATAATCATGCCACAAGTGTCACGCCCCAAATCCGGTTTTGACCGGACTCGAGACGTGAACTAAAACAATAATAAATTTAAGTAAAACAATTAAGAATAAACATTAAATGAAACTCTGATATTTATAATCATTAAAACAAGTATTTAGTCCAAAACACGGTACGTCTCTAGACCCACTAGACAAGACCCACGCTAGCTCCTCAGCTCAGCTGTGTCCTGCTAGCATAATTCCCGCTCAACACCTGAAACACCACAAAGTAAGGGGTGAGCTTTCGCCCAGTAGAAAAAGTAGTTAAGGTAATGAACATCGGCTCACCACCACGAGTAACCGTCCAATTAGGGCGTACTAGTACAACACGACTAAATACCAAACCGGGGTTCATAGCCAATCTTACAATACTCGTAACAACGACTTTCACACAATCAACAATTAACAAACAGCGACCACAACCAACACAAAAAAACCAACAGTGCACACGTCCGGTACCGCAATACCCAAACTCCGCCGGCTGTACACAGCCCAATACCATCTTAACAAACCGGTAGGTCAAGCATCAATCGGACTACCCCTCGATCCAGAGGAGACGCATAACGTCACAAAGACGTGTAACGTCGAGAATGCCAGAAACATCCCTATGAGGACGCATTCATCGGGACCCTCGAAAACGTCTCCAAAGGACCATAGATCATCGAGGCTGATACACGACACCTAGAGCCCATCACGACCCGTAGGCCCAACACGACCTGCAGGCCCAACCATGACCCGTAGGCCCAACCACGACCCGTAGGCCCACTATGATATGATATGGCCCGTCGGCTCCGACCCGTCGGCCCTATGCAATATGATATGATGTGCCCCGTCGGCTCCGACCCGTCGGCCCTATGCAAGATGATATGATGTGGCCGTCGGCTCCGACCCGTCGGCCCAATACGACCCGCAGGCCCAACACGACCCGTAGGCCCCAACCACATTATGGCACGTCGGCCCCAAACACGACCCGTAGGCCCAATTACAATAGGAACTCCATCCTCAAGAAACACACAACAAGTCAATATCACGCATCGAATGCCACAGATCAAACACGGCTCACAGGCCCAACAATCTTACCACAACTACACAACACGTCGGTCTATCACTCACCCAACCATATCACAATCAAGGAATTCACCATTCATCAACCACGGCACACTTGCCCACACATAACAACAACATGTTACACTGAATATACTAGTTCTTGATTCTTAAACTTATCGACCCTAGGTCACACAGTATGCATCTCAATCAATAACAGGCAATTCAATCAACACACAATCTACGGCTCGACATGGCCAATCTACCAGCACGACAATTTCCCAAGTATTGAAAGCGGCTACACTAGTGAATCGCATCCTACATGTTACTAAGACTCGTCCGATTATTTATATCATAAACGTTTGTTCCAATTTTATTATTACCTAGCATGCATACTAGTAACTTTCCATAATTAAACAACAGTTACGTCTCTTAGCTGCTGACGTCTTGGCTCGCTACCTCCGATCTTCTCTTCGATCGAAGCGGGACTCTAAAACAACACGAAAGCCAAACTCAAAAACGGTTCCAAAGTAGAATTAAAAGTTACGGCGGGTTTGATTTAAGTTCAACAGTTGCCTTTTAAACTCGAGCGGGCTAAATGTGGAATTATTACGACGAATCGGGTTCGAGAACTCGAGTCCCGAGCACAAAACCCGGTGCACGTTTTCCGAGGCACGGTTCCCGAGGCGCGAGTTTCGCGACACGAATCCTGAGGTGAACGATTCACCGTTCCACTTTTGTCCCGTTCTAAGTCTGTTTTACAGTCTGTTTATTCGTTTCAAGCTTCTCGTTCAACAGTCCAAATTATCGTCTTAAATCAAAACTGGTTTTAACCCTTTTTGCCTTAAATTAAATCTCCTTTAACTTCTGTTCTTTAATTCCTTTATTTGGTTTTCGTTACTTTATGTCTCAAGAACAAAACCAGATCCAACAATGCTCGGGGAAAAATAAATCAAAAGGGAGGAAAGATTGTCACATCCCAATTTCAGTACACCGAACTCAGGACGTGAACTTTTAAAACAATAAAACATTTTGAAACCTTTTACATTAAAATACTTTAAGATCACCATTTGTTCAACAAAATTATATTTACAACTTAAAACACGTCCCAATAAGTGGACAAAAGTATGGTATCCGTCGCTAGACTCAAATAAACCCAGAAGTCCCGCTTCCAGCTCTTCAAGCTTCAGAAGCTCACCTAGTCCAGCCTGCGAACGGTACCTGTAGGAAAAGCAGCTAGGGGTGAGCGTTCGCTCACCACCACGGATAACAGACTGACTACGGCATAATTACCAGACAAAGCCGGTAACACCAACAACAAACTCAACACCGGGGAACACTATCGCCAACCCAATTACTCCGACTGAACACACACCCACTGTTACCTTCCTTGACCAACTCAACACTCTGACACGTAAAGTAGACCCGACACAACAATCACGAGCTCTTCCAAGGACTCAAAAGAAATCTACGCAACACCAAACAAGATCACAAAGGATCGCACACCAAACAAGATCACAAAGGATCGCAAACCAGCTGCCATTAATCTCCCCCACCCATTCGAACACGGATCAGGCTAGCCAAAGAATGCTTACAACCTGTTGATACTCGAACACGGACCAGGCTAGCCCAAGAATGCTTACAACCTGTTGATACTCAAACTCGGATCAGGCTAGCCAAAGAATGATTGCAACCTGTTGATACTCAAACTTGGTCAGGCCAGCCCAAGAATGCTTGCAACCTACCGGGATTCAAACTTGGTCAGGCCAGCCAATGAATGCTTCCAACCTACCGGGATCCGCAATCACAATCACAAGCAAGGTTCAACCAACAATAACAAGACCAGTTCAACACTCCACAGACACTCATGGCCACACAAGACACCAACAGTAAAGCACGGACTCAACAACCCAAACCATTCAAGGGCACTCACGGCCGTCCAAGACACACCAACAGTAACTCACGGGCTCAAAAACCCCACGGCACTCACGGCCACTCAAGACACCAACAATAAAGCAACCCGGGTTCAACAACCCAACGGCACTCACGGCCACCCAAGACACCAATACTAAAGTAACACGGGTTCAACAACCCAACGGGCCCTCATGGCCACCCACGACACCAACAGTAAAGTACGGGTTCACAACCCCACGGGCACTCACGGCCACCCAAAACACCAACAATAATAACACGGGCTCTCATGGCCACCAAAAACTCAATAGTAACAACACGGGCTCTCATGGCCACCCCAAACTCAACAATAATAACATGGCTCTCATGGCCACCCAAGACACCAACAATAATACACGGGCTCTCATGGCCACCCAAGACATAAATTAAACAGTCAACCTCCGGGCCTGGTCATATGCCTCCAGTGATCCTAATATCGCTAAGTTCTCTGCTCCTACGAAACTGCTAAGTGTCACATGCTTTTCTCATAAACGCTACATTCCCGTACCATGCCTTTCTAATATTCGATAAACCTAATTAACCCACGACACCCCGGTGTCACATGCAATTCTACTGTTAACTTTCCCTAGTCAGGGCCGAGTTCCGGCTACTTTTCCCTACCTCAAGACGAACCGACAGCTGCGCCCCCTAGCTGCTGGCGTCCTGGCTCGCTAACTCCGGTCTTCTCTTCGATTGAAGCCGGACTCTAAAACAAAGCTAAAGCCAAACTCAAAAACAGTCCAAAGTCGAATTAAACGTTACGACGGTTTCGATTTAAATTCAACAGTTGCCTTTTAATTCGAGCGGGCTAAGAGTGGGATTAAACGACGAATCGGGTTCGAGTACTCGAGCCCCGAGCACAAAACCCGGTGCCTGGGTTTCGAGACACGGTTCCCGAGGCACCGATTCCGCGTTCGGTTGTTAAACCCATCCTAAGTCCGTTTCCGGTTATTCGTTCCACGCTCAACAGTTCAAGGTCCATTTTAAATCAAATCTGATTGTTCTCCTTAATTCAATTTTCTAAAACCAAAGTTTTATTTCCGACGATTTTAGTCCCAAACCATAAACCAACGTCGTTTTAGTTTATTTTCCTAACAAATTTGTTTCTCAATCTCCTCGATTCTAAACCGTTTTTGTCTTAAATTCATTTTCCACTTTAATTTTAAAAACTGATTGTGAACTCAAATGATTTAATCTCTGAAAGGTTTTACTCCTTTTATTTTTTTTCCACCAAAAACCATATTCACAGTTCTTGTTTCCGCACTAACAGATTCAATAGAAGTTCGAAAATACAAATGAAAGGGAGAGGGAGGGTTCGGTCAGAAAATCCGACGACCCTCGACGGCGATAAAGTCGGCCGGAAAATCACGGTGGTGGCTCACCGTAGGGGAGAAGAGAGACGACGGAGGGAGAGGTGGCCGTCACGGGAGTGGCCGGCACGACGCTTTTTCCTCAGATCCGAACGAGACCGTCGACTCCTTCCCAGCTCTGTCGATCTCGCCGGCGAGAAGCTCGGGACGAGGATGAGGGCGGCCGGAAGTTCGGGTCTGTCGCCGGTGCTTTAGTGGCCTTGGCCTTGGCTTCCACCAGGGCCTTCGCCTTCGGCTTGACGGAAGACCCTTCGCCGGAGCAGAGGGCCTTGAACGGAGAGGGTGAGGGAAGGAAGAGTGGACAGATGGGAGGATAGGGAGAGGGGCGGTGGCGTGAGGTCGGTCGGGACCTCGCCTGAACGTGAGGGCGGCGGCGTGGAGATCTGGATCGAGAGAGGGAGCTCGAGAGGGTTGACGGTGGCGCGGTTGGACGGAGAGGCGAAGGGGAAGCGAGGGTCAGAGCTGGAGAGGAGGTCGGCCGTACGTGAGGGAAGAGGAGGGAGGTTTGAGGGAGAGAGGCTGCGTGAGGGTTGAAGGAGATGAGGAGTTGCCGAGTTAGGGTTTCAGACCAAAAAAAAACTTTTATACCAGCAGCTAGAAACGGGCTTGGGCTCAAAGGAAACCGGGCCTGGCAATCGGTTTTGCGGAGTTGGGACGCATGGCCCAAAACGAAGACAGGCTGGGTTGCCCTGTTCGGACCAGGTCTGGCCGAATGTGCTGACCGGGTCTGGACCGACCCGGTTCGACCCCTCACCATTTTTTTTTGAAAAGCTTTTTATTTCGCGCTCGATTAGAATTTTCGATCCGGATTTTAACCACGACGCTTTAAGACGATAAATTTAACAATTTATTTCCTTTAAGCCGTGGCGGGCTTTACAAAGATGGTTCGGTTTGAAACCGGCCGACTACCAGCGTGACAGACCTGCCGGAGCCTCACGGTGGCGACTCACCATAGGGGAACGACGGCGAAGGTTGTGGCGTTGGGCGGTGAAGCAAGGCGGGACTTCTCGCCTCAGATCTGGGCGGTGCGACGGTTCCCGTCTCAGATCTGGCGAGAACGACGACGCTGGGGGAAGCTCAGCGGTGCGTGGGCGATGGTGCAGCCGGAAAAGAAGAAGAAGGGAGTGAGACTCGGGGATGAGGAAGCCGGCAGCGGGCTCGGTTTTGGACGGCACTGGAGAGATAGGGAGAGGGACAGCGGAGAGGGGCGGCGGCTTGCTGTGGTGGCGTGAACTGGAGAGGAGGGAGAGAGAATCGGGACAGGAACGTGGCCGGCGACTGGTCTGGGTTGAGCGGAGACGATGAGGAGAGGAGACGGTGGTTTAGAACCGAGAGGGAGATCGGTATCGGGATGAGGGAGAGGGTGGTCGGAGAGGAGCTCGGCGAACTCGAGCTGGTTGGAGGTGGAGAGGCGATCGGATCGTGTGTGGTGGCCGGAGTTGCAGACGGACGGTGAGAGAGAGGGTTCGAGAATGGGGGGCTGCGCGAACACGAAGGGGATGAAGTCAGGGCTGAAACCCTAAAAAGGGTTTAAATAGGCCGGTCTTGGGCCGGGTCTGGACCGCCCGGTCCAGCCTTTTTTTAACGAATTAAAATTGAAATCGAATTTCAATCTTGTCGTTACCAAAAACAGACCCAAAACTCAACCTCGACGTTCCGATCAAATAAAATAAATCAATTAACTCTTTTTACCGAAGCGGTCTTCACAACAAGTCTATGTACTGATAATCTATGTTGCACAACAATATCACATTATGTTGTACACCACAAATCGCTTATTATGCAGACCGCTAATATATTATATTACATTCTACTGACATTTGAGTCATATAAGCTGTGAAGACTGCCTTGGTTTAAAAAGTTTTTAATTATTTAAAAGTGTTCGATCGGAACGTTGGGGGTGATTTTTGGGTCTAGTCTCTTTTTTGTTCAAAGAGAAAATTGGATTTTGAATCAGTTTTTTAAAAAAAAAAAAGAAAAAAAAGGAAGAAGTTGGACCGGGCGGGCCAAACCCGGCCCGAGCAGAGCAGGTCAGACCCGGCCTGATCCGAGCTCTCCTCTTTCAGCTTTGGGCCGTGAGGCCCATTGTCAACCAAAGGCCCAAACTGCTGAAGCCCATTTCCAGGCGGTGGTATTTAAGGGCGAAGTCAAGGTTGGAAACCCTAATTCGACCTCTTCTTCTTCGCAGACCCTCGACCTCCCGCCTCCCTCTTCTCTCTCCCGATCCCGTACCCTCTCTGGTTCTCTGTTCCGGCCGCCATCGCCGACCATCCTTATCACTCTCTGCCTCTCCTTCTTCGTGTGCAGCCACCCCCCTCTCCCGACCAGCTCCTCTCACCCTCTAATCTCTCCCTCACCACTCGACCACCTCCGCCCATAGCCCACGGCAGCCACCACCTCCCTTCCCTCTCACCTTCTCGAGCCAGATCACGCCATCGACCACCGTCTCCTCCCCTTCTTGTCCGAGTCGGTCCCGAGCTTCCAGCCGCCCTCACGTGCTTTCCGACCACCACAGACCCCAGCCGACCTGGTTTCTTCGAGTACACCGTCCTCTCCTTCGTCTTCTCCTCTCTTCGCCGTCGCCGTGAACGACCTGAGCCAGGTCGCCGGCGCGTTCGACAGATCCGGGACGGAGTCATCGTGGCCGTCCGGATCTGAGGCGAGAAAGGTCCCTGCCGTGCTCCGCCGTGCTCCATCACCTCGTCGTTTTCACTTTTCCCACGGTGAGGTTCTCACCTTTGGGAAAAGTGAAATGGGACCTTGAACGGGATAAAGGTGGAACGCTGAAACGGGTGCCTCGGGAATCATGCCACGAACCCGTGCCTTGGGATCCGTGCCTTGGAAAAACATGCATCGGGTTCTGAGTTTAAAAGACAACTGTCTGTTTTAAACTGGACTAATCGTGACCTTTAAATTAACGTGGGAACCGCCTCTAATTATGGCTGTCGTGTTATCTTTAGCGTCCGGCTTCGATCGAAGTGAAGACCGGAGGTAGCGAGCCAGAACGTCAGCAGCTAGGAGACGTAGCGGATGTTCTTCGGTTGAGGTAGGGAAAAGTAGCCGGATCTCGGCACTGACTGGGGAAAGTTAACAGTAGAAATGCATGTAGCCCGTGAAGTTTTGTAATTTCTTGGAAAAAGTGCCCGTTCGGGGCCCGAGACGGCCGAATTTCGCGAATCTTACTGAAAATATCTAGGAGGTATTTTCCAAAAAGGCATGGGACCCACATGACACATGTCATGAATGTGGTGGAATGAAGAAAAGAGGACAACTTTGCCCTTTAACTTAAAACTAAAGGAAAAGGGAAAGTGAGGGTATTTTAGTAACTTTGATGTGTGGTTAGTGTTTTTGAACAAAACAAAAGATGAGAGGATGGGGGTGTTCGGCCATAAGGTGATTTTTGGGGTTTTTAGAGAGAGAAAGGGGAGTTAGAAGAAGAAGAGAAAAGAGAAGGAGGTGTTGGAAGTTTTGGTTTTTCCCGTCGATCAAACCGTTGGATCATCTCAAAGGAAGAAGAATCGAGTTCACACCGTCATTCTCTACGGTGAGCATCTAACCGATTTTCGTTTTGTTAAGTTTGAAATGTTAGGGTTTGGTTAGAAACTAGTAGTTTTTGGTTGAGTTAAGGTGTGGGGTTCGTTAGGAATGTTTTGGGGCGAAAAGGAACATTTTTCGTTGTGGCCGTGTGGGGCCCACTTGGTCGGGCCTCGGGTTTTTCGTGTTCGGGCGGTCTTGGATGATCCCCGAGTCGATAATTCACACCCGGGACGAATTATGGAATTAAATTGTGAAAGTTGTAATTGACGGGTTTAGAAACTTTAAACGCTAATTAAATGACTCGGAAGTCGGAATTCGATTCCGTCGAGTGCCTAGGAACCCTTTAATTATTCTAAGACCGTAGAAACGAAAACGGGAATTTTCGGAGCCCCGGAAGGGCGTTTCCAAAACCCGGGCAGATTCGCCATGTCGGGCGAATCGGCCTTTTCCGGGTCCAATATCGACAATGTCGAGTAATTGGGGAGTTTGGGAGTGATCGAAATTGTCGGGGTTACTTTTGGGCGTCAACTTCATTAAAATTCAGTTTATGCCTGCAAGCTTAAAAGCGTTTAAATTTGTGTTCTTTTAGATCGTGCTGCGGACAGAGGAAAGGGAAAGCTAGGCGAGTGACCGAGATCACGCCGGAGTTTCCTTGTGCGCTTTTGGAGAAAGCATACGAGGTAGGGAAAAGTAGACGGATCTCGGCCCGGAGTAGGGAAAGTTAATAGTAGAAATGCATGTGACACTGGGGTGTCGTGGGTTAAGTAGGTTTATCGAATATTAGAAAGGCATGATACGGGAAGGTAGCGAATATTAGAAAAGCATGTGACACTTAGTAGTGTCGTAGGAGTAGAGAACTTATCGATGTTAGAATTACTGGAGGCATATGACCATGCCCGGAGGTTGATTGTGAACTTATCGATATTAGGAGTACTGGAGGCATATGACCATGCCCGGAGGTTGATTGTGAAACTGTTGATATTAGAACTGTTGGAGGCGTTGGTTACGCCGGAGGTTGTTTGTTACTGTTGTGTCTTGGGTGGCCATGAGAGCCCGTGTTTTACTATTGTGTCTTGGGTGGCCATGAGTGCCCGTGGGGTTGTTGAACCCATGTCTTTACTGTTGGTGTGTCTTGGGTGGCCATGAGTGCTCATGGGGTTGTTGAACCCGTGTCTTTATTGTCGGTGTGTCTTGGGAGGCCGTGAGTGCCCGTAGGGTTGTTGAACCCGTGTCTTTACCGTTGGTGTGTCTTGGGAGGCCGTGAGTTCCTGTGGGGTTGTTGAGCCCGTGAGTTACTGTTGGTGGTTTTTGGTGGCCGTGAGTGCCCGTGGGGTTGTTGAACATGTGAGTTACTATTGGTGGTTTTGAGAGGCCGTGAGTACCCGTGGGGTTGTTGAGCCCGTGAGTTACTGTCGGTGTATCTTGGGAGGCCGTGAGTGCCTGTGGGGTCGTTGAGTCCGTGTTTTACGGTTGGTGTCTTGGGTGGCCATGAGTGCCTTTGGAGTGCTGAACTTGTGTTGTTGCTGTTTGTTGAACTTTGTTTGTGATTGTGATTGTGGTTACCTGAGGTTGTGGGCCCGCTTCGTGAAACGGGGGTTCTCGAGCACACGCGTCTGCATGTTCAAACGGGGTAGGGGGCCCGCCCGTCAGTAAAGGGGTCCTGGCCGCGCGTGTGTGGTTCGTGTTTGTGAGTGTGATAGGTCGACCGCCTGGCCCGCCTTTGTGTCGGGGAAGCGCGTGAGAGAGAGGTTACTGATACAGGTCGACCGCCTGGCCTGAGATTTCAGCAAAGCGCGTGAGTGAGGGAGATTACTGAGCAGCTGGTATGCGATCCTTCATGATCTTGTTTGGTGTGCGATCCTTTGTGATCTTGGGTGTTGCGTGGTGGTCTTTTGAGTCCTTGGAAGAGGTCGTGATCGTTGTGTTGGGTCTACTTTACGAGTTCCGAGTGTTGAGTCATTTGAGGAAGGTAACGGGTTGTGTGTCAGTTGAGTACTTGAGTTTGGGGATTGTATTCCCGGTGTTGGGTTTGGTTTTGGTGTTACCGGCATTGTCTGCTAAGTATGCTGTAGTTAGTCTGTTATCCGTGGTGGTGAGTGAACGCTCACCCCTAGCTGCTTTTCCTACATGTATTGATCACAGGACGGACTAGGTGAGCTCTCGAAGCTCGAGGAGCTAGGAGCGGGGTCCGGGTTTTATCTTTTGAGTCTAGTGACAGATACCATGTACCTTGTCCATTTGTTGGGACGTTTTTGAGTTGTAAATATTATTTTGATCAACTAAATGGTAATTTCAAAGTGATTATTCAAAACAGGTTTCAAGGTTTTATGTTTTTAAATTTTCGCGTCCCGAGTTCGGTTTACTGAAATTGGGGCGTGACATAAGCTGCAAAATACTAATATTCATATCTGTATTATAATAACCACATTTGTTTTATACAGAAAAAAATATCCATAGTTAAGATCTCAGAATAAAAAATAATATCCATATTGTTCCACACAATCACGAACCTATTTTTGGCAATTTGGTACATATAAATGGAAATTTTGGTTTGCGAAAATTGAATGAGTTTCCTGTTCTTGAATAGTACCGCTTCACTTCTTCATGCACATCTTTCAATTTACCGTTCAGCTCGAACGTTAACAATTTTTCCATGAACCTCATCCTGAGCTTCCTTGTTTATGTCCTTTGATACTGCATTGCAAAAGTTTAAATATGTGAATACTTTAAGAGCTGCAGCAGAAAAAATATGTGAATTTTACCACTACATGAGGATAAGTTAATTATGTTATTCTCAATGCTTGTAGCATCTTGCATGGGTACTACCAAATTATGTTGCAGAGCACTGCACTCCACTAAAAGTTTAGAGTGCAGACCACTAAAAGGCTATGCTGCACACCACTAGAAGTTCATAGTGCAGACCACTAAAAGGCTATGCTGCACACCACTAGAAGGTTATATTGCAGACCACTAAAAGCTTCTAGTGTAGAGCACAAAAATAACTTATCCAGGGATGTGAATGCAATCAGATACCAAGCAAAATATATATCTTAATTTTAGAACACTGTCATAAAGAACGTATGCATAGGAGAGTTAAGAGAAGAAAAAAATACAGAAATACGACTTGTGACTTTGGTTTGTTATTATGTGAATTTTACCACTACATGAGGATAAGTTAATTATGTTATTATCACTTCTTGTAGCATCTTGCATGGGTACTACCAAATTATGCTGCAGAGCACTGCACACCACTAAAAGTTTAGAGTGCAGACCACTAAACGGCTATGCTGCACACCGCTAGAAGTTCATAGTGCAGACCACTAAAAGTCTATGCTGCACACCACTAGAAGTTAAGAGTGCAGACCACTAGAATGTTATATTGCAGACCACTAAAAGAGAACTTAAGAGAAGAAAAACATACAGAAATACGACTTGCGACTTTGGTTTTAAGGGCCCATCGTCCTCGACTAAGATAGTTTTCTGCATGATACATGGAAAAACACCACAATCCTTGCAGTTCGAAGCATTTTGCCAATGAAGACGACGACGTCTGATTGGTAGACGTCCGATTTTTAACCCAATCTTCTTATTGTTAGTCATAACATGTGCTGAAATGCCATCTCTCTGTAATGTATACAAATTTTGATACATTATTTACAAGTAAATATGTTCAGATAAAATAAAATATACAAATATATAAGACTAAAGAAGAAGAAAAAGAAGAATATATTAATCTCATCAAGTCATGAAAACAATTTTGATAACGATCCTTATCATCGCTATCAAGTTGATAATTGTCAAGAATCTCAATGATATTATTCTTTATGTCAATTACCATGAGCATGTAATGGGTCTTCCTGAATACAAACATCAGAATCTGCAACAAAAATGACTTCCCAAAAACACAATAAATTCACCAAAGTAATTTAACTTAAAAACAAAAAAAAAATTATAATGAGGAAACACAATGTCACGCTCCAAATTCAGTAGAACCAAACCCGGAACGCGAAAGTTTAAGACAATAAAACATTTTCAAACCTTTTAAATAAATCGCTTTAAAACCACCATTTAGTTAATCAAAATAATAATTTACAACTCAAAAGTGTTGGGTCTCGAGGTTGGGTTGGAGATGAACCAACTCGCAGCGGAAAATCAATGAAAACCAAGAGACGATTAAAACCATGAAACAACTAACAAAGAATGGAATCACAAGAGAAAAATTCAGCACTAGTTCTTACCAAAACAAGAACACCGGTTAACGAATGATTGGCTTGAGTCTCCAAGACGCCTACGTATCCACATGGGAATCAAAGCCACGTAGTTCTTCTCTTTGAGGACTCAAGAACACAAAAATGGAGGTGGGAACTTGCCAAACCCGAAATTGCAAGGGAAGGGGGAGAGAAGTTGTGTTTCCTATTCTTGTCTTGTGTTTATTGTGTTGAAAAAAGATGACTTAAACATAACAAAACCCATACTTGTCCAAATAAAGGCATGGGACAAGTATGGTGTCAAGTAAGGTGCAAATAGGACAAAGTATGGCAAGACAAGATTGGGTTAGGTGGTGAATCACCAACACCTTAATCCTTGTCTTGCTTACTTAGTACTAATTAATCAAGACTTGATTAATTAGTTCCATGGGCCTTGGTTGCATGGGCCTTTCATGGGCCTCTTGGAACATGGCCCGTGGCCATTTCCAACGAGGTCCCGTGATTCGCTCATCGCCTCCATGCCTTCCATACCGGAAATGTCCAACATTATCCGACGCGATCAATCCCAAGACTCCAAGCCTTGTCTCGATCTGTGAAGTCCTATTCACTTACGGGCACATGACCCAAAACCCAGTTTTGGTCATGTCCCGAGACAACTCCCTTTTGGCCATTCTCCATAAATGTGTCAATGAGTTTCATCCTCCGGTGTGACCCTTAGGTTTATGCATGTCAATAGATCAACGTAAAATCCCATTTTACTTGATCCTATTTAAGTGGCAACTAACGAGACTTTAGTATTGCCTGACACTACATAACGAATCGACCCTGTCGATTCTAACCTTTCCGTCGTCCCTGTCATTATCCTTTTATCTCCGATATCCTGATTGAGATAAGGCATAGAGCCGTCATCCTTATTATTCTCAATCACCGTTCCTTGATATGTGAGATGACTGAAGATATGATATCCAGTATCATGTGCATGGCCATGCTATTCTTCCAGTCACTCTCGATCAAGTGGCCGAGAACCGATATCTTTCCCATACCTTAGTATGAGGGATAAATCCCTTAGTCGTCTTTCGTGTCACTCATGTAGCCCGTCCCCAAGCCAATCCTGGCCGTTATGGAAGCCCTGTTATGGACAACGTTAGGCTCAGGTCAAACTCAGTTGTTGACTACATAGCGATCACAAAGACTCCTTGGTCTAAGGATACATGACAAGCTACAACACTGAATATGTTCATGACTTAATCTATGGCACATATTCAGGGCGGGTCGTCCAATATCATGTCCCACATGATATCTATGATCAGACTCCGGAATCTCATTCCAATGACTAACAGAACGTAAGCCATAAAGAGCCATCTTTCATACTAGTCGCTTCTAGTGAAGCGTTGTTGACTAGGGACCCATCGAGTGTGATCTATCTCGATCTATGGTTCTATTCGCATGGTGGGCATAGATCAGAGCACACATCGATATATTACTCCAACACATAAGTAATATAAAGTCGCTTTAATTTTATTGCTAACGATGATATATACATTTGGACATTTAGGATTGAACTACGGGCACTAAGACTAACAAAAAGTACGTCCCAACAAGCGGACAAAATACAAGGCGTACGTTGCTAGATTCAAAAGGAAACCCGGACTCCCGCTCCCAGCCCTTCAAGCTTCGAGAGCTCACCTAGTCCGTCCCGCGACTAGTACTTGTAGGAAAAGCAGTTAGGGGTGAGCATTCGCTCACCACCACGGATACTAGACTGACTACGACATACTTAGCAGAACATGCCGGAAACAACAACAACAACCCAAACACCGGGGACTACCATCCCCAAACTCAAGTAACCCAACTGACACACGACCGTTACTTTCCTCAACCGACTCAACACTCGGACACGTAATGTAGACCCGACACAACGATTACGACTTCCTCCAAGGACATGAAAGATAACCACGCAACCCCCAAGATCACAAAGGATCGCACACCAAACAAGATCGCAAAGGATCGCTCTCCAGCTACTCAGTACCCACACACTTTTCCCAACACGACGGTTAGATCAGGCGGCCGACCTGTCGCACTTTTCCCAACACGACGGTTGGATCAGGTGGTCGACCTGTCGCACTTTTCCCGACACGAAGTCGGATCAGGCTGTCGACCTGTCACACCCCATCCCCAGGTAACCACAATCACAATCACAAGTAAAGCTCAACCAACAGCAACAACACCGGTTTAACACTCCACAGGCACTCATGGCCACCCAAGACACGAACAGTAAAACACAGGTTTAACAACCCCACGGGCACTCATGGCCACCCAAGACAAACCAACAGTAAAAATACGGGTTTAACAACCCCACGGGCACTCATGGCCACCCAAGACACACCAACAGTAAAATACGGGTTTAACAACCCCACGGGCACTCATGGCCACCCAAGACAAAACTAAACAATCAACCTCCGGGCATAACCAAATGCCTCCAGTAATTCTAATATCGATAAGTTCACTACTCCTACGACACTACTAAGTGTCACATGCATTTCTATTGTTCGATACGTTCCCGTATCATACGACACCACCCGGTGTCGCCTGCCTTTCTATTGTTCGATAAACTTACTTAACCCACGACACCCAAGTGTCACATGCATTTCTATTGTTAACTTTATCTAGTCAGGGCCGAGATCCAGCTACTTTTCCCTATCTCGTATGCTTTTCCAAAAGCTCACAACCAAGCTCCGGCGTGATCACGATCACTCGCCTAGCTTTCTCTTTCCTCTGTCGGTGGCACGATCTAACAAGAATACAATTTAAAACACTTTTAAGTTCGCAGGCATAAACTGAATTTTAATACACTTGACGCCCAAATGTAACCCCGACAATGTCGATCACTCCCAAACTTCCCAATTACTCGACAATGTCGATAATGGGCCCGGAAAGGCCCGATTCGCCCGGCTCGGCGAATCTGCCTGGGTTTTGAAAACGCCCTTCCGGGGCTCCGAAAATTCCCGTTTTCGTTTCTACGATCTTAGAATAATTCAAGGGTTCCATCGCAATTGACGGAATCAATTTCCGACTTCGGAGCAATTTAATTCGCGTTTAAAGTTTCTAAACCCGTCATTTCCAACTTTTACAATTTAATTCCAAAATTCGTTCCGGGTGTGGATTAACGACTTGGGGATCGTCCTAAACCACCCGAACACGATAATCCGATACCCGAGCATGTGAGCCCCACCCGGCCATAATGGGAAAATTTCCTTTTCACCCCAGAACGTTCCTAATGAACACCAAACCTCAACCATTCATCTTTAAACCAATTCTAACCAAAACCCAACCATATTTGAATCGTTTAAACTCAAACCCTAAAATTCAAACGTACCAAAACGAAAATCGAAAGGGTACTCACCGTAGGGAATGACGATGGGAGCTCGATTCTTCGATCGTTGAGACGATCTACCGGTTGGATCGTCGAGAAATAGCAAAACCCTACACCCTTTCTTCTCTTTTTCTCCCTTTTCTCCTTCTCTTTCCTCTCTCCACTTTCTCTCACTAAAACTCCTTTTTTTTTCTAAGTGGCCGAGACCTCTTCTGCCAAGTCCATTTTGTTTTGTTTCATAAACACACACTTTTACCATATTTACAAAACTAACACCACCTTTCCATTTCTTTGTTTTGTTCAATGTTACCTAACACCACCACATTGGTGACATGTGGCAAGTGGGTCCCACCCCTTTTGGAAAATATCTTCTAGATATTTTTCAGTCATATTCTCGAAATTCGGCCGTCTCGGGCCCTGAACGGCCACCTTTTCCAAGAAATTACGAAACTTCACGGGCTACAAGGAAACGGCTCAACTAAGACCACTGTGACGACGGCTAAGCTTTTTGGATCCAAAACACGCCTCGAACGGACCAAAACGTCGCTCGGTTGACTTTTCCAGCGAAAAGTTAACCTTTCCCAAATTGGTTAGAAAGTTTCCCTGAGTCCACCAGAACTCACTTTGGTCGATAACGGGGTCAACTTAAGTCCGGTATGACCATCGGATCAAATGCAGGTTCATTTAAGTGCCTGTCCAAAAATTTTAAATTTTCCTGTTTTTCGCCGACTTGACTGGCGTTGACCGGGAGCGTTTCTTACAATCTACCCCCCTTAAGGGAATTTCGTCCGCAAAATTTAAAACAACGCACTTCAGGAGTCGAACAGATCGGGGTACTTCGCGCGAACCTCGTCCTCGCGCTCCCGAGTCGACTCAGTCTCGTGGTGCCGCCACTGCACCTGTTCTAAGCTGATAACCTTTCTGCGCAGGTGCTGCTCCCGTGGATCCATTTCCCAAAACCGGTGTCTCCTTATACGAGACATCACCTACTAACTCGACATCTGCCCACTCAATGACGTGTGAGGGGTCCGCAGATACTTCCGCAACTGGGACACGTGGATATTCCCAAGCTGCGGTGGCAGTGCCATTCGGTATGAAACTGCTCCCTCTCTACTTAAGACCTCGAAAGGCCCCGACTACCTTTCGGACTCACCTCCAGGGATACATGGTCCCCGACGGCTGACTCGAGAGGTCGGCGCCGCCTGTCAGCACAGCTCCTGCTGACTCTGCGCGGTCTTCAACCGCTCACGCTTCGGCACGACCGACTCAGCTGTCTCTCGGTCCAGTTCTAGACCCAGTAAACCATCATTCCTCACTTCCGCCCCGCACACGGGCGACCAACATGGCCTACCATACAACGCTCTGAACGGTGCCATCCTGATACTGGCCTGTAAGCTGTTGTTGTAGGCGAACTCGGCTAACCGCTCACGAAATCCATCGTGACGTGCCCCCATTTCCACTGTGCAACCCGCAGTGGTTGCAATAATCCAGCGGGACGCTATTGTTCGGCTCTCACCTTCTGACAAGTGAGGCACCGCGATACTAACTCCGCAACCGCTCTCCGCATCACACTCCACTAGATATGCCGCCTGATGTCGCGCTTCTCTTAGTGCTACCCACGTGCACTGTCAGACGCGAATAGTGCGACTCTCGCAGCTAGTCGCCTCCACCGTTACGTGGTACGAACAAACCTCCGCGATACCGTAACTCCCTATTAGTTCGACGATCCCAGCCCTCAGCGTCAACACCGCCAGCAACTCTCTCCCGGATCTCTGTCGTATCAACATCCACCTAATATGCCTCTATCCCCCGGCCAAGCAGGGTGGGCTGAGCCATCAAGAAGCACATGGCCACGCCGCCGGTAACCTCTTCTAGCTCCAACCCGAACGTGCCCAGCTCTCCCATCAGGTCCCACTACCGGACTTAGATGCTAGTAGGACACTACATCGGCTTCCTACTTAGGGCGTCAGCAATCACATTCGCCTTACCTGGATGGTAGAGTAGCTCAAAGTCGTACTCCTCGAGTAGTTCCATCCATCGCCGCTGGCGCATGTTCAGGTCTCGTTGGGAAAAGATGTACTTCAGGGTCTTGTGACCCGAGAACACCTGAAATCTCTCGCCATACAGATAATACCGCCAGCCTTTCAGCGCGAACACTACTGCTGCTAATTCCGGGTCATGGGTAGGATAGTTGCGCTCGTGCGTCTTCCACCGCCTGGAGCCATAAGCAACAACTCTACCCAACTGCATCAGTACCCAGCCCAGTCCTTCCCCGGACGCGTCACAATAGACCTCATACCTGACCCCGCGCTCTGTCACTATCAACATTGGAGCGGTAGTCGGACGAGTCTTCAGCAAGCCAAAACTCGCACTTCTCGAGGTTGGCGTATAACTGATGTGTGCGCAACAGGGTCAGAACACCCCTCAGATGCTCCTCATGCGCCGCCTCGTTCTACGAGTAGACCAAGATGTCGTCTACAAACACCACCACATATTGATCTAAGAACGGTCGGAACATATTGTTCATTAGATCCATGAACGCTGCAGGTGCGTTCGTCAGTCCAAATGGCATCACCAAGAACTCGTAATGCCCAAAGCGTGTCTGGAATGCAGTCTTTGCGACGTCCCCCTCTCGGACTCGCAAATGGTAATATCCGGATCGCAGGTCGATCTTCGAGAAGCATGTCGACCCTCTCAACTGGTCGAACAAGTCGTCAATTCTCGGCATCGGGTATCGGTTCTTCACCGTGACTCGGTTCAACTTCCGGTAATCGATGCACATCTGAAGCTCTCCACTCATCTTCTTCACGAAGAGTGCTGGCGCTCCCCACGACGATGTGCTCGGCCGGATAAACCCCTTCTCCCGAAGTTCCTCGAGTTGACGCTTCAACTCGGTCAACTCGGCTGGCGTGAACCTGTAAGGCGCCATCGATATCGTTGCCGTTCCCGGCACCAGGTCAATCCCGAACTCCAACTCACGAACTGGCGGCAACCCGCTCAACTCCTCACGGAAGACCTCGGGGAACTCGTACGCCACTCGCGGTAACTCTCGGCTCTGCACGACCGATACTTCCTCCACTGCGGACAAAGCCGACAAGAGAACTCCACTCCTACTGCCCAGAATACACGAAACTTTCGTGTTGCCAATTGACACCGTCACTCGTCGTCTGTGACAGTCGATATTGGCTCGGTACTTCGCCAGCCAATCCATTCCCATGTTTACGTCAAAGGTTGTCATTTCGTAAGTATCCTTCCCACGGATACACGCACAAGCTCAGTCGCTGCCGATCCTCACGGATCCTCGCAGTCTCTCTAAGACCTCGCTCCACTACCGCCGTCGTGCCCACCAACTCCGAACATACCCGAATCCTCGGGGTGAGGACTCGATCCAGCATCAGGGCTCTTGAGCCCTCTCTCGAACCTCCTGTATTGTTTCGCTTCTCTAACTCCGCAAGCACGACAGACCCTAGTCAACACCACAACACCCCCAACCGGCGTGTCCAGACGCAGGGGTGGACTCAACGGCTCTTAACTGAGCCCCAACATCTCAACACAACTCGACGAAACAAACAAGTGTGACGCCCCGGTATCCACTAAAAACGACGCCCAAATCAGAGACCGAACAACCACTCCATTAGTCACACCGCTAAGGTATAGCACAACCCTCACACGATCCTTTATGCATTTACTTATAACTTTCCGCCACCAAACCAGTATTCGTTACTCGTCCCCTGCGGGAAAAGTAGTAAAGGGGATGAGTGTTATGCTCACCTCCACGGACACCCATTCGATTATGGCATACTAGTAAAGCACTAACGACTTACCAATCTAACCAGGGAAAACCACTACATCAAATCCTGATACCAAAACGTCACACTGCTCAAGCTATTAATACCTCAAATACTCTCTCAAGTACGGGAAACCTCGAAACGGGGATTATGTTCTCAATTCAGCAAACCACTATTGCTCACAACCTCAATACCCCAATTACCCGATCACGTAGGGAAACCTCAAACAGGGATCACGTTCTCAACTAAGCAAACCACTATTGCTCACAACCTCAATACCCCAATTACCTGATCACATAGGGAAACCTCAAACAACCCACTCACGTGAAAGAAACCTCAAACCACCCGTTCACGCGAGGGAAACCTCGAACACCCGTTCACATAGGGGAAACCTAGTTCGTATGGCGCCACAACGCATCAACCTTAACCCCTCTCCGTATGATGAGACTCTCACACCGAGGCGATGTATCACTACCGTAGGTTGTTGATGAGTCTCGAACCCAAGACCTCACTCTTTAACACCGAACTTACGACCTCTACAACCAACACAACTGTGAACACAACCACGCAAAACCAACACTCAAACTGCACAATCAAGACGGTGGAACAAGACAGGAATCACGGATCCGTGATAGACCCCGTCACGGTTGGGGTCACGGAGCCGTGACGAAGGCCTTAAAATTTCCAAAATGCGTTGCTCCGTCACGGATCCGTGACAGGGTCCGTGACACTCACGCAGGCCTGTTTTCCAAAATCGTTTCAAACTCGATCCTTACTCCCTTTTAACCCTAAAAATAGCCTTAAACGACACACGCTCGACCACCAATCTAACAAACACACGCACAACGACTCACAGACCAAATCAAGTCACTCAACCTCGATCACAAGCCGACAAAGCCAAACAACAACAACACACGCCCACCGGGCCAACCAAAGTCGAACCACGCCCATCGGGCCAACCATAATCAAAACACGCCCACAGGGCCAACCAATTTTCAAAACCTTTCCTTTTCATTATAAAAACCTCATTTCTTGACATCACGTAGTTACAACTCAGTCCAAGCGTCCCCGAACTACATTGTACCCATTTGATGTCAACGCCATGACGCTCGACTACAAGGGCGCCCCTGAGTCGAGTCGCGAAAACTTAAAAACGTTTCACGCAACAACACACAAACAGTATGCCAGTAATAACCGTATTGCACATACACACAACAACAACCAAGACTCAAGACACTACGGGTCTACACACGGCTTCCGACTTGCGTAACCCACGCACGACGGGACTTTTAATGACTCGAATCTCCCCACCTAATTGACGTACAGTCCGAGGTGTGAAACCTCGAGCTCTGATACCAAGCTGTCACGCCCCAAATTCAGTAGAACCAAACCCGGAACGCGAACGTTTAAGAAAATAAAACATTTTCAAACCTTTTAAATAAATCTCTTTAAAATCACCATTTAGTTAATCAAAATAATAATTTACAACTCAAAAGTACGTCCCAACAAGTGGACAAAATACAAGGCATACGTCGCTAGACTCAAAAGGAAACCCGGACTCCCGCTCCCAGCCCTTCAAGCTTCGAGAGCTCAACTAGTCCGTCCCGCGACTAGTACCTGTAGGAAAAGCAGCTAGGGGTGAGCGTTCGCTCACCACCAGGGATACCAGACTGACTACAGCATACTTAGCAGAACATGCCGGAAACAACAACAACAACCCAAACACCGGGGACTACCATCCCCAAACTCAAGTAACCCAACTGACACACGACCGTTACTTTCCTCAACCGACTCAACACTCGGACACGTAATGTAGACCCGACACAACGATTACGACTTCCTCCAAGGACATGAAAGATAACCACGCAACCCCCAAGATCACAAAGGATCGCACACCAAACAAGATCGCAAAGGATCGCTCTCCAGCTACTCAGTACCCACGCACTTTTCCCAACACGACGGTTAGATCAGGCGGCCGACCTGTCGCACTTTTCCCAACACGACGGTTGGATCAGGCGGTCGACCTGTCGCACTTTTCCCGACACGAAGTCGGATCAGGCTGTCGACCTGTCACACTTTTCCCAACACGATGGTTGGATCAGGCGGTCGACCTGTCGCACTTTTCCCGACACGAAGTCGTATCAGGCTGTCGACCAGTCACACCCCATCCCCAGGTAACCACAATCACAATCACAAGTAAACTTCAACCAACAACAACAACACCGGTTTAACACTCCACAGGCACTCATGGCCACCCAAGACGCCAACGGTAAAACACGGGTTCAACAACCCCACGGACACTAATGGCCACCCAAGACACCAACAGTAAAACACGGGTTTAACAACCCCACGGGCACTCATGGCCACCCAAGACACACCAATAGTAAAAATATGGGTTTAACAACCCCACGGGCACTCATGGCCACCCAAGACACACCAACAGTAAAATATGGGTTTAACAACCCCACGGGCACTCATGGCCACCCAAGACACACCAACAGTAAAATACGGGTTTAACAACCCCACGGGCACTCATGGCCACCCAAGACACACCAACAGTAAAATACGGGTTTAACAACCCCACGGGCACTCATGGCCACCCAAGACAAAACTAAACAATCAACCTCCGGGCATAACCAAATGCCTCCAGTAATTCTAATATCGATAAGTTCACTACTCCTACGACACTACTAAGTGTCACATGCATTTCTATTGTTCGATACGTTCCCGTATCATACGACACCACCCGGTGTCGCCTGCCTTTCTATTGTTCGATAAACTTACTTAACCCACGACACCCAAGTGTCACATGCATTTCTACTGTTAACTTTCCCTAGTCAGGGCCGAGATCCGGCTACTTTTCCCTACCTCGTATGCTTTTCCAAAAGCTCACAACCAAGCTCCGGCGTGATCACGATCACTCGCCTAGCTTTCCCTTTCCTCTGCCGGTGGCACGATCTAACAAGAATACAATTTAAAAAACTTTTAAGTTCGCAGGCATAAACTGAATTTTAATACACTTGACGCCCAAATTTAACCCCGACAATGTCGATCACTCCCAAACTTCACAATTACTCGACATTGTCGATAATGGGACCGGAAAGGCCCGATTCGCCTTGCTCGGCGAATCTGCCCGGGTTTTGAAAACGCCCTTTCGGGGCTTCAAAAGTTCCCGTTTTCATTTCTACGATCTTAGAATAATTCAAGGGTTCCAATGCAATTGACAGAATCAATTTCCGACTTCCGAGCAATTTAATTCGCATTTAAAGTTTCTAAACCCGTCATTTCCAACCTTTACAATTTAATTCCAAAATTCGTTCCGGGTGTGGATTAACGACTTGGGGATCGTCCTAAACCACCCGAACACGAAAACACGATACCCGAGCATGTGGGCCCCACCCGTCCATAATGGGAAAATTTCCTTTTCGCCCCAAAACGTTCCTAACGAACCCCAAACCTCAATCATTCATCTTTAAACCAATTCTAACCAAAACCCAACCATATTTGAATCGTTTAAACTCAAACCCTAAAATGAAAACGTACCAAAACGAAAATCGAAATGGTACTCACCGTAGGGAATGACGATGGGAGCTCGATTCTTCGATCGTTGAGACGATCCACCGGTTGGATCGTCGGGAAATAGCAAAACCCTACACCCTACACCCTTTCTTCTCTTTTTCTCCCTTTTCTCCTTCTCTTTCCTCTCTCCACTTTCTCTCACTAAAACTCCTTTTTTTTTTCTAAGTGGCCGAGACCTCTTCTGCCAAGTCCATTTTGTTTTGTTTCATAAACACACACTTTTACCATATTTACAAAACTAACACCACCTTTCCATTTCGTTGTTTTGTTCAATGTTACCTAACACCACCACATTGGTGACATGTGGCAGGTGGGTCCCACCCCTTTTGGAAAATATCTTCTAGATATTTTTCAGTCATATTCGCGAAATTCGGCCGTCTCGGGCCCTAAACGGGCACTTTTTCCAAGAAATTACGAAACTTCACGGGCTACAAGGAAACGGCTCAATTAAGACCAATGTGACGACGGCTAAGCTTTTCGGATCCAAAACGAGCCTCGAACGGACCAAAACGTCGCTCGGTTGACTTTTCCAGCAAAAAGTCAACATTTCCCAAATTGGTCAGAAAGTTGCCCTGAGTCCCCTAGAACTCACTTTGGTCGATAACGGGGTCAACTTAAGTCCGGTATGACCCTCGGGGTCAAATTCAGGTTCATTTAAGTGCCTGTCCCAAAATTTTAAATTTTCCTGTTTTTCGCCGACTTGACTGGCGTTGACCGGGAGCGGTTCTTACACACAAAATTACTATGTCAAAATATTGCAATAGTTCCCAGCGCAGTAGTGTTTCCTGACTGCTCATAGGCAATCTATTTAACCAATACATATACATATATATAAATACAAAAAGAGTATTATTCAAAAAGACAAAGTAAAATGATTCACAAAAATAACAATTGAACGACTTAAAAAAGGATATCAAAATTCAACTTACGGATATATGGGTTGATAAGAACACCCGTGATGGACCCAGATGGTGTTGGGTCTCGAGGTAAGGTTGGAGATGAACCAACTCGCAGCGGA
Source organism: Erodium maritimum (assembly GCA_963921825.1). Lineage (NCBI taxonomy): Eukaryota > Viridiplantae > Streptophyta > Magnoliopsida > Geraniales > Geraniaceae > Erodium > Erodium maritimum. The sequence goes on from OY997588.1 coordinate 116,090,601, forward strand.
AAATCAATGAAAACCGAGAGACGATTAAAACCATGAAACAACTAACAAAGAATGGATTCACAAGAGAAAATTTCAGCACTAGTTCTTACCAAAACAAGAACACCGGGTAACGAATGATTGGCTTGAGTCTCCAAGACGCCTACGTATCCACATGGGAATCAAAGCCACGTAGTTCTTCTCTTTGAGGACTCAAGAACACAAAAATGGAGGTGGAAACTTGCCAAACCCGAAATGGCCATGGAAGAGGGAGAGAAAAATGTGTTTCCTATTCTTGTCTTGTGTTTTGTTATGTTGAAAATGTTAGTCTTAGTGCCCGTAGTTCAATCATAAATGTCCAAATGTATATATCATCATTAGCAATAAGATTAAAGCGGCTTTCTATTACTTATGTGTTGGAGTAATATATCGATGTGATTTCTGATCTATGCCCACCATGCGAATAGAACCATAGATCGAGATGGATCACACTCGATGGGTCCCTAGTCAATAAAGCTTCACTAGAAGCGACTAGTATGAAAGATGGCTCTTCATGGCTTACGTTCTGTTAGTCATTGGAATGGGATTCCGGAGTCTGATCATAGATATCATGTGGGACATGATATTGGACGACCCGCCCTGAATATGTGCCATAGATTGAGTCATTAACATATTCAGTGTCGTAGCTTGTCATGTATCCTTAGACCAAGGAGTCTTTGTGATCACTATGCAGTCAACAACTAAGTTTGACCTGAGCCTAACGTTGTCCGTAACAGGGCTTCCATAACGGCCAGGATTGGCTTGGGGACGGGTTGCATGAGTGACACGAAAGACGGCTAAGGGATTTATCCCTCACACTCAGGTATGGGAAAGATATCGGTTCTCGGCCGCTTGATCGAGAGTGACTGAAAGAATAGCATGGCCATGCACATGATACTAGGTATCATATATTCAGTCATCTCACATATCATGGAACAGTGATTGAGAATAATAAGGATGACGGCTCTATGCCTTATCTCAATCAGGATATCGGAGATAAAAGGATAATGACAGGGAGGACGGAAAGGTTAGAATCGATTGGTTCGATTCGCTATGTAGTGTCAGGCAATACTAAAGTCTCGTTAGTTGCCACTTATATAGGATCAAGTAAAATGGGATTTTACGTTGATCTATCGACATGCATAGACCTAAGGGTCACACCGAAGGATGAAACTCATTGACACATTTATGGAGAATGGCCAAAAGAGAGTTGTCTCGGGACATGACCAAAACTGGGTTTTGGGTCATGTGCCCGTAAGTGAATAGGACATTACGGATCAAGACAAGGCTTGGAGTCTTGGGATTGATCGCGTTGGATAATGTTGGACATTTCCGGTATGGAAGGCTTGGAGGCGATGAGCACGTCACGGGACCTCGTTGGGAATGGCCATGGGCCATGTTCCAAGAGGCCCATGAAAGGCCCATGCAACCAAGGCCCATGGAACTAATTAATCAAGTCTTGATTAATTAGTACTAAGTAAGCAAGACAAGGATTAAGGTGTTGGTGATTCACCACCTAACCCATCTTGTCTTGCCATAGTTAGCACCATGCTTGTCTTACTTCACACCATGCTTCACACCTTACTTGTCCTTGATGGTTGTTGATGGTTTAAGTCATCTTTTTCCTACAACAAATCACAAGACAAGAATAGAAACACAATTTTCTCTCCCTCTTCCATGGCCATTTCGGGTTTGGCTAGTTTCCTCCTCCATTTTTGTGTTCTTGAGTCCTCAAAGAGAAGAACTACGTGGCTTTGATTCCCATGTGGATACGTAGGCGTCTTGGAGACTCAAGCCAATCATTCGTTAACCGGTGTTCTTGTTTTGATTTTCCGCTGCCAGTTGGTTCATCTCCAACCCTACCTCGAGACCCAACAGTGGTATCAGAGCCGTGCTACCTTCGGGATTCACAAGAGAACTTTCGGTTTTGCTTGCTAGTTTCGGTTTTGCATGTTAATTTGCTAAATTGTTTGATAACATGTTTTAAATTCTTGTTTATGGGTTTAATGCATGAAAAATGAATTTTTGAAAAGTTTATCAAATCTGGAATTTTTGAAAAAAATTTGATTTTTCGGGTCTCGGGAGCGGGACTCTCGGGGAGCCGAAACCGGGACCGAACGGGGCTCCGTTGGACGGAGCTAGGCCAAGCATGACCATTGGATGGTCAATATGCCGAGCTAAACCGTTTTGTTAGTCATGAAGAGTTTGGAACCGTCTTGATGAACTCAAAAATCAAATGTTCAAAAGTTTCAATTTTGAACGGTTTCGATAAACCGAGTATCAAAAATTTTCGAAACTTGGCAATTAATTAAAACCGGAAAATCACATGATATTTGATAACATGCTTGTTTGATAACACGATGTGTGATGTGATGTTGGCATGGTGTACATAATAGCCCCGAGTTTGATTTAATTATTTATCGCTTTTCACGGCCTGCGAGCCGTTAGAGTTAGCGTGTAATTATTTTTTCGAGGTGTGGTCGTCGAACCACTTGTTTGTAATATTTATTTATTCCCGACCTGCGAGTCGTGTATTTAATTGTAATTTTTTACTCAAGACGAAGAAAGGGCGAAAAGGTCATTTGGTGACTTTTCGGGTGTTGGCATCGGCTTGGAGTCGGTGGAGCTCAAGAAGCTAGTGGGAGTTAGTTTAGGGGGCTATTATGTGCACATTTATCGCTTTATGCTTGGTTTAGTTTATGCATGATTAATTCTATGTGTTTTAGAATTGCATGCTTAACTTTATTTACCGAGCATATCACCTCACATGCAAAGATAAAATTGGAATTTTAATCCTTGTTTGTGAACCCTTAGAACCGTCATTGCATTGGATGTAGTTGACGGGTTCAAAGGAAGAATTACATTGGATGTAATTTGAGGCATCATTGCATTTAGAATGTAGTTGATGTGCTCATCGCATCTAGGATGTGCCAAAGTTTTGAACACAACTGGACAAGTAAAAGCGGGTCATGTCCGATACCTCCCAATCATCAACACCTTACTACCTCCCCGTCCAATGGGTGTCGTGCGCATTAGCGGAGCATCCATGGGAAAGCGGGGTAGTAGGTTTGGACGACATGTGTAGGTGTCGTGCGCATTAGCGGAGCACCCACATAGTGACGGGCCATAGTTGAAAATTGGTGGACCCGACTACGATTCTCAGCCTGAGGTTGAGCTAGGGTATTAGATAGGGTAAGCCGTGTACATGAGTACATACCCTAGCCAAGAGTCACATTGGATGTGATTGGATGGAGTCCTACCTACATAGCTCGATTAAGTGGTGAGCATTAGTTCAGCTTAATCGGGTGAATCAAGGATCTTGGTTTTAGGTTCTAAAGGTTTAGAATCAATTGGTTGGTGTTTGAACTTGGTCTTCATAAAATTTATTCAGTTTACTGATTATATTTTGTTTGTCGTGTAGATCAAATGGCAAGTACTTCAGCGAACAATAGTAGTTTGTCACTAAAAACCATTCTTGATAGGATCAAGCTAAGTGGGACAAACTACTTGGACTGGGACAGAAACTTGAGGATAGTCCTCAAATTCGAGCGCAAAGAATATGTCCTAGACCAGGCTATCCCTGAGGAGCCAGCTAATAATGCCATTAGGGCCGTTAAGGATGCATACCAAAAGCACCTTAGCGATTCTATAGATGTGGCATGTATTATGCTGGGCTGCATGGAGTCTGATCTCCAAGACCAGTTCATGGAGTACTCTGATGACCCCTATACTATGATGGGGATCATAAAGGGTTTGTTCAAGGAAAGGGCACGTATCGTGAGATACAATGTCCTTAATGAACTTCTCTCCTGCAAAATGTCAGCAGGAGTCTCCGTGGGTCCTCATGTCCTAAAGATGAAGGGGCATCTCGAACATCTTAATCGACTGGGTCTTAAGATAGAGAACGAGATGGCAGCGGATGTGGTTCTGCGTTCCCTTCCTCGTTCATATGCTACGTTCGTCATGAACTATCATATGCACGATATGGACAAGACCATTTCAGAGTTGCATGGAATGTTGGTAACTGCTGAAAAGAACGTCAAGGATCAGGGATCCAAGGATGTTCTGATGGTCAGACAGGGAAACAGTTTCAAGAATAAGGGAACTGTTAGTGGTAAGGGCAAGGCCCCTATGCACTTGGCAGGAAAGATGAGGCATCCGAAGCGTCCTAACCCTCCTAGGACCGGGGAGTCCTCAAGGAAGGGGAAGGATGTCGAGAATGTCTGCTTCTACTGTCAACAGCCTGGTCACTGGAAGAAAGATTGCAGGAAGTTTCTGGATGATCTGAAGAAGGGCGGTGGGACTGTGCCTTCATCAGGTATTTTCTTTATAGAGCTAAATCTCACTACTTCCAAAGATTCATGGGTATTGGATACCGGGGCTGAATCTCACATTTGTACTAATGTGCAGTGGCTGGAAGGTAGGAGAAGCTTGAAGAAGGACGAGGTGGACCTCAGAGTGGGCAACAAGACTAGAGTTGTGGCGACTGCTGTAGGATCCATAAGTCTTCTTTTGCCAAGTGGGCTAGTTTTTGTTTTGAACAATGTATATTGTGTACCTACTTTCAGTAGGAATATTGTATCTATTTCTTTGTTGGACAAGGAAGGATACAATTTTGATGTTGGAAATGGGATTTTCAATATTTTATGCAATGATATATTTTATGCTAGCGCCAAAATGGTTGGAGGATTGTACATATTGGATATGGATAACAATGCCTCAAGCTCTATATATAATGTAAATACCAAGAGGTCTAAGTCCAATGATTTAGACCAAACTCTTTTATGGCATTGTCGTTTAGGCCACATAAACGAGAAACGCATATCAACACTTCACAAGTGTGGACTTCTTAGTCCATTCGAATTTCATTCGATTGATAGATGCGAATCTTGTTTGATGGGAAAACTGACTAAAGCGCCCTTCATCGGTCGCGGTGAAAGGGCGGGTGACTTATTGGGGCTAATACACTCAGATGTGTGTGGACCAATGAGCACACTTGCCAGGAGGGGTTTTAGCTACTTTATCACATTTACTGACGACTTCAGTAGATATGGTTATGTCTATTTGATGAGACATAAGTCTGAAGCTTTTGATAAATTCAAAGAGTTTAAGACTGAAGTAGAAAACCAGCTCGGGAAAAGTATTAAAGCACTTCGATCAGATCGAGGTGGAGAATACTTGACCACAGAGTTTTTAGATCATCTAGCAGAAAGTGGGATCCTTTCGGAATGGAGTCCTCCCGGAACACCACAATTGAATGGTGTGTCCGAACGGAGAAATCGGACTTTATTGGATATGGTTCGGTCCATGATTAGTGGGACTGATCTCCCAATCTCTTTCTGGGGTTATGCTCTGGAGACGGCCGCATTCATTTTGAATCGGGCTCCGACGAAGGCTGTGGAAGGGACACCATTTGAGAAATGGCGCGGGAGAAAGCCCGTTTTGTCCTTCCTGAAGATTTGGGGTTGCGAGGCTTATGTGAAACGTTTAGTTCCGACTAAGCTCGAACCAAGATCTGATAAATGCACCTTCGTTGGGTATCCCAAAGAAACAATGGGGTACTACTTCTACAAACCCAGCGAGAACACGGTGTTCGTCGCTCGGGGTGGGGTCTTTATGGAAAGGGAGTTTATTTCCAAAGACGTCAGTGGGAGGGCTGTACATCTAGAAGAAATTCAGGGTGGTACAGATCCAACTGATCCACTGGACAACCCTGTAGAAGAGCCTGAGATGGTCGTAGAGCAAGGACCAGTTCCAGCAACAATTCCAGAAGGTCCAAGGCGATCTGAAAGGGTTAGTCGTCCACCTCCGAGATATGGTTACTTTGTGTCTGGAGGTGACGGTGAGCTTGTGGTGGATCACGATGATCCAGCTACATTTCAGGAAGCTGTGGACGGACCCGACTCTAAGTTATGGCTGGGAGCCATGAGGGAGGAAATGCAATCCATGTCGGACAACCAAGTCTAGGAACTGGTTGATCCCATCGGTGGTGTAAGAACCATCGGATGCAAATGGATCTTCAAGGTGAAGATGGACATGGAAGGCAACCCTCAGACCTACAAAGCCCGACTGGTGGCGAAATGTTATAGGCAGATCCAAGGGATTGACTATGAGGAAACCTTTTCCCCAGTGGCTATGGTCAAATCTATCCGAATTCTTCTTGCCATAGCTGCATATCACGATTACGAGATATGGCAAATGGATGTCAAAACCGCTTTCCTAAACGGAAATTTGTCGGAGGACGTTTATATGTCTCAACCCGAAGGTTTTGTCGATCCGAAGAATAAGGGAAAGATTTGTAAGTTGTTGAAATCCATTTATGGATTGAAACAAGCTTCTCGGAGTTGGAACCTTCGTTTTGATGAAGCTGTAATTGGATTTGGCTTTATCAAGAATGAAGATGAACCTTGCGTTTACAAGAAGGCAAATGGGGGTATGATTACCTTTCTGGTGTTGTATGTCGATGACATACTACTCATTGGAAACGACATCTCAACCTTGCACGAGACTAAAGCTTGGTTAGGGAAGTGTTTCTCAATGAAGGACTTAGGCGATGCTACTTATATCTTAGGGATTAAGATATATAGAGATCGCACCAAGAGGGTCTTGGGTTTAAGTCAAAGCACCTATGTGAACAAGGTATTGAGTAGGTTCTCAATGCTTGATTCCAAGAAAGGACTCTTACCCGCACGTCATGGCGTTCATCTCAGCAAGACTCAGTGTCCTAAGACACCTGATGAGCTGAAAAGAATGATGCGAATCCCATACGCTTCAGCGGTAGGATCGATCATGTATTCCATGATATGCACGAGACCGGATGTCTCATATGCCTTGAGTTGTACCAGCAGACATCAGTCTAACCCTGGTGAGGAACACTGGATAGCGGTCAAAGCGATTCTCAAATATTTGACAAGAACTAAGGACGCGTTTCTAGTGTACGGGGGAAAAGATGATTCTGAACTAGTTGTTAATGGATATGTAGATGCTAGTTTCCAGACAGATCCAGATGACTTTAGAAGTCAGTCAGGATATGTGTTCACGCTGAATGGCGGAGCTTTCAGCTGGAAGAGCGTGAAGCAAGACACCGTTGCTGACTCCACGACAGAGGCCGAGTACATAGTGGCTGCAGAGGCGGCCAAGGAGGCTGTGTGGATTAGGAAGTTCACGGCAGGGTTGGGTGTAATCAAAAACCCATCCAGCCCGGTGAACCTATTTTGCGACAACACAGGGGCTATTGCGCAAGCTAAAGAGCCCAGATCGCATAACAAATCCAAACATGTACTGCGGCGATATCACCTCATCAGAGAGATACTGAACCGAGGCGATGTGAAGATCACATATATTGCAACTGATGATAACATAGCCGACCCGTTGACTAAGGCACTATCGTTGCCTAAACATGAGAGGCATGTAAGGTCAATGGGAATAGATTGGAGTTTAGATTGGAACTAGGGCAAGTGGGAGATTGTTAGTCTTAGTGCCCGTAGTTCAATCATAAATGTCCAAATGTATATATCATCATTAGCAATAAGATTAAAGCGGCTTTCTATTACTTATGTGTTGGAGTAATATATCGATGTGATTTCTGATCTATGCCCACCATGCGAATAGAACCATAGATCGAGATGGATCACACTCGATGGGTCCCTAGTCAATAAAGCTTCACTAGAAGCGACTAGTATGAAAGATGGCTCTTCATGGCTTACGTTCTATTAGTCATTGGAATGGGATTCCGGAGTCTGATCATAGATATCATGTGGGACATGATATTGGACGACCCGCCCTGAATATGTGCCATAGATTGAGTCATTAACATATTCAGTGTCGTAGCTTGTCATGTATCCTTAGACCAAGGAGTCTTTGTGATCACTATGCAGTCAACAACTAAGTTTGACCTGAGCCTAACGTTGTCCGTAACAGGGCTTCCATAACGGCCAGGATTGGCTTGGGGACGGGTTGCATGAGTGACACGAAAGACGGCTAAGGGATTTATCCCTCATACTGAGGTATGGGAAAGATATCGGTTCTCGGCCGCTTGATCGAGAGTGACTGAAAGAATAGCATGGCCATGCACATGATACTAGGTATCATATATTCAGTCATCTCACATATCATGGAACAGTGATTGAGAATAATAAGGATGACGGCTCTATGCCTTATCTCAATCAGGATATCGGAGATAAAAGGATAATGACAGGGAGGACGGAAAGGTTAGAATCGATTGGTTCGATTCGCTATGTAGTGTCAGGCAATACTAAAGTCTCGTTAGTTGCCACTTATATAGGATCAAGTAAAATGGGATTTTACGTTGATCTATCGACATGCATAGACCTAAGGGTCACACCGAAGGATGAAACTCATTGACACATTTATGGAGAATGGCCAAAAGAGAGTTGTCTCGGGACATGACCAAAACTGGGTTTTGGGTCATGTGCCCGTAAGTGAATAGGACATTACGGATCAAGACAAGGCTTGGAGTCTTGGGATTGATCGCGTTGGATAATGTTGGACATTTCCGGTATGGAAGGCTTGGAGGCGATGAGCACGTCACGGGACCTCGTTGGGAATGGCCATGGGCCATGTTCCAAGAGGCCCATGAAAGGCCCATGCAACCAAGGCCCATGGAACTAATTAATCAAGTCTTGATTAATTAGTACTAAGTAAGCAAGACAAGGATTAAGGTGTTGGTGATTCACCACCTAACCCATCTTGTCTTGCCATAGTTAGCACCATGCTTGTCTTACTTCACACCATGCTTCACACCTTACTTGTCCTTGATGGTTGTTGATGGTTTAAGTCATCTTTTTCCTACAACAAATCACAAGACAAGAATAGAAACACAATTTTCTCTCCCTCTTCCATGGCCATTTCGGGTTTGGCACTTTTCCCCCCTCTTGTTGTGTTCTTGAGTCATCTAAAGAAGAACTACGTGGCTTTGATTCCATTTGGATACGTAGGCGTCTTGGAGACTCAAGCCGATCATCGTTTCTTTGGTGTTCTCTTCCTTTTCTTGAACTAGTTGGTAAGGAAACATCCATATTGTTTATTCTCTTGTGTATCTAATATTTGGTAGTGTTCTATGACATGGTCTCGAGTTATTTCCGCTGCAAGTATGTGTTCATACCCTCCATCGAGACCCAACAGAAAAAAGATGACTTAAACATAACAAAACCCATACTTGTCCAACTAAATGCATGGGACAAGTATGGTGTCAAGTAAGGTGTAAATAGGACAAAGTATGGCAAGACAAGATTGGGTTAGGTGGTGAATCACCAACACCTTAATCCTTGTCTTGCTTACTTATTACTAATTAATCAAGACTTGATTAATTAGTTCCATGGGCCTTGGTTGCATGGGCCTTTCATGGGCCTCTTGGAACATGGCCCATGGCCATTTCCAACAAGGTCCCGTGATTCGCTCATCGCCTCCAAGCCTTCCATACCGGAAATGTCCAACATTATCCGACGCGATCAATCCCAAGACTCCAAGCCTTGTCTCGATCCGTAAAGTCCTATTCACTTACGGGCACATGACCCAAAACCCAGTTTTGGTCATGTCCCGAGACAACTCCCTTTTGGCCATTCTCCATAAATGTGTCAATGAGTTTCATCCTCCGGTGTGACCCTTAGGTTATGCATGTCAATAGATCAACGTAAAATCCCATTTTACTTGATCCTATTTAAGTGGCAACTAACGAGATTTTAGTATTGCCTGACACTGCATAGCGAATCGACCCTGTCGATTCTAACCTTTCCGTCGTCCCTGTCATTATCCTTTTATCTCCGATATCCTGATTGAGATAAGGCATAGAGCCGTCATCCTTATTATTCTCAATCACCGTTCCTTGATATGTGAGATGACTGAAGATATGATACCCAGTATCATGTGCATGGCCATGCTATTCTTCCAGTCACTCTCGATCAAGCGGCCGAGAACCGATATCTTTCCCATACCTTAGTATGAGGGATAAATCCCTTAGCCGTCTTTTGTGTCACTCATGTAGCCCGTCCCCAAGCCAATCCTGGCCGTTATGGAAGCCCTGTTACGGACAACGTTAGGCTCAGGTCAAACTCAGTTGTTGACTACATAGCGATCACAAAGACTCCTTGGTCTAAGGATACATGACAAGCTACAACACTGAATATGTTCATGACTTAATCTATGGCACATATTCAGGGCGGGTCGTCCAATATCATGTCCCACATGATATCTATGATCTGACTCCGGAATCCCATTCCAATGACTAACAGAACGTAAGCCATAAAGAGCCATCTTTCATACTAGTCGCTTCTAGTGAAGCTTTGTTGACTAGGGACCCATGGAGTGTGATCTATCTCGATCTATGGTTCTATTCGCATGGTGGGCATAGATCAGAGCACACGTCGATATATTACTCCAACACATAAGTAATATAAAGTCGCTTTAATTTTATTGCTAACGATGATATGTACATTTGGACATTTAGGATTGAACTACGGGCACTAACACTAACAGATGGTTCTTCTTGTTGAATTCCAAGTAGTTGAGACAATCAGCCCAAGCATCAATCACAAAACTGTAAAGTTCCATGTCATCTCTGAAACTCACAATGTCTTCTCTTCGCAATCCATTGCATGCATTTTCATACACATGAGACCTGTCACATCATAAGAATGCTATTTAATAAACGACTAAAACATTCACTGCAGACCGGTAAAACCTTATATGCAGACCACTAAAAGTTTCTGCTGCAGAACACTAAAACCTTATGTGCAGACCACTAAAAGCTTATAATGTAGAGCATAAAATAATTTATGCATGGTTGTGAATACAATCAGAGATAAAACAAAAAATATATCTGAATTTTAGATAAACTGAATAGTAATAACAACAACTTACTTCATAACTTCTTCAGTGGGTTTCAAAGCCCAATCTTTCAATACGGTCTCCCAAATGGTGTCGTGCTTACTACTCTTGAATTCTGTATGCCTGTTTCCATAAGGTACTATGTCCGAATCAAACAAATAAACATCGGGACCTGTAGTGCATTCTGGCGATGGGATGGCTTGAAGTGGAGCAATATTCAATACGCCTTTTCTTCTCTCTTTGCATTTACGAGGAGGTGAAACAACATCTGTTGCATCAGGAGGACTTTCTGGTTCATTCTTCGGTCGGAAGGCGTTAAAAAGATCGCTTGTATCAACATAATGATGTGATGGTTCTGCATCAACGCTTTCCTTGCCTACTGGTTTGTCCTCATTGTTCATGTGTGAACCTGAACCAGATGTGTTACTCCCAGACAATTTCTGTGGAGGAACATAAAGGACCATATACATGCACGGTTCAGATTTCTCCTCAAGTTCATTACAAGCGTCCTTCCCTATTGATGCTACAGAACAGAAGAGAGCTTCTGGATCATCAAAATCCTCTACATCAGAATCGGTAAACAATATGTGTGGGAGTTTCTTGTTGTCTGTAACTGAATGTGAAGAACTAGCTTTCCGATAATCAACCTCTATCTTTTCTTTTTCTTCTTCACTATTACCGGACACCAATCCACCTATCTCTTTGTAAATATTTGCATTGGAAATATGCAGAGATGTGTCAGTACAGGTCCCACCATCTTCTTTGGATTGTACAGGGGATAAAAGACCATGTTCAGGGACTAAATCTAGAGAAAAGTGATCTGCTTCAGTGGTTTCCTCCTTAACAATGACTGTAATCTTTTCTTCAGTGGTTTCCTCCTCAGCAATGACTGTATTCTTTTCTTCATTGGTTTCCTCCTCAGCACAAATGACTGATGATGCCATTGCATCGGCCATCATTGTATCAATTAGACAATGAAGACCATTTTTCTCTATGTTTTTTTGACTGTCAACAGTTTTATCCACATCCGTTTTTGACATACTATGTTCGCCGGCAACAATAATGTCTGTTTCTTCTTTATTCTCCACATCAGCAACAACTACTTTCTCTTCAAATGCACTCTGTTCAACTGGTACATCAGGACTTTGTTTCAAAGATTCATGTGTCTTGGAATCGAGTACAATAACATGAAATCCATCCTTCAAATTACAATTGTTTCGAGCATCAAGTTGTGAATCTGAATCAACAAGAATATGATGAATGTCAGGGTACATGTACAATCTGTCACTCTGTTCACTTCCTTCCCCAATACCAGAGACAACGCCATGTTCTTTACATTCAACAAGACCAACAACTCCCTTGTCTTCACCTATATCATCTTCAACTATTCTTCCAATAACATAAGCATCACCATGATCAGTGACTTCCTTTAATTCGGTTGCATCTTTTTCACCTAACTGATCAGCATTGGTCTCGTTGACGTTAGAACAGGTGTTAATCATTTCACATTGTTCTTCATTAACCTGAACATTATCACCAGTTGCCACATATATTTCAGGTACATCTGCTTCAGGTGCTACAAATTCAGCTGCAACCTCTGAATCAGGTGCTGCAAATTCAACTCCAACGTCTACTTCAGCTGCTACCTCTGAATCAGGTGCATCTACGTTAGTTTCTTCTTCGTTATCACTAACGTAAACACATTTGTCACTATCATAATTTCTTCCACCTGAATGTTCTCTTTCACTTACATCTGAACCTTCCATCTGATCCTTATCAGTTTTGTCTTTGCAAATATTTTTATTGGTCTCATTTTCTTCAATACCAGATAGAAGGTTGAAACTAGGTAGAGGACCTACATCAGGGGATCTAGTCCTTAGTGCATGAAAATAAGGACTGAATTTCTTTTTCAGTTGAGCTTCTTCAATCTTTGCTATAGCTTTTAGAACATCGTCCTGCTCCCAAAATTCACCATCCACAGTGGTGCTGTTGCCACATGACTTGGAACTCCAACAATATCCTGAAATCCTTGAGACAGACGCCGAACTTTTTAGACATCGGGTAGAGGATGTTGACTGTTTTCATAACAGTCAACCAAAAATTCAAAACTTTCGGCAAAAACTTTTGCCGTTGTGACAAAGTTGTGGTATGTATTCTGAAAATTTATCAATAAAACTATATCAAAAAACAAAATTTAGGAATCATAACTGAAAAAAATAAAAAATATAAGTCAGAAAACATACACGATAGCTGCTGCCTTAACCAACTTTAGTGGCAGAAGGTTTTGGACGGGACTGAGGATCATGGGTTTTCTGATGAGCGCCAGATTGTTCAACGAGGTTACGACGCGATACAATAGGTGATGGAGGAGGCAATTGAGGATCAGGTTGATCAACGTAACACATTCCAAACTTCTCACTTAACAACGGCTCTTTATCCTCCCTTTCTTGAACATCGGTTGTAGTGCAACCGATTAATGAAGGTTTACATTTCGGTTTCTTCAGATTGGCTATGGTAATACGATCCAAATAAAACAGTTGCAATTAAAACAATAGTCAAGTAACGAATTGATTGTAACATAGTAATACCACATTATGAAAAACATGGTACTGCCTACAGACCACTAAAAAATTATGCTGCAGACCACTAACAGCTTACATTGCAGACAACTAATATAAAATAATGCAGACCACTAAACATAAAATTATGCTACATACCACTAAAAAATAATGTTGCAGACCACTAAAATAAAATGCCGCAGACCACTACAAAATAATGCTGCAGACCACTAACATATTACAGTATTTCTTTCGGTGCAAATTCTTAAAGGAAAATAAACCAAATACTAAAATACTATGCATTAAAAAGCAAAAATAGGCAAATAAACATACTTACCACCAAAAAGGTCATTGGACCTATGTAGAATTTACTTTGGTCCCAGTTTTTAGAGGTCTCCACCAACCTGTCCACAAGAAACCGACACCAATTGTAATCTTTGATTTTTTCCACATTGTAAACGACATCCAAGATGTACTGGTTCACAAGCCTGGTTGAACTACCGAAATCAATCATAAGTGTGGTGAAGAGGAACATGAAAGATCGCTTGAAATGATCTCCTCCATACTTCAATGACAATAGATGTTGGTACAGATCCTTGTGGGATATATCATACTCAGACGTTGTCTTTTTCTTCTTGCCCTTCAAATCTTTAAGCTTTTTTAACTCCCTCCATTCCAAACGACCTTCTGAATACGATTTACTTTTATTCAAGTAAACCTTATTCCTGCCTCGAGGAATACCAAGAACATGGTGCACAACTGAATCATCAATACATTACCGATCCCCAAACCCAAGAACAAGAGACATAATACCAGACTTGAAGCTCTCAACAAGGTAAAGACACAGCCGGGCGAGTAGAAATTGAACTCTGAACTTTAGAATAGATCCAAACCCTATATCTTCGATATCCTTTCTCTGAGATGGACTTAATCGAATGATAAGATCATATAACCTTGAGGGTGAAGTTCTTAACAAAATCTTCGGTAGACGGGCTTTCCTTTCCCTGATCAACTGCCCATCCTTCATGTGCCGTGAAGTTCGATAAAATCTCCTCTTGACTTCACCACCAATATTTACTTTCCTCTTACCAAGGACATCAACCCTTTGTTTTCGCTTTCGAAGCCTCTCATAAACCTGAAGATTGATAGACTTTTTCCTTAGAATGCCAATAGGCATATTATCTTCATCACTTTGCCCTTCTAAACGATGCAGCGAACTAGTTGCAGAATCGGGTACAACTAACTCTACAGCTAGAGATGCTGCAGCAGGTTCTTCTACAAAAGACAAAATGATTGTCTTGAAAAAATTAATGCACTGGAAAAACTCATACTAACACACAAAAACTACTACAAGTTTACCAAACATACTACTAAAAGTTTAGAAATAATACTACTAATACTTACCCCATTCATACTAACAAACATATTACTGACCATTCTAAACACAAAAACTAAATAAGATTAACATGATGTAGTGACAAAATGTATAAAATATACAAAATTAACACAAAACACATACACATGTCAATTTATAAAAGAATTAATATTATTGGAACTCATATTTTGGAACATTGTGCAAAACACATACAACCCAAACAATCTCACAAAATATATCAGTGACAAAGCAACTAGCTCTTTTATTGTATTTTAAGCAAAACGAAGGAGTCTCAAGAAATAAACAAGTCACCAATTTCTGGAGATGTAGAATCAATAACGAATTAATCTTATATATGAAAAATCCAACTTCCAAACCACAGACAAAGCGAGTTTCAGGTTTAAAAGCCCATGAAAACAACACACAGACACCCTAAAATTCACGATACGCAACACTCAACTACAACATTCAGATTACAGAGCTATGAATAGGAAACTACTAGGGCAAAGTGATTGAGTACATACCTGGTTTACCGTGTTCCAGAAAGCTTCTGTCGAAATCCCTAAACATATTTGAAGTCATTTTGCAGAGAAAATTGTAGAACTAAGTTCTTCTTCTTCATCATCTTCGTCTTCGTCTTCATCTTCGTCTTCTTCTTCTTCTTCTTCTTCTTCTACTTACTCCAGTTCAAGAAACGAATTGAGAATATGAAATAACAAATAGAAAACACGTTGATTAAGTTGGAAAATAAAAAATA
This sequence comes from Erodium maritimum, assembly GCA_963921825.1. Classification (NCBI taxonomy): domain Eukaryota; kingdom Viridiplantae; phylum Streptophyta; class Magnoliopsida; order Geraniales; family Geraniaceae; genus Erodium; species Erodium maritimum. The sequence continues at coordinate 116,106,151 of OY997588.1, forward strand.
AAAATCAGAAACACGTCTATCGAATGGGAAAAATTGAATCGCTTCGTTTAAATTCTCGCGTGTTTTAGTCTGAATCGTTAGATTAGTTTGGTTTAATTTATCGCGAAAAATAGACAAGCGCCAGAAATTACGATAATGCAACCGCGTTTCCCAGCGCGATCTGATCCATCGATCAGAACGCATCCAGTGGCTCTCATGAGTTCGTAGTTTGCACAATAAGGGGGGGTTTGTACCTGATACCGACCCTATACATATATATATATATATATATATATATATATGGGCACTTTCATGTGTTACCATAGCGAATTTTATACTTGTTACCAAAATATAAGCCATTGAATTTTGAAATCTAATGGCTATAGATTTTTTTTGGCTCAATTATCCACAAATAAAATTGAAAAATCAACAAAAGGTTAGTTTGGTAACTTCTCCATTATTATTTTTTACTGCAGAAATATTTTTTGTACTGTCCAAATCTGATTTTTTTTAAAATATTTTAAATTTTCTATTTTTTATAGTTCGATGTTACATAATATTATATTCGATATTACAAAATTTTATGTCGTATGTTACAAAAAGTTTATAACGGGTTTCTAGACTTTGAATTGATAGTCAAAAATAAAAACTAATATATAAATTTAATACCGATGTTACAGAACTTAAAAGCGATATTCTATATTATTAAACTTAATGTTACAAAAATTCATACCAAAGTTACATTTTTTTTGAATTGCATACCAAAGTTACATGATACATACCAAAATTATAGAATATAATACATCATATTATATAATACAATATTAAAAGTTACAGAACTAAAAACTTAATTATTAAATCAATTACCGAATACTTCCAAAATGTTACACAATACTACCTTATCTATTTAAAAATGAAAATACAACAGATCAAAAACCTTCTTTAAAAGTTACAGAAAAATACCCTTAAAATTATAAAAAATTACAACATATTATATAATACAATATTAAAAGTTACAGAACTGAAAACCTAATTATTAAATCAATTACATAATACTTCCCAAAGTGTTACACAATACTACCTTATCTATTACAAAATGAAAATACAACAGATCAAAAACCTACCATAAAAGTTACAGAAAAATACACTAAGAATTATAAAAAAAATACCTCACCAACTAAAGAGATTACAAAAATCTACCTTAATAATTCAAAAATCTACAAACTGTTATAGATCTGAAATCGAAGAGCAGGTCTAACGACGGGGAGGAGCAGCGACGACTACCTGATTCGTGCGACGGGAACTGACCGTGCGGTGGCGAGACCACCGGTGTGGAGAACGGCCAGCGAGGTAGTCCCAGTTCTGCAACTACCGTGCACGACGGCTTCAGCAGGATGATGAAGGGGCGGCGGATACCTTTCGCTCGTGACTGGAACGTGTAGATCGACGGCACGACTGGAGCTTCAGCAGCGTGGAGCACGACGTGAATCGGTCTTCTTCTCCGGAGAACGATCGCTGCGACGACGACCCTTTTCTGGTGGTCTTCGTTGCGACGAGGGCCTCTTTTCTGGTGCTCGAATTCCAAGCTCACGCAGAGGTCATTAGCCGGCCGGAAATAGAGGAGAGAGGTCGGATGTGCCGAGAGGTGATGTGTGAAATATTAATAAGAGAGTTGGTCTAGGGTTAGTAAGAATGGGTATAAAATTACTATAATATCCTTGACTGATCAAAGTTACAAAAATATCAATAATAATCATGTTAATCACGGCTGTATGCCATTTACACCATAGCCATTGGATCAGCTTCATCTAATGGTCTAAAATTTGGTAACAATTAACAAAAACACTTACAGGTAACACGTGAGTGTATACCTATATATATATATATATATATATATATATATAGTATAACAATCAGGTACAAACTTGTATCTTTCGTCAGAACGTAGAACTTTCAATCTGGGCCCTTGGAATGTAGAATTAATGGCCCAGATTTAATGCATATCTTTTATTATTCTTTTTAATTAATGCATATCTTGTAATTGATTTCGTAATCAATCACCACCCCCCCTAAATTTCGGTGGCCATCCGATCTAGTTAATCAATGGCCCAGATTAGTTCTACGTTCTGACCCGAAATAAGGTTTGTACTTGATTGTTCCCCTATATATATATATATATATATATATATATATATATAATAGTTAGTATCAGGTACAAACCACCCCTTATTGTGCAAACTACGAACCAATCTGAGGCACAGGATCCCCTCAAAGTGATGTCAGCAGAGCGCACCAGATGCTGACACGTGGACAATTAAATATATAAAACACCGCACCTTATTGTGCAAACTACGAACTCACCAGATGCTGACACGTGGGTGCGCGCGCGCAAAGTACTGATAATTTACATAGCACGGTGCTGATAGTTTAGTACAAAAGTGCTGATAGGTTACATTTGTACTAAACTATCAACACTGTGCTATGTAAACTATCAGCACTGTGATATTTAAACTATCAGCACTATGCGCGCGGGCACCAGCACTGTGCGCGCGCACTCCTGGTGCACACGCGCACCACGTGTCAGCATCTAGGGCGCTCTGCTTACGTCACTTTGACCAGATCCAGTGGCTCTTATGCGTTCATAGTTTGCACAATAAGGGTGGTTTTTACTGGATAGCTACCATATAAATATATATAAACTACAGACAGATCTGAGCCATAAAATGCGTGTGTGCTGACGTCATCGGAGCGCAGAGGATGTTGACACGTGTGCACTCAACTGTTGATGCACGCACCAAGTATTGATACCTTACCTAACACAGTGCTGATAGCTACATACAAAGTGCTGACACTCACATACAGAGTGTCAATACTATGCAAAGTGCTGATAGGTTACCTAACACAATACTGATACATTACCTTACATGGTACTGGTACCATACAGAGTGTTGATACCATGCGTGTTGCGTGCGGTCAAAAGGCGTGCACGGAAAGGCCATGTGTTAGCATCGCGCGCGCTCTGATGACGTCATCTTGGCTGCATCATGTGGCTTAGATTAGTCTTTAGTTTGCATGATAAGGGTGATTTGTACTGGATACCATCCCTATATATATGTATACTTAAAGTATATTCAATATGCATCTCTATAGATAGCATATTCATCATGTGGCTTAGAATTAATCCCAACTTTGAAATCCTAGAAATCCCAAGACTGCGATTTCGCAAGGCTGTTTTTTTTTCCACCAAGTTTTTTATTTTGATCTTTCCCGCTTCGTTTCAACTCCGATTTAATTTTTTCTTGCGCCAAAAAACTTTATTTTTTCAAGATCTATCTATCCAGTAGCACATTGAATATGTTTTGAAGCAAAAAAACATGTACAAGCAAAAGGACAAAATGTCAACCGTGCATTAATGTATGTGTTTGCAAATGCATTTGTATGAATAAGCTAATCTTAATGTATGTATAAGTTAATCTTAATTTATTAGCTTACACGTGCAAAACATACATACACATACAAATGAAAATAGTAAGAACATACATTAAGTTTAGTGTATACATACAACTGAAACAACATGCATTAAGGTTGGCTTACACATACAAATGAAAATGGCAAGAACATACATTGAAAAATGCATAAACATACATTAAGTTTAGCGTACACATATAACCGAAAATTACAAAACATGCAGTTGCAAAAATATATATACAGAACATACATTACGATTAGCTTATTCATACAAATGCAGTTGCAAACACATACATTAATGTGCGGTTAACAATTTGTATTTTTGCTTGTACATGTCTTTTTTTGCTTCAAAACATATTCAATATGCTACTTGATAGATAGATCTTGAAAAAAAAAGTTTTTGGAGCAAGAAAAAATTAAATCGGAGTTGAAACGAAGCGGGAAAGATCAAAATAAGAAACTTGGTGAAAAAAAAATCAACATTGCGAATTGCGATTACATGCGATTCCAAGGATGCAATTGGTTCGTATTTCGCAAAAAATTGGCATGGTCGTACCTGAATATTATCCTATATATATATATATATATGATTAATGGCCCTATCAATCTTATATCTTTCGTCAGAACGTAGAACTATCAATCTGGGCCCTTAGATTGTAGAATTAATGGCCCAGATTTAATGCATATCTTTTAATATCATTTTAATTAATGCATATCTTGTAATTAGTTTCGTAATCAATCACCACCCATGTAATAACCACTCCCGGTCAACGCTAGTCAAACCTGCGAAAAACGGAAAAATTTAAAATTTTTAAGACAGACACTTAAATGAACCCAAATTTGACCCCGAGGGTCATACCGGGCTTAAGTTGACCCCGATGTCGACCAAAGTGAGTTCCGGGGACTCAGGGCAACTTTCTGACCAATTTGGGAAATGTTGACTTTTTGCTGGGAAAGTCAACCGAGCGACGTTTTGGTCCATTCGAGGTCCGTTTTGGATCCAAAAAGCTTAGCTGTCGTCGCAGCGGTCTTAGTTGAGCCGTTTCCCTGTAGCCCGTGAAGTTTTGTAATTTCTTGGAAAAAGTGCCCGTTCGGGGCCCGAGACGGCCGAATTTCGCGAATCTTACTGAAAATATCTAGGAGGTATTTTCCAAAAAGGCATGGGACCCACATGACACATGTCATGAATGTGGTGGAATGAAGAAAAGAGGACAACTTTGCCCTTTAACTTAAAACTAAAGGAAAAGGGAAAGTGAGGGTATTTTAGTAACTTTGATGTGTGGTTAGTGTTTTTGAACAAAACAAAAGATGAGAGGATGGGGGTGTTCGGCCATAAGGTGATTTTTGGGGTTTTTGGAGAGAGAAAGGGGAGTTAGAAGAAGAAGAGAAAAGAGAAGGAGGTGTTGGAAGTTTTGGTTTTTCACGTCGATCAAACCGTTGGATCATCTCAAAGGAAGAAGAATCGAGTTCACACCGTCATTCTCTACGGTGAGCATCTAACCGATTTTCGTTTTGTTAAGTTTGAAATGTTAGGGTTTGGTTAGAAACTAGTAGTTTTTGGTTGAGTTAAGGTGTGGGGTTCGTTAGGAATGTTTTGGGGCGAAAAGGAACATTTTTCGTTATGGCCGTGTGGGGCCCACTTGGTCGGGCCTCGGGTTTTTCGTGTTCGGGCGGTCTTGGATGATCCCCGAGTCGATAATTCACACCCGGGACGAATTATGGAATTAAATTGTGAAAGTTGTAATTGACGGGTTTAGAAACTTTAAACGCTAATTAAATGACTCGGAAGTCGGAATTCGATTCCGTCGAGTGCCTAGGAACCCTTTAATTATTCTAAGACCGTAGAAACGAAAACGGGAATTTTCGGAGCCCCGGAACGGCGTTTCCAAAACCCGGGCAGATTCGCCATGTCGGGCGAATCGGCCTTTTCCGGGTCCAATATCGACAATGTCGAGTAATTGGGGAGTTTGGGAGTGATCGAAATTGTCGGGGTTACTTTTGGGCGTCAAGTTCATTAAAATTCAGTTTATGCCTGCAAGCTTAAAAGCGTTTAAATTTGTGTTCTTTTAGATCGTGCTGCGGACAGAGGAAAGGGAAAGCTAGGCGAGTGACCGAGATCACGCCGAAGTTTCCTTGTGCGCTTTTGGAGAAAGCATACGAGGTAGGGAAAAGTAGACGGATCTCGGCCCGGACTAGGGAAAGTTAACAGTAGAAATGCATGTGACACTGGGGTGTCGTGGGTTAAGTAGGGTTATCGAATATTAGAAAGGCATGATACGGGAACGTAGCGAACTTTAGAATTGCATATGACACTTAGTAGTGTCGTAGGAGCGGTGAAGTTATCGGTGTTATAATTACTGGAGGCATATGACCATGCCCGGAGGTTGATTGCGAACTTATCGATGTTAGGAGTACTGGAGGCATATGACCATGCCCGGAGGTTGATTGTGAAACTGTTGATATTAGAACTGTTGGAGGCTTTGGTTATGCCCGGAAGGTTGATTGTGTAGTTTTGTCTTGGGTGGCCATGAGAGCCCGTATTACTGTTGTGTCTTGGGTCGCCATCAGAGCTCGTATTACTGTTGTGTCTTGGGTGGCCATGAGAGCCCGTGTTACTGTTGTGTCTTGGGTGGCCATGAGAGCACGTGTTAGTGTTGTGTCTTGGGTGGCCATGAGAGCCCGTAGTACTGTTGGTGTCCTGGGTGGCCATGAGTGCCCGTGGTGTTGTTGAACCCGTGTCTTTACTGTTGGTGGTTTTGAGTGGCCGTGAGTGCCCGTGGGGTTGTTGAGCCCGTGAGTTACTGTTGGTGGTTTTGAGAGGCCGTGAGTGCCCGTGGGGTTGAGCCCGTGAGTTACTCTTGGTGGTTTTGAGAGATCGTGAGTGCCCGTGGGGTTGTTGAGCCCGTGAGTTACTGTTGGTGTATCTTGGGAGGCCATGAGTGCCTGTGGGGTTGTTGAGTCCGTGTTTTACAGTTGGTGTCTTGGGTGGCCATGAGTGCCTGTGGAGTGCTGAACTTGTGTTGTTGCTGTTTGTTAAACTTTGTTTGTGATTGTGATTGTGGTTACCTGAGGTTGGGGGCCCGCTTCATGAAACGGGGGTCCACGAGCACACGGGTCTGCATGTTCAGACAGGGTAGGGTCTCGCCCGTCAGTAAAGGGGTCATGGCCGCGCGTGTGTGGTTTGGGGTTACAGGTCGACCGCCTGGCCCGACTTTGTGTCGGGGAAGCGCGTGAGTGAGAGAGGTTACTAAGACAGGTCGATCGCCTGGCCTGAGAGTTCGGCAAAGCGCGTGAGTGAGAGAGGTTACTGATACAGGTCGACCGCCTGGCCTGAGAGTTCGGCAAAGCGCGTGATTGAGGGAGGTTACTGAGCAGCTGATATGCGATCCTTTGTGATCTTGTTTGGTGTGCGATCCTTTGTGATCTTGGGTGTTGCGTGGTGGTCTTTGAGTCTTTGGAGGAGGTCGTCAATCGTTGTGTCGGGTCTACTTCACGTGTCAGAGTGTTGAGTCGGTCGAGGAAGGTAACAGTGGGTGTGTGTCAGTCGGAGTACTTGGGTTGGGGATAGTGTTCCCCGGTGTTGAGTTTGTTGTTGGTGTTACCGGCATTGTCTGCTAAGTATGCCGTAGTCAGTCTGTTATCTGTGGTGGTGAGCGGACACTCACCCCTAGCTGCTTTTCCTACAGGTACTGAACACAGGACGGACTAGGTGAGTTCTCGAAGCTTGTGGAGCTAGGAGCGTAGTCCGGGTTTTATCTTTTGAGTCTAGTGACGGATACCTTGTACTTTGTCCATTTGTTGGGACGTTTTTGAGTTGTAAATATTATTTGGATTAACTAAATGGTGATTTTAAAGTGTTTATTCAAAACGGGTTTCAATTGTTTTATTATTTTAAACGTTCGCGTCCCGAGTTCGGTTTTACTGAAATTGGGGCGTGACAACCCCCCCGAGTTTCGGTGGCCATCCGATCTGGGTAATCAATGGCCCAGATTAGTTCTACGTTTTGACCCGAAATAAGGTTTGTACCCGAAAGCTCCCATATATATATATATATAAAGGTGAAATCGGCTACAAACCAATCTTAACCTAAAAACTAGAGAATCAATCCTAGCCACACATACCTAACATCCAACATTCACCATGATGCCACATCATCACCCCAATTTCACCCAAACTCACGCCATTTTCATCCTTTCTCACACAAGCAAGGACATAATTGTAAAAGCATGGTGCCATGTGGACAAGTGTCCATTTTTTTTCTTCATCAATTCACTAATTTAATATTTCCCGATTCGTTTGAACTCTGATTAGCTTCAAACTTGCGCCAATATTTTTATTTTTTCAAGGGCTTTAAATCAAGATCAATCATGAATATATCTTGAAGCACGAAAATAAAAAGGTATATCGGAGTGATAAAAATAATGTTGAGTGTTGATAAATCTGGTGTTCATAAAAATAATGTTTAGTGTTGATAAAAAAACATGTGATGGGGTGATAAAAACACATGAATTTTATGATAAACATAGTGTTAAGTGTTGATAAAACTGGTGTTCATAAAAAGCACGTGATGAGATGATAAAAATCATGATCAGTTTTGGACAATGGGGTGATAAAAACCAGTGTAGAGAGTTGATAAAACCAATGTAAAGTGTTGATAAAATCATAGCAAAGTGTTGATAAAAATTAGCTAGATATAATTTCTTTAAAAATCAACCCCGAAATAATAAAAAAATTTGTGCTTAAAAAAAATATGTGATGGGGGTGATAAAACACACGTAATTAAATGGTAAACCTAGTGTTTAGGTATTGATGAAACTAGTGTTCATAAAAAGCACGCGATGAGGTGATAAAATCATGATCAGTTTTGTAAAATGAGGTGATAAAACCAGTGTAAAGTGTTGATAAAACCAATGTAAAAGTGTTGATAAATCCAGAGCAAAGTGTTAATAAAAATAACCCATATTTTTTTATAAAAAAAATCAACACCGAAATAATTTTTTTTTCGTGCTTCAAAATATATTCATGACTGATCTTGATTTAAAGCCCTTAAAAAAAACTGATGGCGCAAGTTTGAAGTCAATCGGAGTTCAAACGAAACGAGAAAAATTAAATTAGTGAATTGATTAAAAAAAATAATATGATAGTTTTACTAAAAAGCCCTTATCACTTACTAAAAAGTGCTATTTTTTTTGCAGTCAACTACTCAATTGCATCTCATCCATTCATTCTTAAAATTGATGGCTTAGATTGGTTCTCTAGTTTTTACGATAAGACATGGTTTGTATTTGATTTCTCCTATATATATATATATATATTCCACAACGGTTCGTGGAAAATAAAGAGGAAGAAAATTAACGTTTGTTTCAAGATTAATTTCCGAGGAAACTATATATTCTTGACCAAATTTCGAATTCATACAGAATTCAAAAATGAGAGAAACAAACTTGGAATTAAATTCCTAAACATGTTTCTTAATTTTCAAGAAGAAAACAAATTGGAAATAATTTTCCTAAACGGTTTTCTATTTAAAAAAAACGTATTTTTCCACAACGAATGGTGGAAAATAAAAGGAAAAGAAAAAAAAATTCCGTTTAAGGGAAATTAACGTTTGTTTCAAGATTAATTTCCAAGGAAATTACGTATTATTGAACAAAGTTCGAATTCACACGGAATTCAAAAACAAGAGAAACGAACTTGGAATAAAATTCCTAAACAGTTTTCTCTAAATTCAAGAAGGAAACAAAGTGTAATATTTCCTAAACTGTAATAACCACTCCCGGTCAACGCCAGTCAAACCTGCGAAAAACAGGAAAATTTAAAAAATTTAAGACAAACACGTAATTGGGCCTAAATCTGACCCCGAGGGTCATACCGGACTTAAGTTGACCCCGTTATTGACCAAAGTGAGTTCCGGGGGACTCAGGGTAACTTTCTGACCAATTTCAGAAATGTTACTTTTCGTTGGAAAAGTCAACCGAGCGATGTTTGGGTCCATTCGAAGACCGTTTTAGATCCAAAAAGCTTAGCCTTCGTCGCAGCGGTCTTAGTTGAGTCGTTTCCTTGTAGCCCGTGAAGTTTCGTAATTTCGTGGAAAAAGTGCCCGTTCGGGGCCCGAAACGTCCGAATTTCGCGAATCTGATTGGAAAATATTTAGGAGAAATTTTCCAAAAAGGTGTGGGACCCACTTGCCACATGTCACCAATGTGGTGGTGTTAGGTTTATTGGACAAGACAAGAGAAGACTACTGTTAGTGTTAGTTTTGTATTTAAGTATTAGAATTGATTTTTAAAACAAAACAAAAAGGAAGAAGAAGTGATGTTCGACCATATCATTCAAAAAGAAGAGAGAAGTAGGAGAGAAAAAGAGAAGAGGTTGGGGCATTTGTGACGTTTCTCGATCATCAAGCCGTTGGATCGTCTCAACGATAAAAGAATCGAGCTCACGTCGACGTTCTCTACGGTGAGCACCTAACCGATTCTCGTTTTACTAAGTTTAGAAGTTAGGGTTTGGATTGAAATTGGTTGAATATGGGTGAGTTGAGGTGTAGGGTTCGTTGGAGGTGTTTTGGAGCGAAGAGATGAACGTTTTCCGGTGACCGGAGGCTCGGGGGAGCTCCGACCACCGTGTATGGTAGCTGGCCGGTTTTATAGGGTGGCTGGCCGGGGTTAGGACCAGCCACCACCTTGGTGGACCGGCCCCAAACCGGCCCTAGCCACCCACGGCCAAAGGGGGTCGGGTGGGGCCCACATGCTCGGGTGTTCGGGGTTCGTGTTCGAGTGGTTTAGAACGTTCCCCAAGTAATTAATCCACACCCGGATCAAAATTTGGAATTAAATTGTAAAAGTTGTAATTGACGGGTTTAGAAACTTTAAACGCTAATTAAATTACTCGGAAGTCGGAATTTGAATCCGTCGAGTGCATAGGAACCCTTGAATTATTCTAAGACAGTAGAAACGAAAACGGGAATTTTCGGAGCCCCGGAAGGGCGTTTTCAAAACCTGGGCAGATTCGCCATGTCGGGCGAATCGTGCCTTTCCGGGTCCAATATCGACAATGTCGAGTAATTGGGGAGTTTGGGAGTGATCGACATTGTCAGGGTTACTTTTGTGCGTCAAGTTTATTAAAATTCAGTTTATGCCTGCAAGCTTAAAAGCGTTTAAAATTGTGTTCTTTTAGATCGTGCCGCTGACAGAGGAAACGGAAAGCTAGGCGAGTGACCGAGATCACGCCGGAGCTTAATTGTGCGCTTTTGGAGAAAGCATACGAGGTAGGGAAAAGTAGCCGGATCTCGGCCCTGACTAGGGAAAATTAACAGTAGAAATGCATGTGACACTTGGGTGTCGTGGGTTTAGTAAGTTTATCGAATATTAGAAAGGCAGGCGACACCGGATGGTGTCGTATGGTACGGGAACGTATCGAACCCTAGAAATGCACGTGACGCTTAATAGTGTCGTAGGAGCAGTGAGCTTGTTGATGTTAGACTTACTGGCGGCATTTGGTTATGCCCGGAGGTTGATTGTGATCCTGTTGATATTAGGACTGCTTGAGGCATTGGTTATGCCTGGAGGTTGATAGTGTAATTTGTGTCTTGGGTGACCTTGAGAGCCCGTACTTTACTGTTGTGTCTTGGGTGGCCTTGAGAGCCTGTACTTTACTGTTGTGTCTTGGGTGGCCTTGAGAGCCTGTACTTTACTGTTCTGTCTTGGGTGGCCATGAGAGCCCGTACTTTACTGTTGTGTCTTGGGTGGCCATGAGAGCCCGTGTTTTACTGTTGGTGTCTTGGGTGGCCAGGAGTGCCCGTGGGGTTGTTGTGTCACGCCCCAATTTCAGTAAACCGAACTCGGGACGCGAACATTTAAAACACAAAACACTTGAAACCTGTTTTGAATAAAAACTCTGATATTTCCACTTAGTTATCAAAAATAATAGTATTTACAATACAAAAACGTCCCAACAAGTGGACGAGGTACAATATCCGTCACTAGACTCAACAAAATAAAGACCAGACTCCTCTCCAAGCTCCATGAACTTCAAGAGCTAACCTAGTTCGTCCGGTGATCAGTACCTGTAGGAAAAGCAGCTAGGGGTGAGCGTTCGCTCACCACCACGAATAACAGACTGACTATGGCATAATTAGTAGATAAAGCCAGTAACACAAAAACCAAACCCAACACCGGGACTACTGTCCCCAACTCAAGTACTCAACTGACCCACAACCTGTTACTTTCCTCAACAGACTCAACACTCGCTAAAGTAACGTAGACCCGACACAACTATCGACGACCTCCTCCAAGGACACGACAGAAAGACTACACCACGCCAAACAAGATCACAAAGGATCGCACACCAGCTGCTCAGTAACCCATCTCAATCAGGTCTAGGATCGACCTATCGCAATTCTTCGACACGAAGTCGGATCAGGCTGTCGACCTATCGCAATTCATCGACACGAAGTCGGATCAGGCTGTCGACCTATCGCAATTCATCGACACTAAGTCAGATCAGGCTGTCGACCTTTGCAGTTCATCGACACTAAGTCGGATCAGGCTGTCGACCTATCGCAATTCATCGACACTAAGTCGGATCAGGCTGTCGACCTTTCGAACTCACAACTTCAGGTAACCACAATCACAATCACAGGCAAGTTCAATCACACAGGCACTCAAGGCCACTCAAGACACCTCAACAGTCAAGACTCGGGTTCAACAACCCCACGGGCACTCACGGCCACTCAAGACACACCAACGGTCAAGACTCGGGCTCAACAACCCCACGGGCACTCACGGCCACTCAAGACACACCAACGGTCAAGACTCGGGCTCAACAACCCCACGGGCACTCACGGCCACTCAAGACACACCAACGGTCAAGACTCGGGTTCAACAACTCCACGGCACTCACGGCCACTCAAGACACCAATTTAAATAACACGGGCTCTCATGGCCACCCAAGACATCAACAATCAAATACGGGCTCTCATGGCCACCCAAGACATCAACAATCAAATACGGGCTCTCATGGCCACCCAAGACATAAATTAAACAGTCAACCTCCGGACATGGTCATATGCCTCCAGTAAGTCTAATATCGCTAAGTTCTCTGTTCCTACGACACTACTAAGTGTCACATGCTTTTCTCTTAAACGCTACAATCCCGTATCATGCTTTTCTAATAATTAAAATAAACCTATTCAACCCACGACACCCCGGTGTCACATGCAATTCTACTATTAACTTTCCCTAATCAGGGCCGAGATCCGGCTACTTTTCCCTACCTCGTATAACACTCCAAAAGCGCTCCACTAAACCTCGATGTAAACCCAGTCACTCGCCGAGCTTCCCTTTGCCTCGGTCCGCAGCACGATCTAAAAGAACACAATTTTAAAGCACTTTTAAACTATTACGAAAAACCCGAAAATCAATAAACTTAACGCCCAAACGTAACCCCGATAAAGTCGATCACTCCTAAACTTCCCAATTACTCGACATTGTCGATAAAAGACCCTTAAAGGCCCGATTCGCCCGACATGGCGAATCTGCCCGGTTTTCATAAATTGCCTTCCGGGGCTCCAAAAGCCCCCGTTTTCGTTTCTACGGTCTTAGAATAGTTCAAGGAACCCAATGCACTTGACGGAGTCGAATTCCGACTTCCGAATCAAATAATTAACGTTTAAAGTTTCTAAAACCCGTTAATTACAACTTCTCCAATTTAATTCCAAATTTCGATTCAATTATAGATAAATGGTCCGGGGAACGTTTTAAACCACCCGAACATTAAAACCTGAGCAACCGAGCACGTGGGCCCCACCCAAACCCCTTGGCCGAGAGCCCTAGGGTTCAAGGGAGGGGGGGTCGGCCAACATGTGGTGGCTGGTACCAACTCCGGCCAGCCACCCCATGGCCGGACGGCCACCACCCACGGTGGCCGGAGCTCCTCCCGAGCCTCCGGTCACCGGAAAACGTGCCAAAACACCTCCAAACACCTCAAAGATGTCTCCAACACCTCCCCAACCTCAATACAACCCTAACCCAAACATAATAATGAAACCCTACCTTTTGAAAATAAACGAAACGACGATCGGTTTAGTACAAACCGTAGAGGAAGACGTTTCTTTCTTGCTTTGAATCGATCCAAGGGCTTGATAATCCTCCAAACCCTAGCTTCTTAACTTCTCTCTTCTTCTCCTTATCCTTCTCTCTCTAACTCTCTTCTTCTTTCTAATTTAAAACAAACAACTAACTAAAATCTTTTTTTTTCTCTCTTTAAACCCTATGTTCGGCCACCCCTTGCTCACCATACAATTTCCCCCCAAAACTAACACCAGCACAATTAGGACAAGTGTCAAGGTGGGTCCCACACCTTTTGGAAAATATCTAGTTGATATTTTCCAATCAGATTCGTGAAAATCGGACGTTTCGGGCCCCGAACGGGCACTTTTCCCAAGAATTTACGAAATTTGACGGGCTACAAGGAAACGGCTCAATTAAGACCATTGCGACAACGGCTAAGCTTTTTGGATCCAAAACGGTCCTCGAATGGACCAAAACGTCGCTCGGTTGACTTTTCCAGCGAAAAGTCAACATTTCCCGAATTGATCAGAAAGTTGCCCTGAGTCCCCTGGAACTCATTTTGGTCGATAAGGGGGTCAACTTAAGTCCGGTATGACCCTCGGGGTCAATTTAGGTTAAGTTTAGTGTTTGTCTTAAAATTTTTAAATTTTCCTGTTTTTCGCAGGTTTGACTGACGTTGACCAGAAGTGGTTATTACATGTTGAGCCCGTGAGTTACTGTTGGTGTGTCTTAGGAGGTCGTGAGTGCCCGTGGGGTCGTTGAGCCTGTGAGTTACTGTTGGTGTGTCTTGGGAGGCTGTGAGTGCCCGTGGTGTTGTTGAGCCCGTGAGTTACTGTTGGTGTGTCTTGGGAGGCCGTGAGTGCCCGTGGTGTTGTTGAGCCCGTGAGTTGCTGTTGGTGTGTCTTGGGTGGACTTGAGTGCATGTAGAGTGTTGAACCTGTGTTGTTGCTGTTTGTTGAACTTTCTTGTGATTGTGATTGTGGTTACCTGAGGGTGGAGGTTGCGTGGTGTGGCTAGCCTCCCGACAGAGATCGGGGGAAGTGGCGAGGTTGTGGGCTAGCCTCCCGACAGGGATCGGGAGAAGGTGTGCGTGGGTGTGGCTAGCCTCCCGACTGAGATCGGGGGTAGGGGAGAGGTTGTGGGCTAGCCTTCCGACTGAGATCGGGAGAAGTTGTGCGACAGGTCGACCGTCTGGCCTGACAGAGATCGGCAAAGCGCGTGAGTGAGAGAGGTTACTGAGACAGGTCGACCGCCTGGCTTGACAGGGATTGGCAAAGCGCGTGAGTGAGAGAGGTTACTGAGCAGCTGGCGTGCGATCCTTTGTGATCTTGTTTGGCGTGCGATCCTTTGTGATCTTGGTGTTGCGTGGTTGTCTTTCGTGTCTTTGGTGGAAGTCGTCGATCGTTGTGTCGGGTCTACATTACGTGTCCGAGCATTGAGTCGGTTGTGGAAGGTAACAGTGTGTGTGTGTCAGTCGGGGTACTTGAGTTGGGGATAGTGATCCCCGGTGTTGAGTTGTTGTGGGTGTTACTACATTGTCTGCTAAGTATGTCGTAGTCAGTCTGTTATCCGTGGTGGTGAGCGAACGCTCACCCTAGCTGCTTTTCCTACAGGTACTGGTCGCAGGATGGACTAGGTGAGCTTCCGAAGCTTGAAGAGCTGGGAGCGGGAGTCCGAGTTTACTTTTGAGTCTAGCGACGTGCACTTGTATTTTGTCCGCTTGTGGGACGTACTTTTGAATTGTAAACTATTCTTTTGGTGAATTAAATGGTGGTTTTAAAGTGTTTGATTTAAAATGTCTGAAAGGTTTTATTGTTTTAAAAGTTCGCGTTCCGAGTTCGGTTTTACTGAAATTGGGGCGTGACATAAATGGTTTCTTACTTTCCCGAAATTATAAGAAGGATATAAATTGGAATTAATTCCAAAACCATTTCCTACTTTTCAAAAACGTATTTTTCACAACGGATCGTGAAAAAAGGAAAAAAAAACAAAGGTTCATTTTCTAAAAGTGATCAATCGTTTCTCTGAAAACACGTCAAGACGGTAAAAATATACGTACTCGTATAAAATCTGTAAAGTACATCTGATTCAGTTCTAAAAGATAGAACACATATGAATAGATGATAATCAAACGTGTTTTCAACAACTAGAAGTTATCCGATTAAGGAATGACAAATTGAATATGTTCAATTTAGTCTAAATTGGAATAAAACTATACACGAACTTGAAAAGAGAAAATGAATATTTTCGACTTTCAATGTACGAATGATTAAACTTAACTAATTGATTCGAGTTCCGTGATACAAGTTAAATCAAACGTATCGATTTATTATTGACAAGATTAGTTTGATCAGTGACCAATTAATCGGTTTCTGTTTTCATTGCAACACACGTTAGAACGATTAAATTTGGATTCTCAATTCTAGCTAATTTTGTACTTTGACCACGTTGAATGATTTCAATTTTGGATAATTATAAAAAGGGGAAAAACCTTTTTTGTATAATTACTTGTAAATGTGGGGGTCGGTCCCACTACACGGAATATTTCCGATCAACTAAGATTTGTGTCTACGACATACGTGTATAATTCAGTAGCTACTAATAAGACACAGAACTTGAGTTGACATAACAACTGATCTCAAACGTGATAACACCGCGGATCCGCCAAGTTAAACTAAATGTTACATTGAGATCTAGTTGAGAAAAAGACATCCAAGAGAATGTGACTAAAGCCCATTTAAAGACGTTATGTGAAGGAAAACCCAACCTAGTTGACTGGAGATCCCAAGATCTAGGTTCAATAGGACAACCTAATTCCATAACCCGTGTACGGTCACTATGGGGGTCCAACCCGAGTCAATTCCTATGATGCAAACAAGTGACGTGTAAAGGATAAGCATGGCTTTTAATGATTCCTTACATCAAGAGTATTTAGTAAAGTGAATCACCTATGTGTGAGGAAGTGGGTTCGCTTCAAGGGTGACTAATGGGGCTAGTCATCTTAAACTCTTACAGAACCAGGCAGTGTCCATGACCATAACAGGCACACCCATGAGAACCAAACCGTGTTTGTTGGTATTTGTGTGGGGTATATCATCATCTGCACAAACGACAGAATAGTTCAAGGACATCGCGTCTACTAGTCAGTCAGCAGAGTAAATATACTTTCACAAGGGAATGTTCAAGGATGAACATCTACCTATCCTATGCAGGTATCGATTTTGAGAAGTCACCGCTCCCTCTTTCCTTTTCCGTTCCGATCACATTTTTGTGGGGGATTGTTGGAAAAATGTGGTTAAAATGTGATTTTTTGGTTTTAAATGTGATTTATGGTACTAAATAAAATTTATGGTTTTAAATGTGATTTATGTAGTTGGTTGTCCATGACCTCTTAATGGGAGGATTTTATGGGATTAGGTACCCCATAAAATTACCTTCTTATCCCTGTTAGAGAGTCTATAAATACCAACCTACTAAGTCATCCTCTAACACACTTCAAGCACTTCACAAATACCAAAAAGATCAAAACCATAGATTGAAAATCACTTTCTCTCCCAATTATGTTTTTCATTCTTCCTTAGGTCTGGTGATTTCTTTACACGGAATTGAGTTTGCTGATGTTAGTCGTTGTATCCTGGGAGACCGCTGCCCATACGGGACAGACAAGTGTCTTAAGGAGACAAGAGTACCTGGACTCGACTAAACCCCAATATCCTAATCCGTAATCAGTAAGCTAGTGGATCGGTAAATGTTATTTTATTATTTTAATTTAGTATTTAGTTTATTTGAATTTGTTTATCGTCAATATACTAACCTATATTTCATACAATACCAGTCCGCACCGATACTCCATGATTTGGCCATGTGTTTTCCGGCCTCCCATGTCTCGTGTTGTCGCCGTTCGAACTCCGTCCTCCTTGCACGCAGAGAAGACGAGGCGGTCATTCTTCGTCGTGATCCCAACCGATATCGATGATAGAGGGCGTGAAGAGACACGAGCAAACGGGGTACTTGAGGCCGAACGGACGGATGTCACCGATTCCCCATTGTGTTCCCCGTCGCTGCCGTGGTGCTGGTGATGATCGGAAGGTGAAAGGAATTAAACCCTAATTCCTGTCCCCGAAGAACGATGAACAATAAAAAGACGATAAAAGAAATAACATCAGAGATTTATACTGGTTCACTCCCAGAATAGGAGCTACGTCCAATTGCCGCCTGTAAAGCCTTTTTCACTAAAATCTCCAATGGAGTTTGAATAGAACACTCAAACTCACCTCTCTCCTTTTTTCTCTCACGTCTGTACCTTACACCCCTTTCTGTTTCTACACAATTTGTGCTTCTGATGCTATTGTGCAATTGCTACTTTGCTCTTATACAACACATGGCTGCACCATGCCTTATATAGGCATAAAGAAGTCAGAATTTCAATGGTAGGTGAAGGGTAGGGTCCACGTGAATGTAAAGGGTCCAAGTGGGTGAAGTGGGGTCCCACGGCAGCCCATGTGATTGAATTATCTTCATTCACACCTAACAATCTCCCACTTGAAGACTAATCTTGATCACCTGTCTTTAAGCATTTACAAGCGGCGGCCCAGCTCTCCACTCGGCTAAGCCCACTGAAGTAGCACACAACTTCAGCTTCTCATTTGGCACAACCTTCGTGAACATATCTACAGGATTCTCATTTCCTGCAATCTTCTTGAGAACTAGCATCTCATTCTCCAAAGCCTCTCTGATGAAGTGGTAACGAAGCTGTATATGCTTCGTTCGAGCATTGTACGCTGGGTTCTTCGCCAAGTGAATGGTACTCTAGCTGTCGCAGTAAAAAACATTGTCCTCCTTATTATACCCCAGCTCCTGTAGAAAGGACTGAAGCCAAATCATCTCCTTTGTAGCCTCAGTCACAACCATGTACTCAGCCTCGCAGCTAGAAAGAGTAACAATCTTCTGCAACCTTGAAACCCAACTGATTGCAGTACCTCCGAATGTGTAGACATAACCGGACATACTCTTTCTACTGTCGATGTCGCGACCGTAGTCTGCATCAACGAACCCTTCAAGTCCCGAATCGGACTTCCTAAAGCACAGTGCCGTACTTGAGCTTCCTTTAAGGTACCTGAAAATCCACTTCACGGCTTCCCAGTGTTGTTTGCCCAGATTACTCATAAATTGGCTCATAACTCCCACTGCATGTGCAATGTCCGGTCTCGTGCATACCATAGCATACATAAGACTTCCGATAGCTGAGGTGTATGGAATTTTATCCATGTACGCCCTATCATCTTCTATCACAGGCGAGTCGCCTTTAGACAACCGAAAGTGAGTGCCTAGAGGAGTTCCAACAGACTTGGCATCGTCCATGTTGAACCTTTTCACGACCTTCTTCACATAATCTTCATGTGACAGTTTCAGCCCCTCTTTGATTCGTGTAATCCTCATCCCGAGGATTTGTTTTGTAGTCCCGAGATCCTTCATCTCGAACTCCTTCGGCAGCCTCTTTTTCAACTTCTCAATCTCAGTGAGATCTGCTCCTGTTATTAACATGTCATCAACATATAACAGTAATATCAAATATGAGTTACCAAGTTTCTTGAAGTGGAAGTAGTGATCTGCCTCACACCTCCTGAACTCGGCCTTCTTCATAAATCTGTCAAACTTCTTATACCACTGCCTTGGAGCTTGCTTTAAACCGTACAAACTCTTTTGGAGCTTGCACACCATCTTCTCCTTGCCTTTGACCTCGAAACCCTCTGGTTGTCTCATGTAGATCTCTTCTTCTAGCTCACCGTGAAGGAAAGCAGTCTTCACATCCATCTATTGAAGGTGTAGATCTTCTTTTGCCACTAGCCCAAGAACTGTTCGAATAGTCACCAGCTTAACAACTGGGGAGAAAATCTCGGTGTAGTCAATACCTTCCTGTTGGGTCTCGAGGTAGGGTTGGAGATGAACCAACTCGCAGCGAAAAATCAAGGAAAACCAAGAGACGATTAAAACCATGAAACAACTAACAAAGAATGGATTCACAAGAGAAAAATTCAGCATTAGTTCTTACCAAAACAAGAACACCGGGTAACGAATGATTGGCTTGAGTCTCCAAGACGCCTACGTATCCACATGGGAATCAAAGCCACGTAGTTCTTCTCTTTGAGGACTCAAGAACACAAAAATGGAGGTGGGAGCTTGCCAAACCCGAAATTGCAAGGGAAGGGAGAGAGAAGTTGTGTTTCCTATTCTTGTCTTGTGTTTGTTATGTTGAAAAAAGATGACTTAAACATAACAAAACCCATACTTGTCCAACTAAAGGCATGGGACAAGTATGGTGTCAAGTAAGGTGTAAATAGGACAAAGTATGGCAAGACAAGATTGGGTTAGGTGGTGAATCACCAACACCTTAATCCTTGTCTTGCTTGCTTAGTACTAATTAATCAAGACTTGATTAATTAGTTCCATGGGCCTTGGTTGCATGGGCCTTTCATGGGCCTCTTGGAACATGGCCCGTGGCCATTTCCAACGAGGTCCCGTGATTCGCTCATCGCCTCCAAGCCTTCCATACCGGAAATGTCCAACATTATCCGACGCAATCAATCCCAAGACTCCAAGCCTTGTCTCGATCCGTAAAGTCCTATTCACTTACGGGCACATGACCCAAAACCCAGTTTTGGTCATGTGCCGAGACAACTCCCTTTTGGCCATTCTCCATAAATGTGTCAATGAGTTTCATCCTCCGGTGTGACCCTTAGGTTTATGCATGTCAATAGATCAACGTAAAATCCCATTTTACTTGATCCTATTTAAGTGGCAACTAACGAGACTTTAGTATTGCCTGACACTGCATAACGAATCGACCTTGTCGATTCTAACCTTTCCGTCATCCCTGTCATTATCCTTTTATCTCCGATATCCTGATTGAGATAAGGCATAGAGCCGTCATCCTTATTATTCTCAATCAATGTTCCTTGATATGTGAGATGACTAAAGATATGATACCCAGTATCATGTGCATGGCCATGCTATTCTTTCAGTCACTCTCGATCAAGCGGCCGAGAACCGATATCTTTCTCATACCTCAGTATGAGGGATAAATCCCTTAGCCGTCTTTCGTGTCACTCATGTAGCCCGTCCCCAAGCCAATCCTGGCCGTTATGGAAGCCCTGTTACGGACAACGTTAGGCTCAGGTCAAACTCAGTTGTTGACTACATAGTGATCACAAAGACTCCTTGGTCTACGATACATGACAAGCTACGACACTGAATATGTTCATGACTTAATCTATGGCACATATTCAGGGCGGGTCGTCCAATATCATGTCCCACATGATATCTATGATCAGACTCCGGAATCCCATTCCAATGACTAACAGAACGTAAGCCATAAAGAGCCATCTTTCATACTAGTCGCTTCTAGTGAAGCTTTGTTGACTAGGGACCCATCGAGTGTGATCTATCTCGATCTATGGTTCTATTCGCATGGTGGGCATAGATCAGAGCACACATCGATATATTATTCCAACACATAAGTAATATAAAGCCGCTTTAATTTTATTGCTAACGATGATATATACATTTAGACATTTAGGATTGAACTACGGGCACTAAGACTAACAATCTCCCACTTGCCCTAGTTCCAATCTAAACTCCAATATGTCCCCATCGACTTTACATGTCTAACATGTTCAGGCAGTGACACTGCCTTAGTCAAAGGGTTGGCTATGTTATCATCTGTTGCAATATCGGTTATCTTCACTTCACCTCAGTTCAGTATTTATCTGATGAGGTGGATACGCCGCAGTACATGTTTGGATTTGTTATACGATCTAGGCTTTTAGCTTGCGCAATGGCCCTTGTGTTGTCGCAAGATGGATTCACCGGGCTGGATGGGTTTTTAATTACACCCAGCCCTGCCATGAATTTCCAAATCCACATAGCCTCCTTAGCTGCCTCTGCAGCATCCATGTACTTGGCCTCTGTCGTAGATTCGGCAATGATATCTTGCTTTACGCTCTCCCAGCTAAAGCTCTGCCATTCAGCGTAAACACATATCCTGATTGACTTCTAAAGTCATCTGGATTTGTCTTGGAAAACTAGCGTCTACTCATCCTTCGACGACTAGTTCAGCATCATCTTTCCCCCGGGTTAGAATTATGTCTACTGGTACAACATAAGGCTTACGAGACGTCTGGTCTCATACATGTCATGGCATATATGATCGATCCTGCCCCCAGGCGTATAGGATTCTCATCATCCTTTTCAGCTCATCAGGTGTCTTAGGACACTGAGTCTTGCTGAGATGAATGCCATGACTAGTGGGTAAGAGTCCTTTCTTTGAATCGAGCATTAAGAACCTACTCAATGCCTTGTTCACATAGGTTCCCTGACTTAAATCCAAGACCCTCTTGGTGCGATCTCTACATATCTTAATCCTAAAGATATAAGAAGCATCGCCTAAGTCCTTTATTGAAAAACACTTCCTCAACCAAGCTTTAGTCTCATGCAAGGTTGTGATGTCGTTTTCAATGAGAACCAGAAAGGTAATCTTGCTCCCACTAGCCTTCTTATAAACGCAAGATTCATCCTCGTTCTTGATTAAGCCAAATCCAATTACAACTTCATCAAAACGAAGTATCCAACTCCGAGAAGTTCGTTTCAATCCATAAATGGATTTCAACGACTTATAAATCTTTCCCGTATTCTTCGGATCGTCAAAACCTTTGGGCCGAGACATACAAACGTACTCAGTCAAATTTCTATTTAGGAAAGCGGTTTTGACATCCACTTGCCATATCTCGTAATTATGATACGCAGTTATGTCAAGAAGAATTTGGATCGATTTTGACCATAGCCACTAGGGAGAAGGTTTCCTCATAGTCAATCCATTGGATCTGCCTATAACCTTTCGCCACCAGTTGAGCTTTGTAGGTCAGAGGGTTGTTGTCCATGTTCATCTTCACCTTGAAGATCCATTTGCATCCGATGGTCCTCACACCATTGATGGGATCAACCGGTTCCCATACTCGGTTGTCCGACATGGATTGCATTTCGTCCCTCATGGCTCCCAGCCATAACTCGGAGTCGGGCCCATCCACGACTTCTTGAAAGGTGGCTGGATCATCGTGATCCACCATGACTTCATTGTCACCTCCGGATACCATATCTTGGAGGTGGAAGATTGACCCTTTCAAATCGCCTTGGACCTTCCGGAATTGTAACAGGAATTGGTTCTCACTCTACGACAATCTCTGGCTCCTTTCTACTGGGTTGTCAATTGGTTTAGACAGATCTGTACCATCCTAAATTTCTTCGAGATGCACAGTCCTCCCAATGACGTCTTTGGAAACAAAACTTCTTTTCCATAAAGACCCCACCCCAAGCGACGAACACCATGTTCTCACTGGGATTGTAGAAATAGTATCCCCTTGTTGCTTTGGGATACCACACGAAGGTGCATATCTCAGATCTTGGTTCGAGCTTAGTCGAAATCAAATGTTTTACATAAGCCTCGCAACCACAAATCTTTAGGAAGGACAAAGCGGGCATCATCCCGTACCATTTTTAAAATGGTGTCCCTTCCACACCATTCGTCGAAGCCCGATTCACTATGAATGCGGTCGTCTCTAGAGAAAAACCCCTAAAAGAGATTGGGAGATCAGTCCAACTAATCATGGAACAGACCATTGTCTAACAATGTCTGATTTCTCCGTTTGGCTACACCTTTCAACTACAGTGACCTAGGAGGAGTCCATTCCAAAAGGATCCCATTCTCTTTTAGATGATCTAATAACTCTGTGGTCAAGTATTTTCCACCTCGATCCAATCGAAGTGCCTTAATACCTTTGTCGAGCTGGTTTTCTACTATAGTCTTAAACTCTTTGAATTTATCAAAAGCTTCAGACTTATGTCTCACCGAATAGACATAACCATATTTACTGTAATCATCAGTAAATATGATAACGTAGCTAAAACCCCTCCTGGCAAGTGAACTTATTGGTCTACACACATTCGAGTGTATCAGCCCCAATAATTCACCCGCCCTTTCATCGCGATCGATAAAGGGCACTTTAGTCATTTTGCCCATCAAACAAACCTTGCACCTATCGATCGAATGGAATTCGAATGAACCTGAAAGCCCGCACTTCTGAAGTGATGATAGGCGCTTCTTGTTTATGCGACCCAAATGACAGTACCATAACAGAGTTAGGTTTAAATCGTTGGATTTAGACCTCTTGGTATTAACGGAATATATAGAACTTGAGGCATTGTTACCCATATCTAATATGTACAATCCTCCAACCATGTCAGTACTGGTATAAAACATATCATTGCATAGAACATTGAAAACTCCATTTCCAATATTAACATTATATCCTTCCTTGTCAAACACGGATACAGATATAATATTCCTACTAAAAGTAGGTATGCAATATACATTATATAATACTAAGACAAGGCCTATTGGCAAAGCAAGACTCATGGATCCTACAGCAGTTGCCACAACTCTGAGGTCCATTTCGTGCTTTCCAAATCTCTCCTACTTTCAGCCACCATATATTAGTGCATGTGTGAGATTCAGTCATGGTATCTAATACCCATGAATCTTTGGAAGTAGAGAGATGTAGCTCTATAGAGTTAATACCGAATGAAGGCACGGTCCCACCGCCCTTCCTTAGATCATCCAGGTTTCCTGATGAAGGCGCAGTCCTACTGCCCTTCTTCAGATCATCCAGGCTATTTGATGAAGGCGCAGTCCCACTGCCCTTCTTCAGATCAGCCGTGAACTTCCTGTAATCCCGGTTCCAATGACCAGGCTGTTGGCAGTAGAAGCAGACATTCTCAGGTGTCTCATCTTTCCTGCCAAGTGTGCATGGGCCCAGCCCTTGCCACTTCCAATTCCCTTGTTGACCATCAGAATATCCTTGGATCCCAGATCCCTGAGATATTCTTCTCAGCAGTTAATGACACTTCATGTAACTCTGATATGGTCTTAGAGACAGCCTTGTCAAGGACATATTCTTTGCGTTCAGACTTGAGGACTATCCTCAAAATTCTGTACCAGTCCAAATAGTTTGTCCCATTTAGCTTGACCCTGTCAAGAATGGTTTTTAATGACAAACTATTAATGTTCGCTGAATTTGCCATTTGATCTACAACAGATAAAATTCAATTAGTAAACTGAATAAATTTTATGAAGATCAAGCTTAAACACCAACAATCGATTCTAAACCTTTAGAATATGAAAACAAGATCCTTGATTCACTCGATTAAGCTGAACTAATGCTCACCACTTAATCGAGCTATGTAGGTAGGACTCCATCCAATCACATCCAATGTGACTCTTGGCTACGGTATGCACTTATGTACACGGCTTACCCTATCTGTTACCCTAGCTCAACCTCAGGCTGAGAATCGTAGTCGGGTCCACCAATTTTCAACTATGGCCCGTCACTATGTAGGTGCTCCGCTAATGCGCACGACACCCACATATGTCGTCCAAACCTACTACCCCGCTTTCCCATGGATGCTCCGCTAATGTGCACGACACCCATAGGACGGGGAGGTAGTAAGGTGTTGATAATTGGGAGGTATCGGACATGACCCGTTTTTACTTGTCCGGTTGTGTTTAAAACTTTGACACATCCTAGATGCGATGAGCACATCAACTACATTCCAAATGCAATGATGCCTCAAATTACATCCAATGTAATTCTTCCTTCGAACCCGTCAACTACATCCAATGTAATGACGATTCTAAGGGCTCACACACAAGGATTAAAATTCCAATTTTATCTTTGCATGTGAGGTGATATGCTCGGTAAATAAAGTTAAGCATGCAATTCTAAAACACATAGAATTAATCATGCATAAACTAAACCAAGCATAAAGCGATAAATATGCACATAATAGCCCCCTAAACTAACTCCCACTAGCTTCTTGAGCTCCACCGACTCCAAGCCGATGCCAACACCCAAAGAGCCACCAAATGACCTTTTCGCCCTTTCTTCATCTTGAGTAAAAAATTACAATTTAATACACGATTCGCAGGTCGGGAATAAATAAATATTACAAACAAGTGGTTCGACGACCACACCTTGAAAGAATAATTACACGCTAACACTAACGGCTCGCAGGCCGTGAAAAGCGATAAATAATTAAATTGAGCTCGGGGCTATTATGTACACCATGCCAACATCACATCACACATCGTGTTATCAAATAAGCATGTTATCAAACATCATGTGATTTTCCGGTTTTAATTAATAGCCAAGTTTCGAAATTTTTTGATGCTCGGTTTATCGAAACCGTTCAAAAATGAAACTTTTGAACATTTGATCTTCGAGTTCGTCATGACGGTTCCAAACTCGTCATAACTAACAAAACGGTTTAGCCTTGGCATATCAACCATCCAATGGTCATGCTTGGCCTAGCTCCGTCCAACGGAGCCCCGTTCGGTCCCGGTTTCGGCTCCCCGAGAGTCCTGCTCCCGAGACCCGAAAAATCAAATTTTTTTCAAAATTTCCAGATTTGAAATAATTTTCAAAAATTCATTTTACATGCATTAAATCCATAAACAAGTATTTAAAACATGTTATCAAACAATTTAGCAAAACACCACGCCAAAAACGAAACTTTCAAGCAAAACCGAAACTTTGAACACCGTCTTGTGAATCCCGAAGGTAGCACGGCTCTGATACCACTGTTGGGTCTCGAGGTAGGGTTGGAGATGAACCAACTCGCAGCGGAAAATCAAGGAAAACCAAGAGACGATTAAAACCATGAAACAACTAACAAAGAATGGATTCACAAGAGAAAAATTCAGCACTAGTTCTTACCAAAACAAGAACACCGGGTAACGAATGGTTGGCTTGAGTCTCCAAGACGCCTACGTATCCACATGGGAATCAAAGTCACGTAGTTCTTCTCTTTGAGGACCCAAGAACACAAAAATGGAGGTGGGAGCTTGCCAAACCCGAAATTGCAAGGGAAGGGAGAGAGAAGTTGTGTTTCCTATTCTTGTCTTGTGCTTGTTATGTTGAAAAAAGATGACTTAAACATAACAAAACCCATACTTGTCCAACTAAAGGCATGGGACAAGTATGGTGTCAAGTAAGGTGTAAATAGGACAAAGTATGGCAAGACAAGATTGGGTTAGGTGGTGAATCACCAACACCTTAATCCTTGTCTTGCTTGCTTAGTACTAATTAATCAAGACTTGATTAATTAGTTCCATGGGCCTTGGTTGCATGGGCCTTTCATGGGCCTCTTGGAACATGGCCCGTGGCCATTTCCAACGAGGTCCCGTGATTCGCTCATCGCCTCCAAGCCTTCCATACCGGAAATGTCCAACATTATTCGACGCAATCAATCCCAAGACTCCAAGCCTTGTCTCGATCCGTAAAGTCCTATTCACTTACGGGCACATGACCCAAAACCCATTTTTGGTCATGTGCCGAGACAACTCCCTTTTGGCCATTCTCCATAAATGTGTCAATGAGTTTCATCCTCCGGTGTGACCCTTAGGTTTATGCATGTCAATAGATCAACGTAAAATCCCATTTTACTTGATCCTATTTAAGTGGCAACTAACGAGACTTTAGTATTGCCTGACACTGCATAACGAATCGACCTTGTCGATTCTAACCTTTCCGTCATCCCTGTCATTATCCTTTTATCTCCGATATCCTGATTGAGATAAGGCATAGAGCCGTCATCCTTATTATTCTCAATCAATGTTCCTTGATATGTGAGATGACTAAAGATATGATACCCAGTATCATGTGCATGGCCATGCTATTCTTTCAGTCACTCTCGATCAAGCGGCCAAGAACCGATATCTTTCTCATACCTCAGTATGAGGGATAAATCCCTTAGCCGTCTTTCGTGTCACTCATGTAGCCCGTCCCCAAGCCAATCCTGGCCGTTATGGAAGCCCTGTTACGGACAACGTTAGGCTCAGGTCAAACTCAGTTGTTGACTACATAGCGATCACAAAGACTCCTTGGTCTAAGGATACATGACAAGCTACGACACTGAATATGTTCATGACTTAATCTTTGGCACATATTCAGGGCGGGTCGTCCAATATCATGTCCCACATGATATCTATGATCAGACTCCGGAATCCCATTCTAATGACTAACAGAACGTAAGCCATAAAGAGCCATCTTTCATACTAGTCGCTTCTAATGAAGCTTTGTTGACTAGGGACCCATCGAGTATGATCTATCTAAATCTATGGTTCTATTCACATGGTGGGCATAGATCAGAGCACACATCGATATATTACTCCAACACATAAGTAATATAAAGCCGTTTTGATTTTATTGCTAACGATGATATATACATTTGGACATTTAGGATTGAACTATGGGCACTAAGACTAACACTTCCTTCTGCTGAAAGCCTTTGATAACCAACCGCGCTTTATAGCGCTTGCTTCCATTGTGCTCTTCTTTGATCCTATAGACCCACTTGTTTGCAACGCTTTCTTGTCAGCCGGAAGCTCAGCTAGCTTCATGTTCGGTTTGACAACAATGAGTCCATCTCATCCTTCATCACCAACTCCCACTTGCTTGATTCCTCAGCACTCTTTGCTTCATCATAACATTCAGGCTCACCTCTGTCGGTAAGCAAGATGAAGTACAGCAACGACGAGAACCTCTGCGTCGACCTTCTTATCCGAGAAGATCGGCGTACGTCGATGGCCGGCGTTTATTCTTCGACTTCCGGGTCGCTATCTTGCTGAATCTCTTCTTGAACTTCAGGTTCTTCTTGTTCCGACATATCCTGCTCTGGTTCGTGTGCATGAATCTCTCTCAAGTCAACCATAGAAAATTTTTCATTTCCGGACTCTCGACTCCCCGGAGCCTATTGCAGCTTGTCTTTGTAGAGCACCTGTTCATTAAAGATGACATCCCTGCTTCTGATGATCTTCCGGTTTTGATCGTCCCAGAAACGATAACCAAACTCGGAATCACCATAGCCAATAAAATAACACTTCTTAGACTTTGCATCAAGTTTACTTCTAGAAGCGGCATCAATATGAACGTAAGACAAACAACCAAATACTTTCAGAAAAGATAAGTTTACCTCTTTTCCTCTCCACACCTCTTCTGGAATTATGAAATTTAAAGGAACGGACGGTCCTCGATTGATCAGATACGCCGTAGTGTTAACCGCATCAGCCCAAAACGTCTTCGGTAGCCCGGAGTGTAACCTCATGCTTCTGGCACGCTCGTTTA
Source organism: Erodium maritimum (assembly GCA_963921825.1). NCBI lineage: Eukaryota > Viridiplantae > Streptophyta > Magnoliopsida > Geraniales > Geraniaceae > Erodium > Erodium maritimum. The sequence goes on from OY997588.1 coordinate 116,134,901, forward strand.
GTGTCCGATTCATCCTCTCCGCTACTCCGTTTTGTTGAGGTGTCTTTGGAATGGTTTTCACCATTTTGATTCCATTCTGAGCACAATATTTCCTGAAGGGACCATCGATGTATTCTCCACCATTATCAGACTTCAAACTCTTTAACTTCAAGTTTGTCTCGTTCTCAACCAAAGCTTTCCAGGTCTTGAAAACATTAAACACATCATACTTATGTTTCATGAAATATACCCATACCTTTCTGGTTGAGTCGTCTATGAATGTCACATAATAGTGTGACCCTCCAAGGGAAGCTACCGGGGCTGGTCCCCATACATCAGTATGGACCAATGCCAATTTCTCCGTCTTCAGCTCCCTTCTTCCGGTTGAGAAACTCAGTCTCTTCTGTTTCCCAAGCACTCAACTCTCACACAAATGGTGATTCACAAATTTCAGCTCTAAAATCTTTCCCTCCCTGACGAGAATCTTCATACCTTTCTCGCTCATATGCCCAAGTCGCTGATGCCACAACTCGGTCTTCTGGGCATAGTTCACGACAGCTGCTGAGTCAGGCCAGCTTGTCGTCATGTAGAGGGTGCCAGTTTTCTGACCACGAGCAACCACCACTGCACCCTTTTCCACCTTCCACTTACCTTGGCCAAAGGTAATGTTGTGACCTTCATCATCAAGTTGACCAACGGAAATCAGATTCCGTTTCAGCTTCGGCACATGTCTCACCTTCTTTATCTTTCACGTGCGCCCGTTCGGCATCTTCAAGGTGATGTCTCTATGACCGACAATAGGTAGTGGCAAGCCATCGGCTAAATAGACCTTTCCAAGATCCCCAGCAACATAATTCTCCATTGCTTCCTAACTCAGAGCGGTATGGAAGGACGCTCCTGAGTCGAGTACCCAATTGTCGATCGGACTGTCGACGGACAGTAGCAACGTATCCTTGGAGTTTCCAACTGCCGCTGCAACGGTTTCTTCAATGCTGCATTTCTCCATGACAGAGTCTTTTGGGAAATACGCGCATGTGAACAATGCGTCACCAATCTCATCAGTTGTCGCATTAACTGCATTTCCCAAATTTTCTCTCTTGGGAGCCTTGCAATTCTTCTTCAAGTGACCTAACATACCACAGTTCAAGCACTCCATTGTTCTTCCAAATCTAGACGGGCTTCTACCGTTTCTTTACTTTGACCTGTCCTTGTTGCTGTTGAACCTTCTCCCTGTTCCTTTGCCCCTATGTTCTACATTCAAGGCAGAACTGGAAGAGCTCTCGCCTACATCGGTCCTTCTGACTTCCTCAGCCAGAACACGATCTCTGACATCTGTGAATTTTAATTTTGCATTCCCAACGGAATTGCTTACCGCTGCCCTCATTGGCTCCCAACTCGATGGTAGAGACGCCAATAAAATTAGGGCACGAACCTCGTCATCAAAATCAATTTCCACAGATGACAATTGATTAACAATTGTGTTGAAATCATTCATATGTGCAACAACAGATCCATTTTCTTCCATTTTGAAATAAAAAAGCTTTTTCATAAGAAATACCTTGTTATTTGCAGAAGGTTTCTCGTACATGTCGGATATGACCTTCATCATGCCTGCAGTGGTCGTCTCCTTCGCTACGTTGTGCGCGACGTTCTTCGACAGGGTTAATCGCACAACCCTCAGAACTTGTCGATCCAAAAGAGCCCACTCAGCATCATCCATCTTTTCCGGCTTCTCCGTTAGAGGCACATGTAGCTTTTTACCGTATAGGTAATCTTCAATTTGCATTTTCCAAAACGCAAAATCGGTACCGTCGAATCTCCCGATCCCGTGAGCAGAACCATCATCGCCAGCCATCGTCTTCTGAATCGTGAACACAAACCAAGTGCTCTGATACCAGTTGAAAGGAATTAAACCCTAATTCCTGTCCCCGAAGAACGATGAACAATAAAAAGACGATAAAAGAAATAACACCAGAGATTTATACTGGTTCACTCCCAGAATAAGAGCTACGTCCAGTTGCCGCCTGTAAAGCCTTTATCAGTAAAATCTCCAATGGAGTTTGAATAGAACACTCAAACTCACCTCTCTCCTTTTTTCTCTCACGTCTGTACCTCACACCCCTTTCTGTTTCTACACAATTTGTGCTTCTGATGCTATTGCACAATTGCTACTTTGTTCTTACACAATACACGGCTGCACCATGCCTTATATAGGCATAAAGAAGTCAGAATTTCAATAGTAGGTGAAGTGTAGGGTCCACGTGAATGTGAAGGGTCCTTGGTGGGTGAAGTGGGGGCTCACGACAGCTCATGTGATCGAATTATCTTCATTCACAACTAACAACCGATTCCCCACTGTGTTCCTCGTCGCTGTCGTGGTGCTGGTGATTATCGGAAGGTGAAAGATCCATCATCGTCGTTCGCAAAACTCTAGGGGTGCAGAGAGAAAAGAGTTGCGCTCCTAAACTCCAATAAAATAAAGAACTAGAGAAAACGGAGAGATATGGTCAAACAAGTAAACTACTACACGCCTAATTCCAGATAAGACTGAAATAAAAACATCAATTTTATAAGCTGTTATTCAACATTTCATAAAGGATATGCTTAAATATTGCTTGATAAAAGTATAAAAAAAATCTATGTCATGCTTCACATGCAAAACTGAGCCATCGAATTGTCAACTATGTATATGTCACAACATGGTATTATTTACAAATTGTTCTATTTTAAAGGACCTAGCTTCACATATGTATTGTAAATCACCACAGATTTTTACAATACAGAAGAGAGAAGAGAGACATGGCAAGTGCAGAGGCTGATAATGAGTTAGCCTATTCCATGGTTGGCGGAGATGGCCCCGCTAGCTACTCTCACAATTCTGTCTACCAGGTACCTACAACTACTCATAGTTTTTAACTCGATAATCCTTATATAATATAATAATAACTGGGGTTTAATGTTAAACTTATTATTACCGTGTGTACAGAGACATGTAATGGAGGTTGTAAAAGAATTGGCGAGCCAATCCATAGCAGAAAAGCTTGATGTCAATGTTGGTTCCAACTTATTTTGCATAGTTGATTTGGGATGTTCTGTTGGGCCCAATACTTTTTCAGCGGTTGAAAACATTATAGACGCTGTGGAGAAAAAGCTAAAGCTGAGTAGTGAGCCTGAGCCCGACTTCCATGTGTTGTTCAATGACCATTTTGAGAACGACTTCAACACTCTCTTCCGATCCCTCCCTCCTCGCCGGCGATATTTTGCCGCTGGAGTGCCTGGCTCTTTCCATCTTCGTTTGTTCCCAAAGTCAACCCTCCATTTCGTGCACGCTTCTTACTCTCTTCATTGGCTCTCTAAGATCCCACGACAAGTGGTGGATCCGAAATCGGCGGCATGGAACGGCGGGGACATGTACTGCAGCGGCCGCGTGGGAGCGGTTCGGAAGGCGTATGCAGCTCAGTTCAGCGATGACTTGGAGGGTTTCTTGAATGCTAGGGCACAAGAAATGGTCGGTGGAGGCTTGATGGCCATTACCATAGGAGGTCTTGAAGATGACCTCCTTCTTCACAACTCTTCTTTCGGATTTGTTTGTGACGTTACGGGTTCGTGCCTTTCTTACTTGGCAAATCAGGTAAGTAATATATATACATGTCACAATTAAACTTATTTATGGGTTTGGATTTAAATTGTTTATATATTGTCTTTTATTCGAGTATCTATGCTTTTGAAAGTTGAATGTGTTTCCTTATTGTTGTTGGCTTACAGGGAAGAATTAGTAAAGAAAAAGTGGAGACTTTCAACATGCCTGTGTACTATCCACACAAAGAGGAGTTGTTGCAAGTCATCAGAAAAAATGAGAATTTTGACATCGAGAGAGTTGAAATGATAAATATCCCCTTCGACTACGACAAGCTCGAGATACCAATTGCTTCATTTGTGACATCCAATTTTAGAGCCACCTCAGAGGATCTCATTAATAAACACTTCGGCTGTGAGATTGCCGATCAATTGTTCCAGCTCTTGGAAGAGAAGTTGGAGCATAAGTCTATGAATCAAGGTTTCAAAAACACAAGCATTTTCACTCTCCTCAAACGCAAAATCTAAGCTAGATCAAAATATTTAAACTTGGTGATTTGTGTTAATAGTCTTAAGAATTTCATTACTTAAAATTAGTGATAAATGTGTGTAATATGGGATGTGGTTTGTAAATATGGGTGATGTGGTTTATAAATATGAGTGATATGGTTTGTGGATTCATGGGTGATGTGGCTTGCGAATGTGTTTGATATGGTTGCGAATTGGGTGATGTGGTTTGTGAATATGAGTGATGTATTTTGTGAATTTATAGGTGATGTGGCTTGCAGATGTGTTAAATATGATTGTGAATTGGGTGATGTGGTTTGGCATATGATTTGCGGATGTGGGTGCGGTGATGTGGTTGTGGATTTATTAGTTATGGTTATGAATATGGGCCACACAGTTTGTTAATATGGGTGATGTGTTTTGTGAATATTATGTGAATTGTGAATGTGTTTGGATATGGTTGAAGTGGTTCACGAATATGAGTGATGTAGTTTATGAATATGAAGGATGTGGTTTGTGAATAGTGGGTCTATAATAACTTTTGTTTGTCGATGTCTTTAATTGCTTCAAAACATATTCAATATGCTACTTGATAGATAGATCTTGGAAAAATAAAAAATATAGGCGCAAGAATGAAGTGAATCAGAGTTGAAACGAGACGATAATAATTCAATTAATAAAATTGATTGCAAAAAAAATGGATACTAGATGGTTGACACAAGGTGCGATGTGGGTTGAGTTCACATGTTCACTTCCTAAGGAGGGATAGCACATGAGACTCCCCCTATATGTGTATGCGTTCCAAATTATATATTAATTGTAGAAAATGGAGGGTAGGAGTTATACAGTTCACCTGACATTGCAAAGAGAATGAATTGGTATGCAAAATAGGGTAGTAGATCCTAATACTTTGAGGCATTGAGTTGATGGTGAAGCCTGAACTGAGTTCCATAGGTTACATCCTACATGTCGAAAGGAAAAATGGTGCGTTCGTCTTGTTAGCCCTAGACGGATTTTGCCTATTTGGTGCAAGTGTTTTTCCTTATAGCATGTGACGCATTGCTGTGATTCCTTACCATTTCCCCCAGACATATGCATGCAGAAAGAGTTTATCATTTTATCGTTGTTGATATCAGGTTCAAAGTCGCTTGGGAAAATGTTTAAACGTGTTGATGAGACCGCTAATTGATGAGCTCCGAAAGTTGTGGGACGATAGGGTAGTGACATTTGATGCATCTGATAACTTGAAATTACGCCTATATGTCGTTCAACATTTATGAATATATATATATATATATATATATAGTTTGTTTCGGGTGAGAACCGGAACTAATGGTGCGAACTTGCAAACCAAGCCATAGCCATTAGATAATGACACATGGAAGTATCTTGGATAGGACATTTTTTTTACTCAGGATCGCCGACAGAGGTTGTGTCGGCAGATGTTGCCCCGACCTCCTAAAGACGTCCTTCTGAAATGGCTGCAACTCGGGATCGCCGGCAGAGGTTGCGCCGAACAATTAGTCGTGATCTCGATGCGCCAGTGCTGTCCTTCTACTCCTTCAGCACAGTCTTACTTGCTTTGTACAAGGACTATGTGAAGATTGCTTCTGTCTTGAGCGTTGGGCGTCAAAACGCAAAGTCAGATCCGGCCGAGGACACAGTTGATGCTATGGGCACTTCGAAGACTGCTGGCAAATCGAAGGTTAAGGCAGCAAAGCGATCGGCCAAATCAGTGTCGGTAGCTCCTGTAGAAATGTCATATGCAAACTCGGCCAAATCAGTGCCGGTAGCTTCTGCAAAACCGTCACAAACAGGCAAACACGCAGTCCCTGTTTCCGGTCGCACAAACAGGGCCGATCAATTTCAAGGGCTGTAGCAATTCAGGGAAGGACTTCTCCAAGGGCCGTCGGATTTTTATCTATAACTTGCCGATGGGTACTTCGTCGGAGTGGGCGCGTAATGCGTTATCTCCGTTTAGGGAGGTGGTTGAAGCTACTGTTGTTCCAAAACCAAACAAGAAAGCACGGTGGTTTGGTTTTGCAGAGTTTACAGTTGCGTCCTCTGCGGTGCAGGCTATCCAAAAATGGTTATACATTGAATGGGTATAAGTTACTCGTCGCCATTGATCGTTCAAGCTCGCCGGTGATGGAGGTTGGTCGGGTCGTGGAGAATCACGAACAGGTCACTCAGAATCGCATGGATGGAGCTGTTCCGGTGGTGGAGATTCAAAATTCAAGTTCCGTGGCTCCAGGTGCAGATTGCGATCCGGATTTGGTGCAGCATTCAAATCCCGTGATAGGTAATCCTCTGTTTCCAATTCCGGAGAATCAGGGGCGTGAAGAGGGGCGTGAGGACGATGAACCGTTACAGGTGGAGAATGGGTCGCCTTCGCTTGTTACATGCCCGGTTTCTACTGATTCATTTGTAGCTAACGGGCCTAGTGTTTCTGGCCCAGGTTCTGAAAAAGATGGATTTGGGGCAGCTACCGGGCCACCTCAGGCCCAGTTGCCCAGAAGTTGGCCAGTGACCCGAGCCTATTTGATGTTTTTAAGCGTATTGGCACTGATTTGGGTCTGACGGTTGCTGAGGGCTCGGGTGCAGTCACGCATGTCACGCCCCAAATCCGGCTTTGGCCGAACTCAAGACGTGACTTGAGTTGACAATAAAAAAAGGTAACATAAAAGTAAATTTCAACAATAATAAATCTCTAAGTTTAGTTCAAATCAAATAACTCGATAACATAATGGTTCAAAATTGAGGCAAAAAATAGAGTACGTAAAATACACGGTTCAATACAATGACCAAAAGACAGACTCTCCAGAAGCTCTCGAGCCTCAAGTCCACTATTCACCAAGCGGGCCTGTACAAACAGTAGAGAAAACAATAGGGGTGAGCTTACGCTCAGTAGGGAAAATCATAAAGAATTTAACCTCCAATTTAGTAATAAAAGTGCTTTAGCACGACGACACAATTTGCCATTAATACCATTAATCAATAATATGCTATGGAGAGGATAAAGATAAAATAATGTCACATTCTTAAGGATAACTGTAACCTTAGGAGATTAAAGGGAAAGCGCTATAAATCTTTGATAACCATTAAAATGAGAGCAAGTAAATATCACGCTAACAACTTAAATCCAATACTCCGAAACACTAGGTTCTTGTGTCATGTCGGATCTCATACTCTGATCCACAATAATCCTTGTGTTATGTCGGATTGCCCCTTGGTCCAGGGGAGGCGCATACATCGGGGCTACCGGAAACATCCCTGAAGGACACTTATCGTCGGATTCTCGGAAATGCCCCCAAAGGACCATAGGTCATCGGGGTGAAACAAGGTAACCTTCCCGAAGTGCTCCCACAGGACGCATACTCTTGCGTGAATCATAAATAACCATTCCCCGCAGGGTAACCGTCCAATGCCCCGCAGGGTCCACCAATCAATGTCCCACAAGATCAACCAACCAATGCCCGCAGGGCCCACCAATCAATGTCCTGCAGGATCAACCAGCCAATGCCCCGCAGGGTCCACCAATCAATGTCCCGGAGGATCAACCAATCAATGCCCCGCAGGGTCCACCAATCAATATCCCGCAGGATCAACCAGCCAATGCCCCGTAGGGTCCACCAATCAATAATCAATTTAAAACACAAGCAAGAGAATAACATGCCAACACATCGTACAACTTAACTTAGAAATCCACAAGTTCAACAAGGCACAACACAAGGAATTCATACCAATCATTACACTTACCGGCGTACTTACCAACCACGTTCCATCGGTCTATCACTCACCCGATCATATCATTTAGCACAATCAATTACACTCAATCATTCATTCAGTCATTTAATCATTCAACATTCAATCAATCATTCAATCATTCGAACATACAGTTATCTAGTTTCGTTAGACTCTTAATTTATCCAGAAGACTAAGCAAGCAATGCATGTGAGGCAACCACAATCAATCATATGGCTCATCTCGGCCTTTCTACCAGCACGGCAATTCCCAAGTATTAAAAGCGAGTTAAACTAGTTGTTCACATCCTACGCATGCATGCTAGACACGTCCGGTTATTAGTAATTGAAAGACGATTATTCTAGTGATTCCTATATGCGTACTAGGACCTTTCCGATTATTAACCTAATAGGCATACTAAGTATTAAATTACACGAGGAGTTTAGTACTTTCCCTACCTTGCGGTCTTCCTCTAATACTTCTCTGAGCTGCTGAAGTCCGGCTAGCTTCCTCTCTGTTCTTCACTCGGGTCCTCGAGCAAAGTCCAAGTCGGTGTCTGGGTTTACAGACAAAAGGTCCAATCATATCCGGTAATTGTCCAAACGTCTTTTGATTTGTCTAATTGGTCCTTTAATTGTCCAAATTAGATTAATTAAATTTGTTAATTAATCTGATTTTAAAATAATTTAATCTTTAAAAACGGGTTGACCCGGATCCAACCCAGATCCATGCCCGGACCCAAGTCAGACCCGAACCTTAGTTCTGGGCCTGGCCCAAGGCCCGTCTGGATCTGGCCCGATCTGTTTGTCTTGGCCCAAGGCCAATCTGGCCAGCCACCCTGGCCCGAAGCTTGCCCAGGCCTGATCTGAGCTGAGGAGGGTTCCGGCGACCCAGAGTGGCTCCGGCCACCGTCCACGGTGTTAGGGACGCTCGCGAAGAGGGAGACGAGGGCAGCGAAGGGCGCTGGGCTTTGACGAGGGTGCGTCTACGGGGAGATGGATGGAGCACGACGTAACTCTGCTCCCGTTTCAGATCTGACGAGGGCGGAGCTCGTCGTCGATAACCCGCCTGAAAACGCTCAATTCGAGCTCGGGAGGGAGTGAATCTGGACGGTACGAGGTCGGGGAAGAAGAGAAAAGGTGATGGAAGAACACCTACCGTGCGATTCTTCAGTCGCCGGCGTTGGTCGGACTCGAGGGCTTGAACCAGAGAAGTTCTCCGGCGAGCTCGTCTCTTCCCGGTGCGTGAGTGGCTCGGTGGTACTCAGAAAGGGAGGAGAACTGGGGTGGGGCGACGGCGAGGTCGATTACACAGCGGTGAGGCTCGAATCGAAGAGGGAGAAGGACGGATGGGGTTCGTGCTCTGGGTTCGACGATGAAGACGAAGAGTAGGGTTTCTGGGGTTGGGTTTTGACGGTGAGAGAAAAGAGAAGGAGAAGCGGGGGAGGTGGAGGGACGACGTTACAGAACGCTGACAAGTTGGTTCGCTCGAGATCGAGACGAGAGGAAGCGTCGGGAGGATGAAGACGATCCTTGGATGGCATGCAAACAAAAGGGATCTGAAGTGGCGCACGGTCTTTTATTGCTAGGGCTGGGCCTGGCGTCGCTCCTGGGCCGATTTGCGTCTCGCGTGGGCTGGGTCCGTGTTGATGAACAGGGCCTGGTCTTCAGACCGGCCCAGCCCAGTAAAACCCTTCTTTTTTTTTATTTTTCCTCTCAAAGCTTTACTTGTTGCAAAAACTCACCCAATGTTTCATTTATCAAAATAATACTCTCTTACAATACGTGGGGCTTTACAACGCAGGTTCAACCTTCGGGTGGAGAACCAATTTTGGAAGTCGGGTTTCAAGATAGTCCGTGGAAAGACATTCTTTTGAGTAAAAATAGTATTCTCGTAGTGGTTCCAAAGAAACGTGGTCGTCCAAAAAAAGGACAGCCAAAAAAGACAGCTCCTCCAATAGTTTTTTACCAGACAAGAGCCAAAACATCGGCTGATAAAGGGGGTCATGCGGGAGGTTTCATTATTGATATTGTTAAACAAAGTACAGAAGGAACGTGGAGCTTTAGCAAGCGTTTCGTAAAAAAGGATGTTGCCATATCCTCAGGCTTCGAACCCCCACAGCAGGTTGAGGTTGAGGAGGACGTCGAGGATAGCGAGAGTGAGGATATTCCGGAAGTGACCCCAGGAAAATTAACTCCTGTTTCGGTTTCTAACTGATTTCTCTGCTTGAATCCGGATAGGAGGTAGGCAAGGAGGGTGGTGCTCTGTTTTGTTGCTCCCTGTTCTGTATCTGTTGTTAGTTAGCTTTTGCTTTGTTTCGGTTTGGGGAAAAGGTCCTTTATAGGATTGTTTTTCTTCTTTCGTTTTACTTTCTTGTAGAACGTTTGCTTAATAAAATTTCTTCTCTTATCAAAAAAAAATTCTGATTTTTTTCATTCTTGCACCATTAATTTTCTTTTCCAAGGGCTATCTATAGAGATGCATATTGAATATACTTTAAGTATATATATAGGGATGGTATCCAGTACAAATCACCTTTATCGTGCAACCTAAAGACTAATCTAAGCCACATGATGCATCCAAGATGACGTCATCAGAGCGCGCGCGATGCTAACACATGGCCTTTCCGTGCACGCCTTTTGACCGCACGCAACACGCATGGTATCAACACTCTGTATGGTACCAGTACCATGTAAGGTAATGTATCAGTATTGTGTTAGGTAACCTATCAGCACTTTGCATAGTATTAACACTCTGTATGTGGGTGTCAGCACTTTGTATGTAGCTATCAGCACTGTGTTAGGTAAGGTATCAATACTTGGTGCGTGCATCAACAGTTGAGTGCCCACGTGTCAACATCCTGTGCGCTCCGATGACGTCAACACACACGCATTTTATGGCTCAGATCTGTCTGTAGTTTATATATATATATATATATATTTATATGGTAGCTATCCAGTAAAAACCACCCTTATTGTGCAAACTACGAACGCACGAGAGCCACTGGATCTGGTCAAAGTGACGTAAGCAGAGCGCCTTAGATGCTGACACGTGGTGCGCGCGTGCACCAGGAGCGCGCGCGCACAATGCTGGTGCACGCGCGCACAGTGCTGATAGTTTTAATATCACAGTGCTGATAGTTTACATAGCACAGTGCTGATAGTTTAGTACAAATGTAACCTATCAGCACTTTTGTACTAAAATATCAGCACCGTGCTATGTAAAGTATCAGTACTTTGCGCGCACGCACCAGCAGCGCGCGCGCCCACGTGTCAGCATCTGGTGAGTTCGTAGTTTGCACAATAAGGTGCAGTGTTTTATATATTTAACTGTCCACGTGTCAGCATCTGGTGCGCTCTGCTGACATCACTTTGAGGGGATCCTGTGCCTCAGATTGGTTCGTAGTTTGCACAATAAGGGGTGGTTTGTACCTGATACCAACTATTATATATATATATATAGGGGAACAATCAAGTACAAACCCTATTTTGGGTCAGAACGTAGAACTAATCTGGGCCATTGATTAATCAGATCGGATGACCACCGAAATTCAGGGGTGTCACGCCCCAATTTCAGTAAACCGAACTCAGGACGCGAACGTTTAAACCAATAAAACATTTTGAAACCTTTTACATAAAACACTTTAAAATCACCATTTGTTCATCAAAATAATCATTTACAACTTAAAGGTACGTCCCAACAGATGGACAAAATGCAAGGTATACGTCGCTAGACTCAAAGTAAACCCAGAATCCCGCTCCTAGCTCTTCAAGCTTCAGAAGCTCACCTAGTCCAACTTGCGACCGTTACCTGTAGGAAAAGCAGCTAGGGGTGAGCATTCGCTCACCACCACGGATAACAGACTGACTACGGCATAGTTAGCACACAATGCCGGTAACACCAACAACCAACTCAACGCCGGGGATCACTATCCCCAAACTCAAGTAACCCGACAGACACCCACGCACTAATACTTTCCTCAACCGACTCAACACTCGGACTCGTAATGTAGACCCGACACAACGATTGACGACCTCCTCCAAAGACACGACAGATAACCACGCAACACCCAAGATCACAAAGGATCGCACCCCAAACAAGATCACAAAGGATCGCACGCCAGCTGCTCAGTACCCTCTCTCACTCACGCGCTTTGCCAGTCGCGGTCAGGCCAGGCGGTCGCCCTGTCTCAGTAACCTCTCTCACTCACGCGCTTCCCCGACACAAAGTCGGCCCAGGCGGTCGACCTGTCTCAGTAACCTCTCTCACTCACGCCCTTTGCAAGTCCTGGTCAGGCCAGGCGGTCGACCTGTCTCAGTAACCTCTCTCACTCATGCGCTTTGCCAGTCCCGGTCAGGCCAAGCGGTCGACCTGTCTCAGTAACCTCTCTCACTCACGCGCTTTGCCAGTCCCGGTCAGGCCAGGCGGTCGACCTGTCTCAGTAACCACAATCACAATCACAATCACAAGCAAGTTCAACAAACAGCAACAACACAGGTTCAACACTCCACAGGCAATCATGGCCACCCAAGACACAACGACAATAACTCACGGGCTCAACAGACCCACGGGCACTCACGTCCACCCAAGACACACCAACAGTAACTCACGGGTTCAACAACCCCACGGGCACTCACGGCCTTCCAAGACACACCAACAGTAACTCACGGGTTCAACAACCCCACGGGCACTCACGGCCTCCCAAGACACACCAACAGTAACTCACGGGCTCAACAACCCCACAGGCACTAATGGCCACCCAAGACACACCAATAGTAAAGACACGGGTTCAACAACCCCACGGGCACTCATGGCCACCCAAGACAGACCCACAGTAAAGACACGGGTTCAGCAACCCCACGGGCACTCATGGCCACCCAAGACACACCCACAGTAAATACACGGGTTCAACAACCCCACGGGCACTCATGGCCACCCAAGACACACCCACAGTAAAGACACGGGTTCAACAACCCCCCCCCCCCCCGGGCACTCACGGACACCCAAGACACACCCACAGTAAAGACACGGGTTCAACAACCCCCCCCCCCCCCCGGCACTCATGGCCACCCAAGACACCAACATTAAAACACGGGCTCTCATGGCCACCCAAGACACAACAGTAAAGTACGGGCTGTCATGGCCACCCAAGACACAAATTTAACAAACAACCTCCGGGCAATAACCAATGCCTCCAACAGTCCTAATATCAACGGTTTCACAATCAACCTCCAGGCATGGTCATATGCCTCCAGTACTCCTAATATCGATAAGTTCGCAATCAACCTCCGGGCATGGTCATATGCCTCCAGTAATTCTCATAACGATAAGTTCACTGCTCCTACGACACTACTAAGTGTCACATGCATTTCTAATGTTCAATAACCTACTTAACCTGTAATAACCACTCCCGGTCAACGCCAGTCAAACCTGCGAAAAACAGGAAAATTTAAAAATTTTAAGACTGACAGTTAAGTGAACCTAAAATGACCTCGAGTGTCATACCGGACTTAAGTTGACTCCGTTTTTGACCAAAGAGAGTTCCGGGAGACTCAGGGAAACTTTCTGTTCAATTTGGGAAATGTTGACTTTTCGCTGGAAAAGTCAACCGAGCGACGTTTTGGTCCATTCGAGGACCGTTTTGGATCCGAAAAGCTTAGCCGTCATCGCAACGGTCTTAGTTGAGCCGTTTCCTTGTGGCCCGCCAAGTTTCGTAATTTCTTGGGAAGTTTGGGAGTGATCGACATTGTCGGGGTTAAGTTTGGGCATCGAGTTTAATGATTTTCAGTTTATTCCTACAAGTTGTTAAGTACCTTTAAATTGTGTTCTTTTAGATCGTGCCACGGACCGAGGCAAGGGAAAGCTGGGTGAGTGACTGAGATCATCACCGGAGCTCGTGGTTGGCTTTTAGGAGAACACGCACGTGGTAGGGAAAAGTAGCCGGATCTCGGCCCTGACTGGGGAAAGTTAACAGTAGAATTGCATGTGACACCGGGGTGTCGTGGGTTGAGTAGGTTTATTTAAATATTAGAAAAGCATGATACGGGATCGTAGCAATTATTATAAAAGCATGATACGGGATTGTAGCGTTTATGAGAAAAGCATGTGACACTTAGTAGTGTCCTAGAGCAGAGAACTTAGCGTTATTAGAATTACTGGAGGCATATGACCATGCCTGGAGGTTGTTTGTGAACTTATTAATATTAGGAGTACTGGAGGCATATGACCATGCCCGGAGGTTGATTGAGAAACTGTTGATATTAGGACTGTTGGAGGCTTTGGTTAGGCCGGAGGTTGATTGATCTTTTGGTGTTTGGGTGGCCTTGAGAGCCCGTTTTATTATTGTTGAGTCTTGGGTGGCCTTGAGAGCCCGTGTTATTATTCGTGTTTGGGTGGCCATGAGAGCCCGTACTTTACTGTTGGTGTTTTAGCTGGCTTACGAGTTAGAGTCTCGGTAAGCTGCAAGCGTGTTTTATTGGTGAGTTTTGGGTGGCCATGAGTGCCCGTGGGGTTGTTGAACCCGTGTCTTTACCTTTGGTGTTTTGGGCGGTCTTGAGAGTCGTGTACTAAGGTTGGTGTCTTTGGCTGGCCTGACCGAGTTAGAGTCTCGGGGGTGGGGGGGGGGGGGGGTTGCAAGCTTTCTTTAGCTGGCTTACAAGTTAGAGTCTCGGTAAGTTGCAAGCGTGTTTTATGGTTGGTGTCTTGGAAGGCTGTGAGTGCCTGTGGGGCTGTTGAGTCCGTGTCTTACGGTTGGTGTGTCTGGGAGGTCGTGAGTGCCTGTGGGGCTGTTGAGTCCGAGTTTTACTGTTGGTGTTTTGGTGGCCATGAGAGCCTATGACTGTTGAACCTGTGTTGTTACTGGTTGTTGAACTTGCTTGTGATTGTGATTGTGATTGTGATTGTGTTTGTGGTTACTTGAGGTTGGGGGCCCGCTTCATGAAACAGGGGTCCACGAGCACACGCGTCTGCATGTTCAGACGGGGTAGGGGGGCCCGCCCACCAATAAAGGGGTCCTGGCCGCGCGTGTGTGGTTTGGGTTTGTGAGCATACTTTGGCTGGCTTACGAGTTAGAGTGTCGGTAAGTTGCACGCATTCTTTGGCTGGCTTACGAGTTAGAGTCTCGGTAAGTGCAAGCATTTTCCGACTGGCTTACGAGTTAGAGTCTCGGTAAGTTGCAGCATTCTTGGGTTGGCCTGACAGGGTTAGAGTCCCGGGAGGGCGTGAGCATTCTTGGCAGCTGGTTTGCGATCCTTTGTGATCTTGTTTGGGGTGTGATCCCTTGTGATGCTGTTTGGTGTTGCGTAACTTTCTTTTGAGTCCTTGGAAGAGGTCGTCAATGGTTGTGTCGGGTCTACTTTACGTGTCAGGGTGTCGAGTTGGTCAGGGAAGGCAACAGTGGGTGTATGTTCAGTTAGAGTACTTGGGTTGGGGATGGTGTTCCCCGGTGTTGAGTTGTTGTTGGTGTTACTTGCTTTGTCTGTTAATTATGCCGTAGTCAGTCTGTTATCTGTGGTGGTGAGCGAACGCTCACCCCTAGCTGCTTTTCCTACAGGTACGGTTCGTGGGACGGACTAGGTGAGCTCTCGAAGCTTGTGGAGCTAGGAGCGGAGTCCGGGTTTTGTCTTTTGAGTCTAGTGACGGATACCTTGTACTTTTGTCCACTTGTTGGGACGTGTTTTAAACTGTAATTATTTTTTTGTTGAAGAAATGGTACTTTTAAAGTGTTTATCCAAAACAGGTTTCATCGTTTTATTGTTTTTAAAACGTTCGCGTCCCGAGTTCGGTTTACTGAAATTGGGGCGTGACAGCTTGGTATCAGAGCTCGAGGTTTCACACCTCGGACTGTACGTCAATTAGGTGGGGAGAGTCGAGTCGGTAGAGTCCCGTCGTATGTTGGGTACGTAGGTCGGGAACCGTGTGTAGACCCGTGGTGTTGTGAGTCCTGCTTGTGTTTGTGTGTACGTGCAGTGTTTTTCTTGCTGGCTTGCTGATTGTTGTCGCGGGTCGACTCAGGAGCGCTCCTGTAGTCGAACGTGACGGTGCTGATATCAAGTCGGTACAACGTAGTTCGCGGACGCCTGGACCGGGTTGTAACTGTGTGATGTCAAGAAATGAGGTTTAATGAAGTGGAGAACGGTTTAAAAAAAATTGATTGTTTTGATGTTGTTTGACGCCGTGGGCGTTTGTGTTTGCCTTTGTTTGGCCCGGTGGGCGTGGTTCGATGTTGGTAGGCCGGTGGGCGTGTCTTGATTTTGTGTGACACCGTGGGCGTTTGTGTTTGACTTCGTTTGGCCATGTGGGCGTATTGTGATTGTTGTTGGTTGGCCATGTGGGCGTGCTTGTTTATGTTGGCCCGGTGGGCGTGTTGCGGAGTCTTGGTTGGCCCGGTGGGCGCTGTTTGACTTTGGTTGGCCCGGTGGGCGGGTTTCGTCGTGTTGTTGTTAGGGGTGTTTGGCTGGTTTTGCTTGTTCGTGGTTTAGTCGGGTTGTGTGGTCCGTGTTTGGTCGTTTTAGTGGTCGAGTGTCTGCGACGCACAAGTGTGCGGGTCGCTAGGAGAAGGGTAGGATGCGAGTGTCCTAGGATCGACGTGACGGGGTGATAGGGGCGAAGCTTTCGCAGTTACGGGACGGACCACGGGCCGACCTGGTACGAGACCAGGACGGGCTCGCTGGTCCGATCCGGCAGCCAGCACGGACCGGCTGGCGTGCCGGCCCGGCAGCCAGTACGGCACAGATGGCATGCCGGCCCGGCAGCCAGCCCGGCACGGAGGGCATGCCGGCCCGGAACGCCATATGGTCCGGCCCACCTGCCGGACCGGTCCAGCCGGTCTTCAAAAAAAATAATCTTCGTTGTGCGTTTAGGTCTGCGGTTGTGTGACTAGGTTCACGTTCGTGCGGTTGAGCGTTGGTTGTATGGTTTTGTGTTCGCAGTTGTGGGTTGTAGAGGCCGTAGGCCTGCCGTACGGTTGGGTTGTTGTTGAGCTTTTCGCTTACGTGTTAGTATACTTAAGGCTTTAATAGCGCGACCAGTGGTGTTTTACGGATTTGAGGACGTGTTTCCCGTGTCGAGGTTCATCTTACTCGAGCGAGTACTTGAGGTTGGGGATGGTGTTCCCCGGTGTTGAGTTGTTGTTGGTGTTACTTGCTTTGTCTGCTAATTATGACGTAGTCAGTCTGTTATCCGTGGTGGTGAGCGAACGCTCACCCCTAGCTGCTTTTCCTACAGGTACGGTTCGTGGGACGGACTAGGTGAGCTCTCGAAGCTTGTGGAGCTAGGAGCGGAGTCCGGGTTTTGTCTTTTGAGTCTAGTGACGGATACCTTGTACTTTTGTCCACTTGTTGGGACGTGTTTTAAACTGTAATTATTTTTTTGTTGAAGAAATGGTACTTTTAAAGTGTTTATCCAAAACAGGTTTCATCGTTTTATTGTTTTTAAAACGTTCGCGTCCCGAGTTCGGTTTACTGAAATTGGGGCGTGACATAACCCACGACACTCAAGTGTCACATGCAATTCTACTGTTAACATTCCCTAGTCAGGGCCGAGATCCGGCTACTTTTCCCTACCTCGTGAAGCGTGTCACAACCAATACTCGCTCTCCGGAAATGCTCCAAATTTCCCGCTTAGCCTCCTCTTTCCACGGTAGGCGATACGGTCTACAATTATTACAATTAACACACTTTTTAAGTAAGCAAGAGAAACGCGAATTTAAAGAATTAAATGCCTAAACTCAACCCCGACAATGTCGATCACTCCCAAACTTCCCAATTACTCGTGATTGTCGATAATGGGCCCGGAAAAGCCCGATTCGCCAGACATGGCGAATCTGCCCGGGTTTTGAAAACGCCCTTCCGGGGCTCCGAAAATTCCCGTTTTCGTTTCTACGGTCTTAGAATAATTCAAGGGTTCCTAGGCATTCGACGGAATCAAATTCCGACTTCCGAGTAATTTAATTCGCGTTTAAAGTTTCTAAACCCGTCAATTACAACTTTCACAAGTTTAATTCCAAATTTCGATCCGTGTGTGGATTAACGACATGGAGAACGTCCTAAACCACCCGGACACAAAAACCCGATACACGGGCATGTGGGCCCCACACGGCCACAATGGAAAAATTCCCTTTTTGCCCCAAAACGTTCCTAACGAACCCCAAACCTCAACCCTTCATCTTTAAACCAATTCTAACCAAAACCCAACCATATTTGAATCGTTTAAACTCAAACCCTAAAATTCGAACTTAACAAAACGAAAAATCGGTTAGGTGCTCACCGTAGAGAATGATGGTGTGAACTCGATTCTTTAATCGTTGAGACGATCCAACGGCTTGATCGACGGGAAAAGCCAAAACTCCAAACACCCCCTTCTCTTTTCTCTCTTCTTCTCCTTCTCCTTCTCTCTCTATTTTCTCTTTCCAAAAACCCACTTTTTTTCAATATGGCCGAACATCACCATTTGGCTCATCTTTTGTATTTTTTCAAAAACACCCACATTTATCATATTTACAAAACTAACACCACCTTCCATCTTTTGTTGTGTTCAATGTTACCTAACACCACCACATTGGTGACATGTGGCAAGATGGGTCCCACACCTTTTGGAAAATATCTCATAGATATTTTTCAGTCAGATTCGCGAAATTCGGCCGTCTCGGGCCCCGAACGAGCACTTTTTCCAAGAAATTATGAAATTTCACGGGCTAAAAGGAAACGGCTCAACTAAGACTACTGCGACGACGGCTAAGCTTTTTGGATCCAAAACGGGCCTCGAATGGACCAAAACGTCGCTCGGTTGACTTTTCCAACGAAAAGTCAACATTTCCCAAATTGGTCAGAAAGTTGCCATGAGTCCCCCGGAACTCACTTTGGTCGATATCGGGGTCAACTTAAGTCCGGTATGACCCTCGGGGTCAAATTTGGGTTCATTTAAGTGTCTGTCCAAAATTTTTAAATTTTCTTGTTTTTCGCCGATTTGACTCGCGTTGACCGGGAGCGGTTCTTACAAGGGGGGGGGTGATTGATTACGAAATCAATTACAAGATATGCTTTAATTAAAAATATATTAAAAGATATGCATTAAATCTGGGCCATTAATTCTACGATCCAAGGGCCCAGATTGATAATTCTACGTTCTGACGAAAGATACAAGTTTGTACCTGATTGTTATCCTATATATATATATATATATATATAGAGAGAGAGAGAGAGTTGGTATCAGGTACAAACCACCCCTTATTGTGCAAACTACGAACCAATCTGAGTCATAGGATCCCCCCAAAGTGATGTCAGCAGAGCACACCAGATGCTGACACGTGGACAATAAATATAAAAAACACCGCACCTTATTGTGCAAACTACGAAATCACCAGGTGCTGACACGTGGCGTGCACAGTGCTGATAGTTTGCGCAGCACGGTGCTAATAGTTTAGCACAAATGCAAACTATCAGCACTGTGCGCGCAAACTATTAGCACCGTGCTGCGCAAACTATCAGCACTGTGCGCGCCACGTGTCAGCACCTGGTGAGTTCGTAGTTTGCACAATAAGGGTGGTTTTTACTAGATAGCTACCCTATATATATATATATATATATATATATATAATATTCAGGTACGACCATGCCAATTTTTTGCGAAATACGAATCCATCACAGCCTTAGAACCGCATAAGGCAAGGCTGAATTTTTTTTATTTTTTTTTCACCAAGTTTCTTATTTTGATTTTTCCCGTTTCGTTTCAACTCCGATTTAATTTTTTCTTGCGCCGAATTTTTGCTTTTTTCAAGATCTATCTATCAAGTAGCATATTGAATATGTTTTGAAGCAAGAAAAGACATGTACAAGCAAAAACACAAATTGTTAAACGTGCATTAATGTATGTGTTTGCAACTGCATTTGTATGAATAAGCTAATCGTAATGTATGTTTTTGTATATATGTTGTTGCAAATGCATGTTTTGTAATTTTCAGTTATATGTGTACACTGAACTTAATGTATGTTTATGCATTTTTCAATGTATGTTCTTGCCATTTTCATTGTATGTGTAAGCCAACCTTTATGCATGTTGTTTCAGTTGTATGTGTACGCTAAACTTAATGTATGTTCTTATTATTTTCATTTGTATGTGTATGTATGTTTTGTACGTGTAACCTAATAAACTAAGATTAGCTTACACATACATTAAGATTAGCTTATTCATACAAATGTAGTTGCAAACACATACATTAGTGTACGGTTAACAATTTGTGTTTTTTCTTGTACATGTTTTTTTTTGCTTCAAAACATATTCAGTATGCTACTTGATAGATAGATCTTGAAAAAAGAAAGTTTTTGGCGCAAGAAAAAATTAAATCGGAGTTGAAACGAAGCGGGAAAGATCAAAATAAGAAACTTGGTGGAAAAAAATTAAAAAAAAAATCAGCCATGCGAAAATCGCAGCCCTTGGGCATTCTACGATTCAAAGTTGGGATTAATTCGTATTTTGTATCTAAAGATTGGTTTGTACCTGAAAAGTCCCCTATATATATATATATAGGGTTGGTATCAGGTACAAACCCCCTGTTATTGTGCAAACTACGAACTCATGAGGGCCACAGGATCCGTTCGGATCGATGGCTCAGATTGCCCTGAAACACGCGGTGGCATAATTGTAATTTGTGGCTCTATTCTATTTGTCGCAAGATTTTAGATAGAAACACGCGAGATTTTAAACGAAACGAATCAATCCCCCATTCAATATACATGTTTTTGATTTTGATTTTTTATTTTTTATTTTGCCCCCATTCAATATACGTGTGTTCGATTTCTTATTTCATATTGTTAATTTGTTTCTCGAACTGTAGTAAGAAGAAGAAGAAGAAGAAGACGAAGACAAAGTAGAAGGAGAAGAAGAAGAAGACGAAGACGAAGGAGAAGGAGAAGAAGACGGAGACGAAGAACAAGAAGAACTTTAGTTCTGCAAAATGACTTCAAACATGTTTTCGGATTTCCACAGAACCTCGAGCAAACAAGGTAAACCAATTATGTAATTAATCATTTTGCCTTAGTTTTTTCATTTTCATAGCTCAGTAATGTGAATGTTGTGGTTGATTATTGAGTATTTGTG
Source organism: Erodium maritimum (assembly GCA_963921825.1). Classification (NCBI taxonomy): domain Eukaryota; kingdom Viridiplantae; phylum Streptophyta; class Magnoliopsida; order Geraniales; family Geraniaceae; genus Erodium; species Erodium maritimum. The sequence continues at coordinate 116,155,802 of OY997588.1, forward strand.
ATTTTTAGTGTGTATGTTACTTATATGTGGTTTGCACCGTGATACTCCCTTTTGTATGGGTATTTAAACCTGATATACCCTTTGTATGTGGTTTCAAATTTGCATTTTCATATATAATGTAAGAACCACTCCCGGTCAACGCCAGTCAAATCTGCGAAAAACAGGTTAATTTAAAAATTTTAAGCAGACACTTAACTAAACCTAAAATTGACCACGAGGGTCATGCCAGACTTAAGTTGACCCCGATATCGACCAAAGTGAGTTCCGGGGGACTCAGGGCAACTTTCTGATTGATTTGGAAAATGTTGACTTTTCGTTGGAAAACTCAACCGAGCGACGTTTTGGTCCATTCGAGGACCGTTTTGGATCCAAAAAGCTTAGCCGTCGTCGCAGCGGTCTTAGTTGAGCCGTTTCCTAGTAGCCCGTAAATTTTCGTAATTTCTTGGGAAAAGTGCCGGTTCGGGGCCCGAAACGTCCGAATTTCGCGAATCTGATTGGATAATATCTTCTAGATATTCCTCCAAAAAGGTGTGGGACCCACCTTGCCACTTGTCAAACAAGTGGTGGTGTTAGGTTTTGGGGGGGAAATGAGAGGTGAGGGCTTATAGGGGGTTCGGCCACTTAACAAAAAAAGAGAGAAAAATAGAAAAAAAGAGAAGAGTGGTTTAGAGAGAGAAGGAGAAGGAGAAGAAGAGAGAAGGGAGAGAAAGCTAGGGTTTGGAGCACTATTCACGAGCACTCAACCTTTGGATCGTCTCAACGTTGCAAGAATCGAACTCCCCTCGTCTTCCTCTATGGTAATCACCAAACCGATCTTCGTTTTGGTTAATCTCAAATGTTAGGGTTTGGTTAAAATGAGTAGTTTAGGGTTGTTTTGAGTTTGGGGGATCTTTGGAGACGTTTTGGAGACGTTTTAGGGTGAAGGGGGACGTTTTCCGGCGACCGGGAGCTCAGGAGGAGCTCCGGCCACCATAGGGGGGTGGCCGACCACCATGTGGGGTGGCTGGTCGAAGCTAGGGCCGGCCACCACCATGGTGGGCCGGCCCACTTGAACCCTAGGACCCACGGCCAAGTTGGGCCGGGTGGGGCCTGTAATAACCACTCCCCGTCAACGCCAGTCAAACCTGCGAAAAACAGGAAAATTTTAAAAAAAAATTTAGACTGACACTTAATAGAACCTAAAATGACCCCAAGTGTCATATCGGACTTAAGCTGACCCCGTTATCGACCAAAGTGAGTTCCAGGGGACTCAGGGCAACTTTCTGATCAATTTGGGAAATGTTGACTTTTCGCTGGAAAAGTCAACCGAGCGACGTTTTGGTCCATTCGAGGACCGTTTTGGATCCAAAAAGCTTAGCCGTCGTCGCAGCGGTCTTAGTTGAGCGTTTCCTTGTAGCCCGTCAAGTTTCATAATTTCTTGGGAAAAGTGCCCGTTCGGGGCCCGAAACGTCCGTTTTTCGCGAATCTGATTGGAAAATATCTAGTAGATATTTTCCAAAAGGTGAGGGACCCACCTTGCCACTTGTCCAATATGTGGTGGTGTTAGTTTTGGGGGGAAAATAAAGATGAGAGGACAAGGGGTGGCCGACCATATAGGGCAAAAAGAAAAAAAAAATAGAAATTAGAGTTAGTTGTTTAGAAAGAGAAAGAAGAGAGAAGAAAGGGAGAGAAGGAGAAGAAGGAAGAGAGAAAGCTAGGGTTTGGGCACTATTCACGCCATATCCAACCCTTGGATCGTCTCGAGGCAAGGAGCAATCTACTTCCCCTCATCCTCCTCTACGGTATACACCGAACCAATTCTTGTTTCGTTAATTTTTGGAAGTTAGGTTTTTGTAAAACTATTAGTTTAAGGTGGTTTTGATGTTGGGGTAATTGTTGGAGACGTTTTAGAGGTGTTTGGAGGTTCGATTGAACGTTTTCCGACGACCGGGAGCTCGGGAGGAGCTCCGGCCACCATAGGGGCGGCCGGCCACCATAGGGGCGGCCGGCCACCATAGGAGATGGCTGGCCGAACCTAGGGCCGGCCACCACCATGGTGGTCGAGCCCCACATGAACCCTAGGGCCCACGGCCTAGCTTGGCCAGGTGGGGCCCACGTGCTCGGGTGCTCGGGTTTTATCGTTCGGGTGGTTTAAAACGTTCCCCAGACCATTTATCCTTAACCGAATCGAAAATTGGAATTAAATTGGAGAAGTTGTAATTTATCGGGTTTAGAAACTTTAAACGTCATTTAATTGACTCGGGAGTCGGAATTCGATTCGGGCAAGTACATTGGAACCCTTGAATTGTTCTAAGACCGTGGAAACAAAAACGGGAATTTTTGGAGCCCCGGAAGGGCATTTACAAAACCCGGGCAGATTCGCCATGTCGGGCGAATCGGGCCTTGACGGGTCCCTTATTGACAATGTCGAGTATTTGGGGAGTTTGGCAGTGATCGACATTGTCGGGGTTAAGTTTGGGCATCGAGTTTAATGATTTTCAGTTTATTCCTGCGAGTTGTTAAGTGCTTTTAAATTGTGTTCTTTTAGATCGTGCCACAGACCGAGGCAAGGGAAAGCTGGGTGAGTGACTGAGATCATCACAGGAGCTCGTTGGTTGACTTTTTGGAGAACACACACGAGGTAGGGAAAAGTAGCCGGATCTCGGCACTGACTGGGGAAAGTTAATAGTAGAATTGCATGTGACACCGGGGTGTCGTGGGTTGAGTAGGTTTATTTGAATATTAGAAAAGCATGATACGGGAACGTAGCGATTATGAGAAAAGAATGTGACACTTAGTAGTGTCATAGGAACAGAGAACTTAGCGATATTAGAATTACTGGAGGCATATGACCATGCCCGGAGGTTGACTGTTTAATCTACGTCTTGGGTGGCCATGAGAGCCCGTGTTATTATCGTTGTGTTTGGGTGGCCATGAGAGCCGGTGTTTTTATTGTCGAGTCTTGGGTGGCCATGAGAGCCCGTGGTATTATTATTGGTGTTTTGGGTGGCCTTGAGTGCACGTGGGGTTGTTGAACCCGTGTCTTTACCTTTGGTGTTTTGGGTGGCCATGAGTGCCCGTGTGGTTGTTGAACCCGTGTCTAAACCTTTGGTGCTTTGGGTGGTCATGAGTGCCCGTGGGGTTGTTGAACCCGTGTCTTTACCTTTGGGGTTTTGGGAGGCCGTGAGTGCCCGTGGGGTTGTGGAGCCCGTGTCATTATTGTTGGTAGTTTTGAGAGGCCGTGAGTGCCTGTAGGGTTGTTGAGCCCGTGAGTTACTGTTTGTATGTCTTGGGAGGCCGTGAGCGCCTGTGGGTTGTTGAGCCCGTGAGTGACTGTTGGTAGTTTTGAGAGGCCGTGAGTGCCCGTGGGGTTTGTTGAGCCCGTGAGTTACCGTTGGTGTGTCTTGGGAGGCCGTGAGTGCCTGTGGGGCTGTTGAGTCCGAGTTTTACTGTTGGTGTCTTGGTGGCCATGAGTGCCTGTGAGTGTTGAACCTGTGTTGTTATTGGTTGTTGAACTTGCTTGTGATTGTGCTTGTGATTGTGATTGCGGATCCCGGTAAGGTTGCAAGCATTCGTGGGCTGGCCTGACCTAGTTTGAGTATCAACAGCTTGCAAGCATTCTTTAGCTGGCTTGACACAGTTTGAGTATCAACAGGTTGTAAGCATTCTTGGGCTAGCCTGATCCGTTTTTTGAGTATCAACGGGTTGCAAGCATTCTTGGGCTGGCCTGATCCGACTTTGAGTATCATAGGTTGTAAGCATTCTTGGCTAGCCTTATCCGTGTTCGTATGAGTGTGAGATGGGCTACTGAGCAGCTGGTATGCGATCCCTTGTTATCTTGTTTGGTGTGCGATCCTCTGTGATCTTGTTTGGTGTGCGATCCTTTGTGATCTTGGGTGCTGCGTGATGGTCTTTTGAGTCTTGGGAAGAGGTTGTCAATCGTTGTGTCGGGTCTAGTTACGTGTTTGAGTGTTGAGTCGTTCGAGGAAGGTCAACGTGGGTGTTTGTCAGTCGGAGTACTTGGGTTGGGGACAGTGATCCCCGGAGTTGAGTTTGTTGTGGGTGTTACCGGCATTGTCTGCTAATTATGCCGTAGTCAGTCTGTTATATGTGGTGGTGAGCGAACACTCACCCCTAGCTGCTTTTCCTACAGGTACTGATCACAGGACGGACTAGGTGAGCTCTCGAAGCTTGTGGAGCTAGGAGCGGAGTCCGGGTTGTTGTCTTTTGAGTCTAGTGACGGATACCTTGTACTTTTGTCCACGTGTTGGGACATATTTTAAGTTGTAAATATTATTTTGATTAATTAAATGGAGATTTTAAAGTGTTTATCCAAAACAGGTTTCATTGTTTTATTGTTTTAAAATGTTCGCGTCCCTAGTTCGGTTTTACTGAAATTGGGGCGTGACAGCTTGGTATCAGAGCTCGAGGTTTCACACCACGGACTGCACATCAATTAGGTGGGAGAGTCGAGTCAGTAAGGTCACGTCGTGCATTGGGTACGCAAGTCGGAACTCGTGCGTAGACCCGTTAGGATTTGAGTCCTGTTTGGTTTTGTGCTTGTCCAGTACGGGGTTACTGGCACAGTGTTTGTGTGTTGCTACGTGAAGCGTTTTTAAACTGTCGCGACTCGACTCAAGAGCGCTCCTATGGTCGAGTGTGACGGTGTTGATGTCAATTGGCTACAACGTAGTTCGGGGACGCCTGGACCGGGTTGTGACTACCTGATGTCGAGAAATGAGACTTTTAATGGAGTTGAAAAACTTTTAAAATTTGTTGGCCCTGTGGGCGTGTGTGGTTTTGATTGGCCCGGTGGGCGTGTGTGGTTTTGATTGGCCCGGTGGGCGTGTATCGTTTTGATTGGCCCGGTGGGCGTGTGTGATTTTGATTGGCCCGGTGGGCGTGTGTGACTTTGGTTGGCCCGGTGGGCGTGTATTGTTGTTGTTCGGCCGTGTTGGCTTGTGTTTGAGGTCAGTCTTGAGTGGCCGTACTTGTGTTAGGTGTTTGGTGGTCGTTTGTCTGCGACGTACTAATGTACGGGTCGCTATTGGCCGGGAAAATTATGAATACCCTAGGGTAGACATAGCGGGTGTAAGTAGTGGGAAATCTTTACCGCTACATTATCGGGGTCACTGGTTTGGCCCGGTAGGTAGAGTGGGACGGTTTGGTTGCCGGCCCGGTAAGGGGCCCGGCAGGTATTGGTTGCCGGCCCGGTAAGGGGTCCGGCAGGTACTGGACGCCGGCCCGGCAAGGGGTCCGGCAAGACTTCGACGTCGGCCCGGTAAGTGGCCCGACAAGGCGTGGTCGCCGGCCCGGTAAGGGGTCCGGCAGGGTTTGGTCGCCGGCCCGGTAAGGGGCCCGGCAAGAGTTGGGTGCCGGCCCGGTAGGGGGCACGGCCCGGCCTGGTTCCCGGCCCGGAGAGTGGCACGGGAGGGGTCGTGTACCGGCCTGGTCCAGTGAGCCGTCTTCAATTTTCTTTGGTTGTTTGGGTTTCTTTGTGCGTTTAGGTTTGCGGTTGTGTGACTAGGTTCACGTTCATGCGGTTTGAGCGTTGGTTTTACGTGTTTGGGTTCGCAGTTGTGAGTTGTAGAGGCCGTAGGCCTGGTGCACGGTTGGGTTGTTGTTGAGTTTTTCGCTTACGTATTAGTATACTTATGGCTTTAATAGCGCGAGCAGTGGTGTTTTACTGATTTGAGGACGTGTTTCCCGTGTCGAGGTTTATCTTACTCGAGCGAGTACTTGAGGTATTGTTAGCATGGGCGGTGGGACGTTTGGCTTCAGTTTTGTGATGGTGGTTTGCCCTGACTAAAGTGGTGAGTCTTTGGTGCGTTACTAGTATGCCATAATCGAACGGGTGTCAGTGGAGGTGAGCATAACGCTCATCCCCTTTACTACTTTTCCCGCAAGGGACGAGTAGCGAACACTGGTTTGGTTGCGGAAAGTTATAAGTAAATGCATAAAGGACTGGATGAGGGCTTGGTGTACATTTGTGTGGTTAAATTTGAGGTTCAGCCTACGTGTTATTATAATTAAAGTATGATTAGCGTGAACGGTGTGGCGTGTAGTAACAAGTACGTTGGGGTAGACGTAGACCGTGTGAACGTTAGTGTATTCGAGCTTGTTGTCCTTATTTGAGTTCGCAAACTGAATGTTTGCGTGTGTCCGTGCAGAGAGTACTGACTTATGGTTCGCGGTAGACGAGGACGAGCAGCGGGACCACGGGGTCGGGCGGCCACACGAGGCCGGCGGGGACGGTCAGCAGGGACACCAGGAAGGGTGCCAACCGTTGAGCCCGCCGAGTACGCGGAGACGTAGGGCATTCCTGTCGGAGAAGACAGGAGAAGCGATGCGGGACCGTCTACAGGCACACCCAGTGTTCCGCCGGTCGCGGACCCTCCCGTTATGACTGCCTTGGATGAGCTCACCAGGACAGTCCAGAGTTTGGTGGCAGTTATCGCCAGCCGAGAGTCGGCTTCATCAGCTCCAGAGGCAGCCGCGGTCCCAGTGAGGCCCGGTCAGGCCGAGGATCACACAGCCCGGACCCTACTAGACTTCCTGAAGCTAGGGATACCCATCTTTTTTGGGGAGCCGAACCCTGATCTAGCCGAGATGTGGCTAGACCAGGTCACGCGGGACCTAGATACATCAGGTATCGAGGACGGCCGCCGTAGAGTGTCCCTCGCAGCTCACCAGCTGAGGGACAGCGCCTACCACTGGTGGGGGCGTGTGAAGGACCTTGTCGAGCACGACTACGACATCTTCCAGGAGATGTTTCTAGCACAGTATTTTCCCGAGTCGGCTCGGTTGCTGCGACTTCGTCAGTTTCTGGACCTGGAGCAGGAGGGGATGACAGTGGCAGAATACGAGGCCAGATTTACGGCCTTGACCAGATTCACGCCGGAGATGGTGATGACCGAGCAGAACCGTTGCAGGCGGTTCGAGGGGGGACTAAGACCGGTGATTCGGGACAAGGTACTCGCCTTGAGGTTGCGAAAGTATACAGATCTCGTGGACACCGCAGTGACGGTGGAGCAGGATATCAGGGATGCGGCCAGGACCCGCGAGGTTCGACAACGGCCGACAGACTTTACAGGGCCGTCAGAGTCACGAGGCCCGAGGAGGCAGAGGACCGCAGGGTCCTTCCGAGCGGCGGTGGCATCCATGGGGCCAGTCGTGACACAGAGGGTGCCGACATGCTATCTCTGCAGGGAGCCAGGCCACTTGCAACGAGGGTGCCGGGCAGGCCAGGGCTCGGGATCGAGAGCCGACGAGACCAGCTGTCTCCGGTGCGGGCGGGTGGGACACACGACGGCATGGTGCCGTGAGCCGTTGGGAGCGACATCAGCGCAGCGACCGCAGCAGTCGCGGACAGTACATTCACCCAGGGATCGCCCTCGTCAGAGTCAGCAGTCGAGGTTTTCGCAGTCGTCGACGAGCGCGCCGGCTCCAAGACAACAGCAGAGCTATGGGTATCCAGCCGTTAGTGCGCCGGGTCAGGGACAACAGGAGTCGGGGGGGAGGATGTACGCAGTTACCGATCCCGGACACTAGGATCCCCCACCCACGAGACCTATCAGGGTACGTATTTAGTGTATCATATATGGCGTTGTTCTAAATTTCGCGGACAAAATTCCTTTAAGGGGGTAGATTGTAATAACCACTCCCGGTCAACGCTAGTCAAACCTGCGAAAAACAGGAAATTTTTTTTAAAAAAATTTGACTGACACTTAATAGAACCTAAAATGACCCCGAGTGTCATACCGGACTTAATTTGACCCCGTTATCGACCAAAGTGAGTTCCGGGGGACTCAGGGCAACTTTCTGATCAATTTGGGAAATGTTGACTTTTCGCTGGAAAAGTCAACCGAGCGACGTTTTGTTCCATTCGAGGACCGTTTTGGATCCAAAACGCTTATTCGTCGTCGCAGCGGTCTTAGTTGAGCCATTTCCTTGTAGCCCGTCAAGTTTCGTAATTTCTTGGGAAAAGTGCACGTTCGGGGCTCGAAACGTCCGTTTTTCGCGAATCTGATTGGAAAATATCTAGCAGATATTTTCCAGTAGATATTTTCCAAAAGGTGTGGGACTCATCTTACCACTTGTCCAATATGTGGTGGTGTCAGTTTTGGGGGGGAAATAAAGATGAGAGGGCAAGGGGTGGCCGGCCATATAGGGCAAAAAGAAAAAAAAAATAGAAATTAAAGTTAGTTGTTTAGAAAGAGAAAGAAGAGAGAAGAAAGGGAGAGAAGGAGAAGAAGGAAGAGAGAAAGCTAGGGTTTGGGCACTATTCACGCCATATCCAACCCTTGGATCGTCTCGAGCCAAGGAGCAATCTACTTCCCCTCATCCTCCTCTACGGTATACACCGAACCGATTCTTGTTTCGTTAATTTTTGGAAGTTAGGTTTTTGTAAAACTATTAGTTTAAGGTGGTTTTGATGTTGGGGTAATTGTTGGAGACGTTTTAGAGGTGTTTGGAGGTTCGATTGAACGTTTTCGGGCGACCAGGAGCTCGGGAGGAGCTCCGGCCACCATAGGGGGTGGCCGGCAACCATAGGAGGTGGCCGGCAACCATAGGAGGTGGATGGCCGGACCTAGGGCCGGCCACCACCATGGTGGCCGAGCACCACATGAACCCTATGGCCCACGGCCTAGCTTGGCCGGGTGGGGCCCACGTGCTCAGGTGCTCGGGTTTTATCGTTCGGGTGGTTTAAAACGTTCCCCGAACCATTTATCATTAACCGAATTGAAAATTGGAATTAAATTGGAGAAGTTGTAATTTATCGGGTTTAGAAACTTTAAACGTCATTTAATTGATTCGGGAGTCGGAATTCGATTCGGGCAAGTACATTGGGACCCTTGAATTGTTTTAAGACCTTAGAAACGAAAACGGGAATTTTTTGGAGCCCCGGAAGGGCATTTACAAAACCCGGGCAGATTTGCCATGTCGGGCGAATCGGGCCTTGACGGGTCCCTTATCGAAAATGTCGAGTATTTGGGAAGTTTTGGAGTGATCGACATTATCGGGGTTAAGTTTGGGCATCGAGTTTAATGATTTTCAGTTTATTCCTGCGAGTTGTTAAGTGCCTTTAAATTGTGTTCTCTTAGATCGTGCAACGGACCGAGGCAAGTGAAAGCTAGGTGAGTGACTGAGATCATCACCGGAGCTCGTTGGTTGACTTTTTGGAGAACACGCACGAGGTAGGGAAAAGTAGCCGGATCTCGGCCCTGACTGGGGAAAATTAATAGTAGAATTGCATGTGACACCGGGGTGTCGTGGGTTGAGTGGGTTTATTTGAATATTAGAAAAGCATGATACGGGAACGTAGCGATTATGAGAAAAGCACGTGACACTTAGTAGTGTCATATGAACAGAGAACTTAGCGATATTAGAATTACTGGAGGCATATGACCATGCCCGGAGGTTGACTGTTTAATCTACGTCTTGGGTGGCCATGAGAGCCCGTGTTATTATCGTTGTGTTTGGGTGGCCATGAGAGCCGATGTTTTTATTGTCGAGTCTTGGGTGGCCATGAGAGCCTGTGGTATTATTATTGGTGTTTTGGGTGGCCTTGAGTGCCCGTGGGGTTGTTGAACCCGTGTCTTTACCTTTGGTGTTTTGGGTGGCCATGAGTGCCCGTGGGGTTGTTGAACCCGTGTCTTTACCTTAGGGGTTTTGGGAGGCCGTGAGTGCCCGTGGGGTTGTAGAGCCCGTGTCATTATTGTTGATAGTTTTGAGAGGCCGTGAGTGCCTGTAGGGTTGTTGAGCCCGTGAGTTACTGTTTGTATGTCTTGGGAGGCCGTGAGCGCCTGTGGGGTTGTTGAGCCCGTGAGTGACTACTGGTAGTTTTGAGAGGCCGCGAGTGCCCGTGGGGTTTGTTGAGCCCGTGAGTTACTGTTGGTGTGTCTTGGGAGGCCGTGAGTGCCTGTGGGGCTGTTGAGTCCGAGTTTTACTGTTGGTGTCTTGGTGGCCATGAGTGCTTGTGAGTGTTGAACCTGTGTTGTTACTGGTTGTTGAACTTGCTTGTGATTGTGCTTGTGATTGTGATTGCGGATCCCTATAGGTTGCAAGCATTCGTGGGCTGGCCTGACCTAGTTTGAGTATCAACAGGTTGCAAGCATTCTTTGGCTGGCCTGACACAGTTTGAGTATGAACAGGTTGTAAACATTCTTGGGCTAGCCTGATCCGTTTTTTGAGTATCAACAGGTTGCAAGCATTCTTTGGCTGGCCTGATACGAGTTTGAGTATCATAGGTTGTAAGCATTCTTGGCTAGCCTGATCCGTGTTCGTATGAGTGGGAGATGGGTTACTGAGCAGCTAGTATGCGATCCTTTGTGATCTTGTTTGGTGTGCGATCCTTTGTGATCTTGGGTGCTGCGTGGTTGTCTTTTGAGTCTTGGGAAGAGGTTGTCAATCGTTGTGTCGGGTCTACTTACGTGTTTGAGTGTTGAGTCGTTCGAGGAAGGTCAACGTGGGTGTTTGTCAGTCGGAGTACTTGGGTTGGGGACAGTGATCCCCGGAGTTGAGTTTGTTGTGGGTGTTACCGGCATTGTCTGCTAATTATGCCGTAGTCAGTCTGTTATCTGTGGTGGTGAGCGAATGCTCACCCCTAGCTGCTTTTCCTACAAGTACTGATCACAGGACGGACTAGGTGAGCTCTCGAAGCTTGTGGAGCTAGGAGCGGAGTCCGGGTTGTTGTCTTTTGAGTCTAGTGACGGATACCTTGTACTTTTTTCCACGTGTTGGGACATATTTTAAGTTGTAAATATTATTTTGATTAATTAAATGGAGATTTTAAAGTGTTTATCCAAAACAGGTTTCATTGTTTTATTGTTTTAAAATGTTCGCGTCCCTAGTTCGGTTTTACTGAAATAGGTGCGTGACAGGGCCCACGTGCTCGGGTGATCGGGTTTTGTGTTCGGGTGGTTTAGAACGTTCCCCGGACCTTTTATCCACAACCGAATAGAAAGTTGGATTTAAAATGCGAAAGTTGTAATTATCGTGTTTAGAAACTTTAAACGCTAATTATTTGACTCGGAAGTCGGAATTCGATTCCATCGAGTGCCTAGGAACCCTTGAATTATTCTAAGACCGTAGAAACGAAAACGGGAATTTTCGGAGCCCCGGAAGGGCGTTTCCAAAACCCGGGCAGATTCGCCATGTCGGGCGAATCGGGCTTTTCTGAGTCCTTTACCGACAATGTCGAGTAATTGGGAAGTTTGGGAGTGATCGACATTGTCGGGGTTGCGTTTGGGCGTTAAGTTATTGAATTTCAGTTTATTCCTGCGAGTTTAAAGGTGCCTTAAAATTGTGTTCTTTTAGATCGTGCTGCGGACCGAGGTAAAGGAAAGCTAGGCGAGTAATTGAGATCACGCCGGGGCTTATTTGGGCACTTTTGGAGAACTTATACAAGGTAGGAAAAAGTAGCCGGATCTCGGCCCTAACTAGGGAAAGTTAACAGTAGAAATGCATGTGACACTGGGGTGTCGTGGGTTAAGTAGGTTTATCCAATACTAGAAAGGTAGGCAATACCGGGTAGTGTCGTATGATTCAGGAACGTATCGAACATTAGAATTGCATGTGACACTTAGTAGTGTCGTAGGAGCAGAGAACTTAACGATGTTAGGATTACTGGAGGCATATGACCATGCCCGGAGGTTGTTTGTGAAACTATTGATATTAGAACTGCTGGAGGGATTGGTTATGCCCAGACGTTGATTGTGTAATTTGTGTCTTGGGTGGCCATGAGAGCCCGTGTATTACTGTTGATGTCTTGGGTGGCCATGAGAGCCCGTATTTTACTGTCGTGTCTTGGGTGGCCATGAGAGCCCGTGTTTTACTGTTGGTGTCTTGGGTGGCCATGAGAGCCCGTGTTTTACTGTTGGTGTCTTGGGTGGCCATGAGTGCCCGTGGGGTTGTTGAACCCGTCCTTTACTAGTGGTGTGTCTTGGGTGGCCATGAGTGCCCGTGGGGTCGTTGAGCCCGTGAGTTACTGTTGGTGTGTCTTGGGAGGCCGTGAGTGCCCGTGGGGTTGTTGAGCCCGTGAGTTACTATTGGCGTGTCTTGGGAGGCCGTGAGTGCCCGTGGGGTTGTTGAGCCCCTGAGTTATTGTCGGTGTGTCTTGGGTGGCCGTGAGTGCCCGTGGGGTTATTGAGTCCGTGTTTTACTGTTGATATCTTGGGCGGCCATGAGTGCTTGTGGAGTGTTGAACCTGTGTTGTTGCTGTTTGTTCAACTTTGCTTGTGATTGTGATTGTGGTTACCTGAGGTTGGGTGCCCGCTTCATGAAACGGGGGTCCTCGAGCACACGCGTCTGCACGTTCAGACAGGGTAGGGGGCCCACCCGTGAGGAAAGTAGTCCTGGCCGCGCGTGTGTGGTTTGGGGTGACAGGTCGACCGCCTGGCCCGACTTTGTGTCGGGGAAGCGCATGAGTGAGAGAGGTTACTAAGACATGTCGACCGCCTGGCCTGAGAGTTCGGCAAAGCGCGTGAATGAGAGAGGTTACTGATATAGGTTGACCGCCTGGCCTGAGAGTTCGGCAAAGCGCGTGAGTGAGGGAGGTTATTGAGCAGTTGGTATGCGATCCTTTGCGATCTTGTTTGGTGTGCGATCCTTTGCGATCTTGTTTGGTGTGCGATCCTTTGTGATCTTGGGTGTTGCGTGGTGGTCTTTGATTCTTTGGAGGAGGTCGTCAATCGTAGTGTCGGGTCTACTTTACGTGTCACAGTGTTGAGTCGATTGAGGAAGGTAACAGTGGGTGTGTGTCAGTCGGAGTACTTGGGTTGGGAATAGTGTTCCCCGGTGTTGAGTTTGTTGTTGGTGTTACCGGCATTGTCTGCTAATTATGCCGTAGGCAGTCTGTTATCTGTGGTGGTGAGCGAACGCTCACCCCTAACTGCTTTTCCTACAGGTACTAATCACAGGACGGACTTGGTGAGCTCTCGAAGCTTGTGGAGCTAGGAGCGGAGTCCGGGTTTTATCTTTTGAGTCTAGTGCCAGATACCTTGTACTTTGTCCATTTGTGGGACGTTTTTGAGTTGTAAATATTATTTTAATTAACTAAATGGTGATTTTAAAGTGTTTATTCAAAACAGGTTTCGATTGTTTTATTATTTTAAACGTTCGCGTCCCGAGTTCGGTTTTATTAAAATTGGGGCGTGACATATAGAATTAATTTTTTATTGATTCTATATCTTCTGAAATTGGAGACTTGTTTATTTCTTGAGACTCCTTTCTTTTGCTTAAAATACAATAAAAGAGCTAGTTGCTTTGTCACTTATATGTTTTCTGAGATTGTGTGGGTTGTATGTGTTTTGCACTATGTTCCAAAATATTACTTCCAATAATATTAGTTCTTTTATAAATTGTTCTGGGTATGTGGTTTTTGTTAATTCTGTATAGTTTATACATATCTATCCATGTATCATGTTAATGTTGTTTAGTTTTTGTGATTAGAACGGTCTTTGTTAGTATGATTGGGGTAAGTATTAGTAGTATGTTTGGGAAAATTGTAGTAGTTTGTGTGTGTTAGTATTAATTCTTCTCTTAACTCTCCTATGCGTATGCTCTTTATGACAGTGTTCTAAATTAATTTATATCTTCTGTTCACATCCCTGGATAAGTTATTCTTGTTCTCTGCACTATAAGCTTTTTGTGGTCTACACTCTGAACTTCTAGTGCAGTGCAGCATAGCCTTTTAGTGGTTTGCACTCTAAACTTCTAGTGGTGTGCAGTGCTCTGCAGCATAATTTTTTGTAGTACCCGTTCAAGATGCTACATGCACTGAGAATAACATAATTAACTTATCCTCATGTAGTGGTAAAATTCACCTATTTTTTTTGCTGCAGTTCTTAAAGTATTCACATATTTAAACTTTTGCAATGCAGTATCAAAAGTGACATGTTAATGTTGTTTAGTTTTTGTGTTTAGAACGGTCTTTGTTAGTATGATTGGGGTAAGTATTAGTAGTATGTTTGGGAAAGTTGTAGTAGTTTGTGTGTGTTAGTATTAATTTTTACAGTGCATGAATCATTGTGTCTTTTGTAGAAGAATGTGCTGCAGCCTCTCTAGCTGCAGAGTTAGTGGTACCTGATTCTGCAACTAGCTCGCTGCATGGGCAAAGCGATGAAGATAACATGCCTATTGGCATTTTAAGGAAAAAGTCCGTCAATCTTCAAGTTTATGAGAGGCTTCGGAAGCGGAAACAAAGGGTTGATGTCCTTGGTAAGCGGAAAGAGGCAGATGTTTTGTCTTCAGATCAGGAGGCAAAGAAACCGAAGATTGGTGGTGAAGTGAAGAGGAGAGTTTATAAAACTTCACAGCAGAGGGAGGAGTGGTAGTTGATCAGGAAAAGGAAAGCCGGGCTACCTAAGATTTTGTTACGAACTTCACCGTCAAGGTTATACGATCTGATCATTCGACTAAGTAAAGCTCAAAGAAAAGATATCGAAGATATAGGGTTTGGGTCTATATTACATCTGAGAGTTCAGCTTCTACCCGCCCGGCTGTCCATGTACCTTGCTGAGAGCTTCAAGGTTGGTATTATGTCACTGGTTCTTGGGTTTGGGGATCGGTTACGTATCGACGATTCCGTTGTGCACCAGGTTCTTGGCATTCCTCGAGGCAGGAATAAGGTTTACTTGAATAAAAGTAAATCTTATTCAGAAGCTCGCCTGGAATGGAGGGAGTTAACAAAGTTGGTTGATGTGAAGGGCAAGAAGAAACAGACAACATCTGTGTATGATATAACACATGAGGATTTGTACCATCATTTGTTGTCTTTGAAGGATGGAGGGGACCATTTCAAACAATCTTTCATGGTGCTCTTCACTACACTTATGGTAGATTTTGGTAGTTGATCTAGGCTTGTGAACCAGTACATATTGGACGCTGTGCACGATGTTGAAAAAAATCAAAGACTACAATTGGTGTCAGTTTCTTGTGGACAGGTTGGTGGAGACATCTAAGAATTGGAACCGGAAAATATTCTACATAGGTCCAATGACATTTTTGGTGGTAAGTAATTTTATTTGCCCATTTTTGTTTTTTAATGCATAGTATTTTAGTATTTGGTTTTTTTGCCTCTAATAATTTGCACTGAAAGAAATACTGTAATATGATAGTGGTCTGCATCATTATTTTTTAGTGGTATGTAGTACTTTATTTTAGTGGTCTGCAGCATGATTTTTTAGTGGTCTGTACGCAGTACCATGTTTCTCATAATGTGGTATTATTATGTTAGAATCAATTCGTTACTTGACTATTGCTTTATTTGCAGCTGTTCTATTTGGATCATACTACCATAGCCAACCTGAAGAAGCCGAAATATAAACCTTCGTTAATTGGTTGGACTACAGACGATGTTCAGGAGAGGGAGGATAAAGAGTTGTTGTTAGGTGACAAGTTTGGAATGTGTTACGTTGACCAACCTGATCCTCAGTTGCCTCCTCAGTTGCCTCCTCAATCACCTCTTGTATCTCCTCGTAAGGTCGTTGAACAATCTGGTGCTGACCAGAAAACCCATGATCCTCAGTCCCATCCAGGACCTTCTGGTTCTACTCGTGGTTCAGGCAGCAGCTATCGTGTATGTTTTCTGACTTTTATATTTTTTTATTTGTTTTCATTTATCATTCCTAAATTTTGTTTTTTGATTTAGTTTTATTGATAAATTTTCAGCGTTCATACCACAACTTTGTCACAGCTGCAAAAGTTTTCGCTGAGAGTTTTGAAGTTTTGGTTGACTGTTATGAAAACAGTCAAAATCCTCTACCCGATGTCCAACAAGTTAGGCGTTTGTCTCAAGGATTTCAGGACATTGTTGGAGTTCCAAGTCCTGTGGCAGCAGGACCACCGATGCGCGTTCAACAGCTTGTGGATGGTGACTTTTGGGAGCAGGAGGAAGTTCTAAAAGCTATAGCAAAGATTGAAGAAGCTCAACTGAAAAAGAAGTCCAGTGCTTATTTTCATGCACTAAGGACTAGATCTCCTGATGTAGGTCCTTTACCTACTTTCAACCTTCTGCCTGACCTTGAAGAAAATGAGACCAAGAAAAATATTTGTGAAGACGAAACTGATAAGGATCAGACGGAAGGTTCAGAAGAAAGTGAAAGAGAAAATTCAGGTGGAAGCTATTGTGATTTGGACAAGTGTGCTTATGTAAGTGTTGACGAGGAAGAAACGGAAGTAGATGCACCTGATTCAGAGGTACCAACTGAAGCAGATGTTGGAGCTGTTGATGTTGTTGAATCTAAAGAACATGGAGATGTCTCTGGTAGTGGGGAAGGAACTGAACAGAGTGATGAATTGTACATGTACCCTGGCATTCATCATATTCTTGTTGATTCAGATACACAACCTGATGTACCACTTGAACAAAGTTCATTTGAAGGGAAAGAAGCTGTTGCTGATGTGGAACATAAAGAAGAAACAGACACTCTTGTTGCCGGCAAACCTAGCATGCCAAAAACTGATGTGGATAAAACTGGTACATCCGGAGGACTTTGTTTCACACATTGCTGGTACATCCGGACGACTTTGCTTCACACCCTAAACTAATAGTTTTACACAAACCCTAACTTTCAAAAGTTAACAAAACAACGATCGGTTTAGGTCTTACCAAAGAGGAAGACGAGGGGAAGTCGATTGCTCCTTGACTTGAGACGATCCAAGGGTTCGATCTCTCCCAACCCTAACCCTTTTCTCCTTCTCTCTTCTTCTTCTTCTTCTCCTTCTCTCTCTAAAACACTCTCTTCCTTTTCTATTTCTAGAAACTAACACAATTTCTCTTTTTTTTCTCTTTTAAAACATGTGGCCGGCCACACCTTGTCCCCCCGTAGTTTCCCCCCAAAAACCTACACCACCACATATTGGACAAGTGGCAAGGTGGGTCCCACACCTTTTGGAAAATATCTCCTAAATATTTTCCAATCAGATTCGCGAAATTCGGACGTTTCGGGCCCCGAACGGGCACTTTTTCCAAGGAATAACGAAACTTGGCGGGCTACAAGGAAACGGTCAACTAAGACCGCTGCGACGACGGCTAAGCTTTTTGGATCCAAAACGGTCCTCGAATGGACCAAAACGTCGCTCGGTTGACTTTTCCAGTGAAAAGTCAACATTTCCCAAATTGATCAGAAAGTTGCCCTGAGTCCCCCGGAACTCACTTTGGTCGATAACGGGGTCAACTTAAGTCCGGTATGACACTCAGGGTCATTTTAGGTTCAATTAAATGTCAGTCTTGAATTTTTTAAATTTTTCCTGTTTTTCGCAGGTTTGACTGGCGTTGACCGGGAGTGGTTATTACAATCTACCCCCCTTAAAGGAATTTCGTCCGCGAAATTTAGAATAACGCTCATATAAGGTACAATAAACACGTACCCTGATAGGTTTCGCGGTATGTAGGGGATCCTAGGGCCCGGGAGTCGGTAACTGCGTACACTCTTCCCTCTGGCGCCTGCTGCCTCTGACTCGGCGCACTAACTGCTGGATATCCATAGCTCCGCTGCTGTCTCGGAGCTGGCCCGCTCGTCGACGGCTGCGAAAACCTCGACCGTTGACTCTGACGAGGGCGCGACTGTTGTGGTCGTCGCACTGTCGTTGCCCCCAACGGCTCATAGCATTGGCTGATAGTGTGCCCAACGCGGCCGCACCGGTGACACCTGGCCTCGTCGGCTCTCGGCCCCGTGTTCATCGGATACTCTCGCTGCATGTGGTCTGGCTGCCCGCAGCTAAAGCATCTCAGCCGTCTCTCTGAAGCGACTGGCCCCACTGACGCCACCGACCCCTGCTGTCTCGATCCATCCTGATGAGCCCGTGGTCGGAAGGATCCCGTGGTCCTCTGTCTTCGCGGGTCTCGTGACTCGGATGGCCCTGCAAAGTTGGTCGGCCGCTGTCGGACCTCACGGGTCCTGTCTGCATCCCAGATACCCTGCTCCACCGTCGCTGTGGTGTCCACAAGATCTGTATACTTCCACAACCTCAAGGCGAGAACTGGTTCCGAATCACCGGCCTCAGTCCTCTCTGGAACCGCAGGCAACGGTTCTGCTCGGTCATCACCATCTCCAGCGCGAATCTGGTCAAGGCCGTGAATCTGGCCTCGTATTCTGCCACCGTCACCCCCTCCTGCTCCAGGTCCAGAAACTGCCGATGTCGCGTCAACCGAGCCGACTCGGGAAAATACTGTTCCAGAAAAACCGTCTGGAAGATGCTGTAGTCGTATCCGACAATGTCCTTCACACGCCCCCACCAGTGGTAGGCGCTGTCCCTCAGCTGGTGAGCTGCGAAGGACACTCTGCGGCGACCACCTTCGATACCGGATGTATCCAGATCCCGCGTGACCTGCTCTAGCCACCTCTCGGCTAGGTCGGGGTTCGGCCCCCCGACGAATGTAGGTATCCCTAGCTTGAGGAAGTCCAGTAGCGCCCGGGATGTATGGTCCTCTGCCGGAACGGGTCTCACCGGGACCGCTGCTGCCTCCGGAGCTGGCGAAGCCGACTCTCGACTGGCGATGACCGCCACCAAACTCTGGACTGTCCTGGTCAGCTCGTCCAGGGCAGTCATAACGGGTGGGTCTGCGACCGGTGGGATGCTGGGCGTGCCCGTAGAAGGTCTCGCATCGCTCCTCCTATCCTCACCGACAGGAGTACCCTGCGCCTCAGCGTACTCGGCGGGCTCAACGGTGGGCACCCGTCCTGGTGTCCCCGCTGACCGTCCCCGCCTGCCTCGCGCGGGCGCTCGTCCCCGTGTCACTGCTGCTCTTCCTCGTCTACCACGAGCCATAAGTAGGTATCCTCTGCACGGATACACGCAAACGTTTAGTTTGCGAATTTATAAAACGACGACAAGCTCAAGAGACTAGAGTTCACACGGTCTACGTTTACTCCAGCGTGCTCATCACTAACACGTCACACCGCTCACACTATTAATACTTTAAATACTCGTATTAGCAAAAGAAACCTCAAATAGACCGCACCAACGTGCACCAAAACACGCGACGACAAACCTGACCGCACAACGAAACAACAACAACAGCAAAAAATTTGAAAGCGGCTCACTGGACAAGGCTGGCACCCGACCCGGGCCGTGCCACTTTTCGGGCCGGCAACCACGCCGGGCCGTGCCCCTTACCGGGCCGGCACCCAGGCCGTGCCGTGCCCCTTACCGGGCCGGCACCCAGGCCGTGTCGTGCCCCTTACCGGGCCGGCACCCAGGTCGTGCCGTGCCACCTACCGGGCCGGCACCTACGCCGTGCCGTGCCACCTACCGGGCCGGCACCCAGTCCTGTCCATTTCACCTTCCGGGCCAAACCAGTGACCCCGATCTCGTAGCGGTGATGATTTCCCACCCCGTACACCCGTTATGTCTAGTCTAGGGCACTCGTATCTTTCCCTGATGATAGCGACCCGTTCATATAGTACGTCGCAGACATTCGACCACTAAACATATAACACAAATACGAAAACAACGACCAAAACACATGTCACTCAACCTCAAACACCAGCCAACCCGGCCAAACACCCATAACAACAACAACAACGACACCCGCCCACCGGGCCAACCAAAGTCGAACAGAGCCCACCGGGGCAACCAAAACAAGCACGCCCACAGGGCCAACCAAAACTCCACAACACGCCCACCGGGCCAACATAAACAAGCACGCCCACAGGGCCAACCAAAACTCCACAACACGCCCACCGGGCCAATCAATTTAAAAACTTTCTCTTTTTCATTACAAAACCCCATTTCTTAACATCAGGTAGTTACAACCCGGTCTAGGCGTCCCCGAACTACATTGTACCCACTTGACGTCAACACCGTCACGCTCGACCACAGGGGCGCCCCTGAGTCGAGTCACGACAGTTTAAAAACTTTTCACGCAGCAACACACAAACAGTAAGCTAGTAACCCCGTACTGCACATACACACAAACACAAGCAGGACTCACAACACAACGGGTCTACACCCGGTTCCCGACCTGCGTACCCAACGTACGAAGGGACTTTACTGACTCGACTCTCCCCACCTAATTGACGTACAGTCCGAGGTGTGAAACCTCGAGCTCTGATACCAAGCTGGCACGCCCCAATTTCAGTAAACCGAACTCGGGACGCGAACATTTAAAATAATAAACACTTTGAAACCTTCACCATTTAAACATTTTAAAATACTAGTTTAGTTCAACAAAATAATATTTACAACTCAAAATCAGTCCCAACAAGTGGAAAAAAACATGGTATACGTCGCTAGACTCAAATAAACCCAGAATCCCGCTTCTAGCTCTTCAAGCTTCAGAAGCTCACCTAGTCCAGCCTGCGAACGGTACCTGTAGGAAAAGCAGCTAGGGGTGAGCGTTCGCTCACCACCACGGATAACAGACTAACTACGAAATAATTAGCAGACAATGCTTGTAACACCAACACAAACTCAACACCGGGGAACACCATCCCCAACCCAAGTACTCGGACTGAACACACACCTACTGTTACCTTCGTTGACCAACTCATCACCCTGACACGTAAAGTAGACCCGACACAACGATCACGACCCCTCCCAAGGACTCAAAAGACCACCACGCAACACCCAAGATCACAAAGGATCGCACACCAAACAAGATCACAAAGGATCGCATACCAGCTGCCAACTGCTCAGTGCCAAGAACGCTCGCAACCTCCCGAGATTCTAACTCGGTCAGGCCAGCCAAAGAACGCTCGCAACCACCCGAGACTCTAACTCGGTCAGGCCAGCCGAAGAACGCTCGCAACCTCCCGAGACTCTAACTCGGTCAGGCCAGCCGAAGAATGCTCGCAACTTACCGAGACTCTAACTCGTAAGCCAGCCAAAGAATGCTCACAAACCCAAACCACACACGCGCGGCCAGGACCCCTTTATTGACGTTCCGGCCCCCTACCCCGTCTGAACATGCAGACGCGTGTGCTCGTGGACCCCCGTTTCATGAAGCGGGCCCCCAACCTCAGGTAACCACAATCACAATCACAACCACAAACAAAGTTCAACAAACAGCAACAACACAAGATCAACACTCCACAGGCACTCATGGCCACCCAAGACACCAACAGTAAAACACGGACTCAACAACCCCACGGGCACTCACGGCCTCCCAAGACACACCAACCATAACTCACGGGCTCAACAACCCCACGGGCACTCACGACCTCCCAAGACACACCAACCATAACTCACGGGCTCAACGACCCCACGGGCACTCATGGCCACCCAAGACACACCAACAGTAACTCACGAGCTCAACAACCCCACGACACTCATGGCTACCCAAGACACACCAACAGTAACTCACGGGCTCAACAACCCCACGACACTCATGGCCACCCAAGACACACCAATAGTAAAGACACGGGTTCAACAACCCCACGGCACTCATGGCCACCCAAGACACACCAACAATAAAGACACAGGTTCAATCAACCCCACGGTCACTCATGGCCACCCAGACACAACAGTAAAACACGGGCTCTCATGGCCACCCAAGACACAACAGTAAAACACGGGCTCTCATGGCCACCCAAGACACAACAGTAAAACACGGGCTCTCATGGCCACCCAAGAAACAACATACACAATCAACCTCCATCATAACCAATGCCTCCAACAGTCCTAATATCAACATTTTCACAAACAACCTCCGGGCATGGTCATATGCCTCCAGTACTCCTAATCTCGATAAGTTCGCAATCAACCTCCGGGCATGATCATATGCCTCCAGTAGTTCTAATAACGCTAAGTTCTCTGCTCTTACGACACTACTAAGTGTCACATGCATTTCCAATATTCGCTACGTTCCCGTATCATGCCTTTCTAATATTCGATAAACCTACTTAACCCACGACACCCCGGTGTCACATGCAATTCTACTGTTAACTTTCCTTAGTCAGGGCCGAGATCCGGCTACTTTTCCCTACCTCGTGCGTGTTCTCCCAAAAGACAACCAACGAGCTCCGGTGATGATCTCAGTCACTCACCCAGCTTTCCCTTTCCTCGATCCGTGGCACGATCTAAAAGAACACAATTTAAAGGCACTTAACAAATCGCAGGAATAAACTGAAAATCATCAAACTTGATGCCCAAACTTAACCCCGACAATGTCGATCACTCCCAAACTTCCCAATTACTCGACATTGTCAATAAGGGACCCGTAAAGGCCCGATTTGCCCGACATGGCGAATCTGCCCAGGTTTTGTAAATGCCCTTCCGGGGCTCCAAAAATTCCCGTTTTCGTTTCTACGGTCTTAGAATAATTCAAGGGTCCCAATGTACTTGACAGAATCGAATTCCGACTTCCGAGTCAATTAATTAACGTTTCAAGTTTCCAAAACCTGTTAATTATAACTTTTCCAATTTAATTCCAATTTTCGATTCAGTTAGGGATAAATGGTCCGGGGAACGTTCTAAACCACCCGAACACAAAACCCTATAACCCGAGCACGTGGGACCCACCCGGCCCAACTTGGCCGTGGGCCCTAGGGGTCAAATTGGGGCTCGGCCACCATGATGGTGGCTGGTCCCAGCTCCGGCCACCACCCACGGTGGCCGGAGCTCCTCCCGAGCTTCCGGTCACCGGAAAACGTGCCCCTTCGCCTCCAAACACCTCCAAAACGTCTCCAACAATTCCCCCAACCTCAATACACCCTAAACTAATAGTTTTACACAAATCCTAACTTTCAAAAGTTAATAAAACGACGATCGGTTTAGGTCTTACCAAAGAGGAAGACGAGGGGAAGTCGATTGCTCCTTGCCTTGAGACGATCCAAGGGTTCGATCTCTCCCAACCCTAACCCTTTTCTACTTCTCTCTTCTTCTTCTTCTCCTTCTCTCTCTAAAACACTCTCTTCCTTTTCTATTTCTAAAAACTAACACAATTTCTCTTTTTTTTCTCTTTTAAAACATGTGGCCGGCCACACCTTGTCCCCCCTTAGTTTCCCCCCTTAAAACCTACACCACCACATATTGGACAAGTGGCAAGGTGGGTCCCACACCTATTGGAAAAAATCTCCTAGATATTTTCCAATCAGATTCTCGAAATTCGGACGTTTGGGGCTCTGAACGGGCACTTTTTACAAGAAATTACGAAACTTGGCGGGCTACAAGGAAACGGCTCAAATAAGACCGATGCGATGACGACTAAGATTTTTGGATCCAAAACGGTCCTCGAATGGACCAAAACGTCGCTCGGTTGACTTTTCCAGCGAAAAGTCAACATTTCCCAAATTGATCAGAAAGTTGTCCTTAGTCCCCCGGAACTCACTTTGGTCGATAAAGGGGTCAACTTAAGTACGGTATGTCACTCGGGGTCATTTTAGGTTCAATTAAGTGTCAGTCTTAAAATTTTTAAATTTTTCCTGTTTTTCGCAGGTTTGACTGGCGTTGACCGGAACTCACTTTGGTCGATAACAGACTGACTACGACATACTTAGCAGACAAAGCCGGTGACACCAACAACGACTCAAAAGACACACACACGACCAAAACTAAAAGATACTTTCCTCAACCGACACAACACTCGGACACGTTATGTAGACCCCACACTACGATTGACGACCTCCTCCAAGACACGACTGACAACCACACAATACCAAACAAGATCACAAAGGATCGCAAACCAGCTGCTCAGTAACCAATCTCTGTATCTCGCCCTTTCCGATCCCAGTCGGGCCAGGCGGTCGACCTGTCGCGCAACTTCTCCCGATCCTAGTCGGGACGCTAACCCACAACCTCTCCGCTTCACCCGATCCCAGTCGGGTGGTTAGCAAACCCGTGCGTCCTTCCCCCGATCCCAGTCGGGGAGCTAGCCCACAACCTCTACGCTTCTCCCGATCCCAGTCGGGAAGCTAGCTACACCACACAACCTCCACCAGTATCAAGTAACCAAACACAATCACAAGCAAGGTTCAACAAACAGCAACAACACAAGATCAACACTCCACAGACACTCATGGCCACCCAAGACACCAACAGTAAAACACGGACTCAACAACCCCACAGGCACTCACGGCCTCCTAAGACACACCAACCATAACTCACGGGCTCAACAACCCCACGGGCACTCACGGCCTCCCAAGACACACCAAGCATAACTCACGGGCTCAACAAACCCACGACACTCATGGCCACCCAAGACTCCAACAGTAAAGACACGGGTTCAACAACCCTACGGGCACTCACGGCCACCCAAAACACCAAAACGACAACACGGGCTCTCATGGCCACCCAAGACTCAGCAGTAGTAACACGGGCTCTCAAGGCCACCCAAAACTCAACAATAAATAACACGGGTTCTCAAGGCCACCCACACTCAACAATAAATAATGCACAACAACCTCCGGCATAATCGATGCCTCCAACAGTCCTAAGATCACTAGTTTCACCAACAACCTCCGGGCATGGTCATATGCCTCCAGTGATTCAATTATCGCTAAGTTCTCTGCTCCTACGACACTACTAAGTGTCACATGCCTTTCCAATAATTACTAAGTTCCCGTAACATGCTTTTCTAATATTCAATAACCTAAATAACCCACGACACCCCGGTGTCACATGCAATTCTACAGTTAACTTTCCCTAGTCAGGGACGAGATCCGGCTACTTTTCCCTACCTCGCGACGAAACCACAACAACGTCCCATACCTACTGACGACCGGGCCAACGCCGTCTTCCAGGGTGAAGTCCGCGCCTGGGTGTAACTCCGGTTTCCTCTTCGATCGAAGCCGGACCCTAAAACAAAGCGAAGGCCAAACTAAAAAACGATTCCAAGTCGAATTGAACGTTACGACGGTTTCGATTTAAAATCAACGGTTGCGTTTTAATTCGAGCGGGCTAAGAGTGGGATTCGAACGACGAATCGGGTATGAGAACTCGAGCATAGAACCCAGTGCACGAATTTCGAGGCACGGGTCCCAACACACGGATTTCGAGACACGATTCCCGAGGTATCCGATTCGACTTTCCGTTTGTAATCCCGTTTTTAGTCCAAACTGATTTCCAAATTCTTTTAATTCAAAAACCTATTCAAATCAAACCCGTTTTTGCTCTATCTTACTTTCCTTTTAATTGCAAATCTTATTTTATTTTAAGCACTCATTTTAAACCCTTTTTTTTCAATATTTTCTTTAATTAAAACCTTTGATTCCAAAAAAACCATTTTCCTTTTGATTAACACAGATCTGATCCAACACCAAAACGATTTCAACTGCCCAGATACACAGATTCACAGAAGTTCAAAAAAAACGAAGTGAAGAAGGGAAAGGACTCGGTTTGAAGCCGGCCAATCAAAAAACCTCACGGTGGTATGGCTCACCGTAGGGGGGAAAGTAACGGCGGTGGTGGGCGGAGCGGAGGTGGGCACGGCGGAGCACGGAAGCTCCCCGTAACGGATATGGACGGCGAGCTTCGTCTCAGATCCGGCGAGTGAACGGGAAGAGGGCGGCGGGACAGATCTGAGAGAGTGAGTTCGGAGGTGTTGCGCGGCGGCGGTGGTCGAAGACGGGGTCGAGAAGGCGGGCGAGAACTCGGTACGAAGAAGGTGGACGGAGGAGGCCATGGCCGTGGCTGGTGGTGGAGGAGGAGGAAGAGATGGCGATGGGGTCGTGGCCGGCGATGGGGTCGTGTCCGGCGATAGAGTGAACGAAGAAGAAGAAGAAGAAGAAGAAGAAGAAGAAGAAGAAGAAGAAGAAGAAGAAGAAGAAGAAGAAGAAGAAGAAGAAGAAGAAGAAGAAGAAGAAGAAGAAGAAGAAAAAGAAGAAGAAGAAGGGGAGAGGGCGGTGGCTGGCGAGGATATGGGGTTCTAAGAGGGAAGGGATGCCGAGATCTGGGTCGGGGGAGATTGGCCGGCGGCGGCGGACGGAGCTGAGAGAGAGCCGGATCGAGATTTGGAGAGGGGGGTCTGCGATGGCGAAGAGGAAAAGAGGAGACGACTGAAACCCTTAGGGTTTCGTTGCTTAAATACCGACGCCCAACTGGGCTGATTCGGAATTGGGCCAAGCTAAACGGGCTCTACGGCCCAAGGCGAAGGGTAAGGCCTGGGTCGGCCTGGGTCGGCCTGGCTGGGTCAGCTGGTCGGGTCCGGCCCGACCCAGTCAGCCCCTTCTCCTTTTTTTTCTTTTTTTTTGCAAAAGCTAATTAAATTTCGATCCGATTTCTTCCCACTACGACGTAACCAAACAACCGACCCAATTTTCAACCTCAACGTTTCGATCGAACACAATTGATTAAATTAAATTAATCTTTTTATTGAGGCGGTCTTCACAATCTTCCCCCCTTAAGAGAATTTCGTCCTCGAAATTCAAAACAACGCACTTCCGGAGTCGAACGGATCGGGGTACTTCGCGCGACCTCGTCCTCGCGTTCCCAAGTCGACTCGGCTTCGTGGCGTTGCCACAACACCAGTTCTAAGCGGATAACCTTTCCGCGCAGGACCTGCTCTCGTGGATCCCTTTCCCACATCGGTTTCTCCTTATACGGGACATCACCCGTTAGCTCGACATCCGCCCACTCAAAGACGCACTCAAGACCTCGAAAGGCCCGATACACCGCGGGGCTAACCCGCCCTCGCCGCGGTTGAAACACACCAGTCCAACCTTCGGGCTCATCTCTAGGGATACATGACCATCGACTACTGACTCGAGAGGTCGGCGCCGTCTGTCAGCATAGCTTTTGCTGACTCTGCGCGATCTTCAACCGCTCATGCTTCGGCATGACCGACTCAACTGTCTCTCGGTCCAGTTCTAGACCCAGTAAACTCTTATTCCTCACTTCTGCCCAGCACAGAGGCGATCGACCCGGCCTACCATACAACGCTTCGTACGGTGCCATCATGATACTGGCCTGAAAGCTGTTGTTGCAGGCGAACTCGGCTAACCGCTCACGAAACCCATCCTGACGTGCCCCCATTTCCATTATGCAACCCGCAGTGGTTGCAGGAAACCAGCGGGACGCTGATGTTCGGTTCTCACCTTCCGACGAGTGAGGCACCGCGATACTAGTCACACGACCGCTCTCCGCATCCCGCTCCACTAGACATGCCACCTGATGTCCCGCTCCCCTTAGTGCCATTCATGTGCACTATTAGACGCGAATGATGCGACTTTCGCAGCTCGTTGCCTCCGCCGTCACGCGGTATGTACAAAGCTCCGCGATACCGTAACTCCCAATTAGCACAACGCTCCCAGCCCTCGGCATCAGCACCGCCGGCAACTCTCTCCCGGATCTTTGTCGTCTACAGACACCACCACAACTGATTTAAGAACGGCCGGAATATACTGTTCATCAGATCCATGAACGCTGCAAGTGCGTTCGGCAGTCCAAAGTCATCACCCAGAACTCTTAATGTTCATAGCATGTCCGTAATGCAGTCCTTGCGACGTCCCCCCCTCTCGGACTCGCAACTGGTAATATCCGGATCGCAGATCGATCTTCGAGAAACATGTCGACCCTCCCAACTGGTCGAACAAGTCGTCAATTCTCAGCATCGGGTATCGGTTGTTCACCGTAACCCGGTTCAGTTTCCGGTAGTCCATGCACATCCGAAGCTCTCCCCTCTTCTTCTTCACGAAGAGTGGTGGCGCTCCCCACGGCGATGTGCTCGGACGAATAAACCCCTTCTCCCGAAGTTCCTTGAGCTGACGCTTCAGCTCGGTCAACTCTACTGGCGCGAACATGTAAGGCGCCATTGGTATCGCTGCCGTTCCCGGCACCAGGTTAATCCCGAACTCCACCTCACGAACTGGTGGCAACCCGCTCAACTCCTTAGGGAAGACCTCAGGGAACTCGCACGCTACTCGCGGTAACTCTCGTCTCTGCACGGCCGATACTTCCTCCACTGCGGACAAAGCCGACAGGAGAACCCCGCTATTACTACCCAGCACACACGACACCTTCGTGTTGCCTGCTGACACTGTCACTCGTCGCCTAAGGCAGTCGATATTGGCTTGGTACTTCGCCAGCCAATCCATTCCCAAGTTTACGTCAAAGGTTGTCATTTCGTAAGTGTCCTTCCCACGAATACACGCACAAGATCAGTCGATGCCGGTCCCCACGGATCCTCGCAGTCTCTCTAGAACCTCGCTCCACTACCATCGTCGTGCCTACCAACTCCGAACATACCACACTCCTCGGGTTGAGGACTCGATCCAGCTTCAGGGTTCTTGAGCCCTCTCTCGAACCTCCGGTGTCATTTCGCTTCTCTGACTTCGCAGGCACGACAGACTCTAGTCAATACCACACCACCACCAACCGGCGTGTCCAGACGCAGGGGTGGACTCAACGGCTCTAAACTTAGCCCAACCTCTCAGCACAACTCGACGACACACCCGAGTGTGACGTCCCAGTATCCAACAGAAATGACGCTCAAAGTAGAGACCAAAATCAAACACGCCCACCGGGCCAATCAAATTTTAAAACGCGCCCACTGGGCCAACCAATTTTAAAACTTTCTCCACTTCATTGGAAACCTCATTTCTTGACATCAGGCAGTTACAACCCGGTCCAGGCGTCCCCGAACTACATTGTACCCACTTGACATCAACACCGTCACGCTCGACTACAGGAGCTCCTGCGTCGAGTCGCGACAGCTTAAAAACGTTTCACACAGCAACAAACAATCAGCAATCAAACACTGCACATACGCACAATCACAAACAGGACTTAAACCACTACGGGTCTACACACGGTTTCCGACCTGCGTACCCAACGCGCGACGGGACTTCACTGACTCGAATCTCCCCACCTAAATGACGTACAGTCCGAGGTGTGAAACCTCGAGCTCTGATACCAAGCTGTCACGCCCCAATTTCAGCGAACCGAACTAGGGACGCGAACGTTTAAAAAGTTACAAAACTTGAAGCCTGTTTTCATTAAATCACTTTAAAAGCCAGTTTAGTTCAACAAAATAATAATATTTACAACTCAAAATAAAGTCCCAACACTTGGACAAAACGAGGTACACGTCACTAGACTCAAAACAGCCAGAAACCCGCTTCAAGCTCTTCAAGCTTCAGAAGCTCACCTAGTCCAGACTGCGAACGGTACCTGTAGGAAAAGCAGCTAGGGGTGAGCGTTCGCTCACCACCACAGATAACAGACTGACTACGGCATACTTAGCAGACAAAGCCGGTGACACCAACAACGACTCAAAAGAAACACACACGACCAAAACGAAACGATACTTTCCTCAACCGACTCAACACTCGGACACGTTATGTAGACCCCACACTACGATTGACGACCTCCTCCAAGACACGACTGACAACCACACAATACCAAACAAGATCACAAAGGATCGCAAACCAGCTGCTTAGTAACCAATCTCTGTATCTCGCCCTTTCCGATCCCAGTCGGGCCAGGCGGTCGACCTGTCACGCAACTTCTCCCGATCCCAGTCGGGAGGCTAACCCACAACCTCTCCGCTTCACCCGATCCCAGTCGGGTGGTTAGCCACACCCGCGCGTCCTTCCCCCGATCCCAGTCGGGGAGCTAGCCCACAACCTCTCCGCTTCTCCCGATCCCAGTCGGGAGGCTAGCTACACCACACAACCTCCACCAGTATCAAGTAACCAAACACAATCACAAGCAAGGTTCAACAAACAGCAACAACACAAGATCAACACTCCACAGGCACTCATGGCCACCCAAGACACCAACAGTAAAACACGGACTCAACAACACCACAGGCACTCACGGCCTCCCAAGACACACCAACCATAACTCACGGGCTCAACAACCCCACGGGCACTCACGGCCTCCCAAGACACACCAACCATAACTCACGGGCTCAACAACCCCACGACACTCATGGCCACCCAAGACTGCAACAGTAAAGACACGGGTTCAACAACCCTACGGGCACTCACGGCCACCCAAAACACCAAAACGACAACAGGGGCTCTCATGGCCACCCAAGACTCAGCAATAGTAACACAGGCTCTCAAGGCCACCCAAAACTCAACAATAAATAACACGGGCTCCCAAGGCCACCCAAACTCAACAATAAATAACGCACAACAACCTCCGGCATAATCGATGCCTCCAACAGTCCTAAGATCACTAGTTTCACCAACAACCTCCGGGCATGGTCATATGCCTCCAGTGATTCAATTATCGCTAAGTTCTCTGCTCCTACGACACTACTAAGTGTCACATGCCTTTCCAATAATTACTAAGTTCCCGTAACATGCTTTTCTAATATTCAATAACCTATATAACCCACGACACCCCGGTGTCACATGCCTTTCCAATAATTACTAAGTTCCCGTAACATGCGTTTCTAATATTCAATAACCTATATAACCCACGACACCCCGGTGTCACATGCAATTCTACAGTTAACTTTCCCTAGTCAGGGCCGAGATCCGGATACTTTTCCATACCTCGCGACGAAACCACAACAGCGTCTCTTAGCTGCTGACGACCGGGCCAACGCCGTTTTCCAGGGCGAAGTTTGCGCCTGGGTGTAACTCCGGTTTCCTCTTCGATCGAAGCCGGACCATAAAACAAAGCGAAGGCCAAACTCAAAAACGATTCCAAGTCGAATTGAACGTTACGACGGTTTCGATTTAAAATCAACGATTGCCTTTTAATTCGTGCGGGCTAAGAGTGGGATTCGAACGACGAATCGGGTTCGAGCACTCGAGCATAGAACCTAGTGCACGAATTTCGAGGCACGGGTCCCAACGCATGGATTTCGAGACACGATTCCCGAGGTATCCGATTCGACGTTCCGTTTTAATCCCGTTTTAAGTCCAAACTGATTTCCAAATTCTTTTAATTCAAAAACCTTTTCAAATCAAACCCGTTTTTGCTTTATTTTACTTTCCTTTTAATTGAAAATCTGATTTTATTTTAAGCACTCATTTTAAACCCTTTTTTTTCAATATTTTCTTTAATTAAAACCTTTGATTCCAAAAAAACCATTTTCCTTTTGATTAACACAGATCTGATCCAACACCAAAACGATTTCAACTGCCCAGATACACAGATCCACAGAAGTTCGAAAAAAACAAAGTGAAGAAGGGAAAGGACTCGGTTTCAAGCCGACCGATCAAAAAACCTCACGGTGGTATGGCTCACCGTAGGGGGAAAGTAACGGTGGTGGTGGGCGGAGCGGAGGTGAGCACGGCGGAGCACGGAAGCTCCCCGTAACGGATATGGACGGCGAGCTTCGTCTCAGATCCGGCGAGTGAACGGGAAGAGGGCGGCGGGACAGATCTGAGAGAGTGAGTTCGGAGGTGTTGCGCGGCGGCGGTGGTCGGAGACGGGAGCGAGAGGGCGGCCAAGAACTCGGGACGAAGAAGGTGGACGGAGGAGGCCATGGCCGTGGCTGGTGGTGTAGGAGGAGGAAGAGATGGCGATGGGGTCGTGGCCGGCGACGGAGTGAACGAAGAAGAAGAAGAAGAAGAAGAAGAAGAAGAAGAAGAAGAAGAAGAAGAAGAAGAAGAAGAAGAAGAAGAAGAAGAAGAAGAAGAAGAAGAAGAAGAAGAAGAAGAAGAAGAAGAAGAAGAAGAAGAAGAAGAAGAAGAAGGAGAGAGGGCGGTGGCTGGCGAGGAGATGGGGTTCGAAGAGGGAAGGGAGGCCGAGATCTGGGTCGGGGGAGATTGGCCGGCGGCGGCGGACGGAGCTGAGAGAGAGCCGGATCGAGATTTGGAGAGGGGGGTCTGCGATGGCGAAGAGGAAAAGAGGAGACGACTGAAACCCTTAGGGTTTCGTTTCTTAAATACCGACGCCCAACTGGGCTGATTCGGAATTGGGCCAAGCTAAACGGGCTCTACGGCCCAAGGCGAAGGGTAAGGCCTGGGTCGGCCTGGCTGGGTCAGCTGGTCGGGTCCAGCCCGACCCGGTCAGCCCCTTCTCCTTTTTTTTTTTGCAAAAGCTAATTAAATTTCGATCCGATTTCTTCCCACTACGACGTTACCAAACAACCGACCCGATTTTCAACCTCGACGTTTCGATCGAACACAATTGATTAAATTAAATTAATCTTTTTACTGAGGCGGTCTTCACATCCACACATACTGCTTAGTGACTCTGATGTAGAGGATTTTGATGATCCAGAAGCTCTCTTCTGTTCTGTGGCATCAATAGGGAAGGACGCATGTGAAGAACTTGAGGAGATATCTGAACCGTGCATGACTATGGTCCTTTATGTTCCTTCACATAAATTATCTGGGAGTAACACATCTGCTTCAGCTTCACACATGAACAATGAGGACAAACTGGTAGGCAAGGAAAGCGTTGATGCAGAACCATCACATCATTCTGGTGATGCAGAACCATCACATCATTCTGGTGATACAAACGATCTTTTCAACGATTACCAAACAAAGAACGAAGCACAAACTCCTCGTGATACAGCAGAAGTTGTTTCACCTACTCGTAAACAGAAAGGGAAAAGAAAAGGCACATTGAATATTGCTCCACTTCAAGCTGTCCCATCGCCAGATTGCTCTACAGGCCCCGATCTTTTTTTGTTTGATAAGGACATAGTATCTTATGGGAACAGGCATACAGAATTCATTAGCAGTAAGCAGCAGCCCATTTGGGAGACCCTGTTGACAGATTGGGCTTTGAACCCCACTGAAAATGCTTTGAAGTAAGTTGTTGTTATTACTATTCAGTTTATCTAAAATTCAGATATATTGTTTGTTGTATCTCTGATTGTCTTCGCAACCGTGCATAAATTATTTTACGCTCTGCATTATAAGCTTCTAGTTGTCTGCATATAAGGTTTTAGTGTTCTGCAACAGAAACTTTTAGTGGTCTGCATATAAGGTTTTACCTGTCTGCAGTGAGATTTATAGCCATTTATCAAATTGCATTCTTATGATGTGACAGGGATCATGTCTATGAAAATGCATGGAATGCATTGCAAAAAGACGACATTTTTAGTTTCAGAGATGACATGGAACTTTACAGTTCTGTGGTTGATGCTTATGCTGATTATCTGAACTACTTGGAATTCTACAAGGTCAACCATCTGGGTCCATCACGGGTGTTCATATCAACCCATATATCTGTAAGTTGAATTTTGATCTCCTTTTTGAAGTCGTTCAATTGTTATTTTTGTTAATCATTTTACCTTGTCTTTTTGAATAATAATCTTCTTCTATTTACATATATTTATATGTATTGGTTAAATAGATTGCCTACGAGCAGTCAAGAAACACTGATGCGCTGGGAACTATTGTAGAGGATGAACTTCAAAAGTTTAACATGAGTTTGCATTATTATGACATGGTAATTTTCTGTTTTGTCATTATAATTTTTTTTTTAAAGTCAAATTACTTTGGTGAATTTATTGTGTTTTTGGGAAATCATTTTTGTTGCAGATTATGATGTTTGTATATAGGAAGAGCCATTACATGCTCATGGTAATTTATATAAAGAATAGTATCATCGAGATTCTTGACAATTATGACCCTGATAGTGATGATAAGGATCGTTATCAAAATTGTTTTCATGACTTGGTGAGATTAATATATTCTTCTTGTTCTTGTTCTTGAGTAGTATATATTTGTATATTTTATTCTATCTGAACATATTTACTTGTAAATGATGTTTCAAAATTTGTATATATTACAGAAGATGGCATTTCAGCACATGTTATGAATAAGAATAAGAAGATTGGGTTCAAAATCGGTGGTCTACCAATCAGACGTCGTCATCTTCATTGGCAGAATGCTTTGAACTACAAGGATTGTGGTGTTTTTGCCATGTACCATGCAGAAAACTATTTCGGTGGAGGACGATGGGCCATTAAAATCAAAATTGCAAATCGGATTAAAGTATTTTTTTCTACTCTTAGCTTCTCTTTTTAGTGGTCTGCAATATAACCTTGTAGTGGTCTGCTCTCTGAACTTCTAGTGGTGTGCAGCATAGCCTTTTATTGCTCTGCACTCTGAACTTCTAGTGGTCTGCACTCTGAACTTTTATTGTTGTGCGGTGCTCTGCAGCATAATTTTTGTAGTACCCATGCAAGATGTTACAAGGAGTTAGAATAACATAATTAACTTATCCTCATGTAGTGGTAAAATTCACATAATAACAAAACAAATTCGCAAGTCGTATTTCTGTATGTTTTTCTTCTCTTAACTCTCTTATGCGTACGTTCTTTATGACAGTGTTCTAAGATTAGTATTCACATCCCTTGATAAGTTATTCTTGTGCTCTGCATTCTGAACTTCTAGTTGTCTGCACTATAAACTTCTAGTGTTGTGCAGCATAGCCTTTTAGTGGTCTGCACTCTGAGCTTCTAGTGCTGTGCACCAGAGCCTTTTTTCTGCTGGAGTTCTTAAAGTATTCACATATTAAAACTTTTGCAATGTAGTATCAAAGGGCCCAAACAAAGAAGCTGAGGATGAGGTTCATGGCAAAATTGTTTACGTTTGAGCTGAACGGTAAATGGAAAGATGTGCATCAAGAAGTGAAGCACTACTATTCAGGAACAGGAAACCCATTCAATTTTCGCCAAACAAATTTTCCATTTACATGTACCAAATTGCCAAAAATAGGTTCTTGATTGTTTGCAACAGTATGTATATTGTTCTTTATTTTGAGATCATAACTATGGATATTTTTTTCTGTTTAAAACAAATATGGTTATTATAATACAGATATGATTATTAGTATTTTGGAGCTTATGTCTCAAGTGTCAGTGGAATGTAATATAGTATATTAGCAGTCTGCACATTAAGCAATTTGTGGTGTACAACATAATTTTATAGTGTTGTGCAACATAGATTATCAGTACACAGACTTGTGCATGATTATATTTTTGTATCTGTTCAAAACTAGTAGATAATAAGTCACAATTTATTACTGCTATGAACCATATGCTAATGTTTACTCATACTTGGCAAACTTTAATATTTCATAGATTCATAGGGAAAACATGGTGTGTGAAACACCAAACAAAACAGACAAAAGACGACATGCATGAAAAAGAAGGTACAACCAATCCTTCATCTGCCTATGGCTTAGGGATCAACTGTAATATTACCCAGGAATTGTTGATATTCCCTTAGTGCCACCAGCATGCGTTCGTTGGCAGCTCTTTGTTCTCTGTTCCAAGTAAGGACGTCGTCTCGTTCCATCTCACCCAACAACTTGACAACCTTTGCATCCAGCATCAACATCTGATACTGGATCATTGTGAACTTCAACTTCCGAAGGTGGTGAATGGAATCTATACGTCTTTCCTCATCTTCGATGTTCATGCGAATCCAACTAGTAGTATCATTTGCACCGTTGGAGGCCATTTTTTGCTTTGTGGAACTAAAGATATTTGTGTGCAGATGTGGATTGAAAGATGTGTTCAAGTGTTTGCTAAGTGGGGGGTATTTATACCCCTGGTCCAAGGGCATGTTTGGTTATCCAAAACTAAGTTATGGACTAAATGGGTAGTTTCTTTTCAACACCACCTCTACTCTTATACAATAAATTCTCAACCACTATATCTTCAAAATTGATCAACTTCTGATCAGTGCATCTCTCTTTTCATAGCTAAATCTCCCTCGTTTTTTTAAACATATCTATTTTCAGATCAGTGCTTCAGGGTCATGGTGGTTGCCTTTCTAATCACTTCATCATACCCAAAACAGTCATAAATATTAGTGGTGTGTAGAATGTTATATCAGTGGTGTGCATTTTTAAGTATTATAAATTTAGTGTGTAGATTACTCTGTCAGTGGTGTGCATTTTAAACTGTTTGTGATGTGCAGCATAATTTGTTAGTGCATAGACTTTACCCGTTGTTGTTTTGTATCTGATAATAAAACAATAAATACTATGTATTATATGATTCATTATAACATAAAAATTATGGAATATGGTTTTTGCGTCACATTATTATTTATTTATTTATTATTCTTAGTGGACCTGACATAGGTCTAGTCAATGACCATTTATCAGTAATTGTAGTGGGCTGAGCCCAATTGAATATGAAAAGACACTCCTCGCGCGCCTTCATTAATGGACGCGACATGCGTCAATTAACACGCCACGTCCTCCATTCACGGTGATTTAATCAGTTTAAATTTTGTAATTAAGATTAACCCTGTCACGCCCCAATTTCAGTAAACCGAACTCGGGACGCGAACGTTTTAAAAACATAAAAACACTTGAAACCTGTTTTCATTGAATCACTTTAAAATACCAGTTTAGTTCAACAAAATAATAATTACAACTTAAAACACGTCCAAAAAAGTGGACCAAAGACATGGTATCCGTCGCTAGACTCAAAACACCCAGAAACCCGCTTCAAGCTCTTCAAGCTTCAGAAGCTCACCTAGTCCAGCCTACGAACGGTACCTGTAGGAAAAGCAGCTAGGGGTGAGCTTTCGCTCACCACCGCGGATAACAGACTGACTACGGCATAATTAGCAGACAAAGCCGGTAACACCAAAAATAAAGTCAACACCGGGGAATACTGTCCCCAACCCAAGTACTCTGACTGACACGCACCTACTGTTACCTTCCTTGACCAACTCAACACTCTGACACGTAAAGTAGACTCGACACAACGATCACGACCTCTTCCAAGGACTCAAAAGAAACCACGCAACACCAAACAAGATCCCGAAGGATCGCACACCAACCAAGATCACAAAGGATCGCAAACCAGCTGCTCAGTAACCTCCCTAACTCACGCGCTTTGCCGAACCCCTCAGGCCAGGCGGTCGACCTGTCTCAGTAACCTCTCTTACTCACGCGCTTTGTCAAACCACTCAGGCTAGGCGGTCGACCTGTCTCACTCACGCGCTTTGCCAAACCACTCAGTCCAGGCGGTCGACCTGTCTCACTCACGCGCTTTGCCGAACCACTCAGGCCAGGCGGTCGACCTGTCTCACTAACCTCTCTCACTCACGCGCTTTGCCGAACCACTCAGGCCAGGCGGTCGACCTGTCTCACTAACCTCTCTCACTCAGGTAACCACAATCACAATCACAAGCAAATTCAACAGACAACAACAACACAGGTTCAACACTCCACAGGCACTTATGGCCACACAAGACACCAACGGTAAAACTCGGACTCAACAGCCCCACAGGCACTCACGGCCTCCCAAGACACACTGACAGTGAAACACGGACTCAAACGCCCCACAGGCACTCACAGCCTCCCAAAACACCAAAGGTAAAGACACGGGTTCAACAACCCCACGGGCACTCACGGCCACCCAAAACACCGAAACGACAACACAGGCTCTCATGGCCACCCAAGACTCAGCAATAAATAACACGGGCTCTCAAGGCCACCCAAGACTCAGCAATAAATAATACGGGCTCTCAAGGCCACCCAAACTCAACAATAAACAACACGGGCTCTCAAGGCCACCCAAACTCGACAATAAACAACACGGGCTCTCAAGGCCACCGAAACTCAACAATAAATAATACGGGCTCTCAAGGCCACCCAACTCAACAGTAAATAACACACAACAACCTCCGGCATAATCGATGTCTCCAACTGTCCTAAGATCACTAGTTTCACAAACAACCTCCGGGCATGGTCATATGCCTCCATTAAATCAAATAACGCTAAGTTCTCTGTTCCTATGACACTACTAAGTGTCACATGCTTTTCCAGTAATCGCTACGTTCCCGTATCATGCATTTCTAATATTCGCTAACCTACTCACCCACGACACCCCAGTGTCACATGCATTTCTACTATTAACTTTCCCTAGTCAGGGCCGAGATCCGGCTACTTTTCCATACCTCAACTGAAGAGCAACCGCTATGTCTCCTAGCTGCTGACGTCCGGGCTCGCTACCTCCGGTCTTCTCTTCGATCGAAGCCGGACTATAAATTTAACACGAAGCCACAAATCAATAACGGTTCCACCGTTAAACTAAAGGTTACGATTAGTCTTGTTTAGAACCGACAGTTGTCCCTTAAACTCGAGCGGAATAAAATCGGGGTCACGGCGAATCGGGTTTGAGTACCCGAGCACCGAACCGGTGCATGCGAGGCACGATCCCAATGCACAAATCCCGAGGTCCGATCTTTTGAGCCCAGAATGAATTAAGTTCGGTTCTTGAACAACTGTCCCTAAATACCGTTTACAACTTTGATTCTCAAACTCCTCGATTTAACACCGTTTTTTTTAAACCAAATTTATTTTAATTCCTTTTTATTTTAAATAAACTGATTTTTCAATTCGAAAACAAATTCTTTTCCTTTTTGTTTAACTCAACTGACTTTGGTCAAACTAAAAACAGATCCGAAAACCAGCTTTTACTCCAATCTGATTTTTGATCCAAATACTTCCCTTTTCAATTCAAAAACCGTTCCAAATATTAATCAATTTCC
The DNA here is from genome assembly GCA_963921825.1 of Erodium maritimum. NCBI lineage: Eukaryota > Viridiplantae > Streptophyta > Magnoliopsida > Geraniales > Geraniaceae > Erodium > Erodium maritimum. The sequence continues at coordinate 116,194,108 of OY997588.1, forward strand.
TTATCAGGTTTAATAGATATGGTTTCCCTTCAACAGATCCAAATTAACTCGAAAAGAACCGCACGGGAACCGAAAAGAGGGGCTCGGTTTTGAAACCGGCCGGCCACCGACGGAGACGCCGCCGGCGACCAAGGCCTCAGAAGTCGTGAATCTAACTGTGAAGGGGGGAACAACGACGGGGAGGTCGACGTTGAGCACGGGCTTCGTCCCGGCCGGAAAAGCACGGCGACGACGTCGGTGGTGATCGAGGGCGCGGCGGAGCACGGTTGAACCCCTCGGAGCAGATCTGGACGGCGTGGGGAAATAAGGGGAAGAAGAAGACGAAGAAGAGGGTGAGGAGGTCGGGCGATGAGGACGTGGCCGATGAGCTTGGACGGAAACGGACGAGAGGGCGGCGGTCTATAGCTGATGGGGAAGACGTGGGAGAGTGGGGTTTGTGGTGGTCGGAAACGGAGCGAGAGAGGGAGGTGGCTGGTGGGGGTTGAACGGAGAGAGGAGACGGCGGCGAATGGAAGGAAGGGAGGTGGTTGCCGGTTGGACGGAGGAGACGACGAGAGAGGAGAGGGTATGTGGTCGGTTGCGCGAAACGAAGAGGAGAGGGAAGCCAAAAAATGGCTGCTGAACCCTAGGGTTTGGCTTATATAGCCTGGGTTTGGGCCGGGTCAGCACTTGGGCCGGTTCTGACTCGGGCCGGGTATGTCCGGTCCAGCCCAAAACATTTTTTTTTGCACTTATTTCAATAACCTACCTTAGGGTTTTCGGATTGCAATTTAATACCCTTTTGAAGCGAAGCGGGTTTTACAATCTACCCCCCTTAAAGGAATTTGGCCCACGAAATTTAAAACAACGCCCAAATATGATACAATGAAAATACGTACTCTGAAAGGTTTCGCGCTAGGTATGGGATCCTGAGGTCCGGGAGTCGGTAACTGCGTACACTCTTCCCTCCGACTCCTGCTGCCTCTGACCCGGCGCACTGGCTGTCGGATACCCAGAGCTCCGTTGCTGTCTCGGAGTCGGCGCGCTCGTCGACGGCTGCGAAAACCTCGACTGCTGACCCTGACAGGGGCGGCCTCTGGGCGACCGCGCGGTATACGACTGTTGTGGTCGTCGCGCTGACGTTGCCATAACCGGCTCAGGGCACCTTGCAACGGCATGCCCGAGCTGGTGGCACCGGAAACACCTCCTATGGTCAGCCCTCGGCTCCATGTCCTGGCCTGTCCAGCTGGTTGCTGGTAGCACCGCGAGCCCTCCTCCCATCGGACACTCTCGATAAAAGTGGTCTCGCTGCCCACATGTGAAACATGCCGTCCCCCACTCTGAGGCGGCTGGCCCCACTGATGCTACCGACCCCATCTGTCTCGGTCCACCCTGCTGAGCATGTGGTCGAAAGAAATCTGTGGTCCTTTGTCTCGTCGGGTCTCGTGACTCGGACGGCCCTGCGAAGCTGGTCGGCCGCTGTCGGACCTCACGGGTCCTGGCCGCATCCCGGATCCCCTGTTCCACCGTCGCTGCGGTGTCCACGAGATCTGTGTACTTCCGCAGTCTCAAGACGAGAATCTGGTTCCGAATCTCCAGCCTCAGTCCTCCTTGGAACCGCAGGCAACGGTTCTGCTCGGTCATCACCATCTCCGGCGCGAATCTGGCCAAAGCTGTGAACCTGGCCTCGTACTCTGCTACCGTCATCCCCTCATGTTCCAAGTCTAGGAACTGCCGATGTCGCTCCAAACGAGCCGACTCGGGAAAGTATTGTTCCATAAAAACTGTCTGGAAGATGCTATAGTCATAACCGACCATGTCCTTCACACGCCCCCACCAGTGGTAGGCGCTGTCTCTCAGCCGGTGGGCCGCGAAGGACACCCTGCGACGACCCTCCTCGACACCCGATGTATCCAGGTCTCGCGTGACCTGCTCTAGCCACCTCTCAGCTAGGTCGGGGTTCGGCTCCCCGACGAATGTAGGTGTCCCGAGCTTCAGGAAGTCTAGTAGTGCTCGGGATGTGTGATCCTCTGTCTGACCGGGCCTCATTGGGACCGCGGCTGCCTCAGGGGTTTGCTGAAGCCGACTCTCGGTTGGCAATGACCGCCACTAAACTCTGGACTGTCCTGGTCAACTCATCCAGGGCAGTCATGACGGGTGGGTCTGCGACCGGCGGGACGCTGGGCGTGCCCGTGGAAAGTCCCGCATCGCTCCTCTTGTCCTCACCGACAGGAGTACCCTGCGCCTAGGCGTACTCGGCGGGCTCAACGGTGGGCACCCGTCCTGGTGTCCCCGCTGACCGTCCCCACCTGCCTCGCGAGGGCGCTCGTCCTCGTGCCACTGCTGCTCTTCCTCGTCTGCCACGAGCCATCAGCAGGTATCCTCTGCACGGATACACGCAAACGTTCAGTTTGCGAACTCAAATAAGGACAACCAGCTCGAATACACTAACGTTCCCACGATCTACGTCTACCCCAACGTACTTGTTACTAAACGCCACACCGTTCATGCTAACCATACTTTAATTACCATAACACGTAGGCGGAACCTCAAATTTAACCACACAAACGTACAACAAGCCCTCATCCAGTCCTTTATGCACTCACTTATAACTTTCCGCAACCAAGCCAGTGTTCGCTACTCGTCCCTTGCGGGAAAGTAGTAAAGGGGATGAGCGTGATGCTCACCTCCACGGACACCCGTTCGATTATGGCATACTAGTAACGCACCAAGGACTTACCACTCTAGTCAGGGCAAAACACCAACCCAAACCTACTGCCAACATGTCACACTGCTCAAGTCATTAACACCTCAATTACTCTTTTATGTAAGGGAACCCTCGAAAAGGGGATTATATTCTCAATTCAGCAACTACTATTGCTTACAACCTCAATACCCCAACACAACCGTGAACACCGCCACACAAAGCCAACACTCAACTTGCACAGTCAAGACGGTGAGAAGGACAAGGATCACGGACTCGTGACAGACCCCGTCTCGGTTGGGGTCATGGAGTGACGAAGATCTAAAATTTGCCAGAACTCTCTGGTCCGTCACGGATCTGTGACACTCGCGCAGACCTGTTTTCCAAACTCGGTTCTAACTCGGACCTTAACCTGTTTTAACCCCAAAATTTGCCTTAAACGACACACACGCTTGACTACCAAATCAGAAAACACACGCGCCACGATTCACAGACCAAGAAAGTCATTCAACCTCAACCAAAACACGAGCCGACAAGGCCAAACGACAACCCAATTACACTCGCCCACCGGGCCAACCAACACCGAACCACGCCCACCGGGCCAACCAAAATCAAACACGCCCTCAGGGCCAATCAATTTTAAAACTTTCTCTTCCCCCCCTTTTTTTTTAAAACCTCATACTTGACATCACGTAGTTACAACCCGGTCCAGGCGTCCCCGAACTACGTTGTACCGACTTAACATCAACACTGTCACGTTCGACTACAGGAGCGCTCCTGAGTCGAGACGCGACAGCTCAAAAACGTTTCACGCAGCACACACAAACAGTATGCCAGTAACCCCGTACTGCACATACACATAGACAAAACAAAACTCAAGACATTAAGGGTTTACACACGGTTCCCGACTTACGTACCCAACGCACGACGGGACTTTACTGACTCGACTCTCCCCACCTAATTGAATGACAGTCCGAGGTGTGAAACCTCGAGCTCTGATACCAAGCTGTCACGCCCCAATTTCAGTAAACCGAACTCGGGACGCGAACGTTTTAAAAACATAAAAACACTTGAAACCTGTTTTCATTGAATCACTTTAAAATACCAGTTTAGTTCAATAAAATAATAATTACAACTTAAAACACGTCCCAAAAAGTGGACCAAAGACATGGTATCCGTCGCTAGACTCAAAACACCCAGAAACCCGCTTCAACTCTTCAAGCTTCAGAAGCTCACCTAGTCCAGCCTACGAACGGTACCTGTAGGAAAAGCAGCTAGGGGTGAGCGTTCGCTCACCACCGCGGATAACAGACTGACTACGGCATAATTAGCAGACAAAGCCGGTAACACCAAAAATAAAGTCAACAACGGGGAACACTGTCCCCAACCCAAGTACTCTGACTGACACGCACCTACTGTTACCTTTCTTGACCAACTCAACACTCTGACATGTAAAGTAGACTCGACACAACGATCACGACCTCTTCCAAGGACTCAAAAGAAACAACGCAACACCAAACAAGATCCCGAAGGATCGCACACCAACCAAGATCACAAAGGATCGCAAACCAGCTGCTTTGTAACCTCCCTCACTCACGCGCTTTGCCGAACCACTCAGGCCAGGCGGTCGACCTGTCTCACCCACGCGCTTTTCCGAACCACTCAGGCCAGGCGGTCGACCTGTCTCACTCACGCGCTTTGCCGAACCACTCAGGCCAAGCGGTCGACCTGTCTCACTAACCTCTCTCACTCACGCGCTTTGCCGAACCACTCAGGCCAGGCGGTCGACCTGTCTCACTAACCTCTCTCACTCAGGTAACCACAATCACAATCACAAAGCAAATTCAACAGACAGCAATAACAGAGGTTCAACACTCCACAGGCACTCATGGCCACACAAAACACCAACGGTAAAACTCGGACTCAACAGCCCCACAGGCACTCACGGCCTCCCAAGACACACTGACAGTAAAACACGGACTCAAACGCCCCACAGGCACTCACGGCCTCCCAAAACACCAAAGGTAAAGACACGGGTTCAACAACCCCACGGGCACTCACGGCCACCCAAAACACCGAAACGACAACACAGGCTCTCATGGCCACCCAAGACTCAGCAATAAATAACACGGGCTCTCAAGGCCACCCAAGACTCAGCAATAAATAACACGAGCTCTCAAGGCCACCCAAGACTCAGCAATAAATAATACGGGCTCTCAAGGACACCCAAACTCGACAATAAACAACACGGGCTCTCAAGGCCACCCAAACTCAACAATAAATAATACGGGCTCTCAAGGCCACCAACTCAACAGTAAATAACACGCAACAACCTCCGGCATAATCGATGCCTCCAACAGTCCTAAGATCACTAGTTTCACAAACAACCTCTGGGCATGGTCATATGCCTCCAGTAAATCAAATAACGCTAAGTTCTCTGTTCCTATGACACTACTAAGTGTCACATGCTTTTCCAGTAATCGCTACGCTCCCGTATCATGCATTTCTAATATTCGCTAACCTACTCACCCACGACACCCCAGTGTCACATGCATTTCTACTGTTAACTTTCCTTAATCAGGGCCGAGATCCGGCTACTTTTCCCTACCTCAACTGAAGAGAAACTGCTATGTCTCCTAGCTGCTGACATCCTAGCTCGCTACCTCCGGTCTTCTCTTCTATCGAAGCCGGACTCTAAATTTAACACGAAGCCACAAATCAATAACGGTTCCACCGTTAAACTAAAGGTTACGATTAGTCTAGTTTAGAACCGACAGTTGTCCCTTAAACTCGAGCGGGATAAAAGCGGGGTCACGACAAATTGGGTTTGAGTACCCGAGCACCGAACCGGTGCATGCGAGGCACAGTCCCAATGCACGAGTCCCGAGGTCCGATTCAGCAGTCCGCTTTTGTTCCTTTTTAAACTCAAATAGCAATCCACTTTAACCAGAGTTCCAGATTCGTCCCCAATTCCGATTAATAACCCTTTTTCAAAACAGAACGGTTTTTGTTTCAAATCAAAATCCCTTTTATTTCAAATCTGTTTCTGTTCCGATCTTTTGAGCCCAGAATGAATTAAGTTCGGTTTTTGAACAACCGTCCCTAAATCCCGTTTACAACTTTGATTCTCAAACTCCTCGATTTAAAACCGTTTTTTTAAAACCAAATTTATTTTAATTCCTTTTTATTTTAAATAAAATGATTTTTCGATTTGAAAACAAATTGTTTTCCTTTTTGTTTAACTTAACTGACTTTGGTCAAACTTAAAACAGATCCGAAAACCAGCTTTTACTCCAATCTGATTTTTGATCCAAATACTTCCCTTTTCAATTCAAAAACCGTTCCAAATATTAATCAACTTCCTTATCAGGTTTAATAGATATGGTTTCCCTTCAACAGATCCAAATTAAATCGAAAAGAACCGCACGGGAACCGAAAAGAGGGGCTCGGTTTTGAAACCGGCCGGCCACCGACGGAGACGCCGCCGGCGACCAAGGCCTCAGAGGTCGTGAATCTAACCGTGAAGGGGGGAACAACGGCGGGGAGGTCGACGTTGAGCATGGGCTTCGTCCCGGCCGGAAAAGCACGGCGACGGCGGCGGTGGTGATCGAGGGCGCGGCGGAGCACGGTTGAACCCCTCGGAGCTGATCTGGACGGCGTGGGGAAATAAGGGGAAGCAGAAGACGAAGAAGAGGGTGCAGAGGTCGGGCGACGAGGACGTGGCGGGCGAGCTTGGACGGAAACGGACGAGAGGGCGGCGGTCTGTAGCTGACGGAGAAGACGTGGGAGAGTGGGGTTTGTGGTGGTTGGAAACGGACCGAGAGCGGGAGGTGGCTGGTGGGGGTTGAACGGAGAGAGGAGACGGCGGCGAATGGAAGGAAGGGAGGTGGTTGCCGGTTGGACGGAGGAGACGACGAGAGAGGAGAGGGTTTGTGGTCGGCTGCGCTAAACGAAGAGGAGAGGGAAGCCAAAAAATGGCTGCTGAACCCTAGGGTTTGGCTTATATAGCCTGGGTTTGGGCCGGGTCAGCACTTGGGCCGGTTCTGACTCGGGCCGGGTCTGTCCGGTCCAGCCCAAAACTTTTTTTTTTTTGCACTTATTTCAAAAACCTACCTTAAGGTTTTCGGATTGCAATTTAATACCCTTTTGAAGCGAAGCGGGTTTTACAAACCCAACACCCTTTGATTCCCTAAAACGCGTCCCTTGATTCGTTATATATAGTGTCCTTGACGTAGAGTCCTTTCAGTCACCACAAACTCTTTTGAATAGAGAGATCAGAGGGATATCTTTTCGGAAGCGATTTTCTAGTTGCATGATGGAAAACGATGATAAGAGGGATATCATCAATCAATTCCCCAACAATCTGCTCCTCCAAATTTTCGACAGGCTTCTGGAGGAAAGTGATGGTCCCTTCTTTCCTCTTTCTGTCTGGTAAGCGATACTATGTTCTTTCCCTTTTCCTTCTGGTAAATCAATCCCAAATCAGTGTCTGTTTATATTTATTGTTGATTATATTGAAGATTGATTACACAAATCTCGTATTTTTGTTTATTACTTCTGCAATTCGTGGTTTAATTAGTTGCAAGAGGTTTTATGAACTTCTCCATCGTGATGAGAGAGTTCTTTCCCGTCTCCGCTGCCAATTTAGGCCTGAAGTTGTTCGAGCTGTTAGAGGACGTAGCTGCCGCGTTCTTCGCAGGGCAGCTAATGCACGCAATTACAGGGCAAGGTTTTTGCTTGCCTTCTACTACACATTCAATAGCAGTTTCAACTGCTATGGACTGAGGCTCCTGTCCGAGTTTGATTGCACCACAACCTGGAGGCGGCGTTACATCATGGGAATGGCCCAAATCAATGCAGGTACGTTTGATTATGGTGTTCAGATTCTGGTCGGGTTAATCATGGAGGTGATGGAAGGGGATGAGGAAAGGCGTGAACTTCGAACCTGCCGATATGATTTCCAAAGGATGCTAAGAAGGAACAGGCGTCGAAATTTGGTTGTCACTGAGTGCTGCTTTGAAGAAGACATCGGGCATTGGCATCCTAAGGTTTTCGATACTATCGACCATGGTGGTGATTTGAACGTCAGTTGTGCTTATTGTATCGTAGATATAGAGACCTATAAGCTGCGTTACAAATTGTATTAGGTTAAAAAGTTTATCTATTTTGTAATGCTTTCAGCTTTTTATATATAATACAAGTATGGTTTTTTGAGCTTCTAAAACAGTCGACTACAATGTGATAATTGTTTGTGTTACATACCACTAAAATGCAAGTAAACACATCAAATAAATTGAAATTAATTATATATTATAAGTATGGTTTTTGGTACCAAAATATTAGATTACAATGTGATAATTGGTTATTTTGCAAACCACTAACATGCAAGATAACACATCAAAATAAATTGAAATACTGAACTTTGACAAAGATAAGGAACAAATATTATCAATTTCTTCAAGGTTTTCAACACAAATAACAAACAAAACAGTAGTAATATCCATCAAAGAAAGAGAGAAACAGACTATTATTCAAAACAAAGCATTAAACAAAATATATAGATATTTTTTATTTCATATTAAGCCTTCTAGGAGGACACGATTTTTCCTATGTTATGACCTTCATCTGCATCATCATCCCTTTTCCTTTTCTTTTCATTCTTCAGGTTTACCTCCTTTTCTTCTTCCTTTTCATTCTTTAGACCTTTAACTTCTGCCTTTGCTTTCTCTCCTTCGTTGTTTTCAACTTCTGAAAGTTTAGAAGAAACTTCGCCCTCATCACCTAACAGCTCTGGGTAGTACGTATCTCTGCTTGAACTTATTTGAGTGCTATCGCATCTGGTTGTAGGAGAAACATATATCAAATCCTCTGGAAGTAGATCGCCAGACATTTTTTAAGTTGTGGTTTGATTGTGAAGGAGAAGGAAATTATGAACAAGTTAGACAGAGCAGAGTATTATATATAAGTTCGGTTGATGACGCTTTTGGAAACGAAGAGGCACGTACCTTATATGAAACGAAAACTTAAAAAAATGATTAAAATAATTATTTTCTTTGGCAATTACTAGAAAATATAGGAGAACTAAATGGCGGTTTCCTTTAATCATTATACTTTTTCGTATCTGTACACGCGTCTTGTACAATAATTACCCGGATTTTTTTTTTAATCTCTAGATGAATCTCAGGCCCATTAGGGTTTTTAGAGTCCAAATAGCCATGATGTCCTAAAAGACAGATATAAATGCCTAGTGCAACGATTTGACTATTCATATCTGAGAACAGGTTGGAGCCACTATTTATCTTCGTCGTCAAATCTACTTTGTGCTCCCTACAGTGTCAGAGGTATAAATGCCTAGTGCTCCCTACAGTGTCAGATTTTCATCAAGGTGTGGCTTCTCAATTTTTTTATTGTTATTAGTTTTCTTAACCTTGCAATTATTGCCTATTTTTTTTAGTTTAATCTGAAGTTTATTTATTATACCAGATTGAACTGTTTATTTACTTTTGTATACATCCGCCCTATAGCTATGGACTGTATTTGTATTCATTTGTGAATTAAGTGGACTGTTTTTGCACTGGTTAATCTTCTTTTTTTTATTAACTTAAATGCCATTGTATTATAAGTAGCATATATATATAGTAGTGGTGTGTTTAATAAACTATTAGTAGTCTGCATTGTAATAACCACTCCCGGTCAACGCCAGTCAAACCTGCGAAAAACAGGAAAATTTTTAAAAAATTTAGCAGACACTTAACTGAACCGGAATTGGACCCCGAGGGTTATACCGGACTTAACTTGACCCCGTTATCGACCAAAGTGAGTTCCGGGGGACTCAGGGCAACTTTCTGATCAATTTGGGAAATGTTGACTTTTCGCTGGAAAAGTCAACCGAGCGACGTTTTGATCCATTCGAGGACTGTTTTGGATCCAAAAAGCTTAGCCGTCGTCGCAGCGGTCTTAGTTGAGCCGTTTCCTTGTAGCCCGTGAAGTTTCGTAATTTCTTGGAAAAAGTGCCCGTTCGGGGCCCGAAACGTTCGAATTTCGCGAATCTGATTGGAAAATATTTAGAAGATATTTTCCAAAAAGGTGTGGGACCCACTTGATCACATGTCAACTATATGGTGGTGTTAGGTTTTTGGACAAGACAAGAGAAGACTTCAATAATGTTAGTTTATAATTAAGTATTATTTTGTTACTTTTTAAAACAAAACAAAAGGGAAGGAAATTGTGAAGTACACGTCCATTTTCAGAAAAGGAGAGTTGTGTAGAGAGAGAAAGTGGAGAGAAGAGAGAGAAGGAGGAAAAGGAAAAAGAAAGGAGAAAGGTTAGAGTTTTGTGATTTCCCGACAATCCGACCGACGGATCGTCTCAACGGTTGAAGAATCGAGCTCACCCCATCATTCTCTACGGTGAGCACCTAACCGATTTTCGTTTTGGTACGTTTGAAATTTAGGGTTTGAGTTTAAACGGTTTGATTATGGTTGGGTTTTGGTTAGAGTTGGTTTAAAGATGAATGGTTGAGGTTTGGGGTTCGTTAGGAACGTTTTGGGGCGAAAAGGAAATTTTCCTAATTGTGGCCGGGTGGGGCCCACATGCCCAAGTATCGGGTTTTCGTGTTTGGGTGGTTTAGGACGATCCCCAAGTAGTTAATCCACACCCGGATCGAAATTTGGAATTAAATTGTGAAAGTTGTAATTGACGGGTTTAGAAACTTTAAACGCTAATTAAATGACTCGGAAGTCGGAATTCGATTCCGTCGAGTGCCTAGGAACCCTTGAATTATTCTAAGACCGTAGAAACGAAAACGGGAATTTTCGGAGCCCCGGAAGGGCGTTTTCAAAACCCGGGCAGATTCGCCATGTCGGGCGAATCGGGCCTTTCCGGGTCCATTATCAACAATGTCGAGTAATTGGGAAGTTTGGGAGTAATCGACATTGTCGGGGTTGCATTTGGGGGTTTAATACTTTAAATTCGGGTTTCGCCTACTTACTTAAAAAGTGTGTTAATTGTAATAATTGTAGACCGTATCGCCTACCGTGGAAAGAGGAGGCTAAGAGGGAAATTTGGAGCATTGCTGGAGAGCGAGCATTGGTTGTGACACGCTTCACAAGGTAGGGAAAAGTAGCCGGATCTCGGCCCTGACTAGGGAAAGTTAACAGTAGAATTGCATATGACACCGGGGTGTCGTGGGTTAAGTAGGTTTATCGAATAGTAGAAATGCATGATACGGGAACGTAGTGATTATTGGAAAAGCATGTGACACTTAGTAGTGTCGTAGGAACAGAGAACTTAGCGTTGTTAGAATTACTGGAGGCATATGACCATGCCCGGAGGTTGTTTGTGAACTTATCGATATTAGGAGTACTGGAGGCATATGATCATGCCTGGAGGTTGAATGAGGAACTGTTGATATTAGGACTGTTGGAGGCTTTGGTTAAGCCGGAGGTTGTTTGTTTATTGGTGTCTTGGGTGGCCTTGAGAGCCCGTGTTTGACTGTTGAGTTTTGGGTGGCCATGAGAGCCCGTGTTATTATTTGTGTTTGGGTGGCCATGAGAGCCTGTGTTTTGAGGTTGGTGTCTTTGGTTGGCCTGACCGAGTTAGAGTCTCGGGGGAGGTTGCAAGCATTCTTTGGTTGGCTTACGAGTTAGAGTCTCGGTAAGTTGCGAGCGTGTATTATTGTTGAGTTTGGGGTGGCCATGAGTGCCCGTGGGGTTGTTGAACCCGTGTCTTTACCTTTGGTGTTTTGTGTGGCCATGTGAGCCCGTGGGGTTGTGAACCCGTGTCTTTACTGTTGGTAGTTTGAGTGGTTGTGAGTGCCCGTGGGGTTGTTGAGCCTGTGAGTTACTGTTGGTGTGTCTTGGGTGGCCATGAGAGCCCGTGTTTGACTGTCGAGTCTTGGGTGGCCATGAGAGCCAGTGGTTGACTGTTGAGTCTTGGGTGGCCATGAGACCCCGTGTTTGACTGTTGAGTCTTGGGTGGCCATGAGGGCCCGTGTTTGACTGTTGGTGTCTAGGGAGGCCATGTGTGCCCGTGGGGTTATTGAACCTGTGTCCTTACTGTTGGTGTGTCTTGGGAGGCCGTGAGTGCCTGTGGGGTTGTTGAACCCGTGTCTTTATCGTTGGTGTGTCTTGGGAGGCCGTGAGTGCCCGTGGGGCTGTTGAGTCCGTGTTTGTGGTTGGTGTCTTGGGTGGCTATGAGTGCATGTGGACTGTTGAACCTGTGTTGTTGCTGTTTGTTGAACTTGCTTGTGATTGTGATTGTGGTTACCTGAGTGAGAGAGGTTACTGAGACAGGTCGACTGCCTGGACCGACTGGGATCGGAAAGAGCGAGGGACAGAGAAGTTGTAAGACAGGTCGACTGCCTGGACCGACTTTGTGTTGGAAAGAGCGAGGGACAGAGAAGTTGTAAGACAGGTCGACTGCCTGGACCGACTTTGTGTTGGAAAGAGCGAGGGACAGAGAAGTTTTAAGACAGGTCGACTGCCTGGACCGACTTTGTGTTGGAAAGAGCGAAGGACAGAGAGGTTACTAAGACAGGTCGACCGCCTGGACCGACTGGGATCGGAAATGGCGATATACATAGATGGTTACTGACAGATCGACCGCCTGGCCCGATTGGGATCGGAAAGGGCGAGAGAAATAGAATTGGTTACTGAACAGCTGGTTTGCGATCCTTTGTGATCTTGTTTGGTGTGCGATCCTTTGTGATCTTGTTTGGTGTTGCGTAGTTTCTTTTGTTTCCTTGGAAGAGGTCGTGATCGTTGTGTCGGTCTACTTACATGTTTGAGTGTTGAGTCATTCGAGGAAGGTCACCGTGGGTGGTTGTCAGTCAGAGTACTTGAGTTGGGGACGGTGATCCCCAGATTTGAGTTTGTTGTTGGTGTTACCGACATTGTCTGCTAATTATGTCGTAGTCAGTCTGTTATCTGTGGTGGTGAGCGAACGCTCACCCCTAGCTGCTTTTCCTACAGGTACTGATCACAGGACGGACTAGGGAAGCTCTCGAAGCTAGGAGCGGAGTCCGGGTTTTGTCTTTTGAGTCTAGTGACAGATACCTTGTACTTTTGTCCACGTGTTGGGACGTGTTTTTAAGTTGTAAACATTATTTTGATTAATTAAATGGATATTTTAAAGTGTTTATCCAAAACATGTTTCATTGTTTTATTGTTTTAAAACGTTCGCGTCCCGAGTTCGGTTTAGTGAAATTGGGTCGTGACATGCATGATAGTACTGTGCAGCTTTATCTATGTTGCTCTGTATCTGATAAAAACATTACAAAAAAAAATTGGTCATATCCCTTTTCAGGTAAATATAATGGATCAGAGAGGGGTTCTTGGTGTTGATTATATCACCTCTTTGCCAGAAAATGTATTGGTTAATATTCTGAAGAGGAGTTTAGATGATTTTGACAGCAATTTGGTTATACTCTCATCCTGGTAATCAATTTCACACCTGTGCCTTAGAATTTTGTCCTTCATTATTAATAATTAATTTTTTAACTTTTTTTTCGAATTCAGTTGCAAATTATTTTATAGACTTATGTCTACTGAGAAGGATATTCTGATGGAGCTACCTTGTACTTTCCACCCGAGGACGGTGAAAGCTGTCGACCATGACGGCTCCAAAATTCTTGAAAGGGCCACTGATTTTGGGAACCTTAATGCAACATATCTTCTGGCTTTGTACCTCATCTTCAATTCTGATACTCCTGAGCGAGGACTTCAGTTTCTTGAGACGTGTGACAATGAGTCAACTTTGTTGAGGAGGTATGTCTATGGGATGGACAAATTGAAAGTACATGATCCTGATGATCTTGAAGCGGTTCTTGGTCTATATGGTTTCTTTGCGGGGATTGATCCTTATGACAGGCATGAGGTATTTTAGTGTCGTCGTGTTTTCCGCCGAATGTTGCAGGATAGGAATTGGAGACATCTAAAACACACAAACTTGTGCAAATCGACCAGATATCCCGATCACTGGAACAAAAAAGTCGCAGCAATTACATATCTTAAAGAGTACTGTTACAACTGCATAGATTGTTTAATTGATATTTAAACATATAAACTGAAGCACAAAACTGTTTAAGTAGGACTTTTTTTTTTGTAATAGACTGCATCTCGGCATTTTTTTGTCAAACATGTTATGAATGTCAAAATATTTTTAGGTATGAATGAGAAACTTTCAGCAGTTTGAATATTAAATTATTAGTACTATGTGTTGTAAAATTTCAGCAGTACTTTGAATATCAAATCCTCTGGAAGTAGATTGCCAGACATTTTTTAAGTTGTGGTTTGATTGTAAAGAAGAAGGAAATTATGAACAAGTTCGACAGAGCAGAGTATTATATATAAGTTCGGTGGATGAGGCACATACCTTATATGAAACGAAAACTTAAAAAAATGACTAAAATAATTTTTTTTTTGGCAATTACTACAAAATATAGGAGAACTAAATGGCGGTTTCCTTTAATCATTACTTTTTTTCGAATCTCTAGATGAATCTCAGGCCCATTATGGTTTTTAGAGTCCAAGTAGCCATGATGCCCTAAACGACAGAGGTATTAATGCCTAGTGCAACGATTTGACCATTCATATCTGAGGACAGGTTGGAGCCACTATTTATCTTCCTCGTCAGGTTGGAGCCACTCTTCATCTTCCTCTTCAAATCTATTCTGTGCTGCCTACAGAGCCACGATTTTCATCAAGGTGTGTCTTCTCAAGTTTTCTATTGTTATTAGTTTTTTTGACTTTGCGATTGTTACCTATGTTTTTTTTAGTTTAATCTTAAATTTTCTATTTATTATACCAGATTTAATTGTTTATACATTTTTGTATACATCCCCTCTGTATCTGTGTAGGTAGACGAGAAATGTGTTTTTTTTATGCCATATATGTTTCTTAGTTTGATTATTTGGTCATGTATTAGCACCTCAGTGTCTATATTATTAGTACTTTGCATTAAAATCTCAACCACTGAATCCTGCCTCAATCTCCCTCGTTCACATAAAATTACTAGCTCTTTTCCAAATTTGGTCACTTGTCTCATCAATATATGTTTGGTTTAATTGCAAAATATCCCTCTTGTGTCTATATCTTTGTATTTCTAGAGGTGGTGTCATTAATTTCTTTTGAAGAACGAATCATGGAGGTTCTGTTTGTAATTACTTCATTTCTACCAACCAAAATGTGTCATTAATGTGGAGCATGCCGGTAATAATGAGCATTTTGAATAAGACCAAGATAATAAGATAAAATTTGTGAACTAAGTGAACTGTATTTGCACTGGTTAATGTTTTTTATTTTATTAAGTTAAATGCCAGTATTTTATAAGTAGCATATTTTATATAGTAGTGGTGTGTATAATAAACTATTAGTAGTCTGCATTTAATTGGTCCTATTCATTTTCAGGTATTATAATGGATCACAGAGGGGTTCCTGGTGTTGATTATATCTCGTCGTTGCCAGACGATGTATTGGTTAATATTCTTAAGAGGTGTTTTGATGATTCAGACAGAAATTTGGTTATACTCTCATCCTGGTAATCAATTTGAAACTTGCGCCTTACAATTTTGTTTATAATTATTATTACTATTTATTCTTCTACGTGTTTTTAATTTCAGTTGCAAGTCATTTTATAGACTTATGTCTACTGAGGAGGATATTCTGATGGAGTTACCCTGTACATTCCACCCAAGGACAGTGAAAGCTGTGGACCATGACGACTCCAAAATTCTTGAAAGGGCCGCTGATTTTGGGAACTCTAGGGCAGCATATCTCCTGGCTCTGCACCTCATATTCAATTCTGATACGCCTGAGCGAGGTCTTCCAATTCTGAACACGTGTGACAATGATTCAACTTGGATGAGGAGGTATGTCTATGCGATGGCCAATTTGAATGTAAATGAAGAGGAACTTGAATCTCTTGGTGCTCTGTATAGTTTCTTTGAGGAGACTGATCCGGATGACAGGCGTGTCCTATTTACTTGTCGTCACCTGTTTCGCCAAATGCTGCAGATGAAGAACTGGAGATATCTAAAACACACAAATTTGTGTGAATGGACCGAAAATCCCAATCACTGGAATAAGAAAGTCGCAGCAATCAGACATCTTAGAGAGTTTTGTTACAACTGTGTCGAATGTTTAATTGATATCGAAACATATAAACTATCTCATAACACTAAGTAGTTCTTTTGGTTTTTTATTTTTATGTAATAGACTGAATCTCAGTATGTTTTTGTTAAACTTGTTATGAATGGTAACCTATTAGTAGTATGAATGGTAAACTTTGAGCAACGTTGTCACGCCCCAATTTCAGTAACACCGAACTAGGGACGCGAACATTTAAAATAATAAAACCGCTTGAAACCTGTTTTGAATAAACACTTTAAAATCACCAATTGTTCAACAAAAAAAATATTTACAACTTAAAATTACATCCCAACACGTGGACAAAAGTACAAGGTATCCGTCACTAGACTCAAAAGACAAAAACCCGGACTCCGCTCCTAGCTCCACCAGCTTCGAGAGCTCACCTAGTCCGTCCTGTGATCAGTACCTGTAGGAAAAGCAGCTAGGGGTGAGCGTTCGCTCACCACCACAGATAACAGACTGACTACGACATAATTAGCAGACAATGCCGGTAACACCCACAACAAACTCAACTCCGGGGATCACTGTCCCCAACCCAAGTACTCCGACTGAACACACACCCACAGTTACCTTCCTTGACCAACTCAACACCCTGACACGTAAAGTAGACCCGACACAACGATCACGACCTCTTCCAAGGACTCAAAAGAAAGCTACGCAACACCAAACAAGATCACAAAGGATCGCACACCAAATAAGATCACAAAGGATCGCACACCAAACAAGATCACAAAGGATCGCATACCAGCTGCTCAGTAACCTCTCCCACTCACACGAACACGGATCAGGCTAGCCAAAGAATGCTTATAACCTGTGATACTCGAACTCAAAGCAGGCCAGCCCAAGAATGCTTGCAACCTATTGATACTCAAACACGGATCAGGCTAGCCCAAGAATGCTTACAACCTGTTGATACTCAAACTTGGTTAGGCCAGCCCAAGAATGCTTGCAACCTACCGGGATTCGAACTTGGTCAGGCCAGCCCACGAATGCTTGCAACCTACCGGGATCCACAATCACAATCACAAGCAAAGTTCAACACACAGCAACAACACAGGTTCAACACTCCACAGGCACTCATGGCCACCCAAAACACCAACAGTAACTCACGGGCTCAACAACCCCACGGCACTCACGGCCACCCAAGACACACCAACAGTAACTCACGGGCTCAAAAACCCCACGACACTCACGGCCACCCAAGACACACCAACAGTAACTCACGGGCTCAACAACCCCACGGCACTCACGGCCACCCAAGACATCAACAAAAAAGTAACACGGGTTCAACAACCCAGCGGGTACTCATGGCCACCCAACCAACACAAAGCAACACGGGTTCAACAACCCAACGACACTCATGGCCACCCAAGACACCAAAGGTAAAGTACGGGTTCACAACTCCCACGGGCACTCACGGCCACCCAAAATACCAATAATAATATCACGGGCTCTCATGGCCACCCAAGACTCAACAATAATACACGGGCTCTCATGGCCACCCAAGACATCAACAATAATACACGGGCTCTCATGGCCACTCAGGACATCAACAATAATACACGGGCTCTCATGGCCACCCAAGACATAAATTAAATAGTCAACCTCCGGGCATGGTCATATGCCTCCAGTAATTCTAATATCGCTAAGTTCTCTGTTCCTACGACACTACTAAGTGTCACATGCTTTTCTCATAAACGCTACGTTCCCGTATCATGCCTTTCTAATATTCAATAAACCTACTTAACCCACGACACCTCGGTGTCACATGCAATTCTACTGTTAACTTTCCCTAGTCAGGGCCGAGATCCGGCTACTTTTCCCTACCTCGTGCGTGTTCTCCCAAAAGCCAACCAACGAGCTCCGGTGATGATCTCAGTCACTCACACAGCTTTCCCTTACCTCGGTCCGTGGCACGATCTAAAAGAACACAATTTAAAGGCACTTAACAACTCGCAGGAATACACCGAAAATCATTAAACTCGATGCCCAAACTTAACCCCGACCATCTCGATCGCTCCCAAACTTTCCAATTACTCGACATTTTCGATAAGGGACTTGTAAAGGCCCGATTCGCCCGACATGGCGAATCTGCCCGGGTTTTGTAAATGCCCTTCCGGGGCTCCAAAAATTCCCGTTTTCGTTTCTACGGTCTTAGAATAATTCAAGGGTCCCAATGTACTTGACAGAATCGAATTCCGACTTCCGAATCAATTAATTAACGTTTAAAGTTTCTAAACCCGATAATTTTAACTTTTCCAATTCAAATCCAAATTTCGATTCGGTTAAGGATAAATGGTCCGGGGAACGTTTTAAACCACCCGAACACAAAACCCGATCACCCGAGCACGTGGGCCTCACCTGGCCCAACTTGGCCGTGGGCCCTAGGCTCAAAATGGGGCTCGGCCACCATGGTGGTGGCTGGTCCCAGCTCCGGCCAGCCACCCCATGGCCGGCCGGCCACCACCCTTGGTGGCCGGAGCTCCTCCCGAGCCTCCGGTCACCGGAAAACGTCATGCTTCGACTCCAAACACCTCCAAAACGTCTCCAACACTTACCCCAACATCAAAACCACCTTAAACTAATATATTTACAAAAACCTAACTTCCAAAATTAATCAAAACGAGAATCGATTAGGTGTATACCGTAGAGGAAAACGAGGGGAGTGCACTTTCTCCTAGCTTTGAGACGATCCCATGGTTGGATGAGCGTGAATAGTGCTCCAAACCTCCCAACTCCCTTCTTCTTCTCTCCCTTTCTTCTCTCTTCATTCTCTTTGTACAGACTAACACATTTTCTATTTTATTTTCTTTTTGCACAATATGGCCGGCCGCCCTTATGTCCTCTCATCTTTATTTTCCCCCCAAAACTAACAGCACCACATATTGGACAAGTGTCAAGTGGGTCCCACACCTTTTGGTAAATATCTCCTAGATATTTTCCAATCAGATTCGCGAAAAACGGACATTTCGGGCCCCGAACGGGCACTTTTCCCAAGGAATTACGAAACTTGGCGGGCTACAAGGAAACGGCTCAACTAAGACCGCTGCGACGACGGCTAAGATTTTTGGATCCAAAACGGTCCTCGAATGGACCAAAACGTCGCTCGGTTGACTTTTCCAACGAAAAGTCAACATTTCCCAAATTGATCAGAAAGTTGCCCTGAGTCCCCCGGAACTCACTTTGGTCGATAACGGGGTCAACTTAAGTCTGGTATGACCCTCGGGGTCCAATTCCGGTTCAATTCAGTGTCTGCTCAAATTTTTTAAATTTTCCTGTTTTTCGCAGGTTTGACTAGCGTTGACCGGGAGTGGTTATTACAATCTACCCCCCTTAAAGGAATTTCGTCCGCGAAATTTAGAACAACGCCGTATATGATACAATAAATACGTACCCTGATAGGTCTCGCGGTAGGTGGGGGATCCTGGGGTCCGAGAGTCGGTAACTGCGTACATCCTCCCCCCAGACTCCTGCTGCCCCTGACTCGGCGCACTGACGGTTGGATACCCATAGCTCTGCTGCTGTCTCGGCGCTGGCGCGCTCGTCGATGGCTGCGAAAACCTCAACTGCTGACTCTAACGAGGGCGACCCCTGGGTGACTGTACTGTCCGCGACTGCTGCGGTCGCTGCGCTGATGTCGCTCCCAACAGCTCACGGCACCATGTCGTCGTGTGTCCCACCCGGCCGCACCAGAGACAGCTGGTCTCATCGGCTCTCGATCCCGAGCCCTGGCCTGCCCGGCACCCTCGTTGCAAGTGGCCTGGCTCCCTACAGAGATAGCATGTCGGCACCCTCTGTGTCACGACTGGCCCCATGGACGCCACCGCCGCTCGGAAGGACCCTGCGGTCCTCTGCCTCCTCGGGTCTCGTGACTCTGACGGCCCTGTAAAGTCGGTCGGCCACTGTCGAACCTCGCGGGTCCTGGCCGCATCCCTGATACTCTGCTCCACCGTCGCTGCCGTGTCCACGAGATCTGTATACTTCCGCAACCTCAAGGCGAGGACCTTGTCTCGAATCACCGGTCTCAGTCCCCCCTCGAACTGCCTGCAACGGTTCTGCTCGGTCATCACCATCTCCGGCGCGAATCTGGTCAAGGCCGTGAATCTGACCTTGTATTCTGCCACTGTCATCCCCTCCTGCTCCAGTCAAGAAACTGCCGATGTCGCTCCAACCGAGGCGACTCGGGAAAATACTGTGCTAGAAACATCTCCTGGAAGATGTCGTAGTCGTGCCCGACAAGGTCCTTCACGCGACCCACTAGTGGTAGGCGCTGTCCCTCAGCTGGTGAGCTGCGAGGGACACTCTGCGGCGGCCATCCTCGATGCCTGAAGTATCCAGGTCCCGCGTGACCTGCTCTAGCCACCTCTCGGCTAGATCGGGGTTCGGCTCCCCGACAAAGATGCGTATCCCTAGCTTCAGGAAGTCTAGTAGGGTTCGGGCTGTGTGATCCTCTGCCTGACCGGACCTCACTGGGACCGCGGCTGCCTCTGGAGCTGGTGAAGCCGACTCTCGGCTGGCGATGACCGCCACCAAACTCTGGACTGTCCTGGTCAGCTCATCCAGGGCAGTCATAACGGGAGGGTCCGCGATCGGCGGAACACTAGGTGTGCCTGTAGACGGTCCCGCGTCGCTTCTCCTGTCTTCTCCGACAGGAGTGCCCTGCGTCTCCGCGTACTCGGCGGGCTCAACGGTTGGCACCCTTCCTGGTGTCCCCGCTGACCGTCCCCGCCGGCCTCGCGTGGCCGCTCGACCCCGTGTTCCTGCTGCTCGTCCTCGTCTACCGCGAGCCATAAGTCAGTACTCTCTGCACGGACACACGCAAACATTCAGTTTGCGAACTCAATAAAGACAACAAGCTCGAATACACTAACGTTCACACGGTCTACGTCTACCCCGACGTACTTGTTACTAAACGCCACACCGTTCACGCTAATTATACTTTGCTTATAATAACACGCAGGCGGAACCTCAAATTTAACCACACAAACGTACACCAAGCCCTCATCCAGTCCTTTATGCACTTACTTATAACTTTCCGCAACCAAACCAGTGTTCGCTACTCGTCCCTCGCGGGAAAAGTAGTAAAGGGGATGAGCGTTATGCTCTCCTCCACGGACACCCGTTCGATTATGGCATACTAGTAACGCACCGGAGACTTACCACTCTAATCAGGGCAAACCACCATCACAAAACTGAAGCCAAACATCCCACCGCCCATGTTAACAACACCTCAAGTACTCGCTCGAGTAAGATAAACCTCGACACGGGAAACACGTCCTCAAACCAGTAAAACACCACTGCTCGCGCTATTAAAGCATTAAGTATACTAATACGCAAGCGAAAAACTCAATAACAACCCAACCGTGCACCAGGCCTACGGCCTCTACAACCCACAACCGCGAACCCAATCACGTAAAACAAACGCTCAGACCGCACGAACGTGAACCGAGTCACACAACCGCAAACCTAAACGCACAAAGAAACAAAAACAACCAAAGAAAATTGACGACGGCTCACAGGACCAGGCCGGTAACCAAGCCGGGCCGTGCCCCATACCGGGCCAGAACCCAAAACCTGCCGGGCCCCTTACCGGGCCGGTGTCCAATACATGCCGGACCCCTTACCGGGCCGGCAACCAAAGTCACACACGCCCACCGGGCCAATCGAAATCACACGCGCCCACCGGGCCAATCAAAAGCACACACGCCCACCGGGCCAATCAAAATCACACACGCCCACCGGGCCAAACAACTCAAAACACGCCCACAGGGCCAACAACTTTTTAAACTTTTTCCACTCCATTAAAAGTCTCATTTCTCGACATCAGGTAGTCACAACCCGGTCCAGGCGTCCCCAAACTACGTTGTAGCCACTTGACATCAACACCGTAATGCTCGACCACAGGAGCGCTCCTGAGTCGAGTCGCGACAGTTTAAAACGTTTCACGCAGCAACACACAAACACTGTGCTAGTAACCCCGTACTGCACAAGCACAAAACAAACCAGGACTCAAATCCTAACGGGTCTACACACGAGTTCCCACTTGCGTACCCAATGCACGACGGGACTTTACTGACTCGACTCTCCCACCTAATTGACGTGCAGTCCGAGGTGTGAAACCTCGAGCTCTGGTACCAAGCTGTCACGCCCCAATTTCAGTAAACCGAACTAGGGACGCGAACATTTAAAATGATAAAACCGCTTGAAACCTGTTTTGAATAAACACTTTAAAATCACCAATTGTTCAACAAAAAAAATATTTACAACTTAAAATTACATCCCAACATGTGGACAAAACTACAAGGTATCCGTCACTAGACTCAAAAGACAAAAACCCGGACTCCGCTCCTAGCTCCACCAGCTTCGAGAGCTCACCTAGTCCGTCCTGTGATCAGTACCTGTAGGAAAAGCAGCTAGGGGTGAGCGTTCGCTCACCACCACAGATAACAGACTGACTACGGCATAATTAGCAGACAATGCCGGTAACACCCACAACAAACTCAACTCCGGGGATCACTGTCCCCAACCCAAGTACTCCGATTGAACACACACCCACAGTTACCTTCCTTGACCAACTCAACACCCTGACACGTAAAGTAGACCCGACGCAACGATCACGACCTCTTCCAAGGACTCAAAAGAAAGCTACGCAACACCAAACAAGATCACAATGGATCACACACCAAATAAGATCACAAAGGATCGCACACCAAACAAGATCACAAAGAATCGCATACCAGCTGCTCAATAACCTCTTCCCCTCACACGAACACGGATCAGGCTAGCCAAAGAATGCTTACAACCCGTGATACTCGAACTCAAAGCAGGCCAGCCCAAGAATGCTTGCAACCTATTGATACTCAAACACGGATCAGGCTAGCCCAAGAATGCTTACAACCTGTTGATACTCAAACTTGGTTAGGCCAGCCCAAGAATGCTTGCAACCTACCGGGATTCGAACTTGGTCAGGCCAGCCCACGAATGCTTGCAACCTACCGGGATCCACAATCACAATCACAAGCAAAGTTCAACACACAGCAACAACATAGGTTCAACACTCCACAGGCACTCATGGCCACCCAAAACACCAACAGTAACTAACGGGCTCAACAACCCCACGGCACTCACGGCCACCCAAGACACACCAACAGTAACTCACGGGCTCAACAACCCCACGACACTCACGGCCACCCAAGACACACCAACAATAACTCACGGGCTCAACAACCCCACGACACTCACGGCCACCAAAGACATCAACAACAAAGTAACACGGGTTCAACAACCCAGCGGGCACTCATGGCCACCCAAGACACCAACACAAAGCAACACGGGTTCAACAACCCAACGGCACTCATGGCCACCCAAGACACCAAAGGTAAAGTACGGGTTCACAACTCCCACGGGCACTCACGACCACCCAAAATACCAATAATAATACCACGGGCTCTCATGGCCACCCAAGACTCAACAATAATACACGGGCTCTCATGGCCACCCAAGACATCAACAATAACACACGGGCTCTCATGGCCACTCGGGACATCAACAATAATATACGGGCTCTCATGGCCACCCAAGACATAAATTAAACAGTCAACCTCCGGGCATGGTCATATGCCTCCAGTAATTCTAATATCGCTAAGTTCTCTGTTCCTACGACACTACTAAGTGTCACATTCTTTTCTCATAAACGCTACGTTCCCGTATCATGCCTTTCTAATATTCGATAAACCTACTTAACCCACGACACCCCGGTGTCACATGCAATTCTACTGTTAACTTTCCCTAGTCAAGGCCGAGATCCGGCTACTTTTCCCTACCTCGTGCGTGTTCTCCCAAAAGCCAACCAACGAGCTCCGGTGATGATCTCAGTCACTTACCCAGCTTTCCCTTGCCTCGGTCCGTGGCACGATCTAAAAGAACACAATTTAAAGGCACTTAACAACTCGCAGGAATAAACCGAAAATCATTAAACTCGATGCCCAAACTTAACCCCGACCATGTCGATCGCTCCCAAACTTCCCAATTACTCGACATTGTCGATAAGGGACCTATAAAGGCCCGATTCGCCCGACATGGCAAATCTGCCCGGGTTTTGTAAATGCCCTTCCGGGGCTCCAAAAATTCCCGTTTTCGTTTCTACGGTCCTAGAATAATTCAAGGGTCCCAATGTACTTGACAGAATCGAATTCCGACTTCCGAGTCAATTAATTAACGTTTATAGTTTCTAAACCCGATAATTTTAACTTTTCCAATTCAAATCTAAATTTCGATTCGGTTAAGGATAAATGGACCGGGGAACGTTTTAAACCACCCAAACACAAAACCCGATCACCTGAGCACGTGGGCCCTAGGCTCAAAATGGGGCTCGGCCACCATGATGGTGGCTGGTCCCAGCTCCGGCCGGCCGGCCACCACCCACGGTGGCCGGAGCTCCTCCCGAGCCTCCGGTCACCGGAAAACGTCATGCTTCGACTCCAAACACCTCCAAAACGTCTCCAACACTTACCCCAACATCAAAACCACCTTAAACTAATAGTTTTACAAAAACCTAACTTCCAAAATTAATCAAAACGAGAATCGGTTCGGTGTATACCGTAGAGGAGAACGAGGGGAGTGCACTTTCTCCTAGCTTTGAGACGATCCCATGGTTGGATGAGCGTGAATAGTGCTCCAAACCTCCCAACTCCCTTGTTTTTCTCTACCTTTCTTCTCTCTTCTTTCTCTTTCTACAAACTAACACATTTTCTTTTTTTTTCTTTTTGCACAATATGGTCGGCCACCCTTATGTCCTCTCATCTTTATTTTCCCCCCAAAACTAACACCACCACATATTGGACAAGTGTCAAGTGGGTCCCACACCTTTTAGAAAATATCTCCTAGATATTTTTCAATCAGATTCGCGAAAAACGGACGTTTCGGGCCCCGAACGGGCACTTTTCCCAAGAAATTACGAAACTTGGCGGGATACAAGGAAACGGCTCAACTAAGACCGCTGGGACGACGGCTAAGCTTTTTGGATCCAAAACGGTCCTCGAATGGACCAAAACGTCGCTCGGTTGACTTTTCAACGAAAAGTCAACATTTCCCAAATTGATCAGATAGTTGCTCTGAGTCCCTTTGGTCGATAACGGGGTCAACTTAAGTCCGGTATGACCCTCGGGGTCCAATTCCGGTTCAATTCAGTTTCTGCTCAAATTTTTTAAATTTTTCTATTTTTCGCATGTTTGACTAGCGTTGACCGGGAGTGGTTATTACAAACGTGAATATTGAACTATTAGTACTATGCGTGGTAAAATATTAGCAGTATGTAAACAGATTAACTTGATTTAATTAAACGACGTTGCATATATGTTAAGATTTTCGAATTAGTTAATATAATGACGAAGATGAAGGGGCGGTTAAGAGAGTTTTAGAAACTCATTGACTTGCTTTGACTACACCTGTCTACATTATATTAAATATGGAAGATGGAAGGGCAGTTATTAATTTAATAAACTGTTTCCTTTTTGAATACCACCATCACTTCACTTCTATTATATATAGGGAACTTTACTTCAAACATATTTCTTTCTATCTCCAGGGTTGATTTTTAAGCTCCTCCTCCATTCTACTCGGTTACCAGAAGAAAGCCTGAAGCGAACTTGTAGCGGTATGATTTTGCGTTTGATTTTTCTACGTTTCTTCTTTGCTTCATATGAGTATTTAGTTACATGTTGGAGTTTTTATGAAAATATTTCATCTTCAACCCCATGTTTTATAATGGATCATGCTACCCCTGGTTTCAATTACCTTAGTGCTTTGCCTGATGCGTTGAAGTCTCAAATATTCAAAAGGACTCTATGTGATGGTGATGTTCCTTTTGTCCACCTCTCGATGTGGTAACTGGTTCTGAAACTCTATCTTAAACATGTAAAATTCTTATTTTCTTTTGTAGTCTATGATTTTGACACACTATTTATCTTTGTGTGCTTCATTCAGTTGCAAGGATTTCTATAAGTTAATGAAAGAGGATGATGATGTTCTATTGGCCCTAAATTGTGATTTCCGACCACAAGTAGTGAAGTAAGTGACATTCCAGAACAAATCAGTGCTTGAGGAGGCTAGTGAAGCCGGTAATTTGAATGCTAGGTACCTTCTTGGTCTGTACTACACTTTCAATCGGAATAGACCTAGACACGGCCTTGAATTACTTGAGAGGTGTGACAACTGGTCTACAATGTTAAGACGATATGTCTGTGCAATAGCACTAATCAAAGTAGGTGTGGAAGATGAATGTGTTGGAGATATCTTCTGCAGTATCTTTATGCAGATGATGTATACCGACAGGTCAATGCTGCATGAATGTCGCCGTCAGTTTCGCGCCATGCTTCAACACGGCAGATGGTCACACTTGAGGACATCAAGCATCTGTGAAACTCCTAATGATGATGGCCATTGGACGCGTAGAATCAAAGATATCTTAGGTCCTGGTGAACTTAGATATAGCTGCTTTGACTGTTTAATTGACATTGAGTCATTCAAGCTTACTTATAATCTCAACTAATTACACTTATCTGTAACCTAATTATTTTGGTTGAACTTGTCTCTCTAAATAGTTGAAGATGTTTTTTTTTAGTTGGACAACTGGTATATTAGCGGCATGTATTCTAATATATTAGCGGTGTGTATATTAACCATTTATCGGTTCTCAGTTCTTTCAATATTTCCTATATCGGCCAATATTAAAACTATTTTTTCTGATATGAATGTGAAACTTTCAGCAGTTTGAATATTAAATTATTAGTACTGTGTGTGGTAAAATATCAGCAATATGTAAATAAATTGATCTGATTTAATTAAACGAGGCTTTACACGTATTTTAATTAAATGACTCTGCATATATATTATGATTTCCATATTAATTGAGATAATAAATAAGGTGAAATGGCGGTTAAGAAAGTGACAATCTGATTGACTTGATTTGACTACACGTGTCTCCATCATATTAAATGTGGAAGATGGAAGGGCGGTATTGCATTTAATAAATCATTTCCTTCTTCAATAATCCCATCGTTTTACTTCTATTATATATAGGCAAGTCTTGTTCAAACATATTTCTCTCTATTTCTGTATCTCTCTATCTCAAGCTCCTCCATTCCTCTCAGTTACTCGAAGAAATCCTGAAGATCAACAATCTTTTCAACTCCATTAAGGTGTGCACTTAAAAAATTTATGTGCAACAGTATACTCAAATATTTTAAGTTCTAAAAATATATGTTATCCTCAACACATAGGTTTTGTAATGGATCCTATAGTTGCTGCCCCTGGTTTCGATTACCTTAGTGCTTTGCCTGATGAGTTGAAGTTTGAAATATTCAAAAGGACTCTGGGGGAAAGCGATGTTCCTTTTGTCCACCTTTCTATGTGGTAAACTGGTTCTGAAACTCTATCACTCAACATTTTAAAATTCCTTGTTTTCTTTTTCTTTTTTACTCTTTTATTTTAATACACTATTTTGTCTTTCTGTGCTGCATTCAGTTGCAAGGATTTCTATGCCTTGATGAAAGAGGATGATGATGTTCTGTTGGCCCTAAATTGTGAATTCCGACCACAAGTAGTGAAGCAAGTGACATTCCGCACCAAATCAGTGCTTGAGAATGCTAGTAAAGCCGGTAATTTGAATGCTAGGTACCTTCTTGGTCTGTACTATACTTTCAATCAGAATAGACCTAGACACGGCCTTGAATTACTTAAGGAGTGTGACAACTGGTCTACAATGTTAAGGCGATATGTCCATGCAATTGCACTAATCAAATTAGGTGGGAAAGATGAACTTGTTGCAGACATATTCTACGGTATCTTTTTTCTGATAAGTGATGCAGAGAGGTCCATGCTGCATTACTTTCGTCGTGAGTTTCGTGCCATGCTACAATATGGCAGACGGTCAGATTTGAGGACATCAAGGATCTGCGAAACTCCTCACGATGTTGGCCATTGGAGGCGTAGACTGGACGATATCATAGGTGTTGGAGAACTTAGATATGTGTGTATTGACTGTTTAATTGACATTGAGTCAACGAAGCTTGTTCGTAACGTCAACTAATTACGCCTTTCTCTTAACCTGGTTGTTTTTGTTGAACTTGTCCCCCTAAATAGTCGAAGATGTTTTGTTCTAGTTGGACAATTGGTTTAAGTAATTTTTGTTTGATGCTTAATGTATGTGATCTAGTGTTTTGTTTGTGTTTTCACTAGAGCAGCAAATTACCATCTGTCAGCACTGTGCATGTTAAAAAATTAGCGGCGTGCATACTAAACTGTCAGTAATATGTAAGCTAAAATGAGTAGCTACAGAGAAACTGCTAGCAATTTGCATTATCTTAAAAGGTCTTTATTTTTTATGTTTATTAAATTTAGATTCATTGTCTTGAATTCTTCAAACTTTTGATCCAAACATGGCAACCATGTACTAAACTGAGCATGTTAAATAAGCTTATATGTTTGAACTATCAGCAGCATGTATTCTAATATTTTAGCGGTGTGTACACTAACCTTTTAGTGGTTGTTAGTACTTTCAATATTTCGTATATTTTTTCCCAATATTAAATATTATCTACGCTTAAATTGATTTTCTACCAAAAGGTCATGAATATAAAAATGTAGAGAACTAAAAGAAGAACACATTTTATATTCAACCGAAGGAAATTACTGTTTTCATTAAATTTAAAACATAAAATCATGAACAGGTTCATGATTTTTTTGGAGGAATACAAATAACAGCCAAGATTGGAATTACCTAATCCAACTTGTTAATAATTTCCTCAATCATGACATTAAGCTCCGCAATCTTCTTCATATGGGTCTGGTTTGCATCCTTCTCATCTATTGTCATATCCTTCGCATCCACGTTCCATGTATCATTGACCATTAAAGTCACTTCAAGCTGGGTCTCCAACAGCTTCAGCCTCAGCTCCGTGTAGTTTAGCACTGCCCTTTCATGCTCAATGAGGCGCCTCTGACGCTTTATCTCCTTTGACACTGGACTTTGGATGGATTTTCCTGACTCCATTTGTTTTAAATAGACAAAACTCTTTTCTTGGTTAGGTTTGGGGATTACTCAGGTGTGTATTTATAGGGAACTGTATTTCGTGATGGAGTTAGTGGGCAGTTTTAATACTTGCCACATCTCCCTTAACTGATTGGATAGTTAAGAAACCGCTTGTATTCTTCTTATATTTTCAAATATCTATCTGTCATATCAACAGTCTAATCAAACCATCTTTAAAAATTTTTTACACATACATCAACGCTGGTGACGGTTGGTTTTCTCCCCTCATTTAAGGTGGTGGTTCCTTTTCATCCTCTATATAATGGAACAACCGTGTTCCATTTCTTTCACATTTTACTTTTACTTCTACTCAGTTTTTTTGCAGGAATCCCAATCGTGAGTCTATCACCCATGGCTGCTCCTTCTAGTTCAGGAACCCCAACCGCGAGTCTATCATCCATGGCTGCTCCTTCTGATTCAGAGATGATCGTTGCAGGGATAAGAAAACTGGAGCACTACACGAGGCTGAGGGCATATAAGGACATTAAAGATAAAATTTTCAGCGTCCAGGCCGAGGTCAACGAACAACTGGTGACCCTGACTCATATCAACACCAACGAATGGTCGCAGGAAGAAAAGCGGAGACATGTAGCGCTTGTCCGTCGGTGAGTGCAATTCGTCGTGTACTGGAGCAGTTCTCCAGAGCAGAGCAGACCGTTTAGAGCCCGTTACATCGTTTCCTATCCATTTATGCTTTCTTTAAATTTGTTGTTCTTGTGTGGACTTGTTGAACTGAATGTTATAAATCTGCTTTTGTGTTTGGACACGTTGTTTTTTTATATATATATTTGTTTATGTTTAATATCACCTGACTACAACTTGTTTTGTTTATTTGGACAACTGGGTTTGTAATTTTTGTTGATGCTTAATATATATGATCTAGTTTTTTGTTTGTGTTTTCACTAGAGAAGCTAAGTACCATCTGTCAGCACTGTGCATGTTAAAAAATTAGTGGTGTGCATGCTAAACTGTTAGTAATATGCAAGCTAAAAGTTCTAGTTGCAGAGAAACTGTTACCAATTTATGCATGATCTTAAAAAGGTCTTTATTTTATATGTTTATTAAATTTAGATTCATTATCTTGAATTCTTCAAACTTTTGATCCAAACATGTCAACCATGTACATTTTTTATATTAAACTGAAGGAAACTGAAGCAGTATAACCTTTCCAGTTGTCTGCACTCTGAACTTCTAGTGGTGTGCAGTAGAGCCTTTTAGTGGTGTGCACTCTAAACTTCTAGTGGTTTGCAGTGCTCTGCACTATAAATTTGGTAGCACCCATGAACATGTTCATGAATATATTGGCACATGTCCACCAATCTATTAGTACTCCTGCACCAGTGCATCAACAATACTGCATTATGATTCTTTAACACTTTGAAACTTCAAAACCATATATAAGTAAAAACAAAATTGTTTTAAGCAACAAGTCATTCAAAGTTCCATACCATAGTAATAATTCCCAAGTGTTCAAAAGTAAGACAGGTTTAACCCAAAATCATAAACATATACTAATAGTTGTTCAATCTTTCTCCTTAATTTTTGGACAGTTCCTTTTGTCATGCTTGTTTGTCATATTGAAACATCCATGGCACAGTCTCAGTGGCTTGCTCGCTGCTTCTACTTCTATTTCGAAATCCGACTGTATTCTTCTGCTCTTTCGAGACCCCTTGTTGTTTGACTGCGGTGGATTCTGGACCGTCACCTCTATGGGCCTTTTAACCCCTGTCATTTTCTCCATCTTCTTCTACTTTTGCATTTTTGTCGACCTGTAGTCTTCGTTGTTGCTGTGTATGGTTGTGTTCTTCAGTGTGTGGAACAGACTCTGCAGATTAGAAAAGGAAGGATCCAGGACTTCGATCAGCTGAGCAAACCGTTTCTTGATATCCTCTATCAGTTTGTTCGTATCTTCGGGATCCATATTTTCCCTTGCTTCTTGGTCTTGTCTGGCTGTGTCCCTACACCATCTCAGGTTCACCATGCTGTCCGAGATTAGCTTCATCCTTGCATTTCTCATTGCTTGGAATATGTGGATGCACAATAAACCTCTTACTTGGAATCTCTTGCACGAACAGTCAAAGTGGTTCGTCTCCATCGTCCTCGCCACAATGAATTCACTGTTGCTGTCGTCACTGATGAAGTACAACTTTATCATTCCTTCGCTGGTCTTCTTGTCATCCATTTTGTGGAGTGTGAGCTTGTCGGTCAGCATCATGTACTTTTGCACCTTGAAGAAAATGGGCTATGTGTATAGGTTCGAAGCATGGCGCTCAAGTTCTGAATTCAGCTTGTACTGTGGGTGACACGTGGCAGACTTCATGGCCAAGTACCTTGTTTCCTCCCTTTGGTTGTTCACCACACCGTCGACTCTCCACATGAAATGGACCAACGGTAGATACTTGTCGGTCAACTTCCTAAAGGTACTATTTTGGCTCTCAGAACGGGATGTCGTCCTCATCAGCCTCGCCATCGGCAAATCATGGAAGTAGGCGGGTATCCAGTCCTCCCTCATCTCAAACAGTTGTTGCAGCCAGGTGTTGTCCTCTAAGTTGCACTTCTTGATTATCGCAGGCCACTTTTTCTCAAATTCATCTATCGTAATAGTCCTGGACCACACCACTTCCTTAATCTCTTGCTTAAAGTTAGTTTCAGACAGATTGCCAAGGGAAACCTGCCAAAACAACAATTAACATGCTAAATTATCAGCACAGTGCAATGTAAACTACCAGCAGGATGATTATTAAAATATCAGTGGTGTGAATGGTGAACTATTTGCTACTGTGAGTGGCAAACAAGTAAGAAGCCATCTAACCAGTTACTCTGTACCTTAACATTACACCACTCTTAGTCCAAAATCAATCAGCACTATAATGAATTTGAACTTGTACTCACCTTTTTTGGAATTTTCTCCATGATGTGCCACATGCAGAACCGGTGTTTTGTCTCTTTCATCACCTCGTTCACTGCAATCTTCATTGCAGGGTCCTGGTCAGTAATGAGGCTGTCACGCCCCAATTTCAGTAAACCGAACTCGGGACGCGAACATTTAAAATCATAAAACATTTGAAACCTGTTTTGTATAAACAACTTGAAATTGCCATTTAGTTAAACAAAATAATATTTACAACTCAAAAACGTCCCAACAATTGGACAAAGTGCGAGGTATCTGTCACTAGACTCAAAAGATAAAACCCGGACTTCGCTCCTAGCTCCTCAAGCTTCGAGAGCTCACCTAGTCCGTCCTGTGATCAGTACCTGTAGGAAAAGAAGCTAGGGTGAGCGTTCGCTCACCACCACGGATAACAGACTGACTACGGCATACTTAGTAGACAATGCCGGTAACACCAAAACCAAACCCAACACCGGGAAAACCAACCCAAACTCAAGTACTCAACTGACACACACACACTGATACTTTCCTCGACCGACTCAACACTCGGACTTGTGATGTAATCCCGACACAACGATCGAAGACCTTCTCCAAAGACTCGACAGAAACTACTCAACACCAAGCAAGATCACAAGGGATCGCAAACCAAACAAGATCACAAAGGATTGCATACCAGCTGCTCAGTAACTTCCTCACGCCCATTACCGATCTCAGTCAGGTCAGGCGGTCGACCTGTCGCATTTCCTCGACATAAAGTCGGATCAGGCTGTCGACCTATCACACTCACAACCCCGAACCACACACGCGCGACCAGGACCCCTTTACTGACGGGCGGGCCCCCTACCCCGTTTGAACATGCAGATGTGTGTGATCGAGGACCCCGTTTCATGAAGCGGGCCCACAACCTCAAGTAACCACAATCACAATCACAAACAAAGTTCAACAAACAGCAACAACACAAGTTCAACAATCCACAGGCACTCATGGCCACCCAAGACACCAACAGTAAAACACGGACTCAACAACCCCATAAGCACTCACGGCCTCCCAAGATACACCAACAGTAACTCACGGGCTCAACAACCCCACGGGCACTCATGGCCACTCAAACTGTAATAACCACTCCCGGTCAACGCCAGTCAAACCTGCGAAAAACAGGAAAATTTAAAAAATTTGAGCAGACACTGAACTGATCCGGAATTGGACCCCAAGGGTCATACCGGACTTAAGTTGACCCCATTATCGACCAAAGTGAGTTCCGGGGGACTCAGGGCAACTTTCTGATCAGTTTGGAAAATGTTGACTTTTCGCTGGAAAAGTCAACCGAGCGACGTTTTGGTCCATTCGAGGACCGTTTTGGATCAAAAAAGATTATCCGTCATCGCAGCGGTCTTATTTGAGCCGTTTCCTTGTAGCCCGCCAAGTTTCGTAATTTTTGGGAAAAAGTGCCCGTTCGGGGCCCGAAATGTCCGATTTTCGCGAATCTGATTGGAAAATATCGAGTAGATATTTTCCAAATGGTGTAGGACCCACCTTGCCACTTGTCCAACAAGTGGTGGTGTTAGTTTTGGGGGGGAAAATGAGTGGTGGTGCCTTAAGTGTGGCCGGCCACATATCAAAAAAAAAGGAAAAAAAGAAATTGAGTTAGTTGTTTTAGAAAGAGAAAGAAGAGAGAAGAAAGGGAGAGAAGAAGCTAGGTTTCTTGTGACGTTTCCTCTCCATCCAACCCTTGGATCGTTTCAAGGTTAGGAGAATCGAGCTCACACCGTCCTCCTCTACGGTAATCACCAAACCGATCTTCGTTTTGTCAATTTCTAAAATTAGGTTTTGGTTTAAAACTATTAGTTTAGGTTTGTGTTGAGATTGGGGGATTATTGGAGATGTTTTGGAGGTGTTTTGAGGGGAGATTGCACGTTTTCTGGTGATCGGAAGCTCGGGAGGAGCTCCGTCCACCGTGGGTGGTGGCTGGCCGGCCGGCCATGGGGTAACTGGCCGGAGCTGGGACCAGCCACCACCATGGTGGCCGAGCCCCAATTTGACCCCTAGAGCCCACGGCCAAGTCGGACCGGGTGGGGCCCACGTGCTCGGGTTATCGGGTTTAGTGGTCGGGTGGTTTAGAACGTTCCTCGGACCATTTATCCATAACCGAATCGAAATTTGGAATTAATTTGGAAAAGTTGTAATTAACGGGTTTTAGAAACTTTAAACGTTAATTAATCGATTCGGAAGTCGGAATTGGATTCCGTCAAGTGCATTGGGATCCTTGAAATATTCTAAGACCGTAGAAACGAAAACGGGAACTTTGGAGCTCGTTGGTTGGCCTTTGGAAAGCACGCACGAGGTAGGGAAAAGTAGCCGGATCTCGGCCCTGACTAGGGAAAGTTAACAATAGAATTGCATGTGACACTTGGGTGTCGTGGGTTAAGTAGGTTATCGAATATTAGTAATGCGTGTGACACTTGGGGTGTCGTGGGTTGAGTAGGTGATCGAAGTTTGGAAATGCATGTGACACTTAGTAGTGTCGTAGGAGCAGTGAACTTAGCGATATTAGAATTACTGGAGGCATATGACCATGCCCGGAGGTTGATTGTGAACTTAGCGATATTAGGAGTACTGGAGGCATATGACCATGCCCGGAGGTTGTTTGTGAAACGGTTGATATTAGGCCTGTTGGAGGCATTGGTTATCCCGGAGGTTGTTGTGTATTACTGTTGTAACTTGGGTGGCCATGAGAGCCCGTATTATTATTGTTGAGTTTTGGGTGGCCATGAGAGCCCGCGTTATTATTGTTGAGTTTCGGGTGGCCATGAGAGCCCGTGTATTATTGTTGGTGTCTTGGGTGGCCATGAGAGCCCGTGTTTTATTATTTGTGTCTTGGGAGGCAGTGAGTGCATGTGGGGTTGTTGAACCCGTGTCTTTACTGTTGGTGTGTCTTGGGAGGCAGTGAGTGCATGTGGGGTTGTTGAACCCGTATCTTTACTGTTGGTGTGTTTTGGGAGGCCCTGAGTTCCCGTGGGGTTGTTGGGCCCGTGAGTTACTGTTAGTGTTTTGGGTGGCCGTGAGTGCCCGTGGGGTTGTGGAGCCCGTGAGTTACTGTTTGTGTTTTGGGTGGTCGTGAGTGCACGTGGGGTTGTAGAGTTCGTGTTTTACTATTGGTGTCTTGGGTGGCCATGAGAGCCCGTGTTTTATTATTTGTGTCTTGGGAGGCAGTGAATGCCTATGGGGTTGTTGAACCCGTGTCTTTACTGTTGGTGTGTCTTGGGAGGCAGTGAGTACCTGTGGGGTTGTTGAACCCGTGTCTTTACTTGTGGTGTGTTTTGGGAGGCCGTGAGTGCCCGTGGGGTTGTTGAGCCCGTGAGTTACTGTTAGTGTTTTGGGTGGCCGTGAGTGCCCGTGGGGTTGTGGAGCCCGTGACTTACTGTTGGTGTTTTGGGTGGTCGTGAGTGCCCGTGGGGTTGTAGAGTTCGTGTTTTACTGTTGGTGTCTTGGGTGGCCATGAGTGCCTGTGGAGTGTTGAACCTGTGTTGTTTCTGTTTGTGGAACTTGCTTGTGATTGTGATTGTGGTTACCTGGTGGCGGAGGTTGTGTGGTGTGGCTAGCCTCCCGAATGGGATCGGGAGAAGCGGAGAGGTTGTGGGCTAGCCCCCCGACTGGGATTGGGGGAAGGATTGCGAGGTTGGTGGTGTAGCTAGCCTCCCGACTGGGATCGGGGGAAGCGGAGAGGTTGTGGGCTAGCTCTCGACTGGGATCGGGGGAAGGATTGCAAGGTTGGTGGTGTAGCTAGCCTCCCGACTGTGATCGGGAGAAGCGGAGAGGTTGTGGGCTAGCTTCCCGACTGGGATCGGGAGAAGTTTCGTGGTACGCGCGGGTGTGGCTAACCACCCGACTGAGATCGGGTGAAAAGGAGAGGTTGTGGGTTAGCCTTCCGACTGGGATAGGGAGAAGTAGTGCAACAGGTCGACCGCATGACCTGACTGTGATCGGTAAAGGGCGAGAGACAGAGATGGTTACCGAGCAGCTGGTATGCGATCCTTTGTGATCTTGTTTGGTGTGTGATCCTTTGTGATCTTGGGTGTTGCGTGGTTGTCTATCGTGTCTTTGGAGGAGGTCGTCAATCGTTGTGTGGGGTCTACTTTACGTGTCCGAGTGTTGAGTCGGTTGAGGAAAGTAACAGCGCGTGTGTGTCAGCCGGGTTACCTGAGTTTGGGGGATAGTGATCCCCGGTGTTGAGTTGGTTGTTAGTGTTACCGGCATTGTCTGCTAAGTATGTCGTAGTCAGTATGTTATCCGTGGTGGTGAGCGAACGCTCACCCCTTGCTGCTTTTCCTACAGGTACCGGTCGCAGGTTGGACTAGGTGAGCTTCTGAAGCTTGAAGAGCTAGGAGCGGGATTCTGGGTTTATTTTGAGTCTAGCGACGGATACCATACTTTTGTCCATTTGTTGGGACGTATTTTAAGTTGTAAATATTATTTTGTTGAACAAATGGTGTTTTTAAAGTGAGCTATGAAAAGGGTTTCAAAATGTTTTATTATTTCAAATGTTCGCGTCCCAAGTTCGGTTTACTGAAATTGGGGCGTTACAGCTTGGTATCAGAGCTCGAGGTTTCACACCTCGGACTGTACGTCAATTAGGTGGGGAGAGTCGAGTCGGTAAAGTCCCGTCGTACGTTGGGTACGCAGGTCGGGAACCGTGTGTAGACCCGTTGTGTTGTGAGCCTACTTGTGTTTGTGTGTATGTGCAGTACGGGGTTACTGGCATACTGTTTGTGTGTTGTTGCGTGAAAAGTTTTTAAGCTGTCGCGACTCGACTCAGGGGCGCCCCTGTGGTCGAGCGTGACGGTGTTGACGTCAAGTGGGTACAATGTAGTTCGGGGACGCCTGGACCGGGTTGTAACTACCTGATGTTAAGAAATGGTGTTTTGTAATGAAAATGAGAAAGTTTTAAAATTGGTTGGCCCTTTGGGCGTGCTTGTTTATGTTGGCCCGGTGGGCGTGTGTGTAAGTTGGTTGTCCCGGTGGGCGTGTGTGTAAGTTGGTTGGTCCGGTGGGTATGTTTGATTTTGGTTGGCCTGGTGGGCACTGTTCGACTTTGGTTGGCCCGGTGGGCGGGTGTCGTTGTTGTTGTTGTTATGGTTGGTTGGCCGGGTTGGCTGGTGATTGAGGTTGAGTGACGTGTGTTTTGGTCGTTGTTTTGGTACTTGAGTTGTGTTTTGGTGGTCGAATGTCTGCGACGCACTAATGTGCGGGTCGCTATTAGTAGGGAAAGATACGAGTGCCCTAGGGTAGACATAACGGGTGTACGGGGTGCGAAATCATCACCGCTACGAGATCGGGGTCATTGGTTTGGCCCGGAAGGTGAAATGGGTAGGACTGGGTGCCGGCCCGGTAGGTGGCACGGCACGGCATAGGTGCCGGCCCGGTAGGTGGCACGGCACGGCCTTGGTGCCGGCCCGGTAAGGGCACGGCACGACCTGGGTGCCGGCCCGGTAGGGGGCACGGCACGGCCTGGGTTCCGGCCCGGTGGGGGCACAGCCCAGCTTGGTTGCCGGCCTGGAAGGTGGCACGGCCCGGGTCGTTTGCCGGCCTGGTCCAGTGAGCCGCTTTCAAATTTTTGTTGTCGTTGTTGCTTCGTTGTGCGTTAGGTTTGTGGTTGTGTGACTCGGTTCACGTTCGTTCGTTTTGAGCGTTAGTTTTGCGTGGTTGTGTTCACGGTTGTGGGCCGTAGGCTCGGTGTTAAGGGATGAGGTCTTGGGTTTGAGACTCATCAATAGCGTACGATAGTAATACAACGCCTCGGTGTGAGAGTCTCACCGCAGAGAGAGGTTAGGGTTGGTGCGCTGCGGCGCCATACGAACTAGGTTTCCCTATGTAAACGAGTGTTCGAGGTTTCCCTCACGTGAGTGGGTTATTTGAGGTTTACTTATGTGATCGGCTTTTGGGGTGTTGTTAGTGCAAGCAACAATGATTTGCTGAATTGAGGACGTGTTTCACGTGTCGAGGTTTATCTTACCTGAGCGAGTACTTGAGGTGTTGATCGCGTGAGCAGTGTGACGTTTGGCATCAGGTTTTGAGGTAGTAGTTTGCCCTGGTTAGATTGGTAAGTCCTTGGTGAATTACTAGTATGCCATAATCGAACTGGTGTCCGTGGAGGTGAGCATAACGCTCATCCCCTTTACTACTTTTCCCGCAAGGGACGAGTAGCGAACACTGGTTTGGTTGCGGAAAGTTATAAGTAGATGCATAGAGGACCGGGCGAGGGTTTGTGCTAGACTTTACCAGAGTAACTAATGGAGTGGTTTTTTTGTCTCTTCTTTGAGCGTCATTTCTGTTGGATACCGGGGTGTCACACTCGTCTGTGTCGTCGAGTTGCTGAGAGGTTGGGGCTGAGTTTAGAGCCGTTGAGTCCACCCTTGCGTCTGGACACGCCGGTGGGTTGTGGTGTTGTGTTGACTAGAGTCTGTCGTGCCTGCGAAGTCAGAGAAGCGAACTGACACGGGAGGTTCGAGAGAGGGCTTAAGAGCCTTGATACTGGATCGAGTCCTCACCCCGAGGATCGGGTATGTTCGGAGTTGGTAGGCACGACGACGGTAGTGGAGCGAGGTCTTAGAGAGACTGCGAGGATCCGGGAGGATTGGCAGCGACTGAGCTTGTGCGTACATCCGTGGGAAGGATACTTACGAAATGACAACCTTTAAACGTAATCTTGGGAATGGATTGGCTGGCGGAGTGCCGAGCCAATACCGACTGTTACTGGCAACGAGTTGCGAGAGTCGCAGCATTCGCGTCTGACAGTGCACGTGGGTAGCACTAAGAGGAGCGCGACATCAAGTGGTATGTCTAGTGGAGCGGGATGCGGAGAGCGGTCGCGGAGTTAGTATCGCGATGCCTCACTTGTCGGCAGGTGAGAGCCGAACGACAGCGTCCCGCTGGATTATTGCAGCCACTGCGGTTTGCACAGTGGAAATGGGGGGCACGTCACGATGGGTTTCGTGAGCAGTTAGCCGGGTTCGCTTACAACAACAGCTTTCAGGCAAGTATCATGATGGCACCGTTCGAAGCGTTGTGTGGTAGGCCGTGTCGATCGCCCGTGTGCTGGGCAGAAGTGAGAAATAAGAGGTTACTGGGTCTAGAACTGGACCGAGAGACAGCTGAATCGGTCATGCCGAAGCGAGAGCGGTTGAAGACCGCGCAAAGTCGGCAGTAGCTATGCTGACAGACGGCGCCGACCTCTCGAGTCAGCAGTCGGTGACCATGTATCCATGGAGGTGAGTCTGAAAGGTGGACTGGTTAGCCCTGGTGTATCGGGCCTTTCGAGGTCTTGAGCGGAGTGAGACCAGTTGCATACCGACTTGCACTGCCACCGCATCTTGGGAGTATCCACGTTTCCCGGCCGCAGAACTATCTACAGACACCTCGCACGTCATTAAGTGGGCAGATGTCGAGATAGCAGGTGATGTCTAGTATAAGAAGAAACCGGTTTGGGAGATGGATCAACGAGAGCAGGTCCTGCGTGGAAAGGTAGTCCGCTTAGAACTGGTGTTATGGCGACACCACGAGGCCGAGTCGACTTGGGAGCGCGAGGACGAGGTTCGCGCGAAGTACCCCGACCGGTTCGACTCCTGAAGTGCGCTGTTCTAAATTTCGCGGACGAAATTCCTTTAAGGGGGGTAAATTGTAATAACCACTCCCGGTCAACGCTAGTCAAACCTACGAAAAATAGGAAAATTTAAAAATTTTGAGCAGACACTGAACTGAACCGGAATTGGACCCCGAGGGTCATACCGGACTTAAGTTGACCCCGTTATCGACCAAAGTGAGTTCCGGGGGACTCAGGGCAACTTTCTGATCAATTTGGAAAATGTTGACTTTTCGCTGGAAAAGTCAACCGAGCGACGTTTTGGTCCATTCGAGGACCGTTTTGGATCAAAAAAGATTAGCCATCGTCGCAGCGGTCTTATTTGAGCCGTTTCCTTGTAGCCCGCCAAGTTTCGTAATTTTTGGGAAAAAGTGACCGTTCGGGGCCCGAAACGTCCGATTTTCGCGAATCTGATTGGAAAATATCTAGTAGATATTTTCCAAAAGGTGTGGGACCCACCTTTCCACTTTTCCAACAAGTGGTGGTGTTAGTTTTGGGGGGAAAATGAGTGGTGGTTCCTTAAGTGTGGCCGGCCACATATAAAAAAAAGGAAAAAAAGAAATTGAGTTAGTTGTTTTAGAAAGAGAAAGAAGAGAGAAGAAAGGGAGAGAAGAAGAAGGAGAAAAGATAAGAAGCTAGGGTTTACTCTCCATCCAACCCTTGGATCGTTTCAAGGTTAGGAGAATCGAGCTCACACCGTCCTCCTCTACGGTAATCACCAAAACGATCTTCGTTTTGTCAATTTCTAAAATTAGGTTTTGGTTTAAAACTATTATTTTAGGGTTGTGTTGAGATTGGGGGATTGTTGGAGACGTTTTGGAGGTGTTTGGAGGGGAGATTGCACGTTTTCCGGTTACCGGAAGCTCGGGAGGAGCTCCGGCCACCGTGGGTGGTGGCCGGCTGGCCATGGGGTGGCTGGCCGGAGCTGGGACCAGCCACCACCATGGTGGCCGAGCCCCAATTTTACCCCTAGAGCCCACGGCCAAGTTGGGCCGGGTGGGGCCCACGTGCTCGGGTTATCAGGTTTAGTGTTCGGGTGATTTAGAACGTTCCCCGGACCATTTATCCATAACCGAATCGAAATTTGGAATTAAATTGGAAAAGTTGTAATTAACGGGTTTTAGAAACTTTAAACGTTAATTAATCGACTCGGAAGTCGGAATTCGATTCCGTCAAGTGCATTGGGATCCTTGAATTATTCTAAGACCATAGAAACGAAAACGGGAACTTTGGAGCCCTAGAAGGGAATTTCCAAAACCCGGGCAGATTCGCCATGTCGGGCGAATCGGTCCTTTACGGGTCCCTTATCGACAATGTCGAGTATTTGGGGAGTTTGGGAGTGATCGACATTGTCAGGGTTAAGTTTGGGCATCAAGTTTAATGATTTTCAGTTTATTCCCGCGAGTTGTGAAGTGCCTTAAAATTGTGTTCTTTTAGATCGTGCCACGGACCGAGGCAAGGGAAAGTTGGGTGAGTGACTGAGATCATCACCGGAGCTCGTTGGTTGGCTTTTGGAAAACACGCACGAGGTAGGGAAAAGTAACCGGATCTCGGCCCTGACTAGGGAAAGTTAACAGTAGAATTGCATGTGACACTTGGGTGTCGTGGGTTAAGTAGGTTATCGAATATTAGGAATGTGTGTGACACTTGGGGTATCGTGGGTTGAGCAGGTGATCGAAGTTTGGAAATGCATGTGACACTTAGTAGTGTCGTAGGAGCAGTGAACTTAGCGATATTAGAATTACCGGAGGCATATGACCATGCCCGGAGGTTGATTGTGAACTTAGCGATATTAGGAGTACTGGAGGCATATGACCATGCCCGGAGGTTGTTTGTGAAACGGTTGATATTAGGCCTGTTGGAGGCATTGTTTATGCCAGAGGTGATTGTGTATTACTGTTGCAACTTGGGTGGCCATGAGAGCCCTTATTATTATTGTTGAGTTTTGGGTGGCCATGAGAGCCCGCGTTATTATTGTTGAGTTTCGGGTGGCCATGAGAGCCCGTGTATTATTGTTGGTGTCTTGGGTGGCCATGAGAGCCCGTGTTTTATTATTTGTGTCTTGGGAGGCAGTGAGTGCCTGTGGGGTTGTTGAACCCGTGTCTTTATTGTTGGTGTGTCTTGGGAGGCAGTGAGTGCCTGTGGGGTTGTTGAACCCGTGTCTTTACTGTTGGTGTGTTTTGGGAGGCCGTGAGTGCCCGTGGTGTTGTTGGGCCCGTGAGTTACTGTTAGTGTTTTCGGTGGCCGTGAGTGCCCGTGGGGTTGTGGAGCCCGTGAGTTATGTTGTGACCTTGTGTCAACATAATAATCTATGTGTTTTGATGATGACAAGTATACATATATTTATGCAAGATCAAATAACTCTTCCATATGTTTATTGTTTCAAACCAAACTCATTTTACAAAAGTTCTTATATTTTTTATACATGATTTTCGGATTTTTCAAGACAGCAACTTTGGTTGCATTTGAGGTAACTTTGAAAATTCATATAAAATTCATTTCTTTGTCAAATTACGATTTCGTTGATGTTTTAGAAACCTATGTGACTCTATTTTTTAATTCACAAACTGGTTCTTCATTTTCATAATCCATCAGAGAGTAATGGACAGAAAAGTGAGTAGATATCAAATCTGCCAGAACAGGTAAAGCAGATTTTCTTGGCTGTCTTTCTTGATTAAACTGGGTTTATCTACCAAGTAATAATAGGCCTATGCTATACCATTGGAAAGACATATGAGTCTATTTTCTAACCCAACTGACTTTACTTGATTTGGATTCTTGTGGAAAAAGTTATGCTCATTTGAACAAGTATAGGTTAAAGCTGAAATTTCTGGCAGCAAGCATGCTCATCATCTACTTGTGTCCAATGAAGTTGTGCACGAAATTTTAAATCTCCAAGGAAATTTTCAGACCTTCAATGATGATCAAGGAAGGCTATGGAAGATTTAAAATGTCTACTTTGAAAGGGTTGAAGTCCTACCAATAGGATTCTTGTAAGTATGGTCATTAAGATATGTTTTGGCTAGCTCATCACTCAATCTCTCTTCCCCTATTCAAAAATATGATTTCTCTTGATTATTTAATCTTTTTTGTTCATTCCAATTGATTTTGAAAAGAGAGAAGTCATCATTTCAATCTTGAAATGTGTTGATGACATTTCTTGTCAAGATATGCCACTTGACTTTGCACTCAAGTATTTCTTCCAACAACTCTTTTTTTTGAATTATCAAGTGCCAAGTTTTTGTTTATAAAAGCCCTCATTTATTTCTTCATTTTAAAAAAGACACAACACTTCCATTATTTCTCTACAAAAATTCTGCACAAACTTCTTCTTCGTCTTTGAGAGAAAAGTCATCTTCAGAGCTCCATTCTTTTTTGTTCTAGAATTTGTTTTCAAAGTCATGAACTAATAGTTTCATATCTTTTGATCTTTGAAAAACATATATTCTTATTGTTATATCTCTTTCTGAACATGTTATGCTCTGTTTGTAAACTATTTTGAAATCCTCTTCTCTTTAAATCATCTTGAGCTAAGCCTTACATATCTTGAAATCATATATAGCTTCTTTGTACTTCATCTTTATATCTTTATTGTAATTGAGGCATTGTGTTTATTCTATATAAGATTAAACACATTGTATTGTTGACTCTTGGTGAGTTGACCTCAATATTTTCTATTGTAATTGGCCTTGTAGGCTAGAAAAGGGTGTTGTAGTTGGTTGCAAGATTTGTTCTTGCAAAGTGTTGTAGTGGTTGCAAGATTTGTTCTTGCTTCCTATTTGGTGTTGTAACTTGCAAGATTAGTTCTTGTGAGACTTTGTAACATTTACTATAAGTTAGTAAAAGGCCGAACTCTAAGTGAGTTCTTTAGTGTGGACGTAGCAACTCTAAGGAGAGTTGTGAACCACGTATATCTTGTGTTGGCTTTCTCTATCTTGCTATCTTTGCTTGTTGTTTAAATTTCAGAATTTGTTTTTAAGTTGCTATATTTTGTAATCAATCTATTCACCCCCCCCCCCCTCTAGATTGATTCTTTGGGACCTAACAATTGGTATCAGAGCTTCTACACTACTAATACTTGGTTAAATTTTCAGGTTAGGTGTTAAAGATCCAAATGTCAAGCTCAAGCAACACAACTCTTCCTTTCTTTTGTGGCATTTCACAAAACAAGCCTCCACTATTTGATGGGTCAAATTATTCCCATTGGAAGTATAGAATGGAGATACATCTTCAAAGAATTGATTATGATCTATGGGAAATTACTTTCGAATGGCCATTTATTCCAACCATGAAGAATGAAAATGGAGAAGAAGTAGAAAAGCCAATGAAAGAGTTCAACATGGAAGACAAGAGGAAGATGTCTCAAAACAAGAAGGCTTTATCCATTCTTCTATGTTCATTAAATCAAAATGAGCATTCAAGAGTGGTTGGTTCCAAAACGGCTTATGAATTTTGGATGAAACTTAAAGTCACTCATGAAGGGACTTCTCAAGTCAAAGAGGCAAAGATAGACATGTTACTTGAAGAGTATGATTCTTTCAAGATGCAATCCAGAGAGGGCATTCACTCAATGAGTGAAAGATTCAACAACATTGTAAGTCGTCTTGCACTTCTTGATACTACCTTTACTAACAAACAAAAAGTGGACAAGATTCTTAGGAGTCTACCAAAGGAGTGGCAATCAAAGGTGACGGCCATAAATGAAGTGAAAAATATCAAGCCGGTCGAATTTGAAGAACTCTTGGGAAATCTACTTACCCATGAGATGGCTATGAAAAAGTTTGAAGAGCCTAAACCAAAGAAAACTTTGGGGTTGATGGCAAAATCCAACGATGACTCGGAAGATGATGATGAAGTTGCAATGTTCGTGAAAAGCTATAGGAAGTATCAAAGATTGCGGAGAGCTCAAAAGAAGTATCCTCCTACAAAAAGCTCCAAAGATGACAAAGACAAAAGCTCAAGAGAAAACAACAACTATAAGTGCTACAAGTGTGGTAGCAAGGATCAT
Source organism: Erodium maritimum (assembly GCA_963921825.1). Classification (NCBI taxonomy): domain Eukaryota; kingdom Viridiplantae; phylum Streptophyta; class Magnoliopsida; order Geraniales; family Geraniaceae; genus Erodium; species Erodium maritimum. The sequence goes on from OY997588.1 coordinate 116,238,563, forward strand.
TTCATTGCGGATTGTCCGGTAAAGAAAGATGAAGAAAAAAAAAGAAAAGAGGCAACAAGGAAAGAAGCCCATGAAAGCTATGAAGGCGGAAACTTGGGATGATTTCCTTTCCGGTTCGGAAGATGACAACTCCAATGATGAAGTGGAAGCTATAGCACTCATGGCAATCGATGACAACATTGAGGTAAGTTCTTGTAACTCTCTTGATGAATTTGATTCGGAGGAATTTATTGAAAAACTAATCAACAAGAATAAATTGTTGAAAAGTATGCTCAAGAAAGAAAGATTAGCTAAATCTTTAGTTGAAAATGAAATATTTTCTATAAGAAGTGATTATGAGGATAAATGCATGAAACTTGAAAATGAAAATGCTATGCTTAGAAATGATATCAACAAATTTTCTTGTGGTAGCATTAAACTTGATAGTATATTATCCTCTCAAAAATCTTATCATGATAAAAGTGGTGTTGGTTATAATGATTTATCTTGTCAAACCAAAATTGATATGCCTACTACATCACATGTTAGAAAAAATGAGATGAAAAGAAAAACTATCACATGTTTTTATTGTGGTGTTGTTGGGCATGCTAACTTTGAGTGCAAAATAAAAAGAGAAGTTGATTTGAAGAAGGGTCATAGAGTTTGGAAAAAGAAATCTAATCATAAAGGACCAAAAGAAAGGGTACCATATCAATCAAAAGTGTTTGTGGATGTAGGAAACAAATGGAGACATCCAAGCGTGGCTCAAAGGAGAAGTTACACAAGGAACATGGTATATGGACAGCGGGTGTTCAAGGCATATGACCGGAGACCGTACACTATTCGATACACTTACAAACCGCATTGGAGGAACGGTCAAATTTGGCAAGGGACAAGGCAAAATCACCGGTATTGGTACCGTTGGTAAGGATCCTAACCCCGTTATCAAACATGTTTTACTTGTAGAAGGTTTAAATGCAAATCTTATTAGCATTAGTCAACTTTGTGACATTGGATTGACGGTTACTTTTGACAAATTTAAATGTGTTGTTAAATCTTATGATAAAATTATTTTTGAAGCAAAAAGATTTCAAAATGTTTATGTTGCAACTCTTGGAGACATGCATATTCAAAATGTTAAATGTTTTATTGCGGAAAATGATTTTCAAACCTTATGGCATAGAAGATTAGGCCATATTGGAGCAAAACTTTTGAAAAAGCTTTCAAAACAATCTTTAGTTCATGGTCTACCATCAATCAATGTTGACAAAATGACTTTATGTGATGCTTGTATGAAAGGTAAACATACAAGAAGCCCATTTAAACCTAAAAGTGAAATTTCCACTACCAAACCTCTACAATTACTTCATATGGATTTGTATGGGGATACAGGTGTAGCTAGTTTGAGTGGAAAACATTATGTTTTTGTTATTGTAGATGATTATACTCGTTATACTTGGACATTATTTCTTGCTCATAAAAGTGATGCTTGTAACGAGTTTGTTAAGTTGTGTAGAAGAATAGAAAATGAAAAAGGGGATAGAATCATCAAGGTACGAAGTGATAGAGGAGGTGAGTTTATGGGTGATCTTGAAAAGTATTGTGATGCACAAGGTTACAAACATGAAGTATCCGCACCAAGGACTCCTCAACAAAATGGTGTAGCGGAGAGGAAGAACCGAACTTTGCAAGAGATGAGTAGATCAATGTTAAATGAGTTCAACCTTCCAAAGTACTTATGGGCCGAAGCGGTTAACACCGCATGCTATATTACCAACCGTGCACACTTAAGGCCAAGTTTGGGTAAGACATCTTATGAATTATGGCATGGTAGAGCACCTAATATAAGTTATTTCAAAGTGTTTGGGTGTAGGTGTTATATTTTGAACACAAAGGACCAATTGGATAAACTTGATCCTAAGTCCGATGAAGGTATATTTCTTGGTTACTCAACAAGAAGCAAAGCTTATCGCATCTATAACCGGAGATCTCAAGTGGTGGAAGAATCCATCCATGTCAAGTTTGATGAAAGCGAGCTTTCAAGACAACCTCTAGTTGAAGATGCAAGTGATGATGATGAAGATCAAGTTGTTCTTGACATTACCAAGCAAGTCCAAGAAGAAGGTGGAGAGAAACCAAAGGAACTTCCTAAATCTTTCAAGTACAAACCTTCTCATCCAAAGGAGCAAATAATTGGAGATGTGGAAGATAAAATCAAGACACGGAGTCAACATAAGATAAATGTTGAAACGGCCTTCATCTCCCAAGTAGAGCCTAAAAATATTGGCGAGGCTCTAGAGGGTGCTTGTTGGATTGAAGCAATGCAAGAAGAGCTCAATCAATTCACAAGAAATGAGGTATGGGATTTAGTTCCAATTCCGAAAAAAAAGAACATTATTGGTACAAAATGGGTGTTTCGGAATAAGCTCAATGAAGATGGAGAAGTGGTGAGAAACAAGGCTAGACTAGTAGCTCATGGATACTCACAAGAAGAAGGAATTGACTATGACGAGACTTATGCACCGGTTGCCCGTCTTGAATCGATAAGAATCCTTCTATCCTTTGCTTGTTTTAAAGATTTTATTTTATTTCAAATGGATGTTAAATCCGCATTTTTGAATGGACTAATCAATGAGGAAGTTTTTGTAGCTCAACCTCCCGGTTTTGAAGATTCCTCAAAGCCCAATCATGTATACAAGCTCAAGAAGGCACTATATGGATTGAAACAAGCACCAAGAGCTTGGTATGAAAGGTTAAGTATTTTCTTGATTGACAATGGTTTTTCGAGAGGAAAGGTAGACACAACCCTTTTTATTAAACACAAGGATGATGATATTCTTTTGGTTCAAATTTATGTTGATGATATTATTTTTGGATCTACTAATCATCTTATGTGCAAGGATTTTGAAGTACTAATGACAAGTGAGTTTGAGATGAGTATGATGTGAGAACTAACTTTCTTTCTTGGTCTTCAAATAAAGCAAGTCAAGGATGGTATCTACATTTCTCAAACCAAATATATCAAGGAGTTACTTAAGAAGTACAACATTGATGGCAAAAGAAGTGTCAAAACTCCTATTAGTACGAATGAGAAGTTGAGCAAAGATGAAGATGGAAAGAGTGTGGATCAAACAAAGTATAGAGGAATGATTGGAAGTCTTTTATACTTGACAGCAAGTAGACCGGATATCCAATTTGCCACATGCTTATGTGCAAGATTTCAAAGTAGTCCAAAAGAGTCACACCTCACCGTCGTGAAGCGAATTTTGAGATACTTAAGGGGGACTCTTAATATTTCTCTATTTTATCCTAAAAATTCTAATTTTGATTTAGTTGGATTTTCTGATTCTGATTATGCGGGTTCTTTGGATGATAGGAAAAGCACATCCGGAACATGTCAATTTCTTGGAAATTGTTTGGTCTCTTGGTTTTCAAAGAAGCAAAATAGTGTTGCATTATCAACGGCCGAAGCGGAGTACATTTCGGCGGCTATGTGTTGCACTCAAGTTCTTTGGATGAAGCAAACCTTACGAGACTACAATCAAGAGTTTGATTCTATTCCTATTATGTGTGATAATACTTCCGCAATTAATCTCTCTTTAAATCCCGTGCATCATAGTAGAACAAAACATATCGAAATTAGACATCACTTTTTACGTGATTGTGTGCAAAAAGGTTTTATCGATATGAAATTTGTTCCTACTAGTGATCAACTAGCCGATATTTTTACAAAACCCCTTGATTCGATTTCGTTCATAAAAATTAGGGGAGAAAATTGCTTAATTGATGCCTCCGAAGTGAAGTAATCTTTTTCTTTCAAATTTTTTTTTCAAAAATGTGTTTTGATGATTCCAGAAGGGGGAGAAAAAAATATAACTCTTTCACTAAGGGGGAGCTTAGTGTTAGGGGGAGATTTTAAAATGTTACTTGAGATTTCCTTATTTGATTATCTTGAATTGTGCTTATATTTAGTGTGTTTGTCATCATCAAAAAGGGGGAGAATGTTGTGACCTTGTGTCAACATAATAATCTATGTGTTTTGATGATGACAAGTATACATATATTTATGCAAGATCAAATAACGCTTCCATATGTTCATTGTTTCAAACCAAACTCATTTTACAAAAGTTCTTATATTTTTTATACATGATTTTCGGATTTTTCAAGACAGCAACTTTGGTTGCATTTGAGGTAACTTTGAAAAATCATATAAAATTCATTTCTTTGTCAAATTACGATTTCGTTGATGTTTTAGAAACCTATGTGAGTCTATTTTTTAATTCACAAACTGGTTCTTCATTTGCATACTCCATCAGAGAGTAATGGACAGAAAAGTGAGTAGATATCAAATCTGCCAGAACAGGTAAAACAGATTTTCTTGGCTGTCTTTCTTGATTAAACTGGGTTTATCTACCAAGTAATAATAGACCTATGCTATCCATTGGAAATACATATGAGTCTATTTTCTAACCCAACTGACCTTACTTGATTTGGATTCTTGTGGAAAAAGTTATGCTCATTTGAACAAGTAAAGGTTAAAGCTGAAATTTCTGGCAGCAAGCATGCTCATCATCTACTTGTGTCCAATGAAGTTGTGCACGAAATTTTAAATCTCCAAGGACTTTTCAGACCTTCAATGATGATCAAGGAAGGCTATGGAAGATTCAAAATGTCTACTTTGAAAGGGTTCAAGTCCTACCAATAGGATTCTTGTAAGTATGGTCATTAAGATATGTTTTGGCTAGCTCATCACTCAATCTCTCTTCCCCTATTCAAAAATATGATTTCTCTTGATTATTTAATCTTTTTTGTTCATTCCAATTGATTTTGAAAAGAGAGAAGTCATCATTTCAATCTTGAAATGTGTTGATGACATTTCTTGTCAAGATATGCCACTTGACTTTGCACTCAAGTATTTCTTCCAACAACTCTTTTTTTGAATTATCAAGTGCCAAGTTTTTGTTTATAAAAGCCCTCATTTGTTTCTTCATTTTAAAAAAGACACAACACTTCCATTATTTCTCTACAAAAATTCTGCACAAACTTCTTCTTCGTCTTTGAGAGAAAAGTCATCTTGAGAGCTCCATTCTTCTTTGTTCTAGAATTTGTTTTCAAAGTCATGAACTAATTGTTTCATATCTTTTGATCTTTGAAAAACATATATTCTTATTGTTATATCTCTTTTTGAACATGTTATGCTCTCTTTGTAAACTATTTTGAAATCCTCTTCTCTCAAAACCATCTTGAGCTAAGCCTTACATATCTTGAAATCATATATAGCTTCTTTGTACTTCATCTTTTTATCTTTATTGTAATTGAGGCATTGTGTTTATTCTATATAAGATTAAACACATTGTATTGTTGACTCTTGGTGAGTTGACCTCAATATTTTCTATTGTAATTGGCCTTGTAGGCTAGAAAAGGGTGTTGTAGTTGGTTGCAAGATTTGTGCTTGCAAAGTGTTGTAGTGATTGCAAGATTTGTTCTTGCTTCCCATTTGGTGTTGTAACTTGCAAGATTAGTTCTTGTGAGACTTTGTAACATTTACTATAAGTTAGTAAAAGGCCGAACTCTAAGTGAGTTCTTTAGTGTGGACGTAGCAACTCTAAGGAGAGTTGTGAACCACGTATATCTTGTGTTGGCTTTCTCTATCTTGCTATCTTTGCTTGTTGTTTAAATTTCAGAATTTGTTTTTAAGTTGCTATATTTTGTAATCAATCTATTCACCCCCCCCCCTCTAGATTGATTCTTTGGGACGTAACAAGTTACCGTTGGTGTTTTGGGTGGTCGTGAGTTCACGTGGGGTTGTAGAGTTCGTGTTTTACTATTGGTGTCTTGGGTGGCCATGAGTGCCTGTGGAGTGTTGAACCTGTGTTGTTGCTGTTTTTGAAACTTGCTTGTGATTTTGATTGTGGTTACCTGGTGGCGGAGGTTGTGTGGTGTGGCTTGCCTCCCGACTGGAATCGGGAGAAGCGGAGAGGTTGTGGGCTAGCCCCCCGATTGGGATCAGGGGAAGGATTGCGAGGTTGGTGGTTTAGCTAGCCTCCCGACTGGGATCGGGGGAAGCGGAGAGGTTGTGTGCTAGCTCCCCGACTGGGATCGAGGGAAGGATTGCGATGTTGGTGGTGTAGCTAGCCTCCCGACTGGGATCGGGAGAAGCGGAGAGGTTGTGGGATAGCTTCCCGACTGGGATCGGGAGAAGTTTCGTGGTACGCGCGGGTGTGGCTAACCACCCGACTGAGATCGGGTGACGAGGAGAGGTTGTGTGTTAGCCTTCCGACTGGGATCGGGAGAAGTAGCGCAACAGGTCGACCGCCTGACCTGACTGGGATCGGTAAAGGGCGAGAGACAGAGATGGTTACCGAGCAGCTGGTATGCGATCCTTTGTGATCTTATTTGGTGTGTGATCCTTTGTGATCTTGGGTGTTGCGTGGTTGTCTGTCGTGTCTTTGGAGGAGGTCGTCAATCGTTGTGTGGGGTCTACTTTACGTGTCCGAGTGTTGAGTCGGTTTAGGAAAGTAACAGCTTGTGTGTGTTAGTCGGGTTACCTGAGTTTGGGGGATAGTGATCCCCGGTGTTGAGTTGGTTGTTAGTGTTACCGGCATTGTCTGCTAAGTATGCCGTAGTCAGTCTGTTATCCGTGGTGGTGAGCGAACGCTCACCCCTAGTTGCTTTTCCTACAGGTACCGGTCGCAGGTTGGACTAGGTGAGCTTCTGAAGCTTGAAGAGCTAGGAGCGGGATTCTGGGTTTATTTTGAGTCTAACGACAGATACCATGCTCAACAACCCCAAGGGCACTCACGGCCTCCCAAGACACACCAACAGTAACTCACGGGCTCAACAACTCCACAGGCACTCACGACCTCCCAAGACAATCCGACATTAAAGACACAGGTTCAACAACCCCACGGGCACTCATGGCCACCCAAGACACCAACAGTAAACCACGAGCTCTCATGGCCACCCAAGACACAACAGTAAAACACGGGCTCTCATGGCCACCCAAGACACAAAATACACAAACAACCTCCAGAATAACCAATGCCTCTAACAGTTCTAATATCAACAAGTTTCACAATCAACCTCTGGGCATGGTCATATGCCTCCAGTACTCCTAATATTAACAGTTTCACAATCAACCTGCGGGCATGGTCATATGCCTCCAGTAATTCTAACATCGATAAGTTCACTGCTCCTACGACACTACTAAGTGTCACATGCATTTCCAAACTTCGATAACCTACTTAACCCACGACACCCCAAGTGTCACATACATTTCTAATATTCGATAACCTACTTAACCCACGACACCCAAGTGTCACATGCAATTCTACTGTTAACTTTCCCTAGTCAGGGACGAGATCCGGCTACTTTTCCCTACCTCGTGCGTGTTCTCCAAAAGTTCCCAAATAAGCCCCGGCGTGATCTCCGTCACTCGCCTAGCTTTCCTTTGCCTCGGTCCGCAGCACGATCTAAAAGAACACAATTTTAAATGATTTTAAGCTTGCAGGCATAATGCTGAATTTTAATAAACCTGACGCCCAAAAGTAACCCCGACAATATCGATCACTCCCAAACTCCCCAATTACTCGATATTGTCGATATTGGACCCGGAAAGGCCCGATTCGCCCGACATGGCGAATCTGCCCGGGTTTTGAAAACGCCCTTCCGGGGCTCCGAAAATTCCCGTTTTCGTTTCTACGGTCTTAGAATAATTCAAGGGTTCCTAGGCACTCGACGGAATCGAATTCCGACTTCCGAGTCATTTAATTAGCGTTTAAAGTTTCTAAACCCGTCAATTACAACTTTCACAATTTAATTCCAAATTTCGATCCGGTTGTAGATTAATTACTTGGGGAACGTTCTAAACCACCCGAACACGAAAACCCGATACCCAAGCATGTGGGCCCCACACGGCCACAATAGGAAAATTTCCTTTTCGCCCCAAAACATTCCTAACGAACCCCAAACCTCAACCATTCATCCTTACACCAACCATTTAAACTCAAACCCTAAAATTCAAACGTTCCAAAACGAAAATCGGTTAGGTGCTCACCGTAGAGAATGACGGTGTGAACTCGATTCCTTGATCGTTGAGACGATCCACCGGCTTGATCGACGGGAAATCACCAAACTCCAACCTTCCTTCTCTCTTTTCTCTCCTCCTTCTCTCTTCTTTTCTCTCTCTAAAAGTCTACTTTTTTCTATTTTTTGAAGCAATGGTCGAACGCCCATTCTTCTCTCATCTTTGTATTATTTGAAAAAAAAACAACTGACCTTTAATTACCAAACTAACACCACCTTTCCAACTTTTGTTTTGTCCAATAAACCTAACACCACCACATTGGTGACATGTGGCAAGTGGGTCCCATCCCTTTTTGAAAAAATATCTTCTATATATTTTTCAGTCAGATTCGCGAAATACGGACGTTTCGGGCCCCGAACGGGCACTTTTTCCAAGAAATTACGAAACTTCACGGGCTACAAGGAAACGGCTCAACTAAGACCGTTGCAACGACGGCTAAGCTTTTTGGATCCAAAACGGTCCTCGAATGGACCAAAATGTCGCTCAGTTGACTTCCAGCGAAAAGTCAACATTTCCCAAACTGGTCAGAAAGTTGCCCTGAGTCCCCAGAACTCATTTTGGTCGATATCAGGGTCAACTTAAGTCCGGTATGACCCTCGGGGTCAAATTTAGGTCCATTTAAGCGTTTTTCCAAAAAAATTTAATTTTCCCGTTTTTCGCAGATTTGACTGGCGTTGACCAGGAGTGGTTATTAGAGAGGCATATAGGCTCCTTCCCGTTCATCGCCTTGAGGAACGTTTGGAAAATCCAAACAAAGGATGGTACATCTTCTTTCGATATCAGGGCTGCCGCGAAGGTCACTGATTTGTTGTGGCTGTTTATTCTAGTGAATGGAGAGAATACCATGTCGTACCTGCAAAATTAAAAAAAAAAATTATAAAAACAACAATTCTATATAAACCACCAGACGAAGAATATCTCAACGTTACTTACTGGTTTGTGTGATAGGTTGAATCGAAAGCTACACAGTCCCCATAGAGCTTGTAGTCCTTTAACATTTCAGCATCAGCCCAAAAAACAGCTGTCAACCTATCTGAGCGGTCAGTTTTGAACTCAAAAAAGAATTCAGGGTTGGACTCCTTCTTCTCATGGAACATGTCCAGTACCATCTGGACATCCGTATCCATTACATAAGCATGTAGATCCCTCTGGTAGTTCATAAAATCCCTCGTAGTTGCACCAACCTTTTCCGGACCTCCAAGCGTTTCGCTTAAAACTTTGTGACACAGAACCGGACCAACTGTAGCTTTCTGGCAATTCAGTAACCAGTTCTGCATCGGTGATGACACCCTCCTGTTGGATCTCATGTACTGCATGTCGTTCATGACGAACAACTCATGGTTGTGCGCTTCAACAAACTCCTTTATGAAGTACACGTTCCCATTTTCCGTGGCTTTAAATTTAATAGTCATTTTCGCTTTGCAACCAGTTCTTGACAATAGCCGGTTTCTTACCTTTTCTTGTATTGGCTCGTCATCCTTAGGTTCCTTGGGCTCGTACTTATGCCCTTCTTTTGAGCAGAGAAAGTACTTGAGGGTCACAGTTTGATCTCCGTGCTTTTTTTTTCTGCCCCTCTCCGAACGTTGAAACCTGTCACTTTTGCATAACTCTCATAAAAGTTAATTGCAGCAGCTAGTGTCTTGAACTCCTTTTTTTTTTTTTTCTTTTGGCTTCCTGTCCTCGTGGCAATTTGGAATGTATTCCCTTTTCCCATCCTCTGTCAGCTGGATGAATGAAGCAGGTACTGGGATTGCAGAATGTTCAGAATGTATGTTTTCACTTGAACTTGGTTGGCTTTGATTTGCTTCTACTGCAGCTTCCACAACAGGCACTCGGAACGCAGAATGTTCAGAATGTTGGCTTTCACTTGAACTTGGTTTATTTTGATTTTCTGCCACTGCAGCTTCCACAACAGGTGCCTCTATATCATCCACTCTGATCGTATCATCAATGTTTTCACTAGGAGGTTGTTGGTGGATATTTGTCACATCTGGTGGACACTCAATGTCTTCGACCGCCACTGTATTATCAGAGTTGGCAGGCTCATTTCTCTCCTCTGGAGCTACTACTGGATGAGGTACAGGTGGTATTGTGCATGTGTTCACTGGTACAAGTGTGGGCACACGTGGTGTGGGTACACGTGGTGGTTTTTTTGCTATTTGGCGTGTTACAAAAGGTGTTGTCGGTGTGGGCACACGCGGTGGTTTTTGAGCTGTTTGGCATGTCACACGAGGTGTTGTCGGTGTGGGCACACGCGGTGGTTTTTGACCAGTTTGGCGTGTGACACGAGGTGTTGTTGGTGTGGTATTACTATTTGGTGTAGTCATATTTTTCCCCTCACTGTAGAACTAAATAATAGCCAGTGTATTAGTAATTGGACACACAGAATACCAGCAGTTGGCCACTCAAACTATCAGTGTTGTGCATGTTAAATGTGAATATGCAAATAACAACAACTATGTATACTAGTTACCAAACAACACTCTGTATCAGTGGTTTGAACACTAAATCTACTAGTGCTAATATCCTTTATGGATGGACAGAATCCACACTCTCTATTATTGATTGGACTCTCAATCTAATATGCTAAAATCCTTTATCGATGGGATGCTACAAGCATCCCTGCTGAATGCTACAAGCATCCCTTTGGGATGCTTGTAATATCTCGAAGGCTTCGGGATGCTTCATGCTTGTAACATCCCTATGTTGATGCTACAAGCACTATCTCAAATCAAGTCCCAGTTTTTGTGCAACAATTAGGGTTTACATAATAAATTTATTATTTTAAATTCTGCAATCTTAGTTGTATAACACACACTTGTTCATACATTTCAACAAAATCAATCTATTCCTTTCAAAAGTAACAATGGAACAAATTTTCGACGGATATCTACTTTGGAATCTTACAATTTTGTGAAAATTCGATAAATAACATAATTTAACAAATTTCAGAGTTTGTTTGGTCGAGCTTCGTGTTTTTTTTACCTTGAAAGAGAGCTTTGTGTTCAATTGACGCTTATCTGTCTCTGGAATCGCGAATCGCTAACACAGCAGGTTGAAGAAGAAAGAAATATAAATTTACCTGAGAAATCGCGAAGACAGAAGGTTGAAGAAGGAAAGGAATCGAAATTAGCTATTTTGAATGGCGCAAATTTAATTATATCGCCAAACGATATAATCAGTTTGAATTCTCGCGCGATTCCGCGTTTCGTTCAAATGAGCTGGCGCGCACTCTTTGGACGCATGGCGCAATCTCGCTCTCCGTGCTGACGTCAAGACAGGCAGATCGCGCGGCTATAGTGGGTTCGTAGTTTGCACAATAAGGGTGGTTTTTACTGGATAGCTGCCTATATATATATATATATATATATATATATATATATATAGGGGAACAATCAAGTACAAACCCTATTTCGGGTCAGAACGTAGAACTAATCTGGGCCATTGATTAACTAGATCGGATGGCCACCGAAATTCAGGGGGGTGGGGTGGTGATTGATTACGAAATCAATTACAAGATATGCATTAATTAAAAAGATATTAAAAGATATGCATTAAATCTGGGCCATTAATTCTACGATCCAAAGGCCCAGATTGATAAGTCTACGTTCTGACGAAAGATACAAGTTTGTACCTGATTGTTATCATATATATATATATGAGAGCAATCAGGTGCGAACCATGAGTTATGGTGTGAACATGCGAACTCAACCAGATTGCGCCATGTGTCGCGCTCAGAAAATGCCCCTCCTTTTGTTATAATCAAGTTTATTAATTCGATTTTTCCCGTTTCGTTTCAACTCCAATTTCATTTTTTCTTGCGCCAATATTCTTATTTTTTCAAGAGCTTTCTAACAAGTAGTGGATTGCATATATTTTGATGTGTATTTGAATACGTGTGTGGATGTGTGAATATGAGTGCGAAAAGTGTGATGTGTTTTGCAAATTTAGTGTATATGGTTTACGGATTTAATGTATATGGTTTGCGGATTTAGTGTGTCACGCCCCAATTTCAGCGAACCGAACTAGGGACGCGAACGTTTAAAAGTTACAACACTTGTAACCTAAATTCATTAAATCACTTTAAAAGCCAGTTTAGTTCCACAAAAGAATATTATTTACATCTCAAAAATATTAGTCCCACACTTGGACAAAACGGGGTACACGTCACTAGACTCAAAACACCCAGCAACCCGCTTCAAGCTCTTCAAGCTTCAGAAGCTCACCTAGTCCAAACTGCGAACGGTACCTGTAGGAAAAGCAGCTAAGGGTGAGCGTTCGCTCACCACCACAAATAAAGGACTAACTACGGCATACTTAGCAGACAAAGCCGGTGACACCAACAACGACTCAAAAGACACACATACGACCCAAGCTTTCCTCGACTGACTCAAACATTCGGACACGTGAAGTAGAACCCACAGTACGATCGACGACCTCCTCCAAGACACGACTGACCACACAATACCAAACAAGACCACAAAGGATCGCAAACCGGCTGCTCAGTAACCAATCTCTGTCTCTCGCCCTTTACCGATCACAGACGTGGTCAGGCGGTCGACCTGTCGCGCAACTTCTCCCGATCCCAGTAGGGAGGCTAACCCACAACCTCTCCGCTTCACCCGATCCCAGTCGGGTGGTTAGCCACACCCGCGCGTCCTTCCCCCGATCCCAGTCGGGGAGCTACCCCACAACCCCTCCGCTTCTCCCGATCCCATTCGGGAGGCTAGCTACACCCAAGACTCAGTAGTAAATAACACGGGCTCTCAAGGCCACCCAAACTCAACAATAAATAATACGGGCTCTCAAGGTCACCCAACTCAACAGTAAATAACACACAACAACCTCCAGCATAAACGATGCCTCCAACAGTCCTACGATCACTAGTTTCACAAACAACCTCCGGGCATGGTCATATGCCTCCAGTAAATCAGTTATCGTTAAGTTCTCTACTCCTACGACACTACTAAAAGTCACATGCATTTCCAATAATTACTAAGTTCCCGTAACATGCTTTTCTAGTATTCGATAACCTAAGTAACCCACGACACCCCGGTGTCACATGCAATTCTACAGTTAACTTTCCCTAGTCAGGGCCGAGATCCGGCTACTTTTCCCTACCTCGTAAACAACTCCAAAAGCGCTCCACTAAACCCGAGATGATCCCAGTCACTCGCCGAGCCTCCCTTTGCCTCGGTCCGCAGCACAATCTAAAAGAACACAAAATTCAAAGCACTTTTAAACTAATAGGACTAAACCGAAAAATTAATAAACTTAACGCCCAACGTAACCCCGAAAATGTCGACCATTCCCAAAATTCCCAGTTACTCGACATTGTCGATAGAGGACCCGCAAAGAGCCGATTCGCCCGACATGGCGAATCTGCTCGGGTTTTGTAAATTGCCTGCCGGGGCTCCCCTTCGATCGAAGCCGGACTCTAAATTTAACACGAAGCCACAAATTAATAACGATTCCGTCGTTAAGTTAAAGATTACGATTAGTCCAGTTTAAATCCGACGGTTGTCTTTTACACTCGAGCGGGCTAACAGTAGGGTCACGACGGATCGGGTTCGAGCACCCGCTCACCGAACTCAGATTTGATCTAAACCCAGTTAAAACCCCCTTTAACTTCAAACCGACTTTGAAACTCCCTGCTTTAATTAATTCCGACCTTGATTTTAAAACAAAACGATTTCCTACTGCTCGTTTCCAAACTCGAGATTTTGGTCCAAAACCCTTCTAAAGCCGATCTGATTTCGTTTCCCTTTTCGATTTAACTTAACTCAAGTCTCATTTTAACGACGGACTTTCGTTTTAAAACCCGTTTAATTTAATCAGATCTAGTTTTATCCAGAACCATTTTACGTCCAAAATACAAAGATCACACTTTTGTTTCAATTCCGATTTTGGTTTTAAAACTCAACTTAAATCCTTATGCATATTTAAACAGATCCAAAACGTATTGAAACACAAACGATATCTTAAATTTGTTGTTCTTCTTTGCAATTCCAGATTTACACCATTTACAATAATCCTTTAAACAAAACCGAAATCATGCTTTGTTCTGTTCCTTTCCATTTCGGGAGTTCTGTTCCATCCCCGACCAAATCTGAACGAACTCGGGAAAGGGAAAACGAAAGACGAAGGACGATGTCGGATTGGGTCCGGCCGACCACCGGCGACGCCGTTATCGGTCGAGGTTCCACGGACCAAGAACTCACCGTACCGAAACGGTGGCAGGGGAGACTGTGGAGAGTGGCGGTGGGAGCGGCGGTGGATGGCGGTGTGCAGCGGTGTACGGCGGGGAGTTCGCCTCAGGTCCAGACGACTCGGTCCCGTTCCAGATCTGACGAGCTCGCCGGCGACGGCGGGAGCTCGGTGGCGAGTGAGGGTTCGGGACGGGGAGGTCGGAGACCAGAAAAGGGGCGGTGGCGTGAGGTCGGCCGGAACCGGTGGTGGAGGACGGTTTTTGGACGGAGACGGAGAAGATGCTGGTCGGAGATGAAGGAGGAGAGAGGTAGGGAGGTCGGGGACGGTGATGGCGTGGGCTGGCCGGAGCGGTGACGAGGTCGGGATGGAGGAGAAGAGGATGGGACGAGGGTGGTGAGGGAGGTGGCGGCCGGCAACAGTGGTTGACGGAGAGGGTTCGGCGAGGGAGGTGAGGGTCTGGATCGCGAGAGGGAGAGAGGAAACGATTGGGAGGGAGAGGCTGCGTGAGTCTGAGGGTGAATTTAGGGTTTAGAACCCATTGCTTCGGTTTTATACCAAAGCCTTAAGTGGGCTTGGCACACTTGGGCCTCCGGCGGGCCTGAGCATCCACGGCCCAAAAGGGAGTAAGGCCGGGTCAGGCCTGGCCTGGCTGGATCTGCAGCTTGGGCCGGGTCCTGTCCGACCCGGTCCGACCCAATAGTTTTTTTTTTATTTTTCAAAAGCCTACCTTAAGGTTTTCGGGTCGCAATTTAATACCCTAATGAAACGAAGCGGGTTTTACATAGTGTATATAGTTTGCGGATTTAGTGTATATGGTTTGCGAATTTAGTGTATATGGTTTGCGGATTTAGTGTATATGGTTTGCGAATTTAGTGTATATGGTTTGTGGATTTAGTGTATATGGTTTGAGAATTTAGTGTATATGGTTTGCGAATTTAGTGTATGTGGTTTGAGAATATACTAAATTCTCTGCAAATTTTTACATTGCTTTCTCTCTACTTATTCTCTGCAAATTGGACAATTTCTGAATGTCTGTGCTCCTTTTTTTTCCATTTGCTCAGTTTAGTTGCTGCTTCATGAAAATATTCATCCAGTTAAGTTCAATTGCTTTCTCTCTACTTATCCAGAGGAGACACCAAGGGAATTTAGATTTAGTTTAAATTATTCATCAGTTAAGTTCAATTGCTTCTGATTTGTAAAATTTAATTTACTGGAATCACAATTTCTATACAATTTAGTTCAATTACCATGACTTTGAATTACTACCCAACATATTGATGATGGATTAATATCGAGAACAGTTGGATATGGATGCTTCTTCTCAAATGTAGAGTTTTTTTTCGAACAAGGAAAAAGACTGTGGTTGGACTTGTTATTTCACCACTTAGTCATATTTCTTATGTATTTTATATTATCAAACCACATATACTAAATTCGCAAACCATATACACCAAATCCACATACCATATACACTAAATCCACAAACCATATACACTAAATTTTCAAAACACATCACACTTTTGGCACTCATATTCACACATCCACACACGTATTCAAAAACACATCAAAATATATGCAATCCACTACTTGTTGGAAAGCTCTTGAAAGAATAAGAATACTGGCGCAAGAAAAAAATTAAATCGGAGTTGAAACGAAGCGGGAAAAATTAAATTAACAAACTTGGTGGGGGGAAAAAAAGATGAGCATTTCTAAGCGCGACACGTGTCATGTTGTTGTTGAGTTCGCATATTCGCATTTTAAGAGGGGTTCGCACGTGAAAGCCTCCCTAAACCCTAAACCCTAAACCCTAGACCTCGAGGATTGCATTTATGCGTTCCGTCTGTCCAATGTGGAGTATAAAGAATGCAAGGCACACAGGTCTTGGCGCGAGGTACCGAGACGGAGGACCGGGTGAGGGGCTTGGACGTGCTGAAGAAGGGCCGGCCCAGAGGGGCTGGCGAGGGCCGAGGGGACCTGGCCCGATGGGGACCAAGTCTGGCGAGGGACGAAGGGGCCTGGCCCGATGAGGACCAGACCTGGGCGCTGGTGCAGGGCGAGCCTTGGCTAGGCTTGGCCATGGTTTCGGCCAAACTCGTCCTTGGCCTGGCACGGTCTTTGGCTAATTCGGGTGTGGATGGGCCCGATTGCGGAATTTCCCCTTGTAGTTCCCTTTTCCTTGGTTATCATGTGATGGTCCAGAGGAGTTTTTTTATCCCGAGGAGGAGGAGGCAGGCTTTGATTTTTCCTTAGGAGGACTTGTATACTCTGTGATCTGGGCGGCTGCGTCTAGTGCTTTGGTGATATTGCGAACACGTTGTCTTTTTAGCTCCTGTTGTACCCATGGTTTTAGCCCAAACATGAAGTTCAATAGTATGTCAGGCTTGCTCATCTCGTCCACCAGTAATAGGAGGGATTGGAACTCCTTGATGTAGTCTTGGAGGGAGCCAGAGTGGCTTAGTCTTCGCATTCGTTCGCGAAGGTCCATCATGGCGTTTGCTGGGGAGAATTGGGCTTGGAGTTCGGTTTTGAACTCTTGCCAGGTTGTAATGTAACATGTCCCTTGCTCCATTTCTTTGTTTTTGCGTCTCCACCAGGTTTGAGCATCGTCAAGAAGAAGATAGGTAGCTTGGTTGGCCAGGCTTGGCCGTGTTTTCGGCCAAACTCGGCCTTGGCCTGCCACGGTCTTTGGCTAATTCGGGTGTGGATGGGCCTGAATTGCCTCAGACCGTGACAAACTCCCCCACCTATTCCGTGGACATCCTCGTCGCGGTTTCAACGAGGAACTTCCTTACTTCGTCTTCGAATTGCCATAAGGTTTGAGTTGGCTCCCATGTGGCTTCGGTTGGGGAAAGACCCTTCCAATGAACCAAAAACTGAGTATGGGCTGGAACTCCCCTACTTGATACTCGTCTTTCGGCCAAAATGGCCTCAACTTTTCGGTCATGAGAGTAGAAAGTTTCCGGAGGAGCTCGAGTTGATATTGATCTTTCGGGAGCACTGGTATCCTTATAAAAGGGCTTCAGATTCCCCACGTGAAATACGGGGTGGATTTTTAGCTGAGGGGGCAATTCGATTTTGTAAGAAGTTTTGCCAATTTTCTTTAGGACGGTAAATGGCCCGTCATATCGTCGTATCAGTCCTTTGTTGAGTTTTCGGACCGCTTTCACCTGGTTGCCTTGAAACTTGACCATTACTTGGTCTCCAACCTGAAATTCCAACGGGCGCCGTCGTTTGTCAGCCCATTTTTTTCATTTTTCGTACCGCACGGGCGATATAGGCTTGAGCTAGGCCGGTCCGAGTGTGCCAAGTCAGGGCTGAATTATAAGCTCCTGGGCTGGGACCTAAGTATGGGTTCTCCAAAGAGACGGGAGTGTTAGGTTGTCTCCCGGTGGCTAGCTCTAAGGGGCTCATATTCGTCGTTCCGGTACGGTGTAGATTGTAGGAGAATTGAGCGATGTCCAGTAGGATGGCCCAATCCGATTGGTTGGCGCTAACAAAGTGGCGTAAGTAGACCTCGAGGATTCCATTTATGCGTTCCTTCTGTCCATCTGTTTGGGGGTGGAAGCTTGACGACAGATGTAGCTCCGACCCCATTAGCCTGAAGAGTTCGGACCAAAATTTACCCGTGAATCTTGGGTCTCTGTCGCTAATGATGTTTCGTGGTAATCCCCAATACTTAACCACGTATTTGAAGAATAGTTGGGCCGTTGTCTCGGCCTTGCATTCTTTAGGGGCAGGAACGAAGGTGGCGTACTTTGAGAATCGGTCTACGACGACCATGATGGTCCCGCTCCCTTCAGACCGTGGTAGCGCGACTATAAAGTCCATGCTGACGTTCTCCCAAGGTGCAGATTGTATGGGCAATGGCTCAAGGAGTCCTGCCGGCATTTGTCGTTCGGTTTTTTCCTGTTGACATACCAGGCATGTCTTAACATACTGCTCAACGTCGTCCCTCATGTGTGGCCAATAGTAGGCCGTCTCTATTACTACGAGGGTACGGTGTTTCCCTGGGAGGCCTGCCCATCGAGTGTCGTGGCATTCTCGTGTGAGATTGATTCGTAATTTCCCCCACTTAGGCACGAATAGTCGTTGTCCCTTGGTATAAAGGAGGCCGTTTTCGACCCAAAAACGCCTTGTCTTCCCTTCGGTTGCCAGTTGCATGAGCTGTTGGGCGATAGGATCGTGTTGTAGTCCTTCCCGTAGAATATCGGGTAGTGCCCCTTGAATGGAAGAGACTGCGGTTTGCTCTTTTGTCAATGTGACGGGGGCGAGGACTACCTTGCGGCTTAGGGCATCGGCCACTACGTTTACTTTCCCTGGTTTGTATTCGAGTATAAAGTCAAATTCTGAGAGGAAATCTTGCCATCTGGCTTGCTTGGCTGATAGCTTCTTCTGGGAGTGAAAGTAGGAGGTAGCTACATTGTCGGTTTTTACTACGAACTGATTCCCAAGGAGGTAGTGACGCCATGTACGCAGGCAGTGGACTAGGCCGTCAGTTCTTTCTCTTGAACCGTGTAGCGTTGCTCCGTCTCATTTAGTTTCTTACTTTCGTAGGCTGTGGGGTGCCCGTCTTGAGACACTCTCGGCTTCGAAGAGTCGCTCCATCTGCCATATGAAGTTGTCTATAATCTCAGCGTTCCTTTCACCGCGGTATTCTTGTGGCTTGGGGTTGTTCAGTCGTGGAGTAGGTTCCCTCACAGGAGGACTATCCGGACGTGAGGAGACGGCTTGTTTGCAAAGAACAATGTCCGTGCGAAATTCTCTTACGGTTTGTTCGATCTGAGTTAGACGCTTTTCGAGGGTGGCTTCTATGGTGCGAAGTTTCTCTTCTATCTTGACCCCGAGTGCTTCTAGCCCCGCATCCATCTTAGTTTGGATCGTTGCTTGTAAGCCCTCGTGGGAAAGGGTAGTTAATGTCCCTTCAATGGTTTGGACTCGTTTTTCGATTTCGAGTTCCGTTTCTTCGGAGGATAACTTGTCCAAGTTGTCTTCACAGATCCTTACTTGAACTTCAACAACTGTTATCCTAAACTCATGACTCTCTTGGTTGATCTTGAGGGTTGGGAGTTGAGACCGAACGGTATTCTCGAGGGTTTCAAGTCGAGTTCGCAACTCGCCTGCGCTTTTGTCGACCCGATTTACTTCGGTTTCAAGGGAGGTCATTCGGTCTACAGATTTATCTCGGGCGGTTTTCTTGCCCGTTTTGCTGGATGCTTCAGCAGGACTTTCACGAGGATCAGTGGCCTCTGGGCGTCCACGAGGATCGGTGAGTTCTGATGACATATTGTCCCTAGAGTGAGCTGGTGTGATGAACCAGGCTCTGATACCACTTATTAGTTTCCGAGAGGAACAGATTATGCCCCTCGGATAGTACGGCTCCTAGGTACGGGAATGAGACCCGGACGACCTAGGAAAAGCCTTTAGAAGGAAGGTTGGGAAGTATGCAAAAGGAGGCCAACGAGTTTTGCAAGCAATGAAGTCTTTATTTGATAGAGAGAACTTATTACAAGCAAAGGCATGATGATTTGTCCTAGAGAGGACCCCTATTTATACTAAGGGAAGGTCCTAAACAAATGTGGAGTAGGAAGCCTTACATCATCATACCTAGGCCACAAAGAGGTAGCACAATAGTCCTAAGCTAAGACGGAAACCCTAAACCTAGTCGGCCTTGAAGAGGGCTCGGACCCAAAGGGCCCAAGACCGGCCAGAATAGTAAACCTGCCAAAACGGGCAGGTCTGGCGGTCTTGGCGCGCTGTTCCGTGGGCAAGGACGCGGGTCCAGCCTTGGCCCGAACCGAAGAGGAAACCTGCCATATTTGGCAGGTCCGGCCGGGGATGGCGCGCGCGCACGCGGGTCTTGGCACGAGGTACCGAGACGAAGGACCGGGCGAGGGGTTTGGACGTGCTGAAGAAGGGCCGGCCCAGAGGGGCTGGAAAGGGCCGTGGGGACCAGGTCTGGCGAGGGACGAAGGGGCCTGGCCCGATGAGGACCAGACCTGGGCGCTGGTGTAGGGCGAGATTTGTCCAGGCTTGGCCATGGTTTCAGCCAAACTCGGCCTTGGCGTGGCACGGTCTTTGGCTAATTCGGGTGTGGATGGGCCCGAATTTCCTCAGATTGTGACAAACTCCCCCACCTATTACGCGGACGTCCTCGTCGCGGTTTCAACGAGGAACTTCCTTACTTCGTCTTGGAATTGCCATAAGGTTTGATCTGGCTCCCATGTGGCTTCGGTTGGGGAAATACCCTTCCAATGAACCAAAAAATGAGTATGGGCTGGAACTCCCCTACTTGATACTCGTCTTTCGGCCAAAATGGCCTCAACTTTTCGGTCATGAGAGTAGAAAGTTGCCGGAGGAGCTCGAGTTGATATTGATCTTTCGGGAGCGCTGGTATCCTTATAAAAGGGCTTCAGATTCCCCACGTGAAATACGGGGTGGGTTTTTAGCTGAGGGGGCAATTCGATTTTGTAAGCAGCTTTGCCGATTTTCTTTAGGACGGTAAATGGCCCGTCATATCGTCGTATCAGTCCTTTGTTGAGTTTTCGGACCGCTTTCACCTGGTTGCCTTGAAACTTGACCATTACTTGGTCTCCAACCTGAAATTCCAACGGGGCGCCGTCGTTTGTCAGCCCATTTTTTCATTCTTCGTACCGCACGAGCGATATAGGCTTGAGCTAGGCCGGTCCGAGTGTGCCAAGTCAGGGCTGAATTATAAGCTCCTGGGCTGGGACCTAAGTATGGGTTCTCCAAAGAGACAGGAGTGTGAGGTTGTCTCCCGGTGGCTAGCTCGAAGGGGCTCATATTCGTCGTTCCGGTACGGTGTAGATTGTAGGAGAATTGAGCGATGTCCAGTAGGCTGGCCCAATCCGATTGGTTGGCGCTGACAAAGTGGCGTAAGTAGACCTCGAGGATTCCATTTATGCGTTCCGTCTGTCCATCTATTTGGGGGTGGAAGCTTGACGACAGGTGTAGCTCCGACCCCATAAGCCTGAAGAGTTCGGACCAAAATTTACCTGTGAATCTTGGGTCTCGGTCGCTAATGATGTTTCGTGGTAAGCCCCAATACTTAACCACGTATTTGAAGAAGAGTTGGGCCGCTGTCTCGGCCTTGCATTCTTTAGGGGCAGGAACGAAGGTGGCGTACTTTGAGAATCGGTCTACGATGACCATGATGGTCCCGCTCCCTTCAGACCGTGGTAGCGCGACTATAAAGTCCATGCTGACGCTATCCCAAGGTGCGGATGGTATGGGCAATAGCTCAAGGAGTCCTGCCGGCATTTGTCATTCGGTTTTGTCCTGTTGACACACCAGGCATGTCTTAACATAATGCTCAACGTCGTCCCTCATGTGTGGCCAATAGTAGGCCGTCTCTATTACTGCGAGATTACGGTGTTGCCCTGGGTGGCCTGCCCATCGAGTGTCGTGCCATTCTCGTATGAGATTTATTCGTAATTTCCCCCAATTAGGGACGAATAGTCGCTGTCCCTTGGTATAAAGGAGGCCGTTTTCGACCCAAAAACGCCTTGTCTTCCCTTCGGTTGCCAGTTGCATGAGCTGTTGGGCGATAGGATCGTGTTGTAGTCCTTCGCGTAGAATATCGGGTAGTGCCCCATGAATGGAAGAGACTGCGGTTTGCTCTTCTGTCAATGTGACGGGGGCGAGGACTACCTTGCGGCTTAGGGCATCGGCCACTACGTTTACTTTCCCTGGTTTGTATTCGAGTATAAAGTCGAATTCTAAGAGGAAATTCTGAGGGGCATAAACCTGGCTCTGATACCACTTATTACTTTCCGAGAGGAACAGATTATGCCCCTCGGATAGTACGGCTCCTAGGTACGGGAATGAGACCCGAACGACCTAGGAAAAGCCTTTAGAAGGAAGGTTGGGAAGTATGTAAAAGGAGGTCAACGAGTTTTGCAAGTAATGAAGTCTTTATTTGATAGAGAGAACTTATTACAAGCAAAGGCATGATGATTTGTCCTAGAGAGGACCCCTATTTATACTAAGGGAAAGGTCCTAATTCAATGTGGAGTAGGAAGCCTTTTACACCATTAGTCCTAGGCCTCAAGGAGGCAGCACAATAGTCCTAAGCAGAAAAAGAAACCCTAAACCTAGTCGGCCTTGAAGAGGGCTCGGACGCAAAGGGCCCAAGACCGACCAGAATAGGAAACCTGCCTAAACGGGCAGGTCTGGCGGTCTTGGCGCGTTGTTCCGTGGGCAAGGACGCAGGTCCAGACTTGGCCCGGACCGAAGAGGAAACTTGCCATATTTGGCAGGTCCGGCCGGGGCTAGCGCGCGCTCACGCGGGTCTTGGCGTGAGGTACCGAGACGGAGGACCGGGCGAGGGGCTTGGACGTGCTGAAGAAGGGCCGGCCCAGTGGGGCTGGCGAGGGCCGAGGGGACCTGGCCCGATGGGGACCAGGTCTGGAGAGGGACGAAGGGGCCTGGCCCTATGAGGACCAGACCTGGGCGCTGGTGCAGGGCGAGCCTTGGCCAGGCTTGGCCATGGTTTCGACCAAACTCGGCCATGGCCTGGCACGGTCTTTGGCTAATTCGGGTGTGGATGGGCCCGAATTGCCTCAGACCATGACAAACTCCCCCACCTATTCCGCGGACGTCCTCGTCGCTGTTTCAACGAGGAACTTCCTTACTTCGTCTTCGAATGTCCATAAGGTTTGAGTTGGCTCCCATGTGGCTTCGGTTGGGGAAAGACCCTACTTGATACTCGTCTTTCGGCCAAAATGGCCTTAACTTTTCGGTCATGAGAGTAGAAAGTTTCCGGAGGAGCTCGAGTTGATATTGATCTTTCGGGAGCGCTCGTATCCTTATAAAAGGGCTTCAGATTCCCCACGTGAAATACGGGGTGGATTTTTAGATGAGGGGGCAATTCGATTTTGTAAGGAGCTTTGCCGATTTTCTTTAGGACGGTAAATGGCCCGCCATATCGCCGTATCTGTCCTTTGTTGAGTTTTCGGACCGCTTTCACCTGGTTGCCTTGAAACTTGACCATTACTTGGTTGGCTGGCGCAATCCGATTGGTTGGCGCTGACAAAGTGGCGTAAGTAGACCTTGAGGATTCCTCTGTAAGTGGTACCTGAATTCTGATACCACTTATTACTTTCTGAGAGGAACAGATTATGCCCCTCGGATAGTACGGCTCCTAGGTACGGGAATGAGACCCGGACGACCTAGGAAAAGCCTTTAGAAGGAAGGTTGGGAAGTATGCAAAAGGAGATCAACGAGTTTTGCAAGAAATGAAGTCTTTATTTGATAGAGAGAACTTATTACAAGCAAAGGCATGATGATTTGTCCTAGAGAGGACCCCTATTTATACTAAGGGGAAGGTCCTAATCCAATGTGGAGTAGGAAGCCTTTTACACCATCAGTCCTAGGCCTCAAGGAGGCACCACAATAGTCCTAAGCAGAAAAGGAAACCCTAAACCTAGTCGGCCTTGAAGATGGCTCGGACCCAAAGGGCCCAAGACCGGCCAGAATAGGAAACCTGCCAAAACGGGCAGGTCTGGCGGTCTTGGCGCGTTGTTCCGTGGGCAAGGACGCGGGTCCAGACTTGGCCTGGACCGAAGAGGAAACTTGCCATATTTGGCAGGTCCGGCCGGGGCTGGCGCGCGCGCACGCGGGTCTTGGCGCGAGGTACCGAGACGGAGGACCGGGCGAGGGGCTTGGACGTGCTGAAGAAGGGCCGGCCCAGAGGGGCTG
Organism: Erodium maritimum; assembly: GCA_963921825.1. Classification (NCBI taxonomy): domain Eukaryota; kingdom Viridiplantae; phylum Streptophyta; class Magnoliopsida; order Geraniales; family Geraniaceae; genus Erodium; species Erodium maritimum. The sequence continues at coordinate 116,262,555 of OY997588.1, forward strand.
GCGAGGGCCGAGGGACGACGTTGGATTGGATTAGGACCTTCTTGGTGGGAGTTCCTTCGGTAAATTGTCGGGCATAACATCCTTGAATTAGGTCAACAATGTGTGGATTTGTGGAGGTATTGCCGTAGTTGAAGGATTTTTCTCTTCCTTCAAAGTCACAAGGAACGTCGGTTCTTCTTTCTTCAGTCCCTTTTCTATTTGCATGGCGCAGAGAGGTAGCAGCGAGGATGGACCTGGACGTGGTGTGCTCTTTCCGTGGATGACCGTGGGAGTGCCTGACCCGATCACCAATAGTTTTTTGTGTGGAACGGGGTAGGCTTCATTTTCTATCAGGAAGTCTTGCCCAAAGACAAGGTCGTAGTCGTCCATAGGTACCACGGTTAGGTCTATCTTTCCTTTCCAGGTGTTGAGCTGGATTTCTACTTCTGGTATGAGCCCTTCGACACGAACAGGGGGAGAATTGACCGTTTTTAGAGAGGCCGTGGACTCCTTGATTTTGAGCCCTAGAGGGCCTGCTTCTGACCATCGGATGAAGTTGGCGTTGGCTCCGGTATCGATCATAACGAGGGATGTCTTACCTTGAATGGAGACGTCGACATAAAGGAGGTCTTGGCCGAGACGTTTATTCGTCTCTTTTGTGGGTTTCTTTGCGATCTTTAGGGCACTGAGTTGCAGACTACCCATGCTAGTAGGGCTTGACTCCTCTCCCGAGCTAGTTGGTTCCTCGTCTTGGACGAGGGCGTTCAGCCGTGCTCTTTTTGGGCAATCTCGAGTGAAGTGCATCTCGCCACAGATAAAGCAAGGCTCTCTTGGAGTGACTGTTTTTTATGGAGGGGGTCCCCGATTGCGGAATTTCCCCTTGTAGTTCCCTTTTCCTTGGTTATCATGTGACGGTCCAGAGGAGTTTTTGTATCCCGAGGAGGAGGCAGGCTTTGATTTTTCCTTGGGAGGACTTGTATACCCTGTGATCTGGGCGGCTGCGTCTAGTGCTTCGGTGATATTGCGAACGCGTTGTCTTTTTAGCTCCTGTTGTACCCATGGTTTTAGCCCAAACATGAAATTGAATAGTTTGTCAGGCTCTCTCATCTCGTCCAACAGTAGAAGGAGGGATTGGAACTCCTTGACGTAGTCTTGGAGGGAGCCAGAGTGGCTTAGTCTTCGCATTCGTTCGCGAAGGTCCATCATGGCGTTTGCTGGAGAGAATTGGGCTTGGAGTTCAGTTTTGAACTCTTGCCAGGTTGTAATGGAACATGTCCCTTGCTCCATCTCTTTGCTTTTGCGTCTCCACCAGGTTTGAGCATCATCAAGAACAAGATAGGTAGCTTGGTTTACTTTGCTATCTTCTCTTGAGATACTCTCGGCTTCGAAGAGTCGCTCCATCTGCCATGTGAAGTTGTCTATAATCTCAACGTTCCTTTCACCGCGGTATTCTTGTGGCTTGGGGGTGTTCAGTCGTGGAGTAGGTTCCCTCACAGGAAGACTATCCGGACGTGAGGAGACGGCTTGTTTGCAAAGAACAATGTCCATGCGAAATTCTCTTACGGTTTGTTCCATCTGAGTTAGACGCTTTTCGAGGGTGGCTTCTATGGTGCGAAGTTTCTCTTCTATCTTGACCCCGAGTGCTTCTAGCCCCGCATCCATCTTAGTTTGGATCGTTGCTTGTAAGCCCTTGTGGGAAAGGGTAGTTAATGTCCCTTCAATGGTTTGGATTCGTTTTTCGATTTCGAGTTCCGTTTCTTCGGAGGATAACTTGTCCAAGGTGTCTTCACAGATCCTTACTTGAACTTCAACAGCGGTTATCCTAAACTCATGACTCTCTTGGTTGATCTTGAGGGTTGGGAGTTGAGACCGAACAGTATTATCGAGGGTTTCAAGTCGAGTTCGCAACTCGCCTGCGCTTTGGTCGACCCGATTTACTTCGGTTTCAAGGGAGGTCATTTGGTCTACAGATTTATCTCGGGCGGTTTTCTTGCCCGTTTTTCTAGATGCTTCAGCAGGACGTCCACGAGGATCAGTGGCCTCCGGGCGTCCACGAGGATCGGTGACTTCTGATGACATACTGTCCCTAGAGTGAGTTGGTGTGATGAACCAGGCTCTGATACCACTTATTACTTTCTGAGAGGAACAGATTATGCCCCTCGGATAGTACGGCTCCTAGGTACGGGAATGAGACCCGGACGACCTAGGAAAAGCCTTTAGAAGGAAGGTTGGGAAGTATGCAAAAGGAGGTCAACGAGTTTTGCAAGCAATGAAGTCTTTATTTGGTAGAGAGAACTTATTACAAGCAAAGGCATGATGATATCCTAGAGAGGACCCCTATTTATACTAAGGGAAAGGTCATAATCCAATGTGGAGTAGGAAGCCTTTTACACCATCAGTCTTAGGCCTCAAGGAGGCAGCACAATAGTCCTAAGCAGAAAAGGAAACCCTAAACCTAGTCGACCTTGAAGAGGGCTCGGACCCAAAGGGCCCAAGACCGGCCAGAATAGGAAACCTGCCAAAACAGGAAGGTCTGGCGGTCTTGGCGCGCTGTTCCGTGGCCAAGGACGTGGGTCCAGACTTGGCTCGGACCGAACAGGAAACCTGCCATATTTGGCAGGTCCGGCCGGGGCTGGCGCGCGCGCACGCGTGTCTTAGCGCGAGGTACCGAGACGGAGGACCGGGCGAGGGGCTTGGACGTGCTGAAGAAGGGCCGGCCCAGAGGGGCTGGCGAGGGCCGAGGGGACCTAGCCCGATGGGGACCAGGTCTGGCGATGGACGAAGGGGCATGGCCCGATGAGGACCAGACCTGGGCGCTGGTGAAGGGCGAGCCTTGGCCAGGCTTGGCCATGGTTTCGGCCAAACTCGGCCTTGGCCTGGCACGGTCTTTGGCTAATTCGGGTTTGAATGGGCCCGAATTGACTCAGACCGTGACTAAATTCATTTGTCGTTCGGTTTTTTCCTGTTGACACACCAGGCATGTCTTAACATACTGCTCAACGTCGTCCCTCATGTGTGGCCAATAGTAGGCCGTTTCTATTTCTGCGAGGGTACGGTGTTGCCTTGGGTGGCTTGCCCATCCGTTGTCGTGGCATTCTCGTATGACATTGATTCGTAATTTCCCCCACTTAGGCACGAATAGTCGCTGTCCCTTGGCATAAAGGAGGCCGTTTTCGACCCAAAAACGCCTTGTCTTCCCTTCGATTGCCAGTTGCATGAGCTGTTGGGCGATAGGATCTTTTTGTAGTCCTTGATAATTTGGCGAGGGTCGAGGGGACCTGGCCCGATGGGGACGGGTTTGGCGAGGGACGAAGGGGCCTGGCCCGATGAGGACCAAACCTGGGTGCTGGTGCTGGGCGAGCCTTGGCTAGGCTTGGCCATGGTTTCGGCCAAACTCGGCCTTGGCCTGGCACGGTCTTTGGCTAATTCGGGTGTGGTTGAGCCCGAATTGACTCAGACCGTGACAAACTCCCCCACCTATTCCGCGGACGTCCTCGTCGCGGTTTCAACGAGGAACTTCCTTACTTCGTCTTCGAACTGCCACAAGGTTTGAGCTGGCTCCCATGTGGCTTCGGTTGGGGAAAGACCCTTCCAATGAACCAAAAACTGAGTATGGGCTGGAACTCCCTTACTTGATACTCGTCTTTCGGCCAAAATCCCTGTTACGGACAAACAGGCTCTGATACCACTTATTACTTTCCGAGAGGAACAGATTATGCCCCTCGGATAGTACGGCTCCTAGGTATGGGAATGAGACACGGACGACCTAGTAAAAGCCTTTAGAAGGAAGGTTGGGAAGTATGCAAAAGGAGGCCAACGAGTTTTGCAAGCAATGAAGTCTTTATTTGATAGAGAGAACCTATTACAAGCAAAGGCATGATGATTTTTCCTAGAGAGGACCCCTATTTATACTAAGGGGAAGGTCCTAATCCAATGTGGAGTGAGAAGCCTTTTACACCATCAGTCCTAGGCTTCAAGGAGGCAGCACAATAGTCCTAAGCAGAAAAGGAAACCCTAAACCTAGTCGGCCTTGAAGAGGGCTCGGACCCAAAGGGCCCAAGACCGGCCAGAATAGGAAACCTGCCAAAACGGGCAGGTCTGGCGGTCTTGGCGCGTTGTTCCGAGGGAAAGGACGCGGGTCCAGACTTGGCCCGGACCGAAGAGGAAACCTGCCATATTTGGCAGGTCCGGCCGGGGCTGGCGCGCGCGCACGCGGGTCTTGGCGTGAGGTACCGAGACGGAGGACCAGGCGAGGGGCTTGGACGTGCTGAAGAAGGGCCGGCCCAGAGGGGCTGGCGAGGGCCGAGGGGACCTGGCCCGATGGGGACCAGGTCTGGCGAGGGACGAAGGGGCCTGGCCCTATGAGGACCAGACCTGGGCGCTGGTGCAGGGCGAGCCTTGGCCAGGCTTGGCCATGGTTTCGGCCAAACTCGGCCTTGGCCTGGCACGGTCTTTGGCTAATTCGGGTGTGGATGGGCCCGAATTGCCTCAGACCGTGACAAACTCCCCCACCTATTCCGCGGACGTCCTCGTCGCGGTTTCAACGAGGAACTTCCTTACTTCGTCTTCGAATTACCATAAGGTTGAGCTGGCTCCCATGTTGCTTCGGTTGGGGAAAGACCCTTCCAATGAACCAAAAACTGAGTATGGGCTGGAACTCCCCTACTTGATACTCGTCTTTCGGCCAAAATGTCCTCAACTTTTCGGTCATGAGAGTAGAAAGTTGCCGGAGGAGCTCGAGTTGATATTGATCTTTCGGGAGCGCTGGTATCCTTATAAAAGGGCTTCAGATTCCCCACGTGAATTACGGGGTGGATTTTTAGGTGAGGGGGCAATTCAATTTTGTAAGCAGCTTTGCCGATTTTCTTTAGTACGGTAAATGGCCCGTCATATCTTCGTATCAGTCCTTTGTTGAGTTTTCGGACCGCTTTCACCTGGTTGCCTTGAAACTTAACCATTACTTGGTCTCCAACCTGAAATTCCAACGGGCGCCGTCGTTTGTCAGCCCATTTTTTCATTTTTCGTACCGCACGGGCGATATAGGCTTGAGCTAGGCCGGTCCGAGTGTGCCAAGTCAGGGCTGAATGATGTTTCGTGGTAAGCCCCAATACTTAACCACGTATTTGAAGAGTTCGGACCAAAATTTACCCGTGAATCTTGGGTCTCGGTCGCTAATTATGTTTCGTGGTAAGCCCCAATACTTAACCACGTATTTGAAGAATAGTTGGGCCGCTGTCTCGGCCTTGCATTCTTTAGGGGCAGGAACGAAGGTGGAGTACTTTGAGAATCGGTCTACGACGACCATGATGGTCCCGCTCCCTTCAGACCGTGGTAGCGCGACTATAAAGTCCATGCTGACGTTCTCCCAAGGTGCGGATGGTATGGGCAATGGCTCAAGGAGTCCTGCCGGCATTTGTCGTTCGGTTTTGTCCTTTTGACACACCAGGCATGTCTTAACATACTGCTCAACGTCGTCCCTCATGTGTGGCCAATAGTAGGCCGTCTCTATTACTGCGAGGGTACGGTGTTTCCCTGGGAGGCTTGCCCATCGAGTGTCGTTGCATTCTCGTGTGAGATTGATTCGTAATTTCCCCCACTTAGGCACAAATAGTCGCTGTCCCTTGGTATAAAGGAGGCCGTTTTTGACCCAAAAACGCCTTGTCTTCCCTTCGGTTGCCAGTTGCATGAGCTGTTGGGCGATAGGATCGTGTTGTAGTCCTTCCTGTAGAATATCGGGTAGTGCCCCTTGAATGGAAGAGATTGCGGTTTGCTCTTCTGTCAATGTGACGGGGGCGAGGACTACCTTGCGGCTTAGGGCATCGGCCACTACGTTTACTTTCCCTAGTTTGTATTCGAGTATAAAGTCGGATTCTGAGAGGAAATCTTGCCATCTGGCTTGCTTGGCTTATAGCTTCTTCTGGGAGTGAAAGTAGAAGGTAGCTACATTGTCGGTTTTTACTATGAACTGATTCCCAAGGAGGTAGTGATGCCATGTACGCAGGAAGTGGACTAGGCCGTCAGTTCTTTCTCTTGAACCGTGTAGCGTTACTCCGTCTCATTTAGTTTCTTACTTTCGTAGGCTGTGGGGTGCCCGTCTTGAGACACTCTCGGCTTCGAAGAGTCGCTCCATCTGCCATATGAAGTTGTCTATAATCTCAGCGTTCCTTTCACCGCGGTATTCTTGTGGCTTGGGGGTGTTCAATCGTGGAGTAGGTTCCCTCACAGGAAGACTATCCGGAAGTGAGGAGACGGCTTGTTTGCAAAGAACAATGTCCATGCGAAATTCTCTTACGGTTTGTTCCATCTGAGTTAGACGCTTTTCGAGGGTGGCTTCTATGGTGCGAAGTTTCTCTTCTATCTTGACCCCGAGTGCTTCTAGCCCCGCATCCATCTTAGTTTGGATCGTTGCTTGTAAGCCCTCGTGGGAAAGGGTAGTTAATGTCCCTTCAATGGTTTGGACTCGTTTTTCGATTTCGAGTTCCGTTTCTTCGGAGGATAACTTGTCCAAGGTGTCTTCACAGATCCTTACTTGAACTTCAACAGCTGTTATCCTAAACTCATGACTCTCTTGGTTGATCTTGAGGGTTGGGAGTTGAGACCGAACGGTATTCTCGAGGGTTTCAAGTCGAGTTCGCAACTCGCCTGCGCTTTGGTTGACCAAATTGACTTCAGTTTCAAGGGAGGTCATTCGGTCTACAGATTTATCTCGGGCGGTTTTCTTGCCCGTTTTGCTGGATGCTTCAGCAGGACGTTCACGAGGATCAGTGGCCTCTGGGCGTCCACGAGGATCGGTGACTTCTGATGACATACTGTCCCTAGAGTGAGCTGGTGTGATGAACCAGGCTCTGATACCACTTATTACTTTCTGAGAGGAACAGATTATGCCACTCGGATAGTACGGCTCCTAGGTACGGGAATGAGACCCGGACGACCTAGGAAAAGCCTTTAGAAGGAAGGTTGGGAAGTATGCAAAAGGAGGCAAACGAGTTTTGCAAGCAATGAAGTCTTTATTTGATAGAGAGAACTTATTACAAGCAAAGGCATGATGATTTGTCCTAGAGAGGACCCCTATTTATACTAATGGAAGGTCCTAAACCAATGTGGAGTAGGAAGCCTTACATCATCAGACCTAGGCCACAAAGAGGCAGCACAATAGTCCTAAGCTAAGAAGGAAACCCTAAACCTAGTCGGCCTTGAAGAGGGCTCGGACCCAAAAGGCCCAAGACCGCCCAGAATAGTAAACCTGCCAAAACGGGCAGGTCTGGCGGTCTTGGCGCGCTGTTCCGTGGGCAAGGACGCGGGTCCAGACTTGGCCCGAACCGAAGAGGAAACCTGCCATATTTGGCAGGTCCGGCCGGGGCTAGCGCGCGCACACGCAGGTCTTGGCACGAGGTACCGAGACGGAGGACCGGGCGAGGGGTTTGGACGTGCTGAAGAAGGGCCGGCCCAGAGGGACTGGAAAGGGCTGAGGGGACCAGGTCTGGCGAGGGACGAAGGGGCCTGGCCCGATGAGGACCAGACCTGGGCGCTGGTGTAGGGCGAGCCTTGTCCAGACTTGGCCATGGTTACGGCCAAACTCGGCCTTGGCGTGGCACGGTCTTTGGCTAATTCGGGTGTGGATGGGCCCGAATTTCCTCAGACCGTGACAAACTCCCCCACCTATTCCGCGGACCTCCTCGTCGTGGTTTCAACGAGGAAATTCCTTACTTCGTCTTTGAATTGCCATAAGGTTTGATCTGGCTCCCATATGGCTTCGGTTGGGGAAAGACCCTTCCAATGAACCAAAAACGTAGTATGGGCTGGAACTCCCCTACTTGATACTCGTCTTTCGGCCAAAATGGCCTCAACTTTTCGGTCATGAGAGTAGAAAGTTGCCGGAGGAGCTCGAGTTGATATTGATCTTTCGGGAGCGCTGGTATCCTTATAAAAGGGCTTCAGATTCCCCACGTGAAATACGGGGTGGATTTTTAGCTGAGGGGGCAATTCGATTTTGTAAGCAGCTTTGCCGATTTTCTTTAGGACGGTAAATGGCCCGTCATATCGTCGTATCAGTCCTTTGTTGAGTTTTCGGACCGCTTTCACCTGGTTGCCTTGAAACTTGACCATTACTTGGTCTCCAACCTGAAATTCCAACGGGCGCCGTCGTTTGTCAGCCCATTTTTTCATTGTTCGTACAGCACGGGCGATATAGACTTGAGCTAGGCCGGTCCGAGTGTGCCAAGTCAGGGCTGAATTATAAGCTCCTGGGCTGGGACCTAAGTATGGGTTCTCCAAAGAGACGGGAGTGTTAGGTTGTCTCCCGGTGGCTAGCTCGAAGGGGCTCATATTCGTCGTTCCGGTACGGTGTAGATTGTAGGAGAATTGAGCGATGTCCAGTAGGCTGGCCCAATCCGATTGGTTGGCGCTGACAAAGTGGTGTAAGTAGACCTCGAGGATTCCATTTATGCGTTCCGTCTGTCCATCTGTTTTGGGGTGGAAGGGCTCATGCATTAAGATATATATATATATATCTTTCGTACAAAATACAAACTATCAATCTGGATCCTTGGATCATGGAATCAAAGGCCCGGTATTAAACAAAAACCATTAATGACATAATCATTAATGCATATCTTTGTAATTAATTTCGTAATCAATCACCCCCACCCCCCTGAATTTCGATGGGCGTCCGTTCCCTTAAATCAAGGTCAAATTAATTTGAATTTCGCACTTAAAGATTGATTCGTACATGAAAGTTCCTCTCTCTCTCTATGAACCCCCTATTTAGAGTGTGAACATGTGAACTCAATTAGATTGTGCCTAAGTGCTGCGCTCAGAAAATGCCCCCATTTTTTTTATAATCAAGTTTACTAATTTGATTTTTCCCGTTTCGTTTCAACTCTGATTTCATTTTTTCTTGCGCCAATATTCTTCTTTTTTCAAGAGCTTTCTAACAAGTAGTGTATCGCATATGTTTTGATGTGTTTTTGGATATGTGTGTGGATGTGTGAATGAGTGCGAAAAGTGTGATGTGGTTTGCAAATATAAGGGTTGTGGTTTGAGAAAAGTGTGGCGTAGTTTGGAAATATTGGGGTTGTGGTTTTAGAATATGGTGATGCAAGTTGAGAATATGAGGGATATGTTTTGAGAATATGAGGGATATAATTTGAGAATATGAGGTATATTGGTTTGAGAATACGAGGGATATGATTTGAGAATATGACGCATGTTGGTTTGAGAATATGAGGTAAGTCGGTTTGAGAATATGAGGTGTGTTGTTTGAGATTGTAAGTGAAGTGGGTTGAGAATATGAGACACGTGGGTTGAGAATACGAGTGATATGAGTTTGAGGATATGATGGATGTGGTTTGAGAGCATAAGTGAGGTGGTTTGAGAATATGGTATATGTGGTTTGCGAATATATATGTTCAATGTATGGTCGTGCATGTATGGGACAGTTTGCAAATATTGCATATATGGTTTGCAATAACAATGACATGGTTTGAGAATATGGTATATGTGGTTTGCAAATTGTGTGTTTATCATATTTTTTTTTGTACATGTTTTTTCTTGCTTCAAAACATATGCAATATACTACTTGATAGATAGATATTGGAAAAAGAAAAATATTGGCGCAAGAAAAAATTAAATCGGAGTTGAAATGAAGCGGGAAAAATCAAAGGGAAAACTACTAATACCTACCCAAAACCATGCCCATTTAACTGACGTTTACCCTGAAGTTTAAAGTTAACAGATACATACCCTTAAGTTTCGAAGTGTAACTCAAAACCCCTTCCGTCAGTCAGCTCAGTCAGTTTAATGTTCACTTTTTCAAAAATGTCCAAAATACCCTTAACCCTGTTAATTTTTTATATTCTTTAAATCAAAATTAAATTAAGGTTTTCAAAAAAATTATTTCACAAAAATCAGATTCTATTTTTAAAAAACGGTTTTTATTTTTAAAAAAAATCAGTTTTTATTTTCAAAAAACCAGTTTTAATTTAAAAAAAATAAGTTTTTATTTTTTTAAATCACTTTTAATAATAAATCTGATTATTTTATTTATTTTAATAATAAATCTGATTATTTTATTTATTTTAATAATAAATCTGATTTTTTTAAAATTAAAACTGATTTTTTGAAAATAAAAACTGCTTTAAAAAAAATAAAAACAGTTTTTATTTTTTTTAAATCACTTTAATAATAAATATGATTATTTTATATATTTTAATAAAAAAATCTGATTATTTTTAAAATTAAAACTGATTTTTTTTAAAATTAAAACTGATTTTTTTGAAAATAAAAACTGATTTTTTTAAAAAAAATAAAAATTGTTTTTTAAAAATAAAATCTGATTTCTGTAAAATATTTTTTTTTGAAACCTTAATTTAATTTTGATTTAAAGAATATAAAAATAAATAGGGTTAAGGGTATTTTGGGCATTTTTGAAAAAGTGAACAGTAAACTGACTGAGCTGACTAACGGAAGGGGTTTTGAGTTACATTTCGAAACTTAAGGGTATGTATCTGTTAACTTTAAACTTCAGGGTAAACATCAGTTAAATGGGCATGGTTTTGGGTAGGTATTAGTAGTTTTCCCAAAATCAAATTAATAAACTTGGTGGGAAAAAAAAAGACGAGCATTTTCTAAGCGTGACACGTGTCATGTTGGGGTTGAGTTCACATGTTCACATTTTAAAAAGGGGTCTCACATGATTGTCTCCCTATATATATATAGGGATGCAATTCATTGTAAATGTATACTTAAGTTGTAAAATGTAAATAAATCTCAATCATAGGTTTACACAAAATCTAAGGCTTAGAAATTTTCAACACAATTAATGGCAAACTTGTAATTCTCATCTGTTTTATTTTAATTTTACACATTTCACAATCATATAAGGTTATATCCGTCTTTTAACATACTCGTTTTACCCCACCAGTTACCCTAATTCCATTATCTCTCCTCTCAGTCTCTCACCTATACTCTCTCCCTCTGAACAACGACTTGTCTCCTGCGAGGCTTGCTGTTGTCGAGCAAGGTTGAATCTTGGCCACACGGCGTGTCAGCTTTGCTGCTGCTACATACGTCTCCAGCCACACGACATTGCAGATGGAGCTAGAAGAGAGGCACGCCACCGCAGGATCGAACTCATGGTTCTCCATCCTTCCTTCCCTTAATTTTTCTGTAGCTCGGAGTAGGCTTGAGTTTAAGGAACCACAACTTGCCCATATCAAAATATCGTACATGCATTCAATTATTTTTTTATGTTCTTAACACTGGTTTCAAATTTATTGGTATTACTATAATACTCACCATATTATACTGTAATAAGTTAATAATTATGTTGCATCTCGAAGAAATTCAGGATGGTACAGATCTGTCTAAACCAATTGAAAACCCAATAGAAAGGAGCCAGAGATTGTCGTAGAGTGAGAACCAATTCCTGTTACAATTCCGGAAGGTCCAAGGCGAATTGAAAGGGTCAATCTTCCACCTCCAAGATATGGTATCCGGAGGTGACAATGAAGTCATGGTGGATCACGATGATCCAGCCACCTTTCAAGAATTCGTGGATGGGCCCGACTCTGAGTTATGGTTGGGAGCCATGAGGGAGGAAATGCAATCCATGTCGGACAACCGAGTCTGTGAACCGGTTGATCCCATCAATGGTGTTTGCGCTGAATGGCGGGATATGTGTTTGCACTGAATGGCAGAGCTTTAGGTGGGAGAGCGTAAAGCAAGATACCATTGATGAATCTACGATAGAGGCCAAGTACATGGATGCTGCAGAGGCAGCTAGGGAGGCTATGTGGATTTGGAAATTCATGGCAGGGCTGAGTGTAATTAAAAACCCATCCAGCCCGGTGAATCCATTTTGCGACAACACAAGGGCCATTGCGCAAGATAAAAGCCAAGATCGCATAACAAATCCAAACATGTACTGCGGCGTATCCACCTCATCATAGAAATACTGAAGTGAGGTGAAGTGAAGATAACCTATATTGCAACAGATGATAACATAGCCAACCCTTTGACTAAGGCAGTGTCACTGCCTGAACATGTTAGACATGTAAAGTCGATGGGGACATATTGGAGTTTAGATTGGAACTAGGGAAAGTGGGAGATTGTTAGTCTTAGTGCCCGTAGTTCAATCCTAAATGTCCAAATGTATATATCATCGTTAGCAATAAAGTTAAAGCGGCTTTATATTACTTATGTGTTGGAGTAATATATCGACGTGTGCTCTGATCTATGCCCACCATGTGAATAGAACCATAGATCGAGATAGATCACACTAGATGGGTCCCTAGTCAACAAAGCTTCACTAGAAGCGACTAGTATGAAAGATGGCTCTTTATGGCTTACGTTCTGTTAGTCACTAGAATGGGATTCCGGAGTCTGATCATAGATATCATGTGGGACATGATATTGGACGACCCGCCCTGAATATGTGCCATAGATTAAGTCATGAACATATTCAGTGTCGTAGTTTTTCATGTATCCTTAGACCAAGGAGTCTTTGTGATCGCTATGTAATCAACAACTGAGTTTGACCTGAGCCTAACATTGTCTGTAACAGGGCTTCCATAACGGCCAGGATTGGCTTGGGGACGGGATACATGAGTGACACGAAAGGCGGCTAAGGGATTTATCCCTCATACTGAGGTATGGGAAAGATATCGGTTCTCGGCCGTTTGATCGAGAGTGACTGAAAGAATAGCATGGCCATGCACATGATACTGGGTATCATATCTTCAGTCATCTCACATATCAAGGAACGGTGATTGAGAATAATAAGGATGACGGCTCTATGCCTTATCTCAATCAGGATATCGTAGATAAAAGGATAATGACAGGGATGACGGAAAGGTTAGAATCGATAGGGTCGATTCGTTATGCAGTGTCAGGCAATACTAAAGTCTCGTTAGTTGCCACTTAAATAGGATCAAGTAAAATGGGAATTTACGTTGATCTATTGACATGCATAAACCTAAGGGTCACACCGGAGGATGAAACTCATTGACCCATTTATGGAGAATGGCCAAAAGGGAGTTGTGTCGGGACATGATCAAAACTGGGTTTTGAGTCATGTGCCCGTAAGTGAATAGGACTTTACGGATCAAGACAAGGCTTGGAGTCTTGGGATTGATCGCGTCGGATAATGTTGGACATTTCCGGTATGGAAGGCTTGGAGGCGATGAGCGAATCACGAGACCTCGTTGGAAATGGCCACGGCCCATGTTCCAAGAGGCCCATGAAAGGCCCATGCAACCAAGGTCCATGGAACTAATTAATCAAGTCTTGATTAATTAGTACTAAGTAAGGAAGACAAGGATTAAGGTGTTGGTGATTCACCACCTAACCCAATCTTGTCTAGCCATACTTTGTCCTATTTACACCTTACTTGACACCATACTTTTCCCACGCCTTTAGTTGGAAAAGTATGGGTTTAGTTATGTTTAAGTCATTTTTTTTCAACATAACAAACACAAGACAAGAATAGGAAACACAACTTCTATCCCCCTTCCCTTGCAATTTCGGGTTTGGCAAGTTCCCACCTCCATGTTTGTGTTCTTGAGTCCTCAAAGAGAAGAACTACGTGGCTTTGATTCCCATGTGGATACGTAGGCGTCTTGGAGACTCAAGCCAATCATTCGTTACCCGGTGTTCTTGTTTTGGTAAGAACTAGTGCTGAATTTTACTCTTGTGAATCCATTCTTTGTTAGTTGTTTCATGGTTTTAATCGTCTCTTGGTTTTCCTTGATTTTCCGCTGCGAGTTGGTTCATCTCCAACCCTACCTCGAGACCCAACATTTGGCCATATGTGAAAAAGGGGGGAAATTTGCAAGGTTTTAGAGAGAGAAGGAGAAGGAGAAAAAGGGAGAGAAAGAGAGGAGCTTCTAGGGTTCTTGCCACTATTCACGAGCTTCAACCGTTGGATCGTCTCAAAGCTAGGAGAATCAAGCTCACACCGTCATTCTCTACGGTGAGCACCTAACCGATTCTCGTTTTGCTCAGGTTTGAAAATCAGGGTTTGAGTAAAACTAGTGGTTCTTGGTGATGTTGAGGTGTGGGTATCGTTGGAGACGTTTTGGGGACGTTTTGGAGCGAGATTGGAACGTTTTCCGGTGACTGGGAGCTCGGGGGAGCTCCGGCCACCATGTAGGGTGGCCGGCCGGCCGTGTGAGGTGGCTGGCCGGAGCTAGGACCGGCCACCACCATGGTGGACCGGCCCCAAACCGGCCCTAGACACCCACGGCCAAAGGGGGTCGGGTGGGGCCCACGTGCTCGGGTGTTCGGGTTTCGTGTTCGGGTGGTTTAGAACATTCCCCAAGTAATTAATCAACAACCGGATCGAAATTTGGAATTAAATTGTAAAAGTTGTAATTGACGGGTTTAGGAACTTGAAACGTGAATTAAATTACTCGGAAGTCGGAAATTGATTCCGTCGAGTGCATAGGAACATTTGAATTATTCTAAGACCGTAGAAACGAAAATGGGAATTTTCGGAGCCCCGAAAGGGCGTTTTCAAAACCCGGGCAGATTCGCCATGTCGGGCGAATCGGGCTTTTCCGAGCCCATTATCGACAATGTCGAGTAATTGGGAAGTTTGGGAGTGATCAACATTGTCGGGGTTGAGTTTGGGCGTTTAATTCTTTAAATTCGGGTTTCGCATGCTTACTTAAAAAGTGTGTTAATTGCAATAATTGTAGACCGTGTCGCCTATCGTGGAAAGAGGAGGCTAAGCGGGAAATTTGGATCATTGCTGGAGAGCGAGCATCGGTTGTGACACACTTCAAGAGGTAGGGAAAAGTAGCCAGATCTCGGCCCTGACTGGGGAAAGTTAACAGTAGAACTGCATGTGACACTTGGATGTCGTGGGTTAGGTTTGTTTATTGAATAATAGAAAGGCAGGCGACACCAGGTGGTGTCGTATGATACGGTAACGTATCGAACCTTAGAAATGCATGTGACACTTAGTACTGTCGTAGGAGCAGTGAGTTTGTTGATATTAGAACTGTTGGAGGCATTGGTTATGCCCGGAGGTTGTTTGTGTTTGTGTCTTGGGTGGCCATGAGAGCCCGTACTTTACTGTTGTGTCTTGGGTGGCCATGAGAGCCCGTACTTTACTGGTTGTGTCTTGGGTGGCCATGAGAGCACGTATTTTACTGTTGGTGTCTTGGGTGGCCGTGAGTGCCCGTGGGGTTGTTGAGCCCGCGAGTTACTATTGGTGTGTCTTGAGATGCCGTGAGTGCCTGTGGGGTTGTTGAGCCCGTGAGTTGCTGTTGGTGTGTCTTGGGAGGCCGTGAGTGCCCGTGGTGTTGTTGAGCCCGTGTTTTACTATAGGTGTCTTGGGTGGCCATGAGTGCCTGTGGAGTGTTGAACCTGTGTTGTTGCTGTTTGTTGAACTTGCTTGTGATTGTGATTGTGGTTACCTGAGGTTGGACACCCGACTTTGTGTCGGGGAAGTTGCGTGGTGTGGCTAGCCTCCCGACAGAGATCGGGGGAAGTGGAGAGGTTGTGGGCTAGCCTCCCGACAGAGATCGGGAGAAGTTGTGTGCGTGGGTGCGGCTATCCTCCCGACAGGGATAGGGGGAAGTGGAGAGGTTGTGGGCTAGCCTCCCGACAGGGATCGGGAAAGTTGCACGACAGGTCGACCGCTTGGCCTGACAGGGATCGGTAAAGGGCGTGAGGGGGTTACTGAGCAGCTGGAGTGCGATCCTTTGTGATCTTGTTTAGTGTGCGATCCTTAGTGATCTTGGGTGTTGCGTGGTTATCTGCCGTGTATTTGGAGGAGGTCGTCAATCGTTGTGTCGGGTCTACATTACGTGTCCGAGTGTTGAGTCGGTTGAGGAAAGGTTTCGTCGTATGTCAGTCGGGTTACTTGAGTTTGGGGAATAGTAGTCCCCGGTGTTCGTTTGTTGTGGGTGTTACCGGCATTGTCTGCTAAGTATGCCGTAGTCAGTCTGTTATCTGTGGTGGTGAGCGAACGCTCACCCCTAGCTGCTTTTCCTACAGGTACTGGTCGCGGAATGGACTAGGTGAGCTTCCGAAGCTTGAAGAGCTAGGGGCGGGAGTCCGGGTTTACTTTTGAGTCTAGCGACGTACACCTTGTATTTTGTCCGCTTGTGGGACGTACTTTTGAGTTGTAAATAATTACTTTGTTTAAGTAATTGCTGGTTTTAAAGAAGTTTATTGAAAAGGTTTGAAATTTTTTTATTGTTTTAAACGTTCGCGTTCCGAGTTCTTTTCTACTGAATTTGGGGCGTGACAGCTTGGTATCAAAGCTCGAGGTTTCACACCTCGGACTGTACGTCAATTAGGTGGGGAGAGTCGAGTCGGTGAAAGTCCCGTCGTGCGTGGTTGCGCAAGTCGGAAACCATGTGTGGACCCGTGGTGTCTTGAGTCATGTTGTGATTGTGTGTATGTGTAGTATTTTATTACTGGCATACTAATTATTTGTTGCTGCGTGAACGTTTTTAAGTTGTCGCGGGTCGACTCAGGAGCGCTCCTGTAGTCGAACATGACGGTGCTGATATCAAGTCGGTACAACGTAGTTCGGGGACGCCTGGACCGGGTTGTAGCTACGTGATGCCAAAGAATGAGGTTTTATAATGAAAGGGAGAAAAGTTTTAAAATTGGTTGGCCTTGTGGGCGTGTGTGTAAGTTGGTTTGTCCGGTGGCTGCGTTTTCATTTTGGTTGGTACGGTGGGTGCGTTTTGATTTTGGTTGGTCCGGTGGGCGTGTTTTGGTTTTGGTTGGCCTTGTCGGCTTGTGATTGAGGTTGGGTGACTTGTGTTTGGTCTTTAAATTGTTGTACGTGTGTTGTTAGTTTGGTGGTCGTTTGTCTGCGACGCACAAGTGTGCGGGTCGCTAGGAGAAGGGTATGATGCGAGTGCCCTAGGGTAGACGTGATGGTGTGTTAAGTGCGAAGTCGTTGCAGCTACGGGACGGGCCATGGACCGGCCCGGTAGGAGACGTGGTCGGGGCCACTGTTTTGGCGCAGAAGGTGAAATGGACCGGGTGGCTTGCCGGCCCAGACGGCAGCACGGTCCAGATGGCTTGCCGGCTCGGACGGTAGCACGGTCCGGCTGGCTTGCCGGCTCGGACGGTAGCACGGTCCGGCTGGCTTGCCGGCCTGGTCCAGTTAGCTGCTTTCAAAATAAATTTGGTTTCGATGTGTGGTTAGTGTTGCTGTTACGTGACTTGGTGCACGTTCGTGCGATTTATTTGAGGTTTCCTTCACGTGAGTGGGTTATTCGAGGTTTCCCTCGCGTGAACGGGTGGTTTGAGGTTTCCTTCGCGTGAGTGGGTTATTCGAGGTTTCCCACGCGTGAACGGGTGGTTTGAGGTTTCCTTCACGTGAGTGGGTTATTTGAGGTTTCTTATTTGATCGGGTAATTGGGGTTATCGAGATTGTGAGCGTTAGTGGTTTGCTGGGTTTAGAATATGATCCCCATTCGAGGTTTCCCTTACGTGAGCGAGTATTTGAGCTATTGATAGCGTGTGCAGTGTGACGTTTTGGGTATCAGGTTTTGAGGTAGTGGTTTGCCCTGGTTAAGTTGGTAAGTCGTTAGTGCTTTACTAGTATGCCATAACCGAACGGGTGTCCATGGAGGTGAGCGGAACGCTCATCCCCTTTACTACTTTTCCCGTAGGGGACGAGAAGCGAATACTAGTTTGGTCGCGGAAAGTTATAAGTAAATGCATAGAGGATCGTGTGAGGGTTGTGTTACACCTTATCGGTGTGACTAATGGAGTGGTTGTCCGGTCTCTGATTTGGGCGTCGTTTTTGGTGGATATCGGGGCGTCACACTCGTTTGCTTCGTCGAGTTGTGCTGAGATGTTGGGGCTGAGTTAAGAGTCGTAGAGTCCACCCTGCGTCTGGACACGCCGGTTGGTGGTGTTGTGGTGCTGACTAGGGTCTGTCGTGCCTGCGGAGTTAGAGGAGCGAACCGATACAGGAGGTTCGAGAGAGGGCTCAAGAGCCCTAATACTGGATCGAGTCCTCACCCCGAGGATTAAGGTATGTTCAGAGTTGGTGGGCACGACGACGGTAGAGGAGCGAGGTCTTAGAGAGACAGCGAGGTTCCGTGAGGTTAGGCAGCGACTGAGCTTGTGCGTGTATCCGTGGGAAGGATACTTACAAATGATAGCCTTTGACGTGATCCTGAGAAAGGATTGGTCGGCGAAGTGCCAAGCCAATATCGACTGTGGCTGGCGACGAGTGACGGTGTCAACAGGCAGCACGAGAGGTTCGTGTATTCTGGGCAGTAGGAGCGGAGTTCTCCTGTCGGCTTGTCCGCAGTAAAGGAAGTATCTGTCGTGCAAAGCCGAGAGTTACCGCGAGTGACGTGTGAGTTACCCGAGGTCTTCCCTGAGGAGTTGAGCGGGTTGCCACCAGTTCGTGAGGTGGAGTTCGGGTTTGACCTGGTGCCGGGAACGGCAGCGATATCTATGGCGCCTTACAGGTTCGTGCCAGCAGAGTTGATTGAGCTGAAGCGTCAACTCGAGGAGCTTCAGGATAAGGGATTTATTCGTCCGAGCGTATCGCTGTGGGGAGCACCAGCACTCTTCGTGAAGAAGAAGAGTGGAAAGCTTCAGATGTGTATAGATTACCGGAAGCTGAACCGGGTTACGGTGAAGAACCGATACCCGATGCCGAGGATTAACGACTAGTTTGACCAGTTGAGAGGGTCGACCTGTTTCTCGAAGATCGATCTGCGATCCGGATATTACCAGTTGCGAGTCCGAGGGGGGGGGGGGGGGAGGTCGCGAAGACTGCATTCCGGACACGCTACGGGCATTACGAGTTCTTGGTGATGCCGTTTGGACTGACGAACGCACCTGCAGCGTTCATGGATCTGATGAACATTATATTCCGACCGTTCTTAGATCAATTTGTGGTGGTGTTTGTGGACGATATCTTGATCCACTCGCAGATCGAGGCGGCGCATGAGGAATATTTTGAAGGGTGTTCTAACCTGTTGCGCACACATCAGCTATACGCCAACCTAGAGAAGTGCGAGTTTTGGCTAGCTGAGGTGAGAGTCCTCGGTCACATTCCGTCCCGTGACGGTGTTTTGGTCGATCCGGCGAGGATAGACGCGGTTTTGAAGAGGGCGCAGCCCACGAGCGTCTTTGAGATCCGCAGCTTCTTGGGGCTGGCGGGATATTATCGGTGGTTGGTCCAAGACTTTGCGCGTCTAGCCGCGCCTATGACTCTTTTGACACGCAAGGGAGGCGGGTTTTTGTGGACAGAGGATTGTGAATGTGCGTTCACGGAGCTGAAGGCTCGTCTGACTACCGCCCCAGTGTTGATAGTGCTAGAGCGTGGGGTCGGGTATGAGGTCTATCGTGACGTATCCTGGGAAGGACTGAGCTGTGTACTGATGCGGTTGGGTAAAGTTGTTACTTATGGCTCTAGGCGGTGGAAGACGCACGAGCGCAACTATCCTACCCATGACCCGGAATTAGCAGCAGTAGTGTTCGCGCTGAAAGGCTTGAGGTATTATCTGTATGGCGAGCGATTTCAGGTGTTCTCGGATCATAAGAGCCTTAAGTGCATCTTTTCCCAACGAGACCTGAACATGCGACAGCGGCAATGGATGAAACTACTTGAGGAGTACGACCTTGAGCTACTCTACCATCCGGGTAAGGCGAATGTGATTGCCGACGCCCTGAGTAGGAAGCCGAAGTAGTGTCCTGCTAGCATCTCAGTCCGGGAATGGGACATGATGGGAGAGCTGGGCACCCTCGGGTTGGAACTGGAAGAGGTTACTGGCGGCGTGGCCATGTGCTTCTTGGTGGCTCAGCCCTCCCGGCTTGGCCGGGGGATAGAGGCACAGTCGGTGGATGTCGAGACGACAGAGATCCGGGAGAGAGTTGCCGGCGGTGTTGACGCTGAGGGCTGGGATCGTCGTGCTAATTGGGAGTTACGGTATCGTGGAGGTTTGTTCATACCGCGTAACGGTGGAGGCGACGTGTTGCGAGAGTCGCACTATTCGCGTCTGACAGTGCACGTGGGTAGCACTAAGAGGAGCGCGACATCAGGCGGAATATCTAGTGGAGCGGGATACGAAGACCGGTTGCGGAGTTAGTATCGCGGTGCCTCACTTTGTTAGAAGGTGAGAGCCGAACAACAGCGTTCCGCTGGGTTATTGCAGCCACTGCCGGTTGCATAGTGGAATTGGGGGCACGTCACGATGGATTTCGTGAGCGGTTAGCCGAGTGCGCCTACAACAACAACTTTCATGCCAGTATCATGATGGCACCGTTCGGAGCGTTGTATGGTAGGCCGTGTCGGTTGCCCGTGTGCGGGGCGGAAGTGAGGAATGAGGGTTCACTGGGTCTAGAACTGGACCGAGAGACATCTGAGTCGGTCGTGCCGAAGCATGAGCGGTTGAAGACCGCGCAGAGTCAACAGGAGCTATGCTGACAGACGGCACCGACCTCTCGAGTCAGCATTCGGTGATCATGTATCCCTGGAGGTGAGTCCGAAAGGTGGACTGGTGCGTTTCAACCGCGGCGGAGGTGGGTTGGCCCCGCGGTGTATCGAGCCTTTCTAGGTTTGAGTAAAGGGGGAGCGGTTGCATACCGACTTGCATTGCCGCTGCAGCATGGGAATATCCACGTTTCCCAGTTGCAGAAGTATATGCGGACCCCTCGCACGTCATTGAGTGGGCAAATGTCGAGGTAGCGGATGATGTCTCGTATGAGGAGAAACTGGTTTGAGAAAGGAATCCGCGGGAGCGGGTCATGCGCGAAAAGATTGTCCGCTTAGAATGGGTGCAGTGGCGGCACCACAAGGCTGAGTCGACTTGTGAACGCGAGGACGAGGTTCGCGCGAAGTACCCTGATCTGTTCGACTCCAGAGGTATGTCTATTTTAAATTTCGTGGACGAAATTCCTTTAAGGGGGGTAGATTGTAAGAACCACTCCCGGTCAACGCAAGTCAAATTTGCGAAAAACAGGAAAATTTATAAATTTTAAGACACACTTAAATGAACCTAAATTTGACCTCGAGGGTCATACCGGACTTAAGTTGACCCCGATATCGACCAAAGTGAGTTCCGGGGGACTCAGGGCAACTTTCTGACCAATTTGGGAAATGTTGACTTTTAGCTGGAAAAGTCAACCGAGCGACGTTTTGGTCCATTCGAGGACCGTTTTGGATCCAAAAAGCTTAACCGTCGTCGCAGCGGTCTTTGTTGAGCCGTTTCCTTGTAGCCCGTGAAGTTTCGTAATTTCCTGGAAAAAGTGCCGTTCGGGGCCCGAATCGTCCGAATTTCGCGAATCTCTAGATATTTTCCCAAAAAGGTGTGGGACCCACTTGCCACTTGTCAAACAAGTGGTGGTGTTATGTTTTGGGGCAAAAGAAGACTACACCTAGGGGGGGGGGGTTCGGCCATATGTGAAAAAGGGGGGAAATTTGCAAGGTTTTAGAGAGAGAAGGAGAAGGAGAAAAAGGGAGAGAAAGGGAGGAGCTTCTAGGGTTCTTGCCACCATTCATGAGCTTCAACCGTTGGATCGTCTCAAAGCTAGGAGAATCAAGCTCACACCGTCATTCTCTACGGTGAGCACCTAACCGATTCTCGTTTTGCTTAGGTTTGAAAGTTAGGGTTTGAGTAAAACTAGTGGTTCTTGGTGGTGTTGAGGTGTGGGGATCGTTGGAGACGTTTTGGAGTGAGATTGGAACGTTTTCCGATGACCGGGAACTCGGGGGAGCTCCGGCCACCATGTAGGGTGGCCGGCCGGCCGTGTGAGGTGGCTGGCCGGAGCTGGGTGGCTAGCCGGAGCTAGGACCGGGCACCACCATGGTGGACCGGCCCTAGCCACCCACGGCCAAAGGGGGTCGGGTGGGGCCCACGTGCTCGGGTGTTTCGGGTTTCGTGTTCGGGTGGTTTAGAACATTCCCCAAGTAATTAATCTACAACCGGATCGAAATTTGGAATTAAATTGTAAAAGTTGTAATTGACGGGTTTAGGAACTTGAAATGTGAATTAAATTACTCGGAAGTCGGAAATTGATTTCGTCGAGTGCATAGGAACCTTTGAATTATTCTAAGACCGTAGAAACGAAAATGGGAATTTTCGGAGCCCTGGAAGGGCGTTTTCAAAACCCGGGCAGATTCGCCATGTCGGGCGAATCGGGCTTTTCCGAGCCCATTATCCACAATGTCGAGTAATTGGGAAGTTTGGGAGTGATCGACATTGTCGAGGTTGAGTTTGGGCGTTTAATTCTTTAAATTCAGGTTTCGCATGCTTACTTAAAAAGTGTGTTAATTGCATTAATTGTAGACCGTGTCGCCTACCGTTGAAAGAGGAGGCTAAGCGGGAAATTTGGAGCATTTCCGGAGAGCGAGCATCTGTTGTGACATGCTTCAAGAGGTAGGGAAAAGTAGCCGGATCTCGTCCCTGACTGGGGAAAGTTAACAGTAGAATTGCATGTGACACTTGGGTGTCGTGGGTTAGGTTTGTTTATCGAATAATAGAAAGGCAGGCGACACCGGGTGGTGTCGTATGATACGGGAACGTATCGAACCTTAGAAATGCATGTGACACTTAGTAGTGTCATAGGAGCATTGAGTTTGTTGATATTAGAACTGCTGGAGGCATTGGTTATGCCCGGAGGTTGTTTGTGTTTGTGTCTTGGGTGGCCATGAGAGCCCGTACTTTACTGTTGTGTCTTGGGTGGCCATGAGAGCCCGTACTTTACTGGTTGTGTCTTGGGTGGCCATGAGAGCCCGTATTTTACTGTTGGTGTCTTGGGTGGCCGTGAGTGCCCGTGGGGTTGTTGAGCCCGTGAGTTACTGTTGTTGTGTTTTTGGAGGCCGTGAGTGCCCGTGGGGTTGTTGAGCCCGTGAGTTACTATTGGTGTGTCTTGGGAGGCCGTGAGTGCCTGTGGTGTTGTTGAGCCTGTGTTTTACTTTAGGTGTCTTGGGTGGCCATGAGTGCCTGTGGAGTGTTGAACCTGTGTTGTTGCTGTTTGTTGAACTTGCTTGTGATTGTGATTGTGGTTACCTGAGGTTGGAGACCCGACTTTGTGTCGGGGAAGTTGCGTGGTGTGGCTAGCCTCCCGACAGAGATCGGGGGGAGTGGAGAGGTTGTGGTGTTGGGTCTCGAGGTAGGGTTGGAGATGAACCAACTCGCAGAACAAGAACACCGGTTAACGAATGATTGGCTTGAGTCTCCAAGACGCCTACGTATCCACTTGGGAATCAAAGCCACGTAGTTCTTCTCTTTGAGGACTCAAGAACACAAACATGGAGGTGGAAACTAGCCAAACCCGAAATGGCCATGGAAGAGGGAGAGAAAATGTGTTTCCTATTCTTGTCTTGTGTTTGTTATGTTGAAAAAAGATGACTTAAACATAACAAAACCCATACTTGTCCAACTAAAGGCATGGGACAAGTATGGTGTCAAGTAAGGTGTAAATAGGACAAAGTATGGCAAGACAAGATTGGGTTAGGTGGTGAATCACCAACACCTTAATCCTTGTCTTGCTTACTTAGTACTAATTAATCAAGACTTGATTAATTAGTTCCATGGGCCTTGGTTGCATGGGCCTTTCATGGGCCTCTTGGAACATGGCCCGTGGCCATTTCTAACGAGGTCCCGTGATTCGCTCATCGCCTCCATGCCTTCCATACCGGAAATGTCCAACATTATCCGACGCGATCAATCCCAAGACTCCAAGCCTTGTCTCGATCTGTGAAGTCCTATTCACTTACGGGCACATGACCCAAAACCCAGTTTTGGTCATGTCCCGAGACAACTCCCTTTTGGCCATTCTCCATAAATGTGTCAATGAGTTTCATCCTCCGGTGTGACCCTTAGGTTTATGCATGTCAATAGATCAACGTAAAATCCCATTTTACTTGATCCTATTTAAGTGGCAACTAACGAGACTTTAGTATTGCCTGACACTACATAACGAATCGACCCTGTCGATTCTAACCTTTCCGTCGTCCCTGTCATTATCCTTTTATCTCCGATATCCTGATTGAGATAAGGCATAGAGCCGTCATCCTTATTATTCTCAATCACCGTTCCTTGATATGTGAGATGACTGAAGATATGATACCCAGTATCATGTGCATGGCCATGCTATTCTTCCAGTCACTCTCGATCAAGTGGCCGAGAACCGATATCTTTCCCATACCTTAGTATGAGGGATAAATCCCTTAGCCGTCTTTCGTGTCACTCATGTAGCCCGTCCCCAAGCCAATCCTGGCCGTTATGGAAGCCCTGTTACGGACAACGTTAGGCTCAGGTCAAACTCAGTTGTTGACTACATAGCGATCACAAAGACTCCTTGGTCTAAGGATACATGACAAGCTACAACACTGAATATGTTCATGACTTAATCTATGGCACATATTCAGGGCGGGTCGTCCAATATCATGTCCCACATGATATCTATGATCAGACTCCGGAATCTCATTCCAATGACTAACAGAACGTAAGCCATAAAGAGCCATCTTTCATACTAGTCGCTTCTAGTGAAGCTTTGTTGACTAGGGACCCATCGAGTGTGATCTATCTCGATCTATGGTTCTATTCGCATGGTGGGCATAGATCAGAGCACACATCGATATATTACTCCAACACATAAGTAATATAAAGCCGCTTTAATTTTATTGCTAACGATGATATATACATTTGGACATTTAGGATTGAACTACGGGCACTAAGACTAACAATCTCCCACTTGCCCTAGTTCCAATCTAAACTCCAATATGTCCCCATCGACTTTACATGTCTAACATGTTCAGGCAGTGACACTGCCTTAGTCAAAGGGTTGGCTATGTTATCATCTGTTGCAATATCGGTTATCTTCACTTCACCTCAGTTCAGTATTTATCTGATGAGGTGGATACGCCGCAGTACATGTTTGGATTTGTTATGCGATCTAGGCTTTTAGCTTGCGCAATGGCCCTTGTGTTGTCACAAAATGGATTCACCGGACTGGATGGGTTTTTAATTACACCCAGTCCTGCCATGAATTTCCAAATCCACATAGCCTCCTTAGCTGCCTCTGCAGCATCCATGTACTTGGCCTCTGTCGTAGATTCGGCAATGGTATCTTGCTTTACGCTTTCCCAGCTAAAGCTCTGCCATTCAGCGT
This sequence comes from Erodium maritimum, assembly GCA_963921825.1. Classification (NCBI taxonomy): domain Eukaryota; kingdom Viridiplantae; phylum Streptophyta; class Magnoliopsida; order Geraniales; family Geraniaceae; genus Erodium; species Erodium maritimum. The sequence continues at coordinate 116,287,647 of OY997588.1, forward strand.
AAACACATATCCTGATTGACTTCTAAAGTCATCTGGATTTGTCTTGGAAAACTAGCGTCTACTCATCCTTCGACGACTAGTTCAGCATCATCTTTCCCCCGGGTTAGAATGATGTCTACTGGTACAACATAAGGCTTACGAGACGTCTGGTCTCATACATGTCATGGCATATATGATCGATCCTGCCCCCAGGCGCATAGGATTCTCATCATCCTTTTCAGCTCATCAGGTGTCTTAGGACACTGAGTCTTGGTGAGATGAATGCCATGACTAGTGGGTAAGAGTCCTTTCTTTGAATCGAGCATTAAGAACCTACTCAATGCCTTGTTCACATAGGTTCCCTGACTTAAATCCAAGACCCTCTTGGTGCGATCTCTACATATCTTAATCCTTAAGATATGAGAAGCATCGCCTAAGTCCTTTATTGAAAAACACTTCCTCAACCAAGCTTTAGTCTCGTGCAAGGTTGGGATGTCGTTTTCAATGAGAACCAGAAAGGTAATATTGCTCCCACTAGCCTTCTTATAAACGCAAGATTCATCCTCGTTCTTGATTAAGCCAAATCCAATTACAGCTTCATCAAAACGAAGGATCCAACTCCGAGAAGTTCGTTTCAATCCATAAATGGATTTCAACAACTTATAAATCTTTCCTTTATTCTTCGGATCGTCAAAACCTTTGGGCCGAGACATACAAACGTACTCAGTCAAATTTCCATTTAGGAAAGCGGTTTTGACATCCACTTGCCATATCTCGTAATTATGATACGCAGTTATGTCAAGAAGAATTTGGATCGATTTTGACCATAGCCACTAAGGAGAAGGTTTCCTCATAGTCAATCCATTGGATCTGCCTATAACCTTTCGCCACCAGTTGAGCTTTGTAGGTCAGAGGGTTGCCGTCCATGTCCATCTTCACCTTGAAGATCCATTTGCATCCTATGGTCCTCACACCATTGATGGGATCAACCGGTTCCCAGACTCGGTTGTCCGACATGGATTGCATTTCCTCCCTCATGGCTCCCAGCCATAACTCAGAGTTGGGCCCATCCACGACTTCCTGAAAGGTGGCTGGATCATCGTGATCCACCATGACTTCATTGTCACCTCCGGATACCATATCTTGGAGGTGGAAGATTGATCCTTTCAAATCGCCTTGGACCTTCCGGAATTGTAACAGGAATTGGTTCTTACTCTACGACAATCTCTGGCTCCTTTCTACTGGGTTGCCAATTGGTTTAGACAGATCTGTACCATCCTGAATTTCTTCGAGATGCACAGTCCTCCCAATGACGTCTTTGGAAACAAAACTTCTTTTCCATAAAGACCCCACCCCAAGCGACGAACACCATGTTCTCACTGGGATTGTAGAAATAGTATCCCCTTGTTGCTTTGGGATACCACACGAAGGTGCATATCTCAGATCTTGGTTCGAGCTTAGTCGAAACCAAATGTTTCACATAAGCCTCGCAACCACAAATCTTTAGGAAGGACAAAGAGGGCATCATCCCGTACCATTTTTAAAATGGTGTCCCTTCCACACCATTCGTCGAAGCCCGATTCACTATGAATGCGGTCGTCTCTAGAGCAAAACCCCTAAAAGAGATTGGGAGATCAGTCCAACTAATCATGGAACAGACCATTGTCTAACAATGTCCGATTTCTCCGTTTGGCTACACCTTTCAACTACAGTGACCTAGGAGGAGTCCATTCCAAAAGGATCCCATTCTCTTTTAGATGATCTAATAACTCTGTGGTCAAGTATTTTCCACCTCGATCCAATCGAAGTGCCTTAATACCTTTGTCGAGCTGGTTTTCTACTATAGTCTTAAACTCTTTGAATTTATCAAAAGCTTCAGACTTATGTCTCACCGAATAGACATAACCATATTTACTGTAATCATCAGTAAATGTGATAAAGTAGCTAAAACCCCTCCTGGCAAGTGAACTTATTGGTCTACACACATTCGAGTGTATCAGCCCCAATAATTCACCCGCCCTTTCATCGCGATCGATAAAGGGCACTTTAGTCATTTTGCCCATCAAACAAACCTTGCACCTATCGATCGAATGGAATTCGAATGAACCTGAAAGCCCGCACTTCTGAAGTGCTGATAGGCGCTTCTTGTTTATGCGACCCAAATGACAGTACCATAACAGAGTTAGGTTTAAATCGTTGGATTTAGACCTCTTGGTATTAACAGAATATATAGAACTTGAGGCATTGTTACCCATATCTAATATGTACAATCCTCCAACCATGTCAGTACTGGTATAAAACATATCATTGCATAGAACATTGAAAACTCCATTTCCAATATTAACATTATATCCTTCCTTGTCAAACACGGATACAGATATAATATTCCTACTAAAAGTAGGTATGCAATATACATTATACAATACTAAGACAAGGCCTCTTGGCAAAGCAAGACTCATGGATCCTACAGCAGTTGCCACAACTCTGAGGTCCATTTCGTGCTTTCCAAATCTCTCCTACTTTCAACCACCATATATTAGTGCATGTGTGAGATTCAGTCATGGTATCTAATACCCATGAATCTTTGGAAGTAGAGAGATGTAGCTCTATAGAGTTAATACCGAATGAAGGCACGATCCCACCGCCCTTCCTTAGATCATCCAGGTTTCCTGATGAAGGCGCAGTCCTACTGCCCTTCTTCAGATCATCCAGGCTATTTGATGAAGGCGCAGTCCCACTGCACTTCTTCAGATCAGCCGTGAACTTCCTGTAATCCCGGTTCCAATGACCAGGCTGTTGGCAGTAGAAGCAGACATTCTCAGGTGTCTCATCTTTCCTGCCAAGTGCGCATGGGCCCAGCCCTTGCCACTTCCAATTCCCTTGTTGACCATCAGAATATCCTTGGATCCCAGATCCCTGAGATATTCTTCTCAGCAGCTGATGACACTTCATGTAACTCTGATATGGTCTTAGAGACAGCCTTGTCAAGGACATATTCTTTGCGTTCAGACTTGAGGACTATCCTCAAAATTCTGTACCAGTCCAAATAGTTTGTCCCATTTAGCTTGACCCTGTCAAGAATGGTTTTTAATGACAAACTATTAATGTTCGCTGAATTTGCCATTTGATCTACAACAGATAAAATTCAATCAGTAAACTGAATAAATTTTATGAAGATCAAGCTTAAACACCAACAATCAATTCTAAACCTTTAGAATCTGAAACCAAGATCCTTGATTCACTCGATTAAGCTGAACTAATGCTCACCACTTAATCGAGCTATGTAGGTAGGACTCCATCCAATCACATCCAATGTGACTCTTGGCTAGGGTATGTACTTATGTACACGACTTACCCTATCTGTTACCCTAGCTCAACCTCAGGCCGAGAATCGTAGTCGGGTCCACCAATTTTCAACTATGGCTCGTCACTATGTAGGTGCTCCGCTAATGCGCACGACACCCACATATGTCGTCCAAACCTACTACCCCGCTTTCCCATGGATGCTCTGCTAATGCGCACGACACCCATAGGACGGGGAGGTAGTAAGGTGTTGATGATTGGGAGGTATCGGACATGACCCGCTTTTACTTGTCCAGTTGTGTTCCAAACTTTGGCACATCCTAGATGCGATGAGCACATCAACTACATTCCAAATGCAATGATGCCTCAAATTACATCCAATGTAATTCTTCCTTTGAACCCGTCAACTACATCCAATGCAATGACGGTTCTAAGGGTTCACACACAAGGATTAAAAGTCCAATTTTATCTTTGCATGTGAGGTGATATGCTCGGTAAATAAAGTTAAGCATGCAATTCTAAAACACATAGAATTAATCATGCATAAACTAAACCAAGCATAAAGCGATAAATGTGCACATAATAGCCCCCTAAACTAACTCCCACTAGCTTCTTGAGCTCCACCGACTCCAAGCCGATGCCAACACCCGAAAAGCCACCAAATGACCTTTTCGCCCTTTCTTCATCTTGAGTAAAATATTACAATTTAATACACGACTCGCAGGTCGGGAATAAATAAATATTACAAACAAGTGGTTCGACGACCACACCTTGAAAGAATAATTACACGTTAACTCTAACGGCTCGCAGGCCGTGAAAAGCGATAAATAATTAAATTGAGCTCGGGGCTATTATGTACACCATGCCAACATCACATCACACATCGTGTTATCAAACAAGCATGTTATCAAACATCATGTGATTTTCCGGTTTTAATTAATAGCCAAGTTTCGAAATTTTTTGATGCTCGGTTTATCGAAACCGTTCAAAAATGAAACTTTTGAACATTTGATCTTCGAGTTCGTCATGACGGTTCCAAACTCGTCATAACTAACAAAACGGTTTAGCCTTAGCATATCAACCATCCAATGGTCATGCTTGGCCTAGCTCCGTCCAACGGAGCCCCGTTCGGTCTCGGTTTCGGCTCCCCGAGAGTCCCGCTCCCGAGACCCGAAAAATCAAACTTTTTTCAAAATTTCCAGATTTGAAATAATTTTCAAAAATTCATTTTACATGCATTAAATCCATAAACAAGAATTTAAAACATGTTATCAAACAATTTAGCAAAACAACATGCCAAAAACGAAACTTTCAAGCAAAACCGAAACTATGAACACCGTCTTGTGAATCCCGAAGGTAGCACGGCTCTGATACCACTGTTGGGTCTCGAGGTAGGGTTGGAGATGAACCAACTCGCAGAACAAGAACACCGGTTAACGAATGATTGGCTTGAGTCTCCAAGACGCCTACGTATCCACTTGGGAATCAAAGCCACGTAGTTCTTCTCTTTGAGGACTCAAGAACACAAACATGGAGGTGGAAACTAGCCAAACCCGAAATGGCCATGGAAGAGGGAGAGAAAATGTGTTTCCTATTCTTGTCTTGTGTTTGTTATGTTGAAAAAAGATGACTTAAACATAACAAAACCCATACTTGTCCAACTAAAGGCATGGGACAAGTATGGTGTCAAGTAAGGTGTAAATAGGACAAAGTATGGCAAGACAAGATTGGGTTAGGTGGTGAATCACCAACACCTTAATCCTTGTCTTGCTTACTTAGTACTAATTAATCAAGACTTGATTAATTAGTTCCATGGGCCTTGGTTGCATGGGCCTTTCATGGGCCTCTTGGAACATGGCCCGTGGCCATTTCTAACGAGGTCCCGTGATTCGCTCATCGCCTCCATGCCTTCCATACCGGAAATGTCCAACATTATCCGACGCGATCAATCCCAAGACTCCAAGCCTTGTCTCGATCTGTGAAGTCCTATTCACTTACGGGCACATGACCCAAAACCCAGTTTTGGTCATGTCCCGAGACAACTCCCTTTTGGCCATTCTCCATAAATGTGTCAATGAGTTTCATCCTCCGGTGTGACCCTTAGGTTTATGCATGTCAATAGATCAACGTAAAATCCCATTTTACTTGATCCTATTTAAGTGGCAACTAACGAGACTTTAGTATTGCCTGACACTACATAACGAATCGACCCTGTCGATTCTAACCTTTCCGTCGTCCCTGTCATTATCCTTTTATCTCCGATATCCTGATTGAGATAAGGCATAGAGCCGTCATCCTTATTATTCTCAATCACCGTTCCTTGATATGTGAGATGACTGAAGATATGATACCCAGTATCATGTGCATGGCCATGCTATTCTTCCAGTCACTCTCGATCAAGTGGCCGAGAACCGATATCTTTCCCATACCTTAGTATGAGGGATAAATCCCTTAGCCGTCTTTCGTGTCACTCATGTAGCCCGTCCCCAAGCCAATCCTGGCCGTTATGGAAGCCCTGTTACGGACAACGTTAGGCTCAGGTCAAACTCAGTTGTTGACTACATAGCGATCACAAAGACTCCTTGGTCTAAGGATACATGACAAGCTACAACACTGAATATGTTCATGACTTAATCTATGGCACATATTCAGGGCGGGTCGTCCAATATCATGTCCCACATGATATCTATGATCAGACTCCGGAATCTCATTCCAATGACTAACAGAACGTAAGCCATAAAGAGCCATCTTTCATACTAGTCGCTTCTAGTGAAGCTTTGTTGACTAGGGACCCATCGAGTGTGATCTATCTCGATCTATGGTTCTATTCGCATGGTGGGCATAGATCAGAGCACACATCGATATATTACTCCAACACATAAGTAATATAAAGCCGCTTTAATTTTATTGCTAACGATGATATATACATTTGGACATTTAGGATTGAACTACGGGCACTAAGACTAACATGTGGGCTAGCCTCCCGACAGAGATCGTGAGAAGTTGCATGCGTGGGTGTGGCTAGCCTCCCGACAGGGATCGGGGGAAGTGGAGAGGTTGTGGGCTAGCCTCCCGACAGGGATCGGGAGAAGTTGCATGACAGGTCGACCGCCTGGCCTGACAGAGATCGGTAAAGGGCGTGAGGGGGTTAGTGAGCAGCTAAAGTGCGATCCTTTGTGATCTTGTTTGGTGTGCGATCCTTAGTGATCTTGGGTGTTGCATGGTTATCTGTCGTGTATTTGGAGGAGGTCGTCAATCGTTGTGTCGGGTCTACATTATATGTCCGAGTGTTGAGTCGGTTGAGGAAAGGTTTCATCGTATGTCAGTCGGGTTACTTGAGTTTGGGGAATAGTAGTCCCCGGTGTTCGTTTGTTGTGGGTGTTACCGGCATTGTCTGTTAAGTATGCCGTAGTCAATCTGTTATCTGTGGTGGTGAGCAAACGCTTACCCCTAGCTACTTTTCCTATAGGTACTGGTCGCGGAATGGACTAGGTGAGCTTCCGAAGCTTGAAGAGCTAGGAGCGGGAGTCCGGGTTTACTTTTGAGTCTAGCGACGTACACCTTGTATTTTGTCCGCTATTGGGACGTACTTTTGAGTTGTAAATAATTACTTTGTTTAAGTAATTGGTGGTTTTAAAGAGATTTATTTAAAAGATTTGAAAATGTTTTATTGTTTTAAACGTTCGCGTTCCGAGTTCGGTTCTACTGAATTTGGGGCGTGACATGAAATCGTTGGAAGGGTATATGTGACTTTGTAAAATAAAAAAGAAGTTAATCTAAAACGAAATTGTGTTGCTAAACTTATCTCCATATGCAGTAATTTTTAATCAACATAGTTGTAGACAATAATTATTTGTATCATATATTCACTCTTAAAATGTTATCTTAAGCCGATTAATACAAGAAAGTTAAAATTTTAGTCGAGTTTCATACTTATGTGTTATAACTGCAAATTTGTAGTTATCAATTAACTATTTCATGCAACATATAACAAAAACGATTTACAAGATAAAAAAATCGTACAAATAAAATATACCTAATTATATTCAGTCCATTAATACATTTTGTTTTAGTATACACTATCTTCATATTCTGAAATCTTAACTCAATTCGTTTTAGGATTCTAAGTATATATTTCTAATATTTCGACTACAACTTGTATTCTGCAAATACAGTACAATCTAAATACATCTCTATTTAAAATATAATTAGTTTACACTTATATTTCAATGACCAAACTATGATATTATAAATAGGTTGTTAGTTCTGTCAAAAATTTACAGTATAACCGAATCTCAAGTCCTCTACAAATTGAGATTGTTATTTTCGGTAATATCATCCATTGGTAGATATTTTTCAAGGTTAGTACTAAATTAATACAGGTTTTCTTTTATTTTCTTTATTTTAAGAGTAATTCGTCTAATCATACACATATTTTAACTTACATAATAACTTAAGTAAATCATATTGTGAAGAACACAAATGAACATACAAATAAGGATGTCGTTGGTAAAATAGAAAATCATTCTACTTCATTTGAGGGTAATCAGTATGTAATTTGATATATTAAACATAGTATCTTATTCATGCTTCAAACAAAATATTTTCGACAATATACATATTACGCGTTACCTGTGTGAAATCATATATTCATAACAACTAAATATACCCATTATTACATATTTTTTGTAAGAACCGCCCCCGGCCGATGCCGGTCGAACCGAAGGTTTTCGGCAAAAATTGACTTTTTGCCGGAAAAGTCAACTGATGACTCCAGGAGTCATTCGGGACCTTTCTGGGGCCCAAAAAGCTTATTCGTTGAACGGTTAGCTTAGTTGGACCGTTTCCTTTCATTTGACTGTAATATTGGAAAATGTCAACCCGGAGTCTTTTCGGTCAAACCGCGGTCCGTTTAAGAACTAGATCTGATAATTTATTTGTGCTGGAATTTATTAAGCTTGGAGTGGTCCCCACATGGACATGTGTCCATGCTAGCTTGGAAGGGAAGAAATGAGTGTGTTATGACCCTTATACCCTCAATAGTTGTTTTTGGGAAGAGATAAGGCAAAGGGGTAATTTGGGGACTATCCCCTCTAGGTTTAAAGCACCATTTGGTGCACATTTCAGCACATTTCCCAAGGCAGCCGAATTTGGAGAGAGGGTGGAGAGAGAGAGTGAAGTTTGAAGCTTGAAAAAGAAGAAGGGAGATAAAAGAGGGATTTTGGGGCCATTTCTTCACCAAAGGGGCTTGATTCTTCCATTTTCTTCTTCTACTCACCATTTCCAAGGTGAGCTTCTAATCCCTTTTCGTTTTTATGGTTTTTGGTTCATGGGGTTTGGAGAAAATTGATGAACAATGGTTGGGTTTGAGTTTTGGTGTTTGGATGATGAAGTTTTGGAGGAAATTGATGTTAGATGATTGTTTTTGTTGAGTTTTGTGGAGTTTTGATGAATACCCATGGTGGGTTTTTGAAGTAGAGACGTTGAGGGACTGCTTTTGGAGCTTTGGATGGTCATCAATGGAGGTTTTTGGGTTATTTTCGTGAAAACCGCGGCTAGAGGAAGAAGAAGGCGGAACAGTGTTGAACCGTCACAGATCCGTGACGGATACCGTGACAGGAGACGTCACGGCTCCGTGACCAGATCCGTGGCAGACCTGAATTGGGCCTTTTGGGCCCACTTTGTTGAATTTCGAGTAATTGGAACGGTTATCCATAACCGAGTCCTTTCAGGGTAAATTGGGAGTTTTTCCTCTTTGAACTTTTGTGAATTACTTAATTCGGGTGTTGTTTTGTGATCAAAGACTTTGGGCCCGAGCTCGGAGGAGGAGGAGACGTTTGGACTTCGTGACGAGACGGAGGGGAAGCTAGCCAGGACGTCAGCAGCTATGTCACGCCCCAAATCCGGTATTGACCAGACTCGAGACGTGACTTAGTGAAATTAAATAAGGGATAACTCCGAATCCAAACGGTGTCGCACCGGAAGGTACGACACCCTCTCAGGCACAACTCATCCATGTATCATCCAAACAATCACAATCACACTCACAATCATAATCACAACCACATTCTCAATTTACTCCCGTAACCATCACGCACTTACCATCACTTACCGACATCACACTCAACGTGGTACCCCACCGGCTTAACCGGTATTCAATCCCCAACATCCCCAGTTAGATATATTAGATAAACAGGAAATAGCCACTCAAACACTAATATGCGTCACCAAGTTCAATTCTACTCGTTTTCATGTTCGTTATTTATTAACCGTTCAAGCAACACAGAGCACACAAGCAGATACACTCAGCAAACAATCCTACAGGCACGACATGGCCCGATTCTACCAGCACGGAAATTCCCAAGACTGAAATCGTAAAAGTTCACAGTTTATACGTCTACGCTAGTTATTCACAACATACATGCATCCTAGTTCTTTAACCGATTATTAAGTTTCCCTATATGCATTCTAGTACATCCGTAATAAAGTAGGGTTTCGAGGTAATTCCCTACCTCTCAGTCTCTATCTGGGTCGCCTAGCTGCTGACATCCGTGACTACTCCGGTCTTCTCCTCGCTCGGGGTAAAAGCCTGGGTTTAACAAAAGGGGCGGTAGTCAGTCCCGGTCCAGTCCGTAACGGTCCTCAAATTATCAATTTGGTCCAGTATTTTATCCAAACGCCATTTAAATTGTCCGGTAAGTCCTTGAAATTATCGGATTTTAAGTCCGATGATTAATTATTTATTTTAATTAATTGTCCTGACCCGGATCCGACCCGAGTCCGAAACCCGGACCCGAATCCGACCCGGATCCGACCCGGTCCATATCTCAGGCCTGGACCTGACCCGAGCCCGACTCAGACCCGGATCCAAACCTGAGTCCGGGTCCGGCCCAGATCCTCGTCCAGGCCCGACAAATGTCAAGACCAGGCCCGAATCCAGAATGAGCTGGAGGCCAAGGCTTGGTTCTAGTCAAAGCCCGACGCTCGGTCTCGTCCCAGCCCAAGCCCAAGGCTCGCGACTCTGGCCTGAGCTGGAGACAGGGCGGCGAGCTAGGGTTTGGCTGAGCTCCGGTGACGGCGGCGTCATTTGGCTCGGGTGGTTCTCCAGGGTGGCGAGGGCGTCAGGAGGGGTTTGGTGCGACGAGGGGAGGTCGTCAGGACAGATAACGAGCCTCTCTGTCCAGATCTGGTGGTGGGAGAAGATTGTCGGCGAGGGAGTTCATATCTGGAACGCGAGAACTCCAACGACGCTTCTCCAAACGGGATTGACTCAAGAGAGCTCGAATCTCAGGGAGCAAGGAACAGGGAAGGTGAATCGAGGTCGGCACAGACTCACCGTAAGAGATCTGGTTCGTTGACGGGTCGGTGAGACTCGACACAGACGAACGACGGCGGGGCTGCTTCGATTCGAGTCGAGGAGGAAGAAGAAAGGAAAGAGGAAGGATTTCTGGTGCGGTAGCGAGGCGATGGTGGGTCGTGGTGGTCGATGGTCTAGGATGAAGGACGAGATGAGGTGTTGTCGTTCTCCGGCGAGGTGCGAGACGAAGAAGACAAAGGAGACGAATCTCGAGAGAGAGAAGAGAGACTTGCCTCGATTCTTGTGCACGAAATGAAGAGAGAGAGAGAGAGAGCGAGGTGCGTTAGGGTTAGCTGAAACGGGTTGGGCCGCGCGTGAACTTGGGCTCGGCTCACGTGCTGGCCTGGCCCGTGTCGCTGAGCTGGGCCCGGTTCTTTGATCGGCCCAGTCCTGTCCAAAGCTCCCTTCTTCTTTTCTTTTTTTTTCTTTCCCCCTTTTTTTTGAATTCCATCCCGCAACGTTCCAACCAAAACTTTAATACATTAAAATTCCCCGGTCTTTACAAGCTAGGAGTTGAGATCTGTTTACTTTTGAGGTAGGGAACGTAGCTGTAATAACCACTCCCGGTCAACGCTAGTCAAACCTGCGAAAAACAGGAAAACTTAAATTTTTTAAGACTGACAGTTAAGTGAACCTAAAATGACCCCAATTGTCATACCGGACTTAAGTTAACCCCGTTATTGACCAAAGTGAGTTCCGGGGGACTCAGGGCAACTTTCTGATCAATTTGGGAAATGTTGACTTTTCATTGGAAAAGTCAACCGAGCGACGTTTTGGTCCATTCGAGGACCGTTTTGGATCCAAAAATCTTAGTCGTCGTCGCAGCGGTCTTAGTTGAGCCATTTCCTTGTAGCCCGTCAAGTTTTGTCATTTCTTGGGAAAAGTGCCCGTTCGGGGCCCGAAACGTCCGTTTTTCGCGAATCTGATTGGAAAATATCTAACAGATATTTTTCAAAGGTGTGGGACCCACCTTGCCACTTGTCCAATTAGTGGTGGTGTTAGTTTTGGGGGGAAAATGAATGGATGGGAAGCATGGCCGGCCACATGGGTTTAAAAAGAAAAAAAAATAGAAAATGTGTTAGTTGTTTGAGTTAGAAAAAGGAAGAGAGTGTTTAGAGAGAGAAGGAGAAGAAGAAGAAGAGAGAAGATAGGAAGAGCTAGGGTTTGGAAGGAAACTAGCCCTTGGATCGTCTCAAGGCAAGGAGCAACATCGTTCCCCTCGTTCTCCTCTCCAGTAAGCACCGAACCGATTCCCGTTTTGTTGATTTTAAATTGTTAGGGTTTGGGTAAAACTATTAGTTTAAGGTGGTTTTGGTGTTGGGGTAATTGTTGGAGACGTTTTAGAGGTGTTGGAGGCTTGATTGAACGTTTTCCGGCGACCGGGGGCTCAGGAGAAACCCCGGCCACCATAGGAGGTGGCTGGCCGGAGCTAGGGCCGGCCACCACCATGGTGGCCGAGCCTCATTTAAGCCCTATGGCCCACGGCTAGGATGGTCCGGGTGGGGCCCACGTGCTCGGGTGCTAGGGTTTAGTGTTCGGGAGGTTTAAAACGTTCCCCGGACCACTTATCCTTAACCGAATCGAAAATTGGATTTAAATTGGAGAAGTTGTAATTAACGGGTTTTGGAAACTTTAAACGTTAATTAATTGACTTGGAAGTCGGAATTCGATTCCGTCAAGTGCATTGGGTCCCTTGAACTATACTAGGACCGTAGAAACGAAAACGGGGGCTTTTGGAGCCCCGGAAGGCCTTTTACAAAACCCGGGCAGATTCGCCATGTCGGGCGAATCGGGCCTTTACGGGTCCTTTATCGACAATGTCGAGTAATTGGGAAGTTTGGGAGTGATCGACATTGTCGGGGTTAAGTTTGGGCGTCGAGTTTAATGGTTTTCAGTTTATTCCTGTGAATGGTTAAGTGCCTTTAATTTGTGTTCTTTTAGATCGTGCCAAGGACCGAGGCAAGGGAAAGTTGGGTGAGTGACTGAGATCATCACCGGAGCTCGTGGTTGGCTTTTGGGAGAACACGCACGAGGTAGGGAAAAGTAGCCGGATCTCGGCCCTGATTAGGGAAAGTTAACAGTAGAATTGCATGTGACACCGGGGTGTCGTGGGTTGAGTAGGTTTATTTTAATTATTAGAAAAGCATGATACGGGATTGTAGCGTTTATGAGAAAAGCATGTGACACTTAGTAGTGTCGTAGGAAGAGAGAACTTAGCGACATTAGAATTACTGGAGGCATATGACCATGCCCGGAGGTTGTTTGTGAACTTGTTGATATTAGGACTGTTAGAGGCTTTGGTTAAGCCGGAGGTTGATTGATCTTTTAGTGTCTTGGGTGGCCTTGAGAGCCCGTGTATTATTATCGAGTTTTGGGTGGCCTTGAGAGCCCGTGTATTATTATCGAGTTTTGGGTGGCCTTAAGAGCCCGTATTATTATTGTTCAGTCTTGGGTGGCCATGAGAGCCCGTGTTATTATTCGTGTTTGGGTGGCCATGAGAGCCCGTACTTTACTGTTGGTGTTTTAGCTGGCTTACGAGTTAGAGTCTCGGTAAGTTGCGAGCGGGTTTTATTGTTGAGTTTTGGGTGGCCATGAGTGCTCGTGGGGTTGTTGAACCCGTGTCTTTGTCTTTGGTGTTTTAGCTGGCTTACGAGTTAGAGTCTCGGTAAGTTGCGAGCGCGTTTTATTGTTGAGTTTTGGGTGGCCATGAGTGCCCGTGGGGTTGTTGAACCCGTGTCTTTATCTTTGGTGTTTTAGCTGGCTTACGAGTTAGAGTCTCGGTAAGTTGCGAGCGTGTTTTATCATTGAGTTTTGGGTGGCCATGAGTGCCCGTGGGGTCATTGAACCCGTGTCCTTACCTTTGGTGTCTTGGGAGGCCGTGAGTGCCTGTGGGGCTATTGAGCCCGTATTTTTATTGTTGGTGTGTCTTGGGAGGCCGTGAGTGCTTGTGGGGCCGTTGAGTCCGAGTTTTACTGTTGGTGTCTTGGTGGCCATGAGTGCCTATGAGTGTTGAACCTGTGTTGTTACTGGTTGTTGAACTTGCTTGTGATTGTGTTTGTGATTGTGATTCTGGTTACCTGAGGTTGGGGGCCCGCTTCATGAAACGGGGGTCCACGAGCACACGCGTCTGCATGTTCAGACGGGGTAGGGGGCCCGCCCACCAATAATAGGGTTCTGGCCGCGCGTGTGTGGTTTGGGTTTGTGAGCATACTTTGGATGGCTTACGAGTTAGAGTCTCGGTAAGTGCAAGCATACTTTGGCTGGCTTACGAGTTAGAGTCTCGGTAAGTGCAAGCATTCTTTGGCTGGCTTACGAGTTAGAGTCTCGGTAAGTTGCAAGCGTTTTCCGGCTGGCTTACGAGTTAGAGTCTCGGTAAGTTTCAAGAATTCTTGGGTTGGCCTGACCGAGTTAGAGTCTCGGGAGGGTGTGAGCGTTCTTGGCAGCTGGTTTGCGATCCTTTGTGATCTTGTTTGGTGTGCGATCCTTTGTGATCTTGTTTGGTGTTGCGTAGTTTCTTTTGAGTCCTTGGAAGAGGTCGTGATCGTTGTGTCGGGTCTACTTGCATGTCAAAGTGTTGAGTTGGTCAAGGAAGGAAACATTGGGTGTATGTTCAATCAGAGTACTTGGTTTGGGGACAGTGTTCCCCGGTGTTGACTTTATTTTTGGTGTTACCGGCTTTGTCTGCTAATTATGCCGTAGTTAGTCTGTTATCCGTGGTGGTGAGCGAACGCTCACCCCTAGCTGCTTTTCCTACAGGTACCGTTCGTAGGCTGGACTAGGTGAGCTTCTGAAGCTTGAAGAGCTTGAAGCGGGTTTCTGGGTGTTTGAGTCTAGCGACGGATACCATGTTTTTGTCCACTTGTTGGGACGTGTTTTAAGTTGTAATTATTATTTTGTTGAACTAAACTGGTATTTTAAAGTGATTCAATGAAAACAGGTTTCAAGTGTTTGTATGTTTTTAAAACGTTCGCGTCCCGAGTTCGGTTTACTGAAATTGGGGCGTGACAGTAGCGAATACCGTTTTAATTACGAACAGTTACTAGTATGCTTGTGCTATAATAAAAATAACCGGAAAGGTCCTAGTTGGCATATAGGATGTGATTCACTAGAATAACCGCTTTCAATTACATTAGTAACCGGACGAGTCCTAGTTGGCATGTAGGATGTGATTCCATAGTTTAATCGCTTTCAATTCTCGGGAAATTGTCGTGCTGGTAGAATGGCCATGTTGAGCCTTAGGTTCTGTGATGTTTGAAATGCCATGATCTTGATTGAGATGCATGATGTGTGACTAAGTGTCGATAAGATTAAGAATCATGTTATGATATACTCGGTGTAGCATGTTGTGGCTATGTGTGGACAAGTGTGCCGCGATTGATGTGATGTGAATCTTTGGTTGTGATATGATCGGGTGAGTGATAGACCGATTTGTGTGTTATGGTGAATTGGCTCGGTTAGTAAACCGTGGTCGAACTATAGCTTTATGATGCGTGTTATTCTCTTGATGTGTGTTCCAAGAGGAGGTGTGTCCGGTATGATACCTACACTGAGAGAGTATGACGGTGTAGAGTATCGAGGACGAGGATGGTCTATCCATTACCCCGATGCTTTGTGGTCCGGGAAGGCGTACGACCGAGGTATGTGCCGGTCCGTTATGCGTGAGTCCCCGATTCTACGTGACGGGAAGACATCTGACTGATGTATTACCGGTCAGGTATGTTACCCCGAGTCTACGTGGCGGGAAGATGTTGGGACCGATGCTCTGTGTTCCGGTACGATATAAATGGGACAGGCTGTGATAACCGGTGTTGTTGGAGACTGTTGTACTAATTCAGCATTGTTATGATGTGTGTTCTGTGCGTGCTGATTGACTATGTGCGTTGCTTAAGTGTGATTATGGGTCTTGTGGGAGTGATTAGTGGCTGGTACTTGTCCTGTGGGCGTTGTTAATAGTTTTGCTTTACTAGTATGCCCTAATTGGACGGTTACTCGTGGTGGTGAATTGATATTCATAACCTTAATTACTTTTCTTACTTAACGAAAACTCACCCCTTACCTTGTTGTTTTTCAGGTGTTGAGCGGGATCTGTGCTAGAGGGATTCTCGACGCTTGGGAGCCATCGAGGGTCTTGTCTAGGGTCTAGTGACGTACAATTGATTTTACTGAACACTTTCTACTATGTGTTTTTACCGAGCTGTTGACTCGTGTTATTAATTAGAGCTTTAAACTGTTATTCTGAGACCTTTTTCTTTATTAAACTGCTTTCACTATTTCCTGTTTTAGTTCACGTCTCGAGTCCGGTCAAAACCGGATTTGGGGCGTGACATTATTGATACGTTGTTTTTTAATTTATTCATTAATCTCATACAACATCATTGTACAGCCTGACACACATATTTTAATGTTCATACATTTTGTTTCAGATGAGTTGGATTTTCAGTCTAAGCCTATTACTCCTAATAATGGTATTGTTCATGTTCTGGTATCAAAGGTCCTTATGATTAAAGCAGTTGAGGATACGTCAAATGGTAAAGGTAATTATTATGTTATATTAAAAAAATAAAGTCCATATTTTATTTTATGGGTTTTTGTTCAATAATGCACAGTCTATTTTTTAAATTATCAAAATATTATTTTAAATTACTTTAAATTTTACAATGTATTCAATTTATCCATAACTGTCGTTAATATAAATATATTACTGATTGCAGACTATAAATTACATACTTCAAAGAATAGAAAATTTATTACTGGCAATGATATCAAGGTATCCATAACTGCCAAGTAACATGTTCAGACAAATGGTATGTTGTTTGTTTTAGTTATTTATTATAGCTGTCACGCCCCGAATTCGGTAGAACCGAACCCGGAATGCGAACGGTAAAACAATAAAACCATTTTCAAACCCTTTTAAATAAACCGCTTAAAATCACCATTTAGTTAATCAAAATAATACGTTACAACTTAAAAGCACGTCCAAAACAAGCGGACAAAAGACAAGGCGTACGTCGCTAAACTCAAAAGAAAACCCGGACTCCCGCTCCCAGCTCTTCAAGCTTCGAGAGCTCCCCTAGTCTGTCTCGCGACCAGTACCTGTAGGAAAAGCAGCTAGGGGTGAGCGTACGCTCACCACCACGGATACCAGACTGACTACGACATACTAGCATAAAATGCCGGAAACACACACAACAACCCAAACACTGGGGACTACCATCCCCAACTCCAATAACCCGACTGACACACGAACTGTTACTTTCCCCAACCAACTCAACCCCCGGACACGCAATGTAGACCTGACACAGCGGTTACGACCTCCACCAAAGACACAAAAGATAACCACGCAACACCCAAGATCACAAAGGATCGCACACCAAACAAGATCGCAAAGGATCACACTCCAGCTGCTCCGTGATGGTTGCTAACCGGCTGGGCTCGAGCCTGCCTCACGCAACTTCCCCCGATCTCTGTCGATAACGCAATCCTTTTCCGATAGCTAGTCGGAAGGTGAGCCGCCCTCCATCGCCGAAGAATGCACAACTTTACCGGTTGTTAACCCGGAAGGCTAGCCAACCCCCACGACACGCGACCACAGGACCCCTTTATTGTCAGGCGGGCCCCAACCTCAGGTAGACGAATGCACGAGCGCGCGACCACAGGACCCCTTTCTTGGCAGGCGGGCCCTCAACCTCAGGCAATCACAATCACAACCAAAGTTCAACCACAAACGACAACACAGGTTTAACACCCCACATGCACACATGGCCACCCACGACGCACAAACAGTAACACACGGGTTCAACACCCCAAAGGCACCCATGGCATGGCCACCCACGACACACCAACGGTAAAACACGGGTTCGACAACCCCACGGGCACTCATGGCCACCCAACACCAATAGTAAAATACGGGTTCAACAACCCCACAGGCACTCATGGCCACCCAAGACACCAACAGTAAAACACGGGTTCAACAACCCCACGGGCACTCATGGCCACCCAAGACACCAACAGTAAAACACGGGTTCAACAACCCCACGGGCACTCATGGCCACCCAAGACACCAACAGTAAAACACGGGTTCAACAACCCCACGGGCACTCATGGCCACCCAAGACACACCAACGGTAAATACGGGTTCAACACCCCACGGGCACTCATGGCCACCAAGACACAAACAATTCACTCAACCTACGGGCACAACCAAAGCCACAGTATTTCTAACATGGTGGCCGGTCCTAGATCCGGCCAGCCGTGGGTGGCTGGACCGGTTCACCACCATGGTGGCCGGTCCTAGATCCGGCCAGCCACCACCCACGGTGGCCGGAGCTCCCCCGAGCCTCCGGTCACCGGAATCCGCTTATTTTTTGCTCCAAAACGCCTCCAACGAACCCCACACCTCAACTCAACCATAGTCTACTCGTTTCAACCCAAACCCTAACCTTTAAACGTACCAAAACGAAAATCTAAAGGGTACTCACCGTAGGGAATGACGATGGGAGCTCGATTCTTCGATTGTTGAGACGATCCACCGGTTGGATCGTCGGAAAATAGCAAAACCCTACACCCTTTCTTCTCTTTTTCTCCCTTTTCTCCTTCTTTTTCCTCTCTCCACTTTCTCTCATAAAAACTCCTTTTTTTCTAAGTGTGGCCGAACACTACACCATGCCTCATCTTTTGTTTTGTTCAAAAACCAATCAACTATCATTTAATTACAAAACTAACACTCATCTTTCCTTTTTCTTTATTTTAAAAACCAACTACCACCACATTTATGACAAGTGTCTTGTGGGTCCCATGAGTTAGAAGAATATCTTTGTAGATATTTTTCAATCAGATTCGCGAAATTCGGCCGTCTCGGGCCCCGAACGGGCCCATTTTCCAAGAAATTACGAAACTTCACGGGCTACAAGGAAACGGCTCAACTAAGACCGCTGTGACGACGGATAAGCTTTTTGGATCCAAAGCGAGCCTCGAACGGACCAAAACGTCGCTCGGTTGACTTTTCCAGCAAAAAGTCAACCTTTCCCAAATTGGTCAGAATGTTTCCCTGAGTCCCCCAGAACTCACTTTGGTCGATATCGGGGTCAACTTAAATCCGGTATGACCCTCGGGGTCAAATTTAGGTTCATTTAAGTGTTTGTCACAAAATTTTAAATTTTCCCGTTTTTCGCCGATTTGACTGGCGTTGACCGGGAGCAGTTCTTACATTTAAATTAATTAAATGGTATCCATAACACATCTTTTTTTCCAATTCTGACATACTAACTGACAGAATCTTGTTCTCTGTCCGTTGAGGAACAAGCTACCACCGGCTTAGGTCCCTTTAACCTTCACCTCCTTTTGTTCAGGATTAGTGGCTTCGTACAGAGAGTATGTCTCGTTCTTCTCTGGGGTTGGAATTAAAGGAAAGAGTGGAGGATTATTGAAGAAGAAAACGGCTTCAAAGCCGGTCTTGAGGATGAGGAATCGTAAGGACACTGATAAAGGCTTACCGGTCCAGCCCTCTGTTGATATCCCCCGAGAAGCTACTCCTTCAAACTCACGGGAAGTTGCGACTCCAACCCATCTGTATCTCTAAAACCTTTAGAGGAAGGGGAGGACTACGATGGTGTAGACACAGACAGAGTACCGAGTCGCCGGCAAAGGAAACAGGGCCAGTTCATTGTGAGTTACACTGAATTATACGTGAGAAATGTGCCTTATGCCTCATCGGAGGAGTCATTCTGGTGTATGTTTTCTCATTTCGGCGACATTGTTTCATCGTCTTTGCTAAAGCGACCAAACAAGAAAGGTTATTTCTTTGGTTTCGTTCGTTTTAGTTCACCTACTACTGCGTCTCAAGCACTAGAAACTCTGAATGGGTTTAAACTGAACGGACACATCTTGTTCTTGGCTTTTTCTCGCCGTTTTTTGAGTTCGCCGGTGACTGAACCCGTTTGGAGGACCGGCCGGGAACCTCGCTCCGGGGACAGCTTTCGGACTGTGGGAGCGGGACTGGGGTATAGAGAGGTCTCCTGTGAAACCAGACCTTCTCCGGTGATCGTTTTGCCGTCGTCACAGGTTGCCGGTGAAGTGCTCTGTTCCGTTTCAGTTTCTCCCGTTGATGGCGCTGATCCCGCGATTCAAGGGAGTTCGAATTCGAATGAATTGCCAATTCTGGAGAACACGATTCATGCAGATCCGGTCCTGATCACGCCACAGATCATGAAAGTATTTGAATCTCCTCCGGATACGGCCATGAATGATCGCGACGTTGTTGAGTTTGAAGACGGGCCTGGGTTGCAGTCTGTTGACTTGGGCCTTTCGAATTTTCTGGATGGGTCGGCTTCTGAAAGGACATGCCAAGTTGAGTTGGGCCTATCACAAGAACCTATTTTAGGTGGCTGTGTTTTAAGCCCATCTGACCGGAACCTTATGCTGGCTCGTAAGGATCCACGTCTGGCCCGTGTGGATACAAGTTTGGCTACCGTTTTTAATCGTATTCGGAACGATATTGGCCCGTTAGCTGCGAGATCGGTTCTAGTGGAAAACGACAACCTTTCTCGGGATGACGTACCGTTTTTGGAAATCGGGATGCAAGGAAGCCCATGGAAGGAAGCCTTGGAAAAACCGGTAACTAGGACCGAGCCAAAGAAACGTGGAAGTCCAAAGAAGGGCCACTTGAAGGTGATTGTTCCACCAACCGTGGTCTACCAGACAAGAGCTAGGACCTCTACTGATAGAGGGGATAAAACGAGACGTTTTATTGTGGACGTTGCCAAAAAAGATAGCTCGGGCAAGTGGAGCTACAGCTCGAAAGTTGGCCATAAACCTGTTGATTTTTGTGCTTTGGCGCTCAAAAAGGACGCTGAGAGTAGGAAGGACAAGGAGTACTTAGAACCGACTTCAACTCAAGCTTTATCCCTTGTTCCGGTTTCTAACCGGTTTACTTGTTTGAACCCGGATAGGAAGTAGACAAGGCGTTTTTGTGTACATCTTGTTTTTCCTATTCTATTTTTTTCTTCGGAGCTGTAATGGTCTGCAGAAAAGATCTTTTTGGATCTTTTCTTGCTTTGTTCTATAACCTTATAGAACATTTTCTTAATAAAATTTTTAGCCTATAAAAAAAATAGGTAGTGTTTAATTATTGTATGTGTTAAAAGAATAATTACCTTGTATATGTTTGGTGGTTGGTAGTATTCGACTATGTCATTCAAAACTAATTACAATTGTATTTTTTGGTCGTTTATACTAACCAATTCTATTACTGGAAAAAAAAAGTATATATTCAAAAAAATGATTGAACTAACATTTAAGTGTCTTTATCTAGGCGTTAAACAAGACAAAAAAAAAAGGAAATATGGTCCGAGCTATGTTGGCATCGGATAAGAAACATTCGATAAGGAAGAAGATAAAGAAACCAAGGTTTACACAAAAAGATCTGTCCGAACTTATATCCCAACGTCGTGCTGCAATGCCTCAACTTAGGACCAGAGCATCGCCGAATAAGTTATACGATATGTTGCTCTCATTTACTGCAGAACAAAAAGATGATGTCAAACAAATAGGCTTTGGTCCCATACTAGACTTAAATGTCAAAAATATACCTCATGCATTAGCATACTAATGGTTGAAAACTTTGAAGTGGCAAGTATATCATTGATCCTAAATTATGGTCGACATTCATTGAGGATTACAGACATTGAAGTTCAAAATACTCTTCGTATTCCAAGGGGCAATATGGATGTTATTTGTGATTTGACTGGCGTGAAGAATACCACTGAACATGATGCATGGCTTAAGTAGTTTGGAGATTCCATAATCACAACCAAATTGTTGACGAGTAAGATGTCGAAACAAATCAAGGGTGGTGATGACTTCAATGGAAATTTCATGCTGCTATTCGCTACAACAATGATAGAGCCTGCCATAGAAAATATAGTTAACCAATCTTGTTTCCAATCGTTAGTGGATGTCTCTCGTATAGCTGATTACAATTGGTGTCAATTCATCGTTCAGAAACTAGAGAGTTCAAAGAGGGATTGGGTGTTACATAGCAAGGAATCTTAATATTTCAATGGTCCAATTACATTTTTACTGGTTAGTTAAATTACTTATCTCATTCAATTTATTTACATTACGTATAAAACATTCATATTTTAATAATTATACGCCAAAAAAACACTATAATTATTGTTAACTTTGTGTAAGTATTTAATTTAAATTTATTAACACTTATCTACAGTACTTATACTCATGAAATATATTATTACATAAAATCTTACTAATATTTCGACTCTTGCAATACAGTTATTCTATTTGGATCGTGTCCAAGTAGGAATTACCACTATCCCTAGTAATTGCCCTTCACTAGTTGGATGGACGAATAATAGAGTTATCGAGAGAGGGAAGATCGAGATAGAGTTAGGAGCATTTGGTAATGGTTACGTGATAACTGAGCCACATAAATTCAGCAGTGTAGACAAGCATGCATACCTTTCTTCTAGGGTGAATGTTGATTCCAAACCTTTTGATGGCGAATGTGATAAACAAACCGAGCAGGTAATTACAATTGCATGTCATTCATTACTTCTTTATATTATATTTAAATGTAATATATTATGTGTATTATATAGTAAAAGAATATTCTATAATAATGGACATTCATACTTTTACCTCAGGATTTCGTTGACAAATTCTACATTACTGGTAAAAAGTTTTCAGAATATTCAACGGAATTGAACAAAATACTACGCGAAGCACATGACAGTTATCCTGAATCCGCTTTCTTCAATCGCATAGTTTATATGCTTCGAAACTTGGATTACAAACAGGAAAATGAAGATGTTTGCAGGACAAATGAAGATGTGTTATTTACACAAGATCCATGGTTTGAATTACCTGGTGTTTTGGACAGTATTATCAGCTTAGAGCAATCAGGAGGTGCAATACAAAGTGATAAATCGTCAATGTCCGAATTTGTTGACGTGAATGAGGTAGTACATGATGCTGAGGACATTGTGGTACATTCACGTAGCAACACAACAATCTCGCAAAATAATGGTAATAATATGCACCCAAATATTGATCATATCATTAACCGCATCAATTCTAGTAAGAACCTCATAGTTGACAACATTCGTCCTACTGGTAATTTATCCAATGCACAAAAGTATGGTATTCGACACAATTCTCATGCAAAAATACCTACCAATCGTGCCCCAGTACCATCTTTCTATTCTATATCACCTTATGCTGACAGGAAAACTAATTTTAATGATGAGTTGTAGCAAGATGAGCTCCGAATAGGAGAATGGATACAAGTACCTGGAAATATTATGTAAGTATATTTTGTTTATAAATCGCATAAAAATACTTCAATACTTATGTTATTCTATTGTTTAGCATTATTAATAAATATTAATTTTTTTATTTCTTTGTTCAATTGCAGTCAAATGGTATACATTTTTGAACCATTCCAAATTACCAAGCAAGGAATTCAAACTCTATTGCCTAATGTCGAATTGGACGCACAAGTTGTTGATTCGTGGTGCAATTGTCTGAACAATTTAGAGGAGGTTCAAAAGAAGAAATCAGCATCTCGTTTTTTCTTATCAACACAAGCAAGTATTTGGTATGACAGGTATGGAAACCATAATAGTTTTGATGAACAATTTACTGTAGATATAGAGCCTTTCAAAGTTGACTGGAAGAATTTGGAATTGGTAAGTACACCATTTTGTGCTATTATTACACATGTTACTATAATATTTATTTGTTGACATTTGACATCCTTAAATTATTTACAGTTATTCATGGCTGTATTGAAAGGGAATCACTTCACAATGTTTTGCATAGACTTGAAGAGGGAAATTGTAGAGATATTTGACAATTTGGATTCATCTATGTCTGATGAATCTCGTTATAATGGAATTCATGCTGCCATGGTAAGGCATCTTCAAATCATAAACATTATGTTATCATAATTGTCACGCCCCGAATTCAGTAGGACCGAACCCGGAAACGCGAACGGTGAAACAATAAAACAAATTTTCAAACATTTTAATAATCGCTGAAAAACACCACTTAAGTTATCAAAATAATAGTTTACAACTGAAAACACATCCAAAACAAGCGAACAAAAACCAAAGCGTACGTCGCTAAACTAAAAAAAACCCGGACTCCCGCTCCCAACTCTTCAAGCTTCGAGAGCTCCCCTAGTCCGCCTCGCGACCAGTACCTGTAGGAAAAGCAGCTAGGGGTGAGCTTTTCGCTCACCACCACGGATACCCGACTGACTACGGCATACTAGCAGAAATACCGGAAACACCAACAACGACAAAACACCGGGGACTACTATCCCCAACTCAAATAACCCGACTGTCACACGAAAAATGTTACTTTCCCCAACTAACTAAACACCCGTACACGTAATGTAGACCCGAAACCGTAATGACAACCTCAAAGAACTCAACACAGAAGTGATCAAAATCACACAAACCACAACCGCAAACCACAACCACGCGCCGGAAGGTGCTACTCACCTGATGGGGACACAGCCCTTTGCTCTTGACCGACCGTGCACCGGAGGGTACGAATAACCCTCGCATCACGTCGTCTCTACAGTTACCCGGCACGAATAACCCTCCTCGATATCGTAACCCCCAATCAGCACTGAGTTCCCAGCCTTCCGCATCGACACCGCTGACGACCCTCTCTCGGGTCTGTGACGTATCAACGTCCTCCGACTGCGCCTCTATCACTCGGGCCAGTAGTGAGGGCTGAGCCACCAATGAGCACATGGCCACGCCACCAGTAACCTCCTCCAGCTCAAGCCCGAACGTGCCCAGTTCCCACATCATGTCCCACTCCCGGACTGATATGCTAGCAAGGCCCGGAACCGACTTCCTACTCAGGGCGTCGGCGACCACATTCGCCTTACCCGGATGGTAGAGTAGCTCAAAGTCGTACTCCTCCAACAGCTCCATCCATCGCCGCTGGTGCATGTTCAGGTCTCGTTGGGAAAAGATGTACTTAAGGCTCTTGTGGTCCGAGAACACCTGAAATCGCTCACCATCAAATGATACCGTCAGCTCTTCAACGCGAACACGACTGCTGCTAATTCCAAGTCATGGGTAGGATAGTTGCGCTCATGTGTCTTCAACTGCCTGGAGCCGTAAGCCACAACTCTACCCAACTGCATCAGTACACAGCCCAGTCCTTCCCCGGACGCGTCATAATAGACCTCATACCCGATCCCGCGCTCCGGCACTATCAACACTGAAGCGGTAGTCAGACGAGCCTTTAGCTCCGTGAACACACGTTCACAACCCTCTGTCCATACAAACCCGACTCTCTTGTGCGTCAAAAGAGTCATAGGTGCGGCTAGACGCGCAAAGTCCTGGACGAACCGCCGATAATATCCTGCCAGGCCCAAAAAGCTGCGGATCTCGAAGACGCTCGTGGGCCGTGCCCACTTCGAAATCGCGTCGATCTTCGCCGGATCGACCAGTATACCGTCACGGGATACAATGTGACCGAGGAATTTCACCTCAGCGAGCCAAAACTCGCACTTCTCCAGGTTGGCATATAGTTGATGTGTGCGTAGTAGGGTCAGAATAGCCCTCAGATGCCCCTCATGTGCCGCCTCCTTCTGCGAGTAGATCAAGATGTCGTCTACGAACACCACCATAAATTGATCTAAGAACGGCCGAAATATACTGTTCATCATATCCATGAACGCTGCAGGTGCGTTCGTTAGCCCAAATGGCATCACCAAGAACTCGTAATGCCCATAGCATGTCCGGAATGTAGTCTTTGCAACGTCCTCCTCCCGAACTCGCAACTGGTAATATCCGGATCGCAGATTGATCCTCGAGAAGCATGTCGACCCTCTCAACTGGTCGAACAAGTCGTCAATTCTCGGCATCGGGTATCGGTTCTTCACCGTAACCCGGTTCAGCTTCCGGTAGTCTATACACATCCGAAGCTCTCCACTCTTCTTCTTCACGAAGAGTACTGGTGCTCCCCACGGCGATGTGCTCGGATGGATAAACCCCTTCTCCCGAAGCGCCTCGAGCTGACGCTTCAGCTCGGTCAACTCTGCCGGCGCGAACCTTTAAGGCGACATCGATATCGCTGCCGTTCCCGGCATAAGGTCAATCCCAAACTCCACCTCACGAACTGGTGACAACCCGCTCAACTCCTCAGGAAAAACCTCGGGGAACTCGCACGCCACTCGCGGTAACTCTCGGCTCTTCCTCCACTGCGGACAACGCCGACAGGACAACCCCGCTCTTACTGCCCAGAATACATGAAACTTTCGTGTTGCCTGCTGACACCGCCACTCGTCGCCGATAGCAGTCGATATTGGCTCGGTACTTCTCCAGCCAATCCATTCCCAAGATCACGTCAAAGGTCGTCATTCCCAGCACGAGAAGGTCACTAGGGCACGGACAGTCTGCGACTCTAATTTCGCAGGCACGACATGTCACGCCCCAATTTCAGTAAACCGAACTAGGGACGCGAACGTTTTAAAATAATAAACACCTTTGAAACCATTTTTATAGATCACTCTAAAATCATCATTTGTTCAACAAAAATAATAATTACAGTTTAAAACACGTCCCAACAAGTGGACAAAAGTACAAGGTATCCGTCACTAGACTCAAAAAACAAAACCCAGACTCCACTCCTAGCTCCACAAGCTTCGAGAGCTCACCTAGTCCGTCCCACGAACAGTACCTGTAGGAAAAGCAGCTAGGGGTGAGCGTTCGCTCACCACCACGGATAACAGACTGACTACGGCATAATTAGCAGACAAAGCAAGTAACACCAACAACAACTCAACACCGGGGAACACCATCCCCAACCCAAGTACTCTAACTGAACATACACCCACTGTTGCCTTCCCTGACCAACTCGACACCCTGACACGTAAAGTAGACCCGATACAACCATTTACGACCTCTTCCAAGGACTCAAAATAAAGTTACGCAACACCAAACAACATCACAAGGGATCACACCCAAACAAGATCACAAAGGATCGCACACCAAACAAGATCACAAAGGATCGCAAACCAGCTGCCAAGAACGCCCTCCCGGGACTCTAACTCGGTCAGGCCAACCCAAGAATACTGCAACTTACCGGGACTCTAACCCGTAAGCCAGCCGGAAAATACTTGCACTTACCGGGACTCTAGCCCGTAAGCCAGTCAAAGTATGCGTGCACTTACCGGGACTCTAAACCGTAAGCCAGCTAAAGTAATGCTCACAAACCCAAACCACACACGCGCGGCCAAGACCCCTTTATTGGCGGGCGGGCCCCCCACCCCGTCTGAACATGCAGACGCGTGTGATCGTGGACCCCCGTTTCATGAAGCGGGCCCCCAACCTCAAGTAACCACAAACACAATCACAATCACAAGCAAATTCAACAACCAGTAACAACACAGGTTCAACACTCACAGGCACTCATGGCCACCAAGACACTAACAGTAAAAATCGGACTCAACAGCCCCACAGGCACTCACGGCCTCCCAAGACACACCAACCGTAAGACACGGACTCAACAGCCCCACAGGCACTCACGGCCTCCCAAGACACACCATAAAACACGCTTGCAACTTACCGAGACTCTAACTCGTAAGCCAGCTAAAGAAAACTTGCAACCCCCTCGAGACTCTAGCTCGGTCAGGCCAGCCAAAGACACCATCCTTAGTACACGGCTCTCAAGACCGCCCAAAACACCAAAGGTAAAGACACGGGTTCAACAACCCCACGGGCACTCATGGCCACCCAAAACTCAACAATAAAACACGCTTGCAACTTACCGAGACTCTAACTCGTAAGCCAGCTAAAACACCAACAGTAAAGTACGGGCTCTCATGGCCACCCAAACACGAATAATAACACGGGCTCTCAAGGCCACCCAAGACTCAACAATAATAAAACGGGCTCTCAAGGCCACCCAAAACTCGATAACAATACACGGGCTCTCAAGGCCACCCAAGACACCAAACACACAAATCAACCTCCGGCTTAACCAAAGCCTCCAACAGTCCTAATATCAACAGTTTCTCAATCAACCTCCGGGCATGGTCACATGCCTCAAGTACTCCTAATATCGATAAGTTCACAAACAACCTCCGGGCATGGTCATATGCCTCCAGTAAAAAAATTATCGCTAAGTTCTCTGCTCCTACGACACTACTAAGTGTCACATGCCTTTCCAATAATTACTAAGTTCCCGTAACATGCCTTTCTAATAAACGCTACAATATCGTATCATGCTTTTCTAATATTCGATAACCTAAATAACCCACGACACTCCGGTGTCACATGCAATTCTACAGTTAACTTTCCCTAGTCAGGGCCGAGATCCGGCTACTTTTCCCTACCTCGTGCGTGTTCTCCCAAAAGCCAACAACGAGCTCCGGTGATGATCTCAATCACTCACCCAGCTTTCCCTTGCCTCGGTCGCTATCCAAACGCTTAGTCAACGCGAGTCGTCTAGTAGCCTCCTTCGCCGTGCTCGGGACCAACGTCTAAGATCACAAAGCAATACGAGAATTAATGCTAATTCAAGTGTGGTTTAAAGAGAGAACTACCCAAACTAACCCCCAATTGCTCAACTTGTCAAAATGGGCCCGGAAGGCCTATTTTGCCCGAAATCGGGAAAACGTCCCTCGGGCTCCGAAAATTTCCATTTTCGTTTCTATCATTCCTAATTAAAGTTTCTAACCACAATTGCCGAATTCTCACAAAATTACAAACCCTAATTCCTTATTCCTCAATACAAGTCGGTAATCTACAAAAAAAATCTCTACTCAATCTTTTGATACCGATAAACTAACTCCAAGATCTCACCTTTTCTTTTGAAAAAAAATACAAGAACACAACTTATATTATTACCTTTTGATTGGGTGCCACTTTCTTGGAAGAGAATTGCTTTATCTCTTACTTCACGCCACATAGCCACCAAAAAAACAATTTCCTTGGCTGCTACTAATTCATGGAATAAATATGGAGCAATTAATGCTCCATAATACTAACCACTCACGACCCAATCCAAATCAATAGGCTTGTTTTTTTTATCCAATTTCCCTCTGTGAAAAGATAAACTACTTTGATCCCTTTATGAGCCCTCATCATAAAGGAACCAAACTTGGAGAAGAACATGCTCTCTCTATTTTGCCTCTGTTGCCGTCACACACCAAGAACAATTTAAAGAAGAAGAACCCAAAGTAAATAAAATAAAAACAGAGCTTTTCCCTCTAAAATGTGCTGTCGCGCATCCACTGCTCTCTTGTCCCTCCAATATACAATGAAACCCTATTTTTTTCACACTAAGGCCAAACCATCCCTATCCTCTCATCTTTATCCCTTTTCAAAAAAATACCTAACACCACCACATATTTGACATGTGGCAAGTGGGTCCCACACCAAATTCGCAAAATTCGGCCGTTTCGGACCCCGAACGGGTACTTTTTCCAAGAAATTATGAAACTTGGCGGGCTACAAGGAAACGGATCAACTAAGACCGCTGCGACGACGGCTAAGCTTTTTGGATCCAAAACGGTCCTCGAATGGACCAAAACGTCGCTCAGTTGACTTTTCCAGCGAAAAGTCAACATTTCCCAAATTGATCAGAAAGTTGCCCTGAGGCCCCCGGAACTCACTTTGGTCAATAACGGGGTCAACTGAAGTCCGGTGTGACCCTCGGGGTCCAATTCCGGTTCAATTCAGTGTCTGCTCAAAAAATTTTAAATTTTCCTGTTTTTCGCAGGTTTGACTAGCGTTGACCGGGAGTGGTTATTACACGACAGACCCTAGTCAACATCACATCACCCCCAACTGGGGTGTTTAGACACAGGGGTGGACTTAACGGCTCTAAAACCAGCCCCAACCTCTCAGCACAACTCGATGAAATAAATGAGTGCGACGCCCCGATATCAGATAAAAACAACGCCCACAGGTGATACAATAAGCACGTACCCTGAATGGTCTCACGGTAGGTAGCGGATCCTGTGGCTCGGGAGTCGGTAACTGCGTACACTCTACCTTGTGACGCCTGCTGCCTCCGACCTGGCGCAATGACTGCTGGTTGTGCGAACCTCTTTTGCTGTATCAGAACTGGCGCGCTCGTGGACGGTTCCGAGAACCTCGACGGCTAACTCTGACGCTGGCGACCCCTAGGTGACTGCACTGTATGCGACTGCTGCGGTCGCTGCGCTGACGTTGCCCCAACCGGATCAGGGCACCTTGAAACTGAGTGCCCAACCCGGCCGCACCGGAAACACCTAAAATCATCGGTACTCGGCCCCGTGCCCTGGCATGTCTGGCTGATCACTGGTAGCGCCGCGTGCCTTCCTCCGGTCGGACACTCCCGTCGTATATGGCTCGACTGCCCGCAGGTAAAACATACCGGCACCCGCTTTGAGGCGACTGGCCCTACCGATGCCACTAACCCCATCCGCCTCAATCCGCCCGGCTGAAACTGTAGCCGAAAGAATCTCGCGGTCCTCTGTCTCCTCGGATCTCAGGATTCGGAATGTCCCGCAACACTGGTCGGCCGCTGCCGAACTTCTCGGGTCCTCACTGCCTCTCGGATGCCCCGCTCCACTGTCGCTGCAGTGTCTACTAGCTCCGAGTAAACACGAATCCTCCGGGCGAGGACTCGATCTCGAATCGTCGCTCTCAGAACCGTCTCGAACCGCCGACACCGGCTCAGCTCTGTCGCCACCATTTCTGGTGCAAATCAGGCCAGGGCCGTGAATCTGGCCTCATACTCTGCTACTGATGTCCCGTCCTGTTGCAGTTCCAGGAACTGCTGATGTCGATCCTCCCTGGCCGACTCGGGGAAATACTGCTCTAGGAAGACCGTCTCGAAGGCACCGTAGTCATCCCTGACTCTGTCTCGTATGCGCCCCCACCAGTGGTAGGCGCTGTCTCTCAGCAGATGCGCTGCAAAAGACACCCTGGTGTGACCGTCGTCTATGCCAGACGTGTCCAGGTCCCGAGTGACCTGCGCCAACCATCTCTCGGCTACGTCGGGGTTTGGCTCCCCGAAGAACGCAGGTGTGCCCAGCCTCAGGAAATCCTACAGCGCCTGAGCCGTATGGCCTTCGGCCTGAACGGGCCTTGCTGGATCGGCTATAGCAGCGGCAGGTACTGTCTCCAGAGCTGGCGACGCTGACTCCCTACGGACGATGCTCGCCACCAAGCTCTGCACCGTCTGGGTCAACTCTCCCAGAGCGGCCGCAGTGGACTGGTCTGCGACCGGTGGGACGCCGGGCGTGCCCGCAGATGGTCCTGCGTCGTTCCTCCTGTCCTCCCCGACGGGAGTACCCTGGGCTTCCGTGGACTCAGCGGGTTCGACGGTGGGCATCTGTCCCGGTGCCCCAGCTGATCGTCCCCTCCTGCCACATGTGGGTGTCCGTCCCGGTGCCCCAGCTGATCGTCCTCTCCTGCCACGAGCCATGTAGTAGGTATCCTCTGCACGGATACACGCAAACGCTTAGTTTGCGAACTCATAAAACGACGACAAGCCCAATACACTAGCGTTCGCACAGCCTATGTCTATATCAAAACCCGATACCAAAGCATCACGCTGCTCACGCTATCAATACCTCAATTATCAGAACACGTAAGGGACATCCCAAAACGACCCGACACACTCGTGAACCAAGTCACGCAATAACAATACACAAACTGCACAGTCAAGACGGTGGAACAAGACAGGAATCACGGATCCGTGACAGACCCCGTCACGGTTGGGGTCACGGAGCCGTGACGAAAGCCCAAAACTCGCCAAAACACGCTGCTCCGTCACGGATCCGTGACGCTTGCGCAGGCCTGTTTCCCAACTTCGTTTCAGACTCGATTTTTTTTACCCCTTTTTAACCCCAAAAACAGTCTTAAGCGTCACACACACTCGATTACCAAATTACCAAACACACGCACAACAATTCACAGACAAAATCAAGTCACCCAACCTCAATCACAAGCCGACAAGGCCAACGAAAATCAAAACACGCCCATCGGGCCAAACAATTTCAAAACACGCCCACCGGGCCAACAAATTTAAACACACGCCCACAGGGCCAACCAATTTTAAAACCTTTCTCCCTTTCATCATAAAATCTCATTTTTGACATCACGTAGTTACAACCCAGTCCAGGCGTCCCCGAACTAAATTGTACCCACTTGATATAAGCACCGTCACGTTCGACTACAGGAGCGCTCCTGAGTCGAGTCGCGACCGCTTAAAAACGTTTCACGCAGCAACACACAAACATTATGCCAGTAACAACAGTACTACACATAGACACAACAACAAACAGGACTCATGTCACTATGGGTCTACAAACGGTTTCCGACTTGCGCAACCCACGCACGACGGGAAACTTTAATGACTCGACTCTCCCCACCTAATTGACGTACAGTCCGATGTGTGAAACCTCGAGCTCTGATACCAAACTGTCACGCCCCGAATTCAGTAGGACCGAACCCGGAAACGCGAATGGTGAAACAATAAAATAAATTTTCAAACATTTTAATAATCGCTGAAAAACACCACTTAAGTTATCAAAATAATAGTTTACAACTGAAAACACGTCCAAAACAAGCGGACAAAAACCAAGACGTACGTCGCTAAACTAAAAAAAAAACGGACTCCCGCTCCCAGCTCTTCAAGCTTCGACAGCTCCCCTAGTCCGCCTCGCGACCAGTACCTGTAGGAAAAGCAGCTAGGGGTGATACTAGCAGAAATACCAGAAACACCAACAACAACAAAACACCGGGGACTACTATTCCACACTCAAATAACCCGACTGTCACACGAAAACTGTTACTTTCCCCAACCAACTAAACACCCGTACACGTAATGTAGACCCGACACCGTAATGACGACCTCAAAGAACACAACACAGAAGTGACAGCACTTTACCGATCACGCGCCGGAAGGTGCTACTCACCTGATGGGGACACAGCCCTCTGCTCTTTACCGACCGCGCACCGGAGGGTACGACACACCCCTCGGGCATAAATCCAGCCTCAACACTTTACCAATCACGCGTAGGAAGGTGCTACTCACCTACGGGGACCACAACCCTCTTCTCTTTACCGACCACGCATTGGAGGGTTCGACACAACCCTCGGGCAGAGCTCTAACCTCAACACTTTTTAACAAGATCTAACAAGATCACAATTAAAACACTTTTTAAGTTCGCAAGCAAAAACTGAATTTAAAGAATTAGACGCCCAAGTGCAACCCCGACAATGTCGATCACTCCCAAACTTCCCAAGTACTCGACATTGTCAACAATGGGCCCAGAAAGGCCCGTTTCGCCCGGATCGGCGAATCTGCCCGGGATTGGAAAACGCCCTTCCGAGGCCCTGAAAATTCCCGTTTTCGTTTCTACGATCTTAGAATAATTCAAGGGTTCCAATGCAATCGACGGAATCAATTTCCGACTTCCGAGCGATTTAATTCGCGTTTAAAGTTTCTAAACCCGAAATTTCCAACTTTCACAATTTAATTCTATAATTCGTTCCGGGTGTGAATTATCGACTTGGGGTTCGTCCAAAACCACCCGAACACGAAAAGCCGAGACCCGAACACGTGGGCCCCACCCGGCCACCACTAGCTGTGGGTGGCTGAACCGGTTTTGGGCCGGTTCACCACAGTGGTGGCCGGTCCTAGCTCCTGCCAGCCACCACCCACGGTGGCCGGAGCTCCCCGAGCCTCCGGTCACCGGAATCCGGTCATTTTCGTCTCAAAACGTCTCCAACGAACCCCACACCTCAACTCATCTATATTTAACTCGTTTAAACACAAACCCTAACTTTTAAACGTACCAAAACGAGAATCAATTAGGTTCTCACCGTAGGGAATGACGACGGGAGCTCGATTCTTCAACCGTTGAGACGATCCGTCGGTTGGATCGTCGGGAAATCACCAAACCCTACACCTTTCTCTTCTCTTTTTCCCTTTTCTCCTTCTCCTTCTTCTTTCTCTCTCTATTTCTCCTTTTTTTTAATATGGCCGACCACCCCCATGCTCTCTTCCTTTTGTTTTGTTCAAAAATACCTAACACCACCACTTGTGTGACATGTGGCAAGTTGGTCCCACCTCTTTAAAAATATCTTTGTAGATATTTTTCTGTCAGCTTCGCGAAATTTGGTCGTCTCGGGCCCCGAACGGGCCCATTTTCCAAGAAATTATGAAATTTCACGGGCTACAAGGAAACGGCCCAACTAAGACCACTATAATGACGGCTAAGCTTTTTGGATCCAAAACGAGCTTCGAACGGACCAAAACGTCGCTCGGTTGACTTTTCCCTTCAAAAAGTCAACCTTTCCCAAATTGGTCAAACAGTTACCCTGAGTACCCCAGAACTCACTTTGGTCGATATCAGGGTGAACTCAAGTCCGAAATGACCCTCGGGGTCAAATTTAGGTTCATTTAGGTGTCTGTCCCAAAATTTTAAATTTTCCTGTTTTTCGCCAATTTGACTAGCGTTGACAGGGAGCGGTTCTTACAATAATTTATTTATTATTATTATTATTATTATTATTATTATTATTATTATTATTATTCAAAGTGTTTTAATTTTGCAACGGGACTGTCACGCCCCAAATTCAGTAGAACCGAACCCGGAACGCGAACGTTTAAGACAATAAAACATTTTCAAGCCTTTTAATAAATCACTTTAAAACCACCATTTAGTTAATCAAAATAATCATTTACAACTCAAAAGTACGTCCCACAAGGCGGACAAAATACAAGGCGTACGTCGCTAGACTCAAGAAGGAAACCCGGACTCCTGCTCCAAGCTCTTCAAGCTTCGAGAGCTCACCTAGTCCGTCCCACGACCAGTACCTGTAGGAAAAGCAGCTAGGGGTGAGCGTTCGCTCACCACCACGGATAACAGACTGACTACGGCATACTAGCAGACAAAGCCGGTAACACCAACAACAAACCCAACACCGGGGACTATTATCCCCAACTCAAGTAACCTGTCTGACACACAACCTGCTCTCTTCCGCAACCAACTTAACACCCGGACACGTAATGTAGACCCGACACAGCGGTTACGACCTCCAGCAAAGACACAAAAGATAACCACACAACACCCAAGATCATAAAGGATCACAAACCAAACAAGATCACAAAGGATCGCACTTCAGCTGCTCAGTACCGGTTGCTAACCGGCTGGGCTTGAGCCTGCCCCACGCAACTTCCCCCGGTCTCTGTCGGGCCAGGCGGTCGACCTGTTAGCGATATATACAAAGCTACTTTTCCGATAGCTAGTCGGAAGGGGAGCAACCCTCCATCACCGAAGAATGCACAACTTTACCGGTGGTTAACCCGGAAGGCAAGCCAACCCCCACGACACGTGGCCACAGGACCCCTTTCTTGTCAGGTGGGCACCCAACCTCGTCTGAACAATGCACACGTGCGCGTCCACGGGACACATTTCTTGTCAGGCGGGCCCCAACCTCGGGCAGAGACAGTCCACAACCAAAGTTCAACAAACAGCAACAACACAGATTCAACAACCCCACGGGCACTCATGGCCACCCAAGACACTAGTAATAAAACACGGGTTCAACAACCCCACTGGCACTCATGGCCACCCAAGACACACCAACAGTAAAATACGGGTTCAACAACCCCACGGGCACTCATGGCCACCCAAGACACACCAACAGTAAAATACGGGTTCAACAACCCCACGAGCACTCATGACCACCCAAGACACACCAATAGTAAAATACGGGTTTAACAAGCCCACGGGCACTCATGGCCACCCAAGACACAAACTAAACAATCAACCTCCGGGCATAATCAAATGCCTCCAGTAATTCCAATAACGATAAGTTCACTGCTCCTACGACACTACTAAGTGTCACATGCATTTCTATTGTTCGATACGTTCCCGTATCATACGACACCACCCGGTGTCGCCTGCCTTTCTATTGTTCGATAAACTTACTTAACCCACGACACCCAAGTGTCACATGCATTTCTACTGTTAACTTTCCCTAGTCAGGGCCGAGATCCGGCTACTTTTCCCTACCTCGTACGCTTTCCCAAAAGTTCCCAACCAAGATCCGGCATGCTCACTATCACTCGCCTATCTTTCCCTTTCCTCTGTCAGTGGCACGATCTAATAAGAACACAATTTAAAACACTTTTAAGTTCGCAGGCATAAACTAAATTTTAATACAGTTGACGCCCAAATGCAATTCCGACAATGTCGATCATCCCAAACTTCCCAATTACTCGACATTGTCGATAATGGACCCGGAAAGGCCAGATTCGCCTGGCTCGGCGAATCTGCCCGGGTTTTGAAAACGCCCTTCTGGGAATCTGAAAATTCCCGTTTTCGTTTCTACGGTCTTAGAATAATTCAAGGGTTCCAATGCAATAAGACGGAATCAATTTACGACTTCCGAGCGATTTAATTCGCGTTTAAAGTTTCTAAACCCAAAATTCCAACTTTCACAATTTATTTCCAAAATTCGTTCCCGGTGTGAATTAACGACTTGGGGATCGTCCTAAACCACCCGAACACGAGAAACCCGAGGCCCGGGAAAGTGGGCCACACACGGCCTCAATGGAAAAAGTTCCTTTTCGCTCCGACACGTTCCTAACGAACCCCAAACCTCAACCATTCTTCTTTAAACCAATTCTAACCAAAACCCAACCATATTTGAATCATTTAAACTCAAACCCTAAAATTCAAACGTACCAAAACGAGAATCGAATAGGTTCTAACCGTAGGGAATGACGATGAGAGCTCGATTCTTCAACCGTTGAGACGATCCGTGGTCGGATTGTCGGGAAATCACAAAACTCCAACACTTTCTCTTCTCTTTTCCCCTTTTCTCCTTCTCTTTCTTCTCTCCACTTTCTCTCTCTACTTTCTCCCTTTTTTTCTAAAATGGCCGACACTTCCATTTGGTCTCCCTTTTGTTTTATTTTAAAACAACACCAACCACACACCTTTTTCATATTTACAAAACTACCACCACCTTTACGTTTCTTTAGTTTTATTCAAAAACTATCAACCACCAAAGTGTGACAAGTGTCAAGTGGGTCCCCCACTTTAAACAAATATCTTGGTAGATATTTTCTGTCAGATTCGCGAAATTCGGCCGTCTCGGGCCCCGAACGGGCCCATTTTCCAAGAAATTACGAAATTTCACGGGCTATAAGAAAACGGCTCAACTAAGATCGCTGCGACGACTGCTAAGCTTTTTGGATCTGAAACGGACCTTGAACGGACAAAAACGTCGCTCGGTTGACTTTTCCAGCAAAAAGTCAACCTTTCCCAAATTGGTCAGAAAGTTGCCCCGAGTCCCCCCGGAATTCACTTTGGTCGATAACGGGGTCAACTTATGTCCGGTATGACCCGCGGGGTCAAATTTAGGTTTATTTAAGTGTCTGCCTAAAATTTTTAAATTTTCCTGTTTTTCGCCAATTTGACTGGCGTTGACCGGGAGTGGTTATTACAGGGACGTTATAGTAAATATCATGGAACAAGAAGATGATAATATTGATTTGGCAAAAAGGATAGTTGCTGCTCCTGTTGTACGCGTTCGTGTCCCATGGGAGACATCTACTAACCATGTTGATTGCGGTGTGTTCACAATATGGCATATGGAATCGTATCTCGGAGGTCGTCAATGGGCAAACAAACTTACAAAGAATGATGTGAGTTAATAAATTATAAACTTTATATTTTTTATACATATATATTAGATGTTTAACTCTAATTTAATTTTTTTTCATGCATATACAATAAAGACTTATCAGCTTCTGAAGTTACGACAACGTTTCATGTACAAATTGATGAAATTCGATCGGAATTCACAATGGTCGAAGCTAAGGACCGGGGTTTACACACATTACAGATTGTAGGGAAGGCCGTTTAAGTTCAGTCGGAAATAGAAAACAACACTACCACAAAAAGTATTGAATGATATATGATTGTCTAATATTATATTACTCATATTTAGTATTTGAATAATGGTAATATTTTGGATATTATGTTTGTCGTAGTTTTTGAGTAATAATAAATTTTGGTTGTATTTTAATATTATTCATCCGTCCGAGCGTATCGCCGTGGGGAGCACCAGCACTCTTCGTGAAGAAGAAGAGTGGAGAGCTTCAAATGTGTATAGATTACCGGAAGCTGAATCGGGTTACGGTGAAGAATCGATACCCGATGCCGAGGATTGACGACTTGTTCGATCAGTTGAGAGGGTCGACCTGTTTCTCGAAGATTGATCTGCGATCCGGATATTACCAGTTGCAAGTCCGAGAGGGGGACGTCACAAAGACTGCATTCCGGACACGCTATGGGCATTACGAGTTCTTGGTGATGCCGTTTGGACTGACGAACGCACCTGCAGCGTTCATGGATCTGATGAACAATATATTCCGGCCGTACTTAGATCAGTTTGCGGTGGTGTTCGTAGACGACATCTTGATCTATTCGCAGAGCGAGGCGGCACATGAGGTGCATCTGAGAACTGTTCTGACCCTGCTACGCACGCATCAACTCTATGCCAATCTGGAGAAGTGCGAGTTCTGGCTCGCTGAGGTGAAATTCCTCGGTTACATTGTATCCCGTGACGGTATAATGGTCGATCCGTCGAAGATCGACGTGGTTTCGAAGTGGGCGCGGCCCACGAGTGTCTTCGAGATCCACAGCTTTCTGGGGTTGACGGGCTATTATCGGCGATTTGTCCAGGATTTCGCGTGACTAGCCGCGCCGATGACCTTGTTGACGCGCAAGGGAGTCGGTTTTGTGTGGACGGAGGATTGTGAGCGTGCGTTCTCTAAGTTGAAGACTCGTCTGACTACCGCTCCAGTATTGGTAGTGCCAGAACGAGGGATCGGGTATGAGGTTTATTGTGACGCGTCCGGGGAAGGACTGGGCTGTGTACTGATGCAGTTTGGTAGAGTTGTTGCTTATGGCTCCAGGTACTTGAAGACACACGAGCGCAACTATCCTACGGTTCAGACGCATCGGGGGCAAGTTAGCCCTGCGGTACATTGGCCCGTTCGAGATCTTGAGCAGAGTGGGAGCAGTGGCATATCTTATGGCGTTACCACCGCAACTTAGGAGAGTTCATAACGTCTTCCACGTGTCCCAGTTGCGGCAGTACAATACGGACCCCTCCCACGTCATTGAGTGGACATATATCGAGGTGGCTGACGATGTCTCCTATGAGGAGCAGCCGGTTCGGATCATGGACACACGGGAGCAGGTCTTGCAAGGCAAGGTTATCCGCCTAGTACGGGTGCAGTGGAGGCATCACGGGGCTGAGTCGACTTGGGAGCGCGAGGACGAGGTTCACGTGAAGTACCACGCTTTGTTCGACTCATGAGGTACGTCTGTTTTAAATTTCGCGGACGAAATTCCTTTAAGGGGGGTAGATTGTAATAACCACTCCTGGTCAACGCCAGTCAAATCTGCAAAAAACGGGAAAATTTAAAAAATTTAGACAGACACTTAAATGAACCTAAATTTGACCCCGAGGGTCATACCGGACTTAAGTTGACCTATAAGAACCACTCCCGGTCAACAACAGTCAAACCTGCGAAAAACAGGAAAATTTGAAAAAATTTAAGACAGACACTAAACGTAACCTAAATTGACCCCGAGGATCATACCGGACTTAAGTTGACCCCGTTATCGACCACAATGAGTTCCAGGGGACTCAGGGCAACTTTCTGATCAATTTGGGAAATGTTGACTTTTCGCTGGAAAAGTCAACCGAGCGACGTTTTGGTCCATTCGAGGACCGTTTTGGATCCAAAAAGCTTAGCTGTCGTCGCAGCGGTCTTAGTTGAGCCGTTTCCTTATAGCCAGCCAAGTTTCGTAATTTCTTGGAAAAAGTGCCCGTTCGGGGCCCGAAACGTCCGATTTTCGTGAATCTGATTGGAAAATATCAAGTAGATATTTTCCAAAAGGTGTGGGACCCACCTTGACACCTGTCCTAATTGTGGTGGTGTTAGTTTTGGGGGGAAACTAGAGGGGACAAGGGGGTGGCCGACCACACATGTGAAAAAGAAGAGAGTTTTAGAGAGAGAAGGAGAAGAAGAGAGAAAAGAGAGAGAAGTTAGGGTTTGTGGTACTATTCACGTCATCAACCATTGGATCGTCTCAAGGCAAGGAGCAATCTTTTTCCCCTCGTCTTCCTCGTTGGTAAGACCTAAACCGATCGTCGTTTTGTTTAGTTTCAAAAGCTAGGGTTTTTGCTAAAATGAATGGGTTAGGGTTGTATTGAGGTTGGGGAAGTGTTGGAGACGTTTTGGAGGTGTTTGGAGGGGAAGGATGACGTTTTCCAGTGACCGGAGGCTCGGTGGTGGCCGGCCGGCCATGGGGTGGCTGGCCAGAGCTGGGACCAGCCACCACCATGGTGGCCGAGCCCCCCTTGAACCCTAGGCCTCACGACCAAGTAGGTCGGGTGGGGCCCACGTGCTCGGGTTATCGGGTTTAGTGTTCGGGAGGTTTAAAACGTTCCCCGGACCATTTATCCTTAACCGAATTGAAAATTGGAATTAAA
Organism: Erodium maritimum; assembly: GCA_963921825.1. NCBI lineage: Eukaryota > Viridiplantae > Streptophyta > Magnoliopsida > Geraniales > Geraniaceae > Erodium > Erodium maritimum. Next base: position 116,327,856 of record OY997588.1, read on the forward strand.
TTGGAAAAGTTGTAATTAACGGGTTGTAGAAACTTTAAACGTTAATGAATTGACTCGGAAGTCGAAATTCGATTCCGTCAAGTGCATTGGGTTCATTGAACTATTCTAAGACCGTAGAAACGAAAACGGGGGCTTTTGGAGCCCCGGAAGGCAATTTACAAAACCCGGGCAGATTCGCCATGTCGGGCGAATCGGGCCTTTACGGGTCCTTTATCGATAATGTCGAGTATTTGGGAAGTTTGGGAGTGATCGACATTGTTGGGGTTACGTTTGGGTGTTAAGTTTATTAATTTCCGGTTTATTTCCTACGAGTTAAAGTGCATTTAAAATTGTGTTCTTTTAGATCGTACTGCGGACCGAGGCAAAGGGAAGCTCGGCGAGTGACTGGGATCACATCGGGGTTTAGTGGAGCGCTTTTGGAGTTACTTACGAGGTATGGAAAAGTAGCCGGATCTCGGCCCTGATTAGGGAAAGTTAACAGTAGAATTGCATGTGACACCGGGGTGTCGTGGGTTGAGTAGGTTTATTTAAATATTAGAAAAGCATGATACGGGAAGGTAGCGTTTATGAGAAAAGCATGTGACACTTAGTAGTGTCGTAGGATCAGAGAACTTAGCGAAATTAGAATTACTGGAGGCATATGACCATGCCCGGAGGTTGACTGTTTAATTGATGTCTTGGGTGTCCATGAGAGCCCGTGTATTATTATTGGTGTCTTGGGTGGCCATGAGAGCCCGTGTATTATTGTTGGTGTCTTGGGTGGCCATGAGAGCCCGTGTATTATTGTTGGTGTCTTGGGTGGCCGTGAGAGCCCGTGTTTTACTGTTTGTGTTTTGAGTGGCCGTGAGTGCCCGTGGGGTTGTTGAACCCGAGTCTTGACCGTTGGTGTGTCTTGGGAGGCCATGAGGGCCCGTGGGGTTGTTGAACCCGAGTCCTTACCGCTGGAGTCTTGAGTGGCCATGAGTGCCTGTGGAGTGTTGAACTGGTCTTGTCACTGTGCGTTGAGCTTTGCTTGTGATTGTGATTGTGTTTGCCCGAGGTTAGTAACCCGACTGTGTGTCGGGGAGTGGTGTGGATTTTGGCAGGTTACGAGCATTCTTTGGCTGGCCTGACCAAATCCGAGTCTCGACAGGTTATGAGCATTCTTTGGCTAGCCTGTTCCGTGTCCGGATCTCGAAAGGTTATGAGCATTCTTCGGCTAGCCTGATCCGTGACCGGGTCTCGGCAGGTTAAGAGCATTCTTTGGCTGGCCTAATCCGTGTACGAGTCTCGGCAGGTTCTGAGCATTCTTTGGCTAGCCTGATCCGTGTTCGTGTCTTTGGAGGTGGTCATAAACAGTGGTGTCGGGTTTTCTTTGTGAGTTTGAGGTTGAGTCTGTTGTGGAAGGTAACGGGTTGTGAGTCAGTTGAGTACTTGAGTTGGGTATTGTAGTCCCGGTGTTGGGTTTGGTTTTGGTGTTACTGGCTTTATCTATTAATTATGCCATAGTCAGTCTGTTATCCGTGGTGGTGAGCGAACGCTCACCCCTAGCTGCTTTTCCTACAGGTACTGATCACAGGACGGACTAGGTGAGCTCTTGAAGCTTGTGGAGCTAGGAGCGGAGTCCGGTCTTTACTTTTTGAGTCTAGTGACGGATAATTGTACCTTGTCCATTTGTTGGGACGTTTTTGTATTGTAAATATTATTTTTGAGAACTAAATGGCAATTTCAAAGTATTTATTCAAAGCAGTTTTCAAGTGTTTTATGTTTTTAAATGTTCGCGTCCCGAGTTCGGTTTACTGAGATTGGGGCGTGACAGCTTGGTATGAACTTGATTGGCCCTATGGGCGTGTGTTTTGATTTTGGTTGGCCCGGTGGGCAAGGTTCGACTTGGGTTGGCCCGGTGAGCGGGGGTCGTCGTTGTTGTGGTTGTTGTTGTTTGACCTTGTCGGTTTGTGTTTTGTTTGAGGTTGGAAGACTCGTGGTTGTTTTTGATTTCTAGCGCGTGTGTCGTTAATGCCAATTTTAGAGTTAAGACGGGTTGAGTTTCGAGTTTGAAGCAAGTTTGGAAAACAGGTCTGCACGAGCGTCCCGGATCCCGTCACGGATCCGTGATGGACCAGAGGGTTTGGCAGGATTGGGTCTTTGTCACGGATCCGTCACCCCAGCCGTGACGGGGTCTGCCACGGATCCGTGACCCCTGTTTTTGCACCGTCTTGACTTCGCAGTTTTTCGTGTTGTTGTGCGTGGCTTAGAGTGCGTTTATGCGGTCTATTTGAGGTTTCGCTTACGTATTATTATACTTAAAGTATGAATAGCTTGAGCGGTGTGGCGTATTAGTGATAAGCACGCTAGAGTAATCATAGACCGGGTGAACGTTAGTGTACTTGAACTTGTTGTTTTTTTTATGAGTCGCAAACTGAACGTTTGCGTGTATCCGTGCAGAGGATACCGACTTATGGCTCGCGGTAGACGCGGACGAGCAGCGGGTTCGGCCATATGTAAAAAAAGGAGAGATATTTTCCAAAAAGGTGTGGGGCCCACTTGCCACATGTCAAATATGTGGTGGTGTTAGGTTTATTGGACAAAACAACAAGACTACACTAAAGGGGGGGGGGGGGGGGGTTCGGCCATATGTAAAAAAAGGAGAGAAAATTAAGGAGAGAAAAGAGAAGGAAGAGTTGGAGGTTTAGGGTTTTCCCGACAATCAAACCCTTGGATCGTCTCAAAGATAGAAGAATCGAACTCCCATCGACATTCTATACGGTGAGCATTTAACCGAATTTCGTTTTGTTAAGTTTGGAAGTTAGGGTTTGGTTTGAAACTAGTGGTTCATGGTGGTGTTGAAGTGTGGGGCTCGTTGGAGACGTTTTAGAGCGGGTTTGGGACGTTTTCCGGTGACCGGAGGCTCGAGGGGAGCTCCGGCCACCGTGTGTGGTGGCTGGCCGGCCATGGAGTGGCTGGCCGGAGCTAGGGCCGTCCACCACCATGGTGGCCCGGGCCCAAAGTGGCCCGGGCCCAAAGTGGCCCTAGCCACCCACGACCAAGGTTGGCCAGGTGGGGCCCACGTGCTCAGGTGTTCGGGTTTCGTGTTTGGGTGGTTTAGAACGTTCCCCAAGTAATTAATCCACACCCGGATCGAAAGTTGGAATTAAATTGTGAAAGTTGTAATTGACGGGTTTAGAAACTTTAAACGCAAATTAAATGACTCGGAAGTCGGAAATTGATTCCGTCGAGTGCATAGGAACCCTTGAATTATTCTAAAACCGTAGAAACGAAAACAGGAATTTTCGGAGCCCCGGAAGGACATTCTCAAAACCCGGGCAGATTCGCCATGTCGGGCGAATCGGGCTTTTCCGAGTCCTTTATCGACAATGTCGAGTAATTGGGAAGTTTGGGAGTGATCGACATTTTCGGGGGTTACATTTGGGCGTCAAGTTTATTAAATTTCAGTTTATGTCTGCGAGCTTAAAAGGGAAAGCTAGGCGAGTGATCGGGATCACGCCGGAGCTTGATTGTGAGCTTTTGGAGAAAGCATACGAGGTAGGGAAAAGTAGCCGGATCTCGGCCCTGATTAGGGAAAGTTAACAGTAGAAATGCATGTGACACTTAGGTGTTGTGGGTTAAGTAAGTTTATCGAATATTAGAAAGGCAGGCGACACCGGGTGGTGTCGTATGATACAGGAACGTATCGAACAATAGAAATGCATGTGACACTTAGTAGTGTCGTAGGATCAGTGAACTTATTGATATTTGAATTACTGGAGGCATTTGGTTATGCCCGGAGGTTGATTGTTAGTTTGTGTCTTGGGTGGCCATGAGAGCCCGTACTTTACTGTTGTGTCTTGGGTGGCCATGAGAGCCCGTACTTTACTGTTGCGTCTTGGGTGGCCATGAGAGCCCGTGTCTTTAATGTTGGTGTCTTGGGTGGCCATGAGTGCCCGTGGGGTTGTTAAACCCGTGTTTAATTATTTTTGTTCTTGGGTGGCCGTGAGTGCCCATGGGGTTGTTAAACCCGTGTTTCACAGTTGGTGTGTTTTGGGTGGCCGTGAGTGCTCGTGGGGTTGTTGAGCCCGTGTTTCACAGTTGGCATGTTTTGGGTGGTCGTGAGTGCCCGTGGGGTTGTTGAGCCCGTGTTTTACTGTTGTTGTGTCTTTGGTGGCCATGAGTGCCTGTGAAGTGTTAGACCGGCGTTGTTGCTGTTTGTTGAACTTTGTTTGTGATTGTGATTGTGGTTACCAAAGGTTGGGGGCCCGCTTCATAATAACGGGGGTCCTGTGATCGCACGCATCTGCATGTTCAGACGGAGTAGGGGGGCCGCCCGTGAGGAAAGGGGTCATGGCCGCGCGTGCGTGGGTGGTGACAGGTCGACAGCCTGATCCGACTTTGTGTCGGGAAAAGTGTGACAGGTCGACCGCCTGGCCTAACAGGGATCGGCAAAGGGGCGACAGGTCGACCGCCTGGCCTGACTGGGATCGGTAAAGGGCGTGGAGGGGGTTACGGAGAAGCTGGAGTGCGATCCTTTGTGATCTTGTTTGGTGTGCGATCCTTTGTGATCTTGGGTGTTGGTCTTTCGTGTCTTTGGAGGAAGTAGTCAATTGTTGTGTCGGGTCTACATTACGAGTCCGAGTGTTGAGTCGGTTGAGGAAAGTAACGGTTTGTGTGTCAATCGGGTTACTTGAGTTTGGGGATAGTAGTTCCCGGTGTTGGGTTGGTGTTGGTGTTACCGGCATTGTCTGCTAAGTATGCCGTAGTCAGTCTGTTATCCGTGGTGGTGAGCGAACGCTCACCCCTAGCTGCTTTTCCTACAGGTACTGGTCGCGGGATGGTCTAGGTGAGCTTCCGAAGCTTGAAGAGCTAGTAGCGGGAGTCTGGGTTTACTTTTGAGTCTAGCGACATATACCTTGTATTTTGTCCGCTTGTTGGGACGTACTTTTGGGTTGTAAATAATCATTTTGTTTATGTAAATGGTGGTTTTGAAGTATTTTATTTAAAAGGCTTGAAAATGTTTTATTGTTTTAAACGTTCGCGTACCGGGTTCGGTTCTACTGAATTTGGGGCGTGACATTTAAAGTTTCAGTGTGCAGGATTGTAGTGTTAATGGTATAGTGTTTACTGTAAATTTTTATAGTCTCTTGTCTTAAAGTTTCAGTTTACAGGGTTTATGGTTTAGGGTTAAATAGTTTAGGTTTTAGTGTTCATTTTAAAGGTTTCCAATTTTAAAGTTTCAGTTTACAGGGTTTATGGTATAGGGGTTAAAGGGTTTAAGGTGTAGTTTTCAATTTTGACTTTTCCAGTTTTAAAGTTTCATTCACAAGTTTTGTCGTTTATAGTTTGAAGGGTATTAGGGTTTATTGTTAAGTTTTAAAGTTTCAGTGTGCAAGATTGTAGTTTTTATGGTATAGTGTTTAATGTTAAGTTTTATAGTCTTCTGTCTTAAAGTTCCAGTTTACATGGTTTATGGTTAAAGGTTTTAGGGTTTATGGTTTAGGGTTTACTGTCCAGTTTTTGTGTTTCCAGTTTTAAAGTTTTAGTCTACAGGGGTTATGGTTTAGGGTTAAAGGGTTTAGTGTTTATGGTTTATGGTTTAGTGTTCATTTTAAAGGTTTCTAGTTTTAAAGTGTCAGTTTACAGGGTTTATGGTATAGGGGTTAAAGGGTTTAGGGTTTTGGGTTTAGTTTTTAAGTTTTAACGTTTCCAGTTTTTAAGTTTCAGTCACAAGGTTTGTCGTTTATAGTTTGAACGGTATTATGGTTTATTGTTAAGTTTTAAAGTTTGCAGGATTGTAGTTTTTATGGTATATTGTTTAATGTTAAGTTTTATAGTCTTCTATCTTAAAGTTCCAGTTTACATGGTTTATGGTTTAGGGTTAAAGGTTTTAAGGTTTATAGTTTAGGGTTTATTGTCCAGTTTTTGCGTTGCCAGTTTTAAAGTTTCAGTCTACAGGGTTTATGGTTTAGGGTTAAAGGGTTTAGTGTTTAGGGTTTAGGGTTTAGTGTTCATTTTAAAGGTTTCCAGTTTTAAAGTTTCAGTTTATAGGGTTTATTGTATAGGGGTTAAAGGGTTTATGGTTTAGTGTTTAGGGTTTTGTTTTCAGTTTTAAATTTTGAGTCACAAGGTTTGTCGTTTATAGTTTGAAGGGTATTAGGGTTTATTGTTAAGTTTTAAAGTTTATGTGTGCAGGATTATAGTTTTTATGGTATAGTGTTTAATGTTAAGTTTTATAGTCTTTTGTCTTAAAGTTCCAGTTTACATGGTTTGTGGTTTAAGGTTAAAGGTTTTAGGGTTTATGGTTTATGGTTTATTGTCCAGTTTTTACGTTTCCAGTTTTAAAGTTTCAGTTTACATGGTTTATTGTTTAGGGTTAAAGAGTTTAGGGTTTAGTGTTAAGTTTTAACGTCTCCAGTTTTAAAGTTTCAGGCTGTAGTATTGTAGTGTTTATGGTATAGTGTTTACTGTTAAGGTTCATAGTCTCATGTCTTAAAGTTTCAGTTTTCAGGGTTTAGGGCTTAAGGTTAAAGGTCTAGGGTTTATGGTTTAAGGTATAGTATTCAGTCTTAACGTTTCAAGTTTTAAAGTTTCAGTTTACATGGTTTGTGGTTTAGGGGTTAAAGAGTTTAGGGTTTATGGTTTAGGGTATAGTGTTCAGTCTTAACGTCTTAAGTTTTAAAGTTTCAGTTTACATGGTTTATGGTTTAGGGGTTAAAGGGTTTAGGGTTTATGGTTTAGTGTTCAGCTTTAACGTTGTCAGTTTTAAAGTTTCAGTTTACAAGGTTGATGGTTATTGTTTGAAGGGTTTATTGTTTAGGGTTTATTGTTAAGTTTTAAAGTTTCAATTTACAGGGTAGTAGGGTTTAGAGTCTAGTGTTTAGGGTTTAAGAGTTTATTGTTGAGGGTTTAGCTTAGGGTTTAGGGTTTAGGGTTTAGGGATTGAATAGTTTAGTAGTGTTGAGGGTTTAGTGTTAATTTTTAAAATTTCAGTGAGCAAAGTTGTATGGTGTAGGGTTTAGTTTTAAGTTTTAAAGATTCAGACTGTAGGGCTGTAGGGTTTAGGGGTTTAATGATTTATTGTTAGGGTTTAGGGTATCGTGTTAAGGTTTAAAGGTTCACAATGTTTTGTTTAGGGTTTAAGGTTTAGATACTGGAAACTCTAAAACTGTACACTAAACCCTGTACCAGAAACCCTAATTACCTGCAAAATAAAACTTTAAAACTTAACAATAAAACCTTCAAACTATAAATCATGAACCTTTAAAACTAAAAATTTAAAACTGGAAACCTTAAAACTGAACTCTAAACCCTAAACCCTTTAACCCATAAACTCTATAACTGTAAACTGAAACTTAAAAATGGAAAGGTTAGAACTGAACACTAAGCCCTAACAATAAACCCTTTAACCCTAAACCTTTTAACCCTAAACCATAAACCATATAAACTGAAAATTTAAGACATGAGACTATAAACTTAACAGTAAACACTATACCATAAAATCTACAATCCTGCAGACTGAAATTTAAAACTAAAAACTAAACCCTAATCCCTAAACCACTAAACCCTAAACCACTAAACCCTAAATACTAAACTCTACAACCATGCAAACTGAAACTTTAAAACTTAACACTGAACACTTCAAACCATAAACCCTAAACTTAAAACTAAAGCATACAACCCTGCACAATGAAACTTAAAAAACTTAACACTAAATCCTAACAACTAAACCCTTCAAACACTAAACTATAAACACTGTAAATGGAAACTTTAAGTGTCACGCCCCAATTTCAGTAAAACTGAACTCGGGACGCGAACGTTTAAAAGCATAACTCATTTGAAACCTGTTTACATAAATCTCTTTAAAATCACCACTTGTTCATCGAAAATAAATATTTACAACTTTAAAGGTACGTCCCAACAAATGGACAAAATGCAAAGTATACGTCGCTAGACTCAAAATAAACCCAGAATCCCGCTCCTAGCTCTTCAAGCTTCAGAAGCTCACCTAGTCAAACCTGCGACCGGTACATGTAGGAAAAGCAGCTAGGGGTGAGCGTTCGCTCACCACCACGGAGAACAGACTGACTACGGCATAACTAGCAGACAATGCCGGTAACACCAAAACCAAACCCAACACCCGGAATCACTATCCCCAACTCAAGTACTCCGACTAACACGCACATACGGTGACCTTCCTCAACCGACTCGACACTTGGACATGTAAGGTAGACCCGACATGTCACGCCCCAATTTCAGTAAACCGAACTCGGGACGCGAACGTTTTGAAACAGTAAACCATTTTGAAACCCTTTTTATAAATTGCTTTAAAATCACCATTTGTTCAACAAAATAATATTTACAACTCAAAATAAGTCCCAAAAAGTGGACAAAAACATGGTATACGTCGCTAGACTCAAACAAACCCAGAATCCCGCTTCTAGCTCTTTAAGCTTCAGAAGCTCACCTAGTCCAACCTGCGAACGGTACCTGTAGGAAAAGCAGCTAGGGGTGAGCGTTCGCTCACCACCACGGATAACAGACTGACTACGGCATAATTAGCAGACAATGCTGGTAACACCAACACAAACTCAACACCGGGGAACACCATCCCCAACCCAAGTACTCCGACTGAACACACACCTATTATTACCTTCCTTGACCAACTCAACACCCTGACACGTAAAGTAGACCCGACACAACGATCACGACCCCTCCCAAGGACTCAAAAGACCACCACGCAACACCCAAGATCACAAAGGATCGCACACCAAACAAGATCACAAAGGATCGCATACCAGCTGCCAACTGCTCAGTGCCAAGAACGCTCGCAACCTCCCGAGACTCTAACTCGGTCAGGCCATCCAAAGAACGCTTGCAACCTCCCAAGACTCTAACTCGGTCAGGCCAGCCGAAGAACGCTCGTAACCTCCCGAGACTCTAACTTGGTCAGGCCAGCCGAAGAATGCTCGCAACTTACCGAGACTCTAACTCGTAAGCCAGCCAAAGAACGCTCACAAACCCAAACCACACACGCGCGGCCAGGACCCCTTTATTGTCAGGCGGGCCCCCTACCCCGTCTGAACATGTAGACATGTGTGCTAGTGGACCCCCGTTTCATGAAGCGGGCCCCCAACCTCAGGTAACCACAATCACAGTCACAATCACAATCACAATCACAAGCAAGTTCAACAACCAGTAACAACACGGGTTCAACACTCACAGGCACTCATGGCCACCAAGACACCAACAGTAAAACTCGGACTCAACAGCCCCACAGGCACTCACGGCCTCCCAAGATACACCAACAGTAACTCACGTGCTAAAAAACCCCACGGCACTCACGGCCACTCAAACCACCAACAGGTAACTCACGGGCTCAACAACCCTACATGCAGTCACGGCCTCTCAAAACTACCAACAGTCACTCACGGGCTCAACAACCCCACAGGCACTCACGGCCTCCCAAGACACACAAACAGTAACTCACGGGCTCAACAACCCTACAGGCACTCACGGCCTCCCAAGACACACCGCCAATCAGGACACGGGTTCAACAACCCCACGGGCACTCACGGCCTCCCAAAACACCAAAGGTAAAGACACGGGTTCAACAACCCCACGGGCACTCATGGCCACCCAAAACACCAAAGGTAAAGACACGGGTTTAACAACCCCACGGGCACTCACGGCCACCAAAACTCAACAATAATAGCACGGGCTCTCAAGGCCACCCAAGACTCAACAATAAAGTACGGGCTCTCAAGGCCACCCAAGACACAACTACACACAATCAACCTCCGGCATAAACAATGCCTCCAACAGTTCTAATATCAACAGTTTCACAAACAACCTCCGGGCATGGTCATATGCCTCCAATACTGCTAATCTCGATAAGTTCGCAATCAACCTCCGGGCATGGTCATATGCCTCCAGTAGTTCTATTATCACTAAGTTCACTGCTCCTACGACACTACTAAGTGTCACATGCATTCCCAATATTCGCTACGTTCCCGTATCATGCCTTTCTAATATTCGATAAACCTACTTAACCCACGACACCCCAGTGTCACATGCATTTCTACGGTTAACTTTCCCTAGTCAGGGCCGAGATCCGGCTACTTTTCCCTACCTCGTGCGTGTTCTTCCAAAAGACAACCAACGAGCTCCGGTGTGATCTCAGTCACTCACCCAGCTTTCCCTTGCCTCGGTCCGCGGCACGATCTAAAAGAACACAATTTTAAACGCTTTTAAGCTTGCAGGCATAATGCTGAATTTTAATAAACCTGACGCCCAAAAGTAACCCCGACAATGTCGATCACTCCCAAACTCCCCAATTACTCGACATTGTCGATATTGGACCCGTAAAGGCCCGATTCGCCCGACATGGCGAATCTGCCCGGGTTTTGGAAATGCCCTCTGGGGCTCCAAAAATTCTCGTTTTCGTTTCTACGGTCTTAGAATAATTCAAGGGTCCCAATGCACTTGACGGAATCGAATTCCGACTTTCGAGTCAATTAATTAACGTTTAAAGTTTCTAAACCCGTCAATTACAACTTTTACAATTTAATTCCAAATTTCGATTCGGTTATGGATAAATGGTCCGGGCAACGTTCTAAACCACCCGAACACAAAAACTCGATACCCGGGCATGTGGGCCCCACACGGCCACAATGGAAAAATTCCCTTTGTGCCCCAAAACGTTCCTAACAAACCCCAAACCTCAACCATTCATCTTTAAACCAATTCTAACCCAAAACCCAACCATATTTGAATCGTTTAAACTCAAACCCTAAAATTCGAACTTAACAAAACGAAAATCGGTTAGGTGCTCACCGTAGAGAATGACGGTGTGAACTCGATTCTTCGATCGTTGAGACGATCCAACGACTTGATTGACGGGAAAAGCCACCAATATCCAAAATCTCTTCTCTTTTTCTCTCTTCTTTCTAACACCACTTTCTCTCTCCAAGTCTTCCTTTTTTTTGAAATAAACGTGTATCACAACCACCCTTTCCTTTTATTTTGTTTTAAAAACTCAAAACTAATACTTAATTACAAACTAACGCTAAAAGTAGTCTTCTCATGTCTTGTCCAACAAAACTAACACCACCACATTGGTGACATGTGGCAAGTGGGTCCCACACCTTTTGGGAAAATATCTAATAGATATTTTACAAACAGATTAGCGAAAATCGGACGTTTCAGGCCTCGAACGGGCACTTTTTCCAAGAAATTACGAAACTTGTCGGGCTACAAGGAAACGGCTCAACTAAGACCGCTGCGACGACGGCTAAGCTTTTTGGATGCAAAACGGTCCTCGAATGGACCAAAACGTCCCTCGGTTAACTTTTCCAGCGAAAAGTCAACATTTCCCAAATTGATCAGAAAGTTGCCCTGAGTTCCCCGGAACTTAATTTAGTCGATAACGGGGTCAACTTACGTCCGGTATGACCCTCATAGTCAAATTTAGGTTTAAATAAGTGTCTGCTGAAATTTTTTAAATTTTCCTGTTTTTCGCAGATTTGATTGGCGTTGACCGGGAGCGGTTATTACACGACACAACGATCACGACCTCTTCCAAGGACTCAAAGACCACCAGACAACACCCAAGATCACGAAGGATCGCGCAACAAACAAGATCACAAAGGATCGCATACCAGCTGCCCAGTAACCTCCCTCACGCCCTTTACCGATCTCATCAGGTCAGGCGGTCGACCTGTCGCAATTCATCGACACAAAGTCGGATCAGGCTGTCGACCTATCGCAATTCATCCACACAAAGTCGGATCAGGCTGTCGACCTAACGCAATTCATCGACACAAAGTCGGATCAGGTTGTCGACCTATCGCAATTCATCGACACAAAGTCGGATCAGACTGTCGACCTATCACACTCACAACCCCGAACCACACACGCGCGGCCAAGACCCCTTTGTTGTCGGGCGGGCCCCCTACCCCGTCTGAACATGCAGACGCGTGTGATCGAGGACCCCCGTTTCATGAAGCGGGCCCACAACCTCAGGTAACCACAATCACAATCACAAATAAAGTTCAACAAACAGCAACAACACAAGTTCAGCACTCCACAGGCACTCATGGCCACCCAAGAAACCAACGGTAAAACACGGACTCAACAACGCCCTAGGCATTCACGGCCTCCCAAGATACACCAACAGTAAATCATGGGCTCAACAACCCCATGGGCACTCACGGCCTCTCAAAACCACCAACAATAACTCACGCGCTCAACAACCCCACGGGCACTCACGGTCACTCAAAACCACCAACAGTAACTCACGGGTTCAAAAACCCCACGGGCACTCACGGCCTCCTAAGACACACCAACGGTAAGGACACGGGTTCATCACCCCAACAAGCACTCACGGCCTCCCAAGACACACCCATAGTAAAGACACGGGTTCATCAACCCAACAGGCACTCACGGCCTCCCAAGACACACCCATAGTAAAGACACGGGTTCAACAACCCAACAGGCACTCACGGCCTCCCAAGACACACATACAGTAAAGACACGGGTTCAACAACCCCACGGGCACTCATGGCCTCCCAAGACACCAACAGTAAAGACACGGGTTCAACAACCCCACGGGCACTCATGGCCTCCCAAGACACCAACAGATTAATCACGGGCTCTCATGACCACCCAAGACACAACAGTAAAACACGGACTCTCATGGCCACCCAAGATACCAACAATAATACACGGGCTCTCATGGCCACCCAAGACACCAACAATAATACACGGGCTCTCATGACCACCCAAGACACCAACAATAATACACGAGCTCTCATGGCCACCCAAGACACCAACAATAATACACGGGCTCTCATGGCCACCCAAGACACCAACAATAATACACGGGCTCTCATGGTCATATGCCTCCAATAATTCTAATATCGCTAAGTTCTCTGCTCCTACGACACTACTAAGTGTCACATGCTTTTCCAATAATCACTACGTTCCCATATCATGCCTTTCTAATAATCGATAAACCCACTTAACCCACGACACCCCGATGTCACATTCAGTTCTACTGTTAACTTTCCCTAGTCAGGGCCGAGATCCGGCTACTTTTCCCTACCTCAAACGCAATCCACTTTAAATCCAAACGTAGCTCCGGAAGCGCTCGCGACGACCCGCCTAAAGTTCCCCTCTTCCGCGATCGGTGGTAAGATCTAAAGCGACGAAACAATACACTTTTTAATACACAAGCCAACTTCGATTTTAATGAAATTAACGCCCAAATGTAACCCCGGCAAGTACCGAACACTCTCAAACTTCCCACTTACTCGACACGATCGGTAAACCACAAAAGAAATTAACCTCTCATGTGTTATTGATAAATGAAATAAAGATCAAGAAGTAACCTTTCTTAGCTTATCCTTTTGCTTGTTGCTGAAAATCTCCAAAAGGATGTTTGCTTCTTTGTCATAAAAACCGTAGCATAAAGCATATGCATAAGTTGAACCAGATCTTGTTTATTGCTCCAACTAAGAATTTAGGAGCATTAATTATCACCATAGATGACAAAAGCCTCCTAATTACTTGATCTCGCAGACTCAAAAAGAATAAACTAACCCCACCTTGATTCTTGATCTTTGCCCAATGATGTTGCCTCCAACAAGATGAATTAATTGCTTCCTTTCCGTGGCCATTATTGATCTATATACCAATCATCCAAAGCAAGCAAGATCAATTGCTCATCTAAGTGGCCATCAAGAGAATCAATGACTTTTGGATGAAAGCACCCTCAACTCTTCATCTTTCTCTGTCGCAATGAAGCACACCACAAAAAAGCTTCTCCTTTTCTCTCGTCTCAGTCCAGATGAAGCCGCCGCACCCAAACAAAGAACAAGTTCCCTTTTTCTTTTGTTGCTGCCGCCTCACTTTATAAAACAAACCCTATTGTTCTTCATGTACCAACATAAGACAAAAAGGACCCTGGGCTTAAAAAGTTGTTAAAGGGCTTGACATCATGGGCCAAATTAATAGGCCCTTTTATTTATTTATTTATTTTCAACTGTTCCAAAAATTAACCCGTATTCCAACCCCGACGTTCCCAAACGAATCATTTTAATATTTTAACCGAGGCGGTCTTCACAGTCTACCCCCCTTAAAAGAATTTCGTCCTCGAAATTTAAAACGAACACGCTCCAAATGACCCTATCTCAGGGAACGTCCGATTAAAACACTCAGCCCATTAACCCTTCAAACACACGGAAACACTTAAACCAGTTACTCGATACCGGAATCCTCCGTCGGTAGAGACGTCTCGCCGACACATGTAGCTTGGTCGAGATATCCTATACCGGAATCGTCCGTCGATATACGTATCGTACCAGAACAATTCTTACATCGTACTTAAAAAGAATCAAACACACAGACGCTTCTCCTCAACCACTCGCTTCACTTATTTAAGTCTCGCGCAACGACATACAAGCAGGTAAGCCCATGTCCAACAACTCACGATAAAGCAAGGAACCAACACAAAGTCCAAACAACTTGACGTTGGATCTCACACTTACTGCACGATCCGGAGCGATAGTACATCTTATCAACATATTGTCGGAAGGCGTGCGCACCTCGAAACACTCAACACAGCTGCCATTACCATGACGACATTCCACGAGGGCCAAAACACAGTCAAGAACGATCAACGATGGTCACTTCACCAGCGATCTTGCGCTTACCGTTACTTACTCACACCACCAATAGAGCCAATTTACAAGTCGATTCACCCATAATACCACGAAACTGAAGACACTACAAGTACCAGTCTCTCAGGTTCCGAACGGGTTGGATACCTCGCGCGTACTTCATCCTCGCGCTTCCGCGTCAACTCTGTGCGGTTCTCGATCGTCCACGATCACCCGACCCTTCAGTCGCTTCTCGAGCAACTCGGGACCACACTGGTCACTATTAAACCTCAAGTATGCCCTGCTTGGGCAAATGACCCGACCTACCATCCAACGCTTCGTACGGTGCCATAATGCTGTTGGCCTGAAAGCGTTGTGGTAGTCGTACTCGGCTGACCGCTCACGAAATCCATCGTGACGTGCCCCCATTTCCACTGTGCAACCGGCAGTGGCTGCAATAACCCAGCGGGACGCTGATGTTCGGCTCTCACCTGCTGACAAGTGAGGCACCGCGATACCAACTATGCAACCGCTCTCCGCATCCCGCTCCACTAGATATGTCGCATGATGTCACGCTCCTCTTAGTGCTACCCACGTGCACTGTCAGACGCGAATAGTGCGACTCTCGCAGCTCGTCGCCTCCATCGTTACTCGGTACGAACAAACCTCTGCGATACCGTAACTCCCAATTAGCACGACGATCCCAACCCTCGGCGTCAACACCGCCGACAACTATCTCCCGGATCTCTGTCGTCTCGACATCCACCGACTGTGCCTCTATCCCCCAGCCAAGCAGGGTGGGCTGAGCCATCAAGAAGCACAGGGCCACGCCACCGGTAACCTCTTCTAGCTCCAACCCGAACATGACCAGCTCTCCTATCATGTACCACTCCCGGACTGAGATGCTAGCAGGACACTGCATCGGCTTCCTACTCAGGGTGTCGGCAATCACACTCGCCTTACCCGGATGGTAGAGTAGCTCAAAGTCGTACTCCTCAAGTAGTTCCATCCATCGCCGTTGGCGCATGTTCAGGTCTCGTTGGGAAAAGGTACACCTAAGGCTCTTATGATCCGAGAACACCTGAAATCGCTCGCCATACAAATAATAGCTCCAGCCTTTCAGCGCGAACACTATTGCTACTAATTCCGGGTCATGGGTAGGATAGTTGCGCTCATGCGTCTTCCACCGCCTGGAGCCATAAGCAACAACTCTACCCAACTGCATCAGTATACAGCCCAGTCCTTCCCAGGACGCGTCACAATAGACCTCATACCCGGCCACTCGCTCTGGCACTATCAATATTGGAGCGGTAGTCAGACGAATCTCCAACTCCGTGAACGCATGTTCACAAACGTTAGTCCACACAAACCCGACTCCCTTGCGTGTAAAAATAGTCATAGGCGCGGCTAGACGCGCAAAGTCCTAGACCAACCGTCGATAATATCCTGCCAGCCCCAAGAAGCTGCTGATCTCGGAAACGCTCGTGGGCCGCGCCCACTTCAAAACCGCGTCGATCTCCACCGGATCGACCAATCTACCGTCACGGGACACAACGTGACCGAGGACTCTCACCTCAGCGAGCCAAAACTCGCACTTCTCCAGGTTAGCGTATAGCTGATGCGTGCGCAACAGGGTTAGAACACCCATAAGATGTTCCTCAAGCGCCGCCTCGTTCTGCGAGTAGATCACGATGTCGTCTGCAAACCCCACCACAAATTTATCAAAGAACAGTCGGAATATACTGTTCATCAGATCCATGAACTCTGCAGGTGCGCTCGTCAGTCCAAACGGCATTACCAAGAACTCGTAATGCCCATAGCGCGTCTGGAATGCAGTCTTTGCAACGTCCCCCTCTCGGACTCGCAACTTGTAATGTCCGTATCGCAGATCGATCTTCGAGAAGCAGGTCGACCCCCCTCAACTGGTCGAACAAGTCGTCAATCCTCGGCATCGGGTATCGGTTCTTCACCGTAAACCCGGTTCAGTTTCCGGTAGTCGATGCACATCCGAAGCTCTCCACTTTTCTTCTTCACGAAGAGTGATGGCGCTCCCCACGGCGATGTGCTCGGCCGGATAAACCCCTTTTCCCGACGTTCCTCTAGCTGACTCTTCAGCTCGGTCAACTCGGCTGGCGTGAACCTGTAAGGCGCCATCGATATCGCTACCGTTCCCAGCACCAGGTCAATCCCGAACTCCACCTCACGAACTGGTGGCGACCCGCTCAACTCCTTAGGGAAGACCTCGGAGAACTCGCACGCCACTCGCGCTAACTCTCTGCTCTGCACATCCAACACTCCCTCCACTGCGGACAACACTGACAGGAGGACCCCGCTCTTACTACCCAGCACACACGACACCTTCGTGTTGCCTACTGACATCGTCACTCGTCGCCTGTAACATTCAATATTGACTTGGTACTTCGCCTGCCAATCCATCCCCAGGATCACGTCAAGGCGGTCATTTCGTAGGTATCCTTCCCGTGGATACACGCACAAGCTCAGTCGCTGCTAAAACTCTCGGACCCTTGCAGTCTCTCTAAGACCTTGCTCCACTACCGTCGTCATGTCTACCAATTCCGAATATACCCGATCCTCGGGGTGAGGACTCGATCCAGCATCAGGGCTCTTGAGCCCTCTCTCGAACCTCCTGTATCGGTTCGATTCTCCAACTACGTAGGCACGACAGAGCCTAGTCAACACCACCCCACCACCAACCGGCGTGTCCAGACGCAGGGGTGGACTCAACAGCTCTAAACTCAGCCCCAACCTCTCAGCACAACTCGACGAACAAACGAGTGTGACATCCCGGTATCCAATAAAATTGACGCCAAAATCGGAGACCGAACACCCACTCCATTAGTCACTCCTGTAAGGTCCAGTGCAACCCTCACACGGTCCTCTAGGCATTTACTTATAACTTTCCGCAACCAAACCAGTGTTCGCTACTCGTCCCTTGCGGGAAAAGTAGTAAAGGGGATGAGCGTTATGCTCACCTCCACGTACACCCGTTCGATTATGGCATACTAGTAACGCACTAGAGACTTACCGATCTAACCAGGGAAAACCACTACCTCAAAACCTGATGCCAAACGTCACACTGCCCACGCTATCAACACCTCAAGTACTCGCTCATGTAAGATAAACCTCGACACGGGAAACACGTCCTCAACTAAGCAAACACTATTGCTCACACTATCAATACCCCCAATAACCCGATCACATAAGGAAACCTCAAAATAACCCACTCACGTGAAGGAAACCTCAAACACCCGTTCACATAGGGAAACCTAGTTCGTAAGGCACCGTAGCGCACCAACCCTACCCTCTACCCGTGGTGAGACACTCACACTGAGACGCTGCATCACTACCGCAGGTTATTAATGAGTCTCGAACCCAAGACCTCATTCCTTAACACCGAACTTACGGCCTCTACAACCAACACAACCGCGAAAACCGCTACGCAAGGCCAACACTCAACTGCACAATCAAGACGGTGGAACAGACAGGGGTCATGGACCCGTGACAGACCCCGTCACGGTTGGGATCACGGTGCCGTGAAAAAAACCTAAATTTCGCCAAATTGCTCTGGTCCGTCACGGATCCGTCACAGGATCCGTGACGCTCGCGCAGACCTGTTTTCCAAACTCGGTTCCAACTCGAATCTTAACCCGTTTTAAACCTAAGATTAGCATTAAACGACACACACGCTTGACTAACAATTCAGCAAATACGCGCGCCACGACTCACAGACCAATCAAGTCATTCAACCTCAACCAAAACACAAGCCGACACGGCCAAACAACAACACAACAACACTCGCCCACCAGGCCAACCAGCACCGAACCACGCCCACCGGGCCAACAAAAATCAAAACACACCCACCGGGCCAATCAAAATCAAACACACCCACCGGGCCAATTAATTTTAAAACTTTCTCCTTTTTCATTTTAAAACCTCATACTTGACATCACGTAGTTACAACCCGGTCCAGGCGTCCCCGAACTACATTGTACCCATTGATGTCAACACCATCGCGTTCAACTACAGGAGCGCTCCTGAGTCGAGTCGCGACAGCTTAAAAACGTTTCACGCAGCAACACACAAACAGTATGCCAGTAACCCCGTACTGCACATACACACAAACACAAACAGGATTCAAAACACAACAGGTCTACACACGGTTCCGACCTGCGTACCCAACGCACGACGGGACTTTACTGACTCGACTCTCCCCACCTAATTGACGTACAGTCCGAGGTGTGAAACCTCGAGCTCTGATACCAAGCTGTCACGCCCCAATTTCAGTAAAACCGAACTCGGGACGCGAAGGTTTAAAAGCATAACTCATTTGAAACCTGTTTGCATAAATCTCTTTAAAATCACCACTTGTTCATCGAAAATAAACATTTACAACTTTAAAGGTACGTCCCAACAAATGGACAAAATGCAAGGTATACGTCGTTAGACTCAATATAAACCCAGAATCCCGCTCCTAGCTCTTCAAGCTTCAGAAGCTCACCTAGTCCAACCTGCGACCGGTACCTGTAGGAAAAACAGCTAGGGGTGAGCGTTCGCTCACCACCACAGAAAAAAATGCCGGTAACACCAAAACCAAACCCAACACCGGGAATAACTATCCCCAACTCAAGTACTCCGACTAACACGCACATACGGTGACCTTCCTCAACCGACTCGACACTTGGACACGTAAGGTAGACCCGACAAAACGATCACGACCTCTTCAGAGGACTCACAGACCACCACACAACACCCAAGATCACGAAGGATCGCGCAACAAACAAGATCACAAAGGATCGCATACCAGCTTCCCAGTAACCTCCCTCACGCCCTTTACCGATCTCATCAGGTTAGGCGGTCGACCTGTCGCAATTCATCGACACAAAGTCGGATCAGGCTGTCGACCTATCGCAATTCATCCACACAAAGTCGGATCAGGCTGTCGACCTATCGCAACTCATCGACACAAAGTCGGATCAGGCTGTCGACCTATCGCAATTCATCGACACAAAGTCGGATCAGGCTGTCGACCTATCGCAATTCATCGACACAAAGTCGGATCAGGCTGCGACCTATCACACTCACAACCCCGAACCACACACGCGCGGCCAGGACCCCTTTGTTGTCAGGCGGGCCCCCTACCCCGTCTGAACATGCAGACGCGTGTGATCGAGGACCCCCGTTTCATGAAGCGGGCCCACAACCTCAGGTAACCACAATCACAATCACAAACAAAGTTCAACAAACAACAACAACACAAGTTCAACACTCCACAGGCACTCATGGCCACCCAAGACACAAACGGTAAAACACGGACTCAACAACCCCCCAGGCACTCACGGCCTCCCAAGATACACCAACAGTAACTCACGGGCTCAACAACCCCACGGGCACTCACGGCCAGTCAAAACCACCAACAGTAACTCACGGGCTCAACAACCCCACGGGCACTCACGGCCTCCCAAGACACACCAACAGTAAGGACACGGGTTCAACAACCCAACAGGCACTCACGGCCTCCCAAGACACACCCCCAGTAAAGACACGAGTTCAACAACCCAACAGGCACTCACGGCCTCCCAAGACACACCCTACAACCCTGCACAATGAAATTTTACAAACTTAACACTAAACCCTAACCACTAAAATATTCAAAACTTAAACAAGAAACCCTAGACCATAAACCCTGTCAACTGAAACTTTAAGAATGGAAACTATTAAACTTAACACTAAACCATGTACCATAAACTCTACAACCCTGCACACTGGAACATTAAAACTCTACACTAAACTCTACAACCCTGCACACTGAAACTTTAAAACTTAACAATAAACCCTTCAAACTCTAAACCATAAACCCTGTAAACTGAAACTTTCAAACTGGTAAATTTAAAACTGAACACTAAACCCTACAACCTTGCACACTGAAACTTTAAAACTTAACAATAAACCCTAAACCTTTAAAACTCTAAACCATAAACCTTGTAAACTAAAACTTTCAAACTGGAAATTTTAAAACTGAACACTAAACCCTACAACCCTGCACACTGAAACTTTAAAACTTAACAATACACCCTAAACACTAAACCCTTCAAACTATAAACCATAAACCCTGTAAACTGAAACTTTCAAACTGTAAACTTTTAAACTGAACACTAAACCCTAAAACCCTGCAAACTGAAACTTTAAAACTTAACAATAAACACTAAATTCTTCAAACTCTAAACCATCAACCATGTAAACTGAAACTTTCAAACTTGAAATTTTAAAACTGAACACTAAACCCTACAACCCTGCACATTGAAACTGTAAGAACCGCTCCCGATCAACACTAGTCAAATCGGGGGAAAAACAGAAAAAATTAAAATTTTGGGACAAACACCTAAATGAACCTAAATCTGACCCCGAGGGTCATATCATACTTGAGTTGACCCCGATATCGACCAAAGTGAGTTCTGGGGGACTCAGGACAACTTTCTGACCAATTTGGGAAAGGTTGACTTTTTGCTTGAAAGTCAACCGAGCGACGTTTTGGTCAGTTCGAGGCTCGTTTTGGATCCAAAAATCTTAGCCGTCGTCACAGCGGTCTTAGTTGAGCCGTTTCCTTGTAGCCCGTGAAGTTTCGTAATTTCTTGGAAAATGGGCCCGTTCGGGGCCCGAGACGGCCGAATTTCGCGAATCTGACTGAAAAAAATCTAGAAGATATTTTCCAAAAGGGGTGGAACCCACTTGCTACATGTCATACAAGTGGTGGTGTTAGGGAATATTGAACAACAAAAGGATGAGGGCTATGTAGTGTTCGGCCACTTTGAGAAAAAAAGGAGAAAAAAAAAGAGAAAAGAAGAGAGAGGAAGAAGAGAGAAGGAGAGAAAAAGAGAAGAAGAAGTTCGGGTTTTGGGATTTCCCGATGATCCAACCAACGGATCGTCTCAACGGTTGAAGAATCGAGCTCCCGTGGTCATTCCCTACGATGAGCACCTGTTTGATTTTCGTTTTGGTACGTTTAAAAGTTAGGGTTTGTGTTTAATCGGGTTAAATATGGATGAGTCAAGGTGTAGGGTTCGTTGGGAACATTTTGGAGCGAAAATGATCTGTTTCCGGAGGCTCGGGGGAGCTCCGGCCACCGTGGGTGGTGGCTGGCCGGAGCTAGGACCAGCCACCATGGTGGTGAACTGGTCCAAAACCGGTCCAGCCACCCACGGCTAAGGGTGTCCGGGTGGGGCCCACGTGCTTGGGTCTCGGGTTTTCGTGTTCGGGTGGTTTTGGACGAACCCCAAGTCGTTAATTCACACCCGGAACGAATTTTGGAATTAAATTGTGAAAGTTGGGAATTTCGGGTTTAGAAACTTCAAACGCAAATTAAATCGCTCGAAAGTCGGAAATTGATTCCGTCGATTGCATTGGAACCCTTGAATTATTCTAAGATCGTAGAAATGAAAACGGGAAATTTCGGAGCCCCAGAAGGGCGTTTTCCAATCCCGGGCAGATTCGCCGAGCCGGGCGAATCGGGACTTTCCGGGGCCATTATTAACAATGTCGAGTAATTGGGAAGTTTGGGAGTGATCGACATTGTCGGGGTTGAGTTATTGCATGTGAACTTAAAAAGTGTTTTAATTTGTATCTTGTTAGATCGTACCGACGACCGCGGAAAGGGGAAGCTAGGCGAGTGATCGCGAGTAGCCAGAGCGTGGTCGTGGACTTTTGGGAAGGCGTTACGAGGTAGGGAAAAGTAGCCGGATCTCGGCCCTGACTAGGGAAAGTTAACAGTAGAAATGCATGTGACACTTGGGTGTCGTGGGATAAGTAAGTTTATCAAACAATAGAAAGGAAGGCGACACCGGGTGGTGTCGTAGGATACGTGAACGTATCGAACAATATAAACGCATGTGACACTTAGTAGTGTCGTAGGATCAGTGAACGTATTGTTATTAGAACTACTGTGGCTTTTGGTTGTGCCCGTAGGTTGAGTGAATTGTTTGTGTTTGTGGGTCGCCATGAGTGCCAGTGGGGTGTTGAACCCGTATTTTACTGTTGGTGTGTCTTGTGTCACGGGACCACAAGACCACCCTCTTGGATCCGTGCGGCTCGCCTCCTTACACAAGTCTTTCCCTAGACTTTGTAAGCCAAAGCGATCAGCCTTCAACGTTGCGGAAGCGTCTTAGGGAATGAGCCACGAACAAGCAACAAAAGAAAGGTAGAAGAAGAGAGTTTGGTGCTCAAGAGGGAGCGTTTTTCAGATTGTATTGAGAGTAAAAATGAGTACAAAAGTAAGTGTGTTTACAAGGCTAATGAGCCCTCTATATATACTAGTACAAGAGATCTAAATATGGAAACAAGAATAAATGAAATGCCTTTAATGCATTGATTCCTTGGTCAAAGACTATCCCTTGATCCTTGCCAAGTCTTGTAACTCCCATTGACCCTTGATTCTTGCTCCTTGTCTCTACCATCTAGAAGGGCACCAATCATGGCCATGTCTAGGTTCGTTGCACCTTGACCATGCCAACCGATCAGCCCTTCCTCTCGGCCCAAACCAGCTCCGCCCATGGCTTGGCCCCGCTCGCCATCGCCCATGCCTCGGGCCACCTCGCCCTCGCCCATGTCTTGGCCCGGTCCGCCCTCGCCCATGTCTCGGCCTGGCCCTTGGCCGGTCTCTCCCTCTCGGCAACCAAATGGGACCGAGCCCACCTCGTCCCCAAGTGCACGGCACCAGCCCAAAGAAGGGTCTTCACCTGGTCCGTGACACTTGGGTGGCCATGAGTGCTCGTGGGGTGTTGAACCCGTATTTTACTGTTGGTGTGTCTTGGGTGGCCATGAGTGCCCGTGGGGTGTTGAACCCGTATTTAACTGTTGGTCCGTCTTGGGTGGCCGTGAGTGCCTGTGGGGTGTTGAACCCGTATTTTACTGTTGGTGTGTCTTGGGTGGCCATGAGTGCCCGTGGGGTTGTTGAACCCGTATGTTTACTGTTGGTGTCTTGGGTGGCCATGAGTGCCTATGGGGTTGTTGAACCCGTATTTTACTATTGGTGTCTTGGGTGGCCATGAGTGCCCGTGGGGAGTTAAACCTGTATTGTTGTGGACTGCCCTGCCGAGGGGTAGTGAGTCGTATATTATTGTCGCTGTTTGTTGAACCTTGGGCGTTGATTGTGCTTGCCTGAGGTTGGGGGCCCGCCTGACAATAAAGGGGTCATGTGGTCTTCGGCGATGAAGGGCGGCTCCCCTTCCGACTAGCTATCGGAAAAGTATTGCGGTAGTAAAGTTGTGCATTCTTCGGTGATGGAGGGCGGCTCCCCTTCCGACTAGCTATCGAAAAAGTATTGCGGTAGTAAAGTTGTGCATTCTTCGGCGATGAAGGGCGGTTTCCCTTCCGACTAGCTATCGGAAAAGTATTGCGGTATATATCGCTAACAGGTCGACCGCCTGGCCCGACAGAGATCGGGGGAAGTTTCGTGGGGCAGGCTCGAGCCCAGCCGGTTAGCAACCGACACTGAGCAACTGGAGTGCGATCCTTTGTGATCTTGGGTGTTGCGTGGTTATCTTTTGCGTCTTGGGTGGAGGTCGTAACCACTGTGTCGGGTCTACATTACGCGTCCGGGTTTGAGTTGGTTGGGGGAAAGTAACAGTTGTCGTGTGACAGTCGGGTTATTGGAGTTTGGGGATAGTAGTCCCCGATGTTTTAATTGTTGTTGGTGTTTCCGGCATTTTTTGCTAGTATGTCGTAGTCAGTCTGCTATCCGTGGTGGTGAGCAAAATGTTCACCCCTAGCTGCTTTTCCTACATGTACTGGTCGCGAGACGGACTAGGCGAGCTCTCGAAGCTTGAAGAGCTGGGAGCGGGAGTCCGGGTTTTTGGGAGTTTAGCGACGTACGCTTTGTTTTTGTCCGCTTGTTTTGGACGTACTTTCAGTTGTAAAATATTATTTTGTTTAACTCAAATGGTGATTTTAAGCGGTTTATTTAAAAGGTTTGAAAATTATTTTATTGTTTCACCGTTGGCGTTCCGGGTTCGGTTTTACTGAATTCGGGGCGTGACAGAAATTTTAAAACTTAACAATAAACACTAAACTCTTCAAACTCTAAACCATAAACCCTATAAACTGAAACTTTAAAACTGGAAACTTTAAAACTAAACACTAAACCCTACAACCCTGCACACTAAAACTTTAAAACTTTTTTTTTGATAGGCTAAGAAAATTTATTTATCAAATGTTCTATAAAGCTATAGAACAAAGCAAGAAAGTATCCAAAAGGATCCTTTCCTCAAACCAATACCAACTCCAAAGAGCAAAATACAAGAAAGGAAAAATGAGAAAGACAAACGTCTTGCCTACTTCCTATCCGGGTTCAAACAGGTGAATCGGTTAGAAACCTGAACTCGAGATAAGACATGATCCGAAGTCGGTTCCAAGTACTCCTTATTGTTCCTTCCCTCAGTGTCCTTCTTGAACGCCAAAACACAAAGATCAACAGGTATATGGCCAACCTTCGAACTGGAACTCCAATTGCCCGCGCTATCGTTTTTAGCGATATCCACTAAACAACGACATGTGTCATCCCCTCTATCAAAAGAGGTCTTGACTCTTGTCTGGTAAACCACGGTTGGAGGAGCAGCCACCTTCGAGAGACCCTTCTTTGGACGTCCGCGTTTCTTCGGCACCGGTTTTTCCAAGGCTTCCTTCCAAGGACTTCCTTGAAAACCGACCTCCAGAAACGGTTCACCATCCCGATTAAGGGTGTCTACCACTGGACCCGAGCTCTCAGAAGCCGGACCAATATCGTTCCCAAGACGGGTAAAGACGGTGGCCAAACTTGGCTCATCGTGGTAAAACAATTGGACCTTTTTAGATGGGTTCAGCGCAGCCCCATCCAAAGCAGGTCCAACCAGACCAATAGATGCTGGATTAGACCCAACAGGAGACAAGCCCAGATCAACATCATCTCCAGGCCCATTTGGGCGCCCACGAGATCCAACCTGACATAATGTCGTCACCGGAAACGCATTGTCCGAGGTTAACATGCCCAGATCCGCAGGAAGTAGATTCGAAATTGGAAACTCAAACGATGAGATCCCTTTCGAAATTGTGATCCCTTGAATCATGGACGGAGCTGCAGAGATCCCTTTCGATAACGTGATCCCTTGAATCACGGACGGAGCTGCAGAAACGGGTGCGACTGAAACTGGTCGAGATTGGCTAGAAGCCTCGCGAGACGACGATGTTGAGATGATCGTCGGCACGGTCTGACCCTCAGGAAGGGACTCCTGACCCTCAACTGACGGCTGCACCAAAACCCCGGAGCGGGATTCTGGAACAACTCGCGAAACAGAGACGTTGCTCTGTTTTCCAATTCCAGCTGGATTGATCGCCGGAGACTGCACACGCACGTCGTTCCGTCTAGGACCCGCCATCTCAACGACCTCCGTCCGATCAGGAACAGAAGAACCAGGATTGACGTCAACCTGCACGGCGGAAACGATGCTCTGTTTCACGTTCTCACCTGGTTCAGTCACCGGAAAACGCTATCGACGTCGAGATAAAGCCACAAACAGGACGTGGCCCTTCACATTAGCCCCATTTAAACTCTTGACAGCCAGGGACGCAGCAGAGGGGGTCGTGAATCGAACAAAACCAAAAAACAGGCCCTTTTTGTTTGCTCTTTTCAACAACGAAAACGAAGCGATGTCGCCGAACTGTGAGAACCTATCCCTAAACCAGTCTTCCGACATGGGGTACGGCAGGTTTTGAACGTAAAGTTGCGTTTCACTCACCTCGTAACGAACTGAAGGCTTTCGTCGGCAACCCACTGCAACCTCCGAATTGACCTTACCCCGGCGGCGCGTCTCTGGCACCATCTCCGCATCCAAAACGGAGGTCGGGACAGACTGCCTCTCCATCGCAGCCGGATTTGTTTTGGTCCCATCACCATCGCTGAACTTCGTCTCCTCTGCAAAATTCCGAGAACGAACCCCCTTGCGAGTTGAAGAAGCCCCCGGACTGATCTTAGGCCGTTTCTTGGCCAGGACAGCACCAGCCTGAACCTTCATGTATAACGACAATAGACCGGAGCAAAAGGCCAGAAACTCGTCAAGGCCACCGGTAGTGGACCTCCGGCCAACGTGAGAGTTCGACTTCGTCTTCATCACACATTGAGACGAAAAGAATATAACAAATTGCACACTGAAACTTTAAAACTTAACAATCAACCCTAAACACTAAACCATTCAAACTCTAAACCATAAACCCTGTAAACTGAAACTTTAAAACTGGAAACTTTAAAACTGAACACTAAACCATACAACCCTGCACACTGAAACTTTAAAATTTAACAATAAACCCTAAACACTAAACCCTTCAAACTCTAAACCATAAACCCTGTAAACTGAAACTTTCAAACTGTAAACTTTAAAACTGAACACAAAACCTATAACATAAAGATTAAACCCTTAAACACATAAATTTAAACCATTTTAAACTAAAACATCTACCATAAAAACTAAAACCGGACACAAAGCCCTAAACCCTTAACCCTAAACCATACAAAACTAAACCATGAAACTTAAAAAAAAAATCAAAACTATGCGTTTTAAATAAAATGAACACTATAGTTTTTATATATTAGTCAGTATCATATGTTGTGTATTATTATCACTTACTACCTTATAGTAAATAATCATTAACCATTTACTATTATTACATTACATATATAAAAAACCAATAAATTACTACTAAATCATAAATAATTACCTTAAATTGTACTAATCTTATAATAAATTTTATATCAATTTACGTATATTAATAAAAATTACATTAATTACGAATTGCCTTTAATTTTGACGGTTTTGCATGTTCCCACTTACTTCCCCGATTTAACACCACTAACTTATCTTATCATTTTTTTTATCAAATCTTTATAAATCATAACCTATATTGATTTCGGTTAATCTATATATCCTAGCAAGTCAAATCTAATTAAAATCACACACAACTCTCTACATTACCTATTTCTACACCTCTTCCATCACAACTCTTCAACCTCTAACCAAAGTCTTTCCATCTTCTTCCTTCTTTTCTTCAGAAAATCACCAAAGGTTTCGAACCATGAAGGCCTCCAAACCCCATTCCTATGAAACTTGCCCAAACCCTTTTGTAGAAAACCCTACGTCTGATGACACCGCATTAGACACTACCAAACTCATTCCATCTGATTCAAGCATGTCGGATTCGGGTGGTGAGTCTGATGCTTGGTCCGTTTTTCACATGCTTCCTTTCTCTGATGAGGAAGACGATCCCCATGAAATTCCTGAGGAGATCGTGAAGAATGAGCCAACCCCGAGCCGAAAAAGAAAGAGGGAGGCCACTCCCTCAGATGAAGACGAGATGGCGTCGGATATGGAAGAGGACGACGACTACTTCGGAGAAGAAGAAGATGTGGACAACGACGACCCTGACTATAGTGAAAAAGAAGATGATGATGAAGACGATGAAGACTAGGTAGGTTATAGTCTTCGTTTGATAAGTTTTTTTTGTTTTAAAATCCCTGTTATGAACAGAGGGATTTGTTTTTGTTATGATCCTAGTAAAGGATTCAATTTTTTAATTCCCTTTTTTTAAAAAAAGGATTTTGTGAAATATATAAAATCGGCTTAATTATCATATTTTCTATCTTTCTATGTCTTTTAATTATCTTGTATGTTTATATCTTTCAAAAAACTTATCTTGTATGTTTATCATATTCTGATTCGTTTGATTATGCATGCATGTTTTGCTCTTATGTATTGTTGTTAATTTTGATATTTTAAACAAACAATAGTGTATTATTTTGTAATCAACTTTATCATTTTAGATATTTCTTTTATATTTGCAAGGAGAATAGGGCATAAATTCGTAAATAAATGATGCATGCAACATTAAATTGATATACTAAAGTTTATAAGGTACAAAGTATGTGTTTTTTCTCGTGTTACCATACAATAGGGTAAGAATTTGCAAAAAAAAAACATAATCATATTTAACATTACCAATATATGGTAAATATAAGTTAAAAAATTATATTTATTTGTTTTAAACATAGAACAAGGTATAAAAGTGTAAAATACTTGTCCATATACTAAAGAATATATGGTAAAAAGTATGTGTAATAACCACTTCTGGTCAACGTCAGTCAAACCTGCGAAAAACAGGAAAATTTAAAATTTTTAAGGCAGGCACTTAACTTAACCTAAATTGACCCCGAGGGTCATACCGGACTTAAGTTGACCCCGTTATCGACCAAAATGAGTTCCAGTGGACTCAGGGCAACTTCCTGATCAATTTGGGAAATGTTGACTTTTCGCTGGAAAAGTCAACCGGGCGACGTTTTGGTCCATTCGAGGACCGTTTGGGATCCAAAACGCTTAACCGTCGTCGCATCGGTCTTAGTTGAGCCGTTTCCTTGTAGCCCGTCAAGTTTTGTAATTTCTTGGAAAAAGTGCCCGTTCGGGGCCTGAAACGTCCGATTTTCGCGAAACTGATTGAAAAATATCAACTAAATATTTTCCAAATGGTGTGGGACCCACCTTGACACATGTCCTAAATGTGGTGGTGTTAGTTTTGGGGGGAAAAGGTGTGGTGGTGTTAGTTTTGGGGGGAAAAGGTGTGGTGGTGAGTTGTAGCCGAGAATGGGGTTTTAAAAGGGAAAAAGGTTAGTTTTTTTATTAGTTGTTAGTTGTTAGTTGTTTAAATTAGAGAGAAGAAGAGAGTTAGAGAGAGAAGAAGGTGGAGAAGAAGATAGAAGATTAAAAGCTAGGGTTTGAGAGATTATTCAACCGTTGGATCGATTCAAAGCAAGGAGAAAACGTCTTCCCCTCGTCTTCCTCGTTGGTAAGACCTAACCCGATTCTCGTTTCGATTATTTCTCAAAAGCTAGGGTTTGGTTATAAACTATGGGTTAGGGTTGTATGGACGTTTTGGAGGTGTTGGAGACGTTTTAGAGGTGTTTGGGGGTGTAATGGCACGTTTTCCGGTGACCGGAGGCTCGGGAGGAGCTCCGGCCACCGTGGGTGGTGGCCGGCCGGCCATGAGGTGGCTGGCCGGAGCTGGCAGCAGCCACCACATGGTGGCCGAGCCCCCCCTCAAACCCTAGGGTCTCGGCCAAGCCTCTTGGGTGGGGCCCACGTGCTCGGTTGCTCGGGTTTTAATGTTCGGGTGGTTTAAAACGTCCCCCGGACCACTTATTCCTAATCGAATCGAAATTTGGAATTAATTTGGAGAAGTTGTAATTAACGGGTTTTGGGAAACTTTAAACGTTAATTAATTGACTTAGAAGTCGGAATTCAATTCCGTCAAGTGCGTTGGGTTCCTTGATTAGGGAAAAGTAGCCGGATCTCGGCCCTGATTAGGGAAAGTTAATAGTAGAATTGCATGTGACACCGGGGTGTCGTGGGTTGAGTAGAATTATTTAAATATTAGAAAAGCATGATACGGGATTGTAGCGTTTATGAGAAAAGCTGTGACACTTAGTAGTGTCGTAGGAGTAGAGAACTTAGTGTAATTGATTTACTGGAGGCATATGACCATGCCCGGAGGTTGTTTGTGAAACTAGTGATTTTAGGACTGTTGGAGGCATCGAGTATGCCGGAGTTTGTTGTGTGTTCTTTATTGTTGAGTTTGGGTGGCCTTGAGAGCCCGTGTTATTTATTGTTGAGTTTGGGTGGCCTTGAGAGCCCGTGTTATTTATTGTTGAGTTTGGGTGGCCATGAGAGCCCGTGTATTTAATTTGGTGTCTTGAGTGGCAGTGAGTGTCGTTGGGTTGTTGAACCCGAGTCTTGACCGTTGGTGTGTCTTGAGTGGCAGTGAGTGCCCGTGGGGTTGTTGAACCCAAGTCTTGACTGTTGATGAGTCTTGAGTGGCCTTGAGTGCCTGTGTGATTGAACTTGCCTGTGATTGTGATTGTGATTGTGGTTCCCTGGGGTGGTGAGTTCTAAAGGTCGACAGCCTGATCCGACTTAGTGTCGATGAATTGCGAGTTTTAAAGGTCGACAGCCTAATCCGACTTAGTGTCGAGGAATTGCGAGTTTTAAAGGTCGAAAGCCTGATCCGACTTAGTGTCGATGAATTGCGAGTTTGAAAGGTCGACAGCCTGATCCGACTTCGTGTCGAGGAATTGCGATAGGTCGAACCCTGACCTGATTGAGATTGGTTACTGAGCAGCTGGTGTGCGATCCTTTGTGATCTTGTTTGGTGTTGCGTCGTTTCTTTCGAGTCCTTGAGGAGGTCGTCGATAGTTGTGTCGGGTCTACACTGTTTTATCGAGTGTTGGGTCAGTTGAGTATTTGAGTTGGGGACTGTAGTCCCGGAGTTGGGTTTGGTTTTAGTGTTACTGGCTTTATCTACTAATTATGCCATAGTCAGTCTGTTATCCGTGGAGGTGAGCGAACGCTCACCCCTAGCTGCTTTTCCTACAGGTACTGATCACCGGACGGACTAGGTTAGCTCTTGAAGTCCTTGGAGCTTGGAGCGGAGTCTGGTCTTTAGTTTTGTTGAGTCTAGTGACGGATGTGTACCTCGTCCACTTGTTGGGACGCTTTTGTATTGTAAATACTATTATTTTGAGAAGTAAATGGAATGTCATAGGTTTTATTCAAAACAGGTTCAAGTGTTTATGTTTTGAAATGTTCGCGTCCCGAGTTCGGTTCTTTGAATTTGGGGCGTGACAGTATGTATTGTTAATCGTATTACCATACAATAGGGTAAGAATTTGCAAAACAACATAATCATATATAACATTATCAAACATTATCACCATATGTGAATATAATTTAAAATATTATCCAGAGATTCAAAGCTTCTTTGGCCTTATGGAAGACCAAGGATCTCTCTATGCCAGGTAGATTGGTTTTGATCAAATTTACATTGTCTGCTCTGCCTGTTTTCTTTATGTCTCTATTCAGGGCACCGAGGGGTGTTATTCGAGAACTGGAAGCGTGGAGGTGACGGTTCCTTTGGCATAACAGGGCTCACACTCGGGTTTTTTTCGCAAAGTCCGTTGGTCCTCTATCTATAGACCTAAATCTGAGGGGGGGACTGGGCATTCGAGGGCTTGAGAAGGTGAATCAGAGCTTGCTGGCGAAATGGTTTTGGCGCTTTGCCTCGGAGAAGGACTCTCTTTGGAAGCGTGTTATGTGCGCTAAGTTTGGCTGGTCTTCTTCGGATTGGGACTTGACTGCTCTTGATAAGCCGGGATCCTCTTTCTTTTTCGGCCATATCATGAGTCTGATTCCCCGACCTTCAGAGGCATGTTTGGCAGTCAGAGTCTTCA
Organism: Erodium maritimum; assembly: GCA_963921825.1. Taxonomy (NCBI): domain Eukaryota; kingdom Viridiplantae; phylum Streptophyta; class Magnoliopsida; order Geraniales; family Geraniaceae; genus Erodium; species Erodium maritimum. Next base: position 116,359,794 of record OY997588.1, read on the forward strand.
CTGGAGAGTAGGAGGGGGGATCAGATCCGTTTTTGGCAGGATGTCTGGATTGGACCTACTACTTTTTGTTTTCGTTTCCCTAGGCTTTACAGCATCTGTGTAGGGAAATGGACTCGTATTGGGGAAGCCTGGCACGATGGCTCTTGTACCCTTGACTATCGTCGCTCCTTTGTGTTTTCTTATGAGTGGGAGGAATCCGCTATGCTCATGGATCTCTTGTCCACGGCTTGCATTCGGCCCAACACGCCGGACTCGGTTTCTTGGTCGCAACGAGACCGTGGCTTCTCTTCAGCTTCTACCTATCTCCTACTTGGTGATGCGGTTCCTCCCCATGTACCTTGGGCGGGGTTTCTATGGATCAAGAATCTCCCTCCCAAGTATAGCTCCCTTGTCACGCCCCAATTTAAGCGAACCGAACTCGGGACGTGAACTTTTAAAAACATGAACACTTGAAACCTGTCTTCAATAAAAGCTTTGACATTTCCATTTACTTCTCAAAATAATAGTATTTACAATACAAAAACGTCCCAACAAGTGGACAAGGTACAACATCCGTCACTAGACTCAACAAAAGTAAAGACCAGACTCCGCTCCAAGCTCCATGAACTTCAAGAGCTAACCTAGTCCGTCCGGTGATCAGTACCTGTAGGAAAAGCAGCTAGGGGTGAGCGTTCGCTCACCTCCACGGATAACAGACTGACTATGGCATAATTAGCAGAAAAAGCCAGTAACACTAAAACCAAACCCAACGCCGGGACTACAGTTCCCAACTCAAGTACTCAACAGACCCACAACCCGTCACCTTCCTCAACAGACTCGACACTCGATAAAAACAGTGTAGACCCGACACCACTATCGACGACCTCCTCAAGGACTCGAACGAAACGACACAACACCAAACAAGATCACAAAGGATCGCACACCAGCTGCTCAGTAACCAATCTCAATCAGGTCAGGGTTCGACCTATCGCAATTCCTCGACACGAAGTCGGATCAGGCTGTCGACCTTTCAAACTCGCAATTCCTCGACACTAAGTCGGATCAGGCTGTCGACCTTTAAAACTCGCAATTCATCGACACTAAGTCGGATCAGGCTGTCGACCTTTAGAACTCGCAATTCATCGACACTAAGTCGGATCAGGCTGTCGACCTTTAAAACTCGCAATTCATCGACACTAAGTCGGATCAGGCTGTCGACCTTTAGAACTCGCAATTCATCGACACTAAGTCGGATCAGGCTGTCGACCTTTAGAACTCACCACCCCAGGTAACCACAATCACAATCACAGGCAAGTTCAATCACACAGGCACTCAAGGCCACTCAAGACACCTCAACAGTCAAGACTCGGGTTCAACAACCCCACGGGCACTCGCTGCCACTCAAGACACCAAATTAAATACACGGCTCTCATGGCCACCCCGACTCAACAATTAAATACGGGCTCTCAAGGCCACCCAAACTCAACAATTAAATAAAACGCACGACAACCTCCGGCATACTCGATGCCTCCAACGGTCCTAAAATCGCTAGTTTCACAAACAACCTCCGGGCATGGTCATATGCCTCCAGTAATTCAATTATCGCTAAGTTCTCTGTTCCTACGACACTACTAAGTGTCACATGCCTTTCTCTTAAACGCTACAATCCCGTATCATGCTTTTCTAATAATTAAATAAATCTACTCAACCCACGACACCCCGGTGTCACATGCCATTCTACTATTAACTTTCCCTAATCAGGGCCGAGATCCGGCTACTTTTCCCTACCTCGTATACAATCCCAAAAGCGCTCCAACAACACCCGAAGCACACTCAGTCACTCGCCGAGCTTCCCCTTGCCTCGGTCCGTAGCACGATCTAAAAGAACACAAATTTAAAGTACTTTTAAACTAGTTCGAGTAAACCGAAAATTAATAAACTTAACGCCCAAACGTAACCCCGACAATGCCGATCACTCCCAAACTTCCCAAATACTCGATATTGCCGAAAAAGGACCCGTAAGGGCCAGATTCGCCCGACATGGCGAATCTGCCCGGTTTTGGTTAATTGCCTTCCGGGGCTCCAAAAGTCCCCGTTTTCGTTTCTACGGTCTTAGAATATTTCAAGGAACCCAACGCACTTGACGGAATTGAATTCCGACTTCTAAGTCAATTAATTAACGTTTAAAGTTTCCCGAAACCCGTTAATTACAACTTCTCCAAATTAATTCCAAATTTCGATTCGATTAGGAAAAAGTGGTCCGGGGGACGTTTTAAACCACCCGAACATTAAAACCCGAGCAACCGAGCACGTGGGCCCCACCCAAGAGGCTTGGCCGAGACCCTAGGGTTTGAGGGAGGGGCTCGGCCACCAAGTGGTGGCTGCTGCCACCTCCGGCCAGGCACCACATGGCCGGCCGGCCACCACCCACGGTGGCCGGAGCTCCTCCCGAGCCTCCGGTCACCGGAAAACGTGAAATTAAACCCCCAAACACCTCTAAAACGTCTCCAACACCTCCCCACACTCTACACAACCCTAAGCCTTAGTTTATAACCAAACCCTAGCTCTTGAAAATAATCAAAACGAGAATCGGTTCGGGTATTACCGTAGAGGAGAACGAGGGGAACGGGATTGCTCTTTGCTTTGACTCGATCCAAGGGCTCGATCACAAACCCTAGCTCAACCTCCCTTCTTCTCTCTTCTTCTCCTTCTCCTTCTCTCTCTAAAACCTCTCTTCTAATTTCTAATTTAATTAAACTAACAACAAAACTAATAAAAAAAACTAACACTTTCCCTCTTAAAACCCCATACTCGGCCAACCCTCTCCAACCACACCTTTTCCCTCCAAAAATACACCACCATATACTTGACAAGTGTCAAGGTGGGTCCCATACCTTTTGGAAAATATCTAGTTGATATTTTCCAATCAGATTCGCGAAAAACGGACGTTTCGGGCCCCGAACGGGCACTTTTCCCAAAAATATTTTAAACTGGACGAGCTTCAAGGAAACGGCCCAACTAAGACCGCTACGACGATGGCTAAGCTTTTCGGGTCCAACACGGTCCTCGAATGGACCAAAACGTCGCTCGGGTGACTTTTCCAGCGAAAAATCAATCTTTCCCAAAATGACCAGAAAGTTGCCCTGAGTCCCCCGTAACTCATTTTAGTCGATAACGGGGTCAACTTAAGTCCGGCATGACCCTCGGGGTCAATTTAAGTTAAGTTAAGTGTCTGTCTTAAAAATTTTAAATTTTCCTGTTTTTCGCAGGTTTGACTGACGTTGACCAGAAGTGGTTATTACATCCCTGGTTTGGCTGATAGCTCATGACGCAAAGGTATGTGCATCTCCCTCATTGATATGTTCTGATGTCTTTGTGGTGATGTCTTTGAGGATACCTCGCACCTTTTCCTGCATTGCTCATACTCTTGGTCGTTGTGGTCGAAACTTTATTCTTGGTGGTCGATCTTTTGGGTCTCTCCTGGAGATTGTGTTTCTTTGATGTCAACTTGGAGAGGATTAGGGAGGAGGAGTTGGTGGAGGTTCTGGGTCAAGATTGGCTACTTGTGTTTGTGGCACATTTGGTTACAGAGGAACTCCAGTGTCTTTAGGCAGCAGTTTGAGCTTGTAGTCGATGTTTTCAATAAAGTGCAGCTCCACAGTTTCAGTATTTGCATGATGGCTGGCGATCTTATTGACGATGCAACCCTTCCTCTTTGGTTGGCATCCCCTGCTTCGTGTTATATTGGATCCATTTAGGAGTTTTTGAGCTCCTTTTCTGTTTTCTTTAGAAGGTTATTTTGGGGTATTTACCTCGTGCTTTGTAATTTGTTATTTCAAAGCCATTAATAAATTCATCATTTATCAACAAAAAATATTATCTATATTTGTTTTAAACATAGAACAAGGTATAAAAGTGTAAAATACTTGTCCATATACTAAAGAATCTATTTTTAAAAAGTATGTGTTGTTACTCGTATTACCATACAATAGGGTAAGAAGTTGCAAAACAACATAATCATATATAACATTATCACTGTATGCTAAAGATAAGTTAAAATATTATATTTATTTGTTTTAAATATAGAAAAAGGTATAATACTGTAAATTAGTTGTCCATATACTAAAGATTATATGGTAAAAAGTATGTGTTGTTACTCGTATTACCATACAATATGGTATGAAGTTGCAAAATTACACACTTGTTTTTTTTTAAACGGACTATGCACTACTTAACATATTCAATAACCAAAACATCGATTTAAAAAAAATTACACCATAAAAATTGAATATGGTATGGGTATTAATAAATTAATTATGTAAATGTTTGAGTACATGTTAAATATATGGATAAATAGTTTTTGACCGTCATTGTAATAATAGTATATTTTTTGTATGAGTAAGTACTTTAGTATATGTTAAATTTCTGAATCATTTTTACATATAGAATATAAATACAACATTATTTGATATTCAAAAATCATAAATATATAAAAACGATACTTAAATTTCATTTTTATTTTAAACAATTAAATTCTTGAATTCTAAAAATTAATAAATATTGCAATATAAATTCATAAATTGTTTACTGGCAAAAAAAAATTAAGATGAGAAACAAAATCATTCAGCTGTATTGTTCTTCTTCAAAGGGCAAGTCCTTGAATCATGTGTATCCATTTTCCAGCATGTATGGCATAACCTAATAGCTTTCTTTGGTTGAGCACGAGCCTTATGTACTATCGACTGTAGCCTTTTGCTTTTTGGTGGACGTCCTCCCTTGGTATTAGTAATAGCATGTGGCATGACTTCCAGTAGTTCAGGCAAAGCTATACCAGTAACTAATGCAATATAACTTGTCCTGTTCATACGTGATTCGGCAACAACGTCATGCACTGTCTTGGCAGTATATTTATTCAACATATCATACAAACCCCGTAGACTAATGTTGTCTGCATCAGGTGTTTCTACCAGTTCTTGAACCCTTGTTTGAATAATTGTAATGAGCTCATCATCTGATATATATTCATCTTCGGACATTGCATCATCATCACACATGATAGAAGACATACTCGATTCCTCCGTCTTTTAGTTATCAAACCTCGAGGTATTGTCTTCAATTCAGGTGTTTTCAGTACACAATATATGTGAGGACATATTAACCCGCGTGTAGTAACACGTCTGCAAGCACAGCTGTATTCCTCAGTGCTAATTGTTATCATAACTAAATACACCTTTGCTGGTGTTAATCTTTTATCCAGTATCTTATATGTTCTCAAATCACCTTCGCCAATCATATTATCCAAGCTACATCAATCTTGAGAGTATAGTAGATCATCTTGTATGTCATTAAAAACTGGACGTGTATACATTCTCCATGCATCAATTCCTATTTGTAGATTTTTATTTAATTTAGGCATAGTAGTATAACTTTGCATCATTAACCTATAGTGCTCGTGTCTCTGATTTTCTATAACCCCGTCACAACTCCACACTAACTGAACAAGATGGTAATATTTGTTAGTAAACTGAGAGAACGTACTGTTCATAGACTCTGATCTTGATGTAGTCCTCATTATAAGACCCATTTCCTTGTTTCTGAAGTAAGCTGGTATACAACTTATGCGCATCTCGTATATACTCTTTAACCACTTGTTATCTTGAACTCCATAATCATTTAAGATCTTACTCCACCGATTTTCAAACTCATCTGGTTCGATGTAATCGTTGAAAACTATTGTTTTAATTTTATCGTAGAACGTAGTTTCTTCTACCGCAGCACAAACAACCTGTCATCAAATTAAACCACATTATAATTGTTCTATTATTAAATATGGATCAACATATATTTTATAACTGATTGCTTACATAGATTCAATAACTTACATAGATGTAACTCTGTTTACAACAAAACATACCAGTACGTTTTATACAGTATAATAGTTAAATTTTTATACAATAATTTCTAAATATACTGAACATAGTTTATGTAAATGAACTTTATAAGATTTATTACCTTGGTATGTATCTTCTCCATAATGTACCACATACAAAGCTTGTGTGTTACTTGTGGCATTGTCCTCGGCACTGCAACCTTCATCGCGGGATCTTGATCAGTAATTATGAATTTTGGTTGTTTCATATTCATAGCCTTCAAGAAAGCGTTGAACATCCATTCGTAGGACAGAAAGTAACATTATTTCTGTAATTGTCAACACCAGTAAATGGACAAAAAGGCATAGAGTACCTGTGTAGTTTAAAATTCGTATGAATCATGACTATAAAAATAAATTTTAAAAAAATAATATGAAACAAACATGTTGAATGAAACTTACTTATTTGTCGAGTACATGCTATCAAAACTGACATAATCACCATACAGCTCATAGTTTTTAACTGCAATCTCATCGCACCAAAATAAATTTGTCAATCTTCCTTCAGAGTCAATAGAGTAATCATATTTAAACCCTGTATTTGCTTCTTTCTTCATTCGAAACTTATCTAGTATGACCTGAACATCACTATTTCCGATATATGCTTTCAAATCACGTTGATAGTTCATGAAATCCATTTCAATAGCCCCTACTTTTTCTACTCCTCCACATTCTTGGCTCAAAATCCTATGAGCACCTGCAGGCCCCTACACCAGCATTTGCACAATGATCCAACCATGATACATGGTTTTTTGCCATTACCCTTTTCCCCTTTAATGTATGAACCTGTTTCTTACCAACCAAGGGATGATTGTGTCCTTCAATGAATTTGGTGACTTTATAACCAACTTTATCGTCTATAAACTTCATACCAATCATTGCTCCACAACCAATCCTTGTGAGTAAAGTCTAACGCTTCCTGAATTTCTTAGTATCTATTCAGATGTTTGGGGTCTAAATCCTTCTTTTGAACACGTGATGTACTTCATTACCACACGTCTTTCTTTATCTTTAATTTGCGTATTCAACCTGGTATCAAATCCAGCAAGCAATTCATATTTTTGTAAAACAATATGTCATGATCCAAAGTTGGAAAAACTGTCCACAATATGGTGTTCGCCCATTGTTGCAATTTGGTATATATGTTTTTCCGCCTGTTGGACCTACTACAACTGTGGCTGAGGATTCATTTTCCATATTATTTTCCATACCCGAAAGATAATTTATTAAAAACAAATATAAGTAAAACTAAATAATATTATTAGATAAATGAACAAAACTCTAAGGGTGTTCCAAATAATATTGGAAATGACCAATACGAATTAAAGCTTTTGCATCCTATGTTTTACCTAGTTGACTAGATTTCTAAACAATTAAACACAAGAACAATCAAAACAAAACAAAACATGGTCTTATTTAAATTTTTAACATTCATACCACAAAATTCACTTTACTACCTTATTGTTTACACATACATTATTATGTCTATGTTGTTGTTTTTAAAAAATTAATTAAATCATTTCTTAATATCTAACTATCTGTAAGATAACGGGTCACCCATAAAACCTTGGAATGCCTCTCTCTACCAAAACTTCAGCTGGCCGGAAAGTCTTTGCTGGCCAAAAAGCTTCAGTTTCTCACCGGTGCGAGGATAAGGATATCCTTTCCCTCTTTGATTTTGGGTCGGAGTTGCTTGCCCTTTATAAAGATTATATGTCTTTTGAATTGGGTTCTAGTACGGCCAGGTTACAGGATCGGACGAGGGGCAGCAAAGTGGTCAGAAAACTGAGTCGCACAAAGGTTGTCGTTCCGGCCGTTCCCGAGTGCGTGGGAGGTGCGGCGAAGGTTGGAGGAACTGAGAAAGGAGGGTCTTCTTTTCCAGCTTCTTCAAAGCAACATGCGGAGCCGAGGGCGTCGTCTGTTCACTAGGAGAAGCCATCGTCGGATCCTGGAGCAACTTTTCCGGTGAAGAATGGAGAACAAAGCACCATTGAGATTGACACGGGAAAGTAGGGCCGGGAGATTTTTCTGTACAACCTATGGTTTGGCACTTCACCGGAATGGGTTGTGAACTCGTTGGGGACGTTTGGAGAGGTCTTGGCAGCCAGTGTTATCAGGAAAGCGAGTCAGCATGGGCGTTTCTTTGGGTTTGTTGAGTTTAAATTCAAGGAATCCGCTACGCAGGAAATAGAGGTCCTATTATCTAATACCTCTTTTACCCTTTAATTGTGTTTTACGTTTAAATTGGACTTCTAATATTGTTTCCTGCAGCAAATTTGCGTCCAAAATTTGGCCATTAGATGCGATCCATCTAATGGATATGCTGTATTCGTATTTCTAATATTTAACCTTATTTGTACCAGAAAACCCCCTATATATATATATATATATATATCAAATAGAAAACCGTTTAGGAAAATTATTTCCAATTTGTTTTCTTCTTGAAAAATTAAGAAACACGTTTAGGAATTGAATTCCAAGTTTGTTTCTTTTGAGAAAAACTTTCAGGAATTAAAATTCCAAGTTTATTTCCCTCAACCATGAATTCCGTATGAATTCAAAATTTGTTCAATAAATTTGAAGAAACCCATTTAGGAATTGAATTCCAAGTTTGTTACTATTTGGGAAACCGTTTAGGAATAAAAACTCCAAGTTTATTTCCCTCTATCATGAATTCGGGATGAATTCAAACTTGTACAAGAATTATTTTAATTTCCGTTTGGAAAAAATATTCTTGAAGCAATGTTGATTTTCTTGAAAAGAAAATTCATTTATTTTTAAATTTTTGTCCAACCGGGTCGGATCACCCGTGACCCGACCCAGACCAGCACACTTGGGCAGCATCCTAGGCCTGGACCCACTCGCCTGTCCTGGCCCGTATATTGACCCCCGTGCAACCCGGTCCATCACCCTGACCCGCGATATCGTCTCGCGAGAGTCTCAGACCCGCGGAATGTGGCCCGGTCCATGCCGACCCGTGACCATGCCCAACTACTCACCCGGCCTGGACCTGGGTCTTTTTTTCTCTCAAGTGTTGGGTTGAATTGGTTCTTGGGTTCAAATTTTTTCGTTTTGTCTTGTACAACACCTGCGGCCCAGAAAGCAAAACAAAACAAATAGAACTCACCTAGGGCTATTACCATAGTTATAAAAATCCCGACTAGGCTCCGCCTAGGCGCACGCATAGGCCCAATTTTCTTGTTGGCCGACCCGATTAATTTCCGATAATTGAGTTAATCCCTGTTTAATCCCCGATTAATCCCCAAAAGGCCCTAGCCGCCCGACTAGCGCTAGCGATTTTTAGAACCTTGGTTATTACACTTCAACGCTCAGCCGAAAATGAACCTCCTTCACCCCTTCTCTTTGCAGTCGCAAAAACACCACGCAACAAGTGAAAATGAAGTTCAACATGTAGAAGATCAACTACGAAGAGAAAATGTATTCGTGCTCAAAAATGATTCCGAGCCGAGTTAAAAAAACCAAAACGCAGGTAAAACTCAGTACTCGATTCAAACTTTTGCTTTTAGATTTTTTATACAGGGTTCGGAAAAGAAATTGAACTGATTGTCACACCCCAATTTCAGTAAACCGAACTCGGGACGCGAACATTTAAAATAATAAAACATTTGGAAACCTTTTACATAAATCACTTTAAAATCTCCATTTGGTTAATCAAAATAATATTTACAACTCAAAAATAAGTCCCACCAAGTGGACAAAAGAACAAGGTATCCGTCACTAGACTCAAAAGTAAAACCCAGAATCCCGCTCCTAGCTCTTCAAGCTTCAGAAGCTCACCTAGTCCAACCTGCGACCGGTACCTGTAGGAAAAGCAGCTAGGGGTGAGCGTTCGCTCACCACCACGGATAACAGACAGACTACGGCATAATTAGCAGACAATGGCGGTAACACCCAAAACCAACCCAACACCGGGAATACAATCCCCAACCCAAGTACTCAAATGACACACAACAGTTACCTTCCTCAACAGACTCAACACTCGGACTTGTTATGTAAACCCGACACAACCATTGACGACATCCTGCAAAGACACGAAAGAAATACTACGCAACACCAAACAAGATCACAAAGGATCGCACACAAAACAAGATCACAAAGGATCACATTCCTGCCAGCTGCTCAGTGCCAAAGAACGCTCGTAACCTCCCGAGACTCTAACTCGGTCAGGCCAGCCAAAGAACGCTCGCAACCTCCCGAGACTCTAACTCGGTCAGGCCAGCCAAAGAATGCTCGCAACTTACCCAGACTCTAACTCGTAAGCCAGCCAAAGAATGGTCACAACCCCAAACCACACACGCGCGGCCAAGACCCCTTTCTTGACGGGCGGGCCCCTACCCCGTCTGAACATGCAGACGCGTGTGCTCGTGGACCCCCGTTTCATGAAGCAGGCCCCCAACCTCAGGTAACCACAATCACAATCACAAAAAAAGTTCAACAACAGCAACAACACAAGTTCAGCACTCCACGGGCACTCATGGCCACCCAAGAGACCAACCGTAAAACACGGACTCAACAACCCCACAGGCACTCACGGCCTCCCAAGATACACCAACAGTAACTCATGTGCTCAACAACCCCACGGGCACTCACGGCCATTCAAAACTACCAACAGTAACTCACGGGCTCAACAACTGACAGGCACTCACGGCCACTCAAAACCACCAACAGTGACGACACGGGTTCAACAACCCCACGGGCACTCATGGCCACCCAAGACACCAACAGTAAAGACACGGGTTCAACAACCCCACAGGCACTCATGGCCACCCAAGACTCCAACAGTAAAACACGGACTCTCATGGCCACCCAAGACACCAACAGTAAAGACACGGGTTCAACAACCCCAGGGGCACTCATGGCCACCCAAGACTCCAACAGTAAAACACGGGCTCTCATGGCCACCCAAGACACCAACAGTAAAGACACGGGTTCAACAACCCCACAGACATCAACAATAAAGCACAACAACCTCCGGCATAACCAATGCCTCCAACAGTTCTAATATCACCAGTTTCACAATCAACCTCCGGGCATGGTCATATGCCTCCAGTACTCCTAATATCGATAAGTTCACAATCAACCTCCGGGCATGGTCATATGCCTCCAGTAATTCTACTGTCAACAAGTTTACTGCTCCTACGACACTGCTAAGTGTCACATGCTTTTCTAATATTCGATAACCTACTTAACCCACGACACCCCAAGTGTCACATGCATTTCTAATATTCGATAAACTCCTTAACCCACGACACCCAGGTGTCACATGCAATTCTACTGTTAACTTTCCCTAGTCAGGGCCGAGATCCGGCTACTTTTCCCTACCTCGTGCGTGTTCTCCAAAAGCCAACCAAGAAGATCCGGCGTGATCACAGTCACCCGCCTAGCTTTCCTTTCCCTCGGTCTGCAGCACGATCTAAAAGAACACAATTTCAAACGCTTTTAAGCTTGCTGGCATAAAGCTGAATTTTAATAAACCTGACGCCCAAAAGTAACCCCGACAATGTCGATCACTCCCAAACTTCCCAATTACTCGACATTGTCGATAAAGGACCCGTAAAGGCCCGATTCGCCCGACATGGCGAATCTGCCCGGGTTTTGTAAATACCCTTCCGGGGCTCCAAAAGTTCCCGTTTTCGTTTCTACGGTCTTAGAATAATTCAAGGGTCCCAATGCCCTTGACGGAATCGAATTCCGACTTCCGAGTCAAATAATTAACGTTTAAAGTTTCTAAACCCGGTAATTACAACTTTTGCATTTTAATTCCAATTTTCGATTCGGTTGTGGATACATTGTCCGGGGAACATTCTAAACCACCCGAACACAAAACCCGTTCACCCGAGCACGTGGGCCCCACCCGGCCCAACTTGGCCGTGGGCCCTAGGGTTCAAGTGGGCCCGGCCCACCATGGTGGTGGCCGGCCCTAGCTCCGACCAGCCACCCCTTCATGGTGGCCGGCCACCCCCTATGGTGGCCGGAGCTACTCCCGAGCTCCCGGTCGCCGGAAAACGTTCTCCTTCACCTGCCAACGTCTCTAAAACGTCTTCAACACTCCCCCAACATCAAAAAACCTTAAACTAACACTTTCAAACCAAAACCTAAATTTAGAAAATGACAAATCAAAGATCGGTTTGGTGTATACCGTAGAGGGAGACGAGGGGAGTTCGATTCTTGCAACGTTGAGACGATCAAATGGTTGATGACGTGAATAGTGCCTCCTAACCCTAGCCAAGCCTTCTCTTTTCTCTCTTCTTCCTTCTCTCCTCTTTCTCTTTCTAAAAACACCAACTTTGCAAAAAAATCCCCTTTTCTTCACTTATGGCCGAACCCCCCCTTATCTCTCCTCTTCATTCCCCCCCCCCCCCCAAAACTTAACACCACCACTTGTTTGACAAGTGGCAAGGTGGGTCCCACACCTTTTTGGAAAATATCTAGAAGATATATTCCAATCAGATTCGCGAAAATCGGACGTTTCGGGCCCCGAACGGGCACTTTTCCCAAGAAATTACGAAACTTGACGGGCTACAAGGAAACGGCTCAACTAAGACCGCTGCGACGACGGCTAAGCTTTTTGGATCCAAAACGGTCCTCGAATGGACCAAAACGTCGCTCGGTTGACTTTTCCAACGAAAAGTCAACATTTCCCAAATTGATCAGAAAGTTGCCCTGAGTCCCCCGGAACTCACTTTGGTCGATAACGGGGTAAAATTAAGTCCGGTATGACTCTCGGGGTCTTTTTAGGTTCAATTAAGTGTCTGACTTAAAAATTTTAAATTTTCCAGTTTTTCGCAGGTTTGACTGGCATTGACCGGGAGTGGTTCTTACAATCTACCCCCCTTAAAGGAATTTCGTCCGTGAAATTTAAGACAGACTCGCCTCCATGGGTATTGGTCACCTACTGCTGACTCGAGAAGTCGGCGCCATCTGTCAGTATAGCTCCTACCGACTCTGATGTCTCTCGATCCAGTTCTAGACACAATAACCCTCAGTTCTCACTTCTGCCCAGTACACGGCGATCGACACGGCCTACCACACAACGCTTCGAACGGTGACATCATGATACTGGCATGGAAGCTGTTGTTGTAGGCGAAATCGGCTAACCGCTCAAGAAAACCATCGTGATGTGCCCCCCATTTCCACTGTGCAACCCACAACGTCGATATTGGCTCGGTTCTTCGTCAGCCAATCAATTCCCCAGATCACGTCAAAGGTCAACACTTCCCGCACGAAAAGGTCACGAGGGCAAGGAAGTCTGCGATTCTAATTTCGCGAGTACGACAGACCCTAGTCAACAACACATCACCCCCCAACTGGGTGTCCAGGCACGGGGGTGGACTCAACGACTCTAAGCTCAGCCCCAACCTCTCCGCACAACTCAACGAGATAACTAGTGCAACACCCCGGTATCAAATAAGAATAACGCCCATAATTGATACAATAAACACGTACCCTGAGAGGTCTCGCGGTAGGCAGGGGATCTTGGGACCCGGGAGTCGGTAACTGCGTACACTCTTCCCTCTGGCGCCTGCTGCCTCTGACTCGGCGCACTAACTGCTGGATAACCATACCTCTACTGCTGTCTCGGAGCTGGCACGCTCGTCGACGGCTGCGAAAACCTCGACTGTTGACTCTGGCGAGGGCGATCTCTGGGTGATTGTACTGTATGCGACTGTTGTGGTCGTCGCACTGTCGTTGCCCCCAACGGCTCGTAGCACTGGCCGATAGTGTGCCCAACCCGGCCGCACTGGTGACACCTGGCCTCGTCGGCTCTCGGCCCCCTGTTCATCGGACACTCTCGCTGCATGTGTCCTGGCTGCCCGCAGCTAAAGCATCTCAGCCGTCTCTCTGAAGCAAATGGTCCCACTGACGCCACCGACCCCTGCTGTCTCGATCCAGCCTGATGAGCCTGTGGTCGGAAGGATCCCGTGGTCCTCTGTCTTCGCGGGTCTCGTGACTCGAACGGCCCTACAAAGTTGGTCGGCCACTGTCGGACCTCACGGGTCCTGTCCGCCTCCCGGATACCCTGCTCCACCGTCGCTACGGTGTCCATGAGCTCTGAATACTTCCGCAACCTCAAGGCGAGAACCTGGTTCCGAATCACCGGTCTCGGTCATCACCATCTCCGTCGCGAATCTGGTCAAGGCCGTGAATCTGGCCTCGTATTCTGCCACCGTCATCCCCTCCTGCTCCAGGTCCAGAAACTGCCGATGCCGCTCCAACCGAGCCGACTAGGGAAAGTACTGTGTCAGAAACACCTCCTGGAAGACGTCGTAGTCGTGCCCGACAATGTCCTTCACACGCCCCACCAGTGGTAGGCGCTGTCCCTCAACTGGTGAGCTGCGAAGGACACTCTGCGGCGACCAACTTCGATACCTGATGTATCCAGGTCCCGCGTGACCTGCTCTAGCCACCTCTCGGCTAGGTCGGGGTTCGGCCCCCCGACGAATGTAGGTATCCCTAGCTTCAGGAAGTCCAATAGTGCCCGGGATGTATGGTCCTCTGCCGGAACGGGCCTCACTGGGACCGATGCTGCCTCCGGGGCTGGCGAAGCCGACTGTCGACTGGCGATGACCGCCACCAAACTCTGGACTGTCTTGGTCAGCTCGTCCAGGGCAGTCATAACGGGTGGGTCTGCGACCGGCGGGACGCTGGGCGTGCCCGTAGAAGGTCCTGCATTGCTCCTCCTGTCCTCACCGACAGGAGTACCCTGCGCCTTAGCATACTCGGTGGGCTCAACGGTGGGCACCCGTCCTGGTGTCCCCGCTGACCGTCCCCGCCTGCCTCGCGCGGGCGCTCGTCCCCGTGCCACTGTTGCTCTTCCTCGTCTGCCACGAGCCATAAGTTGGTATCCTCTGCACGGATACACGCAAACGTTTAGTTTGCAAATCTATATAACGAAGACAAGCTCAAGAGACTAGCGTTCACATGGTCTACGTTTACTCCAGCGTGCTTATCACTAACACGTCACACCGCTCACGCTATTAATACTTTAAATACTAGTATTAGTAAAGGAAACCTCAAATAGACCGCACCAACGTGCACCATAACACACGACGACAAACCTGACCGTACAACGAAATAACAACAACAACAAAAATTGAAAGCGACTCACTGGACCAGGCCGACACACGACCCAGGCCGTGCCACCTTCCCGGCCGATAACCAAGCCAGGCCGTGCCCCATACTGGGACGACACCCAAGCCGTGCCGTGCCCCTTACTGGGCCGGCACCCAAGCCGTGCCGTGCCCCTTACCGGGCCGGCACCCAAACTGTGCCGTGCTTCCTACCGGGCTGGCACCTACGCCGTGCCGTGCCACCTACCGGGCCGGCACCCAGGCTGTGCCGTGCCACCTACCGGGCCGGCTCCCCGTCCTGCCCATTTCACCTTCCGGCCAAACCAGTGACCCCGATCTCGTAGCGGTGATGATTTCACACTACGTACACCCGCTATGTCTATCCTAGGGCATTCGTAACTTTCCCTGCTAATAGCGACCCGTACATTAGTACGTCGTAGACAATCGACCACTAAACATATAACACCTGCACGACAACTCAAGACCGACCTCAATCATAAGCCAACACGGCAAGCAAATCAACACCCGCCCATCGGGCCAACCAAAGTCACACACGCCCACAGGGCCAACCAAACCTCCACGACACGCCCACCGGGCCAACATAAACAAAGCACGCCCACAGGGCCAACCAAAACTCCACAACACGCCCACCGGGCCAATCAATTCAAAAAATTTCTCCTTCTCATTACCAAACCCCATTTCTTAACATCAGGTAGTTACAACCCGGTCCAGGCGTCCCCGAACTACATTGTACCCACCTGACGTCAACACAGTCACGCTCGACCACAGGGGCGCCCTCGAGTCGAGTCGCGACAGCTTAAAAACTTTTCACGCAGCAACACACAAACAGTATGCCAGTAACCCCGTACTGCACATACACACAAACACAAGCAGGACTCACAACACAACGGGTCTACACATGATTCCCGACCTGCGTACCCAACGTACGACGAGAATTTACCGACTCGACTCTCCCCACCTAATTGACGTACAGTCCGAGGTGTGAAACCTCGAGCTCTGATACCAAGCTGTCACGCCCCAATTTCAGTAAACCGAACTCGGGACGCGAACATTTAAAATAATAAAACATTTGGAAACCATTTACATAAATCACTTTAAAATCTCCATTTGGTTAATCAAAATAATATTTACAACTCAAAAATAAGTCCCAACAAGTGGACAAAAGAACAAGGTATCCGTCACTAGACTCAAAAGTAAAACCCAGAATTCCGCTCCTAGCTCTTCAAGCTTCAGAAGCTCACCTAGTCCAACCTGCGACCGGTACCTGTAGGAAAAGCAGCTAGGGGTGAGCGTTCGCTCACCACCACGGATAACAGACAGACTACGGCATAATTAGCAGACAATGGCGGTAACACCCAAAACCAACCCAACACCGGGAATACAATCCCCAACCCAAGTACTCAAATGACACACAACAGTTACCTTCCTCAACAAACTCAACACTTGGACTCGTGATGTAAACCTGAGACAACCATTGACGACCTCCTGCAAAGACACGACAGAAATACAACACAACACCAAACAAGATCACAAAGGATCGCACACCAAACAAGATCACAAAGGATTGCATTCCTGCCAGCTGCTCAGTGCCAAAGAATGCTCGCAACCTCCCGAGACTCTAACTCGGTCAGGCCAGCCAAAGAACGCTCGCAACCTCCCGAGACTCTAACTCGGTCAGGCCAGCCAAAGAATGCTCGCAACTTACCCAGACTCTAACTCGTAAGCAAGCCAAAGAATGCTCACAACCCCAAACCACACACGCGCGGCCAGGACCCCTTTCTTGACGGGCGGGCCCCCTACCCCGTCTGAACATGCAGACGCGTGTGCTCGTGGACCCCCATTTCATGAAGCGGGCCCCCAACCTCAAGTAACCACAATCACAATAACAAACAAAGTTCAACAACACAAGTTCAGCACTCCACGGGCACTCATGGCCACCCAAGACACCAACCGTAAAACACGGACTCAACAACCCCACAGGCACTCACGGCCTCCCAAGATACACCAACAGTAACTCACGGGCTCAACAACCCCACGGGCACTCACGGCCACTCAAAACCACCAACAGTAACTCACGGGCTCAACAACCCCACGGGCACTCACGGCCACTCAAAACAACTAATAGTAACTCACGGGCTCAACAACCCACAGACACTCATGGCCACTCAAAACCACCAACAGTGACGACACGGGTTCAACAACCCCACAGGCACTCATGGCCACCCAAGACAACAACACTCCTTCACCTGCCAACGTCTCTAAAACGTCTTCAACACTCCCCCAACATCAAAAAACCTTAAACTAACACTTTCAAACCAAAACCTAAATTTAGAAAATGACAAATCAAAGATCGGTTTGGTGTATACCGTAGAGGGAGACGAGGGGAGTTCGATTCTTGCAACGTTGAGACGATCCAATGGTTGATGACGTGAATAGTGCCTCCAAACCCTAGCGAAGCCTTCTCTTTTCTCACTTCTTCCTTTTCTCCTCTTTCTCTTTCTAAAAACATTAACTTAACACCACCACTTGTTTGACAAGTGGCAAGGTGGGTCCCACACCTTTTTGGAAAAATATCTGGAAGATATTTTCCAATCAGATTCGCGAAAATCGGACGTTTCGGGCCTCGAACGGGCACTTTTCCCAAGAAATTACGAAACTTGATGGGCTACAAGGAAACGGCTCAACTAAGACCGCTGCGACGACAGCTAAGCTTTTTGGATCCAAAACGGTCCTCGAATGGACCAAAACGTCGCTCGGTTGACTTTTCCAACGAAAAGTCAACATTTCCCAAATTGATCATAAAGTTTCCCTGAGTCCCCCAGAACTCACTTTGGTCGATAACGGGGTCAACTTAAGTCCGGTATGACTCTCGGGGTCATTTTAGGTTCAATTAAGTGTCTGACTTAAAAAATTTAAATTTTCCTATTTTTCGCAGGTTTGACTGGCGTTGACCGGGAGTGGTTCTTACACTGATGCTCTTCAAAGTCTAATTTGAAACTTTATAATCATGTTGGAAAAGGCTAGATTCGAACCAACGTTTTTTTTTTCGTTTGTTCCTTCTGTTCTTCAAAATCAAATTTGATTTGTTTTTCTTTTTCCTTCTTGTTCTTCAAAATCAGAACATTGAATTCGAAAAAAAATTGGGTATCAAAACAAATTTGTATCAAGGATTAAGAGGTGTTTTTTTTAAAACCAAACAGATTCGGAAAAAAAATCAACACCAATTGAAGATTTTTTTTCTCATATCCTGCACAACAAACCGAATCAAACATAATGTTAGTGACAAATAATCAACTGAATTCTAATGAATTTTAATTTTTTGTTTATAATTTCTGTTCAGGTACTTCAATTTCAGCAGCCCAAGAACCAGCCAAACTAGGATTTAGAATTTGTAGAACCTGTTCATCTGTCAATATATCTTTGTTCAAGTGTCTTAAGATTGTATGCAATATAGGTTAGTATATTGACGATAAAAAAATTCAAATAAACTAAATACTAAATTTAAATAATAGAATAACCTTTATCGATCAGCTAGCTTACTGATTACGGATTAGGAAATTGCGGTTTAGTCGAGTCCAGGTACTCCTGTCTCCTTAAGACATTTGACTGCCCCATATGGGCAGCGGTCTCCCAAGATACAACGACTAACACCAGCGAACTCAATTTCGTGTAGAGAAATCACCAGGACTAAGGAAGAATGAAAAACGTAATTGGGAGAGAAAGTGATTTTCGATATATGGTTTTGATCTTTTTGGTATTTGTAAAGTGTTTGAAGTGTGTTAGAAGATGACTTAGTAGGTTGGTATTTATAGACTCTCTAATAGGGATAAGAAGGTAATTTTATGGGGTAGCTAATCCCACAAAAACCTCCCATTAAGAGGTCATCGACAACCAACTACATAAATCACATATAAAACCATAAATTTTATATAGTACCATAAATCACCTATAAAACCACAAAATCACATTTTAACCACATTTTTCCAACAGGTACGACCCAACGACGGGGACTCTTCCTCATTCGGGTCGGGGGCGAAACTGAGGCCATCACCAACGAGATCAGGGTCGCCCCAACAGGTGTTTCAATGGGGGGGGTCCATGACCTGGAGCACCTGGTTGCCTATGGTCGACGGCTTCCGATCGTACAGGATGACACGGTGTCTATTTCATCGGACATGGGGACGTGACAGCCAGAGTAAAGTCAGTCGGGAACTTGGAAGCGGCGGCCGAGAAATGAGCCTATTAGGGTTTCACAAGAGATGTCGGCCGAGTTGGGCTTCAAGTCTGGGCCGGTGCCCGTGGATCGAGGCTTGTTGGGAGAAACGAGGATAGCTTGGGTCAAGGGGACGAGACATCCGAATGGGACATGGGATGGGCCGGGGATGGATTTTGCGCTCGGGCCGATATTGGGGTGGGTCAAGGAACCACGTCGAGGGTTGGAACGGTCCCGAATGGGGGTCCACCCATTTCTCAACATCGGGGCGGGCCTTCCATAAGGGTCAGGTCTAGTACCAACCTAAGCAAGCTCCAAGAGAACCCGGGCAAAAAAGAAAGGAGATGTAATGGGGGATCTGGGATCCAAGATGGGGTCTATGAGGATCAAGGAGATCATTTTCCCCCTTCTGAGGTAGGAGGTCGGGGGCCGAATTTTGCATATGCTCTGGCGGCAAAGGTGCTCACCACCCGCACACTCTACTAGAAGACTATGGCTGTCCGGATAGAGCGTTTGTGGGGTATGAGGAATGTGGAGGCACGACCATTGGAGTATGGGGTTGTTTCCTTCTTCTTCAAGATGACAAAGGAACGGGCAAGAGTTCTAGCTGGGGAACCATGGACATTCTGGGACTCTTTGGTCATCTTTACTGACCTTAGGGCCCATATGCGCCTGGGGAAATGGCATTCAATCATTTCTCAGTATGGGAGAGAGTGTCAAATCTCCCGGTCGGGGCATGGAACAGGGGAGTTGTGTTCCGCCTGGGTGGTGCTTTGGGAGTTTGTCAGGTTGCGGATACAGACGACAAAGGAACGGGCAAGAGTTCTGGCTGGGGAACCATGCGTATTCTGGGACTCTTTGGTCATCTTTACTGACCTTAGGGCCCATATGCGCCCGGGGGACATGGCATTCACTCATTTCTCAGTATGGGCGAGGGTGTCAAATCTCCCGGTCGGGGCAGGGAACATGGGAGTGGCGTTCCGCCTAGGTAGTGCTTTGGGAGTTTGTCAGGTTGCGGATACAGACGCAAATGGGATGTGATGGGGAAACTTCATGTGGATTCGAGTTCGGTTCGACATTTGAGTACCTCTCCAAACCAGTTGTGGTTTCGTCTTACGGAATTTCAAGTACACACACTGCTACACATTTCCTATGAACACCTACCAAACCACTGTTTTGGTGGTAGTTGTGCGGGTCACCTTTTCCCGGCATGTCCGATGAGTGGTGGAACTAATGGAACCTCCTTGAGATCTCCGACGGATCCTCGTACGACCTTAATGAAGGCTGAACATAGGAAACCGGTCCCGGAGACGAATTGGGCATACTTGGGTGGAGTATCGGGAATTCCATCTCGTCTTTTTGCCCTGATGGCTCCAGGAAGTGAGAGGATGCCGACCAAGGGTCGAGGCTAGGGGGAGTTCATATCCCAATGTCTGAGAAACCACGAGTGGTTCGATTCTTTTTGGACCGACATGGGGACCATGAAGGACCGGCAGGTCAGTCAGGGATGCCCACACCATTCTCAGCAGGGAGGAAACGTCTGGTGAGGGATGCATAGGAGGAGGATTCGGAGGGGTCTACTTGATTAGATGAAGCATCATATGCAGCGGCGGGGGGCTCAAAGCACACTCGCCTTGCGGAATGAGTCTGAAAAGGTCCAGAGGGGGGTCGGTCGGCAGTACCGCCCCTCTGGATGTAATGTGGAAGCGGTTCCACCAAAAGTTGGCACGGTACTTTCCTACATGCTCGGAGGTCAGCAATCCCGCGTTTTGGAGCCCTACCACTATAGGTCAAGGGAGGACGACACACGCTGACAACTTGGGATAGTACCTAGTCCACCATTATCTTTATCTGGTAAGTGGTCTGCTCTATTCTAGCTTCCGCCAGTCTGGATTCGATGTGTCGGTGTCGTTAGACGCTAACGCAATCCCACCTTTCAGGTGCCTTCATGACGCAGTCCGTGACTTGAGCCTTTTATATTTCTGTCTGAGTATCCTCGGTAGTGAGAAATCGTTTCATTTATCTTCTTTACTTCTAAGTTTTTATTGCTTTTTGCTCTGTAAAAACTCGTTGTATTAATATACCTCGTTTTGATCCCAAAAAAATATCTCTTCGTCTTTGCTTATCCCGCCTCATCTCTTTGTCTAGTGCGGCTATTAGTTGCTCCACAAGTTGACGGTTTTCTTCCACGACGAGGCGCTACTGGATGAACCCCCAACATCCCAGACCCATGGGACCCTAACTTTCTTCCCGATTCTGCCTTATAATTATCCATTGTATTGGTTGACCACCTCGGTGATTGCTTCAATCTTCAAGAGATCATTATCTCCACGGGCGAGGGTGATGTGGATTCAACACCGGACTCTTGCGTGGCTAGGTCGCAACGACTAGGATACTAGTGAAGTCCTTCTAGGCTACTATGAATTTTTACGGGGATAGACGAGAAAGTAAAAACAAATGGTTAATTGCAAGCAGTAATTGAAACTTATAAATTAATGAAATAATTGAATGATGGAAATCATACCTTGCGAACCTGGTCGGGGAGTTAGGTCGCCAGGCGAGAAATACCTCAATCCAACGCTAATGTAGGGAGCAAGGGACTCGGACGTCTTGCAGGTTTTGCATCCCCTCTGCATAATATTCAACGACCTGCTTCCCTACAGGTTTTCAACTCATTTTTTGCCTGAGATCTTACACTTGTTCGACTTGGCCTACCAAATTTTCATTTTAAGTCATCGCATTTTAAGAAACACAAAATTATTATATTTAAACAAGTGCTCATAATACACTCAGGTAAAGGCTAGTGGCGAAGAAGCAACTTCTAGTCCTCGGGGCAGATCGAGAACTCCTCAAGGATGCCATTATAAGGGAACTTTCCTTTCTTCAACTCAACTGTTGTATATTCGGCCCACCAATCCTTGCATTCGTTTTTTCAGTCTTTGTATTGGTTCGTGGCGACCCTCTCTTCATAGATCAGTAATGGGGCATTGTCTTCGGCAAAATCGTACAAGCACTAAAAAACAGGTAACTGAGACGTAGTAATTAAAAATAGAATCTACGAAAACAAAGTAAGAAAAATTATATAGTTCTTACGGTTAGCCGGCTACAAAGCACCAACCTCCATGATGTGTTGAGATCGTCGAAATTGGTTGTTATCGGGAGGCAGGCACGAACTATGGATCTGATGTCCATCACGAGCTTGTGCTCCCCAGTTTTGCAGATGAGAATCCCCTCATCCCAATCCATCTTGATCTTCCCCTCTCGGACTGCGAGGTCATGAAAATACCTGGGTGACCCCCATTTTCTTCTTACCTTTCTTCAAGAATGCATTAAGGGTAATGTTGTATTGGTTGGATTTTTCTTTAGAGCAGATGCAGGGTCTTTCCGACCCAACGAGACCGATGATGGGGAAGAAGATGCACTGACGACCAACCCTAATGAGTCAGGCCTTTGACGGTTAGAATGGGATCTATCTTGAGACTGACAAGGGGAACTCGTTCCGCTGCATTACCCCTTCCATAGAAGTATAACCTGAGGAAGGTCACTATGTCGACTTTCGACATCCTACATTACAAAATCTTGAAACATATAAATTAAACCTAGATTACGCATTATACAACTAGATAGGTTTTACAAATTTCTAAAATCAATTACATATTCTAACAAGATCTAAATTCAATTAATAATTTTATAAAATTACAATCATTAAAAAATAAAAATAAAATCATTCATTACAATTAATAAGTAAATTTCTGATTCTTTGTTACCTCAAAATCCCGTAAAATCAAGACCAATCCAAAATCATTCCTAAAACATTCTCATTCAAAACTACTTTCAAGTCATGTAAGCTAGCTAACAACCGTCTACAATCAAACCTAAAATGTAACTAAAATTCAGCCTAAAATCAAACTAATTGGAAATCTAACCTAAAGTTGAACCTAAAACACGTAGTGACTCTTTTCTCCCTAACTCCATGAATGTAGTAATACTTCTTTGTGTGAATGTCCATGCGGTATTTGTTGTTAGTTGGAAATCCCTTCCACACCCTGTGGTAAAACATCATGTTGTGACCGTACTCCCCACCAATGTCATTCATACATATTCAGCATGCCTTGTAACCCTTTTTTTATAAGCGAATTATTATTAGCAATCGATATGCAGAGAAAAGAGATCAATGAAAAAGAGGTATCCCCAAAATGGGGTCCCTATTTTTGTGGTGTTTTTTGTGGTGGCTCAAAACCAGCCACCACAAAAACACCAAAGACCAAAAACCAACAGTCCACAATCCAACACAAGAATCCAACAAAAAAAAATACAAACAACAAAATAAAAACTGCAACTCGCCTCCGATTCCTCTCCAAACACCTCCCGGGGTCTCACTCTTAGTCTTCAAAAGTAACTTCACTTCGAAACGACCAAGAATTCCAACAAACTCCGAAGGAGTGATGATTGATTTTAGCCAACACCTCATCCACCGTGACCATCACCTGATTAAACACTACTACATTCCTGACTAACCAAATATGCCACAACACCAAATAACCTACTCGAACCCAACCTCCCCACCAAACCAGAGTTCCTAACTCCTTCCACCACAAAAGCACACCCACATGGCTTGTAACCCTTACTCTGAATGCCCCTCTAACATCCCTAAACCAAGGCAGTCGATGATGTTCCACATGACTGCAACATGCCTATTGAACGTCTCCCTACATGATGCATCATAGGTCACAACCCCAACTTGTCAGCACTCAAAAAACTCGTCAATAACTGACCTCGTCAATACATTCAGACACTTGCCAAGCGACTTCGAACCTGATATCAACAATGTCATTACGTTAAAATATTTGTTCATATACATGTATGGGGTAAGTTGTAAGAAAGCACAACAATGAGCCATATGATATGAGGCACAACAGTTGCATTAAATGGGGAAAACATATGTGGCCAATGCAAGACGCACATTGCGGGTTTCCGATGCAAACGAAGGGAATACCTTGTCAAAAGTGTTGGAGATAGAATATATCTAGAGTTTGAAACAAATCAAACTCTGTAGATAATATTGTACAGGTTTTGAAATACTTACCCTATCTGTAACCCACTACTTATACATGTGTTTAATGTTAATAAACGCACCGGTTTAAACTCCAATATGGTATCAGAGCGTTACCAATTTTAAACCTTATTTCCTTTTCTCTAAATCGCTTCCGCACCTATTCCATTTTTTTCCTTTCTGCGATCGCATCTTCTCCAGCGTGCTTGCGCGTCTTCCTTCCTGCAAGCCTTTATCTCAGTTATGCGCAGCACATCATGGCTGATCCCCGCCATTATCCTGCACTTACAGTATCAAATATTCTTGCTGCGATTCCGATCACTCTTGAGATGGACAAGGAACAGTACTCGTCGTGGGCGGAACTCTTCAAAATCCATTGCCATGTTTACCGATTTCTGCACCACATCTTGCCAGATACGATCAGATCAAGCTCCTCTCAGCCACCATCACCTGCTGCTCTGGCCGCCACTCCTGCTGCTCAGACCGTTCCCGCTGCTGTTGTTGATGCAGATGCAACAGGTTCCTCAACAGAGGTGTCCACATAGGCAACAGATTCAGTTCCTTCGGTGACCCAACTGCAGGATATCACGCCCCAATTTCAGTAAATCGAACTCGGGACGCGAACGTTTTAAAAACATAAAAACACTTGAAACCTGTTTTCATTAAACCACTTTAAAATACCAATTTAGTTCAACAAAAATATTAATTACAACTTAAAACACGTCCCAACAAGTGGACAAAAACGAGGTACACGTCACTAGACTTAAAACACCCAGAAACCCGGTTCAAGCTCTTCAAGCTTCAGAAGCTCACCTAGTCCGTCCCACGAACAGTACCTGTAGGAAAAGAAGCTAGGGGTGAGCGTTCGCTCACCACCACGGATAACAGATTGACTACGTCATAATTAGCAGACCAAGCACGTGACACCAACAACGACTCAACACCGGGGAACACCATCCCCAACCCAAGTACTCTAACTGAACATACACCCATTGTTGCCTTCCCTGACCAACTCGACACCCTGACACGTAAAGTAGACCCGACACAACCATTGACGACCTCTTCCAAGGACTCCAAAGAAGTTACGCAACACCAAACAGCATCACAATGGATCACGCACCAACAAGATCACGAAGGATCGCACACCAAACAAGATCACAAAGGATCGCAAACCAGCTGCCAAGAACGCCCTCCCGGGACTCTAACCCGGTCAGGCCAACCCAAGAATGCTGCAACTTACCGGGACTCTAACACATAAGCCAGCCGGAAAATGCTGCAACTTACTGGGACTCTAACCCATAAGCCAGCCAGAAAATGCTGCAACTTACTGGGACTCTAACCCATAAGCCAGCCAAGGTATGCTCACAAACCCAAACCACACACGCGCGGCCAGGACCCCTTTATTGGCGGGCGGGCCCCCTACCCCGTCTGAACATGCAGACGCGTGTGCTCGTGGACCCCCGTTTCAGGAAGCGGGCCCCCAACCTCCGGTAACCACAATCACAATCACAATCACAATCACAATCACAAGCAAGTTCAACAACCAGTAACAACACAGGTTCAACACTCACAAGCACTCATGTCCACCCAGACACCAACGGTAAAACTCGGACTCAACAGCCCCACAGGCACTCACGGCCTCCCAAGACACACCGACAGTAAGACACGGACTCAATAGCCCCACAGGCACTCACGGCCTCCCAAGACACCAACCAAGACACGCTTGCAACTTACCGAGACTCTAACTCGTAAGCCAACTAAAGAAAGCTTGCAACCCCCCGAGACTCTAACTCGGTAGGCCAGCCAAAGACACCAACCTTAGTACACGGGCTCTCAAGGCCACCCAAAAAACCAAAGGTAAAGACACGGGTTCCACAACCCCACGGGCACTCATGGCCACCCAAAACTCAACGATAAAACACGCTTGCAACTTACCGAGACTCTAACTCGTAAGCCAGCTAAAACACAAACAGTAAAGTACGGGCTCTCATGGCCACCCAAACACGAATAATAACACGGGCTCTCATGGTCACCCAAGACTCAACAATAATAATACACGGGCTCTCAAGGCCACCCAAGACGCCAAAATAAACAATTAGCCTCCGGCTTAACCCAAGCCTCCAACAGTCCTAATATCAACAGTTTCACAATCAACCTCCGGGCATGGTCATATGCCTTCTAGTACTCCTAATATCAACAAGTTCACAAAAAACCTCCGGGCATGGTCATATGCCTCCAGTACATCAATTAACGCTAAGTTCTCTGCTCCTACGACACTACTAAGTGTCACATGCTTTTCTCATAATCGCTACGATCCCGTATCATGCATTTCTAATAATTACTACGATCCCGTATCATGCTTTTCTAATATTTAAATAAACCTACTCAACCCACGACACCCCGGTGTCACATACAATTCTACTGTTAACTTTCCCTAGTCAGGGCCGAGATCCGGCTACTTTTCCCTACCTCGTGCGTGTTCTCCCAAAAGCCAACCACGAGCTCCGGTGATGATCTCAGTCACTCACCCAGCTTTCCCTTGCCCCGGTCCGTGGCACGATCTAAAGGAACGCAATTTAAAGTCACTAAACAACTCGCAGGAATAAACCGAAAACCATTAAACTCGAAGCCCAAACTTAACCCCGACAATGTGATCACTCCCAAACTTCCCAATTACTCGACATTGTCGATAAAGGACCCGCAAAGGCCCGATTCGCCCGACATGGCGAATCTGCCCGGGTTTTGTTAATTGCCTTACGGGGCTCCAAAAGCCCCCGTTTTCGTTTCTACGGTCTTAGAATATTTCAAGGAACCCAATGTACTTGCCCGAATCGAATTCCGACTCCCGAGTCAATTAAATGACGTTTAAAGTTTCTAAACCCGATAAATTACAACTTCTCCAACTTAATTCCAATTTTCGATTCGGTTAAGGATAAATGGTCCGGGGAACGTTTTAAACCACCCGAACGATAAAACCCGAGCACCCGAGCACGTGGGCCCCACCCAAAATACTTGGCCGAGCCCTAGGGTTTAAGGGGAGGCTCGGCCACCACGTGGTGGCTGCTGCCAGCTCCGGCCAGCCACCTCATGGCCGGCCGGCCACCACCCACGGTGGCCAGAGCTCCTCCCGAGTCTCCGGTCACCGTAAAACGTGAAATTAAACCCCCAAACACCTCTAAAACGTCTCCAACACCTCCCCAACCTCCACACAACCCTAAATCATTCGTTTTAACAAAACCCTAGCTTTCCAAAATAATCAAAACGAGAATCGGTTTGGGTATTACCGTAGAGGAGGATGAGGGGAACGGGATTGCTCTTTTCTTTGAATCGATCCAAGGGTTGAAAATCCCCCAAAACCCTAGCTTCTTCACCTTCTCTCTTCTTCTCCTTCTCCTTCTCTCTCTAACTCTCTTCTTCTTTTCTAATTTAATCAACTAACTACAATTTCTATTTTTTTTTCTCTTTAAAACCCCATACTCGGCCACCACTTCCCCTCCACACCTTTTCCCTCCAAAACTAACACCACCATGTAGTTGACAAGTGTCAAGGTGGGTCCCACACCTTTTGGAAAATATCTAGTTGATATTTTCCAATCAGTATCAAGAAAAACAGACGTTTCGGGCCCCAAACGGGCACTTTTACCAAGAAATTACGAAACTTGACGGGATACAAGGAAACGGCTCAACTAAGACTGCTGCGACGACGGCTAAGCTTTTCGGATCCAAAACGGTCCTCGAATGGACCAAAACGTCGCTCGGTTGACTTTTCCAGCGAAAAGTCAACATTTCCCAAATTGATCAGAAAGTTGCCCTGAGTCCCCCGGAACTCACTTTGGTCAATAACGGGGTCAACTTAAGTCCGGTATGACACTCGAGGTCATTTTAGGTTCACTTAACTGTCAGTCTTAAAAAAATTAAATTTTCCTGTTTTTCGCAGGTTTGACTGGCGTTGACCGGGAGTGGTTATTACACCGGATGTCTCCGCCCAAATAGTGGTTGTCCTCGGTTCTCCATCTCTTGCCGATGTTCCTATGGATGTTTGGGATCGTCTCGACGCTACCGTGCTCCAATGGATTTATGGTACAATTTCTAGCGACTTGCTTCAAACAATTATTGTACCAGATAGCACTGCTGCCCGGGCATGGAACTCTCTTCGCCTTATTTTTCAGGATAATAGGCATTCTCGTGCCGTTTACCTTGAGCATCAATTCTCTACTACGAAATTATACAATTTCGCTAATGTTTCTGGATTTTGTCAAGAGCTTAAAATTGTTGCAGATCAGTTTTCGGATTTGGGGGCTCCTGTATCCAATAACCGACTGGTGCTTCAATTGGTTGCGGCGCTCTGGGAGGCATATGAAAATGTTGCCACATTGATTCCGCAAAACGACCCGCTTCCTCCATTTTATGAAGCTCGGTCTTAGCTAATTCTGGAGGAGACTCGCAAGTCAAAACAAGCAGCTTCTGGTGCTCAGTTATCGAGCTCGGCTTTATATACAA
Organism: Erodium maritimum; assembly: GCA_963921825.1. Lineage (NCBI taxonomy): Eukaryota > Viridiplantae > Streptophyta > Magnoliopsida > Geraniales > Geraniaceae > Erodium > Erodium maritimum. The sequence goes on from OY997588.1 coordinate 116,388,580, forward strand.
ATTCAGCTCCTACTTCTCCTAAGGATGGTGGTGATAAAGCCCATGCTCGTGGTTCCTCTCGTGGTCGCATGGCTGGTCGTGAAAGGAAGACCAAATGTCATGCCCCAAATTCAGTAAAACCGTACCCGGAACGGGAACGTTTAATTTAATAAAACCTTTTCAAACCTTTTGAATAAATCGCTTTAAAACCACAATTTAGTTAATCCAAATAATAATTTACAACTCAAAAGTACGTCCCAACAAGCGAACAAAATACAAGGTATACGTCGCTAGACTCAAAAGTAAACCCAGACTCCCGCTCCTAGCGCTTCAAGCTTCGGAAGCTCACCTAGTCCATCCTGCGACCAGTACCTGTAGGAAAAGCAGCTAGGGGTGAGCATTCGCTCACCACCACGGATAACAGACTGACTACGGCATACTTAGCAGACAATGCCGGTAACACCAACAACAACAGAACACCGGGGACTACTATCCCCAGACTCAAGTAACTCGACTGACACACAAACCGTTACCTTCCTCAACCGACTCAACACTCGGACTCGTAATGTAGACCCGACACAACGATTTATGACTTCCTCCAAAGACACGACAGATAACCACGCAACACCCAAGATCACTAAGGATCACACACCAAACAAGATCACAAAGGATCGCACTCCAACTTCTCAGTAACCCCCTCGCCCTTTACCGATCCCTGTCAGGCCAGGCGGTCGACCTGTCGCCACTTTTGCCAATCCCTGTCAGGCCAGGCGGTCGACCTGTTGCACTTTTCCCGACACAAAGTCGGATCAGGCTGTCGACCTGTCACCACCACGCACGCGCGGCCAAGACCCCTTTCCTCACAGGCGGGCCCCATACCCCGTCTGAACATGCAGACGTGTGCGATCAAAGGACCCCCGTTATTATGAAGCGGGCCCCCAACCTCAGGTAACCACAATCACAATCACAAGCAAGTTCAACAAACAGCAACAACACAGGTTCAATACTCCACAGGCGCTCATGGCCACCCAAGACACCTACAGTAAAACACGGGCTCAACAACCCCACGGGCACTCACGGCCACCCAAAACACGCCAACTGTGAAGCACGAGCTCAACAACCCCACGGGCACTCACGGCCACCCAAGACACACCAACAGTAAAGACACGGGCTCAACAACCCCACGGGCACTCATGGCCACCCAAGACACACCAACAGTAAAGACACGGGCTCAACAACCCCACGGGCACTCATGGCCACCCAAAACACACCAACAGTAAAGACACGGGTTCAACAACCCCACGGGCACTCATGGCCACCCAATAAACAATTACACAATCAACCTCCGGGCATAACCAATGCCTCCAGCAATTCTAATATCAACAGACTCATAATCAACCTCCGGGCTTAACCAAATGCCTCCATCAGTTCTAATATCAACAGTTCACTGCTCCTACGACACTACTAAGTGTCACATGCATTTCTATTGTTCGATAGGTTCCCGTATCATACGACACCACCCGGTGTCGCCTGCCTTTCTATTATTCGATAAACTTACCTAACCCACGACACCCAAGTGTCACATGCATTTCTACTCTTAACTTTCCCTAGTCAGGGCCGAGATCCGGCTACATTTCCCTACCTCTTGAAGCGTGTCACAATCGATGCTCGCTCTCCGGAAATGCTCCAAATTTCCCGCTTAGCCTCCTCTTTCCACGGTAGGCGACACGGTCTACAATTATTGCAATTAACACACTTTTTAAGTAAGCAGGCGAAACCCGAATTTAAAGAATTAAACGCCCAAACTCAACCCCGACAATGTCGATCACTCCCAAACTTCCCAATTACTCGACATTGTCGATAATGGGCTCGGAAAAGCCCGATTCGCCCGACATGGCGAATCTGCCCGGGTTTTGAAAACGTCCTTCCGGGGCTCTGAAAATTCCCGTTTTCGTTTCTACGGTCTTAGAATAATTCAAGGGTTCCAACGCAATCGACGGAATCGATTTCCGACTTCCGAGTAATTTATTTCGCGTTTAAAGTTTCTAAACCCGTCAATTACAACCTTCACAATTTAATTCCAAAATTCGTTCCGGGTGTGAATTAACGACTTGGGCCCCAAACGGGCGAACACCCGAACACGAAAACCCATAACCCGAACACGTGGGCCCCAAACGGCCATAATGGGAAAATGTCATTTTCACCCCCAAAACGTTCCTAACGAACCTCAAACCTCAACCATTCAACTTTAACCCAATTCTAACCAAAACCTAACCATATTTGACTCGTTTAAACTCAAACCCTAAAATTAAAACGTACCAAAACGAAAATCGAATAGGTTCTCACCGTAGGGAATGATGACGGGAGCTCGATTCTTCAACCGCTGAGACGATCCGCCGGTTGGATCGTCGGGAAATCACCAAAACGTCACACTTTCTCTCCTCTTTTTCCCTTTTCTCCTTCTCTTTCTTCTCTCCACTTTCTCTCTCTACTTCTTCTCTTTTTTTGAACTATGGCCGTGTAACACTCTTCCTTACCTTTTTGTTTTGTTCAAAAAATACAACTAACACTTAATTACAAAACTACCACCAAGGTCTCATCTTTTGTTTTGTTCAAGAAACCTAACACCACCACATAATTGACATGTGGCAAGTGGGTCCCACACCTTTTGGAAAATATCTTCTAGATATCTCGGGCCCCGAACGGGCACTTTTTCCAAGAAACTACGAAACTTCACGGGCTATAAGGAAACGGATCAACTAAGACCGTTGTGACGACGGCTAAGCTTTTTGGATCTAAAACGGACCTCGAATGGACCAAAACGTCGCTCGGTTGACTTTTCCAGCAAAAAGTCAACCTTTCCCAAATTGGTCAGAAAGTTGCCCTGAGTCCCCCGGAACTCATATTGGTCGATATCGGGGTCAAATCAAGTCCGATATGACCCTCGTGGTCAAATTTAGGTTCATTTAGGTGTCTGTCCAAAAATTTAAAATTTTCCTGTTTTTCACCGATTTGACTGGCGTTGACCAGGAGTGGTTCTTACACCAATTCTCGGGCTGCTCGTGGTCGTCAATCTCAGCCTCAACCACAACAAGCCCTGCAATCTGGGCCGGTTTCCTCTTGGCCCATGTCTTGGAATGGTCAGCCCATTTGGCCTGGCCCGCAAGCTGCTACTTGGGCAGGTCACTATGGTCCCTGGGCCGGCCCAATGCAAGCCCCTCCCCCCTTCCCATACCCGAATGCACCTGGGAAGTGGGTCCGGGCCTCACCTAACCAGCAGCAAGCTGGAGTCTTGGGCCCCCGCCCGTCCGGTTCCATCAGGCCCACGTCGCAGTTCCAACCGATATTAATTCCACCATGGAAAATCTATCACTACATCAGCCACCCGACTCCACATGGTACATGGACAGTAGCGCCTCCTCTCACATGACGCCCAACTCAGGTATCCTCGATTCTTTTGTTAATTCGAACTTAAATCGTTCTATCATAGTTGGTAATGGCAATATTATTCCCATTTCTGGTTACGACATAGCATCTATTTTTCCATCTCACCCTCACTACACCTTGAATGATGTCCTACATGCACCCAAAATTGTTAAAAACCTAATTTCGGTACGCCGTTTTGTTAAGGATAATAATGCCTCAATAGAATTTGACCCCTTTGGTTTTTGTATGAAGGATTTTCGGACGGGACATCCGGTTTTGAGATGCAATAGCACATGAGAGTTGTACCTTGTCACTTCTACAGTTTCTCCTTGTAAGAACCACTCCCGATCAACGACAGTCAAACTTGCGAAAAACAGGAAAATTTAAAAAATTTAAGACAGACACTTAAATTAACCTAAATTGACCCCGAGGGTCATACCAGACTTAAGTTGACCCCGATATCGACCAAAATGAGTTCCGGGGGACTCAGGGCAACTTTCTGATCAATTTGGGAAATGTTGACTTTTCGCTGGAAAAGTAAACCGAGCGACGTTTTGGTCCATTCGAGGACCGTTTTGGATCCAAAAAGCTTAGCCGTCGTCGCAACGGTCTTAGTTGAGCCGTTTCCTTGTAGCCCGCCAAGTTTCGTAATTTCTTGGAAAAAGTGCACGTTCGGGGCCCGAAACGTCCGATTTTCGCGAATCTGATTGGAAAATATCAAGTAGATATTTTCCAAAAGGTGTGGGACCCACCTTGCCACTTGTCAACCAAGTGGTGGTGTTAGTTTTGGGGGGAAAATAAAGATGAGGCTACATAGTGAGGGGTTCAGCCACTTTAAAAAAAAGGAGAAAAAAATAGAAAAAAATAGAAAAAAAAAAGGAAGAGAAGGTTTAGAGAGAGAAGGAGAAGAAGAAGAAGAAGAAGAAGAAGAAGAAGAAGAAGAAGAAGAGAGAAGGAGAAAGGGGTTAGGTTTAGGAGAGATCGAACCTTTGGATCGTCTCAAGGCAAGGAGCAATCGACTTCCCCTCGTCTTCCTCTTTGGTAAGACCTAAACCGATCGTTATTTTGTTAACTTTTGAAAGTTAGTGTTTGGGTGAAACTATTAGTTTAGGGTGTGTTGAGGTTGGGAGAATTGTTGGAGACGTTTTGGAGGTGTTTGGAGGTGAAGGGGCAAGTTTTCTGGTGACTGGAAGCTCGGGAGGAGCTCCGGCCATCGTGGGTGGTGGTCGGCCGGCCATGGGGTGGCTGGCCGGAGCTGGGACCAGCCACCACCATTGTGGCCGAGCCCCACTTTAATCCCTAGGGCCCACGGCCAAGTTGGGCCGGGTGGGGCCCACGTGCTCGGGTGCTCGGGTTTAGTGTTCGGGTGGTTTAAAACGTTCCCCAGACCATTTATCCTTAAACGAATCGAAATTTGGAATTAAATTGGAAAAGTTGTAATTAACGGGTTTTAGAAACTTGAAACGGTAATTAATCGACTCGGAAGTCGGAATTCGATTCTGTCAAGTACATTGGGACCCTTGAATTATTCTAAGACCGTAGAAACGAAAACGGGAATTTTTGGAGCCCCGGAAGGGCATTTCCAAAACCCGGGCAGATTCGCCATGTCGGGCGAATCGGGCCTTTACGGGTCCTTTATCGCCAATGTCGAGTAATTGGGAAGTTTGGGAGTGATTGACATTGTCGGGGTTACGTTTGGGCGTTAAGTTTATCGAATTTCAGTTTATTCCTGCAAGTTTAAAGTGCATTAAAAAATGTGTTCTTTTAGATCGTGCTGTGGACCGAGGCAAAGGGAAGCTAGGCGAGTGAATGGGATCACGCCGGGGCTTAGTTGAGCACTTTTGGATAATTACTCGAGGTAGGGAAAAGTAGCCGGATCTCGGCCCTGACTAGGGAAGGTTAACTGTAGAATTGCATGTGACACCGGGGTGTCGTGGGTTATTTAGGTTATCGAATATTAGAAAAGCATGATACGGGAACGTAGAAATTATTAGAAATGCATGTGACACTTAGTAGTGTCGTAGGAGCAGTGAACTTAGCGATATTAGAATTACTGGAGGCATATGACCATGCCCGGAGGTTGTTTGTGTAAATTGAGTTTTGGGTGGCCATGAGAGCCCGTGTTATTATTGTTGAGTTTTGGGTGGCCATGAGAGCCCGTGTTATTATTGTTGAGCTTTGGGTGGCCATGAGAGCCCGTGTTATTATTGTTGAGTTTTGGGTGGCCATGAGAGCCCGTGTTATTATTGTTGAGTTTTGGGTTTCCATGAGAGCCCGTGTTATCATTGTTGAGTTGGGTGGCCACGAGAGCCCGTGTTATTATTGTTGAGTTTTGGGTGGCCATGAGAACCCGTGTTATTATTGTTGAGTTTTGGGTGGCCATGAGATCCCGTGTAGTATTGTTGAGTTTTGGGTGGCCGTGAGTGCCCGTGGGGTCGTGAACCCGTACTTTACCGTTGGTGTCTTGGGTGGCCAAGAGGGCCCGTAGGGTTGTTGAACCCGTGTTTGTTGTCGATGTCTTGGTGGCCATGAGTGCCTGTGGAGTTGGGACTGTTGTTGTTACTGTCTATTGAACTTTGTTTGTGATTGTGATGTGTGGTGTAGCTAGCCTCCAGACTGGGATCGGGAGAAGCGGAGAGGTTGTGGGCTAGCTCCCCGACTGGGATCGGGGGAAGGACGCGCGGGTGTGGCTAACCACCCGACTGGGATCGGGTGAAGCGGAGAGGTTGTGGGTTAGCCTCCCGACTGGGATCGGGAGAAGTTGCGCGACAGGTCGACCGCCTGACCTGACTGGGATCGGTAAAGGGCGACAGAGAGAAATGGTTACTGAGCAGCTGGTATGCGATCCTTTGTGATCTTGTTTGGTGTCCGTTGTGATCTTGGGTGTTGCGTGGTTGTCTGTCGTGTCTTTGGAAGAGGTTGTCAATCGTTGTGTGGGGTCTACATCACTTGTCTGAGTATTGAGTCGGTTGAGGAAAGTTTTTGTCGCGTGTGTGTCTTTTTAGTCGTTGTTGGTGTCACCGGCTTTGTCTGCTAAGTATCCTGTGGTCAGTATGTTATCTGTGGTGGTTAGCAAATGCTCACCCCTAGCTGCTTTTCCTACAGGTACCGTTCGCAGGCTGGACTAGGTGAGCTTCTGAAGCTTGAAGAGCTAGAAGCGGGTTTATGGGTTATTTTGAGTCTAGTGACGTGTACCTCGTCTTTTGTCCACTTGTTGGGACTTATTTTTGAGATGTAAATATTATTTTGTTGAACAATTCATGATTTTAAAGTGAATTATAAAAAGGGTTTCAAAATGGTCTATTGTTTCAAAACGTTCGCGTCCCGAGTTCGGTTTACTTAAATTGGGGCGTGACAGCTTGGTATCAGAGCTCGAGGTTTCACACCTCGGACTGCACGTCAATTAGGTGGGAGAGTCGAGTCAGTAAAGTCCCGTCGTGTGTTGGGTACGCAAGTCGGAACTCGTGTGTAGACCCGTCAGGACATGTGTCCTGTTTTTGTTATGTGCTTGTGCAGTACGGGGTTACTGGCACAATGTTTGTGTGTTGCTGCGTGAAATGTTTTTAAACTGTTGCGACTCAACTCAGGAGCGCTCCTGTAGTCGAGCGTGACGGTGTTGATGTCAAGTGGCTACAATGTAGTTCGGGGACGCCTGGACCGGGTTGTAACTACCTGATGTCAAGAAATGAGGCTTTTAATGGAGTGGAAAAAGTTTTAAAATTGGTTGGCCTTGTGGGCGTGTTTTGGGTTTGGTTGGGCCGGTGGGCGTGTGTGACTTTGTTTGGCCCGGTGGGCGTGTGTGACTTTGGTTGGCCCAATGGGTGTGTATTGTTCTTGCTCGGCCGTGTTGGCTTATGTTTGAGGTCGGTCTTGAGTTTTCGTACTTGTGTTATATGTTTAGTGGTCGTTTGTCTGCGACGTACTAATATACGGGTCGCTATTAGCAGGGAAAGTTACAAATGCCCTAGGTTAGACATAGCGGGGGTACGTAGTGTGAAATCATCACCGCTAGGAGATCGGGGTCACTGGTTTGACCCGGAAGGTGAAATGGTCAGGACTGAGTGCCGGCCCGGTAGGAGGCACGACACGGCCTGGGTGTCGGCCCGGTATGGGGCACGACCCGGCTTGGTAACCGGCCCGAAAGGTGGCCCGGCCCGGGTCGTGTGCCGGCCTGGTCCAGTGAGCCGCTTTCGAATTGTTTGTTGTTGTTGGTTCGTTGTGCGGTTAGGTTTGTTGTCGCGTGTGTTGGCGCACGTTGGTGCGGTCTATTTGAGGTTTCTTTTACTAATACTAGTATTTAAAGTATTAATAGCGTGAGCGGTGTGACGTGTTAGTGATAAGCACGCTAGAGTAAACATAGACCGTGTGAACGCTAGTCTCTTGAGCTTGTCGTCGTTATATAAATTCGCAAACTAAACGTTTGCGTGTATCTGTGCAGAGGATACATACTTATGACTCGTGGCAGACGAGGGAGAGCTGCTGTGGCACGGGGACGAGCGCCCGCGCGAGGCAGGCGGGACGGTCTGCGGGGACACCAGGATCGGTGCCCACCGTTGAGCCCGCCGAGTACCCAGAGGCGCAGGGTACTCCTGTCGGTGAGGACAGGAGGAGCGATGCAGGACCTTCTACGGGCACGCCCAGCGTCCCGCCGGTCGCAGACCCACCCGTTGCGACTGCCCTGGACGAGCTGACCAGGACAGTCCAGAGTTTAGTGGCGATTATCGCCAGTCGAGAGTCGGCATCGCCAACTCCGGAGGCAGCAGCGGTCCCGTTGAGGGCCGTTCAGACAGAGGATCATACCTCTCGGGCACTACTAGATTTCCTGAAGCTCGGGATACCTACATTTGTCGGGGAGCCGAACCCCGACCTAGCCGAGAGGTGGCTAGAGCAGGTCACACGAGACCTGGATACATCAGGTATCGAGGATGGCCGTCGCAGAGTGTCCTTCGCGGCCCATCAGTTGAGAGACAGCGCCTACCACTGGTGGGGGCGGGTGAAGGACAGAGTCGGGCACGACTACGATGCCTTCCAGACCGTCTTTCTGATGCAGTATTTCCCCGAGTCGGCTCGGGTGGAGCGACATCGGCAGTTCCTAGAACTGCAGCAGGGTGGAATGTCAGTGGCAGAGTACGAGGCCAAGTTCAAGCCCTGACCAGGTTCACGCCAGAGATGGTGGCGACGGAGCAGAACCGCTGCCTACGGTTCCAGGGAGGACTGAAGCCGGTGATTCGGAACCAGGTTCTCGCCCTGAGGTTACGGGAGTACTCGGAGCTTGTGGATACGGTAGCGACAGTGGAGCAGGGTCTCCAAGAGGCAGTCAGGACTGGTGAGGTTCGACAGCGGCCGACCAGCTTTGCAGGGCCGTCCGAGTAACGAGACCCGAGGAGGCAGAGGACCACAGGGTTCTTCCGACCACCGACTCATCAGGGTGGAGTGAGACAGCGGGGGTCAATGGCATCAGTTGGGCCAGGCGCGTCAGAGAGGGCGCCGACGTGCTTTATATGCGGACAGCAAGGCCACTTCCGTCGCGAGTGTCCGATGGGAGGAGGGCCCGCGACGCTGCCAGCGACCAGCCAGACGGGCCAGGGCACGGAGTCGAGAGCCGACGAGATCGGTTGTTTCCGATGCGGCCGGGTTGGACACACCATTGCGTGGTGCCGTGAGCCGTCGAGGGCAACGTCAGCGCAGCGACCGCAGCAGTCGCGTACAGTACAGTCGCCCAGGGGTCGTCCTCGACAGAGTCAGCAGTCGAGGTTGTCACAGCCTTCTACGAGCGCATCGATTCCGAGACAGCAGCAGAGTCACGGGTATTCAGCAGCCAGTGCGCCGGGTCAGAGGCAGCAGGCCTCGCAAGGGAGAGTGTATGCAGTTACCGACTCCCGAGCCCCAGGATCTACTACGCACCGTGAGACCATCCAGGGTACGTGTTTATTGTATCATTTATGGGCTTTGTTCTTATTTTATACCGGGGCGTCGCATTCGTTTATTTCATTGAGTTGTGCTGAGGGGTTGGGACTGAGTTTAGAGCCGTTGAGTCCACCCCTGTGCCTGGACACCCCAGTTGGGGGTGGAGTATCTTTGACTAGAGTCTGTCATGCCTGGGAGATTAGAGTCGCAGACTGTCCTTGCCCTGGTGATCTTCTCGTACTGGGAATGACGACCTTTGATGTGATCTTGGGAATGGATTGGATGGCGAGGTACCGAGCCAACATCGATTGCTACAGGCGACGAGTAACAGTGACAGCAGGCAACACGACGGTGAAGTGTGTGCTGGGTAGTAAGAGCGGGGTTCTCCTGTCGGCGTTGTCCGCAGAGGAGGAGGTATCGGTTGTGCCGAGCCGAGTGTTACCGCGAGTGGTATGCGAGTTCCCCGAGGTCTTCCCCGAGGAGTTGAGCGGGTTGCCACCAGAGCGTGAGGTGGAGTTTGGGATTGACCTAGTGCCGGGAACGGCGGCGATATCGATGGCGCCCTACCGGTTTGCGCCGGCAGAGTTGACTGAGCTGAAGCGTTAGCTCGAGGAGCTTCAGCAGAAGGGATTTATCCGCCCGAGTGTATCGTCGTGGGGAGCACCAGCACTCTTCGTGAAGAAGAAGAGTGGAGAGTTACGGATGTGTATAGATAACCGGAAGCTGAACCGGGTTACGATGAAGAACCGATACCCGATGCCGAGGATCGATGACTTGTTGGATCAGTTGAGAGGGTCGACATGCTTCTCAAAGATCGATCTGCGATCCGGTTATTATCAGTTGCGAGTCCGTGAGGGGGACGTCGCAAAGACTGCATTCCGGACACGCTATGGGCACTACGAGTTCCTGGTGATGCCGTTCGGGCTGATGAACGCACCTGCAGCATTCATGGATCTGATGAACAGTATCTTCCGGCCATACTTAGATCAGTTTGTGGTGGTTTTCATGGACGACATCTTGATCTACTCGCAGAACGAGGCGGCACATGAGTCACATCTTAAGGCTGTTCTGACTCTACTGCGAGAGCATCAGCTATATGCCAACCTGAAGAAATGCGAGTTCTGGCTCGCTGAGGTGAAATTCCTCTGTCACATCGTATCCCGTGACGGCATACTGGTCGATCCGTCGAAGATCGACGCGGTTTCGAAGTGGGCACGGCCAAAGAGTGTCTTCGAGATCCGTAGCTTTCTGGGGTTGGCAGGCTATTATCGGCGGTTTGTCCAGGATTTTGCGCGACTAGCCGCGCCGATGACCCTGTTGACGCGCAAGGGAGTAGGATTTGTGTGGATAGAGGAGTGTGAGGGTGCGTTCACGGAGTTGAAGACTCGTCTGACTACTGCTCCAGTGTTGGTAGTGCCAGAGCACGGGATCGGGTATGATGTCTACTGTGATGCGTCCGGAGAGGGACTGGGTTGCGTACTGATGCAGTTGGGCAGAGTTGTGGCTTATGGCTCCAGGTAGTTGAAGACGCACAAGCGCAACTATCCTACCCACGACTTGGAGCTAGCGGCAGTCGTGTTCGCGCTAAAGGGCTGGCGATATTATCTTTATGGCGAGGTGTTTCAGGTGTTCTCGGATCACAAGAGCCTCAAGTACATATTTTCTCAGCGAGACCTGAACATGCGCCAGCAGCGGTGGATGGAGCTACTCGAGGAGTGAGACTTCGAGCTACACTACCATCCGGGTAAGGCGAACGTGGTCGTCGACGCCTTGAGTAGGAAGTCGGTTCCGAGCCTCGCCAGCATATCAGTCCGAGAGTGGGACATGATGGTGGAGTTGAGCACATTCGGGCTTGAACTAGAGGAGGTTACTGGTGACATGGCCATGTGCTCATTAGTGGCTCAGCCCTCACTGCTTGCCCGGGTGTTGGAAGCGCAGTCGGACGACGTTGAGACGTCAGAGATCCGAGAGAGAGTCGTCAGGGGTGACGAGGTGGTAGGCTGGGAAGTCAGTGCAGATTGGGGGTTTTTGTAGAGACGACGTGTTGCGAGAGTCACATCATTCGCGTCTTATACTGCACCCGGGGGGGCACCAAGATGTACCGTGACATCAGGCGGCACTTCTGGTGGCGCGGGATGCGGAGAGCAGTCGCAGAGTTTGTGTCGAGATGTCTCGTCTGTCAGCAGGTGAAGGTCGAACATCAGCGTCCCGCAGGGTTGTTGCAGCCACTGCCGATTGCCCAGTGGAAGTGGGAGCATATCACGATGGACTTCGTGTGTGGACTACCCAGATCGGCAAGGGGAAACGACGCCGTGTGGGTAGTAGTCGACCGGTTGACCAAGTTGGCCCATTTCCTAGCTACGAGGATGACTGATCCGGTCGACAAGTTGAGCAGCTTGTACGTTCAGGAGATAGTGCGTCTCCATGGGGTCTCGGTGTCGATAGTGTCTGACAGCGATCCCCGTTTCACGTCCAGGTTTTGGCCGAGCCTGCAGAAGGCGTTGGGGACCGAAGTTCTACTCAGTACAGCTCACCATCCCCAAACAGACGGTCAGTCCGAGCGCACTATTCAGATCTTGGAAGACATGTTGCGGGCATTGTTGGGTCTCGAGGTAAGGTTGGAGATGAACCAACTCGCAGCGGAAAATCAATGAAAACCAAGAGACAATTAGAACCATGAAACAACTAACAAAGAATGGATTAACAAGAGAAAAATTCAGCACTAGTTCTTACCAAAACAAGAACACCGGTTAACGAATGATTGGCTTGAGTCTCCAAGACGCCTACGTATCCACATGGGAATCAAAGCCACGTAGTTCTTCTCTTTGAGGACTCAAGAACACAAAAATGGAGGAGGAAACTAGCCAAACCCGAAATGGCCATGGAAGAGGGAGAGAAAATGTGTTTCCTATTCTTGTCTTGTCTTTGTTATGTTGAAAAAAGATGACTTAAACATAACAAAACCCATACTTGTCCAACTAAAGGCATGGGACAAGTATGGTGTCAAGTAAGGTGTAAATAGGACAAAGTATGGCAAGACAAGATTGTGTTAGGTGGTGAATCACCAACACCTTAATCCTTGTCTTGCTTACTTAGTACTAATTAATCAAGACTTGATTAATTAGTTCCATGGGCCTTGGTTGCATGGGCCTTTCATGGGCCTCTTGGAACATGGCCCGTGACCATTTCCAACGAGGTCCCGTGATTCGCTCATCGCCTCCATGCCTTCCATACCGGAAATGTCCAACATTATCCGACGCGATCAATCCCAAGACTCCAAGCCTTATCTCGATCCGTAAAGTCCTATTCACTTACGGGCACATGACCCAAAACCCAGTTTTGGTCATGTCCCGAGACAACTCCCTTTTGGCCATTCTCCATAAATGTGTCAATGAGTTTCATCCTCCGGTGTGACCCTTAGGTTTATGCATGTCAATAGATCAACGTAAAATCCCATTTTACTTGATCCTATTTAAGTGGCAACTAACGAGACTTTAGTATTGCCTGACACTACATAACGAATCGACCCTATCGATTCTAACCTTTCCGTCGTCCCTGTCATTATCCTTTTATCTCCGATATCCTGATTGAGATAAGGCATAGAGCCGTCATCCTTATTATTCTCAATCACCGTTCCTTGATATGTGAGATGACTGAAGATATGATACCCAGTATCATGTGCATGGCCATGCTATTCTTCCAGTCACTCTCGATCAAGCGGCCGAGAACCGATATCTTTCCCATACCTCAGTATGAGGGATAAATCCCTTAGCCGCCTTTCGTGTCACTCATGTAGCCCGTCCCCAAGCCAATCCTGGCCGTTATGGAAGCCCTGTTACGGACAACGTTAGGCTCAGGTCAAACTCAGTTGTTGACTACATAGCGATCACAAAGACTCCTTGGTCTAAGGATACATGACAAGCTACGACACTGAATATGTTCATGACTTAATCTATGGCACATATTCAGGGCGGGTCGTCCAATATCATGTCCCACATGATATCTATGATCAGACTCCGAAATCCCATTCCAATGACTAACAGAACGTAAGCCATAAAGAGCCATCTTTCATACTAGTCGCTTCTAGTGAAGCTTTGTTGACTAGGGACCCATCGAGTGTGATCTATCTCGATCTATGGTTCTATTCGCATGGTGGGCATAGATCAGAGCACACATCGATATATTACTCCAACACATAAGTAATATAAAGCCGCTTTAATTTTATTGCTAACGATGATATATACATTTGGACATTTAGGATTGAACTACGGGCACTAAGACTAACAATCTCCCACTTGCCCTAGTTCCAATCTAAACTCCAATATGTCCCCATCGACTTTACATGTCTAACATGTTCAGGCAGTGACACTGCCTTAGTCAACGGGTTGGCTATGTTATCATCTGTTGCAATATCGGTTATCTTCACTTCACCTCAGTTCAGTATTTATCTGATGAGGTGGATACGCCGCAGTACATGTTTGGATTTGTTATGCGATCTAGGCTTTTAGCTTGCGCAATGGCCCTTGTGTTGTCGCAAAATGGATTCACCGGACTGGATGGGTTTTTAATTACACCCAGCCCTGCCATGAATTTCCAAATCCACATAGCCTCCTTAGCTGCCTCTGCAGCATCCATGTACTTGGCCTCTGTCGTAGATTCGGCAATGGTATCTTGCTTTACGCTTTCCCAGCTAAAGCTCTGCCATTCAGCGTAAACACATATCCTGATTGACTTCTAAAGTCATCTGGATTTGTCTTGGAAAACTAGCGTCTACTCATCCTTCGACGACTAGTTCAGCATCATCTTTCCCCCGGGTTAGAATGATGTCTACTGGTACAACATAAGGCTTACGAGACGTCTGGTCTCATACATGTCATGGCATATATGATCGATCCTGCCCCCAGGCGCATAGGATTCTCATCATCCTTTTCAACTCATCAGGTGTCTTAGGACACTGAGTCTTGCTGAGATGAATGTCATGACTAGTGGGTAAGAGTCCTTTCTTTGAATCGAGCATTAAGAACCTACTCAATGCCTTGTTCACATAGGTTCCCTGACTTAAATCCAAGACCCTCTTGGTGCGATCTCTACATATCTTAATCCTTAAGATATGAGAAGCATCGCCTAAGTCCTTTATTGAAGAACACTTCCTCAACCCAGCTTTAGTCTCGTGCAAGGTTGGGATGTCGTTTTCAATGAGAACCAGAAAGGTAATATTGCTCCCACTAGCCTTCTTATAAACGCAAGATTCATCCTCGTTCTTGATTAAGCCAAATCCAATTACAGCTTCATCAAAACGAAGGATCCAATTCCGAGAAGTTCGTTTCAATCCATAAATGGATTTCAACAACTTATAAATCTTTCCTTTATTCTTCGGATCGTCAAAACCTTTGGGCCGAGACATACAAACGTACTCAGTCAAATTTCCATTTAGGAAAGCGGTTTTGACATCCACTTGCCATATCTCGTAATTATGATACGCAGTTATGTCAAGAAGAATTTGGATCGATTTTGACCATAGCCACTAAGGAGAAGGTTTCCTCATAGTCAATCCATTGGATCTGCCTATAACCTTTCGCCACCAGTTGAGCTTTGTAGGTCAGAGGGTTGCCGTCCATGTCAAACTTCACCTTGAAGATCCATTTGCATCCTATGGTCCTCACACCATTGATGGGATCAACCGGTTCCCAGACTCGGTTGTCCGACATGGATTGCATTTCCTCCCTCATGGCTCCCAGCCATAACTCGGAGTTGGGCCCATCCACGACTTCCTGAAAGGTGGCTGGATCATCGTGATCCACCATGACTTCATTGTCACCTCCGGATACCATATCTTGGAGGTGGAAGATTGATCCTTTCAAATCGCCTTGGACCTTCCGGAATTGTAACAAGAATTGGTTCTTACTCTACGACAATCTCTGGCTCCTTTCTACTGGGTTGCCAATTGGTTTAGACAGATCTGTACCATCCTGAATTTCTTCGAGATGCACAGTCCTCCCAATGACGTCTTTGGAAACAAAACTTCTTTTCCATAAAGACCCCACCCCAAGCGACGAACACCATGTTCTCACTGGGATTGTAGAAATAGTATCCCCTTGTTGCTTTGGGATACCACACGAAGGTGCATATCTCAGATCTTGGTTCGAGCTTAGTCGAAACCAAATGTTTCACATAAGCCTCGCAACCACAAATCTTTAGGAAGGACAATGCGGGCATCATCCCGTACCATTTTTAAAATGGTGTCCATTCCACACCATTCGTCGAAGCCCGATTCACTATGAATGCGGTCGTCTCTAGAGCAAAACCCCTAAAAGAGATTGGGAGATCAGTCCAACTAATAATGGAACAGACCATTGTCTAACAATGTCCGATTTCTCCGTTTGGCTACACCTTTCAACTACAGTGACCTAGGAGGAGTCCATTTCAAAAGGATCCCATTCTCTTTTAGATGATCTAATAACTCTGTGGTCAAGTATTTTCCACCTCGATCCAATCGAAGTGCCTTAATACCTTTGTCGAGCTGGTTTTCTACTATAGTCTTAAACTCTTTGAATTTATCAAAAGCTTCAGACTTATGTCTCACCGAATAGACATAACCATATTTACTGTAATCATCAGTAAATGTGATAAAGTAGCTAAAACCCCTCCTGGCAAGTGAACTTATTGGTCTACACACATTCGAGTGTATCAGCCCCAATAATTCACCCGCCCTTTCATCGCGATCGATAAAGGGCACTTTAGTCATTTTGCCCATCAAACAAACCTTGCACCTATCGATCGAATGGAATTCGAATGAACCTGAAAGCCCGCACTTCTGAAGTGCTGATAGGCGCTTCTTGTTTATGCGACCCAAATGACAGTACCATAACAGAGTTAGGTTTAAATCGTTGGATTTAGACCTCTTGGTATTAACGGAATATATAGAACTTGAGGCATTGTTACCCATATCTAATATGTACAATCCTCCAACCATGTCAGTACTGGTATAAAACATATCATTGCATAGAACATTGAAAACTCCATTTCCAATATTAACATTATATCCTTCCTTGTCAAACACGGATACAGATATAATATTCCTACTAAGAGTAGGTATGCAATATACATTATACAATACTAAGACAAGGCCTCTTGGCAAAGCAAGACTCATGGATCCTACAGCAGTTGCCACAACTCTGAGGTCCATTTCGTGCTTTCCAAATCTCTCCTACTTTCAGCCACCATATATTAGTGCATGTGTGAGATTCAGTCATGGTATCTAATACCCATGAATCTTTGGAAGTAGAGAGATGTAGCTCTATAGAGTTAATACCGAATGAAGGCACGGTCCCACCGCCCTTCCTTAGATCATCCAGGTTTCCTGATGAAGGCGCAGTCCTACTGCCCTTCTTCAGATCATCCAGGCTATTTGATGAAGGCGCAGTCCCACTGCCCTTCTTCAGATCAGCCGTGAACTTCCTGTAATCCCGGTTCCAATGACCAGGCTGTTGGCAGTAGAAGCAGACATTCTCAAGTGTCTCATCTTTCCTGCCAAGTGCGCATGGGCCCAGCCCTTGCCACTTCCAATTCCCTTGTTGACCATCAGAATATCCTTGGATCCCAGATCCCTGAGATATTCTTCTCAGCAGCTGATGACACTTCATGTAACTCTGATATGGTCTTAGAGACAGCCTTGTCAAGGACATATTCTTTGCGTTCAGACTTGAGGACTATCCTCAAAAATTCTGTACCAGTCCAAATAGTTTGTCCCATTTAGCTTGACCCTGTCAAGAATGGTTTTTAATGACAAACTATTAATGTTCGCTGAATTTGCCATTTGATCTACAACAGATAAAATTCAATCAGTAAACTGAATAAATTTTATGAAGATCAAGCTTAAACACCAACAATCAATTCTAAACCTTTAGAATCTGAAACCAAGATCCTTGATTCACTCGATTAAGCTGAACTAATGCTCACCACTTAATCGAGCTATGTAGGTAGGAATCCATCCAATCACATCCAATGTGACTCCTGGCTAGGGTATGTACTTATGTACACGACTTACCCTATCTGTTACCCTAGCTCAACCTCAGGCTAAGAATCGTAGTCGGGTCCACCAATTTTCAACTATGGCTCGTCACTATGTAGGTGCTCCGCTAATGCGCACGACACCCACATATGTCGTCCAAACCTACTACCCCGCTTTCCCATGGATGCTCCGCTAATGCGCACGACACCCATAGGACGGGGAGGTAGTAAGGTGTTGATGATTGGGAGGTATCGGACATGACCCGCTTTTACTTGTCCAGTTGTGTTCAAAACTTTGGCACATCCTAGATGCGATGAGCACATCAACTACATTCCAAATGCAATGATGCCTCAAATTACATCCAATGTAATTCTTCCTTTGAACCCGTCAACTACATCCAATGCAATGACGGTTCTAAGGGTTCACACACAAGGATTAAAATTCCAATTTTATCTTTGCATGTGAGGTGATATGCTCGGTAAATAAAGTTAGGCATGCAATTCTAAAGCACATAGAATTAATCATGCATAAACTAAACCAAGCATAAAGCGATAAATGTGCACATAATAGCCCCCTAAACTAACTCCCACTAGCTTCTTGAGCTCCACCGACTCCAAGCCGATGCCAACACCCGAAAAGCCACCAAATGACCTTTTCGCCCTTTCTTCATCTTGAGTAAAATATTACAATTTAATACACGACTCGCAGGTCGGGAATAAATAAATATTACAAACAAGTGGTTCGACGACCACACCTTGAAAGAATAATTACACGTTACCTCTAACGGCTCGCAGGCCGTGAAAAGCGATAAATAATTAAATTGAGCTCGGGGCTATTATGTGCACCATGCCAACATCACATCACACATCGTGTTATCAAACAAGAATGTTATCAAACATCATGTGATTTTCCGGTTTTAATTAATAGCCAAGTTTCGAAAATTTTTGATGCTCGGTTTATCGAAACCGTTCAAAAATGAAACTTTTGAACATTTGATCTTCGAGTTCGTCATGACGGTTCCAAACTCGTCATAACTAACAAAACGGTTTAGCCTTGGCATATCAACCATCCAATGGTCATGCTTGGCCTAGCTCCGTCCAACGGAGCCCCGTTCGGTCCCGGTTTCGGCTCCCCGAGAGTCCCGCTCCCGAGACCCGAAAAATCAAATTTTTTTCAAAATTTCCAGATTTGAAATAATTTTCAAAAATTCATTTTACATGCATTAAATCCATAAACAATAATTTAAAACATGTTATCAAACAATTTAGCAAAACAACATGCCAAAAACGAAACTTTCAAGCAAAACCGAAACTTTGAACACCGTCTTGTGAATCCCGAAGGTAGCACGGCTCTGATACCACTGTTGGGTCTCGAGGTAAGGTTGGAGATGAACCAACTCGCAGCGGAAAATCAATGAAAACCAAGAGACAATTAGAACCATGAAACAACTAACAAAGAATGGATTAACAAGAGAAAAATTCAGCACTAGTTCTTACCAAAACAAGAACACCGGTTAACGAATGATTGGCTTGAGTCTCCAAGACGCCTACGTATCCACATGGGAATCAAAGCCACGTAGTTCTTCTCTTTGAGGACTCAAGAACACAAAAATGGAGGAGGAAACTAGCCAAACCCGAAATGGCCATGGAAGAGGGAGAGAAAATGTGTTTCCTATTCTTGTCTTGTCTTTGTTATGTTGAAAAAAGATGACTTAAACATAACAAAACCCATACTTGTCCAACTAAAGGCATGGGACAAGTATGGTGTCAAGTAAGGTGTAAATAGGACAAAGTATGGCAAGACAAGATTGTGTTAGGTGGTGAATCACCAACACCTTAATCCTTGTCTTGCTTACTTAGTACTAATTAATCAAGACTTGATTAATTAGTTCCATGGGCCTTGGTTGCATGGGCCTTTCATGGGCCTCTTGGAACATGGCCCGTGACCATTTCCAACGAGGTCCCGTGATTCGCTCATCGCCTCCATGCCTTCCATACCGGAAATGTCCAACATTATCCGACGCGATCAATCCCAAGACTCCAAGCCTTATCTCGATCCGTAAAGTCCTATTCACTTACGGGCACATGACCCAAAACCCAGTTTTGGTCATGTCCCGAGACAACTCCCTTTTGGCCATTCTCCATAAATGTGTCAATGAGTTTCATCCTCCGGTGTGACCCTTAGGTTTATGCATGTCAATAGATCAACGTAAAATCCCATTTTACTTGATCCTATTTAAGTGGCAACTAACGAGACTTTAGTATTGCCTGACACTACATAACGAATCGACCCTGTCGATTCTAACCTTTCCGTCGTCCCTGTCATTATCCTTTTATCTCCGATATCCTGATTGAGATAAGGCATAGAGCCGTCATCCTTATTATTCTCAATCACCGTTCCTTGATATGTGAGATGACTGAAGATATGATACCCAGTATCATGTGCATGGCCATGCTATTCTTCCAGTCACTCTCGATCAAGCGGCCGAGAACCGATATCTTTCCCATACCTCAGTATGAGGGATAAATCCCTTAGCCGCCTTTCGTGTCACTCATGTAGCCCGTCCCCAAGCCAATCCTGGCCGTTATGGAAGCCCTGTTACGGACAACGTTAGGCTCAGGTCAAACTCAGTTGTTGACTACATAGCGATCACAAAGACTCCTTGGTCTAAGGATACATGACAAGCTACGACACTGAATATGTTCATGACTTAATCTATGGCACATATTCAGGGCGGGTCGTCCAATATCATGTCCCACATGATATCTATGATCAGACTCCGAAATCCCATTCCAATGACTAACAGAACGTAAGCCATAAAGAGCCATCTTTCATACTAGTCGCTTCTAGTGAAGCTTTGTTGACTAGGGACCCATCGAGTGTGATCTATCTCGATCTATGGTTCTATTCGCATGGTGGGCATAGATCAGAGCACACATCGATATATTACTCCAACACATAAGTAATATAAAGCCGCTTTAATTTTATTGCTAACGATGATATATACATTTGGACATTTAGGATTGAACTACGGGCACTAAGACTAACAGGCATGTGTGCTGGATTTCAGGGGATCATGGGAGACCCACCTTCCGTTGGCCGAGTTCGCCTACAACAACAGCTTCCAGGCCAGCATCGGGATGGCACCGTTCGAAGCGTTGTATGGGAGGCCGTGTCGATCGCCAGTGTGTTGGGCAGAGGTGGGTGACAAGAGTCTGTTGGGGGCAGATCTTGTCAGAGAGACGACAGAGAAGGTCGCGCTGATACGCGATCGGTTGAGGACCGCGTAGAGTCGGCAGAAGAGTTATGCCGACAGACGACGTCGACCTCTTGAGTTCGCAGTCGGTGAGCACGTGTTCTCGAAGGTGAGCCCGAGGAAGGGACTTGTACGGTTCAAGCGCAACGGGGGCAAGTTGGCTCCGCGGTACATTGGTCCGTTTGAGATCTTGAGCAGAGTGGGAGCAGTGGCTTATCGTCTAGCGTTGCCACCGCAACTTGGGAGAGTTCATGATGTCTTCCACGTGTCCCAGTTGCGGCAGTACAATGCGGACCCCTCTCACGTCATTGAGTGGACAGATATCGAGGTGGTTGATGATGTCTCCTATGAGGAGCAGCCGGTTCGGATCCTGGACACACGGGAGCAGGTTCTGCGGGGAGGCAAGATTATCCGCCTAGTACGGGTGCAGTGGAGGCATCACGGGGCTGAATCGACTTGGGAGTGCGAGGACGACGTTCGCGCGAAGTATCCCGCCTTGTTCGTTTCCCGAGGTACGTCTGTTTTAAATTTCGTGGACGAAATTCCTTTAAGGGGGGTAGATTGTAAGAACCACTCCCGGTCAACGAGAAATGTTGACTTTTCGCTGGAAAAGTCAACCGAGCGACATTTTGGTCCATTCGAGGACCGTTTTGGATCCAAAAAGCTTAGCCGTCGTCGCAGCGGTCTTAGTTGAGCCGTTTCCTTGTAGCCCGCCAAGTTTCGTAATTTCTTGGAAAAAGTGCCCGTTCGGGGCCCGAAACGTCCGATTTTCGCGAATCTAATTGGAAAATATCAAGTAGATATTTTCCAAAAGGTGTGGGACCCACCTTGCCGCTTGTCAACCAAGTGGTGGTGTTAGTTTTGGGGGGGAAATAAAGATGAGGCTACATAGGGAGGGGTTCGGCCACTTTAAAAAAAAGGAGAAAAAAATAGAAAAAAAGGAAGAGAAGGTTTAGAGAGAGAAGGAGAAGAAGAAGAAGAAGAAGAAGAAGAGAGAAAGGAGAAAGGGGTTAGGGTTGGGAGAGATCGAACCTTTGGATCGTCTCAAGGAAAGGAGCAATCGACTTCCCCTCGTCTTCCTCTTTGGTAAGACCTAAACCGATCGTTGTTTTGTTAACTTTTGAAAGTTAGGGTTTGGGTGAAACTATTAGTTTAGGGTGTATTGAGGATGGGAGAATTGTTGGAGACATTTTGGAGGTGTTTGGAGGCGCACGGGCACGTTTTCTGGTGACTGGAAGCTCGGGAGGAGCTCCGGCCACCGTGGGTGGTGGCCGGCCGGCCATGGGGTGGCTGGCCGGCCGGCCATGGGGTGGCTGGCCGGAGCTGGGACCAGCCACCACCATGGTGGCCGAGCCCCACTTTAATCCCTAGGGCCCACGGCTAAGTTGGGCCGGGTGGGGCCCACGTGCTCAGGTGCTCGGGTTTAGTGTTCGGGTGGTTTAAAACGTTACCCGGACCATTTATCCTTAACCGAATCGAAATTTGGAATTAAATTGGAAAAGTTGTAATTAACGGGTTTTAGAAACTTGAAACGGTAATTAATCGACTCGGAAGTCGGAATTCGATTTTGTCAAGTACATTGGGACCCTTGAATTATTCTAAGACCGTAGAAACGAAAACGGGAATTTTTGGAGCCCCGGAAGGGCATTTCCAAAACCCGGGCAGATTCACCATGTCGGGCGAATGGGGCCTTTACGGGTCCTTTATCGACAATGTCGAGTAATTGGGAAGTTTGGGAGTGATCGACATTGTAGGGGTTACGTTTGGGCGTTAAGTTTATCGAATTTCAGTTTTTTCCTGCAAGTTTAAAGTGCATTAAAAACTGTCTTCTTTTAGATCGTGTTGCGGTTACGAGGCAAAGGGAAGCTAGGCGAGTGACTGGGATCACGCCGGGGCTTAGTTGAGCACTTTTGGAGAATTACTCGAGGTTGGAAAAAGTAGCCGGATCTCGGCCCTGACTAGGGAAGGTTAACTGTAGAATTGCATGTGACACCGGGGTGTCGTGGGTTATTTAGGTTATTGAATATTAGAAAAGCATGGTACGGGAACGTAGCAATTATTAGAAAAGCATGTGACACTTAGTAGTGTCGTAGGAGCAGTGAACTTAGCGATATTCGAATTACTGGAGGCATATGACCATGCCCGGAGGTTGTTTGTGTAAATTGAGTTTTGGGTGGCCATGAGAGCCCGTGTTATTATTGTTGAGTTTTGGGTGGCCATGAGAGCTCGTGTTATTATTGTTGAGTTTTGGGTGGCCATGAGAGCCCGTGTTATTATTGTTGAGTTTTGGGTGGCCATGAGAGCCCGTGTTATCATTGTTGAGTTGGGTGGCCACGAGAGCCCGTGTTATTATTGTTGAGTTTTGGGTGGCCATGAGAGCCCGTGTTGTTATTGTTGAGTTTTGGGTGGCCATGACAGCCCGTGTAGTATTGTTGAGTTTTGGGTGGCCGTGAGTGCCCGTGGCGTCATGAACCCGTACTTTACCGTTGGTGTCTTGGGTGGCCAAGAGGGCCCGTAGGGTTGTTGAACCCGTGTTTGTTGTCGGTGTCTTGGTGGCCATGAGTGCCTGTGGAGTTGGGACTGTTGTTGTTACTGTTTGTTGAACTTTGTTTGTGATTGTAATTGTTTACCTGAGGATGGTGGAGGTTGTGTGGTGTAGCTAGCCTCCCGACTGGGATCGGGAGAAGCGGAGAGGTTGTGGGCTAGCTCCCCGACTGGGATCGGGGGAAGGACGCGTGGGTGTGGCTAACCACCCGACTGGGATCGGGCGAAGCGGAGAGGTTGTGGGTTAGCCTCCCGACTGGGATCGGGAGAAGTTGCGCGACAGGTCGACCGCCTGACCTGACTGGGATCGGTAAAGGGCGAGAGACAGAGATGGTTACTGAGCAGCTGGTATGTGATCCTTTGTGATCTTTTTTGGTGTGCGATCCTTTGTGATCTTGGGTGTTGCGTGGTTGTCTATCGTGTCTTTGGAAGAGGTCGTCAATCGTTGTGTGGGGTCTACATCACTTGTCCGAGTGTTGAGTCGGTTGAGGAAAGTTTTTGTCGCGTGTGTGTCTTTTTAGTCGTTGTTGGTGTTACCGGCTTTGTCTGCTAAGTATGCCGTGGTCAGTCTGTTATCTGTGGTGCTGAGCGAACGCTCACCCCTAGCTTCTTTTCCTACAGGTACCGTTCGCAGGCTGGACTAGGTGAGCTTCTGAAGCTTGAAGAGCTAGAAGCGGGTTTCTGGGTTATTTTGAGTCTAGTGACGTGTACCTCATCTTTTGTCCACTTGTTGGGACTTATTTTTGAGATGTAAATATTATTTTGTTGAACAATTGGTGATTTTAAAGTGAATTATAAAAAGGGTTTCAAAATAATTTATTGTTTCAAAACGTTCGCGTCCCGAGTTCGGTTTACTGAAATTGGGGCGTGACACTCCTAGTTTGTCTTTTAGTTCTTCGGCTTTAGTTTCTTTTTCTCCAGATATTTGGCATTCTCGTCTTGGTCACCCGGGATCCCCGGTTTTTGATTTACTTCATCGTTCTAAAGTTATTTCTTGTACGTCAAATAAATTGAATAATGTTTTTCATTCTTGTGTGTTTGGTAAGCATGTTCAATTACCATTTTATTCTTCCTCGTCTGTTACATATGCTCCATTTTACATTGTACATGCTGATTTGTGGACGTCACTCATATTGAGTTCATCTGGACATAAATATTATTTGGTGTTAATTGATGATTATACGAATTTTGCATGGACTTTTCCCATGGCCCATAAATCTCAAGTATTCAATATATTCACATCATTTAATATTTTTGTCTCTACTAAATTTGGTTGCAAAATTAAAAGTTTTCAGTGTGACAATGGCAAGGAGTTCGACAATACTCCATTTCACAATTTCAGTTCATCTTCTGGCATGGTGTTTCGCTTCTCGTGTCCACACACCTCGTCTCAAAACGGTCGTGCTGAGCACAAAATACAGAGTTTGAATAATATGGTTCGTACCCTACTGATTCATGCTTCAATTCCGCCTTCGTTTTGGCATCATGCTTTATCTATGTCTACGTATCTGTCAAATATTCTCCCATCCAAAATGCTTCATTTTTCCTCTCCCACGTTGCACTTATATAAACGTGCTCCTGATTATTCTCATCTTCGTATCTTTGGGTGCTTATGTTTTCCTTTGTTTCCATCTACTTCTATTAATAAGTTGCAAGCTCGGTCTACGCCGTATGTGTTTTTCGAATTTCCTCCGAACCATAGAGGGTACAAATGCTATGATTTAAAAACGAACAAGTTCATTATTTCGAGGCATGTTATCTTTGATGAAACCGTCTTCCCTTTTTCATCCACATTTTCCTCATCTCCACCCTTATATGATTTTTTGACTGATGACATCTCTTCTGTTTTAAAAATTCCCCCCCCCCCCCAACCCCTCTTTCCCCACGGCCTGGGCATGTCCCACCTGCTTTCCCTCCACGGCCTGCTTCTTCCGGCCCAGCGAGTCCTGCAGCCAGAGCCCGACCAGGAGCACACCAACCCAGCCCCAACTTCACTCTCCAACTGACCGAGTTCACACTCCACCTGGCCCAGATACGCCCAGCCTATCAGCAGTCGCAAGCCCAGATCTGTCTGGCCCGTGCGACACTGATGGAGGCACAAAATGCATCGGTTTTGGATGTTTTTTAGCCCACATTATTGAGCTTTTTAGTCTCGGGGTTGTACAATTTGATTGCATTTTTCTCTCGTTACTCGTACTTTGTCTCTCGTTGTGTTTTGTAGGTGCTTTGATCGAAAAAAAGTGCAAAAACAGAGGAAAACCCGATTTTAGGAGTTTTGGAGGCTAACTGATCTTGAGAAGGACATAAATCCATCATACGAACTCCGAATTGCTTCAAATAATATATCAAATCGAAGAGAATTCAAAGATCTACAACTTTCGTCAAGGGACTGTCACTGTTCTGATACGAGAAGGGGCCCGTTACGTGCCTCATTCTGGGTCTCATTCCGGGCCGGTTTCCAGAACGTTCCGGGCCTCATTCCGGCCCGTTTTTGGGCCCATTCCGGGCCACGCTCCGGGCCACACGCGTCAGGCCTTCTCCCGGCTCCGTTTTTGGCATAAAAATAGGAAACTTCCTCATTTAAAAGCCTAATTTACCTATTCCAATTCCTATTTGGAGTAGGGAAAGAGGTCTTGAAGTCCTATATATAGAAGAGCATCCATGAAGAAAAAAAAAAGAACTTGTATTGGGCATTATTTTAGAGAGATTGAGAGTTAGGGTTTGAGTTTTGGTGAGAGAGAAGTGCTTAGGAGCAAGGATTGAAGCAAAACTGTTGAAGTTTCATCATTGAATTGGTATTTTGTATCAACTTTACCTTTGAAATATGTTTTTCTGTTGTTCATCTTCTTCTTTGTATTCTTCCTTCATCTTCATGAGCTAAATTTCCATTGATCTAGGTCTAGGGGAAACAATACGATGAATTAATTCAATGGGTTCGTGTTTCTTAAGTGCAATTTGTGTTTGGATTATTGTTTACATAATTTGGAATTAATGCTTCATCAAATTGATCACTTGATAGTTGATTAGGTTTTGGCATTCAACAATCGAAAGCTGAGAGTGACTAAAAGGACTAAGGATTATGTAACTCGGGTTTAAATCTAGTCTCTAATAAAGTTAGGTTAACACGAGTGTAACAGCTATAGGCGTATAAACCGAAAGTTAGAGGAGTTCATGAATCGTAACGTTGTATGTCTCAATACACCCAGATTAGAAATAACTAGGTGGTCAGATTATACTAGGGACCTAATTCGATCGAAAGATGTTTAGGACCAATCGAGAGAACTTCCGTTACCTTTAGACTTACCTTATTTGCACATGTAAACACAAACCCCTGCGAGTCAATAGTCATATTGTGACCCCGTTAAAGCCCTAGATTACCTTTTCTCTGAATTTCACAACACCTGACATTTTTGCCTCGTACTTGATTTCAATTTCTTTTACTTTGCATTTCAATTTGTCACTTAATTATCAAAACAAAAACCAAATCTTTTCAGAAATAGCTTAAGTAACAGATTTAAAATCGAGTGACTGTTTTATTGCTCCCTTGGGTACGATAACCGGACTTGAACCGAAATACTACTTGACGACCAGTGCGCTTGCCGCGCCCTTTTTGTGAGTTAATTCTCAGGGCGTCAAGTTAATTCTCATATATGTCTGGCCCGTGCGACACGTCAGAGCAGGCTCATCAGATCACTCTCCAACACCATATGGTCACCCGTGGACGCCTAGGCATAGTTAAACCAAAAATCCCTTTTAATCTTAATGCCACTACCACCATTTCCCCATACCTCGTAACCCTAAAGATGCTCTCCTTGACCAGAATTGGAAATCGACTATGCTAGATGAATTTAATGCTCTAATTAACAATAAGGCGTGGGTCCTGGTTCCTCGTCCTGTAGGAGTTAATATTATTTGGTCCATGTGGATTTTTCGCCACAAGACTAGATGTGACAGTTCATTTGAGCGATATAAGGCTCGTCTTATTGGTGATGGCAGATCTCAGCAGGTTGGAGTTAACTGCGAGGAGACATTCAGCCCTGTGGTCAAGCCGTCCTCAGTATCGCGGTATCCCGTTCCTGGTCTATTCATCAGCTTGATGTCAAGAACGCCTTCTTACATGGCAACCTCAGCGAGACGGTTACATGCATCAGCCGCTTGGATTTCGCAGTCCTGATTATCCTGACCATGTTTGCCTATTGCATCGCTCTCTTTATGGGCTTAAGTAGGCTCCTCGGGCGTGGTACCAGTGGTTTACTGATTTTGTCACCTCACTTGGTTTTTCTCATAGCAGGTCTGATCACTCGTTGTTTATATACCGCAATGGGAAGGACAGGGCTTACATTCTCCTATATGTTGACGACATCATTCTTGCTTCCTCGAGTGATGATGTCCGGCGCTTCATTATGGCTTGTCTTGGTTCGGAGTTTGCTATGAAGGACTTGGGACCTATTTCATATTTCTTGGGGATTGCGGTCCCTCGACATCCTGGTGGCATGTTCCTATCCCAGAGGACATATGCTGATGAAATTATTGCTCGTGCCGGTATGTCTTCGTGTTCCTCCTCTGGTACACCGGTCGATACTCAGGGAAATCTCAGTGCTTCCGAAAGTTCTCCATTTGAGAACCTCAATCTCTACCGTAGTCTTGCAGGCGCGCTTCAGTATCTCACGTTTACTTGACCAGATATATCGTATGCAGTCCAGCAGATTTGTCTCCGTATGCATGACCCCCGTGTTAGTCATATGGGCGCTTTGAAGCGCATTATTCGTTATCTTCAGGGAACGAAGCATCTCGGTCTTCAGCTTTATTCCTCGCCCTCATCCAGTCTTGTCGCCTACACTGATGCTGATTGGGCAGGTTGCCCGGATACACGACGCTCTACTTCTGGTTATTGTGTGTTCTTAGGGGACAACATGATATCTTGGTCTTCCAAACGCCAGCCGACCTTGTCTCGTTCGAGCACCGAGGCTGAGTATAATGGAGTTGCGAATGTGGTGTCTGAGGCATGTTGGATTCGTAATCTCCTTCTTGAACTTCATTGTCCAGTTTCTCGAGCCACCTTAGTATACTGCAATAACATCAGCACCATTTACCTCACCGGCAATCCTGTTCAGCATCAGCGCACCAAGCACATTGAGCTAGACATTCACTTCGTTCGAGAGAAAGTCGCCAAGGGTCATGTCCGAGTACTACATGTTCCGTCCAGATCCCAGATCGCAGACATATTCACCAATGGCTTACCCCGAGTTCTTTTCCTTGACTTTCGGACCAACCTGAACGTCCGTGAACCTCCCGCTCAGACTGCAGGGGCGTGTTAGAGATAGAATATATCTAGAGTTTGAAACAAATCAAACTCTGTAGATAATATTGTATAGGTTTTGAAATACTTACCCTATCTGTAACCCACTACTTATACTTGTGTTTAATGTTAAAAACGCATCGGTTTAAACTCCAATAAAAAGCTTTCCACACTTCTCCATCATCTAGATGTGTCATCAAGTTATCATCTTTCAGCATCATTTTCTCACACCAGCGCATTTTCTCTGTAAAATAAGGTGTAATGTACAACTTCTAAAACTGTGTAGTTATAGGGAAATGTCTAACGGTCTTCTTCGCCTTTAGTTTTACGCTCGATATCTTCTCGTACCGAGGCTCGCAAAAAACATGGCACGCCATCCAATCGATCTTTTCTCTGTAGTATAATCAGTTCCATATACACAAGCATCGTACTTCATACAACTCATCCCACTCTTAAACGTTTTTTTCGTGTCTACGAATGATTCTTGATACGTGTTACCGCCCTGAAACTTTAGGTTCGTCACTGCACAATAGTCATTGAAATATGTGTTCGTTGTTGTGTGTTTTTCCTTTAACGGCATCAACTCCATAATGGTTTTCAATCTATTGTGTATTGATCCTACGACAACGGTGTTTGTTGGGCACTCAATATTTTTCGGTACCTCTCGGCCTCTTCATTGCAACCGAGCTATCAACATCTTGAATCATTGCATGATCATTTATATTATCACATGCATTACGGAATGGAAATGCATCTTTCATGTACTCCCTTGCCGGATCATATCTTGTGACTTATTCAGTCGCTGAATGATTAGTACTAGATAAAGAACGGTTAACCCTATCGTGTATGTTCCGTTGGTAAAAATTTGTGAATGTTTGAAGCATTCAGTGATATTTATCGTGATGGTTCCATATTCTGCATGATGACATGATCCCGGGTTTCTTCAATAAGTGTGCCATAATTACATTCAGTGAGCGAAAACGGTTGTTCGTGCAATTCATACAGGGACACTTGAACTCATCAGACTTATTTGTTTATAGTTTCTCACTAAATGGTCGATAAATCATGTTACGCCTGCTTTATACTCATCACCTTGCTGCAACAAACTCATCCACTTCCTATGATCATCCTATGTTACAAATTGTACTAATTAATAACCATAACAATTATTTTTCCAAATATATATATATATGATTGGTATCGGTACGACCCCCTTACTACAGTGCGACCATGCGACCTTCACTCAGAGCACACCATGTGTCGTGCTCTGGAAAATGCATTTTCTAATCAAGTTTACTATTTTTTTATCACCTCGAAAAAAATTTATTATAAGAAAGATACTTCCGGAGGAGGAAATATCCAAAGGTCAAAAGACCAGAAACCACGATTACATCAAGAGCTCCCACAATGGAGCTTAAGAGCATATAACCCTTTAAAAAAGAATGAAAGAGCATAGAACCCAATCTTACCTACGACCCGGTAAAGCCTTTAAATCCTCATGAGCTTTAGCGCTGCCTGATTCCACATTTCTGCAGCTGAGGGGGCAGCTTGAGCAGCACATTCACGACTGAAAGAACGAGACACCGGTCTATGGTAGACAGTAATACCTGCCGAGGGATTCTTTACTACACGAACCAAACGATAATGCGGTTGGTGTAGTAAAGCAGCCTTTTAGGGAGACCATGTCCCCTCAACATGTAAAGTTGATATTTCTGAGCCTTGATCAATGGCCAAAGTACCCTCAACAATCGAGATAGCTTCAACCCCATCAACGACCTAGTTAATAACATCCCCTTCAAGGTCTGCAGCCGTCGAAGACCCAGCCACAACATACCCAGAATAATTATAGACCGGACCTTGGACTAGCGGATCAGAAAAAGCCCCAATCTAACCCTTACGAACAAGGCCCGAAACAAGCAAATATGCAACATGCCCAGACGTTGAAAGCTGGCCCAAACAAACCAAATCAATGTGCTTCGTCTCCAACGACACATGCTCCTCAAGTAAATCGATATCCACAAAAACTCGCTAATTCGAATTCAAACACAGAACGGCTTGATTTGGACTCCCGAGAATCAGGGATACACCATCAACTAAATCATTCACCGGGGAAACGAGAACACTTCTGAAAGGCTCACCAGAAAACGACAACGACGGAACAACGAGTTGTGCTTGTAAATTACTCCGAACAGTTCAAGAATTCTCATATGCATACCCCGAAGCCTCTCTAAAACTCAGGGGACCAACATCGTCGACCTGAACAACACACCCAGGCGGCAATAAAGTTGGAACATCCACCCTATCCCTGGAGAAAGCGACAAAGAACATGTACCCATTCACCTTGAAATCGTGCAGAGTCGCGATCGCCTGTTAAACTACCTCCTGAGTTAAAAAGCGAATGAACCCGAAGAACTATGACTGTCGATTTGGCATTTTCAGAGTGGAAACGGAAACGATCTCCCCAAAGGGAGAAAACATCCCCTTAACCCACTCCCTCGAGGACTCATAGGGTAAGTTTCGAACAAATAACTCAGTTTCACTTTCAACGAAACGGAGGAGCTTCCCATTGTGACGCTGGTGACGATCCAGACCACTACCTGAAGAGGGAAGCAACACACATCTGTTAAGACCCTCCGAGACTCAAGCCTCTAACTCAATCATGATCCCACCAACAATACCAATTGTGTTCCTGCTTGGAACCAAAGGAAACGATGAGATCCTGGTTTCGTCTTAAAACTTCTTCGACTTGGACACAGACAAGAGCTCCCCAAGAATCTTAACAGGTTGAACTTGCAAGCAATCAACCACAAGTTCCTTGACAGGTTTAACTTGTTCTCCAAGAGGCTCTGATTCAGAATAACACCGCCGATGAGCTCGTTTAACCTGTCGATATTTCCCAGACCCTCCACCAGAAACAACGCCAATAGAGGGACTAAGCTTTCCATTGACTTCCGAACGAACTCGGGCTTTATTCCTCTTCTTTGCCGGAGAATCCGACATTTTAAGATATTCTCCATATAAAGAAACCAACAGAGAGCAAAAAACAGAGAAGGAGAGCACAACCATGCCAAGTTTACTAATTTAATCATTCATGCTTCGTTTCAACTCCGATTTTCTTTGTTTTTGCACCAATGTTTTTATTTTTCCAAGAGATATCTATAAAGATACAAAGTGAATATATTTTTAAGCTAATTAAAACAAATGAATGATTATGGATATGCATAATGTGGATATACATGATGTAGATTATGGATATGCAAGTGATAGATCATGGATATATAGAGGTAGATTATGGATATGAAAGAGGTAGATTTTGGATAATCAAGAAGAAGATTCTCGATATGCAAGATGTAGATTCTAGATATGCAATATATAGATTACGAAAAAAATTCAAATCGAAATGAGTAATGAGATCTCTTTGAAGCCTTGAATCTTGCCTTTAGAAGCTCGAAAAATCTTTTTCAATGGGTGTTATATTTAGAGGGGAGTGTGTCCTTCACGTCTATGGTTCAAAACTTGTCGAGACAACCCCGGAGTTGGTATATTTACCCTCCCAAATTTTGCTACCCGAAAAATATCGTTGTTGGTAATTTCTTCAAACCGAAATGGGTATTGAGACCTCTTCGAAGCCTTTAATCTTGCCTTTAAAATCGGAACAGATTTTTTCCTATGGGTGTTCTAGCTAGAGGGGAGTGAGACCATCACGGCGATGGTCATAATTCGTCAAGACCTCGCTGGAATTGGGAGATCTACTCTCCCCAAGTTTCCTACCTGAAAAATATCATTGCTGGAAATTTCTTCAACCCGAAATGGGTAATGAGCCCTCTTTGAAGCCTTTCATCTTTCCTTTAGAAACTCCAAATATCATGCCTAATGGATGCTCTAGCTAGATGGGAGTGAGACCTGCACGCCGATGGCCGAAACTCGCTGAGACGTCATCGGATTTGGAAGATATACCCTCCCAAAGTTTGCCACCTGAAAAATATCATTGCTGGAAATTTCTTCAACCCGAAATGAGTAATGAGCCTTCTTTGAAGCCTTTAATCTTTCCTTTATTAGCTCTAAAGATCTTGTCCAATGGATTCTCTAGAAAGAGGGGAGTAAGACCTTCACGCCATGGTAAGAACTCGCCGAGACATCGACGGAGTTGGGAGATCTACCCTCCCAAACTTTGCTACCCAAAAAATATCGTTGCTGGAAATTTCTTCAACCCGAAACGGGTAATGAGCCCTCTTTGAAGCCTTTAATCTTTCTTTTACAATCTTAAAATATCTTTTCCAATGGATGCTCTATATAGAGTGAAATAAGACCTTCACGCCGGTGGTTGGAACTTGTTGAGACGTCGCCGGAGTTGGGAGATCTACCCTCCCAAAGTTTGCTACCCAAAATATATCGTTGCTGGAAATGTCTTCAACCTAAAATGGGTAATCAGTCCTCTTTTAAGCCTTAAATCTTTCCTTTAGAATCTTCAAAGATCTTATCAACATGGTGCTCTAGCTAGATAGAAGTGTGACCTTCACGCCGGTGATCGGAACTCGTCGAGATGTCGCTAGAGTTGGGAGATCTACCATCCAAAAGTTTGTTAATATACATAATTATATATCCAAAATCTACACCTTTGTAGGGATGTGCAAATATCTGGTCATCACCAAAAACCGACCGTCACCGGCCTACCCCATCAGTGAAATAACCGAAACTAGTGGTCACGGGCTGGGGACGGGGATTAAAATCCCGAACCGACTACCTTTTAGGCGGGTCACAGTTTTGTATATGAAAACCGGTGGTGAACCGAACCGACCGATCATAGATTAGGCTTAACCCATCTGTTTTCCCAATACTGGTAATCTGTTAAAGCTCATCATGCATTATGTCCAGCCTTACCCTTTCATCCAACCCAGCCCGTCTTAATTTGAGCCTAATTTTACAATTCCGTATAAATAACACCTTTAACTTACAATATTTACAAACATTCGGCAGCCACTTCTTATACCAAGCTCTCTCTTGCGTTCTCATCTCTTCTTTGTTTTTTTGTGGGTGGATATTACCGATGCGTTCGTCTCCTTCTCTCTTCTCGTACAGTCGATTATCGAGCTCAAGCAAGAGGTGAAGAAGGAGCTCGATACCACCATTTTTTTTAATATTCAGTAGATCTATCATCTATGTATGTGCTAGTACATCTATTCGTTTTTTGTTGAACTCTAGTTCTTTGTTTTTTGATCGGCTGTCTATTTTTAGCACAGTTTATTGTAATTGATTTTTTTTAAAAAAATTCTTGCTCCCTTGTTATGTTTTTTTTATCAGCAAATGTATTATTAAGGACCAATTTTTCGAACTGAAAAAGAGGCCATGGGATGAACCCACCAGAAACCAAACAAGAGGCATGTCTGCAAGACACCCTAACAGACCCCATTTCTGGGTACAACCTAAGGTCTAACCACCCACATTTTACAACCATGAAGAGAACTATAATGGTACACAACCATTTACAAACAAGTAGCTTCAACACAACTGAAAACTAACAAGAACCAGGTCTAGTACCCAAATTTACTAAACATGAAGTACAAACAAAACCACCTACCTCTGAAACTCAGAAACTACAAGGCTAAACCAACCAAATGTAAAGCGAACAGAGTCAGAAAGCAGATAACCGAAACACCTCACCACCCTGAACAGACCAGCACCTTCGGGCTCACGATCCACCACCACAAACACAAACACCACCGAGGAACCCACCCTACACTCCCAAGTCAGAAGGCCCCCGAACACTGCTCTGTTCCAAATGGAACTCGTCCATGGCCAACACCATAGAGCAACCCTAAGGGAAGTCGAGACCACCCGAACTTCAACCCGTCGCCGGAATCGAACAGGAAAAAGGAAATGTTGTCGAGTTCGGCTTAGCCTCAAAAGACTTGCGGGAGAGAGGAGAAAAGGCTCTGGTGACCTCCCCATAACCGATCCGTCCTCGTCGGTGGCCCGCACCACAACAAATGAGACATGGATTAGATCTAAAGATCTAAACCCACAACCGAACCAAATCACTCCGACAACCACCAAACCCTTCCCTTGCCTAAAACCAGTCAACGCTGGTGAACCACCCCACGGCCGGCAACCCATCGGCGGCGGGGCCCCTAAAGAGGGAAAACGAGGACTTACAGATCCAGGAGGGGAAATCAGAGTAGGTTCACGGGGAGGACGAGAGCGACGAAGAAGCATGACCACGAGCGAGTTGTAGTCTCCGATGAGTAGTAGAGAGCCAAGGGTCACCGAGATCTGACGCGCGCCAGTAGACAAATAGGTGGACAGCCACGAAATCGGACCCAAAGTCCGCGCCACACCAACCAGATCTGTGGCTCGGTTCCAGATCTACAAAGATCTCCACCTAGAACGGTGGAGAAAACCCCTCCCACAGGTAGATCTGAAGAAACAAGGCCATCGGAGTCCGATTGGAGACGAAGATCAGAACCCTGTGAAGAGAAGGAGATAAGTGGAGGAAAGTAACGGAGAGAGGAGGAAGAGGAAGCCACTGGCGTCTTCTCTGGCTCAGAAGGGAGCAGATCGGATGCAGAAGACGATGAAAAGTTAAAGGTTAGGGTTGATGAAACAAGAGAAAAGAGAGAGAGAAGGGAGAGCTTTTTTCGAGAGAGAGAGCTTACATACTCTTCTGCTCCCTTGTTATGTGATCTTGTTTCAATTTGAGATCCATATATAAGTAGATTTTGTTAATATTCTTTATTTTTTATTTCCATTTAGAAGTGAATCTTGTGTTTTTATTCCATGTTTATACCGTGTGGATCTGAAGCTATTGTTTTTTCAATTATGAGATGTAATGATTTTGTTATTCTGGTGGATCTGTGATATAATATTCTACAGTCCATCTATGTTAATGTACTGTATATTGTATTTCCTGTATACATAAATTGCAATTCCTATCTCACATTACTTTGTATGTTCTATTTTTTTTAGAGGAACTGAAATATCATTAATAAGTAAAAATACATGGGTGTTCGTCATATGACGAACCCCTTATAGAGCAATAATTCAAAAGGAAATAACCAGAAGTGCTGAGAAATAAATTGTGCTCATATGCATAGAGGCGGTTGGGGGGTTGGCTGCGGTAGCATCCAGGGACGCCGATACAGTATGCTCCAACCAAAAATAATAATCGAGCAAATCAGTTGAATAACGAACAGTGGTGGACCGATATCTCCTCCGGTATGCCAGCGTGCGTCGTCCTCCCTTGACTGATAATTTTAGGGCTCCTGAACGCGGGATTGCTGACACCGGACTGGTAGGGGAGACAGATGTCGACTGTAGATGGTACCCTCGCCATCTATCAGCCAGGAAGGGGTTACAGTCGACCACCCCCATTTTGGGCCTCCTCGGACTCATTCCTGGAGGCAGGGGTGCTTGCGCCCCCCCGCCGCTGCTGCATTTGAGCCTCCATCTGATGTCGTTGAACCTTCTGATTCCTCCGGCTCCTCCTCTCGGCCTTGTCCCCCCAGGTATTCGACCGTCGCTAATTTTCCTAGTCCTCTATAATTCCATGACAGGAAACGCATACTTGACGTGAACCTCTGGAAACCTCGGAACACACCCGCAACTCTGCCTCCGATACAGAAGTTCCTGTCCAACCCCCCGAAACCGCAGACCACTCTTCTCCGATTGGACCAGTCGATCCAGACGGCAACCTCAGACCTCTCTTCTCCGATTGGATCAGGCGACCCAACAAGCCCGCCCCCGTCTCCCCAGATCCGATCACTACCGGACGTACCCGGGTACACAACCAACCACGCCGCAGACGAACCTCGTCGGTCGTGGCGAACCTCGCCGGTCGTGGGGCAACAAGGGATAAACTCCCGAAAAAACGTGACTCCTTCCTTCCCATCCACACACAGCCAGATTAAGATGGAAGAAGGCGTAGGAAACAACCACGTACCTCTTCCCTCACCAGTCGTAGCCGATATCCAGTCACACTCGCCGGCCGGCGCGTTCACTCCACCATCCCTAAGCATGAATGCTGCTGCAAAACAGAAAAACAAAGCCCCTTGACTATGGTCATGGCCAAAACTTTCTGCTCCGTGGGGCGCTAGAGAGAAAACCTATGTTCTAATTTTAATATTGCCCTGAAGTAATTGATAAAAAAGTTTTTTGAAGAACAAAAATAGAAGAAAAAAAAATCAGTAAGTAGATATGATTACTCAATGTTTTAATCTGATTTGTTGTTGATGTTGTTAAATAACAGTTCATATGTTTATAATATTCAAATCTAATTTTGTGTTTGTATGTTTGTTTAACAATTATTAATTTGTATTTTTGTTGATAATCTTTATGTTAAAATGTTCTCATCACTCATACGAACCATGACGAATTGAAAGCCACATTATTATCAGACTAACAAAAAGAGAAAAAGTACAAAACCGAAACCTTATGAACTATGATACTTAAAAAATGATCAAATTATGTCTCAAATCCAAGGCTTTATAAGAAGATCCAAAAAAAAGCCCGTTGGGCCTTGCTGATTGGTCATAGTCATAACCGGCCGTACCCGTGGTCGGTCGGATTATCTGTTAACCGCTGAAACCTGGTGTGGTGATGGTTACTTATATCACTAAACCGGAAATCATGGTTCGGGTACTGGGTAAGGGTTAAAGGGCCGGGTATCGGCAGATGTCCACCCCTAGTATTGAATGTAAAATTTTGAGAAGAGAGACAAGGTTTTAACTCGTCCTCGGGAAATATAACTGAATGAGAAGGGAGATAAGGACTCATTCATTAGAAATATTTATGTTTTTTTCTAAAGAGTGCATGAGTCTTCACGGACAAACCTGTTTGGATGTGTATTATTTAGCAGAGGAGAAGAGTCCATTTATAAGAGAGATATCGACTGACCTATGAGAGATAGATAGGGAGTGGAGTTTGAACTTCTGTCCGTGACGAATCAAACTCTAATATTATATTAGATTATCAACTCAACTAAAAACTATAACGGATAGTTGAAGATCCTAATATAATTATACTAAGCGTGGGCGCCGCGTGATGCTCGGTGATTGATGAAAATAGAGTTTGGTTACGTTTTATGGGAGAAATGTTGACCGATTGGTTTGAAACCAAACCACAGTTAATAGTGAGCCGACCAAAATCCTCCAAACTCCCATCTAATTATAAGACTCTTCAAAAAAAAAACTTCATTCATTCCCAAAACACACAAAATCAGGACACATTAACCTTTAGAACTATGTCACCTTCTTTTTTGCAATTATACCTATCTTGCATTCATTAGTCATTGAGTCCATCATGGTCATATACCACTCGATCTTAGCTTGTTTTTCCTTCTCACGACCTTGGGGCATTAATTATGAGCTAAATCTTGAAAGCATTTGGAAAGCCGACTAAATCTTCAAAGCATTTGGAAAGCCGACATAAAACGACCAAGAAAACACCTTCCTCTGCATACGAATCCCCAAGCAAAAATGGTCACTTCAAAATCTTCGCATGTCTCATGAAATTTCAAGGGATAATTGTCAAAAACTACCCTAAAATTTCGTCCACAAACAAGTTGATACACAAAGTTTTGTCCATGCTTTGTGAGTGCACTAAAGTTTTGTCCACGCTTTTGAAGGTGCATTGAAGTTTTGTCCACGCTTTTGTGGGTGCATTGAAGTTTTGTCCACGTTTTGTGACTGCATTAAAGTTTTATCCACGCTT
Organism: Erodium maritimum; assembly: GCA_963921825.1. Lineage (NCBI taxonomy): Eukaryota > Viridiplantae > Streptophyta > Magnoliopsida > Geraniales > Geraniaceae > Erodium > Erodium maritimum. The sequence goes on from OY997588.1 coordinate 116,426,707, forward strand.
CTATTCAGTCCAGGAAGCACTGCCCAGACCATCATTCTGAACATCCATATTACGTCAAAACTAAAAAAGTCGTGGACAAAACTTCAGGGTAGCCACACAGCGTGGATGAAACTTTGTGCATCAACTCATTTGTGGACGAAACTTTAGGATAGTTTTTGACAATTATTCCAAGTTTCAATATATTACTAACCATTGCAGTCCATGAAACATGTTCCAACAACTATACTTTGGATTCCCATGCTTCCATTATACATAGTACTAAAAACACACAAATAATTCTTTTTTTCGATAGGCTAAAAATGTTATTAAGCAAATGTTCTATAAGGCTATAGAACGGAGCAAGAAAGGATCCAAAACAAATCCTTTCCTCAGACCATTACCAATTCCAAGAGAGTAAAACAAAAACGAGAAAATACAAGAGAAAAACGGGTTGCCTACTTCCTATCCGGATTCAAACAAGTAAAATGGTTAGAAACCGGAACAGCGGATAGAGAAAGTTCTGAAGTCGGTTCCAAAAGCTCCTTGTTCGTCCTGCCCTCGGCATCCTTCTCAATCGCCAAAGCACAAAGATCAACAAGTTTATGGCCAACTTTCGAGTTGTAACTCCACTTGCCCGACCTATCTCTTTTGGAAACGTCCACAATAAAATGTCCCAATTTATCCCCTCTATCAGCAGAGGTCTTGGCTCTCGTCTGATAGACCACGGTTGGTGGAACAATCGCCTTCGAGTGACCTTTTTTGAACGTCCGCGTTTCTTTGGCTCAACTCTAGAAATCGGTCTTTCCAAGGCTTCCTTCCATGGACTTCCTTGTAGCTCGACTTCCAAAAACGGTTTTGGTAATGAGCCAAGATCATTTCCAATTCGATTGAAAACGGACACCAAACTAGGGTCTGCACGGGCCAGCATATGGGTTTTCTCTAACTAATTTCCACCCAAGCCCAAGTCCAAAGAGAGAGGATCAGAGACGTCCTCAGCCTCCTGCGTCTGGGCTGGAGCTGCTGAACTCGTTACTGGGCCCTGCATAAGCAGTTCAGAACCGTGGGCCTCAGCATCAGGAAAATAGGCCTCGACCGCAGGCCGATTAAGAGCCTCAACTTCGCCCTTGTCCGAAACGACTGCAACGCCCGCGTTTTGACCTTCTTCCTCAGCACGACACGAATTGTAACGACCGCTCCTGGTCAACGTCGGTCAATCGGCGGAAAAACGAAAAAATTTAAAATTTTGGGACAAGCACCTAAATGAACCTAAAATTGACCCCGAGGGTCATATCGGACTTAAGTTGACCCCGATATCGACCAAAGTGAGTTCTGGGTGACTCAGGGCAACTTTTTGACCAATTCGGGAAAAGTTGACTTTTTGCCGAAAAAATCAACCGAGCGACGTTTTGGTCCGTTCGAGGCCCGATTTGGATCCAAAAAGCTTATCCGTAGTTACAGTGGTCTTATTTGGGCCGTTTTCCTATAGAACGCAAAGTTTCGTAAATTCTTGGAAAATGGGCCCGCACGGGGCCCGAGACAGCCGAATTTCGCGAATCTGATTGAAAAATATCTACAAAGATATTTTCTAACTAGTGGGACCCATTGCCACTTGTCATAAAGGTGATGGTAGAGGGTGGAAAGGACAAGATTACCCTTGATTAGAGGGATAAAGGTGGGGGCAATTTAGTCATTTTAAGGGGTTGTGTTTTAAAACAAAAATAAAAAGGAAAGGTTGGGTGATACACGGCCATTTCAGAAGAAGAAAAAAGAAGAGGGAAATAGAGAGAGAAAGAAGAGAGAGAAGGGGAAGGATAGAAAGAAGAGAAAAGCTTGGGTTTTTGGAGATTGTCGACGATCCGACCGGTAGATCCTGTTTCTTCTTGCATAATCAAGCTCCCCTCGTCATTCCCTACGGTGAGAACCCGTTTTTTTCTCGTTTTGGTACGTTTGAAATTTAGGGTTTGAGCTTAAACGATTCAAATATGGTTGGGTTGAGGTTTAGGGTTCGTTGGGGGCGTTTTGAGGCGAAAATGGACAGATTCTGGTGATCGGAGGCTCGTGGGAGCTCCGGCCACCGTGGGTGGTGGCTGGCCGGAGCTAGGACCGGCCACAACAGTGGTGAACCGGTCCAGCCACCCACGGCCAGTGGTGGTCGGGTGGGGCCCATGTGTTCGGGCCTCGGGTTTTTCGTGTTCGGGTGGTATCGGACGATTCCCAAGTCGATAATTCACACCCGGAACGAATTATGGAATTAATTTGTGAAAATTGGAAATGGCGGGTTTAGAAACTTTAAACACGAATTAAATTGCTCGGACGTCGGAAATTGATTACGTCGATTGCGTTGGAACACTTGAATTATTTTAGGATCGTAGAAAAAAAACGGAAATTTTCGGAGCCCCGGAAGGGCGTTTTCCGATCGTGGGCAGATTCACCGAGCCGGGCGAATCGGGCCTTTCCAGGCCCATTGTTGACAATGTCGAGTAATTGGGAGGTTTGGGACCGATCGGCACTGTCGGGGCTGCGTTTGGGCGTCAACTTCATTAAAATTCAGCTTTGCCTGCGTACTTAAAAAGTGTTTTAATTTGTGATCGTGTTAGATCGTGGCGCCGACCGCGGAAAGAGGAGGCTAAGCGGGTGAGCGTAAGCACTGCGGAGCGTGAGCATCGGACTTGGAAAGCGTTACGAGATAGGGAAAAGTAGCCGGATATCGGCCTTGACTAGGGAAAGTTATCAGTAGAAATGCATGTGACACTGTTGGTGTCGTAGGATAAGTAAACATGTCGAACAGTAGAAATGCATGTGACACTGTTGATGTCGTAGGATAAGTAAACCTGTCGAACAGTAGAAATGCATGTGACACTATTGGTGTCGTAGGATAAGTAAACCTGTCGAATAATAGAACTGCATGTGACACTTGGTGGTGTCGTAGGTTGAGTGAACCTGTCGAACAATAGAAATGCATGTGGCACTTGGTGGTGTCCTAGGGTTAATGAACTGATTGTGGTTGTGTGTGACCATGAGTGTCTATGGGGTGTTAAACTTGTATGGTTGTTGACTAACTTGCTGAGTGGTAGCTAGTCATTATGTTATTTTTGCTGGTTGTTGAGCATTCGTATGATTTGTGTGATTGGCGTGGAGGTCTGGCCCGCCTGTAGACTTGCCATCAATAAAGGGTGCCACGGTATGTCCATGAGTGCCTGTGGGGTGTCGAACCTGTATGGTTGTTGACTGACTTGCTGAGTGGTAGTTATTCGTGATGTTAATTTTGCTATTTGCGGAGTATTGTGTGATATTTGGTTGTGATTGTGATTGTTCTGGCGATACGTGGATGAGCTGTGCCCGAGAGGTGTGTCGTACCTTCCGATGTGCGACCGGTAAAGTGCCGAGGGCTATGTTCCCCATGAGGTGTGTCGTACCTTCCGGCGCGTGATTGGTAAAGTGATGAGGCTTGAGTTGTGTCCGAGAGGTGTGTCGTACCTTCCGATGCACGACCGGTAAAGTGCCGAGGGCTATGGTCCCCGTGAGGTGTGTCGTACCTTCCAGCGCGTGATTGCTAAAGTGTTGAGGCTTGAGTTATGCCCGTGAGGTGTGTCGTACCTTCCGATGCGCGATCGGTAAAGTGTCGAGGGTTGTGGTCCCCGTGAGGTGTGTCATACCTTCCGGCGCGCGATCGGTAAAGTGCTGAGGCTTGTGGTTGTGCAGTATGTGTGTTGATCCTTTGTGATCTTGCGTGCATTGTGTGTGTTGATATTGTTGATATTGTGTGACTTTGTTCGCGATTGTGTTTGTTTACAAAGGTCGTAAGTTCTGTGTTAAAGGGTGAGGTCTTGGGTTCGAGACTCATCAATAATCTACGGTGGTGATACAGCGCCTCTGTGTCAGGGTCTCACCACGGAGAAGGGTTAGGGTTGATACGATGTGGCGCTGTACGAACGAGGTTTCCCTCACGTGAGCGGGTCGTTTGAGGTTTCCCTCACGTGAACGAGTGGTTTGAGGTTTCCCTCACGTGAACGGGTTGTTTGAGGTTTCCCTCACGTGAACGGGTGGTTTGAGGTTTCCTTCACGTGAGTGGGTTGTTTGAGGTTTTCCCTCACATGGACGGGTGGTTTGAGGTTTCCCTCACGTGAGTGGGTTGTTTAAGTTTTCCCCTATGTGATCGGGTAATTGGGGTATTGATGTTGTGAGCAATAGTGAGTTACTTAGTTGAGAACATGATCCCCTTTTTGAGGCTTCCCTTACGTGAGCGAGTGTTTAAGGTATTTATATCGTGAGCAGTTGTGACGGTTTGGTATCAGGTTTTGAGGTGGTTGTTTGCCCTGTTTAGAGTGGTAAGTTGTTGATGCTTTACTAGTATGCCATAATCGAACGGGTATCCGTGGAGGTGGGCGGAACGCTCATCCCCTTTACTACTCATCCCGCAGGTCTCTGAGGTAGGGACGAGTAGCGAATACTGGTTTGGTTGCTGAAAGTTAAAAGTAAATGCATATAGGATCGTGTGAGGGTTGTGCTTTACCTTGTCGGTGTGACTAATGGAATGGTTGTTCGGTCTCTGATTTGGGGTCTACATTACGTGTCCGGGTTTTGAGATGGTTGGGAAGTTTTTAACAGTTGTATTGCGTGACCGTCAGTCTAATTTGTGTTTTGGGGTAGTAGTAGTCCCCGGGGTTGTTGTTGTTGCCGGTGTTCCCGGAATTTCTGTGGGTATGCCGTGGTCAATCCGGTATCTGTGGCGGTGAGCGAAGTGCTCACCCCCTGCTGCTTTTCCTGCAGGTACTGGTCGTGAGGCGGACTAGGAGAACCCTATAAGCTTGAATAGTTGGGAGCGGAAGTCCGGGTCTTTGGGTAGTTAGCGACGTACCTTGTAGCTCGTGTTGTTCATTGTTTTGAACGTATTTTCCGCTGTAAAAATATTGTTTTGATTAACGTAAGTGGTAATTTTAAAAAGGTTTATTAAAATGTTTGAAAATCGTTTTACTGTTTCACCGTTCGCGTTCCGGGTTCGGTCATGCCGAATTCGGGGCGTGACACGAATCGTCGAGATTTACAGAATCCGCAACCAAATCTTGTGAAACAAAATCCCTCGGATTAAGGGAAATTCGAATATCGAAATGGCGTGATTCCTGGGTCAAACGAATCAAAAAGGATTCATCAATGGCCGAGATCGTAGACAGAAGTACAACCTCCATCAACAGTCCTTCGGAACCAACCGGAGTTTTGTGTTTCCCGAGAAAAACCTTCGCCGGAGTAAACTTCCGATCCTTAAAACAGAAATCCACTGGCGAACGAGGACGCGCCAGAGCAACAAACAACACATGACCATTAAGCTTGAACCCATTGTAAGTTGTAACGACCATGGTTGCGGCTGCCGCCGATGCAAAGGTGACAAAACCATAGAACTTACCTCCCCCATTTGTACGGCTCGAAACAGAGCAAGACGAAATCTCACCAAACGGACCGAAGGTTTTAAGAACCCAATCCTCCTTTGTGCCGTATGGTAAATTGCAAATGAATACCCTATTCGGAATCGTCTGGAACTCGTGAGGTTGATCCATGGAGTTCTCGGACTCAGATTTCTCATCCACTCCGGCCGGCGGATCTCCAGTTGCAGTCTCTGTAGCTCGAGCTGGAGATGCTCTGTTTTTTGCATCCGGAACAGAGTCTGCCGCCCTTGAACCCAAAACTTGGCCAGACCTTAATTTCTTCCTCTTTGTGCTGAGAACCATCTTCGACCTCCGTTTCTTTATAGATCGTGCCTCCTTTACTGCTCCTAAACCATCCTTCGTGCAAATACATGTGGCTGCCGAATTGGATTTGTGACCCTCCTTGGCTTCTTTGGCCTTGGATACACGGCGAACAGAAGTGTTCCCAGTCGCCTGAACAAAAGCCGTCATAGATCGGCAATAATCTCCATAACACGAAGTCAACGTGGAACAGAAACTTGAAAACGGGAGCGTCCTCATTTGACTCCAATGAGAGACTATACACACAAATAATTCTGATAAAAAACACACAAATAATATATGCATATAACGGAACAAATGAACCAGCAGGTAAAATAGAGAAAATTGGCCCATCCACCTCTAACACCACCACAGTGCCTCTCAAGTAATTCCTTGAGAAGAATAATCATCTCCTTTACAACTGTGCAAGGCTTGTTCACATGACCTGAGAGCATCCACAACCATGGGCGGTAAGACGTTGGTGGGGAGAAAACGCCTGCGAGGAACAGGTGGGGAGTGCTGGCTGGGAGCTTAAAGTCGGCACTTATCATTGGCGGGAAGCAAAAATGTGAATAAAAGGAGTTATTGTACGCCAACAATTTGACATTGTATGGTACTGGCTGGAAGAACTGGATAGAAAGAAGAAAAAAAAAATTTATTCTCCCCGCCAGCAACCAGCTATATGATTGTGGATGCTCTGAGATACATAACAAAAGCTCACTACAATACCAAGAGCAACATCCTTACCGATGAAAGCGCCTCAATCTACTATGTTACAACTTCACCCTCAACTTCGTAGACCATTCTACAAAAAACCCAGTCCGTTTCTCTCTCTGAACAGAGAAATCCTAAACTTTGAGCTGTTGTCGCCGCCACCGGAGGCCACCGTGGCTCCGGCCACAGGGGTTGCCGGTGGGGCTTCTCCCCTTGTCCCCTCGTGTTTTTGTCTTCGTCCTTAGATCTGGTCACCGTCGTCGTCGCGCCTTTCCTCGAGCCTCAAACTTCCGGCCAGATCTGTCCTTCTCGCCGGCCAGATCTGCCATTCTCGCCGGCCAGATCTGCCCTTCTCGACGGCCAACAACCTCTCCTTGCCTGTGGTGCTCCTCCGTTAGCTTCTGTCGTCGTCTTCGTCTACCTCAGCCTCCCTGCTCCGCCCCACCGTCCCCCACAGCCACCCGCCTCCTCCTCGCCGCCCCACCTCCCTTCTTCCTCCTCCGATTCTGTCCCTGCCACCGGTTGGTTTCACCCTCCTCCCTCAAACCTGACCCCTCCCCTCTTTACCGGCCCCGACCAGTCCCACCCTGCCTCCGACCAGAGCCCTTCCCCGTTCCCTGACCTGACCTGACCCGACCAGCCCCCCCTCACCTCCGGCCAGATCTGACCCTAGCTCCGCTCGCTCGTCCACCCACACCTCTCCCCCTTTGGTCCCTCCTTCAGACGACTTCGGTTCCCCGGCGTCGATCTCGCAGATCTGACTTGCTTAGATCTGGATTCGTTGTGTGGGAGCTCGGCTGTTGTTGCGGTGGTGGCCATCCTCTTCAAGTGTTGCTGCTGCTGCCTCGCCGAAAGCTGCTGCCAGCGACGTTTTGGTTTCGGTCACCGGAGTTTCTGCCCGGCTGTTCAGTATGGGTGTGTTGGTCCCGATGGTGTGATTGGGTGTTTTTTTTTTCCTGTTTTTTCCAATAACTGCACGTGGTGCAGTTTCGGTGTGCACTAGTTGTACAGGTTGTGTACACTAGTTGCTCGTTTTGGTGTGCACTTGTTGCACGGTTTGGTGTGCCCGATGTGGCACGGTTTGGTGTGTCCTTAGTGACACTTTAGGGGTGCACGGTTTCGTTGCACCTCTGACGTGCAAGCTGTTTGCACGTTCTGGGACGTACTCTGTTGCGTTCTGGGCTAGTTAGGGAGTCGGTATTTCTATAGGCCAGTCAGTCCGGAGTCTGTAATTTTATAGGCTAGCCAGTCTGGAGTCTGTATTTTATCGTTTGTTTGGACGCTTTCATTCGTTGCATGTATGTCACTTGATGGATATATAAAATTGATACCTCCCGCTTCTTCGTCAAAAAAAAAACTTCACCCTCACATTCACACTCGCTCTCTTTAGTACAGTTTCACAAACCAAGCATAAAAATAATAATTGAACAAAAATTAAACCAATATTAGAACAATAATTAGAAAATGTCCTTACCTGACGAACATCTGCAGTATGTCTGGTATAAGACAATGAGAGGAAGTCCATCTTATTCTTGACTCCCAAAGTGCTTATGACCTGGCATATATTTATCACATACATTTACAAAGAAGACAATATAGAAACTCAAATCATTAATATAAGAGTAAAGCAGAGTAAGCTTATATGCAAAAAAATCATACAACATGATCAATCTAAACAGACAATATCCAGCAAACATTTATGAACAAAACTGAAATAAAAATGAACATCCAGCGCATAGCTTCCTAGTGTTCTTCACAGGTAAAAAAAAATACAATTGAGTACTCTTCCTACAAGGACATATTAAATCACAAGTCAAGTTAAATCAACCATTTTTTTTTTGGTTCTTCTCAGCCACCCTAGGGTTCACCCATAATCCTTTGGGGGTCAAACTCCACCGGAGTCGGTTCTCTTTCCTCTGCTCGCTGCATCGGTCGTCTGGCTTGTCATCGCCAAGCTACGCTTCCGGCCTGCTGCTACTTCGGCCTTCGTGTTACTCGGGTTTCAGTGGGGTGCTACAGTTGTCTCGGTACAGTGAACCCGAAGCTTCTCCTGCCCCTCGCCTTCGTTGATCGACGACGCTGATCGCCGCACGCCCCATACGGATCATGCCTCGGGATCGCAGTCACGGATCATCGAATCGGGGACGTTGCTGCGTCCTGACGACGGCGAGACACTATTTTCGGCACCCCTCCGGCATGTTTCAGTATTGGCCGCCTTGTTCAAGGGGCCTCAAGGTACCTTGATTTATCGTTGCTTTGTTGCCGATTTGATTCGTACCGCTTGGGTTGAGTTCTCTGTTGTTTTTCGTATGCCGGTCTTTTTATCATGGAACTGTCGTGGTCTGGGCGCGGATCACAACCGGCGTCAGCTTAAGGATTTGGTTGGTCGTTTTAAACCGGACATAGTTTTTCTCACCGAGACTCACCATGTAGAGTCTCAGAACTCTCGTTCAAGGTTGGCCATTCTACGGCGAACTCTGGGTTTCATGGGGGTACAGGGATTCTAGGAGTTACCCCCCACCCCCCCCCCCCCCCCCCCCCGCCCCCGGCAGTCCCGGGTATTAGAGCACCATCGAACAAGGGTGGGGTTATCCTCCTCTGGTCGAATAGGTGTGCGGTGGACGTGCTCTCGGCCCAGCAGTCACACATAGATGTTATCGTTCGGATCGGCCAGGAACCGGTATGGGAGAACAGGTACAAGACTTGGGACAATTTGCGCACCTGGCTACGATCCCAGCTTCGCCAGACTGGGTGCTAACGGGGGACTTTAATGCTATCCTTCGGCCCTCAATAAAGAGGGGAGACAATGCGTACCCTGTGGGTCTCATGCAGGGGTTCCAACAGGCTATTACTGCCATCGGGGTGGAGGAATTACCAATGCAAGGGTACCAATTTACGTGGACTCGGGGACATGATCCAGAGACCAAAGTGGAAAGTCAACTTGACAGGGCCTTCATATCCCCCCAAGCTCGAGATCGCTTTCGAGATGCTTCTTTGCAAAATTTGGGTGTTTCGACCTCTGACCATATGCCCATTCACCTGCAAATACAAAAGGAGCCTCCAGAGCGGCGACAACGTCAGTTCCGGTTTGAAAATGTGTGGATGGAGCATCCTGAGTGTGATACCCTGGTCCAACCTGAGTGGGGCAGACCGGGGGATCGTCACATAAAGCAATATATCAAGGATATTGGTCAGTCTCTCGATGAGTGGGGTCAGACAGTTTTCCGGGATAATATCAACCAAATCCGTTCTCTTCAGAGGAAATTGGTTGAACTGAATGTTCATACTGACATGCAAGGTATTAAACTCCGCCTGGCGTTGCAGAAACAATATAATCGAGCTTTGGCTAAACAGGAAGAATTCTGGCGTCAAAGGGCGAAACAACACTGGCTAGGAGAAGGAGGTCGGCCACGAAAAGGCAGGCAAGAAACAAACTCAAATATTTGGTTAACGATGAGGGAGTGGAAATGCAGTGGCACACGTGGATGAGGGAGCTGACCATTCCTACTTTGCCAACATATTCACTGTTGGGGATATTGACGATTACGACCTCCCCATGCCGGTTCCTCACAGGATATCCCATGCTCAGAATCTACAATTGACAAGGTGGGTAACAGATGCGGAGGTGCGTAAGGCAGTATTTCAGATGGGACCCTCAAAGTCCCCGGGTCCAGATGGCCTCAACCTGAAATTCTTCCAACACTATTAGGATACCCTGCGTCCTGAAGTTATCGGGTTTTTAAGATATGTGGTGGAAACAAGCAACATCGACCAATATATCAATAAGACTACCCTTGTTCTGATCCTTAAGAAGCCTGGAGCGAGGAACATTACAGAGCTACGACCTATAGCTCTATGCAACGTCATATTCAGAATTTTGTCCAAAGTTTTGGCCAATCGCCTAAAACCGCTCCTGGACCCTATAATTTCCACCGACCAGGGAGCGTTTGTACCGGGTCATCACATTCAGGATGATGTGTTCATATCTTACGAAATTATCCATTCACTCAGGCGTTGGACTCAAGGGTACAGGAGATTTATGGCCTTAAAGTTGGATATGAGCAAGGCCTATGATAGAGTGGAGTGGTCCTTCCTTTTATCCATGATGGGCGCGTTTGGGTTCGATGCAGGGTGGAGTTCTTTGGTTCTTGCCTGCATGCGATCTATTCAGTACATGGTAAGCTCAGATGGCAAGCATACTGCCCCTTTCACAGCTGGGCGGGGGATTCACCAAGGTGATCCTTTGTCTCCATATTTGTTTCTGTTCTGTATGGAAGGTCTCTCTCGTATGCTCAAGCAATCTGAAAGGCACGGGACTCTTCACGGGGTTTCGGTTGTTGGGGGGCCCCGGTTGTATCTCACAATTTCTTTGCAGATGACTGTTATATCTTCTGTAGGGCCGATACGGATGAGGTTGCACAACTTAACCAAATCCTACAATCTTTCGGACAATTGTTGGGCCAGGGTAAGTCCTCCATTTTCTTCAGCACCAACACCTCGCCAGAGAACCGAGCGGCCTGTTGCGGCATCCTAGGTATTCAGGAGATTTCTGGCCCGTCTATGTATCTGGGGGTCCCGAACATGCTGGGTCGACGCAAAGGTCGGAGTCTCCAATTTCTGTGCGATCGAATTGTGACTAAAATAGGAACTTGGGATGGACAAATGTTGTCCGCAGGGGGTAAAGAGGTGATGATTCGATCAGTGCTTCAGGTCATGCCGATCTATGCCATGAGTGTGTTTTTTCTGCCGCGGGAATCCATCAACAAGATCCACGTTTCCATAGCACGATACTGGTGGACGGGGACCCCTAGGGGAAACAAACCGATTATCTAGCAAGACTGGAAGAAACTTTGTAGACCGAAGGAGGATGGGGGAATGGGATTCTAGGACATGAGAGATATGAACATAGTTATGTTGGCCAAAATGGGATGGAAGTTCTTGACCCAGCCAGATAGTCTGGTCGCTCGCATCTTCAAGGCTCGGTATTATCCGAAGGGTTACTTTCTAATTGAAGAGTGGGGGTACTAATCCCAGCCAGGTATGGTCGAGACTCCGAGCTACTCAGATTTTACTCAGGCATGGTTTGATTCGGACTATTGGGGACGGGTGCTCGACTATGGTGTAGGGGTCTCCCTAGCTCTTAGAGAATGATCCTATCATTCTTCCCCACACCTGTATTATCCCGAACATGAGGGTGTCAGAGCTGGCTTCGAGCCAAGGTCAGTCGTGGGACATCCTGAAGCTTCAACACAATTTTCCTTCTACCATTGTGGAGGATATCATGTAGGTCCCTCCTCCCCTTCCACATCATTCAGATAAATGGTCGTGGAAATACAACATTTAGGGAGTGTATTCGGTCAAGGAAGGGTATAGGGCATTGTCCCGGGAGAATGGGCGATGGCATGTATCGGTAGGTACGACGGTCTGGATGGGTATTTGGGACTTAGATGTCCAACCGCGTATACAGGTTTTCCTCTAGCGGGCTTTATCCGATACTCTTCAAGTAGCGGTCAATCTACGAACCAAGTTCGTCCCGATCCCGAGCATTTGTCCGATATGTCAGGGTGATCAGGAGACTATTGACCATCTCCTTCTCCACTGTCTGTTTTCCCTAGCAGTCTGGGATTTATCAGGTACACAGGTTCTTATCTCCCCCTCGGGTACGTTACATGAATGGATGTCTCTTATGTTACAACTACCGGACATGCAAATGAAGAGTAAGCTGAGCCTGATTCTCTAGGAGATCTGGAAAACTCGAAACGGGAGGGTCTGGGACAATAGTATTTCTACTCCTCAGGGTATCATAGCTACAATACTTAGTAACCAGTGCAGTTGGTCTAAGGCCCAGAGTGGCCGATCCAAACCTCTTGTCGCCCCCCTTGCAAGAAGACAAGATGGATTCCACCGCCCCGACCTAGTCTACTATCAATGTGGATGGCACAATCTTTGCTGACTCAAGACAATTTGGCTGGAGATGGCTTTGTAGAACGGAGACGGGAGTGATCGTGGATGGAAGGAGTGGTAGTGGGCTTGGTATGTTGGGACCCGAATTCTCTGAAGCTATGGCTATTTGGCAGGCTCTACAATGAATTCAAGCCTCGCACCTGTCCAGAGTTATTATTCGGAGTGATGCCCAATATCTGCTCTACTTGATTCAAGGGACTCATCAGGTGTTAAACTCGAGTATATTTCTAGGTCAGCGAACGAAGCAGCTCACTGGCTAGCTCGGGAAGCCCGTTCTATGCCTGTCTTTTCATGGTCCGGGTTCACTATCCCGGATGCACTGAAATGTATTTTGCAACATTTCAAGTAATAAATCTATTCATTCCATTTTAAAAAAAATCACAAGTCAACGTATGTGTGATAATGGAATAATAAACAAAAAATGATTTAAGAAATCTCTACTGTGCATTCTCAAATCCATATTATCATTTTTATTCCTAAACCATTTCCACAATAATTAATCATATATTATATTCATTTTTACAAATATAAAAAGAAATAAAACAAAATACTCCACGTATCACTAGCTAACAGATGGTTGCCCAAAACACTGGGCCTGCTTATATGGCCAATCAATAGCCTTGGAGGGCTAGAAAATCTTGTGAGGAAGCTCAAAAGCAGTCCAAAACAGACAGAAGCTGAAAATGCACGAGAGGTGTTTGTGTTAATGCCTCATTGAAATTTTGATGTTGGAAGTGTAACCCCAACCTAAAATGCGAAGCGTCTTTGTGTCTTGTCGGTTTCAGTAATACACCTTGAGCAGAGCAATCGACCCCATTAAAGCACAACCGTCAATGAACTCAAGAGCCTCCATGTTCCACCAAAACCACTATATATATACATTACACACGCATGTCTTTGGCCATCAAAACCCACTACTCTGCATGTTTCATTCACCTCCGAGTAGAATCAAAAACAGGATTCAAGCGATGGGTGGTGGAGCCAAGAATGATCCTGCTTCTTCAAATGCAAAGCCCAATTCTATGAGTTTACCAATTGTGAGATCGTACAACGAGCGTATTCGGCCATTGCTGGACGTGGTGGACAGGCTGAGGAACTTGAAGGTTGCATCCGAGGGCATACAGCTCCCAACCATTGTGGTTGTGGGAGATCAGTCCTCAGGCAAGTCTAGTGTGCTTGAGTCACTTGCTGGCATCAGCCTCCCCAGAGACCAGGGGATATGTACCAGGGTGCCCCTCATCATGAGGCTCCAGCATCACCAGAGTCCCAAAGCTGAGCTCACTCTGGAGTTCAATGGCAAGAATGAGTCTACTGATGAAGCTGCTATCTCCCACGCCATCAACCGTGCCACGGAGGAGATTGCTGGCAAGGGTAAGGGAATTTCTAACACCCCATTGACTCTTATTGTGAAGAAACATGGTGTGCCTGACCTCACAATGGTTGATCTTCCCGGGATCACCAGAGTGCCTGTTCATGGCCAGCCTGAAAACATATATGAACAGATCAGGGACACTATCATGGAGTACATAAGGCCTGAGGAGAGTATCATACTCAATGTCTTGTCTGCTACTGTCGATTTCACCACTTGTGAATCCATTAGGATGTCTCAGATGGTTGACAAAACAGGGGAGAGGACTCTGGCTGTGGTGACCAAGGCTGATAAGGCAGCTGAGGGGTTGCATGAGAAGGTTACTGCTGATGATGTCAACATTGGGCTTGGCTATGTCTGTGTCAGGAATCGTATTGGCGACGAGTCTTATGAGGACGCCAGGTTGAAAGAAGCACTTCTGTTTAAAGATGATGTACATCTGGCCAAGATCAGTCCTTCAATGGTGGGGGTTCCTGTTTTAGCCCAACGGCTAGTTGAAATTCAAGCAACCATCATATCTAGATGCTTGCCTGAGATTGTCAGGAAGATCAACGACAAGCTCAATGCTAATGCTTCTGAGCTCAAGAAACTGCCCCAGAACATGACCACTGTCCCTGAGGCCATGACGGCTTTCTTGCGCATAATGGGCTTGGTTAAAGAGTCTCTCAGCAATCTCCTTATCCGAGGGGATTATGATGAATACCCAAATGACATCAACATGCATTGTGATGCTCGTTTGGTTCAAAAGCTCAACGCCTACTCGCAGGAAATTGGCAAGGTTGAAGCCAGCAAAGATCAAAGGTTTCTTATGGAGGAGATCAATATCTTGGAGGAGTGTAAAGGCATAGGATTGCCAAATTTTATTCCGCGGTCTGCCTTTATGATTTTGCTCAAGTCTAAAGTTAATGCGATATCTAGTGTGCCTGTTGCATTTGTTGAGCAGGTTTGGGAGTACATACAAGGTGTTTTGAATGTAGTCCTCATGAAACACGCGGATAACTACCCACAGCTCATCCCTCCCATCCGAAGAGCTGCTGACAATCTTATAGTGAAGTTGAAGGAAGAATCTTACAACCGCGTCATGGAGATTGTGGAGATGGAGAAGCTCACAGACTATACTTGTGATCCTGAGTACATGATTGAGAGGGGAATCTTAAGCAGGCCTTGAATAACAATAAGTCGCTACCTGTCTTGGAAGGTTTTGGTACCATAGAGATCGGACATCTGAGGGAGTACAAGAATTCTGTAGTAGAGGCGTATGATCTGAAAGTGAGAATGACAGCATACTGGAAGATTGTCCTGAAGAGGTTGGTTGATTCCCTTGCTCTACACATTAGGTGGGGCATTCAGAGGCTGGTGAACGCGGAATTGGAGAAGGAGATTGTGAATGAGCTGATGGGTCCTCACGGTGGAGGGCTCGAGAGAATGCTGGAGGAACCTCCATCCGTGGCTGGGAAGAGGCAGAAGCTCAACATGAGCATTTGTCTTCTGAGGGAATCTAAGTATGTTGTGGCTAAGATCCTTGATTATGGTTCTGCATATGCTGATTAGACCTTACAGCTTGAATATGCTTTACTTATGCTCTCACATCATGCAATAGAGTGAGCTTAAATAAAAAAATGTCTGGGTTTGCTTCAATCAGCTGTGTTCTTAGATTTTCTTCTTTTGGTTCTTGTTTTTGTTGTGCTTTTCATCCTGTTGCAGATGAATCAAATAGTAGCTCTAGTCAAATTGCATTTGGGCTTAACAAATCACAGGTTTTTCTTTTAATGTCTCTTCTTTTGTTATGATGCTGAGAAATATGAAGTTGAATGTTAGTAACATTGTGTCAAGGCTGTGTTATTACCTTGATGATAGTAGCTCATTGCATGTTTTAGTGTACAAGCAATTGTTGTATGATGAATCACTTTTCTGAGTATAAGATTCTTCTGAAACTAGTTGGTGAAAGTGAAACCAATGCTTCCAAGTCAGCTTAAGAAATTGCCTCATAACTGGTGTCCTCCTGCATTTGTGGAACAATACAAGGTGTTGTGGATGAAACACACAGACAATTACCCTCAGGATCAATCTCTCAGTAGGGTTATGGACATGACAGATTATACAAAGAGGTCCAAGTAGAAGCTCAACACAAGCATTCATGTGCTGAGGATGTTGTAGTAAGCATATAATAGTAAATTTTGGACATCTAAAAATAGAAAGTTTGGTGGTTCTTGAAATAGATTGTCGTAAGAAAGAGCGGGCAGAAATAAAAAGGCAAAAGGGAGAAAGCAAGCTTGTAATTGTAGTATGGGTTTTTGTGAAATTGAGTTTAAACAAGGGAGTGTGTGCGTTGGCAAAGTGTGAGAAAGAGAGTGTTATGCGTTAACATTTCACAACCTCCACCCCCTAAACTCCATAACTCTTCCTTTTTTTGCCTAATTTTGCATTTTCAGTGATCCTTTTTTCTAAATTTCTGTCTCCATAAACCACCTATTGCTACTGTTCCATTGACTCATAAACCACTCCTCTCCACTCATTCCTTCTTCCGGGAAACAACCCATCGCCGCCATGGCCTCTATACAGAGCACCACCACCAAAGCACCCTCTACAATGGCAAGAGGACAAAGCGCCTCCGCCCTCACTCCGATGAAGAATCTCCGGCCACTTCTCTTGAGCTTCAGGCCGTTACGGAGGAGGAGGAGGACGTAGCAAACTGCTTGATTCTGTTGGCCATTTCTCTCACCCTCCTCCTCTGCCTCCGAGCCGGAGGTACCTGGAGGCGGCGGCCGGCAAGGTGGGGTATTACGTGTACCAGTGCAAGACTTGTGACAGGACGTTCCCTACTTTCCAGGCGCTGGGCGGCCACAGGGCCAGCCACAAGAAGCCTAAATCCGCCCTCCACTCTGAAGATGAACACTTGATGATCAAGAACAACATCATCCCGTCGTCTCTGTACAAGGCTAATAAGGTTCATGAATGTTCGATTTGCGGAGCAGAGTTCACGTCGGGGCAGGCTCTGGGGGGCCACATGAGGCGGCACCGGGGACCTGCCGCCGTTACCACTACCTTGTCCCTTACTCCGGCGGAGTATTCTGATTATCAGAATCAAGAACAGCCCAATAGTAAGAGGTCGAGAAACGTGCGGTCATTGGATTTGGATCTCAACCTTCCGGCACCTGATGATGACGACCAATCCAAACTCATGTTTGGTTCCAAGCAACACCCTCCTCTTGTCCTCTCCGCCCCTGCTTTGGTGGATTGTCATTACTGATCATGTTTCTCCAACATTACCCTTCTTTATTCTTTTTCTTTTCAATTCTTTTTTTGGTTTTCTCACTTTTAATTTATGTGGATTACGTAACCCCAACCCCTTGTATTTATTCATAATTCTATAACAATTATTTGCCTTCTTTTCAGTTACTTTTAGACTTCATGGGTATCTCTACCAACTAATCTCAGTTTTTAGGCATATCAAGTTTAACATGAGGTTAAAGTTTCCTCGTCACTTGATAAGCACGTGGTGTCTTACAACCTCATTCTTTCATTTACAAGAATTTCGTGCTGTATAAGAGCGTATGGCTTTACAACTTAATAAGATATCAACACCTAATTTGGGTTTTTGAATACACATTAACCTGAAACCTTATCAGTCCAGAGGTGTTGTTCCATCATTTGAGATTTGGATGTTCGGTTTACTGTTATTTTTGTGCTTGTTCTGCTTACTTCTTTTTCTTTTTTCTGGTTGTGACTGTTTGTCTTGGTTGGTTATAATTGATTGTACTTCATGTGTGTTAAATTAGGGTTCTAGACCTGGTAGTTTTGGAAGCTTTGGTTGTTTAAGCTCTTGGTTCACTTCATGGTAGAAAAATGTGGGTGCAAGACTTGTAGTTGTTGCTTGTTCTGGTTTGGTTGTCATTATGACATGCCCGTGTCTGTTTCTTGTGAGTTTTTCCCATGGCCTAATTTTCAGTTTGAAAATTTGGATCAATAAAACTTTGCTGATAAAGAAAGAGGTGGTGGAGTGCTTGTGCTTCTTAGTGGAACGCTATGTCGTCTTAATGTTAGGGAGACGTGGGTTGTCTTGACATAGTAACATGCTCTAAGGAGTTAGGAGACCAACATTCTTCATTGTTCTCCCATATGTCACTTTAAATACGGTTCCTTAAAAAGATCCATCTAGACAACACAAAGTTGTATTTCCTAAGTATATTTGCAAAGGAGATGCATGTCATGATCGGATCATGACCTTAAGCGGCACCGTTTTGGAGAAGTAAGGAGTGTTTCGAAAACGATATCGATTTATTAAGTTGAAGATAGGTTTATGTGTTTATACAACATCATGGCATCACATGGTGCTTCTTCTCTTTTAGGTCACGTACAAAAGGAAGCTCCACTTTAGGGCATGAATGAACTATTGGTATTTTCTCTATTTCCTAGCATAATAGTAGTTGTAGTATAGCTTGTAATCTGTAGTGATAGAGATACAAAAGGGTTTAGTGGTTGTCTTGCTTGTATTTTGGGATCATCTGTTCAATTAAACTCTCCTTCTTCTCCATTTTTTTTTATAGTTTAAAGCTTACGATTGAGTCCTAATCGTAACAGTGGTATCAGAGCCTTCCATTCAGTGCTTGTGGCCATGTCTGTAACCGAAGAAGCGTCATCAAATCCTAACTTGGAGGAACTTCGTGCGAAGATGGCTATCCTCAAGAAACGATTGGAGCTCCTTCTCCTGGAAATGGCTCAAGCTCCAGCTTATGCGATGTCGATCGCCACATCTCAGAGTTTTGATGAACACGGACATCGGGTTCCGGATCGCTGCAGAAGACGTAAACCAATGGTCGTTTCTCAGCCTGTGTTTCCTTCAATTTTTGGTTCAAAGTTCGCAAATCTGCATCACTGTTCTTCGATCTATTCCTAGTCCTTGATTCCGATTCCAAGCGGAATTTCTTCAACTCATCAAAGAGCTTTGGCTCTAGAACCGACACCAAAACCTCACCTTTCTCACGGATCACTGCAACCTTATCCAAACCTACACGATCCAGTCAACGATTCCGAGAAGAGAACGATAATGGATGAAATCGAAACTTCGAGGAAAATTAGAGTTGTTGGAACGTATTCCTTTCCTTTTCTCATTGATGAGTATCAGTTAAATACAAACTAATCAGGTATAGAGATATACATTATCTTGTAATTACAAAATACAAATGCTATATCTATCTTATCTAACGCACCCCTGCAGTTAGAACGGGGGGAGGCAGGACGTTCAGACTGGACCTAAAATCATAGAAAAGAACATGTGGAAGCCCCTTGGTAAATATGTCTGCTATCTGGGACCTGGAGGGAACATGAAGAACTCGGACGTGGCCCATAGCAACCTTTTCCCGGACAAAGTGAATGTCGAGTTCAATATGTTTTGTGTGCTGGTGTTGAACATGATTGTCGGATAAGTAAATGGCACTAACATTGTCACAATAAACCAAGGTGGCTCGAGACAAGGGACGATGTAGTTCCAAAAGGAGATTTCGAATACAGCAAGATTCTGAGACAACGTTGGCAACGCCTCTATATTCAGCCTCGGTACTGGAACGCGAGATAGTAGGTTGCCGTTTGGAAGACCAAGAAATCAGTTTATCGCCTAAGAAAACGCAATAATCTGATGTGGACCTGCGAATGTCACGATAGCCGGCCCAATCAGCATCCATGTAAGCGATCAACTCGGAGCTCAGGGAAGAGTATAAGTGAAGCCCCAAATGAAGAGTCCCATGGAGGTAACGTATAATACGTTTGAGTGCTCTCATGTGAATGTCCCGAGGGTCGTGCATGTGGAGACAAATATGCTGAACGACATAAGAAATATTTGGGCGAGTGAACGTGAGGTATTGCAATGCTCCTGCCAGACTGCGATAAAGAGTAGGATTGGAAAAAGGAGAGCCAGAATCACCACCTAATTTGGCTTTGGTGTCCACGGGTGTAGTAGATGGAGAACAAGAGCTCATGCCAGCTCGGTGAATGATCTCTTCTACATACTGTCGTTGAGACAGAAACATCCCTCATGAATGACGGGTGACAGCAATACCCAAGAAGAACGACAACGGGCCCTGGTCCTTCATAGCAAACTCGGAGTTCAGTGAATCCATAATAGAGAGACGGAGAGAAGAACTCGAGGTGGTCAAGATGATATCGTCCACATAGAGCAACAAAAAGGTAATGTCAGGGCCGCAACGATAGATGAACAACGAATGATCAGACCTGTTATGCGAAAAACCAATAGTGGAAGCAAAATCTATAAATCGCTGATAACAGGCCCGCGAGGCTTGCTTCAGACCATAAAGTGAGCGCTTCAACAAGCAGACATGATTCGGCTGAGATGAACCGTGAAAACCAATTGGTTGGTGCATGTACACCGTTTCGCTGAGATGACCATGAAGAAACGCGTTCTTGACGTCTAGTTGATGGATGGGCCAAGATTGCAAAACCGCAAGACTGAGGACAATGCGAATAGTGGACGGCTTCACTACGGGACTGAAGGTCTCATCATAAACCACACCTGGTTGCTGAGAGCGTCCATCACCTACAAGACGAGCTTTGTACCACTCAAAAGAACCGTCAGACCGCCTTTTATGACGAAAAACCCACATAGACCGAATTACATTAGTATTAGCAGGACGAGGAACCAATTCCCATTTATTATTCTTAATTAAAGCATTAAACTCGTCAAGCATCGCTAGTTTCCAGCGTGGATCGGATAGGGCGAGTTTAGGGTTCTTTGGGATAGGGGAAGGAACATATGGAGATCAAAGAGGACTTTGGGTTTTAGGATACCTTCTCTACTACTGGTGGTCATGGGTTGGATAGGTGGTGGAGGATGAAGAGCAACCGGTGCTGCAGAGGTCGGAGGAGTGTGTGTAGGGACGATGGGTTGGGGGCTCGGATTGGGTCGAACTAGAGAAGTTGAGCTTGGCAGGCAAGAGGATGAGCAGGTGGACACAAGTGTGGGTAGTTGGGGTCTGGATAGATACTGGAGCAAAGGTAGCTGCAACAAAGAAGGCATACTATCATACAAAAAATAGTAAGTGTCGGAGGAAGGCTTAGATAAAGTGGAATAAGGAAATGTCGTTTCATCAAAAATAGCATGCCTGCAGATAATTATTTTGTTATGTGTAACATCAAAACATTTGAATCCTCTATGCTGAGAAAGAAATCCAAGAAAAACACAAGGTAAAGAACGTGATTGTAACTTATGAATATTGGTAGAAGGAAGAAGAGGATAACACAGACAACCAAAAGTGCGAAGATGAGAATATGTAGGAGTGCGATGAAAAAGTAATTGAGTTGGAGAAGAGAAATCAAGTAATTTAGAAGGAAGAATATTGTGAAGATAGGTCGACATGTAAAGTGCATGATGCCAAAAAGAAGGAGGAAGTGAGGCGTGAAGAAGTAGCGTACGAACCATATTGTTAACTATTCGTATTTTACGTTCAGCACGCCCATTTTGAGAAGATGTGTGAGGACAAGAAAAGTGAAAACCATCCCTGTAGAAACACAAAACTTGTGAAATGAAGAGTTATCAAATTCCTTTCCGTTATCACATTGAAAACTTTTGACAGAACGACTAAATTGAGTGCGGACATATGAATTAAACATTTAAAATAGAGAATACTTGAGATATAGTACCCAAAGGAAATGTCCACAAGAAATTAGTATAATCATCAAGAAGCAAAAAGTAATAACGATGGCCAGTAGAACTTAACACAAGAGCAGTCCATAAATCAGCATGGATAATATCAAAAGGAGAAAAGGAATTGTTCAAAGAAGTAACAAAAGGTAACTTGACATGTTTTCCAAATACACAAGACTGACAAACATTTAGTTTATTGTTTGAAGAACATGAAATAAAATGCTGACGACGAAGAGAGTGAAAAAATGGATCACCAGGATGACCCAAACGGGAATGCCAAATCTGCGGAGACAAAGCAGTGAATGTTGAAGGAGAGCCGGAAGACACGGATGAAGTGACTGGGTAGAGTTCACTAGAACTGTTACATCTCAAAACCTGAGTGCCCGTCTGAAAATCCTTCACAGAAAACAAATAGGATCAAATTCAACTGCAGGATTATTATCAGTGACAAAACGGCGAATATAAACAAGGTTCTTAATAAGTTTAAGAGCATGTAAAACATTATTCAGTCGTAAGGTAGGGTGGGTAGGTAATAATGATGCATGTCCATAACCGGTAATGGGAATATGTGTTCCATCACCAATAATAACTTGACGAGCAGTACTTGAATTGGAATAAGAATGGAGACTACCTGAATTGGAAGTCATATGAGAAGAAGCTCTTGTATCCATATACCAACTGGGATCTGGTTGTTGTAAGGTCATCGTGTTAAAAGCTCGATCGATATCTGTGGGCATAGATGACACAATGTGTGTTGGGATCTCGATGTCGTGGACATGCTAAACACAAAATGCAGTGGAAGATTAACCACGAATCAATCGAGATGAATCTACCAAATATGAAAAACAAGTCTGAAAATTCAGCAAACGTTTGTGTACATCACCTTTGCAAGTGCTTCATCTTTCAGCTCGTATATCTCACAAACGAACCGTTGAAATTCAAAACCCTTTGGTCAGATTGAAGACCCATATGTGGAGAACGTTCAATCCAAAAATCAGCTTCATCAGACCTCGGATGAACCTCCGATCGTGCTCTTAAAAGTGACTGGTCGGACAAAACTGTGCTGAAAATCAGCACCCTCTACTTGTCCGAAATTGATTCAATTACACCCAACTTTGAATGGTTTGAGCCCCTTGGACACCTACGTATCCTTAACGGAATCAAAGCCAACGTAGTTCTTGAGTTTGATGACTCAAGAACATGAAAAACCAACCTTGAAGCTTGGAGGGGGTTTGGCCAAGGTAGAGGAAGAAGAAGAAGACTCTCTCTCTAATTCTCTACACTTGCATGTTCTCTTCTCCAACCCCTCTTGCATGCTTAGTTAAGTGGAATCACTTAACTCTTAACTTAAGACAAGTGTCCATGCTAAGATGCTAGGTGGAGCTAATAAACTAGCTAGTTTATTAGTTTAGTGGAAATTGGGTCCCACCCAATTTTGGTCAACAAGACTAATAGTCATCTAATGACTTAAGTCCTTGTTGGGCCTAGCCTATGTGGGCCGGCCATGGGCCTCTCCAAGAGAACCCATGCCGAGCCCAATATGCTAGCCGGTCCACTATGGCGATCCCCGCCACAATTCCCTCCAACTTAGGTTCGTCATGTTCTTATCGAGTATCAAACTGTCGGTGTGACCCTTATGTCTATGCATGTCGGTAAGATCAACGTAAAATCCCATTTTACTTTATCTTACCAATGTGGCGACTGACGAGACTCAGTATTGCCCGACCCTGCATAACGAATCGCGCCCTGTCGATTCTGACCTTTCAGCCGTCCTTGTCATTATCCCTTTATCACCGATATCCGGATTGAGATAAGGCATAGAGCCGTCATCCTCATTATCCTCAATCCATGTTCCTTGATATGTGAGATGACTAACCTTATGATACCCAGTATCATGTGCATGGCCATGCTTTCCTGTCAGTCACTCTCGATCAAGCGGCCGTGAACCAGATATCTTTCCCATACCGTAGTATGAGGAATAAATCCCTTAGCCGTCTATCATGTCACTCATGCAGTCATTCCCCAAGCCAATCCTGGCCGTTATAGAAGCCCAGTCACGGTGCAACGTTGGGCTTTCAGGTCAAACTTGGTTGTTTACTGCATAGCAATCATATAGACTCCTCGGTCTAAGGATACCTGACAAGCTACGACTCTGAACATGTTCATGACTTAATCTATGGAACATATTTAGGTCGGGTCGTCCAACATCATGTCCCACATGATGTTTATGATCAGACTCCGGAACCCTTTCCTATGGCTAATAGAACGTAAGCCATCAAGAGTCATATCTCATACTAGTCGCTTCCAGCGAAGACTATTGACTAGGGACCTCATCGAGTGTGATCCATCCTGATCTATGGTTCTATTCGCATGGTGGGCATAGATCGGAAACACACACGACATATTACTCCAACACTTAAGTAATATAAAAACCGCTTTATTTATATTGCCAACGATGATAATTACAATTGGACATTTACTATCGGACTACGGGCACCGAGGCTAACAGTGTGGGCTTATGCTTGAGGATGCTGCCCCAACAGTCCTTGTTGGCGTGGTTGTCCATTGTGTGGTGTGATAGGCATGCGAGGATGGCCTGCACATGGTTCAGAAGGATATGGACATGGATGCAAGGACCAATCGGCCCAAGGAAAGTGTTGTTGCTGTTGTTGTTGCCATGAATACCACTGCAGAGGAGGAGCATTACCGTGGCCATAACGGGTCTGGAATTGAGACGGAGCTTGGCGTCCTTTGGAATTGTTGTTGCGGCCTCGACCTCTACGGTTCTTGGAACCACGACCGACATGATCTGTGGATGTTTTAGCACTAGACCATGTATCATCATTTGGAGAAGAAGCAGCCAAGAGAGCCGAATTGGATGATAATGTGCCAGACACCGCTTGTTTGTTCTTTTGAGTCTCCTCCATAATCAGGCGAGAATGAGCCTCATTAAAAATAAGGCAAAGGATGACATTGCTGGAGAAGTGTAGCAATACCATCCATCATACGCATCAGAGAGACCCGTAACAAGCTGAAGAACAAGTCGACTATTGGAGACCGGAGCCCCAACATTCGATAACTGATCAGACATATTCTTAAGTTCCTGACAATAAGTAGAGACATTTGCAAAAGCTTCCAAACGAGTAGTAGAAAACTGTTGTTCCAGATAAACAACACGAGAGTGCTTGTTATCCTGAAAAATATTACCCAAGGCCTTCCACGCACGAACAGTAGTGGTGTTAGGCTCAATAATCGTTTGTAGTAAATCGGGGTAAATTGTACTATAAATCCATTAGAGCTTAGCGGCATCTAAACGGTGCCAAAACGCTGCACTTGTCGCTGCGGCAGCGGGTGCTTGAACATCCGTGGCTGGTGATGCCTGAACAGCTGAGACCTTAGCATCTTTATCAGCTGCGCCGGTGACCTCCTTGTTGGAGGCATCCTTTTCAGTGGAGACAGACTCGACAGGAGATGAAGAAGCCGAATCCGAGAACAACAATGTAGCAAGAGAATTGGCCGGTGACTCAGGCAATATATGGTGAAGCACATCTTGAACACGGCATTGAATTTTGAAGAGCCCTGACCACGTGGAGTAATGACCCTTTTCCATCTCCAGAATGATGGGAATAACACCTTTGATATTGGTGACCATTAATGCGGGATGGAGTTTCGGTTCAGCCATGATCGTAGGTCTGATATTGCTGGAGAAATCGAGTCTGCAGAGACTTGTTGGAGAAAATCGCAGGTATGATATTACTGGAGAAATCAAGCCTGTAGAAACTTACTAGAGATGATCGAGTACTGTTATGGAGGAGCGATCGATAACTGCTAGTGGTGAAAAAAACGCAGAGGAATTACTGTAGAGAGGAGTGAACGCTGATGTAGAAGAGACGAATCGCAGCAGGGTCTGGTGATCATGTCTGGTGCATGGTATCACGACAGGGCCTGGTGATCGCGTCTAGTGCAGGGTATCCTGCATTTGTAAACATGTGATCGCGTCTGGTGTGGTGATCACGTCTGTGAGAAGAACCGCAACAGGAACGTGTGACTGGGAGTGGTGATCGCATCTGTGAGAAGAATCGCAGTAGGAACGTGCGTCTGGGAGAAGAATCGCAGTAGGAACGTGCGTGCGTTTGTGAATGAAAGTGAAAATAGGAATAAGATGAGCATGTTTCTAAAAGTTAGAGACGCGGGATTCAGAAGAAAAAAAGAGGAGTGCGGCGGAAATATTAGGTTTAGCAGAATAGTAGAGGCTCTAATACCATGTTGGAACGTATTCCTTGTCTTTTCTCATTGATGAGTATCAGTTAAATACAAACTAATTAGGTATAGAGATATACATTATCTTGTAATTACAAAATACAAATGTTATATCTATCTTATCTAAGAAGAGTTAAAAAGAGGCTTGAGGAGAGATTATTGGTGGAACAAGATGCGTAGGATCGGCAACAAATTGCTATTGAAGAACACATTGGAGAACAATTGGTTGCAATCGAGAAGATGGACAGAGAACAACTGGATTTTTGTCCACAAAGGAGGAATGATCTGAGGACAGTGGAGCTGAGTTTATGGCATGTTCAAAATCTTTTTGAAACCAAACTTTTCAGCCATGGTTACAAGAAATTACTGAATGGGCTGAACAACTAGTTTGGGGAAGATGAAACTCCAAAGCTATTAGCTACTGCAAATATTCATAATATTGGAATAGCTTAAGAGCATTGGTATATGGGGAGATTTAGTACTCAGAGTATGATCAAAAGACTGTAGAGGCTATTTTACAACATTGAGGTAAAATCAACTCCAATTAAATTTTGTTGTTACTCTCTAATTACACAAGCTTCTATCACAAATATTCGGCCTATTGGAATTGGTATTAGACGAATGAATTACGGGGTGTAATTAGAATGATTGTTATTGTTGGGGAAGTGATGCATTTTGGGAAGTCTTTGCCATTTGGTTTGAAACTATTGGGGATGGATATGAATCATTTGGCGAGTAGCTCTATGGTTGTATGGTTTGAGGTTATAAATGAAGAGAGGGATGTAGTTGTTGACAACTTATTCCAGCCTTATGTGTTTGAGGTGGAAAAAGAGACCAACAAACCATGGTTGTCATGGGATCATGTACTTGGGTTGACTACTCCTGAAGGCACCGTTAGTATTACTAAACTACCAAAGTGGTGGTGTAAGGCTACTAGTCATGGTGTTGAATTGCAGTGGGGTGTTGGAGGGTTCTCTTGGAAGAATTTGTTTTGGCTCTTTCATTTTCCTATGGAGTTATTTGATCAAGTTCTTCATGTCATTGTGCGAGAAAATGGGGGCTTGTTTGATTCTAAATTATCAGTATCTACTACTCTCAAGGAGTTATTTGGGTGTTCTTGTGATGTTGAGAGAGTTCACCATCCAAGCTTGAGGAAGTCAAAAATATCTGATTTCCAGGCTGAAATGATACTACCAGAGGCCTCAATCGATGGAATAAAATCAAATTTCCAAAGTGCAGACAGACCACAAGAAGTTAGCAACTGTTGTGTGGGGGAGATGATTTTATATTCCTATAAAAGAAGGAAATTAATCGGTTGCTTGCATAACACGTTATGTATCATTCTTTGCTTATGTGAGGATGAAGCCCCTCTCACGTTACATGAGATGATTCTCATAGATTACAGAGCTTTAAGAATGTTGTTGGAGCTCAGATTCTCCAATCCTTCCCCACCATCAACTTCCAAATGTTCAAAACCATCTTCTAAATCAGCTTCCAGATCAACTCTCTACTCCAACTCATCATTGAGGCATTGGAATTGTTCATCTACTTCTATATCCAAGGCAAAAGCTTTCAGGCCAATGGTCTTGCAGTAGTCCCAACTCCCAAGTACCTTGCCCATATGTTCTAAAGACCTTCGGGGACTTGGTTGGAGTTGCTTTAGGAACCACTGAAGAAGCTTCTCTCACTGTTTTGAACTGCGCCGTTGTAGACCTTGTAGCATATAAGTATGTTGTTTGAGACTTTTGTGATTTGTTCTTCCCTTTCTTTCTTCTTAGTTTAATATTTGGGCTTTTGAAACTTGAGCCCAAAAGTATAACATTCTGATTTCCCTCCAAAACCGAATCTGAATTTGAAACAGTTTGGGTGTTATGAGGTTGGAGATTGACAGTAAAAGGTGTGACAGTAGCCTCATTAATGCTAATAGTACCCAAAGTCTCTTTTAACCCTGCATCCCCACACTCTAAATCTCCTTTTGATCCTCCCATCACTTCTTCATCAATGGCTGGCAAAGTACTAGTTGCGAAAGCTTGTGTTTGTGGTAATGAAATTGGTACAGTGACTCCCTCAAACCCCTCCAATGTGTCAAGAACTACTAAATTTGTTAGACCTTCTTCTTCCTCCAACTCTTCCTCCTGATTGCCCCCCAGCTGAGATTCACTCAGGTTTAGAGATTGAGAAACATTCCCTGGCAAATTAACGGCTGGAGTAGTGACTTCTCTTCTGCAGTCAATATCCTCTTCTCTTAACTCCTCTGTTGAAACATTCCTTGCAGCATTTAAGGCCAGAACTTCCATAGTTAATGGTCTCTCCCTCCTATCTTCTGACATATCTTTTGAGAGTATGAATTCACTAGACAACCCATCGGAATCCTTCAACTTCCCACTTGCATCCGAGGTAGATGAGCTTTCATTACACATAATAATTAGTAGCTGATGATTCTCAAAAGATTGAACCCCCACTTTAATAACCTCTTCTCCTAAGTTAATTAGTACTTCTTTGTCTATTGTTCTGTACTCAGTGGTGTGGATTAAAACATATGTCACTTCAAAATTCTTACCATTGATTGAAATGGGATGTCCATAAATATAATCTCCAAGAGGTGTTGTGCAGACCTCAAAAGACTCCTCACATCAACCATGTACAGGTAGATCTCTAATAGTAACCCAATGGAACCTCCCTGCTTTCTTGGCCCAAATGTTATCTTTGGGGATGATTGTGAGCCATTGACCCAACAAAGCATCCTTCTCCATCATAATTTGTTGTTCAAAATCTTTAAGTTCACATTTCAACAGTCTCACTCTGTGTCCAAGTTGTAGAAGATTCAGCTCATAAACCCCATCTGCCACCAGTTCCCTCATAACAGTCTTTGCACTAAGATTTCTATTGAAGACCACCAAATATGAGGACTGAACTACATTTTTCTGATTCAAGACAATCGAGCCTCTTGAAAGCTTTTCACCAAAGCAAATAATTTTCGGTCTCCAAATCTTAGTAGTGTATCTGACTTTTTTCTTTATTCCAAGCTGTTGTAACAAACAGTTTACAGCCAGCAAGCACAAAACCATTGAACTCCTAAGTAGCTTTCCTCATAGTCTCCTTGTTGTTGAAGGAGATGAAAGCAAACCACTTTCCTCTCCCATTAGGCATTTGAAGATTCAACTGCAGGTGAAGATTTAGGGGGTAAATTGTCTCCTTGTTGTGGAGCTTCGACTCTCCTAACCTCTCCAACACTCCAAAAGAGGTCTTTCAAAGTTACAGGTGAAGATTTAGGGGGTAAATTGTATACAAAGATCTTATACTCACCTTACAGCCTAGGCTCACCTTCCACTTCTTCCCTTCTATGTAGTGTAGCTTGATTGTATTATTTAGTCCTCTGAACATTTTCAAACCCAGGTGGAGGATATCCCATACTAAAGGATGAAACCACTCTCTCAGCATTAACCTGTGCTTTGGATACTATTACAGACCTTAACCGGTTTTCGATCTCCTATGTCCTCCTTATGAGTTTTGATTGTCCCAGATGATCTTTGCTCTTCTTTGTTTTAGAGTTTAATAGCCTGAAAGAACCATCCTGCCTTGTTCGAAAAAAGATCTTCTCACTATCAAACATGTTAGTGCACTGAAAATGATCTTGAATGTATCTCCTACCCTCTGAAGAAGTTGGAGAGATTTCTACTGCAGCTGGCTGGAGAGCAGCTTCACAGGCATTTGATGATGGCCGAGTGTCTTGATCAGCCGGAGAAGAAGTAGAAAGCTGGGCATCAGGTGCGCTTGGGGTGGCCATGTCTATGTAGATACGTGATTGAATCTTGTTGATCTTCAAATTGTCTGTGATGAACTCCAAGAAATTACTGTAGCGTCTTCAAACCAATATTGAAGCTGTTGAGAGCGATTTGGAAGCTATATATGATACTATTTGAATTTTCTCACTTAACTTAATGTAACTCCAAAGTGTATCATCTAAAACGATACAGGAGGGATTCTACGTCTCCCAAGCCACTAAAACGACATAAGATTCCACTTGCTTCACCTTAATAGCTACTAAAGTTGTCTCCATGGTGCTTATTTGATGCAGTGACACAGTACTTTGACCTCATATCAAAAATTAAATCTTGTTTCAATTTCTACGTTCACATGAACTGAAAATGATAGAAGCAACCAAATCATTCAAGGATTGTTTAAAATGGTTTGTACAGAAATGAATCGAAAACAAAGGTTAACCAGATAGATGATAGAAGTCTGAGGGGAATTTCCAATAAAATAAACAATTACAACATTATTAAGTAGTACATAATTCTGAGTAAATGAACAATCAATCCTTTAACATTATCCCTAGTGCAGGCCACAACTCACCGTACACTATCAATCAGATCTTCTCGGGGTTTTTTTTTGTCTCTCTAGAAAGATATATATATGCAATAAAATACAGTACAAGTTTGTATTTGTTTGTAACAGAACCTCAAACTAAATCTTGCTGTAAGCACTCAATCCAGATGAGGAACAGTTAAAGACACATCGCAAGAAAACAGATGACGATCATGTGAAACCTGTACCAAAGATAAGCAAATTCATCAACCAAGTGAAGCTAAAACTGAAGACACAAATCAATCCTTTGAGTCTCGCTCACCATGTCACCCGAAGAGATTGCGCGCCAGACTTCCCTGGTGGTGGAGCGGCCGGGCGGGGTGGTTGTGGAGGGGGAGGTGGTGGCCCATACTTCCCTGCAAAGAGTCAAAAGTGTATTTAAAATTGGGATAACGTCGATTGCTAGCCCAATCAAAAATGTCATTTCCAATTCTTAACTGAGGTCGACCTTTCGTGACAGATCCTATCATAAAGGTGGTGCACGTTTACAAAAAATAGCAATCACGTGTAAAATAAGTGCGAAAAAATGATTTTCCTTTTAAAAAATACCACATTTATGCTACTTTTTGTAACAAAATACCACATTTGTTATAGAATATGTCACGGAAGGTCGACTCCAATTAGGAAGTGATAACTAAAGATCTGAAAACAACGTTTTTCCTTTAAAATCTAAGGTACAAAACATTAGGTCGTGTTGATCAAAAGGTTACCGCATAGAAGAAGATTGTCCGGAGGACCCCTCTCCTTAGCCGGGTCTGGATCTTCATCATAGACTCTAACGTAGAGCTCCTCCCCCAAATACCAATTCTTCAACACTTGTGATCTCAAGTTCCACATCCCCGGATTGTCCAGGTATGCATAAACCGCGCTCCATCCTCCTGGATAAACCTGACACGAAACAACATCATGACATGTAAATGTTACGTTTAAGGTGTATCTTGATTTTATGAGTACTTGTTTATTCTTACATTTTCCCAGTTCAACTTTACATCTAACATAAGTTAAAAAGCAGAGGCCTGACCTGAACAGTGGAACGTGCAACCGGGTCGAAAACGTTGTAACCTAACCTATCAAGAGGTGTCCACTTCCCAAACCCGTAGCCAACGGTGAAGAAGGCGAAACCATCCAAATGCCAAGAGTCCATCACCTTCAAATCGTTCTCAAACACGAACTCCACGAACCCTTTATGCACGCTGCTGGCAACGAAAACGCCTCGAACAGCCTCCGCATTGGAGGCATTGGTGGAGAACTCGTCGAGCTTGAAAACGCCGGTCCCATTGGCGTAGTAATCAGCAAGCTTCAGGGGCGTGTCAGGGGTCGTATACGACACATTGTTGACAGTGTAACGAGGAGCGTCATTGATCAAGGCTCGCGACCCTCTTAGGATAAATGTTTGGTTCAGCGTCACATTGGAGACGCTGAAAGAGCCCTGCGGGTTAGGCCTGGCGGCGCCGGCGGTCAAGTTCCACCTTATAGATCTGGCCTGATCCATGGAGAATTGCAGGTCGTACGGGTCGGGGCCGACCGGGAGAGGGCCTTGTGCTGGTTTCGTTGAGTTCTGGTAGCTCAAGACGGCCACTCCGGCGAAGCTTGTTGTGTTCGTGGGACGGTACATTTTCGGGGTGGCGACTATGTAGTAGTCGGCCACTTGTTGATCGGTTGTGACGAGGACTGAATAGGATTGTCCGACATGAACGTCTAGCGAATCTAATGTGATCTGATATGTGTAGGAACCTTCGGATTCGACCAGAAGCATCTTATGATTCTGTATCTTGAAGTTGAAGCTCCATGCCGAACCTACATTGGTAATTCTCAGCCAATATGTCTTCCCTGGCAACACGGTAAATGATTCGTGGGGTTTGTTTTTGTCGCCTTGGTAAGGAACCTTGCCGTTCATAAGAATGTGATCCGGCAGATTCCTATAGGCACCATGTTTGCCGTTTAGGGTTGTTCTAACGTCCTGTATGCAAATACAATCCGCTACACAAGTTAAGACTCAATTATAGTTTTATATTCTAATATTGTTCAAAAAAATAAAATGTACCTTGTAACTTTTTGAATACCAGTCCCCTATGAGGATGTGGAATTGATCATCGGGCGTGGGGAAGGGCGTCGGGACAGTGATGGGATGGTTATTGACCCGAATGGCTCCGAAACCTCCACCGGCTTTCTGGAAGTTGAGGGATGGGAAGTAGAAGAATGTTCCGATTTGGTCCTTCATGTTGAACCTATAAGTCCAGCTCTTCCCCGGCAGTATGGGACAGTTGGTGCCTGAAACCCCATCTTGCCATGAGTTCAGCCTCTGTTGTATCCCATTCCTGAACGCACAAACTTCCTTGAACCTCTCAAAAGCATACTATTCAACTAAAAGTTTAATTAAAATCATGAAACAAATTAAATTACCACGTGAACAGCAACGGCTCGTCCATACTATTGATCACATCCACATAAATCACATCATTGGTTGAACAATTGATTAGGGGTCCAGGAAAGTCCCCGTTTATGGTTATAACCTGTTCAATAAAACCCGGTTTAACTACAAAGTCAAACTGATAAACAGAGACTAGAAATGGTATGGTTCACATATGTACTACTTACCGGTTGACGGGTGTTGACAGGTTTTATTGTGGTGTCAATCTCAACATTCCATTGCAAAAAAATATCGTCCCCAGCCACCGTTTTGATTAGCATTGTGGTGAGAATCGCGCAGGCTAGGAGCCATGGTTGAACCATCGAACGGGCAACGAGGGTGCGCGTTTGATCGCTGTGTGTCACAGTAGTGTAACATTTAAGAGGTGAACAATACGATGCAGAAGAAAGCGAAAGAGAAGAGGGTGAGACTTACAAGGTGAAGAGACGAAGAGTTCAAGCAACAACTTAGAATATCTTTGGTTCTGGCAACATTGTTTGTACACTCTAGTGTACTATGTGCTTCGATGGTTCCAAATCCAGCTTGTACTTTAACAGCTGGTTGGTTTCGGCCTTTAAAAGGTTAAATATAGCATTGAAAGTTTTGGGATTTGAATATTCAAATAGATGTGAGATAAAGTTCAAGAGACCTATCCAAAGCCTTAACGGGTAAGTATGATTTTTAATTTTCGTTAATCTAAAATTTATGACTTGATAATTGTTAAAAATAAATATGTTTGCTGTTGTATGTATTTATATTTTATATGAATAGTAGTTGATTTTTTTTTTGAAAGGAAATGGAGATATTCATTAATGTAAAATAACTTGGGGACCCCACAGAGGGAAATCACCGTACATAAACCAAACTAGAATAATTGGAAAGACAAGTGCATAAAGCGTAAATGTGCTCTGTAGCATAATTGCGGTCGGGGATGTGGGACTGCGGTAGCATCCGGGGATACCGATACAGTATACCCCAACCAAAAGAGACTGACCGAGCAGATCAGAGGATAAGTAAACAACGGTGGACCAATTACTCCCCCGGTATGTCAGCGTGTGTCGTCCTCCCTTGCTTGATAGTGGTAGGGCTCCTGAACGCGGGAATGCTGACCCCGAAGTGGTAGGGTATTAACACGTCAGCTGTTGGTGATACCAATGCCACCTATACACCAGGGAGAAGGTACAGCCGACTAAACCCTCCATGGCCCCTGTCGGACTCATTCTTGGAGGCGAGGGTGCTTAGAGCCCCCCGTCGCTGTAGGTGAAACCTCATTAGACGCCGCCGAGTCCTCTTCCTCTTCTGGCTCCTCCTCCCGCACTAGCCTCTTATTCCCCGATAGTGACGGTGCCAGATCCCTTGCCATCCAGGCGCCCCGATCCTCCTCAACCCCTGCTTGACTGCGCCCCCACCACCCCGGTCCCTCCTTCCGCCCTGGTGTTCGTGGGGCCTCTTTAGATCGGACACCTCTGTCCGACCCCCCTACACCTCTGTCCGACCCCCCTAAGTAGGTCCAGTTCGTTCCAGGGATGGCCTTCCCGTGCTTCGCCTTTTCTATGGCTGACCGCGGGTCCCCTGGTGCCCTCAGGGATACTCCCCTTGAGCTCCCCAGAACCGGACAGACCGGAAAGAGGTGACCCGCGCAGCAGCAACCGAAGCAATGTTCAGGTAAATACTCATAAGAAATAATCAAACGTGTCCGTACCTGCGAGACAGAGAGGCGGAACCAAAGCTGACTCTGCAGGGGAATCCTGATATCTGCCCTGATCCGGGCCTTCATAAAGTCCCCCCAACATAGCCCATCCTTGTCGACATCTACGCCCTGACAGACGCCCAGTGCATTGCCAACTCTAAACCCCACATCTCTCGTCCAGGCCCCAATTGGAAGATTGGACACTCGTGCCCAAACCGAGAAATGGTGGAACTGCAGGTCACTAACCTGCATGTGCGCTCTCAGATCCGTAAACAGGACCAAAGAATCCCTGAAAGACCAGGGTTCCCCCAGCAGAACTCTTTCCCTTTCCTTAGCCGTCCTGAACAAAAAATCCACTAGACCACCTTCTAATGGTTTCGCCTCCACCTTCATACCCCAGACGTCTTCCATGCGTGCCACCACTGACTTCCAGAAGACATTCCTGGAGGTCAGGACCTTGGCTGCCAGCGCATACTTATATAAGTTCCCCCTGCCCGTAACCTCCTGAACTGGGACCACGACTTCACTGATCCGCATAGCCCCCATCTGACGGTCCAGCTCCACCTGTTCCCCCTTATCAGTTCCATTATCCACTGGTGGGTCACCCCTGCTAATCGAACCAGGCACCCGACCCGTCCCAACCCTCGGATCCGCCCCCGGTCCACCATGTGCACCTCGACCCGCTCCATAACGAGCGGCCCAAGTCGCCACGTCTCCCACGCCTCCCCGGGTCCAGCCCGGATGAGGGCCCAGCCCAGGCCGCGGATGAACAGCCCTACGGGCATCGGTCATGAGCCCTCGACCCAAGCTCGCATCCTCCCTGGCCCGAGGTGGCGAAACCCTAGCCGCCATGGGTTCCTTCCCTTGTCTTCGCCGCCAAGGCACCTCCTCCGGCACCGCCCTCGCCGCCAGCTCCGAATCTGATTCCGGTGACCCCGTCCTCTCATCCGTCCCGATCACCGAGTCCGACGAGATCACCACCGGACTGCCGCCTGCGCCATGCACCACCTCCTCACCGGCAGCAGCACCGTCCTGCCCCACCCTACTCCGGCCCACACCAACGCCCGGCCGGCGCGGCCTGGGGCCCTTCGCCGCCGTACGACGGAGGGTGGGCGGTCCGGATCGGAGACGACCCCCCACCACCCAGCCCTCCTCCTCCTCTGGTGCGGCCGAGAACTGCATCTACGGGAGACCCGAAGCCCTCCCCGACCAAAGCCCAGCCGATATCACCGGCGTCACCTCCTCCACCGGTGTCTCCTTCGCCGAAGGCTCGGAGCCTTGCTCCGTCCCCTCCTCCGGCTCCACCCATCCGCGACCGAGGTCGTCCCCCGCCACCGGAGACCCTCCCCGTTCACCGGACACCACCAGACACGGCCCCCAATGGACGTCATCTGCCACACCGCCTTCTCCACTCGCCATCGTCGTCGAGAACTCCATGGAAGACGGCTACCTTCGCAAAACCTGCAAAACCCTAGAAACCCTAGAAGAGAGCACGGCCGCGTCCAAATAATAGTAGTTGATTTATTATTATATAGAAAAATAAAATTCTTATAACATTTAATCTCGAGTCTATCCTGTTATTAGAAAATTAAAGTGGTAAAACAAAATAACTCTAACAATCTTATAAACGCTCTTTGCTTTTAGGGTTTATCTGTAATTAATCTCCTTCTCTCTGTTCCGTCGCACTTTTTTTTATCGGACTACAACAATGTTTTCCTCACCATCCTCGCCCTCAACTACCCCAACAGCCCCCGCACCATCTGCTCGTCCCGAGATGCCTGCCACGCCACAGCCAGCCCACGTGACCCTCGACATCGACCGCGATGTTATAACCCCCACCTTCCATGACTATAATCACGGACCTCCCTCGGATTATGCCTCCAGTACCGAGTAGGGAGCATATAAAGACGGCACGATGCTAGAAGAAGCCAAAACGCTCGACTCCTCTCCCCTTCCGATCGTTTCCCGTTACATCAACGACCGCCCCTCACGATATCCATCCAGGACGGTCACCTCCTCAGGAACTCGGTCCGACCACCACTCTAAGGGAACTGATTGCCTCCTTTAGCCTCCTAGTTCCCACGATGGTGGTTCGTTTGGAGGCCAAACCGAAGACCCTACTACCACCACTCCTGATCCGTGGGAAGCTTCTGTCATCCATTGAGAGCACCATGCCACCAATAGGCGGTAGACTAGGGAACACGTTGCTGAACATGATCCCGCCTAATCTGGACACCACATTGACACTAGTGACCTCTCCCGAGGCCATCATGTTCCCTGTTCATGTGGACCTGCTATCAGAGGGCCTCACTGGAACTGAGGGTGGTAATGGTCGAGGGACATGACACATCAACTCGTGTTTAGCTCCAGTACGTCCGACTACCGTAATTATGCTTCCACCAAGGAGCAGAATGTTGACGGAGGGACCCAGAAAACCCCCAACTCATACAACGGTTCGACCTCTCAATAATGACGCTAGAGAGGCCCAACATCAAGGCGGGGATTCGAAGGGAATGGTCGGAACCCAGCTCATCCATACGGAGACACCTTTAAGAGGCCATAGTAATCGAGGATTCAAAACTTGAGTTTGTAAAAAAGATCAGCGAACAAGCAGTCCACCGGCTAACCAAGAAGGCATGTTTAATGCCTATTCTTGCAGGGTCTGAGGGCTTGCTCCCGACTTCCCTCACTTGTATTCTTCTTTCAGATAATTAATAAAATCCCTTTATATGCTAAAAAAAACTATAAACCAGTCGTATAATCCAACATAGATATAATAAGTTAAAACAGACAACAAATGATGACCTCTAGGGTTTCACTCTCCCATCGGGATCCTTCCAGATCGCCCACCAACTTGCGTCAACGACAGCGCTCCTCTCTAGGCGATTATCAGCCAACATGTCCTCCCTTTCCACCTTCTTCTTCGTCCTCACCGTCATCGAATCGACCCGTTTCCCTATCAAGTCTGTCACTGTCGCCTCCCCCAACTGTGCAGACGACCATGTCCCCACCATCTTCCACAGATCCGCAAATTCTATCGTGGAATTTTCATGGCACAGGCTTGGACAACCACGCCAGTACTTGAATTATCTCCTTTCCCAACATAATCCTCAATTTCTGTTTTTGTGTGAGACTTTAGCTCTGGAGGCTGGGATGGCGATTATCTAGTGGAACCTTGGCTTTTACGGTGGCACCTAAGTCGCGATGACGACAAACCAGTGAGGAATGACACTATTTTGTGTCGGGGATTCTAAATCAAGGTGGGTGACAAATCCTCTTATTCTATTGACCTTGAGATCACGGGTCCGGATCAACTCCCATTTTTTTCTCACAGGCTTCTAAGGCCAACCTCACTGAAAATTACAGCGACAATCCTAGGACATCCTCTGTTGGTGTTCTGGGGAAGGATAAGACAGGTGGATTGTCATTGTAGATTTCAACAATGTCCTCAACCAACAAGAATTTCAGGGGATTTACCCTTATCCGATGACGCTTATTGATGATTTTCTAGCTGTTATTGATGAAATGGACTATCCGCTCTTAAGTCACCAGTTCACTTGGGCTCAGGGCAGGAACCACACCACGCGAATCGAATCTAGATTGGACTGAGCCCTCATGTTCAGGGCCTTCTTTTACTCGATGTCGTGCGTGGAACTTCGTAATACGGGGATGACAACTTCTAACCATTGGTCAATCCTACTCATCGTCATTTCTAGCCGACCTAGACTAGTCCCTCCAAAAATACGGTTTGAGCCAAGTTGGGTCCATGATAATGAATGTGGTAACATAAGAAGAATGGGATAAGGATCTTTCTACATCCATTAGGGAGGTAATTCTGAAGATTGACATCTCGTTGGACCAATGGGGGAAATCGATTTATAGGAAAATGTTGAATCATATTCGATGGTGTCAACGCACAATTGCAGAGCTGGATAACATGACGAATCGTTCGGGGGTCAATCTCCGCAAAGCGATCCAAATACAATATGAAGCAGCCCTTCGAATTCAAGCAACATTCTGGAAGTAGAGGGCCAAACATCATTGGTTGACGGATGAGGACCACAACATGAAATTCTTCCATGCTACAGATTCTTATCGGAGAAAGGTCAACACTATTTTATCTCTTCGGGACAATTCGGGTCTACAAGTCACTAAGGACACAGGTCTCCGGGAACTTGTCGTTGACTACTACACCACCTTATTTACCATCTCCCACCCGGACCTTACAAATTTCCCCATTACTTTCCCTAATAAGTGGTGGGGGGGTCACGACCTTTCAAAATGATGATTTGTTGAGAGAAGCCTCGTCGGGTGAAGTTCGCTAAGCAGTATTTCAGATGGGTCCGGATAAATCCCCAGGACTGGATGGCCTGAACCCCCGTTTCTTCTAGAACTATTAGCCAATGGTCCACGAAAAGGTTATATGTTTTATATAAAACACGATCCGTGGGATTTATTTTGATTAGTCCCTTAACATCACCAATGGCGTCCTAATCTCGAAGAAATCCAACCTTTTACACATTACTAATTTGCACCCTATTGCCCTCTGCAATGTTATTTTTCGTATTATGTCCAAAGTCTTAACTAATGGACTCAAGCCCCTTTTGCATAATCTCATTGTGCTAACAGATGGATTGTTAATTCTAGGAAGAAGTATCGGGGATAATATCCTTATATCCTTTGAAATCATCAATTTCCTTCGGCGTCGGTATTTGGGTAGTATGAGATATATGGCAGCGAAGTTAGATATGAGCAAGGAATATGATAGGGTATAATGGTCATTCCTTTTGGATATCTTACAACATAAAGGCTTCTCGAAAGATTGGATGACGCTTATGGTGGTTTGCATGGGCTCGGTCCAATACTCGATAAATTCAAGGGGTAATGAGACCCCCCGTTTTTTCTCCAACACGGGGAATTCGACAAGAAGATCCCCTTTCCCCCTATCTCTTCTTATTTGTATGGAGGGTCTATCCAATCTTCTTAATAAGGCACATATCGAGAGGAAAATTCATGGCATCTCGGTGACTAGGGGAGCCCCGACCATATCTCACATTTTTCGTAGATGATTGTTTTATATTATGTCGCGCCACCCCGGAAGATGCCACATGGTGCATACCATCCTCACTTCTTTTGGTACATTGTCAGGATAGGTTCTGAACTACCAAAATCCTTTGTCTTCTTCACTACAAATACCACTATGATGTCTCGTAGGGCGTGTTGTACGACACTCTAGATTGGTTAAGTATCAGAGACATCCTTGTATCGTAGAGTCCCGGATATGATTGGAGGGGAAAACCCCATAGCATGTAGTATTTGGCGGATAGGTTGATCCGGAGGGTTTAATCATGAGATGGAAATTACTATTGGCTATAGGGAGGGAGGTTATGATACAGTTTGTACTCTCATTTATCCCGGTCTACGTTATGCATGTGTTTAAGGTTTCACGAAGAATAACGAACTGTATACATATTGCACTAGCTAAGTTCTAGTGGGAGGGGTCAACTCCAAAGGATAGAGTGATTATTTAGCAGGATTGGGAGAATCGATGTTGTTCGAAGCAGGATGGTGGAATGGGTTTTCATCACCTATAGGATGTGAACCTCGTACTATTAGGTAAGCAGGCCTAGAACCTTCTCCACCGTCCATCATCTCTAGTATATTGGGTGCTGAAATTCCGGTATTATCCAACCTCAAACTTTACCCATGTAGGGGAGTGGCGTCAATCGAGATTCGTGTGGTCGAATATCTATACATCCAAATCTTTGCCATCCCCGGCTGGTGTGGACATCACTCTACTAAGGAGGGATACATATACCTTAACAAGGATAGGGCGCCCAGAGGAGGATACGTGCCATCCCCGGCTGGTGTGGACATCTGGCAAATCCATGTCCAACCTCGCCTCCGCGTATTTTTGTGGCGAGCTCTTACGAGATCCCTCTAGGTCGCGGAAAATCTTTGACGTCGATATGTTCCTATCTCACCCATCTGCCTCATGTGCTCCCACCACGTTGAGACGGGTGACCATTTACTCTTCCACTTTGGGTTTGTCAAATATTGTTGATCCTTATTCAAAGGAGGCATTGAAATACCGCCTCTAGGGACTTTCGGGAGGGGGTGAGTTTTAATACATGGAGGGCCTCTCTAGACCGGAAGGCGCTCATCCTTTGATGGCTATGGTAGATTTAGAAGGCTCGCAACGTTAAAGTATGACAAGATCACTCCTCGGCTGTGTTAGGGGTTCTCTCGGTTGTGCAAGCCCATGTCACAGCTTGAACTCAAGCCCAAGCAAGCAAGACCTGAGCAACCCATCCCATAGCATCACCCACCCAAAAAAAATCACCTTACTACCACCAGGGTGGACAGTTTTTCATGTAAACAAGTCAGTCTTCGCAGACATTGATCAATCTACATGGGGCCTCATCGCTAGATCCTCCTTAGATCGAGTTTGGTAGTGAGGAACATGATCCTCTAGGGATCTGGGAGGCACCC
The DNA here is from genome assembly GCA_963921825.1 of Erodium maritimum. NCBI lineage: Eukaryota > Viridiplantae > Streptophyta > Magnoliopsida > Geraniales > Geraniaceae > Erodium > Erodium maritimum. Next base: position 116,467,330 of record OY997588.1, read on the forward strand.
ATGATAGAGACACGTGCGATTACTACAGGGCTGGAGTTTTCTAGTGTGCACGTGTGGACTATGGTCATTATCCGGTCAGATGTGCAGGTGGTGGCCAATATGGTCAACTCATGGGTTCCCGTCCTCTCCTCACTGGGTGTGCTTACACAAGATATTTGAGCTATGCTCACCCATGTAGAATGTTCTTCCCTCATTTTTGATAAAGGACAGCGAATAAGACCTCTCACTAGCTTGTCAAGGAGGCCTGTCATCCCCTATCTAACCATGATCAAGTAGCCCCCTACCTGATCCACTTTCTTGTAATTCTATTCTGATTAATAATAGTCGTTGTATTTTGCGCTATAAAATGATAAAACATACAAAAACATACCTAAAAAGCAATTATACCGTCCAAAACTGCGCGTGTGGAACCAATAAAAGTGCCAACGAGACCACAAAAGAAAAATCCTTTGACCATAAAATGACTAGGGTAAACTACGAATGCATACCCTTAAGTATGCACGTTTAACCGATGAATACCCTGAAGTTTAAAGTTAACTGATGCATACCCTGAAGTTACGAGTTGTTACTCAAAACCCCTTCTGTCAGCTAAAATGACGAAAATACCCTCTGTGATTTTTTTAAATAATTTTTTTTAAATATAGATGAAGTTATTTTTTAAATAAAAATGAAGTCATTTAATAAGTAAATATATGTATAACAAAAGTAATTTTTAAATAATTTTTTTAACATAATTATTGAAGTGTAGTTGAGGGTATTTTCGTCATTTTAGCTGAGAGAGGGGTTTTGAGTTACAACTCGTAACTTCAGGGTATGCATCAGTTAACTTTAAACTTCAGGGTATTCATCGGTTAAACATGCATACTTAAGGGTATGCATTGGTAATTTACCCAAATGACTATATAATTATCTAGAGATAATAAACATTAGATTGGATTAATGACATCTAAGCATATTAAGGTATGTTTTAAGCCGATCAACTTAATTTTGAGTCTTAGAGACTAAAACTAGGGTTAAGTCCTCTCCACCTTCTTTTTCATTTTTTCTACCACGAATTACCACCGCTCATCCATGGCTCCTTCATCCATCCTACCATCGCCTCCCACATCGGCCACACCACTCGCCAAATCCATTTCTTCATTGACAGGCATGATTGCCTTTAATTGGTCCACGAAGGAGAACCTCGTGGAACTGGTATCGGGGTCGCCTGCCATAGCGCTACTGATCCGGGGAACATCACCGAGAGGTCCTTCCAGCCCACTCCTCCGTTTGTTGACTGCCTCGCCGAGGACCTTTGCTCCGTCCCCGCGACTCCAAGTACCCCCAGACGACCAAAGTCAGGCCTAACCTCGCTTCCAACTACCACATGCAAAGCCGAGAGGGTCCATTTCTACCACAATCAAACTCGTCCCGACCACCGTTGTGCCATGTTCAACCAAGGCTTCATCGTCCCTCATCTCAAAGAGGCCCATAGAGATCCAACACCATTTGTGGGCTTTATCTCTCGAGGATGATCCGGATGACGAGGATACTATAGTCGTTGTCCCAATTGAAGTCATCCCGGCCGTAGCCGATGACCATTATCGTCATTCCCTCGTTGCCTGAATCATGGGGGATGCAAGCTGCAATGTAAACACCCTCTACGGACTCACGATCCGGAAGTGTAAGGTCTAGGGCCTAGAAGTGGAATGTCTCACAAAGGACATTGTGGCGTTCCATTTTTCGAACAGCTCGTCACTAGAGTCCATTCGCCATCGAGGGTCGTGTGCTTTTAATGAGTATCCGGTGCTTCTTGTGCCTTTCCTATTGTGCATGATGTCGAGCACTATCATGTTCTGATTCATGGATATTGGAATACATGCCTTCAACGTTCCTGTTGATGCAAGGAACACCCCGATCAGATCCATCATGCCTAATTCCTTGGGCACCGAGGTAACATCTGCTTCTATCCCGACCCCGCGTAGACTTGATGATTTTGTGTGGTTTTGGGTGAGTCTTGATGTGGACAAGCCTCTACGTCGAAAATTCGACTCCGGTTTTTTAGTCATGTGTACTCCACCACGGTGGTCCTACAATATGAGCATCTTCAGATAGGGACCTGTCAGGCTCGCATCCAAGGAATATGATGAGAAGAGGCCTGTTTTGAAGACTCGCTGAGAGTCCAGATGAGTTTTGACGTGGACCGGCTGCTTCGAATAGAGTGGAGGCACCTAGGGCACCGCGGGCGCTCCCGGCTGATGAGCTGCTTACTTCGCTATCCTTCGATCCGATTAGGGATTTCCTGGGTGAAAATGGAATTTCCCTTCTTCCTCCCCCAGGATTCCCAGCGCTCGAGAATGGGGGTGATGTCAATTCAGAGTCATGTGACTTGGCTAAACAATGTTCTGAGGGAGCAGTTCTAAAAATCGAATGGGTGCATCTCGGATCGTTAAACGGGTTCTCAAAAATCACAAAGACGTATGATCTGACTAACGTTACTGAAGATGGGACTATTTACAAGGATTGTGACAGAGACTCTTCCGTGCATGAGAAACTAAAAAAAATCTCGTAAACAACCAGATGTTTTGGGGCCGATGAGAACAAAGGACATCATCCAAACAAATGTTGGCTGAAGGACATGAATTGCCAAAAAATTTACGGGAAAACAACTTCTAAAAAAATATATTTTATTGAGGTCCCCAATCACCGAGAGAAATATAAAAGCAAGTATAAGGTAGTTTATTGCAACTTTAATGTGCTGGTCAATCGGGGTATTTACGTAAGTTCATATTCCGGCCATGTCTGTTTTCTTGCTTCCCCATTTTCAGTTTCAGTTTGAGAACCAAGTGACTGAGAAAATGCTAGGGCTCACTTCTCTGTCACTCCTCCCGCCACCAATTCCTCCCTTAAATTCTAAATTCCCGATTCACAGCCTCTGCTTTGATTCTTCTCCCCTGTTCAAATCCAACACTCGGAAAAGCCCCAAAACGTTGGAGGTGGTGTTTGCCTCCAACGGTGATGACAATCTCAGCCCAGATTCGAAGAACAACGGAGGAGAAGGAGAAGGAGAAGCAGAAGAGAAGATTGGTTCCGACGGCGGCCGTGGGCCGAAGAAAGACGGACGGCCCTTATTGAACATCAGGTGGGGTGATCTGCTGAACCCAGATCCAGACAACATCATAGCCGTCGGATTGACGGGTCTGCTGACCTGGGCTAGCGTGCAAGTCGTGGGTCAGCTGTTCTTGGTCACATTGGCGATTCTGGTAGCTGCTCTCAAGTACTCTTTCATCGCTGCTCTTCTTTTATTCATTCTCATTACCCTTCTGTGAGTGACTCCGTATACTATATTGTATCATTCAGTTTCTATAAAAATGACTTCTCTTCTTTTTTATTTATTATAATTGTGTTTGTGTTTTCTTTCATCTCTGTTTTGAATGATGAACTTTTTATCACCTTTATGGGATTGGTAAAGTTTGAATTGGTTTTAAGGTTTGAAATCCATTCCTATTGTAGTTTTGATGATGAACTTGTATTGTATTGTATTGTCATGAAAAAGGGACATTAGAACTTATTTGATGTACCAATTGATACATTTGCAATTAGTTCCGGTAATTGTGGCTCTCCGGTCACAGATACACAAAACATTTGAAGTTGCTAGAATACAGACAAGGTTCCATCTATTGAACAAAAAACGCCCCGGGTTGGAATTTCCAATCACTGCCCAGTTGGTGATGGTGCAGGAGCATCTGCATTCTCGAATATTCCTGCAAACAGGTAAGACAAAGTTTCATCTTCCAGACACGGATTGGAATGACTGAAAGTTTCTATCTTGTTAGTATATAGTGAAAGGAGATGGTGGACATATGCACTAACCACAAAGGAGTAGATTAGCTGGTGGTGGCCGCTCCTTGGCAGGATTAGGGTCATTATTTTGAACTTTTATGTACAGTTCTTGACCCAAGTACCAATTTTTCAGGCTCTGTGACCTCAGGTTCCACATTCCAGGATTGTCTAGGAATGCATAAACTGAAGTCCACCATCCAGGATAGACCTGCGCGGTGGACCTGACGACGGGATCAAAAATATTGTAAGTGCTGCGTGAGTCTGTTGTCCATTGCCCAGAGCCAATGCTGAAAGATTGTAAAACAGCAATAAGTCCACAATCAGTATAAGAGGCTAACAGGTTGGTGATGTTGATGTTCTGACATGGTGTTGGTGTTTGATTTGACCGGAACTTACCCAACAACATAGAACCCGAAACCATCTAAATGCCAAGAATCCATGGCAGGTAGATTATTTTGGAACACAAGCTCAATCCAGCCTTTGTGGAGACCGGAGACAACAGAAACTCCATAGGATGCATTGTCGTTGACAGAGTTGACGGGAAATGTATCAAGCTGGTACACACCAGACCCGTTGAGAAAGTAATCTGCTAGTTTCAATGGGGTATCTACAGTCAAGTATGAGACATTGTTCACAACATACTGTGGAACATTATCAATCACAGCTGTTGAGGCTTGGAGCACAAAGGTTTGATTTGGTGTCACTTCTGACACATTGAAGGTTCCTTGTGGATTAGGCCTGGCTGCTCCTGTGGTCAAATTCCATCTGATCCAAGGAAATACAGTATGGGAAGATATTTTTAGGCATCTCAAGAATTTGTATGCACATACAAGTCAGATATATAACCAAGTTGCTATAACTTTACCTGATGGACTTGGCTTGATCAACGGAGAAATCTACATCAAAAGGGTCAGGGCCAGCTGGGAGAGGGCCAGTCACTGGTGAATTGGAACCAGCATAGTGGAGGATCCCTTTGCCCACCAGGCTGCTGTCATCAGTGACATTAAGCATTTTCGGCGTTGCCACCATGTAATAATCAGCTTCAGTTTGGTCTGCTGTCACAAGAACAGAATAGGACTGACCAACATGCACATCAAGAGAGTCCAGTGAGATCTGATTGGTGTAAGACCCTTCTGTTTCCACCAAAACCATTTTGTGGTTTTGGATTCTGAAGTTGAAACTCAGCGTGCTCCCCACATTTGAGATCCTAAACCTATAAGTCTTTCCTGTATGTATGCCATAAAATCAAAAATCAAGGTATGGTTTCGCATTTTTGGTTATTTGGGGCATCAAAGTCAAAATTGTTACATGCTTGTTCTTCTGCATACCTTTCTCAACACTGAAAGACTCAGATGCTTTTGACAGGGGGTTCTCATAAGGGCCCTTTCCATTCATGAGAATCATATCAGGAACACCAGAAAAGGCCATAGCCAAGTCACCTAACATTGACCTAGTGGTCTTTTACATTTGCAGATTTGCCAAAAGAAATGGTCAGTCTCATTCATGAGTCAGGTGGGGCTTAATTCTACAGGGGTCTAGAAGAGGAGGTAATTTAGTTACCTCAATGCTGCTAAAATACCAATCCCCAATGAGAAGATCATATTCAGCTTCAGGCTGGGCAAAGGGGACCAAAATGACATCGCGATTGTTGACACGGATAGGCCCATATCCTCCAGCAGACTTGTGGAAGTTGGTGGAAGGGAAGTACATGAAGGAGCCGATCTGGTCCTTGGTTTGGAACTCGTAAGTCCAGTTTGTGCCAGGTTTAATTGGGCAGTTTGTGCCAGATACTCCATCTTGCCATGAGTTTAGCCTCTGTTGTATGCCATTCCTACACCACACACACCAAGTATTCTTTGTCAGAGAGAACGTAAGAAGATTGTGTCTGAAAAGTTTAGAATTTCCGAGAATTTACCATGTAAAGAGTAGTGGTTCATCCAAATTGTTAAACACATTCACATGTACAACATCGTTGGTCGTGGTGTTGATCAGTGGTCCTGGGAACATTCCGTTGATGGTGATAACCTGTTTCCACAACTATGATCTTAGTACTCTGAATGAAGAAGGTGAAGGATTTAAAGTATCAGAAACTGTTAAGAGTGCGAGTATGAGCAAAACGGTTCTTACAGACTGGTTTTTTGATGCAGGTTGGATGGTGTTGTCAAACGCAACATTCCATTCTAGGAAGATATCGATGCAATCGGATCCGGTGGCAAGAACTGCAAGCAATATGGCACTCACAGTGAGCAACCTCTGGTAGACAGAAGCCATTGGAAGATTCACAGGCAAAACAAATGGCTATAGGTCTGAGGGCTCTCCCTTCTAATACCTCTACACGTATGTAAGTAACTAGTGCTTGTCTCTAATTCCTGTAATGGCAGTGATGAAACTTTATGGAAGAAGCTTGGCATTAAAACACAAAAGACAATGGAAAGAATTAAATGATGATATCAAGTGCCTTGAAAGTAAAGATTTCTGCCAAAAATTGGCAGATTAGTGTATGAAACCAACTATGCAGTGTTGTTGTCTAGTGTAACATTGTTTTCTCCAAACCGTGTGTCCTGGTTGACCCTGTCATCTGCAGATATACTGAGGAGCCAGTTCATGTGTTGTGTCTTTTGGCACATACCATTACTGGAAATATGGGATTGGACGGCAGAGCTGTTTCTTACAAAGCTGAAAATGACATTTGGATTCCTGGGAATCTAGAAACAGAATCAGATTCTAATTTATGTGCCAATGTTGAAATTGTTCTGTCGTACCTGTATCAAGAACATGAATCATGCAAACATAAAATAAAAGTTTCTTAATTTAATGTGTTTCAATCGCGGAGTCTAAAGAACATGTTATGACATATATCTTGAAATGTATATGTATCATGTATTATATAGAATACAGGTTATTTCAGATTCACAAGTATACATTCATATCCATGTACAACTCTATGATTTCTCATATCAAAACAATAAATTCAAACAACACTAAAATGAACTTTACACGAACTCTGCTTTACAACACCCCAAAACTACCAGGCAACAAAACATTACAGAAGGAACTTATATCACCATGGTTGGAGATATGGTCAGCTCTGTCGCTGCTGTTGATTGATGAGGAACTTATAACTTGCAGTTTGCTTTTCCTGAGTTCTAGCATTGTGTCCCGTCTCCTTGCATTGTTATCAAGAGCAGCAATTACCATCACGGGGTGGTGCGTATACTTGCTTTTGCTTCAACTTCTTCACTACTTCCGATCCTTTCTCCAATAAGCTAGGAACCTCTAATATCTGTAAAACAATAACTAGGTTAGGATGAGTGTAGAGCTGAGAACAGCATAGCTGGCCAGCTTTGTTACAACCAAATAATGCCACGGTAATGAGGTTCTAAACGCTAATGTATTAGGACATTAACCAATAGGATATTGCGAAGGTCCATCAAGTAAATGAGTGTGTTTCACACTACTTTTGTGGTTCTCTTGTTGTTGGGCTTTTCTGTTTTGACCTTACTCTTTCTAAGTTGTTGGGATCTTCATCTCCGTATCCGTTGTTTCGTTAATGCATTTATTTATTTCTGATAAAAAGAAATTAGGGACTATGTGCGTGTATTGAACTAACAGCGCTTTGTTAACATAGCTTTGATAATGCATTCAGGGATGTAAATTGCAGATAATACTACGCAAATTGTTTCTACTTCAATGGGGAAAATGAGATGGGGTGTAGTCGTAGTACCTTGACTATAAGCTCCTTAAAGCACTGCTGAACATTTTCTCTAGTTTTAGCACTACATTCAAAAAAGAAACATTTATGCTTGTGCGCAAGAGCCATCCCTTCTTCTTTGGTTACGGTTCTCTCACTATCCTGAGACGTTATAAACACAATACTTCAATATATGCCCATTGACTAAGAAAAGAAAGTAGAATAGGACTTACTCTATCAACTTTATTCCCAACCAGAATCTTCACACAATCTTGATTAGTAGAGTAGAGATCAACTTCCCTTGCCCATATATCTGACAAGTTTGTGAAACTTTCTCGTCGTGTCACGTCATAAACTACAATGAAATTAAAGCCACAGCCACTTAAATGTCAAACTCTTGTGTAACTAACCTGCAAAGTTGTAAAGGATGTATAATTAGAAATGACATACCTAGAATTATTCCATGCGCGCCTCTATAGTAAGAGCTGATTAATGTTCCAAACCTCTCCTGGCCAGCTGCAATGCAAAAGCTGTGTCAAACCATCGACAATCTATCCAATTGTATCGAATTGGTTGTATAAGAAATGACCAAAATGAATTATACATGTCCATAAAGTTGTTGAAGCTAAAGGATTTCGTTCACATTCCATGGGAAGAATGTTAGAGAAGAAGGAAGTAGATAATAGTTATAGGATGACTTGTTTAAGCAATGACCATGATTGTTTAAGCTAATTAAATGTCATTCAGCTCATCACTCACCAATCATAGCATACACATTTAAGCATCAAAAGTAAGATTCACAGTCCTGCATGACAATGAGTTTTTGCTTATTTCTGCAATCAACTTGTTGCAAAGAATTTGATTGAACTCTGAATACACAGTATGACGTTTCCAAATAACGTACTTGAGATAGATGGTGAAGAAGACCTATGTAAATTGTGGGCACACATCTCTCACTCAACCCATGTGGTTCTTGCTTGATGGTTGATACTCAACTCTGCAGCCTCATGAACATGCAAAAACCAATCTCACTCTCACAGTCTCTAGTGCAACTTTAAAATACAAGTTCTCGAAGTCAGTTATCTTGGTCCATAACTTGATGAGGAGTTTGCTAAAACAACTTTCAATCATCAACTTGGTTTAGTTTGGCCTATGATCCTTTTGTATAGGTAAGGGAGTGTTGAAGTGACTCCTTAGGATTTTAACAATATATTTAAACAAAGTAAACATGGTGAGTGGGGTCCATCAATTACCTGTATCCCAAATGGTAAGCTTCATCCTTTTCCCACCCATGGTAAGCATCTTCATCTTAAAATCCACACCTGCACAATTGTTAGAACAAACACCACATCAATACTCACCAAAACATTCAATAACCCATCACTTGAGATTTAAAACTAATACAATCAATCCACTACAACTCAATCTATCCATGATATTGATCCAAACCATGAGAATGAGCCTCCACAATCAAATCAAAACCCAGAAATTAGGAGACAGATAGAAAACCCCAAAGCCAGAAACAAGACAAGATAGCAATCACCAAATTTGAAGAAACAAAGAGCAGCAAGTAAAGTTGAAGAATACCAATGGTAGGAGAAAGGTCATGAACAGAATTGGAGATGAAAGTGAGAAGAAGACTGCTCTTGCCAACACCAGAGTCCCCAATCAACAATATTTTGAAAGAGTAATCATAATTGCCGTTTCCTTTGCCCACCGCCGATGAACCCATCACTACTCTCTACCCTACCGACTGCCTTTCTACGATCTTCTCATTCTCGGCCTCACAATAAAAATCTCAGCTTAATTTAATGAAAATAAGAAATCCCCAATAAACCAAACCACCTGAGCTGAGACCTGAGAGTGATGAAATGTTCATCAAAAAATGGGAAACTTCCGGAGAAAAGTGGTGGGTAGTGAAGGTTTGTGCCTCTTGTGCAACAAACAACATCAACAAACACACTATTATCACTATCAAACAACCTTCCGATTCTACCGCTCTGTACGGCAATTCTGCAGGCGCTGCGTGGGCTCTACCTTTCTCTGCACGTCATCATCCTCTTTTTTCAATTAATATTTTGTCCTCTTGTCAATTGTGATTCATCCCCACTCCCTTTTTCTCTCGGTTAAATTAATGTAACGGTAGAAAAATTTTCAAATTGCGAATTTATTATGTAATCACATCTTCTCACATATTTTAATTATACCCTTAAAAACATATTATTATTATATGTTGAATAATTCAAGTAACCAGTAGGTTTTCCTTTAATTTTATAATATTAATGACAATAATATATTATATTGAATTGAAACGTCAAATCCATATAGATATTTGAATTATTTTACAAAAAAAATATGGTAAATATCTAACGTACGTAAGTAAGATGATTTTTCCGGGAATTATGCCACGTGACAAGCATGCAAGGAACAGGCAAGGGGAGATGGATGCCACGTGGACGTCCGGATGTGTCCCATCTTGGCTTGAAATACGCAAATCGTGTCAGATGTCTTTGCCGCCTTCGTCAGCAGCTTCAAAGGAGTTACGCACTTCGGTTTTGTTTTATTTTATTATTGTTTATATCTCCATCTCTTTCTTTCTGACCTGTGTTCAGACAATTAACGACACGTCGAGCGTTTTTTTAAATATTTTTGACAATTTATGTGTCAAAATGTTACTAATCGGTTGATATTTGTAATATTCTAAAAGTTATATGACGAGTCCTCTCAAAAAAAAATGATGAGGTAGTTTCATTTAATCATAAGAATAAGATTATCCCAGACTGAATTGTATAGAATACAGATATACGATTCCCTCCTTACTTCTCTTCATGTTTATTTTATACATTTGATTTTTTTTAAATGACTAAAAGGTACTGATATATTATTAATTAAAAAAATCATTACATGGTATCGAGCTCCGAATGTCTTTCTACATATAATTTTGAGACAAGTGAATCGACATATATAGTGTTTGAGGAGCCATAAAAACGAACTGAGATAAAAGCTAAACTATGACGAAGTGAATGACTATTGCTTAAGGTATTGCCTAACTGTTGCATACTTTGTATAGTACGATCGAACTTGTTTTCATTAGTTTCTAAGGAAGTCAGAGCTCTTCCCAGGGACCCCTTCCAGGGTCAGTCCCTAAAGCACTATATTCCTTTCATTCCTCCATGTGGGGCTCCTAACCCGCCCTGTCCTGATCTTCCCGGGGTTCCCCAACGAACCCCCTTTTCACTATCTCGGCTCCTGCTCCAATACTAGACTCAGCTCTAGTTCTAAGTCCAGTTCTACCTTTGTGCCCATGCAGGTCTGAGGTGTCGGCTTTCCCGCTACCAAAAAGTTGGTCGATAACCGCATTCTTCCCGCCCAGATCGACCGAGCGGGTCTGGGGGACGCTCCGAGGGCACACACCGTTAGGTGCAGTAGCCGGAGATATTATCGGACCCCTGCCACAAGACAAGGGGCCCTTAGGTGCAGAAGTCAAGGATATCGATTTACGGGACGTCTGACCGTCCTAATTTGTTGCATATGTCCTGGTCTGACGGTCCTTTTGAAACTCCAAGATAGAAGAGTCGAACCGTGGAGTACCCACCACCTCTCGATCACATTCGGCCACCATGTGACCGATCATACCACAATTAAAACAAAACACTAGCAGTTTTGTATAAGTAAGTGTGACACGAATCAGGTCGGAAAATTCACGAAAACGAAGCAGAAGTTGTCGACGAAGAGGGCGCTCCACAAGGTGCCAAAATATGATCTTCATTGTTGCTCCCCAACAGTTTCCTCATTGGTCACATGGGACATCAACACTCAGTCCCATAGTCAAACCGATCGTCTCTCCTATGGTCTTGGTTCATGCCAGCGGGGGAAGTCTATGGGCATGTACCCATAGTTGAAGCCAATCCAGAGTGGAAGGCTCCCTAGCCAGCGGTTCTAGATCACCCAACAGAAGTGGTCGTCCATCAAAGCACCACGACTCGTTCCCTCAAACCCATGCATGGGTTGTCTCCGTTTCAAAGTAAAACCTGAAGATCCCCGGGCCGATGTCCTTGATTACCAGACCTTTGGCCAACTTCCTCATGCCTTAGTAATGATCCTCAGAAGAACCTCCTTACGAGGTGGCTTGGAGGTCCACAATTTGTCCATCATGGAGAATTGTTTTCGAGCCATGATCATTGGACTCACCGACATATACGGTACCTCTACCTCTAATTCTTCTTCCTCTTCTAAGGAGCAGGATGAGATACCATCTTGGAGGCTGATCATATGGGAGTCCAGAGACACCGCTAAAGCCTTCGAGGTGTATCCGACTTCTTTTGATTTGAAGTTCCTACGACGGTGGATCATACCCGGTGGCGGTGAGAGCAGCACCGGAATCACAGGAACACGTACAGCATTAGGAACCCAGACCCCCTCGTAAAGGGCCACTAGTTCCTTCTGCCCCGGTTCCTCCCTCTCCGGTTAAGAAATAAGAGCCTTTTCTCGAAGAGGATCCCGGACCAATGGAGGCGACGAAGTAGTGATAGGAGCCACATTTGGCTGCGGAGCGCTAGGTAGGGTAGAGTCCGGTGGCAGCTGGGGAGTAGAGCCATCCCCTGGAGTGGTGGAGTAGGCGAGCCTTCGGTGTTGGACGGAGGCGCCAAACCCCTAGTGTATCTTGTAGTGGAATCTAGGGTTTGAGTCTTCAATTTGCGGCCCCGCCACAGTTTACTCAATAGGTCGGAGGAAACTTGAGAGAAACCAACGATCGTCGTTGTCGTGGAAGGAAGGAAGATCGTCGTAGAAGAAAGAGACAAAGGGTCCAGAGTAGTGGTTTTCTTTGTCGTCCTCCTAATTCTCGGTTTAATGGGAGACAAAATCTCCAAAGAGGGGCGCGGTGGAGGCACAAGTGTCGCGTGTTGCACCAAGGTTGACTGCGATGAGACAAGTCTAGCGAGGGGGCAGTGGTCATGTCGACGACAGAGGTATGGAACTCTATAGATAGGGTTAGGGTTACCTTGGGAAATAGGATCTCGACAGATTCGAGAGAGAATTACAAACAAGCGTAAAATTTGTGAAAATGATGTGTTATTAATTTGGTTTTTTACATTTGAACATTTTATCAATTATAAATGAAACAAAACACCAGTAAAATAACAAGAGTAGTTTAGATTACAACAAATCCTCAAAAAGAGTTAAAGGCATATCCTTAAAAAGAGTTCAAGACATACACATGCTTTTGAAGTAGAATCGATAACGATGAAAGGAACTAAAACAAAAAAATAAACCAAAATGGAAAGTTATCATGAAAACAGGAATGAAAACGAAAGTTAAACCTAAAACTTAAACCAATTCTGACTAAACCTGAGTCCGACCACTATAGCTTGAAAACTTATGGGTTTCCCAGACAAAAAATCGTGTTATGCAAAATAATGTGTCTAGTTCGGGGAGGGAGCGCATGAACTGGTGGAGGAGGACGATTTGTAGCATCCGATCGTGATGAGAGTTAGGGGGACGCTCTCCTCCCTAGCGTCTTGTTTCCCCGTAGTTGTTTCACTAGACTTGGTGAGACTACATAACCGACCTTGTCTGATTTGTATGATTGTTTGGGCCAATGAAAGTCCCTCGCATTGTGTCTACGTGTTCATTTTTGGCATGACAACCTAACACAGAGAGGGTGAACACCACCGCAGTAGGGAGTTACAAATCGTCGCAAATTAGACACCATCCTTTTGATACAGCAACGCTGAGGTGTGATAGCGTAGCCGCGATCCAAGTTCCACCGTGAAAACCCATATTTCATTGGAGGATCGCCATGCTAGCTTCCGGAGTCTGTATCTCACATAAAAAAAAGTCTCATACCCTAGCAGTTCCAGAACAAGATTCACAGATCAAGAGAAGGAGAGAGGGGTGAAACCGACCGATCGACGGCCGAAGACGATTGTATAGGATACGGAGAGGGAGGAGTGGGACAGGACGATTAGGAAGGACTGCCTAGAGGAGCGTCGTTGGCGGTGCGAATTCATAGGCGATCCGAAGCAATCCTGAAAAGGGGGTGAGATCGAAACCCTAGGTGGCGCTGAGAGAGACATTTGAAGCATCTTATCTCTTATATATTGTGTGGGAGATTTAATTATACATACATAATTTTTTTTAAACAAAGGAACGTGATTTTTATTAAACGCAATTACTCCAACGTATAATAGTTTTCACAACATCATAGACCTTAGAATTCATATTATAGTCTGAAACCTCCGTAAGGGTACCGATGCTCATGTTCCTATAAAAAATATCTACTTTGTATCACTGAAAAGAATAAAAACACAATAAAAAATCCAAAAAATAGGGAGCCCGCCAGGGGCGGACTTACTAAAGATCCAGGGGGCACGTGCCCCCTCAAATTATAAAAAATATGTATCATGAGCTATGTTTTATATTTAATGTCATAAAATTCTGTTTTTCTATTATAAGTACTCTTCCTTAATTTTTTGGAAAAATTATCATCATCTAATTTATTTCTATTTCTTTGATTCCTTTCATAAAACTATATTTGTATTCCCTTATACTTCTAAATTTCTGTTTTGTGTGATATCAATTTTTACTTTCATAATTAATTAATTTATATGTTATAATTTAAAGAAAAATTTTATTTTATTTTTGAGTACGATTATTGTTTAAGCTCTAAGATTATTATAATTTTGAATTTAATAATCTACAAAATTATTATAATCATAGATATATTTAAAAAAACATGACTCCACCATCTTTTTATAAGAAGAAAAAATCATTTAAGAAGCCGATGAATATTGTATAGGTCGAGAAAAGTATGTTTTATTGTATTAACAATAAAAGTGTTGTACAATATTTTCAAAATATAAAGTTTCGATGTCATGTATTGTAATAAGTATTAAATACTATATTTTTATACGGTATTAATAGGTATAACGTTATTCCATATTATTCTGATGTCAATTATTATTACAAAAAAAAACGGTGCCCCACTCATAAAAAAGCTAGATCCGCCAGCCCGCGATGCTAATTCTTCTGAAACCCAAAACTAGCTGGTCGTTCTGATATTGTCAGTATGTTGTCTTGATTCGCCTCCTTCCCAGAGATGGGACTTGGTTTAGATGCGATAAGTAAAATAGAGGATTCTCCGGTACCACCAATGTATCTACCTGAAATCGGTTGATATGGTCTCCGTAGATCGTCATTGCGACAACCCTAAACGATACACTCTAAAAGAGCAGCCCAAAGTCGAATATACCGACCCTAAATGGGTAAATCAAAGGATATAACAAGACAACTTCACAAAAGAAAGGAGGAGGAGAGACAAAAGAGGGGAACGAGAGGAAGAACTGACGACAACAACTAAGTTTGGAGTGTTTTCTCTTCACGGAATTAGAGAGTTTTATTAACTTTTGCTATACAGGGGTAATAAAATTCTATTCATGAGTCCTACATACTTAAAATTTATAGGTTTTAAATTTTTTATGGAGATACTAAAATACGTTCTCAATATGCTCAACAATTTTAAATCAAATTTTCGAGTATCAACCCACAAACAAAAGACCATACCATGTCGAATGAAAGTATAATTATCCTTATGTATTATTATTACTAGGGGGGCACCGCGCGATGCGCGGTGTTGGTGGGAGTACTCACCAATCATACGAAGATGTTGTAGTTATACGATAAAAATAAACGGTACTTGGTATAAAAACTGGTATGTTACATCCAGTTGTATAATTTATATTTTCTTTTGAAGAACGTGTCAATCTTGAACATGTAAAATAACATGCTTCATGATAATGATCGTGTATGAAAGTGCAAGCTACATGGTAATATATTTAAAACTCAAGTAAGAAATATTTAAAACCCCACACATAAGGCTCGTAAAATGTATGAGATGGAGGTGATCGAGACAAAAAAAATACTAACGTATTGTAAGAGAGGGACGTATGTTTTTCGTATGATAAATCTCTAATGTGACATGATAAATAAAAGTAGGGTAATTGTCACGCCCCAAATCCGGTTCTTGCCCGGACTCGAGGCATGACTAGGCTAAAACGATTAAAAAGGCAATACCTCAACAGTAACTTCCTGAAAATCTCCGATATAAAACTCAAATCCCCATAACTCAATTTAAAACATAAATAACCCTCCAGGGGTGTAATAATAATCCTCCAACAAGGTTTGTTCAAAACTGAAATGAAAACGAAGTCTCTACAGGACACCCACACCAAGAAGCTCCCGAGCCTTTACTCCTCAAACAAGCCAGTAATCATAACAATAAACTCATAGGGGTGAGCTTGCGCTCAGTAGGAAAAATACATAACATGGTGGACTTTAAACTCGATAATTTCATCAGCAAAGTCAACAGATAAATCTTAACAATCACAGGCAATAGGTAAATCGATCAATGCCGTGGCACATGAAGTCACCACCCTCCGATCCACATATGATGTGTCCTCTCAGATTTTCCCTCCAATCCAGAGGAGACGCATATCATTGAGGCTACCGGAAACAACCCTTCAGGGCGCATATCGTCGGGATTCTCAGAAACGTCTCCAAAGGATTTTATGTCATCGGGAACCAAGGTATTACTCCCAGAGGAAGCATACACTTGGACAATTCAATAATAATCAAATAATAATTGAGCACACACTCAAACCGAAACACGAAGCAATCCATTCCCAAAAACACCACTTCACTATCACACATAGCTCACGCATCAACGCTTCACCACAACACACAGCACACGAATCACATGGTCACAACACACGAATAACACAATCACAACTTACCGTTCACTTACCAGTTACGACCCATCGGGGCATCGATCACCTGATTGCACCGCTCGGTACAACCAGTCATACTCGATGCTCCAAACAACCTTTTAAGGAAATCAAGCAATCATTCAACTACAGTCAACAGTCAAACACGAGTTCAATAAACCAATCATGAAAACCTTCAAACGAGCATTCAAATATGCAATTCAACTAGTTCCATTGGACTCTTTAGCCTATCCATAAGCAACCAAACAACCAAGCTTGCTAGTGATTGACATCCTAATCATTCACCACTAGACATTTCCGGTTATTAGTAATTGAAGGACAATTATTCTAGTTATTCGCATCCTATAGGCATTTCTAGGAACTTTCCAATTTTATTAGTCTAACATGCATACTAAGCATCATAAACGAGGAGTTATTACTTTCCCTACCTCAAGGTCTTCCTCTCAACACTCTGATGTCACAAACGATAGTCACCACACCGTTCTTCACACGGGTACCGACAAGGTCTACGGTCTTCAAGGTCTTCGTTCTTCAACTCGCGCCCACGTTCTCCCTTCTTTCCTAGCTCAGTTCCACGGTCTTGGACCACAAATTAGTTCCTCCAACGAAGTGCTCTTCTCCCCACAATACCCAACAATACTCAGAAATGGACCAAAGGTTTGAAGAGGTGATGTGGGAATCAAATTGAGCTAAAAGGAAGGGTTTTGTGCTCTGGGGGTCTGATACGGAATGTGACCCATTCCATGCCACTCAGAGGGCCGGAATGTGGCACGTTCCGTTCCACTCAGCGGGCCGGAATGTGACACTCTCCATACCACGTTCCGTATCAAACCTGACCAGTTTCTTCCCCTTTCTTCCCCAACTCGAGTTTCACGAACATCACCACAAAAACCCCATTTCCAAGTCCTCTCAACTCCAAAATGTTCATCCAAAGTTACCCAACATCAACACCCTCAATGGGTTCATCAAAACTTCAACCAAAATACAATCCAAACATCCTACTTCACTACTTCTTCTCCAAGCAACACCCACAAAGCAAGTTCTTCAACTTTTAAGCCAAAACCCACAAAACCCATAGATTGGAAGTGGATGAAATGGAGGGTTAAGAGTATCCTTACCTCTAGGGAGATGAGATGAAGAAGATGAAGTGAAAATGGAGCCAAAAGGACCAAGAACAAGCTCCAAAATCCAAGCTTTCTTCTCTATCTTCTTCCTCAAGAAATGAGCTCTCCTCCTCCACTCTCCTAGTGAATTTCGGCTGCACCAACAAGGAATGAGCTGAATTGTTGCTCCCTTTCCTTTAAATGACCTAAAATGTCAATTTACTCAAAAACCCTTAAGGTCTTATCCCTTTAAAGGTAAGTTCGGAGGGTATGAAGGTCAGTACAAGTCCCATTTTCATCCTCCAAGCCAAGCATGACAAGTGTCATGTGTGGTCACTCCCACTCAATTAATTTCCAGCTTTCCAAGATTTTATCGGAAAACAACCGATATAAAGCCCAAGTTTGACCGACGGTTGACTTTAACAATATTACAGCCAAACTGAAGGAAACGGCCCAACTAAGCTAACCGTGAAGTTGGCTAAGCTTTTTGGGCCCCGGAAAGGTCCCGAGTGACTTCCCGAGTCATCGATTGACTTTTCCGGCCAAAAGTCAAACTGAGTGAGGATTCACCGGTTCTACCGGGATCGACCGAGGGCGGGTCTTACAGTAATTTTCACCTCAGTATCCTAACTATTAATTTTTTTTTTCACCTCAATACCCTAACTATTTTTTGTGGCACCTCAATACCCTAGAATGCATTTTTTTCACCTCAATACCCTAACTATTTTTATGGCACCTCACTACCCTATAATGCATTTTTTGTGGCACCTCACTACCCTAAAATGCATTTTTGTAACATTAAGAACTGATTTTTAGAAGAAATTTTGAAAGCCAATGACATGCTTTTAAAATTTTGATTGTTAGTGAGTGGTGTTATGGACTTTTTAAGTGTTTTCATCCAAAAATGGATGACAAATTGACGGTGGGTATCAAAGTGAAAAAAAATGCATTCCAGGGTATTGAGGTGAAAAAAAAATTAATAGTTAAGGTATTGAGGTGAAAATTACCCATAAAAGTATGACATAGCAGACTAATTAAAACAATAGGTATAGAGAATTGGATTTTCACAAATAAACGACTAAACGTTGATATAATTTTCAAAACCAGCACACCAAACTTTAAAAACTGATAAACCCTTAAAATTCTTACACTCTACAAGAAAATCATAGGAATGAAGCCAACCCACCCTCCTGCTCAATAAGTAAATTGGAACTTAGAGGGCTGCAAATACAAAACTATTGCCAAAATCTCAACCAATAGAGATATGTGGATAAACACCAAGCTGCAATCAACATAAAGACAACAAAAATTCACAGAGCTTTGATATCACAACACGTAACATAAATTCCGTAGTCAACAAAAAGTCTACACAAATGCCAAATGTGCAAAAAATAGATGGGATGGTCTTATCTTTTCTTCTTGAATTAAAATATTATCTGCATGTTGCTTGCAAAGAGTTTCTTTCCATCCCTTCAAACAGTACGAATATCACCAAAATAAGCCAATAATCAGCTTGTCGAACTATAGTCGTGTCCTTGTTGTGATAGAGGTGAGCCATGATTCAAAGAGTCTTCCCAACCCTTCAAACAATGAATTTTACAAATAGATTTAAAATCCAAGAGAGAATTTCAAGCTTGGAATAGGAACAAATGAATATTGAAAAATAGCACAACAAAATATAAAATAACCAGAATATTAAGGTAAAGAGTAACCTACAAATTGCCAACAGTGACCAGCTAGAATAGGAACAGTCTGTAATATGAAATCGTTGTACAGTTAAATTATCAAGTTGTAGCACGAGCAAAAGTAACCCAAGAAAACAAAATCAAGTTAAAGCACAACCAAAAGCCAGATCTCCAATCTTAAAAAATAACTATATGTGGCTAAAAGTAAAAGGTAACTATAATCCTTGAACATAACCTTTCATTTCATTGAATTCTCATTGTTAGCATAAAAAAAGATGAATAGCACTCCAAAATCTCTACCCCATTTTCTCTCTGTTTCATTTTAAAATCTAGGCCAATGAACTAATTGTACAACAATTTCCAAGAACCATATAAGGTACCTCTATAGTAACTAAACTAACCATTCACTTGTCAACAGACTTCAAACATAAACACAGTAAAAAAAATTAACTATTAACTTGCAGAATTTTTTTTGGATTAAAGATAACAATAAGAAAAATATCAACACAAACCAATACACCTTTTAATTCCAATGCTCCTCTTTCCTGTGAGATGAAATTTAATTAACATGACAGAAGCAAATAACAAAGTTTTGTGCTTAAATGATTAGTAATGAAACCTGAAAACGCCAATTCCAAGCAGCCCACCTGAGACCAATTAAAAAAATGGTATCGATCAAACAGACCCTAAAAAAGGAGCAGATTCAAATGGTTGCCAGACACACAAGTAGAGGAATCTAAAAAACTATATTCATCAGGATAACTTTTGTTTCATCCAACTCCCAGAGTTGTTTTTTGCACTGATTTTATAGAAAATTTAGTGCCGTTTAGTTCTCATACTCTCTGATTTTAGCTGACATCAGCCAATGCTTAATTGGTTCTGTGATAATGTCTTCTCTGGAAAAACATTTATTATTTTGGATGTTACTATCACCTACAATTATCTTTCATAATCATCAATAGTACCTTCCTCTCGTAATGTAAAATATTTGATCAAAGCAATTTCTGACATTAAGATCACGAAAGTAAAAATCTATCATGTACGCCATGAATAAATCACAATCAACAACCTATTCATGTTGATTAAACTGCTGGCTACAACTATTAACACAAGTTTTTAGTTAAGTAGATGATGCATACAAAGATTTAGAGTTAAGATTTACATTACCGATCTCTAACTTCTTCCTCAACCTCTAATCCCTCCATGGCGGCTTTTATTATAAACCAGCTGCTAAAACCCAAACCGAACAGCACCTGCTAAGCATCTGTGTATACATATGTAAAATACTGGAAATATGTCTCTCTTCCAAAAATAATGCATAAGTACGGACAAAGGCAGATTAGTCCCATACTGAAACACCATATCACAATAAATTCATTAAAAGAGATTTGGATATTCTAAGCTATTTTTAATATTAAAACTAATGCACAGACATATACAAACCTGCTTGGTGTGAATTGATCGATTATATCAATACCCATTTACCTTATACTACTGAAAACAATTGTACGGGTTGTTATACTTTAGATAGAAATTACTGAATCACATGCCATACACATCATCTATATTCGATTCAGTGTATCTTGACTGAGCACTATAATTGAGCAACTTCAAAACCTAAACCCTGGAAAAACTGGACATGCTCATACGTATAGAGAAGTACAATATCAACTTTCATAAACAGAGAATAGGAACAACCTAGATATGACAAGTGAAAGTGTAAACCAAGTAGCAGGTAACATATCATCTTCTGGATTAATGGCCAAATATGTTTGGACAGTGATTTGTTCATTTTAAACATGTCGATAGACTTCACACGAAAAAGGGTCTGCAATAACTCATCACACAGTACAGTTCGCCTATTACTTGGGTCTTGCAACTAAAGAAATATAATCTACAATAGTTGATAATCATTAATAAAAGCTGATGCCAAAGACACTCTGAACAAATGCAGATCAATGTACCCGGTTAACCGGCCTCCAAGGGGCTTTATACCAGTCACCGGAAAATCAACAAATACGCATATTGTTGTTTAAAGCATTAAAACAGTCGAAATCATTTCATTCAAGACCGAATAATTGCACATTTACTATAATTCATTGGACAAAATAAATCGCATCATAACAATTTTTTATCATCAATTATATATTTTCATACTAATTTTCTTGAATATAACATAACCATATCAGGTAAATCAAAACCAAAATTAGATTTCTCTAAACAATAAAACCAAAATCTTCAATTGCAGGCCAGATGCAGAAACAAAAATTAGAGTTTCATTCAATTTCTACTGAAAAAAACAAAAAGAAAAAATCATTCCATTTCTACTGAAAAAAAACAAAGAAGACTCTGCAACGGTAAGAAAATAAATAGGAACTCCGAGAAACGCCCAAATTTTACCTGAAATCAACCCCAAAATCTGATTTTAGCTCCGATTGCTCTGAACAAAACGAAGCTCAGAGAAACCCTGGCTTAGACCCAAAGCTCCGAATCATCAAATCTGTAGCACACAAAAACGAAACCATTAATTAGACGCTAGAGTAGGTGCTCTCTGCTATGTTCTTTCAGCGTTTGGGTTGTATTTATGGTGGTTAGATGAAGTTGATAGGGCGGAAGATGAAAGGAAGGGAAAGAAAATGGTAGAAGGTGTAACTGTTACAACTTTCATTGATGGGCTCTTCATTGTGTCTCTTATTAAATACACGAAACAGTCAGGTAAAACAAACAAAGGAAGGAGACGATGTAACGGATCCGAGGAAAAATTGGGCTGGAGAGAATGTAAGGGCGAGATTTTTTGGGAGCGCATGACATGGCCACATAGACGTCTGCGTGGATCTGGTGTGAGGATGTGGGTGAGTCCCACGTTGCCACATAGGCGCCAGCACACTTAATTCTCTCCTATTATAGTCTTTGGGATTATTATTATTATTATTATTATTATTATTATCATCATTATTATCATCATTATTATCATCATCATCATTATTATTATTATTATTATTATTATTATTATTTGAAGATAAACGATTGTATATGTTATTAAAAACAGTGTTTACAGGGACTAACATCACTAAAATACCAGACCAAATGTAGTAGAAATAACTAACAACGTTCGAGCTCCCACAATGGAGGATACTCTGGCAGAAAAATAAATGCTCTTTGTTTCCGACTACTCTCTGAAGGCGCATAGAGGGTGATACTACTGTAGCGTCTGACGACATTGAGGCAGCGAGACTAGACTATCGAAAGCTAGGATCGAGCGGACCCTTTACCGGATAAAGATCTTGGCGGACTACAAACTCCCCGGTTGTCAGCAAGCGTCGTCCTCCCTTGAATGATACTAGTAGGGCTCCAAAACACGAGAATGTTGACCTCCGAGCTGGTAGGGAAGTATCTTGCTGGAACTTGGTGGTACCACTGCCGCCTTACATCCAGAGTGGCGCTATAACATGCCATTCCCCCTATGGACCATCATGTCCTCATTCCGTGAGGCGGGGGTGCTTATTTCCCCCCGTCGCTGCTGTTGATGTTCCTCCGATCGATTAGAATCTTTGGAGGCCTCCCCTCATCGTCTCTCACCACCCTCTTTCCCGCAATCGAGAGAGGTGTGGGGCTTTTCGGCCATCCCTCGAGGCCTTCCAGATGCGTTTGGCGACTATGAAAAGACCGAACTACCCGAGGGCGAGCTTTCATTCCCTCGGGTTCTCCCTTCCTGGTCTTCGACTCCTACTCAGGAGCCTTAGGAGCAAAGAGACTTGAAGGTGCTAATGCTCCCCCCTGATAGGTCCAGTTAGTGTCTGGGATCGCCTTTCCATGTTTAGCCTTTGTGAGTGGCGAGCGCTGATCCGCTAGGTCTCTCAACGAGGTCCCTTTCTTCCCTCCACTTACCGGGCAAGCTGGGAAGAGATGGCCTGCACAACTGCACCAAAAACAGTGGTCTGGTAGATGTTCATATGAAATTTGGAGTAATGTGCGTACCAGGGATTCCGACAGACGGAACCACATCTACCTCTCCAGAGGTAATCGGATATCTACTCGGATTCTTATCCGCATAAAGTCACTCCAGCATCTCCTATCACGCCCCAAATCCAGCTTTGACCGGACTCGAGACGTGATATAATAATAATAACAATAATAATAATAATAATAATAAAGCAATTTTAAAAGAAATAAACTCCGAAATGATAATCCAAACTAAAAGTTCTGACAATACGAGTCAACAGCTCAAAAACCAAGTAATAAAGATGTTTAATAACAAGAGGAAAGTACGTCTCTAGACCATACAAAACTAAGACTCTCGCTAGCTCCCAAGCTCCGAGACGTCCTCTAGATCAAATCCCGCTCAAAACCTGTAGAACAGTAAAGGAGAGGGGTGAGCTTTCGCTCAGTAGGAAAAAGTAGTTAAGGGGATGAGCTATCCGCTTACCACCACGGGTAACCATCCAATTAGGGCATACTAGAAACGCACCACAACTAACGACATCCACAAGAATCACATAATCACAACCCATACTCATATGACTATAATCACGCTTAATCACATCACATACTCAATCATCAAGCAAATAACACACAGTAAAACGATCACAAGTCCCGTACAGCAGTCCCCATGTCGCCGGCTTCCATAGCACGACTCCACCATATCGTACCGGAACACACAACCTCGACCTAGATATCTTCCCGGATCACACAGCATCAGGGTATGTCACGCCCCAAATCCGGTATTGACCGAACCCGAGATGTGACTTAGTGAAGTTAAATAAAACGGTAAAACGAAATAAATAATATCTAAATAAAACGAAATAATATAAAACAACGGTAGTTCAAAACCCTGAGTCACAGCTCAGTTAAATACAATAGTTCAAGAATGAAAGTATGTCTCTACTAGACACAAATAGACCTCGGGACTCCGCTAGCTCCCAGCTCTGCGTAACCCTCTAGTCCAAAGTATAACTATCACCTGTAGAAAACACGGTAAGGGGGTGAGCTTGACGCTCAGTAGGGAAAGCCCCAAAAACCACCTCAAACAGATTTACCAGAAAGCTACTCCACAAGTTTAAGTCACATTAAAAGTTTGGTATAACGATGCGACACTTAAGACAAATTAAAAGCCAAAACCCCTTTAAACCTGACGCTCAACGGTCCAACCATACCGACTTCAACTCAATCACCCAACATTAAACTAGGCACGCAACGGAGAGAACAATCCCAGTAAGACATCCAAGTACGTTTCCAAACTAACTTTTAACGAATAAAAAGGGAAGAAGACAACGAAAACAAGTAATCCAAATTAAACAACATTCACTTTACCCGACCACAAACTGTCCTGAAATTCCACATCCAAATCCCCTTCACAACCGACTTACGGACAACCACAAATACGACACTTTAACTTACACGGAAGCTACACACATGAATTCACCATCAAACAATCAAAATCAAGTCATTCGCGGTCACTCACAACTCATAACAAGGAAAACATCATAGCCATAACACAACAATCCTCATTCAAAACCAAGGCATTCTCAAACACACAACTCTTAACCCATGCACGGTCTCGGGAGCAACCCGCTCGGCCCGACGTAGCCGTACGCAGCTTTCCCTAACACACAGTCAGGAGAGGCGGTTGACCTCATCTCGGAACACATCTCTTCGCGCAACACATCGCGGACACAACGTTCTACCGACACAAAGTCTCTTCGCGCAACACATCGCGGACACATCGTTCTACCGGCACACAGTCTCTTCGCGCAACACATTGCGGACACATCGTTCTACCGACACACAGTTTCTTCACGCAACACATCGCGAACACAGCGTTCTACCGACACACAGTCTCTTCGCGCAACACATCGCGGACACAGCGTTCTACCGACACACAGTCTCTTCGCGCAACACGTCGCGGACACAGCGTTCTACCGACACACAGTCTCTTCGCGCAACACGTCGCGGACACAGCGTTCTACCGACACACAGTAGGTAGGGAAAATCGTCTTTCTCGGGTAACCACAGTAACACAGTCATAAACACAATCACACTCACAGGTAACCACAATACTACGACCACAATCACGATCACACTCACACATGACACACTTGCCCAAAACATAGCAACACATGCTTCACCAAATATCACATATCATATTTCTCAATTTACCAAACTTAGCAACACATGCGTCACCAAATATCACATACCATGTCACGTCGGTCTATCACTCACCCGACCATATCACAACCAAGGATTCATAGTTATCAGACATGGCACACTTGCCCACACATAGCAACACATGATTCACCGAATATAACCATCACACACTTACCATCACTTACCGTCACCACACTCAACGTGGTAAACTCCACCGGCTTAACCGGTATCCCCCAACATTCCCAATCCAACATATCAGGTAAAACAGGGAAAGCACTCAAATCATCAACATGTACCGCTAGTTCAATTATACTCGTTTTCATGTTCGTTACTTATTAACCGTTCAAGTATCAAAGAGAACACAACAGATACAATCAACACACAAGTCCTACGGGCGCGACATGACCCGATTCTACCAGCACGACAATTCCCATAACGATAGTCGTAAAAGTTCACAGTTCAATCGTCTACGCTAGTTGATCTCATCCTACATGCATACTAGTTCTTTATCCGATTATTAGGTTTCCCTATATGTCTTCTAGAACAACCGTAAAAAGAGGGTTTCGAGGTAATCCCTACCTCTTGAAGAACCAACAACTGCGTCTCCTAGCTGCTGACGTCCTGGCCAACACTGGTCTTCTTCGCGCTCGGGGTAAAGGCCTGGTTTAACACAAAAGGGACGGTATTAGTCCCGGTCCAACCCGTAACGGTTCTCCAATTTAATAATTAAGTTCAAAGTTAGATGTCCAAAAGTCCGTTAAGTTGTCCGATAAGTCCAGGTGTTTATCTGATTTTAAATCAATTTATTAATTTATTAAATCTGGTTTGACCAGGCCCGACCCGAGTCCGACCCGAATCTGAGTCCGAATCCGATCCAGACCCGGTCCAGAACCCAAACCCAGACCCGACTCCGACCCAGGTCCGGACCCGAGTCCAGACCCGGTTCAGGAATCTAGGCCTGACCCAAGGTCTGGTCCGGCCCGAAGTCTACCCTGGACCCAAGGCCCGAACCCGATCTATCTCGAGGCCCAACCGGCCCATCTCAGCCTGGCCCGCAACGAGTCGAGGACGGGAAGAGCTAGGGTTTCGAAGCTCGCCGGCGGTGGCGGCGGCGATTGGGAACTCGGAGAAGAGGGCCACCTCGGTTTCAAGTGCTGTTGATGACGGTTTGGACGTCGACGGAGGAGAAAACGAAATCAAGGCTGAGTTGAGCACTTCGGCGTGGGATTAGAGCTGACGCGAGGAGTTCCGGCTAACGAGGTGTTTCAGGCGCCCGTAATTCTGGTGGAGAAGGTCATCGGGGAAGAAGGAGGGAGGCGGCGGCAACAGAAATCGACAGGGAGGGCGTCGGACCTGGTGGATCTGGGCGAGTTCGTCGCGATGGTTTGCTCGAAGGGAGATCTCGCGCGGGCGAGTTTCAGAGGAGGGAGGTGGTCGGGGAAGATGAAGAAGAGAGTGCTGGAAGTTGGAGCTCCGGTGTCGTGGGTGTGGAAGAGGAAGGAGACGGAGTTGAGGGAGGAGGGAGGTCGGCGAGGCGGCGGTGCTTTTCTCTGGATCTGGTTTGTGCGTGAGAGGCGAGAAGAGATGAAGGTATGGGGAAGCGTGCACAGAATGAGCGAGCGGAATGGAAGGCTAGGGTTAGCCACGCGTGCACTTGGGCCGGCTCGAAGTCGTGTGCGCGGATTGGGCCTGATCCATTGATCGGCCCAAATCCGAGTTAGGCTGGCCCATACTTAAAACAACTCCTCTTTTTTTTTAAATCTTTTTGTTTTGAACTCGATTCCAAAATAAACTTGTCCATCAACCCGCGACGTTCCGACGAAAAATTTAAGGCGATAAATTCCTCCGTCTTTACAGGGTACAACTCATAATAAACATACCAGACCAGCACACACCTCGGTCGTATATCTTCCCGGACCACACAACATTGGGGTACAAATCACACCACCCTCGGCCTAGATATCCTATACCGGAATCCTTCGTCGGTATTGACATCATGCCGGAACCCTTAGCCCCAGGGGACCGCGTACGTGGGACACCATCCTCGGCCTAGATACCCTACACCAGAATCCTCCTTCGATGTAGGTATCGTACCAGAACCAATCCTCGTCTCGGAACATATCGTATCGGATCACACCCACAAATGTCTCAAACATGTCACAAGGTCATACTTCAAGTAACAACATACCAAACCAAACAGTCTTACCGAAACACATCACATCGGTCTATCAATCACCCGATCAAATCACAAGGCAGTAGTTCACGTCACACCAAACATATCATACCAGACATATCATACCAACATATCATACCGAGCATAACATATCGTGATCCTCGATTCAACAACGGATATACCACATATCAAGCATTACAAGTCATCAATCACAACAAAAAAGCCAACACGCAATCCTACGGACCCAACCAGGGACCCACATGTGATACTACATCACAACAATTCCCACACTTATGAGCACGACTTGGCCCGCAAGTGGTTCCATCTTATAAAAGACTACCCTAGTTATTCACATCCTACATGTGATTCTACAATTATTCGATTACTTAACCTATATGAAATTCTAGTAACTTTCCGTAATTAAACCGGTATTCGCTACTTTTCCCTACCTCAGTCGCTATCCAAACGCAAGCCAAGCGAGTCGCCTAGTAGTCTCCTCCGCCGTGCTCGGGAACAACGTCTAAGATCACAAGTAATACGATAATCAATAGTAATTCAAGGGAGGTTTAGAGAGAAAACATTCCCAATTAATCCCAATAGGCTCGGTTATAGATAACCTTCCTAATTACTCGAAAATCACCAAAATGGGCCCAAAAGGCCCAATTCTGATCCATCACGGTTCTGGTCACGGAGCCTTGACGGACTCCGTAACGGTTCGGGTCACGGAACCGTGATGCTCACCGTCACGGGTGACGTCAAAGAACTGTGACGTGTGCCGTCACGGCCTCCGTCACGGATCCGTGACGCATTCCGTCATGGTCCCTGTCACGGATCCGTGACGGGTCTGACAGCTCCGTCCTTCTTCTTCCTCTAGTTTCTTCTCCACGAAATCAAACCCCAAAAACTCCATTTTTATCACCCAAAAACCCATTGAAATTTCATCATCCAACTCTACTTTTATCCACAAATCATCCACTTAAGCCTCAAAAGCTCAAAACTATGGTAAACCCAACCTAATTCATGCTTTCTCTAACAAACCCATAACCTCAACCTTCATGAAAAGTGGGTTTTCAAGGATTACTCACCTTAGGAATGAAGAGGGGATAAAGATGAAGTAGTTTTGGAGACGATTTGAGAAGGAAAACCACCAAAACAGCTCCTTTTCTCCACTTTCTTCTTCTCCAAGCTTTTGAGCTCCAACTCTCCTCTCCCTCTTGTGTTTTTCGGCCACCAAGGAGAAATGGGCTGAAATGTGTCCCAAATGAGGTCTTAAACCTAGAAGTGCAATACCCAATATGCCCATCTTGCTCCCTCTCTTCTCCTTTGGTCCAAAAGAGGGTAAAAGGGTCTTCCTCACCCTTTTCTTCTCCTCCAAGCCACAATGGAAATGTGTCCATGTGGGGTCCACATCTACCCAAAATATCTCAGCACAATTAATTTAATTCGGTTTAGCCTCTAATTAGACCTAGTTTGACCCGAGGCAAAATTACACATTTGAAAGGAAACGACCCAACTAAGCTAACCGTAACCACAGCTAAGCTTTTTGGGTCCCGAAAAGGTCCCGAATGACTCCCAGAGTCATCGGTTGACTTTTCCGGCGGAAAGTCAACTTTCCCCAAATTTTCCCGGTTCGACCGGGGGCTGTTCTTACATCTCACCTCAGCATCAATGTCCACTGCCTGAAAGGACCCAGAGCATTTCCTATCCAAAACGCCACCTCCCTATTCCAAGCTTCAATCGGAAGGTTTGACACCCTTGCCCATACCGAGAAGTGAGTGAAACTCATGTCCCGCGGCCGCATATGGGCCCTTAGATCAGTTAGTAAGACTAGGGAATCCTAGAAGGCCCCCGGTTCTCCCGCCAGCACTCTTGACCGCTTTTTTTTCCGACCTGAAAAAGAACGCCACCACCTCGTCTTTTAAAGGTTTGGCCTCCACATTCCGCAGTCCCCACAAGTCCTCGATCCTATTGGCCATGGTACGCCAATAGAAGGTACGGTTGATGAAAACCTTAGCTGCTAGAACGAACTTGAAATTCGGTCCATATGTCCCCGCTTCCGATGAGGACACCCCTATTTCTTTGATTTTCATCGCTCGCATATGATCATCCAGGACCCCCACATTCGGATTTTCCTGAAGCGGGTACGAGATCGGGTCTGTGCGACCTTCTGACCCGATCCGGTTGCCTGCCCCGACCTGGTCACCAAATGGAGCCGCCCCGAGCCCACTTCTATATGGAGCCGACCCGCGGCACAACCCGACCCGGCCCTCAACCCAGCCAACTTCCACTCTTGGGCTCGTCCCATGCCCTTGGTTGGGCTCATACCATCCCGAGGCTGGTAGGCGAAGCCCCCCGAGCCCAGACGCTGGCCCGTTCGTCTCGCGTCGTTAACATACCTCAGCATTCTCCTCATTGAGCCTCAGGCCCATCCAACAGCCTACGCCCGTGCTCCAGTGGCGCTCTATCCACCTCTTTCCTCTCTTGCGTGTCCAAGCCGCCTCTCCTCGCTCGTCCGGTGTAGGCGTGCCTCCGGCCGACTGGAGTTGCTATTGTTGCACCTCCACATCCGGTGAGATGTGTCCTTCTTCTCCAGCCACGAACTCCGGCCTCAGACGGGTGGTCATCCTCGCCCCCACTGGAAACTCGATGCCCTCGACGACCCGTCATGCCTGAGACCCAAAATATCACCTCGTCCCGCTCTGGGTCGAGGTCCTTTCGCCGGCGTTTTGCGTAACAGACCCCGCGGTACTCCATAAGATGGCCCTGAGTATAACGGCCACCTGTCTCCCCCGCTCGCAGCCGGTCCTCGCCTTCTCTGCTTGCCGAGAAAGTGATCGACTGGTACGGCCCGACCCCATCCTCCTTCCTCCCAAGGAACAACATGGTGCTTTCTGAATCTGATGGCAGATCCGACATCGAGTGGACAGAATCCACCCGAAACCCACTTGTCCTCTCCCACTTGTGACTGCTGATCGGCTACCTCAGGAACTCCATTGATGCTATTTCCGAACTTCGCAAAACTACCCTTTAGGGTTAGAGGAGAGCGGCTGCGCTACGGTTTGCTAAGGCCATATGTATTAATATTATCATTATCCTACTCTTTTTTTTTTTATTTGAAACGATCCTGCTATTATTTAAACCATCATCTATCACAAAGAATATGATACATTCATAAGACACGTACCAACATTTATACCTAAAACATGATCACCATTTTTGTCTTGTCCTTGCAAGGTTGTTGAACCAGCTTTTCTCTACGAACCTTATCAACTTTTCTGCGACCTGCCCCCAAAAGAAATTAGTAATGGGCTCGCTTCCCTCATTCGAGCTGTCCTTTGGTCCAAACGGATTGGGCCTTATGATGATCATGTATTGGGTGGGTCAGTCATTGAATTATTCTAGAGACCACTTTCCTTTTGAAATAAAACCTTAATATTATTGCTCCAATATTGTGTCAAGAAATACGACAGACATAAGGTTCGGAAGGAAAATAGACTCTTAAAAAAAGAAAAAATCTAAATATAATATCACGGTTAGTACCCGACCCTATAATCTAAAATTGAATCAAAGATTTGGATTTGGATTTGGAAGTAAATGAGTTATACTAAGATGATTATATTATGTGTTGAATAAATACAAGTCATATGTTTTATGTAGTATCTTAGAAATACAAGATAAGTACTTATATAAATTTTAAAATATATATTTGAATATAGATTGACTATAATATATCAACTAAATATATTACTAACAACGGAACATATCAGTAATACTTCCCTGTAAGCCGATGAACAAAGGTATGGGAAAGACGATCTTGAAGAGAGGTGTAACGAGTGAGATGCAACGACTAACATCTGTAAGCTGGCTATCCGAAGCAATATGACAGATCCCGAATAGCACCGGAAGATACTTGTTTACGAACAAAATGGAAGTCCAATTCAATGTGCTTCACATGTGCCTGGAATATCGGGTTGGAACTGAGGTAGGTGGCATCGATATTCTCAATTATCACACCATAAATCTGGGGTCAATAAAGTGAGGCCCAATTCAGAGAGTAAACATCGAAGCCATATGAGTTCGGAAGTGGCATTACCAAGAGCTTTATATTCGCTCTCCGTCGACGATCTGACAACGGTCGGTTGCTTCTTTGAGAGCCAAGTGATCAAAGAAGAGCGTTTATTAATTTGTATTTTGCTGTTTTATTTAATTGTTTATGAAAGCAATAAATATTATATAAAATTAAAATAAATCTGAAACAAAATTAATGATAATATAAAATAAAATAAATTAAAACTGGTAATTTTATTTATCCTCGAATAGGAGCATCAAGTACAAAAGACTTTGCATATTAAAATAAGCCTTCACTAATTGTTGGGATTGAAACTAGCTCCAAATTGACCCATATGTGTTCAATAAGGTCATTTTATAGTTACTGGTGGGTCTGCTGATTTGTGACACTGAGTCGAGCAGACAATCGTTGTTGGTATTGCAATGATCCTCCTCGATGCCATCGTTCCGATGGTGTCCAATTCGGCATTTATGGAGGTTGCTTGTACAACAACTCGTCATCTCCATATTCGTACCGGTCACGTTCATCCTTTGTAACCATGTTGTGTAGAATGATACAAGTGTGCATGATATCAGCCAAAGTGTGTTTGCTCCAACCATGAGCGGGACGGGAAATGATGTGCCACCGTGCTTGAAGTACTCCAAAAGCCCTTTCAATGTCTCTCCGAGCACCTTCTTGGCATCTAGCAAACAACTTCACTTTGTGCGTGTAGGGATGCCGAATACTCTTCACGAACCGTCCCCATGATGGGTAAATGTCGTCCACCAAGTAATAAGGTCGGTCGTACCGATGGTCGTTGATCTCGTACTCCACGGAAAGGTCACAACCATAATAAGGTCGTACCGTGGGTGTACGCTCGTACTCAAGTCCGAATACCTCAATGACAGCCTTGCAAAAATAACGTAAACATTCAAGTATGGTACTTACCCCAATGCGTAGAGTTTCGTCCAATGAATCGTCTGAACACCCGTACGCAAGCATTTGTATCGCGATTCTTCTGAACGAAGTAATTGTCGTGTTCCTTGACCTTGTCCATCAGCCGCTGAAAAAGTGGTTTGCACATACAGAACCGACGTCTAAACATATCGGGCCCATATATGGGCTGATCGGCAAAATAATACCTTATTAGTTGGTCGTGGGATTCGAAACGATCTCTGTGAATCTCTCGTTGCATTGGTTCCCCACGGTCGATCCTCTCCCTAAGAACGTTGATCCTTGGCATTGCTCTTTGTATGCCTCTCTCACCCCTTCGCAGGAATCGTTGTTCAACTAACCGCATTTGAGCTGCCAACATCTCATATGATGGACCTCATCGCCGGACATTTTGTATCGAAATGTAGAAGAGAATTTTGTAGAGAAATTGTAGGATGATTGGTGGTTTGAAAAAGAGGTTGAGATATTTATAGGGTTAGAATTTTTAAAAATATATATAGCCGTTAATTCCGACCGTTGGAAACGGTCGTTTTTTTCCCTTCCCACGACACATGGCACGCCGTGAGTGGCTGCCTGACCAACTCGGGACGCGGACGCAAGCCGCGGCCCGTCCCGGGTTTTTACGGGACGTAAAAAAACCGTCCCACAACAGAACGACTCGTGTTCTACGTCCCACACAAACCCGAACCGGGACGTAGGACTCGATCCAGACCGGTCTGTTGTCCGTGCTCATATCTAATGTTTCCAATTGGTCAGGGCGGTGGCGAACTCTCTTGTTTCCAGATGTTCTGGGCGGGGTTTCCCAAAAATAAGAAGTACCGTAGGAATAGGAGGGGTGGTTGTGGTTCAAGCAGCAACTACGTAAGTGGTGGACCCGAAAAGGAAATACGACCAGAGGGTTTGCCACGTCACCAAGATAAAAACGTCTCCGTCTCAATTTCCGTTTTCCAATCGAATTAGGGTTTTTAAAAACCCAAAATCTTTCTTTCAAAACCTCGGTAAGATTCTATCTGCCTCCTCTCCAACTCCAAGCCGTTGCTCCGATTCGTTTCTCTGATTATTATTTTCCCTAGGATTATCTTCAACATTGAGCTGAATCACAATCCCAAATCTCTTCTTTTGGGCGAATTCGTCTCCGCTTGATCGATTTTTCGCTTCCCAAGAACATCTATTGTATTAATTGAGCATCAGGAACACGGATAGGATGGAGGACTGGGGTGAGGCTTGTTTTATTTTTTTAAGAACTGATTTTGCAAAAATGAAAAGAAACAATAGTTGATGATTCTGTACTGTGATGGTCGGTGGTATCGGTGTATGTCGTGTACACTTCTATCTCTGTGAAGCAAAGGGATTTTGGGTTTTGATTTGGTTTTGTGGTTTTATGATTAATTGTGTCTTATTTTATCATTGTTTTTTTTGAAGTTATTTAGTTAATTCGATTGTCCAATGTACAATAATTTGGTCGTGAAGTTTGTTTACTTTGTGTTTTGTACCTGGGTCTATGTGGTTTTGTATTTTAAGAATTTACTTACATTTTCTTTTCTTGCACCTGGGTGTTTGTTCTTGGGCTCACAAAGTTAATTGTTTTGTGAATTCTAATATTTAGAGGATGAGCAAATCGCACCTCTTTCTTTAAAGGCCCAGCCGAAAGGTTTGTGGGATGATAAAGATGCTGATGAGAATGATGTTAAGGAGTCCTGGGAGGATGAAGATGATCCTGAACCAGCACAGGTATGCCCTTTTAGTGATAATCGACCACTTGTTCAATTTGTACTGTTATGCTATTTGTCATCTATGATTAATCAGAATCATCTTATTGGATGAACCCCATCTGTTCAAAGAGAAAATGTAATTGATGTTTACAATCCGAGTAAAAATTACTGATTCCAATATGCTGGGTTGTTTTTTTTCTTTCTTTCACATGTGTCTCTGATTATATATAAAAATTATTAAATTTCAATACGTGTTCTGATGTTCTTTACACAAACAGTTTCATTCTTATGATTGAAACCTTACTGGACTAGAATGTTGCTGGCCTTTGCTTCTCTTTGAAACTGTTGATTGAAGTTCCTCACCAAGATTGAAACCCATGAATGTTTTTTTATTGCAATTTTGTTGGATTCTAGGAGCATAAACATCTTGGCAGTCTAACAAGGGCTGCAGCTCGTTAGCCTCTTCCGGACATATGCTTTTTGGCTTAAATTTGTGTTGTGAGTCTAATTGTGTACCAATAATTGGATTATAGCACTGAAGTTAAGCTTTGGATGGTCTTCTGTTGGAACTAGAGGTTCATACTCATGGATTTCTGTTTGTTTGTGTGTATACATCACTTGTTATCTCCTTACCTGACTATACCAGGCACCCAAACCAGCTGCTGAGAAGGCTCCCAAGAAACCTGCAGCAAAAGATACTGAAAAGAAAGGAAAATCTGTTGAAGTCGCAAATGAATTGTCACTTGACCCAGTTGCTGAGAAACTTCGTCAACAAAGGTGAGAGATTTATAGTTATAAATTATAATATGTTACCTTTCATTGTGGGCATCATCTAACTCTTCTTAGTTTTGGACTTCTAATTGGGGACACATTTTGCGCTATGGGATTGTACATCACCTTCAGAAATAGAAAGTGTTACGCCCCAGTGCAGCATATTACTTTGTATGCTTTTTCAAGTATGTGATTTGTGATTGGGGATTTTTTTAATAACTCAGTATCACACATACCAGTGGTTATTGCTTAAACTGACAGCCCTTGTTTAAACGGAGGTTTTACAGTTGTAAAACCTGAATTCTGCCTGCCACTAGTGGCAGATCTTTAGTCATATTCTTACTATAGTAGACTCTCAGCAGGAGTTTTTTTTTCCAGAATTGTTCAACCATTAGAAATAGAGTTATTGCATCATGATGGGTATAGGTCATTGTTCCTCAAGAATGGAATCTTCAAATTGACAGATTGATATTGCTGCTCATAGATTTCTGAAAAGGTGTTCACTTTCTCTCGTAATTTCTAACTCATCGTGTTGTTGATATTGTGTTCTGTCTCAGACTTGTGGAAGAATCTGATTTCAAGGCTACTACAGAACTTTTTGCCAAGAAAGGTGATGAGAGGACCCTTGATAATTTCATTCCCAAGTCTGAAAGTGACTTCATGGAATATGCAGAGCTCATTTCTCATAAACTTCGCCCTTACGAGGTTTGTAAAATTATGTGTTTGTCCATCAAAGTCCGGCAGTTAATAATTGAGTTGGTCTATAACTTTGCATGTGTATGTTATGCAGAAAAGTTACCACTATATTGGATTATTGAAAGCAGTTATGAGATTGTCAATGGCGACAATGAAAGGAACAGATGCTAAAGAGGTCTCATCTTCTGTTACGGCTATTGCAAATGAAAAGATAAAATTGGAGAAAGAGGCCAATGCTGGTAAAAAGAAGGGAGGTAAGTTGTTTGTTTCAGTCTTTAGTTATTCAGAACTTGCTAGGTAGACATCTGAACAAAGACTTTTAACAGTGTAAATTAATTCCCTTTGATTGGTGTTTGATTTCTTGTTATCAGTTATGACACCGCTTGTATATGTAGTTTAATGTGGGTTCTCAAATGTTGTTTCAATTTGTGAAGGGGTGAAGAAAAAACAGCTTCAAGTGGATAAGCCGGATGATGATATGGTCGCTGGCGCGCAATATGATGCTCTTGACGATTACGACTTCATGTAGTTTCTTTTCAATTCCATTGGTCTCGAGCTTAAGAAATCTGGAAATTTTCACAGCTAAGCTTGCAATGGAATAGTTTTCAGTGGGACAGAAGCCCTTTGTGCAGATAGATATATGCAAATATACAGACAACTATTGGATGAATCTTTTCTGTCACTTTTTATACTTTGTGTTAAGGTCATATTATTCGTGTAAGATTGTGGGTAATTGTCTTCACTGATAAGAAGTATCTCTATACTACATTACATTTTGTGGTCAACCTTTGGATGTCTGATTACAAGTGTTTTTGTTCAATCTTCATTGTATTTTGTTTCATGCATCTCTAATTTCTTCATCATTTCCTAGTTTGGACAAGATTTTATGTATGCTGAACTGGTTTGAAACAAGATTACTGACATGTAATGGATAACGTTTGTAGTTCTAGTTACAAAAGTTTTAGGTTAAATCGTGAATTTGGTCTTTCTAATATCTACTTAGCTTGTAGGTCAATTGTATCCTTATACTATTTAAAATTGGCAATTTTGTTTAGACAACATTGATGTGAAAGGAAGAAAATTTTGATTTAATTAAAAGCAAAAACTGAAAAAATAAATGCATACCGTTCTTGCAATTGGCAACTAAATATCAATATGTTTGAGGCGTTAGATCTATTAACAGTAATGTATAATTATAATAAGTGACAAGTTACTGGGATTCAAACATGTGACCGTAAAGAGAGATGAGACGTAAAGAAGTATTCACTACGGACTAGTTCAAATGAATATATTTTAGCCCCATCTATTTGTTTCATTCCAAGTGATGTCGCCTTTTAATTAAAATTTATTTTAATTCTAAGTAATAGTTCTTTTTTTTATAAGCTAAGTTATAGTTCTTGCGTTCTCTCACGGGTGTGTCTTTTACTATATAACAATAAAAAAAACTGTTTCAAGTTGAAAAATGAGTGACGAAAACAGGGTTTGTAAAAAGAGGAAAAAAGGTTATCCATTTAAAACGTTGTTTGCGTGTTTGTAGGAAATGTAGGGTCCACGTATTTAGTTGTGACTTGTGAGAGTCAGAGTGTGGTGGTGGGGCAGCCAAAACACAAGTGTATTCAAGTCTCTCAGTCAAATGGTCACTTCCAACTTTACCAATCTTCAACCCAAAGCCCTATAAACATTTAATATTTGATTATAAAATATGAAAATGAAATACCCATTTCGTCCCCAGTCTATTACTTGCCTTCCAGGTCAAGCATTCCCTCGGTAACGTATTAATCACCTCTCCTAAAAGATGCTTTCCCAAAACGCCCCTCACTTATTTCCCTTCCTTCTAAAACCTCCCTACACCGTATCCGAGGTATCCATTTTACAAAATATCCTTTTTTTTTCTTTTTTTTTTCAAATTCTAAATATGGTGTCTCTCTCTTTTTCAAAAACACAGATTAACGTTGTTATGTTATCTTGTTGAAATATGTAATGTTTTTTTTTCATTTTCAATTGAGAAATGGGTTTTAACTGTTTTCAAGTAGACAGTAAATATATGTTTGTGGATTTTTTTTTTGTTTTGTAGCAAAATGAAATCAAGGGACTGAGAAACGAAATTCCCAGAAGAGAAGAGAAGAGAAGGCCATTCCGTGACATAGAAGAAACCCTAGTTCCCAAGCTATTTTCCCACCAAAATCGAAAATCCATCAGATGGGTGGCGATACGTCGTCGGCGACGGCGCTTGCTCCTGGGTTCAGGTTCCATCCCACCGACGAGGAACTCGTCAGTTACTACCTCAAGCGCAAGGTCTGCGGCAAGACCTTCCGTATCAACGCCATTTCGGAGGTCGACATCTACAAATCCGAGCCCTGGGACCTTCCTTGTAACTTTCCCGACCTCTATCCTCTTCTGCCTCTTCTTTATTTCGCATTTACTGCTTCAATTTCCCTTCTCTTTGCCTAATCCAAACACACACGAAATGGGTTTTGTTTTATTTTCTACTTCTATTTTTTTTTTGTTATGGTTGATTTTCGTTTCCTTGCTACCTAAGTGGAGAAAAAAGCAAGCATTTTTGTGGGTGTGGGTGTTTTGTTTGGCCTTCAACATTTATTTGGGAATTTTGTCATCAGAGGCTTGTTTGGGAATTTTGTCATTAGAGGCTTGTTTGGAATTTTGTCATCAGAGGCAAGGGAGTAAAAACTCTTGTTTTGTGCACTGTATTTTAGAATGGTGTGGAAAATGAGTTGTGTTATAGTTCTCTGAAGAATGTTCACTCTTTTCAAATTTGAGGGAGGTTTGATTTTTTGTGTTCCTGGTTGGATTGCTCATGTGTCTGTAAATGGCAGGTAAGTCAAGATTGAAGGGCAGAGACCAAGAGTGGTACTTCTTCAGTGCATTGGATAAGAAATACGGTAATGGGGCAAGGATGAATAGAGCTACAGGTAACGGGTATTGGAAGGCCACAGGAAAGGACAGGACAGTCCGCCATGATAATCGGATCTTTGGGATGAAGAAGACTCTTGTGTTTCATAGTGGTCGGGCTCCAGATGGGAAACGGACTGATTGGGTCATGCACGAGTACAGACTAGTTGATGAAGAGTTGGAGAGAGCCGGAGCCACACAGGTAGAGATCTAGTTCTCTGATGGTAGACTGTGTGCCCATGTTCATTTATCTACCCAGGCATTGGTTAATTAGTGAAAAAGAATATGCAATATAGGCATCACTTGGTTCCTATGGTAATATAGCAAGGAGAAGGAACTGGAATTGTTAGCCTTTGTTTGCGTGGAATGTGGGGCAAATTGAAACTTCATGCTTCTAATATTACATTGCTTTCTGGAGTTAAAAAAATGTTACGCTGCAAAAGGAACAAAATTTTTACTGGTTGTTGCGCAGCAGAGCTGTTGTGTAGCTTATTTGAGCCACAGAGAGATTGAGTGCTCAACAAGAATTTAATTTCAAATTATATGTCCAATGTTGTTCTGATTTGAAAGTAGTGGCGTATTGAAATCGAACCTTATTGAAGCCAAATAGTTAAGCAGGGTCAGTTGATTGAGAGTTCGTTTTTCTGGGCACCTAGAAGTAAGATGCATCAGATTAAAAAAATGGTTTCCTTCCATCCTCTGCAAATATGAAGCTGCTAACCCCATTTTAGTTGAGTCTTACATTTGATAAACTGGCTGTTTTTAATTGTTGTTTCTTGTTATTGGTTTATGGAGTAGGATGCTTATGTCCTGTGTAGAGTGTTTCAGAAGAGTGGTTTAGGACCTCCGAATGGGAGCCGATATGCACCTTTTGTTGAGGAGGAATGGGAGGACGAGGAGATGACTTTGGTCCCAGGAGAAGAGCCTATAGAAGAAAAAACACCGGTTGATGATGCTTGTATTGAAGCAAATGGTGCTCAACAGGTTTGTAGTTCATTTTAGTTGGTTACTTTTCTCTTTTGGTTTGGTTTTAATCAAACCATTGACCATTATCGTGCATGTTGGTATATGTTGCAATGTAATGCAAGTAATGTATCATCACATTGTCTATCCATGTAAACAAATCAATGTGTTATTTGAGGCATAGAACTCTGTAATGATGATGATGATCTGTTACCAGTAATGCAATAGTGCTCATTATCATAGTAAATGGTGATAGACCATGGATACCCATAGTGGTATCCAGTACTAAGATTCAGTCAACATAAAGACTGAGTGACAAGCAAACCATATTTCCTATTCTTAGGGCATTGTGAGTTAAACTGTATGGGTTTTGACCGGTAAGTAAATACAAATCTCTCAAAAGTAGGCCATGAAAGCTGACAGATTATTTTTCTTATAAGTTTTGAAATTTCATGGTAGATATAATTGTTTCTCTTAACTGGTTTTCCAAAGCTTTCCAGATTCGATATAATAAAGTTCAATCTCGGTAATAAATACCTTATTTTCTTATCTGGATGACTTGCATTTTCATACCATATTTTGTGTTCCCTATGAATATATCGACGTGAAAGAGTATTTGCTGTGTGTTTCATATTTTGGATGCATCATTGCTATTGAAATTTGGTGGTTTGCGGGTAGGCTAGCCTAGCCTCATATGAACTATTTTGTTTGGCTATAGGCAACTTTCATGTCAGTGGTTAATGGGTTTCATCTGAGATGTCTTTTGTATATGCTCAAACTAATAATGTTCTTAGTTTAATTATTCGCTGCACATGATAAGGGTGATGAAGCTAGATGTCCGTTTTTTGTTGTTGTTGTGATGCTGTGGGAGGTAGGCAAAATATGATAGTAAGTAGTGTGCTGATTGTAGAAGTGTGTAGTGATCAGAATAAGGTAGTCCTATTGCAGTAGAGTTTCGCTTCACAAATGTTTCCTTCATGTACTTGATTCAGCCTTGCGATCAGAAATAGGTATAGCATACAATGCAGTAGCTTAGCTTCGAGGATGCCTTAAGTTACTTACTTAAGGCAAGTAATGGAGAAAGTTCGACCTTGTGTTTCCATCCTTTTGGACTTGACTAGTTACATCAGTTCGACTTTCTTGCTCTATCAGGGATCTTAACTGGTCCTTATACAAGTTAGTAATGGAGAAAGTTCATTTTCTTAGACTCTATTTGACCTAAAGATCCACAAAATAGATTCAATGCCAATCAGGTTAAGCTTATTATTGACGTGGCAACGTGAAACTGATGTGACTCATAATATGTTGTGTTTGAATCTTTTCAGGGCCCTCTGGCCTTGGAGGAGGCTACGCATAATGGTAGCAAGGAAACTCAAAATCATGCACCTGTCAGCAAGAGTGAGAGGTTGAATGACGGTCCAGAACATTGTGTTGTTAACCGAGAAGCGCCCTTCCCCATCATTCAGTACAAAAGGAGAAGGCAAAATGATTTAGATTCAAATGGATCAGACAATTCAACTAGAACCGCCCATACTGATCATA
Organism: Erodium maritimum; assembly: GCA_963921825.1. NCBI lineage: Eukaryota > Viridiplantae > Streptophyta > Magnoliopsida > Geraniales > Geraniaceae > Erodium > Erodium maritimum. The sequence goes on from OY997588.1 coordinate 116,508,327, forward strand.
CCTCGTCTACTACCACAACCTCTGCAGCGACAACAACAACAACAATGGCAACAACAGTGACTACCACAACGGATACAGCAGATGTTCCTTTGTTGTCTTTGTTGGAGCCGACCAAAGAAAATCCAAAACCAGAAGTGCCTGACCTGAACTCGGTGCTGCCTTCTTGCTGCGTGAAATACATCAACAACTTGCAGAATGAGATTCACAAGAAAGCCATCGAGAGGGAGACTATGAAGCTGGAAATGCTGAGCGCCCAAGCCATGATCAACATCCTCCAGTCCCGGATGGAATACCTCAGCAAAGAAAATGCAGATCTCAGGAGGTGCATCCAAGGTGCTTCATTTTAGTTTCTATGGTTAAAACTTGTTGGCAGCTCGAACTTTGAAGCACGTTAGACGTGCATGTGTTGTTCAGTTATAATCAGGATGGTTTCATCAACTTATAAGTTGGATGGGTGTTTGGCTTGAGGCCCAAGTATGTTATGGATTTTGTGTCGGTGAAAATGGAAAGCTCTTGTGCTTATGCACTTGTGTTTTAGGCAAAAATAAGCCAGCGACCTGGTCATACTTTATTGCATTATACGAACTGAAAATTCCTCGCTTTTTCTACTTACTTGAAATGGGTTTTTGTCGCAATAAGATTTTGGATTAACATAAGACAAGGCAGGTGTACTTGATTTTAATTGAGGATTTGAGGGCTTATTTCATTTTCCAACACCAAGCTTGTGGTTGAGGGACGAAAAGAAGAAGAGAAAAGTAAATAGCAAATAAGAAGGGTTCAAGAAGCCATGAGAGAAGAATGTTAAGAGACAAGAGATAGGTCAAATATCTCTAAAGGGTAAAGTATTTTTTTTAAAATGATGTTCCATTTGGGTGTCAAATAGGAGAAATTGTTGCTAGTCGTATATCGTTATAGGTGCAAAGTAGTTAGTAATCAAGCGGTCGTTCCCTTCGTCTTGATTGCGTTCTATCACTCTCCGTTTTGGTGGCGCTGATGCATGTGAACCCTCAACCTCCTCATCTTCTATCTATGGATGTATCCTTACCAGAAACTGATCGTGAATTCGTTTGGCCGTTACTTCAGTCATCTTTTCCGGTGCTTGGTCTATTTTTTCGGGAGTCATTTGCTGCAATTCCGCTAATATTGAAAAGCGATCCATCGAAAAATATGAACAACGAGATTTCTGAGAAGATGTGAAGGAAGAAGTGTAAAAGAGAAATTGTATGTTTTTTGGGTAGGGGTCAAAGTGCATTTATAGGGAATTTTTTTTAATTTAAAATTTTCACTGCCGCGTGTCGGCATGTGGTTGACCTGTAGAGTAGTTGTTGGGCCTGCACCGACTAGTTGCGTCATTGCAGACATATGAGGCGATCTGCTATGTCGGTACTCTTATCAATAGCTCTTGCGTCGACACGCCGTGACAACTAGCCGTTATAGGACCTACGACGACACGTACACAACAGCCTGTCAACGATCATTGGAAATGCTCTTAGTGTTTTTGTTTACTTATAAAGTTTAAGGGTAGTTTAATAATCTTTGTAAATATATGATCACTTGATATATGGGTTTTGGATGTTTCCGGTCCATTTTCTTAAAAAAAAAACATGGATACAAAAGTCAATCCATATACATGAGAAGGGAAATTTCATAAAATATGCCTCATAATAGTATAAATTTGTTTTCTATGCTAGTATAGTTCAAAATTTGAAAAATATGCTTTTCAATTAGTTTAGGACAATAATACCCTCATTCTAATTTAAACAAGATAATTCATAGTTTATTAATTCATTTAAATCTATTTTCAAAATAAATATTCAGTTCTTAAATAAAATATTTTTAAAATTTTTAAATTTATTAAAATTTTATTTTATTTTCTTAAAAATCAAATTATTTTGACAAATATTTTTAAAAAGATAATTTAACGATGATGGTTCAAACAAAAATATTATACTTCATTATTTTTTTCCAGTTTTATTAATTATTAAATTCCTATTTAAATTTATATTTTTTAAATTGGATTATTTTGTAAAATATAATATGAAAGATAATTCAATTTTATAAACTTTTGAAAAATAATTTCGATTTTATAATAAAATATATTTTATATAATTTTATTAGTAATTCGTAGTTTATTTTTTAAAATTTAATTTTAAAAATAAATTAAAAATTAAAATATTATTTTCATAATTAATAAAATATATTATAAATTTAGTTATCTTTAAAAGTTATTTATCAACGTAATCTGTTTTTTATACAAAAATAAATTAAGATCTGATTTTAATAATTAATAATATAGAATAATATATTTTTTATATAAAAAATATTCTTTCCCTTTATACATTCGTATATTGGAAAAAAATATTTTGTTAATATTAGTAATTATAAAAATCAGATTTGAATTTATTTTAAAAACAGAATACTCTGATAATAATTTTAGAAAGATATTTAAATTTATAATATATTGTATTAATTATGAAAATCAGATTTTAATTTATTTTTCAAATTATATTAAAATTAAAATATGAATGTAGTAATTAATAAAATTTATTTTTATAAAAATACATTTTGTTCAATTTTATTAGTTACTACATTCATATTTTATTAATTATGAAAATCTGGTTTGAATTTATTTTTATAAAAATTAATTATCTTTCAAATTATATTTATCAAAATAATCCGATTTAAAAATATATAAATTAAAATAAAAATTTAATAATTAATAAAACCGAAAAAAAATAGTGAAGTAAAATATTTTTTTTTTTGAAAAATTATCGTTGAATTCTATTTTTAAAAATATTGATCGAAATAATTTGATTTTTAAGAAAATAAAATACAATTTTAATAATTTATAAATTTTAAAAAATATTTTATTTAAAAACTGAATATTTATTTCGAAAATAGATTTAAATGAATTAATAAACTATGAATTATCTTGTTTAAATTAGAATGAGGGTATTATTGTCCTAAAACAATTGAAAACCATATTTTTCAAATTTTGAACTATACTAACATAGAAAAAAAATTTATACCATTATGAGGCATATTTTATGAAATTTCCCCATGAGAAAAAAGTAAAATAATATTTAAAAAATTCAGAAAATGGATAAATAGAGTTGATGACTGATAATTTATCCTCATAGTAGTTTTACTCTTTTTCTCACCGCCCTCCACAATTTTTTTATTAACAAAAAAACAAATTTTATTCGCCCCGAAACAGTACAATTTGAAGGAGAATTACTATTAGAGGAAAAAGAGAAAGATAAAGAGAGAGACAACAAAAAGAGCAACGACAAATTAACCAAAATCTTGAAACATTTTGATGGTTTTTTTTATTGTCATAAGAAAAGATGAAATTCATAAATTTAAAGAGAGTTCAAACTCGATTGATTTCTGATTTCTTATGATGAGAGCAGAAAAAACTAACGCTTTTAAGATAACATTACTTGAAATATCATTGACTTTAAAAATAGAGGAAAATCCCAGTTTCAAACGGACACAGGTATATGACACTCATGTACTGCTCCAACTTTAACTATTCAAATCCATTATTTTAACAAATGAAATAAAATATATCAATGACACTTTTTTTCAAAAAATTTTTGCTGCATTTTGTAAACTGTCTAAGGATGAATTTTATTTAAGTTGTGGATATTTTTTTTTGAACAATGTGGATTTTAAATTTAGTGTGGTAAGAGAAGTGGTCTCCACCACCATTGCTTAGCGGATAAGCTTTGAAGCTTATGAAAGAAGGTTCAACTCCTATATATGTATGGTCAATGTTCTCTTCGATGTGAGACAGAGATACTGAGATAGTAAGATATTAATCAGGTAATATAACCTTTGCTTCCAGATACGACAATTCGTTACATTTTATTATATATTTTTTAAATGGTTAACCAAAGTAATATATTAATAATAAACTCTTTGAAAGAACAATCTTAAAACGTGTCATCCAGAAGAGCCAGGTAGCAATTGAAATTCTTATAAGAAAACAAAATAATAGATCCACACATCGTGGGACAACTGTTATTATTGAAAATCACTCTTCCAATGAAGTGTTTGAAGGGTGTTGACGGGAGAATGTTACAATATCGGTCTAGACAATCGGTACAACGATTGAAGACTGTGGGGTAGGGTCGAGTGAATCCTATTATCCGAACATGCATATAAATGTACTCCGAGCTGTGCTCCAGTAGAATACTGAAGCCCAAGAGTGACGGCCTGAGTAGCTCTGTAACCAGGGACTGAAATGGCCCAATTGCACTATGCATCCTCTCAAGGAGCCAGCTGACGTCGTCTTCCCTCTGATGATAATGAGGGCCTTTAGAAATGTAAAATTGTTGGTTCCCGATTTGATTGAAGAATGTCGCGTCGGTACTTGGTGGAATCGATTCCACCTTTCGTCTAGTGAGTCGGTAATACCGACAGACCCCCTAATGGGCCACGAAGTCCTCATTGATCAAGACGAGGGTGTGTTCCGCCCCTCGCCGATTATGGTGTCCCTATATTGGACTCCGCATGTGTAAGAACCGCTCCCAGTCAACGCCGGTCAAATCGGCGGAAAAACGGAAAAATTTAAAATTTTGGGACAGACACCTAAATGAACCTAAGATTGACCCCGAGGGTCATATCGGACTTAAGTTGACCCCGATATCGACCAAAGTGAGTTCTGGGTGACTCAGGACAACTTTTTGACCAATTCGGGAAAAGTTGACTTTTTGCCAAAAAAGTCAACCGATCGACGTTTTGGTCCGTTCGAGGCCCGTTTGGGATCCAAAAAGCTTAGCCGTTGTTACAACGGTCTTAGTTGGGCCGTTTCCTTGTAGCACGTGAAGTTTCGTAATTTCTTGGAAAATGGGCCCGTTCGGGGCCCGAGACGACCGAATTTCGCGAATCTGACTGTTAAATATCTACAAAGATATTTTCCTAAAAGGTGACCCATTTGACACTTGTCACACTTTTGGTGGTTGATAGTTTTAAAATAAAGAAAAGGAAATGAGGGGTAGTTTGTAATTAAGAGGTATGGTGTGTTTTTAAAACAAAATAAAAGGAAGTGAAGAGAGAAAGTGTCGGCCAAATAGAAAAAAAAAGAGAAAGAAGGAGAGAGAAAGAAGAGAGAAGGAGGAAGAGAGAAAAGAAAGAAAGTGAAGGGTTTTGGTGATTTCCCGACGATCCGACCGATCGACTCAACGACTGCGGATTCGAACTCCCCTCGTCATTCCCTACGGTGAGAACCCATTCTTTTCTCGTTTTGGTACGTTTGAAAATTAGGGTTTGAGTTTAAACGAGTCAAAATATGGTTGAGTTTTGGTTAGAATTGATTTAAAGATGAATGGTTGAGGTTTGGGGTTCGTTAGGAACGTTTTGGGGCGAAAAAGAAAATTTTCCATTATGGCCGTGTGGGGCCCACTTGACCGGGCCTCGGGTTTTTCGTGTTCGGGTGGTTTTGGACGATCCCCGAATCGATAATTCACACCCGGAACGAATTATGGAATTAAAATGTGAAAGTTGAAAATTTCGGGTTTAGAAACTTTAAACGCGAATTAAATCGCTCGAAAGTCGGAAATTGATTCCGTCGATTACATTGGAACCCTTGAATTATTCTAAGATCGTAGAAACGAAAACGGGAATTTTCGGAGCCCCGAAAGGGCGTTTTCCGATCCCGGGCAGATTTGCCAAGCCGGGCGAATCGGGCTTTTCCAGGCCCATTATTGACATTGTCGGGGTTGCAATTGGGCGTCAAGTTTATTAAAATTCAGCTTTGCCTGCGAACTTAAAAAGTGTTTTAATTGTGTTCATGATTAGATCGTGCCGACGACCGCGGAAAGGGGAAGCTATGCGAGTGATTGCGAGCACGCCGGAGCTTGGGCGTGGACTTTTGGGAAAGCGTTACGAGGTAGGGAAAAGTAGCCGGATCTCGGCCTTGACTAGGGAAAGTTAACAGTAGAAATGTATGTGACACCTAGTGGTGTCGTAGGATAAGTAAGTTTATCGAACACTAGAAATGCAGGCGACACTTAGTGGTGATACGTGAACGTATCAAACAATAGAAATGCATGTGACACTTAGTAGTGTCGTAGGATAAGTGAACTTATCGAACAATAGAAATACTGGTGGCATTTGGTTGTGCCCGGAGGTTGATTGAATTGTTTGTGTTTGTGGGTGGCCATGAGTGCCTGTGGGGAGTTGAACCCGTATTTTACTGTTTGTGTGTCGTGGGTGGTGAGGTGTGCCTTTAGGGTGTTGGACCCGTATTTTTTTACTGTTTGTGTGTCGTGGGTGGTCAGGTGTGCCTTTGGGGTGTTGGATCCGTATTTTTACTGTTTGTGTGTCGTGGGTGGTCAGGTGTGCCTTTGGGGTATTGAACCCGTGTGTTACTATTTTGTGTGTCGTGGATGACCATGTGTGCCTGTGGGGTATTAAACCTGTGTTGTCGCTATCTGTTTAACCTTGGGTGATGACTGTGATTGCATGGAGGTTGGGGCCCGCCTGACAGAAAAGGGGTCCTGTGGTCACGCGCGTGGGGGTTGGCTAGCCTTCCGACTAACCATCGGTAAAGTTGTGCATTCTTCGGCGATGAAGGGAGGCTCCCTTTCCGACTAGCTATCGGAAAAGTATTGCTGTATATATCGCTAACAGGTCGACCGCCTGGCCCGACTGAGTGTCGGGAAAGTTGCGTGGGGCAGGCTCAAGCCCAGACGGTTAGCAATCGACACTGAGTAGCTGGAGTGCGATCCTTTGTGATCTTGATTGTTGTGTGCGATCCTTTGTGATCTTAAGTGTTGCGTGGTCATTATTTGCGTTTTTGGTTGAGGTCGTAACCGCTGTGTTGGGTCTACATTACGTGTACGGGTGTTTTGAGTTGGTTGGGGAAAGTAACAGTTTTCGTGTGACAGTTGGGTTACTTGAGTTTGGGGATAGTAGTCCTCGGTGTTTTGTTTGTTGGTTGGTGTTTCCGGCATTTCTGCTAGTATGCCGTAGTTAGTCTGGTATCCGTGGTGATGAGCGAACGCTCACCCCTAGCTGCTTTTCCTACAGGTACTGGTCGTGAGACGGACTAGGAGAGCTCTCGAAGCTTGAAGAGCTGGGAGCGGGAGTCCGGGTCTTTGGGAGTTTAGCGACGTACGCTTTGGTTTTTGTCCGCTTGTTTTGGACGTATTTTAAGTTATAAAATATTATTTTGATTAACTCAAAGTGGTGATTTTAAGCGGTTTTATTAAAATGTTTGAAAATTGTTTTATTGTTTCACCGTTCGCGTTCCGGGTTCGGTCCTACTGAATTCAGGGCGTGACATCATGCCCCTCTAAGTCAATGCTCAGGATTAGCGTCAGACCATTGAACGTCCGAGCACTACCAGTAGACATGTACCTCCTATCGTTGACTGAGGACCAGGTCCTTACGTTGCAGGTCCACTCTGTAGTCAAATAAACAACATGTGTGAGTCGAATCACCAGCCAATTTCTCCCGCTGCCTCCACTCTATCCTCCACCAATGCTACCATTTTCGGCTTGCCCGCCCGTGATCATCACGACATCGCCTTGACCAAAAACTTCCTAATGATCTACATCGTCCGTCACCACCGGAGGTTGACCGCCTGAACACCTCATCCTACCAACCGACGTAGAGACCGGAGTCGCCATGATAGCCTTCACCATCAAAAACTCATATAGCCCCGCGCCACCACCGCCATGAACCGCCATGAACAATCCTGTAGCCCTCGGTTGGGTCGTTCCCTTCTCCGCAACCGGATCTATCTGCCCCGAGGTTGAACCACAAACCCTTGACCCCATGGTTTCACATCCAACACCACCGACAAACAAGAGCCATTGACCCCTCCTTTTGCCGCCGATCACCACCTACAAACACCCAGCGTGCAAAAGCCCCTGCTTCCTCCTATTTTCACCGGTCACAACAACAAGTAAATACACAATTGGGTCCTGCACATCTAAAACTCAAATCAGTGGTGACAGAAACCCTAGTCGCCGCTTGTTCTCGTCCCCTCTCTCGTTACCAATAGAGAAGGAACTCTGGACCACCACCCAGATCCGTCCGTACATGGCAACCGCCTTCCATGTCCTTGCGACACCGGCCCTCGCAGTGCCAAATCCCTTTTTTCTCCTTGTCTCTAACATTGCCCACTTCCCCCTGCTTCATCCTTGTCCCTTGAAGCAGTAACTCCACCTGGTTTGGTCGCCGCTAAGAGGGAACAAAGATCAGCCATAGCCGTAGCCATGACAAAAAACCAACTTTCTCACTCTAAGGGGTAATGACTCTAAGTTACCAGAGTCGTGACCCAAATACTCTAGTGAAAATGTTTTTATTTCTATATATTTGTATAAACATTCTATTATAATTGTTTTACGGAGAAATTTCACTGTAAGTTATATAAATTATACTTGTTTCTTTATTTAGCTATACATAATTATAAAATTTGTTTAGACGGAATCTTAATTTTCCAAAACTTTCATGTTATTTTTATCCGTCCGTTTTTAGATGGAAAATAGTCATGTGCGAAACACATAAACCTAATTTTCTAAAAATTGACAATACCACCCTTGCCACAACTTTTTTTTATTAGCTAAGCAGATTTTAAATTAAACATGTCATGAGTGAAAAAAAGAGTACAACAAATTCAACTACAAACTCAAAAAGCCTAAAAAAAGACGCAACTTTCTCAAAGGGCACAACTAAAACCATAAACCAAACCATAAACCATATACTACAAAAAATTATAACCAAGACAGAAGAATAACAACAACAACCAGATACAACCAAGACGAAGAAACCAAGAAGCTAAGAAAAAACACGAATGAAGGTCTTATTACCCAAATATGACCACCTTGAAGCACACCATTTTTTCTAAATGAGGCACGAAACACCTAATTTTACCACCATGAACATCAAGAAACGGGTTACACTACTACCCTAAACTCGGATGGAACTAAGAACTCCCTAAATCATTTGTATCCCCCATTCCCCAAATAGGGATCAGAGAGTCACTAATAAGCTGCGGCCAGTACGGTTGTCGATAGAGACAGATCCGGTGGAGAACCATCGGAACACACCCAACCAAACAATTAAAATGTGAGGCTTCCAACCAAGAAAACTTTCCTGAAACACTCGCTGGCGGCCAACACCTTTAATAAACAAGCTCGAAGCACTATCGTGGACGAGAAGAAGGGAAGTCAAATGAGAAATTGAAAGGAAGGGAAGGATAAATAGAGCCAAAAGAGATAGGGGAGGAAAGAGAACCTCACCACAAGAAAATAACACGAAAAAGGAGAGAAAAGGCGAGGATCTGAGCTAACCGGAGTTTCGAGCCTAGATCACGACAATCCTACCGATGAATATGAGCAAAATCCTTACACGAGTGAAACCCAACCCCTTCACCACAGTAAACCCCTGTCACCACAACGAACCAGAGGAGCGGTGGAACTTAGGAGCCAAAGTTAGGGGTAGAAAAAGAAGCGCGTCCCATCAGACCTCAACTACGCCGGAGGAACAACTGCCATACAACGACGGAGAGGAAATATGTAACTATCCTCATCAAAGGAGGAACGTTGTCTCGTGGTCAGATCTGACACGCACAACACCTCCACGAAACCTAATAAAATAAAGGGATAACTCTGTTTCCTAACCTTTACAAACGTTTCATTATCAGATCCTAACCCAGGCCAACGTTTGGTCTCAATTCCTAACATAATAGGTTTGGAATTTCTCAGAAACTATAAAAAGTCGTCCAAACTCACGATTCCGTCAACTCGTTCAGCATTGGGTTCGGTTTCTTGAGAACGGGGATAAGTTCAACGTCGAGGAAGGCACCATGGGTAATGTACGCCAACAACGACAACGCTTGGATGAGTTGACGGAATCGTGAATTTAGACAGCTTTTTATAGTTTCTGAGAAATTCCAAACCTATTATGTTAGGAATTGAGACCAAACGTTGGTCTGGGTTAGGATCTGATAATAAAACGTTTGCAAAGGTTAGGAAACATAGTTATCCCTAAAAAAAAAAACCTAATATATCATCCTACCCACAAAATGAACGCCACCTAACCCCCTCTCCCTTCTTCTTCTTCTTCTTATTTCTTCCTCCCTCAAATCCCCTTTTGCCCCTCTACCTCATATGTGGAAAAAAAAATCCTTCTTCTTCTTCTTCTTCTTCTTCTTCTTCTTCTTCTTCTTCTTCTTCTTCTTCTTCTTCTTCTTCTTCAATTTTTACAAATGTCAACTCCGACGAGATTCTGACGTATTTCTCCATTCTGGTAGGATTCTAACCTCAGAGAATCAAGCATTGGTTCAAGAAATAAGTAGGGATGAAAAAATGACTCGAACCCGAAGGCCAATCGTATTCGGGGAGGGTTCTAGGCAGGTAATTTATCAACGAGAAGGAGAACTCGTTGACCTGATTCTGGTCGGGTCGGGTCGGAGTTTGTACTACCTAACCTGATAGTATTATTAAAGAATAAATAATTATAATAAATATTAAAAATATAAAATATAGTATGTATTTGTGTTGATGATTAGATACTTAAACACTAGTGTTTCTTTCATCTTGTTATAAAATGTTATCTATATTTTTTTGTTTTCCAACACTATTATGTTTGTGAATCTACTCGACATTAATAAGGATAATTTATTTATAACTAACAACTGAAAATTTATTGAAATTTAATTCATCAGGTGTTAGGATTTTGTTCATATAATTAAAATAATATAAACTTTAGGCTTGTGTAATAGATCCGTACTTCATTTCCTTTATTTTAGAGAGCCTAGAAATTTCCATGTGGATTACAATAGGAATCTAGTTACGTAATTGTATTCATCTCTTTCGCATTTCTAAACCTACTTTGAATAGGCGGGTGAGAGTGGGTCACAGTTGGATGCGGGGTCGGGGAGGAGATAAATATCACGAAACATGTTCCATTGTCATCCTTAGAGCAACGGTCTGGGTAAGATGTGGAAGAAAACAATGTTTTGGGTAGGGGTAGAGCTACTAAGGCTCTAGGGGAGCACGTGCTAGTCTTAGTGCTCGTAGTTCAATTATAAATGTCCAAATATATATATATATATATATATATATATATATATATATATATATATCATCATTAGCAATAAAATTAAAGCGGCTTTATATTACTTATGTGTTGGAGTAATATATCGATGTGTGTTCTTATCTATGCCCACCATGCGAATAGAACCATAAATCAAGATGGATCACACTCGATAGGTCCCTAGTCAACAAAGCTTCACTAGAAGCGACTAGTATGAAAGATGGCTCTTTATGGCTTATGTTCTGTTAGTCATTGGAATTGGATTCCGGAGTATGATCATAGTTATTATGTGGGACATGATATTGGATGACTCGACATGAATATGCGCCATAGATCAAGTCATGAACATATTCATTGTCGTAACTTGTCATGTATCCTTAGACCAATGAGTCTTTGTGATCGCTATGCAGTAAACAACTAAGTTTGACTTGAGCCTAACGTTGCCCGTAACAGGGCTTCCATAACGGCCAAGATTGGCTTGGGGACGGATTGCATGAGTGACATGAAAGACGGCTAAGGGATTTATCCCTCATACTACGGTATGGGAAAGATATCGGTTCTCGGCCGCTTGATCGAGAGTGACTGAAAGAATAGCATGGTCATGCACATGATATTGGGTATCATATATTCAGTCATCTCACATATCAAAGAACAGTGATTGAGAATAATAATGATGACGACTTTATGCCTTATCTCAAATAGGATATCAATGATAAAAGGATAATGACAAGGACAACCGAAAGGTTAGAATCGATTGGGTCGATTCACTATGCAGTGTTAGACAACACTAAGCTCTCGTTAGTTGCCACTTAAATATGATCAAGTAAAATGGGATTTTACGTTGATCTATCGACATGCATAAACCTAAGGGTCACGCCGAAGGATGAAACTCATTGACACATTTATGGAGAATGGCCAAAAGAGAGTTGTCTCGGGGCATGACCAAAACTGGGTTTTGGGTAATGTGTCCGTAAGTGAATAAAAATTTACGGATCGAGACAAGTCTTGGATTTATCACGTCGGATAATGTTGGACATTTCCGGTATGGAAGACTTGGAGGCGATGAACACGTCATGGGACCTCGTTGGGAATGGCCATGAGCCATGTTCCAAGAGGCACATGAAAGACCCATGCAACCAAGTCCCATGGAACTAATTAATCAAGTATGGATTAATTAGTACTAAGTAAGAAGGAAAAGGATTAAGGTGTTGATGATTCACCACCTAACCCCATTTTGTCTTGCCATACTTAGCACCATACTTGTCTTACTTCACACCATGCTTCACACCTTACTTGTCCTGGATAGTTGTTGATTATTTTGATGGTTTAAGTCATCTTTTTCAAACAACAAAACACAAGACAAGAATAGGAGCACAACTTCTCTTCCTCCCTCCCTACAATTTCGGGTTTGGCTGATTTTCTCCATCTTGTTGTGTTCTTGAGTCATCTAAAGAAGAACTACGTGGCTTTGATTCCAATTGGATACATAGGCATCTTGGAGACTCAAGCCGATCATCGTTTCGTTGGTGTTCTTGAACTAATTTGTAAGGAGACATCCATATTGTTTATTCTCTTGTGTATCTAATATTTGGTAGTGTTCTAAGGCATGATCTCGAGTTATTTCCGCTGCAAGTATGTGTTCATACCCTCCATAGAGACCCAACAGCACGTGCCCCCCTCAAATTTATATTTACTTTATTTTTTTTTGAAATTTCTAAAAACTAGCTGTTTAATTCCTTTTATTTCTTTCTTCTTTTCGCCATCTTGTTTCTAGAGAGAGAGAGGCTCTCCCCTCTTTAGAAACCCTAAATCCCTCATTCCCTTTAGCACGACCGCCGATGAACCGTCACCGTCGGCAATCTCATTCTATGGAGGTCGCTGGCGGTCCCCCTCCATCTCTCTCTTCTTCGAACCCTTTTCTCTCTAGTTCTCTCTACCCAGATCCCTAACCCTCGTTGAGTTTCTCTTCTTCTTATTCCCCCATCGGCGACAGCTCTGGTCAAGGGCTAGGGAAGTCTTTGGTGGTGGCTTCTTTTCACACCTCCCCTCTTCCTTTCCCCCTCCTCTCTTCCCTGCTCGAGCTCGATTCTCTAGCTCTCCGGCTTCACCTCGACTGAAGATTTTTTGGGCGTCACCAGCGAGATTCTCAGATCCATAAGCGGGAAGTGTTTCTCATATGAGATTCGCGGTGGATCCGGTCTTAATAGTGGCATTCCGGGCCTTCTGTCGACCATGAGGCTTGTTCCTTTACAGCTTCATCAGATCTGAAGACCTTTCTTCACTACTGGTTGTTTCCTCTATGGGATGTCATAGAACCATAACGGGAAGGGTTTCCAGTCATGGATTCGGTGTGGTCAATATAGTTTGGTGGGTGGCCCTGACGGTGGTTTCAACTTTCGGATCAGATCTTGCCTCCTCCTTCTCTGAGTACCTCACGGAAAAGTATTGTTGGTCCGTTCTCGGTATGGCTTCACATTTACACTTTTCCCTTTGTTCTTCACTTTTATCTCTTACATTTTTCTAATTAGTCTTTTGTTCCCCGTGTCCCTGTTGTGGAAGGGGTTTCACGGTTGATGCTAGCCAACGTGGAGCGTTTAAGCCGTGGGCTTGTTTTGAAGAATTTATTGGTTTGGTTCCGTGGGGTATTTGTGGAAGATTAGAGGGAAGGGGTTGTTTTGTCCCGACTCCTTATTTTGGGTAACTTTCCGGTGTTGGCCGGTTATGAGGCACCATTTTGGTACCTTTAGGATGGTGAGTGTCTTGGCTAAGGACTTATGGGGAAGCTATTGCTGTAGATTGGGTGTTGTTGGTTTTTCTGGTGTTTTTCAAGCTGGTGTTTGGGTTGAGTTTTTTTTCCTTGGTTGTTCCTTCTGTGCTTCGTAGCTTTGTACTGGGTTTACAAATCTGTTTCTGGTTTGAGCTTCAAGGTGGTGAATTTAGGTAGACTAGACCTTATTCTGTACTGATTTGTTGTTGTTTTGGACCCTTTCTTATTTAGTTTGAGGATCCTTTTGGATTGTTTGGATCTGTTATTTATTATTGTTTCGTTTTTTTATCGTTCTGTACTTAATTTTAGAGAAATCTGGTGATTTAGACCCTTGTTCACCCATTCACCGGGTTCTAGTTTGAGGTGCTCTTAGAGCATGCTCTTAGGTTGTATGAGGGTCCTTATCTTGTTCTTTATTTTTGGTTCGAAAATGTGGATTAATACATATATTTTCTTTCCAAAAATAAAATTCCTTTTATTTCTAAATTATGACCACCCTCAAATTCTTTTAACGTCACGTATTATCATTATAAAAAATTTGGTGCCCCCTCACAGTAAAGCTAACTCCTCCATTGATTTTGAGGCTCTTGGATACCAAATTTGAGGTCTTGAAGACATGTCTAACGACTGAGTTTGGTAGTGGGTTTGATTGAACAAAATTTAGGATGATTTAGGGTACTTGGTGATTGAGGTAAGATTTAGGTTCGGGGTAAGTCTTGCTTTTTTTTTTCTTCAATCAACATTTTTTCCAATGTATGTCAGTCTTGTTTTCTTTTAGTGTTCGATGAAAGAAGATATGAGTAGATGGATATACCAACACATTTGATTCTAGGATCGAGTCAATTGTTTGGGCATATCTATACTGCTAGATCTGGTTTTAGATTTTGGATATGCGATAAACTTGAACCCCAAAACTAATCAAGAAAGAAGCCTTTTTTTATTTAAAAATATTTTTTGTATTACATGGTGGTACCAGCTCGAACTTTAGGTATGTTGATTGAGTAGTATAAACATAATCATCTTCCCTTAAGGTCCTCATCTGGGTAGGTGAGAGAGCATCCTTCCCATGGCCATTGCACTACTACCATATGAAATATGGCCACATCGGTATCAATCACCTAACGAAACCTCATGGTGTGTCCAATACAAAAACCCCCCCGATAATTCCAATCGCCATTGAGGAGTTTGGTGACGCAAAACCGTACTGAATCCCAAGTAAACCGTAGAAACTCTATTTTCTACGAGAAATAGAGTATTGGTTCCACCACCGCAAAAGTATGGAGGTCGCATGTTAGGCTTGTGATCTCCTTAAGGTTGAACCCTAGTCGCTGTCTTCCTTCTCTAGGTCTGAACCCTTGCGCTGCTCCTATTTTATTCCTCACCTTATGGAGAGTCGCTAAAATAATATTGATTTCCCGATAAGACACAATCAATCGGTGGAGAATTCGGGTGGTCTCATAATCCAAATTGAAAACCTCTTAGTCGTGGCGCCGACGTCCACCACGTCACCCTGACATGAGGACCAAGCCTTTTTTGTTACAGTTTGTGATGCCGCCACACTCACGTCGATCAAGACCACCACAGGGTGGATCACGATGGTGTTGTGATGAAGTGAAAAAGGACGAGATGAGCTCCACTTGCTAACCTATAGTGTAGATTAGTCCTATGTTGGGGACGCAAACAAGTCTTAGCTTGACCACCAAGAAGGTCGTTGCGATAACCAGATGGACCATCCCGCCTTGATCAATCGTAAAGGTCACGATGGAGTCGTTGAATCTGATCATGCATAAATCCATAACCTCCATAGAGTATGGAACAGATCTGCGAGGCACTAAGGCTAATCGAACTGTTATGCCGCCGCTAGTGACCCAAAAAAACCTTAACATGGGGTTGAAGGGGGTACGTGCACCACCTAATTTTCATTAAATTAAGATTAATATCATTTATAGTTTTTAATTTTACAAATATGAAAAGTGCGAGTATTATTTAATTTATTTTTTTTTAAGTCTTTTAGGTTATTATCAATTTGAGTTTTGAATTTTTTTCAAAAAAATTCCTGTAATTATGTAAAGATATTTCAAAAATTATATTTATTTATCTTGATAGAAGTAAAAATTGCTAAATTATATTTTATTCAAAGTAAAGTGATAAAATAGTCGACACAAGTTTAGAAATCAACTATAAATTTTTTGAAACAAATATCGAAAAAAATACTTTAGATTCTAGAATATTCTCCTAACATTTGAGATTAGTACATGTCAATCGTGATTGTATATATCGAGGAAAATATATTTTTATAGTAGTGACGATAAAAATGTTTTACATATTTTTAAAATATTGACGTCTCACCATATGATAATTAGTCATTAATTTTTTTTATGTGATATTCTTTTTTTGTAACACCATCTTTACGTTGTTTGTGATTATAAAAAATACATACTTGTGCCTATTGTCAATAAGAAAGTTGGATCCGCCACTGCTAATAACGAGGGGCGCTCCAAGCCTTCCAATCCCCCCGTACATCGTCTCATCTCGATTGGGACGTCACCGTGAATACTGGGGATGCCACCTTGGTTGCCCTTGTAACCATCATCACGTTATACAACCCTAACCATATTTGAAAGAGAGGGTAGGAAGGTAGGACCAATCAGGTCTCCTTGTCGCCCGAGACAACGTCCTTGGCCGAGGACCCAACTCCAAAAGCCACGGTATTGTCCTAGCCTCCGAACCTGATCTCCTTGTTGCTAATAAAACTGCATAACACATGGAAGTAAAACCTTTAGTCGCCATATAAGACGTGAGAGAAGAAGAGGCGAGTAGGGTAGTCTTCTTAATACTTTAACAACTTTACGGCTAATGTTTAACATCTTGCAAACTTTTTATTTTGTTGTTTGTTTCAATTAAAAAATGTAACAAAAAAAGTTAAAAACTAATCATTAGAACACTTAAATAACATAGAGGATGTGGAAGAAGAAAAAGGTCAACAAATGGATAATTTATTTCTTTTTTGAGATTGAAATCATTCATTTATTTCTCAACTACAAAATATGGATAAAGGCGTCTGGAAGCGGAGCCCCAAATTCGAGTGGTAACAAATTTGAAACTAGAAAGGAAAGGTGAGACATAGTTTCGGACAAGCCTAAAACACTCATCCTGTAGTAAGATTGTCAGACTAATCCAGGTGATTGTATGGGGTAGATCCCTATTCCCCAATGAGACTATTTTCGCAACTTGCATTTTTTCTGATTCGACTCGGATGGACCCGTGTTGCCTACTGAACACGTTGTTCCCTCAATGGAGACCCTTAGGAGGAGGTGACGATGATGCCAGACATTCAAGGAGGTCCTCATGACAAAGATGAGGCTCATGATGGAGTTCTTTTATATCCATTAAGACGGGATGTGTCTCCTCAACAACGTCCTGCTCTCCCGTATATTATTCTTTGGAACTGACAACTGTGTGCAGCCCTCGCCTGTTTGTTAGAGCTAACAAAAGCTCTTATTCTTAAACCACAACAACACAACGCCACCGTTGACTTTCCATCCACCGCTGTTTGATGGATAATCCATTTGTTTATTTTTTTATATATAAAAATAATCAATTTACACTAATATGTTGAATACAAGATATGAAAAGTGAATGTGGAACTTAAAATGAAAAAAAAACAACAAGAAAAAAACTAAATACCTTTCATTTGATCAAAAGTCAGTTGAAGGACTTTCTAGAAATACTAAATCAAGTTTATTTATGTATTTAATTGTCTGTGCATACTGTTAGGCAAGGTGGGCCCATGCCTTGCGGAAGAAACTACTACAGCTGATATAAAACCCAATTCTGCACCGCCAAGTCTTTCACCAACGCCGCGATGTCTCCTCCCGTCTTCTCCGATCGGCAGCTGCCCTCGGATTCCTACTGAAAACCCTAACCCCCAAATTCGATACCATAGCTACTTCTCGCTAACATAACTCTATTTCATTCAATTGATCGATACTTTTTCCTTTTTTTCCTCTTTTGATGGGCCGTGGCTCTGCGAATTCACTTGCTCCCGGGTTCCGTTTCCACCCCACTGATGAAGAACTCGTTCGATACTACCTCAAGCGCAAGGTCTCCGGCATGCCCTTCCGGTTTGACCCGATTTCCGAAATTGACATCTACAAAATTGAACCTTGGGATCTCCCTGGTGAGCTTTACTTTTGGATTTATGTGTTTGTCTTAGTTTTCTTCTTAGGGTTTTGCCATGGTTTATTGGGTTTTTTCGGTTTTTCTTAGGGAGGTCTAAGCTGAAGACAAGGGACTTGGAATGGTACTTTTTTAGTGGTCTGGACAAGAAATATGGTAATGGGTCGAGGACCAATCGGGCCACTGAGAAAGGGTACTGGAAGACAACAGGCAAAGATCGGGCTGTGATGCACAATTCCAGGACAGTTGGGATGAAGAAGACTCTTGTTTTCCACAGGGGTCGAGCTCCCAAGGGTGAGCGTTCCAATTGGGTCATGCATGAGTATCGGCTTGCTGGTGAAGACCTGGAGAAATTTGGAGTTGTTGAGGTAGGGAAGGGTGAATTATATTATTTGTCTCTTATTTTTTCTTTTATTGTTGTTTGTTTGGAGATTGAGTAGTTTCTGGTTGTGGGTTTTTTGCTTTTTGGTGGCGAAGGATGCTGTTGTGCTTTGTAGGATTTTTCAGAAGAGTGGCACAGGCCCCAAAAATGGAGAGCACTATGGGGCACCCTTTGTGGAGGAGGAATGGGATGATGATGACTCGGAGGAGGAGGAGGAGGAAGCTTTTGTGCCAGGTGAAGTGCTACCTCCAGATGAATTTGTATATGATGATCCTCATGGGCCTGAAGTGTATGTTGAGGTGAATGATGTTCATCAGGTTCGTGCTTATCTGCATACTACTTTGTCTTCCAGATTTTTCTAGTCTAGGTTGTGCCTATTCTTATACTTTAGATCTGCTGGCAGCGCTCTGTTACAAGTCAGTGGAAGAATACTTTGATTGTTATATGAAAGTTTAACTTGCATTTAACTTGAAAGTAGAAATCATTCTGTGAATTTGAAAGTGGAAGTCACTCTGTGAACTTGCTGCATGCTGCTTGCCAAGTTAATACACTGAAGTGAAAACATGTTGAAGTCTAGGCTCTTATGTGTCTTTATATAGCCTGGAACCAAAACCAGTCCCTTCTTTTCACTAATACGTTTAGCTGCATCTCAAACTAAGCATGGTAACTTCTGGATTGCATTGCTCTTTGCATGTTCAATATGTGTACCAATTATATACATGTTGGGGTAGATGTCAAATTAGCTGCACTTGTGAGGAGCAAGAAAGAATGATCATCCCAATGGAATTGTTGACAACTGAAAGATACTCTTCTAGCTGGCAGTTTTGAACAAGTCTAAGTGTCAATTCAGACAGAGGGTTAGCACTTTGGCAGGGGTTGAAGGGGATCTCTATGTTTTTAGTTAAATATCTATGATAAATATTTTTTGAAGAAAATTTCATGAAAATGTCTAGAAAATATGTTGATGTAAGTGTTTGGTCGGGCTATTGTGTTGATAAATTGTGGCCACTGATCGGGTTGAGTTTTAGTATTCCATCATGTTGTTTTTGTCTTTAAGAAATTGGTTGAGTCATAATTGAATATTTACATTTATGAGGTGTTTGTTCTTCTAGAATATTGGATATGGCATATCATCTGGAAATGCTCCCCAGCCTCTGAACTTTTATTATGGAGAAGCAAGCCACTATTTTGAGAATTCCGGGAGCAATGTTGAAAGTGATCAGAAGCCTGTGATAAGCAGTGTTGAAACTCAGTGCGTTTCTGAGCAAAAAGATGAGCAGAAGTTCTTTGATTTACCAGGGCAATATGAAAAACCAGTGAAAGAGGAACATTCTGTTGACCTGATCAATAATGTGGATTCTGCGGGTGATGATTACTTGCTTGATGAACCATATGTGGATGCTATTGATAATAATTTGGCATCCACTGATGGATTATTCTTAGAGACCAATGATCTCTCAAACCCCATTGAGCCAGATGCTGCTGATTATGACATGCTGGAAGAGTATCTTGCATTCTTTGATGCAGCTGATGATAATATGACTTTTGATCCTAGTCAGTTGCTAGAGAACAACACTCTGGTCAACCAAACATCTCTTACACAAACGGTAAGAGTTCAACTTTGGACTTAACTCTGGTTGTGATTATTTTGGATAAGAAAGTATGATTGGAAGTTAATTTTGATCAGGATGCAAATGGGTTGAATGAGGGAAGTCAATATAACACAGAAGAAAATGGTCGTGCTGCTGCTTCTTCATCAATGCATAACCCAGAAGCTCTGAAATTTGAATCAGGTAATTACATTGAATCTGGGTTTTATGTCATTACCTACCTTTTTCTTGTAAATTCTTCGACATTTCCTGTCAAGAACTTAATGCTCCTATCCTTTCCCTGCATGTCTTGTTTTATTTACTCTGGTTGTTGTGAACCTGAAAACAGATGTTAAGTATCCATCATTCATAAAGAAAGCAAGTGAAATGCTGGGCAGCATCCCTGCTCCTCCAGCATTTGCATCGGAGTTCCCATCAAAAGAGGCAGCCCTTCGCCTAAGTCAACTTAGCCAAAGTCCAGTTAATGTTACCACCGGAATGATCCAAATTAGAAACGTGTCCCTATCCGGCAATGCAATGGACTGGTCATTTGGTAAGAATGGGGATTTAAACATCACCCTCTCCTTTAACCTTCGGAGTGATGTCTCTCCAGCATCATCATCTGGGTTCGTGGGCAAGGCTGGGCCAGGGCCAGTGCCAGTGCCAGTGGTGTCTAGTAGCTGGTTGTGCTTGATGTTCTTTTGGGTTCTACTGCTTGTCTCCATCAGTTTCAAAGTAAGCTCATGCATCTATAATAGGTGAGGAAACAAAGTTGGGTTAAAGAAGCTTCTAGTGCGAATCTCTCCACTTAGGTTGAGGACAAAAGGTTTTTATTTGGTTGGTTATGTTGAATGCCAAACTGAAACTTGGCATCCTAAATATTCAGTTAACATTATTCTGACGAACCAATATATCTATATTAGGTTGAGTTTTTATTTCCAATATTCCTGATGATTGGCTTTTATATAATTGTCTGGTCTTAATTTTCTTGTGCTGTATAGAGAATCATACATTATTGTTTTCTAGCACCGATAGAAGGTTAGATAATATAGGGGCAACTAAAAATGTTTTACATATGGAATAAGTAAGGTTGTGCAGGTAACACTAATTGTAATTTGCATGGTAAGTTGCAGTTCCAAAACACTTGAATTATTCATATCGATTAGTAAATGGAACAATTACAACACATAACCTAGTTTCACTTGAGAGCTTTTGAGAATCAAAATTTAACCAAACGTATATATGAACTGACACTCTGTAGATTGATTACAAATCCAAATCTTTGGCCCTAACAATGACAAGGTGATTCTGGTAGCCATTATTTAAATTGTATGGTAAAAGCTAATAGGTGTGAGGTGTGAGCAAAGTGTCACATTTCGCCTGGAAGCATAGTATCTTCTGGTAGATCACAATAGGCAATACCCTGCAAAGAGATAATGGAAAGATGTCATTAGAATGTTATTAAAGAAGCAAGAATTTGTATAGTAATAGCATGATGATGTATGCCTCTCCGATAAGGTGAGCCACGCATCTTTTCTCGGCCAGCAACTCGGCTTCAGTCTGTATAACAACAATGAAGCAAGGTTAACCTCAGGGGAGTGTTAGATTATGAGTTTGTGTGTTTCTAAGTGATATCAGAATGAAACCTTGGTTATGCGCTTGAGGTGGTAGTTGTCAAATTTGATATCCTTGACGAGTTCATAATCACCGTCTCCCTGGAAATTGAAATTGAAATTGTGAGTTTTGAGAGAAAAAAAGAAGAAGAAAAGTTAAGGGAGCGTACTTTTGATCTGCATGGCATGCTGAAGACAATATCCTCTGCTATACCGTAAGGATTGCCAGTGGTATAAACCTAAGATGAGGTTTGATTAGAATTAGAAGTTGAAACTCGTTGATATTAGAAATAAAGGAGTGAGTGATAAATATGATGATACCGCAGAAGAAAACCAGTGACCCTGAGGTGTTGGAGTTACAAGAGACTTGATGGCATCAGCAATTGAAACAGCAGTTGAAGCAGCTGAAGATCTTCCCCATTTCTTTATCAGTGCTCCTCCTCTCTGCATTCAAAACTTAAAACTCCTTTATATATATGATCCACTGATCCACCACAAGCAGTGTAGCATGATGATTCCTTACCGTCTGGACCTTGTCGGTGAACTCGTGCTCGAGCCACTCGTGCTCCTTGATAACCTCCTTGACGGGCATCCCATTGATTCTAGCATTTAGAAAGTCGGGAACCTGAGTAGTGGAGTGGTTTCCCCATATGGTTACATTTGAAACTTTATCATAGAACACTCCTGCTTTCAGGGCCAGCTGCACCCACAAACAACAACAACAGTGGATTGGATTAAACGATTGGATATGGTTGTGGAAATTAAGCATGTATGTACCTGACATTTTGCTCTATTCTCATCTAATCGAGTCAAAGCATGGAAGTTCTTTGCTGGTATGTTGGGAGCATTTTTCAAACAAATCAATGCACTGAACATCAAGAAGATACATTACAAATTAGCATAATATAGTATATATGGTATTAGACAATTAATATGATGATTTAAGTAACAGACTTGGTGTTACAGGGGTTGCCAACAACAAGCACTTTGACATTTGGGGATGCAACAGCATTGAGAGCTCTTCCCTGCTGGGCGAAGATCTGGCCATTGATGTCCAGCAAGCCAGCGCGTTCCATTCCAGGTCCTCGAGGCTTAGCTCCTATGAGAAGAGCCCAGTCTGCATCTTGGAACACCTCGTAAGGATCAATCCCAATCTTCACCTCTCTCAACAAAGGAAACAAGGAATCCTCCAATTCCATAGCCACTCCTGAATCAATGAAGATAACAATTTTGAGCAACACATATATATATGTATGGACACACTATAACACTATAACACTATAACACTATTCTTCTTGTTCTTACCTTCAAGAGCTTGGAAGGACCTTTGAGATCCCAATAGCTTCAAGGAAATAGGTTGATCCGACCCGAATACTTGCCCAGATGCAAGCTGCCATACATACCATAAACCCAACTCAGTGTAATTGTGTAAAGTCGCAGTTATTATTTATTATATGAGAAATGTTACTTTGAAGAGTAGGTGGTTTGAAATCATTCCAGCAGCGCCAGAAACAGCAACATTTATTAGTTTCTTCCAACATTTAGTCTCCTCTTCCTGCAACATTCATCCACCTAAATGTCAAAATAGGATTTAATACTACTACGAGGTCGAGGTGAGAGAGAAGGAGCAGAGAAAGCTTACAGCTTGAAGATCGTAAGTGAGGGAGAAGATACCAAAGCAATCGGGATTGGGCTTGACCACCGCCATGGGGGCCTCTACTTCACTGATTCAATTCAATAACAACCCTTTATCAGGACTCAACAACAACCTCTTTTGAACCAAACAAACCTCACTAGCTCACCTTGCAATGGCAGAGCAGCACATTCTGGCGTTCCGAGAAGGGACGGCCACTCGCCGGATCGATAAGTAATTGAAGTGGGAGGAGGTGTAATGAGGAGAAGGTACAATGAGCTCAGAG
Source organism: Erodium maritimum (assembly GCA_963921825.1). Lineage (NCBI taxonomy): Eukaryota > Viridiplantae > Streptophyta > Magnoliopsida > Geraniales > Geraniaceae > Erodium > Erodium maritimum. The sequence continues at coordinate 116,531,831 of OY997588.1, forward strand.
ACAGCCATGGCAGCAGAGGAAAAAGGACTGTTTTTGTTGTAAAGAGAATATAGGAGAGAGGTCGGGTCAAAATAAAACAGAGGATGAGAAAGGAACAGAGAAATGGAGGTTTGGAGGGAGAATTTATAGTTGTGTATGGAGACTGGAGAGAGAGAGATGATCATTTGAAATACAGATATAAGGCTATGCATCGGACCTTGTCTACAGTAACAAGTCTCCTCTCATTTTCCATCAAGACCTACGGTTAGCTTCATTTTGGATTAACAAATGTCAAAATTATTCGTGGGGTTCAAGGTTTGATCTTTATTGTATCCCGTCGTTTACACCCGAGTCTCTAATAAATAAGACGTAAAAATGAACGGTGTTTACATATGAAACTCCTTTAAGACCATCTACAATGGGATTTGACCGAACCGAATCGGTCTAATCCAAGTGTAATTGAATTACGTCTGAAGGAAATTAATGGAGATTAGACCCAATTCGTGGGTCTAATTGAATTTCTGTTATGGTGGAAATAGATCGATTCGGTCTATTCCGAGTCTAATATAAAAAAAATGAAAGTAATTACTATAATATTAAAATGAAAGTAAAAAAACAAAGGGAATAAAAAAACATAAATTTAAACGACAATATAAAATCAAACAACAATTTAAATAAAACAATTAAATTACTATAATCTTAAATTAATATTATCATAATTTGAAAATCTAAAACTAATATCTTAATTTTTAATATTAAATAAATAAATCCAAAATTATTTTATTATTAATTAAACAATCTTATTCTTAAATTAATAAATACAAAATTATCTTACATTAATTAGTAAATATTAAATTATAAAACAGAAATTAGTATAATCTTAATTAGGTAATATTAAATTACAAAATATTAAACTATACAAATATAAACTAACATAATAAAATTATTAAATTTATATTATTAAGGAAATTATTAAAATTTTATTATTAAATTTCTATCATTCAAAAAATTATTGAATAGTTATTAATTAAGGAATCATTAAATAAGTAATTAATTAACGAATCATTAAATAGGTTATTAGTTAAATAAAAAATTTAAATGTAATATTAAATCGTTATCACGTGGCGACTCTCCATAGGTCAGATTCGTCGATTGGATCCGAATGGACGTCGAGGAAACTCTCGACGGACTCTTCGGTCTAATCCCACTTACACGTGGGTTCGGTCCAAATTCATAATTTTAGACCGATTCGACGCCCGATTTAACGTATAAAAACCCCTACTGTGGAAGGTTTAATTATAAGAAAATTTCATCACATTATTGCTATGATTTTGGTCTCTTTTGAGGCAGGCAAAACCATGTCCTTTGAGAGATATTGAATTTGACCTTACAACACATGTTGGGGGTCGATTTAACCAAGAAGTGACAAAATTCTCTCTCCCGTCAGTAAATATGCCGACACACAGATTCGCCAAATCAACTCTGTAAAATCAACCTCCCACAACAGTTGCTCTAATTGTTAACCAACTATATGTAGCTTGACAAATTTATGATGCACATTAGAAAATAATGCTACAGGTCGATTTAATATGAATTTTGGGAGAAAAAAAAGAAGACAATCCTCTTTCTCTAAATTTTTTGCTCTCGCCTCTCTCTACTTCAAAACCCTAACCTTCCTCCGCCTTTTTCATTTTCGGCGGTGGCCTCGTGGCTCCATCCACCGAGGTCACTACCAACCCTTATTTTCCTTCACCTTCTATTTCCCTCCTTCTCCGACCCCCTTTCTCCCCTCCAGCGTTGTTACGAGTTTGGCCTTTCCTTCTCCTCGACGCCCCGAACCTTCAGATCTGACAGTGGGACACACTTCCCCTCCTACCCAGAAGAGGATCGTTGCAGATCGGGGCTCACTGACGCGTGTTGGAGTTGTTGGCTCTTTGCGCTTCTTCGTCTTCGCGACCTCGACTTGGTAACACGCTTCCTCTCCCGGTGGTATTTCCTCTCTAATTACAGCGGTGGGAAGCTCTTCCTTGTTGAATCCGACAAGGATCGTTCTGGTTTTGGACTGCTCTCATCTCTGTGGAGTTTGGCTGAGAGTTTCTCGTGGCTCTACTTCTAGATATGGCCATCAAAGGCCAGAACTTCGGATCTGGCTGTTGGTTGCTCTTGGGTCCGCCCCCTCTTCTTCCTTATCTTAGTATTGGTCGGACACATGCTCTTACATAACGCTCAACTTCAAGGCTCGTTCTGGTTTGTGGAAATGTATATCTTCTCATCTTCTTAAGGTTCTGCCTTTCTCCCCCTTTCCTTTCTATCTTAGCGATTTGGTCTTTTGTTCTTCTCGGCCGTTTTGTGTTGGCTCAGGCTCGTCGTTCATGGTGTTGGCCACCGGCGAGGGTTTAGGCTCTATTGCCTGTTTTGAAGCCTATCGTTTTTGGTAGTTTGGTCTCGAGGTTCTGGTGGTTATCCTCTGGTTCTGTCTCTACCATTGCGGTGCAGGCCGCCGACATCGGTTAGGGCTCCAATCTCCTTATTCGAGAGATTGTGGTTCTAATGAGTTGGGAGTGGTATGTTCCTTTTAAGATTTTGAGTTGAGATTAGTTTGGTTTGGCTCTTGAGCAGCAGGATCCTAGTTTTGGTGCTTCTGTAGTTCATGATAGTCAAATCCAACTTCAAGGCCATTTGTTTGTTTTTTCCTTAGCGCTTCATAGTTGAGAAATTTAGGTTATAGACATTTTCTTGTTTTCTTGGTGGTATGTGTTATGTTTCCGTGTTTGTAAGTTTGTTGTCTTTTTTTTTAGATTTGGTTTGTAACACCTCGTGTTGAGTTCTGAGTTGTTGTTTTTGAGTTCTTGTTTCAGTGGGTTGAATACCCTGGATTGTAATCTTGTGGATGTGTTTCTTTTTTGTCCTTTCAATTGGCGTGTCCAATTTTAGGCTTTTAGGGTCTGTATTTAATCTGTTCATGTACTCCTCTTTCCCCTTTTGAGAGACTTGATTTTAAAAAAATTGTCGATAAAAGAACTCGATTTAATCTGTAACCAGTTAGATAACAATCCTCAATCCACTTTTCATATTATAGTCGTTAATCATAATACCAAGTCTCAATCAATTGGGTGCCAAAATTCTTAGGCAATAACATAAGGCTCAGCGGTACATCTTCTAGTACCTAGAACTTCTGTTTCATCACCTGCCATTCAATTAAGCCCTCCTTTCTTTACTAGTTCATATTAAATGGTAGGGAATATGTCACATGTCATTTATATTAATTTACTATATGCATTTTCTAGATTCTATACATGACGAGGACTTTCTCTATGCACAGATTGATTTCAGCAAAGGAATTCATATAATTTTATTTTATTGTATAAAGAATATTGATTATTTTTTAGGACATTCTCGAGAATAAATGTTAATAATATGTTCTTAGAGTTAGATATTTCACGAATAGGAGATTCAAACTACGTTCTTTACAAAAATACTAATTTCATTTTAATTTTTCAAAATATTTCAAATAGGATTATATTCTAATACGCGTTTTTATGGACAAGCTTGTTTACGGGTTTGGAGACAAATTATATAGAGGAGGAGGAATCTTATTTATTGAGTTTCCGTTAAAACGCTCTCCCAAACGCTATTAGGGTTCACCCAAAAACTCACCTAGGGTTCACCCAAAAACCCACCTAGGGTTCGTTTTTGACCCCATCAGGGGTGTTCACCACCGTCGCCGGCGTCCCCAAACACCGATCCCGACCTCCCTCTCCGGCTCCGTCATGCAACCAAACCGTCCATGGAGTCTCTACCCTCTTGTCCCCCCATCTGGAGCGCAGCACCGCTGCCATGCCCCCCTCGGGCCGTGCATGGGCAGTTGCAACATCTCGCACCCCGTCGCCCGACGCTGCACCACCTCCCCCTCACCGATCATCCGCCCGGGTACTTTTGCCTGGTGTCGACTTGGCACATGCTCGAACCCTATCACGATCACCCTCCTTATTCGCCGGTTCCTGTTTTTCAGTCGGGACGGGTCGACCATCGGTCGTATGCAGGGGCGCCTGCATCTGGTCTCGCAGAGTCCTCGCCGACATTGCTTTAGACCCCTGTCGTCCAATGGAACCCCATTAGGGTTCCCATACCATCACCGCCGCCGGTCAAGCGTCGAGGTCCGAGGCCTCCGAGGTCCAGGACAGTGACGGTGATCATTCCGATGGAAGACTCCACAGTAATTATTGTGCTCGTTTCGAATGAGGAGGGAGAAGTAGGACCGCCACCACAGGGACAAATGCCTCGTCAATCAATAGGCTCTAGGGCTCCAGCCCGACGTTACACTCAAGAGTGCATACCGATGAAACTTAGAGGTTGTTGAAGTACAATCCAGCAATCGGCCCTCGACCCCGGAAGACCAGGATGGGAAGCGGGACAGGGGCATCCGATGGAGCACCTCGCACACATGAGCATAACGAGGAGACCAGGCTGGAACATGACCAATAGATGTAGACGGGGATGGGGGGGGGGGGGGGGGACATGGCTCTCCGCGGGGAGAATGATAGACCTCGGCGGGGGTGGAAAGGTCTTTTTGGAACCTATATCCACAGACCCGGGACTACCACTACCGGGAAGTCTCGGGAAATCCGCACTCAAGGCATTACTTTTAGGTTTTTATTTTGTCTTAGGTCGAATAAACTGTTGGTTAGCTAGGATTAGGACGTTGAGTTTTATTATTTTTGAAATGTCGGTAAGAGGAACTCCTAAGTTCGGATCTGCGATTCAAAGCAGACTATTTTTATGGATCCATGAGCGCCTGATGGGCTACGGTCGATCGGGACAAATATCTGGAATCTTGGGCAGTTATGTCCTACCATGTAAAGTTGTTGTCCTACAGTATTACAATACCTCTATACTCGTTTCAAAAAAATATAAAGGAGGAGGATACCGACGTCTAAACTGGTCTCCTCCGGAGCCAGTAAAGACGCCGGTGGCTCCTCCTCCCTCCTCCCTTCCATCTTCTTTCCTTCTATTTCTCCCTTTTTTTGACCCTTTTCTCCTTTCTCCGGTCACCGTGATGTTTAGATTCACTCGTGGGAGTTTTTTATCCATCGAATTGGTGGGGATGGACGTCGATCTACTAGGCCGGTGACTCCTCCTCTCACCCCTTCCCTCATATCTGTCTTCTCTCTCTTCCCAGCGTCTTCTTCGTCTAGATTCCTTCATCGCCTCAGATCTGGTCTTCTTTGGTTTTGATGCTATCCTCTTCTCCCCCCTGTTTGCTCCGGTGGTGGAGTGGTTCTGGCGGTGTCCGAGTTTGGGGTTTGGTTAGATATCGGGGGAGAAGTCGTGGGTTGGATCTAGACCGTGGAGTTAGATCCGTTGGTGGGTGGGGGTTCGAGGCGTCGTCGGCACAAAGCTTCACCATCTCCATCTCCGACTGCTTTGCTTCCTTCTTTGGTTCTTCTCATCCTTGTTCCCGACTTGTTTCTCTGGCTCGACAGTGGGAGCCGTTTCTTCATCTCTCACCTCAAAGATTGGCATCTTTCTAGAGGCTTTCCGTCGGGGCTTTGGATGCTCGGGCTTGTGTACTTTTTGGTAGGATTCTCGTTCTTCTACCAGGTGTGGCTCGCTTTTTCTCAACACTTCTAGTTGCTGATTGGCGTGATTATGTTCGGGTCTTGCCTGACTACGTTGGTGGTTAACAGGTCTGCCTCTATTCCCTTTTAATTCTCCTTTCATCTTCGTTTTCTACGAAGTTATCGGGTGGCTATATTTTCTCAGTGCTGGCCAATAATTTATAGCCCGATTTGGGGTAGAGGGTTGGATTTGTTTTTTTTAGGGCTACGGCTTTTGCTCGGTATCGTTTGATACTGACTCTCACTCTCTCGGGTCCCCTCCTTGTGTTGGTTGGAGGTTTTTTTTTTCTTCGGATAACTGAGGACCGAGGATCAGCTCATTCTCTCTTTGTTGGCCATCTGATGGGCAGTGGAGTTTTGGTCGTTCACTGGTGTTTTTTTTGTTTTTCGGTTGCCTTTGTTGGCTTAGTTTTCTTAATGTTTGTTATATCTTCTTGGTAAGAGTCCTGATAGTTTCCCATCGTGGGGTTTAGTTTGGTTTGGTTGGATGAATCTTGTTTCTATCCAGATTTTTGTTAGTATGTTCTTCATGTTAGCAAAATCAGGGTAGATAGACCTATGTTGTGCCCTTTGTTTGGGTTGGTTAATTGTTGGTTTGAGGTATCAGTTTAGGCTTGCTCTTGGTTGTAAGTTTAAGGGCTTTCCCTGGTCTCGTTTTCATTGGTTCTTCAATAAAACATTGCTGATAAAAAAAAATATAGAAGAGGAGGATAGCTTATTGAGAAAAGCGATAAATGCGGGCTCATTTGGGATAAATTAGATAAATGAGATAAATATTTTTTTTTATAGATGGTGAGATATGAACCCGTGTTGTGATGAGACAAACTCTATACTACATTAAACTAAAAAATATAAGTTATAGTTGAAAGCCTAATTATAATTATATTTTAATACTTTTGCATGTCTTAAATCAAGTATCTTTTCCCCTTGAACTTGTGTGTAGGTCTACTGTTTAAATTGGAAAATAAGTTGCGTTAGGATTTCTCCAATTAATGTGTAACGTTCTTTACGGTATAATATCATGCATAAGAATAAGTACCTAAACCCACATTCTTCCCCTTTCTGGGTAAGCATAAGATAGGGTTGGAGTGGTTCAAAACAAAGCCTTAGCACATTCTTGTCAAATCAAGAATACATAAAAATTTGGTGGAAAAAAGAGTTCAAAAGCAACCGCTGCATTTGAAGATCAATGTTTCATGACAAAATATATCGATATGTTGAATTAATTTCATCAATGATAAAAAATATTTTTATGTATAATTCTATTTATGAACTATTTTTTAGGGTTATTATCATACGAGTACCCTAAAAATACTTGGTTTTCATCCGAATACCCTAAAAATACTTTGTGACAGATAAGTATCCAAACGAAATATTGTGTTTCAAATCAGTACCCGTCGTTAGTTTCTGTCTATTTTCCATCTATTTTTCCATCCAAAACATTAAAAAGTCCAAAATACACCTCCCCAACACTCAAATTTTCAAACCCATGCCATTGAATTTCAAATTTTCTTTTTACTTATTTATATTTTATATAAAAAAATATTTTCTGAAAATTAAATTTATTTTTATTTTAAAAAATCAGTTTTATTTTCAAAAAATTAGTTTTTATTTTAAAAAAATCAGTTTTATTTATAAAAAAATCATTTTTTTTATTTTCAAAAAATAAGTTTTATTTTGAAAAAAATCAGTTTTTATTTTCAAAAAATCAGTTTTTATTTTGAAAAAAAATCAGTTTTATTTTGAAAAAATCAATTTTCATTTAAAAAATCTGTTTTTATTTTATTTTAAATAATCAGATTTTTAATTATTTTTTAAATTTTATTTTTTATTTAAAAAATCAGATTTTATTTTTAAAAATCAGTTTTTATTTTATAAAATCACTTTTTTATTTTAAAAATCGATTTTCACATATTTCACATTTTCACATCACATTTTCTTATAAAATTAAATATTACAAAAAAACAAAATCAAACATCTCAATTATCGAGTTCATTATCTCAATGTTGTTCTTCTCAATAATCTTTTGGGCAGAACCTATACCCAAATCAAACATCATTACACCCACAGCTGGAACCAAATCATTGCAGTCTTATTCTCATTTAAATCTTGTTCATCCAACCAATAAATTAGGAACCAAATCATCTAAATCTGAAACAACTCAAAAAAATGGATCTCCTTAGAATTACTACTGCAATAACGAACTGTTACTACTGAATCAAGAACAAATCACAAAAAATCAAAATATGTTTTTTCTTTGTTCTTCCTCTTCCTATATCTGGTTATTATTTAAACCCATATATGATTTTCTTGAACAAATTCCAAACAAACACTCACTATTACTGGCTTCTCTATGAACAATGGAGCCACGCCATCAACCTCACCACGTCATCGACCTCGCTGGTTTTTTGTAGATCTGGACTCGGCGACCTTACGAGCTCTCAGATCTGCCGCGAACAACCCCAGAGAAGCCCAAACCTCGAAATCCACTTGCACAGATGAAATAGAGAGAGGATGAGATGAAATAGATGGAAGGGAGGAAATGGAAGAGGTCGGCGAGGCCGGTTCAAGTGCGACAAGGCTGGATTTGTGTGGCGAGGTAGAGGAGGTGAGGTCCGGCGGGGCGAGGTGGTGGGAGCTCTGAAGCAGGTTGTGACTTGTGTGAGGAAGAAGATAAGAGATCAATAGGATCTGAAGAAAATGATTGGGGGAGCTTGAATCAGTGGAGGTGCCGAGCTTGACAGGGTAAGTGAGAACACGAGAGTAAGGGGTATGAAGAGTAAAAGTAAAGAAAAACAAAAAACAAACAAAAGGGTATTAGGGTTTAAAGAGGTAAGGGGTATTTTTGGTATTTTTCAAAAATATAGGGTCATGTGCCAGACACATGAACATTTTCCATCCAAAATGGATGGAAAACTAACGGCGGGTACTGATTTGAAACACAATGTTTCGTTTGGGTACTTATCTGTCACAAAGTATTTTTAGGGTACTCGGATGAAAACAAAGTATTTTTAGGGTACTCGTATGATAATAACCCTATTTTTTATAAGAAAATAAAAAAAACATTAATAAAGAGGGGTCTGTGTTAAGGTGGCACCGTCAAAATCCAGTCCCCCCCCCGGGGACCATAATCATGAGGTTCCGAGAATTTCTGAAGCTAGTTCGGGTTACTCTAACCTATGAACACCTCCCGTCCTTCTGCTTCAACTGTGGCCGAATAGGCCACATGGTCCGTGACTGTGACTAGGAGGTGTCAAGGGTCCTTAGGTTCGATGATTCGATTTTGGAGTTCAAATCGAGCAAGCTGGAAAATCCATATGCCAGAGACTAGGGTACAGTGGCACCAACACCACCCCCGAGGTTCGCACCAATGACCTCAGACAAGCTACTTAAGGCCTCGTTACCTCGGGGAAGGGGACCAATTGTAATCCCAGACACGTTACCTAACCCTCAACTAGGGGTCAAGGGGCATACCGTTGTCGGTCCACCTTCCCGACATGATATGCGCTTTTCAGAGATAGGCCTCCCAGGGTATGTCCCATCTGCGAGGTTGACTGTTCCATTTGGGACAATGCCGAGCCCATCTACAAGTTTGGGCCAGAAGAGAGACATCGTGGGGGGCCCGCGTGAAGATCAGTCGAGGATCGGAAAACAAACTTGCCAAGAGGAATGATAGAAACCCATGGATTTTGGGACCTATCTAGGGAGGGGTCCCTGACTCAAGCCTCACCTCCCATTAAAACCGTCGAGTTGAAGTTCGGTCGCCCTCTTCACGACGAAAAGAGTCCTCTCCATGAGATCAAGCAGTGTTTAGGCACTACTTTGAGTTGTCCTCTTTAGTTTATACACTTCATTTTCTTTAAGTTACCATGTTGTTTTAAAACCATTACCTATTGTAAGGTTTAGGTCATTATGTCTTAATAAAATCTACACCTTTTATTCAAAAAAAAGAAGAAAAGATATGACCTTAAAACTCAAGAAGAGTAAGGAAAAAAGCAGTTTGCAGAAAAAAGAAAAACAAGAGTAACAAAATCAAGTGACCTCGACAAGGCTGAGAGGCATGTTACTATAAGTATAAGTCAAGATTGCTTCAATCTTCTTGAAGCCTTCTTCAAACGACCCTTTGTAGCGGACACCTAAGCTCTCAATAAAGCGCGCCACTAAGTGTGTTATACTTTCCATAGTCCGTCCATAAGTAAATGACAAAGAGAACCCAAGAAGACATTTGGAGGAGAAACAATATCTCCAAAATCAACCGGAAGCGGTGGAGGAAAGCTATCGACAAAGGGAACAAGCGCCTATTCCAACCCTTATACAAATCTATTAGAGTGGTGGAAGTATCCGACCTAGTTGCATTTGAAGTCATATTCGCCCATCTGTCCGACTTTCCACCAGATGAACCTGCGAGCCTACAAGAAGTAGTAGTAGTGACAGGTTGAGGGGCTAATTGCTCGGTAGAATAGGAAGGAGCGAAAAATATAGCAAGAAGCATCAAAGTGGTAGGGTCGCTTGAGGGGCACAAGCCGATGAGCTGCCCTTAGCTTTAGACCTTGAAGCTAGCACCCTAAATCGAGGAAGAAGAGGGATGGAGTCCACAGAAGCTTGCTCGAGAAGCACATCAGCACGAAACTCTGATTCATGAGCATCGACCACCCGCCTGCCTGAAATGACATCAAATGTGTGCACCAACTCCAAAGCCCGAGACGATTGGCTAGGAAAAAGAGAACTCGGATGCATGGAAACTAGCTGACCGAGCGTCCCTATCAGCCTAGCGATGGAATCCCTATTCCATCACACAATTGGGAGACCAATGATGTCCACCCAAAGAAGTCGTTCTCCGTACAAAATACGACGGGTGGAATCAGAGAAGTCGAGGAACCAAGGTTGCAACGCCTTCCACCCGTCAGCCGCTAAAAGGGACCAAACGCCCTGATCCTTGTAAGACAAGAGAAAATCTCGAGAACTCAAGTCAAGAAGATCCACCCCAAGATCCCAGCCAACCTAAAGCAAATGCTAATGGTACAAACCAAGACCGAGAAGTTGGCAATACCAATGACACTAAAGGACGTAAAGCTCTCAAAACTAGGAGCCAAGGATAAGGTTCAATGAGATGCCCGAGGTTAAAAAGCATCCCCTAAAAGAGTAGCACAAAGAACGACGGCCGTAGGAGAGGAGAGACCAACCGGATCAGCCCCCGATGCAACGGAAGGTGGATCCTGAGCAAGCCTAGCTACCACCCCCTCAGCACAGCGAGGGGGCGAAGAACGCCCAAAAGGCCGGAAAACGTTTTACCAACCTCAACATGAATCTTGTACTCACCCAATTGGGACCCATTTAAAGCAGCGGCAACACGACCTAGATCTTCGAAAAGTGCAAAGCATACAAAAGCAAAATGGATACCTTTAAAGTAAAGTTTTGATCCAACGTCGATAGTAGTTAAGGACCTAGAGTCCGAGAAGAACACATTCCCCCTAACCACGTTGGGAATGTTAGCAACAAACGCTGGAAAGTCCCTATTCAAAAACACATTCCCCCTAGCCACGTCTTTGCTCGTAGAGATTCCTCTAGATATATCCAGAGCAACAAAGCGGGGTAAAGGTTTAGAGACCACATTGGCGAAAGTGAGTCTTGGAGAGGGATCAACGACCGATCTGCTAGTAGGTACCAGACCTTCCTCCCAAACACCCACTTGAACACCAGTCTCACGTGAAACTCTTCCTACTACAAATGGTGGTTCTCGACTTAAAGAAAATGAAGCTTCAACTCTGTCTCTTGGAGCCCATATGGGAGAAGCCATTGTGGGCGGAGGCCAACAAAGGAATGACCACCAATAGTGCAACCAACCACCGCGCCAGTAGAGAGGCTCTTAGGCTGAGACCTGTGATGGATCATTTCGAAACTAGACTACCTGGAACGTCCTCGTTGTCGATCCCTTTAACAACCCTTTTCGCCATAGTCCGTCCGCCACGACTCGCACGAGCTCCTCCGTCAAGGTCCAATCGAACCCCTATGAGCCGGTAAGCCTCGTTGAATCTGGTTGTGTCGTCTCCATCGATTGAAGCAGGCCACAAAGTCTCGTAACAGTACCTCTTCGTCTCCAGCATCATCCCACCAGGCATGAGAGAAGGCACACCTCTAGAGAGAGCTACTAAGGTTGTTTATCCGTCGTATAGAGTCCGTAATTCTCGCTCATGTGATACGGATCCGACTACGACGAACCATGAAGAGGAATCCCTACCAATAAAGCGCGCGTGGAACACTTTTTTTTTGAAAAAAAAAACTATAAAATATTTGAAACTAACCATTACATCTTTTTTGGCCTTTAAAGTTGTTGTCTTCTCTTTGATCCCTCCGTCTTCGTGACCCTCACTATTGTGCTCTCCAATCCGAGCTGACCTCGATTTCTACATCTCACACCGACTTCATGTTTCACACCACGCCTACGTCTTCCATGACCTCCACCCCATTTTCTCCCTCTAAAACTACTAATCTAACGGCTCCTGCTCATGTATCGACTCTCTCTACTTCCTCTGTTTTACTCTATGTGATCCCACTGGCTGACAGATCTCGCGTCATGCCCCCAACCCCACCAGAGGGTTTTATAAAACCAAGCGCCACAGAAAAAAGACAACTTGGCCCTCTCATGTTTCACTCTCTCTACTCACGGTGATGTCGCCGGCTGTGCTCCGTAGGGTCTGTTTGGAAATCTTGCCTAGTATCACCGCTTGGTCTATAGTAGTGGGTTTAGAGGTCTGTGTGTCAGTCACCCCGACGTCACCTCCCCTCGACTCCTGATCATACCTATTACCAACCCATGTTTGTCCCCGCTGTCCATAGATCCACTATTTTCCTAGACAGTGCTAGACCGAGATACCCCGATCATTATGGCCCTGGGGACCCTAGGGCTAACCTACATAGGCAGGATCCGGTGCATGTAGAGATGTTTTTGCCGACCACAAACCAGTCCACTATGAGACCCTTGATAACTACACCAACGTCCAATCCGCTCGCTGGTAAATCCAACCGACTGTTGTTGGAGGTCCCACTTGCTCTCTAGGAGGGATTTGACACCCTCACAATGGATGTAGAGGAAGAGAGGTTCATCTGTATCCAACATGATCCGACAACCACCCACACTTGTGCCAACGCGACAATTGGCCTTGTCCAGAGACTGTTTACCTCTCGACATTACGCCCGAACTTCCATGGATGCCTGATACTGAAGGGATGACACCATGAGGGCTTTGTCATCTAGGACCTTGGATGGCGAATCTTAGGATTTTACTTCACCTATAAAGTAGAGAAGGACTAGATTAGGCGTGGGGAACTATGGTCATTCAAGTAGGCGCCCATGATCCTATAAGATCTCCGACCGTATATCAACTCGGCCACTCTCTAGTTATCCCGGATCCAAATGTGGGACCTGGTATCAAACCTTCTCTAGGACGGCCTATTCGTTGAAACATGCTTTGAGGTAAGAGAGACACTTGGAGGCTTCGTGGACGCTAAGAAAGATATCGTTGGAATGGCAGGGGAAGGCACGCTGGGTGAAATTTCAGAAATATCTAGCAACTTCTCTCCGTTGTTCGCCTTGTATTCTGGTCCTGGGTCATGTAACACCGGTTAGGGCCAGACTGCAATATGAAAGTCTCTTAGACTTGTGTTTCTTCTTTGGTTGTATCAGCCACCAAGAGTTGGAATGCCCAACCGAACCACTCACCACAATTAGGGGCCTCGTATTTCAACCTGTCCCTCATGGCCCCGGAGCTCCCTAATATGTGGGGAGGGATCCGTAGGGATTGATCAAACCTCAGCCAGACTCAACCCGCCCCCTTCCCACGTGGGCCTCCTACCGAGATTCAGTTCGTCGAGATTGACAATTCCCCTTGTAGGATGGCATTTCCCCCGTCCCCATCCTGATGTATCGTCCTACCGGGGTTTCCCCATTAGATTTGTCGGCCCCTACACCAAAACATGATTTCTTGCCTTATGTTTTGGCACATACCTTGGGCTGGAAGCACACATGTCTTTAACCTAAGCCTTCACCTCCGACTCTCCGAGTCTAGGACCAAGTGAGGTTGGAGAAACACATGATCCCTGCCTAATCATGAAGTCTTTCTTTAGGCGCTATGGCCCAAGTTCCTCCTTTAGGCGTAGGGAAACATTGGTGAGCCATGGCGCGACCCCGCATCCTCGATTTAAGGGCAATTGCATTTCCCCCAATCTAGAAGAAGAGAGGTTTACATACTTCCTTAGTAATGAAATTGGCTCCTCAGAAGGAAATAGAAGAGACATTTTTAAAGCAACCTTGTTAGGGAAAATGAGTGTGAGAGTGAGCAACGATCTCGCTCGGCCAAGGTCGCAACCATTGTGACTCAATGTATCCCACTTTTTCTGGCGTTCTCCCTGGATGTCTGACACCCCTACCGCCCCAACAAGATATCCACAATGAGATCAGCTGTTCAACAGACACCACAGGCGTCTTCAGGTCGAGTTAGAAAAAGATCAAAGTAAGCAATGACCGAGATGTGATCCTAAGGAGGGTTTAACCCCTCAGTATTCACGTGGATTACCTGGATATTTTAATTATTAGGTTAACGTCCCAAACAAGTCGTTCGAGACTATGTCTCACCCTTTTAGTTATTTGATTTATGTTCCTACTATTACCTTTTGAGTTTTATCTATTAATAAAATTAACTTCCATGCTTAAAAAACTATAAAATACTTGATAATCACAAACTAGCTATAAGGAAATCTCCACGTTCTTGTGTTCCTCATCCTCTAGAGAATCTATCTAGCCCTAACCCTATCCACCTGCTGATGTCGACTACTCCTACCGCCTTTACACCTGCACCGTAGTCCACTCCACCAATAGCGACCACCACGCCTTCCTTTCAATCATTGGTGGTCCCCAATCCACCTGGCCTCATTACGCCCCTATGTCCCTCCTCTAAGGTTGTCCGTCTTATTGAAGCTCGAAGGAAGAGGAACCCCAAACTCTCTTCTTCTGCGTTAATCACACCACTGGTCATTCTGGTTGAGCAAACATCCATAAAGGAGTCTACTCTAGTAGTCTTCTCCCTAGGTCTCTCCTTGTCGGTATATATTCAGGCCAAACCAAAATGGGGATGCTAGTCTAGGGTTCCCTCTCACTCTGTGCCGCAAGTGGATAACTAGTTGTCGCCCAAGGATGGTCTTGAATCCTTGGTGATGGAGGCCTCTCGGGTTATGGACGAATGACAACGGGTCTCTAAGAGTCCTCTAAACCCGATTAGGGTTTACACCTCCTTTGAGATGACACCTCTACGGGTTGTACCATCGTCAATGAAGACCCTCTAAGACGGATTCTCATCCTTCTCCATCGAAAGGATGAAGAGATGGATATCGTGGTCCCTTTCACTCCGATGGACCAAACAATCTTTTCCCGCCAACACTTTGGCATTGTGGTAAAAATCTTGGAACCAAAGCCTCTTCGAAAGGACTTTATGTTGAAGAACATTACGAGGGTATGGGGAATATCGACTTCAGGTCTGGTGGTTAAAGCCTTGGTACCGGGTATCTATGTCTTTTACTCCGAAACTCAGGAGGTTAGGGTTTGGGTTCGCAAGAATGAACCATGGTGTTTCAAAGGTTACCCGTTGATGTTAGGGGATACCATGGATCCAATGGAAAGGTATCTCCCAACCTAGATCGGCTTCAGTTGTGGGTGCATGCAAGGGGCCTCCCATCATTGGTTCAGACGAAATAGACTAGGGAAGTCATTGGATATACTTAGGGGGAATGTGTTTATGTTCCGTGTGACCAATAGGAATCTTGTTGGGGAGGGACGATGAGGGTACGATTATTGATGGATCTTCACCACCCCTTGTGCCGGACAATGGTCATGCAGTTTTGGGAATTCCCTGAACCGATCGGGTCACCCTGACCTATGACAACCTACCCACCTTCTGCTACAACTGCGGTCAAATTTGTTATGTAGAATGAGGTTGTGATCGAGAGATGCTAAGAATACCCAGGTTTGATAAATCCCTCCTACAATTCAAACCATAAAAGCTTGGCTAGCCTTATGCCACTAATTGTGGTATGGAAGTTGTGGGACAAGTGAGTCCTTAAAGTTTTTCCCCGTTGACCTCTAATACTATACCTAAGATCCTAACATCTCGAGGAAGGGGACTAATTGTAAACCCTAACACTCTACTGAACATTCAGGTAGGGAAGTCGGGGTAAGGGAGTACGAGGTTTCTCCCCTAGAGGAAGGTCATATATCGACGACTAGGTCCACCATACTTTTATGGATTGTCTCATCTGTGACAGTGGGAAAAAAGAAGGGGTCGACAGCATAACCCTGTGAAGATCAGGCAAAGGCTTGTAACCAATCTCGCTAGAAGGAACCGAAGGTTCAATGAATTTTTTCAGGAGGGGTCCCTGATGCAAGCCCATCCTCCCATTACTACTGTTGAGTTCAAGTTTAATCACAATCCTCACGAAAAAAAGAATCCTCCTCAATGGATCAAGCAACGTTTAGGCACCATCTTGAGCGATTCTTTTCAATTTTTTTCAGTTTATTAGAGTTACATGTCTTTCAAAAACCGTATGTGATTACAGTCAGTTTCTCTCACAGTTTGTTGATCATGGACCTTCTGGGGCCCTGGTCTTTGTAATGACTCTTATTTCCTATAAATAAAATATCGCATCTTTCGTTAAAAAAAAAAACTAGATATAATGTTTTTTTTCTATAACTCTGTCAAATGTGTGACACACATTATCCATAATGCCCCAGATGATTTAATAAAAATACCTCGTACTATTTGTGTTTTGCAAAAGCCCAACGGTTAGTAAATGCAACAAATATGACAGAGTTATATTTTAGGGATAATTTCACCTCAGTACCTTAAATCTTTCATATTTCATTTAGAGTACGTTAAATCTTTTTCGTGTCACCTCAATATCCTAAACTTTCATTTACGTCATTTTAGTACCCACCGTTAACTTTCCATCTATTTTTGGATGGAAAATGGTCATGTGCTTGACACATGGCCCAAATATTTTAAAAGAAGTCGAAACTACCCCTCATCTTTCAAACCCAACACTTTTTTCTTTTTCTTTTATGTTCAAAGCATTCTCATATCTGTCTTTTCCCCTCTTCCTCCTTCTTGCTAAGACAGCTCCTTGGCTTCTAGCTCACCATTGTCTCGCAACTCGTCCATTCCGACCACCAAAATGTCTTCGTGCTGCACGACAGACTCCATCATGGCGGCGACGTAAGGACAGCCGCATCCGGTTGAGTTCCCCAACTGGTTTTCTCTGCTCTTCCCAAACCTACTCAATTTATCTGCTTTACAGGCGCCCCCACACCGAGTTCATCAAACACGACGGTCCGCAACTGTAGATTTAGTATTTATACCCGAGAAAGAACACAAAGAAATTGAAACAATCAATTTGAAGGTTGGGGATTTATGGTTCACTAGGCATGGGGCTTGGGGATTTCTTGATGGATCCCTCGCCGAATTCCATCTCGTTGGGTCTATGAGTTTGAACTCTGACAACATTTTAGTTCCTCTTTCGGGGTTGGGATTCTATCTCGATGGCTCGTCAGATTCATCTCATTAGGTCTAAGGTTTTGAACTTCGATAACATTACCCTCTTTTAAAGTCCACGGCTGCATATATGTTTTTTTAGTTGGATTTGATTTTTTTCTTCAGATTTATTGTACGAATTAGGGTTGTATTTACGAAATTTGTTCTTGTATTTCTTATACAACCCAGATTTGTGGTGCATTGTCGACGAGGAATATGAACATAAAAACAATTTAAACAAAAACGTTTAAAGAAAACAAATCTAATTAACAATAAATTTTCAAATATAATATATATATATATATATACAAGTGCAATCAGGTGCGAACCATGGTTTACGGTGCGAACGTGCGAACCTGTTTGTTTAGTGTATCTGGTTTGCGGAAATAGTGTTCTCAGTTTGAGGTGAATATTCTCAGACAAAAAATTCGCAAACCAGAAACACTATTTTCGCAAACCAAATTTTCTCAAGATAAAATGCTGTTTTTCAAACTTTTTTTCCGCAAACTGGGATGCTTATTTCCGCAAACCATGTTCACTATTTCCGCAAACCAGATTTGAGGTTCGCATGTTCGCATCGTAAGGGAGGTTCGCACGTGATTGTCTCCCTATATATATATATAGGGTAGCTATCTAATACAAACGCCTCATATTGTGCGAACTACGAACGCACGAGAGCCACAGGATTTACCCAAAGTGACGTCAGCAGAGCGCGCCAGATGCTGACACGTGGCGCGCGCTGCTGGTGCACGCGCGCACAGTGCTGATAGTTTACATAGCATAGTGACGATAGTTTACATAACACAGTGCTGATAGTTTAGTACAAATGTAACCTATCAGCACATTTTGTACTAAACTATCAGCACTGTGCGCGCGCGCACCAGCAGCGCGCGCGCCCACGTGTCAGCGCTTGCAGCGCGCACCCACGTGTCAACATCTGGGGCGCTCTGCTGACGTCGCTTTGGGCGGATCCCATGGCTCTCGTGCGTTCGCAGTTTGCACAATAAGGCCATGTTTGTACCTATATATATAGGGTAAATTACATCTACATACCTCGAACAATACGACTTTAACGATTTACTACCCCTGTCACACCCCGAATTCAGTAAGACCGAACCCGGAACGCGAACGGTGAAACAATAAAACAATTTTCAAACACTTTAATAAAACCGCTTAACATCACCACTTGAGTTAAACAAAATAATATCTTACAACTTAAAATACGTCCAAAACAAGCGGACAAAAACCAACGCGTACGTCGCTAAAACTCCACACAAAAAAAACGGACTCCCGCTCCTAGCTCTTCAAGCTTCGAGAGCTCCCCTAGTCCGTCTCGCGACCAGTACCTGTAGGAAAAGCAGCTAGGGGTGAGCGTTCGCTCACCACCACAGATACCAGACTGACTACAGCATACTAGCAGAAAATGCTGGAAACATCAACAACAAACGAACACCGGGGACTACCATCCCCAAACTCAAGTAACCCGACGGTCACCTGAACTGTTACTTTCCCCAACCAAGTCAACACCCGGACACGTAATGTAGACCCGACACAGCGGTTACGACCTCAACCCAGAACGCGAATAATAACCACGCAACACCCAAGATCACAAAGGATCGCACACGACAAACAAGATCACAAAGGATCGCACTTCAGCTGCTCAGTGCCAGTTGCTAACCGGCTGGGCTCGAGCCTGCCCCACACAACTTTCCCCGAACGCAGTCGGGCCAGGCGGTCGACCTGTTAGCGATATATTCCGCAATACTTCTCCGATAGCTAATCGGAAGGGGAGCCGCCCTCCATCGCCCAAGAATGCACAACTTTACCGATGGTTAGTCGGAAGGCTAGCCAACCCCCACGCGCGCGACCACTTGACCCCTTTATTGTCAGGCGGGCCCCCAACCTCAGGCAATCACAATCAACACCCAAGGTTCAACAAATAGCAACAACACAGGTTTAACACCCCACCGGCACACATGGCCACCCACGACACACGAAACAGTATCACACGGGTTCAACACCCCAACGGTACCCACGACACACAAACAATAAACACATGGGTCCAACACCCCAAAGGCACACCTGACCACCCACGACACACAACGGTAAAAACACGGGTCCAACACCCCAACGGCACTCATGGCCACCCACGACACACCAACAGTAATACACGGGTTCAACACCCCAAAGGCACTCATGGCCACCCACGACACACAACGGTAAAAACACGGGTACAACACCCCAAAGGCACTCATGGCCACCCACAACACACCAACAGTAATACACGGGTTCAACACCCCAACAGCACACATTGCCACCCACAAACACAACCAATTCAATCAACCTCCGGGCACAACCAAATGCCACCAGTATTTCTATTGTTCGATAAGTTCACTCATCCTACGGCACTACTAAGTGTCACATGCCTTTCTATTGTTCGATACGTTCACGTATCACACGACACCACCAGGTGTCGCCTGCATTTCTAGTGTTCGATAAACTTACTTATCCTACGACACCAACAGTGTCACATGCATTTCTACTGTTCGACAGGTTCACTCAACCTACGACACCACCAAGTATCACATGCAGTTTTATTGTTCGACAGGTTCACTTATCCTACGACACCAACCGTGTCACATGCATTTCTACTGTTAACTTTCCCTAGCCAGGGCCGAGATCCGGCAACTTTTCCCTACCTCGTAACGTTTTCCCAAAAGTCCACGCCTAAGCTCCGGCGTGCTCGCGATCACTCGCCTAGCTTTCCCTTGCCGCGGTCCTCGGCACGATCTAACAAGATCACAATTAAGACACTTTTTAAGTTTGCAGATAAAGCTGAATTTTAATGAATTTGACGCCCAAACTCAACCCCGACAATGTCTATCACTCCCAAACTTCCCAATTACTCGACATTGTCAATAATGGGCCCGGAAAGGCCCGATTTGCCCGACTCGGCGTATCTGCCCGGGATTGGGAAACGCCCTTCCGGGGCTCCGAAAATTCCCGTTTTTGTTGCTACGATCTTAGAATAATTCAAGGGTTCCAATGCAATCGACGGAATCAATTTCCGACTTCCGAGCGATTTAATTCGCGTTTAAAGTTTCTAAACCCGAAATTCCCAACTTTCACAATTTAATTCCAAAATTCGTTCCGGGTGTGAATTAACGACTTGGGGTTCGTCCTAAACCACCCGAACACGAAAACCCGAGACCCGAACACGTGGGCCCCACCCGGCCATCAAGACCCGTGGGTGGCTGGACCGGTTCCGGCCAGCCACCACCCACGGTGGCCGGAGCTCCCCCGAGCCTCCGGTCACCGGAAACCGATCATTTTTTGCTCCAAAACATCACCAACGAACCCCACACCCCAACTCATCCATAGCTAACTCGTTTCAACACAAAACCCTATCTTTTAAAAGTACCAAAACGAAAATCGGATAGGTGCTCACCGTAGGGAATGACGATGGGAGCTCGATTCTTCAACCGTTGAGACGATCCGTTGGTTGGATCTTCGGGAAATCCCTAAACCCCAACATTTTCTTCTCTTTTTCTCTCCTTCTTCTCTCTTCGTTCTCTCCCCTTTTCTCTCTCTTATTTTCTCCTTTTTTTTCTCTAAGTGTAGTCTTCCTTTGTTTTGTTCAAAAATACCTAACACCACCACTTGTGTGACATGTGGCAAGTGGGTCCCACCCTTTAAACAAAATATCTTGTAGATATAGATATTTCTGCCAGATTCGCGAAATTCGGTCATCTCGGGCCCCAAACGGGCACATTTTCCAAGAAATTATGAAACTTCACGGGCTAAAAGGAAACGGCTCAACTAAGACCGTTGTGACGACGGCTAAGCTTTTTGGATCCAAAACGAGCCTCGAACGGACGAAAACGTCGTTCGGTTGACTTTTCCGGCAAAAAGTCAACCTTTCCCAAATTGGTCAGAAAGTTGCCCTGAGTCCCCCAGAACTCACTTTGGTCGACATCGGGGTCAACTTAAGTCCGATATGACCCTCGTGGTCAAATTTAGGTTCATTTAGGTGTCTGCCCAAAATTTTTAAATTTTCCTGTTTTTCGCCGATTTGACTGGCGTTGAACGGGAGTGGTTCTTATAACCCCAAAGTTTATTCTAACATTCGCCTACCCCAAACTAACCAATAATTACGACGTTACCCCCTTCCGTCCACATTTCCGTTTGCGCACTGTTCACCTTTTTTAAAATTCCAAAACGCCCTTATTATTCATTATAAAACCTATTTTCAATTTTTAAAATATATTTATTAAACAATATTTTTTATTCTTATCCTCTCTTCTTTCCACCTCTTCTTTTAACTTTCTTATCCTTTCTCTTTCAAAGGCCTCATCGGCATCCATGGTGAGACCTCACCGGCATCCAAGACAAGATGTCATCGGCGTCCTTCGTCTCCGACGTCCTTCATCTCCTGCGTCCACGGAGAGACTACACCGGTGTCTAGGGAGAGACCTCACCGGTGTCCTTCTTCATCGCTCTCGACCACGGCGAGGGGATCACGGGGCGTCAGTGGGCAAAGCCAAGGGCGAGACCTCACCGATTTCCTTAATTTTTGGTGTTTTATGAGATTTGGGTTTCTGATTTTTGGTGTTGTATGAGATTTGGGTTTGTGATTTGGGTCTGGAACTTCGGAGGGTTGGAGGTGGTCAGAGAAGAGGATTGGGGGTTCTCCATATTTTGGTGGGGTTAAACAAAAGATAATTGGGTTTGTGACTTGGATCGGAGAAGAGGGTTTGTGATTTGGGTATGGAACTTATGCTACTGGTTTGATGTGTATGAAGAAGATGAACAAACTACTGGTTTGATGTGAATGAAGAAGATGAACAGAATCAGTAAAAAAAGAATTTAAACAAAAGAAATTGAAGAAAAAATGTAGTTAAAAAGGATTAAAATTTTGATTTTTTAAAAAACAAAACTATTTTTAAATAAAGACTAAATTAAGAAAAAACAAAATATCATTTTTTTAAATAAGAATAAAACTATTTTTGTAATTAAAAATATTAATTTTATAAAATGGAAACTGATTTTTTAAAATAAACCTGATTTTAAAAAATATAAAAGAATTTAAATGAATTATTTATCTATTTATTTATAAACATTTTTATTTTTTAAAATATTAAATTAAATAATATTAAAGAATATTTGATAAGAATTAATTTAAATATATTTGATTTAATGGGAAAAAATAATTATAGGGTATGAGTGGTATGAGAGTGTAAATTCGGATAATAGTAAAGGGTATTTCGTTCATTTTACAAAATAAATAACAGCTATGGATGGAAAGGGGGTAACGTCGTAATTAATGGTTAGTTCGGGTAGGCGAATGTTGCGAATAAACTTTGGGGTAGTAAACTGTTAAAGTCGTATAGTTCGGGGTGTGTAGATGTAATTTACCCATACATATATTAAGTTAAATCTGATTATTATATATTTTGAAAAATAAAATCTTTTTTTTTATATATATTTTTAAAAAAGCAAACTGGTTTTTTGAAAAATAAAAATATGATTTTTTATAATAAAACTGATTTTAATAAAAAAAATCGACTATTTTATTATTGATTGTTTTAAAAAATAAAAATTTATTTTCATTGAAAAATGAACTTAACAAAATATATACTGATTTTTATAAAATAAAAATAAAATTTGAAAGTCAATGACATGAGTTTGAAAATTTGATTGTTAGTGAAGATATTATGATCATTTTACTTGGTTTGGATGGAAAATCAAATGGAAAGTTAACGGTGGGTATTAAAATGATAAATTAAAATTGAAGGTATTCAAGTGACAAAAAAGATCGTATAATTTAAAGACGAAAAGTAAAATGGCGTCTGCTAGGGTTTCCCAACGCCGCTGTCATACTCCCCTCTCCCGGCCTTCGTCTGGTGCTTCTCCCCCCGATTGGGGATGGATTCAACCTTTCCTCTACCCCTATCCCATGGGATTGATGATATCCTTTTGAAATCGCAATTTTTCTCCCGTCGTCACAGGCGATGACGACACTCTCTGGTGCTGCCTGCGGGGCCGAATCTTCCTCCGCTGGTGCTGATACCTGGATACCATGGGTTGATTTCGAGTTCTCCGACCTTATTGGTGTCTCGGACGTCCTTATCCTACGATTCCTCGAGTTCAACTGTGGGCTCTCGGGAATCTCTGCATGGTCTGAGCAACCCGGCGCCATTACCCCCGCTGTCTCCATCGCCCGAGTCAGGCCTGGATGCGATCCTCTTCCAAGGTTGGGAGTAGCTTCCTGCCTCCCCAGCGTATTCCCCACCGATGCCGTCCTCGCAACAAAGTTGGGATCCGGGTCCGATACCCTCCCCACAGCGATTGAGACCGGACCTGCGGGTCCTGGCTTGGAATTGTCGGGGTATGGGCTCTTCTCTACACAAACAAAAACTGCAAATCCTACTCTGGGAGCAGCGGCCCCACCTGTTATTCCTCTCGAAAACTTTGCTGGATGCTCACAATTGCGCACTTCTATCACGGTCTTTGGGATTCTAGGACTACATCTATGTGCCGTATATCCAGGGGTCTACACGAGGGATCGGGAATACACCGAACCAACGAGGCTTAGCCCTTTTTCGGGTCACGGGACTGGGCGTGAGAATCTGAGGGTCGTCGGCCAGGTTCATCGACGTGGAAGTCTCAACCTCGGGCTATGATGAGATCCGGCTGACAGGTATCTATGGTGAACCACGTATGGATCGTAGGCATCTCACTTGGGAGCTGATTCGTAACCTTCATACCAGTACAAAACCGAACTGGATACTAATTGACGATTTGAATGCCATACTCGACGCTGATGAAACCACGGGGGGAGGCCCTATCCAATCAACCTTGTGGATGATTTTTCTGCAATGGTCTAGGACATCCATCTGGTTGACATCCTAATGACTGGTCACCAGTACAGCTGGTATAGGGGTCGTAGGCATGATGAACAGATCCAATCACGCCTGGATAGAGCACTAGTTTCTGAATCCTTTTTCTCTAATCTACCAAATATGAATTTCCAAATACTGGGGTGACTACATCGGACCACTGGCTGGTGCTACTGTCTTTGGCTATCCAGATCCAGTATGAACGAGCCTTGGGTGTACAAGAGACATTCTGGCGTTAGAGGGTGAAGCAGAATTGGTTGGACGAATGTGACCGCAACACAAAAATTTTCCAGGCCGCATGCTCGTACCGGCGACTGATAAACACGGTCTTGGCTCTGAAGACTGAGGCAGGGGATTTGGTTATGTGGGAAACAGGCATGCGCCAACTAATTGAGGACTTCTTTAGTCGCCTGTTCACTTCCACCCTACCAGACCTTAGTGATTTCCCTATTCATCTCCAGCCGGACATTTCTCTGACTAACAATACCATGCTCTTGTATCCACGTCTTGCCGATGAGGTTCAAACGGTCGTGTTTCAAATGGGTCCAGATAAATCTCCAGGACCGGATGGCCTGAACCCATGCTTCTACCAACACTATTGGCCTCTGGCGGATGAGGTCGTCCGATTTATTCTGGTTGCGCTGGCTGCTCGGTGTTTTCCCCCAACTATCAATGATACCTCCATCGTGCTTATCCCAAAGAAGCTTGATCCGGCGAAAGTCACAGATCTCTGGCCGATAGCGCTCTGCAATGTGGTGTTCCGAATTCTCTCTAAGGTTCTAGCCAATCGTCTGCTGCCCCTCCTTCACACGGCTATATCAGATACACAAGGGGCGTTTTTCCCGGGGCGTTGCATCCAGGATAATATTGTGGTAGCCTTTGAAATTATTCATCACCTCCGGTAGAAGAGGCAGGGATCAGTGGGATTTATGGCCCTGAAGCTCGATATGAGCAAAGCCTATATGATTAGGGATGACAGTTTGACCCAGACCCGACGGGTACCCGATGATCCCGACCCGATCGGGGCGGGTTCGGATCGGGTATATCCACAACCGGGGTGGGGATCGGGGCGTTGACCTGGTATATTGACCGGGTCCGGGGTGGAGTCGGGATTGGTATGCCCCGCCCCGATAGGTCCAACTCAAGCATACCATATGCATCTTAATGCAAAAATAAGATGCCATGGTTCGATCTCGTGACCTAATGGTCATGAGAGCTGCGATTTTACCAACTCAACTACAAGTAATTTGTGATGTTTACAGGTTAGTGTTATAAAAAGATGAAGTCCGGAGCCCACATGATAAAATTAAAATGAACATAAGGGAGACTCGAACACAAGACCCATGTCTAATAATTAAGAGGTTCTACCAATTCAACTATGACCAATTTATGTTTTGTAGTGTGTTTTTAAAATATAATTATAGCAAAACTCGTATGTGATTCCAAATGCTATTTAAATCCCACATCGCCCATTATCTACAAAACTACTTCGTCTTCCCCCTATAAAATAAGACACTCTTCCTTTTTTAACTCATATATTTTTTTTCTGAATTTTATAATTGAACCCAATCTTGGGCTATATATAATGAATTCGGTTTGCTAGTAAAATATTTTTTTACCCAATTTTTTTTAGTCTTTTATAGTTCTATATTTATTAAATAGAACTGGTCCGGGGCGGGTCGAGGGCGGGGTGAAATCGGGGCAAGGCCGGGTTCGGGGCTAGGTTTTGAGGATCGGGTCGGGTTCGGGTTTTGCGGTACCCGACCCAAACCCGCCTCGTTGCCATTCCTACCTATGATAGGGTGGAATGAGATTATCTGCTTCGGATCATGGAGAGGCTAGGTTTCTCTGCATACTGGATTGAGCTGATGGCGTACTACATGTAATCAGTTCGTTATACTATCACATCCGGGGGACGGGACACCTCTAAGTCGTCCCCGACTCGGGGTCTACGTCAAGGGGACCTTTTATCTCCATACCTATTCCTATTCTGCATGGAGGGATTGTCATTTCTGTTACGACAGGCCCAACTCGAGGGACGGTTGCAGGGGATAAGTGTGGCACGACATGCCCTAGAGATAACTCACATCTTCTTCGCCGATGACTGCTACATCTTTTGCCGCGCGACAGCAGGAGATGCCAGACAATCAAGGACATCATAGGGCTCTTTGGAACACTATCTGGCCAGGTCCTCAACCTAGAGAAGTCTTCCATCCTTTTCAGCCGCAACACCACTCCAGCCATGAAACTTTAATGCTGTCAGATTCTGGCTATACAGGAGACCTCGGAAGCATCCATGTACTTGGGTGTTCCCAATATGATTGGCCGGAATAGAGCAGCAACAATGGCGTATTTAGGCACTCGGATAATCAAGTGTATCCGATCATGGGATGGTAAGCTTCTCTCGCCGGCTGGTAGGGAGATTATGATCCACTCGGTCCTCACCTCTCTCCCGGTTTGTGTAATGTCCGTCTTTATGGTACCTCAAAAGATCATTTCTCGGATCCACGTGGCTCTAGCCCGGTTCTGGTGGGGTGGGGGGGGGGGTGGGGGGGAGTTGGGGCGTCCATTTATCTGGCAAGACTGGGATTATCTGTGTAGGCCTAAGGAAGCAGGGGTATGGGATTCCGTCACCTGAGCGATGTAACTACGGCCTTGCTGGGAAAACAAGCCTGGAATCTGCTTCACCGTCCTCATTCCTTAATGACCATGTCTTAAAGGCTCGGTACTTTCCTACGGTAGGATTCATGGAGGAAGGAGTCAAAGCCAACCAAAGTTTCATCTGGGCGAGTATCCTATCTGCCCAGCCCATTCTGAAAGAGGTCCTGAGAATAGCGATCAGTGATAGGATGGATACTATGGTCCTCAGTACGCCCTGGTTGGTTGGCCCCGACCCTATGGTCACGTCTACTAACCCGGCCCTGGTAGGGGCTACGGTTGCTGGCCTTATGGTAGAAGGACATCAGCGTTGGAATGCTGCCAGGACGCTTGAAGTCTTCTCGGCTGAGGAATAAGACAATGTCCTTCAAGTCCCATTGTCAGCTCTCCGAACCCAAGACTCTTGGTATTGGACGACTGAAAGAACATGCCACTATACCACCAAAACGGGATATTACACTATAACACACAAATGCAGTGCCCTGCCCCCCCCCCCCCCCCCCCCCCCCACGCCTCCTCATATTCCTGTGGTGGGCTCTCACAAATACTCTCCAGGTGGCCACTAACCTGAACCAGATGTATGTCCCAATCGCTCCTACATGTGATATCTGTGGCCGGGACCCGGAAACGGTGGACCACCTCTTCCTGCACAGACATGTTGGTCGCAGGTGGGTCCGCTTCTCCCACAGGGCACTAAGGGCATGTTTGTACAATGGTGGGAGGGTATATCAGCAGCTAGGACCCGGAGCAAATGACGGAGATACTCTCTATCTTATGGGAAATCTGGAAGGCCAGAAATGAGCTTAAATGGAAGCAGACGTCCCCGACAGCTCTTCGGGTGATTTCATCGGCAGTAACTCACCTCAAAGCATGTCGTGAAGCTAAGGCTGCCTCTCCCAAACATCGCTGCACCCCGGTAAGTTGGCTGGCTAAATGGACCCGTCCACCGATCGATATGACCATTACTAATGTGGATGGGGCGATTTTTCAGGACACTCACCAATCGGCCTAGGGACTAATAGCCCGGGATACGGCGAGCTCGGTCCCATTACTTGCAAATGGTATCCTCCCGGGTGTCTGGTCCACAATCATGACTGAAGCCATTGCTATAGCCACAGCCTTGAAGAACGTGTCGATGCTGCGGACAAGGGTGGTTATCCGCTCGGACGCGCAAGTGCTAGTCAATATGATTCTCCATGATGTTCCTCTAGTCTCGCCAATTGGAACTATTATTCGAGATACTAGAGAGTTGCTTTCTCAACAAGAATGGACTTCCCTTCAGTTTGTCAAAAGAACTGCGAATAGGGCCCCTCACTGACTAGCCAGGGAGGCCCATTCTGTGCCTGTTACTCAGTGGTCAGACCCTGTGCCCGACGCACGACAATGTATTACTGATTCGGAACTACGAATAACACTTACAATTTTCGCTCGAGAAAAAAGTGACAAAAAAAATTAAGTTATTCCATACAGAAAAAGATTTAGAGTACCAAAATAAAATTATCCCTATATTTTATAGGTAGTTTTTACCGAGAAAAAAATGGTTTGCGGTTAAGATCCGCAAAAAATTAGTATAAGGTTGGTGGATAGAATCATCCTTTGAATTTATTATATTAAGGAGACATGGAAACCATGTGAATGAGATGGATTGGCAGGTACCTAAGTTGGGCAACTTGCATTCCATCTCCTCTTCAACATCCATTCAACACCACAATGATTAGTTGGCGAAAGAAAGATGCAATGTTAGTGATTTTACAAGTACTATCAATTGGGTCAAGTTACATGAACTTGATTGTGTTTCAGGAATAAAACAATTACAGATCGTCTCAGTTCAGATTAAACGAATGGTCCACGGAGAGTCGGAGACTAGTCGAGTGACATGATGTGCCGTGTTTACATGATATTTGGGGAAGAGAATGTGAATGATGGCATAACAAGCGCATGAGCCCAAGGAAGGAGGTCTCTGTTCTCGTCCTCATCCTCAATATACACTTTGGGGCCTTTGTTACTGTGAAAAATCTATGAAAAATTGTGCCGTTAATAGAAGTTCGTTGACTCAATATGAAGCATCAATAGTGTTGGGTTTGTTTCAATTAATTGGAACAACACCCAAAGCTCATTTGGGGCAACTTAAGCCCAAATGGAGATATGGTTTCTATATAGCCACTAGAAATCAGATTTGGAAGTGTGAGTGCCTCCATTGTTGAGAGAGTGAAGCAAAAAGAGAGAAGAGGTGCAGATTTCCAGTCCGACCAGCCACGTTCAAGAGCCCGATCGGAGGTTCATACAAAGTCCGATGATTCTGATTTTTGGAGTGAATGTTCTCCACATATAGGTCTTCAAAGTGGACGGTGGAATTTGGGTTTTGACGGTTCGTTTTTCAGATACACGAGCTGCAAGTTGGGCCACCAAATTGGTGAGATTCCTCTTCTTTCTTGAGTTTTGTTGCTAGTTCCAACACTAGGTTGTGTTGAGATATTGTGTATGCCTCTAATTTGATTAGAGAGATATTGTACCCATTAAAGTTGATAGTGGATGATTAAGAGGCCTAGAGGGTCCCGTGGTTTTTACTTCTCGTCTTGAGAAGGTTTTCCACACTAAATCTTGTGTGCATTGTGTTTGGTGATTTGCTCTGTTTGTTGGTTTCCTACTTGGTTTGCACAAGTGTGGAAGAATTGATTCCGCCCTGTTGCATTTATCTGTTGTTATTTAGTATTCTCCCTATCAAATAGCTCCTCTCTATCTCTTTCTTTCTGTTCAATGTTGTTATCGAATTACGATACTTTTTGTAAGATTGTTTCTCGATCAGGAATTAAAGCTGGTCCTGATCACCATGCTTCCAAGGTAAAGGTCCGAAAGGGATCCGACCAAGGTAAATAATCAGGAGATAGTGTCTGGTGCATCCCGTCCGACCAAGTCGAAGAAATTGGCGACAGATTCCGGTGCACCCAGTCCAACCAAGCTTTGCGACGCAGAAGAATGTGATGTGGAGAAATACCAAATAACAGCGGATAACACACAAAAATATTCAAAGTGCAAGAAATATAAACGGAGACAACGATATACGTGGTTCGGCAATGTGCCGACATCCACGGGACAACGACGAGCTCCTTGTATTATCTGAGAAATTACAACCCTAATGTCTATTTCTCAATACAAGCCGGTAATACAAAAAAAAAATCGATCTTTCGTTAGCGATAAACTAACTCCAAGATCAAGACAAATCACCTTGTCATCTTCTTAATTTTGTTGCACAAAATTATCAATACCAAGATCAAGCCATTACCTTTGCTGCCACATCATCACCAAAAAAGTGTTTTCTCCTTAGTCATGGAACGTAGCCCACAAATGCACTTAGATGAACCAACCCATATTTAATGCTCCAAACAAGAATTAATAAGCATTAATGATCATCTTAAGTGACAAAGAAAGAACCTCTTTAATGCTTGATCACTTACGGCTCCACCAAATGAGAAAGCAATAGCCAATGAAGCCGAGAGATGCTCTGTCCCAAAAATGCAGCTCAAGCAAAATTGCTCTCTCCTCTGTCAAGAGAAAGCCGTCGCACACCCTGTACAAGAATAAGCCACCGAATCGAAACAGGCACCAGATCTCTTTTCACTGTTCGGCTGCTCTCTTTTTTGTTCTTTTCTTTTTGCTCCAACAAAAGAGCTGCTGCAACCAAGGGAACAAAAACCCTACTGTTCACTATATGAGTGCCAACACAACACAAACCAAATGGGCTTCAGTTGGTTGGGCTCATAATTGGACTTTGTTCCATTTAATGAAACAAGCCCATCAGAATGGAGGTGCTGGATCCTCTTCTTCTGATCTGATCACTTCGGTGAAGGGTAATGGGCAGTGACATCCTCGAACTTGTAGAGTTTCATGGCGACGGGAACTGGTCACCGGAGCCGTTTAGAGAGGAAGGCTGCTCTAGAGAACTCAGGCAAGGATCAAGAGGCTGAAATCTTTGTGAGTAGTATTCCGTTTGAGTCATCAGTGGAATGAGTTCAGGCAAAGATGGTCTGTGGAATGACACCCTCCTTAAACCCCCCAAAATGATAGAGTCGACCTCCCAAACATTTTCGGATTATTATATTGTAAAGACTAAGCCAGGAGCTCATTCTCTAAGTCGGGAGAGAATTGTCAATCATGTTGAAGTGTGAACACAGATCGCTGAAGCTCGTAAAGCTTATTCAGATCAGCCTATTCCAGCGAAGGCTTCTGTTAAAACATCGGACAATGAGGAGTGAGTCATCGACGAGGGTTGATTTCGTCTCGCTTGTAATTGGTATGTCTTGAATTTACGGTAACTTTGTTTTCGGGATTTACCCCTTTAGCTCTTTTGAGAATTCTTTTGAAATCGTTGATTTTTCCTATTCTTTCTTGGACACGTGATTCCTACGTTTTTTTGAAAAGTATTATCTTAATAAAAAAAACCGAGTCGATAAAAAAATAGAACTTCGTTGACATTTTTTTCACGTATAAAAGTTTTATTTGTCGTAAGTTTCACTCAAAAGCAAGGTCTCATTTAATAGTCTTCGTTAGTTTGATATCAAAGCTTGTATAGATTATTAAGATATTTGGATTACTATGTGGTTTGACTATTATCAAGGTTCTCTTGACCAATTTGATATCAAAGCTTGTATAGACTGTTAAAATATTTGGATTACTATGTGGTCTGACTATTACCAATTGATCAAATACTTAAATACTTGGTTTTTTGGGCCACTCATAAAAATGTGGGAGAAATGAACTTAACGGTGGAAGTGTTTCATTACAATTGTTGTTGTTTTTCAAATTGTATCAAATGAAACAAAATTTATGGAGAATCATCCATTAACTTAAAAACTATTAGAATTCATTTCATCTTTTTTTTAAGTAAATAAGATTTCATTACTCAAAATCGGATGCAGAAGCTTCGGAATGGGGTTTGTCAACCGATTCAAATTCAATACAGAATGAGACCAAATAAAAGCATTACGAGCTAATTCATGAGCAACTCATTGGGTTCTCTACGAACATGAATGACTTTCACCCCTGTAATCTGACTAAGGATGGCCTTGCAGTTTTCGATGATCCCTCAAAGGCGAGAGTAGACTTAATGGACTATTTATAGCCAATACCACCCCTAAACAACTTGTTTCCACAACCCCTGACATCCATGCACTATCACGAAACCAGAGAAAAGCCTCTTTAACCACACATGCTTCCACTAATTCAGGGTTTATAAGAAACGGTAGATTTAAGCACTTGATTCCCCTCACCGTTCTCGGAGCGTCCTTGTAGACCAATCCGCCTGCACCTCCATGACCCTCCATTAATGCTCCGTCTGCGTTGACTTTAAACTGTCCCTACATAGGCTTCCTCCAACTTCTCAGGTTTGCTAAATATCCTGAGTTGGGAGCAACAATCCACACTTGTTCCTCTTGCCACTCCGAAGTCAAGGTCTTTGTAGCATATTAAATAGTCTCAGCTGGTGCCTATTTCCCTTTCCAAACACGGGTGTTCCGAGCCTTCCACAGCTCCAAACACCCTATACCGATCAGAGTAGCACTTTTCTACGAGCAGTTCTCCCAACATAATTCTAGCAAGTTACTTATCAGAATTTTGATACATCACTCCAGGAATCCTACTCCATACAGCATGAGCAAGAATGCAGGCAAATAGAACACGGATGTCTTTTTCTGCTTCCCCACACACATTAAAAGGCCCAACACCTCTACATGTCTCCCTCGGAGACACTTGACTATAGGTAGGATACGTGAAGCCTCCCTCTAAAGAAATTGTGCTACCTTGGGGTGACTTGTAAAGACCAAATTTTCTTCCAAAGTGTCTCTGCTCACGATTCCATCTCGCAAACTCTGCCTTGAAGCCCCTATACACCGCACGCACCGAGTAGACCCCATCTCTTGTACCCTTTCAGTACCAAGAGGAACTCGGAGCACTGTTCAGCATCCCGGGGAGAGAGCACTATCTGAATCAGTTCCACATTTCAAACTCGCGACGTAGGTACAGTTAACATGCTTACCATCCAATTCTCCACCTAGCCCTCAACATCAAATAACCACCCTGAATCAGAACCGGCCCAGGGAGCCCTGGAAATGAACGTCTACTCCCTTAAGCCGATTCTTTTTCTAATCCCTTCCCGAACTACATCTTGAGATACATTAGATTGTTCCAAATAGGACTAGCATTACCCACTTTACGAGCAATAATAAAGTCAGATAAAGGAAAATATTTAAGCTTTAAAATTTTGTCAACTAGGCTACTTGGATTGTGCATTAAAATTTGTCCTTGTGTACCAAGCAAGGCCACATTAAAATCATGCAGGTGCTTGAAACTGAGGCCACCCTGAAACATATGGTTACAAAGTGAGCTCCATTTACGCCATTCGATACCAGCCCCTGTTTTGTTATTACACGACCACCATAATATGTTCATGATAACCTCAATATCCCTAATCGAAGTTACTGGCAACAAAAGAACACTTATAGTGTAAGTTGGAAGTGCTTGAACTACTAACTTTAGAAGTTCCTCTTTTTCAGCTTTACTGAGTAGTAGCTTGTCCCAATTACTGAGTCTGAGTATGATTCAATCTTTCATAACTCTGGTCATCCCCAAAATATCCTCTATCCATTCTCTCTTAGACGATTGTGTATTCGCGCTATAAGATATATAGAGGACTTCTGTACATTGATCTACTGACCAGAAGCTCGTTCATAATGACCTAGCAGGTCCTTTCAATTCTCCGCTTCCTCCTCTATGGCCTTTCTGAAGAAGAAGCTATCACTTGAAAAAACAAGAGTTATTTACGATAAGGTACCCTAATGTTTCGTCCACGAACGATAAGGTACCCTTATGAATTTTTTGTCCGATAAGGTCCCCAAATGATTCGTCCACGAACGATTTGGTTAAAATTGGCATATTCCATTAGAAAACTAACGGAATATTCCTCCAAATCAGGCATGTGCAGTTAAGTGGGGTGTGAAATGACGATTTTACCCTTTCTTATTTTAAGCTTATAAATTTGATAGACAAAATTACCATTATACCCTTAATTATATAATACAATAAAAATATAATAATAAATAAATAAATAAATTTAAATTTTTTTAAATTTTAAAATTAAAATTTTTAAAAAAATAATAGAAAAAGTTTAAAATTTTAAAAATATTAAATAAAAATAAAATATTAAAATAATAAAAATAATAAAATAAAATACTAAAATAATAACATAAAATATAAAAAAATAATAAAATAATTAAAATAATTAAAATAATAAAATAATTAAAATAATAAAAATAAATAAAATAAAATATTAAAATAATTAAAATAATACAATAAAATATTAAAATAATAAAAATATTAAATATTAAAATATTAAAATAATAAAAAATTATAATAATAAAATAGAAAATTGTAAAAAATTAAAAATTTGAAAATTTAAATAAAAAATAAAAACTGATTTTTGAAAATAAAAACTGATTTTGAAAATAAAAACTGATTTAAAAAAAATAAAACTGATTTTTAAATATAAAATCTGAATTTTTAATATACAAAAAAATTAATTATTAAAAAAATAAAAACTGATTTTTAAATATAGAAATCTAATTATAAAAAAATAAAAACTTATTTTTGAAAATAAAAACCAAATTCAGTTTTTTTTTTAAAAAAATTTGAAAAAAATATATAATTTATTTATTTTATTTTGAAAATTAAAAATAATTAGAAAATATAAATTAAAGAAAAATAATAATTGAGGGTATAATGGTCTTTTCACTCTTAAGTCAAAAGTCAACTGAAATGTCAAAGGGCAAAATAGTCATTCTACATAATTTTGTTAGTTTTTTAACAGCATTAACCCAAATCGTTCGTGGACGAATCATTTGGGTACCTTATCGGACAACAAATTCATAAGGGTACCTTATCGTTCGTGGACGAAACATTAGGGTACCTTACCGTAAATATCCCCAAAAACAAATAAGTAATTGAGGGAGCTCCCCTCACTACTGTAGAACCAATTATCAGCCCCCATTGTTCATAATCAGAAATTAAATGGGAAAGTCCTTCTGCACACACGATAAATAAATATGGGGATAACGGGTTACCCTATCGCAACACCCTACCAGGCAAACTGGGTCATAGACGACGACCCTCAATCGACACCCATAGCTGCGGTGTCCTTACACATGAAATAACCAATTTCACCTATCTTTCAGAAAATCCCATTCTTATAAGTACTCTCTCCAAATACCCATAATCAACCTGTTCATATGCTTTACGCATATCAACTTTCATAGCCCTCTGTCCAACCTTGACTTTCCTTTTATTCCTTTGAAAGTGTAGTACCTCTCTTGAGATAATGATGTTATTAGTGATCAGCCGCCCTTTCAAGAAGGCACTGTGGGATTCCGAAATCGAACTCTGCAGTTGCGAAGCCATTTTATTCACTATAACCTTCGATATAATTTTGTAAGCAACATTACAAAGGGCTATGGGACGAAATTCCCCATTACCGAAGGTCTTCTTGTTTTCGGGATTAACACCAAGTTGGTGTTATTTAATTCAGAGAGAATAATACCTATTTCAAATGCTTATTGAACTAATTTAAGGAAATGACAATTTAAAGACGACTAACACCTTTGAAAGAACCTCGGGTTGAAACTGTCCAGACCTGACACTTTCGAAGGCTGCATGCTAAACAAGGCCCTTCATACTTCCTCCATCTCAATCGGACGGAGTAGCTCCAAATTACGATCCTCTGTTCCCGATCATGGCATCAATAAACTAACATCATCTTGAGCAGTGACTTCTTGTTGATATAATACCTAAAAATACAAGGTAATAACCTCCTCTAGTCCCGCTCCCCATTCTCTCACAGTCCCATTATCATTTTTCAGCTTGTAAATCCGATTTTGCATCCTTCTAGTAGATGAAAAGTTATAATAGATTTTGGCTTGTCGACCTTTTAAATAAAAACACTGCAATTTTTGGTTAGTAACGAGGGTATTTTGGTAAAATCACCGCATGATAATTCTGGAGGTAGCAGAAGTGTCATGATCTATTCAAAACATTTATCAATTGGAAACACTTTTTTATCAACCATATTCAAAACATTTATCAAATGTAAACGTTTATCAACACACACACATTACCTGGATGCAAAATATTTATCAACTTGGAACACTAATTTTATCATTGTGGTCGAAACATTTATCTGAAAGTTCTGAACTTGATCCTCAATAGTTATCGCTGTTAAATATGGATCACTCAGTATAAAAAACGAGTTTATTAACAATGGTTTTAAAAAAAACACATGAAATTATGATGAACAATTGATAAAAACATAAAACATATTATATAGATTCAAAATCGAAGAACATGATTGATGTGATTCGAAGTTAAATAAGGATCAACTCGAAGAATACATAGAGTTCTATTTTGATCTCGATTTTGTTACTCCAATTATGTAATGAAGAAGAAAGTGCTAGTGTAACTTTTTTCAGCTTGATCAGTTTGGGATTTAACGATTTGCAGAAAAATAGAGCACGTTTTGTATGTTTGATTCTTGTGTGAGTGACAATCATGCCATTGATTTTATGAAGAATGAAAAAGTGTGGTGTTTTGTTGTGTTTTGGAGTGATGGTGTTGGATCTTATATGGATATGATTAGAACTGATTTTCATGGTTCCTAGGTTGAGTATGATTCTGAATAGATTTCAGCTTTGTCTCACATTATCACTTGGATGTAAACTTAAGTGTCAGTTTACAATAGTGTTAACATGATGTGAGTGCTTGAAAATGTTCTCATATACTTTTTAGAAAATGAAACGAAAAAATATGGAATAAAAATAAGAAACATGGGCTTCACGTGTTAAAATATGGATTGAGTTAGTGTGTGAGATTCGCACATTGCTTACCTTGGCTACCCAACATTTTCGGATCGAATTATTCCTCTTTGTGTTGCATATGGTCGACGAGAACGGTATAGAGCTTCCGACAATTGGATCTGGAAAGTCCTATCAGAACTTGTGTTGATCTTCTGTTTAGGGTTGTCGAAACGGTCTTCTTCTACTTTGTGCGGAGGTGATTTCGTTTGTGGGAGTGATGCGAAATATCTCTCAAATCAATAAACACAAATGGTGTGATGGGACACAAATGCACTTAGTTGTGTCTTACTTTGTGATTGGACCCCACTATTTTTCCAATTAATTTGAACTTCATTCCAAAATGGAAAAATAAGTCGTATCAAATTTATTCTCATCGGCCACCACGTTAAGTGGATCATTTAGTTGGAGTTAAGGTTAAGTGCACAAAGATGAAATGAGTTGGTTGTAGGTTGGATTGCATTTGTGGGCTCTGATGAATTTGTTGTGGGATTGATCTAACGTTTTAGGCCGAATACCAATTGGTCCAATTATCTAGACGATTTTTATTTAAAATTAATCACCAAATTCGTTCCTTTCTATTTGGTAATTCTAAAATTGGTAATTTTTCGTTCAATGACAATTCCTAAAGGTTCTTGGTTTTTAGCACCCTTATCACACTTTCTTCGTTCAAGATGCATAAAAATTAATTGTGCTAATTGTATTCAAATACATTTTTAAATGCATTTTTTAGAAGTTATGATTTTTTTACAGAGTGATGAAAAAACTCTGTAAAGCCTTAGCTGTTGTTGATGGTGGTCTTCTCTCCACCCTCTTGCTAATGTTATTCCTTACTTCCCTCTCAAGAAATCTGTGTTCCGTAATGGAGTCTATTGTGTTCGTCTATTGAGACTTCGATTTTGTATGGAGTCGTTATGCACTTCTTCCCCCCCCCCCCCCCCCCCCCCTTGTCTTTTCCTATCTACCCCTGCCATGCTTCTCCCTTTCTCTCCGCTCCTGGTCCCCTCTTGTCATCACCGTGACAACTAGGAGTGAAGCCGCCCCTGGGAGTTGTGATTCCCCCATCCCTGACGATACAACAATGGGAATGATAGCAATGGGCTAAAGAGATAAGCTTCTGAACATCTCTGGAGGTTCCTAGGGTCGTGGTGGTGGGGAAATACAAGTTTGGCGGTAGGGTGGTCCAGCATGGTTGGAGTTCGACGTGGTAATGGCAAGATATGAGATTAAGAATCAAAGGAACGCCATTGGCCGACACTTAGAAGCGACGATGCTGGATGATCTGACTTAAGGAAACGAAGTGAGGTGGAAGAGGAGGGCTCAGATCTAGCAAAGGAATTGTAATAGGGGTCGTGGTGACTGACTGATTGGAGTGACCTGCACAAATATCGATCCCCCAATTTAGACGAGGATTGCACACCAGCTTTACCAGACGTTATGAGACTCAGGTTCAAGTATAACATGGATGAGTGGGGGATCGTCCTTTACCAAATCCGATCAGGCTATTCTGATCCACCCCTAGGACGGGCCATCTCAACTTGTCTTAGTGACAAAAGGCAACCCAACACTAGCACATCCCACTCTTATAGTTAGGGAGGGGTCTCCATCGAAGGACCAAATGGTTTTTTGGACAAACTGTATAATTCATTTAAAGTCTTGTATCCAGTTATATGATAAATTTATTTTTCGATCATATGCGATGTAGAATAATCTAAGTTACTATAGTTTTAAGCGATTGTACACTTCTTTTCAAAATGGGGTACCAGACTATATTCTGAACCTTAAAAATTATGTGTTAGTATCCTTGATTTATCAAAAAAACACTCCTTATTCTTTAAGAGAAAACAAGTTTTGAAAGGTAAGATTTTCTTCTCTCGGACGGGGTGGGATAGAGACACAAAATTGGGAACAAAAGCTGGGCCGCAAATTGAATTGGGCCGAAAAGAAAAGTTGGCTTTGAAAGTCATTTTCTTTGGAATAACTTGATATCGATTCTCATTATCAGGTAAGTATATAAATCCTAATACAAAGATATGATAATCCTATACAAAATATAAACTAGAGATAAGAAATTACAAATGAAGATGTAGTAGTTACAAATAAAACAGAATGTGATAAGGATAGATATGATGAGCTGTCTAACACGCCCCCGCAGTCGAAGCATGGCTTAGAAGGATGTTGAGACTGGAGCGGAAGTCCTTAAAGAGAGTAGACGGAAGTCCTTTGGTAAAGATGTTTGCAAACTGATATGAAGACGGCACATGAAGAACACGAACCTGACCTGCATCAACTTTTTCACGTACAAAATGCAAATCCAGTTCTACATGTTTAGAACGGTGATGTTGAACCGGATTACCGGACATATAAACAGAACTAATGTTATCACAAAAAACAATAGTGGCGATAGAGAGAGGACAATGTAACTCGAGTAAGAGATTGCGGAGCCAACATGACTCAGCGACTGCATTAGCCACACCACGATACTCAGCCTCAGCACTGGAACGAGACACAACATGTTGTCGTTTCGAGGACCAAGAGATGAGATTCGGGCCAAGAAAAACACAGTATCCCGAGGTGGAGCGACGAGTGTCCGGACACCCGGCCCAATCAACATCAGAATAAGCAGTGAGAGTGAAAGAGGAAGAAGGACTAAGATGAAGGCCATGAGAAATAGAACCTTGGATGTAACGAAGAATGCGCTTTAGGGCAGTAAAGTGAGGCTCACGAGGATCATGCATAACAAGACAAATTTGTTGAACAGCATAGGAGATGTCAGGACGAGTAAAAGTAAGATATTGAAGTGCACCCGCAAGACTACGATAAAGAGTGGGATCAGAGACCGGTGAACCGGAGGAGGATGAGAGTTTAGATTTAGTATCGACCGGAGTGAGACAAGGATTACAAGAAGACATGTTTTCCCGAGCCAAAATTTCACGAGCAAACTTCTCTTGAGAGAGTAGAAGACCAGAGGGAGTGCGGGTGACTGATATACCTAGGAAGTAGTGTAAGGAACCAAGGTTAGTCATTGCAAATTCAGAGTTGAGATGAGAAGTAATGGAGGACAGAAGAGTGGGAGAAGAGGCAGTAAGAATGATATCATCAACATAGAGAAGGAGGTAGGCCGTGTGAGAATCGTGACGATAAATGAATAAAGAAGTGTCGGCTCGACTAGCGACGATACCAATAGTGAGAAGATAGGAGGAGAAACGGTGATACCAGGCCCGAGGTGCCTGCTTAAGACCATAGAGGGCTTTCTTAAGCCGACAAACATGGTTAGGAAAGGAAGGGTCAAGAAAGCTGGGTGGTTGTTTCATGTATATGACTTCTTGAAGATCACCATGAAGGAAAGCGTTCTTAACATAGAGCTGATGAATCGGCCAAGATTGAGATAAGGACAGACTAAGAATAGTACGAATGGTGACCGGTTTGACCACTGGGCTGAAAGTGTCATCATAGTCGATTCCTGGCTGCTGAGTATACCCTTGGGCAACTAAGCGAGCTTTGTAACGCTCAAGTGATCCATCAGAGCGATACTTGTGACAAAATATCCATTTAGAACCAACTAGATTGACATGGGGAAGGCAGGGAACTAGATCCCAAGTGTCATTAGCATGAAGTGCAGAAAGTTCCGCTTCCATGGCTTGCTTCCAGTGGGGATCACACAGAGCCTGAGAAGAGGAGCGAGGAATCGGGAAGATGGTGGATACGGAGACGTGAAGATCAAGAATACGTTTGGGACGAAGATTCCCAATTTGAGCGCGAGTGGTCATGCGATGAGACGCACGAGGCGAGGGAGTGGGTAAGGGTGGCGGAGCAGGAGCTGGAGTAGGCGAGGGAGTGGAAGGAGAATCACGAGTACGAGAGGAGCGTAAGGACACAGGAGAGGAAGAAGACGGAGAATCCGTGAGATTCGGTTCAGCTGACTGTTGAGGAGGTGGATCCGAAGAGGAATAATAATGGATAAGAGGGGAGATATCATCAGAGGAACTGGTGAGAAAATCAAAGGAGTCGGAGTGAGGGGAGGAGTGATAAGATGAATAAGGAAAGACTGTCTCATCAAATATGACATGTCGAGAAATGATAACGCGTCCAGATGTTAGGTCAAGACAGCGAAAACCACGATGATTCGATGGATAGCCGAGAAATACACATGCAGTAGATCGAGGTGCAAGTTTGTGAGGAGCAGTG
This sequence comes from Erodium maritimum, assembly GCA_963921825.1. Classification (NCBI taxonomy): domain Eukaryota; kingdom Viridiplantae; phylum Streptophyta; class Magnoliopsida; order Geraniales; family Geraniaceae; genus Erodium; species Erodium maritimum. The sequence goes on from OY997588.1 coordinate 116,572,638, forward strand.
GAAGAAAGATTCGGGTAACACAAACAACCAAAAACACGGAGATGATCGTAGGTGGGAAAAGTGTTAAATAAAATTTCAAAAGGGGTTTGAAAATAGAGTGTTTTAGTAGGAAGTAAATTAAGGGTATGAACTGCCATGTGAAGACCTTCGACCCAAAAAGAAGGCGGAAGCTGTGCTTGAAAGAGAAGAGAACGAACCATGTTGTTGACGGTTCGGATCATACGTTCTGCTTTTCCATTCTGTTGGGATGTGTGTGGACAGGAAAAACGAAAGTTGATGCCATGCTTGTGAAAAAAATTATGAAAGGGGTTGTTATCAAATTCACGACCATTGTCACATTGAAAAGCTTTGATAGGGAGTGAAAATTGAGTCCGAACATAAGTTTGAAATTGAACAAATAAGTTAAAAACCTCGGACTTAGCATGTAAGGGAAACACCCAAAGAAAATGAGAAAAATCATCCAGAAAAAATCAAATAATATTTATATCCACTAGAACTAACAATAGGCGAAGTCCAAAGATCAGAGTGGATAATCTCAAATAAATGTGTTGTGCGAGAAAGGGAAGGAGAAAAGGGAAGGCGTAAGTGTTTGCCCAATTGACATGCATGACAAATATTATCCAAACAGTTCTTATTACATGAAATAAATTTTCTAGAGCAAAGAAATTGAAAAACTTGAGAGCCAGGGTGACCGAGACGACGATGCCAGGTGGTAGGGGTAACGCCAGTGGTGAGAAGCAAAGACATGGGAGGTGACGGCGAAGAGGAAGTAGTGGACATGGTAACGGGGTAAAGGTCTCCAGTGCTATCAGAACGAAGAGTAGTAGTCCCGGTCAGAAGATCCTTCATAGAAAACCCAAAAGGATCAAACTCAACAGAACAATTATTGTCACGAGTAAACTGACGAACAGAGACGAGATTCTTAATAATGCGAGGACTTATGAGAATATCACATAATTTGAAATTTTTCGAGGGTGAAATAATAGAGGATTGTCCAGTATATGTAACCGGTATAACATCACCATTTCCAACAATAATAGAGCTTGAATTTACGCAAGGAGTAATGTGAGAAAAGTTACCAGAGTGAGAGGCAGTGTGTGAGGTTGCGCCTGTATCCATATACCATCCGTCATGGGGCTGTTGTAGCGTCATAGTAGAGAACAATTGTTGAATGTCTGTTGCTTGTTGACTCTGATTTGAAATTGCCGAGAGAGGAATGCCTTGCTGTTGTAGAACTTGAGCTGGGAGGGGCTGCTGGACATTTGGGCCGGTGAGGAGCTGTTGCACAGGCGGGCCCGAGAAATGCTGCTGGACAGGGCAGCCTTGAATGCTGCTGGCGTACTGGGCCGGGCCTGGTGGAAGCTGATGGAGAAGGCCCGGTTGAAGCTGCTGCGCGTTACCTGCATAATACGATTGTTGCGCCTGCGTGGGAGCGCCGAGAAGATGACTGGGCCTTGGAGGAAATGGTGGAAGCTGGGCCGTAGGCCAGGTGGGCTGCTGCTGTTGAGAGTAAAAGGAGCCCGATTGTTGGTTGACATGCATATTTGATACGGGAACAGAATTCTACCGAGAACGAACTGAACCATAAGGTTGCTGCGCCGCCGGAGATGTACCAATGAGACCTACAGAGTAAGAATAATGACTGCCTCGACCGGAGCCACGACTGTAACCGCGCCCCCGACCTCTATATTTTCCTCTGCCGGGATTAGGGGAGTGGGTAAAATGATTATAAAGGACGGTGGATGGATCGGGTGTTTGATTGTGACGATTTTCAGTTAACAAAAGCATAGAACGAATTTATGAGAAACTTGGAACGGGATTTTGATGTTGTATTACCTCGATTGTGCTATTAAAAGTGTCAGGGAGGCCATGCAATGGCTGAAGCATGAGATCCTGATCAGAAATGGGTTGATCAATGTCTGCAAGTGAATCCGACAGAACTTTGAGTTTCTGAAAATACTTTGTGATCGTGAGAGAGCCCTTGCGGAGTGATCTCAATTGTTGTTGCAGTTGTAGAGCTCGGTGACAGAGATTGAATCTTAATTATCATTATTCATGTGTCAATGTACATAAATAGCTAATTACAGATAAACTCAAACTATTCAAATAATACAAATATATCCTTGAGTTTGATTTTCAAACTCTATGTACGTGGATAATCATAATATCTCTAACACGCCCTTGCAGTCTGAACGGGAGGTTCCCAGACGTTTAGGCTGGACCAGAACTCGGTGAAAAGAATGCGCGGAAGACCCTTGGTGAAAAAATCCGCAATCTGAGACCGAGATGGGACATGAAGAACCCGAATGTGTCCCTTAGCCACCTTCTCTCGAACAAAATGTATATCCAGTTCAATATGTTTGGTACGCTGATGCTGAACTGGATTACCGGAGAGATAAATCGTACTAATGTTGTCACAGTAGACAAGAGTAGCTCGAGAGACTGGACAATGGAGCTCGAGAAGAAGGTTGCGAAGCCAGCAAGTCTCAGACACAACATTGGCTACGCCACGATATTCAGCTTCCGTGCTAGAACGAGATAGAGTCGGCTGGTGCTTCGAGGACCATGAGACAAGATTGTCTCCTAGAAAGACACAGAATCCGGATGTGGAGCGTCTCGTGTCCGGGCAGCCGGCCCAATCAGCATCAGTGTATGCCATAAGACCAGATACAGGCGAAGAGGAAATATGAAGCCCAAAATGTCGAGTCCCCTGGAGATATCGAATAACGCGCTTAAGCGCTCCCATGTGGCTAACACACGGATCATGCATGTGAAGACAGATCTGCTGAACTGCGTAAGAGCTATCCGATCGTGTAAATGTGAGATACTGGAGCGCCCCTGCAAGACTGCGATAAAGAGTTGGATTCTCAAACGGTGAACTATCAGTGGCACTGAGCTTGCCCTGAGTGTCAACTGGAGTAGCGGAAGAGGAGCAGGACGTCATGCCAGCACGATCAATGATGTCCGAGGCATATTTCTGTTGAGAGAGAAACATGCCTCCAGAATGTCGGGTGACCGCAACTCCCAAAAAATAGGACAGAGGACCGAGGTCCTTCATAGCAAACTTCAAACTCAGTCTGGACATAATGGAGAGGCGAAGAGCATCACTCGAGGAGGCAAGTATGATGTCATTGACGTAGAGAAGAATATATGCTGTATCGGCACCACTACGATAGATGAAAAGCGAGTGATCGGACTTGTTGTGATAGAAGCCGATGGAAGCCACAAAGTCTGTGAACTGCTGGTACCACGCACGAGGAGCCTGCTTAAGCCCATAAAGAGATCGATGCAACAGGCAGACATGGTCTGGATGGGTAGAGCTCCAAAAACCAATTGGTTGATGCATATAGACTGTCTCATGCAGGTGTCTGTGCAAGAAGGCATTCTTGATGTCGAGCTGATGAATGGACCAAGAGCGAGACACTGCAATGTTGAGGACAGTGCGGATAGTAGAGGGCTTGACCACCGGGCTAAAAGTCTCCTACAGTCAACTTCAACCTGCTGAGACCTGCCATCACCAACAAGACGAGCCTTATAACGCTCAAAAGAACCGTTAGATCGAGTCTTGTGGCGAAAAATCCACATGGACCGAATAATATTCACCCCGACATGACGAGGAACTAGGACCCAAGTCTTATTATTAAGTAAAGCATCAAACTCATCTTTCATTGCTAGTTTCCAATTAGGGTATAGTAAAACATCCTTGGGATTTCGAGGTATAGGGGAGGGATCTGTAGAGGTAGAGAGGTTGAAAAGACGCTTAGGTTTAACGGTACCTGATTGGCTACGTGTGACCATAGAGCGAGGTGGAATGGGTGGTGGGGCCGGTTCAGTAGGGCTGGGCCCGGGCGGTGCAGATGGAAGAGTGGGTGAAGGGAGCTGGGCCGGTTCGGTGTGAGCAGGTGAATGGGAGAGGCGGGCTGGTGATGTGGGCCGCGAGCATGGAGAGCGAGTAGACCCATGTGGATGCACCGGTGAAATGGGCCCGGAGGGAAGGGATGACGCAGGCCCGCCAGGCTGGGCAGAAGTGGGCTGCAGGGCTAGAGGTGGGACTGGCTGCACTGGTGGGGTATCAACACCTGAAACGGGAAAGAATACTTGGGCCTTGGCTATAGGTGATATTGGATCAGATAAAAACTCATATGTGGGAGGTGATGGTCGAAAATGGGATGAGAAAGGGAAAACCGTTTCGTCAAAAACAACATGCCTTGAAATGATGAATTTGTTAGCTTGTAAATCATAGCATGTGTACCCTCTATGGTTCGGAGGAAATCCGAAAAACACACACGGTGTTGAGCGTTCCTGTAGTTTGTGAATAGTAGTGGAGGGAAAAAGGGGAAAACACAAACAACCAAAAATCTGAAGATGAGTATAAGTCGGTGTTCGGTGATATAGAAGCCAAGTAGGAGATGAAAACTGGATTGTTTTAGAAGGAAAAATGTTAGAAAGATATGTAGACATAGCTAAAGGATAATGCCAATACGAAGGGGGAATAGAGGAATGTAAAAGCAAAGTACGAACCATGTTGTTTAAACTGCGAATTTTGCGTTCAGCTCGACCGTTTTGAGACGAGGTATGAGGACAAGAAAAACGAAACGCCAATCCTGACGATGCAGCGAAGTTGTGAAACGGGGTGTTATCGAATTCCTTGCCATTGTCACATTGAAAACTTTTGATATTGTAACCAAATTGAGTCGAGACAAAAATACTAAATGCTGAGAATATCTGAAATACTTGAGATTTCCTACCCAAAGGATAGGTCCAAACAAAGTTAGTAAAATCATCCAGCAACACAAGATAGTATTTATGTCCCGAGGAACTTAAAACCGGGGATGTCCAAAGATCAGCATGCACAATATCAAACGGAGTAGTAGTAACAGATAGAGATGTGTCAAACGGTAAACGAACATGCTTCCCAAAAATACATGAATGACAAACATTATTCAATTTATTCGCAGTACAAGAAATGTAATTGGAACGACGAAGTAAATCAAACACCGGACTACCCGGATGACCCAAACGAGAGTGCCAGACCTCTGGCGACAAAGTAATAAAAGAAGATGAAGTGGATAAAGAGCTAGGGGAAACATGTGAAGTAACAGGGTATAAATCTCCTGAGCTATTGCATCTCATAACCGGATGTCCCGTCCGAAAATCCTTCACACAAAAACCAAAAGGGTCAAATTCTATCGAGGCATTGTTGTCTTTGACAAAACGACGTACAGAAATTAAGTTCTTAACAATGTGGGGGGCATGTAATACATCACGTAAGGCATAATCAGGACGGGTGGGAAATATAGATGCTTTACCAGTACCACAAATTGGAATCGTATGACCACTACCAACAATAATAGACCGATTAATGTTCGACTTAACATAAGAATTTAGGTTACCTGAATTCGAAGTCATGTGGGATGAAGCTCCGATGTCCATGTACCAGTTTCCATCGGCTGGTTGCTGCATAGATAATTGGGCCATGGCATTAGACACATCAGTAGGTACAGCCACATGGGCTTGATGAGGTGATGTTGGTCGAGGGCCCAAAACACTGGGCTGAGGAGCTGGCCCACGCGCCCACTGCTGAGGCGCGGTTGGATAGGGGCAGGGTGGCGCTGGCTGCTGATAGGGGCCAGCCCAGTTTGACGCTGGCGGACTGGGCCAATAAGGCTGCCCATTCCACATAATGGGCTGACCTGACCACTGTGATGCTGGCCCACACGAGGAATGAAGCTGCCAATGTTGATTGTCGGCCCGTTGACCACGACCCCCATGACCCATTCTGGACGCAGTTCCAGTTTTTCCACGAGCAGAGCCTCTTTCACACGATGAACGCGTCTGTTGCTGGTGCAAAGGACCAGAGTCTTTGGATGAGGAAGCAGGAGAGCCAGCATACAGGGCATTGGAGGAGGACAAAACGCTCGAAGAGACCTGCTTGACCTTCCGAGTCTCTTCCAATACCAATTTCGAACGAGCTTCATAGAAAGGGGGAAGAGGATCACTCTGTTGAATGAGAGTAGCCACGTTGTCATATGCCTCGGAGAGGCCTGCGACCAACTGGAGAACCAAACGGTTGTTGGAAACAGGGGCTCCCATGTCCGTCAATTGATCAGCGATCGTTTTCAGCTCTTGACAATAGCTTGAAACATTGGAAAAATTCTCCAATTTGGTGGATGAGAACTGATGTTCAAGATAAACGGCACGAGAGTGCTTATTATCCTGAAAGATCAGACGAAGCGAATTCCACGCTTGTGCAGCAGTATTATTAGGTACAATTTATGGTTTGCAGTAAATCCGAAGAAATTGTATCGTATATCCATTGAAGGACGGTGGCATCGAGTCGATCCCAAAGAACAGCCGGAATATCAACCGAACTGTCAGTGCTCACAGCAGCAGCAGGTGGAGTCTGCTCTGTGTCCTCCGTGGTGGTTTCGGTAGAAGCCTCCGTGAGAGTGGCAACTCGTGGTGCCGGAGAGGAGGCAGCTGTGGGCGGAGGTGCAGAGTCCGGCAAGATGTGATGCAACACGCGATACACGCGACAGTGGATGCGAAACAATTCGGCCCAAGAGGAGTATTGGCCTTTGTCCATCTCGAGAGTAATCGGAACGACATTCCGGATGTTGGAGATGATAAGAGCGAGGTAGAGACGAGGATCCGCCATTGGAGAAGAGGAGAGTGATGCCGGAATGATAATGGCGCATGAGGCTGGGCTGGTCGGCACCGGAATGGAAATAGCGCAGAAGGTGTATTGTTCGACCAAAACAAACGCAGAGTTGCGTTTTGTGAAGAGGAACAGTAATCGGGTTTGGTGAAAAAAACAAAAAAAAAACGCACTTGCGAAAGCGTTAAGAGGAAAAGAAGTGGTTTAAGAGTAGAATTGCTCTGATACCATGACAGAGTTTGAATCTTGATTATCATTATTCATGTGTCAATGTACATAAATAGCTAATTACAGATAAACTCAAACTATTCAAATAATACAAATATATCCTTGAGTTTGATTTTCAAACTCTATGTACGTGGATAATCATAATATCTCTAACACTCGGGACATTTTGTTGTCTCGAAAAATGGACTCGATGGACGTCCATAATTCGAGAGTTGTAGCATCTGTTTTAAACACGTCAGAGAGCAGATCAGGATGAATTGTCGCATAGAGCCATGTGATCACCAGAGCGTCGAGTCGGATCCACAAGTCGTCTGACACAGTAGGCGGAGGATCTGTGATGTGATCTAGCACTTTATGACTGATACACAAATTTTTGAACATCTCTCGCTATTGTTTGTATCGAGGATCTTTGATTGTCAGCTTAAACGGGATGGAATGAGCAGCATTAGTAACCGTATAAGCCGAATGAAGTTGATTTGGGTTTGAAGGTTGGGCAGGTGGATTGACGGGTGGAGGGGGGTCGTTGGCCATTGTTGAGCTAAAGTTGATATGTTTTGGTGAGTATGGGCGGCTGAAGTGGTTGATAAAAGGAAAAGAAGTGAATAAAGGGACGGGATATTAATATAATAAAGGCTGAGTGTTTTAAGGATGAGGATAACAAAAGGCAATAGAGGTCAGTGGCGTGAGAAACAGCAACAGAGAGGTCGCAGGAGCCAAAAGAGAAGCTCTGATACCATGAAAGTCATTTGCTTTGGTATAACTTGATACCGATTCTCATTATCAGGTAAGTATATAAATCCTAAAACAAAGATATGATAATCCTATGCAAAATATAAACTAGAGATAAGATCTATACAAATTACAAATGAAGATGTAAAGTTACAAATAAAACAGAATGTGATAAGGATAGATATGATGAGCTGTCTAACAGGCTTGTTGAAACCCTCCACAAAGTGTGAAAGCTTTGATCAGTTCTAGTCTCTCTTTTTTTCTACTTGAGTTAGAGTCACAAAACCATGTCGTCATACGGATGTCCGAATACGAATCACTGCCTGAAAATGACAACATAGCACACTCAATACACGACCAGCTCATGGTGTGAACATATAGATTTGATTTGAACTTGTTATGACCAATTCACATCTCCATCAGAATCGGGCGGCAAGTGCGACAAACATATGAGACACTCTACACCTTTTCCCACCATTAATCAATCCGTACCTCAAAGGCATCAAAAATGGATCAAACTCGAAAATGCCGCGCATTTCTTCTCGGTCGCATCGTCTCCTCCCCCCAAGCCGGCATCAACATGCACCTATTTATCCCCGACACAATCCACGTACCTTAACCAAACTAATTATACTCACAATGGAACAAACATGGACTAAGGACCACCACTCGGGGTCGGGGGTGTACCATTCCCTAGTCCATCTCTCCGAGAAACACACCATCCCGACAACCCCCGACCTCGACACTGCCACATTTGTGCTGTCCCAATTCCCGGAGGCCGAGTTCAGAGTCGCGCTCATTGACTCGGTCACTAACTCGCGAGTCACCTACGCCGAGCTCCGGAGATCGATCAGAGCTCTGGCGGCGGGACTTGAGCGTGTGGTCGGGATCAGGAAAGGAGACGTGGTGCTGGTTCTGTCGCCCAACTCGGTCGTGTACCCGACCATATGCCTTGCGGTTTTCACGGTCGGGGCTGTGCTCACCACTGCGAATCCGCTCAACACTGGCAAGGAGGTAGCCAAGCAGGTGCGCGACTCCGGCGCCAAGCTCGCCATCTCCGCACCGGAGGAGCTACACAAGTTGGTCTCCACCGGCGTGCCTACCTTGCCCACCACTCGCACCTCTACTTCCAGTGACAACTACTCTCTTTCTGTTGAGGAACTGATACAGTGTTGCGACGCTTCTGAGCCACTGATGCAAAGCAGGCCAACTCAGTCTGACATAGCTGCTATACTATACTCTTCAGGTATTGTGAACTTTTATTTAAAATAAGCTATTTATATCAGGTTAGACATCTCCCTGTTAACTTTATATATTGTTAGTAACCCTAACGTTTACCAGGCGCCGATTTTTATGCATAAGTGTTTATAATGTACAAATTTATAGTTGTTATGGTTTATATTATTCTAAAATAATTATATAATACTTTTTATCACACAGAAATACTGGTTTATACTTAGAATTAAAAAAACAAACAAAAATTAAACATCTGGTCAAACACTATGACCTCACAACAGTAAGTTTAGCTAAGGTGTGAAGATTCACTATTCTTGACGATCGCCATTAAACTTCATCAATATATGTATGTACATGTTTTTCTAGTGAAAATATGATTGACTTCATTATAAATGATAATCAAAACTAGAACTAAATGTTGTGGTTGATGATGATTAATTTCAGGTACTACAGGGACGAGCAAAGGAGTGTTACTGACGCATGCGAACTTCATAGCCATCATGACGCTGCTGAGATGGTCGGTGGACGTATCATCGGCCCAAGACGACGTGTTCTTGTGCTTCCTCCCCATGTTCCACATCTACGGGCTGGCCTTCTTCGCACTGGGCCTGTTCACCTCGGGAGTGACCACCGTGGTCATGCCCAAGTTCGACTTCCAAGGCCTGCTCCAGGCCATCAAGGCCCACAAAGTCACCAACCTACAAGCAGTCCCACCGGTGATCCTCGGCCTGGTCAAGCACCCCACGCAACACTCCGACCTGTCGTCCCTCAGGAGGGTGGCTTCAGGGGCTGCGCCGCTGAGCAAAGAGCTCGGCGCGGCGTTCCGAGACAAGTTCCCGTGGGTGGAGCTGAGGCCTGGTTACGGGCTGACGGAGAGCTGCGGCGGCGCTACGTTCTTCGTGTCGGACGAGGAGGCCAAGGCACATCCAGGATCGAGCGGGAGGCTGCTTCCGGGGTTCAGCGCGAGGGTGGTGGATGCGGAGACCGGGATGGCTCGGGGAGCTGGTCAAGTGGGAGAGCTGTGGCTCAACAGCCCCACTCTCATGAAGGGTTATTTGGGAAACGTGGACGCGTGTATAGACTCGGAAGGGTGGCTAAGGACCGGCGATCTTTGTTATTTTGATCACCAAGGCTTCCTTTATGTTATTGACCGCATAAAGGAGCTCATCAAGCACAATGGTTATCAGGTGGCACCGGCGGAGCTAGAAGCAGTGCTGTTGAGTCATCCCCAAGTTCTAGATGCGGCGGTGATACCGTACGTGCGTGTGCATTATTCCTGATATCAGTTTTGTTTTTTTCAATTAAATATTAATTGGAACAGCGTTGATTTTGCAGAGTTGAAGATGAAGCATCGGGGCAAATACCAATGGCGTACGTGGTGAGAAAACCAGGTTCTCAACTCACGGAAGATCAAGTCATTCAGTTCGTGGCCGGACAGGTTTGACCTTACATCGTTGCAATTTCCTCGGCTGTCCAAACGAAACTTTCTCATGATTTATGTGAAACTTTCAGGTAGCGCCGTACAAGAAAGTGAGAATAGTGGACTTCATCAGTGCCATTCCCAAGTCAGCCGCAGGCAAAATCCTCCGGAAACAGTTAGTTTCACAAAGTCAACGGCAGCTTTGCTCCAAACTTTAAGAACAGATGTGTAACATGAGGGAAGCTTGATGAACATGGCTTTGTTCGGCAGTGCCACATATATATATGTAGAAGATGAACCTGGGTCTCTGTTTTGCAGAGGAACGGGGCATGAATAATTTGTCAGCACCACATTACATGGGATGGATTATGTTTTTATTACCTATTATTAATGTTACAAAACTTTCTTTTTATCACATATTTAGTAATGTTAAATCATGTACCGCGTCGATCCGTGTCCCGTCCCATGACTCGAGTGGGTTGGAACCACAAGTCGCACTATGTGGTGTGCGGCTTTTGCAAGTTGTTGGTTTGCGACTCACGATTCACGTGCATGTAAATGATTAGCTGACATGTGGCCTGTTCGAGAAAAAAAAATGACGGTTACTCCAACGATTATATATGTATATATTTTAATTAAATTAAATCCTAATATAACTTAAAAAAATCAAAATTTACCCATCTATAAATACACCCCCTCCCATTCATCAAATCACCAATATTTCTCTTAAGTTTTTTTCTCTAAATCACAAATTTCTGTCACAATTTCTTATAAAAAAATGTGTGACGACGAGTCTCTATCTATAGAATAGTTGGAAGCCAACATTCGTGTAGTGGAACATCGAATCCGGCGAAAGGCTGAAATGATAGAAAGAGCAATGCCAAAGGTCAACATACTGAGGCAAAGGCTCAAAAGTAGGGAACCTTACCGACGAGAGATTAACAGAGGTCGTCTCGAATCCTACGACCGACTAATGCATGATTATCTTGTCGAGAACCCCACGTACGGGTCTGAAATGTTTAGGTGTCGATTCCGTATGTGTCGACCACTTTTTCAACGGGTGATGGACAAGATAACAGAGCAAGATGATTACTTCGTTCAGAAGCAGGACACTGTCGGACGCTTGGGGTTATCAACGTACCAAAAATGTACCGCCACGATACGAATGTCAGCGTATGGGTGCTCGGTCGACGATTCATTAGACGAATCTCTACCACTTGGGGTAAGTACATACTCCAATGTGTTTTGCAAGGCCGTTGTTTAGGTTTTCATGGCTGAGTACGAGTCAAAGCAACAACGGAGGACTTGAGCTGATTACTCAAATCGGGGTACAACCGGGGGTTCCCCCGCATGATTGGGAGTTTTGACTGCATGCATTGGGAGTGGAAGAATTGCTCAGCCGTCATGCAAAGAACTTATGGCCAGAGATATCACCACAAGGATCCAACCGTTATGTTGGAAGCTATAGCGTCCCGTGATATGTGGGTTTGACATTCGTTTTCTTTGGGATGGCTGACTCGAACAATGACATCAACGTCCTCAACGCCGACCACTTATTCAACGATACTTTTAAAGGTTGTGACTTTGTCGTGGAGTAAGAGATCAATGTGCATCGTTACGATCGACCTTATTATTTGGTTGACGATATTTACCTATCATGGAGTCGGTTCGTGAAGTCGATTCGCCATCCCACTACACGCAAACACAAATTGTTTGCTAAAGTTCAAGAAGGTTGTCAGAATGATATTGGACGTGTTTTTGGAGTCCTCCACGCACACTGACACATAATTTCCTGGCCCGCTCGTGTTTGTTGCAGGAGGACTTTGGTTGATACATGCACACTTGTATCATTCCACACAATATGATTGTAGAGGATGAACGCGACTGGTACGAAGCTGGAGATGAGGACTTGTATTACAACGCTCCTCTAGAAATACTAGATTGGACACTACCTGAACGATGGCACCAAGGCTGGCTCTTGTCCTACCAACAAGCTTGACCGCTCGACTCAGTGTGACAAATGATCTGACCCACCAACAACTCAAAAAAGATTTTGTTGAGCACACACAAGTCAATTTGGTGACCGTTTTTTTCTCTGTACGAATTGTCTTGTCAATGTGTTTTGGGTTGTGGATGAATAAAATTAGAAGTTTCAATTCATTTAGTTTATTTATTTTATTAATAATTAATTTTATATTATTTTTTAGTATTTACTGTTTTAAATCGATATTTAATAAATTTAACAAAATATTAAATCAACATCCAACCTGATTATGAGTCTCAACACAGTAAAACATAACTAAATTACTCATTATTCTGCAGACTCAGTATATGAGTACTTAACATGAGTTCCTAACCCGAGTCTTACCATCGTACATGTTCTCTTACAAAACCTTTTTCAACTACCATAATGAAAACGGCTGTGTTGCAACTATTTAATGAAAACACAAGGTTTTGCTAGGTGATGGCAAAGTTCCCCGACCCCGACGGGGACCCGATGTCCCCGACCCGATCGGGGCGGGGAATTTCACTACCGGGGCGGGGAACGGGGCGTTGACCGGGGTCGGGGCGGGGCCGGGGATGGTATATTGTGTTGGTACCAGTCCATTTCTCTAGCCTTCCACATGTGTGGCCCAATCCATGTTAAGTTTCAAATCCACATGTGTAGCCCAATTCTTGTTCAGTTTTGAGGCCCAACTCAACTAGAGCAGCTTGTTTGTTAGTTCTGTTTGTAGCTTTTATATATAAAAATATTAATTATACTTGGAAAATATAAAGTTTATAACACGAGACTCAAACGTGAGATCCCCATAGAAGTTATTGATTTCGTCTACCAACTCAGCTAGGGCAGCTTATGTTTCTAATTTATTTTAGTAGTATTAATATAAACTAACTTGTATACCATTTTAGATAAAATTAAAAGTAGCATATCGGGTATATTGTAAACAAATGCTTTACTTCTATCTATAAAATGAAACAATTCTCGTCATTTCTAACTCAGATGTTTCTCTCTAGTAGATGAAATATTTTGAAGTCTAAATTTTAGGGCATTTATTATTAGTTCAATTCTTTTTGTAACTTTTTATTTAATAATTTTTTTTTTATATTGAACGGGGCGGGTCGGGGATTCCCCGTACCCAACGGGGCAAATGCGGGGCGGGGTCAAACCGGGGACGGGGCGGGGATGGGGCGTTGGGTAAAGATTCGGGGCGAGGGAAACCCGTGTAGGCTTGCCCACCACACCAGTGCCATAAAAACCAGACGAAAGGAGAGATACAGATTACAGGACAAAGAACAAACACGCTCAGGTTACTGAGTAAAAAAACTTGGAAATAGAAACAATGAATCAATCCAAATATGATATATTCCTCAATAAGAGGAACAATTGAATAGCACAAAGTAAAACTTTCTATCCATTTCTAGAGTTTTTGAAGTATGGAGATTTTCCATATTGAGTGGACCAAATAGCCATTTCCTTGACCTGCCTGAACAAAACATGATGATAGCTGATGAAGTTTACCCAGCTATCCAGCGCCAGACACCGCCCGAATTCTGCTTCTGTAAAGCACTAGACTCCTCCATCTCTTCCAGTTCAGACTTCTCTTTTCTAAGAACTTGCACCTCATTCTCTATCGACTGCAGTGATTCCAGCATCTTCTGTAGCTCTGCGATTTGTGCCTAAATATCACAATCACTACACCACATCACACACCAGCCTAAAACAAGGTTAACTAAGGAAAGAGGTGAGGAGAAGGTAAAATACCTCCAGTTTAGAGCATCTAGATGTCTCAGCTGCCAGCTGACTTTGAACTGACTGCAGTTCCTGAATGAAAATAGTAGGAATCATGGAAACTTAGCACCAACTGAAACACGATCATGCCCTGTTATAGTTTACATTCAAACCTTACCTTAGACAGCTCGGCATGAGTGCCGTTGACTTCTTCTATCTTTCCCCTCAGCATAGAATTTTCGGCTCTTGCTTCTTCGAGTGACAATTCTATCGCCCTTTTCTCTTCTTTGATTGCATCCACTGCAATCTTCATATCTTCAGATGAAGCGTTAGAGGTTCCTTTGCGGCTTGAATTTTCCATTTCAAGGAAATCCAACTTCTCAGATTTGGCCAAGGCATAAGCAGCAGTAACAGAAGCAGCTGCCGCAGCGGCTGCTGGTGACTGGAAGATCTTGGGACGTGCAGTATCCGTTGGTTTGAGTCTCATAACAAAGACCTAGGAAACAAGGTAACCACAGAGGAACATGACTAACTTAAGGTGGGATATTATTGGTAATCCACGACTAATTAGCTAACCAAAAAAGGAAATAGTACACTTATGTTTGGGACATCTGTTTTGGGAAAGTGGGATGCTTATTTTAAGATAGAGGGAGAATTAAAACAATAACACCAAACAGGATTTGGACATATAGACAACACACATGCATACTATAAGTAAGAAATAATTATATGATTAAAAATTCACTTTGAAGTATCCAAGTTCAACCCTCTTTGAAGAACTAACTCATTGACATTGGTACGACCATCTTCAATTTTTCATGGTTCAACACAAAAAATAATATTAACGAAGGGTCCACCACAGAGAAACATTGCAAATTTGCAAAAAATAACAGTAGATGATTCAAACATTATTCTCTTCCAGATTGCTCACATCAATATAGATTTCTTTCCGGTTCCAAAAAATGCTGGTACAGTCCTACATTATAATGGAGTTTAGAAATGGATCATCATCAGAGATCATACCTCATTATTATATCTCCCATTGTAGCCACCAAAGGAAACTAAAAACTTCTCTCCGTTAATTAATGCCGAGCAAATACTGAGTCCCTGTTTCCAAGTTTATGTTAACATATAATCGGTGGATAAACATATTTATGCACTTAATAATCAAAATTATGGAGATAAGTATTGTGAAGTCAGACTTAGTGACATCCTAAATCAAACTGGGGCAGAAGTCAAAAGAATACCCACTGCCTGCTCAGTCCTAAGAAATACAAGATAACACACTGTTGCTATAGTTTAGATGATTGTGATCATTCATAAAGAAAAACAATGAAAGTATTTTCA
Source organism: Erodium maritimum (assembly GCA_963921825.1). Lineage (NCBI taxonomy): Eukaryota > Viridiplantae > Streptophyta > Magnoliopsida > Geraniales > Geraniaceae > Erodium > Erodium maritimum. Next base: position 116,587,986 of record OY997588.1, read on the forward strand.
AACCTTCAAGAAGATTCTAATGCTATGATCACATTCTAGATGTCAAAATTTAACCTCCTTTTGAAATATCAAGTATGGGTATAATATGATTTGGTACTGATACAATCATTTGAAAATGCTAGTTCAGGGGTAATTATTACCCACAAATTAGTTGTTGTGATCCAAGTTGGCAATGGCTTTCAGTTCATACACCTTGTGGTTGTATCCAAATTCTGATCATATAACACTGTTGTGCCTTATTCTATATAAGAAAATGAACCACAAATTGCTCTCACTTGAGCCAAAAAATCAAGCTACATACAGCACTGCTACAGAGGGGAAAGAAGGCAGAAAGTACCAACCTCACTGGCTAGTGGATCTCTTTCCTTTATGCTTGTCAATGCTGACCAAATTAGCTTGGACATATTTAATACAAACGTTTCTGGGCAACCTGTACATATTAATTTGATCAGACAAATAAAAGGCATCAAGATAGATTATATATAATTGCTCCACATATCAAATGCCAAAATAACACAAAGATACACACCATTTTTATTATCCCCACCACCTACAATATACCACTTTTCATCCACAGCTACACCAGCATGACCGGCCCTCGGAGTCACCAAATCACCCTGAACTTCTGGTTGTGACCATTCCATCTGCAGTACATTAAACCTCATCATTCTGAGTGGTAGAAGAAAAGCAGAACTAAAATTTCTAGCAGGAACAATAATACAATTTCACAAAGCACCTACATAGCACACTTCGTAATAATTCCTTGAGTTTGTGGCCAAAACCCATTTATTAAAATACATTCAGTCGCTAGCCACCAAAGACAATCAAATGCATAATCAATACATTAAATAAAATTCTAAATTGTGAGAAGATGAGACGTGTGAGCAATGGAAATGAAAATACTAGAACAAAAGGGGGTGTCATAAAAGTTCATGACCTCAGGAAAGATTCTGGTTAGATGAGTGCTTATCATGTTATACTTCTATGAATTAAGAAAAAATGAAAGTTTCTAAGTGATAAGTGCTTACAGTTTGCAAGTCTAGTACATGTAGATCGTTGAAGAAAATAGAATGGGAACAACCACCAAAAATTAAAAGGTAGCGTTCTGCATGCAAAGCAGCTGTGTGATCAAATCTTGGAGCTGGAGGTGTCTGACTATCAATACACAAGAAAGTAATGCATAACTATCTCGAAAGCAGGTCAATGGCCACATACAAAAATAAAATAGATACTTACGTTCCTTCTACGGCATTCCAGGTCATAGTGTCTAGGTCAAGTACATGAACATCATTCAGTAATCTCCTTCTCCTGTTTTCTCCACCGAACAATATTAATCGAGAACCAAACAGTGTAGCAGACTGCCCCACACGAGCTTCCTAGAACATAATCCAAAAGAAACGATTATTTCCATTGCTAATAAAATGGTAACAAAGGAAGCAAGACTAGGCACAAAAAATTGGTTGTCAGTAAAGTTAATCAGTTACCGGAACTTTTCCTGAGGTCTGCAGGACACCACAAAGATTTGTCTCTAGGTCGATGAACCGCACTACAAAAGTACATTGACATGACATGGGATCAAAGAATGAACTGAGACTATAGTTACGACAAGTACCAGAACATGTAATAAAGGAAGAAACCTGTTAAGCTATCAGCAGATGTCTTTGAATGCCCACCAAGGAGAAGAAGTTTGTTTCCCCACTTAACCTGATAAAAAATGATTATTTATCAACTGGTTGTCAGAAATCACATCACATAAATATTGGCGGAGACAGATGCTAGAAGCACAGCAACATGCATTCTGTGCACACAACGTACCATATTGTGACCAGCGGTGGCTGGCAGCCCTTCCTGTGTGCCATTTTCTTCAACCTCACCAGCATCTGAGTCTGCTTTCAGCTTCAGATTAGACCAAACCAAACTTTTAAGATCAAAGACCTGCATATTGACCCAGATGTTACATGACTGAAAAATGAATTTAATATGCAGAACTGAAAATGTGTGTTCAATACCTGAACATCAGACATATACCGACCATTACGACTCCCACCAGCAACGTATAGTTTCTCATTGGCAACTGCAGCAGCATGCTGCATTTAAACCCCAAAGAAGACAGTAAGGATCTGCTTTGTAGAGAGAGGAACCTTAAGAACTAATTAAGAAACTTATCACTCATTATACAGTTTATTAACAATAAGATTCATGGTCCAAAGATCCAAAAAGTACAATGGGTAGCAATGAATGTTGCATGCCTCAAAAATACGTGGTTGATATCTATTGCAAAAGTTACCTTGTAACGAGCCAATGGTTTAGGACCAGATACAGAGAGAGCCACCCACTGGTCATAGGCCTTTATGGAATGCCAATTGCTGACATCCATATTTTTCACAATCTCCTCAGTTCCCATGCCAGCTGTGAACGGGTAATTCATGTCCATTAGAAGAAAAAGGTGATAATACGGAAACTTACTACAACAGCGAAAAAGATCATGTATGTATCCCAAATATGATTGGCATTATTAAAATGCATGTAAAGAAATGAGTTATAAAATCCGCTGGTTAGTGCTAAGGCAGCTGAACATAAATACTTCGTAGTTAACTCCATCTGTGGGGAAAAACTAGCTGTAGTTCAAGAAAATATTAACAAAGCAAACAACTTTACAGAATCAAAGGTATCATTTTTGTAAGTCAAAGACCAAATACCCGTGAGAGAAGCATTGTGATTACAGGTTTAATGACGAAAGCTAGAAAGAATATTAATTTATCTGTTTAAACAATAAAACAGCCATGACGGTGCTAATTGTAGGTAATCAAGAATTCATGTAGTCCACATAAACATGTAGGATAATATTCACAATGTGATTCAATTCGACATGAAATTAATTCAATCCAACATTTTTTACTTCCTCAATTTTACATTTTCAGCTCTAGACACCATCACCAGGCATTCTGCAATTCTGACTCGGAAATATAGGCAACAACTAGGAATCTCAAATGTAATTGACTCGGTTAATATGAATACCAATTTCCCTATGTTTTTAGGAAAGCTGAAACCAGATGCAAACAATAACATTCGGGAAGTTTTCCTCCACTTTCCCAGCAACCAAACAGAGATCCCAATAGACAAAATCGAAAATTCTATCGGTTAAAACAAAACAGCGCCATTTGAACAGAAATATTAGGAATTAACCATTATAACCACTAGACAGTGAAACAAGTCTACATTTCACCATAAAATCAAACAACAGGCATGTAATGCGAATGGATTGGTTGCGAAGGAAAATTGGAGGAATTAAGGAGCAGAATTGAGGTGCGTGCGTACCTGATTCCCGTTGGAGGTTTGGTGAATCGGATCAGAGTGGTTGGGCGACGGAGAGGACGGGGACGGGAGTGTCGGATCCGAGAAAGTGGGGGAGATCGAACGGCGATGAGGGTGTCGCCGGTTGAGATCTGCGTCTCTCTCGCTATGAGGCGATTACAGACAAATGAAACCTTGATGTTCAAAGTCGTTGAATTTTATGGTAACTTCTGGGTACAGGTTACTGTTACACTACCAAATTATCTATCCTCAATATATTTTTTAAAAATGATTTATAGTATCTTTTAATTTTCAATTTTTATAAGGGAAATTTACCGTTAATCCTTATTACTATCATTGTTTTTTTACATCACCCTTTCAGTTTTTTTTACATTTAATACGTTTTTTTTTCATTTTAGTCCAACGCACATAACTTTCCATTCAAATGAGGTAAAAGTCTAAAATACTTTTCATTAATCACTAAATTTTCAAAACAATATATTGATTCAGCAAAACCTAGAAACTATGAAAAGTCCAAAATAAACTTCTTAAACCTTTCAATTGTCAAAATATACCATTAACTTATTTTTTAATACTTTTTTAAATCCGAAATTTCTTTTAATTATTTAATTTTATTTGTTTTAATCATTTTTAAATTGATTATTTTTTAGTTTTATTAATTATTTTATTTTAATTTCTTTCCTTAATTTTTTTAATTCTTCTTTTTAACTATTTTCTTTTTAAAATCATTATTTATCTCTCTTTTTTCAATTCTACTTTTATTTTATTTTAATTTTTGTTAAAAAAATATATGATTTGTCATTTTTTGCATAATCAAATACTTAAAATTCATTCAAAATCAATTCACTTCCAGTTCAGAAATTCATTCTTTGTATGTATTCAGTTCCAGTTCAGAAATCCATCCCTAAACTCATCTCAAAACAAGATTGAAAAAGAATGAGATGAACTGATTTACAGAAATTTAAGATAAAAAGTACAAAAAAATACATAATCAAATGCAAAAAATAGAGCAAAGTACGGCGGCGAGTCCCTTTACCACCCCAAAAGCTTCGCCTTAAAATTGCTCCCCCTCGTCTACGCCGGCCAGAACGACAACAATTCCTCCGCTATCTCCAGCCTAGGATTGTTGAAGCACATGAACGTCAGGGGAATGTTGGTGGTCTGTGACGGAGAAGTCAACATTTTTAGAATCTCCAAGGGGCATGAAGTGAAGAGAGCCGGTGGCACAGCCAGAAACTCAAAATCAAGAATCAAAATCAAAGCTTACATTATCAGCCCCGATGTCCTTCCTCCCCTATCATCCCCGGTGGCTTCCCATTCGAGTCCCTGATCCGTGGAGGCGCAGGATGAGCTCGTCCCCGGTGAAATCGAAGGCGGTGACCGCGCCGCCAGCTTCTATAGCCAATTTGCATGCCCCTGTCGGAGAATTAGAGAGGAGAGGAAATGAGTTTCATGGTTTTGGTGTTGTGGAGAGAATTAAGAGAGGGGCGGCTATGACAATACTGGAGAGAGGAAAAATGAAGGAGAAGGTTAGTTTATTTAGGGCTAGGTTAGGTTAGTTTTTATTTTTTTTGATAAGCGAAGAGATTTATTAAGCATTCGTTCTATAAAGCATAGAAACGAAGCGAAGAAAACAACCCATACAGAGCTTTTTTCCCCTACCAAAACAGCTACAAGAAGCCCAAAAACCAAAATAACAAACAGTCCCAACAGTCTAAACAACAATCTCCAAAACAACCAAAAAAACTGCAACAACAAAAATAAAAGCAACCGTCCAAGCTCAAGACCACTGCAACCCAGCACGTCGATGCCCCTTCCTCCTCAAACACCTTGCAGGATCCCTCAACCACAACTCACAAGTGACACCCGGATGGAAAGAACCCGAACTCCACAACAAGCTAAAGGAATGGTTCTTCACCTTAGCTACCACCTCATCCACAGTCACCATAACAGAGTTAAAAGCAGCCCCATTTCTCACCAACCATACATGCCACAAAGTCAAATACCCAACCTGCACCTACCCTGACCACCACACCTTCGAACCCAAACCCTTCCACCACATCAAAACATCTGCTACCGTCCTAGGCATAGGACCAAAGATACCCCACCAAGATAATATTTTCGACCAAATCACCCCAGGAAACTGGCAATGCAACAACAAATGGTCAACCTCTTCAAAAGAAGACTTACAAAACAAGCAGAGCATCCGGTTTAGAGAAATGTGAACCCCCCTGCTCTCCAGAAACTCCATAGTGGGTAAGGCTCTATGAGCCGCCAACCACACAAAAACACAGAACTTCGGGGGAAGCCCTTTCACCCAAAGAATCGAAGCCCAACCTGCTGGTCGGCTAGTGGCTCCCACCCCCACCAACTCAAAATACAATTGAGCCACCGAGAAGCCCTTCGGCTGCTTTACCCACACAAGAGTATCACACTTCTCGGGCCGTACCAGTACTCCATCCAAAACCTCCAATAGGGATTCGGCCGAATACTCCTCCCAAGCCTCTAAATCCCCACTAAAATCGACCCTCCAATGTCCCGAAGACCAAAAATGCTCCACCTTGGCATACTTAGCAGGGCATGCCAAAAACAAAGCCGGGAATCTATACCGCAATGGGACTTCACCAACCCAAACGTCCTCCCAAAAAGATATCATATCCCATTTCCCCAAAGACCAATGCACGCCTTGATTCCCAAAAATCCCCAAGAAACTCGGATCCTTGGCCAAGAACATAATATGAGATAACAGAAATGACGAGCCAGGTTTATCCAGCTTGGCTAAATCCCAATCGGCAGGGTCCCAACCATACAAGACACATACAACTTTCTTCCACAAAGAATCAACTTCCGACGCAAACCTCCACCACCACTTGGCCAACAGACTGACATTCATCACTTCCAAGCGCCTAATCCCAAGGCCACCCTCATCCCGACTTCTACAAACCGTACTCCACTTCACTTTGCAAAACATTTTACCTGTGTAAGGGTTAGTCCACAGAAAACGTCTTTGCCAGGCCTCTAAGATAGCAATGACCTTCTTAGGTGCTCTAAGAAGGGACATATAGAAAATGGGTAACGCCGATAAGGTAGACTTAATCAACACAATACGTCCTGCCATGTTGAGATTCTTCAACTTCCACAAACCCAAAGACTTCTTAAACTTCTCCACCACAGGATCCCACGAAGCAACCTTCCTTGGATTCACTCCCAACCAAAAATCGAGATATTTCATGGGAAGTGACCCCAAATGACAGCCCAGAATCCGAGATACATCAGAGGTCGAACACCTATCCGCATTCAGAATGACTGCCGTGGACTTATGGAAGTTAATTTTTATCCCCGAACCCTTCTGAAAGCGATCCAACAAGTCTTTTACAAACGCGATGCCCGCCAAGTCACCTTTCACAAACAAAAGGGTGTCGTCTGCGAATTGTAAATGTGATAAAGAAAGACCAAACGCCCCAATGTCAACACTACTAAAACATCCACACCTCTTCCCCTCCTCCAAAAGTTGGTGTAAACCTTCAGCTGCAATCAAAAACAGAAAATGGGATAATGGACAGCCCTGTCTAATACCATTAGAAACCGGGAAATCCCCACTTGGCGAGCCATTTATCAACACCGAGACATGTGCTCGAAAGCAGCTCTGCATCCACCCTCTCCACTTCCAACCAAAGCCCATTGCTTCCAAAACACGATCGATGTAACCCCAATGGACCTTATCATACGCCTTTTCGAAGTCCAACTTTAACAAAACAACTTCTTCCTTAGACACCTTCAACTTCTGTAACAGCTCTGAAGCTATAAGGACTCAATCTACCAGCTGTCTCCCAGCCACAAATCCACTCTGGGTGTCACTAATCAAACCCGGAAGCAACTTTTTCAACCGATTGGCTAACACTTTTGCCAATATCTTGTAAGGGCCGGAAATCAAACTGATCGGGCGAAAATCATCAAAGCTACTGGCCGCCCCTGACTTCGGAATCAGAGTCAAAAAGGACAAGTTAAGGCTCTTTCCCAGCTTCCCGGATCCATGAAAAGCCGACATGAATTTCATCACATCGCTCCCCACCACACTCCAGCACTCACGATAGAACCTCATCAAGAACCCATCAGGTCCGGGGGCCTTTTCCCCACCACACCCCTTTACTGCCAACAAAACCTCCTCCGCCCCGAAATCCGCTTCCAACCAATCTGCCTGAACCACCGAGATGGTCCGAAACAGTAGGTCCGGCAAATTAACCTCCATTCTCGGATCTACTAAAAACCGGGCGGAAAAATGCTCCACCGCCGCCTGTTTGACCTCTCCCGGGCTAGAAACAACAACTTGGCCCACACGCAACCGAGAAACCCTATTCCTCGTGGCCCTGAAATTAGCGATCCTATGAAAGAAACGCGTGCATCTATCACCACCTTTGAACCAGCGAAACCGGGCCTTTTGGCACCATACCTTGGCCAACCACCGTTGTTTCTGAAGAAGGCGGGCCCTACACAAGGCTCTCTTCTCACGTTCCTCCCCAGACAACGACCTGACTGTTAGTCTTAGTGCCCGTAGTTCAATCCTAAATGTCCAAATGTATATATCATCGTTAGCAATAAAATTAAAGCGGCTTTATATTACTTATGTGTTGGAGTAATATATCGATGTGTGCTCTGATCTATGCCCACCATGCGAATAGAACCATAGATCGAGATAGATCACACTCGATGGGTCCCTAGTCAACAAAGCTTCACTAGAAGCGACTAGTATGAAAGATGGCTCTTTATGGCTTACGTTCTGTTAGTCATTGGAATGGGATTCCGGAGTCTGTGTTGGGTCTCGAGGTAGGGTTGGAGATGAACCAACTCGCAGCGGAAAATCAATGAAAACCAAGAGACCATTAGAACCATGAAACAACTAACAAAGAATGGATTAACAAGAGAAAAATTCAGCACTAGTTCTTACCAAAACAAGAACACCGGGTAACGAATGATTGGCTTGAGTCTCCAAGACGCCTACGTATCCACATGGGAATCAAAGCCACGTAGTTCTTCTCTTTGAGGACTCAAGAACACAAAAATGGAGGAGGAAACTAGCCAAACCCGAAATGGCCATGGAAGAGGGAGAGAAAATGTGTTTCCTATTCTTGTCTTGTGTTTGTTATGTTGAAAAAAGATGACTTAAACATAACAAAACCCATACTTGTCCAACTAAAGGCATGGGACAAGTATGGTGTCAAGTAAGGTGTAAATAGGACAAGTATGGCAAGACAAGATTGGGTTAGGTGGTGAATCACCAACACCTTAATCTTTGTCTTGCTTACTTAGTACTAATTAATCAAGACTTGATTAATTAGTTGCATGGGCCTTGGTTGCATGGGCCTTTCATGGGCCTCTTGGAACATGGCCCGTGGCCATTTCTAACGAGGTCCCGTGATTCGCTCATCGCCTCCAAGCCTTCCATACCGGAAATGTCCAACATTATCCGACGCGATCAATCCCAAGACTCCAAGCCTTGTCTCGATCCGTAAATTCCTATTCACGTACGAGCACATGACCCAAAACCCAGTTTTGGTCATGTCCCGAGACAACTCCCTTTTGGCCATTCTCCATAAATGTGTCAATGAGTTTCATCCTCCGGTGTGACCCTTAGGTTTATGCATGTCAATAGATCAACGTAAAATCCCATTTTACTTGATCCTATTTAAGTGGCAACTAACGAGACTTTAGTATTGCCTGACACTGCATAGCGAATCGACCCTGTCGATTCTAACCTTTCCGTCGTCCCTGTCATTATCCTTTTATCTCCGATATCCTGATTGAGATAAGGCATAGAGCCGTCATCCTTATTATTCTCAATCACCGTTCCTTGATATGTGAGATGACTGAAGATATGATACCCAGTATCATGTGCATGGCCATGCTATTCTTCCAGTCACTCTCGATCAAGTGGCCGAGAACCGATATCTTTCCCATACCTTAGTATGAGGGATAAATCCCTTAGCCGTCTTTCGTGTCACTCATGTAGCCCGTCCCCAAGCCAATCCTGGCCGTTATGGAAGCCCTGTTACGGACAACGTTAGGCTCAGGTCAAACTCAGTTGTTGACTACATAGCGATCACAAAGACTCCTTGGTCTAAGGATACATGACAAGCTACAACACTGAATATGTTCATGACTTAATCTATGGCACATATTCAGGGCGGGTCGTCCAATATCATGTCCCACATGATATCTATGATCAGACTCCGGAATCTCATTCCAATGACTAACAGAACGTAAGCCATAAAGAGCCATCTTTCATACTAGTCGCTTCTAGTGAAGCTTTGTTGACTAGGGACCCATCGAGTGTGATCTATCTCGATCTATGGTTCTATTCGCATGGTGGGCATAGATCAGAGCACACGTCGATGTATTACTCCAACACATAAGTAATATAAACCCGCTTTAATTTTATTGCTAACGATGATATATACATTTGGACATTTAGGATTGAACTACGGGCACTAAGACTAACAATCTCCCACTTGCCCTAGTTCCAATCTAAACTCCAACATGTCCCCATCGACTTTACATGTCTAACATGTTCAGGCAGTGACACTGCCTTAGTCAAAGGGTTGGCTATGTTATCATCTGTTGCAATATCGGTTATCTTCACTTCACCTCAGTTCAGTATTTATCTGATGAGCTGGATACGCCGCAGTACATGTTTGGATTTGTTATGCGATCTAGGCTTTTAGCTTGCGCAATGGCCCTTGTGTTGTCGCAAAATGGATTCACCGGACTGGATGGGTTTTTAATTACACCCAGCCCTTCCATGAATTTCCAAATCCACATAGCCTCCTTTGCTGCCTCTGCAGCATCCATGTACTTGGCCTCTGTCGTAGATTCGGCAATGGTATCTTGCTTTACGCTTTCCCAGCTAAAGCTCTGCCATTCAGCGTAAACACATATCCTGATTGACTTCTAAAGTCATCTGGATTTGTCTTGGAAAACTAGCGTCTACTCATCCTTCGACGACTAGTTCAGCATCATCTTTCCCCCGGGTTAGAATGATGTCTACTGGTACAACATAAGGCTTACGAGACGTCTGGTCTCATACATGTCATGGCATATATGATCGATCCTGCCCCCAAGCGCATAGGATTCTCATCATCCTTTTCAGCTCATCAGGTGTCTTAGGACACTGAGTCTTGCTGAGATGAATGCCATGACTAGTGGGTAAGAGTCCTTTCTTTGAATCGAGCATTAAGAACCTACTCAATGCCTTGTTCACATAGGTTCCCTGACTTAAATCCAAGACCCTCTTGGTGCGATCTCTACATATCTTAATCCTTAAGATATGAGAAGCATCGCCTAAGTCCTTTATTGAAAAACACTTCCTCAACAAAGCTTTAGTCTCGTGCAAGGTTGGGATGTCGTTTTCAATGAGAACCAGAAAGGTAATATTGCTCCCACTAGCCTTCTTATAAACGCAAGATTCATCCTCGTTCTTGATTAAGCCAAATCCAATTACAGCTTCATCAAAACGAAGGATCCAACTCCGAGAAGTTCGTTTCAATCCATAAATGGATTTCAACAACTTATAAATCTTTCCTTTATTCTTCGGATCGTCAAAACCTTTGGGCCGAGACATACAAACGTACTCAGTCAAATTTCCATTTAGGAAAGCGGTTTTGACATCCACTTGCCATATCTCGTAATTATGATACGCAGTTATGTCAAGAAGAATTTGGATCGATTTTGACCACAGCCACTAAGGAGAAGGTTTCCTCATAGTCAATCCATTGGATCTGCCTATAACCTTTCGCCACCAGTTGAGCTTTGTAGGTCAGAGGGTTGCCGTCCATGTCCATCTTCACCTTGAAGATCCATTTGCATCCTATGGTCCTCACACCATTGATGGGATCAACCGGTTCCCAGACTCGGTTGTCCGACATGGATTGCATTTCCTCCCTCATGGCTCCCAGCCATAACTCGGAGTTGGGCCCATCCACGACTTCCTGAAAGGTGGCTGGATCATCGTGATCCACCATGACTTCATTGTCACCTCCGGATACCATATCTTGGAGGTGGAAGATTGATCCTTTCAAATCGCCTTGGACCTTCCGGAATTGTAACAGGAATTGGTTCTTACTCTACGACAATCTCTGGCTCCTTTCTACTGGGTTGCCAATTGGTTTAGACAGATCTGTACCATCCTGAATTTCTTCGAGATGCACAGTCCTCCCAATGACGTCTTTGGAAACAAAACTTCTTTTCCATAAAGACCCCACCCCAAGCGACGAACACCATGTTCTCACTGGGATTGTAGAAATAGTATCCCCTTGTTGCTTTGGGATACCACACGAAAGTGCATATCTCAGATCTTGGTTCGAGCTTAGTCGAAACCAAATGTTTCACATAAGCCTCGCAACCACAAATCTTTAGGAAGGACATAGCGGGCATCATCCCGTACCATTTTTAAAATGGTGTCCCTTGCACACCATTCGTCAAAGCCCGATTCACTATGAATGCGGTCGTCTCTAGAGCAAAACCCCTAAAAGAGATTGGGAGATCAGTCCAACTAATCATGGAACAGACCATTGTCTAACAATGTCCGATTTCTCCGTTTGGCTACACCTTTCAACTACAGTGACCTAGGAGGAGTCCATTCCAAAAGGATCCCATTCTCTTTTAGATGATCTAATAACTCTGTGGTCAAGTATTTTCCACCTCGATCCAATCGAAGTGCCTTAATACCTTTGTCGAGCTGGTTTTCTACTATAGTCTTAAACTCTTTGAATTTATCAAAAGCTTCAGACTTATGTCTCACCGAATAGACATAACCATATTTACTGTAATCATTAGTAAATGTGATAAAGTAGCTAAAACCCCTCCTGGCAAGTGAACTTATTGGTCTACACACATTCGAGTGTATCAGCCCCAATAATTCACCCGCCCTTTCATCGCGATCGATAAAGGGCACTTTAGTCATTTTGCCCATCAAACAAACCTTGCACCTATCGATCGAATGGAATTCGAATGAACCTGAAAGCCCGCACTTCTGAAGTGCTGATAGGCGCTTCTTGTTTATGCGACCCAAATGACAGTACCATAACAGAGTTAGGTTTAAATCGTTGGATTTAGACCTCTTGGTATTAACGGAATATATAGAACTTGAGGCATTGTTACCCATATCTAATATGTACAATCCTCCAACCATGTCAGTACTGGTATAAAACATATCATTGCATAGAACATTGAAAACTCTATTTCCAATATTAACATTATATCCTTCCTTGTCAAACACGGATACAGATATAATATTCCTACTAAAAGTAGGTATGCAATATACATTATACAATACTAAGACAAGGCCTCTTGGCAAAGCAAGACTCATGGATCCTACAGCAGTTGCCACAACTCTGAGGTCCATTTCGTGCTTTCCAAATCTCTCATACTTTCAGCCACCATATATTAGTGCATGTGTGAGATTCAGTCATGGTATCTAATACCCATGAATCTTTGGAAGTAGAGAGATGTAGCTATATAGAGTTAATACCGAATGAAGGCACGGTCCCACCGCCCTTCCTTAGATCATTCAGGTTTCCTGATGAAGGCGCAGTCCTACTGCCCTTCTTCAGATCATCCAGGCTATTTGATGAAGGCGCAGTCCCACTGCCCTTCTTCAGATCAGCCGTGAACTTCCTGTAATCCCGGTTCCAATGACCAGGCTGTTGGCAGTAGAAGCAGACATTCTCAGGTGTCTCATCTTTCCTGCCAAGTGCGCATGGGCCCAGCCCTTGCCACTTCCAATTCCCTTGTTGACCATCAGAATATCCTTGGATCCCAGATCCCTGAGATATTCTTCTCAGCAGCTGATGACACTTCATGTAACTCTGATATGGTCTTAGAGACAGCCTTGTCAAGGACATATTCTTTGCGTTCAGACTTGAGGACTATCCTCAAAATTCTGTACCAGTCCAAATAGTTTGTCCCATTTAGCTTGACCCTGTCAAGAATGGTTTTTAATGACAAACTATCAATGTTCGCTGAATTTGTCATTTGATCTACAACAGATAAAATTCAATCAGTAAACTGAATAAATTTTATGAAGATCAAGCTTAAACACCAACAATCAATTCTAAACCTTTAGAATCTGAAACCAAGATCCTTGATTCACTCGATTAAGCTGAACTAATGCTCACCACTTAATCGAGCTATGTAGGTAGGACTCCATCCAATCACATCCAATGTGACTCTTGGCTAGGGTATGTACTTATGTACACGACTTACCCTATCTGTTACCCTAGCTCAACCTCAGGCCGAGAATCGTAGTCGGGTCCACCAATTTTCAACTATGGCTCGTCACTATGTAGGTGCTCCGCTAATGCGCACGACACCCACATATGTCGTCCAAACCTACTACCCCGCTTCCCCATGGATGCTCCGCTAATGCGCACGACAACCATAGGACGGGGAGGTAGTAAGGTGTTGATGATTGGGAGGTATCGGACATGACCCGCTTTTACTTGTCCAGTTGTGTTCAAAACTTTGGCACATCCTAGATGCGATGAGCACATCAACTACATTCCAAATGCAATGATGCCTCAAATTACATCCAATGTAATTCTTCCTTTGAACCCGTCAACTACATCCAATGCAATGACGGTTCTAAGGGTTCACACACAAGGATTAAAAGTCCAATTTTATCTTTGCATGTGAGGTGATATGCTCGGTAAATAAAGTTAAGCATGCAATTCTAAAACACATAGAATTAATCATGCATAAACTAAACCAAGCATAAAGCGATAAATGTGCACATAATAGCCCCCTAAACTAACTCCCACTAGCTTCTTGAGCTCCACTGACTCCAAGCCGATGCCAACACCCAAAAAGCCACCAAATGACCTTTTCGCCCTTTCTTCGTCTTGAGTAAAATATTACAATTTAATACACGACTCGCAGGTCGGGAATAAATAAATATTACAAACAAGTGGTTCGACGACCACACCTTGAAAGAATAATTACACGTTAACTCTAACGGCTCGCAGGCCGTGAAAAGCGATAAATAATTAAATTGAGCTCGGGGCTATTATGTACACCATGCCAACATCACATCACACATCGTGTTATCAAACAAGCATGTTATCAAACATCATGTGATTTTCCGGTTTTAATTAATAGCCAAGTTTCGAAATTTTTTGATGCTCGGTTTATCGAAACCGTTCAAAAATGAAACTTTTGAACATTTGATCTTCGAGTTCGTCATGACGGTTCCAAACTCGTCATAACTAACAAAACGGTTTAGCCTTGGCATATCAACCATCCAATGGTCATGCTTGGCCTAGCTCCGTCCAACGGAGCCCCGTTCGGTCCCGGTTTCGGCTCCCCGAGAGTCCCGCTCCCGAGACCCGAAAAATCAAATTTTTTTCAAAATTTCCAGATTTGAAATAATTTTCAAAAATTCATTTTACATGCATTAAATCCATGAACAAGAATTTAAAACATGTTATCAAACAATTTAGCAAAACAACATGCCAAAAACGAAACTTTCAAGCAAAACCGAAACTTTGAACACCGTCTTGTGAATCCCGAAGGTAGCACGGCTCTGATACCACTGTTGGGTCTCGAGGTAGGGTTGGAGATGAACCAACTCGCAGCGGAAAATCAATGAAAACCAAGAGACCATTAGAACCATGAAACAACTAACAAAGAATGGATTAACAAGAGAAAAATTCAGCACTAGTTCTTACCAAAACAAGAACACCGGGTAACGAATGATTGGCTTGAGTCTCCAAGACGCCTACGTATCCACATGGGAATCAAAGCCACGTAGTTCTTCTCTTTGAGGACTCAAGAACACAAAAATGGAGGAGGAAACTAGCCAAACCCGAAATGGCCATGGAAGAGGGAGAGAAAATGTGTTTCCTATTCTTGTCTTGTGTTTGTTATGTTGAAAAAAGATGACTTAAACATAACAAAACCCATACTTGTCCAACTAAAGGCATGGGACAAGTATGGTGTCAAGTAAGGTGTAAATAGGACAAGTATGGCAAGACAAGATTGGGTTAGGTGGTGAATCACCAACACCTTAATCTTTGTCTTGCTTACTTAGTACTAATTAATCAAGACTTGATTAATTAGTTGCATGGGCCTTGGTTGCATGGGCCTTTCATGGGCCTCTTGGAACATGGCCCGTGGCCATTTCTAACGAGGTCCCGTGATTCGCTCATCGCCTCCAAGCCTTCCATACCGGAAATGTCCAACATTATCCGACGCGATCAATCCCAAGACTCCAAGCCTTGTCTCGATCCGTAAATTCCTATTCACGTACGAGCACATGACCCAAAACCCAGTTTTGGTCATGTCCCGAGACAACTCCCTTTTGGCCATTCTCCATAAATGTGTCAATGAGTTTCATCCTCCGGTGTGACCCTTAGGTTTATGCATGTCAATAGATCAACGTAAAATCCCATTTTACTTGATCCTATTTAAGTGGCAACTAACGAGACTTTAGTATTGCCTGACACTGCATAGCGAATCGACCCTGTCGATTCTAACCTTTCCGTCGTCCCTGTCATTATCCTTTTATCTCCGATATCCTGATTGAGATAAGGCATAGAGCCGTCATCCTTATTATTCTCAATCACCGTTCCTTGATATGTGAGATGACTGAAGATATGATACCCAGTATCATGTGCATGGCCATGCTATTCTTCCAGTCACTCTCGATCAAGTGGCCGAGAACCGATATCTTTCCCATACCTTAGTATGAGGGATAAATCCCTTAGCCGTCTTTCGTGTCACTCATGTAGCCCGTCCCCAAGCCAATCCTGGCCGTTATGGAAGCCCTGTTACGGACAACGTTAGGCTCAGGTCAAACTCAGTTGTTGACTACATAGCGATCACAAAGACTCCTTGGTCTAAGGATACATGACAAGCTACAACACTGAATATGTTCATGACTTAATCTATGGCACATATTCAGGGCGGGTCGTCCAATATCATGTCCCACATGATATCTATGATCAGACTCCGGAATCTCATTCCAATGACTAACAGAACGTAAGCCATAAAGAGCCATCTTTCATACTAGTCGCTTCTAGTGAAGCTTTGTTGACTAGGGACCCATCGAGTGTGATCTATCTCGATCTATGGTTCTATTCGCATGGTGGGCATAGATCAGAGCACACGTCGATGTATTACTCCAACACATAAGTAATATAAAGCCGCTTTAATTTTATTGCTAACGATGATATATACATTTGGACATTTAGGATTGAACTACGGGCACTAAGACTAACAGTCTGATCATAGATATCATGTGGGACATGATATTGGACGACCCGCCCTGAATATGTGCCATAGATTAAGTCATGAACATATTCAGTGTTGTAGCTTGTCATGTATCCTTAGACCAAGGAGTCTTTGTGATCGCTATGTAGTCAACAACTGAGTTTGACCTGAGCCAAGAGTAACAGATAGGGTAAGTCGTGTACATAAGTACATACCCTAGCCAAGAGTCACATTGGATGTGATTGGATGGAGTCCTACCTACATAGCTCGATTAAGTGGTGAGCATTAGTTCAGCTTAATCGAGTGAATCAAGGATCTTGGTTTCAGATTCTAAAGGTTTAGAATTGATTGTTGGTGTTTAAGCTTGATCTTCATAAAATTTATTCAGTTTACTGATTGAATTTTATCTGTTGTAGATCAAATGGAAAATTCAGCGAACATTAATAGTTTGTCATTAAAAACCATTCTTGACAGGGTCAAGCTAAATGGGACAAACTATTTGGACTGGTACAGAATTTTGAGGATAGTCCTCAAGTCTGAACGCAAAGAATATGTCCTTGACAAGGCTGTCTCTAAGACCATATTAGAGTTACATGAAGTGTCATCAGCTGCTGAGAAGAATATCTCAGGGATCTGGGATCCAAGGATATTCTGATGGTCAACAAGGGAATTGGAAGTGACAAGGGTTGGGCCCATGCGCACTTGGCAGGAAAGATGAGACACCTGAGAATGTCTGCTTCTACTGCCAACAGCCGGGTCATTGGAACCGGGATTACAGGAAGTTCACGGCTGATCTGAAAAAGGGCAGTGGGACTGCGCCTTCATCAAATAGCCTGGATGATCTGAAGAAGGGCAGTAGGACTGCGCCTTCATCAGGAAACCTGGATGATCTAAGGAAGGGCGGTGGGATCGTGCCTTCATTCGGTATTAACTCTATAGAGCTACATCTCTCTACTTCCAAAGATTCATGGGTATTAGATACCATGACTGAATCTCACACATGCACTAATATATGGTGGCTGAAAGTAGGAGAGATTTGGAAAGCACGAAATGGACCTCAGAGTTGTGGCAACTGCTGTAGGATCCATGAGTCTTGCTTTGCCAAGAGGCCTTGTCTTAGTATTGTATAATGTATATTGCATACCTACTTTTAGTAGGAATATTATATCTGTATCCGTGTTTGACAAGGAAGGATATAATGTTAATATTGGAAATGTAGTTTTCAATGTTCTATGCAATGATATGTTTTATACCAGTACTGACATGGTTGGAGGATTGTACATATTAGATATGGGTAACAATGCCTCAAGTTCTATATATTCCGTTAATACCAAGAGGTCTAAATCCAACGATTTAAACCTAACTCTGTTATGGTACTGTCATTTGGGTCGCATAAACAAGAAGCGCCTATCAGCATTTCAGAAGTGCGGGCTTTCAGGTTCATTCGAATTCCATTCGATCGATAGGTGCAAGGTTTGTTTGATGGGAAAAATGACTAAAGTGCCCTTTATCGATCGCGATGAAAGGGCGGGTGAATTATTGGGGCTGATACACTCGAATGTGTGTAGACCAATAAGTTCACTTGCCAGGAGGGGTTTTAGCTACTTTATCACATTTACTGATGATTACAGTAAATATGGTTATGTCTATTCGGTGAGACATAAGTCTGAAACTTTTGATAAATTCAAAGAGTTTAAGACTATAGTAGAAAACCAGCTCGACAAAGGTATTAAGGCACTTCGATTGGATCGAGGTGGAAAATACTTGACCACAGAGTTATTAGATCATCTAAAAGAGAATGGGATCCTTTTGGAATGGACTCCTCCTAGGTCACTGTAGTTGAAAGGTGTAGCCAAACGGAGAAATCGGACATTGTTAGACAATGGTCTGTTCCATGATTAGTTGGACTGATCTCCCAATCTCTTTTAGGGGTTTTGCTCTAGAGACGACCGCATTCATAGTGAATTGGGCTTCGACGAATGGTGTGGAAGGGACACCATTTTAAAAATGGTACGGGATGATGCCCGCTTTGTCCTTCCTAAAGATTTGTGGTTGCGAGGCTTATGTGAAACATTTGGTTTCGACTAAGCTCGAACCAAGATCTGAGATATGCACCTTCGTGTGGTATCCCAAAGCAACAAGGGGATACTATTTCTACAATCCCAGTGAGAACATGGTGTTCGTCGCTTGGGGTGGGGTCTTTATGGAAAAGAAGTTTTGTTTCCAAAGACGTCATTGGGAGGACTGTGCATCTCGAAGAAATTCAGGATGGTACAGATCTGTCTAAACCAATTGGCAACCCAGTAGAAAGGAGCCAGAGATTGTCGTAGAGTAAGAACCAATTCCTGTTACAATTCCGGAAGGTCCAAGGCGATTTGAAAGGATCAATCTTCCACCTCCAAGATATGATATCCGGAGGTGACAATGAAGTCATGGTGGATCACGATGATCCAGCCACCTTTCAGGAAGTCGTGGATGGGCCCAACTCCGAGTTATGGCTGGGAGCCATGAGGGAGGAAATGCAATCCATGTCGGACAACCGAGTCTGGGAACCGGTTGATCCCATCAATGGTGTGAGGACCATAGGATGCAAATGGATCTTCAAGGTGAAGATGGACATGGACGGCAACCCTCTGACCTACAAAGCTCAACTGGTGGCGAAAGGTTATAGGCAGATCCAATGGATTGACTATGAGAAAACCTTCTCCTTAGTGGCTATGGTCAAAATCGATCCAAATTCTTCTTGACATAACTGCGTATCATAATTACGAGATATGGCAAGTGGATGTCAAAACCGCTTTCCTAAATGGAAATTTGACTGAGTACGTTTATATGTCTCGGCCCAAAGGTTTTGACGATCCGAAGAATAAAGGAAAGATTTATAAGTTGTTGAAATCCATTTATGGATTGAAACGAACTTCTCGGAGTTGGATCCTTCGTTTTGATGAAGCTGTAATTGGATTTGGCTTAATCAAGAACGAGGATGAATCTTGCGTTTATAAGAAGGCTAGTGGGAGCAATATTACCTTTCTGGTTCTCATTGAAAACGACATCCCAACCTTGCACGAGACTAAAGCTTGGTTGAGGAAGTGTTTTTCAATAAAGGACTTAGGTGATGCTTCTCATATCTTAAGGATTAAGATATGTAGAGATCGCACCAAGAGGGTCTTGGATTTAAGTCAGGGAACCTATGTGAACAAGGCATTGAGTAGGTTCTTAATGCTCGATTTAAAGAAAGGACTCTTACCCACTAGTCATGGCATTCATCTCAGCAAGACTCAGTGTCCTAAGACACCTGATGAGCTGAAAAGGATGATGAGAATCCTATGCGCCTGGGGGCAGGATCGATCATATATGCCATGACATGTATGAGACCAGACGTCTCATAAGCCTTATGTTGTACCAGTAGACATCATTCTAACCCGGGGGAAAGATGATGCTGAACTAGTCGTCGAAGGATGAGTAGACGCTAGTTTTCCAAGACAAATCCAGATGACTTTAGAAGTCAATCAGGATATGTGTTTACGCTGAATGACAGAGCTTTAGTTGGGAAAGCGTAAAGCAAGATACCATTGCCGAATCTACGACAGAGGCCAAGTACATGGATGCTGCAGAGGCAGCTAAGGAAGCTATGTGGATTTGGAAATTCATGGCAGGGCTGGGTGTAATTAAAAACCCATCCAGCCCGGTGAATCCATCTTGCGACAACACAAGGGCCATTGCGCAAGCTAAAAGCCTAGATCGTATAACAAATCCAAACATGTACTGCGGCGTATCCACCTCATCAGATAAATACTGAACTGAGGTGAAGTGAAGATAACCGATATTGCAACAGATGATAACATAGCCAACCCTTTGACTAAGGCAGTGTCACTGCCTGAACATGTTAGACATGTAAAGTCGATGGGGACATATTGGAGTTTAGATTGGAACTAGGGCAAGTGGGAGATTGTTAGTCTTAGTGCCCGTAGTTCAATCCTAAATGTCCAAATGTATATATCATCGTTAGCAATAAAATTAAAGCGGCTTTATATTACTTATGTGTTGGAGTAATATATCGATGTGTGCTCTGATCTATGCCCACCATGCGAATAGAACCATAGATCGAGATAGATAACACTCGATGGGTCCCTAGTCAACAAAGCTTCACTAGAAGCGACTAGTATGAAAGATGGCTCTTTATGGCTTACGTTCTGTTAGTCATTGGAATGGGATTCCGGAGTCTGATCATAGATATCATGTGGGACATGATATTGGACGACCCGCCCTGAATATGTGCCATAGATTAAGTCATGAACATATTCAGTGTTGTAGCTTGTCATGTATCCTTAGACCAAGGAGTCTTTGTGATCGCTATGTAGTCAACAACTGAGTTTGACCTGAGCCTAACGTTGTCCGTAACAGGGCTTCCATAACGGCCAGGATTGGCTTGGGGACGGGCTACATGAGTGACACGAAAGACGGCTAAGGGATTTATCCCTCATACTAAGGTATGGGAAAGATATCGGTTCTCGGCCACTTGATCGAGAGTGACTGGAAGAATAGCATGGCCATGCACATGATACTGGGTATCATATCTTCAGTCATCTCACATATCAAGGAACGATGATTGAGAATAATAAGGATGACGGCTCTATGCCTTATCTCAATCAGGATATCGGAGATAAAAGGATAATGACAGGGACGACGGAAAGGTTAGAATCGATAGGGTCGATTCGTTATGTAGTGTCAGGCAATACTAAAGTCTCGTTAGTTGCCACTTAAATAGGATCAAGTAAAATGGGATTTTACGTTGATCTATTGACATGCATAAACCTAAGGGTCACACCGGAGGATGAAACTCATTGACACATTTATGGAGAATGGCCAAAAGGGAGTTGTCTCGGGACATGACCAAAACTGGGTTTTGGGTCATGTGCCCGTAAGTGAATAGGACTTCACAGATCGAGACAAGGCTTGGAGTCTTGGGATTGATCGCGTCGGATAATGTTGGACATTTTCGGTATGGAAGGCATGGAGGCGATGAGCGAATCACGGGACCTCGTTGGAAATGGCCACGGGCCATGTTCCAAGAGGCCCATGAAAGGCACATGCAACCAAGGCCCATTGAACTAATTAATCAAGTCTTGATTAATTAGTACTAAGTAAGCAAGACAAGGATTAAGGTGTTGGTGATTCACCACCTAACCCAATCTTGTCTTGCCATACTTTGTCCTATTTACACTTTACTTGACACCATACTTGTCCCATGCCTTTAGTTGGACAAGTATGGGTTTTGTTATGTTTAAGTCATCTTTTTTCAACATAACAAAGACAAGACAAGAATAGGAAACACATTTTCTCTCCCTCTTCCATGGCAATTTCGGGTTTGGCAAGTTCCCACCTCCATTTTTGTGTTCTTGAGTCCTCAAAGAGAAGAACTACGTGGCTTTGATTCCCATGTGGATACGTAGGCGTCTTGGAGACTCAAGCCAATCATTCGTTAACCGGTGTTCTTGTTTTGGTAAGAAATAGTGCTGAATTTTTCTCTTGTGAATCCATTCTTTGTTAGTTGTTTCATGGTTTAATCGTCTCTTGGTTTTCATTGATTTTCCGCTGCGAGTTGGTTCATCTCCAACCATACCTCGAGACCCAAC
Source organism: Erodium maritimum (assembly GCA_963921825.1). NCBI lineage: Eukaryota > Viridiplantae > Streptophyta > Magnoliopsida > Geraniales > Geraniaceae > Erodium > Erodium maritimum. The sequence goes on from OY997588.1 coordinate 116,610,197, forward strand.
ACTGACGTCCAACAGAACATCCCATCCATCCAACTCCGAGGCCAAAGAAGCTACCTCCGTTTCCAGTATACCAAACACCTCCTTATTCCACACTTGGAGGTCCCTTCGTAGGTTCCTCAGTTTCAACCAAAGCACATAATCCGGCTCTCCCTCCACAACATAAGACGCCCATAACATACGAACAGTAGAAAAGAAGGATCTGTGCTCTAACCAGACATTCAAGAAGCGCACCGGTTTCGGACCCCAATCAACCACCTCCATCCCCAAAATCACCGGCCGATGATCAGAAACACCTCTAGGGAGACTCCGCTGCTCCAAAACACCAAAGGCCGATAAAGCATCCGAAGAAACAAGAAAACGATCCAACCTTGATGCCTTAGAGCCCGAATCATACCAGGTGAACTTAGCCCCCACCAAGGACAGATCAATCGAGTGCATATCTTCCACAAAATCTGCAAAAACTAGGCTGCCCCCTGTTGAAGCTACTACCTCGACGTTCCTCCACTGATAGAACCGAATTAAAGTCCCCCCCCCCCCCCCCACAAACAAGATATCATGCAACTGAGAACGTTTTGCACACAGAGAAGACCAATAATTAACTCTTGCTCGAGACCTGCAAGGTGCATAAACATTCACAAAGCTAATCGGGGCAGCAGTACTAACATGTATTCCATTCCAACAAATGGAATTGTGCTCCAAAAAGGAATTCGACTTAGAAAAAACCGAAAGCCTCCAAGCTAACAAAACACCACCAGCCGTCTCATCTGTCGGGACCCAATCACAATCCCATCCCACACCAAACCCACAACTTCTGAGAATAACCGAAGTCACAACTGAGAGCTTCGTTTCTTGTAACATTACCACATCAACATCATTCGAATAAACCAACTTTTTAATGCAATTCCTCTTTACATCGGAATGCATACCTCTCACGTTCCACGTGAGGAATTTCATCAAAAAATCACAAAAAGGACCCCAAAACAGGGTCACCCGGCGTACCTGAATGATCGGACGAATCGAACTCCTCACTGTCGCTGAGCACGTCGTCTTGCAGGGACCGTTAGTTTTATATATTAAGGGTAGTTTAGATAATTTGGAAAAATATAACAACATGTGCAAACACATGATGATTTTCGTCTAATTTTGGATGGAAAACGAGTAAACTGAAGAAAAAAAGGGAAAATTTCATTTTACCACCCTGTCAAACATTTAACTTCAGTTTGATACCCTGGCATAAATTTTTATCAGTTTCATACCCAAACCAAACATTTAATTTCACTTTCATACCCAACCGGGTAAAATGTCCAAAATACCCCTAACTATTACTCATATTTTCATCTAATGCCATTGGCTCAGAATTTGAAAATAAGTGAAATGAAAATAATACTCTTCATTGTTTAGGGTGTTAAACTGAAAATTTCAATAATTTTAAAACAAAATCAGTTTTTTTTTATAAATTCAATTTTTATTTTCAAAAAATCATATTTTAATTTTAAAAATACATAAAATCATTTTTTTTATAAAAATCATTTTTTTATTAAAAACAGTTTTATTTTTAAAAAAATTAATTTTATTTATATTAAAAAAAATCTGGAGCTCGCGACTTCGTCCTCTCCAGCGTGGTCTCCGGCCACCGCTCCTCTGCCGGCGTCGTCCCCGGCCACCCCCACTTCGCCGGTGTCGTCCCCGGCCTCTTCCCTCCTCCCTCAAGCATAGCTGGCGTGGTTCAGATATGATTTGGTTCAGATCTGAACCAAATCAGCGATTTGGTCGACGCCGGCTATGCTCCGACCATGGACCATATCACCTCCGTCTTCGCCCATGTCCATCCCAAGGTCTATCCCGGGTTTATTATGTGTCTGTACATCTGGAAATTGTTCATCGTCACTGTGGCATGCACAACATTGTTAATGTTCAGGATTGGATCCAAATCAGGTGATTTAATCTGGATGGAGATGAAACTTACCACATAGCCATCTGGGGTCCAAGACATGATGTCCCATTTGATTTGTCCCCTCAATATTCGTCGGTCAGGGAGGCACCACCAGATCTGGTTTTGGTTCAGATCTGAACCAAATCTGGTGAGGGCGTGGAAGGGGAGGACGTGGAAGAAGGAGGAGGAGGCGGCGGAGGTGGGGGTGGCCGGGGACGACGACGGCGGAGGAGGGGTGGCCGGAGACGACGCTGGAGAAGACGAACTCAAACAGCTCCAGTTTTTTTTAATATAAATAAAATTAATTTTTTAAAAAAATAAAAATGATTTTTGATATATAAAACTGTTTTTAATAAAAAAAATTATTTTTATAAAAAAACTGATTTTTATGTATTTTTAAAATTAAAATCTGATTTTTTTAAAATAAAAATTGAATTTATAAAAAAAACTGATTTTATTTTAAAATTACTGATATTTTCAGTTTAACACCCTAAACAATGAAGGGTATTATTGTCATTTCACTTATTTTCAAATTCTGAGCCAATGGCATGAGATGAAAATTTGAGTAATAGTTAGGGGTATTTTGGACATTTTACCCGGCTGGGTATGAAAGTGAAATTAAAAGTTTGGTTTGGGTATGAAACTGATAAAAATTTATGCCAGGGTATCAAACTGAAATTAAATGTTTGACAGGGTGGTAAAATGAAATTTTCCCCAAAAAAAATGAAGTTAATAGCATCTCCAATGGTATATTATGACTAGTGGTATGGAGTCATGGTAAGAGTTCATTTTTGGGTTTCTCTCTCCTCCATACCACTACCTCCTACCATGGCATCTCCAATGGCAAACCATGACCAGTAATAGGGAGTCATTGTATGAAACCAAACTAAGAGAAAAAAAAATAGGCCGCCGACATGTGTCGGCTTAGGAGTGGGATGCCAACTAGACGTTTGCACTGCAGCGACGCGTTTCGTCGTTGCAGGATCCTGCAACGAATGCCTGCAACAACACGCCTACAACGACTTGTTGCAACGACCGCTTGTAACGACTTACTGCAACGACCATCCGTGGCAGCGAGTCGTGGCAGAGTTGTCGCAGGGCCTGCAACGACACGCCTGCAACGACCGTTGCAGGTGATCTAAGGGTGTTAAATATAAAAAAAATTAAGGGGGTGATGTGAAAGAACGATAAGAGTAGGGAGGGTATGTGTAAATTTTCCTTTTTATAATTTATTTTGAAGTTAGAAATAACTATTAATTAAATTTTGAACAACCTTTCCAAAAAAAAATCTGAACAATCTTTCCAAAATAAATAAATTCTAAACAAGATCAAAATTGGTGTATATGGAAGAACAGTATTAGATAACATAAGAGAACATGAAGATAATGTAATAGATCATTGTAGTGATATATCTTCATACTTTACAATAGGCTCTATTTATACGCTCATAACATGTACATAAAAAGACATAATTTTAATGACATATTAATACAATACACATTAATTTATACATAAAAGGGAAATGGAAAAAACAAAGAAATTGTAACATAAATCTAGAAGTTATAAATTGAAGAAGTCATGCAATACATTTGGATGACACGTACGATTATTATTATGCTTCGTTAAAACTTTTCTAGGAAAACCCAGTGGAAAAAACCCTAGAAGAGAAAAAGAGTAGATGATTTATACAATGCGTATAGAAGTTATCTCATTAAAAATCTTGTTAGGAAAACCCGTCAGGATAAAACCTAAAGCAAGGAAAAAAGAGTGTAACACGTATTTCTCCCACTCATTGCAACATCTCTATTGATTTCTTCATAAATCACAGAGTTTTCTCATGTCAGTCTTGTAAAATAACTTTTTAAAAGAAGTTGTAGGAAGCGCTTTAGTGAACAAATCTACGAGATTGTCACAAGAAAGAATCTGGCAAACATCGATATCTCCCTTTTTATTAAGCTCATGAGTAAAGAAGAACTTAGAAGAAATGTGTTTCCTTCTATCTCCTTTGATGTAGTCTCTTTTGATCTGACCTATACAAGTTGTGTTATCTTCGCATAAGACAGATGGGGTTCCTTTATTTATTGAAAGATCGCATGATTCTCGGATATGATGGATCAAAGACCTTAGCCATAAACATTCACGACTTGCTTCATGAAAAGCTATCGACTCAACGTGATTTAAAAAAAGTGGATGTAAGGGTCTGTTTTGTTGACCGCAAAAATATAATAGTGTCACCATATGTACATACATACACAGTTTTTGATCATGCTTTGTGGGGATCAGATAAATATATTTGTCATCAGCATATTCAATCAATTCAGACTTCGAGTATTTTCAATAAAATAACCTCATATCAAATGCTCCTCGAAGATATCTTAAATACTTTATAACACAGTTGTATTCGAGTCGGAGAAGAACTAAATGTTGCTAGTAAATTAATAGAGAATTCTATATTAGGATGGGTGCAATTAGCAAGATTCATTAGCGCCCCATGGCACTAAGATATGGTACTTTGGGACCAAAGAGATCTTCTTCTTCTTCTTCTCGTGGGCGAAATGGATCCTTTTTCACATCAAGTGATCCAACAATCATGGGAGAACTAAACGGATGTGAATTATCCATATTGAATCGTTCAAGGCCGAGACAATTTTTTTCTCAAGTCTTTCATTTCGAATTCATTTTTCAAGTATTATATTGTCTCTACAAGTCCATCATGTGTTCCAATGATGTTCAGATCATCAACATAAAATGCGATGATGGAAAATCCGGCTTTCGTCCATTTAATAAAAACACATGGACATATTTTATTGTTGATTTTTCTTCTTTTAAAAGGTATTCACTGAGATGATTATACCACATTCGGCGGAGTGTCTTATCCCACACAAATATCTTTGGAGCTTTATTGAGTACATTTCATGGGGTTTTTAGATGCATGCTTCATACATTTTTGGTCCTTCATGGACTTTCATGTAAATGTCATTATCAAGTGACCCATATAAATAGGTTGTCACGACATCCATTAAGTTCATTTGGAGTCCCTCTGAAGTTGACATACTGATTAAAATCTGAAGGTGACTGCATCCATAACCGGTGAATATGTCTCTTCATAATCAATTCCTGATCTTTGTGAAAATCCTTGTGCGACGAGTCACTCTTTGTATCTTACGACCTCATTTTTCTCATTTCTTTTGCGCACAAGTACCCATTTATATCCTACGGGTTTAACATCTTCAGGTGTATGGACTACAAGTCCAAAGACTTGGCGTTTATTGAGTGAATTCAATTCCGTCTCAATGGAATTTTTCTATTTCGGCCAATCATTTCTTCATCGGCATTCACTGACCGATTTTGGTTCATGACCCTCGTTTTGTTTTGAAATATCTAATGCAGCTTCATGTACAAATATATCATCCATAACAATTTCTTTTAAATTCCATCTTTCACATGAAGTGATATAGTTAATTGAGATCTCTTCATTGTCATCTTTTTCTGGTGTTTCATCGTCTTTTGAAGACGCCTCTTCATTTATCACATTTATTTCTTCAGGAATTGTGATATCGTTTGATGTACCAATTTTCCGAACTTGTTCCTTTTTTTCTTGGGTTTTTATCTTTGGATCCAATAGGTCTATCACGCTTCAGGCGTGCTTTAGACTCATTTTTCAGAATATTTCCCATCTCTTCATTAGGAAGAGTAATTTTGACAAGGAACATTAACAACTGGTACATGTATTTTATCACAGTTTAAACATCCGTAAATGCATCAGACAATGTATTTGCAACCTTTTGTAAGTGGATAATCTTCTGAACTTCTAGTTCACATTGATTCGTACGAAGATCAAAGTGAGACAATGTCAATGCATTCCATGAAATTTCCTATCTTTATTTTTCAGACGTTTCTTTATCTCCCCTTAATGCAAAGAAATTTGTATCATCAAATTGACAGTCGAAAAATCGTGTCGTAAACATAGCATCTGTCATGGGTTCCAAATATTTAATAATGGATGGAGACTCGAACCCAATATAAATTCTCAATCTTCTTTGGGTCCCATTTTGCTACATTGAGGGGAGATATATGGACATAAACTACACACCCAAACACTTTCAAATGAGAGATATTTGGTTCTTAGCTAGTGACAAGCTGCAAAGGGAAATTTATTATATACAGTTGGTCTTACTCGTATTAACGATGCAATATGCAACATTGCATGTCCCTAAGCAGAATTTGGTAACTTTGTTTTCATAAGTAAGGGCTTAGCAATTTATTTAAGCCTCTTAATAAACGATTCTGCTAACCCATTTTGGGTATGAGCATGGACCACAGGGTGTTCAATCATGATTCCAATTGACATACAATAGTCATTAAATGATTGAGATGTAAATTCCTCGGCATTGTCCAAAGGATACTCTCTATCACATGGTCTAGAAATTGTTCTCTTAATCTAATTATTTGAGCAAGGAGTCTTGCAAACGCAACATTTTGCGAGTGGATAATAAAGAAACATGCGTCCAATGTGTCAATGCATCAACAAGTACCATAAAGTACTGAAATGGCCCGCTTGTCAAGGTAATAGGTCCACATTTATCTTTGGGAATTATTTCTAAAAATGTTGGACATTCAGTCACAACTTTCATTGGAGATGGTCCTGTCGGTTTTCCTTGAAAAAAAGAAACATGTGGGTAATCTTTTGACAAAAGGACATTTTTACCCTTCAGGGTATGTCCATGTGAATTTTCTATGATTCTTCGTGTCATTATGGAACCCGGATGGCCTAAACGATCATGTCATATCATAAAATTTGACGGGTCAATTGGTTTTTGGTTAACCACCATATTGGATTCAATTTGATTAATGAAAGTATAATATAATTCAAAACTATATGAAGGAAGTTTTTCAACACAATTTCTTTTCTCCCCGAGACCATGGACGTGATGTATACACATTCAACATCATTTTCATTTATTGTTTCAATGTGATAACCATTTCACAAATATCTTTGAAAGTTAACAAGTTTCTTTTTTATCTGGTTGAGAACACTGCATCATTGATAATAAATTGTGTACCATTTGGTAACATTTACATTCTGAATATCAAATAGTGCCGTCATTAGACGTCATCACAAGAAATTCATAACTTATAACAAAATATATAGTATTACCTTAAGTGTTTGATCTATTAGAGAAATCATGCTAATAACGTGTTGTAAATAGAAGGAAAATATTAGAGAGCATAAGAGAACATGGAGAGAATATAACAGATCATTGTATTGATATCCCTTCATACTTTATAATAGTCTCTATTCATAGTCTCATAACATGTACATGAGAAGACATAACCTTAATGACATATTAATACAATACACATTAATCTATACATAAATAAGGGAAATAGAACAACCAAAGGACTTGTTGTAACAAAAATCTATAAGCCTCCATAAAGTGAAAAAGTCATTCAACACATATATTCATAACAAAAATGACATATTTGATATCCAAAAAAGAATGATCCCCTTAACTGCTTCCAACATGGGACAACCCGATCAACTCACATGAAGAATAAAACTTTTGAGTATGACTAATTGGATTTTGGTTAGGTTCTAGATTTTACCTAAGTAAGGAGAGACTAGAAAAACATGATTTACTCATAGACAAACACAATGGTGGTTAGGTTGAGATTTATGTTACCGCTGAATGGTTTAATACTTGTTCTAAGTGCTTGTTCAATGAATTGGTGTTTGTTCTGTTGATTTTTTTTATAAGCTCGAAAATTTTGTTAATAAAAAAGAGAGATCCAAGAAGGATCAACCCAGAACAAAACCATAACAAGTAAGCTCTCATCTAGAGCTGCGGGACAAACCCCGAAATAGAGCAGTCCAAAAAAAGTAAAAAAAAAACCAACAAAACAGACTGATGAACAGTGACTCAAGAGACCAGGATGCAAGCGTCCCACCCGAACCGATGAACGGTACCTCGAGGTAAATAGGGTGAATCCTCTGGTTCCAAAGGAACTAAGTAAATCGCACCCCTCCGCTCCATAGCAGATAGGCCCCATAGTGTCCCCCCGAATAGCACTCACCAAACCTTGATAGGAACAAACGAAATCTGGCCTGACTCCTGAGCAGGCACTCATCGGACCTACCCGACCAACACAGGTCAAAACATAACTCAACAACGAATCACTCACGGCTCAGTAACCGCCTACCACGCTTCCTCGGACGTAAGCACCACCCAAGACGTCGCTGTTAGTCCGAGAAAGAAATACTAGCTCGTAGCGACCCAACTTGCCACAAGATGCAAAATGAATGATTCTGAATCTTCCCAAACACCACATCCTGACTATCCATCACCGATTTAAACACCATTCCATTCCGGAGAACCCAAATATGTCAGACAACAATATAACAAACACGGATCCACGATTTCCACTAATGATTGGATCCCAAACATTTCCATAAACAAACGGCCTCACCAAAAGTCCGGGGCATGACCTACACAACTTCCCACCAAGACAACACCCTACCCCATATCTACCAAGAACAAGGGAAATGGAGTAAAAGATGATCGGGAGTTTTCATACCTGATTTGCACAACGGACAATACATCTGATTAATGGTCACAGATACGCCACGAACCTCTAGAAAAAACTGTAGTGGGAAGGGCCCTCTGGGCAGCCAACCAAGCTAGGACACAATGCTTGGGTGGAATGCCACTGATCCAAAGCATCGATTCCCACGGCTAAGGGGAGACATTCTCCTCCCCCATAAGTAAGGAATAAGCTGTAGACACCTTGAAAACCGAGCTTTGCTTTCTCCAAAGAAACGAATCATTTATATCTGGGTACAACACATGTTGAGACATGATACTTTCAAAAGCGACTATCTCATCTCTATCCCAATCCCAACCGACCCGTCGTAACTCCATCGACCACCCCGAACCGTTCCAAAAATCAGCAACTTTCCCCTATCTCTTCACGAACAAACAGAAAGTTGCAGGAAATCTCTCACGAAGGGAAGCCTCCCCTAACCACACATCATCCCAAAAAGAGATCCGATCTCCTCTTCCCACATTCCATCTAATACCTTGATTGCCAAAAAGTATACAAAAGTTCGGGTCAGAAGCAAGTCCAGTAATATGATTAAATAGATAACAATTACCAGTCTTGTCCAGGTGGGTGAGGTCCCAGTCTTCACTAAACCACCTCATTTTAACACAAATCAGCTCCTTCCACAGAGAATTATTGGATGTAGAAAAATGCCACCACCATTTAGCTAAAAGGGCTAGGTTCATCTCCCTTAACCTCCGCAACCCTAGTCCACCCAAACGCTTAGGAGTACACACGACCGACCACTTAACTTTAGACAAGACTCTACCATCTCCACCATTACACCATAATAATTTTCTTTGCATAGCTTCCAGCGCTTTTAACACACATTTAGGAGCCTGTAAGAGAGACGTGTAAAACAAAGGTAAGCCCGAAAGAGTGGATTGAGTAAGAGTGATTCTGCCGGCCAACGATAAATACTTGGCATGCCAAAGAGCCAGGGCAGATTTATATCTGCTTAAAACAGGATCCCAAGTAGACAAACGTTTTGGAGAAGCCCCGAGAGAGAAACCCATATACAACATGGGCAAATGAGTAACCTCACAACCCAAAGCCCCTTCCACCTTAGCTGAAAAAGAATCCACATTAAGCAACACAACCTTAGACTTGTTAAAATTAACCTTAAGTCCAGAAGTAGACTGAAATTCCAATAAGGTTCCTTTAACACTAATCAAATCATCCAACACCCCCCGAACGAACAATAAAGTATCATCAGCAAATTATAAATGATAAATAGCAAAACCTGACTGACGAATACTTATTCCCTGATACAGGCCAGCTGATTTACCAACTTCAAGAAAAAGATGAAGCCCCTCTATCATTGTTATGTGGATTTCTACAAGTGTTATTCGGTAATAAGAGGGTGAGTACATGGGCGGAATGAACCTTGACCTTCTGTGATTGTGGAAGCTCTATGCAATTCCGCGTACACGGCGGTCGCCGCCAAATGGTGGAATGGTTCGACAACCATTCCACCATGACATCCATCATCTCCATTGTCACGCCCCAAATCGTTTTTGACCGGACTCGAGACGTGAACTGAGATAATAAATAAGTAAAGCAATTTTAATACCAAAAAGAGTCTCCAATATCAGTTTAAAAGATCCAAGTAATATCATGAGTCAACAGCTCGGCAAAACCCAAATAGTAAATAAGTTTAGTAAAATTGTACGTCTCTAGACAAGACTAGTCTAAGACACTCGCTGACTCCCAAGCATCGAGAATCCCGCTAGACCACATCCCGATCAAAACCTGTAAAACAACAAAATAAAGGGGTGAGCTTTCGCTCAGTAGGAAAAGTAGTTAAGGGGTAAGCTATTCGCTCGCCGCCACGGGTAACCGTCCAATTAGGCATACTAGCAAGGCACAACAGCTAAGAACGTCCACGGAAACTTACCCACTCCTTAATCACTCTTACAAAACAATAACACAGTTAACCATCACACATAGCCAATCATCAAGTAATCACACGCAATCATACAAACACGAGTCCCGTACGATAGTCCCCATTGTCAATGGCTTCCACAACCCGTCTCAATCATATCGTACCGGACCACACAACATCGGTCTAGATATCCTCCCGAAACACACAGCCTCGGGGTATAAATGACTGTGTGTCATGCCGGAACACACATCATCGGCCTTCCCGGTCCACACAGCCTCGGGGTATAACTCACTATACGTACCGGACCGGTATATACCTCGGTTGGACGTCTTCCCGAACCACACATCATCGGGGTATAGATCACACCTTCCTCGGCCTAGATACCCTACACCGGCATACCTCATCGATGTAGGTATCATACCGGAACACACACCGAGGGACCGCGTACGTGGGACTACACCTTCGGTCTAGATACTTACACCGGAACCCTTCCTCGATGAAGGTATCGTACCGACAAACCTTGTCTCGGATATTTCACGAATGTCTCAACATACCACAATGTTGTAATTCAAGCAACGGTATAACAACAACCAACCTTACCACGACATACCACATCGGTCTATCACTCACCCGATCATATCACAACCATTGGTTCACGTCATATCAAGCATGGCACACTTGCCCAAACATAACAACAACATACTACACCGAGTAATACCATATTATGATTCTCAATATAACAACGGCTAAATTACCCAACATGCATCTCAAACAAAGATCATGGCATTTCAATCAACACACAACCTAAGGGCTCGACATGACCCGCATGCATTTCTACAGCACGAAAATCCAAACTTACGGCTCGACATGGCTCGTAAGCTATCCCTCATTTCACTCATTCCTCACATCCTAATCATGTACTTCTAACAATTAAATCAAGTAATTACAACCTATATGCATACTAGTAACTTTCCGCAATTATACCGGTATTCGCTACTTTCCCTACCTCAAAAGTAGTCCAATCCCGCAGCGGACGACCTGGCTAGCTTCCTCCTTGTCACTTCACGAGGTCCAAAGTCTCCTCCTCCGTCAAGCTCGGGTCCAAAGTCTAAGATTACAAGAAATACACGAATTAATGATAATTCAAGTGTGGATTAAAGAGGGAAATACCCAAACTAATCCCAATTGCTCGACTTATCAAAATGGGCCCGGAAGGCCCATTTTGCCCGGAATTAGGAAAACGTCCCTCGGGACTCCGAAAATTCCCCTTTTCATGTCTATCAAACATAATTAATTTACTTGTTCCAACGCACTTGACGGAATTAAATTCTGAGGTCCGAGCGTTCTAAATTCGCATTTAAAGTTTCTAAACGTTTTTCCCGAAGTTTCATGAATCACATCCATAATTCGTTCCGGGTGTGAAAACATCGTCCCGGGGTTCATCCACGACCGTCCCATTTACGAAACCACCAAAACCCGGCCATGTGGGCCCCATGGCCACACATGGCCGTGTGTGGCCAAACCGAACCGGCCGGTCACAGTTCATGTGCGGCCGACCATGACTGGTCTCGGTTCTAAGGGTGGTCGACCATGGCCGGTCATCCCCTCCTCCGGTGGCCGGATTCCAGCGACCGGTCGAAGCTCCGGCGAGCCTCCGGTCGCCGGAAAAATATCTTTTTTTTGATAAATGATGATTTATTGATAGACTTTGAAATAAAGAGAATTACAAAGCCTGAGGACCGCTAAAAAGCTATCCCAAATAACCTGCAAAAGAGACTCTACCACAATGTGATAAGAGAGTCTTCCTAAAAAACGAAAAAACAAAGAGAAAAAGGGACAACGGCCTAAAAACAAGAATGAGGAACGTCATCCTTAAGTTCTAACTGCAGCCTAGTCCCTGTATCGATAAAGTGTCTCCAAGCCTCATGTCTACGCTGAGCGTCGAGCATCTCCTTGTCACTCATACGAAGTGAATGGGTTGTCACTGTAAAGGTTTGTTGAGGTTTCTTCCTTCTTTTCCCTTTGCCCTTCTTTACTGTTTCAGGTGACAACACAGGACAATCCTGATCGAAACTCGAATATAGAGAAAGGGATGGAGTCGGTGACACAGCCGACAAAGGTTGAACATCCTCAATAATGAAAGAGTCGCTCCCGATGGAAGGTTGCTCATGCCCGATGACTTTAGTTTCCAAGACAGAAATTGGGACTGCAATTGGACATTGGCCTGTACTCGGCCGGCCCACAACAGCCAGCCTAGACTCACCCACATCAACCACTGGGCCGGACTGACCAGGCCCAATCACAAGCCCAGTCAAATCCAGCCCACTAGCTCTTACTTTTGTGCGTGAATCGCGTACCAACTCTGAAACCCCATCCTCGCGCAGAACAACCGAATCAGCGCCCTGATTCTCGGCAGTCAAATTCTCGTGAATCACGGATTCACTTAACGCCAAATCCGCATCGCAATGGATGCGATCTGATCCGGAAATCGCTGGAGAATCGGAGGTTTGAACCAGCAAGACGTGGTCGGCCGGCGTCTCCTCTGATCGCCCCTCCGTCGTCACTTTGGTTGAAAAACGATCAGCGTCCGACAACGTGACACCCAGAAGCGAGATCCCTTGATTCAAGGAATCGTCGCCGGGTACTAATCGATCACCAGAGATTGATGTTGGACGAGAAAGATCGCTGGAGACCGGCGTCGACTCGAGGTTCACCCGGGCTGGACCGTCCGTTTGAACGCTCGACAACACTCTCGCCAACCCTGTTCCTACTGTCCGATCAATATCCTCATGGCTGGTTTTCTGATCACCATCCGAGAAAGTGCTGTGTTTTTCGATCTTTTCTGAAAAAGTCGCCGGCGAACCCAGACGGCACCAGGAAAAGGCAAAGAAGAGAACAAACCCGTTTACTTTGAACCCATTTAAGGTCGCAATGGCTTCGGATGCAGCAGCCTTCGAGGTAAAACGAACGAAACCGAAACGAAGGCCTCGCCGGTTTGGCCTCTTCAACACCGACAATGACGCAGCCTCACCAAACGGTGAGAACATACCCCGAACGTAGTCTTCCGATGAGTTAGATGACAGGTTACGTACATATAGCTCTATCTCACTCTCAACATACCTCACCGATCGACGCCGGCAATCGACTTTGCAGACGGCCGAAGAACCTCCCGTGATTGTAGTCTCCTTGACACTAGAGGACGCCGGAATCAAGGGGTCCATGGTCTGGTTGACTGCCGGAGAAACGCCTGGAGACACAACCAAAGGAGTCGGCTTCGGCACCGCAACAGATCCATCACCATCCAAGCCACATGAAACCACTTTTGCCTTGTTCCGTCTCTTCCGTCCCTTACTGGATGGAAAAGCTCTCTTAACCATCTTCCCTTCTTTCCTTGTCATCGTGAACACCTCACAATACTCTTTGTAGAGTGACAACAAAGATGAACAGAAGTTTGGAAAAGAGAGCAGGTGAGAGGAACCCATTTTTTCTTGTTAAAATATCTAATTTCTCCAACAAGCTCCTAACTAGTTCTAGGTTCTCCATATCACCATTTTTAAGCTTTAGAACTTCAATTTTCACCTCAAACAATCCAAAGTTTCAAGACTCATGGTCGGTTTCATCAAAAATCACCCAAACCAAGTGATTTCCATCATCAAACTCCACTTCTTCTTCACAAATCAACATTTAAACCATCCAACACCCAAAACCCACTAGTTCAAGTCATCTCTACTCAAGCCCACAACACCAATTTCATCAAATAAGAAAATAAAGTATACCAACCTCTAGGAAATGAAGCGATGAAGAAGATGAAGTAGATTTGAGAAGATTTGGTGAAGAAATGGCCAAAAAAGAGCTCCATTTCTCTTTCTTCTTCTTCAAGCTTCAATGGAGTTTTACACCCTCTCTCCTCTCTCTATAGGGTTCGGCCAACAAGGAAGAAATGAGCAGAATTTTCCCCCATGTGGTCTTATCCTCTAAGTGGAAAAGTCCATTTCGTCCTTTAGCCCATCTCTCTCTATTTTGTCCATATGTGGGGACCAATGAGTCTTTTAACCCACTTTTCTTTCCCTCCAAGCTAACATGGACATGTTTCCATGTGGGGATCACTCCTACCCAAAATATCTCAGCTCATATTATTTTATTCGTTAATAATCCCAAAATCGACCTAATTTGACCCGGGTTTGACTTTTTCACAAAAGGTGTCATTTGAAAGGAAATGACTCAACTAAACTAACTGTAACAACGACTAAGCTTTTTGGATCCTAGAAAGGTCCTGAATGACTCCCGGAGTCACCGGTTGACTTTTTCGGTGGAAAGTCAACTTTCCACAAATTTTCCCAGTTCAACCGGGGGCGGTTCTTACATCCATTACTGGTCCGAATGATGTGACAACGTAGGAACGTTCCCACAGTAGGGGTGGTGTAGGTGGTGGTCGTAGAGAAGGTCGCGATAGAAAAGGCTCCAGATAGGGTGGTGGATATGGTGGAGTCTGGGACGGTGGACGTGAAGCCATAGGTGGTGGCGGCGGTGGGTGCTACTCGTACAAGGAGAGCAGCCACATGTTCGGGGACTATGGACAATGTGAAGGACGGTACGAAGGCACCATGAGAAATCTCTTGGTGCATTGATCCGTAGCTGTTTTCGGCTGGTTGTAGAGTGGACATGTACTGTAGGGACCTTGTTCTCAATCGGCAGTGGAATGTACCTGTCTGTTGTTAATTCTCAGACGTTCTTTGGTTCGGAACGAATTTTTGGCACTACCTTAGAGGGGCATGGGGGATCCTATTTATTGAAAGTCCACTGGAGAGGGGCGGAACACACCCTCACCTTGATCAATGAGGAGTTTGTGGTTTGGGTGTTTGGTGAAAATGGTTCCATATAGAATTAATCATGCATAAACTAAACCAAACATAAAGCGATAAATGTGCACATAATAGCCCCCTAAACTAACTCCTACTAGCTTCTTGAGCTCCATCGACTCCAAGCTGATGCCAACACCTGAAAAGCCACCAAATGGCATTTTCGCCCTTTCTTCGTCTTGAGAAAAAAAATAACAATTTAATACACAACTCGCAGGTCGGGAATAAATAAATATTACAAATAAGTGGTTCGACGACCACACCTTGAAAGAATAATTACACGCTAACTTTAACGGCTCGTAGGCCGTGAAAAGCGATAAATAATTCAATCGAGCTCGGGGCTATTATGTACACCATGCCAACATCACATCACACATCGTGTTATCAAACAAGCATGTTATCAAACATCATGTGATTTTCCGGTTCTAATTAATAGCCAAGTTCCTAAAACTTTTGATGCTCGATTTATCGAAACCGTTCAAAATTGAAACTTTTGAACATTTGATCTTCGAGTTCCTCATGACAGTTCCAAACTCGTCATAACTAACAAAACGGTTTAGCCTTGGCATATCAACCATCCAATGGTCATGCTTGGCCTAGCTCCGTCCAACGGAGCCCCGTTCAGTCCCGGTTTTGGCTCCCTGAGAGTCCCGCTCCCGAGACCCGAAAAATCAATTTTTTTTCAAAATTTACAGATTTGAAATAATTTTAAAAAATTCATTTTACGTGCATTAAATCCATAAACAAGAATTTAAAACATGTTATCAAACAATTTGGCAAATTAACATGTCAAAACCGAAACTTTCAACACCGTCTTGTGAATCTCGAAGGTAGCACGACTCAGATACCATTGTTGGGTTTCGATGGAGGGTATGAACGCATACTCGCAGCGGAATGAAAAATAAAACCAAGAGACGATTAAAACCATGAAACAACTAGCAAAGAATGGATTCACAAGAGAAAAATTCAGCATTATTTCTTACCAAAACAAGAACACCGGGTAACGAATGATTGTCTTGAGTCTCCAAGACGCCTACGTATCCACATGGGAATCAAAGCCACATAGTTCTTCTCTTTGAGGACTCAAGAACACAAAAATGGAGGTGGGAGCTTGCCTTGGCCGAAATTGCAAGGGAGAGGAGGGAGAAGTTGTGTTTCCTATTCTTGTCTTGTGTTTTTTTATGTTGAAAAAAGATGACTTAAACATAACAAACCACATACTTGTCATGCCCCAAATCCGGTTTTGACCGGACTCGAGACGTGAACCTAAAAGATTTACAAATAGAGCAACTTTAAAATGAAACAAGCTTCAAGTACTAACCACTGATAATCATAAAACAAATAAAAGTCAATAACAGAGTCAACCGCTCAAAAACCAGTGCTTAAAGTTTAAAACAAAGGAAACACTGTACGTCTCTAACAAACTAGTCTAGGACCCTCGGAAGCTCCCCAGCATCGAGCATCCCACTAGTAAGAATCCCGCTCAAGACCTGAAAACACAACAAGGTAAGGGGTGAGCTTTCGCTCAGTAGGAAAAAGCAGTAAAGTAAGAGAGTCCCCGTTTTAACAATAAAGCTAGTTAGTACCGTCACTCAAAATTTGTAATTAACGTGTTTAACCCGAGAGCAACATAAAATAAATCAATAAGAATAGTAATATTTTAATGCAAGTAATACCTAAGGAAATCAACAAGAGATCACAATGAACAAGGAGTCGATTAAAGTAACATCTAAATATCGAAATACTGAATATTAAATCTTAGAACTCTGATTCGTCCACTGACTGGCACATCATATCAGATTGCCCCCCGGTCCAGAGGAAACACTATCATCGGAGCTTCCGGAAACGTTCCCTAGAAACGCAGATCATCGGAAGTCCCGAAAATGTTTCCAAAGGACCACATGTCATCGGGGTAAGTGAGTCCCTTCGGAACACGTAGCATCAGAGTGAGACAATAAAGTACCAAGTCGGAACATCCAGCAACCTTGGTCTTCCGGGAACATGTAGCATCGCGGTAAACGGGTCTTTCCGGAACACGTAGCATCAGATAAGACAATAATATACCATACCGGAACATCCCTCGGCCTAGGTCTTCCCGAAACACGTAGCATCGGGGTGAAACGATAACGTAACATTATCAGACCGGCATACCCCCTCGATCCGATATTATTCCAAACACATTCATGACAAGTAAACAACCAGGGCATGCAATTCCCGACAAGCGCAACACAACCACTCATATTAACCACGTATCATTGGTCTATCACTCACCCGATCATATCCAACGACACAACCAATTACACACAAACATTCATTCAATCAATCAATCATGCAAAACACGGAACGCCCGTTCACATCACGATCATCATAATTTAATTAAACTAGTTTGACTCTTATCTTAACCTAAGAAGGAACATGCATCACTATTAAGGCGAACAAACAGCAGTAATACAATCAACAAGCAATCATAAGGCTCGACATGGCCATTCTACCAGCACAGCATACCAACACCTACGGCACGACATGGCTCGTAGGTCGTTCGCATGTTATAAGACTACCCTAGTCAATACCGTCCTATATGCATACTAGTTATTTATCCGGTTATTAGGTTTCCCTATAGGCATACTATTAGCAGTTCTTAAATTAGGAGTGGAGCTTACGACTTTTCCCTACCTCAAGAAGAACCACAGCTATGTCTCCTAGCTGCTGACGTCTTGGCCTAACTCCGGTCTTCTCGGGCGAAGTCCAAGTCTGGGTTTAATACGTAAGGTTCAATATCAGTCCCAGTCCCGAAAGGGCAGTCCTCTAAACTAACAAGTTCGTCTTTTAATTTAACTGATAAGTCCTTGATTTATCTGATTTTAGTCCAAATAATAATTAAATAAATTATTTTTAAAATTGTCTGACCCGGTCGACCTGAATCCGACCCGAGCTCGGCCCGAATCCAAAAACCAGATCCAAAACTGACCCGGATCCGAGTCCAGACCCGAACCGACCCGAGCCCGACCCAGACCCGAATCCAGACCCGAGTCCGTACCCGAACCCAGATTCAGTCCAGGCCGAGTCGCGAACCAGATCCAGGCCCGAGCCCAAGCACTCGGTCTCGTCCTGTTTGAGCTGGGAACGAAGATGGACGGGGCTAGGGTTCCGGAAAACTCCGGCGACGGCGGTGTCAGGTGAAAACAGGTTTTTGACGGTGGCAAGGGCGTCAGGAGACTCGGGTGACGACGGGAGAAGGTTGCTGGTGCGAGTTCCATGGCCCTTCATTCAGATCTGGTGGCGTGAGCAGCTCGCCGGCGTGGAAATCTCAGATATGAAACTTGAGAGCTCCAGCGAGCCTCTCCACCCCCAAATCTGGGCCAAAACGACCTCGCACAAGCTCGATTCTCAGGAGGGAGTGACGGAAGAGGCGAAACGAGGTCGGGAAGGCTCACCGTCACGGGTTAGGTCCGTTAAAGGCACGACGAGGCTCGATTTCACGACGGCGAGGTTCGAATCGAAGAAGGAGAAGGGCGAGGGAAGGGGGTTTCTGGGTTTTTGGTGTGTCTGGAGATGAGGGAAGGGCGTGGTTGAGAGCAGAAGCAGAAGAAGAAGACGGAGGAGAAGAACTGAGCTCCGGCGATGCTCAGCGAAGACGAGAGGAGAAGAGAGAGTGTGGCGAGAGGAAGGAGACGACCTCGGTAAGCGTGCGTGCAAATGGGAAACGAAGCGGCGCTGCGAGGTTTTGTTGCTAGGGTTGGGCCGAGAGTGGAAACGGGCTCGGCTGGCTTGGGCCTGGTTTCTAACCGGGCCTGGTCAGCTTGGCCCAGCCCACCCTTTTTTTTAAATCGATTTAAAAATCGACTCGTTCTCCAACCCTCGACGTTCCAACAAATATTTAACGAAAGAAAGACTCCGGTCTTTACAATACTTGTCCAACTAAAGGCATGGGACAAGCATGATGACAAGTAAGGTGTAAATAGGACAAAGTATGGCTAGACAAGATGGGGTTAGGTGTTGAATCACCAACACCTTAATCCTTGTCATGCTTACTTAATACTAATTAATCAAGAGTTGATTAATTAGTTCCATGGTCCTTGGTTGCATGGACCTTTCATGGGCCTCTTGGAACATGGCCCGTGGCCATTTCCAACTAGGTCTCGTGATTCGCTCATCGCCTCAAAGCCTTCCATACCGGAAATGTCCAACATTATCCGACGCGATCAATCTCAAGACTCCAAGCCTTGTCTTGATTCGTAAAGTCCTATTCACTTACGGGCACATGACCCAAAACCCAGTTTTGGTCATGTCCCGAGACAACTCCCTTTTGGCCATTCTCCATAAATGTGTCAATGAGTTTCACCTTACGGTGTGACCCTTAGGTTTATGCATGTCAATAGGTCAACGTAAAATCTCATTTTACTTGATCCAATATAAGTGGCAACTAACGAGACTTTTGTATTGTCTGACACTACATAACGAATCGACCCTGTCGATTCTAACCTTTCCGTCGTCTATGTTATTATCCTTTTATCTCTGATATCCTGATTGAGATAAGGCATAGAGCCACCATCCTTATTATTCTCAATCACTATTCCTTGATATGTGAGATGACTGAATATATGATACCCAATATCATGTGCATGGTCATGCTATTCTTTCAGTCACTCTCGATCAAGCGGCCGAGAACCCATATATTTCCCATACCTCAGTATGATTGATAAATCCCTTAGCCTTCTTCCATGTCACTCATGTAGCCCATCCCCAAGCCAATCCTGGCCGTTATGGAAGCCCTGTTACGGACAACGTTAGGCTGAGGTCAAACTCAGTTGTTGACTACATAGCGATCACAAAGACTCCTTGGTCTAAGGATACATGACAAGCTACGACACTAAATATGTTCAGGACTTAATCTGTGGCACATATTCAGGGCGGGTCGTCCAATATCATGTCCCACATGATATCTATAATCAGACTTCGGAATCCCATTCCAATGACTAACAGAACGTAAGCCATAAAGAGTCATCTTTCCTACTAGTCGCTTCTAGTGAAGCTTTGTTAACTAGGGACCCATCGAGTGTGATCTATCTCGATCTATGGTTATATTTGCATTTTTGGCATAGATCAGAGCACACATCGATATATTAATCCAACACATAAGTAATATAAAGCCGATTTAATTTTATTGCTAACGATGATATATACATTTGGACATTTAGGATTGAACTACGGGCACTAAGACTAACACTTCCTTCCTCTCCCAAATAATTTATGCCTCCACCGACCACGTCAAGCTTCCTCCTCCCCAACTCACAATCATTATGAACGCTCGATCACCACGCTCACCAACCTCCGTTATATCGTTCAAACTGTTAGTCTGTCGCCAGACTATGACCGGATCAACCTACTGGGGCTCTTGGATCATCTCACGAGGTGGATCCAATGCCCTCTCCATCGACTGTCGTCTATTGTTTCATGAAACGGCGTATCCACACCCTGTCGCCCGCCCTGCTCAATGGGAATCACGAACCCTACCGTCGGCCACTGAAGAGGATCTCGGCCCCCATTGGATCCCCAATTCCGTCGTCATAGAGACAAGGAACCGGGGCCCGATCAGGGCACATCCGGTGTCTATGATCCAGCCCCACCCTTACCATTGTCCTCCCGATCATAGGTCCCACCTTAGGCTAGACCGAGCCGGCATTCGATGTGATGACAAGTGTAATAACCACTTCTGGTCAACGTCAGTCAAACCTGCGAAAAACAGGAAAATTTAAAATTTTTAAGACAGACACTTAACTTAACTTAAATTGACCCCGAGGGTCATGCCGGACTTAAGTTGACCCCGTTATCGACTAAAATGAGTTACGGGGGACTCAGGGCAACTTTCTGGTCATTTTGGGAAAGATTGATTTTTCGCTGGAAAAGTCACCCGAGCGACGTTTTGGTCCATTCGAGGACCGTGTTGGACCCGAAAAGCTTAGCCATCGTCGTAGCGGTCTTAGTTGGGTCGTTTCCTTGAAGCCCGTCCAGTTTAAAATATTTTTGGGAAAAGTGCCCGTTCGGGGCCCGAAACGTCCGTTTTTCGCGAATCTGATTGGAAAATATCAACTAGATATTTTCCAAAAGGTATGGGACCCACCTTGACACTTGTCAAGTATATGGTGGTGTATTTTTGGAGGGAAAAGGTGTGGTTGGAGAGGGTTGGCCGAGTATGGGGTTTTAAAAGGGAAAAAAGTTAGTTTTGTTGTTAGTTTAATTAAATTAGAAATTAGAAGAGAGGTTTTAGAGAGAGAAGGAGAAGGAGAAGAAGAGAGAAGAAGGGAGGTTGAGCTAGGGTTTGTGATCGAGCCCTTGGATCGAGTCAAAGCAAAGAGCAATCCCGTTCCCCTCGTTCTCCTCTACGGTAATACCCGAACCGATTCTCGTTTCGATTATTTTCAAGAGCTAGGGTTTGGTTTTAAATTTTGGTTTAGGGTTGTGTAGAGATTAGAGAGGTTTTGGAGACGTTTTAGAGGTGTTTGGGAGAGAAATTTCACGTTTTCCGGTGACCGGAGGCTCGGGAGGAGCTCCGGCCGCCGTGGGTGGTGGCTGGCCGGAGGTGGCAGCAGCCACCACTTGGTGGCCGAGCCCCTCCCTCAAACCCTAGGGCACGGACAAGCCCTTTGGGTGGGGCCCACGTGCTCGGTTGTTCGTGTTTTAATTACTCGGGTAGTTTAAAACGTTCCCCGGACCTTTTATCCCTAACCAAATCGAATTTTGGATTTAAATTGGAGAAGTTGTAATTAACGGGTTTTGGGAAACTTTAAACGTTAATTAATTGTTTTAGAAGTCGGAATTCGATTCCGTCAAGTGCGTTGAGTTCCTTGATTTGTTCTAAGACCGTAGAAACGAAAACGGGGGCTTTTGGAGCCCCGGAAGGCAATTAACCAAAACCGGGCAGATTCGCCATGTCGGGCGAATCTGGCCCTTACGGGTCCTTTTTCGGGAATATCGAGTAATTGAGAAGTTTGGGAGTGATCGGCATTGTCGGGGTTACGTTTGGGCGTTAAGTGTGTTAATTTTCGGTTTATTCGTACTAGTTTAAAAGTACTTTAAATTCGTGTTCTTTTAGATCGTGCTACGGACCGAGGCAAGGGGAAGCTCGGCGAGTGACTGAGTGTGCTTCGGGTGTTGTTGGAGCGCTTTTGGGATTGTATACGAGGTAGGGAAAAGTAGCCGGATCTCGGCCCTGATTAGGGAAAGTTAATAGTAGAATTGCATGTGACACCGGGGTGTCGTGGGTTATTTAGATTTATTTAATTATTAGAAAAGCATGTTACGGGAACTTAGTAATTATGAGAAAGGCATGTGACACTTAGTAGTGTCGTAGGAACAGAGAACTTAGCGATAATTGAATTACTGGAGGCATATGACCATGCCCGGAGGTTGTTTGTGAAACTAGTGATTTTAGGACCGTTGGAGGCATCGAGTATGCCGGAGGTTGTCGTGCGTTTTATTTAATTGTTGAGTTTGGGTGGCCTTGAGAGCCGTATTTAATTGTTGAGTTTGGGTGGCCTTGAAAGCCCGTATTTAATTGTTGAGTTTGGGTGGCCTTGAGAGCCCGTATTTAAATGTTGAGTCGGGGTGGCCATGAGAGCTGTGTATTTAATTTGGTGTCTTGAGTGGCAGCGAGTGCCCGTGGGGTTGTTGAACCCGAGTCTTGACTGTTGAGGTGTCTTGAGTGGCCTTGAGTGCCTGTGTGATTGAACTTGCCTGTGATTGTGATTGTGGTTACCTGGGGTGCGAGTTCTAAAGGTCGACAGCCTGATCCGACTTAGTGTCGATGAATTGCGAGTTCTAAAGGTCGACAGCCTGATCCGACTTAGTGTCGATGAATTGCGAGTTTTAAAGGTCGACAGCCTGATCCGACTTAGTGTCGAGGAATTGCGAGTTTGAAAGGTCGACAGCCTGATCCGACTTAGTGTCGATGAATTGCGAGTTTTAAAGGTCGACAGCCTGATCCGACTTAGTGTCGAGGAATTGCGAGTTTGAAAGGTCGACAGCCTGATCCGACTTCGTGTCGAGGAATTGCGATAGGTCGAACCCTGACCTGATTGAGATTGGTTACTGAGCAGCTGGTGTGCGATCCTTTGTGATCTTGTTTGGTGTTGTGTTGTTTCGTTCGAGTCCTTGAGGAGGTCGTCGATAGTTGTGTCGGGTCTACACTGTTTTTATCGAGTGTCGAGTCTGTTGAGGAAGGTGACGGGTTGTGGGTCAGTTGAGTACTTGAGTTGGGGACTGTAGTCCCGGCGTTGGGTTTGGTTTTAGTGTTACTGGCTTTTCTGCTAATTATGCCATAGTCAGTCTGTTATCCGTGGAGGTGAGCGAACGCTCACCCCTAGCTGCTTTTCCTACAGGTACTGATCACCGGACGGACTAGGTTAGCTCTGGAAGTTCATGGAGCTTGGAGCGGAGTCTGGTCTTTACTTTTTGTTGAGTTTAGTGACGGATGTTGTACCTTGTCCACTTGTTGGGACGTTTTTGTATTGTAAATACTATTATTTTGAGAAGTAAATGGAAATGTCAAAGCTGTTATTGAAAACAGGTTTCAAGTGTTCATGTTTTTAAAAGTTCGCGTCCCGAGTTCGGTTCGCTGAAATCGGGGCGTGACAGCTTGGTATCAGAGCTCGAGGTTTCAAACCTCGGACTGTCCGTCACTTAGGGGGGGAGAGTCGAGTCGGTGTAGACCCGTCACGTCTTGAGTCTTGTTTGTGTTTGTGCGTATGTTACAGTATTTTGTTGCTGGCATACTGATTGTGTGTGATTGCGTGAACTGTTTTTAACTGTCGCGGGTCGACTCAGGAGCGCTCCTGTAGTCGAACGTGACGGTGTTGATGTCAAGTCGGTACAACGTGGTTCGGGGACGCCTGAACCGGGTTGTAACTACGTGATGTCAAGGAACGAAGTTTTAAAATGAAAGGGTGAAGGTTTTAAAATTGTTGGCCCTGTTGGCATGTCTTGAACTTGATTGGCCCTATGGGCGTATGTTTGATTTTGGTTGGCCCGGTGGGCAAGATTCAATTTTGATTGGCCCGGCGAACGGGGGTCGTCGTGTTGTGTGGGTTGGTTTGCCGTCGCTTGTTTGGTGCACGTCGGTGCGGTCTCGTTGAGGTCTCGCTTACTAATGCTAGTATATAAAGTACGTTTAGCTTGAGCGGTGTAGCGCTTTAGTGATAAGCACGTTAGTGTAAGCTTAAGCGGGTGGACGTTAGTGCGTTTGTACTGTCGTTTTTATTTAAGTTCGCAAACTGAACGTTTGCGTGTATCCGTGCAGAGGATATTGTTTATGGCTCGCGGTAAGCGGGGACGACCATCAGGAACACGGGGCCAGGCACCCACGCGAGGCCGGCGGGGACGGTCAGAAGGGGCACCAGGGAGGGTGCCGACCGTCGAGCCCGCCGACTATGCGGAGGCACAGGGTACTCCTGTCGGAGAAGACAGGAGGAGTGATGCGGGGCCGTCTGCAGGCACCCCCAGTGTTCCGCCAGTCGCGGACCCTCCAGTGATGACTGCCCTGGATGAGCTTACCAGGACCGTTCAGAGTTTGGTGGCGATCATCGCCAGCCGAGAGTCGGCTTCGCCAGCACCAGAGGCAGCCGCAGTCCCGGTGAGGGCCGCTCAGACAGAGGATCTTACCTCCCGAGCGCTACTAGATTTCCTGAAGCTCGGGATACCTGTTTTTGTCGGGGAGCCGAATCCCGACCTGGCTGAGCGATGGATAGAGCAGGTCACACGAGACTTGGACACATCGGGTGTCGAGGATGGCCGTCGGAGAGTGTCCTTCGCGGCCCATCAGCTGAGAGACAGCGCCTACCACTGGTGGGGGCGGGTGAAGGACACGGTCGGATACGACTACAGCGTATTCCAGGAGGTATTCATGGCACAGTACTTCCCCGAGTCGGCTCGGCTGGAGCGACATCGGCAGTTCTTAGACCTGGAGCAAGGGGGGATGACGGTAGGAGAGTACGAAGCCAGGTTCACAGCCTTGGCCAGATTCGCGCCTGAGATGGTGACGAGCGAGGCGAACCGTTGCCTGCGGTTCCAGGACGGACTGAGGCTGGGCATCCGGAACCAGGTTCTCGCCTTGAGGATACGGAAGTATACCGACCTCGTGGACACCGCAGCTACAGTAGAGCAGGGCGCCAGGGATGCAGTCAGGAGCCGTGAGGTCCGACCTCGGCCGATCAGTTGGGCAGGGCCGTCAGACTCACGAGACTCGCGGAGGCAGAGGACCGCGGGATCCTTCCGACCACCGCCTCATCAGAGTGGATCGAGACAGCAGGGGTCAGTGGCATCAGTGGGGCCAGTCGCCTCAGAGAGGAGGCCGTCATGCTATCACTGCGGGCAGCCAGACCACTTACAGCGAGACTGTCCGACGAGGGGAGGAACCGCGGCAGTACCAGCTACTAGCCGGACAGGCCAGGGCTCGGGGTCAAGGGCTGACGAGATCAGCTGTTACCGATGCGGCCGGGCCGGTCACACTATGGCATGGTGCCGAGAGCAGTTGGGGGAGACATCAGTGCAGCGACCGCAGCAGTCGCGGACAGTACAGTCGCCCAGAGGTCGCCCTCGACAGGGTCAGCAGCCGAGATCATCACGGCCGTCTACGAGCGCACCAATTCCGAGACAGCAGCAGAGTCACGGGTATCCAGCAGCCAGTGCGCAGGGTCAGAGGCAGCAGGCCTCGCAGGGGAGAGTATATGCAGTCACCGACTCCAGAGCCCCAGGACCTAGCACGTACCGTGAGACCATCCAGGGTACGTGTTTGTTGTATCATTTATGGGCTTTGTTCTTGTTTGATACCGGGGCATCGCACTCTTTTATTTCGTCGGGTTGTGCTGAGAGGTTGGGGTTGAGCTTAGAGCCGTTGAGTCCACCCCTATGCCTGGACACCCCAGTTGGGGGTGGTGCATCGTTGACTAGAGTATGTCGTGCCTGCGAGATTAGAGTCGCAGACTGTCCTTGCCCTGGTGACCTTCTCGTGTTGGGGATGACTACCTTTGATGTGATTTTGGGTATGGATTGGTTGTCGAGGTACCGAGCCAACATCGATTGCTACAGACGACGAGTGACAGTGACAGTGGGCGGTACGAAGGTGACGTGCGCGCTGGGGAGTAAGAGTGGGGTCCTCCTGTCGGCGTTGTCCGCAGAGGAGGAAGTACCGGCTGTGCAGAGCCGAGAGTTACCGAGAGTGGTATGCGAGTTCCCCGAGGTCTTTCCTGAGGAGTTGAGCGGGCTGCCACCGATTCGTGAGGTGGAGTTCGGGATTGACCTAGTGCCGGGAACGGCGGCGATATCGATGGAGCCTTACAGGTTTGCGCCGGCAGAGTTGACTGAGCTGAAGCGTCAACTGGAGGAGCTTCAGCAGAAGGGGTTTATCCGTCCGAGTGCATCGCCGTGGGGAGCACCAGCACTCTTCGTGAAGAAGAAGAGTGGAGAGCTACGGATGTGTATAGATTACCGGAAGCTGAATCGGGTTACGGTGAAGAACCGTTACCCGATGCCGAGGATCGATGACTTGTTTGACCAGTTGAGAGGGGCGACTCACTTCTCGAAGATCGATCTGCGATCCGGTTATTATCAGTTGCGATTCCGTGAGGGGGACGTCGCAAAGACTGCATTCCGGACACGCTATGGGCATTATGAGTTCCTGGTGATGCCATTCGGACTGACGAACGCGCCAGCAGCGTTCATGGACCTGATGAACAGCATCTTCCGGCCGTACCTGGATCAGTTTGTGGTGGTGTTCGTGGACGACATCCTAATATATTCGCAGAACGAGGCGGCGCATGAGGCACATCTTAGGGCTGTTCTGACCCTACTGCGCGAGCACCAGTTATATGCCAACCGGGAGAAGTGCGAGTTCTGGCTCTCTGAGGTGAGATTCCTCGGCCACATCGTATCCCGTGACGGTATCCTGGTCGATCCGTCGAAGATCGACGCGGTCTCGAAGTGGGCACGGCCCACGAGTGTTTTCGAGATCCGCAGCTTTCTGGGATTGGCAGGCTACTATAGGCGATTTGTCCAGGATTTTGCCCGACTAGCCGCACCGATGACTCTGTTAACGCGCAAGGGTGTTGGGTTCGTGTGGACAGATGACTGTGAGCGTGCGTTCGCGGAATTGAAGACTCGACTGACTACAGCTCCAGTGTTAGTGGTGCCCGAGCGAGGGATTGGCTATGATGTTTACTGCGATGCATCCGGAGAGGGACTGGGTTGCGTGCTGATGCAGTCGGGTAGAGTTGTGGCTTATGGCTCCAGGCAGTTGAAGATACACGAGCGCAACTATCCTACCCACGACTTGGAGCTAGCAGCAGTCGTGTTTGCGCTAAAGAGCTGGCGATATTATCTGTACGGCGAGGGGTTTCAGGTGTTCTCGGATCACAAGAGCCTCAAGTACATATTTTCCCAGCGAGACCTGAACATGCGTCAGCGACGGTGGATGGAACTACTCGAGGAGTACGACTTCGAGCTACACTACCACCCAGGCAAGGCGAACGTTGTCGCCGACGCCTTGAGTAGGAAGTCGGCTCCGAGCCTCGCCAGCATATCTGTCCGAGAGTGGGACATGATGGGGGAGCTGAGCACATTCGGGCTTGAGCTAGAGGAGGTTACTGGCGGTGTTGCCATGTGCTCCCTAGTGGCTCAACCCTCACTGCTGGCCCAAGTGTTGGAGGCGCAGAGGGAGGACGTCGAAGCATCAGAGATCCGCGAGAGAGTCGTCAGGGGTGACGAGGTGGTGGGCTGGCAGGACAGTACTGATTGGGGACTACGGTACCGCGGGGGGCTGTTCGTACCAGTTAACTGTAGAGATGCCGTGTTACGAGAGGCACACCATTCGCGTCTCGCAGTGCATCCGGGGGGCACCAAGATGTACCGTGACCTCAGGAGGCACTACTGGTGGCGCGGCATGAGGAGAGCAGTCGCAGAGTTTGTGTCAAGATGCCTCGTCTGTCAGCAGGTGAAGGCCGTGCATCAGCGTCCAGCGGGATTGTTACAGCCACTACCGATTGCTCAGTGGAAGTGGGAGCACATTACGATGGACTTCGTGTGTGGACTACCGAGATCACCAAGGGGAAACGACGCCGTGTGGGTGGTGGTTGACCGGCTGACCAAGTCGGCCCACTTTCTGGCTATGAGGATGACAGACCCGGTCGACAAGTTGAGCAGTCTGTATATCCAGGAGATAGTGCGCCTCCACGGGGTCCCGGTGTCGATAGTGTCTGACAGGGATCCCCGCTTCACGTCCAGGTTCTGGCCGAGTCTGCAGAAGGCACTGGGGACAGAGATCCTACTCAGCACAGCACATCATCCTCAGACAGACGGTCAGTCTGAGCGTACCATTCAGATCTTGGAGGACATGCTGCGAGCATGTGTGCTGGATTTCAGGGGATCTTGGGAGACCCACCTGCCATTGGCCGAGTTCGCCTACAACAACAGCTTCCAGGCCAGTATCGGGATGGCACCGTTCGAAGCGTTGTATGGTAGGCCGTGTCGGTCACCAGTATGCTGGGCAGAGGTGGGGGACAAGAGTCTGCTGGGGCCAGATCTTGTCAGAGAGACGACGGAGAAGGTCACATTGATCCGCGATCGGTTGAGGACCGCGCAGAGCCGGCAGAAGAGTTATGCAGACAGGCGACGTCGACCTCTTGAGTTTGCAGTCGGGGATCACGTGTTCCTGAAGGTGAGCCCGAGGAAGGGGCTGGTGCGGTTCAGGCGCAGCGGGGGAAAGTTGGCTCCGAGGTACATAGGCCCGTTCCAGATCTTAGACAGAGTGGGAGTCGTGGCTTATCGTCTGGCGTTGCCACCGCAGCTTGGGAGAGTACATAACGTCTTCCACGTATCCCAGTTGCGGCAGTACAACGCAGACCCCTCCCACGTCATCGAGTGGACTGATATCGAGGTGGCTGATGATGTCTCCTATGAGGAGCAGCCGGTTCGGATCATGGACACACGACAGCAGATTCTGCGGGGAGGCAAGATTATCCACTTGGTCCGAGTGCAGTGGAAACATCACGGAGCTGAGTCGACGTGGGAACGCGAGGACGAGGTTCGCGCGAAGTATCCCGGCCTGTTCGACTCCTGAGGTACGTCTGTTTTAAATTTCGCGGACGAAATTCCTTTAAGGGGGGTAGACTGTAATAACCACTTCTGGTCAACGTCAGTCAAACCTGCGAAAAACAGGAAAATTTAAAATTTTTAAGACAGACACTTAACTTAACTTAAATTGACCCCGAGGGTCATGCCGGACTTAAGTTGACCCCGTTATCGACTAAAATGAGTTACGGGGGACTCAGGGCAACTTTCTGGTCATTTTGGGAAAGATTGATTTTTCGCTGGAAAAGTCACCCGAGCGACGTTTTGGTCCATTCGAGGACCGTGTTGGACCCGAAAAGCTTAGCCATCGTCGTAGCGGTCTTAGTTGGGTCGTTTCCTTGAAGCCCGTCCAGTTTAAAATATTTTTGGGAAAAGTGCCCGTTCGGGGCCCGAAACGTCCGTTTTTCGCGAATCTGATTGGAAAATATCAACTAGATATTTTCCAAAAGGTATGGGACCCACCTTGACACTTGTCAAGTATATGGTGGTGTATTTTTGGAGGGAAAAGGTGTGGTTGGAGAGGGTTGGCCGAGTATGGGGTTTTAAAAGGGAAAAAAGTTAGTTTTGTTGTTAGTTTAATTAAATTAGAAATTAGAAGAGAGGTTTTAGAGAGAGAAGGAGAAGGAGAAGAAGAGAGAAGAAGGGAGGTTGAGCTAGGGTTTGTGATCGAGCCCTTGGATCGAGTCAAAGCAAAGAGCAATCCCGTTCCCCTCGTTCTCCTCTACGGTAATACCCGAACCGATTCTCGTTTCGATTATTTTCAAGAGCTAGGGTTTGGTTTTAAATTTTGGTTTAGGGTTGTGTAGAGATTAGAGAGGTTTTGGAGACGTTTTAGAGGTGTTTGGGAGAGAAATTTCACGTTTTCCGGTGACCGGAGGCTCGGGAGGAGCTCCGGCCGCCGTGGGTGGTGGCTGGCCGGAGGTGGCAGCAGCCACCACTTGGTGGCCGAGCCCCTCCCTCAAACCCTAGGGCACGGACAAGCCCTTTGGGTGGGGCCCACGTGCTCGGTTGTTCGTGTTTTAATTACTCGGGTAGTTTAAAACGTTCCCCGGACCTTTTATCCCTAACCAAATCGAATTTTGGATTTAAATTGGAGAAGTTGTAATTAACGGGTTTTGGGAAACTTTAAACGTTAATTAATTGTTTTAGAAGTCGGAATTCGATTCCGTCAAGTGCGTTGAGTTCCTTGATTTGTTCTAAGACCGTAGAAACGAAAACGGGGGCTTTTGGAGCCCCGGAAGGCAATTAACCAAAACCGGGCAGATTCTCCATGTCGGGCGAATCTGGCCCTTACGGGTCCTTTTTCGGGAATATCGAGTAATTGAGAAGTTTGGGAGTGATCGGCATTGTCGGGGTTACGTTTGGGCGTTAAGTGTGTTAATTTTCGGTTTATTCGTACTAGTTTAAAAGTACTTTAAATTCGTGTTCTTTTAGATCGTGCTACGGACCGAGGCAAGGGGAAGCTCGGCGAGTGACTGAGTGTGCTTCGGGTGTTGTTGGAGCGCTTTTGGGATTGTATACGAGGTAGGGAAAAGTAGCCGGATCTCGGCCCTGATTAGGGAAAGTTAATAGTAGAATTGCATGTGACACCGGGGTGTCGTGGGTTATTTAGATTTATTTAATTATTAGAAAAGCATGTTACGGGAACTTAGTAATTATGAGAAAGGCATGTGACACTTAGTAGTGTCGTAGGAACAGAGAACTTAGCGATAATTGAATTACTGGAGGCATATGACCATGCCCGGAGGTTGTTTGTGAAACTAGTGATTTTAGGACCGTTGGAGGCATCGAGTATGCCGGAGGTTGTCGTGCGTTTTATTTAATTGTTGAGTTTGGGTGGCCTTGAGAGCCGTATTTAATTGTTGAGTTTGGGTGGCCTTGAAAGCCCGTATTTAATTGTTGAGTTTGGGTGGCCTTGAGAGCCCGTATTTAAATGTTGAGTCGGGGTGGCCATGAGAGCTGTGTATTTAATTTGGTGTCTTGAGTGGCAGCGAGTGCCCGTGGGGTTGTTGAACCCGAGTCTTGACTGTTGAGGTGTCTTGAGTGGCCTTGAGTGCCTGTGTGATTGAACTTGCCTGTGATTGTGATTGTGGTTACCTGGGGTGCGAGTTCTAAAGGTCGACAGCCTGATCCGACTTAGTGTCGATGAATTGCGAGTTCTAAAGGTCGACAGCCTGATCCGACTTAGTGTCGATGAATTGCGAGTTTTAAAGGTCGACAGCCTGATCCGACTTAGTGTCGAGGAATTGCGAGTTTGAAAGGTCGACAGCCTGATCCGACTTAGTGTCGATGAATTGCGAGTTTTAAAGGTCGACAGCCTGATCCGACTTAGTGTCGAGGAATTGCGAGTTTGAAAGGTCGACAGCCTGATCCGACTTCGTGTCGAGGAATTGCGATAGGTCGAACCCTGACCTGATTGAGATTGGTTACTGAGCAGCTGGTGTGCGATCCTTTGTGATCTTGTTTGGTGTTGTGTTGTTTCGTTCGAGTCCTTGAGGAGGTCGTCGATAGTTGTGTCGGGTCTACACTGTTTTTATCGAGTGTCGAGTCTGTTGAGGAAGGTGACGGGTTGTGGGTCAGTTGAGTACTTGAGTTGGGGACTGTAGTCCCGGCGTTGGGTTTGGTTTTAGTGTTACTGGCTTTTCTGCTAATTATGCCATAGTCAGTCTGTTATCCGTGGAGGTGAGCGAACGCTCACCCCTAGCTGCTTTTCCTACAGGTACTGATCACCGGACGGACTAGGTTAGCTCTGGAAGTTCATGGAGCTTGGAGCGGAGTCTGGTCTTTACTTTTTGTTGAGTCTAGTGACGGATGTTGTACCTTGTCCACTTGTTGGGACGTTTTTGTATTGTAAATACTATTATTTTGAGAAGTAAATGGAAATGTCAAAGCTGTTATTGAAAACAGGTTTCAAGTGTTCATGTTTTTAAAAGTTCGCGTCCCGAGTTCGGTTCGCTGAAATCGGGGCGTGACAACAAGCATGAAATAATGCTTGATCCGAGATCACAACCCGCCCAGGATCGTTGTTCCTACTCGGGTATCCCTTCCTAGTGGTGGCCAATTCACCATTATGAACATGTTTTTTTCAAACCGGCTACAACCGGATCGAAGGCACATGTCCTTGATCGGGCATCATGGACGTCGGTTATGTTGTTGCGACTCTGGGTGACACTAGACACCCACCCTTACCAACATATAAAGCTAGGGAGCAATCCCTACCCCGACGTCGGGAGACAAAAGAATTAAGGGTTTAAACAGCCACCTGCGCCTAACCTGAGGAAAAGCCGAGACGAACCTCGTTGGTACCCATCCCCTCTTAGAGCAACGGGGCGTCCCCCTCCAGCCCAAGGACTGGTGGAGCCTCGGTGGTACATCTACTCTTCAGAGATGGATGACTCTAAGACCCCCACCCATGATACTATGGACTCTACAGACACTTCTGCGTTAGATGGCCCCGAAGGGACAGGAGTGAGGCACGGTCAGCTGCCTCGCGGGTCGCCATGAGCCGTCCAGGGCACCTCGGGGTGTCATAGAGGAGCCACACCTCAGCCCCAAGAGATCAGATACCATCTGATTCCCACCCCCTCCTTTTCTTGATTGCTTGGTACGACACACCAATATTGATCAAGTCGAGACGGGAAAAGCTCAAAGGGATATTGGTACTCCACACAGTTTGAATATGGAACCACCCCTACACTATCTTTGGATCTATCCGAGTTATTAGATATATAATCACTGTTCCGGGCATCACCGAAATTATATCTATTCTAATTTCTTTATTTCCACATATGTATGGTCTTTATGACTTTTTTATTTCCTATCAATAAAAGTCATTTGATATGCTCAAAGAAGAAAAGAATGGGAAAAATCCCTACAAATACAGCGTGAAGTAGCAACAGGACAGAAACTCCCCCAACTCTCAGATAGTCCATCCTTTACAGCTAGTTTTGTTATGGCATGAGAAGCTTTATTTCCCGACCTCCCCGTAAACCGTTTGGAAGTAAAAACAATAAATGGTCTATAACTTGATTTTTGTTAATTTGAAGTGAATGGTTCAATCCAGTATTCAAATCAGATCAAATAGAAATGAACATGTCAAGTGGGGTTTGTCACAAAAAACACATCAGCCCAAGAGAATATTTTTGACAGGATCGAACTAGGCCAAGACATGTCAAGTGAGTCCTATTACAATCATATATACTTGTTCAGTTCTCATTCTTTACTACTTGTGCTTTCTTGTGCAATTGTTTAAGATCATCTTATGGGAGAGCAGCACAATGAAATGAATGATTCCTCTCACCATGAAATGTACTTTACTTATACAGACCTTACTTAAATTTGCAAACTGAGAAACCACAACTATCAATGAACTAAACTTTGTATCAAATTTGTCATCACACAAAAAAGGAAGAATTAAACTTGGTCATATAAACATTTTACGCTTTGATAAGCCTGCTCAAGCAAAGATCTTTAACGATTCAACTTTAATTTCTGAAGGTGAAGGGTGGGTCACCGATGAAGATTGATCTGTTCTGTTCGCATTTGTTTTGAACTTTCAGCTTTTTGTTTTAAGACATGTTATTCAACGGTTTCTTTTTAGTTTTACCCTTTAGATACTTTCTTCCTCGGACAGTGTTTTTTTCTAATAAAAAAATGCACCTATAAAAAGAAGAATTTTTTGACGTGATATTATATTCAATCAAACCACTCAATAAATTTATATATCAACAAAATCGTGAAACATCATATCGGTGACTTACTGGGTGGAAGGTCGGAAAGCTGTTGGGTGCTTGCCTTTGCTGTCGTCCTCGAGGTGTTGTACGGTAGTTCCGGAGGTAATGTTGATTCGAGCCCCTTGTTGGACCTTTGTTTGATTTAATGTTATTACCACTTGTTGGGTTCAGTTAGGTCGCTTCATGGTCGAAATTTTTTGGGTGTAAGACCTTTGTTGGGTTGTTGTTCTGAGACAATGCTTCTAGCATGTGCTCGTGGTTATAATGAGGACTTCTGCCTTTATCCTTCAACTTCACTTTAAAGTCGTTGAATTATTAAAAATAACTACTGATAAAAAAAATCATATCGACGACTTCATAAGAAAACTTATTGTGTTATGTGGACATAATATATGACCTACACACTTCTTTACTCGTATAAATTCCCATAAGAAAACTTGTTGTGTTATGTGGACATAATATATGACCTACACACTTCTTTACTCGTATAAATTCCCATTCAAGTTCACTTGTCACAACAAATTCAACCTTACTCTTGCCTGGTAATCATTGGTTTTGAAACTCAATTCAATCGCCAAATCAGATGGCAACATGCATACATTACCACTATACAAATAGCTTTAAATAAACAAACACCAAATCCCAAGTCCAATAAAGTAATGCAAATGCATATCATCACCGACAATCACCATAAACAACCTTCCCATTTTTCTAATAAGCAAGATCATAAATCAAAATCACTTCCCAAATGATGAGAAAATTGTGAAAAGGAGAGGACCATACCACTTACGAACAGACAAAAAATGCTAGCTGTTGTGCTATGATTGAAGGGAAGTGCAAGCGTGCTATGCATCACATTGATATCAATCAACAACACCTCACCACCCCCACAAACTATAGAACCTAAGTGAAGTGATGCCATTTGTCATTGCAAGAGTAAACTGGAAGAAAACCCACTAGAGAGGAGGAGAGAGAGAAAGTTGTAGCTTGGTTAGAGAGAGTTAGTGGGTTCTTGTGGTATTGAAATTTTGGGGGAAAATAAAACTATGTTGGTGTGAAATGGATAGGTCATATATGCCATAGCTCCTGCTGCAGGGTTGGTTTGGCGTACATGGAGGCTTCCAGGGTCAATCTTGATGCTTTTTCCGCACTCCATTTCGTTTCTAATCATTCCTCTGAATTTAAAATTGTTTTGCTCGATCAGTGTTGAGGATTATTGGGTTTGGTGGACACAGACTACTGTACTTTTATCGACTGGCAAGCATTACATCTTACAAGTGAGAAACGTGTTGGGATGCAATGCAGGATCTCTTTTTAAGTCGAGAACTCAAATACTTAAATATTTGGACATGTGGCCATTGACTATCCCATACAACACAGGATCTATTAAGTCCAGAACAAACTCAAACAGCTTAACTAAATTGGGCACGTGTGCATTGCTATGTAAAGGGTGTTGTACTTTAATTCGAGGGCGTGAAGGTGCATGCAAGTATGAACAGGTTGACATATCATTGGTCCCATAAGGTATAGTTGAAGTCAAAAGTGGAGCAAGTGATGGTTACTCGATTCTCTGCAGAAGGAACCGTGTCAAGACAGAAAAAGACAGTTTTGGTCTCATCAATCCATCCCTGATGACTCCACACCGCCACTACCACCACTCCCACCAACACCACTATAACATACTAGTTTCTGTTTGTCAACTTCTAAAATATAGAGCACTAGAATAGAAGCTACTAGAAAAGGAGTAAAATTTTTTATAAAAAAAAAAGTGTGAAGCAGTGAGCTCTACGATGCCTATAAATAGAGTTACGTGTGCTCTAACATTCTCACTCACAACTCACAAAGTGTTCTTTTCTTTCTATACAAAAATTCATAATCATCTACACAAATTGGGGGGCGGGACTGTTTGAAAGTGCTCAAGAATGGTGAGTTCGAGGGTAGTGATAGGTCCTGCATTCCTGGCTTTGCTCTTTGTTGATCTTTGCTTAGCTGCAAGATCACCTAAGGCTCTTGTAGGGAGTGGTGGGGGAGGTGGAGGTGGAGGTGGTGCTTCAGCTGCAGGCATTGGCTCGGGCTCTGGTTACGGGTCTGGGAGCGGTTCGGGGTATGGCAGTGGAGGAGGAATTTACGGAAATGGTGGTGGCGGTGGAGGGGGAGGTGGTGGTGGAGGGGGAGGTGGCGGTGGAGCATCAGGTAGTGGTAGTGGTTCCGGTTACGGATCTGGAAGCGGATCCGGATACGGGTCCGGCAGTGGAAGGGGTGGCGGAGGAGGTGGTGGGAGTGGTGGAGGCGGAGGAGGAGGTGGAGGCATGGGAGGTGGAGGTGGTTCTGGTTACGGATCAGGATATGGAAGTGGAAGTGGTTATGGAAGTGGGGGTGGAAGGGGCGGAGGAGGGGGTGGTGGAGGAGGAGGAGGCGGCGGAGGTGGTGGTGGTGGTGTGATGGGCAATGGCAATGGCTCCGGCTATGGGTCAGGATCGGGATATGGATCTGGATACGGGGAAGGAGGCTATGGAGATTTCCCATAAACATAAGATCCATACATATTTATTGTAGGGAGTAACAACAGAGAGCATTCAAATCATCTTTGCATTTCTAGTTATTAAAATAAGTAATAAACATGTTGCATGTGTGTGTTACTATCATTTATGTCATATCATAGTACTAGCTACATTATTGATCAAACATTGTTCTTCCCAAATATAATTATTAAATAAAAACAAGGATTTCTTGCTACTTCTACTTTTAATGTTCTGTACTGTTCCTTGTTTCACAAGCACACATAAGCATAAAGCAAAGCCAAAAAACATGTCGAAAGAGTAAAGACCCGAACCACATGTTTCAGTTGTGCTTCCTTTTGCATTTCTAACATTACTGTTGATGGATGAAAAATGACTATAAAAAGGAAAAAATGCATGAAAATATGGGATGCTAAATGAAATAAAAAAACGAGACTTATATATCAAAGAAAAGCATCATATCAAAACTGTGAATCCAACATGAAACTGGGCATATGCTGGAAGCTACAAACTATAACAGAGAAGGAAGGAAGAGAAGTGCAATATCCAGGTTAAGCAGTAATGCCATAGGTTTTTCGAGCAATAGTATATATTCTGCCCAAACAAAAAAAAGGACCTAAATACCCCTCTCAACAACAGCCTTGTTTTTGTTTTCCTGATCTGCCTCCCGTCACAGTAATTCACCAACAAGTGTGAGAAGGGTATTTCAGGAATACCTGTGTATAGATTGCAATTAAGTCCACAACGAGCTTCTAAGGAACTGGATGGTAATCTTGAGGATTGAGAACTATTCCATCTCCTTCTCAGAAGCATAAGCTACTTTCTGCATTATCATTCCCTCTGCTGCACGGATAGCTCTTTGTGACCCCGTGATGGTTACTTTCCTGCCAGTAAAAAGACGAAGCATATATGTAAGATTTATGCTGCCAAAAACTCTATCCATCAGGTGGAGCACAATGGGTCATCCCAAGCTCTGTTAATACCTATCAGATGTCCCAGATATGAAATCACCTCTATCAGATATCTTGATCCTGGCTCCACTCACCTGAAAATATTAATAAAAAAGTTCTTTTTAGCCAAAGCTGCAGATACAAAGTGGTAGTACCAAAACATATCATTAACACGTATATCTATCGACCTGACTAATTTCCATTATATTCCTTCCACCGCGACCAACAACAAATCCAATGTGCTCATCTGCAACACCAATAGTCACCGAGCTATTGCGATCTTCCTGAAAACAACACAAGGTGGCTTAGTGAACTGAACACAAAACTATAAAAGTATGCATGTAGTATATTCATGCATTCTACCAAAAAAAATTGAACAAGCTTGCTTTAACAACTTTCAATAGACATTTGTAGCAAATGTGAACAAATTATGAGCACTAGCAAACGCATATTTAGATTAACAAGTATGATCTGTATCAAATTCATCATATTATAAGCTTCTGTGTCAGAAAATGGTCATAGTGAATCAATGAGCTTACATGTAATTTCCTATGTTGACAGTCAAGTTTCAGATTCAACTATACAACCAGTGCAATCTTATAATCCAGGGGGGCAAAGACGAAAAAACTGGTTTGAGCAGTCATACAGCAAAGTTTTCAACAAATAGTTCCATAATCGTTATTTAACCTACATATATTTTACAAATTCACTCACTGGTCCAAATTTATAATGGGTTTTTAGTTTATTTTCTAGTAAAAGTTACAATATGTATTCCTTTTTACTGCTGAATTTTACATGATGGGCTGCAGGAAATCCAACATTTCCTATTTTTCTTTTCCGTTTTTAGTCATATAACTACTCATTACTACTTTTTCCGCCAAGTCGGATAGAAGTAAAGTTCCATAAAGAAGCAAGCATGCCCATCATAATTATTAATTTTACAAATGCAGATGATCCTAATATAACGAAATGGGAAGGATAAAGTTATGATGACAAGACAGGTATTCAAGATGCCAGAAGACATGTATTTGTGAGTCAACGCAATTTACTTATTCTTAAGAAACCTATTATTTTTTTCTACTCAGTCAGTGTAAACAATAAATTAGACCATGATTAGCATAAAACGTTGGTAAAGGGTAGAACCTTGTTATTCTGAAACTTTGCTAGAGGCGCTCGCAGTCCATAATTCATTGCATTGTAAGGAGCTGTTGCAACAGAAGGAAGCATATATGTATTTGGAATACCATGAAAACCAGGGAAGTAAACACCGAACAATTCTAATTAAAGATAACTACTCGGAGAAGATATACACAGCAACTACTCGGAGATGCACTACTATATAAGTCATCACCTTCCTATCCCATTCAAATTAAACTACTTTGTTACTATCTTTGTGTTTTTTTTTTTTTTGAAATTACTGGCCTAGAGTTCAAAAAAATCACATAATAACTAGTGACCAACTTTGTTTGGAAATTCATCTCTAAGAGCCAGGCTCTCATTAGACTACATGAGATATACCAAGTTCTTAACACTCCATGAAATTCATCAGTTCTTTACACGTTGCAACACGCTCAGAAATGCTTTTAGTTTTTTTTTTTGTCAGCATAGGTTTAGGACGTTTTAATGGTTATGTTTCCAGATAACCATTTTTTTTTATCAACAAGAAAGTGGTGAAATCCTACTCTAGCCTAGTCCAATTCCTAGCCTAACCTACACCCACACCTACTCCCAAGCAGATGTATCCACTGGAGTTGGAACCTCTGACCTCAAAGAGGTGAGAGAGCTCTCTAACCACCAGGCCAACCCAAGTGGGATTGTTTCTAGATAACCATTAAAAAATTCTAAACTTCAAGAGAATTGTAAACCTATTAGTGAATTGTAGACTGTTGTTTTTTGTGGTGGATGAAGTGCCTTTTAGGTGATTCATAAAACTACATACATGGGAACAAAGGAAATAGATTGGCTGGACATTTATATTACAATACCGAATATGGATTACATAACATGTGTATTAAAACATTACGAAACATCAACCTACTTGGTTCTCATAACAAGATTCATGTAAATCTACTTTGAAAAACTATATGCTATATTTCATCAAGAAAATAAGTGGCTGATAGAATGACATGACATTGAGGATGATCTCTTGAAGATAAACCATCTCATCAATTATAAACTCTTAAGGCATACCTAAAATGCATAAGTTATTGTATTTCCAATGTGACTTGAAAAGCTAGAAACTATAGAAATGTTCTATCTTTCCATGAAGATAGCCAGAAACCTCAAATTGTAGCAAAAGGTGTTAGAGATCAAAATTAATCCTATTCCCCCCTCCCAAAACAGAGAGAAAATAGCATAGGATAGATAGATGCAAAGGTGATTGGAGCAAACAGGACACTACAAGAATTTGGTTACAAGTAACATATAGAAAAGGTAAGCATAGTGTCAAATAGTAATTTACTTTGAACAGTTAGATAAAACAAACCTGCATATGAAAATGGGGCATTCATGGTATGAAGGTAATGCGGGTCTTCAGTTAGCTTAGACAGAATCAAGTCAACTGCCTGCATCTGTTCTTCTAACGTTCCGGTCACTGTTACTAATCTATCATTCAACCCAAAATAATTATTATCCTGAGCAGATATCTTGATTCCAGCTTGAGAGTTTTCAATAAATGACCTGCAGAAAGAGATACATAGACATCAGTAAAGTTCAGGGTTTCTTCTTTAATTTATTGCTTTTAAATATAAACCAAGGACCCTGTCTAAAGGAAATTGATAAGTAATCCAGAGAAACAAATCTGCAGATATTGATACTTAACTTGAAATACATTTATACAAATGAACATATTTACCACAGAAAGGATTAACATTGTCTTCCAAGTTTACAGAGCATAAATGTCTGCTACTTAATAGATAAACATATAAACATTGGTAAGTTGGGGTAAAAAAACTAAATAGAACAAGTTGGGCTTCAAATTTTAGAAGTTAGAGCTGTGTGCCCCTTTCAATTTCCCAACTAAACACATAAGGAACACATCTTCCAAGGCCATTTCCTCTACCAAGTGCACTCATAACAACCATACTCTCCTAGTCTGTTAAAATCAACACATGTATTGAACATGCTTTGCATAGGATTGGAATTTGACTTCCTAAATTAAATTAGGGATTTGACTAAGGGGTTTCTTTCTATAGCTTAGTTAGCGATAGTGTTGTAGCTTAGTGGGGGGAAACATCATAAATTCTTCAACTACTTTGTTCCTCGCACGGTATAAGAGTTAGTTTGGTCTTAGGCCTGTTTGATACTCAGTCTATGTTAGAGAAGATATGAATATTAGAGAGAGAGGGTCTCAATATCCCGCATTAGTAGTATGTGCAGTTTGAACTGGCTGGACTGAAGCGATCATGTAAGTAAAGCCCCTAAATGCTTGTATATCAAATTGTATAATACAATGAAATCATGTACCTAGTTTCATTAGTATATTTCCTGAAAATATGCTACCTCTACCCAATCTGTACTCACTCTAGGCAGATCCCATTAGCACAAACAAAACTCACAATCTACCATGCTTAAAAAACAACCCAAAGGACCTCATTCCATGCATGGAAGAAAAAAAAAGACATACTTAATCTTAAAATTCACAAGGGCAACTACTTATTTTATTCTGTAAGTAATGACTCAAAAGCATAGTAATAGAAAAGGTTCTAGTCTCTAAAACAAGGAGAAGAAATTGTACTTTATTGTGGACCCTCCTTTCCCAATTATGCTACCACAAGAGCTGTTTGGAACAATCAACCTAACTTTGGTTCTTGGATCGGCATCTTTATCTTCCTCGTTGTGAATCTGATTACAGAAGAAAACTTTGGTCAGTATCACTTATTCATAGAGTTATATCATAAACCAAGAAGGTAAATTACCTCGTTCAACAATTTAGCAACAATAAGTTCTACAGCCTTAATAGTTTCATCAATTGACCCAGAGATCATAATAATCCTATCAGATGTTCCAGGGAAAAACTCGTGATTGCGTGACAACTGAATCCGTGCTCCAGATCGTGATTGAAAGTCAGTAATCGTTGAGCCACCCTTTCCAATGACAGAACCAGCTGCAGCATTTGACACAAGAAACCTAATGTATGTAGGTTTCTCAACAAAATCTGGCAGCAGTGATAAATAAAAGACAATACTCAGCATCAATGACAAATCTATAATGCTTCATTGGTTTACAAATGAAGTTATAAAAAGACAACTGCATTTGTGTAACTGTAAATTGCATTTAATATCTTACGATAACAGTACCTATTGGAAAAGAAATAAAGTACTCGCTATGGAAGAAAGGTAATGTTAGACCATAAAATCCATGCAATAATCCAAAAGCATTCTAGTTCTTATCCTTGAAGTAGCATTATAGCATCCAAAAGAAATAAATTATTTGCTAAAGAAGAAAGGTACTGTAACCCACTGATATTTTCATTACTTAAAAACTCGGCAACTAGCATTCTAGTTCAAGTGTTGTCCACAATGAAAATGAGGATTCTTTCATGTTCTTACTACTGAAGGAAAATTGGAAACTAGCAAAATGCAAGCTATACTAATACCAAACTAATGAACTTTTTAAGAGAGCCTCTATATGAGTACACAGCTCCAACGACGAAATACTTCTTTAAGCTACCAATTCAAATACTAGTAATATATTTTTACCAACCACTATGAGAACCAGTGACTGGAAGGAAATTAGCACATGATGCTCTAGGGCACTGGACTTATTTATTTAGGCAATGCCAAATCTCAAAAAGACAAACAAACACTTAATAGATTTACCATGATCACTTCTGTAGTTGGACAGATTCACTTCTATTTACCGTTTCTGCAATCATCTTGTTGTATTTCAACACAACTATCAAGCACTCATTTACCGTTCATTTTAATGGAGAGAGGAGATAGATAACGTGGGGGCATAGATACTCGTCTAACCAACTCCCTACTTACTAAAGCATGTAACATCTTCTCCCCATCACCTAACAACAGCCCAGCATCATAAACCTGAATGAATCACCTATAACCATTAAAGAGAGCATGAACAGACTAACTTTTTCCAACACTGTTTCTTTCCTTCACTACCATCGTTTTCTCTATGTACTATTCTGTTTCATTTCAAAGCAAATGTCCACTGCACGGGATCTAGTTTAAATAAAAGCAGCACTGTCAAACAGATCTCACTCTGACCACAAGCTAAAGATTGCTCACAATATGGTAAAGTAAACAAACACAGCACCAGTAAATACAGAAAGAGCTGAATCCCCAGAAAACATTGCTTAACTCACATTAATAGCTTTTTCAAACTGATTGAACCTAAACAATTCAAAACCCTCTGGCTCATTTATCAGCTTATCCATAAAATGCATGAAATAACAATGGATTAACAAAGTTGCCCCAAAATTCTGGTTAATCTCAACCGTGAGACAACAAACCAAGAGTTACACCTTAGGGAGGCTAGTAAACATCCATTCAGCTAAGCTGTTAATTTGAAATTTCCTTCTACGCACTCAAACATAACACCGAATCATAACGCTCAATTCTGAAGCTGATAAAACCATAGAGGAAGAAGATAGGAAATACTAGCATTACACAACAACCTTGTTCTTCCCATTTTATTCCGTCTCAACTACAGATTCCACACAATAAGGATTGAAAATATGAAATCACACAAATTCACAGACATCGTCATCATCACATTGCAATGTCAATCTTACAAAAAAGAAGAGGAAGAAACTGTAAATTAAGGAGAGAGAAAGTAGATCAGATCGACCTGAAGTAGGAGACTTAGGCGGTGGAGGAGGAGATCGCCGCGGTGGATTCTCAGGAGACGACAAGCATGAAGACTCCGTCGACTCCATTGTACTGTATGGAACAAAAATGGAGAAACGCGACAGAGAGAGAGAGAAGAGAATCACAAGCACAGCATTCGGAGAAGTCGAATTGCTGAGAGGAGAGATTGGAAGAAGAGGAAGAGGAAGATGAAGAAGAGTGCGTTTGGCGTGGGCGCGTAGAGTGGTAGCAAATGGAAATGGCGTCTACGACTCGTACTAGTGCCAGCCAAGGACCGAGAAGGAGAGAGCCAGTGGGTTCGGGTTCAAGCTAAGATTGGGCCGTGGTGCTTCATTTTTCTGAGCTGTGCTTCTCTTGCATTTCGGTTATTTCTGCCGTGAAAATCGCTTGTTTGTTTCTTCACATATTTGATAATGAATACGTGTAATATTGTAATGTCAGGAA
This sequence comes from Erodium maritimum, assembly GCA_963921825.1. Lineage (NCBI taxonomy): Eukaryota > Viridiplantae > Streptophyta > Magnoliopsida > Geraniales > Geraniaceae > Erodium > Erodium maritimum. The sequence continues at coordinate 116,654,066 of OY997588.1, forward strand.
ATGAAATTATGAAACTGCCAAGCAACCGCTTTGCTCCTTGGAGCGTTTTAGGAAGTTACACAAACAGTCCTCGTAAATCAGTGCTCTTTTTTTCTTTTAGCATCTCTAACGACTGATGTTTAGTTGGCGGTGAGGTGCTGGCGGTGAGGTGCTGGCGGTGACGAGTCGACAACAGAGAGCTGCGGTGAGGTGGTGTTAGAACAGGAGGATATACGGAGTTGTAGTAAGCCGTTGATATCGATTTTTCTAAGGAATTTATGCCCCCATTATATTGGGCATATCCTTCGGGATACAATACTGTTATAATATAAACATTTTCTATGTACAAAGATGAGATGATTTGGTTCTAAACAAAATGATTGATTTATATAGCAGATGAGGTGTCTGTTCATGGAAATCACAATTATTCATTTGGTGCCAGTTAAATAATTGTTGAATGGATAATAAAATATGAATCCAAAAATGAAGAATCAGACACACACGCCCACGTGTCTCAAGTGCTCAAGTGTCATAGTCTTGACTAATATAATTTAACAAGACTCATGACAAATATATCAATATATTGATCACTTGGTACATGCTCCATTTAATTAGAGTCTTGACACATTCTATATAAACACATTAGTTTGTTCTATATTTTATCAATGTGGCACCAACCACATTTACACAAACTAAATGTTCCAACAAGTGGCAAGTCAACGCTGGCGGGTAGGACTGGCGCTGAGCTCACCGGTGGCTCTCACCGCAGCGCCAACGACTGGGAAATCCTAGAACCCTATAAAATGTTCTTGAAAAAATAATTTTGGTTTTTCAAAATAACAAAACTAAATGTTCTTATCTTGAAAATGTGTATAAATATGTAGACTTGAATCAAACAAAGCACAGTTGAAGATATATCATCTCATCTTCTCCTACATTTGACTTATATCTCTCCATTTTTTTCGACCAAAATGGCCAATACCCGTGCCAACGAGTTTGAATTGGAGCGCATTTTGGATGAAGTACTCGAAAAATGCATGTCCAACGAGTACGTTCAAAGGTTGTTAGACGAGACGACGTCCGAAGTTCAACCGCAAAAGTAAAGATATATCACACGAGACCGGGAAGCTGCGCACGAACATTTAATGATCGACTACTTTAGTACGAACCCTTGGTACAAGGAGGTGCATTTCCTTCGTCGTTTCAAAATGCCAAAGGTTGTGTTACTCTGCATTCTCCATGCATTGGAGGATCACGATGCGTACTTCAAGCAACGGAAAGATGCCCTGGGTAGGTCTTCTTTATCTCCTCATCAAAAATGTACTGCAACCATTAGGCAATTGTGTTATGGAATTGCAGCAGATGGAATCGATGAGTACCTGAAGATAGGCGAAAGCACGGCTTTGGATTGTGTGATCAAATTTTGCAGGGGGGTCATAACAATTTTCGGTCCGACGTACCGTCATAAACCAACACAGGCTGATATGAACTACATTTTGGCGGTTAATGAAGCGCGAGGGTTTCTGGGAATACTTGATAGTCTTGACTGCATGCACTGTGAGTGGAAGAATTGTCTAACGACTATGAGGGGCTCACATTCAAGAAGGGACCACGGGAATAGACCAACGGTGGTTCTCGAGGCGGTTGTCACTCGTGACTTATGGACTTGACACTCGTTCTTCGGTATGGTGGGATCGAACAACGACTTAACTATGCTCAACCATTCTAGACTGTTTGTGGACGTTACCAGTGGTTGGAAACCACTGGTCCAATATGCGATAAATGGTAACAACGACACACTTCAGTATTATCTTGCTGATGGTTTTTACCCTTCGTGACCAGTTTTTGTGAAAAAAATCTCATTGGCTTAGCAACTGAAATAGAAGAAGTTTGCAGAAGTCCAAGAAGCATGTTGGAAGAATGTGGAACGAGCATTTGGGGTTCTCCAATCTCGGTTTCACATTATCACTCGACCAAGTCGAATGTGGATGCCCTAGTCCCTTGGCTTAGTGATGAATGCATGTGTTATCATGCACAATATGATAGTCGAGGCAAAACGTAATACATACGATGACTTCATTGAACCCACATATGAGGGTGGGCCAAGCGAACCAACATGTACGCGAGGCAGCTTCGTCCCTTCCAATGTCATAATTCGAAACACCCTGATGATGTAGGATGAACGTATTCATTATCGATTGACGACCTCGTCGAACACATTTGGAATAAATTTGGCGACGCTTAGTTATTTAGCTCTGTAGATTTTCTTTCTAGTTCAATTTTTTTTCGTTCAACAGTGTAATCGTCCTTCGACTTCAATGCAATTTAAATTATTTTCGTTGAAATTATTTATTTATCGTAGTATTTTCAACATTGTTTTAATAATTCTTGATATATAGATCTTATTACTAATTCTTTTATTAATCTTCCTGAATATTATTTTATTCCAACAGTCAGCCTTACCATTTTAGCATTGGAGGGTGTTGACTGTTGGTGCTGATTGTTAGGCTGAACAACGTTTTACTGATTTCCTCTTTCTAAACCTCGTTCGTGAAAATTTTGTTTTTTACCTCCCAAATACCCCGCAGAACCGACATAGGGAGCTCAATAGCACTGGTGAGAGGGCTCATGAAAATATTTTTAAAATATTTGGGGAAGAGCTCTTTCATACTCGTATCCCATGTAATCTTGACATCATGCTCGTTTTCCAGACTCTGGAGTGTGTTTACCCTTTTTTACCAAGAGGTCGCTGCATGGAAGAATTTTATATTACAACCCTGTAGTAACTAATGTTTCTTTAATTCCTCATGTGGATTTAAGTCAAAGACTTATTGTTTCTAAATGGCCTTCTTGCGTCTCATCCCAGCTCAATCTTGCTTGATATTTTTGGAGAGATATCCGTCATTGAGACCAACGGTTTTTCAAGGTTTTCCCTGTATACGTTTTGGCTCTATTGGTGGAGGGTCGTCCTAACCTGAATCATCCACTGCCCAACATATCACATAGTGGTCCTCGACCAAAATGTCTTTTAACCGGAATTTTTGTGGTGGTGATAGAGGTCCTTTGGGGTCCGTGGTAAAGAGTGTGTGCATATAGAGAAAAGCTTCCGATATGAGTGCACGATTGAGCCAAGTCTCCAATATGGTATTTGGACCCTTGCCACAGAACCAAGTAAACGTGTGTCCCTCCATCACCATATCCTTCATCACCATGTCTGATAGCTTGTTATAGAAATCCACTATTAAGCGGTGCTGTTAATGGTTCATGCTCCATCAATGCTTTTCCCTCATAGTTTTTAGAGGAGGTCTCATGTTTGATACGGTAGGGCTCAGTTGGATTCACCGTAGACACCGGTAAGGCTCAACTCCGGTTCCCGAGAGAGGTAATATGGACGTTAATGTGGTGGAGAGAGGTAGATTCGACCGCAAACGAGAGTCCCACAACCCAAAATAACGCCACCCGTCCTTGATGACCATTCACCTCGACCCTAGTGCCCCCATGAAAAACTAAATTATGTCGTAGGATCATCATATCTACATCTGAAAGGTAGGTTTGAATGAGAAACAGAACCGACAACTTGAATTGTTGGAGAAGATCCTTAAGTTGTTGTTTTTTGGTCTTGCTACCCATGCCTCAATAGTTACATGTGAGAACCTTCATTGGGGAGTAGAAGAGGTGATAAGAGGGGTGACCAGATAGGGAGGAAAGAGCACATATATGGTGCCTCGATAAATTCTAGACGACGGCGTCAGGGTACATTTTTTATATCGTTTAACTTAATAGTAATAGGAAATATCACGTAACTTGTTTCAATAGTACTTTGAAAACTAGTCTCAGTTCTAAATCATAGTTTAAAACATGACTAGGTTACAAAATCAACTATAAAATGACCTTATCTGGACAAAAGACCATTCCATCAGCTGACCAAATTCAACGGTTAGCGTTGTCATCCATGTCTCTCTAAATCAGCCAATTAGGACCCGCCTTTCGAAAAGTTGAGATAACAACTCTTTCTACTCTTTGTGCTACGAAGAAATGGTTGAAGAAACCAACAGAGAAAAAGCTCGAGGCAGAGAACTCATCGTCACATCCTAGAAGAAGTCGAAGTTGAACGAAATAGTTGGCAAAGCCGTTATGGAGACTACAAAATCTACGTCTTCTATGTAATCATGTAAGTCTGCCCGAACCCCAGAATCTCCAGCAAGGCAATGGGAATCATGAACAATTCATCAACGATATCTTCGAAACCCTAGATCGGGAGGCCTTCCGTCTTGTTTGGTGCATTCAAACGATCGCTCGCCTTGTCTTCTCATAGAAACCGCCAAGCACTCCGCCACTAATGCACGGGTTCTTAGAACATCTCCAATGGTGGGTGGTAAGGCTGGTGGTAAGTGCTGACTGTTAGAATAAAAAAATTAATATTTCAGCTTTATAGTTAATACTAACAGTCAACACCCTACAATGCTAATTTTTGCTGCTGACTGTTAGAATTAAATAATATTAAACATAACACTTTTTATTAAAAAACACACATTAAACATAATACGATTAGTATTACACGATTAAATTACTGAAGCTTAAACTTAAACATACGTTAATCTACAAGTTATTATTATCGAAGCGGAAATTAAACATAGCATGTTCACGATTTATATGTAATTTAATAAAAGAATTTATATAAAAAATAATTTTAAAAAGTATTTATAAAAGAAAAAATAGGATTAATAAGTGTATATAAAATTTAATAAAAGAATTTATATTAAAAAATTAGAATTCAAAATATTTAGAAAGTGTATATAAAACTAAATAAAAAATTATAAAAGGAAAGGAATTAAGAAACTAACAAAATCATTTACAAAAAAAGTAAAAACTATCTCACCGTCAACAATTGGTGTTAGTGGTATGCTCACCAACTACACTTACCAGCAACACCCAAACATCATTTTATTGTCGGCGAAAAACCAACTCTCCGCCAACGTTTTACCGTTGGTTTCCCCACCAACATTGGAGAGGCTTTTAGATGTTCCAATTTAGGGTTTGGTTCTCTCTGTAATAGAGAGCCGCATGGTGTTTGACCATGACCATGATCATGGCTATGGCTTATGTTATAGACATACTTTTCTCTCTCACAGCAACAACCGAGTATGGGGATGGTGCTACCATTCACACGCAGCTCTCAACTTTTCCTCCTGAAAACCCTAAGGGCTTTGTGACGAAGATGATGGTGTGCTCCGACAACTCCGATCATCATCACCAATCGAACGATGAGGACAAGAGTAGCGAGGCGACGAGTTTTGCACGTCCGGCTTCCTCTCCCTCACAACCTCGTGGCTTTCCTCGATCTCCGCTGGCTAGTCCTACTGGGTCGGCGATAGGGGGAGGAACCACCATCCCTTACTGGTTTACAATAGGGGAAAGCCTTGACAGAGAGGGTGAACTCGGAGGATCTAGGACAGACTCTGACGGAGTTGGTGGAATCGAGACATGGTTGACCGCATACGAGCAAAGGAAGGCCAGAGTACGACAAGTCGAGGACGTTGAAGAGTCGGTTGAGGAAGACCCCTTCTAGGGCTTCGGTGGAGAAGACAGACCGATTGGGCCTGATGTTTGGGCCGATGAGGCTCGAGGCCCATAACTTGTTGGGTCGGGGCTTGATGACAGACGTAAGATGGACGGGACAGAGGGATGGACCAGTGGGCCTGTTCCCTCAGACTGAAGGTGAGATGGGTCTGGGCCCCCTTCTGAGGTTGGGGTTGGGTCTAGGTGATGGACTGGCCGGCAGCTTAGATGGGTTGGGTCCAGTTGGCGGACGGGCCAGGTTTCTTAAGGGCTCAGGTCCATTCGGGAGCCGGGTCGATGCTGATAAGCGGGGCGGGTTACAGACATGGGCCCAATTCGTCCAGGATCCGATGGGAAAGCCCGCATGGCCGGATGATCCGATCCGTACAACCCATAACCAGAAAGCCAATGGCCTTGGGTGGAAATGTGATTATTTTGGGCCTAGATGGTTTTATGGGTCTGCTTTGACCCAAAAAGATTTTTTAGGCGCAACACATACAACGGTGGGGGGGCTCAAGGCACCCTCACCTCGTGGAATGAGTCCGAGGAGGTCTAGAGGGGGGTCGGCCGGTTGCACCGCCCATCTGGACATAAGGTGGCAGCGGTTCCACCAAAAGTCGGCAAGGTACTTCCCTACCAGCTCGGCGGCCAACAATTCCGCGTTGTTGAGCCCTACTATTATCATTTAAGGGAGGACGACGCACGCTGACAACTTGAGGGAGTTCTTTGTCCACCACTTTTCGTTAACGGTAAAGGGTCTGCTCTGTCCTAGCTTCCGCTAGTCTGGACTCGTTGTGTCGGTGTCAATAGATGCTACCGCGGTATCACCTTCTGGACGCCTTCAGGAGGTAGCCGATAACTTGAGAGTTTTAGTTTTCAGTCAGAATATCCTCCACTACGAGAACTCGTTTTATCTCTATTATTTAATTTATAGTGTTTTATTATTATGTTGCTTTATAAACATTCTTTATTATTTATAATATCAATAGTTCATTCAATCAAAATTTGAACGTGGGACCACCAGTATGAGGAGGAATATTAACCTAACTCCTAATTTGGAGTGTAATGGTCCTAATGGAGATTAGTCGGCGCAAGTTAGAGTAAAAGATTACGTCTTCTTACCATGCGCCTCTGCTTCATCTTCTTCTAGCACTCTACTTGACGGTTCAGGTTTCACGCACAGAGATTATCTGAAATGGCGTTGAGCTCCTCGTTGAGATTTGCACCCATTCCCAATTCGTACCTGAACCCTAGAAGATCCTTGGGGTTCAGGTATGTGTTGTTGAGTTCAGCTTATCCGGAAGAAGAGTCTTCGTCTTCGAGGCCATCTCTCCTGGTCTCGGCCAATTCGTCCCCCAAAGCTCATTTCGTTGCTCGGCGCAAGGAGTCTGTTCCTGTTAAAGAACTCGAACGCCCGTTAAGTATGATATGAGAATTTCTATTTTGTTTTCTGCTGCAATTTTGGTTTGTTTGGCAGTGTTTTTGTTCTTTGATTGTTGAAGTTGTTTGAGTTGAGGGTTTGATGGGGCTGTGCAGGTGAGTACATGAGCTTGCCGGCCAGTCAGTACTCGGTGTTGGATGCGGAGAGGATCGAGAGGGTGGATGAGAACACTTTCAGGTGTTATGTTTATAGGTTCAAGTTCTTTGCTTTTGAGGTCTGCCCTGTTTTGCTTGTTAAAGTTGAAGAGCAGCCCAATGGTTGCTGCATTAACCTCCTGTCCTGCAAGGTGAGTGTTTGCTACTCCTCACTTTACAATTGTTTTGGGATCCAGAACAAAAACAAAACTTGCAAATAAAATTGAGCTGATGCAACTGGTTTCGTTGATTGGCTGTTTCTCATTTTACCCTGGAAGAGTTGACTGGAGGATGATTAGAACAAGGATACATTTTGTGGGATTGTCAATACATTTTCTGATATGGGTTTGTTGATTGTGGACAGCTTGATGGCTCACCAATTGTGGTTGCACAAAATGACAAGTTTGATGGTAAGAAATTCATAGCATTTTTCCTTCTTCCTGCTAGCTCAACATGTGGTGTGCTTTGACAAGTATAATCGATAATGCAGTGAAACTTATGATCATGCGACAGTGGGGAAATTTGGCTAGCATCTGGCTTGTAGTGCTTTAAGCTGTGCAACCATAAATTTTGTTGGATTCAAATGCTTTCTTGATTTTCTGTGCATGTCTTGCTCTCCCAATGTTGTGTTATAAAGGGGAATCACTTTATGTTTACTGTATTGGTGGTACGTGTGTTACTGAGATGTTTAAAGGAGAGCACCTCTCTATACTATGATTTTCACAAGGGTGCTAGGTCTTAGCAGTTCAGTGTATTGATTTGTTTCTTGATGCCACAACATTGTGAAAACACAGATTTATAAATCAAGTGGAAACGTTATCTGCTCCCCCTTGATGACATTTGATTTTCAAAAACACACCGGTCACCTTCATAATCTACAAAAACAAACAAAATCGTAAGCCTGCGCCAAAAAAGCACAATAACGAACTGTAAAGCTCCCTTTATTTCAAACATCCACAGTGTGTTCGTGATAACCCATAACCTATTCAGTGTGCTATTGAAAATCAAAGGTCACCGAGGATGTGTTATTGAAGTTACCCATAAATCAACAATAGTTTTCTTGTCGTCGATCTTTTAGTTCTCAATTTGATGTAGGTAATGTTCCTTCTCTCAGGACCTTTGACATTGATTTGGTGTTTGAATGCAGCCTCTATGGTGAACCGAATATCATGTGGCACTGACAGAGGAAACTCATCCGAGCAACAACTCACATCCGATGCAGTCATTGAGGTAATGACTACATACCGATCTTGTTAGTTTCAGAGTAATGTCTAAAATTATGTACTCTGAATAGCTTCTGTGTCATTATGTGGACTTCAGGTGAACATTGAGATCCCGTTAGCATTTCGAGCGATTCCAGTTGAAGCAATAGAATCCGCTGGGACTCAAGTCCTTGAGCAAATACTTAAAATTATGCTTCCTCGCTTTATGGCGCAGGTTTGTAAAGCAGCTTGATTCTTTTTATTAAAGGGTTATTTATCATTTAGTCCCTGAAATTTGAAGAAAGTCGTCATTTTGATGGTAAAGTTTCTTTGGGTATGTTTAGTGCCCAAAGTTTCATAAGGGGGTCAAAGTAGTCTCTCTCTTTTTCTTTCTTTTTTTATATCGGAAGGGGGTCAAAGTAGTGATTTCTGTTAGGCAAGTCAACCATCAGTCAAACTAATAAGTGCTCTAAAGAATAATGTTACAAATACAGGTGCCATATAATGATTGGTTTGAAATTTACCAGGTCAGCATATATAAACGTTTGACTAACAACAGGACTGTTATGGCCAACTTTGAGGACTGAACTAGCCAAAAAAAAATTCAAGACTAAAAGGGTGACTTTCTCAAACTTTAGAGACCAAAATGGCCGATAATCCTTTATTAAATAAAAACTACATGATGGTTATTAGTACTATACTGTCTCAAAAAGCTCACTTATTTCATTTTAGCTAAACACCACATTTCTTTATGAAATCTGAATTCCTGGGTGGTGTTTTCTTCTTTTTCATTGGAAGCATACTTGTGTATTTCTTATTGCTGTAGTTCATATTTATTATAGGGGTATCAGTTTCAGATGCAATAATCAATTACCACTTGCCTATCTCATTTTCCTTTCTTGCCTCCCTCTCAAGGTTCACTGTTTTAGAGTTATATACTCAGTGATTGCCTGCAACTATTTGAAGTACATAAAATTAGCAGCACTCTGCATCGTCATACTAAATTTTGTGGAAGATATTCAAAGGGATAGTTGATGACTTGATACAGTAGAACATTTTGAGAGTGCCACATTTTCTTGTGTCAACCAAACATTTGATTATTGGGAGCAAGAGGCTAAGTGACCACTCTGCTTGCTAACTTGGTGAACCTGATATCTGCTAATTGTTCTGATGATGACGACGGCATTGAAGTGATATAGTGAACTTGTTAAGACGAATTGAAACTTGTAGGAGGTGAATAGCATTAGGTCTAGATGGTCAGTAAATAGATTATGATCTATGATTTTCAATATGCTTTATTTGAAATAGCAAATAGTCGAAGAGAAGTGGATCTTGTACTGGATATAGAGCTATATTGTTGAGGGCCTTTTTAGGGCATGTGCAGTGGTGCGAAGCCCGGATCAAGGCTGAACCTGAAGCCTGGAATAAAAATTGAATTTGTGAGGATTCGAAGCTGAAAGTTGGGATGCTGTTTTTTAAATTTTGCAGTGGTGTGAAGCCTGCAGAGAAGCTCAGAATTAAATATTAATATCCTGACTTGTATTTGAAGAAAACAAATGTGAGAAGTAATGAAGATTTTGAAAAATTAGAAAAAAGAGTAATAAAAAATAATAAAAAAAACTTCAGAATATGACGAAAAAGAAATAATCAAAATTAAAAAGAATAAATAAAAATAGAAAAAAGAATTAAAGATTTTTTAAAAAAATTGAAAAAAGGAGCAATGAAAATTAACAAAAGAATTTTAAAATCTATGAAAATATATTAAAAAGAAAAATGAAAAAAGAATTGAGGAAAATTTTATAAAAAAATTATAAAAAAGAATAACAATAGTTAAAAAAATTAAAAGAATTAATAACAACTATAAAAAAGAAATAAAGAAAAAGAAATTTTTAAAAAATAATAAAAAAGAAGTTGAGAAACCGGTGCTTCTTCAACTGTAATTTTTTAACATTTGGCAGCCACATGGCGCCGCCGCCTGGTTGGTCAGCGAAAGAGGGTCCGTGTTCGGCACCTGAACGCGTGTGAGGCTTCGGCTTTGACATCCGACTGCGCTGTCCAGGGTCCGGCTGCTGCGCCTTCCTGCAGTGGCTCAAAGCCACATATCCGGGTCTGGCTCCGGCAAAATGTGCACCGCTGCAGATGCCCTTAGGCTTGTATTATATGCAATTATAAAATATATTCTTCTTGGATGAGCATCTGTTTTCAGTTACATCCATTTCGGAGGAGGTACTTTGGCTAGATGTGGGACAAATAACAATTATAAAGAATAGATGTCCACCACATGCCTGGATATCTTTCACTTGGATAGATTTATGTCCGGGCATTCTGTGGAAATTAGATATCCTTATATTGCTTTGTATTGCATTTGAAGGTACTATTTTATCATCCAGCCAGGGCTCTTATAAAACTGTGCTTCATTACAGCACTACAGTATAATTTATTAATTCAGGAATGGTGATATTTGTATGAGTTTTTACTAAATATTGTTAGATAACTTGCAATTTGTCATCCTTTCTTTCCAAAGCAGTATTGTTATGCAATGTCTTCATATCTGGCCGAAAAATGTACAGCAAACAGGGTTTGGTTACAATGGAAGTTCATGATCATGTCTTTTTTTTATCCTTGCTCTACTACATTTTTCTATTTCATCTTGTTTTCTTTTATGACTATGCAGCTCATAAAGGACTATCAAGCGTGGGCTTCAGGCGATACCTCAAGACAGCCGCTAGGTACTGGTAAAATATGATGTGGAGAAGTGCCTCTTGCTTGTGATATTACCTCCCTTAGTGGAGCCATTGCATGATTATACTGTAAAATAGACAGGGAGAATCCCGGGTGCTCTAGGTACGCCATGATGTTCGTTTTCCCTTTCATGTATTATGGTGATTGAAGAAGAATTTTAAGAATAATTCCAAATCCAATGTAAATCATCCATCTTGTGATGGATTTTAGTATTCCATTATCTAGAAACTTCTTTTTGCAGAGTCAATTCAATCTTTAGCTGAAACTGTCCATGCTTTCAATGCTTGCTTGGCTTGACAGCATGTTATATACAAAACTGAACTTTAGCCACTGCTGTGAGCATATTCGCTATGACCTATGAGCATATGAGCATATCCGCTAGTTGTGGAAACAAGCCCAACGTAGAAATCCACAAGCCACTGCTGGTAGTGTTGTGGCCTTAGCTGACAGCTAAGGAATGCTGAACCAGGCTTACTGAATGAAACAACCATCCCATGCAGATTCGGCCATATTCTATCGGAACTGGAAGAGACCTATGCACAATTTTTATCTGGGCAATATTCAGATAATGTACCAATGTGTTGGTTCAAATTTAGTACCAAAAATATCATTGTTGTTCAGTTTTGGTATCATGGTACCAATGGTTATAGTTTTGTAAAATGTAGAAACTGGAAGTGGGACAAAATGGTGATAAAAAGTAGAAAGGAGGAAAGGAAATAAGAGTGATATCTGCTGATTTTTGTTGAACATGTGGGACACAAGTGTTAGGGTAATATCTTAGAAAGCTCCTTATTTGTTTCTCAGCAATACAGAGAAAGACAAATGGTGCCTTCCAAAAGCACCTTATCTTCTTCAACTCCATCAGCATCACTGTCTGGTTTTCAATTGCTACACCTTGCTCTGTTAGAATACCCTAGTTCTCTAATCAAATCATAGAGCTCTGAGTTAGATAAAGTAATCCCTCTGTTGATGGTATTATTAGACTCTAAATTATCCAGATATTGGTTGTGGAACACAATCTTAGGAACTAAATTTGTGTTAATCATTGGATCCTTAGGGAGGAGTTGATAAGGAAAGGGAGGGAGATGACAGGAGAGTCCAGACAATTTAGTGAAACTTTTGACATCTCATATAGAGCTTTTCAGTCATATGGTAGCACTATTTGTTTATTTTGGAAGGGGTTATTGACATTTATTTACTCACATATCTTCAATGGAAGCACCTTAATGTATATGTCCATACTTGTATGGCATAATTTACTTTGATCAATTTAGTCAAGGCTCATACCTTGGAATGTCACTATCTTGCTCGAACTAAACACCACGTAAACAAATTGTGTAAGAGGTACCTTCTAACGTTCATGATAAATATGTATAGAATATCACTTTAATCTAAGAATTAGTCTTGGAGAGGTCGATTTGTCTATTATTTACCATTCAAATATTTGAATTTTGATTTTCGTTTTGGATTTTTGGACACATTTATGTTTGTATACACAAAAAAAGAACATCTAAAATTAGACACATATAAGAATAAGAATAAGTAAAATGCATTCTTCAGTCGGATTTTTCTTTTGGGGAATTTTTTTTTCATAAACCAATAGCCCAAGAAAGTCACGGTTTTTATTTTATTTTTTGTATGTTCGTTTCTTCCGTACGGTGCTTTTTTCCGTTCATCCCTATTCAAAGTGTGTAAAAACCTTGTTTAAACAATTGTAAAATGAGAGAACATCTCACTTAAATAGACAAGACAAACATGACAATTCACATACCTTGTACTAATCTTACGCATGTCCTACTCTACATTGTTTGCATAAAATCTCATTATGTGACTTTTTTTTCATCAAAGATAAATAAATTTATAAATAAGATAGAGTAAATCCCGGAATGGGAACCACAAACCATGAAACCAAAATCCAATAAACAAAAAACACTTAAAAAAGCAAAAGCGGAAACACCCTCACAACCTATGGACCGGGTCAAACAAAGTGACCCAAGAAGCCCAAAAGCTTACAATTATAGGCATGCAATACTGAAGCTTACACTGACGACAATACCCCAGCATCCACCCTAAGTGAGTCGTCAACGTCCACCCTCTATCAAGAATCCAAGCTTCATAACAGCAGCACCGAAACTACGGGGTTCAACCCAAGTGACGAAGGACCAAAACTCCTTAACGATGGCCAACATCAAATCTGTAAGAACCGCCCCCGGTCGATCCCGGTCGAACCGGTGGATTTCGACGGAGGTTGGCTTTCGGCCGGAAAAGTCAATCGATGACTCCGGAAGTCATTCAGAACCTTTCCGGGGCCCGAAGAGCTTAGTCGTTATCACGGTTAGCTTAGTTGGGCCATTTCCAGTATTTTGACTGTAATATTGTAACGGTCAATTTTCGGTCAACGTGACCCTTTTTATCGACTAAAACGGATAAATCAAGAGTGCTGGATTTTCAGCTAAGGACAAGTGGTCCCTACTTGGACACTTGTCCCTATTAGCTTGGAGGGGAAGAAAAGAGGTCAAAATACCCATTTACCCCTCCCTTTTGTCCTTAAGTGGATAAGCACCCAAAGGGGCTTTTGGTCTTTTCACAATTTAGGTCTTTTAAGGCATTTGGAGACCAAAATTCAGCTCATTCCATTTGTTGTAGCCGAAATTTTGAGAGAGAAAGGAGAGGAGGAAGAACAAGAGTGTCTTGAAGAAGAAGAAAGGGAAAAAGGAGCTCTTTGATCCAAGTTGTTATCTTCTACTCTCCAAAAATCTCACCATCTTCTCCATCTCTTTCTCCTATAGGTAAGAACACTATCAAAATCTCTTTTCCATCAATTTCATTTCATGGGTTTTTCCTTGGTTTTTGTTAGAAGTTGTTGGGTTTGAATCTCTTAGTGTTAGATGTTGTTGTAGAGAAGTATTGGTTGTTGTGTAGTTGAAATCCTTGAGTTTTATGGGTTTTTGGAGTTGGAAATCTCTTGGATTGTTGGAATTTTGATGATTCCTACCTTGGGTAGAGGAGCTTTGATGTTATTTAACTGTTTTGGGAGTTTTGATGGACTGAAAATGGAGTTTTTATGTTGATTTTCGGGGAAAAGGAGCTGGAGGTTGAAGAAGGGCGAGTCTGCCCAGGTTTGCCACGGATCCGTGACGGATACCGTGACGGGCGACGCCACGGCTCCGTGATGGAGTCTGTGACGGCACACGTCACGGTCCCGTGACGTCATCCGTGACGGGTGGTGTCACGGTTCCGTGACTCATTCCGTGGCAGACCAGTTTTGGGTTCTTTTTGGGTGTTTTTCATCAAATTCGATCTTTTGTTGTGAACCGGGCTTTTGGGAATGCTTTTGGGACTTTGCTTGTAACTTGGTTAGTCTTTAATTAGAGTTTAATTGTTTTCCAAGACCTTGGAATCGAGTTCGAGGGACGAAGACTACTTGGGGACCCGTGTGAAGAACGGAGAAGAAGCTAGCCGGATTTCGTCAACTAGAAGTATTGTTAGAGGAAAACCACAAGGTAGGGAAAGTACGAACTCCTCGTGCATTTCAATACTTAGCATGCCTATTAGGTTAATAAAATCGGAAAGGTCCTAGAAATGCATGTAGGATGCGAATAACTAGAATAATCGTCTTTCAGTTACTAATAACCGGACGTGTCTAGTATGCATGCGTAGGATGTGAATAACTAGCTTAACTTGCTTTCAATACTTGGGGATTGCTTTACTGGTAGAAAGGCCGAGTTGAGCCCTAGGATTGTTTGTGTTTGCCTCACATGCCTTGGTTGCCTAGTTTGGATAAGATAAGAGTCTAATACAACTAGATGATTTGAATGTTGAACTTTGAATGCTTGAATGGTTATTTGATCGAATGCTTGGATGAATGAATGTATGAACTTTGAGTGTAATTGATTGTGCTAAATGGTACATGATCGGGTGAATGATAGACCGATGGAGTGCAATTGGTAAGTATATCGGTAAGTGTAAAGTTATACTGATTCTTGTGGTGTGCAGGGATGGAATTGTGATTTGCTAAGCTTTGGTTACTCCTTGATTGTTTAGTACGATATTCTCTTGTGAGTCTTAAAGTCGGTTTTTATACCGGTATGACACCCACGCTGCGGTGTGGGGTAGTGCCTCTAAGGTACCTACACCGAGGGGAATACCGGTGTGGGGTAGTACCTAAGCCGATGACTTGTGATCCGGTATGGTACCTACACCGAAGGGAATATCAGTGTGGGGTAGTATCATAGCCAGTGGATTGGACCCTGTGGGGCATTGATTATTGGACCCTGCGGGGCATTGATTATTGGACTCTGCAGGGCATTGGATGGTTGACCCTGCGGGGAACGGTTACTTGTTGATTCACCCAAGTATATGCGTCCCGCGGGAGCATTACCTTGGTTCCCGATGATCTATGGTCTTTTGGAGACGTTTCTGAGGGTCCCGGCGAATGCGTCCTCTTATGGATGTTTCCGGTATCCTCGACGTTATACGTCTTTGTGATGTCATGCGTCTCCTCTGGGCCGAGGGAAAATCCGACATGACACTAAGAGTATTGTGGATCGGAGTGTGGAGACTTCATGTTCCACGGTGACACTTAAATGTTTTATCTTCTAATGATTGTTAAGAAGTGTATTGTTTCCCTTACTTTCTATAATTATTTGCTACCTTCTCAAAGCGTTAAATACCCGTTTATTCCCGTATTGTCGTACCTTCTTGGTTCTTCGTATTATTGAGACTCGAGCGAAATTTTAAATTTCCAACTGTTAAACTTAAAGGCTGCCCTTGTTATTTATTTTCCTTACTGAGCGTAAGCTCACCCGTATTTGTTTGTTTACTGTTGTTACAGGCTTGCTTGATGAGTAGAGGAATCGAGGCTCGAGAGCTTCTGTGGGTCCGGGTGCTTTATCTTTAGAGACGTTTATGGTCTTTTTTTGTTACGAACCTTATGTGTAAAGGATTTATTATGGAGCTTTTTACTTGAGACATTTTGATGGAAACTAAACTTGGAGAGTTTTATTGGATTTAAGACACTTTTGTTGTTATACTTTGTTTTAACTCTAAGTCACGTCTCGAGTCCGGTCAATACCGGATTTGGGGCGTGACAAAATCGAACATCAAGATTCGCAGAATTAGTTTCCGGCACCAAATGAGGGTAGATAGGAAGTTCTTCTGATCAGGTGGGAACCAAAACACCTTAACGATGACCAACACCAAATCGATCTTATGTTGGGGTGGCCGATGAGCGCTCGTCGGGACTGAGTAGTCTGTCTCTCCCGAGCTCTCATATCTTCCCTAATGAAGGTAGATAGGAAGTTCTTCTGATCATGTGGGAAGATTGGGGGAATGAGCTGCAAGGATGGGGGACATACAACCGGTCCCTTTTCATTCTCCCACTCTCCGGTCAACCCTCCCTGATGGGATTCATCAGGCTCATTGTTCTTAGGTATAGCTGTAGGCTTAACGGGTAACTTCCCCTCTTTTGGAAAACCTGCTTCTGGAATCGTAGGCATCCTTAACAGATGAGCAGTGGTCGTGCACCAAGGACCTACAAGAGAAGCAAACAAAAAGGGCACCACAGGGGTGCCTGTTAGAATTTTTTCGGTCCTGATGTGGCCGGAGTTTTTTTATCCCCGTCAACTTTCTCTCTATGAGAAGGGGTTGTGGGGACTCTCAACTAGTCCCCATATCTGATTTTCTTGTGATTCGCCCCAGTAAAAAAGGTGTTGCCTGTGAGGTTTTTAGATTCGAGTCGGACCGTAAGGGGGTCTGAAGTCTCATCAAGTTGTAGTAGTAGATGACGTCTGAAGGGTCTCGTGACGTCAAGCTCCACTCGGAGCCCAAGAAACGGAAACCAACCTCTTGTAACGTAGAATTTTTTGGGTCAGCTGGTCCTAAAATCCCCACCCCTTCCCTAATTTGGACACTATAACACCCGCATCCTGGGGGTTCTAGATTCGACCGGGACGTCATATACTCTTACCGATATACAAATTTGTCGAAAGGATAGATGTTCCGACTGGATACGTGGAGGGAGAGGGACTAAGAGAAGAATTATCCCGAAAAAAAACCAAGGCTTGCGTGTCTTGATATCATCTAAATCGGCTTGGGAAAGGATGAAGAAAGCCATAATCTTCTTCGAAAGTGATTGAAAGATTAAGTTCTTCGCTTTCCATTCCTTAGCAATAGTAGAACATAAGGTTCGGGGTCTTACACTGTTGTCTTCAAGGAGTCGCCCAGCAAACGCGAATTTGAAGCGGGTATCGTCCACATGTGGCACTGTGTTCGCCGGGACGATGAGCACCTCATCATCATCTTCGTATGCATCATGAAAGGGCTCAGAGACCGAGACCCTTGTTAGTCTTTGTTGGACCATCTTTAGGTTGGTTGGATATGGATGCGCTGATGTGATGGAGGTTTGGGTGGAGGTGTGGAGGTGCGCTCTAAAGAGCTCCTTCCACCTGTGATTCATTGTATGGTGGTACAGGAGGACGAAGTTGCAGGAAAGAATGAGGTTGAGACTTGGTTGAGTTGTCACGGGAGCGACGGGGCTCGAAAGAAGCGGTGGTAGGAATGGGATTGAGTAGGGTTCTTGGTAGTGTTCCATCGGGATGGAGAGGAAGCGAGTTGTGTGGGGATGAGCAAGGAAAGACGGAAATGGAGGTGGGTTAGAGGCTAAAAAATAAGTTAGATCCGACGATAGGAGGAGGAAGGAGAAGAAAGAGACGACGGTGTCATCACAATTATTGCCTTGGAAAGAAGGAAGGTAAGTGAAGAAACTTGACAAAATAGAGAACACGTTAGGAGAGAGGCTCAAGATAAAGTACTGTTTGTTTCTGCATTTCTCATTTAACAAATTCATAAACAAAACCATGTTTATCCAATTAGCATAGAAATCCATATAAGAATCAATAGGACATTTAACAGCTGAATTTCTTGCATCAATTATTTCTGGCATAAGAACCACTCAAAAATACCTAACGTTATAAATGCTCACAGATAATTTGTATATTTGTATATATCCTAGAACACAATCATTTTAAGTTTGAAAGGGATACGTTTCAAAAAAAGAGTCTGAAAGGGATATATGATATTGTAAATCAACAAATGATATTACATTATATTGGTAAATCGTCACATAACCTTATGGGCAACATTTACATCAATTAACATTGCAAATCCTCAATAATTACAAACAGTTGGTAATGGTCAATGCTCTACAATCTATTATGCAATTAACATCATTCAGCAGCAACTGCTAAAAATATTTAAGCCAGCGCTCAAGATTAATAATGCTAAACTTCTCTGGTCAAAAACGTATTCCTATTTAGAATTGTAAATCACCCCTTGATTACATCTCTGCTCAACAAAGTCCAGCAGTATCAGTTTCGCAATACCCCACGAACTTCGCGCATCAACAACTTTGAGTTATAAGCAATGCGCTTACTATCATGAATTATATGGTTACATAACTCATGCTCTGGAGCTGGCTTGAGAGATTCAAGCTGAACAAGGGGATTTCTGATCACAGAGGTTCGGCAAATCTCCCTTGCTGGCTGAACATGGTTCCACCAGAAATCAGACAGTGATATTCTCAATATACCCCAGTACTCTGCATCTCTCTGTATTCTGAATAGACTGCTCCCGTTAGGAGTCCAAACATAAAAATCCATCCAATCCTTGTCCATGACCTCCATCACGCCCTGTGCTTGAGGAATAAGGTAAAAGGGTATATACTTCCAAGGATATGCCCTACTCATATATCCCTTAAAGAAAGGGCATTTTATCTCCAGTACACCGCCTGAAGGCAATCCATAAATATCCCTATTAACTACCCCGTCGGGAGAAGCTGCTAGCCAATCATCTACCGGGTTGCTCTTCTTATTACCATATACCTGAAACTCTGGAAACATGATATCATTCCCTGTAATCAGCTTGTATCTTTCAAGAGCTTCCTCTTCTCTTATATTGCTCCAAGAAGTAGCCATGTTACCGGAGAACGGTTCGATTGCCCCAATCTTCTCCAACCAAAGCTTTACCCTTCGGCGTCGCCAAATACCGACAGCCCCAGCATAAGTGCTTGCTGTCAATTTATACCGTCTCTGTTCATTCCAATTTTTGAACCAGTGTTGTAGACCACTAGACTGAAAAAATGATTGTCGCTCACCAGAGGTCAATTTCGGGGAACAATTAGAATGGGTGGAACTTCTATCAACTGTTGGCCACCTATCACTTGACTGTGATGAACTTTGGCGGTTATAGTTTCTTAGGTTTTTAGCAAATACGCATATACTCCGACTATTCTTGCATTTGAGACATGGCAACAAAACATAGAGGGGGCAGCAAGAAGCAATTTTATCACTGGCCTAAAAATACACAAATAATAATAAAAATTACTGGTCAGCAGCCTCCATGCGAATCTGTAGGATAATATTGTAAAATATGAGGTTAATATCATATTAAAATTCTGATTTATTTCAAAATTTATGACTATTAATATGTAAGTTATAGAATTGACCGACAGTCAATTCTAAGAAGAATTCATGGGATTTGTCACCCTATGAATTTCCCATTTTGCCCTTCCGAAAGGGTTATAAGTGCGCACATCTTTAGTTTCATTTTAACAAGTACAACAATCAACAATAAGTCAACATTTCTCAAATAGTCTCCCTTTCTTATTTTCTCTCTACTCCTATGTTCTTGGTGACTTCTCGACGGTTTTAAGTGTGCTAACGATTGGTCGTTGTATCTTGGGAGACCATTGCCCATACAGGACAGTAAGTGTTTTAAGAAAAGTGAATCATCAGGTCTCGACTAAGCATGCAATTACCTTAATCCCAATCAGTAAGCTAGCTAATTTGGTAAATGTTATCTTTAATTTCTTTTGGTAATTTCTATTATTTATTTGAGTTTATTTATTTGTTAATATACTAACCCCATTTGTCCAACAATCGGCACATAAACAAAAGGTGTATTGAAGATGAACAGGTTCTAAAATGTTTTAGTTTTGTTGGTTTTAAGGCCTCTGGAATTGAAGTACCTGATCAGAAAACACGAACAATTTAGAGTTCAGTTTGATTATATGTTTTCTAATTATCTGTTTTGACAGGTTTGTTGTGTCGAATATATGGAAAAAAAATATGTTCTTAAATTGATTTTGGATTTTTTTTCCGAATCTGTTTGGTTTGAAAAAATTTATTCTCTTGATCTTTTCAAGAATCTGTTCTGATAGCCGAAATATATATTTTTTTTGCTCTGGATTCAGTTGTGATTTTGAAGAACAGAAGGAGAAAACAAAATTATTTGAAATAAAAATCAAAAGACTTTGAACCGAAAGTTGAAACGTTCACACAGTTTCAAAATTGATTTTAAAGAGCATCAGAACAAAAAAAAAAATCGAAACCGGGTATAAAAATATGAAAAACAAACGTTTGAATCAAAGTCTTAATTCTTTAAAGGGGGTTTTGGAATTTCAGTTTCAGATTTAAAACAAATTCAAAAGGTTGAGAATCAAAAAGAGCAAAGTTTTATTTTCGAAACTGAGATTCAAATGAAAAAAAAATGTGCAAACTTACTTGGGTTTTGATTCCTGAGACTTATAATCGTTATTTGGAGCACGAGATCCTCTTGGATTTGTTGGTGTTTGTGGCTGCAGGTTGAAGCTCAATTTTTCCTCTGCTGATGATTACGCGGCTAAGAAGCGAGAGGTTGAAGAAACATAATTTGTTTGGCGGCTGTATTAAGGAAAAGTATATTGGGGTTTTTATTTTATGTGGGCCGCAGAAACTGAACAAGCCCAAGACAAAAAAAATTTAAGCCCAACCCATCCCACCCAAAAGAGGGCACGCCGGCCTCTCTCTACCGGTTCGAGTCGGATCCTGGTGGGTCACAGGTCAGGATCCTGGCCGGCCAGGTCCGTGGGCCTGGGTCTAGGACCTGCCCAAGCGCGTGGGTAAGAAGCGGTCCGGGTCGGTCCGGGTCTCGGGTTTCTGACATGGGTCCTGGATAGACCATGTTCGGATCAGGTCACGGGTCATCCGACCCGGTGTATAGATTTATTTACTTTTATTTAAAAAAAACTGATTAATTTTATTTTTTCTCTCTTTCAAGAAAGATTTAAAAAAATTGGAAATTTTTTTGAATTCACACGGAATTTATGGTCTAGAGAAATAAACTTAGAATTTTAATTCCTAAACGTTTTTTTTTCAAAAGAAACAAACTTGGAATTCAATTCCTAAACGGGTTTCTTAAAATTCCACGAAGGAAGCAAATTGGATTTATTTCCTTAATGATTTCCTATTCTTCAAAAGGTAATTAAAAATATTTTCTAAGGAAAACGGTATTTGTAAAACGTGATCGAGCTTGTTTCTTGGAAACACGTTCAAACGATCAAACAAACGGATTCGTGAAGTTTGTAACGTAAATCTTATTCGGTTATAAATGTAGAACACGTACTAATAGATAAAAATGAGAAGTGTTTTCAACGAATCGAAAAATATACGACCAAAAATGACAAATTGAATACTATAAAAGATTGATGTGGATCTAAAAATCAATTTGATCATGTTCATTGTAAGAACACGTAAGGATAAATTGGTATAAAACTATACAAGAATCTCGAAATTGAATAAGTTTCAATTTCTAACGTATAGAAGATTAAATTTGATTAATCGATTCAACTCCTGTCATAAAAGATAAATCGAATGTATCGACTTATTATTGATAAGATTAATTTGATCTTTGACCAATTAATCGATTTCTGTTTCATTACGAAACACGGTAGCATGATTAAATTTGGACTCTCAAAATTCAATTGAGAATTAAAAATCAAAGTTTATTTTATGACCAAATTGATTAATTTTAATTTTGGATAGCTATGAAAAAGGGGAAACCTTTTGCATAATTACCCGTCAATGTGGGGGTCGGTCCCTCTACTAAAGGGAAATTCTTGATGGAAAATTTTCGAGTCAAGATATGCGCGCATAATAAAGCAAAAATTAATAAGGAACAGATGTTGAGTCAACACATGTGTCGTCGACACACCAACTGATCTCAAACAAGAGTTATTGTAGATGATATCGAATGACCTACCACTGACAAGTCAAGAAAGAGGTATAGAATATCTACACGAACAGATTGTATGGCAATGATTTCTTTGAAGCACACTGTAAATGGTTATACAGTGTATGAGTTCATAGAAGACCACAACCACGTGTTATAGTGTAAGCGTGATTTGCACTATCTGAGATTGCTCAAAGGTAAATTTGGGAGCTACAAAGGCGTTGGAGGTCCTATCAATATTGGAGCATGTCCAAATAATTCAGGAACTTCCAAAGGAGCATGCTCAAAGTGTACATTGGAGAGAGTGATGCGTAGATCACAATTGACCAATTCCACATTAAAGAAGACTATTATAGCGACTTCTTCTTTGAGTATAAAGTAGATACTGACGATCGACTAAGTCACCTTTTCTAGGTTGATTCAACATCGAGGAAGAATTACGAGCTATTTGGTGATACAATATTGTTCGATTCAACTTATTAATCAAATAAGTAAAATATTTTGTCAGTGTATGATAAATTTTTGTTGTTAGTTTGATAAAGCATGTTGTTTCAGTTGACAATCTGCATAATTTACACACAAAACCCTCTCTATTATCATTGTTTTTTCCCATCACCCCTTTAACTATTTTTTTACATTTAACCCCCTTAGATTTATTTATTTTTCACTATGGTCCAACACTGTTAACTTTAAGTCCAAAATATGTAAAAAGGCAAAACTACCCTTCACTAACAATCAAATTTACAAATCAATGTCATTGTTCTATAAAACCTAAAACCTATTAAATATCCCTAATAATCTTCAAAAACTTTCCAATTTTTAAAATATATCATTAGAATTATTTTTATTATCAATGAATTAATTAATTTTGTTTTAAATTTCAATTAATTAATGTCGTTTTTTATTTTAATTAATTTATAAATTATTAATTTATATTACTTTATGCTAAATATGAATTAATTGTGTTTATGCTTTTTTTTAAATTTTAATTAATTTTGAAATTATTAATTTATCTTTCTTTTTTGTAATTCAGTTTTATTTTTTTAACTACTTTTTATTTAGGGTTAATTTCATCTCAGTACCCTAAAAATTCTTAAGTTGCATCTCACTATGCTAAAAATAGTTTGTGGCACCTCACTACTCTGACTATGAGTTAAGGAGCAATTTTAGTACCTCCTATTAGATTCCATCCATTTTTCCATCCAAACACTTAAAAAGTCCATAGTACCTTTCATTAATAGTCAAATTTTCAAACCCATTCCATTGATTTTCAAATTTTATTTTCATTTATTTATTTTATAAAATATGTTTTTAATTTTAATATATCATTTTATATTTTCAAAAAAAATCAATTTTTTTAAATATCTGTTTTTAACTAAAAATTCAGATTTTATTTTTATAAAATTTATTTTTATTATTTTTAAAAATCAGTTTTTTTTTTAATTCTAAATATAAATTAGATTTGTTTTATTAAATTTGTTTTTATTTGTTTTCTTTTCAATTTACCATTTCTTTGATGAATCATGTGAACTTTTGAACAAAATAGATCAAAACAGAATCATCAATGCAGATTTGAGATGAACAATATACATACAAATCAGTTTCAATTTTCTTTTCAATATACATACAAATTTAGATGAATAAAATAGAATCATCAAACTAAACATAATCTTGAACAAAACAAAATCAACAAATCTGATGCTCTTCAAATCTGAAATATGAAATTTTAAAAAATTGCTTTAGATTTATTCAAACCTAAAGCCCATTCCTGCTCAAGCTCGACGCAACTCCAGTGCTGGTGTGCCCAATAGGTCCCGAAGCATACGCCGGAGCCATGGATATGTGCCTGGGATGCACGAGTCATGGCTGTGGCGAAACCCTTGACCCCCAAATACTAGGGGTGAGCAAATATACCCGTTTTAACCGCCAGCGCCCGAAACCGACCGGAACCGGCGGTAAAACGACCAGAGCCGGTTGTCAAAAGTGTTAAACCGTTGAAAAATGGTTGGTGGCCGGTTATGGTTCACAAAATTGGCGGTCAAACGGTTAAAACCATTTTGACCAATGGGCCTACCTTAAAGCCCAATATTCTGAGCAAGCCCACAGTCACAAGGCCCAATCCTCTACTTCAGCCCAGCCTAGACGACAAGTCAACGACCTTAACCTTATTTCTCCTCACACGTGTGCCAGCGTCATTCATGATTCATCCCCCCGACTGAACCCTAGCCGTCCTCTCTTAGTCTCCATCTCTTCAATTCTCTCTAAACCCAAAGCAAACCTTTCGTCTTTTCCAGATCTCCACCTTACGATCTGATTTTGGCTTCTCTATCCGTTGTCGTGCATTTAATCTGGGAGATGAGAGGGCCGGAAGATGGCCTCTTAAAAGGAGAGGAGAGGGTTGGAAGAGGGGCTTCACTCTTCACAGTTCACATCGGCTTCCTCCTCCTATTCAACGACGGCCTTCAAGGCTTCCTCCTCCACGTTCAGCAACGACCTCATGGCCAGAAACAATGAAAAGGTAGACCCGAACCTTTCTCTTTCCTTTGGTTCTTGGTTGCTGATGTGTCCCTGTTGCTGAGTTGAGCTCACTAATTCATGAGGGTTGATTCCTTTGCCTGTTGGACCTTTTTTCACATGATCTTAGTTGCTTGTACAAATAGTGTGGACATTGCTAAACAGGTGGTCTTTTGGGAGGATTGAGGAGTTGCAGACCTCTTGCCACAACTGCAGAAATGCTTATGCAGCAGTGTGGAGCTCACTGAAATATGGGGGTAGTGATTTGTACTGGTTTTTATCCTCCTTTGTTTTGTTGGGTGTCGAGGTAGGGTTGGAGATGAACCAACTCGCAGCGGAAAATCAATACAAACCAAGAGACGATTAAAACCATGAAACAACTAACAAAGAATGGATTCACAAGAGAAAAATTCAGCACTATCTCTTACCAAAACAAGAACACCGGTTAACGAATGATTGACTTGAGTCTCCAAGACGCCTACGTATCCACATGGGAATCAAAGCCACATAGTTCTTCTCTTTGAGGACTCAAGAACACAAAAATGGAGGTGGAAACTAGCCAAACCCGAAATGGCCATAGAAGAGGGAGAGAAAATGTGTTTCCTATTCTTGTCTTGTCTTTGTTATGTTAAAAAAAGATGACTTAAACATAACAAAACACATACTTGTCCAACTAAAGGCATGGGACAAGTATGGTGTCAAGTAAGGTGTAAATAGGACAAAGTATGGCAAGACAAGATTGGGTTAGGTGGTGAATCACCAACACCTTAATCCTTGTCTTGCTTACTTAGTATTAATTAATCAAGACTTGATTAATTAGTTCCATGGGCCTTGGTTGCATGGGCCTTTCATGGGCCTTCCATACCGGAAATGTCCAACATTATCCAACGCGATCAATCCCAAGACTCCAGGCCTTGTCTCGATCCGTAAAGTCCTATTCACTTACGAGCACATGACCCAAAACCCAGTTTTGGTCATGTCCCGAGACAACTCCCTTTTGGCCATTCTCCATAAATGTGTCAATAAGTTTCATCCTCCGGTGTGACCCTTAGGTTTATGCATGTCAATAGATCAACGTAAAATCCCATTTTACTTGATCCTATTTAAGTGGCAACTAACGAGACTTTAGTATTGCCTGACACTGCATAACGAATCGACCCTGTCGATTCTAACATTTCCGTCATCCCTGTCATTATCCTTTTATCTCCGATATCCTGATTGAGATAAGGCATAGAGCCGTCATCCTTATTATTCTCAATCACCGTTCCTTGATATGTGAGATGACTGAAGATATGATACCCAGTATCATGTGCATGGCCATGCTATTCTTTCAATCACTCTCGATCAAGCGGCCGAGAACCGATATCTTTCCCATACCTCAGTATGAGGGATAAATCCCTTAGCCGCCTTTCGTGTCACTCATGTAGCCCGTCCCCAAGCCAATCCTGGCCGTTATGGAAGCCTTGTTACGGACAACGTTAGGCTCAGGTCAAACTCAGTTGTTGACTACATAGCGATCACAAAGACTCCTTGGTCTAAGGAAACATGACAAGCCACGACACTGAATATGTTCATGACTTAATCTATGGCACATATTCAGGGCGGGTCGTCCAATATCATGTCCCACATGATATCTATGATCAGACTCCGGAATCCCATTCCAATGACTAACAGAACGTAAGCCATAAAGAGCCATTTTTCATACTAGTCGCTTCTAGTAAAGCTTTGTTGACTAGGGACCCATCGAGTGTGATCTATCTCGATCTATGGTTCTATTCGCATGGTGGGCATAGATCAGAGCACACATCGATATATTACTCCAACACATAAGTAATATAAAGCCGCTTTAATTTTATTGCTAACGATGATATATACATTTGGACATTTAGGATTGAACTACGGGCACTAAGACTAACAATCTCCCACTTGCCCTAGTTCCAATCTAAACTCCAATATGTCCCCATCGACTTTACATGTCTAACATGTTCAGGCAGCGACACCGCCTTAGTCAAAGGGTTGACTATGTTATCATCTGTTGCAATATAGGTTATCTTCACTTCACCTCAATTCAGTATTTCTCTGATTAGATGGATACGCCGTAGTACATGTTTGGATTTGTTATGCGATCTGGGCTTTTAGCTTGCGCAATGGCCCTTGTGTTGTCGCAAAATGGATTCACCGGGCTGGATGGGTTTTTAATTACACCCAGCCCTGCCATGAATTTCCAAATCCACATAGCCTTCTTAGCTGCCTCTGCAACATCCATGTACTTGGCCTCTGTCGTAGATTCGGCAATGATATCTTGCTTTACGCTGTCCCAGCTAAAGCTCTGCCATTCAGCGTAAACACATATCCTGATTGACTTCTAAAGTCATCTGGATTTGTCTTGGAAAACTAGCGTCTACTCATCCTTCGACGACTAGTTCAGCATCATCTTTCCCCCGGGTTAGAATGATGTCTACTGGTACAACATAAGGCTTACGAGACGTCTGGTCTCATACATGTCATGGCATATATGATCGATCCTGCCCCCAGGCTCATAGGATTTTCATCATCCTTTTCAGCTCATCAGGTGTCTTAGGACACTGAGTCTTGATGAGATGAATGCCATGACTAGTGGGTAAGAGTCCTTTCTTTGAATCGAGCATTAAGAACCTACTCAATGCCTTGTTCACATAGGTTCCCTGACTTAAATCCAAGACCCTCTTGGTGCGATCTCTACATATCTTAATCCTTAACATATAAGAAGCATCGCCTAAGTCCTTTATTGAAAAACACTTCCTCAACCAAGCTTTAGTCTCGTGCAAGGTTGGGATGTCGTTTTCAATGAGAACCAGAAAGGTAATCTTGCTCCCACTAGCCTTCTTATAAACGCAAGATTCATCCTCGCTCTTGATTAAGCCAAATCCAATTACAGATTCATCAAAACGAAGGATCCAACTCCGAGAAGTTCGTTGCAATCCATAAATGGATTTCAACAACTTATAAATATTTCCTTTATTCTTCGGATCGTCAAAACCTTTGGGCCGAGACATACAAACGTACTCAGTCAAATTTCCATTTAGGAAAGCGGTTTTGACATCCACTTGCCATATCTCGTAATTATGAT
Source organism: Erodium maritimum (assembly GCA_963921825.1). Lineage (NCBI taxonomy): Eukaryota > Viridiplantae > Streptophyta > Magnoliopsida > Geraniales > Geraniaceae > Erodium > Erodium maritimum. The sequence continues at coordinate 116,681,792 of OY997588.1, forward strand.
ACGCAGTTATGTCAAGAAGAATTTGGATCGATTTTGACCATAGCCACTAAGGAGAAGGTTTCCTAGTCAATCCATGCCTATAACCTTTCGCCACCAGTTGAGCTTTGTAGGTCAGAGGTTTGCCGTCCATGTCCATCTTCACCTTGAAGATCCATTTGCATTCGATGGTCCTCACACCATTGATGGGATCAACCGGTTCCCAGACTCGGTTGTCCGACATGGATTGCATTTCCTCCCTCATGGCTCCCAGCCATAACTCGGAGTTGGGCCCATCCACGACTTCCTGAAAGGTGGCTGGATCATCGTGATCCACCATGACTTCATTGTCACCTCCGGATACCATATCTTGGAGGAGGAAGATTGATCCTTTCAAATCGCCTTGGACCTTCCGGAATTGTAACAGGAATTGGTTCTTACTCTACGACAATCTCTGGCTCCTTTCTACTGGGTTGCCAATTGGTTTAGACAGATCTATACCATCCTGAATTTCTTCGAGATGCACAGTCCTCCCAATGACGTCTTTGGAAACAAAACTCCTTTTCCATAAAGACCCCACCCCATGCGACGAACACCATGTTCTCACTGGGATTGTAGAAGTAGTATCCCCTTGTTGCTTTGGGATACCACACGAAGGTGCATATCTCAGATCTTGGTTCGAGCTTAGTCGAAACCAAATGTTTCACATAAGCCTCGCAACCATAAATCTTTAGGAAGGACAAAGCGGGCATCATCCCGTACCATTTAAAAATAGTATCCCTTCCACACCCTTCGTCGAAGCCCGATTCACTATGAATGCGGTCGTCTCTAGAGCATAATCCCAGAAAGAGATTGGGAGATCAGTCCAACTAATAATGGAACGGATCATTGTCTAACAATGTCCGATTTCTCCGTTTGGCTACACCTTTCATCTACAGTGTCCCAGGAGGAGTCCATTCCAAAAGGATCTCATTCTCTTTTAGATGATCTAATAACTCTGTGGTCAAGTATTTTCCACCTCGATCCAATCGAAGTGCCTTAATACCTTTGTCGAGCTGGTTTTCTACTTTAGTCTTAAACTCTTTGAATTTATCAAAAGCTTCAGACTTATGTCTCAGCGAATAGACATAACCATATTTACTGTAATCATCAGTAAATGTGATAAAGTAGTTAAAACCCCTCCTGACAAGTGAACTTATTGGTCTACACACATTCGAGTGTATCAGCCCCAATAATTCACCCGCCCTTTCATCGCGATCGATAAAAGGGCACTTTAGTCATTTTGTCCATCAAACAAACCTTGCACCTATCGATCGAATGGAATTCGAATGAACCTGAAAGCCCGCACTTCTGAAGTGCTGATAGGCGCTTCTTGTTTATGCGACCCAAATGACAGTACCATAACAGAGTTAGGTTTAAATCGTTGGATTTAGACCTCTTGGTATTAACGGAATATATAGAACTTGAGGCATTGTTACCCATATCTAATATGTACAATCCTCCAACCATGTCAGTACTGGTATAAAACATATCATTGCATAGAACATTGAAAACTCCATTTCCAATATTAACATTATATCCTTCCTTGTCAAACACGGATACAAATATAATATTCCTACTAAAAGTAGGTATGCAATATACATTATACAATACTAAGACAAGGCCTCTTGGCAAAGCAAGACTCATGGATCCTACAACAGTTGCCACAACTCTGAGGTCCATTTCGTGCTTTCCAAATCTCTCCTACTTTCAGTCACCATATATTAGTGCATGTGTGAGATTCAGTCATGGTATCTAATACCCATGAATCTTTGGAAGTAGAGAGATGTAGCTCTATAGAGTTAATACCGAATGAAGGCACGGTCCCACCGCCCTTCCTTAGATCATCCAGGTTTCCTGATGAAGGTGCAGTCCTACTACCCTTCTTCAGATCATCCAGGCTATTTGATAAAGGCGCAGTCCCGCTGCCCTTCTTCAGATCAGCCGTGAACTTCCTGTAATCCCGGTTCCAATGACCAGGCTGTTGGCAGTAGAAGCAGACATTCTCAGGTGTCTCATCTTTCCTGCCAAGTGCGCATGGGCCCAGCCCTTGCCACTTCCAATTCCCTTGTTGACCATCAGAATATCCTTGGATCCCAGATCCCTGAGATATTCTTCTTTGCAGTTAATGACACTTCATGTAACTCTGATATGGTCTTAGAGACAGCCTTGTCAAGGACATATTTTTTGCGTTCAGACTTGAGGACTATCCTCAAAATTCTGTACCAGTCCAAATAGTTTGTCCCATTTAGCTTGACCCTGTCAAGAATGGTTTTCAATGACAAACTATTAATGTTCGCTGAATTTTCCATTTGATCTACAACAGATAAAATTCAATCAGTAAACTGAATAAATTTTATGAAGATCAAGCTTAAACACCAACAATCAATTCTAAACCTTTAGAATCTGAAACCAAGATCCTTGATTCACTCGATTAAGCTGAACTAATGCTCACAACTTAATCGAGCTATGTAGGTAGGACTCCATCCAATCACATCCAATGTGACTCTTGGCTAGGGTATGCACTTATGTACACGGCTTACCCTATCTGTTACCCTAGCTCAACCTCAGGCTGAGAATCGTAGTCGGGTCCACCAATTTTCAACTATGGCCCGTCACTATGTAGGTGCTCCGCTAATGCGCACGACACCCACATATGTCGTCCAAACCTACTACCCCGTTTTCCCATGGATGCTCCGCTAATGCGCACGACACCCATAGGACGGGGAGGTAGTAAGGTGTTGATAATTGGGAGGTATCGGACATGACCCGTTTTTACTTGTCCGGTTGTGTTTAAAACTTTGACACATCCTAGATGCAATGAGCACATCAACTACATTCCAAATGCAATGATGCCTCAAATTACATCCAATGTAATTCTTCCTTCGAACCCGTCAACTACATCGAATGTAATGGCGATTCTAAGGGCTCACACACAAGGATTAAAATTCCAATTTTATCTTTGCATGTGAGGTGATATGCTCGGTAAATAAAGTTAAGCATGCAATTCTAAAACACAGAATTAATCATGCATAAACTAAACCAAGCATAAAGCGATAAATATGCACATAATAGCCCCTTAAACTAACTCCCACTAGCTTCTTGAGCTCCACCGACTCCAAGCCGATGCCAACACCCGAAAAGCCACCAAATGACCTTTTCGCCCTTTCTTCATCTTGAGTAAAAAATTACAATTTAATACACGACTCGCGGGTCGGGAATAAATAAATATTACAAACAAGTGGTTCGACGACCACACATTGAAAGAATAATTACACGCTAACTCTAACGGCTCGCAGGCCGTGAAAAGCGATAAATAATTAAATCGAGCTCGGGGCTATTATGTACACCATGCCAACATCACATCACACATCGTGTTATCAAACAAGCATGTTATCAAACATCATGTGATTTTCCGGTTTTAATTAATAGCCAAGTTTCGAAATTTTTTGATGCTCGGTTTATCGAAACCGTTCAAAAATGAAACTTTTGAACATTTGATCTTCGAGTTCGTCATGACGGTTCCAAACTCGTCATAACTAACAAAACGGTTTAGCCTTGGCATATCAACCATCCAATGGTCATGGTTGACCTAGCTCCGTCCAACGGAGCCCCGTTCGGTCCCGGTTTCGGCTCCCCGAGGGTCCCGCTCCCGAGACCCGAAAAATCAAAAAAAAAAATTCAAAATTTCCAGATTTGAAATAATTTTCAAAAATTCATTTTACATGCATTAAATCCATGAACAAGAATTTAAAACATGTTATCAAACAATTTAGCAAAACAACATGCCAAAAACGAAACTTTCAAGCAAAACCGAAACTTTGAACACCGTCTTGTGAATCCCGAAGGTAGCACGGCTCTGATACCACTGTTGGGTCTCGAGGTAGGGTTGGAGATGAACCAACTCGCAGCGGAAAATCAATACAAACCAAGAGACGATTAAAACCATGAAACAACTAAAAAAGAATGGATTCACAAGAGAAAAATTCAGCACTATCTCTTACCAAAACAAGAACACCGGTTAACGAATGATTGGCTTGAGTCTCCAAGACGCCTACGTATCCACATGGGAATCAAAGTCACGTAGTTCTTCTCTTTGAGGACTCAAGAACACAAAAATGGAGGTGGAAACTAGCCAAAACCGAAATGGCCATGGAAGAGGGAGAGAAACTGTGTTTCCTATTCTTGTCTTGTCTTTGTTATGTTGAAAAAAGATGACTTAAACATAACAAAACCCATACTTGTCCAACTAAAGGCATGGGACAAGTATGGTGTCAAGTAAGGTGTAAATAGGACAAAGTATGGCAAGACAAGATTGGGTTAGGTGGTGAATCACCAACACCTTAATCCTTGTCTTGCTTACTTAGTATTAATTAATCAAGACTTGATTAATTAGTTCCATGGGCCTTGGTTGCATGGGCCTTTCATGGGCCTCTTGGAACATGGCCCGTGGCCATTTCCAACGAGGTCCCGTGATTCGCTCATCGCCTCCATGCCTTCCATACCGGAAATGTCCAACATTATCCGACGCGATCAATCCCAAGACTCCAAGCCTTGTCTCGATCCGTAAAGTCCTATTCACTTACGAGCACATGACCCAAAACCCAGTTTTGGTCATGTCCCGAGACAACTCCCTTTTGGCCATTCTCCATAAATGTGTCAATGAGTTTCATCCTCCGGTGTGACCCTTAGGTTTATGCATGTCAATAGATCAACGTAAAATCCCATTTTACTTGATCCTATTTAAGTGGCAACTAACGAGACTTTAGTATTGCCTGACACTGCATAACGAATCGACCCTGTCGATTCTAACCTTTCCGTCATCCCTGTCATTATCCTTTTATCTCCGATATCTTGATTGAGATAAGGCATAGAGCCATCATCCTTATTATTCTCAATCACCGTTCCTTGATATGTGAGATGACTGAAGATATGATACCCAGTATCATGTGCATGGCCATGCTATTCTTTCAGTCACTCTCGATCAAGCGGCCGAGAACCGATATCTTTCCCATACCTCAGTATGAGGGATAAATCCCTTAGCCGCCTTTCGTGTCACTCATTTAGCCCGTCCCCAAGCCAATCCTGGCCGTTATGGAAGCCTTGTTACGGACAACGTTAGGCTCAGGTTAAACTCAGTTGTTGACTACATAGCGATCACAAAGACTCCTTGGTCTAAGGATACATGACAAGCCACGACACTGAATATGTTCATGACTTAATCTATGGCACATATTCAGGGCGGGTCGTCCAATATCATGTCCCACATGATATCTATGATCAGACTCCGGAATCCCATTCCAATGACTAACAGAACGTAAGCCATAAAGAGCCATTTTTCATACTAGTCGCTTCTAGTGAAGCTTTGTTGACTAGGGACCCATCGAGTGTGATCTATCTCGATCTATGGTTCTATTCGCATGGTGGGCATAGATCAGAGCACACATCGATATATTACTCCAACACATAAGTAATATAAAGCCGCTTTAATTTTATTGCTAACGATGATATATACATTTGGACATTTAGGATTGAACTACGGGCACTAAGACTAACAGTTTTGAGGAGTTGTTGTGAACTAACTTTATTGTTGTAAGGGCATCAATGTGTTTGTCACTACTTGAGGATCTAGCAATGTTTTAAGCCTGTCATTGTTTGAGGATCAAGCAACTTGTCTTTGCTTGAGTATCAAGCAATGGTGGGAGGGGGTTTGAATAAATTTTAGGTATTTTGGGGGTTTTTTTGGTGTGGTTACTTGAGGTTCAATTAAGGGAGTTTTGTGGGGTAGACTAAAGTCCTAGGTGTTTGTAATCTTGTTTGGTTTCTCGAGCGGCCATTTGGCCCTCTTGACCTTTTCTTCTTTTCGAAGAATTGGTCCTCTAATAATACAATTGCTGATAAAAAAAATACTTGAACAAGTTCGGTAAACAAGGTCAACTTACAACCTGGCACTTCGATCAAGAAGTTTTCCGCCTTGCCTTAACTAAAATGATAATCATTGATGAATTACCATTTAGTTTTGTTGAGGGTGAGGGGTTTAAGGGCTTTGTAAAAGCCGCTTGTCCAATGTTTCAAATCCACACTAGATGGACTGTGATGAAGGATGTCCATAAATTGTATGAGGCTGAAAAACTCAAGTTGCATGAGTTTTTCAATAAGTCTGATTTTAGGATCTCTTTCACCACATATAGTTGGACTAGTTGTCAACATATTAACTATATGACCCTCACTGCTCATTTTATTGATGATGATTGGGTATTGCATAAAAAAATCATAAATTTCTTCCCAATATATTCTCACAAAGGTGAGGACATTGGGCGATCTGTTGAGACTTGTTTGAATTCGTGGGGTTTGAATAATATTATGTGCATAGCTGTTGATAATGCTAGTCCAAATAAGGATGCCATCAAATACTTGTGTGCACAACATAGGCAAAATATGTTGTGTCATAATGTATTAGATGGTAAATTCATGCATATGAGATGTGTAACACACATTTTGAATTTGATTGTTAAGGATGGGCTTTCGAAAAAGGGGGAATCTGTTGATAAGATTAGGTTTGCTGTTAAATTTATTAGAAGTTCCCCTATGAGGTTGTCTAGGTTCAAAACAGCTTGTGAAAGGGCTAGTTATGAAACAACTAGGCTTATTTTCTACGATGTTGCAACTAGATGGAATTCAACCTACTTGATGCTTGATTCAGCATGTAGGTTAGAGAAATCCTTTTACATATATGGTATTATAGACCCGACTTTAAATGCGGAAATGGATTCTAAATCACATGGTAGGTTGGCTCAATCTGATTGGGATGAAGTACAATCTATCATGTCTTTTTTAGAACTCTTTTATGATGCAACTGTTAGAATATCGGGTTCCCCATATGTTACATCTAATTTTATACTCGATGAAATAGCAGATATTGATCAAACAATTAAAGAAGGGTTGACTAGTACTAATGTGAACATGAGAAACATTTCCCTTAAGATGCGTGCAAAATTTGACAAATATTTTGGGAATTTGGCAATGTTGAACATGTTTACTTTGCTGTCACCTATTTTTTGATCCCCGTAAGAAGTCTGATTTTGTATATTATGTCTTAGGGGAGATGTATTCTGCTGAAAACAATGCTATTATAACCCCATTAGCCAACAGTTCTCTTAATGATATGTTTGACAGTTATAAAGTCAAATATGGTGGAAGTGATGAGCCACCAACACAACCGGACAGTTCCGCAAGTGTTGGTGTCAAGTCATCTAAACACCGAAATTTTGCAAAATTCGAAAAACTTTGTACCTCACAAACTGGATCTTCTAAATCTGAATTAGAACATTATCTTAGTGAGGATAGAGAAGAAGATAGTGAGGATTTCAACATTCTGTCATGGTGGAAATCAAATGCTCATAGATTCCTAGTTTTGTCTAGAATGACTAGGGACATATTGGTCATTCCAATGACTTCAGTGTCTAGTGAAAGTGCGGTGTCTAGTGAAAGTGCTTTTAGCAATCCGGGAAGAGTACTTGACCCTTTTAGGAGTACATAATTAAGCACAAGGACGGTGCAAGCCCTTATATGCACAAAAGATTAGCTCAAGAGTCCTCTAGTGCTTCCTTCTATGGAAGCGATGGTGAAAGAAATGGAGCAACTTTAAATCGAAGAAGATGGTATTCTATTTCATTTGAATCTGGTTTTCTGTTTAATACTCGTTTATAACTGTTTTAACATTTTATTTGATGTCTTAAATTAACCTTTCTTTAATTTTTTTTGTTCAATTTGTGTAGAAATTGAAAAGAAAGCAAGTGCAATTGGTGCCCCTATGTTTATCTGATTAGTACTATTTAGTAAGTTGATTATTAGTACTACTTAATATTCAATCAATACTTTACGTAATATGTTGTTATAAGTTAAATCAAATGACTAATACTTTCATTTCTTGTATTGGTAAGTACCATGATTGAATTGGGACTTTGGACAAGTTGAAGATTTTGGAAGGAGTTCAAGAAATTTTCTATAATTTGCATTTCTGTTAGATTAGATGTTTATGTTTGTATTGGCTGTTATGAAAACTTATTTGTAACGACTTTTTATTGATTATTTTGAGGTATTAGTTCTAGGTTTGATTAAATTACAGGTTTTTTTGTATATAGATGAATTAAATCGCTTCTGTTTCGGGCTTCATTGGGCCCAAAACAAGAAGCCCAATTCCATTGGTTGGGGTCGGTTTTTAAACCCCTTAACTATCGGTTAAGAAGGCCGGTTAAGAAATTTCTGATCGGTTTTCGGTCACGGTTACGGTTATGCAACCCCATGAACCGTTAAAAACGGTTTGGTTACCACTAAGTCCCTTCGGTGATGGTGACCGCCCTTTGCTCACCCCTACTAAATACCTTGTAGTTTGGGGTCAAGGGTTTGACCCCCAACTACAAGGTAAATGATGATTTTATTAAATTCAGATTTAAAATTGAAATAATTTTGACAAAAATTGAAATAAATTTGACAAAAATAATCAATAATAAAATAAATTAAAATAAATTGAAACTTATAGTTTTATTGATCCCCGAATAATACCATCATGTACATAAGTGTTGCATATAAAAAGATTTATTTACTCGTCGTCGGAATGATAATGCGCTCCAAAACGACCCCATATGTGCTCCATAAGGTCCACTTGTAGATGTCGGTGCATCCGATCATCTGTGACACTGAGTCGAGCATCCAAGCGGTCTCGATAGGTCGGGGGTCCTCCTTGATACCATCGTTGAGGTGGTGTCCAATCTAACATTTCTGAAAGGGGGTCGAACAACAACTTGTCATCTCCTGCTTTGTACCAGTCGCGTTCATCCTCTACAACCATGTTGTGTAGAATGATACAAGTGTGTATGATATCAACTAAAGTATGCTTGCTCCAAACACGAGCGGGACGGGAAATGATGTGCCACCGGGCTTGGAGGACTCTGAAAGCCTGTTCAATATCTTTCCGAGCACCTTCTTGAACTTTAGCAAACAATTTCTCTTTGCGAGTATAGGGATGGAAAATAGACTTCATGAACTGATTCTATGATGGGTAAATGCCGTCCACCAAATAATAAGGTCGGTCATAACGATGGTCGTTGATCTCGTACTCCACGGCAAGCTCACGTCCAAGGAAAGAGTCGTTGAATAAGCGGTTGTCATTAAGGACGTTGATGTCGTTGTTCGAGCCAACCATCCTGAAATACGCATGCCAAATCCATAAATCACGGGATGCTACAACTTCCAATATAATGGTGGAATCGCCTCCGTGATCTTCCTGGTCATGGGCTCCTTGCGATGTGGTTGGGAAATTCTTCCACAACCAATGCATGCAGTCAAAACTCAAAACCATGCTAGGGAACCCTCAGTTGTACCCCTATTCGAGTAATCGGGTCAAGTCATCTGGTGTGGGTTTATGCTGGTACTAAGCCCCGAATACCTTAATAACGGTCGTGCAAAAGTGGCGTACACATTCAAGTATGGTACTTACCCCAATGCGTAGAGATTCGTCCAACGAATCGGCCAAGCACCCATAAGCAAGCATCTGTATAGCGGTGGTGCATTTTTGGTGTGTTGATAACCCCAAGCGTCCCATAACGTCCTGCTTCTAGACGAAGTAATCGTCATGCTCCTTCACTTTTCCCATCACCCGTTGAAAAAGTGGTCGGCACATGCGGAATCGACGCCTAAACATATCGGCCCATACGTAGGCTGCTTGACAAAATAATCTTGCATGAGTCGGCCGTGGGCTTTGAGACGACCTTTGTGAATCTCTCGTCAGAAAGTTTCCCCACGTTCGATCCTCTGCCTCAATGTGTTGATCCGTGGCATCGATCTCTGTTTGGCTCTCTCAATTCTTCGTCGGAGTCGTTCTTCCACTATGTCACGCCCCAAATCTGGTATTGACCGGACCCGAGACGTGACTTAGTGATATCAACTAAAATAGTTCAAAAGTAATTAATATCCGAAAAGAGAGAGAGATAATTCAACAGAAAATCCAAAACTCTGATAAATACAATAATAATCAAAAACTGGAACTCTGAGTTCTACGCTCAGTCAAATAACAGGTCAAGTACATTGTACGTCTCTAAGAAATAAAATAAAGACCACGACTCCCGGACTCTCGCTAGCCCCATGCTCCGCGATGTCCTCTAGTCTAGATCATAGCTAATACCTGTAGAAAACACGGTAAGGGGTGAGCTTGACGCTCAGCAGGGAAAAACACCGCGAAAACCACCTCAAACAGATTTACAAGAAAGTATTTCCACGGTTTAAAGTTCATTAAAAAGTTTGATACAACGGTGCGACACTTAAACCATTTAAAGACAATCCCCCTTTTTCCTGTCCCTCACCAGTCCAATCACACCAACTCTAACTCAACACCAACATCAGACCAAGGCACACACAGAAGGGAACAATCCAAGTAAGACACCCAAATACGTTTCCAAACTAACTTTTAACAATTAAAAGGATAAGGCGACAACGAGAACATGTAACCCAAATTAAACAACCTTCACTTTACTCGACCACAAACTATCCCGAAAATCCTCGTCCAGAACCCCTTCACGATCGACTCACGGATAACCACAAGGACGGCGCTTTAATTTACACGGAAGCCACACACATGAACTCATCATCAAACAATCAAAATCAAGTCACTCGCGGTCACACACAACTCATAACAAGGAAAACACCCATAGCCACAAACACAACAACACTCAATTTAAAACCAAGGCAATCTCAACACACAAATCGTAACCATCGCACGGTCTCGGGAGCAACCCGCTCGGCCCGGCGTAGCCGCACGCAACTTCCCCAACACGAAGTCGGGATAGGCGGTCGACCTCATCGTGGAACACAATGTTTTACCGATCGACAGAAGGCAGGGAAATCGCCTCTTTGCGGCCTGGTCTCTCGCGGTGCTCAACACAGCATTTTACCGAGTGCTAGTCGGAAGGTAGGGAAACAACCTCTTCATGGGACACGACGTTTTACCGACTCAAGGTCGAAAGGTAGGGAAAACACCTTTCTCGTGTAACCAAAGTACACACAAGCCACACACATTACCGATTGCGCGCCGGAAGGTACGATACACCTGACGGAAGTACATCTCTCACACTTTACCGGCCGCGCACCGGAAGGTACGACACCCTCTCGGGCACAATCACAATCACAATCACAATCAGGATCACATTCTCAGCATACTTACACACCTTACGCACTAACCATTACTTACCGACACCCCACTCAACGTGGTAACCCTACCGGCTTAACCAGTATTCAAACCCCAGCATCCCCAGTTCAACATAATAGATAAACAGGAAATAGTCACTCAATCAAAAATATGCATCACCAAGTTCAACTCTACTTGTTTTCATGTTCGTTATTTATTAACCGTTCAAGCAACACAGAGCACACAAGCAGATACACTCAGCAAACAATCCTACAGGCACGACATGGCCCGATTCTACCAGCACGACAATTTCCCAAGACAGTAATCGTAAATGTTCACAGTTTATACGTCTACGCTAGTTATTCACATCCTACCTGCATACTAGTTCTTTAACCGGTTATTAAGTTTCCCTATATGCATTCTAGTACATCCGTAATAAAGTAGGGTTTCGAGGCATTTCCCTACCTCTCAGTCTCTATCTGGATCGCCTGGCTGCTGACGTCCGTGCATACTCCGGTCTTCTCCGTGCTCGGGGTAAAAGCCTGATTTTGTCACGCCCCAAATCCGGTTTCGCTCAGACTCGAGACGTGACTAAAGACTTACAGTAAAACAAAAATAATGAAATAAAATAAAGCTTCCAAATGATATAAATCCTTCAAAAAGTAAAGCACCACAGCTCAAACGGTAAAACACAATATCCAACATAAAAGAGTACACATCTCTAAAACTAGCTAAACCCTCAAGCTCCCAAGCTCCGAGAGTCCGGCTAATATTGCTCCCGCTCAACACCTGAAACACCACAAGGACAGGAGGGGTGAGCTTACGCTCAGTAGGGAAAAATGCATAACCAGATCACCCTTTTAGTTTAATATACAGGAGTTCACAAGTTCATTCAAATCTTAATAAAACGAGAAAACAAACCGATGATGAAATACGGAGGCAAACCGGATGTTTAACAATTACAAAGAGTCAATAATTATCGTAGGAAAATAAGAGGATCAAAGCATTTCTTACATACTCAATAGAAGATCGAACGTTCAAGTAATGTCGTGGGATATGGAGTCGCCACCCTCCGATCCATAATACTCGTTGTGTCATGTCGGATTTTCCCTCGGTCCAGAGGAGACGCATAACGTCGCAAAGACGTGTAACATCGAGAATGCCGGAAACATCCATAGGAGGACGCATATCATCGGGATTCTCAGAAACGTATCCAAAGGACCATATGTCATCGGGACAAGTAGAATAATGCCGTGGGACATGTAGTCGCCACCCTCCGATCCACAATACTCTCTGTGTCATATCGGATTTTCCCTCGGTCCAGAGGAGACGCATAACGTCGCAAGGACGGATAACATCGAGAATGCCGGAAACGTCCCTAGGAGGACGCATATCATCGGGATTCTCGGAAACGTCTCCAAAGGACCATATGTCATAGGGAACCAAGGTAATACTCCCGCAGGACGCATACGCTCGGGTGAAAATAATCAAGAAATCGATCCCCGCAGGGTAAACCATCCAATTGCCCCGCAGGGTCCAGTGTCCAATGCCCCGTAGGGTCCGTAACCATTGCCCGCAGGCTCGATAACCAATGCCCCGCAGGGTCCATAACCGTTGCCCGCATGCTCAATAACCAATGCCCCGCAGGGTCCCTAACCGTTATCCAGCAGGATCAATAATCGATGCCCCGCAGGGTCCCTAACCGTTATCCAGCAGGATCAATAACCGATGCCCCGCAGGGTCCCTAACCGTTATCCCGCAGGATCAATAACCGATGCCCCGCAGGGTCCCTAACCGTTATCCCGCAGGATCAATAACCGATGCCCCGCAGGGTCCCTAACCGTTATCCCGCATGATCAATAACTAATGCCCCGTAGGGTCCCTAACCGTTATCCCGCAGGATCAATAACCGATGCCCCGCAGGGTCCCTAACTGTTATCCCGCATGATCTACCAAACAATATCCCGCGGGATCTATCAAGCAATGTTCCGTAGGATCACTCAAACAATGCCCCGCAGGGTCCACAACCAATCATAGAAATACACACGTTCATCAATACATACCACACGGGATTCATACCCATAACTACACTTACCAGTACTTACCTCTTGCTCTCCACTGGTCAATCGATCACCTGATCGTGCCTCCTTGGCATAACCAGTCATACTCGATCAACCATTCAATCATTTAAGCATTCAATCAATAAACCAATGATTCAAGCATTCAAGTATGCATTCGATCTAGTTTCATTAGACTCTTGATTATCCTATTGACTAGCAAACAGGCATGTGAAGCTAACATACAACTAATTCGAGAGCTCATCACGGCCTTTCTACCAGTAAATCAATTCTCAAGTATTGGAAGCGAGTTAACTAGTGATTTGCATCCTAATCATGCATTTTTAGACTCGACCGGTTAATAGTAATTGAAAGGCAATTATTCTAGTTGTTCGCATCCTATATGCAATGCTAGGACCTTTCTGATTTTATTAACCTAATAGGCACACTAGTATTAAAATACTCGAGTAGTTAGACTTTCCCTACATTGTGGTTTTCCTCTAAATATTCTGCTGAAAAGTCGATTTGCCCCTACTCCGTTCTTCACACGGGTTCCAGATTGGTCTTCGTCTTCTCGGGCGAAGTCCCGGCTCTCGGGCGGAGTCCCGTTTCTCAGGCAAAGTCCAAGCATGGGTTTTTAACAGTTAAAGTCCAATATCAGTTCCGGTAGTCCAAGGTCCGTTGAATAGTTCAAAACGTCCTTAAAATCCCAATTTTAAGTCAAATTTATTAATTTAATAATTAATTAAACCTGCTTTTAAAATCATTAATTTTCAGAGCCGGGTTGACCCAGATCCGGCCCCAGACCTGAGTCCAAGACCAAACCCAAGTTCTGATCCAGGCCCAAGGCCCGCTCTGTCTCGTCCAGCCCGATACCGACCTGGCCCAAAGGCTTGTGACAGGGCCTGCGTCTTCTCGGCCCAAGGCTCTCCGGCCCAAGGCCTGGTGCAGCCTCTTCTCTAAGCTTCGCTCAACTCCGGCGAGTCGAGATTTTCCGGCCGTCGAGCACAGCGTCAGGGGCGCTTGAGAAGGGGGTAAAAGGAGGGCAGATAAGGCGCCAGGGTGACGGAAAAGACAAGGCTAGGACGGCAGAGGCTCGCACACGACTCAAAACCCGCCCCCGGCTCAGATCTGGAGCTTGCTAGGTCGCCGGCGAGGGTTCCGACCAGAGTAGCTCGAATCGAGCTTGGGACGGTACGATTTCGGTCAAGGCGAGGTCAGGAGGAGAGGAAGAAGGGGGAAGAACACACGAACCGTGCGGAACGGACTCGGGAAGCTCGAACCGAGTCGTTCTCCGACGAACTCGCGTGGTTCCGGCGATGAAGGGCTCGAGTCGGACTCGCGGAGAGGATGGGGCGAGTTTCTGGTGATGGTGAGGTTCGGTTGAGCGAGGTTGAAGATGGAGGTGAGGGAGATGGTGAGGTATCAGGAGAAGGTGAAGGAGGAGAGCGGCGGAGACCGGAGAAGAAAGGGCTGGCGGCGTCGGTGTTCGAAATCGCCGAGGGGGAGAGACATTTCGAGGGAGAAGATGAACAGTTCCCCTCAAATTAGGGTTCGGTTCCTCTTTAACGCAACAGGACTGGGCCTCGTACGTTTCGTGGGCCTGGCGAGCTTCACTAATTGGGCCCGAACCGGCCCAATCTCCAGCTCAGTCCGAAATCCCCCTTTTTTCTTTTTTTTTTGATTTTTTTTCTTCTCAAACAAACGCTTGTTGCAAAAACTTACTCCAACCTTTCGTATTTCAAAATATTACCCTTTTTGAATGAGTGGGGTTTTACAGGTTTTAACACAAAAGGGACGGTCATTAGTCCCGGTCCAGCCCGTAACGGTCCTCAAATTTTATTAGATAAGTCCTTTTTATTTATCGATTCAGTCCTCTAATTTATCTGATTTAAGTCCTTTAGAAAGTCCGATAAGTGTTTGAAATAATCTGATTTAAAACCAATAAATTAACTAAACTGCCCTGACCCGGCCCGACCCGAGCCCGACCCAAATCCGGAAACCGGATCCGAACTGACCCGGATCCAAGTCCGGACCCGAACATGACCTGAGTCCGACCCAGACCCGACCCCGACCCGAGTCCAGGTCCGGTCCAGATCCTCGTCCAAGTCCGACCCAGATCAAACCAGGCCCGAGGCCCAGATCGAGACCATGCCCGAGGCCCACTTCTCTTACCTGGCCCAAGGACCACTCAGTTATGTCCGGCCTAAGGCCCGCGTACAGACGAGGCTAGGGTTAGGTTACGCCCGGTTCAACTCCGGCAACGGCGGCGACGCCAGGAGAGTTCGAGGGGTTCTCGACGGCGCCAAGGGCGTCAAGGGGAACATAGAGGCGATGGGAGGTCGTCGGGATGAGTGACGCGCCTCTCCGTCCAGATCTGATGGCAAGAGGAGCTTCGCCGACACGGGAGTGGTAGATTTGGAGATCGGGGCTCCGACGTGCCTCTTCCTCCAAGCTCGGCCACCAATCGAGCTCGTACGAGCATGATTCTCAAAAGAGGAAGGGAGGGAAAGGTGAGTCGGGCCTGATTGACGGCGGGTTTCACGTCGCCGGTACGGCGTAGCTCGAAAACGAACGGACGACGACGAAGGCGAAAGGATTTGGGGGCGGCGGCGCTGATTTGTTGAGATTCGAGGAAGAAGAAAGGGGAAAGAGGACTTTCTGGTCTCTGGTGGTGAGGAGAGGTCGAGGGTAGAAGTGGAAGTAGAAGAAGGAGGAGAAGGACGGGGGACGGAGCTCCGGCGACGTCTGGTTCATGAGAGAGAGAGGAAGGCGAGAGGAAGGGGATGGCTTGGTATGTGTGCACACGAATGAAGACGAAATGACGCGTTTTTAGGGTTTTGTTTCGCGTTGGGTTTGGGCCTGCATCGTGGGCTTGCGCGCGCGGTCGGGCCTGGTCCACTGACCGGCCTGGTTAGGCTCGGCCCTAAGGCCTATGTTTGATCAGGCCCAGGCCTGCTTCCCTCTTGATTTCTTTTCTTCTTCTCTTTTTTTTCTTTGATTTCTTTCCAAAATTCAACTCGTTCTCCAACCATCGACGTTCCAACAATGATTTAAAAATCATAAATTCTCCGGTCTTTACAGTCTACCCCCCTTAAAGGAATTTCGTCCCCGAAATTTAAAACGAACGTACTCCACTTAAACCTGCCTCAAGGAACGTCCGATTAAAGCTCCCAGTCCATTGTCACCCAAACCCACGGAACCACATAAACCCGTTAGTCGATACCGGAGACCACCGTCGGTAGGGACGTCGCACCGACACACGCGGCTTGGTCGAGGTATCCTATACCGGAGCCGTCCGTCGGTATAGGTATCATGGCGGAACAATTTTCAAATCGCACTTAAAGCGAATCCAACACACATACACTTCTCCTAAACTATTCACTTCACTTATTTAAGTAATGCGCAACAACAACAAAAAGGTAAGCCCACGTCCCGTACCGCAGTCCCCGACTCCGTCGGCTGTTCACTGTTCGTATCTAAAGAAACACACAACATCAGTCCAAATATCCTCCCGGAAATCCGTCGGGGCATAAACACGACACCTGGTGTCACGCACATTCGTCGGCCTAGATGTCCTACACCGGCATACTCCCTTGATGTAGGCGTCATACCGGAACAACACATGGGGAACCGCGTGTTCGTGGGACTACGACCGTTACTCGAGCAATCCACGTTGGACTCCAAACATGGTTTCGCCCCGGCTAACCTCACACGGTAAAACAAAGAACTCAACATACAATCTCAACCATCCCGGCATTGGATCTCACTCTTGCTGCATGGTTCGGAGCGACGATACATCTTATCCACAACTTGTCGGAGATGATTGACGGCGGGCCTGAGCTGGGTTTCACGTCGCCGGTACGACGTAGCTCGGAAACGAACGAACGACGACGAAAGGATTTGGGGGCGGCGGTGCTGATTTGTTGCGATTCGAGGAAGAAGAAAGGGGAAAGAGGACTTTCTGGTCTCTGGTGGTGAGGAGAGGTCGAGGGTGGAAGTGGAAGCAGAAGAAGGAGGAGAAGGATGGGGGACAGAGCTTCGGCAACGTCTGGTTCGCGAGAGAGAGAGGAAGGCGAGAGGAAGGGGACGGCTTGGGATGCGTGCACACGAATGAAGACGAAGCGACGCGTTTTTAGGGTTTTGTTTCGCGTTGGGTTTGGGCCTGCATCGTGGGCTTGCGCGCGGTCGGGCCTGGTCCACTGACCGACCTGGTCAGGCTCGGCCCAAGGCCTATGTCTGATCAGGCCCAGGCCTGCTTCCCTCTTGATTTCTTTTCTTCTTCTTTTTTTCTTTCTTTGATTTCTTTCCAAAATTCAACTCGTTCTCCAACCCTCGACGTTCCAACAATGATTTAAAAATCATAAATTCTCCGGTCTTTACACACTACACGCATTTGGGCTGCCAGCTTCTCATACGATGGACCCTACTCGTAAGACATTTTGTATCAAAATGTACGAGAGAAATTTTTGATTTTGGGAGAGAAAGTTGAGAGGATATTGTTGGTGGTATTGGAGAATAAGGAGGTGTATTTATAGATGAATTTTGGGGGTTTAAATGATTAAAAAAACAAATATTACCGTTACCGACCGTTGCCAATCGTCGGATTTTTTTTAACCCGACCAAGCCACGTGTCGTCTCACGATTGGCTGACGCACGAATTACGGTTTGCGAACCGACAAACCGTAATCACGTGTCGCGGATCGCGACCGTGATTTAACGGTTCGTAAAATCAACGCCTCACAATACACCGACCCACGAACCACAAAATCACAGTTCGACGACGTAGTTCACACACAATCCGTCGCGTTGTACATATTCTTATGAACAAAAAAAATTCTGCTTTTTGTTTTTACAAATCACTTTGTCTATAAAGTTAAAGGCGCTACGTGTTACCTCCGTACAACTATCCCAAAATGAGATGAGGTGGCGAGATGTGATTGGAAACTAAATAAACTCGCCGTTGAAGGTAAAAATTAATTGAGTGGCGGTACACGGTAGATCGGCTCGAACCAAATTGGATCGCCATTTTTTTTTGAAACACAAATAATAAAATCTCTCTCTCTAAAGTCTAAACAACTGTATCTCGGAAATGTAATTCATAAAATCCGAAATCATTACTTGTTCAATTCCTCTTTGCTCGTTCTTCTTCATCTTCATCTTCAACAGCACCAACCAATAATTTTATGTCTTCATTTTCTGGCGCATTTTCCTTCTCATACGTTATACAAAGCTAGGGTTTTCTTATGCTTACAGTTACCGTGGAATACGCCAGGAGAAGCCCTGGAAAGGTATGTTCTGTTCGTTGATAGCCAGGCTAGACTTTCATTATTATTTCAGTTTTCCGTATGATTTTTTATTTCTTTTTTGGTCTAGATTTGGTTGGATTTTGATCCATTGTTGCGCTGCTTACTTGTGTCTGGTGGATCATTTTTGATTTTGACTCCTAATTTCTATCAGGTGATGATGATATGCGCCCAACTCTAAATTGGTCGTAATTTGGTTCTGGTTTTCACTAACCTGGAGACTGGAATTTTATTATCTTCTTTTTATTTTGTTAGGGGAAGAGGTTTTTGTGTATTACCCAAACAAATGTTTGGTTTTAGGATTTTCTTAACCTAAGAAAATATAGGTTTTTGGTGAGATTGAAGTGGTGAGAGGTTAGGAATTAGGTGAGGATGACCGATTTTGAACAGCTACAACAGAAGCCTGAGTCCACAACCGTCACTTCTTGCTCTGAGTTTGAGCCAGGACTGGAGGAACTGATGCGGGGGCACTTGGATGATTGTATGTCATTTGCTTCCTGTAGCTCTACACGCTCTCCGGATGATGAGGACGATGAGGGGGATCAGCTTGTGCGGAGGAGAAGGAGGTCCGATCTTGAGGGTGATGACCTGGCAGAGTCATCGGCTGCTCGGAGGCGACACTCCAGGATCTTGAGCAGGTGGGCTGCGCGCCAGGCACAGGAGATGATAACTACAATTGAGAGAAGGAACCGTGAGTCTGAGTTGATGGCACTTGCTGGTTTGCACACAGTTTCAATGCTTGATGCGTCATTCTTGAGTGAGTCGCAGTCACCGACTTCAAGGCGGCAGGGGACAGTGGAGAGGCCGAATACGCAGGCTTCTTCCATTTTACAAATGTGGCGGGAGTTGGAGGACGAGCAATTGTTGGATAGGGCCCAAAGGGTGAGGATGAGGAACAGGTTGAGGCAGCAAAGGAGTGTTGAGTCTAATACAAATTTGTCAAGTACCAATATGTCTGAGAGTCGAGAAAGTGAGAACCAGGGTAGTTTGGGGGATCCAACTGAGAGTGAGAATGATTTTGGTTCTTGGTCACATGATCAGATGGAGTCACAAAATGAGCATGGAAATGATAATGCCTCTAGCAGAGAACAATCTCCCGATATTGGTGAAGTTGAGAGGGAGCGAGTGAGGCATATTGTTCGGGGATGGATGGAGAGTGGCATTAGTGATCACTCATCTAATATTGTGCAGAGGAGCAGTAGTCCAAGAGCAGAATGGCTTGGTGAAACAGAAAGAGAAAGGGTGAGAATTGTCAGGGAATGGGTACAAATGACCAGTCAGCAACAGAGAGGTGCTCGTGCGGCCAGAAGGGAAAATCAGGGTGCTGCACCTGTTACAGAAGGGGGAGCTCACGATGGTTCAGTAGCAGACCATGAAGAAGGCCAACCAGAGCATATTCACAGGGACAGGCTGAGACTGCGTGGAAGACAAGCTTTACTTGATTTACTAGTGAGGATTGAGAGGGAAAGACGAAGGGAACTCCAAGGATTGCTGGAACACCGGGCTGTTTCTGACTTTGCTCATCGCAATCGCATTCAGGTCAGTTGCGTATTATTTTATAAAAGTTTCTTGATGTACTGTTTTTCATATTGTGAATATCTTTATATTTTCTCAAGCAAAAACATGGTACCAATTGTAGATTTTAAAATTAGAAAAAATGCACTTCAGTCAGGAATCTGGAACTGTCATATATCTCCCCAGTGGTGTTTTGGGGTTCTTTAGCCTGATCTTTCTGTTTGTTTTTCTAGTTGCCTGGTCTACAGTTTTGTGCCAACAGATTCAAATCTGTCAAATCACACTAGATCGAAAGAAATTATGTAACTTCTCTTCATTGGAGGATTTTAATGACTTGATTAGCTAAAGCTTGAACTATAGTAGACAGTAATTTGTAGCCTTTTATTTTTATTTTTTTGGCTACTAATCTTGTCAGTCTCAGTTAAGCCTCCTAACTATTCAGTTTTTTCCTATCTGCTATGTTGATACATTCTCTGGGTACTCCTGTTTTCAATTAATTTTTTGTCCTTTTTTTTAATTTCCCTGAAAAAGGATCTGTACCTGTTTGGGTGCAATCATGTTCATTATAGATATGGTTAGGGTAGAGGAAAGCAACACACTTTTAAATTAACAATGCTAATTTTAATTTATTTGTGTGGGACATGCCTGCACCTATTTTAATGTGTGTCCTTCACATTGTGCAGGATTCAAGTGTCTTATTCATCTACTTTTCTTAAGATATGCATTTTATTTTATTAATATGACTGAGATATGGAAGGTAAGTTTGTGCTTGCAACGCTAATTTGATGTGGTATTGTTGGAACATGAGACCAAGAGTTAGAGGGTGCAACACTAACAAGTCTTACACTATTTATTCAGACTCCTAGAACTGCTTTATCTTAAGGGTTTTGAGTTCACTTCAAGCTGCACTGTTATATACTTGTTTCTAGTTGACAGTCTCTGTATGAAGCTGTAGTGTATTATCTCCATGTAAGTTGTGGTTAAGATTTTCTTCAAGGATGGCTTTGTTTTCCTCTAGAAAATCTCTTTCATATATTTTTTGGACTTGTTACTGGAGTGTTTGACAGTCTCAACTTTTTTTTATAAGCGAAATTGTCTCAACTTCTAATACCAAAATATGTTCCAGTCACTGCTTCGAGGGAGATTCTTACGAAATGAAAGGCCAGTGGAGGAGGAGAGACCGCCTTCTATGGCGGCTGGTGAATTAGTACAATTAAGACAACGACACACTGTTTCTGGTTTGAGGTATAGGCTATAAGCCCTCCTGACCATGCAATATGTGTTGTGTATTGGTTCATTTTTCCATTTTCTAGTTATCTGAGGAGTGACCTCTGTTGTTGCTTGACATATGAGAACTGTAGTGGTAGTTAATACATTTTGACATATTCACTTCCTCTTTCAGGGAAGGGTTCCGTTCCAGATTAGAAAATATTGTTCGTGGTCAAGTTAGTGGGCATTCTGATACGATATATAACAGTGATGTTAATCATTCTGGAAATGATTGGATCCAAACGGATGCTTCACCAGATACCCAACATGATAACACAGAACAACCTGAACCAATGAATCAGGAACTAGGTGTCATTGGTGTTCAACAGGTGTCAGATCAAATAGGAAATTCGGAAAGCAATACAACTGTGGAAGGAATAAATTGGCAAGAGACTGCTAATCAAGGAGAGGATTGGACAGAGCAAATTACGGAAGATGAGAGAGGAACCTATGCTGAGTTTAATGAATGGAGAAATGGTATTGGTGGAGATGCAGATGTAAATTGGCATGAAAGTTTAGTTAATGATTGGCCTCAAGAAACTCCTAGGGATGCAGATGAAGATAATCGTCCCCAAGAAACTCAGGCAGCTTGGCATGGGGATGATTTTCAGTCTCAGGAGGCTGCTGAAGTTTGGTCTGAAGGGCCACCTGAACACCCAAGAGTTCGCCGTGCTGTGCCAGTTAGAAGATTAAACAGGTTTCATCCTCCAGATGATGAAAATGTGTATAGCATGGAACTTAGGGAACTTCTGAGCAGGTATTTGACCATTTACACGGGCTTTTTTGTGTTTGGAGTCACATATATCTTCACCGTATATAGTGAATTTCATTCTTCTATTTTTCAGGAGAAGTGTTTCTAATCTTCTTCGTAGTGGTTTCCGAGAAAGCCTGGACCAGTTAATTCAGTCATATGTGGAAAGGCAAGGCCGTGCACCCATTGACTGGGACCTGCATAGAAACTTGCCAATGCCAACTCCTACTTCCCCAGAGCAAGATCAGGGGCAGCAGAGAGGTGAACAGGTTGAGGGTCAGCGTGATGCTGTTAACAGACCTTCACTTGTTCTCCCATCTCCACCAGTCCCTCCACCACAACCTCTTTGGCACCAGGATTTACATCACTCTACTTGGTCTCGTCATAGCATGCAGCGATCAGAAATTGTGAGCCATCCTTTCTTTGCAAATCTTAAAATTGTGTATCTTATTTTGTTTTTGGGCCACATATGCGTCCTTTGTTTTGTTTGCAGAGCATTATTTCCACATGTCTATATGTCTTTTGAGAGAAGTCAGAGTTCATAGTCTGTATAAAACCTAAATCACTTCTGAAGACTTTTAAGCTGAAAAAGTTATCACTAAAATAAGGAAGTCGCTCAATTGTAGATACTTTTAATCTGCCTGTTACTTAGGCCTGTCCATATAATAAATTTAAGACTGAGATTATCCGCCTAAGCAATTTTGGTGTGTCTTGTTTAGGTAAACTCAAATTTTCAATACCTGCCAAAACACGCATCTCTTTCCAGCATTTTATATTGTATCACTTCATAGTTTGAAACTGAATGTGGATGCCTATTTGAAGCAGGAATGGGAGATGATAAATGATCTGAGGGCTGACATGGCAAGACTTCAACAAGGCATGAGTCACATGCAGAGGATGCTGGAGGCCTGCATGGATATGCAACTAGAGTTGCAACGCTCTGTTAGACAGGAAGTCTCTGCCGCACTGAACCGATCTATTGGTGAAAAAGGTTGGTTGGTCTACGGTCTCATGATCATATCCACTTTTTTTTGGTGTGTGAAGGGTATAATTCATATTGCCTACTGGCCTAAAACTTAGAGACTCAAACGTAGATAATTTTTTAACCTTGTGCAGGAATGGGAACAGAGACTTCGGAGGACGGGTCTAAGTGGGCTCATGTGAGGAAAGGAACTTGCTGTGTCTGTTGTGATAGTCATATTGATTCTCTGCTGTACAGGTAGCCACACATATTAGAGGACAAAATCTTTCACACTACTTATATTGTTATACTAATAAATTACGCTTTACAGATGTGGGCACATGTGTACGTGTTCAAAATGTGCAAATGAGTTAGTTCGTGGTGTAGGAAAGTGCCCGTTGTGTAGAGCGCCCATTGTTGAGGTGATCCGTGCATACTCCATACTGTAGGAAGAGGTGAACGAATAGAGGAAGAATTAAAAAAAAATAACGGGTAGAAGACGAATGACTGGGTAAGATGTAAGCAAGTTTTTGTCGGGTTCAGAGGTTCTTTAGTTGATCAGAAGCTCCCCTGAGGCCAGGTTTTGCTCTGCAGAGTGTTCTGTTCTTTTCTGTGATTATGAGAAAGGCTGTGCAGTTTGTATTATATAATTTATAATCGGATCAACAATTGGCACATTTGATTCATCATTCATGCCTCTAAATAAAATGTTAGACGGAAGATTCTTTTCACACTAGATCCACTATGAGCTGAAATTGTTAAAATCAACCTAATTGATTTTACCTCTTGGGTTCGTGTTATTTTGTCATTGAGTACCATTTGATCGAAAGTGCACCTATAAGTGGATCATATTGGCTCTCATCTGGTTGTGAACCCGAGGTCCGTCTACGAGTTCTGGGCCCGTCACAATCTGTGAATCGTCTTGGGCACAAGAAACCTGGTCCAAGGCTATGCTTTTTTGGGTTTAAGCACACAAGAAGCCTGATCCAAGACGGATACTTGGGCCTCAAGAATAGGCCGTTCCCCTTGTACGACACGCTGTGAACCAGGAATCACACCACAATCCAAATCCGAAGTCACGACATGTTCTGCGATTTGGCAATCCGTAGATTCGGAGGCAAAATCGAATCCGATGTAGCAACTTCATCCCCAATTAGCGCAGAATCAGATCTCCCATCTTGAGTATCCCGCGGAATTGAGGGATTTGGAAATAAAAAATATGTGAATCTTGACAAGCCAAACGGAGCGAAGATGCGGCGGTCGGTAAGTTCACCGGTAGAACAAAGTCGACATACTCTGTTCTAGTCTTAGAAGCCTTCGGATACAACTTGAAACGCTTCAAAGCAACGAACAACATATGCCCATTTACCTTGAGACCGTTAAGAGATTCCACAACCTGTGAACCAGCCTCAGCCCTCGAAAACGAAGCAAAGCCAAAAAACTTTCCTCCTCTGTTTGGTTTTTTCAGAATAAAGCAAGAAGTTATTATCCCGAACGCTTGAAGACTATTTCGAATCCACTCCTTCTTTGCTTCATATAAGGCAAATTGCAGATGAACAAGTCCTTTGAACTCACCTGATCCGAACTGATAAGTGGAAGATGTGTTCAAAACAGTGACTGAAACCGAAGTACCGATACCTGTCCGGACAGCCACACTTGAGGATTTTTCCGATTGAGTTCCCTTGGTACAGGAACTAAGTCGTCTCCATCAATTGGTGACGTCCCCACAGATACTGTAACTTTTTCCTCGTCTGAGTCCGGTTGGTAGAACGGACCTTCTTCGTCTTGGCCGGAGCGACTGGCTTGCGTTTGACAGGACGAACAGCATCCTCCCTCTTTTTCTTGGCCAGCATTGATAACTCAACATCGACATAATCTATGTACCGAGAAATCAAAACTGAGCAAAAGGTTGAGAAAGAGAGAACCATGTTCTATCCCCTGTAGTTGCTGCAACGACTGGATATGGTTGCAGCGAAATACGAACTCTGGCAGGACGAATCAGCAGAAAAAACGAAGCAGATCACCGGACGATCGATGGATTTCTGTGACGCAACGTCGGACAAACACGGATCGATCCTCAGTTCATCGGAACAAGCCTGAACGCACAAAGTTCGATCTCTTTTGACGAACGTGACTTTTGTAACACAGACAAAACTGGCCCAACACCGAACGAAACTCAGACCCAGCGACTCCTAAACACGGTGTCCTCTAATCCTGCTTCAAACGCACCGGAGCTGATCGGAAATGTACGTTATGCAGTTTCACTACAGTTCAAATACAACCAATGATAATTTCGTATGTATAATTCTAATTTATAACGATGGTGTATTTATAGTTATCGAGTGTCTGTATTTGATTCTCTCTCCATATAATATGAAAAAATAGTTGGGAGAGTAACGGAATTGGCATTTCATTATCCAAGTTGAACCCACAAACATGAGGAGATGGTGAAATTTATTAGACAATTAAATGGTGATTGAAATTAAGCAGAAGCATGATCATCCTTGTTCATCTCGGCTATGATAGCGGCAGCGAGCTGGTCATAGGCTTCACCCCAAGCACCCCCCAACTCTTCACTCCATTTTTCCCCAACTCCTTCCTTTATTGTCCTCAGCAACGCTTCCTTCACCACCTTTTTTTATTTTCAATTCCAATATTAATATTAATATTCACACATTTAATTTAATGGAATTAAAATAAGAAGAGTGATTATTTCATACCCCAAAATGGACATCGATGACTCCATTCTTGACATGCACAGCACCCAGATACTTTAGAGTAGTGTCGGTCACAACCACCTCTCCTTTCTCTCTAAGCTGAATAGCCGTCTCACATGTCTAATCCCACACATAAACATATATACTATTGTTAGGGATTACACATATATGTTTAATGTTTTCATCTCCTATATCAATCAATCAACATGTTAGTGATTAATATATACTTTCAAGACCTTAAATCTAAAACGAGTGAGTCGACCTGGTCTACGACTCTATTCTCGATTTCCTAAGATCTTGGACATGTGAATTTTATTATTTCTTTCCATTTGGGGAGATTACTCTCAAGGAACTCTTGTAGTTGTATCTATAATCACAAAGACAAAACTTTGAAACTATACCATCTTGAAGACCTTGACGGCATGGGCTTTGAGCTTGGGATTGTTCTGAGGGACCTCATCGGAGTCTCTGAGGAAGGAGAACATGGGTTTTGCAGCTGGAGCTATCTCCAATATTCTAAAAATAGATAGATAAGATAAGAAAGTAATTTATGAGAGGTACAAAATAAGAGAGATATGATGATGATGATGATGATTAGACATACAAGGAGAAGAAACGAAAGCTGTAGTGAGGAATGTCAAGCTTGAGCAGCTCCCATGAATCTTTCACCAATCCTTCTTGCTTCTCACTGAAACCTCCCATCTCTGATCTTTCTCTCTACCCTCAAAAGAAGATGATCCCCTGTTTGTTTCAGTGTTGGACATCAATCGGTCTTGTCTTATTATATAAGGGCGTGTGTCGTCTAAGCATAAACCAACGTTCCATAAAAATATTTTTTAAAGTTTTAGATCTGAAAGATGTGATTAGATATGTCATTTGATCAATATTTTCGACAATTACATGTTGGTCTGAGTTTTTATATTTGTTCTTTTTTAAGCACACATAATTGAGAATTTTATCGATATAAAAAAGAAAGATCGTAAAGGTCGTATAAACGTGGAATTGAAATAAAAAATTAAATAGGATGAGATATAACCTTAGTGACTATTTAGAAACCCGGTGTGATTTAGGGAGAAGTTAGGAGATGGGTCTCTATTTTGGTTCTGTAACGTACGAAGAATTCATTGTTCTTGCCCCATCTCGGCTTGATCGATTTTGTTATGTCGGAACAGTCGATCAAGAAGTATGCCGAGAAAGTAAGAGGTTGGGACTCGGAAAGTAGGAGACTCATAGAGACCGGGGTGTGGGTCCTCGAGAACACCACGAGATGCTCTGAAATACTCATGGTGACCTGCGAGACAGGTCACCGTGCCTCGCTTCTGCCGCATCAGAACCATGTTCCTCAATCGTGTTTGTGGACGCCAAGCTTCCTTGAGTGGGGGTGGCAAATCCATCCGTCCCCTAAGAGGATATGTACTAGTGAGGTTCCTCTATCCTTTGGAATGGGAGGCACGACTCCTTCACCTACGGAGGGGATGGATACCATCGGTGTTCTTCTACCATGCCCTATATATTCCTTTGGGGTCAGGCGCAAGCCACCGGTCTTCCGCCCTACGAGAGGGATGAGAGTGGTATTTTCCAGTTCCCGTATGATTCTGTTATGGACAGGTGTCAAGGGATACATAGATGCAGAGGAACATGGTCGTCGACCGAGGAAGCCATTCGGAATCCCTATCATGCTCCATCGGCTCGAATAGGATCCTTTCATGGTGGTGGATTAGGTGCAAGTTGGAGGATATGTGTGTACAAGGTCCCCGATCCATCTCTGCTTGTATCGGGGAAGTGGGTGGTGCATCCCACAGTCGGGGAGAGTTCCTAGGGACTTGTGGGCGTCTTTGACACAGTTCTGTACTAGAGGACCTGCCATATAGATGGAGCTAAACTACCGTTATCTGCGGTTCCCTAATGGGCTGTCGAGGGTTCCGATATCCTGCCTCCAATGCCTCTTTTCTAGTATGTCATATGGGGGAATAAGGGCCATCTTCCTCCGTATCGATCCGACAACGTCTTGATCTGTCTCGAGGCTCAAATCGTAAGATACGGTCTTCATGGTATGGTGCCGCTTCTCGGGAGATCCAATGGGGGAAGGGATCTCTATCTTCCTCGTTCGTATCAATCCATTGGCGGCACAGCTCGGTTCGAGGAACTGAACAGGGATGGTAATCCTCAGGTTGCATACACACCATCTCTTGGGGCAGGCGGCGACGAGTAGTATCGGGGGAGGCAGCTTCCTCCCGTGGGATGATCCATGGACCCTAGTGTGTTGGTCGAGATTAACGCCGGTCGACGTATCGGTAGGCGGGATATGGCGGGTTGTGACGCCGGGCTTGATGAACTAGCAGCCATGGTGAGCAGCGTCGACGAGGAGGATGGATGAAGCAATGGAGGAAAGCGGATATGGCGGCTATATTTTACATTTAACTCTTTTATCAAAAATATTTTTTGAGTTGAATGTTAAAAACTACCCTTATGTATTAGTCATGAACAATAAGCCACCGAAAGTTTAAAAATACGAAAAGAAAGGCTTTGTATTTTGGTCACATGTTATTTAAATGTCTTATGAATTAGTCGCACATCATTTACATATATTATGAATTGATAATGAATCATTTACCTACATTTATAAATGGTTCACAAATCTTTTATATACTTTGTGAGTCAATCATATATTATTTATATGTCTCAAAGATTGATCATAGATTATTTATACATCATTTTAAGATAATTTATTATTTGTTATCAATACATTAAGATAAGCTAATGCCACGCCGAAAAAAATAAAAAAAAACTTTCGGAGAACCCTAAAAGGGTTATAGCTTGAACCATGAAAGGGTTGATCTTGTCCCCAATCACCTTGTCCTCAACAATCGATCAATCTGATTTCAACCGCCACCTTTACACGGTCGGATTGTTCTGCTCCAACGATCCTCCTCCGCTTCTTCGAACTCAATCAGGTACGTGCGTATTGAGTTTCATCTCTCATCCCCGCTTTTGATTGTTTTTCTACTGTCAATCGATCATGGCCTCCATATTTGCATGGATCTATCGCGGACGGGGTTCTAATCATACATGGCGGCAATCTATGGACTTGGCTACACGCTTAAAACCGGATGTAGGGTTCTTTACTGAGACTCGACGTGTGGATTCTGATAACTAACGGTCTCGGCTTGCTATCCTTCGTCAGACGTTGGGCTTTCATGGGGGAACCGGCTTGCCGGGGCAGTCGCCTATTACGACCCAGGGCAGCGTACCGGGGAGGGCTCGCTCCACCGCAATAGTAGCCTACTCAAGTCCAACCCATTGGGACCCCTTAGAGGCTCTAACCAGGGAGCCCGCAGATCCCAAAAGCGCATACAAGCACCGGCCTGGGCGGCCTCTCCTCGGCCCCATGCTGAACCCAGACGGGCCACGTCGCAACCGCGAGGGACACCGGAGGGCCACAAACTGAGAGATGATGTAAAGACCTGATAATTTATTTGTCTGAATTGACGGTTTTAAAAATAACGGATTTGGAAATTGGATCGAACGCTTGAAACTTGGGTGAATAAAAAAAAGAAAATCAAATAAAAAGAGAAGGAATTAGAGTTGGGTCAGGTCAGACCCAACCATTTGGGCTGAAGCAGACCAGATCTTTTCTCGCTTCCAAGCCCACTTAGCAAGTCAGCCTAAGACCAGTACAACCCTAACTACACCATGCCTCTTCAGCTTCACTTCTACGCACGCCGCCCGAGGTCACTCTCTCTGTCTCCCACCCTCGCGTCTCTCTCCCTCTCTCTCAGATCTACCGTCCTCACCTCATGCCGGCGCCGGAGTTCCAACTCCTCTCTCTATCTCGCCTGTTTCTTCATCCTTAACCCTCGAGTGAGGCTTCCCAGTGCCAGAAACCACGAGCCACACTTCCTCTTCCCTCTTCTTCTTCTTCTTCGATTCAACAGAAATCAGTGCCGCCACCCCTTTTCTCGAACCTCGTCGTGCCTTCACCGGACAAATCAAACGACGGTAAGCCTCCCCCGACCTCGATCCGTCCTCCCCACCTCTTTTCTCTGGTTTTTGAGCGAGTTGAACCTGTTCTGTCCGAGTTCTTGCCGGAGAAGAGTCGTCGGAGTCGCGCGCTTCAGATCTAGGGTTTTTTTTCCCTCCGACGAGCTCTCACGGCGTCGGATTTGGCCGGAGAGGCTCCAGCTTCACACCTCCACCTTTCCCCGTCTCCCACAAGCTTCTTGACGCCCCTCGCCGCCGTGAGCAAAGCCATCGAACGCCGCCGCCGCCGTCTGTATCCTGAACGAGACGGAACCCTCGCCGGCGTCGCCTCGGGCCGGATGGACTCGAACCAGTCGTAGTCTTGGGCCTGGACGAGCTTGGTCCTGGACACGAGCTGGGCCTCGGGCCTAGACTCGGGCTGGGCCTCGGGCTCGGACCGGGTCTGAGTTCGGATCTGGACTCGGGTGGGGTCCGGGTCTGGGTCGGGCTCGGGTCAGGTTCGGGTTCTGGGTCTGGACCGGGTTCGGACCTGGATTCGGGTCAGACTCGGGTCGGGCCGGGTTAGAATAGTTTTAAATAAATATTTAATTTAATTAATTAATAATTTGGACTTAAAATCAGATGAATACCTGGACTTCAGACTTCTAAAGGACTTTGGACAAAACTAATTACTGGACGTAATTATTAACTTTGAGAACCGTTACGGGTTGGACCGGGACTGATTACGGTCCCTGTTGTGTTAAAACCAGGCCGTTGCCCCGAGCGCGGAGAAGACCGGTGTTGGCCAGGACGTCAGCAGCTAGGAGACGCAGCTGTCGGTTCTTCAAGAGGGAGGGATTACCTCGAAACTCGCTTATTACAGTTTTACTAGAATGCATATAGGGAAACCTAATAACCGGATAAACAACTAGTATGCATATAGGATGTGGATCACTAGCGTAGACGTATCGACTGTGAACATTTACGATTCTGTCTTGGGAACTTACCGTGCTGGTAGAATCGGGCCATGTAGTGCCCGTAGGATTGATTGTTGTTTGAGGATTTTGTGTTGTGCTGTTTGAACGGTTAATAAAAGATAAACATGAAAACGAGTAGAGTTGACTTGAGAATGCATGATAGTGATTTGAGTATTATTTCCTGGTTTCATGATATTGGATTGGGGATGTTGGGGAGCGAATACCGGTTAAGCCGGTGGGGTTTACCACGTTGAGTGTGGTGACGGTAAGTGATGGTAAGTGCGTGATTGTTATGATGGAAATCGTTGAGTGTGATATGGTCGGGTGAGTGATAGACCGACGTGACTGTGATATTCGGTGAAGCATGTGTTGCTATGTTTGGTAAATTGAGAAGCATGATATGTGATATTCGGTGAAGCATGTGTTGCTATGTTTGGTAAATTGAGAAGCATGATAGGTGATATTCGGTGAAGCATGTGTTGCTATGTTTTGGGCATGTGAGCCATGTGTGAGTGTGGTCGGGATTGTGGTTGTGGTACTGTGGTTACCTGATTGTGTCCGCGATGTGTTGCGCGAAGAGGCGATTTTCCTGCCTTCCATGTGTTGGTAAAATGCTGTGTTACGCGATGTGTTACGCGAAGAGATGTGTTCTGCGATGAGGTCGACCGCCTCTCCTGACTGTGTGTTAGGGGAAAGTTGCGTAAGGCTACGCCGGGCCGAGCGGGTTGCTCCCGAGACCGTGCATGGGTTACGAGTTATGTGTTTGATAATGTTGAGATTGAATGAGCATTGCTGTGTTTGTGACCATGGGTGTTCTTTGTTATGAGTTGCGTGTGACCGTGAATGACTTCATTTGATTGTTGAATGGTGAATTCATGTGTGTAGCTTCCGTGTAAGTTAAAGGGTCGTATTGGTGGTTGACCGTAAGTTGGTTGTGAAAGGGCTTTGGATGTGGAATCTCGGGACGGTTTGTGGTCGGTAAAGTGAGGGTTGTTTAAGTTGCATTACATGTTCTCGTTGTCTCCGTCTCCCTTTGATCGTTAAAAAGTTAGTTAGAAACGTAATTGGGTGTCTTAATGGGATTGTTCCCTTCGTTGTGTGCCTTAGTCGATTGGATAGTGTTGAGCTGTAGTTAGTATGGTTGGACTGGTAAACGTCAGGTTAAAAAGGGGTTTTGTCTTTAAATTGGCTTAAGTGTCGCATCGTTGTTTTAACCGTTTTGATGTGCCTTAAACTGGTGGAATAGTTTTCTGGTAAATCTGTTTGAGGTGGTTTTCGGGGCCTTCCCTACTGAGCGTCAAGCTCACCCCTTACCGTGTTTTGTACATGTGATAGTTATACTTTGGACTAGAGGGTTACGCAGAGCTGGGAGCTAGCGGAGGCCCGGGGTTTATTTGCATTTCGTAGAGACGTACCTTTCTTTTTGACTTATTGTAATTGACTGAGCTTAAGACTCAGGGTTTGAAACTCTCGTTGTTTTTTATTATTTTATCCTTATCAGATATTCGTTACTTTTAAAGTTGTCTTATTTATTTTCTCTAAGTCACGTCACGGGTCCAGTCAATACCGGATTTAGGGCGTGATAGATGAGGTGGACGAGCAGGAGCTACGGGCGGAGGTGTCACAACCTCCTTCGGAAAAATGAGGAAACCCGGCGGGGGTAGGACGGGCCAAAATGGGCCTATACCCACAGACCTGGGACAGTCGGTGTTGAGAAGTCTCGGGGAAGCCGCAATCAGAGCACTTTACTTCTGCTTGCTTTATGAGTTTTATCGTTTTAGTTTGGTTTATCTTACTTTGGATTGTTGTTGGACTTTTTATTTCCTGTCATGTACCTTTGAAATGTCGGTAAGAGGTTATCGTGAGTTAGTGTCTGCGATTCAAAACAGACTATTTCTACGAGTCCATGAGCGTTGGGCTTGCTATGGTTGGTCCGGAAAAATATCTGGAACCCAGGACTTGTACACCCTACGTTGTATGGTTTTTTATTCTCAATAATGCAATTCCCTAGTTACTCGTTTCAAAAAAAAAGATAAGTTAATGCCTTGCTACTACAAGATAGCCTCTCTCAATTCCGATTTCCACATGTATAATTAAATTGAAATTAAATCAAACAGGGAACTGCTCTAAGGTACACATATACGTAACCAATATCCTTTATGTCTTTTAGTATGTCATTGTGAAACCCTAAAGAAGAAATATAGAAGGTTTGCTGTTGTTTCTTACAACTCTCTCTAATCCTAAAGAGCTTTCTGTTGTCATACGAAAAAAGGCTATAACTATAGTCATGGTCATTTTCATTCCTTATGTCATGGTTATATTTCTCCTTTCTATGCATCTTATCATGTGTACTTAACCTACGAGTCATGCGAGGGTTTTTTATGTTAAGGCTTCTCTCGAGCCGCCTTTAGCCACCACGACGTTGTTTCCTTCCCGCCATCACCGAAGCGTCTCCCGATCTTGTTTGGTCCCCCTCTACAACTCCGATAGTTGATGTATGGCTCACCTCGACGTCAATCAACCTTACCGCCTCGGAGCCTCGCGATCTCGAAGCCGCAGTCGTCATCTTTGATACTGCTGTCGTCGTCTCTGAAGCCGTCACTGGCGTCTATGATGTCGCAGTCGTCATCTCTGATGCCCCCTCCGCCGTCTCTAAAGTTGTCTTCGTCTCTACAGACGTCGCCGACGCGTCCTTCTCCTTGGCCTCCACCGATACATGCGAGAATCATACAGATTCGAAGCACCCCAACTTTCTGTACCTTTTTATCCGACTTCGTTTTTGCAGGGGGTCAAAAACTAACGAGCAGATATTCAGGGGCTTCTCTTGGAAGGGAATCCTGATTCACTTATATCCTCCCAGTACAACTGATGCAGTCCATGATCAGTCGTTTTATCTACCAGATGTAGCGTTTAGGAATTACCGTGAACATGACTTCAAGTTTCGTTTTCCAACCGTACCTTTCCGTTATGCCTTTATGACGTCTCAATAGTGTGTATGACGGTTATAATGTTACAAAAACTCCAAACAAATATGTTTTATGTCTATTCATTTTTAATGATCAAGAGATGATTTTCTTGTCGTATATTTTTGTGGTTGAACTCTGATTTAATGAAATTGTACATTTCAATAAATAAAAAGTACACATATACGTGAGACCCACTAAACGATACAGTTTTCTACGCATTAATTTTCTGTAAACATGGTCATTCATGCATTCACCAAATAATATATGAATCCAGTGTAGCCGTCTAGTGCTTTTCTCTAAAAACCCTAGATTTGGTTTGTGTGCTTTCGTCGCTAGAGAGTATGGAGAACGGGAGGTTGTCGTCCCTGTCTGTCGATCCGGAGGTGTGGGAGGAGCCGGAGGAGGTGCTGTCAGTGGAGACGCAGCCACTGGTGGGTGTGGTGGAGGCAGCGTCGGTGGCAAGTGGTGGAGCCGGGGCTGTGGAGTTGAGAGGGGCGGCGGGATCTGAGTTTCCTGGCCGTGAGAGGGGGCTGAGGTGCGCGGGGCCGGCGGCGGTGTATGTGGTGCATCTCTCCTCGGGAGACGGAGAGGGGGTCGAGGCGGCGAGGGTTGACTCCTCGCCGGTGGAGTCATGGATGCGAGTCGGGCCGATGCAGGACATGGTATTCGCGGCGTCCAGGGCGCCGGGGGTGGCGGTCCGGGGTGGAGAGGATCGGCCGGGTGGAGTGACACAGAGGAGACCTCGCCGGGGCTCACATTTTCGGCCGGCGGGGGTGCTGCATGCGGACGGTTTTGGAGGCAGGCCACCGGCAGGGGATCGGCAGGACTCGGAGGAGACGATCAGGGAGTCGCCGGAGGCGCTGGAACGAAGGCGGCGGAACGGGAAGGCGGTGGTCGAGGCTGACGCAAACCCTAGCGACTCTGGGCCGGGAGCTGGGCCTGGACTGGGCCGCGGGAGTTCTTTCATGGGGGATGCAAGGCGTGTGGGCCTAAACCAGGACAACTGGGTGCCTCGGGTGGGCCGGGGTGGTAGATCTGGAGGGGCCGGCCCGGGAGACGTGGCTAGGTGGGCCAGTCGATATGGGGCTGGTCGGGCTGGTACTGCAGAGGCGGGGCAGGATGCACGGGATCAGGGCCGCCGGCCGATGGCCAGACCTACTAGGGGGGACCAGGAGCACGGTCTCGGGGACAAGCCGGGGGAGACGGGGGTGCTGCCGGAGTTGGATGCACGGCTCTCCTCCCTTAGTATCATGGAGGTGGTAGTCCCGGCTGGGGACGTGGCCAAGGGTGGGGAGCACTTCCGCTTTGCTCTCGCTGCCAAGGTCTTGACATCAAAGCGGTTCTACTGGAGGTCTCTGGTGGACCGGATGGAGGACCTGTGGGGACTGAAGGTGGAGGCCCGCCCTTTGGAGAGGGGTTTGGTTGGCTTCTTCTTCCGTACTGCGCGGGAGCGGACGCGGGTCCTGGCGGGGGAGCCCTGGGCATTCTAGGAGTCCTTGGTTCTATTCACGGATCTGCGGGCCCACATGCATGTGAGCGAACTGAGTTTCCATCAATTCTCGGTATGGGCCAGAGTCTCCAATCTGCCAGTGGGGGCCTGGAACAGAGAGGTGGGGTTCCGGATCGGTAGTGCCTTGGGCACCTACCAAGCAGTGGATGTGGATGAGGCAGGAAGATGCTGGGGGGACTTCATGCGGATCAGAATCCGAGCAGATATCCGACAGCCGCTGCAGAGTCAAATCTGGTTCCGATTATCGGAATCGCAGGTACGGACTTTACTTCATATTTCCTATGAGTACTTACCGGACCATTGCTATGGCTGTAGCTGTGCGGGCCATCTTTTCCCGTCATGCCCGGTGCCGGGAGGGACCAGGGGTCACTCCCTGAGAGCTCCGGGGGACCCGAGATCGGCCTTGGAGAAGGCCAAGCATGGGAAGGCGATCCCGGGTACGAACTGGAACTATGGGGAGGTACGGAATAAGGGGGGTCGGGGGAGGCCCCGGACCCCATCACCGATGTACTGGTCCGGAAGGGAGCAGGAGCAGACCTTTGAGACGGATGCCGAGGCAATGCCGTACGGTGGGGTACATAAGGAGCTGAGTCCGACGCTTTCTGGGAAAAACGCCTAGCGAGGGAGGAAGATCAGATCGAGTCTGAGGATTCGACAGCGTCGGACGGGGACTCACAGGCAGCAGCGGCGGGGGGCGCCAAGCACCCCCGCCTGAAGGAATGAGTCCGAGGTGGCCCGGGGAGGGGTGGGTCAACTTTGGCCCCTTCCCGACGGATGGATGGAGACGACACCATCTTCAGTTGATGTTTCTCTCCCCTGCCAGTCCGGTGTCAGCAATCCCGCGTTCAGGAGCCCTACCAGTATCACTCAAGGGAGGACGACGCACGCTGACATACCTGGGGAGGTGGAGGTCCACCAGTGTACCCCTCAACGTGGCTGGCTCCGCCTCGTACCAATTGGAAGAAGATTGTTGTACCGGTGTCGAAAGGCGCTATCGCAGACTTCCCCTACTTCCGCAACTTTGCATTAGGGCCGACTTTTTTGCTTTTGTTTCAGTTCTGTTTCGTAGTAGTTTTACATGATGTCGGTGGAGTATGAGTACATGTCCATCCAGTTTGGTATTTCCCTATGTAGGTGGTGTACAATTTCAGTACCCACCAAACTTTTCTATTCTGTTTTAATACAATTGCATGGTTATCCTCAAAAACTAAACTATACATATAATAAGCGAAGCGGCTATTGGGGACAGATAAGCTTTGATTCCGTGGCTTTTCATCACTCGGATGAGCTACTCTCTTTCTATATGATATTCAAAAAGCTGCTATGGTGCTGTTTAAAAATCACCCAAAACCCGTCCACGCGGGTTTATCGTTAATTAAACTATATAATATAAAAACCTTCGGAACACCATTTTTGAATTATATATTATATAAAAACCTTCGGAACACCAGTTTTGAATTTATATATTGTCGGTCATTTAATTGTTTTATCAACCATACTGTTCAAGCTAAAAATATATATTTAATTATTCTTCGATCATGTCAATATCGAGTAGGTATAAAAGGGTCTATATTGATTATTTTGTCACATTAAGAATGTAAGACATTTAATCAATTTTTAACTAGACATCTATGTATTGGATGTCCCGATTTTTACATGGTATCAAAGCTAGTTACGATTAAAATCAAAATTAACAATCAAAAGCGAAAAAAGCTCTCCACACAACCTCTCTGAGGTTACCTTCTATCCTGCTCGGGTCGTCGCCGCCGCCGCACTGCTCAGCCCGCTCCGACCACTGGTCTCCAACCCCGTCACCGTCCACACGCCTTATCAGAGGGTCACCGCCCCTCCGGTTCAGGACTGCATCTCCGATCTCCTTCGCTAGATTCGGGAATCAATCCCAGCGATCCCCGATCGATTGTCCGTCCCACACGACAGCTTCCCTCGCCTTTCCCCTGGATCCCGACGACCCGCCGTGCCAACTCCGTTCGGGTTTCGTCACAACGCTGCTCGCCCACCGTTTGGACAGCCGAGGCAGCCTCTGTGGACGCATCAGACCGGAAGCCCTCCTCCCCCATCAAGGCGGCGACATGTACTTTTACCATTTTTAGGGTTTCCGCTATTATTGTTATGCCGACCCTGCTGGCCTGGAATTGTAGAGGTCTAGGCACGGACCATAACCGGCGCCAATTGAAGGATTTGGTGAATCGGTATAAACCTGATATTTTATTCCTGACGGAGACCCGACACGTGGAATCCCGGAACTCGAGATCGCGTCTCGCTATCCTGCGTAGAACGCTAGGATTTCATGGGGGTACGGGCATTCCGGGCTTTATACCACAGGCCATACCGAGATCCGGCTCCCCTATAAATAAAGGGGGAGTTATGATGTTGTGGGGTGAACAGTGCAAGGTTACGGTCTTATCGATGCAACAATCACATATCGATACGACCGTTCAGTTCGGTCAGGAAGCACCTTT
This sequence comes from Erodium maritimum, assembly GCA_963921825.1. NCBI lineage: Eukaryota > Viridiplantae > Streptophyta > Magnoliopsida > Geraniales > Geraniaceae > Erodium > Erodium maritimum. Next base: position 116,719,458 of record OY997588.1, read on the forward strand.
TCGTTTCACATGTATCTATGGGGAACCGGTATGGGAGCGTCGACATTTGACATGGGCCAATTTGAGGCATCTGGCCACGGCCCTGGCACTGGTGGATTGGATCTTAATGGGGGATTTTAACGGAATCCTACGTTCGTCAGAATAGCGGGGTGGGGGTGTGCCCACTACCCCTCATGCAAGGTTTCCAGCAGGCCATATCGGATATTGGTGTGGAAGAGGTGCTATTACAAGGATACAAGTTCACATGGGCCCAGGGTCAAGATGCTAAGTCATTAGTCGAAAGTCAGCTAGACAGAGCCTTCATCTCCCCGCAGGCTCGAGATCGCTTTAGGGATGTGGCGTTACAGAACTTGGTCATCTCGACATCGGACCATAAACCCATCCTTCTTCAACTCCAGAAGGACCCAGTGGAACGCCGGCCCCGTCAATTTCGTTTTGAGAATATGTGGATTGATCACCCGGAGTGTGGTACATTGATTCAGTCAGAGTGGGGTCATTCGGGGAGTCGTCACATCAAGCATCATATTAAGGACATCGGGGTTTCTCTGGATGACTGGGGCCAGACGATTTTCCGGGACAACATTAAACAGATCCGACGTCTACAAAAGACGCTTGTTGAGTTGAATGGCCGTACAGATAGACAAAGCATCAAAAGGAGATTGGCAATTCAAAGACAATATAACAGGGCCCTGGCTACACAGGAACAATTTTGGCGTCAGAGAGCGAAACAACACTGGCTTGGGGAAGGTGACCGGAACACAAAGTTCTATCAGAGATCGTCCACGAAGCGCCAGGTGAAAAACAAGCTCAAGTCTCTGATCAATGACGAAGGAGTGGAAGTGCAATGGAATACAGGAATGAGAGACTTGCTCCATTCATATTTTTCTAATATTTTCATAGCGGGCGATATCGACGACTATGACCTCCCCATGTCGGTCCTGAGTATGATCACCTCGGCACAAAACTTGCAACTCACCAAGAGGGTAACGGATCAGGAGGTACGCCACACAGTTTTCCAAATGGGACCGTCGAAATCCCCAGGCCCTGACGGACTCAACCCAAAATTCTTCCAACACTATTGGGACACTTTGTCTTCGGAGGTCATAGACTTTGTCCGGACTGCAGTTTTAACTTGCACCTTGATCAGGATATCAATAAGACTACCCTGATTATGATTCCGAAGGTTCCGGGGGCGAAGAAGATTGCGGAACTAAGGCCTATTGCTCTATGCAACGTGATCTTTAGAATCCTCTCTATGGTTCTAGCCAATCGGATCAAACCCCTTCTGGATCCGATAATATCAACGAACCAGGGGGCTTTTGTCCCGGGGAGACACATTCAGGACGATGTCAACATCTCCTATGAGATTATTCATACCCTCAGGCGTAAAACACAAGGACAACGTGGATTTATGGCATTGAAGCTAGACATGAGTAAGGCATACGACATAGTGGAGTGGTCTTTCTTGCTTTCCATGATGGGAGCGTTTGGTTTTGATATGGCATGGCGGGCTATGGTGCTCGCTTGTATGAGATCAATCGAATATACGGTTAGTTCTGACGGGAAGCATACGACCCCTTTTACAACAGGGAGGGGTATCAGACAAGGTGACCCTTTATCGCCGTATCTGTTTCTCTTCTGTATGGAGGGCCTATCTCGGATGCTCAGTCAAGCAGAAAGGGCTGGACATATTCATGGAGTCTTAGTAGCTCGAAGGGCTCCGCTGGTCTCTCATATAATCTTTGCGGATGACTGCTACATTTTCTGCAGGGCGGATCAAGAAGAGGCGACCCATCTGAGTAACATCCTTCAAACGTTTGGGCGCCTTTCGGGTCAAGTCATCAATAAAGGTAAATCATCCATATTTTTCAGTACTAATACAATTCCGGCCAACAGAGCGGCATGCTATAACATACTGGGGATTCAGGAAATTTCGGGGCCGACTAAGTACTTGGGAGTCCCCAATATGCTGGGCCGGAAAAAAGGCCAGAGACTTCAATTTTTATGCGACCGGATTGTGGCCAAAATTGGGGCATGGGATGGTCAGATGTTGTCGGCAGGGGGGAAGGAGGTGATGATTAAATCAGTCCTCCAGGCCATGCCAATCTACGCGATGAGTGTGTTCATGTTCCCAAGGGAATCAATCAATAAGATCCACGTCACACTAGCTCGGTACTGGTGGACGGGTACTCCCAGGGGAACGAGACCGATTATTTGGCAGGATTGGGCAAAACTGTGTAGGGCAAATGAGGATGGAGGGATGGGCTTCAAAGACATGAGGGATATGAATATTGCAATGCTGGCAAAAATGGGGTGGAAACTGGTTACTCAACCCGACTGTCTGGTGGCTTGCATTCTTAAGGCGCGGTATTACCCACAGGGTGACTTCCTGTTGGCGGGACGGGGGAATGAGCCCAGTCAAATCTGGTCGGGTCTTCGAGGCACTCAGGGCCTGCTCCGAGGGGGTCTGATCCGAACTATTGGTGACGGTCGCTCTACTATGGTTGAGGGGTCCCCATGGCTCTTGGGGAATAACCTGGTCATCCCCCTGCATACGTGTATCACACCGGCTCTTATGGTGTCGGATCTAGCCACCATCGATCATGAATGGGATGTGTAGAAGATTCAATTAATTCTCCCTCCGGCCATTGCTGAGGATGTCCTTTAGGTGCCCCTGCCTCTTCCCCGGCATACAGATAAATGGTCCTGGAAGTTCAACATCAAAGGGGAGTATTCAGTCAAAGAGGGTTATAGGGCACTGTCCAGAGAGAACGGTCGATGGCACGTCTCTACAGGGACAACGGTATGGACGGGTATCTGGGATCAGGATATTCAACCACGAATCAAGGTATTCATATGGCGAGCTATCTCAGGTACACTGCAGGTTGCAATGAATCTCCGTACTAAGTTCGTCCCAATTTCGGCCACCTGCCAAATGTGCCAATCAGCCCTGGAAACAACGGACCATCTTCTGCTTTCCTGCCCTTTTGCGAAGTCGGTTTCGGACAAAGCAGGTTTACCTATCCCTGACCCGTTATCGTCTTCCCTGACTGACTGGCTCTCAGCCCTTTTCTTGATACCGGAGGTTGTGACCAGGAGCAAAGCTTGCCTCGTGCTATGGGAGATATGGAAAGCGAGAAACGCTATGGTCTGGGACCAGGTCACCTCCACCCCACAAGAGTTGGTTGCCACGATTATTAGTAACCAGCATAGCTAGTTGGAAGCACAATCGGGCCTCCCGAAGCCCGTTACTATCCCCCGACCCTCGCAGACTAAATGGAAACCCCCTCCCCCTAACTGGCTCTTGATCAATGTGGACGGGGTGACCTTTGCGGCCTCAGGACAGTTTGGATGGGGTTGGATTTTCCGCACAGATACAGGAGGGGTCCGGGAAGCACAGAATGGTTATGGAAGTGGGGCACTCAACCCCGAATACTCGGAGGCAATGGCAATCTGGCAGGCCCTGGAATGGATACATGTTTCGCACTCATCCAGGGTCATCATACAGAGTGACGCTCAGTACCTGGTACACCTGATTCATGGCACACACCAGGTTTTCTCCTCACTGGGCCAGTTGATTGACGATTGCAGGTCCCTGCTAACTACTCTCGAGGATGTCAAACTCGAGTACATTTCTAGGTCAGCGAACGGTGCAGCCCATTGGCTAGCCCGGGAAGCCCGTTCTTTGTCTGTCCTCTCGTGGTCTGGATTCACCATTCCGGACGCGTTTATGTCTATCTTACAAAAGTTCAATTAATAAAAGTTCATACTTCGTTTCAAAAAAAAATGTATTGGATGTCCCTAATATATTCGGAAGAAAGCGAGGATATAATCTCTAATTTATATGCGATCGATTTGTCAGAAGGATAGAATTGTGGGATGGTCGGCAGGAGACAAATAAGTCATGGTCCGGTCAGTTGTGTAGGCTCTCCCCATATATGCAATGAGCATCTTCCTTCTGTCCTGGGGTCGGTGAACCATATTCATGTTGCTTTAACATGGTATTGGTGGGTGGGAACCCTCAGAGCTACGACACCGATTATCTGACAAGACTGAGCAAAATTATGCAGGCCAAAGGAAGAGGGGGTATGGCTTTTCGAGATATGTGTGATATGAATCTCGCTCTACTCGCTAAAATGGGGTGGAAGTTCCTCACGGAGTCGAACAGTTTAGTAGCTCGTATCTTCAAAGCTCAGTATTACCCAACGGGAGGTTTCCTCACAGCGGATGGGGGCCGTAACCTGAGCCAACAATGGACAGGATTAAGGGCCACCCAATCTTTACTATGTCAAGGTTTATGACGAACTATTGGGGATACTCGTACTACTATGGCGGAGGGTATCCCGTGGTTAATGGGAAATGCTCCAATTTTATACCATTCTACACAACAGGAACAACAAGAATGATGGCCTCTGATCTTACAACAAGCCAAGGAAACGCTTGGGACATCCAGACACTAAACCAAAATTTCCCCTAGGGATCGTGAGTGAGATTGGGCAAGTTCCGACCCCGAAGATGGGCTACTGTGACAAATGGTATTGGACCCATAATACGAGAGGCATCTATACATACAAGGAAGGTTATTGAGCACTGTCTCGAGAAACAGGCGGTAGCACCACGCGGGAGGGGCCACGGTTTGGATAGGTATGTGGGATCTTGGCATCCAACCTCGAATAAAAGTATTTTTATGGCAGGCTCTCTCAAGCACTATTCAAGTGGCAACCAACCTCCAGACAAAACATGTCCCAATTCTTGAGGTTTGCTTGGTTTTCCAGTTTGATAGTGAAACCACCTCCCACCTCCGTATGATTGTAACTAGAAATTTTGGGAAAAGCCCAATTATGAATCCCTATCCTCCCACATTATTCTCTGGAAACATGGCTGACACTTATAATGGAAATCTAGGATATGCCTACTAAAAATCGAATAGCAATGACGTTGTGGGAAATATGGAAAGCTCGGAATGGGGTAGTATGGGAACAAGTACACCAACCAGCGGAGGATGTGATTGTTACGGTCTGAAGTCATCTGCACAGTTGGACAGAGGCTCATACTGGGGTCGCACGAGCAGCCAATAGACCAGAAACGAGAAGAATTGGGTGGCACCCACCACCGCAGACATGGGTAACTATAAATGTGGATGGGGCTACCTTCGATGACACGAATCAAATGGGTTGGAGTTGGCTTTCCAAGTCTAAGAAAAGGTGTGTTGTGGACAGTCGAAATGGCACATTATATGGAAATTTGGGGGCCGAGTATATAGAAACTATGGCCATTCTGAATGCCATCCAGTGGATTCGAGGGCAAGACCGGTCAAAGGTGATAATCTAAAGTAATGTTCAATATGTGGTACACTTAATTTAGGGGTCCATCTCTCTCTTCTCACCTGTGGGATGGCTTATGGAGGAGTATCGCTCCATACATTTATCTCTCAAGGATGTCAAACTCGAGTATATTGTTAGGATAACGAACGGGGTGGTCTACTGACTAGTTCGGAAGGTTTGTTCTATACATGTTCAGATGTGGTCCGATCTCATTATACCGAAATGCACTACTTTATATTCTAAGACAATTCAATTAATAAGAATACAACTTATGTTTAAAAAAATACCGAGAATTGAATAGTTTTTTTTGAACGAGAGCATAGTAATTTTATTCATCATGACAAAAATCATAAACATAACTTGAGTCCTGACCCTGAGTTCGAGTATTTTTCCAAAACTCCCGTAGGATTTCTGGCACACTTGACCCGTATTTTTTGATCGCTTTTGTATAGCTAACCAATAGAGACCACAAAAACAGAAAAACGACCATAATAACCTAAAGAGCCTGCAATGTCAATTCGTCTAAAACCCCGTAATTGTCGTAGCGAGGCCACCTGGTATTGCTAACTCTCCGGCTTGAGTCGCTGGAATGTTTAATTGTGGTGCGGAGGACGGAGCATACGCTCGGTGCTCCGGATGTGACTTCACCGATACTTCACGTAGAAGCAGATTGATCATCATCGGGTTTACCCAAAATAAGCCGTCCAGTCTTGAGGTGACCGGATTTAGTTGTCGTGGATACAGATCCCGACCTAACATCCCTCCTCTCGGGTCCCAAATCCAGCGACCCTCCAGGATCGCTCCAGCCGGAGACTGTGCCTGCTCACGCCGGTGAGGTTGCATCACTGGTTTCCGATTGTCAGGAGAGACAAATACCGTCATGGGTTGCTCACGAGGGGAGTCGTCCGGTGGGCGCCTCCGGATCAATCCGTGCCCTATGATTTGGTCACGGGTTAGACGGTGCTGGAAAAAGACCTGATTGTATTCAATACGAGGGAGAAGTGGCCGGGTGGAATCATGTCCGGGTTGTGTTGATCAGAAACCATGGAGGTAGTACCTGTAGGCTTTGACTGGTTAGGAGAGAAGGGGCGGTAGGTTTCCAAATCCCAAGGGTTCGATAGATCGGACCGAGGGATTGCTTGATGGCGACGATGATCGGACCGAAGGAGGGCATCGACGATCGAGCGGGGAAGGACTAGACTTCGTGAAGCAGGGAGAACGGGGATGAACCGGTAAGAGGCTGCCATGACTGTAGTTGGGAAGAAGAAAAGCGAAAAAAACCTTAGGGTTCATTACGATAACTGTGTAGTACTTTAATAACCCGGAGGTTTTGGTTGGAGGAGTGCAAGGGGGAAGACCTGCTCGCAGGAGGTGGATAAGTGACCGGTCAGTGACGAGGAAGGGCAGGTAGCAGATGAGGGGCAAATGGAGGCGGAGATGGCTGCGGCCACGGCCGGTGGCGGAGCACAGGAGGCGGAGATGACGGCGGCCACGACCGGTGGCGGAGCACAGACAGTTGGGGAATGGAGGTGGATGGCGAGGAGGATGGATCTGATGTAGGGGCTGCAGATCTGGGCGGAGAACCTGCAAAACCTGGTGATGACGACCAACGGCGGCGCACGGGTCGTGGGAGAGAGGAGCTCCACCGGAAACCCTGTGGTCTAAGGCACAGTGACCGTTGGGAAACAAGGTGTAGGGTTTGCTTCGCAGGGGGAGAACGACGGTTTTTCGTAGATTAGTCAAAAATGTTCATTACTTCCCCTAATTATCTAATTGTAGCCAATGACTGGTGAGAATTGAATAGTTTTTTTTAAATGAGTATAGAGGTATTGTATTACTGTATGACAACGACTTTACAAGGTAGGACATAACTACCCAGGATTCCAGATATTTGTCCCGATCGACTGTAATCCATCAGGCGCTCATAGATCCATAAAAATAGTCTGCTTTGAATCGCAGATCCGAACTTAGAAGTTCCTCTTACCGACATTTCAAAAAAAAAATAAGACCTAAGGTCCTAAACCAAACTAACCAAAGACTTATTTGTCCTAGAAAGAAATACAAACAAGACCTAATAGAGACTGGAAGTAATGCCTTGAATGCGGATTTCGCGAGACTCCCCAACACTGGTAGTCCAGGGTCTTTGGGTATAATCCGTAGACGAACCCTCCCACCCCGTCGGGTCTTCTAATTTTTTCGAAGGAGGCTGAATTGCCTCCATCTGTGGATTATGGATGTCCTTCTCGGCTCTCAGTTGCCGGGTAAGTTCCACCGAACTCCCACGTTGATCTGGAAGAGCTCGTGGGCGACAACGAGGCGGTTCCGGTATAGACTTCGGATCTGCGCCGATGAACAGAAAAAATACAGCCACCAGAGAGACGGAGGCTGCCGAGATCACGATCATGGTGCCGTTGTTAACGTTCACGGCGGGGTTGCAGATCGTGCTCGAGACGTTGGTTGGCGCCCAGATCTGACCGGCAAACGATGGCCATGAGGCAGGAGGCAGCTGCGGGGGTAGGACGACGAAGGGAGCACGGTTCCCGGTAGCTGGCGACAGGAGAGCCACGGTGGCTACTGGCACGAGCACGGGAGGAAGGGAGTACCAGCGAGGAGGCGATTGGTGGCCGGATATCGTGGAGTTGAGATCATAAAGCATGGGGACGACTGAGCAGGTAGAGGGAGCACGCGGTGGTATCGATTGCAGGATGTATTGGTGACCGGAGAAATAGAAGATCGAGAGAGGCGGACGACTAAAAAAGATGAACTCCAGAAATGGTAGTTTTGCACCCCAAAGGTATACAGAGTGCTGCTGGTTTTTCCGATTATAGAATTGAATTGTTTTTTTTTGAAACGGGAAAGAAGTAGTCTTACGATATATCGTTGTGGTTACAACGGAGGACCTAACAGTCCCGGACACCAGCATTTTTCCCGATTGGCCGTGGCCCCTCGGGCGCACATGGTTCCATACAAATAGTTTGCTTTGTTTCGCAGATCCAAACTCAAGAATTCCTCGATCCACTATTTCAAGAAATACATAACTAGCGGAATAAAAAATACCTAACCAAAGTCTTATTTATCCTAAAACGATCAACCTGAAAATAGATAATGCCTTTGTTGCAGATTCCCCGAGACTTCCCGGCTGTAGACGTCCCAGGTCTGTGGGTATAGGTCCCTGACGGTCCTTCCCACCCCCGCTCTAGAGGATCATTCATCCCCCGGGGGATTGTGGTCCCCCGGGCTAACATCCCGTTCCTGCACTTAGTCAGTAGAGGTTGGCATCGGCTTGGTCTCTGGCTTGTGGCCCGTCTTGATCACCCTCGGTCGTGGGCCGACGACTTGTGGTGAATCGCAGTATCCCCCGTCGAGCCAGAGTGCAGTTCATCAAGTCCCCCAATCGCGGATCGGGCCTCTTCCACTTGGCCCCGATCTTCACGCGAGATTTAGGGCTTGGGGTGTCGTTGTCTTGACGTTTGGCTATCGTCGGAGGCAGGGCCAACACCTTAACGGTAGTACTCCGGGCCTCCTGGTGTGCACGGCTCTTACTGGCCGCGAACCTCCTAGGGTTTATTGAGCCCGTGGAGTAGGGATCCCTACTCGGCTGTAGACCAAACCCCGATTGGTCATATCCCGGTTGATAAGCAGAGGACCATGAGAAACAGTGCACCGGATCCCACTGGTAGGCCGGAAACTCGGTGCGCTCCGATGGGGGAACGGGAACAAGGCCCCGAAACAGTGAATCCTGGTACCGGCGTGCCTGATCCCAGTCCGGTAATGGACGTTGATTGCCGGGATTGTCTGCAAATGACCGGACGAACTCCGGCGTGGATCGATGCCAGGGAGACGGTTTCCACCACGTCGGATCGTGGTGCACATCGTGCATGGACCACCCCCGATTATGCATGACCAATATGGGATTGGTTTGGGCAAGCAAGGGGGGGCGCGGTTGATCGGGCTCAGGGAGGCGATCATGATGGAGATGATTCGCCGACCATGGTGACCGGATGGGGTACCCATCACGTTGATCGGGGGAACAACAAAACCATGGTGTTGGAGGGGGAAGGAGATCAACGGCGATCTCTGATCCTATATGTGGTCCAGGCTGAACCTATAGGTCCGTTGATATTATCGTCTGCGACATCCCTTAACGATCAGAATGAAAATAAAAATCTGACTTTAATCAGTCCCAGGCCGCGTTTGAAAGACTGTAAAGTGAAAGATTCTGGTCTCGTACGCCTCATCCCCACTGCCTCTCATGAGGTAGCTACGTCCGACCACACGCCATTAATGTCATCGTTGATCACATCCACACCCCACCAGCATCCCTATCGTCCACATATAGGTCAACCTCTCTACATGTTCAACCAAACCGAATAAGGAAACCTTTATTGAGGTACCATTTACCCCGATGGACCAATATTCTCTAGCATGTCGTCTCTACGAAAGGTTGGTCATCTTCTCTCCAGTCGGCCCTACAACCAAAAGGTTATGCTTCAGGTCATCACGAAGTCATGGGGAACATCCTCCGGTATTCTGGTGGTCAAAAACTTGGAACTGGACGTGTATGCATTCTACTTCGCCTCGATGGAGTCCAAGGACATGCTGTGTCGGGATGAACCATGGTGCTCTGAGCGTGCTCCACTCATTCTTGTTGACCTCCTGGTGCATGGGAGGATGTTGTTGCCACTGTTGGATTTTATCCAACTATGAGAACAAGCTCGGGATATCCCACCGACGGTCATGACAAAGACGACATGTATTATTATGGAGAAAACCCTTTCAAGGTGAGTGAAGGTCCATTGTGACAAACGAGGCCTCTGTTGGGGAGGCAAGATCCGTGTTAGGTTCTGGATGCATCTCAATAAAATGCCAAATAAATTGAGGCCTCTAATAGGGAGGCAAGAGCCAAGTTAGGTTCTGGATGCACTTCAATTGTGGGCGTTTGAGTCATGTAGTTCACGAGTGCATGACAGTCATACACAACATGCTCGGGTTCGACCTATCTCTTGCACCCGACGGAAACACATATATAGGGAAACACTTCTCCACATACTAGAAAGCCACATCCACTTTAGAGTCAATCTTGGAAATGGGATGAGTAAATATTATCTGTCCAAAGTCAATAACTGAGGCTTGGAATGTTTCCTCACACCATCCTTGGAAGGGTATCCCTTGTATAGCTAACCAGATAAATCTCCCACCCTTCAAGCAGACATTGGAAGAAGTAGGTATGCAAGTGAGCCAATCTTGAAGCCAGACCCCATCCCCATCTCTCATTAATTCTTTATGGAATAAATCATCAGGACAGTGAACTAGCATGACCTTATTTCCTAAGGCCTTAATCTGAATTTCAGTCACTCCTTGAAGAGCAATTTCTCTCTTTAGATTCAAATAAGATATGGCTAGATAAGAATGTTGAAGTATGTTAGTATGAGCAGATACTATGGAGCCATGATGCAGATAATCTTCTTATTTCTTGGTGTGCCTGAAAACCTTGGCTCTTTTGAGATCTAAGAAAACACCTTGACTTGTAGAGAAGGGATGAGTTGTATTATGAGGGAGAGATCTATCTCAAGCTTTTGTAACAAATAACTTAAAACCACAAAAGAAACACCATTGAACCTTTGTAGAACTGCATCCAGATTGGCCAAAGAATCTAAATAGATGAACCCATACCATTTACCTCTCCTATTTGGTTTTTGAGCAACCAAAGCTTTGCAGAAACCAGGAGCTCCCCAAAAGATATTCTTAAGCTAAGAAACTTGTGATGCAGGTGGTATGCTAAGAACAAAAGCAGTGTATACTTTTGTGGCTGATGAGCCAAGAGTTAGAGTTTTGTTCCTGTGTAATGGTTAGACATTTTCGAAACCTAGAGGAGGAAATCCCATTGAGGAATATGTTAGTCTTAGTGCCCGTAGTTCAATCCTAAATGTCCAAATGTATATATCATCGTTAGCAATAAAATTGCCCACAATGCGAATAGAACCATAGATCGGGATAGATCACACTCGATAGGTCCCTAGTCAACAAAGCTTCACTAGAAGCGACTAGCATGAAAGATGGCTCTTTATGGCTTACGTTATGTTAGTCATTGGAATGGGATTCCGGAGTCTGATCATAGATATCATGTGGGACATGATATTGGACGACCCGCCCTGAATATGTGTCATAGATTAAGTCATGAACATATTCAGTGTCGTAGCTTATCATGTATCCTTAGACCAAGGAGTCTTTGTGATTGCTATGTAGTCAACAACTGAGTTTGACCTGAGCCTAACGTTGTCCGTAACAGGGCTTCCATAACGGCCAGGATTGGCTTGGGGATGGGCTACATGAGTGACACGAAAGACGGCTAAGGGATTTATCCCTCATACTAAGGTATGTGAAAGATATCGGTTCTCGGCCGTTTGACCGAGAGTGACTGAAAGAACAACTTGTCCATGCACATGATATTGGGTATCATATATTCAGTCATCTCACATATCAAGGAACATTGATTGAGAATAATAAGGATGACGGCTCTATGCCTTATCTCAATCAGGATATCGGAGATAAAAGGATAATGACAGGGACGACGAAAAGGTTAGAATCGACAGGGTCGATTCGTTATGCAGTGTTAGGCAATACTAAATTCTCGTTAGTTGCCACTTAAATAGGATCAAGTAAAATGGGATTTTACGTTGATCTATTGACATGCATAAACCTAAGGGTCACACCGGAGGGTGAAACTCATTGACACATTTATGGAGAATGGCCAAAAGGGAGTTGTCTCGGGACATGACCAAAACTAGGTTTTGGGTCATGTGCCCTTAAGTGAATAGGACTTCATGGATCGAGACAAGGCTTGGAGTCTTGGGATTGATCGCGTTGGATAATGTTGGACATTTCCGGTATGGAAGGCTTGGAGGCGATGAGAGAATCACGGGACCTCGTTGGAAATGGCCACGGGCCATGTTACAAGAGGCCCATGAAAGGACAATGCAACCAAGGCCCATGGAACTAATTAATCAAAGCTTTATTAATTAGTACTAAGTAAGCAAGACAAGGATTAATGTGTTGGTGATTCACCACCTAACCCAATCTTGTCTTGCCATACTTTGTCCTATTTAGACCTTACTTGACACCATACTCGTCCCATGCCTTTAGTTGGACAAGTATGGGTTTTGTTATGTTTAAGTCATCTTTTTTCAACATAACAAACACAAGACAAGAATAGGAAACACAACTTCTCCCTCCTCTCCATGGCAATTTCGGGTTTAGCTAGTTTCCACCTCCATTTTTGTGTTCTTGAGTCTTCAAAGAGAAGAACTACGTGGCTTTGATTCCCATGTGGATACATAGGCGTCTTGGAGACTCAAGCCAATCATTCGTTACCTGGTGTTCTTGTTTTGGTAAGAACTAGTGCTGAATTTTTCTATTGTGAATCCATTCTTTGTTAGTTGTTTCATGGTTTTAATCGTCTCTTGGTTTTCATTGATTTTCTGCTGCGAGTTGGTTCATTTCCAACCCTACCTCGAGACCCAACAGTGGTATCATAGCCGTGCTACCTTCGGGATTCACAAGACGGTGGTCAAAGTTTCGGTTTTGCTTGAAAGTTTCGTTTTTGGCATGTTGTTTTGCTAAATTGTTTGATAACATGTTTTAAATTCTTGTTTATGGATTTAATGCATGTAAAATGAATTTTTGAAAATGATTTCAAATCTGGATATTTCGAAAAAAAATTGATTTTTCGGGTCTCGGTAGCGGGACTCTCGGGGAGCCGAAACCGGGACCGAACGGGGCTCCGTTGGACGGAGCTAGGCCAAGCATGACCAGTAGATGGTTGATATGCCAAGGCTAAACCATTTTGTTAGTTATGACGAGTTTGGAACCGTCATGACGAACTCAAAGATCAAATGTTTATAAGTTTTATTTTTGAACGGTTTCGATAAATCGAGCATCAAAAAATTTCGAAACTTGGCTATTAAATAAAGCCAGAAAATCACATGATGTTTGATAACATGATTTTTTGATAACACGATGTGTGATGTGATGTTGGCATGGTGTACATTATAGCCCTGAGTTCGTTTTAATTATTTATCGCTTTTCATGGCCTGCGAGCCGTTAAAGTTAGCATGTAATTATTCTTTCAAGGTGTGGTCGTCGAACCACTTGTTTCTAATATTTATTTATTCCCGACCTGCGAGTCGTGTATTAAATTGTAATATTTTGCTCAAGACGAAGAAAGGGTGAAAAGGTCATTTGGTGGCTTTTCGGGTGTTGGCATCGGCTTGGAGTCGGTGGAGCTCAAGAAGCTAGTGGGAGTTTGCTTAGGGGGCTATTATGTGCACATATATCTCTTTATGCTTGGTTTAGTTTATGCATGACTAATTCTATGTGTTTTAGAATTGCATGCTTAACTTTATTTACCGAGCATATCACCTCACATGCAAAGATAAAATTGGATTTTTAATCCTTGTTTGTGAGCCCTTAGAACCGTCATTACATTAGATGTAGTTGACGGGTTCGAAGGAAGAATCACATAGGATGTAATTGGAGGCATCATTACATTTGGAATGTAGTTGATGTGCTCATCGCATCTAGGATGTGCCAAAAGTTTTAAACACAACCGGACAAGTAAAAATGGGTCATGTACGATACCTCCCAATTCTCAACACCTTACTACCTCCTCGTCCTATGGGTGTCGTGCGCCTTAGAGGAGCATCCATGGGAAGGCGGGGTAGTAGGTTTGGACGACATATGTGGGTGTCGTGCGCCTTAGCGGAGCACCTACATAGTGGCGGGTCATAGTTGAAAATTGGTGGACCCGACTACGATTCTCAGCTAGGGTTGAGCTAGGGTATCAGATAGGGTAAGCCGTGTACTTAATTACATACCCTAGCCAAGAGTCACATTGGATGTGATTGGACGGGGTCCTACCTACATAGCTCGATTGAGTGGTGAGCCTTCGTTCAGCTTGATCGAGTGAATCAAGGATCTTGGTTTTAGATTCTAAAGGTATAGAATCGATTGTTGGTGTTTAAGCTTGATCTTCATAAAATTTATTCAGTTTACTGATTGAATTTTATCTGTTGTAGATCAAATGGCAAATTCAGCGAACATTAATAGTTTGTCATTAAAAACCATTCTTGACAGGGTCAAACTAAATGGGACAAACTATTTGGACTGGTATAGAATTTTGAGGATAGTCCTCAAGTCTGAGCGCAAAGAATATGTCCTTGACAAGGCTGTCTCTAAGACCATATCAGAGTTACATGAAGTGTCATTAACAGCTGAGAAGAATATCATGGATCTGGGATCCAAGGATGTTCTGATGGTCAACAAGGGAATTGGAAGTGGCAAGGGCGGGGCCCATGCGCACTTGGCGGGAAAGATGAGACACTTGAGAATGTCTTCTTCTACTGCCAACAGCCTAGTCATTGGAACCGAGATTATAGGAAGTTCACGGCTGATCTGAAGAAGGGCAGTGGGACTGCGCCTTCATTAGATAGCATGAATGATCTGAAGAAGGGCAGTAGGATTGCGCCTTCATCAGGATACCTGTATGACCTAAGGAAGGGCGGTGGGACTGTGCTTTCATCTGATATTAAATATATAGAGCTACATCTCTCTACTTCCAAAGATTCATGGGTATTAGATACCAGGACTGAATCTCACACATGCACTAACGTATAGTGGCTGAAAGTAGGAGAGGTTTGGAAAGCACGAAGTGGACCTCAGAGTTGTGGCAACTGCTGTAGGATCCATGAGTCTTGCTTTTCCAAGTGGCCTTGTCTTAGTATTGTATAATGTATATTGCATACCTACTTTTAGTAGGAATATTATATCTGCATCCGTGTTTGACAAGGAAGGATATAATGTTAATATTGGAAATGGAGTTTTCAATGTTCTATGCAATGATATGTTTTATGCTAGTACTAACTTGGTTGGAGGATTGTACATATTAGATATAGGTAACAATGCCTCAAGTTCTATATATTATATTAATACCAAGAGGTCTAAATCCAATGATTTAAACCTAACTCTATTATGGCACTATCATTTGGGCCGCATAAACAAGAAGCGCCTATCAGCACTTCAGAAGTGCGGGCTTTCAGGTCCATTCGAATTCCATTCGATCGATAGGTGCAAGGCTTGTTTGATGGAAAAAAATGACTAAAGCGCCCTTTATCGGTCGCGGTAAAAGGGCGGGTGAATTATTGGGGCTGATACACTCGGAAATGTGTGGACCAATATGTTCGCTGGCCAAGAGGGGTTTTAGCTACTTAATCACATTTACTAACGATTATAGTATATATGGTTATGTCTGTTCAATAAGACATAAGTCTGAAGCTTTTGATAAATTCAAAGAGTTCAAGACTGAAGTAGAAAACCGGCTCGGGAAAAGTATTAAGACACTTCGATTGGATCGAGGTGGAAAATACTTAACCATAGAGTTTTTAGATCATCTGGTGGAGAGCGGGATCTTTTGAGAATGGACTCCTCCCAGAACACTGCAGTTGAATGTTGTGTCCGAGCGGAGAAATCAGACTTTATTGGATATGGTCCGATCCATGATCAGTTGGACTGATCTCCCAATCTCTTTCTGGGGTTATGCTCTAGAGACGACCGCATTCATAGTGAATCAGGCTTCGACGAAGGGTGTGGAAGGGACACCATTTTAAAAATGGTACGGGATGATGCCCGCTTTGTCCTTCCTAAAGATTTGTGGTTGTGAGGCTTATGTGAAACATTTGGTTTCGACTAAGCTCAAACCAAGATCTGAGATATGCACCTTCGTGTGGTATCCCAAAGCAACAAGTGGATACTACTTCTACAATCCTAGTGAGAACATGGTGTTCGTCGCTTGGGGTGGGGTCTTTATGGAAAAGGAGTTTTGTTTCCAAAGACGTCATTGGGAGGACTGTGCATCTCAAAGAAATTCAGGATGGTACATATATGTCCAAACCAATTGACAACCCATTAGAAAGGAGCCAGAGATTTTCGTAGAGTAAGAATCAATTCTTGTTACAATTCCGGAAGGTCCAAGGCGATTGGAAAGGATCAATCTTCCACCTCCAAGATATGGTATCCGGAGGTGACAATGAAGTCATGGTGGATCACGATGATCCAGCTACCTTTCAGGAAGTCGTGGATGGGCCCGACTCCGAGTTATGGCTGGGAGCCATGAGGGAGGAAATGCAATCCATGTCGGACAACCGAGTCTGGGAACCGGTTGATCCCATCAATGGTGTGAGGACCATCAAATACAAATGGATCTTCAAGGTGAAGATGGACATGGACGGCAACCCTCTGACCTACAAAGCTCAACTGGTGGCGAAAGGTTATAGGCATATCCAATGGATTGACTATGAGGAAACCTTCTCCCTAGTGGCTATGGTCAAACTCGATCCAAATTCTTCTTGACATAACTGCGTATCATAATTACGAGATATGGCAAGTGGATGTCAAAACCGCTTTCCTAAATGGAAATTTGACTGAGTACGTTTGTATGTCTCTGCCCAAAGGTTTTGACGATCCGAAGAATAAGGGAAAGATTTATTAGTTGTTGAAATCCATTTATGGATTGAAACGAACTTCTCGGAGTTGGATCCTTCGTTTTGATGAAGCTGTAATTGGATTTGGCTTAATTAAGAACGAGGATGAATCTTGCGTTTATAAGAAGGCTAGTGGGAGCAAGATTACCTTTCTGGTTCTCATTGAAAACGACATCCCAACCTTGCACGAGACTAAAGCTTGGTTGAGAAAGTGTTTTTCAATAAAGGACTTAGGCGATGCTTCTTATATCTTAAGGATTAAGATATGTAGAGATCGCACCAAGAGTGTCTTAGATTTAAGTCAGGGAACCTATGTGAACAAGGCATTGAGTAGGTTCTTAATGCTCGATTTAAAGAAAGGACTCTTACCCACTAGTCATGACATTCATCTCAGCAAGACTCAGTGTCCTAAGACACCTGATGAGCTGGAAAGGATGATGAGAATCCTATGCGCTGAGGGAAGGATCAATCATATATGCCATGACATGTACGAGACCAAACGTCTCGTAAGCCTTATGTTGTACTAGTAGACATCAGTCTAACCCGGGGGAAAGATGATGCTGAACTAGTCGTCGAAGGATGAGTAGACGCTAGTTTTCCAAGACAAATCCAGATGACTTTAGAAGTCAGTCAGGATAAGTGTTTACGCTGAATGACGTAGCTTTAGCTGGGAAATCGTAAAGAAAGATATCGTCGCTGAATCTACGACAGAGGCCAAATACATGGATGTTGTAGAAGCAGCTAAGGAGGTTATGTGGATTTGGAAATTCACGGCAGGGTTGGGTGTAATTAAAAACCCATCCAGCCCGGTGAATCCATTTTGCGACAACACAAGGGCCATTGCGCAAGCTAAAAGCCCAGATCGTATAACAAATTCAAACATGTACTACGGTGCATCCACCTCATCAGAGAAATACTGAACCGAGGTGAAATGAAGATAACCTATATTGCAACGGATGATAACATACCTAACCCTTTGAATAAGGCACTGTCACTGCCTAAACATGGTAGACATGTAAAGTCGATGGGGACATATTGGAGTTTAGATTGGAACTAGGGAAAGTGGGAGATTTTTAGTCTTAGTGCCCGTAGTTCAATCCTAAATGTCCAAATGTATATATCATCGTTAGCAATAAAATTAAAGCGGCTTTATATTACTTATGTGTTGGAGTAATATATCGATGTGTGCTCTGATCTATGCCCACAACGCGAATAGAACCATAGATCGAGATAGATCACACTCGATAGGTCCCTAGTCAACAAAGCTTCACTAGAAGCGATTAGTATGAAAGATGGCTCTTTATGGCTTACGTTCTGTTAGTCATTGGAATGGGATTCCGGAGTCTGATCATAGATTTCATGTGGGACATGATATTGGACGACCCGCCCTGAATATGTGCCATAGATTAAGTCATGAAATATTCAGTGTCGTAGCTTGTCATGTATCCTTAGACCAAGGAGTCTTTGTGATTTCTATGTAGTCAACAACTGAGTTTGACCTGAGCCTAACGTTGTTCGTAACAGGGCTTCCATAACGGCCAGGATTAGCTTGGGGACGGGCTACATGAGTGACACGAAAGACGGCTACGAGATTTATCCCTCATACTGAGGTATGTGAAAGATATCGGTTCTCGGCCGCTTGATCGAGAGTGACTGAAAGAACAGCATGGCCATGCACATGATATTGGGTATCATATATTCAGTCATCTCACATATCAAGGAACATTGATTAAGAATAATAAGGATGACGGCTCTATGCCTTATCTCAATCAGGATATCGAAGATAAAAGGAAAATGACAGGGACGACAAAAAGGTTAGAATCGACAGGGTCGATTCGTTATGCAGTGTCAGGCAATACTAAAGTCTCGTTAGTTTTCACTTAAATAGGATCAAGTAAAATGGGATTTTACGTTGATCTATTGACATAAACCTAAGGGTCACACCGGAGGGTGAAACTCATTGACACATTTATGGAGAATGGCCAAAAGGGAGTTGTATCGGGACATGACCAAAACTAGGTTATGGGTCATGTGCCCGTAAGTGAATAGGACTTCACGGATCGAGACAAGGCTTGGAGTCTTGGGATTGATCGTGTTGGATAATGTTGGACATTTCCGGTATGGAAGGCTTGGAGGCGATGTGTGAATCACGGGACCTCGTTGGAAATGGCCTTGGGCCATGTTCCAAGAGGCCCATGAAAGACCCATGCAACCAAGGCCCATGGAACTAATTAATCAAGTCTTGATTAATTAGTACTAAGTAAGCAAGACAAGGATTAAGGTGTTGGTGATTCACCACCTAACCCAATCTTGTCTTGCCATACTTTGTCCTATTTACACCTTACTTGACACCATACTCGTCTCATGCCTTTAGTTGGACAAGTATGAGTTTTGTTATGTTTAAGTCATCTTTTTTCAACATAACAAACACAAGACAAGAATAGAAAACACAACTTCTCCCTCCTCTCCATGGCAATTTCGGGTTTGGCTAGTTTCCACCTCCATTTTTGTGTTCCTGAGTCTTCAAAGAGAAGAACTACGTGGCTTTGATTCCCATGTGGATACGTAGGCGTCTCTGAGACTCAAGTCAATCATTCGTTACCCGGTGTTCTTGTTTTGGTAAGAACTAGTGCTGAATTTTTCTCTTGTGAATCCATTCTTTGTTAGTTATTTCATGGTTTTAATCGTCTCTTGGTTTTCATTTATTTTCCGCTGCGAGTTGGTTCATTTCCAACCCTACCTCGAGACCCAACAGAATATGCCTCTTGAATCTGTTGATTTGAAGCTGCCACTACAACTGAATTTAGCTTCTTCCCAATCATCTGAGCGCGTGGTCTACAAAGAAGAGTTGATACTTCAGCAGATTCAACCGGAAAGATTGGAGTTTGATCTGTATTTGAGGTCACCGGTTTGAAGTACTTATCATAGAACATCTTTTTCCCATCCAAGAGTTGTGTATGCCCTCTAGGTGAATATTCTTGCGTTCTATCAGAAGAAGAAGAGTATGAGTATCTCTTATTTCTTCCTCTATACTAATCCCTTTCTTTTTTGCATCCAGATTCTTGACAGTTTGCAAAGGCTGATTCATCTTTCTTCTATATGTCCTCCTATGAGCTCTTGGACTGTCAGTCTTATTCCAATTGCTTTGGATCCCTCCGTGAAATCCATCCTAATCTTGCGTTGAGAAGAGCTTGATGTAGAGGATGGAAACCGAGACTAGACTTGATTTTGTTCTTCAGAGGACTTCAAAGGTTCGTTGATTGTTGGTGGATGGATGATCTCCAGATACTACTTCTGACACTTGCCTTTATTTTTGTGATTGAGAAATTCTTCACTTACCTTGCTGTTCTTGAGCAGATCTTCAGTGTTCTTCATGGATACTGTAGCGACGAGAGAGATCAATTCGTGTAGTTCTTTGTGTTCTATTTGTTAAGAGGACTCTTTCCCAGATTTCTAAAGCACTGCAAGAGTATAGGAAAATTGCTTACCGGGTTCCAATAACATCATACTAGTCTTAGTTTCGGTTCCTGATTCTAAGGACTTGGGCTCGCGTCCACTTGCCTTGGGCCTGCCTCCGGCCCAATTAGCTGGTCAGGTTTGTGTTCCATCGAGCCCGGTTGATAACGGTATTTAAAAGGTTGTGTCAGGTGCAGATTTAGAAGTGGCCGGTGATGTGACAAGGCTGGCAGCTCCGGTTTCAGACATCGACGGGTTGGAAGTCTCGGTGGAAACAGGGGAAAAGGAGAGTAGCCCGTGGTAGGATGCCCTGCTCCAACCTCGTCAAAGTCGACCTTCTAACTATACTGTTTTTACTCGTTCGAGAGCACGTTCTTTGACTAGGGAACGTACCGTGAAGGCAGCGCCTCCCATTTCGACCTTGTGGAGGGCGTCGCACAAGGCTCGATAGAAATCGATGCATTAGTTTTGTTTTGTTTTGTTGGTTTTGGTGTTACCTGTTTTTTGGGTTAAGGTTTTTTTCCTTTAGTTTTCCCTATAGCAGAGCTCCTTTTTAAGCGTGTTACTGGTCTTCTAACCTTATAACCTGTTTCTTCTTGAATAATGTTCTTTTTTAATAAATTTTTTGAGCTTAAAAAAAAGGTCTTAGTATATCAATAAGACTAGATATCATTATAATAATAATTTTTTTCTTTTAAGAGTTTTACTATCAAGTCACATACTTGATGATCTTAGAAAGAGTCGATTACTCACGCTATTAAAATTTAATAAATGATAATAGTAGTGTCAATGTATTAATAAAATGATAATGTCGTCCAAGATCAAGATTGACCTAGGATATAAAACCAACAACAAAACCCCTTTGTGGGTTACTGATTGTTGATTCCGAATAATATATCTAACATTTATTCAAAAAAAATCTAAGCAACTTTATCACTCGCTACACCCAACTAAAAAAGGTTTCTTACAACTCCCTTAAATTTTTGTATCTAATTTTATCCTAACCTAGTCAAAATCCTTTAGTTTTTGATTAATTTTTACTTGAGATGACACAATTACCCTTAACTAAATATTCAACTTTAAGAAAGGTCATTTTGTGTATGTTTAAATATTTTGCTAGTTCTCTCGTGCGATTTAGTCGGACGTAAGGATTAGGGTTTCGCCGTGGTTATCGCGTGCGAATTTGATGTCGACGTCTCGTTCGAATGGAGTGGAGGTGTGCCGGCGGTGTGTTCGGTGTGGTGGGTTGTGGCTGCGTACGAGGGTTTGGGTGTGGACATGCGTGGAGTAGCGGCTGTGTAGGTGGTTTCTGAGCCGGAGTGGTCTGTTCCCCACGGATTGTGTGATCTGCCTGGATTAGGGTTCGACTGTGTTGGAGAAGGGGGAACGACGTAGTAGGGTGGCGACGTAGTGTTAGGCGAGGGGAGTGGTGGTCTGTGACAAGTATCTGTGCCTGGTTTTTGCAGTGGAGGGAGAGGTGTGCAGGGTGTGGGAGTGGGTTGTGAAGGTTGCGTGACGAAGGTTTCCGGCTAGGGTTCTACAATCACTAAGGTGAGCGTGTGGAGGTGAGTCCCGGCGTTGTTGTGTTTAGGCTGGTGTGCGGCCTGACCCGGTGAGGGGACTGGTATTCAGAGTACGGGTTCGAACTACTGATATACAAAGGCTAGGCATGGAAGAGATACAGGAGAGATTGAAGGGTGTTGTGATCGACAACGACGATGAAGAAGAGACAGTGATTCCGGACGAGGTGCTCGATTTGGAGGATGAGAAGTACAAAATAGGGCTTGCGGTGAAAGTGTTTACTGGAAAAAAGTACAAGGATGAGATCTTCAGGAAAGTGATGAAGAATGTGTGGAACACAAGCGATGCCCTAACCCTAACCTTAGCACCGGATATCACCGATTTTTTCTTCAAAACCGAGAGGGAAAGGAACAAAGTATTGGACATGGAGCCATGGCAGTTCAACAAAGCCCTAGTGGCCATGGAAAATTTTTCGACTAACAAGAAGGCCTCGGAGATTCAGTTTGAGTACACGTCCGTATGGGTGCACGCGACTAATCTGCCCAGCAAAGCTTTGATTGCAGCCGAGGCAGTGGGTAAAGTAATCGGCAACAAATTGGGGCGTTTTGTGGAGTTTGATTGTGACGAGGAAGGACGTGCACTGGAGGACTACCTCAGGATAAGGGTACGGTGGCTCCTAGATAAGCCATTGAGGAACACCGTATCTATTACCTTGGGGAGGAACGCCGAGCCCACCATAGTGAGGTTACAGTATGAGAGGTTACCGGAGTTTTGTTATCTTTGTGGGAGATTAGAGAACACGGAGAGGGAGTGTGAGGAGGTGGGCGATAAGCCAAGAGTTAAGGAAAAATACGGCTCTCATATGAAGGTGGATCCACCGGGGTTCTTAGGAGGAATGCGTAACGGTACGGGAGGACAAAACAGGGCCGATGGGAAGTGGAGGAAGGAGGAGGATGTGCAGGGAGGTTTGTTGAAACTGATGGAGAAAGGGAAGATGTGAGTGCAGGGGGAACGTAGAGGGGAGGAAGAAACAGGGGGTATCTCAGAGTTTGAAGTGGGGTTGGGATGGAAAAGGAATGACAGTAGCAGTGGAGGGACCAGACAGATGGTTACAAAAACACCTAATTTGATGGAAAAGACATGTGCGGCTGGAGACATTGCTATTAGCAGAATTATGGGAACGCTGAAACAGGCTTTGGATGGAGGGGAGAAAGCTGAAGATCAGGTGCCGAGGTCAGTTAATATGGAGATGGACGGGAGGAGGGAGATGAAAATGAAGAAGGGCACGTTCGTGAGAAAGAACCGAGAAGGGAAGGGAGGTGCGAAAGAGGAAACGGCGGGGAACAGTGTGCTGGGAAAGAGGAAAGATGTTGTGGAATACGTTGATCTAAACCTAGAACCTGGAAAGGTGATTCCTAATCTAGAGGAGGGTGCAATGGAGACAGTGGCGAGGGTTGCGAAGCAACCCCGCCAAGACCAATGAATGCGATAGCTTGGAACTGCCGTGGGCTTGGGAACCCTTGGGCGCCACAGTTCCTTATTGAGTTTGTAACTCGAAAGAAGCTCAATGTTCTGTTTCTTAGTGAAACAAAGTGTGGTCGTGGAACGATAGAAGGACTGAAGAGGAGTTTGGGGATGGAAGGATGCTTCTCGGTTGATAGCAGAGGGGCGATTGGAGGAATAACTATGATGTGGAGGTACGAAAAGGATGGATTTTTGAGAACATTCTCGAACAATCACATAGACATTCATTATGGTTCGAATTACTGGTATATATGGAGAACCGAAAAGGGACCAGAGACATATCACATGGGCACTAATTCAAAGTCTGGATACAAGAGATGACGTTCCATGGATGATGTTTGGGCACTTCAACAACGTACTTAGCAATGAGGATGTAACTGGTGCGAACCCGTATCCTCAAAGTCTACTGACCGGATTCCGAGAGGCCTTAGAGGACTGTCAGTTGCAGGACGTTGAGATCAGTGGCCATCGTTACACATGGGAGAAAGGGAGGAACACGAGAAGATGTATGGAGATACAACACGATCGGGTTGTAGTAAATCACCGGTGGATGAATAGGTTCCCAGACACACGGTTGCTTCATGGGGGTCTATTATCATCAGACCATGCACCGATTACTCTCCATGCTGGTTTGGAAAGGGAGGAGAAAATGAGGTGGCAATTCAGGTTTGATCAGAGCTGGGCGAGAGATGAAAGATGTAGACAGGTTATCCAGGAAAGTTGGCGCATACATTCGCACAAACCGATTGTTGAAAGGGGGAAACAAATGGCGAATGACTTAAGTAAGTGGGCCAGAACACAATATTCGGAATTAGAAAACCAAATTCGAGATTGCCAATATTCGGAATGGGGGGACGCAGGCGGGGGAGGAAATCACAAAGATTCGAAAACATATGAATGAACTACTGTGCATGAAGAATATAAGATGGAAGCAGCGGGCCAAACAATTTTGGCTTAAACACGGAGACGCGAATAAAAAATACTTCCACATGAAAGCCAAAACCCGACTGAGGAGGAATAGGATCCGGAAATTAAAAGACGAGCTGGGGGTGGAGAGTACTTGGCAGACAGGTTTGGGTGCAGTATTGGAGAATTATTTTAACACTTTGTTCACGTCGCAAGGTACCGGGGAGGACTCGATCAGTTATTTAATAGGACCGATGGTCACTGATGAGGAGAATGAGGAGTTGATGAAACCGGTTAGCCCTGAAGAGGTTCGGAAGACAATGTTTAGCATGGAACCCTTGAAGGCTCCGGGGCCGGACGGGTATAATCCGGGATTCTATCAAACGTATTGGGAAGTTGTACGAGAAGACATGGTAGGAATGGTGCAGGACGTATTCCGTACGGGTGTACTACCGGTAGGGCTAAATGATACGAATGTGGTGCTGATACCAAAAGTGAGCAAGCCGGAGCGGGTCAGTGACTACAGACCGATAGCTTTATGTAATGTCATGTACAAGGTCATTACAAAGGTTATTATAAACAGAATGAAAGGTCTACTGACAGGTATAATTTCAGAATCCCAGAGTGCTTTTCTCAAGGGCAGGTTGATAACGGATAACATTTTACTGTCTGGAGAAATTCTACATCATCTCAAGACAAAGAGACAAGGTCAACAGGGGGGGATGGCGATGAAGGTTGATATGAGTAAAGCGTACGACCGAGTCGAGTGGAGTTTCTTGGAGAAAGTACTAATGAGAATGGGATTTGCAGAGGAATGGGTGTTGTTGATAATGAAGTGTGTTCGCTCAACGAAGTTGTGGGTGGCGGCAGAAGGGAGGAGAGTGGGGCCGTTACGTATGGAGAGGGGGATTCGACAGGGGGACCCTCTGTCCTCGTATCTGTTCATTATATGTGAGGAGGGCTTATCGAGATTAATAGCAAGCGTAGAGCAACATGGGGACATAACAGGTGTTCGGGTGGCAGGGAGGGCGCCTAGAGTGTCCTACTTGTTCTTTGCTGATGATAGCTTTCTGTTTTCTATGGCTTCAAGCAGGGAAGTGGAGGGCTGGAAGAATGTATTGAAGGCATATGAGGATGCTTCCGGGCAGAAGATAAATTTCGAGAAGTCCTCAATTACCTTTAGTCCGAACACAAGGACGGCTATCAGAGAATCGGTGCTGAATATCCTGGGAATGCAGGAAGAGATTGACCCGGGGATCTATTTGGGGGTCCCGGCAGTCATGCAATGGAGCAGGTATAAGAGTCCCAGTTACATTAAGGATCGCATTATTAAGAGGTTGCAGGGATGGGACGAGATGTATTTGAGCAAAGCAGGCAAAGAGGTGCTCTTAAAAGCTAATTCATGCCCTTCCGACTTATACCATGGGCGTGTACCTTCTTCCGAGCACCTTGATTAAGGAAATTGAAGTGATCATGAATCGATATTAGTGGAGTCATGACAACAAAAGAGGGAAAGGTATAAGGTGGAAAAACTGGAGTGCGTTATGTGCACACCGTTAACAGGGTGACCTCAGTTTTAAGTACCTCAGTGATTTTAATCTAGCTATGCTAGGGAAGTAAGGATGGAGGCTGCTCCAATATCCACAGAGTTTAGTGGAAAGGGTGTTCAAAGCAAAATATTACCCGAACTCGGAGTTCATTAAGGCTGAGGTTAAAGTGGGCTGCAGTTATGGGTGGAGTAGCATTACGGCAGGCCGAAAGGTGGTAGAAATGGGAGCCATAAGGCGTATAGAGGGTGGCCTGGGGATCCCAATCTCGGACCCGTACTGGGTGTCGGTCGAACCAACTAGTGTTCTCGCGGACACTAGCCAGCTGGGAGAGGAACCAGTGTCCACCCTATTGGCACTGGACCGGTTGCAGTGGGACATGGACCGTGTTCGGGAGGTACTACCTGCACCGCTGGCGGATGCAGCGGGCGCAACACCAATCACACCTGTTACGAGTCAAGTTAAGTGGTACTGGTGGGGCGCGAGAGATGGGGAATACAGGGTACGCGAGGCTTATAAATTGCTGATCCGAAGCAGTGGGAGGTGGAGTTCAACAATGAGGGACGAATTTTGGACCTCGATGTGGAAACTCCAAGTCCCACACAAGGTGAAACATTTTGTCTGGCGAACTTGTACTGGAACGCTACCTACTAGGGTAAATCTGAAAGGGAGATGGGTGGATATAACATAGACTGCGAGGTGTGTGGGTTACCGGAAATAGAAGAACATGTGCTCTTTACATGTAAAGAAGCACAGGAACTATGGAGGAGGAGGGGTATACTTGGACCGGGGGGTGGAAGGAGCCCGAAGGAATGGTTGGGTGACCACTTGGCGGACGGACCAAAGGATAAGTGATGATGTGGTGGGCACTGTGGCGTGGGAGAAATAACAGAGTATGGGAGCAGAAGCATTGTTCGGCTATAGGAATGAAGACTATGGCGTCCACAATTATGCAAGATTGGCGTAATGTGCAAGATAAAAAGGCAAAATTGCCTAGGCCGAGAGCACAGTGGTCGTTGCCAGGGGAGGGGGAAGTCAAGATCAATATTGACGGGGCCCTGAGGGGGAGTGGAGATGGCAGTGGGGGGTGGTGTGTCGAGACTCTCATGGAAAGTTGATTACTGCAAAGTGTTTCATATTTGCAGGAGCTAGGGATCCAGAACTAGTAGAGGCTTTAACTCTGCGTGGAACTCTGCAGTGGATCCTGAGTGAAGGCTTGAGCCAGGGCATAATAGAAGCAGATTGTCTCAGAGTGGTTCAGGCAGTGCTGAGTGACTTGGTCTTGCTATCTCCCTTTGGGGATGTCATCATTGAATGCAGGGGTTTATTACGTCGCTTGGGAGGGTTTAGAATCCAATATGTAAGACGAGAAGCGAACGGAGTAGCCCATTGTTTAGCTAAGAATGCCTTGCTTTGGAAGCATTATGATTGGCGTGTTTTGCCAGTTCTGGATGTACTTTTGCTTGTTCTAAACGACGATTTGCTGCAGTAATAAAGTACTATCCTGTTTCAAAAAAATATATATTTTGCTTATCTTTGGAGGACTGAACTCTATGTTTTAAATAAAAATAATTTATTTTACTCTTAATTCATTGAATAAATTGGGGTTCAACTTCTTTTCATTATCATCTACCCAATAAATGAATAGTAAAAAATTCTCTCTAGAGCTACAGTGTTAGCTACAGTTGTCTCCCTCCAGTGTTCTTCGTGTTCAAGCTGACTGGGTTGGGATTGTTTGGTGTAGTATCCAGGGTGCTTGTTACAGCATCGGATCACCATTTCTTTCTTTCTTTTTGCACTACTTTGGGTTGCTGTTATATCAGTTCCGACCGACTCCATGACTGAAACCAGAGCTACAAATCTGACACTCCAGGAGCAGAGTGGAAGCTTAGACAAGGAAGATTTCTTGCCACATCAAACTGAAGATGAAGTTAGAGGGAAGGAGAAGTTAGCACAGTCACCCTCTTCCTCGTATCGTACTCAACAATACTCTCCAGGTGGGAAAACCAAGTGGTTAGATGGATAAAAGATGTTCTATGATAAAAAAATTTCAACCTTTACCTTCTGATACTGATCTCACACCTGTTTTTGGGGAGACAAAGTTGAGAAAGAACCTGAGTAGCAACATGGTTTTTAGAGCAGCCTCCTCTTCGACTGGACCTCCCCCAGGCTTTGAAGATAGGCAGGGGAAAGTAAAGATAGAGTATAACCCCAGGAAGAATAAGTTCAAAAAAGATTTCTCAGACATCAATCAAGTTGGGAAGAGATGGAGAAGAAGGATTGGACCAGCTTTGAAGCATGTTGGAGATAGAGGTTGGGATCATGTTAAGAGTGGAGATCCAGAATTTTGGGCTTTTATTAGCAACATTCCACCAAATTCCTCATCAACTTGGTTAGAGGATCAATTTAAAGCAGCTGGTCAGATTCTTGCAGTTCAAGCTCCAACAAAACCCAATTTAAGAGGAAGGTGGTTTGCTTTCATCAGGTTTAAAAATGAGGAGGGACTTCAATCTGTGATAGAAAATTTTAATGGGTGGCACCTTTGTGGGTTTAAAGTCTTCATTGTCAAAGCTTGGAGCAAAGAGAATAGGGAGCTTTAGTCTACAAACAATGCCTATCATTAGAGAGAAAAAACCAAGTTGCAGAAGGAGCTTAAGCCAGTACAACCCTTGTTTCAACAAATGGAAAAACAAAGAACTGACATCCAAAATAATGTGGCCTCCCTTGGCTCTGTAGTTACTTTGAATGAAGCAAAACTTCTTACTTCACAAGTGGCCATTTATGTGAGAAATCTGAGTGCAAAAGAAATTATGAGAGAAATGGCTTTGGAAGGAATTTATGAGATAGAAGTGAGCGATTTAGGTGGGAGATGTGTCCTACTGAGCTTCCCAGATAAAGAGTATGAGAAACTAATGGTAGAGGAGAATTCTAGGTGGCTAGATAACTGGTTCATCATCCTCCCCAATTGCCAAAATTTTTGCAGAAGTGAGGGGAGATTTCTTTGTTTATCAATACAAGGTATACCTTTTCAAGGTTGGTGTATAGAGGCAATGGCAGCTGCAATAACTGGAGTGGGAGATTTCATCTATGCTCACCCATCTTCAGTGGAAGGTTTTAATCTAGAATCAGCCTATGTTTTGATACACACACCTTTACTCATCAATTTATCTACTACTACAAAAGTCTGGCTCAATGATTCTATTTTTAATGCACTAATCTCCTCCACCAACACAAATCTCCTGCCACAATGGGAAGCACCTTTGTATAGTTCCTCTAGTGAAGATGATACAAGTGGGAAAGAGGTCTCCAGTAATTTTACAACTCCACCACAGACTTGGAGTCAACCTACCCATAACTCTCCTGGGTTCATTACATCTAAAGCTGATAATGAGGATAAATTGTTGGTGGGCAAAGAATCTCAGGAGACTGAAGATTCACAGGAATTGAAGGCTATTTCTGAGACAGGGATTTTGTTTGCAGTTGAGTCACCACAACAGAAGGTTGGTGTGGAAGATTTTTCAGAGAATATAAGAAGGAGCATGAATTTATTGCAGGAATTTATCCCAAAAGATGTCTCATTAATTTCTACCCCAGAAGATGAGTTGATAAATGCTATTGTTAGTGATTCTCTATCCTCTTTAAGTCCCACAAACATTCCTTCCACAGAAGAGGGTGTGCAGAAATTGCAGACAGACAATTTGTCATGTGAAGAGGATGAAGGAACAGTGATTGCTTTGCCTATTGGTACTTGCCCTTTTGATAAAGATGAAAGCTTACTTGGGGTTGTGGGAACTTATGTGGTCTCATTGGGGACTGAAGTTGCAGTTGGTATTAATGAGAACTTAAGGGTTGCATTAGAAAGTACATTAGAGGGGCCACAAAAAGATTTGCTCAATCTATTTGATTTAAATTTGGAGGGAAGTCAACATTTGACTTCAATTATGTCTGACTCCTCTAATTTAGTTCCTCAACCTTCTCTGTCCATTAGAAAACAACATTCTGGCAAGAGGAAATCAAAAAAACCTCATGTCTCATATGTTTATGATACTAGATCCAGGAAAGGAAAATAAGTTCCTCTTTTGCAGCTTACTGATAAAAGGAAGAAGGAGATAAAAGGGATCGGTTTTTCAGCTGAACATAGGAGTCCCTGGGAGTATTGCAAAGCAATTGGTCTGAAGTCTTTTGTAGCTGATGATCAGGTTATTGATCAGTTTGAGAATCTGGAGGCTGAGATAAATCAAAAGGTCAACTTTGACACAGAAACTGAAGATGACTTAGAAGTTGTTGAAGCTGAGGATGCAGTACCTGGTGAACCTTGTCTAGATGAGATACAATCTCAAGCAAGGTTGGATCAATCTCATTAGCTGAATTATGATGATCCTCTCTTGGAACATGAGAGGATCCTCCTCAGAACAAAAGAGGAGAGCTTTGAGAGGTATAATACAACATCACAGACCTATTTTTATAATGTTGCAGGAGACAAAACTTCAGAAAATGCCCTTATTTTTTCTGAGATCAATTGGACTTTTTAATGGCTGGGAATTGACAAGCATTGAGGCTTTTTGGTGGTCTGTGCACTATTTGGCATTCTGAATCATTTAAGGTGCAATACACTCAACCATTGAATCATGCAATTATCTGGTTTGGTTTTGTTGAAGAATGGAAGATAAATATGGCCATCATCAATGTGTATGCTCCTTGCTCCTCAAAATTGAGGAGAGAATTATGGAAGGAACTGGTCTTACAAACAGGAGCCTTTGGAAATTTCTACTTATTTGCTGGGGATTTTAATGCTACTTTGAATACCTCTGAAAAAACCCTCCCCTCCCAGTCACTCATTTCTATTAGAGACTTCAAAAAATTTCTCTGTGATGCTCCTCTGGTTGATCTCCCTCTAAATGGGGGAAAATATACTTGGTTTCATTCTAATACTAAAGCTTCAAGGCTTGACAGATGTTTGCTTGCTCCACAAGTCATAGCTCAAATTCAAAATCTTTCTCAGAGGTGTCTCCCCAGATTAATATCAGACCACAAGCCTATCCTTCTAGCTGGCCCTTTCATTGATTGGGGTCCTAGACCTTTCAAGTTTCTAAATGCTTGGTTGGATCATCCCTTGTTCTACTCAACTGTTAGCCAATTTTGGCTTTCTAGAACATTGTTGGGGAGCCTCACTATGTGATTTGGATGAAATTGAAGCAGTTGAAAAGTTTCCTAAAGTAATGGAATACTGGGGTCTTTGGTAAATTGGAGTTAGATATAACCTTCCTTCAACAACAGATAAATGAATTGGATGGGGTTCAGGAGTCCAGAAGTTTGACAGATGAAGAAAGATCTTGTAGAGCTCATTCTAGTGCCCTCCTTATTCAAAAATTAAAGGCTCTGGCTAAGGTGTGGAGACAAAAGGCTAGATCAAAGTGGATCAAATGTGGGGAGAGATGCTCAAAATTTTATCACTTGCTTGCCAATTTTTCAACTTCTAGGAAGAGGATATCCCAAGTCACTAAGGAGGGCATTACTCACTTCCCTCCTCCACAAATTAAAGAAGCAGCTAGAGCCCACTTTGCTAGGAGATTCCAAAAGAACTCCTCCACAAGTGTGGATATTTCTAATCTACCCTTTAGTAATATTTCTAATACAAAAGCTGAGTTTCTAGAGAGGCATTTTTCAGATGAAGAAGTGTTATCTGTTGTTATGGATTGTGATGGTGAAAAAGGAACTGGCCCTGATGGTTTTACACTGAAGTTCTTTCAAAAATGTTGGGGTTTCCTACAGTATGATGTATTAGCATTTTGCCATCATTTTCATCAGACTGGAGAATTGGGGAAGGGCATTAATTCTTCTTTATTCACTCTCATCCCAAAGGTGACAAGTCCCTCCTCCTTTGATGAATACATACCAATTAGCTTGGTTGGATCTATCTACAAAATCATTTCCAAAGTGTTAGCTGTTAGACTCAAAACTGTAATGGACCAACTTGTTAGTGATGTTCAAACTGGGTTCATAGCTGGGAGGCAAATTTTAGATGGCATTTTAATTGCTTAGAAGTACTTCATGCAATCAAATCTTCTAAGGAAGAAGTCATTCTATTCAAGGTTGATTTTGAGAAATCCTATGACCATCTAGATTGGGGTTATCTGGAATTAGTCCTCAAGATCATGGGGTTTGGAGAACAATGGTGTTTATGGATGAGATCTTGCTTTAATGCTTGGGCTTCAGTCTTAGTTAATGGGTCCCCAACAGTGGACTTTCACCTCAGTAGAGTTCTGAGACAAGGATGCTCCTTGTCTCCTCTACTCTTTACAATTGCAGCTGAAGGACTTCATCTTATATTGGAACAAGGAATTATCTCAAGAAACCTTCAAGGCATCGCTTGTGGCAGTGGGGGCCCTATAATATCTCATTTACAATTTGCAGATGACACACTAATATTCTTAAAGGCTAATATCCCCCATGTACAGAATTTGAAGACATCTCTTTTGGCTTTCCAATTAGCTTCTGGTCTAAAGATCAATTTCTCCAAGTCTAAAGTGATCTTATTAAACTCAAACCTGGTTGAGGAGAATCAAATCACTGCAATATTGGGTTGTGAAGGGACACATCTACCTATTAACTACCTTGGTTTTCAATTGGGGGCCAATCCAAGGAGGTATAACACCTGGACTTCTGTGATCAATAAATTCAAGAAGAAGTTGAATCTATGGCAAGCTAAGACCTTGAATTTTGGGGGTAGAATTACTCTTATAAAATCATCTTTATCATCCTTTCCCCTGTACTATCTGTCATTATACAAAGCCCCCAAGAAGGTTCTCAAGGAAATGGAAATGTGGCAAAAGAGATTTTTATGGAATGGATCAGTCACTAAGAAGGTTCTTCACAAAGTCAGATGGGATCTAATTTGTCAGCCAAAAGAAAATGGGGGTTTAGGCATCAAAAGCCTATATATCATGAATTTTGCACTGTTAGCCTACTGGTGGTGGAGATTTGCTTTGGAAACCAATTCCCTGTGGAAAAAATTCATCTGTGCAAAATATGGTTGGAATATTGAAGAATGGGATTTATCAAAAATTAATATAGCAGGAAATCACAATTTTCTTAGCCATGTCCAAGCACTGTTAGCTGACCAAAGGTTTTGTAATGTTGTGGGCTTTGCTGGTCTGGAATGGTTTGTCCAAAATGGTCTGAGAGTTCATTTTTGGGAAGACATTTGGTTGATTAATGTTCCTCTGAAGACAAGATTTGTGAGACTTTATCACCTGTGCATACATAAGAATAGAAAAGTGGCTCATTTCTGGAACAATGGCTTGTGGCTAATCAATTTTAGAAGACAGATCAGAGGTTGGGAAGTAGGGCAGTTCAGAATCTTGTCAGAGCTGCTTAATCTCTTCTCTTTACAAGATGCTGGGGAGGATAAGGTCACTTGGAAAATTCATGAAGCAGGCTTTAAGGTTAAAAGGATGTACAATTATCTGGAGGACTCTGATTTACAAGACCAAACTTGGAGCAAATACCTTTGGTCCCCTCTTTTGCCTCCCAAACTTTTCCTGGACAGTAGAGGGTTGAATTTGGGGCTAAATGACACAATTTGCCCCTTCTGTGCCATGGACTTTGAAGAAATCAATCATTTGTTCTTAAATTGTACCAGGTCTTGGCAGCTTTGGTCTCTAATACTTAAATGGTGGGGGATCCAGGGAGTAATGGCTGGTGATTTCCTATCTTTTATTAAAAACTGGTTGGATCTGGGTCCTTTGAAGTCTGCAGATCAATGGAGGATACTAATTTTTGTCTCAATATGGCATATTTGGCTCTCAAGGAATGATCTGGTTTTCAATAACTCTGTATCCTCTCCTGACATAATCTTCCGCAAGATTCAAAGTTATACCTTTAATTTGGAATGGAGCTTGTTCATTAAATATAGACCCTTCTCTTTTTTAGAATGGCAGAAGAACCCTTGGTTTTGCATCAGGAGGAAGTGCTGTACAAAGCTTGGTGGTTCAGTTTAATGATCTCTTGGGGGGTGAGGGGGTGTTTTTAGGGGTGGTGATTTTATGGTTTTTTTTAGTTGTAAGGATAGGTTCATTTTGGGGCTGGGGTTTCTGATTCTGAGTAATCATTTTTGAGTGTGGGTGCTTCCTTTGATCCTTGTTACTGTTCTGAGTGTGGTTAGTATTTTAATGTATAGGTTTTGAGAGCTTACTTTTGTAATTTCTGTTGTTTTGGTTCTGTCCCCCTCTTTTTCTCTCTTGCAGGCTTACACTTCAAGTTACTGCTTCTGGGGGTTATTGTTGCCCTCAGAAATCTTGGGGAGTTACCTTTAATGGTTTGGTTGCTGAGGAGTACATAATCACTTTGATTTGGACCTTGGGGATACACTGCTTGCTGCATAATTTGACAGGCTCTCATCTAATTCTCCTCTTAACTTAGGCCCTCAGAAATTTGGGGTACTTCTTTAAGGCTCATGTTGAACAAAAGCATCATTTTTAATGAAGAGGTGCATTGGAAAGGTTGGGTGTTGCTGCATAATTCCACAGGGATCATATGCCTTTGGAGACAATTGCCCGAGATCATTTGAAGTTAAAAGAAGGTTAATAGTTTGGAGGTGCTGTTGGGGTGCAGTTTTACTGTCTTTCCTTGCAAGGCAAGTAAATGTTGGTTTGAAAGATTTCAAGTTTGTTAATGGGGTTAGTTTCTCTCCTTTCTTGCACAACAAGTTAGGGATGATTAGTAGTATTAGATTGGGGTTTCATTTTGTTTGAGGTGTGGTGAAATTAGTTTCAATGGTGTATTTGGAGGGACTTAATTGTCTCTTGGCCTTTTCTTCTCTTCGAAGAATTGGCTTTTATAAAAATAAATTGCTGATAAAAAAAAATCAATAAAAAAATATATTCTTAAAAAAAGTTGTCTGAATCGAACCAAAGAAAATAAAAGAAAAAGGATTTCAGGGCATTTTTGTCACTTTAGATATATTTAACTTTTCCACCCAAATTGATAAATGTTGTTGGTATAAAGTTAGATTAACACAATTAGGTATTGCAACAAACATTTTTTAGTTGGGTGCAGTAATCTGATAATTGCACAAATTTGAATACAACAATTTAAAAGTTTTCCTAAATTTTAAGAGAAAGTCAAAGTACACACAGTTATATTTTATTAATTTGTTTTAGATACAAAAACAAAAATAAAATAAAATTCTCTCTCACTAATCGAGAGCTAAACCCTAGCCCTAGTCGTCATATCTCTACGACCATGGTGCTCCCTTCCTCTACTCTTGTTGTCGACACATCTAATGTCGTTGGTGTTGTAGTCACTGTCGGCCCTGTCACGTTGCCCTCGGTGCAATCCTCTCTCTCGGAGACCACGTTGTCTATTAGAGAGCCTCAGTCTTTAAAACCCCTGCATAGGAGGAAGCCAAAGCCAACCCTAGCATGGAATCCCTTACTGCGTTCTCTCACCCCTATGGTTCTATCGACTCTCTCTACACCTCCTTGAAAAAATGTCCTACTCTGTATCATCACCACCGCGTGGGGTCGGGCGACAGAAGGCCTTTTCATCAGGGATCTTGGGCCGGGCCTCTTTGGCTTCTACTTCCAGACGACGGAGGAACGATCATGGGTTTAGGGGAATGAGCCTCGGTGCTTTGATGGCCGGCCCCTCTTGCTCGGTGATCTGGACCCCCTTTTCCCGGGATCTCCCCGCGCTGGACTAGCTATAGCTATGGGTTCATGCCCGGGGTTTTCCGTCGTTGGTTCGGACGAAGGAAACATGGGAGTCAATCGCAGGCGCATTAGGGGCTTGTGTGAAGGTACCCTGCGACTAGTGGGGCATGTGTTAGGGAGCTACTGTTCGGGTGTGCTATTGGCGCCTTATTGAGCGCCCCCTCAGGAGGAGTCCGGTGATACGCTTCAAGGAATTCCCGGTCCTGTCAAGGTTGACCTAACCTATACAAAGTTCCCGAGTTTTTTCTTCAACTACGGGAGAATGGGGCACGCGGTGCAGGATTGCGAGCTGTAGATGCGGGGCACCCTAAGGTATGACACCTCTATCCTTGAGTTTCAGAGGGACAAGCAGGTGAAGCCATACGCGACATATTGGAATGAGCCATCGACGGGCATACCTCCAAGCTTCGAGAGGCTTTCCCCAAGAACTGTATCTAAGTGTTCCTCATCTCGTGGGAGGAGACCCTGAGTTTCCCTGAGCACTATATCTAACCATAAAGAGCCTCGGGTTAACACCAAGCCTGGGAGGGTTGATACAGGTTGGAACATTTGGTGACCTGCCAACTCTCTAGTAGCCGGGTCACTGAAGTTTCAACGCCCATTCCTCTTATGCATATAGATATTGGAGGAACTACCATCGGAGGAGTCAAGAGGACCGCTGCTGCTGCTCCTCAGGATGACCAGGCGAGGGCTGGAAAACAGTCCCGCCAAGAGAAATGTTAGGTTTTTTAGACTTCAGGGGCTGGCTCCGGGAGGGGTCCCTGGTGAAAGCTTTGCCTCCTAGTACTGATGCAGTCCTTGGCTAGATTTCGGAGCAGGACTTCCAATACCGATCTCTCATCCCTCATCTTTCCTTCCTGCCTATATAGCGCTTTAATACCATCAGTGACGGTTCTAATAATTTAAAGATCAGCGAGCATTATGTTCTATGTCTATTCTTCCTCGTGGTCAGGGAGTATGTTTCCTATCACACATCTATGTTGTGGATTTCTGAGTTATAATATTGCACATTTTAATCAAAAAAATCGTTATAGTTATGTTTGACAAACTTTATATAATTATTAATTTATTATATTAATAAAAATCTATACATAAGTAGGGATTTTATGAAAAATATATTATCTTATATAAATTTATTAAGTTTACAAATGGTTAAAATTTTGACTGGAAAACCAGAAATTAGTTCAAGAAATTTAATTACTTTTAAGTACCAACTTACAAGAGATGTAATGTCTGATCTTTTTTTTTTGTATGTTTACGAATGGGGAAAAATCAATTAAAAAAAACTATTAATCACATAATTGTAGGTTTTGTTGATTAGCAAAAACTCTCTCAATTTTGAGATCCTCTCCTAACTTTAGCCGCGCGAAAACTATGGTGCTCTCTGTCCCCGCTGCTGACATCCCTTCTACGATAATTCCGCCCATGGCTGATGTCGTAGTTCTGATTGGTGACGCTCCCCTGGCATTTCCTTGTCCCCTACAGACCGCCCACGGTGCTGGGGATACGAGTCGTCGAAGGAGAAAACGTAAGCCGACTTTGGCGCCCTTTACCTCTCCACCTCTGTTACCGACGTCGATCCTCACTAATCTGGGAGCGGCCTTGTATGGGGTCTCCTCCTTCTTGGGACCAGCCCCCCGGCCCCGGTCGCCAAGCCGAGACGTAGGAGGCCCGCCTCGAAACGCCGACCCAAGGTTACTTCTCCTGCAAGTAACGACCTCCTAGCCCTCCCCTCTCCAAACCCTAATTTGCCGGCCCCCCAAAGTATCCATGACCTCGCTCTGGCTCTTCCTTCCAACGAGGCGCGGTTCCTAGGGTTACGCTATCATCGCCATCATCAGGCCCTCCTCCAAACTGGGTCTTGGTTCATCATCTCAATGGCGGTGCGCCGGGTAGAGTTACTTCACCCTCGCGACATGAGCATGCCCTGGTTTCCCCCACTTCGGATGCATGAGTTAGGGTTGTGACTACGTCGGATTCTAGCCCTAGTAGGGTACCGCCGGTGCAGCGCGATCCGGCCAAGGGGAAGGCACCCATAGGGGAGCTTCCTAGGACGATAGTGGTGGCTCTAGGGTTAGGTCATTGCCTCCCCAATCAAGAAAAGATCTCGTTCATCCCGATGTGCCTTGTAACTACGAGAGGAATGATACGGGACCGGTCGCAGCACTTGGATACGGAGAAAGTCGCTCCTCCCTTGGCTCACTTGGTCTCGGATCTGCAGGCTTCCCTGGTAGGTCTCCAAGTCGGCTTGTCGTCATGCTCCTTGGAAGAGGACAACGAGGTCGAGGTGATGGTCCTGTCTTCACGGGCAACAGTGACGACCATTGCCCGCCAACAATGGGGGATTATGGGGAAACTGTGGTCTCCAAAGACCACTCGTAAGGACACTCTCATGCGTATCATTACAAACGCGTGAGGAAGGGCTGCTAAAGGTCTCGTGGTCAAGGACCTAGGACCGGGGCTTTTTAGTTTTTACTTCCGGTCCCTGAGGCTCGGGCATGGGTTCGAGGCAATGAGCCTTGGTGCTTTGACGGCCAGACCCTACTGCTTGGTGACCTGGACCCGTGTGCTCAGGAGATGCCAATTCTTGACCGAGTACAATTGTGGGTGCACACAAGGGGTCTACCACATATGGTAAGAACGAGGGAAACGAGTACCTCCATTAGGGACGCGTTGGGGGCATGTGTGGATGTCCTATGTAACCTCCATCAGGGACTGGCCCTAGGAGGGGTCCCATGCTGATGTCTTGCCTCCCACCATCACCACTGTTGACATCCTTCAGGATTTCCCGTACCCCCTCCCCCTTTTTGTATTCTGTCCCTGCCCATGAGGCGTCAAAATATCGCTTGTGACGGTTATGGTACTACAAGGATCAGAGAACCATTATTCATGCTATCTGTCCTTTTTGTGGTCGAGGAGCCTGATCCTCGACGCACAGTAATGTAATTTCTTTTTCGATATAATAATATTGTAACTTTCGCTTAAAAAAACACTCATATCTCATATCTATAAAAATCAAGCGACTTAGAGCTAGAGTTAAAATAACATTGGGCGACACTGAAAAGACTTGGGCCAAACGTGTTGACATTGGGCTATGACCAGATTGTTAGAGATGACCGTAGATCAGCCAGATTAAAATAAGTGGGCTTCAACAAATCCACGTTTTGGGCCTGACCCATCAAGCCACTGATTAATTGATGATGTTCATTTTAGAGGAAATTGTATAAATAAATCATCTCACGATCCCCTGTTATACATAAGGATAACAGTAAAAAAATATGTAATAAACTATGCGTATTTTTGTAAATATCATCTACCATTTTTTTATAAATATTATTTCTTTTTTTATTCTTTGCTCTTGTTTTATTTTTTTTCTTTCTTTTTGTTGAATGTAATTACCAGAGCAACTTAAAAATAACATGACGTTAGGATATGCATAACTTTAAATAATAAGATGACAATTTGTACCAACTTTACTGTGCATAACACATTTTTATGGATGGAGGAAAAGGTAGAAACCTACCCTTCTGTTTTAGTCACGAACAATAGCTACCCATTGTCTAAAACTGTTAAATACGATACCTAAAATATTGATCACTGACTTCTATTAGTAGAAATGGAAAAAATATTCTATTTTATTAGTCAAGTGACCGTTAAACTGTTAATTGGTGAGTGAAATGACAATTTTTCCCTTACTCGTTAAACATTATGGATTTTAAAGAAAAAATGGCCATTTCCCCTTATTTAATAGTATATTAATAAATTATAATTTTATAGTAATAAATAAACTATGCAATTGTTTTTTTAGAAGGAATGAAAATATTATTAATTAAAGCATTCAGGTGATCGCAAAACTGTTTCCGCCATACAACCAATAGCTAGAATAATATTGAAAAACAATGACTGACAAATAATTGTTGCTCTGGGCATAAGGGCAGTCGGAGGGGGGGGGGGGGGGGGGGGGGGGAACTGATCGAGCAGACCAAGTGGAGAAAGTGTAGTGGTGGACCTATACCTCCCCCGGAAAGTTAGCGTGCGTCGTCCTCCCTTGACTGATATTTGTAGGGCTCCTAAACGCAGGAGTGCTGACCCCGAACTAGTAGGGGAGAATCTTGTTGACTGTTGGCGGAACCGTTGCCACCTTACGTCTAGGGAGGCGGTACAACCGACCGACCCCTCCCTAGACACCGTTGGACTCATTCCGCGAGGCGAGGGTGCTGGAAGCCCCGCGCCGCTGCTGTAAATGATGCACCAACCCTTATCGGCTCTCCACAAATGCGAGAGTCCGTCAATAATTGGTTCGGGCCATGACCCACGGACCAGGCCCGGCCCCCATGACCCACGGACCTCCACGCCCCAGCCCCAAAACCTGCCCCGCGAATCGGTGCTCCACGCCCCGTCCACGTCCCGTCCACGTCTCCGACCCGCGTCGTGATCCACGACCCAATCTAGCTGACGCCCGGCCCGCTCCCGACCCACCTCATTTCGGCCGGCCTTGCGTGCGTCCGCCATGAGCCCGATACCCCCTGTCCCGAACCCAAAGCCCAACAAGGGGGGACGGAACCCTAAATATCAGTTCCTTCCCCGGCCGCCTCACCCACATCGTTGATGTCGCCTCCGTCTGTGGTTCCGATGCCGACGACACCACCATAACGTCTCCGTCAACCTCTACCACCGGTGCCCCTTTCTTCTCCGGTGCACCAACCTCCCACTCCGATAACGTGTTCCACACAAAAGGATCAGCAGCCGTCGCCGGAGCCTCCTGCGATCTCCTCACCCGCGGACGAGGACCCCTCGCTGGCAATGATCGTACCAGTCCCCTACGGTGATACATGGCTGTGATCCCAGCACCCCCGTATCTCCTCCCTGCGCACCTCGAGGAACCCCCAACCTTGTTGAGTCCTCCGTCGTCGTCGAGAGCGTCATGACCTCCCTCTCCTTCCCTATCTCCATCGCCCGCGACGACACCGACTCCGGCGCTGTGTACTCAGACGCCGCACCCTGCGAACGTGGCGAGCCTTCCTCCACCGCCACCTTCGCCGTGTTATCCTTGATCACCTCCATGCTCAGCTCCCAGAACCACTCCGAGGCGTCACCGGGCTCACTAGACAATTTGGCAGCCGAAGTCACCATTGATTGCCAAGGAGAATCGCAAAACCCAAGCAGAGTAGCGGCTGCGAACTGGAATCAGTTTGCTAACATAAGATTATTAAATTTATACAATTATGAAATAACATATCTGAAAAATATAAAAAATAATAAATTCAGAAAATAAGTAAAAAAAGAAAAAAATTAAATTTAGAAAAATTAATAATACTAATTTTCCAATTAAAAAATCAATTAATTTTATGAAAAAAATAAAATTAATTTTCCATTTAATTTTATGTTACAAGAATTAGAATAAAAAAATATAGAAATCAATAAAATTTATAGAATAAAGTTCTCTAAATTAATATAATATTATAAAAAATAATTTCTTAAAATTAATAAAATAAATAATTAATAGTAAGTATTTAAAGAAAAAAAATTGGAAATTTTTATAAAATTAAAATTGAAAATTAATATAATTTTTTAATTTATTAAAATCTAAAAAAAAAATCTGAAAATCAAATTTTTTTGAATTATATTAGTAAGAATTCATAAGTAAAAAATAAATAAATAAATAAAGAACTAATGAAAATGGTAAAAAAAGGATATTATTTTTAAAAAGATATAAAAATGTTAGAACGAAAGATTATATAAATAAAATTTTATGATTTTTTATGAAATTCAAAGAAAATAATGATTGATAAAATAAAATAATAATATTACTATTCATAAAATTAAACTTTAAAACTCGAATTATATATGAAAATGGTGTAAACTAGTACATTATGTTGTGACCTTGTGTCAGCATAATAATCTATGTGTTTTGATGATGACAAGTATGCATATATTTATTCAAGATCAAATAAGTCTTCCTATGTTTATTTTCATAAACCAAAGATATTTATAAGTGTTCTTGTATTTTTGATACATGTGATTTTCGGATTTTTTCCGAGAGAGCAACTTTGGTTGCATTTGATGTAACTTCGAAAAATCATATAAAATTCATTTCTTTATAAAATTTCGATTTCTTGGATGTTTTAGAAAGCTCTGTGAGTATACTTTTGATTGAACAAACTGGTTCTCTATTTTCATACTCCATAAAAGAGTAATGGACAGAAAAGTGAGTAGACATCAAATCTGCCAGAACAGGTAAAACAAATTTTCTTGGCTGTCTTTATTGATTAAAATGGTATTATCTACCAAGTAATAATAGACCTATGCTATACCATTGGAAATATACATGAGTCTATTTTCTAACCCAACTGACCTTACTTGATTTGGATTCTTGTGGAAAAAGTTATGCTCATTTGAAAAAGCAAAGGTCAGTGCTGAAATTTCTGGCAGCAAGCATGCTCATCATCTACTTGTGTCCAATGAAGTTGTGCACGAAATTTAAATCTCCAAGTACATTTTCAGACCTTCAATGATGATCAAGGAAGGTTATGGAAGATTCAAAATGTCTACTTTGAAAGGGTTCAAGTCCTACCAATAGGATTCTTGTAAGTATGATCATTAAGATATGTTTTGGCTAACTCATCACTCAATCTCTCTTCCCTTATTTAAAAATATGATTTCTCTTGATTATTTAATCCTTTTTTATTCATTCAAATTTATTTTGAAATAAGAGAAGTCATCATTTCAATCTTGAAATGTGTTGATGACATTTCTTGTCAAGATATGCCACTTGACTTTGCACTCAAGTATTTCTTCTAACAACTCTTTTTTTTTGAATTATCAAGTGCCAAGTTTTTGTCTATAAAAGCCCTCATTTGTTTCTTCATTTCAAGACACAACACTTCTACTCTTTCTCTACAAAAATTCAGCACAAAGTTCTTCTTCATCTTTGAGAGAAAAGTCATTTTGAGAGCTCTATTCTTCTTTGTTCAAGAAATTGTTTTCAAAGTCATGAACTAATAGTTTCATATATTTTGATCTTTGAAAAACATATATTCTTATTGTTATATCTTTTCTTGAACATGTTATGCTCTCTTTGCAAACTATTTTGAAATCTTCTTCTGTCAAAATCATCTTGAGCTAAGCCTTACATATCTTGAAATCATATATAACTTCTTTGTACTTCATCTTTATATCTTGATTGTAATTGAGGCATTGTGTTTATTCTATATAAGATTAAACATATTGTATTGTTGTCTCTTGGTGAGTTGACCTCAATATCTTCTATTGTAATTGGCCTTGTAGACTAGAAAAGGGTGTTGTAGTTGGTTGCAAGATTTGTTATTGCAAAGTGTTGTAGTGGTTGCAAGATTTGTTCTTGCTTCCCATTTGGTGTTGTAACTTGCAAGATTAGTTCTTGTAAGACTTTGTAACATTTACTATAAGTTAGTAAAAGGCCGAAGTCTAAGTGAGTGTCTTAGTGTGAACGTAGTAACTCTAAGGAGAGTTGTGAACCACGTTTATCTTGTGTTGGTTTTCTCTATCTTGCTATCTTTGCTTGTTGTTCGAATTTCCGAATTTATTTTTAAGTTGCTATATTTTGTAATCAATCTATTCACCCCCCCCCCCCCCTTTAGATTGATTCCTTGGGACCTAACACATTAGAAAATTAGAAAATGAAGGCTAGGGATAACTTTTTGGGCTTTTATCGTACTGCTCCACCTTTTCTTCTTTTGTCTTTTTCGATTATCGTGTCATGTTGACGTAGTATAGCCTGTCTGTCTAGGGACTCCACCACTCCTACTCTCAAACACCGTTGGTCTGCCACAACTGCCCTCGTGTCGCCCGCCCATCTTGTCAACCTCCATTACCCTTACACTATTACCACAATATATCCCCAACCCCTCCCCCATATGAATTCATCCCCCCTCTGATCATGTCGCCAACTCCATCTAGAGAGTTCATCAAACCTGTCGAGTCGAGAAGGAAACGAGGTCGGCCACCACACCTTTCGCCAGACACTTGGTGTCTTACGAGGGGTCTCCCGGCCCTTATGCCGCCTCCTACTACCATGTTAAGGTAGACCCTTATTTTTTAAAATCGAACAATCAACACGAACAAACAGTACCAAGAAGCTAGCATTCGAGATGCTCTTTGGCTATCCATAGTGGCGTCGAAACGACGCGTATTTGGGTCGTCGAATCCGATGTGGCAGTGGAAAAATGCATCGAATCTACGAAAGCGCAGATTCAACATCGAGGATTTTGTAGACTCAGCGATCCGTCGAATCGAAGGATTCGGGGCCCAACCGAATCTTGGACCGACGTACGGGTAAGTGCCGCGTGGCACAATTAGTGCTTAAATAGTCTCAACGCTTCGTCTTCCTCACGATTCTTCTTCACCGCTTCTTCTTTCTCTATTTATTCGACTTCCTCCACCACCGTCGTTTCTGTCATCATCGTTTCCACCTCCGGCGTATCTCTACCGTCGTGTCTACCACCGACGTTTCTCCCTCACCGTTTCTCCCTCACATTCCCAAACCTCCGGCTTTGTGCCACCACCGTTTCCGCCAAAGTGTTTTCTCGACCGGACGACAACACCGTTTCTCCAGCGTCGTTTCTCTACCGCCTGAACGTCAACACCGTTTCTCCAGCGCTGTATCTCCACTACAAGAGCGACACTACCATTTCTCCACCAGCATTACGTCGACATTGCCGCTTGTCGACCTACCTTGTCTTCGACGTCC
The DNA here is from genome assembly GCA_963921825.1 of Erodium maritimum. Taxonomy (NCBI): domain Eukaryota; kingdom Viridiplantae; phylum Streptophyta; class Magnoliopsida; order Geraniales; family Geraniaceae; genus Erodium; species Erodium maritimum. Next base: position 116,763,711 of record OY997588.1, read on the forward strand.
GATTCTCCTCCAATGGTCAACAACACCCCTATCGAAGGGTCATCCATGGTGTTGGGCTCGAGCTCCACCCCCCCCCCCCCCCCCCCCCGCCCTGTATCACGGTCAGCTTGAACCGGGAACACAAATCTCGTTGATGGTCTTGTACGCACGCCTTATCGTCAACCCACCGAGGATACTCATGTACCGGAAATGGAGTCGGCCTGAGGAGGTCACGTTGGTGTGTGTGTGGCTCAAAATGTCAGAGCAAGGGGTTGTCCAACATGGAAATGCCTACTAGGATGACATACGGGGGAAACTCGACCATGTGACCCGTCAAACCCCGACGACTGAGCGGTCCACCGAGAACTGCAACTATCATTGGATCGTCATCAACTGAAGGGTCAAGTGTTTCAATGAGTGCTGGTCGGAGATGAAGCGCATTTACTAACCCGGTTGGTCAAACGCACATGTCATGGACATTGTAGAGGAAGTGTACGCCGAGAGATTCGAACATTAGTTCTTTTAGCACCATTAGTGGATTCTCGTGCGAGATCATCCATGTTGGAGGGGGTCGTAGACACAAATGTAATCAAAGATAACAAGTGAGCCGAAAATGGTTTTAAAAAACTAGTCATCTTTGGAAAAACCGGAGGACCCACATCCGATGCTGAAGAACCGGTAATTGTTTTTGGAGGTGTAATGTGCAGGAAAACTTTAAATTGTATTCTAGTTGTCCATAATAAAAAATGACGAGTGACGTGGGTTTCCTAATGTCATTGTTCTTAGAACATAGCAAGTATTGTCTGGTGATCGTATCTTCTGAACGGTCACGTGACATTACTTGCCATGTTCCTTGAGCAATGACATTAGCGAATCCATGTCACTTTCCATTTTTGATTGTGAAATACCGAGAAAACGATTTGAAGTCCTTCGTCATATTACACCCTTAGATCGATTACCCAAGTTCAAGAAGCTGGTTTTCGATAGCCAAGAACTAGTAATTCATTTGGAGGTGTAATGTGATGACATGAGTAGTAAATTTAACCTTATTTTCCCATAGTCGAAGAAAGCAAGTGACATGAAAGTTGGAACATAATAATTCCTGTCACGGTACCACATATTTGATACGATCACGTGACACTATTTGCTATGTTCCCAGCAACACTGCCAATACAACTTCCATGTTACTTGCCATTTTTGATTACGGATTACCGGGAATAAAATTTAGCATCGTGTCGCCATATTACACCCCCAGACCCATTACTCAACGTCCAAAACGAAGGCATGTAGATCGTATTGCATTGTATTTCTATTCAAAGGTTTCAAGAAATATTAATGAAATTTATTTTGGTCGGGTCGGGTCGTCTTGCATTTTTTTTAAACACATCGATTTGGAGAACTTTTCGATTTTTTTATATACACAATAGATTCCCACTATAATAACAAAATCACTAAACCCACGAATCGGATCTAATCCGGATTCGTTTTCTCTTAAATTTACCTAATTAGATCAAGATTAAACCGTTTCGGGTCTAATCCATTATAGAAGGTCTTAGAATCATTTACGGTTAATCACTGCAACGGTAACATTTGGGGGACCAGGACGATGGAAAAGTGTTGGCATCCAAACACTTCATTCTCGCCAAGGAAACGAAGGAGATTCTTTGCCAACACTATATCCAAACTTTTGGTGGAGTCCATATTCTACTGTTCCAAGTCCTCGAAATTCTATTCCATTTCTATAACGGTCCTCGATTTCCGCGGGAACTCAGAAAGGAACAAGCTTGAGTCACAAGAAGAAGAGCCACTTTCCTTTCTTTTTCCCACATCGCGTATGTAATGTAACACTCACATCACTCACCAAAAGGGATCTATCTCTTGTTTACAAGTACAATTTCGTGGGTTTTCAGATTCCTTTCCCTTCCCCTTCACTTTTCCATGATTTCACTTTCTTTTCACTTCTCCTTTTCCCCTCCTCTTCCCTATTTGTTTCTTCCTTTCGGTAATTAAAGTGGAAAAAGGACAACCAACAACAAATAGAGATGGTGTGGCCTGTGGATTTGTTTCTTACTATTACTAAAGGTGTTGGTTTTAGCTTTAAGCTCACGTTTTTTGGTCCTATTTCATGCTTTATCCCATCTCCTCCGCAACTCGGCAGTTGTAACTACCTTTGTGTTGCTTTGACACCTAAAGAGAATAAAAATGTGAACACGACGTAGACTTCGATGTCCTTGATCAGATCGAGAGCTCCGTGTTCTATGATTAGTTATAGAATTGGTTTTTGATAGGGAATAAAACTTCCTAGTCGAGTTCGGGCCAAGGAGAATGATCACCCCGTCCCATCTTGTACCCAACATATAAAATAGAACATTACAAACCAAATATACAAAAACGCCCCATCCCACTTTGCTGCCATTTCTAAGATGGACAAAATGTAGATTCTTACAAAAATGTGACTTGGATTGGACCGGTCTGTAATCGTTACTTAGCCCAATCACATTGCATGCTGGAGTAAAAGAAGAGGATGGCAGATAAAGGGGAATTTATAGTGCTATGGGATTAATAATTATTAAAATGTTTTGGTAGTGAAATCGGACAGGAACTAGTTCCGAGGACGAATTGATTAAGGAGATCCATTTCCCAACCTCCCCAAAAGGCACTAACTACCCAATATAAAGCAGACGGTGACATATACATATATGTTATAATAACTCATATATAAAGTTCTATTTCAATAGATTAGCTTTGTATGATCACATGCATTCGTATTGTTTTGAACCCATGAAATTATGATAATTAAAATGCAAATGGTTTCTGATCTTTATTGTATACTGCAATGTTGTTAGAGTTTCACGTCTAAAAATATGTGGAACACGTTATGGTTAATTAATAATTATTTCCAACATTTTTATATTGATCTAAACTATTATAAAACAGTCAAGGTTTAATACAATTCTTGCTATTCGAGACGCTTGGAAATGTATTTTTTGATCAACGAGATTTTTTTATTATCCTTTCGACCCAAACGTTGGATTCAGAGGATGCTGTAAAAGTAACCTGATTACAAGCTCAATAAAACGAGCACTGAGAGACCTAGAATATAGGCCAATACATAGCTAAAATACAGCAAACGAGATGTAAAGTCCAACAATTAGGAATTACAAACCGAACTAACAAGCAAAACCTGAGAGAGAGGGCCGAGATCTTGCGTGCTTTATGATGCATGACTGAGGAACTCTGATCTATTCAGTTATAGAGAAGTTTATTTTCGATCCATCTCTTGACATGCTTGGAAATGTTAGTTACTAGAATGTTATTTGTACAAGGAAGCAAGAAACACATGATAGGAGAATGTTGTACAAGAAATATAGACCCAAAGTAGTAAACACCTTTATATGATTTCTTGTTTACCATCTTTATGCTATATATATGCTGCATTGTTACTCACTACTCTTGTGTTCATATTCCTTGACAAAGTCATGCAGCCTCATCAGCTCTTTATTCTCTCCAACTTCATAAGATCGAAAAGTGGAGCTAGCTTATGTTTTAAGCTCTCTCTCTCTCTCTCGGCCAAAGAATCTCTAAGTCCTTTGTGATTATCTTGTTACTTAATCTTCCTCCTCCTCCTCCTCCTTGTCCAGCCTACCACCTTTTAATCATCACCACTTAACTTACTTAGTACTTAAGTTAATTATTTAATTAATGTATAGTTGTTCATCAACTATATCATCATCACATGATGGCTAGTACAATAATAATATATATGTATTCCCATGCATATGATTGCATGGTCCTTTGAATTTCCATCTGTGTCAATATGGTTAGGAATATACAGCCAGGAGCTGATCTCACATTGATATTATTGGTGATCCTTCCCAATATGATATTCATGACCCCAATGTTTTTGTAGTCTACTTATATACCTCACCACCTACCCATTATTAATTCAGCACATGGCACCTCTCCGATCATCGACCTTGCCCCCACGTTTATTCTTACACTCTTGAAAACTTCGATTTAATACAAACGGGTTTCACACATTTAAAATCGTAAAACTGAACTCTTGTTTTTCAGCTTCATCGTTATCTTGATTCAAAAATAGGAAATCGCTCTTAAAGAAGATACCAATTAAGTTGGTAAACTTCATGACATGCAATGTTTATTGTATGGCATATGCTTTGTAATAGCATCTAAAATGAGATAACTATGATTATGTTGCTGCATCTGGCACATGGGTGTTCTTTCTTCTTTTGTCTTCCAATTGTTTTAAAATGGTTGCTTACCCAGAAAGAGCATATAATAGCACATGGGTCATGTAGAAGAAAGGAGACCCAATAACCTCTCCAAAACCTCTTCTTCAATGCCTTGAATTGATTGATATGTGTTTCCTCAAAACTTCTGCAGATTTGTTCATTGCTTCATCAAACAAGATAGATCAACTATGCAACTGAACCTAATATTATTGTCTTTATTGCATTATTTGCACCCATATATTATATTACAACACAAAACAAGCTAAAAATGAAACCAAACCCAAAATATAACTAAGATTTTGCTCTTCGGAGGCCATATAAAATTGAAGGGTTAATTACAATTACCTACCCTTAAGTTTACACGATTATCCGATGAGTATAGCTGTGGTCTAATTTGAAACACAGAAGCCTGAGACAATGCAGACTATGCAGTGTAAGTTACATGCATATATCTGAGACTGAGGGATTAAAAAGTCAAATGCAAGCGTGTATAAGGTAGCTTTCATGAGTAAAACTCAACATTCCAGTTTTTGAAGTAGGTTGGTAATTAGTTGGAGGTAGTTGATGAAACTTTAAGTTTTTATTCTTCTATTGTAATTTCTCATCAATTATTGATGTCTGCCTTATGTTATTGGTGCATGCATTTTCCTCTCTCTCTCTCTCGTTTATAAATAAATAGAAAAAAAATTATCTGTTACAACGGTAAAAAAAAAATATGAAAGAAGACAGACAAAACATAAAAAAAAAACACTTGCATATATATATGACAAAACATTTCACCTTATTCTACCCTGTGAAAGGAAAAAAAGGATGCGTATCAATTACTTAAAGTAATTCATCAACAATAATTCACCAACAACAACCAATTTCCATCCCCAAATCAATCCTCAATTGATGAGTTTGTTGGAATTGATAATTCATGCTGATCGATTATGTATTCAAATGATCTTGATTGAAAATAAAAATTTAAACATGATCGAATTGATTCTATAAACAAGAAATTGTAAGAGAAGGGAAATTAAAATCAATGAAATATATTATATATTGATGACAACAAGTAGAATGTCTGGGATATGAATTTATATTAATTACATAGATGGGCAATCTATTGCAAATTACACTAATTGTAATAAAACTTCTTCTTCTTTTTTGAGGTGAGAAAAAATAATGAAGAGAGCATTGGAAGTCATTTACATGGGCAGCTCCGCTTGACGAAGCTGGAACGGAAGAAACCTTCCACCTCGTCGGCGTTGGCTGCCTCGAAGAAATCCAATTCCACCAGTTTCCGCTTGCACGCCACCGCCCTCTTCGGCTTCATCGGCGCCGGCGGACACTCGCTCACCCTCGGAATCTTGTGTTCGTCCGCCGTCGGCGTCCGGCAGCCGTCTTCGGTGACGTCTACGTTGTTGTCCGTATCTGGTTTGTCGTCTCCGGACCGGATCTTGACGATCCGAATTGGAGGACAGAAATCGAGATCGGCGGACATGGTTTACGGCGGTGGGAGAGGAATGGGAGGATGTGTAATATTTATGTGGATTATGGTCTACAAAAGGAGGAGAGAGAGATTTTGAAAGGCGTGAGCTACAACGCCAAATATATGAGAAAGAAAGGTCGTTGGGCTACCGCTAGCTGCCTTTTTTTTTTTTTTATTCTTTTTTAAATATATTTTTATTATCATACATTTGTAGGAGTATATTAATTTAGGTTTGGTAAAAAATATAATCTGGCCTCGGAATTGGGAATTAACTTTTCAAATATTTTTATCATCCATGCAAGATCTATTTATATGTTTTCAATACAAAAATAAGAGCATCAGCAAGTTGATGGTGATTTGCCAACGTTTTAGGAACACCGACAATAAAGCGTGCATTGCAGTGTTTTAGCCGAAGGTTTGGGATAAAATTTTCTCATCCGGCGTAAATCGTCTTTGTTTAAGCCGGCTATTTGGAATATTGGGAGAAATAAGCCTAAACACATTTATTTAACCTATATTTAGTTTCTTAGAATGCACACATATAAAGCGTGCATTGTGGCGTGTTAACCAAAGGTTAGGGATAAATTTTCTCATCTGACATTAATCGTCCATGTTTAAGTCGACTATTTGGAATATTGGAAGAAATAAGCCTAAACACATTCTATTTAACCTATGTTTAGTTTCTTAGTATGCACACATATTTTATTTTAGCGTATTTTTATTTTATTATTTAACTTTAACCTTTTAGTGTTTGTGATGCTCTAAGGTTAAAACAAAAAAGAGAAGTGACTCACATTTCAAAAAGTGAAATAAATTGTATAGGTACTAGGTACAATGAGTATTGCATGTAAGAACATGCATTCAAAATTTTTGTAGGTATATTTATTTTATATTCTCTTACTATTGTAATGCAGTTGGGAAAATGACATATATTTCTTGTTGTATTAGACATAAAAAACCGAAAGAGTTTAGAGGAGGGTCACATGGTTTTGGGGTGCGTTGTTTTTGTGTTGTTGTGGGTTCCGATACATGACAATATATTCTCAGCTGAAAGAAAACAATGAAGGGCCAATCTGTACATATATACCTTTTAGGAAAACAATTTAATTGTGTTTTAGTATATATGTTCTCACTTATGGATTCCTTCAAATCTTTCTTTGTTACGAAGATACAATTGGTGTGAGTGCTTCATACAATTCTTATTACCAAGATTTTTGTCCTTGATTGGTATGAATTCACTGTTATTCTAAATACAGAGATCCACACTTATATCCTTATACTATTATTTATTAAGGCAGTTGCAAATCCTTTCTCAAGGCTGAAATATCAACCCTATTGTTTTTCTTGAGCGGAAAACAAACACACAAAGAGAGAAATACAATTCGGCTATATAGATCGTTCTTGGACAGTTCATTATATTGGTTCTAGAACTGTAAACGTTAAGAAATGTAAATTTGAAAAAACAAAAGAACAAATCCTAACTTGACATGAGACAAGTAGAGTGCCTAACTAGTGCTTGGTCTTTTGATAAGAACCATGAAATAGTTGAATAAATTGCACGACTTGATCAGGGATCACAGTAATTGGTGGAGGAGGATGATCAACTGTAGCCAATCGTCATGGGGATAGGACGTTTCTCCTCCTTGACGTCTCGGTTCCCCATAAGTCCCTCATTGGATCTGGCGAGACTGCATAACAGACCTTGCCTGATTGTTTGGGACAACACAGGCTCCTCCAACTATGTCGACGATCGTGCACTCGCTCCTGGCGTGGGAAGCTTGCACAAGGAAAATGAGAACAACCGTAACAGGTTGTCATAGATAATCGCCGGAAACACACCATCCTTCGGATACAAGGACGTTGTAGAAATAACAAGGCTGCAAGAGGTATATAACTCACGAGCACGAGCATCCTCATGAATATGAAGATCTCATGCGCGCGGTAACATAATAGGTGATAACTTGGGGTGGCTAGGGTTGAGAGCTCTCAACCACAACATAGTATTTTTTTTCAGACCGAGTAGTTAGTTCAATCTTTTTTATTATCATCAACCCTATTTTTGGTTAACTATTGATTCATAAATTCTTATTTGAATCATAATCATCAAGATTTCATAATCGTGATATGGAACATAATTATCGAACATTTTTATACATCATTTGAGACATGGTCGACTATGAGATTTAGGTATCTCAAGCAACCAACATTTTTCTGCTCTCATGTATTTTTTTTTAAACGGGTCAGATATATAGGGTTGGGCTTCCACAACTAAACGGTCAACCTTATTAGTTTCGTGTGGCCCTAGCTTTATGAACAACTGTTTATTTTTCTATGTTTCTGAAGTAGGTTCAAGTTCAACACCTCTATTTCCAGAAAAACAAAATTATTCCAAAACAAAGGACCTAATATTTTATCTTTATTCGAACATTTTTATTAATTAAATAAACATATATGATATCCAATACAAACCACTCTTATCGTACAAATTAAGGACTAATCTAAGCCACAGGATGCGGGCAAGATAACATCATCTGAGCTAGGGATGTCGATGGGGCGGATATGAGGCGGGGAACGCGTTCCCCGTCCCCGTCCCGCCTCACCGACAGTCGCCCCATCCCCGCGTTGACCCCATCCCGCGGGGACCCCGTGGGGATGGGGCGGGGAACGGGGATTTTATTCCCCGTCTCATTTTCGCCCCGTGCGGGATTTTATTCCCTACTCCCATTCTTTCCATATTCTCATTACCCGAAAAAATACACAAGTGTCAAATTTTCATCCATTTTAAATGATGTTCATATTTTTATATGTAAAATCTATATCAAAACACAAGTGTCTGAACCAGATTATTGATAAATTTGAATTGTTTTTTTAGAAAAAAATAAGAATTTTGAAAATAAACCAAAGTAACATAAGAATGGTATATCCATGGTCAGAAAATACCCCAACAGTGGCCACATTTACCTCGACCAAGTCTGAAATTACAGAGAAAATAGAAAATATACCTGCTGAAACCGTGTGTGATTGTGTGTGGTAGCCATGTGTTATGTATATATTATTAAAAAATTATTTATTTTAAAACTAATAGTACGGGGTGGGGATCCCCGCGGGATGGGGACTGCTTGCCCCGTCCCCGCCCCATCCCCGTCAAAGTCCCCATTTAAATCCCCGTACCCCTTCTCGTTTAAAAAATCCCCGTCCCGAACCCACCCCACGCGGGGCGGAGACAGGGATCCCCGCGGGAGACGGGGCGTTTTGCCATCCCTAATCTGAGCACGTGCGATGCTGACACATGGTCTTTTCCGCGCGCAGCACGTGTTGACCACGTGCACGCGCCCATTGTCACGCCCCAAATCCGGTGTTGACCGGACTCGAGACGTGACTTAAAGATAATTTAAAGTTAACAATAAAAGTGTCTCAAATCCAATAAAAACTCTCCAAGTTTAGTTCAATCAAAATATCTCAAGTGAAAACTCCATAATAAATCCTTTAAACATAAGGTGCATAACCAAAAGAAAAACCATAACGTCTCTAAAGATAAGTGCACCCGGACCCACAGAAGCTCCCGAGCCTCGAGTCCACTACTCATCAACCAAGCCTATAAAAACAGTAAACAAACAAATAGGGGTGAGCTTACGCTCAGTAGGGAAAATAAATAACAAGGGCAGTCTTTAAGTTTAATAAATAGAAATTCACAATTTCGTTCGAGTCTCAATGATACAAAGAACTAAAAGATGTTGAAATACGGGATTAAAACAGGTATTTAACGCTTTTAAGAAGCTAGCAATAATCATAGAAATCAAGGAAAACAATACCCTTCTTAACAATCAAAAGAAGATAGAACATTTAAGTGCCACCGTGGAACATGAAGTCTCCACACTCCGATCCACAATACTCTTTGTCTCATGTCGGATTTTCCCTCGGCCTAGAGGAGACGCATGACATCACAAAGACGTATAACATCAAGAGTACCAGAAACATCCATATGAGGACGCATTCATCGGAACCCTCGGAAACGTCTCCAAAAGACCATAGACCATCGGGAACCAAGGTAATGCTCCCGCAGGACGCATACACTTAGGTGAATCAACAAGTAACCATTCCCCGCAGGGTAAACCATCCAATTGCCCCACAGGGTTCAGTAACCAATGCCCCGCAGGGTCCAATAACCAATGCCCCGCAGGGTCCAATAATCAATGCCCCGCAGGGTCCAATCCACCGGCTATGATACTACCCCACACCAGTACTTTCTTCGGTGTAGGTACCATACCGAATCACAAGTCATCATCTTAGGTACTACCCCACACAAATATTCCCCTTGGTGTAGGTACCTTACAGACACTACCCCACACCGCAGCGTGGATGCCATACCGGTATAGAACCCAACTTAAAGACTCATAATAGGAAGCATACTAAACAATCATGGAGCAACCAAAGCTTAGCAAATCACAATTCTATCACAACACACCACAAGAATCAATATAGCTTTACACTTACCAATATACTTACCAGTCGCACTCCATCGGTCTATCATTCACCCGATCATGTACCATTTAGCACAATCAAATACACTCAATGTTGATACATTCATTCATCCAAGCATTCGATAAAATAACCATTCAAGCATTCAAGTTCCACATTCAAATCATCTAGTTGCATTAGACTCTTATCTTATCCAAAACTAGGCAACCAAGGCATGTGAGGCAAACACAAACAATCCTAGGGCTCATCTCGGCCTTTCTACCAGTAAAGCAATTCCCAAGTATTGAAAGCGACTTAAACTAGTTATTCACATCTTAATCATGCATACTAGACACGTCCGGTTATTAGTAATTGGAAGACGATTATTCTAGTTATTCGCATCCTATATGCAGTTCTAGGACCTATCCGATTTTATTAACCTAATAGGCATACTAGGTATTGAAATGCAAGAGGAGTTAGTACTTTCCCTACCTTGTGGTCTTCTTCTAATAAAACTTCTCACTGTTGACGACCGGGCCAACTCCGTCTTCTCGGGCGAAATCCAAGTTCTCGGGCAAGGTCCAGTCTGGGTTTAACAGATAAACGGTCCAATCAGTTCTCAAGTGTCCAAAAGTCCTTTGATTCGTCGGAATTTGTCCTTTAATTGTCCAAATTAAATTAATTAAACAATTAATTAACCTGATTTTAAAATGATTTTCTTTAAAGCTCGGTTGACCCAGATCCGAGCCCGAACCCAGTCCAGAACCCGGATCCAAGTCTGAGTCCAGACTCACCCTAACGGATCTAGTCCTGGCCCGGCCCAAGTACAACTAGGGTTCAGTCAGGCCCAAGGCCCAACTGAACCGGAGTTGTCCTGGCCTAGTGCCAAGCCTGGCCCAAGACCCAAGTCTGCTAGGGTTTCAGGCAGGCTCGAGTCTGGCGAGGTCAAGGCTACGGCGGCGGTTTCCGGTCTTCGCGTGGTGGAGGACGGCGTCAGGAGGAGAGTGAAGGACGAGGAAGTGACGCTGGAGAGCAACCCGAGCTTCTCTGCCCAGATCTAGCGGCGTTAGGGCTCGCCAGCGTCGACAGGCCAGATCTGGAACTCGCGAGCTCCGGCGTTCCTTCTCCGTCAAACCCCGCCCACACGAGCTTGAGGCTCTCGATTTTTAGGAGAAAAGAGAGAGAGGAAGGTGAGGAAGCTCATGACGAGGCTCACCGGCGCTGATTCCTTCAGTTGGAGGTGCGACGGAGCTGGGTTGAAGACGGTGGTTATGGCTTGGGTTCGCGTCGGAGAGGAAGGAGAAAAGGGAGAGATGGGGCTTTCTGGGTGTTGACGGTGAGGGAAGGTCGGTGGAGAAACGGGAGAAGGTGAAGGTGAATGGTCGGAGGAGGAACGGAGAAGATCGTCTGGTTCTTGAGTTGAGAGCGTGGGTGCGAGAGGAAGAAGAGACCCTCGGGAACCGTGCGCAGAAGTGAGGAGCTCGAGCGGCGTCTCATCGCTTTTGTTCTAGGGTTGGGCTGAGCTGTGACACGGGCCAGACCTCGTGAGGTTTGGGCTCTTCGTGATTTGGGCCCTGTCTGGCCCAAAACCAGTTTTAACCCAAATCCCTTCTTTTTCTCTTTTTTTTTTATTTTTCTTCTCAAAGCTTTACTTGTTGCAAAAACTCACCCAACGTTTCATTTCTCAAAATAATACTCTCTTAAAATACGTGGGGTTTTACATGGTACCAGCACCGTGTATGCAAGGTACTAGCATTGTGCTATGGAAGGTACCAGTACCGTGTTAGGTAAGGTACCAGCACTTTGCATAGTATCTGCACTCTGTATGTGGGTATCAACACTTTGTATGTAGGTATCAACACTTTGAATGTGGGTATCAATACTTTGTATGTAGGTATTAGCACTGTGTTAGGTAAGGTACCGGTACTTGGTGCGCCCATCAGCGCGGAAAGTGCCCACGTGTCAGCATCTTGCGCGCCCTCATGACATCAGCGCGCGTGCATCCTGTGGCTCAAATTAGTCTGTAGTTTGCACAATAAGGGGTGGTTTGTATTTGATACATGTTCTATGTATATGTATATATACCCCATTTTATCAAACAATTTAATATGTGATATGAAGATTTCATTAATGAATTTATGTTTAATATTTTTAAAAAAGTATTGTTTTAACTCGATCAAACTTGTATAATTATATTCTCGCATTGAGAGAAGCAATCTAGTAAGAACCATCGCTTATCGTACAAAATAGAAAACGATTTGAATCATTCATCTACAAAAGCAAGAGTTGATATGTTTGTACATAAGATGACATATCAATATAATTTAGTCTTATATTCGATTTTTTTAGTCTTACTATCAACGCTTTGAATGTGGGTATCAATACTTTGTATGTAGGTATTAGCACTGTGTTAGGTAAGGTACCGGTACTTGGTGCGCCCATCAGCGCGGAAAGTGCCCACGTGTCAGCATCTTGCACGCCCTCATGACATCAGCGCGCGTGCATCCTGTGGCTCAAATTAGTCTGTAGTTTGCACAATAAGGGGTGGTTTGTATTTGATACATGTTCTATGTATATGTATATATACCCCATTTTATCAAACAATTTAATATGTGATATGAAGATTTCATTAATGAATTTATGTTTAATATTTAAAAAAAAATATTGTTTTAACTCGATCAAACTTGTATAATTATATTCTCGCATTTAGAGAAGCAATCTAGTAAGAACCATCGCTTATCGTACAAAATAGAAAACGATTTGAATCATTCATCTACAAAAGCAAGAGTTGATATGTTTGTACATAAGATGACATATCAATATAATTTAGTCTTATATTCGATTTTTTTAGTCTTACTATAAACAAAAAAGTATTATAGGACAAGAGCGGTTTTCATTAGACTTCACATCCTAGCATAAATAACGTAAATAATAAAGACATAAATAAAATTATAGCTCCTAACTTAAAAATTTCTTCATCAATAACTTAGTATTAATATATATCAATTATAATTTATATCTAAAAGTTATGGAATTAATATTTTAAATTTGATTATAACAATAGTACAATTTCATTATTGTGAAACGTGACAAGGAAGGCGCACCAACCTTGTCGCCCTAATGTTAATGAGGTGCATGCAATGTCACTATAGTGGCGTTGCATTAGTATTGGGGGAACATAGCAAATAATGTTGTGTCTCCCTAGCAGCACAACGACAATAAAGTTTTGACACGTCGTGTCAGCATGTTGATTACGTCTCCCAAGTAAGTCCATTAATAAGTTAACTCAAAAAACGCACCCCTAATTTCCCTTCCTTGCCGATGCCGCCGACGTTATTCTTTTTCTTCCCGATGAATTCACGACATCCTTCCCATGTTGCGATGGCGTCGGTGTCTATGAGATCCCGTCCGCCATCGATGATCGTTTCGTGTACAAAATCGATTGTGGTAGTAGGTAAAACACATCTCAAATCAGTGGTGATCTCTACGGCGGCGGTCGCAGCAGAAACCTCGGTCTCGTCTTCGGAGAAGACTCTTTCGGTTGCGAGGGCTGTTGGTGAGAATTTTGACAACTCCACTTCATCCCGGATAGTGAGCATTGAATCAGAGGGGGGGGTGGGGGGTGGGGGTAAGAAGAGTAAGGAGACGGGGATAAGATATTGTTGGAGACAAAGGCTCCTTATTATGCTTTTGTAATAAATTTTCCTCCGTCTTCTTCGGCATCTTAGATTGAAGAGGTGTTTGGGGAAACGAGAGTGGTAATCCGTACAGTAATTCTATAGAAGCAAAATCTCACGGAGGTTTCTTTGGGGTTTTGCTTCTCCTGTAGTAAAGAAGAAGTATTGGAAGCAGTAAGGGCCTTTAATGGAACAATCTTAAGAGACCAGAAGGTGTTTGTGGAAGAGGCTTATAATTTTGAATGGGTTTGGAGTTTGAACCTTAAGCATAGTCTTGGGTCAAGGAAAATAGAGTTTGAAGCCCATTTACAAGAACAATCTCTCGTTGGGAAGACAATAGACCCAAAGGTCAGTTAGAGAGTGGAGGTCTCAGAGATGTTGGACATGGTGGATCAAGATTTTTTTTGAGTGGCCCATTCTGATTAGGAGGTTGGAGCTTTGTAGAGATTCTTGGTTGATGATAGAGGGTTTGTTGTCCAATTGAGGGCATTAGGAAGCCAAGTTTTCTTGATCAACTCTATGGTCAAGAATTTGGACGAGGTCTCTCGAGTAGAATTCCGGATTGGCTCCAGCAATGGTTTGTAATCATTCTAAATAAATCCAATCTTTGTGTTAGAAAAGGTCACTTCTAGTGGTTCAAATTACGGGTGTTCCAATTCATGGCTGGTGCCGTGAATCCTTTGAGGTAGTTGTACGATGGTTGCGTACATTAATTCTCTTTCCAGAACAGCCTATGTCAAGGTTTCGTTGAGGGATTCTGATATATCTATTCTGTGGAGTATTGTAAAAGTGAGTCGTTTAATGCCAAACTCTTTGGAATCTATGACTTTGACTCATATCTCTATATGCATGGTCAGTAAAAAATGATCCTCAAGTCAAAGTCGCACTAGCTCTAACTATCGCTTTAGGCTAGAGACGAGTGAATATACTCGCTCCTTTATCTATAAGAGTTCTACCATTAAGGAAATGTCCCCTAATACCTTATAGGAAGTAGTTTATTTACTTTTTCACCAACATTACAACTTCAGGATGATAAAATGTTTGCCAATCATTTATTAACTCAAATGATGTAGTACATGATATGGCTTGTCCTAGGGCATAAAATCCAACACATTCATGCTCCATAGGTGAACTCGGCATCAACCTCAACACTCGTCATCTCTCATGCTGCCGCCATAGGGAATATCGAATGGAGACAAGTCCGTTGTTGGCCTGAACAATCTATCGATGTCTGCTATCCAGCCTCGCAAGACCCAATGAGGCTCTTGCGATAAAGTAGGACGTCGGGAAGGAGAAGCATCATGCTCCCATCACGATTGGTTGTAGCTGATCGTCCTCATCCACCGGTTACTATGATCCTTGATCAACTCGCGCACTTTATTCAACTATTTCATGTTCCTCGTTTGAAGACCTAGCAACAATTAGGCACTCGTACAATCATGTAGAGCCAAGATTGATTCTCTTGTTTTTTAGGTTTTTGTTTCTTGACGTTTAGCCCCAGTTGTCAATCGATTACGGTCTTGGATCATTATGATGAATTGTCCAAGAACGATCCATAGGCAAACCCTAATTCTCTCTTTATGTGTTGCTTGTTAATTTTTAATAAAAAGTTTCTTTCTAAAAATTTATGTCATTCATAATTATTCCAAATTTCTAACATTTCTACAATAATCATTGCAACATTCTAACGAATCATATAATCGATTCATCATGACTTCTAAATTGAAATTTGTAGAACTATTCGAGGCTTCGATCACGTAATGGTCCAAGTTTCCTTTGGTTTTTCTATTAGAGTTACCTTCGATCCAAATAGGGTGTGGTGTTCTTTTTGTCTTTGTCTATTTATCTTCATATAAGGCGCGATGTGTGCGTCAGTTGGCGTCTGTAGTGAGTTTATAGATTACTCATTTTCCCATCTTGGGAAAGCAATTATAAAACTTCGTTGGACAGAATAAACTTATAGAACTAATTGAAACAAATCCCTAAAACCTAAATTCAGTTAATTGAACACAAAACCCTGAATCAATTAATCATAAATCCTTAGTCTAAACTTATAACCAATTGTTTCCGAGTTGACAATTTCTATAATTCACATTTTCAACCTAACATTCACAATTTCATTAAAAATGCATGAACTTTTATGTTACTTGATCTATTTTTTCCTACTTAGGCTATCGTTGTCTAAGTTTTTTTTCATAATGAAATGTGTCATTATACCATTTTATTTTTGACGCGTGTTTCAAACAACCGCTTGATTGGTCGGTCCGAGGACTCTTCTGCTCGGGATTTACCAGAAAGGGGCAGATTGTGGTCATTACAGCTTTCGTCGGACTCGGCTTCGCCGGTGGGGGATGGATGGGCTTGTGGGTCTTCTCCTTCTCTCTCCCCGTGGTCCTCTGGTAGGGACGTTCCTCCTCCCGGGACTCGGACACACCTGTCGTTCATTTTCTGTGGCCGCCTCCTTGTGGGCCGAAATTGTTGTCGCCTTTATGTGGACCAGAATTTCTCCACTTTTGATCCATAATCTTCTAAGCTTGTTCGTTTTTGAAAATCTCTTGGCTGCCACCCCCTAAAGGTAGAATTGTCAATCCCGAACGATCTTGTGCCTCCCATCCCGGCTTTGTTCGAAGTGCTCTCAGACTTCCCTTCTACCCTTGCCATGGTGTCTTGGATTTCAGCGGTTCCCACTGGTAGCTACCTAAACCGTCAAGCATAGAGGATGCCAGTTCCTTTTTCTATCGACGAGAACCCGTACCCTGACCCTGACCCTAGGAGGTCGAGGCCCAATAGGAGAAGGAAACCCATTGGGCCCAGAAAAGAACGAGTCTTCTCGGTCTGGCAAGTCAAGACAACCACCCGACACGATATTTGATCTTTGGACTTGCGTAGTTGAGCGAATCTCCAATTGTCGTCTAACTTCTAGTTGTTATATTAGAAGTCTGTTAGATAGCCTAGTATGCCAGAACACTTGTTTTACTCGAGGATTTCTGACCTATATCTCGGCTTGTTTGGTGTCTTCCCTTGCTAGTATTTGTAATGTTTGCAATTAAGTAATGATAGCAGAACAATTTTAAAAAACGGTTGATTTATTTGCCTTCAAATTTATCCTTATATTGAGTTCTCATCAAGATGAAATCATACATTAAAAATGACATAATTACTATGGTAAAAAATATTTGAAAATGATGATTATTTCGAGAATAAGTCTAATCTGACTTACACCATATCATCAGATTATTAATTTGAACAAGAGAAACCCAACGACTGTTTTTTATAGCAATCGAGAGTAATTTTATTTATATAATAAAATATGGGTCAAAATAACCATACATAATTGGAAAGAACATTCGGGGACGAGATACAGTTTCGGTACAACCAAAACACTGGTCTCATAACTAAAAGCCCGGTATAGAACAGGGAGAAACTAGGGTGAGGTTCCATATTGCAGCGGTGTTGAGTTTTGTAGATCCATGAGACTTTCCCTGTCTCGACTTAACTGGGTATGTTGTGTCGTAACAGTCGGTCAAGGATTATGCTAAGGAAAGGAGAAGGTTGGGAATTAGAGGGGTTATGATTCGTAAGGGGTCGGGGTGTGCCTCCTCAAAGACACCCCGGATGGCTCTAGTTGACTCCAATTGCAGTGGCAGACGTGAGTGCCACGAGGTTCGTATCCTGCCTCGATTTGAAAATGCTCGGGGTATGTAATATGGGGAGGTTGAAGGGATATCGAGCATCTAGAGAGAATACTAGGAAACAGTGGAATCCGCATGTCGGATTTACACCGACCTCGGTAGGGCGAGGTGTGTGTGCCCACATACGCCTCGGGGGTGTCAGAATCCGGTCTAGCAGACATGGTTGGTGCACCGAGTTTGTACCGGTGGAAGGGTCCCGATCCAGACAATGGGAATGACACATCCTTACGCGGAGTCGTGGGGGGGGGGGGGGGGGGGGGGAAGATGTAGCAGAGGAGGCGGAGGCGGATACGAGCGAGGTATTAAGCAGGCTCATGACGAAAGCACCATAGAAGATGGAGGCAGCACATGTAGTAGACATGCTTGTGGCAGAGGCGCTGATGGTAGTTGAAGTAATGGTGGCGAAGGAGGTTATAGACTTATAGTGGCAGGAGCAGAGGTGGCAGCGACTTTGGTGGTAGCGGAGGAGGTGGTGATGGCGGCGACTCTGGTGGTAGTGGAGGAGGCGACGGTGGTAGCGGTGACGACGTTAGCAACAGAGGATGAAGTGGGGGTGAACCGTCGTGATCTATGGTGGACGAGGGCGGCGACGACGCAGAAGGAAGTGGTGGGGCTCGATCTCTTGCCGTTGTGGAATATCAGATCAGTGGGGCAGCAGGAGGTTGAGGGAACTGCTTTACTGATGGAGGTGGTGAATGAGACAAGGCCCGAAGATGGAATCCGCACACACAACAATGTAAAACTCCACAGATTAAAAGAAGAGAGGATAACGATTTACTACAAACCCTAACAAAATTATTCCTACTAATCAATTTTTTTTTATCTAATTCTAGTTAACTTTCCCAACGATCGGTTAGTTCTTCTTTGACCTTACTGTCTCTAAAGGGCATGGCAACAAAAAAAAGAATCAGTTGGGTAACAGGTTTCTATCAAACCTTCAAAATGGTAGGCGTTATCTGCATACTGTGGAGGCATATACGCGTCTTTATTGAGGGTTTAATACAGACCATACATTGCACGTCCTCCCATGTTGTATTTCAGTTTTATTCTATCCATTCTCAATATGCTGCATGTCAATCTCTGGCCTTACGTGTCAATATTATCTCCGTTGAAAAATTATAATACTTTGGTGAATTTATATGCTTAGAGCCCTGAAAACTAATTGTGAAGAAAAAACAAAGCCGGCCCTAGGAGAACGCGCGGCCACGCGCCTTCCTCCATCTTGTCCAGATCTGTGCTGCTGGCGTCGCTGTGCTCTCCTGAGTGTCTCGCCGAGTAGGTGTTGTCATGGAGAACTAGTGTTGAGGACCTTCGATCGCCGCCGCTCGCCGTTACATTAGCGTTACTCCTCGTCCAGTTCTGATTTGGAGTGATACAGGCGTCGATCCGTCCAGGCTGAAGGTGTTGTTCGTCGGAGGAGACTCGGTTGCCGGCCAGCCAAGCCTTCAAGCCAGCGGTGTGTCTGGTTCTTCTCTCTCCAGTTTCAGCTTTGCCTGCCACTCCGGTTTCAGTAGTGATTGCTGGAGTTCCTAGTTGTGCAGAGTACACTTGAAATTCAAAAAGGATCAATTCTATGGTGATCCAGTCAATGGTGGTATCTGCAGAACAAGTCGCAGCGGCAAGGGAGAAAGACAAAAGGGTGGATGTCGACAATGCAGAGGAAGGACACAGGGGAAAGGATCCGGTCAAGGACGTTCCTCGCCGGACGGGGAGAGTAGCTGCTTCGGGTTCTCTATCCGAGCACAAGATTTTTGTTTATAATCTACCGGAAGGGATGACAATTGAAGGTCTGAAAGCGATTTTTGGCACGGTTGCTGAAGTTACTCATATTCACATTCCAACAAATCCAAACCGGATAGGTAAATTTTTCGGCTTTGTCTCCTTTCGGATTGGGACTGATCTTGAACATGTGATGAGAAAGGTAAATGGATCCAGGCTGGGCTCCCACAAGCTTTTTGTTGCTCAAGCTTGGGATCAAAGGCCTGCCATGGATTTACGAGACTCCATCAACAAAATTAAGGAGAAGCGAGCTCGGGGTGGAAGGAAGCCACTAGTTTTGCAAGTTAACAATGCTCGGGCCTCAGAAGTTGATGCAGGTTGGTTGGGGTACTTCGAGAGAACATATTGCCAGCTGATCTACAGGATGAGTTTGTTCGACAGGGAGAGACTTCCGTTAAGATTACGGCATTGGGGAACATAATCGTCTTGATCCTTTGTTTGGACAAAGCGATAGAAGAGCAAATGGTTATTACAAGATGGGCCTGGCTTTCTCAATGGGTTGTCATGGGTCTCGACGAGGAGGACCTACTTAGTAAGGGAGGCGTGTTCAATTGGGTCAAGTTTGTCGGGGTTCCTTATCACGGGTGAAGTCGTGCGAATCTTGAGTCCCTAGCTGAGAGTTTGGGTACTATTGTCATGGTTCATCCAGATTCGTTACATGGACTAACTTTTGCTGAGTCTATGGTCTTGATCCATATGAAGCCTTGCCTAACCTTGCAAACTATGGAGGTGGAATTAGGGGACACGGTTGTCTCGGTGTTGCCTTTGTTCGTTGAAGCTGCGTCAGTACCCATTGTGATTGCAGCTGAAGGGTCTCGGTGGGGTGAGGGTGATACCAAAGATGATGTCTTAGATAAGGAGAGTCACTTTGCCTCTCACTCCAGGGAGCCTGTTGTGATGGTGCCGGCGACGCTTTCTGTACCAAGCAATTCCGGGAAGTCAGAGAACACATTTTCTAGTCTGCAAGTCCAATGTAGGGAGCTCGAGAGTGCGACACCTTCTCCCACGTTCACTGGGAGAGTATGGATGGACTCAGAACAGGTACATACAAACATGATTGTGCCTGACACGAAGTCTCAAGCAGGGACAAGTGATTCAGAAAGAACAGTGTCGAGCAATTTTCTCTTCCGCAAGAAGAAGCGCACACTTAAGGGTAAGGAACTCTATGGTAATTCAGGTACCCTCTCGGATCAGACTTTGCCGGAAGATACATACGGGCCCAGGCCTACTATAGACTTGAGCAAACAACAGTTAGCGACCAAGGTTTGGGATTATTGTAGCAAAATGGGCTTCAAATCCAAGTCTACTGGCGAACAGTTCATGAAGGAGCTCGATATGTTAGATGCAGAACTTTTTCACCGTAGTCCGGAGTGTGATCTTTCTGACTCGGAATATGACTCAGAATCTACTCCGGATTGATCTGGTGGGTTTTTTCTTTGGTCTGGCGAAAGAGTTCTTGTTTCTGAGTTGCAAGAGTCCTTTGGTTCCACGTCGTTTTTCTTAAGTTGTTTTCCTTAGGTTTTCTAGGTTGTTGGTTATGTCTTTATGGTTTCTGGTTTGTTCCGGTTCTTGTTTTTTCTGTTTTGTAGGAGGTTGGTATATCCACCTTTGGTACTGCCGTTTGTTTTTGTAGTTTGTGGTTCTGGTCTGTCCTCGAGCAGACTGCCTATATCTCATTTTGAGAATAAGGCTTATAAAACATCTCTGATAAAAAAAAAATATGCTTAGAGCCCTTGAATTTAATTATATTTATTCAAGATTTTAAAGCGTTCACTCATGTAAATGGAAACAATAGAAATAATAATGAATATTTGTTAGAAGAGTAAAGTAATCATTAACATAATTCATTAGAGCAAACAAACCGTTGTTGGCTTTCTCCAACAAAAAAATCCTAGCCGTCGATGTCCTTTATGACTTCGGCCGTGGAGATTGTCGATGGAGATCTTTCTTCATCTTTTTCTTTGTTTTGGTTCTCAGCTTGGAAAAAGCTTTCGTAGACTTCTCAGGAGTGCATGAACCCTAAGGGTTATTAAAGAACAGTAAAGGCTGTCCTTTCCTCCCTCTTCTCACACAGCCACCACTGTTCAATCCCATCTCCATGGATTCCGGTCACCTTCACACACCACGGCCGCCTTCGTCTACAGACAGTCTTCCCTCTATCCACACCACCGCTGCTAGACACGGATAAGTCTCCTCGTTTTCCACGCTGTCGCCATCGGTCTCCTTGCTCTCCACGTCGCCACCATCGGTAACAGTGTGCAACCACCGATCTGGCCGACTATTCACCGGCCCCACGTAGCTACTGGATAGGCTCAATCAAACCCGAGAATCAACGTGGCCGCCACCGGAGCGATCTTGGAGGGTCGCTGGATTTGGAACCCGAGAGGAGGGATGTTAGGTCGGTATCTATATCCTCGACAACCAAAGCCGGTCACCTCGAGACTGGACGACTCATTTTGGGTCGACCCGATGATGATCAATCTGCTTCTGCGTTAAGTATCGATGAAGTCACATCCGGAGCACCGAGCGTACGCTCCGTCCTCCGCACCACAAGTAAATATTCCAGCGACTCAAGCCGGAGAGTTAGCAATACGATGCCAATTCGTCTGAAACCCCATAACTTTCGTAGCGTACGCTCCGTCCTCCCCATAACTTTTTTCTTGGACAAGTGTGCCAGAAACCCTACGATGGTTTTGGACAAATACTCGAACCCAGGGTCAGGGAGCCAAGTTATGTTTATGAATTTTGTCATGATGAATAAAATTTCTTTGATCTCGTTTCAGAAAAAAAAAATGAATATTTGTTAGAGCATTTTTAATGAGAGGAGAAATCAAATAGAAACCCCCTCTTAACCTAGTAACCATGAGATCCCATCAAAGCCATACATTTTAAAAATGGATGGATGAGATGCAGTTGAGTTGTTGACTGCAAAAACTCAACACTTTATAATAAGTGGTAGGGTTTTTTTAGTAAAACTATCATATTACATTTTTTATCAATTCACTAATTTAATTTTTCCTGCTTCGTTTGAACTCCGATTGGCTTCAAACTTGCGCCAATATTTTTGTTTTTTCAAGAGCTTTCTATCAAGATCAGTCATGAATATATTTTGAAGCACGATTTTTTTTAATTTGGGTCTGATTTAAAAAAAATTATATCTAGGTAATTTTTATCAAAACTTTACACTGATTTTATCAACACTGGACACTAGGTCTATCACCTCATTTTTCAAAACTAAACATGATTTTTTTTGCTTCGTTTGAACTCTGACTAGCTTAAAACTTGTTGCAATATCTTTGTTTTTTGAAGGGCTTTCTATCAAGACCAATGGTGAATATGTTTTAAAGCAAGAAAAAAATAAATTATTTCGGGCTGATTTAAAAAGAAATTGTATCTGGATAATTTTTATCAACAGTTTACACTTGTTTTATCAACACTTTACCCTGACTTTATCAACACTGAACACTAATTTTATCACCTCATTTTCCGAAATCGAACATGATTTTTATCACCTCATCACATGTTTTTTTATGAACACTAAGCGCTAGTTTTATCAACACTAAACACTATATTTATCACAAAATTGCATGTGTTTTATCACCCTATCACATGATTTTTTTATCAACACTAAACTCTAGTTTATCACACTTATTATCAAAATAGAACACGTTTTTTACCACGTCATTAATTGTTATTTATCGCCTCAGTACATGTTTTTTATCAACATTTAGCACTAGTTTGATACCCCGATATAAAACATTTATTAGTTAAAATTTATCAGCACTCAAAATTATTTTTATCACTCTGATACAACTTTTTATTTTCGTGCTTCAAAATATATTCATTACTGATCTTGATTTAAAGCCCTTGGAAAAAGAAAAATATTGGTGCAAGTTTGAAGCTAATCAGAGTTCAAACGAATCGGGAAAAATTAAATTTCGTGAATTGGTAAAAAAAATGGACACTTGTCCACTTGACACCATGTTATTACAATTATGCCCATACTTGTGTGAGAAAGTCTGAAAGTGGCGTTAAATTGGGATGATGATGTGGCATCTTGATGAATGTTGGATCATAGGTGTGTGTGGCTACGATGAGTTCTCATGGTTACCAGGATAAGAGGAGTTTCTAACCGATTTCTCCTCTTTTTAATGATATTAGTTTAGTTAAGTGCAAGAAAATAGATAAATAATACCATGCATTCAATATTGCAAGATCCAATCAACAAAAAAAAAACGATAATATTAATAACACTAATATGAAACCTACTGAGAATTTATCTCTCTGCCCTAGACTTTAGGCATTTCCTGTGTCTGCACCTTCTCCTACCATAACGGATTTGCTGCCACTGTCGCCTGCTGTTAAGGGTCACCATCCCTAGATTATCCTCCTCCCTCTACTCTTTTTATGCCCCCGCTTCCCCCTAAAGGTTTTTCCAAGCCTATTCAGCAAAAGAAGAAGAAGAAACCTCGTCAAAACCCTCCTTCACCACTGTTCTCTTCTATTCTAGAATTTGTATCACAGCTCCCCCCCCCCCCCTCGAGGAGAAATCACTAGTGGTGTTTCAGCCTGGAGCCACGATGTCTCCTCCGGGAAACCCTAGGCCGAAGCGGGGAAGGCCAACCAAGGCGCAGCCTCCCTCGGGTCTGTCCTTGGCGATCTCGAAGCTACCCTTCCTAAAGTTTCTCCTCCCAGGAGTGGCGGCGGGTAAGGTTGAGCATTCACTATCTGAACTTCTGACTGGAGCGGCACAATCCTTCCCTACGCGGGCCTCGTCTCCTCCGGCTCCGGACGCCATAGGGACTAATCATAGACAGGTATTGGCTTCCAACCCATCCGCCATGCATGAAGGGTTCTCAACCCCTCCTACTCACCCCTCCATTATAGGGGATCTTTAGAAGGGGTTCTCGGCGTGCTGCATTACAAAGGATGAGGCGGTCGTGGTGGTGGTACCCTACAACCCGCCGGATCCATAACCCATGTTGCGGAAGGAACTCCTGTTGGAGGTTATCACTCGGGCTTAGGGTCGCGCTGCGACGGGGGTGGTCGTCAAGGATGTCAAATTGGGCACTATGTTTTTTTTTTACTTCCGGTCATCGGTGGATAGGACTTGGGTCCGCCCATGGCCATCTGCTGCTTCTCGGGCAGATCTTGGATCCCATGTCTAGGGACCTCCCTCGGTTGGACAGGTACCAACTCTCGGTCTTTGCTCGGGGTATCCCACCTCTTGTCCGTATAGAGTCCATCGGGGAGGCAATCAGAGCAGCCCTAGGAAACATGTAGATACCCCGTGTGATCAGTGGGGTATGTGCTGGGGCAGAACTATGAAGGTCCGGTTCTGGATGGACGTGAAGAGATCTCTCCAACGTACAATGATTATGAGATTCTGAGACTACCCGAAGTCGGTCCGTGTCACCCTCACGTATGCTAAGCTCCCTACTTTCTGTTTCAATTGCCAGAATTGGCCATATGCTTGGGGATTGCGAGTGGGAGGTCTTGAAAGTTCCTTGTTATGGGGACTCTTTTCTGGAATTCAAGACCGCCAAAGTGGATCGGCCCCACGAGACTGATTGGGGAAAAGAGTTACGTTCACTACCACCACAACCGGGATTTTCCTCGCTAACCCTAGATCCAGTACCAAGAACCGGATTGGACCAGGAGAAGATAGTCCGTACGACTGTGAACCCGATACCTAATCCGGGTTTACGAGCTCAGTTTCAACTTGGTAAGGAGACGTCCCCTTGGGGCATCGGCCAATCATCTATGACAGGCCGTCCTGGGTGTTTGTAACACGGGCTGAATGGCCAGAAGAGGGACAGTGGGGGAGCCACTAGAAGATCAGGTGAGGGATGCAAAACAGCCTCGCTAGGAGAAATAAGAAGAATTCATGGCTCTAGGGACCAACTCCGAGAGGGGTCCTTGGGGAGAGCTATTCCTCCCCGCCTTATTTCCTGGTTCAAGTTCGGTGGTTCAATCAGCCGTTGGGTCGACGAGACGTGTCCTTGGAAAGCAGGGATCAAGCAGGGTTTTGGCCCCACCTTGAGCTATTCCTGGCAATAGGCACCTTTGGATTTTATTTTTTTGTTTTAGTATTAGTTTTATTTCGTATTTTTGTTTTTTTCCATGCACTATGATGTTTTTCATAACTGAGTGTTTTGGATTAGTTCGTCTTTGAGATTTATTGCACCCTGTCCCTCTTGAGGGCCATGACCATTGTAATGAGTTTCATATTATATTAATGAAAGATACAACTTATTTTCAAAAAAAGATATCCAATCGATATAGTTGATCAGAGTATGTTAATCGTGTATTAGTTTATGAACTCTAATTCTCTTGAGACAAAGCCGTCGTACGGAGGAAAAAACCATGTATATGGTCATAGTCCTGCCATGGATATGCTTCTCTTCTCTATACATCCCATTCTTTGCATCTTTCCTATGAATTTTGGTAGATTTTTTCTATTAGGGTTCCTTTCCAGCCGTTTCTAGCCACCACGACGTTGGCTCCCTCCCGCCACCAACGAAGTGTCTCTCGATCTTGTTCGATCCCCTCTCTACAACTCTGATGGTTGTTGTATGGCTCTCCTCGACATCGATTGACCTCATCGCCTCGGAGTCACACAATATCCATGTACTGGATCCTCTATTCTAATCGACCCCCACCGTTTTTGAAATCTCCGTCGTCGTCCTTGATGTCACCGTCGTCGTCCCTGATGTTGTCGTCGCCGTCTCTGATGCCGCTGCAACTGTCCCTAAAGTCGTCTCTAAAGTCGTCACTGGCGCTTCCTTCTCCTTAGCCTTCACCACTGCACCCTCCTTGACCTCTTTCTCAATTATGGATCAGGCTAATCGAGTGGGTCTTTTTTATTTTATCTGATTTCGCTTTTGCAAGGTCAAAAACTAGCGAGCAAAGATTCGGGCATTTTTCCTGGGAGGGAACCCTTATATACGTATATCCTCCCAATACTACTGATGCAGTTCATGTTCGGTCGCTTTTCCCCTAGATGCAGCGTTTAGGCACTAACTTACATAGGACTTCCAGTTTCGCTTTCCAATCCCCCACCTTTCCTTCCTGTCTATATGGTGTCTCAATACCATCTATGATTGTTATAAAGTTAAAAGAGATGCGAACACATGTATTATACATATGTTCTTCTTTAGTGGCCAAGGAATGATTTTCCTACCGCACTCGTTTGTAGTTGAAATATGATTTAATAAAATTGCACCTTTTAGTCAAAAAAAAGTTTAGTTAAGTGTAGAGAGTAGGTATAGAAGCAGAGGAGAAATCAAATACAAACCCTCTCTTAACCTAATAAGCATGAGAACCCATCTAAGCCATATATTTTATTAATGGATGAGATGCAATTGAGTTGTTGACTGCAACAAAAAGTCATTTCTTGGTAAGTGGTATGGTTTTTTTTTTTAACAAAACTATCATATTACTTTTTTTACCAATTCACTAATTTAATTTTTTTCGCTTCTTTTGAACCCCGATTGGCTTCAAACTTGCGTCAATATTTTTTTTTTCAAGAGATTTCTATCAAGACCAGTCATAAATATATTTTAAAGCATGAAAAAAATATATTTCGAGGCTGATTTTAAAAAAATATATCTGATTAATTTTTATCAACACTTTACATTGGTTTTATCAACACTTTACGCTGATTTTATCAACACTGGACACTAGGTTTTTCATTACATTTCCTAAAACTGAACATGATTTCTATCACCTCATCACGTGTTTTTTATGAACACTATATCTGAGTAATTTTTATCAACACTTTACATGATTTTATCAACACTTGGACACTAGGTTTATCACCTCATTTTCCAAAACTGAACATGATTTTTATCACCTCATCACGTGTTTTTTACAAACACTGAACACTAGTTTTATCAACAAAAAACACTATGGTTACCACTAAATTATATGTGTTTTATCACCCCATCACATGTTTTTTTATCAACACTAAGACGGCCGGAGTTCGCACAGGTGGAGCAGTTGTTCGCCGACGACGATCTCCGGTTCAATTTGAAGTAAGCGATACTGAGCAATATATCCGGAACCTACCTTATCCTGCTTCGGAAGATTGGTTTCAGGATAAGCTATCCAAATTTGGTGACATAGCTTCCTTCTCTTTGCTGAAGCGAGCAAACAAGGCATGATGTTTATTCGGTTTCGTCCGATTTACGACGCCTTTGGCTGCGTCCCGGGCATTGGAGACCTTAAACGGGGCTCATGTGAATGGTCACGTCTTGTTCGTGGCGTTTTCTCGGCGACGTTTGGACTCCACGGTGACCGAACCAGTCGGGAACGAGAAATAGAGCACAAGTTCTGTTCCGCGTGAAGCTTTGTTTTCCAGCGTCGGTAATCTCGTCCGGACAGAAGGCGAAGGTTTGGAGTGTTCTAGAGGGGTAGTCAAGCCTCATCTGGTCACACCCTCTCCGGCGACAGTTCCGACGACGCCGGTGCAGGAATCCAGCGAGCTTCCACGATCTGTTTCAGAAATCGATCCCTTGATTCCAGGGATTTCGTTGGATCACGGAATTTCAAATTTGAATCAAGGGATTGGAAACTCTACTGATTCTGATTTGATTGAGCTACGATTCTAGGACGCGCCATCGTCTCTGTCTGCCTTCCGAGGCTGCGTCAATTCTGGGCATGAGGGTGGGCTTTGGGAGGTGTTGGGCCAAGGGTCGTTTTAGGATGGGATTGTTTTTAACCAAGCTGGTGCATCCAAGCTGGTTGAACCATGCCTGTTTCCTGGGCCTGTCCCAGTTGGCTCATCAGAAAAGGCCCATCTGTTGGCTCGAGAGGATCCAAAATTGGCTACAATTTTTAAGCGAATGGAGAATGACTTGGATCCATCAATGATGGGTTCGGGTCAAGACGATCCGTTTCGGGGCATTGACCCGATTGTGGAGATTGGATTTAAAGGAAGCCCGTGGAAGGAAGCCTTGCAAAAAACGATCTCGGAGGTTGAGCCAAAACGACGTGGTCGCCATAAGAAGGGCTAGACGAAGGTGATTGCACAACCAGTGGTAGTGTATCAGACGAGAGCCATGACTTCTGCTGATAAAGGGGATAAATCAGGTTGTTTCTTGGTGAATGTAGCCAAAAAAGATAGCTCGGGCAACTGGAGTTACAGCTCGAAGGTTGGTAGAAAAGCTGTTGATTTTTGTTCCTTAGCTCTCGATCAGGATTCCGAGCAATAGAATTAAAGCGGCTTTATATTACTTATGTGTTGGAGTAATATATTAATGTGTGTTCTGATCTATGCCCACCATGCGAATAGAACCATAGATCAAGAAGGATCACACTCGATGGGTCCCTAGTCAACAAAGCTTCACTAGAAGCGACTAGTATGAAAGATGGCTCTTTATGGCTTACGTTCTTTTAGTCATTGGAATGAGTTTCCAGAGTCTGATCATAGATATCATGTGGGACAGCATATTGGACGACCCGACATGAATATGTTCCATAGATCAAGTCATGAACATAGTCATTGTCGTAGCTTGTCATGTATCCTTAGACCAAGGAGTCTTGGTGAATGTAGCCAAAAAAGATAGCTCGGGCAACTGGAGTTACAGCTCGAAGGTTGGTAGAAAAGCTGTTGATTTTTGTTCCTTAGCTCTCGATCAGGATTCCGAGCAATAGAATTAAAGCGGCTTTATATTACTTATGTGTTGGAGTAATATATTAATGTGTGTTCTGATCTATGTCCACCATGCGAATAGAACCATAGATCAAGAAGGATCACACTCGATGGGTCTCTAGTCAACAAAGCTTCACTAGAAGCGACTAGTATGAAAGATGGCTCTTTATGGCTTACGTTCTTTTAGTCATTGGAATGAGTTTCCAGAGTCTGATCATAGATATCATGTGGGACAACATATTGGACGACCCGACATGAATATGTTCCATAGATCAAGTCATGAACATAGTCATTGTCATAGCTTGTCATGTATCCTTAGACCAAGGAGTCTTGGTGATTACTATGCAGTAAACAACTGAGTTTGACCTGAGCCCAACGTTGCCTGTGACAGGGTTTCCATAACGGTCAGGATTGGCTTGGGGACGGACTGCATGAGTGACACGAAAGAAGGCTAAGGGATTTATCCCTCATACTGCGGTATGAGAAAGATATCGGTTCTCGGCCGCTTGATCGAGAGTGACTTAAAGAATAGCATGGCCATGCACATGATACTGGGTATCATATATTCAGTCATCTCACATATCAAGGAATAGTGATTGAGAACAATAAGGATGACGACTCTATGCTTTATCTCAATCAGGATATCGGTGATAAAAAGATAATGACAGGGACGACAAAAAGGTTAGAATCAATAAGGTCGATTCGTTATGCAGTGTCAGGAAATATTAAAGTCTCGTTAGTTTCCACTTATATAGGATCAAGTAAAATGGGATTTTACGTTGATCTATTGAAATTTATAAACCTAAGGGTCACACCGGAGGATGAAACTCATTGACACATTTATGGAGAATGGCCAAAAGGGAGTTGTCTCGGGACATGACCAAAACTAGGTTTTGGGTCATGTGCCCGTAACTGAATAGGACATTACGGATCGAGACAAGGCTTGAAGTATTGGGATTGATCACGTCAGATAATATTAGACATTTTCGGTATGGAAGGCTTGGAGGCGATGAGCGCATCACATGATCTTGTTGGGAAAGGCCACGGGCCATGTTCTAGGAGGCCCATGAGAGGCCCATGCAACCAAGGCACATGGAATTAATTAATCAAGTCTTGATTAATTAGTACTAAGTAAGCAAGACAATGATTAAGGTGGTTGTGATTCACCACCTAACTCCATCTTGTCTAGCCTTACTTAGCACCATACTTTTCCTATGCTCTTAGTTTGACAAGTTGATGGGGGTTTATATGTTTTAGTCATCTTTTTTCCAGCATAACAAACACAAGACAAGAATAGAAACACATTTTCTTTCCATCCCCTCCCCAATTTCGGCCATTGATGTGTTCTTTCTCCATTTTGTGTTCTTGAGTCCTCTAAGCTTAGAACTACGTGGCTTTGTTTCCTTGGAGGATACGTAAGCGTCTTGGAGACTCAAGCCAAATCATTCGTTACCCGGTGTTCTTGTTTTGGTAAGAAATATTGCTGAATTTTTCTCTTGTGAATCCATTCTTTGTTAGTTGTTTCATGGTTATAATCGTCTCTTGGTTTTCATTGATTTTCCGCTGCGAGCTGGTTCATCTCCAACCCTACCTCGAGACCCAACACGACAAACTTCTAAATGGAGCAGGAAAGGAGGTATTGGTTAAATCGGTCCTCTAGGCCATTCTAACCTATGTAATGAGCGTCATGCGCCTTCCGAAAGGTACTATAGAGAAGATGAATGTTGTTGTGGCACATTTTTGGTGCCAAGCTTCGAGAAGTAGTGCAAAACCGATAATATGGAAATCATGGTCAACTATGTCTCGACCAAAGGAAGTGGGAGGACTTGGATTCAGAAATCTCCAAGACTTTAACACTGCCTTATTGGGCAAGCAACTATGGAAGATTACAATGAACGAATCAAGCCTAGTAGCGCGGGCTCTGAAAGCAAGATACTTTCTAGATTCATCGGCATTGGAAGCAAAGAGAGGACCTGGATAGAGCTTTGTGTGACAAATTATACTCTCAGCACAAGATCTAGTCAAACAAGGGTCAAGGAGGTTGGTGGGCCCGGGTACGTCAACATCAATCCTCATTCATCCCTGGCTTATAGGGACAGATCTGTGGATAAAATCAGATAACCCGGAGCTAGAACATTTGAATGTAGCAGGCCTCATGATGCACGATGCGAGACGTTGGAACGAAGGGCTAGCCCGAAACCTCTTCAATGAGTCGGACATGTTAGATATCCTCGCAGTGCCTACAAGCATCTCGGTAGTCTTAGACTCTTGGTACTAGGCAGGGGAACATCTAGGCCAGTACTCCGTCAGATCGGCCAATGAGATGCTTTCTCATAATCAAGCTTCCATCCATATCTAGTCGGACATTTGGCCTTCAATTTGGGATTTGGAAGTTCTTCCGAAGGTGCGTACTTTTCTATGGCGTACATGCTCGGGATGTCTGCAAGTAGCGACCAGGCTTCGGTCGCATAGGGTGGAAATGGAATCAATATAACCTGTCTGTCAGGCGGAGGATGAGTCGGAGATCCATCTCTTGGTTTCTTGTCCGATAGTGGCAGAATGTTGGCAACAGAGCGGGTTGAAGCTTACATCGAAAAACGTAGAATTCATTGAATGGTTGTGATCTATTCTTGCCCTTAATCCTCCAGCATGTGGTAGCGTGGTGGGCAGCCTCCTACGGGAAATATGGAAAGCCAGAAATAAGAAGGTATGTGGGGAATATCTCCCAAACAGCGGCTTCCATTTATCATGCGACCGCTCTGTTAAACGCAAGGTGGTTAAAAGCCAAAACCCGGAAGGGGGGAGTCAATCCATCCCTATCCCGAACAGATAGCGGAGCGGACGTGGTATTGTTTCACCCGGCCCAAGGAATCTGGGCCATTAATACAGATGATAGCCTGTTTGCGTCAACAGGTCAAATGGGAACAGGTTGGGTGTGGAGAGACGACATGGGTCAACTCGTTCGGGACTGGTCTTCATCATTTCATTGACCCCAGAACCTGAGCCTGATAGAAGCTTACGCCATCAAAGACACATTGTAGTGGTTAGTACAAAAGCCACGTCAAAGAGCCAGCATCAGAAGTGATTGCAAGGTCATAGTGGATATGATCAATGCAAGGAGAACATCATCTTCTGCTCTAGGGATAGTCGTCATCGATTGTATTTCCCTGTTATCTAGACTCGAGTATGTGCAACTCGAATTTGTTAAGCGGACAGCGAACAGAGCAGCTCATTGGCTTGCCAGGGCGGCTTGTTCCTCCTCTGTCTGGGAATGATACATAGGTTATATCCTGGAGCTATTTCATCGTATTCTTATTCCCGATAATTAAATAATAGTCCTCGTATTGATAAAAAAAGTAAAATAGTAAAATAGAATAATTAATCGAAGATATAAATTCTTTAAAAAAGTAAATGAAATAGTCGTTTTCTTTATGGGATTGTCACCGACCTTGCCGTCCCGCGTATGAAGTAGCTTTTTATCATGTTTGGTTTATTATGTAAATCCATCCATTTATAGCTATAAGATAGAATAAAATCAAAAGCTTTCCTGTTTCAGCTCAAATTAAAAAGTGAAGACGATGGCTCTGCACAAATGGTGATATGTTTATCACAATGTTCCATGTCACTACTTGTTACTATATGTCAATACATTGATTTAGATTGATTATACAAAAAGTTTAATTCAACACAAATAAATAAGGGATAATATTGTTTTTTTAATTATGATTGAGTTTTGTTTTCAATTTCATGATTGCGACTTACTTTTCGTGACGATTTTCCACTGCGAACTATCACGTTTTTTATAAAGACTAACGAAATCCATCCGTTTTGAGTTTCCGTCTGGATTTTGAACACGTGGTGTTCATGTCCACATTAATATTTATCTTAATGACACATTTTCCCTCATATTGGCAGACCTTTCATGACAATTCTTAACGGTGAACAATCCACTTTTTATAGAATAAAGTGTTAGGGTTGTGTGGAGACTTCCTATTTTATTTAGGAAAGGTCTAGTCTTCCTAATAGATTTAGGTAAGAGACTTGAGTAGGCAATTAGAGGAGATTTCCTATTATGATTAGGAAACCTAATTCCTACCTTATTTTACCCATTGTCTTCTCCTATAAATACCATGTACTTGTAACCCCAAATCATTCATTCATTGTGAGAGCAATAAGAAGAAAGTAGTGAGACCGTGGACGTAGGCAAATTGCCGAACCACGTAAATTCTTGTATTCTTGTGTGATTTCTTATTTTTCCTTGGTTTCTTCTTGCTTGAATATTGTTCCACGTTGTTATACCCCAACAACTGGTATCAGAGCCTGGTTCGTGGCAAGTGGGAGCAATGGCAGAAGATGGGAAAGTTCGAGTCGACAAGTTCGATGGGAAAGATTTTGGATTCTGGAAGATGCAGATTGAGGATTATCTGTACCAGAAGAAGCTACATGAACCGTTGTCAGAGACCAAACCAGAGAAGCTAAGTTCGGCCGATTGGTAGTTGCTAGATCGACAAGCACTTGGTGCGGTGAGGTTGACATTGACAAGGAACGTTGCCTACAACGTAATGAAGGAGACAACTACCTACGGACTAATAAAGGCGCTATCAAATATGTACGAAAAGCGTTTGCATCAAACAAGGTATATTTGATTCGTCTATCAGTTAATACGAAGATGAGGGAATGTGCTAATGTTACCGATCATGTGAACGAATTTAATACGATACTATCCAGATTAGTGTCAGTGGATATTAAATTCGATGATGAGGTACAAGCCCTATTGTCGCTGTCTTCGCTACCTGATAGTTGGTCAAGAACCGTCACAGAAGTTAGTAGTTCGTCTGGATCTACTAAACTGTCGTTCGAGGGGATAAGAGACTTGATTCTCGGGGAAGATATTCGTAGAAGGAATTCTGGAGAATCGTCAGGCTCCGTGTTGAACGTGGACGGAAGAGGTAGGAACTCTGAAAGGGGGAATAACAAAGTGCGGGGTAGATCGAAGTCCAGAAGGAGAGGACAATCTAAAAACAAAGCAGACGTGACTTGCTATAATTGTCAACAAACTGGCCACTTCAAGAGTCAATGCCCGAACCCAAAGAAGGAAAGAAAGGAGAACAACTCGGTGAATGCGACAGAGGAATTTGAAGATGATGCTTTGATCTGTTGTGTAGAGAGCCCGGTTGAGTCATGGATCATGGATTCAGGTACTTCTTTCCATACTACCCATTATAAAAATATGCTAGTGAATTTTAGACCTATAAAAGGTATAGTTCATCTAGCCAATGATGAGACGGAAGAAATTGCGGGCATAGGAAATGTGAATCTCAAAATCCCATGGGTACAATTTGGACGTTAAAAGATGTAAGGTATATCCCTACCATAAGGAGAATGTTGATCTCTGTAAGTCATCTGGACATTTTGGGATACGGTATAACCATTAAAAACGGCCAATGGAAGGTATCAAAAGGGAATTTGATAATTGCTCGAGGATGGAAGAGGGGAACTTTGTACATGGACGAGATGCCAGTGGAAGAGGTTAATGCAGTTACTGATGGGCCTGATCCTTCAACTCTATGGTACCAACGACTTGGGCATATGAGTGAGAAAGGAATGAAGATGTTAGTTTCAAAGGGAAAGATTCCAGAATTGAAGAATGTAAAGGTTAGTTTTTGCGAACCATGTGTGTTCGGAAAGCAGAAACGAGTTAGCTTTGCAAAGTCAGGGAAACCTCCTAAGGCAAAGAAGCTGGAAATGGTGCATTCAGACGTGTATGGACCTACAAAAGTTCCATCCATTGAAGGATCTCGCTACTATGTCACCTTCATTGATGATTCCACAAGAAAGGTATGAGTTTACTTTCTGAAGCACAAAGATGAAGTTTTTAATACCTTTAAGAAGTGGAAAGCTGCTGTTGAGAATGAAACTGACTTAAAAGTGAAGTGTTTAAAGTTTGACAATGGAGGTGAGTATAGTAGTGATGCGTTTATTGATTATTGTGCTGAGCATGGTATAAGGATGCTAAAGACTGAGCCTGAGACGCCCCAGCATAATGGTGTTGCTGAGAGGATGAACATAACGCTGAACGAGAGGGCGAAGAGTATGAGGATTCAAGCAGGATTGCCTAAAAGGTTTTGGGCAGACGTAGTGAGCACAACAACATACCTCATCAATCGTGGACCCTCAGTTCCTTTGGGATTCAAGATTCCTGAAGATGAATGGCGTGGAAAAGAGGTAAATCTTAAACATTTGCGAGTTTTTGGTTGTGTTTCTTATGTGAGAGTAAAGGATTCCGACAGAGACAGACTTGATCCAAAAGAAAAGAAGTGTGCATTCATTGGCTATGGATCTGATGACATGGGGTATAGATTCTGGGATGAGTCAAAGATTAAAGTCATCAGAAGCAGAGATGTCACATTCTGTGAAAGCGCTATGTACAATGGTTGCTTGAGTATGGAGCAAGATATCACTAAAGAACCCGAAGGCAAGGAAGAAGCAATGTTGGAAGATATTACAATAGAAGATGTTACAAGCAGCAGTGAGAGTCAACTACAGGAAAATAATGAGGAGATACTACCGGCTACCCTAGTAGCTGAAGTAAGGAGATCGAGCAGAGTTTCAAGACCTCCAGAACGGTTCTCTCCATCACTATATTATTTGTTGTTGACTGAGAATGGAGAGCTTCAATGTTATACAGAGGCGGTTCAAATTGATGATTCTATTAAGTGGGAGTCAGCCATGGATGAAGAGATGAAATCTCTTGAAAAGAATGAGACTTGGTCATTGACTAAGTTACCGGCTGGGAAAAAGGCTCTACAAAATTAGTGGGTGTTCAGGGTCAAGGAAGAACATGCTGGTAGCAAGAGGTACAAGGAAAAGTTAGTAGTCAAAGGCTTTCAACAGAAGAAGGGGATTGACCACAACGAGATATTCTCTCCAGTAGTCAAGATGACTACTATCAGGCTTGTGTTAGGTATCGTCGCTGTAGAGGATCATCATCTAGAGCAACTAGATGTGAAGACCGCGTTCTTACATGGTGATTTTGACGAAGATATTTATATGGTACAGCTAGAGGGTTTCCAGAGAGCTGGGAGTAAAGACCTAGTTTGCAAATTGCAGAAAAGTTTGTATGGTCTGAAACAAGCACCAAGACAGTGGTACTTGAAGTTTGACGATTTTATGATGAGGAGTGGATACTCAAGATGTGTCATGGATCATTGTTGCTATGTCAAGCATTTCAATGAATCCTACATCATATTATTGTTATACGTTGATGACATGTTGATTGCAGGATCCAATATGGTAGAAATCAACAAGTTGAAGAGACAGATGTCTGAAGAGTTTGAGATGAAGGACTTAGGCGCAGCGAAGCAAATACTCGGAATGAGCATCAGTAGGGATCGATCTGATGGAAGTTTAAAGCTATCTCAAGAGAACTATATTGAGAAGATCTTGAACAAGTTCAGTCTCCAAAATGCTAAGACAAGAAGTACGCCGTTGGGAGGTCACTTCAAACTCACTCGAGAACAGTCACCTAAAACGGATAAAGACAAGGAAGAAATGGCTAAAGTCCCGTACGCATCAGCAGTGGGCAGTTTGGTGTACGCAATGGTTTGCACAAGGCCTGACATTGCACATGCAGTGGGAGTTGTTAGTAGATTCATGTCTAATCCTAGGAGAGAGCATTGGGAAGCAGTCAAGTGGTTGCTTCGCTACTTGAAAGGAACTTCAAAGGTTGCACTACATTTCAAGAAGAAGGATGTAATCTTAGAAGGGTTTTCTAATGTAGACTTAGGTGGATGTTTGGACACAAGGAAGAGTACTACAGTGTACGTCTTTACCTTGGGTGGCACAATAGTTAGTTGGATGTCTCGACTGCAGAAGAGTGTTGCTCTTTCAACCACTGAAGTTGAGTACATGGTTGTTTCAGAAGCTGGAAAGGAAATGATCTAGTTGAAGAATTTCTTGGAGGAGTTAGGGAAGAAACAGGCAGACAGTCCTTTGTATAGCGACAATCAGAGCGCCATTCATCTCGCCAAGAATCCTGTGTTTCATGCTAGGACGAAGCATATCCAGTTGAGATATCATTTCATTGGAGGATTAATGAATGATGGTACTTTGTCCTTGAAGAAAATCCTTGTGTCAAAGAATCCTGCAGATATGTTGACCAAGGTTGTTATAACGGAGAAGCTGAAGTTATGCATAACTTCAGCTGGCCTTCATGGTTAGTTGAAGGAAGATGTCTCACTACCTCAGAAGATTATTGATGGTGCATTGGGGTGTTATTGGAGTTACATGAGTAGGAGTGAAGTGAAGACATTCATGGACAGTCTCCAAGTGGGAGATTGTTAGGGTTGTGTGGAGACTTCCTATTTTATTTAGGAAAGGTCTAGTCTTCATAATAGATTTAGGTAACAGACTTGAGTAGGCAATTAGAGGAGATTTCCTATTATGATTAGGAAACCTAATTCCTACCTTATTTTACCCATTGTCTTCTCCTATAAATACCATGTACTTGCAACCCCAAATCATGCATTCATTGTGAGAGCAATAAGAAGAGAGTAGTGAGACCGTGGACGTAGGCAAATTGCCGAACCACGTAAATTCTTGTGTTGTTGTGTGATTGCTTATTTTCCCTTGGTTTCTTCTTACTATAATATTTTTCCACGTTGTTATACCCCAACATAAAGTATTCTCACCATATTTAAAATTTTAAATATATAAAAATCAGATCTGATATTTTTTATTAAAGAATAAATTTTGAAATATATATATATCTAATCCATAAAAATATAATTTTTATATATTTAACAAAAATATCAGATCCGGTTTTTTTTACTAAAGATTAAATTGTGAGAAATAAAATATCTAAAGCATAAAAATAAAATGTAATTTTTAAATAATTTTTTTTATACATTTAAAATAAAAAATCGGATATTAGAAATTAAAGTTTGATTTTTGAAAACAAAAAGATATGTGGGTTAAGGAAAACCTAGAGTGAGCCAGAGAACTCATTAAATGTTGGAAAGATGATGAAAGAGGTTTCGGTACATGAATCGTGATTCAAGTGATTTTTTAATCAAATATGAAGATGGAAATTAGGGGTTTTGGTACACGAGCTGCGATTTGAGGGGGGGGGGGGTGGTGGGTGGGAGCTTTGGGCTGGTGGATTTGAGTATGGTTCATCCATTGAGGAATGTGTGAGGATGATGGAGATAAATAAATATTGGGTATTTTTTGTGAGAATAAGATAAAAATGAGATTAGAGATATGTGAAGAGTAGGTATAAAAATAGAGACTGGTTCATTTATTTTTTTTATATGTAATTATATATATATATATATATATATATTATATAAAATATTATATTTTTAAAAGAAGAAATTATGAAAAAATTATTTTATCCATAAGTATAAAATACAATTTTTATGTATTAAAACAACAGATCTGATATTTTTTTTAAAGAAGAAA
This sequence comes from Erodium maritimum, assembly GCA_963921825.1. NCBI lineage: Eukaryota > Viridiplantae > Streptophyta > Magnoliopsida > Geraniales > Geraniaceae > Erodium > Erodium maritimum. The sequence continues at coordinate 116,802,140 of OY997588.1, forward strand.
TTTTGAAAAAAAAAATATTTAATCCATAAACGTGATAGTTCACAATTGGGAATTGTCACGAAAGGTCAGCCAATATGAGTTAGAGTGAAGGCCATTTTTCGGCTTTGTACACAAGAAACAAACAATTATGTTAACTTTGACGGATTTTGTTAGTTTGTGTAAAAACGTGATAGTTCGCAGTTGGGAATTGTCACGAAAGGTTAGTCGCAGTTAGGAAAGGGGAAACAAAGCTAAAACATAATTGTGAAGCAGGGTTTTCCTATAAATAATTACAAATGTTTCTCTGCCTCTTTCTCTTCTCATATGTGGAATTGGTGTTGGTGATATGCCCTAGGTCAATCTTATATGTGTTAAATTGAGTATGGTTCATCCATTGAGGAATGTGTGAGGATGATGGAGATAAATAAATATTGGCTATTTTTTGTGAGAATAAGATAAAAATGAGATTAGAGATATGTGAAGATTAGGGATAAAAACAGAGAGTGGTTCATTTATTTTTTTTATATGTAATTTATATATATTAAATAAAATATTATATTTTTAAAAGAAGAAATTATGAAAAAGTATTTTATCCATAAGTATAAAATACAACTTTTATGTATTAAAACAACAGATCTGATATTTTTTTTAAAGAAGAAATTTTGAAAAAATATATTTAATCCATAAACGTGATAGTTCACAATTGGGAATTGTCACGAAAGGTCAGCCAATATGAGTTAGATTGAAGGCCATTTTCGACATTTTACACAAGAAACAAACAATTATGTTAACTTTGACGGATTTTGTTAGTTTGTGTAAAAACGTGATAGTTCACAGTTGGGAATTGTCATGAAAGGTTAGTCGCAGTTAGGAAAGTGGAAACAAAGCTAAAAGATAATTGTGAAGCAGGGTTTTCCTATAAATAATTACAAAATTTCCTCTGCCTCTTTCTCTTCTCATACGTGGAATTGGAGTTTTGAATACGTGGAATTGGTGTTGGTGATATGCCCTACGTCAATCTTACATGTGTTAAATTTATCATTTGTTATCAATAAAAAAGGCAATTTAATTATCATTTGATGCTATGATAATTTATGAACGGTTAATTAGTTTTTCTAAGATCATCAAGTACGTGACTTGGTAGTAAAACTCTTAGATACAAGAAACACTATTCACTTATCCCTAGATGATTACCTTTTACTAATCATGGATATGTGATATCGAGTCAAATCATAGGTATTGCTTGGTGAAGTAATATTGGATGACCCACCATGAGAATGCTACATAGATACAATCACAAGCATTACTCAAAGTCATGATATTGTTGAAGTATTTTGACCTTGAGATCATGTTATTATATAGTTGTTTCATGTTTGACACAATCAAACGTTATCTTTACCCGGGTAACAATAAAGGTTGTGATTTGGCTTGAAGTCACCTGTATGAGAAATATAAATGAATGAGTCGGGATTATTCCCTCATATTATATAATATGAGTAAGATATCTCTGGGCCCCTTGATAAGTGAGATTGTGGTAATTGCATTGTCACGCCCCAATTTCAGTAAATCGAACTCGGGACGCGAACATTTAAAATAATAAAATATTTAGTTGTCTTTTTCGTAAATCACCGTTTGTTCAACAAAAATAATATTTACAACTTAAAATACGTCCCAACAAGTGGACAAAAGTATTGTATCCGTTGATAGACTCAAAATAAAATCCAGAAACTCGCTCCTAGCTCTTCAAGCTTCAGAAGCTCCCCTAGTCCAACCTGCGACCGGTACATGTAGGAAAAGCAGCTAGGGGTGAGCGTTCGCTCACCACCACGGATAACAGACTGACTACGGCATAATTAGCAGACGATGCCGGTAACACCAACAATAAACTCAACACCGGGGAAACTATCCCCGACCTTAGTACTCCGACTGACACACACCCACTGTTACCTTCCTTGACCAACTCAACACTCTGACACGTAAAGTAGACCCGACACGACGATCACGACCTCTTCCAAAGACTGAAGGACCACCACGCAAAACCCAAGATCACAAAGGATCGCACACCAAGCAAGATCACAAAGGATCGCATACAAGCTGCCTAGTAACCTCCCTAACCAGACTCAACTTCAAACTCGTAATGTAAACCCGACACAACCATTTATGACCTCCTCTAAAGACACGAACACGGATCAGGCTAGCCAAAGAATGCTCACAACCTGCCGAGACTCGAACACGGATCAGGCCAGCCAAAGAATGCTCGTAACCTGCTGAGACCCGGTCACGGATCAGGCTAGCCAAAGAATGCTCATAACCTTTCGAGATCCAGACACGGAACAGGCTAGCCAAAGAATGCTCATAACCTGTCGAGACTCGAATTTGGTCAGGCCAGCCAAAGAATGCTCGTAACCTGCCAAAATCCACACCACTCCCCGACACGAAGTCGGGTTACTAACCCCGGGCAAACACAATCACAATCACAAGAAAAGCTCAACAAACAAAAACAACACAAGATCAACACTCCACATGCACTCATGGCCACCCAAGACACCAACAGTAAAACACAGACTCAATAACCCCACGGGCACTCACGGCCTCCCAAGACACACCAACCATAACTCACGGGCTCAACAACCCCACGGGCACTCACGACCACTCAAACCCACCAACAGTAACTCACGGGCTCAACAACCCTCACGGGCACTCACGGCCACTCAAAACCACCAACAGTAACTCACGGGCTCAACAACCCACAGCCACTCACGGCCTCCCAAGATACACCAACAGTAAAGACACGGGTTCAACAACCCCACGGGCACTCATGGCCACCCAAGACTCCAACAGTAAAGACACGGGTTCAACAACCCTACGGGCACTCATGGCCACCCAAAACACCAAAGGTAAAGACATGGGTTCGACAACCCCACGGGCACTCATGGCCGCCCAAAACTCCAATAGTAAAGTACGGGCTCTCATGGCCACCCAAAACACAAATAATAACACGGGCTCTCATGGCTACCCAAGACTCAACAATAATAGAACGGGCTCTCAAGGCCACCCAAGAAACCAGAAAAACAATCAACCTCCGGCATAACCAATGCCTCCAACAGTCCTAATATCAACAGTTTCTCAATCAACCTTCGGACATGGTCATATGCCTCCAGTACTCCTAATATCGACAAGTTCACAATCAACCTCCGGGCATGGTCATATGCCTCTAGTAATTCTAACATCGTTAAGTTCTCTGCTCCTACGACACTACTAAGTGTCACATGCTTTTCTAATAATCGCTATGTTCCCGCATCATGCCTTTCTAATATTCGATAAACCTACTTAACCCACGACACCCCAGTGTCACATGCATTTCTACTGTTAACTTTCCCTAGTCAGGGCCGAGATCCGGCTACTTTTCCCTACCTCATGCGTGTTCTCCCAAAAGCCAACCAACGAGCTCCGGTGATGATCTCAGTCACTCACCCAGCTTTCCCTTGCCTCGGTCCGTGGCACGATCTAAAAGAACACAATTTAAAGGCACTTAACAGCTCGCAGGAATAAACTGAAAATCATTAAACTCGATGCCCAAACTTAACCTCGACAATGTCGATCACTCCCAACTTCCCAATTACTCGACATTGTCGATAAGGGACCCGTAAAGGCCCGATTCGCCCGACATGGCGAATCTGCCCGGGTTTTGTAAATGCCCTTCCGGGGCTCCAAAAATTCCCGTTTTCGTTTCTACTTTCTTAGAATAATTCAAGGGTCCCAATGTACTTGACAGAATCGAATTCCGACTTCCGAGTCAATTAATTAACGTTTCAAGTTTCTAAAACCCGTTAATTATAACTTTTCCAATTTAATTCCAATTTTCGATTCGGTTAGGGATAAATGGTTTGGGGAACGTTCTAAACCACCCGAACACAAAACCCGATAACCCGAGCACGTGGGCCCCACCCGGAAGGGATTAAATGGGCCCGGCCCACCATGGTGGTGGCTGGCCCTTGCTCCGGCCACCCACCCTCTATGGTGGCCGGTCACCCCCATGGTGGCCGGAGCTCCTCCCGAGCTCCCGGTCGCCGAAAAACGTGCTCCTTCACCTCCAAACACCTCCAAAACGTCTCCAACACTTCCCCAACCCCAATACACCTCTAAACTAATAGTTTTACAAAAACCCTAACTTACAAAATTAATCAAAACGAGAATCGATTCGGTGTATACCGTAGAGGAGGATGAGGGGAGTTCGATTGCTCCTTGCCTTGAGACGATCCAATGGATGGATGAGCGTGAATAATGCTCCACAAACCTAGCTCTCTTCTTCTTCTCCTTCTCTCTCTAACTTCTCACTTCTATTTTCTATTTTTTTTCTTTAAAACCACCTTGGCCGAACCCCCTAATACCTCTCATCTTTATTTCCCCCCAACAACTAACACCACCACTTGTTGGACAAGTGGAAAGGTGGGTCCCACACCTTTTGGAAAATATTTAGGGGAAATATCTACTAGATATTTTCCAATCAGATTCGCGAAAAACGGACGTTTCGGGCCCCGAACGGGCACTTGTCCCAAGAATTTACGAAACTTGACGGGCTACAAGGAAACGGCTCAACTAAGACCGCTGCGATGACGTCTAAGCTTTTTGGATCCAAAACGGTCCTCAAATGGACCAAAACGTCGCTCGGTTGACTTTTCCAGCGAAAAGTCAACATTTCCCAAATTGACCAGAAAGCTGCCCTGAGTCCCCTGGAACTCACTGTGGTCGATATCGGGGTCATCTTAAGTCCGGGATGACCCTCGGGGTCCAATTCCGGTTCAATTCAGTGTCTGCTCAATTTTTTTTTAATTTTCCTGTTTTTCGCAGGTTTGATTGGCGTTGACCGGAAGTGTTTATTACATGCATGGTTATGCGGAATGATAAAGAGTTATCACTCACAATCTCCTTGGCATCAAGAATATGAATGAATGAATGAATGAATATGCTTATTATATTTTAAATATAATACTGTTGTGATAATTTCTCAACCGATCAGAATCGAAACTAATAAACTTGATTTTGCCTTGATAAAATAACTTGATATAGTAATACTCTCTTTGATTTCAAATTCTGTGTCTTAATACATGAACAAGGGATGCTATATATATAGTTAATAGTTATGGTGAGTCAATGCCAAATGCCCTTCATGCAAGGGTGGTGGCCACCATGCAACATGTGTTACAACACTCCCCCTTGGACACCACCATTAACGAATACATCAAATGCGTCTTAGGTTGCCTCGTTAAAAACCTCCTCAGGAAAACCCGGTGGGACAAAACCTGTAAGGAAAAGAGTGCAACGCGCTAAACGTGCTTCATGTTGTGCTTGATGCTGCCTCGTTAAAAACCTTTCCAAGAAAACCCTGTGGGACAAAACTTGGATAAGGGAAAAGGAGTGCAGTGCACGAAATTTATCTCCCCCTGAATTCAGGCAGGCTACTTTGGTTGCTTGCTCAGACGACGTATGCCGATCTTGTGAACTAGCTTCTCAAAGGTAGAAGTCGGCAAGGCTTCAGTAAATAAATCAGCAAGATTTTCGCAGGACCGAATCTGCTTGACATCTATCTCATTACTCTTCTGGAGCTCATGAGTATAAAAGAACTTTGGAAAGATGTGCTTGATTCTGTCTCCTTTGATATAGCATCCTCTGACTTGAGCTATACAAGCTGCATTGTCTTCATATATGATGGAAGGAGAGTTTGGCGGAGGAATTCCGATTGAGCATAACACATGCTTCAAAACGGATCGCAGGAATACACATTCTCGGCTAGCTTCATGTAGCGCCACAATCTCCGAGTGGTTCGAGGATGTCGCAACCAAAGTCTGCTTCGTAGAGCGCCAGGAGATGGCTGTTTCACTGCAGGTGAAAACATATCTTGTCTGGGAGCGAGCTTTATGAGGATCTGATAAGTAGCCTACATCTGCATATCCGACCAGGCCGACACTCCCCCTGGACTTAGAATACATAAGTACCAAATCTCTAGTCCCGCTCAGATAACGAAGTACATGCTTGATACCATTCCAATGTCGTCGAGTGGGTTCTGAACTGAACCTGGCAAGTACATTTACTGCGAACGCTATGTCAGGTCGCGTACATTGTGCCAAATATAACAAACCCCCAATAGCATTTAGATATGGTACTTCAGGACCGACTATCTCTTCATCTGCTTCCTTGGGACGAAATGGATCTCTTCTGGGATCTAAAGAGCGGACGACCATTGGAGTACTGAGAGGGTGAGCATTATCCATACTAAAACGCTTCAAAAGCTTTTCAACATATGCTGATTGATGGATCAAAATACCATAAGACAGATGCTCGAGCTGCAGGTCGAGACAATGTCTAGTCCTTCCAAAATCTTTTATTTCGAATTCTCTTTTCAGATAATCTGAAGCTTTGAGGATCTCTTCTGGAGTCCCAATCAGATTTATGTCATCAACGTATACTGCAATAATAACAAACCCGGAGGTTGTTTTCTTAATGAACACACATGGACATATAACATCATTCTTATAGCCTTCTCTGGTAAGGTACTCGCTAAAGCGATGGTACCACATCCTACCAGATTGCTTTAGTCCATACAGAGATTTCTGTAATTTTATTGAACACATATCTCTGGGGATATCTATCATTGCTTCAGGCAATCTCAACCCATCGGGAAGTTTCATATAAATATCAGTGTCCAAATTACCATATAGGTAAGCAGTAACAACGTCCATCATGCACATATCAAGTCCTTCAGAGACTGATAGACTGATCAAATATCTGAAAGTGATCATATCCATTACTGGGGAATATGTCTCATCAAAATCGACTTCTAGTCGTCGAGAGAATCCTTGGGCCACAAGTCTAGCCTTATACCAGGCGACTTCATTTTTCACATTTCGTTTCCTTACAAATACCCACCTGTAACCAACAGGGTTGACATCTTCTGATGTCTTGGAAACGGGCCCAAAAACTTGGCGTTTTGCCAATGAAGCCAATTCTGCCTGAATTGCTTCTTCCCACATAGGCCAGTCATCCCTGTGACGGCATTCGTCGATGCTTCGGGGCTCGAAATCAAACTCATTTATGATCTCGTTGGACACCGCGAACGCAAAGACTTCATCAACAATAATTTTCTCATTTCTTAACTCTTCAGGAGTATTAGAGTCTTCTGGTACTTCTGGACCGATCGGTACTCCTGGACCGATTGGTACTTCTGGACCGATTGGTTCTTCTGGAACCGGCTCTTGTAGTTCTTCTGGAACTAGTTCTGGTAATGAGGCTTTTTCATCGGCTGGTTCTTCTGGAACCACCGCTTTCTTATCCCTTATATTCGTCTGACATTTCCACTTTTGGGGAACAATGTCTTTTGATCCAACTGGTCTCCCACACTTCAGGCGTGCACTAGAGGAATCGATAGCTGCTTTTGCAGTATCACCAGTGACCTTAATTCTAGCTGATGCATTGATTGCATCTATATAAGACCTTGTCATCTTTGACGTGTCTGCAAATGCATCAGGCATTTGATTTACAACATTTTGAAAATGAATTATTCTCTGTACTTATATTTCACATTTTGACATGTGTGGGTCTAAATGAGACAACGAACTCACTTTCCAAGAAAGTTCATGCCCAACTTCAAGAGGCTTATAAGAGAGTTCAAGCCTTACTTCAGGAGGCTTATCTTTCTCACCTAGAGGTGGAAATGTTGTCTCATCAAAATGACAATCTGCAAATCTTGCAGTAAACAAATCACCCGTCCGAGGTTCAAGATACCTTATAATGGACGGTGAGTCAAAACCAACATATATCCCCAACCGACGTTGGGGTCCCATTTTTGTACGTTGAGTAGGTGCGATCGGCACTTGCACTGCGCAACCAAAGGTTCACAAATGGGATATATTAGGTTGGTTCCCACACACAAGTTGTACAGGAGAATATTGATGATAAGCACTTGGTCTTATACGTATTAAAGATGCAGCGTGTAATACAGCATGTCCCCAAGCAGAAATAGGTAATTGTGATTGCATTAGTAATGTACGTGCAATTACCTGTATACGTTTGATAAACGATTCTGCTAACCCATTTTGGGTATGGACACGTGCAACGAGATGTTCAATATCAATCTCTAAAGACATGCAATAATCATCAAATGCTCTTGATGTGAACTCACCAGCATTATCAAGACGAATAGATTTAATGGGATGATTAGGGAAATGTGCCCTCAGCTTAATAATTTGTGCCAACAATTTAGCGAATGCAATATTTCGCGTTGACAATAAGCAAATATGAGACCATCTACTAGATGCGTCTATCAGGACCATGAAATAACTAAATGGTCCACTAGCTGGATGTATAAGGCCACATATATCTCCCTGAATCCTTTGCAGGAAAGATGACATTTCAATGTTAATCTTGGTTTACGATGGTCGGACCACTAATTTTCCTTGTGAACAAGCTGTACATGATATCTCATTGGACATAAGGATCTTCTGGTCCTTTAAGGAATGCCCACATGAGTTTTCAACAATCCTACGCATCATGGTCGATCCCGGATGACCAAGACGATTTTGCCAAAGCATAAAGCATTTGGGTTAATGAACTTCTGGTTCATTGTTGCGTAGGTTTCAACGGTTCTTATGGTTGTATAATATAAACCTGATGATAGAACCTGTAATTTTTCAAGTACACGCTTTTCACCACATTTATTAAAAGTGATATAGAGAAACTCAGTCTCATTTTCACTTCTGTTCTCGACATGATATCCGTTGCTACGAATATCCTTGAAGCAAAGTAGATTTTTTCTGGATCTACTTGCATATAAAGCATTACGGGTATTTAACCTTGTTCCATTTTCTAATATCAAGGTAGCTCTTCCGGAGCCTTCTATTAAATTTTCAGTACCCGTAATTGTGCTAACATTTGCTTCAACCAATGTTAGATAAGAGAAATATTTTTTTTTTATCTCTTAAGATTGTGTGCGTCGACGCGCAATCAACAATACATAAGTCGCCATCATTTCTGCAAATACGTGACCCATAGTTGGGGTCCATATCCTTTCATAAAAAGTATTATATTAGTTTATAAACTCAGGAAAGGATTACAAAAACATTATATATATTTCACATTGACTTAAAGTAGGGGAGTACATAACGACACAAGTTCAATCTACATTTTCATCACGGTCCACATTTCCGTCATCATCTTTATAAAAGTCGGAGACTGTAAGCTTGATCGGAGCATCTTCAGGGCTCAGATGATCAATGAAATTTGTCTCAACGACCTTCTCTTTTCCCTTTATCGACTCTTGGTATAACTTTACCAAGTGGTTTGGCACACGACATACTCGTGACTAATGATCGGTCCCTCCACAACGGTATGTTTTCGGCATTTCTGGGAGTCGGGTTTTGTGGGCCTTTTCCTTTCTCATATCGGGTCCACTTCTGGTGGTACACCCTATCATCTCTTTTATAAGGTTGGAAATTATTATGCCCGTATCCCTGACTGCGACCACATCCACGACCTCGACCTCGACCTCTAAAGGGTCCTCGGCCTCGTCTGGGTCCAGAGTTACCATCATATCCTGTCACATTCGCTTCAGGGAATGCAGCACTGCCTACAGGGCGAGTTTGATGGTTTTTCATTAATAATTCATTGTTCTGCTCTGCAACGAGCAAACAAGCAATTAGATCTGTAAATTTCTTAAACTCTTTTTGTCGATATTGTTGCTGCAGGAGCATATTCGAGGGATGGAACGTGGAGAATGTTTTCTCAAGCATAGATTCGTCAGTTATTTTCTCACCACAACTGCGAAGCTTGGAAACAATTTTAAACATAGCCGAATTGTACTCCTTTATAGATTTAAAGTCCTGGAACCGGAGGTTAGACCAATCATATTGGGCACGAGGGAGAGCTATTGATTTCATATGCTCAAATATCTCCTTGAGTTGAACCCATAAACTAAGGGGTTCTTCGTCAATTATATACTCAAGTAGTACGTCTCTATGCATGTGATGACGGATTAATATTGTGGCCGTGGCTTTGTTTTTGACTGACTCGTTATTGCCCTCTTTTATGACGTCTCCAAGATTCTGAGATCTCAGGTGGAGAGTCGTGTCTAGCGCCCATTCATAATAGTTTTTCTCGTCTAGTCTAAGGGGAGCATAACTAAGCTTTGTCAAGTTATCCATCCTGAACATTGATCAAAATAATTGTATGTCAGGATCATACTCGACTTCAGGTTGTTAATATTTTATTTTGGAACTTCTGGTCCAATACATATCGGGTCGCTAGTATTATATATTTGGAACTTCCGGTCCAAACGTTTCGTTTTTAACGAATTTTTAAATTCAGGTATTAACGGTAAAATACGAGTATGCAGTAAACATCAAATTTCTGATGTGAAAGATCCAATTTACATTGGCAGTCACAGAGCATACTTATCGGAAAACCGTAAATAAATTTATATAAATGAGCATGAATCAGATATAAATAAATTAACGATAATTTGAATATCTGATACCTGAGAGTAGAACAGAGCGTTCGTACTGAATAACGATTTGATAAAATTTAACGATTACAATGGAACGGAGTCGTGCTGATAACATATTGTGATAATTTCTCAACCGATCAGAATCGAAACTAATAAACTTGATTTTGCCTGGATAAAATAACTTGATATAGTAATACTCTCTTTGATTTCAATTTCTATGTCTTAATACATGAACAAGGGATGCTATATATATAGTTAATAGTTATGGTGAGTCAATGCCAAATGCCCTTCATGCAAGGGTGGTGGCCACCATGCAACATGTGTTACAATATATGTGATTTAGTTAAATATTAATTTATAAGTTAATGTGTTCTTATAAATTATATATTTAATTTGTTTTTATATATAAATGTTATATTTAATTTTTTTTAAAATAAGTGTTATATTTAATATTGTCTTTTAAATATAATTTTGTTGAGTAAAACCGATGAAGTTTTTTCATTCCTTTCAAAGAGAGCTAATACATGCTTAAGGGTCCTGACTGGTCAAACAACTAACTCTTAGACAAATTAAACGTCTAGGACGTTCTAACAATGTGCCACTAAGGCTAATTAATATATAAAATAGAAACCAAATAAAAACAATGAAAAACTTATGACCACTACTCAAGGTAGGGCTTGTAAACCGTTGGGTCCACCGAAGGGGACACTTCTCTTCTGATGTAAAACCGAACATGTGGTCGTCAGTGGTGAGGGAGGGAGGAAGCAGTGTAGGAGGAAACGACGATGACGGCTTCAAAGCCGGTGAAGACGGCGGTGACCAAGGTGGCGGGCGCGGCGGTGGCGGCATCAACAAAAACCATCAGAGTTGCAAAGTTGGTGCCGAATAGAGTCGGGAGAGAACAACCCTAACAAAATCCTCAGGAAGGGGCGCATGAGAGTAATCGTCAAAAACAAATCCATAGAATGCGAGTAGGAGAAGAGGAGCCATGACAGAAACCATGGAAATAGCCATGGCTGCCATGACCTTAGGCGGCTAGGTCAAAACTAGACATGATTTAATTTTTTCCGCTTCGTTTGAACTCCGATTGGCCTCAAACTTGCTTCAATACCTTTGTTTTTAAGGGCTTTCTATCAATATATTTGGGTAATTTTTATCATCAATTTACATTGGTTTTATCAATACTTTACTCTGGTTTTATTAACAATGAACGCTAGTTTTATCACCTCATTTTCCAAAACCGAACATGATTTTTATCACCTCATCAGATGTTTTTTTTATGAACACCAACCACTAGTTTTATCAACAGTAAACACTATGTTTATCACTAAATTACATGTGTTTTATCACCCCATCACATGTTTTTTTATCAACATTAAACTCTAGTTTATCACACTTATTATCAAATTTGTACACGTTTTTTATCATATCATTAATTGTTTTTATCACCTCAGTACATGTTTTTTTATCAACATCTAGCACTAGTTAGATACCCCGATATAAAACATTTAGGGTTATTTACGATTTGGTACCCAAATGTTTCGTCCATGAACGATATGGTACCCTTATGTTTCACATGACCAATTTGGTGCCCAAATGATTTGTCCACGGACGGAAGTAGCATATTCCGTTAGAAAACTAACAGAATATTCCTCTAAATTAAACATGTGCAGTTAAGTAGTGTGTGAAATGACGATTTTACCCTTTCCTATTTTAAGCTTATAAATGTGATAGACAAAATTATCATTATACCCTTAGTTATAATACAATAAATAATTAAATAATTTCAAATTTAAAATTTTAAGAATTAAAAAAATAAATAAAATGTTAAAAAGTTTAAAATTATATATATATAAATAAATAAAAAAATATATAAATAAAAATAAATAAATAATAAATAAATAAATTAAATTTAAATTTTTTAAAAATAAAAAATAAAAATAAATTTTTTTAAAAATAAAAAAATAATAATAATTTGTTTATAAAAAAATAATTCAATAAAATAAAATAAATTTATTTATTTATTTGAAAAAATAAAATACTTATTAAAAAATAAGTCCAAATATAAAGTCAAAAGTCAATATAAGGGTTGTTAGGTCCCAAGGAATCAATCGGGGTGGGGGGGGGGGGGGGGGTGGGGGGGTGAATAGATTGATTACAAAATATAGCAACTTAAAAATAAATTCAGAAATTTAAACAAAAAGCAAATATAGCAAGATAGAGAAAGCCAACACAAGATATACGTGGTTCACAACTCTTCTTAGAGTTGCTACGTCCACACTAAAGAATTCACTTAGAGTTCGGCCTTTTACTAACTTATAGTAAATGTTACAAAGTCTCACAAGAACTAATCTTGCAAGTTACAACACCAAATGGGAAGCAAGAACAAATCTTGCAACCACTACAACACTTTGCAAGAACAAATCTTGCAACCAACTACAACACCTTTTTCTAGCCTACAAAGGCCAATTACAATAGAAGATATTGAGGTCAACTCACCAAGAGTCAACAATACAATATGTTTAATCTTATATAGAATAAACACAATGCCTCAATTACAATCAAGATATAAAGATGAAGTACAAGCAAGCTATATATGATTTCAAGATATGTAAGGCTTAGCTCAAGATGATTTTGAGAGAAGGGGATTTCAAAATAGTTTACATAGAGAGCATAACATGTTCGAGAAGAGATATAAGAATAAGAATTTATGTTTTTCAAAGATCAAAAGATATGAAACTATTAGTTCATGACTTTGAAAACAATTTCTTGAACAGAGAAGAATAGAGCTCTCAAGATGACTTTTCTCTCAAAGATGAAGAATAACTTTGTGCTGAATTTTTGTAGAGAGAGTAGAAGTGTGTTGTCTTGAAATGAAGAAACAAATGAGGGTTTTTATAGACAAAAACTTGGCACTTGATAATTCAAAAAAAATAGTTGTTGGAAGAAATACTTGAGTGCAAAGTCAAGTGGAATATCTTGACAAGAAATGTCCTCAACACATTTCAAGATTGAAATGATGACTTCTCTCTCTTTCAAAATCAATTTGAATGAATAAAAAAAATATATTAAATAATAAAGAGAAATCGGATTTTTGAATAAGGGAAGAGAGATTGAGTGATGAGTTAGCCAAACCATATCTTAATGATCATACTTACAAGAATCCTATTGGTAGGACTTGAACCCTTTCAAAGTAGACATTTTGAATCTTCCATAGCTTTCCTTGATCATAATTGAATGTCTGAAAATGTCCTTGGATATTTAAATTTTGTGCACAAGTTCATTTGACACAAGTAGATGATGAGCATGCTTGCTGCCAGAAATTTCAGCTTTGACCTTTGCATGTTCAAATGAGCATAACTTTTTCCACAAGAATCCAAATCAAGTAAGGTCAGTTGGGTTATTAAATAGACTCATGTATATTTCCAATGGTATAACATAGGCCAATTATTACCTGGTTTGATAATCCCAGTTTAATCAAGAAAGACAACCAAGAAAATATGTTTTACCTGTTCTGGCAGATTTGATGTCTACTCACTTTTCTGTCCATTACTCTATGATGGAGTATGCAAATGGAGAACCAGTTTGTGCATTAAAAAAAAGTAGACTCACAAAGGTTTCTAAAACATCAAAGAAATCGTAATTTGATAAAGAAATGAATTTTATATGATTTTTCAAAGCTACCTCAAATGCAACCAAAGTTGTTGTCTTGAAAAATCCGAAAATCACATGTATGTAAAATGAGTTTGGTTTGAAACAATAAACATATAGAAGAGTTATTTGATCTTGAATAAATATATGTATACTTGTCATCATCAAAACACATAGATTATTATGTTGACACAAGGTCACAACAAGGGTAAACCAGTCTTTTAACATTAAAGTCAAAAGTCAACTAAAATGATAAAGGATAAAATGGTCTTTTCACTTTGGTCTGTTAGTTTTTAACCCCATTAACTTAAATTGTTCGTGGACGAAACATTTGGGTACCAAATTTTTAAAAAAAATTCATAAGGGTACCATATCGTTCGTGGACAAAACATTTGGGTATCAAATCGTAAATAACCCAAATAGTTATTAGTGAAAATTTATCAACATTGAACATTATTTTATCACCCCGATATAAATTTTTATTTTCGTGTTTCAAAATATATTCATGACTGATCTTGATTTAAAGCTCTGAAAAAAGAAAAATATTGATGCAACTTTGAAGTTAATCGGAGTTGAAACGAAGCGGGAATGATTAATTTAGTGAATTTTTGAAGAAAAAAATGGATACTTGTCCACATGACACCATGCTATTACAATTATACCCTTACTTGTGTGAGAAATGAAGAAAGTGGCGTGAGTTTTGTGTAGGATTAGGGTGATGATGTGGCATTATGGTGAATGTTGGATCTTAAGAGTGTATGGCTAGGATTGGTTCACACGATTTTTAGGATAAGAGGAGTTTCTATTAGATTTCTCATCATCTAATAGAAACCTCTCTTATCCTAAATACTGTGTGAACCAATCCTAGTTATACACTCTTAAAATCCAACATTCACCATAATGACATCTAATAGAAACTCCTCTTATCCTAAAAACGGTGTGAACCAATCCTAGCCATACTCCCTTAAGATTCAACATTCACCATAATGACACATCATCAACCTAATCCTACACAAAGTTCACGTTACTTTCATCCTTTCTCACACAAGTAAGGGTATAATTGTAATAGTATGGTGTCATGTGGACAAGTGTCTATTTTTTTCTTCACCAATTCACTAATTTAATCATTCCCGCTTTGTTTCAACTCTAATTAGCTTCAAACTTGCACCAATATTTTTCTTTTTTCAAGGGTTTTAAATCAAGACAAGTCATGAATATATTTTGAAGCAAGAAAATAAAAAGCTATATCGGAGTGATAAATATAATGTTGAATGTTGATAAATCTTCACTAATAAATGTTTTATATCTTGACATCAAACTAGTGCTAAATGTTGATAAAAAAAACATGTACTGAGGTGATAGAAAATGTGTTCAATTTTGATAATAAGTGTGATAAACTAGAGTTTAGTGTTGATAAACAAAACATGTGATGGGGTGGTAAAACGCATGTAATTTAGTGATAAACATAGTGTTTAGTGTTGATAAAACTAGTACTTAATGGTCATAAAAAACATGTGATGAGGTGATAAAAATCATGTTCGGTTTTGGAAAATGAGATGATAAAACTAGTGTTCAATGTTGATAAAACCAGAGTAAAGTGTTGAAAAAAGCAGTGTAAAGTATTGATAAAAATTATCCAGATATAATTTATTTTTAAATCATCTCCGAAATATGTTTTTTTTCTTTAAAACATAGTCACCACCGATCTTGATAGAAAGCTCTTGAAAAACGAAGCGGGAAAAATCAAATCATGTTTAGTTTTGAAAAAAATGAGGTGATAAACCTAGTGTCCAGTGTTGATAAATCAGTGTAAAACGTTGATAAAACCAGTGTAAAGTGTTGATAAAAATTACCCAGATATAATTTTTTTTAAATCAGCCTCAAAATAATTGTTTTTCGTGCTTCAAAATATATTCATGATTGATCTTGATAGAAAACCCTTGAAAAAACAAAAATATTGGCGCAAGTTTGAAGCCAATCGAAGTTCAAACGAAACGGGAAAAATTAAATTTGTGAATTGGTAAAAAAAAAGTATGATAGTTTTACTAAAAAGCTCCTACAACTTATAAAAAAAATGCTGTTTTTTTTCAGTCAACAACTCAATTGCATCTCATCCATCAATTTATGAAATCGATCGCTAAGATTGGTTCACACGGTTTTTACGTTAAGAGGTAGTTTCTATTTGATTTCTTCCCCTGTCAGTCTATAAATCAAAAGGTAAAAAGGAAATTATGTTTATAATTTTGTTCAACCTTTTATCCTGTGATTTTATGTACCATTATTTTAACAAATTCTATGATTCATATTTTGGGGTTTTCGGAAATTGTTTCAGAGAAAAAATGTGTTTGCACACATCACCATTGTTTTGGAGTTAGCTCGTTCGTTTGGATATCGGTAGAGGGTGTGTTGTTTTTGAGACGTCTATAAAAGCGTTTAATCAAAGGTCCCCGTCTCGAACCATACTTTTGATTCTATAAGAGGTATGAATTCTATTCTCTTTCTTACCGATTAATCGAATTACATGGATCCAACTTTTGGGTTTGATATTTTTTTTATTTCTACTGCTTTATGTATGTTAAAACCCAACAATTGTTGTGTTGTCGTCGCCTAGCCAAGCAAGGATGCCCCCTTGCTTTTTTCATCAGCTGACACCCATATCCCTTTCACGTCTCTTTTTCGGGCTATCCTAACGATAAACACGTTACCACAATTTGGCGTAATGCATGCTGATCTCGTGGGTATTCAAGAGGAAACAGGGGTGGTCACCTTCGTTTGGGATGAGGCTTCAGGACGATGATAACGGGGTCAACGCTTACCCGTAGGGGCGATCTCGATCATGGACGACGTACGATACAAGTATGTGCTTGCCGACCACATCCTCTACCCGAAACGGTACAACCCGAAGACGTTATGTGGGATCATGGTGTAAACGTGAAATGTATACGGGAGGGTGGTTAATCCCTTAATGTAGAAGACATTTGGGTTCTTCTTCTTCTCCAAGGAGGTGATGGAAGGGATCCAGAATCGGGATCCAAGGCTCTGTCCTCCTTCTCACGATCCTATCCCCTCACATGCAACCGTAAGACTGAATTTTCGCCCTATGCAAAATGAGGTCCAGTCCTTCAACATCCCAGTGGAGACGCAGACATCTCAAATGTGTTGTATCATCACCTCGGCGGTGGAACCGAGATAGCCTGGGTGTCCAACCGCGATGAAGGGGATGGGAGGAATAAGTATGACTGCGGGAGGACATTGACATTGCCCAACAACTCTAACACCATATCCAGCTGGATTTTGAAAGGTACCCAAAGTTGATCATGGTACGCCTACTGCAAGAGCGATTTGAGAAGTCTTTCCTGCGTTATGGTAGTCCGGAACACATTGCCCATGACTGCTCGACTGTAATCCCAAGAATGGGGTTGGAGGACCTGCGGTTTGAGTTGTCTTTGAAGGCTCTGACAGGGCCTCCTCTAGAGGGACACCTCCGTACCGATTTAGAGGCATACCTGTCACTCCGGGGCTGCCAAAAAGAGAAGTTAAATGGTCCAGATATGGGATCCTTGCCCTCACGTCTAGGAGTGCACGCTTGGTCTCTAGGGCCCATGCTCTGATGCAGAGTACCCATTCTTCCCCTGCCTTCTTTGATCATCCCTCTAGGTTTCGGTGCCTTGGTGGCCAGGTTGTCAAGTTATTCACATTCGAAGCCCCCCGTTGTCACACGATTGTGATTGTTACAGATCGATGGCATTCCTAAGAACTCGATTACCGAAAGGGGGCCAAGGATTCCAACCTTTTCCAAAGCATAGATGGGACACGAGTGAATTTTGAAGAGCAAGTCTCGATGGTCACACTGATCATTGTTTTCTTAACCCAAGCAAAGAGATATGTCTGACACTTCTTCTACAAAACTTTCACCCTCCCACCTCAGTTGGAAGTCCTAGCTAGTGGTAGGATCCTGAAGAGGTTTTGTCGCCCCAGGTCAGGAAAAAGAGCAAACGGGAATTTCTCAAGGGGGGGGGGGTGGTAGACGATTAAAGAATGTGAAGGACCTGGCCTAGGAGAACGTCAAGTGGACCCACGCGGTAATGCTTAGGTGAAGAAGCGAGATTTTGTCTTCATGAATATCGACCCTGGCTAGCCGGTTCAATAGGCGGTGGAAGTCGTGGTTTCAACGGATAAGTCATCAAAGAATACTCGCCATCGGATATGATTCACAAGAGGGGGTTAGGTGGGGGCAAGAAATCCATCTAACCCCAATTTGGGCCAGGACCCCTCAACTCTCTTCCAAGAGAAGAGATAACCTGGTTTGTCCTAACAGCTAAAGAAAACAACCCAATTGAGTCTCTACGTTCCATATATTTATATCTTTCATTTACAATTCAACATCTTTGGCGCGTAGTACAAACCGATGTAGGCCTTTAGATCGTGTAAATAGATTGCTCAAATTTAAAGAAAAATCATTAACCAAACGCATCATAAATATTAGTTATTTATTTTACAATCAAACCCCTTTAAAATTTATGGGCTATCGGATCTACTAAATCAATTGACCGGATTTGGTTTGTAGTTCGACCGTAAGATAGGTTTGTACTTGAAATTCCCCTATATATAAAAATCATGCTAAATCATGATCCATGTGTCTAAATATATATCTCTTGGTAAAGACATTGTCCATGTTAGAGTCCATATGTGGGTTCACAATCACTAATATCATAGACATGTGAACAAAATTAATGAAAATTTAACTCAAGTACGCACATTTGAATTAAAGTCAATTTACAACCAAATGAACACTGAAGTTCTGTATTGAAAAAAAATACAAGATATAAATATCGGAAAGTGAAATTTGATCTTCCAAGGTTTGACCTTTAGGTTCGGAGCGAAGAAGAAGACATGGGGAGGAAGAAGAAAAGAAGATGGTAGGAGAAATTTAGTATTTCCAAATTGCTAAACAAATTATGTAGCAAAAACCTTCAATATGTAAGGATCTTCTACCAAGCGGGTATTTGGTAAAGAAGTACACAGTAAGTCAGTTTTGAGACGAAAGATCATTGTGGGGTATATTTTAATAGTTTCCCTTTTTTTGAGCAAAAAGTATAAAGTTTTTTGATGAAAGTCGGAGAAGTCTGGTCGATTATACAAATAGTTGAAATAACCGAAAAGAAAAAGATAATGTTCTGCTGACATTCAGAATATTGGTCATGTAACAAGAAACTCGGCTATACCAGGGCACAAAGTACGGGAATGGTTCCCTATTCACACATGGAATGACACAGAAGATACATAAAGCTTTCTCCATCTCGACTTGGGTGGACCTGTGTTGTCTCGACAGTCTACCAAGGAGTATATTGGGGAAATGAGGAGGATGGGGAGCGGATAACATCTATTCCCTATGGGCCGGGGGTGTGGCTCTTCTAGGAAACCTCATGATGCCCTAGAAATATCATGGACGCTAGCAAGGCTGCTTGGAAGGACTCGTGTCCGCCCATCAGGGCCAAATTCTCTTTGAGAGAGAACAATCCTAGGTCCTCCGTTTGTGGTCAAAAGTTTCCCTTCATATTCCATCCTACCGGGGGGTCGTAGGATGCTTTAGGATTCAGGTGTGGCTTCCTAAAGCATCAGGGTCCCCTCGCTATACAACGAAGCGATGATGGTCCCCACCAGATTCCAAGTTCCGGTTGGTGGACGATATTAGGGCGCACAACTACAATAATGCAGATCCGAAAAATCATAGTGCTGACACGTAGAGGCCATTGTCAGCCTATTGCTTCCCTTTTGAGTTCGACCTCTTCTTTTACCACTAGGTCCTGAGTGGGGATCGATTTGCACAAATGCATACCCAGTAGATGGGGTCGACATGCTTGATCAAGATCCCCATACGATCAATCCCCCCTGGTCAGAGGGGTTGTTACACACAGATCTCGTGTAAAGGATTAGGTGGGTCGGAGGTGATCATTTCCCTAAATAGTTTCTTCAGAAGGTATCCATAGGAGGATCAACATGTCATTCTACGCTTCATGGTGTCGCTTGACAAGTATAGTGCACGAGGGATGGTCATCGGATTTTGAAGCATGAGATTCCATGTCGTTGTGGGCATGACGACAATGGAGATATGGTGGTGGAGTCGGGTGGGGGCAGGAGTTTCCCCCAATATTCGTACTTATGGTCACCATTACATTGGTCGAGCCATGGGGGAATGGGTGAGGGTGGGGCGTGCAGCGTGGAGAGGGGCAAAGAGCATCATCGATTATGCCGATGGTGACGACATGATGGCTGAGTAGGCGGTTGAGCGTGGAAATGGGGGACTCGGGGATGGAAAATAGGAGAGTATCAAAAACCGTAAGGGCCAAAAAAACTTTTATATTTAAATTATGTAATTTCCCCTTTTAATTATTCATGAAATTCAATTTACTATTTAATTGTAATTTATTGAAATAAATGTATAAAAATAAATTTCATAAATAAATCTTTTTTGGTAGCCTTTGGTTTTGGTCACATTTTTTTTTTGAGAATAATCATTGCAATTGTATTAAAACATGATAAAAGAGTTTGGTAGGTACTCAAATGTATCCCACCTATATAAACAAATCCAACTAATAAGTAGAAATGAAATTGAAAGCAATAAAATCGGCTCTGGTAATGGGTTGCGGACGAAGGGGATATCTGCGGTAGCGTCTGGTGACACCGATACAGCATGCTTCTTCCAAATGGGACGAGGTGAGCCAACCAAGTTTAGGGGAATACTGGTGGACCTACATCTCCCCCGGTGTGTCAGCGTGCGTCATCTTCCCTGGAATGATAGTGGTAGGGCTCCTGAACGAGGGATTGCTGACTCCGGACTGGCAAGGGAGATAAAACTCAACTGGTGATGTTGCCGTCTCCATCCATCCGCCGAGAAGGGGCCAAAGTTGACCCACCCCTCCACGGGCCACCTAGGCCTCATTCCTGTAGGTGGGGGTGCTTGACGCCCCCCACCGCTGCGTGTGATTCCCCATCTGCCTATGTCGAGCCATTCGACTCATCCTGGTCCTCCTCCCTGGCTAGTCGTTTGTTCCCAGACAGCGACGGGCTTCCTTCCTTCGCCACCCATTCAGTCGGGGTGTCCTCCGTGCCCGCTTCATCGGTGTCCACCTGGTCCATTCTGGGGTCCGGGTCAATGGCCGGAATACGGGGACTACCCCGATCCGTGTTCCTAGCCTCCAGGTAGGTCCAGTTCGTTCCCGGGATCGCCTTCCCGTGCTTCGCTTTTTCAAAAGCTAATCGCGGGTCCCCGGGGCTCGAAGCGAGTGGCCCCGTGTTCCTCCCGCAACCGGGCACGACGGGAACCGATGCCCCGCACAGCTACATCCATAACAGTGGTCCGGTAAATGCTCATACGACACAGTAAGTAACGTGCGTACCTGTGATTCCGACAGGCGGAACCAAATCTGGCTCTGCAAAGGAAGGCGGATATCGGCCCGAATCCGGACCCTCATGAAGTCCCCCCAGCAGCGACCAGCAACATCCACATCCACAGTCTGACATAATCCCAAAGCACTCCCAATGCGGAACCCTACTGCCCTGTTCCGGGCCCCCACAGGCAAGTTGGAGACCCTAGCCCATACCGAGAATTGGTGAAAGCTCAGCTCGCCCACTTGCATATGGGCCCTCAGGTTAGTAAACAGGACCAGAGACTCCCAAAACGCCCAGGGTTCCCCCGCGAGGACCCTCTCCCGCTCCCGCGCTGTGCGAAAGAAAAAACCTACTAGCCCCCCTTCCAGAGGTCTAGCATCCACCTTCATCCCCCACAGATCCTCCATTCTATCAACCAGAGATCTCCAGAAAAAGCGCTTTGAGGTCAGCACTTTTGCTGCCAGCGCAAAGCGGAATTGCACTGTAGCCTGACCAATGTCCCCAATTGGGACTACCACCTCCGTGATTCGCATCGAGGACAGCTGCTGCCCCAACTCGGGTACCTCTCTCCCCGGGTCTCGACGGGTCCCATATTGATCCTTGTCCCCCGAGTCCCGATCAGCCTCACTCGACCTCCCCGAGCCATACCGAGCCGCCCATCTGGCCACATCCCCTTGCCCGGCCGGTCCATCTCTACCGCCACGACCCGCCCGAGGGGTCTAGTTACTAGTCCCACGGCCCCCACGGCGGGCATCTCCCACGAAGGATCCTCCGCTTCCCGGTTCCCGCCAGCGCTCCACATCTGGCTCGGGTGCACTAGGGTTGTGCCCTACCGCAGCCACCGCCTTACCCTTCTCTCGCCGCCGCTCCTGCGCCGCTTGGGATTCCGGATGCCTCTCCTCCGAGTTCGACGGGATTAGGACCGGCGTGTAGGCCTCCCTCCCGTCGGCATGCAGAATCCCCAGAGGCCTGAAGTGTGCTCCCCGGGGAGCCCGGGAACACGTACCCCTCGCCGGCACGGGATCACGACCCGATCCCTGCCTAGCCCTTGCGCTTCCGCCCCTGCCGTCGTCCACAGGAAGCCCGATCGAAGAGAACACCAGATCCGGTCCCCTCTCCTCCGGTGGTGTCAGGCCCCGTGACGTAGCCGGCACGGTGGCATCCTCCTCCGTATCGTCGTCAGACGCCAATAGGGACCCCAGTTCCCTCGCCTGACGACGCTCTTCGCTCGCACCCGATCTCCGGCCTGCAGCACCGGCATCGATCTGCACCACGTCAATCAGCACAGGGCGTCTGACTGCCACCGGCTCTGCACCGATGGTAGTCCCGGTTTCCATGCCCTCACCCACATCGCTGCCTTCCCCAGCCACCATCTCCTCCGCCGGATCACGCCACAGGGAAGGATCACCCGAGACGCTCGAAAGCTTGGCCGCCGATCTCGCCATTTCTCGCTTACACCAAACCTAGGGTTTTTCTTAGAGAGAACAATGGTTTTGGTCACATAATTTACGGTCCTATATGTCTCAAAATTTTCAATGAGCTACCTTATTTCCAAATAAGGAATAATGTGAAAGGACTATTTAACCTTTTGTATTTCCAATTAAATTATTCATTTGAATTGAAAGATATTTTATCTCTGTTCTCCATTAATTTCTTGGTACTTCATTAATGTATTAATTAAATATTAATAATTTCATTAATATCTTAAATAATTCATTATTATTCTTTAAATTTTATTAATTATTATTTGAAACTTTTTAAAAATTTAAATTTAATATTATTTTGTCTAGAAAATTAATAATATTTTTTTACAATTTTTTATAAAAATAAATGAAGTTCCATTTATTTTTTTGGATTTTTTTTGTAAAATTTTAATTTAATATTTTCTTTTCGAATTTATAGTTATTTGTTTCGTGAAACAATTAATATTTTTGATATTTTTTGTCTTCTCTAGCAAGACCTCGACTTTTCTGAATTCGAACAGATGTGGAGAAGAAATCGTGGATCTTAGACCTCGTAGTGACGGAGGTGGTAAATTTGAAATCGTTGTTCTAGTTTAGCGATCTAAAATTCATGATTCTAGTTGAGTTTTCACTGTTGTGTTCTACTAGAGATTCGAAGAACATGGCTTGCTTATAGGATATCAAAGAAATCGATCTTAAATCCATGTATAGATTAGAGAAGCACGAAGAACTTGGAGAAGAAGCTCGAACCACTCTAGATCTACAATAGAGAAGCGGTTTCTGGAGAGCAAGGTCTAGACCTGAAACCATGATCTCTGTCCTCAGTGTCACCAACAACAAGAGGGTTCACAAATGAGTTAGGGTAGTCGAATAACCTTTCCAGGGAAAACCCCATTATCAGGCTTATATCTTAGAAAAGAAAAGTATTTGAAGACGTAGACCTCGCCAGACTTTACTGTGAATCCTTGTGATTTGTGGTCGGCGATAAAGGCCGAAACCTAGATCTGCAAGGAACGGCGCCACCGTAGCACATCCTCTTCTTCCTAACCAGCCAGATTTTGTTAGACCAGTCAAATCAAATACTTCCATCACCTTGGTCGTGTCTGAAGGCGGGGCTCTATACAACGTCAATGAAGGAGACGGAGGAGAGACAACATGATCTGGTTCGTGTATGGAGGCGATCCTTGGTTAGATCTGGTTCAATATGGCCAGTTTCTAGGTGAAGTTAGGGGTGGAGACGAACCAGGTGAAGGACGTCGTCATCACCATTGGTCATCGTCGTCATCGATCTTCGTTGTTGGTGGCTCTATGGTAGCCACACTTTTTTGCAGAGAAGTTATTGGTAAGTGTAAAATTAGGTTGAGACTTCGATTTTAAATGTATGTATGATAAGGTTATTTAATTTGAAATTTTGGTTAGGTGCAATGCCAAGATGTCTCTCACAATCTTTGGACTTTGTGACATACACGTTGCTTAAAACAATACGCAATCAACAATAATAAACAAGAACAAAAAGGACATACATGATGGTTACCTAGTTCGGTGCAACATTTCCTAAATCTGGAAGCACTCTATAAGTGAAAAGGTTTCACTATTTTGTAATCAATCTAAACATACTAGTTTCTTTGACCATCCTAGATCAAACTTTATGTTATTATTACAAATACAAACCTATCTCATAGACTCCCCTTGAATCCAAAGCCCTCTTTCGAATCCACTCTTCGAGTACTTTCCTAACTTGGTTCAACCTTCTGTTCTTCATAGGTTCTTCATGAGTCTTCAATCACGCATTCAGAACCCAATCAACTCAATCACTCATTTCTGCGGAGAATGATGTTTGAGAACAAATATACTATTCTATGTTAAACACATTCAGCCTCGCAACACGCTGGTCCAACACGCTTAGGAGCTCTGAAGCATTACACAAAGAACAACTTACAAGAGTATAATAACAATGGCGGCGACGACGGTTAAAGGTATGCCTATTGGCTTTTTATAGATCCTCCATCTGAATCGTGTCACCCTAGGTTTCCTTAACCCTTACAGTCATGATCTAGCTCAATCTTCAAGTTTTCATACACTCTTACAATTTTTAAATATATCAGATACTTAGAGTAGAAGTATCTTCAAATTAGGAAACTCACAAGATGTTCGTCAACACGCCATCTAACGTCTTTTGTATCTTTGTTGATCGACATTCGAAATAACATCTTGCTTGACAACTAAATAGCCAATCTAGATGTAACAACAATGTCCCCCTTTAGCTATTATTTAGGAAAGCACTTCATACTCAAGGGATAACAAATAGAATAATGCTTCCATAATTGAAGAACAATAGTTAGAGCATACTAGATTCCCCTTAGCATGCTTTCATCAAATATCATCAAATAGATATATAATTTCTCCTTATCATATTTTCATCAAATACCATCAAATAGATATATAGTCCCTATGATTGCCTCAAAAACTCGCCAAAAAAAGAAAAAAACAGTAACCCATAGCCAAAAAGGCTGCGATTAACAACAAATTAAGCATGCCATTGGTCATCATCACACCAAATTAAAATCAGTGTCAGGAAGCAAGGTGCCAAAGTACATAATCCAGAAAAGAATCTCAGACATGCCCCATGTAAAAAGTGTTTGAAATAGAAATCCAGCACTAATATTAGTAACAGTAGTGAGAGGTAGAAAAAACATAGCTCAAATATCCACGTATTCGGTCTCAGAGACATCCTGATCCACCTCTTCCCCAACATCTTGACCAACCAGCACATCTTGGAGTTGATCTTCAAACATTTTCTTCTGACCACGAATGGTTGCAATTTGCTTGTCCATGAAGTTCATCGAGGGACAGACTGTCTCGATGGTTTCTCCTTGATGACCTGGAGCTCTAGAGCTGCTACCACCCTAAGAGATCTTGACATATGTCAGCACATTCCCACAGACATGAGAGCCTTCAAAGTGTTTCCCGCTGAATGTGAGCAGAGTAGGTTTTTTTTCCTTTGACATCATAGTCCCTCAAAATTTTGGGATTTTGACTCAATATTAGCATAAATATCATAGATTGAAATCCAATATGCAGCTTGGTAGAGAAGGATTTTGCATGGCGACTGAAATGCTCAATGACAAATGCAACAAAATTTAAAGGTGTGGACGTACCTATTACATAGATCAGTCGTTCCAGTTCAGGAGTAATGTTGGATCCATGAGAGGAAGGTTCCTAGCTTTCCAATCAAATACAAAAGAGGATGTAGTACATATGTGTAAGATCTGAAGAGAACAATTTCCCTTTGACGGGCATAGCTTGTCAAGATTCCCTGCGGTTTCCTTGGCCACTTTATGAAGAACTATTGGTCGTTGTTGAACATTTGATTTAGACCTTCTAAGGTAAGTATTGATGGCATCTTTATTAATAGTGATCTCCTTTCCTCAAACAGCCACCTTTTGGTATTCAGAATCCTATGGATCATCAAATTCTAGAGCAAGATTCACAATGAAATCCCTCACCAGAAGAGGATAGAATGGACCTATTTCCATGATAGTTCTGAGGATTATGGATTCTTGAAGGACATTCATCACCAGCTTAATGCATTGAACTTCTTTTGAGAGATATCTTTCAGGATTGATATTGCACTGGAAGACATATCTCCATTTTCAGGATCGATTGGCGATGATCGCTACCAAACTCTGTACTGCTCTGGTCAGCTGGTTCAGGGCGGTCGTGGTGGGAGGGTCTGCGACCGGCGGGACGCGGGGCGTGCCTGTAGATGGTCCCGCATCGCTCCTCCTGTCTTCTCCGACAGGGGTACCCTGGGCCTCCGCGTACTCAGCGGGCACGACGGTGGGCACCCGTCCTGGTGTCCCTGCTGACCGTCCCCCTCTGCCACGCGCGGGCGCCCGTCCCCACGTCATAGCTGATCTTCTTTGTCTGCCCCGAGCCATGTCTCAGTGTCCTCTACACGGATACACGCAAACGTTCAATTTGCGAACTCAAATGAAGACACAAGCTCGAACACACTAACGTTCACACGGTCTACGTCTACCCCAACGCACTTGTTACTAACGTCACCGTTCACGCTAATCATACTTTAATCATAACACGTAGGCGGAAATCTCAAATTTAACCACACAAACGTACATTAAGCCCTCATCCAGTCCTTTATGCATTTACTTATAACTTTCCTCAATCAAGCCAGTGTTCGCTACTCATCCCTTGTGGGAAAAGTAGTAAAGAGGATGAGCATCATGCTCACCTCCACGGACACCCGCTCGATTATGGCATACTAGTAACGCACCAGACTTACCACTCTAGTCAGGGCAAAACACCATCCCAAACCTATTGCAAACATGTCACACTGCTCCAGTCATTAACACCTCAATTACTCTTTTATGTAAGGGAAACCTCGAAAAGGGGATTATGTTCTCAATTCAGCAACTACTATTGCTTACAACCTCAATACTCCAACATAACCGTGAACGCCGCCACGCAGAGCCAACACTCAACTTGCACAAACAAGACGGTGAGAAGGACAGGGATCACGGACTCGTGACAGACCCCATCACGGTTGGGGTCACGGAGTCGTGACGAAGATCTAAAATTTGCCAGAACTCTCTGGTCCGTCACGAATCCGTGACAGGATCCGTGACACTCGCGCAGACCTGTTTTCCAAACTCGGTTCTAACTCGGACCTTAACCCATTTTAACCCCAAAATTTGCCTTAAACGACACACACGCTTGACTACCAAAACAGCAAACACACGCGCCACGATTCACAGACCAAGAAAGTCATTCAACCTCAACCAAACACGAGCCGACACGGCCAAACGACAACACCGAACCACGCCCACCGGGCCAACCAAAATCAAACACGCCCTCAGGGCCAATCAATTTTAAAACTTTCTCTTTTCTTTTCTTTTTTCGTTTTAAAACCTCATACTTGACATCACGTAGTTACAACCCGGTCCAGGCGTCCCCGAACTACGTTGTACCGACTTGACATCAGCACCGTCACGTTCGACTACAGGAGCGCTCCTGAGTCGACCCGCGACAGCTCAAAAACGTTTCACGCAGCACACACAAACAGTATGCCAGTAACCCCGTACTGCACATACACACAGACAAAACAAAACTCAAGACATTGAGGGTTTACACACGTTCCCGACCTACGTACCCAACGCACGAAGGGACTTTACTGACTCGACTCTCACACCTAATTGACGGACAGTCCGAGGTGTGAAACCTCGAGCTCTGATACCAAGCTGTCACGCCCCAATTTCAGTAAACCGAACTCGGGACGCGAACGTTTAAAATAAGAAAACACTTTGAAACCATTTCCATTAAAACACTTTACGTTACCAGTTTAGTTCAACAAAAGGATAATTACAACTCAAATAAAACGTCCCACAAGCGGACAAAAAGCGAGGTATCCGTCGCTAGACTAAAAGTAACCCGGACTCCCGCCCCTAGCTCTTCAAGCTTCGGAAGCTCACCTAGTCCGACCTGCGACAAGTACCTGTAGGAAAAGCAGCTAGGGGTGAGCGTTCGCTCACCACCACGGATAGCAGACTGACTACGACATAATTAGCAGACAATGCCGGTAACAACAATAATAAAGTCAACACCGGGGGACACTGTCCCCAACCCAAGGACTCTGACTGATCATACACCCACTGTTACCTTCCTTGACCAACTCAACACTTTGACACGTAAAGTAGACCCGACACAATGATCGACGACCTCTTCCAAGGACTCAAAAGACTGAAAGCTACACAACACCAAACAAGATCACAAAGAATCGCACACCAAACAAGATCACAAAGGATCGCAAACCAGCTGCTCAGTAATCTCCCTCACGCCCTTTACCGATCTCATCAGGTCAGGCGGTCGACCTGTTGCATTTCCTCGACACATAGTCGGATCAGACTGTCAACCTATCACACTCACAACCACCGAACCACACACGCGCGGCCAAGACCCCTTTACTGACGGGCGGGCCATCTACCCCGTCTGAACGTGCAGACGCGTGTGATCGAGGACCCCCGTTTCATGAAGCGGGCCCACAACCTCAGGTAACCACAATCACAATCACAAACACAGTTCAACAAACAGCAACAACACAAGTTCAGCACTCCACAGGCACTCAAGGCCACCCAAGACACCAACCCTAAAACACGGACTCAACAGCCCACAGGCACTCACGGCCTCCCAGACACACCAACAGGAACTCACGGGCTCAACAGCCCCACGGGCACTCACGGCCACTCAAAACCACCAATAGTAACTCACGGGCTCAACAACCCCACGGGCACTCATGGCCACCTAAGACACCAATAGTAAAGACACGGGTTCACAACCCCACGGGCACTCACGGCCACCAAAAACATCGAAACGACAACACGGGCTCTCATGGCCACCCAAGACTCAGCAATAAATAACACAAGCTCTCAAGGCCACCCAAACTCAACAACAAACAACACGGCTCTCAAGGCCACCCAAACTCGACGATACATAACGCGGGCTCTCAAGGCCACCAAAACTCAACAACAATTAACATGGGCTCTCAAGGCCACCCAAACTCAACAACAAATAACGCACTACAACTTCCGGCATAATCGATGCCTCCAACAGTCTTAAGATCACTAGTTTCACAAACAACCTCCGGGCTTGGTCATATGCCTCCGGTAAATCAATTATCGCTAAGTTCTCTGCTCCTACGACACTACTAAGTGTCACATGCCTTTCTAATAATTGTTACGTTCCTGTATCATGCTTTTCTAATAATCGATAACCTAAACAACCCACGACACCCTGGTGTCACATGCAATTCTACAGTTAACTTTCCCTAGTCAAGGCCGAGATCCGGCTACTTTTCCCTACCTCAACCGAAGAACACCCGCTACGCTTCCTAGCTGCTGACGTTCTGGCTCGCTACCTCCGGGCTCCACTTCGATCGAAGCCGGACGATAAAGAAAACACGAAATCCATAGATTAATAACGGTTCCGCCGTTAAGTTAAAGGTTACGATTAGTCCAGTTTAAATCCGACAGTTGTCTTTTACACTCGAGCGGGATAAAAGTGGGATTACGACGGATCGGGTTCGAGCACCCGCGCACCGAACTCAGATTGATCCAAAACCCAGTTAAAACCGATTTTAACTCAAAACCGTCTTTGAAACTCCGTTGCTTTATCTAATTCCGACTTTGATTTTAAAACAGAACGATTCTTTTCTGTTCTTTTCCAAACTCAATATTTTGGTCCAAACCTTTCTAAATCCGATCTGATTTCGTTTTCCCTTTTCGATTTAACTTAACTCAAGTTTCATTTTAACGACCGACTTTCGTTTTAAAACCCATTTAATTTAACCCGATCTAGTTTTACCAAATTTCTTAAGAACTCAAAACTGATTTTCCCTTTTTCCCTTTTCAATTGTTTTCGTTTCAACCAAAATTCCTTTTCAAATTAAACTCTGATTTTCTTTCCGTTTTATAACAACTTCGTTTTCTCATTTAACGGATCTGAGTCGTTTTTAATTACTTTCCCCTTTTAACCGATATTTTTCATTAGTTTTGTGCTTCAACCAAGCTGTGCCCAACTTGTCCAAATCCAAGTAGAAACACAGAGTAAAACTGATCATATTCAAGGCAAATACGGCACAGAATATAAAGCGGGAAGACGTTAAGGAAACGAAACCGGCCACCGGCGAAGCATCGCCGGCGACCAAACTCCGTGGGTGAGGTTTCTCACCGTAGGAAAATAGAGAACGGTGGCGGGCGGGTTGAGCACGACGGAGGCTCGCCTCGGATCCGGACGGCTCGGTCCTGTCCCGGATATGATGAGCTCGCCGGCGACGGCGGGAGCTCGGGTTAGAGGAAGACGGGGTCGGATCTGAGAGGGGGACCGGAGATGGAGAACGACAGCCAGCGGCGCTGGCTCGCTCGGCCGCGTGCGGTGGTTGGGTCTCGGACGGAGAGGAGAAGAGGAGAGGGTCGGAGACGGCGATTTCCGGCGAGGGTGAGAACAGCGGCTTGGTTTGAACGGGACGGCCGACGTCGTTAAATGGAAGGGAGAGAGGGAGGTTTGGCCTTGTGAGGAAGGGAGGTGAGCGGTGGTCGGAGACGCCGTTTCCGGCGAGATGAGAAGGAGACGAGGGAGGACGGTGGTTGCCGGATCCAGTGAGGTGGCTGGTCAGGGAGGATGTAGACGAAGAAGGTGGCCGGCGAGGCGTGAGGAGAGTGGGGGCAAGGGATGACGGCGTGAAGACGAAGAAGAGAGGGAGAGAGGGTGTTTGCGTAGGTCGAAGAGCGAGGGAGGCAGAGAATTAGGGTTCAGAACCCATGGCTTGGGTTTTATACTGAAGCCCTAGGTGGGCTTGGCAACACTTGGGCCTCAGGCGGGCTTGAGCGTCCACGGCCCAGAGAGAGATAAGGCCGGGTCAGGCCTGGCCTGGCCTGGCTGGGTCTAATGGTCGGGTCCGGGTTGCTGGTCGGGTCCGGTCCGACCCAACATATAATTTTATTTTATTTTTTGAAGCGGGTTTTACAATCTACCCCCCTTAAAGGAATTTCGCCCACGAAATTTAGAACAACGCCCAAATATGATACGATAAAATACGTACCCTGAAAGGTCTCGCGGTAGGTAGGGGATCCTGTGGTCCGGGAGTCGGTAACCGCATACACTCTTCCCTCTGACTCCTGCTGCCTCTGACCCGGAGCACTGACTGCTGGATACCCATAGCCCTACTGTCTCGGAGTCGGCGCGCTCGTCGACGGCTGCAAAAACCTCGACTGCGGACCCTGACGGGGGTGGCCTCTGGGCGACCGCGCGATATACGATTGTTGTGGTCGTCGCACTGACGTTGCCATAACCGGCTCAGGGCACCTTGCAACGGCGTGCCCGAGCTGGTGGCACCGGAAACACCTCCTATGGTCAGCCCTCGGCTACATGTCCTGACCTGCACGGCTGGTCGCCTGCTGCGTTGTGAGTCCCCCTTCCATCGGACACTCTCGCTACATGTGGTCTGGCTGCCCGCAGCTATAGCATCCCAGCTGTCTCCTTGAAGCGACTGGCCCCACTGATGCCACTAACGCCCTCTGTCTTGCTCCGTTCTGTTGCGCCTGTGGCCTGAAGGATCCCATGGTCCTCTGTCTCGTCGGGTCTCGGGACTCGTACTCCCCCGCCACACTGATCGGCCGCTGTCGAACCTCGCGGGTCCTGGCCGAATCCCGGATATCCTGCTCCCCTGTCGCTGCAGTGTCCCGCGACCTCGAGGTGAGGACTCGGTCCCGAGTTACCGGCCTCAGTTCCTCCTCGAACCTCAGGCCACAGTTCTGCTCCGTCGCCGCCGTCTCTGGCGCGAACCTGGTCAGGGCCGTGAATCTGGCCTCGTATTCTGCCACTGACATCTCCTCCTGATGCAGGTCCAGAAACTGCCGATGTCGGTCCAACCGAGACGACATTCGATTGGCGATGATCGCTACCAAACTCTGTACTGCTCTGGTCAGCTGGTTCAGGGCGGTCGTGGTGGGAGGGTCTGCGACCGGCGGGACGCGGGGCGTGCCTGTAGATGGTCCCGCATCGCTCCTCCTGTCTTCTCCGACAGGGGTACCCTGGGCCTCCGCGTACTCAGCGGGCACGACGGTGGGCACCCGTCCTGGTGTCCCTGCTGACCGTCCCCCTCTGCCACGCGCGGGCGCCCGTCCCCACGTCATAGCTGATCTTCTTTGTCTGCCCCGAGCCATGTCTCAGTGTCCTCTACACGGATACACGCAAACGTTCAATTTGCGAACTCAAATGAAGACACAAGCTCGAACACACTAACGTTCACACGGTCTACGTCTACCCCAACGCACTTGTTACTAACGTCACCGTTCACGCTAATCATACTTTAATCATAACACGTAGGCGGAAATCTCAAATTTAACCACACAAACGTACATTAAGCCCTCATCCAGTCCTTTATGCATTTACTTATAACTTTCCTCAATCAAGCCAGTGTTCGCTACTCATCCCTTGTGGGAAAAGTAGTAAAGAGGATGAGCATCATGCTCACCTCCACGGACACCCGCTCGATTATGGCATACTAGTAACGCACCAGACTTACCACTCTAGTCAGGGCAAAACACCATCCCAAACCTATTGCAAACATGTCACACTGCTCCAGTCATTAACACCTCAATTACTCTTTTATGTAAGGGAAACCTCGAAAAGGGGATTATGTTCTCAATTCAGCAACTACTATTGCTTACAACCTCAATACTCCAACATAACCGTGAACGCCGCCACGCAGAGCCAACACTCAACTTGCACAAACAAGACGGTGAGAAGGACAGGGATCACGGACTCGTGACAGACCCCATCACGGTTGGGGTCACGGAGTCGTGACGAAGATCTAAAATTTGCCAGAACTCTCTGGTCCGTCACGAATCCGTGACAGGATCCGTGACACTCGCGCAGACCTGTTTTCCAAACTCGGTTCTAACTCGGACCTTAACCCATTTTAACCCCAAAATTTGCCTTAAACGACACACACGCTTGACTACCAAAACAGCAAACACACGCGCCACGATTCACAGACCAAGAAAGTCATTCAACCTCAACCAAACACGAGCCGACACGGCCAAACGACAACACCGAACCACGCCCACCGGGCCAACCAAAATCAAACACGCCCTCAGGGCCAATCAATTTTAAAACTTTCTCTTTTCTTTTCTTTTTTCGTTTTAAAACCTCATACTTGACATCACGTAGTTACAACCCGGTCCAGGCGTCCCCGAACTACGTTGTACCGACTTGACATCAGCACCGTCACGTTCGACTACAGGAGCGCTCCTGAGTCGACCCGCGACAGCTCAAAAACGTTTCACGCAGCACACACAAACAGTATGCCAGTAACCCCGTACTGCACATACACACAGACAAAACAAAACTCAAGACATTGAGGGTTTACACACGTTCCCGACCTACGTACCCAACGCACGAAGGGACTTTACTGACTCGACTCTCACACCTAATTGACGGACAGTCCGAGGTGTGAAACCTCGAGCTCTGATACCAAGCTGTCACGCCCCAATTTCAGTAAACCGAACTCGGGACGCGAACGTTTAAAATAAGAAAACACTTTGAAACCATTTCCATTAAAACACTTTACGTTACCAGTTTAGTTCAACAAAAGGATAATTACAACTCAAATAAAACGTCCCACAAGCGGACAAAAAGCGAGGTATCCGTCGCTAGACTAAAAGTAACCCGGACTCCCGCCCCTAGCTCTTCAAGCTTCGGAAGCTCACCTAGTCCGACCTGCGACAAGTACCTGTAGGAAAAGCAGCTAGGGGTGAGCGTTCGCTCACCACCACGGATAGCAGACTGACTACGACATAATTAGCAGACAATGCCGGTAACAACAATAATAAAGTCAACACCGGGGGACACTGTCCCCAACCCAAGGACTCTGACTGATCATACACCCACTGTTACCTTCCTTGACCAACTCAACACTTTGACACGTAAAGTAGACCCGACACAATGATCGACGACCTCTTCCAAGGACTCAAAAGACTGAAAGCTACACAACACCAAACAAGATCACAAAGAATCGCACACCAAACAAGATCACAAAGGATCGCAAACCAGCTGCTCAGTAATCTCCCTCACGCCCTTTACCGATCTCATCAGGTCAGGCGGTCGACCTGTTGCATTTCCTCGACACATAGTCGGATCAGACTGTCAACCTATCACACTCACAACCACCGAACCACACACGCGCGGCCAAGACCCCTTTACTGACGGGCGGGCCATCTACCCCGTCTGAACGTGCAGACGCGTGTGATCGAGGACCCCCGTTTCATGAAGCGGGCCCACAACCTCAGGTAACCACAATCACAATCACAAACACAGTTCAACAAACAGCAACAACACAAGTTCAGCACTCCACAGGCACTCAAGGCCACCCAAGACACCAACCCTAAAACACGGACTCAACAGCCCACAGGCACTCACGGCCTCCCAGACACACCAACAGGAACTCACGGGCTCAACAGCCCCACGGGCACTCACGGCCACTCAAAACCACCAATAGTAACTCACGGGCTCAACAACCCCACGGGCACTCATGGCCACCTAAGACACCAATAGTAAAGACACGGGTTCACAACCCCACGGGCACTCACGGCCACCAAAAACATCGAAACGACAACACGGGCTCTCATGGCCACCCAAGACTCAGCAATAAATAACACAAGCTCTCAAGGCCACCCAAACTCAACAACAAACAACACGGCTCTCAAGGCCACCCAAACTCGACGATACATAACGCGGGCTCTCAAGGCCACCAAAACTCAACAACAATTAACATGGGCTCTCAAGGCCACCCAAACTCAACAACAAATAACGCACAACAACTTCCGGCATAATCGATGCCTCCAACAGTCTTAAGATCACTAGTTTCACAAACAACCTCCGGGCTTGGTCATATGCCTCCGGTAAATCAATTATCGCTAAGTTCTCTGCTCCTACGACACTACTAAGTGTCACATGCCTTTCTAATAATTGTTACGTTCCTGTATCATGCTTTTCTAATAATCGATAACCTAAACAACCCACGACACCCTGGTGTCACATGCAATTCTACAGTTAACTTTCCCTAGTCAAGGCCGAGATCCGGCTACTTTTCCCTACCTCAACCGAAGAACACCCGCTACGCTTCCTAGCTGCTGACGTTCTGGCTCGCTACCTCCGAGCTCCACTTCGATCGAAGCCGGACGCTAAAGAAAACACGAAAGCCATAGATTAATAACGGTTCCGCCGTTAAGTTAAAGGTTACGATTAGTCCAGTTTAAATCCGACAGTTGTCTTTTACACTCGAGCGGGATAAAAGTGGGATTACAACGGATCGGGTTCGAGCACCCGCGCACCGAACTCAGATTGATCCAAAACCTAGTTAAAACCGATTTTAACTCAAATCGTCTTTGAAACTCCGTTGCTTTATCTAATTCCGACTTTGATTTTAAAACAGAACGATTCTTTTCTGTTCTTTTCCAAACTCAATATTTTGGTCCAAACCTTTCTAAATCCGATCTGATTCAAGGCAAATACGGGACAAAATATAAAGCGGGAAGACATTAAGGAAACGAAACCGGCCACCGGCGAAGCCATCGCCGGCGACCAAACTCCGTGGGTGAGGTTTCTCACCGTAGGAAAATAGAGGACGGTGGCGGGCGGGTTGAGCATGGCGGAGGCTCGCCTCGGATTCGGACGGCTCGGTCCCGTCCCGGATCTGATGAGCTCGCCGGCGACGGCGGAAGCTCGGGTTAGAGGAAGACGGGGTCGGATCTGAGAGGGGGACCGGAGATGGAGAACAACAGCCAGCGGCGCTGGCTCGCTCGGCCGCGTGCGGTGGTTGGGTCTCGGACGGAGAGGAGAAGAGGAGTGGGTCGGAGATGGCGATTTCCGGCGAGGGTGAGAACGACGGCTTGGTTTGAACGGGACGGTCGACGTCGTTAAATGGAAGGGAGAGAGGGAGGTTTGGCCTTGTGAGGAAGGGAGGTGAGCGGTGGTCGGAGACGCCGTTTCCGGCGAGATGAGAAGGAGACGAGGGAGGACGGTGGTTTCCGGATCCGGTGAGGTGGCTGGTCAGGGAGGATGTAGACGAAGAGGGTGGCCGGCGAGGCGTGAGGAGAGTGGGGGCAAGGGATGACGGCGTGAAGACGAAGAAGAGAGGGAGAGAGGGTGTCTGCGTAGGTCAAAGAGTGAGGGAGGCAGAGAATTAGGGTCCAGAACCCATGGCTTGGGTTTTATACTGAAGCCCTAGGTGGGCTTGGCAACACTTGGGCCTCAGGCGGGCCTAAGCCTCCACGGCCCAGAGAGAGATAAGGCCGGGTCAGGCCTGGCCTGGCCTGGCTGGGTCTGATGGTCAGGTCCGGGTTGCTGGTCGGGTCCGGTACGACCCGGTCCGACCCAACATATAATTTTTTTTTTGAAGCTGGTTTTACATATCATGTTCTGATACCTTATGGGAGCCTTTGAGGGGGTTTGCACGCCATCTTCCATATTTTCAATGATATTTTGAGCTGACTGGTCTTTCTACACACTTCGAGAAGGATTTATTTGTCTTGGAGAAGTTGGTTCCTCCTTAGTTTCTGAGGCATTTCCTTCATAATTGGATGATTCGACTTCTGGATGAACATCTTGAGTAACAATTGTCTCATGTGCGAGTGACGGTCATAAGTGTGGCTTGTTTCTTATCCAACACAAAACACTTGTCACTGGTAAATTCCACAGATAAATTTAAGTCACAAAGTTGACTTATGATGAACAAGTTGTCAGTGAGCCCTTCTACCAGTAATGCCTCAATGAGATAGCTGATTCTAGGAAATTTCAGTTGACCCTTATCAATAACTCTTTCCCTGACCCCATCTCCAAAGGTAACACGTCCAATGAGACATGGTGTCACGCCCCAACTTCAGCGAACCGAACTCGGGACGCGAACATTTAAAAAGCTACAATACTCGAAACCTGTTTTCATTAAATCACTTTAAAAAACCAGCTTAGTTCAACAAAATAATAATTACAACTTAAAACACGTCCCAACAAGTGGACAAAAAACGAGGTACACGTCACTAGACTCAAAACACCCAGAAACCCGCTTCAAGCTCTTCAAGCTTCAGAAGCTCACCTATTCCAGCCTACGAACGGTACCTGTAGGAAAAGCAGCTAGGGGTGAGCGTTCGCTCACCACCACGGATAACAGACTGACTACGGCATAATTAGCAGACAAAGCCGGTAACACCAAAAACAAAGTCAACACCGGGGAACACTGTCCCCAACCCAAGTACTCTGACTGAACAATACACCCACAGTTACCTTCCTTGACCAACTCACCGCCCTGACACGTAAAGTAGACCCGACACGACGATCACGACCTCTTCCAAGGACTCAAAAGACCACCACGCAACACTCCAGATCACAAAGGATCGCACACCAAATAAGATCACAAAGAATCGCAAACCAGCTGCCAAGAACCTCACACCCTCCCGAGACTTTAACTCGGTCAGGCCAACCCAAGAATGCTTGCAACTTACCGAGACTCTAACTCGTAAGCCAGCCGGAAAATGCTTGCAACTTACCGAGACTCTAACTCGTAAACCAGCCAAAGAATGCTTGCAACTTACCGAGACTCTAACTCGTAAGCCAGCCAAAGTATGCTCACAAACCCAAACCACACACGCGCGGCCAGGACCCCTTTATTGGAGGGCGGGCCCCCTACCCCGTCTGAACATGCAGACGCGTGTGCTCGTGGACCCCCGTTTCATGAAGCGGGCCCCCAACCTCAGGTAACCACAATCACAATCACAATCACAAACACAATCACAAGCAAGTTCAACAACCAGTAACAACACAGGTTCAACACTCACAGGCACTCATGGCCACCAAGACACCAACAGTAAAACTCGGACTCAACAGCCCCATAGGCACGCACGGCCTCCCAAGACACACCAACATTAAAACACGAACTCAACAGCCCCACAGGCACCCACGGCCTCCCAAGACACACCAACAGTGCAACACGGACTCAACCGCCCCACAGGCACTCACGGCCACTCTAACCACCAATAGTAAAGACACGGGTTCAAAACCCCACAGGCACTCATGGCCACCCAAAACGCCAAAGGTAAAGACACGGGTTCAACAACCCTCCGGGCACTCATGGCCACCCAAAACTCAACGATATAACACGTTTGCAACTTACCGAGACTCTAACTCGTAAGCCAGCTAAAGAATGCTTGCAACCCCCCGAGACTCTAACTCGGTCAGGCCAGCCAAAGACATCAACCTTAGTACACGGGCTCTCAAGGCCACCCAAGACACAACAGCAAAACACAGGCTCTCATGGCCACCCAAACTCAACAATAAAACACGGGCTCTCAAGGCCACCCAAGACACCATAATCAATCAACCTCCGGCTTAACCAAAGCCTCCAACAGTCCTAATATCAACAGTTTCTCAATCAACCTCCGGACATGGTCATATGCCTCCCGTACTCCTAATATCGATAAGTTCACAAACAACCTTCGGGCATGGTCATATGCCTCCAGTAATTCTGATAACGCTAAGTTCTCTGCTCCTACGACACTACTAAGTGTCATATGCTTTTCTCATAAACGCTACAATCCCGTATCATGCTTTTCTAATATTTAAATAAACCTATTCAACCCACGACACCCCGGTGTCACATGCAATTCTACTGTTAACTTTCCCCAGTCAGGGCCGAGATCCGGCTACTTTTCCCTACCTCGTGCGTGTTCTCCCAAAAGCCAACCACGAGCTCCGGTGATGATCTCAGTCACTCACCCAGCTTTCCCTTGCCTCGGTCCGTGGCACGATCTAAAAGATCACAAATTTAAGGCACTTAACAACCCGCAGGAATAAACTGAAAATCATTAAACTCGATGCCCAAACTTAACCCCGACAATGTCGATCACTCCCAAACTTCCCAATTACTCGACATTGTCGATAAAGGACCCGTAAAGGCCCGAATCGCCCGAACTAGCGAATCTGCCCGGGTTTTGTAAATTGCCTTCCAGGGCTCCAAAAACCCCCGTTTTCGTTTCTATGGTCTTAGAATAGTTCAAGGAACCCAATGCACTTGACGGAATCGAATTCCGACTTCCGATTCAATTAATTAACGTTAAAGTTTCTAAAACCCGTTAATTACAACTTCTCCAATTTAATTCCAAATTTCGATTCGATTAAGGATCATTGGTCCGGGAGACGTTTTAGACCTCCCGAACATTAAAACCGAGCACCCGAGTACGTGGGCCCCACCCGGCCCACTTGGGCCGTGGCCCTAGGGTTTCAAAGAGGCTCGGCCACCATGGTGGTGGCCGGCTCTAGCTCCGGCCAGCCACCTCCTATGGTGGCCGGCCACCCCCCATGGTGGCCGGGGCTTCTCCCAAGCCCCCGGTCGCCGGAAAACGTTCAATCAAGCCTCCAACACCTCAAAAACGTCTCCAACAATTACCCCAACACCAAAACCACCTTAAACTAATAGTTTTACACAAACCCTAACAATTGAAAATTAACAAAACGGGAATCGGTTTGGGTATTACCGTAGAGGAGGATGAGGGGAACGATGTTGCTCCTTGTCTTGAGACGATCCAAGGGCTAGTTTCCTTCCAAACTCTAGCTTTCCCTCTCTTCTCTCTTCTTCTTCTTCTCCTTCTCTCTCGAACTCTCTTCTTCTTTTCTAAAACAACTAACTCATTTTTTTGTATTTCCTTTTCTTTTTTTTTATATAGTGGCCGGCCACACATAGCCCCACACCACCCATTTTCCCCCCAAAACTAACACCACCACAAAGTGGACAAGTGTCAAGGTGGGTCCCACACCTTTTGGAAAATATCTACTTGATACTTTCAATCAGATACGCGAAAATCGGACGTTTCGGGCCCCGAACGGGCACTTTTCCCAAGAAATTACGAAACTTGGCAGGCTACAAGGAAACGGCTCAACTAAGACCGCTGCGACGACGGATAAGCTTTTTGGATCCCTAACGGTCCTCGAATGAACCAAAACGTCGCTCGGTTGACTTTTCCAGCAAAAAGTCAATATTTCCCAAATTGATTAGAAAGTTGCCGTGAGTCCCCCGGAACTCACTTTGGTCAATAACGGGGTCAACTTAAGTCCAGTATGACACTCGGGGTCATTTTAGGTTCACTTAAGTGTCAGTCTTAAAATTTTTAAATTTTCCTGTTTTTCGCAGGTTTGACTGGCGTTGACCGGGAGTGGTTATTACACATGGAATGACATTTTCCAGATATTTATGATTACCAGTCATGTGTCATGAAGATCTACTATCAAAATACCAATCCTATTTCGTCGATGTAGTGAGGGTGGTTAAGCATTGTTAGCACGATAATTTTCACCCTTAACTCTATATTCTCGCTTTAGATCAGTACAATAGTGATCATCCTTGAGTTTCCATTCCTGCTTCCCAGTGGTTTGAGGCTAATTGAGGGCTCTCCTTTGTTGAACACGAGGTGTTCCATAGAGTTGATATCAATATGGATGTATATGACCCTTCTTACCATAAAAATGACATTCCCATCGTGTTCTCTTGAGGTCATCCGCATGTAGTGATTCATATCGTGCACTAGAATATTGTTGATCCATTGAATGTTGTACAGGATGCCAAGGAGGATGTTTCTGTGCTTTGTGCATCTCGATCGTTGATATAGTCTGGTCAATTTTGTGTTTTCCTGTAGATGTGGATTAGTTGAGATCATTCTGAGGAACAAAGACAGTCTGAGAGGTTGAGGCTTCATGAGTATAACTTAGCCCGTTCATATACTTTGATGGTTTTCCAATATAAAAAAGTGTTTCCAACGTATCTGAGCTTGATTTCATAATTCAGACCGTCTTACTGATTCGATCAATTTCCCCATTGAGCCTACTCACTTTTTGTTCGAGATTGACAACCGTTTCAAGCAACCTTGTTTTATCTTCAGTCAGTATTCGTATCTAATTGCGTTGTTTCATCTGACAATGTAGTTATAGGCATCATTCGTAGCTTCATCTAAGAATACCTCTAGAGAGTAGCTTTCATTGACAGTCTCACCTGTTTCACTAGTTGGTATATCAATAGGAGGAACATGGCTAATAAATACAAGGAGGTTTTTTACTTGTTCATCATCACTTTGTTCATCCTCTTATGACAGAGATGCATTAAACCTATTCTTTTTTTTCTTCATAAAGTTTGGACATTCCCATTTAACATATCCGAACCCTTCATATTCGTGATATGCCTTTTCCCTTGGTAGTCCCATCAACATTCCTCCCTCCTTTTGATGTACTTCCAAGTTTCTGTCCCTTCTGATATGGGTTGTTAGTAACATCTTGAGAGACATACCTTCCTGGCATACGATTAAAATATTTCATCACCTTCTTCACAATCATCGTCACAGTTTCCTCTATCTCTTCGTTGGAATCTGAGTATGTATGATCATTGATATTTTGTGTAATTATCTTCATTTTGAACCTTGAGTTCACAACCCAAAAAGTTTTTCCGGACAGATGGTTATCTGTCATTTGTTTACCAAGAGAGTATGATTCATTTATAATATCTCTGATTCGGACATTAAATTGAGCTTTAGTCTCATCATCCCTCATGGTCAGGGTCTCAAAATTTGCAGCAAGATACTATTGTCTCAGGTTTCTAACCTTGGTAGTTCCTTCAAAGGCGGTCGCAAGTATCTCCCAAGCTTACCTCGCATTTGTGCAAATATTGATTAATTTGAAGACATTCTGATCAACTCCCGTTGAAAATCACATTTAGAGCGCGAGAGTTTTCCATTGATGCTTCATCTTCAGTTGTACTTCAATCCTTCTCTAGTTTAAGCATAACAGGTTTTTCTTCCTCAACTGCTAGTTGCGGTGACTTCCATCCATGGATCACACACTTCTAGGTTTTGCTATCCAATGATTTCATAAAGGGTAAATTACAAATACCTACCTCAAACTTGTTGTGTTTAACTGATACCTACCCTAAATTTTGTTATTAACTAATACCTACTCAAATGTTTAGTTATATAACAAACAGCCCAAGTCGTCAGCTAAAATGACGAAAATGCCCTCAATAATTTTTTAAATAATTTTTTTTTAAATGAAACTGAAGTGATTTAATAAGTAAATATGTATATGTAACAAAAGTGATTTTTAAAATATTTTTTAAAAATAATTATTGAAGTGTAGTTGAGGGTATTTTTGTCCTTTTACCTGACAGCTTAGGCTATTTTTTATATAACTAAACATCTGAGTATGTATCAGTTAAAAAAACTTTAGGGTAAGTATCAGTTAAACGCTACAAATTTGAGGTAGGTATTTGTAATTTACCCTTTCATAAAAGCACTGATTCTGCCTTTCCAATAGCCATAGTTTGTCACGTCAAGCACATGTGACCGATTTAAAGAACATCCTTCTCTCGAATTCTCCATTTTGCACACACAAATTTTTTCCCTTCAAGATCACACCTCGTAGAGTGGGTGTTCTGCTCTGATACCAATTCAAATTTTGGTTAGGTGCAATGACAGATGTCTCTCACAATGTTCGGACTTTATGACAGACACCTTAGTTAAAAGAATATGTAATCAACAATAATAATCAAGAAAAGAAAGGACACACAAGTTTGTTACCCAATTCAATGAAACATTACTTACATATGGGGGCACTATGCCAGTGGAAAGGTTTCACTATTTTTTAATCAATCAAAACATACAAGTTTCTCAGATCATCCTAGATCAAACTTTATGCTATTATTACAAGTACAAACCTATCTTAGGGAATCGCCCTGAATCCGAGATCCACTCTCAATTCGACTCTTCGAACACTTGCTTGACTCAGTTCAGCTTTCTTTTCTTCAGAGGTTCTTCATGAGTCTTCAATCATGCATTCACAACCCGATCAACCCAGTCAATCATTCCACAAAGAATAATGTTTGAGAAAAAATATGTTATTTTATGTTAAACACATTCAGCCTCCCAACACGCTAGTCCAGCACGCTTTGTAGCTCTAAAGCATTAAACAAAGAACAACTTACTAGAGTATAATAACAATGGCGACGGCGATGGCTAAGGGTATGCCTCTTGGCTTTTTATAGCTATTTCATCTAAATCGTGTCACCCTAGGGTGTTCATAACCCTTAGAGTCACGACAAGTTTCCATGTACTTAGACAATTCTTAAACATATCAAATACTTAGAGTAGTAGTATCTTCAAATTAGGAAACTAACAAGATGTTTGTCAACATACAATCTGACATTTTTTGTATCTTTGTTGATCGGCGTCCGAAACAACATCTTGCTTGACAACTAAATAGCTAATCTAGATGTAGCAACATAATTTATTTATTCTTTTTGAATTGTGTTGCTGCATCGATATTGGCTACTTTTGAGTCAAGTCAACGATGTTAGCAGAGATATCAATTGACATCATGATGAAACTGGAACAGAGCAAAACAGAAGATGTCAACACAAAATGTCAATGACATTTGTTGACAAGACCTAAGTATGCATTTTTATTTGCCTTCATGAGTTCAGGGTTCTCGAGCGTGTAAGACTAGTGTGTTGAGAAACCGAACAAAATGAAGTAAACGAGATGCCTATGAGCTGATATTATATTTCGTGATCAAAAAAGATTTAGAGTTGTGCACTAATAAGTGACGATCACTACCCTATGTTCAAGAAGAAAGACGATCGAAGACTAATGTACTTAAAGAGTGGAATCAAGCAAGGAGCTTGAGTT
This sequence comes from Erodium maritimum, assembly GCA_963921825.1. Lineage (NCBI taxonomy): Eukaryota > Viridiplantae > Streptophyta > Magnoliopsida > Geraniales > Geraniaceae > Erodium > Erodium maritimum. Next base: position 116,846,413 of record OY997588.1, read on the forward strand.
CAGGGGGAGTCACTGTATTAGGTTTGTTACTTTGTAAAAATTAGTGTAAGGTTGATCTGGAGGATCTTAGAACTTGTATACTTAATGTTTACATTATAGTAAAATCATTTCCACTAATAAAGTGCCCCCAGATGTAGGTAGGTTGTATCGAACTGGGTAACCAATTTCTTGTCTTGTGTGATTGTCTATGTTTATTGTTCTTTCTTTTAGACTCAAAGTTAGAATGTCAGCCATTATGTCACAAATTTCTAATTGTCTTATGCGCATGTAAAGTCCCTTAAAAATAAGGAACACAAATCACTAATTGATCTGTCGCGATTCATGATACTGAACCATTTAAAACTTTCAAAGAAAGTACTCTCCGAGGATCAACATCCACAACGACCTACCAAAAATGAGAGCCACGAATGAATCCAACTCGGAGAATCCGAGCTCACACGCAATAGAATGAGTGGATTTGGCACTGTCAGGTAGTCAAATCCCCAACATGTGCCTACTAAATCTGCATAATTTGTTACACAAATCAACACAAAATGGAGGCTTCACACTTGGACCCTCCATAACAATCTCACTCATCCCGAATCTACAGCACACCACATCAGCCAAGATCGCCACATCCTACAACACCCATCGGTGGAAAACCATAACCCAACTCAACGTTGAGAAGTCGAACTGATTTGATACCCATAACAGACTACACAACAAAGTTGGAACCAAAAAGGGACACAGATCGTAGTCGAACAACACTGGGAAATGAGATCCCACAACGACTCTACAGTCGGAACAAACAGGGAATCGAACGACGAGGTCGAGGTTTGAGGACGCTCTACCGACCAAACAAAGACCGAGGCTTACAAGGGGAGGCTCTTTCCAAACATCCAACTTCGGTTACCACCAGTCAAGATAACTAGATCCTACAACACCTACAACGGAGAACCATAACCTAACTCCACGCTGAAAAGCAGAATAGATGCGATGCCCATATCAGACCACACAATACAACTATAACTGAAGTCTCGCGATGATATATTATGTGTTTAAATCGATAGTTCAATGATAAAACTAATGATTGTTCGAAGATTTGTTGCATATTTAAACTTATTTGCGCCAAAATTCTTTTTTTAAACTCCTAACCTCTACAACTAGGCGGTAATAAACAAACAAAATTGTAAAGACGGCCCCGGTTAAAAGAATTAATATTTAAAATTGTTCGATTGGAACGTCGTTGGTTGGAAAACGGGTTGAATTTTGGGCCAAATGCAAAAGAAAAAGAAAACAAAAAAAGGAAAAAGGGAGAGGAAGCAGACTTGGGCCGGCCAGGCTCAGGCCCAGTCAGCAGGACCAAGCCCAAGCCAGCACTGGGACCAAGCCCACTCGGCTTACCCTAACCCTAGCACTATTCACGCTCCTTCTTCATTCAGTCGCGCATGAATCACGAGATACGCACCTCTCCTCTCTTAGTTCTCTCCTCTCTCGCTCTCGCTCTCTTCCCCTCTCTCTCTCTCGCACCAGACGCTCCGCCTTGCCGTATTCTTTGTCTTTGAGTACGAATCGAGCCACGCCGGCCACGGAACCAAGACGCCACCGCCGAGAACTTCTTCCCCTGGTTCTTCTCTCCCGGGTTCGAACCACGCCGCGTCGGCGACAGAGGAAGCAGCACGGTTCGTGCTTCCTCATCCCGTGCTTATCCTCGACAAACCCACCTAATAAACCACCGTGACGAGCTCGATTGGACGAGCTCCGCTGGGACGATGACGGCCGGACACCATCGCTGCTCGCACGCCGGTGAGAGCTTGAGCTCTCACCAGATCTGAGCCGGAGGTGATTGGGTCGCACGCCAGCCACCAATACCACCATGGTTCTGGTTACGCCGGAGTCCTGGCGCCTCTCTCATTCATCGCCGCTCCTCCTCCGATTTCAGCTGCCGCCGTCCGCCGCCTCGTCAAGACGAAACCCTCGCTGGAGTGACCTCGAGGAGTGCTGGACTCGAGCCAGGACTGGACTCGGGCCAGGCTGGGCCTGGGCTAGGTTGGGCCTCGACCAGCTGGGCCTCGTGCCAGACCAGGTCTTGGGCCAGGTCCGAACTCGGGTCTGGGGCCGGGTTCGGGTCGGTTTGGGGTTAGGTCCGGGTCTGGGTTCTGGACCGGGTCGGATTCGGGTCCGGTTTTCAGATTCAGGTCGGACATATTAATTACTTATTTAATTAATTTAAATGATTTAAATTGGAGAATTTAAAGGACTAAATTGATAAAATAGAAGACTGATTCGGACTGTACCGGGACTGATTATCACCTTTACTTGTTAAAATCAGACTTTGACTTCGTCCGAGAAGACCGAAGGTAGGCCCGGACGTCAGCAGCTAGGAGACGTAGTTGTTTATTCTGTCGAGGTAGGGAAAGTAGCGACTACCGGTTTAATTACGGAAAGTTACTAGTGTGCATGTTAGGTAATAATAATAACCGGAAAGGTCCTAGTTGGCATATAGGATGTGATTCACTAGAATAACCGCTTTCAATTACTAAATAACCGGACGAGTCATAGATCGCATGTAGGATGTGATTCACTAGTTTAATCGCTTTCAATACTTGGGAAATTGTCGTGCTCGCAGAATGGCCATGTCGAGCCTTAGGGTTGCGTGTTGATTGAGATGCATGATGTCTGCTGTAGCCGCTGTTTGAGAGTCTTAATAATATTATACTCGGTGTTGCATGTTGTGACTGTGTGTGGGCAAGTGTGTTGTGTTTGATGTGATGTGAACCCTTGATTGTGACATGATCGGGTGAGTGATAGACCGATTTGTGTGTTATGGTGAGTTGGCACGGTTAGTATATCGAGGTCAACTATAGCATTGTGATGCGTGTCATGCTCTTGATGTGTGTTCCAAGAGGAGGAGTAATCTGTGTGAGGCCTACACCGAGGGAGAGTTTCGGTGTAGGTTATCGAGGCCAATGATGGCGTGATAAGTACCCCGATGACTCGTGGTCCGGGGCGACGTTCGACCGATGTGTGTGTCAGTCCAGTCCATATGTTGAGTAAGGCCCGGGTCTGTGTGCTCGGAAGACATCGGTTTGAGGGATTCCCGGCCGAGGATGTTACCACGCGTCTCAGTGAGGGGAAGATATCGGGACTGATGTTGTGTGGTCTAGTACGATATAAGTGGTTGTGTGCATTCGATGATGTTAGAAACTGTTGTACGATATCTGTGTGTGTCTCGTTGTGTGTCCTATACTTGCTGTTTGGCTTCGTGCGTTTTTCTAAGTATGATTATGATCTTGTGAAAGTGATCGATGACTGGGGATTGCCCGTGGCGTTGTTATAGTTGTGCATTGCTAGTATGCCCTAATTGGACGGTTACTCGTGGTGGTGAACTGAGGTTCATAACCTTAACTACTTTTCCTACTGAGCGAAAGCTCACCCCCCTTACTTGTTGTTTTTCAGGTGTTGAGCGGGATCAGTACTAGTAGGATTCTCGGAGCTTAGGAGCTGGCGAGGATTTTGGCTAGTGTCTAGAGACGTACATTTTATATTGCTGTTTTGAACTCTTTTATTACGTATTTTTACCGAGTTGTTGACTCGTGTGGATTTTCGGAACTCTAAATTACTATTTGAGACCCTCTTCCTTTATTAAACTGCTTTATTAATTATCGTGTTAAGTTCGCGTCTCGGGTCCGGTCAAAACCGGATTTGGGGCGTGACAAAAATTGAGCTAACAATCACAATGCTCGTGTTCAGTTGGGTAAGAATTATTAGGCTCAGGGCCGAGCTCGAAACAAACTTAAAAGGCCAAGCTTAAGTTCAACTCGATAAGATATTGTCAAGTTTGGATTCACTTTAACCGACTTGTTTAATTTTCTATAAATCAAACAAAATAATAAGGGAAATGATCGAAAGTTTCCCTTTTATTTTGACACTTGCATTTACTTTACCTAACTTTTGAAAGTGTCCAATAAAAATCCCTAAGTTCGGGTTACATGCATATGCTAGAAAAAGCTAACAAAATGACATCAAGTGATCATTGTGCCATTTTACATTTGAATTTAGATTACTCATATGAGTTGATGGACTAATTCACCCATTTTCATCATTGACTCGTCAATATTTTAAAAAAATTGAGCAAATCAAGACAGTTTATTATTAATAGTAAAAACAGAAATACATAAACATTCTTTCAGCGATATCCTGAAGACAAAGACAGAGAAGAGGTCTCTAAAATAATTCGAGTGAAGCTAGTGAGGTAATTTATTACTCGGGGGTGGGGGTGGGGGGGGGGGTACTCGGTAATACTAGGGAAACATTGATTGGGGCATTGCATCTAATAATTGGGGGAGAGGTAGATAGGCGGCACTTCTTTTAACTCGACCTGGCCTCTTTGGGCATGGATTTGGAGATGGAAAAGGCCCAAGAAATCTGGGAGAATACCAAGAGAAAGGGGGATCGATGTCTCGACATTCCACCGAGCAAGGCAGGGTGAGGCTTCTTGGCGGACCTCGCCTCGTCATTCTCATGTGTAGGGTGACTCGTATCCGGGGTTGGATCATCTAGAATGCTCTTCTTAGGGGCTGATGTAACGGCAATCATCTGTTCATCCTTGAGGATACACTTAGATGTTACCTTCTTAGTTTGTCGAGTAATTGGGGCCTCAAATGTGGTTCCCTGAATAGATTGGTCTCCCATGTCTTCCTGGACCTTCTTCATTTTGGGGATGATCGGGTTTAGCCTTCTATGCACAGATCGATCCATGCCCAGGGGTGGCATGGGTGGGCTAGGGGCACAAGTTCCAGTTACCCGGGTCAAGGTGTTGGTTAGTTTTTTAAGAAGGAGTTCCTCCATCGATGGCGGGGTCATGAGAGCCAAAGGGTCGAAATCAGGAGGGACAATGGGTCTCGGTGCCTTGATCATCCTAGAAGCATGTGTGGTTTGCATAATCCATTCCTTGTTGGCGGTATGTTTGGTAGGAATGGGGTCCGTTCAAGTCCTTTGAATGCCCACCTTGATGTGGGATATTTTCGGAGCCATAAGTGAGAGATCGTAATTTGGTGGTCTCATCAGTTTAAGTGGATCCCTTTGTTTGCAATCGCTCACATGATGTCCGATGGATCCATAGTGGAAATAGTAGATCGACAAGCGGACATATTGGATACGGAAATTAATTGGTGTCGTATGCTCAGACACAGTGACCCTGACGGTGCGTCGAAGTGGGGTGTCCAGGTCCTTCAAAAATCGCACTTGGAGCACACCTCCACTACCCATACCTGAGTTGTTTGTTCAGACATCCACACAACCCCCAAGTGCCTCGCCTACCCTCTATCCCGTTTCCCTTGTCAGGCTATCCCATGGTAGGTTTGATATCATCGCCCATAATTGATATCTTGAGAACTGAAATGTGGTCGTGTTCACTCATGGTATGAGATATTCGAGGATAACTGGTATGTTTTTTAAAGACCACGGTTCTGAGCGGCAAATGCGATATTTTTCTTTGTAGGATGTAAAGTGGAATCCCGAGATTCCCCATCCCAAGTACTTAATCACCAAACCCTCATGATTGCATACCTTATACATGACTCTTCAATGATTTTCTGATCATATTCGTTGAGGGTGAATAGACGACCATCCAAACCAAATTTAGTTTGTGCCTGATGTTTTTAAACGTTAGTGTAGTCATGTGAAAAACGTGTATATGTTACTGTAGGTATCTTTAGATATCCCTAATAGAAACTCATAACATAACTAAAATATGAAATGCCAACATAAATTCTAAAGGTGACGTCCAGACTATGGATCGTACCTTGGAGAGGTAGCTCCCTGGGATCGGTGCTTTGGCTATCTAGAAGGGATGAGTTGGTTTCCGCATACTTGAAATGAAAGACCCAAAGTGATAACATTTGATAGGTAGGCTACATGTACTCCAGCTTGAACTTCTCGTGCCATTCTGAAGAGGTGTCTCATAATGACGTGTTGAAGATCGCCAAATGGTCAACTAGAACAGGCAGACGCTGGTATATTCGTAGTGACCATGTATCACAGACGAAAAAATTTCATTATGAGACCTGACCATGAGACTTGGGATGGGTTTAGGTGATATCGAGTAAGTGGTATCTTTCCTGCATTCTTACCTTGGTACTGAAGATTTGTGACTCTAAACAAGGATCTTTGACATGACACGCCTGATTAGGATCTATATTCCCTAGTGGTTCTTGGGTCGTCTATCCCAAGGTGCTATCAGGGTCCCTCCATATCCATTTTTGAGTGTTTTTGTTAGTGGCTTACTTGTCAACCTCCCTAGCTCGGGCCCTTCAACCCTTGTGTTTCTTCTTGTTGGATATACCCAACCTCTTCTAGGTGAGTCTTGTAGTCTCGAAGGATATTCCCCAAAACAGTCATATAAAAAGTAGGGGTTTAGTAGTCTCTTATATGTAAGGATTATTGTGGTGACCAGATCCAACCACCTAGTTGGGCACAAAGTTACCAGGTAGAGAGGGCATGCAACTTTGACCCTGACTCTAATTCTCATGAACTCCCCCTAAATATGCATATTTTTTGGCGTTCCACCATGAGGTATTGACCCAAGGCATTCCATGTCCCTTCCCCACCCGACGAAACATGCCACATAATGACCTTGTGATAAGCCTATTTATTCCTATGGGTGAAGCGTCCCTCGAGTGTTGTGGTGAAGAGTGATGCGATAGTGCCACCAAGGACTTGTGATAAGCCAACGGTTCCTATGCTAGAACCTTCTATTTGGTCTCTTCTGACGGGGAGAAGAAACCAAACAGTCCTTCCCTTATCGAGTTTATGACCTAGCTTCGAGTATGCATTAGCTATTATTTCGCAGAAGACGACTTTCTTGAAAGCTCTGAGTATTACCGGCGAGGGCATAGTTCATTATGCTTTGGCCGCCGTCCATCTCCTCCATCAAATGGTTCACCTTCTCCACGGTAACGCTACTGAGCCTCTCCCCCGACTAACCAGTTCCGTTGTCTCTATTTGCATCTCTCTCACGTGATTGAACAAAAAAGAGGGACTATTTCACGATGAAGACTCTCTAAAAATTGAAAGGCGCTGCCACCCTTCCATCTAACCCTAATTCCTGCTACTAACAAATTGGATCACAAAATCTTTACATATGCATGAAAAACCGTTATACATATGATTATGATATAAGTTACTACTAATTTAGTTTTTTTTTTGTAATGGAATGATCAAGATTCAAGTCTCATTGGGATGGTATAAAAATGTCGTGGATAACATGTGACGTGTTTAATACGTAGGTTTAAATGTGAATAATTTTGGAGATATTTGTCATGTAGCATGAACTCTATAGAGCATAGGATACCAAAGTGGGAGCATTCAATACGACAATCTACCACAAGGAACAGAGCAGATACTGATACTTTGTAGGCATAAATTTATACACAAAGTGGATTGGAATTGGATTGGGTTCACCAAATACCAACCCATCTCTTGCTCTTCTCAATCTTTACACGTGCTTTGTCTCTCCTGTCCCTCCTTTCAATGGCTCACTTATATGTCTATATCTTCCTAATCCCCTGTATTTATTTATTTCAAAATTGAGCTCAAACCCTACAAATTATCAAAACAAGTCTCTACTGCCTATAAATTATGCACCAGTATGAGAAGGGTTGTTTATAAATTTATCAAGTGTTACCCTAGAATTGAGATAAAGAGGGTGAAAATGTAATTGAAATTTTCATTTGAACTTATTATTTTTGTGTTCAATAATAATAACATAAAAGTGGAAAGTAATTTATTTTGATTAAGTTGTTATTTTTTCATCAGCAAGTTTTATAAAGTTCTAGAATGGAAAATCAAAACTAGAACAAGGACAATGTCCTCAAATCAGTACAACAAAAGCAATTAAGACAAGATGCAGCAAAACAACACAAGAAAATGAAATCACAGTGAACAAAAACTGAGAAAAGGAGTAATAAGAACCCCTCAGAACTGGGAAAAACACATAAAAGTGAAACAACAGAAGGCTTTTTTCTTCTGCAGCTGCAAGAGAGAGGCTTTGACAGCCATTGATCAAAGGAGAAATTGCACTGCTGAGATGAAGAATAAATGGAGAAGGAATGGTGTTGAATTTTTCCAAGACATTAAAAGGACTTGAGTTGAAAACCAGATCATTTCTTGCATTCCAAGAGTATCAGAAATTAAAAATGATTCATTTTGTATCATGTATTATTTTCAGCCATGAACAAACACACATAATTAAATTGTTTCACACATAAGGTACGTACAAAACAAATGTAATAGTTTATATTTCACACTTGATAATCAAACCAGTCCGAAACAGAGACGACACGACTAATATATATAAAAGACACAACAAGTATTCCACCTACATATAATGTAGTTATTGTCCCCATCAAAATTCGATCGCTGGTGGCTAGTTGTTATGATGTAATCCTAATAACTACGGCCTTAGTTTTAAATGGGAAACTAGTTTCCATCAAAAACATCATTGTTAGGTTATAATCATTGGTCGAAACATTGTTTATGTTATATACTTATACCATTTGTGCTCATTTGCACGATTTATGATAAGCTATTGAACCATTTTACCATGTTAATCAACAACTCACTTTATTCCCTCTGTCCAAGTTGCTTGAGAAATATTTCTTCCCTTCCTTTTTTTGTTGCACTTTTAGATATTCGCTCTAGCAATGTGTGTGATGTGCAAACAGTGAGAATAACCTAGAGAGGAGGTTTAGAAGAAGAGTTCATGACAAGCCTTGTTAGTTTTTAGCATTTTTTAATTTTATATTAAACAGGTAAAATCCCTTTATTCATGAGAGAAGACACCAAATAAGGGAGCAAAAGAGGGGAAAATCACAAGGACATGTTCTCTACTTGTTTGACTAACTAGCTTGTGACTTACAACATCAATTTCATATATTTTTTAGTTGATCTTTTCACAGATCAGCAATTACCATATCAGCCCCCAAAATGTCCCCTTGACAGTAACAAACTGAATACAATTAAGATTTGGTTTGAATTATTGAAAAACAAAATGACCATTTGGTTGTTTTTATCATAGGAACGAGAATATTTGATTCGATGTTTAAAGCCTAATGTCTTGTTTATAATCGAAAGTTGAAGAAGATTAATAGTTGCCCACTTGAGTGTTGCACATGGAGATGGCTGATATATATATATATAATATTCATTCAATGTACCCAACTTTCAGAAGAAGATTTGCAAGAGGATATGGGCAAGTAACACATGTCAATATATATGGCATCTGTGAAACGAAATTCAAGATTGACTGTATAAAAAACTGATTAAAAATCACTCCTTTTTAAGAGGAGATTCTTCCATTATGATAAAAATGAAGATTTTGGTGTTTTGTAAGCGCATGTACAATGAATTGATTTTTTTATCAGTTATGTAAATTTAAATTAAAACTTTTTATGTCACGTCTCAAATCCGATTTTGACCGATAAAAGGTCTGGGTTGACTTTTCCCAATATTACTGTCAAATGAAAGGAAACGGTCCAATTAAGCTAACCGTAACGACGGCTAAGCTTTATGGGCCCCGGAAATGTCCCGAATGACTCCAGGAGTCATCGGTTGACTTTTCTGGCAAAAAGTCAACTTTCGCCGAAAACCTCTGGTTCAACCGGGATCGACCGGGGGCGGTTCTTACAATCTATCCCCCTTAAAAGAATTTCGTCCTCGAAATTAAAACAGACGTACCTCAAGGGTCGAACAGGCTGGGGTACTTCGCACGAACCTCATCCTCGCGCTCCCAGGTCGACTCTGCTCTATGGTGCTTCCACTGCACCCCACCAGTGGGATAGTCCTGCCACGCAAGGCCTTCTCTCGCCTATCCAGAATCCTGACTGGTTGCTCCTCATACGACACATCCTCCGCTACCTCGATGTCCGTCCACTCAATCACGTGGGAGGGGTCCGTAGTGTACTTCCTCAGCTGGGATACATGGAAGACGTTATGAACGTTCCCAAGCTGCGGTGGCAATGCAAGGCGATAGGCAACAGCTCCAACTTTGCCCAAGATATCGAAAGGTCCAATAAACCGCGGGGCTAACTTGCCTCCGCCACGGTTGAACCGCAATAAGCCCTTCTTCGGGCTTACCCTCAGAAATACATGATCACCAACCAAAAACTCAAGAGGTCTGCGTCGTCTATCTGCATAACTCTTCATACGACTTTGCGCGGTCCTCAACCGATCTCGAATCAGTGAGACCTTCTCGGTCGTCTCCTAGACAAGCTCAGGACCAAGTAGACTCCGATCTCCCACCTACACTGAGAGAGTATGCCGGTGTAGGGTATCGAGGACGAGGATGGTGTGACCTTTACCCCGATGCTCTGTGGTCCGAGAAGGCGTACGATCGAGGTATGTGCCGATCGGTATGCATGAAGCCCCGAGTCTACGTGACGGGAAGATGTCGGGACCGGTGCTTTGTGTTCCGGTACGATATAAATGGGACGGGCTGTGATAGCCGGTGATGTTGGGAACGGTTGTACTAAGCTATGTGTTGTTCTGTTGTGTGTTCTGTGCGTGCTGGTTGGTTATGGGCGTTGTTTTATGGATGATTGTGGTCTTGCGAGATTGATTGGTGGTTGGTACTTGTCCCGTGGGCGTTGTTAGTAGTTATGCTTTGCTAGTATGCCCTAATTGCACGGTTACTCGTTGTGGTGAACTGAGGTTCATAACCTTAACTACTTTTCCTACTGAGCGAAAGCTCACCCCTTACCTTTTTGTTTTTCAGGTCTTGAGCGGGATCTGTACTAGCGGGATTCTCTACGCTTGGGAGGTAGCGAGGGTCTTGTCTAGATTGGTTTTAGAGACGTACAGTTTATCTTTTAATGAACTCTTTTACTACGTACTTTTACCGAGCTGTTGACTCGTGTGGTTATTTGGAGGTTGAAATTGTTATTTTGAGACCCCTTTTCTTTATTAAACTGCTTTTATTATTTAGTGTTTTAGTTCACGTCTCGAGTCCGGTCAAAACCGGATTTGGGGCGTGACATTTTATGAGGTAAAAGAGGAGTACATGATGATAATGATCCAGCTACAGACCTATTCATATACATGGAACCTCGTCATCTTAATGTGAGAGTAAACCAGACAATGTAGGTCTAAATAACAAGATATTACAACTATAAAGTGCAAAACAAGTAAAAATAGAAGGTCTAGCACCCGGATTTTACTATCGTGAAGGGCACAACAGAAAAGGTCTTCAACCCGGATTTTTGAACCATTAAGCACAAGCAATACTGACATAAAACCAACCAACAACCTAAGAAAGTAGAACATCCTGTCTCATTAGGATCATCCACCTGTCACATAGACTGGAAGATGAATACTTACACGTCGGCTGCAAACACATCAAGTGACAAAGACAGTTCTGGTGAGTAATACCCACCCGAACATAGAAACCCCAAAAAACGAATATGAAAGTAAAAAATTGAGTGGCACAATGGCCAAACCACTCACCGACGGCCAACACCTTAAATCGGCGAGTCTTAACCACCAAAGTGGAAGGAAGTAGATGAATAACCAAAAAACGATAAAGAGGAAATGTGGGGACATAAATCTTAAGTTGAAGAAAGGGTATACTCGTATCAGTACCACGATGAACCGCTAGATCCACGACGATCAACACTTGCATGGATGAAGAAACGCGTCCCATGACCAGATCTGAAACGAAACGGCATGCAACCAAACGAACCACCAGATGCAGCTAAAGCAACTCTGTAACGATCCATACCCTATAGGATGAAGAAGCGCAGCCCACGACCTGAGCTGGAACTAGACACCTCCAATGACCTGAGAGACATTCCTCCATCGAAACCGCGAGAGATAAATGAGACGATGGAGATCATACTCATCCCTCTGATACTTAATTATGGTTAACACCAAAAAAAGGACCAAGGGTGGAGGACCGGTATTTCTACCAAGTACGAGCTTAGACCTCTAAGCCGACAACAACAAGTCATCACGTCTGGGGATCCGAGGTTAGAACTCGGGTTGAGCATTCCGAAATCGTGACCGGTAACCCCTCGTTGGCCAACATCAAGTGAGGACCAATAGAGGAAGCCATGTAGTTATACCGAGCATGAGACAACTCGAAATCGGACAGATCTAACACCAAAGGCAACAAGAAGAGCAATTGTCGACTCCTTCGAAAATCCACCAAACACCACACACCAGCCAAGAGACGGCGAGGAGCTCCAAGGAGGCGCGAACTCCATTCCAGCAAAACGACGAACAAACGGTCACAAAGACCGAGCCCAACCATCACGAGCAGCTCTGACTATCAAACCAAGCAAGCAACAGCATCGTCATCACTTATGGGGATCCGAGACAAAAACTTGTGCTTAACGTTCCGAAACCGTTATCGGTAACCCCTCACCGGCCAACACTAAGCGAGGACCTAAAGGGGAAGGCATATAATAATAACGAGCACGATTCAACCAAAATCTAGAAAGATCTTATGTTAAAGAAAACGCGGACGGAACCTACTTCGACGACTTCGACGAAAATAACCGGTCGCCCAAAGCCATCACTGCCGACAACGAATCTACAACGAACGAACACTGAGGAGCAGCCACACACCACTTGTAGTGAACTTCCAACGAGCAAACACTAAAGAACGGACGAGAAGGGAATCTACCAAAGATGGAACAGATCTAACACCCTCACGCCTCTTCAGAGCTCCAATGAAAATGCACTCCAGCGAACCCGACCGAGACACTATAGGAGGCACGACCGATGGGAGAAGCAAACAATGACGGGCGGAGGGAGGGAGGGAGAGACGATGCCCGACCGTCGAGCCACGGCCACGATTAAAGAGACCTCACTGGAAAAAACACCAGCTGGCGAGCCACGACTGGTCCAACAGCTTCCACGTGATCTTTAGACTTTAGATCTGAAAACAAGTGTAGCCTCTATACACCACCACCATCTCGTGTTCTACACAACACCGTGGGAGGAGGTAAGAACAGCTCCGACGAGCCAAGGAAGCAGATCGAAGACGAGGAGCAAAGAAGGAAGGCATGGGGAAGGGGTAAGATAAGGGGAATAGGACTGTAGAGGGAGGGAGAGGGGGAAGGTGGCCGTCGCCAGCAACACCGAGGCCAAAGCCCATGACTGTCACCGGCGATGGGGATGAAAGAAGGGAGGCGGTGGTCTAAACGAGAGTAGGTTTTTGAGGAAGTTGAGAGAGAAAAGATACAACAATTTGGTTAGACACGGTTACACCTACAATGGATTGAATTATAGTACTTGGTATAGCCGTAACACCAAACACTAAAGGTCACTTTTAAAACCAAACATTAATTCTATATATAGGAAATGAGAGAGAAAGGTGAGTATTCTATAGCTCTGGCAGATAACCCAATGTCTTCAAGGATTGCTTCAGGTGGTGCAAAGAAACAACGTCAGTTGCAAGATGTTCCTCAAGAGCAAGATCATCTTCTTTCTTTGGAGCAACATTCCCAGGAGCGGCTTTGTTACTTGGAGGAGGAGCATCTTCAACCCTCTGACATTGGAGATTTAGACTTCAAAATTCTTATGAAATCAGGAGAGACATTCAAACAACTAATTATGAGGGCACTAATCTTTTTTATGGACAAAAGTTATTCTTTAAAAAAACTCTCGGACGGAACTTGAAAGCAGTTCAAGAAGCTAAAGTCTATTGCAATGGCTATCAATCTTACAACCTCTACTGGTAAATCTATTGCAACGTCTTCTTTTCTGAGATATCTACCACCTGGGTTTGAAAATGCTTGTGGGAAAGGTAGACAAGGGCCTTCTTTACTCATGTCATATCTTGGAAAGAAACGTAAACTCTCTCCACTTCCTAACACTCACACATTTGGAAATAGGGAGGTCAGTATATTGCTTTTTTTCATAATATTCCTCGTTTTCCTCTATTGTTTGGCTTCAAATTTTGTTCTCTTCTATAGGACGGGTTTGTAAAGCCTGGATTTCTTAAAAGACAAACAAGAATTGAAAGTGGTTTGGATTTGCTCATTTCGTACACAATTTTAATCTTCAAGCAGCCATTAGAAATTTTAATGGTACATTTTTCAAAGGCCTTAAACTTCTTGTAATCGAAGCTTGGGTTACAAAAGAAGCTCTAGCTCAGCCTCCTACTTTGTTTAGGATCTCAGCAAACTCCACCTACAATCCCAACTCTCCTTACCTAGATGAATCTATTTGTAGAGGCTTGGTTGTATTTGTACAAGCTCTATCTCTTCAAAACTCCCATCTTGCTATTCTCTATCAGAATTACAAAGTTGAGATTGTTATGAGAGAGTTTGCTCTGCAAGGAGTTTGTGAAATCTTGATCAGTACTTTGAGAAAGAACTCCTAAGGAATAATGGCAGATGGCTAAAGAAATGGTTAACTATTATTCCTAACAAGCAAGAAATTTGTGCAAAGGAAGGAAAATTTATTTAGTTTACAATCCATAACATCCTTTAAAAAGGCTAATGTGAGGAGGCATTTGAAGCCTATGCCAAAAAGTTTGGTTCACTTATCTACTCTCACCCATAGTGCATAGATGGACTGCATATTGTTACTGCCTATTTTTTATCTACTCTTATAATCTCCAAAAATCTCAGAAGAGTTATTACTAGACTTGGGAGGAGAGAGATTCAAAGTCTAGGTTAATACTCTCGATGTTAATAGTATCCCAATTATCAAAGAACAAGACACCTCAGATATTTCTACCTCCTTTGAGGATACCTCAAACTTACATCCTTTTTATCTCACTCTCTTTGGATTCTGAGTTCGGGGCTACCCCTACAATTCTTAATACTTTGAGTATTTTTCTTGAGTTAAATGTTGCCTTAAATATTGATTGTTGTGATGTTTCATAACAGTTTCATCCACAACATTCCTTGTCTCTAAATGCTCAAGAGAAGGCTGCTCTTGTGATTTAGGATAATGAATCTATTGCTTAGGAGAATTCAATTCCCATTTGTCTAGAGAAGGAATTAATAACTAATGACCACTTTGATTTCTCTCAACAACCTACTCATCTTCAAAACTTGGTTGTTTTTTATACTTATAATTCTGAGAAAGTTATTGGTACTAAAGTTCTTTCTCCTCCTTCCTTTGATGAGATGGTAAGGAAGAACCTTCAGCTGCAAGATGTTTCTCTTCCTTTGGCTTCTCAATCTGTGTCTATATCTCCACTAACAGATTCCTTTCCAATTCTTGTAAACTCACTTCTTTCTGATGAGAGATTTAGTCACAACCCTTTAGTTCATATCCAATCTATTTTATTGGATTCTAAGGAGACTACTTCAGTTTTCTTTTGGGGTAAAAAGATAGATTCACATTAACATTTATTGGTTGGAGGGTCCAAGACTTTCCTCTTATAGTTTCTAATAAGAGCCAAACATTGAATTAAATACTCCTCTTTTACAGTTAAGGTCTCATTCCGTAAGAACTCAAGGGCTGGATCTTCTAGTTAGTGGGCATATTTTGAATGTTCCTAACACCCGGAGTAAACAGCTCACTCTTAGTACTTCCCTACAACATCTGATTAATGAAGTAGTTGATTTCTTGGGCCTCACATCAAACCCAAAATATTTTGGCCCCAAACTTAAACACAAAGAAATAAAAGGCAAAAAGACATTCCTCTCCTCACTGCTGTGTAACAAGATCCAATCTAAAAGAAGGTCATCCTCCTTCAAAGGCACTAGCAGACATCTCCAAATTGTTTTCCTCTCACTGAAAGTCCTTCTGAAGCCAAAAAATCTTGGGATTTTGGAAAATCCATTGGCTTAAAATCTAAAGCAAAGGACAAACTTATTATCCAACACCTGAAGTCTCTAGAACTTCAAAGGAACAACAAGGTGGATCTTGAGGATGACTCTGATGATGATTTTTTTGATCTTTAAAGGGATTCAGATGTTGAAGACTCAATGAGCCTCAACCTCACCACTATCATCTCCTCCTTATTTATGAGGATCCTATCTTGGAATTTGAGAAGCCTCTCTTCCACCCAAAAGAGGAAAACCTTTAGTGCCTTGTTACAGAAACAATCTCCACAGTTTCTTCTTATTCAGGAATCAGAGCTAGAATTGACTCTTAGAGGTTTTCTCAGATCATGTGGTATATCTTGGGGCAGGAATATGGATTTTCTTCCTGCCATTGGTAATTATAGGGGAATCATTTCTTGTTGGAAAACAAATCACTACATTCTCTTGCATACTAAGAAGATTGATGGAGCTCTTATATAAATTTGGGAGCTTTGCAAAACCCTCCCATGATTTATGTATTGTTAATGTATACTCCCTACTACTCTACTTATCATTGTTGGAGACTTTAATATTGTGCTCATCATTGAAGACATATCAGATCATAAGAGAAACAACAGAGTGTCTTCCAAGTGAAATCCCTTCCCAAGAGTACTGAGCATCTTCTTATTGGTGTGAATAGAATAGCAAAGGTAGCTTGGTATTCTTGTATGGGGATGGGTTTGAAGCCTTTGCCCAAGGGTTTGAGTTTAGTTTCCAAGATGTCGCCAACTCTTAGGGAGGAAGAGAGTTTGGTTTGATTTGGTGTTACTTGTTGAGTGTATGGGTTCTGCAAGGTTTGTGCAACTTCTGGAATTTTGAAGACTGGTTTGTTTGTTCTTCTTTTTTGTTTTTATATCGAGGATGGGTTTGGCTTGAGTTTTTTCTAGCTTGTTGCGTTTTCGGGAGGGTTTTTTCCTCGAAAGGTTTTTCGAGTTGGTTGTTGAGTTTGAAAGTGAAGCAAGTTATTCTACTTTGTTCCTCTAGGTGGGTTGTTCTTTTTGTTTTGTTTTTGTTGCTGAGTTCTTATGTCGAATTGTAGTCCAAGAGAAACAATGAGGATATGTCTCACTTCATAAACTTCTTAGATGGTTTGAGGCTTATAAACCTATCTCTCTTTGGTGGAAAATATACATGGTTTGGCCCAGGATCCATTGCTTCTATACTAGATAGATTTCTAATTTCATTTGATCTCCTACTCACCAAATGGTGGTATTAAGAGCCTTAAATAGAAGCTAAGGAATGACTCGAGGAATCTTTTCTGGGATGATATATGGTGGGGGAATAATCTCTCTTTCAAATACATGTTCCCAAGGATATATTTTCTAGTCAATTCAAAGAAAGATCTCATTTCTTACTTATAGGATGGTCTATCTTGGAATCTCAATCTAAAAAAAGAAGTCTTAAGGGAAAGGCAGCTCAGGAATGGGAGATTTTTTTTCCCATAATTCTTAGTAACATTCAGTTAAGAGAGGATGAGGATGTTTTACAATGGTAATGGGATCAAAATGTTTTTACTGCAAGAAAGTATACTCTTTTCTTGCAATGCAAGGCGCCTCAAAACTTGATTGGGCTTCATTTCTCTGGTCTCTTGGAACCCCTCCTAAAATCTCGGGTTTTTGTTGGTTGGCTTGTATGAAGGTCATCCCCTCTAAGTGCTTCATTGAAGGAAAAGAATGGCGCTATCTCTTCCGGAATTAATTTTCCCTTTGTGTACTTGGGATTTTGAAGATAGGAAACATATCTTGTTACGTTGGCCTATAGCTTAAAGTGTTTGGTCTGTAATTGTGTCTTGGTGGGGGATCAACTAGCGTTTTCCATGCTTTATAAACAACGAAGGTCGTCGGCTCCGGATATAAAGAGGAGCAAACCCAAGATTCCGGCGAGGCGAGTAGATCTGGAGAGGCGACTTCCACGCGTGGTTGAACAGTCGGCGAGAGGCGACGACGCAGACGGGAGAAGAAGGCCGGAAGAGGACGGGGGAGCCAGCATCGAGCACGGTCCATCACCGAAAGAAGAGAGGTTGAGAAGGCTGCGAAAAAAGGAGATGGGGGTGAAGCGAGAAGGGGGGAAGAGAGGGACTCCACCAGCGACCATAATGATCGGAGACCATGGAGGTGCCGGTGGAGAGGTGAGGTGTAGAGAGGCGGGTAGGGTTGTGTATGCCATGTGTGGCCACCACAATTTACATGCGACCACTACTTACATGCAAAAGGTCATGCGACAATCTCTCATGACTCGGTTATTCCTACAAATAGATGTATCAACTCCTTCTATTAGACACATTCACACATATTAAACAACACTTCTTGTAAACAATTCTCAATATATGAATAGAAATTATCTCTACTCTCCAACTCTCAATCTCAAATGTTCTTTTTTGTTTACTCGGCAACCAACCCGTAGACATGAACTTTTTTGTATTATTTTGGGTTATCGATGTCTTGGTGTTGATTCCATCCAGACTCGATCTCATAAACACGAGTTTCACAACATAAAGTGCTATTTCAAGCTATCACGTCTTATTCCTATAGAGTTTACTTATATTATACAGTGATCAATGAGTACAGATGAATTTAGTATTAATCAAATCACGAGGTGAAATCGGCTACAAACCACTCTTAACCTAAAAACTAGAGAACCAATCCTAGCCACACACACCTAACATCCAACATTCCTCATGATGCCACATCATCACCCCCAATTTCACCCAAACTCACGCCACTTTCATCCTTTCTCACACAAGTAGGGGCATAATTGTAAAAGCATGGTGCCATGTGGACAAGTGTTCATTTTTTTTCTTCACCAATTCACTAATTTAATATTTCCCGATTCGTTTGAACTCCGATTAGCTTCAAACTCGCGCCAATATTTTTATTTTTTCAAGGGCTTTAAATCAAGATCAATCATGAATATATTTTGAAGCACGAAAATAAAAAGGTATATCGGAGTGATAAAAAAAATGTTGAGTGTTGATAAATCTTCACTAATAAATGTTTTATATTGGAGGTATCAAACTAGTGCTAAATGTTGATAAAAACATGTACTGAGGTGATAAAAACCATGTTCAATTTTGATAATAAGTGTGATAAACTAATCATGATCAGTTTTGGAGAATGGGGTGATAAAACCAGTGTATAGTGTTGATAAAATCAGTGTAAAGTGTTGATAAAACCAGAGCAAAGTGTTGATAAAAATTAGCCAGATATAATTTCTTTAAAAACCAGCCCCGAAATAAAAAATATATGTGCTTCAAAAAAACCATGTGATGGGGATGATAAAACACACGTAATTGAATGATAAACCTAGTGTTTAGTGTTGATAAAACTAGTGTTCATAAAAAGCACACGATGAGGTGATAAAAACATGATCAGTTTTGGAAAATGAGGTGATAAAACCAGTGTAAAGTGTTGATAAAACCAGTGTAAAAGTGTTGATAAATCCAGAGCAAAGTGTTGATAAAAATTACCTAGATTTTGTTTTAAAAAAAATCAACACCGAAATAATTTTTTTTTTCGTGCTTCAAAATATATTCATGACTGATCTTGATTTAAAGCCCTTAAAAAAAAACTAATGGCGCAAGTTTGAAGCCAATCGGAGTTCAAACGAAGCGGGAAAAATTAAATTAGTGAATTGATTAAAAAAATAACATGATAGTTTTACTAAAAAACTCTTACCACTTATTAAAAAGTGCTGTTTTTTTTGCAGTTAACTACTCAATTGTATCTCATCCATCCATTCTTAAAATGGATGGTTTAGATTGGTTCTCTAGTTTTTAGGTTAAGACATGGTTTGTATTTGATTTCTCCTCATCAAATCACACCACTTAGCACCCACACTCGTGGGCGAGGAGCAGCTGGCGAGATCATCTCGCCGGCGAGGAGCAGGCGGGGAGCAGGCGAGGTGGAGGCGAGGAAGCAGCTGGCGACTTGAGTAGCCATTAACGACCTCGCCAGCAGATCTCGCTAGCGAGGATGAATCTGATCTCCTCGGGTGGCGCGCCGGCCGTTGGCGAGCCACACGCTGGCGACACGTGGCCTGGGTCGCTGGCAGCATTATTTTTTTTTTTCACTTTTCCCCCCTATAAATAAACACCCCAAAACTCATTTTACACACACTCAAATTCTCTCTTCTACTACACTTCAAGTCCTATTCAAATTTCTTTCGCCATGTCTTCTTTCGATCTCAACGAGTGGGTTCTCAACTATAGGTCGGTGACGGATGAAACATTGTCCCAAGAGTTTTTGGAGCCTTGCTTTTCCCCCAACCTGACTGTCCAATCCTCTCAAATCCTTTCCGAGCCCGCCGAAGTACGTCCGTCTGTCCGTCCGACAAAGGCCAAAGCAAAGCGTGTCTTATGGATCGACGTGGAGGACTGCAGGTTAGTTCGAGCTTGGATGCACCACTCGTACGACTCAGTGCATGGCAACCAGAAGCATAATTTGAAGTACTGGGGGGGCATCGTTGAGGAAATGGAAGCCACTCGGGGCCCGGATGATCCGGTGAGGTCGGGGAAGCAGTGCAAAGACCACTAGCTGGGGACAAATCCCAAAGTGACGTTCTTCCAATGGCTGTTTGTGAAGACCTACAGGGACCACAGGAGCGGCCGGAACGATGCGGAGATCATGAAGTTGACCGAGGAGCGATACATACAGGCATGTGGTCATCCATTCACATGGAAACACTGGTGGGATCTTTTGAAAGGAGAACACAAGTGGAATTCTCATTACTTTGCTGTTGACGAGCCCGTTGTACCGACACCGGTTACGGAGTTCGATGTCGAAGATTCTACCGACTCCGGCAAGCGCCCTCGTGAAGACACGCCGGGCTGTGAGGACAGTCAGCAAACGACCGGTGCTAATACGGACGGTCAACCCCAGTACAAGAGGCCTATGGGCTGCAAGGCTGCCAAGGCTGCAAGGCTCAGAGGTAAGGGCTCAGCATCATCGTCTAAGGAAGCGGTTGCCGATCGTGTCGAGAGGGCCCATATAGCGGCCAAAGAAGCAAGCCAAGCCAGGACCATTGAGAAGGCTGCGCAGCTGAAGCTGATGGCATACCAGCAGTGGGTCGAAGCTGAAAAAACCGACACTTCGGGCATGAACCCCGAGCAACTACAGGCCCACATGACGCAGCTTAATATTTTGCGCAATCTTATGGCCTAGTGACTTGTTTTTTTTCCAGCTTACCATACTTGTTTTTTGTTTTTTTAGTTGTAATTTCAAGATGCCTTTTTAATGAATGTTTTTAAATTTTAATGTTTTGGTAATTTGTTTACTTTAATGGCTTGTTTGAATTTGGTCAAAAAAGATTTTTTTTTTTTTTACATTATGAGGTCTCCATTATTGGGATGTGTGTCATTATTGCCACCACCACCACAAAATGACCAATATGCCCCCTAGTGGCCGGCGGTTTTGGCCTATAATTGGCACCCTTCTCCTCCTTCATTCTTCACATCTCTTCTCCAAATCTCTCTCTATCTCCAATACTTTTGTTATTCAATTTTTCTTCACTTTCTTCGAAGCACCAATGGCCGGCGTAGGCTCATACCCGTGGACCAACGAGGAAGAGATGGTGTTGATCCTATGTTGGCTGCAGGACGCCCGGCCGGGCCCAAATCATAGGTATTAGCCGGAAGTGTATGCCAATTTTGTCCACAATGCTCCAGCCAATTCCCCGCCGAGAACCCAGAAACAGTGTCGAGACCACTGGCAGGAACTCGCCCGGAGAATCGACCGGTATGAATTGTGCTACCGTGCAGCAGTTCATAACGCCCCGCCGGGAACTTCCGAGACTCACGTTCGCTCTCAAGCAGCCGCTGCCCACTACAGTGCCCATCTCAACCATTTCATGAAGATGGGTCTGTGGGAGATCGTTCGAGACCAGTACAAATTCCTGCAGTACGTTCACGAGCTGTAGATCGTGTCCTAAAATTAGATTTCGTTTAAGTATGTACTAACTTACCATCTGCGTGCTAATTATATGTATAATTATCGTTACAGTTTGTTTTAATTATCGTATGTGTGGTATATGTATAAATATAATAAAGTTGTGGGTTTATGTTGCAAATTGTTTTTCATTTTTTTAATGTTTTTTCCTCCTTCTCGCCGGCTGCTCCTCGCCAGCAACACTTTACCCACTACAGACGTCGCTGCCTCCTCGCTGGCGAGATAATTAAAGTTTAATATTTTAAGTCATCTCGTCGGCGCCATCTCGCCGGCAGCCGGCGAGATGATTGTGGATGCTCTTATTATTACGAAATGAAACGACCAAAAGACTCATTCTTTAAGTTCCACGAGAAATACAACACTTGACAGTAGTGCTGCTACAAGGAAGTAGTCTGCAGTATGATCAATGTGTTATATATTGACATGGTTCTGTAAATAGAGTTTTTACATCATTCTTGAATCATAGAACACAAAATAGAATTTATTTAGTATTTTACGCAAGGGCCTGCTTGTGTCAGTGTGTGAAAAGAGCAATAAAACAGTGAGCCAATTGGGGGCAGTGGTATACTAGTATGGTCCAGCTGCTGCTGTATGAAGGATAGGAATTGTTATGGGATTGGGCGCATACAAGGGACAGCGTCCAACCTAAAAGGGACGTGCATGTTTGTTTTTAGCTGCATCTTCATATTCGTATCATGCCCATCCATATTTATTACTATTGGTCTCCACAACAAAACAAAACAGAACCATCCATGGCCACACTCTCAAAAATGAATCATCACAATTCACAACAAGGGCCCTTGTAATTTTTCCATGAACCTGACAAATCAGGTGTTAAAAACTCAAGTTGATTGGTGGGGCCTCTACGTTTTTTACCAAAATAATATGGTAATCCAGATATGTTCACTACACCAAAGACTCCTAAGAAAATAATAAATAAGAACTGAGTTGAACCAAAATTGCACAAACACTGCACCAAAGCCTACTACTTGGTGTTTGGATCCCTGATTTAATGGCCAACGTTCAAGTCATGGCAGTCCCAGAAACATTGCCTGTTGTTGTCTTGATTCTTATGTTACCAACTGTTAATCCTGACCAAAACTGTTCTTCACATTGCTGACTTAATATACATAGAGAAAAGAGTACATCTTTAACTCGCTAAATCGAAGATTCTGATTGGTCAGAGTACATCTTTAACTTGCTAAAACGAATGTTCTGATTGTTCAAAAAATGAACATAAGTCAATGATACTTGATCATGTACCGTGTGAGAAGCTTTTAGTAAATGCCTCTGCCTACTCTTTCTAATCCTTTGGAGCATGGCCCCAATGAAACTGAGAAGTAACCGGGCAACAACTCTCTATATCAACGATGTTGGTGCCTATGTTTTGAACTTCACCATAATCAAGAGCCACTTTGCACTCCCTGAGCTGAGAAATAATAGGTTCAGTAGCTGTGTTAGGAGTCCAGTGGTTATGGTATTCCATAAGAAATGGGCCAGGATGCTTGAGCTTCCTATCCTCCCAGGGTCTTTTGTCTGTATCCATGCTTCAATCTTTCGTATAGCTTCTCTCTTGTTTTTCTCTTCTTGTCCATCTTTGCCCTATACCGTTCTTCCCTCTCCTTTTCATAAACCCCTCGCCAATGCACTTCCCCGGTTAAGGGCCACAGCCATGTCTCATTCAGATGATCATTATCATCTGCAGCCTCTGACAGATCTTCATCCATTCTTTTTAACAATGTATAATCAAAGTACTTGGCCCATATAGATCCCTTCCTTTGCTCAATTGGATGTTGTTCTTCTAGTGACCCAGTGTTCGGGTCTATGTAAACCATCTTCCGTGCACTATGATAAGCCCACACATTCACCAGAAGTTCTAAAACCCGGCAGTAACAGTGCTTTATCTGTTTACAGTGAAACAAATACTTTGTAAACTCAACTCAGGAATCATCGAACCCAGTTGGATTAGGACATGAACAGCTTACCTCAGTCTCTGACGAACCCAACAAACAAGAATCAACTTTGCTCGAATTCATATGCAATGAATTAAGAGAATCAGCAAACATCCTGCAGTTGAATTATAGATTTTTCAGAAACATTTTCATTGTAATTTGACAAATAGACAACTGCAATACTCAGTCGTAAATGAAATAAAAAGTTATGCCATTGGAGATTACCTTGAAAACATAATATATTCCAGATAGGATGGAGTTGGCATCACCCAGCTATGGAGGGCAGACCAGCGACCACCATCTTCTGGCATTGGGGGGAGAGCTTGTACAGATGATGGCAAGGAATACAACTTGCGGAAAGCCCTTTCAAAGGCAGTTCTGTGTGCATTTCAAAATGAAAAGCATTTATCTTCAAGGCATGTCTAACCTATACATGAAATGTACACTTCCATACAGTGACAAAGATCTAAATAAAAACTAAGGAGGATTGCTGAAATGTTCCCTTATGAATTGGGCACAAACTGAAAACTGCCCAATGAAAATAAACATGCCACGGAGGGCCTTCTGAATAGTGCAAAATCAAAAACTTATACATTCCATTAACATGCATCGAAAATGATTGGGTTAGCCTGATGGTGCAGAGCTCTTCACGGTCTCACCTCTCCTTGAGGTCACAGGTTCGAATCCCAGTGGGTACACTTGCTTGGGAACATGTGTGGGTGGTGGGTTGGACTAGGCTAGAGTAGGATTTCCCTGTAATAATTCTTTCTGATAAAAAAAATGGACGAAAAATAAAATAGAATATTCCATCCATTTTTCATCCATGTTAACAGAATCTAAAAGTCTTTTTACAGTGCACTACTCATAAGGCCCTCCGTGGCACATTTTTTTTTCATTGGGCAGTTTTCCGTCCATGCCCAAATCATAAGTACATAGCAATACTTTTTGGTCTAAGACCCTCAGTTTAATCTTACTCGAACCGGGAAGACCCACTTAGAGGGAAAGGCTCTCCCAGCACACACTTTTCCTATTCACAAAGCTCGAAACCTGAGAACCTGCTCAAGGAAACTCAAGCTCCTTTGACGAGCCAACATTTGTTAGTAGTATGTATCAGGACTTCCCATCTGCTTTCATGGCGATTTTTATTTTAAAAGAAAATAGTTTTACAAGCTATATCAGGGATATCACACCCCTTACCATAAAAGACTTTTAAAAGCCTACTCATCTAACAATCCAAAAGAGGTGCATAACTAACTCGGGGGTGACTAAAAACTTTCTTAGTACTGCACGTTACCTTATCTCTTGGCAAGACAAAGGCCATAAAACAATCAAATGCATGCCAGCTACATTTTTGAGAAGTACATCAGAATAGATCTAATAACATACCTGCAGTGTCCTCCATTCAGAATGTCGCACATGGACCAAAATGAGAGGACATGATTTCGACCTGGGAGTCCAGTATCCATGTCCAAGTGTGCCCAAAAATACATAATATCTCCTTTAGTTTCTTGTTGTATTGTTTCTCCCAAAACCATTTCCGCTTTCATGGACAATGAAACCTGCTTTAAGACATTGGAGCTGAGGAACAATTTGTAAAATACAGAAGATTCCAACACATTCTAAATTTTAACAAGTTCCTTATTCAACTGCATCCAATCCATGCAGTAGCACAATTTTCTGTTCTTTTTTCTTTTTATTCCAAAAGACTAGAAGATTGAATTTATTATAGAAACTGCACCACAAACAAAAAGCAATATTACTCCACCAATAAAAGAAATACCTTCCTACCAGCAGAACGCCATGATTGAAACCCGATCCAGGGTCTCCTGTGAATGTTGTCCACCTTATTTGCAATGGAAAACATTCCTCCAATATCACACAGAATATCACGATAATAACTGTCATTCAAAAGGGGAAGGCGGCTAACAGCATCGACATCATCCGAAGTTAACCTCAGTGACCTTCTGGACTGACAGATAAATGGAGGATAATTAAAAGCAATGCAGGTGCTCATTCACACAACAATAATTGTTCTTTAATTTTGGTAAGTTACTTGTGCATAAGGTGTCTCTAATGGATCTTTAGTTTGTTAAAGAGCATAGGGGTACATGGGAGAAGAACAAATCACAACAAATTTCAACGTACGAGTATGAAATCAATGGGAACTACACACTTGAATGACTCCTCTGAAAATTCTGTTTTCCCTTATGACTGGGGAAAGGTGGTTTGTAACAACAAAAAGTTTTAAAACTCCTAATCATTCCTATGTAATAAATAAAATGAGCAATTCACCAAAAACAAAGACTAAATGAACAGAACAGAGTTCTTAGAATTCGTCCTTAGAATGCCAAGAAGATGGATAATTGTAGGAACCTAACTAACGAGTTAAATTAAGTGTGAATTCCTAGCATGCCAGGAGAACTAAAAGGAACATGAACATTGATAGAAAAGTACTGCATTAAATTTGGGCATTATGATACTCACAAGACTTAATCCACGATACAATGAACCGTGGTGCAAAAATGTCCACGCTCCAGTCCCACTGTATATCTCATATATGCATACTGGCTGACCAGTTCTTTCTAGTTCTCCCTCATCCCTTTCATTTAACTCAAACTTAGTAACTTTTTCAGCTTTTCGAGCATTACGATATACATCATCCCACATGTCAGAGTCTTTTTCCATTCTTTCTTCAAGCTACAATGTATGAAATGATCCTCTACATTAGTTACCTTCAAGAAAACAATATGGAAAGTGCAAAGAAAAAGTAGCAAGTGACGTATTTGAGGCAGATAAAATATTATACCTCCTCCATTTCTATTTTCTCATATTCTTCATATTTTTCTATATCTCTCCAACCATCCCAATCTAGTTCAGTTGGGATATCTAGTTCAGTTTTGCTCTCAGGTAGAGTTTTTGAATTTGTGAGACCATCCAATTGATCCTCAAGGGCATACACCACACTTGATTTCCTAGAAGTGACATTCTCATCTAAATTCTGCCCATCACTTATTTTCTCCTCTACTTCTTTCCGGAACATATTCCACTCCCACGTCCCCTGTTGAATTTGAGAAATAGGACCTGGTAGTGAGGCATATGATGGAAAATCGAGTACGTTCTCCAAAAGCTTTGCATAACTAGTTATGCATTCAGATGCTTGCATATTTTTGGCATGCAGTCTTCCAGAGGAACCTAATGTTTTAGCAAATTTAGAGAGATTCCCATTTGATATCAGAAGTGAGAATGCTTTCATCAAATCATCAGGATTATGTTTCTGAAAAAATATTAAGTGTGATCCATCAATAACCTGTAATCAGAAACCACTCAACGATATTAGAAAAGGAATGCTAAAAAGTCATTCCTCATAAAATGAGAAGCCTAGATAACACAACCATAAATAAACTCACATATTTTCTCAAAATAGGAAGATCAGGTGCTAGAACAGGGATTCCAAAGGTCATTGCTCGAGTAAGTAGCGAAGAAAACCCTTGTTCATCTTGGGATGACCCATACAGAACAATGTCAGCCATTAGTAACACACTATTGACATCCTCATTCATCCCATAATGCCTTACAGAGTCGGGAAGGAGTCGTAGATGTGAAGAAACTTCCTACACAAAATGTACAGGAGGTCAATTTGTGTACTTCAGGGAAAATATTAAGCAATCTGCTGAAGAAATAATGACAGAAGGTGAATTAGTACAGTTTAGATGGTGAACATCATTGTGATAAAAATAAAAGGTAAGGATCACATCTGAATCACAAGTCAGGAAACTTAAATGTAAATTCAGATGGGACTTTGTAATAGATTTGACCTAGTTGACCGTCAATCAGTATAATTTCTAGAACCTCCATTTTTATCTTCAGAAAAAGTATAACAACATCAATTTGACTTCCTTATAAGCTACTTAACTATTCACTTGATAAACGAAGGGACTTATAAGAGAGAGGATAGACAACAGAATTTGAATTGTAAAATCCATCAAGATAAAGCACAATCTATGATTGATTCATAACTCAGTACCTGTAAAGCATCATCATATCCATCAGTCGAATTACCACATAAAAATGCGAATTTAAATGATCCACCGGCGTCGCTTCTCCTTGCATACTTACTAAGCAGAGGTTCTATGGTGTGCATTGCCACAGCGTAATCCCATGATAGTTCATTGTAAAAGAAAGAACTACCAACAACTAGAACCAACATATCATCTTCAGTGAATCCAGCATCACTCCTTAATTGATACTTGGAATGGGTACTACTATAGCTTTCTGCCGCCCAGACATCTACTGGTGATCCAGGAATCACAAAGAAATTTCCAGTGTCAAGCACACTATATAACATCTGATACACGAGCAGATAATGGTTGAGAAACAGTAGATGAATGTCTTATGCAGGGTAATGATACATACACTAACATACCTCACTATATAACATCTGATACAGGAGCAGATAATAGTTGAGGAACAGTACATGAATTTCTTATGCGGGGTAATAATAAATGCACTAAAATACCAAACTTACTGGAAGGGAAAAATCTGAAAACACGATGACATCAGCCCTGCTAAAAGCCTGTTTCCAATACGACACAAGGTCTTTCCAGCCCATCTCCTCATATGCTAGAAGACGATTTCCAAGTGTATCCTCTTGAACTATCCATATAAGTGGTATGGAACAAAAAGGCTCCCGCATCAAGCTGCATACATATAAAAAGTAGTAACTTACTATCCATAGCATCATGATAAAAGGTAGTATTATGCATCTATAACACAACACAACACATATGCTAACACTCAGGAGTATTATTGAAGTTCTTTCAACACTAGCTGATAAATAAAAAAAACTCTTTCAACACTTACTATTATGTTTCTATTGGGTACTAGTACTATAAATTACAGTTATAGAGGAAATAAAATGGCAAGCATGAAGAGATTGAAGACAATAGCTTGGACTATGTGTTGGATAATCTCCTCTCCTCCAAAATGGGTTCATTGAACCCTTCCTTAGTGGATATATCAACAATCTAAGAATTTTATATTACAAACCATTTGTTAATGTATAACATATCGTATTTTCTACTCCTTAAAACAAACATATCTTATTTTCTAACTGCATATCTTACAGACCATAAAATAAAATTTTATGTCCGTTATGATAGTTACATATTATTATATGCTATCACAAGAAAAATAAATTTATGTGCATTTACAGGTTTAGAACTTAGAGTGACAATCTAAAACAAACTCCGTACCTTGATATGGCATCTTTGGCCTCAAGCGTATCAACAATTATACCTTCAAAACTGGATGGGAAAATAGAACAAAATGTAAGCCTCCCTGCCAGTTAAATCAGTCAATGATGTGTGAACTGCTAAAAAGACGAAGTGGAGTTAGAACAACAGTCAAACATACATTGACCACTCAATATGACCATATTGCTTAGGACCTAATATTGAAATCTCGCTGCATATTTGCTTCCACACTGGATGTGCTTTACCATCTTGTAGTACATAGACCTGTCAAACAGACAAGTAAAAATGTATGAATTTTCCTGAATCAACAGGAAAAAACTTAGGGCTGTTCAGAATATAAAAAGAATTAGTTATCTAATCTATACATCCAACAGTTGTTCTGAAAAAGATCCGTCAATAACCCATATAAGTACTTCCATATCAAAGTTAAAAAAAACTGCAGCAACCCAGTTGTGTACCAGTATATCTCACGGATAACCAAACATCCCTTCATAGAATTTATTAAGTACAAATAAAATATCCAGTTTGGGCAATTGTGACAAATGTGACCCGCCTCCACAGAGATAATGTGAAGCATTATTAAAAGATTTTCTTTCTGTTACTGTGATAGTGATGGATATATATTTTTGGGTTAAATGCTTTTTGTACCCCTTTTCTATTGGTAACGTACCTTTAGTACCCTTATGTTTGGTAACGTTCAAAAGCACCCCCTATGTTTCGGTAACTTGCAACTGTGAGGAAAATGTAACAGAGGGACATGTAATGACGGATATACCCTTCCATATTCAAATTTAAATTTACTCATCAATTGAAAATCCATTTTACCCTTATTTATTAATGTTTTAATTAATACTTTTTAACAATACTTTATTTACTTTCTAAAAAAATTAACAATTCTTTTTCTTTAAAGTTTATTCTGTTTTAGAAAATATAAATCTTTAATTTTAAATTATTAATTTTCAGATTAAACTTTTCATTATTAATTCGTTTTACAATTTTATTACTTTTCATAAATATTTTGCTTTAAATTAATTTTCATTTTTCAGAAATTTTCACTCTTCAGGAGCAAAATGGATTGTTTTTCGGGAATCTATACTCATAATATATACTGAAACCAACAAAACAAACAATAATCCCGTGAACCACCATGAATGGAGAGCAAAAACACAATCAATAGATCTTACATAATTTTCTCACCAACAACAGAGGTACAATAGCAATCCCAGAACCAAAAATACAGATCCAACTGTGGGTCAAATGAACACCACAACATGTCTCGGTCAAATAAATATTTTAGAATAAAACAAAAAAACAAAAAAAATAAAAGAATACAGGGAGGTTGGAGGAGGTCGGCGAAGATCTATGCCAAGCCCTCTCCCCGACACACTTTACTAATATGGGGTGCGGTTCCAGTGGCGGAGGTCGGAGGAGGACCACAAGGAGGCTGGTGAAGTACGGCACGACGCGGTTGCCGGCGACGTCGGGGTGCGGTTCCAGTGGTCGACGGTGTCGGGGTGCAGTTCCAGTGGTCGACGGCGTCGGGGTGCGGTTCCAGTGGTTCGCGGCGTAAAGGGTGCGGTTCCAGTGGTCGGCGGCGTCAGCGGTGCGGTTCTAGTGGTGGAGGTTGGAGGAGGCGAGGCCGGAGAAGATGGCGTGATGTTGGAGGTGTTGGGGGAAAGGGGAAAGGGGAAAGTGACGACTGAGTTGAAAATGGGTGAGAATATTTGTATATGTACCGTAGGGTTAGGTTAGAATAACTAAAGGGTAGAATAGGAATTTTACTACTCAATATAGGTCACGTGTGGTCACATGACGGACGGAATGGAATATTCCGTCCGTTTTTTCTCACAGTTGCAAGTTACCGAAACATAGGGGGTGTTTTTGAACGTTACCAAACATAAGGGTACTAAAGGTACGTTACCAATAGAAAAGGGGTACAAAAAGCATTTAACCCTATATTTTTTGAAGTCTCTGTTAAATTAGACTGACTTGCTAGTGTTTTTGCTTTAAATGCCAAGCAAGGGAATAAAGAAGTTTTCCTTAAGGCCTTGTGATGTCCAAAAGCATTTTTTGAAAAAGAGGGTATGGGAAGGAAAATATTTCAGACACTAATACTCTAGCTCATTCCCACCCCAAAAGAAAGCAGCATTAGACAGTGTACTACAAATAAAGGTAATAATACTGGTAAGAAATGGAGCAATTCACCTTAAGTATGTAACCAAGTCTCCGTAGACTCTTCATTACAGTAAACAACATCAATGAGTGTGGATCTTTCTCCAAATTTCCTAAGATCTGACATACGATAATACAAGGCACAATTAATATACAGAAAAAAAAAACTATCGATTCAGCAGGCAACACATATAAATAATAGCTTCATGCATAGCTGTCTTTCAGTGATGCTAACAAAATAGAATAGTATCAAATATTGTGTGGCATCAATACCAATATCAGTTTAATTAGTTCGAAATTGATCAGTGTAAGAACCACTTCCTGCCTAAATATGTATGGAGTCAAACGAGAAGTGTCAACACAAGAGTGCAACACCAAACTACATTCGAAGTGAAAAACAATCTAATATTTGAAATAATGATCCTAGCGATCGATAGCTTAATTTCCTGGGAACTACTGACCAGCAAGATTCTAAGCCATAATGCACATCCAACCAATCAATTTTTTTTATGTTTGTATCAGCAGACTGGCAACACTTGCCTGGTTGCATAAGTGGTAAACGTAACTCAACCCTGTAGCATTTTCATTCATTTTTGAGCCTATAATGTAACTTCGTGTAGCATTTTCATTCATTTCTTGAAGAACCGAAAAGTAAAATCCTTTCACAGGTTACCAAGCATACATTTTGTTCAGCTAATGGGATGTAAGTTTCTCTCTTAGTACCCTTCCACTGCAATGGAGCATGTATTCCTTTCATGCTTGATAAGGTCTAAGTTTATGAGTTGCAGGTCTAAATAACATATTTCCCTATTCAAATAAATAAATGCAAGGAATTAAACAATCTATCATGTTCATCTCTTGGAAACCAAAATTTGAAATTAAACTAATCTTCCTCTCCCTCACTAAAGTCCACATTAAAACCTTTCTATATAAATCCATCTCAAATCAATACAGAATCCAGGAAGTGGGTTCATTTGCAATGCTATTACTGCAAATATGGAAGTCACAAATATCAAAGGGTCAGTGAAAGGAAAGTTCATTACTGTTGACAATGTAGTAATGCTAATTGCTCTAATTAATGTGGCTTAAACCTTCTGCTAATTAATTATATCCAAAGTGAATCGAAGCAGCAATCTGTTAAACACTGACCAGGGCAAGCCTAGGCGGGCGAACGCCAAGTCTGGGGTGGGCGAGCCCCCGAGCCTCCGTGAACCTCCGAGGAGGCATGAACTTGAAGGTATTCCCGAACTTGAAGCGGGGCCTCTCCCTGACCGGGCGGAAGACCGAGGAGAGTGAGGTCGGCAACAGGACGGAAGCCAGCGCCAAGGAGAAAACGGCGATGATGATCAAGGAATAGTAGAAGACGGAGGAGCCTCTGAATTTACGGTGGAAGCGATGGCGGTGCAATCGGGTGCGGAGCGAGGGGCGATCGGAGGAGACGTTGGAGCGGTCGCGGTGGTTCCGCTTGAGAGGGAATCGGTCCCGGATCGATTGGAGGCCCATGTCGTTGCCGGTGGCATTGAGCTCGACCTCAGGGGACATCAATTGTACTCGGAGATCTGAAGATCTTGATTTTGATTTTGATTTTGATTTTTCTATCATTCGAGTGTTCAGTGTGAATCAGTTTGTTGTTGTAAGCGCGTTGTTTTGTTTTGTGCACACTTCACTCTTTGTTCGACGGTGATTTATTGTAATTACTTTTTTGTACATAAATAATAAATAAACATAAAATATCAGAGAAATGAAAAGACGTGAGTGACTGTGTATCAGAAAAGAGAAAAAGAAAAAGAAAAAGAAAAGACGTGAGTGAGTGAGTGAGTGAGGATTAACTAATTGAGAGCCGACACCATGCAGCTTACACGTTATTAGAGAAGAAAAATAATAATAGTAGATCTATCTTATGCATGTTCAGACCACGTACTCTCAGACATTCATTGAAACTTGATGACAAATAATCTACAGAAAATATGAGAGTGGGACACTGCAACACTCATTTTATGTCACATACATTATATAAAACTTCGATAATACCCACTTATTTTGTGTCGTTATGAATCAATACGTTCTGTTAGGGTTTTAGAGCCTTTAGTCTAGACAACGGCTTCTTTTCAGGATCCATGTTGTTTCTCTCGGCCTATGTCCGATATTGTTCCTTCGTCAGTACGGTGTTCGTCCCCTTCATCTTCTCATGTTCGTCTATTGCCCACGAGAGTCATCAATACTCAATCTTCGATTTCCCCAATCTCACCTTTAACTCCCATCATCATGATCACGTTGTCGCCGACATCACCTGTTCTTTTCCCAATTGTTTTTTAGGGGTTCTCGCCTGCTACTACCTCTTCTCCGATTGATCTCGGTGGCAGTTCCCTGAATCCTCCACTGCCGTCTCCACAGCCGCATCCCCCGCCGTCTCTGAAGTCGTCGCGGGCACGCCCCTCTCTCCCTGGCCTCCACCACCGCACCCTCCTCGACCCCTTTCTCGATTCTGGATTTGGCTAATCGAGTGGGTCGCCTACAAACACATGATCGTATGCAAAGGGAAATGGACAACGCAATTGAGATTGTGCAGGAAGTGCAATTTGATGCAGCCACACGACAGCCAGAACTGTGATCATCTAGTGTATGGAAAAAAAAAATCTGCATCCAAATGCAGCATTTTTATAATTAGTTTCTACATATTCAATGACATACTTAATTATTGTTTTTTTTTTGTATGTTAATGTTATGTGTTGTGCATAACACAATTAATAATAAGTTTGCAATTATATGATATGCTTATTATGTAAATATAATGTTTGTTTCTGGTTACATTATACAAACGTGTAATTATATTTTTGATGATCAAGGTTTTAATAGGTAAATCATATTTAGAAATATGTTGTATCATATTAGATTTCAAATTAAAAACAGTTTGCAATGAATATTGATGATTGAATGTATATATTTGTTAAGAATCGTGTATTTAATGGATGTGAACGAGTATATACTGAAGAGAAGTCTGTTTAAACCTCAAGTAATTATACGAATAAAGGATTGAACATGACAATACTATTTAAAACGGAAGAAGTGAAAAATAAGCAAGGTTGGAAATAGATAGTAAGATCAAACATCGATATAATAATACTAGATCCGTTAAACTTCCAGGACCAAACCTTAGTTACATGTTCTTAACCTTCAACTAAATATATATAACCAGTACACAAAAAAAGGAAAATACATAAACTACCAATTTCCTTCATCGTCGTCGTCCTCCGACCCATCTCTATCTTCCTCGTCGTCAGCTTCCTGGCCATCGTTTTCATCGGTATTGTCTTCATCGTCTGACTCATTCTCATCTGAATCTTCCTCCTCTGACAATTCGTCTTCCGGATCGTCAGAAACAGATGGGGGATTCAGTTTACGACGTTTGGAAGAGACGACTTCGGCATCAGATTCTGAGCCAACCTCGTCATCGGAAGAGAAAGGATGATCGTCAGAATCAGATGGGCGGGTCTTTGACGCAGCATCGTCGTCCTCGCTGCTAAAGTGCTGTGGTGGAGGAGCGAAGCCACCATCACGCCAGTTTATGTCGGGAGAGAAAGGAGGGAGTGACCACTTAGACATTGTGTTGGTAACTGAAAAAGGGACGACATCTATTCGTACATGACCACTCGTATTTAACGTGATGAACCGGTGTGTTTGATAAGACATGGCACTGTTACGATCATAATGAAAAAGACGTCGTCGTTACGTGTGCCTACTATATAGATGGTTCGGGTAATGTGTGCTACTAATTAAGTTTGCTTCTAATGTGATACTATTAACTGAATTAATGGCATGTGTGTGATGTAAATGACGTTGATACCATCATGCATCCTATAACACTACCATGTGTATGGCTCTGATCTACCCGATAGCAGTCATGTAATAAAGTTGCACACATATACAAGGCTCTAAACCCGTAAACGGATTTGTCTGTGACGTGTTAGAATATAATTATAATTGAGCCTTTAACTATCAGCTTGACCTTTTAGTTTAGTTAGCTCTCTAATAAGGTTAAATATAAAAATGCATCTTTAATTATTAATCACGAACAGTAACATATTTTAAGTTTAAATGTCAAATCAGATATCTTAAGTTTTGGTCATATGTCATTTACATCTTTTTATGAATTAATTACAAATCATATATATGTATTATGAATTTAATTGGCCATAAATCAGGTACGTGCTTTTATGAATTGAAAAATATATTTAACTTCAATTTTATTCGGTACGTGATTAATAGTAACCAATGCTTTAAGATAACCAAATATATGTGATTAAAAATTGTTATATACTCACTTACCTTCAACCATGAGTTATTTTTTTTTTTGAATAATCTGGGTATATTATTATGAACGATCAAAGTCTAACAAGCCGGCTAAATTTCCCGACACCACATTACAATTGAAATCTAAATTTACCCAGTCCCTCGCGTTTCTTGCCAACTCATGAGCTACTTGGTTGGCTTCTCTTATGACATGTTTCAGCGAGCTACCTTGCATGCACTGCAGAAGTCTTCTGCAATCCCCTATTACTCTTCCCTTCGGCCCAAGCAGAGTGTCTTGGTCGGTTATGGCTCGGATGACGTTTTGATAATCTGTCTCCACCTCCCCCACTACCCATCCTTCCTGCAATATCCAGCTCAAAGCCTCGCGCACCGTCATGGCTTGGACCATCTCCGGGTCTCTCACCCCCGGAAACATAGCACACTTCCATCCCAACATCACCCCCTCCGCATCCATGCACACCATCCCGCCACCACCGCCCGACCGATCACCTATTGCCCCATCAATATTCACCTTCAACCCTGAACCTTCCGGTCTCACCCATTGAGCCATGCCACCGGTTCTTCTGTCGTGCCCCCTACCCCAATATTACTCGCTTCTCTCCACTCGACGATCAAAGAGGTCGCTGCTCTACATATCGCTTCACCCGACATGTCCTTATTATCCCACACTTTTTCATTGCGAGCCTTCCATAATTCCCAGCAAATTACTCCCATCAATTCTGTCTCGGCTTTGCTATTCCTCCCTAACAATCCTGCAGTGTCTCTTTTGTTGTGGCACCCTGCCCCATGTTAAGACCCTGCACCCTGCTCCATACATCCCTGGCTTTGTGGCACTGTAATAGTACATCCATACATGTTTCAGCTTCCCCGCAGTGCACACATCCTTCTTGTATCTGCACCCTCCTCTCCCTGAGCTTAGTTGCCACCGGTAGCAGATCGGAGGCACATCTTCACAAGAAATGACTAACCTTTGCCGGTACTTTCAGTTTCCACAGCTCACCCCAAAAAGTGTCTCTCGCCCCTTGATCACCTGTTCGTTTTCCTTCTTGGAGGTCCATGTACGCTTTCCTGACCGAATACCTCCCGTCTCTGGCCTGCGTTCAGTACCACCCGTCCCTGTCTGAAAAAAAGCTCAACGGGATCATGAGAATCTCCTCCGCCTCCTCTGCCGGGAAAGCCTCTCGTATCAGTCCCTCGTTCCACCTCATTTCCGCCTGAATTATCAGTCTAGAAACCTTCCATCCTTCCATTCGTCTAGGCACCACTCCCAACCGACCCGTCTCTGTTCCCAACCATGGGTCGTGCAGCCACGTTTCCTCCCCGTCTCCTATAGCTCGCCTCATCCCCTTCCGCAGTAAATCCTGCGCTTCACACAAACTCCTCCATATTTGGACTTGCTCCCGCCGGTACTGTAGCTTGCAGAAAGTCCCCCAATGGGTAATATTTAGCTTTCAATATCCGGGCAACCAAACTCCCCGGGTTTTGGAGCAACCACCACCCTTGCTTTCCCAGCAATGCCACATTGAAATCATCAAGGTGCTTAAAACTGAGCCCTCCCGCTCTCTTATGCTCGCAGAGCCTCTTCTAGTCGCTCCATCTTATACCCGTCCTCGCGGTTTTATTATGTGCCCACCAGTATTGGTTCATAACTACTTCGATCTCCCGCAGTAAGCTACTGGGCAGCTTGTGTACACTCATTGTGTAGGTGGGTAAGGCCTGAATTACCGCTTTCAATAATATTTCCTTCCCCGCCTTACTAAGCAGTAGCTCATCCCAGCTCCCCAGTCTCCGTTGGATCCTTTCCTTGACATAATAAATGCTCGGACCTTGCTCCGTCCGATCACCGCTGGTAGTCCCAGGTATGTCCCTACGTCCGCCACGACCTCCATCCCCAGAACACTGGCTACCTCCTCCCATACCAGTGGCGGTGTGTTCGGGCTAAAGGATATCGACGATTTCTGCACATTTATTTTCTGGCCCGACGCCTTCTCATACTTTCCCAGTACCTCCTTCCAGTTTCCGGCTTCCTTGGTCCCCGCCCTGCCAAACATAAAGCTGTCATCTGCGAAAAACAGGTGCGTGATCGAAGGGGCGTCTCTCGGCCCCCTATGGCCGTGCACTTTATCTCGACTTTCATAGTTGGATATCAACCTCGAAAGTCCTTCTGCACAAGTAATAAATAAATATGGTGAAAGAGGATCCCCCTACCGTATGCCCCTCTCCGGTACAATTGGACCAATTCTTCTTCGTTCCGCCGTTACCCATAACCTTGGCGTCCTGACACATTCCATCACCAACTTCACCCATCTCTCCCCGAACCCCATCCTCTGTAGTACACTTTCCAAGAACCCCCAGTCCACCCTATCATATGCCTTCGACATGTCCACTTTCATCGCCATCAACCCCTGTCCTCCTTGACTTTTTTTCCTCTATGCATGCAAAACCTCCCCCGATATAATGATATTATCTGTAATCAGCCTTCCCTGTAAAAAAGCGCTCTGGGACTCTGAAATCACTTCCTGCATACAACCCTTCATCCTCTGCACCATAAACTTTGTGATCACCTTGTAACTTGCATTGCACAGTGCGATTGGCCGGAACTCCTCCATTCTCTCTGGCCGATTGGTTTTCGGGATCAGTACAATGTTCGTATCGTTTATGTCCTGTGGGAGTCTACCTGTTTCAAAACACTCCCGAACCATCTGGTACACCTGGTCTCCCACCACCGACCAGTATCGTTGATAGAATCCGGGTTAAACTCGTCTGGTCTTGGAGCTTTCAGGGGTAACATGCTAAAAACCGCCTTCCAGACTTCCTCCCTGCTAGCCGGCCTGAGTAATAAAACATTCTGTTCAGGTGTTATTGAAACCGGGATCAACTGACTAACCTCGTCCTGATTCTGGTACTCCGGTTTAAATAACTCCCCAAATTATTCGCTGATGACCTCCTTCAAACCTGCCCCCATTCCTTCATAACTCCGCTTTTATCTTTCAGCCCTCTGATACGGTTCCTCCTCCTTTTCTTGGAGCACTTCCGATGGAAATATTTGGTGTTACGATCTCCACCTTTGTGCCAGTGCTGTTTCTCCCTCTGTCTCCACTGATCATCATGTTGCATCAGTAGCCCCGTAAGTTTCCTCCTCAACTCACAAACCCATCCCCCACTTCTTCTGTCCCACCTTCCTAGGAGCCGATCCATCTCCTCCCTACAGTCTCGAATCTGTTTACTTATAGGCTCGATGTTTGTCCTTTCCCATCGGTTTAATTGTCCTGCCACCCTACCCAACCTGTCTCCAAGCGTCAAACCTACACCACCGTCCCACGCCTCCCTCACCTGCATACCACATTCCTCCATCCGGCACCATGATTCCTCAAATCTGAAACTTCGCGGCCTCCTCTCATATGCCTCTCTCTCTCCCATAAATAGTATCGGGGTATGGTCTGACGGGGTCAGCCCCCCATTGATGAGACGAGAGTCCGGGTATAACTGCTCTCAGGCCCTATTTATCACCGCCCGGTCGAGTTGCACCTCCATCTTGTTCGGTCCATTTCTCCCTGTCTCCCACGTAAATCGATACCCCTCGATACTCACATCCCGCAATCCTCCATCCATCAGGGCCCTCCGAAAACCCTGCATTAACCGAGTGGGATATCTCCTACCACCCTTTTTGTCCACATCCGAGAGCATATTGTTGAAATCTCCCATCACCGTCCATGGCAGGTCCATTTGGGCCCCCAAGGATCGAATTAAATCCCACGTCATCCACCTCATGTCCCATCTCGGTTCCCCATAAAGTCATGTGACTCGGACCCTGTGACCATCCGAATTGTGCAGTACCATGTCAATGTGATTTGGCGAGTAAGTCTGCATTGTACCTTCTTCCTTATACCTCCACAGGAATGCCAGTCCTCCCTTCCCATGCACTCCCTCCACACATAACACCCCTTCCATCCCCAGCCGACCCTTCAATAATTCTATCACATCCCTCTTACATTTCGTCTCAGAGAGAAAGATAGCTTCGGGCTTCTTTTGAGCAACTAGCTCTATCAGGAACCGTTGATTCCAGTGGTTCCCAAGCCCCCGGCAGTTCCATGCCATCAGAATCATTGTTCTTGGCGGGGTTGCTTAGCAACCCTCGCCAAAATGATCGTTTCCTCCTCTCCCAAAGTAGAGACGTCCGTCCCAGGCTCTAGGTTCAGATCAACGGTGTCCACTACACCCTTCCTCTTCTTCGATCCTTTCTCCTGTGGCCCTGCCCCCTCCTTCTCCCGCGTCTCCTTCGCAACCCGTCGGATTATCTTGCAGGGCATGAGTTTATATTGTTTTCCGGCGTCCTTCTCCACTACACCCACCATTTGTTCAACCGGTGGCCTTCCTCCTCCCTCTCCCAAGGCGGTTTTCAGGGAATTCAATGCTCTATTGATCGGAACAACTTCGTTCCCCAATTCCCCCTACATTGATCGTCAACTCCCGGCCGGATCCTATCTACTCCTTGTCCTCGGTTCCATTCCGTCTCCCCTCGTTCCTCCCTCATTAATGTCAAAGGCCGATCAGTGTGTTGCCCTGCCATACCCCCGTCCTTACTCCTTCCCCCAATCCGTCTCTTGTCAACAACCATTGGCATTGTAACATCCTCCTCTCCTTTCCCCCATTGTCCTGCACTGTATCGTCTGTCCCCTGCACCCGATCTCGCTCCTCCCAGAGGGTTCGGAGCCTCCGTTCTCATGTGAGGTCCGTAACGCTTTGGTATTTTCTATTTCTTCGCCTCGTACTCACAGTCCTTTTCTGTGTGGCATAATCTACCACACTTGTAGCAAAACTCAGGTAGCCTCTCGTACTGGAGTCGAACAATCGTTGGTGCCGCATCCCGTCCTAGGGTGATATTCACAGTGTTTCTCAACGGTTTTCTCAAAGACCAACATACTCGTATACGGAGATAGTCTTCCGGTGCACGACCCTCGTCATTGGTTTCCGCTTCAATAAATCTCCCTACCTTGTTCCCAATCACCTCCCCTACCACTGCAATCAATGCATTAAAGGGTAGGTTTGTAGCTTGAACCCAAATGGTTGTATGATCAAATTTCAGTTCATTAACCTTGATCGAAGTTGAGAATCGTTCCATAGCCACTAGGATTTTGTTAAAATGTCACGGTTCCATCTCCAATACCTTCCTTCTCTCCCCTTCTGATTTGAAGAAAAAACCTGTAACTTCCGGAGCTAGGGTTTGTGTTATCGCGTCCTTCGTGTTCCATGCATTCTTCATCACCGATCGGAAGATCTCGTCTCGATACTTCTTTCCTGTGAACACTTTGACGGCCAGCCCTATCCGGTACTTCTCCTCCTACAAACACAGCACCTCCTCCGGCACCACGACCTCCTCCTCGTCATCACTGTCTATAACCACACCTTGCAAACGCTCCTGCAAGTCGTCCATGCCTTCTTACCTTCTCAACGCAGCCGTACCTCTCCCGCAGAAGATTGAAAGCCGCCGAGAAAACACCCAAAACCGAACAGCGTCGGTACCGAACTCCACACGTCTTATTGGCGGCGAAACTCTCACCTTTAAGCCCTAGCGATAAACCCGGACCAAAGGACTTCTTAATCATCGGGTTTCAACCATGAGTTACTTGATTGAAAAGCAAATAATAATCACCCGAAAATAAGATAAAAGTATCCCTATATCATGTGATTGAGTAGTCACCGCCTAAAATCAAACTTCATTAGACAGGAACAAAATTCACCCGCAATCAATTCCTTGAGCTCTTCCAGTGAAGGAATCAGCCTCTTGTCCTCCCTCAACTGTCTATGTACTACATACTACAAAATATCAAATCTTCCGCAGTCCTTTCCCATCCGAGGTCGGCTGAAAATGATGCAAGATAACTATTTGATGTTATTATTGGTTATCAAAGCATATACTATTTAACAAAATTGACATCATGAGCCCTTCATACAATTATGAATTACAACAGCACGTTTCAACTTCAAAATCGTTCGATCCAGTCGGATTTTGATCAAATTGAAAGCATTGAGTTTTTATCGCTCGCTCTCGGACCACTGCCCATCACAAAATTGACTATATGCTTCACTGTGATCCTTTAATCTCAACATGAGATGTGAGGCTCCTCTGCTTTCAGCCTGTACTTCTTCAGTGTTCCCTTCCGGGTTCTTTGAACTTAAAATAAAGTATTTTTCTTGGATAAAAAAAAAAGAATCATGACCATTCGGTACCTTGTGCAAAGTGAAATTTTAATTTGATAATGTATCAACCTATCGGTATTTGTAATTACTAACTATACTACAACAATTCTGCAGTATCACAATTTATTACATATAGACTAGCATAACTCCACAAACCTACCTGTTGTGATTATTGGGAACAGAAGATACATTTCACTAGTTTACACACTGACATAGTTGTATTGCCTCTTCTCATTCGGGAAAAGATTCAAGAAGCTGGAAGATTTTGGCTCGTTCCTCCTTCGTAAGGTCGGGGTCATCACTTGTCAGTCTCTTCCGTACAGCTGCGTTAGTGCTATCTTCATCATCAAGGACCTGGACACTCAGAAAAGTTGTTCAAGAATAGCACAGATACTACTATGCAGCAAAGGTGGATTTAAACTATTTAGTGATCGAACAACTTTCAGAATTAAAGGAATAAGAATGTAACACGGTGGGCTGACGTGGTGAAGGCAACCAGAACCTAATACATCAGGTAAATTGAAATTCAAAGCTAATTAGTAGCATCCCTCCAACTACCATCTTATGGTTGCTCGAACTGGTGTTTGTGCCTAAGGGAAGTCTTCCTTCGACTTAAGAAAATGATTCAAAACACTTTGATGTAGTTCACCAAATATTCTGAACAAAATGGCAGTTGAATTCTAATAGAATGTAAATAGAGCAAAATATTACTTACTTGAACATAGTTGTTGACATGGCCATCTTTATTGGGAGTGGTAATAAGCTCGTCGCTATTGCATACCCATTCACCATCGATGATGTACTTGTACTCGTAGTGTCCCTCCTGTCAATGCAAAAAGAGAAGACAGAAATGAAATAAAAATAAAATGCAACAATTGAGAGTTAGACGATTGAATGTAACTTACTGGCAATTCCCTTTGGAGACTCCACAGACCTTGTTCCGCATCATAATTCAAAGCCATTCTCTGAAAAATCACAGGCCAAAATATCCTGTGAGACATATAGGAAACATGGAACTACATTATACAAGTTTATATGCCTTTTATAACTAGTAATTATGAGTTTCCAAAGTATCTAATCAACATGACTTTAATTCTTCCTAAAAACATATTTAGTGTCATTTATTTCATAATGAGTCATGTGTGACGTGGACAAGATATAAAACTAAAAACTTGTACCGCGAGAGGAACTGTAAATCTACTAGATTTAGTTTTTCTTATTTATACTCATTTTATCTTTCATTCAGAGAAAACACAATTACACTAGAATGTTGAATAACAGGATTGTGCCCAAAAGACAGTAATCATATTTCAATTTTCAGATCAAACGATTTATACATCATGAACCTGTTAAAATTTGACTCCTAGCTTGCTAGAGATAGGAAGAACATTACCTGGCCCCAACCTATATCAAGACCTGAAATTTCAACTGTGGTACAATTGCCCCCTTTCCATGCCAAAGTGACGGATTTTCTCTTAAGGCCTGTAAGCTTTAAATAAGAATAATGTGATTGATTAGTCCACAATGTCTTGTTTGATATGGATAGCAAATTTATTGGTCTAACACATTATATAATGCAATTGCAAATTAGAAGAATAAACATAATCTAAAAGACAATAGTAGTTAATAACAGATCACCATTCATTCATGACATGTAACAAAGCAGCAGAGCTTGAGCACAATAAACAAGAAAAGAATGAAAGTATGAGAAACTTGCAAGAACTATTGAAGATTTCCAGGCAGGCGAACAAGCAGCACTGGACTAAAGAGCATAAATTAAGGTATTCGTATTGGAATATTATAGTATTACTACTAATTCTCCACAACTGCTCATTGAAGACGATAGCAATGTTCTAAAAAATGAAAATGGCACTACAGTTAATATGTTTTTGGCCAATTTCATATATGGTAAAAATGGAAAATAACTCACCATATCAGCAGTTGCACTTTTTATGGCATCCACTTTTGGAAAGCATGACCTTTTGCTCTGCAAGAAAAGAACAGGCACTGTGAAGTCTCATGTTAAAGCAATTGTACAATACTTGGTTATATATCTTTGTTGTGGATTTTTCATAAAACCTGATATGTTCATAATCAATCTTCTTATTAATGTTAACATCTAAGCTCCAAAATACAGTTCCGTAGCATACCACATACATAAATTAACTGATTCTTGATTATTAAAAAAAATATCATTTCTTTGATGATTTCCATGTATGCAGGGCACTCTATGTGTGACAAACCTCAAAACACTAATATGAAAGAGTTGACTTGAATGTGATATCCACTAACAAATAAATGCAGGATCCTTTCAACCATATCGGCAATAATGTGGATAATGCAAGCTCATTAAACTTTTAATTAATAAGTCGAATTGCAATATGTTGACATTTAACAAAAAAGCCAGCCATGCAACTCTAAAATGATATTAATTTGGCTATGAATCCCGAGTTCGTAGAGATGGTGCTACACGTTCTATTTTTTTCATTATCAATGAACCAGACAATGCAGAAACAAATATATTAAGTCTAATAAGGAGGTTATATGTAACCTTTTTGTATAATATTGGCCTAAAGAAGTGAAATAGTATGTTACCAGCAGCAAATTGCAAGCCTCGCTAAGTTTATATCCCTGAACCCAGTACATATAAGCCAACTGCACATCCAAACAAACAATTGGTATAATGTTTATGAAAAAGAACCAATAGACCTATGCCAGCATAAAATAACCATTCACGAGATAAAATTGGCAAGCATACCGCGACAGCTGGTGCTCGTCCAAGTCCGGCAGTGCAATGTATGTATGTAACACCTTCATTTTCTTTTACGGCCCTGTATAATTTGCTAACCACAGCTGGAAGGCGTAACCGTAAGTCAAATGAATCGAAGTCCCTGAAACATTACATTAATCAGTAGTATAAAGCAAGAACTGCCCTTCCCCTCCATCACACGACCAACAAAACCATATAAGCTGACTACTACTTTTACTTTCCTGTAATGACAGAAGAAAATTTTAGTCTGAAATTAGCAGCACTGCAACTATTTTGTCATAACCTACCTTATCTCAGCACGCAAGTGTTGAATGTCATCAAACGTCTTGGCATACTCTTGTATGGAACCAATGT
Organism: Erodium maritimum; assembly: GCA_963921825.1. Classification (NCBI taxonomy): domain Eukaryota; kingdom Viridiplantae; phylum Streptophyta; class Magnoliopsida; order Geraniales; family Geraniaceae; genus Erodium; species Erodium maritimum. The sequence continues at coordinate 116,891,170 of OY997588.1, forward strand.
CAACTCCGAAATATCTAAAAGTACTAGTAAAGGAATTGGATGCATCTTTTCTGCCTCGAATAAACCAGTCAATCGTTATCTACAAAAGATCAGAATTTAAGTAGACAGGGTGCTATCCTAAACTCCTAGATAAGGAAATAAAAGAAAACATTAATACATTTCCTAAATAAAAAGAAGAGTTAAGAGTTAAAAGGCATTTGGGATACTCGAGATCTGGATTCTGTTGCAAGCAAAAAACTGTTTTCACTCCAACTCTACGAAGCTTGTCAAGATCTTCAGGAGTCTGAAAATTAGGCGATAAAACAAGAATGATTTAAATGGAACTTGTTTAGAACAACCGAAGATTTCCAATACTATTTTAGAAGTGGTAATCACCTGCAAACATGACCCTACAATCAAGTCCGGACGAATGAAGTCATAGTTCATTCCAAGTTCATGTCTATACGTTAAAACTGCATTTAATTAGAACCAAAGGAAATATTAGCCACAGTTAAAGATCAAACATAGCCATAGAAGGCCAAAGACTAAAGAATGTGCTCATTAAACCAAACTGTCCAAGTATCAAGTCAACCTATGAGTTGACACCAAGACAACTAGAAGAGTGCATCAAACCTATATGTAATCTCCCATACGTTAGGGACATGATTCTTTTATATGTGAACTATGGAATATTGTTCAGTCGCATTCACATATTTTTGAAAACTCGCGTTAATAACCGATATCATGCTTTTGCAATTCGAGCAATTCCTAAACTTCATCATTCTTAATCAATCACAAAAACATAACTCACCAGCACCCATTGCTTTTGTCATGTCATGGCTGTAGACATCGGACTTCTCCTCTTCCTTATCAGCGCCACTCATCTCAGTACTGGATGTGGAACCAGGAGCTGCCTGCAGAAGGGAACTGACAAAAAGGAGTCACTAAAAAAAGTCGGAACACTGTAAAAATGGACTGTGAGTGACAACTTAAAACTAGTAACTCTTGGTCAAAGAAAACAAACGACATCATTACTGTTAATTTGGGAAGTGGAAATGAGAAATGAACTGATATTGATCGTTGTTGTGCTTAATCTTAACTTACAATACATGAGGGGTATTTATACACTAACAAGTGACTACAATGTCAAGGAAGACGGAGGGATCTGTGGGCTATGTTGTGGGCTAAGGTATGAGCTACGGGTTGGTGGTAGGTGGTGGTGAGCAAAGTCATGGAAGTCGGAAAGGTGGGGTGCAAAGTCAAGAATTGTGGTTCCATATTTTCTAACAATTACCATACATGTATTTTCTCGGGCTTTAATTTTACAAAGTATAATACCAAATCTAAAAGTTAAGAGATGCCACTCTACACAATGCTGCATAGCATATACTTAAACAGATGACCAAACCAATTTCAAAAGAATACATCCACACAAGAATTCACAGAATTTAGCAAATAAACATATATTTCTACATAATCTAAGATCTATATACATTAATTCACCACACAAACTGAAAATTAAATAAATGAATAATCAACCAGTTCTCTCCTGTGCAACACTGGAGCAAAAATTGAAGAAAATGGTACGGGTTCACTGAAATGAAGAGCAAAAGGGAAGAAATGAAACATAGAAACCATAACCACACCTTCAAGGAAATGCCACGAACTTGCAGATCACTACGCACCATCTTCTGCACAGAAAAAAAGTCTCAGAAAACAAACACATTCAGTACTCATGTATATATGTACATAGATCGAATTAGCTCCAAGGAAATGCACCAGCGTCTCGAGAGCCGTGAACGAAACTTTCCGTAGCCGTACTCCGAACCTGTGCAGGGGCACAGCAGAGGATCTGAAAAACGAAAACAAAAATCAAAACCAAAATGACAGACGAAGGGATTCGAGAAACTGGCCATGGATCGAAACAGCGAATCTAAGAATGCGAAAGGAATTGGAGTCGAACATGTGAAGAGATTGGAGGCAAATCATCTGTGTGAAGCAGGAGGAGAATAGTTGAAAAAATCTGGAAGAGGAGCAGAGAGCTTTTTGGACGAGAGTGGTGATCTTTTGTAAGAACAGAACAGAGAGAGTGAAAGATTTTCGTTTGGTTATATATGGTTAATATTGCGCAATAAAAAAGGATCGAATTTCAGAAGATTCTCCAAATTGCCATCGTCGCTCTAGCTTTGCCAGCAAGAGGCCCGTGTGGTCTACGGAGCGGGCTCAAAAAGCACACAGCACAAGCCACAAGCACGAGAAACCGAACCAAAATTCACTGTCAGGGTCACTGTCGTCTAGTCGGTCTAAACGTCCACCTAGGCCTCAAAATCTGTATAAACATTTGATTCGTCGTTTCATTTAGGCCCCAAAACGTGAAAACCATCCGATTTGTTCTCTCCGATTAGTCTAAAACTTGGGACTTTGATTTGTAAAATTAGATTTTTTAAAAAAAAATGAAAAGGTGAAAAACATAATATGTTTGTAATAGTCTAGAATCTTACTACAAACAAAAGATTAAAGACATGTGTCAGCTTTTAGAACACCCACTCAAATAATTGGATTCTTCTCTGATTTTCTTTCTTTCTTTTTTTCTGCAATCTCAGAGTTCTTAGCTTTACTCTTTGTTTTTTGTTCTCTCATCTTCAATGCTTTGTTGCTGTTACAAATCCTACCCTTTCCTCTTAATATTCTTCTTCATTCAAAGCAATTGATGGGTCCAACCCAAAGGTCACTATCTTCCTCAGAACGTTCGCCTACATATACAAGGTATAAATGAAATTATTCTCAATCTCATCACCTCAGAAAGAAGTCCATATCTCCAAAAATCTCACCTTCTCATGTAAATCCGTTATTAACAGCCTCTCCTCCTTCCTTCCTCTTTTCACTCTCCTCTTCAATGCTTCTCTGCAACAATAAATCGGTGTTCTAGGTCTGCTCTTCACTCTCAGTTCTATCGGCTCTAGTAAGCCTCTCATACTTACCGATTAAACATTCCTCTCCGTCGAGAGCGATAGTCATTTCTCTTCCTATCGACTCACGGTATTCTTTGTTGATCTATGTAGTGTTTGGTGGGTGCTTAATTAAATGAGATTTGAAGTTGATTTTGATTGCACAATTCGTTGATCGGAACGAATTTGTTTGGTGCAGTTGGCTGCAGGGATTGGCGTCTTAGATTTGCACAAGAACACCTTGAAATCAATTTCAGAGACGTGAGTGGTTTTTAAATTATATTGGTGTATTTCATAGTTGTATGGTAACTTTGGAACTTTTGGTCTTTTGTGGATTTAAGGATTTTGATGGGTTATAATTGCAGGATCAAGATTATGCACTCTCATTTCAGTTGACAGATTTGGATTTAAAGCTCGTGTAATTGCAAATGATGATGTTGACATGCCACTTATATGTGTTAGAATTTTAAATTTGAGCACATGTACATGCTTAGAAAAAGATAATCTGTTAGAAAACTTAGTTGTGCCATGTATTGAGAATTATATGTTGATGTTTTTTGAATATTGTTAAATCTAAAATCCCTTTCAATTTTGCAGCCAACTGATTGTCATATTGCATATTTGTGTTCCTTTTCTCCGGTGTCCCGTGTTCTCACAATTAATTCTTTCTATCATGCTTCTTCAACTATTTTGTCTGTAAATTGTGTGTTCGTGTCTAGAGATTCTTTTTTCCTTATTTCAAAGCAAGCTCTACCACCACCCTGTCAATTATGCTCCCCATAATCTTATTCCATTGCTGCATATAATTTTGGCTGAGGAACAAGAAAGTAACAGTCGCAACCTTTATCCATTTGAGAATGTGTTTTATTGGCCCATGCTACTACAAAAAATCAGCATCATTAGAATTTCATACATAGTTTTCCAGGTTTTGATAAAACTATGTATAACTTTCCCTAAGACCTAGAAATGGATATACATTTTATTAAACTCTATGAGTCCGATATTTTACCTTCTAAATTTGCAATTATAACTATTGGATTAAAAAGGCATTGCCAATACATTGTTAAACTTTCTGGATGCTGAACTCTTTTTTGTTATCTCATAGACAGACTCATCGCAAAACTTTATTTTGCACCAGTAATACATTGTTAGAGACTTCCTGGAGGCTGAACTCTTTTTTGTATTCCATAGATAGACTCATCTCAAAACTTTAATTCACACTCGGCTGCTAAACTAGGGACTTTTTGGTTGTAGTATGCTTGCATTTGCAAATAGGGTGTTAAAAAGTAAATGTTGAGAACCATTTCTTTCTTGGTTCACCGTATGTTGGGATAATCACAGACTTGGGTGAGTAGCTTGACTTTTGCTCAGTCCCCATAAATAACACCTACAAGTTAAACACTTTTTGATTGTGTGATAAGATCTGCAAACTTATTAGATTGAAGAATTGATGACATTTTGTATTATGAATTTATGAATGTGGAGGACCAGGAGCTCTGCTTCTGGTGAGATTCTTTGTATTTGTTTTGATTGTTTTGTTCTGTTTTTTTATTGGAGATTTGTTCTTTTTTTTAACCTGTATTTGTTTTGATTGTTTCGTTCTGTTTTTTTTATTGGAGATTTGTTCTATTTTTTTTAACCAGTATTTGTTTTGATTGTTTCGTTTTTTTTTTTGGAGATTTGTTCTATTTTTAACCTGTTTTTGTTTTGGGTTTCGTGATGCGAATTTTGGGTTCTAGGTTGTTTTTACCTATGAGTATTGTTTTGTTGGATTTTCCAGGTGAATGTGACATTTATTCTAGGATTTTTGGTGCTTCGCCACACAAAGAGGATATGAACCAACAAAGCCAACACATTGGGTAATCAAACAATTTGGATTCGAATTTCCGTTTGTTCTTTGTTTGATTGAACAAATGATTTATTTTCCGTCTTTGGAAATTGATACTCATACTGTAAGATGGTTGTATCCTCAATACATATCTTCCCCCGATTAGACAATCTTTTTCTACTCCTTGCAGCATATTAATAGTTCTTTTGACAATTTGTTTTTTTCCAATTTCCCACACATTGTTTAGCTATTATGTTTTTGTTACTCATGTAAGTTGAGGAAGGTGCAACTTTGTTAGGTGCAAATGGAATCTAGAGGAAGTGGAATTTGTTATACTAATTTTGTATAATTCTGGGTTGCTTCTTTGATTGCATGGGGTGAGTTGGGTTCTGACGGTTGAGATATGCCAAAAACCCTCTTTTTTGCAAGCTCTGTGGTTGTTGAAGGAGAGGAGTCAATTGAGTTCTACATAAACAAATACAACTCTCCAACTTTCTATCCTCAAACTCAAAGGGTCTAATCTTCGAGTAGATTGAAATTTGAAAGCATCACCCACTATTGACTCTACTTTTGAAGCTGAGCTCTGGGGGACAGCTGAGCATACTCTTCTTTAGAATCCGAGGATGAACCTGAGGTAATAAATGTTGACAAGAAGAGATCTGGTAAACAAATTCCATTTTTTTTTTTCTGATTTACATATGGAGTTGCTTATTTTTGTTGCTTAATTGCGAGGAACTTTAGGTTCTTATTGGCAAGCCTTTCAATAAATAATTTTATAAGGAGAATGCTTCAATTTCAGGTAAATATGTTATTTGATTAAAAATTCAATGTCTTATGTTGGATAATAAATTTTGCTAAAATGCTGAGTCGAAGTGCTTGATAACATTGTATGTTAGAGTGCCTGCTTACAAATTGAATAGGGAAGTTAGAAGTTTATTTTGTTGTTCTAAAATGTTACCTTAATATGTTAATCCTTATTGGGAGGAGGTCATGGGATGGAACCAAACTAATTTGAGTCTAAACCCTTACTTTGAGTCTATAAGAAGTGGAAATCATTTAGTTAGGATTGTCCAAGTAATAGCTAAAGTCTTCATCGTTATAGTTAATGTTGATTCTTACTGTGAATTATGGGGTTTGGTTGGTTATGCCACCCTGATTAAATTGGGCAACTGAATTTTTTTTGAACAAATTAGAGAGTGTGATGTGTCATTTTAAATTGTTAGAGTGGAATCTTTCAAATGTACTTTGTGTATATTATGTTCAAGCAGAATTGGTGTCATTATGACTCAATATAAACTTTCCCTATTGACGTAATTGTCTCGGTAACAGTAGAATCAGGAGCAAATTATGATGACCATATACCATTTGTTAATTTTTTCTACATATAAGGACTGGGAAGATATTAAATTTGGAGTACATAACCATGTTGATTTATATGCTATCTCTTTTGAGAAGCAAGTCTTTATACAACTGTAAATTGACACTTTGCATTTAATTACGATGTTTATGGGATTAATGTACATGTTTATTATTGGTTTTACTCTTAGTTGTCTTTTAGATTGGTGATCTCTTGCATATAACATATAATTTACGAAAATGTATCGCGACTTGTTCCATATATCTTCTTTGTTACTCTACACATAAGAATTACACAGTAAAGCTAATCGATCCTTTCTATTTGCAAGTTGGACAAAGCCAACACGCATTGGGAGGCATGATTTTGGAGATCAATATCGTGCAATTGATGCAGTTATAAAGGGTGTTGGAAACTTAAATTAGTGTTTGGTAAAAAAATGTATTTGTTTTGGGGGCTTCTTGGGACTATTTTTTGCTGCTGATATGTAGTGCCAAAGGGAGGAGCAGAGACAACAGAATATGAGATTTTAAGACTGTAAGTGTAGTGGAGTAGTAGCATTATCCAAGTATAACACAGATGAGGTCCTATTCTACTAATTCCAACTACCTGATTAAGTCTTCGTTAGCTCTTGGGCTCTGATTGTTATGATTTCTTTATATGGTTTATATGTGCAGTCAGTTCAAGCTTTTGCTGATGCATAAATGTTCTTATGAAACTTCGGTTGGGATGCCTGAAAATTGGGAATTATAAATTGAAAATTAATGTAACTTGAAATATTTTGCTTAAATGAGTTTCCTTATGCAGTTAATTGCATTCTTACAAATTGGTTAACCTTGTACCATTGTTTCATCTTATCATGTTTGACGCCGGTTTGGGATATGTTTGGATGCACTGTTTTAGTCATGCAATTTAGTCATTTGGTATACTGTAGCTATGCCAAACTTTGTCTTGATTGTTGTGTTTGTTGATCGGAATTGATATATTGTATCATCAATTGTTTTATTGGTATTGATCTTCTGATCTTCAGGTCTTTTGTCCCTAAGGTCTTGGTTTGGTTCTTGGGTCTTGCTACTGGAATGATCTTTGAATTGTGTCTTTTGTGTCTTATGTTACTTGAGAAGCAAGTCTTGCTTTGAAAAGATTTTCTACAAACCAGTTGGGGTACAACCTTATCAATGTGCAGGTTTGAAGTTATTAGTCTTATACATGAAGTGCATTTGGAAATAGTTTTATATTGTTTACTGAAGTTTGTGTGCTATGAATGGTGGTTTTTGTGCAGCAATGCTTACGCCTTCATTTTTTTTTGTATTCCTTATGCTACTTTCGTCGATACGAACATTAACATTGTTCTTGAATGCCAACACTTAGTACATAATGTTGATCTTTTTTTTGTTTGTATCGGATTTACACATGTCTTAACTACTACACCGCGCATCGCGCGGTGCATCCCACTACTTTATTGATAAAAACAATATAGGACTTGTCCTTTTTTGGTGGTTTATCATTATAATTTAGAGTAAAATCAAAATGAGAGCATTATTTGATTTAGTTTTTTATTTGTATTTTGATACTTGATATTTTTTATATCATATAAATATAGTATATATTTTGAATTTTTGATTATATTTGTGTAATATATATTTAATAATAATTATAAAAAATTAAATTCGCCTAAGCCCTGACTAGTCCTTGCCTAACGTCTAAGGATCATCACCGCCCGACTATCGCTTAACGCTTTTTACAACCATGGTCAAGGTAGTGCCCTTTAATTTGGACTCTTATCTATTCATTGTTATTATCTTTGTTCTGACCGAACCTTATGACTATACTCAACAATAGTTGTCTACACACAAGGAAAAAAAAGAGAGAGAAACTAGAGTCTTAGACATTAGGTTTTTCTTTTTTAACCGTCGTCATCATCTTGGCCTACCTATCAAAGTCCATCGCCGCCTCCACTGATCCACCTCTCTCGGGACACCATCCTCTCAAGCGAAGATCATTCCCTTCCGGCCCTCAGGTACTCACCTTTTCTGGGGAATATCATATACGAATCTCGTCTCTCCTTGTAGCCAGCGTCTTCCACGCGACGACCATCAAAGGAAAACAATTGAAGAACGATCAAGCTATTCGACCAGTGGTTTTGGGATCGGAGGGCGGGACGGTAAGAGGATGTATCTTTCCACGACAGCCTAACATAGAGAGGAAGAAAGGAGGGTACCACTAGAGGATCCTCTAGTTTGATGTATTCTGTTTTAATAAGGATCTTTATGGTGACTTGGGTGTAACTAAGAAAATAACCTTGTAAAAACGCGCTCTGCTACCTCTTTCAGAGGTTCATCTCTTACCCAAGCTAGGGTCTTCTCGCCGCCCCATCTCTACGCCCCCACGTCGCCGTCCACGAGCTCCGGCATCGTTTGACTGTCATCACTCCTCCCTGCAAGCCCCCCAGCCCTCTAGTTCCATTATCCTCCGGTCCCGGCATCCTGTTCCACGGTCTTGAGCGCCCTAACCGCGAGCCTCCGGCAGAACAGACGCGTTTTCTCGCCGGCCCCGTCCCCTGTCCCAGCAGATCCAGCCTCTTCACGTCCATTTTTCCCGGAAATGGATGCCGCTGATCAGATCTGGCCCGCCGCCGACCCACAACAGACGCAACCTCCTTCCCCGGTGAGCTTTCTACCCGAAGTCACATTCTCGTCGACCTCTATCGACGCCCGCCCTCGTCACCCGTCTGAACAACGTCGGCCCGCCGGAAACCTAACCTCCTTGAAGGACAAGCCGGGCGGGGGGTCGGACGGAATCCTTGCCCTTGTTGTTCCGCAGCCACTGTCGCTCCCAGGCCAGAGTCTGTCTGAGGTAGTTGGGGTACACAAGGAGCATCCTCGACCACAGTCGCCGGCGGCCGTGCCCAGGTACCGTCCCCCGGTTGGCCATGCATCGGGCTCGAGTACTCGACCGTCCAGTGGCTCCGGATCTAGTGTTCGTCAGGGGGAGGCGAGCTCGATCCGTATTTCCCCGGTCTCGGACTGGGAAGATGAAGACGATGAGGTGGTGGTCCCGGTGGAAGCGGTCACGACAGTCAAAAAGGGCACTTATCAGTTCTCCCTGGCAGCCCGGGTGGCAAGGGATTGGACTCACAACCAGAATGCTGTCTGCGCAATGATGCTGCAAAAATGGAAGGTGGATGACATTCAGGTTGAGTAACTGTCTCCGGAGGTTACTTGATATCATTTCCCGTCCACTGCGACGATAGAGAATATCCATCATCGGGGGCCATGGATCTTTAAGGGCTTCTCAGTGCTCTTGGAACCCCTTAGGCCCTATGTCCAGGCAAATGAGATTGAGTTCAATCACATCGAGCTTGGAGTTCGAGCAATGAACGTCCTAGTTGGGGCCAGGACTCCACAAGTCCGGGGTCTTATTGATGCCACCATTGGTACCTAGGTGGTGTCGGCCCCAATACCATATGTCCGGCGGGACGATCTGTTTTTATGGATGCGGGTTCGGATGGAGTCGAACTAGCCTCTTCGGAGACGGCTCCGTCTCCGGTTCACAGGCATCGCCACCTCCTCGCTGATTGAGCTACAATATGAGAGGCTCACGGACCTCTGTTGCAGGTGTGGGATGATGACACACCAGATTATGGGGTGTACGGCTCATTTTCCGGGAATAGGTCGGGAGGAGGTCCGATACGACACAACTATTCTGGTACCAAGGCAATTGGATGTGGATCGGCTGCTGAAGACGGTATGGCATACACCCCTCCCCTGGAGCCTTCGGCTATTGATGATCTCCTGAATGGGCTCTATCTGAACCCTATGATCCGATCCAGGGAGGTCGTCATGGGGGATGGATGCAGATGTTTCATCGAAGTTTGACAACCTGGCTAGGACTACCTCAGGAGGGGTAGTCACTTTTTTGCAGGATGGAGTGGGACGAGCCTGTGGAGGGCCACCGGTATTTACAAAGTCTGAAAATCTGGCTAACATCCACCGTGCTGGAAACCTTCATGTCCATGTCGAATCTGCAAACAATTTAGGGATTCGGGTAGGGAAGGAGAAAGACCTCAAGGAAGCTTCGGGGAAAGCTGGCCCTATTCGGGGGAGGGCCAAGAAGTCAACCTTGAAGACAAGGAGCAGGTCGTTGTATGCTCGACCGCCGGGGTCAAAGAAGTCGCTGGATCATTCGACTATCCCATCAGACCTCAACCAGCCGGACAACACTGAGGGGGACCAGGAGAAACAGGCGGAGGCAGGGCAGCCTCCTATGCAGGGATGAACCGACCCGGCAGGGGTGGGTGGAGTCGATGTCGGACTATACCTACAGACCCGGGACAACCAGTGTTGGGAGGTCTCGGGCAACCTACAACAACAGCTCAGCTTTTTTATCTGCTTTATCTTTATTTGCATTATTTCTGGAACACTTTATTTTCTGCTTTGATTAGGATTTTTCATTTCATGTCTTGCTGTTTTGAGAAGTTGGTAAGTAGATATCTTGAGTTATTGCCTACGATATCAAATAGGCTATTGTTATGGGTCCATGAGCGTTGGGCTTGCTACGGTCGACCCGGACATACATCTGGAACCCTGGGCGTTTACGCCCTACCTTGTTTGATTACCTTTGGGTATTAATGCAATTCTCCGGTTACCCGTTTCAAAAAAAAGATCTTTATGGTTCGTTATTTTGGTTATTAGATTGGCTTCATTTTGTTGTGTTGCTTTAGAATTAGGATTTTAGGTCGTTTGTGTCTCTTTTGTTGTTTTAGGAGTTGGACTTTTTGTTGGGTAGACGATGGATATGTTTTTATTTGTCTAAGTTGTTTCGTTAGACTTTTTCTACGGGTCCACGAGCGCTGAGTCACTCAAGAGAGACTCAGCATAATTTTGGAACCTAGGGTTTTTACCCAGGCAGTTGTAATCGGTTCTTATGATTAATGAAAAAAATTCATCGCATGTTTCAAAAATGACCATACTCAACAGCCAAGAGTATGGGGAGTCAATGGTCGATCTTTTAATCTTCGATATCGTTAAGTTTGTCTTCCTCATAATGAGAGTCAAAGACGTCCATCTAAGGCTAGGGACAGTCATAGACATCCATCGAGGACTAGGTTTTGGGTGACGTCTCTCCGATAAACGTCATGTATGTGTCTCGTATTTTCCCTTCGTCATCTCCTTCCATGCGGAGATTACCAGATGGAAACGGTTGTAGATGGCACCTAACCTATCTGACCAGTGGATTTAGGAACCAGGGGAGGGCGGTAAGATGGTGTACCAATCCACAACACCCCACTGTGAGCAGCGAAGACTGGAGGAGCAGTTGTGGACAGAGGGGAAGAAGCCAATCCAAAATTACTCATACTCAGAGGACCCCTCATCGGGGAGGGACCAGATCGGTCAGAGCAACGACCGTCAATCTGAGTCAAGGTAGAACGAGCACGCTGCAATCTGAGTCAAAAGGAAACGGAAGAGGAGGGGGAAGAGACTCACCTTGCTGGACAAAGCCATCACTCAGGACCGGAGAAAACAAGGCTTCGTCTGAAACTAGTCCGTCCGGTCATCGCCGAAATCGAACCCCGAAGCTCCGAGTTGCACCATTGCAAGCTATAAGAGGTCGGATGGATCCACCAAGTCGAGAGTGAGGAGATCTGGTGCCGCCGCTGGAAGATCAGAGCAAACACCTGAAGAAGAGGCTAAGTCTGGGGCCAGAGGTTCCGAGCGAAGATCCACAACCACGGAGACCGGGGAAAGGATTGAGGGGGAAGGAGCGGAGTTAGGCCGAGAGTCCGACTCCAAATCATTGTAGATATGAAGCCAGATCTGAGGGTCGAAGAAGAAAAGGTAGTAGAACCGAGAGAAAAAGGTGTGAGGGGAAGGGAGTAAGGGCTACCACCGACGCTAACCATGGTCGGAGGTCGTGGCCATCGCCGATGACGGGAGAAGGAGACCGAAGAAGACAGACCGAGCGGCTTGGGTTTGGTATGTGTAGAGAGAGAGGTGAGAGCTTCTCTCTATACACTTGTGTATGATACAACCCTGAGTGTTGACAGTGCTCGTCTTGTTCACCCTCTCATCAACTTATCGTCGAATCACACGATGTAATACGTGTTCTTCACCCTACACCAATCTCCATAGAACGCCGGGACCTTCTTGTTCACCTTCCCTCTAGTGAATTTGGAGTTGTTTCACTGTCTCCATAGTCACTGGAGAGGTGGTGTTGAACTAGGACTGTAGGGCGTTGCCAGGTTAATTCTAGTGAAAGGGGCTATTGAAGTTATTGGGCCTGTGGATCTGGGCTCGATCACTTTATTAGCCCAAGGGTGACTGACTGAGCGAGGAGTGAGATGATCTGGATGGTCAGAATCAAAGCTAGTTCATCGTGTAGCACGAGCTGGTTCATTTATATTTTAAGATTCGACCCCTGAAACATAATTGATCTGCTCCAGCTCCGCCATAGCTATTAATATTATATCATATTACACATTGTTGTATTATATTGGTATGCGTGAGGTCGCTGATAGGAATGGATAAAGCTGCCTATATATTTCACAAAAGTTTTGACCAACTACTTGGAATTCTATATCTCCGTTACATCATCCAAAACAAAAAAGAATAAACAAAGAATTTGAAGATGGCCAACCCCAACAGTAATCAATCATCACAACACTAAGAGCATCCACAACCATCTCGTCGCTTGCCGACGAGATGGCGCTGGCGAGATGGTTTAAATAAATAAATTTTAATCTCCTCACCAGCACACCGCCAGCGAGCTGTGCAGTGGGGTTTCTGTTGCTGGCAGGGAGCTACCGGCGAGATGGGGAAAAAGCAAAAAAAAAAAATTATACTCAAAGCCCACAATTTTATTATAATTATACATAAGCACACAGACGATAATTAAAACATGATTAGCACACCGACGATAATTAAAACATGATTAGCACATCGACAATACTTCAAAACATAAACGATATATAATTTTCTTACACGTTCACGATTTACAGCTCGTGAACATACTGCAGGAATTTGGGGTGGTCTCGAACGATCTCCCACATAAAGCACTTCGTGAAATGTTGGCCATGGACCCTGTGGTACTCAACTGTCGCTGCAGATCGATGGTAATTCTCGGTATTCCCCGGCAGGGAGACCTCAACTGCTACACGGTAGCACAATTCATAACGGTGGATTTTTTTGGCGAGATCCTGCCAGTGATCTCTACACTGCTTTTGGGTTCTCGGCGTAGAACCGGCCGAAGCACTGTGGAAAAAAATGGCGTAGACTACCGGCCAGTACCTATTGTTTGGGCCCGGCCGGGCGTCCTCCAGCCAGCATAAGACCAGCACCATCTCTTCCTCGGCAGTCCACGGGTACGCAGGTATGGCGGCCATTGGTGCTTCGAACAAGGGGAGAAAATAAGAACTGAAGAAGGTTTGGAGAAAGAGAGAGAATTGGGAGAAGAGGTTGAAAAATGAAGGAGGAGAGGGTGCTATTTATAGCCCAAGCCGCCGGCCACAGAGGGGCTTTTTGGTCTTTTTGGTGGTGGTGGCATTAATTGCACACATCCCAAGAAACCTACAATTCACTAAATGTAAAAAAACTACTATTTGTTTGACCAAATTGAAAAAGCGACAATTCATTGACATTAAAAAAAATTACCGAAACATAAAACATAAAAACATTCATTAAAGAAACTGGAAATACAACTTAAAAAAAACACAAGTACGTAAAATAAACAGCGACGTCACTGGTTCATCAGATTGCGCAAAATCGCAAGTTGCGCATTGTGGGCCTCGAGCTGGGGGGAGTCATGGCTGAAGTGTCCCTTGCTTCCGCTTGCACCCACTGATCGAATGCCTTCAGCTTCAGCTGCGCGGCGGTCTCAATGGTCCTGGTAGTGCTTGCTTCTTTGGCCGCTATATGGGCCCTCTCGACACGCTCGGCAACCGCTTCCTTAGAGGATGATGCAGAGCTCTTACCTCTGAGCCTCGCAGCCTTGGCAGCCTTCTGGCCCATAGGCCTCTTGTACTGCGGTTGACCGACCGTATTAGCACCCATCGTTTGCTGACTGTCCTCAAAGCCCGGCGTGTCTTCACGAGTGCGCTTCCCCGAGTCGGTAGAATCATCGACATCGAACTGCGTGACCAGTGTCCCTGCATCGGGCTCATCAACGGAAAAATAACAGGAATTCCACTTGTGTTCATCTTTCACAAGCTTCCACCAGTGTTTCCATGTGAATGGATGACCATGCACCTGTTCGTATTTCTCCTCGGTCAAAGTCATGATTCCCTCATCCGAACGGCCGCTCATGTGTTCCCTGCAGTTCTTCACAAACAGTCCTTGGAAGAACGTCACTCTGGTATTTGTCTGCTTCCAATGGTCTTTGCACTGCTTAGCCGTCCTCACCGGATCATCCCGACCCCGAGTAGAAGCAAGTTCCTCAGCGATGCCCCCCCAGTACTTCAGATTATGCTTCTGGTTGCCGTGAACTGAGTCGTACGAGTGGTGCATCCAAGCTCGAACTAACCTGTAGTCCTCGTCGTTGGTCCACAAGACATGCTTTGCTTTTCCCTTTGAGGGAACCACGTCGGCGGGCTTGGTAATAGTTGGAGAGGATTGGACGGTCGGGTTGGGGGAAAAGCTCGGGTCCAAAAACTCTTGGGACATCGCGTCGTCCGTCACTGACCTATAGATGGTTGCCCACTCGTTGAGATCGAAAGACATAACAAAAATTTGAAAATTTGGAAGTGTAGTAAAAGGAGAAATGAGAGAGTAGATGTTTGAATGTGTGTGAAAAATGATTTGTGGGGGTGTTATTTATAGGGGAAAGTGAAAATAACAATAAATAGTGCTGCCAGCGACCAAGCCACGTGTCGCCATCGAGTGACTCGCCAATGGCCGGCACGTTGACCGAGGCTGACCCAGTCAAACTCGCCAGCGAGATCGCCACCGTCTCTCTTCCTCGCCAGCGCCCTCCTCGACAGCTCCCCGCCTCCTCCTCGCCGGCGTTTTCTCCTCGCCGGCGTTTTCTCCTCGCCAGCGACTTCTCGCCGATGACTGTGGGTGCTCTAACCGTGTGGCGAGAAGCTATTGACGGTGAGAATTAGAATAATGTTTTTTTGTCTCTCCGCCAACTCACCGTCGGTGGGAAATGTCAGTAATGATTTTTTGTTGGCGGAGAGCCGCCAGCGGTGTGAATAAAATATTTCCAAAATAAGAATTAAATTAAACTAAATTTCATAAAAATAGAAGGATTAGTACAAGATGACCGATCAAAATTTGAACTACGAATTTAATTAAACTAAGCATCTCCAAATTTATTCCAAATGTGTTCGACGAGGTCGTCCTTTAATTGATAATGCATACGTTCATCTTGCATCCTCTGAGTGTTTCCAAGTATGACCTGAGATGGGACGAAGCTTCCTCGCGCAAAATTTGGTTCACTTGGGCCATCCTCATCTGTTGGTCCAATATAGCCTCCAAATTTAAAATATTGTCTCACCATATTAAATCTCTAAAATCATATCGTTTATAATTATGTGCTTATTTGATAAATTCCATTTACACCCCCTTTACTTTATATGTGAAATCCGTGTACATAATTGGTATAACAATACATAAGTTATTTTTTTTACTAAAAGGTGCAATTTTAATTAATCAAGAATTTTAAAAACAGCAAAGTGCATCAGAGATAATCTGACCACGAAGAACAGGCATAGAACACTAACAATGTTCCTTGATCTTTTCATAACATGACCTTCCTTGACGGTTTTGGATGGGATGCCATAAAGGCGACGTGCTAAAACTAGACGAAGTCGTCTACGGCTGCTCGAGGTCTTGCCTAAACGATGTATGCACAGTAGAGTACGACCGAACATGCTATCATCCACTTCTTCGGGAGGCTGAGCTATTCCAAAGGACTCCTCCCAGGGCCATTTCATATAGCACAAGTCTCTGAATCTCTGCGTATTAGTTTTTGACCCTGCAAAAATGAAATCTTATAAAATAAAAAGACCCACTCGATTAGTCAGATCCATAACCGAGAGAGGGTCGAGGAGGGATCGGTGGTGGAGGCCAGGGAAAAGGACGTGCCAGCGGCGGCGGCTTCAAAGGTGGCGAGTGATTGATGCGAATTTAGAGTCGGCGGTGGAGGCTTCAGAGATTTTCCGTCGAGATCAATCGGGGAAGAGGCAGTAGCAAACAAGACCCCCCCCCCTACCCAAAAAAAACAATTGGGAAAGGGACAGGCGATGTCGGCGACGGCGTGATCATGGTGATGGGAGTTGGGGGTGAGATTGGGGAAATCAGGGAAGGTGGGAATTGGGTAGTGATGACCCTCGTGGGCAGCGGACGAGCAGAATAGAGTGAAGAGGGTGGACGCCATATCGACGGAGCAGCAGTACCGAGTTGAGACCAGGGTAAGCAACGACGGCCCTGAAGAAAAGCTGCCGCATGGGCTAGAGGTTCCGAAACCCTAGTAGAGCTCATGTGTTTTCCATTTTTTTCCTTCATAATACATAATTTATTCATAATGAAGTTTATAATATTATAATATATTGAATTTAAGAACAATGTATAGGGAGCAACGGGTTGAGTTTTGCGATATCTGTGTCAACCCGATTTTCATACATCTGATGCTCGTACCCAGTCAATACCCAGGTTACCCGACCCCGCTTGCTACTCGGTTGGGTTGGGTATTCTCAGACCAAGCTCGTTCATAATTTCTCTAAAGTATTATCGTAACATATTCATATATATTTATATGCAAAACTAATTAGACGACAAAAAAAAAATTGTTGATTAAGTGTGACATGATTTAGCATTAACACGATCAACTATTAACATTGACATATTCATATACAATATTGACGAGAAGACAAAATGTTGTTGGCACTAATCATTTAATCAGGAAAAATTTTGTCCACTTGAATTAGTCTGGTGGTGAATATCTCTTCACGTCTTATATTTTTTGAGGTCACATGTTTGAATCCTGGTGAGTACACCTATTTGGGAGCAAGTATGGGTGTGATTAAATTATACTAAAATAAGATTTTCCTATATTTCTTTCTTACAAAAAAAAATGAGAAATTGTAAAATAAAATAATATAAATATTCATGAATCATGTTTAAACTTTTTAGTAATACTAACTATCGATTTTATTTCGTCAAAAAAAACTATCAATTTTATCATCTTCAACAAGAAAACTTAAGTAGTCGTGAATCATGTTTATTTTATAATATAATTATAAATACAATATATTAATTTATTTTTTATATGTTATTATAGGATCGGGAAGGGTAATACCAAATTCAACCTATACCCGGTCAACGTCCAATCCCCGACTCGATTACAAAAATACTTGTCCTGACACCGATCCGATCGAGTCTAGAACATTGGGTCTCCATCGGGTTTGGATTATTTTTCCATCCCTAACGATGAAGATTTCTCTTTTTTGAGCGAAAGATGCAGTTTCATTTAATAACCATGATTACATAAGTGTGCACCAAGGAACAAGCTCCTCGACCACTGAGATAGGGTCAGAATGAATGAACAAAGGTTCTCTGACCCTTTTAGTACCATAACCGCCACCGACGGTGTTTTGATGCATCACGGGCAGTGATAGAAGACGAATGGGGAGACTAGAAGACCGAAGATCTTGATGGACCTCAACAGTAAAAGTGATAGAAGGAGGCAACGCATCATACAGGGACCCCTCCCAGATCCAGTCCCTGATGCATGTGTCAGTACTCATTCCTCCTGGCGGGGCTGCTTGCCCGCCCTGTTTTGATCATCCTGGGGGTGCCCGATCGCCGACCTTTTGAGGGTACCTTGGCCAGCCCTAGTCCCGCGGCTCCAACCAATACCGCCCCCGTTTCTCCTCCATCCGCATGAGCTCATGCGACCTGAGTGGAAAGTCGCGACAAAACCTCTAAACGAGAGACGAGACTGAGGTGGAGCCCTACTAGTTGAACCCTTAAGCTCCAACCGAGGGGGCGTGGGAGTCCGGGGAGCTTTGGTCAGTTGCAAAGGCCCTAACAGGTCAAAACCCGCGGGGGGGGGGGGGGGGGGGGGGTAGGTAGGCTGGACCTCTCCCCCCAATCTGTGGCATATCGTTTGACCTGCTTATCCATGTCATATTCCAGCATGAAAGATCCAAGTCGAGGTAGACCCCGACCCACCCACGTACAGTCCTTCAGGATATGGCCTAGCCGGTCACAGTTATAGCAGAAGCTCGGAAGCTTTGAGTACGTGAGCTCCACACTGATAGGCTCTGGAAACTCTGGGAACCGTAGCACCAACACCTTTCTCAGGGGCCTTTCCAGGAGGTGCCAGAATTCGACCTTGACGGTCCCTCCCCATCACATGCCCCATTGGTCACATGGAACATCTACACACATCCCCGGGGCATTCCCGATAGAGATACCCGTCTCTCTCGTCCGAAACAGGGGCGGTAGTCCCCTAACATGGACCCATAATTGTACTCGGTCCAGAGCGGGCAACTCCCGGACGCACGAGTCCAAGTCCCCAAGAAATATGACCCGCCCATCGAAGCACCATGGCTCATTACCTCGAACCCACGCCCTAGATTCTGACGACCGAAAGTAGAAGCCGAACAGTCCCGGGCCTATGTCCTTGACCATTAGCCCTTCTGTAGCCTTACCTCATGCATTGGTAATGATGCGGAGGAGCATGTCCTTCCATGGGGGTTTTAGTGACCATAACCGACCTAGCAGTCCCCATTATTGGCGAGCTGATGCCGTTGTTGTCGTCGCCCGAGACGCCGAGACCACCACCTCAATTTCTTCTTCATCGTCTAGAGAGCAAGGCGAGAACCCGTCCTACAAACCCTCCAGAGAATTCTGGAGATCAGCCTCCTTAGACGTCCCAGCCGAAGGGAATTCTTTTGTAAGGAGGTGTTTTGACCGGTCCCGGGTCATCCTTGGTGGGGTAGTCAAGGCCGTCGGTATGATTGGAAAGTTAATCGGGTTGGGGAGATACCACCCTATCCCTAAGGCCAGGGTTGACGTCCCTTTTGTCGGATCTCTCTGCAATGCGAAAGGTCCCTTGGGGTTAATCCCCACTTCATCAGATGTAGGGATGACCACCTGTGCCCACGTAATTTTGGGAGTTGGAGCCTGATCTGGGTCAAGGCTCGGAGGGGTGAAACCCTAGGTAAGATCGGGGTAACACCGAGGGTAGGCGGAACCCTAGATACCCCACTACCAACATCGATACTCGCCCCGGCCTTAGACTTCCCTATTTCCTCGCCGGTGACCAGCAGAACCCTAGGGTTCCTGTCCCCATCGATCGGAACCAAACCGAGGTCATGGCTGATTAGGGGGCCGACAAAAAAGGATGGGGGTCAGAGGAAGGCGACTTCGGAGTAGGGTTCGGGGGCGGTAAGGTCAGAAGACCATTACTTGGAGAGGGAGTCACCCCAGGGCGGCGCAAAGGCCTCCCCCTCTTCGGCTTAGGAGCTGATACCAGCGAGGCCGATCCGAAAGAGAAGCCTCATGTCAGGATCGGACCCGGGAGTCGAGGGGTCGCGGGGTGGTGAAGGGGCGGTTCAACCACGGTAGACTTGGGTTTGCGTTGACGGTGAACCTTATCCCCAGGTACAACAGAGGGGCGAGGGGAAGAAAGAGGGAGGAGAGGGCCACTGGTAGGAGCGACAGTATCCGAGGCATGCACCATGACGACAGCGAATGCAACGACAACGGTAGATAGGATAGGCAATACCATAGTGACAGGCGCGGCCAAAGCTAGGAGAGGTCTCAAAATTGAGAGAGATTGACACTAAACATTATGAATGTTTCTCTTAGTTGATAAAAGTAAACCTTAAACAAAACAGCATATCAGAATCTGAGTGGCTAGTTTTAACAGTATTATAACCAATAAATAATATTTTAATAAAAAAAAATTCGCGGTCTATTAACTCGGCCTACACAATACTGATTCTGAATATCAATAGACCCTTGAATTGAGGGGGAAAAGTCAATTAAATATTTATATGACCCTAATTAATCTTTACCACAATCTATGCTCTTAGTAATGAGGAATGTGTTTGTTTATCTTTTTCATTCGAGATGTTTATCTTGAATTTGATTGACTTTCAACAAATACCTTTTCATTGAATTGTTTGGAAAACTCGTTATTGGCTTATTCGTCCGTGATCAGGCAAGGTATTAATTCTAATGTTTCTTTTATCTACAAAAAAAAAAAGTGTTTTGAAAGTTGACGATCATAATTAAAGGGGTGGGCAGGTGATGCATTAAGTCATTGCTCACATAGGGTGTGCCATTATTAGGTGGGCTTGTTGTTGTAGACCTCTTCTTTATAAGGCTCTAATTCCAAAGTTGCTTTTGAATTCTCTATTTAGTAATACAAAACTCGAGGCTTAGATTAGGTCCACCAAAACATTTATCAGGGAACATCCACGAACGTCCATCCAAATCAATCCTCAATTTTGTTTCTGTTTCTATTTTCTAAATTAATAAATAAATCATGACTGACATTGTTTTTATCTATTTATTTAGTTGAATGATTCTGTTGTTAATCTAGATTCTGATTTGTAATTTTGGTTGATATCAAAAACAGGTATAAAAGAGCTGTCTTTTGACTTTCTTGTTTAGAGTCAAATCAACATTTTAATTTTCTCAAGCATATTCATTTATCTAAGACCATCCACAACCATATATCTGGTTGTTGACGGTGAGGTGTTGACGGAGACAATAAAAAATCATTTTTTTGGCTTACAGTCAGCTCTCCCAGCCAGCATCATACAATGGTAGTCCTTTTGCTTGCCTTTATGGTAACTCTTTTCCTTCATATTTTTGCTCCCAACCAGCAATAAAGGTTGGCGGTGAGCTACCAGCCAGCACTCCCAGTCAGTAATTTTAAATTAATTTATCTCTCTTCTTTTTTGGACTCTCTTTCCTCCTTTTTGCTCCCAGCCGGCTCCCAGCCATCCCACTGTGGATGCTCTACGAAGTAATCAATCATTATCAGTCGAATCGATTAAGTATTTGTTTTTTGTCTTTTTATAAACTGACGACGAAAAAGTGTATTATTAGTGCAAGCCAAACTACATGAGTAGGAGTAAAATGTAAAGAGTGATAATTGCTTCACAACTTGATGTGTTATTCAGTTAAAGTTTTACACACTTATACAAGACTTATCAAGAGCAAAAGGGGAAACTAATTATATCTATTAATTACAATATCAACAATAAAGGGAAACAATCGTCAATGGATCCGAAATCTTATGATTGTGATCAATCACAAGATTACCGTCAATACTCTCCCTCAAGTTGGAGCGTGAATGTTGAGAATGCCCAACTTGCTGAGAATAGCATGAAAATGATCGCGGTCCAACCCCTTGGTGAAGATATCTGCAACCTGATTACGACTAGGGATTGGTTGAGGTCGAAGGATACCTGCCTGGAGTTGTTGGCGTACGAAATGACAGTCGATCTCTATGTGTTTCGTCCATTCATGGAAGACTGGATTCGAAGAAATGTGTATGGATAAATGATTGTCACAGAAGAGTGGAACAGTAATATGGTGAGGTATCTGGAGGTCAGTGAGAAGCTGAGGCACCCAAACTATTTCTCTACTTGTTGCCGTCATAGCTCTATATTCGGCCTCTGTTGACGAACAAGATACTACAATTTGCTTTTTAGACCGTCAAGTAATTGGAGATGACCCGAGGAACATTATATAGCCGGTGGTGGATTTCTGAGTATCAGGGCATCCTGCCCAATCAGCATCACAATATGCCCGTAAGGTGAGAATGTTGTCGGCCGAGAAGAGCAAACCTTGTCCCGGGAAAATCTTGAGGTAGCGAAGGCCATGAAAAGCGACGTCCAAGTGAGGCCAGTGAGGAGCATGTAGAAACTGGCTCAAAATGTGAACTGCATAACTGATGTTTGGTCGAGTAATGGCCAAATACAGCAAACGTCCGACTAGACGGTGATATTGCCCACTGTCCTGGAAAAGGGGTCCATTATCTGCCAAGAGTCGGTGTTGTTGAGTGAGTGGGAAAGATGCTGGTTTACAGCCAATGAGTCCACTATCAGCCAAGATGTCGAGATTGTATTTTCACTATGAGAGAACGATCCCTGAATCTGAACGAGCTACTTCGAGACATAGGAAGTATTTTAAAGTTCCTAAATACTTGATCTTAAACTAGTGGTCCAAATGGTCCTTGAGTTGTTGAATGTGAGGTGCATTTGTACCGGTTATAACGACATCATCCACATATATAAGCACGACTACAAATGAGCCAGGTGTAGTGAAAGTAAAGAGAGAGTGATCAGTAGTTGATGGTTTGTAAGAAAGTGAGATGATGGATTCTGTGAACTTTTGGTGCCAGTTCTGGGATGTCTGTTTGAGGCCATAAAGTGACTTGTGAAGGTGGCAAACCCGATGCTCCCCCTATTTAGAGAATCCATATGGAACTTTCATGTAAACCTCCTCATGTAGATCCTCGTGGAGGAATGCGTTGTTGACGTCAAGTTGATACAATGGCCAGTTACGAGTGGTTGCAATCGAGAGTATGCATCTAATGGTGACCATCTTCACTATGGGTGCAAAAGTGTCAGTGTAGTCAACCCCTTTCACTTGAGTGTAACCCTTCGCAATGAGGCGAGCCTTGTAACGCTTAATGCTCCCATCTGGACGGTACTTCACTTTGTATACACATTTAGAGTCGATGGAACGCTTGTCTAAGGGCAGATATGTCAGAGTCCAAGTACGATTCCCTTCAAGTGTTGTAATTTCTCGTCTCATGGCCTCTCGCCAATGTTCATGTTTGATTTCTTGTTGGAATGCCTGGGGCTCATCGATAGAGGAGAAGGCTGCTAAAAAGGGAGAGTGAGTTGTTGACAACTTATCATAAGAAGTAGTGTGAGTGAGAGGATTTACCGTGGAGCTCACTAAAGGAGCAGCGTGGTGCGGTGTAGAATTAGGCGGCACGATAGAAGGATGTAAAGTGCAGTCATATCCACTCAAACACGTGGATGTTTTACAGACGTGTTTCATAGGAAGAAGTGGTTCTTCTACTATCTCGTGAATAGAGTCATCAATCTGGTCATGGACGGGGGGCAAGGTGGTTGGAATGACTGGTGGAGCATGAGTCTCTTCAAGGAATGTTACGTTAGGAAATGTCGAATGTGGGACATGTGAGCTATCACGGTTTGATTCGGCATCCATGTACTAATCTCCCGGGAATATATATTTTCCCAAAACGGTACGTCTCGGGATACGACAATTTCTCTATTCTCAATGATATAAATGCGATATCCTTTCTACCTTATTGGCTATCCAATAAGTATGCCAGGCCGAGACCGTGACGCAAATTTATCACTTGTCTGTTGGTGAACATAACAAAGGAAACCAAAACTAGGTGTCCACATGTTTCTTCCCATAAAGCATTTCAAATGGGGTTTTGTTGCCAATGATTGGAGCGGCATACGATTGATTATATAAGCTTGGTGAGTACACGTTCTCCCCAAAAACGTAATGGAATATTTGCTTGAAAACGCAAGGCCCGCGCAACCTCGAGAACATGTCAGTGTTTTCTTTCCACGACGCCATTTTTTTGTGGGGTACCAACAACACTTGTTTGGAATTCCATGCCTGTATTAGATAGTAAGCTGCTAATTCATGGTGTTGAAATTCTTTTCCTCCATTAGTGCGAAGACACTTGACCTGGACATCAAACTAGCATGTCACCCAATTAAATAACCGAATAAGGTGTGTCTTTACCTCTGACTTGTGCTTCATTAAATACACCCAAGTGGGTCTGCTAAAATCTTCAACGACGGAGAGAAAGAAATGGCATTCCGAGAGTAAGGGTGTATGGTATGCCCCCAAAATGTCACAATGAATGAGTTCAAAGATACAGGTAGTTTTATTTGTGTGGGCTGGAAAAGCGAGTCGAGTTTCCTTAGCCCTACAACAAACCTCACATGAACCCAATCCATGCTTAGTGAAGTTCATAGACAAATTTGGAATGAGAGGCAATCAGGAAGCTGACATATGTCCCAAACATCGATGCTAGAGTTGTGTATCATTGTTTCCTTGAGTCGATAACACTTTTCCTATCATCTTCGGTTCCCAATAGTAGAGCCCATTCCACACCTTACCCATTCCAATCAAATTCTTCAAACATAACTCATGTATCACACAACACTCCAAGTAAAAAATTAGTGCACAATTAAGGTCACGAGTAATCTGACTGACGGAAAGCAAATTAAAGCAAAACTGGGGAGCGAAAAGCACTTGATCGAGTGTCAACAAAGGATCAAGATCCACTTATCCTACAACACTTACATAAGCACTTTATCCATTAGGCATCTCAACAGGAAAGAAATTATTTTGGTTCAAAGTATTGGATAACGAATCGGCATCACATGTAATATGGTTGGTAGCTCCAGAATCTATAATTTACGTAGAGAAATTATTACCGAGACCTTGACGAGTAATAGATGTACCAAAAAATAAAGTCGGATCTTTTGAGACACTAAGAACTTTCATCAAATGAGTCTTTTCGCACTCGCTGAGTTGGCTAAAAAGAAGATAAATGAATCATATAGTAGTGGTCCATGGGACCCCTTTACAGTCATGTTGTTGTTGTGAACCTTGGTGGCTTTTTGTGATGCTTGGGCTTGGGACAATTAGTTGGTGGTCCATGTAAAAGTTGGCCCATAATTTTGGCCCAATGGAGGAAGCTTGTAAGGGCCAACACCGTTTTGTATGAGGAAGTGCGCCTCTTTAATAGAAGAGACGCGAGGACCGATTATACCGATCAGAGAGAAACGGCGGACAACAACAACCAAATCTTACGCTCCGAGGGCTGGGACGATGGTGGTCCTTGGTCTGCCACCACGTATGGACGGATGTTGGTCCCTTGGTCCTTGGGCCACGAGTTGGACATGAGGGCATGTTGCAACGAGCGGAGTTGAACGATTGACTACGACGACCACAACCCGTGCTCCGATGGCTGGTCTGATGGAGGTCTTTAATTCTTCACCACGTATGGACATAGTGGTGACCGGTATTTGTTTTTGGATGTAAGGAGGTATGTCCCTCTGTTCGATTATTTGATTGTGTTGACGAAATTATGGGTTGATGGCCATGTGATCAGTGTGTAATGGCCGACACTCTGGTTCGTCGCTCTGATACCATGGAAAGAGTGATAATTGCTTCACAGCTTGATGTGTCATTCAACCAAAGTTTTACACGCTTATTCAAGACTTATCAAGATAAAAAGGGGAAACTAATTAAAATATCAACAATAAAGGAAAACAATCATTAATGGATCCGAAATGTTGTGATTGTGATCAATCTCAAGATTATCATCAATATTTAAAAGTCCTAGGAACAGAATATTATCCGAGTCTCTTGTAGGACACCCAACGCTCATAAATCCGTAGAAAAAGTCTAGTTCCATCCTAGACAATAGTAATTATCTCTACGTCCTACTTTGTGCTGGGAAATTATGCAACTAAAAGCAATAAAATCAAATAACAAAAGTCCAAACAAAAACATAAACGAAAGTAAACAAAAACAAGAAAGCCAGTTGGTGCTCCTTAGTGCATGCTCTCTCCCACAAGCCAAAGTCAGCGGACCTAGTCCAAGATCACGGAGGTAGACCACCAACCCTCTACCCCATAAGCCCCAAATAGCCTCATAGGGCCTGGTGAGGCTGTTTTGCAGCCCACTCCATATCTGTACCCTCTTTAGCCTCATACTCGTCCACTAGCTTATAGCGGGCAGATGGGGTGGTCACAGACTCCGTGGCCTCCAAGGCCCTCTTCAATTGGGAGACATGGTTGTACACCTGCCTCGTCTTGTTCCTGTTCCTGGACTTCAGCATCTTCATCTGCTTAGGGCCCACTCCAACCCCAGTTTCCCGAGGCTCCTTTTGTTTCCCACCCTGCGTAGAAAATTCCATCATCAACTAGGGATTCTCCAGGGAAGGAGATAGTGACTATGTAGAGACCTTACTGGCATAACTTATTTTCCCCTCCTCCTGCCTTTGATCGGTTTCCTGGCCCATGTCAGCCAGGTCACCGATCTTTATGATCGCAAATGACCCCCAATACGATCCGGATGCACCCCTTGAAAAATTAGAGGTGTCCCCCCGGACTCTCCTTAGTCAAGTCACAGAACTCTGGTATCTCCTTCTTTCCATTAACGACTAATGCAGGAAAACATGGCGGTGGGGGATGTCACGCCCCAATTTCAGTGAACCGAACTCGGGACGTGAACATTTAAAATAATAAACACTTTGAAACCTTTTCCATTAAATCACTTTAAAATACCAGTTTAGTTCAACAAAATAATAATTACAACTCAAAATAAAACGTCCCACAAGCGGAATAAATGCGAGGTATCCGTCGCTAGACTAAAAAGTAACCCGGACTCCCGCCCCTAGCTCTTCAAGCTTCGGAAGCTCACCTAGTCCGACCTGCGACAAGTACCTATAGGAAAAGAAGTTAGGGGTGAGCGTTCGCTCACCACCACGGATAACAGACTGACTACGGCATAATTAGCAGACAAAGTCGTTAACACCCCAACCGACCCAAAACCGGGAATACAATTCCCAAACTCAAGTAACTCAACTGACACAACACCCGTTATTTTCCTCACCAGACTCAACACTCGATAACGTAATGTAAACCCGACACAACCATTTACGACCTCCTCCAAAGACACGAACACGAATCAGGCTAGCCAAAGAATGCTCACAACCTGCCGAGCCTCGAACATGGATCAGGCCAACCAAAGAATGCTCGTAACCTGCCGAGACCCGAACACGGGTCAGGCTAGCCAAAGAATGCTCGTAACCTGCCGAGACTTGAACACGGATCAGGCCAGCCAAAGAATGCTCGTAACCTGCCGAATTCCACACCACTCCCCGACACGAAGTCGGGTTGCTAACCTCGGGCAAACACAATCACAAGCAAGGTTCAACTAACAGTAACAAGACCAATTCAACGCTCCACAGGCACTCATGGCCACTCAAGACTCCAACGGTGAAAACTCGGGTTCAACAACCCCACGGGCCCTCATGGCCTCCCAAGACACACCAACAGTAACTCACGGGCTCAACAACCCCACAACACTCATGGCCACCCAAGACACACGGGCTCTCATGGCTACCCAAGACACCAACAATAATACACGGGCTCTCATGGCCACCCAAGACACCAACAATAATACACGGGCTCTCATGGCCACCCAAGACATAAAGTAAACAGTCAACCTCCGGGCATGGTCATATGCCTCCAGTAACTCTAATATCTCTAAGTTCTCTGTTCCTACGACACTACTAAATGTCACATGCTTTCTCATATTCGCTACATTCCCGTATCATGCCTTTCTAATATTTAATAAAACTACTTAACCCACGACACCCCGGTGTCACATGCAATTCTACTGTTAACTTTCCCCAGTCAGGGCCGAGATCCGGCTACTTTTCCCTACCTCGTATATAACTCCAAAAGTGCTCAACTAAGCCCCGGCGCGATCCCCGTCACTCGCCTAGTTTCCCTTTGCCTCGGTCCGCTGCACGATTCAAGAGGAGGATGAGGGGAGATCGATTTCTCCTAGCCTTGAGACGATCCAATGGATGGATGACGTGAATAGTGGCACCACAAACCTAGCTCCTCTCTTCTCTTCTTCTCCTTCTCTCTCTAACTCTCTTCTCTTTTTAATTTGTGTTTTCCTCTCTCTAAAACCCTAAGTGGCCGAACCCTATACCCCCTCATCTTTAGTTTCCCCCCCAAAACTAACACCACCACTTGTTGGACAAGTGGCAAGGTGGGTCCCACACCTTTTGGGAAAATATCTAATATATATTTTCCAATCAGATTCACGAAATTCGGACGTTTCGGACCCCGAACGGGCACTTTTCCCAAGAAATTACGAAACTTGATGGGCTACAAGGAAACGACTCAACTAAGACCGTGGCAACGACGGCTAAGCTCTTTGGATCCAAAACGGCCCTCGAATGGACCAAAACGTCACTCGGTTGACTTTTCCAGCGAAAAGTCAACATTTCCCAAATTGATCAGAAAGCTGCCCTGAGTCCCCCGGAACTCACTTTGGTCGATAACGGGGTGAAATTAAGTCCGGTATGACCCTCGGTGTCATTTTGGGTTCAATTAAGTGGCTGTCTTAAAAAATTTAAGTTTTTCTGTTTTTCGCAGGTTTGACTGGCGTTGACCGGAAGTGGTTATCACAGGGGAAGTAGTCGTCCCTATGGTCTACCATACCCCTCTGACTCCAAAGTGAGAGAGGTGAGTAAATCCTCCACTTTAGATCCCAGATGATGCAGTGACACCCTCTATTGATTCTGAAGTAGGCGATCCGTGTCCTCTCCTATCTGGACCCGGGTTGAATCGTCGAAACGGATTTCATCTCGGCCAGCCTTAGATACGACCATGTCATGCATGAATCCTATGGGTAAGCCGTCCACATAGAGTACAGAAATCCAGGAGCCGTTCATACATGAGGGTAATTGTGGTTGAGTGTTGATGCCCCGGAAACTATAGTCGGATCGACTATCTGATCGGCTTGTCCACATCCAAACTGACTTTGAACCATAAGAAATAATCTCGTAGTATTGGGGTGGGTATTGGGGCCTCCGTCACTTCCATTCCTAGAGTATTGGCCAGTAAGGATCGGATCAAATTATTCTGGGAATCCCCCATGACATTAAAAGCTCGGACGCTATTATCCATGTACCGGAAAAGAATTGTGTCGGGTTGTATGCACGGTACAAAAAGAAGCAGTATCAACGGATGTCAGCTGAACGACAAAGGGCCCCTGTGTCGGACCCGACTAAGTGTTGTGTCCGAAGAGAATCAGAACAAGACAACCTCCTTGTATAGCACCTAGACCTCTACACCAATGACATGCCACTGTTTAATCATGACCCACAAAGGATTTTGGGGTTGCAGTTGATCCCAACCACGATCTTGACCACCAGAGACAACCGATAACGATCATAGTCGGGACTGTTTATGTCGGGACCATGACCACGACATCCTCGTCGTCATCCAATGGCGCCTCCCATCTGCTCAGAAAAAGCCTCTAAAGGACCTCGGGATCTTGGCGAGGACAACGTGGTTGGTAGCGGTGGGCCTGATCTGATGTGTGGTGATTGTAGTTGCACCGACGAACAGAGGGAAAGCCCTGACTCCGAGTGTTTCTCTCGGATCTGAAACTGGGCTCCCTGATGGAGAGGTCTGGTTGCATGTACCGACCATGGAGAGAACTTCCATCTGAAGGCGACGAGCATGTGTGCACATGCTCCCATGCTTTCTGACCGGCTTAGATGGGATGGAGTCCGGGGACAGGGCGACACCGCACCGTGTAGAGGGGCTCGAGTGGAGCGGGCTCCTCCATTCGCAGAGAAGAAACGACCCTGTGCTCGACCACTCCAGATTGTAGGATTCCGGCTTTTGGATTGCTAGGTCTTAGGCTCGAGGAGGATGATGAAGATGACGAACGGAAGGACACCATAGCTAGTGTCAGAAATAACGGCTGGAGGAAAAAGATGAGAGGGGAAACCCTCAATCTCTGAAATTGTCGTCGATTTTTGTCTTCCTAAAATCATATTATTAACAAATTTTATGATTTGATTAATTTTTGACTAAAATGTGCAAATTTTAATTATAGTAAATCATAACAGAAGTGTGCATCAAGGAACAAACTCCCTGACCACTAGAAAAGAACAGACATAGAACAAACAGTTCATTGTTCTTTTTATCAATATAACTGTCACAAACGGTTTTGAAAACATAAACGAAACCTGTCGAAACAGATTCCGGGATGCATTAAGGTCACCATAAAGGCATGAAGGAGCGGTGGGGTAAGAAAGTGGAAGTCCCAGTCCAATCCATGTACCAGGATTGCATCAGTAAAAGGAGATACGACCTATACCATGGACACCTCCAAGGTCGGTCCTTGAGGCCCCGGGTATCTAACATTCCTCTTGGCGAGACTGCTTACCAACCCTCACCTAATCATCCCTGGGTGCATCTGCATCAATCTGTTTGACTCTGCCAGTAGAAGAAGCTCCAATATCTTTAAGCCTAATAGTAACGGGCGGAAGTGCTTCCATGCCTAAGAAATGGGCGATGGAACTTCAGGGACCCGACTACCAAGTTTTTACACCCCGAATCAAGTACCTCGGTGCCCCGAGTCCTTATAACATTAGATACAATGCTCGGGTAAACACTCAGTGTCCTCACAAGAGACGATGCACCTTTAGACACAGTGCATGGGGAAAGTTGGCCAAAAACAGGAGGTACCGCCAGCTTCAGCTCTTCTCAATTTGTGGCATACGACTTACCTTGATTGTCCTTATGATACTCCAACATAAAGGGCCAAAACTTCAACTCGCCTCGAACCTCCAGCTTGCAATCTCGCACAGCGTGGCCTTTCCGCCCACAATTGTAGCAGAAGCTAGGTAACTTGGAATAGGTGTGTTCCACCTTGACGGGATCCCAAAAGTCTGTGAACCGCAAAACCAGTCCTCGCCGAAGATGCCGATCGATGAGGTGCCAGTATCGTACCCTGACCGTACCTCCCCAGCACATGCCCCATTGATCGCTCGGTACAGTCACACAGGCACCTAAAGTATCTCCAATTGTGTGCCCCGTGGCCTGAGTGCGGACCAAGGGTGGCAGACCTCGAACATGAACCTAGAGCTGAATGCGATCTAGCACTGAGGGGTCCCAAGCACAAGGATTGAGGTCGCCCAATAGCAGGGGACGTCCATCAAAACACCAAGGTTCATTGGCTCTAACCCAATCCCTAACCTCTACCGTCCGAAAATAGAACCAGAACAGACTGAGACACAGTTCCTTGACGATCAAGCCATCCGCC
This sequence comes from Erodium maritimum, assembly GCA_963921825.1. NCBI lineage: Eukaryota > Viridiplantae > Streptophyta > Magnoliopsida > Geraniales > Geraniaceae > Erodium > Erodium maritimum. Next base: position 116,922,175 of record OY997588.1, read on the forward strand.
GCTTTTCCCTAGACGGTGGTGATGACCCGTAGGAGTGTCTCCTTCCTCGGTGCCATGTATGACCAGAGGCGCCCGATCATTCCCCACTATTGTCGAGAGATAATCGCCGAGTTCATCGGAGAATAGGGAACTACCACCTCGACTTCCTCGATGGAGAAAGAGGAGACCCCATCTTGAAGAGCCGCCAGCGAAGCCTGCAGGTCCAGATCATCTGCAGTAGGAGGAGACGGAGGATTCTTTGATGGAAGTGGCGGCCGACCCCTAACCATGCCTTGTGGGACAGTTAGGCAGGCCGGGATCAGAGGGACCTTGTCCCAATTAAGGAGACGGCGCCCTAGGCTCAGAGCTTTAGCCGTCGGTTGAGGGAGGTCTGATAGCAGCATCACCCGAGCATCGACCCCGCTTTCGTCCACCATCGGGGCTTTTCCTTTGGCGGGATCACAGTGGAGTGGAGGACAAAGAGCAGACGACGGAGACTCAGGAGCGAAGGGTTGAGGAGTCGCGCCCAGTGTGATCAAGGAAACCCTAGTTTTTAAAATCAGATTTTATTTTTTTCAATTAGTTTTTATTTATAAATTTATATTTTATTTAACGAAATCATATTTTATTTTTTAAACATTAGTTTTTATTTAAAAAAGTCAGATTTTATTTTTAAAAATCATTTTTATAAAAAATAACTTTTATTTTTAAAATCAGATTTATTTCTAAAAAATAAAATTTTATTTTAAAAAATCAGATTTTATTTTCAAAAAAATCAGTTTAAAAAAAACAGTTTTGTTTTTCTAAAGAAGGGACGTATTTGAAAACTTTTTTTAAAAAAATTGATTTTTTGAAAATAAAATCTGATTTTTAAAATCTAATTTTTAAAAATAAAAACTAATTTTTAAAAATAAAATCTGATTTTTAAAAATAAAAGATGATTTTTTTAAATAACAACTAAATTTGAAAAATAAAATCTGATTTTTTTTATATAAAATATTAATTTTTAAAATAAAAACTAATTTAATAAATAAAATCTGATTTTTTATAAGAATAAACTGATTTATATAAAATAAATAAATAAAAAGAATTTTTGAAAACCAATGGCATGCTTTTGAAAATTTGAGTGTTAGTGAGGGGTATCTTGGACTTTTTACCATTTTCCATCCAAAAGTGATGTTAAGTTGACGACGGGTATGAAAGTGCAACTAAAAGTTTCGTTTGGGTTGTGAGGTACAACAAAGTTTGGTTAGGGTAGTGAGACGAAACGCAAGTATTAAGAATGAATGGGCGAGATGCAATTGAGTTGTTGACTTATTGACTGCAAAAACACAGCACTTTGGCAATGTAGGAGCTTTTTAGTAAAACTATCATATTATATTTTTTTACCAATTCACTAATTTAACTTTTTCCGCTTCGTTTGAACTTTGATTGACTTCAAACTTATGCCAATATTTTTTTTTCTCAAGGGCCTTCTATCAAGATCAGTGATGAATATGTTTTGAAGCCCGAAAAACAATTATTTTGGGGCTGATTTAAAAAAATTATATCTAAGAATTTTTTATCAACACTTTACACTGGTTTTATCAACACTGAACACTAGTTTTATCACCCTATTTTCCAAAACCGAACATGTTTTTTTTATGAACACTAAGCACTAGTTCTATCAATAGTAAGCGCTATGTTTATCACTAAATTACATGTGTTTTATCACCACGGCACATGTTTTTTTTTATCAACACTATTTCGGGCCAGATTAAAAAAAATTATATCTAGATAATTTTTATCAACACTTTACATTGGTTTTATCAACACTGAACACTAGTTTTATCACCTCATTTTCCAAAACCGAATATGTTTTTTTATCACATCATCACATGTTTTTTATGAACACTAAGCACTAGTTTGATCAATACTAAACACTATATTTATCAATAAATTACACGTGTTTTATCACCGCGTAAATTACACGTGTTTTATCACCCCATCACATGTGCTTTTATCAACACTAAACTCTAGATTATCTCTTTTATTATCAAAGTTGAACATGATTTTTATCACGTTTTTTATCAACATTTTAGCACTAATTTTATCACCCCCAATATAAAACATTTATTAGTGAAGATTTATCAACACTTAACATTATTTTTATCACCCAGCTATAAATTTTTATTTTCGTGCTTCAAAATATATTCAATATGCTACTTGATCGATAACTCTTGGAAAAATAAAAATATTGACGCAAGTTTGAAGCTAATCGGAGTTCAAACGAATCAGGAAATATTAAATTAGTGAATTGGTGAAAAACAAAATGGACACTTGTCCACATGACACAATGCTATTACAATTATGCTCTTGCTTATGTGAGAAAGAGTGAAAGTGGTGTGAATTTATGTGGGATTAGGGTGATGATGTGGCATCAAGGTGAATGTTGGATCTTAAGAGAATGTGGTTAGGATTGGTTCACACAGTTTTTAGGATAAGAATGGTTTCCATTACATTTGTCCTCTCTTAAAATTATATAAAATACTGTAAATTTCTTTTCTTTTTGAGTTAAATTAAATCAATATGAGGGTTTTTCTATAAAAAAAAAAAATCAATGTGAGGGATGTAGTTAATAAAAAATCCATTAATATTCTGGTAATTATTTACATTGAATTGTAAATACTCGGAATAAAATAGAAAATAGATCATAAATATAAAATTTAGATCACAATTAATTATAGAGCCTGACCTGAAACATTTAGTTTGTTTTTTTTTTGAAACGGTAACGAGATCAAGGTGCATTATTGCAAATTAGGATTACAAATAAGACCGAGGTCCTAGGCTTCAGAATATAGTCATGGTCCCCCGTGGGGTACCTGGCGCTCATGGACCCGTAGAAATAGTCTGCTTAGCCTTCACAGACACAAAATAACTAGAGATCCCGTTCCACCGTCCCATAACAAAAGGGAAAGCCGAACTAAACCAGAAATTCAAAACATAAACGATGTCTAGCAACCAAATAATCCAACTAAGAAAACATCAATAAAACCAGTATAAAAAAAGTAGACTATAATGCTTCTAGTGTCATCCCGAGTCGAGTAATCACCACCCACCCCAGGTCTGAGGGATAGGGTCATTGTCCCTCCCCCCTCCCCAAGGCCCTCTCGATGTCCCTAGCGGGGCTGCTTTGAAGTCCTCGCCTGCTGATCATCTCTCTCCTCCTCATCCTCCAATTGTCGTAAGTAGACTCCAGATGGTCCAGTTCCCTCTTCATCTTAGTTGTACGGGTAGAGTACGGTCCCGCCTTGCCTTTCCCCTTTCCTTTAGTCGTCGTAGTCTTTATCGAACCTCAGTCCTCCACAAAACCCCTCGATTATTTTTTCTTCCCTCCTCCTAATAGGAGGTTACCCTTAGGTTTTGCTGCATAAGCTTGCAACCCCTCATCCTCGGGGATGTTAGCTAGATCACCGGGTTTTGTGATCCCTGCGAATCCTTCTAACGATCCTGGATGTGCCTGCTGAGTACTTGGAGCTATCCCATCGGGACGCTTCTTAGCCAGAACACCAGATTCTGTCACCGCATCTCCTTCAACTGCTAGGGTTAGAGCTGAGAAGGCCGGGGGTGGAGCAATGGACCACTCCCAGTCTTCCTTGATTCCCTGGTTGGCCATAAATCGAGAGTCGTCAGGAGTTCATCCACTAGGGGAAAAAGTGGCGCCCTCGGTGCACCCCAATCCGTCCGTATCAACATGTCAACATTGAGGTCCATGTACACCCTAAGGGATTCAGTGAAGCGAACCTTTCCACTACTCACCTCTTGAATATTTGCGCGGCACTCCGCTATCCTGTGGGTCACCCGACCACACCTCGCACAATAACCCGACAGTCGCTCGTACTGCAATTCCACCATGGAGGATAGACGGTGTCCCGGGAACTGAAGCTGAAGTCTTCTTCGCAACGGCCTAACCACATCGATACTCACACGAAACCAGAGAAAATCATCCAAGTGGCGTTGAAATGGTATAACGGCGTTGAAAATCATCCATTTAGTTTGTTAATAAAGAAGTTATATAATTCTTATATTTTAATTAAAATTTATATGGTATCATAATTGAAGTGAAATTTAATTAAAATCAACTATTGAGTTAAGAATCATGAGTAGTAAAGCGATAAAAAAATCTCAGAGACTAAGATTTAGGGTTTCCCTTATTCTCTCATATTGTTGTTTCCCTCAGCCTCCATCACCACCACCATCATGTCTAACTTGGTCCCTGCCACCACTCTGTTGAACCCGTCCATCGGGCGTGCCTCCCCTGCGCCGGTTTCAATCTTGATCTCCGAGGATCGCTTTTTCAACCATCGCTGGCCGTACAGTTTTCACTCGAAGAACTATCGAGCCCCCTCACTCGTTTGCTCTTTAGTCTCCCTATGCTCGTCGCCTCTCCTTCCCAGCAGGCCATAGCCGAGAAGAGTCTGGCATGAGCGAGACTTCATCGGAAACACGCAGACCTGCACGGGACCCTCCCTTTGGCCTGGCCCCGACTTCGCTTGTACTATGCATCAAGGGGAAGCCCCATCTCTGCACCAGGATCCATTGCGGAGATCCATTATCACGCAAAGGCGCTCTCTCCCGAAGAAGAACTGGATGCCAAGAAGAAAGAGTTGGAGCTTTCGGGTACGCTGCCATCGACCCGTCACTTGATGGATGAGGAGGACAACAAAGATCAACAGGCGAAGGCTCAGCAGCAGCCTCGTCAGGGAGAATGAGAGGACCCGGGGAGGGGGGGGGGGGGGGGAAGGCAGGACGAATGCTTATCCCCCAAGACCCGAGGCAGCTAGTGTTGGGAAGTCTCGGGAAAGAAAAAAAAGCATCGCAAGATTTCCGTCTTTTCAATTGTTTTAGTTGGTTTTATTTCAGTCTAAATTTCAGCTTTTATTTGCTGTATTGGATATTTAATTTCAATTTTCATGATCGGCTTGACCGTAGGGACTTTAATTGTTTTCTAGGATGTCAATTAGACGGTTTCTACGGGTTCAGAGCGCTGAGTGTCCTACGGGAAGCCTGGACACTATTCTGTTCTCAGGACTCAAATCCCCCATTTCAGTATACCTCAGCACCATCCCATGAGATTACTGTAAAGCAGGACTCAATCCATTTCCATTTTGTCTCTTGCAGCATTCAAGAAAATATAGGATCCGAACACGTAATAATATACACAATCCCTGATAAATTTCTAACCTCCGCGCCTTTTGCTCCACAAGACTGCATTTCTACAACTGCCTTGGCTGGATTATTACCAATTTTCAGAACACCAAGGACCCCAAAACAGATGAAATCAAACATGCTTGGGTCGTATAAAATAGTGGACTCTATTGGTACTGGTATAGAGGCTAGAGCCTGCACATCAGGCTTAACACGCCATACTTCCCAGGACTGTAGTTTAGGCTTCACTGAAATCATATAAAGGGAGATTCCGACCAATCCAAAGCAAAAAACAACACATATCCTTTTACCTTTCAACCATTATGGCTTTTGATTAAAATATGAGCATCTTTCAAAGTAGGCACATACAAAAAACCGAACATTTTACCTCCCATGTTCGGCCTCTTAACAAAAACTGCTTTCATAATCTTAACCACACTCCAGAAATAGGAGCTCATCCATTCATCAGAAATGTCATAGGGAAGATTTCTAACATAGATCTTAACATATGTATTGGGATCATTAACCTCGGATCTGACTATCAGTTTTCTGTCAAAGGGAAAAACAGAGCTGCTATCGCCCTTTCTGGAAGAAGCTCCACCATGTTGGTCAGCTACAAAGGCTGCCTCCTTTCCTTTACTCACACCTCCAATCGCACCAGAGCTGACATTTCCTGCCAAGATAACGTTGCCTGCCGGAGCCGGAAATTTTTCGATCACCATCTTCAAACAGATTGAACAACAAACGGTGGCCGGAGAACCTTCCTAGAGAGCGTTTTCATACATGTTGTTTCGATTAGGTTTCTGAACAGAAGTCAACATGAGATTAATCTCAAATCTTCATTGTCGTCCATTTTGAGGCACGTCCTTTAACACGTGTGGAAGTAGTATGATCGATTGAGGGCGATTGTGATGAGGATCGACTTGAACTGCTATGGGACATCGAAAAAGGCAAATGGTAATACTTTGGAGATGGATTCCATGGTCTAGCCACAAGGTGATCGAAACCGTCGTTGCTAATCGAAAGTTTGGAGAAGTTATGTGGATGTTCGTTTTAAAGACGATTCTCAAAAAATTATCTTGCTCTTTGTTCAACTTTTTTTGCTCGTATAAGAGTGAAAGAATGAAGAGTTCAAAGACAAATTGTGGAAAGGTTTAAAGTAATGGATGGCGGTGTAGAGTATTAACAAGAAAACATTATTATTTTTTATTCAACTTATCATTATATTATGTTTTAGTGGATCGAGGGGTTGTCCCTCCTGGGCCGGCCCACGCTGGTATAGGCCTGCCTCTGGCCCTAGTCCATTCAGCTCCTACTGGGTCTGGCCCATCGGCAGTTTTAGCCTTTCTCAGGTCTGGGCCTGCTCCCTTTGCTTCGTTCATCTCCGATTTGCACTCCTCGTCTCAACTGGCCGTCTCGCCTCCCCGGGTTGCTCGCCGCAAGAAAGGTAAAAAGGCAGGCCTCCGTAAATCGGTCGTCTCCCTCAAAGTCATTAGCCTATCTCGTTCCCTTCGGGAAAAATCCGAGGCCAAGAGGTCGTGGGCTCTTTGCAAAACTCTAGGGTTCTCTTGCCCGCTCGGGGACGAAGCTGCTCTCAAAATATTCGAGCCTCCTTTAACTTTTTTGTTTAGGCTTTAAAGCCCTTTCGGTTTTTCCTTTCTCTTGTCTTTACTCCCCCTCTTCTTCCCTTTATGTAATTCTTCTGAATTGTTTTTGGGTTGAATAAAAATTGTATTTTTCATTGATCAAAAAAATCTTATCATTATAATATATTTATGGGAATATTTAGCTCACTACCTTAGAGTAGTTTTATTTTCAAATGAGTATTCTCAATTTTGTTTTCCACTAGCATGAAAAAATTTGATTTTCATTATAGTTAGTTCCGTTATTTTTCTATCCAAAACACTTAAAAAGTCCATATTAATCCTTACTATTGGTCAAAATTTCAAAATTATGTCATTGATTTTCAATCCCCCATACCCATTTAATTCAATTCAAGTACCCTCACGTAATTCCTCTTCTTCCATTCATCCATCACCCACTTCCATCCAACCGTCATCCACATAATCCTTCTTCTATCCATTTATCACCAATTTCAAAGTCATCTTCTTCTTATACCACCCATTTTGGTTCATGTTCAGCAGATCATACCCAACCCAAATCTCCAAATCGTCATGAATATTCTCATAAGTCAATAGAGGAAAGATCAAGAAGAAGAGGTCTGATTTGGGATGACCTAAATAAGGAGATTAAAGAACAAAAAGGAGATGGAAGATGGTATTGGAGAAGAATTTTGGTATATTCTGGGAAAAAATAAGGTCATGCGTCGCACATGACGATTTTCCGTTTAAAAATGGACGAAATTTACTAAACTGAAAATAAAAAAATGGGTTATTTACGATAAGGTACCCTAATGTTTCGTCCACGAACGATAAGGTACCCTAATGAATTTTGTGTACGATAAGGTACCCTAATGATTCGTCCACGAACGATTTGGTTTAATGCTGTTAAAAAACTAACAGAATTATGTAGAATGACTATTTTGCCCTTTGGCATTTCAGTTGACTTTTGACTTAAGAGTGAAATGACCATTATACCCTCACTTTTTATTTTTCCTTAATTTATATTTTCTAATTATTTTTAATTTTCAAAATAAAATTTATAAATTATATATATTTTTTAAAGTTATATTTTTTAAAAACTGAATTTGTTTTTATTTTTTAAAATCAGATTTTTATATTTAAAAATCAGTTTTTATTTTTTTAATAATTAGTTTTTATATTAAAATATTAAAATATTAAAAAGTTTAAATATTAAATAAAAGAATAAAGTATTAAAATAATAAATAAAAAATAAAATATGCCAATTTTAAACCAAATCGTTCGTGGACGAATCATTAGGGTACCTTATCGTACACAAAATTCATTAGGGTACCTTATCGTTCGTGGACGAAACATTAGGATACCTTATCGTAAATAACCCTAAAAAAATTCGAGGGAGGCGAAAAAAATTACGATACTCATTTGAAAATAAACTATTTTAAGGTAGCGAGGCAATCATTTTTTTTGAACCTGAACTCCTCGTGATACATTCTTATTGAATGGCTCTTGGCTAGGCACCGGTTCTAAAAACGAGCAAGGAGATGTGGAGTGGGGTTTTATGGTTGGGCTACAATAATACAGATCCGACCGTGGTATCAAAACCTTACCTTATCTTCCTCCTATGACGTTATGCAGCCTTGAATCCAGACTCATAAACTGACGTTTTTTTATCAGAGAAGTTTTATAAAATCTGAAATTGAGACATAGGCAGTTTGCACGAGGGCAAACTATAGCCAAGAACTTCAAAGTTTCAACAGTACCGAAGTTGGGAAAGCAACCAACCACATTAACACTACAAAAACAAAGCAAAAACAATACGAAAAAAAATAGTCCCACTAACCTAACATTCCCAAAATAAAACAGCTTGGGACCAAAGGGACTCTTGAAGCACAATAGCGAAAAAAATTCGCGCTAAATCAAAAGATACAACCGAGAAAAGAATAGGCACAGACTTTCCCAACTCAGAAAACCACCCCGCTACAGTCCCCCACCAAAGCACTCAACCTTTGGGGGGGGGGGGGCACCTCCTTTCTCATGCTTATATTGACCAGAGTATTTTCCGAGTCGGATAGATAACAATCCTGAGCAGAGGGACACAGTTCTGCATCTAGCATATCAAGTTCCTTTCTGAATTGTTCGGCGGTAGTCTTGGTTTTAAAACCTCGTTTACTACAGTAAGCCCAAGCCTTTGTCGCTAATTGATGTTTGCTCAAATCCATATTGGGCTTGGGCCCGTAAGCATCATTCGCCAATGTCTGATCCGATAGAAAGCCTGAGTTACCATAGAGTTCCTTACCCTTAAGCACGCGCTTTTTCTTACGGAAAAGGAAATTTCTTGGTAACGTTCTTTCCGAGTCGTAGGGCGTTGAAGGAGACTTTGTGTCTGGGACTACCATGTCTGAACATACTAAATCCATCCCTACTCCCACACTTATCAAGTGAGGAGGTGTCGCGCTCTCGAGCTCCTTATCTTGGGCTTGAAGACTATGGACCAGGCTTCTCGAAACCATCTTTTCCGAGTCGTTTAGTACCGATGGAGAGGATGTCTTGGCTGCATCATAAATTGTCGGTGAGGACAACGTCGCCGACATGAAGCCAACATTACCACTCTCCCTTAGGTGGGAATCAGAGAGGCTATGCTTATCAGAGTCCGTCATAATACGTCTCACTCCCAACCGAATCACCACCCTCACCCCACCTAGACCTTCCTGAAACATGGAAATCTGGCACAAACACAGCTTCAATAGCCAAAGACAACACCGAGATGACCTCGTCACCCAAATCCACCTCCATAATCTGCAATTGCTGCAATTGCAGGCACGGCTTCATATGTATCAATACCAGAGACTCACCAAAACTCATCCCATTTAGCGAATCAGGGTGGACCATGACAATCGAACCCAACCTCTCAGCTAGTGACTTCAGATTATCACGACTCCACCCGTGGTAAGGAACCCCAACAAACTTGATCCACTTAAACACACCTCCCTTTCGAAGCAAAGCCTCTTTATCTAGACCCATTACAATCTATTGGGAAAGCCAAGCCCATCTCATGAGGATCATTCGTTCCTCAACCGATTTGTCCAAACAGCGGACCAAGACAACTCTATTCCCTAATGCCGTAATCTTCACGTGTGTTTCTCCCTGACGAACAAACTCAGCATGCAAATCAGCTAGCAATACATTTTCACGAACCACCCCCAACCATCCCACTCCGAAGCTCGAACATCATTAACCTGCAACACCAATGACGTTCTTACTGCTAGCCCCCGAGCACGCTCATCCCTACATTTATCCATAACAGGTCTTTTGTCCCAGGCTTGCACAACAAATAGCTTGTAGGATCCCAGGATGGATCCATTAATCTTACTCACCACCTGTTCAATATCAATTCCAATCCGAAAAGTTATAAATCCAAAAAATTTTACCTTTCCAATTTGGATTCGCTGGTATGTGGATATGAGTAACAACAACAACCGTGTTAAAGATCGTTATCAAGCCTTCAATTGTCGTCCCCTCTGGTATATTGTATACACAAAGCTTGCAATTGGAGAGGGAACCCCGATCAGCACCTCTCGTCTGATGAACATGTCCCCTGGACGTTTCAGCATCCTTTCCACAATTGGAAATTTCCTCCACGGTATTACCAGCCAAACCCTGCCCATTTCGAATTCCCTAATCGCCGTAACCTGGTCCGGAGCCACCCCAACCGACCTGATCACCTTTCTCCCTTAACAAATCGAAGTCCTCCCATCACCCAAACTGGACTCTCCATCCATAAATGATTCCTATGGAATATCGGAAAGCAAACCTGCAACTGAGCCAGAAAAGCCCCAGCCACCGTGTCGCTCCTAGGACAACAACAACCCAGCGATCTGGACTGTGCCTCACTTAATGTAAAACGGCGATGTGATAGTTGTCGATCCGGACCTTCGACTGTGCCCGACTGAACGGGAAACGACGATGAGATTGATGGCGATCTGATCGACCTTCAGTTGGGCCTGACTGGACGGGAAACGAGCCCTGAGACGCCGATCAAACAAATACGATGAAGCTGCAAGGATCTGTGACAATTACCATGCCCGAACAAGCACCCCCGACTCATTGAATTGGCGGCGCGAAGGATCGGATTGAACGAGGTTGAGTCGGATTGGGGGCGCGTGTACAAGCGCGTTCCTCTTTTTTTTACATACCAGTTTAAAAACTGACGTTGAGAGCACAGATTAACTGCACAGAAAAACTACTAGTGTGCATGCCCTAAGCTCCACCACATTTTTTAAAATAATTTTTTTTTGAAACGAAAATAATTTTTTTTATTGAAGTGTCATAGCCTTATAGTTTGAGGTCCTTATAGTGATTTATGGATTCGATTGTAACTGATTTTTTTTTATCTGCGATGTATTATAAAGCTCCATTTCCCAATGAAGGAACAAGAGTAACCTGCAAAAATACAGGCTCTAAAACCAACTGGGGACAACCCCTACAATCAAATAGAATCTGTTTCACCCCAAACAAAACAAACTACTTGACACCTAATCAACATTTGGATCGAAGGGAGCTACGCCAACAAGAATCGAAACCATTCAGAGTTCGACCCCACCCCTCCTCCTCTAACCGAAAGGAGTCTCGACATGCCAAGAGCCACTCCTTGCACCTTGATACCAACCGGTTCCGAGCTAACCAAATCTCCCACAAATCAATAGCACATATAGGATTCTACAATTTCCTTGCATATCGAGGCACCAAAAAAGACCAAGAAGAAAGAAGCGAAGGTACCTCCCCTAGCTCCACCCAACTCTCTCCCCATCAGATTGTAACTTATTGTGACTCTTTGATTAATAAATCATTTTTCAAGTTTAAAAAAATGACACTAGGTATCCTAATTCCTAACTTGAGAGCCGCCCCTAGTTGTTAGTTCGAATGGATAATCCATCTCATCACGAAAATTTAAACGCGTTTACCAATCTCTAATCCACCCAATCCCAATGCATTGTTTTTGTAAGAAGGAAAAAAAAACATTCCACCCTCGAGGAATCAAATAGTTAGAAACTGACATACAATTAAGAAAATGAGTTAGACAATTTAAATTCCATAAAAAAATGATCCGAATTGGATTCCAAATTTAACACCGGTCAAATTTGACCGAAATAAAAACATCCATAACAAGAAGCAGACATGTTCAGACTCAGACACATATATGATCGTAATTACAAATACACGTCAGCTAATCTCGCCGTAATTCGAGAAGCTGCGCATTAACACAACCCTCTCTCTGTTATGTGTATATATATTGGTTTCGTTGAAGCGCGTCCTGTAACGTTTCTCGATTCTCTCTTCTTCGCTCTTCGTCCCGTCACCTTTTCTACTGAGAAAAAGAGCCCAAATCATAGCAAAACCCCTTTAGAACCCCAACGAAACCGAAATTAACGAAAAGGGTAGCTACCGATCACTCAACCAATCATACGATCGGAATGCTGCTTCCCCCTGCCGCCGCCGGGAGCCGGTTTTCCGCCTGAGACCTCGGATTCCACATGGGTTCGGGCCTGATCGGGGCCAATGGGTCGCCGCCGTCGTCGCCGGAGACAGGGTGTCGCTGCGACGCCAACCTGAAATGCTGGTGCAGATGGCGGTGGGAGCAGCAGCACCACCGCTACGTCTCCTCGGGCTTCGTGTTCTTTTTCGGGGGCTTGTTGTTGTTTGGATCAATTGCCACCGCCTACGCGTGGCTCGCCTTCTCTCCCTTTTCCAGTACACCGCCACCGTTTTCATTTGGGTGCCAGGAGGACGGTGAGGGCTCTTGGTCAATTGGCGTTTTCTATGGCGACTCTCCTTTCTCTCTCAAACCCATTGAAGCTGTAAGCCTTTCGATTTTTTTTTTCTTCTTAAGATTCATTTCTGGATTTTATTTACTGTAAATTGCATGTGGGCTCTTATTTTTTCTGATTATTTCTTGGTTTGGTAATTGACTGTTCTTCGAGACCACTGATGAACATGTGCCTTTTGTCAATAATTGTTAAATTTTGTAGCTGATTATGCTTTTCTATACATTTTTTTGACCTGGGTATTGGATTCTGTAGACACCTTTACTTTCATATATAATTATTTATTTTTCTTATCAGGTGGTGCTTTGTTTTTGAAAATTTGTTTTATGATGTGGTTGTGATTATTGGATGTTGCTTCTAATTGGGTACAGATGAATGTCCGGAGGGATGGCAGTGCAGCTTGGCCAGTGGCCAATCCTGTTGTGACTTGTGCTTCACCTTCTAATGCTGGTTATCCTAGTAATTTCGTTGCCGATCCCTTCCTTTATATTCAGGTAATTCCTGTTTTTTTCGTTACAAGTCTGAGTGTTTGAAGCTTGTTTTTGTGATTGATTAAGTATTTGAGTGTAAAGCCTCCTAGCAATTAAGTTGCCCCCTGGATGTCCTTTTCTACTTTCAAGGGCCCATGAAGAATACCATACCAAGGAAATGGAAACTTTTATGGATAAGTTCATATGTTATGTTCCTGATTTGATTGGTCCTCTATAGATTAATGTAGAGAGTAGGCTTTGTTTATTGCATGATTAACCAATTACTGTTTTGATGTTGAAAAGTGCTACTGTGAAAGTGGCTGCAAATATTGTTTTGGGGTTCTAAGATGCAAATGATTCCATTTACTGATTCAATGTGTTCAAATTTGAGCGATTCATTGTCCTTTGCTCTGATATCAATCTATGAATATTGTTTTAGAACAGCTTGTCCAATCACAAGGTAAACTGATATTTATCCTCATGTGCAATTCTACTGGCATTGTATTTCAGGATGATATACTTTACCTATTCTATGAAACGAAGAATTCAATCACCATGCAAGGAGATATTGGGGTTGCAAAAAGTACTGATAATGGTGCTACATGGCAACATATGGGCATTGCTTTGGATGAGGACTGGCATCTTTCTTACCCATATGTCTTCAACTACCTTAACCAAGTAAGTACCCCCTTAATAAAAATACAGACAGACACAAAATGAGAAAACGGAAGCTCGTGATATACCAATTGGACACTACACTTGACCCAAAAGACTAGCCTGTCTGGTCATGTGTCTAGCAACCACTGCTTATTCGATGTGGGAGTTAGACTTGCATGTAGATCCTAACAAGTTCTGCATATGAACTGACCGATCCCCTTGTTGCTTTGTCTGACAGATATACATGGTTCCTGAAAGCAGTGAGAAAGGGGAGGTTCGTCTTTACCGAGCTATTAACTTCCCCTTGCAGTGGAAACTAGAGAAGACCATCCTAAAAAAGGCCCTTATTGACTCTTTTATCATTAATCATGATGATATGTACTGGCTTTTTGGTTCTGATCACACTGGTTTTGGCTCCAAGAAGAACGGGCATCTGGAAATCTGGTACAGCAGCACACCTTTAGGTCCATGGGTGCCACATAAGAAGAACCCTATATATAACGGTGACAGAAGCATAGGAGCTCGCAACGGAGGCAGGCCATTTGTGTACAAAGGAGTTCTCTATCGCATTGGTCAAGACTGTGGTCAAACATATGGACGAAGATCGCGTGCCTTCAAGGTAGAGAGTCTTACCAAGGATGAGTATAAAGAAACTGAAGTCCCCTTGAACTTAGAAGAGACAAAGAAAGGTAGAAATGCTTGGAATGGGGCTCGGTCTCATCACCTTGATGTCCAGCAATTAAGCTCAGGCATGTATATTGGAGTGATTGATGGCGACCGAGTTCCTTCAGGAGACTCGTCTTATCGGTTCATGCTTGGTTGTGCTTCAGCTGCTGTAGTTGCTGCTCTGATTATACTACTGGGTTTGTTTCTTGGAACAGTGAAGTGTATCGTTCCACTAAACTGGTGTGCTCGTAGCTCTGGAAAGAGAAGTGAGAGGCCAAACATGTTATCTTCCAAGTTGAGACAGTTTTGCAGCCGCATGAACAAGGTGCCTTCACTCCTCCACGGAAGAATAAAATGTAATAGCTGTTGGGGAAGATCAATCCTTGCAATCTTATTCATCTCTGGGGTTGTAGTAAGTTGCAGAGGGGTCAAGTATATTTATGGAGGCAACGGCGCAGAAGAAGCTTACCTGTGGAAGGGTCACTATTCTCAGTTTACATTATTAACAATGACTTACGATGCGCGCCTCTGGAATTTGAAAATGTTCGTGAAGCATTACTCGAGATGCTCCTCTGTGAAAGAGATTGTTGTGGTTTGGAACAAAGGGGTGCCTCCAAAACCAAACGACTTTGACTCAGCGGTGCCGGTTAGGATCAGGGTAGAGGAAAAGAACTCACTCAACAACCGTTTCAAAGTTGATCCTTTGATAAAGACACAAGGGGTTCTTGAGCTCGATGATGATATTATGATGCCTTGTGGTGACATCGAGCGAGGGTTTAAGGTATGGCGCGAGCATCCGGATCAGATCGTGGGGTTTTACCCCCGGCTCATTGCGGGGAGGCCGTTGAAGTACAGGGGAGAGAAATATGCGCGTGATCATAAAGGGTACAACGTCATTCTTACCGGGGCTGCGTTTATGGACACTGAAGCGGCTTTTGAAAGGTATTGGAGTGAGCAAGGCAAGGCGGGGAGGGAAGTGGTGGATAACTACTTTAACTGTGAGGATGTCTTAATGAACTTCTTGTATGCAAATGCAAGCACGTCTAGGACTGTCGCCTATGTGAAACCGACATGGGCAATCGACACTTCAAAGCTATCCGGTGCAGCAATCAGCAGAGACACGAATGCGCATTACCAGAAAAGAAGTTACTGTCTCGCGACGTTTACGAAAATGTACGGGAGTTTGTGTAAGCGCAAGGAACGGTTTTATGGGCGTAAAGATGGTTGGGATGTGTAGCTGCTTTGTTAACTTTCTTCATCCCCGTGTGAATTTGTGTTGGGGGAATTACAGTACAATCAGGTTCGATCCCCTTGTGAATTTGTGTTGGGGGAACTATAGTACAATCAGCAACATGTACATTGGTATGAGATGCGTTTTTTGTTCTTTTTAAGGTTGTTCAATCTGTATCATTGTTTTTGTTTCGGGGAGTATGATAATAGAAATTAGTGTGAAAGAAGAAACATATCAGGTTTAATTACCCAATAGAGTTGAGATTACCACCCTCTTGATTGCATCTTTGTAAATTGTAATAGATGATTCAACATTTTATTTTCATGGAATCGGAAGTACGTGGTTGGTGCTGTAAGTGCAGACAGTTTTATGAATTA
Source organism: Erodium maritimum (assembly GCA_963921825.1). Lineage (NCBI taxonomy): Eukaryota > Viridiplantae > Streptophyta > Magnoliopsida > Geraniales > Geraniaceae > Erodium > Erodium maritimum. Next base: position 116,938,165 of record OY997588.1, read on the forward strand.
AAGTATTGGTTATTGTTATTGTTAACGTCCTATCCAACCCAAAAGTTCAAATCGATGGATGGAGGCATTAATCAATTCTTCCATACACTTTTTATGTAAAACTTATACTTCAACACTTCCCCCCCTCACATATAGGACTGAACATCTACGCGTGAGTCGTAACAAGACTGGACATATGCATATGGACCGGAGACCACAAGGTGGAGGTGACTAACATACTTTAGGTCAAATCAGCTATGATACCATGTTAAAGCCATATCCAACCCAAAAGCTCGAACTGATAGGTGGAAGCATCAAGATGTATATCAAGGGGTCAATTAATCCTTACACTTTCGATGTTGGACACATACTTCAACACTCCTCCTCATGTGTAGGGATGGACATCTACACGCGGGCCATAGCAGGACTGGACATCTGCATATAGACCGGAGACCACATGGTGGAGGTGACAAACGGGCCACGGGGCAAACCTGCTCTGATACCATGTTAAAGCCCTATCCAACCCAAAAGCTCGAACTGATGGGTAGAGGCACTAATATGCTTATCAAGTGTTCAATTCGTCCATACACTTTTTATGTTGGACTTATATTTCAAAAGTTATTACTAGAGGCGTCTAAATGATTTGTGACCGATTCACAGTGTAGAAAATTTGTGATTAATTTATAAAGGTATATAAATGATATGTGACCAATTCGTAAGACATATAAATGATATGTGACTAATTCATAAAAACATATAAATGACATGTGACCAGAATATAAAGCCCCTCATTTAACATTTTTAAACTTTGGGTGATTTACGATTCATGACCAATACATAAGGTTAGATTTATACATTTAACTCTAGTTTTAGTAGAACATAGAGAATAAGGAGACTAAGGTTTACCAGAGACTAGGGTTTACTTGAGACATCCGATTATGTTCGAAAATCCTATTCTTCTTAGTAAGTTTAGGTAAGAGACTTGGATAGACATTTTTTTTGATAAACGAGTGAAGATTTTAGGGATAATTGTCCAAAACTACCCTAAAGTTTCGTCCACAAATGAGTTGATGCACAAAGTTTTGTCCACGTTGTGTGGCTACCCTGAAGTTTTGTCCACGCTTTTGTGGGTGCATTGAAGTTTTGCCCACGTTTTTGTGGGTGCATTGAAGTTTTGTCCACGCTTCTATTCAATCCAGGAAGCACTACCCAGTGGCCCCAGACCATCATTCTGAATATCCCTATTACGTCAAAACTAAAAAAGTCGTGGACAAAACTTCAGGGTAGCCACACAGCGTGGACGAAACTTTGTGCATCAACTCGTTTGTGGACGAAACTTTAAGGTAGTTTTGGACAATTATCCCAAGATTTTATTCCAGGTATTAAAACAAAGTATAAGGAATAGTATAAGAGCATCAACTCAATTCAAATAAAAAGAAACAATAAAAACACATTCTTGCCACGCAAGGAAATAAACCACTGAAAAACAAATACACCAAGCTTACATATGAAGTAGATTGTCATACGGTAAAATGTGTCTTTTCTTTGAACTTTCATGTCAAACTCATCAATCCAAATGCCTGTTAATGAAACTTGAGGAAGACATCGTGCAACGATTCAGTTGCACCAGAAAAACCAGTGTATTCTGACGAGTCCAAAATAACCAGAAACCAAGTACCAAAGCAAAAATAATGTTACCACCACTTTCATTCATCTCACGTTCAATGAGAGGAACCGCCTAAATCAATGTAGTAGAAGAGCAGGAGGATCGGTTGATAATGGGTCCAACCCTTCATCCTCACATAAGTCCTCGTACTCTTCTGATTCAGTATCTCCAAAGTCAACCTTCTCTGGGACCTCTAAATCCAACGCATTGAATTGCTCAAGAACCTAGTCTCGCCTTAACTCCCACAGATTTCACGTATTCTCAGTCCTTTCTTATAGCTTGTCTATAAGCATGTAAGGTACATTTTTTGACTGGAGTTTGATATAATACCACCGTTGGAGATTTGTCTTTACATTTCCCTCGTTTATTTGTTTTGGAGATAATGTGTGTGTTGACTTGTGACGCATGAGAGCCTTGAGGCTCATTAGTGGTAGATGTTGAGGAGATCTCGAGAGAAAGATTGTCGTAAGAATCTTTGACCATAGATGCAACCAGAGAGTTTGTATTAACATTAGGAAGGTGGCAATTCAAGTCAACAATCAGATTTGAAGTATAGCGAACAAAAGCCTCTTCCTGATTTTTCAATGGATCCTAATCTCTTTCCGGTTTGTTTTAAGTAGCCCCAACTACCGGTGATTTTATCTCTGGTAGGATTGATGAGTTCACTACTTCTACCGATATGACGAAGGAGGAAGTGCCCAGAAAAAAAAATCCAAATTTACTTATTGCAGCTCCTGTGTATAAAAATGTATGCCTTACCAAAAGAATTGGAGACTATATCGGTGACACACAGGATTTTGAGAACAAGCCCCAATTGTTCTCTAATTCTCTTAAAATTTTCAGGTGTGTGTCCCTCAAAAGGAATCCCTTCAATTTCGATCCATTGGAAGAAGCCCCCAACAGTAATCAGAGCTCCCGAATTGTTGATAATATCAAACCAAGGGAGTATTCGGTCCCTCTTTGATGATTCAAGCAAATCACTAAGTGTTGGGTTCTGCACTGTTAAGAGAAAAATACAATTACCAAAAGGCCTACGATATATGTCTTCCAATCCTTGTGGTGCCAATGAGGCTAGGAGAAATCTAGTATCCCAGCTAGCCTTTGCCAAGACAAGAATTCCTGAAAGATCCATTCTCTTTAAGCCCTCTATTGGTTCACCACGGATCTCGGTTGTTGGTGGGACTTATGCCTGTAAAATTGGTCGATGCTTAGGGATCCATTCTCGTCTCGATTTGTATAGTTTTCTTCACGTCTCCGGCCTGACAATGGCCACAAACAGTTTATGACCTTCTATGATTCTATCATTCAGATCCAACTTGGCCTTTAAATCTTCTCCTTCCCACATTCTAACAAAACCGAAGAACTTTCCTCTTCTGTTCGGTTGATTACAAACAAAAGAAGAGAGGGTCTTTTCAAAAGGTTCCAGCATGTTAGATAGGTTGCTCCTTTCCCATGAGGTATATTGCAAATAAATAACATGATTTCCTTCTCTCTATTGTTTGGACTCTGAATCACCTCTTGGATATATTCTGTCTGAGAGTTTGTAGTTGTTGATTTCGTCTTTAGCTGGACCTCACTCGAACTCCCTTGTTCAATTCGTAGACTATGGATACTACGTGCGAATAAGTGGAAGCCTCGAAAGAATTCCCCAACAACTGATTCTGAGTGTTGTCTGTCATCTCCCATCTCTTTGATGATGTCTGTCCCAACCCCTTTGTGCTAGGAATCCACATACGATAAGACTCAACAGAATGTTTCAATAACATAGGAACTACCTGCATTATGTTCCGTCTGGGACCATTACCCAACCCATATCAATCTGATTCAAAATCCTGAATACAAGGGTAAGTCCGTTGATCGCAGCGAGTGGTTGTTCACATTAATCTCAAAAATACAATCAACAAAAGTGAAACTAGTACCTAAAACACCACAGTCTACCCACACAAATAGAGAAGCACGGGATAGTTAGGGCCGAAGTTCTCCAATGGCTTACCCAATAGTGTTCTCCCTGTATAATTGTTATCCCCCTAAATGCCCTCTATCAGATACTACAAGCATTTTCAGGTCAAGTTAGAAATTTACCACTGTGAGTTGTAGTCAAACAACCATCACCCCTAGGATCTTCTCACACTCTCTTCCCTTGGATTAGTCGGGTATATTAGTCATAAGGTTAGCTTTCAAAAACTACCGTTCCGGACTTTGTCTCACTCTCTTATTTTGTCTCATATATGTATTCTTATCATCTATTATTTCTAAAACTTTCACTTATATGCTAAAAAAAGTAACTCATATTTTTAAGTATTGGGTATTAAAAATTCGTAACTAATTTGTACGGATAGTTTTAAAGAATTATCCCAACAATTTTCTCCAACAATAGATAACAGTATGTACATTATGCTAATAAAAAAAAATAAGGATAACGTCGATTCCTAACCCAGTTGAAAAGGTTATTTGCACATCTTAACCGTGCTCCACCTTTTGTGACATATCCTAACACAAAGGTGGTACACGTTTACAAAAAGTACCAATCACGTGTAAAATAATTATGAAAAGGGGGCTAGGATTTGTAAAAAAAGTACCCCCTTTATGCTACTTTTTGTAACAAAATACTATCTTTAAGTTACTTTTTGTAACAAAAACCCACATTTGTGTTAAGATCTATCACAAAAGGTAGAGCACGATTAGGATGTGCAAATGACCTTTTTAATTGGGCTAGGAAATGATGTTTCCCCTCAAAAATACTGAAAGCAAATGGTTTCCTATATTTAATCAATGGGGAGACGGTGAAAAAAGTCTAAGTGAGTAGCCGGTCCTAGTTTCCCTCCTCCATGAATGCTTCTCCAATCTCCGGCACCGTCAAGTTCGTCCTCTTCATGGTGAGAGTCATGACCATATGGCTAGTGCAGGTCTCAGATGATCAAGGTCGGAGCGATTTCAGACGAGTCAAATTGGTTACTGCGAAACAGATCTCTCCATCTGGTGATCGTAGGAGGAATTTGGACTCTGATTCAGCTAGGGTTGTTGAGCATGTCACAGTCCTTAGAGGCGTTATGGAGACACAAACGGATTCCGTTGCTAAGCAACCGGTAGCTCCAAGGTGTGTTCACCGGACCCGGGCAGCGAGGAAAGGTAAATACTCTGAACAAGAGGACAGGTGTTTGTGAGTAATTTTCCGTTTGATTCATAGAAAGATTGGACTCGGAATATTTTCTGTCCTTTTGGTACGATTACGTCCTTGACTGTTCCTAAACGACCGAGCCGAAATGGTATATATTTCGGTTTCATTCGTTTTGATTCCAAAGGAACAACGGCTAAAGCGATTGAGGTTTTGAATGGTTTTAAAATCGATGGGTATATTTTATTTGTCGTTGTGGCGTGGCGTCGCCGGTCGGAATTGGAGCTGAAACCAAGCTCTGCAACTCAGATGGTCGACTATGTTTCTAGGGTTCAGAAATAGAGTAACCTTGGGAAGAATTTGGTTGAGCTCGTTTCATCGGTAGAGGATGAGGAAGTCCCGAGCTCTCAAGTGCAGGGGGATGATGAGGCGTCTGTAGGCCTTCCCGGAGACTCACCGGAGTTAGCTATGCACGATGACTGCGCTGATTCCGGGGATCGTGATACAGTTAAGGAAGATTGCGCTGTTTGTGGATCGACTCCTGTATCATTTGGGCTTGCTCAAGAGATGTCCATTCCAGTCCAGCCCGTGTCGTAGGTGCTGGATCCAACTCATGCTTCTGATGTTGTTGGAGAAATTGTTGATGTGTCCACATGTCAACCGTCGCAACAGATGGAATCTCCGTGGAAAGACGCCATCATTAAGAAGCGGGTGAGTCGCCCTCCTAAGCATTTAACGGAATTCTACACTATGACGTGTAAACCAAATGTCTCGGATCGGGAAAGATATGTTCGTTCCGTCGACATTGGGAAACAGGTTGAGCAAGTCCGAAATGGAAAAACTCAAGTCATAGCTTGGTAACATGGTACCGACGCATGGACTATACTCTGTGAGTTGGTTTCCAAAAAGAAGGATGCGACGACTCAATGTTGATCTTAGGGGCAAGGATTGGCGGGTTTTTCTGTTTCTGTTTTTGATCCTTGTTTCTTTTCTGTTTTTTGATCCTTGTTTCTTTTTAAGAAAAGGATTGGAGTCCTTTTGTAATCGTTGGTAGTCACCCTGTTTCTTCCTGAATCAGGGTATTCTGATTTCTTTTTTTGAAATCGGTCTTGTTAATAAATTTTTCAAACTTATAAAAAAATGCTAATCAAAAGTAACATCACAATTTTATAGTTCTTCTCATGCAAATACTGCCATACAAGGTTGTAAAAAACGTTAGGCGCTAGTCGGGCGGGAAGGGGTCTTAGGCGCTAGGCGGAGACTAATCGGATTATTATTTTATTATTTTTTATTATATATTATCAAAATTTATATTATACTATATAAAAATATGGGAAAATTTCAGTATAATACCCTGCCAAACATTTAATTTCAGTATAATACTCTGGCATAATTTTTTTGCACTTTCATACCTAAACCAAACATTTATTTTTACTTTGGTACCCTGCCGTTAACTTTCTGTTAGTTTGGATGGAAAAGGTTAAAAAGACTATAATACCCTTAACTGTTACTCAAATTTTCAAACTAATACCATTGAACTTAGAATTTAAAAATATTTGAAATGACAATAATACCCTCCAATGTTAGAGTATTAAAATGAAAAATTCACTATTTTTAAAATAAAATCATTTTTTTTATAAATTCAGTTTTTATTTTAAAAAATACATAAAATTCAGTTTTTAATTTTATAAATTCAGTTTTTATTTTCAAAATTTCAGATTTTAATTTAAAAATACATAAAAAAAAACAGATTTTATTTTTAAAAATATATATAATTATGTTTTTTAATATAATCAATATTTTATTATATTTGTTTTTTTAAACTTTTTATTTTTCTACCTAATTCACTCTCTCTCTCTACCCAATTGCGTCTCTCTCTCTACCCATAGATCTCTCCTCAGATTCATTCTTTCTCCTTTTCTTCCCAGATCTCTCCTCAGTCCCATTTCCAAGGCGGAGACAAAGATGGACGCTCCGACGACCAATTTAGAGCAACTAGCTGGATCTACAACGGAAAATGGTGGATGCAGTGACCTGCAACCTAAATCGGTGAACGACCTTTCCTTCTTCCTCTCCCCCGACAACCACACCCTCCGGCGAATAACCACGGGGTCGATGAGACTCATCAAAGGCCCACAAATCCAGAGCCCCGTAGCAGGTCCCATCAACAACACAATCTCTTTCACTTGACTCCATATACTCCGATTCCCCAATTCCTCCGCCATAACCTCCGTCGCTTCTTCTTCCTCCTCCTCGAACAAATCAACCAAAGGAACAGAACCGTTACCACGATTCTCCGTACCAATTTCGGCCAATTCGAACTCAATCAGCTCCTGGCTCGGGCTAGGGATTACACAAGATGTCAAAAACCTATCCCCGTGATTTTTCAATGAAATGTGCATATTCGACCGGAGGGTGTGGTTGTTAGAGGAGAGGAAGAAGGCTAGGCCGTCGCCGATAGCGTTTGAGTCGAGGTTGAAGAAGGAGATGAAAAAGGGAAAATGATAAACAACGAAAATGAAAAAAAAACATATAATGAAAAAATATATATATAATTAAATATTAATTAAATTTTAAAAAAAAACTAATTTTTATGTTTTTTTAAAATAAAATCTGATTTAAGTGCATTTTTGAATAAAAATAAGAATTTTTGTAAATAAAAATAATTTTCAATGAAAACTGAATTTATAAAAAAAAACTGAATTTTTGAAAATAAAAATAATTCATAAATAAAAATTGAATTTATAAAAAAAATACTGATTTTATTTTAGAAAAAGTGAAATTTTCATTTTAATACCCTAACAATGGAGAGTATTATTGTCATTTCACTTATTTTTAAGTTCTGAGTTCAATGACATGAGTTTGAAAATTTGAGGAATAGTTAGGGGTACTATGGTCCTTTTAACTTTTTCCATCCAAACTAATAGAAAGTTAACGGTTGGGTACTAAAGTGAAAATAAATGTTTGGTTTAGGTATGAAAGTGCAAAAAATTTATCACAGGGTATTATACTGAAATTAAATGTTTGGCACGGTATTATACTGAAATTTTCCCTAAAAATATTAATGATATCGAACATTAAATATAATAAAAACATAAATATTCTATTAAACTAAAAGTATCATACAATTCTTAAAAGAATATCAATAAGTACGACTATCAACTAGCATAATTTTATGGTTTCACTTAGTTTGTAGAAGGTTAGAAACTGTTTTTTTAACTACAAATCCGACCCGACGCCTGACCGACCCGCTCAATTAATCGGTCAGGCGGTGATTAATCGGCCGAATCGGGGATTAATTGGTCATATACCGCCAAACGGCCTGGAATGCCCTAAGAAGATAAATCGGATCGGCAGATCCCATTTCAGCGCCTAAACAGACCTAGGCACCTCCAGGCAGGGATTTTTACGACACTGCTGCCATACACTCTTGACTCTTCCTCCTCCAAGTAACGCCTTCCTCTCAACCTCACTTCCACACCCATTTTTTCACATACAACCTATACTGTTTTCTTCTCTGGGGTTTGAAAATTCAATTTTGCATTCAACCCAAGCTTAAAGCTGATTCAGACACATTTTATGACCAGATAGAGAGATAATCACTTTGTTTTCTTCTCTTCTTTTTTGTTGCTTTCTTCCTTTTTCAATCACAGTGGATACTACCCTGACCTGCTGCCGACCCGACCCGACAATCAATTGGACGTCGTGAAGCCTCACCTCCCAAGGAAGAGCCTTTTGAGAAAGAGAAATTGGATTTTCATTTTTATATAATTTTTGGTTTTTGGTTTCTGGGAAAAGAGAAGAATGGTGGGTTTTTGGTTTTATAGCATTAGAATCATTTGACAGAGAACGAGAGATGTTGGCTATGGAGAAGGATTTTGATGCCAAGCTGAGAATTCCGAGCAATTCATCCAATGGTGGTGGTGGGCATCCTCAGGGATCTAAGAGTTTTGCGTTTAGGGCTCCTCAGGAGAATTTCAACATCCAGGATTTCGAATTGGGAAAGATCTATGGCGTTGGTTCGTATTCAAAGGTTCGAATTTTTCTTCTTCTTCTTCTTCCCATTTTGTGCTTGTGGGTTGGTTTTGGTTTATCATATATTAGTGGGTTCAGATGGTTTTGGTGATATTTATGATTGAACTGCTGTTTTTAGCTAGTGAATCTGTACTGACCTTTTACTACTATGTTATCTGCTTGTCAATTATGGTAATAGTGTGTTGATGATGATCAGCTGTTAGCTGGATATTCTACTCTAAATTAATTGGCTTTAATGCTAGCCCTTATTGTTGTGTTGGAGCTTTTGGTTTCATGTGTTCAAATTTCAAATGGGTCTGATTCCAGGGGTAATTTGGGTAGCTTTGCTTACCAAATCAAGGGTTGTAGATAAGATGGGTGGCTTTTGCAGTTTTATTCTGTTTTGTTTCGTGGAAATCACCTGGTAGGGGAAGAAATGAAGTTATGAATCTGAACATTTCATGCATGGTGTTTGTTTTGTCCCCCCAAACATCTTTATTTTCTTACATCAGCCATTCTTTATTTGTGGAGACTATCTAAGACAGTGATTGTTATAAGTAATTGAGGAATCAAAGTTGTAGCTAAATATTTGTATCTCCATATGATTTGGGAACACTTACCATTTTAAGGCTCTATTCTCCTGTTTGAAGAACTAGCTGGTCTGCCCTAGTCATTGAAAAAGTGCTCTGTACTGGTTTCTATTCCAGGTTACAAGTCTTCTAATTATTTGAATGGTTATGTGATGTTTTACATTTATCTTGATGGATAATATTCACCATTTGAGGAAGAAATTTGTCTGTTATCATTCATTCTCTCGCCTGTTTTTCTCTTTTCATTTTTTCTTCTCCCAAACTTAATTTGTAAAATATGCCAGACGAAATAATCAAATTGCGTCTGTATGCTTGCCAACCACTTGTGTTTCAAGAGTTCACATTAGCTCTCCAGCGTGCCTATGAGAATATAAGTACAACTATTAATTTTTCTCCCCCTTTATATTTAGTGGTAGTACTGATGAATATTTTATTAGGTTGTGAGGGCAAAGAAGAAGGATACAGGAAATGTATTTGCCTTGAAGATCATGGACAAGAAATTCATCACAAAAGAAAATAAAACAGCGTATGTGAAGTTGGAGCGCATTGTGCTGGATCAATTAGATCATCCTGGCATTGTGCGACTATTTTTTACTTTTCAAGATACCTATTCACTCTGTAAGTATTCTTGGTCAGGTGTATCAACAAGATACACCAATGCTCTTTTGTTACCTAGATCCTTTTTTCTATGCTTTTTGGTATTTTTCCAACTCAATTTATCATCTGACACTGATTTTCTCTTTTCTTTTTTACCATTGTGTATTACAAAGACATGGCGCTTGAATCATGTGAAGGTGGAGAACTTTTTGACCAGATAACTAGGGTAAGTTGCACGGTGTATTCTATTTTTGATGCAGTTCCTGCTTTCCTGATTTTTTTTCTTTCGCAACCTTTTCATTGTGCAATCATTATTTTATCCGAGTGAGACTTCATTATTTATGAATTGTCAATGGATGTGTAAATACTGTATTTTTACTTGCCATTTTGAAACTAGTCTATTTAGAACAAGTGCAGATTCTAAATGTAGCTTTTTACACGATGGTTAATGCCAAACACTGATAAATATCATTAGAGTTATTTGTATCTTTTTTGTCTTGTTGAGAAAGGTCGTATACAAAGCATGTTTCCAGCAGTGTGCTGTGTGTGATAGCCTTTTAGGATATGAAAGTCACTCTCTGGTTAATTTTTATATACAGAAAACTCGTTTGCCAGAGGATGAAGCACGGTTCTATGCAGCGGAAGTAGTAGATGCTCTAGAATACATTCATAGTATGGGATTGATTCATCGAGATATTAAGGTGTGTATTTTTGGCATTTGTGTTCATTCATTTGCATGTGAACATGCTAAATGCTACTTTAATGACAGCCAGAGAACTTACTGCTAACTTCTGATGGACACATCAAAGTTGCTGATTTTGGGAGTGTTAAGCCTATGCAGGATAGTCGGATTACTGTCCTTCCAAATGCTGCATCAGGTAGTTCTGCGTCCCATAGTGTAAGCTATATTTTATAAGACCCTTTAGTCATTACCTAAGTCTTCATATTTGAATGCCTTGTGCAGATGAAAAGGCTTGCACCTTTGTGGGGACAGCTGCATATGTTCCTCCAGAAGTCCTTAATTCTTCTCCTGCAACTTTTGGGTAAGAGATTCCTTTTCTCTTGGTCTCATGTCTTAGACTAAGTGTTGACACTAGACTGTTTGAAATTCCTTTTTACTCTATCTAAATAGATGGTTCCTTTTTGTGCCACTTTTTTCTTACTATTTATATATTGCACATGTTGGGTAACATTTATTTATTTGTGTTTTTTGTCTTGTGAATATGTTTAAACAGAAACGATCTCTGGGCACTTGGTTGCACCTTGTACCAAATGCTTTCAGGAACTTCCCCTTTCAAAGATGCAAGTGAATGGCTTATATTCCAAAGAATTATAGCTAGAGACATAAGGTTTCCAGATTATTTTTCAGAAGAAGCTAGAGACCTCATTGATCAGTTATTGGTAAGTTACAAAATCATCTGCATGTTTGCTTCATTTTCTTAGTATCATATTGTCGTATGGAGTTGCAATTTTACCCATCTGTCTGTTTTTAAAGTTCTATTCTTCTTATCAAATTTCTTTATGTGCATGTAATGTAAGTTATTATTTTTTGTTTGGTTTATTTTCATGTTCTTTCCCCTGATATCCTTTATGTGTTTGTCTCCTTCTCCTACATTTCTTCTTCTTTGTACTTTACCCTTGTTGTTCTGTCTTTACACAATGTTTTTACTTTTTAGTAGACGATATCATATTGTCGATATGTATGGTTATAGGCCATATATCCAGATCAACTCTCACAGTTCAACTTGGGGAAGTTTGATACCTTGATGATGATGCAAAAACTGTGGAAATCTCCCCTCACTTGATTATGTGTCCAACCTTTTGCTATTGATTGTGTTGCTGTTCAAGTTTCAAGGGAGCCATTTGAATAGGTTCTCTCATTCTTAGAAACTATGTATTAGATAAGGAGAAAAGCTTAATGCTCCAAGGCTTGACGTAAAGACACTTAAACTACAATTAGTGTATAAACCCTTTTTAGCAGTACACAGATGATAATATTGTTTCTCATTTCCTTTATTATAGAACGTCGTTATTTTATATTGCTTTATGGTGTAGATGATTAGTGTTTAAACCGTGATACAGGATGTAGAGCCCAGTAGAAGACCTGGGACTGGACCAAATGGTTATACTTCATTAAAAATGCATCCCTTCTTTAAAGGAATTGATTGGAAGAATTTACGATCTCGTACCCCTCCAAAACTTGCTTTGGAGCAAATGGTAAGCTGATGATATTGGCTTTCTTTAAAATCAGACATCCTTTCTTTTTCTAGTTAGCTGTTTATCGGAAGCTCTTCTCTTTTGATGCGTAACTTATCCAAGACAGACAGTTACATAGTTTCTCTTGATTGTGTAGGCTCAACACAGTGAAAGTGAAGACGGTCCTGATTCTTCCTGGAACCCATCACATGTTGGGGATGATTTGGGTAGACCAAACGAGGAGAGTGGTGCCGCAACATCTTGCGAGTCACCTGGTCATATAACTAGGCTTGCTTCAATTGACTCCTTTGATTCAAAATGGTATTGACCACATCCTCATATTTGTTTTAATTCAACATTTCCCATTAAAGAACCTTGTGATTCTTTTCACTTTGGTGCAAACTTTTGTAAACTGCGAAACTCTGCATCCGATGAGTCTTAAAAGAATTAGAGCATGCCTAGGGAATGGTTTTCATTTAGGTTGTGCCATGTCATTTATCTCTTGGTGACCTGTAAATCTTTTGGAATTTACATTTTTACATATGCATACATGTCTGCTCACGTGGTTTCTAAAATAAAGTTTGGTTTGAATAAGTACATAACATATTTTTTTCAATTAATAACTTGACGGACTGATGAGGGTTAGGAGAGTTTAAGCACGTAATATATTAATTGTATACGATCTCTCGTTCTTAGAATGATTCGAAGCCATAACGTCTCACTGCAAAATATTTATACTGAAATTGAAATAATTGCATGTCGTGGGAGTAATTAATAACTATTTTCATATGCCATGTCTTAATAGGCAACAATTTTTGGAACCTGGTGAATCTGTTCTTATGATCTCAATGGTGAAGAAAATTCAAAAACTAACCAACAAGAAGGTCCAGCTTATCCTCACCAACAAGCCAAAACTGATATATGTGGACCCCTCGAAGCTGGTAGTAAAAGGAAATATAATTTGGTCCGACGATCCCAATGAGCTAAGCATCCAAGTGACAAGCAATTCTAATTTCAAAGTCTGTACGGTACGTCCTCTCTGCAGTTATAGAAGTACTATGGAACTGTTTCTCATGTCTGAAGCACCATGACAGTGTATGTTGTTTGTTTAGCTCGGTGATGTTGTCTTTTGTTTTGTGTATGTTCAGCCAAAGAAGGTGTTGTCTTTTGAAGATGCAAAGCAAAGAGCGTCGCAATGGAAGAAAGCAATTGAGTCGCTTCAGAATCGGTGAATTCCACTTGGTCTGACTCTGAGATGTGAATGTTATTACATTATAGAGAAACATGTGGATTCGTAAACTGTCGATGCTGTTGAGAACTATTTACTCAATTTAATAGGAAAAAATCAAGCAGAAAATTGACTTTTTTATATATATCTTGTGCTAAGTCAAGTTCCACTTGCTGTCCAAATCTGATCGAGGTGTTTTTCCTACAAGTCCTGAATTTTCAGTCTCATGTTGTATCAAAGATTACCTGTTAATGAAAATTACTTTCAGCTCTGTATTTGTTTCGTCATTGCTTTATGTAGAAGTGAACTGAGCTCTTTGTATGCTTCAGCAGCTGTCATTTTTCATGTCTAGCTAATATATGCATACCCTTTTACTTCGTCATTGTTAGGATAATTACGTTTGACTACTCTAACCTATTCTAGCTTAGAGGAGAAATCTGCTAGAAACTTCTTTTATCCTAAAAACTGTGTGAACCAATCCAAGTCACACACCTAAGATCTAACATTCGCCATGATGCCACATCATCACCCCAATTCCACCCAAATTCACGCCACTTTCATCATTTCTCACACAAGCAAGGGTATAATTGTAATAGCATAGTGTCATGTGGACAAATGTCCATTTTTTTCTTAACCAATTCACTAATTTAATATTTCCTGATTCGTTTGAACTCCGATTAGCTTCAAACTTGCGCTAATATTTTTCTTTTTCTAAGGGCTTTAAATCAAGATTAGTCATGCATATATTTTGAAGCACGAAAATAAAAGGTTATATTGGGGTGATAAAAACAATGTTGAGTGTTAATAAATATTCACTAATAAAAATTTTTATGTCGGGGTATCAAAGTAGTGCTAAATGTTGATAAATAAACATGTACTGGGGTGATAAAAAAACAGATAATGAGGTGATAAAAATCATGTTCAATTAAAAATAAGGGTGATAAACTAGAGTTTAGTGTTGATAAAAAAAACATGTGATGAGATGATAACAACACATGTAATTTAATGATAAACATAGTGTTTAATGTTGATAAAACTAGTGCCTAGTGTTCATAAAAAAACATGTGATGATGTGATAAAAATCATGTTCGATTTTGGAAAATGAGGTGATAAAACTAATGTTCAGTGTTGATAAACCCAGTGTATAGTGTTGATAAAAATTACTCAGACTTCACTTTTTTTTTAAATCAGCCCCGAAATAAAAAAAAATTTCGTGCTTCAAAATATATTCATGACTGATCTTGATAGAAAGCCCTTGAAAAAACAAAACTAATGGCGCAAGTTTGAAGCCAATCGGAGTTCAAACGAAGCGGGAAAAATTAAATTAGTGAATTGATAAAAAAAAAATATGATGGTTTTACTAAAAAGCACTTACCACTTACTAAAAAGTGCTGTTTTTTTTGCAGTCAACAAGTCAACAACTCAATTGCATCTCATCCATTCATTCTTAAAATGAATGGCTTGGATTGGTTCACACGGTTTTTACGTTAAGGAGTGATTTTCTATTTGATTTTTTCTCTTCTAGCTTATACATGTTTTTTATTTGATTACTATAACTTTTGGATATTTACACCCGACTACTCTGGCGTTGCTAACTTTTAACATAATTTTCATCTAACTCTATTAATTTTTCCAACAAAATGACATAAAATGTTCTCAAGTAATCCAAAATATTACACCTACCCAAAAAATAATTTTTAATTAGTTATATATATAAGATTTTAATTTAAATATATATATATATATATATATATATATACTAATTTCAAAATACTAAATATTTATTTTAATATTTATATAATTTAAATTATTTTTCATAAAAAATTATAAAATTTTAAAAACCAAGTCTTAATATATATTATTTTTATTTTTCTAGTTTTTATTTCAAAGTTCACTTTTTGTTTTTAAAAAATATTTTTTGTTTAGAAATTTAGTTTTTTTTGTTGATGATAATGAATCAAGAATAGCATAAATCCGTTTCGAGTCTCTATATCATATTAAAGTCTCTGCATTCTCAACCCTAGCCGCGTAGTCGTCATCATGGAACCTCCATTATGCACGTCCCCAACCACCACGAGATTGAACGTGAGCCTCCTCTTCTTTCTATTCTTGGTAGTGCTCTCCTCTGCGCATCTATAATTATGCGGTGCTGTATCAGAAGGATGGCGTATTGGCAACGAACTGCGACCCTCGGTTGCGGTGGTGTTCCTCTCAGCGCGTCCACAATCCGGCGTTGCTGTAACGGAAGGATTGTGCATCGTTAACGATCCGCGACTCCCTGTCTCGGTGTTGCTCGCATTCTCCATGTTAGCCTCCCATGTCTCGAGCGGGGACACGACCGACGATATAGTCGGAAAAAATCAGACGAATCAGGCGAGGACTACTATGCAGCCTCGCCAAGCCCAATGAGTAAGCAAGGATTCAGAGATATTTATCCGGAGAGATCCCTAAATCATACCTATCCTCCCCTACAAATTGTCAATTTCAAGTTTGGTTGCTCACATTTTGACGAAAAAATTCCTTGGAAAGCAGAGCTCAAGCAGCGTTTAGGCACTACTTTGAGCGGTTATTGGCAGTTTGAACCTTTTAGCGTTTATTTTTGTTCTAGTTTTAGTTTCAATTCATGTTTTAGTTTTGTTTACTGTTTAATGTTTACCGAAGCCGTTTTCTGTAGGACCTGTTATCTTGTCTAAGAGTTTTTGGATCATCGACCCTTTAAGGGTCATGGCGGTGTAACGAATCTGCTTTTATATTAATACAGCTATCCCTTATTCTAAAAAAAAGAGGAAAGCACAAATCCTCTCTTCTTCGATTGTTGATGAAAAATTGATGTTTATTGAGCACAAGTTCATCAATGAAGCAAATTTATAATCTAAAACCCAATACCAAAAAACATATTCATAACTATTATAGACATCAATGAATCGAGGTCTCAACTTCATCTTCTTCATAGAGTTGTACTACAAAAATAAGATTTGAGAACGCGTCGAAGTTCTAGGGCTCGAAGGTCCGGTTCCGAGAGGGTGTTTGACCATGATAGGTGAGGCCGGAAGACGAAGACCCCAAGATCTCCGAGCTCACGTCAAATATGCAACTCCAACACGTTCTCCAAGCAGATATGGAAGGGAAAATCCTTAACATTGTTGGTCACAAAGTAGTTAGGTGTCTCGAGCAACCATGTGAGGGTATTAGCGTCACGCCCCAAATCCGGTTTTGACCAGACTCGGGACGTGAACTTAAATAAGTAATAAATAAAACGATTTAATGCCAAAACGAGACTCAAATAACAGTTTTAAATCTCCAAATAATAACACGAATCAACAGCTCGGTAAAAAGTGTGTGGTAAAAGAGTATGAAAAAGGTAAATAGTATGTCACTACACAATCTAGCCTAGGACCCTCGCTAGCTCCCAAGCATCGAGCATCCCGCTAGTACACATCCCGCTCAACACCTGAAAGACAACAAGGTAAAGGGGGTGAGCTTTCGCTCAGTAGGAAAAGTAGTTAAGGTTATGAACATCAGTTCAATACCAAGAGTAACCGTCCAATTAGGGCATACTAGCAAAGCATAACTATCGACAACGCCCACGGGACAAGTACCCACCACCAATCACTCTCACAAGACCATAATTACATATAAAACAACGCACAAAGCCAACCAGCACGCACAGAGCACACAACAAAACCACACATAATTTAGTACAACCGTCCCAACATCACCGACTATCACAGCCCTTCCCATTTATATGGTACTGGAACACAAAGCATCGGTCCCAACATCTTCCCGTCACCGAGACTCGGGGTAACATACCTGACAGGAAATACTTTCAGTCGGATGTCTTCCCGTCACGGAGACTCGGGGCCTCACGCATAACGGACCGGCACATACCTCGGTCATACGCCTTACCGGACCACATAGCATCGGGGTAATGGTTAAATCGTCCTCGTCCTTGATACTCTACACTGGCATACTCTCTCAGTGTAGGTATTCCACCGGACACAACTCCTCTTGGAACACACATCAAGAGAATAACACGCATCACAATGTCATAGTTCGACCACGGTATACTAACTGAGCCAACTCACCATACACACAAATCGGTCTATCACTCACCCGATCATATCACAACCAAAGGTTCACATCACAACAAACACGACACACTTGCCCACACATAGCCACAACATGCTACACCGAGTATATCATAATAATATGATTCTTAATCTTATCGACACTTAGTCACACATCATGCATCTCAATCAAAGATCAGGCATTTCAATCAGCACACAACCTAAGGCTCGACATGGCCATTCTACCAGCACGAAAATTTCCCAAGATTCGAAAGCGATTAATCTAGTGAATCACATCCTACATGCAAACTAAGACTCGTCCGATTATTAATGTAATTGAGAGCGGTTATTCTAGTGAATCACATCCTATATGCGAACTAGGACCTTTCCGGTTATTATTATTAACATACAAGCATACTAGTAACTTTCCGTAATTAAACCGGTATTCGCTACGTTCCCTACCTCAAAAGCAAACAAAGTTCAACTCCTAGCTGCTGACGTCCTGGCTAGCTTCCTCCTCCACTTCACGGGATCCAAGTGCCTCCTCCTCCGTCACGCTCGGGTCCAAGGTCTTGGATCACAAAACAAGTACTCGAATTAAAAATAATTCAGTTGCATTAAGAATGAGAAACAACTAAATTAAGCCCGAAATTCCAACATAGGCTAAGACGGAAAATGGGCCGGAAAGAGGCCCAATCCGAGTCTGTCACGGTTTGGGTCACGGATCTGTGGACTGCGCCGTCACGGTTCTCCTCATGGAGTCGTGACTGACGCGGTCACGGTCATCCTCACGGAGCCGTAACGCCTCCTGTCACGGTTCCCGTCACGGATCTGTGACGGTTTAGCATTGTTCCGTCTTCTTCTTCCTCCAGACACGATTTTCACGAAAATAACCCAAAAACCTCCATTGATGACCATCCAAAGCTCCAAAAACAGTCCCTAAACGTCTCTACTTAAAAACCCACCATGGGTATTCATCAAAACTCCAAAAATACGAATTAAATCCATCATCTAACATCAAATTACTCCAAAACTTCATCATCCAAACCCCAAACCCATCCATTGCTCATCAATTTTCTCCAAAATCCATAAAAACGAAAAGGGATTAGTAGCTCATGTTGGAAATGGTGAGTAGAAGAAGAAAATGGAAGAATCAAGCCCCTTTGGTGAAGAAATGGCCCAAAAATCCCTCTTTTCTCTCATTTCTTCTTCTTCAAGCTTCAATCCTCACTTTCTCTCTCCACCCTCTCTCCAATTTCAGCTACCTTGGGAAATGTGCTGAAATTACACCCACAATGGGTCATATACCCTAGAGGGGAATTCTCCAAACTACCCCTTTGCTTCCCACCTCTCAAGACCAACCGTTTAAGGGCATATGGGTCCTTTTGACCCCCCTTTCTTCCCCTCCAATCAAAAAGGGACACATGTCCAAGTGGGAACCACTCTTAGTTCAAATCAATCCATCACTCTTAAATTAATCGGGTTTAACCCCTAATTGGCCCGCGTTTGACCGAAAAGGACCCCGAGTTGACGTTGCCCAATATTACAGTCAATGGAAAGGAAACGGCCCAACTAAGCTAACCGTAATGGCGGCTAAGCTTTTTGGGCTCCAGTAAGGCCCCGAATGACTCTCGGAGTCATCGATTGACTTTTCCGGTAAAAAGTTAACTTTCGCCGAAAACCTCCGGTTCGACCGGGGGCGGTTCTTACAAGTAGGGCTTATCTCTATCGAGGCCTGTGGGAGAGGTCTTGATAGAGACCAATTTAGTCGACCGACCAAATTAGTCTCGATAAAGACCACTTACATAGGTCTCGATAGAGACCAAATAGTACAAACATATATAAACTCTCGATCGACTAAATAATATGGTCTGTCAACAGGAATTAGTTCTGAAGGGATGTCACTAGAAATCTCGATAGACCACACAATATAGTTGTTTGAGACTGATAAGGGTTTAATATATCTCGAACGACCAAAAATTTTCAGTCGATAGAGACCTTGAAACTTGAATTGTGTTGTTTATTTATTTCATGTACCAACGAAGTTTCTAAAGTAGCAAGAGACAAAGTACCGAGTAATAGGCCTGTACAATCAGTTCTAGATTGCGCCTTCTCATCAACTCAAATAGAAGATTCAATCCATGATGAGACCCTCCCACCAACTGGGTCTGAAGTGTCAATCTGAAATGAGACCCTCATACTAACTAGGGCCGAAGATTCAATCCTAAATGAGTCCCTCCTACCATCTAGGTCCGAATATTTACACCCAAACAAAACCCTCCCAGCAGCTGTAGTTGAAAAGGTTCTAGTACAAATAACTTCAGTTGAAGAAGAACAAAATGATTCAATTCCAAATGCTACCACCCCACAAGCTGAAGAGGAACAATTTCCTCTTTTGACTACTATATTGACTAAAAAGGAGCATTTTTGTTGTAGGGTTACAATTACCCTATAAAATGTGGAGGTAGTTATTAAAGATTTTAAGGGTGATGAGACCACCTTGAAAGTAATCAAAGATATGGTCCATATAGTAATTTGTTGGAGTTATCGAGCAAGTTTGAGCATTCATTTAATATCATGTGGGCACTTCTTGTTAGAACATGTTCCATTTATAGAATCTCGAAGATGTGGTTCGCCATAAATGGGACACCGGTGAGACTTTCCATGATGGAATATGCTTTAATCACTGGGTTGGTTGCTCAGTACCCTCGGAGGAAGAGGAAGATTTGATAGATCAATTCAATTCCACAGCTTATAGCCACCCATCATCGTGAAGTCAATATGCTAGATTTGGAGTAGAAGTTCAAAACAATGGTTGCTAAAAGCAGTCGAACGAAGAACATGAGGAGATCCACAAAATGGTGTCCTGTTGTTTGTAACATCAGCATTGATCTTGCATAACAAGAAGGAAAAATTACTCGATAAGAAATAGATGGGGTTGGTCGATGACCTTGAGATGTTCAATGAGTACCCTTGGGGTATATCTCATTTCAACATGAGAAAACAAATATATAGGGATTTGAAACATAAATTAGGTGAACATCGTAAAAGTGGAAACCAAGAGGCCACACACATTTTCCGGTTATCTCCCTGCTCTAACATTAAGTAAAATGATTAATGTTATTAGGAAAATATCAGTTTAGTATCCTTAACTATACACTTTTAACACATAAGGTACCTTAACTAAAAAATGACTAAAAAAGTACCCTAACTATCAGAAAATAACACTTTAGTTTACGACGTTCACTTTTCATCCAAAATCAGTTTTATTTATTTAATAAAAATTAGTTTTATTATTAAAAAAAATCTGATTTGTTATTAAAAAATCAGTTTTTATTATTAAAAATCAATTTTATTTATAAAATTCCCGTTTCATTATTAAAAATTCATTTTTATTTTAAAATTTCAGTTTATTTTATTAAATCAAATTATTTTTAAAATCATTTCAGTTTTAAAAAAATTATGATTTAATAATAAAAACTGAAATTTAAAAATAAAAATGATTTTTTTAATAATGAAGCTGAATTTTTAAAAAATTAAATTAAATTTTTAGTTAAAAACTGGTTTTTAGTAATAAAAACTGATTTTTTTAATAACAAATCAGATTTTTTAATAATAAAACTTATTTTATTTTTAAAAATCCAGTTTCATTATTAAAAAATCATAATTATTTTTAACACTGAAATGATTTTAAAAATAAATTTATTTAATAAAATAAACTGAAATTTTAAAATAAAAATGATTTTTTAATAATGAAACTGGATTTTTAAAAATAAAATTGATTTTTTAATTAAAAAACTGATTTTTAATAATAAAAAATTATTTTTTAATAAAAAAACAGATTTTTTTAATAATAAAACTAAATTTTATTAAATAAATAAAACTGATTTTTAAATAATAAAACTGATTTTGGATGGAAAGTTAACGTCGTAAACTAAAGTGTTATTTTCTGATAGTTGGGGTACCTTTTTAGCCATTTTTTAGTTAAGTTACCTTATGTGTTAAAAATGTATAGTTATGGGTACTAAACTGATATTTTCCCATGTTATTATGATAAGCATCGTAAATATTTATTTTATTTTATGCAATATCTCAAAATTTATCTTATTTGCATGTTGGTATTGGCATTCGAGTGTATGCCGAAACTAGCAAGTAAATTTGGAGGTTTCTTAATAAAAAAATATATAAAAAATTCACCGAGAATTTGTAAATGGATTTTGCCATGGAGTATGCCACCCAATCCAAGTGTTGTTAAAGAAGCACTCGTTGCTTGAAAGGTTAGTAATATATGCATATCGAAAATATAATTTTTTTTCATATCTCGTATATATTTATTTAATATTTGTTATGTGTGTTCAGGATATAAGAAGTATCCTTTGTCTAACTGTAGCGGAAAAAGAACTTCCTCACATTAGCAATGTTGGTTCCCTGGTTGAAGAAATGCCTAATACCATGTTACAGAAAATGGTTCAAATCGTAGAGCATGTAAGTTCTATTCCATACTGTAATGAGGAGGTGATTATAGAAGAACGAGAAGAAATGCAAGCGGGAAGAGGAGGTGAAGTGAAATTTGTAAGAGAATGTGAAGTACAATATGGAAGGGAAGGTGAAGTTAAAGCTAATATTCAACTTTGGTAGACCGAACATCCTGTAGGAGTTGTTGAGGATGGAGCAACCATGGATCATTTGGGTGCTGGTATATATCCTGATAACAGAGATGCATATGTTGAAATTCGAGTTTTATGGGCTCAAATTGGAGTTGTACAAGCTAATACTGGAGTTGTAAGGGCTAAAAAGGGAGTTGTACAGGCGAATATTCCAACTATATAGGAGGACATCGGAGCTGTACGTCAAGAATTGGGAGATCAACTTGGTAAGATCCTTATTTTACTTTGCAACCGAAGTGCGCCCCGTGAAGATAATGAAGAGAGAGCCGACAATGAGCTTCGTGAAAATAATGAAGAGGGATTCGATAGTGAGCACCATGAAGATAATGAAGAGCAAGCCTCCAATGAGCAAGCAGGGAACATATTATCTACATTTATACAAAGTTCTCATTCTAGTGTTGGATGAAGCTCTCTACCAACTACTAATCGGTGAGTACAACGAGCTATAAGGAAAGGACAAATTGTGTCTACAACTTCAATGAACTATGTTGTTGGTAAGAGCCCTCAACATATACCTAAGAAATGGAAGGGACGCAAGAACATATACTTTCTTGTCAATTACAATAATATATATCCAAGTTTACGACTGCAGTACATGGGTTATAACATACCCAAAATTGGAGAAAATGATAAAGTCGTACTAGTATATAATACCGAAGATGGTATTTGATTCAAAACTTGTGGACCCTTCGATTATGAACTCGTACGCTAAGGATTTCATGTTTATTATAGTTTCGAATTGTCACGCTCCAAATCCGGGTTTGACCGGACTCGAGACGTGAACTAAAGTAATAATAAAACATCGATAAAATGAATTTAAATAACTAGAATCTCAGGGTAAAAGTTTAACAATACGAATCAAAGTTCAAATCCAAATGACTAAATACGCAGTTTAGTTCATAAACAGAAAATAGGCAGTACATCTCTACTACATAAACCACCCGGATCCTCAAAGCTCCCGAGCCCTAAGACAACCCCTAGGTCTACTCATCAACGAAACCTATAAAAACAGTAAACACAGAAGGGGTGAGCTTACGCTCAGTAGGAAAAAGTAGTTAAAGGAAAAGAACCCCCACTTCGTCAACAAAATTTTCCCGATTAGTACGATTACCCAAAAGACAACATAAATAGGGATAACAGGATTTGCAACAATTAATAAAATAACAACTCAAAAGGAGATCAACGGGAAGACAAATTATTCACCAATAGAAACCAACTAAAGAAACACACGAATACCGAACTATGGATAATTAAACAACAAGACTCTGATCCACACACCAACACACATATCATACCGGACCACACATCGGCCTAGATATCTTCCCGGAACTCACATCATCGGGGTAAAACAAGTCTTCCCGGAACACGTAACATCGGGTTAAGACACAATATACCATACCGGAATGTCCCTCGGCCTAGGTCTTCCCGGAACACGTAGCATCGGGGCGAAACAAGTCTTTCCGGAACACGTAGCATCAGATAAGACGACAATATACCATACCGGAATGTCCCTCGGCCTAGGTCTTCCCGGAACACGTAGCATCGGGGTGAAACAACAATGTAAACATATTGGACCGGCATACCCCCTCGGTCGGATATCCTCCCGGAAACACCCTCGGGGAAAGCAAACAACAATACACTCAATACCAAACAAACACATTACACCGAAATCATAGTATCAATCAAGCTTACCGACATGACTTACCAACCACGTTCCATCGGTCTATCATTGACCTGATCCCATCACCAGGCACAATCATATCACATTCAACACAGTCACTCAACCAATCATGTCACTGAGCAATCATTCATATCATACTCATCATAATTCATATGGTTTAATAAGACTCTTCTATTAACCAAAGAATGGAACCTGCATCGACATTTGAAGACTAATGATCACAATTCAACACGACCACAATCAATCCTAAGGCTCGACATGGCCATTTTACCAGCACGACAATATCCCAATAATTGAAAGCGATTAAACTAGTGAATCATATCCTATATGCATACTAAGATTCTTCTGGTTATTATCACAATTGAAAGCGGTTATTCTAGTGAATCACATCCTATATGCAAACTAGGACCTTTCCGGTTATTATTATCCTATAGGCATACTATTAGCATTCTTTAAATTAAGAGTGGAGTTTACTACTCTTCCCTACCTCAAAACAACACAATCCTAGCAACTGACGACCTGGCTAGCTTCCTCCTCGTCCTCTCACACGGTCCAAAGGCCTCCTCCTCCGTCAAGCTCGGTTCCAAGGTCTTGGATCACAATTAATACTATAGTTAAAAAACAAACAACGCCGGTTTTAAAGCGAACTATCTAAAGTGCCCCTAATGACAAAACTCGTGCCAAAAGGGTAAATTGGGCCCGAACTAGGCCCAATTCGGGCAGCCCACAAATCTGGAAACCGGCCCGGACCGTGCCCCTCAGAGGCCCGGAACCAGACCCAGACCGTGCCCCTCAGAGGCCCGGAACCAGGCTCGGACCATGCCCCTCAGAGGGCCGATCTGGGATCCGGACCGTGCCACTCAGAGGTCCGGTCTGGGACCAGTTCCGTGCCGCTCAGAGGGCCGGAATCAGACTCTTTACGTGCGAAATCTGGGCAGCCTCAAGCCCCTTCTTCCCTAACTTCATTTCTACGAAAAACTACTTCAAAAACTCCATTTTTACCAACAACAAGCTCCAAAAACAGTCACCCCAACTCCCAAACTGCAGTACCCTTAATGGGTTTCATCAAAGCATCAACATTCTAATTAAATCCAACCTAAACTTCACTATTCTTCACCAAAAACAACCATCTAACAACACTAACAACAAAACCCAACAAGTTCATGCAACTTTCTTAGAAACCCACAACCCAAAAGTGATTGGAAGAAGGATTTAAGAGTTTACTTACCTTGAAGATGAGTAGATGATGAAGAATATAAGGTTTTGGAGAGGTTTTGATGAAGAAATGGTCTCAAATTGCTTCCTTTTCTCCCTTTCTTCGTCCTCAAGTTATGAAGCTTGCTCTTCCTCTCTATCCCTTACAAATTTCGGCCAGCACAAGAAATGAGCTGGAATGTGACCCAAATATGCCTTTAACCTATAGTTGTAATGACCAAAAGGCCCTTCCTTGGTTCCTTCTTCTAGCTTGGCACTTAGGAGGGAAAATGGGTCATTAGAGACCCATTTCTTCTCCTCCAAGCCACTATGGACAAGTGTCCTAGTGGGGACCACCTTGTCCTTAGAAAATCCAGCAACTTTAATTGATTAGGGTTTAGTCGTTAATTGGCCTACATTTGACCCGAGTTTGACTTTTTCGCAAAGACAGTCAATCTAAAGGAAACGACCCAACTAAGCTAACCGTAACGACGACTAAGATTTTTGGGTCCCGGAAAGGTCTCGAATGACTCCCGGAGTCCTCGGTTGACTTTTCTGGTCGAAAGTCAAACTTCGCCAAAACTCACCGGTTCGACCGGGATCGACCGGGGACGGTTCTTACAATCTACCACCCTTAAAAGAATTTCGTCCTCGAAATTTAAAACGAAAGTACCTCAGGGGTTGAACAGGCTGGGGTACTTCGCGCGAACCTCATTCTCGCGCTCCCAGGTCGACTCAGCCACGTGGTGCCGTCATTGCACCCGTACTAATGGAATAGTCTTGCCACGCAGGACTTGCTCTCGCGTATCTAGAATCATGACTGGTTGCTCCTCATACGAGACATCCTCGGCTACCTCGATGTCCGTCCACTCAATCACGTGGGAGGGGTCTACAGTGTACTTCCACAGTTGAGAGACGTGGAAGACATTGTGAACGTTCCCAAGCTGCGGTGGCAATGCAAGGCGATATGCAACGACTCCAACTCTGCCCAACACCTCAAAAGGTCCGATAAACCGCGGGGCTAACTTTCCTCCGTCCTGGTTGGACCGTAAGAGCCCCTTATTTGGACTCACCCTCAGAAACACATGATCGCCAATAGTAAACTCAAGAGGCCGACGTCGTCTATCTGCATAACTCTTCTGTCGACTCTGTGCGGTCCTCAACCGATCCCGAATCAGTGCGACCTTCTCGGTCGTCTCCCGGACAAGCTCCGGACCAAGTAGACTCCGTTGTCCTACCTCTTCCCAACACACGGGTGATCTGTACGGCCTACCGTACAACGCCTCAAACGGTGCCATACCAATACTGGCCTAGAAGATGTTGTTGTAAGCAAACTCGGCCAAAGGTAAGTGGTCCTCCCATGACCCTCGGAAGTCCAACACACATGCTCGCAACATATCCTCTAGAATCTGTATCGTGCGCTCTGATTGACCGTCGGTCTACGGGTGATATGCCGTACTGAGCAAGAGCTTGGTCTTTAATGGTCTCTACAAGCTCTCCCAAAATCTGCAGGTGAATCGAGGATCCCTGTCGGACACAATGGACACCGGAACCCCGTGAAGACGGATGATCTCCCGATCGTACAACTTACTCAAGGTGTCAACCGTGTCAGTCATCCTCATGGCTAAAAAGTGAGCCGACTTGGTCAGTCGGTCGACCACCACCCAAACAGCGTCGTACCCTCTCGGAGACCTCGGTAAGCCACTCACAAAATCCATCATGACGTGCTCCCACTTCCACTCTGCGATCGGCAGTGGCTGTAGTAAACCGGCGGGACGCTGATGCTCGGCCTTTACCTACTGACAAGTAAGGCATCTCGAAACGAACTCTGCAACTGCTCTACGCATCCCGCTCCACCAGAATTGGCGTCTGATGTCTCGATACATCTTGGTGCCACCCGGGTGCACAACAAAACGGGAGTGATGACACTCTCTCAACACAGCGTCTCTACAGCTACGTGGCACAAACAGTCCTCCTCGGTATCGTAGAGCCAGATCAGTACCCTGCTCCCAACCCTTAGCGTCAACACCGCTGGTAATCCTTTCCCGGATCTCTGTCGTCTCGGTATCCTCGGCTTGTGCCTCCAGCACACGAGCAACTAGTGTGGGCTGAGCCACCAATGAACACATAGTCACGGCATCCGTGATCTCATCTAGCTCAAGTCTGAACGAGCTCAACTCCTCCATCATGTCCCACTCTCGGACTGATATACTAGCAATGCAGTGAGTCAACTTCCTACTCAGGGCATCGACGACGACGTTTGCCTTGCCCGGATGGTAAAGTAGCTCGAAGTCGTACTCCTCCAACAGCTCCATCCACTACCTCTGGTGCATGTTCAAGTCGCGCTGGGAGAAGATGTACTTGAGGCTCTTGTGATCCGAGAACACCCGGAATCGCTCTCCATACAAGTAGTGTCGCCAGCTCTTCAGAGCAAAGACGACTGTTGCCAACTCTAAGTCTTGGGTAGGGTAGTTGCGCTCATGTATCTTCAACTGTCTGGAGCCATAGGCAACCACCTTCCCGGACTGCATCAGCTCACATCCCAGTCCCTCACCGGACGCATCACAGTACACATCATATCCGATCCCCCGCTCCGGCACAATCAACACGGGAGCGGTAGTCAAACGAGCCTTCAGCTCGGTAAAAGAATTCTCACACTCATCAGTCCACAGGAAATCTGCTCCCTTGCGTGTGAGGGCAGTCATCGGCGCGGCCAGACGCGAGAAGTCTTGGACGAACCGTCGATAGTATCATGCCAATCCCAGGAAGCTGCGGATCTCAAATACACTCTTGGGCCGTGCCCACTTTGAAACTGCGTCGATCTTCGTCGGGTCAACTAGGATACCCTCTCGGGACATAACATGTCCGAGAAACTTCACCTCGGCGAGCCAAAACTCGCACTTCTCCAGGTTGTCGTATAACTGGTGAGTGCACAACAACGTCAAGACTGTCCTCAGGTGCTTCTCATGCGCCTCCTCATTCGGAGAATAAATCAGCATGTCGTCTACAAACACCACGACGAACTGGTCCAGGTACGGTCGAAAAATACCGTTCATCAGGTCCATGAACGCTGCAGGCGCGTTCGTCAGCCCAAACGGCATCACTAGGAACTCGTAGTGTCCGTACCGAGTCCAGAATGCGGTCTTCGCCACATCCTCCTCCCGAACTCTCAACTGATAATACCCTGATCGTTGATCAATCTTCGAGAAGCACTTCGCTCCTCTCAGCTGATCGAACAAGTCATCGATCCTCGGCATCGGGTAGCGGTTCTTCACCGTGACCCGGTTTAACTTCCGGTAGTCGATGCACATCCTCAGTGCTCCACCCTTCTTCTTCACGAAGAGGGCGGGTGCTCCCCAGGGTGAGGCACTCGGACGGATGAATCCCTTCTCCTGAAGCTCCTCGAGTTGTCGCTTCAGCTCGACTAACTCGGTTGGTGCAAACCGATACGGGGCCATAGATATCGGCGCCGTACCCGAGATCAAGTCGATCCTAAACTCCACCTCGCGCGCCATCGGTAATCCTGTCAGCTCCTCCGGAAAGACCTCCGGGAACTCACATACCACTCTCGGCAGCTCTCTACTTTGCACGGGCTCTGTCTCATCTCCCACGATCAATGCTGACAGGAGTACTCCGCTCCTACTGCCCAAGACGCAAGTGACGATCGCATCGCCCGAGACCACTGTCACCTACCGTCGATAGCAATCGATCGACGCTCGATGCCTCGCGAGCCAGTCCATCCCCAAGATCACGTCAAAAGCCGTCATGTCCAAAACAAGTAAATCACCAACAAAAGGGCAATCAGCCACTCTAATCTCACATGCACGACATACGGTACTTAAGACCACATCTCCCGTAACCGGGGTATCAAGACATAAGGGTCGACTCAACGTCTCTACCCTTAACCCCAAAGAATCAGCAAAAGTAGAAGAGATGAAAGAATGTGAAGCCCCAGTATCAAATAAGAAAGACGCCCAAGAATTATAAAGCAAGCACGTACCCTGAGTGGTCTCATGACCGGAGTGGCGTTCCTATGCTTGCGAGTCAGTGACAGCAAACACCCGACCCTGCTGAGCCTGAGGTCCTCCTCTCGGGGGTGGTGGAAGAGTCATCTGATGTGGAGCCCTCGGCTGATGCCTCTGTTCTGGTGCGCCCACCGCCTGGCGTAGGGCTCTCGTGGTCTGTGTCTGACGAGGGCGGACAGATGGTGCCTGGCGAGGCTGCGCCTGCTGTGGTCTCGGTGCTGGCGCTCCTCTAACCCGGTCAGGACACTCAAAAGAGATGTGTCCCAGTCGGCCGCAGTGGTAGCATGCCCTCTCAGTGGCACACGACCTCTCCTCGACCCTAGTCGGACAAACCGCTGGGTGGTCTGCAGGTCCACCACTCATCGGGCAGTCTCGGCCCAGATGTCCCAACTGCCTGCACGAGGGACAAAATTGTGCTAACGGGGCAGGTCCAACTAACGCTACTTCTCTGACTCGTCGCATCACACCTGACTGGGTCTATGGATGGAAGGATCCCGAGGTCCTCTTCCTCCTCGGATCGCGGCACTCAGACGACCTTAGGAAGCCACTCGGCCTCGGCCCGCTCTCCCGCGCTCTGGCGGTCTCTCGAAAGTGCCGCTCCACAGCTAGTGCATGGTCCACTAGTACAGAATAATCCTCAGTCCGGAAGGCAATGACTCGATCCGCGATCAACGAAAGAAGCCCCCTCTCGAATCGACTATATCGGAGTGCCTCAGTCGGCACCATCTCCGGTGCAAAGCGAGCCAGGGAGGTAAACCTCGCCTCATACTCTTATACGGACATCCCTCTCTGGCACAGCTCCAGGAACTGCTGATGTCACTCCTCACGGGCTGATCTCGTGAAATATTGCTTCATGAACAGTCTTCCGAATAACTGGAAGTCGTCTCCAACCCGGCGCTGCTCGCGCTGCCACCAGAAGTATGCCTCATCCTTCAGTTGGAATGCTGCAAAGGAAACCCACATGTGCTCGTCGACGATCCCCGACGTGTCCAAGTTGGGGGTGATCTGTCCCAGCCACATCTCAGCTGCCTCGGGGTCTGGCTCCCCGGAAAAGATAGAAGTTCCCAACCTGAGGAAGTCCCTCAGTGCCTGGGCTGTGAAACTGTCAGTCTGACTCGGCCTGACAACAGCAGCTGTAGTGGTAGCGGGTACGGCCTCAGGTGCCGGTGCTGCAGTCTCCCTCTAGGCGCTGATCGCCACGAGAACTGTGCTAACCACCTCCTCCAGAGTGGTTGCCTGGGTCGGCTCTACGACCGGAGGACCTCTGGGTGGTGGCTCTGACGGTCCAGCCCTATCTCTCTCGTGCTACGCAGAGGTAGCACCATGGGCGCTCGCTGCCCCTGCCTGCTCAATGACAGGTGGCTGCCCCTGACCCCTAGCTGGGCGACCTCTAGTGCCTCTCGGAATGTAGGTACGAGCCATGTCGTATACCCGCTGCACGGATAACGCACGTGTTCAGTTTCTCAAATTAGAATAAAGCGGCTTGCTTAAAACAGTAACGTTCACACACGTTTCACAAGGGTCATACTCGAACCACGATATACTTAGTCTTAGTATAGTTGTAGGTAATTTCATAAAATCAGAGAAGTCCGCGCACTTGTGCGTCTTATAGAATCAATCACACGAATCAACCATCTCCCATGGGAGACACAGTTTCAAACAAGTCACACATTATACCGTTCACAACACACAACAATTCCACAGTGTCTCCGCACTACTCATTTCTACAGGTTCTCAACGCC
The DNA here is from genome assembly GCA_963921825.1 of Erodium maritimum. Lineage (NCBI taxonomy): Eukaryota > Viridiplantae > Streptophyta > Magnoliopsida > Geraniales > Geraniaceae > Erodium > Erodium maritimum. The sequence goes on from OY997588.1 coordinate 116,968,926, forward strand.
TTTCTCTTTCTATCACAACATTCATGTTGATATCGCGCCGTTACAACCCGATTCAGGCATCCCCGAATCTCGTTGTAACCACTTGACATCCCTTTATCACGTTCGACTACAGTGGCGCCCCTGAGTCAACCCGTGATAGTACAAACACTTCAGTTTTGCAGAAATTTCGGCATGACCCGTTCGAATATTGCACTAACCATCCGCTTAAGCGGGACATTCAATAAACAAATTGCACAAAGCATTCAGCAAAACATAGCTCACCGCAAAACATCGTAAGTACACACCTCAGGTCTCGGTAATTACTCGATTACCACCCGGCCAAGTCAACATTTAGATTCAACCAATAACTCAACGGCCGACCAAAGTGGCAACCCACATAACGATCACTCAACAGCAACATCATAAACGACATCGAGTAGCGTTCGCTAACCCAACCTCGATCTCAACCGATTGGCATAACAGTTCAACCAAGGCACATAGCAGAGCACAAAATAAGGCAATACATCAAACAAGGCACTTCATCGTCCGAGACTCTCGTCGTCTCGGATCTACGCGTAGGACATCTCCGACTTGCGTAACCGACCACTTAGAACCTTAACAACCTAACTCTACCCACCTAATTGACGTACGGTCCGAGGTTTTAAAAAAACATTTTCAATGAAACCAGGCTCTGATACCAAATTGTCATGCCCCAAATCCGGTTTTGCCCGGACTCGAGACGTGAACTAAAGTAATAATAAAACATCGATAAAATCAATTTAAATAACTAGAATCTCAGGGTAAAGGTTTAACAATACGAATCAAAGTTCAAATCCAAATGACTAAATACGCAGTTTAGTTCATAAACAGAAAATAGGCAATACGTCTCTACCACATAAACCACCCGGATCCTCAAAGCTCACGAGTCCTGAGACAACCTCTAGGTCTACTCATCAACGAAACCTGTAAAAACAGTAAACACAGAGGAGGTGAGCTTACGCTTAGTAGGAAAAAGTAGTTAAAGGAAAAGAACCCCCGTTTCGTCAACAAAATTTTCTCGATTAGTACGATTACCCAAAAGACAACATAAATAGGGATCAACAGGAATTGCAACAATTAATAAAATAACAACTCAAAAGGAGATCAATGGGAAGACAAATTATTCACCAATAGAAACCAACTAAAGAAACACATGAATACCGAACTATGGATAGTTAAACCACAAGACTCTGATCCACACACTAACACACATATCATACCGGAACACAAATCGGCCTAGATATCTTCCCGGAACTCATATCATCGGGGTAAAACAAGTCTTCCCGGAACACGTAGCATCGGATTAAGACACAATATACCATACCAGAATGTCCCTCGGCCTAGGTCTTCCCGGAACACGTAGCATCGGGGCGAAACAAGTCTTTCCGGAACACGTAGCATCTGATAAGACAACAATGTACCATACCGTAATATCCCTCGGCCTAGGTCTTCCCGGAACACGTAGCATCGGGGTGAAACAACAATGTAAACATATCAGACCGACATACCCCCTCGGTCGGATATCCTCCCGGAAACACCCTCGGGGCAAGCAAACAACAATGCAATCAATACCAAACAAACACATTAAACCGAAATCATAGTATCAACCAAGCTTACCGACATGACTTACCAACAACGTTCCATCGTCTATCATTCACCCGATCACATCACAAGGCACTATCATATCACATTCAACACAGTCACTCAACCAATCATGTCACAGAGCAACCATTCATATCATACTCGTCATAATTCATATGGTTTAATAAGACTCTTCTATTAACCAAAGAATGGCACATGCATCGACTTTTGAAGACTAATGATCACAATTCAACACGACCACAATCAATCCTAAGGCTCGACATGGCCATTCTACCAGCACGGCAATTTCCCAATAATTGAAAGCGGTTAAACTAGTGAATCACATCCTATATGCATACTAAGACTCTTCCGGTTATTATCGCAATTGAAAGCGATTATTCTAGTGAATCACATCATATATGCAAACTAGGACCTTTCCGGTTATTATTATCCTATAGGCATATTATTAGCATTCTTTAAATTAAGAGTGGAGTTTACTACTCTTCCCTACCTGAAAACAACACAATCCTAGCAATTGACGACCTGGCTAGCTTCCTCCTCGTCCTCTCTCACGGTGCAAAGGCCTCCTCCTATGTCAAGCTCGGTTCCAAGGTCTTGGATCACTGTTAATACTATTATTAAAAAAACAAACAACGCTGGTTTTAAAGCAAACTATCTATAGTGCCCTTAATGAAAAAACTTGGGCCAAAAGGGTAAATTAGGCCCGAACTAGGCCCAATTCGGGCATCCCACAAATCTGCAAACCCGCCCGGACTGTGCCCCTCAAAGGCCCGGAACCAGACCTGGACCGTGCCCCTCAGAGGCCTGGAACCAGGCCCGGACCGTGCCCCTCAGAGGGCCGGTCTGGGATCCGGACCGTGCCACTCAGAGGGCCGGTCTGGGACCCGTTCCGTGCCGCTCAGAGGGCCGGAATCAGACCCTTTCTATGCGAAATCTGGGCAGCCTCAAGCCCCTTCTTCCCCAACTTCGTTTCTACGAAAAACTACTACAAAAACTCCATTTTTACCAACAACAAGCTCCAAAAACAGTCATCCCAACTCACAAACTTCACTACCCTTAATGGGTTTCATCAAAGCATCAACAATCTAATTAAATCCAACCTAAACTTCACTATTCTTCACCAAAAACAACCATCTAACAACACTACCAACAAAACCCAACAAGTTCATGCAATTTTCTTAGAAACCCACAACCCAAAAGTGATTTGAAGAAGGATTTAAGAGTGTACTTACCTTGAGCATGAGTAGATGATGAAGAATATAAGGTTTTGGACAGGTTTTGATGAAGAAATGGTCTCAAGTTGCTTCCTTTTCCCCCTTTCTTCTTCTTCAAGTTATGAAGCTTGCTCTTCCTCTCTCTCCCTTGCAAATTTCGGCCAACACAAGAAATGAGCTGAGATGTGACCCAAAAATGCCTTTAACCTATAGTTGTAATAACCAAAAGGCCCTTCCTTGGTTCCTTCTTCTAGCTTGGCAATTAGGAGGGAAAATGGGTCATTAGAGACCCATTTCTTCTCCTCCAATCCACCATGGACAAGTGTCCTAGTGGGGACCACCTTGTCCTTAGAAAATTCAGCAACTTTAATTAATTAGGGTTTAATCGTTAATTGGCCTACGTTTGACCCGAGTTTGATTTTTTCGCAAAGACAGTCAATTAAAAGGAAACGACCCAACTAAGCTAATCGTAATGACGACTAAGTTTTTCGGGTCCCGAAAAGGTCTCGAATGACTCCCAGAGTCCTCGGTTGACTTTTTCGACCGAAAGTCAAACTTCGCCAAAAATCACCGGTTCGACCGGGATCGACCGTGGGCGGTTCTTACACGAATCTACCTCAAAATGTTAGGTATAACTTAGGATTCCCTAGTTTGATCCTTATTTCTTATCCATGCAAACTATATTTTTTTTTGTAGGAGTGGGACTGTGGGACCTGCATAGTTAAATCCATCTAGCTTGAAACGGCCAACATGTCCTTCAACTTGTATTTGACTGACAACTATATCAAAGGGTATGAAGGAAGTTGTGTCTTCAGGTTTTTTTAAGAACATATACATTATGTGGACGGTACGAGGGTTTTGTTTAACAGATAAACATTTTTTTGGGCTTGTTTATGACATGTATATCAAAGGATTGACATAAATACTTTTTTTATAGACTATTCGAATTATGTTTAAGTATTTGAATTATGTTGGAGTATTGAACTCATTTGTATATGGTATATGGTCGAACGGTTAAACTATGCTATGTTCTCAAACCACTGTAAGTCTCGATCTTGTAGGATAAATGGACGATTAGCGGCATGAGACATGGGATACTACCTATTGTAAGTCTCGTTCGTCTATAATAAGCCACCAATCGACGACATGGGACATGGGACTAAGAGTAACTTGTCGACAAGTGTTCTCTTGGAGATATTATAGAAGTGGATTAAAGATGAGAAGCTGATGCAAAATGAGAGTTCATTGAGGATATTTATAAAAGATGAAAAAGAATATATTACTTGCACCATTGATTAGATGTAACTTACGACATACTTTACGTTACATAAATAATGCATACATATAATAGTAAACTAAATAATCTACGAAACAATAACAGTAAACTAAATAGTATGTGAAATAATATTAATAATAATAGTAAAGTAAATAGTCTGTGAAATAATAATAGTATTGTTACACATTAGATGATGTAGCTAGAAATGGACATGTTCGTTTGTTGTGACCAATAGTCTCACAATTTCCACGTTTTCATTGACGTTTCGGAGTCGGGACTACAAACTCATATGTTGATGGAGTTCTTTTTTCCAGTTAGTATACCGTGTTTCTATACGTATTACGAATGGAGAACCGTCATAAAACCTTCGCGCTCATCAATATCCCACTCTTCTTCTCGTAACACTGGATAAATGGTTTTGAAATAAGCCACACACCATTTATTAATCTTGTAATACGCATAACAAAAATCATAATGATCAATTGTAGCATCCTCACGGCATGCGAAGACATGAGGGAAGAAAAATTATTGATATCGAACACACGACAATCGCATCATCTCATCCCGAAATCAACTATTGTCTTCACTAGTAACCTGGTACTCCATTCTGTTCAATGATGTTGAATGCATCTTCTTCGCTTAATCGTCCCTAGATTTCGCACTACACTCTTTCTTTGAAGTTAAAGGCGTTGCATTTTCCGATAATTTTTTTTATCAATTCTCGACGCTTCATGAACCACTCACTAATTTTTTATTACATGACATTTAACAACGCAATGTTATGCCATTGTTTCTCTTTTCTTATTATGTTGTTGATAGACTTAGAACCTTTCGTTGTCATGATGTTGTACCAAGTACCTTCGAAGTAAGATCTTGCCCTTTGACCTCTTTGTATATTTTTTGTCTCTAGATATTCGTCGCGTTGGGAAATCTATTTTTCAAATATTTGTACGTATCGTTGAAACCGGTAATCCCATAGGCTTCAACAGTTTTTTTGGAATAAATAAGAGAGACCCTTGCTAGAGGCACGGATTCTGAGATTTTGGGTGAGATGCTACATACAATGTCCATGGTGAGCATTTCGGTAGACAGTTGACACTGCAGTGATAATACTTTTACATCTATAAAAAATGAATAGTAAGTCCTTCTCGTCTGATGCTCATGTCTTAACTTCGTGAAGAACCATATCCATGAAGCATCATTCTCGGAGTCAACCACACCACAAACAATAGGATATTGGTGATGATTACCATCTTGCTCTGTTGCAATTAGCATGACCCCTTTTTACTTTGTTTTCAACCACATACAATCTACTACAATATATAACCTCTCTCATGGAAAGGATAAATCAGTCAATGCATGGCTAATATGCTATAAAAACATATTTGAATATACTATCTGAATTCACCTCCAAATGAGTTACTATACTTTCATTCTTCTTCTGAACCATGTGCAAATAAGTCGGGAGTATTCCAAAACTTAACTCAAGATCCCCTGTAAGTTTATTGTTTGCAAGTACTTTTGCCTTCTGGTATTTTATGTTTGTGGAGTGTCTCGTTTGGATCACGTCTTGAATTACTCTTAGATGGGGCGTATCTTTTCGACCACTATATTCTGCCGACAAAATATTAACAACCATTTTCGCACTTACATGACATTGTTGTTTCTTACATTCACTTACCAAATAAGTGTGAACATACTCATATGTTCTAATGGAGAAACACTTCGAATTTTGAATTTTTGATACACACACTGTCCATTTACAATTAACACCAACTCTTTTTTATAATATATAAGAACTTTGAATATCTACCAAGTCTTTATCCCAAACCGACCCTTCATTTCAATCTCCTTCAATTTCTATATCACCGTTTCCTTATTCACAAACTCTTCACCAATTACCAAATCTAATTGATCTCTGAAATCGATCAATTTTTGTTGTACATCCACATTTCTAACAAAAACTGTTGGTTTAAAGAAACATACTCCACCATTTGGTTGTTCTCTTCGATATTATAAAAACATACCAATAGTGGCGTATGAAGTGATGCTACTTTCGATCGATATGTCATACGTTCACGTGGAAGAAAGACGTGTGACTACTCAACACCACTACAAATATCCAAGTTAAAATAATCATCATGTCCAACATTATCATGTACAACAGGTTCAACTACAACAAGTTCATCTATCACCAGTTCAGCTCTCATCGGATCAACTTCCGCACCACTAATATCTTTCTTAATGAGCTCTATACGTATTATGGTTCTAGAACCGAGGTTCCCGTTCTCGAAAATAAAAGCCCGAACATCTTCATCATTTACAATCTCATTTTGTGGGAAAACTCCTCTAATATTGGGAACACAAGGTATGTAACTGAGTTCCATTTCTACGTTCATTTTCCTTCACTCCGATCTTACAACACAATTTATCCTTCAATATGTTTAATGTTGCATTGGCATTATCTTCAACAGTAACAATAATAAGTTTATTATAAGTTGATATCCAATTATAATTCTCATACTCTAACTTATATTCTCCACTATAAATAGCATGAATTACCACATCAACCATTCATGCAACAATTACGAACGATGAACTTATTAATTAAAAATAGAGAGAGACAGTTCTAAACAAACAAGTTTGTGTAGGAATATGCAAATTCTCGATCGTCTATGAAAATGGAAAACCGACTAGGTTATAGTGAATCATGCATATGTTAAATATCAATCGGCTAGGAAAATAGCCAATCTACTAAGTTTTAGCATCTTGGAAAGTCTCTGTAAATCTCGATCGTAATACCTAATGGTTGATCCACCAGGTTTGATATGCTTCTACTTTATGATGATCGACCACATCATTCTCGAACGAGACTAGGTCTGCAGTTGTAGAATATGACCAGAATATCAAGAAAACACATCTAGTTTAGACCTTCCACCACCTCATTCCAATTCAAGGTACTATTCACTAAGTGTATACATATTTATGACAATATGTCGTTTTCCTCATCCTTTAATTTGAAAATCAAACTTAGAAAATAAGAAATTAGAGATTGCTTGATTACTTGGGCTTTATTGGTCAAAACGAAGAGAACAAGAATGAGAGAAATTGAAAACTGAAAAGAGAACGATCAGAGTATAGGGTGGTGAAAGGTGTACGCGACTGTGGTCGATACACACGACTTTCCTTTTTAGGTTTTTTCTTTTGCAGGGTAGGGAGTAGTTGTAAAGTACATATTTTTTTTGAGACGAGAAAGAAGGAGTTGTATTACGATTTCACGTCATGCTTACAAGGAGGGACATAACAGTCCTGGATACCAGCTTTCTGTCCCAACCAGCCGTGCCCCATCGGGCGCACATGGTTCCATACATATAGTCTGCTTTGTTTCGCAGATCCGAACTCAGGAGTTCCTCGATCCAACGTTTCCAACAAGAAATAAGACACAAAATTAAACCTAACTATCCAGAGCATTATTCGACCTAAAACAATGAAAATAGAGTGAAAAGTAGCCTTGACTACGGATTCCCCGAGACCTCCCGGCTGCAGTTGTCCCGGGTCTGTGGGTATAGGCCCCCAACGGTCCTTCCCACTCCCATCGTGGGGAATCATTCATCCCCCGGGGATTATAACCCCCCGGGCTTAACTCCCTTCCCTGTTCCTATTCCGTGGTATCTGGCGACATCAAAGGCTCAAATGGTACCTCCGGGATCGCTGGCTTGTGCCCTGTTCTGATCTTCCTGTGTGTGGGTCCAATGGCGGTAGTGAATCTCAGAATGCGGACCAAGGGTGAGTCACTCAGTGCGTAGCGATTCACTCGGGGCTTTGGGCTCCCATGCAGCCTAGGGTTTGGGGACTTCTCCCTCGTGCTGATCGGCGATTGCGGTCTGGGCCTTGCTGACACCCCTCCATGTCGTTTGGAGACCCCTGAACTCTGGCCCAATACCCTCGACGGGGTAACTTGGTCCCTAGGGCTTGCATGTCCCCTAGGGTGTGCATGCACCCTATGGTTTGCCTGCCCCCTAGGGCTTGTAGAGTCCCAATATGGTGCCGGCAGCCATGGCATCCGAGTTGACTGAAACAGGGACGACATTGGAGCGGGACGCTCCGGTGGGGGAACGGGGGCCAGGCCCCGGCGATGGATGTCCTGGCGATGGACCGTGTGGTGCCAATCCGGTCGCGGATGGTGGTTCCAGTGGCAGGCTTCGAGGAGTCGGGCCGACGCCATCGGCGATGCTCTGGTCCAGGGCGGCGGGTACGACCACCACGGAGCCTGATCTTCTCCCTGCATGGGCCATCCTTCCCGGTGGTATGCGGCCAGAAGCGGCATGGGCCGGCCAACCATGAATGGGCGAGGCCGGGGAGAGTTCTCTACCGGCCATGGCACCCGAGGATGCACTTCACCATGGTGACGTCGTGAGACGGGGGTACCATCTCTGGTGGTAGTGTACTGATAGCAGGCTAAAGCGGAGGGCGAGTGTGGAGAGGACGACGGAGATGAGAAGGACGACGGGTGGTGGTGGAGTGATGGACGACGATGGTGACGAAAACCCTAACTAGGGTAGAGGGGACTTCACCTAGAGGTAGAAGAGAGCTTTTTCTGTTCTTTAATTGTATTGTAAAGTACATATAAAGATTCATTAAACAAAAAAAAACTAGATAGCAAAAATATATAATGAAAATGCTAATTATCAAATAAAATCATTAAATAAGGGTATTTGCGCAATTTACCCTAATTTGCCATTAACCCTAAAAAGTAATTCACATCACCACACCACATGCTCTTGGTGGAGGTTATTTTCGTGATTATAGAAGTCATGGAGGGTCTTTTTTTGTATTTAAGCCCTACCGTTCTCAGTATTTAGGGTTTGTTTCTAGGGTTTTACCGTCAGCAGCCAAGCGGCCCAGCAGGAGCGACAGCAACAGAAGCAGGAAGCACAAGAGCCATGGTTCTCAAGTAAGCTAGCATCCGTTCTGAATTTCTTTCTCGTTAACTCTGTCATTTGTTTGATTCATGCCAAATCAAATGCAGGAAGAGAAATGGCAATCTCTATTCCTTAAACCTTATTTAATGGAAAATCCATAACTTGTAATTCTCAGCGTCGTCTCTTCCCGTTCGTTTTGTATCTGATGAAAATAGGTTTTGGTAGTATTATGTGGCTGTGTTTAGTGTGTTGTAGTGCTATCCTGGATTGCTTTTGCGGTTGCTATGTGGGGTTCATTGTAGCAGGTTAATTTTAGAGGGTCATTGTGTAGAAATATTTTGATTTCATCCTAGTATTGGATCCAAATGTTAAATGGTTGTTGTGATTTTATCTCTCAGATTGAACTTTGTTTAAAAGATTTATCCTTTTACTTGTGAATTGAAGCTCTGCCCATTTTGTGGAAGGAGGGTTGATTAGAGATTGTTTGGCTAATTCTGTAAATTCAACACTGTTCGAACAAATTTAGTTTTGTTTATCAGAGTTATTGAACTGGTTGGTAGATGTAGGTTTGAATGGTGAATGCCATTTCACTTCTAGCTTGAATGTCTGAGGTAAATTCATGCTTTGTTCATGCCATCAATGTCTGTAACTTTCTTACATCACCTGTAATTTGATGTATTCCCTCGCTTAATTTGTCACCATGTCTTTGGATTTAAAAATGAAAGGTCAATATCAAGCTACTGGAATCAACCCTTAATTATGAAGGACATTAGTTGGGCCATTTGCTAGATGGTTCACAATATGTTCTGTCAATCCTGGTTAGATAAATGGTTCAATTCTGGTTTCAAATGTCTACAATTTCTGAACTGTCCGTCATAAATGGGATTTGTATTGAATGTCTATTGTGTTCCATTTTTAAACTGTTGGGAATGCAAGACGTCTTATGTTGTTGATGTCCCAGGACTGAACTTTGCCGCTTCAGTGGCCAGAAGATTTACCCAGGCAGGGGTATCAGATTTATTAGGTCGGATTCTCAGGTAGAACTTGGGATTGATGTAGTTTCTGGCTTAATTCTTGCAGCTTCCTTTTCTTATCCTTCTTTATTTTGTGTACCAAAGTGTATATCTTCCGTTATTTATCTTTTATTTGTTGTAGGTTTTCCTCTTTGCGAACTCCAAATGCAAGAGGTACTTCCATAACCGTTTGAAGCCTTCAAAGCTTACCTGGACTGCAATGTACCGGAAGCAACACAAGAAGGTATATATTGGCTTGTTTATTTTGTTGAAACGACTTCTATGCATCAGACTGTTTTGGCTTCTGACACATTTGCCTTATTTTGTGACACAATCCTCAGGACATAGCTGCAGAGGCTGTGAAGAAGAGGCGTCGTGCTACTAAGAAGCCATATTCTCGTTCAATTGTTGGAGCTACCTTGGAGGTGATTCAGAAAAGGCGAACTGAGAAGCCTGAAGTCAGGGACGCTGCTAGGGAGGCTGCTCTTCGGTATGCATCCTTTATAATAATTACAAAGATAGATATGTTTCCCACTATCAGTAACGTATCATGTGGTATCTAATCATAATCATATATAAACCATGAAGTATACACCTGATTATTGCCTGTTAATACCATATTTTACTTGAGCTTGAGCTGATCATAAAAGTAATTATTTATTTTGCAGTGAAATCAAGGAGAGGATCAAGAAAACCAAGGACGACAAGAAGGCAAAGAAAGCAGAGGTGACTGCCAAGTCTCAGAAACAGGGCAAAGGTAACATTCCCAAGGGTGCTGCACCCAAAGGAGCCAAAATCGGGGGCGGTGGTGGTAAGCGTTGACCACTTAAACGGCGGAGTTGGACGGGAAGGTTGAAAGCTGTGTTAGAAGTTTTTTGTAAGCCTTTCTTGTTCAGTTTTGTCTTTATTTCTTTAGTACTTCTGTTGGGCAGTAATTGTTGAAGTTAGGGCCATGGTAGCTTTGGTCCTAGCTGATGAGAATACTGCTTGTTTAAATTCGTATCTTTGAAAAAGAAGTTTTGATATACATTTGCATTGTATTAATTCGTGCGATTGAGCAATTATTTATTGAGCTTATATTCCTACCTACTGTTTGTTGTTGACTTTGATGTTATGTAATATTGCAATCTATCTGTTAATTTTGATTCAGAGTCTTTATTTAGATTGTCATATGAAAGGTTATTTCTTCCTATTTATTTTTCAATATAATAATTATGATTCGCAACAACAATACATTATGTCTACAGATAATTAGAGAGAAGTAAACAAACACACCTATATTGATAAGAAAATATGATACATTAGAAATTGACAGAATCCGATTGTTGTTCATGGCCGACCCCGGTTATGTGTATATATATTCTTTTTTCTCACACAATCTATAACAAACAAATAACTGCTTCTTGAAGATCTTCTAGTTGAAGTGCAGATGATTGCAGAAGCCTTATCTTGCAGATGCATTGAAAATACATTTAGTGCAGAGCAAATAATAAAATCTCCCACAAGCACTCCTAGTCAAAATAACATGAACACAGATGTACAAGTTACAAAAGATAAGGCAACAATTACAAGAAAATCCTGCAGAAGAAGCAATAGATTCTAATAGGCCCATTTCCCACCTGCAGATTGATTAACTACTCAAATCTACATGGATAAACAACGATGCTGTTTCGTTAACAAGAACACCTATCTCGGTATAGTTACTACTTACTAGGATGAGCACTGCATGCCAAGTATAAACATCAGCCATTAAAGAATCATGAAAAGTGATCGGTCCAACCATATAAATTTCCCCACAATTTAGCATCTACTCGCCCCTCCTACCCAGAATGTTCCCTCAACAACAATACTCACAGTAGCCATCCTTGCATATCCGCTTCTGTAGCATAGTGGTTGTGCGTTCGCTTAGTAAGCGAAAGGTCGCGAGTTCAAACCTCGCCAGAAGCTGCTTTTTCAGGCATGCCGATACATATAAGAAAAAGTTTGTGCCACTCCAACTATAGGGTTTGGCAATGCTTAAACTTTCATAATCACTCCTAGTTGATCCTAATTCTAGGTTCTTCTCTAAGGAAACAGACACTTATGAGAGAGCAATTTGAGTGAATTGATGGCACTAGATAAGGATAAGGTGTAAACATAAAACAATAGAAGGTTTCATTCCAACAAGCAGAAATAAACTTACCAACTACATGAGGGTTACATACTTAATGGAAGTCTGAATGAGTAACATTAGTACCAAAGCTGAACAAGACAATGAAAAACCTACCGCACCACAAATCTTTCCAACAGTGGAAGTCGTTTCAACCATGCACAATCCCCTCGACCGTAGAAGACTGAGCCACTGGAAAAGAATATTACATCATTAAGGAAAAGAGTATTCCAACAATCTTTCCAAATCTGCTGAAAGACCGCTAAAATTCATCTGAATGATTGTCTTTGTCATTGAAGGAAAGGAAGTATTCAAATTACATCAAGTTGAATATCAAAAATCACCAAACTGAAAAAATGAAATATGGAATATAATGCTTATTATTCAATTTAGAGCATCTCCAATGGTTTGACACTAGCAGTGTCAGTAAGTGCTTTTTGGCTTCCTGACATGGCTACTCCAATGGTCTGACATGACTAGTGTCAGGAACCATGTTAACACAGTTTCAATAATTTAAAAAGCACCCCAAATTTTTGTAATACTTTGATTTGAAGCAAAATATAAAATGCATAACTACTATTTTTATTTAAAGCCACATATAAAATACATTAAAATTGATAATTAATATTTCATTGCGGCCGCCATCTTCATATCTAGCCCAAATGTGTTCGATGAGATCAGTGTGGAGTTGTGATGAACATCCCGATCCCGAATCCTTATTCTATGGCCCATGATATTTTTCCTGGTCACCGCTGGTGGTGGTCCTCTACGGACAGTTGGGTCCGGGACACCAATATCTGTAAACGGATCAGTGGGCCGCGACCTCCGTTCCTCCTCAATGATCTTGTTGTGAAGGATAACACAAGCAGTCATGATCACGGAGAGTGAGCTCCTATCCCACACTCGGGCGAGTGACGATGTGAAATCGGGCCTTTAGAACTCCAAACGCTTGTTCGATATCCTTCCTACACGCCTCTTGGCATCTAGCAAAACATCTTTGCTTCGGCGTTTGTGGAGCAGGTACTGAATTCACAAATGTTGTCCAAACAGGATAAATTCCATTTGTCAAGTAATACGGGGTTTTGTATTCTCTACCGTTGACCTTGAACTTCACATCTGGAGCGAAGCCTCGAACTGCCTGGGAGAACAAGGTGGACCTATTGAGCACGTTGATGTCGTTGTTGGAGCCCGGTGTCCCGAAGAAAGAGTGCCAAATCCAAAGGTCTTGGAATGCAACGGCTTCTAGCATGATTGTGGGGACGTTCCCGTGGTCCCTACTTGCGAACTGTGCAGACCATGACACATGACAGTTCTTCCAATCCCATTGCATGCAGTCAAGACTCCCCGGAAAGTCGCGCTCTTCGTTCATTCGCAACAAACGTCTTGTATCTTCCACGGTCGGACGGCGTAGATATGTCCGCCCGTAAACCCTGATGACGCCCAAGCAAAAATTCTTTAGGCAGTCCAACGAAGTGCTCTCCGCCATTCGCAAATACTCGTCGCAGGCATCGACGGGACCTCCATAACAGAGCTGACGAAGTACTACCATGCACTTCTGGTGTGGAGTGATAGAGGCCCTCCCCGTAGCATCCTTTCTGTTACGGAAGTAGGCGTACCGGTCACTCAAACCATTCATGATTCGTATGAACATGTCCCTCGACATCTGGAACCGTCGCCGAAACTGTTGGTCGTTGTACACTGGTCTAGGCGCGAAGTAGTCACGGATCAACCCTTCATGTGCATCTTCTCGATTGCGCTCAATCACTCTCCGCTTTGGTCGCGGTGCCGACCCTGAGCCCTCGGCCTCATCATCATCCCGATCCTTTGGCATTATCGTTGACAGCACTTGATCGTGTATTGCTTTTACCGTTGTCTCAGCAAGCCTACTCATCGCTTGCTCTATTTCTTTGGGAGTCATTTGCTTGATTTCCTTTAGCGTGGGAAAATTCGTCATCGAAAAAAATACTAACTAGAAAAAAACGAGAGAATTTGGAGAGGAATAGAGGAAAGGGAGCTTCAAACAAGTGAGGGAGTGATTTTTTGCTTGGGGTGAATCTAAGTTTATAGAAAAGTTAGGTTTTTTTGGAGTCGTCGCCGACACGTGTCGTTTGCGCACTGGCCCGCCGACTAGCCGTTGAGGCTGACATGACGCGTCGTGTCGTTGCAGGATTCTGCAACGACACTGACACGCCCCCGACACGACCCTTTCACACGACGAACCGTGCCAGCGAGTCGTATCAACGCCGTGTCAACGCCTCCAACGACACCCTGATACGACCCGTTGGAGATGCTCAAAATTGAACAAACAAAAATATCCAGCACATCATTAAAGCAATATATACAACCAGAAAGCATAAATGATCACATAGCACATATGATATGCATGAATTGGTGTCAATTTTAGATTCACTACCCCCAAACAATTGCATTACCTTCAATTTCAGTCCAAACGAACAACCATCAAAAGATGGATGTTGAATTGAGAATTAGGGTCAATGCCAGATGAATAAATACACACTTGGGTTTCATTCATTTCTTTTTCCTAATTTATTGAACAACAAAAAAGCAATTGAAAGGAGACAATAATAAAAAAAAGAAGATGAAAAACTGAATAAATCTTCCGACCTTTCTTTCGCTTTCTCAAGAACCAAACAATTGAATAGCAGAACAAAAGTCAAAGGAAGAAAATTGTTTCCTGCACTTGTTCAGCAACCGAATACAGAGATTAAACCCCATTAAGTAACTATAAATCGGCTTCAGTGAATTAACTGAAGAAAAAAGAAAAGGCGAATGAATAATTGTGCATAGGAAAGAGTAATACATACATAGAGAGGCACGTGTTGATGGTACAGAATTATACCGACTCATGTTCTAAGTGAATATTGTAACTAATATTGATTCATATTTTGTTGAATTTATTAATTTATTATTATTTTTAATTTATTATTTAAAATAATAAAATTAATTTTTAAAATAATTAAAATAAAATTAAATTTGAAGTTTTATTAATTGTTTAAAAATACATTGATTATTGATTAACAAGACAATTGTTGCATAGAGAAATCATCCTACTCGTCGTCTGATCGGTAAATCGCTCCAAACCGATCTTATATTTGCTGAATAAAGTTCTCTTGGAGTTACCGGTTGGTCAGATCATTTGTGACATTAAGTCGAGCGGAGGTGAGTCGTAATACAAGTCGTCATCTCTTGTTTCATACCGATCGCATTCATTCTCTACAATCATGTTATGTAGAATGATACAAGTGTGCATGATATCACCCAAAGTCGTTTTTCTCCAAACATGATCGGGCCGGAAAATTTTGCGTCACCGTGTTTGGAAGACTTGAAAAGCCCGTTCAATATCTTTCCGACAATCTTTCTGAACTTTAGTAAAAAAATTGTGTTTACGAGTACTGGGATGGCGAAACGATTTCACAAACCGACTCTATGATGGGTAAATGTCGTCAACCAAATAATAAGGTCGGTCATAGCAATGTACGTTGATCTCGTACTCCACGGTACAGTCATGGTCTGCAAAAGCGTCCATGAATAAGTGACCGGTGATGCGGACGTATCTTAACATTAAAAATGCCACATTTAGAGGGATTTTATTGTTGATTTTAGCCCATTATTGTCTCACTCTCTTATGTTTTTCTCGTTTCTAGCGTTTTTCATGTTTCACAGAGTATAGCATGGAATACGAGCGAAAACACATAAAAAAATGGGAGAAATTCGGAAGCAGCAGTGAAGATGGTGGAACAAAGTAGGGCCATCACGGATCCGTGACATAACCTGTCACGGGTAGGGTCACGGAGCCGTGACGAGGTCACAATTTCGACAAAACGCTCTAATCCGTCACGAATCCGTGACGGTGGCCGTGACGGAGGCCATCACAGAGCCGTGACGCGCGCGCATGCCTGTTTCCCAAATTCACTTCAGACTCGAGTTTTACCCTTTTTAACCCTAAAATCAGCCTCCCAATAGATCTAACTTGTATTTTGGAGAGCTAAGAAGAGAGAAGAGTGGAGAGCAAGCTAGGGAGATGATTTCTACTTGGAAGAACATCATTGTAATCAATATTGGGTATTGTATTTCTCTACTTTATTCAATTATGAAGCTTTGTTTATGTTCATTAATGACATCTTCTTCTTCCTTCTCCATGAGTAGCTAAACCCCATAATCTAGGGTTATGGGGGATTAGAGATTTGTTTTCCAATGTGTTGAATGTATGAATGAGCATTGTGTTGAATGATTTGATTTAGGGTTTGTATTAGATTTAAGCTTAATGCTCTATCTCCCGGGTAGGCCTGATAGAAGGTGGGAATTGCAATCTGACACTCGTGAGAGGTGGGTTGCAATTAGGTCAGAAATCTTATACAAATTGGGTTTAAATCTAGACTAATGATAGCTAGGTTAACACGATTGCAATAACCATAGGGTTCAAACCGAAAGTTAGAGACTATCAAAGAACGTACTGCTTTGGGTCTCCCTACATCCTGATTCGTGAGAGCTGGGTGGTTAGATTTTATTAGGGTCCGAAACAACGTGAGGAGTTAGGACTAGTTTGAGAGATGATTCGTTTCCCCTAAAATCAGAACAACTTCACAATGTTCATCGTCATTTAAATGCATTGGAAACGGTCTCTATGAACCCACAACCTTAGATTACTTTTTCTCTGAATTAAAACTCTTCTAAGCTTTGTGAGTACTGGTTTATCGTCATTTCGCTTACTGTTTACTTTTCATGTTTTAAAACAAAAAATCATTTAATCGAAATAGCTTGACAACGACTTTGATATAGAACGTGCTTGACTCGTGCTCCTTTGGGTTCGATAACTCGGAACTAAAAATCCCGAAATACTACTTGACGATCGGTACGCTTGCCGTGTCCTTTTCTGTGCTAAAAACGCAGGGCGTCAACAGGAGTTGAGGACATTGATGTCATTGATCGAGCCAACCATCCCAAAAAAACAAATGCCAAATCCACAAATCACGGGACTCCACAGTTTCCAACATAACGGTTGGATCCCCCCAGTGGTCTCCCCGCCCATAGGCTCCATGCAATGCTACTGAGAAATTCTTCCACTCTCAATGCATGCAGTCAAGACTCCCAATCATGCCGGAAACCCTCGTTTGTACCCCGATTCGAGTAATCATGTCAAGTCCTCTGTTATTGGTTTACACTCGTATTCATCCATGAAAACCTCAACAATGGACTTACAAAACCGGATTACACATTTGAGTATGGTATTTATCCCTATACGTAGGGATTCGTCCAATGAATCCACCGAGCACCCATATGCTAGCATTCGTAACGCTGCGGTGTATTTCTGGTGCGTTGATAACCCCATGCGTCTTGCACCATCCGATTTTTGAACGAAATAATCGCCATGCTCCGCTACCTTTTCCATCAACCATTGAAAGAGTGGTCGGGACATATGAGATCGATGCCTAAACATATCAGGCCCATATGTTCGGTTCTCGACAAAATAATCCTGCATCAGCCGGTTGTGCGCTTCGAGACGACCTCTGTTAATTTGTCGTCGGGCAGGTTCCCTACTTTCGATCCTTCGCCTAAATGCGTCGATCCTTGGCATTACTCTCTACCATTCTGTCATTCCTTCACCGAATTCGTTGCTCCATTACACGAAGGTTGGCTTCTAGCTCCTCTCTTATTTGAGACTCGTTGTCGAACATTTTTTATCGAAATTTGTGAGAGAAATTTGGGATTTTTAGAGGGAAAATTGAGAGAAATATTGGCGGTTTGATGAACGGGATGAGAGTATTTATAGATGGAAATTATTTTAGGTTAAAATCTGATTTTTTAAATTAAAAAATATACCCGTTACATGACCGTTAAGGGCCATAGGTCAACTTTTTCCCCTGCCATGCCACGTGTCATCGCCTAATTAATTGGTGCGCCCACGCCCTACGATTCGCAAACCAACGACTCACAAATATGAATCGTGATTCGGCCCACAACTCACCGACTCGCGTTATAGTAAGTCGAAGTCGCGAACTACGTATGTTATAACGTACAATTCGCGACTTACGGCCAGTGTTGTTAAAGGTGGCTTAGGCGCTCACCTAGGCGGGGCCTAGCCACCCAATATGCAAAAAACGCCTCGACTCAGGTGAGTCGGGCGGGATGAGGTGGCGTGTCCGATTAAATGAGTCGGTCGGTGCCTAGACGGGCTAGGCGGGGCCTAGGTAGACGGTTCTAAACGGATCGGGCGGGGCTTAGGCGAACAGACCCATGTTTTTGCATTTTTAATTCTTTACTTTCACATTCATGAACAAATAGTTTCTAGATGACAACATTCATGTAATAATTTACATACTATATATTTCAAAAGAAAAAACAAACTAAATTTTGTGTTAACTTAATTAATTACATGAGAGGTTGGTTATTGTTTTTTCTGTATATTTATGGTTTGTTCTTTACTAAAATTAAAATTTATGATAAATTGAAATAATATCTATATTAAATTAAAATATGTTTTTTGTACATGGTAAATTAAAACAATTTATATTTTAAAAATTTGACTATATGTATAATATAAATTTATTAATAATAAAAATAATAAAATAATAATAAAATCCACCTAGCGACTAGTCCCCGCCTAACATCTAGGGATCACTACCGTCTGACTAACGCTTAACGCCTTTTACAACACTGTTTACGACTCATAAAATCATGATTCGTAGATCAAGACGTTATCCGTACGATGTAGATGCTCGTAGTGCACAAAAGAGAAAAGAGAGTACTAAACCTATTATAATTTATAATTATAATGGATAAACAGCCGACCCTAGATACGGCGACTCAACGGCGAGCTCGGGCGGTCGAAGTGACTGGTCGACGGCGGTAGCGGGCTCCGATTCTTCTCACTCTCCGGCGATTGGAAGGTTTGAGTACATGGTATGTTTCTCTAGCTCGGTTTGGTTCAGATCTGATTGTTTTATTTGGGTTCTTCTCCGCTGTTTTTTGGGGATCATTGTGTGGGTTTGGGCGTTCGTGTGACGATCCGGGCCTGAGGTTGAGACGTCGACGGCAACTGTTGTGTCGACCGGAGTCTCAGGTAGCCCCATACTTGGCCGAGGCGGGGTGTGGTTGGGCTGTGGGTACGAGATTGGCGGTGTGGTGTAAGTACGTGGTTGACGGTGTGGTGGCGTCGGGAGGTCGCGAGGTCGGACTCGGTTCAGGGCACGACGGAGGGTACCGCGACGACATGAGATCAAACATCGCTCTTGGGTGGTACTCGGAGGTGTGATGAGTGTGAGGATGCGGAAGTAGTTTCCTGGGAGTTCCGGTATGCGGTTCCTGTCTTGGAACTATAGGGGTTTGGGGAAACTGACAACGGTGGAATATCTGAAAGAGGTGATTTTAAGTCAGAAACCGAATGTCATCTTTCTCTGCGAGACTCTGGCCAAGAAAGGGGAAATGGAGATGTTGAAGCTCAAGACGGGTTTCTCAGGTGGATGCGAGATTCTAGCTGTGGGCCATAAGGGAGGATTGATTCTGTTGTGGTCGGCGGATGTTTCGGTCACTCCATATCCGGGTGGGGATAGGTATATTGACCTGATCATCAAAGGGTCAGTAGGGGATAGCTTCCGGTTCATAGGTATTTATGGGAAAGCGAAACGAGAACTTCGGTGGCAAACGTGGGATCTGCTCCGTAAGCTAGGGATGAGTCTGTCAGCCTCGACAAGGTGGCTAATGATGGGAGACTTCAATGGTATTCTAAACCATCAGGAAAAACTCGGGGGACATCCATACCCGGACTCTCTAATTGAGGGGTTTCGTGATGCGTTGCAGGATCTGGATGTACACGATGGCCCCTTCCGGGGGTATGGGTTTACCTGGCATAGTGGGAGTGAACCGGAGACGAGGATGGCGGTGCAGTTGGATAGAGCTATTATGTCTCTGTCCCTACAACAAATGTGGTCGGAGGCCCATCTGGCCAATGTGGGGATCTCAACATCTGACCACCTCCCGATCATATTGGATTCAGACTGTAGGGTAGAACCAATCGGATCTAGACAATTCCGATTTGAGAACATCTGGGCGGAAGATCCAGAGTGTGGCCACCTGATACAATCGTGGTGGGGGACCCCCGAGGATCGAGATATCTCCACAAAAAATGAGAGAAACAGGGGATGCATTAGATACCTGGGGTAAAGAGGTGTATAATGCGCTCTCCAGGAAAATAGCCAGGTATGAGAAGGATATCGTGTGGCTGAATGACAGGGTTGATCGCACGAGTATTCAGAGACGTAGAGCATTGCAAAAAATCTATGAGATGGCGCTGGACATGAAAGGGGAGTTTTGGCGATAGAGGGCAAAACAACATTGCCTCACGGAGAGTGACCAGAATACGAAGTTCTTCCAAGCGTCGGCATCCCAGCGGAAGAATATCAATAAGGTTACGGAACTTCAGGACGATTCTTGGAATCAACTGACTTGGGACACAGGTTGGATCACATATTGGAGTTCTATACAACGTTATCCAGGAAGTCAAGGGGGGACAGATCCGGAATTCCAAGATTTCTCCAGCAAATCTCTGAAGAGCAAAACAGATCATTGATGAGTGGGGTGACATCGGTGGAGGTGCGAGACGCTACTTTTTTCGATGGGGCCCAATAGGTCGCCAGGGCCGGATGGGCTCAACCCGTTCTTTTACCAAAAGTATTGGGGTACGATAATGGATGATGTCACCAGTTGGGTGCGTCGTATATTTGCGGGGAAAGAGATCCCGCAGGAAATGAACAAGACAACGATGTTCCTAATTCCGAAGGTGGAATGTCCCAAGTCGCTGAAAGATCTTCGACCAATCGCTCTTTGCAATGTGGTTTTTAAGGTGGTCTCGAAGGTAGCAGCAAATCGCCTAAAGGGTCTGTTGGATGGTATAATCTCGGCCTCTCAGGGGGCGTTCTTCCCAGGACGTTCGATCCAAGATAATATTATCTTGTCCTATGAAACTTTACACTTCCTGAAGAACAAGAAACAAGGTCGGGAGGGATGGGTGGCCCTGAAGCTAGACATGAGCAAGGCCTATGACAGGGTGGAGTGGGGGTTCCTATGAAGTATGATGTGTGGTTTTGGGTTTGGGGAGGACTAGATCTCACTGGTCCGAAAATGCACGTACTCTATCACGTACAATATTGTGGCAGGCGGCCGACAAGCGGGGTTTGTCCAACCTAAGAGAGGAATCAGACAAGGGGATCCGGTATCCCTATACCATTTCCTATTTTGCATGGAAGGATTCTCACATCTTCTACAGGAAGCAGAACGCGGGGAGGGGGGTGACATACATGGAGTTCCGGTGGCCCCAAGGGCGCCTTCGCCCACTCACTTGTTTTTTGCCGACGACTACTATGTTTACTGCAAGGCGACTACTACAGAAATGGGACGTATGAGGGAGCTACTTCAGATGTTTGAGGAAGCGTTGGGTCAAGAGGTAAATCAACAGAAGTCATCAATGTTTTTTAGTACCAATACTCCGGCAGATCGGCGGGCGGAAGGGGTCCGACTGCTAGGGATTCCAGAGTTACAACAACCATCACCATACATGGGGATCCCAAATATGATGGGTCGTAGCAGGATGCAGAGGTTGTAGTATGTCTTAAACAGGGTGCTGTTTAGTAGCGAGAGTGCTGAAGGCTCGTTATTATCCGGAATCCTCGGTGCTAGAGGCAGTCAGGAAACCGAATCAGAGTTACGTCTGGCAAAGCATTTTGTCAGCTCAAGAATTAGTTAAAAGCGGGGCACGACGATTAATAGGGCCTGGGACAATGAGGTCAGTACTTGCCCATCCGTGGTTGACAGGAGTGGAGGCTAGGGTGCAATCGGGGGACCGGGAATTGATGCTCTCAAGGTCTCGGGACTCATGAGACCCGAAGAGAGACAGTGGGACACAACCAAGATCCATACTTTATTCTTTGCGGAAGACCAGAGGGCGATTATGGCAGTGCCTATCAATAGTACAACCATCTCGGACCCGTGGTACGGTGTGAGAGACTACTTGGGACAATATTCCGTTAAGTCGACATATGCTCTGAGTCAACAAGAGCAGGCCACTTTCCATCCATAGACGGATATCTGGACAACAATTTGGGCGCTAGAAGTACTGCCAAAGGTGCTTACAAGTGGCAAAAAATCTTAGGCGTCGTCATGTAGCTATGGAGGCACGGTGTCCGGTATGTTCAGAGGCAGACGAATCCGAGTTGCATCTGCTTGTCGAGTACCCTGTAGCAGTAGAATGTTGGGCTAGGTCTGGCCTGCACGTCCCTCAAGATGCTCAGGATATCAAAGGATGGCTAAAAGACATTCTTCATCTCAACCCACCGACGAATGGTGGACTGATAGGTTGTATTCTATGAGAGCTTTGGAAGGCCAGAAACATAATAGTTTGGGAAAATACTACACAGACGGCAGCCATGATATATCAAATTGCATTCTACATGTAGGCGGGATGGCAGGAGGCCAAGATTAGGAAAGCACAAGCACGAGAAATCCCTCGACAGACACACACAGTGGCACCTAAGACTTGGGAATGCCCCAGTCAAGGTGATTGGGCAATAAATACGGATGACGCTTTGTTTGCAGCGACCGACAAGATGGGAACTGGTTGGATATGTCGAGATGATATGGGACGACTAACGGGGGCCCGTTCTTCCTCATTCCATGGACCTCAGAATCCGGGGTTGGTGGAGGCATATGCGATTAGAGCCGCGTTGACATGGCTACTACAACACCCAAGACAACGGGCTACAGTGCGTAGCGATTGTAATATCATAGTGGATATGGTCAGGAAAGGAGGGCATGTGCTGTCTCCTTTGGGATCGTCATAGATTGTATTTCCCTTTTAGCTAGACTCGAGTGCGTGCAACTCGATTTTATAAACCGGACAACGAACAAAGCAGCTCATTGGCTTGCCAGGGCGGCTTGTTCTTCCCCTGTCTGGAATTGACAAGGGGGTCATATCCCTGAACCTTTTCAACATATCATTATTGCCGATATTTGAATAAGAACTCAAAGGAAAAATCAAATAGAAACCACTCCTTAACGTAAAAAACCGTGTGAACCAATCTAAGTCATTCATTTTAAGAATGGATGGATGAGATGCAATTGATTTGTTGACTGCAAAAAAACAGCACTTTTTAATAAGTGGTAATGACTTTTTAGTAAAACCATCATATTTTTTTTTACCAATTCACTAATTTAATTTTTCCCGCTTTGTTCGAACTCCGATTGGGTTCAAACTTGCGCCATTAGTTTTGTTTTTTCAAGGGCTTTCTATCAAGATCAGTCATGAATATATTTTGAAGCACACATTTTTTTTATTTCGCGGCTGATTTTTAAAAAAAAGTTAAGTCTGAGTAATTTTTATCAACATTATACACTGGGTTTATCAACACTATACACTGTGTTTATCAACACTGAACACTAGTTTATCACCTCATTTTCCAAAATCGAACATGATTTTTATCACATCATCACATGTTATTTTATGAACACTAAGCACTAGTTTTATAAACACTAAACATTATGTTTATCATTAAATTACATGTGTTTTTATCATCCCATCACATGTTTTTTATCAACACTAAACTCTAGGTTATCACCCTTATTTCGGGGCTGATTTTTAAAAAAGTTAAGTTTGGGTAATTTTTATCAACACTATACACTGAGTTTATCAACACTATACACTGGATTTATCAATACTGAACACTAGTTTTATCACCTCATTTTTCAAAACCGAACATGATTTTTATCACATCATCACATGTTTTTTTATAAACACTAAGCACTAGTTTTATCAACACTAAACACTATGTTTATCATTAAATTACATGTGTTTCTATCATCCCATCACATGTTTTTTTTTATCAACACTAAACTCTAGTTTATCACCCTTATTTTTAATTGAACATGATTTTTATCACCTCATCATCTGTTTTTTTATCACCCCAGTACATGTTTTTTTATCAACATTTAACACTAGTTTGATACCCCGATATAAAAAATTTATTAGTGAAGATTTATCAACACTCAACATTGTTTTTATCACCCCATTATAATTTTTTATTTTCGTGCTTCAAAATATATTCATGATTGGTCTTGATTTAAAGCCCTTGGAAAAAAAAAATATTGGCGCAAGTTTGAAGCTAATCGGAGTTGAAACAAAGCGGGAATGATAAAATTAGTGAATTGGTGAAGAAAAAAAATGGACACTTGTCCACATGGCACCATGCTATTACAATTATGTCATTGCTTGTGTGAGAAAAGAAGAAAGTGGGTTAGTTTATGGTGGGATTGGGGTGATACGTGGCATTATGGTGAATGTTGGATCTTAAGGGAGAATGGTTATGATTGGTTCACACAGGTTTTAGGATAAGAGAGATTTCTATTTTTTTAGAATAACCATTGCAATTGTATTAGACCATAAGAAGACAGTTTGGTGGGTACACAAGCGTACTCCACCTACATAAACAAAACCAACTAATAAACAGAATTGAAACGAAAAGCAATAAATTCGGCTCTGGTAATTGGTTTCGGACGAAGGGGATATCTGCAGTAGCGTTTGGTGACACCGGTGCAACATGCTTCTTCCAAATGGGACGAGGCGAGCCAACCAAATTTAGGGGAATACTGGTGGACCTACATCTCCCCTGGTGTGTCAGCGTGCGTCGTCCTCCCTTGATTGATAATGGTAGGGCTCCTGAACGCGGGATTGCTGACTCCGGATTGGCAGGGGAGACAAATATCAACTGAAGATGGTGCCGTCTCCATCCATCCGCCGGGAAGGGGCCAAAGTTGACCCACCCCTCCCCGGGCCCCCTCAGACTCATTCCTTCAGGCGGGGGTGCTTGACGCCCCCGCCGCTGCTGCCTGTGACTCCCTATCAGACGCTGCCGAGTCTCTTACTCGATCTGATCTTCCTTCCTTTCTAGGCATTTCTTCCCAGAAAGTGTCAGACTCATCTCCTTCTGCACCCATTCGGACGATACCGCATCGGAATCCGTCTCATAAGTCTCTCCCGCTCCCTCCCAGGCCTATATCGCGGAGATGGCGTCCGGGGCCCCCCCCGACCGCCCTTATTCCTTGCCTCCCCATAATTCCAGTTCGTGCCCGGGATCGCCTTCCCATGCTTGGCCTTCTCCAGGGCCGACCTCGGGCCCCCCGGGGCACGCAGCGAGTGACCTCTGGTCCCACCCGTCACCGGGCACGACGGGAATAGGTGTCCCGCACAGCTACATCCACAACAATGATCCGGTAAATACTCATAGGAAACATGGAGTAGTGTCCGTACCTGCGATTCCGATAGCCGGAACCAAAGCTGACTCTGCAGAGGATGGCGGATATCTGCCCGGATTCTGATCCGCATAAAGTCTCCTCAGCATCGCCCCGAGCCGTCCACATCCACTGCCTGACAGGTACCCATAACACATCCGATCCGAAATCCCACCTCTCTGTTCCAGGCTCCCACTGGTAAGTTGGAGACCCTGGCCCAAACCGAGATCTGATGGAAGCTCAGCTCGCTCACCTGCATATGAGCTCGCAAGTCCATAAACAGGACCAGGCACTCCCAGAACGCCCATGGTTCCCCAGCCAAGACTCGCGCACGCTCCCGCGCCGTGCGGAAGAAAAAGCCAACCAGGCCCCCTCTAGAGGGCGAGCCTCCACCTTCATTCCCCATAAATCTTCCATTCTTTCCACCAGAGATTTCCAGAAAAACCGCTTCGAGGTCAGAACCTTAGCGGCGAGAGCAAACTGGAACTGCCCTCCTTCCTTAGCAATATCCCCTGTCGGGACGACTACCTCCCTAATACACAGGGAGGAGAGACGTGTGCCCAAGTCCGGCACCCCCCTCCTTTCCTGTCTCCTCCCCGAGGCATTCCTCACGGTCACCCAGGCCCGACCCTGTCTCCGGCCGGCGAGCCTAGGCTCTCGGTGTCAACCCCATCCCTTCAGGGCCAGCCCGTCCCGCTCCATATCGGGCCACCCACCTTTCCACATCACCCGGCCCAGACGGGCCGTTCCTACCGCCCCGGCCCGCTCTAGGGACCCAGTTGTCCTGGCCCAAACCTGCACGACACGCATCCCCCATGAACGTCCCCCCGCGGCCCAGCCCAATCTACTGTCCCCCATCCGGCCCAGTCTCGCTAGGGTTAGCCCCTACCTCGACCAATGCCTTACCCTTCCGCCGTCGCCGCTCCTGCGCTTCCGGAGACTCCGTTTGCGTCTCCTCCGAGTCCACCAGAGTCCGATCCGACGTCCGGCACCCGATTCCATTAGCATGCAGAACTCCCGCCGGCCGGAAGTGCAAGCCATGACGAGCCCTAGCATGCAGCCCCTGTGCCGGACACCTGGTCGACCCCAGCGCCGCACCGGTCCGACTCTCCCCACCACGAGCCGCCTCTCCCGATCCCCGGATCGCCGAGAAGATCAAATCCTGCATCGGGGCCACCCTCATCCACGAATCCACCGGCGAGGAAACAGCCCTTCCAGTCCCGATCTCATCCCTATCGCCCGATGACAGCGGGATCACTTGCACCGCTGCCGAGCCCGATCCCATCGTCTCCACTGCACGAGTAAGGGTGCCGGTCACTGCACCCCCTCCCGCTTCCACGGTCCCGGCTCCTCCAGCCGCAGCCGCCTCTGCATCTGCACCTTCCACCATCGGCAGCTTCTCCACCGACAACGCCTTCTCCATGTCGTCCCACACCTCCGGATCCATAGAGAGAGAAGAAAGCCGGCCGTTCTCCATCCCCTCCAACCAAACCAAATCTAGGGTTTCAGAGAGAAAATCAGAGACAGCTACTTTTCGACCATTATTTAAAATTGGGGATTTCTATTAAATTTCTCCTCTAAGAACTCATATTTCCTATAAAAAAAAACTATTATAAAAATTCAATTCGGTCAAACAGATTTCTTGCCTGTCTATCGACACGTGTCAAAGCGGTTGCTAAAATTTTCTGTTCGTTGCTCGTCAATTCCAACCCTCACCAAACAAAGCCCCAATTCTATTTTATCTCTCAGCAGCTTCAAATTCACACTACACTCAATTTGAGTTCCAGAGTCTCCGTCTTCACAGTTCTCATCCATGGCGGACGATAACACATCAATGGTGACCCAGATAGAGCAGCACCGTACCCCAAATCCTTTGGAGAATCTGCTTTCAATGTTCCAGAATTTCAAGCTCCTATTGCTCCAACCCAAGAAGCAATCCAAATCTGAGGTGGTCGTCGTCAAAGAAGAAGAACCCAGAACCCAGAAACTGGGCGTAGTGAGGTTCCCGGAGAGGCGGAAGTTGCCTGAGCCGATTAAGCTCCACGAGGAGGACCCCGAGGCCACCACTGAGCAGAAGAGCCCCGCCCTCATGTGGCAGGTTTGTTTGTAATTTTATTTATTTATTGGGCGTCGGTTGGTTTAATGTTTGTTTGGTTGCCGAGAAAACTGAAGAGAGAATAGGGTATGGAAATTATCTAGTGCTTCGTTTTATTAGGTTTTGGTTTCATCTTGATAGTTAAACATGTACTAAATCCAAGACTTGATCATGTGAATTTGGGTTGCTCAAGTCCATTGTTTTGCTTGGTATGGCCCATAGTTTGGTGTATAAAGAGTGAAGTTTTCCCTGTACAAGTTGGAAGTTAACAAAATCATCCTTGGCGACCGGCCTTAATAGAGGATAGGGTCGATGAAATCATATGGCTAATTTGCAGTTGAGAAGTTTAGAAGGGGAAAACTCACAGTAAGTTTTGGATATGTAGTTGGAATCAATGCAAACATTTTAGTCTTGAGTTTGTGACAGGTTCAGGATTGGATCATCTGCTAAACATTGTACTATCCATTATCAGCTATATAAAAAGACTATTAACATTAAAAAGAATGATCATTATATGAATAATTGATTACTGACAATCACTCTTTGGCTCCATTATGGTGATTAGAGTTATCCTTCGTTGGGGTTCTATCGAAAACGATCATTTCAATATGATCTTCCCCGGAATGGACCTTCAGCATCAGATCTGCCTCTGTGATTTTTCGTGGTCTAGTCTCTGAAGGATCTGTATTAAGGCATACCCATAGGTCTATTTTTTGGTTTAGTTCTTGTTTCATTTAACTCCTGTCACTACATGAAATGTGATGCAACATTTCCCTGTGGGCTTTTCAGCCATCTAAGTTAAGATCTTTGGATACTTTTTGCCGCAAAATGTAATTATGTGGGAAACAATACTGTGCTTGAAGACTAGAGTCTATGTGATAGCTTATTAGCACAAGATTACATAGAATTTGTACTGTTGAAACCTTTTAAAGAGATGCAGTGCTTTTAGCTTGGTGATCTTGAAACCTTTTTTTATATATAAGTGTGGGTATTTAAACTATTTCAGTACCTTCTAAATGTAAGATTGTTGAATACAGTAAATTCTAAATTCTTTGGTCTGACATGAGATGAAAATAAATTTCCCTCTCAAACCCCCGATTCTATATTATTTTGTCTTCATGGTAGTTTCTAAATCTCATTCTATTTATGATTCATTAGTTCTTCCCATCTTCGGAGTTGGTGATTCTCAACCGTTGAGTTGTGGTGTATACAAACAAAATTATGCTTTTGTTTAGGTTACCTGGTTTTGTATCTCATGGGTTGTGCATAAATCAATTATGCTACTCTGGTTATGCTGGTTGTTTTGATAAAACAATGATTTGCTCCGCTTTCAGGTGTAAGATCTTGTTACCGCTCTTGAGATGCATGCCCTTTGATTATAGCTACTATATCATTCTAATTTATGAATCTACATGATCTCTCAGATTTATGCTGTTGGAGCCTATGTTGTTGCAAGGTGGGCATGGAGTCAATGGCAGAAGAAGAACCTAAAGAATCCTTCGGATAATGATGAACAGAATGATGATTAGTGAATCTAATGTCATATGGACAGAACAGAGCCCATCCCCTCCATATAATTTTTTTTGTGGTTGTCTAATATGAAGTATTTTGTTACATTTTATTTTTTTACTAGCAAGCAATGATTCAGTAGAGCACAATGTAATGTGTCAACTATATTTTTCCATATAATCCTACATTGTATTTAGTTTTATCTGGTTTTTCCAAAAGAATGAAAGAACCTTTGGTGGAGAACTCTGTTTTTAAAGGGTAATTTAATTTTAGTTTTTTTTTTAGTAAAGGGGTATGCATTCATTCAATCAAACCAAACGATACAACATCGAGAGTCAAGAGATAAACCCGATACAAGCTAAGATGGCGGACGGAACCCCCAAATAACACAAGTATTCCGACACATTAAGCTACCTAATAACCTTCTAATACAACAACTAGAAGCTAGATGACAACAGGAGATTCGCTCGATTACGCAAGTCCAAGGGTTTAAATACCGCGGCCGGTGGTTGTCTTGGCTTGCGAGGTGATGACTAGAGTCCTCTTAAGAAACCCGACCCCTCGATAAAACGCTGAACTCAGAAAGGGAGGCCGAAAAGACTCGTTCGTACCCTATCAAAAGCAGCCGGAACGGGAGGCATAAGATCGTTCAGGATTGAAAAGTCTAACTGTAGAGGGCAGGAGCCAAGGGATTTGCAAGATCGAACTTGATCAGAAGATCCTAGATCAGAAACGGAATTATCTCGGCCCACATAAAGGCGACCACAGTTTCGACCCACGAGGAGGCGGCCCCGATAGAGGCCCACGAGGAGGCGTCCACATACGACAAATGAGAGATGCCTTTGAGCCCCGGGAGGAGGAACCACCATACTAGTCGACCTCGATGAGAAAAAGAGAGAGGAGAACCCCAACCCTGCCCATCCCCCACCGGTGAGACCGATTCCGGCGAACGTTGCACCAACCAGAACAAGGTTATTCCCAACGATTCTCGAGCCGAGGATACGTCAGGCTGACTATCCATACCAGGTATGGCCTCAACATACGTTGTGGAAAGAAATTTGGTGAGGGAGGAGGTTGGGTCCGTAGTTCTCAGAACCGGCCAGAACGCACCACGATCCGGCGATATCCGACCAGAGACTACCTCTACGGGTTCCCTTTCCGGTGAAACCCAACATTCGGGAGGGGGTAACCGTTCATGGCGACAAGCGGAGGTCGAGGGAGAGGGAGGTTGGCTGGAATTGAGGATAGCCGATGGTTGAGGGGCAGCGAGGACGGCGACGGGGCTCGGGGGAACTCACAACGGACTCAGACGGTGACAGAAGGAGATTAAAATCTAGTTGACGAGAGACACAGGCCCCCACCAATAGCCCCCATGGCTGGAGCTCGAGCGGCCATCCATAGTGGCAAGGGTTGCAAACATGAGAAGAACCCGTTTAGGGTTTTCAGAGAGAAAAGTTCAGAAGGAAGTTTTTAAGTTCAACGTTAGATTAATTTCTTATTCCTAATATTTAATTTTAGGTTTAATTACCTTAAATATCCCTTATATATTGGTACCACGCCTTTAGTATCCCTTATTTATTGGTAAAACACTGGAGAAAATTTTGTCAAGTTTACACGTCATTTTGATAATCTGTGACCAATTCATTAGGCATGTAATTATTATGTTACCAATACATAAAGGGTATTAAATGATAGATCCTAAAGGTTTGTTACCAAAATGTAAAGACTTTTATTGAATGTTATAAAACATCGGGATGCTAATGATGTGTTACCGATTCAAAAGGGACACAAAAGATAATTGACCCTTAATTTTATTGAAAAGTGCACATGATTACAAAAATAAGAAATTAAAGGCCAATAACCAATATTCAGACTTAGACTAGGACCTCTTGGTATCCTAAATAGGAGACATACTCGCTTATTGTTCTAAAATTTCACGTTCTAAAAAGATCAAACTGAAACAAAATAAATATGACTTTAAGTTGTTTATCATGCATATTCTCACTAATATGATTCGTTGCCTGAATTGCATTCTTCTTACTCATAGCTTTTTTGTGTGAAGGTGACAAAGTCTAAACACATATTCCCTTTATGGTATTGGGTACGATCTCTACAATCAGGATGAACAAAAAAAATTGTGAGTACGTCTGAGATGATACCCTACATTCTTGGTCCATCAGTCTTATAATGTTTTTTTTAAATATAAGTGAGAATGAAAATCGAGGAATGAGCTAGTGAAAATTTCGACCATTACTGAATGAGTAAGTACTCCTCAAACCCTACCAACTCAATACATACGCGGTCAATGTTCATGACACCTTGCGAACTGACGCACAAAAAGGGGTACGACAAGTGTACCAGTCATCAAGTAGTATTTTGGACTCTAAGTTCCGGATTACCGTATCTAAGGGAGCAAAAGACAAGAATTCACTATCACGTTCATTATTAAGTTGTTTCTTTAAGAAAATAGTTTTGGTTATGAAATTCTATTTGTAAAACGAGTAATTAAAAGACAAGTAAAGTAAATTGATGATTGAGAAGAGGTTTAAGTCAGAGAAAAATAATAATCCAGGGCATGGTTTCATATAGATCATTTCTTGATACTGAACACATATAATTATTGTGAAGTTGATATTGACAGCGGATTATCTTTAATCTAGCTTAACTTCGGCCGATAGATTAGGACCCTAATGAACTCTAACCGCCTAGTTTTTTCGAATCAAGATTAGAAAGACTCCTAAGCACTACGATATGTGATAACTTATAACTTTCAATGTAAATCTATGTCTATTGTAATTGTATAATTCCTACTATTTATAGATAAGTTTTAAATTCAACTTATGATTGATTTTAGGCTAATTATGATCTTTATCTTTTGAGTATTATACCCTAATTCAATTCAGTTATCAGAACTACATGGGAGATAAAGCATTAATGACAAAACAATCATAAACCTTAACCTAGATTCACATTCACAAAAATTAAAGATCTAATCATCCATAACCCTAAATTATGGAGGTTCAGTTGTTCATAGTGAGAGTAGACAAAAAAAAAAAAGGATAAACTTCATCTTACTATCCTAAAAATAGATGTGTTTCGTCTCACTACCCTAGCCATAGTTTGTTGCACCTCACCACCCTAACTATAAGTTTAATAACAGTTTAGTACCCGTCGTCAATTTTCCATCCATTTTGGATGAAAAATGGTTATGTGTCTAATAGATGACCCCTAATTTTAAAAAAATGACAAAACTACCCCTCATTCATTTAACTCTCTCAACAAATTAATTATACAATAAATAAATATGATTTAAAAAAATCTAGAAAACTTAAAAAATTAAAAGTCAAAACATTCATTAGCTCTCTCATCAAACATTAACACAATCACAACTCTCTCATAATTGTTCATCTTCATCTCCTTCCCCCCTCTGTCTCCGGGGACCTCGCCCTCTTTGCCTTCGCGTCTTGCCGGAGTTTATCTCGTACCGTGGTCTAAGCTCAGGCTCGCGTTTCGGGTCGTCGATCTCCGACCGTGCTTCGGCATGACGCTTATGCGCGGACGAGGAAGAAGCGCAGGCCTTGACGGAGCTCGGATCTGGCCGGAGCTTCTCTAATCTCTCTTTCTCAACTTCATTAAGCTCCAAAAACGAGCCTGCCAGAGTCGCTGCCGCGCTCCCCTGCTGCCCACCACCGTCTTCTCCGCGCTCTTGTTCTAACGTACTCGATTAGGGTTTATGTTATGGCGGCGTCACTCCTAGCATGAACTCAGTTCTATTTTTTTTTCATTTTGTTCTTGATAATGCTTAACAAAACCGATCTGGCTAAGATTTTGGATTTGATTTTGTTGTTGGTGTTTGTTGAATTCATGGCTGAGAGGATGGTTTTAGCCCCATTTTGGATTTTCAATTTTCAGATTTATTTGATTCCGTAGAGTTCTGCGAGGTTGTGTTCTTCAATTTTTAGATCTACCTTAATTCATCGTTGTGGCTATGTTTCATGATGTGAGGTTGTTGTTTGATTCCATGCCTGTGGGTATGCTTGAGAGGAAGACACACCAGATCTGGACACTTTTTTTTTAATTCTTGTAAAATAATTCAATAATTGAATATTGAAAAACAATAAAAGAATGAAATATATATGAAATTAAAAAAATTATAATAAAAACTGATTTTTAAAATAAAAAATATATTTTTGTAATAAAAAGTGATTTTTCAGAATAAAAAATGATTTTTATAAAAAACTGAATTTTTATAAAAAAACTGAATTTTTAAAAATAAAAACTGATTTTATAAAACTAAAATATTTTTATAAAACTAATAATTTTTTAAATAAAAATATGATTTTTTAAAATAAAAATATGATTTTTTAAAATAAAAATATGATTTTTTAAAATAAAATGATCTAAAAAAAATAAAATTTGATCTTTTAAAATAAAATTTGATGTTTTTAAATAAAATCTGATTTTTTAAAATAAAATCTAATTTTTGTAAAATAAAAAACGGATTTATATAAAATAAATAAATAAAGAATTTTTGAAAACCAATGGCATGCTTTTGAAAATTTGAGTGTTTGTGAGGGGTATTTTGGACTTTTTACCATTTTCCATCCAAAAATGGATGTCAAGTTGACGACGGGTATGAAAGTGCAACTAAAAGCTTCGTTAGGGTAGTGAGGTGCAACAAAGTTTGGTTAGGGTAGTGAGACGAAACACAAGTATTTTTAGGGTAGTAAGATGAAGTTAATCATTTTGATTCATAATATTCAATAAAAGTTTATACAAGTTACCAGTATAATCATACAAAGGTTGTTCTTTAATTTTCGTTCTTTGATCTTTCTATCTCCAAACTCTCTATCTCTCTCAATCTTCATAGAAAATAAGATATCAATAATAAAGGGTGAAGTATGAAGTACCAGATATCGCAGTCTAAAAGATTCAATTTTCCTTAAATACTAGTCAAATTCGCAGTAATAAACAAAATCACAAAACAAGCTTTTTTGCTGCTTGGGCACGGTTTCCTGGCCGATATCGACCATGATCCCGGACCCAAACCGTGGTCCTAACTTCTTGTCTGTTTTGGAATGGAAACTGGCACGAAATTCAGAATGAAACCGACCTGGATGTGGAAAGGTCTTGGGAAGGATCCCGAATCTAAATAGTGCATAGATATTTGGGTTATTATCATACGAGTACCCTAAAAATACTTGGTTTTCATCCGAGTACTCTAAAATTCTTTGTGACATTTAAGTACCCAAACTTAACATTGTGTTTCAAATTAGTACCCGCCGTTAGTTTCAGTCTATTTTCCATCCAAAACATTAAAAGTCCAAAATACCTCTCTCATACACTCAAATTTTCAAAAATATGCCATTGATTATAAAAATTTCTTTCTATTTATTTATTTTATATAAATCAATTTTTTTATTTAAAAAAATCAATTTTTATTTAAAAAATCAGATTTTATTTTAAAAAAATCAGTTTTTTTTTTAAAACAGTTTCATTTTATAAAAATTATTTTTTCTTTTAAAAAATCAGTGTTTTATTTTTTAAAATCAATTTTATTTTAAAAAATCAGATTTTTATTTAAAAAAATCAGTTTTTATTTGTAAAAAAACAGATTCCATTAAAAACAGATTTTATTAATTTTGAATTTTATTTTCTGAAATTCTTTTTATCAAATCAGTTTTTTTTAATTCTTTTCTTTTTTTTATATCAATTTCTTTTTTCTGTTTGTTCACTCCCATCTCCTCCACCGATCCCCAATTCCTCCCCAATCTTCATCTTCAATCTTCATCTTCAACAATACCCAATCCTCTCTTTAACATGGGGTTTCTGTTCAGCACTTCAATCCCATCTACAAAACCTACATCTCCCAAATTTCATCACATACTCACAACTCACAAGACGAATCTCGATCCAATTATCAAAACCTTGAGTACTGAATCCCGTAACTGACAGAGAAAAAAGAACAAAACTAATATCATGTTCTGTATATAAAAAGTTCATCCTCATGTTCTGTATATTAGTTCATCCTCATACTAATATCATGTTCGTTGCTCTAGATCTGCGCCCCAACACTGTCATAGACGTCGGAGCAAGTAGGGACGTTGCTGGAGACAGTTGTTGCAACACGTCCCCTTGCTCTCTATATATAACCGACGCGCGATTTGGGAGAAGAAGAACCACCATTGAAGGCGATGTTGTGGTCGGAGAGGGTGAGGAAGAAGAACACGAGAGGGCGGCGGTGGAGCAAGGCTTGAAGCTTCTATGATGGCCGGCGACGAGCTTGTGAGGGGGTGAGGTGAGGGAGAGAAAAAAAGAGAGAGAGAGAGATCTGTACAAACACAAAATTAGGAGTTAGGGTTATAAAAAAAATTAAGAGAGCAAAGGGTAAAAAAAGAATTTTAAAAAAAATTAAGGTCATGTGTTGTGCACATGACCATTTTCCATCAAAAATGGATGGAAAACTAACGACGGGTACTAATTTGAAACACAATGTTACGTTTGGGTACTTATATGTCACAAAGTATTTTTAGGGTACTCGAATGAAAACCAAGTATTTTTAGGGTACTCGTATGATAATAACCCTAGATATTTTAATGCCCTTTGATTTGATACCTTACGAGCAAGAACTCGTATTACAAAGTTATGCCCTTTCAAAAGATCAGTTAGATTCTAGGACTCCTTAATCTGATTTTCATTCCATTTTGTCCTCTTTTCAGTCCAAGAACCTACAATTCATCAAAAATACAAAATACCCATATAAAATAGTAGAGAACGAATTAGAAATGTTGCTAAAATTCCATCTAAACTCGATAAAATATAGTACTTTAGGTGTTAGATGTGTTTGCATCAGTTCACGACGTGATTGCTTTGCAAACCTTGATAGTTAGAGATACCCCACAAAAAGCTCTTTACCTACCGCAAGAGATTTTCATGACAATGTAGTCCATATGGCTATGATCAATTTCTCTGATTATATATGGATCCATGAAGCGATCTATTTGTGTGCAAAAATGAAAATGATATATGTATCACCACACACTATTGCCCTAAAGAGTGAGAAACATTTCTCATATTTAGCCTTGGTTAAAATAAAGGTTAACAAAGTTTTGGGTGCCATAAATGTAATTAAGGGCTCCGAAAGAGCTACCATATCGTTGATAATTATGGTGAAGTTGACCAAGACAGATTGAGTAGGAACTATATTTAAACCTAGTTGTTGTGCAGCGAGAAAATCAACAGAAGACGTAGAAGCTCCAGAATCAACCAAGATAGAAAAATTCTCTTATTAGCCTTTCTAGAGTTTCTTATATACTTGTGTTTGGCACCCTCCTCCATTGAGCATAGATGCTCCACTTTGAAGCAACAAAGGTTATGTTCTTCCAAGTGCTCTAATAAACCTTCGTGCAAGGAAGGAGGGTTCTTCAATATGGCTTGGAAATGCTCATCCTCAGCTTCAGCAACAGTAACTTGATACAGTCTTTGCTTGTTGGGGCAGACATGGTCCTTGATATACTTGGCAGGACAAGTGTAACACATTCATTTCCTTGTTCTGTCATCAGGAAAATGAGGGTTTTGTCTATGCATAGGAGGGTTGGCTTGTTGGTTTTGGGATGGTGGTTGGGGTTGAGGTTGGGATCTGGGTTGAAATTGACCTTTATGCCTTGTATAAGAAGCTTGTAGTGCAGCTTGGTAAGTTTTAAGTCTAGTTTCCTCTTGTCTGACCATAAACATTGCATGAGACATTGATCTGGGTCCCAAAAGTTGTACACCAGCCCTCAAATTGTGAAACAAGCCACCCACAAAATGTGATATGAAATATTCCTCACCAAAATATGGATATTTGCAATGCATCAACACTTTCAATTCAGTGAACCTGTGTTCATATTCCTGCACAAAACCATTTTTCTTGCAATACTGAAAATCAATTTGAATGTCCTCATGACCACTAGCCTCAAATTTCCACATCAAGTCATGGAAACATACTGGGAAGGAATTGGTGATGAGGTTCCATGGATATCTGTCTTTGATTATAAGGAAAGAATCTACTGGGATTTGTGACTAGTGGTGGGAAGTAAATGGGTGGGTAAGGATGGTGTAAGACCTCAGATTCAGCACGAGAAAATACAGGTTGCAAGTTCGAAGGAGCAGCAACGATGTTCTTACCCTTATCTCCCGGGTCAAGAAGAGGCTGACCATTACCATCAAAGCACTGGTTGGAAGAGATCTGTAGCGCTGGTACTTGTGCTTGCTGGAGCATGAGAGTGTCTAGCTTCTTCTTCTTCAAGGCCTCCATTTCTGCTCGCATCTCTTTTATTGATGATTTCTCAACTGGGTTTTCTGGGTTGTTCTCGCTAGCCATAGTACTCCACATGCGCGTAGATGATCGCTCTGATACCGCTGATACGTAGATTAATATCTTGAGCTTGAATGGGACTCAATATTTACAGAAAAGGAGAATTTTTGATTGAATTTGGGAAAATTAATTACAGATAAGATAAGCTTTAAGAGCTCCTTTTTCTACAAAACTAGCTACTGAAATGTAAGAGACAAATTCGATACTGAAACCATAAGCATCGCTATCCTTTTGTAGTGGACCTCTGCGAAGATTTATCGTGCTCTATTTTGCAGGACCACCTGAGGAAGACACTACGTGGCAACTAACGCAGGAAGTCGAAGGAGATTAAGACATGTGGCACGTCCAACCGTTCTCAGCAACTAACTTCACTTACTCGAAGCGCACTGTTTTATTCTTCTTCTTAAAATGGACAAACGAACTTGCTTGTGAAGCAAGCAATCGTGACATTCCTTGATTGGTTCAATACTTGTGATGAAATTGGTACAAATTACCCTGTAAAGAATTTGTATCAAACCTTTGACTCCTTACCTTGTATAAGTCCAGGCTCTGAACTTTCAATTTTTAGATTTGACCTAACAGATCTAATAACTGCCGGGATTGAATTTCAGATCATGATTTTCATACTAATTATTTAATAAGTTAGAAAATTAAATTCACATTGGTTATCTTTATAGTTAACAACTCACAACTTGAAAATAATGATTTATAGTTTTGAATTATTAAAAATTGCCTATAATTTGTTCTCTCTCGTTTTGGGAACCTGACCTAGCTCTAGCCTATCCGCGCCGCTATGGAGCTTCCTTCTACCGCTGCCGCTGCTGCGCCGCCTAGGGTTATCAGTTTTTCCGTCCCCGTGTTCGACTGCCCCATCCCATTGACTTCCTCGCAGACTACGTCTGGTGCGGGGTTCAAATACGAATGGAAGTGGATGACTATTCCACAACCATCGGTGCCTCTCCCTCCTCCCGTTCCCTTGGTGACTTCGTCAACTCATGTCCGATCACCATGGACCCTCCTCCCTCTATGCCGGTGCTACCTGCCCTCCCTACTCCGGGTGGTATGCAAAATCTTCCGTCATCATCCTCTCCCCTCCCATACGCCTCGGCCTTACCTCATCTGCTAGTGCCTTCAGCGGACTCCTTGGCTCCGATGGGGTCCTTTGGCCCGCCAGGGTTACCCCTTGACCCCCCTGTTGCGGCTTTCTATCGCCATCGTTGGGAGAGCCGACGCTGGGAGCGACGAGGTCCGGAGTCTTGTGCTCCAAGCTACAGGTCCCCTCCCCGTGGAACAAACCCTAACTCGCATCTCAGGGTTCACCGCCACCAGCACCACACCCGTCATCACCACGACCTAGCGCTGGGGTTTGAGAGGTCTGACGTTGGATCTAGGGCCCCGACCTATACCCCAAGCCACGGGATCCCTCATTGCCTGAACCGGGGTCCTTCGGATAAGGCCAGCCACGACCTTGCTCTAGTGTCTAGGCACTCTACCGGAAGGTCTAGGGTTCAGCCCATGCCGTTTCCATTGAGATCCCTGCCTTCTCGCCTGCCGAGGGGAGGGGAGAGGGACCTGATGGAATACTCGGCATCTGTCGAGGTTCTAACGGTGAAGGCCCGGTATTAGGGATGGCCCCGTGACGGCTTCGGGTGTGTGGGAGCATGGTGGAGACCTCGTCGCAATGGATCACCCGGCGCTGGATCTGGAGACGGATAAGAGCATGGCTTCCCGCCGGTGGGCCTACACCAGGAGCTGTTGGACGTCTAGGCGGGTCTGCTCAACGAATTGGCGGTTCCCCGCACCAGGCTACGGGGAAGATGGCTAGGGGTCCAGCAAGGGAGTCGGCCAGAAGGCCGGCTTGGTCGGGTCTCTCGAGACGTTATCCGCACTATCTTCATCAGAAAGGGCTACTACGGGCTTCCCTGGTGAGGGGACCTCGGCCCAGTAAACGACGACGTCTACTAGAGGCCGAGATGGAGCAGGCATGGTTCGGGGTGGAGATCTGATGGACACTGTACCGCGAGCGATGACATTGGACCCGATACCTACTGCTAGATTATCTCAACAGGGGGGATCGGCATAACAATGGACCCGATACCTAATTTGGGTCCCCAAATACCCGGTTGGACGTCCCAGTTCGTGCGGAAACAGTTGCTGGGAATCTGAAGATGGTGCCATCTAGCGCTGGGTGGACGATTCATCAATTGAGGGGATGAAGCCCCACCGGGAGGAATGAGGCAGCATCGCAGCATCGGGGACTGGCCCTGAGAGGGGTCCCCGGACGATGCTTGCCTCCCACCATCACCATTACCGTCGAGGTCACTCCGGATCTCCGGTACTCTGTTCCCCCAACTCATATTCTGTCATTGCCCATAGGGCACCAATCCAAAACCGTCAAGGACGGTTCTACTGTGAAAAGAATAACGAACATTCCTAAATGTTCTTGCCATGTTCTTCGTAGGCAGAGAGTCTCTGATACATTCTTATTGTCTTTAAACGTTTGGTTAATAAAATTCTGCGCCTTTCGCTAAAAAAAAACTCAACTTGAATTTGCAACATCATACGTTCAAGTTCAAGGCCCATAAAGCTCAAATGGAGTGACCGAAGAAAGATGACAGTATAATAGTACAGCTAAAAAAATTACTGAAAGTTGTGAACTGCTACTCTCTGGACGCGAGTTTGTTTCCTTGACCTCAATTAAAATGAATCAAGTGGACAGTTGCGATAGTTACATGCCCATAAAATCATTTTTCATAAGAACTATTCATCATCTATTTTACAATTCAACTTCACCGGTATCCTTTACCTAATATTTTCCAATAGAAGCAGAATCATAAGGTGTCTATTCTGTACAACACCTAATCTTATTCGACAATGTTAAACAGTAGCAAAATACGGGATAAATGTATGAGTTGATTTCTCGGACGAATCAAATCTAAAATGTCCTACGGCTAACTCTATATATGCTGCTTTGTACAAACATCCCACGGGTCCGTCTCTTTCTTTTATGCACAGAACATCTTTAAAAGAATTTCATACCATCAAAACTGTAATCTTGGGCCCATCTATTGTCTGCTTCCCTCGGCCTCGAAATAACTATCATAAATTGAAAGCCGGTCAAACGCATCAAAATTTGCCTTTAATCCCACAAACTGGCTACTCAACTGAGCACAACCAGCATCCGGCCACCTGCACCCTCCATCTCGAGGACGAAACGGGCATATACTCTCACACACTCTACCAATGGAACTGCTGGAAACACCGTCTTCGATAACTGTTATTGAAACAGATACTTCTGATTTTTCATCTTGTTGTTCATTAGTATACTTCTGAGAAGTTTCTATTCTACTGTTTTCAATGTCAACAGTGCAATCGCCATTGTCTGACAAGTGAACCTTGCACCCCAATGACTGTATTGCTCTCTTTATCGCTGCACTTTCCCTGGTGGCTTGCTTTGCCAATTGCACAGTTGTGCTGTTCAGATGCTTCTCTTTTTGCAATTCGGCATTTACTGATTCCATGCCTATGCTTATTTCTTTAGCTTTCCTGTCAGCCACTTCCTTGGCCTGCAAGCATTTTTATCGTCAACTCCAGGAGAAAGATAAATAGTGGGGAAATGAGACAGAGATTTAGTGGCTTATGGCAAGAACAGGAATCAAAGATTTCAAAAATGTTATAACCATAACAAGTCTTCTTTCTTGGCTGTTCATGTAATATGGGTGATATTCAGTAACCCTAAAATATGAGGATGATTGATTACCTTCTGCAAATCAGAGAACCTCAGGACCATATTCCTATATTGAGCTTCAACCTCCCCAGTATGAGCTTCGGTGGGACAAGCCCACCGAAGATGAAATTCAGGCCAGAGAGTTGGCGCCAAAGCTGCGGCTGGTGGTAATAATGGACCATTTTGTTTTGATGGATCATAGAAGAGGTTAGAGTGAACGTGAGACCTCTCTGAAGTACGAACATCAGCCAAATATGCCCACAAGCATCCACAAGCTTCAGATATCCCATATTGCTGTCTCTCTCTCTCACTGAAAATTTAGAACAAACAATTAGAGACAAAAATAGCCACAAAAAGGAAGGAAGAAGCTTCTACTACTCACAGGGATATACATATTCTATACCTTCCAACACAATCTAAAGTCTCATTTTTTAACCCTATAATTTAATCCCTCGCATAAACTTCAAGAAAATATACTATGTCTAGAATCTTTCATTATTCTACCTCCAAAAATATCCACCTAGGTCCAGGGTTTCCTATACCTTGCTATCAACTGCACATGTATATGATATGACTGCATGCGTTATATAGGACCTAACATGGTCGTTCTAGCAATTCTTTTTATTTGACATGTGACTTGTGAGCCATTGTGGCATCTACAATCAGATTTGCCCCTCCGCAGGATATTGCATTATGTAATCAAGTATGTGGTAAAAACTGTCCCGACTGAAACTCCAATGACCAAGCCGAAACAAACAACCTAGGAT
The DNA here is from genome assembly GCA_963921825.1 of Erodium maritimum. Classification (NCBI taxonomy): domain Eukaryota; kingdom Viridiplantae; phylum Streptophyta; class Magnoliopsida; order Geraniales; family Geraniaceae; genus Erodium; species Erodium maritimum. The sequence goes on from OY997588.1 coordinate 117,010,870, forward strand.
TATTAACAATTCTATTATAAGAGTTCAGATATTATCTTTGCATGTTCCACCATATGATTCCTTGCTAATGAACATAATAATTTATATAGCTTGGCAGCTCTATTACAAATCTGGATGTCTTTTGGTTCTCACCAATGAAATAAAAAGAAATTCCAGGCATAACATGAAATAAAGGCATAAAACCATTCCCGTAGCAATCACACAGATCTATATACACTTAAGCTTTCGCAAGTCTTCTGGGCTACTTAAAAAATATTCTTTGAGGAGTTAATACTTGACTAAATTTACCTGTTACAAAGGAAGTTTCCAAAACGACAAGAAAGCACACAATCCAAGAAATCAACCAAGAAAGCCTGAAGCACCAGATAAGACACAAATCAGCAAAATAGATTGACATGACAGATGCTTAATCAGACAAAACCATGTGTGTAACCGAGAAATTAATACGATGAAAGAACTAAGTTACATACTGTGGAGAACTGAAAAGCAAAGGGATACATCCGCATTACTTGTGAAACACAGTCAACCCACTGCAGAATAAATTCAAGTGAAAATCCATTATTAATTCAAGAGAAACGAGGATGTGAGCAATATGTTAACAGCAATGACATGGCAACCAGCAGTTACACAATGTTTAAGAGAATAATAAATATAATGGTGCTCTATTTAAGAAACCCATACATGCAGAAACATGAATAGAATTGTTGATTGAGATGTTCCAAAAGTCAGGTATGAACTATAACTACATACTAGAGAGAACAAACAAACCTGCAAAAATATGGGAGAAAAATTGTTTGAAGTCTGAGCATGAGAAGAACTAGGAGTTTGAGATGATCCCCCAGGTGATGAAGAAAAACTCCCTGCAGAAGATTGCCTAGGTAACTCGAAACCTCCAGACATAGGCATTCCTAAACGATCTGAAAAGGGGTGACCAAATGCTAGCCAATCTTTTTCTACAAGTGCCTTTACCACGTAAATAAAAAAATATCAGGATTAGGGTAGGGCAAAGTAGGACAAAGCAATTTTGAAACAGTCGAATAATGTGAAATGAACCTGGAATCCTGTGAATGTCCGGTAGTATGGATCAAGTAACAAATTAGCAAGTGAAATCAATTGAGTTGTTCGATCCCATCCATCACTACAAATACAATAGAACATAATTTATATCCAAAATGATTATAAAATAAACAAGTGGTACAACTTAGAGAGAAATTGTTTAGCATAAATTTAAGGAAAAGAAGCCTTGCAAAACTTAACCCAACCCAATAGTTAGCAACTTCCACAAACATAAAATAAAACGGGTACATCACACAAGAACGAATTCAATAAAATAAACCAAACCAAATTTTGCAAAAGAACTGAACGGATACTGTAGAAATACTTGCAAAATATAGTTATGTGAAGAGAGATATTAAAAATGAAGCCTACTTCCCAGAATCATAAACTAAAACCATAGAAGACACTAGCGGCATAAACTGTATGTAAACCCAGATTTACACATTAAATGGCAAGATTCAGATGCTTTGATGGGTATAAGCTGCAGTTTTTCAATAGGTCACTAATAGATGACTGAATTCTAGAGCGTCACTATCAACTATTCAGGTTTACTTACTCTCTAACAATATACTCTACCAAATTAAAAAGATCAGGAAGCCTGATAAAGTAAAACTTCTGTCAAACAGACCTTAAATATGAAAGTATTGTCTAACGAGAAAAATAAAACCCTATTTCAGCATAAAATAAAATAAAAAGGCATGCAAATATCTTTCCTCCAAGCTTTCATTAGAGTATTCGTATCATCAATCCTCAAGATGGTATTTAAACATCAACTATTAGATGCATATCCTTTCCATGAAATGCATTTCAAAAATTTGATGGAATATGTATTCTGCATATCGAATCAAAAGTAATTCTTTACAAGAGATGGGCATGAACGTTTATTAAACAGACCAGGAATTAGTCTACACGTCCTAGACACTTGTTTTTCATTTTTTAAATAATTAACTGTAGTATCTTATTGGCAAGAATCTGATTTGCTTCTATTCACACTCTTAGTTTTCCTTGCACTAGAACACTCGTCAAAGGGCACACTTCGATTCTAACAATAATTTGCACATTCTAAATTCTAATAGGTTAAATGAGACCCCGGAGAATTAAACAAGGATTTGACTATGCCTGTAAATTGCCATCAACAAATGATAGTTTTTTCTCCCCGGTCTTCTTTTCTCCTTCACTTGCTAGAACTGACATCTTCCTGCAACTTCCTCACATCATTTTGTCATATTTCCTTTACGGACACTATCCACCCAAAACAAAAATAGAGAGAAACTACCATTTAGGTTACTTTCTTTCAATGAAACCCTATTAGAATATAGATGGACAAATATCCCATAACCTTTGCAGATTTGCTTTGAAGATAAATTGATGACTTATGATTAAAGTCAAAGACTACCAACCTACAATGTACCAGCACGGAAGCTGATTCCAGAGCAACACGGGCGGCTATCCAAGCTGAACCAGCTAAGACACTCTGCACATGTATTAACCAACCACTGTCTCCAAGAGTTGATACCGAAGCAGACATACTGCTCAGGTTCCCTCCACCCCAGGTCCACCCACCGTTTCTCTGTCAATGAAAAAGACATGAGCATGATCATATACTTAAAATGGGACATTTGTTCAAAAATTAACAAAAGGGCTCTGAACTCAAAAGGTTAGTTTTGTGAATACTATTTCCTTCCCAAAATGAGTATTTTACTTCTTTAATTTTGATGACCCAAAATGTTACCTCTTTGGAAGTCAATTATGCATGAAATGTCAATTGTAATCTTCTCATTTGTTAGTTACCACCACATAGTGGGTTAGCGCATAAAAATATATGAGGGTATGTGTGGAAGTCAAGCTATAATTTCACTCATCCTTAATTTTTACATAAGATCAAATAAGACACTCATGCGGGACGGAGGGAGTATGTAATGTGTAAACATTTCATAATCAATCATTATGACCTGCAGCTAAGTTTCTTTTAAATTCATAAACAAGCAAAGCACTGACGTGAGACTAGCTCAATTCATCAAGATAGGTTAATTCCAGAGTTTTCTGTTAAGAAAGCATGAATGCAACAGAGATCTAAACATCATTGGCTTCAAGTGCCACAAGTAGCTAACACAACAACAAATATAAATTTGGCAACCCTGCACATCAATGCAAGCAGTTTTTCCTGATGGACATTTATGATCTGCTTCATCATGAAAGAGTGACCATATGAAAGGTGGATATTGTAATAACGCCTGCAAGTATCCTACTCTAGAAAAGGGCGAACGATTGATCAACGCATAACAAATGAACTTCATGCAATCTAAAGCTAGTTTTGATCATATGATCATTCACAATTTCACCAGTAAAGATTGCACATAGTTACGACCTACCTTAACAAATAAACTTGAGTTCCCAACATATGGAATAAATGAATAAAACTAACCAAGAATGATGACATTCCATCTGATGACGTGGTGCCATAAGTATCTAAGTAGTCTCTAAGCCGCGCGAGACTCTCCCTCATTGCATGTATGTTGTCTATCCCAAAGAAAACTATCTGATGAAAGCAATACAAATGAAGTGTATCATCAGCACATAGTCCCTGCCTAGTTTTAGAAACATGAGATGCATCACTGCATAAGCTGAAACTTAGACGAACCTCAGATTGAAAGTAATTTGCAGATGACTCTGAGCCACCTCCCATTGCCCCATTAGCCAAGGCATTTTTCCTAGGTCTTGCATCAGCAATATATAGCTTCCTGAAAGAGAATAAGAATTAGCATATCAAAATGCCTTGTGTATAATGAACACCAGCCATTAATTGAACCTGTAGCATAAATAACCAAACACATAGAACCAATTCAATTTGCTCATTAAAAACAGAAGAAGAAAAGGGGATGAGCAATGCCAAAAAAATAAGCAGTCATTAATTCACCTTCGAACAGCTATGTCAGACACCCAACAGATTAGTAATTATTGCACTTCTAATCAACACTGGGCAGATGCTAACAACAGCAGTACCTCTCAATGATTCTACGTATAAATGGGTATCCAGTTACACCATACCATGATTTTGCTTACATGATTGCATTTCAGCGATAATTTAAACAAGACAAACTCGAATATCATATAGTATATGCACAAATTCAGGAAACAAATACCATGAGAGAAGAAATCAAAAAAGCATATATAAGGAAAAACGGTAAATACTATTCATTTACATCAACATAATAATAACAGAGCACAAATGCCTACCTCCGCCCTCTCTTTCCACCACTGAGTTGAGTGCAAAGTGCAGCAACAAGTTTCTCATCAGCATTGCTGCAGATGTACAAGTCAAGAACCAAAGTCATATTCATCTGCTGCAAATGCTAAATGATGAATAAAATTTAGTCCTCGTTTTTTTCTCCAAGAACCGTTGTCTGGCATGTTAGTTTCCCACACCCCCCCAAGTATTTCCCCATATAATCAATAGTGTGGATTTAAGCAGAAACTTGACATTACCTCCTCATATTCATCATGAGACCAACTAGTGGTTGAGAAGAACGTGCAAGGACTGCTCCAGTAACTATAAATGACATGTATAAAGACATCAGTAGAGATATGATATTACAAGCAAAAGTTCTGAGAAAATTTTAAGTACACGCAGGCTAAACAAATACCAGGGTGACACCATGAAACTACGGGCAGACGACACCTTGCGCGGAAGGAAGAAGCCTGAACCACTTCTTCATCTCTAACCTCGATAAATATTCAACTTATCAATAGCAGAATTCCAGTGTAAACGTAAATTGCATCAGAAATTGGTGCAATTGAGAGCAAGAAAATAAAATATGTCTATGCCTTACCTAATTGATCTTGGAACAATTAAGGCAAAAGGGTAACTCTGGCACAGTGCATAGGTGGAATTGACAACACTTATTCTCCATAGCTCATTGGAGACTGTGAATGATCCTTCTTCAATCACAGCCATTGATGCACGATAAGAGTCTTTTCTGAGAAGCCGAAAATATTCATTCAGTAAGCGCACCTTTGGGTTGGTGCTGTTATATTTGGAAGCTCCGGAAGAAAAGGCATAGAGATCCCATACTCGAACTGGTTTTATACATTGCAATAATGCATCAAATACTGCACGCCTCTGTAAGATATAAAAATCAGAGGTATTAATATTCAAGCCCAGCCATATGCATAAAGTAACTCACTGCAATCATTGTCAAGGCCAAATCATATAAAATATCTTAACTTGTAGAAATACTGAAAACAAAATAATCTTCTATAATGCTATAAACATATATATCAATGAATCAAGTTGTGGACAAATTAGCACAATTATATAGCTGATCATGTTTGGATTCTCTTCACTTTTGATACTCTTTTATGTTATCTTCATTCTCAGGAGAGGCTGCCTTATTTTCTTAATGATTTTTTTTCAGCTGATAAAAAAGCACAAATATGTAGCATAGAGCTGCAAGTGCATGGACGGACATTATCTTTTTCAGGAACACCTTAATAAACTAAAGGGGGAATTGCTGAAATGTGCCCTTCTGAATTGGACAAGGACGCAAAACTGCCCAGTGAAAGAAAAAAGGGATAATTGTCCAAAACTACCCTAAAGTTTCGTCCACAAATGAAATAGTGCACAACGTTTCGTCCACGCTGTGTGGCTACCCTAAAGTTTCGTCCACAAATGAAATAGTGCACAACATTTCGTCCACGCTATGTGGCTACCCTATAGTTTCATAGTGCACAACGTTTCGTCCACGCTGTGTGGCTACCCAAAAGTTTCGTCCACAAATGAAAATAGTGCACAACGTTTCGTCCACGCTGTGTGGCTACCCTAAAGTAATATGTTGATTTAGGTTTCATAAGTAATTTCAAGTAATTTTACTAACAGATTTGTGTGGACGAAACTTTAGGGTAGCCACACAGCGTGGACGAAACTTTGTGCACTATTTCATTTGTGGACGAAACTTTAGGGTAGTTTTGGACAATTAACCCAAGAAAAACGTGCCACAGATGGCCTTCTCAATCCTGCATGTTGTCTATAAGATTTTCTTTGAGTTTTAAAACAAAATGACTACTTTGCCTATGCAATATTAAAAAATGAGTACCGACAGTTGTTCCAACCGGTATTAAATAAAAAGATTAGTTAAAAAAATCTAATGTTTTTAAAATTCATTATTCAAAATAAATAAAATTATTGAGATGATGACGTCACCACCCCATTGCCTTCACGGGTATGCAACAAAGAGGACTCGGGGTCAAAAGTTGATGGCTTTGCCACAGGTCTTTGTCTCCATTTGAACGAGTCCACTGAAGTCGAATTCAACTCGAGATGTCGTCGTCAAAGTCACGAAAACTACACCAAGTTATGGTAACTTGCTGTACAAAATTTAGGCCAAATTTTTTATTTTGCCTTATTGTTCAATTCTAAAAGCATGTAAATGATCTGTAGTCAAAAGATAGTGCTCTTATTGGTCACTTTTAATCTTAAGGTAGTTTTCCGCACACGGTCAATACTAAAGGGTAAGTTTTGACAATTAACCCCAAAAAATTGAAAAGACATCTGAGAAATGTATTTGAAGGTTGTTGGCATTTGGAAATCCTGTTTTCGAACTTAGTACAGATTTGTAACAGAGAAATAACTTATGTTATGTATAGGCACGTTATGACGTGTTGGGCTCGCGGTATATGTCTCTGACATCCACATCAAAGGTGCATAACAACCTGGCGTCTAAGGAACAACTTAACTGAGATGCGGAAGAAGCGAAGTAAAGACAGGGAGGTATTGAGAGAAAAAAGAGAGTAAGTGATGGCAATTAGTAGAAAATTTTGAAATGAGCTGAGGTTATTTTTGTCATTTAAGCCTTCAATTTAACAAATTTTGTATAATTCTTAAATAGTGAAAACTTTTGATAGTTAAACGGCTCCCCAAGTAAGGTTTAAATGTTACTGTGTTACGTAAAACGGGGTATGAGTTAGCGTAGGAGAATGTAATTTAAATCTTCAACTAGTTCCCCCTAAATTAGAATGTCCTGTCCCCCTAACTAAAGTCAAAACTATGGTAAGAAGACTATTTAACATTGTGCTTTCCTAGTAACTTATTCAAGGATTAAAAAAAATCGTAAATCAGGGCATTCCGATTCTTTTTTGGAATCGGTCTTATTAATAAATTTTCGAGCTTATAAAAAAAAGATTAAAAAATAGTAAAATCAAGATTGTTGCACGAAGATTAATGTCTTTTTGGAAAAGGGCAAGCTTCATTCCGGTGAACAAAAAAGAGACACAATGCCTAAATAAAGGCAACCCAACCAAACAAAACAGAATTCCGACCCCTCACACTATCTCAAGATCTTTAAAATGGCCTTCTCAAAGGCTTTTGTATATAAGTGTTTTCTTCTCCTACAAAATAACTCATTGATTTTTGTTGCAAGGGTGTCAGCCGCAATGCTCAGCCCATAAAAGATCCTCCAATACCTTTCATTCCAAATTGAATACACGATGCCAACAATAACCAAAAAGAAAGTCCTATGGAGTTTCTTAAATCTCCTAACAAGCAAACTTTTCTCACTCCAAACATGCCACTTTTGATGTATATTCCTAGCTCGAACCCATCTCATCAAATCCCTCGGCACTTGGTAAGAACAACTGCACTACTCTCCTTCTCCACTCCACATATAATTTTTTTTATCGAGATTCACATGTCAGTAATCGACCATGACTCATAACCCAGAATATAAAGGTATGTTTAGGGAACTTCAAACACCCTCGCGTGATATATACTGGATGGACATCCTCTGCCTAGTCTCCATTCTCCATTGGTAGCCTGCTATAATAGAGTAGGTATCTAAGTCGTGCCCCTTACAAGTCTCTCACTCACCCTATCCCTAAACCTTGTAAAAATCCCCTACAGGTTCTTCCAATGCCACAACATTCTGTAACCCGAGTAACCCTCCCACATATTCTTATTCTTGATATCAACATTAATGCTAAAGGAAGGAAATTAAACTTGATATCAACATTAATGTTAAAGGAGGGAAATTAAAAATGTCAATCTTGCCACCATTCAATAGATGTCTTGGATCTCCACCCACACTAATGTTTTAGAGTTGGAAGAGATTTAACATGATATCATAGTCTGGTTTGTCTTTAGCTTGCAGCCCTCTTCCTAGAGGATTGTCTTGATCCAAATTCATGTCTATGATCCTTGATGCACGTGCAACCATTTATCTCAACTCAACATGCTCGTGAGTGGTATAAGTATCTCACATCTAAAATATGTGAATCTTGTCACCACTCATCGACTGAGATTTTGGGCGGATCGGAATGAATTAAGCGTTCACATAGTGTCCTAGTCATGTTTGGTAGTATTAAACTTGTAGCTTGTTTATTTTTGGTCCAAGCGCGACACTTACTCTTGTCCGCCTACAATTGAGGAGTGTTGAAGTGTCCCACACTAAAGAATGTTGAGTCAGTGACTAACTTATATACTAGTTGGGTCTCCACCTAATAGCTTAAGCATTTGGGTTGGAGTAACGGAAATTGAGTAAAAATTGTAATAGTTCCAGAGATGTGGTGCTCTACAAATGAACACAAAACGAAAACAACACTTTCAATTGTTTAAAGATAAGAGTTGTGCAACCATTGGACTAAATCATCAAGCAAAAATATCCTTGCTTAAAAGAATGGACCCAAGATTTGGATGCATGGGTGCTCCCTTCCAGAATGATTATTTTGAAGAATGTTGAGTGATCTAGTTTATCTAAAACTTCGGAAAGCTAGATGGCACCTTTTTCCTCCAGTTAGTCCTTTTCAAGCCACCACGTTGAATCGTTATTTAATGGGACTAAGTTTTGTTCTTTTTTACGAATTAAAAGCATCAGTGTGCACCACTTATATCCACAAACAAATCATAAAATTCATATCAACAACATGAAACCTAAAATACTGTAGTATACACAAAAAAATATATACAATAAATACTTACCTGCTTTGTTCTAGGGCGGAAACCAAATACGATAATTCTCATATCTTTCCCTACAGAATGAATGAGCAACTGTTAGTTCTACCAACATAAATAAAAATATGCATGACTAACAAAGAAAAGGAAACTCCCCCTTTCTAACACATGAAAACTTAGCCTACAGCAGCAATCAGGTCTCTCTTTCTACTCCAATTTTCTCGCTCTTCTTCCCAAATGTTTTCTTCATTTTCTCTTTTTTGGTACGGCACAATATTTTCATGCTTTTGTTTGTTATTACATTAAGGGATAATTGTCAAAACATGCACTAATGTTTCGTCCACAAACGAAATAGTGCACAATGTTTTGTCCACGTCGTCTGGCTACCCTTATGAATCGTCCACGCACTTCTGTTAGAAAAGTGTAACAGGAGAACCTGCATTGACTATTTTGCCCTTTTGGTTTGAAATTCAAAAATAAGAATGAGTTAAAAGACTGATATACACTCAATTTTGCCCTTTTGGTTTGAAATTCAAAAATAAAAAAATAAAAAAAATAAAAAATAAAAAATCAATAAAATAATGAAAAGAACTAAAAACAATTAATAAGAAAAATTGATTTTATGAAAGTAATGATTTTTTTAATTATAAGAAATTAAAAAAATTATTTTATTTGTCTATTTATTTTTTTTTTATTTTTTTTATTAGAAAGGGTAGAATGGTAATGTCTCATGCAAAAGTCAAAAGGAAAAGTCAAAAGATTCATGATAATGGTAAAATGGTCATTTCAGTTATACTTTAACTGCACATATATAACAGAAATGGAATATTCCATTAATTTTTCTAACAGAAGTGCGTGGACGATTCATAAGGGTAGCCAGACGACGTGGACAAAACATTGTGCACTATTTCGTTTGTGGACAAAACATTAGTGCATGTTTTGACAATTATCCCTTACATTAAATATAAAGAATAGAGTGAAGACAATAGAGATGTGTGTGATGAAAATGTAGTTGTTATATCAAAGCATGCTACCGTGATTATTTCATATAATATATTCTAGTTTCGTACATAATTTTTTTTACAGAAACTTGGCAAATTTTGTTCACCACATAAAATCATGAGAAAAATAGTATAGAAGATTAACTTTGAGATCTGCTAGTGCGGTTGATACATGGACCAGGGTCAATAATATCAGATTCATCCCAATCCAATATCATGAATTCTGTACAGAATAGGTATATCGCAAATTATTTAATTTCACATTAGACTTCTCATATATATTATACACCTTCCCTTCTAAACCATACCTCAGAATGTTGTAGTTCACAAAATATTGCTTGGCCAAATACTAAGAAATTAGGATATATTGGGTATTAAAATTCCAGGAACATTAATACATACTAGCACAAAAAGATTATAAGTGAGCATACCTATAACTTGAAGAAGTCGACGTGAAGGAGTTTTTTCAGACTGACGAGGGGTGGATTGGACCTTCACAACCTACATTCCATTCAAGAAATAAGAACAGAATGCTACTCTTCCCTTCTGAGAAATATAACTAAAAATGAGAAGGGCAACAGCAAAACGAGAAAGATAGAGTAACAACTAACCGAGTATACATATACTAGAATATAACATAGCTTACTATTTTGTTGAATTTCTCAATCGTTGCCAATGGTATTGTGCCAAGTCTGACGATATTCCTTGTACCCTCGCTCTTTGAGAAAGGAAAAAAAAACAATAACAATGAATAAATATATGGATGATATATATAGACATATAGTATGTATTCCATGTTTGAAATAAATTCAATGAAAATAATAACCCTTAGTTCACTTTTGCAAATTTTAGATATGGTGTGTTCTAGCTATCGAATGTGAAACAAAAGAAAGAAATAATGAAGTCATAAATTTGTGACATGTATGCATGACCTCATCCTTTCCTTTTTTGATCAGCAAAAAAAAAACACAATTTTGTTCAATCCAAAACAATATAAAATCTCAAGAGGAAATTTCACACCATAGGAATGAAAGACAGAAACAGAAAAGCAAGCAAAGAGAAATCAGAATGCTCCAAAATCCAACTACTGCTAGGTCAGGCGAATGGAAGAATCCATCCTTATTGTTATCAGTGAGTTGTAAATAAGAGCTATTTCATAGTTGTATACTCTCATCAAACAGAATTCTCCTCCCCTACACTGCTCTTCCGTTTCTGTTTCAAGAACCTTTCTAGTGCTGAGTATTCCTTTTGCTATTATGACTGATCTTATACGAGCCATGATAAAAGGAAGGTGCTCTCCGATAAATAATAACTTTTAGAAGGAAATGCAAGTTGAGTCACTAGCCTGAATGCCAGGAAATGAAATTGAGGATAACAGGATTTTTGCATGCAAAACTTACTAGGAAAAGAAGGCGAAAATTGGTCACTAGCAAAATGCCAGCTTCATCTGTATTAACAAGAACAACTCCGTATCCCTGAAAGAAAGAAATATAGAACATGTTGCATGTAAATCATAATTTGAGTAAGCTTCAAAGAGGATGAAAATTAAGAACAAATTTACTAACCATTATCTATTATGATATTTATGTCCTCATATAGAGTACACCTGACATATTACTAGGGGTAATATATTTCAATGTCACAGACATTCTACCATCAAAAGTTCGTATTTTAAGATTTACTAGCATATTCACAAGAAATATTTAGGCCAGCTCAAGTTCTTTTGGGCATTGAGGTTACCCAATCTAGTAATAAGAAAACCTTTTGTCAACACAAATATGTTTTAGACATCCTTGAGAAAATGCTTAGAAAATCTTGGAAGGTATCACAGACTTGTCAAAAAATTGAATTATTTGAATTATCTCGTCAGTACTCGACCAAACAATTCATTGGTTAAGTCAATTTCTTCAATCTCCTTTTGATAGTCATTGGGATGCAATGGTGTGCATCTTAAGGATATTAACAGAACCCCAGAAAGAGGTTACATTATGAAGACAAGGGACATAGTAAGGGGTGTCCGTATTCAAATGCAGACCAAGCATGATATCCTTCATATAGATGTCCTATCTCATGCTACTGCTTAATTATGAGGGGTAATCAGTTGATAAAAACAAATGATGAGAGGTATTCTAGTCTCTTGGGAGAGTAAAAAGCAAGAAGTTATTGCTAGATCCAATGAAAAAGTTGAATATCTGATTGTCTTTAGAAACATGTTAGCGCATATGGTTGAGCCAGCTACTTCAAACTTATAAATTGTAGAGGTTGCTCTAGTGAAATTAACATTTGACAGCCAGGTAACATTATATATTGCATTCAATCTAGTGTTTCACGAAATGAGCAAGCATATAGAAATTGATTGTCATTTTATTAGACAAAGATTATGTTCGGATGCATTACCAACAGTTTCATTAATTTTAGCAACCAACTAGCTGATTTCATTACCAAATCCCTGTGAGTAGGTTCTTGCATAAGTTACATTTGTAAGAAGTTTGATGCACATAATATGTTGCTCCAACATGATGATGCAGAGTAATTACCATCAGATTAGCACTTAATTCCAAGTAAACATAAAAGTTTGGTCCTTGTGTCTTTTCTACTTGTAGTTTGTTTCCTATTTTAATGTAAGTCAGTTTCCTCTACATAGGGGTCTCACATTGTACTTCATAATTCGACTATCATTGGATTTTAGATCACAGATAGAGAAAACTGAACAATGTCACAAAAGACCATAATCTTATTTGAATATTGACAAGTTAAAACAAATAGTTTGTTTTGATTGGCTATATGAGACCAGTAAATCAACTTTTTTTGCTATAATAATAATAACAGGAAAAAAAAAATCAGATCAGACCCGAGTGTACATAAGGAAAGGAACTTGATTTGTAGCACGCTCTGGGCAAGAAGAATTCAGGGGACCGTACACACACCTAGATATTTGTGCTCTTCATTTCTGATGCAGTAACTAGATGGGCAAGGATAAGCACAACTCAGAGGAAACAAGTAGGAGAATGCCGGTATGAAAGTGAGAATTTAAAGAGTGCTACTATATGATCCATAGCAAGTCTTGTCTTCCAAAATGAATTTCCTAACCACCAATCTGAGCTATCTATAGTTTCTCAAACTTACTGACCAGAAAATGTTTTAAAATTTAACTCCATAACTAAGCTAAAACATGCCTCAATATATAAACTCTCTAACAACAAACTTGTATTGTGAATTACAACAAACCGTCTCATTAAGCATTATTCTCATGTAAACCATTGCAACCATAAACAATTTTGCAAATCAACAAGTAAGCTAAACAAAATCATAATTTGTTCCCAAAATCCACCTACCTCCACAATGACCCGCTCAGCTTCGAGCAAGAAGCCCAAATTCGTGGGCGAAAACGCCCGCGCAATCGGCTGGGCAAATGGAACACAGATTGGATCAACACCAGATCAGTAAACCCCTGCGACAATCAAAATCTAACAAATGCAGAAAAAAAAGAGAAACCTCGATTTTGGTCCATTCCAGGGCGTCCCAGCTACCGGAGACCTCCATCTTCTCCGAGTCGGAGGCGTCCCGGAGCGACGGCGCCCGGCGAGGCTTTGACCTGGACATGCGGCGAAGCGAGTGTGGATTTTCGTTTTCCTTGAAATGAAGTTAGAGGGAGAGAGGTTTTTGAATTTGGTAGAGAGAGAGAGGAAGGAATATATATATAGGTGGTGAGAGAGGAGACAGATACAGTCGCATCTGCATCTGCATCTGCTGTTCAAATCACAACTCGATCTCTCTCTGCGATGATTGCACAGCGCCAACAACATCAAAAATCAGCGGATAATTATGGCAGAGAATGAACTGGGCTGTGTTCCTCTCCGACCTCTATTTCTTTACTATTTTACAACCGCCACGCGTCCTGCATTAACTCAGTCAATCAACGACTCGTACTTTGCTCTATTAATTAATCATTTCTTAAGTCTAATTTGCATAAGCTTTTTTTTTCTTTTGTAATCAAGTCAAAACTAGCATTTTTTTCAAAAAAAAAGTTTGAAATTAACATGGATTCTTCTTCAAGATTATTCGATTAAAAAAACTAATTGGATGCAAACATCTCCTAAATATAAACGGAGAATAAGTTATTGTTAGAGATATATGTTATCTAGTGTTTGAACACAATGATACTCTAGGATAATATAGTTTTGAACATTTTTGTATAGTTTGAATTATCTCTTAGCTGTTATATACTAACCTAAATCAATAACAAAGGCAAGGAATTAAACTCCAACATGGTATCAGACGCCTAAACCTATACCAATCAATTCTATTTTTTTCACGTTTCCGCCAATCTCCTTTTTTCTGCGTTTTCATTCTGTTCATCGCACCCTATTGCCTGCACCATTCTCTCTGTAGCAACCTCTCGCCTCTTCTCACCCAGTGGCCGATCCTCGTAGTTATCCTGCTCTCACTCGCTAGCATCAGGAGCTTCGTTCCCATCACACTTGAAATGGACAAAGGTTAGTACTCTTCGTGGGCAGAACTTTTTAAGATTCATTGTCAAGTATATCGGGTTTTGCATCAAATCCTGCCGGAGCTTGAGCCACCATCGACTTCTCTGGTGACTCCGACCACTGCTTCCACTCCGGCACCTGCGGTCTCCACTGGTTCCACAGCCACGGAATCCACCGAGACAACCGATTCTACTAAAACAGACATTATCGTCCCTACTGCTACCACGGTCACTGCTACGACCGATCAAGCGGCTGCCATTTCCTCCCCGACTGTCCCAGCTGATATATGGGATCGTCTGGATGCCACTGTGCTTCAGTGGATCTACGGTACTATTTCCAATGTTTATTTCAAACTATCATTGAACTTGACAGTACTGCAGCTCGGGCTTGGAATACTCTTCGTCTTATATTCCAAGACAATAAACACTTTCGCACTGTGTATTTGGAGCATCAATTCTCTGCTACCAAACTTGATGATTTTGTTAATGTTTCGTCTTTTTGTCAAGAGTTAAAATCAGTTGCAGATCAGCTCTCTGACATTGGAGCTCCTGTTTCAAATAATAGGCTCGTGCTTCAGTTGGTCGCTGGTCTTTCCGAAGCATATGATAATGTGGCTACTCTTATACAGCAGAGTGATCATCTCCCTCATTTTTATGAAGCTCGATAGAAGCTTATTCTAGAAGAGACTCGAAGAATGAAGCAGGCGGCATCAGGTGCTAATTCCTCTTCTTCTGCATTTTTTGCTGGACAGTCTGCTAAGGAACAAAACGACAGACAAAATGTGCGTTCTCAGCAGCGAAGTTGTAAAACCCGCTCCGTTTCTTTAAGGTATTATTTTGCAAACGAAAACCTTAGGGTAAGTTTTTGAAACGAGTGCAAAAAAAAAAAAAAAACAGGTCTGGACCAGGCCAGGCCCGCAGGCCCAGCCCAGCCCAGCTGAGGCCCAATCTGGTCAGGGATGGGTATATAACTCATCCTTACACTCTGAAACCCTAATCTAACCCACACTCAGCCGCCCTCACCTCACTCTCTCTCTCTCTCTTCGTCTTCCTCGCCGGACCGGCACCGGCCGCCATCGCTCCGGCCTCTTCTCCGTCTGACCACGCCCAGCTCCGACCACGTCCCAGCCGTCCCGTCCTCTTCTCCTCCGTCCCGACGCCGTCACCGCTCCGGTCAGCCACACGACTCCGTCCCCGAGCTCGCTGCCTCACCCTCCTCCTTCGTCTTCCTCGCCGAACCAGCACCGGCCACCACCAGCTCCGGCCATCAGTTTCGCCGCCGAGCTCCCCGCGCCACCACCGTCCACCACCGGTACCGTCCGAGCCCTAACTCGCCCCGAGCTCCCGCCGTCGCCGGCGAGCTCGCCAGATCCGGAACGGGACGAGCCGTCCGGACCCGCGCCGACGCCGCCATGCACCGCCGTCCACCGCCGCCACCGTTTCCTCACGGTTAGTTCTCGGCCCGTGGAAGCTCGGCCGACCGGCGCCGGTGGTCGGCCGGACCAAGCAGAACCGTTATTCTTCTTCGCTTTCCCTTTTCTCGAGTTCGTTCAAATCTGGTCGGGATGGAACGGAGCTCCCGAAATGGAAGGGAACGGAATAGAAAAACGTAAATCTGGTTGTTTAACGGATTGTTGTAATCGTGTAAATCTGATTTTGTAAAGATCGACAAAATATAAGTTATCGATAAAATTATTCTTATGTTTTGAATAGATTTAAGTACGATCGGGTTGGGTTCAAGCGATTTGTAAAACGAAATCAGTGTTAGTTTAAAGATCAAATCCGTACCGTTTGGACGTAGTTTAATTATCGATAAAACTATATCGGCTTAGGGTAAACGGGTTTTAAAAACGAAAGTCGTTTATTAAGGTTAGACTCGAGTTGAGTTAAACCAAGAAAAAAGGGGGGAAGCGAAATCAAATCGACTTTATAAGGGTTTTGGACCAAATATCGAGTTTGGAAACGAACGAAAGGAAACCGTTTTGTCTTAAGATCAAAGACGGAATTAATTAAAGCTAGGGAGTTCAACGACGGTTTTAAGTTAAAAAGGGGTTTAATCTGGGTTTAGATCAAAACTGGGTTCGGTGCGCGGGTGCTCGAACCCGATCCGTCGTAACCCGACTTTCATCCCGCTCGAGTGTAAACGAAAACTGTCAAGTTCAAAATGGACAAATCGTAGCCGTTAACTGAACGGTGGAACCGTTATTATTTTTGGGTTTCGAGTTATTTATTTTCGACTGGTTCGTACTAGTTTAAAGTGAGTTAAATCTGTGTTCTTTTAGATCGTGCTGCGGACCGAGGCAAAGGGAGGCTCGGCGAGTGACTGCGATTCATCTCGGGTTTAGTGGAGCGCTTCTGGAGTTGCTTTCGAGGTAGGGAAAAGTAGCCGGATCTCGGCCCTGACTAGGGAAAGTTAACTGTAGAATTGCATGTGACACCGGGGTGTCGTGGGTTATTTAGGTTATCGAATATTAGAAATGCATGATACGGGAATGTAACGAATACTGGAAATGCATGTGACACTTAGTAGTGTCGTAGGAGCAGAAAACTTAGCGTTAACTGTGTTACTGGAGGCATATGACCATGCCCGGAGGTTGTTGTGCGTTAATTGTTGTCGAGTTGGGTGGCCATGAGAGCCCGTGTTGTCGCTTCGGTATTTTGAGTGGCCGTGAGTGCCCGTGGGGTTGTGAACCCGTACTTTACCGTTGGTGTCTTGGGTGGCCATGAGGGTCCGTAGGGTTGTTGAACCTGTGTCTGGTTGTTGGTGTATTGTTGGCCTTGAGTGCCTGTGGAGTTGTCACCGGTGTCGTTACTGTCTGTTTGAACTTGTTTGTGATTGTGATTGGTTACTTGATACTGGTGGAGGTTGTGTGGTGTAGCTAGCCTCCCGACTGGGATCGGGAGAAGCGGAGGGGTTGTGGGCTAGCTCCCCGACTGGGATCGGGGGAAGGACGCGCGGGTGTGGCTAACCACCCGACTGGGATCGGGTGAAGCGGAGAGGTTGTGGGTTAGCCTCCCGACTGGGATCGGGAGAAGTTGCGCGACAGGTCGACCGCCTGACCACGTCTATGATCGGTAAAGGGCGAGAGACAGAGATTGGTTACTGAGCAGCCGGTTTGCGATCCTTTGTGATCTTGTTTGGTATTGTGTGGTCAGTCGTGTCTTGGAGGAGGTCGTCGATCGTAGTGTGGGGTCTACATAACGTATCCGAGTGTTGAGTCAGTTGAGGAAAAGACTGGTCGTGTGTGTGTCTTTGAGTCGTTGTTAGTGTCATCGGCTTTGTCTACTAATTATGCCATAGTCAGTATGTTATCTGTGGTGGTGAGCGAACGCTCACCCCTAGCTGCTTTTCCTACAGGTACCGTTCGTAGTCTGGACTAGGTGAGCTTCTGAAGCTTGAAGAGCTTGAAGCGGGTTACTGGGCGTTTGAGTCTAGAGACGTGTATCTCGTTTTGTCCAAGTGTGGAATTCTTATTTTGGGATGTAACTATTATTCTTTTGTGGAACTAAACTGACTTTTTAGGTGATTTATCGAAAGCAGGTTTCAGTCTTGTAACTTTTTAAACGTTTGCGTCCCTAGTTTCGGTTCTCTGAAATTGGGGCGTGACAGCTTGGTATCAGAGCGCGAGGTTTCACACCTCGGACTACACGTCAATTAGGGGGGAGAGTCGAGTCGGTAGAGTCCCGTCCTGCGTTGGTTACGCAAGTCGGAACTCGGGTGTAGACCCGTTAGGATTTGAGTCCTGTTTTGTTTTGTGCTTGTGCAGTACGGGGCTACTGGCACAAGGTTTGTGTGTTGCTGCGTGAAACGTTTTTAAACTGTCGCGACTCGACTCAGGAGCGCTCCTGTGGTCGAGCGTGACGGTGTTGGTATCAAGTGGCCACAACGTAGTTCGGGGACGCCTGGACGGGGTTGTAACCACCTGATGCCAAGAAATGAGGTTTTCTTAATGAAGCGGAAAAAAAAAAAGGGTTTGAGGTTGTTGGCCCTTTTGGCATGTCTTGGACTTGATTGGCCCTGTGGGCGTATGTGTGATTTTGGTTGGCCCGGTGGGCAAGGTTCGACTCTGGTTGGTTTGTCGTCGCTCGTGTGGTATATGTCGGTGTGGTCTCGTATACTAATACTATATATAAGGTGTGTTTAGCTTGAGCGGTGTGGCGCTTTAGTGACATACGCGATAGAGTAAACTTAGACCGTGTGAGCGTTGGCGTCTTTGAACTTGTCGCCTTTATTTGAGTTCGCAAACTAAACGTTTGCGTGTATCCGTGCAGAGGATACTGTTTATGGCTCGCGGAAGGCGCGGACGAGCACCAGGAACACGGGGTCAGGCACCCACGCGAGGCCGGCGGGGACGGTCAGCAGGGGCACCAGGGAGGGTGCCAACCGTCGAGCCCGCCGACTACGCGGAGGCACAGGGCACTCCCGTCGGGGAAGACGGGAGAAGTGATGCGGGGCCATCTGCAGGTACCCCCAGTGTTCCGCCAGTCGCGGACCCTCCAGTGATGACTGCCCTGGATGAGCTTACCAGGACCGTTCAGAGTTTGGTGGCGGTCATCGCCAGCCGAGAGTCGGCTTCGCCAGCACCAGAGGCAGCCGCAGTTCCGATGAGGGCCGCTCAGACAGAGGATCTTACCTCCCGAGCGCTACTCGATTTCCTGAAGCTCGGGATACCTGTTTTTGTCGGGGAGCCAAATCCCGACCTAGCCGAGCGATGGATAGAGCAGGTCACACGAGACCTGGACACTTTGGGGGTCGAGGATGGCCGTCGGAGAGTGTCCTTCGCGGCCCATCAGCTGAGAGACAGCGCCTACCACTGGTGGGGGCGGGTGAAGGACACAGTCGGATACGACTACAGCGTATTCCAGGAGGTATTCATGACACAGTACTTTCCACACACGGGCACACGGGGTTCTAGTGCACCAAATCTCGCCACACACGGGCACACGGGGTTCTCGTGCCCCAAATCTCGCCACACACGGGCACACGGGGTTCTCGTGCCCCAAATCTCAACAATATAACACGCTCGCAACTTACCGAGACTCTAACTCGTAAGCCAGCCAAAGAATGCTCGCAACCTCCCCCGAGGCTCTAACTCGGTCAGGCCAGCCAAAGACACCAACCTTAGTACACAGGCTCTCGTGGCCACCCCAAACACAAATAATAATACGGGCTCTCATGGCCACCCAAGTCTCAACAACAGTAACTCACGGGCTCAACAACCCCACGGCACTCACGGCCACTCAAATCAAAGGTAAAGACACGGGTTCGACGACCCCACTCATATATCTCATACAACGGGATACGGGGTTCTCGCGCCCCACCCAAAACACTCAATACAAGCACACCTGGAGTACTCATGCTCAAGAAAAGCGGTCAACCACAAGTCAACACTTGAACAAGACCAAACTACAACTTGAAAATTTTCGAAAAGATCCACCAAAATGGCCACCCCACCAACCGTTGGCTCACTCTACAATGAATGCTTAGCGGGTCGATCATTGCCCGTTAATCCAATTCCGATCTCAACCATTCGGCTTCACCGATCACTAGGGAGAGGATACCAATCAAGTAATGCAAACATTGTAGTGTAAAGATTTCATTTAGGAAAAACATTAAGGCAACTCATGACTCATGTCGTTCCAACTCTTCGCGTCAATGTTTCCAAATCGCGTCACTGAGTATCACGACTCAGATTCCCTAACTCTACCCACCTAATTGACTTCGCTCCGAGGTTTGAAAACCAGTTCACAAGACACCTGTTTCAAATGAAACCCGGCTCTGATACCAAATTGTCACGCCCCAAATCCGGTTCTTGCCCGGACTCGAGGCATGACTAGGATAAAACGATTAAAAAGGAAACAACTCAACAAAAACTTCCTGAAAATCTCCGATATAAAACTCAAATCCACAAAACTCAATTTAAAACATAACTAACCCTCTAGGGGTGTAATAATAATCCTCCAACAAGGTTTGTTCAAAACTGAAATGAAATGAAAACGAAGTCACTACAGGACACCCACACCAAGAAGCTCTCGAGCCTTTGCTCCTCAAACAAGCCTGTAATCACAACAATAAACACATAGGGGTGAGCTTGCGCTCAGTAGGGAAAATACATAACATGGTGGACTTTAAACTCAATAGTTTCACCATCAAAGTCAACAAGACAAATCTTAACAATCACAGGCAATAGGTAAACCGATCAATGTCGTGGCACATGGAGTCACCACCCTCCGATCCACATATGATGTGTCCTCTCGGATTTTCCCTCCAATCTAGAGGAGACGCATATCATTGAGGCTACCGGAAACAAACCCTTCAGGGCGCATATCGTCGGGATTCTCAGAAACGTCTCCAAAGGATTTTATGTCCTCGGGAACCAAGGTATTACTCCCATAGGAAGCATACACTTGGGCAATTCAATAATAATCAAATAATAAATGAACACGCGCTCAAACCGAAACCCGAAGCAATCCATCCCCAACAAACACCACTTCACTATCACACATAGCTCACGCATCAACGTTTCACCACAACCCACATCACACGAATCACATGGTCACAACACACGAATAACACAATCACAACTTACCGTTCACTTACCAGTTACGACCCATCGGGGCATCGATCACCTGATTGCACCGCTCGGTACAACCAGTCATACTCAATGCTCCAACAACCATTTAAGGAAATCAAGCAATCATTCAACTACAGTCAACAGTCAAACACGAGTTCAATCAACCAATCATGAAAACCTTCAAACGAGCGTTCAAATATGCAATTCAACTAGTTCCATTAGACTCTTTAGCCTATCCACTAAGCAACCAAACAACCAAGCATGTGATCCTAACACGCAACTAATCTGAGGGCTTTGCCAAGGCTGCTCTACCATTAAAACAATTCCCAAGTATTGAAAGCGAGTTACACTAGTGATTGGCATCCTAATCATTCACCACTAGACACTTCCGGTTATTAGTAATTGAAGGACAATTATTCTAGTTATTCGCATCCTATAGGCATTTCTAGGACCTTTCCAATTTTATTAGCCTAACATGCATACTAAGCATCATAAACGAGGAGTTAAGACTTTCCCTACCTCAAGGTCTTCCTCTCAACACTCTGATGTCACAAACGATAGTCACCACACCGTTCTTCACACGGGTTCCGGCGTGACTCTTCGTTCTTCAAGCTCAAGTCCAAGTTCTTCCTTCCTTCCTTTCTCGGTACCACGGTCTTAGACCACCAAAAGGACAAAGTTAATAACTCAACGATGTTCTTATCCCCAAAGTACAGAACAACACTCAAATAATGGAATTAAAGTTTGAAGAAATGATTTAGGAATCAAAATGGGCTAAAAGGAAGGGGTTTGGATTCTGGGGGTCTGATATGGAATGTGACCCATTCCATGCCACTCAGAGGGCCGGAATGTGACATGTTCCGTGCCACTTAGAGGGCCGGAATGTGGCACGTTCCGTGCCACTCAGAGGGCCGGAGTGTGGCACGTTCCGTGCCACTCAAAGGGCCGGAGTGTGGCCCGTTCCGTGCCACTCCGAGGGCCGGAATGTGACACTCTCCATACCTCGTTCCGTATCAAACCTGAACAGTTTCTTCCCCTTTCTTCCCCAACTCGAGTTTCACGAAAATCACCATAAAAACCCCATTTCCAAGTCCTCTCAACTCCAAAATGTTCATCCAAAGTTACCCAACATCAACACCCTTAATGGGTTCATCAAAACTTCAACCAAAATACAATCCAAACAACCTACTTCACTACTTCTTCTCCAAGCAACACCCACAAAGCTAGTTCTTCAACTTTTAAGCCAAAACTCACAAAACCCATAGATTGGAAGTGGATGAAATGGAGGGTTAAGAATATCCTTACCTCTAGGGAGATGAGATGAAGAAGATGAAGTGAAAATGGAGGCAAAAGGACCAAGAACAAGCTCCAAAATCCAAGTTTTCTTCTCTATCTTCTTCCTCAAGAAATGAGCTCTCCTCCTCCTCTCTCCTAGTGAATTTCGGCTGCACCAACAAGGAATGAGCTGAATTGTTGCTCCCTTTCCTTTAAATGACCTCAAATGTCAATTTACTCAAAAGCCCTTAATGTCTTATCCCTTTAAAGGTAAGTTAGGAGGGTATGAGGGTCATTTGAAGCCCCATTTTCATCCTCTAAGCCAAGCATGACAAGTGTCATGTGTGGTCACTCCCACTTGATTAATTTCCAGGTTTCCAAGATTTTATCGGAAAATAACCGATATTAAGCCCAAGTTTGACCGACGGTTGACTTTAACAATATTACAGTCAAACTGAAGGAAACGGCCTAACTAAGCTAACCGTGAAGTTGGCTAAGCTTTTTGGGCCCCGGAAAGGTCCCGAGTGACTTCCCGAGTCATTGGTTGACTTTTCCGGCCGAAAGTCAAACTGAGTGAGGATTCACCGGTTCTACCAGGATCGACCGGGGCGGGTCTTACATCTCACCCATCGCATTCAAGCCTACAAGGCTCGTATCTTGGGAGTGGGAATGGAGGAGGCTCAATTCGATGACTCCCTCTAAGTCCAAATGGGGGTTGACACATATATGTTTCTCCAAACAAAGTAGGGAATACCCAAGTCACGCAGGGTTCCCTTGATGGAAGACCTAATGAAGTCTTTCATATTAGGACTGAGGGGTCCGATCAGAGACAAGGAAGGACTCTCCCTCCCCTCTAGGGTCCATGCTTTATTTGGTACCGGGGAGGTTGATCCGAAGATTGGTGACTTGGCTAAGAAGGATTCAACGGGAATACCTCCAATTTCATAGTAGGCGCATCTAGGGTTGTCAAACATGACATGCACGATCGTGAAGACCCGTGACCTACCTAACATGAGTCAGGCGGACGACTAAGAGGCATAGGAGGGAGATCTCAACTACGTCAGTGGGAGCCCTATATAGTCACTGGCACATTCTCTAGAGGTCTCTCGACTTGAGACTAAGTTTCCCCCTTGGGTAGGGAAGTAGAAAGAACCTCGAGAGCATGTGGGAGACTTGTGTCCCAATCTCTTGAAGATGTTAAAGGTTAAAGAACGGAGTAGAACGGGGCAATTCTATACTCGCAAGCCAATTGAAAGTTGCCCTAAATATGTCAGGGGCCCGACTACAACATATTAGCTCGTCGATGAAGAAGAAGACGACTCTGATCAGGCGCGGGCTGCAAAACAACCCCTCAAGGAACCATAATTTTCCAGGGAGCACGAAGGGTAGAAGGTTGGTGGCCTACCCCTCACGATTCAGGACTGGTCATTCCTGTTGTGTCTTAGAGGAGCATGTCTACACTGAGGCCTTTTTCCTGTTTTTCCGGTTTTAGTTTATTTGGTGCATTTTGATTCAGTTATTCTATGTTGTTTTTTTCTTTTAGGCAAGGGTAAGACGTAGGAATTTTTATCTTTGTTTAAGATGGAAATTAGACTACTTTAACGAGTCCAAAACTGTCTGGTCACCTACAAAAAATCCAGTATTATTCTGGTCCTCAAGACATTTAACCCTCTTTGTATGTTTTGATTACCATTATTAATGCAACTAGTGTACCTGCACCGCGCGATGCGCGGTGCTTGGCGTGAAATATACTGTGTTTTAGTTGTGTAGTAAACAGACAGTGTTGTTGTTGTGGATGAGTAAAGTAGATTATTATTGGAATAATAGATTAAAGTAGATAAATGTATAGTGCAGTCGGAATGAATATGTAAATTTGTGGATAGGAAAAAAGGTGCCATTACCAGTATAATGTAGAATGGTTCGATCATTTGCTGTGTGTGTTGGGTATTAGCGTTACTAAGATTGGTAGAAGAGCGTAGGCCAAAGGTGGAGAGTCCATGTTGGGAGGACAGTGGTTAGAACGGGTCGGTTTATTTCGGATTGGACGGAATGGTGCCTTAAAATAGGGGAGGGTCCCCTCATTGGCCAAAAGGCAGTGGCTTTGTCACCATCGTAAGACAGAATTAAATCATGAACACAATTAATTTAAGCTAATGTGATTGAAGCAGGGCCTTTTAGGAATCTATTATTCTTAATGATTATCTTATTTTTAAACCGAGTCAATAAACATTGTATCAAATATTATATTGCCCCAGAAATGCTGGCTAATAGCCCTTTTAAACACCAACGCAAAACAGTCAATTACAAAACCCCTACTATGCCTCTGTAAAGCTCATAAATAACCCTTTTCTACACCAACTCAACCAAGATTAAAAAAATTGAACCAAAAAACTAAAACAACAACAAAATAAAGAAATTACAGAACCAGGACCCCTCTAACTCACCTTCTCGGCGAATCCTGACAACTCCTTCAGTCCCATGATCCTTGTCTTTAAAAACAAAACGGCCTCAAAAACCAAAATGAAATATCAAATAAATTCACAAACCGCTTTTACATACCATTCAAAAATTTCTACCCCGCCTTTTCTCAGTTTTCAAACGATTTTAATGAACACCTACACGCTACAATAAAATAAGTCACTAAAATTAGTATGTTGCGCAAAATGGCATATCAAAACTCACCAATAAAACACCACAAAAACATACTGATAATTAAAACTAAACAAAAGCACAAAGCTGGAACTTGAAAGTATAACACAGATGTGCAACCTTTAATTGTTTTCTATTGTTTTATAATCATGATCATGATTCAACATAAATATTTAGTCTTCTACCCACTATCACTCTTTCAATGTTTCCCTTGTACCGTCTAAACATCAACCTCATATGCAAGGCTGCAACAATTTGGGAAGATGGTGAATGCCATTGATATGCATGTGCTGTCCTGTATTTCTTGGTTTGCATCTCTGTACAGAAATAACCTAATAGTATCAGAGAATATATGATTCAATTTTTTATTAATGACATGAAACCCAAAAAATTGTATCAGAGAAGGTTGCTCATCAAAAGGAATGTAGCTCAAAGGGGAAAATATTTATTTGTCGATCACATTGGTTATCTAAGAGAGGTTGGGTTGTTTCTAATTGCCGATTTACTCGTTCATTATCCTCATACTCCAACCACATACCATTGATTCAGCACGTGAGAAAGCTCTCTCCATATGCATCCCTTAAATTTTACACATGAAGTCCAAGAAGTTTTCCTGCAACTTTAAGTCATGAAAACCTTTGCCATCATGCAGATATAGAGCAAAAATCTTTACCATGAAAGATTATTAGGACTCGACCCATCAAAATCGTTATCAGCAACATCCCTGAAAGCATATTTGTATTAAAACCCAAAATATGAAATGAAGAGACTGTTTGGAATAGTTAATCTAATTTATAGATGTTATCTTTGTTAGTTCCAACAACATATTTAATCAAAATATGCTGCCAAAAAAAAACTCTTTATCTATAACCGCTGCCACTGCAATGAGCAAACTCGAACATTAGTGACCGGAAATGCAGACAACTTATGATGAAGCTTAAATGCAGCAAGAGAGGGTATTCAACAACCACCACATATATCTGAACATTTTAAGAAAGGGTAATTAACACACAACACATAGTTTTTAACATTTTTTTTTTGTTTTTCATTGTCTTGATATTTGTATTATTAGAAGAAACTTTGACCTTAAATTTTGGATTTCGCTCTTTAAGAAATCTACCAGCATTGTAGTTATTAGGTAAAGGCTTACCAAGATATGATGGATTAAGAAGAAAGGAATGCCATGTCTTTCAGTTGCTAAGTTCGCACTCAAAGGCTTACCAAGATATGATGGCGTGAAAAACACTTGTATGATGTAGCCATAACCTACATCACCATTAAATCAATCAACCAATGGTTATGATCAAAACACTTGTAGTATGTAGCCATAACCTACATCACCATTAAATCAATCAACTTTTCTATGTGCGCCAAATTTCAAGATGACGACATTAGTTTGAAAATTAATATATTGTGTATTCGAATCATGGACACTACATCACCATCGAATATACCAGTATTGATTTTGCATACATAAGTAAGCAAATCATTGTATCATCAATCACAATAAGATTCGAATTAGAGTAGCAGATAGCCAATTAAAGATATAGAAACACCAAGGAAGATGAATTGAACCAACTAACTTGTCTCTTCTGCAAAATGTAACACGAGGCTTGTCACAGAATTTCCATCTAGAAAATCGACTAAGAATTTAGAATTGCATTGATATAATGACAAAATTCAGAATCTCACCAAAACAAAAAAACAATTGAATATGATACAATTTCATTACCTTGGATATCTGAGGAGAAAAAAAAACATGTAGAGAGAACATACCTTACCACATTGACATGACCTCTCCGAGTGAGAGAAAAGCTTTAGTTTTTGTTTTTAGTTTTCTATCAAGGCCTACACCAAATAACCATTATAGATTACCACAAAACATGAAACACAAACACCGATTAAAAACAATGTGCAAGTATACAAACATCGATTTTAAGATCAATTGCCAAGGAAACAGAATGCAAAGGAATGAACCAATTTCCAAACAAATTACTACAAAACATGAATCATGAATTCTGGAAAATCGAAACATGGAGGGAAGAATTAAGCCAAATAGAAGGAGAAAGAAGAAGCTTACGACCTCTTCATTTTTGAATTTCCTTTCAATATTTTTTTTGTATTTACTCTGTAAATTATGTTGGAGAGACAAAATGGGTGCAGTTAAATTGACTTGCAGCTGCAACTAAAATAAAGTGATGAAAATAAGGGAACTCAAATGGAATTCATCATAGCCTTTCGAATCCTCAAATTCCTCACCTATTATGTTCTTCTTCTATTCCTCATAACGCTTCTCATTTTCAAGAAGCTGAGGGTCTGGTTTAAATAAATCTGAGCAAAGAACTGGAAGCATTTACCATCAAATAAGAATAGAAAAATCCAAAAAAAAACAATATAACCTTAGCAATAGCAGCCAAGCAGTTGAAGGCAAGTTGAGTTGAAAAGACATACCAAGTGCAATCTATGGGTTAGTCTCCTCTTGTAGAGATATCTCATGCGTAAATTGCTCATCACTCCACAAGATCAAGTTTTGGGCAAAACTCGGGTGTCCCTGCAAACTTTTACATATTAGTAAAAACAATTTATGATCTGCTCATTCTTAGACAACAAATATTAAGATATACACAAAATTATACTTCATTTTACAAAAGATACAAAATTGCACATGGAACTTGGCTTTTGTTATGACAAACAAACCTTAGATAAAAAATTGCACATGTTTATCAATTTCTCCTTCAAGAAATAAAGGAAATCAGACATTATTTTTTTCAACTAAAAATGATTCATCCATGTTAATCGTTCTTCACGGAAAGAAATCTTTAGTTCATAAGCAAACCTAATGTGTAGTTCAAAAGGTAAGCCTTTGATCATACCCATTGACCATTTCTGGAACACACAATACACATAACACCTCAACAAACACATCACTAAATTCAGCTCAAGACACAAACAATGAAATACAGACAATATATATCGAAATTAAGAAGATGGTAAAGAGAACATACAATATATGCAATAGCGATACACCGAAACACCCTCTTTTGGCCACTAGCGATCAAATCGATTTGATGATTCACGATCATGTTGTTACAAATAGGAAGAGAAGAAGATGAAGAATGTAAATGAGGAGACATTTACATGAACGGAGAGCGAATCGGAACTAATAAAAGCGACATGAATTGTATAATCATAATACAAATACCTGGAAAGAGAAATCATGAACCTATAAATATAATTTTACTTCACGTTCATAGTAAAAGTGAAAGATTGAAAGTAATACTTCATAATTAATTCAAAAGTAGAACCTAATAAACCATTGTTCAAACAAACACTAAATTTGATTCCTAAGTACAACCCAATAAACCAGCATTTAAAGTAACACTAAATTTGATTCCTAAGTAGAACCCAATGGACCAGCATTCAAACTATCACTAAATTTGACGCCTTTGCAAAATTATGAACATTTTAAGAATCATTATCCATTTGATGGCATGTGCAAAAAATCAGATTCTATGACTCACTTGTAATGCTTTCAAGTTTGTAAGCCCTGCAATTTAACAGTATAAGTAACGATTTAAAAGGGAGAAAAGGAGCCACGACACAGTCTCTATTTGCAACACCATGGGAACAAAAAATAATGCATACGACGAATTTGGAGAACCACAAAAAAAAACGATCCTACGACTAACTCTTAATGCCTTGGGAACAAAAAATAATGCATACGACGAATTTGGAGAACCACAAAAAAAACAGATTCTATGACTCACTTGTAATGCTTTCAAGCTTGTAAGCCCTGCAATTTAACAGTATAAGTAACGATTTCAAAGGAAAAAAACGAAAACAAAAAACACTCTAATATGTTCAAGGTTTATGTGTTCAGATCAAACAACATTATAAAATTATGCACAAAACATTCAGCTTCCTAGTTTCAGTATCTGAAGCTAACTTACGATTAATTAAGCATGCAATGAAAGAACAATTACACACGAACCGAAGCTGGAGAACCCTATATCAGACAAATGTAGCCTAATGAAAAACTCTGAAATGAATTCAAAACACAGATTTTACCTGTGATGAAGATCTGAACTCAACGCCTTCTATGGAATTTTAGGTATAAATCTGCAAATGAATTCAACAAAGACCGAAGCATTTGCAAAGTTATAAACTCAAATTTGGATAGAAATTACTATCTACATCAATGCATATTTAGCGGAAATCAATCATGTGACAGTCACGTGCCTTCAACTTTTTTTGGAAATGAAAGTTTTTCCGTTACATTATACGTGTTTCGCAATCTGTAACCCTGGTGTATATGTGTTTTACAATTTGGAACACTTATGTATACACTTTTACATGGTTAATTCAGACTTTTTGTGAAAAAGAAATAAAGGGTCGTCATTTTCAAAACATCAAAATTCACAGCAGGTTTATGCAATTATACCTAATAATAATGAAAGTAAATTTCAGAAACTTGTTGGATCAAGCACAATCATGAACTCGAAATTCTCCCAGACTAATTTGAAGGCACAAAACCGAAATCTGAACCTGATTTGTTGCTGGGTTCACAGAGGAGACCACAGGACCCTTCCCTTTCCAGCTTCCACCGACATAATTACCCAAATTGCTCGAGCTCAGGCCGATTTTGCCCAGAAGCTCATACTCTTTCTTAGAAAAAACCATCTCTGTACACAAACAAAACAAAACAATTTCTTTTCTCAATCACCCAAATTCCAAAAACCAAACCTATATCATCAATAAACTCAAAAATCGAACCCCGTTACAACACAAAAATCACGATGTAGCAGATTGAAGGAAGTGGGAGAGAAGAGGATAAAAGGACATACATGCATTGAGTATTGGAGACTTTCAGCAACAACTCCACCGGCCCTCTCACGCGGGATTTCTGTCGGCTTTGGTATCTTCAACGCCTCAACCTCGGCAGTAGCTACTTTGAAAAAAAATATCAGACGCCTTCAATCTCGCGAACCAGACAGAAAACTTGGGAAATGGAGAGATAAGACTCAAAACACAGATTTTACCTGCGATGAAGATCTGAACATAAGGCCTTCTATGGAATTTTTTTGCATGAACCCTAGGAAAAAAAATGCTTCTCACCAGAAATTTGGTACTGAAATTTAATAGAAGCGATTGAATACGTAGGAAGCCGAGAGGATCAGTGGACTTGAATGCAGAGGAAACGGCCGGAGCCCTATCAATGCAGAGAAGCCGAAAAGAGTGAGTGGAGAGGAACGTCGTAGAAGCGTTGTAGAGGAATGGTGAGATTAGAACTGTGCCACGCTGGCAGGAAGCCTGGCATTAGTGTCTTAAGGATTCCTCATCATTTGTTTAAAAAAACAAGGAATTAAACTATTCAATTAGTGGATCCAATGATCCAATACATTAAGTAGGCTTGATTAAAAAATAAATATAGTAATAATTTAAATTTGTGCATATCTACAAGTCATGTTATTTTTTTCATGAACATGGAGTGCTCTCCCTCCTTCATTTCTTTCTAAGGTTTACCGCGATGAACATCATGGATAACCCATGATAACATGGCGGCGGCTCTCAACAACGGGTCTGGTGGCTCATCAAACGGCCCGCCTTATGGTTCTCCTCCCTTCTTTCCAATCAGGCTAGTACGGTTACAGAGGTGAGTATTGTCTTTTCAGTGCAAGCATGGGAGAGACCTCCTTCTGCGATAGTGATGGAGGACGATAGGGGATTCCGTATAAAGGACTTATGGGGAACCCGAGAGGTATTGGCCGGCAAAAGCCAGCTAAGGACCCTTTCCCACGACTGAAGAAAGCGGTAGACGTCTCTCCGACCCTCTCGTCTCGTTATGTAGTGGTACCAGAGATGGCGGAGGCAACATCAGACCCTCCGTAACTGGGTGTGAATGGCGGCGGGAGTGTAGGATCGGGGCTGCTAAGGCGACGTTGGGGCTCGATCACGGATGTTGATGGCTTGGTGGTCTAGGACAGGATAAGCGTCCGGGTCCTCTCCTCAGAACCCATAGAAAGAAGCTTTTTGGGAGGCACTCGGCCGATGGTACCCCCATCAGAGTTGGAGGGACGGTGGCGGCGAAGGCGTGTCTCGATAGGTCCTAAGGCTCCGACTAAACATGGGGAGTCTCGGGCCTATGGTAGAGTTACCTCGCGAGAACGTTCGAGGGTCCGAGTCTACACCATGATGCATGAATGTCTGCATGAAAGCGGGGGTAGAAGATCTTAGGGCATGCATGGTGACACGTTCCGAGGGGGAAATCGAGCAACGGTGAGGGGTAGTACACACCCTCGCCTCGCCCAATGAGGAGTTCTTGGTCCAATGGGGGGAAACCGAAAACATCACCTCACTGGACGTATGGTGGCAGTTGTTTCACGAAGTTCTGGCACGGTACTCTTCTACCACCTCAAAGGCCAACACTCTCGCGTTCTTGGAGCCCTACTTTATCATTTCAGGGAGGACGAAACACGCTGGTTCCTTGTGGGAGTATACAGTCTGCCTTGGCGCCACTCGGGAAATGGGTCAGCTTTGTCCTAGCTTCCCGTTCATATTTGTTGTACCAGTTTCTTCAAACGCTATCGTAGTATCACCCTCTGAATATCTCATGAACCATTTTGGTATTTGAGCATTTATATTCAGTTATTTGTTATTCAGTCATCTAGGTCCCATGTAATTAAGAACCGTCTTTCAGTATTTTGGTGTTTTGACTTTGGTTTGCATGCTTTGTGCCAGACTTTGATTTTATGCTAATACATGGTTACGTTCCATTTAAAAAAATGTATTTTTTTTTTGAAATCTAAGTCTTCCATGTCCAAATTATTTTTTAATTTGCATTCTAAGAACATCTATAATGTCTTAGACCCATTCGGTCTAAATTATGGATCTAAATGACTCCTAAACTAGGCTTTAGGTTTATTTCTCCTTGATACGTGGGTTGAATCTTAATATTTGTCACAATGGTATTAGACTCGATGTCATTGGGTCTAATGTCGTAGTAAATTACAAAAATACCAAACAAGACAAGGCTTGGGAAATAAATAAATAAATAAATAAAAGGGACAAATTATAGTAAAATATTTAACAGTTATACGTAATGAACCGGTATAGGAATATTAAAAAACAAACAACATGAGATGGATGGAAAATAGTAAACAAGTTGTACAAACCGAGCAACTTCGTTTATTGTGATGGAGATAAGGGGCGCCTTGTAGAGCTCTCCTCTATCATGGAGTCCTCAGTGCTCCGCATGAGCCCTACAACTTGAAACTGCTATTTCAGAGTAGCAATTCTATTCTCTAAGGATGTTGTCAAACCTAAGGTTTCGACCCAATAAGATGTCGTTGCCTAAGCTAAATTGCGAGGGTCCGCTGTTATTGTCGCGTGTCTTTGAACGACTTCCTTGAGTGGTTAAACAAGGGTTTCATGTGTCCTTACCTCACTAATCAGCCCCTTTAGTATCCTACTTACAATCGTCTTTTTTTTTGTCTAACATCGACCGGGGTTGTTTATGAATAGATCTATTTCACAGAATTAATAAGTAGTGACATCCCTTTGGCCTACCAAATCTTCTTCATGTTCAACATGATTGTACCATTCCTCATAGCTTCTTTGCTTTTCACTTCTGCCAATGTTCTAGTTTTGATGATCAGATAAATATTGTGGAAAAAACTTTTTAAGGGAGAGCGATAGAAGAAATTTTGGATTGGAAAAAAATATAAGTCCGATGGCTATATATATAGTGAAAAATTGAGTAACATTCAGATATGTTAAAACAAAAATTCAGTAGATTCGTTGGCTAGGTGGTCGAATTTCCTTCGTTGAGTAGATTCATCACGCATAATTGGAATACGTGGCGGAATCTCTTTCGTCAATCAAAGTATTCTCTACAGATTTCGCATGTTCCCACTTAGGTCATGCGAGTACTCATCTGGGGGAACATTGAGGGCCGATCTACTCATTTCACGGAAATAAGTAGAGGGCACGGATCACTTAAACTTTCTAAGACCAGAGGATTTTCCTCGTTCACCCTGAGGTACCGCTCGTAGGTCTGGGTGGGACACCTGTTTGAGGTCTTTCGAGGAACTGTTCCCTGATATGGTTTTTGGTTGAGTTGTTTATTGGTGGGTTTAGGACTCTCAGCTCTTTTCTAAATATCCTTTGTAATTGTTATTCTCATTCCCCTTTTCCTCCTTGGAATTGAGTTTATATTAATAAAAAAGTTGAGCTTATAGAATAAAAGTCTTCACTACAGATTCAGTCTAACATCATTTTTGTCAGCGTCGACAGGCTAAAGTAAATATCCTGAATCGACGCAGTGATATACCCGATCCTACGCTCTAATCCATACGTTTTAATTTTTCACACGCTTTCAAATCGGGTGTTCTAAAGAGGATTTATATTTGCAAACTACCTTATATATATTTAGGTGATCATTCTTTTATCTTGTAAATATTTAATCGTTGTTTCCATTATTTATTTTTTTAAACTACACTAAAGTTTTTTCCACAAATGGATGCATGACAAAGTTTTGTCCACACTGTGTGGCTACATTAAAGTTTCGCACACCGACTTCTATCAGAAAAATGTAACTGGAGAAACTGAAATGACAAACCCTTGTATGTTTCTATTCAAATTTAGACTAGTGAATTAAAAGACAAATATACTCCTTACTTCATTAAATCCTTAATAAATTTTTAGTTAAAAATCATTTTATTTTTTAAAAAAATGAATTTTTAATTTAAAAACAATATTTTTATATATTAAAATTCACTTTTTATTTAAAAATCAAATTTTAATTAAAAATCAGTTTTATTTTTTAATCAAAATCATTTTTAATTTTTTTAAAATAACAGTTTTTAAAATATTCATTCTCTAAAAAAATTTAAAATTAATTTTTAAATAAAAAATCATTTAAAAAAATAACTTTTAGTCAAAAATTAAAATTAAATTTTAATTAAAACTGAATTTAAAAAATAAATTAATTTTAATTTTATTTAAATTTTCTTTATTTTTTATCGATAAAAAAGTATTTTTATTTATTATTAGAAATACTTCTTTTATTTTTGTTGTTTATTTATTTCATTGATTTTATTTATTATTAAAAAGGGTAAAATGGTATTTTTCCTTATAAAAATCAAAGGGTTCAAACGTTAAGGGTAAAATGGTAATTTTACTTTACCCTTAACTACATATATAACAAAAACGGAATATTCCGTCTATTTTTCTAACAGAAGTCGGTGGAGGAAACTTTAATATAACCACAAAGCGTGGACAAAATTTTGTGCATGCATATATTTGTGAACTAAACTTTAATATAGTTTTGTACAATTTACCCTTAATAGTTGTTTCCATTTACGAAAACAGTTGTTTTCGTGTTCATCTTTTTGTTTATAAGAAAAAACCTTACCGAGAAACATAAATCATTACAATACATGGTATATATTTTATTTGATAGTATCGAAATTTTAATTTTTACATACATCAAATATAGGACAAGGTGATCACCCCTGATCCTAGGTATAAATATTCTCATCCCAAACCTAACCAAATATTGTTCAAGTCGTTTGATGATATTGTCCAACTTGATTGAGACACCAATCAGTCAAAATCATAATAACAAGATGATCATCTTGATTCTGGAGATTTAAAATGCCTACCCAAACCTAATATTGTTTAACTCGCCTAACATCAGTCAGGTCAAGGACATCGTACCATTTTGTCATCCCACATGATAAGAGCATGTGCAGTGCCACGAATCGAGAACCGAACCACGACCATGACCCGTGATTTAGCGGTTCGTAGGTCGCACGTTGTGGAGCTCGTATTCTACGAACCGCGAACCGCTAAATCGCAGTCGCGAACCGCGACACGCGCTCCGCTGATGCGGTTCGCCGGTTCGTGGGTGGTCGTTCGCGTGCCAACCAATGAGCGAGCGACACGTGTCCTCGCCGAGACACAAAAATCCGACTGTTGGCAACAGTCTGTTAACGATAACTTTTATTATTATTATTATTATTATTATTCACTAAATCCGATTTTCTCACTCTATAAATACCCTCTACTCTATTCTCAAACCACCAATCATTCTCCAACTTCTCTTTAAATTTTTCTCCACTTTCACACTCGCATTCCCAACTTCCTCTCTCTCAAAAGCCGGTCGAAAATATCTAACGACGAAACTCAGCGTTCTCATTCATCGGATGACGAATAACGTAGGTCGGAAGATTTCCAATTCACCGCTTGGGACCTAGACAACTTCTGGGACTTGTTGACGCAATCTAGTGAGAACTCCAAAAACGTTAGCGCTTTCACCCCATATATGCAACCGGGTTCCAACTCAGGAATTTTCAAACTCTCTTTTTTTTCTTCATTTTTTAATTTATTTGAAGTACCAATGATGGTGAATGTTGGAAACTGAAATTCAACACAGGTCAATTCAACCCCTATCCAGGTCAAAGCTACTCATTTCCACTTCAATTCAACCCCTTTCCATGTCAAAGCTACCTGTTCCAAGGCAATTCAACCCCAGTCCAGGATAATTCCACCTCAGTCCCAACTACAATGGGTACCCTGATTATCAACCATGGCAACAACACGTCGACGACAACAACAACACTCGTATGTCGTCGTAGTCATCCTCTACCGGCCCTTCCCAACAACGACCAGCAAGAGTGACACAACCTAGGAGAAAATGGATCGTCGAGACGGAGAGGCACCTCATATAGAGATGGCTCGAGACATCAAAAGACCTAATTAAGGGAAACTCCCAACTAGGTAACACATTCTAGTGCATAGTTACGAAGCGGTACAACGAGGGTGGGCATTTCCCGCATTTCGAGTAGAGGGCCATTAAGAACCATTAGAATACCCTTGGGGCGCGGACCAAGAAGTTCCCCGGTATTCTGAAGGCCTTGAAGACCGACGTACGGAGCGGGTGGATCCATGAAGACTACATGAGGGAGGCGAAGTGGTTATGAAGAGGCATACAGGATGAGGAAAGGACGAAGGGCGACCCGAATTTTTTTGACCTCGATCTTTGGGTCAAAATTCTTGGGAACCAGGACAAGTTCACCGTCGAGGAAGGCACGGTCGCTCATGTACGGCGACGACGGTTGGATGAGGCTGAGACTTACAACTTAACCCCACCCACAAGTATCGGTGAAAATTACACACCTCTCGATGGTGAGTCCCAACAAGAATGAGTTTCTTCCAATCCGATCGTGGGAGGTCATCAGCAAAGACCACCTTCCCCTACACCTCAGCGTGCAGAAGAGCGACCGTTGGGTAAGAAGTCTACGAAGAGGAAGGGGAAGACCCTCCAAGATCAAATAAGTGCCACGGCGGACATGGAACGAGCAAGGGTCGAGTCGCAACGAATAGATATAGAAATGGACCGACTAAAGCTTCAGAAGTCCGCACAACATATGGAGTTCAACAAGCAATGACAACTCTTCAACCAATACAACGCCATGCAGGAGAAGGACATCTCCAACTTCACCGAGGAGTAGATGACTCGACACGAATTAATGATGTTCCGATTATAGGCTCGAATAGAAGACATTGAAGTTTAAATGGCCAAGCTTCAACGAAAATGTTGTATATGTTGGATTGTATGCTTCTAACTTTATTTTTTGGGGTTGTATTATTAAGGGGATGAATACAAATTGAAGTTCATTTTTAATAACTTGCGTTAATATTATTCATAATTAATTTATTTTATTAATTAATTTTGTCAAATTTATATAACATGTACTGTTTTAATAAAGAAATTAATAAATTCAACAAAATATCTCGCCAGCATCCACTATAGAACACAGTTAAATTCAAGAACTGAAAACCACTTTTTTGTACAATCAACATTCCTAGTGTATAGGTCCACTCAAAGTTGGTAGGAAAAACTCTCTCTCTAAAATTCTCTCTCGCCTCTCACTACAACCCAACCGCTGAACCTTGGTAGCCGCCGCCGACTATTGGCTCTGGTGGCCGGATGGTCGACGGCGGCTACACCCCTCCAGCCCTCTCACTCTCCTTCCCCGGTCCCGTTTCTCCTTTTGTTCCCCTTCCTCCTTCTCCACCTCGTCGTCTTGTCTCCGGCCGATGTCACGAGTAGATATGACCGTGGGAAGTTTTTCCTCTCCGGTATAGAGTGGATGGCTTCAGATCTACTCCGATTGAGGTCGCCGACGACATTTCTCCCCCTCCTTTTTGGCTTGGTGCGTGGTTATCTCTGGCTCGAAGTCGTCTTGTTACAGATCTGGAGTGGGAGACTTTTCAACCACGTTGATGGTCGTAGATCTGGCCGTTGGTCGCGGTTTTGGGCTTTTGGTGACGACGCTTTTCTTCCGCCCTAGTCTCAGATCTGGCGCTTCTATCGCCGGAATCACTCCCTCTCAGGTATGGCAGGTTTACTCTATCGGATCTACAGTCTCTTTGTGCGTTGGCTCTCGTCTCCGTTACCTTGTCGTGTGTTAAGCTTGGTACGGGTTCCGTCGCTGGTGTTGACCGGATGGAATTGGTTTGGTCGTTAGGACTCCTGTTGGAGCAGATTCCTTGAGCGTCTGGTTGTGTTATTTGGTAAGTTTTCCCCCCCTTCCCCTCCGGATTCCGAAGTTCTCCTTTAATTCCTAGGTCTTCTGGACTGCTTATCACTGTCCTGAGCTCATTTTGGGTCTAAGACAACATCGTCTCGGTGTTGGCCGGCGGTGGTGGTTGATCCTCGGATCTCCGGTGAAAGCTTAGGTCTTGAATTCCGGGGATTGGCTTACTCAGGTGGTGGCATAGCCATCGCCGAGTATGGTTGGTTTTGGTGTTGGCCAACAACCGGGTGCCCTCCACTTTCTTTGGTGGAGACATTAGCTAGGACTTCTTGTGTTTTGGTTGGGATAGGGGTGTGCGATACTGCTGTTTTTTCTTTGGCTGGGGTTGATTTTTGGCCGGCAAGGTTGTAATTCTGGGTCCTCTGCTCTTTCGTTCCTCTTGTTTGGTAATCAGAGTACTAAGACTCTCACTTATGTTGGTTAAGGCTTAATTTTTGTTCTATCTAGGGTTGCAAGACCTGTTTGTAGTGTTGGTTTTTCTGGTGTTCTGGTTGTAAGGCTTGTTTTGCCTCCCTATTTGTGTTCTTAATGTTAGAAAATCTAGGTTAAGGACCTTTGTAAAACCCCTTGATTGGGTTCTGGTCTAGGTTTGAGGTGCCGAGTAGGCATGCTCTGTGTTTGTGTTTGATGAGGGTTCTCCCTTGATCCTGTTTTCAATTTGAAAACTTGATCCTTCAATAAAAAATTTGCTGATAAAAAACAACATACAGTTTCCTAATATGAGTTCTCTTATACGAGCGTTTTCTTTGTACATGGTCTAAATAATGACAAATACCCTTCAAAGTGGTCATAATTATCAATGGCATAATGATTCTTCAAAATGATTATTACGCCACAGCAAGGTCGATTTGAGACGTGACATGCATATCCACTCCAATTGCTACATTAAGAATGCTATCGAATACCATAAAAATGTTTTCTTGCCGACTTTATCCTCAAATGATCTGGATGCATATAATATATAAAGGTTGAAGCTATAAAGAAAGGCAATAGAATACAAAATTGGCTTTGATTCAGCAATATTTGCCTCCCTGGCGAGCCAAAAGACAACCACTCCTGTTCAGGATTCATCTATGTTTTCAGTATAGAGGGAGGATAGTTCAAATCATGCCTCACTTACCTTCACAAACCTTGATATGGTACATTTACAATTACTATAAATAAGCATTGCTGATAAATATACAACCCTCCCGGAATTACCAGTCAACCAGTAAATGTAAAGTTTGATTCAGTGATTTCCACATTAACAACTCCTGCTGAATGGTAAAAAACAATGTTTGGAAGTTGAAAGTACTCCTCTGATTCCCCCCCGGAAGGAATTTCGGTATTTGGCGTAGTCTTATGGTATGTAATGTGCTTTGATCCATCTGTTGACAACCCTTGCAGACTCTAATATACTATCACTCATTCTCTGGTCCTTCGTGAAGGCTACCTGAGATATTGTTGGTACTGCCATTACTCGAAGCTCGAGTTCACTTTTCAATCCATATCCAAATCCTCATCGAACATTCCATTGCTGGCACACTCCAGCAGAGCTTTTGCATTAAGTTCCCTACCGAATCTCCATATGTAATTTAAACCAACAAGAAGCTCCGTGATTGCTGCTTCTGTCTTTTCTTGATTGGCAAAGAAAAGGGTTTGTACCAGAAGCACATTTGTTTTTGACCCTAAGTTCTGCTGCTCAAAACTTCGCTCGGATTGCCATCTTATCATGTTGTGAGCCAGTGGAGCTAACCATTCCAATATCCCTGTTATAGCATCACTCCACTCACCTGCAAGAACAGTGTCATAAACCGCTGTAGCCAAGCTCTCACTGTATGGCTTTAGTTGTGCCCTGAGGGAAGTTCTTACACTTGCAGGCAACATATTGTACAAATCGTCTCTGGCATCATGCCCAATCAAGTGCGGAGAGGCTGCAAGCTTCTCAATGACTATGATCACATTTGCATAGTGCAGTGCTAAAGCAGCAGCACCCAGAGTTCCAGGGGGAGAATTCAACAAGCCACGCTTCGAACTGAAGAATGATGGCTTAGCCATGTTGCCCCGAACAAGTTGTCCTGCATCTGCATCTCTTGTTCCATTGAGAATTCCAGAATCATTTGAATTTAAGTGGCAATTTATAGTGGGAGAACCGTTTCCAGCCATCATGCATCCTTTGAAAGGTCCCACTTGATTCAACCCATTGGGTTTTGAATGTGGCTTCTTTCCGTGAAATGTGGTCAATTGGTCAAAAGTTTTCCATATCTTCTTACTGGTTTTCTGTGTTGCAGAAAGTGGGCCCGATTTGGCTATTGACCTTTCAAGAGGACCTGATTTGGCTGTTGACCTTTCGAGAGGACCTGAAAAGAAGTTGCCACTTTTCTTCCTGCCTGAAAGAGGACCTGATTTGGCGGCTGAGCCACGAAGAGGGCCTGAATAGAAATTACTAGGTTTATGTGTTCTCAACATCGGGCCTGATTTAGCAGTAAACATCCCAACAGGACCTGAAGAAAACCTGCTTAGACCATTTTCAGATGGATTTACTGGAGACTCCATCAATGTAGAAACTGACTGGCTACGGTTGATAAAATCAGAATTCAGTACTCTTGAATCTCTGACCTCACCATCTACCATTTGCTGAATTCCAAAGACATTTTTAATCCTATTGAATATTGTGAACAGAGATCTTGCCAAAAGGGTAACCGTATAATCATAAGTCCTCTTCCACAGAGACGCTTCTTGCAAAGTCCTCACCTCATGCTTCTTCCATGAAACCTTCTTCTCAAATTCAATCAAACTATTAGGGTCACCATCGCTACACTTCATTCTTCTCACAGTCTGCTCAAGCTCAACTAATGTTTCCATTTCCTGATACAAACTTGCATTCACTGAAACAAACCGTCCCATCTTCTTAACTTTCCCTTTCATCTTCCTATATGTATAACTCCATCCATGTGGATCAACTCCAAACAAGATCAGGTCCTCGAAAACATGCTTGAAAGCCTTCAAACTAGGATCACTGCATTTGGTTGCGAGCCTACTCACAGATCTTGCCACATGTTCCAAGTTCTCAACCATTTCTGCGCATATCAAGCCACCGATAAAATCATCATCATCAGACACAAGCTTTCTTATACCCAAAGAAGTCTCAATCTCTTGTCTAAGCTTAATAATCTGCTTATCACCAAGAGACTGCCACATATGAACAAGCTTAGTCATCAAACTTGCAACTTCAAATGCTAGTATACCAATCACTGCCTTTTCAGGACCACTCTCATGCTTTGGTGGAGTTTTCCACACCCTTCTAAACCATGACTCGGAAACCATCCTCGCAAAAGATATATAAAAAAATGCCTAACGATAA
The DNA here is from genome assembly GCA_963921825.1 of Erodium maritimum. NCBI lineage: Eukaryota > Viridiplantae > Streptophyta > Magnoliopsida > Geraniales > Geraniaceae > Erodium > Erodium maritimum. The sequence goes on from OY997588.1 coordinate 117,051,802, forward strand.
TGATCTCCTAGCCAAACCCACTCCCAAATCAACCGATTCTGCAATAAACATCAAAACAAGCAGCAACCAAATAGTAACATTAGAAACAATAAAAGGATCTAAGATCGCAAAAACTTATTCATAAAACAATATAAAAAAACTAGAAAACATTTATGTTTACTTAGATCAGGCAAAAGTAGTATGGAACCATGTATCATCACATAAACCAGATGGTTATAGAAAAGTCCTTTAGGGGGCTTAGTAACTTCTGCTTATGAAATTATGCTTCCTTCCTGACTCAACTCTCTTACGAATTGCAAACCAGAACAACAAATAAGCATATATAAATACGAAAGCTCAAGATGAAAGAAATCTAGGTTAGTTCAGCAACCACATAACCAATCCAAAGGTTAAGATGAAAATCAGAGGTGGAAGAACATCAGATACCAAAATCCACACTCAAAACCTATAAAATCTCACGATTCCCTCTTTCGTTGATCAAATAAAACCATTTACACTTTCCTGGTTCCACATCAGATCTCAAGATAGAACAAAACTAACCCAGAATCGCAAGAGAACAAAGACCCGTCATCACAAAACCCAGAATCAAATAATCAAAAGCAACCCGATAAACCAGAACCACAAAAAAAAAACAGAAAAGTAGACGAACAAGCGGCATATGAAGGTACGTACTCACCGATCACATTAGCGAGGATCAGCCCAGAAACATCTGAGCGACAGAGGGCTGGTCAGGCGAGAGAGCATCGAAAGCGAGAGGGGATTTTTGGGGGAGAGAGAAGAGGACGGAAGGAGCTGGGAAGCTGCAGTGATGACTGTGCCACATGAAATCCAGACGAAATTGTAGAAAAAACTGCACAATCGAGTCAAATTAATATTCATTTAATAATATGTTTTCTGCTATTTCTGTTTCTGACCCCGACATCTTTTCTTAATCTCTGTATTACCCCACACCCTCGTGCATCTCGCTTTTTTTTTTCTTCTACTCCGTGACCATTTTTGACCTTTTACGCTTTCTTTCTTTTTTACCACCATAATTTTTCTGGCTATTTTAGTTTCATCCAATTCAAATATATATAAGGGAAAATTTTATTTTACCACCCTGATAAACATTTAATTTCAGTTTGATATCCTGTCATAAATTTTTATCAGTTTTATACCCAAACCAAACTTTTAATTTCACTTTCGTATCTAGACAGGTAAAATGTCCAAAATACCCCTAACTATTACTCAAATTTTCATCTCATGCCATTGACTCAGAATTTGAAAAAAAGTGAAATGACAATAATACTCTTCATTGTTTAGGGTGTTAAACTGAAAATTTCACTAATTTTAAAATAAAATCAGTTTTTTTATAAATTCAATTTTTATTTTCAAAAAATCAGATTTTAATTTTAAAAATACATAAAAATCAGTTTTTTTTTATAAAAATAATTTTTTTTATTAAAAACAGTTTTATATATCAAAAATCATTTTTATTTTTTTACAAAATTAATTTTATTTATATTAAAAAAACTGGAGCTGTTCGAGCATGTCTTCTCCGGCGTCGTCTTCGGCCACCCCCTCCTCCGCCGTCGTCGTCCCCGGCCACCCCACCTCCGCCGCCTCCTCCTCCCTCTTCCACCTCCTCCCCCTCCCCTCGAATCGCGATTTGGTTCAGATCTGGTTTTGGTTCAGATCTGAACCAAAACCAGATCTGGTTAGCATCCCACGCGTTAATGGTGACCGGCGGGAACTTTAAGGCCTGCATTGTCCGAGGATTCTGCCACCGAGGAAGCGGTCCGGAGACGAGAAGGTTCGAAAGCAGAGGACCGGCATCCAACACAGCCTGCAACAGGGGGGTCGGGGACGATGGGTTCGGAAGCTCCAGATTTGGTTCAGATCTGAACCAAATCACGAGCTGAAGCTCTGCGAGGACGGTGGGAGGTGGGAGAGGGAGGAGGAGGCGGCGGAGGTGGGGGTGGCCGGGGACGACGACGGCGGAGGAGGGGGTGGCCGGAGACGACGCCGGAGAGGATGAAGAATAGCTCCAGAATTTTTTTTTAATATAAAAAAACTGATTTTTATGTATTTTTAAAATTAAAATCTGATTTTTTGAAAAAAAAATTGAATTTATAAAAAAACTGATTTTATTTTAAAATTAGTGAAATTTTCAGTTTAACACCTTAAACAATGAAGGGTATTATTGTCATTTCACTTCTTTTCAAATTCTGAGCCAAAGGCATGAGATGAAAATTTGAGTAACAGTTAGGGGTATTTTGGACATTTTACTCGGCTGGGTATGAAAGTGAAATTAAAAGTTTGGTTTGGGTATGAAACTGATAAAAATTTATGCCAGGGTATCAAACTGAAATTAAATGTTTACCAGGATGGTAAAATGAAATTTTCCCTTCCCCATATATAACTCATTTGATAAGTTGTACTTTATATCACCTATTTTAAGTTTTTTGAAAGGATACAAGTGTAAAACTATAGATAAAAAATATTTACAACAAGATAAACTATCAAACACCAAACTAAAAAAACCGAAAGCATAGGGGAAACTCTATGTTGCAGCACCCAAAAGTCATGATTATAGTCATGGTTTTTACCATACCCTAGCTCGCCGTCCTCGCCTCCGGCTCAGACCGGGCCTGACGGAGATGGGCCTTGGGCTAGACGGGCCTTGTGCCAGGACTACCTTTGGGCCGGATCACCTTGGGCTAGGACTCGGGCCTGGACCGGGTCTGGACTCGGGTCTGGACCGGGTCTGGGTCGGGTCTAGAGCCGGGTCCGGGTCAATTCTGGGTCCGGTCGGGTCTGGTTCTGAACCGGGTCTGGTTTGCAGATCCGGTCGGATCCGAGTCGGATAGAGTAAATTAATTAATTAATTGATTTAATTAAATTAAAAATTGGACTTTTAAAGGACTAAATGGACAATTCAGAGGACTTTTGGACTACCGGGACTGATTTTGGACTTTACCTGTTAAACCCAGACTTGGACTTCGCCCGAGAAGACATGAGATAGGCCCGGACGTCAGCAGCTAGGAGACGTAGCTGTTGTGATCGTCTTGAGGTAGGGAAAGTAGCAGATTCCGCTTTCATTACAAAAAGTTACCAGCATGCATGATTATGAAATAACAATAACCAGAAAGGTCCTAGTTGGCATATAGGATGTGACTCACTAGAATAGCCGCTTTCGATTATTAAATAACCGGACGAGTCTTAGTAACATGTAGGATGTGATTCACTAGATTACCTGCTTTCATCTCTTGGGAATTGTCGTGCTGGTAGATGGGTCATGTCGAGCCTTAGGATTGCGTGTTGTCTGTTATAACCGATGTGTGAGAGTCTAAATAAGATTATACTCGATGTTGCATGCTGTGACTGTGTGTGGACAAGTGTGCCATGTTCGTTGTAACGTGAACTCTTGGTTGTGATATGACCGGGTGAGTGATAGACCGGTTTGTGTGTTATGTTGAGCTGGTCCGGTTGATATACCGAGACCATCTATGGCTTTGTGCGGCGTGATACCCTTTTTGTGTGTTCCAAGAGTGGACGTAACCGGAGTGGTACTTACACCGAGGGATAGTTCCGGTGTAGTGTATCGAGGACAAGGATGGCGTGATCAGTACCCCGATGACTCGTAGTCCGGGACGTTGTACGACCGAAGTGTGTGCCGGTCCAGTACGTATGTGAGTAAGGCCCGGGTCTGTGTGCTCGGAAGACATCGGATTAAGGGATTTCCGGTCGAGGATGTTACCCCCAGTCTTAGTGAGGGGAAGATATCGGGACTGATGTTGTGTGGTACAGTACGATATAAGTGGCTTTGTGCATTCAATGACGTTGGAAACTGTTGTACGATATATGTGTGTGTATCATTGTGTGTTTTATACCTGTTGGTTGGCTTTGTGCGTTTTTCTAAGTATGTTTATGACTTGTGAAATTGATCGGTAACTGGGAACTGCCCGTAGGTTTTGGTTATAGTTGAGCCTTACTAGTATGTCTTTATTGGACGGTTACTCGTGGTGATGAACTGAGGTTCAAAACCTTAACTACTTTTCCTATTGGGCGTAAGCTCACCCCCTTACTTTGTTGTGTTTTAGGTGTTGAGCAGGATTAGTACTAGCAGGATTCTCGGAGTTTGGGAGCTGGCGAGGGTTTTAGCTAGTGTCTAGAGACGTACTTTTTCTTTTACTGTTTGACTCTTTTATTACTTACTTTATCGAGCTGTTGACTCGTGCGGATTTCGGAACTTTGAATTGCTATTTGAGACCCCCTTTTATTTATGTAATTTACTTTTTCTTTTATTGTTTTAAGTTCGCGTCTCGAGTCCGGTCAAAACCGGATTTGGGGCGTGACACGCACCATACCTCGCCGCCCACTGGGCCACATCGTCTGGCCCTCCCCGGGCCCCAACCGGCCTCTGGCCCGACCCAACACGCGGAGTCCAGCCCCGGTCCAGACGGCCAGCCCGTCTCGCGTCACCCATCAACCCTCTACCCAGGCCCAAGCTCAGCTGCTCCTCAGGCCCGCTCACCGAAACCCTAGCGTCCTCCTCCACCGCCAGACCTTTGCCCTTGCTTCGCCTCCACGCAACAGCAGCCGACGTCTCCTCCGGCGTGAAAGCCGAGTGCGATAACACTACAATCGGGGCTTCTTCCTCCCCCATGGCCGATGGCGGTAGAGGAGAGAGCGTCTCCTCCCCACCACCGCGACCCAGTGTTTTCCGGCCCGAGCCCCTCCCCAGACGTCTCGGCCGTGGTCCAGTCGCCGGATTGCGGCGAATACATCCCGTTCCCGACTGAGTTCGCCCCCTTGTAAGCCAGCCGTCCTCCGCCGTACGCTAGGCCGAGAAACACATCAGTGATGATTTTCCCCCCCTCTCCGTCGCAACGCCATCGGGAATCACGAACTCGGTGTCCACAGTCGCTTCCACCGCCGCCCCCGATCCCGAGTCGTACTCCGTCACATGATCTCCTTGTTCCGACAGGCGCAATCCCTGATACCGCCCGCCGTCAAAGACTTTTTCTCCGCCCTCCATCTCTTGCCATAACGCCATGGAACATGAGAGAATTTTCACAAAACTCCATCCTAACCCTAGCAGAGAAGAGAGAGCTGTGCAGACATAATTATGAAGGTTATAAATCACACGGTAATCATTTAAGATACAACTATTTTATTTTGACACAGTCACGTATCTGCATCACAAAATGTTCACGCGATCATAGCATCTGAAGAGAAGCGGTAAACTTCCAATGTTCATCTTTAATAGTAAGTTCATTAGTTTACCAAAAATATTTTTGGTTATCAAACTAAAGCACTTCATGTGACTCGCACCTGTGCCACACAAATATACCGTTCACGATGATAGTCGTTAAAAAAGAGCAGCTGCCATCGTTTTCTCTAGAAAGGAAAAACTGGGGCATGAGTGGGAAGAACTGAATTGGCACCGCAAAGAGTGAAAAGTTTTCAAAGTTAAGGTATCTGTTATAAAACGGCCAGATTGAGGTCCTTATGTGCAAAAACCATAAAGAATGAGAGATGCATGGCCCATCATTAATGGCTACCACGCGTAAATATGTCGGTTTACAGTTCAGTCGCTGCATTGGTTTCAAACATACTTAATAATGAATTTTATTTGTACTAAAGTGGATTCTACCTTTTATAACATTCATTCAAGTATATTGCCTAGAATTTGAGTCACTCCAGTATTGTTATTATTATTTTCTTAATAGATCACTATTATTATAAACCGAAATCAAGGCAAAGAGTTACAATATTTGTTTAGAGCATTCATACGGTGTGAATCACTTTGTAAATCACGACTCACGAATAACAATCTTACAAATCGCGAGTCGTGATATGAATTGCGATTTATAATAATGAATCGTTGGTTTGTAAATCGTGGTTGTGAATTACGATGAACGAATCGTGGTTCGTTGATCGCCAATCACAACGCGACACGTGAACAAGGGAAAAAAAAATTCGGACCATTGCCCCCAACGGTTCTTAACAGCTATTTAAATAAATCAAAATAAATACTCCCCACCCATTAATACCTTTCATCTCGTTCATCAAACCACCAACATTTCTCTCAAAATTCTCTCTACTTTTCTTTTCCAATTTTCCACACTTATTTCAATCAAAAAAATTCGATGATGAGGCTTAAGCGAGGGAGGAGTTCGAAGCCGAACTTCGTACTTGGGAGCAACGACTCCGACGAAGGACCGATAGAATGATAGAGAGAGCAATGCCACAAATCAACGCATGGAGGCAAAGGATCGAAAATGGGGAACCTTCCCAACGATAGATTGACAGAGGTCGTCTCGAAGACCACAACCGACTGCTGCTGGATTATTTCGTCGAGCACCCAACCTATGACCCCGAAATGTTTAGGCTTCGATTTCGTATGTCCCGACCACTCTTTCAATGAGTTATGGATGTGGTAGCGGAGCATGACAATTACGTTCAGAAGTCGGACGGTGCAGGACACTTATGGTTATCAACGCACCAAAAATGCACCGCCGCGATGTGATGATAGCGTATGGGTGCTCAGTCGATTTATTGGACGAAACCCTACGTATGGGGGTAAGTACTATACTCAAATGTGTACAACGTTTTTGTAAGGCCTTTATTAAGGTTTTCATTGAGGAATACGAGCGGAAGCCAAATGCGGAGGACATGCAGCGATTACCCGAATCATGGTACAACCGAGGGTTCCCCAGTATGATTGGCAGTCTTGACTGCATGCATTGAGAGTGGAAGAATTGTCCAACCACATTGAAAGGAGCCTACGGTGGGGGAGACCACCACGGGGATCCAACCGTTATGCAGGAAGCAGTAGCGTCCGTGATTTGTGGATTTGGCATGCGTTTTTCGGGATGTTTGGATCGAACAATGTCCTCTACGTCGGCCACTTATTGCAAGACGCTTTCCATGGTCGTGACCTCACCGTGGAGTACGAGATCAACATGCATCGCTACGACCACCCAAATTATTTAGTTGACGACAGTTACCCCTCATGAAGTCTGTAAGAACCACTCCCGGTCAACGCCAGTCAAATCGGCGAAAAACAGGAAAATTTAAAATTTTTAGACAGACACTTAAATGAACCTAAATCTGACCCCGAGGGTCATACCGACTTAAGTTGACCCCGATATCGACCAAAGTGAGTTCCGGGGGACTCAGGCCAACTTTTTGACCAATTTGGGAAAGGTTGACTTTTTGCTGGAAAAGTCAACCGAGCGACGTTCTGGTCCGTTCGAGGTCCGTTTCGGATCCAAAAAGCTTATCCGTCGTCACAACAGTATAGTTGAGCCGTTTCCTTGTAGCCCGTGAAGTTTCATAATTTCTTGGAAAAAGTGCCTGTTCGGGGCCCGAGACGGCCGAATTTCGCGAATCTTACTGAAATATATCTAAAGGATATTTTCTAAAAGGTGTGGAACCCACTTGCCACATGTCAATTATGTGGTGGTGTTAGGTAATTTTTTAAACAAGACAAGGATGAGAGAGGGGGGAGTAGGGCTGGGCAGAAATCCGACCATCACCAGAAACCAGCCGTCTCCGGCCATCCCCGCCACCATAATACCCGAAACCGGTCTTACCCGGGCCAAAGATGGTTTGAAAGTCGCTGAACCGAAGGTTAACGGGCGGTCAACGGTTTGGGTGAGCCAAACCGGTGGTAACCAAAAAAACCGGTCTTACCCGGTCAGGGCCCGTTCACTAGGCCAGGGCGTAGAGGCCCAAACAATTCCTCGATTTCAGTTTAGTTAAAACTGATATTTTTGTTCAATTTTTTGTGTTGTACAACAAAAACGGTTTCTTAGACCATGTTGTGTAAGACGATGTTTTATATGATTATGAGGTATTAGTTATAGGAATTGTTGTGTTTTGTTTGAATGTTTGAAGTCTTTAAACTGAAATCAGTTTTATAATAGGCAGGTTTATGAATTAAGTTGAATTTTGTGAAATTAAGTTTGAATTGTAGGAATTAAGTTGAATGTTTATTTCAGTAGGCCCAATAAGAAGCCCATTGGGCATGGATTGGTTGGTTATAACCGTCCCCGGCCGGTAGTGAGGTCAGGCGGTTATCGGCCTTCCCTAAAGCGACCGGTGATGGGGATGGTGTTGGGTCTCGAGGTAGGGTTGGAGATGAACCAACTCGCAGCGGAAAATCAATGAAAACCAAGAGACAATTAAAACCATGAAACAACTAACAAAGAATGGATTAACAAGAGAAAAATTCAGCACTAGTTCTTACCAAAACAAGAACACCGGTTAACGAATGATTGGCTTGAGTCTCCAAGACGCCTACGTATCCACATGGGAATCAAAGCCACGTAGTTCTTCTCTTTGAGGACTCAAGAACACAAACATGGAGGTGGAAACTAGCCAAACCCGAAATGGCCATGGAAGAGGGAGAGAAAATGTGTTTCCTATTCTTGTCTTGTGTTTGTTATGTTGAAAAAAGATGACTTAAACATAACAAAACCCATACTTGTCCAACTAAAGGCATGAGACAAGTATGGTGTCAAGTAAGGTGTAAATAGGACAAAGTATGGCAAGACAAGATTGGGTTAGGTGGTGAATCACCAACACCTTAATCCTTGTCTTGCTTACTTAGTACTAATTAATCAAGACTTGATTAATTAGTTCCATGGGCCTTGGTTGCATGAGCCTTTCATGGGCCTCTTGGAACATGGCCCGTGGCCATTTCCAACGAGGTCCCGTGATTCGCTCATCGCCTCCATGCCTTCCATACCGGAAATGTCCAACATTATCCGACGCGATCAATCCCAAGACTCCAAGCCTTGTCTCGATCTGTGAAGTCCTATTCACTTACGGGCACATGACCCAAAACCCAGTTTTGGTCATGTCCCGAGACAACTCCCTTTTGGCCATTCTCCATAAATGTGTCAATGAGTTTCATCCTCCGGTGTGACCCTTAGGTTTATGCATGTCAATAGATCAACGTAAAATCCCATTTTACTTGATCCTATTTAAGTGGCAACTAACGAGACTTTAGTATTGCCTGACACTACATAACGAATCGACCCTGTCGATTCTAACCTTTCCGTCGTCCCTGTCATTATCCTTTTATCTCCGATATCCTGATTGAGATAAGGCATAGAGCCGTCATCCTTATTATTCTCAATCACCGTTCCTTGATATGTGAGATGACTGAAGATATGATACCCAGTATCATGTGCATGGCCATGCTATTCTTCCAGTCACTCTCGATCAAGTGGCCGAGAACCGATATCTTTCCCATACCTTAGTATGAGGGATAAATCCCTTAGCCGTCTTTCGTGTCACTCATGTAGCCCGTCCCCAAGCCAATCCTGGCCGTTATGGAAGCCCTGTTACGGACAACGTTAGGCTCAGGTCAAACTCAGTTGTTGACTACATAGCGATCACAAAGACTCCTTGGTCTAAGGATACATGACAAGCTACAACACTGAATATGTTCATGACTTAATCTATGGCACATATTCAGGGCGGGTCGTCCAATATCATGTCCCACATGATATCTATGATCAGACTCCGGAATCCCATTCCAATGACTAACAGAACGTAAGCCATAAAGAGCCATCTTTCATACTAGTCGCTTCTAGTGAAGCTTTGTTGACTAGGGACCCATCGAGCGTGATCTATCTCGATCTATGGTTCTATTCGCATGGTGGGCATAGATCAGAGCACACATCGATATATTACTCCAACACATAAGTAATATAAAGCCGCTTTAATTTTATTGCTAACGATGATATATACATTTGGACATTTAGGATTGAACTACGGGCACTAAGACTAACAATCTCCCACTTGCCCTAGTTCCAATCTAAACTCCAATATGTCCCCATCGACTTTACATGTCTAACATGTTCAGGCAGTGACACTGCCTTAGTCAAAGGGTTGGCTATGTTATCATCTGTTGCAATATCGGTTATCTTCACTTCACCTCAGTTCAGTATTTATCTGATGAGGTGGATACGCCGCAGTACATGTTTGGATTTGTTATGCGATCTACCGGACTGGATGGGTTTTTAATTACAGCCAGCCCTGCCATGAATTTCCAAATCCACATAGCCTCCTTAGCTGCCTCTGCAGCATCCATGTACTTGGCCTCTGTCGTAGATTCGGCAATGGTATCTTGCTTTACGCTTTCCCAGCTAAAGCTCTGCCATTCAGCGTAAACACATATCCTGATTGACTTCTAAAGTCATCTGGATTTGTCTTGGAAAACTAGCGTCTACTCATCCTTCGACGACTAGTTCAGCATCATCTTTCCCCCGGGTTAGAATGATGTCTACTGGTACAACATAAGGCTTACGAGACGTCTGGTCTCATACATGTCATGGCATATATGATCGATCCTGCCCCCAGGCGCATAGGATTCTCATCATCCTTTTCAGCTCATCAGGTGTCTTAGGACACTGAGTCTTGCTGAGATGAATGCCATGACTAGTGGGTAAGAGTCCTTTCTTTGAATCGAGCATTAAGAACCTACTCAATGCCTTGTTCACATAGGTTCCCTGACTTAAATCCAAGACCCTCTTGGTGCGATCTCTACATATCTTAATCCTTAAGATATGAGAAGCATCACCTAAGTCCTTTATTGAAAAACACTTCCTCAACCAAGCTTTAGTCTCGTGCAAGGTTGGGATGTCGTTTTCAATGAGAACCAGAAAGGTAATATTGCTCCCACTAGCCTTCTTATAAACGCAAGATTCATCCTCGTTCTTGATTAAGCCAAATCCAATTACAGCTTCATCAAAACGAAGGATCCAACTCCGAGAAGTTCGTTTCAATCCAGAAATGGATTTCAACAACTTATAAATCTTTCCTTTATTCTTCGGATCGTCAAAACCTTTGGGCCGAGACATATAAACGTACTCAGTCAAATTTTCATTTAGGAAAGCGGTTTTGACATCCACTTGCCATATCTCGTAATTATGATACGCAGTTATGTCAAGAAGAATTTGGATCGATTTTGACCATAGCCACTAAGGAGAAGGTTTCCTCATAGTCAATCCATTGGATCTGCCTATAACCTTTCGCCACCAGTTGAGCTTTGTAGGTCAGAGGGTTGCCGTCCATGTCCATCTTCACCTTGAAGATCCATTTGCATCCTATGGTCCTCACACCATTGATGGGATCAACCGGTTCCCAGACTCGGTTGTCCGACATGGATTGCATTTCCTCCCTCATGGCTCCCAGCCATAACTCGGAGTTGGGCCCATCCACGACTTCCTGAAAGGTGGCTGGATCATCGTGATCCACCATGACTTCATTGTCACCTCCGGATACCATATCTTGGAGGTGGAAGATTGATCCTTTCAAATCGCCTTGGACCTTCCAGAATTGTAACAGGAATTGGTTCTTACTCTACGACAATCTCTGGCTCCTTTCTACTGGGTTGCCAATTGGTTTAGACAGATCTGTACCATCCTGAATTTCTTCGAGATGCACAGTCCTCCCAATGACTTCTTTGGAAACAAAACTTCTTTTCCATAAAGACCCCACCCCAAGCGACGAACACCATGTTCTCACTGGGATTGTAGAAATAGTATCCCCTTGTTGCTTTGGGATACCACACGAAGGTGCATATCTCAGATCTTGGTTCGAGCTTAGTCGAAACCAAATGTTTCACATAAGCCTCGCAACCACAAATCTTTAGGAAGGACAAAGCGGGCATCATCCCGTACCATTTTTAAAATGGTGTCCCTTCCACACCATTCGTCGAAGCCCGATTCACTATGAATGCGGTCGTCTCTAGAGCAAAACCCCTAAAAGAGATTGGGAGATCAGTCCAACTAATCATGGAACAGACCATTGTCTAACAATGTCCGATTTCTCCGTTTGGCTACACCTTTCAACTACAGTGACCTAGGAGGAGTCCATTCCAAAAGGATCCCATTCTCTTTTAGATGATCTAATAACTCTGTGGTCAAGTATTTTCCACCTCGATCCAATCGAAGTGCCTTAATACCTTTGTCGAGCTGGTTTTCTACTATAGTCTTAAACTCTTTGAATTTATCAAAAGCTTCAGACTTATGTCTCACCGAATAGACATAACCATATTTACTGTAATCATCAGTAAATGTGATAAAGTAGCTAAAACCCCTCCTGGCAAGTGAACTTATTGGTCTACACACATTCGAGTGTATCAGCCCCAATAATTCACCCGCCCTTTCATCGCGATCGATAAAGGGCACTTTAGTCATTTTTCCCATCAAACAAACCTTGCACCTATCGATCGAATGGAATTCGAATGAACCTGAAAGCCCGCACTTCTGAAGTGCTGATAGGCGCTTCTTGTTTATGCGACCCAAATGACAGTACCATAACAGAGTTAGGTTTAAATCGTTGGATTTAGACCTCTTGGTATTAACGGAATATATAGAACTTGAGGCATTGTTACCCATATCTAATATGTACAATCCTCCAACCATGTCAGTACTGGTATAAAACATATCATTGCATAGAACATTGAAAACTCCATTTCCAATATTAACATTATATCCTTCCTTGTCAAACACGGATACAGATATAATATTCCTACTAAAAGTAGGTATGCAATATACATTATACAATACTAAGACAAGGCCTCTTGGCAAAGCAAGACTCATGGATCCTACAGCAGTTGCCACAACTCTGAGGTCCATTTCGTGCTTTCCAAATCTCTCCTACTTTCAGCCACCATATATTAGTGCATGTGTGAGATTCAGTCATGGTATCTAATACCCATGAATCTTTGGAAGTAGAGAGATGTAGCTCTATAGAGTTAATACCGAATGAAGGCACGATCCCACCGCCCTTCCTGAGATCATCCAGGTTTCCTGATGAAGGCTCAGTCCTACTGCCCTTCTTCAGATCATCCAGGGTATTTGATGAAGGCACAGTCCCACTGCCCTTCTTCAGATCAGCCGTTAACTTCCTGTAATCCCGGTTCCAATGACCAGGCTGTTGGCAGTAGAAGCAGACATTCTCAGGTGTCTCATCTTTCCTGCCAAGTGCGCATGGGCCCAGCCCTTGCCACTTCCAATTCCCATGTTGACCATCAGAATATCCTTGGATCCCAGATCCCTGAGATATTCTTCTCAGCAGCTGATGACACTTCATGTAACTCTGATATGGTCTTAGAGACAGCCTTGTCAAGGACATATTCTTTGCGTTCAGACTTGAGGACTATCCTCAAAATTCTGTACCAGTCCAAATAGTTTGTCCCATTTAGCTTGACCCTGTCAAGAATGGTTTTTAATGACAAACTATTAATGTTCGCTGAATTTGCCATTTGATCTACAACAGATAAAATTCAATCAGTAAACTGAATAAATTTTATGAAGATCAAGCTTAAACACCAACAATCAATTCTAAACCTTTAGAATCTGAAACCAAGATCCTTGATTCACTCGATTAAGCTGAACTAATGCTCACCACTTAATCGAGCTATGTAAGTAGGACTCCATCCAATCACATCCAATGTGACTCTTGGCTAGGGTATTTACTTATGTACACGACTTACCCTATCTGTTACCCTAGCTCAACCTCAGGCCGAGAATCGTAGTCGGGTCCACCAATTTTCAACTATGGCTCGTCACTATGTAGGTGCTCCGCTAATGCGCACGACACCCACATATGTCGTCCAAACCTACTACCCCGCTTCCCCATGGATGCTCCGCTAATGCGCACGACAACCATAGGACAGGGAGGTAGTAAGGTGTTGATGATTGGGAGGTATCGGACATGACCCGCTTTTACTTGTCCAGTTGTGTTCAAAACTTTGGCACATCCTAGATGCGATGAGCACATCAACTACATTTCAAATGCAATGATGCCTCAAATTACATCCAATGTAATTCTTCCTTTGAACCCGTCAACTACATCCAATGCAATGACGGTTCTAAGGGTTCACACACAAGGATTAAAAGTCCAATTTTATCTTTGCATGTGAGGTGATATGCTCGGTAAATAAAGATAAGCATGCAATTCTAAAACACATAGAATTAATCATGCATAAACTAAACCAAGCATAAAGCGATAAATGTGCACATAATAGCCCCCTAAACTAACTCCCACTAGCTTCTTGAGCTCCACCGACTCCAAGCCGATGCCAACACCCGAAAAGCCACCAAATGACCTTTTCGCCCTTTCTTCGTCTTGAGTAAAAAATTAAAATTTAATACACGACTCGCAGGTCGGGAATAAATAAATATTACAAACAAGTGGTTCGACGACCACACCTTGAAAGAATAATTACACGTTAACTCTAACGGCTCGCAGGCCGTGAAAAGCGATAAATAATTAAATTGAGCTCGGGGCTATTATGTACACCATGCCAACATCACATCACACATCGTGTTATCAAACAAGCATGTTATCAAACATCATGTGATTTTCCGGTTTTAATTAATAGCCAAGTTTCGAAATTTTTTGATGCTCGGTTTATCGAAACCGTTCAAAAATGAAACTTTTGAACATTTGATCTTCGAGTTCATCATGACGGTTCCAAACTCGTCATAACTAACAAAACGGTTTAGCCTTGGCATATCAACCATCCAATGGTCATGCTTGGCCTAGCTCCGTCCAACGGAGCCCCGTTCGGTCCCGGTTTCGGCTCCCCGAGAGTCCCGCTCCCGAGACCCGAAAAATCAAATTTTTTTCAAAATTTCCAGATTTGAAATAATTTTCAAAAATTCATTTTACATGCATTAAATCCATAAACAATAATTTAAAACATGTTATCAAACAATTTAGCAAAACAACATGCCAAAAACGAAACTTTCAAGCAAAACTGAAACTTTGAACACCGTCTTGTGAATCCCGAAGGTAGCACGGCTCTGATACCACTGTTGGGTCTCGAGGTAGGGTTGGAGATGAACCAACTCGCAGCGGAAAATCAATGAAAACCAAGAGACAATTAAAACCATGAAACAACTAACAAAGAATGGATTAACAAGAGAAAAATTCAGCACTAGTTCTTACCAAAACAAGAACACCGGTTAACGAATGATTGGCTTGAGTCTCCAAGACGCCTACGTATCCACATGGGAATCAAAGCCACGTAGTTCTTCTCTTTGAGGACTCAAGAACACAAACATGGAGGTGGAAACTAGCCAAACCCGAAATGGCCATGGAAGAGGGAGAGAAAATGTGTTTCCTATTCTTGTCTTGTGTTTGTTATGTTGAAAAAAGATGACTTAAACATAACAAAACCCATACTTGTCCAACTAAAGGCATGAGACAAGTATGGTGTCAAGTAAGGTGTAAATAGGACAAAGTATGACAAGACAAGATTGGGTTAGGTGGTGAATCACCAACACCTTAATCCTTGTCTTGCTTACTTAGTACTAATTAATCAAGACTTGATTAATTAGTTCCATGGGCCTTGGTTGCATGGGCCTTTCATGGGCCTCTTGGAACATGGCCCGTGGCCATTTCCAACGAGGTCCCGTGATTCGCTCATCGCCTCCATGCCTTCCATACCGGAAATGTCCAACATTATCCGACGCGATCAATCCCAAGACTCCAAGCCTTGTCTCGATCTGTGAAGTCCTATTCACTTACGGGCACATGACCCAAAACCCAGTTTTGGTCATGTCCCGAGACAACTCCCTTTTGGCCATTCTCCATAAATGTGTCAATGAGTTTCATCCTCCGGTGTGACCCTTAGGTTTATGCATGTCAATAGATCAACGTAAAATCCCATTTTACTTGATCCTATTTAAGTGGCAACTAACGAGACTTTAGTATTGCCTGACACTACATAACGAATCGACCCTGTCGATTCTAACCTTTCCGTCGTCCCTGTCATTATCCTTTTATCTCCGATATCCTGATTGAGATAAGGCATAGAGCCGTCATCCTTATTATTCTCAATCACCGTTCCTTGATATGTGAGATGACTGAAGATATGATACCCAGTATCATGTGCATGGCCATGCTATTCTTCCAGTCACTCTCGATCAAGTGGCCGAGAACCGATATCTTTCCCATACCTTAGTATGAGGGATAAATCCCTTAGCCGTCTTTCGTGTCACTCATGTAGCCCGTCCCCAAGCCAATCCTGGCCGTTATGGAAGCCCTGTTACGGACAACGTTAGGCTCAGGTCAAACTCAGTTGTTGACTACATAGCGATCACAAAGACTCCTTGGTCTAAGGATACATGACAAGCTACAACACTGAATATGTTCATGACTTAATCTATGGCACATATTCAGGGCGGGTCGTCCAATATCATGTCCCACATGATATCTATGATCAGACTCCGGAATCCCATTCCAATGACTAACAGAACGTAAGCCATAAAGAGCCATCTTTCATACTAGTCGCTTCTAGTGAAGCTTTGTTGACTAGGGACCCATCGAGTGTGATCTATCTCGATCTATGGTTCTATTCGCATGGTGGGCATAGATCAGAGCACACATCGATATATTACTCCAACACATAAGTAATATAAAGCCGCTTTAATTTTATTGCTAACGATGATATATACATTTGGACATTTAGGATTGAACTACGGGCACTAAGACTAACAGATGGGTACGGGTTTTATGTAACCGGGAAAAACGGTTTGGGTAATGGGTTTGGGATTTTGGGCGGGTACCGGCCGATGCTCACCCCTAGGGGGAGTGGTCGGCCATAGTTAGAAAAAAAGAGGTTTTTGGAGAGAGAAAATAAGAGAGAAGAAGGAGAGAAAAGAGAAGGTTGGTTTTGGAGTTTTGCCATTTCCCGACTATCTAACCGGTGGATCTTCTCAACGATCAAGGAATCGAACTCCCATCGACATTCTCTACGGTGAGAAACTATCCGATTTTCGTTTTGTTAAGTTTAAAGTTTAGGGTTTGGGTTAAAACTAGTAGTTTGTGGATGAGTTGAGGTGTGGGATTCGTTGGAGACGTTTTGGAGCGAAGATTGAACATTTTCCGGTGACCGGAAGCTCAGGGGAGCTCCGGCCACCGTGTACGTTGGCTGGTCGGACCGGTATTGGCTGGCCGGAGCTAGGACCGACCACCACCATGGTGAACCGGCCCCAAAACTGGCCCTAGTCACCCACGGCCAAGGATGGCCGGGTGGGGCCCACATTCTCGGGTATCGGGTTTTCGTGTTCGGGTGGTTTAGGACGATCCCCAAGTCGTTAATCCACATCCGGATCGAAATTTGGAATTAAATTGTAAAAGTTGTAAATGACGGGTTTAAACACTTTAAACGCGAATTAAATTACTCGGAAGTCGGGAAAGTGATTCCGTCGAGTGCTTAGGAACCCCTGAACTATTCTAAGATCGTGGAAACGAAAACGGGAATTTTCGGAGCCCCGGAAGGACGTTTTCCAATCCCGGGCAGATTCGCCGGGTCGGGCGAAACGGGCCTTTCCGGGTCCATTATCGACAATGTCGAGTAATTGGGAAGTTTGGGAGTGATCGACATTGTCGAGGTTACATTTGGGCGTCAAGTATATTAAAATTCAGTTTATGCCTGCGAACTTAAAAGTATTTTAAATTGTGTTCTTATTAGATCGTGCCACCGACAGAGGAAAGGGAAAGCTAGGCGAGTGATCGTGATCACGCCGGAGCTTGGTTGTGAGATTTTGGAAAGCGTTAAGAGGTAGGGAAAAGCAGCCGGATCTCGGCCCTGACTAGGGAAAGTTAATAGTAGAAATGCATGTGACACTTGGGTGTCGTGGGTTAAGTAAGTTTATCGAACAATAGAAAGGCAGGCGACACCGGGTGGTGTCGTATGATACGGGAACGTATCGAACAATAGAAATGCATGTGACACTTAGTAGTGTCGTAGGAGTAGTGAACTTATCGATATTAGAATTACTGGAGACATTTGGTTATGCCCGGAGGTTGATTGTTTAGTTTGTGTCTTGGGTGGCCATGAGTGCTTGTGGGGCTGTTAAACCCGTACTTTACTGTTGGTGTGTCTTGGGTGGCCACGAGTGCCCGTGGGGTTGTTAAACCCGTATTTTACTGTTGGTGTGTCTTGGGTGGTCATGAGTGCCTGTGGGGTTGTTAAACCCGTATTTTACTGTTGGTGTGTCTTGGGTGGCCATGAGTTCCCGTGGGGTTGTTAAACCCGTATTTTACTGTTGGTGTGTCTTGGGTGGCCATGAGTGCCCGTGGGGTTGTTGAACCCGTGTTTCACTGTTGGTGTCTTGGGTGACCATGAGTGCCTGTGGAGTGTTAAACCGGTGTTGTTGCTTTTGTTGAACTTTGCTTGTGATTGTGATTGTGGTTGCCTGAGGTTGGGCTGTGATAGGTCGACCGCCTGATCCGACTACGTGTCGGGAAAAGTGCGACAGGTCGACCGCTGATCCGACCGTCGTGTCAGGAAAAGTGCGACAGGTCGACCGCCTGATCCGACCGTCGTGTTGGGAAAAGTTGCGTGGGCACTGAGCAGCTGGAGTGCGATCCTTTGCGATCTTGTTTGGTTTGCGATCCTTTGTGATCTTGGGTGTTGCGTGGTTATCTTTCGTGTCTTTGGAAGAAGTCGTAATCGTTGTGTCGAGTCTACATTACGTGTCCGGGTGTTGAGTCGGTTGGGGAAAGTAACAATTGTGTATCAGTCGGGTTACTTGAGTTGGGGATAGTAGTCCCCGGTGTTGGGTTTGTTGTTGGCGTTACTGGCATTGTCTGCTAGTATGCCGTAGTCAGTCTATTATCCGTGGTGGTGAGCGAATGCTCACCCCTAGCTGCTTTTCCTATAGGGTACTGGTCGCGGGACGGACTAGGTGAGCTCTTGAAGCTTGAAGAGCTAGGAGCGGGAGTCCGGGTTTCCTTTTGAGTCTAGCGACGTACGCCTTGTATTTTGTCCGCTTGTTGGGACATACTTTTGAGTTGTAAATTATTATTTTGTTTAACTAAACGGTGTTTTTAAGTGATTCATTTAAAAGGTTTGAAAATGATTTTATTGTTTTACCGTTCGCGTTCCGGATTCGGTTCTACTGAATTTGAGGCGTGACAGAGTCAGTTCGTGAAGTCGATTCGCCATCCCTATACTTGCAAAGAGAAATTGCTTGCTAAAGTCCAAGAATGGGCTAGGAAAAGTTATGAACAGGCTTTTGGAGTCCTCCAAGCACGGTGACACATAATTTCAAGTCCCGTTCATGTTTGGAGCATGACGACTTTGGTTGATATGATGCATGCTTTTATCATTTTACACGTGACTGGTATGAAGCAGGGGATGGCGAATTGTATTACAAGCCCCTCCGGAAATACTAGGTTGGACACCACGTCAACGATGGCATCAAGGAGGGCTCTTGTCCTACCGAGAACGGTTGCGTGCTCGACTCAACGTCATAAATGATGAGACCTATCGGCAACTCCAAGATGACCTTCTTTAGAACATATGGGGTCGGTTTGGAGCGACTTACCATGACTTCGACGATGACGAAGAGTGAGATGAGTTAATAAATTTGATATACCAAAAGCATTGTAGTTTGATGTACTATTCGGGGAGTAATGGAATTTCAAGATTAATTATTCATTTTAGTTAATTAATTTTATTTATTAATTAGTTTACATTGTAGTTAATTTATTTACTAATTAATTAATTAATTTTATCATTTTTTTAGTATTTACTGTTTTAAATCTGAATGTAATAAATTCATAAAAAGAATAATTAATTATCCAGTCAACATCTACTCAACAATTTTGCAAACCATGATCCTGATATGTGATCCTCTCATTGTAGAACTCAGCTCAGTTTCAAGAGTTCGCATCACAAATCATCTCAGTCACCACATGTTTTGCACATCATGATCCCCATATGTGATCCCCTCACTATACATGCTCTTAGAATAAATAAATTTCTGATCAACTTATATATTATTTAAGGGGTTACTCCATGTCCTAACGCCCAACTTTCAGGAATTGTTAAATCCAAACCCTGTACAATTGAAATTGTCATGTAGTAACGGTCAATTAACTGAAATTGCCAACTGTTTCTAATTTTAAATGGACCTTAACTTGGCCAAGTGAAAAGTCAAGTTTACCCTCAAATATGTTCTTCCTTCGGATGTTAACTTGGCCTAACTTCATCTCTTTGTGACCTAATCTCTTCATCTCAGCTCTTCGAACTTCATATCTTTGTGTCCGAGCTTCGAATTTCATCTTTTCGTGACTTCAGCTCGCGCAAGCTCCATTATAAAATGAGTCACGTTGGCAGCACATGATTCACTGTTCACAAAAAAGGTCAATTTAAACAGTATTTTTTGGTTTTTAATAATTCAGTTTTGAAATTCGTTACTATTTGACAATTTTCCAAAACTTGAGTGCGGATTTGACAATTAAGTGTAGTAGGGGGTTAGGACATGGAGTAAATCCATTATTTAATTAATATACTTTTTTGAATGTAAGAAGCCTTTATTGATTAAAAACAAGATAAACTAAATAAAAGTTAACATGTTTTCGCTCTCAGCTTCTCCTACACGCGGCTAAGGCTTGTAGAAATAGACATTATTTTCCTCTCATGGACCGCGGCGACAACAATTATTCCCGGTCACCTTCAAGACTAGAGACGGTGGGTAGTGATCCAGACATCCTTTTGTTTGGATCAAAAAGTGTATATTATTTCGGCTGTGATCATTAGATCGTTTGGCGAGGTCATAGGGCTAGGAAGGAGATGATCTTCTCGGCCCAAGGAACAACGACTCCAATGATGCTGTCGGGGTCGAGATTCAGAAGGGGCGATCGTCAAGGTTGGCTCGGGGTATGGTTCGTGGTACACATGTTCGAGTACCCCGTCCCCGGCGATAACAGAGGACTACGACGGAGGAGGAGTCTCTCCCAACTCTGGTTCCTCAAGCGACGACGGGGCTAGGGTCCGGCACACTCGAGCCAATTCGATTTGTGCTAGGGAGTGTGTTTCATGCGCTCCGGGAACATGGATGGGGATCCATCGGGGAAGAGACTGCCTCAGTGGATGGCTCAGACACGACGGAGGGGGACAAAATGGGTCCATTTTCGGTGGAACGTTAGGAGGTGACGGAAGTGGAACGCTGGAGGCGCGACACTAGAAGGGGAATGAGGGCGACGCTTACGGTTCCTAGGCCGCAAGTCTTGGGCCAACCGTTTTCCCTTCGAGCTTGGGCTAGAGATCCACAAAGGCAGCATGATCGAGTATAGTCTGGGCCCCGATTTGGTCCTCGAGTCCAAGCAGAACCCGAAGGGGCTAGGCGGTGTTCGGGTTGGGCAATGGATGGGTCGGACAGGGTTGGGCAGTGACAGCCGATGCAGTAGGAGGTCGACGGCCTTGGTGAGAGCTTAGGGGTCTAGGGATCCATGAACTAGTCATCCCCCGATGGAATTATGTGGACGAGGCCTCAACTTTTCTTACGCCATAGCTTCCCGGGTACTCTCCCACTGAAACTTCTACTAGAAGTCGTTGGTGGATTGGATGGAGGACATTTGGTAGATTCCGAACATCATTTCCTCTCCACTCGAGGATGTAGTTGTGAGTTTTTTCTTCCGCTTGGCACGGGAGAGAGCACGAGTCCTATTAGGGAAGCCATGGGCTTTCAGGAGATCATTAGTTAAATTGACAAAGCTGCATCCTCAAATGCGAACACGAGACATCTTGTTTTCACACTTCTCAGTTTGGGCTCATGTCTCGAACCTCCCGATGGGGGACTAGAACAGGGACATCAGATTTAGTTTGGGGAACTCCCTTGGTGTCTGCTAAGAAGTGGACAACGACGCAGATGGGATGTGTTGGGATGATTACACGAGGATTCGGATCCGAGTACCGTTACAGAACCTACTCTATTCAAACTTACGGAATTAGAGGTACGAACTTTACTGCACATTTCTTATGAGCGTTTACCGGACCACTACTTTGGTTGTAGTTGTGTGGGACACCTAGTGTCAACTTGCCTTATGGGAACATGAGAAATGACGCCTTCCCTCCGATCCTTTGCATACCCGAGACCAGTAGTCTCTCGAGCCCGGCAGAGTAGGCCAACTCTGGAGACCAATTGGTCCTATTTAGGAGGAACTTAGAGGTGCCGACTCCGTCCTTTATTCGGCCTGAAAAACTTAATAGGGACCGGAAAGGAAAAGGTAAGGCCCGGGCGGAGGATGATCTCTCTCCACCACGTGCCACCTTCTTTCCCGTCAGATAGAAAAATATGATCCAAGACCCTAAAGCACATGCTACCTTCTTTCCCTTCAGGGGAAGGAACCCAATGTTTTTAAGGGAACCCTCCTCTTGGGGATAGGAACAACATGGTTCCAGGGGACCATATCAGATTCCTTCTAGCTCATTCCGAAAGAGCAGGACTAAGGACCACCAGACGAAGCCTATAGAGAGGGGAATTGTTTCCCTACCAACATGGAGGAAATGCCCAGTGGAGGAAAATCAAGTTCAAGAGTCGGAAGGCTCTTCACGGACTACGGGAATCCAGAAGACAATGGTGAGGAGCATCAAGCACCCTCGCCTCCATCAATGAAGAGTTCGGGGTCCACTAGGGGTCAGCCAGTTTTACCGCCCTAGTGGACATAAGGTGGTAGTGGTTCCACCAAATTCTGGCATTGTACCCTCATACCATCTCGTAGGCTAGCACTCTCGCGTTCTAGGAGCCCTACTTTATCATTTTAGGGAGAACAACGCACGCTGGTACCTGAGGAGAGTTCATAGTACACCATCGCACCTCTCTGGTAATGGATCGGCTCCGCCTTAACTCTCAATTTGGCTCTATTGTATCGGTGTCTTCGGAAACTACCACAACCTTAGTTGTTGAACACCTTTATATAGCACATCAGTTTCTTGAGCTTTTTAAGTTTTTTACTATGGCCCCATGATGTTAAGGCATTTCTTTAGTTATCTCCTTTACTTGATACTCTGTTTCGGTACCCACTTTGGGTTGGGTACTACTGTTTTTACCTTCATTTAATATATCAATTTGTATCCCTTTAAAAAAACGAGGTATGAACAACTAATCTTCAAAAATTATATATATAAGATAATATTCAGGTACGAATCACCTAAAATTTTACGAAATACGAATCCATCTTGGCCTTGTAATCGCATATGCTAAGGGTTGCAAAAATATTTGTTTTTCACCAAGTTTATTATTTTGATCATTTCCGCTTCGTTTCAACTCCGATTTAAATTTTTCTTGCGCCAATATTTTTCTTTTTCCAAGACCTATCTATCAAGTAGCATATTGAATATGTTTTGAAGCAAGAAAAAACATGTACAAGCAAAAACACAATTTGTAAACCGTACATTAATATATGTGTTTGCAACTGCATTTGTATGTGTAAGCTAATCGTAATGTATGTTTTGTATGTATGTTTTTGCATCTGCATGTTTTGTAATTTTCAGTTGTATGTGTACGCTAAAGTTAATGTATGTTTATACAATTTTCATTTGTATATGTGAGCTAAACTCAATGTATGTTCTTGTCATTTTCATTTGTATGTGTACGCCAACCTTAATGGATGTTATTTCAGTTGTATGTGTACGCTAAACTTAATGTGTGTTTTTGATATTTTCATTTGTATGTGTACGTTGAACTTAATGTATGTATCTATCATTTTCATATGTATGTGTAAGCTAACCTTAATGTATGTGTTCGCAACTGCATTTGTATGTGTAAGTTAATCTTAATGTATGTTTTGTATGTGTAAGCTAATACATTAAGATTAGTTTACACATACATTAAGATTAGCTTATTCATATAAATGCATTTGCAAACACATACATTAATGCACGGTATACAATTTGTGTTTTTGCTTGTATATGTTTTATTTATTGCTTCAAAACATATTCAATATGCTACTTGATAGATAGGTCTTGGAAAAAGAAAAATATTTGCGCAAGAAAAAATTAAATCGGAGTTGAAACGAAGCAGAAAGATCAAAATAATAAACTTGGTGAAAAAAAAAACAAACGAAATCGTAGCTCTTGTGCATTATGTGATTCCAAAATTGGGATTAATTCGTATTTCGTATCTAAAGATGAGTTCGTACCTGAAAGCCTCCCTATATATTTACATAGTTTTAATATAACATAACAACCATAAAATGATAATTTTGTTTGGTATTTTTAATGAAAATTAAATGAATTAAAATCAATTTAATTATCAAAAAGTAAAACGCTCTCTATTAGAGTTGAGAGCTCTCAATCCTATCCATCATAAGTCGTCGCCCCTATCCGTTAGAGGCCACCGTTCAAGATGACGTTACTGTGCAAGACCTCAATCACCAAGACATTGCTCATGAGTCTCTTCCTTACAACCTTGCTATTGTTCTCCTATGCGCCTCTACACCTCAATGTTGTTGAATCAGAGGGATGGTGTCTACTCTGCGGCGATCCATGAGTCTCTACTGTGATGGTGATCACCCTCTCCGTACTAGCCTCCCACGATAGGAGCGAACACACGGTCATAGCGGGATAGGCTTTTGTTGTCCCAAACAATCAGACCAATCAGGCGAGGTCTACTATCGACGGGTCCAATGAGGCAGCTCTAGGGAAGCGGGACGTTAGGGAGGAGAAGCGTCCATCCCCCATCACGATCGGTTGTTGTTGATCGCCCCCTCTACTAGTTCTTGTGCTCCACCCCCAAACCAGGCACGTCACTTCACAAGTTAGTGACCAATTTAGGTAGTTCCACAAGCATTCAGGCTATTATGGTTGGCCTTAGGTTGAGCCGGAATTGGTTACTTTTATTTTTATGTTCTTATTTCCTATAGGTTATGCCTCAATCCCTATTTGCTTTTAAAAACTCGTCTATACCTCAGGTATTCTTAAAGTATTAGTTGTAGATCTGTTTATCAGTCTATATTAGAATGGTATATTCCTCCACTATTCTTATCTGTATCGTTTGAAGTGATAATATATTTTTTTCGCTAAAAACAAATTTAAGTTTCAAAAGGAAATTTTGATTAAATATGCTTCAAAACATATTATATTTTTTTATATGCTTCTGTATTATTGATTTGATATCTATGTTTTGTATATTTTTTTTCTGTAAAAAACATCCATGTTAAAATTAAAACAACAACTTTTTTTTCTACTTTTAGTCTCCATCAGCCCACTAAAATCACATCAAATCTATTTTTTTTCGCTTATGAGCAAAACCTGAGAGATTACCTTCACAAAAACTTAGTTGTAGCTGGAGGAAGACTAGGCTTTGGCATTGGAAAAGGCGACTACATGCTTCTTTTCTTCATTCTCTAATATGTCGGCAATACTAAGGGTGAAGAATAAGACACCACCGACGACATGAACGAGCTCCTTGTCGTATTGAATTACAAGATAACAACCTCCGACATGGCTGACGCATCAAGCTCAAGATGGTCATATACTCTTCGATACAGTCCACTACAATCCCTCTCTCTCTCTAGATGAATCTAGATCATGCTCTCCGAGCTCGATCTACACCCCCGACGATGACTGATAGATTGGTATGAATCGTGTTTCATTCCTTCATGTTCACAGTATACATATACATGTCTTATCCTTATTCAAATATAATGCTAAGGATAAGAATATATATAGTACAAATACATTTGAATGTACTCTAAGCAGATATGCTAACACACCCTCGTAGTCGGAGCGGGAGGATTACAGACGTTCATACTATCACGAAAATCGACGAACAGATTGTGAGGCAATCCTTTGGTAAATATACCTACAATCTGAGAGCGAGTAGGAACATGAAGGACACGAATATGACCACAATCAACCTTTTCTTGAATGAAGTGAATATCAAGCTCAATGTGCTTAGTGCGCTGATGCTGAACATGATTTCTTGCGAGGTATATGACACTAATATTGTCACAGTAGACCAGAGTGGCCCGAGATACTGGACAATGAAGCTCCAAGAGAAGATTGCGAACCCAGCAGGATTCAGACACCACTTGAGCAACCTCACGATACTCTACCTCAATGCTGGAACGCGAGACTGTGGGCTGTCGTTTAGAGGACCAGGAGATAAAATTGTCCCCGAGAAACACGCAATATCCAAACGTGTATCTACGAGTATCTGGAAAGCCTTCCCACTCGGCATCGGTGTAGGCAACTAGATCCATTGAGGGAGAGGTATATAAGTGAAGTTCAAGAAGCAATGATTCTTGAACGTACCGAATGATACGCTTTAGGGCTCCCATGTGACCAACAAGAGGATCGTGCATATGAAGGCGCACCTGCTGAACAGCATACGCGATGTCAGGACGAGTAAAAGTGAGATATTGCAAGCCCCCTACAAGACTCTGATACAGTGACGGATCCGAGAATGCATCACCGGCCGAGGCACTCATCTTTCCCTTCGAATCAACTAGGGTGGACGATAGAGAACAAACGTCCATACCAGCACAACGTATGATGTCCTCGGCATACTCTCGTTGGGATAGGAATAAACCACCTGAATGACGAGTAACCGTGATGCCCAAAATGTAAGAGAGAGGACCAAGATCCGTCATGGAAAAATCGGAGGCTAAAAGCTCCATGACGGATAGGCTAAGCGAGTCACTCGACGTGGTGAGAATAAAGTCATCGACATATAGAAGTAGAAATTTCATATCAGTTCCACTACGATAAATGAATAGCGAATGATCAGATTTGTTGTGAGAGAATCCGATAGTGGCTACAAAATCAATGAAGCGTTGGTACCATGCTGGAGAAGCCTGCTTGAGTCCGTAGAGTGATCGTCGGAGGAGACAAAAATAGTCTAGATGGGTGGTACTACGAAAACCTTGCGGTTGATGCATATAAACAGTCTCAGAGAGGTCGCCATGAAAGAATGCATTCTTCACATCCAACTGGTGAATAGGCCAAGATTGGGAAATAGCAATGTTGAGAACAGTTTGTATAGTTGCTGGTTTAACCACGGGGCTAAATGTCTCGGTGCAATCCACGCCAACCTGTTGGGAGCTTCCATCACCTATAAGACGAGCTTTATAACGCTCAAAAGAACCGTTAGAACGAACTTTATGACGAAAGAGACACATAGACCGAACAATATTAGCAGTACCAGGACGAGGTACGAGCTCCCATGTGTTATTTTTAATTAAAGCATCATACACGTCACGCATGGCAAGGCGCTAGTGTGGGTCAAGAAGGGCATATTTTGTGGATTTGGGAACTGGATATGGAGAAGTGGAAGCTGTAAGGTTAAACAATGTGCATGGCTTAACGATTCCTGATCGGGACCGAGTCTGCATTGGGTGAGCAGGTGGTGGAAGAGGGGCATATATATATGTTGAGAGCCTGGTAGATGGAGGGGTAGTAGATGTCGGATAGTCAAGCTGAGGGGATGGGGGCTACTAGGTTGAGCAATGGGACCTTGTGGTATGGTAGGCGAATTAGAGGAATGTATGGAAATGATAGGTAGACATAATGGGGTATCGAGGTCCAAAAAATCATAGGCAGTAGGTGAGCGTTCAGGAGTAGAAAAGAGGAATACTGTTTCGTCAAAAATAACATGTCGTACCACAATAATGCGTTTGGTCGTCGGGTCATAGAATATATATCCATGATGATGAGAAGGAAAGCCCAAGAATACACATGGAATAGAACGAGATTGAAGTTTGTTAATTGAGACAATAGGGAGAAGTGGAAAACACGCACAACCAAAAATATGCAAATGATCATACGACAGAATACGAGAGAATAAATAGTGAGTAGGGGTAACGAAATCAAGCGACTTACAAAGGAGAACATTATGCAAATAAGTAGACATAGACAAAGCGAAATGCCAGAGAGAAGGAGGGATAGATGAGTGTACCAGTAGGGTACGAACTATGTTATTGAGCGTACGGAACTTACGTTCGGCGCATCCGTTCTGAGGAGAGGTATACGGGCAAGAAAACCGAAAAAACATACCGGAGTTCGGCGCATCCGTTCTGAGGAGAGGTATACGGGCAAGAAAACCGAAAAAGCATACTGGAGTTCGTGCAAAACTTTTGTAATAGTCCATTATTGAATTCCTTCCCGTTGTCATACTGTTGGGTCTCGAGGTAGGGTTGGAGATGAACCAACTCGCAGCGGAAAATCAATGAAAACCAAGAGACAATTAAAACCATGAAACAACTAACAAAGAATGGATTAACAAGAGAAAAATTCAGCACTAGTTCTTACCAAAACAAGAACACCGGTTAACGAATGATTGGCTTGAGTCTCCAAGACGCCTACGTATCCACATGGGAATCAAAGCCACGTAGTTCTTCTCTTTGAGGACTCAAGAACACAAACATGGAGGTGGAAACTAGCCAAACCCGAAATGGCCATGGAAGAGGGAGAGAAAATGTGTTTCCTATTCTTGTCTTGTGTTTGTTATGTTGAAAAAAGATGACTTAAACATAACAAAACCCATACTTGTCCAACTACAGGCATGGGACAAGTATGGTGTCAAGTAAGGTGTAAATAGGACAAAGTATGGCAAGACAAGATTGGGTTAGGTGGTGAATCACCAACACCTTAATCCTTGTCTTGCTTACTTAGTACTAATTAATCAAGACTTGATTAATTAGTTCCATGGGCCTTGGTTGCATGGGCCTTTCATGGGCCTCTTGGAACATGGCCCGTGGCCATTTCCAACGAGGTCCCGTGATTCGCTCATCGCCTCCATGCCTTCCATACCGGAAATGTCCAACATTATCCGACGCGATCAATCCCAAGACTCCAAGCCTTGTCTCAATCTGTGAAGTCCTATTCACTTACGGGCACATGACCCAAAACCCAGTTTTGGTCATGTCCCGAGACAACTCCCTTTTGGCCATTCTCCATAAATGTGTCAATGAGTTTCATCCTCCGGTGTGACCCTTAGGTTTATGCATGTCAATAGATCAACGTAAAATCCCATTTTACTTGATCCTATTTAAGTGGCAACTAACGAGACTTTAGTATTGCCTGACACTACATAACGAATCGACCCTGTCGATTCTAACCTTTCCGTCGTCCCTGTCATTATCCTTTTATCTCCGATATCCTGATTGAGATAAGTCATAGAGCCGTCATCCTTATTATTCTCAATCACCGTTCCTTGATATGTGAGATGACTGAAGATATGATACCCAGTATCATGTGCATGGCCATGCTATTCTTCCAGTCACTCTCGATCAAGTGGCCGAGAACCGATATTTTTCCCATACCTTAGTATGAGGGATAAATCCCTTAGCCGTCTTTCGTGTCACTCATGTAGCCCGTCCCCAAGCCAATCATGGCCGTTATGGAAGCCCTGTTACGGACAACGTTAGGCTCAGGTCAAACTCAGTTGTTGACTACATAGCGATCACAAAGACTCCTTGGTCTAAGGATACATGACAAGCTACAACACTGAATATGTTCATGACTTAATCTATGGCACATATTCAGGGCGGGTCGTCCAATATCATGTCCCACATGATATCTATGATCAGACTCCGGAATCCCATTCCAATGACTAACAGAACGTAAGCCATAACGAGCCATCTTTCATACTAGTCGCTTCTAGTGGAGCTTTGTTGACTAGGGACCCATCGAGTGTGATCTATGTCGATCTATGGTTCTATTCGCATGGTGGGCATAGATCAGAGCACACATCGATATATTACTCCAACACATAAGTAATATAAAGCTGCTTTAATTTTATTGCTAACGATGATATATACATTTGGACATTTAGGATTGAACTACGGGCACTAAGACTAACAATCTCCCACTTGCCTTAGTTCCAATCTAAACTCCAATATGTCCCCATCGACTTTACATGTCTAACATGTTCAGGCAGTGACACTGCCTTAGTCAAAGGGTTGGCTATGTTATCATCTGTTGCAATATCGGTTATCTTCACTTCACCTCAGTTCATTATTTATCTGATGAGGTGGATACGCCGCAGTACATGTTTG
This sequence comes from Erodium maritimum, assembly GCA_963921825.1. NCBI lineage: Eukaryota > Viridiplantae > Streptophyta > Magnoliopsida > Geraniales > Geraniaceae > Erodium > Erodium maritimum. Next base: position 117,081,616 of record OY997588.1, read on the forward strand.
GATTTGTTATGCGATCTAGGCTTTTAGCTTGCGCAATGGCCCTTGTGTTGTCACAAAATGGATTCACCGGACTGGATGGGTTTTTAATTACACCCAGCCTTGCCATGAATTTCCAAATCCACGTAGCCTCCTTAGCTGCCTCTGCAGCATCCATGTACTTGGCCTCTGTCGTAGATTCGGCAATGGTATCTTGCTTTACGCTTTCCCAGCTAAAGCTCTGCCATTCAGCGTAAACACATATCCTGATTGACTTCTAAAGTCATCTGGATTTGTCTTGGAAAACTAGCGTCTACTCATCCTTCGACGACTAGTTCAGCATCATCTTTCCCCCGGGTTAGAATGATGTCTACTGGTACAACATAAGGCTTACGAGACGTCTGGTCTCATACATGTCATGGCATATATGATCGATCCTGCCCCCAGGCGCATAGGATTCTCATCATCCTTTTCAGCTCATCAGGTGTCTTAGGACACTGGGTCTTGCTGAGATGAATGCCATGACTAGTGGGTAAGAGTCCTTTCTTTGAATCGAGCATTAAGAACCTACTCAATGCCTTGTTCACATAGGTTCCCTGACTTAAATCCAAGACCCTCTTGGTGCGATCTCTACATATCTTAATCCTTAAGATATGAGAAGCATCACCTAAGTCCTTTATTGAAAAACACTTCCTCAACCAAGCTTTAGTCTCGTGCAAGGTTGGGATGTCGTTTTCAATGAGAACCAGAAAGGTAATATTGCTCCCACTAGCCTTCTTATAAACGCAAGATTCATCCTCGTTCTTGATTAAGCCAAATCTAATTACAGCTTCATCAAAACGAAGGATCCAACTCCGAGAAGTTCGTTTCAATCCATAAATGGATTTCAACAACTTATAACTCTTTCCCTTATTCTTCGGATCATCAAAACCTTTGGGCCGAGACATACAAACGTACTCAGTCAATTTCTATTTAGGAAAGCGGTTTTGACATCCACTTGCCATATCTCGTAATTATGATACGCAGTTATGTCAAGAAGAATTTGGATCGATTTTGACCATAGCCACTAGGGAGAAGGTTTCCTCATAGTCAATCCATTGGATCTGCCTATAACCTTTCGCCACCAGTTGAGCTTTGTAGGTCAGAGGGTTGTTGTCCATGTCCATCTTCACCTTGAAGATCCATTTGCATCTGATGGTCCTCACACCATTGATGGGATCAACCGGTTCCCAGACTCGGTTGTCCGACATGGATTGCATTTCCTCCCTCATGGCTCCCAGCCATAACTCGGAGTCGGGCCCATCCACGACTTCTTGAAAGGTGGCTGGATCATCGTGATCCACCATGACTTCATTGTCACCTCCGGATACCATATCTTGGAGGTGGAAGATTGACCCTTTCAAATCGCCTTGGACCTTCCGGAATTGTAACAGGAATTGGTTCTCACTCTACGACAATCTCTGGCTCCTTTCTACTGGGTTGTCAATTGGTTTAGACAGATCTGTACCATCCTGAATTTCTTCGAGATGCACAGTCCTCCCAATGACGTCTTTGGAAACAAAACTTCTTTTCCATAAAGACCCCACCCCAAGCGACGAACACCATGTTCTCACTGGGATTGTAGAAATAGTATCCCCTTGTTGCTTTGGGATACCACACGAAGGTGCATATCTCAGATCTTGGTTCGAGCTTAGTCGAAACCAAATGTTTCACATACGCCTCGCAACCACAAATCTTTAGGAAGGACAAAGCGGGCATCATCCCGTACCATTTTTAAAATGGTGTCCCTTCCACACCATTCGTCGAAGCCCGATTCACTATGAATGCGGTCGTCTCTAGAGCAAAACCCCTAAAAGAGATTGGGAGATCAGTCCAACTAATCATGGAACAGACCATTGTCTAACAATGTCCGATTTCTCCGTTTGGCTACACCTTTCAACTACAGTGACCTAGGAGGAGTCCATTCCAAAAGGATCCCATTCTCTTTTAGATGATCTAATAACTCTGTGGTCAAGTATTTTCCACCTCGATCCAATCGAAGTGCCTTAATACCTTTGTCGAGCTGGTTTTCTACTATAGTCTTAAACTCTTTGAATTTATCAAAAGCTTCAGACTTATGTCTCACCGAATAGACATAACCATATTTACTGTAATCATCAGTAAATGTGATAAAGTAGCTAAAACCCCTCCTGGCAAGTGAACTTATTGGTCTACACACATTCGAGTGTATCAGCCCCAATAATTCACCCGCCCTTTCATCGCGATCGATAAAGGGCACTTTAGTCATTTTGCCCATCAAACAAACCTTGCACCTATCGATCAAATGGAATTCGAATGAACCTGAAAGCCCGCACTTCTGAAGTGCTGATAGGCGCTTCTTGTTTATGCGACCCAAATGATAGTACCATAACAGAGTTAGGTTTAAATCGTTGGATTTAGACCTCTTGGTATTAACGGAATATATAGAACTTGAGGCATTGTTACCCATATCTAATATGTACAATCCTCCAACCATGTCAGTACTGGTATAAAACATATCATTGCATAGAACATTGAAAACTCCATTTCCAATATTAACATTATATCCTTCCTTGTCAAACACGGATACAGATATAATATTCCTACTAAAAGTAGGTATGCAATATACATTATACAATACTAAGACAAGGCCTCTTGGCAAAGCAAGACTCATGGATCCTACAGCAGTTGCCACAACTCTGAGGTCCATTTCGTGCTTTCCAAATCTCTCCTACTTTCAGCCACCATATATTAGTGCATGTGTGAGATTCAGTCATGGTATCTAATACCCATGAATCTTTGGAAGTAGAGAGATGTAGCTCTATAGAGTTAATACCGAATGAAGGCACGATCCCACCGCCCTTCCTTAGATCATCCAGGTTTCCTGATGAAGGCGCAGTCCTACTGCCCTTCTTCAGATCATCCAGGCTATTTGATGAAGGCGCAGACCCACTGCCCTTCTTCAGATCAGCCGTGAACTTCCTGTAATCCCGGTTCCAATGACCAGGCTGTTGGCAGTAGAAGCAGACATTCTCAGGTGTCTCATCTTTCCTGCCAAGTGCGCATGGGCCCAGCCCTTGCCACTTCCAATTCCCTTGTTGACCATCAGAATATCCTTGGATCCCAGATCCCTGAGATATTCTTCTCAGCAGTTGATGACACTTCATGTAACTCTGATATGGTCTTAGAGACAGCCTTGTCAAGGACATATTCTTTGCGTTCAGACTTGAGGACTATCCTCAAAATTCTGTACCAGTCCAAATAGTTTGTCCCATTTAGCTTGACCCTGTCAAGAATGGTTTTTAATGACAAACTATTAATGTTCGCTGAATTTGCCATTTGATCTACAACAGATAAAATTCAATCAGTAAACTGAATAAATTTTATGAAGATCAAGCTTAAACACCAACAATCAATTCTAAACCTTTAGAATCTGAAACCAAGATCCTTGATTCACTCGATTAAGCTGAACTAATGCTCACCACTTAATCGAGCTATGTAGGTAGGACTCCATCCAATCACATCCAATGTGACTCTTGGCTAGGGTATGTACTTATGTACACGACTTACCCTATCTGTTACCCTAGCTCAACCTCAGGCCGAGAATCGTAGTCGGGTCCACCAATTTTCAACTATGGCTCGTCACTATGTAGGTGCTCCGCTAATGCGCACGACACCCACATATGTCGTCCAAACCTACTACCCCGCTTCCCCATGGATGTTCCGCTAATGCGCACGACAACCATAGGACGGGGAGGTAGTAAGGTGTTGATGATTGGGAGGTATCGGACATGACCCGCTTTTACTTGTCCAGTTGTGTTCAAAACTTTGGCACATCCTAGATGCGATGAGCACATCAAATACATTCCAAATGCAATGATGCCTCAAATTACATCCAATGTAATTCTTCCTTTGAACCCGTCAACTACATCCAATGCAATGACGGTTCTAAGGGTTCACACACAAGGATTAAAATTCCAATTTTATCTTTGCATGTGAGGTGATATGCTCGGTAAATAAAGTTAAGCATGCAATTCTAAAACACATAGAATTAATCATGCATAAACTAAACCAAGCATAAAGCGATAAATGTGCACATAATAGCCCCCTAAACTAACTCCCACTAGCTTCTTGAGCTCCACCGACTCCAAGCCGATGCCAACACCCGAAAAGCCACCAAATGACCTTTTCGCCCTTTCTTCGTCTTGAGTAAAATATTACAATTTAATACACGACTCGCAGGTCGGGAATAAATAAATATTACAAACAAGTGGTTCGACGACCACACCTTGAAAGAATAATTACACGCTAACTCTAACGGCTCGCAGGCCGTGAAAAGCGATAAATAATTAAATCGAGCTCGGGGCTATTATGTACACCATGCCAACATCACATCACACATCGTGTTATCAAACAAGCATGTTATCAAACATCATGTGATTTTCCGGTTTTAATTAATAGCCAAGTTTCGAAATTTTTTGATGCTCGGTTTATCGAAACCGTTCAAAAATGAAACTTTTGAACATTTGATCTTCGAGTTCATCATGACGGTTCCAAACTCGTCATAACTAACAAAACGGTTTAGCCTTGGCATATCAACCATCCAATGGTCATGCTTGGCCTAGCTCCGTCCAACGGAGCCCCGTTCGGTCCCGGTTTCGGCTCCCCGAGAGTCCCGCTCCCGAGACCCGAAAAATCAAAAAAATTTCAAAATTTCCAGATTTGAAATAATTTTCAAAAATTCATTTTACATGCATTAAATCCATAAACAATAATTTAAAACATGTTATCAAACAATTTAGCAAAACAACATGCCAAAAACGAAACTTTCAAGCAAAACCGAAACTTTGAACACCGTCTTGTGAATCCCGAAGGTAGCACGGCTCTGATACCACTGTTGGGTCTCGAGGTAGGGTTGGAGATGAACCAACTCGCAGCGGAAAATCAATGAAAACCAAGAGACAATTAAAACCATGAAACAACTAACAAAGAATGGATTAACAAGAGAAAAATTCAGCACTAGTTCTTACCAAAACAAGAACACCGGTTAACGAATGATTGGCTTGAGTCTCCAAGACGCCTACGTATCCACATGGGAATCAAAGCCACGTAGTTCTTCTCTTTGAGGACTCAAGAACACAAACATGGAGGTGGAAACTAGCCAAACCCGAAATGGCCATGGAAGAGGGAGAGAAAATGTGTTTCCTATTCTTGTCTTGTGTTTGTTATGTTGAAAAAAGATGACTTAAACATAACAAAACCCATACTTGTCCAACTAAAGGCATGGGACAAGTATGGTGTCAAGTAAGGTGTAAATAGGACAAAGTATGGCAAGACAAGATTGGGTTAGGTGGTGAATCACCAACACCTTAATCCTTGTCTTGCTTACTTAGTACTAATTAATCAAGACTTGATTAATTAGTTCCATGGGCCTTGGTTGCATGGGCCTTTCATGGGCCTCTTGGAACATGGCCCGTGGCCATTTCCAACGAGGTCCCGTGATTCGCTCATCGCCTCCATGCCTTCCATACCGGAAATGTCCAACATTATCCGACGCGATCAATCCCAAGACTCCAAGCCTTGTCTCGATCCGTAAAGTCCTATTCACTTACGGGCACATGACCCAAAACCCAGTTTTGGTCATGTCCCGAGACAACTCCCTTTTGGCCATTCTCCATAAATGTGTCAATGAGTTTCATCCTCCGGTGTGACCCTTAGGTTTATGCATGTCAATAGATCAACGTAAAATCCCATTTTACTTGATCCTATTTAAGTGGCAACTAACGAGACTTTAGTATTGCCTGACACTACATAACGAATCGACCCTGTCGATTCTAACCTTTCCGTCGTCCCTGTCATTATCCTTTTATCTCCGATATCCTGATTGAGATAAGGCATAGAGCCGTCATCCTTATTATTCTCAATCACCGTTCCTTGATATGTGAGATGACTGAAGATATGATACCCAGTATCATGTGCATGGCCATGCTATTCTTCCAGTCACTCTCGATCAAGTGGCCGAGAACCGATATCTTTCCCATACCTTAGTATGAGGGATAAATCCCTTAGCCGTCTTTCGTGTCACTCATGTAGCCCGTCTCCAAGCCAATCATGGCCGTTATGGAAGCCCTGTTACGGACAACGTTAGGCTCAGGTCAAACTCAGTTGTTGACTACATAGCGATCACAAAGACTCCTTGGTCTAAGGATACATGACAAGCTACAACACTGAATATGTTCATGACTTAATCTATGGCACATATTCAGGGCGGGTCGTCCAATATCATGTCCCACATGATATCTATGATCAGACTCCGGAATCCCATTCCAATGACTAACAGAACGTAAGCCATAAAGAGCCATCTTTCATACCAGTCGCTTCTAGTGGAGCTTTGTTGACTAGGGACCCATCGAGTGTGATCTATCTCGATCTATGGTTCTATTCGCATGGTGGGCATAGATCAGAGCACACATCGATATATTACTCCAACACATAAGTAATATAAAGCTGCTTTAATTTTATTGCTAACGATGATATATGCATTTGGACATTTAGGATTGAACTACGGGCACTAAGACTAACAATCTCCCACTTGCCTTAGTTCCAATCTAAACTCCAATATGTCCCCATCGACTTTACATGTCTAACATGTTCAGGCAGTGACACTGCCTTAGTCAAAGGGTTGGCTATGTTATCATCTGTTGCAATATCGGTTATCTTCACTTCACCTCAGTTCATTATTTATCTGATGAGGTGGATACGCCGCAGTACATGTTTGGATTTGTTATGCGATCTAGGCTTTTAGCTTGCGCAATGGCCCTTGTGTTGTCACAAAATGGATTCACCGGACTGGATGGGTTTTTAATTACACCCAGCCTTGCCATGAATTTCCAAATCCACGTAGCCTCCTTAGCTGCCTCTGCAGCATCCATGTACTTGGCCTCTGTCGTAGATTCGGCAATGGTATCTTGCTTTACGCTTTCCCAGCTAAAGCTCTGCCATTCAGCGTAAACACATATCCTGATTGACTTCTAAAGTCATCTGGATTTGTCTTGGAAAACTAGCGTCTACTCATCCTTCGACGACTAGTTCAGCATCATCTTTCCCCCGGGTTAGAATGATGTCTACTGGTACAACATAAGGCTTACGAGACGTCTGGTCTCATACATGTCATGGCATATATGATCGATCCTGCCCCCAGGCGCATAGGATTCTCATCATCCTTTTCAGCTCATCAGGTGTCTTAGGACACTGGGTCTTGCTGAGATGAATGCCATGACTAGTGGGTAAGAGTCCTTTCTTTGAATCGAGCATTAAGAACCTACTCAATGCCTTGTTCACATAGGTTCCCTGACTTAAATCCAAGACCCTCTTGGTGCGATCTCTACATATCTTAATCCTTAAGATATGAGAAGCATCACCTAAGTCCTTTATTGAAAAACACTTCCTCAACCAAGCTTTAGTCTCGTGCAAGGTTGGGATGTCGTTTTCAATGAGAACCAGAAAGGTAATATTGCTCCCACTAGCCTTCTTATAAACGCAAGATTCATCCTCGTTCTTGATTAAGCCAAATCTAATTACAGCTTCATCAAAACGAAGGATCCAACTCCGAGAAGTTCCTTTCAATCCATAAATGGATTTCAACAACTTATAACTCTTTCCCTTATTCTTCGGATCATCAAAACCTTTGGGCCGAGACATACAAACGTACTCAGTCAATTTCTATTTAGGAAAGCGGTTTTGACATCCACTTGCCATATCTCGTAATTATGATACGCAGTTATGTCAAGAAGAATTTGGATCGATTTTGACCATAGCCACTAGGGAGAAGGTTTCCTCATAGTCAATCCATTGGATCTGCCTATAACCTTTCGCCACCAGTTGAGCTTTGTAGGTCAGAGGGTTGTTGTCCATGTCCATCTTCACCTTGAAGATCCATTTGCATCTGATGGTCCTCACACCATTGATGGGATCAACCGTTTCCCAGACTCGGTTGTCCGACATGGATTGCATTTCCTCCCTCATGGCTCCCAGCCATAACTCGGAGTCGGGCCCATCCACGACTTCTTGAAAGGTGGCTGGATCATCGTGATCCACCATGACTTCATTGTCACCTCCGGATACCATATCTTGGAGGTGGAAGATTGACCCTTTCAAATCGCCTTGGACCTTCCGGAATTGTAACAGGAATTGGTTCTCACTCTACGACAATCTCTGGCTCCTTTCTACTGGGTTGTCAATTGGTTTAGACAGATCTGTACCATCCTGAATTTCTTCGAGATGCACAGTCCTCCCAATGACGTCTTTGAAAACAAAACTTCTTTTCCATAAAGACCCCACCCCAAGCGACGAACACCATGTTCTCACTGGGATTGTAGAAATAGTATCCCCTTGTTGCTTTGGGATACCACACGAAGGTGCATATCTCAGATCTTGGTTCGAGATTAGTCGAAACCAAATGTTTCACATACGCCTCGCAACCACAAATCTTTAGGAAGGACAAAGCGGGCATCATCCCGTACCATTTTTAAAATGGTGTCCCTTCCACACCATTCGTCGAAGCCCGATTCACTATGAATGCGGTCGTCTCTAGAGCAAAACCCCTAAAAGAGATTGGGAGATCAGTCCAACTAATCATGGAACAGACCATTGTCTAACAATGTCCGATTTCTCCGTTTGGCTACACCTTTCAACTACAGTGACCTAGGAGGAGTCCATTCCAAAAGGATCCCATTCTCTTTTAGATGATCTAATAACTCTGTGGTCAAGTATTTTCCACCTCGATCCAATCGAAGTGCCTTAATACCTTTGTCGAGCTGGTTTTCTACTATAGTCTTAAACTCTTTGAATTTATCAAAAGCTTCAGACTTATGTCTCACCGAATAGACATAACCATATTTACTGTAATCATCAGTAAATGTGATAAAGTAGCTAAAACCCCTCCTGGCAAGTGAACTTATTGGTCTACACACATTCGAGTGTATCAGCCCCAATAATTCACCCGCCCTTTCATCGCGATCGATAAAGGGCACTTTAGTCATTTTGCCCATCAAACAAACCTTGCACCTATCGATCAAATGGAATTCGAATGAACCTGAAAGCCCGCACTTCTGAAGTGCTGATAGGCGCTTCTTGTTTATGCGACCCAAATGATAGTACCATAACAGAGTTAGGTTTAAATCGTTGGATTTAGACCTCTTGGTATTAACGGAATATATAGAACTTGAGGCATTGTTACCCATATCTAATATGTACAATCCTCCAACCATGTCAGTACTGGTATAAAACATATCATTGCATAGAACATTGAAAACTCCATTTCCAATATTAACATTATATCCTTCCTTGTCAAACACGGATACAGATATAATATTCCTACTAAAAGTAGGTATGCAATATACATTATACAATACTAAGACAAGGCCTCTTGGCAAAGCAAGACTCATGGATCCTACAGCAGTTGCCACAACTCTGAGGTCCATTTCGTGCTTTCCAAATCTCTCCTACTTTCAGCCACCATATATTAGTGCATGTGTGAGATTCAGTCATGGTATCTAATACCCATGAATCTTTGGAAGTAGAGAGATGTAGCTCTATAGAGTTAATACCGAATGAAGGCACGATCCCACCGCCCTTCCTTAGATCATCCAGGTTTCCTGATGAAGGCGCAGTCCTACTGCCCTTCTTCAGATCATCCAGGCTATTTGATGAAGGCGCAGACCCACTGCCCTTCTTCAGATCAGCCGTGAACTTCCTGTAATCCCGGTTCCAATGACCAGGCTGTTGGCAGTAGAAGCTGACATTCTCAGGTGTCTCATCTTTCCTGCCAAGTGCGCATGGGCCCAGCCCTTGCCACTTCCAATTCCCTTGTTGACCATCAGAATATCCTTGGATCCCAGATCCCTGAGATATTCTTCTCAGCAGTTGATGACACTTCATGTAACTCTGATATGGTCTTAGAGACAGCCTTGTCAAGGACATATTCTTTGCGTTCAGACTTGAGGACTATCCTCAAAATTCTGTACCAGTCCAAATAGTTTGTCCCATTTAGCTTGACCCTGTCAAGAATGGTTTTTAATGACAAACTATTAATGTTCGCTGAATTTGCCATTTGATTTACAACAGATAAAATTCAATCAGTAAACTGAATAAATTTTATGAAGATCAAGCTTAAACACCAACAATCAATTATAAACCTTTAGAATCTGAAACCAAGATCCTTGATTCACTCGATTAAGCTGAACTAATGCTCACCACTTAATCGAGCTATGTAGGTAGGACTCCATCCAATCACATCCAATGTGACTCTTGGCTAGGGTATGTACTGATGTACACGACTTACCCTATCTGTTACCCTAGCTCAACCTCAGGCCGAGAATCGTAGTCGGGTCCACCAATTTTCAACTATGGCTCGTCACTATGTAGGTGCTCCGCTAATGCGCACGACACCCACATATGTCGTCCAAACCTACTACCCCGCTTCCCCATGGATGCTCCGCTAATGCGCACGACAACCATAGGACCGGGAGGTAGTAAGGTGTTGATGATTGGGAGGTATCGGACATGACCCGCTTTTACTTGTCCAGTTGTGTTCAAAACTTTGGCACATCCTAGATGCGATGAGCACATCAAATACATTCCAAATGCAATGATGCCTCAAATTACATCCAATGTAATTCTTCCTTTGAACCTGTCAACTACATCCAATGCATGTGAGGTGATATGCTCGGTAAATAAAGTTAAGCATGCAATTCTAAAACACATAGAATTAATCATGCATAAACTAAACCAAGCATAAAGCGATAAATGTGCACATAATAGCCCCCTAAACTAACTCCCACTAGCTTCTTGAGCTCCACCGACTCCAAGCCGATGCCAACACCCGAAAAGCCACCAAATGACCTTTTCGCCCTTTCTTCGTCTTGAGTAAAATATTACAATTTAATACACGACTCGCAGGTCGGGAATAAATAAATATTACAAACAAGTGGTTCGACAACCACACCTTGAAAGAATAATTACACGCTAACTCTAACGGCTCGCAGGCCGTGAAAAGCGATAAATAATTAAATCGAGCTCGGGGCTATTATGTACACCATGCCAACATCACATCACACATCGTGTTATCAAACAAGCATGTTATCAAACATCATGTGATTTTCCGGTTTTAATTAATAGCCAAGTTTCGAAATTTTTTGATGCTCGGTTTATCGAAACCGTTCAAAAATGAAACTTTTGAACATTTGATCTTCGAGTTCATCATGACGGTTCCAAACTCGTCATAACTAACAAAACGGTTTAGCCTTGGCATATCAACCATCCAATGGTCATGCTTGGCCTAGCTCCGTCCAACGGAGCCCCGTTCGGTCCCGGTTTCGGCTCCCCGAGAGTCCCGCTCCCGAGACCCGAAAAATCAAAAAATTTTCAAAATTTCCAGATTTGAAATAATTTTCAAAAATTCATTTTACATGCATTAAATCCATAAACAATAATTTAAAACATGTTATCAAACAATTTAGCAAAACAACATGCCAAAAACGAAACTTTCAAGCAAAACCGAAACTTTGAACACCGTCTTGTGAATCCCGAAGGTAGCACGGCTCTGATACCACTGTTGGGTCTCGAGGTAGGGTTGGAGATGAACCAACTCGCAGCGGAAAATCAATGAAAACCAAGAGACAATTAAAACCATGAAACAACTAACAAAGAATGGATTAACAAGAGAAAAATTCAGCACTAGTTCTTACCAAAACAAGAACACCGGTTAACGAATGATTGGCTTGAGTCTCCAAGACGCCTACGTATCCACATGGGAATCAAAGCCACGTAGTTCTTCTCTTTGAGGACTCAAGAACACAAACATGGAGGTGGAAACTAGCCAAACCCGAAATGGCCATGGAAGAGGGAGAGAAAATGTGTTTCCTATTCTTGTCTTGTGTTTGTTATGTTGAAAAAAGATGACTTAAACATAACAAAACCCATACTTGTCCAACTAAAGGCATGGGACAAGTATGGTGTCAAGTAAGGTGTAAATAGGACAAAGTATGGCAAGACAAGATTGGGTTAGGTGGTGAATCACCAACACCTTAATCCTTGTCTTGCTTACTTAGTACTAATTAATCAAGACTTGATTAATTAGTTCCATGGGCCTTGGTTGCATGGGCCTTTCATGGGCCTCTTGGAACATGGCCCGTGACCATTTCCAACGAGGTCCCGTGATTCGCTCATCGCCTCCATGCCTTCCATACCGGAAATGTCCAACATTATCCGACGCGATCAATCCCAAGACTCCAAGCCTTGTCTCGATCCGTAAAGTCCTATTCACTTACGGGCACATGACCCAAAACCCAGTTTTGGTCATGTCCCGAGACAACTCCCTTTTGGCCATTCTCCATAAATGTGTCAATGAGTTTCATCCTCCGGTGTGACCCTTAGGTTTATGCATGTCAATAGATCAACGTAAAATCCCATTTTACTTGATCCTATTTAAGTGGCAACTAACGAGACTTTAGTATTGCCTGACACTACATAACGAATCGACCCTGTCGATTCTAACCTTTCCGTCGTCCCCGTCATTATCCTTTTATCTCCGATATCCTGATTGAGATAAGGCATAGAGCCGTCATCCTTATTATTCTCAATCACCGTTCCTTGATATGTGAGATGGCTGAAGATATGATACCCAGTATCATGTGCATGGCCATGCTATTCTTCCAGTCACTCTCGATCAAGTGGCCGAGAACCGATATCTTTCCCATACCTTAGTATGAGGGATAAATCCCTTAGCCGTCTTTCGTGTCACTCATGTAGCCCGTCCCCAAGCCAATCATGGCCGTTATGGAAGCCCTGTTACGGACAACGTTAGGCTCAGGTCAAACTCAGTTGTTGACTACATAGCGATCACAAAGACTCCTTGGTCTAAGGATACATGACAAGCTACAACACTGAATATGTTCATGACTTAATCTATGGCACATATTCAGGGCGGGTCGTCCAATATCATGTCCCACATGATATCTATGATCAGACTCCGGAATCCCATTCCAATGACTAACAGAACGTAAGCCATAAAGAGTCATCTTTCATACTAGTCGCTTCTAGTGGAGCTTTGTTGACTAGGGACCCATCGAGTGTGATCTATCTCGATCTATGGTTCTATTCGCATGGTGGGCATAGATCAGAGCACACATCGATATATTACTCCAACACATAAGTAATATAAAGCCGCTTTAATTTTATTGCTAACGATGATATATACATTTGGACATTTAGGATTGAACTACGGGCACTAAGACTAACACATACTACAACGCCTTGATGGAGATATTGAACTGGGTATGATCATAAGAGTTGAAGGACACAAAGACGGAGTATACCTAAGACTTAGAATGTAACGGAAAAGTCCATACAAAATTTGTAAAGTCATCAACCAATAACAAATAATAACGGTGACCTATAGAACTCAAAACAGGCGATGTCCATAAGTCCCCATGAATAATGTCAAAGGGAGCAAAAGTATAAGTACGAGACAATTGAAAAGGTAACTTAATTTGTTTGCTTAAGGCACAAGAATGACAAAAAAAACTAGACTGCGATCCACAATGGACCAGATTATTGCGTCGAAGAGCATCCAAGACCAGAGCACCTGGATGGCCCAACCGTGAATGCCAAACCGACAGAGACAAAGCCAAAAATGAGGAAGCGGCTCCAGGAGATGAGGAAGACACCATGGAGACAGGGTAAAGATCCCCCGAACTATCACATCTTAGCAGAACCTTGCCCGTATGAAAATCCTTCACAAAGAAACCAAAACGATCAAATTTGACATAAGCATTATTATCCGCGACGAAACGGCGGACATAAACAAGGTTTTTAATAATGTGAGGTGTATGAATAACATTGGATAAGGTTAAAGAAGGATGATTGGGGGTTAAAGATGCCCTACCATAACCCAATATTGGTATGTGATGGCCATTTCCTACCACAAACTGAAGATTAGATCTAGAATTAAAATAAGAACCGAGACTACCTGAGTCAGAGGTCATATGAGAGGTCACACTTGAGTCAATATACCATTAGTCTGGTGGGTTCAATGTCATTGAGTTGAATGCGACATCGATATTGGTAGGAACATGATACTCGAGTCCATAGGTAAAGGAGGCACCCCGTGATGATGAACCTTGACTGGAATAAGACTGGGCTGGACCATTACCTCGTGTGCTTAGAGAGGAGCCAAGGAGGCTCTTTTGACCATGCGAATGACCATGCTGATGCGATGGATGGTGTTGCTGCTGAAAATTGGGTGCGTGAACTGTGTTGGGCCAAGGGGGACGAGCCTACCATTAAGCTGGTGTAGGGTACGGGCATAGCCCATGCTGCCATGCATGAACCCAGGCCCATATCCAGGAGATGAATGCATGAAACCCATCGGCCAGGTATGTGAGGACGATGCAAATATACCTCGCATCTGACCATGTTGTAGCGATCGTTGCTGGCCTCCGTTCCTACTCTGGCCACGAGTGGCTTTATCAGAACGTCGACCTATTTGATGACTAGTAGATGAGTTGTTCTTGGGATCCTTGTCACGAGCTTGAGACATAAGGGTAGATGGAGGGCTGAACAACGAGGCCTATTTCTGTTTCCTCGTTTCCTCCAGAATCAGTTGGGACTTGACCTCATGAAATAGGGGTAAAGGATCTCGTTGTTGGATGAGTGCTGCAACACGATCATAAGCCCCTGTTAAACCAGTAACTAATTAAACAACCAAGCGATTATTAGATATCGGTGCTCCCATGTTCGCGAGTTGATCAACTACAGACTTGAGTTTCTGACAGTAAGCAGCAATGCTAGTAAAATCATCCAAATGAGTATAGGAAAATTGATTCTCGAGATGGACAATACGAGTGTGTTGATTGTCCTGAAAAATATTACGGAGTGATGACCAAGCCCGAGCAGTAGGGGATTCGGGTTCAATGATTGTTTGAAAAAAATCATTGGATATGGTGCCATAAATCTTTTGAGGTTGACTTGGAGACTTTGTCTGCTTCAACAAAGAGTATGGTGTTAGGGGACGTCTCGTCCGAACCCTCAACAATGGAGGATGGAGGAACTACTGTCAGCATCTCAAGGAGTATATGGTGGGTGACTTGAAAGGCTCGACAATGGATCTTGAAGAGCTTAGCCCATGAAGAAATTGTTGTTTTTCCATGTCCAACACAATAGGAATGGCAAGACGAATATTTGTAACCATGAGAGCTTCATGAGTCGTCATCTATGTATGACTTTAGAAGCAAATATTGAACCTGCAATTGAGAAGGAATGGAAAAAAATATGATAGCAGAGATAGTATTTGCGGAAAAGATAGTATTGGAGAGTTATAGTTAGAGTGGGTTTTGTTTCTCTAATACCATAATAGATTGGTATGAATCAAGTTCCATCCTTTCATGTTCACAGTATACATATACATGTCTTATCCTTATTCAAATATAATGATAATGATAAGAATCTATATATTCAAATACAAATACATTTGAATGTACTCTAAATAGGTATGCTAACAACGACCACACCATCAACTTTTCCAATCCTCACTGCACTAGTAGCAACAATTGCCGGATCATTGACAACTTTGAGTCTTATCTCATAGTGATTCCTAATGTCTCATACCCACCACAATTGGAACATAGGGTGTTAAAGCGCTTTCTTTCAATGATGAAAACCCAGTTTTGTTATTTCAAGGGCATTCCCAATTTATTGTGTTGTGCATGTTAAGTGAAGAAGTAATATGCATTCATTGGCCTTGGGATCTTATGAGATTTGTTGTGAACTGTGAGTTGTATTGAAGCTAAATGATGGAAGTAAATTTTTTTGTTGCTCTTTGCTTGGATCCTAGGAGTATATGCTCTATAATATTAATGTTAAAGCTCTTTCTTGCAGTGATGAAAACCAAGTTTTATCATTTCAATCGGAAGATAGATACACGATCTGAATACGGCGTGAGGTTGAAGTGGTGGCTATGAACATGTTCGAGCTTTACCATATCTTATCTCGAGTCGACATGATGGAGAAGGTGTTAGGTTGGATCAGGGCTATGAAGCCCAAAATCGTGACAATCATGGAACAAGAAGCACAAAATGTTGGTTTAAACCCTAATAAAGAGTATTTTAGTCTTATGAGTTATAAAAAGATATATCAAATTTTAGAATATAGAAGCATATTGAAAGAGCTGAATTGAGTTTGAAATGAATAATTACAAATATGATAATGAGAAACAACCTAGGTGTTATGCAAATACACAAGCAATCAATATAAGAGATGATGAAAGAGTGATTTCATCATGATCATGGAATATTTAAGTCCCGTACTTTACAATCTCATCTTATTGATTGTAGAATCGGTAGTAGGGGATATGGTGTGAAACCATTCTCATGCCTTAAGTATTAGCACACATTGGAATAAAACAATTGCATATATGTACAAATAATCTATGGTCTAACAAGAACCAATTCTAACGAGTATTAGAGCTCTCTCCAAGAGAACCAATTCTAACGAGTATTGGAGATCTATCCAAGAGGAAGCAGAAAGAGTCTTTCTCATCTTTCTGCTCTATTTTTATTTCAAGTTACGATTTATATTGTAAAATCATAGCACGATTATTTGTTAAGGAGACAATAAAGGGTGTTTCTGTTAAGAAGGGAAAGATTGGCTCTATTCTCCGTTCGCCTACAACCAAGAAGGGTCTTATTGAAGGGATCAGTTTGCAGGTGGGTGTGACTGAAGGGTCTGGCACTATTGGAGCAGGAACTATTGATGATCAGAGAGTTGTCCAAGCAAATGCTATGGTGGATTACGATCTCGTACCTACTGGTGATCCTATCTCAGGTGGTCTCAAACTGTCTATCAAAAGGAAAATGTTTGGAAAAGGGAAGGAGATCTACGGCTCATCCCAATTTGCCTCATGTTTAGGGGAGATGAAAGGTGGCGTGACTGCACTCCCCAGAGCAGCAGGTAAGGTTGAGGTCGAGCATGCCTTGACTGCAACGGAGACTAGAACATGGATTTTGGTGGCGGGTCAGGGCACTGCGGTCTTTCTTTACAATCTCCTATTTAATAAAACATTAGAGTGAGTTCGGAATACATTGGGGACCTATGGTGAGATTTTCTCCGTCACAGACCAAAGCGACGAGGTCATTTCTTCAGTTTTCTTAAGTTCAAATCCAAGGAGTCCACTTTGCAAGTAACCATGTACCTCAATGGCTTTAAATTTAATGGTTATGAGTTTTTTGTTGTCTTTTCTCGACCTGGAAAAGGCAAGTCTCGGTCATTTAGTGTGAAACATATTGTGAAACAGAGCAAGCCCGTGGTAGTGAAGACAAAGGTGTTTTCGATGGTGAGATCGGGTCCGATTTAGACTCCCACACATTTTCGGTGGGATAAGAACGACGATTCGGTGGTGAAGTTCTTGCCGGAATCTTCTATCGGTGATTATGGATTCCGGGAGGCGTTTGATTATTCGATTTTTACGGGCGTTTCTAGTGCCTGGGAGCCGACTCTGCGGATAATCGGATCAGTGATGAAGATATTCACGACTTGATCTCTAATTCTGTTGTGGAATATCGAGTTCTCGCTGTTAGCGTTGACTTATCACTTGGTCAATAGGTCGCGAGATATTGGCTTTGAGGCCCACCTGGATATGATGGATCTTGTCCATTAATTGGATGATTCTCTTATGTTCACAAATATTCCTCACGGTCAATCATCCGTGGAAACAGAAATTGTGGAAAAGTGTAGCGTGTTGGGCACCACGACCTCACAGTTGGGCTAATAGGCCATGCTAGCTTTGTGGAGGCCGAATCCAAGGGAATTATGTCCAATATGATTAGTTAGGTGGACACACAACCTAATTCAATATTCATCATCTGGCTCTACTATGGTCTATTCCTCCAGGCCTACAATTCATTCTTTGAGTCAAGAACGTGTTATCAAAGCTGCCTCATTGATTGCAGATGTGTGGAAACAGGTAGCATTTAAGGACCAAAGTACTCTCTCGGGTGTCAAAGAGAAGGCCTTTAATTATCTGAACATGGCCTCGGAAGGTAAAGACTGTATCGAGGATTTTAGTTGATTTTGTTTCTCTTTGGCTTGTTTTTAGGACATGTCGTCTTTTTTTTTTCAAGGCTATGCCTTTTAGCTCCATTTTTGGGAGCTTCTTTGTACTCGTGTCATGGTCTTTTGACCCTTAGACAAGGTTGTAAAAAACGTTAGGCGCTAGTCGGGCGGTAAAGGGTCTTAGGCGCTAGGCGGAGATTAGTCGGGGATTAATCGGATTATTATTTTCTTATTTTTGTATTAAATATATTATGAAATAATAAGGTATAAAGTATATTATACAACATTATATTTTCCTTTTTGATAACATTCAACGTTAATTTAGTATCAATATCTTCAAAATAACTTAATATAATCTTCCAATTAATTGTTTTATGGTCATAGAACCATATGTTATGCTGATAATGATGATATGATTTAGATTTTATTATTTATATTAAAGTTAAAGTAAAACTTATGAAAATCCTTAATTTTACCTCAAAAAAAAAAGTTAAAGTAAAACAACAGCTTTGGGAATGGGTGTTCGGAATTTCAAAAGTCAATAATTAATGAAGTAAAGTTAATGTAAATAAGCGTGGTTTCGTGCGAGAGAAGAGGACACACGGCTTTTAGAATTCTGTGCAATTTTTTTTAAAATTTATTTAACGGACCCAACTGCTAAGCGGATTTGGGCCGATTAATCGGCGACCCGTCCGATTAATCGGCCCAAAACCGCTCAACAGCCCAAAACCGACCTTGTAGCTAAATTTCAGGCGCCAACACTTATTTTAGCGCCTAGGCGCCCCCAGGCGGGGGTTTTTTTTACAACACTTTCCTTAGATGCTTTCCTCTTAGAAAGTTTCTCCTTTAATAAAAAACATAGCTGATAAAAAAACATAATCCTTTAAAAAATTAATACCTAAATATTAGCTTTATATTTTACCATTAACTTAGGCCATCCGGTGCTCAAAAACCCAACTTAACATTCAAATATTAAATCCTAAATAAGGCTATAAAAATATTAGAATCGGTTATACATCCAATTTAGAATTATAATCTTATAATTCACAATTGTAAGATAACATTAGCCTAGGTTACT
This sequence comes from Erodium maritimum, assembly GCA_963921825.1. NCBI lineage: Eukaryota > Viridiplantae > Streptophyta > Magnoliopsida > Geraniales > Geraniaceae > Erodium > Erodium maritimum. Next base: position 117,100,796 of record OY997588.1, read on the forward strand.
TCTTATGGTTATAATACCTATAGATGTAGGATTATGTTTTCATAAACAAGACTGGAATTTTTTTGTTCATAATCCAAAATCCTAGATTCATGCACCATACACATATTATCCTAGAACTATATTTAAGTCAGAGTACTCCTTTATAGAGCAACTTAATCACCAACACTAGTGATTTTGGGACCTTCAATATGATGGAGAATAGCCAAAATACCCTTTTGTAGTTTTGCCTCTAACAATATTCACACGAGTAAAGTGATCACACATCAAAAGTTTGCTACTAGCTCTTAAAACTTTTCACTCTTATTTTCTCTTATGCTGAGCAAAAATTTGCAGCCTAAGCTTGTACTTTTCGGCCAATAGGATCTTATATTTATAGGCTTTGATTATTCTTAAATCAATTCCCAATCGAATTAGGAAATCTTGCAAAAAGAGAAATCTAATTCTTTTATGTTTGTCTAGCTAGAGTTTCCCTATTCTAGTCCAACTAGGCTTTATCCATTCATTCTCCTAGCTAAAATAAAAGAAAAATTATACACATATAATTGTGTTGACTGAAATCACTATTCACAACATTTTGAATTTCGTCCAAGCCCATATATATTACATATTTTAATGTTTTATTTAATTTAAATAAATAGTATCCAAAACATTAAATAAATACAAAATACAATATAATTTCTTGAATAAATAATTAAATAAATAGGTCAATTATATCAAATATAATCTCCCTCATTTATTAAAGTCGAACCTCTGTGGTTCAATTCGTTCCAGGGTTTACCATATTGTGTGTGACCCTTTAGGCTCACATGATGTTGGCAGCGAGCCCGAAATCTACATTGCATCCACAAGTTATGGGTAACTCCTAACAAGACCTAAATAATTTCCTATAACATCTTGTTATGAGTTGATCTACGCAGGTCCAGTAGATGTCGACACCACATGAGTTATAAGTCATGACCTAATGTTATTCAAGAATAAGAAATTCTAAATTGATGAAATTTCATATCAACTTAGGTTGAAAATGCATAATTGAAATCCCACATAGATCCTAGATATCCACAACGAACAATAGAGGAAAAACTCCATCCAAAGCAATAAACACAAGGCATCTCACCCATAATCATTAACTAAATATTTCAACAACATGGGACACAAATATAACATCGCCAAAAAAATTGCAATCTCATGACATGAAGCAAAATCTACAAACATAACAACCCACATAATTAAATCAACACATAAGGAAATAGATCTCAAAATGCATTCAAATGATGAAAAATTCTTTAAATCATGTTCAAGCTCAAGGTCCCCACAAATCTAGCATACAAACCTAAATTCATATTTCCAACCTAAATTAATCTAGTGCTAACCTAATTACTTTCATAAGTAGGTTACAAGAAAAAATTAATTAAGTTATCAAGCACCAACTTGAATCTTGAACGTAATTTATCTAAGGGAAAATTTTACTTTACTATCATGCGAAAGTTTTATTTTCAGAATAATACCCCAGCCTGTTTTTTTTTTCCACTACCTTAACAAACTTTCACTTTCAATTTATTACCCAATGTTAATTTTCAGTTATTTTTATGTCCAAAACACCTAAAAGTCCATAATACCCCTCATTAACAGTAAAATTTTCAAAACCATGTCATTGAATTTTCAGAACTTCAAAAATATTACCTTTCAAGTTTTCAAAGTATTACGATAAAATAATTTATTTTTTACAATAATATTATTAATTCTATAATCTTAATTATTATTATTATTTTAATCTTAATTAATTTTTTTAATATTATTACTAATCTTCATAATGGTGTGAATGTTAAAGGAATGTAGTTAGGGGCGGCAAATCCAAGAAATTAGGGTTGGGAAGGGTGCAAGGGAAGTGAGAGAGAGAGATGGATAAGGGGGAGAGAGAAAAGAGAATAAGACAATTTAAGGAAGAAGAAAACTGTTGATGAAACCATGCATTTCTCATTTCATCTATGATACTTAAAGGAAAAGGAAGATAAAAGGCCATGAGTTGGGCCTGATAATAATCCCAAATTGACAACAAAAGCTTAAAAACAAAAGATAAGTCCAAATTAGAAAACATGATCCCCGCGATTCATATCATTTCCCCTCCTTTCAGAAAACTTCATGTCCTCATAAAGAGAAGTCAAAGTCTGGAAATTGGGACTGCAGATCAAAGAAGAACCCCCATGAAGCGTCTTCTGGGCTTGAGTCAGACCAATGGATTAACAATTGAGTAGTAGTCTTGTTTCCTCTCTTCACCATATGACGATCTAAAACGTGCAGTGGGGCTCGAGAAATGACACACTCAGGAGAAAGCTCTGGTAATGTCATTTGGGCCACCATAGATTCGACATGTTTCTTCAGTTGGAAGACGTGAAACACAAGATGGATATGGGAGGATGAAGAAAGGTCCAAGGTGTATGCAACGAGATACACCTTCTTTAGTACCTTACATGGCCCCAAAATATTGGGGATGAGCTTTAGAAAGGAGCGTTTGGCGATTATGTTATATCTGTAGGGTTGAAGCTTTACATATACCCAATATTCGAATTGAAAGGAGAGATCATACCTCTTCTTGTCGAACTGAGATTTCATATAAGCTTAAAAAACGGTGGAGGTGAAACTTTAAGAGACGTAGAGATTCCTCTCTTGCAGCCATACTACCATCGACAACATCTAGAGCTGATGCACCGGTAAAATAGTGAAGTTGGGTGGAGGTGGTTGGCCATACAATGCCTCATATGAGGTGGTCTGGATTGCCGAATGAAAAGAAGTGTTATACCAATATTCAGCCAGAGGGAACGATTTTGACCACAATTTGACGCAACCAGTACACATACATTGAAGGTATATCTCCAAAGATCTGTTAACAACCTCTGTTTGGCCGTCTGTTTAAGGATGGTAGGAGGCATTTTTTGCTGAATGTGATGCAAGCGGCATAATTCATGCCAGAAGGAAGATATAAACACTTTGTCCCGATCGTTGGTGATTGACTCGGGCATCCCATGGAGGTGGAATACACAGTCGAGGAAGATCTAGGCTACTATCAACGCTAGTAGGATAAGGGGTCTACGTAGTGCCATCGTTTTTGTAAGAATCGCTCCCGGTCGATCCCGGTCGAACAGGTGAATTCTAGACAAGTTTGACTTTCGGCCGGAAGAGTCAATCGATGGCTCAGGAAGCCATTCGGGACCTTTCCGGGACCCAAAAAGTTTAGCCGTCATCACGGTTAGCTTAGTTGGGTCGTTTCCTTCAGTTTGACTGTAATATTGGTTAGGTCAAATTTCGGTCAAACTTGGACTTTATATCGGTTATTTTTTCCCGATAAAATCTTGGAAAGCTAGAAATTAATTAAGTGGAAGTGACCCCACATGACACTTGTCATGTTTGGGTTGGAGGATGAAAAAGGAGCTTCAATTGACTCTTATACCCTCCCAACTTACCTTTAAAGGGACAGGACCTTAAGGGCTTTTTGGTAATTGGACTAAATAGGTCATTTAAAGCAACATGAGCACACAACTAAGCTCATTCCCTATTGTTGCAGCCGAAAATCACAAGGAGAGGAGAGGAGAAGAGCTCATTTCTTGAGGAAGATTAAGCTTGCATTTTGGAGCTTGTTCTTGGTCATTTCTCCTCCATTTTCCTTCCATCTTCTTCATCCCACCATCCTAGAGGTATGGATGCTCTTAACTCTCCATTTCATCTACTCTCCAATTTGGGTTTTTGTGGGTTTTTGGCTTGAAGTTGAAGAACTAGCTTTTTGGTTGTTGCTTGGAGAAGAAGTAGTGAAGTAGGTTGCTTGGATTGTGTTTTTAGTTGAAGTTTTGATGAACCCATTGAGGGTGTTGATGTTTGGAGACTTTTGATGAACAATTTGGAGTTAGAAGGACTTGGAAATGTGGTTTTTGATTTGATTTTCATGAAACTCGAGTTGGGGAAGAAAGGGGAGAACCTGGACTGGTTCGCTACGGAGCGTGACCCGGATCGGGCCCTGTGCCGGCACGGTAGGCCGCACGGAACGGGCCAGGTACCGGCACGGAATGCTGCACGGAACGGGCGTGAGTCCGGCACGGAACCTCGCACGGTCCGTGTCAGACTCCGGGCCGGTTTGCCGCACGGTCCGTGCTGGTTACCGGGCCGGTCTGTGACACGGTCCGTGCCAGGTTCCGGCACGGCCTGTGCTACGGTCAGGGCCACCTTCCGGATCAAACCTCCAGATCCAAAAACCCTTCCTTTTAGCCCATTTCGATTTCTAGATCACTTCTTTGACCTTGTTTCCATTTCTTGAGGGTTGTTCTGTAATTTTTGGTTGAGGAAAACTCCGTTGGATTACTAATTTTGGTATTGTTGTGGTCCAAGACCGTGAGCCCGAGCTCAAGAGAAGGAAAGGCCTTGGACCCGAGCTAGAGAGTCGATGATCACTTCGGAACCCGTGTGAAGAACGGAGGAGCGACTAACTGGCTTTACAGCAGAGTTTTAGAGGAAGACCACAAGGTAGGGAAAGTCTTAACTACTCGAGTATTTCATTACTAGTGTGCCTATTAGGTTAATAAAATTGGAAAGGTCCTAGAATTGCATATAGGATGCGAATAACTAGAATAATCGTCCTTCAATTACTAATAATCGGATGTGTCTAGTGTGCATGAATAGGATGAGAATAACTAGTGTAACTCGCTTTCAATACTTGGGAATTGATTTACTGGTAGAGAGGCGGTGATGGGCCCTCGGATTAGTTGTTGTGTTAGGTTCACATGCTTGTTTGCTAGTTATTAGGATAATCAAGAGTCTAATGAAACTAGTTAAATTTTATACTTGATTGATTGAATGTTTACATGATTAGTTGATTGAATGTTTACATGATTGGTTGATTGATTGAATGTTGAATGATTGAATGCTTGAACGGATGATCGAGTATGACTGGTTGTGCCAAACGGTACGACCAGGTGATCGATGGACCGATGGATCGTGACAGGTAAGTATAACAGTAAGTGTAAGGATTGAATGGATGTCTTTGGTGTGTTGTGATGAAAGTGTGATTCGTTAAACGTTGGTTGGTTGATATGTTATTGTGTGTTTACCTGTTCTTATTCTTAAAATGTTGGGTTGTTTCGGTATGGTACTTACACCGGGGTGGGGGGGGGGGGGGGGGGGGTAATCCTGTAGTGTTATAGTCATTGGTATTGGCAGATCCTGTGGGATAAGGATTGGTTACTAGAGCATGCGGGCATTGATTATTGGACCCTGCGGGGCATTGATTATTGGAGCTTGCGGCATTGGATATTGGACCCTGCGGGGCATTGATTACTGAAGACTGCGGGCATTGATTATTGGACCTTGCGGGGCATTGATTACTGGAGCCTGCGGGCATTGATTATTGGACCCTACGGGGCATTGGTTAACGAAGCCTGCGGGCAATTGGATGGTCTACCCTGCGGGGAAATGGTTACTTGTGGTTTCACCCAAACGTATGCGTCCTGCGGGAGCACTACCTTGGTTCCCCATGACATATGGTCATTTGGAGGCATTTCCGAGAATTGCGATGATGAGCGTCCCTCAGGGATGGTTTCCGGTGCCCCGATGTATGTGCCTCCTCTGAACCGAGGGAAAATCTGATATGATATGGGTACTCAGTGGATTGGAATATGGGAACAAATGTGACACCAGAATCTATCTGTGGATCGGAGGCTTGAGAAAGCAAGTGGTTAGTGTGTGAATAATTGTTCTCATTTTAGAAGTGATGATACGTTTATGGTACTTTTCATGGATCTTTTTAAGTTATTGCTATCTTTAAGAATATGGAACTTTTCTCATGCATTCTGATTATTGATGTTCCACTGTTTAATAGTATTTAAAGTGTTACTAGCATTTCACTGTTAATCATATTTAAATCGTTATTTGCGTTATCTTGTTAAAGCAGTTTTATTATTGATCTAAAGTTTGAGTTGTTACGATTTTTCCTACTGAGTGTAAGCTCACCCCTATGGTTTTTCTGACTGTTTTTACAGGCGTACCTGATGTCTAGTGAGTTCGAGGCTCGGGGGCTTCTAGATGTCTTGGGGATTATTATAGAGTTGTGTTGGTCGTTTGCACTAAACACCATTTATCTTACTCTTTATGTTGAGCTTTGACTCATATTTGAAGTTTCGGATTATTTATTTATGAGAAATTGATGGAGTTTATTTCAAATTTTAAAGGATTTATCAATTTTTTTATTATCTTTCTATTGTTAACTCAGGTCACGTCTCGAGTCCGGTCAAAACCGGATTTGGGGCGTGACAATTTGGTATCAGAGTCTGGTTTCATTTGAAACGGGTTTTAAATTTTGAACTTGTTTTCAAAACCTCAGACCAACGTCAATTAGGTGGTTAGAGTTAGGAGGTCTAAGTCGTTGTACTTAGTGACGCAATTTGAAAATATTTGATGCGTAGAGTGGGAACGACACGAGTCTTGAGTGTTCAATATTGCTTAAGTTTGAATCTCTTTGTTATGATGGTTACATCACTTGGTTGGTATCCTTACCCTATGGACTGTAAGATACAGTGATCGGTGAAACCGAACGGTTGAGATCGGTATTGGATTGACGAGCAATGATCGAACCGTTATAAAGTGGTTGTTGAGTAAATTATTTTTTAAGTGTGTTACCGCCGTGGTTGGTCGTTACATGATTGATGAGGTTGAAGTATTGACTTCTTGATTTATTGAAGGGTTAAAATGTTAAAGTGTTGAATTATTGGAATGATGACTTGGTTAAAAGGATGACCGTTATTTAAAGATCTAAAGCTGAGATGATGACCCATTGAAATAACATTTGAGAGAAGAGTAGAACTCGAGTATTCTTGCACTCTATTTAATTGTATTGTGTGCTTGCGGAGCATGAGAACTCCGTGTGCTGATTGTGTTGTGTACTTTGCGGAGCATGAGAACTCTATGTATGGAATAACTTGTGAAAATTAATAGGTGAATGTCCCGCTTAAGCGGAGGGTTAGTGGAAAATACGAATAGGTCATGCCGAAATTTCCGTAGAACTGAAATGTTTGCGCTATCACGGATTGACTCAGGGGCGCCACTGTAGTCGAACGTGATGGTTAGATGTCAAGTGGTTACAACAAAATTCGGGGACGCCTGAATCGGGTTGTAACGACGCGAGATCGACATGATTGTTGTGATTAAAGATAAAGGGTTTGAGAAAATAATGAAAACTTATGAGAAAGAGTTTAAGACTTCAACTTTTCGAACTTGTTGCTTCGTGTTTGAACCCAAGTGATGGGAAAATACCCGACCGAGACGTTTACCGGTCTGGTATATTGTGGTGTGATATGTGCCTCCTGTGGGAGTTGGTTGCATTACTTGGTTGTTGTGTGAGACGCACAAGGTGCGGACTTCTTTGTCTATATAAGTACTATATATACGACCTATCTACTTATCCTCGATCCAGTTAGGATCCTTCGAGACGCATGAGAACGTCCCTTGCTTAAATCGTTTCGTTTGTGTTAAACTGAGTTACGAATTGTACGTAAAAATGCAGCGATCCTATGTGATGACTCGTGTTTACGTTCCGAGAGGTACCAGGAGCCGCCCAGCTGTAGGGCAGAGTCAGTCACCAACCGTTGGACTGGCGGGGGCAGCAGATGCCTATGGTGCTGCTTCCACAGAGCACCAGAGCTTTGAGGATGGACCGTTAGGGTCACCAGCTAGAGCTACCCCAGTCGTAGAGCCGACTCAGGCGACCCCTATTAATGAGGTGGTTCGCGCAGTGCTAGCAGCGCTCAGCGCTCAGCTGGAGACCGCAACACCGGCGTCAGAGCCCGTGCTTGCTACCGAGACAGTCGTTGTCGAGAGACCATGACAGATGGATAGCTACATGTCCCAGGCTCTCCGGGATTTCCATAGGTTGGGTACACCGACTTTTTCTGGGAGTGCTGACTCCGAGGAAACAACTATATGGCTGGAGCGGATTACTCGCAACCTGGACACGTCTAGAATTTCTGAGGGACGCCTGAGAGTCTCTTTCTCCACCTTCCACCTTGAGGGTGAGGCTTATTACTGGTGGCAGTCTATGCAGACCAAAGTTGGTGAGGATTTTCAGCTTTTTAATCGACTGTTCCTGGAGCAGTACTTCCCCCGATCGGTTCGAGATGATAGACACCAGCAGTTCCTGGAGCTGCGGCAGAGGGGGATGATAGTTTCTGAGTATGCGGCGAGGTTCTTATCTTTGTCCCGTTTTGCACCGGAGATGGTGCAGACTGAGGAGAGTCGTTGCAGACGGTTCGAGCGTGGGCTCATCCCTTCGATCGCATATCAGATTATTGCTTTGAGGACAGAGGTGTACTCTACTTTGGTGGACCAAGCCTTAGCAGTGGAGAGGCACTTTAGAGAGACCGCTAGGGCGCGGGATGTCAGGCCGAGGCCGAGTGGATTCCTCAAACCGTCCGAGGGACGTGATGCGAGGCGACAGAGGACTTCTGGGTCTTTCCAGCCTCAATTTCAGCAAAGTGGCATGCGCAGAGGAGCAGCAGTGGCGTCAGTTGGACCTGCCCCACTGTCACAGTTCTGCCCAGTGTGCAGACAGCAGGGGCACTTAGCCAGACACTGCCCGAGGAGCAGAGGACTCGCAGAGCGGCAGGTGGATCGCCCATAGGGGTTTGGTGAGAGACAGCGGGTTGATGAGCGGACTTGTTACTAGTGCGGTCGACAGGGGCACATTTCATCTACTTGTCCTGATCGGGTTGGAGTTGCACCTCCACCGAGGCCCCAGCAGGCACAGCCTCGTCAGGCACCCCCCCGGCCGACCACGACAGGCACAACAGCAGAGAGCTCCGCGTCAGGCGGCGACAGCGGTAACCCCGAGACAGCAGGCTAGGCCTCAGCAGCAGGTGGCACTAGCACCACCACCGAGAGGAGGACCACCGGCACGGCAAGGCCGAGATTGTGAGGTACGAGTGGCAGACTGCCCCTTCGTTGGTGATCTACTCATTCAGGAGATGACAGCCTTCGATGTGATCCTAGGGATGGACTGGCTTGCGAGATATCAGGCGACGATCGATTGCTATCGACGTCAGGTGATGGTGAGGTCAGGCGAGCGAGTTATTACTTGTGTTTTGTGTAGCAAAACGGAGTTCTTCTGTCCGCCTTGACTACGGGAGCAGAGTCTGAGGTTGTGTGGGATAGTAGAGACCTACTGAGAGTAATGTGTGAGTTTCCGAATGTGTTCCCGGAAGAACTCTTAGGTTTACCGCCAGCACGCGAGTTAGAGTTCCGGATCGACTTGATCCCAGGCACCGCACCGATCTCGATGACACCATATCGGTTTGCGCCAACTGAGTTAGTCGAGTTGAAGCGACAGCTCGAAGAGTTGCAGGAGGAGGGTTTCATCCGCCCTAATGTTTCTCCGTGGGGAACACCCGCCCTCTTCATGAAGAAGAAGGGTGGCGCCTTGAGAATGTGCATCGATTACCGGAAGTTGAACCGGGTTACAGTAAAGAGCCGTTATCCGATGCCGAGGATCGATGACCTGTTCGATCAACTGAGGGGAGCGACATGCTTCTCCAAGATTGATCTAAGATCAGGTTACTATCAGTTGAGGGTCCGCAAGGAGGATGTGGAGAAGACCGCATTCCGGACACGATACAGACACTTTGAGTTTCTAGTGATGCCGTTCGGATTGACGAACGCGCCAACATCCTTCATGGATTTGATGAATGGCATCTTCAGACCGTACCTGGACCAGTTTGTCGTAGTTTTCGTTGACGACATCTTGATTTACTCGCCTAGTGAAGAGGCACATGAGGAGCACTTGAGGATAGTATTGACCTTGTTACGTACTCACCAGCTGTACGGGAACCTAGAGAAGTGCGAGTTCTGGCTCACAGAGGTGAAGTTCCTCGGACATGTGGTGTCCCGAGATGGTATCTTAGCCGACCCCGCGAAAGTCGATGCAGTTTCGAAGTGGGCTAGGCCCAAGAATGTTTTTGAGATCCGTAGCTTTTTGGGATTGGCAGGATATTATCAACGCTTTGTTCAGGACTTCTCACGTTTGGCTGCACCTATGACAGCATTGACTCGCAAGGGAGCAGAGTTCCTTTGGACTAGTGAGTGTGAACACTCTTTCTCCGAGCTAAAGGCTCGATTGACTACCGCTCCAGTGTTGATTGTTTCAGAGCGAGGAGTAGGTTATGATGTGTGATGTGACGCCTCAGGCGAGGGACTAGGTTGTGTTTTGATGCAGTCCGGGAAGGTAGTTGCTTATGGCTCGAGACAGTTGAAGGTACATGAGCGCAACTACCCGGCCCATGATCTAGAACTGGTAGAAGTAGTATTTGCGTTGAAGAGCTGGAGACACTATCTGTACGGTGAGCAGTTCAGAGTGTTCTCAGATCACAAGAGCCTCAAGTACATTTTCTCCCAACGCGACCTGAACATGCGCCAAAGGCGATGGATGGAGTTACTTGAGGAGTACGACTTCGAACTACTCTATCCTCCGGGCAAGGTGAGTGTCGTCGCCGATGCTCTGAGTAGGAAGTCGACTCATTGCGTGGCTAGCATGGTTGTCCGAGAGTGGGACATGATGGAGGAGTTGAGATCCTTCAGACTTGAACTAGAGGAGGTCACGAATGGTATGGCATTGTGTGCATTAGTGGCTCAACCCACGTTGGTTGCTCGGGTGCTAGAGGCATAGACCGAGGATGCCGAGACGGCAGGGATTCGTGAGAGACTAGTCGACGGTGATGATATCGAAGGTTGAGAGTTGGGTATTGATCAGAGTCTTCGCTATAGAGGTCGGTTGTTCGTGCCCCGAGGGTGTAGGGACACGGTGTTGAGAGAGTGTCATCACTCCCGTCTTGCCGTGCACTTAGGTGGCACCAAGATGTATCGAGACATCCGACGACAGTTTTGGTGGAGCGGGATGCGCAGGGCAGTTGCAGATTTTGTTTCGAGGTGCCTCACCTGTCAGCAGGTGAAGGCGGAGCATCAGCGTCCCGCTGGCTTACTACATCCTTTACCGATCTCCGAGTGGAAGTGGGAGCACGTTACTATGGATTTTGTTTGTGGACTACCGAGATCGCCTAAAGGGCACGACGCTATTTGGGTTGTGGTTAACCCACTAACCAAGTCGGCACACTTTCTGGCTATGCGAATGACAGACACTGTGGATGTATTGAGTCAGTTATACGTCAAGGAGATTATTCGTCTTCATGGGGTACCGGTGTAAGTTGTATCTGATAGGGACCATCGCTTCACATCCAAATTCTGGGAGAGCCTACAGGAGGCATTGGGGACTGAGGTGCTGCTTAGTACAGCTTACCATCCTCAGACATATGGACAGTCAGAGCGCACCATACAGATTTTGGAGGACATGCTTCGAGCTTGTGTGCTAGACTTTCGGGGATCATGGGAGGATCACCTACCTTTGGCAGAGTTCGCTTACAACAACAGTTATCAGTCCAACATTGGGATGGCACCATTTGAGGCTTTGTACGGCAGACCATGTAGGTCGTCGGTATGTTGGGCTGAGGTAGGGGATCGGAGTTTACTTGGGCCAGATATGGTCAGAGAGACGACCAAGAAGGTCGCATTGATTAGAGAGCGGTTGAAGACCACACAGAGTCGTCAGAAGAGCTATGCAGACAGACGTCGTAGATCACTTGAGTTCTCGGTCGGAGACCATGTATTTTTGAGGGTGAGCCCGAAGAAGGGCCTACTTCGGTTCAACCACGATGAAGGCAAGCTGTCACCGCGCTTCATTGGACCGTTTGAGATCTTGGATAGAGTTGGAGCCGTAGCTTATCGGTTAGCTTTTCCACCGTATCTTGGGAACGTGCATAACGTTTTCCATGTGTCCCAACTGCGGAAGTACACGGCAGATCCCTCTCACGTTATCGAGTGGGCAGACATCGAGGTAGCCGATGATGTCTCTTACGAGGAGCAGCCCGTTAGGATTGTGGATACGGGAGAGAAATTCATGCGGAAGACTATTATACCTTTGGTTCGAGTGCAATGGAAGCACCAGGGAGCCGACTCGACCTGGGAGCGAGAGGACGAGATCCGAGAGAAGTACCCCCACCTGTTCGACCTTTGAGGTACTTTTGCTTTTAATTTCGAGGACGAAATTCTTTTAAGGGGGGTAGATTGTAAGAACCGCTCCCGATCGATCCCGGTCGAATCGGTGAATTCTAGACAAGTTTGACTTTCGGCCGGAAAAGTCAACCGATGGCTCAGGAAGCCATTCGGGACATTTCCGGGACCCAAAAAGGTTAGCCGTCATCACAGTTAGCTTAGTTGGGCAGTTTCCTTCAGTTTGACTGTAATATTGGTTAGGTCAAATTTCGGTCAACCTTGGACTTTATATCGGTTATTTTTTTTCGATAAAGTCTTGGAAAGCTGGAAATGAATTAAGTGGAAGTGACCCCACATGACACTTGTCATGTTTGGCTTGGAGAATGAAAAAGGAGCTTCAATTGACTCTTATACCCTCCCAACTTACCTTTAAAGGGATGAGACCTTAAGGGTTTTTTGGTAATTGTACAAAATAGGTCATTTAAAGCAACATGAGCACACAACTCAGCTCATTCCCTATTTTTGCAGCCGAAAATCACAAGGAGAGGAGAGGAGAAGAGCTCATTTCTTGAGGAAGAAGAAAGAGAAGAAAGCTTGCATTTTGGAGCTTGTTCTTGGTCATTTCTCCTCCATTTTCCTTCCATCTTCTTCATCTCACCATCCTAGAGGTATGGATGCTCTTAACTCTCCATTTCATCTACTCTCCAATTTGGGTATTTGTGGGTTTTTGTCTTGAAGTTGAAGAAATAGCTTTTTGGTTGTTGCTTGGAGAAGAAGTAGTGAAGTAGGTTGCTTGGATTGTGTTTTTAGTTGAAGTTTTGATGAACTCATTGAGGGTGTTGATGTTTGGAGACTTTTGATGAACAATTTGGAGTTAGAAGGACTTGGAAATGTGGTTTTTGATTTGATTTTCTTGAAACTCGAGCTGGGGAAGAAAGGGGAGAACCTGGACTGGTTCGCTACGGAGCGTGACCCGGATCGGGCCCTGTGCCGGCACGGTAGGCCGCACGGAACGGGCCAGGTACCGGCACGGAGTGCTGCGCGGAACGGGCGTGAGTCCGGCACGGAACCTCGCACGGTCCGTGTCAAACTCCGGGCCGGTTCGCCGCACGGTCCGTGCTGGTTACCGGGCCGGTCTGTGACACGGTCCGTGCCAGGTTCCGGCACGGCCTGTGCTACGGTCAGGGCCACCTTCCGGATCAAACCTCCAGATCCAAAAACCCTTCCTTTTAGGCCATTTCGATTTCTAGATCACTTCTTTGACCTTGTTTCCATTGCTTGAGGGTTTTTCTGTAATTTTTGGTTGAGGAAAACTCCGTTGGATTACTAATTTTGGTATTGTTGTGGTCCAAGACCGTGAGCCCGAGCTCAAGAGAAGGAAAGGCCTTGGACCCAAGCTAGAGAGTCGAAGATCACTCCGGAACCCGTGTGAAGAACGGAGGAGCGACTAACTGGCTTTACAGCAGAGTTTTAGAGGAAGACCACAAGGTAGGGAAAGTCTTAACTACTCGAGTATTTCATTACTAGTGTGCCTATTAGGTTAATAAAATCGAAAAGGTCCTAGAATTGCATATAGGATGCGAATAACTAGAATAATCGTTCTTCAATTACTAATAATCGGATGTGTCTAGTAAGCATGAATAGGATGAGAATAACTAGTGTAACTCGCTTTCAATACTTGGGAATTGATTTACTGGTAGAGAGGTCGTGATGAGCCCTCGGATTAGTTGTTGTGTTAGGTTCACATGCTTGTTTGCTAGTTATTAGGATAATCAAGAGTCTAATGAAACTAGTTAAATTTTATACTTGATTAATTGAATGTATAAATGATTAGTTGATTGAATGTTTACATGATTGGTTGATTGATTGAATGTTGAATGATTGAATGCTTGAACGGATGATCGAGTATGACTGGTTGTGCCAAACGGTACGACCAGGTGATCGATGGACCGATGGATCGTGACAGGTAAGTATAACGGGAAGTGTAAAGATTGAATGGATGTCTTTGGAATGTTGTGATGAAAGTGTGATTCGTTAAACGTTGGTTGGTTGATATGTTATTGTGTGTTTCCCTGTTCCTATTCTTAAAATGTTTGGTTGTTTCGGTATGGTACTTACACCGGGGGGGGGGGGGGGGGGGGTAATCCGGTGGTGTTATAGTCGTTGGTATTTTCAGATCCTACGGGATAAGGATTGGTTACTAGAGCCTGCGGGCATTGGATATTGGACCCTGCGGGGCATTAATTACTAGAGCCTGCGGGCATTGATTATTGGACCCTGCGGGGCATTGATTACTGGAGCCTGCGAGCATTGATTATTGGACCCTGCGGGGCATTGGTTAACGGAGCCTGCGGGCAATTGGATGGTCTACCCTGCGTGGAAATGGTTACTTGTGGTTTCACTCAAGCGTATGCGTCCTGCGGGAGCACTACCTTGGTTCCCCATGACATATGGTCCTTTGGAGGCATTTCTGAGAATTCCGATGATGAGCATCCCTCAGGGATGGTTTCCGGTGCCCGATGTATGTGCCTCCTCTGAACCGAGGGAAAATATGATATGATATGGGTACTCTGGTGGATCGGAATATGAGAACCGACGTGACACCAGAATCTATCCGTGTATCGGAGGCTTGAGAAAGTAAGTGGTTGGTGTGTGAATAATTGTTCCCATTTTAGTAGTGATGATACGTTTATAGCACTTTTCATGGATCTTTTTAAATTATTGCTATCTTTAAGAATATGGAACTTTTCTCATGCATTCTGATTATTGATGTTCCACTGTTTAATAGTATTTAAAGTGTTACTAGCATTTCATTGTTAATCATATTTAAATCGTTATATTGTTATAGCAGTTTTATTATTGATCTAAAGTTTGAGTTGTTACGATTTTTCCTACTGAGCGTAAGCTCACCCCTATGGTTTTTCTGATTGTTTTTACAGGCGTACCTGATGTCTAGTGAGTTCGAGGCTCGGGGGCTTCGGGATGTCTTGGGGATTATTATAGAGTTGTGTTGGTCGTTTGCACTAAACACCATTTATTTTACTCTTTATGTTGAGCTTTGACTCATATTTGAAGTTTCGGATTATTTATTTACGAGAAATTGATGGAGTTTATTTGAAATTTTAAAGGATTTATCAATTTTTTATTACCTTTCTATTGTTAACTCAGGTCACGTCTCGAGTTCGGTCAAAACCGGATTTGGGGCGTGATAGTTTTGGTGGTGTCCAATAAAGTATGTCCGCTACACCAGTTTTCAGCTCCATTTTGGTCGCGTTCCTCCTCTATAATCATATTGTGTCGAACGATAGAAGTGCGCATGATATCAAACAACGTATACCTGTCCTAAATACAAGTTGGTCTGAAAATTATGTGCCACCATGCTTGAAGGAATTCTAAATCTTGTTCAACATCCTTTCGAGCACCTATTTTGGAATTTAGCAAACAATTTGTGTTTGGGTTGGATAGGACGTCGAATCATTTTAAAAAACGACTCCAATTTGAGTAAATGTCGTCAACCAAATAATAAGGCCAATTGTATCGATTACTGTTGACCTCGTAGTCCACGACATAGTCAAGGACGCGAAGAATCTCATCGAACATGTGTCCTTCATTGGGCACGTTGATGTCGTTGTTGGAGCCAACTGAACCAAAATACGCATGTCAAATCCACAAATCACGGGATGCAACAACCTCCAACATTATGGTTGCACGATTGTGGTGATCTCCCCGTCCGAAGGTTCCTTGCAACGCGGTTGGGTAATACTTTGAGTCCTTATGCATGTAGTCAAGACTCTCAATCATGTTTGAAAACCCTTGTCTATATCCGATTCCGACAACCGAGTCAAGTCCTCCGCATTAAGTGTTCTCTTATACTTCATAAATACCTCAACAATTGTCTTGCAAAACCATAATACACATTCTAGTACAATGGTTAGACCCATTCGAAGTCCTTCAGGCAACAAATCAACTGAGCACCTGTTCGCTAGCATTCGTATTGTGGTAATGCATGTTTGTTGCGTAAATAAACCCGTCCGACTGAAAGCGTCATTCTTTTGAACGAAGAAAACATCACGCCCCGCAAACGCTTTCATTACCCGCATGAAAAGGACCCGACTCATCCGAAACCTACGCTTAAACATGTCGGGAGTCATCGGCACAATCTTTGTTAATCTCCTTACAGGATGGTTTTCCGCTTTATAATCTTTTCACAAATCGTTGCTCTTATTTGCGATAAAAAAAAGGTATATAATTCAACTTGTGGGTTTGGAGTATATATTGTTCGTGATTACTTCCCTCTGCATCCTGCAGCTATCCAATCCGAATCCTAGTTGGTCTTATCAATCATAACTCACCTCAAGTTAGTTAGATATTCGTGAATAAAATAATCTATTTGTCAGGAGAAAATAGCCTGATCTGTTGGTCGGTGATTCGGGATTGGTCTTCCCCGTACACTTACATGACGAAAAGTCATTGAGAAAATGTATATAATATAAAAACCTTTTTTATTCACACAAAACCTCTTTAAACATTTGTTCTCGCTGCTGGGGACACAAACCCAAGTAGACAGACACAAGACTCAATTCATTCACACACTGATGATTTTTCTAGCCGGAAATGTCAATGGCCTTGACGTCAGGCTTCTTGACCTCCTCCTTGGGCACCGTGACGGTGAGGACGCCGTTCTCCATGGCTGCCTTGACCTGGTCCATCTTGGCATTCTCCGGCAGCCTGAAGCGCCTAGTGAACTTGCCGGTGCTCCTCTCCACTCGGTGCCACTTGTCGGTCTTCTCCTCTCCCCGCTGATCTGCAGCACCTTCCCGTCTTCAACTTCCACCTTCACCTCCTCCTTCCTCAGCCCCGGCAGATCGGCCTTGAACACGTGTGCCCCCGGAGTCTCCTTCCAGTCGATCCTCGTCTTTACCAAGGCAGAGCTGTCGTTGCCCAACGTGAACGGGACCCGCACGTCCAGTGAGAACGGGTCGAACACGGTGCTCCTCCGCCCACCGAAAATGCTCGGAATCAGTGCCATCGCTGATGTAGCTACAATTGGGATTTGTTTTTGGATCTCAGGTTAATTATGCTTTGCGTTTGGGGTTGGAATGCGGTATATGTAGAAGCCAAGGGGACGATTCTAGCAAGCTCAATGGCTTATTCTGTCGTCTTCCACATTCCAGATGTTTCTCACACGCTCCACACATTTTCTTTTCGTTTGGGCCCATCAGCCCCAAAAGAAATACCATTACAGATTAAATTATAAAGCAACGTGAAAGTGAGTGGAGAATTATGGAACAATTACGTGATTCTTCTTCAACCTCGGCCCATTTGGCGAGTTGTGACCCAGATATGGATCTGGCTCACGACTCGGAGGAGCTGAAATGGCCTGATTGGACCCGATCTCGATGGAACAATGGCTATGGTGATCGTAAAACTGATCGCGAAGAGGGTCCAAAGATGATAATATCTCGGCAGCTTGGAGGGCGAGAGAGTCCTGCAACATACAAGGCTCTCCCAAGGCAGTCCCCGATGCTCTTCCAACCTCTCATTCCTACTGGCGTGGTTGCTTCCCCACCCTGACCTGCTCCTCCCGAGGTGCTCCAGCTGCTGACCTCTTGAGTGCTCCAGTGCCCTCTCCGGGTACTCCAGTGGGTGCCGGAGCTTCAGCCTCCTTTCTTCCCAAACCCTTGTGTGCTGCACCATCTAACTCAACAGAGAGTGATGGTAGGACCCCCAAAATCGAGCTAGCATGAGACTGAATGGTTTCAAGTCGGTAGTACCCTGAGTCCCCAGACCAGGAGGCACGGAGCCTATGGAAACCCGGGGGCCCTATCTAAAGCCAAGGTGCCCTTAGGGGCGACGCCCTTGGGATTAGTTGACCGGTCAACCTCTCCCCAATTTGTCGCATTGGTCTTGACCTTCTTATTCCTCTTGTACTCCAGCAGGCAGGAACCAAACCACGGGGGGCCTTTGACTTCCCACATGCACTCCTTCAAAACATGACCGAGCCGGCCCCGATTGTAGCAGAAGCTCGGGAGCTTAGAGTAGGTGAATTCAACGTGAATCGGCTCAGGGAACTTCTTGAATCGAAGGACCAATTCCCTCAAGAGTGGCCTCTCGAGGAGGTGTCAGAACCGAACTTTGACAGTTCTGCCCCAACACATGCCTCATTGGTCACATGGGACATCTACACACGCTCCCAGAGCGTCCCCAATGGAGGTCCCAGAAATTCTGTTTGAATTTCTTTATGACAGGATCCCATGTTTTTTTCTTTCTAGGATTAGTCCCCGTCTAGAAGAACACCCCAAGATAGCTGTGATTTCATCAGAACTAACTATGCAAGCATTGAGTAGGAGCACCTTTGATTTTTGGAAATTGATCTTGAGGCCAGTGGCTTGTTGTAAACAGTTGAGAGTATGCTTTAAATTAATTCTTGTTGAATTCCAGCCTCAATAAATATTAGTGTGTCATCAGCAAATTGGAGATGAGAAATTTGTGGACTCTGATCATTTGACTTTACCCCAGAGAACATATTTGAATCTAAAGCTTTCTCCATGAATTGGTATAAACACTCAGCTATCAATGCAAATAACAAATGAGAAAGAGAGTAGCCTTACCTAAGTTTCCTCAATAAAGGGAAATCACCAGAAAGAGAGCCATTGATGAGAACTGATGAATAGGCCTTGATACACTCAGCAATCCAAGAAATCCATAGATCTCCAAACCCCATTCTCTTTAGTAAGATGAGTAAAGCATCCCAATGTACATGATTATATGTTTTTTCAAAATCCACTTTCAACACAATCACTTCCTGCCTTGACAATTTAATGGAATGTATGAATTCAGAGGCAATGATTATACCATCCAAGATTAGTCTCCCAGAAATGAAGCTTGACTGTACATCATACACAAGCTCATTCATAACAGATTTGAGTCTTGCATCCAAAACTTTAGAGATAATTTTATAATTGCTACAAATCAGACTAATAGGTCTAAAGTTTTCAAAGCAATCAGGTGCAACCACTTTAGGAATTAATGTAATAAAAGAGGAATTTAATCCCTTGCCCAAGGAGCCCCTACCATAAAAATGTCTCATCAAAGCCATAATATCATTCTTAACAATCTCCCAACACATCTGTAAAAACTTCATTGAATAATCATCAGGACCAGGAGCTTTATCTCCACTGCAAGATTTGATTGCATTAAAAATCTCCCATTGAGTGAAAGGTCTTTCTAGCCCTAGAGCTTGTGTTGCATATAGTGTATTAAAAGGTAAGGAGGTCAGATCAATACTGATGATGGATTCCCCAGTAAATCTCCTAGCAAAATGAACTCTGACAGCCTCTTTAATCTTAGGAGGAGAGGTCCTAGAATGACCACCTTCAGTAATTTGGGAGATCCTCTTCTAGGACTGATTAAAATTGGCTATCAAGTGAAAAAAATTTGTGCACCTGTCCCCTTCTATAGTCCAATTAAGTCTGGCCTTTTGACACTAAATCTTGGCTTGAATTTTCAACTTCTGAATAAGTTTTGCATTGCATAAAGCCTGTCAGCAACTTGATAGGGTAATAAGTCCTTAACTTCTATCAAAGTATCCAAAGAATCGACCTTCAACTTCAAGGCCTCAATCTCATTATCCAGCCACCCAAACTTATTGATATTCCAATTCCTAGAAACCTTTCCGAGCCTTTAATTTGAATCATAACACATATGCAGGAGATCCAAAGGCTTGAATTGAATTGTAAAAAAAATTTGGATCCTTGTAAAAGTCAGAATGAGAGACCCAAGCATTAATGAATTTGAAAGCTCTTGAACCCTAGTTAATCCAAGGATTACTAAGTATTACAGGCTTATGATTAGGCAATACTCTGCTTAAACAAGCTTGTGTGATATTGTTGAAAGAACTCATAATATGAGAAATGTATCTAGTCTTGAAGCAATTGAACCAATTCCACACACGGTTGTTTTTGCAGCGAGCGTATGTATCTATGTGGAGCATGTGTGCAATAATGGGCTAGCAATAGCATTACTCATACAGCTGGAGAGAACTGTGTCCATACTGATAACTGAACTAAAATTCATAACTGAGTGCTGCATGTATAATTATACCTTTATGCGTATGTGAAGTAATGTTAGGTTGGTTGAGTTTGAATGATATGACAGCAATGTACCTGAAGATGCTGCATTTGCAAGTAGATAGGTCGGAACTCTGAAGAAGGAGCTTGTCTGTTACAGCTACAACTTGATGGGTCTCAAATCTTCCATCTCGTCTTTCCTTTCCTTTTATGACAGTCAACTCAAGTCTCTTCCTTCTCAATTCTATCGTCATTTAATACTTGGAGTTAATGCATTGAAAAGATGTCATCATTTTTTACTTAATAATTTAAACTTATAAATAAATAAGTCCCATTTCAGTAGTCATAAATACAAAACATTATAAACACGTTCTTATACTTACCAAGAGAAACAAAACAAAAAAAAAATGAAAATAATCATTGGAGACATGAATGTGAGTTGAATTGTAAACACAAGAACATGTGCGGTAGTATAACAATAAAATGATTGTTTTTTCAATAATGATATGGTAGAGGATGATTGCACAGCAAGTTACATAAGAGACAAGTTAATTGAGAGAATGATTTCGAGCCAATTTTAGGATACCCTCTCTAAGATATTTAACAAAATTTTGGATTAAATATGATAATCTGATAAATCGAAGAGTTATATGATCATTTTATTATGGTTAAATGGTAATTAGGAACTGTATCTCATGAGAATTGAGAGAAGGGTTAATTATAATTAGGGAAAATTTCATTTTACTACCCTGTCAAACATTTAACTTCAGTTTGATACTCTGGCATAAATTTTTATCAGTTTCATACCCAAACCAAACATTTAATTTCACTTTCATACCCAACCGGGTAAAATGTCCAAAATACCCCTAACTATTACTCAAATTTTCATCTCATGCCTTTGGCTCATAATTTGAAAATAAGTGAAATGACAATAATACCCTTCATTGTTTAGGGTGTTAAACTGAAAATTTCAATAATTTTAAAACAAAATCAGTTTTTTTTATAAATTCAATTTTTATTTTCAAAAAATCAGATTTTAATTTTAAAAATACATAAAATCATTTTTTTTTAATTAAAAACAGTTTTATTTTTTTAAAAAATTAATTTTATTTATATTAAAAAAAATCTGGAGCTCGCGACTTCGTCCTCTCCGGCGTGGTCTCCGGCCACCCCTCCTCCGCCGGCGTCGTCCCCGGCCACCCCCACTTCGCCGGCGTCGTCCCCGGCCTCTTCCCTCCTCCCTCAAGCATAGCCGGCGTGGTTCAGATCTGATTTGGTTCAGATCTGAACTAAATCAGCGATTTGGTCGACGCCGGCTATGCTTGAGGGAGGAGGGAAGAGGCCAGGGACGACGCCGACGGAGGAGGGGTGGCCGGAGACCACGCCGGAGAGGACGAAGTCGCGAGCTCCAGATTTTTTTTTAATATAAATAAAATTATTTTTTTTAAAAAAATAAAACTGTTTTTAATATAAAAATGATTTTTATAAAAAAAATGATTTTATGTATTTTTAAAATTAAAATATGATTTTTTGAAAATAAAAATTGAATTTATAAAAAAACTGATTTTGTTTTAAAATTATTGAAATTTTCAGTTTAACACCCTAAACAATGAAGAATATTATTGTCATTTCACTTATTTTCAAATTCTGAGCCAATGGCATGAGATGAAAATTTGAGTAATAGTTAGGGGTATTTTGGACATTTTACCCGGTTGGGTATGAAAGTGAAATTAAATGTTTGGTTTGGGTATGAAACTGATAAAAATTTATGCCAAAGTATCAAACTGAAGTTAAATGTTTGACAGGGTGGTAAACTGAAATTTTCCCTTATAATTACTTACCCTCTAGTTGGTACGATTATCTGATGAGTATCTTAATGTTTTTTTTACCTGATGCATATCTTGAAATTGCAACTTGTAACAGTGTTATCCTTTTCGTCCAATTTTTCATCCGTTTACTGTTCACTTTTTCATATATACCCAAAATGCCCTTAGTTATTCTAATTCTGAATAATTAATTAATGGAATGAAAAGAATTAAAAATAATAAAATAATTATTATTTACATCTAACCTAATAGCGGCGATGAGAGACACGACAACGAGCTCGTGGTGGGGCGACGACGGCGGAGAGGCGACCACCACATCAAAATGTTCTTCAGACTCGTCCAGATATGAGAAGACGTTCATCTTGAGTTAGATCTAGGTACGACGGTGAGCTAGGGAGACGGGAAGAACCTTCGTCTAGAGATAAGCTCCACACCGCCGTCCAAATCTGCACAGAGAACAGGTTTTCCTACTCAAGTTCGGGATTGTTGTGAATGCTTGGGGATGTTCTCGCTGACGACCAAGTGATCGTCAGATATGTTGTTAGAGTTTGAATGGATTAGGGATTTTATTTGATTTTGGGAACTTCTGGTTTGTTGGTTTATGGATTTTGGAGTTGCAGAATCGAGTTGATGGTTCTATGTTGTTTGGGTTGGATTCGTGTTGGGTTAGGGTTTTGGTTTTGGCATCATATCTATGATGTTTAAAGTGATTTCTTTGTTATATGGGTTTTATCTGAATATGAAGGATGAAGCTTACACTTCTCCTCCCCCCTCTCTCTAGATTCTAGGTTAGGGTTTGGCAAATAGGGATTTACAGATTTTTTGGCATATCTGATTTTTTTATATATAGATTTCGGGTCCGTGAAACAAATTGTAGGCACAAACTGTTGTTGAATGGGGATTTATTGCTTCACGAATTCTGTTTTTACATTTGAACCAAACAGCAAATTCAATAGACTATTGTCACGCCCCAAATCCGGTTTTGACCGGACCCGAGACGCGAATTAAAATAGTAAATAAATAAACAATTTAATAATGAAAAAGGATCTCGAAAAAACGATTTAAAACCTCAAAATATCCAAACGAGTCAACAGCTCGGTAAAAACACGTAATAAAAGAGTCAACAGCAATAAAAATTGTACGTCTCTAGACACTAGCCGAAACCCTCTCAGCTTCCAAGCTCCGAGAATCCTGCTAGTACTAATCCCGCTCAACACATGAAAGACAACAAGGTAAGAAGGTGAGCTTTCGCTCAGTAGGAAAAGTAGTTAAGGTTATGAACATCCGTCCACACCACGAGTAACCGTCCGATTATGGCATACTAGTACAACACGACTAACTGCCAACTGGGTCTCATAACCACACTTACAACGCACTCACGCTGCCATTTCCACATAGTAAAACATTAATTAAACAAAAAAAGTATAACACACAAAAGCAACCAACACACGTCCCGTACCGCAGTCCCCGAACCACACCGCCTTTCACAGCCCGACTCCATCATATCTACCGGAACACACAGCGTTGACCTAGATATCTTCCCGGAAACATCCTGAAGGGACACATATCGTCGGGGCAGAAACACGAAACCTAGTGCCAAACACGACCCGTAGGCCCAATACGACCCGTGGGCCCAATCACAAACCGTCGGCTTAGATGTCCTACACCGGCATACCCCCTCGATGTAGGCATCGTACCGGAATAACACACAGGGGGACCGCGCATACGTGGGACCACACCGTCGGCCTAGGTACTACCCTACACCGGCGCACCCCCTCGGTGTAGGTACCATACCAGAATACAACTCCTCTTGGAACACACATCAAGATAATATCACGCATCGTAATGCCACCGATCAAACACGACTCACCAAGCCCAACAATCTTACCACAACTACACGTCACGTCGGTCTATCACTCACCCGACCATATCACAACCAATGATTCACATCATATCAATCACGGCACACTTGGCCACACATAACAACAACATGTTACACCGAATATAGTATGACTTGACTCTTAATCTTATCGACACTAAGTCACACAACAAGCATCTCAATCAAGATCAGGCATTTCAATTAGCACTCAACCTACGGCTCGACATGACCATTCTACCAGCACGACAATTTCCCAGGATAATGAAAGCGGCTAAACTAGTGAATCACATCCTACATGCAAACTAAGACTCGTCCAGTTATTATATAATTGAAAGCGGTCATTCTAGTGAATCACATCCTATATGCCAACTAGGACCTTTCCAGTTTTATTATTACCTAGCATGCATACTAGTAACTTTCCGTAATTAAACCGGTATTCGCTACATTCTCTACCTCAAGACGAATAAACAGCTACGTCTCCTAGCTGCTGACGTCTGGGCCTACCCCCGTTCTTCTCGGACGAAGTCAAAGTCTGATTTAAACAAGTAAAAGTGATAATCAGTCCCGGTACAGTCCGAATCAGTCCTCTAGTTTAACAAATTAGTTCTTTCAATTCTCCATTTTAAATTATTTAAATTAATTAAATAATTAAGTAATCTGTCTGACCCGAGTCTGAAAACCGGACCCGAATCCGACCCGGTCCAGAACCCAGATCCGGACCTGACCTAGGACCGACCCGAACCCGGCCCCAGACCAGACCTTGACCAGACCCAGATCCAGCTTGGGCCGAGACCTGGCCCTACTGGCCCAACACCCACATGACAAGCTACGACACTGAATATGTTCATGACTTAATCTATGGAACATATTCTCGGTGGGTTGTCCAATATCATGTCCCACATGATATCTATGATCAGACTCTGGAATCCCATTCCAACGACTAACAGAATGTAAGCCATAAAGAGCCATCTTTCATATTAGTCGCTTCTAGTGAAGCTTTGTTGACTAGGGACCCATCGATTGTGATCTATCTCAATCTATGGTTCTATTCGCATGGTGGGCATAGATCAGAGCACACATCGATATATTACTCCAACACATAAGTAATATAAAGCCTCTTTAATTTTATTGCTAACGATGATATATACATTTGGACATTTAGGATTGAACTACGGGCACTAAGTGTAATAACCACTTCTGGTCAACGTCAGTCAAACCTGCGAAAAACAGGAAAATTTAAAAATTTTAAGACAGACACTTGCCTTAACATAAATTGACCCCGAGGGTCATGCCGGACTTAAGTTGACCCCGTTATCGACTAAAATGAGTTACGGGGGACTCAGGGCAACTTTCTGGTCAATTTGGGAAAGATTGATTTTTCGCTGGAAAGGTCACCCGAGCGACGTTTTGGTCCATTCGAGGACCGTTTTGGACCCGAAAAGCTTAGCCGTCATCGTAGCGGTCTTAGTTGGGCCGTTTCCTTGAAGCCCGTCCAGTTTAAAAATTTCTTGGGAAAAGTGCCCGTTCGGGGCCCGAAACGTCCGTTTTTCGCGAATCTGATTGGAAAATATCAACTAGATATTTTCCAAAAGGTATGGGACCCACCTTGACACTTGTCAAGTATATGGTGGTGTATTTTTTGGAGGGAAAAGGTGTGGAGGAGAATAGTTGGCCGAGTATGAGGTTTTAAAGGAGGAAAATTAGTTTTGTTGTTAGTTTAATTAAATTAGAAATTAGAAGAGAGGTTTTAGAGAGAGAAGGAGAAGGAGAAGAAGAGAGAAGAAGGGAGGTTGAGCTAGGGTTTGTGATCGAGCCCTTGGATCGAGTCAAAGAAAAGAGCAATCCCGTTCCCCTCGTTCTCCTCTACGGTAATACCCGAACCGATTCTCGTTTTAGTTATTTTCTTGGAAGCTAGGGTTTGAGTATAAACTAAGGCTTAGGGTTGTGTAGAGTGTGGGGAGGTGTTGGAGACGTTTTAGAGGTGTTTGGGGGTTTAATTTCACGTTTTCCGGTGACCGGAGGCTCGGGAGGAGCTCCGGCCACCGTGGGTGGTGGCCGGCCGGCCATGAGGTGGCTGGCCGGAGCTGGCAGCAGCCACCACATGGTGGCCGAGCCTCCCCTTAAACCATAGGGTCTCGGCCAAGTAGTGTGGGTGGGGCCCACATGCTCGGGTGCTCGGGTTTTATCGTTCGGGTGGTTTAAAACGTTCCCCGGACCATTTATCCTTAATCGAATCGAAATTTGGAATTAAATTGGAGAAGTTGTAATTAACGGGTTTTGGGAAACTTTAAACGTTAATTAATTGATTTAGAAGTCGGAATTCGATTCCGTCAAGTGCGTTGAGTTCCTTGATTTATTCTAAGACCGTAGAAACGAAAACGGGGGCTTTTGGAGCCCCGGAAGGCAATTAACCAAAACCGGGCAGATTCGCCATGTCGGGCGAATCTGGCCCTTACGGGTCCTTTTTCGGCAATATCGAATAATTGGGAAGTTTGGGAGTGACCGACATTGTCGGGGTTACGTTTGGGCGTTAAGTATGTAAATTTTTGGTTTATTCGTACTAGTTTAAAAGTACTTTAAATTTGTGTTCTTTTAGATCGTGCTACGGACCGAGGCAAGGGGAAGCTCGGCGAGTGACTGAGTGTGCTTCGGGTGTTGTTGGAGCGCTTTTGGGATTGTATACGAGGTAGGGAAAAGTAGCCGGATCTCGGCCCTGATTAGGGAAAGTTAATAGTAGAATTGCATGTGACACCGGGGTGTCGTGGGTTGAGTAGATTTATTTAATTATTAGAAAAGCATGATACGGGATTGTAGCGTTCAAGAGAAAAGCATGTGACACTTAGTAGTGTCGTAGGAACAGAGAACTTAGCGATAATTGAATTACTGGAGGCATATGACCATGCCCGGAGGTTGTTTGTGAAACTAGTGATTTTAGGACCGTTGGAGGCATCGAGTATGCCGGAGGTTGTCGTGCGTTTTATTTAATTGTTGAGTTTGGGTGGCCTTGAGAGCCTGTATTTAATTGTTGAGTTTGGGTGGCCTTGAGAGCCCGTATTTAATTGTTGAGTTTGGGTGGCCTTGAGAGCCCGTATTTAATTGTTGAGTCGGGGTGGCCATGAGAGCCGTGTATTTAATTTGGTGTTTTGAGTGGCAGTGAGTGCCCGTGGGGTTGTTGAACCCGAGTCTTGACTGTTGAGGTGTCTTGAGTGGCCTTGAGTGCCTGTGTGATTGAACTTGCATGTGATTGTGATTGTGGTTACCTGGGGTGGTGAGTTCTAAAGGTCGACAGCCTGATCCGACTTAGTGTCGATGAATTGCGAGTTCTAAAGGTCGACAGCCTGATCCGACTTAGTGTCGATGAATTGCGAGTTTTAAAGGTCGACAGCCTGATCCGACTTAGTGTCGATGAATTGCGAGTTCTAAAGGTCGACAGCCTGATCCGACTTAGTGTCGATGAATTGCGAGTTTTAAAGGTCGACAGCCTGATCCGACTTAGTGTCGAGGAATTGCGAGTTTGAAAGGTCGACAGCCTGATCCGACTTCGTGTCGAGGAATTGCGATAGGTCGAACCCTGACCTGATTGAGATTGGTTACTGAGCAGCTGGTGTGCGATCCTTTGTGATCTTGTTTGGTGTTGTGTCGTTTCGTTCGAGTCCTTGAGGAGGTCGTCGATAGTTGTATCGGGTCTACACTGTTTTTATCGAGTGTCGAGTCTGTTGAGGAAGGTGACGGGTTGTGGGTCAGTTGGGTACTTGAGTTGGGGACTGTAGTCCCGGTGTTGGGTTTGGTTTTAGTGTTACTGGCTTTATCTACTAATTATGCCATAGTCAGTCTGTTATCCGTGGAGGTGAGCGAACGCTCACCCCTAGCTGCTTTTCCTACAGGTACTGATCACTGGACGGACTAGGTTAGCTCTTGAAGTCCATGGAGCTTGGAGCGGAGTCTGGTCTTTACTTTTGTTGAGTCTAGTGACGGGTGTGTACCTTGTCCACTTGTTGGGACGTTTTTGTATTGTAAATACTATTATTATTTTTGGTAATTAAATGGAAATATCAGAGTTTTATTCAAAACAGGTTTTAAGTGTTCATGTTTTAAATGTTCGCGTCCCGAGTTCGGTTCGCTGAAATTGGGGCGTGACAGCTTGGTATCAGAGCTCGAGGTTCAAACCTCGGACTGTCCGTCACTTAGGGGGGGAGAGTCGAGTCAGTGTAGACCCGTCATGTCCTGAGTCTTGTTTGTGTTGTGCGTATGTTACAGTATTTTGTTGCTGGCATACTGATTGTGTGTGATTGCGTGAACTGTTTTTAACTGTCGCGGGTCGACTCAGGAGCGCTCCTGTAGTCGAACGTGACGGTGTTGATGTCAAGTCGGTACAACGTGGTTCGGGGACGCCTGAACCGGGTTGTAATTACGTGATGTCAAGGAACGAAGTTTTAAAATGAAAGGGTGAAGGTTTTAAAATTGTTGGCCCTGTTGGCATGTCTTGATCTTGATTGGCCCTATGGGCGTATGTTTGATTTTGGTTGGCCCGGTGGGCAAGGTTCGATTTTGATTGGCCCGGTGAACGGGGGTCGTCGTGTGGTGCGGGTTGGTTTGCCACCGCTTGTTTGGTGCACGTCGGTGCGGTCTCGTTGAGGTCTCGTTTACTAATGCTAGTATATAAAGTACGTTAGCTTGAGCGGTGTAGCGCTTTAGTGATAAGCACGTTAGTGTAAGCTTAAGCGGGTGGACGTTAGTGCTTTTGTACTGTCGTTTTTATTTAAGTTCGCAAACTGAACGTTTGCGTGTATCCGTGCAGAGGATACTGTTTATGGCTCGCGGTAGGCGGGGACGACCATCAGGAACACAGGGCCAGGCACCCACGCGAGGCCGGCGTGGACGGTCAACAGGGGCACCAGGGAGGGTGCCGACCGTCGAGCCCGCCGACTATGCGGAGGCACAGGGTACTCCTGTTGGAGAAGACAGGAGGAGTGATGCGGGGCCGTCTGCAGGCACCCCCAGTGTTCCGCCAGTCGCGGACCCTCTAGTGATGACTGCCCTGGATGAGCTTACCAGGACCGTTCAGAGTTTGGTGGCGATCATCGCCAGCCGAGAGTCGGCTTCGCCAGCACCAGAGGCAGCCGCAGTCCCGGTGAGGGCCGCTCAGACAGAGGATCTTACCTCCCGAGCGCTACTAGATTTCCTGAAGCTCGGGATACCTGTTTTTGTCGGGGAGCCGAATCCCGACCTGGCTGAGCGATGGATAGAGCAGGTCACACGAGACTTGGACACATCGGGTGTCGAGGATGGCCGTCGGAGAGTGTCCTTCGCGGCCCATCAGCTGAGAGAGAGCGCCTACCACTGGTGGGGGCGGGTGAAGGACACGGTCGGATACGACTACAGCGTATTCCAGGAGGTATTCATGGCACAGTACTTCCCCGAGTCGGCTCGGCTGGAGCGACATCGGCAGTTCTTAGACCTGGAGCAAGGGGGGATGACGGTAGGGGAATACGAGGCCAGGTTCACAGCCTTGGCCAGATTCGCGCCTGAGATGGTGACAAGCGAGACGAACCGTTGCCTGCGGTTCCAGGACGGACTGAGGCTGGGCATCCGGAACCAGTTTCTCGCCTTGAGGATACGGAAGTATACCGACCTCGTGGACACCGCAGCTACAGTAGAGCAGGGCGCCAGGGATACAGTCAGGGGCCGTGAGGTCCGACCTCGGCCGATCAGTTGGGCAGGGCCGTCAGACTCACGAGACTCGCGGAGGCAGAGGACCGCGGGATCCTTCCGACCACCGCCTCATCAGAGTGGATCGAGACAGCAGGGGTCAGTGGCATTAGTGGGGCCAATCGCCTCAGAGAGGAGGCCGTCATGCTATCACTGCGGGCAGCCAGGCCACTTACTGCGAGACTGTCCGACGAGGGGAGGAACCGCGGCAGTACCAGCTACTAGCCGGACAGGCCAGGGCTCGGGGTCGAGGGCTGACGAGATCAGCTGTTACCGATGCGGCCGGGCCGGTCACACTATGGCATGGTGCCGAGAGCAGTTGGGGGAGACATCAGTGCAGCGACCGCAGCAGTCGCGGACAGTACAGTCGCCCAGAGGTCGCCCTCGACAGGGTCAGCAGCCGAGATCATCACGGCCGTCTACGAGCGCACCAATTCCGAGACAACAGCAGAGTCACGGGTATCCAGCAGCCAGTGCGCAGGGTCAGAGGCAGCAGGCCTCGCAGGGGAGAGTATATGCAGTCACCGACTCCAGAGCCCCAGGACCTAGCACGTACCGGGAGACCATCCAGGGTACGTGTTTATTGTATCATCTATGGGCTTTATTCTTTTTTGATACCGGGGCATCGCACTCTTTTATTTCGTCGGGTTGTGCTGAGAGGTTGGGGTTGAGCTTAGAGCCGTTGAGTCCACCCCTATGCCTGGACACCCCAGTTGGGGGTGGTGTATCGTTGACTAGAGTATGTCGTGCCTGCGAGATTAGAGTCGCAGACTGTCCTTGCCCTGGTGATCTTCTCGTGTTAGGGATGACTACCTTTGATGTGATCTTGGGTATGGATTGGCTGTCGAGGTACCGAGCCAACATCGATTGCTACAGACGACGAGTGACAGTGACAGTGGGTGGCACGAAGGTGACGTGTGTGCTGGGGAGTAAGAGTGGGGTCCTCCTGTCGGCGTTGTCCGCAGAGGAGGAAGTACCGGCTGTGCAGAGCCGAGAGTTACCGAGAGTGGTATGCGAGTTCCCCGACGTCTTTCCTGAGGAGTTGAGCGGGCTGCCACCGATTCGTGAGGTGGAGTTTGGGATTGACCTAGTGCCGGGAACGGCGGCGATATCGATGGCGCCTTATCGGTTTGCGCCGGCAGAGTTGACTGAGCTGAAGCGTCAGCTGGAGGAGCTTCAGCAGAAGGGGTTTATCCGTCCGAGTGCATCACCGTGGGGAGCACCAGCACTCTTCGTGAAGAAGAAGAGTGGAGAGCTGCGGATGTGTATAGATTACCGGAAGCTGAACCGGGTTACGGTGAAGAACCGGTACCCGATGCCGAGGATCGATGACTTATTCGACCAGTTGAGAGGGGCGACTCACTTCTCGAAGATCGATCTGCGATCCGGTTATTATCAGTTGCGAGTCCGTGAGGGGGACGTCGCAAAGACTGCATTCCGGACACGCTATGGGCATTACGAGTTCCTGGTGATGCCATTCGGACTGACGAACGCGCCTGCAGCATTCATGGACCTGATGAACAGCATCTTCCGGCCGTACCTAGATCAGTTTGTGGTGGTGTTCGTGGACGACATTCTGATATATTCGCAGAACGAGGCGTCGCATACGGCACATCTGAGGGCTGTTCTGACCCTACTGCGCGAGCACCAGCTATATGCCAACCGGGAGAAGTGCGAGTTCTGGCTCTCTGAGGTGAGATTCCTCGGCCACATCGTATCCCGTGACGGTATCCTGGTCGATCCGTCGAAGATCGACGCGGTCTCGAAGTGGGCACGGCCCACGAGTGTTTTCGAGATCCGCAGCTTTCTGGGATTGGCAGGCTACTATAGGCGATTTGTCCAGGATTTTGCACGACTAGCCGCACCGATGACTCTGTTAACGCGCAAGGGTGTTGGGTTCGTGTGGACAGATGACTGTGAGCATGCGTTCGCGGAGTTGAAGACTCGACTGACTACAGCTCCAGTGTTAGTGGTGCCCGAACGAGGGATTGGCTATGATGTTTACTGCGATGCATCCGGAGAGGGACTGGGTTGCGTGCTGATGCAGTCGGGCAGAGTTGTAGCTTATGGCTCCAGGCAGTTGAAGATACACGAGCGCAACTATCCTACCCACGACTTGGAGCTAGCAGCAGTCGTGTTTGCGCTAAAGAGCTGGCGATATTATCTGTACGGCGAGGGGTTTCAGGTGTTCTCGGATCACAAGAGCCTCAAGTACATATTTTCCCAGCGAGACCTGAACATGCGTCAGCGACGGTGGATGGAACTACTCGAGGAGTACGACTTCGAGCTACACTACCACCCAGGCAAGGCGAACGTTGTCGCCGACGCCTTGAGTAGGAAGTCGGCTCCGAGCCTCGCCAGCATATCTGTCCGAGAGTGGGACATGATGGGGGAGCTGAGCACATTCGGGCTTGAGCTAGAGGAGGTTACTGGCGGTGTTGCCATGTGCTCCCTAGTGGCTCAGCCCTCACTGCTTGCCCAAGTGTTGGAGGCGCAGAGGGAGGACGTCGAAGCATCAGAGATCCGCGAGAGAGTCGTCAGGGGTGACGAGGTGGTGGGCTGGCAGGACAGTACTGATTGGGGACTACGGTACCGCGGGGGGCTGTTCGTACCAGTTAACTGTAGAGATGCCGTGTTACGAGAGGCACACCATTCGCGTCTCGCAGTGCATCCGGGGGGCACCAAGATGTACCGTGACCTCAGGAGGCACTACTGGTGGCGCGGCATGAGGAGAGCAGTCGCAGAGTTTGTGTCGAGATGCCTTGTCTGTCAGCAGGTGAAGGCAGAGCATCAGCGTCCCGCGGGATTGTTACAGCCACTACCGATTGCTCAGTGGAAGTGGGAGCACATTACGATGGATTTCGTGTGTGGACTACCGAGATCGCCCAAGGGAAACGACGCCGTGTGGGTGGTAGTCGACCGGTTGACCAAGTCGGCCCATTTTCTGGCTATGAGGATGACAGACCCGGTCGACAAGTTGAGCAGTCTGTATATCCAGGAGATAGTGCGCCTCCACGGGGTCCCGGTGTCGATAGTGTCTGACAGGGATCCCCGCTTCACGTCCAGGTTCTGGCCGAGTCTGCAGAAGGCACTGGGGACAGAGGTCCTACTCAGCACAGCACATCATCCTCAGACAGACGGTCAGTCTGAGCGTACCATTCAGATCTTGGAGGACATGCTGCGAGCATGTGTGCTGGATTTCAGGGGATCTTGGGAGACCCACCTGCCTTTGGCCGAGTTCGCCTACAACAACAGCTTCCAGGCCAGTATCGGGATGGCACCGTTCGAAGCGTTGTATGGTAGGCCGTGTCGGTCACCAGTATGCTGGGCAGAGGTGGGGGACAAGAGTCTGCTGGGGCCAGATCTTGTCAGAGAGACGACGGAGAAGGTCGCATTGATCCGCGATCGGTTGAGGACCGCGCAGAGCCGGCAGAAGAGTTATGCAGACAGGCGACGTCGACCTCTTGAGTTTGCAGTCGGGGATCACGTGTTCCTGAAGGTGAGCCCGAGGAAGGGGCTGGTGCGGTTCAGGCGCAGCGGGGGAAAGTTGGCTCCGAGGTACATAGGCCCGTTCCAGATCTTAGACAGAGTGGGAGCCGTGGCTTATCGTCTGGCGTTGCCACCGCAGCTTGGGAGAGTACATAACGTCTTCCACGTATCCCAGTTGCGGCAGTACAACGCAGACCCATCCCACGTCATCGAGTGGACTGATATCGAGGTGGCTGATGATGTCTCCTATGAGGAGCAGCCGATTCGGATCATGGACACACGGCAGCAGATTCTGCGGGGAGGCAAGATTATCCGCTTGGTCCGAGTGCAGTGGAAACATCACGGAGCTGAGTCGACATGGGAACGCGAGGACGAGGTTCGCGCGAAGTATCCCGGCCTGTTCGACTCCCGAGGTATGTCTGTTTTAAATTTCGCGGACGAAATTCCTTTAAGGGGGGTAGACTGTAATAACCACTTCTGGTCAACGTCAGTCAAACCTGCGAAAAACAGGAAAATTTAAAAATTTTAAGACAGACACTTGCCTTAACATAAATTGACCCCGAGGGTCATGTCGGACTTAAGTTGACCCCGTTATCGACTAAAATGAGTTACGGGGGACTCAGGGCAACTTTCTGGTCAATTTGGGAAAGATTGATTTTTCGCTGGAAAGGTCACCCGAGCGACGTTTTGGTCCATTCGAGGACCGTTTTGGACCCGAAAAGCTTAGCCGTCATCGTAGCGGTCTTAGTTGGGCCGTTTCCTTGAAGCCCGTCCAGTTTAAAAATTTCTTGGGAAAAGTGCCCGTTCGGGGCCCGAAACGTCCGTTTTTCGCGAATCTGATTGGAAAATATCAACTAGATATTTTCCAAAAGGTATGGGACCCACCTTGACACTTGTCAAGTATATGGTGGTGTATTTTTTGGAGGGAAAAGGTGTGGAGGAGAATAGTTGGCCGAGTATGAGGTTTTAAAGGAGGAAAATTAGTTTTGTTGTTAGTTTAATTAAATTAGAAATTAGAAGAGAGGTTTTAGAGAGAGAAGGAGAAGGAGAAGAAGAGAGAAGAAGGGAGGTTGAGCTAGGGTTTGTGATCGAGCCCTTGGATCGAGTCAAAGAAAAGAGCAATCCCGTTCCCCTCGTTCTCCTCTACGGTAATACCCGAACCGATTCTCGTTTTAGTTATTTTCTTGGAAGCTAGGGTTTGAGTATAAACTAAGGCTTAGGGTTGTGTAGAGTGTGGGGAGGTGTTGGAGACGTTTTAGAGGTGTTTGGGGGTTTAATTTCACGTTTTCCGGTGACCGGAGGCTCGGGAGGAGCTCCGGCCACCGTGGGTGGTGGCCGGCCGGCCATGAGGTGGCTGGCCGGAGCTGGCAGCAGCCACCACATGGTGGCCGAGCCTCCCCTTAAACCATAGGGTCTCGGCCAAGTAGTGTGGGTGGGGCCCACATGCTCGGGTGCTCGGGTTTTATCGTTCGGGTGGTTTAAAACGTTCCCCGGACCATTTATCCTTAATCGAATCGAAATTTGGAATTAAATTGGAGAAGTTGTAATTAACGGGTTTTGGGAAACTTTAAACGTTAATTAATTGATTTAGAAGTCGGAATTCGATTCCGTCAAGTGCGTTGAGTTCCTTGATTTATTCTAAGACCGTAGAAACGAAAACGGGGGCTTTTGGAGCCCCGGAAGGCAATTAACCAAAACCGGGCAGATTCGCCATGTCGGGCGAATCTGGCCCTTACGGGTCCTTTTTCGGCAATATCGAATAATTGGGAAGTTTGGGAGTGACCGACATTGTCGGGGTTACGTTTGGGCGTTAAGTATGTAAATTTTTGGTTTATTCGTACTAGTTTAAAAGTACTTTAAATTTGTGTTCTTTTAGATCGTGCTACGGACCGAGGCAAGGGGAAGCTCGGCGAGTGACTGAGTGTGCTTCGGGTGTTGTTGGAGCGCTTTTGGGATTGTATACGAGGTAGGGAAAAGTAGCCGGATCTCGGCCCTGATTAGGGAAAGTTAATAGTAGAATTGCATGTGACACCGGGGTGTCGTGGGTTGAGTAGATTTATTTAATTATTAGAAAAGCATGATACGGGATTGTAGCGTTCAAGAGAAAAGCATGTGACACTTAGTAGTGTCGTAGGAACAGAGAACTTAGCGATAATTGAATTACTGGAGGCATATGACCATGCCCGGAGGTTGTTTGTGAAACTAGTGATTTTAGGACCGTTGGAGGCATCGAGTATGCCGGAGGTTGTCGTGCGTTTTATTTAATTGTTGAGTTTGGGTGGCCTTGAGAGCCTGTATTTAATTGTTGAGTTTGGGTGGCCTTGAGAGCCCGTATTTAATTGTTGAGTTTGGGTGGCCTTGAGAGCCCGTATTTAATTGTTGAGTCGGGGTGGCCATGAGAGCCGTGTATTTAATTTGGTGTTTTGAGTGGCAGTGAGTGCCCGTGGGGTTGTTGAACCCGAGTCTTGACTGTTGAGGTGTCTTGAGTGGCCTTGAGTGCCTGTGTGATTGAACTTGCATGTGATTGTGATTGTGGTTACCTGGGGTGGTGAGTTCTAAAGGTCGACAGCCTGATCCGACTTAGTGTCGATGAATTGCGAGTTCTAAAGGTCGACAGCCTGATCCGACTTAGTGTCGATGAATTGCGAGTTTTAAAGGTCGACAGCCTGATCCGACTTAGTGTCGATGAATTGCGAGTTCTAAAGGTCGACAGCCTGATCCGACTTAGTGTCGATGAATTGCGAGTTTTAAAGGTCGACAGCCTGATCCGACTTAGTGTCGAGGAATTGCGAGTTTGAAAGGTCGACAGCCTGATCCGACTTCGTGTCGAGGAATTGCGATAGGTCGAACCCTGACCTGATTGAGATTGGTTACTGAGCAGCTGGTGTGCGATCCTTTGTGATCTTGTTTGGTGTTGTGTCGTTTCGTTCGAGTCCTTGAGGAGGTCGTCGATAGTTGTATCGGGTCTACACTGTTTTTATCGAGTGTCGAGTCTGTTGAGGAAGGTGACGGGTTGTGGGTCAGTTGGGTACTTGAGTTGGGGACTGTAGTCCCGGTGTTGGGTTTGGTTTTAGTGTTACTGGCTTTATCTACTAATTATGCCATAGTCAGTCTGTTATCCGTGGAGGTGAGCGAACGCTCACCCCTAGCTGCTTTTCCTACAGGTACTGATCACCGGACGGACTAGGTTAGCTCTTGAAGTCCATGGAGCTTGGAGCGGAGTCTGGTCTTTACTTTTGTTGAGTCTAGTGACGGGTGTGTACCTTGTCCACTTGTTGGGACGTTTTTGTATTGTAAATACTATTATTATTTTTGGTAATTAAATGGAAATATCAGAGTTTTATTCAAAACAGGTTTTAAGTGTTCATGTTTTAAATGTTCGCGTCCCGAGTTCGGTTCGCTGAAATTGGGGCGTGACACTAAGACTAACAATCTCCCACTTGCCCTAGTTCCAATCTAAACTCCAATATGTCCCCATCGACTTTACATGTCTAACATGTTTAGGCAGCGACATTGCCTTAGTCAAAGGGTTGGCTATGTTATCATATGTTGCAATATATGTCATCTTAACTTCACCTCGGTTCAGTATTTCTCTGATGATGTGGATACGTCGTAGTACATGTTTGGATTTGTTATGCGATCAGGGCTTTTAGCTTGCGCAATGGCCCTTGTGTTGTCACAAAATGGATTCACCGGGCTGGATGGGTTTTTAATTACACCCAACCCTGCCGTAAATTTCCAAATCCACATAGCCTCCTTAACTGCCTCTGCAGCATCCATGTACTTGGCCTCTGTCGTAGATTCGGCAATGGTATCTTTCTTTACGCTCTCCCAGCTAAAGCTCTAACATTCAGCATAAACACATATCCTGACTGACTTCTAAAGTCATCTGGATTTGTCTTGGAAAACTAGCGTCTACTCATCCTTCGACGACTAGTTCAGCATCATCTTTCCCCCGGGTTAGACTGATGTCTATTGGTACAACATAAGGCTTACGAGACGTCCGGTCTTATACATGTCATGACATATATGATCGATCCTGCCCCCAGGCGCATAAGATTCTCATCATCCTTTTCAGCTCATCAGGTGTCTTAGGGCACTGAGTCTTGCTGAGATGAATGCCATGACTAGTGGGTAAGAGTCCTTTCTTTGAATCGAGAATTAAGAACATACTCAATGCCTTGTTCACATAGGTTCCATGACTTATATCCAAGACCCTCTTGGTGCGATCTCTACATATCTTAATCCTTAAGATATAAGAAGCATCGCCTAAGTCCTTTATTGAAAAACACTTCCTCAACCAAGCTTTAGTCTCGTGCAAGGTTGGGATGTCGTTTTCAATGAGAACCAGAATGGTAATCTTGTTCTCATTAGCCTTCTTATAAACGCAAGATTCATCCTCGTTCTTGATTAAGCCAAATCCAATTACAGCTTCATCAAAACGAAGGATCCAACTCCGAGAAGTTCGTTTCAATCCATAAATGGATTTCAACAACTTATAAATCTTTCCCTTATTCTTCGAATCGTCAAAACCTTTGGGCCGAGACATACAAACGTACTCAGTCAAATTTCCATTTAGGAAAGCAGTTTTGACATCCACTTGCCATATCTCGTAATTATGATACGCAGTTATGTCAAGAAGAATTTGGATCGATTTTGACCATAGCCACTAGGGAGAAGGTTTCCTCATAGTCAATCCATTGGATCTGCCTATAACCTTTCGCCACCAGTTGAGCTTTGTAAGTCAGAGGGTTGCCGTCCAAGTCCATATTCACCTTGAAGATCCATTTGCATCTGATGGTCCTCACACCATTGATGGGATCAACCGGTTCCCAGACTCGGTTGTCCGACATGGATTGCATTTCCTCCCTCATGGCTCCCAGCCATAACTCGGAGTCGGGCCCATCCATGACTTCCTGAAAGGTGGCCGGATCATCGTGATTCACCATGACATCATTGTCACCTCCGGATACCATATCTTGGAGGTGGAAGATTGATCCTTTCAAATCGCCTTGGACCTTCCGGAATTGTAACAGGAATTGGTTCTTACTCTACGACAATCTCGGGCTCCTTTCTACTGGGTTGTCAATTGGTTTAGACAGATCTGTACCATCCAGAATTTCTTCGAGATGCACAGTCCTCCCAATGACGTCTTTGGAAACAAAACTCATTTTCCATAAAGACCCCACCCTAAGCGACGAACACCACGTTCTCACTGGGATTGCAGAAGTAGTATCCCCTCGTTGCTTTGGGATACCACACGAAGGTGCATATCTCAGATCTTGGTTCGAGCTTAGTCGAAACCAAATGTTTCACATAAGCCTCGCAACCACAAATCTTTAGGAAGGACAAAATGGGCATCATCCCGTACCATTTTTAAAATGGTGTCCCTTCCACACCCTTCGTCGAAGCCCGATTCACTATGAATGCAGTCGTCTCTAGAGCATAACCCCAGAGAGAGATTGGGAGATCAGTCCAATGAATCATGGAACGGACCATTGTCTAACAATGTCCGATTTCTCCGTTTGGCTACACCTTTCAACTACAATGTCCCAGGAGGAGTCTATTCCAAAAGGGTCCCATTCTCTTTTAGATGAACTAATAACTCTGTGGTCAAGTATTTTCCACCTCGATCCAATCGAAGTGCCTTAATACCTTTGTCGAGCTGGTTTTCTACTTTAGTCTTAAACTCTTTGAATTTATCAAAAGCTTCAGACTTATGTCTCACCGAATAGACATAACCATATTTACTGTAATCATCAGTAAATGTGATAAAGTAACTAAAACCCCTCATGGCAAGTGAACTTATTGTTCTACACACATTCGAGTGTATCAGCCTCAATAATTCACCCGCCCTTTCACTGTGATCGATAAAGGGCGCTTTATTCATTTTTCCCATCAAACAAACCTTGCACCTATCGATCGAATGGAATTCGAATGGACTTGAAAGCCCGCACTTCTAAAGTGCTGATAGACACTTGTTGTTTATGCGGCCCAAATGATAGTGCTATAACAGAGTTAGGTTTAAATCGTTGGATTTAGACCTCTTGGTATTAACATAATATATAGAACTTGAGGCATTGTTACCATATCTAATATGTACAATCCTCCAACCAAGTTAGTACTGGTATAAAACATATCATTGCATAGAACATTGAAAACTCCATTTCCAATATTAACATTATATCCTTCCTTGTCAAACACGAATACAGATATAATATTCCCACTTAAAGTAGGTATGCAATATACATTATACATACTAAGACAAGGCCACTTGGCAAAGCAAGACTCATGGATCCTACAGCAGTTGCCACAACTCTGAGGTCCACTTCGTGCTTTCCAAACCTCTCCTACTTTCAGCCACCATATATTAGTGCATGTGTGAGATTCAGTCCTGGTATCTAATACCCATGAATCTTTGGAAGTAGAGAGATGTAGCTCTATAGAGTTAACACCGGATGAAGGCACGGTCCCACCGCCCTTCCTTAGATCATCCAGGTTTCCTGATGAAGGCGCAGTCCTACTGCCCTTCTTCAGATCATCTAGGCTATTTGATGAAGGCGCAGTCCCACTGCCCTTCTTCAAATCAGCCGTGAACTTCCTGTAATCCCAGTTCCAATGACCAGGCTGTTGGCAGTAGAAGCAGACATTCTCAGGTGTCTCATCTTTCCTACCAAGTGCGCATGGGCCCCGCCCTTGGCACTTCCAATTCCCTTGTTGACCATCAGAATATCCTTGGATCCTAGATCCCTGATATATTCTTCTCAGCAGTTAATGACACTTCATGTAACTCTGATATGGTCTTAGATACAGCCTTGTCAAGGATATATTCTTTGCGTTCAGACTTGAGGACTATCCTCAAAATTTT
This sequence comes from Erodium maritimum, assembly GCA_963921825.1. Lineage (NCBI taxonomy): Eukaryota > Viridiplantae > Streptophyta > Magnoliopsida > Geraniales > Geraniaceae > Erodium > Erodium maritimum. Next base: position 117,140,705 of record OY997588.1, read on the forward strand.
GTACCAGTCCAAATAGTTTGTCCTATTTAGCTTGACCCTGTCAAGAATGGTTTTTAATGACAAACTATTAATGTTCGCTGAATTTGTCATTTGATCTACAATAGATAAAATTCAATCAGTAAACTGAATAAATTTTATGAAGATCAAGCTTAAACACCAACAATCGATTCTAAACCTTTAGAATCTGAAACCAAGATCCTTGATTCACTAGATTAAGCTGAACTAATGCTCACCACTTAATCGAGTTATGTAGGTAGGACTCCATCCAATCACATCCAATGTGACTCTTGGCTAGGGTATGTACTTATGTACACGACTTACCCTATATGTTACCCTAGCTCAACCTCAGGTTGAGAATCGTAGTCGGGTCCACCAATTTTCAACTATGGCTCGTTACTATGTAGGTGTTCCGCTAATGCACACGACACCCACATATGTCGTCCAAACCTACTACCACGCTTTCCCATGGATGCTCCGCTAATGCGCACGACACCCATAGGACGGGGAGGTAGTAAGGTGTTGATAATTGGGAGGTATCAGACATGACCCGTTTTTACTTGTCAGGTTGTGTTTAAAACTTTAACACATCCTAGATGCGATGAGCACATCAACTACATTCCAAATGCAATGATGCCTCACATTACATCCAATGTAATTCTTCCTTCGAACCCGTCAACTACATCCAATGTAATGACGATTCTAAGGGCTCACACACAAGGATTAAAATTCCAATTTTATCTTTGCATGTGAGGTGATATGCTCGGTAAATAAAGTTAAGCATGCAATTCTAAAACACATAAAATTAATCATGCATAAACTAAACCAAGCATAAAGCGATAAATGTGCACATAATAGCCCCCTAAACTAACTCCCATTAGCTTCTTGAGCTCCACCGACTCCAAGCCGATGCCAACACCCGAAAAGCCACCAAATGACCTTCTCGCCCTTTCTTCGTCTTGAGCAAAAAAATTACAATTGAATACACGACTCGCAGGTCGGGAATAAATAAATATTACAAACAAGTGATTCGACGACCACACCTTGAAAGAATAATTGCACGCTAACTCTAACGGCTCGCAGGTCGTGAAAAGCGATAAATAATTAAAACGAACTTGGGGCTATAATGTGCACCATGCCAACATCACATCACACATCGAGTTATCAAACAATCATGTTATCAAACATCATGTTATTTTACGGTTTTATTTAATAGCCAAGTTTCGAAATTTTTTGATGCTCGGTTTATCGAAACCGTTCAAAAATGAAAATTTTGAAATTTGATCTTCGAGTTCGTCATGACGGTTCCAAACTCGTCATAACTAAAAAAACGGTTTAGCCTTGGCATATCAACCATCCAATGTTCATGCTTGGCCTAGCTCCGTCCAACGGAGCCCCGTTCGGTCCCGGTTTCGGCTCCCCGAGAGTCCCGCTCCCGAGACCCGAAAAATCAATTTTTTTTCAAAATTTCCAGATATGAAATAATTTTCAAAAATTCATTTTACATGCATTAAATCCATAAACAAGAATTTAAAACATGTTATCAAACAATTTAGCAAAACAACATGCCAAAAACGAAACTTTCAAGCAAAACCGAAACTTTGAACACCGTCTTGTGAATCCCGAGGGTAGCACGGCTCTGATACCACTGTTGGGTCTCGAGGTAGGGTTGGAGATGAACCAACTCGCGGCGGAAAATCTGCAATCACATGTGCACCACATTTCACCTACACCCACGTTATCCTACATGCACATCAACATTTTGCAACTGTGTACTACTAATTCAATTACTCATCTTGGGCTCCTCAAATCTGCAGATGTGCCTCTATTAACTTGGTTACACATTTCGACAGCGTTCATGCCCAACACTCAATTCTGAACCTTTCCTAACTTCGACTGTGTTCATGCCCAAGGCTCATTTTTGAAGCAAAGCCTTTCATCTGCATCTTGTGATTTTCCCTCACTTTGACTTCATCTGCTCCCTCGCTTTTGCTCCCTCATCATTGCATCGGGCCACTCTTTAGACTTCAGTCTTTTTGTTGTTATTGTTCTTCATTTCCGTCTTAAGTCTTTTTGTGGTCTTTTATCTTTCTTCTCACCTGTAGCTGGGTGTGTTTTTTGGTTGTAACCGTTTTTCTACCTCGAAAGAGGGTTGCTTAATATATGCTCTCTCTGATAAAAAAAAACTCGCAGCGGAATATCAATGAAAACCAAGAGACGATTAAAACCATGAAACAACTAACAAAGAATGGATTCACAAGAGAAAAATTCAGCACTAGTTCTTACCAAAACAAGAACACCGGGTAACGAATGATTGACTTGAGTCTCCAAGACGCCTACGTATCCACATGAGAATCAAAACCACGTAGTTCTTCTCTTTGAGGACTCAAGAACACAAAAATGGAGGTGGGAGCTTGCCAAACCCGAAATTGCAAGGGAAGGGGGAGAGAAATTGTGTTTCCTATTCTTGTCTTGTGTTTGTTATGTTGAAAAAAGATGACTTAAACATAACAAAACTCATACTTGTCCAACTAAAGGCATGGGACAAGCATGGTGACAAGTAAGGTGTAAATAGGACAAAGTATGACAAGACAAGATTTGGTTAGGTGGTGAATCACCAACACCTTAATCCTTGTCTTGCTTACTTAGTACTAATTAATCAAGACTTGATTAATTAGTTACATAGGCCTTGGTTGCATGGGCCTTTCATGGACCTCTTGGAACATGGCCCGTGGCCATTTCCAACGAGGTCCCGTGATTCGCTCATCGCCTCCAAGCCTTCCATACCGAAAATGTCCAACATTATCCGACGCAATCAATCCCAAGACTCCAAGCCTTGTCTTGATCCGTAATGTCCTATTCACTTACGGGCAAATGACCCAAAACCCAATTTTGGTCATCTCCCGAGACAAATCCCTTTTGACCATTCTCCATAAATGTTTCAATGAGTTTCATCCTCCGGTGTGACCCTTAGGTTTATGCATGTCAATAGATCAACGTAAAATCTCATTTTACTCGATCCTATTTAAGTGGCAACTAACGAGACTTTAGTATTTCCTAACACTGCATAACGAATCGACCCTGTCGATTCTAACCTTTCTGTCATCCCTATCATTATCCTTTTATCTCCAATATCCTGATTGAGATAAGGCATAGAGCCGTCATCCTTATTATTCTCAATCACCGTTCCTTGATATGTGAGATGACTGAAGATATGATACCCAGTATCATGTGCATGGCCATGCTATTCTTTCGGCCACTCTCGATCAAGCGACCGAGAACCGATATCTTTCTCATACCTCAGTATGAGGAATAAATCCCTTAGCCGCCTTTCGTGTCACTCATGTAGCCCGTCCCCAAGCCAATCCTGGCCGTTATGGAAGGCCTGTTACGGACAACGTTAGTTACATATTTCGGGTTTTTTTTATAGTTTAATTAACATCTACTTGCTTGTATGGTTCTTAATCTATATTTAAGCTAATTGATGTTTATGCACGATTCTCGTATTTTGTGTTCGAACTTTCATGATTTTAAACCCGATTTCATATGCTAGTTATTTCATCTCTTGGGTGTATATCAAGTTCTAGGGTAGAGTTGGTAAAAATAAAAACTTTAGCCATTTAGTGAACTTATCTAGGATTTCCACATTCACAAGTCTTGATTTCCTACTGACAAGATAGAAATATGCTAGGATCTGTTTTCTCAATTCTCTTGTTTGTTTCAAGCTGACCGAACGATTTAAGAATTTTCCATAATTTTTGTGTGCGCTATGTAGACTGATGTTTGGAGCGATCCATGATTCAACCTAGTGTGAGGCGAGATTTCACTTTTATATAATTTACTTACGCTTGTGTATTACTAGAATATCGTGATTCGATGTTCTACGTAGTTCTACTTGATTACCGAAATCATCTTGATCGGTGGTGCTTGGTTCTTAAGAAGTGAACTAGGCGTAGCTAAGTAGATTAGTCTATTATTTAGAGTTTACTTATGCTTGAGTATTACCCAGAGCTTCGTGATTCATTGCTTTATTTAGTTCTCCTTGAAGATCGATGCATTCGGTCGTTAGGTTGATTGAACTAGGCGTGGCTAAGTAGATTCGATAATTTATTTAGAGTCCACTCATGCTTTTGTATTACCAGAGTATCAAGATTCGATTCCATTATTTAGTTCTACTTGATTTTCGGTGTTCATCTTTATTGATGGCATTCGGGAATTAGGAAGTGAACTAGACGTAGTTGAGTAGATTCACCGAGTGGTATAGATATCTCTACTTATGGTAGTTGGTAGCAAGAGTAACGTGCATGCGTTGTTGTTATTTCTCATTTGATGATTGATCCAACTTCGCTCAAGATCGTAGAACTACACCCGATTATGATTTCTTTTCTGATGATTGGTGGTTCGCATATCGGTCTGAGCAATGGTCTTGTGCCCTCTCCCCATGACTAGTATGTGGTTTATTTCATGATACGGCATACATAGGAACTTATGTTTTCTAAGACCATAATGAAAGTGTGTAAGAACCGCCCCCGGTCGATCCCGGTCGAACCGGTGGATTTCGAAGAAGTTTGACTTTCGGCCGGAAAAGTCAAACGAGGACTCCGGAAGTCATTCGGGACCTTTCCAGGGCACAAAGAGCTTAACCAATCTCACGGTTAGCTTAGTTGATCCAATTTCTGTATTTTGACTGTAATCTTGTAGCGGTCAATTTTCAGTCAACGGGACCCTTTTTATCAACTAATTTCGAATTAATTAAAGTGTTGGTTTTATTAGAGTTAAAGTGGTCCCCAACTAAGACACTTGTCCCTCTTGGCTTGGAGGTGAAGAAAAGACCCATATTTAACCCTTCTACGCCCACAAAAGTTAAATTGGAAGGATTGGGTCTAAGGGTAACATTGGAATGTCATCAAACTAGGGTTTTAAAGAAATTTGGACCATTTCTCTCCTCATTTTATGTGCTGGCCGAAATTAGAGAGAGAAAGGGAGAGAAGAGGCAACTTTGAAGCTTGAAGGAGAAGAAAGGTGCAAAAATGGAGTCTTGAGGTGGTTTCACTCCCAAAAACTCTCCAAAACTTCATCCTCTACATCCATTCCTCACTCACAAGGTAAATCCCTCATCTAATTTCGTTTCTACAACTTTTGGTTCATGGGTTTTGGAGGGGAATGGAAGAACTTGTTAGATTTTGAAGCTTGAGTTTGGTTATGGAAGTTTTGAAGGTTTTTGATGATTGTTGATGGATTTAATTCGTGTTTTTGGAGTTTTGATGAACACCCATGGTGGGTTTTGAAGTAGAGATGTTTAGGAACTGTTTTTGGAGCTTGAAAGGGTCATCCATGGAGGTTTGGAGGGTCAAAATCGTGAAAACCCGAAGTTGGAGGAAGCAGACGGGTGAACAGTACCAGGCGTCACGGACCCGTAACGGGTACCGTGACGGAGGACGTCACGGCTCCGTGAGGGAGACTGTGACGACGCCAGACACGGCTCCATGAGGAGATCCGTGACGGCCCAGACCACGGATCCGTGACTAGATCCGTGGCCGACCAGTTTTGGTCCATTTAAACCCCCTTTTTGATCTTTTTCGTCTACTTCAAGAGTTGTTTTTGGGTCTTTGCTTGCTTCTTGGTTAATCTTTATTAGAGTTTGTTTGTGGTCTAAGACCGTGGTAACGAGCAAGGAAGGAAGGAAGAACTTGGGCTCAAGCTAGAAGAACGGAGATCACGCCGGATACCGTGTGAAGAACGGAGTTGTGACTACCGAGTTTGACAACAGAGTTTTAGAGGATTACCACAAGGTAGGGAAAGTCTTAACTTCTTATTTAAACTCTTAGTATGCATGTTAGGTTAATAAAATCGGAAAGGTCCTAGAATTGCCTATAGGATGCGAATAACTAGAATAATCGTCTTTCAATTATTAATAACCGGAAGTGTCTAGAATGCATGCTTAGGATGAGAATGACTAATGTAACTCGCTTTCAATACTTGGGAATTGATTTACTGGTAGAGAGGCTACGTTGAGCTCTCGGATTAGTTGTGTGCTAGGTTCACATGTTTGGTTGCTAGTTAGTAGGATAATCAAGATTCTAAGGAAGCTAGATCGAACGCATGCTTGAATGTTTGAATAATTGAACTTGAATGCTTGAATTATTTTTTGATTGATTGAGTGATGATTAATTGTTTGTTTGAACGGATGGTCGAGTATGACTGGTTGTGCCACGGGGTACAATCAGGTGATCGATGTACCGCTGGTTCGTGGCAGGTAAGTATACGGTAAGTGTAGAGTGTTATTGGATGTCTTTGTTGTGATGAAAGTGTGATTTGAGAAGTGTTCATTAATGGTTGAATTATAGTGCATTTTCCTTAGTTCTCATTCTTGAAATGGTTGTTTGTTCGGTTCGGTACTACACCGGGAGGGGGGCTAATCCGGTGCCGTTGTGGTGGTGAAGTTTGACAGATACAGTGAGATATTGGTTGAGTACTGGAGCCTGAGGGCATTGGTTACTGGATATTACGAGAGTTGATTATTGGAGCTTGAGAGTTCGGCAGATCCTACGGGATATTGATTGATTATTGGAGCCTGAGAGCTCGGCAGATCCTACGGGATATTGATTGATTATTGGAGCCTGAGAGCTCTGCAGATCCTACGGGATATTGATTGATTATTGGAGCCTAAGGGCTTGGTAGATACTACGGGATAGTGATTGGCTTACTTCATGAGAGATGGTTACTGAGGTTTCACCCAAGGGTGTGCGTCCTACGGGAGCACTACCTTGGTTCCCTATGACTTATGGTCCTTTGGAGGCATTTCCGAGAATCCCGACGATGAGCGTCCCTATGGGATGGTTTCCGGTGCCCTGATGCATGTGCTTCCTCTGGACCGAGGGAAAATCTGACATGATATGGGTACTCTGGTGGATCGGAATTATGGGAACCGATGTGATCCCAGAATCTATCCATGGATCAGAGGCTTGAGAAAACAAGTGGTTGGCGTGATATCAATTACTCTCATTTTAATCGTATGATGCATTATAATATCTTTATGGAACCTTTCAAGTTACTGTTATCTTTAAGAGTACGGTGCTTATCTTGCTCTATCTTGTTTATTTATTATTTCATTGTTAATCGTATTATATTGTTATTTGAGTTATTGTTTAAGCGGTACAGTATTGATCTAAGGGTTGAGTTGTTAAGGGTTTTTCCTACTGAGCGTAAGCTCACCCCCTTGTGTTCTTACTGTTTTACAGGCTTATCCGATGTCTAGTGAGTTTGAGGCTCGGGAGCTTTTGGACGTCGTGGGGTTTACTTTAGAGTTATGTTGGTCGTGTGTACTAAACATCATTTATCTTACTCTTTTTATTGAGTTGTGACTCATTGGAGATTTTGAACTTCTACTGAGGTTGATTTGAGAAAGTTTACCTTGTTATTTTAAAGGTTTATATCAGTTATTTATTGCTTTTCTACTTTTAATTTTGGTCACGTCTCGAGTCCGGTCAAAACCGGATTTGGGGTGTGACAAAGTGTCTATTTGATTTCATCATCTTTAACCATACCATGCGTTAATTAGACGGCATGTTTAATTGTACCCTTGACCGACTCTTTGCGGGAATCAAATGCTATGAGTCTTAGGTGGTAGCCTTTACATATTCTATTGATTTTTAGACTTAAACAACAACCTTTAGTTTCCGCCTTTTATTTTCCCTTTCAGGGATGTGGAAGTGACAACCCACGTCCCCAGGTTTTAGAAAATTCTAGTGATTCCTCTACTCCATGTGGGTTCGACCGATACTTAGCCGTTAGCTTGATGACCATGTACTGATGCACGTTAAAAGAGGGATTTTACACATAGCATCCACATTCATCACAACAACATGTCTTTCAGCAGCAAGCCTAGCTCATTTTATGGAAATCAGAACCAACATTTTCTTGCGAGTTGTTGCCTCCTTTCTCGTATGACAGCCAACATCTCTCGTTCCCAATCAACCTCCCTCTTTGGTGGCTCATTTTCATTTTATAAATTCATGTTGTTCTCCCCGACACTATTGTTCGTGTCCTCCATTGATTAATATATACATTTACATTATAATAAATCATAAGGAATCGAAACAATCAAAAATTTATAATTAACCCTAAATCATAATTTGACTTGTGTACATGCAAAAACAAAGAAATGCAAATTTCAGAATTCACAAAAACAATGATAGCATGTAAAAAAAAACCCAAAATCAAAACCCCTAAATATAAAACCCAATTGAAACCCTAAAATCAAAACCCCTAAATCTGAAACATAATCGAAGCCCTAAAATCAAAACCCCTAAATATGAAACCTAATTGAAACACGAAATCTTTTTATATTAAGAACACTCAAGACCAACAAAACCATTTCTTATTTCGAAATAGGAACATAAATTGTGCATGAAAAAGGGAACCTCTGAGAAGCTTAGGAACGGTCGCACGACAGAGGAGGAGGGACAGAGAAGGAGCGATAGAACCGAGGTTCGACGGAGAAGGAGCGGCAGAGTGAGGCGTGATCGGTGGAGAAGGAGCGGTAGAAGAGTGAAGGAAAGAGACAAAGTCAGAAATGAGAGAGAAGAGGATTTGAGTGCATTATATAGTAACACGTTGGCTGACGAATTCGGTATCTGTCGATTAACCTAAAACGATGTCGTTTCGTTGTGGATTTTAAGTGTAGGCATCAAAGCGAAGCCGTTACACTCTTACTGACCGCTGTGATATTTGTCGACTACTCAACCCTAATCATCTCGAGTTTTATTATTTAAGATCAAAGACTTGTAAAAGGTAGATTTATCACAGTAATGCCAAATAATTTTCTCTTCCTATAATTATTTTCATATAATTTGATGATTATGATGATACGGTGACTTCACTGACTTGTCAACTGTGATGGCTCACTTGTAATTTCCAACTGGTCAATGAAAGTGTAAGAGCAAGCAGTTCCAGGGAATTAATTATTAATACGTGGAACACTTCAAGCCTCATGATTTTGACATAAGAGAATATACCAACAACGAGAAAGAAAAATATTCTAAAGATTTCAAATTAAGTATGCTGAGTTCCAAAACTTTAATTTCCTTCTTCCTCCTTTTCTATTACAAGATACAATTATCTAGTATTAAACCCATTTAAGGTTAATTGGACTCTACCTAAACTCATCAGCATCTGAAATAGCAATAGGAGAAAATGACAATTATCGACACTGAGATGATAAACAAGGAAGGTATTTGGTTTTATTTTTTTAATTATTTTATTGAGACTAAAATGTGTTGACATTTTTTTTACAGAGATCCATACGCAATTATGTTTGTTATTGGATTAACAAAATATTGACTTCTTAATGCCACTTGATTGTCAATGTAAGTGTTAGTGATATGTGAAATTCATTTGATATTGTTAGCAAGATGACAAATTAATGAATTTCATCAGGCTAATTGCCAGCTAATACATACTGAAATCGGCTCGTATTGAATTGTATTTACGTATGATCAACATATAATAGTATGAAGGACAAAAAAATGTATCATTTTTGGGAAATGGCGGCATCTTAAGTAACAAATAATGAAAGAGAAATGCAAGGAAAGATTGATGGGTTCAGATTTGTAAATTGGTGATAATCTCATACATGAATTGAAATAAACAATCTCATAATTGTTGTTTTAAAAAAACAATAATCTCATAATTACTATACAATTATTTTTTATTTATTTTTTTGTAACGGGAAAGAGGTAGTTGTATTACGATTTCATAACATGGTTACAAAGAGGGACATAACAGTCCCGGATACCAGCTTTTTGTCTCAACTGGCCGTAGCCCGTCGAGCGCACATGGTTCCATACACATAGTCTGCTTTGATTCGCAGATCCGAACTCAAGAGTTCCTCTATCCAACGTTACAAGGAAATAACAAACCAAAGTCCTAAACTTATTGAGCCAAAAGGTTATTCGACCTAGCACAGTGAATAACCAATAATTTATTCGACCTAAAACAGGAAAAGAAATTAGCACACGATCGAAAGAGCAGACTACCAAAACTGTGATGTCAGGTCTTCTAGGCCCCGTGCTATTGGAGCGATCTGGTATCGTCAATTCTTCGTCTTGATTCGCCCTGATCTTTCGAAGTAGTGCAGAAGACGAGAGCATCGATTCGACCCGCAGCGGTTTGTTCGAGATCGAGGGTCCCGACTTCGGGTGCCGTGGAGGCAAACCCCGGCTTATCGTCCTTCCTCCCGGATCCCAGATCCGTCGGGGGAACGGACCCATGCCGGCGTTAGGTGGCACGGCGCATGGAGCCCGTAACCCGGAGAGTGGCAGGAGGGCCACGGTGGCTGCGAGATGTCCGGGAAGTAGGACGCAGGTTGAGAGAGCGGCTGGTGGGCGGCAATGGACGGCGATGACGGCGACGGCGGACTCTAAGTAGGGTAGACGGGACCTCACCTGGAGGTAGTGGAGAACCTTGAAGTCGAGGCTTCGATGGTGGAGGCATGGAGCTGCCATGGAGGAGGGTGGGGAGAGGCTGCGCGCAGGGTTCTCTCTGCCGCCCCTCCTTCATTATTTTTTATTAAATACTGACAGGATTTAAGATATCAAGAGTCTATTAACCAAAACATTTTTTTTAGAAAAATAAATGTTTATAATTTCCTCTAAAAAAAAAAATCATATTTTAGGTTTTCAAAACTTATTAACTTTTGATAGAAGTCAAGAATTTGTTTAAACAAAAAAAACATTTTCCTAACTCTAAACACATGAAGAGCGGGATCTACCTCCAAAAATCTAATATATAATCCCGATTTTATACATCATCTGCATCGATGAAATGTGAATGCACACACAAAAATATGTTATTTTTGTGCTATTTCTATGAAAGGGTTGTTTTTGAGTTAGTTGTTTTAAGCCTTTTATCATGTACCGGTATGGAAATATCGCCGCCACATTTTCTATCAATAAATTGACTATGTTGTGCAATAAATATGAAGCATACCTTCCATGTAAATGAAAGGTCAGGTTTATATTTTCATCTCGCCAGAAAGGGGAAAGCATCTAAGTGCATTAATACAGTAGTTATCTACCTACAAAATGGAAAGCCTTTTCAAACAAATATACATTTATTGACATTCTATATATTTTAATAGGTAAAAAAAAATATAAAAACAAAATCCATTTGTGTCTCTCTCGACTTGTGAGATTTTCTTCCGTATTGAGGAATCCTTAGTCTCACCTATGCAGGCCCCTACTCCTGTCGTCGATAAGACTGTCGCTTCCATCGTCGGTCTTGTCCCATCGCAGCCCAACTTGGTGCAAACCACGCCACCTATATCACCATAGTGTCCCTCCTTAGAGATTGTGTCTCTCGTTAAGAAGAGCATGAATCAGAATTCAAAGCAATCTTTGTTTTCTGTCCCTTGCTCTTCTTCTCCCGCAACCCCCTCCTCGACCCCGGCGCCATTGGCAAACCCGACCTTCTCTCTGGGTTCCTCGGCACTGTTGAGAAAACCGCGACGGGGTTGATCACCCAAGCCTAAAAACCTAAATTCTACCCCATGCTATGTTAGGGTTTTGACACCTCCATCGCCTTCGTCTATACCGGAAGGTCCGCCTCTGTCGTTGACTCCAGTGATTGTCTCAGCTCCTCAACTGCCATCGGCACCTACGCTCCCTGACATGCTGCAATCGTCGGTGACCTCTATTACCTCTCTGTATCCTTGGGATGGCTACCAGACACCCCAGAGGGATTCGGCCGGGAAGACTCTAGCAATCGGTTAGCCACCGAGTAAGGTGACACTGGCCTCTTGGGCCCTATTTGGGCACAAAGATAGGCCGGGTTTGGGTGATGAACCGGATCCAGGCCTTGAAGCGGGTAAGGGTAGGGTAAACAGGGTTTGTGCTGAGGGACCCCAGGAAGAGCAAGATCAGGCAGACAAGAAGGCCCATATGGAAGAATGAAAGGAATTCAGTGTTTTAGGGACTGGCCCCAGGAGGAGTCTCTGGCAAGAGCTCTGCCTCCCTTGGAAACCGGTGTCAGTAGGTTTGGTCGCATTTTACAGAATATTCAACAGTTGGGCAATACCTTGAACACCAGACATCGGTTTCATTGTCATTTATTTTTGTTCGCCTTCATGACTCCCCACCAAACCGCATGTGTCGGTTCTTTTGCTACAGAGTTATGCGTAGACAGACCTTAGGGGCACGATACCATGTAATAGCTCTTCTACCGTGGACAGGGGTTTCCCTAATGCACTACTATTGTCGCTTTGAAGTCTAAGAAATGAAATTGCATCTTTTTAGTAAAAAAAAAGTAAAAAAATATATATAAATTAAAATTTTGATCAAAACAAAAAAATATATAATTTTTTAATTTTTGTAAGTAAAGGAATAAGACTCTCCCGACCTAAGGTTCTATCTTGAGTTTTTCTCTCCCCCTCCTCTTAAATGACGTCGCATGCGACTTCTGCTCTCGAGACAACAACACCAAGCCACGTGATCACATGCACCTACCTATACCTTGTCCCTCATGCCTCTATTGTTCGAGATGCCTTGGGTCATGCCCCCGGCTCCACCTACGGGCGTTATCAAGTCAGCAAGGTGAGGAGGTCGTCTTAGCCTTCTCATACTCCTCCCCGGCCACTTTCTGTGGCGTCTCCGGCGACCTTACTCCTTCCATCCTTCTCGTCGCAACATCGACGGATCCTGCCTCGGCCACATTGTTGGCTGCCCCGACCTTTCCTTCGCTCGACTCAAGAACCCATGACTCTAAGACTCACACTACGACCACCCCATCTCCCAGGGTTGTCCCCCGGACTACACCTCTACCTCTGATGGAGGACCTCCTTTCTCTACAAAAGGAGTTCGTCGCACTCGCCATGGATGCGGAGGAGGAGCGAGTCGCATCCACTCCGCTTGAACCGAGGGCGAAACAATCCCAATCCCACACGACATTTCGCTTGGCAGGACGGCTGTTCACGTCTCGCCAGTATGAGCGACTAACCAGGGGGTCTGATAATGAAGGTTTGGCACCATGACAGCCTCGTCATCAAGGACCTCGGTTGGGTGGTCTCCGCCTTTTACTTCACCTCACATGCGGAGAAGAGCTGGATTTGGAGGAGGAAACCATGGCCATTCACGCAGGTGCCTTTCGTTCTAGAGGACATTCAGTCACACATTAATCGGGCCACCCTCTCATCCACCTACATCCAGATGTGGGCTCGCCTCTCCGAACTCCGCATGGACGGCCTCACAACCATAACGGGCTTCTAGGTGGGGGAGGCGTTTAGAGGCTTCGTGGACGTTCAAACGGAAAAACAAGTTTAGCCTTGAGGAGCCATGAAGGTGCGTTTCTAAAAAGGACTTGGCCATGCCACTCTACCGTTCAGCTCATCTCCTATTCCCAGGGCATGTATCACTAGTCTAGGCAAGATTGGAGTTATAGCGACTTTCGTGCTTCTATTTTAAGTGCGATTGTATTGAGCACCTGTAAATGACGTGTCACCGGTGAAAAACCTAGGAATCCAAGCGGCCCCTCTCTTTGATTTTTCTATAATAACGGAGGAGCCTCCCAATCTCCGACGGGAGATACACATGGATTGGTCTAATCCTATCTGCCCTCGGATACCCGCACGTCTACTAGCCTGCCTTGGCTTCCCGTCAAGCTTTAGGCCCCAAAGGCTCACCTTTCCCCTAAATCGGCCTAACATTCCATCGGGTTTCGGACCGCTGAGGCTTCCATCACATGTCCCAACACAAGACTTCCTACCTACTGTCCTAAGACACACTTGGATTCGAAAGCACGTGTCCCCTTTGACCGATCGACCACAAGACTTTAAATATTGTTTATGGATTCATAAGCCAATAACTCTTAACAAACCTTTTAGAGCATGACACTACGATCAACAACAATAAAGCCCTAAATGACATATCTTCTTGTAGTCCAACGACGATTTCACTAGGAGATCGTGTGTCTATTCACATTGCAAACCATAATTTCCTCTTATTTTCGACATTAATTATCAACGTAGGTATTAATGGATCAAGAAGATAGGGTGTTGGGTGATTTTGTTTTGGAAAACTAGCGTACGAAAATGCTGAGTAAACGCCACCGACTGCATATGCTCTTTCAAAACTTTGTTCTGATCCTCTCTCACGAAAGTAGTTAAGGTTTTATTTTAAAGACGTCGTTTCTCCAATGATATGAATAGACATGTTACACCTCGTCAATCATCGACAAACATGGGCTATGTCGCATCCCTTTTGGGAATTGATTATTAATACGTGGAATAGGACCACATAGCAGAGAGGATGCTCATTATTAGTCTCGATAACGATGAGATTGAGGAACTCGAGATTCAATCGACGAAGAATGCCTTCTTCTCGGGGAGAATCTGGCATGTACTAGTCGGAAAATTTCTATCAACTAAGACAATGAACAGAGCTAACATATGAGATGTCATGACGTTAGACCAAAGGATTAAAGGTTTGGTAGTCAAGCCATTACGGGAGAAGGTCCTAGGGTTCTTCTTCTAGACTACCAAAGATAAGGAATCAATACTAAGTAGAGAGTCTTGGTCCTTCCAGTACCATGTACTTCTCCTCCAAGAACTCGAGCCACGTGAAAGACCACCGGGACACGTCTTCCACCACACAAACAAGTAGAACAGGTCCATGAGCTCCCGTTTCACGCAACGACCATGAGAAGGTATGTCAAGGTGGATTGTGTCTAAGCCAATACGTGATAGGGTGGAAATTCGCAAACCTTTAAGGCGGGGATTCAAGATCCTATTGGAAGGGGAGGATTAAGGAAGAATAGTTCAACCCACCTACAAGCATCTGTCGGAGTTCTATTTTGGTGTGGGCGGCTTAGACACGACATCGTAAAGTGCCAAATGGTGATGAGGAACACAAGCATGTAGGTCCACCATTAATAAAGGCTCTTGGGGTGGGTCATGGCCTAAAAGAAAAAAAAAATCCTCAAGATGGATTGGGAAGAAGGAGAGAAAGCCACTCGGTAGGATAATCAATCTGATACCCGGCCTAGTGTTTTTGGGTGGTACATGTTAGAGCATCCACACTGTCCGAGTCCTCACCACACCAGCACCCTCTTAACTTATGGACCACTTCAAAATGGTCTTTAGAACAACCAATACAAGTTCAAAGAAGGGAGGACAAGATAAGTCCACCCCATCCCAAGTTAGGCGCATCACATCACGATCATGACCACCTATGAGGAATGGGTATATACCATCTCAATTTCCCCTAGGAACCCCATCTCCAATAAACTTCACTCTAGTCAGGGGAAGAAAGGCGTAGAGAGCTCGGCTGACCCAATGTTTATCAAAAGAGTCGTCTAATTACTCCCCAAATTATGGTTTTCCACAGTAATGGAAAATACCAGAATATACCCGAACACTAATAAACTGAAATATCCTCGGACATTATTATGGCCATTCATCTAGACAAAGTCTGATGATTTTGATGATATCCGATAGTGACTGATGATGTCCTTACTAATCCTCTTTGTTGACACGTAGTTCAATAGAACAATAATCAAGCTTTATAAACTTAAGCATCGAGAACCATGATTAATTGGCGCTGCATATTTTAAGAGAGTGAGATTGGAAGCGAATGAAAGGGTGCTCAACAAAGAGATGGGTAGAGGAATAGACGAAAAGTTAAAAAAATTAGAGTAAATTTAAAATAAGAATATTCACGGAAATTTTGTCCAAATAAAAACTTTCATTTAATATACAAATCGGATATTTTTTTGAATTTGATCGGCAATTTTGGAAGACACTTTTTAAATTTTACTCATTTATCTATTACTACTAAATAAATTTGTTATGTAGGGTTCTGTTTGCTCTCCATTATCACCGCCTACCTCTTGCGCCACCTTCGAAGTTCCCTCCGCCTCTAATACCGTCGGTCTCGTCGATTCTCAAGTCTACCTCATGGACTCCAAACTAGTGCAACCCTTTTCTTTCCTGGTGTTGAATGTTGTTCAAGTATGTCCTCTTCTGCCCACCTCTCCTGCTACCCAAGTGCCGATCGCAATTGGTGAACCTGGCTACATGCCTCTGGTACCGAGCACCGATTACTTTAAACTCCTTTGGTACCAAAAGAAGCCAAACGACCGGTCCCTAAATCCCTCCGACCTTTTCCACTCTGACTTTAAACCCACTGCCCCTCTTGGTATTTAACCCAATGAGGGATCACCGTTCGGGAACGGCCCCCAAATGTTGTAACGATAGTGATCACAACCAGAGTTCCATGGCCATCGTCCTCAACCCCCTCGGTCCCCATGACCACTACTCGCCTAGGACCTTCTCCATAGGAAATACTCCCCTAGACTCCCTCTCACCCATAGGGCGGGATGCTATCCTCGGACGCATCCATGCTCCTAGCCCTGATGGACCTCTTGTAGGGAGTTTCCATGGATCCAACCAAGGTCAGCCCTCGGTGCACCTAAGTGGTTTAGGGTCTCGGGCTGAGGAACCTATCCCTTCTAGCTGGCTTAACAATGCCCACCCAACAAGCAGACATCTGAAAGTACCCCGACCCATCGGGACCTTGGCTATTTCCTAATGGAAACCATTATGGCGCTCCACGATACCTCTGATAGCCTCCAAATGGGGGAGGAAGAGGATGGAAATATCATTCTCCTTGACAACCCTAAGAATTCTCTTATCACGGCACAAACCATATTTGGGTTGGCAGGTCGACTGTTTACATAATAGAACCATGATTAGAAAATCGTCGAAGGAGTAATGAATAGAGTCTGGAACCATGTGGGCTTGGTAATTAGAGACCTGGGATGGTGAATCTTAGGATTCTACTTCACATCCCAACTAGAGAAGGACCGTATCTGAAGGTCAGAACCTTAGTCCTTCAAGAATATACTAATCATTCTTGAGGACCTTATACCAAGAGTAAATCGGCGACCCTCTTGTTCTCTAAAATTCAACTGTGGTATGTGATCTCGGACCTTCCTTGTGATAGTCTAGCGAGGGAAACATGATGGAGGACTGGAGACTCCCCAGGGGACTACGTGGATGTCCGAATGGACACCTCAGGTATGGGAAGTGGATGGGTACTCCGGATCCGATTCTAGAAGGATCCGGCCACAC
This sequence comes from Erodium maritimum, assembly GCA_963921825.1. Classification (NCBI taxonomy): domain Eukaryota; kingdom Viridiplantae; phylum Streptophyta; class Magnoliopsida; order Geraniales; family Geraniaceae; genus Erodium; species Erodium maritimum. The sequence continues at coordinate 117,157,824 of OY997588.1, forward strand.
CTCTTAGGAGCAAGACCAGGGTCACTGTATATGAGCACAAGACACCAATCATGACCCGCATCCAATACGTCTAATTTCCCATTTTTTACTTTCACTATGGATGCATCGACATGAAGAAAGCGAATGTAGATGGAGGGGCCCACTTCAACCGATAAGACCATCCAATTATGACCTCTCTTATGGATCCAAAAACCTCACACATTAAGGCAGGTATTCGAAGGAATGGTTCAGAACCCACCCTAATCAAACATAAACCCATTAGGGGCTGGAATATGCAGACCATACACATTCCGAAGACCCTCAGCACACCATGACCCACTGTTCCCCTAGCTTCGCCCCCTCTGGCCCTACCGGCCCTAACACTGATGTAGGATTCCCGCCTAAACAAATGGCTCACACATGGACTAGAAGGATTGGACCTGGCTCCCCTAGGCTAGCATGCCACCATATCCTACCATGGACCGGACTATGATAGGGAGAATGATACAGATCGTCCCAAAGACGAAGAAGAACCAGATGGACAAGGAAGAAACAACCACCCTACTCACACTATATGAGGCCTTGATTACCCGTCAGACAAGGAAAGAGACCACCAAGTTTAGTCTTAAGGATGAAAAGATGTATGATGTGATACAAACCCCGAAAAAAAAGAATCTGGATGAACCAACACCGGACAAGAGGCAATCTGCACCCGAGAAGGATGAGGCGAGGTCTTCCAAGCAGCCTCGTCAAGGTCAATGAACACCCCCATTGCATCGGAGTGTGCATGGGGATGCATACTCTGCCCTACTCTACTCGGTGTAATCTCGAGGCACTGATCTCCCTCTCTCCTAGTGTTCTCCCCGACATCCTAGGCTACATACAGTCTCTCCAAATCCAAGCCCATGGATGTCAGGTCGAGTCAGGAGAAGTGACGCATGCCTACCCCTTCATTCTTTATCTGCCAAGATGCCCTAATTTTTGTTTTCCTGATAATCATGGGTCTGCTGTTACAGAGGAGAAATCTGGTGAGAACCATGTTTTAACGTAGGAACCGCGAGAACCAATCTAAGTCATTCATTTTAGGAATGGATGGATGAGATGCAATTAAATAGTTGACTTGTTGACTGCAAAAAAACAGCACTTTTTAGTAAGTGGTAAGGGTTTTTTTAGTAAAAATATCATATTATTTTTTTTAAACCAATTCACTAATTTAATTTTTCCCGCTTCGTTTGAACTCCGATTGGCTTCAAACTTGCGCCATTAGTTTTGTTTTTTTAAGGGCTTTCATTCAAGATCAGTCATGAATATATTTTGAAGCACGAAAAAAAAAATTATTTCGGGGTTGTTTTTTTTGTAAAAAAAAATATGGGTAATTTTTATCAACACGTTGCTCTGGATTTATCAACACTTTTACATTGGTTTTATCAACACTTTACACTGAATTTATCACCTCATTTTCCAAAACTGATCATGATTTTATCACCTCATCGTGTGCTTTTTATGAATACTAGTTTTATCAACACTAAACACTAGGTTTATCATTCAAATTACATGTGTTTTATCACCCCCATCACATGTTTTTTTGAAGCACGAAAAAAAAATTATTTCGGGGCTAGTTTTTAATGGAACTATATATGGGTAATTTTTATCAACACTTTGCTCTGAGTTTATCAACACTTTACCCTATTTTTATCAACACTTTACACTGGTTTTATCACCCCATTCTCCAAAATTGATCATGATTTTTATCATCTCATCACGTGCTTTTTATGAACACCAGTTTTATCAACACTGAACACTAGATTTATCATTGAATTACGTGTTTTTTATCACCTCATCACAAGTTTTTTTATCAACGTTAAACTCTAGTGTATCACACTTATTATCAAAATTGAAAATGATTTTTATCACCTCATTATTTGTTTCTTATCACCTCATTTCATGTTTTTTATCAACAGTTAGCACTAGTTTGACACTCCGATATAAAACATTTATTAGTGAAGATTTATCAACGCTCAACATTATTTTTATCACCTTGATATAAATTTTTATTTTCATGCTTCAAAATATATTCATGACTGATCTTGATTTAAAGCCCTTGAAAAAAGAAAAATATTGGCGCAAGTTTGAAGTTAATCGGAGTTCAAACGAATCGGGAAATATTAAATTAGTGAATTGGTGGAAAAAACATGTACAATTGTCCACATGACACCATGCTATTACAATTATGCCCTTGCTTGTTTGAGAATAGATGAAATTGGCGTGTATGGGGGTTGGATTGGGGTGATGATGTGGCATCATGGTGAATGTTGGATCTTAAATGTGTGTGGGTAGAATTGATTCTCACGGTTCCTATGTTAAGAGTGATTCTCAATAAATTTCTCCTCGCTGTTACAAGGTCGAGAGTTCTATGCATGTGGGATAGAACATTTTCTTTCCTTTCTCTTATTTCCCATAAATGTATTTAGATTGTCGTTGCAAGACTCTATATGTAATTTGATCTTTACGGTATCAATAAAAGTTTCTTCGATTTGCTAAAAAAAATCTATTACTACTAAATATTTAAGTAAGAATGATTGTGTAGCAGGGAAGAGTCATAAAAATACAAAGCAGACATTTGATAACGCGCTGTCTCCGTCATTTTCACACTCGTTCAATTAATCTTCCTCCTCTGCTCTATCTCTCTCTGTATATATGTATATATATGATGGTCCACCAAATCTTGTACCCGCAAACGTTTAGTTTCTGTTCTTTCCAATTAGCACAAACCAGAGAGAGCTGAACATAGTTTAAGACCATAGACGAAAACAGTGCACACTATCACTGAGACCTGGTGCCTTGTTCTGTGCTCTTTCTGGCTGTTTTTTTTCCCCTTTTACTTATGGTTACATGTGTGAGTTCTGAAACCGGTCCAGCTTCTCCTTCTTCTCTCTTGTGAATCATTTTGCCATAACGTGACTCACAAGGAATCATCACAAGTGGGAGACCCAAAAAGGAAGATTCAATTCTGAAGCTCCTATCTCTCTCAATCCCATATATATATATAGAGCTCTGGATTTTTGTTAAACTTGTACAATTTCTTGCGTCCTAAAGAGAGAGCAATGGACCGGTTCGATGGCTCGAATATCGGGGATATCAGCAGCCAAATCGGGCTGGTTTGGGAGCAAATCAGAGCTCCGGTGATCGTGCCGGCCCTGAGGTGGATGGTGGTGGTGTGCCTGGCCATGTCAGTGATGCTTTTCATGGAAAAAGTGTATATGGGTGTGGCCATAGCTGTTATGAAGTTGTTTGGGAGAAGAGCAGAGAAGAGGTACAAATGTGAACCTATGAAGGAGGATCTGGAGATGGGCACTTCTGCTTATCCCATGGTTCTCGTGCAGATTCCTATGTACAATGAGAAGGAGGTCCTGTTTTTTTTTTTTGTTTTTTTTTTGTTTTTGTGTCAACAAGGTTTATTTAGAGACTGATATTGAAAATTTGCAGGTTTATCAGCTTTCCATTGGAGCTGCATGTGGGCTTTCATGGCCTTCTGATAGGATCATCATTCAAGTGCTCGATGATTCCACTGATCCAATTATCAAGGTCTCAATTTGTCAATTATTAAAATCAATAACTCGTTTCCATTTTTATTGGTTGGTACATGAACAGAACATACGTGCAAGTATTAAAACAGTGATCAATATAAAGTAATTAGCCCACAATCAACTAAAATCCAAGATTTAGAAGAGCAAAAACAGAGAAACATTAATGATTTATGACATGAAGATGGTAATTTTTATTATTTGTTATATGAACGAAAAATAGGATTTGGTGGAAGTGGAGTGCAAGAGATGGGAGAGCAAAGGGATAAACATAAAGTATGAGATAAGAGGCAACAGAAATGGGTACAAAGCAGGAGCTCTGAGGGAGGGAATGAAGCACAGCTATGTCAAACACTGCGACTATGTAGCCATCTTCGACGCCGATTTCCAGCCGGAGCCTGATTATCTCTGGCGCACCGTCCCCTTCCTCTTCCACAACCCTGAAATCGCCCTCGTCCAAGCTCGCTGGAAGTTTGGTAATTCATCTCATTCATTCCATTTTCACTCTCTTTAAGCTCAGTAAGTGTTTACTCACTTGTTTGTGCGTGGCGTTGCAGTCAACTCCGACGAGTGCTTGATGACAAGGATGCAAGAGATGTCCCTGGACTACCACTTCCTGGTGGAGCAAGAAGTAGGATCTGCAACCTGTGCTTTCTTCGGCTTCAACGGTAAAGCAGAAACTTGTACAAATGTTTAAGTCCTGTGACATTGATGAGTCTTCGTTTCTTGTACATGATCTTATCATAGGCGGATTTAGAGGGGAATAGGGTATGCCATGACATACCTTTGTCCAAAAAAGTTACATAGATTTGTAGTATTTTCAGTTACATTCGATTTAAAATCTTACGGTTCTAAATCAGAGTTCGTATGAAAAGATTATGGTCGTTTTAGGATTTTCCTTATACGTAGTTTGCATATGATTTGCATAGTTTTCATTTATTTTTCTATTGCATATAGAAATGGTTTACGGCATATCCTAAAATATTTTATTGGATCCACCCATGGATCCCATTGAATTCCTTATGCAGGGACGGCTGGTGTTTGGAGGATTTCAGCACTCAACGAGGCCGGGGGATGGAAGGACAGGACAACAGTGGAAGATATGGATCTGGCTGTCCGAGCCAGCCTCAAAGGATGGAAGTTTGTCTATGTTGGTCATGTAAAGGTAACCTTGTCTGAAAAATATAACTCATAACAAGTAATAAGGATTCATATTTACCGAAAGAATCATCATTTCACAATATGTGTTCAGGTGAAAAATGAACTTCCAAGTACCTTCAAAGCATACCGGTATCAGCAGCACAGATGGTCTTGCGGCCCTGCCAATCTCTTCAGGAAAATGGCCCTAGAGATACTCAGGAACACGGTGCGTGCAATTTCCCTTTCGTCCTCCTCTTTGATTTGTGCTCTTTAGTTAACCTCTCTCCATTGTGCTGCAGAAAGTTTCAGTATGGAAGAAACTATACGTGGTCTACAGCTTCTTCTTTGTCAGGAAGATAGTAGCTCACATAGTCACATTCACCTTCTATTGTGTCGTGATGCCCACGACTGTTCTTGTCCCTGAAGTGCAAGTTCCCAAGTGGGGAGCTGTGTATATCCCTTCCATCATCACTCTCCTCAACGCGGTCGGGACTCCAAGGTCTCTACCCTCTCCATCTCCCAACAGTACTCCTTTGATCTTATGTGCAAGCTCTAACAGGACCTGTGCGCTCAATCTTGCAGGTCATTCCATTTGCTGATATTCTGGATCCTTTTTGAGAACGTCATGTCCCTGCACAGGACAAAGGCCACAATTATAGGCCTGCTCGAGGCAGGACGAGTTAACGAATGGGTAGTCACCGAGAAATTAGGAGATGCCCTCAAAATAAAATTAGGAGGCAAAGCACCTAAGAAACCTCGTATAAGGATTGCAGAAAGGTACAATTAGTTTTTGCGTCGTAATCATTTTTCATGTTCTTGGCTTGTTTTTAACTGTGTTTTCTGATTTTTTTTTTCTATGCAATTGAACTCTACAGAATCCATCTTTCAGAGCTTGCTTTTGGAGCATACCTCTTCTTCTGTGGGTGCTACGACTTGTCCTATGGCAATAACCACTATTACATCTACCTCTTCCTCCAATCTTTTGCCTTCTTTGTCGCCGGTGTTGGCTACATTGGAGTCCTCGTCCCCAACTCTTAGTCCTCACACCTGAAGAATCACCAACAAAATTCAATATTCATCGTCACTCCATTCGTTTTGCTATTCAAATTTATCATTGTGCTAGTCAAGAAAGTTTCAATCGCTTTCTTGCAAATAGTTTTTAGTGTAGGAAGAAAAGGAGCAGAAGAAACTACTCAATTGGTTATTTTGATGCCATACTGTGAAACAAAAAGCTCAGAACAGAGCAGCAATATAAGTAATTGTATCTGTAATCAAGAGATGCTTACATTTGTTAAACTAAAATCCATTTCTCTTATTTATCAAGTACCTAATGACATTTGTATGAAATTATTGTGACACTCCTTACCAGAAATTCAAAGCACAACAAAGAGGAACATTTTTGTACACAGTTGGATACCAACTGACCAAAGTAGCACAATGAGCTCAATTCGATTTGCACAATGATGTGTATCATATTGATGGAAATAGCTGCAAAAACTCAATTGCAAACCATTAGAAACACTTTAATCCTTCCAACAAACTCAAAATGAATTCCAATTCACCAAGACATAGTAGTAATGCGATGAGAAAAGCGATTTGCACATCAAGAAAATCAATAATTAAACCATTTGAGAGATGAAATCGTAAAATGATGCATCTTCAGGAACAAAGATGATTGAGAAACAATCAAGGAATCTACAAAAATATAAAAAGCCAGTTGCTTGAGTGAGGTATGCTACAAAATGTAACTGGACTCGAGCCATTCCTAAATGGAAGAACCAAATCTATAATTAAAACAATCACTGTCACAATTTGCACTTATTCAATCTATCCTGACACATCAAATTTCTGATTTCGAGTAGCTTTGATCTGGAGAGATTTCCAATACATCATAGTGACCATATCCATGGAACACCACATTAATGGAGCTGTCCTTATCCTTCTGATAAATGTTCCCGTAGTCTGCTATTTTCTCCAAACCACCAGAGCTTCTGTCGATCCTGAAAACAGATATAGGCGTCCTGGGGATAGAACAGAAGTTGTCAGATCATATGTGCAAGAAATTTAACCAATGAGGTAAATAGAAATAAAAAAAAATAACTTGCTTGGTCCATGACTTAGAAGCTAAATGGATACAGCACATATGAGCTTGAATCACTAGAAATGCTTGAATCTACAACACATGATATGATGCACACTTCACATGCACTACCCAATACTGACTTCCAAGAATACATTTAACATAATGTAGGCCTCGATGCCCTTCTTCACGGATTAAAAGAATCTATTTTATGTGGGACTCTGGAGGTGAAACAATAGACGGGCCTTTGGCTCGTGGGGGTGCAGGTGAAAACAATTAATACCATGTCATCGAAAAGTTCAAGCTGATACGTGAAAGTCTCAAGCAGCATATCAAATAGTAAATGGACGTGGGGGTCTAACAGTATGGTATTACGATCTTATCAATATCATTACTAGTGTCAATGATGGCTAAACTTGCTTGAGAACGTGAGAAGCCATAAGCAGCTCGGGTTCTCCACCCCATTCGTAAGGATGCTGAATCCTCTTCACATAGGCATCAAAGTCTCCCTCTATAAAACTGTCATATTCAACAATAGAAAGTCAAGTCACATATGGAACAAGATGGATCAGCCACATCACAGTAAGTCAATAACAACCCAATTTTCACAAGACTCACAATTCAGTCTCTTCCCGCCTCCTTAAGAGCTCACCAACAACCTGCACAGCAATAGACCATGACCAGATTTTACAATCAATCCAAGTTGAAAACCAAATAGGAAATTTGAAGCACTAATTTACGAACCTTAGCTCTCAGCTCATCAGCGAGCTCTCTCTGACGATCTTCATCAGGAGCTTCTTCCCCATCCCTCAAGCAAGCACAATGTGCAATTGCTCTGAAAAGGCATCGTCCATCAGCTAGCACACCTGCTTATAACAATAGAACCTTAATCCGATTAGTTGGTAGAAACACGACTACTCTAAATTCAGGTTCCATTATGTAAAAAATTGATACAAAGATTAGCAACTACGAATATCTTAGTGATTATTTTAGGGATGATGATAAATTCCGTGCTAATTTTCTCACAATTGACCAAGAATTCATGAATTATCAACAGCAACAACACGATCCTTAAATAAAAAAGAGTTTTAAAAACTATATCAATTTTGAAATTTGAATGAATCATTTCAGCAAACAATCTATCCCGTTGTAACCGACCTGTCACTCGATAACCGGCGGAGCGATCATTGCCTGATTGGCAACAGTCCGGCGTAACCTCTTCTTCCACTGTTTCCGTTTGGGAGACGTCAGTAATCGGGTCAGGCCAATACGGCGGAGCAACACAAGCGCAGACCCCGAAGAGAAGCCAGGCAGAATCGGGGCTGTGCAGCCATCGGGCTGGCCTAGCGTCCCAGGCGGCGTTCCAAGAGCCGTCCCCCCGCTGCTCGTGGTGGATTACCGGCCGCCGTGAATCGCCCGAAGGTGTGATTGCGTGCCATATGGAAGCAGCTCCGCCGCCAGAAATGCTCAGCTGACAGGCGCTGGAGTGCTGGCGGCGCCGGTGGACAGCCAACTGTACGGGACTGTGGAAGAGTCGGTGAGCCGCCGCCGCCGCCGGGCCGTGACAGAGAGAGAGGATCCAAGGCTTATGCCGAGCGCACAATACGCCGAGCATGCCGGAGACAAGTACAACTTTCTGGAGGCTAACTTACTCCGCAAAGCTAAACTGCGCACCCATGGCCCTCTGTGAAACTGCGGACAAAATATTCCTATAGCATAAATTTCTCTCCAGTGATGATGAAGATTAAAATTGCAGACATTGAGTTTTGTATTGGTCATCGCGGTGAGAAAGCATGGGAAGAACAAGAGAAGAGGGACCTGTGGGACCCACAATATATTGATAATATTCTAGAATATTCTTCCCTTTTTCATTTTTTATTTTAGTTCTGGCCGTTTTTATTTTCGCTGGAAAATGTGATGAGTTAAACAGAGTGAAATGACTTATTGGTAACGTGGGCTGTAGTTAGTTACATGAGGTAAAGTGGTAATCTCAATCAAAATGTGTGGGAGAAAATGTTGCTAAGTGCACGTTGATAGGTCACGTGCTCACCTTGGAAAGTTGCCCTTTTTTCATGGAAAGTTGTTCAGGTTTTTGTTTTTGAGTGACTACAACATAAAATAATGAATCCTTGAAAATGAAGAATAAAAACTCACGAGGTATTTGCACTATATCACTGCTCATGAGCACATACTTCTAATAATTGACCGAGTGAATTAGCGTCGACAACGAATTTATAGTCCAACGAATGTCTCGTTAAATATATTTTATTTGACAATTAATTTGTCGCGTATCGTCAATCTTCATTACAATTGTTTGTTGTATAGGCGCAGATGATAGACTAATCGATCCTTATAGAGGAAGGTCTCGGAGAACTAGCTCAACGAATCATCAACCAAGTCGCTTGTCACAACGATAAAACTGTGACATTAGTCAGAATTGTAAAGAAGAGCACAAGAACTAGGTTTCTCCAACGAGCAACAACCAACATCTATCTTTCGTCAAGAGTAGCAAGATCAGAGCAACAAAAATCATCCGAAATAATTTATTTGGCGGACAAGAAAATAAGAGATGTTATGAGAAAGATTTCGAGCTCAACACAAATGTAAACTAGCAGCACGACAAGCTAAATCCGAAAGCAAAAGTCTTTAATTGGTACTTAATCATTATTTCACTCAATTATTATATTAATAAATGTTTTATTTCTCGTATCATTTTCGATTATGTTCGTGACAATTTTTATTCAAATAACTCCAAGATTCAAAATATGTTAGTAAGCATCATGATAAAATATGTAATGATATTTTTTGAGTGGAAGACGATATTTTATATTAAAAATCATAACGTTCAATCCAAAATACTTATCAACATAGTTCAAGTTGAAACAAAACGAAATAAAGGTCCAAACAACCTAAGACCCAGCAAAAAAGAGAATTGACTGAATATAAATGCTCAGGAAATCTAAGTGTTCCACTAAAATGTTCAAAAAATAATGTTGCGGTAGCGTCTGAAGAAACCGATACAGCAGATCCAAACAGGGAATTAGGATAGAGCCGACCCACTTTCGGATTGCGCCTTGGTGGAATGTGAACTCTCCCGAGTTGCCAGCGTGCGTCATCCTCCCTGAAATGATAATGTAGGGCTCCAAAAACGCGAGAGTGTTGGTCTCCGAAGTAGTAGGAGAGTACATTTCAAGAACGTGGTGGAACCACTACCACCTTACGTCTAGTGGGAGGTGTTGCTGGCCGACATCCCACTGGACCACGAGTTCCTCATTGATTAAGGAAAAGGTTCTTGTAACCTCCCATCGTTGATCGACACGTCCCCTCAGGAATATGAGCCCTCGAGCTCGGATTGTATGTCTCCCACCAGACGCTTTTGACTTGTCGGGAGGGAAGTTTTTGCTTTACGGTCCCTCTAATCTGTTGGGCCCCTAGCTATCCTCGACCCACTTGCATGCAGTCCTCATCGACCCGACCTATTGAAAGCCCGAGGTTCCATGTAAGGGGATGAAACCCTAGGATCTATCGGCCCATCTATCACCGCCACCGTCTCTCCCCACCCGAACCAGATGGTAGTCGTGCTCCTCCCTTACGTAATCTCGTCATGTATTCCGAGGATGGTCCCTGATCAGTTGATTCGTCGTCGATCTCGATGTTTTCGTCCTCTACAACCGAGCCGCACATTCCTCTATGTCGGAGATTGACGATCACTTTCTCCATCCCACCATTGTCTATTGATCCTCTTCAACGACTAGAGGCCACTTCTATTCATGTTCCCAGCCGCCTCGAGATGTTCGCACACACTGTGGAGAACCGGAGGGGACACTGCCTCTACTATAGTCGCATACCCTGGAGAATAGACAAAGAGCCTGACACGCCAACAACGGGTCTCTTGTCCCCCTCCCGCAACACCACTAGGCTTGTCTTCTTCTTCCTAAAGACCGCGAATGCGCAAGCCATGACACTTCTACTCATGTTCCTAGCCAACTCGAGATGGTCGTACACACTATGGAGAACCGGAGGGGACACTGCCTCTACTATAGTCGCATACCCCAGAGAATAGACAGTGAGCCTGACACGCCAACAACGGGTCTTTTTTTCCCCTCCCGTAACACCACTAGGCTCGTCTTCGTCTTCCCAAAGACTATGAATACGCAAGCCATGACACTCAAGCACCGAAATCACCAAATGGCCGTGCACAAATGTGCAGCGATGATAACCCTAAAAGGGGTCGTCGCCGTGAAACCCACGGTAGGGTGAATATTACACGCACATGCACCTGATGTACGGTCCCATACCTATGACATCCTTCGAATGTCGAACAGAACCTACAGGGGCTTACAAAAAACCAGCCATATCATCGATCCATAACACTGAGCATGGAGAACAATCACCGAAGCAAAAAAACTACCCGTGATCAATCAACAAAACAACCCGCGATCAATCACCAAACAAGTTGTATGATGATCAAACACCAATAATTCACCAACCAAGCTTAGGAAGGCTGAGAAAAAACCCTAAACCTCCTATCTTTTTTTGATGAGTGGGAGTACATGGGTCTTATGGGAATTATAATTTTTTTATGTAAGCTATTGATGGCTCGTGGCATTACCTAGACCGGGGCAGTGTACCCTGGTCTGAGCAATTAGAGGACCGACCAACTCTTTGGGAGCAAGGAACGCGAAGTTTCAGGTTTGCCTGGGCACATAGGTAGACCTGGACTTGGAGCTGGAACTGAAGCTGGAGCTTGTTCTGGAGTTGCAACTGGTAGCGACATAGTGAAGATTGGTTCGGCTGGTAAACCCTGGGATGATCAAGCGAGGGCTAGTACGCAACCTTACTTGGAGGAATGTTAGGTCCTCAGGATTCAGGGACTGGCTCTGGGAGGGGTTCCTGGTTCAAGCCTTGTCTCTTACTACTAATGGAGTTCATGCTCGGACTTTTAAGCAGGATTTACAGTTTTGCTTTCTTACCCCATCTTTCTTTCCTACTTATTTAGCATACCAATATCGTCTTTGACGGTTCTAGTTTTAAAAGAACTATTCTGTTCGATGTCTATTTTTATCTTATTGATTAGAAAATTTCTTATCATATATCTATAGTGGGTTTTTTGAATTAATAAAATTGTATCTTTTAGTAAAAAAAAAACATGATAATAATTTGTCATTATGAAAAAACCGCGTAAACGTACGATTCCAAATAGACGAGTAATACTATACATGCATGTTTTTCCGAGGCTAGTCATTAATGGGTGTCTGAGTGTGATACAGTTTCCAAAATTATTAGGACATAAATTAAAATGAATGTATATAGACGAAGGGTTTATATGATGTCCATGATTGGATGTACAAACTTGTTTACCTAGATATTTATTATTATTTATAAAAATATTATGATTTAAATTCTGATCTTTTAATCAAAAGAGAAATGTATCAAAAAAATCAAAATAGAAACATCTGAATATTTTATTATAGTAATTTTAATTCATTTAAGTGAAAAGGGTCAGAGAATCATTGTTCATCAATTCTGACCATCGCTCAATGTTCGAGGAGTTTGTTCCTCGATGCACATTTATGTAATCATAATTGATAAGTAATATTGCACCTTTCGCTCAAAAAAACGAAACCGCTTGCAAAGATTATAATTAAGGGTAAATTTGGCATACACATATTAATTATTTTTAGGAAAAAAGGAAACTCTTAATATTGAAATAAATATTTGTCTTTGGTAGGAGAATTTGATGGGTAAGAAAACAAATATTGAAATTATAAATAAAAATTAATCTCTCTGTAATTGAAATCCTCCCCTAGCCCTAACTGTCTACAAGCTATGGATCTTTCCTCTACCCCTGCCATTGTTATGCCCACTACCGCGCCTCCATCTGTGCCTTGCGCCGCAATACTTGTTGGTTCTATCTCTATGTTGTCTTGTCCCTCGCAGACCGTATGCGGTGATGGGGATAAAAGCCATCGATAGAGGCAGGCCAAACCAGTGGCTATGGCTCCTTCTTCTCCTTCATCTATGCTCCTAGTGCTACCATGGCCTGCTCCGGGAGCTTCTCCGTCGGCAGTCCTGAACCCGAGCCGGGGAAGGCTCGGGCGCTGCCCCTAGGTAACTTCCTCCTCATGCGATGGCCCCGTCCTTTCCCCCATCAAACCCTAAATCGCCGACATCATAATCTTTCCATAACCCTATTCTGAATCCTCTCCCGGGCGGCGTGCTTTCTAGGGTTGCACACCACTTACGGCCCCTGAGGTTTCGACAGACCCTACCTCGATTTCCTATGGTCGCGCCTCCATACTCCCTCTCTTCCTCGGGTATAGCAGTGGTTAGAGAAGATATTGTGTTCTCGGTACCACGATGGAGGTTAAGGCACACTGATCTCTCCTTGGCCATAGGACTCTACAAGGAATGGTGGTGTCCTCCTCCATGGTCGTTATTCACCATGGTTGTGTTAGAGGACAGAGTGTGTAAGAACCGCTCCCGGTCGATCCCGTTCGAACCGGTGACTTCTAGACAAGTTTGACTTTCGGTCGGAAAAGTCAACCGATGACTCAAGAAGTCATTCGGGACCTTTCCGGGGCCCAAAACGCTTAGTCGTCATCACGGTTAGCTTAGTTGGGCCGTTTCCTTCAGCTTGACTGTAATATTGGGTAGGTTAAATTTCGGTCAAACTTGGACTTTATATCGGGGTTTTTTTTCCGATAAAATCTTGGAAGGCTGGAAATTAATTAAGTGAAAGTGACCCCACATGACACTTGGCATGTTTGGCTTTGAGGATGAAAAAGGGGCTTCAATTGACCCTTATACCCTCCCAACTTACCTTTAAAGGGATAGGACCTTAAGGGCCTTTTGGTAATTGGACAAAATAGGTCATTTAAGGCAACATGAGCACACAACTCAGCTCATTCCTTATTGTGGCAGCCGAAAATCACCAAGGGAGAAGAGGAGAAGAGCTCATTTCTTGAGGAAGAAGAAAGAGAGGAAAGCTAGCATTTTGGAGCTTGTTCTTGGTCATTTCTCCTCCATTTTCCTTCCATCTTCATCATCTCACCTTCCTAGAGGTAGGGATACTCTCAACTCTCATTTTCATCCACTTTCAAGTTTTGGGTTTTGGCTTGAAGTTGAAGAACTAGCTATTTTGGTTGTTGCTTGGAGAAGAAGTAGTGAAGTAGGTTACTTGGATTGTGTTTTTGGTTGAAGTTTTGATGAACCCATTGAGGGTGTTGATGTTTGGAGACTTTTGATGAACATTTTGGAGCTAGAAGGACTTGGAAATGTGGTTTTTGATTTGATTTTCCTGAAACTCGAGCTGGGGAAGAAAGTGGGAGGACCTGGACTGGTTCGCTACGGAGCGTGACCCGAACCGGGCCATGTGCCGGCACGGCAGGCCGCACGGAACGGGCCAGGTACCGGCACGACGTGCTGCGCAGAACGGGCGTGAGTCCTGCACGGAACCTCGCACGGTCCGTGTCAGACTACGGGCCGGTGCGTCGCACGGTCCGTGCTGGTTACCAGGCCAGTCTGTGACACGGTCCGTGCCAGGTTCTAGCACGGCCTGTGCTACGGTCAGGGCCACCTTCCAGATCAGACCTCCAGATCCAAAAACTCTTCCTTTTAGCCCATTTCGATTTCTAGATCACTTCTTTGACCTTGTTTCCATTGTTTGAGGTTTGTTCCGTAATTTTCGGTTGAGGAACACTCCGTTGGGTTACTAATTTTGGTATTGTTGTGGTCCAAGACCGTGAGCCCGAGCTCAAGAGGAGGAAAGGCCTTGGACCCGAGCTAGAGAGACGAAGATCACTCCGGAACCCGTGTGAAGAACGGAGGAGAGACTAACCGGCTTTACAGCAGAGTTTTAGAGGAAGACCACAAGGTAGGGAAAGTCCTAACTACTCGAGTATTTCATTACTAGTATGCCTATTAGGTTAATAAAATCGGAAAGGTCCTAGAATTGCATATAGGATGCGAATAACTAGAATAATTGTCTTTCATTTACTAATAACCGGACGTGTCTAGTATGCATGCATAGGATGAGAATAACTAGTGTAACTCGCTTTCAATACTTGGGAATTGTTTTACTGGTAGAGAGGCCGTGATGAGCCCTCGGATTAGTTGTTGTGTTAGCTTCACATGCTTGGTTGCCTAGTTTGGATAAGTTAAAAGTCTAACGAAGCTAGCTAAATCGTATGCTTGATTGTTTGATTGAATTGTTGCATGATTGGTTGATTGAATGTTTACATGATTGATTGATGGATTGAGTGTTGAATAATTGAATGCTTGAACGGATGATCGAGTATGACTGATTGTACCAAACGGTACGATCAGGTGATCGATGGACCGATGGATTGTGACAGGTAAGTATACGGTAAGTATAGAGGACTAAGTGGATGTCTTTGGTCTGTCGTAGTGAAAGTGTGATTCGATAAGGGTTGGTTGGTTGATGTGTTATTACGTGATTCTCTTATTTTGTTCTTAAGATGTTTGGTTGTTCGGTATGGTACTTACACAGGGGGGGGGGGTAATTCGGTGGTGTTATAGTCATTGGTGATTATTGGAGCCTGCGGGCATTGGATATTGGACCCTGCGGGGCATTGATTATTGGAGCCTGCGGGCATTGGATATTGGACCCTGCGGGGCATTGGTTATTGGACCATGCGGGGCATTGGTTATTGGACCATGCGGGGCATTGGTTATCGGAGCTTGCGGGCAATTGGATGGTTTACCCTGCGGGGAAATGGTTACTTATGGTTTCACCCAAGTGTATGCGTCCTGCGGGAGCATTACCTTGGTTCCCTATGACTCATGGTCCTTTGGAGACATTTCCGAGAATCCCGACGATAAGAGTCCCTCTGGGATTGTTTCCGGTGCCCCGATGTATGTGTCTCCTCTGGACCGAGGGAAAATCTGATATGATATGGATACTCTGGTGGATCGGAGTTAGGAACCGATGTGACACCAGAATCTATCCGTAGATCGGAGGCTTGAGAAAGCAAGTGGTTGGCATGATATTTCTTGTTCCCATTTTGGTAGTCGCGAGATATTTATAGTACTTTTCATGGAATCTGTTTAAGTTACTGTTATCTTTGAGAATGCGGTACTATTCTTATTCTTTCTGTTTATTAGTATCTCTTTGTTTAATAGCATTTAAAGTGTTATTTGCGTTGTCGTGTGGAGGCAGTTTTATGAATAACTAAAGGTTAAATTGTTTACGATTTTCCCTACTGAGCGTAAGCTCACCCTATGGTTTTCTTGCTGTTTTTACAGGCGTACTTGATGTCTAGGGAGTTCGAGGCTCGGGAGCTTCTGGTTGCCTTGGGGATTATTCTAGAGTTGTGTTGGTCGTTTGTACTAAACACCATTTATCTTACACTTTATGTTGAGGTGTGACTCATATTTGAGGATTTCGGATTATTTATTTATGAGGATTTGATGGAGTTTATTTGAAATTATGAAAATCTTTCGATTGTTTATTGTTTTCTATTTTTAACTCAGGTCACGTCTCGAGTCCGGCCAAAACCGAATTTGGGGCATGACAGAGTGGACCTTGGACACCTCGAGCCTCTTTTCGTCCTCCCCCGCTGGTCTCAGTAGGGTCTCTAGGATGAGATAGACAAGCTTACCCTGAAGATAGGACGTAGGAAGCTCCACGGGTGAGGGCCAGGGAGCTGCACCAAAGCCGCTATCTGCATACCCTGGCGTATCGGAAAAGACTATTGCGGTATAACCCGGCGAAAAGGCCTCGCCCCAGCTTGGGTCGGAAACTCCCACTGGCTCAGGTGGAGCAGTTGTCATCCGAGGCTCACGGAGGGGATGCCCTAACAGTGGAATCGGGAGAGCAGGGAGGCACCTCTTTCCCGTTGACCATGGATCCGACACCTAAGATTGGGTTGTCTCGAAGTATGGACACCAGCATAACCACGATCTGATACATAATCCGGGTCTACGCTCGTCCACCTGGGACTCTGAACATTCGTGTACGATAGGCCTCTCTGGGTGGTATTTTGTACAAGAGAAGATCCGGCAGGGACCGAGTGATACACTCAAAAGGCCAAAAAATGGAGAAATTTGGGCTGACCAGACAAAGGCGAGGAAACGTCCTCGTCAGGAGGAATGCATGCACCGGCTGAGAATCAGGGACTGGCCCTGGGAGGGGTCCCTAATCGATGACTTGCCTCCCACCTTCACCACTGTTGAGGTTCCCTCAGGATCTCCGCTACCCCCTTCCCCCCTCTCGTAGTCTGTCTCTACCCATGGGGCGTCAAAATACCTATGTGATGGTTCTGGTATTACAAGGGTCAGTAAACCATTATTCTTTAAATCAGTCATTTTCATAGTCAGGGAATATGCTCCTCGATGCACAACAGTGTAATGGATTTTCACTCATAAAGTTGTAACTTTCGCTTAAAAATAAATAAAAATTAATATCTATAGGTTGGTGGAATAGTAGTTACACTGTTACCGGTTACGAAATGGTTGGGCCAAGTAGTTTGTGGCTTACATTTGAACACGTATTTGTAATTGACGCTTCGTGCAAAAGGAACTAATCGCTTTGAAGGTGCAATATCATCATATCTTGCACATCATGGTATGGTAGTTATTGTTAGTCAAATAAATAGTTTCCCAAACTTTGATATTTGTGTAATTTTTGTATCTTCTTTGTGTCTATAAGCCCAACCGGTCTATGTACCACTAAGCCGTCATTTTTCATTAGACCCAACAATAAAAGAGAGTTAGACCTTTAATAGATCGAATCAATCTATTATCAGAACAAATACTTATATATTGATCATTCTCATTTCTAAAAAATATATCATTTTTTCAAGTATACATTTCACAAAAATCATTTACTTTATGTTTTAGGTTGCAAATGAGTAGTGGTGAGTAAGAATCACTGTCATCGATCGGTTCCGATCACAACCACCTTTAATTTGATCAGAACCGAGAAGAACATCGTTGAAGTCAGTAGAGAAATTCTAGAACCGAGGACGTTTCTTTTAGGTGTCGGTTCTGGTATTAAAAATCGACCAGCCAAATGTGTGGGCTTATGCCACATCCATTCAGCTTTTGTCCAATGTCACATAGCCCCAGCTCGCTCTTAGTCTAGCTCTAGCCCACATCTAATTCATCTTTGACCCATATCCATTTCAGCGCAATTAAAAACCAACCTAACTTTAATTACTTGTTACAAATACACGCTAACTTATCAACATTTCCCATACTCCAACATCCACCATGTCGTCCCTCCCTTTCCATCTACTTCTCCTTTCTTTCATGCAGAATTCTTAGTTAAAATGTTCATAGTTTCTAGTGGTATATATTTATCTTTTTTTATAATTTGTTTGTATTCTCCGAATCAAAGTTTAATTATGTGTTCATCTTTTGTACTCTCGCTTTGGATCGGTGGTTTAAGTTGTAACTAAAAACTATTTATATAGACCAATGATGTTAATCAATATGTGTCCTTTTTATCTAGACTAGGTAGGTGCATTGCGCTATTTGTAACATTTTGCTCATGTAGATATCCCTATCTTTGTATACAAACCAATATTAATACTATATTTTTCTCATGGAAACACCTCACCTCCCGCCTTTTTCATGGCCTTCCCGGTGGGTCCACCTCCCTATGGGAACAATGGTTATTAATGTCGATGGAGTTGTCTTTCACGATACAAACCAATACGCATGGGGTGTCATTGCCCAAACTACCGGAGGGGTAGTCTGCCTCACGACAAATGGACTCCTTTCGGGGTGCTGGGCTCCGATCATGTTGAAGTCTGCACGATTGGTACAACGCTTCGAAATATGCTCAGGCCTTACTAAACATGATCACATTAGGGGAACCTCCAGCCTCACCAGTATGAACCATTATTAGTGATATTCGTCAAATGCTTGTTCGAAATGAGAGAATAACCCTCGAGTTTGTAAAAAGAACTACGAACAAAGCTTCCCATTGGCTAGCTAGGAAAACTCGTTCTATGCCTCTTTTACAGTGGTTAGGGGATCTCCCTGATGCACTCCAATGTGTCATTACTTCTGATAATTAATACAAGTCACAACTTTCAGTAAAATAAAAAGGCTTAACATGACGCTGTAATCAATTAAAAATTGGTATCATTTATGCTTTAATACGATCAGTGTCTGACACTTTCGTCAGTTTTCGATGCCTACATCGATTGGGAATTCTAGACAACCAAAAGTTTCGGTACCGATGGGCCTCCTCTGTTTCAGGTTACCATTAATACTCACCCTTACTAATGAGTTATGATAATTTCTATAAATTATTTCTATTCATAAATTAAATTCAACATTTTTAAAATACGACAACTGAGAATATATCCAACTTTTTTTAATAATAAAAGTAAAATGAACATAGATCACGCACACCTATAAAATATGCCCTTGGTTGTGTTTTCTTGCGATCGTCGGCCTGCATCCATCCACAGTTTGCGATCTCTGGCCCACCTTCGACGCCCTATTGGATCAAGCGAGAGGCTCACCTAGAAGCATGGAAGGTGGACGGAAGATCATGCTTGGTGTCCCTCAGCGGAGGATACGTTTAGTAAGTTGAGGAAGAAAGGGTAAGGGATCGAGGCACGATATTGGTTGTGGGAGGTAGTTTTTTGAAGTATAAGTCCCACATTAAAAGGGGATGAACGAATTGAACTCTTGATAAGCATATTAGTGCCCCCACCTATCATTTTGAGCTTTTGGGTTGGATAGAGCTTTAAGAATAGAGAAGATGAGGGATATTTGGGGTTCAAAGTTGTTGCACTGAATTTTCCAAAAGGAACTGATACAAAGGGGGTGGAATTCAGCAAAGGAAGGGAGGGCGTGGTAGTTCAATTATTGGAAAATCTAAACAAAAGGCGAATGTTCAAAGGATAGTAAATTTATTTAATGGAACAAAACTCAGAGGTCAGACTATGTTTGTCGCCCAAGTTTGGGAGAAGCAGTGGGTCTCTGATCATGTAGGAGGGTTTGATTTGAGTGAAGTATCGGCTAGGAGAAAGAATGTCAACTTTAGAAGTGGATACGTAGTGGGTATTTCGAAGTAGCTAATGAATCAACAATCGAACACTAAGAAGTCAGTGAATTACGCTTGGAGCCAACGTATATGTAGGGGTAACAAATGCAGATCAGAGGAAAATACCTAGGCGGTGATGCCAAGTAACACTTATGACTTCGAGAAAACTTACTCAAACAGTCCTTTGTTAGTTAAGCCAATAGGTTGAATAGGGAGAAAAAGGTGGGCTTGTACTCGACAATCAAGGGCTTGAAACAACGGGATTTCGTTCTGTGATAAGGCTCTGGTAGATCAAGTGTAGGGACAAGTTTCAAGTAGGAAATCCACTCATAAGCATGAAGCTTATAAGGCATGGCCCGTTTGTGGCTTCGTGGGTTTAAGATTAAAGCAACATGAGATCTCCTAAGACAAAGATTGGAATACCAGGATGCATAAAGGTACCCCTGGGTGAGTGACGGAGACGTTGATCTTTCAGAGGCAAAAGAGTAGCTTTCAATTTCACGCAGTGGCGGTGGTGGATAGAAACAATTGTGTTTTCAATAGTGAAGGACTAGAAGTTGTAGTGCGTGGTATCTACTTTGCCTCTGCTGGTGTAGGGGGCTTTAGGGTGTGGTCATCCCTCTTTTTTTTATAAAGATAGCTGGTATCTCGTAGTTTGTTGAAAAGTTTCCGCTGGTTTGGTGTGGTTTATGTATGATCTACCTTTCGCTTCTTATGTTTCCATTGTTTATTCAATTATGCTTCTATTGTTTGTGGATTTTGGGTTGTTTGCAACGTATTTTAGACTACGGTTTAATTTTTTATTGCTTTAGAATTTTGTTGTAGTGCCCTGAGTAATACTTATAGTTTTGTATATGTTTTAATCTTACATTATGCAGGTGCCTATTCTTTCCCATTTCGGTGACTGGGAGTGCTTCACCACACTTTGACGATAAAAAACAACTAAAAGAAAACAATTATTTTAAGGGAAAATTACGCATAACACCTCCTAACTATCAACCTTTTCCACATTACCCCCGCTAACTATATATTTTTTCGATCCCTTTGCTTACATTTTTTTCACTTTAGTCATTTTCCGTCCATTTTTGGATGGAAAATGACATGTGCATTTTAGTCATTACCCTTTTCTTATAAACACAGTTATTACAACCCTAATTTGTATCTGTCACAACCATCACCCACTTAAAAACACATCCTCATCTCTCCTCTCTTTACGCCACCACCCCATCCCCTTAGCCGTACCTCGCCGCGCCAGATTTGCACCGGATATGCCGGAGATCCGCCACCAAATATGCAGGTCTCTAGCCTCCACCTCATCATGCCCCATTTTTGGCCACTCCATCGTCCCTACGACCTCAACCTCCGTCCGTTCATGCCCACATATCAAAACTTAACCATTTATGCTCACAAAATTTGAGCTCCATCATTCACTTTGTTGGATCTGGAGGTGGTGAGGTGAGGCCTTGCTTCGGATATGTCCTCGTCGAATTTGTCGACATGCTTCTCCTCTATTCCTCTTGATGAGCTCGCCGTAGAACTTGGTTTCAAGCACGCGGTCCGATTGTGAGGCTTGTTTTATGGATGGTGGTGGTTGGATTTAGATTTGGTTTTCACTTGTAGTTGGGTATTTGATTTCGTGTGGGTCTTTTTTTCATTTTTCTTCCTAAATTTCTATAAATCTTAACCTATCTTATTATTTTTCAATGTTGTTTGAGCATATATGATTGAGGTTCGGAAAACACCGAGGATGGTTGTAGTGATAGTATGGGAGAGGGGAATGATGCTGAATTTTTGTTGTTGAAAAAAATAGAATGAGGTTTGGCTGGGTTCTTTTAATTAGTCTCGATTTGTTGTATATTGGTTATAATTTGATTTCGGAATTAGAACCATCTATAAAAGTGTTTTGGTTATTTGATTATGGAATTGGAACCATTTATGCAAGTATTTGATTCTGGAATTGAATTGGATGGATTTTGGGATGAGTTTTTGAATTGGAATTACGATGGATGCATACATTTAGGTTTTTTGATTACAAAATGTTGTTACATCTAGGTTGGGCATTTACTTGGCAAGCAAGATATTGTCCAAGACGTTGATTAGCAAAGATAGATAAGATATCTAACCAAATGTCATCAGCCATCCCGCACGCGTCCGTTGTTGAAGATTTGTTTCCTAATTTGAAGATACTTATGCGATAGAGATCTGATATATTTAGGAAATATTTTGACCCAAGGAAACTTGGAAAATTCAGCTTGATTGCGACTATAAGGATTAAAAAACCATAGGAGGCACGATTACAAGTGGCAGGAGGTATAAAACGTGAAGACCGATTCAGAGCTGTGTCCTGAGAATTGTTGTCATTATTTACTATTTTTCTTCTGTGAAGACTATTTGTTCGTTGTTCTTTGTTTATGGCTGCAATGCTCCGAAGCGTGTTGGAATAGTGTGTTGGGAGGTTGAATTTGTTGAAAAAAGAAGAATGTTGATGTTCTCAAACACTATTCGTAATTAAATGAGTTTTTGGGTTGTGTTTGCGTAATTGAATATTCACGAAGAACCTTTATAGAACAAGGTCTAATCCGAGACTGAAGGGCTTGAAGAGTGGAATCGAGAGAGGGTCTTGTATTCAGAGGGAGTCCCTGAGATAGGTTTGCACTTGTAATAATAACATAAGGTTTGATCTAGGATGATCTGAAACTTGTATGTTCTGATTGATTACATATAGTGAAACCTTTCCACTGGCAGAGTGCCCCCAGAAGTAGGTGATGATGCACCGAACTACATAACAAACTTGTGTGTCTTTATTGCTCTTGTTTTTTATTATTTGTGTCCTCGTATTGTTCTAATGAAAGGTGTATATCAACAAGTCTGAACATTGTGTAAGACATCTTGCTATTGCACCTAACCAGAATTTCAACTGGTTACAGAGAAGGTCACCTTATTTAAGAGTTGTGATCCTAAAGGTAAATAATTTTATGTGTGCAAAAGAGATAATTCAAGAGAAGGAGGTTCTGTAAAACGTCCACTTGTGCTTGATGGGACAAACTATGACTACTAAAAAGCCAAAATGAGTGCTTTGATGAAATCGATGGGGACAAAACCAGGAAGTCTGTAATCCATGGCTGGTAGCCACCGCTACTGAAACATGAGGAAGGAAAACCAGCTATGCTTAAACCAATGAAGGATTGGAGTACTGTAGAAGATGAAGTTTCAATGGAAAACTCTCGTGCTCTTAATGCAATCTTGAATGATGTTGATCAGAATGTCTTCAAACTAATCAATACATGCAAGCTTGGGAAATACTGACAATTGCCTATGAACGAACCACCAAAGTTGGAGACTAGATATTGCAATATCTCACTACAAACTTTGAGGCCCTGACCATGAGAGATGATGAGACAATAAACTAGTTCCATGTCTGAATCAAAGACATTGCAAATGAATCATACTCTCCGGGCAAACCAATGTAAGATGAAGAACTGGTAGAAAACTTTGCGAGCTTGAACTCAAGGTTTAAAACGAAGATAACAACCATTGAGGAAATGCATGATCTGAGCACTCTTAGATTTGATGAACTCATGGGATCACTCATGACATTTGAATTATCTATTTAAGTTGCAAGCAAGCGAAATAAAAGAAGTGGCTCTGAAAATCACTACACAAAATCTCAATGACCAAACATGCTCAGATTCTAAAGAAGAGATAGAGGAAATAGTAGCCATGATCGTGAATAAGGTGATGAAGCGTTTCAATCGTATGTTTGGACGATATGTCCATCAAGATGTCTCTAACAACTCATATAAGAAGGGACAAAAACTCGTGAATGCATCAAAAGGAGAAGGGAACATTGATCGAACTGGCAAAGGAAAAGCAATCAAATTCCATGAATGTGAAGGATTCAGACATATTCAACGAGAATGTCAAAATTTTCTGAAGAAACAAAAGAAAGGGTTTAATGCATCCCTGTGTTATGGTCATGATGCGCATAATGATGATGAACAACTAAACAGCCTTCTTGCATTTAATAGTCTTGTTGCTCATATTGATACAAGTGATACTATCGATGAAAACCTCTTTCCAGAGTTATTATCAGATGACGCTATGAATAATGCTTATAACCACATGTTCAAAATGGGTAGAAGAATTAAAGATCTTGGAGAAACAGAGCAATCAGACACAGGCTTTGACTAAAGATAAAGCAAGATTTCTTGAAACAGTTGTTACTCGCAAAGAAGAAGTGAGTAGGCTTAATGGGGAAATTGATCGAATCACCAAGACTTTCAGGATGATGAACTCAAGCACAGGCACGCTGGACGCACTTTTGTCTATTGGAAAACCAACTAAAAACATGAATGGACTTGGTTATATTGATGAATCCTCAACCTCCCAAACTGTTTTTGTTCCTCAAAAAGAACTCTACCAGTCCATATCTGCTAGAAAACAAATAGTTGATCCGACTCCAACAACTACCGAGATGCACAAAGTACAACAACATGCTTAGCATCTTGTACAACATCCGGTAAGAAATCCTACAAGACATTCAACGGATCAACAGTAGCAACGCTATTCCAGTACACACGTTGGATCATTACTTGAAGATAATATCATGAGAACATCGTGGGAATGCCATTTTTTATGGTAAGAAATGTCATATAAGACCAGACTAATACCAACTCTATGGAATACCTCGTGTTCAACAGAGGAATCTCGGGCAGCCTTAGACCACTGTGAAGAAGGAATGGAAAGTCAAGGGTGATCACTTTCATGTTATTCTGAAGTAGGAATAGAGAGTTAAGGGAGAAAATTATCGTGCTAACATTTCTTATAGCACCCTAATATTGGATCCACCAAACATTTTTGGTATTTCGATAATGGATCTTCATGACACATGACCGATAATCGTGAATATCTGACAAATTTTTGTCCATGTGTCGCTAGACATGTTACCTTTGGAGATGGGGTTAAGGAAAGATTCATTAGAAAAGGTCATCTGAAATTTCTTGGGATCAACTATCTCACTGAAGCATTACTTGGTGATGGACTCACTGTCAACTTGTTCGGCATAAGTCAAATTTGTGACTTAGACTTATCTGTGGATTTGACCAGAAAAAGTTTGTTGTCTTAGATAAGAAACTGACCACACTTATGCCGACACTCACTCGCAAGACAATTGCTATATTTGGACTCCAACAGAAACATCAACATTTACATGTTCTCCTACGTCAACATGTCTACTGAAGAAAGGGGATGAAGCCGAGATGTGGAACCCAAAGCTTGGTCATCTAAATCTGAGAAAGGATGCAAAGGATCATTTTAGAAAAGGCCATTATAAGAGTACCGGATCTCAAGATTCGTGAAGGAAAAATTTGCGGTGATCACCAAATTGGCAGACATGTCAAGATGTTCCACAAGAAGGTCCAACATCTTACTACCTCCAGGGTCTTGGAGGTACTTCACATCGATTTCATGGGGCCCATGCAAGTTGAAAGCTTGGGTGGAAAATAACATGTCATGGTGTGTGTTGATGACTTCTCTAGGTATACATATGTAGAATTTATTCGTGAGAAATCAGATAGCTTCTTAGGGTTCAAGGTTCATTTCAATGTAGTACAAAGTGAACAAGGAGATAGGATTGGCAAGATAATTCGGGTACAAAGTAATCATGGAAAGAAATTTGAGAACTCCAGCTTCGTTGTGTTCTGTGATCAAGAAGGAATGACTCATGAATTTTCTACACCTATCACTCCTCAACAAAATGGGGATTATGGAGAGGAAGAATCGTACTCTGTAGGAAATGGCCAGAGTAATGATGCATTCCAAATACATTCCTACGTAATTTTGGGCAGAAGCACTGAACACGGCATGTCATATTCACACTAGAGTGAGTCTCCGTCCAGGTACTACCAATACTCTGTATGAACTATGGAGAGGGAGAAAACCTAATGTTAAGTAGTTCCATATCTTTGGTTCAGTATGCTATATCCTAGCTGACAGGGATCCGCATAGGAAGTTTGATCCTAAAAGCGATGATGGTATATATGTGGGATATTCCAGAAACAACCGAACTTTTCACATGTATAACAAGCGTACTCGATCAATGATGGAATCCATTAATTTGGTTGATGTGAACAAAAAATACATCTATTTGAGATGTTTTTAGCCCACATTCTTGAGCTTTTCAGTCTCGGGATGGTGAACTTTGATGAATATTTCTCTTGGTATGTGTAGTTGATCAATCTCCAGAGGAATCGGGACATTCGGGACGGAATTGGAGCGAATTGGAGCAAAAATGTCAAAATTCAGAATGATAAACTCTCGCCCACAAACCGCTCTCTAGGCCACAGCGGACTCCCGCACAAACCGTAAGCCAGACCCTTGTCTGATAAAGCCTCGCCCACAGACCGCGAGCCAGGTCCTCGCCTGATAAAGCCTCGCCCGCGGACCGCGAATCAGGTCCTGGGATGTATCTGGTCTGCTAAAGCCTCGCTCGCAGTCCGCGCCGCGCGACTAGGCCTTTTTCCACTTCGTTTCAGACTCATTTTTTACGCTATATAAGTCAAAAGTTAGGTTTAGAAGGGATATCATGAAATTAATTGGAGATCACCTTTTTAGGGGGGGAAATACACTTGGAGACTTTGAGAGCACTTGGAGAAGATCAAAAGAGAAGATACGATAATCACATCGAGGTTTTTTGTAGTTTGGACTGATTTCGGATACTTGTATTGCTATTATCAGTTAATATGAATATGGTTATTTCAATCCTTGTCTCGTGTTCTCATTCATTTGCTATGAACTAAATTCATATCGATCTAGGGCTAGGGCAACGATGTGTTGAATTGGTTTAGCTTGGTTCGGATTATACGGTTGTTAAACTAGTGTTAGGATTTGGACTATCCATTTCTGTTCGCATTGCTTTGTCGCCTTGATCAAGTGATAATTGATTAAATCTTGTTAACCAACAATTGAGAAATGAGGTTAGTAGGAGGAAAAAGAATTAGATAGGCCGGGTTTTAATCTAAACCAGAATATGGTTAGATTGACACGAGGAATTCATAGAGGAATTCTCGTTAGAGGAATTAATCTAGAGGAATTAATCTAAAAAGAATTAGATAGGCCGGGTTTTAATCTAAGCCAATAACTATAGGAGTAAAACCCGAAAGTTAGAGGAATTCATAGATTGTAATGCTATATACCGATCTACACCTAGATTAGATATAATTAGGTGGATTATGTATATTAGGGTCCTAATACGATCGAGAGATGGTTAGGACTATACTTAGAGAATTCTCGTTATCCTTAGAATAATATTAGTTGCAAACGTATACCAAACCCTGTTAAGTTGTTCATTACAATGGAACCCCGTTAATTTCCTAGATCGCTCTTTATCTCTGTTATTCGAAATCACTTGTGACTTTGTGCTTATTTTCGGATCATTCATATATTCTCATTACTTGCATGAACTTACTATTTTCTAAAACAAAACCAAACACCATTATAGGAATAGCTTGACCATCGAATTAATTAACTAAAGTGCTTGCTTAATTGCTGCCTTGGGTACGATATCTCGGACTAAACCCCGAATACTACTTGACGACCGGTACGCTTGCCGTGCCATTTTGAGAGTTAATTCTCAGAGTGTCAGTGGTGTTCAATGATACTCAAAAGTTCCACAATCAGGACGTGATGATGAAGTTGAAACATCAGGATCAGGTAAAGATGTTCCACAAGATGTCGCATCCAAAAAAGTCACTCAAGATGTCAATCGAGATTTCGAAGCTGACAGTTCTGAAACTGATGAGGAACCAACTTATCCAAGGCCAAGAAATCTTTCCAGAATTGTGCAGAAAGACCATTCAACTCAAGACATAATTGGAAATCTGGAAGATGGAGTGCGGAATCGATCAAGGTCTCCTATAAGCTATTGAAACATGGGAGGAGCAACATGCTTTGTGTAAAAAATTGAGCCTAATAATGTTAAAGAGGCAGTAAATGATGAGTACTGTATTGGAGTCATGCAAGAAAAATTTGGGCAGTTCGAAAGAAATGTTGTATGGGAATTGGTTCCTAAACCAGGCGATGTCAATATCATTGGAACCAAGTCGATCTCCAAGAACAAGACAGAGGAGCATGGTAATGTCCTCGGAAACAAGGCTCGTCTTTCATCTCAAGGATACACTCAGGTAGAAGGGGTAGACTTCAAAGAAACATTTTCTCCAGTGACCAGACTTCAAGTAATCTAGTTACGTCTAGTAATTTCTTGTCATCTATACTTCAAACTATATCAAATGGATGTCAAGAGTGCATTCTTGAATGGATATATGAATGAACAAGCCTATGCAGCCTAACCTAAAGGGTTTATTGATCCACACATGCCTCAACATGTCTATAAAACTTCATAAATCCTTGTACAAACTCAAACAAGCTCCACGAGCCTGGTATGAAAGGCTAACTCAATACCTTAAGAAGAATGGCTATGCCTGAGGGGGAATTGACATAACTCTGTTTATTAAGAAGGAAGGGATCAACATTATGATTGCCCAAATATATGTTAATGACATTGTGTTTGGAGGAATGTCGGACAGGATGGTCCAATATTTTGTAAAACGTATGCAAACCGAGTTTGAAATGAGCATGGCAGGAGAATTAATCTACTTTCTCGGTTTTCAAATAAAGAAAATGGGAATTGTAATAACCACTTCCGGTCAACGCCAGTCAAACCTGCGAAAAACAGGAAAATTTAAAATTTTTAAGACAAACACTTAATTGACCTAAATTGACCCCGAGGGTCATACCGGACTAAAGTTGACCCCGTGTTCGACCAAAATGAGTTCCAGGGGACTCAGAGCAACTTTCTGATCAATTTGGGAAATGTTGACTTTTCGTTGGAAAAGTCAACCGAGCGACGTTTTGGTCCATTCGAGGACCGTTTTGGATCCAAAAAGCTTAGCCGTCGTCGCAGCGGTCTTAGTTGAGCCGTTTCCTTGTAGCCCGCCAAGTTTCGTAATTTCTTGGGTAAAGTGCCCGTTCGGGGCCAAAAACGTCCGATTTTCGTGAATCTGATTGGAAAATATCTACTAGCTATTTTTCCAAAAAGGTGTGCGACCCACCTTGCCACTTGTCAACCAAGTGGTGGTGTTAGGTTTTGGGGGGGAAATGAGAGGTGAGGGTACAAGGGGGGGTTCGGCCAACACTAACCAAAAAGAAAAAAAAAAGAGAAAAAGAAATAGAAAAGAAGAGAGAGTTTGGAGAAGAAGAAGAAGAAGAGAGAAAAGAGAAGAAGTTGGGCTAGGGTTTGTTATCCCACACTTGGATCGTCTCAAGACAAGAAGGAAGCAACTTCCCCTCATCCTCCTCTACGGTTTGTACTAAAACGATCGTCGTTTTGGTTAATATTTTTGAAAGCCAGGGTTCGGGTAAACTATGAGTTAGGGTTGTAGTGAGGTTGGGGGTTCGTTGGAGACGTTTTTGAGCGGTTTTGGAACGTTTTCCGGTGACCGGGAGCTCGAAGGAGCTCCGGCCACCGTGTGGAGTGGCCGGCCGACCGTGTGAGGTGGCTGGCCGTGCCTTATGGAGGCTGGCCGGACCTGGCCGGTGCTGGCCGGACCGGGCCGGTGCTGGCCGGACCTCGGGGTGGCTGGCCGGAGATAGGGCTAGCCACCACCAAGGTGGGCCGAGCCCTAGAGGACCCTAGGGCCCACGGCCAAGTGGGTCGAGTGGGGCCCACGTGCTCGGGTGCTCGGGTTTTAGTGTTCGGGTGGTTTAAAACGTTGCCCGGACCATTTATCCTTAACCGAATCGAAATTTGGAATTAAATTGGAAAGGTTGTAATTAACGGGTTTTAGAAACTTTAAACGTTAATTAATCTACTCGGAAGTCGGAATTCGATCCCGTCAAGTGTATTGGGTTCCTTGAACTATTCTAAGACCGTCGAAACGAAAACGGGGGCTTTTGGAGCCCCGGAAGGCCTTTTACAAAACCCAGGCAAATTCGCCATGTCGGGCGAATCGGGCCTTTACGGTTCCTTTATCGACAATGTCGAGCAATTGGGAAGTTTGGGAGTGATCGACATTGTCGGGGTTACGTTTGGGCGTTAAGTTTATTAATTTCCGGTTTATTTCCTGCGAGCTTAAAGTGCATTAAAAATTGTGTTCTTTTAGATCGTGCTGCGGACCGAGGCAAAGGGAAGCTCGGCGAGTGACTGGGATCACATCGAGACTTAGTGGAGCACTTTTGGAGTTTTATACAAGGTAGGGAAAAGTAGCCGTATCTCGGCCCTGACTAGGGAAAGTTACCTGTAGAATTGCATGTGACACCGGGGTGTCGTGGGTTAGTTAGGTTATTGAATATTAGAAAGGCATGATACGGGAACGTACCGATTATTAGAAATGCATGTGACACTTGGTAGTGTCGTAGGAGCAGAGAACTTAGCGTTACTTGAATTACTGGAGGCATATGACCATGCCCGGAGGTTGTTTGTGTAACTAGTGATCTTAGGACTGTTGTAGGCGTTGTTTATGCCGGAGGTTGTTGTGTTTTATTATTGTTGAGTTTTGGGTGGCCATGAGAGCCCGTGTTATTATTGTTGAGTCTTGGGTGGCCATGAGAGCCCGTGTTGTTATTATTGGAGTTTGGGTGGCCATGAGTGCCCGTGGGGTTGTGAACCCGTACTTTACCGTTGGTGTCTTGGGTGGCCATGAGAGCCCGTAGGGTTGTTGAACCCGTGTTTTGGTTGTTGGTGTCTTGGTGGCCTTGAGTGCCTGTGGAGTTGGGTTTGGTGTCGTTACTGTCTGTTGAATTTTGTTTGTGATTGTGTTTGGTTACTTGATACTGGTGGAGGTTGTGTGGTGTAGCTAGCCTCCCGACTGGGATCGGGAGAAGCGGAGAGGTTGTGGGCTAGCTCCCCGACTGGGATCGGGGGAAGGACGCGCGGGTGTGGCTAACCACCCGACTGTGATCGGTGAAGCGGAGAGGTTGTGGGTTAGCCTCCCGACTGGGATCGGGAGAAGTTGCGCGACAGGTCGACCGCCTGGCCCGAATGGGATCGAAAAGGGCGAGAGACAGAGATGGTTACTGAGCAGCTGGTTTGCGATCCTTTGCAATCTTGTTTGGTGTGCGATCCTTTGTGATCTTGGTATTGCGTGGTTGTCAGTCGTGTCTTTGGAGGAGGTCGTCAATCGTTGTGTGGGGTCTACATCACGTGTCCGAGTGTTGAGTCAGTTGAGGAAAGTATTTGGTCGTGTGTGTGTCTTTTGAGTCGTTGTTGGTGTCACCGGCTTTGTCTGCTAAGTATGCCGTAGTCAGTCTGTTATCTGTGGTGGTGAGCGAACGCTCACCCCTAGCTGCTTTTCCTACAGGTACCGTTCGCAGTCTGGACTAGGTGAACTTCTGAAGCTTGAAGCGGGTTTCTGGGTGTTTTGAGTCTAGTGACGTGTACCTCGTTTTTGTCCAAGGGTTGGGACTTGTATGTTTTGAGATGTAAATATTATTCTTTTGTTGAACTAAACTGGCTTTTCAAAGTGAATTATGAAAACAGGTTTCAAGTATTGTATCTTTTTAAATGTTCGCGTCCCGAGTTCGGTTTAATGAAATTGGGGCGTGACAGCTTTGTATCAGAGCTCGAGGTTTCACACCTCGGACTGCACGTCAATTAGGTGGGAGAGTCGAGTCAGTAAAGTCTCGGCGTGCGTTAGGTACGCAAGTCGGAACTCGTGTCTAAACCCGTTAGGATTTGAGTCCTGTTTTGTTATGTACTTGTGCAGTACGGGGTTACTGGCACAGTGTTTGTGTGTTGCTGCGTGAAATGTTTTTTAAACTGTCGCGACTCGACTCAGGAGCGCTCCTGTGGTCGAGCGTGACGGTGTTGAGGTCAAGTGACTACAACGTAGTTCGGGGACGCCTGGACCGGATTGTAACTACCTGATGTCAAGAAATGAGACTTTTAATGGAGTGGAAAAAGTTTTAAAAATTGGTTGGCCCTGTGGGCGTGTTTTGAGTTTGGTTGGCTATGTGGGCGTGTGTGACTTTTGTTGGCCCGGTGGGCGTGTATTGTTGTTGCTCGGCCGTGTTGGCTCATGTTGAGGTCGGTCTTGAGTTGTCGTACTTGTGTTGTTGTTGGCCTTGTCGATTTATGTTTTGGTGGAGGTTTCGCTTACGTATTATTATATTTAAAGTATTAATAGCGTGAGCGGTGTGACGTATTAGTGATAAGTACGTTAGGGTAGACGTGGACCGTGTCAACGTTAGTGAAATTGAACTTGTTATTTCTATATGAGTTCGCAAACTGAACGTTTGCGTGTATCCGTGCAGAGGATACTGACTTATGGCTCGCGGTAGACGCGGACGAGCAGCGGGAACACGGGGTCGGGCGCCCACGCGGGGCCGGTGGGGACGGTCAGCGGGGACACCGGGAAGGGTGCCAACCGTTGGGCCCGCCGAGTACGCGGAGGCTCAGGGCACTCTTGTCGGAGAAGACAGGAGGAGCGACGCGGGACCGTCTACAGGAACACCGAGTGTTCCGCCCATCGCAGACCCTCCCGTCATGACTGCCCTGGATAAGCTGACCAGGACGGTCCAGAGTTTGGTGGCGGTCATCGCCAGCCGAGAGTCGGCTTCACCAGCACCAGAGGCAGATGCGGTCCCGGTGAGGGCCGTTCAGACAGAGGATCATACATCCCGAGCACTACTAGACTTCCTGAAGCTCGGGATACCTACATTTGTCGGGGAGCCGAACCCCGACCTAGCCGAGAGGTGGCTAGAGCAGGTCACGCGAGACCTGGATACACCGGGTGTCGAGGATGGCCGTCGCAGGGTGTCCTTCGCCGCTCACCAGTTGAGAGACAACGCCTACCACTGGTGGGGGCGTGTGAAGGACACGCTCGGGCACGACTACGAGATCTTCCAGGAGGTATTTCTGGCGCAGTACTTTCCCGAGTCGGCTCGGTTGGAGCGACATCGGCAGTTTCTAGACCTGGAGCAGGAGGGGATGACAGTGGCGCAGTACGAGGCCAGATTCATGGCCTTGACCAGATTCGCGCCGGAGATGGTGATGATCGAGGAGAACCGTTGCCTGCGGTTCCAGGGAGGACTGAGGCCGGTGATTCGGAACCAGGTTCTCGCCATGAGGTTGCGGAAGTATACAGACCTCGTAGACACCGCGACGATGGTGGAGCAGGGTATCCAGGATGCGGCCAGGACCCGTGAGGTCCGACAGCGGCCGACCAGCTTTGCAGGGCCATCCGAGTCACGAGACCCGAGGACGCAGAGGACCACAAGGTTTTTCCGACCACCGACTCATCAGGTTGGAGCGAGACAGTGGGGTTCAGTGGCATCAGTTGGGCCAGTTGCGTCAGAGAGGGCGCCGTAGTGTTTTACTTGCGGGCAGCGAGGCCACTTCCGTCGCGAGTGTCCGACGGGAGGAGGGCCCACGATACTGCCAGCGACCAGCCGGACGAGCCAGGGCACAGAGTCGAGAGCCGACGAGATCGGCTGTTTCCGATGCGGCCGGGTTGGGCACACCATTGCGTGGTACCGTGAGCCGTCGAGGGCAACGTCAGCGCAACGACCGCAGCAGTCGCGTACAGTACAGTCGCCCAGGGGTCGTCCTCGTCAGAGTCAGCAGTCTAGATTGTCACAGCCTTCTACGAGCGTACCGATTCCGAGACAGCAGCAGAGTCACGGGTATTCAGCAGCCAGTGCGCCGGTTCAGAGGCAGCAGGCCTCGCAGGGGAGAGTGTATGCAGTCACCGACTCCAGAGCCCCAGGATCTAGCACGTACCGCGAGACCATCCAGGGTACGTGTTTATTGTATCATTTATGGGCATTATTCTTGTTTGATACCGGGGCGTCGCACTCTTTTATTTCTTCGGGTTGTGCCGAGAGGTTGGGGTTGAGTTTAGAGCCGTTGAGTCCACCCCTATGCCTGGACACCCTAGTTGGGGGTGGTGTATCGTTGACTAGAGTATGTCGTGCCTGCGAGATTAGATTCACAGACTATCCTTGCCCTGGGGATCTTATCGTGTTGGGGATGACTACCTTTGATGTGATCTTGGGAATGGATTGGCTGTCGGGGTACCGAGCCAATATCGATTGCTACAGGCGACGGGTGACAGTGACAATGGGTGGCACGAAGGTGACGTGTGTTCTGGGTAGTAAGAGCGGGGTCCTCCTGTCAGCACTGTCCGCTGAGGAGGAAGTATCGGCTGTGCAGAGCCGATAGTTACCGAGAGCGGTATGCGAGTTCCCCGAGGTCTTCCCTGAGGAGTTGAGCGGGTTTCCACCGGTTAGTGAGGTGGAGTTCAGGATTGACCTGGTGCCGGGAACGGCGGCGATATCGATGGTGCCTAACAGGTTTGCGCCGGCAGAGTTGACTGAGCTGAAGCGTCAGCTAGAGGAGCTTCAGCAGAAGGGGTTTATCCGTCCGAGTGCATCGCCGTGGGGAGCACCAGCACTCTTCGTGAAGAAGAAGAGTGGAGAACTACGGATGTGTATAGATTACCGGAAGCTGAACCGGGTTACGGTGAAGAACCGATACCCGATGCCGAGGATCGATGACTTGTTTGACCAGTTGAGAGGGGCGACCTACTTCTCGAAGATCGATCTGCGATCCGGTCATTATCAGTTGCGAGTCCGTGAGGGGGACGTCGCAAAGACTGCATTCCGGACACGCTATGGGCATTACGAGTTCCGAGTGATGCCATTCGGACTAACGAACACACCTGTAGAGTTCATGGACCTGATGAACAACATCTTCCGACCGTACTTGGATCAGTTTGTGGTGGTGTTCGTGGACGACATCCTGATCTACTCGCAGAATGAGGCGGCGCATAAGTCACATCTGAGGGCTGTTCTGACACTACTACGCGAGCATCAGCTATATGCCAACCGGGAGAAGTGCGAGTTCTGGCTCTTTGAGGTGAGATTCCTCGGCCACATCGTGTCCCGTGACGGTATCCTGGTCGATCCGTCGAAGATTGACGCGGTCTCGAAGTGGGCATGGCCCACGAGTGTCTTCGAGATCCGCATCTTTCTGGGGTTGGCAGGCTACTATCGGCGATTCGTCCAGGACTTTGCGCGACTAGCCGCACCGATGACTCTGTTGACGCGCAAGGGAGTCGGGTTCGTGTGGACAGATGACTGTGAGCGTGCATTCGTGGAGTTGAAGACTCGACTGACTACATCTCCAGTATTAATGGTGCCCGAGCGAGGGATCGGTTATGATGTCTACTGTGATGCGTCCGGAGAGGGACTGGGCTGCGTGCTGATGCAGTTGGGCAGAGTTATGGCTTATGGCTCCAGGCAGCTGAAGACGCACAAGCGCAACTATCTTGCCCACGACATGGAGCTAGCAGCAGTCGTGTTTGCGCTAAAGAGCTGGCGATACTATATGTATGGCGAGGGGTTTCAGGTGTTCTCGGATCACAAGAGCCTCAAGTACATATTTTCCCAGCGAGACCTGAACATGCGTCAGCGACGGTGGATGGAGCTACTCGAGGAGTACGACTTCGAGCTACAGTACCATCCGGGCAAGGCGAACGTGGTCGTCGACGCCTTGAGTAGGAAGTTGGTCCTGATGTTGTATCTACTAGAGAAGAAGAATGTCACAAAGATATTAATACAGGTCTCCAGAAAGATGTTGATGTTCATGTTGAAGAAGAGGTCGGCCCTATGGACCTCGATGTTGTTGAGAAGAAACAGAAGAAGAGTAAGGGCATAGATGTTGCCCCTACTACAAGGACAGAGTCCAAAAGAGTCAAGTCTAGAGTTTCTGTAGAAGAAGAAGAAGAAGAGTGGGCTACTCCAATTGACAACCTGAAATAGAAATCAGCAAGCAAGAAGTTCCTTAGTGCCTCTGGTTCTAAGAAATCTTCCAAACCTACCCTACAATTAATTGAGAATCTTCTTCTGAGGAAGAAGAAATTTAAATAGGGGTGTCAATGCCTCTGTTCTGAGGAAAGAAGCTGGTAAGTATTCAAAGAGCTCTACCTAGTGTTTCAGATGCTCCTCTACATAATGTGTCATTTCATAATGAAAACGATGTTCTAAAGTGGGGTATGTGTACCTTCAAAACATCAGCCATGAGAGAAAACTATCTGAGGAAGCTAAGAAGATCAATAAAGTCATGAAGGTCCTACAAGATGCCAACATATTGAAGACTGCCATGGACATTGGTCCATTTTATCCACACCTAGTGAGGGACTTTATCGTCAATCTTACTCCTTGGTTTGATGATCCAGAGGTTCCAGATTACCACTTACTGGTTGTGAAAGGAAAGGGGATAGATGATAGTGAAGATGTTATAATCTCTTACCTAGGAAGTCCAACAACCCAAGTTCAGCAGAAGGGGGCTATTCTTCACAATGTTGCAAAGGAGATCACTAGAAATCTAGTGAAGAAATGGTCAAACGGAAGCTTTCTTCCTCCGACCTCACACATGTGTATTTCACCCTCTTCAAGATTGGATTAGCTAATTGGGCACCATCATCTCATGGATAAAAATCACTCCAGAATTGGCTCGACTTATCTATGTCATAGTTATGTCATCTCCCTTGAAATTTGGCACATTTTTTATGGTCCAAATCTCTCGTCATGCAAAATCATTTTCCAAAAAAAATGTCTATTGGGTTCCCTTCCCTAAATTTTGGACTAATTTTGAGCCAGCATCCCAAACTACTAATGAAGTATGATGTTAAGGGGAAGAAGCCTGCAATGCTGACCTTCAACAAGAAGCACTTCGAAGGCACACATGTTTGTGAAGTCGTCCGTACATCTAGCAAGAAGGCTCAGAGAAGCAGCAACTCAAGAGGTCCTTGTCTTTTTCGAACGATCATTGAAAAGTGCATGATTCAATCATAACCATGGACCAGCACAAGAAGATACTTGAAGACCTTCTCCAAGATTTATAAGCAGGACAAGATGTCAAGGGAGATGTGGTTCTAGATGACTCCTCAACCAAATTTGACGCAATTTGAAGTTATGTGTTTCTCTACCACCATATTGATGCTATTTTTTTGATGGATTTATGTTTTGAACACTTATTTCCTTGGTGTTTGTCTGAGCTTATGGTGGTTGATGTATTATGACACTATGTATACTCTGCTCCGTGACATTGACTTTGTTTTGGATGTGATGCTGTCTTGTGGTGTGTTTGGATTAGCTACCACTTCACTGCTTTCATTTCTTTATTTAGAAGTCGTTGTTTTTCTATCTTTGCCAAATTTTTGAGGTAATCAAGGGGAGTAGATATTGTGTTTCCATGAAGCATGCTGGTGGTATTTGAAGATATCTATCTATTTTGAATGAGTCGACATGCATTTTGGATAAAGAAGTTGTTAAGAATATATTTTTTAAGAGGTTGTGTTTTAGTCAATGCATGTTAGAAGATTTTGATCATACTTTTTTCATCCCTTGAGTTGAAGACGTTGAAGTCCTTGCCTACAAAAATAGTCAAGGGGGGAGATTGTTGTTACATCTAGGTTGGTCATTTATGTGTCAAGCAAGATGTTGTTCAAGATGTGGATTAACAAAGATAGATAAGATGTCTGAGAAAATGTCATCGAACATCTTTCACGCATCCGATGTTGAAGATGTGTTTCATAATTTGAAGATACTTCTGCGATAGAGATCTGATCTATTTAGGAAGTGTTCTGGTGTAAGGAAACTTGGAATATTCAGCTTGACTGAAACTCTAAGGATAATGAAACCCTAGGAGGCACGATTACAAGTTGCATGAGCTATAAAACGTAAAGACCGATTAAGAGCTCTGTCCCGAGAATTATCGTAATTATTGACTATTTGTTGTCTGTGAAAACTATTTGTTCGTTATTCTTTGTTTATAGTTGCAGTGCTCCTAAGCATGTTGGACTAACGTGTTGGGAAGATGAATGTGTTGAAAAAGAAGAACATTGTTGTTCTCAAACACTATTCGTAATTAAATGAGTGGCTGGGTTATGTTTGCGTGGTTGAAGATTCACGAATAACCTCTATAGAACAAGGACTTATATGAGACTAAACGGCTCGAAGAGTGGAATCGAGAGCAGATCTCGTATTCAGGGGTGTCTTTGAGATAGGTTTGCACTTGTAGTAATAACATAAGGTTTGATCTATGATGATCTGAGACTTGTATGTTCTAATTTATTAGATATAGTGAAACCTTTCCATTAGCGGAGTACCCCCAAATGTAGGTGATGATGCACCAAACTAGGTAACAAACTTGTGTGTCCTTATTGTTCTTGTTTAGTATATTATTTGTGTCTCCATACTGTTATAAAGTAAGGTATCTATCAACAAGTCTGAACATTGTGTAAGACATCTTGCTATTGCACCTAACTAGAATTTCACAAAAAATAGAGTATTGTTTTTTATTTTTTAAAGAACTACAATAATTAATAAAGAAAAAAATGTTTTAAAAATTAAAGAAAATAAAATTAATAAAGAACAAAATATTTTTTAATAAAAAATAATGACATTTAATGAAAAATAGAAAAATAATAATATGAAAAACATAATTAATGAAATAAAAGAAAAGAATAAAAAATATTAATGAATTTTTTAAAGATTAAAGAAAATAATGAAGAAGAACAAATATTTGTAGTGGTAAATCTGTTAAATTTGAAACACAGAGAAGGGTGTCATTGACATTTCATATTTGCAGGAGTCAATGGCAAAGGTTTTTGACAATTTAATGGTTAATAAGGGGTATTTTGAACATTTGACGTCAATTGGATGGAAAGTTATAGCGTTGGACTAATTAAATTGAAAAAAAAATTTAGGGTGCCTAAAACGAACAAAATTAAATTAGGGGTAATGTGAAAAATGTCGATAGTTAAGTGGTGTTATGTGTAATTTTCTCTTATTTTTGTCCTTCAATTTTTTTTGTTATCATAAGAAAACATATAACATAAGGGAAAGTGATCCTTCTTGCTTCTTTTTCATCTTTTAATCAACCAATGTATGTGATTTTTTTAGCACAATAAACGAGCATTTTATTAATAAAAAGTGGAAAGGCCGTAAAGACCGTACATGCTTATAATTAACTGAACTAGGATGAGATACAGCTTCAGTGACGGCCGGATCACTAATCATATATCTAATACCCCGGACCGATCCAGAGAGAGTGTAGGGGGTTGTTCCATATTCCAATTGTGTGGAGTACAAATTATCCTGTGAGCTTCCACCGTCTCGACTTAATCGATACTGGTGTGTCAGACCGGGCGGTAAAGAAATATGCCAGGGGAAGCAGGAGGCTGGGAACTAGAGCGTATTTGATTCATCGGGGCTGGGGTATGGCTCCTCTATGATACCTCGAGGTGCCCTAGGCAACATATGGCGACCCGCGAGGCAGTTGATCGTGCCTCGCTCTTGTCCTCTCGAGGCCATTTATCGCTGAAGTGTATGTGGACTCCATCATGTCTTGGGTGGGGGTCTCAGAACCATCCATTTCTAGAGAGGAGACGTACCACCGAGGCTCTACCGGTCCCAGACTGGAGGGGGAGGCTCCATGGCTTTTGGGGGATGGGTACCAACTAGTTTCTTCTCGGCTTGCCCTCATGACCGGCTCCGTAGGCTGCACGGTCCCTTGATTGTGTTTTCTCTCGATATCGGGGTAGGGATTACTCCCAAGCTTCGTGTATTAATAGAGCAGAGTGTCTAATGCCACCCGGAGTCGCAGCAACATCGTCGTCGTTCGTGGTTCTTGGTCAGGGTCATGATCCTCCGATGCAGGCATGATAGGCTCAAAGAAGGTGTGTTCATAGTGATGGATTGAAAATCATTGGTAGGGAGCACCGGAGGAGGACCAACGGTCCCGAACGACTAGTGATCTCGGAACGGGCGGCCGATCTCCCGTTTCTTCGTAGCGTACAATGGTTTGGTCTTGTCGAGACTAGGTTCGTAGTCATCCGACTTGCCTTGATTGGGCCCTGGTTCCTTACGTAAACAACGACAAGAGTAGAGGTCCAACAGGGAACGAGATCCTCTTCAAGGGCCGTAACAATCTTGCGGCATGGTGGTTGGGTTCTTGGTTTTTAGTGGGCAAGGTGGGTAGCGGGGTGGGGATACTTCATTTCTTGTGGGGAAAACGACGATCAGTGGAGAGGTCATCAGAGCCACCCCGTGAGATGATCCAGGATCTCTGTGGGCTGATCGGGTAGTGGTTTGGCGCTGAACCGGTAGGCGGGATGTTAGGACAGAGGCTAGTGAGCGTGATGATCTAGCGTCCATGGTGGCTGATGGATCGGGGACGAGAGACGTCTCGAAAGTGGTCGATGGAAGTAGAAATGATTTGGAGCGAAAATGGTGTTTTGAAAATTGAGAGGGACTCTAGAAGGCACGATTTGCAATAACAAATATATGTGATTAAGTTATTTTTAATGTGAAAATTATGACCTAATTTTAATTGTCCTGAAGTAACAATTATACGAGTGTAACAAGGAATTTTTAATCTTTATTGTCCCTACCTTTGTTAAATTTATTGTGAAATATCAAATCTACTCTTATACATGAAAAAAAAAATTAAAAAATTAAAAAGATACAGGGGCACTTCATACTATTAACCGATCTAAATCATCCAATTTGAAAATCTAGTAAAAGTTGATTTTCAGTATTAATCATCCAAAAATAAGTATAAAATTTAACAAAAAGGTAATTTGTTAACTCTGGCTCCTTTGATTTTTTTTATTGTCTCAATCTTTTTTAATATATTTAATTTTAGAATTTTCAATATTCTATTTTTTAAATTTAAAATATCGATTATTTTTTCATATTTTGTAACTCATGTTTCAGAATTTTATGTAGGATATTCCAAAAAATTAAATATGATATTCTAAAAAGTTTTTTTTTTTGAAACGGGTAACCGGAGATTTCATTAATGCCAAAAGGCAATCATACAGAAAGACGCGTGACCGCCTTGGGTTCCAGATATCTGTCCGGCCGACCGTAGCTAGCCTGGCGCTCATGTACCCATAATTTTAGCCCAGAAGAACTCATGGGCAACAACTCAAGACAACTCCCTACCGACGTTTCAACATGCGTTACACGGAAATAATAAACCAAAGTCCTAAACTTATTCGACCTAGCACAGTCCCAAGTGGTTAATCGACTTAGCACAGTGGATAACCAATAACTTATTCGACCTAAAACATGAAAAGAAATTAGCACACAAACGAAAGAGCAGACTACCAAAACTGTGATGCCAGGTCTTCTAGGCCTCGTGCCATTGGAGCGATCTGGTATCGTCAATTCTTCGTCTTGATTCGCCCTGCTATTTCGAAGTAGTGCAGAAGGCGAGAGCATCGATTCGATCCGCAGCGGTTTGATCGAGATCGAGGGTCCCGACTTCTAGTGTCGTGGAGGCAGATCCCGTCTTATCGGCCTTCCTCCCGGATCCCAGATCCGTCGGGGGAACGGACCCATGCCGGCGATAGGTGGCACGACGCATGGAGCCCGTAACCCGGAGAGTGGCAGGAGGGCCACGGTGCCTGCGAGACGTCCGGGCAACAGGACGCGGGGCGAGAGAGCGGCTGGTGGACGGAAATGGACGACGATGACGACAGCGGCGGACCCGAAGTCGGGTAGACATGATCTCACCTGGAGGCAGTGGAGAACCTTGAAGCCGGGGCTTCGATGGTGGAGGCATGGAATTGCCATGGAGGAGGCTGGCGGTGGAGCGGTGGCGACGACGGTAGAACCTTAAAAAGGTTAGAAGAGGAACCTCAACGAGGTTGTTTCGAGAGCTTTGAGTAGTTTAAGGTAGAGGCTTCAATGGTGGAGAAGGAGGGGGAAAGAGGGAGGAGGCTGCGCAGAGCAACCCCTGGGGTTTTTTTCATGAGTATTTATCGATTCTTTATATTCTAAAAAGTTTATATCAGGTATTTTAGAAATTTTCTATCGGATGTTCAACCCTTTCAATGACTTTTCTTAATTATAAATTCTTTTTCAAGATTTTTTTATATGGTGTTTAAGAACTTTACACTTAGTGTTTCAAAATTTTACACTTATTATATAATAGGGAAAATTACACATAACTTATCTTATTATTGTCTTTTTTTCATATCACCACTTTAACTATTTTTTTGACATTTAACCGCTTTAACTTCCTTTTTTTTTCAGTTTGGTCCAACGCTGTTAACTTTCCATCCAGTAGACGTCAAATATCGAAAATACCCCTCACTAACCATCAAATTTTCAAACTCATGTCATGGTTTCAAAAAAATCTAAATATTTTAAAATTGAAATATCCAAACTAATCTTATATATCCTTCAAATTTACAAAATCTACCATCAAGATTGTTTTCTTTATTAATTTTTGTTAATACTTTTTTCATATTTTTATTATTATTTATTACTTTTTTTAGTTTAATTATTGTTTTATAATTTCTTAATACTGTTTTTTTTCAGAAATTATTTATTTCTTTTTTTTTAATTTTTATAAATTATTTAATTTTAAAAAAAGTCATTAATTCTAAATTTATTTAATTTCTAATTAAAACAAATTACTTCTCATTACTATTATTTTTTGAACTCTAATTTCATTTTTATTTCTCGCCGCTTCTCCTTCAGATGTGTAGATTGTTGTTCCCCACAACTCTAGATGAAATGCATCTTGTAAAGACCGGCTAAATTGAAAGAAGCAAAATTTTATTTTCAGCGACTTGGAACGTCGAGGTTGGAAAAACGAGTTGAAAATCGTAATCGTTCGAAAGAGAAAAAAAAGGGAAAAGAAGGGTTTGGGCTGGACTGGGCCGGTCAGAGAGCCGGGCTCAGCCCAACCACGCGAACCAGGCCCACGGGTGCGAAGCCCACGCCACCTTACCTTCTCCTTCTTCACGCGACTTCGCACGCGAACCGAGACAACGCCGCTCCTCTTCTCCTTCGATTCTCTCTCTCCCATCTCAGATCTCTCTCTCACGCTCCCTCGACTCTCCATCGCAGCACCACACATCGCCGTC
Source organism: Erodium maritimum (assembly GCA_963921825.1). Classification (NCBI taxonomy): domain Eukaryota; kingdom Viridiplantae; phylum Streptophyta; class Magnoliopsida; order Geraniales; family Geraniaceae; genus Erodium; species Erodium maritimum. The sequence goes on from OY997588.1 coordinate 117,200,577, forward strand.
GTCCTCTCATCCTCGTGCGAACCAGACCTCACCAACAACGAGAGCTGGACGCCAAGACGGAAACCCCTCGTTCCAGTTCGATTTCACGGACTCACACCTCGCCGGCGACGGAGACAGCGCTCGGGTTCGTACTCCCTCGCGTCCCGTTCGTCTTCTCCGACCACTCCCCTCCAGAAGACCCTCGGAACCGAGTTCGGTTTGGGGCGAGCGTCGATGGAACGACGCTGGCCGGAAATCATCACAGCTCGTACACCGGCGAGCCTTGTTCCTCACCAGATCTGAGAGGGAAGAGGCACTAGACCGCGCGTTAGCCACCGCCCTGGTCTCGCCGGAGTTCTGGTGTCTCTCCCTGCCATCTTCGCCCTCCTCAGAGTGGTGTGCCGCCGTCCGCCGCCGTGACGCGACCGAAACCCTCGCCGGAGCAACCTCGAGCACGGCCAGACTTCGGGGCTGTCTGAATCTCGAGCTTTGGGTCGAAGACGGGCCCTGTGACAGACGGGCCTTGGGCCAGAAGTTTGGGCCGAGGATGGCCTTGGTCCGAGACAACGTGGGCCTGGAATCGGCCTTGGGTCCAGGTTGGACTCGGGCTCGAGCCTGGATCAGAGCCGGGTCTGGCTCGGATCTGGGGCCAGGTCTGGGTCAGACTTGGATCCGGATTCGGACCGGTTCTGGTCCGGGTATGGACCGGGTTTGGGCTCGGATCCGGGTCAAACCGGTTTTAAAGAATTTAATTTTTTTTAAATCAGATTAATAAATTGATTTAATTTTAATAATAAGAGGACCTTGGACTACACCGATCTGATTGGACCTCTTTTATCTGTTAAACCCAAACTGGACTCCGCCCGAGAAGACCGGAGCTAAACCCGAGAGCTTGGATTTCGCCCGAGAAGACGGAGTTGGCCCGGTCGTCAGCAGCTAGGAGACGCAGCTGTTGGTTCGTCTCAAGGTAGGGAAAAGTACTAAACCCATCTGATAATTTAAATAAACGCTAATAGCATGCCTACATGATAATTAATAACCGGAAAGGTCATAGATTGCATATAGGATGAAATTCACTAGAATAACCGTATTTCGATTATAACAACAAACGGACGAGTCTTAGTATGCATATAGGATGCGATCCACTAGTTTAACTCGCTTTCAATACTTGGGAATTGCCGTGTTGGTAAATGGCCGTGATGAGCCTTAGGATTGGTTGTGTTTGCCTCACATGTCGTGCTTGCTTAGCATTTAGGTTAAGATAAGAGTCTAATTAAGCTAGATTAATTGTGATGCTTTGATTGATTGAATGCTTGAATGAATGCTTGAATGAATATTTGAATGAATGCTTGAATGAATGTGGAGTGTAATTGATTGTGCTGAATGGTATGATCGGGTGAGTGATAGACCGATGGATCATGATTGGTAAGTTAGACCGGTAAGTGTGATTGTTAATGTGAATTCTTGTGGTGTGTTGTGGTAATATTGTGAGTTGCTAAGCTATGACTGCGCTATAACTGTTTGGTAAGTTCCCCTATTATGGGTGATCCTACGTTAAGGTGTGTCTACCTTCCGACTAGAAGTCGGTAAAGCGTGCTACGATTCTGTGATAAGGTGTACCTACCTTCCGACCGGGAGTCGGTAAAACGTGTTGTTGACAGTATTAAGGTGTGCCTACCTTCCGACTGAGTGTCGGTAAAACGTGCTGTGATTCTGTGATAAGGGGTGCCTACCTTCCGACTAGGAGTCGGTAAAACATGATATTGCCAATGACAAGGTGTACCTACCTTCCGACTAGGAGTCGGTAAAACGTGCTAGATGCCAGTAACAAGGTGTACCTACCTTCCGACTAGGAGTCTTTAAAACGTGTTATTTCCAGTGGCAAGGTGTACCTACCTTCCGACTGAGTGTCGGTAAAACGAGCTATGAATTGTGGTCGGTTGTGCCTTCCCTCCGACCGAGTGTCGGTAAATTGTGCTATGGCTGTAAGACCCGATCTATTAAGGAGGATGTATTGTGTGTGTATTGTTAATGATTTATTGTGTGATGGTTATTGCTTTGTGTGTATGTATGATTGATGTTCGTTGTTCGTTACGGGAGCCCCAATGACCGTGTCTCCTAGGGACCGAGGGGAAGTTGATATGATGTACCAGTTAGGGTACATATCAGTGTTTGAGAGTTGATATTTGTGTATCGGATTTGAATGTTACTTTAATCATTTTCCTTATTACATTCGTTATCCTCCGTTGATCTCCTTGAACGTTACCTTCTTTAAGGCTTTGGACCCTATTGACCTATATTACAGCACTTTTGTTTAATCGTTCAAACTTATGAACTTGAATACTTGTACTATTTGATTTTACACTTTAACGAGGTTATTTTGCTTTATTGTTTTCCCTACTGAGCGTAAGCTCATCCCCTGCTTGTTTTATTGTTTGCACAAGTTTCCTTCTTGAGTAGTTCCAAAGGTGATCTCAAGGCTCGGGAGATCTTTGGGATTTGAGTTAGAGACGTATAGACGGTTTATGTATTTTGTTATTAATTGTCAAACAGAGCTGTTGACTCTTGTTTTTGGTTTTATTCAATCTACAATATTTCATATTTCGTATTCCTTTAATTGCTTATATTCTTTATCTTCAGTTCACGTCTCGAGTCCGGTCAAAACCGGATTCGGGGTGTGACACATCTCAACTCCAAACTCAGTTTACAAAAGATGAAAAGATGTAATCATATTCATCATCTTAATTTCCATTTATTATCCTGTCAGGACTCTAAATGATATGGGGCCAAATTACAAAGGAAATGGGCTTGTGGTTGACAGCCCAGACGAGAAAGAGAAACCAACTTATCCAGACTCCCTCGTTTTTGGGAAGGAGCACACGTTCTCGTGAAGACGACCAAGTAGCCATTGTAGAAGAAGCAGAACAGAGCAGGCCTCAGTTGCAGACAAAGCCTGATGAAGAAAGGGGCATCCTTAATGTAGTTTGTAGTATTATAGTTGTAGAAAGGGAGTAGTTAATATTGAGAAAATTATAGGAAAGCACCTTGATGCAAGGTGTTCCAAACCTGAAGCAGGTTGTGGGTTTTCTGTAATTGGATCATCTCGTTTTACAATTCAATCAAAGCAATTATAGCCTATTATTTGCGTTCAAATTATTAGAATTATTTCATTGTTATCAGAGCTTACAGATCTAGTGACCCATGGAAGAAGTTCCAGAAATGACCTAGCAGAACATCGTTTCCATTGCTGGGAAAGTCGACGGGATATAAATCCAAGTCCGTACTAACCTCCAAGGTGTTCAAGCAAAGAAGGATTTGATGCACGTCGGACAAGCCGAGCTCAAGGCTACGTTGGATCAAATCCTCGCCCGTCTCCCAGCCTTACATAACCCCAACCAAGCCTCCACAAGCCATATAGACGACAACCTAGAGGATCACCGTACACCAGATTCAGGACTCTATATGCCACCGTTCAGATCAGATTCCCCATACCAGAACTACCCAACCTCATATCCATCCCAACACAACGCACCCCATCCTGCCCGAGAAGATCTGGAAACTCCTTCGATTCCACAGAACCTTCCCAATAACAACAATCAACACAACCACACCCCAAACATAACTTTTCCCAGTTTCGATGGCACAAACCTTTCGGTTTGGATCCAAAAGTTCCCTTCCTACTTTTCATTCTACAACATCGAGGAGAATTTTAAAGCTCGCCTGGTCTCGTTACATTTCTCCAGGAAAGCAGAGTCGTGGTATTTGATGTACTAGAAAGGAAGAGAGAATATCGCGTGGGAGGATTTTATTCGGTACATGGCTTGGAAGTTCGAAGCCCTGGGCCACGACGATGCCGTCATCGAGTTCTTACAAATGAGCCAATCAGGTTCGGTATCGGAGTTTGAGGATCGATTCGATGCAGCCAGAGCTATGGTCCTAAACGAGCACCCAAATCTCAACGAAAGGTTCTTCACTTCGAGATTCATCGCCCAGTTGAAACCTTCCCTCCGACCTGGAGTCCGGCAGCTTGATCCAACTTCCGTTCAACATGCCATGAGGCTCGCCAGGTTCGAAGAGATTAAGCAAGGAAGGGGACCCACTCAAGCAGCCACGCTGGCAAAGGCTCCCATTCAATACCATCAAAGGACTCGGGCATATCAACAAAATACAAATGGTCCTCATCCCAGACAAACATGCCTACAAGTAACAAGACCGCGAACTAACAAAGAGAACACGTGGCCGAAAGTAGACCAGACTTATCTACGAGATCGGCACCGGAGAGGATTATGTTTCAACTGCCCAGCACCATACACTAGAGAGCATCGACTCACATGTCCGAATCGAAATCAGCCTTTTATGTTAAGCCAATCAGATGATGAAGGAGACGATGACCTCCCAGAGTCCCCCGAGCCAGAGAATCAAGCAGACAATAGAACTGATGCTCTAGGAAATCTGGAAGAGATAATCGAAGTAGAGGAGAGAATCTGCGCTATTGGGAACGAAATGGGTCAAGCGAGAAGTAAAACCATGAGGATCAAAGGAGAAGTAAAGGGCCTTACCATCTCAATTTTGGTGGACACGGGAGCGACCTCATCGTCCCTAGATGAAAACATGGCCAAGAAATTGAAGTTGTATCAACGAGTTATCAGAACCAGAAGCTTGCGCCTCACAAATGGTAAACGGTTTAAATTTAATTTGAGTTGTTCAGTTACTTGTACCATTGCAGGGGTAATGTTTGAGGGCTCGTATTTGGTCATGCCATTGGGGGATTGTGAGTAACTCTGGGAGTTGACTGGCTTGAGTGTGTAAACCTAGTACAATTCGACCACATTCATCGTTCCATCACCATTTGGGTTCACAACAAACCAATTGTGCTGAAGGAAGAAGGGAATAACCAATACCCAAGGCTCGTGAATTTCACTATCTTTCAACGAGAAGCTAACCAGGGCAACGATCTATTACTCGGGCAATTATGTAGAGCTGAAGCAGTTGAGCTACATCAACAAAAGAATCGTTCTCAATGTCAATCCGAATAACTGGAAAAGCTCCTCAAGGCATTTGATGATGTATTCAAACCCCAAAACACCTCCCACCAAAAAGAAATTTCTACCACAACATCCCTCTCCTGCAATGCTCTAACCCACTCTCAATTCGCCCATACAAACTGAGCCACGAACAAAAAGGAGTAGTCAAAAATATGGTGAGGAAATGCTAGAAGCAGGGATTATCCAAAACAGCACTAGACCCTTCTCTTTCCTAGTTATTTTGGTGAAAAAGAAGGACGGGGTGGAGGTTCTGTGTAGACCATCGTAAGGTGAATGATATGACGATCGAAGATAAATTCCCCATCCTTTCAATTTACGAGATGCTCGATGAACTGAGTGGGAGTTCCATCTTCTCCAAGATCGATCTAAGATCAGGGTATCACCAAATTTTTCTGAAGGAAGGAGAAGAAGAAAAACGGCTTTCATGACACACCACGACCACTGGGAGTGGAAAGTCATGCCGTTCGGGCTCACTAATGCCCCAGCGACCTTCGAAGCGCTCATGAATGACATCTTCCAAGGCTTCCTCAGGAAATTCGTCTTAGTATTTTTTGACGATATTTTGATTGATAGTAGGATATGGGAGGATCATCTTGAGCATATGAGACTAGTGTTGGCGGTCTTAAGGAAAGAAGTACTATATGAAAATCTCTCCAAGTGCGAATTCGGAAAGGATTCGGTCGAATATTTGGGTCATCTAATCTCAGCCCAAGGAGTTGCAACAGACAAGAAAAAAATGGAAGCCATGGTGGAATGTCCAGTGCCAATTAACCTTAAGGGTTTAAGGGGATTCCTAGGGCTTACGGGATATTACACAAAGTTTATTCGAGGTTATGGGATCATTGCCAAACCTATAACAAATCTTCTCGAGAAGGATTCATTTAATTGGAACAAGGAAGCCCAGTGAAGCTTTGACAAGCTGAAGCAAACCATGTTGACTACACCTGTGTTGAAATTACTTGAGTTTGAAGAAAAAATCGTTGTAGAAACCGACACATGTGATTCGGGAATTGGCATGGTATTAGTGCAGAAGGGTGGACCTATAGCCTATCCAAGCAAATCTTTGGGACCGAGAAATTGTAGCCTATCCACATACGAAAAAGAGCTTCTCGCAATTGTCTTGGTAGTCAAGCAATGGCAACACTATCTACAAGGATCCTCCTTCGGCATAAGAACCAATCACCAACCTCCCAAGTTTCTATTGGAACAAAAACTCTCTACCTCCTTCCAACAGAAATGGCTCACAAAATTGCTATGGCTTAACTAGACAATAGAGTACAAGAAGGGCAAAACGAACAAAGTTGTTGATGCACTTTCAAGAGCTCTTGTGATTGAGAACAATGCCATAAGCATGGTAGTTCCGGAGTGGATGAAGGAAATAGCTGAAAGCTATATTGGGGATGAGGAAGCAAAGTGTCTGCTGATCCAAATGAAAATTACACCCAGGTTACTGCCAGGTCATCAACTGAAACATGTAGTGATATTTGTGGGAGGAAAAGTGTATGTGGGAAACAACAAGGATATCAAAGGAGAAAAATTAATTGAAGTATTGCACTCCTCAGCTCTAGGAGGACATTCAGGAACCAAAGCCACACTAAAAAGAGCTCAGAACAATTCTTTTGGTCGAATATGGGGAAAGAAATCAAGAGCTTCGTGAAGGAATGCAAGGCATGCCAGTGTTGCAAGGGGGAAAATGTCGCTTATCCAGGGCTATTGCAGCCTCTGCAAATTCCTACAGGTCCTTGGAAAGAAATAGCTATGGACTTCGTGGAAGGACTGCCAAAGTCAGGAGGGTTCGAGTGCATCATGGTTGTGGTCGACAGGTATTCAAAATACATGAATTTTATAACAATTCGCCACCCTTATACGGCTGCCACTATCGCTGAGATATTTCTAAACAATATTGTCAAACTTCATGGGATCCCAGACTCAATTGTATCAGAGCGGGATAGGGTATTTATTAGCTCTTTTTGGAAGGAGCTTTTCGCCATCTTAGGAACCCAACTGAAGATGTCCTCAGTATATATTATCAAACAGATGGGCAGACGGAGCGATTGAATCAATGTATAGAGAATTACCAGAGGGTGGTGGTACATCAGAGACCAAAAGAATAGGGGAAATGGCTCGGGTTGGCCGAGTATTAGTTTAATACCAGCTATCACAACTCATTAAAATTGACTCCCTTTGAGGTTGTGTATGGATACTCTCCGAGAACTGAATTTGACTTTGGTAGAAACAAAAGTGGTTGTAGTGGAAGAATTCATCCGAAATCGAGCAAGTATTTCTCAGATGCTCAAGGATAATTTGACAACAGCCCAGGAGAGGATAAAGACGCAAGCTGATAAAAAGAGGTCGGAAAGATAGTTTGTTGTAGGGTATTGAGTCTTCCTCAGGTTACAGCCATATCGCCAAACATCTATAGCCCTAAGAAAAAATTTAAAGCTAGCTGCAAGGTACTTTGGACCTTACCAAGTTGTCGAAATAATTGGGCAGGTCGCTTACAAACTCAAATTATCAGAGGGAGCAAAGATACACCCGGTATTCCATGTTTAACTACTGAAAAAGAAGTTTGGTAGCCATCACAAATAAGTAACACAACTACCCAAAATTGGAGAAGATGGTTAAGCCAAGGTAGCCCCATTTGCGATTCCGAAGCTTAGGTTGATTCAAAAAAATCGAGAAGCTTGTGCTGAGTACCTAATCCAATGGAATCCATATTGCGCAGAAGATGTGACATGGGAAGACGCCCCTTCATTTCGAGCTAAGTTCCCTGAGTTCGTTATTCCAGACTTGAGGACAAATATTGCTGAAGGATGAGGCATTCTCAGGGCTCTAAATGATATGGGGCCGAATTACAAAGGAAATGGGCATGTGGTTGATGGCCCAGACGAGAAGGAGAAACCAGCTTATCCAGACATCGTCGTTTTCGGGAAGGAGCACACCGTTCTCGTGAAGACGACCAACTAGCCGTTGCAGAAGAAGCAGAACAGAGCAGGCCTTAGTTGCAGACAAATCTTGATGAAAAAAGGGACATCCTTAATGTAGTTTGTAATATTATGGTTGTAGTATTAGTAGACCCAGTAAGGGAGTAGTTGGTATTAAGAAAATTATAGGAAATTACCTTGAAGCAAGGTGTTCCAAACCTGAAGCAGGTTGTGGGTTTTCTGTAGTTGGATCATCTCGTTTTTCAATTCAATCAAAGCAGTTATAGCCTACTATTTGCGTTCAAATTATTAGAGTTACTATATTATCAGTTATCAATATTCATCATTGACCTTCAATGGCCCAATCCTTGACACAACCACCACATCGCCGACCCATCAAAGACACTATAAATTTGCAATCGAGATTTGGAAGAAAAAAAACTAGATCCCTGTAGAAATCCCAATCGCTGCTTCACCCTCGAGTATGACTTCGACAGATTTGAAGAAGGTAGGTTTTTAGCTGATTTCATACCAAATTCATTTTGAGGCCCTTTTTGGAAAATGAATCATATAAATCAATAATCAACGCGCCATCAATTTTTCAATGTTTAAAACTAACCTTCCCAAGTATAACTATATTTCACATCACATTCCAGTGTCTTGTTTCATTTCCAAATTGAATAATAACTCTGTGTATGACGAAACCTATCTCCTAAATCCCCAAACCCAGATTCAAACTCATTTGTCGATTTGCGGTGGAAATTGATCATAGGAGAGGCGAACCCATTCGCGGCGGCGATAAGCCAACGAGGCGTCTGTAAGTACTAGAATCAGTGGGCGGCTCAGACTGGGTGGGTCGATAGTGTACGGGTGAGGTTCCCTGAACCGTGGCCGGACTTACATGGATGATGTGTAAAGTCTCGGAGATGAACAATACCCCAAATCTTACCGGAGACCACCGCAGGAACACGCCCCTCTCCTTGGCCGAGTACATAAGCAATAGTTATGGCATTCTTGTTGAGAGAAAATGAAGAGGCGTGGTGTAGTTTAAGAGGAAGAAGGAGAGATATGGAGTAAAAAGAAGAGATAAGGGTAATTTAGGTAGTTTTGGTTTTGAATGTTAAAAGGTAGGGTAGGTTGAACATTTTGGATGGAAAATGACTAGAATGAAAAGAAAAAAAACAAGTTCGAAGAGTTAGATGTAAAAAAAATAGTGAATGGGTGATGTGATAAAAGGCGATATGATAAGATAGGTTATGTGTAATTTTTCCTACATAATAATATAATATTATAGCAAATGTGACGAGGTCTCATATATAGGTGCAGTTTAGTGCATATTTTCCGCATATTAATCGTTCATTCCCTTAGATAAGCATAGATTTCATGTTTTCCTTTTCGTATAAAAATTGTTAGTCCTCGTTTGCATCTCCACTATAGGTTAGTTATAGTGGGAGCTCAAGAGCGTTATTGGATTTGAGCGAATACTCAAAGACCGAGCCAAGACAAGGTGAGCACGTAGAAAGCAGTTGAGGGAAGCTCGAGCCAACAAACCTGGATGCCCCATGACGCCCTACGGTTTTAGCAAAGAAAAGGACACGGAAAACATATCGATCGTCAAGTAGTATTTTTGGAATTTAAGTTCCGGAATATCGTACCCAAGGGAGCACAAGACTATAAATTTCCATCTTAAGTAAACAATAAACAATAATCGAAATGTGATCAAGTATTTAGTCAAATCAGACGAGATTAGAATCAAAGAAAAAACAATCGAGGGTATGGGTTCATAGAGATCATGTCCACATATTGAACATCAACAATTATTGTGAAGTTGACTATTATACGGACAATGAATTATCTCTTAAACTAGTCATAACTTCGTATGAATCAATGTTCTAAATAACGGTCGCGGTGAAACAACAGCGAGGTGACCTTTAAGGTGATTTACATTTAACGAGGAGATCTCGACAAATCGTGGTTTGTATCAACTATATATGTATATATATAGGGAAGCTTTCACGTGCGAACCCCTCTTAAAATGTGAACCTGCGAACTCAACAACAACATGACACGGTTCACGCTTAGAAATGTTCATCTTTTTTTTCCCACCAAGTTTATTAATTTAATTTTTCCTGCTTCGTTTCAACTTCAATTTAATTTTTTTTTGCGCCAATATTTTTCTTTTTCCAAGAGCTTTCTAACAAGTAGTGGATTGCATATATTTTGATGTGTGTTTTGATACGTGTGTTGATATGTGGACATAAGTGCAAAAGTGTGATGTGGTTTGCAAATATAGGGTTTGTGGTTTGAGAATATAGTATATGTGGTTTGAGAATATAGTATATGTGGTTTGCGAATATGACATATATGGTTTGCGAATATAGTATATGAGAATATAGTATATGTGATTTGAGAATATAGTATATGTGGTTTGCGAATATGACATATATGGTTTGCGAAAAGTGTGATGTGGTTTGAGAATATGATATATTCGCAAACCACATCCCGTATATCCTCAAACCACTTCACTTATGCTCTCAAACGACATTCATCATATCCTCAAACTCATATCACTCATATTCTCAACTCATGTGTCTCATATTCTCAACACACTTCACTTACAATCTCAAATAACACACCTCATATTCTCAAACCAACTTACCTCATATTCTCAAACCATATCTTTCATATTCTCAACTCGTATCACCATATTCTCAAACCACAACCCCTATATTTGCAAACCACACCACAATTTTCTCAAACCACAACCCCCTATATTTGCAAACCACACCACACTTTTCTCAAACAATATATACCACATTCTCAAACCATGTCACTGTTATTTGCAAACCATATATGTCATATTCGCAAACCACATATATCATATTCTCAAACCACATCATACTTTTCGCAAATCATATATGTCATATTCGCAAACCACATATACTATATTCTCAAACCACATATACTATATTCTCAAACCACAAACCCTATATTTGCAAACCACATCACACTTTTCTCACTTATGTCCACATATCCACACACGTATCAAAAAACACATCAAAATATATGCAATCCACTACTTGTTAGAAAGCTCTTGAAAAAATAAGAATATTGGCGCAAGAAAAAATGAAATCGGAGTTGAAACGAAACGGGAAAAATAAATGCCCCACTTTTTTTATAATCAAGTTTATTAATTCGATTTTTCTCGTTTCGTTTCAACTCCGATTTCATTTTTTCTAGCGCCAATATTCTTATTTTTTCAAGAGCTTTCTAACAAGTAGTGGATTGCATATATTTTGATGTGTTTTTGAATAAGTGTGTGGATGTGTGAATATGAGTGCGAAAAGTGTGATGTGTTTTGCAAATTTAGTGTATATGGTTTGCGGATTTAGTGTATATGGTTTGCGAATTTAGTATATCCTAAGTGATGAAAGAGAAGACACGAAAACTCAAGTGTTGGGTGTGTAATTCTTTTAGGCCTTAGATAGTTGTTCTTGTAACTTGTAGTAGTCACAGAAGTAGTCGATCTTTCCATGGCCTCTGTTTACAATTATCAAGTGTGCATTGTAGATACTCATCTTCCATGCAACATGTTGATTAATGATCTGAGTTCTTTATGTTTTTAATTAACACTGAAGACAGATGCATGCATGCACATATGTTAGATGATCTCTTCTGTTAGTTATATAATACACAGTACAATTGGTTATACAATACACAGTACAATTGGTCTCAATTTCTTTATGGTTCTTTATGGTTTTGATGATCTCTTCTGTTAGTTATACAATACACAGTACAATTGGTTATCAACTTTTTTGGCAAATCTATCTACTTTCTAATTGTAATATTCAAACCACATATACTACATTTGCAAATCATATACACTAAATTCGCAAAGCATATACACTAAATCCGCAAACCATGTACACTAAATCCGCAAACCAAATACACTAATTTTGCAAAACACACTAAATTCGCAAACCATATACACTAAATCCGCAAACCATATACACTAAATCTGCAAACCATATACACTAAATCCGCAAACCATATACACTAAATTTGCAAAACACATCACACTTTTTCGCACTCATATTCACACATCCACACACGTATTCAAAAACACATTAAAATATATGCGATCCACTACTTGTTAGAAAGATCTTGAAAAAAATAAGAATATTGACGCAAAAAAAATTAAATCGGAGTTGAAACGAAGCGGGAAAAATTAAATTAATAAACTTGGTGGGAAAAAAGATGAGCATTTCTAAGAGCGACACGTGTCATGTTGTTTTTCGCACGTGATTGCTTATAGATCGAGGAGAAATCTAATAGAAACCCTCCTTATCCTAAAAACTGTGTGAACCAATCCTAGCCATACACCCTTTAGATCCAATATTCACTATAATGCCACATCATCATCCCAATTCTACCAAAACTCACGTCCATTTCTTCCTTTCTCACACAAGCAAGGGCATAATTGTAAAAGCATGGTGCCATGTGGACAAGTGTCCATTTTTTTCTTAACCAATTCACTAATTTAATATTTCCCGATTCGTTTGAACTCCGATTAGCTTCAAACTTGCGCCAATATTTTTCTTTTTCCAAGGGCTTCAAATCAAGATCAGTCATGAATATATTTTGAAGCACGAAAATAAAAAGTTATATTAGGGTGATAAAAACAATGTTAAGTGTTGATAAATCTTCACTAATAAATTTTTTATATCGAGGTATCAAACTAGTGCTAAATAGTGTTTAATGTTGATAAAACTAGTGCTTAGTGTTCATAAAAAAACATGTAATGATGTAATAAAAATCATGTTCGATTTTGGAAAATGAGGTGATAAAACTAGTGTTCAGTGTTGATAAACCCAGTGTATAGTGTTGATAAACCCAGTGTATAATGTTGATAAACCCAGTGTATAGTGTTGATAAAAATTACACAGACTTAACTTTTTTTTAAAATCAGCCCCAAAATAAGGGGGATAACCTAGAGTTTAGTGTTGATAAAAAAACATGTATATGGTAGGAAAGTTTAAATGATAAATCTTGAATAAGCAACTTACTGTATATGGTAGGAAAGTTTAAATGGCATTAATATTTGTAGGCTTATATTCAAACATGGAGTTGAACCATATATATCATATGTACATAAGTATGCAATACACTAAATTCGCAAACCATATACATTAAATTCGCAAACCATATACACTAAATCCGCAAACCATATACACTAAATCCGCAACCCATATACACTAAATTTGCAAAACACACTAAATTCGCAAACCATATACACTAAATCCGCAAACCATATACACTAAATTTGCAAAACACATCACACTTTTCGCACTCATATTCACACATTCACACACTTATTCAAAAACACATCAAAATATATGCAATCCACTACTTGTTAGAAATCTCTTGAAAAAATAAGAATATTGGCGCAAGAAAAAATGAAATCGGAGTTGAAACGAAACGGGAAAAATCGAATTAATAAACTTGATTATAAAAAAATGGGGGGGCATTTTCTGAGCGCGACACATGGCGCAATCTGGTTGAGTTCGCATGTTCACACCATAACTCATGGTTCGCACCTGATTGCTATATATATATATATATATAGGGGCTATCGAGTACAAACCTTGTTTCGGGTCAGAACGTAAAACTAATCTGGACCATTGATTATCCAAATCGGATGGCCACCGAAATTCAGGGAGGGTGGGGGTGATTGATTACGAAATCAATTAAAAGATATGCATTAATTAAAAAGATATTAAAAGATATGCATTAAATCTGGGGCTTTAATTTTACGATCCAATGGCCTATATTGAAAGTTCTACGTTCTGACGAAAGATACAAGTTTGTACCTGATAACTATCCTATATATATATATATATATATAGGGACACTTTCAAGTGTTACATATGCTTAATTTGTTACTTGTTACACAAATCTAGACCACTAGATTTTGAAATCCAATGGTTGTAGATTTTCAGCCTCAATTATCCAAAAATTAAATAGAAATATTCACAAAAGGGTAGTTTTGTAATTTTGTATCCCTTAAAAAAATACTGCAAATTACTCTTTTACGGTCTCAATCTGATTTTTTTGATATATTTATAAAAAGATTAATATTCTATTTTTTATTTCAAATTTCGATCGTTACTCAAATTCCGTACACAATACATAATGTTATGTACAATATTACATAACTTTTGTAGAAAGTTCCATAAATTTTATATCAAAATTTCAAATATTTTATATTGGAGATTTCATATTTTAAATAGATAAAATCATAACAAAAGTTACAGAAATAAATACTACTTGTTACATAATACAATAACAATATTACAAAACTAAATACTTACCGAAAGTGTTAATGAATCAATAGATAAATCATACGAAAAATTGTATAAATGAATACAAATTATTACGTGATACAATAGCAAAAATTACAAAAGTAAAAACATCCCCAAAATGTTACTAAATTAACTATACAAAATTACACAACTTGTTACAAAAAATTACCCAAATAGTTACAGAAAATTACAATGTTACAACTGCTCATCCATCCAACCTGTTACAGAAAATTACAAAAATAATTACATAATATTACACAAGATATTACATAACATTACACTTACGATAAACTACCATAATCCAAGACTTATAAAAATAGAAAAATATTACACTAAATGTTACATAATAATACATCAAAAATCCCAAAACGCTACATTGTACGTTACAGAAATGTTTTGCCTAATGTTCTATCTAAAAACCAACAAAAAAAATACCCAAAACAGAGTTGGTGTTACAGAATTTGAACTTTAACTTTACGGAATCTGAGCTCTAATGTTACAATTCCATATCTTCAACAAATTTTTAGGATTAGAAGCCATCACAGAAGGGTGATGACCTAGGCCTTTGCATTAGAGACTGAGTTATGCCCATTAACTAGCCATGTCATGCCCCAATTTCAGCGAACCGAACTCGGGACGCGAACATTTAAAATAATGAACACTTTGAAACCTTTTCCATTAAATCACTTCAAAATACCAATTTGGTTCAACAAAAATAATATTTACATCTCAAAATAAGTCCCAACAATTGGACAAAAACATGGTACACGTCACTAGACTCAAAACAACCTAGAAACCCGCTTCAAGCTCTTCAAGCTTCAGAAGCTCACCTAGTCCAGCCTGCGAACGGTACCTGTAGGAAAAGCAGCTAGGGGTGAGCGTTCGCTCACCACCACAGATAGCATACTGACTACGGCATACTTAGCAGATAAAGCCGGTGACACCAACAACGAACCAAAAGACACGCACACGACCAATAATTTCCTCAACTGACTCAACACTCGGACACGTGATGTAGACCCCACACAACGATCGACGACCTCCTCTAACGAAACGACTGACAACCACACCACACCAAGATCACAAAGGATCGCACACCAAACAAGATCAAAAAGGATCACATACCAGCTGCTCAGTAACCCAATCTATGTCTCTCGCCCTTTACCGATCCCAGTCAGGTCAGGCGGTCGACCTGTCGCGCAACTTCTCCCGATCCCAGTCGGGAGGCTAACCCACAACCTCTCCGCTTCACCCGATCCCAGTCGGGTGGTTAGCCACACCCGCGCGTCCTTCCCCCAATCCCAGTAGGGGAGCTAGCCCACAACCTCTCCGCTTCTCCCGATCCCAGTCGGGAGGCTAGCTACACCACACAGCCTCCACCATGATCAAGTAACCAAACACAATCACAAACAAAGTTCAACAGACAGTAACGACACCAGTCCCAACTCCACAGGCACTCAAGGCCACCAAGACACCAACAACAAAACACGGGTTCAACAACCCTACGGGCCCTCATGGCCACCCAGGACACCAACGGTAAAGTACGGGTTCACAACCCCACGGGCACTCATGGCCACCCAAAACTCCAATAATAACAACACGGGCTCTCATGGCCACCCAAGACTCAACCATAATAACACGGGCTCTCATGGCCACCCAACTCAACAATAATAACATGGGCTCTCATGGCCACCCAAAACTCCACAATAATAACAAACAACCTCCGGGCATGGTCATATGCCTCTAGTAATTCTAACATCGCTAAGTTCTCTGCTCCTACGACACTACTAAGTGTCACATGCAATTCCAATACTTGCTACGTTCCCGTATCATGCTTTTCTAATATTCGATAACCTACTTAACCCACGACACCCCGGTGTCACATGCATTTCTACTGTTAACTTTCCCTAGTCAGGGCCGAGATCCGGCTACTTTTCCCTACCTCGTATAAGTCCTCCAAAAGGGCCCAACTAAGCCTCGGCGCGATCGCAGTCACTCGCCTAGTTTCCCTTTGCCTCGGTCCGCAGCACGATCTAAGAGAACACAAATTCAAGGCACTTTTAAACTAGTATGAATAAACCGAAATTCAATAAACTTAACGCCCAAACGTAACCCCGACAATGTCGATCACTCCCAAACTTTCCAATTACTTGACATTGTCGATAAAGGACTCGTAAAGGCCCGATTCGCCCGACATGGCGAATCTGCCCGGGTTTTGGAAATGCCCTTCCGGGGCTCCAAAAGTTCCCGTTTTCGTTTCTACGGTCTTAGAATAATTCAAGGATCCCAATGCACTTGACGGGATCGAATTCCGACTTCCGAGTCGATTAATTAACGTTTAAAGTTTCTAAAACCCGTCAATTACAACTTTTCCAATTTAATTCCAAATTTCGATTCGGTTAAGGATAAATGGTCCGGGGAACGTTTTAAACCTCCCGAACACTAAATCCGATCACCCGAGAACGTGGGCCCTACCCGGCCCACTTGGCTGTGGGCCTTAGGGTTTCAATGGGGCTCGGCCACCATGGTGGTGGCCGGCCCTAGCTCCAGCCAGCCACCTCCCATGGTGGTCGGCCACACCCTATGGTGGCCGGAGCTCCTCCCGAGCTCCCGGTCGCCGGAAAACGTTTAATCTCAACACCAAACACCTCTAAAACGTTTCCAATAATTCTCCCAACCTCAAAACACCCTAAACTAGTAGTTTCACCCAAACCCTAACTTTCAAAAGTTAACAAAACGACGATCGGTTTAGGTCTTACCAACGAGGAAGACGAGGGGAAGATGATTGCTCCTTGTCTTGAGACGATCCAAGGGTGGGATGACGTGAATAGTGCTCCAAAACCCTAACTTCCTTCTTCTCTCTTCTTCTCCTTCTCCTTCTCTCTCTACACTCTCTTCTTTTCTTTTTTCTATTTTCTCTTTGGTTTATGTCTTGGCCGAACCCTATATCCCCCCTCACCACTCATTTTTCCCCCCAAAACTAACACCACCACTTGTTGGACAAGTGGCAAGGTGGGTCCCACGACGTTTCAGGCCCCGAACGGGCACTTTTTCCAAGAAATTACGAAACTTGGCGGGCTACAAGGAAACGGCTCAACTAAGACCCCTGCGACGACGTCTAAGCTTTTTGGATCCAAAACGGTCCTCGAATGGACCAAAACGTCACTCGGTTGACTTTTCCAGCGAAAAGTCAACATTTCCCAAATTGATCAGAAAGTTGCCCTGAGTCCCCCGGAACTCATTTTGGTCGATAACGGAGTCAAATTAAGTCCGGTATGACCCTCGGGGTCAATTTAGGTTAATTTAAGTGTATGTCTTAAAAATTTTATTTCGCAGGTTTGACTGGCGTTGACCGGGAGTGGTTATTACAAGGCAGACTTTGGAGGCATTTATTCACACACACATAAATCCATTTCAGCTCATTTCAATCGATCAACCAAGACAGTAGTATACAAATCAGAAACACTAAATAATATCAATGAATAACAAATCTAAGAGTTTAACGGATTAGAAACCCAGATCGCGAACGAACTCACCTCCACTGTCGTTGTAGAGGGTCGACGTTGCAAGTTGAAAAAAGTAGAAACTAATATCTTCACGGTGGCTGGTCCGGATCTCAAATGGTCGGAGACCCACAACTTCTTCACGCCGAGACCCACACTAGACTACGAGGCGGAGATGTAGGCTTCACGGCTGAGCTGTGGACAACACGAGGACCAGCTGGCTTCTACTCGACCTCATGGATTCAACAGCGATGGCGTCTCCCCCGATGTCCAGTGAGGCTAGGAAAGAACGACGAGGCGTGAAACATGGCTAGGCATAGACGGATTCACGCTGGTGGACCAGAGAATCGACGGACAAGCGTGAAACACGGCTGGGCAGGGACGGATTCACACTGGTGGTGGCGGAAATGACCGGAGAATAGACGGACAAGCAGCGACGGCGGTGGCGAGCTCAGTGGGGATGAGATCTGGCAAGCTTGAGGCTAGGAAGTCGTGTCTTCTTGGGTCTGTGGAGGGCAGATCGACGGAGGCGTCACGACGTGCATTTACGCCGGCATGGGCACGAATCGATGTTGACCTTCAACATGCTCTCCGCCAACGAATCGATCTCGGACCTGGGCAGCGACGACTCAGACCTTCAACCTCGACAAATCGAAGTTCTTCTTCCTCGGCGCCGCTCTGTTCTCCGGCGTGTCGACGGCTCTGTATCCGGTGGTCGTGTTGAAGACGCACCAACAGGTGGCTCGATCCCAATCGCAGGAGCTGAGCTCGG
The DNA here is from genome assembly GCA_963921825.1 of Erodium maritimum. Lineage (NCBI taxonomy): Eukaryota > Viridiplantae > Streptophyta > Magnoliopsida > Geraniales > Geraniaceae > Erodium > Erodium maritimum. The sequence continues at coordinate 117,219,162 of OY997588.1, forward strand.
AATTTTCAGCGACTGAGAATGAGATGAGAATGGGTTAGGTCAGTGCGTAGATAAAAGGGTTGGGTAGAAAAATATATAAAATGTCATTTTTGTCCTTTGATGTTGTAAAATTACCAAAACAAAATTCAAGTTCAGCTTTATTACGATTATATGCCATTTGATTTATGGCCTTTGGATCAAGTTAATCCAATGGTTTAAAATTGTGTAACAACTAACAAATTAAGATAGTAGTACCACTTGAAAGCATACCTATATATATATATATAGGGAAGCAATCAGGTGCGAACCTCCCTTACGGTGCGAACCTCAAATCTGGTTTGCGGAAATAGCGAACATGGTTTGCGGAAATAAGCATCCCAGTTTGCGGAAAAAAAAGTTTGAAAAAACAACATTTTTATGTTGAGAAAATATATGGTTTGCGAAAATAGTGTATCTGGTTTGCGGAAATAGCGAATATGGTTTGCGAAAATAAGCATCCCAGTTTGCGGAAAAGAAGTTTGAAAAAAAAGCATTTTATCTTGAGAAAAATATGGTTTACGAAAACACCGCAAACCGATACCACTATTTCCGCAAACTAGATACACTGCACAAGCAGGTTCGCACGTTCGCACCGTAAGCCATGGTTCGCACCTGATTGCACCCGTATATATATATATATATAATACTAATAAAATTTAACTATAAATTATATTATTTTCGAATTACTAGTAGATTTATATTATCTATTAATATATTTTCATAATTATATTTTTATTTATTAATAATTAAAATAAAAAAATTAATATAACAATATGTATTATATCAAATTACATTAAACTTCTTTATCCAAATAGTTCATACCTAGCCCAAGTTATTGAGCCCAATAACTAATGAAGCCTAGTCCATTAACTAACTTTAGTGGCTTATAACTTTTTCTTTCTCTCTCACTCATCTCTTTTTCTTTTTTGATGTCCATTTGAAACACTGCAGGTGAAATTATATACCCACTACATAATGATATAAACGAGTTAGAATTGGTGTCATTAGTTGATTTTTTTACAATATCTTTTTTTATAAGCGCACATACTTTTATTAGAGAATACATCCTCCAAGAAGGAGAATGCAAAAGCAAAACCGATTAAAAACACTCCGTACAGGAGAAAAAGGGGAGAAGTCCCTAACAAAGCAAAAACATCATAAACCAATACGAGGACGACGAAGCTTTCTCTTCAAACACGGCCGAGGATCCGATTTCCAATCCGAGAAAGAACGATCACTACAATTGATTTCGATTGCCAAAGAATGCCAAAAGCATGACTTTGGATCTTACCGAAAAACACCTAAGAACTCTCCATAACTCAGTTCAACACTACTGCATTCTGAAAGATCCAGAGCCCCCAGAAAACTACAAAATTGACCCTGACCCAAAGCTTCCACCACCACAAAAGGCTGAGCCCTTTCCAAGCCGCAAGGACTCGACCACCGAATTGGTGGAAACCCATGAAATACCTCACCAAGAATACACCAAATGTAAAATAAAGAAAACTGCATGACAATGTAGAAGGATATGGTCCTAGTCATCCATCCCGGACATACATAGGCCATAGAACATATCTACAATAGGAATTGGGACATCTCATGATTCCAAAAAAAAATTAAAGTGGGTAAAGCCAAGTGAGTTGCCAACCAAACTAGAATGGAGAGTTTTGGAGGAATTTTCTTAACCCACAAGCAAGAAGCCCAACTCATTGGAGAAACTAACACATTCCCTGACAGGAGATTATAACTTTCTATAACAAAAAACCCGTCCACTTGTTTCTTCCAAAACATCTGATCGGCCACTCTATGAATCGGGCGGATCCGAGACAAAAGATGAAAAAGGATGGAGCATTATACGCGTTCCCAGTCCCAAAGATTACAACATGATTCAATATACCAGCCATTATTGATCCAGTACTCATTAACATAAGCGAACCGTATCTGAACTGCAACATAAAAAAAAGGAAACGGAATTTAAAATCCATAGAACCATACCAAGGATCGTCCCAAAATCGAACCTAAGATCCATCACCAACTCGCCACAATAACCCTTGGTTCCCAAACAAAGAACAAAATCTTGGATCTGAAGCTAAAGCCAATATGTGCATGAATAAAAACGAGCTTCCCCTACGATCAAGAGAACTCAAGTGCCAATCCGAGCATGACCAACCCATCACAACACAAATGATCTGCTTCCATAAAGAGTTTGGATCTGAGGCAAAACGCCAAAAACATTTGGTCAAAAAAACATCATTCTAGCCTCTAAACGACATAGACCCAAGCCTGTTTTAGATTTAGGACGACAAACCTGCTCACACTTCACTTTAGGGAAAACCTTACCAAAACCATAAGACTTCCGTACAAAAAAATTCTCCGACAACTTTCCAATATACGAATCACTGCCTTAAAGCTTTTAACAGGGGCATGAAAAAAAAGAGGTAATTTTGAGAGGGTACTCTTAATAAGGACCATTCTACCAGCCACTGAGAGGTATTTAATATGCCAAATATGGGGAAAGCGGGAAACCTTGCCTAATATCGTTATGCATTATAAATCCCGCCTTGGAACACCATTCACCAAAATAGATAGATGAGCACGAAAGAGACCTTGCATCCAACGTCTCCAACGAGGACCAAAATGCATATGAGACAAAACCTCATCAATATAAACCCCTTTTAAATTTTCATATGCCTTCTCGAAATCAAGCTGAAGCAAAACCGGTCCAATTTTCGACTTTTTAACCAAATGGATGGCCTCAAAGTCTATAAGTACACCATGAATAAGTTGTCTCCCTGCCAAAAACCCGCTTTGTGTATCGCTAATTAAATCTACAATAACAAGCTTTAAACGGGAAGCAAGTAACTTGGCCAGAATTTTTTATGCCCAGAGATTTAGCTAATGGGCTAAAAATCACTTAACACTTCAGCCTGATCATGTTTGGGAATCAAAGTGACAAAAGTAGAGTTGATACCCTTACCCAACTAACCATAAAAGTATAATTCATCCAAAAAAAACTCTCTAGATTTCCCTGAATAATGAGCCAGGCTACCTTATAAAACTTCAAAGAAAATCCGTCTAGTCCGGGAAAAATTTTCACTACCGCAAGCGTCCACTACATCCTTTATTTCGTCCATGTTGCCCGAGCCTTTTGACACCAAATCTTGGTTAATTTCTTGCGTTTCAAGATAAGTAAAGCATAATACCAAGACCGGTCCGCCTTCTCAATATAACTCAAATCCCGACTGTCTTGGATCTTATCAATAACATCTATATCAGATCGTAGTTTTGAATATCTTTCTCAAAAGTACCAAACACTTCTCTATTCCATATCTGTAAATGATGCTTCAGAGACCTCAGCTTAGACAATAGATTCAGACTTGCAGACTCGAAGGAGGGATAAGATTGCCAAAGACGATCCATAGTAGGAAGCAAATAACTATGTTTAATCCAAACATTAAGAAATTTGATGGGAGGCCTCCAGTTCAAAGATTCCTTAAAAATCATAATAGGTAGTTGGTCAGAACGGTCACGTGGATAACTTACTTGCTTCAGAGGACCAAACTTATCCAAGAATTCTGGCGATACCAAAAGGCGATCAAGCCTCGAGGTCTTCGAAGCATGTCCATACCAGGTAAAAACCGAACCTATCAGAGGAAGGTCGATAAGGCTAAAATGACAGATAAACTCCATTAGATTACGTATGTCAACACGGGAAGAACTACAGTTCCACCTCTCCGTCTCAACCAACGCAACATTAAAATATCCCCCAATAACCATGTGATTAAGAATCGTAGGAATAACTGAAATCAAACGATCCCACAAATCTTTCCTGCCAACTATCGAACGAGGAGCATAAACATTAATGGGTTAAATACATTATGGTACCCATATGTTCGGTCCACAGACGTTTTGCTACCGTTATGATTTTTTAATACATTTGGGTACCCTAATGTTCGGTCCACTAACGTTTTGAGTCTTTGGGGTTAAAAAACTAAAAGAAAAATGTTAAATGACCATTTTACCCTTTCACAATTCAAATATCATAACGGTAGACCATTTTACCCTTTCACAATTCAAATATCATACAATAAGATATTTAACAACATAATGATGTTGTTAAATATCTTATGAGCTGATAGACTATTTTGCCCCTCTTCATATTTATTTTTTTAATAATTTATAACAACATCATTATGTTATTAAATATTTCATAATAATTCTTTAACTTTAATTTAAGGGATAATTCCACTTTAGTACCCTAAAATTTTCGGATTTCGTTTTTAGTACCCTAAATGTGTTTTGTGCCACCTCAGTACCCTAAATCTTTGATAATTCCACTTTAGTACCCAACGTCTGATTTTCCATCCAATGCAGTTAACTTTCCATCCAATGAACATAAAATGTCCAAAATACCCCTCATGTTACATCAAATTTTCAAAAATTTGCCATTTCCAAAAATAACATTTATCAAATATTTTCTTTATTATTTTCAGAAATTATTTATTTAATTATTTATTTAATTCATATATTTTTCAAATATTCATATAAAATTATATTTTTATTTTAAATATATATATAAATCTGATTTTATTTTAGAATATATATAAAAACAGATTTTGTTTATAAAAATTATATTGAAAACAGATTTTATTTCAAAAAAAATGTAAAAAGTATATTTTAATTTTAAAAATATATAAAAATTATTTTTTTTTATTTTTTATTTTTTCATTACCTTTTTTTTACTAATTTTCTGACAAATCAGTTTTTATTTAAAAAATAATTTTTTATTTATAAAAAAATAAAAAAAGTATTTTATTTTAAAAATATATAAAAATTTGATTTTATTTTTTAATATATATATCATTGGGTAAAAGTCAAAAAGGGGTAGTATTGTCATTTAAAAAAAATTGGGGTCATGCGCCAAGCACATGACAACTTTCCATCCAAAAATTGATGGAAAGTTGACGGTGGGTATTAAAGTGGAATTATCACAGATTTAGGGTACTGAAGTGGCACAAAAATCATTTAGAGTACTAAAAACGAAATCCGAAAGTTTCAGGTTACTAAAATGGAATTATTCTACAAAAATTCTAATGAATTATTTATTTATTTTTCTGTTTTTTAATTATTAAATAATACTTTATAGTGTTTTTTAATTTTATAATATATTTTAATCTTTTATTAATTTTATAATGTTTTTCTTTATTCTTTATTTGTACTAATTCTCATTTTTCTAAATTCCTTTTTCTGATAACTTTCTTTAAAAATTCTTTTTAATAATTATTTAAAATTTTCTTCTTCTAATAATTATGTTTTTCTTAAATTACTTTTTTAATATATATCTTTAAAAAATTCCTTTTTCAATTTTTTTTATTTCTTTTCTAATAGCTTCATCTCTTCCAAACCCATCGAAACCGGGAAAAAAAATTCATAACGATTTTTTTTGTTTCCAATCTTGTTCTCGTCCCAACTCAAAATTGCAGAACGAATTTCAAAACTAGATAAACAAGCATGGAATTTCATCGATCTCTGGCCAAAAATCAAAATTTGACATAAATCAAACTCAAATCAAAACACGATTCCACCGAGCTTCAGTACAACAACAACACAAATTTGAAAAATTCCAGATTGCAGAATCAAACTTGTTCAACACAGAAAAATCAAACATTTTCCGAATCAATATTCTGGAAAAAAAAATTGCAGAATCAACATAGAAATGAAACTTGTTCAACACAAAAATCAAACTTGTTCACCCTATTCGGAGAAATGAAGCTCAGCCTCGCTAGATCGAACCATCACAACTGCTTTAGAAATTGAAACCCATTTCCGACGAGGGTTGAAGCAGGGACAACAAGGATGAGGTAGGTCTTCGACGACTCCAGGTCTGCGCGGGCACCGATGATTTCTAGGTACAACTCTCAGATCTAATGGTGGTGGTCTCTCCGTCTTCTCAGGCGTGGTCTCGTGTTTCTCCGCCGTGGTCTCGTGTTCTTCGTCTTTTATGGTCGCATCGCATATAGAGAGAGAGGGGAGGAGGCGAGGCGAACGGGGTGGAGCTGTGGGCGGAGCTCAGTTGTAGCGACGACGGACTACAAAAAAAAGACGATGAAGATGAAGCGCCTACGAGTATCTGAGCTATGCACTGTGAAGATGACGAGGCTATGATGAGGTGAAGATGAATAAGAGGCAGGATCTGTTACCGATTAGGTTATAGGGATTTTTATTTTTTGTTTATTATAATTAGGTAAAGTTTTTTTTACATTATTTAATTATTATTTTTTAATTATCAGAATTGTTCTTCCCTGAGGATCTCACCACTTTATATTGGGTGACTGGCTTTGATACTAATTGAAATTCTGATCGCGTGATACTATTAAGAAATATATAACTGGGAATGTTACCCTATGTAATCAAACATCTTTTCTTTAATAGTTTCATTGAAGATTATACTAACTTGAGTGCTTAATTGTATGTTGTTGATGAGATGTCAAACTTGATGTTCAGACTTGTCTGTTGACATCTCACTATTTGAGTATGAACAATACAATTAAGAATAAAGAAATCAAACGCACAAAGACACAGAATTGTTTACCCAGTTCAGTACTTCATACCTACATTTGGGAGCACTTTTCTAGTGGAAAGGTTTTCACTATGTAATCAATACGCATACAAGTTCTCAGATTATTCAGATCAACTCTAAGCTATTATTACAAAAATGACAAACCTAATTCAGAGACTACCCTTAAACCTATGATCCAATCTCAGTTCCACTCAGCGAACACCTTCAGTGTCAGAATGTCGTTGTTCTTTTGTGTTTGTTATGGCTCTTCAATGGCCACCATTTAAATTTGTTACTTGATCAATCATTGATTCAAGTACGAGCATATAAAGTTCTCCTTCAGTTTACTTCATCATGAGTTCCTGCAATATGCGTAAGAATCTCACTCCATGAATTGAGGATCACGAACTTCACGAGAGATTCGAACCGAGCTTGAATGAATAGCCTTGGATTTATAGCTCTTCTAACCCTTGCTTCATGGCTTCTAGGGTTTTGGTCACTTTAGAGTCACGCTGTAGCTGAATCTCTTTGGTTTCCTTGTTCAGCAATACTGAATCTCTTCATTTCTTGTTCACCAAGTCTTTCCAATCTTTATCCATGCAAATCTGTGTGTGTGTCTTCTGATCTTGGAAAGTAAATCTAGGTGTTTCCTAACGCAATTAGATCTCTTTAATTAACAAAGAATATCTATACGAATATGAAACATATCTTTTACCAGATGAATGTGGACGCATTTCGAATATTCCACGCACGTGAGTTGTCACTTGCTATAATGTTGTTGACATTCTCATCTGACATCCTTGTTCAGCTTCACTTTCGGTTGTACACACATGATGTCATGACATCATGGTTGACATCTGGTTTGACACAAAAATGACCAACACACATGTAGCAACAAGATCTTTTATAGACAAAACTTGGCTCTTGTTAATTAAAAAAAGAAAGACTTGTTGAAAATACTTGAGCATAAAGTCAAATAACATAACTTGACAATAAATGTTTTCAACACAATTCAATATTGTAATGATGATATCTCTTTTCTAAATAAATTTGAATAGTTAAACACGATTAAATAATCAAGGAGAAATCAGATTTATTTTTAATAAGAGAAAAAAGATTGAGTGTTAAGCTAGCCAAAACATATAGTAAAGATCATAATTACAAGTATCCTATTAGTAGGACTTGAACCCTTTCAATGTAGTCATTTTGAATCTTCCATAGCCTTCCTACATCATCATTGAAGGTCTGAAAATTTCATTGAAGACATAAAAATTTGTGCAAAAGTTGACTGTACACAAATAGATGATAAGCATGCTTGTTATTAGGAATTTTCATCTTGACATTTGCTTGTTCAAATGATCATAATTTTTTCCACAAGAAACCTAATCACATAAAGTCAATTAGGTTAAAAACTATACTCACATAAATTTTCAATAGTGTAGGAAAAGCCTATTAATGCTTGGTAGGTAATTATTTTTTATTCAATAAAGATAACCTGAAAAATTGTTTTACTTATTTTGGCATATTTGATGTCTACTTATTTTTCTATCCATTACTCCCTGATAGAGTATGCGAATGGAGAACCAGATTTTTTTTATTGAAAAGTACTCACAAAGCTTTGCCAAACATCAAAGAAATATAAATTTGATAAAGAAATTATTTTTATATGATTTTATAAACACACCTCAAAATGCAGCCAAGGTTGTTATATTGGAAAATTCAAAAAATATATGGATAAAAAATATAATAAATTTTATAAAAATAAGTTTGGTTTGGGAAATAAACATATGAAAAACTTATTTAATCTTGAATAAGATATGAATATATTTTTTCATTAAAGCTCGTGTATTATAATTTTGACACAAAATCACAACAAAAATAAGGTATTATGCAAACAGATAAAAATGGGAGAAAGTAATAAGTTTTAGTTTTTTAGAATTAATGAAAGTTCATCATCATGATTTAAAAAAAATGTAAAGCTAGTTATGTCAATTAAAGAATTTATAATCTTTTCATGTGGTATGCACATGACCGGCATTTTATATATTTTTTTTCTAGAAATATCACATCTTTTTTGTAGTTTTTTTAGTGAAAGGTGCAGATATTATCAATAATAAAAAAGAAGAGTCATTACAACGACCAAAGCCCCAAAAGGTCTTTGCTCAAAAAACTCTAAGATATAATTAGGGATAATTACATTTTAGTACCCTAAAATTTTCGGATTTCGTTTTTAGTACACTAAATGTTTTTGTGCCACTTCAGTACCCTAAATCTTTGTTTATTCCAGTTTAGTACTCGCCGTTAACTTTCCATCCATTTTTGGATGGAAAAACGTCATGTGCCTTGCACATGACCCTATCTTTTATATTAATACCAAAACTACCCTTAGGTAGTTTAAAAAAATTGAATTTTTGAAAAAGTATGGTAACTTGATGCAGAAACTGAAGAGGGTTGCTCAAAGTAGTGCTTAAATGTTGCTTGATCTCGTAGAGAGGACCCTTTTCGTCGTGAGGAGTGCAATCGAACTTGAACTCGATAGTTTTAACGGGTGGATTACGTAATTCAGAGTTCCCTCCTAGTAAAAGTCCTTGAATCTCTTCTCACTAGTCATTGACCTTGCAAAAAACAAAACCAATAGAATAAAACAGACCCAATCGGATAGTCTGATCTAGAATCGAGAGAGGGGTTGGTGGAGACCAAGAAGGTGGACGCACCAGTGACGGCTTCAGAGACGACGAAGGTTGATCAAGGGAGAATATCCGATACGGAATAATTGAGGGGCTCCGAGGAGGTGAAGCTTATTGATATCAAGGTAAGCCAAGCAGCAACCGTCAGCGTTGCAGAAGGAGTTCGAACAAGATCGGATGACACGTCGTTAATAACGAAAGAAAATCAACGATACGATGATTAGAGACGGCTAAAAAGAAACCCTAATGGAAAAGAAAATCTTAACAAAGTTCACAAAGGGAATATCAGGTTGATTCCTTTTTTGTAATTTATTTCGGAAGATTAATGTTATGATTTGAAAAAGAAAAACTAAAAATATGATGTTAACTCTCTCTCGAACTGAGAGCCTACCCTAACCCTAGCACTAGCCTGCGCCACCACTATAGAGCTTCTGTATGCCGCTGTTGCTGTTGGGTCGTCTGGACCTATCGTCTTCGTTGTCCCGGTGTTTGCCTTTCTCATCCCGTTGACCTCGCAGACCACGCCTGGTGCGGGGTTTAAATACGGGTAGGAATGGCTGGCTTTTCCAAAGCCCTCGCCGCCTCTCCCTCTTACCGCCTCTCTCGTGCCACCGGTAACCCCTACACCGATTGACATGCCTCTCCTACCGGATTTTTCTAGAAGTACCCCTATGCCTATCCTGCAATCCTTACCCCACCCACCTTCTTCTCTCCCACATACCTTGGCCTGACCCCCTCTGCTGTCGAGTTCCATGACCCAGGTTTCGGCCCCGTTGGGAGCGTCGGGGCTCCCCGATCCACAAGAATCGCCCTTCACCCGGATGCTTTCTCAGTGACTTCACCTCCAAGTTACAGGTCCTATGCTAGGGGTGTGACCTCTAACATGTCTCTCAAGGTCCGCAGTCACCAAGACCTTTCTCTGGTGTCTAGGGCGCCTTCCATATGTGCTAGGGTTCTGTCGTTGCCAATGTCGCTACGCCGTTTAACGTCGCGTCTGCCGCCTGGGATGGGTGCTGTAAGGGCTAGGGATAGGTTCCCGCCAGGATCCCCGGGAGGGGGTATAACTGTGGACGTGACAGAGTGCACGACATCCACTAGGGTCACGAGGATCAGAACTCGTTGTCGATATTTGATTCGTGACCGGTATGGGGAACGGAGGATCTCGGTTGATACCGCTTCCATGTTAGTCTTAGTGCCCATAGTTCAATCCTAAATGTCCAAATGTATATATCATCGTTAGCAATAAAATTAAAGCGGCTTTATGTTACTTATGTGTTGGAGTAATATATCGATGTGTGCTCTGATCTATGCCCACAATGCGAATAGAACCATAGATCGAAATAGATCACACTCGATGGGTCCCTAGTCAACAAAGCTTCACTAGAAGCGACTAGTATGAAAGATGGCTCTTTATGGCTTATGTTCTGTTAGTCATTGGAATTGGATTCCGTAGTCTGATCATAGATATCATGTGGGACGTGATATTGGATGACCCGACATGAATATGTGCCATAGATCAAGTCATGAACACATTCATTGTCGTAGCTTGTCATGTGTCCTTAGACCAAGGAGTCTCTGTGATCGTTATGCAGTAAACAACTGAGTTTGACCTGAGCCTAACGTTGTCCGTAATAGGGCTTCCATAACGGCCAGGATTAGCTTGGGGATGGACTGCATGAGTGACACGAAATGCGGCTAAGGAATTTATCCCTCATACTACGGTATGGGAAAGATATCGGTTCTCGGCCGCTTGATCGAGAGTGACTGAAAGAATAGCATGGCCATGCACATGATATTGGGTAGCATATATTCAGTCATCTCACATATCAAGGAACAGTGATTGAGAATAATAAGGATGTCGGCTCTATGCCTTATCTCAATCAGGATATCGGAGATAAAAGGATAGTGACATAGACGACGGATAGGTTAGAATCGACATGGTCGATTCGTTATGCAGTGTCAGGCAATACTAAAGTCTCGTTAGTTTCCACTTAAATAGGGTCAAGTAAAATGGGATTTTACGTTGATCTATTGACATGCATAAACCTAAGGGTCACAGCGGAGGGTGAAACTCATTGACACATTTGGCCAAAAGGGAGCTGTCTCTGGACATGGCCAAAAGTGGGTTTTGGGTCATGTGCTCGTAAGTGAATAGGACTTTGCGGGTCGAGACAAGACTTGGAGTCTTCGGATTGATCGCGTCGGATAATTTTGGACATTTCCGGTATGGAAGGCTTGGAGGCGATGAGCGAATCGATGGACCTCGTTGAAAATGGTCACGGGTCATGTTCCAAGAGGCCCATGAAAGACCCATGCAACCAAGGCCCATGGAACTAATTAATCAAGTCTTGATTAATCAGTACTAAGTAAGCATGACAAGGATTAAGGTGTTGGTGATTCACCACCTAACCCCATCTTATCTAGCCATACTTTGTCCTATTTACACCTTACTTGTCACCATGCTTGTCTCATGCCTTTAGTTGGACAAGTATGGGGTTTGTTATTATTAAGTCATCTTTTTTCAACATAACAAACACAAGACAAGAATAGAAAACACAATTCCTCTCCCTCTCTCCCCACAATTTCGGGTTTAGCAAGCTCCCACCTCCATTTTTGTGTCCTCAAAGAGAAGAACTACATGACTTTGATTCCCATGTGGATACGTAGGCGTCTTGGAGACTCAAGCCAATCATTCGTTAATCGGTGTTCTTGTTTTGGTAAGAAATAGTGCTGAATTTTTCTCTTGTGAATCAATTCTTTGTTAGTTGTTTCATGGTTTTAATCGTCTCTTGGTTTTCATTGATTTTCCGCTGCGAGTTGGTTCATCTCCAACCCTACCTCGAGACCCAACAGTCTATCCCCCACATCCCGACTTTTGTACACGCGAAGATCTTGTGGTCGGCGGACGGGAACAAGCTCTTTGCTGAGTCCACCACTGATCCCTCACCCTTAGGAGGCGGTGAGATGGGCGGCGGAGGAGCTCTAGGAGTACAAGCAGCCCAGGCTGGGGGAAGAGTAGTTGTCGGAGGCCGGAGGAAGAAGGCGCCTCCATCCGGATGGGGAGCTCAGTCACAAGCGGGGAAGAAGCCCCGCCAGAATGGATGAGGTCATGCCTAGGCATCGGGGACTATCCCTGGGAGGGGTCCCTACTTGATGCTCTGCCTCCCACCATCATTATTACCATCGAGGTTTCTGATCTCCGGTACACAGTTCCCCCCACCCATATTCTATCTTTACCCATAGAGCGCCAACTCAACAGTGTTTTGGATGGTTCTACTGTGAAAAGAATAGCGGGCACTATTAGGTGCTCTCGCCCTGTTATTCGTTGTCAGAGACTCTTTAATGCACATTATTGTCATAACATATTTTAATTAATAAAATCTGCACCTTTCGCTCAAAAAGACATATATGATGTTAAAATGTCCAAAATATATCCGTGCGTAAAATAGGATTTTTCTCTTACAATAATGTTTTTATATTCGATCATTTTCTACCGCTAGGATCCAAAGGTTCGAACCACGCTCATGCTGCTACGATGATGGCGGCTGTCCCCTAGGATAAATGACAAGTTTAACTCAACCGCACGATTTAGTATACGAAGTAATGTGATCGAATTCTCATCAACCGGCTGGAAAGATTCGCACGCAATAGGTGGACCCAGTCGTACAAAATTTTAATTGTGTACAAAGGAAACAGTGTTTGTGATGTGACAATAGCAATGTATTACCTTGTTCCACGTGCTAACTGTCTTTAACGGTCAAAAATACCTTGGGTAGATAAACTCTTTTCGATGTACTTTATTTTATCTATCGGTTTTTTTGACTGAAATATGCGACTTTTATCTATCGGTTAATGGGATATTTTATGACATATTAATGGCTCATAAGATATTTTCCCGTGTCATAAAAACCATAGTTTTATTGATTTTCTTTAACAAAACTTAAATCATATATAGGTGGATTTGGCTTTTTTCCTTTTTCTTACTCAAGTGTTATTTTGAAACAAGTAGATGGGATGGTGTTGTATTACTGTTCAGGATTCTAGATATTTGTTCCAATAGATCGTAATTTACCAGACGTTTATAGATCCGTATAAATAGTCTGCTTCTGATCGTAGATCTTAACTCAAGAGTTTCCATTACCGACATTTCAAAAACAATAGAAATCAAATACCTAAACCAGTAAAACCAACTACCTATTCGAACTAACAACAGATAAAACGCGAACATAAAGGAAACCGGAGATAGTGCTTTGAGTGCGGCTTTCCCGAGACTCCCCAAAAATAGTAGTCCCGGGTCTGTGGGTATAAGTCCCGGAGAGACCTTCCCACCCTTGTCGGGTCCTATCATTCTCCCCATGATCTGGCCAAGTCGGCTTCAGTGTAGATTTCCTGTCCAGCTCTTCCTGGCTGCTTGATACTTCAGCTACCACATCCTCATGTGTCTGCATTGTTTGTGGTCGAAGCCAGTCCACTGATTCAGTGTACTCCCTCATTTACTTGATCCTGAGGGCTTGTGCAACACTATCCCCCCCAATAGGATTTGACGAGACTGTGACCTCTCCCGATCTGTGTCCTCGTTTCGCCTCTCCCCTTTTATGTCGAGGTCGGGGTCCTATTGTCGAGTTGTACCACAGTAAACCCTTGAGGTACCTCGGCATATGGTCCTGGTTCTAGCGGGTAGCTAAAACCCTAGCATTACTTTTTCGGGATTCCTTATCCCTTGTGGGCCACGATGTTGCTCCTCCCAACTCAGTGTGAGGCAACCAAGGGTTCGGTCATGCTGGAGATTGTGGTAGCTCGTTCTGACTCGATTGTGTGTAGCCGACTTGGCTGTTGAGCTTTGACTTGGTGTGTGGTGATATCTGGTCTGGGGCGATAATTGCCAACGGGGGTTCATTTGTTGACGGGAGCGTGAGCATGGCTCCTACATGATCATACGCCCTAGATTATTCGCAAGGGTCGCCTGGGATACCCATGAGGAGTGGCAGTGACTGTGCATGACGGAAACCGTGATAAAAGAGGTCGGGATGATTCCTGATCAGGACCAATCGCTTATCTGACAACCCTATCAATGAGGGCCGATGGTGATCGGTGAATAGGACGGTCGAGCGTCCGAGAAGGCCCGTAGGTGGGTAGAGAAGATGTCGATTGGTGGTGCCAGTGTGGGTCTTGCCATGGGAAAGACGTTGACCGTTTGTGTAAGTCGTGGCGACGGGGAAAAGACGCCTGCAACTACCACCCTAGGGTTCGGCGCCCTGCAAGAGTAGGACGTTGACGGTGAAACGAGGGGGCCGGCCACACGAGAGGGTATGGGATCCATTGTTGATCCGGATTCATGGCGAGCTCGGTGGTGATCGGAGGATAGTAAGCCGAACACAAGGGTGTGGTGACGGGTTTATAGCGTCGGTGAGAGGAACAACCTTAGGGTTCAAAAAACAACTCTTAGGGTTCTCAGAGCGCTTTGTTTTCTTATAAAAGTTAGTTATAAATGAGTTAGATGTTTTAATCGTCAAGCCTTGTGTTAAGTAAAACAATTTTTCTAATCAATAAATAAATCCAAATTCTAGTTGTCATGTCTTTAAGATTATGGTGTTTCGTCCTTCTATTCCCGTCGCCGATACATTTGACGTTGTCGTTGTTGCAGTCACTGTCGGCCTCGTAATGTCGCCCCGGTGTAGTCCTCTCTCTCGGAGACCACGGCGTCTATTGGAGATCTTCAAGCCTTAAAACCCCGGTGTAGGAGAAAGCCAAAGTCAACCATAGCTAAGACTCTTTTACCGCGTTCTCTCACTCCGGTGGCCATACTGACTCTCTCTCCCTTCATGGCGTTGACGCCCTTCTCTATGGGTGCATCTGCTCCACTACCTACACCCAAGCCACGACGAGGGCGACTGATGAAGCCGAAGGGCGTTTCTTCACCCGCAAGCAACTCAGTGGTGGCCCCTCTTCCGCCGTCACAGGTCGTCACCCTCTCTCCACCCCTCCATGCGTTCCTAACCCTCGGGTTGATCCTCCCCCTCTTCAACGAGATCCGGCACGAGGAAAGGCATCAATGGCAGACCTCCCACGGACGGCGGTGGAGGCATTGGGATTGGGTTGTTGTATCCCCAACTAGGACAGAATCCCACTCATCCCCTCTCACCTTACTATTTCGGATGACATGGTTCGTGGTCGGAGGGTGGCTCTTTCCTTGGATGAGCCCTCATCGCCTCCAACCATGGCCTTATCGGAGTTGCAGGTTTCAATCACATCACTCCAAGAGGGGATCTCATCCTACTCGTTTGAAGACGACGATGAGGTCGACATTGTAGTCTCGCCCTCTCTATCTACCTCCACGATCATCGTTGGTCAGCAATTGGGGCTGTTGGGGAAGCTATGGATGTCTACACCTCCTCGGAAAGATGTCATGCTCTGTATCATCACCACCGCGTGGGGTTGGGAAGCAGAAGGCCTTGTCTTCAAGGATATCATTTCGGGCCTCTTTGGCTTCTACTTTCGGACGGCGGAGGAGCAGTCATGGGTTTAGGGGAATGAGCCCTGGTGTTTCGACGGGCGGCCCCTCTTGCTTTGTGATCTAGACCCATGTGCCCGGGATCTCCTCGCGCTGGACCAGCTGCAACTATGGGTTCACGCCTGAGGTCTGTCGTCATTGGTCCGGACGAAGAAAATAGGGTAATCGATCGGGGGGCGCACTAGGGGCTTTTGTGAATGTACCCTACGACCAGTGGGGCATGTGTTGGGGAGGTACAGTACGTGTGCGCTACTGGCACCTTATTGAGCACCCCCTCAGGCGGAGTCTGGTGCTACGCTTCAAAGAGTTCCCGGATTCCGTCAAGGTTGACCTCACCTACATAAAGCTTCCAAGTTTTTGCTTTAACTGCGGGAGAATGGGGTACGTGGTACGGGATTGAGAGCTGGAGATGTGGGGCCCTCTCTCCCTGAGTTTCAGAGGGATAAGTAGGTAAAGTCGTGTGCAACAGATTAGAATGAGCCACCGACGAGCATACCTCCAAGCTTCGGGAGGCTTTCTCAAGCACTGTATCTAAGGGCTCCTCATCTCGAGCGACGTCCCCTATGTTTCCCCGAGCACTATATCTAACCATACAGAGCCTCGGGTTAGCACTCAACCTGGAATGGTGGATCCAGACTGAAAAATTTGGTGACCGGCCGGATCTCTTATAGCCAGGTCACTGAATTTTCAGCGCTCATTCTGCTTGGGCATATAGATATTTGAGGAACTGCTACCAGAGGAGTCAAGAGGACCGCTGTTGATACTCCCCGGGATGACCAGACGAGGGCTAGAAAATAGCACCATGAGGAATATTAGATTCTCTGTGCTTCAGGGATTGGCTCCGGGAGGGGTCTCTGGTGAAAGCTTTGCCTCCTACTACTGATGCAGTCCTTGGCCAGGTTTCGGAGTAGGACTTCCAGTACCGTTTTATCATCCCCCATCTTTCCTTCCTGCTTATATGGCGTTATAATACCGTTTGTGACGATTCTAGTAATTTAAAGATCAACGAACATTAAGTTCTATGTTTGTTCTTCCACGTGGTTAAAGAGTATGTTCCCTGGCGCACATCTATATAGTGGGTTTCTGAATTTATAATATTGCACCTTTTATTCAAAAAAAGATGTTTTAATCGTCTAACAGGTTTTATTATTTCCCCATATTACATATTATCTATTTTTTAGTATATTAAAGAGACTTTATTAGACGGAGAAAATGAGCATACAAAGGAGATAACTAAAAAAGAAAAAAAAGACTAAATTCTAATCCGTAGACATCAACGTTAACTCAATAATAGATTGCCCCACTATGCCAGGGATAACAGCGGTGTGACCAGTTCCTCGATTGTACGGGTAGACGGTAGAACGTCGATGGTTGGCATTTCCTATCTCAACCTGAAAGTTCTTGCAACGAAGGATCTAGGGCGCTTGAGGGGATAACGAGTATTCTGGGAGAAACCCAACAAATGACGGAAGCAATAGGGGTGTGCAAAGACCATGGCAGGGAGAGGTGTGCTTCTCCACGTACACCCTAGTGTTAAGGGGCCTACTCATGGACGTCAGCGAGGCTGCTTGGCGAGTCTCTCGTTGATCAGAGTCGGAGTATTTGTGTCCACTCCCCTTGTCATGGGGTAGTCGGTCGTCGTAAATCCGTAGGCAACATCTGAATCTTGTAAGGGCTTTGCACCATCTAGAGGTGACCACGGATTAGGCAACATGTCATGTATCACCTCTGCCTCTTCAAGTACTAGAGTCGTCCTCTAGGGTTTGGAAAGAATGGACACAACATCCGTCTTTCCCATTGGTGACAATACTTTAGACAGAAGATCCTGGATCGATGGCAAAGTTAGGAAGCTCCAATGGACATACCCTGATATGGAGGAGAGCTCGGTGTGAGGTTGTTAAAGGGACAGTCTTCGTTCCCGATGGTGGTTGTTGTCGTGGTTCCCATCCCGAATGCTCCATGTTCTGGGCTACAACCGGGTAATGTGGTGGAGACGACGGGTGGAGATGGACTCGGCGGGGGGGTTCAGATCCCTCTAGTGGAAGCCATTGGGTCGTCTTCTTGGGGAACAATCTGCTGGTGCCATCCTCCTCCTTCCATAAATTTCCCCGCTTAGGGTAGGGTAGGGAATGGATCTCGAGAGACGGGGTGGTCCGTATCCTCCACTGATTGTCGAGATGAGCCAAACAAGTACGGTGTGGCATGCATAGAAAGTCGCCCCAACCAAGGGTAAATGGCGGGCACTAGAGGCGTGCGTTGTAGACTAAGGCCGTCCGTAGAGTCTCGTGCCCGTTTTCCTGGTGACCACCGAGATAGGGATCACCTTGCATCCGTGAGGAAGGTAGTTGGTGGACCGGGGTTCCTTATGGCCGCCCTTCGGTTGAGGCAGAACGGCCACGGGGAACAAGATGAGAACCACGACAACAACCACCATCAGGAACAACCACCATCGGGAACGAAGGCTTGTCAAGGGGCAGTCTTCGTTCCCAATGGTGGTTGCTGCCATTGTGTCGAACTAGGGCAGGTCGAGCGAGAATGGAGGTTTGGGTGTCGTTTCTTCCTCTGGAAATGCTCCGGATTTATAACCTCTAAGGAAAGGGCCAGAGGCATGATTTGAGGTGACGGGACATGGAGGGGGCAGCCTCGAAGCGAGCGGAATCAATGGCATGGGAAATCGGCGAGAGGATGATAGTTTCCTCGGGAGCAGAGGTCATTACGTGGGTCGTCGGGGTGGTGGGGCCATCAATAGTGCTCGGAAGGAATGATTTGAGGTGATGGGACATGGAGGGGCAGCCTCGAAGCGAGCGATGGTTATTTGTGTTTGTTTTTTTCTGTTTCTTTTTCAGTTCTACGATGTAAAGTAGAATTTTCGTTTAGGTCCACGGGCGCCGGTAGACCTACGGGTGTACCGGACTATATCCTGAACATTATGGTCTATAATCCTAAGTTCTATTGTAAGATTAGAACTATTGCGTTGAATAAATACACCTATGTTTCTTCGTTTCAAAAAAAAATCTTCAACCACTTTAAATTAATCTAAATTAATTATTTGCATTATTTATTGGTTAACTTGATCCGTCAATAGACGTATCAGGAAGAAAAAGTCATTATAATATGAAAAACAAATACGAAGGGCACTAAAATCTTTTTAAATTACTATGGTTAGATGATAATATCTTATTGTTTTATTTTTTTTAGCGAAAGGTACAGATTTCATTAATTAAATTATATAGTACATTGGTGTGCATCGAAGAACATGCTCCTCGACCACGGTAAGGTCAGTATGAATGAACATTGTTCACAGAGTCTTTTCATATCAGAACCGTCACAAGCGGTATTTTGGTGCCCCAGGGGCAGGATTTGGCGCCTTATGGGAGAGGATAGAATATGGATTGGGGGATGGGATACCGGAGATCTAGAGAGACCTCGACGGTAATGGTGATGGTGGGAAGCAAAGCATCGACTTGGGACCCCTCCCAGGGCCAGTCCCCGATGCTCTGTCGATGCCTCATCCCTCCCTATGGGGCCACTTCCCCGCTTGTGGTGAGCTATCCCATGCCACGTCAGGCGCAGCCCTCCCCAGAACTTCCGCATCCTCCCTCGATTGATCCTCGGGCGCTGGAACCTCAACATGGCACGCCTCAGCCTGGGCGTGCCCTCTACCCCCGAACCCTACAGTCCAGGAGAATCGAGCGGTAGCAATCGAATCAGCAAAGAGCTTATCCCTTCGCCGCCCCCGACCATCCCACGTGCAATCGGGTCCAGGAGAAAGGTGGAGGACCACCTAGAGCGACCTTGCTCGATCGACAAGATAGTATCCTAGTTGAGAACCTGGGGACCCAGATTCGGTAACGGGTCCACTGTTATGTCGGCTTCTCCATACCGAGATGACCTAGCGTTAGGTAACGGATCCACTGTCAACGATTGCACTCATCCTGCTCCCAGATAGCCATCGGGGCCGGTACATGCTCCACCCGTAGCCACTAGGTGCGGACGTCTCTGTCGGTGGCGGCATCCATCCACCAGTGCGTAGCGAAGCAACCCCCTCCAATACGTCGGCGAGCTCCAAACCCTAGCAGACCCCCCTCGGGGCTGTGGAACAGCATCCGGTATCCACACCCTCCTTCGTCTCCGCATCTAGTATCGGAAGACCCTTGTTGAAGACGTCTCCATCATGCTCCACCGCATCCGGGCCCGATCATAAGTCCAGTCCCAAGTGCGAGTCTTCACCGACGTGACCGAGACCGCAGCCGAGAACTCTGTAATGTCCCGGGTCACCCCCGCCGAAAATCGACGAGGGTGAGGATGCAGCTGTTCTGGCTGAGATGGATTCCTAATCCGACCAGGGGTCCCCCTACACACCAGAGAAAGGTCGTGGCGCTGATATGTCCCAAAAGATGAGGTAGGGTTCGGTCCACGGGGTGAGGGTCTGTAGTGTGTAGCCGAAGCCACCGAGACCCGCCGTACCCAATTGCAACGTTCCCAATACCTACGACAAACAAACGCCCTAGAGGAGTCAGGGGCGGTCCCCGTGGCCAGAAGAATACCAGTGAGTCCCTCGCATACGAAGCCCGGGGCCTAGCGTCCATCGAAGGAGGAGACCAGGCCGAGAATTGGGAAAGTGAAGAGGGTTGCGATGGTGGTGGTGGGACTCGCAGACCAGACGGCGGGATACCAGGCGAGGCTGGGGAGATAGGGGGAGGGGGCACGGCACTCGGGCGATGAGTCGCCGGAGAAACAAGAGGAGCATAGAGGGGATGAGTCGCCGGAGTCACAGGAGGAGCGGAGAGGGGACGAGTCGCAGGAGGTTATGGACACGCCACCCACTCCCACCCATAGGTAAACCCCACACCAGGCGTGGTCTGCGAGGTCAACTGAATGGGGTACGCGAATACCGGGATGGCGAACCTGACAGGGCCAATCGGCACGACAACGACGACAGACAGGAGCTCCATAGCGACGACAGACAGGCTAGGGCTAAGGTTATGCTCTCAAGGATGAGAAAGAAAAGAAAAACTTTATGGGTTTTAACTAGAAGCCATATCTTATTATTTTATAAAAACAATGATTAATAGATAAAAGAAATTTTATTAATTTGATAAGATTTTGTAATCCTTTAGAATTAAATTTTAGGGAAAACTATCGATACCTACCCAAAACCATGCCCATTTAACTGATGCTTATCTAAAATTTAAAATTAACTGATGCATACCCTGAAGTTTCGAAAATGTAACTCAAAACCCCTCTGTCAGCTAAAATGACGAAAATACCCTCAACTACACTTCAATAATTATGTTAAAATAATTATTTAAAAAAATACTTTTGTTATATTTATATATTTACTTATTAAATGACTTCATTTTTATTTAAAAAATCACTTCATTTATATGTTAAAAAAATTATTTTAAAAAATCACTAAGGGTATTTTCGTCATTTTAGCTGACAAAAGGGGTTTTTAGTTACAAGTCATAACTTCAGGGTATGCATCAATTAACTTTAAACTTCAGAGTAAACATCAGTTAAATGGGCATGGTTTTGGGTAGGTATTGGTAGTTTTCCCTAAATTTTATGTACACCAAAATATTATATCTCTGAAGAATTCACGTGTCATAGATTTGTTTTTAAAAAAATGCCATATGTCATATGAATTAATATAAAACATACATTTTATATATGTAATATTAATAAAAACTGATACCTCTAAAAAAAGCTAATAAATAATAGATTTTTTATTTATTTATATCGAAAGGTGCAATATTATTACTCAAAAGATGATTACATTAGTGTGCGCCGAGGAACAAGCTCCCCGACCACTAAAAGAAGGCCAGAATTGGTGAACAAAGTATCTCTGATCCTTGTAGTACCATACCCGTCATAAGCGATATTTTGATGCCTCATGGGCAAAGACAGAACACGAAGAGGGGGAAGGGGGTACCGGAGATCCTGGGGGACCTCAATAGTAATGTTGATGGTGGGAGGCAACGCATAGCAGAGGGACCCCTCCCGGGGCCAGTCCCCGATGCTCGATAAGCCTCATTCCTCCTGGCGGGGCTGCTTCCCCGCCGGTGGTTCCAGACTAGAATCCAAGGCACCCATAATAAGGATAGCGACCAGATCCCATGTAGTTTTAGAAGGGGAAACCAAATCAGGTTCGCGCCATGGGGCTTTCGAAACCTTAGGTAGAGATGGGTTAGGGCCAGGAGGCGGTAAAGCCCTAGAACCCACGTCGCCACTCACCGGAGGAACCAGAGCAAGGTCATGGCTAATGGGAGGAAACAGCGAGTTAGGGGTTGGATGGGGTAGAGCGAGGAGACCCTTACTTGAGGAGGAAGTTACCCCAGGCGACGCAGACGTAGAGGTCTCCCCCGTTTAAGTTTTGTGATCAGAACTGGAGAGGTTGATCCCACCGAGAATGAGACCTCGTCCAGGTTCCCATCCCGAGGAGAAGGAATTGGCGGCGGCGGAACAAGCAATGTCGACGAATGAGCCATGGGGGTAGGCTTTGGTTTTCTCCGACGACGACTCTTGTCCCCAGCACCGGCAGCGGGTTGTGGGGTACAAGACAGAGGAAGAGGAGCAGCACTGATAGGAGCAGCAGCGATCGCCAGAGGCACGACTGTAGCAGAGGACACGACGACGGAGGAGAGGAGAGAAGAGCATCGTAGCGTTGCACAGCTAGGTCTACAAAAAAGCTCTCAAATTTGAGAGAGAAGTTTATAGGTAAAGTTCAGAACACATTCATCGAAGGTCACATTTTCAAAAGTATATGGGCATATTAATTTATAACTTTATCCTAATTTTTAACCAACACAACATAATTTTTAAGGAAATTTTTAATATAGCATTTTTGTAGTAACTAAGTTAAAACTAGCTATTGTCGGCATCGTAGTCTCTGTCTTAACCCATCCCATCTAGTCGCAGCCCTTGCGGACCATGCTTGGTGCAGGGGATATATACCGATGGGATTGGATCCCCGCACCACATCCTTCGCCTTACCTATCCCTCGTCGTCCATCTGGCGATCTCGTCGGCTCCTAGTCCGATCGCCACGAGACCTCGAGTCTCTTCTCTGTCGATGTCAGTCGGGCCTCCAAATCCGCGATGTCTGCTTCCATCTCTGCAGCCCAATGAATTGGTATAGGAAAGTGGGGTACCTTACGACCCACACCACAACGCGGCCCCTCTCCGCCGAAATCCTAGCATGTCGCCCTAGGCTCACCACGACCTTGCTCTGATGGCTGGGTGGAAGGCACGCGGTCTAAAGGTACTCCTCTAAAGTCGGCGCTTTCTCGCTTCATGGAGTCGGGGGTTGTCCGGAACGTGACAAAATGCGCGGCCTACTCCTCGGTCACGACAGTAAGGACCCGCGTCCAGCACCTAGTCCGCAACCGCTACGCGGTGCAGCGGCATACGTTGGAAGCCTCCTCCACGTTTGTTCGTCGGGGTTGGGTACAGAGGCGAAGTAGGGTTTGGATACCCTGTTGCGGAGTCGTTCCTAATCCTGCTTTTGGGGCTAGTGGCTCGCGATCTTGGGACTCGAGGATGGAGGCGTCGACGCACATGGAGATCATTGCCCGGGAGAGAGTCCGGATATCGGCCTCAACACGGTACCCTCAGACCCACCTCCTGGCGTATCAGAGAGGCATGATGCGGTACAATGCAGCGAGAGGACAACGCTCTCGTGCAAGACGGCCAGAGACTGATCACTCCTGTCCGGCTAGGGTGGCGCCGCAATCCTATGGGGATTCTGGTGGAGCTGGTGCTTCGTTGGGTTGGGAGCGGGAGCCTATGGCCCCAACCCGGATGACAATGGACACGATACCTAAGGCTTGGTTATCTCGAGAAAGGGGGTTGGGGTAACAATGGACCCGATACCTAACTCGTATCCCCGAGCCCTTACCTAGGAGGCCAAGCAGGAGCCCGCTATAGGCCCCCTAGGTGGTCTGTCACGAAAGGTTCGTCTTTTGTACACGGGAACATCCAGCGAGGGGCTGGTGGAGATCAGCTCTCTATTGATTCAATTGCTAACATGTTGGCACGGGAGAATGGTGGAAGTGGAGGTGGTGGTCGCGACCACCGAGGAGCGCGGGCTGTGGAAGCTCCGGAACTTTTGGTTCGTAGAAGTACAACTGTTGGAGTATGGGCAAGGGTGGCGCCTGCATCTGGTTGGCCGGTCAATTCACAGGCGGGGAAGATGCCCCGTTGGGAGGAATGATGCGCCGCCTGAGCATCGGGGACTGGCTTTGGGAGGGGTCCCTAAACGATGCTTTGCCTCCCACCACCACTATTGATGTAGAGGTCCCTCAAGATCTCCGCTATCTCATTCCTCCTCCCCTCCTTCTTACTTTGCCCATGGGGCGTCAAAATACCGTCTATGACGGTTCTGGTATTCCAATGTTCAGTGAACTAGTGTTCATTCATACTGGCCTTTCATGGTCGAGGAGCATGTTCCTCGAGGCATTTCGATGTAATTGCTCTTAAACAAGTATAAAATTGCAATTAATCGTTCAAAAAAATATGACATGTGGTATTATATTACAAAAAAAAAAATTATGTCCGTGTATTATCTTTCAAATAAATATTTAACAGGATATTATATTACAAAAAATTATGTCAGGGTATTATAAATAATTGTTTGACATGGAATTATATTGAAATTTTTCCTAATTTTTATCCGCACGACTCAACCGAATTATATATTCCTTTTCTATGTATAATGAAATTACATATCCCAAACACGGCTACAATTATATATATGACTTTCTTTCTTCCTAATTTGATTATTTTTATATTTTTTTCTGTCACAAATCATGTATAAATATGAGGTTAATTTTAGATTGAGATTTATCTCATGTACTTTCAATCTTTCATCTCCAACTTCTTTATTATGTCATTGCGATTTTCTTCTCAAATTTACTTTATTCTAAACAAATCCTCTTTTATTACTATAGGATATTCTTAATCTTGGTTTTGGATAACAAAGACAGACACGAAAAACAATCTGTAGTATAAGCTTAGTAATGTTAGTTAATTATCGTTTAATTTTTTTTGGAGTAAGGTTTCCATGTCTCCCCATATAAATGTATTTTTATTTATTATATTAGTAAAATATCATAATACCGTTTTCGTTTTAATTATTAAAAAGTTTTAAATTTTTGTCTAAGGCCACCAAATATGTAGAGTCGGGCTGACCACGCCTAAAAATGTCTTTTCATTTAAGGAGTGTTACAATATCAATAACGTCGAATTAAATAGATAAAAAAAATAAAAAGAACAAGAGATCATTTAACATGCATCCAAAAACATTTATAAATTTGACTTATAGAAAATGTTTATTTGAACGTCAATCAAAAGTCAAAGTTAGTCGAGATAATTAAATTTAGAAAAAAACGCAAGCATCATCACATTTCATCGTATGTTCTTATTTGTATTTATGAGTTTGTATCTTTATTAATTTATTTATGGGTTAAATACTTTTTGACACCTTTATGTTTTGTCATGTATCCTATAGTCCCATGTGTTTCACAATATTCAATGCACTACCCTATATTTTGGACACGTATCTTTTTTTTCTAAAAATTACTAAAAAAAATTAGCGAAATATTTCACTATGTAAATCATGTGATACCATGTGCTAGTTAGTGCAGAACTAAATGATGATTTTTCGTTCATAAGTAAAATAAATAAATTCATAAATAATAATAATAAATAATTAGTATACTACAAAAGTTAAATTAAAAGAATAAAATAATAAATTCAAGAAAATATAAACAAAATCTAATCTACTTGAGGGTTACATACGTAGATCTACTTCATCTTCTTCTCGACTCAAGTGTTACATCTACAGATCTGCTTCATCTTCTTCTCTAGTGAAAGGTTGGCGAGCTAGGGTGTCGGCAAGGTCAAGGATAGCGAGGTTTGGGTCGATGCTCACCCCCAACAGTGACGACGTGGACCGTCTTTCCTCCCTCTGCCACCGATCAGACATCATCGATGTTCTCCTCTAGATCTTCCACGCCCCTAGCTTGTCGTCGTGGTTCCTCGAAGATGTGGAGTCATCGCCGCTGCTCAAGACTATATAGGATTTGAACAACACCCCCACCACATCAGATCTACACACGACCTCCCCATTCTCGTTAATTTCTGCATGCACAAGAGCTCACACCCTCAACACCATTTTAACACTGCACCGCCACCAGATCAGATTGGTCTTTCCATAGAATTGTGGCCCTCGACGATTTCTGGCTGAGATGCTAGAGCGTAGTAGAGGTATTTTTCGACGACGACCTGACGTGGCGTTTCTAAGGCTGGAACCTGAGAAGATGAAGTTGGTGGCTAGGATTTGAGGGAAGTTCAGAAGATGATGAAAGGGATTTGGTAATGCGGCAGGGAAGTCTTCAATTTCTTCTTCCCCTCGGCCTCGTGACAGATTTGGTGGTCTTCTTCTTTGGCTTTATCGTTTTCTTCTCCGCTTACAGTCTTCACTGAAAGGACTCGGATGGTTTTGAGAGGAACACGAAGTTCATCTTTTTTCAACCTTTTTAATTTTGATATATATGTAAAATAATATAGAATTTTTTTATAAGCGATGATTTTATTAAATCTTGGAGTTTCTACAAGAAACTCAAAGAGAGGAGGTGTTACCCATAAAATAGGAACTGTTCTACAGACCTTCAAAAAACATGACGTGAAGCCACAAACCAAGAAAGCCGCTCAACATAAGATAAACTTTCTCAAAACAGCCTAAACAAAAGAGAACAAAAAACAGGCAACAAAAACGAACAAAACACAAGCCTAGAACCGACCCAAGAAACAAGCCACTACTTGGGCATTCAAACAGCAGCTAAGAAGGAGCCAAAAAAAGGTAGTGAGGATTCATCCTCGTCACAAGTGTCCTCATAGTCTGACTCAACATCGCTACCAAAATCGAGCTTGCCGACCTTGTTGTTTGATTGTTCTAACAACTCTTCACCTGATGTCAAAGCCTTCAAACCCCTATGCTTGACAAAATCTGAAACTCTCTGCCTAGCCTCCCTAGTTTTGCTACAGGATCGAGATTTTGCACAATAATGCTTTACAAACAAATGCACTTTTTTAGAGCTTCCCCCATCCGCCCCCTAAACAAACTTGTGACTTTAGATGCCTTATTAACGTGTGTCGTGCTAACACCCAAAGAGTTAAACGAGTTAGGCACGAAATCAGGGTCTCTGCTATTTAACCAGCTTCTAGTCGTTGGAACAGGAGAAATATAATTCTCCTCGGAGCTCTTCTTAACCTAAGCCTAAAATATCTTTGACACAGCCTAATCTCCTCCAAGAACAGGGCCTTCCTTGCTACTTTGTTGAGACTTCATAATCATAAGGTTGTCTTTAACAATGTAGATGGAGGAGAGACCTACTCCAATCGGAATTACCAAGTCCAAGCTAACAAGAGGGCTGAGACAATCACGCGAGAGATCCACGCTGACTGGCCTCTAGATGGGTAGAGGGTACCTTTCTTCATCCTGTGAGAAACCATCTAAAGGAACCAAACTCGAGTCTACCATGGACACAGAAACCAGAAACAAAGCCTCTGTGATCTTAACGAAAATTTTGTCTGCAACTGGTAAGCAGTGACCATGAAGCATCACAAAAACTACTCTTAGGTTCGAAGTGAGATCCTAAACTTTCACCACAGTTCCAAACCTACCCATAATAGCAGTCATTGTCTCCCTACACTATCCCTGAATAGGAATCCCTTGAAATTTGAACCAAAAAGAACTCCCACCACGCACACAGAGCTTCGATTTTCCCGGAATCACATTGAACCAAGTTCTAAGCCAGGCCCATAAATCAACCTTGTTGCCCTCGTCAACAATCTCATCCTTGGTCTTAATGAGGAAAAGATGACTGTCCAAAGAACAAATTTGTACCTTAAATTTTTCGTCTGCGCCCGTCAATGCTTGTAATTGAAAAACAGACCAAGCATTCTTTGAATTCCTAAAACACCTTGGTCAACCAGAGATTCCATTTCAACTACCTCCACACCACCGACAATTATTTAGTCAAGGGTAGGATCAACAGTAATGTTTGGTTGACTTTTGGGAGCTCTTTCCCTCAATTCTGGTTGATGGGGTTCTTGATCCTCCTTCACGCCTGAGCAACAAATAAGGCATGTCCACCCTAACGTGACCCGTTCGTGGGCCGTATTTCTGTATCTACCTTCGTATGATCCTTTAAGGTAACAAAACTAAAATACTATCTTGCCTTATTCATAAAACCAGACAATTGGATATCCATTACCTCCCATATAGCTCCGAATATCTCCTTCACACTCCGTACCTTGAGAGAAAATAAAATGAAGATATATGTTTCTTTCTTTGTTTCAATGTCAATTCGAACCCCCCGAATTCTTTTCAATACTTTGGTTTTTTACTCTTGAAAGAAAAAGGGAAAACTACAAATGACTACCCATAAGTTCGCACGTTTAACCAATACTTACCCTAATGATCAAAAACTACTGATGCATACCCTGAAGTTACAACTTGCAACTAGAAACCCCTTCTGTCAGCTAAAATGACAAAAATACCCTCAACTACACTTCAATAATTATTTTTAAAAAATTATTTAAAAATCACTTTTGTTATATATATATATATATATATACTTTTTAAATGACTTCGTTTTTATATAAAAAAATCACTTCAGTTTTATTTTGTTAAATTATTTTAAAAAATCACTGAGGGTATTTTCGTCATTTTAGTTGACGGAAGGGGTTTCTAGTTACAAGTTGTAACTTTAGTGTATGCATCAGTAGTTTTTGAACTTCAGGGTAATCATTGGTTAAACGTGCCAACTTCAAGGTATGCATTTGTAATTTACCCAAAGAAAAAAGACATTCGTCCCCTATCGCTGAACGCCTCCTAGAGTAGTCTTTTTGCTGTCCGATTTCTGTTAGCTCGATCTTTCGAAGGCGCTACTAAATCAAAATTCTCGCGTAGAATAACAGGGTATGATAAATTACATTGGGCAGTCACTAGGCTTTGATTAAGCTTTGAATAATTATGAATCATAATACAACCCCTCTCATTGTCGACCCAAACTAAAGAATTTGTGTCTCAATTGATCATTTTCCCCATCTAACAAGTTTAACACGAATAATTTGTCCATCTATAGCTCATGACCAGCATTCAATGATTTTGTAAACGTCTTCTCAGGAATGCACACCTGGGACAGAACTCTATGCCTAATCCCATCCCTACAAACACGTTGTTCTCGTGAAACCGTAACTGATGGGGGTTTGGTCCCGGCCATCTCCTACCTACCATCATCAGTGAACATCTTCTATTTAGAATTGCAGCTCTGTACCTTCTGCTTTGGTGTGGAAGATCCTTCAAACTTAGAAGCAAGGACATGTTGATCAAAAACTAGGACCGGTGAACCCTAAAAAGGAACAACTTTAAGTTTTTCGTTCCGAGACGTCTCTGCCCCACCAAATCCTTTGTTTTCTGAGTCTCTAAAACAATAAGCAAGGGATGTTGAACAAGGGTTCTCATTAGCAGACTTTACGTGAGAGCCTTGCTCAGAGATTTGATGAGGGATTGCAGACTTCATATCAATAGTTCAATTGGATTTCTATCGTGAATCTACGAACGATGTGGTCTTCTCTGCGGGAAAATTTTAACTCGCATCACAGCCAGCTAGTCCAGCAATGGCAGAAGCTCCCAATCACACCGCGACCAACAAGGCCAACGATGGCAGTAGGGACCACTATAACCGATCCAATACTGAGAGGAAGACGAAACAGGCAAATGAAATAGAATCCCTGTTATGAGTGCTAGATACCCTTGAAATCAAAACACAGACCACCGCAATCATAGAACACGACACAATGACGATGGCCCAAAACCACGATCCTCAAACCTCACGCTCACCTATCGGAAACTTAACAAGCGATGATATCCTAAAACCCGAAATTGACAATAAATGAACGTTATGGTTATGAATCGACAATTCCGACAGCAACAACAAGGATATGATCCCCACACAAGCCGACTGGAAACACCAAAAATCCCAGAAAACAAGCACATCACAACCACCATACGCCCAAAACGTGCCCAATAGCTCACGACGTTCCAATCTCCGACAACAACAACCTTAGTTGAAAACTCGGCTTTTATTTTTGAAGTTACTAAAATGAAATTGTATTTTAAATTATTAGTATAAAATAATATAGAAATTAATATTAAGAAGATAGTTTTATTTTTTATTATGATTTTTTTTATTTAATTAAGAAATTTAAAATATAAAATAAAATATTTTTGATGGTGTCGACCCCACCCACCAATCTCTAGTTCGTATTCATGTCCACCAACCACGTGGATGGCTCATTTCACGATTTGTCTCCGGTCTCCCCTGTAGAGGGAGATAATCGCGGACCCAAGGCTCCTCAGGAGATGCCCTCGAAACCTCTAGTAGGCTCTATAAAGCCCCTCATGCCTCAAAAGAGACCATCTCGACCCTCCTAGTGTCTTTTCCACCGTTTTCGTCTTTTGACCTGGTCATTTGTAAGTTTGATCCTTCTTCCTCTCGCTCCACAGCCCCCTTGGGCCTCCAACCGCCTATCACGATGGCGATTTCACTGATAGGTCTCCCTTTGATGTGGGGTCTCCTCGCCCTCCAAAAAGGATTTGATAACTTCTCCATGAAAGAAGAGGAAGATATGGTGATCATGTTCCCACCGGGTCTAGTTGTTGACCAACGGGATGCCCATACGACTTTTGGCATGCCACCTTTTCACCTCTCAAAAATACGATCGGCCGACCATGGAAGGCCTCATGATGAAAGTATAAAATCATGAGGGTCTTGTCATAAAGGATATGGGTTGGGGGATCTTTAGTTTATCTTCACGACGTAGGTGGGTAAGGACCAAGTCTGACGGGTTGAGTCGTGGTCCTTCAAGCACGCACCATTCATCCTGCAGGATGTCCATCCACTCGTCAACCCAAAAACACTTCTCTTCTCACAGTTGTACTGTAAGTAATGGTTTTTTTCGTCCCCCCCCCCCACGGACGACATCGTCGCCGCAATGGGATTCCAGGTTGGGGAATTACTCGCGAGGCTTTGTGGATGTCCAGACAGACAACTCGGATATAGCTTGGGGAGGTACCTTCTGGGTGAGGTTTTAGAAGGACCTGGATACCCCACTCCGTCGGACCATCTACCTACAACTAGCGGGACACACAGCTCTAACTTGGGCTCGCTTGTAGTACGCGCATCTCCTTTGCTTCTTCTTCACCTATGATTGCATAAGGCACCTTCATTTGGCATAATCACGAGAGGCGAGGATGGATATATCCTCGGACCCAAGCATAAGTAGGGGAGTGCGTTGAGACTGGTTGGATCTCATTCGGCCCTTGTGCCCCCCCCCCCCCCCCCCCCCCCAACGAGCCAAAAATGCTGAAAGTTTCCATCAGGATTTGGATCTCTACATCCCATCCACAAGAGCCTCATACATGATATCTTTCCTAAAGGCCAAGTACACCCTAGGAGTTGGAAGGATGGGCCTCTCTATCATGTCCCACCACGCCTAGTATCGAAGGTCAGGTGCACACTCAAGGACGGTGTCACACATGATCTCCTGACTAATCAGGAGGTGGTCCTATTAGCAGCCAGGAATTTGCAAGCCTCCTTATCCTTAGGAGAGGTTCGCTCCCGGGGGTTTATGTCGGAAAACAAGCTAGAATCAAGGCTCGACGCACCAACATCACTGCGTCTGTGTCTTCCCCAACCCAATCATCCCCTCCAGGAAGCGCTGAAAATCCCTAAGGGAACAGAAGCGAGGTCTAAGAAGCAGCGTGGCCAAGACCAATGAGCCCTCAGGGGAACTGCGGGGTGTTGTAGAGGAGGCTTGCCCCGCCACTATGGGATCTAGCACAACTCGATCCCAAACCTCCTTCTTTTCCTAGGGACCTCCTTGTATGCCTCACATCTTCCTCACCTCACTTTAAGGATCTCCATCGAGGGATCAACGTGCTCAGTAGGAAAAAAAACAAGACCATTCGTCGAGGTAAAAAAAGTGCAAATGGTGATAATAGTATGCATTTATGGGAAAAAGGGACCCACCCCCTAATCAGTCACCTGGAATAGCCGAGCAATCTTGTTACAGGGTAAGCATTTCAGCCATGTCGGGAACTATGCCTAACCCTTCCACCTAGTCTTTCAATTTTGTTCCACTCACATTAACTTCATAAATTTTCGTCTTACGCTAAAAATGATGAAATGAGGTAAAATAGTCATTAAACTTATAATGGTAACTTAATTTGAAATGATGTTTTTTCAGTAAGGGTGTTGTTTGACTATGGGAGTGTGTTTCTATTTATTGTCTCCTTTGTTTTGGGAGATAGTTTATGTACCGAGGATAGCCTGTAAGCTGTCCTTGACTTCCTCCTCCGTCTTGAAGAGGTTAGGTTTGATAAATATCTCTTATAAAAAAGTGAAATGTCAAAGGGTAAGATAGTCATTTTACATCATTCTATGAATTTTTTTACAAAAATACGAAAAAGAGATTTGTGACCCAAAAATGAGATAACACATTGAACATTTTGAAACATGAGTGATATTAAGATACGTGATCAAAACATAAGAACATATAAAGATATTTAACCCTTAGTATATTATGTTAATGACCCTTATTCACATAAAGAATTTGGATTTAAAAAAAAATCAATTGATGACCAAATCTAGACAAGAGCGAATTATTATCTTATAGTATTTATTATTATATCGAATATAAATCACTTTTTATTTTTATTAACAAATACTAATATAATACGCCATATTAAGTAAGAAGACATAATAAAATAATTAAACATTCTTTCATGCTGCAAGAGCCTGCACAGCCCCAAACCTAAGTTGCGTCGGTGGCCTCCATGGTTTTGGCAATAGAGGATGCCAGTGGAGATCTATCTCCCTCCTCTTCTTTATCACGTGCCTCCTTTTCAGCAGTCATCTTCGTCTACACAACGACTGCAACCTTCATTCGTTTGAGCACAACCGTCGCCGCCCTTGTCGTGTCCTTCCACCGTTGTTGGATCTAAGCTTTAGGAATGCAAGCCGTCGGTGGTTAATCTCCTCATCGTCATCGATCGAGGGAACACTGAGTCTAAGAGACTATAACGAGCCTTCAGGGCTATTCCAAAAGCTTTACCAATCGAACACTCACATGAGCCGCTTGGAGAAGATCTTGGAACAATACAATCAGTGGATTTGGGATCCGGGACCTACCCACCATGACCCGGGACCAACATTGCTTGGCCGTCCTGGGAGAAGTAAGGAAGCAACACGCTTTTCTAGTTTTAGTTTGGATGTAATTTTAGTTTCAGTTCCGAATTGTTTTAGTTGGATTTTATTCTGCCATTTTGTTTTCAATTTTAGTTTCGATAATTTGGAACGTCTGGTAAGAGGTTGTCCTCAGTATGTATCTACGATGAAAAGTAGAGTTTTCAACGGGACCATGAGAGCTGGTTCGCCTACGGGAAGCTCGAATAATATTCTGGTGCCCAGGGTCGTTTGGCCCTTCTTTGTAATTTTTCGATTGGTATAATACCCGCCTCTGTTTTCCCGTTTCAAAAAAAAATACGCCATATATTTCGTGAATTGTTTTACGATACTTAAAGAACCCATTGAAATAAAAACAAGGTAATTGAATATCAAATAATGTAGTTTGAATATCATTGAGGATTGTAATAGATCAATAACTAAACACTTGATATTTAGAGTTTGCTAAGACTAAGTAAAACAAAATATGGAAATAAGAGATTTAATTGACCTCAAAATTGTCAGAATTATGTATGATTTAACCTTTATCAAAAACATTCCATAGGATATAACCCTTTTACTTTATTTTATTTTTTTCATTCAAAATATCAAAATGAAAGAAAAAAAGTTTCACACAATTTACCCTTTTTACGAAGGAATATTTTTTCGTACATTTAACACTCTAATATCTTTTTTCTTTCTTTTTCGCGCCACCATTCTTCCCAATCATCTCCTCCGCCGAAAACTATGGACCCTACCACTCTCTCTTGTCATGATGATGCCGACACCACCGAGGCCTCCCACATGAAGGTCTGCCCCAATTAGCCCTTTGTCTCTCATGCGGAGTCATTACCCGAGGAACCTTGAACCACGCCTCTAGCCTACTTGAATGCCTTTATTAAGCCTCTTCGGCTGAGGAAAAAGGCACTCCGACCTTTTTCTATCCTTCTCGGCCATTCCCGATGATGAAGCCAGCCACCCTCGTTGCGCCTCGCCCAGGAACGCTCGTAGAAGAAGCCTCGGGGCTCGTTTTGGAACCTAAGGCCTTCTCTGCGCTCATCATCCCGAGGAAAACTTATTATGAGACTCATCTAGGTCTCTCGTTGTCAGTCATGATACCACCATCCTACCGAATGATGTTGATGTCAAGAACATCCTTTATAGACAGTGGGTTATACCTTCTGAGTGCAACAGAAGGAGGATCGTGGTATGCCTTTCCCTTGGCTCGATCTGCCTACCACAACCCCCCCCCCCCCCGCACACACACACGTGGTTGATTCACCAAAGGCTCTGATGCAATCAAGACCCTTCCCCAGCAACCCAGACCTATCGACCCTCCCAAAAGAAGTACCCCCCCACCCCGTGGATGAGCCTCGAGCTCCAATTGAGAACCTATTCGCCCTCTAAGAGAGCTTCGATGCCCTTCAAATGGATGAACAGGAGGACAGGGTCATCAACATCCCAAAGGACCCAATAGTTGCTAATGCTCGAGCTCTTACGATGTTTGGTTGGACGGCTGTTTACGTCCCGTGAGTACGAACGAACATCCATGGAAAGCATGATGATGAAGGTCTATTATAATGATGGCCTCTTCATCAAAGACTTTGGCTGGGCATATCTAGCTTCTAGTTCACCTCCCAGGCGGTAAAAGACTAGTAGGTTTTTAAATAATTAAAAAATACCTATCATAGAGTCAAAAAAAAATGTTTGAAGATAATTAAATAAACAAAACAAATAGTCCTAAACATTAGAATAAAAAAACATATATTAGAGAAAAAAAAATATATTGAATTCAAAATAGATAATATTACATATAAAATGAACACATGATAATTATGTATACGAATAAATGCAGGCATATATATACAATCTAGTGCAACCAAAATCCAAATCTAGATCGGAGAGAAATATTATTTTACGGTGGTTTTATTACTGAAATGTGCAATTTTATTAATATCAAAGTTTAGTTACACAGATATGCGACAAGAAACATATTTCCTAACTATTAAAGAAGAACAGACATAAAACAAAGTTGTTCGCAGTTCTTTTAACACTATAAATGTTATAGACGGTATTGAGACACCACATTGGCAAGAAGGAAAGGTGGGGTTGGAAAACGAAATTAAAAGTCCTACTAACGGTAGTGCCTAAACGCTGTATCTCGGGGACAAAGCGATCGTACTGGAACTACATCAGTTGTATTGGGAGGATATACGTGAATCGGGGTTCCCTCCCTGGAAAAATCCTCAATTCTCTACTCACTAGTCATTGACCCTCCAAAGACGAAATCAGAAAAAAGAAAAAAGACTCACTCGATTAGCCAGATCCATAATCGAGAGAAGGGTCGAGGAGGACGCGGTGGTGGAGGCCAAGGAGGAGGACGTGCCGGTGGCGGCTTCAGAGATGGTGGCGGTATCAGAGACGGAGATTACAGCTTCAGAGGCGGCTTCAAAGACGGCATCGGCGGCTTCAAAGACGGCGGCGAGACCGCGAGGCTTCGAGCCGGTGAGATCATTGACGCCAAAGTGAGCCAGACGACAACCATCGGATTTGCAAAGGGAGGACCGAACAAGGTCAGGAGAGGCTTCGTTTGTGGCGGGAGAGATCCAACATCGTGGTGGCTACATGCGGCTTAAAAAGGACCCTAATGGGAAAAAAAAACACAGGACCCAAGAGGGAGGTACATAGGAGAGTATGTGGAGAAAATAGATGCATAACCATGACATAGTCTATGGTAATGACCATGGCCATAGTCATGGCTTTGTCTTCATGCGGCGGCTCTCATAGAGAAAACTAGCTCTCTAGGGTTTTTACACCTCTTATTATTTTACCGTTTTTATTATTTTATCAAATATCAATCATCTCTTTTCAGTAAAAAATATTAAGAAAATTTATCATTTATTCCGTGAATTGTTTTACGATACTTATTTTTTAGCGAAAGGTGCAATATTATTAAAGATCGAAACTGATTACATTTGCGCATCGAGGAACAAGCTCCCCGACCACTGAGAGAGGGTCAGAATAGGTGAACAATGGTTCTCTGAGCCTTTTTAGATCATAACCGACACATGCGGTTTTTAGGTGCCTCATGGGAAAAAGTAGATGGTCGTCACAAGCTTGAGTCCAACATGGCCAGTCTCCAAGATGACTTCTCTTCTCCAAGACTACTTATCTTCTTCTTAGTCTCGTACTCTCCGGTGAGCCCTTCGGTTATGGCCCGCCAATAATTTTCCACGATGGGTAAGCTTTGGGCATAGAAGCCTCCCCAGAAGGAAGTTCTACTCCGAATAATCACTAAAGCATAGGGTAGATCTCCGGAGGACTTGGTGATCAAGGACATAGGACCCGGAGTTTTCGGGTTATATTTCGAGTCAGAGGAGGCTCGTGCTTGGGTCCGGGGAAACTAGCCCTGGTGTTTTGATGGGTGGCCGCTCCTACTAGGAGACTTGGACCCGATAGCTAGGAAACCTCATGCTCTGGATCGGCTACAATTATGGGTTCATGCCCATGGCCTCCCTCCATTGGTACGGACCCGAGCGACTGGGGAAACGATTGGCTCGGCTCTTGGGTTATGTGTCGTTGGGTGACCAATAGGGTCTCTGCTAGGGATGAGCGATGAAAGTGAGGTTCTAGAACCTCGTGGATAGTCCCTTGCGCCGTCACCTACTGTTAAGTTTCAACGAATTTCCAGCTCCGATAACAGTCTCGTTCACCTACACAAAGCTGCCTTCCTTTTGTTTTAACTGTGGGTTGATCAGACATGTAGTCCAAGAGTGCGACAGGAAGATGATGGGTACCCCACAGTTCGATTCGTCTATGTTGGAGTTCTAGAAGGATCGGAGCGTCAAGCCGTATGCGACTGATTGGGGGCCTCAGGGGTCTAGGATCCTACCATCCAGGGTCGCACCCGTATCCATGAGTATTGTACCTAAGGGAACCTTGCCTCGAGGAAAGGGTCCAATTGTATCTTCGAGTACTGTACCTAATGGTACAAGTCGTAGGGGAAACATCCAGGCCGGGAAAGTTGACTCTTACTAGAAAAACTTGGTGGTCGACCAGCTCTCTGGTAGTCAGAAAACTGAAGTTTCAGATTCACCTGGGCACAGAGATAAAGCTAGAGCTGGAACTGGAGTAGGAGCTGGAGTCTGTTCTAGAGGAGTGCAGAGGGGGTCTACTAGTGAACCCTAAGATGGTCAGGCGAAAGCTGGTAAGCAGCCCCGCCAAGAGGAATGTTAGGATCCTCTGGTTTCAGGGACTGGTTCTGGGAAGGGTCCCTGGTGAAAGTCATGGCTCCTACAACTGATGTAGTTCAAGTTCGGTCGCTTTGCCCTCACTCGCCCCCCCCCCCCCCCCCCCCAGATGCAGCGTTTAGGCACTACCTTGACCAGGACTTTCAGTTTCGTTATCCAACCCTCCACCTTCCTTCATGCTTATGTAGCGTCTCGATGTCTTATGACTAGTTTTGTTTATAAAAAAGTATCTTTTATTCATCAAATCAATATTAAACCTAACTATATAATTTCCCCCAGTTCTTCATAAAGAAATGCACAAAACCATATGTCGAAGAAATTTAGAGCAATTCTCTTAGATAACAAGATCAAAAACCTTTGACTTATTGACAATTGACTTCGCAAGAACAAAGAAACATTGGAAAAGGTGAAAAGGTTTCAAAACAAAAGGAGATGGAGAAAATTTTGATGAGGGAAATGTTGTTTTGTATTGTTGAATACATCTTCTCTAACTCGTCAATATAAGCGTTATAACAACTCATCATATAACACCGGCTTCATAAAATAATCAACAAAATATAAGAAAAAGGAAAATTTTGTTATGATTGAATGGTTATGAGAAAAATCGGAAAATGTCGGTTAGATTTTTAAATAATTAAACAAATACCATCTATAAAGTTAAAAAATTATTTTCAAGATAATTAAATAAACAAACATTTTCTACTTGGGCATTTGTACAAAACAATAGATCTTTAAAAAAATAGAAATATTAAGATTTAAATAAATAATATTATATATTAAAACGAACACATGATAATTACATGTACGCATATACATACAATCTCGTGCAGTCAAAATCTAAAACAAACAAAAAAATAGAAGTGACACTCAATTGGATAGATGCTTCCTTGCCCCTTTTAGTTTGGTGGGCGCCCCATTTTATTATGTTACCTTGTTATCGTTTTTCGTGAGATCAAATGTATGTATATTTTCATGTTGGTTTATAATTATAAAATTCGTAACATAAGTTCATTCGCTTAGTATAATTTAACCTCTTTCCAAAACTAATTTGAATTCTGCACAATAAAAGTAAATTTTAGAGTTGAATTAACTCGCTTTATTTCATAAAAATAAATATTTTATCAAAAATTCAAATAATATCATAAGTTCAAACATAATCTGTCAAGACATTCTATAAGATAAAACTTCATCTAATAGTTTGTAGTCACATTATATGGCTTTGTGACCAAAGTTCAAATCTGAACAATCTCATAAAATTTACCTCATATATTTTAAAATACAATAGATGGTTAAATCGTATTTTTACTTTAAACTCTTTTCTAAATCATTTTAGGATTCGGTCACTAACTCTTTAAATATACATAAAAATTAACATTGGAATTTAGTTGTGTTTATAAGAAAGTAACATATATTCATCAAATCAATATTAAACCTACATAAATAATTTCCCTTAATTCTTCACAAAAAAATGCATAAAAAGAGTATTTCAAGGAGATTAGAGAAGTTCAATTCGATAACAAGAGAGAGAAAATTTGATTCATCGTAGATTGACTTTGCAACAACAAACAAATATCGAAAAAAGTGAGAAGGTTACAAAACAAAAGGGGATGGAGAAAAATTTGATGAGGGAAATGTTATCTTGTATTGTTGAATACATCGTCCCTGACTCGTCAGTATAAGCGTTATAACAACTCATCACATTTAACACCGTCCTCATAAAATAGTCAACAAAATATGAAAATGATGAAAATTTTGTCCTGATTGAATGGTTTTGAGAAAAATCGGAAAATATCAGTTAGGTTTCTAAATAATTAAAAACAATGTCTTTTATAAAGTTAAAACTCATTTTTCAAAATATTAAACAAACGTTTATCGCACCTCAGACGTTTATGTAAAACAACAGGTCTGAGAGAAACAAAATATCACATTTAGAATAAAAAACACTACGAGTCAAAAGGAATACATGATAATTACACATTAGATGAATGCATGCACATACATATGTACGATCTCGTGCAGCCAAAATCCAAAATCTAAAAAAAAATTAAGAAAAAATAGAAGTGACACTACACTCAATTGGAGAGATGCTTTTTGTTTTGGTGGGCGCCTCTTTGTTAGCACTCCCTACTCTCTCTCACTCCAACTTCTCAACAAGTTAAAGCAAGTACAGACTTCAAGGCCACAAAGTCTATTTTCGGGTTAGGCTCAGTCACGTGTTTAGGTCATGCAGGAATGGCCCATACACGCAAATCCTTTTTCGCAACTATCTACCGCCCAAAATTACATTATTATCCAATTTGCCTTTGGTAATAATAATTAATAAATAATACTTAATTATCTTCATCCTCAGACACAGGTTCAGATACATGCCAGATTCAGTTAATTTCCAAGTCAATTAGCATAAATATACAGCAGGTTTTCTCCACCATTTACTCTATATTTAATTTTACTGGAACAAAAATTGCCACTGTTACGGTAACAAAGAAACCCATTGTCAACATTGAATTCTAACAATTTTGACCATAAATTCTAACAAGAGGAATTAAAATGTATTTTTTCCTGGTAAAAAACCAAATATGTATTAATTACCAAAATGGGTAATTAGTGCATTGCAGGTTAAGAATTAAGGGCAGCCTGCCCTGGGTATAAATACAAGTGCCCAGAGAAATTCTGAATAATGTTTATATATTACAAAAGTACTGGTCTCTGTTAGGCCTATATTTCTTTTCCTAACTTTATTTCTCTCTCCTCTTTCTATATCAGTTCACCGTGGAAACTGGCTGGGTTATTTCCGGCATTGACTCGCACCGCGGCAGCGAGTCTCCACCAACCCGACTCGCCGGCGGATCGGTGAGCTGAGCAACACAGAAACCAAGTTCCATTCTTTAAATTCCATTTTTTTCTACTCTAAATCACCAGAAAGGTTGTGTTTCTACTATATGCAGAGATTCAGAGATATTTCTTTGGTGATTTTGCCGCTCACAATCTTCGGCAGTTACAAAGTATTAAATCGGTTAATTTTATGCACATTCAGGAGGTATGTTGTACCTGAGATTTTTTATTTTTTATACATTTTTGTGTTTTAATTTGTTTCCATTTCTATCAGAAATGAAATTAGCTGGACTTTGGGTGTAGTGATTTTCAGCATTTACAGCCAAGATGCTGGCGTGAGTTGCTATTAGAGAAAATTTGGTTGATTTTTCTACAATTTGATGCAGGAAACTGTAGGCTGAGAAATGTGTTCTGGATTGGTCGGCAGGTTCCTAAACCCAAAGAAATAAAAGGTCCGAATTCACAGTTCCGGGCTTTTCCAGGGAAATTAGAGCACTTTGTAGAGGATATCAAGAGAAGGAAAGATTAACAGCAGAGGCAGCATGAATCCAATGAATTTCGGGGGAGAATTTAAAATTCCCCCGGAGAGAAATCGAAGGAGAGTAAATTGGATGCCAGTCACGCCGGAGAAGCAGATTCACAGCTCCGATCCGGCAAACCAGTTCCCCTCAGACGAATGGCAGCAGCTCACTGGAATGTATGGGGCCCTCATACGAGAGCCAGCCAATTTCGATGGGGGAGCTCAGAATTTCAATCAAATTGGGGCAATTAGGAATGTGGGATGCTACGGCTCTAATGGAGATTTAGCAGAGCGGAGCAAGGTGCTCAACAACATTGCTGGATCCTATGCTCATGCCTTCAACATTGATAGACCCAGTTGGAATGATAACCCTACTCTTGCAAACCTGATGCCGGCAAGAAATACAGCTTCCATGGAGCAGCTGAGCAGAGCCCACAGAGGCACAGCCATGGTGAATTCAACGCTTAGAGGCGCAAACATGGCGGGTACACAGATGATTCCAGATTTGCATTTTCAAGCTGATAGCAGCTGGAGAAGACCCTATGCAAGTGGTTCAGCAATTGCCAATGATGTTAACAACTGGTTGAGCACAAACCAACTGGGTACTTGCAACAGCAACAGCAACAACTGGTTGAGTTCAAACCAACTAGGAAGCTGCAATGGCTTATCTCAAATACCAATAGGTAAGTCATTGAATTCATTTTTCTCTGATGCCAATATGTGCAATATGGGTATTGATTGTAGTTCTATAACCACTAAGTTTCATTCAACACTAGAAATTACAAAATCATGCAAATTGTAGATGCTATTGACATGGTATTGGAATGAATCAATGTTCTATAAGTCAAGCATACAAATAGGATTCTAAAATGGAACTCTCACAGAACTGATGAAAATCCAATACAATTCAGATAGCGTAGGTATTAACTATTAACCAACTTGGTTCTAACAATGGTTTTATCTACTAATGTCAATTTAGCATAATCCAGGATTAGGAGATACACATTCAGAATTTCAGATGTTTGGCATGGTATGGCAAGAACCCTTTGCTCACTGCACCCGCTTACCCTGTATTATCATGTAATGTGTCCTGTGTTGCCACCAAATTGACTCTGACTAGTGTAAATTGAGCATGAACCTTGTCACTTTCTATTAATCGTTAAATAAAAACTACAAGAAACATGTGCTATTTTTCCTGGATATGCTGAATGCTTAGCTAGAAATTAACTAGGTATTCCCCGTCTAAGAAAACAGTGGAAGATAGGTCACCTTTCGCACTGGATATCAAACTATCCCTGTTTGTTTAAATTCATTTGCAGTTATTATCATTTAACAAACTAGCGAACAATTTTTTACTGCAGATGGATTTCCTCTACCTTACCGACCCAGCTATAATCTTAACTTGCCACCAAGAACAGAGACCCATTGCATCACAAGTATAAGGAACTCGGTCCAAATCCCAGCAACACCACAGAAAGAGGCCAATCAGTTCGAGAACAGTCCGTTGTCAGCAGGGTTGAATTTATTGACTAATGAAAGCTCAAGCAAGGGAAAAAGTCTTGGGAATTTTGTTTCTGGTGCAGAGGATGAAGCAATTCGGAACACCTGCAATGAACTACAGAACATTGTGGACTCATCATCCACTGCCATTTCTACACCTTTGAAGGAAACTAAAGAGCTGGAGAATGTGGGTGATCAAGACATTGACCTGAATAAGACACCCCAGCAGAAAGCACCCAAACGGAAAAAAATAAGGCCAAAAGTGGTCAGAGAAGGAAAACCAAAAAGGGTCCCGAAGGCTGCAGGTCAAAACATGGATAAAAAGGAGAATCAAACTGCAAAGAGGAAGTATGTGCGCAAGGCTACACTGCAACAACCAGCATCCCAACAGGGAGATGTGATGAAGTCCCCTATTCCTCCTACCCCGATAAATACTGATTCCAATCAGAAAACTGGAAAAAGGAAGTATGTGCGCAAGAAGGTAAGGACAGAACCAGCTACTCAACAGGCAGATGATGCAAGCAGTACTATAGATCCTGATGCAGAAACTGCCACAAAAACATGCAGGAGAGGTCTGAATTTTGATGTGGAAAAGAGCTGTGATGGAGATGAGGGCAAAGCAAGAGGTCAGGAGGAAGCACAGCAGAATATGAGGTCTTTCAATTTAAATTTGGAGTCTCCAGCCACTGGATTATGTGCTGGAATTAACAGTTGGATTGGGGCAAGGCCAGCTGGACAGAGCAGTCATCAGGAAGGGACAAGAACAAGTAACTTTACCCCGTCCATGGATAATGTGCTAGCCCGGTACATTTCACTACAAGGCGGGAGAGCAGCTGACGCACAACCAACTTCATTGAATGGCCTGCACATGGAAAACTCAAATGTTAGCTCAAAATATAGTGATGTGAGAAATGTCGATCCATGGCAAAAGAGAAGTGATTGTGGACACACTCCTACACATCAGAATATCCATACAGAAGGAATAGGTCAAGTTGTCTTTCAAGCCAAGACTACCAAGGAAAGCATTGAGACAACCAGACAACTGATGTCTCAGCACAGAGCTCAACAGCTGCTTAACACTTTTCCCCACTTCCCTGAAGCAAGGGTGTCCAAGAGAGGGTACCAGCAGATGGTTCAGCAGGAAGAATGTTACAGAGGCACAG
The DNA here is from genome assembly GCA_963921825.1 of Erodium maritimum. Lineage (NCBI taxonomy): Eukaryota > Viridiplantae > Streptophyta > Magnoliopsida > Geraniales > Geraniaceae > Erodium > Erodium maritimum. The sequence continues at coordinate 117,262,498 of OY997588.1, forward strand.
AAGTATCAGGAAGCCACAAGAAAACAAAGTTTGAAAATGGGCTTTTTAGGAATGTTTATGGCATGCCTTTTGTCAAAGCATTAGAAGTCCCCAGAGAAGCCAGGACGAGATGCACCAATGAAATTGATACTAGTTCTTTTACATCACAAGTAAACCATGAAATTCTGAATTCATACCTCCAAAACTGTAAATCCCCAAACAGACCCAGTGGGGTCAACTGCTTACCTGGTGACTTGCACTCTAATCGTATGGCTGCTGGGAATTTGCGGCATACACATGAGCTGCATTCTTATACAGACAGAATGGGAAACATCAAGGGAGTGACACAGGTTCAGAACTTAGCATCCATGATAGCAACTGAGAGCCGTAACCCTAGTGCATCAGCTCCTCCCAGAAAAGATTCAGCACCAAGGAAAGGACAGGTAAAGAGAACTTGCCAAGCTACGGCACCAGCAGATCATCAACAGATAGGCTCCTGGAAGAAGCAACCACCCATGCAATCCAAAGGTATGTTCCATCTCATAAAGGGATTGATGTGTCACAGAATTCTGAAATGTATTACAATAGTGATAGACCTCTTATGTAAATTCTGCGCAGGCCCTGCAGATCCCCAGCGACATCCTACTCAGATTGAGGAGATTGTAAATCGATTTGAGGGTCTCAATTTGAAAGAAGCTGACCGCACGGTGGGACAAGAACAGAATGCAATGGTCGTATTCAAAGGAACTGGTGCCATGGTTCTACATGAACCTAAAAAGCGCAAGCCAAGGCCTAAGGTGGACCTTGACCCAGAAACAAATAGAATATGGAAGCTCCTGATGGGAAATGAAGGAAGCGAGGGCATTGAAGGAACAGAAAAGGAAAAATGGTGGGAAGGAGAGAGGGAAGTCTTCAGAGGGAGAGCTGATTCCTTCATTGCTAGAATGCATCTAGTACAAGGTACTAGGAGATTTCCTTATCATGTGTAGTTAATTGGCCACTAAAGGTGTTCATATTTATCAAACCTGCAACCTGCTGTTCCCAGGTGACAGGCGTTTCTCACCGTGGAAAGGATCGGTTATTGATTCGGTAATAGGAGTCTTTCTGACTCAAAACGTCTCTGATCATCTGTCAAGGTAACTTTATAACATTACCTAATACTAAATCTCTGGTTCAAATTAGACTTCAGCAAACATCTTAAACCACTTTACTGCTATGTGCAGCTCTGCTTTCATGTGTTTAGCAGCCCGCTTTCCCCATCCAAAAAGCAATGAAGCATATGAAAGCAATGGGAAAAACATATTGGTAGAAGAGCCAGAAGATTGTGTGGTTAACATAGATGATAGCATCAAATCTCTTCAAAAGATTTCATGTCTACCAGTATGCGATTCAAGCTCTATAGCACCACTTGAATTAGCAGAGCAGAGAAGGGGCAGTGAAGCCTCGGGAACAGAAAGAACAAGCTTTACAGAAGTGCAAAGTAGGAGCATAGAGGAAGAAGTCATTTCATCACAAGGATCCTATGACTCAGTTGTTCAAGACAACGGAGGAATCAGATCATCCTCAGGTTCAAACTCAGAAGCAGAAGATTCCAGAAATGGGAGCACATACAAAAGGAATAGTGATTCAAATCCCACCAGTTTTCAAGCAATGGAAAAGACCCCCGCCTTCATTGAATGTTGCAGTCACCTAAGTGAAAGCTCAATATTTGATGAGAGATTCAGTCATCAAAGCAAGCAATTGGAACATATGAAAGGTGGCACAAGTTCAAGATTGGATATTGGTGATCTCAAAGATTCTGAATCTACTTACCCAAACACTTCACAAGATCCCAAGATTAGAGTATCAGTTTCTCTTTCCAACAACTGCCTCTCGCACATGGCTCCAGAATTTGGAGTACAGGAATATACCGACATGTTAAATGACAAAAGGACACCTCCATGGTCTTCAGCTTCTTCTGAATTCATCAAAACAAAAGATGCAAGTTGCTTAAGAAATTTCATAGCAGAGAATGTAAGTGATAGCAATATCCATCACATGGAACAGCTGAGATCTCAAGGACAGACAATGGACACATTTGAATTGTCTAATAGCTACAAAATGCAACAGTGTATCTCTCAGCCACAGCCACCTGCTGCATATGATCAACTATTGACTAACAGTTATCCAAGTGGGGGCAACAAGAGCTACCAATTGGATAACACATCAGCTGCAGAACCAGTAAAGCACACCGAATCTGTACCTAATTTGAAGAATGATACCATCCAGAGTGTTCCAGATGAAGGGAGTGTCCCTGTGATGAAAAGGCAAGAACACACCGAAAATAAATTGGTGAAGCCAAAACCAAAAGAGCAAGTTCATTCCTCTGGTAAGGCAGCAAATGCAATGAATACCAAAGCAAAGAAAGTAAAGGGTCAGAATGAAGGTAAGAATGCAGCTGACTGGGATAATTTGAGAAAGCAGGCCCAGGCTACAGGAAAAAAAGAAAGAAGCAAAAATGCAATGGACACCATGGACTATGAAGCAATGAGGTGTGCCAATGTCAGGGAGATTGCAGATGCTATTAAAGAACGAGGGATGAACAACATGCTAGCTGAACGAATCAAGGTACCTCATCAATATAAATTCTTATAGCTCATTTTCCAAAATCAGTTCAAACATTCCATGAATGAAATATAATGGAAGAAATTGAATGTTCCCTGAAGAGGGTTAACAATGGTTTTACAATATTGCAGGACTTTCTAAACCGAGTGGTCAGGGATCATGGAAGCATTGATCTTGAATGGTTAAGAGATGTTCCTGCAGACAAGGCAAAGTAAGCCAATTGTATTTTGTAATTTCTTCTAATATACTTTGATGCTTGTAAATGACAATTATATGTATGGAGTGCACATATATTATATGTACTGCAGTGCACATGTATTATATGTACTGCAGTAATACTGTGTTCTGTAATATCTACTAGTCTCTGATAATGTTTATGTTGCAGAGAGTATCTATTAAGTATACGAGGTCTGGGGCTGAAAAGTGTGGAGTGTGTGCGGCTTTTAACACTTCATCAGCTTGCTTTCCCGGTAAATTTATTATTTATTCTGAGAAGTACTAGCCACTTATGGCATACTAGACCCCAACTCTTATAATCAACTCTCTTATATTTTCAAAGGTTGATACCAATGTTGGACGGATAGCAGTTCGCCTTGGATGGGTTCCTCTCCAACCACTACCCGAGTCACTTCAGCTACACCTCTTAGAGATGTGAGTATCTCTAGGCAAACCAATCAGCAATAAGTCACTCAATTCTTCCTAACCACTGATGACACTTCCGTGTAGGTATCCAATGCTAGAGTCAATTCAGAAATATCTCTGGCCAAGATTGTGCAGGCTAGACCAACGAACACTGTAAATACACTTCCTCTTCAAACCATTCATTTAATTCTAGAGCGAAAGGCCCGCATGCTTTTATTTTTAAACATTTATTCCACTAAATGATTTGCTGCTAACAAACTGCAGATATGAGCTACATTACCAAATGATTACTTTTGGGAAGGTGAGGTATCACTTTCACTTAGATTTATGCTGCCTAATATTAGATAGTGCCTCATGTTTTGATGTTCATGCAGGTGTTTTGTACAAAAAATAAACCAAATTGCAATGCATGTCCAATGAAAGGGGAGTGCAGGCACTTTGCAAGTGCTTTTGCAAGGTTTGCATTCGATCTTTGCTCTTGTATCATCTTTACTGCAGCAAAATGTATGCAAATTGAATAACATTTTCTAATGACTAAACTAAGACTTCTTTTTTGTTCTAATTGTGAAAAATCATTAATTTGAATGAGTAAACTAAAATATATTTAAAATCAATGAGAAGTGTACTCATCATACTAATTTAAAACCCTGTGGTGCAGTGCAAGGCTTGCTCTCCCTGGCCCCGAAGAGAAAAGTATTGTTACTTCAACATTTCCCAGTGCACAAGAGAAAAACCCTACTGCATTCATCACTCCAATGCCATTACTTAAGGGAGCAGGGCCTGATACTGGGAGGTGTAATTCCATATGTAATCCCATAATTGAAGAACCAGCAACACCAGAACAAGAAAGAACAGAATTATCAGAAACTGACATAGAAGACATGTTCGATGAGAATCCTGATGAAATTCCTACAATCAACCTCAACATTGAAACATTCACTGAGAATCTAGAGAAGTATGTGAATGATAACATGGAGCTTCAAGAAGGTGACATGTCGAAGGCTTTGATAGCCTTGAATCCTGAAGCTGCTTCTATTCCAACCCCTAAACTCAAGAATGTGAGTCGACTACGAACAGAGCATCAAGTGTAAGTAGATCTATCATAATCTATTATCCTAACCAAGTCAATTTTCAATAAGATACTGGGTTGTAGCTCAAGGATGGGACAAGTTTGACAAAATATAAATCATGTTGTTCAACTGGAAATAATTCAATTCCCAGCAAACTTTAAAGGTAAGAAAGTTCAACATTTCAAAATCAAGTGTATATGGGTCAAAAACTGCATTGTCAACATAAAAAGTATAGCACAAGGAATTGGGAAATTTACTACGAAAACATTTAAACAGTAAAAAACAAAGAACTGTATCCAGAAAAGTACTAACCAGTAACAAAGGAAATAAGCATATACGACGAGTGCACTCTGACAGATTCCATGTTGGTTTCATGCAGGTATGAACTACCAGATTCCCATCCTCTCCTAGCAGAGGTTAGTATCAATTTTTCTAAGGTTCTGCTATGCCCTAAACATAAAATGGTCAATTACAATTTGCCATTACTTCTATAATATTCACAGATGGAACGACGGGAACCAGATGACCCTAGTCCATACCTTCTAGCTATATGGACTCCAGGTAAGCACAAAAAACATTAGGACTTATGTTTCTCGGTATATTATTTCATGTTCATAATGGACATAAACAGGCTCCACAAATGGAATATATATGCACTCAAAATGTGAACATTGATTATGATACAGTATTACTCTCTTGAATGTAATAATGTAAGATCATTCTAACAAAAGATGTGAGATCTGATCACCATACACATTTGATCATTACAAGAACTTTCTGCTCCCTATTATCAGGTGAAACTGCCGACTCTGTTGAGCCAGCAGAAAGAAAGTGTAGCTTCCAGGACACAGGCAAACTGTGCAATGACAAGACATGCTTTTCTTGCAACAGTACAAGAGAAACAAATTCACAAACAGTTCGAGGAACAATTTTGGTGAGGTTATTTACATTAATAACACCCGCATAACATCATGAACAACATAAAATAAACTTCCATGAGTTATAAGTTGCTTACCAATTTTAGCATCTGATGTGCAGATACCTTGTAGAACAGCAATGAGGGGAAGTTTTCCACTCAATGGTACATACTTTCAGGTCAACGAGGTAATTCTCATATGTGTTTGAAGCACATTTACATCTATCAAGGATACTCCTTCATAGTTTAGAGTCTTAAATAGAAGTTTGATTACTCCCTAAACGAACCCCTGAATCCAAACCCAATCTTAGTCAGTTTCTTCAAAAGAGTATCTATCAAGAGTGTGACACATGCACATCCTATTAACTGATTTTCGATATTGGACATAATGTAGAGTAACTCATTTCAAGATAAGACCACTTTCAAATAAAATATTATTATGCAGATGTTCGCAGACCATGATTCAAGTGTCAATCCGCTTGACGTTCCAAGAGCATGGATATGGAATTTGCCAAGAAGAACTGTGTACTTTGGAACATCTGTATCAACAATTTTTAAAGGTAAGCAAAACATTGTGTGAAGGCTTTTATATGTTTATACCTCAATTCAAATAATATGGTCAGTCACTTACTGTAATATCATGTATACTAGGTTTATCAACAGAGGGAATAAGGTACTGCTTTTGGAGAGGTAAGGATGCCATCCTTGACTTTTTATATTACCTTGGTATATTTGGTGGATTGTTTAAAGCAGCATAGCATCTTTAGACAACATATCAGGCATGTGCATGAAGAGTAAAACAAAATCATCCTTTCAGCTTATACACACCTTCACTTGTATTTTTGGCTCATTATCTTTATGTTACTCGTTAAAAAGTACGATTTTGTTTTCTAAGGTTATACACTTACACCTCACTTAGTATGTTCATTGCTAAATTGTTTTAGTTTTGATCACGCAATAGTATGTTCATTGTGAAAGTCTTTTAGTTTTGATCATGCAATTTTCCCTTCTATTAGTCCACTCATCATCTTATATCACGCAAAAACTTATCAATTGTAACCATCTCTTTAACATCTATGAGTCAAATCTTTCCTATGTTTTGCTCTCAGACACAAGTATGAAATATAATAGAACGCCACGATGTTTTGCAAAATTTTAGTCAAGAAATAAAATCTTGGCCCATTATGTTCCTTCAGAAAGCATATAATATTGTCCTTCAACTAGGGGAGGTTGCTTAAGTTTTTTATTTATTTATTGGCAGGGTTTGTTTGTGTGAGAGGGTTTGATCAAAAGTTAAGAGCACCCAGACCTTTATCGTCCAGATTGCACTACCCATTAAGTAGGTTGACAAAACAATAATGCAGAGATGCTTACCAGCAAAAGTTACTGGCAAAGTTTAGACACAGAAAAACAAGAAGATTGATGCCCCAATGAGGAGATCTTTGACTAACACATTGTTGTACATTTCAACATTGTTGTCATCTAACATTAGATGCACTCAGCACATGTTTTGATAAGTGGCAGAGAGAATTTCAAAATTAAATTGCTAGATCACATGAACATTGGTCTAGTCTGTACATTACAAATCATCATGATTATTTCAATTCAAATTCAAAGTTAAATGTTCTTATTATTGTAGCAAATTCTACACTAAAATGAAGCAGAAACCTGCTTACTCTGTCTCATGGTACACAAAGGTATGCATGTGATATGGGAATTGGTAATGCACCTACCAAGTTCACACTGATCTACATATCATACCCGGCTTGAGCATGGTTGAAATGCCCATATCAAAAGAACGTGAATTTAGTGATCCCTTGATATGTTTGTTGAGCTCTCAAGGTTAAGTTTATGGGCGAGAATAAGTTGTATAACATAATTCCTTACTCCATTTCAATTTGGTACAGAGCCGACTCCTTCAGCTACTTTAATACCATCGTTATTCAAACCAAAGATCCAAATAGCAACCTATTTGCTAACAAAAACCATATCGTATCCTTATATGTCCCGCTTAGTACACGCATGATATAGTCTAAAAAGTTTTCACCAGGTACCCTTCCATTCAGGGTCTACTACTCTATGACACGAAGAAGTATCTATCTAGCATGTCTAACAATCAAAGTCCACATACCCCTTTTGTTTTATCTTAAAACTTAAGTGTTAAACCAAATACTAATCCAGAGGATGAGTAAGAAAAATTTAAGACACTGCAACTGAAATCTTATGTAAAAGGTATTGATGTTCAACTATGGACAGGTTGAATCTGTTTCTAGATTTATTGGCTGAGTCTGTTTGAGAGGATTTGGCCAGATAAAAGAAGAGTAGATATCATTCCCATATTGCACCACCCAAAAAGTAAACAAAACAACAGTTCAGAGAGGCCTACCAGAAAAGCATATGTATCAGGATTAAACAATACATTTCAGTGTATCTCATCTTGTCATAAGATGCATTAACCATGTATCAGCAGAAAGACTCCAAGAGTTAAGTTGCTAGACCAGTCTGCACTTTACCAATTTACACTATTAATGTATAGGGTTAAATACAAAAAGTTGCCCTAAAGTACTGGTCATGTACTGGACAAATTTTAGACAATTTTCAATTCATGAAGGCATGTATATGATTTGTGACCAATTCATAAGGCATGTAAATGATCTGTGACCAATATATAAAGGCATGTAAATGACCTGTGACCAAAATTCAGGGTACCTGGTTTGACACTTTTAAACTTTGGGTAGTTTACTGTTTGTGTTCCAATACTTTAGGGTAGGTTTTTACATTTAACCCTACTTTATATTCAATATTTTTGCAAAACAACACATTCTCCAGTACAATTGGAAATGGTACAGAAAACTGCCACGTCTGTCCCATCATCAAACAAGTAAGTCACAAAAAACTAGGGACAGCTATATTGACAAAAATTTATACAACCTAACAAATATACCAACACAGGATGAGACAGGATCAAGAAAAGTTTAATGAAGAACTAATTAGGAAAGCTTCCTTGTTTTTCTTTTTTTCTTTCTCAAACAGGTTCTATAAATATTATAGGATCAGGTGGCATATCAAACAAACCCTAAAGAATCAAGAAAGGGGTGAGATGAGCAAACCTCGCACAAGATATATCTCTGAGTTGACTGCATCTACTTGATTTTCTCACCAGGTAGCTATCAAATTTGGAGCGATGCAATCACAACTAACCTGCAACTGAAACACCCAATAATAATTACTACCTCTCTTTTCCCCAGAGTTTTGAGCAGACACTAATGAACTGATCAATAACTTTTACTGGAAGGGTTATATACAATTTCCAATCAAAATTACCATACTATCCTGTACTACAAAAGGAAACCTCCAATATTGAGCTAAACTAATTTCCAAATATGGTTTAATCAAACAGCAAATTTATTTTTCAAAAACTTCTAGATTTATAGTATAAAAGAAATTTCATATATGACATGTACCCTAATATCTAACAAATAGCATAGCCCCAATTTTAATGCTAAACATTATCAAACGTCAACTTTTTGCTCACTAATATATACATATATGTATGTGTAGTTGTATAGTTGTATACACACACCTAAGACTTGAACTTTGGCCATAATTTTTCGAAAGGTAAGCCAAGCACTGACCAACCAGGCTTTGGTCATCAAACATCATCAAGCATGAATTATAGATATTATATGATACACACGTAAACAGGTGAACTATAAATGCAATGTACCAACATTGTAAACATAATCAACTTATATGGGTATTACAACAAGCAGATTCATATAATTATAAGAAGGGATAATTGTCAAAACACGCACTTATGTTTCGTCCACAAACAAAATAGTGCACAATGTTTCGTCCACGTCGTCTGGCTACCCTTATGAATCGTCCACGCACTTCTGTCAGTAAAATTAACAGAATATTTGAATCTGTAGCCTCACGTGCTATCATGTGCTTGTGTCTGAAATTTTTTTTGGACGGAATTGCCCTAACAATCCTCAGCCACTCATTTTTTTGGACAAAATTCTTATTTTTGAATTCAAACCAAAAGGGCAAAATTGTCAATTCAGGTTCTGCAGTTACACTTTTCTAACAAAAGTGCGTGGACGATTCATAAGGGTAGCCAGAGGACGTGGACAAAACATTGTGCACTATTTCGTTTGTGGACGAAACATAAGTGCATGTTTTGACAATTATCCCTTATAAGAAATGTCAATCTTGAGTAGATTTTCTAATTAAATTGCCGTATTTAGAATTTTAGATAATTCAAGACACATGTCTGAGACATCAGAACAACCTTGCCTATTATCAATAGCGTTGTCATCAATACCGCCAATCAACAAATACACAATAACTTTAATAAACTCCAATAGTGATACCAAAAACAGGTTAAGCCAAAAGTTCCTGCTAGGTATCGGTCTACACAGAATGGTAAATGTCATACCCAAAACTTGAACAAGTGCCACACATGACTTGACTAGTGTTACATGCAGCCACATCAAGAGCATATGATGATTAGTGAGGAGTAACATCATTCTCATCATCTCTAGCAATCTCTTTAGCTTTCTCATGCAATCTCCTTAATTAGTATTTTAGATATCCTTCCATCACAAGCCATTTCTAAAGCTCTATAAATCTTGTACTGTTTCAATAGATTTTGTTGAAGATATAGATGTTCCAATGAAAACCAACATAAAACAAGATTCATAGACAAAGGGGACTATGCCATCTTTGGATTATGGCACGATCCAATGCAGTAATCTTTTAATAACATAAAGCACTACCAAGGAATGTATGGAGTTTACTAAATTTGATTCACTTCATATCACAAAGGGAGACTTAACTTTAAAACACAAGAGAGGAATCAGCTTAATTTATATCAATCATGTTTTCTTTTTATTCCTCTAAACCTAGCTATTTTTCACATTGTCTTTTCCCCTGCTTGGAGTATGATAAAATATAATAAACAATCTATTTCCTTTTCCAATCCCATGCAATATTTTTTTCCTGCTTTTGGTTGCATTTTTTACCTTACAGAACCTAACCCAACTGCATCCAACCTTTAACTTCAAGTCTAAAATGGAGACCAGCCGAGCCACACAGCTAGATAATAGGCGGAGATCTATATCTTCTATTAACCCATAAGCAGCTTTTGGGGGGACATAATTTAGCTAATTTTTATTAGATGGAAATATCAGATGTGGATGTTCATGCTACCACAAAACCTCTAAACCGTACATGTATAAGTAATGGACAAGTCCTTCCGTGCAAAAAATTGGGGGTTTCCACTATTTGACTAGTGGATGGAGTAGTCTAGGCAAAACTCTCTAAGTTCTTGTGCAACTTATGCTCAGATTTCGTAAGTCAGGTTCCTCCTCATTTATGATAACATAATGCAATAGCAATAATAAATCTTAAAGTACTGCCACCAACTAATTTTTTGCTATTTCCCTCCAAGCCTTCTATAAGACGTTATAACATACAAAGATGATTTGTGTCAAAGGAATCGCATCAAGTAATTTTAAACTAGTGTACAAAATTAAGGATAATGTGTTTCTCAAAAAGTAAACTTTCCCGGTTTGCTTATCATGGATTTATTTCAAAGTAATGAATTGATCACTAACATGTACACCATTGAATTTGGGCGGTTACTTTAGCTTCAGTTCCCTTGTCAAATATTTCTAATTCTTTGGTATATATATGAAGGTAAGAAAGCATAGAATTTAATTCACATCACAGAGTCAAGTCTAGATGATTAAAACAGTGAACATAATATTGGTGGATCTGCAATCTAAATTGAGCTGCGCTTGATACTTCAATTGTAGATAATTGCAAATCTAGCATAGTTCACAATTACATTATACCTGTATCAAGTAAAAATTGAGATACTGAGATACAATTTAACACTATACCCTCACCATTTAATGAATTCTTAGTTCCATAGTATAACAAGACAACTAAATGCACAACAATTGAAACTCTCCATCTTGTATATAAATTTCTTCAATAACAACATATTCAACTAAACCTTATAGAATTGTCTACTTCACTAGGAAAGCTTGTTATATTTATGGATTTTGATACTATGCATAAACACAAGGTAATCTCCACCAGTTTTTTTTTCTGCAAAATTAGTTGATGAAATCAACCCATAATTGTGTACCCCCTTCCATAAAACCATGAGTCATATCATCATGCAGATCATAGGAACTAAACCAAAGTCTTATGTACTCTACCAAAGCTAAATCATGAACAGATAGTCACTTCTAAGTGGAAAAACAATGCAACAGCAATCTTCCTATTTCATTATGAAATCAATCTGAACCAATGAAATCACAGAATCCACACGAAATCGCAAGACTGAGAATAGAACACTTTGAATCAACGAACAACAATAGAAATTTCATACTACACACAATACTCCATTCTATTAAGACCTAAAACTAGTATAAGTATATAACTCATAGAATCTACAACAACAACAAAAATGCATCGATTGGATTAGTATAAGACAGGCTTCGCCGAGGCTTGTAGGAGAGAATCGCGAACGCGGTCACACATCTAGGGTTGTCAAAATCGAAAGGAAATCGGAGATAGTAGACAATGAGAGAACGGGGCTTAAGCGGATTTGCAGCGAATCTGAAGATACCTGTAGATTTCGCGGCGTCCATCGGATTGAGCTTGGTGAATTTATCGCTGCCCAGAGAAAGAGACGATTGAGAGGTCATTTTGGTCAGCGTCTAGTTTTGGCTCCGATTCTTTCGCGAAATATGGTTTTGCCGCCTTTTCTTCTTCCCCTCCCTCCTTTTCTTCTCTCTCCAGTCTCCACTATACTACCGTGTATTTTTAAACGTTGGCCTTGGCTTGCGGACCAGTTCACGCGGGTTTTATGCAATTTATGCTTTTCGTTCTGTTTTTATTGTCCTCACACGTGTCGATAAGGGGCTTATTCTTATATTATTGAGATGACATTGTTAGTATTTTTTAGGTTAATTATCAAAACAATGCTCGAGTATATGCATAAATTTTTGTTTTTTTTTTTTTGGAGGAAAGACGATCTTATACTACAATTGAAAAAGTGCGTACAAATGAGATATTGAAAGTGTAATGAAACTGAAATAACAACATAATTGAAGATAATATCGCTCTATAAAGATCAAAGGTCGTCTGGAGAGGGATATTGCGGTAGCGTCACATGTGAAGCTGAGACAGCGTCTGGTGATCACTGATACAGAGGCTCCGAACTGAGGGGCAAGGGCCGAGCAGACCCATTGTTCATGAGATTTCCGATTGGGTATAAATGTGCTCCAGCATACTACTGAAGCCCTAGATTAACGCCCCGGACAGCCCTGTAACCAGGAACTGAAATGGCTCAGTTGGACTTTGCATCATAAATTTTTGTTTATGTTTTATAGATATTGAAGTTTTGTTTACTGATTTTTTTTAGAAAAATATAACAAGTTAATTGTCGAAAACTACTTTAAAGTATTACTCACACAACTATAGAATGTATTATGGATTGCACATACAACTTTAGAATGCATCATGTTTTGTTGAATCCATGAAAAACTGTCCTGACCATTTATTTTGAACATCTTGTTACATTTTCCTAAGAAAAAGGTCTATGGACAAAACTTTATTACACCCATAAAACATGAACAAAAGTTTATGCACGCTTTCATTTATGGACAAAACTGTCATCTACTTTTTGACAATGAACCTTTTTTTAACATGTGATTGATATTTATTGATTATAATAGTGGAAAATAAAGATATTGATATGGGAGAAAATAAAAGGGTGGGACAAAGTCTGAAGAACTCGTAGATTCTGGACAATAACCCTATAACAAGAATACTAGGTTATTTCAAGGAAAAGTAGTGGGAGGAGATCCTTAGGGTGGTAGTGGTTTGACTACAACTCATTGCGATCATTTCCAGACTCGACCTGAAAATGCTTGGGGTATATGATATAGGGCGTTTGAGAGGATAATGGTCATTTAAGAACACCAAGAAACGGGGGAACTAGGGTGTCGGATATTCACCGACTTTGGTAGGGCGAGGTGTGCGTCCCCCCACACACACCTTGGGGCTATCAAATTCCTAATCTAATGGATTGGGTTGGGGCGTCGAGTTTTCACCAGTTGGTGTTGGCAAGAGCAGTTGTTGATTCTGCTCTTCCTGACCTCAAGCAGGGGTGTTAGGGTCTCGATCCAACGGATGGGGATGGGTCGCTTCTATACTTATTTACCGAGTGATCGAGTGTACCACACTCCTAGTATTGGGCCTTATGTCGGGCCACCAATGACCTTTGATGATTGTCGGGCTGTTGAGAAGATATGTGATCTTAGCCGGTCCATACCAGAGAGTTTGTAAAGAGGCATGCGAAGAAGGCAGATGCGGCGAAGGAGGCGGAGGCATTGGCTCTAGTGACAGAAGAGACAATAGCGGTGACGGGCCTAGTGGTAGAGAAGGCGAGGACAATAATGGCTTTAGTGGAAGATGAGGAGGAGGTGGTGACAACTCTTGTGACATAGGGGGAGGTGGTGATGGCGGCGTTGGCGGCTGCAATGGTGGCAGGCGCGAGGGCCTCGGAAGTCCTGGCCGAGAGAGCCTCGAGATCGATGAGTGTGACGAGAAGATCATTGGCGTTGCTAGCGGTATCAACACACACAAGATCGGTCGAGATAACAAAGAGGATGGAGTGATCTATTGCGGTGGTGAAGGTGGTGCACATGGTGGTGCCCGGGAAGGTAGTCGTCATGATCAGTGAGGAAATTTATTTATCCAAAACCTATTGTTCTGCATCAAGAGGGTTGGGTGGTAACAGTTTATCACGTCATTGGGGGTAGGGATGGCGGCGACATCGATAGAAGTATTGGTGAAGGGAATTGGTACTGTTGTGGGCGGCGATGACGACGGCTTATTACTTTAAAATCTAAAACTCCTTATCGGAAAATCTAAAAGTATGTTTTGGTTTTTATTTAAAGAAAATGAGAAGGAAAATATCATTTTATTATATGTAGTTTTCATCTAACTATAAACATATTTGATCAAAAAAATCATACTATTTAACGGTGTAAAACAAATTCATAATATATCTCGTTAGCAAATTTTGTCACTGATTTTAAAACATAAAAAAGAAATGTCAGTACTACGTTATCCGCCTTTCCTGTTTTCTTTATGTCCCTTTTCAAGGCTCCTAAAGGTGTTATAAGGGAGTTAGAAGCTTGGAGGCGCCGTTTTTTATGGCATAATAAGGCTCATTCTCGGGTTTTTTGCAAAGTCCGTTGGTCCTCTGTTTATAGGCCTAAGGATGAAGGTGGTTTGGGCATCAAGGGCCTGGAAAGGGTAAATCACCACTTATTAACTAAATGGTTCTGGCGCTTTGCATTTGAGAAGGACTCTCTTTGGAAGCATGTGCTTTGTGCTAAGTTCGGTCGGAGTCTGGCCGAATGGGATCTTACTGCTCTTGATAAACCAGGTTCCTCGTTCTTTTTCAGCCATGTTATGTCTTTAATTGATATTCCAGCCTTCACAATTATTTTTGGTAATCAGAATCTGCATTGGCGAGTAGGCTGTGGGGGTCGTATTCGTTTTTAGCAAGATGTTTGGATTGGTCCTATAGCCCTATGTTATCGTTTTCTTAGACTTTATCTCATTTGTCCGGGGAAATGGTTTCGTATGTCAGGATGGTTCTTGGAACATTGATTATCGTCGTTCTTTTCTGTTCACTTATGAGTGGTATGAATCGGCTTCACTTATGGACTTGCTGAGCACTGTTTGTATTAGACCTGACTCCTCCGATGTGGTCATTTGGTCCTAGAGCGAGTCTGGTTTTTCTTCAGCCTCAGCATTCCTCTTGCTTCATGATTCTACCTCTTCTCTAGTTCCTTGGGCTGGGTTCCTTTGGATCAAGAATCTTCCTCACAAGTATAGTTCTTTGGTTTGGTTATTGGCTCACAATGCAGTTCCAACCAAAACTTTCTTGGAGGAGCGAGGTATGCGCATCTCTCTTCGTGTTATGTTTTGTAGTATCTGTGGTGGTGTATTTCAGGATTCTCCTCATCTCTTCTTATATTGTGAGTATGCTTAGTTATTGTGGTCTAAAGTTTACTCTTGGTGGTAAATTATTTGGATCAATCTTGGTGATTGTGTAACCTTGATTTCTGTTTGGAGAGGGTTGGGTAAGAGAAGTTGGTGGAGGATCTGGGTTAAGGTTGGCTACCTTTGCTTTTGACACATTTGGTTGCAGATGAACTCAACTATTTTTAGGCGACAAGTCGAGTATGTTGATTCAGTGTTCAGCAAGCTTCAACTTCATAGTTTCAGCATATGCAGGATGGTTGGTGATCTGATTGAGGAGGCCAACCTTGTCCTTTGGTTGACCTCTCATTCTCTTTGTCTCGTTTCTTCTACTAGGAGATGATTTTCCTATCTTTTGGTTGTTTTTGTCTTTAGAGGTTATTTGAGGTCTTTAACTCTTGCTTTGTAATTTTTATTCCAAAGTTATGAGTAAAACCATCATTTATCAAAAAAAAAAAATCAATATTGCTCAAACTTCAACTCCCAACCAACAAAATTAAAGCCATCAAAACAGGGTGGTTTCTACGAACGATGCTCTCTACTCGGAGGTGGATCCGAAACAACGTTGGTAGGATCCTTTAAAAGGCTCGGTCGCGTGTTCTAGTTGGTGATAGAAAAGGGTGACAGGGGGGACCGTGGTCTACGGATGATGTGATGAGTCTAGAATTTTATTCACCAAAGCTCTAACCTAGGTGGTACGCTCGTTGAGCTTGGCTTCCATGCCGGTTACTATAGCTTTGACATGAGGTACTTCGGCATTTGTAGTTAGGCCATCCGATAAGAGGTACCGCAACTGGGATTCATTGATCATGGTATCAGAAGGAGGTCTTTGATACTAGTGATAAGGGTTGATTAGGTAGCAGCGTAATTAAGGTTCCGTAGCTGGAGTGGGGGGGGGGGGGAGAGAGAGAGAGAGAGAGGGGGGGGGGGGGGGGGGGGGGGCGGAGATATCATGTGATTTTGGACTGTTGTGGAGTCATACTCCCTTCATTTCTAATACAGCTTAAGTAGCTAAAAGAAAAAGAAAATAAATAGTGATCGAACGTAGGCTTAGCCAAACGTAAAGACCCATTAGCTACTTAAACATAAATAAAAAGCCTTAGAAAGGTCCATAACAAAATGAGCTTGTATCATAGTGCATCGAAAAACACAAATGGACAATAACAACATAATAGGCAAGTTTGACATCACTGCTAATTAACGACGAGTCTATTCCACATGCGCTTTAAAAGCATACACAGTGGTAAACCATTAGTTAGTGGTAAGCATTAAATTTGGTCTCCAACCAACCTTCCTTGCAACTTACCAATAACTAATGGTAGTTCAAGAGAAAAATAAGCATTTTTTTCTATTCAATTCTCAAACCACCTCTCCCTACCATCTCTCCTACCTCGTTAGAGGATTTACCACTATGGGTGAGCATCGACCGGGGCCCGACAATATTTCCATTATCCGTAACCCAAACCGAAAGGACCGGTTACCTAAAATCCATAACCGTCATCGTACCGGGTTCCGACGGGCAACTTGAAAACTGATTGTCAAGGAGCTGGCCGATTACGGTTTTTAACCGACCAATTGGGCTTTCTTTTGGGCCTTCAATTAAAGACCAAAAAAACATCAATTTCATGATATTATTGCTCACATCAAGACAATAAAACCCTATTATCATCTCTTAAAATAAAAAATGGCAAACATCTTTGCTACAAATCTTAATCATCTTGAAATAAATACATTAGCACAATAACGAACGAATAATGTTTACCTCACATGAACAACAAAGCATTTGAGCATATTACTTTCATTATTCTACAATTTAACTTGAACAATCAACTTTTGCATGATTGTTTATAGGCAAATTTATGAATAAAAATAAACTAATCTCCTATATTTTATCTATGCTACGCTATTAATCTAATACTAGTGTCAACATTTTATTTATTTAAAACCCATTGTAATACTATAACCATCAAATTAGTAAAACAAAACATAAACATTTTTATATGCACACCTAAAGTCGATCGATCGATTTTTCACCGGTTTGAAAGATAAAAAACCGTACCCACCCAAAATGTTGTCGGGTTCGTATTTTTTAAACCGTAACCATCACTGGTGACACCGGTTCGGGTGATTCCGATGATGGGGACCACCTGTCACTCCCCAAATCCAGTTTTGACCGGATTCGAGACGTGAACTAAAAATAATAATAATAATAATAATAAATGAAATATTAAACAAAATGAAAATCCAGAAACAGTTTAAAGTCAGCAATTCCAGTAACAAGAGTCAAATGCTCGAAATCCAAATAAAAAGAAGTTTAGTATAACGAGAATACGTCTCTAGACAACCCAAAACTAGGACTCTCGCTAAGCTCCCAAGCTCCGAGACGTCCTCTAAATCAACTCACGATCAAAACCTGTGAAAACAGTAATGAAGGGGGTGAGCTTTCGCTCAGTAGGAAAAAGTAGTAAAGGGGATGAGCATCTCGCTCACCCCACGGATACCCGTCCAAATATGGCATACTAGTAAAGAAACAACAACTAACGAATCAAACAGTAATCACAACCACAATCATAACCAACCTCACTTAACCATAACCTCGTTTGATCACACCCCTTACCCAATCGCCACACTTAGCGTGTGAAATCAACCATGCTCGACAATTAACAATTTCTCAATGTTCACACCCAAACCATATCTCAAAAAGTCACCGAGTAAATACACACAGTAAGTCGTTACCAATACACATACAGTAAGTCTCCCACAATACGCTGAATCACACTGTACGGCTCAACATATCATACCGGAACACACATCATCGGTCTAGATATCATTCTGTAGCACGGGTACAAGCATATCAGAACACATCATTATCGGTCAGGATATTATACCGGAACACCTAGCCTCGGGACATATCGTACCAGAACACACAGCAACGGTCAAGATATCTCCCCGGAACACCATCCTCGGCCTATATATCCTATACCGGAATCCTCTGTCGGTATAGATATCATACCAGAACACCTAGCCTCGGGGTACCGCGTACGCCGGAACACCAGCCTCGGCCTAGATATCCTATACCGGAATCCTCCGTCGGTATAGATATCATATCGGAACACCTAGCCTCGGAACATATCGTGTTAGAACACACAGCATCGGCCACGATATCGGACCGGAACACCATCCTCGGCCTAAATATCCTATTGGGACACACACATACAACACCTCGAACATGTCACAAGGCAATAGTTCACACTAACATTAACCGCATTCTCATGGCATATTATGATCATTAATTTAACACCGGAACATACCACATATTAATCATTCCAAATCTACTAATCACAAACAAGCGCAACAATCACACAATCACATGGGCACGACATGGCCCACATGCAATTCTACAACATGGCAATTCTCAAACCTACGGGCACGATATGACCAGCAGGTGATTCCACATTTAAACCACTACCCTAGTTATTCACATCCTACATGTGATTCTACAATTATTCCGATTGCTTATAACCTATATGCAATTCTAGTAACTTTCCGCATTTAAACCGGTATTCGCTACTTTTCCCTACCTCAACGCAATCCACTCTAAACGTAGCTCCAGAAGCGTTCGCGACGACCCGCCTAAAGCTCCTCCCGTCCGCGATAGGTGATCAAATCTAAAGTGACGAAACAACACACTTTTTAATACGCAAGCTAACTTCGATTTTTTATGAATTTAACGCCCAAATGCAACCCCGACAAGTACCGGTCACTCCCGAACTTCCCAATTACTCGACATTGTCAAAATGGGTCCGAAAATGGCCCATTTCGCCCGGCTTGACGAATCTGCCCTGGAGCGGGAAAACGTCCCATGGGCTCCGAAAATTTCCATTTTTGTTTCTATCATTCCTAATTAAATTCACGCGTTCCAACGCAATTGGCGGAATCAATTTCCGATGCCCGAGCGTTCTAACTCCGCTTTTAAAGTTTCTAACCACAATTTTCGAATTCTCACGAATTACAAATCCTAATTCTCTCTTTCTCAATACAAGACGGTAAACTACAAAATAAATTATTCTTATCTTTTGTTACCAATGAATTTCCCCAAAAAAGACTCACCTTTGCTTCAGAGAATTGCACAAACACACTTCACATTATTTCCTTTGACTTGATCCACACAGCAAAAAAAAAGGCTTCTTTGATATTGTAACTCATGGAATCAATAATGGAGCCATTTAATGATCCATGTATCAACCACTAACGTGCCAAAAAAAACAAGGAATAGTGTTGTTCTTGATCCTAATCTCACCCTGCAGAAATTGATGTTGTCCAAGATAAATGTTTCACCAGCATTTACTGCCGCCACCCATAAAAGCAATCATCTATTGATTCTCTTGGTGAACTACACCTTGAAGCCATCAAGTTGGAGAATGCTCCTGCCTTTTTGCCCTTTGCTGTCGCCTTACAAGCCAATTAAGAGATGAAACCCTACTATTCATCTTTTTGTACCAATAGAACACAAGGGCATGAAATGGGCTAAGTTGGATTAAATGGGCCTAGCTCATGGGAAAAAAATTAGGCCCATTTTTTTAAAGCCAAATATTACAGCACCGGTGACGATCGGTATTCGGTGACGGCCGAATATTTGCCCAACCCTATTTACCACTAACTACACTATCTCTCCTTATCACTTATTATTTTCTCTATCTTCAAACATCATACCATCATTCTCTATTACTAAGACAATGTACAACTGTAAGAACCGCTCCCGGTCAAACCGGTGAATTCTAGACAACTTTGACTTTCGGCCGGAAAAGTCAACCGATGACTCAGGACGTCATTCGGGACCTTTCCGGGGCCCAAAAATCTTAGCCGTCATCACGGTTAGCTTAGTTGGTCCGTTTCCTTCAGTTTGACTGTAATATTGGTTAGGTCAAATTTCGGTCAAACTTGGACTTTTTATCGGGTTTTTTCCGATATAATCTTGGAAGGCTGGAAATTAATTAAGTGAAAGTGACCCCACTTGACACTTGGCATTTTTGTCTTAGAGAATGAAAAAGGAGCTTCAATTGACCCTTATACCCTCCCAACTTACCTCTTAAGGGATAAGACCCTAAGGGCCTTTAAGTAAATCGACACAATAGGTCATTTTAAGCAAAGGGAGCACACAACTCAGCTCATTATTTGTTGTAGCAGCCGAATTTCACCATAGGAAGAGAAGGGAGAAGAGCTCATTTCTTGAGGAAGAAGAAAGAGAGGAAAGCTAGCATTTGGGGGCTTGTTCTTGACCATTTCTCCTCTATTTTCCTTCCATCTTCATCATCTCAACTTCCTAGAGGTATGGATGCTCTTAACTTTCCATTTCATTCACTTTCAAGTTTTGGGTTTTGTGGGTATTTGGCTTGAAGTTGAAGAACTAGCTATTTTGATTGTTGTTGGAGAAGAATTAGTGAAGTTAGGTTGTTTGGATTGTTTTTGGTTGAAGCTTTGATGAACCCATTGAGTGTGTTGATGATTGGAGACTTTTGATGTTTATTTTGGAGTTGTTTGGAGCTGGAAATGGAGTTTGTGGAGTGATTGTCGTGGAATCCGAGCTGGGGAAGAAGGGGGAAGGCTCTGGTCAGGTTTGGCATGGAACGTGACCCGGACCGGGCCATGTGTCGGCACGGCAGGCCGCACGGAACGGGCCAGGTACCGGCACGGTGCGCGGCGCGGAACGGACGTGAGTCCGGCACGGTACCTCACACGGTCCGTGTCAGACTCCGGGCCGGTGCGTCGCACGGTCCGTGCTGGTTACCGGGCCGGTCTGTGATACGGCCCGTGCCAGGTTGCGGCACGGCCTGTGACACGGTCCGGATCGCCTTCCGGATTAGATTTCCACCCAAAACCCTTCCTTTTAAGTCCATTTCGATTCCTATATCACTTCTTTGACCTTGTTTCCACTACTTGAGGACTGTTCTGTATTTTTGGTTGAGGAGCATTCCGTTGGGTTACTAATTTTGGTATTATTGTGGTCCAAGACCGTGAGACCGAGCTCGAAAGGAGGGAAGGCCTTGGAACCGAGCTAGAGGAACGAAGACCACTCCGGAACCCGTGTGAAGAACGGAGGAGGGGCTGATCACACTTTACAGCAGAGTATTATTAGAAGAAGACCACAAGGTAGGGAAAGTACTAAACTCCTCGTGCAATTTAATACTTTATTATGCCTAGTAGGTTAATAAAATTGGAAAGGTCCTAGAATTGCATATAGGATGCGAATAACTAGAATACATGTCTTTCAATTACTAATAACCGGATGTGTCTAGTAAGCATGCTTAGGATGTGAATCACTAGCGTAGTTCGTTTTCAATACTTGGGAATTAATTTACTGGTAGAGAGGCCGTGTTGAGCCCTCGGATTAGTTGTATTTGCTTCACATGCATTGTTTGCTAGTCATTAGGATAATCAAGAGTCTAATGGAACTAGATTGAATGCATGTTTGAATGCTCGAATGATTGTATGAACATTGAGTGTAACTGTTTGTGCTAAATGGTACATGATCGGGTGAATGATAGACCGATGGAGTGCGATTGGTAAGTATGATGGTAAGTGTAATTGTGGGTATGAATCCCGTGTGGTGTGTATTGTTGAACGTGTGTATTTCTAACATTGGTTATTGAGCCTGCGGGCAATGGTTATGGACCCTGCGGGGCATTGGTTATTGAGCATACGGGCAATGGTTATGGACCCTGCGGGGCATTGGTTATTGAGCCTGCGGGCAATGGTTATGGACCCTGCGGGGAATTGGTTATTGAGTCTGCGGGAAATGGTTATGGACCATGCGGGACATTGGTTATTGAGCCTGCGGGCAATGGTTATGGGCCCTGCGGGGCATTGATTATTGGGCCCTGCGGGGCATTGGTTACTGGACCCCGCGGGGCAATTGGATGGTTTACCCTGCGGGGATTGATTACTTGTTGTTTCATCCGAGTGTATGCGTCCTGCGGGAGCATTACCTTGGTTCCCTATGACATATGGCCCTTTGGAGACGTTTCCGAGAATCCCGACGATAAGCGCCCTCAGGGGTTGTTACCGGTATTCTCGACGTTATACGTCTTTGTGATGTCATGCGTCTCCTCTGGACCGAGGGAAAATCCGATATGACACAACGAGTATTGTGGATCGCAGGGTGGTGACTTCATGTCCCACGACATAAATTGAACGCCCTATCCTTTATTGATTATCTGAGAAATGTATTGATTCCCTTATTTTCCTATGATTATTGTTGACTCTTGAAAGTATTAAATACTCGTTTTACTCCTGTATTTCAATGTATTCGCAGTTCTTCGTATTTGAGATTCGAACTAAAATTGTGAAATCCTATTTTGTCAAACTAAAAGGATGTCTGGTTATGCATTTTCCCTACTGAGCGTAAGCTCACCCCTATCTGTTTATGACTGATTTACAAGTTTGCGTGATGAGTAGTGGACTCGAGGCTTGGGATCTTCTATGGTCCGGGTGCTTTTTCTCTAGAGACGTTTGGTCATATTTTTGTTGGTCATGAACCTTTGTTAACGAATTTACTATGAGTTTATGAACCTTTTATTAAAGGATTTATTATAAGTATTACTTGAGACATTTGGATTAAATTAAATTTGGAGGATTTTATTGTTTTATGATATTTTATTGTTATACTTGTCTCTTCCTTAAGTCACGTCTCGAGTCCGGTCAAAACCGGATTTGGGGCGTGACAACAACACACCGACCTGTAGACCAAACCGCGAATCGCGGCCCATTATTTAGAGGGTCGGCATCGCGACTCGCGTGCTGTGGAATGCGTTTCTTGCGGTCCCGACCCACTAAATAACGGGTTGTTGGTTCGCGCACCATCCAACCAACGTCTAACACGTGGCATGGGGAAAAAATCCGACCGTTTGCAACGGTGACAAATTTTTTATATCTAAATTAAGGGAAAATTTCACTTTAATACCCTGCCAAACATTTAATTTCACTTTGATACCCTGACATAATTTTTTTGCACTTTCATACCTAAACTATACATTTAATTTCACTTTAGTTCCAACCGTTAACTTTCTATTAGTTTGGATGGAAAAAGTTAAAAAGACCATAATACCCCTAACTATTACTCAAATTTTCAAACTCATGTCATTGGTTCAGAACTTGAAAATAAGTGAAATGACAATAATACCCTTCGTTGTTAGGGTGTTAAAATGAAAGTTTCACTATTTTTTTTAAGTAAAATCAGTTTTTTTTATAAATTCAATTTTTTTTATGATTTTTTTTTGATTTTCGAAAATTCAGATTTTAGTTTTAAAAATATATAAAAAACAGTTTTTTTTTTATAAATTCAATTTTTATTTATAAAAAATATTTTTATTTTCAAAAATTCAGATTTTATTTAAAAAATACATAAAAATCTAATTTTAAAAAAATACATAAAAATCTTTTTTTAAAATTTAATTAATATTTGTTTTTTTTTTCATTTTTTTTATTTTTCTACCCAATCTTCCCCCCCTCTCTCCCCAACTTCGTTTCTCTCTCCTCCTTAAAAATCAAATTGTTCACATCTTTTCAATTTTGTTACAACTTCTTCAAAATCAATTTGTTCATAGCTTCTTCAAAATGCCATTTCGTGCTACAACTTCTTCGAAATCAAAAAAACCCAACTCTGTTCAGATTCACATCCCAGACCCGAAATCAAAACCGCATCTCATGTTCAGATTCACATCCAAGACTCAAACCAAAACCTCGTGGTCTCGTTGCGATTGAGGAAGACGACGAATCGGAGGTTCTGAGGAAGACGGCGAACTCTAGCTTGGGTCGGACGTCGTCATGAGAAGCTGGGGACCGAGCGGGGGAGGGAGGTGGATGCCGCCGGAGATATGTCCGGCTCGATCAGAAGCTTGGTGACTTCCTCGTCGTCCCTGATCACCGGATCGAACTGGATCGGGAAGGGAACGATCTGGGTCGGAACCGTGGCTTATCAGAGGAGAAATAGTCCTCGAACTGAAAAATCCCTTTTAATTTCGAACTGGGATGAACCGGTTTCGGAGCCTCGCTAAGAAATCGAGAAGCCCATCATCGGAGAGAAATCGAGAAGCGGTTATGGAGGATGGAAGAGGCACGGCGGAGAAGAAGGCCAGAGACGAGATATTGAGAGAGAGAAGAAGCAGAGGAGAGAGAGGGTAGAAAAGTGAAAAAGAAATAATAATTAAATTAAAAAACTGATGTTATGTAAAAAAAATTTAAAAAAAATCTGATTTTTATGTATTTTTTAAATTAAAATCTAAAATTTTGAAAATAAAAATAATTTTTATAAATAAAAACTGAATTTATAAAAATAAAAATAAAAATTTGAAAATAAAAATCATTTTCATAAATAAAAATTGAATTTATAAAAAATAAATTGAATCTTCAAAAAATAAAAATAATTTTAATAAATAAAAATTGAATTTATATAAAAAACTGATTTTATTTTAAAAATAGTGAAAATTTTATTTTAACACCCTAACAATGAAGGATATTATTGTCATTTCACTTATTTGCAAGTTCTGAACCAATGGCATGAGTTTGAAAATTTGAGTAATAGTTAGGGGTATTATGGTCTTTTTAACTTTTTCCATCCAAACTAACAGAAAGTTAACGGTTGGGTACTAAAGTGAAATTAAATGTTTGGTTTAGGTATGAAAGTGTAAAAAAGTTATGTCAGGGTATCAAAATGAAATTAAATGTTTGACAGGGTATTAAAGTGAAATTTTCCCTTAAATTAAATATGCATTAAACAACAAAAATCAAATTTCTCTCACCTATAAATACCCCCACTCCCATTCATCAAACCACTAGCAATTCTCATATTTCTCTCAAAATTTTCTCTACTTTCACTCTCAAATTATCAACTTTCCCTCTCCAAAAATCTGATCGAAAATGTCTTTACTGGAGGCTGAAGAATACATGGACGGAGGCAGTCAACCACAATGATTTCCAATTCACTCCCGATCAACTAGTAGCTTCCAAGACATGTTGAACATCAAGATGTCCCTCAATCACTTCATGCAACCTGGTTACAACCCAATCACTTTCATCTCGTATATGCAACCTGGTTACAACCCAAGTGCATTCATACCTAGTACTTTCAAACTCTCGACTTTAATTTTTTTTTATTTTTTATTTGAAGTATCATTTATTATTTATGTGAAGTTTCAATATTTTTTTCATTATAAATGTTGTTAAATGAATTTCAAAACATATCAATTCAACCCTAACCCAGGTTAATTCACCCCCAGCTTTCAACCCAACTCTAAGTCAACTCAACCTCTTTCCAATCTATTACCATTATAACGACGTTGGTGGGACCCAACAACACGTCAACGATAGTAGGGATACCCGAATTTCGTCGTAGTCATCCTCTGCTGCCCCTTCCCAATAACAATCAAGGGTGACAAAAGCAAGGAGAAAATGGACAGTCGAGGCGGAGAGGCACCTCATAGATACCTGGCTCACACAACTAAAGCCGTTATTAAGGGAATCTCCCAAGATGGTACGACCTTCTAGTGCACAGTTGCAAACGCGTATGATACAAAACGACGTTATCTGTTCGAGTGGAGAGCAATCAAGAGCCACTGTAACATACATGCGTTGTGGGTGCGAAAGTTCCTCGCTCTTTTGAACACCTCGAAGGTCGATGTCCGTAGCGAATCGGTCGAGGCAGACTATATTTCCGAGGCCAAGGAGATATATAGAGACCTACTGAAGAAGAAGGACAATTTAATTTTTTTGACCTCAATCATTGGGTCGAAATGCTTCAGCACAAGGAGAAGTTCATCGTCGAGGAAGACATGGTTGCTTCTGTAGAACGACAACGATTGGATCAGGTTGGGGCTTATAGCTCAACCCCACCCACAAGTGGAGGAAGGTACACCGATGATGAAGATATCACACCTCTCGTTGGTGAGTCCTAACAAGATCGAGTATCCTTCAATCCGACCGAGGGAGGTCATCAACGAAGTCCCTCTCCCCCTCAGTGTGTAGAAGATAAATCGTTGGGCAAGAAGTCTATGAAGAGGAAGGGGAAGGGTCTCCAAGAGAAAGTAAGTGCCATTTCCGACATGGAACGAGCAAGGGTCGAGCGTGACCGGGTTTCTTTAGAAAAAGGCTGACTACAGCTTGAGAAGATAGACAAATATATGATGTTGTCCAACAAATGGCACAAACTCTTCGAGAAATACGAGGACGTGAACGGGAAGAACATATCCAACTTCACCGACGAGTAGTTGGACCGACACACAACTATGATGTCCCGATTGTGGGAGCAATATGAACAGTTTCAGGTTCATATGAACAAGTTTGATGACATGGAAGGATAAAATATGAATTTTATTATTAATAAATTTGTTAATTTTATTTATTGTAATTTATTTATTATTTATTAGTTTAGTCAAATTTATTTCAAATTTCTATAATATTTACCGTTTTAATAAATTCAGCAAGATATCAAATCATCATCCAGTCAGCATCCACTCATAATACGAGTCCCAACCTGAGTCTCACCACTATGTAACACAAGTAAATTAAGGGGCTCAAACTCACTATTTTTCACAGTCAGCATATAAGTCCCTAATACGAGTCTTTCCACTATACATGCTTTAAGACCTTCCACAATGGTGTCAAAACGATTTTTTAGGGGCTCGTCGAATCGTACAGTTTGAAGGGAAACGACGTCGAATCGTTTCGGTAGAGTAGTGTCTACGTCGAATCTGCAGACTCTATCGCAAGTCTATTCGACGAATTCGGGCCCAATGAATCCTGGGTTGACGCATGACCAGTGTTTCGGCTTTAAAGTCTGACACCAACGCTTCGTCTTCTCCGCGCATACATGATTCTCGATCAACTGTTTCTCTACCGCCGTTTCTCCAACAAGCTTGGGCCACCGCCGTTTCTCCAACAAACTTGGGCCATCGTCGTTTCTCCAACAAGCTTAAGCCACCCGCCGTCTCTCCAACTCCCGTTTCTCCATCTCTCCACCTTACGTTTCTCCAACTGTCGTTTTTGCAGCTGTTATTGCATCACCAGCGTTTCTCCAACTATCGTTTCTCCACCAACAGTTTCTCCCACCACCGTTTCATCACTACCATTTCTCCAACTTCTGTTTCTCCACCAATTGCCAACAACTCCGGAGTCAATGGCCCGACCACGGAGCCGTGCTTGAGCTCAATACCCCCATATCATGGGCATCCCGTACCGGAAACACAAATTCCATCGATGGTCTTGTATGCAAGACTTTACGTAAATCCGCCAAGAATGCTACGTATGTACCGAAAGTAAAGTCGCCCTGAGAAGATTACATTGGCGTGTGCGTGGCTCAAAATTGTGAAACAAGGAGGTGACCAATCCAGCGATGCCTTTTGGGATAACATATGGGGGAGCTCGACCACGTGACCCGATAAACCCAGAGACTGAGCGGTCCGTTGAGAGCTACAAATATCATTGGACCATCATCAACCAAAAGGTGAAGTGGTTCAAAGTGTAATGGTCGGAGCTGAAGCACATTTCCAACCCGGTTGGTCCGACGACCAGTTCATGGATCTTGTATAAGAGGTGTATGCCGAGAAATACAAACACTAGTTCGTATGACAGCATTGATGGCTCCTCGTGTGGGACCATCCCTGCTAGATCGAGTCGTAGGACGTACTAGTTGGAAACACAGCCCGATTCCCGGAGTTAATTACTAACTCTGGGAACCGGGTCGTGTTTTCGGCCAATACAACCATAAAAGCACATCCAGCAGGGATGAGAAGGTCCACAACTGATGGCCAACAATTTGTAATTTTTTTTGGAGGTACAATGTGACGACACAACTTCAAATTTTACCTTCGTTTTCCATAGTCAAAGATGGTAGTTAGACCGAGAAAGTGGTAGTGTTGTTGCTTCTGGAACATAACAAGTAAAATCACGTTACTAGATCTTTGACATGGTTACGTGACACTACTTTTTGTGTTATCAGTAACAATGACAATAACGCTTCCATGTTACTTGTCATGTTTGATCATGGAGAACCAGAAATAAAATTAGAAGTTGTTTTTCATATTACACCCTAGACCCATTAGTCAAACTCGAAGAAGATGACACGTAGATCGTATTTATTTTGTACTTTTATTCAAACGTTTCGAAAAATAATAATATGTATCGGGTCGAACCATTTTTCGTTTTTAAACAACATTATTTTCAATTAGAATAAGATTAGACTGAATCAATCTAATCTTACTCTAAACCGAAATCAATTAAACCCATTTTTCAGGATATAATAGTATTCTATTTCCCCAGATAAAATTCATAGACATCGTGGGCGGTCTAACAAACCACCCCACTGAAGCTCCGCTCATTGACCCGTACTGATGGCACTGGATATCACCACATTCGAAACCTTGAATCCTTCTCGTTTCATCTCCTTCACAATTCCGAATCCATCCCCGTCAAATTACGCAGACCAACTCCTCCGAATCGCCGTCCTCGATTCTCCCTGCCAGACTGCCGATGCACCTCGAGTGGCCGCCATGTTTGTCCCCGAACACCGCGAATCGCACTGGATCTTCTCCACTGAGTCCGGCCACATCCAGCTCATCCTCAGTTCCCCTGGAATCTCCCGCCTAATCCTTGTGGGTAACGAACCCCCCAACGGCGGTGCTTTGGAAGCAGTTTACAGTCGTCAATTGAATGATTCGATGCGTCAAAGCAAGGTCCAAGAGAGCTTGAAGCCCATTCTTGTTGCTTTATCTCCCAAATCGTGTTTCATAAATGGTATTCCAGAGATACATATTTTGAGTTACGAAGATAATCTGATTTCTAGTGTAATTGTAGAGAAATGTGTTGGGTCTTTTGTGGGTGAAATGCTGGTTGAGGATGTGGAGATTGAGAGTGGTAGTGACGTGGATGGATGTCGTAGAAGAGAATTTCGGAGGAGATTGAGATTTAAGAGGATGCCCAATTTGGTTCAAACAGAGATGCGCCTCTTACCAGAGAAGGGTTTTGATTTAAACAGTGCTGGGATAGCAGATTTGGTGTTTAGGCCTGTGACTGGGGTTTTGGTTCATCCTTATTTAGTTCCAATGGTGGCCAGTCTTGCTCTGGTTAGTTCTCACATTGAAGAGCAGATTCGAGTTGGGTTTAGGCCAAAGGCACTGTGTGTTGGAGTTGGGGGTGGAGCTCAGCTTACTTTCTTGAAAGATGTGTTGGGTTTTGAGGTTGTTGGCATTGAAGCAGATGACGAGGTTTTAAGGATTGCTAGAATATATTTTGGATTGGCAGATGATGACTTCATTAAGGTTTGGGTCAGAGATGCAGTAGAAGTTATTGAGGAGCTTGCCCATGGAGTCACAAGCGATACCTCAAAGTGTTTTGCTGATTCTAAGTTTGATGTTATCATGGTTGATTTGGATACAAGTGATGCTGTCAGTGGTGTAAGTGCACCACCATTGGAATTTGTTCAGCAGCATGTTCTTCTGGCTGCCAGATCCGTTCTTAGTGATTCCGGAATCTTTGTTATGAATGTGATTCCACCTAGCCAATCATTCCACCAGGCATTGGTACATAACTTACGACAGGTTTTTCAAGAGTTGTATGAAATAGATGTTGGAAATGGGGAGAATTTTGTTCTCATTGCCACAGTTTTGCCTGTTGTGTCTTCGTTAGGTGATAGTGAGGATAAATTTATAGCGAAACTACGTCATGTTATATCAGGAGCTTACATGGATTCAATAAAGAAATTGTGAGACCTTGATCACCTCATGTGTCAAGGAAGAAACTTTGTTGAAAAATATTTGGAAAACGTCATTTCCCTACTATAAATTGTGAGGCCTTTTTTTGTGTGGCTTGAGGAAGTGAAGAGGATCAGAAATTTTTGAGAGTTGGGATACATTATCTGTGAAAGACAGTTTGCTTTATTCAGGCTTTGGGTCGGATATGACTTTGAAGTATTAACTAGCTTTGCCAAATAGGAGGCGGTGCTGAGCTTAACAGGTAAAGAGTGTGTTTTATCAGGTACTTTTCCCATCGAATCTAAGTATGGTGAATCTGAGTACGAGTGATGCCATACATATAGTAAGTGTTTCAGCCTGTAAAATTCATTCAGGAGCATAGGATAAAGCTTTGTTTGGAGAGCACAGCAGTTTTGCTTCTGTTTTTCATTTGGTGACTGAGAATGGTTCTCCTACGAAACTTGAAAAACTTAACTCACTAAATGGAATTCCAGGTTTTGATGATTTTCAAGTTGATTTGTAACTGAATCCAAGAACAAGTAGAACCGAACCACTTGCAAGTTGCAAGGGGAAAGTAATTGAGAATATCAATATGAATTAGATGTCAGAGAAGATCATCCTTAGCAACTTTCTTTGCTCCAAGAGCATCTGAAGTTAGATCCTTAGGTAGCACACATTGCTCACGAAAAGTCATTAGTCAAGTTGCAAGAATTCATATAATCAAGGGTTATTATCATCCGAGTACCCTAAAAATACTTGTTTTTTCATCCGAGTACCCTAACCAAACTTTCTGATATATCAGTACCCAAACGAAACATGTTGTTTCAACTTAGTACCCGCCGTTGGTTTCTGTCTATTTTCCATCCATTTTTCCATCCAAAACATTAAAAAGTCCAAAATACCTCTTCCCAACACTCAAATTTTCAAACTCATGCCATTGAATTTCAAAATTTCTTTTTATTTATTTATTTTATAAAAAAAACTTTTTTTTATAAAAATTAAATTTATTTTTATAAAATTGATTTTTATTTAAAAAATCAGCTTTTTAAAATCATTTTTATTTTCAAAAACTCAGTTTTTATCTCATAATAAATTAAGTGATCTTAAACATCAAACGTCACTCGTAAGTGTGTGACCACATAGGTTCAACGCTAAACCGGTAGTAATTAATCTCATTAACTACTAATCGAGGTTGGCGTCTAACAACACTCCTCGACGGCCGGATAACGTGAATATCAATATCCAATAAAGACGAACCTGGTTTAAGGACGATGAATTGTTTTCCTTCCATCTTTCCAACTCCGGATTATCCTAGGGTATGGTTTGACTGTCAAACCCTAATAGATAACCACTATGTTTCATGTTGATCGTTATCGGTTGTTGAATGACTTTAAGAAACTCCTTTCTTTAATCATTCTTCTGCCTTGGCCAAGGATCTTTTCCAACCATAAGATTCATAACAACATAGAGTTCAAACTCATTACCTTGAGTTGATGGATCCCCTCTTGACTCGCCATTGATTATATAGGTACTCAATTATACCCAATGACCTTTCAACTAGCATTTTTACACACTAGGTGTTCGGTATCAAAGTATAACAAGCATTCTATTAATCACTATGGTGGTCTCAGGTCAAAGGACAAAACAATATACATTTGCTCCTTAAGAAAATTTCCACATTGACAGTATAGGTAAAATCAACCATTTGGAAATCTCACTTTTGGTCAGTTCAATGATCATATCCACTATATGCATCATCTATATTATAACTTAATGAATGAGATCCATTAATACTCATCCAATGAGTACTGTTATACATATATTGGTCTATCCGGATCACCTTAGTCCCAGTATGATGATCCTATAACCAAGAACACATTTAGATCAAACTCTATAATACTTGACTCTCATTATCATAATTCCTATTATGATGACAAGTATATCAGTTTAATCAAGTACTTATCATATCCAATGTCAATAAACATTCATATATGATAACAATAAAAGCCATTATATTAGTCACCACTAATAAGAAAAACACGATATGAAATGTGCTAAAAAAAGTTTCATGAAGATTAACATTTGACTAGAGCCAAACATTCATGAATTTCAATCCTATATTCCACTTGTGCTTGTCAAACTCCTTTGAACCAAACACCTTAGTGAAAAGACCTGCATCGTTTTCTTTTTCTTCCAACTTCAGAATTTGAACGTCTCACGTTAAACTATTTCTTTACTTAGAAGAAACTTCCGAGAAATGTGTTTGGATTTCTTGTGTGCTCTTGGCTCCTTGGCTTGTGCAATAACCCCTTATTGTCATATAATAAAGGAACACTTTCCTTTACTGAAGGAACCACACCAAGCTCAATTGAGAACTTCTTTATCCATACACTTTCCTCAACAACATCACATGCAACTATGTATTCTGCTTCGGTTACTGAAATAGTTACGGTAACTTGTTTGGAACTCTTCCAACTTACTGTTCCACCATTCAAGGTAAATCATAGCCAGAATTAGATTTGTTATCATCCTTACCTGATGCAACACTTGCATTGATGTGGCTTAACAATTTAAGCTCATTATCTCCATGTATGAGGAATTGGTCTTTAGTTCTTCTCAAGTACTTAAGAATAATTTTAACAACTTTCCAATGTGCCTTACCCGGATTTCCTTGGTACCTACTTGCTACTCCTAGCGTATAGGCAACATCCGGTCTCGTACATGTCATGGTATACATGATAGCTCCCACTGTGTTAACATATGTGATTCTACTCATGCGTTCTCTTTCCTCTAGGGTCTTAGGACTATCCCCTTAGAAAGAGAAACTCCAATCCCAATAGATAAATACCCCTTTTGGATTTATCCATGTGATACTTTCCTAAGATAGTATCAATGTACATAGATAAGGTGATCCCAAGCAACTTCCATAATCTATCTCTATAGACCTTTATTCCAATAATATAAGTTGCTTCTCCCTCGTCTATCACGGAGAACTTTTCAGATATCCAAATCTTTGTTTCTTGCATGGCTGACACATCATTTCCTATTAGGAATATGTCATCTACTTACAACACTAGGAAAATAATAACGCTCCCACTAACCTTCTTGTACACACATGACTCCTCTTCACAACGCACAAAACTGAACTTTTCGATTGTCGTGTGAAAATGAATTTTCCAACTATGAGAAGCTTTCTTTAATCATAAATGGATCGTTGTTGTCACGCCCCAAATCCGGTTATCGCCCGGACTCGAGGTATGACGGGTAATAGAAGACGAATAAACAATAAAACAATATTTAAACCTTGAAAACCTCCAATAAGTACCTCAAACCATAAAATTTCGATACTAAAGCTCGCATCCATCAAAACGTTGTTCAAAACATGAAATAACCCTCAGGGGGTGTAATAATAAGTCTTACAAAAACTGTTCTTAAACCAAAGGGTATAAACATGAAGTCTCTACGGGACCCACACCGAGAAGCTCCCAAGCCTCTACTCCTCAATCAAACCTGTAGACACAACAAAGAACTCGCAGGGGTGAGCTTACGCTCAGTAGGGAAAACACGTAACCAAGTGGATCTTCAAATCAACAGATCACAGATAAAATCAACCACAAATATGTTAACAAACACAGGTGATAGAGAAGTCAACCAATGCCGTGGTACATGAAGTCTCCACCCTCCGATCCACATAACGTGTCCTCTCGGATTTTCCCTCAAATCCAGAGGAGACGCATAACATTGAGGCGACCGGAAACAACCCTTCGGGGCGCTTATCATCGGTATTCTCAGAAACGTCTCCAAGGGATTTTATGTCCTCGGGAACCAAGTGTATTACTCCCATGGAGAGCATACGCTTGGACAATTTAATAATAAGCAGTTAATAATAGAATAGCGTACTCAACCGAAACACGAAATAATACAAGCTCAACCACCAATTCAATGCCATACTTGGCTCACTCATCACCAATTCACCACAACAACCAGTACACGAATCACGCAGACATAGCACACCAATCACACAATTCCAACTTACCGTTCACTTACCAGTTTCGAACCACCGGGGCATCGATCACCTGATTGCACCGCTTGGTACAACCAGTCATACTCGATGCTCCAAGCAACCATTTAAGCAAACAAGTAATCATTCGAATACAATCAACGAGCAAGCACGAGTATAATCAACTAATCATAAAACCTTCAAGAAAGCATTTACCCATGCAAATCCACTAGTTTCATTAGACTCCTTAGCCTATCCACCAAGCAATCAACAGTCAAGCATGTGATCCTAACACGCAACTAATCCGAGGGCTTTTCCAAGGCTCCTCTACCAGACAATCATATCCCAAGTATTGAAAGCGGATTACACTAGTGAATGGCATCCTAATCGGTCACCACTAGACACTTCCGGTTATTAGAAATTGAAAGACGATTACGCTAGTTATTCGCATCCTATATGCATGTCTAGGACCTTTTCCAGTTTTATTAGCTTAGCATGCATACTAGGCATCATAAACGAGAGGTTAAGGCTTTCCCTACCTCAAGGTCCTCCTCTTCAACGCTTCGATGACGTCCGGTGATCACCACTTTGCTCCTTCCTCGGTTCCCGGCGTGATCCTCGCTCCTCTAGCTCAATCCACAACGTCTTGGACACAAAGAAACGCTAAATTAGGCTCCCCTTAGACAGTAAGAAAGACCCCCAAACCCTTCCAAAGTTCAGCTCAAAACCAAGATGCCAAAACCCTCAAGAACCCTCAAGAAACCCTCACCCTGGTGGGTCACGGACCTGGTCACGGATCCGTGACGCTAACCCTCACGGTTACCGTCACGGAGCTGTGACGAGTGCCGTCACGGACTCCCTCACGGAGCCGTGACGTCGCCCGTCACGGGATCCGTCACGGATCCGTGGCGCACCAGGGCAGTTTCGCCCTTCTTCAACCTCTAGCTCCAAAACTCCGAAAAACCACCCTTAAACCCAGAAATTTACCCCTTCCAACTCCCAAAACAGTCCAAATCCTTCAATACTCCTCTACCCATGGTAGGAATCAACACACAAACAAGTTTCCAAGGATTCATCAAATCAAACCCACTTCAAAATTTCCAACAACTATTGATTTCTCAACCAAAATCCAACAAGGTTCATCATCAACACCATCTCTCACCATCTCTACTCAAACCCAACATCATCTAGCACTTTTCACCCAAAACCCAAGAAAATAGATGAAGAGAAATGAGGATTAGAGAGTTCCATTACCTCTAGAGTGATGAGATGAAGAGGATGCTAGTGATTTTGAGGGTGGATGGTTAGAGGAAGACCCCAAATGACTCCTTCTTCTTTGATTTTCCTTCAAACCTCCATGGGAGCTCTCCTTCCTTGCTTCCCCTCTAAGTTTCGGCTACAACAAGAGCAAAATGACTTGATTTTGCTTCTCCAATCCAATATAATACCTAGAAGAAGTAAAGACCTAAAGGCCCTTGAGCTAGATTCCTTTGTAGTAGCTTTTGGGAGGGTAAAAGGGACAATGACCATCCCTTTTTCTCTCCTTCAACCAAAAGAGGACAAGTGTCCCTCTAGCTCATTTAATTTTCCAAATTACTTTCCAGCACTTTTAAAAAAGAAGCTTTAGTCGATATAAAGTCTCGTTTTGACCAAAATTGACTTTATCCGATATTATACTCAAACGAAAGGGTTTTCTCCCTTGAAGCCAATTGTGATAATGGCTAATCCGTTTGAGTTCCGGAAAAGTCCCGAGTGACTTCCGGAGTCACCGGTTCGACCGGAAGCGGGTCTTACAGTTGTAGCTTACATAATTTACTAGGAGCAGATGACAATGTGAAACCTTCAGGTTGAGTCATATAGACATCTTCCTTGAGCTCACCATTAAGGAAAACCATTTTCACATCCATTTGTCAAATCTCATAATCATAGTATGTAACAATAGCAAGCAAAATCCGAATAGATTTGAGTATTTCTACAAGGGAGAACGTTTCTTCATAATCAATATCTTCCTTTTGATTATACCCCTTAGCAACAGGACGGGCTTTAAAGGTTTAAACCTTACCCTCCGCTCCAATCTTTCTCTTAAAACCCTATTTACACCCAATATGTTTTAAGTCCTTAGAGTCATCAACTAAAGTCCATACTTTATTGATTTTCATTGACTCCATTTCGGATCCTATGGCAGCAAGCCATTTCTCATGGTCTGGACATAGCAATCGCCTCTTGGAAACACTTAGGATCGTCTTTAATAATAAGGTCATCATCAATATGATTGTCCTCATTATCGCACACTAATAGATTAATCCTATTTTGTGCACGACGTTCTCTAATTGATCTTCTAGGAGGCTCTTGTGCTTCTTGATTTTGTTGTTACCCTTGTTATTGAATTGGTTCATTAACCAAATCATTTACCTCAACGTTGTTGGAACCCTCGGTGGCAACTGTAAGACATCAAGAAAAGGTTGCTTAATATGCATCTCATGCTCTTGAGTCGGCGCTGACTCATTGGTATCTTGTATTTCATCAAGATCTAATTCTACTTCCAGTTCTTCCGATATCAAGGAACTTTTTTTTTCTAAAAGAAAAGCCGCGTTCCTAGCCACAAACATTTTATGTTCATAAGGAAGATAGAAATAGTATCCCATAGTCTCCTTGGGATAACCAACAAATCTGTATTTGTTAGACTTAGCCTCAAGCTTGTCTGATTGCAGACGCTTAACATAGGTTGGAAAACCCTTAAATGTTTAAGGTTAGCTTTCCATCCTTTCCATATCTCATATGGTGTTTCAACAACTGCTTTAGTAGGAACCTTATTTAACAAACATGCAACAACCTCTAAAGCATATCCCCACAGGAAGATAGAAAGATCTATAAATCCCATCATCGATCGTACCATATCTAATAAGATACGAAGTACACTATGATATGATCCCTTCTTGTGGCAAATAATCAATAAAATCATCTATAAGATACTCACCTCAATGGTCAGATCTTAATTAGTGCCTTGATATTCTTATTGGTTTGTTTCTCTACTTCACTTCTAAATATTTTGAACATTTCAAAAGATTTTTACTTATGTCTCATGAGATATATTAAATCATATCTCGACATATCGTCAGTGAAGGTAACAAAATAAGAATATCTACCTTTAGCTCGGACTTTCATTGGCACACATACATCAGTATGTATGAGTTCTAAAAGTTCAGTAG
Source organism: Erodium maritimum (assembly GCA_963921825.1). NCBI lineage: Eukaryota > Viridiplantae > Streptophyta > Magnoliopsida > Geraniales > Geraniaceae > Erodium > Erodium maritimum. The sequence goes on from OY997588.1 coordinate 117,299,739, forward strand.
CTCTTTCTCCAGTTCCAGTAAAAGGAGAATTTGTCAGTTTCCCAATGAGACAAGATTCACAAGTATCGCATGATTCATAATCATACTGCCTAAGAACACTGCCTTATGCAACTTGTTTACTCTTTTCTCATTGATATGACCAAGCCTAAAAAACTAAAAGTAGCCTTGATTTGTTTGATTATATCTCTTCCAATGCCCTTACTTCTTACAAAAGAAACGTCCAACATCCCGTTGATCGATGTTCATCTTTAATTTATTGAATGTGTTCGTAACAACATTCTCAAGTGCAAGCGGTTTTCTCTCAGGCATCCATTTGCCTCTCCACTTGCTCTTTAAAGAGCCATCAATCAAATTCACAGATCATGATACTTCATTTTCTCGATGTGAATTGTTGTTCATAATTGATCAACATATTGAGCAATTCATGAATATCACAATTCACATTGTTCATGTTAAAATTAACATAACATAAGTATCATTAAGAGACTGCAAGATCAAATCCTGCTATAAGTGTGCATCTTTACTTCTCAAGTTGTTCTATAAGATCAATTATCTTTAGAACATGGATGTGCACCAGGTCATAGAGCTTTAATTCAGACATGAATAGAGACTTAAATATCTGATATCTAGCATTCATATTCTGAGACTCCTATATCTTCTCAAGATGTTCTATTATCTGTGGTGGATTCATAGTACATGTTTCCTCTGAAGGAGAAGACTCATGTAAGTCAAAATGATGCACTGAGTAGTAGTACGTAGTTCCTGGTACTTCGAATATGCATCTAATGCAACTACATCAGTCACTCCCTTAGTGGGAGATTTCATAGCAGGGTTATCGATCACATCGATAAGCTTTTCATACACGAGAACAATTCTCGGGTTCCAGTACCAGTCATATCAAAAAAAATTGTTAGCAAACATTTTTGTTAGCATCCAGAATGCCACGCAGAGAAACAGTAGTCATTTCAGGAATTAACCATACAGGAAAACAATAATAGCACAAACATATATCATTAAGATATGGACTTCATCAAAATGATAACATAAACTCTAAAACATGAATGAGCCCCTTGGTAGTCAAGGCGTTTCTCATACATAATTAAAGTTATCTTGGTTTTATCATATAAAATCAAAGCAGGCTATATACTACATAGTCACCTGGTTGTCAGGTCGGTCCTATTAGTTATTTGAGTTTATCCATCCTAGTGACAGGAAATTAAGTAATATCATACCCTCTGGGTAGTCCAGACTATAAGTATAATATTACATAACTTTTCTTTACACTCGCATCATATGTAGTAGAATAAATTAATTTTCTCCAAAAATTAATTAATATTATACCCTCCGGGTAGTCCAGACTATAAGTATAATGTTAAATAATTTTAATTTCACTTGCATCATATGCAACGGAATATACCATCTCCTCCCAAAGTTAATTAATATTATACTCTCTGGGTAGTCCAGACTATAAGTACAATATTAGATAACTTTCCATTTTCATTTGCATCACATGCAATAAAAAAGTATATTTATCTTTGAACTACAAGTCCCCTGGTAGTCAGGTCGTTCCTTGCAAACAAAAATAAAATTTATACACTTTATACTTGTATCATATACAACGAAGGAAGAAAAAACATTTATCTTTGAACTACAAGTCCCCTGGTAGTCAGGTCGTTCCTTGTAAACAAAAATAAAGTTTCATATACTTTACAATTGCATCATATGCAATAGAGAAAAAATCGTTTATCTTTGAACTACAAGTCCCCTGGTAGTCAGGTCGTCCCTTGTAAACAAAGATAATTTAATTCCGAACTACAAGTCCCTTGGTAGTCAGGTCGTTCCTTGTAAACAAATATCAATTTTATTTATCAACTTCGATGGAAAAGTCGTTAACAAAATATCTCATTTCTTGTTAATTAAAACTCAATAATTTTAAAATAATCAACTTTATGTCATTTAAACAATTTTAATGACACTAACTATTATATCGTATATAATCGTTAATAATAAAATTGATCATTACCCAATCAACCAACTTAAAATGCCCCAAATCACCAACGTATAAACATATCACCAAATACGTATCTACAATTACATTTACGTGGGTACACTTACTATGAATCAATAAACATAATTAATTCATGTCATAAATATATATCAAGCAATTATATATATATATATATATCTTATCCATCAAGATCATATCTGATCATATATGCCAATGTTGTTCCAGCAAAGAATTCACACATGTATTGCAATATATACATATATATATATCAATGGCAAAAAGTACCTCCCACGACAATCCATAAAAAAATATGCATAGAACACATGGTTCCACCAAAACACACGTGCTCATACAAAAAATTGTAAATAACAAGCCATCAACGCAATTTCGTGTTACATTTAAAAAAACCGTTTTTTTGCACACATGGATTGATCCTTAATCCATGTTATAGGTAAAATCAAGTCGGTATTACGAATCAAGCAATTTTCATACGATTTAAATGCAAAAACAACCATGGCTCTGATACCAATTGAAGGATCGAAAAACATCATATGTTCGCAGCGGAATAAAAGGATTCGATCCAAAACGATCTATTTGCATTTGAATCAATGTTAAAACAATAAAACCACTTACTTGATTTGAAGAACAAAATTGATTTAGCTCCGAAACTACGAGGCCTCTTGTGTATCCACACCGAGTAACGATTTGATGCTTTCAACAATTGAGATGGCTATGGAGATGAAAAACGATTCTTCAATTTTGTGTTTGAGAGAGAAGAGAAAAAGGAGGCTACAAGAGAATAAGATGAATCATCTTTTCTAAACCTAAATTTCTCTTAATATACTATTAAGTATATTGGGTCCAAGACTCAATTGGGCTTTAAACCCGATTGGGCCTAGGGCAAAACCCAACATTTGCCTACGTCCATAGTCTCACTATTCTCTTCTTATTGCTCTCACAATGAATGAATGAATGATTTGAGTTTACAAGCACATGATATTTATAGGAGAAAACAATGGGTAAATAAGGTAAGAATAAGGTTTCCTAATCCTAATAGGAAATCTCTTTTAATTGCCTACTCAAGTCTTTACTTAAATCTATTAGGAATACTAAATATTTCCTAAACACAATAGGAAGTCTCCATAAACCCTAACAATCTCTCATTTGGAGACTGTCCATGAATGTCTTCACTTCACTCCTACGCATGCAACTCCAATAACACCCCCAATGCACCATCAATAAGCTTCCAAGGTAGTGAGACATATTCCTCCAACTATCTATGAAGGCCAGCTAAAGTTATGCATAACTTCAGTTTCTCCATTGTAACAACCTTGGTCAACATATTTGCAGGATTCTTTGATCGAAGGATTTTTTTCAAGGACAAAGTACCATAATTCATTAATCCTCTAATGAAATGATATCTCAACTGAATATGCTTCGTCCTAGCATGAAACATAAGATTCTTGGCGAGGTGAATGACGCTCTGACTATCGCTATACAAAAGACTATCTGCTTGTTTCTTCCCTAACTCATATAAGAAATTCTTCAACCAGATCATTTCATTTCCAGCTTCTGAAATAGGCATGTACTCAGCTTCAGTGGTTAAAAGAGCAACACTCTTCTACAGTTGAGACATCCAATTAACTGATGTACCACCCAAGATAAAGACGTACCTTATAGTACTCTTTCTTATGTCCAAACATCCACCTAAGTCTGCATAAAAAAAAACCTTCTAAGATCACAACCTTCTTCTTGAAATGTAGTGCAACCTTTGAAGTTCCTTTCAAGTAGCGAAACAACCACTTAACTGCTTCCCAATTCTCTCTCCCAGGATTAGGGATGGCAAAAAAATCCGAACCCGATGGTCTTGACCCGTTCGGGGCGGGGCAAAACCCGGTCAACGGGTATTTGACCGGGGTCGGGTCGGGGACGGGATTGGTACTACCCGCCCCGAACCCGCCCCGATATTAGTATTGTATTTAGAAATATACAACTCATCAAATAAACATCAGTGGTGTAATGGTAAAACTAAGCTTCCTACACTCGATTGGCACTATTTCGAAACCCTCCTACTACCAGTTTTAATTTCATTTGTTTTCAAAAACACACCAAGGTAAGAATCGAAACCAAGACCTCACGCTCAAAGAGCCACAAGACCGCTAGGCTACAAAGGCCTTTTGTATATGTTATTTCTTCTTAAATATATATCTTAATTGTGCTGACAAGTAAAACAGATACTGAAGTACCACATCGCCCAAAAACTAAATATAGCAAAATAATTTTTTTATATAATGACGCTTTCCATGTACAATTCGTTAAAATTCGTTCCATAAGTCTCATTTTGAGCTTAATCGAGTTTAATATTTTAGGTTCATTTTAAATGTTCCCAAATACTTATTAGTTTAAAATTTTCTATTTATGTTTTATTTTTTTTTATTATTTCAAAGCTATGGGGCGGGTCGGGGATTCCCCGACCCGAGCGGGGCACGAACGGGGCGGGTAATTCCGGGGCACTACCGAGTTCGGGGCGGGTCCGGGGCATAGGTTAGGGGGATCGGGTCGGGTTCGGGTATCACTGTCACGCCCCAAATCCGGTTATCGCCCGGACTCGAGGCATGACGGGTAAGAGAAGACAATAAAGCAAAGAAACAATATTAAATCTCGAAAATCTCCAATGAGTACCTCAATCCATAGTTTCAAATACAGTATAAGTAACCCTCAGGGGGTGTAGTAATAAGTTTTCACAAAACTGTTTTTAAATAAAGGGAATAAACATGAAGTCTCTATGAACCCACACTGAGAAGCGCCCAAGCTTCTACTCCTCAATCAAGCCTGTAGACACAACAGCAAAACAAAGGGGTGAGCTCACGCTCAGTAGGGAAAACGCATAACAAGGTAGACCTTAACTCGGACAAGATCAACAATAAAGTTAACAGAATATAACTTAACAAAACAAGGGTAATAGGTAAACCAATCAATGCCGTGGCACATGAAGTCACCACCCTCCGATCCACATGATGTGTCCTCTCGGATTCTCCCTCAAATCCAGAGGAGACGCATAACATTGAGGCGACCGGAAACAACCCTTCGGGGCGCTTATCATCGGGATTCTCAGAAACGTCTCCAAAGGATTTTATGTCATTGGGAACCCAGGGCCATACTCCCGTAGGAGCGCACACGTGGGCAATTTAATAAATAACCAATATAACATCCTACACCGGACTCCTCAACGGTGTAGGTACCATACCGTAACAACAATAATCGCCATCCCACCCTACACCGGACTCCTCAACGGTGTAGGGACTATACCGTATCAATCAGAATCAGATAACAACTCAGGAACACACTCAACCGAAACACGACGCAATCCAATCCCAACTACCATCAATCCAATAACACACATAGCCCACAAATCATCGATTCACCATAGCACCCCGCACACACATCACCAAATCAGATCACACCAATCACCCAATTACTACTTACCGTTCACTTACCATTTTCGAACCACCGGTGCATCGATCACCTGATTGTACCGCTCGGTACAACCAGTCATACTCGATACCCCCAAAAACCAATCAAGTAAATCAAGTAATCATTCGAACACAATCAACGAGCAAATACGAGTATGATCATAAAGCCTTCAAAATAGCATTCAAGCATGCAAATCCACTAGTTTCATTAGACTCTTTAGCCTATCTACTAGACAATCAACAATCAAGCATGTGATCCTAGCACACAACTAATCCGAGGGCTTTGCCAAGGCTCCTCTACCAGACAATCATATCCCAAGTATTGAAAGCGAACTATACTAGTGATTGGCATCCTAATCGGTCACCACTAGACACTCCGGTTATTAGCAATTGAAAGACGATTAAGCTAGTTAGTCGCATCCTATATGCATATCTAGGACCTTTTCCAATTTTATTAACCTAGCATGCATACTAAGCATCGTAAACGAGAGGTTAAGGCTTTCCCTACCTCAAGGTCCTCCTCTTAAATGCTTTGGTGAAGTCCGGTGATCACCTCTTCGCTCTTCCCTCGTGTCTCGGCGTGATCCTTTCTCCTCTAGCTCGATCCCCGAAGTCTTGGACACAAAGAAACACTAATTAGGCTCCACTTAAACAGCAAGGAAGGCCCCCAAAACCCTTCCAAGGTTCAGCTCAAAACCAAGATGTAAAACCTTCGAAGAACTCCCAAGAGAACCTCACCCTGGTGGGTCACGGACCTGGTCACGGATCCGTGACGTTAACCCTCACGGTTATCGTCACGGAGCCGTGACGAGTGCCGTCATGGTCTCCCTCACGGAGCCATGACGTTGCCCGTCACGGGATCCGTCACGGATCCGTGACGCACCAGGACAGATTCGCCCTTCTTCAACCTCCAGCTCCAAAACTCCGAAAAACTACCATCAACCTAGAAAAATACCCTTTCCAACCCCCAAAACAGTCCAAATCCTCCAATACTCCTCTACCCATGGTAGGAATCAACCCACAAACAAGTTTTCCAAGGATTCATCAAATCAAACCCACTTCAAAATCTCCAACAACTAGTGATCTCTCACCAAAATCCAACAAGGTTCATCATCAACACCATCTCCTGTCATTTCTACTCAACCCAACATCATCTAGCCATTTTTCACCCAAAACCCAAGGAAATAGATGAAGAGGAAAGATGAGTAGAGAGTTCCATTACCTCTAGGATGTGGAGATGAAGAGGATGCTAGTGTTTTTGAGGGTGGGAGGCTAGAAGATGACTCCACAAGGCTCCTTCTTCTTTGATTCTCCTTCAAGCTTCCATGGGAGCTCTTCTCCCTTTCTTCCTCTCCAAATTTCGGCTACAACAATGCAAATAGGAAAATGATTTTGCTTCTCCAACACATATAATACCTAAATGTTGCAATGACTTAAAGGCCCTTGAGCTAGAAACCCATGTAGGAGCTTTTGGGAGGGTAAAAGGGACAATGACTATCCCTTTTTCTCTCATTCAACCAAAATAGGACAAGTGTCCCTCTAGCTCATTTAATTTCCCAATTTAAATTCCAGCACTTTTAAAATTGAAGCTTTAGTCGATATAAAGTCTCGTTTTGACCAACATTGACTTTATGCAATATTATACTCAAACGAAAGGGTTTTCTTTCCTGAAGCCAACCGTGATAATGGCTACTTCGTTTGAGTTCCGGAGAAGTCCCGAGTGACTTCCGGAGTTACCGGTTCGACCGGAAGCGGGTCTTACAATCACTAAACCCGGCCTGTTGCCATTCCTACCCAAGATTATACATGAATCTACTAACAACTCCCACTGGATGTGCAATGTTTGGCCTTGTGCAAACCATTGCGTACATCAAACCGCCCATTGCTGATGCGTACGGAGCTTTAGCCATTTCTTCCCTGTCTTTATCCGTCTTAGGTGATTGTTCTCGAGTGAGTTTGAAGTGACCTCCCAACAACGTACTTCTTTTCTTAGCATCTTGGAGACTGAACTTGTTCAAAATCTTCTCAATAAACTTCTCTTGAGATAACTTTAAACTTCCATCATACCGATCCCTACTGATGCTCATTCCGAGTATTTGCTTCGTTGTGCCTAAGTCCTTCATCTCGAACTCTTCAGACATCTGTCTCTTCAACTTGTTGATTTCTAGCATGTTGGATCCTGCAATCAACATTTCATCAACGTACAACAATAATATGATGTAAGATTCATTAAAATGCTTGACATAACAATAATGATCCATGACACATCTTGAGTATCCACTTCTCATCATAAAATCGTGAAACTTCAAGTACCACTGTTTTGGTGCTTATTTCAGACCATACAAACTTTTCTGCGATTTACAAACTACGTCTTCACTCCCAACTCTCTGAAAACCCTCAGGTTGTACCATATAAATATCTTCATCAAGATCACCATATAAGAACGCGGTCTTTACATCTAGTTGCTCTAGATGAAGATCCTCTACAACCACGATACCTAACACAAGCCTGATAGTAGTCATATTGACTATTGTAGAGAATATCTTGTTGTAGTCAATCCCCTTCTTCTGTTGAAAGCTTTTGGCTACTAACCTTGCCTTGTACCTCTTTCTACCATCATGTTCTTCCTTGAACCTGAACATCCATTTATTTTGTAGAGCCTTTTCCCCAGCCAGTAACTTGGTCAATGACTAAGTTTCATTATTTTCAAGAGATTTCATCTCTTCATCCATGGTTGACTCCCCAAACACATCCCCTTACTCGTCCTTAGGTCGAGATGACTCTGACCATGCTAGGGCGAGGGTGTGCGTCCCCAAACACATCCCCCTACTCGTCGTTAGACTCATTGGACCCGAAGAGGCTGTATAGAAAACCTCGCTTGGTTGTTTGGACCAATAGGCGTTGTTATCATTGTTCCATGACAACACCGCACCACCGTCGTGTTTTCTCCTGCCACTATGACATGATCAGCCGTTTATTTTTCTCTCCCTAAGCCCCATCAGAGGTTCAGAGTCCGACCCAACGAAAGAGGTTGGAGTAGCTCCGCACAGAGGCCTCGAGTGATCAGGTGCGTCCCAAACTGATCTTCGGACCCTGGGTCCTACCTATAATGAGTTTGGATCATAGGAGGCGAAACGATGGAGGTAGCTGGGGCAAAGGTGGTAGTAAAGGAGGCTAGGGAGGCAACCGAGGTGGCGAAGGAGGCATCAAATGATGCGAGGGAGGCATCAGTCGTAGAGGTAGCGAAGGAGGCAAAGGCAGCAACGTAAACAGAGGCAACAAAGGGGGCGAAGGTACTGGTGGTGGCCAGTTGATCACCAGAAAAGAAAGAGGAAATGAAGGGGAAGATGGCGATGGTGATAGATTACTGGTAGATGGTCGAGACGGTGTCCGTAGAGGAGAACGACGATGTCGCTGTAAAGACCTAGGGACGACGAGCACTCCAAGAAAGAGAGTGACATTTTTTTGTAACCATGTGTATTTTTTTAATTTTTTAATTTATATCTTTGAATGTTTTGGACAATAAATACAAAGAGAAGGATATACAACCCGAAGAGGAACCGTCCTCAAAACTTAAGAAAACGAAAAAAAACAAAGCCCGAAAACAATTAGGCGGCCACATCATGGGATAAAACCCACAATACAAGGGCTTTAGAAGCCCAAAATAAAACGCCACTGACTCCTCTCTAGCAACACTACACCTACTCGACACCCATGCTGTCACACTTTTTCTCGGAACCACCAAAACGTCGTCCAACTATAGCTCCACCGTCAACTATTTGAACTCCTACGTTGCTCGAACAACGTATGAACTTGACGTGATTCCGACAGCCACACCACTCTCTCATCTTCCGCCAAAGGAAGCTCATTGGCCAGCCATCACCAAGGCGATAACCCAAGAAAGGGACAGATGAAAGCCCCATCATCAGTGAAGAGAGGGACGAATCCACCGTTAGTGGAACTGTAAACTCATAGCCGCCACTAACCCACCACCACCAAAAGACGTCGGAGGCCAGCACCTCAACATTTGATATGGCTAATTCTACAAGACTACCGCCACCGCCACCGCCCCGAATCCCAAGCCACTGCACAACGCTCAGATGCCGGAGGCATCTCGCCCGTGGCCAGTGCCACACGACGACCCTCAACACGGGAGAGAAACGGCCACGCACCTTAGATCTACAACGAGATTGAGACGAGAGACGAAAGCAAAGAGGGACTGAGACGCCACACGAACTAGAGGGAAAGACGAGCAGTTCCTAGAACGAATAGATCTCATCTACTAGGTAGCCTACCACTGGCCAACACCAACCGACAACCCGAGCAAGGAAAGGGACATCGAGAACACCTCATCGACAAAAAAAGCTCGCCTTCTACGGACCAGATTGACGAAGGTAGGAAGCAAAAACAGGAGATTGGACGACACCAAGAGAAAATAACCACCAGTGACCTGCGCGCCACAGTAACCATGTGTGATTAGTTTTTAAATGATAATGGACTTTTAATTTTAAGAGATAAAAGAATTGGGGTTGATTAACCCGGTTAAGGGCCCGGCCTATTTTTATTTGTGACATACATGTCTCATGAAACCGTGTATACGAAATTTGCGGAGGAAACAACAGTGAGAGAGTTTGGGTCGACTTGAAACACCACAAGAGATGGAGGAATTGAATAGTGTGACGAAGGAGGGCATGTACAGTGAAGTGGCGGTGATGAGGTGGAGCCGGAGAGACGACAAGGAGTTGGAGCTGTTTCTGGTGCAGGTGCCGGAGGGACACCCTGATCGGTGGCAGATAATAGCAGCAAATCTGGCAAGGTCGCCGGCGGAAGTGGAACAGCGCTACAACATGTTAGTGCACGATCTCTTGGAGATAGAATCCGGTCGAGTCCAGCCACCAAATTATGTAGACGACCTTTGGGAACTCGACCCACCCTCCAACATCCACTGCAAAGACGCCGTCGCTGAGAGGAAGAAAGGCAGGCCCTGGACCAAGCATGAGCACAAGTAACTAACTACTCTTCCTATTTTTATTATTATTTTTTATTAAAATTGACATGTTTAGTGTAAAATTATCATATATGTGTTTTGATTTCAATCAAAATTGACATGTTGAGGGAATTGTGAATTTGCACATTAAGTCTGTAGCAAAACTTAGTACATATGTATGCAACAAGTGCAAAGAGTTTGAATGCACCAGTTAGAGTAGTAACTTTCATCTATAATTACTAGGGATTTTGAGTATGAAAAATGAAAGGGTGTTCGTATTGCATCGTAACAGGCTGTTCCTGATCGGGCTGAAGCAATACGGGAAAGGTGATTGGAGGAGCATTTCGAGGAACGTGGTGGTGACGAGAAACGCAACGCAGGTGGCAAGCCACGCCCAAAAATACTTCCTGCGCCAGAACCAGGTCAAGAAAGAGAGGAAGAGGTCGAGCATCCACGACATCACCTCCATCGATGCACCAGACTCTGCTCATCATCAAAACTCAGTACCTTCCATTTAAGTTTAGTTTCCTTTTCTTAGGCAGTCAACAAAACACAAGAATATCATCTCAAGAAATTTCCTTAATGTAGCTCAGTGTTGTTTCTTACTCTGGATTTCACATGCTTATCCAATTGCATGACAAAACATCAATGCCATAACCATTGTAGATTAGGTCCACAATAGTTTATGTTATTACAGTTTTGAATGACTGATTCAGGTACACATTTCTGTTACATAGATTAGGTGTCCGATGAGACCCAAAACAAGAAAGGTAAAACAAAAAAATAAATAGATCTATACACTTGACTACTCTACAGGGAACTCAACATGTAAACCAAATTCACAAATCTGATAGCACCTTTGAATTGAATCCATCTAGATAAACCTGCGACTGAATCACCGTCTTCCCAATTTGAAACCCTGGAACCACAGTGAAGCCCACCTTTGGCCTAGTTTTACCGGCGGGGCTTAACCTCTTTGTGACATCTTCCATATAAATCATTGAGAAATCCATGCCTCTTTCGACCTGAAAAATCTCAACCGCGGGATTGAATGAAAGAGCCAGTCTATGCAGTATCCATATCGAACTAGCCATTGCAACAAAGGACTCATAGAATACACTCAATGACCTCCATGAATCCAGCACTGCATCATTTTGCTCCAAATTACTGAAAATTGACGATTCCATTGTTGGGTGAACGAGCTCCTGATACTTTCTTTCACAGAATTTCGAGAACTCACTCTTCGGATTCCTACCTAGCACCTCCATTGGATTGCTTGATATGTGCTCCAGTAATTTCTTCAAAGAAGAACTAGCTCTACCTGAATCCGAAACCTGCCCATTACACATAATTCCATTCCCTCTCCCATCTCCATTGTAACCTTCTACATCAAAATACCCTAACATGCCCATAGAAATGTATGATAACAAGGCATACCGGTTGTGCCCCTTCTTTGCATACTCAATATCAGAATGTACTGAATTGGCAGCCAAATCCAAATCCCACCCAGCTTTCTTCATCAAACCGGCCAAAATCTTAGTGAATCTATGTATAGCCTTGAAAGCATCGTGTAGTACAGAATCAAATACCCTAACAGACAACAAAACCTCACACGATGAATTCAAAGTCAAATGTTTAGCTAACCTCCTGGATGACTTCAGATTGATGCTTTGAATCATAGCCAATTTCTTCCTCAATGCCAATAATTGGTCGTCTTGGTCATCAATCCGAGACTGTGACCTGTTCACGACGGTCTCAAGCACTCGAAGCTTGCTCTGATTCTCTTCAACCTGAGCTTCCAAGCTAGACCCAACGTGTAAATTTCCATCGAAGTCAGAATTCCAACAAAAATCCCTGCAAAAATGCTTCATTTCCGACAACCTCTGCAAATGCGACACCAAGGCTTTATCGGCCGCCTTTATGCCCTCTTCAGCAAACGGAACATGAGCCGTCTGCAAGTGAAGATACGAAGCCTCAAACGAAGAAATAGTTGCAAATATTGAAGAAATCAAGGAATGGGCCATCTGGGTATCCAATGTTCTGATCTGGGTCGGACCCATTGAGTTCAATTGTCGCGGCCATGCACCCAATTCCGCTGTCCGGGTCGCCGCCGACGGGTCTTGTACTGTTGATTCAGGTGAATAATGAGAAGAATTAGACCTTTCCTCTGACTCTTCGAGTTGGGTGGTGGTCAAAAGCAGTGGAGCTGTCTTCGGTGGCGATGGCTGTACAAGCAAGTTGTCCGGCTTGATAACGACGACTTTCTGGTCGGGAATGAAATCTTCCGCAGAATCAAGCAGCGAGAAACCGTCGGATTCGTCGGCGGCGGAGGGGTCATCGTCCTCGGCGAAGAAATCGAAGGTTTTGGCTCTGACGGCGACGGCGAATTTCTGGAACATTTCGGAGATTTGGGGAGGTTTCGAAGGACCATCTATGTCAGGCATTCCTCAAGCTCTCTTCTTCTTCTTCCTCTACACAAAAGTATCGAATCAAATCGAGAAAGGATAAAGAGAGAATTCTTGAGCTCCACTGTTGCTGCGCTTTGTATGTCTTCCAAGGAAAGTACTTTTTTTTTTGAAAATTGCGATTTTTGATTAAATCAAAAGGTCGTTGGACAATGGTAGTATCCTCTCTAGGGTATTGAGATTCTTCCTCTAGTTATAGCCTACGTCGTTATGGTTCTCCTTACTGTAGTCGTCGTCACGCTGACTACCGTGCCATCACCTGGTGTTGCTGATTCTGTCGGTCTCGTTGCTCCCGTGCTTTTACGTCCCATTTGGTCGTCTCCCTCGCAGACCGTGCTTGGTGTGGGGATAAGACTCGACGGTGGGGATGAATGGTGCCACGACCGTCTTTTCCTTCCGTCTCTCTTGTCTCGGCCCAGCTTGCTCCCCACGACGTCTCGTCGGAGTTGATTCCGATCCCCATAGGAACCCGGTATCACTCGTAGGTCTTGACGCCACGGTGGGGATGGCCGCGTCGCCATGCGTTTCCTTTTCCCCCATGCGACTTAACCCCTAGGTCGCTGGTCTCTCGCCCTTACCACAACCTTGCTCTGGCCCCAGGCAGCGTGCGCTCTAGGGTTGCACCTATTCGGTTGGCTCGACCTCCCCTAATCGCGCCTCAGCCTCCCTTGGTCACGACCCCACTATTGGGGGTGGTTCTGGAGGCGTTCTCATCCATCTCCACGATCACCAGGGTTTCGAGTCACACTCAACACTTTTTCCATGTCGCCGCCGGTTTGGTGAGAAGGACGGTGGTGATCTCCTCCACACAGTCTCTACGTCATAGCTATGTTCAGGTGCGGGGTGGGGCGTTGGTGTTCTCAGGTATCGTGGCCTCCCGCCCCATGCCTGATCACGACTACTCCGACCCTCCTCCATTGATTGCGGGGAAGGATCCATCGGGCTCCGATGGGCCGGTTCCTTCTCTTGGCAGGCAAGAACAACCTGTACGAGGGGGGGGGGGGGGGGGAGGGAGCCACGAAGCTGCCACAGAGCAGGTATCAGCGGCACCTTCCGGCGTACCAGAGAGGTTTGCTGCGGCGTACTCCGACGATTTGTAAGAACCGCCCCCGGTCGAACCGGTGATTTTTGGCGAAATTTGACTTTCGGCCAGAAAAGTCAACCGATGACTCCGGGAGTCATTCGGGACCTTTCCGGGACCCAAAAAGCTTAGTCGTCGTTACGGTTAGCTTAGTTGGGTCGTTTCCGTTCAATTGATTGTCTTTGCGAAAAAGTCAAACTCGGGTCAAACTTAGGTCATTTAACGACTAAACCCTAATTAAATTAAAGGCGCTGGAATTTATTAAGGGCAAGGTGGCCCCCACTAGGACACTTGTCCATAGTGGCTTGGAGGAGAAGAAATGGGTCTCTAATGACCCATTTACCCTTATAAGTGACAAGCTAGAAAGAAGAAGCAAGGAGGGGCATTTTAGTCATCTCCACCTTAGGTTTAAGAGCATGCACAACGGGCCGGCCCTCACCCCCGACCCGCGCGCGCTCGGTCCGCAAACCGCTGTCTGTTCCGTTGTGGGCCGAAAAAAACGCGGCCCGCGGCCCTGAAACACTCGGCCCGCTCCTCGCTCCTCGGCCCTCGTTTGCTGGCCGGGTGCGCGCTCTCCGTCTCGCATGGCCCTCTCCCGTGCCGCCACGTGTCGTCCCCAAGCCGACCGTTTGACAACGGTCGGTAACGGCTAGTTTTTTTGTAATTAAATTTCAGCAAAATCAAACCCTATAAATACCTAACCCCAATCCTCATTTTTTCCACACCATTCTCCACTTTCACTCTCCAACTTCACTCTCTCATTCCCACATTCTCCTCTCTCAATTCAATTATTCTCGTGAAAAATGTCGGGCGACGCTGGGTCCCGTGCACAGTCAGCTGGTGACGAAGTCGGATTCACCCCCGACGAACTGGCACGGGATTTGCAAGACATTCTAGCGGACAATCAGGACAACTCCGCTTTCTCCTCATACTCGCAACAGGGGTCGAGCTCAGGTAAGTGCAAACTTATTATTTATGTAACGTAATTTTTTTAATTAATTGATTGTATGTAGTTAATGTATTTATTGAAAATCTGTAATTACTTCATTGTATTTGTTTAATTAATGTACTTATTATAATTTTTTTAATTAATTTATTGTATTCATTTATTGTTTAGGGCAATTCCATCCCCAACAATTTCAAATGGCGCCAGGGTTCCAGATGCCACCACAATTTGGTATGCACCCATAAAGGTTCCAGACGCCACCGTTTGGAATGAACCCACAAGAACAAGGGTTCCAGATGCCACCCCAATTCTACAACTACCCCGGGTACTCACTACCCGACGTAGTCGTCCCCCAACAATCCTCTGCCAAACCTTCCCAACGACGACCCAGAACCCGAGCACCACAACAGGATGGGCGGACACTCAGCAAGGATGAGACAACCACCTCATAGACTATTGGTTGAGTACTACAAAAGACTCCATCAAGGGAAACTCTCAAGCCGGAAAAACATTCTGGTGCACTGTTCAGAGAAAGTACAACTCGAAGGCAAGTCTCCAAGATCGCAACTGGGAAGCTCTCAAGAAACGTTGGCTCAGAGCTTCCTCGCAGACAATGAGGTTCCTCGGGTATTTGAATTCCTCCAAGGACGAGTATGCGAGCGGCTACAACCACGAGGAGCACATGACACGTGCGAAGGAGATGTGGGTGAAAGCAGGGAAAGTGAGTGACCACCCACTAAAGTTCGACCTGGATCATTGGGTGAAGAAGCTCGAGGGCAACAACAAGTTCGCTGCCGAGGAAGGCACAATGGGTAATGTCTGCCAACAATAAGCACGCCAACAACGACAACGGTTGGATGAGGCTGAGGCTTATAGCTCAACCCACCCACAAGTACTAGGGACGATTACACACCTCTCAGTGGTGAGTCCCAACAACCAGAATGAGGAGCTTCCGACAACTACGAGGGGATTGAGGTCCCTCTCAGCGACACACCCCCATCCTCTGAGGCCGCCCAAGTCCCCCTCCCCGAACCCGACCGCAAGGAAAGAAGGCAGTGAAGGCCTCAAACAAGGCGACCCTCCTCATGGCCCAAATGTCTGCCTTCCCCGACATGGAACGTTCACGGCTGGAGGTTGAACATACAAGGGATGAACGCCATGCAGAAAGGACCCGCATGCTACACAAGATAACCGAAAAGTGGGAAGCAAGCATGGCCTTCTACATGACTTTGTATAATACTGATACCTCCAACTTCACCGAAGAACATTTGGAAGAGCACATGTCATTGAAGGCGTCGTTACGGTTAGCTTAGTTGGGTCGTTTCCGTTCAATTGATTGTCTTTGCGAAAAAGTCAAACTCGGGTCAAACTTAGGTCATTTAACGACTAAACCCTAATTAAAT
Organism: Erodium maritimum; assembly: GCA_963921825.1. Taxonomy (NCBI): domain Eukaryota; kingdom Viridiplantae; phylum Streptophyta; class Magnoliopsida; order Geraniales; family Geraniaceae; genus Erodium; species Erodium maritimum. The sequence goes on from OY997588.1 coordinate 117,316,102, forward strand.
TAAAGGTGCTGGAATTTATTAAGGGCAAGGTGGCCCTCACTAGGACACTGTCCATAGTGGCTTGGAGGAGAAGAAATGGGTCTATAATGACACATTTACCCTCATAAATGACAAGCTAGAAAGAAGAAGCAAGGAGGGGCATTTTAGTCATCTCCACCTTAGGTTTAAGACCCCATTTTGTCACATTTCAGCTCATAATTTCCTATAGTGGTCGAAATTCACAAAGTGAGAGAGAAAGGAGGAGCTTCTTGACTTGAGGAAGAAGAAAGGGAGAAAAGGGGGAAGCTTGAAGCCATTTCTTCATCAAAACCTCTCCAAAGTCTTCTAATCTTCATCATCGGTTCATCCTCAAGGTAAGTAATCTCTTAACTTCTACTTTCAATCAATTCAAAGTTATGGGTTTCCATGGTTTTTGCTTGAACTAGATAGGTTTTGTTTCATTTGTAGTTAGATGGTTGTTTTGTTGAAGTTTAAGGGAAGTTTTGATTAGAAATCATTTGGTTGTTGATGTTTGGAGGAAAATCATTATGGGTATTGGAGTTGAAGGGTTTTGGTGACTGATTTTGAGGTTTGTTGATGTTAAAAATGGAGTTTTTGAAGTGGTTTTTCGTAGAAACGAAGTTAGGGAAGAATGAGCTTGAACCTGCCCGGATTGGCACGGAAAGGGCTTGGTTCCGGCCCTCTGAGCGGCGCGGAACGGGCTCGGTGCCGGGAAGACACCTAGGCCGATGGGTATTCTGGTATGGTGTATCGTTGTCTCACCCCGATGCTACGTGTTCTGGGAAGACTTGTTTCACCCCGATGCTGTGTGTTCCGGGAAGACATCTAGACCGAGGGGTATTCCGGTATGATGTATTTGTTTCACCCCGATGCTACGTGTTCCGGGAAGATATCTAGGCCGATGTGCGTTCCGGTATGATATGTGAGCTCGTGTGTGGATTGGAGTCTTGTGGTTTAATTATCTTATATTACGGTACTCGTGTGTTTCTTTGGTTCGTTCCTGTTGGTAAATAGTCGTATTCATGTTGATCTCTAATTGCGTTGTCTTTTAGTAATTGTACTAATCAAGAATTTTGGTGACGAAGCGGGAGCCCTCCTTTTTTCCTTTACTACTTTTTCCTACTGAGCGTAAGCTCACCCCCTTTGTTTATATTGTTTTACAGGTTTCATTGGTGAGTAGGCTAGAGGTTGTCTCAGGGCTCGGGAGCTCTTTGAGGAACCGGGTGTTTGTATGTAGTAGAGACGTACTTTCCATTTTCGTATCAACTATGTTTTTCTTTACTCAGTTGGAATCGAGCGTTTGACTCATATTTATCGGAGTTGTTATTTTGGAGCTAAAATTTGGAGTTTGATTTCGTTTATATTTATTTTATTATTTTTTTTATTTTCTATTTTTTTTCCTAGTTCACGTCTCGAGTCCGGTCAAAACCGGATTTGGGGCGTGACAATTTGGTATCGGAGCCTGGTTACGTTTTTCAAAACCTCGGACCGTACGTTAACTAGGTGGGTAAAGTTAGGTTGTTAAGGTTCTAGTGGTCGGTTACGCAAGTCGAAAATGTCCTACGCGTAGATCCGAGACGACGAGAGTCTCGGATGGCGAAGTGCCTTGTTTGATGTATTGCCTTATTCTGTGTTATACTGTGTGCCTTGATTGAACTGTTATGTCGATCGGTTGAGATCGAGGTTGGTTTAACGAGCGGTGCTCGATGCTGGTTATGACGTGTTTGTTAAGTGATCGTTCTTTGGGCTGCCGCTTTGGTCGGCCGCTGAATGATTGGTTAAATCGAAATGTTGATTTGGTCGGGTAGTAATCGAGGGATTACCGAGATGCGAGGGTTATATCTGCGATAATTTTCTGTGTGTGGTGGTTGTGCTAAATGCTTTGTGCAAAATGTGAATTGAATGTCCCGCGTAAGCGGATGGTTAGTGGAATTTTCGAACGGGTCATGCCCAAATTTCTGCCAAAATGAAGTGTTTGCACTACACAGGTTGACTCAGGGGCGCCACTGTAGTCGAACGTGATAAGGGTATGTCAAGTGGTTACAACGAAATTCGGGGACGCCTGAATCGGGTTGTAACGACGCGATATCGACATGAATGTTATGTTAGAAAGAACAAGTGTTGAGAACCTTGAAACTAAGTTGATATTGATACTCGTGGAATTGCTGAGTAGTGTGAACTATTTGACCCTGTGGGGGATGGTTGAATTGTGTGATTGATTTCGTGAGACGCACAATTGTGCGGACTTATGTGATTATATGAGTTTAACTATAAATATACTTAATATTAAGTATATTGTTGGTCCGAGTATGACCCTTGTGAAACGTGTGTGAACGATACTGTTTTTAAGCGAGCCGCTTTATTCGAAATTAAGAAACTGAACATGCGTGTTATCCGTGTAGTGGATATACGACATGGCACGTACCTACATCCCGAGAGGCATCTGGAGCGTCCTACGTCCCACAAAAACGCGGGCCGGGCCGCGGGACGCGTTACGGGCCGCACCACTTTTCCTGCTCTTAAAGCACAGACAAGCAATATTTGATTGTTGGTTCAAAGTAGATACTCATTAAGGAATAAAATCATGATGCCTTTTTCGCGTATGATCTTTTACTTGGTAGACATTTTGTGGGGCTTCGCGAATCGTAAAATAAGAATGTTTGGTTTTGGCTTTTTGCCACGCCAGTTAACGACACTGCCATGATTCATGAAATAAGTAAATATTGTTGGTTTGGTTAGTGTTGGAAAATGACTCATATAGTGCACATGTTTGATAGATCAAGTAAGTTATACATAGGGTTTGCGCCTCCAATGGAGGACAAACCTAGGTTTTCAGTCCTTCTTCATCGCGTCTCATTCCGACGCTGGGTCCACCTCTCCCGGCGTAGGTTCGGTCTCTCCTCTCTACTGCCATGGCGTTCTCAGCCCTAGGTTATTTCCACCCCAAGCAACGGCCATGTCCCTCTCCCTCCGAACCCTAGGTCGCCGAGTACCTGGGATTACCACGACCTTGCTCTGGTTCCTGTTTTGGGTGGTGCGTTGCCTAGGGTTGCGCCTTCACCAGGGCCTCCGAGGTATCAGGTTATCTCTCCCGATCAGCCCCCGTCGTCGATGAAGCCACGGGCACGTACTTCTCCCTGGCCTCCACCGCCGTCGCCGCCTCTGATGGCGTCACCGTCGTCCCTGAAACCGCCTCCTCCCTGGCCTTCACCACCATTCCTTCCTCGACCCCTCTCTCGATTATGGATCAGGCTAATCGAGTGGGTCTTTGTTATTTTTTCTGACTTTGTCTTTGCAAGGTCAATGACGACAGGAATCCAATGCTCTAGGGACTGGCCCTATGAGGGGTCCCTAGAAGACGCTTTGCCTCCCACCATCACCATTACTGTTGAGGTCCCTCAGGATCTCCGGTACCCTATTCCCCCTCCCCATCTTCTGCCTTTGCCCATTGGGCGTCAAAATACCGTCTGCGACGGTTCTGGTACTAAAAGGTTCATTGAACCATTGTTCATTCATACTGGCCTTTCGTGGTCGAGGTACATGTTTCTCGAGGCACTTCGATGTAATAATTTTTAACACGTTATAATATTGCACCTTTCGTTCAAAAAAAAGTAAGTTATACGTGACACTTCTATTTTTTTTACTAAGAAGGTGTAATATTATAAATCAGAAGCAACTATAATACTGTACGACAAGGAACACTCTTCCTGATCACAAAAGGACTAAATAAAAAACAGATGGTTCACTGATTAGTGTACTACTATAATCGTCAGATACGGTATTGGGACGCCATATAGGAAAGGTAGGAAGACGGGGGATGAGAAGGTGATACTGGAATTCCAGCTCCGAAAACTGGAATCAACCAGGGACCCCTCCCAACATCAACCAGGGACCCATCACAAGGCCGGTCCTTGAAGCCTTGACGACCTAACATTCCTCCTGGCGGGGTTGCTTACCCGCCCTTTCCTATTCACCCCGAGGTGCGCCAGCCGCCGACCTCTTAGTGCCTCAATTAAAACATCCTTAGGCCCAGAATGTTGGTTTTTGTGCCCTAGGCCAATCGTGATTATGGACGGCATTATCATTTCATTAATACACCGGCACTACTATTATCATTTGTGAAATGTTAATAGTGTGAATAATACTCTTTCTTAAGATCATCGGGTTGAGGACCTGATAGTAAAACTCTTATAAGTAATAGAGTATTATTCACTTGATCCCTGGCCTTACTAATATACTAAGACTAGTATGATGTTGGCTGATGATCACGTTTTACTGATCATACATATTGGATATGAAGTCAAATCATAGATGTCATTTAGGGAAATGGCATTGGATGACCCACTATGAGAATACTACATAGGAACTGTCATGAGTATTTCTCAGTACCGTAATATGACTTAAGTCCTCTGACCTTATAGTCATCATGATTTCTGCATAGGTGGCTGTGTGCTTTGACATAGTTAAACGTTGTCTTTAACCGGGCAATTATAAAGGTTGTGATTGGGTGCATAAGTGTCTATGTGAGAGATATGGTTGACTGATAAGGGATCTGTCACTCATACAAATATGAGAGATATCGTTTGGGCCCCTTGATAAGTGGGACTGCAGGAAAAGCATGGCTATGCGAATTGATAAAGAGTTATCACTGGCAGTCTACTTAAGATCAAGAAACAACGATCGAATAAAATAAGGATGACGACCCTATGCCTTATTCGATCGAGATATCGTTGACAGAAGGGTTAGCATATTAGCGTGTAAAGGTTAAGTCGCATTGACGATCATCATACACGCATGGGTAGTCATGTTGCTTTGCTAGAAGACAACTATGACATGTGGACGAATCGAGGATGTCACGCCCCAATTTCAGTAAACCGAACTCAGGACGTGAACCTTTAAAACAATAATTTTTTTTTAAATTTTCCAGTTTTTCATAGATTTGACTGGCGTTGACCGGGAGTGGTTATTACAATCTACCCCCCTTAAAGGAATTTCGTCCGCGAAATTTAAAACAAACGTACCTCCGGAGTCGAACAGATAGGGGCACTTCGCGCGAACCTTGTCCTTGCGCTCCCAAGTCGACTCGGCCTCGTGGTGCCGCCACCGCACCCGTTCTAAGCGGATAACCTTTCCGCGCAAGATCTGCTCTCGGGGATCCGTTTCCCAAACCAGTTTCTCCTCAAACGAGACATCACCCGTTGCCTCGACATCTGCTTACTCAATGACGTACTCAAGACCTCGAAAGGCCTGATACACCGCGGGGCTAACCCGCCTCCGCCGCGGTTGAAACGCACCAGTCCACCCTTCGGACTCATCTCTAAGTATACATGACCACCGACTGCTGACTCGAGAGGTTGGCACCGTCTATCAGCATAGCTCCTGCTGACTCTGCGCGGTCTTCAACCGCTCACGCTTCGGCAAGACCGACTCAGCTGTCTCTCGGTCCAGTTCTAGACCCAGTGAACCCTCATTCCTCACTTCCGCCCCGCACACGGGCGACCGACACGGCCTACCATACAACGCTCTGAACGGTGCCATCATGATACTGGCCTGAAAGCTGTTGCTGTAGGCGAACTCGGCTAATCGCTCACGAAATCCATCGTGACGTGCCCCCATTTCCACTGTGCAACCCGCAGTGGTTGCAGTAATCCAGCGGGACGCTGTTGTTGGGCTCTCACCTGCCAACGAGTGAGGCATCGCGATACTAACTCCGCGACCGCTCTCCGCATCCCGCTCCACTAGACATGCCACCAAATGTCGCGCTCATCTTAGTGCTACCCACGTGCACTGTCAGACGCGAATGCTGCAATTCTCGCAGCTTGTCGCCTCCACCGTTACGCGGTACGAACCACCCTCCGCGATACCGTAACTCCCAATTAGCCCGATGATCCCAGTCCTCGGCGTCAACACCGCCGACAACTCTCTCCCAGACCTCTGTCGTCTCGACATGCACTGATTGTGCTTCTATTCCCCGGCCAAGCCAGGTGGGCTGAATCACCAAGAAGTACATGGCCACACCGCCAGTAACCTCTTCTAGCTCCAACCCGAGCGTGCCCAGTCCCCATATCATGTCCCACTCTCGGACTGATATGCTAGTAAGACTCGGGACCGACTTCCTACTCAGGGCGTCGGCAACCACGTTTTCCTTACCCAGATGATAGTGTAGCTCAAAGTCGTACTCCTCGAGTAGTCCCACCCATCGCCGCTGGCGCGTATTCAGGTCTCGTTGGAAAGAGATGTACTTAAAGCTCTTATGATCCGAGAACACCTGAAATCGCTCGTCGCCAGTAACAGCCGGTATTGGCTCGGCACTTCACCAGCCAATCCATTCCCAAGATTACGTTAAAGGTTTTCATTCCGTAAGTATCCTTCCCAAGGACACACGCGCAAGCTTAGTCGCTGCCGAACCTCACGGAACCTCGCGGTCTCTCTAAGACCTCGCTCCACTACCGTCGTCGTGCTTACCAACTCCGAACGTACCCGAATCCTCGGGGTGAGGACTCGATCCAGCATCAGGGCTCTTCTCTCGAACCTTCTGTATCGGTTCGCTTCTCCAACTCCGCAGGCACGACAAACCCTAGTCAACACCACCCCCACCACCAACCGGCGTGTCCCGACGCAGGGGTGGGCTCAACGGCTCTAAACTCAGCCCCAACCTCTCAGCACAACTCTACGAACAAACGAGTGTGACATCCCGACATCCAGTAAAACTGACGCCCAAATCGGAGACCGAACACCCACTCCATTAGTCACCCTGGTAAGGTCTAGTGCAACCCTCACACGGTCCTCGATGCATTTACTTATAACTTTCCGCAACCAAACCAGTGTTCGCTACTCGTCCCTTGCGGGAAAAGTAGTAAAGGGGATGAGCGTTATGCTCACCTCCACGGACACCCGTTCGATTATGGCATACTAGTAACACACTAAAGACTTACCGATCTAACCAGGGCAACCACTACCTCAAAACCCGATGTCAAACGTCACACTGCTCACGCTAACAACACCTCAAGTACTCGCTCAAGTAAGATAAACCTCGACACGGGAAACAAGTCCTCAATTCAGTAAAACACTATTGCTCACCACCTCAATATCCCAATTACCCGATCACGTAGGGAAACCTCAAGACGGGGATCACTCTCTCAACTAAGCAAACACTATTGCTCACACTATCAATACCCCCATAACTCGATCACATAAGGAACACTCAAATAAACCGCACAAACGTGCACCAAGTCATGCAACACGACAACCGCGTAAACAAGACGGTGAAAAAGACAGGTGTCACGGATCCGTGACGGATCAGAGGGTTTTTGCCATTTTAGGGCCTTTTTCACGGCACCGTGACCCCAACCGTGACGGGGGATCCGTGACTCTCGCGCATGCCAGTTTTCCAAAAACGCCTTAAACTTGACCCTTACTCCTTTTTAACCTCAAAGAGAAACCTTGGACGACGCACACACTCGACCAACAATTAAAAAACCCACGTACAACAACTTAAGACCAAACACAAGTCTCCCAACCTCAATCATAAGCCAACACGGCCAAATGACAACAACAACAACGACAACGACACCCGCCCATCGGGCCAACCAAAGTCGAACCACGCCCACCGGGCCAACAAAAACCACACACGCCCACAGGGCCAATCAAAACCACACACGCCCACAGGGCCAATCAAAATCAAACACGCCCACTGGGCCAACATAAACAAAGCACGCCCTCAGGGCCAACCAAAACTCCACAACACGCCCACCGGGCCAAACAATTCAAGAAACTTTCTCCTTTTCATTACAAACCCTATTTCTTAACACCAGGTAGTTACAACCCGGTCCAGGCGTCCCCGAACTACATTGTACCCACTTGACGTCAACACCATCACGCTCGACCACAGGGGCGCCCCTGAGTCGAGTCGCGACAACTTAAAAACTTTTCACGCAGCAACACACAAACAGTATGCCAGTAACCCCGTACTGCACATACACACAAACACAAGCAGGACTCACAACACAACGGGTCTACACACGGTTCCTGACCTGCGTACCCAACGTACGACGGGACTTTACTGACTCGACTCTCCCCACCTAATTGACGTACAGTCCGAGGTGTGAAACCTCGAGCTCTGATACCAAGCTGTCACGCCCCAATTTAAGTAACCCGAACTCAGGACGTGAACCTTTAAAACAATAAAAAAATTTGAAACATTTTACATTAACATACTTTAAAATCACCGTTTGTTCAAAAAAAAGTAATATTTACAATTTGAAATACGTCCCAACAAGTGGACAAAAGTATGGTATCCGCCGCTAGACTCAAAAATAAACCCAGAAACCCGCTCCTAGCTCTTCAAGCTCACCTAGTCCAACCTGCGACCGGTACCTGTAGGAAAAGCAGCTAGGGGTGAGCGTTCGCTCACCACCACAGATAACAGACTGACTACGACATACTAAGCAGACAATGCCGGTAACACCAACAACCAACTCAACACCGGGGATCACTGTCCCCAAACTCAAGTAACCCGATTGACACCCACACACTGATACTTTCCTCAACCGACTCAACACTCGGACTCTTAATGTAGACCCAACACCACGATCACGACCTCTTCCAAGGACTCAAAAGACCACCACGCAACACCCAAGATCACAAAGGATCGCACACCAAACAAGATCACAAAGGATCGCATACCAGCTGCTCAGTAACCTCCCTCACGCCCTTTACCGATCTCATCAGGTTAGGCGGTCGACCTGTCGCAATTCATCGACACAAAGTCGGATCAGGCTGTCGACCTATCGCAATTCATCAACACAAAGTCGGATCAGGCTGTCGACCTATCGCAATTCATCGACACAAAGTCGGATCAGGCTGTCGACCTATAACACTCACAACCCCGAACCACACACGCGCGGCCAGGACCCCTTTGTTGTCGGGCGGGCCCCCTACCCCGTCTGAACATGCAGACGCGTGTGATCGAGGACCCCCGTTTCATGAAGCGGGCCCACAACCTCAGGTAACCACAATCACAATCACAAACAAAGTTCAACAAACATCAACAACACAAGTTCAGCACTCCACAGGCACTCATGGCCACCCAAGACACCAACGGTAAAACACGGACTCAACAACCCCCCAGGCACTCACGGCCTCCCAAGATACACCAACAGTAACTCACGGGCTCAACAACCCCACGGGCACTCACGACCTCTCAAAACCACCAACCATAACTCACGGGCTCAACAACCCCACGGGCACTCACGACCACTCAAAACCACCAACAGTAACTCACGGGCTCAACAACACCACAGGCACTCACGGCCACTCAAAACCACCAACAGTAACTCACGGGCTCAACAACCCCACAGGCACTCACGGCCTCCCAAGACACACCAACGGTAAAGACACGGGTTCAACAACCCAACAGGCACTCACGGCCTCCCAAGACACACCCACAGTAAAGACACGGGTTCAACAACCCCACGGGCACTCATGGCCTCCCAAGACACCAACAGTAAAGACACGGGTTCAACAACCCCGCGTGCACTCATGGCCTCCCAAGACACCAACAGTAGAGACACGGGTTCAACAACCCCACGGGCACTCATGGCCTCCCAAGACACCAATAGTAAAGACACGGGTTCAACAACCCCACGGGCACTCATGGCCTCCCAAGACATCAACAGTAAAGACACGGGTTCAACAACCCCGCGGGCACTCATGGCCTCCCAAGACACCAACAGTAAAGACACGGGTTCAACAACCCCACGACACTCATGGCCTCCCAAGACACAAAATACACAAATAACCTCCGGCATAACCAATGCCTCCAACAGTCCTAATATCAACAGTTTCACAATCAACCTCCGGGCATGGTCATATGCCTCCAGTACTCCTAATATCGATAAGTTCACATTCAACCTCCGGGCATGGTCATATGCCTCCAGTAATTCTAACATCGATAAGTTCTCTGCTCCTACGACACTACTAAGTGTCACATGCATTTCCAATATTCGCTACGTTCCCGTATCATGCCTTTCTAATATTCGATAAACCTACTTAACCCACGACACCCCGGTGTCACATGCAATTCTACTGTTAACTTTCCCTAGTCAGGGCCAAGATCCGGCTACTTTTCCCTACCTCGTGCGTGTTCTCCAAAAGTGCCCAAATAAGCCCCGGCGTGATCTCCGTCACTCGCCTAGCTTTCCTTGGTCCCGGTCCGCAGCACGATCTAAAAGAACACAATTTTAAACGCTTTTAAGCTTGCAGGCATAATGCTGAATTTTAATAAACCTGACGCCCAAAAGTAACCCCGACAATGTCGATCACTCCTAAACTCCCCAATTACTAGACATTGTCGATATTGGTCCCAAAAAGGCCCGATTCGCCCGACATGGCGAATCTGCCCGGGTTTTGTAAATGCCCTTCCGGGGCTCCAAAAATTCCCGTTTTTGTTTCTACGGTCTTAGAATAATTCAAGGTTCCCAAGGCACTCGACGGAATCGAATTCCGACTTCCGAGTCAATTAATTAGCGTTTAAAGTTTCTAAACCCGATAAATGCAACTTTTGCAATTTAATTCCAAATTTCGATCCGGTTGTGGATTAATGATCCGGGGAACATTCTAAACCACCCGAACACAAAACCCGATACCCGGGAACGTGGGCCCCACATGGCCACAATGGGAAAAATTCCCTTTTCGCCCCAAAACGTTCCTAACGAACTCCAAACCTCAACCAATCATCTTTAAACCAAACTTAAACAAAACCCAACCATATTTGAATTGTTTAAACTCAAACCCTAAAATTCAAACTTTCCAAAACGAAAATCGGTTAGGTGCTCACCGTAGAGAATGACGGTGTGAACTCGATTCTTCTATCGTTGAGACGATCCACCGGTCGGATGATCGAGAAACGTCACAAATTCCCCAACCCTCTTCTCTTTTCTCTCCTTTTCTCCTAACTCATTTTCTCTCTCTAAAACATACCCTTTTCTTCTTCTTTTTTTGAAATGGACGTGTATCATCTTATTTCCCTTTTGTTTTATTAAAAAAACTAACACTTTAAAAAGCAAAACTAACCATCAAAGTCTTGTCTTGTCTTGTCCCAAAACCTAACACAACCACTTGTTTGACAAGTGGAAAGGTGGGTCCCACACCTTTTTAGGAAAATATCTACTAGATATTTTCCAATCAGATTCGCGAAATTCGGACGTTTCGGGCCCCGAACGAGCACTTTTTCCAAGAAATTACGAAACTTGACGGGCTACAAGGAAACGGCTCAACTAAGACCGTTGCGACGACGGCTAAGCTTTTTGGAATCAAAACGGTCCTCGAATGGACCAAAACGTCGCTCGGTTGACTTTTCCAGCGAAAAGTCAACATTTCTCAAATTGATCAGAAAGTTACCCTGAGTCCCCCGGAACTCACTTTGGTCGATATCGGGGTCAACTTAAGTCCGGTATGACCCTCGGGGTCAAATTTAGGTTCAATCAAGTGTCTGCTGAATTTTTTTAAATTTTCCAGTTTTTCGTAGATTTGATTGGCGTTGACCGGGAGTGGTTATTACAGAGGATTTCGGGCCCACTGCCGAACGTCGTATGAGCCTGTAGGGTCACACCTAACAACAAGCCCAAAATCGTATTGGACTTTGGAAGTCCATTAAGTGAATAAAATAATATATTATATTTGATATAATAATTTTTTATTCATTAAACTCGTTTTTCGAATTGCCAATATAATAAAGATTATGTTGGGCATTAAAATTCAAAATGACTCTTGATTTTTTGAAATTCAAAGAGGGTATTTTTTGCATGACCACTACTCCTAAAATGAGACACTTGTCATAAAAGAAAGTCCAAGAGTTGGACTTGCTTGAAATGACTTAGTGGAGTCATGTTTAGGAATAGTAAGCATGCAAAACCTAAGTGAGACACTTGTCCAAGTTGGAAGTCCAAGTGTTGGGTTTTTCCAAATAAAATAAGTGTGGTCATGTTGGGTTAAGTATGCATGCAAGAGAGAGAAGAAAAATCAGATTTTTCTCAAGGTTGTGTTGAGAATGGTTCTCAAAGTGTAGAGAGAAAAACGAGTAGAGAGAAAAGAGAGAGGAAGAAGTGTTCTTCATCTTGTGCTAGCACAAACGATTTTGGGAAGGATTGTTCAAGAACTACGTGGCTTTGATTCCTCCAAGAGGATACGTAGGCGTCTTGGAGACTCAAGCCAAATCCATTTGTTTTTGGTGTTCTTGGTTTGCAACAAGAAGAGAAAAATCTGCCCAGATTTTTTTGCCCAGATTCTGTTTGACCAGCCACTGTAAAGATCTCGATCGGAGATTCATCCGAGGTCCGATCTTTCTGATTTTTGGAGTGAACGTTCTACACATATTGCTCTTCAATATGACCGAAGGGATTTGTATTCCAACGGTTCTTTGCTGAGATATATGAGCTGCAAGTTGGTCCATGTCTCGAACCAAGCTGAAAATTTAAAAGAGGTAATTTCTCCTTTAATTTTTGTTTGTCGGTTTACTCGGAATTACATAGATCTTGAGGCTATTCTAGGGAAAGTTTATATTTTCCGCTGTGTTTTGCTCCATAGAATTCCAACACAGAAGAAACGAGCGCTGGAACTTCAGTGACCCGACCACCAGAGAGCTAGTCGGTCACCAAATTTTTCCAGCCTGAGGTCTCTTCCCAGACTGGGTGTCAACCCGAGCCACCGTACGATTAGCTATAGTGCTCGAGGAAACACCGGGTGTCACGCCCCAAATCCGGTATTGGCCGGACCCATGACGTGACTTAGTGAAATTAAGTGAAACAGTGTAAAAGTAACTAATAACTGATAAAGAGGAAAGAATATAAATCCACAAGTGTTTAAGTTTCTGAGTCCAATGTTTAGCCAAGTACAAGTTGAGAATACAATACGTCTCTAATGATATAAAACAAAGATAATCCCGGACCCTCACTAGCCCCATGCTCCGCGATGTCCTCTACTCCAAGTCAAAGTTAAAACCTGTAGAAACACGGTAAGGGGGTGAGTTTGACGCTCAGTAGGGAAAACCATAAAAACTTCCTCATTTCGGATTTACCAGAAAGTCTTTCCACAATTTAAATTACATTAAAAGTTTAAAAATAACGATGTGACATTTAAGCCAAATAAAAGACAAAGCCCTTTTTAAATCTGACGCTCAACGGCCCAACCATACTGACTTCAACTCAACCACCAACCATTATACCCGGCACACAACGAAGAGAACAATTTAAGTAAGACACCTACGTACAATTCCAAACTAACTTTTAACGATTAAAAGGATAAGGCGACAACGAGAACATGAATCCAAATTAAACAACCTTCACTTTAGTGGACCACAAACTATCCCGGAAAAACCTCGTCCAAAGTCCCTTCACAACCGACTCACGGATAACAACCAAGACGACACTTTAACTTACACGGAAGCTACACACATGAACTCACCATCAAACAATTAAAATCAAAGCATTCGCGGTCACACACAACTCATAACAAGGACAACACCCATAGCCACAACACAGCGATACTCATTCAAATTCAAGCAGCACTCAATCAAAATCAAGGTATTCTCAAACACACAACTCGTAACCAATGCACGGTCTCGGGAGAAACCCGCTCGGCCCGGCGTAGCCATACGCAACTTTCCCCTAACACACAGTCAGGAGAGGCGGTCGACCCCATCGCGGAACACACTCTTCGCGCAACACATCGCGGACACAACGTTTTACCGACATACGGAAGGCAGGGAAATCGCCTCTTCGCACAACACATCGCGGACACAGCGTTTTACCGACACACGGAAGGCAGGGAAATCGCCTCTTCGCGCAACACATTGCGGACATAACGTTTTACCGAGTGCTAGTCGGAAGGTAGGGAAACCACCTCTTCGCGAGACACATCGTTTTACCGACTCACGGTCGGAAGGTAGGGAAACCACCTATCTCGGGTAACCATAGTATCACAATCACAATCACACTCACATGTAACCACAGTTCCACAACCACAATCACGATCACACTCTCACATGACACACTTGCCCAAAACATAACAACACATGCTTCACCGAATATCACATATCACGCTTCTGAATTTACCAAACATAGCAACGCATGCTTCACCGAATATCACACATCATGCTTCTCAATTTACCATCGTAACCATCACGCACTTACCATCACTTACCGTTACCACTCTCAACGTGGTAAACCCCACCGGCTTAACCGGTATCCAGTCCTCAACATCCCCATATCAACAGATCATATAAATCGGAAATAACCACTCAAGTCACTAATATGCATCAATAGTTCAACTCAACTCGTTTTCGTGTTCGTTATTTAACAACCGTTCAATCAACACAGAGCACACAAGAAATTACACTCAGCAAACAACCCTACATGCACGACATGGCCCGATTCTACCAGCACGACTATTCCAAAGACTGAAATCATTAAGTTTCACAGTTTATACGTCTACGCTAGTTATTCACATCCTACATGCATACTAGTTCTTTAACCGGTTATTAAGTTTCCCTATATGCATACTAGTGCGTTCGTCATAAAGCGGGTTTCGAGGTAATCCCTACCTCTAGAAGAACCAACAGCTGCGTCTCCTAGCTGCTGACGTCCTGGCCAACTCCGGTCTTCTCCGTGCTCAGGGTAAAGGCCTGGTTTTAACACAAAAGGGACGATCATCAGTCCCGGTCCAAGCCGTAACGGTTCTCAAATTTATAACTTAAGTCCAATAGTTTGTCCAAAATTCCGTTAAGTTGTCCGATAAGTCCAGGTATTCAACTGATTTTAAGTCCAAATTATTAATTAATTAATTAATTAAATCTGGTCTGACTCGGATCCGACCCGAGTCTGAGATCCGGACTCGAATCCCACCCGGATTCGACCCGATCCATCCTCAGACCCGGACCTGACCCAGACCCGGATCCAGACCCGACCCAGACCCGAGTCTCGAGCTAGGGTTACCATCCGTCTTCACTCCGGCGACGGCGGCGGCGGGTCTCGCGGGTGGTTCTGGACGACGTGGAAGGCGTCAGGAGGCTCTGGAGGTCGTGGGGATCCTGGTGACGCGAGTTCCAGAGCCCTCCGATCAGGATTGGCGGTGTGGGAGCTCACCGGCGTACAAATCTCAGATCTGAGCTCTGAGAGCTCCGACGAACTTCTCCACCTCAAATCTCGGCCAAACCGAGCTCGCACAGCTCGATTCTCAGAGAAGAAGAAGTGGGGAGGACGGATCGAGGCCTAGAGAGACTCACCGGTATAGGATCTGGCTCATAGAAGGCGCGGCGAGGTTCAAGATAAAGACGGTGGTGCTGGGTTTCGTTGAATCGAAGAGGAAGAAGGAGGAGGAGAGGAGGGGAGGGGTTTCTGTCGAGGGAAGTCGTGAGTGGAAGGGGATTAGAAGAAGAAGGAGGTGTTGGAGATGGAGGACGGCTCCGATGAGGTTCGGTGATGCAGAGAGAGAACACGAGAGAGAGAAGGAGGCGAGGAAGAAGAAGACTCGGGAAACGTGCGCGTCAAATGGGTAACGAAGCGTCAGAAATTAGGGTTTTGTTCGCGAGCCAGGGCCGGTTTCGTGGGCTCGAGCGAGCGGAAGCTTGGGCCTATTCTGGCTCGACCCAAGCTCGAGTCTGGCCTGGTCCAGATCAAACCTTTTTTTTTTGAAATAGATCCAATAATCGACTCGTTCCCCAACTCAACGACGTTCCCAACGATAAATTCTCGAAATAAAAACTCAGGTCTTTACACCGGGGCTCCTTCCTAGAGATTAGAAGCCCTTAGGTATAAGTTCCCGGGGAAATATTCTCGACGCCTGACAGGGTAGGTTGATGTGGGGACTCACTCCAGTCCTTTGCATACGGCTTCGCCTTCTTGTCCCTCTGATAATCCAAAAGGGAGGAATCATACCTCGGGGTGCCTCGGACCTCCCACGTGTAGTCCCTGATGATGTGCCCAAGCCTCCCACAATTGAAGCAAAAGCTAGGGAGTTTGGTATATGTCAGCTCTATTTTCGAATGGACGCTTGATGAGGTGCCAGAAACGAACCCGAACAGTGCATCCCAAACTCATTCCCCACTGATCGCTCGGGACTTCCACACAGATACCCAAAGTGTCCCCAATAGACATCCATATCGCCTTCGTACTGACCAGAGGTGGCGGACCCCTCACGTGAACCCACAATTGAATGCGATGATCCAAAGCCGGCAACTCTTGGGCACAGGGATCCAAGTCACCCAGGAGTAGGGCCCTCCCGTCAAAACACCAGGGTTCGTTACTGTCACGCCCCGAATTCAGTAGGACCGAACCCGGAACGCGAACAGTGAAACAATAAAACAAAATTCAAGCATTTTAATAAAACCGCTTAAAATCACCACTTTGAGTTAATCAAAAACAATATTTTACACCTGAAAAGCGTCCAAAACAAGCGGACAAAAACCAAAGCGTACGTCTCTAAACTCCCCAAAACCCGGACTCCCGCTCCCAGCTCTTCAAGCTTCGAGAGTTCCCCTAGTCCACCTCGCGACCAGTACTTGTAGGAAAAGCAGCTAGGGGTGAGCGTTTCGCTCCCACCACGGATACCAGACTGACTACGGCATACTAGCAGAAATTCCGGAAACACCAACTACAGACAAAACACCGGGGACTACCATCCCCAAACTCAAATGACCCGACTATCACACGAAAACTGTTACTTTCCCCAACCAATCTAAACACCCGTACACGTAATGTAGACCCGACACAGCGGTTACGACCTCAACCCAAAACGCAAATAATAACCACGCAACACTCAAGATCACAAAGGATCGCACACAACAATAAAGATAACAAAGGATCACACTCCAGCTACTTAGTGCCGGTTGCTAACCGGCTGGGCTTGATCCTGCCCCACACAATTTTCCCCGACACGCAGTCGGGCCAGGCGGTCGACCTGTTCGCGACATATACAACAATACTTTTCCGATAACTAGTCGGAAGGGGAGCCGCCCTTCATCGCAGAAGAATGCACAACTTTACCGATGGTTAGTCGGAAGGCTAGCCAACCCCCACGCGCGCGACCCCAGGACCCATTTTCTGTCAGGCGGGCCCCAACCTCCATGCAATCACAGTCATCACCCAAGGTTCAACAAATAGCGACAACACAGGTTTAACACCCCACATGCACACATGGCCACCCACGACACACAAAACAGTAACATACATGTTCAACACCCCAAAGGCACACCTGACCACCCACGACACACAAACAGTAACATACGGGTTCAACACCCCAAAGGCACACCTGACCACCCACGACACACAAACAGTAACATACGGGTTCAACACCACAAAGGCACACCTGACCACCCACGACACACAACAAGTTACTTAACCTACGGGCACCACTAAGTGCCCACATGCATTTCTAATGTTCGATAAGTTCTCTTATCCTACGACACCACTAAGTGTCACATGCGTTTCTATTGTTCGATACGTTCACGTATCCTACGACACCACTAAGTGTCGCCTGCATTTCTATTATTCGATAAATTTACTTATCCTACGACACCACTAAGTGTCACATGCATTTCTACTGTTAACTTTCCCTAGACAAGGCCGAGATCCGGCTACTTTTCCCTACCTCGTAACGCTTTCCCAAAAGTCCACGCCCAAGCTCCGGCGTGCTCGCGATCACTCACCCTGCTTCCCCTTTCCGCGGTCGGCGGCACGATCTAACAAGAACACAATTAAAGCACTTTTTAAGTTTGTAGGCAAATCTGAATTTGACGCCCAAAAGCAACCCCGACCATGTCGATCACTCCCAAACTTCCCAATTACTCGACATTGTAAACAATGGGCCCGAAAAAGCCCGATTCGCCTGACTTGGTGAATCTGCCCGGGATTGGAAAACGTCCTTCCAGGGCTCCGAAAATTCCCGTTTTCATTTCTACGATCCTAAAATAATTCAAGGGTTAATGCAATCGACGAAATCAATTTCCGACTCCCGAGCGATTTAATTCGCATTTAAAGTTTCTAAACCCGAAATTTCCTGAATTATCGATTCATGGATCTTCCAAAACCACCCGAACACGAAAAACCCGAGGCTCGGGCAAGTGGGCCCCACACGGCCACAATGGAAAATTTTCCTTTTCGCCCCAAAACGTTCCTAACAAACCCCAAACCTCAACCATTCGTCTTTAAACCAATTCTAACCAAAACCCAACCTTAAACAATCCGTTTAAACTCAAACCCTAAAATTCAAACGTACCAAAACGAGAAAAGAATGGGTTCTCACCGTAGAGAATGACGAGGGGAGTTCGAACCAGCAGTCTTTGAGTCGATTTGTCGGTCGGATCGTCGGGAAATCATCAAAAACCCTCACTTTCTTTTCCCTTTTCTCCTTCCTCCTTCTCTCTTTTTTCTCTTTTTTTCTCTCTCCTCCTTCTCCTTTTTTTGTAAATTGCCGAACACACAACCTTCATTTCCTTTTGTTTTGTTCAAAAATACCAACTACCATCACTTGTGTGACAAGTGGCAAGTGGGTCCCACCTCTTTGAAAAATATCTTTATTGATATTTTTATGTCAGATTCGCGAAATTCGGCCGTCTCGGGCCCCGAACGGGCCCATTTTCCAAGAAATTACGAAATTTCACGTGCTACAAGGAAACGGCCCAACTAAGACCGCTGTAACGACGGCTAAGCTTTTTGGATCCAAAACGGGCCTCGAACGGACCAAAATGTCACTTTGTTGACTTTTCCGGCAAAAAGTCCACTTTTCCCAAATTGGTCAAAAAGTTGCCCTGAGTCCCCCAGAACTCACTTTGGTCGATATCGGGGTCAACTTAAGTTCGATATGACCCTCGGGGTCAAATTTAGGTTCATTTAGGTGTCTGTCCCAAAATTTTAAAATTTTCTATTTTTCCGTCGATTCGACCGGTGTTGACCGGGAGCGGTTCTTATAGTTACCCTGGACCCAAGTCGTGCTTCAAACGACCGAAAGTAGAAGCCAAAGAGGTCCGGACCCAGATACTTGAAAACAAGAGCCTCCGCAGCCCGCCTCCACGCCGTGGTGATGATACGTAGTAGGGCCTCCTTCTGGGTGGGTATCGGCGACCATAGTTTGCCCACCATACCCCACTATTGCCTAAAAATAGCCGTGGAGATGACCGGAGAGAATGGGACGACGACCTCAACCTCCTCTTCGTCCTAGATTGAGCAAGAATATAGGTCGTCCTAGAGAGCTGCCCACGAAGCATGAAGGTCTGGAGCCAGTGCAGAGTCAGTGACCGATCACGACTCATCTCTACCAGGACCGAAAGGCAAGCGAGGATGAGGGGGATCATATCCCGATTGGGAAGGCACCGTTTGATGCGGGTGCATTTTAACACATAAAAAGGACATATTATATCGAGTTATAAAGGCTTTTA
The DNA here is from genome assembly GCA_963921825.1 of Erodium maritimum. Lineage (NCBI taxonomy): Eukaryota > Viridiplantae > Streptophyta > Magnoliopsida > Geraniales > Geraniaceae > Erodium > Erodium maritimum. The sequence continues at coordinate 117,335,531 of OY997588.1, forward strand.
CTCCCATTTATTATCATATACTTAGGTTTAGCATGAATAATTGTTTTTCTCTATGTGTTCGATGTTTCGATGGAAAACCGATGCATTTTGGGTGTTTCGTGCAAGTGGATCGTCAAGAGGGTCGATTTTGTTCGCTTCGGAATATATGCATGGCTGGTCTTGTTTTGTTGGTCTGGAAAGGATAAAAATTATGGCGCAAGAACGAGATCGATCGGAGTCCAAACGAAGCTGGAGCGAGCAAAATAACGAAATAGGAACAAAAAGGAAGGACCCCATTAGGAGCTGACACGTGGCCCTGCCAGCCAGCCGTCAGCCCAGCCACCATTTTCCCCCTATGCGACACCTGTCCAACCGGCCAGCTTCCTCCTGCGTGGCCTGCTTTCGTGCCAGCACGTGGCTCAGCCTCCAGCCGCCACTCCTCTTCTTCGCGCCACATGTCCGTCCCCAGTCACAACCACTTGTCCCTCAGCCCACCCTCTCCCTTCTCGCCATGTGTCCAATCCGGCTGACCTCTCCTCTTCAACCGCGTGTCCCACTCAATGAAAACCCTACCAACCTTTGCTTTGCTGCGCCGCAAACCGAAGATAGATAGCTTCATTATCTCCATTTTTTGACACAGAGAACACGATACAAAGCAGAGAAGAACATAGAGAACCAAATAGCATTTCCTTGTACAAATTTTTTTTTAGAGTTTGTAAGAGAGTTTATTATTTTGAAATTGTTTGTTGAGAATCAAAATATTTGGTGGGAAGAAAATAATTAGAGATTTATTTGGGTGTTGATTTTTGGAGAGAGCTCTATTATTGGCTACACAAGTGAATTTCTTTTGGTGGATTTTCAAGAGCATCAAGGTTAGAGATTGGAGGAGAGAAAGAACAAGCTTTGGACGACTAACTCAGTGATTGTATCTCAACTTTCATCTTGATTATGAGTTTAATTGTTTACTTTTTTTCATCCTTGCATTTTCTTACCATGAACAACTAAACCCCAAATTCTAGGGTTATGGGGATTAGAGTAGTGATTTCCATGTTTTGAATGCTTCGATTGTGGTGGTCGTTTATTTACTTTAGTGTCTACGATTGATTTGTGCGTAATGCTTTACCTCCCGCGTAGGCTTGGTAATTGTTTTGAATTAGGACATGTCACTTGAAAGAGGAGGATTCTAATTAAGTCAAAAATCGATCATAGGTTGGATTTAAATCCTAGCTAGAACTAGCGGGGTTAATACAATTGCAATAGCCATAGACTCGTTTTGTCGAAAGCTAGAAGTTGTCATAGTGCTTAACGCTTTGAGTCTTCCTACATCGAGAATCGAAAGAACTCGGTGGTTAGGACTAGATTCGAGATAACTCGTTGCCTCTAAAATAAGTCGACATCACAACAATCGAACGTGTTCAATTTTATGGAATGAACTCGATGAACCCATGCCCTTGATTTCTCTTCCCTTGATTCAAGATAAGAAAACTCTCTACTAGATTCTATATTTTCTTTTTTAGTCGTTGTAGGTTTATTTTCGAAACTAAAAATTATATCTTTACCGAAACATCTTAGCTACGAACTTTAGATAGCAAGTGATTGTCTATTGCTCTCTTGGGCTCGATATCCCGGAATTTACTTCCGGTTACTACTTGGCGGCCGGTGCACTTGCCGTGTCCCATTTTTGCGCTTTAAACCCGCAGGACGAGCCAAATTTTATGATCTCCGAAGGACTCTTCTGACTAAACAAAAATATGTAATTGTCAGCAAAGTTGTTTCTTTTTTTCTTTAAATCCTAAGAACTCTTCTTACTTTATACGTAGGTCATCGATTCCGCATTGGATAAAAAGGGTGTGAAATCGCCGATTTCCAATAAAGGGTTCAAAGCATTTTATCGACATGAGTGCTCTATATCGAACAAAATTTCCAACTATTTATTTTAACACCATTTTGGTATTAACTGTAGAAAGAGTACTGTGTTGCGTTTGGACTTCAAAGAGTTTAACTTAACCATGTTGATGGTCCCGAGTTATTGGTTAATAGAGAATCAAAGTATGTTTATTAACGAATCGCGAAATGTTGGGGTTCTTCAATATGATTTTTGAATTTAGTCATAAGGAATTTGCGGGCTCGTGCACCCCCTCCTTGTTATAACACAAGAAAAAAGTGCAGCTGGTTTGATCCAACCTATTCTTGAAATAAACAACTCGCACACACTCCATTTCCAAAAAAAGATCAATACACCAAGCACTACACTTAGATTTATTAGATTTGTAGCTAAAATATCGGTATTAAACCCGAAACTTCCGGCGGATGGCCAACGACCTAAGGAAACGAAAGAATCGGTTACATTTTTTTCATAAAATCCCCCTTTACAGATAGACTAAACAATCGAACAACACTCTTTTTATATCACCTTTTTTCTATTTCCCATTTATTCTAGTTGCTATATTCTCTATTTTTTTTAATTTTATTTACTTATTTCTAAACAGAATAAAAAGCCATTTTGAAATGGAATATTTTTTTTTTTGTAGGGGGGGGGGTGGCTCTCATCTTAATAAGAATGACACTTAACTTATTAGAATTAATAAAATAACAACACCCCCAAAAAGTACTCATTGGACTCAAAATGAGAAACAAGGAAGTCAGCCAGATCAGTATGCCAATCCCTCTCACCCCCTAAGAATAGGTAATGGTAGGAATGAAGTGAAGTCTTGATATAATTCGCAAAAGCAAGGACCAATCGAGTTCGAGGACATAAAATATGAAAAAACTTTGTATTGTATTTTTTTTCATATTTATATTATATGATTCAAATAAAAATAGGATTAAACAAAGGGATTCGCAAATAAAAGTGCTAATGCTACAACCAACCCTAATGCTTCCACCGTCATCCTCTGAAGATCCTCCATTAGCGCTTTACCCTTCGCTGGATCTCGTTGCAGAGGGGCAGCAACAGAGTCACCGAAAGAAGGTGGAGACGGCAAGTCTCTATGGAGAACATGGATGGTTGCCATAGCCTCGTCCCCCACAAGGACTGTAGACAAGATAAGGGCCTGGTGCGGCGGATGACCCTTCGGATTAGGGTTGAGAGGAACTACCCCAGGGGAAGGAGGCAAAGCTAGTGCTAGGCTCGACGACAGGCGAGGGTTACGTGAAGCCAAAGCACCACTGGTCCGCTTTAGGAGCCAACCCCGTTGTGATTCTAGAGTAGAAGAGGAAGAGAGTACACCCATGGAGAAGGGCACTACGACGGTCGAGAAAGACGGGGGTAGCGGCGGCGAAAGAGAAGAGGGTGAGAAGGTAGAAGGACTGACAGAGATTGGTTCCGGTCTTCTCCTTCGGGGGGGGGGGGGGGGGTTAATATCCCCAGCACTGGACACGGTCTGCGAGGGAAGGTCCTGCACCACGTGAGGCTCAGGGGCGACAAGAGCAGTAGAAGCAACAACGGCGACCAGCCTATCGGCCGTAGAATCAGAAAAGAGAAGCACCATAATTACGCAGAGGGCGACTAGGGCTAGTCGTAGTCTCAAATTATGAGAGAGAAAAAAAGTTGTTTGGTTATCCATGTGACACTTCTAATATGTGAAGTATAATTTTGATGTTTAACGTTTTAGTTTCAACCTTTTCTTGTTTGTTGAAAATTACTGCAGGGAAAACTTTCTTGTCCAGGAAAGTTTCATAATTCATTCCACGTTCTTAATCACAACTGATCTTCTATCAGGGTTTTCAGCTACAAACTTTCATATTTTTACATTAACTAACAAATTCTGTTTGAATTAATAATATCGTTATTTTGTGAAGAAAATGTCAGAAATGTCCTTAGTATTTAGCTTTACCTTCGGGCAGGCTTTCTCACACAACACTTGGCTCTCTTTCACACAACACTTATCTCTCCTCACTTATTTTTTATCACGAAGAAGATGAAAAAAAACGATCTGGGTGGAAGTGACACTCGAGAATCTAATGAAGAAGGTGAAGAACGCGGAGCTGGAGGTATGTATTTTAGTACTTTGTTGTTGAATGGTTCTATTATATAAAGGTTAGGGTGTAGATTTTTGGGATTTACAGAGGTTAGGGTTTTGTTGTTGATTGGTTCGAGGTTGTGGTTTTGAGTTGTAAGAGCTCACACAGCGCCAACACGTGGCAAGGGGAAGGAAAAAAAATCGGACTGTTTCTCCCAACGACCCGATAACGGTAATATTTTTTTTAATTAAAATAAATACAAAAAACACTTATAAATAAAATTTTACCCACCTATAAATATCCCCCTCCCCATTCCTCAAACCACCAACACTTCTCTCAATTTTCTCTCAACTCTCACTCTTATTTTATCCACTTTCTCTCTAAAAAACGATCTACAATGTTCGACGACTCAATTGAACCACCATCCTCACCGCAGCAACAAGGCTACACGCCGGATGAACCAGACCGTTCGGCTGATCAGGTCAACACATCTCAACGAGGCGGCTATCCAGAGATGTTCACCACACCTTTTCACTCAGCTACCGGTGTTTGGGACCCTGTCCCTTTCACCGCATTCATATAACAACACTGGAACCCAAGTACATTCCAACAACATCGTCTTTCATTTCATTAATTCAATATTTTTTAAATTATTTATGTTGTTAAGTTCATTTCATTAACTCATTTTTATTTATTTACGTTGTTAAATGCATTTCATTAATTCATTTATTATAGCTTATGAACTCTCCCAAGAAAATAGGAAAGTTATGGGCTTTGACTTGGGACCCGTGCCTCGCCGTCTGACTGCTCTCCTCCACTTTCTCCTCTGATCTCTGATCATCTTCTACAACCATCGCCTCTAACCTCTACCTTCCCTTCCATCCCTACGTCCTTCATCCACCTCTCACCATACCAAAATACACAGACAAAGAACTCAGGGCTCTTGGAGCCACTCCGACTAAACGCTGGGGTTGGTCTCCGAACGGCACCACGAGATTGCTCAATGGGAAGAAATACTAGGGCCCCGTCCACCTCCACACCGCCCCTCATCCTTTGCCTCGACCTCCAAGCCCCCTTGGCCCATCCCAAGCTTCCCCTCGCCCCCCCCTCCGCCACCGCTTCATTCGGTTTTCCTCTGCAACCTCCCCACCTCGATTACCCAGGAGCAGATCCAAACTCACTTTGGGATCTTTGGGCACCTCCAAGACGTAAATGTACCCCGTACCCGTACTAAAACTGGTTTGGCCATGGCCTTCCTCCACTTCACCACCATTGAAGCTATAAACCAAACCATAGCCGAATTCCAGGGTAAACTTTTCGAAGGTGTCCGCCTTGTCATAGCCAAAGCCAATGGCTCGGGCCGTATCGCAGCCAAAGCCCCGACTTCCTCATCAACTAATCGTTCTATCCCTCCCAACAACCCTCCCCAGATCCAATCCTCTCATCCTCCGAATTACAAAACTCCCTCTCCTTCAAGCCGTCGGACCCCCACTCCTCTCCCTCCCTCGACCCCCACTACCTGTGTTGGGGCTCCTAATCCCTGGGCAAAAGATTTTCTTCAAACCTGCCTTTTTGGCATTGCTCACTCAGATGAGGACCTGCTAGCAATCAAGGCTGATATGGCCATGGAAGAAGTCCACGACCTAGCATTATCTGATTTGGGTAATAGAATCTTCCTAATTTCAGCATCCAAAAGCTCCTTCCAAGATCGCTTTGGCCCAGACTCAATTCCGTTCCTGGAGAGATGGTTCACTATAGTGCCCAACAACATCCACTTTATAGAAGCCGATGGCTTTTATCATTGGTTAGCTATTGAAGGTATACCCTTCGCCGCTTGGTCAGAAACTTCGATCAAGGCCCTCGCAAGTTCAGTTGGCGAGGTAGTACATATCCATCCTCAATCCCTTCTGGGGGAGCATTTACAGAAAGCGTTCGTGTTGGTTCATACCTCCTCTCCTTCTACGCCAAGCTGCTCCCGGTTGCTAAAGGTGGAAGACCACTCCTTTCCAATCAAAATTTCCTCTGTTCGTAACACAAGAGTCCCCATAGTGCAACACTGGACTGAAGAAAGTCTCACCTCTGTAGAGCACCTCAACCCCTCAGACTCCAACTCACCGGAAAATTCTGCCGACATCGGTGACAATCTGGGGACTTCGCCAGTGGGACGTCAAGAGTCAAACTCAAACGTGGCAGCCTTGGAATCCGAACCGTCGCCCCACGTGCCCCTCTCACGTGGAAAAGGGGCCTCGAGCCCTTTAACCTCAATCAATGTTGATCAGTTTCTCGAAGAGACGTCGAATGGCCCTCCAGCTTCCGAAGCCCATGCACTCGATTTTCGCTCGGCCCTGTTACGCCCAAAGCCCATTCCCTCAATCCCAACCTCAAAGGCCCAGGTTAGTCCTTCATTGCTCATCATTTCTGGAGGAGTCAAAAAGTCAAAAATTAAGAAAGCCAAATCCTCTCCCAATTTGACCTCTCTGTTCCCAAACTTGCAAGCAACCGTCCAGCTTCCATATTCGACAGTTATGGCCGACCAAACCGAGGCAATCAATGCTTGGCAACTCTGTAAACGAATCAACTTCACTTCAAAGCACCCAAATTCTGAAGTGGTCGATCTTTTCCACTCAATCCTCCAACCAAAACCCCCTCCCCCTCACACCTCAGCCCCCACCCCGACCTCTCATCTTAAGCCATGTTGATCCTCTCTTGGAATGCCAGAGGTCTGAATTCTGATCAAAAGAAAAAAGCCCTCAAACGCATTATCCAAGCATCAAAACCCAACATAGTCATTCTTCAAGAAACCAAACTAACCAAAACCCCCCCACTCTTCCTTCGAACCTGTGGGTTTCAACCAGGCTGGGAATTCATTTTTTCTCCGGCTGAGGGAGCCTTTGGTGGCCTCTTAAATTTATGGGATGATAGCTACTTCACTCTTCTATCATCTGATGAATTCCCCCGGCATATTATCATGAACGGTCTCATTGGCGATAATCGGGTCCCAGTCACCATCTTCAATGTCTATGCACCTTGCAACCTCGCTAGCAAGAAGGTGCTCTGGAATCAACTCCAAACCGCCGTCAGTTTATTATCTAACCCCTTTTTACTTGCAGGTGATTTCAATGCAGTGCTTCACCCATCCGAGAGATCCTCTGTTTGTCACTCTTTCCCTGCAGACATAGAGGCTTTCAGCAACTTCGTCTCCTCCATCCAAGCTATAGTTCCTCCTCTGACCGGTTACAACTTCACCTGGTTCGGAAAAGATTCAAAGGCTAGTTGGCTCGACAGATTTTTATTGTCCGACGAGTTTGTCTCTCAGTTCCCCTCTATATCAGTCGACTGTCTAGACCGCCTACTTTTGGGTCACAAGCCAATTCTATTGATACAAGGCATCAAGGAATGGGGTCCAAGGCCCAACAAGTTCCTGAATATTTGGCTGGAGCATCCGGACTTCTTGCCAACGGTCAATCTCCTTTGGCAATCATACAAGACTCAAGGGGATGAACATTTTAAGCTTTGGAGCAAGTTTAAACTTCTAAGGTATGATTTAAGCCAATGGAACCAGCTGGTCTTCGGGAATTTAGATTTCAGCATCAATGAAACGGCCCTGGAAATCTCAGACCTAGACGCGATCTTAGCCTCAAGACTCCTATCTCCGGAGGAAATCTCAGCTCGCTCCAATTTGCAAGCCACTCTGATAAGGTTAATTAAGCTGCACACAAAGCTTTGGCGCCAAAATTTCAAGGCACTCTGGTTATCAGCTGGTGACCTAAACTCCAAGTATTTCCAAGCCTTTGCCAATCGTAGAGCTTTCAAAAACAATATCAGCTCGATCACCTATAATGGAGGTTCTATCTCAGACCCAGATCAAATTAAAGCCCTGGCTTCCTCTTTTTTTGCAGATCAGTTCACAGACAAGCTCACCAAGCATCTAAGCCTCCCACATCTTCCTTTTAAGTCCATCCCGTTGGAAGCAGCTTTAAACATCGAGGCCAACTTCTCTGAAGAAGAGATTGTAGAGAGCATTTTTAGCCTGAATGGAGATAAGGAGCAAGGGCCCAATGGCTTCTCACTTAAGTTCTATCAAAAGGACTGGCACATTATTAGGCTTGATGTCATGAACTTCTTCGATGAGTTTCATCGGACGGGCAAATTAGGAAAGGGATTCAGTTCCTCCTTCATTACCTTGCTGCCCAAGATCCCCTCTCCAGCAACCTTTAGCCACTACCGGCCTATCAGCCCCATACAAAATACTCTCTAAATTGCTGGCCGCACGACTCAAGCCTCTCGTACCAAATCTGATCAGTGAGTTCCAATCAGCTTTTGTCAAAGGAAGGCAGCTAGTATATTCTGTTCTGATAGCTAGCGAGTTAATCTGGTTCGCCAAAGCTAAGAAAATCAAACTGATTCTGTTAAAGCTTGACTTCACCAAAGCTTTCGACCGGTTAAATTGGTATTACCTACAAAGAGTCCTCTCCCGGATGGGTTTCGGTCCTAAATGGAAAAAATGGATCAACTCCTGCCTGAAAGCTCATGCCTCGGTGCTCATCAATGGCTCCCCCTCAACCGAATTCTCATGTTCTTGTGGAGTAAGACAAGGCTGCTCAATTTCCACTTTCCTCTTCCTTTTGGCAGCTGAAGGCCTACATCTATTGTTGGAAGAAAGTGAAGCCTCGGGGTTGATCAAAGGGGTTGCTCTCCCAAACTTTGCAAAATCCATTACCCACCTTCAATATGCTGATGATACCCTACTCTTCCTCAAGGCAGATACCCAGGTTCTAATCAATGTCAAAGCTTTACTTGCTGCATTTCAACTTGCATCAGGTCTGGAGATCAATTTCTCCAAATCACATCTCACCCTGCTTAATGGCTCGTCGGAAGAAGTAGCTAATCTTGCCTCCTCAGGTGCCTTACCATTTACTTATCTTGGTTTTTCCTTGGGCGCCAATGCCCGGCTGGCTGCTACTTGGGACCCTGTGATAGCCAAGTTTAATCAAGCCCCTCATCTTTGGCAATCCAAGTTCCTGTCCTTTGGTGGCCGACACACCCTAATCAGATCAAATTTGAGCTTGATCCCCGTCTTCCATATGTCCCTCTATAAAGCTCCATCGGTGGTTATTAAAAAGATGGAAGCAATCGAGAGATCCTTCCTTTGGGGTGCTAAACCCAATCGGAAACCCTTCCCAAAAGTCAATTGGAATCAGGTGCAGAAGCCGAAATCTCATGATGGTCTATCAATTCGCAACCTCTCAGACTTTGATCTGTCTTTGCTCTCAGAATGGCTTTGGAGATTCGCAGCTGAGGAAAATTCGCTGTGGAAGAAAGTTCTTTGCTCGATCTACAATTGGCCAACCACTGCATGAGATCTATCCCTTATGGCCTCCTCCTATTGTTCTTCCAATATTAGCAACATTCTAAGCCCGTTCGAAGATTCAAGGATAGCCAGTCTTTTTGGGCCGGACGGGATTAAATGGGAATTGGGTTCGGGCTCGTCTCTTTCATTCTGGTTTGACTGTTGGGCCAGTTCTGAGCCGTTCTCCTCTCTTTACCCCCGTCTTTTTTTACTTGCCACAAACAAATCAGCCAGGGTCAGCGATTACTGGTCCGACTCTTCTTGGTCGCCAGTTTTCAGACATGAGCTTATGGTCTATGAATCTGATCTCTCGGTTCTTCTTCTTTAGCATCTATCTCTTTTCAAACCTTCCATTGCTCATGACAAAATCATATGGGTTCACAACTCCAAGGAGTTCTCAGTCGAGGAAGTCTAGACCGAAACTAGAAAGAACCTGATTGGATCTAAATTGCAATGGTGCTCGATCTTATGGAGAGTCAAACTCCCCCCAAAAATCACCCTGTTTGGTTGGCTGGTTGCTTTGGAAGTTGTCCCGACCAAATCTTTCCTAGAGGATAGAGGGATTCCTATCCCTTTATCGGCAGCCATGTGTAGTTTCTGCAAGGTCAAATTTAAAGACATCTCTCATCTGTTACTAACCTGTCCCCGAGCTGCTTCTATATGGTATTCTGTTCTGAACTGGTGGGGTATATCCGGCTGTCTCCCCGATTCCCCTTTGGCCCTAATCTTTCAGTGGAAGGGCATGGCTCTTCGTGGTTTGGCAGGTTTATTCTGGAAGAAGATCCTATTTATTTGCTTTTGGCACATCTGGCTTTCCCGAAATTCGGCCGTCTTCTCGGATTCTTTGGAACCACCTGAGATGGTCACCGTTAGGATCAAGCTGTTCAGCTTCTCCCTTCTTAGCCTTAAACCTTCGAATTGAAGTTCAGAACACCTTGAGTTGTGGAAATCCTCTCCTCATAGCTGCTTGGTTTAACCTCATGGCTATTTAATCCTTTTTGTTGCCTTCAGCTTGTATCTATCTCCTTTTATTTCAATAAAATCGTTTTTTGCGGATAAAAAAAATCTTTTTTTTTTTATGTTTTTAACTATATTTCAACCTGGGTACATTCTAACCACTGTCCAACTCAGGTACATTCCAACAACATCGTCTTTCATTTCATTAATTCGATATTTTAAAATTATTTATGTTGTTAAGTGCATTTCATTAACTCATTTTTAGTTATTTATGTTGTTAAATGCATTTTATTAATTAATTTATTATTATTATTATTATTATTATTTATGTTTTTAACTATATTTCAACATGGGTACATTCTAACCACTATCCAACCCAGGTACATTCCAACCATTACCTTTTAATCCCTCGCCTTACGATCCCACTATCAACTATCACGACTTTCATGGTAATAGTCAGTACCACCAACAACACGTCGGCGGCAACAACGACACTCGAATGTCATCTTAATCGTCCATTGTCAGCCCTGTCCAACGAAAGAAGCCGACAGAAGATAGAAGAACCAAATGGCTCCCTGAGGTGGACACGCTCCTGATACATATCTGGATACACACAAGAAAAGACCCCATTAAGGGAAAATCCCAGGGTGGTAGTTCCTTCAAGGTCACAATTGCCAAATAGTTCTGGAAAGAGGGGCGTTTTGACCCAAAATAGTTTAGCATAATACCATCAAGTACACAAGTACTGCATATAAAAAGATTTCTTACTCTTCATCGAAATGGTAATCTGCTCCAAACCGACCTCATATGTGCTCAATAAGGTCATCTTGTAGTTATCGGTGGGTCCGATCATTTGTGACACTAAGTCGAACAGCCAAGCATTATTGGTATTGCAAAGGTCCTCCTTGGTGCCATCGTTACGGTGGTGTCCAACATGGCAGTTCTGGAGGAGGTCGTACAACAACTCGTCATCTCATGCTTCGTACCAGTCGTGTTCATCCTCTACAATCATGTTGTGTAGAATTATACAAGTTTTCATGATATCATCCTAAGTATACTTGCTCCAAACACGAGCAGGGCGGGAAATGATGTGCCACCATGCTTGGAGGACTCCAAAAGCCTGTTCAATATCTTTCCGACAACCTTCTTGAACTTTAGCAAACAACTTCTGTTTGCGAGTATATGGATGACTAATAAACTTCACGGACTGACTCTATGATGGGTAAATATTGTCCACCAAATAATAAGTTCGGTCGTAACGATGGTCGTTGATCTCGTACTCCACGGAAAGCTCACGACCATGAAAAGCGTCGTGGAATAAGTGGTTGTTGTTGAGGAAGTTGATGTCGTTGTTTGAGCCATCCATCCCGAAAAAGGAATCCCAAATCCATAAATCACGGGACATTGCAGCTTCCAGCATAGCGGTGGAATCCCTATGGTGATCACCCCAGTCATGTGCTCCTTGCAATGTGGTTGGACAATTCTTCCACTCCCAATGCATGTAGTTAAGAATCCTAACCATGCGGGGGAACCCTCGGTTGTATCCCGATTCGAGTAATCGGGTCAAGTCCTCCGGTGTTGGTGTACACTCGTACTCAGCCCTGAATACCTCAACAACGGCCTTGCAAAAGTGGCGTACACATTCGAGTATGATACTTACCCCAATTCATAGGGATTTGTTCAATGAATCGTCTGAGCACCCATACATAAGTATCTGTATCGTTGCAGTGCATTTTGGGTGCGTTGATAACCCGAAGCGTCCTACAACGTCCCGCTTCTGAACGAAGTAATCGTCATGCTCCGCTATCTTATCCATAATCCGTTGAAAAAGTGGTCGACACATACGAAATCGACGCCTAAACATATCGGGCCCATACGTGGGCTGATCGGAAAAATAATCCTTCATTAGGCGGTCGTGGGCTTCGAGATGACCTCTGTTAATCTCTCGTCGGGAAGGTTCCCAATGTTTGATCCTCTGCCTCAGTGTGTTGATCCTTGACATTGCTTTCTCTATGCCTATATCAACCCTTTGCTGGAGTCGTTCTTCCACTTAACGCATTTGGGCTGCCAACTCCTCATAAGATGGACATTTCTTGCCAGACATTTTGTATCAAAATGTAAGAGAGAAAATTTTGATTTGAAGAGAGAAAGTTGAGAAAATATTGTTGGTGGTATTGGAGAATGAGGGGTGTATTCATAGATGGAAGTTGTAATATTTTGTATTTAAAAAAAATTACCGTTACCGTTGGCAATAGTCGATTTTTTTCTCGTATTGGCCACGCGCTTGTCGCCTCATTGGATGGCTCGTGACCGGCAACCAACGACCAGCAACAGCAGTTCATGAGTCGCGGGTCGCGACCACGCTCCACGATTCGTAACCGTAGAAAATGCATTCCAGAATGCGCGACCCACGACCACAAACCGCTAAATCGCGAGTCGTCGATCACGATTTGGTGCACGGTTGGACGGGTTGTACATGCTCCAACCATAACCAAGCATGCAATCTACTTTATGTACGACGTGGACTTGGTACGGAGACAAAAGGGAGGGGTGGGTGACCACAGATCTGTGACTTTATTATTTCTGGATACACTGTTCCTTGTCTTGTGTTGACCCTTGTTCTTTGGTAGCAGATCAGATCGTAGACGCCACAAACCCTAAAAAGATTTGGGAGTCATGAGTAGTGGAGATCTCCTCAGCATCCATCCTTCTGAACTCAAATTCCCTTGTATGTACTTTCTCTCCTTTTATTTTTCTTTCCTCAAAATTTCTGAAAACAGAACATAAAGGGGGCAGAAATTAATTTTATTTTTCTTACAATGCACATGTTCTTGTTCTTAGATAATTCAAGTGCGTAGGTCACCATTTGGTTAAAGAAAGATTATTTTGAGTCCTAATGTGCAGTGTCACTTATGTTTTTTGTAATTTAGCTGACCCAAATCAAGATACATGGCTTGGTTAGATTTCTTGAGTTTGGAGCTTCACATTCACTAGCAAGTAGCAACCCCTGCTGGTGAATTAATATTTAATCACTCTAGTGTTTCCAAGTCGCCATCTTTATTGGAAATTTGTTTGCATTTTGATTTCCTTTTTCTTTTCTTTGTTGCATTAAGTTGAACTGAGGAAGGAGAGCTCGTATTCTATTCAACTCGTCAACAAGACTGACAAATATGTTGCTTTCGAGGTATTATTCTAACTTTTATTTTTGTACTATGCATGGGAAATGGGAATTCACATTTGGTAACAATTTTGAGCTTGTATAAGGTTAAAACAACCAATCCTAAAAACTACTGTGTTCGACCTTACACTGGTGTTGTGTCGCCTCGGAGTGCATGCAATGTTACAGGTATGTATGTCGTCCATGGGTTTTCTAAGTAAATACAGTTATTTCTGGGTTATGTTTCTATTCGTTTGTCAATAGTTACCCTTATGTTTTGGTCATGTAGCTTTAGCTACCCAAAGTTTTGAAGTGTCTAATAAGGTGCCATAAGTTTTGGTCAGATCTCATTTACATACCTTTATGAACTGGTCACCGATCATTTACATGCCTTATGAATTGGTCACAGATCAATTACATGCCTTTTAAGAATTGGACAATGAAGTGTCGAAAACTTGACCAAAATTATGTCCAATAAGTTACCATAACTTTGGGTAACTATTGGCAATTTCCCGTTTTCAATATAATCATGAACTGCTAGATTTTCAGTGTAACATTTTCAGCTATTAGGTTCCTTTTTATGGTACTAAGTGTTTATGAGCTTCATCGTCCTGATGATAAAAGTTGTTGTTAATTCATTGTATTGATGGTCTCTTGCTCCAGTTACTATGCAAGCCCCCAAAAAAGAGCCATCTGATATGCAGTGCAAGGACAAGTTCCTCCTTCAGAGTGTTATTGCAGCAGATGGTGCAACAACAAAAGATATAACTTCTGAGATGGTCTGATGATTTAACCACTGCAATTACTTCTGTTAAGATTCTGTTTTGCTTGCTTTCTTTCTTTTTTCCAATCCTCTCAGGTTTCTTTTTATTTTAAATTTCTGTTGTAGTTTATTAAGGACGGACGTAAGGCTGTTGAGGAGTTCAAATTGCAGGTGGTTTATATTCCTGCTAAACTGCCTTCTCCGGTAAGTTTCTTTTGGGGATAATTGTAAAAAAAGTGCCTTGAGCCAGTTGTGGCCCTCTTCTATGATAATTGCATTCTGTGTAATTTTGTTTTAAAATGATAATTTTACCCTTGAAATTTGGGGAAAATGAGAAAAACAAAATTTCCATCTCCCTTACCCGTCTTCCTCTTTGTACGGTACAAAGAAGAAAAAAATTAAGGGAGACGAAAATTCTAGATTTTTTTTGGATTTTACTTATATTTTAAAATTTTAATTTTTCAACGGTAAAATTGTCATTTTGTAACAAATATGCACAAAGTGCAACAAGAAAAAGAGTTCAAGGTACTTTTTTGCAATTATTATAGAAGGGGGATACAGGTTGCAAAAAGTCGATACCTGAAAGTACTTTTTTGCAATTATCCCGTTCTTTTTTTGTTCTTTCCTTCATGTCTAGCTTGTTCTCTTATTACAATTGCTTCTGCTGCTGGCAAATTTATTAGTGGATCTGATTTGCAAATGGTTCTAGGCGTTTATTTACTTTATGCCTGTGTTAGGTACGGAGATCTCTAGAGGAACCTAAACACAAGCCCTCAGAGGTAAAACTTTATTTCTTGAAGGGTTTACTCCATGTCCTAACCTCGTACTACACTTAATTGTCAAATCCGCATCCAAGCTTTGGAAAATTGTCAAATAGTAACGAATTTCAAAACTGAATTATTAAAAATAAAAAAGTACTGTTTAAATTGACTTTTTCCGTGAATAGTGAATCACGTGCTGCCCACGTGACTCATTTTATAATGGAGCTTGCGCGAGCTGAGGTCACGAAGAGATGAAATTTGAAGCTTGGACACAAAGAGATGAAGTTCGAAGAGCTGAGATGAAGAGATTAGGTCACAAAGAGATGAAGTTAGGCCAAGTTAACATCCGTAGGAAGAACATATTTGAGGGTAAACTCGACTTTTCACTTGTCCAAGTTAACATCCGTTTAAAATTAGAAACAATTGGCAATTTCAGTTAATTGACCGTTACTACATGGCAATTTCAATTGTACAGGGTTTGGATTTAACAATTTCTGAAAGTTGGGCGTTAGGACATGGAGTAACCCCTTTCTTAAAATAGTGTAACCATGTTCAGGAAACTTGAATTGATTTCGATTTGAGTAAAACCGATTCCAGGCTTGGAAGGAAAAGCTTAAGTCCTTGTTTTTGTTTTTAATTTCTCCAAAATGGCTGGATAATCTTCGTGGTCTGTTCTCTTGTCTTAATATAGAGGCTTCACTTTGTAAAGTAGACTAAGGCATATAGACAAGGTTGATTTTAACTAATACGTCTCTTTTGCCATAATATGATGGGTTGTTGTTTTTTGTGTGTGATGGAGCAGGATTTGAGGATCGAAGAACCTGGCTTCTCTTTCTTGTATATGGTGTTGTTTGGGATCCTAGCCTTCCTCATCGGCTGCATATGGAGGATAACCGATGAAATTATGGAGCAATTATGTGGGAAGAAAAATTAAGTTGCATCTTAATGTAAAAAAAGTTGTAATTGCCGTGTATTATGAAGACTATTGCTTAGTGCATCTAAGTTAGGATCCAAGTAGTCATTGTTATTTAGATTGTTTGTCACTCATGAAATTGCAATTGGTAGTGGACTTGTTTCAATCATATGAAAATCCCGGGCTTGAGCTTGAGTTTAAGTTTGATTTTTTTTGAAGTCAAATATATTAGTAATAATCCAAGTTTTCGAAACAAAAACAAGGAGGAGGGTTGATACCCTCAATACAAACCAAGAGCATGCCGACTAGGGTACCTCAAAACAGAACCCTATAATGGGTGAACAAAGCCTATGAACCCTACTAAAACAATGATCAAGTGCTGCTAATTTCGTAAATAACACGAATTTTTCTGCTTTTGACGACATTTGACTGCATTGTAACACATGTTGACCACGATGCAACGTATAAAAGTTACCAGTACCCTTGCATGTAAGTTACTTGTGCAATTTAGAGCATGAGTGTGCGTGGTCAACACGCGCTATCATAGAGTGAAAAATGCACGCGTATGCATCTTGCTCCTTTTGATGACATCAGATGAGCCGCATCATTTGTCTCTTATGAGTTCGTATTTTGCACGACAAGGGCAGATTGTACTGGATACCGCCCTTATATATATATAGGGGCATAATCAGCTGTAAACCGGACCTTATTCTATAAACTATAAACCCATCGAAAATCTGAAACATCGAGTTTTTTTTCTTCTAATCTACAGTTCCTGAATCTAGCATTAGCTCTGGTTCCGGCTCTGGCTATGACTATTCTTGTGAACAAATATGGTCAATGACCATGATGCAAAAGCGAAATAAGAAAATGAAAATAAAATAAAATCTAAGACTAAATATGTTCTTTAAACGCCTTACCCACTGGTTGGAACCATAAATTAACAAATTGGTAAAGCTATGAACTCATGATAGCCTGTCAAGAATCGTAACCTGACTCTGATACCATATTGAAAAAAAATATAAAATGAAATGCTTTTGGTTGATCGTATTAGAGAGTTTGATACTCTTATTCGTAACCTGACTCTGATACCATATTGGAAAAAAATATAAAATGAAATGCTTTTGGTTGATCGTATTAGAGAGTTTGATACTCTTATTTATAGGAGATTACAAGATCAGTAAAAGGATTCAAATATTATATAATATTAAAATTAATTATTGTAATCAAGTTAGAACAAATAAATTATATTTATTTTGATTTGATTACCATCAATACTTCTCCTTAAGGGTAGATATTAAATATTTTTTCGTTGTGAATGTCTTTGGTCCGTATTTTACGGTCTTGAAGCTAGGGTTTCGCCTTCATCAAGAGTGATCGTGCGGAGGTGTGTACCGACTCATTGAAGTTCGGTTTCTGGGGTTGGTTGTCGTCGGACAGGCGGGTGACCAGATCGAGAGTGAAGGATTTTCAGTGCTGCGAGAAGAAGGGGAGTGATGGAGGAGTTACAGGAGAGGTTGAAGGGGGTTGTCATTGACAGCGATGATGAAGAGGAAACATTGATACCAGATGAAGTCCTTGATTTGGAAGATGAGAAGTATAAGATTGGTTTAGCAGTGAAGGTGTTTACAGGGAAGGAGTATAGGGACGAGGTATTCCGACAGGTGATGAAGAATGCGTGGAACACAAGCGATGCCCTAACCCTAACCTTAGCCCCGGACATCACTGGTTTCTTTTTCAAATCTGAGAGAGACAGGAATAGGGTTCTTGAGATGGAACCATGACAGTTCAATAAAGCGTTAGTGGCCATGGAAAAATACTCTACGGAGAGCAAGGCGACAGAGGTAAAATTTGATTACACTTACATTTGGGTTCATGCATCTAACTTGCCCAGTAAAGCGCTCATCGCAGCGGAAATAGTGGGCAAGGTGATTGGCAATAAATTGGGTCAGTTTATTGAAGTGGACTGCGATGAAGAAGGTCGAGCAACATAGTACTATCTTCGAATAAGGGTGTGATGGTTACTTGATAAACCTCTGAAGAACACGGTAACCATAACGCTGCGGAGGAACGCTGAACCAACCATTGTGAGGCTGCAGTATGAGAGGTTGCCTGAATTTTGTTACACTTGTGGTTGTTTAGGGCACACGGAGAAAGAGTGCGAGGAAGGGAGTGAACGGGAGAAAATAAAGGGACGGTATGGTTCCCACATGAAAGTGGACCCGCCGGGCTTTCTGGGAGGTATGAGGACTGGGGGAGGAGGTCGAACAAATAATGTTGGGAAGGAGCGTAAGGAGGCAAAGGGAAGTACATAGTTGATGGAGCTAGAAGTGGGGAGGAAGGAAGAGGTGATGGAAATTGGCAGGAAGGAGAAAGGGGCCGTGGTCAAACAGGCCATGGGCGGGGGATCGAGCGAGCCAAGGCTTGATAAGGTAGCAGCTCCCAGTGAAGTGGGAGCGTCCGTGCATGGTGTCGGGGATGGAACAGTGATGGTGGATGGGGTAAGGAGGGATAAAGAAGTGGTTGTGAGTAGAATTATGGACACATTAAAAAGTGCTTTGGCTGGGGGTGAGAAAGGGGCAGCCACAACGCTGGTGACAGTCCATATGGAGTTGGAAGATAGAAGGGATCCTAAACCAAAGAAAGGAAAATTTGTTCGACGGGATCGTTTGGAGAAGGGAAGTTTAAAGGAGGAGGGGTTGGTAGCTAGCATGCTGGGGAAGAGGAAAGATGGGGCAGAGTACGTTGATCTGAACCTAGAGCCTGGAACGGTTGTTCCTAACCTAGGGGAGGATGCGACGGAGTTCATGGCGAGGGCTGCAAAGCAGACCCGCCAAGCCCAATGAATGCGATAGCTTGGAACTACCGAGGGCTTGGGAACCCTTGGGCGCCACAGTTCCTAATAGAGTTTGTAGCTCGAAAGAAACCCAATGTTCTATTTTTGTGTGAAACAAAGTATGCAAGAAATACTATTGAGGTGCTGAAGAGAAGTTTGTGGATGGAAGGTTGTTTTTCGGTGAATAGTAGGGGAGCCAGTGGAGGAATAGCTATGTTATGGAAAAATGAGAAGGATGGGAAGCTGAAAACGTTATCAAATAATCATATTGACATGCACTTTGAGATGGACGGGGGGGGGGGGGGGGGAGCGGTTCGGATTACTGGCATTTATGGAGAACCAAAAAGGGAGAAGAGGTATATTACATGGGCATTGATAAGGAGCCTTGATACAGGGGAGGACGTCCCGTGGATGATGTTTGGTGACTTCAATAATGTAATAAGTAACGAGGACGTCAAGGGTGCAAATCCATATCCACAGAATCTGTTGACGGGCTTTCGCGAAGCGTTGGAGGATTGCCAATTAAGGGATGTGGAGATACAGGGTCACCGGTATATGTGGGAGAAAGGGAGGAACACGAGCAGTGGAATGGAGATCCAACATGATAGGGCCGTGATTAACCGGCAATGGAAGAATAGGTTCCCGGACACCCAACTGACCCACGGGGGCCTATCGTCGTCGGACCATGCCCCGATCATTCTCACAGCGGGATTGGAGATGGAGGAGCGAATGGGGTGGCAGTTTAAATTCGATCAGAGTTGGACGAGAGATGATCGTTGTGAACAGGTGATACGAGAAAGCTGGTTAAGACACTCGAGGGCACCAATTGTAGAGAAGGGAGAGAGAATGGCGCGAGACTTAAGCAAGTGGGCCAGGACACAATATGCAGAGTTGGACAATCAAATAAGAGACTGTCAAAGGCGCATGAACGCTTTGCTGAAGAGTGGGGGGGGGGGGGGGGGGGCGCAGGCAGGCGAGGAAATTACAGCAACTCGTAGACACATGAACGAATTACTGTGTATGAAGAACCTGAGGTGGAAGCAGATAGCCAAATAGTTTTGGCTAAAGCACGGAGACGCGAATACAAAATACTTCCATACTAAAGCAAAGACAAGGAGAAGGAGGAACAAAATAAGGAGACTAAAAGATGAGGCGGGTGTGGAGAGGACGTGGCAGACCGGCCTGGGATCGGTTTTGGAGACATATTTTAACAATCTGTTTCGCTCGCAGGGAACTGGCATGGACACTGTAACCGACCTGATAGGGCCACTGATTACTGTAGAGGACAACGCGGCGTTGCTAAGGCCGATCAGCTCGGATGAAGTCCGGGTGGCAGCGTTTAGCATGGAGCCATTTAAAGCGCCTGGACCGGACGGATTCAACCTGAGATTCTATCAAACTTATTGGGCGGTGGTTCAGGAGGATGTAGTTCGAATGGTGCAGGAGGTGTTTCAAACGGGTATGTTGCCGGAAGGACTGAACGACACAAATGTGGTTCTGATACCCAAGGTGAGCAAACCGGAACGGGTTAGTGATTACAGACCGATCGCCTTATGTAATGTCCTATATAAGGTCATTACGAAAGTGATCATCAACAGGATGAAAGGTTTACTGTCAGGTATTATTTCGAAATACTGCATCATCTTATATCCAACAGGTAAGGTCAACATGGGGAAATGGCCATGAAAGTGGACATGAGTAAAGCTTATGACCGGGTTGAATGTAATTTTCTAGAGAAGATCTTGCTGAAGTTGGGGTTTGCTGTAGAATGGGTGGAGTTGATTATGAGGTGTGTCAGAACATCGAAGTTATGGGTAGCAGCTGAAGGGAAAAGGGTGGGACCGTTGAGGACGGAAAGAGGAATCTGACAAGGGGACCCTCTCTCCGTGTACCTATTTATCATATGTGCAGAGGGGCTCTCAAGGCTAATTGCAAGTGTGGAACAAAATGGGGGAATCTCATGGATCCGAGTGGCAGCGAGAGCTCCAAGAGTCTCCCATTTGTTTTTCGCTGATGATAGCTTCCTTTTCTCTGAGGCATTGAAGGAGTACGAAGAGGCGTCCGGTCCAAGAATCAATTTTGAGAAGTCCTTGATATCCTTCAGTCCGAACACAAGGGAGGATGTCAGAGAGACCGTGCTGAACATACTGGGGATGCAGGAAGCAAACGACCCAGGGATTTATCTGGGAGTTCTAGTAGTCATGTAGAGGAGCAGATACAAGAGCCTTTGTTACATCAAAGATCGTATTGTCAAAAGACTGCAGGGATGGGATGAGCTATACTTGAGTAAGGCTGGCAAAGAAGTGCTCTTAAAAGCAGTGATCCATGCATTGCCAACTTACACGATGGGGGTGTATCTATTCCCGAGTAACCTTATCAAGGAAATTGAAGTGATTATGAACCGCTACTGGTGGAGTCATGATAATAAGACAGGGAAAGGAATAAGGTGGAAGAAATGGGGTGCTTTATGTGAACATCGTTCGCAGGGAGGACTTAGTTTTAAGTATTTACATGACTTTAACTTAGCCATGCTTGGGAAGCAAGGTTGGCGGCTTCTACAGTACCCGAACAATTTAGTGGCCAGGGTGTTCAATGCAAAATACTATCCGAACTCAGAGTTCATTGAATCCAAGTTGAAGGGGGGTGCAGCTATGCATGGAGCAGTATTATGGCCGGTCAAAGTGTAGTTCGTATGGGATCTAGGAGACGGATAGAAGACGAGTTGGGCATACCTCTGTCAGACCCGTACTGGGCGCCGATCGATCCCTCCAGTCAGCACGCAGACACTAGCATGCTGGGGGGAGAGCCGGTCGTGTCGCTAATACAGGACGACATGGTACAGTGGGACATGGACCGAGTTCGAGCAGTGCTACCGGGACATCTTGCAGAACCGGTGGAGGCGTCGCCCCTCACCTCTACCCGTAGTCATTTGCGCTGGTATTGGTGGGGTGCACGGGATGAAGAGTATAAGGTACGTGAGGCCTACAAGGTGCTGGTCCGATTTAGTGGGAGATGGAGCACCATGCCGAGGGACGGATTTTGGACCTCGATGTGGAAGCTTCATGTCCCGCACAAAGTCAAGCACTTGGTGTGGCGAATATGTTCCGGTTCTCTTCCGACGAAGGTAAATCTGAAAGCAAGATGGGTTGATATACAAATTGAATGTGATGTATGTATGATACCGGAGACAGAAGAACATGCTTTATTTGCATGTAAGGAGGCTGCCGAACTTTGGAGGAGAAGATGCGAGCTGGGATCGGGGGTTGGGGTGAGTCCGAGGGAATGGTTGAGCGCCCAAATGCAGCAGGGACCGAGAGACAGGGTGGAAAGTATAGTGATGTTGTGGTGGACGTTATGGCATGGGAGGAATAAGAGAATTTGGGAGCAAAAGAAGAGCTCGAAAGCGGGTATGGAAATAATGGCAGCCACTATGCTTACTGACTGGAAAACTGTCCATGAGACGAAATAAAAAAGACCAAATCAGAGAACATCGTGGATACCACCAAAGGAGGGAGAAGTGAAAATAAATTTAGATGGGGCTATGGGCAGAACCGGAGGAGGATGTGGAGGGGTGGTGTGTCGGGACGCGAGAGGCAAAGTACTAAATGCTAAATGTTTCAGCTTCGCAGGTGTCAGGGATCCAGAGATGATTGGGGCTCTAACTTTAAGAGAAGTGTAGAAATGGATACCGGAGGTGGGACAGGACCAAGGACTTATAGAAGCAGACAATCTTGGAGTGGTTCAGGCAGTCCTCAGCGATTTGGTTATGGTTTCGCCCTTCGGGGATGTTATTACTGAATGCAGAAGTTTACTCAGATGTTTGGATGGGTTTAAATTACAATTTGTAAGAAGAGAAGCAAACGGGGTAGCCCATTGTTTAGCTAAAAATGCCCTGAATTGGGAGCATTATGATTGGCAGGTTGAGCCAATTCCGGATGTACTATTATTTGTTCTAAACAGAGATTTGCTGCAGTAATAAAGTACATTCAAGTTTCAAAAAAAAAATACTTCCCCTTAAGTTGTAGCACAAATATTCGTAATGCCCAACTTGCAAATAAAATCATAAAATGATCATGTCCAATGCCTTTGGATGGTGCAAGCAAGTACTCGTATTGGGGTGGATGTTGCATACGACTACTCGTCTTGCGGCTGACGGTGCAAACAATTACTCGTCTCGGGGTCGACGGTACAAATAGTATCTCGTCTCGTGGAGACGGTGCAAAAAACATCGCGTCTCGTGGAAACAGTATAGAAAGATCCCTTCTTATGCTTGACGGTGCAAAAAACATATCGTCTCGTGGAAACGACGCAAAAAGATCTCTTCTTATGCCTGATGGTGCAAATGGCATATAGTCTCGTGGAGACAGTGCAAAAAACTTCTCATTCGGGGACTGATAGTTGAATGACATAAAAAAATGGATCACGATGCTTGCGAACATGTGTGGTCGATGACCATGATGTGCAAGCGAAATAAAACAATGAAAGTATAAAAATAAAGTAGGACTAAATATGTTATTTATACGTCTTGCCTACTTATTGGAACCATAAGCTAGCACAAAACTACAGGTTCATGAGAGCTTAACAAGGATCAAAATCGAGAGCTCAGATACCATGTAAAATATAAAATATAATGTTTTAGTTGATTTTATTAGAATTTGATCTCCTCTATATGAAATTACAAGATCACTAAAAAGAAACAAATATTACATAATATTGTTATTAATTATCGTAATCAAATCAGAATAAATAAATAATATTTATTTTGATTTGGTTACCTTCAATAATCCGGGGTCCAATTTGATAATGAACTAGAACTAGAACATTGACCAATTGATGACGGTACTAGAGACGAGTTGTATGTACGAACTTCATCCAACCTCTTTCCCTTACCAACCTGAGTGGCTTCGTCCGCATTAAATCAGGGCTCATACCAGAGCAATTCCCACCAATGTTGATAGTCGAAGTTTGGAGGTTTTTGTTCCTTTGCATACATATTCGAGACCTCTAGTAGCTCTGGTCGTCGTTATACCCATTATATGGGTGCTTTCGGCTTGTTGAATATAAACCGTTATTTTTTTCCCACAAGAACTTGTTCAACTCTAATGATTCTTCGTATGCTTCCATTAGATGTAGGTTAAGGTGAGAACCATAGATGAAGTTTTTGAAGATGACAGAGACCTTGATTGAATGGAAAAGCTTGAAATTACAAAATTTCTACATGACGGCTACTTCTACATATTACTTTTAACATACCAAACCCTAGAACATCCATTGCTATTTATATGCCAACAGTCCTTGTCTTCCCGAGCTCCTCAGCACATGTTATGTTTCAGCGAAAACTCGGAAGGAAGAAGACAACAACATTGAATGCAGGTCATCAATGGCATCTGAACATATGGTATTTCTTTGTAACGTTCGAAAATTGAAATGCACCATATTACTTAGTGCCTCCCAAAACGCAGCGTTTGCATCTTCTTCTTGGAATTGAAATGTGACTTGCTTCTTCTCCAAGCAATCGTGACAATGCACCCTTGATCGAGCAGGCTTGTCCTCAAGCCTACTATTGAGCAACCCAATCCGGAAATTCCGAGCGAATGAGAGAAGCATCCTCCCAAGTCGCGTTGTCTATGGTAGACCTCTCCTACTAAACAAAATAGTGTGCAACGACTATATTGTCCCTCTTTGCTAAGCGAGTGTCCAAGATTATGCTCAGAAAAAGATTCAGACGCCCATCAGTTGTTGTATCTAACAATGTGTGGAGGAATCGGTTCTTGTGACCAAGTTGTTTCTTGAGAAAGGACACGTGAAATACCAGGTGGATTTTTGAGTCCTCTGGAAGGGAGTTTATAGGCGACAAAACCTAATTTCTCGGTGACCTGGAACGGGTCGTAGTAGCGCACCACAACTTTCATGTTCTTACGGAGGTTGACGGAGTTTAGTGATAGGGTTGAAGTTTCAAATAAACCCAATCGCCCACAGCGAACACATGTTCCGTCCTCCTCTTGTCGGTCTGAGATTTCATACGGTGTTGAGCCTTCTTCAAGTTCTCCTAGAGAATACGAGATGATTGCCAAAGAAGCTCTCTACTGCCGGTAAGTTTGATTGAGCGACAACCAACCCCAAAAGTAAACGTTTGTAACAGTACAGAGCTTCAAATGGAGACATCAACAAGGAACTATGGTAAGTTGTGTTGTACCAATACTCCGTGAATGCCAACCAATGTGCCGATTTACGAGGTGCTTGATGCGTCATGGCTCGGAGGTAATTCTCCAAGCATTGATTGACACGCTCTGTTTATCCGTCTGACTGTGGGTGGTACGATGTGGAGAGATTCAAGGCGACGCCGACTCGCTTGAAAAGTTGGAGCCAAAAGTTGCTGAGAAAGAAGCGATCTGAAACAATTGTCTCCGAAAAGACATAAAGCTTGAAGATTGTTTCAAAAACATCTCAACCAGTTGCAAAGTCGTATATGGATGGTGAAGAGCGATAAACTGGGCATATTTGGAGTACCGATCCCCCACGACGCATATACTACCGTGACCCTCGGACAGTGGAAGACTCTATATGAAGTCCATGGAGATGTGTAGCCAAAGAGAAGCTGAAGTAGGAAATGACTAGAGAAGGCCTGGCTATGGAACTGTCTCGACTTTGCAACGTTGGCAAATATCACACTCTAAGACGAATTTCTTGACATCCTTGGACATGTGTGGCAAAAAAAATGGCACTTGATTTGGTTGAGGGTGGCTGTAATCCCAGATTGGCCGCCCACACCAGAGCCATGTAGAAATTCAAGGATCTTAGCTCGCACGCCCTTTCCTATGCCAATTAGAATTTTTCCATTGATGATGGCCATGCCATATCTAACTTTGTGGTTTGTTAGTGATTGTGGTGCCAAAGATAGTTGTAAGAGTACGGGTTCCACCTCGACCTCATCATAGTAACTATTGACAACTTCAGAAACCCAAGCTGGGAGGACAACTGAAATTTCAGAGGATTGCTCTTGGTTAATACGAGACAATGCATCAGCCACCTTATTGTCCCCGCCTCTTTTGTACTCGATTGTATAATCAAGTCCCATCAATTTCGCAAGCCATTTATGTTGATAAGTTGTGGTTAATAGCTGCTCCAATAGGTACTTGAGGCTCTGTTGATCCGTCCGAATAATGAATTGCTTGTGAGCCACATAATGGCCATTTCTGTATGCATGAGACAATGACGAGTAATTCCTTTTCATAGGTGCTCAGCGAGTTGTTGCGAGGTCCTAAGGCCTTACTCATGTAAGCAATCGGTTGACCGTGCTGCATGAGAACGCCACCAATGCCGGAGTTGCAAGCGTCGACTTCAATGACAACGGGTAAGCAAAGTCCGGAAGCTTGAGGACCGGGGCAAATGACATGGCTTGTTTCAAGATCCCAAAGCTTGCATCATAAAACTTGGCTCGTCTTGCGGGTTTTAAATCGCAACAGCGGGACACGGCAAGTGCACCGGTCGCCAAGTAGTAACCGGAAGTAAATTCCGGGATATCGAGTCCAAGAGAGCAATAGACAATAACTTACTATTTAAAGTTTGTAGATAAGCTGTTTCGGTAAAAATCGAGTTTTTATGTTTTAAAAATAAACTTATAACGACTAAAAAGAAAATAAAGAAAATACAGAATTTAACAAAGAGTTTTCTTATCTTGAATCAAGTGAAGAGAAATTAAGGGCATGGGTTCATCGAGTTCATTCCATGAAGTTGAATGCGTTTGATTGTTGCGATGTCGACTTATTTTAAAGGCAACGAGTTATCTCGACTCTAGTCCTAACTTCTTTCGAACGATTCGAACCCTAATGGAATCTAACCACCGAGTTCTTTCGACTCTCGATGTAGGAAGACCCAAAGCGTTAAGCTCTATGACAACTTCTAGCTTTCGACAAAACGAGTCTATGGCTATTGCAATTGTACTAACCCCGCTAGTTCTAGCTAGGATTTAAATCCAACCTATGATCGATTTTTGACTTAATTAGAACCCTCCTCTTTCGAGCGATATAACCTAATTCGAAACAATTACCAGGCCTACACGGGAGGTAAAGCATTACGTACAAATCAATCATAGACACTAAAGCAAATCAACAAGCAACGCAATCGAAGCATTCAATTTACAGACATCACTACTCTAATCCCCCATAGCCCTAAAAATTGGGGGTTTATGTGTTCATGGTGAGAAAATGCAAGGATGAAAAGAAGCAAACAATTAAACTCATAATCAAGATGAACGTTGAGATACAATCACCGAATTAGTCGTCCAAAGCTTGTTCTTTCTCTCCTCCAATCTCTAGCCTTGATGCTCTTGAAAATCCACCAAAAGAAATTCACTTGTGTAGCCAACAATGGAGCTTGTCTCCAAAAATCAACACCCAAATAAATATCAAATTGATTCTCTACCCACAAAATATAGATCCTCAAATATTGATTCTATATAATATTCTCTCTTACAAACTCTATATATCAAAAAAGAAATAAAAATTGTACAAAAAATGGATTCTGTTCTTCGTGTGCTCTCTGGTGCTCTGTGTATACAAATGGAGAAGAAGAAATTTTGGTTGCGGCGCTGCAAGGGATAAAATAGGGTTGGCTCTGCCAGTGGACACGCGGAGAATAGGAAGAGGAAGAGGGGGGGGGGGGGGGGACAGGTGTCGCGCACGGGGGAGAAGGCTGAGGTGGACATGTTAGCCTTAGTGCCCATAGTTCAATCCTAAATGTCCAAATGTATATATCATCGTTAGCAATAAAATTAAAGCGGCTCTATATTACTTATGTGTTGGAGTAATATATCGATGTGTGCTCTGATCTATGCCCACCATGCGAATAGAACCATAGATCGAGATAGAT
This sequence comes from Erodium maritimum, assembly GCA_963921825.1. Lineage (NCBI taxonomy): Eukaryota > Viridiplantae > Streptophyta > Magnoliopsida > Geraniales > Geraniaceae > Erodium > Erodium maritimum. Next base: position 117,363,081 of record OY997588.1, read on the forward strand.
CACACTCGATGGGTCCCTAGTCAACAAAGCTTCACTAGAAGCGACTAGTATGAACGATGGCTCTTTATGGCTTACGTTTTGTTAGTCATTGGAATGGGATTCCGGAGTCTGATCATAGATATCATGTGGGACATGATATTGGACGACCCGCCCTGAATATGTGCCATAGATTAAGTCATGAACATATTCAGTATCGTAGCTTGTCATGTATCCTTAGACCAATGAGTCTTTGTGATCGCTATGTAGTCAACAACTGAGTTTGACCTGAGCCTAACGTTGTCCGTAACAGGGCTTCCATAACGGCCAGGATTGGCTTGGGGACGGGCTACATGAGTGACACGAAAGGCGGCTAAGGGATTTATCCCTCATACTGAGGTATGGGAAAGATATCGGTTCTCGGCCGCTTGATCGAGAGTGACTGAAAGAATAGCATGGCCATGCACATGATACTGGGTATCATATCTTCAGTCATCTCACATATCAAGGAACGGTGATTGAGAATAATAAGGATGACGGCTCTATGCCTTATCTCAATCAGGATATCGGAGATAAAAAGATAATGACAGGGATGACGGAAAGGTTAGAATCGACAGGGTCGATTCGTTATGCAGTGTCAGGCAATACTAAAGTCTCGTTAGTTGCCACTTAAATAGGATCAAGTAAAATGGGATTTTACGTTGATCTATTGACATGCATAAACCTAAGGGTCACACCGGAGGATGAAACTCATTGACACATTTATGGAGAATGGCCAAAAGGGAGTTGTCTCGGGACATGACCAAAACTGGGTTTTTGGTCATGTGCTCGTACGTGAATAGGACTTTACGGATCGAGACAAGGCTTGGAGTCTTGGGATTGATCGCGTCGGATAATGTTGGACATTTCCGGTATGGAAGGCTTGGAGGCGATGAGCGAATCACGGGACCTCGTTAGAAATGGCCACGGGCCATGTTCCAAGAGGCCCATGAAAGGCCCATGCAACCAAGGCCCATGGAACTAATTAATCAAGTCTTGATTAATTAGTACTAAGTAAGTAAGACAAGGATTAAGGTGTTGGTGATTCATCACCTAACCCAATCTTGTCTTGCCATACTTGTCCTATTTACACCTTACTTGACACCATACTTGTCCCATGCCTTTAGTTGGACAAGTATGAGTTTTGTTATGTTTAAGTCATCTTTTTTCAACATAACAAACACAAGACAAGAATAGGAAACACATTTTCTCTCCCTCTTCCATGGCCATTTCGGGTTTGGCTAGTTTCCACCTCCATTTTTGTGTTCTTGAGTCCTCAAAGAGAAGAACTACGTGGCTTTGATTCCCATGTGGATACGTAGGCGTCTTGGAGACTCAAGCCAATCATTCGTTAACCGGTGTTCTTGTTTTGGTAAGAAATAGTGCTGAAATTTTCTCTTGTGAATCCATTCTTTGTTAGTTGTTTCATGGTTTAATCGTCTCTTGGTTTTCATTGATTTTCCGCTGCGAGTTGGTTCATCTCCAACCCTACCTCGAGACCCAACAGGACATGTGTCGCGTGCAGAGCAGGGGGGAGCTTTTGCGGGACCGGGACAGGTGTCGCTCGGTGAAGGACTGCCGGCTGATAGGCTATGTGGCGGACTCACGAAGCGCCACGCGTCGTGCTGAGGGAACATGGCGGTTGCGGTGTGCCACGTGTCAGGCGGAGGTGAGGTGGCGGCTGGACAGGTGTCAGGCTCTGGCGCGATCTCCAATTTTGTTCATTTTCGTTATTTCGCTCGCTCCGGCTTCGTTTGGACTCCGATTGATCTCGTTCTTGCACCAAAAAATTCATCTTTTCAAGATCTACAAAACAAGACCAGTCATTCATACATTCCGCAACGAACAAAACTGACCCTCTTGACGGTCCACATGCACAAAATACCCAAAATGCGCTAAATATCCATGGAAACACCGAACACACCGAGGAAAACAATTATTCATACTAAACCTAAATATATGATCAGAAATGGGGCTAAAAGCCTATATAACTCGATATATTGTGGCCCTTTTATGTGTTAAAATGCACCCGCATCAATCAGTTTCGGTCGTCCACTAGAATCTGTTCTTCTTCAACAAATTCACTTATGGCCTTGCAATGTGACCATAATCTATGACGAACTTTTTGTAATAACCGGTGAGACCAAGAAAACCACGAAGAGCCTTAATATTTTTCGGGATTGGCCATAGGAGCATAGCTTCTATTTTTTCCGGATCTATAGAGACACTCGAGCCTGTGATCACATGTCCCAAATAATCGGTGTTATTCTCTAGGGAGGTTGGTTTGGTTAGGTGTTGTTTGGAGGAGCAGGTAAGGCAAGGATTGGATTGTTGTATGGTAGTCGTGGTCTTGAGTATGGGATAAATGGTTTGGGTTGAGTAGATTGTTGGTATTGTATGAGACGGTTTCCTCAGTTCTGGCTATAACCATAGTGTGGTGAAGGGATCGTGGGCTGAAAAGCTGAACAACGGCTTGCAGTTGGGGTTTAAGCCCTCCAATAAAGGTTGAAATGAAGTCGTGTTTGGAAAATGTGGGTAACGACTCATCACCATGGACTTGAGCTCTCCAAATTTTAGCTCATAGTCTTGAATTAACCATGTTTGTTATAAGTTATTGAACTATATTTGGACGTCTTCATGTACAACAACCTCAAACTTCCACAAGAGGTTGTGACAGAGTTGTTACCATCAGATAATGCATCGTCCAAGCACATACTCAGAAAACCAGTACTCCATAGGGCCTATGAGATGGATAGAAGCCAAGCGAACTTTCTGTTCATCCAAAATATCATAAATGGCGAAGTACAGTGTTGCTTTACGAATCCATCAAACAATGGAAAACTCAAACTTGGTAGTCGAAAGGTGTAATTTTATGGTTGTTAAGAGTAGTTTTGTTGTTGTGCTTGGTATTGTTGTGGTTGGTGAGGTATATTGGGTTGTGGACGGTATGTTTGTGGTAATGGTGGTGGTGAGGATGGTCAGCCATGTTGGGGAAGGGTGTGAAAGTGGTGGAAGGCATTTGAACCTTGACCTGGTTTGAGGGAGTGGAGACGTTATGGTAGAGGAAAAAAAATTTGAGCGTTGTGTAGCTCTAGGAGAGATGGAGATATGATTGGTGAGACAAGGGTTACATGGGATGCTAAGGCCATATCAAGGCCAGAACTTTGAAACCCACGAGCTTGTAATGGTGAATCAGAGATCATGACTGAAGAGGCGAAGGATTTAACTCAGTCAAAATTGTCAAGGCTGTTGGAAAAATTGGCGTTAAAGCCTTGTGGCTTCTTTTGGTTTGTGTTCACTTGTAGTCCCACATCGGAAACAGATGGGAACTCAAGTGAGTTAATAAAGCCACTCCTCCCTTCCCTGTTCAGAATATCAGCTGGGCCAGCCTATAATAGTTGGGCCAGAATGGGCCTCGCACTGCCGCCGCCGTCCGTCTGGGACGGGACGGGTTCGGGTGGAGCCCCTGTGGGGCGGGCAAAACAATCTTTTTATACAAAATATTTTTTGTTTTTCTGTTACAGACTTTTTCAAACCTGTTTGAACGAGTTTGATCGTGTTGTTGAGTGGATCGATTGACTCCGGTTTTCAGCGGGTCAAACACGCACGATTAACAGATCACTTGTGTTTTTACCTCTTTGCCCCTACGTTTTCCAATTACGTTTTCAACACTTCCAGAGCCAGATTTATACAGTTTTGTTACTCTCCCAAATTATCACCACACCCGAAGTTATGTCGCTGTTCTACTGCTTCCACGTCCGGCAGAGCGAGTGAGCGTGTTGATGGATAAGAGCTGAGAGATCCTTGGGGAGCAACCGCTGCTGCTCGCCACCTCGGGCACGCCGGAACTTTTGCTTCAAAGTCAGTGGACTTCCGTGCCACGACTCAGCTATTCCTCTTGTTCTGCACGCCAACCGGTTGGTCATTTCCAGTTTTCGATTTATATTGCATGCTATTGTTGTTTCTGTGTTTTGTTCTGCAAATCATTTCCCAGTTTGCGAAATTAATCCAACAAAGGCCATCGTAAGGGGAGCCTTGGTAGCCTCGAGCATGCTTATGCCGAGCTTGGTCCATCAAGAGCTTATCCATTCCTTTCCGGAACAGCTCCATGTCGTTCTGAGCTTTTAGACCCATCTCCCTGGGCGACATCACTTCCGCTATCAGCTCGTTGATTGTCGTTTGTGGTGCACATTCCTCCGTTGTGTCATTGGTTTCCATATCCTCACAGGAGAAAGAAACTAAGCTCTGATACCACGGTTAAGGTGAGAACCAGAGATGACGTTTTTGAAGATAACAAAGAGACATTGATTGAATGGAAAAGCTTGAAATTAAAAAATTCCTACACGACGACTACTTCTACAGATTACTTTCAACATACCAAACCCTAGAACATCCATTGCTATTTATAGGCCAACATTCCGTGTCTTTCGGAGCTCCTCATCACATGCTCTGTTTCAGCAAAAACTTAGAAGGAAGAAGGCAACAACGTTGAACGCATGTCACCAATGGCAGCAGCATATGTGGTCTCTCTCTTGTAACGTTCAGAAATTGAAACGCATCGTTTTACTTAGTGCCTCCCAAAACACAACGATTGCATCTTCTTCTTGGAATTGGAATATGACTTGCTTCTTCTCCGAGCGATCGTGACAATGTAATATGGTCGACCAAGAAAAATTATGCAGAAGATTGGTTTGAATTGTTAACGGAATGCAAATCGAACATATATCTGTAAAAACTTGGAACCTATGAACTAGCCGAAACTTTTGTTGTTATGAGCAGGGGTCGTGAAAAGAAGCGGCTAGCAGCGGACATGGGACGAGTGCCATCCTGGGATTGCAACTGACACCGACATCGTGATTCCTCCAACAGCAGGTTGCTGACTCACGAAATGGACTTGGTAAGGTGATAATAAGGCGGGGTCACCACAAATCTGTCACAATTATTTATTTTTGGGCAAACTGTTCCTTCTCTTCATTTCAAATTATACTTCTTCTAAAATTGATTGATTTCGGAGTCATGAGTACCAGAGATCTTCTCAACATCCATTCTCGTGAACTCAAATTCCCTGGTATGTATTTTCTCTCCTTTTATTTTTCCGGAAACCTAAAGGTGCTCAAATTAACTATATTTTCTCTTCTTTTTTGCATGCCATCATCAATTAAGTTGAATTGAGGAAGGAAACAATCAATGTGCTCTGTTAGGGTTTCAGAACCTTCAGCCCATACGACGACTTCTCCTCATGGTCGACGTCGCTCCTCTCGGCCTCAGTCCGACACCATTTCTCCATTCATATGGCGTCCATCCCCTTCATTCTCTCCTACTCGTCTGCTACTCACGAAAGTCATCACTACCCAATCCCCATTTTCTCTGATTTCCCCAATATCACCCCAAACTCCCATCACCACGATCACATCGCCGCCAACATCACCTGCTCCTTTCCCAAAAAAAAAATTTGGGGGGGGGGGGGGGGGGTGTTCTTGCCTGCTTCTGCCTCTTCCCTGATTGATCTCTGTGGCAATTCTCTTAAGCCTTCGTCGCTGCCGCTGGCACGTCTTTCTCCCTGACCTCCACCATTGCTCCCTCCTCGACCCCTCTCTGCATTCTGGATCTGGCTAATCGAGTGGGTTAAAAATTAGTACATAGAGATTCAGGGACTTGTGCTCTAGGGACTTGCTCAGGGAGGAGTCCCTGGTAAGAGCTCTGTCTCCCTTTGAAACTGATGACAGCAGGTTCGGTCGCACTCTACAGAGTATGCAGCATTTAGGCAATACCTTGAGCAGCTGTCATTGGTTTTGTCATAGTTTAGTTCTTATTTCAGTTAGCCTGTATGGCTCTTCAAACACCGAAGGTGTCGGTTCACTTGTCTCAGAGTTTTGTGTAGAGAGACTTTATGGGGCTCGATACCATGTAATAACTCTTTTTGGCCGTCAAGGTTTCTCCCTGATGCATTTCCCTTACAGTTGAAATTCTAATTTAATGAAATTACACCTTTGAATAGAAAAAAAAGTTGAATTGAGGAAGCAAAGCTCGTGTTTTTTTTATCATCAATTTTTTATATATAAAAGACCAAGTTTTCAAAGTGAAAAACAAGGACAAGGGGGAACCCCTCACGTTACAAACATGACCATGCCTTATAGGCACCTCAAAACCAGAACAACAGTTCCATATAATGGGTACAATAGAGGTGTCCAAACCTAAATTTTGCTAACCTGAAGAACAACACTATCAACACTAAACAGAGGCAGGGTCTAAAAATGCCTATACTCGAATTACCTAACTAGAAGCAAATGATAACTGGATCGAGACGCAGGTCGCCCAAACCAACAACCAGAAGTAGACCGTCACAAGCAGCTCAAACCAAAGGAAACAGTACAAGAAAAACATCAAACCCAACAAGGGGCACAAGGATAACAAGTAAGTCTAATACCCAAACAAGACAACCAAAAAGAACAACCAGCAAGGCTCGTGTTCTATTCAACTCCTCAACAAGACGGACAAATATGTTGCTTTCAAGGTATTATTCTAACTTTTGTTTCAATTTTGTTTTCATGTAAATAACTGGTATTGTGTGTGTAAGGTTAAAACAACCAATCTTAACAACTACTGTGTTCGACTAACATTGGTATTGTGTTGCCTTGGAGTATATGCAATGTTACAGATATTGGGTTTATCAGTAAACGCAGTTATACCTGGGTTATGTTTAAATTGTTTTTTAATATAATTATGAATAACTAGTTTTTCAGTGTAACTATTCCAGCCATTAGGTACAACTGAGCCTAAAGATACCGTATGAAGTCTGCTAGGGTTTCCTTATGCTGCCTCCCCTCGCGGTCATGGCTATCTTTTTCCTCTTGGTAGAGTTCCGGCCACACCATCTCGCTGCTAGGGCATAGTTCGCCAATCTCCTCCTCCCCACCCTCGTATGGACCAGGCCTGAACAAGATTTGTTCGCAGGACATCAGGGAAGCCGCGATTTCGGTACCCCAATTGGTTTCGTCAGGTCATGTGCCTTCTTCGCGGCCCCGGCCCTGACCCCAAACCTGATCCCCTTCACCAAATTCTCAGCCCTCGTCGCCGATCTCGGCCCATCCGCAGCGACACTGGACCCGAGTTCAGGTGTCCTCCCTTCGTAGCCGGAAAAGTCAGACATCCAAGTCTCGGCGTGGAATTTCCAAGGGATGACCATCCCCCTCATCTGGTTTTCCTTTCGGAAACTCTTCTAACTGAACAAAAGTGTGTTCTTCTTTCACGGTCGATGGGTTTTTCAGACTTTCTTTGTGTCCCCTACTCTACTTCCCGGAGGGGTCTAGATTCTCCTAACCAGAGGGGTCTGGCCATGCTTTGGGTCTCGAGGATCGAGGTGGTTCTTATATCGTCATCTGAACATTATATCGACGTCGAGGTCTCAGCCCCGGGGCATAGAGATATGTGACTCACAAGCATCTATGGGGAGCCTCGCAGGGAGTATATGTATCACACATGGGAGATGATTCGTCGCCTCCATACTTTGACAAGGCCAAAATAGATATTGATTGGAGATTTTAATGGCAATCTGAACCGGAATGAAACAACGGGTGACGACACCTATCCTCTGAGTCTGATGGATGACTTTTTCTCAATGGTGGATGACCTGTATTTGGTCGACGTCCCAATGACGGGTCATCAATATACTTGGTTCCAGGGGCGCAGGCCTGATCAGATAATCCAATCCCGTCTAGATAGAGCTTTGGTTTCTAACTCGCTTTAATATTCCCTACAAGGCCTGGATTTCTGTAACATGGGAGTAACGACCTCGGACCATTGGTCGGTCCTTCAATCAATGGCTCAAAAAGTCCCTCACCGAGGGGCCCCGAAATTTATAGTTCAATCTCAACGGGTAAGGGATCCAGACTGTGGTTGATTGATTCAGGAGCACTAGGATAAGCACCCGTAAAGCTGATTGCTGAAGTAATGCACACAGTGGGTAAGACATTAAATGAGTAGGGTAGACATCACTTTCGGAAGAACATTAACCATATTAAATGGTGTCAGGGACGGATCGCTGAACTAAACGACAGATCGGATAGAGCCGGGGTGCATAGACGAGAGGCTATTCAAATCCAGTACGAAAAGACCTTAGGGGAACAAGAGGCGTTCTAGCGCCAACGGGCGAAGCAGTATTGGCTAGACGAGGAGGTCGCAATACGAAATTCTTTCAGACCGCTTGCTCCTACCGTAGACGGGTAAATACGGTGCTATCCCTCAGGAATGCTATGGGGACTCTGGTTACATGGGACGCAGATATTAGGGAGCTGATCGTGGACAACTTTAGGCAATTGTTTTGGTCTAGTCAGCCGGATCTTAGGGACTTCCCCATTCATCTCCCTTAGTGTATTACAATGGAGAACAATCATTCCCTTTTAGCCTCATGTTCGGACATGGAGCTCAAGTAGGCGGTGTTCCAAATGGGTCCAGATAAATCCCCGGGACCGGATGGCCTGAATCCACGATTTTACCAGCACTATTGGCCGATCCTATCAGAGGAAGTTATCTGCTTTATTCAGGAAGTGTTAGCGTCAAGGGGGTTTGAATAGACTTTGAACGACACTTCCATTATCTTGATCCCCAAAAAGTCAGACCCGGAGTTAGTGACCGATCTCCGCCCGATCGCCCTATGCAACGTGATTTTCAGGATTCTCTTTAAGGTCCTGGTGAACCGGTTGCGCCCCCTCCTTCATAGCGTTATTTCATAAATGCAAGGGGCCTTTATCCCAGACTGATGCAATCAGGATAATGTTCTTGTTGCTTTTGAGGTTATTCACTCCCTTCGCACGACAAGGAAATATGGGCTTCATGAATCTCAAACGGGATATGAGTAAGGCTTATGATAAAGTGGAATGAGACTATTTACTCAGTATTATGAACCAACTCGGATTTTCTTCGGAGTGGATAGAGTTAGTGTCTTGTTGTATGAAATCAGTGCAGTACACGGTCTCCTCTAGGGGGTAGGGAAATGCCTAAATTCACACCGTCACGGGGGACTACGCCAAGGGGGGGCCTTTGTCCCCTCATCTATTCTTTCTTTTTATGGAAGGCTTGTCCTTTTTATTGCGTCGGGCCCAAGAGGAGGGGAGGCTTCAGGGCATTCAAGTCGCGAGGGGAGCCGTAGAAATCTCAAACATGTTCTTCTCATATGACTGTTATATATTCTTTCAAGAAACGTCGGAGGATGCTAAAACCGTTAAGGATATTCTGGGTCTCTTTGGGCAGCTATCTGGACAGGTTCTAAATCTCGAGAAGTCATCGATCCTGTTTAGTAAGAATACCCCAACGGTGATCAAGCAGAGCTGTTGTCAAAAATTGGCTATTGAGGAGACGTCGGCGACATCAATGTATCTCGGGGTCCCCAATATGGTCGGACAGAACATAAATGCAGCGATGGCATACCTAGGGGACCGGATCATTAAGCGTATACATTCTTGGGACGAGAAACTCCTTTCACCGGTGGGTCGGGAAGTCATGATCCGATCAGTTCTTACATCTCTTCCAGTCTACTTTATATCTGTGTTTAAGGTACCCGCTAAAATTGTATCCCGAATTCACATAGCTCTGGCCCGTTTTTGGTAGGGGGTAAATCGAACCGGCCTATAATCTGGTATAATTGGGATAAATTGTGTATGCCAAAAGCGGCAGGGGTATGGCGTTTCATCATATGAGTGATGTAAATAAGGATCTTCTAGGGAAACAAGCGTGGATCTTAATTCATAAGCCCCACTCCCTGATGGCTCGTGTCTTGAAAGCGTGTTATTTCCCGAAAATAGGTCTTTTGGAAGTTACAATTGCATCTAATCCTAGCTTTACATGGGCTAGCATTCTATCCATTCAAGATATGCTCCGAAAGGGCAGAGACACTTTGATTAAGGGTACCCCATGGTTGCTGGGCCCTAATCATGTGATCACTTCGACCCGACCCTCGTTAGATGGGGCTCTGGTTGCAGGATTAATGACTCTGGGGATGTTATGTTGGGATGCTCCTTTATTAGCTCAGATGTTTCCTACGGAGGAGAGGGATCAGATACTTCAGGTACCGCTTTCTAGCCTTAGAACTAAGGACATTTGTTACTGGACTTCTGAGCGGATTGGACTCTATATTACCAAAGTCGGCTACTCTTTATTAGTAGGAGAAAGGCATGATGCGCGTCAGAACACAGCAACGGTGGCTTGGACAACACTTTGGAATATTCCTGTGCCACCTCGTCTTTTGATTTTTTTTGTAGAGATGTCTGACAGACACTTTGCAGGTCGTGACAAACCTAAACAAACGCTATGTTCCAGTTATGGCCTCGTGTGATATCTGTGGGCGAGTTTCCGAAACCATTGATCATCTGTTCCTAGAATGTGGGTTTGCGAAGACGTGTTGGACACAATTTGGGAGTCTGCCCTCTCAGATTCTTGGTTGTGGCTTTGTGCAGTAGTGGGAGGGGATCGAATCCGAGAGAACAAGAGATAAGGTGGCTGACATCTTATCTGCCCTCTGGGAAATATGAAAGGCCTGAAATGGGACTGAAATGGGGAGGGACGTCCCCGGCTGCGTTACGAGTGGTCTCAACTACGACAGCACACCTTACGGCATGGCTAGAAGCGAAGGCTGCGTTTGCTCCGATTAGGCCGCGAATCCCGGCCTAGCCGACTTAGTAGACTCGACCGCCTCCAGGCTCAACAATTATTAATGTTGATGGTGCAATCTTCCCGGATATAGACCAATCAACGTGGGGACTAATAGCAAGGGAAACGCATAGGACGGTCCAATTGGCAACTAATGGCCTTCTACCGGGTAGTTGGTCTCCGATTATGGTGAAAGCATGTGCCCTGGCAACTACTCTTCAGAATACGTCTGGGCTGGGAACTTTCCTCCCTATTTCAACACGAGGGGATTACCCTTCAATTTGTAAAACAACTGCGAACAAAGCTTCCCATTGGCTAGTACGGGAAGCTCGTTCAATGTCTGTTCTTCAGTGGTCGGGTCCTGTGCCTGACGCACTACAATGTATTGTTCAATATGAGATCTAATAGTATTTACAACTTTCAGTCCAAAAAAATTCCAGCCATTAGGTTCCTTTTTTTTGGTACTATAGTGTTTATGAGCTTCATCGTCCTGATGATAAAACTTAAAAGTCATGGTTATTCATTGTATTGATGATCTGTTGCTCCAGTTACTATGCAAGCCCCCAAGGAACTGCCATCTAATATGCAGTGCAAATTCCTCCTTCAAAGTGTTATTGCAGCAAGCATAACTTCGGACATGGTGTGATGATTTAACCACTTCATTTACTTTTGTTTCAGATTCTGTTTTTCTTCTTTATTCCCCAACCCTCTTGGGTTTTAACCTTTGTCCAAGTTAGAAACCAAATAATCATCATTGTTATTTATATTGTTTGTCTGTCACTCATGAATTCATTGCAATTGCAATTGCTAGTGGATTTGTTTCATGAAGATCCCCAGCTTCATTTTAAGGAGGAGGTTTGAGTTTGATGAATCCATTGATCAACGTCCCAGGTATCCAGATAGTTGGCTCCGTGTACTCTAACAATCTCACTCAACAGAGTTGGAAACAGCGTCACTCTCCACTTTTCCAATGCCTGCATTCCCAATTCACCCACGATCCATTTCTCGTACTCACACTGCAGAGTAAGTGCACCCATATCCATATCAATTCCAATTCATTAACATAACAACACATATATCTCTCTATATGTTGATGTTTACTGTCGAGTGAAAGAGTAGTAGACAGATAGATACATACCTGGGGTGAAAGCTTATGAGTGCAGCTCTTGGGGATCCCAACCTCCTCCAATTGCTCGTAGAAACCCCGAATAGAATCCTTCATTTCTTCTTCCCCAGGCAATGCCACCTTACCGGATAAAACCTTTGCAACCCATTTCGATTGCAACTCCATCATTACTGTGTTTGCTGTCTACATAATCAAAGCTCAAAACTCAAGCTATCTCTGGAATTCCCAACATATTCATTCTTATGTTTGTAGATATAACACGGTTGGTATGATATACGATATACTTACAAAGTGAGGTAGTCCCACAAAAGAAAGGCGAGGAGCCAACTTTGGAGGGAAAACATGTTGGTAGAGAGGCCCGACCCGACCATCTTCAACCTTCACTATCCCACTTGTTCTGAGGAATGGAATGTGGTATTTATACCTGCTCAATTTCAACAGTCAACTTAGTTAAGGAAAAGTTTGTACATGATCGTCAATCCATGTATATATTTACCCAGTACAGTGGATGATGGCATCTGCATAGATGGACGACCCATCTTCAAATTCCAGCTTACCGTCTTGGTGAGCACATTTGATCTGTCGGAAACATTGTGTGATTGAATCAAATAAGTAGATTTCATTTCAATAAAAGAGCTTGTTGTTTGAATTACCATTGGGTGCTTGGAGAAAGGAGCAGAAGGGTACATCAAATCCACCAACCCAGTTTGGGTTCTGGAGGCTTGATGAACTTGTTTGGTCACTGATGACACATCTCTGATGATATCAAGTGCACTCGGTCCATTCCCAATCACTACCACTACCTGTTTAGTGTTTCATTATCTATAAATTTCCCTTTATTGTTTACAAATATTAGTGGAAATGTGATGTTTTAGGACAAACCTGATCCTTAAATGGATCCGGAACCCGAAAGTTATGGCTGTGTACTTGCAGTCCTGGCCAGAGATCCCTGCCTAAATACATGTTTACAGTAGCAACTCAGACATTTTTATTTTCATGGTTCAATCAGTTGTGATTCACTGGTATTAAACAACATGTACAATGTATCTCGTGTCGATTACACTATTGTAGTTGTAATTGTAAATGCCCTATTAAAGGGTTGTGTTCAGGTGCATTTTTGATGTTTTTATCAACAATAAAGAAAAATTCATGACTGTTGTCCATTTTGTAATTACAATATATTTTTTTTATCTGTTTCATTTTTGAGAAGAAATGATAGTATTATCAATTAAAGCATTCAAATGATCACAAAATTGTTCTCATCATACAACCAAGAAACTAGACTAATAATGCAAAACAATAACTAAAAAATAAATGTTGCTCTGGACATAGGGGTGGTCGAAGGGTGAAATATGCAGTAGCATCCGAAGATACCGATACAGCATGCTCCAACCAAAAGGCACTGATCGAGCGGACCAAGTGAAAAGTTTATAGTGGTGGACCGGTACCTCCCCCAGTAAGTCAGTGTGCGTCGTCCTCCCTTGATTGATACTTGTAGGGCTCCTGAACGCGGGAGTGCTGACCCCGGACTGGTATGGGAGAATCCTGTCGACTGTTGGTGGTATCGTCGCTACCAGTCTGCCAGGGAGGTGGTGCCGTCGACCGACCCCTCCCTAGGACCCCAAGGACTCATTCCTGGAGGCGGGGGTGCTTGTGGCCCCCCGTCGCTGCTGTGTATGACGCCATATCGTATGCATTGGACTGCACCTGTCGACCCGGCCCCATTCCTGCCCGGGGCAGCCAGGCCAGCCCATCTTGCCAGACCCGATGGCCATCCGCGAACAGGCCCCGGCCCAGGCCCTTGTCTCCACCACCTCGGCCCATCCCATCACTCGAAACCCTAGCCGAGTCTCGCGCCACCTCCTTCCCCTTGCTTCTCCTCTACGCCAACACCACCGACAACATCGCCGACGATGCTTCCTTATCCGACGACACCACAACCGGCAGGAGACCATCCCCCTCCCTGACGGGCTCCTCCGTGCCGACCATCTCCGTTCCCGGGAGCAACGTCCAACAAAACTTACCCCCGGTCTCCTTTGAACCACCACCCACCTTTTTGGTTGCAGCCCCTTCGTCGGGGTTCGTCGCATGCCCCGCTCCGCCGTGTGGTACCAACCCCCCACGTCCCGACCCTCCTCCCCCGACCTCTGGGCCGAGAAGGTTATCGGGGCAACACTCATCCCGCACGACGGCAACGACTCTACCGATGTGAGCGTTCCCCCCTCCATGGACACCGTCTACGTCGCCGATCTCGCATCCTCACATACTTCCCACTCCTGCACTGCACCATTAGACACCATGATCACTATAGAAGGAGGTTGTATCTTGCACTCTTGACTTCAAAAATTAAGGAATAAAGGCTCACACCGACCACCAGAGACTCGGCCTCTACTACTCCACGGTCAATTAGTGTACGTATGAGTCACACGTTTTAAAAAATGATCGTTAGCTTAGCCAAGGTTCCGATTTTTTGAAGAAGAAATATCAAAACCAAAATTTTTGCGACGGTAAACTTTCTGGAATTAATAATAAATCAAAATATTTGTTTCCTATAAATGCTACGCAGTTTTCATACTCTCATCACAATCGATATTTGTATCTCTTTGAATTAAAATATCTTTTTTAACATATAAGTGTTAGTTTTATTGATAATGATACGAAGAAGGAAAACACATATATGAAATGAGAAGAAAATGTGAGCCAAAGTCTAAACTCATAGGTTCTTAACGCGATCCCTATAACTATTATACTTGAGAAATAGAGCGCAACGCCTCCTCTCCTATTCTAGGGTTTGGTGTTTTGCGATTGCTTTGGTCTCCATGGCTTTTTCGAGCAAGGTGGAAGACGGAGAGCATGGCGGCAATGAGGGCGTCCACTGGGGACCCCATCTGTCGGAGGAGTATGGTTCGGAGAGGGAGTCCGACGTCGGGGCGGACCGTCCGGAGGAGGAGCCGGAGGAGGATTCATGGCAGGAATCCAAGCCGGTGGTGGAGGTCGTCTCTGGGACGGGGCCGGTGATGGGGACGATGCCGGGTTCGTCTGAGATGCGGTCGCTGCCTGGTACGTGGTTGATGGAGGCTACGGGGGAAGCTGCTGGGACGTGGCCGGTGACGGGGGCGGAGTCAGGTACGCCGGTGCTGGATGTCACGGGGGAAGGCGACCTGGTGGTGTCGGAGGGGGCCTATACGAGATGGGCGGAAGGGACGTTGGGGCTCCGGTTCTCGGCTGGAGAAGAGGAGGGTTGGGTTCCGGGGGGGGCGTCTTCGGTCAGAGCCTGCGTGTCTCCGCCGTACGCCAGCGAGGGGACCTCGTCCCCAGCGACTGGGGAGTGGGTTGGGACGTGCAACGGGGAGGGAGAAGGCTTGGGTCACCGGCGACGGGGACATGGCTCCTCTCCACACGGTGGTGCATGTGGAGAAGCAGAACCCGATCACCGTCTCTTTGGAACGAGCGAGCTTGCCGGAGGAGGTGCTGGTGGAGACGCCGGAGCAGTTGGCTTGGCGGCGAAGCAAAGGGAAGGGAGTGGCGGCTATGGAACCGGGTAGGGTTGATAGGGATTCGAGTAGGGCTGCTAGGGTACCGGGTTTGGATCGTGGGTTCATGGGTGACGCTCGATGGGCGACTACGCTGGGTCAGAAATCAGTTTGGGCCCAGGGTGGGGGAGGAGATGTGGCCTGCTGGGCCGCGAGGTTTGGGGAAGGCCGGCAGTCTGTGGAGAGGCCATCTGGATTGGGCGACTGGGGTGGGAAGGATACCAGGCCGAGTCAACAGGGAAGGGGGGGACCGACTCCGTCCCAGGCAGGTAGGACCTACCCGTCCACTAGGGTTCAGGGGGATGACCCACACCGAGGATGGGGTCGTCCCTCGGGGGAACAAATGGGGTGCTTGGACTACCAGATGGGTGCTATGCGGATTAAGGAGGTAGTAGTGTCGATGCAGGAGGTCACGGGCCAGGGGAACCTGTGTAGGTTTGCCTTGGCGGCAAAGGTCTTGACTTCTAAGACCATTGATGCAGGTGCATTTTAACACATAAAAGAGCCACTTTTTATCGAGTTATAAGGACTTTCAGTCCTGATTTTCTATCATATATTTAGTTTATCATGAATAATTGATTTTATCGATATGTTAGGTGTTTTGATGGATTTTCGGCGTATTTTGGGTGTTCTGTGCTTGTGGACCGTCAAGAGGGTTGATTTTGGTTTCTTCGAAATATACTCATGACTGGTCTTGTTTTGTAGGTCTTGAAAAGAGGAATTTTTTGGTGCAAGAACGAGATCAATCGGAGCTCAAACGAAGCCGGAGCGAGCCAAATAGCGAAAAAGGAACAAAAAGGAAAGTCCATCAGAAGCAGACACGTGGCGCCGACCAGCCCAGCCGCCAGAGCTCCCGGGCGCGACACGTGGCGCCGCCCTCAGCCGCCAAATTCCCTGCGTCCGCCACCTGTCCCAGCCGGCCCCGCCTTGTCCGCGTGGCACGCCCTCGAGCTGCCACCTGTCCTCCACCCAGCCACCACACGCCCACGAGCTGCCACCTGCCCTTCACCAGCCGCCACTCCCCATCTCTCGACACCTGTCCACCCCTTCAACTCCTCCACTCCTCTGCAGCCGCGTGTCCCACCATCAGTGCCAACCCTACTCTTCAATCAATTGCACAGCCGCCAGGAGGAAGGGAGGAGTTTTGATTTTTTTTGTTGTTTTGGAGAGAGAACCATTTTTTTTGGAGCAAGAGGGAGCACGGGAGGGAGCCGAACCAGGGAGCTCTTGAGCTTTGATTTTTATTTTTTTTTCTTTCTTTTTCTTCTTACACACAACCAAAGATATATACACTCTTGATAATTAATTTTAAAGGAGATGTTATAGAAAGAGTTATTTATTTTCTGATTTTATTTGGAGAGATTTTGGGGAACACAAGAGGAAGCTTCATTGATTTGAGAGGGATTTGAGCCAAGGGTGTCATTGTTCTTGGAGAAAATTCATCTTTAGGAGAGTCTCTTGGTGCTTCTACACTTGGATTTGTTGCCAACACAAGAAGCTCAAAGCTAGGGTTTGGAAGAAGGGGAAGAGCAACCATTTTGTCAATTAATTGTGGTGATTGTATCTAAACCTTCTCTCTAATTCTCATTATGAAATCATTTACTTGTTGGTTCAAACCTATGTCATTGATTATCATGAACAACTAAACCCCCAAATTTCTAGGGTTTTGGATGATTAGAGTAGGGATTTCCATGTTTTAAATGCTTTCAATTGTTGTGATCGTTGAATTGTTTTAGTGTTTATGATCGATTTGTGCTTAACGCTTTATCTCCCGGGTAGGCTTGATAATTGATTTGAATTAGAATTTAACGCTTGAAAGAGGAGACTTCTAATTAGTCTAAAGTCGATCATAAATTGGATTTAAACCCTAGCTAGAACTAGCGGGGTTAATACAATTGCAATAGCTATAGGCTTGGTTGGTCGAAAGTTAGAAGTTGTCATAGAGCTAAACGCTTTGGGTCTTCCTACATCGTGATTCGAAAGAACTCGGTGGTTAGATTCCATTAGGGTCCGAATCGTTCGAAAGAAGTTAGGACTAGAGTTGAGATGACTCGTTGCCTCTAAATCAAGTCTTCATCACAACAATCGAGTATTTTTGACTTTATGGAATGAACTCTATGAACCCGATATCCTAGAAATTTCATCATTTGATTCAAGAAGTTAAGAATTCTCGGTTTCGTGCTACGAGTGCTCTACTTGATTTGCATTACTTGTTAGTTTATTTTAGAAGCATAAAAACCAACTTTTTATAGAAATAGCTTAGCTACAAGCTTAGAATAGTAAGTGTTTGTTTATTGCTCCTTTGGGCTCGATATTCCGGACTTCAAATCCGATTACTACTTGACGGCCGGTGCACTTGCCGTGCTCAAGTTACCATCTACTAGCAGTCTGTTGTTGCACGAATGGAGGATGTCTGGGGAATGAAAGTCGAGGCCAAACCGTTGGAGGGGGGCTGGTAGCTTTCTTCTTCAAGTCTGCAAAGGAGAGGGACCGGGTCTTAATGGGGGAGCCATGGTCTTTTTGGGACTCTCTGGTCTTGTTCAAGGATCTGCGGGCTCACATGCATGTGTCGGATCTCCAATTCCACCAGTTATCGGTTTGGGCGCGTGTCTCGAATCTGCCAGTCGGAGCCTGGACGAGGGATGTGGGCTTTAGAATTGGCAACATGCTGGGGGTGTGCCAAGGGGTAGATGTGGACAAGAAGGGTCTCTGCTGGGGAGACTTTATGAAGATCCGAATACGGGCAGATATTCGGATTCCGCTGTAGAGCCAACTCTGGTTTCGGCTGTCGGTCTCTCAGGTACGCACTCGTCTGCATATCTCGTATGAATATTTACCTGAGCACTGCTTTGGATGTTGTTGTGCGGGGCATCTCTTCCCGGTCTGTCCGGTCGTGGGGGGTGTTCGGGGGTCCTCCCTAAAGGCCCCAGGGGACCCGAGATCGGCGCTAGAAAAGGCAAAACATGGGAAGACCGTCCCTGGAACAAATTGGACATATTTGAGTGGATCACGGAAGGGTGGTCAGTCCAAGGTACCACCAAGAACTCCGCCAAGGAGAGAGGACATGGGACGCTAGGGTCAGCAGGATGTGGAGGAGGAGGTTACACCATCAGAATGGTTTCCACGTCGGCCGACGCCCTCGTTGTCGGGAAATAAGAGGGCTGAGAGAGACGGGGAATCAGCGGGGGATGAAGAATCAGCGGCGTCGAATGAGGCATCTTCAGCAGCGACGGGGGGCTTCAAGCACCCTCGCCTCAAAGAATGAGTATGGAAGGGGCCGGGGAGGGTTTGGTCGACTGTACCTTCTCCCTGGTGTATAGGTGGCAAGGGTACCACCAACAGTTGATGTATTACTTCCCTACCACTTCGGAGTCAGCAATCCCGCGTTCAGGAGCCCTACCACTATCAGTCAAGGGAGGACGACGCACGCTGACTTCCCGGAGGAGTAATTGGTCCACCACCGGTTGTTTATCCTCTGGTCTGCTCGATCAGTATCTTATGGTTGTAGTGTACTGTATCGGTGTCCTCGGACGCTACCGCAGTCGCCCCCCTCCGACCGTCCTTATGTCAAAGAGCAAAATTTATTTCTATGCTTATGTCTTTCGATTATTGTTAGTTTGGATCCTTTGTATGGTGTGTTTGACTTTCGGAAGCACCAGAATGCTATCTATTAATAATACCAGTGTTTCTCAAAACAAAATTATACTTGAGAAATTCAAGAAAAAAAATCTTATAGGTGGCTTTTCTACGGCTTAGGATAGTTATTTTCTGACTCAATCTGAAAATATCTCATATACGTATAATAATAAATGAAAACAAAACCATTAAAATTAGAGAGCACGATTATATGAATCAAGACACGATGAATTTAATTGAACTTATGTAGTAAAGATAGAGCAAATACCAGGAAACTGAGCTATCTCCGGCTCTGTGTATTTACCGTTGCAGATAACCACCGCATCAAATATCTCCACACCGGATTCGCCGCCGGTTCTCCGCCACTCCACCGCCCAATTGTCACCAGTCAACGGTTCGACCCGCACCACTTCGTGCCCGAGCCGTAAGAGATCCACCAACCCGAAATCTCGAGCAAACTCGTTGAGAAAACGGAACACCTCTTCGTGGCCCGGGAATGTTCTCGGGTCACCGGATCCGTCCTTCCTCGGCAGTAGCGGGTAGTCCAAGAAGCCCATGAGCTGCCTGGGAAGGTTGACCCGGAGTGATCGATACATGCTGGAGTGGACCACTTCCCGGTTCGGGTCGAGACCCAAGGGGTCCGAGTCGACCCGTGGATCGTAAGCCCATACGCCTCCAACTCGGTCGGTCTTCTCGAAGAGGACGACCTGGTGGCCTTCCCTCTGAAGCTCCCGGGCGGATGACAATCCGGCGTAGCCAGCTCCGATCACCGCTACTTTCATTCTCTCAATTGAGAAGACAGATTTATAACAGTTTGAAAATTGAATTGGGCAATAGAGGCACTGATTATATATACATATATGTGAAGTTTGAACACTGAAATTTGAAATTCATGCATCTTAGTAAATTCTAATATTAAATTAAGAAAGTGGATTGCTTTTATTTGATAAAACTTTTCTTTATTTATATTGAAAACAAGAAGAGTGCGGATAATACGTTGATATTTCTCCTCCAATAGAAAATGAAGTTGAACATTATTTGATGATGAATACAAGAAACTTAGAAAATACGTGACTGTGACTTTATAATGAAAAAACAAGTATGAAATGGAAATGCTGGAAAGGGAAACACGCGACAATTTCAAACAAGGAACTATCAAATTGTCTGCTTGTATCAACGAGGTGGGTATGTTGTGATAGAAACGAGTAATAAAATTTTCTCTCCCTGTTCACAAAACCCTTGCTTTGCTACAGAGTCGCCGCCCACCCTCCTTCTCGGATCTCGCCGGTGATGGTCAGGACCTTGGTTCTGGTTGTTGCCGGCGAGGGTTCTCCTTGCTCGTCCTCTTTCCCCGCTTCCCTTTCTAGCCACTTTTCCCTCTTCACTCCTACTCGTCGAGTTCGTTCCTCCGACCATCTGGCACCGCTTCAGCTTTCGACTGCTGCTCTTTGTGGTTTCTTCGGTTAGACTTCTCATATTCATGGTGGGAGATGTTTCTCAAGCGAGATTCATGGTGGATCCTGTCTGAATCGGAACCGTTCAGAGACTGTTGTTATTGGGGCTTGTCCTCTTGCTGCCTTTTCAGATCTCTTGACTTCTCCTTTGTGGTTGGTTTCTTTGGTGGACCGACTTCCTTTCTTCGTGGGAATAGTTCCCTGGCGGGATTCTCTGAGATTGGCAAAGCTCACTGGGAGATTCTTTGGGTTTGACTGGGCTTCCCCCCTCGCTGATCCCCTCATGGACGAGTTTGGTTTATCAGTTTATGGTATGGCTTGTCTTTTAACACCTCTCCCTTCATTCATCACTTGTTCCTACCTCCTTTCAATTAGTCTTATGTTCCCTATGTCCTGTTGAGGACGGGGCTTCACGGTTGGTGCTGGCCAATGTGGAGTGGTTAAGCCTATGGCTTGTGTTGAAGAATTTTTTTGATTAGGTTGTGTGGGTTGGAAGTGTTTGTTTGAAGGGTAGGGGCTGTTTTTGTCTCAGCTCCCTGTTTTGGGCATTTTCCGGTGTTGGCCGGTGGCAAGACACCACTTTGGTATCTTTGGGCTGGTGGGGGTGTTTTTGGTTGAGGACCTTTGGGGGAGCCTTTGGCAGCGTCTGTGGTGCTGGGTCTGGTGTTACTGTTACTGTCCGGTGGAGGATCTGGTTTGTGTGGTCGGTGTGCCCATCTGGTTCGATGTTGGTCTATCGAGAAGTACAACTTATGGCTCGAGGGTAGATCGAAGCACAAGATCGTCTGTTTCTCATTTGTTGATTATGCCTATTGTGCTTCAGTTTCTTGTTTTTGTGTTCTTAGTGTGTGGATTTCTGGCTATTTAGAGTTTGTGGTTTCGGTTTGTATTCACCCCTGGTTGGGATCTGGTCTTAGTATCAGGAAAATCTAGCTACTCAGAGTCTTTGTAATCTGGTTTGTTTCACCCATAGTTGGGTTGTTAGTTGTGTATGGTTACACTTGGGAGGTACTCTCCTCCTCTCTCTTGAATCTTTCTCAGATTCTAGAGAGCATAAATAAATTCACTTGCTTCTTCAAAAAAAAATTGCATGCTTGTACTTGTATTTAAGAGCATCGACTACGGCGGAATAGAAACGAGAGGAGCTGGTATTTTTGCAAACGCCGGCAGACTTGAACATGATGAGGCTAAAACAGTAAGCTTTTTGGATGAAGCAAGGTTACAGTCGCAACAAAACATCCAAGGGGTTGTCGTTTTCACTTGTTTTCCCTTTTTTGTGATTTAAATATTAATACTATAAGTATTACTTTAAAAATATTCATAAAATCTAAATATTCCCGTTTTTTTGAACGATGGTGCAATCTTACTAATATCGATATTGATTACATTATCTAGCCTCGGGGAACAGACTCTCCGACCTCTAGAAGATTAGTACTAGAGAACAATGGTTCACTGACCCTTGTAGTATCACCGTCACACACGGTATTTTGACGTCCCTTGGGCAATGAGATCCTTTGAATATTAGAACCGTCATAGACAGTATGTTGACGCCCCTTGGGTACTGAAAGAAGACGGTGAGGGGGAACAGGGTACCAGAGAAACTGCGGGACCTCGACGGTAATGGTGATGGTGGGAGGCAAAGCATCGCCTAGGGACCCCTCCTAGGGCCAATCCCTAGAGCACTAGATTCCTGTCGTCATTGACCCTGGAAAGACGAAGACAGAAAAAATAGAAAAGACCCATTCGATTAGCTAGATCCAGAATCGAGAGAGGGGTCGAGGAAGAAGCGGTGGTGAAGGCCAGGAAGGAGGCGGTTTCAGAGACGAAAGTGGCGCCTTCAGAGGCGGCGACGGCGGCGGAGGCCAGGGAGAAGGACGCGCCGGTGGATTCAGCGGCGACGGGGGCTGATCGGGAGAGATGACACGATACCTCAAAGGCCCAGGTGAAGGCGCAACCACAGGTGTAATAACCACTCCCGGTCAACGCCAGTCAAACCTGCGAAAAACAGGAAAATTTTAAAAATTTAAGACAGACACTTAATTGAACTTAAAATGACCCCGAGAGTCGTACCAGACTTAAGTTGACCCTGTTATTGACCAAAGTGAGTTCCGGGGGACTCAGAGCAACTTTATGATCGTTTTGGGAAATGTTGACTTTTCGTTGTAAAAGTCAACCGAGCGACGTTTTGGTCCATTCGAGGACCTTTTTGGATCCAAAAAGCTTAGTCGTCGTCGCAGCGGTCTTAGTTGAGCCGTTTCCTTGTAGCCCGCCAAGTTTCGTAATTTCTTGGGAAAAGTGCCCGTTCGGGGCCCGAAACGTCCGAATTTCGCGAATCTGATTTGAAATATATCTAATAGATATTTTCCTTAAAAGGTGTGGGACCCACCTTGCCACTTGTCAAGCAAGTGGTGGTGTGAGGTGTGGGACAAGGCAAGGAAGACTACTTTAGGTGTTAGTTTGCATTTACGTATTAATTTGTTTTTTTTATAAATAAAACAAAAGGGAAAGAAGTTGGTTTACACGTCCATTTCAAAAAAAGAAGAGAAAAATTGGCTTTTAGAGAGAGAAAGGGAGATAGAAGAAGGAGAGAAGGAAGAGAAGGCTTGGGAGGTCTTGGTCACTATTAACGTCATCTCCACCCTTGGATCGTCTCAAAGTGAAGAGATTCAAGCTCACCTCGTCTTCCTCTACGGTATACACCAAACCAATCTTCGATTTTTCATTTTCTAAATTTAGGTTTTGGTTTGAAACTATTAGTTTAAGGTTTTTTTGATGTTGGGGGAGTGTTGGAGACGTTTTGGAGGTGTTTGGAGGTGAAATTTGACGTTTTCCGGTGACCGGAAGCTCGGGAAGAGCTCTGGCCACCGTGGGTGGTGGCCGACCGGCCATGGGGTGGCTGGCCGGAGCTGGGACCAGCCACCACCATGGTGGCCGCACCCCAATTTAAACCCTAGGGCCCACGGCCAAGTTGGGCTGGGTGGGGCCCACGTGCTCGGGTTTTGTGTTCGGGTGGTTTAGAACGTTCCCCGGACCATTTATCCATAACCGAATCGAAATTTGGATTTAAAATGCGAAAGTTGTAATTATCGGGTTTAGAAACTTTAAACGTTAATTAATTGACTCGGAAGTCGGAATTCAATTCCGTCGAGTGCCTAGGAACCCTTGAATTATTCTCAGACCGTAGAAACGAAAACCGGGAATTTTCGGAGCCCCGGAAGGGCGTTTCCAAAACCCGGGAAAATTCGCCATGTCAGGCGAATCGGGCCTTTACGGGTCCTTTATCAACAATGTCGAGTGATTGGGAAGTTTGGGAGTGATCGACATTGTCGGGGTTAAGTTTGGGCGTTAAGTTTATCGAATTTCGGTTTATTCCTGCGAGTTGTTAAGTGCCTTAAAATTGTGTTCTTTAGATCGTGCTGCGGGCCGAGGCAAAGGGAAGCTGGGTGAGTGACTGAGATCACACCGGAGCTCGTTGGTTGACTTTTGGAGAACACGCACGAGGTAGGGAAAAGTAGCCGGATCTCGGCCCTGACTAGGGAAAGTTAACAGTAGCATTGCATGTGACACCGGGGTGTCGTGGGTTAAGTATGTTTATCGAATATTAGAAAGGCATGATACGGGAACGTAGCGATCATTAGAAAAGCATGTGACACTTAGTAGTGTCGTAGGAGCAGTGAACTTATCGATAATAGAACTACTGGAGGCATATGACCATGCCCGAAGGTTGATTGCGAACTTATCGAGATTAGGAGTACTAGAGGCATATGACCATGCCCGAAGGTTGATTGCGAACTTATCGAGATTAGGAGTACTAGAGGCATATGATCATGCCCGAAGGTTGTTTGTGAAACTGTTGATTTTAGAACTATTGGAGGCATTGTTTATGCCGGAGGTTGATTGTGTGTAGTTGTGTCTTGGGTGGCCATGAGAGCCCGTGTTACTGCTGTGTCTTGGGTGGCCATGAGAGCCCGTGTTACTGTTGTGTCTTGGGTGGTCGTGAGAGCCCGTGTTACTGTTGTGTCTTGGGTGGCCATGAGAGCCCGTGTTTTACTGTTGTGTCTTGAGTAGCCATGAGAGCCCGTGAGTTACTGTTGGTGTCTTGGGTGGCCATGAGTGCTCGTGGGGTTGTTGAACCCGTGTCTCTACTGTTGGTGTGTCTTGGGAGGCCGTGAGTGCTCGTGGGGTTGTTGAACCCGTGTCTCTACTGTTGGTGTGTCTTGGGAGGCTGTGAGTGCCCGTGGGGTTGTTGAGCCCGTGAGTTACTATTGGTGGTTTTGAGAGGCCATGAGTGCCCGTGGGGTTGTTGAGCCCGTGAGTTACTGTTGGTGGTTTTGAGTGGCCGTGAGTGCCCGTGGGGTTGAGCCCGTGGGTTACTGTTGGTGTTTCTTGGGAGGCCGTGAGTGCCTGTGGGGTTGTTGAGTCCGTGTTTTATGGTTGGTGTCTTGGGTGGCCATGAGTGCCTGTGGAGTGTTGAACTTGTGTTGTTGCTGTTTGTTGAACTTTGTTTGTGATTGTAATTGTGGTTACCTGAGGTTGTGGGACCGCTTCATGAACGGGGGTCCTCGATCACACGCGTTTGCACGTTCAGACGGGGTAGGGGGCCCGCCCGTCAGTAAAGGGGTCCTGGCCGCGCGTGTGTGGTTCGGGGTTGTGAGTGTGACAGGTCGACCGCCTGGCCCGACTTTGTGTCGGGGAAGCGCGTGAGAGAGAGAGGTTACTGAGACAGGTCGACCGCCTGGCCTGAGTGGTTCGGCAAAGCGCGTGATTGAGGGAGGTTACTGAGCAGCTGGTATGCGATCCTTTGTGATCTTGTTTGGTGTGCGATCCTTTGTGATCTTGGGTGTTGCGTGGTGGTCTTTTGAGTCCTTGGAAGAGGTCGTGATCGTTGTGTCGGGTCTACTTTACGTGTCAGAGTGTTGAGTCGGTCAAGGAAGGTAACAGTGGGCGTGTGTCAGTCGGAGTACTTGGGTTGGGGATAATGTTCCCCGGTGTTGAGTTTATTGTTGGTGTTACCGACATTGTCTGCTAATTATGCCGTAGTCAATATGTTATCCGTGGTGGTGAGCGAACGCTCACCCCTAGCTGCTTTTCCTACAGGTACCGGTCGCAGGTTGGACTAGGTGAGCTTCTGAAGCTTGAAGAGCTAGGAGCGGGATTCTGGGTTTTACTTTTGAGTCTAGTGACGGATACCTTGTTTTGTCCACTTGTTGGGACTTATTTTGAGTTGTAAATATTATTTTGATGAACAAAGGGTGATTTTAAAGTGATTTATGGAAAATGTTTTCAAATGGTTTATTGTTTCAAAACGTTCACGTCCCGAGTTCGGTTTACTGAAATTGGGGCGTGACACTAGGCAACACGCCGCCCGAAACAGGAACCAGAGCAAGGTCGTGGTAATCCCGGGAATTCGGCGAACTAGGGTTCGAAGGGAGAGGGACAGGGCCATTTCGTGGAGTAGAAGCAACCCAAGGCCGGGAACGCCATGACAACGGAGAAGAGAGATTGAACCTACGCCGGGAAAGGTGGAGGCAACATTGCGATGAGACGCGGCAGGGAGGGGCTGGAACCCTAGGTTTGTCCTCCATTTAAATAGTTTCTTTGTTTTGCTTCTTTTATTATTTTATAATTCAGATATTCATAAAATTAATTAGAAAATATATATAAAAACTTGATATCCCATATTTTTTTATTCTTTTTTATTGTTTTGTAATTAAAACATTTCTCCTTAGTATTAATTAAAAAATATTTATACAATCTGTATAGATTATAAAAATATGAAATTAGTTTATTTTTAATTGTATTTTATACTTATATTTCTGTGTAAATAGAACTATATATTTTAGTTAATAAAAAAAGTGTATTTTAAGATTCTTCTCAATTTTCAAAACACTCCTTTCTCCCAATCTATTTATGCCTTCGTCGACCACTTTGAGCCGTCTCTCCTCCCAAACTCGTCATCTACCACGGATGCATCCATACTCGCCAGCCTTTGCCTTAATGTTTCGTCTGTCGGTTTGACGCCAAAACGCGGCCTGATCAGTCTATTAGGGCTTCTGGATCATCTCACAAGGTGGCTCTAACGCCCTCTCAACTAACTGACGCTTATTGCCACACGAAATGGCGTATCCCCGTCCCGCTACCCACCCTACCCGATTGGAACCACGAACTCAACCTCCACGCTCTTAGATTGTTCCGGTCACTGAAGGGGACCTCGGTCCCCTTTGGATCTCCACTCCTGCCGACATGGACGTAGGGAACCAGGGTCCGATCAGGGCATGCCCAATGACTATGATCCCGCCCAACCCGTACCATCGCCCTCCCATTCACGGGACCCGATCTCGGAAAGACCAAGCCATTGTACGTTGCGATGAAACGCGAGATCGGACGCCCAATCCGAGATCACGAGACGCCCAAGACCGTTGCTCCTCCTCCGGTGCTCCTCACCAATGGTAGCCAATCCACCACTATGAATGCACCTTCTTTGAGCCCACCATGGCTGGATCGGAATTTGAGTCCGCCATGGTTTGATCGGAGGATCATGTCCCTAACCAGGCGCCACGGACCACGACGATGCTTATGTGACTTTGGGTGACACTAGACACCCACCCGTACGAATATACGGAGCTTAGGAGACAACAGAATCAAGGGACTGCACAACCACCGAAGCCTATCTAGAGGGCAAGACAAGAAAAACCTTGCTGGTACCCATCCCCCTAAGGCCACGGAGCCTCCCCCTTCGGTCCAAGGACCGGTAGAGCCTCGATGGTATGTCTCCTCTCCAAGGATGAATGGTTCCGAGACCCCTACCCAAGATACTATGGAGTCCACAGACACTTCGACGGTAGATGGCCCCGAAGGGATAAGAGCGAGGCACGGTCATCTGTCTCACGGGTCGCCATGAGTCGTTCAGGGCACCTCAGGGTGTCACAAATGAGCCACAACCCAGTCTTAATTAATTAGAATCGTTTTGATTCCCAGCGTCCTCCTTCCCCGACACAATCCTTGACCGTCTGGTGCGACACACCAGTATCGATCAAGTCGATAGGAACACGACTAGAATAGGGAACGACCCCTACACTCTCTTTGGACCTATCCGGGTGATTAGATATAGGATCAGTGCTTCGACCGCCACAGAAGTTGTATCTCATTCTAGTTCAGTTAACTATAAGTATGCACGATCTTTACGGCTTTTCCACTTTCTATTAATAAAAAGCTCGTTTCTTATACTAAAAAGATATTTTGACTAATACAATATATTATTTATACATGTATTTTCTTTGAAGTGTAATATAATTTTAATTATGTTTATTTTTAAAAGGGAAATTTTGATTTTAACACCCTACCAAACATTTTAATTCAAAATGATACCCTAACATAATTTTTTTGT
Source organism: Erodium maritimum (assembly GCA_963921825.1). NCBI lineage: Eukaryota > Viridiplantae > Streptophyta > Magnoliopsida > Geraniales > Geraniaceae > Erodium > Erodium maritimum. Next base: position 117,390,876 of record OY997588.1, read on the forward strand.
ACTTTCATACCTAAACTAAACATTTAATAACACTTTTGTACTCAGTCGTTAACTTCCTGTTGGTTTTGGATGGAAAAAGTAAAAAGTCCATAATAGCCCTAACTTTCAGTCAAATTTTCAAAGGCATGCTATTGAATTTTCAGAACTTAAAAATGAGTGAAATGACAATAATACCCTTCATTACCATTCAAATTTTCAAAATATGTCGTTTATTTATTTTTAAATTAGATTTATTATTTAAAAATCAAATTTCAATTTTAAAAAATCAATTTTATTTTTATAAATTCAGTTTTTATTTATAAAAAATCAATTTTTATTTTTATAAATTCAGTTTTTATTTACGAAAATCAGTTTTATTTTCAAAAATTCTGTTTTTATTTAATAAATTCAATTTTTATTTATGAAAAATATTTTTATTTTTAAAAATTCAGTTTTATTTTTATACATTCAGTTTTTATTTATAAAAAAAATATTTTAATTTTTTATATAAATTCAGTTATTATTTATGAAAATCATTTTTATTTTCTAAGATTCGGTTTTTATTTTTATAAATTCAGTTTTTATTTATGAAAATCAATTTTATTTTCTAAAATTCTATTTTTATTTTTATAAATTCAGTTTTTTTTTAAATTCAGTTTATCATTAGATATTCTTATCATTTTGATACTCGGACACTCAGTTTAGTTTTTTCAGTTTCATACCCACACTTGCTACAACAACATTTGCTTCATCATCATCATTCATACACCCACACCTGCTTCATCGTCACCGTTCCATGGAAATCAAAATTTAAACTTAGTTAATCTCTGTCTTGAAGTCTGGTTCACCAATCCCAGTTCGTCGGAGCTCGAAAAATATGAAGCCACGAGCTCGATTGAACTTCGTGGCAGATCTGGTCGGAACCCCTTCCACGAGCTCGTCTTCCGGCCACGCCTCGCCGCTCCCCACCTCGGATTGAACTTCGTGCGTCTGAGCTTCTTCTCTGCCTTAGATTCTCGAGCTTGGCGAGGGGACCAAGGAGGCTGAGGTGAGGTGAGGGTGGTGGTCGGAGGAGGTTGAGGTGAGGGTGGGGGTCGGATGTTGTGGCTGAGGTGAGGTGTTTCAGAGGAGGCGTCTGAGGTGAGATGAGGGAGGGGGAAATGAAAAGAAAAAAAAAGGAATTTAGGGTTTATAGAGATTAAGGGTAGTTTGGTCATTTTTTGAAAAAACAAGGTCATGTGCAAGACACATAACTGTTTTCTGTCCAAACTAACAGAAAGTTAACGGTTGTGTATGAAAGTGTTATTAAATGTTTGGTTTAGGTATGAAAGTGCAAAAAAATTATACCAAGTATCATTTTGAAATTAAATGTTTGGTAGGATGTTAAAATAAAACTTTCCTTTTTTTTAATCCAGAAAATAATCTTTAGCCTCAGCTTTCAACCTACATAAATCTAATAAACTATAAATGAAACTGTATCAGTTACGAGAAACTAATTTTCTTTTTTTTTTCAGCCTCAACTAGATTGAAAGAGTACTGAAAAATAGAAACTAAACTGAAAGAGTATGAATGCTCTAAGTGGTCTGTGTCTGAATTTAATATTTGGATGTGTCTGATTTCAGTATTTTTGTAGGCAATCTCCACTTACCTAATCTTTAATTTAAGGTTTAGTCTTCAGGCTTGATCAACTAGACCAACCTTAACATATAATAGCTCCTTGTAATTTTCAATCTCAATTTTTTAGTGTTGTTTATGAAAGCAACAACACAAACTGTTTCAAAAGTAAAACAGATTAACCAAAATGGTAAATAAGTAGTATAAAAAGGTTCATACTTGTACAGAATTCACATGACATAAAAAGGAGATAAACCTAAAGAGGAAGCAGAATATATAAGCAACTCTACCTTACTTGACAAATTACACATGTGGTTGTTTTTCTATTCCAAGTTGGGCTGGACAATTCCTATCCTATTACTCTATTAGGATTAGGAGTGTGCTGATTACTGTATCCAATCAATCCACTAGAACTTGTTATGGAATAACAGGTTCAAAGGCATACATTAACCTGTGCATGCACATTTGTCTCTGTTGGTGACCCAGGAATGAAGGGGACAAAGCCCCGCCCACCAAACACTGGACGCATGAAGGAGTCGTCAAACTTGCGCCAATAGAAATGGACAGTATGAGCTGGAGTCGTCAAGAGGGCGCGTAGGCTGCCTGGCTGGACACCCGGATCCCCAAGGTCAGATAACTGCGCACTTCCAAGAAGCGCTGCATTGATTGATCCTGATTTTGGAGAAGAAGATCCCGATATTATCATGCTCGTTGTCGGTTTAGGCAGCAGCACCCTTATCAGAGGCTTCGTCAGTAGACCAAACACCTGACACAAATCACCAACACTTAATTCACTAGTGTTTATCATAATGTCTCAGTCTCAGTCTTGTGAGGAATGTCCTACAACTTACCACTGAGCTAAAAAGAACGACAGTGATAGTGCTGGTGATCATGATAGCATTCCCTCGTAATTGTGTATGCCCTCCACTTGAAAACTGCATTATATTGCATCAAATTTTGTTTGCAACTAACCGAAAGGAATCAACTATGTGTTGAGAATATTACCTACCTTATTGTAAGCAAGTGCCATAGAAACAGCACCTCTCATGAGACCAGACCACCATATCACAACCTGTTGCTGGAAGCTAATTTTATCACCCGCGGATTTCTTAGATAAGTTGGATATGAATGATAGAGGAAACACGAAAGCAGCTCTTCCTGCCATCACCAAAGCAATAAGTATTGAACTCACTGCAACAGATGTCCCCGGGCTGAAAACCATATACACAAATTTAAATCAACATACCTAAAATGCCCGACTATGACATAAAACTAGCTACTCTGGAAAGAGCGAAAACAACAAACCTACTACTTGCAACTCTCCACTTCTCGATGTCCAAGGCATCCATACCAACATATAGGAAGATAAAAATCTCAGCCACAAATGACAATGTTGCAAAAGCGTGCCTGTAATAAGAACACAAATGCGGCCGATTTAATGGACCCAGAATTAGAATAAAAAATAGATTTGCTGGAGAAAAATAAAACATACTTTGTAGTGACTCTTGAACTTTCAGTAACATTGTGCCAAGTGTAATGAGACATTACAATTCCACAGAAAAACACGGTGAGAATGCCACTCAAATAGAACAGCTGCAGGTAACCACTCATAGCCAACATATTAGTCATTGGTACTCAATTCTAAAGATTAAACAAATTGGACTTCAAATGGTGCCCATCAAGTAAAGAAAATTACTTCAGCCATTATGTAGGAAAGGTATGCCATGAGGATCATAAGAGCAACCTCACGATCTGTCGAGTGCCTGAATCATGTTAGAAATTGAGTTAGTATTACCATTTCAATTACTTTTCCAAGAATGATTTATCCAAATAAAAAAGATACGGAAAAAATGTATAAGATAGAGAATGAAACTGCGAGTGTATGATGTATATGTAGTGAGAACGGAATTTTATGCATCAATTAGGCATGACTACTTTAACCAAACTATACCTGCCGAAATATAACTTTTTGATTATGTAAGCACTGAGAAGCCCAGTCTGCAAGAGAAAGAAAGCACCCCAATATATAAAGACATCTTTATCAGATTTACACTCTTGTTTGTGCCCTCAGAGAGAGAAAGAGAGAGAGAGAGACTTACCAACACTCCCAACATAGTGCTTGCAGCAAACAAATATAAGAAGTTTCCAAGTAAATGTAAAGCAATTCTTGAATCCATCTTGTCAAGGTCAAAGGTTTGTAAAGCGTTGAAAATAACCACAGATGTAGCATCATTTACAACACCTTCACCGAAGACCAGACTGTAGAGTAAAGGGGTCTCATCTTGGTTAAGCACCTGTACCATGAGCGAGACAAGTATAGACTGTGAGCTGTGAGTATTATCTTACTTATCATATTGAAACTCTATAGTGGCTATAATATGTACAGCACCTGCAGCGTGCAAACAGAATCCGTAGCAGCAAATATTGAACCAATTGCTGAAAACAATATGAGAGATGAGTAAGATACCACCAAATGTGACAAAACTGATTGTGCAACAAGAGGGGGGTAAAAGTTTCACCTAGATAATCCCCTAAATCTAGGGAGCCAATATCCATTTCTTTGAAGAACTGCATAACACCTGAGTCAATCATCTTAGTTACATATGTTTTGCTTTGGTGAGGAGGAAAGTGTATCTATTGCCGTAATACATACCCAATGATATGACGGTACAGGAAATCAGTGTCCCAATAGCACCAAACAGCATGATAGTGATAAAGTTACGAAAGAATTGCTTCTTTTTCACCTGAAATCTGATGTGTAAACATAGATCAGAGTTGTACATCAGAGGGCCTAAGCAAGGAAATTACTGAAGATCCAAAAACATCATTAAATTGGTATTGGCGAAATCATAATAGAAGAACGGCATAAACTCAGAGAAATTAGACATGATTGTCAATGAGGGAGTTCAAGACTGAACGAAAGATTCAGCACATGCATATATATATTTGCTAAATAGAATGGTATGTTCTCAAAAAGATAAAGTGTTGCACTTTGCAATCCTAGTATCTACCCGATCTCTTCCCTTGACAAATCATTCTTATATTTATACTTACAAAACACCCCATTATTTAATGTGGTTTAAGAGATTGTTCAGTTTCTCAACAAAATTAGAGTGAGAGACTTAAAAGCATGACAGAAGCAAACAAGCAAAACACTTGAAGCTAGCTATCCTCAAAACATTTTTGGGGTTGGATACCTTCAAGAAGTCGTCATTCTCAAGATAATATAACATGAGTCCAATATTGAACCCCTAAGGCAAAAACATCATAGCAGGTAGAAAGTGGATCAATAAACAGAACTAAATAATAAAAACTGAGTTGATGAATAGAGAAACTTACCCTGCATTGAATATAATTGGCGGCAGAAGATATATGAAGAAAAGGTCTTCACTAAAGACTAAAAGGTGCGAGCTTTTTCCGTTACTAACCAGCAAAATTACAATTCCAGTACACACACCCTGCAAATAGTTCAGATAGAATAAATTACAACCGGTTATATACGCGTTTAACAAGTTATTTGGGAAACCATACAATGATACAAATACGATACTCGTTGCATCCCAAAATAAGTGTCCACTTGTTAAACATGATTACCAATCATGCCGTCAACAAGGTATCTATAACAACTTGAGTAGTTGCCACATGGGGTGAAGAACGGAAAGTCATGGACTAAATTTGAAATGGTACACTTATTGTGGACACGAGGAGGAAAATAAACACTAAAATTCAGAATAATAGTTCAAAAGTTTCAATTATGTAGATCAAGTAAAGAAAATGTAAGAGGGAAAAGAGAGCTGACAATGGCAAGGGCAGTGATGGACTCATTCATCCATCGGTTCTCCTCAAGAAGATGGCCAATCACAATGCAAGCGCAAAGCAACGCCACAAATATATTCATGGAGACCACTGAAGCATGATCAGAGGTGGACAGGTTTTGCATTCTTGATAAGAGATCTGCAACTAAAAAACCCATTGCTCCCACCTCTCTTCACAAACACAATCAAATCAATTACAGTAATCTACTCGGACTCCTGATCTTCTTTCACTATCTATTGCCACTCAAATCCTCTCCCAAGATTTCAAATTTATCTCTCTGCACTATCCATCTTAGGATCCCCTCTCAGAATCTCAACTGTACCACCTCTGCACTGAAATTGAAACAAAAAAAACAGATTAAACAACCAATTCACTCCTGAGGAAAATTGTGTAAGAAAAATGCCTCCAAACAGTATACAGAACGATCATTAAACTTGGATAAAACAAACAAATACATAGGAAACTAGCATGCTTGCTTTGTAATTGTATGGCTAATTTACTTTCTCGAAATGGATAAAAAAAATAAAGAGGAAAAACTAAGTTGTACAATTCCATTGACCAGATAATTAAATAAATATGGAGCTTACTGAAGTGCTTTGAAGGCTACTTGCATGTTGCAATTAACTACAGAGCAACAGCATTTGCGTCGCTCCTCAGCAAATCACAGCCCAGAAACCGATGAAATTTTCTCGAGAAAATGAAAATAACAGAGAAGGAGAGAGAGGCAAGAAGAGAGTATAAAGAGGCTCGAGCAAGGATCACAGTAATGTTACTGTAGGGTCGATTCTATTATTTCGAGGTCTCCTCAGCCAATCACGTGCGTACAGATACATAATCCACATTTCGTTTTCGGGTTTATGAATCTCGCATCTGATGTGATTTGTCCTTATCACATTAATTAAACTTTTGGTCTAGATTTGTTGATAACATCACGTGTTAATCACATGTACGTAGTTGTAAATCAGATCAAATCAATATCACTCGTCTCGCCAGATCTGGTTTATCTGTAAATTGTGTGGTTTTTTGGGGTAATTTACTTGTAAAAGTGGCACTGGTTAAATCTACTTTATAGGGGGAAAGTTTCGGAACCCATGAGTTGAATCAGAACTGGAAAAACCGATAAAAGTGCTTTTGCTTTGTGCAGAAAACAGAAAAATATCTAGCGGCTTTCTTTAAGTAGCAGTACAAGTGGAATCAACAATCTCTCTGTGAATATGATTGTTCACGAGAACTCCATTCATGCATCTGCCACAATCCACGTCTTCTCGAAGCTACTACATGACAAAAGACTGGATCACAAACCATGAATCTAATGTGTTTCTATTTTAGAAGATGTTTTCACAATGATGATACATGTATGTTTTAACCAAAACAACCAATTTTTCGTCCTAAGAGCATCCACAGTCGTGGGCGGGGAGATGCTGGCGGGGAGAAAACGCCGGCAAGGAGCTGGCGGGGACGTCGTTGGCGAGGAGTTACTCGCTGGCACTTCTCGCCGGCTGCGAACAAAAATGTGAGTAAAAAGAGGTATATAGCTGACTATAGGCCACCTACGATTGTAGGGTACTGGCTGGGAGAGCTGACTATAAGGCAACAAAAATTAATTTTTTATTCTCTCCGCCAGCACTCCCCGCCAACAACCACCTATATGGTTGTGGATGCTCTAACTTAATAATTTATAAGAGCATCTGTAGTGGTGTCGTATCCCCATCGAATTGAAGTGAAAAGTGATTTGTTTGTTGCTTTTGGAATCTGCAAGTTTCACTCTCCTTGCGTCTCGAAATCCGACCTTTAAGTCCAGGCAACAAGACAGTTACTTCTTTTCTCAGCCACCCTTGCGTTGAGATAGCTAAATTATGGGGATAACGGCTTGGTTGAAATAAAAGTAACATAAATTATGAATTGTATAGAAAAACTCAACAATTATTTAGCAAGTTCTGCAAACCAAAATTGATCCAAGCACATGAGGAAACCTACACCTTCATAACTCAATTGTGGGGATAAATCGCTTAGTATGGAATAAAACTTTTTCCCACGACATGTTCCAAAGGTCTACAATTAATAAGAAACTACACACAAGATAGTTTTAAAACAACAAAAAGAAGGGTAAAATCAACCATCAAAAAGAGATTTTACAAATGCTACTTTGCCAGTCATATAGAGGAATCCAAAATTGTTGGGATGCACAACTCCTTAAGCTTGCTACTCAATCCTCATTTTTCTTCTTTTTCTTCTTGTCCTTATTCTTGCTTGACAAGTCCTGCTCTTCCTCCTCTTCTACGTGCTTTCGCTTCTTTTTCCCTTCAACCTTCTTAACTGAAACCTGAGACTCCGGTTCCTCGTCTCCTTGTTTCTTCTTCTTTTTCTTCTTTTCCTTCGTTGCCACTTCCACAGGCTCTAGTTCTGCTTCCTCTTCGGATTTCTTCTTCTTTTTCTTCTTTTCCTTCTTTTGTTCTTCATCAGTCCTCTTTGGGGTTGTATCTTCCACATTCACAGCTGTTTGCCCCAGAATGGAATCAGCAGATGGGTTATAGGTCTACATAGAACAGAAAAGTTCATGGCTACGGGACAAAGGAAAGAATATGCTAATAGAGTTTGACGGGAAAATATGTAACGAACCTTAGCAGCAGATATCATTCCCCCAGCTCCATCCTTTCTATCCTTGTCATAAAGTTCCATCTTAGGTTTGCTTTTGGACGAAGCAGACTGACTCAGCTCCACTCCTTCGAGATTCCTCAAACGTGCTTTAAGCTACAAAATATTTATGTTAACAAAAGAAAAATAAGAAAGAAATCAATCTTAGGTTTGCTTTTGGACGAAGCAGACTGACTCAGCTCCACTCCTTCGAGATTCCTCAAACGTGCTTCAAGCTACAAAATATTTATGTTAACAAAAGAAAAATAAGAAAGAAATCAAATCCCTAAGAGAGGTTGAGAACTCCAGAAACAAGTGGTGTACCTTGGCTCGATTCATCAGTCCCATTGAGTTGTCTTGGCCATCACCAAGTGCATCACATCGAATTGCCAATGCTGTTTTCGCAGCAAGCGAGTGCGAAATTTTTCCTTTGTGCCTTGGTGTTGCCTGGCCAATCAAAGATGCATGGTATATAAGACCATATTTAGGAGTGGCATGCTTTGTCTTGAGAGCTCCGAAGAGGGCCTTTTCCGCACCAAGAATTTGGACAGTGCTACCAGGCTGCTTTGCTAGATTTACCAAGCTGCCTCCATGGGCAATCAGGCGAGCACCAACAAGCTCTCCCACCATAGCAGTCAAATTGGGGGCAATAGTATTCATTCGGCTCTTTAGATAGTCATAGAATTGAGCTCTGTACTCAGCAAGAGACAGAACCTGATCATAGAGATCTCGGATATTTTCCAAATCTAGATCACTAATTTCAGTGCCCATCGATATTACAACAACCTCTTTCAACTCGACCTCCACCCCTTCTTCCAGTACCTAAATGCATATCAGACCGTAATTAGCAACAATAATTATAATAACCTTCACTCATATTGATTAATTATGTAACCAACCATAAATCATACCATAACAAGAAATATGATAACCATTTTATTTTACTCCAAAAGGACTATCAGAAGCTACCTCGGAGAAATCAAGCTTGGCAGCATTTACACGGTAACCCATCAGCTTCACTGCTTTGGCATATTGGATGTTGTCCTGAACAATCTTTGCAAGCTCTGGAAAATGCCAGCCGTTCCATTCTCGAACTCTCATTGCATATGTGTTCAGCTCAATCATAAGTTACATGGCAGATCTTTAACTTTTCACCCTTACTTGCATAAATATTCAAACAAGTTGAGAGCAGTTTGTGAGACTTAACACAATAAAGGCACACATCTCAGACAAGAAATATTTTTAATTGACGACTTCTTTAGAAAGCATGAATACGGGTTTGTCTGTTTAACAAATTGAATATTCAAGGCAAATATGAAAGAATTAGCATATTGTTTAATTTTTACATTTTCAAAGACATTAGTAATGCAAAAGCAGAGCCTTCTGACACTAACAGTCCAAGACTATGAGGTACAAATCTAGCATAAGGATTAGATAACATGACATGCAAAAAACAAAAGGGGACAATATTAAGTAGACAGATAGCAAACCTTATCAGCACTGAACTTCAATTTATATCTAGAAAAGGCTATGAGATAAACCCAGGCTCATTGGAGCCAAATCTTGACCACCCAAACCAGATATGAGTTCTGTCAATTGACTTCTTATACCCCTCATCAACTCCATGACATTGTTGTTGTGAATGCATTCAATTTTCTGCAGGAAGATAAAAGTTAACAAATTGCATTCACAGTCATAATTTAAGAGTTCAAATGCATTTGTAGTAGTAGCTAACCAGTTTGTCCTTGATTGCATTCCCAAGTTTTGAGTCATATACACCCAAGGTCTCACCGTCACAGTGGGCACGCAAAAACTTGCGCAGGCCTTTGTTGGGTTTGCTATCAATCAATAGAGTTGTTGCTTGCAATGCCATCAGATGTATTGTCAAACTTGGAAAAACCTTTCAGCTTGACGACCTAATGTTGGTCCAAGAAATTGTTAGATACATGTTTCAACAATTCAAAATAAATTATCAAGAGGTGGCTTATATTTTTCGTGCCTTAGTCGATTGGATGATGTTGAGTTGAAGTTAGTATGGTTGGACTGGTAAACGTCAGGTAAAAAGGGGGTTTTGTCTTTAACGGTCTTAAGTGTCGCGTCGATATACCAAACTTTTAATGTGACTTAAACTTGTGGAAAAATACTTTCTGGTAAATCTGTTTGAGGTGGTTTTCGGGTTTTCCCTACTGAGCGTCAAGCTCACCCCTTACCGTGTTTTCTACAGGTGATGTTCATACTTTGGACTAGAGGGTTACACAGAGCTGGGAGCTAGCGGAGACCCGGGGTTTATTTGTATTCCGTAAAGACGTACCTCTCTTTTTGAGTTATTGTTCTTGACCGAGTTTAAGACTCAGGGTTTGAAACTCTCGTGGATTTATATTATTTTATCTTTATCAGGCATTCGTTACTTTTAAATTGTTTTATTTAAATTCACTAAGTCACGTCACGGGTCTGGTCAATACCGGATTTGGGGTGTGACACTCCACAATATGCATCACATCTAATACTTTCCGGTCTCTTAAACTAGACCAATACGTAAGTGTCCAAAACTTACTCACATGAGTCCAACATAACTTATCCTTCTCTTTTCCTTCTTTAGCAATTTTGGATGTAGACTTTGTTGAGGGTAATTATGTTTACAAGTAAGATCGTACACTTCATGCCAGATCGGGTCGTTGGAGCAACTCTTCTATCCTCCTTCCCATTAAATGAAGTTGACGCATTACGGTGTGGATGATCATGAACAAGGAATCTGGTTGCCTCTTCATATGACGTTCTATTTTGTCTATATGTAGTATTCAAACCATCTAGACAAATTGGACATGACTTGTACCCTTTAGTTTTAATTTCTCCTCTTGATATGACTTGTCAAAATCTTTCCAACATGCACCATCTGAAGGGTGTGCCAAAACATCATCGTCCAAGTGCTTTCTTTGGTCGTGCCATCTCATTTGGTCGGCTATATTGGATGACATATATAAGCGTTGTAGTCTTTCTGTCACAAAGAAGAATCTCATTGTTTTCCTCGTTATTTGTTGATTAGAACTCTTCCACCTTGATGTACCACACTTAGGACATTGCTCAAGGTGTGCATTTTCTTTGTAGGATAAAAAGCATCTATTGTAACAAGGGAAAACTCCATAAAACAACTATTGTCCGACTTCCTAGTACAAATGACAACTATAGAGAATGTTATCGATCATAGTACACAGTTACCTAACTCAATTGTCAAAAACCATAATCTGTCGTCCAAAAACAGACGGTCATCTAACAGAGTTTGGACAATGACCTAAATACTCTCATCTAATTTGATAAGTCAAAGTGAAGTCGCATGGTTCAAACACTTCTCATTTTCAGACACGACCAACGCGACCAGCTGAAGCTCTCTCCACCCGAACCGTTGAGCTGCTCCTTCGTCTTCAACCTCGGATTCAGCTGTATCTACACACAAAATCGTACAAGTACACTGAGGTAAGAACCCTGAAACTAACTATTTTACGAACAAGCAATGATTTGAATAAGTTAGGGTTTTGTTGTTTGGGACAATTTATACTTGAAATTCGTTGATGTCTCTGTGAAATGTACTGTTGGGGAGTAATGTTGAGTCAGGATGAGGTTGTAGAAGAGAGGGGTTTGCACTATGTGGTTGAAATCGAGTTAGGGTTCGCTTGAAGATGGTACAAATGGGTTGTAAGTAAGCTGAAAATCGATTGGGGTTTTTGAGATGAGGTTGAAGAAGGGATTGAGGGTTGCATTTAAGGTGTGTGCGAATTCGAGCTAGGGTTTATGGTATTTAGGTTAGGTCTGAGTTATTGTCATCTATGGTTTGGGGTAGAACTGAGAAATGGTTCGAAGACGTGGGTCAATTGTTTGTCAAGGACTGACCCAGATTGGTCTCATGGTCTTCTCACCTTGATTTAATCAAGATTTATTGTTAGTTAGTATTTCTCCATCGTTAATTTCTAACCCAATTGTATCCTAATTTTAGTCTAGATTAAGTGATTACTAGAACTTCACTCCCCAATCAAAAACACAAGGTTTACTAGCCCCCGACCTAACTGTCATTTATGTAGTAAATATTATTTTTGAAGTTGTCACGTTAACCTTGAATAAAAGAAAACAAACTTAATCAACCATTATCCATAACTAAGATTAATTTATGGGATTCTTTTATCACAATAAAGTGTACAAGTAGAAAACATATTAAACGAAGTAGTTCAAAAATTAAAATACTATATTCTGTGTATCATTAAAGTTTACTCTCAATCTATGTGGGGGACTGGTTGATTCAATTTTGTAATACTACAGAAAAAAAAAGAATGTATTAGATAAAAGTTATTACAGGTTAAGGTAGCCAACATCAAAATTAACTTCAAATAGATGAAATGATCGTAACCAAAATTTTATTTTTGAATGATGATCGTCCTTTCCAAATAAACGTAGAAATTTTTTAGCAATGAAAAACTTGACACGTTTTTTTGACGATAAAAAAAAACTTGACATTGACAGAGACTTTATGCAAAAGTATAGCAAACATGGATTATTATAAGATAAAATAAATAATTAAGAGGAAGAAATACATTTTAATTGGTCATTATTTCTAGATAGAAGGCAAAGAAACGGATATGATTTCATTATGGACTACGATTATTAGTAAAGTTTTGCACATATGTAAAGGTAGCATTTGGGTATAATAGTACATATATAAAGGTTCAACAGTTTAGATGAATCAGACAGAACTTGTATTCTCAAAAGAGTAAGAAACCGTGAATAGGCTTTGAAGTACATATATAAAATAGGGATTACAAGTGATGTCCATTTTGTGGTTTTATTTTCATACATGAATCTGCTTGAGTGATGACTGAGTATTATGTAGCTGATGGTGTATGTGTTGAATATGTAGATGGCAAAGAAGAGGAAAGCTACTCGAACACTAATCGACGAACCTTCTGATGATGAGCTCATAGCTCAGGCAGAGATGTTCGATAAAGAGATTATAGATGAGGAATTTATTAACGAGGAAGAACAGGAGTTTGTAGCTGAAGATCTGGGTTATGAAGGGGGGGACTTTGTAGCAAGCAGACTAGTAGATGATGAGTCTGATTCTGAGTATGATTATGAACCAGAATCAGAAGAAGAGGAGGATGAGGAACCATAAGTTGACGAGGAAGCATCAGCTACTGAGGGATCATCAGGGAAAGCAGTTGATGCAGCAGAAGAGGGTGTGGATGAAGAAATGGAGGATGATTTGGGCTGCGAAGATTTGATGGAAGAGGATTTGTTTGATGGAAGGCTCTGGGACACGAGGAGTTCGCTATTGAAAATAGAATTGCGCTTGGGTGATAGGTTCGTTACTACTGCCTGGTATAGAGTAGTTATACAGAACTACGCTGCCGAGAAGGGGTTCAATTACGTGTATACCAGGAACAAGCCTCAAGACGTTATTGGGGTTACATGTGAGAAGGAAGGGTGTACGTTTTACATCTGGTGTGGGTACTTGAGGAAGATGAACCTGTATGAAATTAAAACCTTCCATCCAGAGCATACTTGCCAAACTGAGCAAGGAGGACAAAACATTACTGCTCGCTCACGTGCATACAGGTAATGGTGTACGTACTGCATACATATGTTATTTACTTGTGGTTTAAATACTTTGGACTGATTGTAGAACTTGTTGCATGTATTTTGAAGACATCATACATAAGAAGAAGGTTGATGTAGGGGAGTTGTACAGTGAGATCCTGGCTGACATAGGGGTAGATGTCGAGGTAGGGAAGTGCTACAGAATTGTACGTGCAGCTGCACATATCCTTCATGAAGACTAGGGGCTCCAATATGGTATGTTGGAGAAGTACAGGGAGTTGGTGCTAGGTAGCAACCCTGGATCCAAGTTTGAGATACTTATTGATGAAGAGGATGGACGTCGCTTCAAGCGACTTTACATAAGGTATGCGGCAAGAAAACTGGTTTCATGACAGGGTGTCGGCCCTTTGTTGGACTCGATGGTTGTCACATGAAGGCCTATCATGGTGGCATAGTTCTGGCAGATGTTGCAAGAGATTCCAACGATGGTATGTTCCCACTTTCCCTGGCAGTGGTTGAGCAAGAAACCATCGCAACCTGGAGTTGGTTCATGGAGCAATTTTTCGAGGATTTTGGTTCTGAGGAAGAGATGGGATGGGTGTTTATGTCCGACAAGAAGAAGATACTTTCATACTTGAATTAAATACTTGAATTAAGTTAGATTACCTACTTAGGGTTATGAAAACTTAAATTAAGTTATATTTTCTACTTAGGCATATGAGTACTGAAATTCAGTTTCATGATCTAATTAGACAAAAGATTACTTAAACTAAGTTTAATGATCTAACTAGGCATATTAAGGTTCAAGTGTTTTAATGTTGAAGTTGAGGTAGAACAGTCCAAATGTTAAGATTTAGTGTAGTGTTTAGAAGCTTTGATTTCAGAACCTAGAAGTGGTTAGGGTATGGAATAGGGTTATGGGAATGGAGATAGGCACACCCCTTTTAGTGTATATGCTTAATAGCCAAGTTAATCTGAAGAACTCATAATAATGATTTTGGGTCAAGAGGCACACAAACATAGTAGAAGATTCAGTCCATGAGAAGCAAAAACCAGTGAGCATGCTTGACTGAACTAGCTATTTGTATGAGGGAAAATTGTGAAAATGACCCTCATGTATGTGTTAATGGCATTTTGTACCCTTGAACTTTGATATTTCTACACCATCTATTAGAGAGTTAAAACCCCAGAAAAAGGCTTATAATTAGGCATATTAAGTTTGAAATTATCTTATATGATTTAATTAGGCATATTAAGGTTAAATTATGTTATATGATCCAAAGAGGCATATGAATACTGATAATCAGTTTAATGATCTAAGTAGACATATTGAAACTTAAATGATTGAATTAGGCAAAATAATACTTAGATTTAGTCTAATGATCTAAGTAGACATATTGAAACTTAAATTCTGTTTAATGATTGAATTAGGCAAAATCATACTTAGATTTAGTTTAATGATCTAAGTAGACATATTGAAACTTAAATTCAGTTTAATGATTGAATTAGGAAAAATAATACTTAGAATTAGTTTAATGATCTAAGTAGACATATTAAGGCATATTCATACATAAAATCAGTGTACTTATCTAAATAGGCATATTCATGCTTACATTCAGTTGTATGAACTAAGGAGGCAGATGAATAGTTAAAAGGTGTTTATAGGATCTAATTTGGCTTATGAATACTTAAATTAATTTGTATTATCTAAGGTTTATGATCTAAGGAGGCATGTGAATACTAATGACTGTCATTGGTTACCATGCAGGGCTTGATTGATGTCTTTAGTCATCACCCTAGAGTAGAACATAGGCACTGTATGCGCCATCTTTTTGAGAACTGGTTCAAACATTTTAAGTCTCATGACCTCAAGTTGCAACTGTGGAAGTGCTCTAGAGCGACAAGTGTGGAGATGTTAGAAAGTGGTATGGAGGAGCTGAAGGGTATGAATGAGAAGGCATATGATTGGTTACAGGATAGACCACCTAAGAATTGGTGCAAGGCCTTCTTCTCGACCACTCCCAAATGTGGTGCTCAAACGAATAATATTTGTGAATCATTCAATGCATGGATAGGGAAGGGGAGGGACCTTCCAATCCTGCATTTTTTAGAGTTCTACCGGAAGAAGCTAATGGAATGGTTCAATAAAAAAGGGAAGTTGGTCACTAGTGATGATGTTCTCCTATGCCCAAGGATTAAAGATCGCCTTGACTTGGTAATTACCAAGGCTCGAAAGTGTAAAGTTGTTCAAAGTGGGATTGTGTTATATGAGGTGGAGATGTACAAGGACACATACGGGGTGAACATATTGGAAGAGACATACAGCTGTTTGGATTGGCAACTGACCGGCATTCCATGCTTGCATGGTGCTGCAGCTCTGATGAAGGCCAAGAAGCAGGTTTATGATGGTGTGCACAGCTACTACAAGACTCCTGCCTTTCGTAAGACTTACGAAGGGCAGATTTACCCACTGGTTGGATTAGATAGGTGCAGAAGAGTTCCTCTAGAAGGACGTATACAGCCTCCCAACGTGCGGAAGCAACCTGGTCGCACAAGGACAAACAGGTCAAAGGGATGTTTGGAGCAGCAAGGATCATCTCAGAAGAGGAAGACAACCGTTACCAGGAAAGGGATTGTCCTTCACTGCGGGAGATGCAGGAATGTTGGCCATAATATCCGTAGCTGCACCACAAAGGATTATGGTCGAACCCAACACCGCCACAGAAGGCCAAGAAATCAGGACCCCAGAAACCATTGCACCGTGTGGGTAAGAAGAGTGATGCTGAACTAGCTGACATTTTGGATCGGAAAAGGGCTGCCAGCCGTGCTAGGTTGGAGAGGGCAAAGGCTCTAACCAGAGCTTGGTTGAGGAGGCAACGTGGTGAGGATGCAGCAGCTGAGGCCAATGGTGATCAGGTTCGGGCTGGTCATGATGTAGCTGATCAGGCCAATGGTGAGGCAATGCATAGGGATGATGGTTGTGTAGGAGAAGATGACTTTATGGGAGATGATGATTTTATGGGACATGATGATTTTGTTGGAGGTGATCATTTTACGGGAGATGATGGTTTTGTTGATGCTCATGTTTCCCTTGGAGATGATAACATTGTTGGGGATAGGGACGGAGATGCTACTGTTGGAGGAGAAGGTACCTTTGGAGGAGATGCTAGTGTTGGAGGACAGGCTGATCAGGACAGAGATGGTAATGTTGGAGGAGATGCTCCCATGTGCACTGATGAGGACATAGATGGTAACCTTGGACAAACTGAGGATGAACGTAGTCAAGTAGTTGACACTGAGGCTGTTACTCAGCATGACAAGGTTGTTGAACAAGTGGAACATTTTCTCGAAGTGCTTGGAGATGCTTTTTGGACATCAGAACAGAAAGAGGCTGTTTTGGGGGGATTTAGGGCAAGTCATAAAGTTGTTCGCAACCTTTAGGCTTCATTTGTGTCCATGGCAACTGTCAATGTGACCCGCAAGCAGCGTACCCCAAAGACCAAGCCTTTGACAAGCATTAACCTTAAGAAAATAATGAAGAAGCCCATTCAGAAGGTGGCTAAGAAGACTAAGGACAATGTGAGCAACAAGAGTATTGACAAGGAACCCAACAATCCTACTAAGAAGGTGGATGCTATGACTGCTCAGAAGGTGATGAAGAAGACCAAGGAGAAGAAGACTAAAGAGAAGGTAACTAAGAAGGTAACTAAGAAGGTCGCTGAGAAGGTGGCTGACAAGCTGGCTGACAATGTGACTGAGAAGGTGGCTGACAATGTGACTCAGAAGGTGGTTGTGACTACTAAGCAGGTCACCAAGAAGCCTAGGGACAAGGTGCCAACTGAGAATGTCAAGAAGCAGGTGACGTTCATACTGTCACTAACAGTACCACCCACTGCAAGTTATGACAAACATACGATCACCAGCACTGCAAAGGCAAGTGACCCAAAGGCTGTGGAAAACAAGTGTGTAGGCGAGGCACAATGGAAAAACTGTAAGGTATGGTTGGTTATTCTCCTACTACATATGTATTACATATTGAAATAGTATACTTTAGACATTGCAATAGTTAGAGCCTGCACATTAAAACTTAGACACTACAATGTAGAGCTTCTAAATTGGTCTAATTTAGATAAACTAATATTAATGTAGAATCTGGTCATATATAAAACCATTAACTAAGCCTTTTTCACATGCTTAACTGGAACTTAGAGCTTCTATAGGGAAACTGCAAACTAAGTATAATGTAGTTAGAGGTGACCAGGGTGCGGTTGGTTGGGTAACGGTTGACTCGCTAGCTAGCTGATTCGTACAACTAGAGTTTTTCATGTCTTAGCAAATTAGGAGGGTGTTGCTAGTGTGATGTGTGCATGAACAACATATAAGCTTTTATTAAGAGACAAATTGGGTTGTTAGCCTGCTACATTTATTGGGCCTGCCTAAGCAATAGCCCAAACAAAAATGTCTTGATTGTCACCTGACAATCAGTTGACTTGAGATGCTAGTATGCTTAAATTTACAATCACATAAGTGAGTGCATAGATAAAAGGAGAAGCAAGTGAATTAAGAGGAGGTCTCCATCACATGTAATTAATCAAACCCTACAAAGAGAGATAGAAAAAAGATGTGGAAGCAAAGAAATACAAAAAGATAATGAGACATATTGGTGGGAGCATGAAAGGGACAATGAAAATAGCAAAGCATGAAAGGGAGCATGAAAAACTGTAAGGTATGTTTGTTTCTGAAATAATTTTGTTTTGATGTTGGAGAGGAACTGACAACTACATGGATGGAAGGAACAGATCTTAATTAGACGTTGTATCAATTTTTTGCAGAAATAAAATTTTAATAGCTTAGACGTTATAAATTTAGCATCAGCAACAGATCTTAGATTCAAAAAAAAAGCAACAGATCTTAACTAACAATAAGAAACATAAATTAAGAATCAAAATTTGGAGATTTTGAGCTTATGTTCTACAGAATATGAATGAACATTTGAAATTGGTTGATGTAAGTACTTTATATTGCATATGTGTCTGAAACTTACCTCAATCACTCATGTACAGGCAGCTGTAGGACTAGAGAAATGGATTCAATCAACAAGGAAAGAAGCACGAAGAGGAGAAGATGGAGTAATAGCAACTTCCACCCAACCTTTGCACAAAGGAGTTCAGATGAAGACACTCCACAATTCTCAGTCGTAGGATATAGGGCTTTGTTGTGAGCCATAAGTTATGATATATTTTGGTTGGTACATGCCATAATGGCCACTAGCTTTTGGACTATAGTTATAGTGTTGGTAAATGGTGGCAGACACCATGTGACATTTTATCACTTTTGAGCAACCCAATGGGAATAGGATTCCCTCTCCCATGACAGATAAGGGAGCTTTTGTAAGGGTTGCTAATGCTTTAACTGTGTATGAGATGATGGAGCCGTGTACTTAATTACCAAGCTTTTTAGGTTTTTCAACAAATTACAATTTTCCCTATAAAAGCCATGTGCTTCACTTGTTAGGACCACACAAAGGTATGGACAAGAAACTGGTTTTAACTGAGGAGGATGAGAGAAGGTTTCTGGAATGGGAGTTAAAAGGTTGGCATGGTTCACCTCAATCCTCTTCTGAGCACACAGACCAATGGAACAAAGCACCATCTTATGGTCCTCCTCCTCCCTCACCACCATATGTGCACCCACAAGAATTGTTGTCCGATTGGGAATACCCTTATCCAGATGAAGCAGAAGCAAAATACAAACCTCCATACGATCATCCATCTGATGATGAAGTTCAGAGCAAGCTACACCAACCAATAGTCCAACAAGGTGGTACTACTACAACAAAAAGGAGGCTCTTTCATCCCAAGGTGCAACCACAACAACCCTACCAACAAGCTCCTCCATCATCTCCCCCTCAGATCAGAGAACCCGATGTGGAAGACAGTGGAGATGAAAAGGACATTGTTTCATCTCAAGATAGTACTAAAACCAAAAGTCTATTTCGTAGCGGGTCTCTGGTCCGGATGCGGAGCGGGTCATATCGGGCCACGGTCCACCCGACCCGGTTTGGACAGAATTTTAAAAAAAATGATTTTTCTTTTATAGAAAATCAACGTTGCTTCAAGAATTTTTTTCTTTCCAAACGGGAAATTAAAAATTCTTGTATGAGTTTGAATTCATACGGAATTCATGAACAAGGGAAAGAAACTTGGATTATTCCTAAACGATTTTCCCTTGATTCAAGAAACAAATTGGAATTAGTTCCTAAACGGTTTCTTGTTGATCGATCTTGTTTCTTGGAAACACGTGGAGATGATCAACTATTGTGGTTCAGTTCTAAACGTAGAACACGTATGAACACATTTTGAATTCATACGGAATTCATGGTTAAGGGAAATAAAATTGGAATTTTAATTCCTAAACGTTTTCCCAAAAGAAACAAATTTGGAGTTCAATTCCTAAACGTGTTTCTCGATTTTTCAAGAAGAAAAAAAATTGGAAATAATTTTCCTAAACGGTTTCTAATTTGAAAAAAAAAATTATTTGCTTCAAGAATAATTTCTGAGGAAATTATATTCTCGAACAAATTTTGAATTCATACGGAATTCATGATCAAGGAAAATAAACTTGGAATTTTAATTCTTAAACTTTTTCCCAAAAGAAACAAACTTGGAATTCAATTCCTAAACGTGTTTCTTAACTTTTCATGAAGAAAAAAAATTGGAAATAATTTTCCTAAACGGTTTTATATTTTGGAAAAAAAAAGTATTTTTCCACAACGAATGGTGGAAAATAAAAGAAAAGAAAATATAAATCTCCATTTGAGGGAAATTAACGTTTGTTTCAAGATTAATTTTCAAGGAAATTACGTATTCTTGAACAAAGTTTGAATTCATACGGAATTCAAAAACGAGAGAAACGAACTTGGAATAAAATTCTTAAACGGTTTTCTCTAAGGAAACAAAGTGGAAATTTTCCTAAACGGTTTCTTACTTTTCCGAAATTATAAGAAGGATACAAGTTGGAATTAATTCCAAAACGATTTCCTACTTTCCAAAAATGTATTTTTCACAACGGATCGTGAAAAAAAAAGGGGAAAGGTTCATTTTCTAAAAGCGATCAATCGTTTCTTGGAAAACATGTCAAGACGGTAAAATCCGTAAAGTACATCTGATTCGGTTCTAAAACGTAGAACACGTACGAATAGATGAAAATCAAACGTGTTTTCAACAACTGGAAGTTATCCAATTAAAGAATGACAAATTGAATATGTTCAATTTAGTCTTAATTGGAATAAAACTATACGAACTTGAAAAGAGAAAATGAATATTTTCGACTTTCAACGTACGAACGATTAAACTTGACTAATTGATTCGAATTCCGTGATACAAGTTAAATCGAACGTATCGATTTGTTATTGACAAGATTAGTTTGATCGGTGACCAATTAATCGGTTTCTGTTTTCATTGCGAAACACGTTAGAACGATTAAATTTGGATTCTCACATCAAACTAATTTGTACCTTGACCAAGTTGAATGATTTCAATTTTGGATAATTATAAAAAGGGAAAAAAAAAACCTTTTTTGTATAATTACTTGTAAATGTGGGGGTTGGTCCCACTACACGGAATATTTCCGATCAACTAAGTAACTAAATGTTACATTGAGATCTAGTTGAGAAAAAGACATCCAAGGGAATGTGACTGAAGCCCATTTAAAGGCGTTATGTGAAGGAAAAACCCAACCAAGTTGACTGGAGATCCCAAGATCTTGGTTCAATGGGACAACGTAATTGCATAACCCGTGTACGGTCACTATGGGGGTCCAACCCCGAGTCCATTCCTATGATGCAAAAAAGTGACGTGTGAAGGATAAGCATGGCTTTTAATGATTCCTTGCATCAAGAGTATTGAGCAAAGTGAATCACCTATGTAAGAGCAAGTGGGGTCGCTTCAAGGGTGACTAAAAGGGATAGTCATCTTATACTCTTGCAGAACCAGGCAGTGTCCATGACCATAACGGGCACACCAATGAGAACCAAACCGTGTTTGTTGGTATCTGTGTGGGGTATATCATCATCTGCACAAACGACAGAATAGTTCAAGGACATCGCGTTTACTAGTCAGTCAGCAGAGTAAATATACTTTCACAAGGGAAGGTTCAAGGATGAACATCTACCTATCCTATGCAGGTATCGACTTTGAGAAGTCACCGCTCCCTCGTCCCTTTTCCGTTCCCATTACATTTTTGTGGGGGGTTGTTGGAAAAATGTGGTCAAAATGTGATTTTATGGGTTTAAATGTGATTTATGATATTAAATTGATTTTATGGTTTTAAATATGATTCATTAGTTGGTTGACCATGACCTCTTAATGAAAGGCTTTTATGGGATTAGCTACCCCATAAAATTACCTTTCTATCCCTATTAGAGAGCCTATAAATACCAACATCCTAAATCATATTCTACACATATCACAAACACTTCAAACACATCACAAATACCAAAAACATTTCACATATCGTTTTTCATTCTTCCTTAGTCCTGGTGATTTCTCTACACGGAGTTGAGTTCGCTGACGTTAGTCGTTGTATACTGGGAGACCGCTGCCCATACGCGGCAGTCAAGTGTCTTAAGGAGACAGGAGTACCTGGACTCGACTAAACCCGAATTTCCTATTCCGTAATCAGTAAGCTAGCTGATCGGTAAAGGTTATTCTATTATTTTAATTTGTTAATTTGAATTTGTTTATCGTCAATATACTAACCTATATTCCCTACACATCATACATTGATTTTTCATGAATTCACACACTTTGAATCTCAAATATCATTATCATTACATAATTGGAACAAGATTTCTTACATTGAATTTCCCACAACCATAAAATCTTCTACCAGGATTTTTGATTGAGTATGATGTGAGCATAGGGGCTGAAACACCACAACAGCATAGCACTATGCTTTGCGTTCCAAATTCAACGACATTGAACAATTTATCAGCTCACATAAACAATATGTAACAACATCCCAAAACCTACTAACTGTATACCCCTTTTCACTAAACCTAACACATGAAACAAAAATTATATTCATCCCCAATGTTTCCTAACCCTAACTGTCATAACCCTTTACCCAATTGTTCCTACCAACTAAATTCCAATCAACATTGAATCATAATTGTTGTAATTACAATGTTCCTAACCCTAACAGCTTCATATTCCTAACCCTAACTACTTCATACATTAAACATAGCCCTTTTACATAATGTCGATTCCTTTTTAGGATTAGGGTTTCAAACCAAAACTCCAAGCATACCTAAATCCGACCCATGTTGTTTGGGATATGATTTTTAGTTGAGGATTTTCAATTTCCACACAAAAACTTCATGAGGGAATTTCTAATTTCGGTTTTATGCTTCTCATTTTGGGATTTCAAATTTCACACAACAAGAACTATCAGTAAGGTTTCAGATCTTACCTTCGCGCCTTCTTCTTCCTGCGATCTCGACCCTCTTCTTCCTGCGATCTCGTCCTTGATCTTCGCGGAAGCTCGATCTTCACCCCTTCCTGGTAGCTAGTAGCTAAAGTCTTCACTCGTTCTTCCTCACTCTAAAACCAGTCAAAATAGAAGGTTTATCACTCTATAAACAGATACTTCATGAGGGCATTTCGGCCATTTTTTTTAAAGAGCTGATCACGTGTGTAGCACATGACTGAATTGGTAACGTGGCCGTCTATTTCTGGACGGAATTCATGGTTTTTGACAATTGAGTTAGGTAACTGTGTACTATGATCGATAACATTCTCTATAGTTGTCATTTGTACTAGGAAGTCGGACAATAGTTGTTTTATGGAGTTTTCCCTTGTAAAAAGCATCAATAATATCATAACTCATGGTCAAACCCTTCAACATCCTTGCTGCATCTACATATGATTTAAGGTAAGTATTTGGTTTGGGCAATAGTCTTCGTTTGTGTAGCTCAAACATGGTAGTGAAGTTCTTGTTTGACATTGCTTGATCGTCATTCATTGCCATCAAGCTTAACAAGGTCATTAACGACGTTTCATGGTTGTTTTCACACAAAGTCTTTGCGAATTCTTTTATTATCCTATCATAATGTAATAACCACTCCCGGTCAACGCCAGTCAAACCTGCGAAAAACAGGAAAATTTAAAAATTTTAAGACAGACACATAATTGAACTTAGATTGACCCCGAGGGTCATACCGGGCTTAAGTTGACCCCGATGTCGACCAAAATGAGTTCCGGGGGACTCAGGGCAGCTTTCTGATCAATTTGGGAAATGTTGACTTTTCGCTGGAAAAGTCAACCGAGCAACGTTTTGGTCCGTTCGAGGACCGTCTTGGATCCAAAAAGCTTAGCCGTCGTCGCAACGATCTTAGTTGAGCCGTTTCCTTGTAGCCCGTCAAGTTTCGTAATTTCTTGGGAAAAGTGGCCGTTCGGGGCCCGAAACGTCCGATTTTCGCGAATCTGATTGGAAAATTTTCCCCAAAGGGTGTGGGACCCACCTTGCCACTTGTTAAACAAGTGGTGGTGTTAGGTTTTTGGGGGGGGGGGGGGGAAATGAGAGGTGAGGTGTTAAGGGGGGTTCGGCCAAGACACATTCAAAGAGAAAAAAAAATAGAAATGGGGAAGAGAGGGTTTAGAGAGAGAAGGAGAAGAAGAAGAGAAGAACTAGGGCTTGGTGGTCACTATTCACGTCATCCATCCATTGGATCGTCTCAAGGCTAGGAGAAATCGAACTCCCCTCGTCCTCCTCTATGGTTAGTACCGAACCGATTCTCGTTTTGTTTAATTTTGAAAGTTAGGGTTTGAGTAAAACTATTAGTTTATGGTTGTATTGAGGTTGGGGGATTGTTGGAGACGTTTTGGAGACGTTTGGAGGTGAAAATTGACGTTTTCCGGTGACCGGAAGCTCGGGAGGAGCTCCGGCCACCGTGGGTGGTGGCCGGCCGACCATGGGGTGGCTGGCCGGAGCTGGGACCAGCCACCACCATGGTGGCCGGGCCCCAATTTGAACCCTAGGACCCACGGCCAAGTTGGGCCGGGTGGGGCCCACGTGCTCGGGTGATCGGTTTTAGTGTTCGGGTGGTTTAGAACGTTCCCCGGACCATTTATCCACAACCGAATCGGAAATTGGAATTAAAATGTCAAAGTTGTAATTATCGGGTTTAGAAACTTTAAATGTTAATTAATTGACTCGGAAGTCGGAATTCGATTCCGTCAAGTGCATAGGAACCCTTGAATTATTCTAAGACCGTAGAAACGAAAACGGGAATCTTTGGAGCCCCGGAAGGGCATTTCCAAAACCCGGGCAGATTTGCCATGTCGGGCGAATCAGGCCTTTACGGGTCCTTTATCGACAATGTCGAGTAATTGGGAAGTTTGGAAGTGATCGACATTGTCGGGGTTACGTTTGGGCGTTAAGTTTAATGAAATTCAGTTTATTCCTGCGAGTTTAAAGGTGCCTTGAATTTGTGTTCTTTTAGATCGTGTTGCGGACCGAGGCAAAGGAAAGCTAGGCGAGTGACTGGATCACGCCGGGGCTTATTTGGACACTTTTGGAGAACTTATACGAGGTAGGGAAAAGTAGCCGGATCTCGGCCCTGACTAGGGAAAGTTAACAGCAGAAATGCATGTGACACTGGGATGTCGTGGGTTAAGTAGGTTTATTTGAATATTAGAAAGGCATGATACGGGAACGTAGCGATTATTAGAAAAGCATGTGACACTTAGTAGTGTCGTAGGAACAGAGAACTTATCGATATTAGAATTACTGGAGGCATATGACCATGCCCGGAGGTTGACTGTTTAATTTATGTCTTGGGTGGCCATGAGAGCCCGTGTATTATTGTTGGTGTCTTGGGTGGCCATGAGAGCCCGTGTATTATTGTTGGTGTCTTGGGAGGCCGTGAGTGCCCGTGGGGTTGTTGAGCTCGTGAGTTACTGTTGGTGTGTCTTGGGAGGCCATGAGGGCCCGTGGGGTTGCTGAACCCGTGTTTTTATCGTTGGAGTCTTGAGTGGCCATGAGTGCTTGTGGAGTATTGAACTGTTCTTGACACTGTTGGTTGAACCTTGCTTGTGATTGCATTTGCCCGAGGTTAGCGACCCGACTTCGTGTCGGGAAGTGGTGTGAAGTTTGGCTGGCCAGACCGAGTTCGAGTCTCGGGAGGTTGCGAGCGTCCTTTGGCTGGCCTGACCGAGTTCGAGTCTCGGGAGGTTGCGAGCGTCCTTTGGCTGGCCTGACCAAGTTCGAGTCTCGGGAGGTTGCGAGCGTTCTTTGGCTAGTCTGTCCGAGTTCAAGTCTCGGCAGGTTGTGAGCATTTTTAGGCGATGCGAGGGCAGCTCCCCTTCCGACTAGCTATCGGAAAAGTAGTTCGGTTTATCGCCAACAGGTCGACCTTCTGGAGCCTGACAGTGATAGGCAAAGCGCGTGGGGCAGGCTCGAGCCCAGCCGGTTAGCAACCGGCACTGAGCAGCTGACAGGAATGCGATCCTTTGTGATCTTGTTTGGTGTTGCGTAGTTATCTGTTGTGTCTTTGGAGGAGGTCGTCAATAGTTGTGTCGGGTTTACATTACGAGTCCGAGTGTTGAGTCTGCTGAGGAAAGTAACAGGTTGTGTGTCAGTTGAGTTACTTGAGTTTGGGGATGGTATTCCCGGTGTTGGGTTTGGTTTTGGTGTTACCGGCTTTGTCTGCTAATTATGCCGTAGTCAGTCTGTTATCCGTGGTGGTGAGCGAACGCTCACCCCTAGCTGCTTTTCCTACAGGTACTGATCACAGGACGGACTAGGTGAGCTCTCGAAGCTTGAGGAGCTGGGAGCGGGGTCCGGGTTTTATCTTTTGAGTCTAGTGACGGATACCTTGTACCTTGTCCATTTGTTGGGACGTTTTTGAGTTGTAAATATTATTTTGATAAACTAATTGGTAATTTCAAGGTGTTTATTCAAAACAGGTTTCAAATGTTTTTATGATTTTAAATGTCCGCGTCCCGAGTTCGGTTTACTGAAATTGGGGCGTGACACATAATCATGTTTGTTTGCTTTCGTAGTGAGATCTTCAAGGTTGACTTCACACTCGTGTGTCGAGAATATATCTTCCACAAGTTGTAATGTTTGATCGCCATAATTATCGAAACCTTATATGTTCACACCTATAGATGACACTCCTCGTTCCACATGTGTTGGTGTCATCATAACTTCTCCATGTAAACACCATACTGTGTATGATTGATATATCCTTTTTTTTATTAAATGTTTGTAAATTTCTTCGGGCTTCTCATTCTCACATTACAACAGCGAATGCACAGGCACCAATACAACTCATTTTCACTTCTTCACTTGTTTGTAGTTGCATGTATGTATTCCATTATCACATTACAATATTCTAATGAGCCTGTAAGAAGACACATCCAACTAGATCCATACTGTCTGTAATCAAATAAACATAAAACATAATTGACAGTCAATGTTTCATCTATACTAAACTATGTATATATGACACATGAATATGACATATTATGTGATAACAATAGCGTAAATTGTATTGTATTCGATGATTAAAACCTACAATGTACATGTGTATATATAGTGGTGTTGCACCACTAGGGTTTCCTAAACCCGATGTTAACCCTAACGAGCCACATGGGCTGGGCCTATACAACATATTCTAACACCCCCCCTCAAACTCAAGATGGTGGTAATGAACCCAAATTGAGTTTGTCAACTAAAGGTTTGAACTTCCCTGGGATTAAAGCCTTGGTGAAGATATCTACAATTTGATCGCTAGAGGAGACAAATCGGAGAGCGAGGGTGCCCTGATTGAGATGTTGTCGGACAAGGTGACAATCAATCTCAATATGCTTGGTGCGTTCATGGAAGACATCATTATGAGCAATCTGAATAGCACTCTGACCGTCACAATGAATGGTAGTGGCGGACTTGTGAACAACACCCATGTCATTTAGCAACCAACGAAGCCATATGAGTTCGGAAGTAGTATCAGCGAGGGCTCGATACTCAGCTTCCGTGCTGGAGCGGCCAATGGTTGTCTATTTCTTACTTCTCCGGTAAATCAGAGAGTTACCAAGAAAGAAACAGTAACCTGTGGTAGATCGTCGGTCTATGAGATCGCCTGCCCAATCTGCATCTGAGTAGGCATGTAGGACTAAAGGTGAGCCATAAGAGAAATGTAGTCCTTGCGATAAGGTGCCTCGAACATAGCGCAAGATCCGAAGAACGGCCTCATAGTGAGTAGTGCGAGGTGCGCACATGAACTGACTGACGATGTGGACATCATATGCAATGTTAGGCCTGGTAACAGTGAGGTATACCAACCCTCCAACTAATCGGCGATATAAAGTGGGATTCTCGAGGACTTTACCATCTGATGGAAGATAATTGACATTCGCTTCAATGGGAGTGGAAGAGATCTTGCTATCGATTAGTCCCCCCTTGGAGATGAGCTCGGCTGCATACTTGGCTTGGGAAAAATGATAACCAGAGGACAGAGAGGAAATCTCTAAACCAAGAAAGTAAGAGAGATGACCCAAATCCTTCATCTCGAACTGTTCGCTTAGATGACGCTTAGAATCCACAATGTCGATAGCATCATCACCAGTAATGATCATATCATCCACATACAGAAGCAAGAAAGTATGGCCCCGAGAGGTCCGACGAACAAATAGTGAGCTGTCGTGCGGACTAGAGACGAAACCAAAGACTGACATCGCACTACTGAACTTGGAGTACCATGCCCGCGGAGCCTGCTTGAGTCCATAAATGGATTTGTGCAAACGGAAAACCATGTGTGAGGGGTGATCATAGCCGGGCGGGGGCTTCATACAAACCTCCTCTGTAAGATCTTCATTGAGAAAAGCATTCTTCACGTCCATTTGAAAAACGTCCCACTGTCGACCAGCAGCAACATCAAGAATGGTGCGAACAGAAGTGAGTCTCGCAACAGGAGCAAATGTTTCCTCATAATCAACCTCATGTTCCTGGGTAAATCCACGAGCCACAATACGTGCCTTGTAGCGCTCGATAGAACCATCTGCCTTGGTATTCACCTTGTATACCCATCTAGAACCGATCACATGTTTGTCCCGAGGTAAAGGTAACAGATCCCATGTATGAGTCTTCACCATGGCCTGTAGTTCCTCAGTCATTGCTTGTTGCCACAGGGGGTTAGTGCAAGCCTCCCGATAAGTGTCAGGCTCATATACAGAGGACACTATGGAAGCGACACGAGATGGTAGGGTTACCTCAAAGTCCTGGAGGTGAGATGGGAGTTTCCGATGACGCTGTGGTCGAGGCGGTACCACAGGATCCTCTAGCACGGGATCCTATGGCGGAACATGGTCCATGGTAGGAGGCAAAGATGTCGGAGCACCTGCAAGAGTCAGCTCAATGGGAGAACCCTCATCATCATCAGAAAAAAGATCAATATCGAGATTAGAAAAGAAAGGAGTAGACTCGGGAATGTGAAAATAAGACATGGAAGAAAACATCTTATGTTCCCAGAATGTGACATGGCGAGATATGCAGAGACGTTTGGAAACAGGGTCTCAACATCTGTACCCTTTGTGTTCGATCTCATACCCAATAAAACAACAAAGACGAGAACGAGGTTCAAGTTTAGTACGTTCATGAGGTTGTAGATGAACAAAACAGACACACCCAAAGACACGAAGAAGATCATACACTGGAGGACGACCATACAAACACTCGTAAGGAGTTTTGTTACCTATGACTGGGGATGGAACTCTGTTGATGGTGTAAACGGCTGTGAGGGCAGCCTCCCCCCAGAAACGTTCAGGACAAGCAACTACAATGGTGAGAGCACAGACCGTATTAAGAATATGGCGATGTTTGCGTTCTGCCCGACCATTTTGTTGCGATGTACCAGGACAGGAGCGTTGAACGATAGTACCGGTGGAAGCAAGTTGTGCAAGGAAGGATGACTCTTTAAATTCCATGCCGTTATCCATACGTAGTGTTTTGATAACTTTAGAGAATTGTGTGCGAACCATGGCAGAAAACTAAGAATAAATTTTGTTGAAGTCAGATTTATTATGCATGAGATAAATTCAAGTAAAACGAGTATGATCATCAACAAATATAACAAACCACCGAGACCCCCCCATGGTCGGAACAGGTGCCGCTCCACACAAGTCAGAATGAATAAGATCAAAAGGTGCAGAGGAAGTAGTTTTATTAAGGGAAAACGGCAGTTTATGATGTTTAGCAAGCTGACAAGACACACAATCACCAAAGTTATGCGAAACTGACCCCAACAACCCACTAGAAATAAGACTACGCAAACGAGAGGAAGAGGGATGACCTAGGCGAGAGTGTCAGAGATCAACGGAGACGACAGCGCCACAAGTAGACGAGGATGATGACGATGGTGAGGGAACCACCAATGAGGTGAGTTCGAACAGGCGACCAACTTTACGTCATGTCCCATGGATTTTTCCTGTCAATGGATCCTGCACAAGAACAGAAGAAGTACGACCAGAAAAGTTAACGTCAAAACCCAAATCACACAATTGACCAACCGATACAAGGTTCAGTGACAAATCTGGGACAAGCAAGGTGTTCGGTAGTGATAGCTGGTCTGTGGTTGCGGTACCACAGTGTGTGGCAAGCAAAGTGGAATTATCAGCAGTACGAATAGATGGAGACTTGGTGACCGGGGTTACACATTTGAGTAAATCTGATTGAGGGCTCATATGATTGAAACAAGCAGAATCAAGATACCACGTGGATGTGCTACCTGGCGTAGTAGTGGATGAGCTACCTGACGAGGCAGTGTGAGCTGATAGGAACGCTCGATTGTCACCCAAGAGAGCAGTCATGGCAGGAGATTTGGACGACACAGCAGGTGTAGCAGCAACAGTGGATGAGCTACATGATGAGGCAGTGTGAGCTGATAGGAGCGCTCGTATGTCACCCAAGAGAGCAGTCATGTCAGGAGATTTGGCAGACACAGCAGGTGTAGCAGCAACAGTGACATTGGGCCTGTTGGAAGGTCGATGATCCCCACGGGAGGCACACCCCCTTAAAGTGTTGAGAGGGCTTGGAGTTACCCCATCGAGGGTTGTCTAATGCAAGAAGGTGACGAGCATGAGTTCTGCATTATGTTAAGACATGTCCAGATCTGTTGCAGAACATACAGTAGGGCTTGATATCATAATTTTCCATTAGGAATACCTGAAAAGAAACACTGAAATAAAGGATTAGTTTTTTTTTTCAACAGTAGAAGTCAACGCGCGTGTGGTGCACGCGGTCAGCGGTCAGCGGCGCGTTAAGGTGACGTGCGCGTGGGCGCACGTGGAGATCTGGTGCGTGTAGGCCACGCGCCGTCTTTGTTCTTCAACAGAAAATGCAGTCGCGGCGGTTTTCATCGGCGTGCTTCGTCTGCGATGTTGTGCCGACGTGTTTCGCGACACAGGGAGAAGGAGCAAGTAAATTGAGCATGGTCGACCGAGGGAGCAACGGCGTGGTCGAGAGTGGTCGACGGAGAACGTCTCGCCGGCGGCTGCGGTGTGGGTTAATCCGGATCCCTTCGCTGGCGGCGGCGGAGCTCGTCGACGTTGGCGACTGGAGCAGGAGCAGCGGCTGAGCAGAGAGGGAACGTCGGCAGAGGACGTGCAACGTTCAACGGAGGTGAAACAATATTAGAGCGATAGAGGCTCTAATACCATGATAAAAATAGCGTAAATTGTATTGTATTCGATGATTAAAACCTACAATGTACATGTGTATATATAGTGGTGTTGTACCACTAGGGTTTCCTAAACCCGATGTTAACCCTAACGAGCCACATGGGCTGGGCATATACAACATATTCTAACAGTATGTATGTATGTATGTATGTATGTATGTATGTATGTATGTATGTATGTATGTATGTATGTATGTATGTATGTATGTATGTATGTATGTATGTATGTAGGGCTGGGCATAATACATCGAAATCACCGACACAGCCCGTCCCCGGCCGGAACCGTCACCGGAGAAACCGGAACCGGGAAAAAAACCACCGGCGCCGGTGAGGAAAAGGGAGAACCGGCGACCAGAAAATCGGGGGCCAGTTTGCAGACCTGGGAACCGGCGGTTTAACCGAACCGGCCGGGCTGCAGAAGGTTTCGCGCGCCTGGGCATAAGGCCCGTCATATTTTCTCGGCCCAGGAAGACTCGGCCCGTTAACCTCGCCTCGGCCCGTTTAAGCGCGAAGCCCAGTCGCTGGCTCAGTCGATCGTAGCCGTCCGATGTAGGGTTTGATTTCCAACCGTTGATTTTCGTCTAAACTCTCAGCCTCATCTTTTCCTCTCATTTCCGTCTCTCTCTCTTCTACGTCTCGTCTCTCTCTCTCTCTACGGCGTCTCGTCTCCTCGCATTCAATGCTTCACCTAACCTTACCCGACCTCACCTCTCTCTGTCTTCTTCTACTTCTTCATCTTCCCTCTCTCTCAGTCTCTCCTCTATCGTGTCTTCGATCCGATCCTTCCTTTCTCTCTCGTCTATACTCACCTCACCAAACCCTATCAGATTCACTGTCAAAGAGGCATGGTCCTCTCAATCCCTCTCCTCCAACTCTCCGACTACCATGCTTGTCTGACACGGCTTCATTTAATGCGGAGGAGGAAGAGGAGGAGGCGAGGGGGCTATAAAATGCCGACCGGATGAGCATTTATGATAAGCACCCGAGTTCGATTTAGGGTTTCTAAAATCTGAGTGTCTGACTATCAATTGAGACTGAGTGAGGCTCTGAGAGAGGAAGGATGGAGAAGGAACACGAGAAGGAGAAGCGGCTTGCAAAGGGGAAGGTAACTTCTCAACTTTTCCGTTTTAGGGTTCATGATAATTTAGGGTTTTTGTGTTTAGTTAGGGTTTCATTCTGATTTAGGGTTCGATTGGTGACGTAGATTGGTTGATTCTTGATTTTAGGTTTTCAAATATGATTTTGTGGTTTTCAAATCTGATTTAGGGGTTTGCAAATCTGATTTTAGGGTTTTCAAATCTGATTTAGGGGTTTTCAAATCTGATTTTAGGGTTTTCAAATCTGATTTTAGGGTTTTCAAATCAGGTTTAGGGGTTTTCAAATCTGATTTTAGGGTTTTCAAATCTGATTTTGGGGTTTTTAAATCTGATTTTGGGGTTTTTAAATCTGATTTTAGGTTTTCAAATATGATTTTGGGGTTTTCAAATCTGATTTTAGGTTCTCAAATCTGATTTGGGGTTTATCTGATTTTGGGGTTTTCAAATCTGATTTTAGGTTTACAAATCTGATTTTGTGGTTTTGCTGTATTATTTAGGGTTTATTATAATTTAGGGTTCCAAATGTGGTTTATATGAATTTAACTAAGTGTTTGATTATCAGAACTTAGGGTTTGGTTTTGGGTTAGGGTTTGAGTCTGATTTAGGGGTTTAATAGTGATTCTAATCACTATTCAACCTCTAAATCAGAGTCAAACCCTAAATTAAAACCAAACCATAAATTCGGATAATCAAACCCTAACTCAATACCAAACCCTTAATTTTTTTTGTGAACCCTCAATTTTTTGTGTGAAGGCTTGATTTTTGCTTTAGTGTTTCATTTGTTTTAGTTATGATTTATTAGGTTGCTTTTGTATTTATGGTTTGTTTAAGAGGTTCTGATCTTTTTGCTTATGGTTATAATGTTTGATGTATATGAGTTTAATTAAGGGTATGATTAGCAGAACTTGTAGGGTTTTTGTTTTGGGTTAGGGTTTGAGTCTGATTTAGGGGTTGAATAGTGATTTTAATCACAATTGATCCTCTAAATCAGAGTCAAACCGTAACTCAAAATCAACCCCTAAATTTTGATAATCAATCTCTACCTCAAAACCAAACCCTTAATTTTTTTTTGTTAAGGCTTTTTTGTGCTTTATTGTTTCCTTTTTTTGATCAGTGATGTATATGACTGTAATGTTGATACATATCTCTTTTCGTTAAAAACAAATTATCTCTTTTCAAAATCAGATCAGTTTTAAAATTTTGATACATATCTGATTTTTATTAACCAACTGAACTGTTTTAAATGTAGGGGATATTCCAACCAGGTTCAGTCACCCAACCTGGTCAAGTTTCTCGAGCAAAAGGCATAGTGATAGGAGAGCAAGGTAAAGCGCAATCAGCTGCCTCCTCAGGCTCTGGGAGCGAGGGAACCATAGTTGTGCAAAGTAAGAAAGTTGGGCAAGGTGGTAAGGATGCAGCAGCTGCTGCATCCTCAGGTAAAAAAAAAACTCCCTTCTAAGCGCACATCAACTGTATGGAAACACTTTGATTTGGTTGTAGATGGAAATGATTCTAGGGCTTATTGTAAGTACTGTCCTAAAAACTACCCTGCTGGTTCTAGTAAATATGGCACTAGCACTTTAAAATTGCATATAGAGAAGTGTGATAAGAACCCTGAGAAGATAGTAACTGATCTAAAACAAGCCAAATTAGGTTTTCACAAGGTGGGAAAGGGTAAGGGAAAAGAGGGGGAATTAGTCGTTTGGCACTTTAATCAACAAGTGTGTCGAAGTTCTTTGACCAAAATGATAGTCCTTGATGAATTGGCCTTTAGGTTTGTTGATGGGGAGGGGTTTCATCATTTTGTATCTGCTTGCTGTCAAATGTTTGTGATCCCCTCTAGATATACTATGATTAGGGATATTTACAAGTTATATGAGGCGGAAAAACTAAAGTTGTTTGAGTATTTCCGAAACTCAAAATTTAGAGTCTCTTTCACAACGGACACTTGGACAAGTGTCCAACAAGTCAATTATATGTGCATAACTGCACATTTCATTGATGATGCATGGGTTTTACACACAAAAAAAAATTAAATTTCTGCCCAATAACTTCTCATCGAGGGGAAGATATTGGGAGAGCTGTTGAAACTTGTTTGAATGCATGGGGGTTAGATAACATAATGACAATAACAGTAGACAATGCATCCCCTAACAAAGACGCCATAGAATATTTGAGGGTACAACTTAATCAAAGAATGTTGTGCACTAATTTATTTGATGGTAGATTTATGCATATGAGGTGTGTTGCACATATTTTGAACCTGATCGTTAATGATGGTCTTAAGGAAGTTGATAGGTCTATAGAAAGGATAAGGGCTGCTGTAAGGTTCATTAGGCATTCTCCAATGAGGTTATCTAGGTTTAAAAATGCTTGTGTGCTGGCTGGTTATAAAACCAAGCGGCTGTTGTCCGTTGATGTGTCCACAAGGTGGAACTCAACCTACCTTATGCTTCATTCAGCTTGTAGGTTAGAGAATGCATTCCATCAATATAGCATGTTAGATCCTTGTTTGAATGCTGAGTTGGATTTTAAGGTTTGGAAAAAAATTGGGTCCAATTTAGGTAGGTTGACTCAATCTAATTGGGTTGTAGTTAAATCCTTGATGAAGATTTTGGAAACCTTTTTTGTGCAACCGTTAGAATATCAGGTTCCTCATATGCTACATCAAACGTGATATTGGATGAAATATCAGACGTTAATTTGCTTATAAAAGAGGGTTTAGAAAGTGATAATTTAAGCATGAGAAACATGTCCTCTAGGATGAATGAAAAATTCAACAAGTATTTCAGGGATTTGGGAATGTTGAACATGTTCACATTCCTAGCACCAATTTTTGATCCCCGGAAGAAGTTGAGTTGTGTCAATTATCTTTTAGAGGACATGTATCCCGCTGAAGTTTATGCTAGTCTATCCCAATGTGTCAAAGTATCTCTTGATGATATGTTTGCACATTATAAAACTGAATTTGGTGTTGATGAGCCCGAAACACAACCGGACTGTTCCGATAGTGTTGGTGACAAAGTCTCAAAACACCGAAATTTTGAAAAATTTAAAAGGCTTTGTTCTTCACGTGTTGGTGCTCCTCAAAATGAGTTGGAAACATATTTAAATGAGCAGCGAGCTACTGACAGTTCTGAGTTCAAAGTGCTTTCATGGTGGGCAGATAATGCTCATCGATTCCCTATTCTTGCTAGGATGGCTAGAGACATTCTAGCTATTCCCATGACCTCAGTTTCTAGTGAAAGTGCATTCTCTGCTGGCAGCAGAGTACTCGATGCTTTTAGGAGTTCATTGAGTACACGAGTTGTGCAAGCATTGATTTGCACACAAGATTGGTTGAAAGGTATTAATGTTATTCAAACTTTAGCAAGTATGGAGAAGGATGAAGACATGATTCAAGATGAGGAGGATGGTAATAACTCATCTTTTTCGTATCTGTTTTGATCTGTTTTTTTTTTTGCATTGGTTATAAATAATTGTTTTTGCATCTACTTTCCATTAATTGATACGTTTGCCACCACAATTGGCGCTCCTGTTCTTCTGTGATTGAACTACCAAAAGTTGGTTAGTTACGAACTATATCATACTTGATCTTTTTTGCCTTCATTTCATTTTTTAATTTGCTTTTGCTAATGTTTTCCTTATTTCATTGTGATAGGTACTGTTCTTGTAAGGAAAGCAAATAAAAGCTTCCTTTTTTGAGAGCAAATGAAAGCTCTTGTTGGAAGCAAATGAAAGCTTCCAACTTTCTGAAGTCAATGACACCACTGCTGGTTGAAGACTAAGCTGTTTTTGTATTTTGTTTGGAATGTCAGATTTGTAAATGTGTTTTTGGTTGTAATGTTTAAGAACAAATGTGTTGTTATCTGATGAAGAAGTTTGAGATGTTTTTTATTTGAAATGAACAACTTTGATCTGTTTTGTATCATTTGAAATGAATATGTTCCTTTAAATTTGAACTGAAGATGTTTGATCTGCTTTTAGTCATTTGGGCTTCTTTTTGGGCATAAACAGTACTGGTCGGTTTCGGGGTCGACGCCGGTGTTGGATTTGTAACCACCGAAGTTCTCGGTTTCGGTGGTGCCAGGGCTGGCCGGTGCCGGTTACCCGGCCGTGCCCAGCCCTATATGTATGTATGTATGTATGTATGTATGTATGTATGTATGTATGTATGTATGTATGTATGTATGTATGTATGTATGTATGTATGTATGTATGTATGTATGTATGTATGTATGTATGTATGTATGTATGTATGTATGTATGTATGTATGTATGTATGTATGTATGTATGTATGTATGTATGTATGTACGTATGTACGTACGTACGTACGTACGTACGTACGTATGTATGTATGTATGTATGTATGTATGTATGTATGTATGTATGTATGTATGTATGTATGTATGTATGTATGTATGTATGTATGTATGTATGTATGTATGTATGTACGTATGTACGTATGTATGTATGTATGTATGTATGCATGCATGCATGTATGTACACATATCAAAGTAACAAACCAATACAATTGTTAGTTCTAAAGCATGAGATAAAATGAAAATAAAACTAACAAAATTAAGGATTATACTTAAATTTTTGAAACCATATGGTAACATATTTATTATACTCAAAAGTTATCAATTTTCCTTGTCATGATTGCATATTTTGGACAATAAGCACATATATTTTTTCTTGTATATTATGCGTAAGTCATATATATACGTAAATTTTGAATCATATATATTTAGTTTGTAAACAAAACTAAAAGGAGAAAACAAACCATATATGAAGAGGGTTCAAAATGGAAAAAAAATATGAATATTAATAAACGAACATTTGTAAAAAAAAAAAAACACAAACAAAAGTATGTAAAATAAAGTGTGAAATTAGTACTCCAAAACAAAATTAATATGGTGAAAAATATATCAAATATTTGTTTTGAGCTTTAAACTTGTGAAATGCTTTAGAGAGGAATTGAAGAAGATATAACTTTGAAATGGGAAAAATCTCAATACTATACTGATTTCTTACCGATAATGCAGATGGTAGTTGGATGGCATTAATTGTTTTTATTAAATTTTTAACTTCAGTGAATTTTTTTATAGAACTTTGTTACTGAAAATGTCAACTATTTGGCATTGGCTTTTCAACGGAATAATGGCAACCAAGTAATTTATTTTGTCACCTTCTCCAAGATGTGTTACCAACAAACCCCTTTCAACTTTGTTGCTTTTATCTATACTGACAACATAAAGTCTGTCACTAACATGAGTAATATCTACCAACAACAACAGGACTTCGTTGCTACTAATGTTTTAGGTGAGTCTACCACCTGTCAAGCAGAGATTATCGTTCAAGTACAGGTCTTAGAGCACCTTCCTACTAGCTCCAAGAATGCTAATAACTATGTCAGCTTTTGAATGTATTGGAAATTTGGAAGTGCTGTATGATTTCAAGAAACTGGTGTCAACAATAAAATGCATAAGTTCGTTCGGAAGTTATAAAAATACCATGACTTAATGAATAGCTGATTATAGACAACAAAGAAATACTTAAAATACATCCCTTACATAATAACACTTTAAATGGAAGGAATGTATCCGTACCACTATCATTAAGGAATGTATCCCTACCACTATCATTAACGAATTAACTGTATTAAATTTTCATCCTCCCATAAAAACTCATCCATCCACATCCACCTATATAATTAACAGTGGAAATTGTAATTTAAATTTACACTAAAGCATTATGCACTAATATATAATCGCACAATGCATAACTAAGATAGAGAGAGAGATGATCCCACGCATACGGAGCTCTTTACAATTAGTTTTGAGTCACGTGCTGTGATGAACTGTTTGTTTCTCAGGAGGATAGGGTTGATTTGTGGGGCCCGACGAGCTAGCTCCAATGCTGTTGTAGTAACCGCGAGATGAGACGCACCGTCGTTTTGAGCTCGGGAGGTAGGTAACTAACTAGTAACTACCATCAGCAGTTAAATTAAGGGGTTAATTATTTTTAGTACCCCTTATGTATTGGTAACACTCCTTTAGAACCCTGATGTATTGGTAACGCTCTAGACAAAATTTTGGTCAAGTTTACGCCATTTTGATGATATGTGACCAATTCATAAGGGGTATTAAATGATCTGTGACCAATTCATAGAGAGTACTAAATGACAGTTACCAAAACGGAAGGACTGTTATTGAACATTACAAAACGGAGGAGTACAAAAGATATGTTACCAATAGAAAAGGGGTACAAAAGGTAATTAACCTTAAATTAAGAGTTCCCAAAATAATATATAACACTTCTTAGTGTTTTTCCAGGGGGGTAATTTTGTATCATGCCTTGTCCTCATTTTAAATTGTGTTTGATTTTTCATGATAATTTTTAACAGTGAACTTTTAAAAATGTGTAAAAATCTTCTTTTTTTGAAACGGGTAAACATAGGGAAGTGTATTGCTGTATAATAAAACCAATATATAGTAGGGCTAAAAAGCCTTGGGCTCCAGAATATGTCCGGGATGACCGTAGCTAATCCAACCCCAAAAATATAAACATTATCAAATAAACAAGTGTATCTTGAAGTGGTAAATAGTATTAAAAGCCCGATCCAACACAATATCTCAAGCTGCTTGAAAGTGCAACCTAAAATACTTATCCAGTAATGCAAGCATCAACATCTTTCCAATCACATGCCAGTCAAGAGCTTGTATTTATATATACTAAAGATATAATACTTAAATTTAACAGAAATGGGAACTGAATTGTTTCATAAACAAGAAAGATCTACCTATATATCACACTAGTTGTACCTCTAAACGCATCTCACAACACAGCCCTAATTACCTCCTCCTCTTGGGTTTGGAAAGCTTTTCTAATATCCAGCAGAAAAAATCATTCTATGATTTTGCATGCCAGCTGCACTGCAGTATACAAAATTTATAACAGCCCTCTCCTCTCTTCTCCCCCACAAGCAACAACTTAACCGCAATTAGAAGAAAGCCGCTGGGTTCAACAATTGATTCACTCTCCACAACTTACTTACGACCCAATAAATAGTTGGTTCAGAAAGATTAACAGTCCATAGTATTTGTACAAAGCACAGGAACTCCATCGTCAAAGATTAGTCCACCCTGCAAGTATTACAGCAAAATATGTCACCAAGGACACTGCAGAGACAAATGTTCAGTCCAACTCTTCTCAACTGAATAGACTTGACATTGAAAAAAGTGGTCATTTATAACCATTACGAGTTTTATATCTATTCAAATAAATTCACTAAAGAAACAGCCATTTTGTCAGTCAAAAAGGTTATTTGACTTTCTTCATGAAATTATAAACGTTATGGGTGTGGTATGTACGGATAATTGTCAAAACATGCAATAATGTTTCGTCCACAAACGAAATAGTGCACAATGTTTTGTCCACGTCGTCTGGCTACCCTTATGAATCGTCCACGCACTTCTATTAGAAAAATTAATGGAATATTCCTGTTATACATGTGCAGTTAAAGTATAACTGAAATGACCATTTTACCCTTATCATGAATCTTTTTACTTTTCCTTTTGACTTTTGCATGAGACATTACCATTCTACCATTTCTAATAAAAAAACAAATTAAAAAAGAAATAAATACAAATAAAATAATTTTTTTATATAAAATCAGTTTTTTTTAATAAATTCAGTTTTAATTTATAAAAATTATTTTTATTTTCAAACATTCAGATTTTAATTTTAAAAAATACATAGAAATCAGTTTTTTTTATAAATTCAGTTTTTATTTATAAAAATTATTTTTATTTTCAAAAATTCAAATTTTAATTTAAAAAATACATAAAAATCAGTTTTTTTTATTTAATTATGTTTGGGTAGAAAAAATAAAAAAATATATAATAAAAAATATATAATAAAAATATTAATTAAATTTAAAAAAAAAACTGATTTTTTGTATTTTTTTTTAAAAAACTCTGATTTTTATTTATTTTTTAAATTAAAATATGAATTTTTGAATTTCAAACCAAAAGGGCAAAATTGAGGGTATATCAGTCTTTTAACTCATTCTTATTTTTGAATTTCAAACCTAAAGGGCAAATTTGTCAATTCAGGTTCTGTTATACTTTTCTAACAGAAGTGTGTGGACGATTCATAAGGTAGCCAGACGACGTGGACAAAACATTGTGCACTATTTCGTTTGTGGACGAAACATTAGTGCATGTTTTGACAATTATCCCATAAAAGAATTGTGCAGTTAATATTATTGCAAATTAAAGGATGTAATACCAAAACAAGGAGAAAAAAATCCACTGTAAGAAAATACATCAAGCGAGTAGTTACTCACCTGCCACTGGATAAGCTACAAAGCATTATCGTCCTTGAACCAATCTGTAATTGAGAACCAGGTCTTCTGGTTTTTTCCATATATAAGCCCGTACTGTTGCCAAGCTCATGTCCGGTGATAAAACCTGGGGGAGGGAAAAAACAAAACAAACAAACAAACAAAAAACGTATTTTACTACATATTTATAACTTTGTATCATATCATCTACCAAATTTGTACTAAAAATGTTGGAACATTCGAATCTGTTTCCCAAGTTGATCAGTTCACAAGCAGGTGCAATTTCAGAGTTCATAGGAATTTGTATACCAAAAAACAACAGAGAAACAGACTTTTATGGCTATTACTAAACACTTGAGTCGATTTCATTCCATGCATCAATTGATAAGCACGTGGGTAAATTCTGGTAACCTACTTTACTTAACTGTTATTATAATATTCTGATGGGCATATTTACATTTGCGTCACTTTTCTACACCTTTGTCACGTTTATCTAACAGTACACTACATGTTCATTACAAGCAAACCTTGTTTTTGTCAGAAATAAAGCAGGAAAGCCTAACCTAAGTTAATAAGAGGTTAACCTCTAATCTAACCCCCACCCAAATCCTGCTCCCAAGCAGGAGACCCACTGGATTCAAATTCAAACATTACAAGCGAATATTGGTTGTTGTTTTCTTAGCTACATTATTTCATTTCAATAATTAAAAAAGATATTGTTATCAGTCAATTTGTATGGACCAAAGGTTTAAACTCAAGACCTCACTTACATAAAGTAGACTCTTTACCACTTTGCCCAACTTATGTGGTATTTCAGTCATCGAACATATCATCTGAAGCACAACAATTCATGGCTAGTATTCCAATATATTATTAGTAAAGCACCTCAACAATCAAACACAACACATGGGCACATACTGACCTGATTATTACACAGTATCTCAATAGAAGGCTTAAGCTTTTGCCAAGGCTTCAAACCAGTCCTAAATGAACCATCACCAACTGATACAAGCTGTGACTGCCCTCCAGATACTCCAGGTGCGAACATTCCATCAGTAGCACCGTCTAATGGTTTGTCAAGGACCATCTTCTCTACAACATAATTAACAACCTACAACAACAGAAATCAGTAAGCCCAATGGCTGTTACAATCAAGGAATACACCTAGCATCCAACAATCCATTAGCATCACGGTACAAAACCAATCCTTTTAATAGTCATCAACCACTCAGAATTTTTTTCTATCAGCAAGATACACTGAATACTAACATGTGTTTTCCAAAGACTTCTACTACACAAATACAGTCACAAACTGATGAGTGAGAAAAGACCAATGAAATATTCACTACGGACGTATAAGGTCACTAGTTCTAATCCCCATACCTGCCGAGTATTGCTGATAATAAAATTGTAAGTTTAATTCTAAATGTAGCTTTGTTGCCTTACTGATTTAACCAA
The DNA here is from genome assembly GCA_963921825.1 of Erodium maritimum. NCBI lineage: Eukaryota > Viridiplantae > Streptophyta > Magnoliopsida > Geraniales > Geraniaceae > Erodium > Erodium maritimum. The sequence goes on from OY997588.1 coordinate 117,433,148, forward strand.
GTGCTTTTTACTGTTATTTTAAATTCATAATCAACTTTCAGTGATCGATGCAGAGCAATTATCATGTTCCCAACAACACCGACTGCTGCTGATATCAATAGTTCTTTTACTTTAAAAAGCATCCTAAGGCTTTAGTTTTCTGTACTTGGTTTATGCTCTGACAGAGATGCCATATTTTGTATGACATGTTTGTGACATTAAACCCAGAACACCACCATACCCTCATTGATATTTCCTCCACCTTCACCATACACACACACACCAATACACTACTGTAGAATTCTGATATATTATTGATGATACTTAAATAGTCTTTTTCTTTCAATACAATGAGAGCATCCCTTTATACAGGAATGGGATAATTATCCAAAACTACCCTAAAAGTTTTGTCCACAAACGAGTTGATGCACAAAGTTTTGTCCACGCTGTGTGGCTACCCTAAAGTTTTGTCCACGACTTTTTTAGTTTTGACGTAATAGAGATGTTCAGAATGATGTCTGGGCAGTTCTTCCCGGATTGAATAGAAGCGTGGACAAAACTTCAATGCACCCACAAAGTGTGGACAAAACTTAAATGTACCCACAAAAGCGTGGGCAAAACTTCAATGCACCCACAAAGCATAGACAAAACTTCAGTGCACCCACAAAGCGTGGACAAAACTTTGTGCATCAACTCGTTTGTGGACGGAACTTTACGGTAGTTTTGGACAATTATCCCTACAGGAATTAACTCTATACTAAATAGGAAATACTAATACTACATAACATAGGAAATCAAATTAAACAAGGAATAGGAAAGACTTGTAACTGAAAATAAACTAAACTCTAACACTCCCCCTCATGTGCAGGTCGGATAACGAGTTCTGCACATGGATGAACAATACGTGTGATAAACAGTGACGACTGGTGAACAGATTCAACGATAAGAGCTGAAAATTCCGAACAATAACGCCTTGCCCACCCGTTAAATCATATATTAACAAGTGGGCAAAGCAATAACTCACTATAATCTAACCTAGGATCGAATCGGCTCTGATACCATGCAGAATTCTGAAATATTATTGATGATACTTGAATAGTCTTTTTCTTTCAATACAATGAGAGCATCCCTTTGTATAAGAATTAACTCTATAGGAAAAACTAAAACTAAACAACATAAGAAATCAAACTAAATAAGGAATAGGAAATACTTGTAGCTGAAAATAAACTAAACTCTAACAAGTATCAACTACAAGCAGATTGGGATCCATCTGTTGATCTTAAGTTTCATTCCATTCATCCATGGTAAAAATAAACAGAGAAAAAGAGCCTTCAAAATAAGCATTAAGGTATAAGAAATAACTTCTAAAAAATATTAATTATATGAATAGTATTGCTTCAATTTATTTGACTAATTAAATGAATAATGAACAGAGTACACTTAATTATGCCCTTGCTTTCAAGCCAACTATGGAAAATTGTCTTTCATAGATCACATACAAAAAAAGCAACTCACTTTATGTATTCTCAGTATACGAGGTGCACTTAGTTTCCCTTGCGTGAGGATCTGCACTGTAGATCCTTCACATGGATGTAAGTAAAAGCTGCACCTGTTGAGATAAACATAAAAATTACAGAAAATAGTAATAGTAATGATGACTTGAATGGAGAAAGAAACAAAACAAGAGAAAGTTGTGCTCTGTTGGGTCAACAGTGTAAAATCTGAACAGTCTTGCAATCGGAAACGAATTAATTGAATACCAGGAAGGAATTAAAGTCGTCAAGACAGACAACACAGCCCCCGAAGTACAAAAGGTTGAAATGCTAGCCATATAACAGACATACAGATATCTAACTTGGGTACCGAGAAGAAACACTTCAAAGTTTGATGAAGTTAGTCACAATGCATGAAAATACTCTTCATGAACTTAGTAGTTAATCAATATGCATAAAACTGAAAATGCATAGATGTGTCCCTTCCATGTACAAAATTTAGCTGTAGAAAAATTCATTTCTCGAAAAGAACAAAGAAAAAAAGTTGAGCAGAACAGGTAAAGGATGCGTAAGAGCCCTAAGTATCATAATTTCAAAATTTTCCAGCAATTTACTATTTAAATATCATTCAAGGAAGCCAAAAATTACTTGGTATTTTCTCTTGGAGGTAGACGATTATTCAGTATACAGTCCAAACACCACCAAGGGAAGTCCTTCTCATCTTCTGCTCCATCCAAATCTGTAATTTTCTTTCTCCATGAACCTCCCTGAGACCCCTCAGTAATAATAGAAGGTGGGGAGTTCGTTGAAAACTCAAATGGAGGGTACACCATAGAATCATTTTCGGCATTACTATCCGCCTCAACTCTTGAATGGGAAATACTTTTGGCAGAAATATCCTTCCCAGATGAAACTTCCCCATTAGGTGGCGGACGGGATGAAGCATGGGAACCAAATTTTTGTCTTCTTTTGGTCAACCAATGAGCCAAAAGACCCTTAAGAGTTTCACGAGCCAGATTAACCTGAATAATATGTAGTGCAATAGTAAGCCCACGTCTCAAAAAAAACATGGAAAATAAATTATTAACTAGTTACAGAACAGAAATTTAAACAGCAATCCTACCAAGAATGATGGATGCATATAAAGCAATACATGACTTCATGAATCACGCATAGTAAATGAGTTAACTGTGAGTCAAAATTCATTCATTTCAGAAACCAGCAAATCCTATTTGTCAATATTGTTCTAGGTGAGGGATAATATGCAGCACGATGAAGATAAATTTAAAGCAATACATAATTTCATGAATCACACAAAGTAAATGAGTTAAATGCGAGTCAAAATTCATGAATTACAGAAATCAGTAAATCCTATTCGTCAATATCGTTCTAGGTGAGGGACAATATGCAGCACGATGAAGGCAAATTTAAAATGCCAAAGAATCCATGATATAAAAGCTAATTTCATTTTATTATACACTACATGTTTTTGTTTGATTGCCCAGACTGTTATAAACCCTCAATTAATCATCTTACTCACAAACAACGTAAAAAATACAACAGGATTTGGAATATGAAGTACAACTGCCTAGTGTCTTCAGGCTTAAGAGTATATCTTAAGAAAATCTACCAACAACGAGCAGTTGTTTAATGTGAGTCAATCTGGGAAAATCTAACAACAACGAGCTGTTGTTTAATGTGTATCAATCTGTGGTTAATATTTGAAATACCACTGATTATAAGCTATTTAAAATAGTAGGTCCGAATGTAAAATACTTAAGGATCCTCCCAGACTAGTATATATCACCTTATCATCCTCAGGCTTCCCGGCAATGTTAAGATCTGCTGAATACATCTCAGCTGAAAAGCACTGTGGAGTGTCTAAATGGACAGACAAGTTTCCAAGCCTAGTATCCACAGTGAACCAGGCAGGAATGCTCACCTACAGTTAGGAATACAGCAAGTCTAATCACCAAAACTCTTAAAGTGAAATCACATTACATTTACAATGCACTAGAAGTTATACCATCTCAAACAATTCTTCTTTCTTCTCCTCAAAAGAAACCTAAGAAGTAGGTATTACAGACACAATAATAGATGCATTAGCCAAAAAGGATAATAAGGTATTAGCAATTTAGCGACCACATGAAATATGTATAACTATTCATGGAACAACAAAGCAACAGAACTAATGTAACCTTCCCGTAGTCCTCAACTACTACTCCCTTGGTGACCTCCCATCGCTTCACAGTACCAGCTGTGTCCTATTGAAAATAGATATATACCATATCAATTAAGGAACTACATTCGACAGAATAAACACTTCTGCACTAATAGAAAGAACTAACATAGTAATAAGAAGAATAACAAGACGGTTAATGGTAAGAGTATCATGTCTGTCAAAAAAAGAACACCAAGGTAAATTCTAGCACCATAAATACCTTAGTTAAGACATGCCTTCGATTATTTAGGATTTCATGTTGTACTATTCCTGGGGTACCAGGAATGGTTAAGGTAGGTTTTTTATAAACAGGAACCTGCAAAATAGCTAAATATCAGAATTCCACAAATGTGGAGAGAGAAATAGTAGTTCTAAAAAGCAGCCACAACCCAAAGATAAGAAAAGAGAATGGGAAAATATCATTTCTATGTCAATGGTTTTGAATTTAGATATGAATTTGATTAATCATAACTTTGGGGAAACGGGTGGAATGACTTTTGTATTGAGTGCTAAACACAGAATATTTTCTACCAGGAACGCAGAAGATAGTTTTTATAATATTTTTCAAGGGAAGATGGTTTCCCTAAAAGAAAATAACATTAATAAAAAATGGGGCGAATTGCTAAAATGTGCCCTTATGAATTGGGCACAGATGGAAAGCTGCCCAATGAAAAAAAAATTACCCATGAGCTGTCTTTTGAATGGTGCGCAGTGAAATATTTTTACACTGTTGAAATGGATGGAAAACGACCTAATATTCCGTTAAAATGGATATATTCCATTTTTAACATGTGCCAGGCACATGTAGCTTAATAAAAAAAATCAAAAACCCTAAACTACACATTTTGTTTTCCAACCCTAAATGTACTCGATGGCAGCCTTTTGCTTCTTCAACCCTTTGCAGCAGGAGATTTGAACCTGGCTTCCACAGATAGGAGCCTGGCTTCCTCGCCGGAGTTCTCCATTCTCCATTGACGCTGCTCCGCCGTCTTTGTAAAAAACCTGACGAGGAACATGACTTCCTCCATCCTCATTCTACTCCCAGATCAGGGGTGTGCACAGGTCTGTTCCACCAACGCCCAGAAATCATTCTCGACTCCCAATCTTGAACGCCAACAAATCGAAACCAACGGCAGAGGTGCACGCAGATCTCAACGTCTTGTCGTTGACATAAATATATTGCTCGCACTGCCCATCAGGGAAAACATTTTCTGCTACCATCGTTCTTAGTGTCTTCTTTACAAACCCACTTCCGATTCGAGCAGCATTAGCAAACGGAGGCGCGATGGGTGAATCTAGATCAACGAACTCCAACCGAGATAGGAGCAAGACCGCGTCTCTATTCCGAGTGTGTTGTTGGTCTCACGAGGAATTCTCGTGTTTCCGTGGACGAGATTGACGGTGGCCAATTGAGAAGGCAGCATGTGGGTCATTTTTTTCATTGCACAGTTTTTTATCCATGTACAATTCATACAGGCACATTTTAGCAATTCCCCCGAAATAATATAACATTGTTATTGGCTGTTTTTCTATTTATTTTATTTTCTTGAGATTCTTATGCAGACAGGGAAAAGGGACAAAAACTGAGACTATATAACTTTCCACTTTCCAGCAATTCATAACAAAGATACAATTTAATTCCATCTACTAATATAACAGTAAGGACAATCAGTATCACTTACAGGTGTAGATCCTTCTAACGAGACCCTTGCCCTTGAGAAGGACAAATTTCCTGCTAAAAATGAACCGCCCTTTTGGAAGACCTTCTGAGGATTACATGCTTCAGCTGGCCATCTATCAACGGAAGAATCTGTTGTTGCAACCCATATACCATCATCATGCAATCCCAGTTGCTGAATGGGATGTTCCTTCATGCAAAGCAAAACACTCTCCCTTGTTGCCAAGTCTGTCAAGTACAACTGTGGGTAAAAAGATTGGATGTCAAAAAAGAATCAACCCAGCTTAACCATAAAAGCATGAAGATAAACAAATCATAGAATGGGGGAGGATTAGGTACAATAACAAATATACTCACAGAAAGGTCTCTCCCACCACTATAAACATGGCTAAATGTTGGGGTGCTGGCAAGAGCCCAGACGGAGTCTGTATGCACAGCATAGGAGTGCATGCATCGCTGCTGACCAAGATCCCATAGTCTACAAGGAGAGTTAGAGAAGTTACTAAAAAGAAACACACAATAACTGATGCAAACTTGCTGCTCCACAACTACAAAATGTTTGGGATGGTAACCTAATCATAGAATCAGAAGATCCCGATAAGCAAAATCTGCAAGAAATAAAGGACAAAACAGGTCAATAAATTGCAACATCAACGATATCAAAATATTGCAAGAACAAAGCAGTGTATAAACTTAAACCTAAAATCTATCAAAGGAAAGCCCTGTGCAGAAGGATCCCACCATTGTGCGGCTGAGATGGGTAATTTATTTATAATTTTGCAAGTGGACAGTTTCAATGACTCAAACTCAATGACGTTTCACTACATGCATTAGGATTTCAAACTTCCTTTCACAAATCATTTTTATATTCAAAAAAGAGAAGGCACGATTCCACCAAGGAAATCCAAATGAACCTTCCAGTAGAATCCAGTAGCAGAGCGCGAATATTGTCTGTATGCCCTCTAAGCTTCATTGTTTTAGAACCAGACCTTGGATCCCATACACGCACAACCTGGAAGAGAGGGTTAAAGAGTTGCAAATTTTATCAAATACAAACATTTTGGGATCATAAAATGGATAAATGTGGTTTGAATGCATAAAATGAATTAGAAGTGACATGAACCTTCTCTGTCCCTCCAGAGACCAGAAGTGTCCCACTATCATTCATGGCTAATGCATAAACTGACTCCTTATGGCCTTTGGCAGCTATTGGAGCATATCCATGAGACTGAGCTGGGTGCATAGAAATGCTATTGCTTGAACTAATGGTGCGTAAGCTTGTAATGGGCAATCCATTTCCAGAACCATTGATACCATTTGAACTATCATCTTCCATTGGATCTGTTGATTTTGATACTGGGGCTAGAGCGGCTTCCAGATCCCATATGAAAACCTCCCCACCGAGGCCACCAGAGGCAACAACATTACTCTAAAATGCAAGACACTATACAAGGATCAGAAAATGACTCGTGACACTTAGAAACAGTATACCTTCAAGCATAGTTTAGGACATTGACTGAGTATGAAACATAAATAGCAGAGCTACACTACCAAGAACTATTCATGTTATAAAGGTCCATGAGATTTTTAACAAAGAAGTTACATTTCTTTTTGCCGCAGAGAGACAGGTGACGTAGTCCGTATGTTGACGAAGAGTCCTTGTACAAGTGCCATCAGATAGGTAGTTCCATGTCTAATGTATCAAAAGAATAAAGTAATAAGTCGCTGAACCAACAAGAAAGAAAACGAATATAACAATAAACCACAACACCAAGTAGTGAGATAAATAACCTTAAGGGTAGCGTCTGAAGAGCAGGAAACAAGTGTATTATCACCAGCAAGGACGGCATCATTAACCTGCAAACCAGAGGCAATACTCAACAATATCATTGCTGTATGCAGTGAAATAGAAAATATACTTCTATGGATGATTGAGAAAGAGAGCGAGAGAGAGGAGCGAGAGAGAGGAGCGAGAGAGAGGAAGAGAGCTAAATCCACTTTCAGAAGTATCAATATAATATAAGGCATGCGTGACATTGTTTTTCTGCTTCCTACCTTACTGTTCAGGTTCAATGTTAAATTACCAGAAAACATCCAAGTGGACAAATTTCAACTTAATTTTTAAACCAGAAACAAAGCATATGACTGCCAAGTGGACAATAGATGTGTACGTATACAATGCAAAACAGAGAAGTGTATTGATTACCCAATCAACATGTGACTCAAACGTAGCAGAGCACGTAGCTTCATTTTCAGCTAATGACCAACGCTTTAGTTTGCCATCACGACTCCCCGTAAAAAGGTAATCACATCCATCAGATGTTGAAGACTTCGACACAGCCAAACAATTTACACCTGCACAGTGCTGCAAATAGGCAATGCCCAAAACAGACCAGCATAAGGACCATGAACTCAAGTACTTAGTAACAGCAGCGAGAAATCTAATAAGTGGTACGCAGGTAATTTCTTCTTTCATGACACTTTGTACAGGGTAGCGGAGTGGAAAACAGCCATGCACAGCTGAATAATGGCATGCATACAAACAAGTGGTATCATAAATCACAATGCAAAAGGAATTGATTTTATGCAAATAAAGCAACAAAAGTATCACAGTGCTCTGGTATACCCCCAGGTTCCAACTCACATTTGCGGGAAAATACAAGGGGGATCAAAGTGCCGTATAATCATTATCAAGGAATCACTCATAAGCGTGAACAAATTAGGATACAGATTACAGAAAATCAGGTTATACTTGAGAATAACTATATAGTTAACTTGGACACAGAAAGAGAGAAAATAGATTATGCTTACACAGAAGAACCAATGAAATTCATAAAATCAACTTCAAGTTCTAAGCAGAAAATAGTAATGAAAATGAGATCAGCGCATTTTACACACTCTATACACGTATAAAGAGGAATTTAGAGTAATCAGAAGCATTGCAATTGAACAGAAATTGAAAGAAAAAGTCAAGCAACATATAAGCAGCCAGAAACAAATTTAAAGGGCATATTTCAATCTTCTAATAGGAAATGCATCACCTCCTTTCTTAGCGCCACACCAAACCATTAAGATGATTCATGCACTAAATAATTCAGAACAAAGAAACCTATGGATGACAGAGAACAACCTTCTACCAATCTACTAACCTTTGAGTCATCAGCATCGCTTAGCACATATGTCAACCTCTTCTCCTTGCGAGGACGAGTCGAATTACCTGTGTTTCCAGCACTACCAACACGGTGCATTGCAAAAACACCTAATACAAGAGGAAGTAAACAAACGAACATATAATAAGCTATCCACTAAAATCACACAAAAAATGTGAGTCCATCATATGTCAAAATGAATTGATGCATGACACATACTGACAAAGTATATGTTCAGTTTCTATTATGGGTTTGCAGTTACTAACCCTGAAGCAGAACAAGATGAAATGTTTGTATGAAAAACATGGAGGGAAAAAACAAGGCTGAAGGGTCCACTGTCGAGAAGGAATCTTATCATAAAACCCCTAAAATCATCAGTTTATATAGAGAGAAACACGGAGATTATTTGATGAAGGAAGTTCAGCCTCAGATAGCATTTGAAATTGAAATTTACAATTGTATAATAAGGAAATCAAGAAGTAGATGATTATTTCAACAACCTATTCTTCTATCCATTCAAATTTCTCAGAACTGTGATCCATACAATCAAAGTAGGGATCTAAACTTAATTTTTGTTCAGATTCAAACACTCGAACCTGCAATTTCCCCGAAATCGATAGATACCAATTGCTCTCACACAACCGAAAACCTAGCCCCAATTCACAGAAAAAATGAGCGATGAGCTTCGGTGAGATTCCTCTTCAAAACGCGACAATATGCATGATAAAAACGAAGAAGCAGATTGCAATACCTGCCAAAGCAATCAATCAGTTGCGATGAAGCTCTCGTCGGCGAAATTGGCGCCGTGCACGGTCTCTTGCTAGGCGAGCACTGAGCACGACTCTTTCCTGTGAGAGAGAGTCAGTGGGCTTGATGAAGAAGACCGGAGTGAGAGGTAAGAAAATGGGCTGGTTCAGCCGAGTTTGTTTGGTTTATGAGGAAATCAATTTCCCACTTTTATTCCATTACTTTCCGTTGACTATTAGCTTCGTCTTTTTATTTTCCTTTTGACTATTTATTTTCGGGGAAATTGTTTTCCTTGAAATAAACGGATGGGTATTCTCTACTCCGGTGCCCCAACCTCCTCACACTACGGCTTCAAAAGCTGACATGTGTCACTTTTATGGTTCGACGGTGCAGATTATTTCAAATTTCAAAGATCAAGTAAATTGATTAAATACAAGCAACCACGTTGTTTCAGAATAAATGCATTTTAAACAACCCGACGTGCGTTTGACTCTTTACAAGTGTTTGTGTGATTGGAACCATTAGTTCAGTCAACTAACTAATTATTCTGTTTATAACCCTAATAAGATTGGATGGTATAATAAATGGGACTAATCTTTATTTTTTTTTAGAGGAAATGAAAGTATTATTAATTAAAGCATTCAGGTGTCGCAAAACTGTTATCACCATACAAATCAAGAATCTATAATAAAACTGAAAATTAAGTGCTGAAAGGTAAATGTTGCTCATGGGCATAGATGCGGTCGGAGGGGGGAAACTGTGGTAGCATCAAAAGACACTGATACAGCATGCTCCAACCAAAAGACACTGATCGAGCAGACCAAGTGGAGAGATTATAGTGGTGGACCGATATCTACCCCGGGAAGTCAGCGTGTGTCGTCCTCCTTTGACTGATAAATGTAGGGCTCCTAAACGCGGGAGTGTTGACCCCGAATTGGTAGGGGAGAATCATGTCGACTGTTAGCAGAACCGTTGCCACCATTCTGCCAGGGAGGTGGTGCAGTCGATCAACCCCTCCCTGGGACTCCAGAGATTCATTCCTGGAGGCGGGGGTGCTTGTAGTCCCCCGTCGTTATTTGTGATGCCACATCGGATGACGTCGATCCCTCTGACTCCTCAGGCTCCCCGTCCCTCTCCAGCATTTTCTTCCTTGATAACGACGGAGTAGGATCCCTAGGCAGCCATCCTACCGGAATCTCCTCATAACGGTCCGCCTGTCCCATGTACCTCTCTCTTTCCTGATCCTGAGGAGGCGTTTGTGGTCTAGCCGGTTTGGTTGTCACTCCCCCAAGACCTCCCATATACGTCCAATTCGTCCTTGGGGTAGCCTTCCCATGTTTCGCCTTCTCCATGGCTGATCTCGGGTCCGCCGATGCTCTCAACGATGGTCCCCTGACACCTCCGACTACCGACAAGCCGGGAATAGGTGTCCCGCACATTTGCAGCCAAAACAATGGTCATGGAGGTGTTCATAAGACACATAGAGAAGGGTTCGTACCTGTGATTCCGATAATCGAAACCATATTTGACTTTGCAGTGGTACTCTGATGTCCGCCCTAATCCCGATCTTCGTGAAGTCCCCTCAGCAAAGACCCGACTTATCCACGTCCACCGCTTGGCAGACTCCCAATGTGTTCCCCACCCTGAAACCCACCTCTTTATTCCACGCGCCCACCGGCAGGTTGGAGACTTTTGCCCATATGGAGAAGTGATGAAACTCGAGATCATTGGCATGCATATGAGCTCTCAGATCAGTGAACAACATTAGAGAGCCCCAGAAAGAACATGGTTCCCCCAGCAAAACCCCCGCCCTTTCCTTCGCCGTCATGCAGAAAAACGCGACCAATCCTTCCTCCAACGGCTTCGCCTCAACCTTCATACCCCATAGGTCCTCCAGCCGAGCCACTACGTACTTCCAGAAGACCTCCTTTGACGTCAACACCTTAGCCGCCAACGCAAACCGGTACTGGGCTCCACGACCCGTGATCTCCTGTACTGACACCACAACCTCCTTGATGCGCATTGAGGAGAGTCGTGATCCCAGGTGCCCAACTTGCTCCCCCGATCCTTGCGAGTCGCTCTCTAGTCGCTCTTGGGCTCCGAACAGATTAAAGCTGCGCCCCGTGCTCGGATCTCTTGATTGACCCGCTCGAATCGGGTTCCTATTAGGATCCGACCCGTCTCTCAGCTCTGGTCCCTCCGGATTCACCCGCGGGGCACGACCCGCCCCGCCCCGGATCCGTACCGTGAAGCCCATCGGGCGATGTCACCCGGCCCACCCCGAGTCCAGCCTACCGCAACACCGTCAGCCCGACACCACGGCCCTGTACCCACCCTCGGTTGCCAACCCGAGCCCATCTGTCCGCCCAGCCTAGTGCCCTCACCTGGACCATCCCGCGAGTTCCGCCTTGCGTCCGCGAGCAGGTCGTGGCCCAAGCCCAGTTCTCCCTGCACCCGGCCCAGCCCATCATCCAAAACCTTACAAGGTTCACGCGTAGGCTCCTTTCCATTCCTTCGCCGCCGCGCCAGCGCCTCCAACGACTATGCCGGCTGTGATCCCGCGTCTGAGGACACCACAATTGGAAGCAGCTCGTCTCCCGCTCGGATAGTCCCCTCCGTTCCTTCCTCCGTCCTCGGTGACGAGTTCCAGGTGAACCCGCCACCCTCTGAACGCTAAGCCACCTCGCGCCCTGCCCTTGGTCCTGGCCCCGCCACCTGCACACGACGGGATACGCCCCTCGCCGCCCCATGAAACCTGCCCGTTCCCTATGGCGATCGACCCACCTCACCGGTGTTCTGCGCTGAGAACGTCATCTGCAGACTCTGCTCTCCGCGCGGCGTCAGATCTTCTATCGGCGTGAGCGAGTCCTCAGCAGCCCCGATCGATCGTGGTTGAACCCTGATCCCCAGCGCCGTTGTCTCCTCTCTTGGATTGCTTGGCTCCCTGAATAGTTCAGCATCGAAGGTAGCCTCGCCCCCATCCAGATCTACCGTCGACGTCATTGTCCCTGCCATGGAAAAAGAAAATCGCACCGAAACTCTACCGTGGAAGAAGGGAATCGCAAAGAGACTGTCTAGGGTGTAGAGAGCTATACATTTATATTTTACTTAGGAAAGTGAATGGTACTAATTTGATTTGTTAAATACTTGTATGGGGTTAGCTATAATTAAATTTAAATAGGATTCAAATCCAAGATTAGACATATTTAATCAAACATAATGAGCTAAGTGTACAAGTTTGTAACTTACGAGCATGCTAGTTAATATTTAATTCAATTACGCAGAATGTGTTTATTGTTATTTTAAACCCGAATAATAAAGATACAATTTCCGAAGAGTCTCATAGACTGATCACAAGCCGTGTTTAGGGCTAACACGCCGCCACCAGGACCGACTCACCAACTTGGCAAAAATCCCAATCGCATAAAGCCTCCGACGAAGGAAGGCCACATTTTAAGCCCATTTCTAATTTAAGTCCAATTTTACTTATGTCTACTTTTTCTTAGAGATAGATTTGTCTACTGCTGCCCTAGTTTCATTCTTCTCCAAACACATATATATTACATCATACTTCTTCTCCAAATCATGTATAAATATTGGCCCGATCATGATATTATGATCACGGCACGGTCTGCTCCGACTACCACTCTCTGTCTCTCATCTTTTCACCACCTAAACTCCTACAACTATCGTAGAGTTCATGACCAAAATTCTGAAAATTTCAATATCGTAAAAGGTCCTCTTTCTCTCTCCATATATACAAGCTCTCGTGCGATATACTCGGACGTAGAGTTTAGGGTTTCGCCGTGGTTATCGCGTGCGAATCTGTGTCGACGCCTTGTTCGACTGGAGTGGGTGTGTGCCGGCGGTGTATCTGGTGTGGTGATCTGTGGTTGCGCACGGTGGCTGGGTAGGAGTGGAGCGTGGGATGCATCAGGCTTATTCTGCCGGAGTCATCGTCCCAGACGCGTTGTGCGATCTGCTCGGGATAGGTTTGCCGGTGTAGGAGAAGGGGAACGGTGTGGTAGGGCGGCGGCGCAGCGTTTGGCGAGGAGGTTGGCCTGCGACAAGCGGCTGCGATCAACTTGCAGTGCAGGGTGTGCAGGGCGTGGTGTGCAGGTTTTTGAAGGCTGTGGGAGTGGATTTGCAGGTTCGTGGGACGGTTTTGTTCTAGGAGTGCGACTGGTTTTTTCCACAAAGCTAAGACCAGTCACTGTGAGGTTTTCGGACGAAGAGTAAGAGTTGTCGTCGAGTGCGGATCTGTGCCGAAAAGAGACACGTTGAGTACTGTATTCTGCTCGACAATGGGGTCAAGTGAGGATGAAGGTCTCGATCTGTTGGGTGATCAATTGGGAGGTGTTCGACTGGACGAGGAAGAGGAGGAGCTCGTGATTTCGGAGGATGAGTTGAATGAAAGTGGGGAGAAGTACAAACATGCTTTGGCCGGGAAATTGATCACGCAGAAGGGGTATAACTCCGCAATCTTCATGGAAGTTATGAAGAAAGCAAGTAACAGTAGAGGTATGATCATCGAACCTTTAGCCAAGGATTTATTTGGTTTTTTCTTCTCCTCGGCCACTGCGAAACGCAAGTTCCTTGAACTGGAACCATGGTTCTTTAATAAAAATCCCATTTGTTTCCGAGAATTTTCGCATGACGACAATCCTAAGAATCTAGAATTCTCGGAAATATCCATGTGGGTCCAAGCCACAAATCTACCTTTTAAGGCGATGACGAAAAAGGTAGGGTTTAAAATCGGAAATCGGATTGGTCAAACACTAGAGGTCAAGGCGAAGAAGGATGGGAGGGCATGGCTCGACTTCATTCGTATTCGAGTCAGGTGGAATATATCCCAACCATTGAGAAGGAGAGTTAAGGTCTTGTTGGGAGAGAACATGGTGCACACTTGGGTCCCCCTACAGTACGAGCGGATTCAAGACTTTTGCTATGGGTGTGGGAAGCTTGGTCACGTGGTGAGAGATTGCGAGACTTATGTGGAGGGCCAGGACGAAGAGAGTTATCCGTATGGTCCATTTCTGAGGGCTGGGAGGACCAGGAACCCGGGTTCCTTTTTACCTCAGCCTGAGGAGTCGGATGAGGATGAGTCGGGGGTCGGAGGAGCAATGTCTGCTTCATCGGCTCGGAATCGTGATAGGGATGACGTGAGCAAGTCAGCACCGGAGGGGTCACGGAATAGGGGACAGGGAGAAAAGGGAGCGGGTAGGATTACCCAGAGCACGGACAGGGAGGAGGAGAACCGCCATGATGTGTTGGAGAAGGAGGATTCGAGCGATAGTGACATAGGGGGCCGGTGCCGGAGGGGTAGTGAAGCTGTCCTGGAGAGAAGAGTAGCCAGAAGCGGTAGCATGGGTGGTGGAGCATTGGGGGACGAAAGGAAGAAGGGAACGGTGGGATCAGATGCTCAGTCCATATCGAGTCGCAGTGTGCAACCACCTTCGGGCGGACTGGATATGGATTTAAATGTTGCCCCAGCTGAGGGGGTCGTGGGGAACAGTAAGGCAGGTTCGAGGGGTTCGAGTTCTGTGACTCCGTCACAGAATTCGGGAAGTATTGTCAGCAGAAACAGTAGAAGGAGGTTTAAAAGACTGGTAAAGGGGAGTGGAGGACAGCAGGGCGAGTTGGGCGGAGACATGGTAGCAAGGAAGAGGAAAGGGGAGTTCGTTGATCATTCTGTAGCTTTTGGGAATTCTGTCCCTGAGACATAGGAGGACTCGATGACTTTTTTGGCGAGGGTTGCTAAGCAACCCCGCCAAGAACAATGATTATTTTGGCCTGGAACTGCCGGGGGCTTGGGAACCCCTGGACAAAACGGTTCCTGCAGGAGCTGATAGCTCAAAAGAAGCCCGACATTGTATTCCTTTCTAAAACTAAGGTTAGGAAGGATACAATCATTGGTATGAAGCGAAGTATTGGGATGGATGGGGTGTTTGATGTAGATTGTGTGGGAAGCAGTGGTGGCTTGGCCTTTTTCTGGAGGCAGGAGGAAGATGGGGTGATGCAAACGTACTCCCCAAGACACATTGATATGATCTTTAAGGCTCCGGAAGGGAGGAATGTGAGAATTACAGGGTTATATGGGGAACCAAAATGGGAGAAGAGATGGGAGACGTGGAAATTAATCTGTGACCTAAGTCAACGATCGTCCCTACCTTGGGCTATGGTGGGAGACTTTAATAATATGAGGTCCGATGAAGACAAGAGAGGCGGGGCTCCCTACCCAATCAGACTCCAAAGGGGATTCGAGGAAGCTTTACGTGACGGGGGTTTGCGGGACCTAGATATTAAAGGTTACCGATATACTTGGGAGACAGGGAGGAACGGACCGAATAGAATGGAAGAACAACTCGATAGAGCGGCGGTAAATAGAGCGTGGGATGAGCTTTTTCCGAATTCAATATTGGAGTATGGTCGACTCTCCACTTCGGACCATGCTCCAATCTTACTTCGGAGTTCTCTAGAACAACGGTTCCAAGGTTACCGGACATTCTGATTCGAGGAGGCTTGGAACCGGGACCCGGAGTGCCGCAGGGTGATACAGGAGGTGTGGGACGCTCGGGGGGAGGATCCGGTCGATCAGGCCCTGGAGGAGACGGCCGAGAAACTCCGAGCGTGGGCGGAGAGGAACCCACATCCTCTTAACAGGCAAATCAGGTTATGTAAGGAGGAAATGAACCGGCTGAAAGGGAGATGGGATGTTAGTAGTGGACGTCGGGTTCAAGAGTTGAGACATGAGCTTACGAAGTTGCTAGCTCAAAAGGATGATATGTGGAGACAACGTGCCAAGCAACATTGGCACGAGGGAGGTGACAAGAACACTAAGTATTTCATGGCGAAAGCTACTTCTCGGAAGAGACGGAATAAAATACTTTCGTTGAAGGACGAGGTTGGAATAGAGAGGAGCTGGGAGCATGGTTTGGAGGAGGTGGTGGTCGGGTACTTTGATAAATTATTTACTCCGGAAGAGCAGGGGCTGGACGAGGTGAGCTCTTTAATACCTCGGTCAGTATCGGTGGCAAGTTGAGGAGCTAATGAGGCCGGTGGATAAGGAAGAAGTTCGGAGAGCGGTGTTTGGGATGAAACCGCTGAAGGCCCCCGGGCCGGACGGGTTTAATCCTGGATTCTTCCAAAAACACTAGGCAGTTATGGGGGACAGTGTGTGGAAGATGGTGCAGGATGTTTTCACGACCAGTGTGCTACCGAGAAGACTAAACGAGACAAACGTGGTCCTGATCCCCAAAGTCAGGCACCCGACCAAGATGGAGGAGTTTAGGCCCATTGCACTTTGCAATGTGGTCTATAAGGTGATATCGAAGGTCATGGTGGGGAGAATGACATCTATCCTTCAATTAAGCATTTCTGATTCACAGAGTGCTTTTTTGAAGGGTAGATTGATTACTGACAATATTTTAATTTCAGGTGAGATTTTGCATGCCCAGAAGAATAGAAGATCTGGACGGACGGGGCAAATGGCTTTGAAAGTGGATATGCGCAAGGCTTATGATAGGGTTGATTGGAACTATTTGGAGAGGGTGTTGTTGCGTATGGGGTTTGGTGAGCAGTGGGTGAGACTGATAATGGTTTGTGTGAGGACCCCAGAGCTATGGGTCACAGTGGAAGGGCGTAGGTTCGAGCCGGTAAAACCGAACAGGGGTCTCCGCCAAGGAGATCCATTATCACCCTACCTGTTTATAATTTGTGCAGAAGGACTATCCAGGTTGATTGATAGATTTGAGCTTCAGGGTCGGATTCATGGAACAAGAGTGGTCCGGGGAGCTCCTCCGGTGTCTCATTTGTTCTTTGCATATGACAGTTTCTTCTTTGGACAGGCAACGGAGGAGGAGGCTAGAAATTGGAGAAAGGTGCTGATTATGTATGAGAGAGCTTCGGGGCAGAAGGCCAATATGAATAAGTCATCCATATCGTTTAGCCCTAATACAAGTACACAGGCGATTCAGGGGGTGCAAGGAGTACTGGGTATGAGAAGGGTCGACGATGTAGGACATTACTTGGGTATGCCAGCCATGGTGGGGAGGAGTAAATATAGGGCTTTTAAGTTCTTGAAGGATAGAATGGTGGCAAGGATGGGAAGCTGGGATGAAATGTTACTAAGTAAGGCATGCAAAGAAGTCTTACTAAAAGTAGTGATACAGGCGCTTCCGACTTATGTGATGAGTGTGCATTTATTGCCACACTCTCTTATAGACAAAATGGAGATAGCCATGAACAAGTTTTGGTGGTCTCATAACTCGACAAGTCGGGGGATAAGGTGGCGAAGATGGAACGATCTGTGCTCTCATAAACTTAAGGGGGTATGGGTTTTAAATTTTTGCACGATTTTAATGTGGCTATGTTAGGGAAGCAAGGATGGAGATTGATGGTGAAACCGAAAAGTTTGGTGGCGAGAGTTTTAAAGTCTAAATATTATCCCCTCGGGGATTTTATTTCGGCTCATGATAAACCGGGCGCTAGCCCGGGGTGGAAAAGTCTATTGGCAGGGCAGGAGGTGGTTCGGAGAGGGTTGCGGAGAAGGATTGGGTCGGGGGAGGAATCGGTGTTGAGTCAGCCGTGGGTAGGGTCAACAACGGGGTTTTTGAATCAGGTTCCAGAGCGGTGCGAAGTGTGGACCGTTAATAGGTTGCTCATTCCAGGAAGAATGGAGTGGAATGTGCAACTTATTGAACGGTTATTCTCTGAGGAGGACTGTGACCTGATTACAAGAGTACCTTTATCGGCAGGACGGGTGAAGGATGGTTGGTATTGGGAAGGTAGTAGATCGGGGGAGTATGTGGTTCGAGATGTTTATAGGAAGCTGCAAGTGGAGAAGGGGAGATGGAGGACGGAAGATAGAGATCCATTTTGGAAGGCCTTGTGGTCCTTACATGTGCCTCCAAAAGTGGTTCATATGCTGTGGAGAGGGGTCACCGGTTGCCTATCCACTAATACGGTGCTGAGAAGTCGCAGGGTCCCCATTCAGGCGACTTGCTCGGTGTGTGGGGAGGAGGAGACTCCGGTGCATGTGTTGGTTAATTGTGCAGTAGCCCGGCAGGTGTGGAGTAGGGTACCAGGGCTGCCAATGATCAATACAAGCTCGATCCGTGCTTGGTTGGAGGAGGTGTGGGAGAATGTGGGGAGAACAGAGGCCAATTTAGTTGGAGTGTTGTGTTGGAATTGTGGAAGGGGCGGAATAGTAGGGTATGGAGAGAGAAGCCGCTGAGGCCGGAGGCTATTTATAGAACCGGTGTGACCCTCTTGGAGGAATGGGTGGAGGCGAACGAGACTGGAGGAGCATCCAGGGGTGCCAGACCGGTTCCGAAGTGGGGCAGGCCGGAGGAGGGGGTCCTAAAAGTTAATACTGATGGGGCGGTGTTTGCAGGAAGTGGTGGTGGTGGAGGGATGATTTGCAGAGACTCTGAAGGGAGAGTGCAGGGGATACAGTGCTTTATTCTAGCAGGATTGCAAGATCCTGAAGTGGTGGAGGCGATGGTGTTATATAAGGCTCTTCTGTGGGTCAAACAGAGAGCGTGGCCGAAGGTGGTGGTTGAGTCAGACTGCTTGGGAGTGGTGTTAGCTACCAAGCAACAGGGGGCGTTCATTACCCCGCTGGGAGCAATTATCGAAGACTGCAAATTCATCTTACAGGAACTCCCGGAAGTCCAGGTAGTTCATGTGAGACGAGGTGCTAATGAGGTTGCTAATGTAATAGCTAGAAATGCCCGTGAATGGGCTTCTAATAATTGGGATTGTAATGCGTTGCCAGTAGCCATTTCCAGTCTACTGGCAATGGATTCTGCTGAATAAATAAAGGCTTTCTTCAAAAAAAAAAGTTTGATTTGCACCTAAATATACTCTTATTATCCTATATATTTATTTCATATGTATGTATATATTCTTTATCATGATCGTCCATCAACAAAAGTGAAATCAATTCCAAGAGGAGTTTTATTGTCGGGTATTTGTTTGGAGACAATAAGTGATGGTTTCTTTCACACATAGATCGATCTTGAAGGTGTATGTATATTTCATTAATCTGGATCTATATATTGATTAAAAAAGATACATATGTTGATTACAATGGCTTCGTGTTGGTGTGTTTATAGATCTAATATATATGATATATAATTTTATTGAAATATATGTATATATGTATATGTATGATCGTAATAAGAAAAACGGTATTTCTTGTTTCTGATTTTTCTTGTCCCTTATTGATATTCAACATTAATGTAGTGTTATACCAAAGATGAATATGTCATGGAAATAGAATAGTAGTTACATTTGGAAAGAATGAAAAATTATGATGATAGGTATGTAACATTTTTTTCATGCTTATTAATCTTAGTTGTCGTTGTGGATAATAATCGTTGAAAGAACTCTTAATCATATAATAAGCTTATTTATTTTTTGTTATTAAATACATTTGGACGAATTATTGGAGATTTATATGTATTTAGATAATTTTTGGAGTAACATTTTTTAATCCACTCCACATAAGTGTATCTTTATTTATTATATTAATAAATCAATGAAATATCGTCTCTTTTATAATTATTAAAAGGCCCATTTTTGTATTTTTTGCCTAAGGCCACCAAATCCATAGAGCCCGCCCTGGCTGCCACCAACTATTGTCGCAAAATACTATCGTCATCCACCACGCAGAGCCATCCATAACCTTGCATCACCAACGCCTCTAATAGTCATATGCGATATATCATCAATACTCATCTCGTAAGTCTTGTCGAGTTGTTTCAATCCTTAGTTATTTGGTATTGTTTTTCTGTCTTGGCATACGAGCATTATGATGGCCTCCTTTTTAGCATGGAATTGTCGAAGTATAGGGTCTGATAAGGCCCGACGACAACTGAAAGATTTCGTTGATAGATTGGAACCAGATGTCCTCTTCCTTACGGAAAACTATCATTCGGAGTCTCAGCACTCTCGATCTCGAATGGCCCTCCTACGACAATTTGTAGGGTTTCATGGTGGAACGGGCAGACCAATAGTAGGAAGAAAGGGAGGAATCATGCTCCTCTGGTCGGACAAATGTAGGGTTCATGTGGAAGATCAGGAACAGACTCATATAGATGCACACATATGGTATGGACATGAACCAATGCTACGATTCACCAGAATCTATGGGGAGTCGGCACTGGAACTCGGGGACCGTACATGGGAACTACTTCGCCAACTTTGGCGTAATCACCAAACATCGGATTGGATCCTAATGGGTGATTTCAACGACATACTACACCCAAACGAGAAAAGGGGGAATGGTCATACCATATGCCCCTCATCTAGTCTTTCCGGCATGCGCTCTCGTATATTAGTGTTGAGGACTTACACTTGGAAGGGTACCAATTCACTTGGACCAAAAGGTTAGGGATCATATGTTGATTTTCCTCCAGGTTATACATGATGCCACAGGTCCAAGAGAGAAACACTTCAGGTTTGAAAATACATGGGATGAGGAGTTGGTTTGTGGACATATTGTCCAACAAGAATGGGGACAACCGGTTGGAAGATATATCAAGCACCACATCACTAAGATAGGCCAATCACTCGGAAGGTAATCAACATTATTAGACGATGTCAAGGTATTCTCAATGAACTGAATGGAATGAGGGACCGAACAGGTATCCGACGACGATTGGCAATCCAAAAACAATATGAACATGCCTTATCTAAACATGAGGCATTTTGGAAACAATGGGCAAAGAAACACTAGTTGACTAAAGGTGATAGAAACACAAATTCCACCACCGATCAGGCTTGAAACAACAACGTCGAAACCAAATCAGAACACTAAAAAATGAGGATGGGACGAAAGTCATGTGGGAAATTGGTATGACGGAGATGCTCCTTAAGTATTTTGGGGACATTTTTACAACAGGAAATGTGGACCTCCACAAGCTCCCAATAACGGTCCCACCATTGATATTAGCAATGAAAAATCGAATACTCACTATTGTGGTCATGGATGAGGACATCTAAACAACAGTCTTTCAAATAAGACCAAACAAGACCCTAGAACGGGACCGTTTAAACCCAATGTTTTATCAATTCTACTGGCCAACACTCCAAGGGGAAGTCATAGGTTATGTACGGGCGGTTGTTGGAACGGGTACACTAGATCCAGACATTAGTCAAACGACCATGGTCCTCATCCCTAAAAAGCAGGTACCTCGGATAGTGGGGGATCTCCGACCCATTGCACGATGCAATGTGGGGCTAGGAAATTATCTCCTCTCCACCACGCCGCAACCTCCACAACTCTTCAATCTCCACTCCGCTCTCTGGTCCAAACTCTGCACAACCATGTTTCACGCCTCGTCGACACCTTGAAGTTCTCTACCACCATAAAAAGTAAGGTTGCAATCGTGTTAGCCCAACCGTTCGTCCCTACCTAGCCGTGTTCTACGCCTCACAGCAGCCGCCATCGTATGTGTCTGGACCAGAGGTTTTTTGACGAGTTATCCTTTCTGGGAGCAACGAGCAGCATGTGCGTGTCTGGACCAGAGGTTCCATCGGAGTCGACTCCCATGGTGAGGTAAGATCTACCCGTGCTTCTTTACGTCCTCACCATCGCCTCTCACCGTCGCACACGAAGCAGATTTGGTCGTGCCCAGCGCGTCTCCACCGAGCACTTGGTTGTTTTTAATGACACACCGTACCGAGTTATTTTTCATTTTCAAATAATATTTTGCTGAAATCCAAACTCAATTCAATGTTGTCATGCGTATTTTACGTAGTGATAATGCTAAAGAATATTTCATAGCCCCCATTATAGTTTATGCATTCTCATGGCGTTCATCGCCGGTCTTGTTGTACTTTGAACCCTCAATAAAATGGGGTTACAAAACTCAAAATTTGCCATCTTCTTGAAACTACACGTACTCTTATCATTCATCATCATGTGCCCCATCGTGTTTAGGCTGATGATGTTCTAACTACAGGTTATTTGATTAATCGTATGTCATCATCCTTTAACAAGATCAAATCTCTTTCTCTATCTTATTTCCAGAGAAGTCTTTATATCCTCTTTCGCTTCGTCTGTTTATGTGTACTGTTTTAATCATGATAAAACTTCAGCTCGAGATAAATTGTCACCAAAAGCTATCAAGTGTATTTTATTGGGGTACTCACGACTTCAAAAAGGGTATAAATGTTATTCTCCTAATATTAATCGTTATTTTAACTCTTCCTATGTTTCCTTTTTTTAGTCCAACTCTTACTTTTCTTTGTCGGAGTCTTATAATCACAGTATTTGTGAGATCTGACTTGTTCCCTCAATCATGTCCCTTCTCAAATCCATAGTTGCACCACCTCCTTTACATGTTTGTTCCTGGTGTTTATATGTTCCTTCGATTGCAATCCCTGTTGATAATCCAACACTCTCATCTCCTTCGCCAGCACCTTAACATGTCGCGGTTCTGCCTCCGGTCATTGACGAGCCTCCTTCTCTTTGACGTGGTACTCTCTATACTCATAATCCTCATCCTATATATTCATTCCTTAGTCTACTATTGGATGTCGTTGGGTGTATACGGTCAAAGTGGGACCAGATGGTCATGTGGATCGTCTAAAACCCACCTAGTTACCAAAGACTATACCTAATTTTTTTGGCTTGACTATGGTGATACTTTTTCTCCTGTTGCAAAGAATGCCTCTGTTCGTCTATTCATCTCTACTGTGGAAGCCAAACATTGGCCTCTTCATCAGTTGGATATCAAAAATGCATTTCTTCATGGCGACCTCGATAAAGATATATACATGGAGCAATCACCAGGTTTTATTACTTAGGGGGAGTCTTGTTTGGTGTGTAATCTTTGACTTTTTTTTTATGGCCTCAAGCAATCTCCTTGAGCATGGTTTGACAAATTCAGTACAATTATCCAACAATTAGGCATGGTTTGTAATGAGGGTGATCATTCTGTTTTCTACCATCACACATCACAAGGAAAGAGTATCTATCTAGTTGTTTATGTGGACGATATAGTTATTTCAAGAGATAATGAAGACAAGATTCCACCTCCAAGAAGTCTAGACATCCAAAAAGGTAAAGGGTTGTTAGTTCATGAAACGACAACTCTTGTTAGTAAACAATCCTACACCTCTAAACTTCTAAGCCCGAGCCCATCTGATCATTTACTTGGTCCACAAGGTACACGGGCTGGGGGCTCAAGATGAAGGCGTTTTACTAAGCCGAATTCTCCTGTGGTTTTCCATTCATATTCGGCTAAGAATCGGTCTTTGAGTAGAGAACGAGCTTATAGGGATCTGTAAAAATTCTGAAGTATTATTGATATATTTGATATTCTTGATGCTTCATTACAATGAGAGCATCCCTTTATATAGGGATTAACTCTATACTAAATAGGAAATACTAATACTAAACAACAAAGGAAACCTAATTTAACTAGGAATAAGAAATACTTGTAACTGGAAATAAACTAAACTCTACCACTCCCCCTCACGTGCAAATCGGACAACGATTCTTGCACTTGGACGAAGAATAAATTTCGAATGTCTTCATGTTGTTGCTTCACCACTATGATGTTGTTGCCGAAGACTAAGATTTTTTTTTCCAACACTCCCCCTCATGTGTAGGTATGATCATCTACACGTGGGCCATAACAGGTCTGGACATCTGCATATGTACCGGAGACCACAGGGTGGAGGTGACAAACGAGACGATACCCAATAACGACTTTTTAAAGCCTAAGATGATCTGGAGCCATTGGCTCATACCCTGATTTTCCGGACACACGATTCAGCTTCGAGCAATTCCACCACATGGGAGCAAAACATCTTCACGCAAGTCGCGTGAAGAAAATGAGAAACAACTTCAAGCAACTATGTCACATGACGCTGCAAAAAATTTCAAGCAACGACGTCCCATAACGACGATGCGAAACAACTTCGAGCAACTACGCCGTATAACGACGGTGCGAAACAACTTCGAGCAACTACGTCGATAACGACAGTGCGAAACTTTGAACAACTACGTCGTATAACGACGGTATAAAACATCTTTAAGTAGGCACGACGATAGTGCAAACCATGCTGATTTTACGGACGCACGAGAATGTGTGATTTTTAGTTTGAGGAAAATCACAAAAACCTTAGAATTTGAAAAAATGAGATGGAAGAAAACTGCTCGGACCGAATTTTCAGCGTGTGAACAGTATCAATGAACAATACCGATGTGAACAGTAAACGGTGAACAGTGACTGGCGTAAACAGTGTCATCGATGAACAGTATCCCCATGAACAGTGATCGACATGAACAGTGCCTCCAATGATCAGTGATCACGGATGAACAATAGAAATCCCGAACAATAATGCCTTGCCCACCCGCTAAATCATATATTAACGAGTGGGCAAAGCAATAACCCACGAAAATCTAACCTAGTATCAACCTGACTCTGATACCATGTAAAAATTCTGAAGTATTATTGATATATTTGATATTCTTGATGCTTCAATACAATGAGAGCATCCCTTTATATATGGATTAACTCTATACTAAATAGGAAATACTAATACTAAACAACAAAGGAAACCTAATTTAACTAGGAATAGGAAATACTTGTAACTGGAAATAAACTAAACTCTAACATGATCAAAAGTGGAAGCAAATTAAGGTTGTCAGTCAGAAGGCTCTTGCAAAACATATTGTTACAGGGGAGCAAATAGAAGCTCTAAATTTTGAGCTTGGTGACTCTTTTGATCCATAATTCCAAGACGACTCTGAGGGCTTTTATTCGTAAGAGGAAGAAGAGGTGGGCGATTATCTCCCAGCTTCTTTACCTTTCTAGCTCTCTACGTAATGGTGAAATTCATCTCCTGTAATGTGAGGGGGATGAATGCCGTCCAGAAGAAACGGAGTATAAGGGCTGCACTTTCTAAGCAAAACCCTGATATGGTGTTGTTTCAGGAAGCTAAACGTGAGGACATTCCACCTTTTGTAATAACCACTTCTGGTCAACGTCAGTCAAACCTGCGAAAAACAGGAAAATTTAAAATTTTTAAGACAGACACTTAACTTAACTTAAATTGACCCCGAGGGTCATGCCGGACTTAAGTTGACCCCGTTATCGACTAAAATGAGTTACGGGGGACTCAGGGCAACTTTCTGGTCATTTTGGGAAAGATTGATTTTTCGCTGGAAAAGTCACCCGAGCGACGTTTTGGTCCATTCGAGGACCGTGTTGGACCCGAAAAGCTTAGCCATCGTCGTAGCGGTCTTAGTTGGGCCGTTTCCTTGAAGCCCGTCCAATTTAAAATATTTTTGGGAAAAGTGCCCGTTCGGGGCCCGAAACGTCCGTTTTTCGCGAATCTGATTGGAAAATATCAACTAGATATTTTCCAAAAGGTATGGGACCCACCTTGACACTTGTCAAGTATATGGTGGTGTATTTTTGGAGGGAAAAGGTGTGGTTGGAGAGGGTTGGCCGAGTATGGGGTTTTAAAAGGGAAAAAGTTAGTTTTGTTGTTAGTTTAATTAAATTAGAAATTAGAAGAGAGGTTTTAGAGAGAGAAGGAGAAGGAGAAGAAGAGAGAAGAAGGGAGGTTGAGCTAGGGTTTGTGATCGAGCCCTTGGATCGAGTCAAAGCAAAGAGCAATCCCGTTCCCCTCGTTCTCCTCTACGGTAATACCCGAACCGATT
Organism: Erodium maritimum; assembly: GCA_963921825.1. Taxonomy (NCBI): domain Eukaryota; kingdom Viridiplantae; phylum Streptophyta; class Magnoliopsida; order Geraniales; family Geraniaceae; genus Erodium; species Erodium maritimum. Next base: position 117,459,102 of record OY997588.1, read on the forward strand.
CTCGTTTCGATTATTTTCAAGAGCTAGGGTTTGGTTTTAAATTTTGGTTTAGGGTTGTGTAGAGATTAGAGAGGTGTTGGAGACGTTTTAGAGGTGTTTGGGAGAGAAATTTCACGTTTTCCGGTGACCGGAGGCTCGGGAGGAGCTCCGGCCACCGTGGGTGGTGGCCGGCCGGCCATGTGGTGGCTGGCCGGAGGTGGCAGCAGCCACCACTTGGTGGCCGAGCCCCTTCCTCAAACCCTAGGGCACGGCCAAGCCCTTTGGGTGGGGCCCACGTGCTCGGTTGTTCGTGTTTTAATTAATCGGGTAGTTTAAAACGTTCCCCGGACCACTTTTTCCTAATCGAATCGAAATTTGGAATTAATTTGGAGAAGTTGTAATTAACGGGTTTCGGGAAACTTTAAACGTTAATTAATTGACTTAGAAGTCGGAATTCAATTCCGTCAAGTGCGTTGGGTTCCTTGAAATATTCTAAGACCGTAGAAACGAAAATGGGGACTTTTGGAGCCCCGGAAGGCAATTAACCAAAACCGGGCAGATTCGCCATGTCGGGCGAATCTGGCCCTTACGGGTCCTTTTTCGGCAATATCGAATAATTGGGAAGTTTGGGAGTGATCGGCTTTGTCGGGGTTACGTTTGGGCGTTAAGTTTATTAATTTTCGGTTTATTCGTACTAGTTTAAAAGTACTTTGAATTTGTGTTCTTTTAGATCGTGCTACGGACCGAGGCAAGGGAAAGCTCGGCGAGTGACTAGGTCCACTTCGGGTTTTGTTGGAGCGCTTTTGGATCTATATACGAGGTAGGGAAAAGTAGCCGGATCTCGGCCCTGATTAGGGAAAGTTAATAGTAGAATTGCATGTGACACCGGGGTGTCGTGGGTTGAGTAGATTTATTTAATTATTAGAAAAGCATGATACGGGATTGTAGCGTTCAAGAGAAAAGCATGTGACACTTAGTAGTGTCGTAGGAACAGAGAACTTAGCGATAATTGAATTACTGGAGGCATATGACCATGCCCGGAGGTTGTTTGTGAAACTAGTGATTTTAGGACCGTTGGAGGCATCGAGTATGCCGAAGGTTGTCGTGCGTTTTATTTAATTGTTGAGTTTGGGTGGCCTTGAGAGCCTGTATTTAATTGTTGAGTTTGGGTGGCCTTGAGAGCCCGTATTTAATTGTTGAGTTTGGGTGGCCTTGAGAGCCCGTATTTAATTGTTGAGTCGGGGTGGCCATGAGAGCCGTGTATTTAATTTGGTGTCTTGAGTGGCAGTGAGTGCCCGTGGGGTTGTTGAACCCGAGTCTTGACTGTTGAGGTGTCTTGAGTGGCCTTGAGTGCCTGTGTGATTGAACTTGCCTGTGATTGTGTTTGTGGTTACCTGGGGTGGTGAGTTCTAAAGGTCGACAGCCTGATCCGACTTAGTGTCGATGAATTGCGAGTTCTAAAGGTCGACAGCCTGATCCGACTTGGTGTCGATGAATTGCGAGTTCTAAAGGTCGACAGCCTGATCCGACTTAGTGTCGATGAATTGCGAGTTTTAAAGGTCGACAGCCTGATCCGACTTAGTGTCGATGAATTGCGAGTTTTAAAGGTCGACAGCCTGATCCGACTTAGTGTCGAGGAATTGCGAGTTTGAAAGGTCGACAGCCTGATCCGACTTCGTGTCGAGGAATTGCGATAGGTCGAACCCTGACCTGATTGAGATTGGTTACTGAGCAGCTGGTGTGCGATCCTTTGTGATCTTGTTTGGTGTTGTGTCGTTTCGTTCGAGTCCTTGAGGAGGTCGTCGATAGTTGTATTGGGTCTACACTGTTTTTATCGAGTATCGAGTCTGTTGAGGAAGGTGACGGGTTGTGGGTCAGTTGGGTACTTGAGTTGGGGACTGTAGCCCCGGTGTTGGGTTTGGTTTTAGTGTTACTGGCTTTATCTGCTAATTATGCCATAGTCAGTCTGTTATCCGTGGAGGTGAGCGAACGCTCACCCCTAGCTGCTTTTCCTACAGGTACTGGTCACCGGACGGACTAGGTTAGCTCTTGAAGTTCATGGAGCTTGGAGCGGAGTCTGGTCTTTACTTTTGTTGAGTCTAGTGACGGATGTTGTACCTTGTCCACTTGTTGGGACGTTTTTGTATTGTAAATACTATTATTTTGAGAAGTAAATGGAAATGTCAAAGCTTTTATTGAAAACAGGTTTCAAGTGTTCATGTTTTTAAAAGTTCGCGTCCCGAGTTCGGTTCGCTGAAATTGGGGCGTGACAGCTTGGTATAAGAGCTCGAGGTTTCAAAGCTCGGACTGTCCGTCACTTAGGGGGGGAGAGTCGAGTCGGTGTAGACCCGTCACGTCTTGAGTCTTGTTTGTGTTTGTGCGTATGTTACAGTATTTTGTTGCTGGCATACTGATTGTGTGTGATTGCGTGAACTGTTTTTAACTGTCGCGGGTCGACTCAGGAGCGCTCCTGTAGTCGAACGTGACGGTGTTGATGTCAAGTCGGTACAACGTGGTTCGGGGACGCCTGAACCGGGTTGTAACTACGTGATGTCAAGGAACGAAGTTTTAAAATGAAAGGGTGAAAGTTTTAAAATTGTTGGCCCTATTGGCATGTCTTGAACTTGATTGGCCCCATGGGCGTATGTTTGATTTTGGTTGGCCCGGTGGGCAAGGTTCAATTTTGATTGGCCCGGCGAACGGGGGTCGTCGTGTTGTGTGGGTTGGTTTGCCGTCACTTGTTTGGTGCACGTCGGTGCGGTCTCGTTGAGGTCTCGTTTACTAATGCTAGTATATAAAGTACGTTTAGCTTGAGCGGTGTAGCGCTTTAGTGATAAGCACGTTAGTGTAAGCTTAAGCGGGTGGACGTTAGTGCGTTTGTACTGTCGTTTTTATTTAAGTTCGCAAACTGAACGTTTGCGTGTATCCGTGCAGAGGATATTGTTTATGGCTCGCGGTAAGCGGGGACGACCATCAGGAACACGGGGCCAGGCACCCACGCGAGGCCGGCGGGGACGGTCAGCAGGGGCACCAGGGAGGGTGCCGACCGTCGAGCCCGCCGACTATGCGGAGGCACAGGGTACTCCTGTCGGAGAAGACAGGAGGAGTGATGCGGGGCCGTCTGCAGGCACCCCCAGTGTTCCGCCAGTCGCGGACCCTCCAATGATGACTGCCCTGGATGAGCTTACCAGGACCGTTCAGAGTTTGGTGGCGATCATCGCCAGCCGAGAGTCGGCTTCGCCAGCACCAGAGGCAGCCGCAGTCCCGGTGAGGGCCGCTCAGACAGAGGATCTTACCTCCCGAGCGCTACTAGATTTCCTGAAGCTCGGGATACCTGTTTTTGTCGGGGAGCCGAATCCCGACCTGGCTGAGCGATGGATAGAGCAGGTCACACGAGACTTGGACACATCGGGTGTCGAGGATGGCCGTCGGAGAGTGTCCTTCGCGGCCCATCAGCTGAGAGACAGCGCCTACCACTGGTGGGGGCGGGTGAAGGACACGGTCGGATACGACTACAGCGTATTCCAGGAGGTATTCATGGCACAGTACTTCCCCGAGTCGGCTCGGCTGGAGCGACATCGGCAGTTCTTAGACCTGGAGCAAGGGGGGATGACGGTAGGAGAGTACGAAGCCAGGTTCACAGCCTTGGCCAGATTCGCGCCTGAGATGGTGACGAGCGAGGCGAACCGTTGCCTGCGGTTCCAGGACGGACTGAGGCTGGGCATCCGGAACCAGGTTCTCGCCTTGAGGATACGGAAGTATACCGATCTCGTGGACACCGCAGCTACAGTAGAGCAGGGCGCCAGGGATGCAGTCAGGAGCCGTGAGGTCCGACCTCGGCCGATCAGTTGGGCAGGGCCGTCAGACTCACGAGACTCGCGGAGGCAAAGGACCGCGGGATCCTTCCGACCACCGCCTCATCAGAGTGGATCGAGACAGCAGGGGTCAGTGGCATCAGTGGGGCCAGTCGCCTCAGAGAGGAGGCCGTCATGCTATCACTGCGGGCAGCCAGACCACTTACAGCGAGACTGTCCGACGAGGGGAGGAACCGCGGCAGTACCAGCTACTAGCCGGACAGGCCAGGGCTCGGGGTCAAGGGCTGACGAGATCAGCTGTTACAGATGCGGCCGGGCCGGTCACACTATGGCATGGTGCCGAGAGCAGTTGGGGGAGACATCAGTGCAGCGACCGCAGCAGTCGCGGACAGTACAGTCGCCCAGAGGTCGCCCTCGACAGGGTCAGCAGCCGAGATCATCACGGCCGTCTACGAGCGCACCAATTCCGAGACAGCAGCAGAGTCACGGGTATCCAGCAGCCAGTGCGCAGGGTCAGAGGCAGCAGGCCTCGCAGGGGAGAGTATATGCAGCCACCGACTCCAGAGCCCCAGGACCTAGCACGTACCGTGAGACCATCCAGGGTACGTGTTTGTTGTATCATTTATGGGCTTTGTTCTTGTTTGATACCGGGGCATCGCACTCTTTTATTTCGTCGGGTTGTGGTGAGAGGTTGGGGTTGAGCTTAGAGCCGTTGAGTCCACCCCTATGCCTGGACACCCCAGTTGAGGGTGGTGCATCGTTGACTAGAGTATGTCGTGCCTGCGAGATTAGAGTCGCAGACTGTCCTTGCCCTGGTGACCTTCTCGTGTTGGGGATGACTACCTTTGATGTGATTTTGGGTATGGATTGGTTGTCGAGGTACCGAGCCAACATCGATTGCTACAGACGACGAGTGACAGTGACAGTGGGCGGTACGAAGGTGACGTGCGTGCTGGGGAGTAAGAGTGGGGTCCTCCTGTCGGCGTTGTCCGCAGAGGAGGAAGTACCGGCTGTGCAGAGCCGAGAGTTACCGAGAGTGGTATGCGAGTTCCCCGAGGTCTTTCCTGAGGAGTTGAGCGGGCTGCCACCGATTCGTGAGGTGGAGTTCGGGATTGACCTAGTGCCGGGAACGGCGGCGATATCGATGGCGCCTTACAGGTTTGCGCCGGCAGAGTTGACTGAGCTGAAGCGTCAACTGGAGGAGCTTCAGCAGAAGGGGTTTATCCGTCCGAGTGCATCGCCGTGGGGAGCACCAGCACTCTTCGTGAAGAAGAAGAGTGGAGAGCTACGGATGTGTATAGATTACCGGAAGCTGAATCGGGTTACGGTGAAGAACCGGTACCCGATGCCGAGGATCGATGACTTGTTTGACCAGTTGAGAGGGGCGACTCACTTCTCGAAGATCGATCTGCGATCCGGTTATTATCAGTTGCGAGTCCGTGAGGGGGACGTCGCAAAGACTGCATTCCGGACACGCTATGGGCATTACGAGTTCCTGGTGATGCCATTCGGACTGACGAACGCGCCAGCAGCGTTCATGGACCTGATGAACAGCATCTTCCGGCCGTACCTGGATCAGTTTGTGGTGGTGTTCGTGGACGATATCCTAATATATTCACAGAACGAGGCGGCGCATGAGGCACATCTGAGGGTTGTTCTGACCCTACTGCGCGAGCACCAGCTATATGCCAACCGGGAGAAGTGCGAGTTCTGGCTCTCTGAGGTGAGATTCCTCGGCCACATCGTATCCCGTGACGGTGTCCTGGTCGATCCGTCGAAGATCGACGCGGTCTCGAAGTGGGCACGACCCACGAGTGTTTTCGAGATCCGCAGCTTTCTGGGATTGGCAGGCTACTATAGGCGATTTGTCCAGGATTTTGCACGACTAGCCGCACCGATGACTCTGTTAACGCGCAAGGGTGTTGGGTTCGTGTGGACAGATGACTGTGAGCATGCGTTCGCGGAGTTGAAGACTCGACTGACTACAGCTCCAGTGTTAGTGGTGCCCGAACGAGGGTTTGGCTATGATGTTTACTGCGATGCATCCGGAGAGGGACTGGGTTGCGTGCTGATGCAGTCGGGCAGAGTTGTGGCTTATGGCTCCAGGCAGTTGAAGATACACGAGCGCAACTATCCTACCCACGACTTGGAGCTAGCAGCAGTCGTGTTTGCGCTAAAGAGCTGGCGATATTATCTGTACGGCGAGGGGTTTCAGGTGTTCTCGGATCACAAGAGCCTCAAGTACATATTTTCCCAGCGAGACCTGAACATGCGTCAGCGACGGTGGATGGAACTACTCGAGGAGTACGACTTCGAGCTACACTACCACCCAGGCAAGGCGAACGTTGTCGCCGACGCCTTGAGTAGGAAGTCGGCTCCGAGCCTCGCCAGCATATCTGTCCGAGAGTGGGACATGATGGGGGAGCTGAGCACATTCGGGCTTGAGCTAGAGGAGGTTACTGGCGGTGTTGCCATGTGCTCCCTAGTGGCTCAACCCTCACTGCTTGCCCAAGTGTTGGAGGCGCAGAGGGAGGACGTCGAAGCATCAGAGATCCGCGAGAGAGTCGTCAGGGGTGACGAGGTGGTGGGCTGGCAGGACAGTACTGATTGGGGACTACGGTACCGCGGGGGGCTGTTCGTACCAGTTAACTGTAGAGATGCCGTGTTACGAGAGGCACACCATTCGCGTCTCGCAGTGCATCCGGGGGGCACCAAGATGTACCGTGACCTCAGGAGGCACTACTGGTGGCGCGGCATGAGGAGAGAAGTCGCAGAGTTTGTGTCGAGATGCCTTGTCTGTCAGCAGGTGAAGGCAGAGCATCAGCGTCCCGCGGGATTGTTACAGCCACTACCGATTGCTCAGTGGAAGTGGGAGCACATTACGATGGATTTCGTGTGTGGACTACCGAGATCGCCCAAGGGAAACGACGCCGTGTGGGTGGTAGTCGACCGGTTGACCAAGTCGGCCCACTTTCTGGCTATTAGGATGACAGACCCGGTCGACAAGTTGAGCAGTCTGTATATCCAGGAGATAGTGCGCCTCCACGGGGTCCCGGTGTCGATAGTGTCTGACAGGGATCCCCGCTTCACGTCCAGGTTCTGGCCGAGTCTGCAGAAGGCACTGGGGACAGAGGTCCTACTCAGCACAACACATCATCCTCAGACAGACGGTCAGTCTGAGCGTACCATTCAGATCTTGGAGGACATGCTGCGAGCATGTGTGCTGGATTTCAGGGGATCTTGGGAGACCCACCTGCCATTGGCCGAGTTCGCCTACAACAACAGCTTCCAGGCCAGTATCGGGATGGCACCGTTCGAAGCGTTGTATGGTAGGCCGTGTCGGTCACCAGTATGCTGGGCAGAGGTGGGGGACAAGAGTCTGCTGGGGCCAGATCTTGTCAGAGAGACGACGGAGAAGGTCACATTGATCCGCGATCGGTTGAGGACCGCGCAGAGCCGGCAGAAGAGTTATGCAGACAGGCGACGTCGACCTCTTGAGTTTGCAGTCGGGGATCACGTGTTCCTGAAGGTGAGCCCGAGGAAGGGGCTGGTGCGGTTCAGGCGCAGCGGGGGAAAGTTGGCTCCGAGGTACATAGGCCCGTTCCAGATCTTAGACAGAGTGGGAGTCGTGGCTTATCGTCTGGCGTTGCCACCGCAGCTTGGGAGAGTACATAACGTCTTCCACGTATCCCAGTTGCGGCAGTACAACGCAGACCCCTCCCACGTCATCGAGTGGACTGATATCGAGGTGGCTGATGATGTCTCCTATGAGGAACAGCCGGTTCGGATCATGGACACACGACAGCAGATTCTGCGGGGAGGCAAGATTATCCGCTTGGTCCGAGTGCAGTGGAAACATCACGGAGCTGAGTCGACGTGGGAACGCGAGGACGAGGTTCGCGCGAAGTATCCCGGCCTGTTCGACTCCCGAGGTACGTCTGCTTTAAATTTCGCGGACGAAATTCCTTTAAGGGGGGTAGACTGTAATAACCACTTCTGGTCAACGTCAGTCAAACCTGCGAAAAACAGGAAAATTTAAAATTTTTAAGACAGACACTTAACTTAACTTAAATTGACCCCGAGGGTCATGCCGGACTTAAGTTGACCCCGTTATCGACTAAAATGAGTTACGGGGGACTCAGGGCAACTTTCTGGTCATTTTGGGAAAGATTGATTTTTCGCTGGAAAAGTCACCCGAGCGACGTTTTGGTCCATTCGAGGACCGTGTTGGACCCGAAAAGCTTAGCCATCGTCGTAGCGGTCTTAGTTGGGCCGTTTCCTTGAAGCCCGTCCAATTTAAAATATTTTTGGGAAAAGTGCCCGTTCGGGGCCCGAAACGTCCGTTTTTCGCGAATCTGATTGGAAAATATCAACTAGATATTTTCCAAAAGGTATGGGACCCACCTTGACACTTGTCAAGTATATGGTGGTGTATTTTTGGAGGGAAAAGGTGTGGTTGGAGAGGGTTGGCCGAGTATGGGGTTTTAAAAGGGAAAAAGTTAGTTTTGTTGTTAGTTTAATTAAATTAGAAATTAGAAGAGAGGTTTTAGAGAGAGAAGGAGAAGGAGAAGAAGAGAGAAGAAGGGAGGTTGAGCTAGGGTTTGTGATCGAGCCCTTGGATCGAGTCAAAGCAAAGAGCAATCCCGTTCCCCTCGTTCTCCTCTACGGTAATACCCGAACCGATTCTCGTTTCGATTATTTTCAAGAGCTAGGGTTTGGTTTTAAATTTTGGTTTAGGGTTGTGTAGAGATTAGAGAGGTGTTGGAGACGTTTTAGAGGTGTTTGGGAGAGAAATTTCACGTTTTCCGGTGACCGGAGGCTCGGGAGGAGCTCCGGCCACCGTGGGTGGTGGCCGGCCGGCCATGTGGTGGCTGGCCGGAGGTGGCAGCAGCCACCACTTGGTGGCCGAGCCCCTTCCTCAAACCCTAGGGCACGGCCAAGCCCTTTGGGTGGGGCCCACGTGCTCGGTTGTTCGTGTTTTAATTAATCGGGTAGTTTAAAACGTTCCCCGGACCACTTTTTCCTAATCGAATCGAAATTTGGAATTAATTTGGAGAAGTTGTAATTAACGGGTTTCGGGAAACTTTAAACGTTAATTAATTGACTTAGAAGTCGGAATTCAATTCCGTCAAGTGCGTTGGGTTCCTTGAAATATTCTAAGACCGTAGAAACGAAAATGGGGACTTTTGGAGCCCCGGAAGGCAATTAACCAAAACCGGGCAGATTCGTCATGTCGGGCGAATCTGGCCCTTACGGGTCCTTTTTCGGCAATATCGAATAATTGGGAAGTTTGGGAGTGATCGGCTTTGTCGGGGTTACGTTTGGGCGTTAAGTTTATTAATTTTCGGTTTATTCGTACTAGTTTAAAAGTACTTTGAATTTGTGTTCTTTTAGATCGTGCTACGGACCGAGGCAAGGGAAAGCTCGGCGAGTGACTAGGTCCACTTCGGGTTTTGTTGGAGCGCTTTTGGATCTATATACGAGGTAGGGAAAAGTAGCCGGATCTCGGCCCTGATTAGGGAAAGTTAATAGTAGAATTGCATGTGACACCGGGGTGTCGTGGGTTGAGTAGATTTATTTAATTATTAGAAAAGCATGATACGGGATTGTAGCGTTCAAGAGAAAAGCATGTGACACTTAGTAGTGTCGTAGGAACAGAGAACTTAGCGATAATTGAATTACTGGAGGCATATGACCATGCCCGGAGGTTGTTTGTGAAACTAGTGATTTTAGGACCGTTGGAGGCATCGAGTATGCCGAAGGTTGTCGTGCGTTTTATTTAATTGTTGAGTTTGGGTGGCCTTGAGAGCCTGTATTTAATTGTTGAGTTTGGGTGGCCTTGAGAGCCCGTATTTAATTGTTGAGTTTGGGTGGCCTTGAGAGCCCGTATTTAATTGTTGAGTCGGGGTGGCCATGAGAGCCGTGTATTTAATTTGGTGTCTTGAGTGGCAGTGAGTGCCCGTGGGGTTGTTGAACCCGAGTCTTGACTGTTGAGGTGTCTTGAGTGGCCTTGAGTGCCTGTGTGATTGAACTTGCCTGTGATTGTGTTTGTGGTTACCTGGGGTGGTGAGTTCTAAAGGTCGACAGCCTGATCCGACTTAGTGTCGATGAATTGCGAGTTCTAAAGGTCGACAGCCTGATCCGACTTGGTGTCGATGAATTGCGAGTTCTAAAGGTCGACAGCCTGATCCGACTTAGTGTCGATGAATTGCGAGTTTTAAAGGTCGACAGCCTGATCCGACTTAGTGTCGATGAATTGCGAGTTTTAAAGGTCGACAGCCTGATCCGACTTAGTGTCGAGGAATTGCGAGTTTGAAAGGTCGACAGCCTGATCCGACTTCGTGTCGAGGAATTGCGATAGGTCGAACCCTGACCTGATTGAGATTGGTTACTGAGCAGCTGGTGTGCGATCCTTTGTGATCTTGTTTGGTGTTGTGTCGTTTCGTTCGAGTCCTTGAGGAGGTCGTCGATAGTTGTATTGGGTCTACACTGTTTTTATCGAGTATCGAGTCTGTTGAGGAAGGTGACGGGTTGTGGGTCAGTTGGGTACTTGAGTTGGGGACTGTAGCCCCGGTGTTGGGTTTGGTTTTAGTGTTACTGGCTTTATCTGCTAATTATGCCATAGTCAGTCTGTTATCCGTGGAGGTGAGCGAACGCTCACCCCTAGCTGCTTTTCCTACAGGTACTGGTCACCGGACGGACTAGGTTAGCTCTTGAAGTTCATGGAGCTTGGAGCGGAGTCTGGTCTTTACTTTTGTTGAGTCTAGTGACGGATGTTGTACCTTGTCCACTTGTTGGGACGTTTTTGTATTGTAAATACTATTATTTTGAGAAGTAAATGGAAATGTCAAAGCTTTTATTGAAAACAGGTTTCAAGTGTTCATGTTTTTAAAAGTTCGCGTCCCGAGTTCGGTTCGCTGAAATTGGGGCGTGACACCTTTTATCTTGAGAAGCTGTGGTTTTACTTGGGGCTGGCTCTCAGCTTTTATTCCTTTAGATGGTGCTTCGGGTGGGGTACTGATGGTTTGGAAAGAGGTGGTTTTTTCGGTTACCTCCACTAATGCTATAGACAACGTGTTGGTCTGGCAAGGTATTCTTCTATCGAATTATTTACCGTTAACTGTTTTGAATGTTTATGCGTTGTGTATGAGTGAAGCTCGGATTGATTTGTGGGGGAAAGTCGTTGCTGAATTTCATAAATTTGATGAATACTTGTTGGTGGGTGGTGATTTCAACACTGTCTGTGTTAGAGAGGAAAGTGCAAATTCTGAATTTTCTGCGACTGATAGTGAAGCTTTTCAGGATTTTATTTTTGAGATGTCTTTATGTGATATACCTTTGGTAGGTAGTAAGTTCACTTGGTTTGGACTGTCTTCTAAGGCCTCCCGGATCGACAGATTTTTAATCTCTTTTGAACTTTTATCTTGTCTACCTTGTCTGACTCAAAAGACTCTACCAAGACAGTTATCGGATCACAAACCGGTGGTCCTGGAATCGCAAAAAATTAATTGGGGACCAAAGCCACTGAGATTCTTAAATGTTCGGACTACTAACCCGGATTTTTATGATTTCGTGGCAGTTAAATGGACCGGTTTTGTTGTCCAAGGTGCTCCAAGTTATATTTTGTGGAAGAAGTAGAATTGTTTGAGAAAGGAATTACAGAAGTGGAATAGTGAGGTGTTCGGAAGAGTGGACAAGGAGATTTTTGACCTAAATGCCGAGGTTGATAGACTAGTTAAAGTCATTGACTCAAGACCTCTTTCGGATGCATAATGCATTCAACGCTCTCTTTTATAGGTATCCTTAATCGAGAAACATAAGTTATTGGCAAAATTTTGGGGACAAAAGGCAAGAACAAAGTGGTATTTGGAGGGCGATCAATGCTCTGAATTCTATCATAAGGTGGTGAATTTTAATGCCATTTCGAAGAAAATCTCATAAATCCGGGTGGGGGATGTTTTGATCAGTGATTCAGACCTTATAAAGTCTTAAGCAATCATCCACTTTAGAGAAAGGTTTGCAAAACCTCCTGAAGCTCCTTTTCAAATTTCGGTTTTACAGTTTAAACGGTTATCTGACATTCTGGCAACCGGCCTTGAGGCTTCTTTTTCCCCCGAGGAAATTTTTAAGGCGGTTTCTGATTGTGGAAGTAATAAGGCGCTTGGACCTGATGGTTATTCTCTATTGTTCTTTAAAACTTGTTGGGAAGTGATTAAATTTGATATGATCAGGTTTGCAGAAGACTTTCATAATACGGGGATCTTTGGTAAGGTTTTAAGCTCAGCTTTTAGGGTATTGATTCCCAAAGGTCTGAATCCGGTTTCTTTTGAAGAATTCGGACCAATTAGCTTGATTTCGGAGCCTCTAAACTAGTAGGGGAGATGCAGCCGGATTGTTCTTTTGAGCTGTGATGCACTCATCCTTGGTCGTGCTTAAGGAGGGTGGGGGGCGCAAGATTCGTTTAGCTGGAACTTGATTGGTTTCAGTTGCCAGGCTTATTTCTCTTGTTTTTTATTGATGCTTTTTGGTGTTTCTATTTGAAGGTTTTAGATCCCCTTTTTGGGTTGTATCTTTTGTCAGGTTTCATCCTTAGAATCCTATCTTTAATAAATACATCGCTTATAATAAAAACCAAGATTCTTACATTTAAAAGCCACATCTTTTAGTATTTTTAGATTAGGGACTTGGGTCTACTCAAATATTTTCTAGCCATTGAGGTTGCCCAAACCACCAACGTTATAGTCATTTCTCAACGAAAATACGCTCTTGATATACTTGAAGAGACAAAATGCTTGATTGTCTAGGTATGAGCGGTGAAATTCTCTTGTAGGGAGGCAGTTTTGTCCAGGTAGAAATCACGGGCTTACCCTTTCACAAATGGTTGACTGGTAATATACTGTTGGTTATGAGTTCACTATGGAAGGTGGTGTCAGTTTTTGACACGTGATCATGATAATGAACTATGTAAGGCTTTTGCCCTAGTCTATTGTAGAGAAGTTTTATCGCTGCCCAGGTTCGTGTCTTTGGGTTTGGGTAGTGATGAGTTCCTAGTGAGCTTAAGGCCAGTACCCTCGTGGAAAGTACCGTTTTTTTCTCTTTTCGGAAATGTTTGTCAACCTATTTGTCTCCTTCTACACTTTTTTTCTCCTTGTGATGAGGGAGGTTTTCATTTGGGGGCTACGAAACGTTGCAGTTCGGAAGAATATGGGATGAGTATAACACTTTTTTCTCTGTTGGGTGACGATTCAACTTATGAGTCTACTCTTCACAAGGAGCGCTTAACGCGTTATTCTTCTGGTAATAGAGAGGTTGTTGAACATGACTCCCTTAGTCGTGGAGTTGTAGATAATGTTCGCATAGACAGGGCTACCGAAACGCCATGAGTCCAAAAATGCAGGGGGGCGTCCCAGAAATAAATCTTTCTCGCCGAATGTGTAATTACCAGACTCAGGCCCGTCCGATATCTCCAAGCAGGGAGGTAGGGTCGGAACGAGGCAACTTTATTATGGAAGTTTTGAAGAAGACAAATGGAGGTTCATGTTAATGGATTAACAGTACACAAATTGGTAAAATACATTCTTTACTTGGTTTTTCCACGGCTTTTCTTGTTTCAATGGAGATAAAGGACCGTAGAGACCCTGTATTGGCTTTGAAGGTAGGGGCAGTATGTCATTTGGGTGCTCAAGATTCGGTACAGTTGGGGGTCCGAGTCAGTTTGAGTTGCTTGGGTTGGCAGGTGGTGTTTCGGTAGCTTGTTTTGTGCAAATGCGAGGCTAAGTAGTGGTCTGGTGTGGTTTTAGTTAGTCTCGGGTACAAAAAAGGTTTGGACATGGTGGTTAGTATTGTCGTATAATTCTTGGATTCAAAACCTTTACGTTTCTTTGGTTGGTCGGGTTTTTTAAGTGGAGTCGGTCAAGGATAATGGCGTTCGTTTTGTTGCACTTTTGGTTTTGTTTTTTGTTTTTATGTTTTGATGATGTTTCGTCATGATGGTTTTTGGTGTTGTTTTGGTTCTGAGGAATGGGTTTCATCATGAGACTCTTTCTTCCTTCGACTTTATTTTTTGGATAGATCAAAAGCTTAATAAACCATACTTATCAAAAAAAAAAATTAATAAATTTATTTTTTTTTTCAAAAATTCTTCTTTTGTTTATATATAAATAAAATATATATTTTTTATTAACTTTCATTCATTTATTTCCATAATTGAATATAATGATTTCCTTAAAAAATTATCAAGTCAGTTTTTTTATTAAAAAGAGACTTAACTTTCCGGGATGGAAAGCGTCTAAGGGTCAAAAGACACGGACACGATTATAAAACTCCCAAAAGGAACTAAAAGGCATAACCTTTAAAAAAAAAATGAAAAGACCTAACAATTCTCCCAAAGGATATGAGAATCAACCTCCAACGGAAGCCTTGTCCTTGACGCCTATGAGAGATTTGAGGTCAAGAAAAGTCTTGACAACCGCCTGATTCCAAACATCCACAGCCGAATGAGCAGCTTGGATAGCTCGTTCTCGACTCATATAACGAGTAGTAATCTGGGATGAGTAAATCACGGTGCCAGAGGAGTTTTTTTTCTTAGAAACCCGACCCCTAAAAGGCGATGGTTTTAGGAGGGCATCCTTCCAAGGGTTTCCCTGACCCTCGTCAAGCGTGGACGACACCTCCGAAACACCGAAAGGGCCCATTCTAGGTTGAGCAAGTGGTTGTTGATTTTCCTTAAAAAATTTAATCTTCATTTATTATTTTAGTTAATTATTTTGATTGTTCTTTTCTTAATTATTTCTCATTTTCCACGAACAATCCTCAAAACTTCACAAATCCAAATTAACAAGTTTGGAAATGAAATCCAACCAAAAACCCAAAAATATAACTGGAGATGAAGATGAAAAAAACCTAAATCACTTTTGATTTTCGAAATATTTTTTTTCATGTCACACCCCAATTTCAGTAAACCGAACTCGAGACGCGAACATTTAAAAACATAAACCATTTGAAACCTGTTTTGAATAAACACTTTGAAATAACCATTTAGTTACTCAAAATAATATTTACAACTCAAAAACGTCCCAACAATTGGACAAGGTACAAGGTATCCGTCACTAGACTCAAAAGATAAAACCCGGACTTCGCTCCTAGCTCCCAAGCTTCGAGAGCTCACCTAGTCCGTCCTGTGATCAGTACCTGTAGGAAAAGCAGCTAGGGGTGAGCGTTCGCTCACCACCACGGATAACAGACTGACTACGGCATAATTAGCAGACAAAGCCGGTAACACCAAAATCAAACCCAACACCGGGAAAAACCATCCCAAACTCGAGTACTCAACTGACACATAACCGTTACCTTCCTCAACAGACTCAACACTCGGACTTGTAATGTAAACCCGACACAACTATTGACGACCTCCTCCAAGGACACGACAGAAATACTACGCAACGCCAAACAAGATCACAAAGGATCGCACACCAAACAAGATCACAAAGGATTGCATTCCTGTTGCTCAGTAACCTCCCTCACGCCCTTTACCGATCTCATCAGGTCAGGCGGTCGACCTGTCGCAATTCCTCGACACAAAGTCGGATCAGGTTGTCGACCTATCACACTCACAACCCCAAACCACACACGCGCGGCCAGGACCCCTTTGTTGTCGGGCGGGCCCCCTACCCCGTTTGAACATGCAGACGCGTGTGCTCGTGGACCCCCGTTTCATGAAGCGGTCCCCCAACCTCAGGTAACCACAATCACAATCACATCCAAAGCTCAACAACAGCAACAACACCAGTCCAACACTCCACGACACTCATGGCCACCCAAGACACCTCAACAATCAAGACTCGGGTTCAACAACCCCACGGGCACTCACGGCCACCCAAACCACCAATGGTAAAACACGGGTTCAACAACCCCCCACGGGCACTCATGGCCACCCAACACACACCAACAATAACCACGGGCTCAACAACCGCACGAGCACTCACAGCCACCCAAGACATAAACTTAAACAAACAACCTCCGGGCATGGTCATATGCCTCCAATAGTTCAATATCGCTAAGTTCTCTGTTCCTACGACACTACTAAGTGTCACATGCTCTTCTAATATTCACTACGTTCCCGTATCATGCCTTTCTAATATTCAATAAACCTACTTAACCCACGACACCCTAATGTCACATGCAATTCTACTGTTAACTTTCCCTAGTCAGGGCCGAGATCCGGCTACTTTTCCCTACCTCGTATAAGTTCTCCAAAAGTGCACAACTAAGCCCCGGCGTGATCTCCGTCACTCGCCTAGCTTCCCTTTGCCCCGGTCCGCAGCACGATCTAAAAGAACACAATTTTAAGGCACTTTTAAACTCGCAGGAATAAACTGAAAATCAATAAACTTAACGCCCAAACGTAACCCCGACAATGTCGATCACTCCCAAACTTCCCAATTACTCGACATTGTCGATAAAGGACTCGTAAAGGTCCGATTCGCCCGACATGGCGAATCTGCCCGGGTTTTGGAAATGCCCTTCCGGGGCTCCGAAAATTCCCGTTTTCGTTTCTACGGCCTTAGAATAATTCAAGGGTTCCTAGGCACTCGACGGAATCGAATTCCGACTTCCGAGTCAATTAATTAACTTTTAAAGTTTCCAAACCCGATAATTACAGCTTTTCCAATTTAATTCCAAATTTCGATTCGGTTATGGATAAATGGTCCGGGGAACGTTTTAAACCAATCGAACACTAAACCCGATCACCCGAGCACGTGGGCCCCACCCGGCCAAGCTAGGCCGTGGGTGGCTAGGGTTCAATGGGGCCCGACCCACCATGGTGGTGGCCGGCCCTAGCTCCGGCCAGCCACCCCTCATGGTGGCCGGAGCTCCTCCCGAGCTCCCGGTCGCCGGAAAATGTTCTCCTTCACATCCAAACGTCTCCAAAACGTCCCCAACACTCCCCCAACATCAAAACAACCTTAAACTAATAGTTTTACTCAAACCTGAACTTTCAAAACTAATCAAATCGACGATCGGTTTAGTGATTACCGTAGAGGAGGATGAGGGGAGTTCGATTTCTCTTAGCCTTGAGACGATCCAATGGATGGATGACGTGAATAGTGTCACCACAAACCTAGCTCCTCTCTTCTCTTCTTCTCCTTCTCTCTCTAACTCTCTTCTTTTTTTGACTTGTGTTTTCTCTCTCCTTGGCCGAACCCTATAAGGCACCACCACTCATTTTCCCCCTAAAACCTAACACCACCACTTGTTTGACAAGTGGCAAGGTGGGTCCCACACCTTTTTGGGAAAATATCTACTAGATATTTTTCAATCAGATTCGCGAAAATCGGACGTTTCGTGCCCTGAACGGGCACTTTTTCTAAGAAATTAGGAAACTTGGCGGGCTACAAGGAAACGGCTCAACTAAGATCGCTGCGACGACGGCTAAGCTTTTTGGATCCAAAACGTTCCTCGAATGGACCAAAACGTCGCTCGGTTGACTTTTCCAGCGAAAAGTCAACTTTTCCCAAATTGATCAGAAAGTTGCCCTGAGTCCCCCGGAACTCACTTTGGTTGATATCGGGGTCAACTTAAGTCCGGTATGACCCTCGGGGTCAATTTAGGTTAAATTAAGTGTCTGTCTTAAAAATTTTAAATTTTCCTGTTTTTCGCAGGTTTGACTGGCGTTGACCAGGAGTGGTTATTACATTTCAAACCTCAACAAAACAAAAACCAAACCCCCTCAAATTTATACTGAATCATAAAACCCATAATTAAACCCTAACAAAAACATACTTGAAAAATTAAAACCAAGAATCCAAAATAGACAAAAAATTGCATGCCATAATTCCCCCCCCCCCCCCCCCCCCTTAATCCTCCAAGCCCCAAATGTAATAAAACTCCTACATTCAAACCCTAATCCTAATCCATACAATGTTTAGAGTGTCGTGGCTTGAACAAGATCTAAAACCAGTATGTAGGTCCGGATGTGGTGGTGATGGAGAGAGGAGAGTTAGTTGCGGTGGCGTAAAGCACAAAGTGAGAGGTCTGGAGGTAGCAAGATGAGGAGATGGGGGAGGTCTCTGGGAAAAGGTGGTGGCGAGGATAGCAAGAACTGTGAAAAAGGCGATCATCTTCAATCTTGCTCGTGGAGATGAAATGAAGAAACTTTGCGGAGATATAAAAGCTATTATGCGGTTGTGAGAGGAAATGAGAAAGAGGTGGAGAGAAAAGTAGAAAACAAAAGCTTGAACTTAGTTAGAGCATCTACAACGTTATCGATTCACGATTCACAACACCATCCGGAATCGCACGACTCGCCAGTCGCTAGTGACGAATGAGAACCACCCATTCCCTTTCATCAATCTACTCACAATTTCTCTTCATTTCAAAAGAGACAACGATTGGATGCAGTTGAGAATTACTTCTCAACCCCACCCCTTTCTATTCCTACCGGTGATGATCCCTTCAATCCTTCCGATAATGATACTACACCTCTCGATAGTGAGTTGCAACCGGATTGGGTATCCACAGATCCAAGCGAGGGGTGCTGACCGAAGTGTCCCTCACCTCAAGAGTGTCTATTGGACAAGAAGTAGACAAAAAGAAAAGGGAAAACCTCATTGGATCATGCGAGTGCATGTGCGGAAATAGATCGAGCCAAGGCAGATGCAAATCGAGCAAAGTCAAGAAAAATGGATAAAATGATCCAGTTGTTACGAGAACTTAACATCCTCTCCAAAGAATACAGGAACATGCAACAAGAGGATACTTCTGGGATGACCGAGGCTGAGATGAAAAAACACACATAAATGTTGTTTGAGTTGTGGGATTCATGTCAAGCCATTAAGACGAGTATGCATATGCTCGGGAAAAAAATGATGTATGGTTTGGGTTATTTGCTTCAAGTTATCTGTGTTGGGTTGTATGATTTGGGGATTAATAAAATTTAAAGTTTAAAAATTTAGTTATTTTATTTATTTTGTTCATTTAATTTTAATTTTCGTTAGTATTTACTATTTTAATTCGGTATTTAATGAATTCATCAAAATAATATTAATTATCCAGTCAGTAGACAAGAATCCTTAATAAAAATCCACGATGTAGAAATCAAGTTAAAGATTCTTCTATGAATCTGAATTCCTATAGAGGAACCCATCAATGTTCTTGTTCCTCCGTGGGAACCGTTTCTTGACCTACAGGTCATTGATTCGTTGTGGATCTAGGCCCCTCGTCGTTGTAGATGGTAAGGATCGTGTTTCACCATTTGCTTTATTTGTTTCTTGTGGAAAATTGCTCGTACCTTAGATTTAGACTCATTTCGATTTCCTTTGTTTCCCTACCTATTGTATTATTGGTGGGGGCCATCATTAATTTAGGTGTTGGCCTCTGACGAGTTGTTTGGTCTTTGGGCCTCTGTTGGAAATAAGGTGTTTCTGTCTCTTTGGATTATTAGTATCAGTGATTTTAGCCACATTCTATTTTTCTGTCTAGCAGTGTTGACCACCGGTGTGTCAGCATCTACCAACTCTCTGAGTTGGGGCTCCGACGAGATTCAGTGTTTTCTTCAAGAGCGGGTAAGGTTAGAGGTGTTATTTGAGGTGGTTGTCTGTCTTTTTGGGCTCCATGGTTGGAAAATATAGGTTGTAGGCCTACTTTTGTATGAGATCCATGATTGCAAAATTCGGGTTCTAGACCTTTTTATATGCTTATTTGTTGTGCGCTTAACGATTGTAAAATTTGGGTTTTAGAGCATCTACAATGGTTAGACACTGTGCAGTGTCAAGGAGCAGTGTCAGGGAGTGCTTTTTGGCTTCCTGACACTGCTCCTCCAATTGTAGTGTCTACACAGTTTCAGTAAATTAAAAAAACACCCCACATTTAAATACTACTTTTATTTCAAACCACAAACACATTACATAATATTTCAAACGCTAATGCATATTTATATAATTTAAAACATAATTATTAAAATAAGATTAAACTAATTCCTAATGGTACTAATATGTAAACGCCACCTCATATCGTCCTTGAGCATCTCCCACACATGACGTTTTGTCCACTGCCCGTGTTCGCCTTCATAATCAGAAACGGCCGCGGCATATATTTCGTCATCCGTTGCCCCTCTCCTAGGCTCGGCCAATTTCTTCCGGTAGATTTTATCAAACCACTTGCACTTCTTGCTCAACTTCTGGAAGTGGTCCTTGACTTGCTTCTCTGTCCGGGGTGGCCACGTATCGTTCCCGCCGGCAACATAAGCCACGTACAGAACATGCCAGTACTGGCCCCCGTGCTCGTAGTGGGTGAGCCAATTGACCACCAAATGTATTTCCTCCTCTAGTGACCAAAGAGGCCCGGTTGCCCAATTCGACATATCGACTTGAGAGAAAATGAGAGAAAATGAGAGAATTTGTGTGTGAGAGAGAGTTTGAGAGGTGTGAGAAAATGAGGGAGTGGTGAGGGGTATTTATAGGAGGGGGATGGGGAGGGGTCGGCGCGGCTGCCACGACTCTAGGGTTACTATTTCAAATAGTAACCCTAGCAGCTCACCGATGCTCCGATAATTCGATAATTTTTATTTATTTAAATAAAACACAAAGTACATTAGGAAAACTACTAGATTAAAACTTTTATTACATAGATTAAAAACTAAAAATAAATTGAAGCCTTGCCTAACCCAAGAACTCCAAACGCTTCCCGAGGCTTTGAATGAGAGAGGCACGAGCCGCCTTTTCATCCGCGCCCATGTTGGTGGTGTCTTGGCGAAGAACTGTGTTCAAGGTGTCCATGATCTCCTTCTGCATCATCCTTCTGCTCTCTAACTGTGTCTCTTTCCTTTGGGAAAGAGCGTCGAGGAACTGCATTTGCTCGGGAGGTAGCCCAGACGCCGCCGACTGGGAGGATTGGCCTTTGCCTCGAGCCTTGGCCTTGGCTCTCTTCTGCCCGATCAGACGATCCTCGGTGGTAAACGAGTTCAACTCGTGGTCGAAGTCGTCTCCACAAGTGCGAGACTCGTCCATCCTTGTCCGCTTGCTTCCTTCACTTTCGGCGTCGAGGTTGAGGTCAAGGTCGGGGATGTCACATTCTGGAACCTTTTTTGTCGAAAACTTCGGTTGCCCCCCTCACGACCTCCCACATATGCTTGAACTTGAACACATGCCCTTCCTCCTCGCGGTACGCCTGTTCAGCGCCTGCCAAGACGTCAACCTCGTTCCTCCCGCTTGTCAGCGTGTTCTCATAGCTGGTGTACTTCTCCTGGAACTTGGTGATGAAGCCTTTAACCTTATGCCAATGGTCCTTGCAAGCCATCCACGCCCGAGGTGGGTCCTATGTCGGTCTAACCGCCTCGTACTCGGCATGCACCTTTTGCCAGTACTGGTCATTCTTCTGGTTCTTCCCGTTGATGGGGTCGAGCGAATTGTTCAGTCACGCACGTGCCAATCTGACCTCCTCCGCGCTGGTCCACTTCGGTCGCGGAGGTGCTCTCGGCCCCGATGAAGATGCCGCCGCCTTCCCCTTCCTCCTCCTCGCTTGCGTCAGAGCGGATTGGCAAGGTTGGGTGGCCGGAACGAATTGGGAAGGTTGCACTTGCGACTCTTTCCATTGGGTGGGCGGGGTGTATGGAGGAAGCGGCGTTGAGTACCCCGATTGGAGGAGTTGGGAATACGAGGAGTAGTTGGCCATGAAGTCCTCTTCGGTGTGTTGAGAACTCTCGTCTTCGTCATCCAAGGACTCGGCAAGGGATTGGAGGGCTCGATTCGGGTCTAAACGAGTGTAGGAATTTTTTTTGGAGAGAATTTGATGAGGAATGGAGGAATGAAAGCTTGAAACAAGTGAAGAGAGGGTGAAATTTGATTTGAGGTGGATCTGTATTTATACACAAATTTAGGTTTTTTTTGGGTCGGCGTCGCCACGTGTCGGGTCGTGACTGGCCAGCCGACTAGCCGTTGGCGTCTGGCACGACAAGACGCGTCGTTGCCAGATCCAGCCACGACCAGTAGACACGACACCGTAGAGACGACCCGCAGACACGACCAGCCGTGTCTACGCGCCGTGTCAGGGCCGTGCCTACGCCAGACACGACGGGTAGACACGACCCGTTGGAGCTGCTTTTAAGACTTTGGTCCTCCTTGTTGAGATTGTTTTGAGGCTGAGCTTTCATGCTAGTGTTCGAATCTGTTGCAGTATCTGATTGTGTATTTTTTTTCTTTGGTTGTATTCTTGTTCATTCTTTGTAAGGTGATTGTTGTTGGTTCTGTTTTTATAGTTGATTGCATTTTTTTTCTGGGTTCTTGTAATCTGTAGTTAGATCGGTCTGTATTCATCTTTCACTTTTAAAGAGATTTTAATTTAAATGTATTTTACCGATAAAAAAATGTTATTGCTCTTAGTTTAGGTAGTGTACATGAAAGAGTGGTTTTCCATCTAAAACCCAACGAAAGGAGAAAAAGACACTCGTTTTATGTCAAACGCAATGTTTTTAGCCAAGTAATGTAAATCTAAAAAAATACATAGTTGGACACATCTATGACTATGATTACTGTGAACAGTCTGTCTTAAGCCTATTTTCCCCTATATCCTAGCATAATAGGGATGACTATGAGAAGCTCCCGACTGTACCCTTCCATGCAAAACCAATTGGTCAATGAGTCCATTTCACCGCAAAATAGAAAATTGGGAAAAAGAAAAGAAGAAACTCTCTCCTCCAACACAGACACCGTAGAGCTTTGAATTGAAGATAGAGACACCCTTGTCCTCTTCGCTCCCTCTCGCTTTCGATTACTAGGTTTTCTGGGTTTCGCCGCCACCAGCGGCGTCCGGGGAGGTCGATTTCAGGTAATTTTCTGCTTCGTGCTTCAGTTTTCTGCGTTTTGCGTCACACTTAGGCTCACAACGCAGCAATTTGGCTCAAGATCGACCCAACCTAGTTGCTGATTTCTCAGATATTCTTGTGTCTCTCTGTGCTTTGTTTAGGGGTTTTAATTTAGGGAGGGACATGAAGTGTTAAAGTAGGAGTAGCTGATTTGATCTCTTTCTGGTTATGCAAAAGTAACTTGTGAGGTGTACTGTTCTGTTTTCTACTTGATTTTCCTTCTTTATTACCAAACGGATCTGGTTCTACTGTATAGTTAGTATTGCCCTGGGTTTTTGTTGTTCAATGTTTCAACCTTCTATGAACTGCAGTCAAATGTTGCATTTTTCTGATGAACAATGTTAAACTTCAATTGTATTGTTGTTACATATGTATTTGAGCATTTGGGTTTGTTCTCTCTCTCTCTCTCTATATATATAAATTATGGTGTTTAGCAGACTGATGTTTTTTTCCCACCAAGGTTAATATGAAGGAGGAGATGGAGGATAACTCTTCATCAACATTTTTAGATGTGGAGTTAACTGGAATTGAATTTGGTTTAGCTACCGATAATAAATTGTGAGTGGAAATTTTATTTTCGCATTATTACTTCAATGTGTGATTTACTCATATATCATAGCTCCATTGAATTCTGACTGGAAATATTTCTGATTCTAGAGCTCTGTGTGATGCGGAAAGAGTTCTTATAGATGAAGATAATGACAATGCTAACGAGGCTCGTGGTGGAGGAGCTGGTGGAGGAGGACAACGCATGATCTGGACGGAGGCAGACGACTTACGGCTGGTAAGAGCTTGGTTAAATAATTCAATTGATTCTACTCAAGGTAACTCAAAGAAGTCAGAAATGTATTGGAACAATGTGTTAAAAGAGTACAACGAAAACAATTCAACTAGTGTCAAATTGAAAATAAAGCAGTTGAAAGACCACTGGTCAAAGACAAACAAGAAGGTGAAATACTTTCACGGAGCCTGGTCTCGAGTCAAAGAGATATATTGTAGTGGTCAATCAGATGACCAATTGATGACGTATGACCAATTGGTGACAAAAGCTGAGAACTTGTACAAGGATGAAATGGGTCAGGCTTTTTTGTTCAAGTACTGGTGGGATGTAGTGAAGAACCAACCAAAATGGATAAGAATGTACAACGATCCTGGCAAGAGTAAGAGAATGAAGTTGTCTGAGTCGGGGTCCTATGCATCCTTCCAAGATAGAGAAAGTGAAGACTTTGAATTTAATGAAGATATTCGCCCCCAAGGACAAAAGGTGGTCAATGCGACAAGAATAATAGGGAAGGAGAAGATTCAGATGCCATTAGAGGAAATGTCAACATTTGATGATACTCAAACACTAATTCGTCCCCGAGGACAAAAGACCATCAATGCGACAAGAAAAATATGGAAGGAGAAGATTCCGACGTCATTAGAGGAAATGCCAACATTTGATGGTACTCAAGCACCACAAACTGAGTGGTTTGAGAAACTGGCTGTGTTACAACATCAAACGTCTGAGAACAAACTGAAAGTAACTGAAAAAAAAGTCAAACTTGAACTGTACGATAGGTATGAAAAATTGCAATCCGTTGATGTTTCAACATTGACAGATTTGCAAAAGGAGCAACATCTGAAGAAAATGTTGTTTTTGGAAAAAGAATTATTCGGTGTTTAGGGAAGTAATTATTATTATTATCATTTGTCAGTTAGTTTGTGTATCACAAAATTTGGTGTGAGGGTTACTAATGTACTTATTTATGTACCTGAATCTTCTAAATTAATTATTTATGTACAAATTGTTATCTACAAAAAGAGCCCAAGCGCCAGATATATGGCGCTACCAATGATGCTCACAAAACAACCTAAACTCGTCTCTTAGCATTATGGATTGTCTCTCGTGTAGTAGCACTAGACCCTCTTGTCTTTTTTGCTCCCTCACACATTCGATCATTAGGGTTTCTGGGTTACGCCGAAACCAGTGGTACCTGAGGCAATTTTCAGGTACTTTTTTTGCTGTTCTCCATTCATACTTCAGTTTTCTGTATCTAGGTTTTGAGACTTTGCTGAGATTGACTAGGATTTTGTGCTGGTTTGGAGAATTTATTTTTGTTTATGCAACTGGTTTGGTTTCCTCGGCTTTCTCGGAAAGCTAGAGTAGTTGCTAATTTCTCAAGAGTTTTTCGTGGTTCTCTGCTTTTATTTAGGGGTTTAATTTAGGAATTTAAATGGAAGTGCAGTGTGAAGTAGCAGTAACTGATTTTCTTTTCTTTTCTATTATTTGCCTTTTTTTTTCACTCTCTGGATACACGAAAAGTTATGTGTGAGGTGTAATGTTCTATTTTGTACTTGATTATCCTTCTTTACTACCAAAATACTTTGGTCTCCTGGATTGTGAGTAATGTGCTGGGTTTTTGTTGGTCAATGTTTCAACTCTCTATGAGCTGTATCCTGATGTTGCCTTCCGGATGAACAATGCTCAACTTCAATTGAATTATTTTACGTAGGTATTTAAGGTTTTGGGTTTGGCCTCTCTCTATAGATTATGGTGTTTAACAGACTGAGGTATTTTTTCAACTAAGGTTAACACTAAGGAGGAGATGGCGGATAACTCTTCATCAACATTCTTAGACTTGGAGATAACTGTAATCAAACTTGGTTTGGCTGAAATTTTCTTTTTTGCATTTGTCCTTCAATGTGTCATTTTTACGCTTACATCATAGCTCCGTTGAATTTACATGATCAGAAACACTTGTTATCTTTATGTTCTTTCCCTGCTTCTAGAGTCATATTTAATGCTTCATTATTTCCTTGACAAAACATATATTATTTTCAAGGTAGTGATTTGAGCTAGTTGCCTGCTAATTAAGTTTTGTCCAACAAAAATCACATTTTTAACTGTGGCTGCTGTCCTTTTTCACATGAATTACAGAAACGACATACATTTTTTCTTCTTTTGCTTTATATGCAGTGTACAGCATCCATCAGTGGCTGCCCTATCTCACATGCTTGTAGTTGTAAGCTTGCAAATCCCTTCCTTTGTCTTCCCCTAGAATTTGGTAAATGTGAATCTTGTGGTACAATTGAGCCTGGGCAATGTTATGTGATGGTACGTACTTCATGTTGCATGGTATGATTTATATATTTAACTGGATGCAAATTGAACTTGCTTTAGTAAACCCCGGAGCTTTATTTTGTTTCCCTTTCAGACCATTTTGGATATATTAAATCTATTGTGCCTCAAATGTCCAAAAGGGAAGAAAGCAGGGTACTTTGTGTTTTGTTGTTCATTGTTCTTACTTCATTAGTGTCTTATTTCTATACGTTTTCTAATTTCGTTTTTCCTTATATATATTTTTTGGAAAGTTAATATATAATAGATATCCAAAGGCTTTAATGTAAAGCCTAAAGAAAGGGGATAACACCTCTCATACAAATAAGAGCTCTCCCGAATGGGAGCCTTACAAAACAAAACTTGATTCACAATTATCACACTCAAGAGTTTAAAGAGATAAAAACCACCCCCCCCTCTTCTCTTTAGACTCTTTGTCTTCTAATCTTAAAAGTTTCCCCCTTTTAAGTTGTCGTCGTTGATGATTTTCATGGCGTCTGCCATGAGAGTCACCGGTGATATTCCCTTCTTCCCTCCTTTATGCTTTCTTCTTCTTCTTCCACGTTCTCCTTTCTCGTCGGTGTAACTTCTCACTTTCGGCGTAGCGGTGTTTGTTCTTCAGAATCGGCGATAACTTCTTCATATTTCAGTGGGACGTTTTTTCTCTATCATCCATAGTGTGGATGATGAGATTTGGTCATGCATGCCTTTGCTACTTGTTTTCTAAAGGGTTTCGACTTCTCGCGGCGTGGTCCCCTGCCCTAGATCCATTATTTTCTTCATCAGTTCTCGGATGTGTCTGGGCCTCGTCGGAGCGACAAGGGGTTTTGGTCATTTTTGGCCTTGGTTTGGAAGAATCAGAGCAACGGGTGGGGACTTACTCTTTGGGTCGTCAATCTGGATTTGCATAAGCATCTATGGGCCTCTCGTTGCCGCTTCCGCGCCCTATTTCTCGGTAAGGGTTTGTGTGACTGTGTGTTCTCAGCCTTTCTTCACAACCTTCCTCCTCCCTTGACAAATTTGCTGATTGTTTTTCTTAGAACTTGGTCTCTCCCCCTTGTGGTCGTCGGTTCGGTGCTGGCCGTCGACGAGATCTCGACTTCTGAGATACGAGAGTTGCAAATCAGGCTTTTTCTTTTTTCTTCTTCCCCTTCGTCTAACCGGCTCACCTCTCCTTGATTTCTATCCATAATCTTCCTTTCCTCGTCCTCGGTTCTGTGGTCGAGGCCCATCGGTCGGTGTTGGCCGTCGTTGGGGTTTGCCTAACAGCGCGTTGAAGATCTATGGGTAG
This sequence comes from Erodium maritimum, assembly GCA_963921825.1. Classification (NCBI taxonomy): domain Eukaryota; kingdom Viridiplantae; phylum Streptophyta; class Magnoliopsida; order Geraniales; family Geraniaceae; genus Erodium; species Erodium maritimum. The sequence continues at coordinate 117,486,146 of OY997588.1, forward strand.
GGGTTAGTGGGTTTTTGAACTGGTTTTTTAGGGTGGTGGTTAGTTGTCCTGGCCTTCCCATGTGGGTGTTGTCGGGCCTTTTCCGGTGGCGTGACATCTTTTGGATATCAGGGTGTTGGGTTATTGGTTGCGGTGAAGGTATGACTCTCTTTTGAGTTCTCTGTCGGATTTAGGGCGACTAATGGATGAAGGCTTTTGCTGGTTGTGGGGTTCTATGTTCCACTTTGGTTATTTTTACCTTTCTGTGCTTAATGGTTGCAATAATTGGGTACTAGACCTGTGTTCATTTTTGTTTATTTCCTTTTGGTTAAAAATTGTGGTGTCTTCCCTTTTGGCGCTTCATGTTAGTAAAATTAAGGTTTTTAGACCTCCTTGGTGTAAGGTTCATTGTTTTCTTCATGGTTGTAATGTCAGGGTATTAGACCTAGTTGTTTGTCCATAGACCAGTCTGTTCTAATTGAGGTTCCTTGGTGGAATGCTCTTTGACTGTAGGCAAACCTAAGAGGTGTCCTTGTTCTTCTTTGTACTTCAGAATGCTGAGTTATTTAATATATATATATATATATATAAGCACTTTCAAGTGTTATCAACTTTTATTCTGTTACTTGTTACACAAATCTAGACCATTGAATTTTTAAATCCAATGGTTATAGATTTTCAGCCACAATTATCTATAAATTAAATAGAAAAAATACAAAAAGGGTAGTTTGGTAACTCTATATCCTCTATTTTTTTACTGCATATTTTTTTACTATCCATATCTGTTTTTTTTTAAATTGAAATTTTAGTTCAAAATTTCAATTGTTTCGCGGTCTTCATATACGCTATCACATATTATTATAGATGAGATTACATAATTTTAGACCGGATGTTATATAAAGTTAATGTTGGTGTTCTAAAGTTTGAATTGATATTCCAACATAAAAATCAATATTACAGAAATTTAAGACCGATGTTACAGATTTTATAACCAAAAATTATAGTTTTTTTAATACGAATATAATAAGTTACATAATAAAACTCAAAAAGTTACATAAATAAAAACTAAACATTACATAATTTCATGCTAAATGTTACAATAATAAAATACACATAATTATATGTTAACTATTACAACAATAAAATACATACAAATGACGGAAAACTACAATGCGATTACACTCATAATTACAAATGACGGAAAACTATTACAACAATACACACAATATTGTACATACGTTACAAAAAACTACAATGTTATTACACTCATAATTACACCCATAATTATAGTGATAGGTTACACCTACATCGAACTACAAACCTACAAAACAAACAGTTAAATTTGAAAAATTACACTTACAATTACAGATTGTTACATCAATTTACATTGACAATTATAGAATCAAATACAACAAATCAAACCGAAAAATTGAATTGTTACAAATTCATATTCTATTGTTATAGATCTAACCTAAACAAATCTTAAACACACATTGGTTACCCTCAATGAAAACTCAACTGTGCCTATCAAAACATCAAATCTTAAATGGAGCTAAAAATATCACTGTTAAACAAACATCAAACCAGCTTTAGTATGAAACAGAGGACATTGTTTCAGTAAACAAATGATGCTGCATTTGTACTTCCATGACCACCAAGGACCTGACCACAAACCCACAAAAACAATCATAAATTTCTCAACAATTTTTCCCAGAAAATCAAAAACCCAAAACTAATAACAAAACCGACCGAGTTCCTATGTGATTCAACATCACTCTTATCTGGTTCTTAATAAAAAAAATACATGATATTATAGTATAGTACATATCACAGAATACTAGCCCTAAAATTATAGAAGTATTATATGATTATACCAGGTTTTCGATCTAAAAGCCAACAAAAACAGCCCAAAAAATACAACAAAAAAACCATAAAAAATCATCAAAACTGAGTAAATCATGTCACGCCCCAATTTCAGTAAACCGAACTAGGGACGCGAACATTTAAAATAATAAAACCGTTTGAAACCTGTTTTGAATAAACACTTTAAAATCTCCATTTAGTTAACCAAAACATAATTACAACTTAAAATACGTCCCAACACGTGGACAAAAGTACAAGGTATCCGTCACTAGACTCAAAAGACAAAAACCCGGACTCTGCTCCTAGCTCCACAAGCTTCGAGAGCTCACCTAGTCCGTCCTGTGATCAGTACCTGTAGGAAAAGCAGCTAGGGGTGAGCGTTCGCTCACCACCACAGATAACAGACTGACTACGACATAATTAGCAGACAGTGCCGGTAACACCCACAACAAACTCAACTCCGGGGATCACTGTCCCCAACCCCAGTACTCCGACTGAACACACACCCACAATTACCTTCCTTGACCAACTCAACACCATGACACATAAAGTAGACCCGACACAACGATCACGACCTCTTCCAAGGACTCAAACGAAAGCTACGCAACACCAAACAAGATCACAAAGGATCGCACACCAAACAAGATCACAAAGGATCGCACACCACACAAGATCACAAAGGATCGCATACCAGCTGCTCAGTAACCATCTCTGTATCTCGCCCTTTCCGATCCCAGTCGGTCCAGGCGGTTGACCTGTCTTACAACTTCTCTGTCCTTCACTCTTTCCAACACAAAGTCGGTCCAGGCAGTCGACCTGTCTTACAACTTCTCTGTCCCTCGCTCTTTCCAACACAAAGTCGGTCCAGGCAGTCGACCTGTCTTACAACCTCTCTGTCCCTCGCTCTTTCCAACACGAAGTCGGTCCAGGCAGTCGACATGTCTTACAACTTCTCTGTCCCTCGCTCTTTCCAACACAAAGTCGGTCCAGGCAGTCGACCTGTCTTACAACCTCTCTGTCCCTCGCTCTTTCCAACACGAAGTCGGGCCAGGCAGTCGACCTGTCTTACAACTTCTCTGTCCCTCGCTCTTTCTAACACCAAGTCGGTCCAGGCAGTCGACCTGTCTTACAACTTCTCTGTCCCTCGCTCTTTCCGATCCCAGTCGGTCCAGGCAGTCGACCTGTCTCATTAACCTCTCTCACTCCGATAACCACAATCACAATCACAAGCAAGTTCAACAAACATCAACAACACAGGTTCAGCACTCCACAGGCACTCATGGCCACCCAAGACACCAACCACAAAACACGGACTCAACAGCCCCACGGGCACTCACGGCCTCCCAAGACACGCCAACGATAAAGACACGGGTTCAACAACCCCACATGCACTCACGGCCTCCCAAGGCACACCAACAGTAAGGACATAGGTTCAACAACCCCACGGGCACACACGGCCTCCCCAGACACCAACAGTCAAACACGGGCCCTCATGGCCACCCAAGACTCAACAGTCAAACACGGGCTCTCATGGCCACCCAAGACTCAACAGTCAAACACGGGCTCTCAACAACCCCACGGCACTCACGGCCACTCAAACCACCAACAGTAAAGACACGTGTTCACAACCCCACGGGCACACATGGCCACCCAAAACACCAAAGGTAAAGACACGGGTTCGACGACCCCACGGGCACACATGGCCACCCAAAACACCAAAGGTAAAGACACGGGTTCGACGACCCCACGGGCACTCGTGGCCACCCAAAACTCAACAATAATACACGCTCGCAACTTACCGAGACTCTAACTCGTAAGCCAGCCAAAGAATGCTTGCAACCTCCCCCGAGACTCTAACTCGGTCAGGCCAGCCAAAGACACCAACCTTAGTACACGGGCTCTCATGGCCACCCAAACACAAATAATAACACGGGCTCTCATGGCCACCCAAGACGCAACAATAATAGCACGGGCTCTCAAGGCCACCCAAACACAAATAATAACACGGGCTCTCATGGCCACCCAAGGCACCAAATAAACAATCAACCTCCGGCTTAACCAAAGCCTCTAACAGTCCTAATATCAATAGTTTCTCAATCAACCTCCGGGCATGGTCATATGCCTCCAGTACTCCTAATATCGATAAGTTCACAAACAACCTCCGGGCATGGTCATATGCCTCCAGTAATTCTAATAACGCTAAGTTCTCTGCTCCTACGACACTACTAAGTGTCACAAGCATTTCCAATATTTGCTACGTTCCCGTATCATGCATTTCTAATGTTCGATAACCTACTCAACCCACGATACCCCGGTGTCACATGCAATTCTACAGTTAACTTTCCCTAGTCAGGGCCGAGATCCGGCTACTTTTCCCTACCTCGTGCGTGTTCTCCAAAAGTGCCCAAATAAGCCCCGGCGTGATCTCCGTCACTCGCCTAGCTTTCCTTTGCCTCGGTCCGCAGCACGATCTAAAAGAACACAATTTTAAACGCTTTTAAGCTTGCAGGCATAATGCTGAATTTTAATAAACCCGACGCCCAAAAGTAACCCCGACAATGTCGATCACTCCCAAACTCCCAAATTACTCGACATTGTCGATATTGGACCCAGAAAGGCCCGATTCGCCCGACATGGCGAATCTGCCCGGGTTTTGAAAACGTCCTTCCGGGGCTCCGAAAATTCCCGTTTTCGTTTCTAAGGTCTTAGAATAATTCAAGGGTTCCTAGGCACTCGACGGAATCGAATTCCGACTTCCGAGTCAATTAATTAACGTTTAAAGTTTCTAAACCCGTCAATTACAACTTTCACAATTTAATTCCAAATTTCAATCCGGTTGTGGATAAATGACCCGGGGAACGTTCTAAACCACCCGAACACTAAAACCCGATACTCGGGCATGTGGGCCCCACCCGGCCACAATTAGGAAAATTTCCTTTTCGCCCCAAAACATTCCTAACGAACCCCAAAACCTCAACCATTTATCTTTAAACCAATTCTAACCAAAACCCAACCATAATCAAACCGTTTAAACTCAAACCCTAAATTTCAAACGTACCAAAACGAAAATCGGTTAGGTTCTCACCGTAGGGAATGATGACGGGAACTCGATTCTTCGATCGTTGAGACGATCCGTTGGTTGGATCGTTGGTTGGATCTGTGGGCGTGGCTGGGCTGTGCTGGACGGAGCAAGGTGAGACGTGAGAACGAATCCGGCGGCTGCTTGGGAAGGAGGTGGGTACGGCTGAGAGAGAAGAGGTGGTTGTCGAGCAGGAGGTTCGCTGAGCAGCACTGTCGTGGATCTGTGGAGGTGAGCGGCTAATTTTGCAAGTTAGAGAGAGAGATGCCAAATGATATGAGTGATGACGGTGTAATAGGGTTAGGGTGATTTTTTATTAAAAGACTTATATGTCCTTACTATTGGTAAAATTACAAAAAGAAAAATATAGTTTAATTTATTTACAATTGTGTGCCACTCTATTTTCAGCCCTTAGATATAACTCATCTAATGGTCAAAATTAATGTAACAAATAACAAATTAAGAGGGTGGTAACACTTGAAAGCATACCTATATATATATTTATAGGATAACAATCAGGTACAAACTTACACCTTTAATCAGAACGTAAAACTATCAATCTGGGCCCTTGGATCGTAGAATTAATTGTCCATATTTAATGCATATCTTTTAATATCTTTTTAATCAATGCATATCTTGTAATTGATTTCGTAATCAATCACCACCCTCCTGAATTTTGGTGGCCATCCGATCTGGGTAATCAATGGCCCAGATTAGTTCTACGTTCTAACCCGAAATAAGGTTTGTACCTGAAAGCTCCAATATATATATATATGATGATGATAAAATAAGTCTAAAGAGAGTTAGAACAAGAACCTAGCCCACACAACAATACAAGCCACACTACAATTGCAAAAACACAACACCTAATAAAAAAGACATTAACACATTCCTACCCAACAAGCAACCATCTAAATAGTTCACACCAAACTACCACACAAAACAAAGAACCAAGAAAAAACACTCTGGAAATAATACCATGTTCATGTAGAACAACCCTAGTCCCCCATACCTAACAAAAGTGTCTGCAGAACCAACCCATTCCAAGGCAAATGAGGAGCTCAATAACTTGATAAGCACTTCCTTAACTGAGGAGAGATTATTGTTGAAAACTAGATATATCCTAGATAACCAAAACTCCATAAAGTATTGGCAAATAGGATTTTCCACAAATTGTTTTTGTTACAAAGATCAGTGCAGAAGTACCGCAGTTGGTGAAGAATAATTGTGTAAAAGTGCACTTGGTCTCTTGAAGAAAAAGGAAGTTCAATACTTGTTTGCAGAACTAGTGTTGGAGCTCAAGATCACTAACCCTCATACTCCAACTTCTTCCAGATCCTCAAAATCATCCTTAGATTGTATATCAAGCTCATCCATATACTCAACCTCTTCATTTCAATTGTCAAATTGTTCAACTGCTTCAGCATCCAAGGTAAATGCTTTCAATCCTATGGCTTTACAATAGTCCCAAGTCTCTTGATCATCAGCCCTGTAAACTTTATTAACAGACATGTTCTTCGATAAATAGGATGTAGAAGTGGGGAGAGGTTATACTGGTTTGAACTTCCCAGTTTTGGATCTGGTCACGATCTAAATATGGATTGGTTGTTCGAATACCAAATCAAGACGCTTAAGGTGTTTCTTAACATATGCATATTTATGGATCTATTTGAAATATGCTCGATCTTCAGGCCGAGTCAATATTTCATCATTAAAAGTTTCATTTGAAAGTCTTTTTTTGGACATTCTGTAATTTCATGATCTCTCTAAGAGTCTATATCAAATTCATATCATCGACACACGCTACTTATTGAGTACATGGTTTCTCATACCATGTCTCATTGCCTCTTGAAAATTAAACCCTTCAGAGAGACATTGCTCCAAATAATTTAGTGATATTGCTCAAGCAATTTAAATTTTCAAAGGATTTGTTTAGGAAAATTACTTTGCCTTGGGCAATGCAAGTCCTTTAGCGCACTTTCACAAATTCTTGGTTGTCAGTTGTGTGGTTGGCTCGGAATAGACTCGTTTCAGAAATGAGATTCCGATGGTAGAGCAGGTGGTGTCAAAGGTGGTTAACGAATTGGAGGGGGGGGGGGGTTGATAAGGCTTCCTGGCCGAATTTATTTGTGACTTCGATCACAGAATGATTCAGTTTGTCTTTTGTTTTTCATCAGAGTTATCTTCGATCCAAATAGAAGATATGGTGTTTTTTCAGTTTTTATCCAGTTTTTTTTTGTGCAACGTTGTGTGTGCACTTTAAAGATTACTCTATTTTCCATTTTGAAGGAGTATTTATAAAACTTTATTGCTAAAATAAAATAAGGGTTAATTCCACCTCAATACCCTAAATCTTTTATATTTTATTTAGAGTACCCTAAATCTTTTTTTTTCATCTCAGTACCCTAAATCTTTCATATTTCATTTAGAGTACCCTAAATCTTTTTTGTGTCACCTCAGTAACCTAAGCTTTTATTACTTTCATTTTAGTACCCTAAACTTTCATTAATTTCATTTTAGTACCCACCGTTAACTTTACCATAATTTTGGTTGTTGGTGAGGGGTTGTATGGTCATTTTACCTGTTTTGGATGGAAAATCATATGTAAAGTTAACAATGGGTACTAAAATAGAATTAATGAAAGTTTAGGGTACCGAGGTGACACAAAAAAGATTTAGGGTATTCTAAATGAATTAATAAAAGTTTAGGGGTACTAAGGTGACACAAAAAAGATTTAGAGTACTCTAAATGAAATATGAAAGATTTAGGGTACTGAGGTGGAATTATCCCATAAAATAATAAATGGAAACAAATGTAATTTTTTTTATAAGCTCAAAAAATTTATTAATAAAAAGGACCCAAGGAGGATCAATATAGAACATTACCATAACAGAGGAGCTCTTACCTGGAGCTACGGGAACAAACCCCAAGAAAAGAGCAAACCAAACAAACAGGAAAAGATAAACCTGAACACAAAAACAGACCGATGAACATTGACTCAGAAGACCAGAAACCAGGCGTCCCACCCGAACCGATGAACAGTACCTCATGGTAGACATGGTGAATCCTCTGGTCCCAAGGGGACTAAGTAATTTGTGCCCCTTCGCTATCCTAGCAGATCGGCCCCAAAAGTCTCCCCGGATAATACTCACCAGACCCTGATGGGAACAGACGTAACTTGGACTGACTTCTGAACATGCACTCATCGGACCCAACTCGTCCACAACAGGACATAATCATACTCTATCCAGCAACCGCCTCCCCCACTTCCTAGGCCGGATGCACCACCCAAGGCGACACTGCCAATCCAAGAAAGACACTAAGGCTCTCAAAGACCCTGTTTGCCATAGTACACAGAAAGAGTGATTCTGAATCTTCCCAAATACTACAACACTGCAGTCCATCACACCATTAAAGACCAAACCATTGCCCAGAAGCCAAATATGCCAAATAACAATATGGCAAACTCTAATACACGACTTCCACCAATGATTCGAACCAAGACTTTTCCAAGAACATAAAGTTGCACCAAAAGTCCTTGGCATGACCCACACCACTCCCCACCACACATGCACAAGGCTCCAAATCCACCAAGAGACTGAGCAATGTAACAATAAATGATCAGAGGTCTCCATACCTATTTTGAAAAGGGAGCAAAACATCTGACTAATGGTCAAAGGAAGGCCCCTAGCTTCCAAGAAAACCGCAGTAGGAAGTGCTTGATGCGCCGCCACCCAGACCAGAACACAATGTTTAGGCGGGATGCCCTTAACCCACAACACAGATGCCCAAGGTTGAGGGGAATCATTCTCCTCACCCATGAAAATGGAATACGCGTTAGAAATAGAGAAACCCAATCTGTTCTTTTTCCAAAACAAAAGGTCATCCAGATCTGGAAAAACAGTATGATGGGAAATGGTCTCCTCAAAAGCCTCGATCTCGGCCCAATCCCAATCCCAACCGGTCCACCTCAATTCCACCGACCACCCCGAACCATTCCAAAATTCAGCCACCTTTCCTTGCCTGTTCACGGCCAATGAAAAAGCTGCAGGGAATCTTTCCCGCAAAGAAGCTTCCCCTACCCACACTTCTTCCCAAAAGGACACTCAGTCACCCTTCCCTAAGTTCCACCTGACTCCTTGGTTACCAAACAAACTACAGAAAACTGGGTCAGCCGCCAGATTGAGTATGTGCTTAAATTAAAGCAATTCCCATCCTTATCAAGCCTACAAAGATCCCAATCCTCACTAGACCACCTCATTCGGATACAAATCAGCTCTTTCCAAAGGGAGGTAGGAGATGTGGCAAATCGCCACCATCATTTAGCTAGGAGCGCCAAATTCATTTCCTTCAGCCTTCTCAAACCAAGACCCCCAATTTTCTTCGGGGTACACACAATAGACCACTTGACTTTGTTCATGACCCTTCCATCCCCTCCATTGCGCCATAAAAATTTCCATTGCATAGCTTCCAACGCCTTGATAACACCTTTAGGTGCCTGCAATAAAGACATGCAAAATAAAGGCAAACCAGAAAGGGTAGACTGGATTAGTGTAATATGTCCTGCCATAGTAAGATATTTAGCATGCCAAAGAGCCAATGTAACAATTAATATGATGATACACGAGCCAGAAGGTGAGCATGAAAAAGTATATAGAATAATGTATAGGGTTGTTGGCTCTCGCTGCCGCCTTGGGACTGTGGGGGATTGATAACCGGAGATGCTTTGGTGATTGATCTTTTGAGTGGTTGATTGGGCTTGAGTGGTGCATGATCACCGGTGGAGGCTTCGGTGGTTGATTGGTGTCTATATTTGGATCAACATGTGTGGTGTGTTGTTCTCGTGGCTTTTTGCAGGTACTTAGTTTTTTCTCACTCTCAATTCCAAGGCGGAGATTTCTTAGAGATGTGTTATGTGGTGGCTATGGAGTTCCAAGTTGTGACGTCAAAGACAAGTTGGTTCCACGAGTCGAAGAGACGGTGGATATGAAGATGGTATTCACTGCCCTACCGTGGGTTTCAAGAGATGTAACGACTGATCCAGGAGAGAGAGTGGCGTTGGTACCCGATGGTCGAGGGTCTCGTACCACAGGGCAATGCGAATTCCGGTTCTAGCATCGTACAATCAGTATCCATCTCGACTGAGGGTGGAAGAGGTCCGAAGATGTGGCCCATGAGGATGATGGAGGAGATGATTCGGGTTACGAAGGAGGATGTTGGTGGTGGCAGTATAGGGTCAAAGAGGGATGAGGAGGGTGTTGGAAGCACATCTTCGTTAAAGTTAGCTCTTTCATGTCATGACGTGCACAGTTGGAAGCGGTAAGGGTTGGTGTCAGGTCCTAGGGTTTTAGTTGCACAGTTGGGACCTTGGATCAGACGCGGACAGGGAGTTGGAGGCGCACCGAGTCATGGATCGGGTCTGGTAGTCCCACCCACTTATTGGTCGGGTCTGGTAGGCCCACCCACTTGGTGGTCAGGTCTGGTAGGTCCACCCACTTGTGTGTCGGGTAGTCACCGAGGCCCATTGGGCTCTACACGATCCATAAGAGAAAACCATATAGCGACGGGGGTGTCAAGTACCCTCGCCTCGGTCAATGAGGAGTTTGTGGTCTAGTGGGGGGTCGGCCAGCGACATCGCCCCACTAGACGTAAGGTGGCAGTGGTTCCACCAAGTCCTGACATGATACTCTCCTACCATCTTAGAGGCTAACACTCTCGCATTTCTAGAGCCCTACTTTATCATTTCAGGGAGGACAACGCACGCTGGTACCTCAGGAGAGTTCTTAGTCCACCATAATACCCCTCCGGTAATGGGTCGGCTCTGCCCTAACTCTCAGTTTGGTTATGTTGTATCAGTGTCTTCGGGCGCTACCATATCGTTAGTTATAGAACGCCTCTTTAGAGAATATCAGCTTCATGAGCATTTTTCTTTTTCACTTGGTCTCATGATGTTAGAACCTTTTGTCTGTTTATTTAGTTTTGCATGCTACATTTTTGTTTTGGTGTCAATTTTTTAGTAGGACACTGGTTTGTTTTTGATTTTTATATTACCTCGTGTCTTTAAAAAAAACAAGAACATATGAACTTCTTGATGTTATAAATGATAACGGACCCCACATTTTCTACTCAAGCACCAAAATAAGAGAAGATTGTGTTGACTTGTTTGAAAAAAGCAAATTTCAACCATACATGTCATGTCCAATTATATTGGATACATGAATGTTGACATATTTTATATTATTTACTTTCTATAAATGGAATGTACTACCATAGAGTAAATTGCAAGAGAGAACTACATACATTCATATTTGTTTCTTATCTCCGTGTAGTCGTGAGTGTTCTGTGCAATAGTTGAAAGTTTATTACCTCTTCAACGTTGTTTTATCATTTAAATCACAACACGTTATCAGTACGATCGACTCGTTTTCTCAGGTATTAAAATTTCATATGAATAATTTCATTTTTTAATATTATTTACTTATGATATTTGTGAATTTATTTTATATTTGTTTCATACTTATTTATATATGTTATTTATAAGTATACTCAGTGATTGTCAATAATATATTGAATCTTTCACATCAGAAAATAACTGTTATGTGTTTATTTTTATTTTCTATATTATGTTTACCCCACGATCTTGTTCGGTGCGCGGATACATTTATATTTTGTTACCCCATGATTTTTTCACTCATTGAGTGGTTATATATATATAAATATATTTAATTTTTGTATTTGTATATTAAACTCCACGATTTCACTTGTTTGTGCGGTTATATATACATATATTTAATTTTGGTATATTAAACCCCGCGAGTTCGCTTGTTTGTGATGTTATATATATACACTTAATTTTCTGTACTTACTTGGCTACCCCACGAGTTCTCTCAGTGTGCGGTTATGTTTTATATTTACAGTTTGTAATTATTTTGTCCCATGAGTTCGCTCATTGTGTGGTTATATGTCTTTGTAACCTGAAGCTTAAGAACATCATGATATTTTTAGGCCAGAAGTTCCAAAATCTAATACCAGCGACTTGAATTCGGGTATAATGAAATTTAGATATGTCATATGAAAGTTATTTTGACATATAATTACTTTGATCAATATCCAGATGGAGAACCTAACAAAGTTCCATTATGCACCCCTCAAGCTGGATAGGAAAAATTATTATGAGTGGGCACTGGAAACAACTTTCCATTTAAGATTTCAGAATCTTGGAGACGCCATAATAGAAAGGAATGAGGAATATGTGAGAAACAAAGCCTAGGCTACAATTTTAATCCGTCACCATATGCATAAAGACCTAATGGTAGAATACTTGACTGACGAAGGCCCACTTGAATTATGGGTTAAGCTCAAAGAGAGGTTTAAGCACATGAAAGCAATAGATCTCCCTCGAGCATTATATGACTTGTCTAATCTTAGGATGCAGGTTTTTAAGTCCGTAAATAAATACAATTCAGCCATGTTCAAAATTGTGTCCAAGCTTCGGAGTTGTGGAGAAAAAATAATTGATGAATCTATGCTTGAAAAAAATTCTCCATTTTCCACCCATCTAATATGCTTTTATAACAGCAATATCGGGAGCGAAAGTTTCATAAATTCATAGAGCTGATTGCATGTTTACTTGTTGTCGAGCAAAACAATGAGTTATTGATGAAAAACCATCAACTCGTCTTGTTGGCAGTGCTCCATTCCCAGAATTGAATGTGACAAGATATGATGGTAGCTTTGGACCCAAACAAGGCCGAGGCCACTTTCGTGGTTGTGGTCATGGTCGTGGTCGTGGGCATAACAACTTCCAGCCTTATGGAAGAGACAACAAGATGTACCACCAGAGGTGGAACAAATATGAAAGGCGTGAGAAAGGAAAAGGCCCACAAAACCAAGCTTCTAAAAGCATTGTAACTATATGTTATCGATGTGGTGGAACAGACCATTGGGCATATATTTGTCACGTACTGGATCGCTTGGTAAAACCATATAAAGAATCGATAAAAGGAAAATTGAAGGTCGTGGAGACAAATTTTATTGATCATACTGATCCCGTTGATCCTATCAAGCTTACCGTGTCTGACTTCTTTAAAGATGATGATGGAAATATAAGCTGTGGTGAAAATATGGCATGAACTTATGATTACTAGTATTTTCTTTGACTACTGTATTGCATGTATGCTAACAAGTATTTTCTTTTGACTATTGTAATGCACATATGGTGCTTTTGAATAATCCCTTCGAACTAATGTAATGTCTTTTGTTTTATGAAATGATATAGATCCCAACAATGGGTTGCGTGCTGCAAAAATGATGGTGATTTGTGTATTGTTGATTGTGCTACTACACACACAATCCTGACTGACACGAAATATTTTTCTTCCCTAACCTTGGTTGACGCAAATGTTAACACAATCATGGGTACTGCAAATTTGATAGAGGGCTCGAGAAGAGCTACCTTGATATTAGAAAATGTGACAAAATTGAGTACCCATAATACTTTGTATGCAAGTGGATCTAGAAGAAATCTACTTAGCTTTAAGGATATTCGTGACAACGAATATCATATCGAGTCTAGAAATGAAAATGAGACTAAGTTTCTTTGTATCACCTTTGATAAATGTAGTGAAACGCGTGTACTAGAAAAATTACTTGTTCTATAATCAGGGTTGTATTACACAACCATAAGAACAGTTGAAAGCTACGCGACAATGAACCAAAAGTTCATTAATCCAAATATTTTTATGCTCTAACATAATCCTCTTGGTCATCCTGGATCAACGATGATGCGTAGGATTATTGAGAACTCATATGACCATTTATTAAAGGACCAAAAGATCCTTTTATCCAATGAGACACCTGTACATCTTGTTCACAAGGGAAATTAGTGGTCCAACCATCTCGAACCAAGGTTAATGTTGAATCTCCATTCTTCGTGCAAAGGATTCAAGGAGACATATGTGGCCATATTCATCCATCAAGTAGACCGTTTAGTTATTTCATGATCCTAATAGACGCATCCAGCATGTCACGCCCCAAATCCGGATTTGACTGGACCCGAGACGTGAACTACGAATAATAGTAATTTAATAATAAAAGTAAATTTTAATTGAAAATCAACTCCAAATGTTTAAGTTCCAATAACAATTCTGATAAGTAAGAGTTAAAGCTCAACCGAAACGGAAAAGGAAAACGTGGTTTGTTACAAAAGTGCACGTAAACAGTACGTCTCTACTACAAACGACCCGGATCCTCAAGCTCCCAAGCCCTGAATCAACCGCAAGGTCTACTCAACAATGAAACCTGTGAAAACAGTAAACAAGAAAGGGGGGGGGGGGGGGTGAGCTTACGCTCAGTAGGAAAAAAAATAGTAAAGTGAAAAGAACCCCCGCTTTTACAACAAAAGTTCTGATTAGTACGATTAAACAAAAGACACCAACAGTAAAGAGCAACAGAATTACAACAGTTAATAACATCGTAACTCCAGGAGATTAACGGGGAAACAGCTTAGCGATCAACAAAACACTAAAGGTCACACAAATACGGAAAAACAGATAATTAAACCACAAGACTTCGATCCACTCACAAACCAACACGTCGTTCCGGAATGCCCCTCGGTCGCGATGGGACACATATCATCGGGACTCCCGGAAATGTTCCCACAAGGAACACATATCATTGGGGCTCCCGGAAATGTCTCCAAAGGGACACAGATCATAGGGGTGAAACAAGATATCCTCCCGGAAACATCTCCGAAGGGACACATATCATCGGGGTAAAACAAGTATCTCCGGAACACGTAGCATCGGAGTAAGACAACAATATATCATTTCGGAATATCCATTGGCCTAAGTCTTCCCGGAACACACACATCGGGGCAAAAAATAATACAAATACCGAAATGCTCATCGGTCTTCCCGGAACACACATCGGGGTAAACACAATACCAGAATGCTCATCGGTCTTCCCGGAATTCCCGTCGGGGTAAACACAATACCGGAATGCTCATCGGTCTTCCCGGAATTCCCATCGGGGTAAACACAATCCGTCGGCCTAGGTACCCCCTACACCGACATTCCCCTCGGTGTAGGTACCATACCGGAATACAACTCCTCTCGGAACACACAACAAGAGAATAATATGCATCACAAATCATAGTTCAACCACGGCCTATCAAGCCCAGCAATTTTACCACGACGCGCCACAAAGAATTCATAATATCAATCAAGCTTACCGACATGACTTACCAAACACGTCCCATCGGTCTATCACTCACCCGATCATACCATAAGGCACAATAACATACATTGCATTCATTCAACCAATCATATCACACACAAACATTCACATTGCATTAATTACAATTCATCTAGTTTATTATGACTCTTGTATTATCCGAAGAATGACACAGGTATCGGCATTTGAGGCAATTGAACACAATCACAATCAATCCTAAGGCTCGTCATGACCATTCTACCAGCACGGCAATTTTCCAAGAATTGAAAGCGATTAAACTAGTGAATCACATCCTATATGCATGCCAGACTCTTCCGGTTATTAATATAATTGAAAGCGGTTATTCTAGTGAATCACATCCTATATGAAAACTAGGACCTTTCCGGTTATCATTATCCTATAGGCATACTATTAACATTAATTTAAAGGTGGAGTTTACTACTCTTCCCTACCTCTAATTCTCCAACGCTTAATACTCCTAACTGTTGACGTCCTGGCTAGCTTCCTCCTCGAATTCCCACGTTGTTCTTAAGGCTTCCTCCTCCGTCGATCTCGGGTCCAAGGTCTTGGATCACAATTAACACCATAAACAAAGACTAGTCAAGGTGGTTTAAGAGACAAACATCTAAGCTAAAACCCCCAAACAACCGGTTCAAAATAAAAGATCGAATTAGATGAAAACACCCAAAAAGGACCCGGATCGGGTCACGGATCCGTGAGGCCACCCATCACGGCTGACGTCACGGAACCGTGACGCGTGCCGTCACGGCCTACGTCACAGAGCCGTGACGTCTCCCGTCACGGTACCCGTCACGGATCCGTGACGGGTCTGGGCATACTCGCCCTTCTTCTTCCTCCAGCTCCCTTTTCACGAAAATTACAGCAAAATCTCCATTTTCAACTTCTAAAAACTCCAAAAACAGTACCAAAGTCATCAACAATCCAAAACCCACAAGGGTTTCATCAAACCCACAAACACCCAAGATATTTCCAACTCAAAAACAACCCAAAACCCATTGATTTCTACATAAATCAATCACTTACTTCACCAAAACATCATCTAACACCAAAGTACCAAAAAACTTAGCTAGTTCATGCATTTCTATGAATACCCATTAATTGAATTGGATTGAAAATGAAGTTTAAGAGGTTACTTACCTTTGTAATGATGAGATGAGCATGATTTTGGGGTTTCGGAGAAGAGATGATGAAGAACTAAGATCAAAATTGCTCATTTCTCCCTTTCTTCTTCTTCTTCTTCTTCAAGTCTCCTTTGTTCTTCCTCTTCTTCTTTTCTCTCTCTAGAATCGGCTAGCACAAGAAATAAAGGCTGAAATGTTGCTCCAGTTGCTTTAAAAGACCTATTTTGTTGAGATTCCACAAAGCCCCTTAAGTCCAAGTCATGCCTTTTGGCTTTTGTGAGGGTAAATGGGTCTTTTGAGACCCATTTCTTCTCCTCCAAGCCACTAAGGACAAGTGTCCTAGTGGGGACCACTTAGTCTTAGGAGAAATTCCAGCAACTTTAATTAAATAGGATTTACTCGATAAAAAGTCTTTGGTTGACAAAAAGTTGACTTTCCAAAATTACAGCCAATCGAAAGGAAACGACCCAATTAAGCTAACTGTAACGACGGCTAAGCTTTTGGGCCCCCGGAAAGGTCCCGAATGACTCTCAGAGTCATCGGTTGACTTTTTCGGCAAAAAGTCAACGTTCGTCAGGATTCGCCGGTTCGACCGGGATCGACCGGGGGCGGTTCTTACACAGCAGATGGTCTCATGTTTGTTTATTATCAATGTGAAATGTTGCGTTTGCTAAATTACTAGCACAAATGATTAAATTAATGGCACATTTTCCTGATCATCCGATTAAGTCTATTCATCTTGATAATGCTGGTGAATTCACATCAAAGACGTTTGATGATCATTGCATGTCTTTAGGGATTTATATTGAACATCCTGTTGCACATGTCCATACCCAAAATGCTCTAGCGGAATCTTTAATTAAATGCATACAGATAATTGCACGAACATTATTATTGCACCCACAATTATCTGTTTATGCTTGGGCACATGTTGTACTATATGCTGCATCTTTGATTCATTTAAGACCTAGTGCTTATCATCAATATTCTCTTGTACAACTTGCGTGTGATCATCAACCTGATATATCATATTTGAAAACTTTTGGTTGTGATGTGCAAGTTCCTATTGTACCTCTCCAACGCACAAAAATGAGACCCCAACGACATTTGGGGATTTATGTTGGTTTTGATTCACCATCCATTATCAGGTTTCTTGAACCTCAAACGGGTGATATGTTTACTGCAAGATTTGCAGATTTTCATTTTGATGAAACAATATTTCCACCCTTAGGTGAGAAGAATAAGCTTCCTAAAGTAAGGCATGAACTTTCTTGGAGAGTAAATTTCTATCTCATCTAGATCCGCGTACATCACAATGTGAAACTAAAGTACAGAGGATAATTCATTTGAAAAATATTGCAAATCAAATGTCTGATGCATTTACAAATACATCAAAGATAACAAGGTCATATATTGATGCAATCAACGTATCAACTAAAATTAATGTTACTGGTGATACTGCAAATGCAGTAGTCGACTCCTCTAGTATACGCCATAAGCGTGGGAGACCAGTTGGGGCCAAGGACATTGTTCCTCGAAAAAGAAAAAAAACTAGACGAATAGAGAGAGTGAAAAAGTCTCATTATCAGAGCCGGTTCCAGAAGAACCAAATGTTCCGAATATAACAGAAGGCTATAATACTCTTAATGAATTCCAAAAGAAAATAAACGAGGAGATTCATATGAACTTTTCACATATAAATGAGAATTGGGATCAAAATTCAATTATTGTTCATGAAGTTTTTGCATTTGCGGTTGCCAATGATATAACCAATGATTTTGATTTTGAGCCACGTAGTATTGACGAATGTCGTCAAATACATGATTGGCCAAAATGGGAAGAAGCAATTCAGGTATAATTGGCTTCACTAGCAAAACGCCAAGTATTTGGGCCTATTATCAAAACACATGTAGACGTTCAACTCGTTGGGTATAAATGGGTGTTTGTGAGAAAAGGAAATGAGAGAAACGAAATTGCACGATATAAGGAGAGACTCGGAACTCCGTGAAGACGGATGATCTCCCGAACGTACAACCGGCTCAATGTGTCAACCGTATCAGTCATCCTCATGGCTAAGAAGTGTGCCGACTTGGTCAGTCGGTCGACCATAACCCAAACTGCGTCGTGCCCTCTTGGCGATCTTAGTAAGCCACTCATGAAGTCCATTGTGACGTGCTCCCACTTCCACTCAGCGATCGGCAGTGGCTATAACAAGCCAGCGGGACGCTGATGCTCGGCCTTTACCTGCTGACAGGTGAGGCATCTCGAGACGAACTCTGCAACTGCTCTCCGCATCCCGCTCCACCAAAACTGTCGTCGGATGTCCCGATACATCTTGGTGCCACCCGGGTGCACAGCAAGGCGGGATTGATGACACTCTCTCAACACAACGTCTCTACAACCCCGCGGCACAAACAACCCTCCTCGGTAACATGAACCCTGATCGGTACCCTGCTCCCAGCCCTCAGCGTCAACACCGCTGGTAATCCTCTCCCGGATCTCTGCCGTATCGGCATCCTCGACCTCTGCCTCTAGCACACGAGCAACTAATGTGGGTTGAGCCACCAATGAACACATAGTTATGCCATCCGTGATCTCCTCTAGCTCAAGTCTGAACGAGCTCAACTCCTCCATCATGTCCCACTCTCGGACTGATATACTAGCAATGCGGTGAGTCGACTTTCTACTCAGGGCATCGACGACGACGTTCGCCTTGCCCGGATGATAGAGTAGCTCGAAGTCGTACTCCTCAAGTAACTCCATCCACCGCCTCTGGCGCATGTTCAAGTCGCGCTGGGAGAAGATGTACTTGAGACTCTTATGATCTGAGAACACCCGGAATCGCTCTCCATACAGATAGTGTCGCCAGCTCTACAGAGTGAAGACGATTGCTGCCAACTCTAAGTCGTGGGTAGGGTAGTTGCGCTCATGTATCTTCAACTGTCTGGAGCCGTAAGCAACTGCCTTCCCGGACTGCATCAACACACACCCCAGTCCCTCGTCGGACGTATCATAGTACACATCATAACCAATCCCTCGCTCCGGCATAATCAACACAGGAGCGGTAGTAAAACGAGCCTTCGGCTCGGTAAAGGAGTGCTCACACTCATCGGTCCACAGAAACTCTGCTCCCTTGCGGGTCAGTGCGGTCATCGGCGCGACCAGACGTGAGAAGTCCTAGACGAACCGTCGGTAGTATCTTGCCAGTCCCAGGAAGCTAAGTATCTCAAATACACTCTTGGGCCGTGCCCACTTCGAAACTGAGTCGATCTTCGACGGATCGACTAGGATACCCTCTCGGGAGACGACATGCCCGAGGAACTTCACCTCGGCGAGCCAAAACTCGTACTTCTCCAGGTTTTTGTACACCTGGTGAGTGCGTAACAACATCAAGACTGTCCTCAGGTGCTCCTCATGCGCCTTCTCACTCGGCGAATAAATCCGAATGCCGTCTACAAACACCACGACAAACAGGTCCAGGTACGGTTGGAAAATGCAGTTCATCAGGTCCATGAACGTTGCAGGCGCGTTCGTCAACCCAAACGGCATCACTAGGAACTCGAAGTGTTTGTACCGATTCTGGAATACGGTCTTTGCCACATCCTCCTCCCGAACTCTCAACTGATAATACCCTGATCATAGATCAATCTTCGAGAAGCACTTCGCTCCTCTCTGCTGATCGAACAAGTCATCGATCCTCGGCATCGGGTAGCTGTTCTTCACCATGACCCGGTTCAACTTCTGATAGTCGATGCACATCCTCAGTGCTCCACCCTTATTCTTCACGAAAAGGGCGGGTGCTCCCCAAGGTGAGGCACTCGGATGGATGAATCCCTTCTCTTGAAGCTCCTCGAGTTGTCGCTTCAGCTCGACCAACTCGGCTGGTGCAAACCGGTACGGGCCCGTAGAGATTGGCGATGTACCTGGGATCAAGTCGATTCTAAACTCCACCTCGCGCGCGGCGGTAAACCTGACAGCTCCTCCGGAAAGACCTCCAGGAACTCACATACTACTCTCGGCAGCTCTCTACTCTGCACGGTCTCCGTCTCATCTCCCACAGTCACAGCGGACAAGAGTACTCCGCTCCTACTGCCCAATACACATGTGACGATCGTGTCACCCGATACCACTGTCACCCGTCGCCGATAGCAATCGATCGACGCTCGATACCTCGCGAGCCAATCCATCCCCAAGATCACGTCAAAAGCCGTCATGTCCAAAACAAGTAAATCATCAACAAAAAGGGCAATCAACCACTCTAATAGCACAATCACGACACACGGTACTTAAGATCACATCTCCTGTAACCGGGGTATCAAGACATAAGGGTCGACTCAACGTCTCCACCCGTAACCCCAAAGAGTCAGCAAAAGCAGAAGAGATGAAAGAATGTGAAGCCCCAGTATCAAATAAATAAGAAAGACGCCCATGAATCATAAAGCAAGCACGTATCCAGGAATCGGCATGCATCGACTTAGCAAGCAACCAAAGTTATCATGTCGGCTTCAGGGGGAGCGAGAATTGTGTGTTGCACTCTTTTTCCCTTATTCAGGTTTTGTCCCAAATGGGTTTTCCTGAAAAGTTTTTTTAATGAGGCAACTTGAAGCACGTTCGACGCTAACTTATTTTTATGAATAGTTGTGTCTAAAGAGGAGTGTTATAAATGATAGCGGAACCCATATTTTATACTCAAGCACCAAAATAGAAGAAGATCGTGCTGAGTGGTTTGAAAAAACAAATTTTAACCATACATATCATGTCTAATTATATTGGATATATGCATATTGATATATTTTATATTATTTACTTCCTATAAATAAGGTACTACCAAAGAGTAAATTACAAGACAAAAACTACATACATTCACGTGTATCTTATCTCCATGTAGTTGTGAGTCTTGTGTATAATAGTTGAGAGTTTATTACCTCTTCAATCTTTTCATCATTTAAATCACAACACTTCGCTCTTTCTTATTATTACATGATTTTTTTCAAAAGAAAGATTCATTAATAACTTAATAAACCTTACACATCGGATACATACCAAACCTAACAAGCGTTGCATCCACCAATCGTTCCCGGGATCCCGAGAAACGATCAGTGAGATGAATTGCTCTCGAGACGGGCGACGCAGTGCCAAGATAACCACTACTACCAGGTCGATCCTCTTTATCGGCTCTCCGAAGAGATCCACGGATAAAGAATCTCGACCGGACACGCCACCAGAGACAGCAGCCACACATGCTGGGAATACGAGATTCCAGCAGGGAGGACAAAACAAATCCTAATAAACAGGAAACAAGATAAACAACTAAAAAGCCAACGACAACCGATGAACTATTTGCGACCAGCCTCCGATGTATGGTCTTTGGATCGAGGCGAGGTGGACGGCGACGACAGGTACAAATCCGATCCACTAGGGGCGGGTGCACGGGACTAGCCGGGTAAACAAAAAGAGCAGGAGCATATCTGATCGGCTTCAACTGTAGTGTTCCGACGGAAGTTGGGTGCATATTTGACTGTCGGGTCGGAGAACGAACATGGATAAGAGGCTCAGTCGGTGGTAGTCGGGTCATGGTCGTTGGGATCTGACTCCGAAAGGGAAGAGCTGTTGGTCTACCTTGGTCGTCGTCGCAGGGGAAGGAGGGCGAAGGGGGGGTGGCCGGCGGATCTGCTGGCCGAGGCAACAGATTTGGCTGTTGAGAAGGTCGAAACTGACCGGAGGACTGCGGATCGGGTCGTGAAGGGGTGGGGGAGCTGAATCTGGCCACGGGGTATAGAGTGCTGCCGGAGGAAGGCGGAGGGCCACGTCGCCCTACTGGTGGCGACCCTGGCCGGAGCAGGTAGGGGGAAGAGGGCGGGTTTCGAGGGGTGGACAATGGTCAGGGGAGACGCCGGCCGATGGGGACGGTGGGGAAGGAAACAAAGGAAAGGGGGAGAGAGGGGGAGAGGGGCGGTGGAGGGTGGCGGCTGGGGGATGGGGTTGGCCGGCAGGGTGTGGGGAGCGGCTGTGAGAGGCGGGAAGGAGGTTTCAACCGTCAGATCTGGCCGGAGAAGAGTCCGAGCAGAGGGCGAAGGCGGCGGCCAGTGGATGAGTGTGGCGGCGACGATGGCCTCGGGAGAACAAGGCGCACAGAACTGGTAGAGGCGAGTCCCACCGGTAGTCCCTGTGGTCGGAGCCACTGTGGCCCCCGGTGGCGACGGCAGAGTCTGAAAATGGATTTTTTTAGGGTTTCTCTACGGAGAGAGAACACGGGTACTGAGAGATAATTGGACATTATATGATTTTTGGTTTGGCCTTCCTTTGATTTTTGAATATTTTTTTTAAACGGGAAAAAGGTATTGTATTACGGTAACATGTAAAACTTACAAGGGAGGACATAACAGTCCCGCATTCCAGATTTCTGTCCCAACCAGTCGTAGCCCGTCAGACACTCATGGATCCATACACAAAATCTGCTTTGACTCGCAGATCCAAACTCAAGAGTTCTTCGATCCAACATTACAAAAAGATAATAAACCAAAGTCATAGACTTATTTAGCCATAAGATTATTCGACCTAAAACAGTGAAACCTTCTAGAGAATCAATCTTTAGTGCGGATGCCCCGAGACCTCCCAGCTGCAAAAGATTGTTCGGGGTTGAGAGTCCCGATTTCGGGTGCTGGGGAAATAGACCCCAACCTACCGTCCCTCCTCCCGGATCCCAGATCTATCGAGGGAACAGATCCATGCCGGCGAGGGGTGGCCCTGGGGCGGGAGGCTGCTGCAGATGGAGGACGGCGCGTGGAGCCCGTATCCCGGAGAACGACAGGAGGGCCACAGTGGCTACTGGCTCGAGGACGGGACCGGTCCGACGACGCAGGATCGGTAGCGCGAGACGAGGAAGAGGACGTGGGACAGGTCGAACGAGCGGAGGCAACCTACGGAGGTAAAACATTGGCAAAAAATGATGAAAAAATAAAACCCTAAAAAGGGTAGAGTTGAACCAATCCATAAGTAAACCCGTCAAGAGTAACCGTTAAAGGTAAACAGAGCACTTTGAGTCAGGAGCTTCAATGGTGGAGAAAAGGGGGGAGGGGGAAGAGACTGCGCAGAGAGAGCGCAACCCCTAAGGTTTTTGTTTTCGGGCATACCTATAATCCACCTGATCATATATTGATTTTTGAATATTGGTTTGGCCTTTCTATTTTAGATCATGATTCATTTCTGACGAATGAACCAAAAGAGCTGAAGCCCAATCCCAAGCCCAAGCTCAACATCTATTCAGTTCCACGTTTTCGTGTACGTAAAATAAAACCCTAGTAATAGCAAAACTCAGCCCCTGCTACTCAGCTCGTCTCTCTCTCTCCCTCGATCTAGTGTTGTCCTCCTCGCGCCGCTGCAAACCCTAGGTTTGGTTTCCGAATTCCAGGAGAAGCAAAAATGGTTGCGGCAAAGAAAACAGTGCATTTTCCTATCCTATCCGAATCTCTCTTGTTTGTGTAGTAGGATTTTTAGTTTATGATCTAAATTGAATGCTACTACGAAATTTGCAGAAGAAGACTCATGAGAGTATCAATAGCAGGCTCGCTCTCGTGATGAAGAGCGGAAAATACCATCTTGGGTATAAGACTGTCCTGCGCACTCTTCGTAGCTCCAAAGGTTATTATTGTTCTTCAACATCTTCAGTTTCTGTGATATTCATCGCCGATTTCCCCAAAACTATTGTGTGCTCAACCATGGATTTTGCGTATATTGTTCATCCGGAATTCAATCTATGATTGTCATTTATGAATTGGGGTTTGTTGTGGAAATGCAGCTAAGTTGATTATCATTTCGAACAATTGCCCACCTCTTCGCAAGTCAGAGATTGAGTATTATGCTATGCTTGCCAAGGTCGGCGTACATCATTACAGTGGAAGTAAGCATTATCTATCTTACCTAACTCATTGTTGTAAATTAGTTGAGTGTATCGTGTGATGTTAGCCTGCTACATAATGTGTTCGACCTACCTTTTATCAAGTGATGTCAGTGCTAATTCATGCTTAACTGAATTCCTAAGAAGGAAATTGCACACCCATTTCGGGACACAGGAAGTACTGTTTTTTTTTAAATTGATCTTTTATCAAAAGCTTCACTGATTTACCAGCAGACACAGTCACATGATATGTAAACCAATGTTCTTGAACTAATTCCATGATCATAGATGGTTCTCTTCTTTCCATTTGTATATTAAAGAGATTGATCTTCTATGCTTCTAGTCAGTATAGGCGTTTATAACCCAACTATAAATGTTTTGGGTACAAAGGTACACACACCTATATCTTTTGCAGTGATGTGGCAGCAAACTATTGCTGTTCTTCCAAATATATAATTGCAGTTTCATACTGTAATGTGATTTTCTTATGTTCAAAATTTCTAATTTTGTTGTGGCTTTAGACAATGTTGATCTTGGGACAGCCTGCGGGAAGTACTTTCGGGTGTCATGCCTTAGCATTGTCGATGCAGGTACATTAATTTGCTTTACACGTGCTTGCTTACTGTTTACGGTTTTAGTAAACTCAGTTTGGCTTACTTTGTATCCTTCGATTATCTTCAGGTGATTCGGATATCATCAAGTCACTGCCCGGTGATCACTGAGACACTGCATTTAGTCAATCTAGTTTGTATTTGTCACTGAGAAAAACAATACTTTGATAATTCCGAATTTGGCATCAGTATACTTCATCCTCTTTGGTTTTCTCCAGTTTTGAAATTTCTGTGCTACATTTGTTACATTAAAAGATTGCATGACCTACCTTATGACATTGGCAATCCAAGTTTATAGACTATTGATTTTCTTGGTAGCATGACTTAATGCACTGAATGGATGGTTTGATATTATTGCATCCTTTGTCCATCGAAATGTTTTCAATTTTCGCATTTTATATGCTCAATAGGGCTCTAGGAAGATTCTATGAATGTCGACGCCGTTCTTGGGAAATTATTTTTTCTGTCACCTTGTATGTACTGTCAAAAATTAACAGTCATCTCTTGCAAAAACCTCTTGAAAGCATAAATGAGTTTTTTTTTTCATAAGAACTGACCCCAGAAGTATGTTTTTTTGTTTGAAAAGGTGACAATTCGTTGTTGCTTTTTGTTTAAATATATGACAATTAGTTGAGTTTTTGATAGATATGTGAGAACACATTTCTGCTAAAAAGGGTCGATGGTGTCTACTTACATTTCCGCATACAAAAATTTGTTACTGCTTGGTGCCAATTACAAACATGTTATAACAGTAGTTATCAAACCAAAACATACAGAATATAATTAGCTTCACTTTTTTTATAATTATCATTTATATATAGATATCACATGTCTGTAGTAGAACCTAACTCTATTAACATGTCATGACATAAATGTCAAAAACTAAAAATAATTATACATTCACATAGAAAACATCTCTGCCTATAATTGACAACCAGAAATGATTTATAGATATCAATTTGCAAGCAATCCTGCATAATTATACGAGTGGGAATACAGTTCACAAGTGTTGGCCACAACTAACTGAGGTTGGCATATATGAGATTTAATACAATCAATAAAATCGGAGGGGAATATCAGCAATGCGTAATTTGTATACTTAACTGGCAAAAGGAACACATTATTTACAAGCACAATGATTGAGTTCTGTTGCAGCGAAGAACAAAAAACCAGTCTATTCTGAAGGACTCGTCAATCTTCATGTTCCGATTCTGAAACCTGAATCTTGAATTTGCCTGAAATGGTAGCCTTTGTTTGTGTCTGAATTATGAGAAAAGGGGGAATATGAAATAAGGATAGCATCAGGCATATAATGTTGGTTCAAAATTTCACCTGCTCCCAGAAAGATGGTCTTCACAAACTGGATTTTCTGCTTGATAAATTTATCATTGCAAGTCCAGATTCACAAAATCTATCAAAACGGCTTTTTATTCATATAATTCAAGTGGCCATAAATTGGCTCGACATTGCTTAGTTCATGCCACCAGAGAGAGCGAGAGAAGCCACGGGAGTCTTACCATTTCAAAATATAAAAAACTCCACAATTTTATCAAGTCCAGCCTGTCAAGCACCAAGAGGCAAGTCAAAGACAAAATTAGAACATAAAGCAGGTGACAATGCTTGAAACAGTGATATTATATTGGATAAGGGAGCAAGAAAACTACCTCTCACAAGTATGGAGAGTGATACATTGTGTTATGCCTGGGAAAAGAAGATTACATAGTTCCCATCAATGTGAGCGCTTCAATGCTCCTCCAGAATACAGATGGAGCATAGTTAACAGGGAGTATTGTAGGTTTAGCCATCAAACTGTTCTATCCTCAGTAGAGTGTGAGGTTCAGTCATGATGCAGACTAGAGTTGAATATATATCCTCAGTTTGCAAAAGAGATCTATCGCCGGAAGTAAATACACGAGCTTCATTATCCAAGTATACCCAACTGCAACCAGCAAGCCTCTTTAACTCCTTTCCTCGCATCTTCTTCCTTATCCTCCCCATCTCAATCCAATTTCCCTCTGCAGCATACACATTAGCCAACTGCACATAATGCGCACTATTATCTCCTGCAATCCTTGCCAGTTCCTCCTCTACGTCTCTTGCGAATTCTGCGTTCCCATTTATCTTACAAGCATTCAGAAATGTCCCCCATATAATAGCATCCAACTTCATGGGAATCCTTTTCATGAGTGCTACTGCATTTTCTAGTTGATTAGCCCTTCCATACAGATCGATCATACAGGCATAGTGGTCGATTCCTGGCAATATGTTATAATCTTCCGTCATAGAATTGAAATATTTCTCTCCCAATTCTACTAATCCACAGTGACGGCAAGCTGATAAAAGAGCAATGAAAGTGACCTCATCAGGCTTTAGTTGTTTCACTGACATTTCCTTGAATAGTTTGATAGCCTCAAAATCCCGTCCATGGTGAGCATAACCAGCTATCATTACATTATAAAGAACTGAGTCTTGCTCAACAACTTTATGGAAAACTCTTTCTGCATATGTTATGCTCCCACATTTTGAGTACATATCAACCATAGAACTGATCAATTTCTTATCCCTTTCAATCCCCTTTCTCAGTACATAGGCATGGATTTGCTTCCCGGGATCCAAGGCAGCTTGTAGGGTACATACTCTGAGGACACTCGAGAGAATGAAAACATCGGGAACCATTGCTTCCTTTACTCTTAATTCCTGAAAAAATTCAAAGACAGCTCCATACTGCTTTGATTTAGAATACCCCGAAAACATAGCTTTCCAGGCAACAGAATTCTTTACAGCCAAAGTATCAAAAAGCCTACGGGCTTCTACCATATTGCCCAGCGATGAATAGCCAACAATCATTGAGATGACTGAAAAAGTATTTTCAGTTCCAATTGATGCATTTAATGATTCAGCATACTTCATATTTTCACACTGGCAGTAGACATCAACAATACTGCTGCTTATGAAGGGATTCGAAATCAACCCATTTTTCAGAACCCAAGCATGAATTTCCTTAGCAAGATTCACATTTTTTAGACTAGAGCAAGCACTCAAAACACTTGCGAAAGTATGCTCATTCCACTTTACACCATCCTCAGCCATACAAACGAACAACTTCAGCGACTCCTCCTCAAATCCATTCTGTGCACATCCAGATATCAATGTGTTCCAAGACATGACATCATTTAACTGCACCTCTCTCCAAAAAAGATTTAGAGCCATTTCCATCTCACCTTCCCTACAACAAGCAGCTACCATTGCATTCTTTGAGACAGAATCAATCACTACTCCACTCCCACTAAAAACCTGACAAGCATCTTCAAAACACCCACACTTGGAATACATGTCAACCAGAGAGCTCACAGCAAACCCATTCAAGTCATTACCCGTTTTCACCATAAATGAATGCAACTGCTTCCCGCAACATAACTCGTCCAACTTTGCAGCCAAGTTAAGCATGGTTGTAAGAGTAAAATCATCAATCCTGATGCTCTCATGTGCCTTTCGAATTTCAAAAAACAACTCAAGTGCATGATTCTCATGCCCATCAGCGCTCACATAGCCTGACAACATTGAATTGTAAGTAACCAAATCTCTGTATGGAGCATGATCAAAGAGCTCCTGTGCCCGAGACAAGTTGTGGGATTTTATGTAAGCTGAGATTATTGAGTTCCAAGTGAAAACATTCCTCTGAGGCATTTCATCAAACAGCTTCCGTGCATCTTGCGAAAGGCCATGTTTTGAGTACAAGTGGATGAGCTTATTGCACTTGAAAATGTCTAATACAAGTCCAGATTTTATGGATAGAAGGTGGTGCAAAAGACCCTCCCTTAATGATCTCATTACACACACTTTCGGCTTTAACACAGGAGACAATTCAAAATCTGTCTAGATCAGCAAAAGATAAAGGATTTACAATATATTTGTTAGAGAGACGTTGGATAATATTAAAAACATGATGTTGTTTTATTATTTAATTCAAATTGCATTTTTAGTCTTTACTATTTTTGGATTGTTGACTTAGCTAAGTGGTTAGGCCATGACTCATGTGGGAGATTTTCGTGGGATTAGCTACCCCACGAAATGACCTTTTTGCCCCAAACAAGAGCCTATGTAAGAACTATCTTACTAGTCTTTCTTTTAACACTTGAAAAATACACGAAAAACCACCACACAATTCCGTTCTCTCTCCCATTTACGATTCGACTCTCATCTCGCTCTCGGTGATTTCTCGGCACGGTTGACGTTCGACTACGAAATCGTTGTATCATGGGCGACCAGGTCTTAAGGAAAGTGGATTACCACGCCTCGATTTATTCCGAATACAGATCTCAATACTACCTAAGGTTACTTCGTTTTAATTTGTTTCATTTACGTTTAAAATCACATTTACTTAATTATTGCTCTGATTACCATTAGTATCTTATATGTCTTATTAACTAACCACAGTCTAACAATCTTAAGACCTTCATCATATTCTACTGTGTTTTATTGTAAGACTATACAGGTACAAGGTTAATGCAAAACAGCCTAAAAATCATTACTGGTTTTGTTTCCAAAAATGGTTACAATCCGGTAACAGATCATTTTTTGGTACTGCCTGCCTATTGTGTTCTACTAATATGTGATTTACTGTACATTATCTGAAACTTACTTTCCAACTAATTTCGATTGCAGAAACCTTGAAGTTCTAATTAAAAATCAAAATCAGACTGCAATTTCTATTTGAGCCTCTAATTGGTTTCAAAACCTGATTTTGGTTTGGAAAGAAATTCGGAAATGAAGATGACAGAAACAAGGAAATTCTATTTTGCTTTTTCATAATTGAAATTTTCGAAGCTGAGAATCAAAATGGAAACTTTAAATCGTTTTGGAACTGTTCTGGTTTTGGAGAACAAAAAGGAAAATTTACTTGGATTTTTCAGAACTAAAAATTTTGAGAATCAAAAGGCAAAATCTGAAAATTAAAGTTTGAAATTCGGTTTTGGAAATCTTACTTGGGTTTTGATTTCTGAGGCAAGGAACGTCATGTTACCCTTGTTTGAGCTCGAAATTACTTTTCGCTGCTGGTGTTCTCTCTTTGTTACAGGTGAATCCGATAACACATCGCTGCTGGAGGTTGAAGAAAGTAAACGAAAAAAACGGAAACGAAGGTTGAAATCCTTCCGGTTTTAGAGCCGGAAAATCGGAGCGAATTTTTTATTTATTCAGGTCGACACTCTGAACTCTGAAGCTAGATCATGTACTCGCTACTTGGGTTTCGCGTCTGTGGGTTGAAGAAGACGCAAAGGGTTTTGTGTTCTTAATGGGCCGAATTGTACTGCTGTGGTACAAGCCCAACAGAAATTTGAGCCCAAACAAAAGAAAGGAGGAGCCCACCTCAAGGAGACACGCGGGTCTCCTCAGCCGGGTCTCCTCAAGGTAAAGTAGGGTTTCAATTCATATGGATACCTTAATTCAAAATTAAAAGAACAAAATTGTCGCTAGACGTTCAATTGTTAGCTTTTCCTAACATAATCGCTTGATCAATACTTATGGTAGTGTATTTTACATTTTGAAACGTTGGGTAATGTAGTGTTCCTGACAAATACTTTAGAGTATGTGTCACGCTTGCGTGCGCGCCAAGCTCCCGAGGTTGAAGATGATTGAAACGCGGCGTTTCATTTAAACCCATTTAAATGAAACGCTGCGTTTTGGCTAACTGAAGAAGAGCCACAATATTTTGAGAGGTCGCCACGTGTATGGCTGGGATGGAAGGCCGAAGTCAATGCTCGAGTTCGTCGTCTTCCTCGCGCGTCTGGTGCAGAAGTAGAGCAGGAACCGAGGAGCACATGGATTGTCGAGAGACTCGCCTTGCATGATGGTTGTCCGTCTATTAATAGGAGGAGATGCTTTTGGGAAGGGTTATGAATTGATCTTGTTAGTTATTAGCATAGAAAGGGTAGTTCTAGGGAAAAGGATCGAATCCTTTGTCAATTCCGACCGTTGTTCATTTTGAATCGTTGTAAGAGCCTTAGGATCGGTTCCTATATTAATCTACTTCTCATTTCCGTTGTCATTCAATCTCAAGAGTATTCATACTCTTGACAGTGGTATCAGAGCCTTTCTCCAACGACTCGAGTTATGGCTTCTAGCGATGCAACTGAGGAATGTGCAACTCAATCCGGTGTCAACGAGCTCAGGGCTGAGGTGGCTAACCTCAGAGCCATGGGAGAGCACAGCAGAGCGGAGATGGAGGGCCTCCGTCGAGGCATGAAGTCGCTCCTGAAACGTCTCCAAGTAGGTCCGGCGAGAGCTCCACCACAACCGCCAGACGGGAGACAGGCGTTGGACAGGGGTAAATCGATAGCCTCTTCCATGGTTGCCAATCCTACAGCATCCCATCAAGTTCCTTTTGGGTTGGGACCGGAAATTTTTTTCCCCCCACCGCCTCCTGTGCCACACATAGCTTCACCGTCCCCACAAGAGCAACAAACCCTTCAGAATACGTTCCTTCGTCGCTAGGCCCCTCAGGACCATGGCTCGTCGTCGCATGCTCCCTTGCCACCAACATTCGTCCCCAACATGCCCCTCCCAACTTCGCCTTATCACCCACTCATCAATCACCAACCCAATAGAGCACAACAACACCAAGCTCCTCAGCAACATCAACCCCAACTCAATTTTCGCGCCCCGTCGTTATCTTTTCCCTTGTTTGATGGCTCGGACGTTCGTGGTTGGATCCAGAAAGCAACGCTCTATTTTTCATTCTATGACATCCCAGACGATCAAAAGGTGCGTCTGGCTTCCATCCATCTCACAGGTCAGGCGGAGTTCTGGTTCTCCGAGTATCTCCTTGGCAAAGACGTGATCTGGTGGGACCAGTTATGCTACGATATTGTCTGGAAATTTGAAACTCTGGGACGGGAGGACGTTTTGATAGACCTGAAACAACTCCAACAAATGGGGTCGGTACATGAGTACGAGCTCAAGTTTGGCGAGCTCAAGATCTTGGTGGCGACACGATTCCCGGCTCTAACGGAGGAGTTCTTTGTTTCGATTTTCGTCGGAGGCCTGAAGGCCCAGATCTGGCCTGGGGTTCAACTCTTTGGCCCTCGTTCGTTGCTACACGCCATGTACTTGGCACGCCACGAGGAGTATCGGCTCAAGCAGTATCAACAGACAGTGGCCCGTCCATCCTTCCAACCATTTGCTCGACCTCGCCAACAATTCCTCCAGCAAGCGTCACTGGTTCCCTTGCTTCCGGCTCCGCCTCAGCCTCAGACCAAACAACCACATCGTTTTATTCAAATGTCTGTTGATGAGAAGCGCGCCAAGGGACTCTGTTTCACGTGTCTGGCCAAGTACAGCCGTGACCACGTTGTCCTAACAAACAGCGTCTATATGTCCTATGTGAGGAGGATGAGGACGATACCACACCACCTCTCACCGAGGAACTAGTGGCTGGCCAGGAGCGTATCGAGGAACTTCCAGAAGGCTTGGTAGACGCTGAATTGGACGAGGCAAACTTGTGCCATTTACAATTGGAATTTCTTCGGCGGTCGACTCATCGGAGGAGTGCAAATCGATTCGCATAGGAGGACTAATTGGCCCGAAACCTGTCTCAATTTTAGTCGACTCTGGCGCCACTAAATCCTTCTTGGATTCCCTCACAACTAAGCATTTGGGATTGGTTCTCGTTCCCAAACAACAAGTATTGGTCCGCCTCGGCAATGGCACATCATACATTTGCTCCACAGGTTGTTCGCTCCAGTGGTACATGGACGGCGAGCGTTTCACTTGGGAATTTTTGGTCATGCCTCTCGGCTCTTTTGGTATGATCCTGGGAATTGACTGGTTGAAGACGGTGAACCCAATAACTCTGGATTACTCAGAGCGTTCCATCACGATCAATCATGAAGGTCGCTCGATCTCGCTGCTCGAATACGCTTCACCGGTCCCATACGCGGTCATCACGCCACAGCAAGTTCTCCAGGAGCTACGCCAAGGTGAGACGCTGTACTGGGGCCAGTTTTGCGCCCTCGAGGACGAGCCACTGATGCAGACTCCTCGCCGAGAATTGCAGCAACTCTTGTCGGACTTTGCGGACGTGTTCTGCGAACCTACTTCTCTCCCACCGCGTCGGGCTCATGATCATAAAATACCTCTCAAACCTGGAGCGGTTCCACCTTCAATCCGGCCTTACCGTCAGAGCTTCCAGCAGAAAAATGCGGTGGAAAAAAATGGTTGCAGAGCTTCTTAACTCGGGTGTTATTCGAGAAAGCCGGAGCCCGTATTCCTTTCCGGTGATCCTTGTCAAGAAAAAAGACGGCTCGTGGCGAATGTGCGTTGATTATCGCTAATTGAACGAACAAACGATCAAGGGCAAGTTCCCGATACCAACGATTGATGAATTGCTCGACGAATTGCAAGGCATGAAGTACTTCTCCAAAATAGACCTTCGCTCGGGTTACCATCAAATCCTTTTGGACGACGGAGAGGAGTTCAAGACAGCATTTCGTACGCACATGGGTCACTATGAGTTTCGCGTCATGCCCTTTGGGCTTACGAACGCGCCGACGAGCTTCCAGGCTCTGATGAACAACGTTCTCAGCCCCTTCCTTCGGCGTTTTGCTTTGGTAATCTTCGATGACATTCTAGTTTATAGTGCTACATGGGACGACCATCTCCGGCACTTGGCCACGATCCTGCAGACGCTCCGAGAACAAAGCCTCTATGACAAGCTCTCTAAATGAGAATTCGCTCAAGAACACATTTCATATTTGGGCCACATCATAACAGGCGAGGGTGTCTCCACGGACCCAGAAAAGATTGAGGCAATGAGGTCTTGGCCGGTACCGGGTTCGATCAAAGCTTTGTGTGGCTTCCTCGGCTTAACGGGCTATTACCGCAAGTTTGTACAAGGGTATGGTTCCATTGCTCGACCTCTTTCCAATTTACTTAAGCACAATTGTTTTGTTTGGACCGAGGCCGCTCAGAAAAGCTTCGATGACCTCAAGCTGGCAATGTCTACAACCCCTGTTTTGGCCTTGCCGGACTTCTCCAAGCAGTTCATCATCGAAGCAGACGCGCGCGACTCTGGGATTGGTGGGGTTTTGATGTAGGGAGGTCGTCCGATCGCTTACATGAGTAAAGCTCTGGGTGATCGCAACAAGGCTCTCAGTACGTACGAAAAAGAACTGATGGCGATCGTGGCATGTATTCAGAAATGGCGCCATTACATATCCCAGGCTCCTTTTGTGATTCGGACCGACCAACAGAGTCTCAAATATCTTCTGGAGCAACGGTTGGGGACAGCTTATCAGCAGAAGTGGCTATCGAAGCTCATGGGCCTCGATTACTCGATTGAATACAAGCGGGGACGCGAAAACAGAGTGGCGGATGCTTTGTCCCGACTTCCTTCGGAGTCCTTGTCTGAACTATCCACCCTACTTCCAGTATGGATGACTGAGGTTTTAGAGAGCTACGAGGGGGATGAGGAAATCCAAGACTTGTTTCTCCAATTAGCCTTGAGACCGGACTCGTTGCCCAATCACTCGACACGCCACGGAATGCTCTTGATTGATGGCAAAATTTGTCTGGGCAAAAGCAACGGTGCCAGACTGAAAATCATGGAGTTCTTGCATGACTCGGGCGTTGGGGGCCATTCCGGCGTCTTGGCCACAACAAAACGCATCCAACGCTACTTCTTCTGGGCTCACATGGCTAAGGACATCCAAAAATTTGTGGTTGAATGCGATACATGCCAGCGTTGCAAATCTGAGACGGTGGCTTCCCCAGGACTTCTTCAGCCGTTTGCTATCCCATCTCAGCCTTGGACTCAAATCTCCATGGATTTCATCGAAGGTCTGCCGGTTTCCGACGGGTTTGATTCAATTTGGGTTATCGTGGATCGATTTTCCAAATATGCCCATTTTATCCCGCTTCGCCATCCGTACACTGCTTCGACATTGGGGAAGTTGTTCTTTGATACCGTTTTTAAGCTCCATGGGTTGCCTCAAGATATCGTCTTAGACAGAGATCGCTTGTTTCTAAGCAATTTCTGGTCCGATCTCTTCAAACGGGTGGGTGTGCAGCTAAAGCTTTCAACCTCTTACCATCCACAGACGGACGGGAAAACGGAACGTGTGCACCAATGTCTTGAGAATTACCTTCGGGCGATGACGCACCAGACGCCGAAGAAATGGGCGCAATGGCTTACCTTAGCGGAATTCTGGTACAACTCCAGTTTTCATTCGTCCTTGGGACTCTCTCCCTTCGAGGCTCTGTATGGATACAGCCCCCCGTTACTCGGCATGACAGGCGAACCATCAAATGTTCCGGCCGTGGAGACTTTCGTCCGAACCAGAGCAGAGCTTTCCAAATTGATGCAGGACAACTTGCGCAAGGCCCAACACAGGATGAAGTCTCAGGCGGATAAACGACGCTCTGAACGTTCGTTTCTGGTTGGGGATTGGGTCTATTTGAAATTGCAACCGTATCGCCAGAATTCAGTCAACCTCCGCAAATCCATGAAAATAGCCGCCAGATTCTATGGCCCATTTCAGGTCACTGAGAAGATCGGGTCTGTAGCATATCGGCTTCGGTTGCCACTGGATTCACGCATCCACCCAGTTTTTCACGTCTCTCTCCTCAAGAAGCAATTGGGCCACAAAAATCGTTTGGTGACATCCTTGCCAGATACCACGGAGGACGATCGCCTGAAACTCCAACCGGCGGCGATCCTGGATACCCGGGTTATCAAGAGGAACAACGCTCCAATGTCACAGCTACTGATCCGTTGGGAGCGCTCGGCCACGAAGGATGCTACTTGGGAAGACGCCTCGTTCGTCTATGGGGAGTTCTCGGATTGGGTCGCCAAAACACAGGCTTGAGGACAAGCCTGTTTGATCGGGAGGGCATTGTCACGCTTGCGTGCGCGCCAAGCTCCCGAGGTTGAAGATGATTGAAACGCTGCGTTTTGGCTAACTGAAGAAGAGCCACAATATTTTGAGAGGTCGCCACATGTATAGCTGGGATGGAAGGCCGAAGTCAATGCTCGAGTTCGTCGTCTTTCTCGCGCGTCTGGTGCAGAAGCAGAGCAGGAACAGAGGAGCACAGGGATTGTCGAGAGGCTCGCCTTGCATGATGGTTGTCCGTCTATTAATAGGAGGAGATGCTTTTGGGAAGTGTTATGAATTGATCTTGTTAGTTATTAGCATAGAAATGGTAGTTCTAGGGAAAAGGATCGAATCCTTTGTCAATTCCGACCGTTGTTCATTTTGAATCGTTGTAAGAGCCTTGGGCTCGGTTCCTATATTAATCTACTTCTCATGTCCGTTGTCATTCAAACTCAAGAGTATTCATACTCTTGACAGTATGTTTTGATATTTAACCCTAAAAAAAACTACGATAAGTAAATAAAAATTGAAAAACCTTAAGTGAAATTGAGTGAATTAGAAAAATTAAAACGAAATTATAGTAAATTAAAAAGTTGAAACAAAAGTACATGAAATTGAAATAACTTTTTATTGTGAAATCATCACTTTCCCCATTTAACCTCCACCATTTTTTTCTAATGGGGATAGCGTGGGCATGTCTCATAAAAAGTCGGGATAATATCAAAAAGTTACAATTAACCATACTTTGATTTTAGAAAGTTAAACTTAACTTTCAAAAACCACAAAACGATACCTTAAGTTGAAAGTTTGGTCAAAGTAATTGACGGTGTTAACTTTCCATCCCAAAAAACATAAAAAAGTCTATTATACCCCTTAGTTACGATCTTATTTTCAAATCTTTGTCATTGTTTTAAAATTTTAATTTCTAATATTTATTCTTTTGTTTATATTAAATATTATTTTTAATTATATAATATCTTTTTTGTGCATAGTGGAACTTTTATTGATACTAAATAGCGAAACTATAAACAAAAAAAACAAACAAACAGTGATATGAATAATGAAAGATAAAAAAATCACGAGGGTAAGCCTATGTTCTAACCCGTAGGTATTGAACGCTCAACCATATTATCCGATTATACTAAGAGTTAGTTTTTTTTCTCTTTAATTTTATTAGTTTTCAAAAAATTATTATTAATTTATTTTATAAAACCAGTTTTTATTTTTAAATGTATGTATATAAATCAGATTTTAATTTAAAAATAATTAAAAACAAGTTTTTTTTATTTAAAAAAACATATAAAAAGGAAGACATCTACCCTTGATTTTAATTTAAATATTTTTAGTTTAAAAATATTTAAAAAAATATATATACAAATCAAATTTAGTTATTTTTTATTTTTCATTATAATCTTCAATTTGTTTCTTAAGTTACACATGACATGAGTACCTCTGCATCATTTTTGCATAGAACAAATCCACAAATGCATTAAACAAAACCCCATCAGGAATATTAAGTTAGTTGTTCTTTCACTAATTTATTAGAGATTATACAAACTGATATCTTAAGAATGAATCTCAAGTAACTTCTATCATGTTTATTGATCATTGACCAAGTTATTTATGTGACATAATAGTTGAGAGGATAATCAAACCAAACACGTACTCCTAAATATTTTCTTAAAATTGTCAACAACTTATAGTAAAGAAATGTTGGTCTTATTATGTCTTCTACTAATTCAATTTTTATCTGATGGGAATTTAAAAATTATTCTACCTGACTTTAATATTATGGAATAAAAGAAACAAGAATTACACAAACCCAATCAGTGTTGTATTGGATTCGCAAAGCCTTACGCTTGCGAATATTTGGACAACCCCCCTACCGTTCAGTCATCGTATGTCTCTTTCATACCTAAAAATCTTTCTGGATAGAGCATTGTATATATCCTTCTCCACTTGTCCAATTTCCCCCATCTCTCTTGTTTTATCTAGAATATGACGGTTTTTCGGTGCTCCCCACATGGCTTGGACCAAGTGACCACAATCTGGGTCCTCCGCCCAAGTGTTCTCAAAACGAAAATGTCGAGAGCTCGTAGTTTCCACTCTTCTCTATGTTTCGAAGATAATCGGTAGGTGGTCCGAGGTGGATATACCCATGTTGTCCAGGTGCGCTTGAGGCCACCTAATATTCAATCTCGGGGATATGATGGCTCTATTAAGTTGGACCTCCATCCTCCTAGCCAGTTCACTACCACTGCCAAGTGTACTCGTATTCCTGTAAGGGGACGTCAGTTAACTCTAGGTCACTAGGACCTCCCTAAAGGACGTAATCAACACTTCAGGGTACTGGTTACCGCCTCTCTTTTCTCTCTGATGGAGTATGCCATTAAAATCTCCCATCAACAGTCATTCCTCTCCAGGAACTCGTGTTTCCCCCAACGAACGGGGTAGCTCCCAAGTTATCCCACGAAGCTCCTTATTGGCCTCCCCGTTGATACCTGAGAAACGAAAGGCTCCGATACCCGTCCCCTGAATGAACCCGTCAATAAAGCGATGACCGAAGTCCCTTATCACCACATGCACCTCCTCTGTCCATAATGATTTGAGGTTTCCGTCGTTGAATTATCCCCTTCAGATACTCTACCGATGCCAATTTTCCCAACCCCCTACAGTTCCACGACATCACCTTCATGATGTACGGAAACACCAGGTACTAAATCAGACTGCACCGAGAGAATAGAGCCCGTGGACACCCTCCTGTTCTGAACCTCACCAAAAATTGATCCACCTTCCAAAACCGGAGACTGTCCCGACACCCCTTCCCCCAAACTTGAGACTCTCATGTTCCGAGAGACCCCGAGCTACAGGCCAAACTTTAGTTGAGGACTGGCTGACCAGGGATCGACAAGAAGCCGAAAGCCTCCCCCGCCCTTTCGGTTTCACTCGCAGAAAAGCCTCCCCAGAGATGAAACAACGTTACCAAGCCCGCCGAGAAAGAACCTCTCCCCGACCAGGTGCCCTGTTCCTCCCCTATCTGGGAATGGCAATGAAAGTTTATACCGGAGCCATTGCATCAGATCCTTCTTGCCGACATTTAATTAATAATATCTCGTATTTGTTAAAAAAAAAACACAAACCCAATCAATTATTTTGAATTTTTTTGGGGGTTTTTAATTTAATATTAGAATAATATTACTTAAGAAATAATAACTATACACGAATTTCACTTAAAATACATTAACTAGAAAATTTGGTTGAGAGGTATCTTAACTTTAAAAAAAATCACTTTGCTTTGAGACGTTAGTTTTTCATCCAAAAAAACATAAAAAAGAAGAAGTCCAAAACACCTATAATTAACAACCAAGTGTTCAAAAACCAAAAGACATTACATACCCATTAGTTTTGGTTACATACACTAAACCACCCCTTGTTTAAAATGGATAAATACGATACCGAAATTTTTGTTCTCAAAATTTTTCTTGTAAAAACTAATCGAATGACATGAAATGACCAATATACCTAAGGCTGAGCAAAATAACCGCGACCCGACCGAGGATCCGCCCGATCCGAGATCCGTATAACATGCATCCGCGGGTTACGGATCGGATTTCGGGTAAAAAATGCTTAAATCCGCAACTTTTTGGGCGGGTATCGGATCGGTATAAGGTGACCCGCGGATCACCCGATCCGCCCGCACTACTAATTATTAAAGCTTTAGGTTGTAACCATGTCATTATTTAGGCCCAACAAAAAAGCCCGTTTGATATGGACAATTAGCCCAAATGCAATGAAAACCCTAAAACATCTCTTAACTAAACTATTCATCCATTCATTCTTCACTCCGCCGAATACAATTCTACCAAGAAAGAATTGAACATAGTTGGAGACGTAGCAAGCGGCGTTGCTCGCGATGGGCGACGATTACTCCGGCTTTTAACTTCATCTCGTCTCCTTCTTCATCAGTTCATCGGCGATTTCTTTCCCCTACGACCATACGCCATGGATCTTCCACCCCAACATCGCCTTCTACCTTTTCTTCGCTCGGATCTTCAACTTGTTACCCCTTCGATCTCTCCTCTCTCTTTATGCTCTTTCTCTCTATGAAGTCCCGCAACAACTCCTCTTACAACCTCAATAATCTTAGACAGTGAGGGTTGTTGTGAGTTGGACAAGGAGGTTTGTTGTGATTTAGAGAAGGAGGGTTGGGTCCTGTGTAGTTGAGATCTGAAAATTGAGAGGCGCATGGTACAAATCTGAAAGTTTGAGAGAGATCCAAGACGAGGGTAACATGTCTCGGTTTTACGGGTTTAAAACCGATCCGCCCGCAATCCGATACGGGCGGGTCTAGCCCAAAATACATACTAAGTGGGCGGGTTTTGAGTTGTCATTATCCGATCCGTAAATATGCGGGCGGATCTAAAATGATGCGGATCGGATACCCGCCCATGCACACCCCTAAATATACCCACTACTTTGAATTAAATTTAGACATGTGAGTTAAAAGACGTTTATACCGGTATCAATCATAATTCCTTAACTATTCACTAATGTGATAATATAATTAATAATTAATATATCATAATTAATTATTCTTTATTACAATAATTAAATAATTATTTTTCATTACTTTTTTAGATAAATTATAATCTTTAAAATTAATATTTTCTTATTTGTTTTTATTAATTTTCTTAATATTTTTTTATTTTTGATTAATTTTTTCTATTTTCACTATCTTTAAATTTGTTTATTAATATATTTACGTTTTTATTAAATAAATATTATATATTTAAGTTAGAAAAGTGATTGAATTTTTCTTCTTCTTAATATTGTCTTCTCTGGTGAACTCGTTGTGGTCTCTAAGCTCTAAAAAGGGTTTTTCTTTGTCGGTTCAGATCTACGATGATAGTTCTATAGCTCGGAATGTCTTCTAGATCGTCGTTGAATCATATTCTTCCATGGTTCCCTCATATATAGATTCGCCGCTGCTCTACATATGAAATCATGTTTAGATATGTACTCGAGAGGAAGAGTGAACTTAAGAACATGAGAGGAGATCTAGAAGACCTCATCATCAGTTCGAACCTCGTCGTGGCCCTACCGCTCTCCAAAACGCGTTAGATCGAATCTCAGGTATGGTTGCAACGAAGGTACCGAGAAGAGAGGGTGAGGGAGGCAAGGCGATGGAGCTCGTTCCTTCATCGACGACGATGGAAAAGTGGTTGGAGGCGAGGCCAAAGGAGATGAGCTCCGACTAGGGTTCTGAAACTCAAATATGGGTTGGAGACTCACAGTGAGGATGGAGTGGACGACGCTGCATGCACAAGAGGGGAAAACACCCGAGCTCGAGATCTAAAAAGAAGACGATGAATACCGGTCTTGAGGAGAGAAGAAGATGAAGATAGAACCACCGGTCTCAAAGTCTTCTCCAACGAAATCTCGTGTGAATGAAGCTACGATAGAGTAGTGTAGTTTGCATCTTAGACAAGAACATTCAATAACAACATCCCATTGACAGAAAATAAAAATACCAAAAAAATAAATAAATAGGAAACAACGAAATATATGGTAAAACGGGGGGAGGGGGGATCTGTCGGTCTTTCAGGACCGGGCAAGGGGACTCGGTCGCGGGTCATGCGGGGTAGGCCACAACCACCTACCACCATGTCCCGGAGCCAACTCATGACTGTTTGGCAGACCTCGCCTTGAGGAAACATTCTTCCCCTTCACTCTACAACTGATGGTCTTCATATTCTTCATCGTCCTCTAGCGAGAGCGCTCTGAGGTGGCCCTGAATATCCTTCACCGTAGTTAAGTCTGAGAGGACCTCCAACAACGAAGGTCCCGACCTTGTGGCTGCCCTTGGCAGATTGGTCTATCCCAGTACACGGTTACTAGGTGTGTGTCTGTATGCGACCTTGGGTCTACATATGTACCTGCAGGCTGCTGACGGGGCGGGGGCTGGCTCAGACAGACGATCGGGAGATCTGGCTGCCCCGTGGGGGATTTGGCGACGCTAACGTCCTTGCGAAGAACCGACCATAGATGGAACTCGTAGAGTTGAAACACTACCAGGTCACATCGATAGGGACGAGGTAAGAAAGAGAGGGGATGGTGAGAGGATGAGGGCTGCGGGAGAAGAAAGATTGGCTGAGGCGGTAGTGTCGTCTCGGGAGGAGGATGACGACATGAAGACGACCACGACGATGAGGGAAAAACCTAATTTTCAAAGAGGAAATTCAAACCTAGTCCTTTACACTTAGAGCATCTCCAATGGTATAAGCTTAGCTACTTGTATGGAGGGGTTGTAGGAGTACATTTTTTTAGTTTCTCTCTCTTCCAAACAACTAGCTCCTACCAATAGCTCTACAATAATAACAACTAGCTAGTTGCAAGAGCTAGTTATTTAGGTGTTTTTTCAATTTCGATATTTTCACAACAACCCCAAATTAAACTAGTTATTTTATTTATGTAAAATATGAAATACATTATATTACTCTAATCTTGATCGACATCTCTAAATTTAGCCTAAATGTGATCGACGAGGTCGTTGTGGAGACAGTGATGAACATCTAGATCTCGGAGCATTAATATATGGCCCATGATACTTATGATGTTCTCCTTTGGTGGTGGTCATGTGCGTTGCACTGTGGGCCTGACACTAATATCTATAAACAAATCAGAGGGGTACGACTTTGTTGATCCTTAACGATCATGTTGTGTAGGATAATACAAATAGTCATGATGACTGTGAGTCAGTTTCTATCCCACATTCGGCTTGGACGAGTTACGATATGAAAGCGAGCTTGTATAACTCCAAATGCTTGTTCGATATCCTTCCTCACCGCCTCTTGGTTTCTAGCAAAACACCTTTGCTTTGCCGTTTGTGGACATGGTATTGTTTTCACAAATTCCTCCCAAGTAGTATAAATTCAATCTATCAAGTAATAAATGGTTGTGTAAACGTACCCGTTGACCTTAAACTTAATCGGTAGAGCGAAGCCTTGAACTGTCTGGTAACACAATGTTGATCTATTCGACACGTTGATGTCGTTGTTGGATCCCGATGTTTCGAAAAAAGCGTGTCATATCCACAGGTCTTGGGATGCAACAACTTCTAGCATGATTGTGGGGACGTTCCCGTGGTCTCTGCTTGAGAATTGTGCAGCTTATGCCACCAGAGAGTTCTTTCAATCCCAATGCATGCAGTCGAGACTCCCTATCATCCCCGGGAAGCCGCGGGCTTCGTTGATTTCCAACACACAA
This sequence comes from Erodium maritimum, assembly GCA_963921825.1. NCBI lineage: Eukaryota > Viridiplantae > Streptophyta > Magnoliopsida > Geraniales > Geraniaceae > Erodium > Erodium maritimum. The sequence continues at coordinate 117,529,084 of OY997588.1, forward strand.
CAAACATCTTCCTCGGTCGAGAGTCGTAGATATGTTCGTCTGCAAATCTTGATGACGTCCAAGCAGAACTTCATGACGCACTCCAAAGTAGTGCTCTTCTCCATTCGCAAGTACTCATCAACGGTATCAACGGGACCTTCATAACAGAGCTACTAAAGTGCTACCATGCACTTCTGGTGTGGAGAGAATCTGGCCTTCCCTGTAGCATCGAGCCGTTGACAGAAGTAAGCGTACCGCTCACTCATTGCATTCATGATTCGTAGGAAATTCCCCCGACATCCGAAAGTGATGCCGAAATTGTTGCTCGTTGTACACCGGAGTAAGCGCAAAGTAGTCAGCTATCAACCGCTCGTGTGCTTCGTCGCAATTCCGCTCTGTCATTCTCCGCTTTGGTGCCACCGACAACTGTGACCCCTCACCCTCCTCATCTTCTTCCATTTGATGTACCCTTGTCGAAATCCGATCGACAATTTGTTTGGCCATTAATTCATCCATCTTTTCCACCGTTATATCCATTTCTCGGGTAGTCATTTCAGACAATTCTGCTACTGTTGGATAACGATATATCAAAAAAATAACAACGAAGTTTGAAAGAGAAGAGGTGTATGAGAGAAGAGATGTAGAAGAGAATAGGTGTGAGTTTTGTGTCGGGGTGATAGTGTATTTATAAGAATTTTTTGGATTTTTTTTAAATTCTCACGTTGCCACACGTCGCGTCGTCATTGGGCCATCGACTAGCCGTTGGGCTTGAGACGACGCGTCCAATCATTGCATTAAAAAGCGGCGACAGTCTGCAACGATCGGTGCTGTAATGCCTCCAATATCGAGGAACTGTTGCAGGTAGTGGCAAATCCATTAGGGGTTGAGGGGGACACGTGCCCCCCTTCTGAAAATTTGAGAATTTCATTTATTACCTTTTTTCTTCTTCTTCGTATTTTCTATAAAATAATATGTTTTTATTAAATGTGTCCCCCTAAAATCTAAAAGGAAAATAAAAATATATTCTAATTTAATTTCTTACCTCTGTTGTTCTTAAAATTATATTTTTTGATATAATTTTTTTTAACTTGTTAATTTTACTTACATATTTCTAAATTTATGTTTTTATCATATTAATCTTTTACCTTTTTTAATTGCTTTAGTTATTTAATTTTTTTTATTTTTTTATAAAAAAATCTTAATTTAAGATTGTTTTAAAATTTAAAATTATTATTAATTTGAGTTTTGATTTTAGTTATTGTTTAAGGTTTGAGATGATTATCACTTTAAATTTAGTTAGGTACAAAATTATTACGGTCTCTATTCCACAATATTTGATAAGAAGAAAAAAAATCGATTAAGTGGCCAATAAATATCGTATACGTCGAAAAATATGTTGTTTTATTGTGTTGGCAATGAAAGTGTTTTAAACACTTTCAAAATATAAATATTTGACGTCATATTTTGTAATAAGTATTAAATATTATATTTGATACGATATTAATATTTTCGATGTTACTTTTACGTAATATTACTACAAAAAATCGGTGTCCTACCTCATTAAAAACGCTAGATCCACCACTAGTTGCAGGAGCCGTTACAGGCACTGCAACGATGTTGAAACAACGACCGTGAGAGATGCTCCTAAAAAGTATAGTATAATGTGATATTATCTTTTGGGATATTTTCATCTCACTACCCTAACTATGTGGTTTTTTTTCATCTCACTACCTTAACTATTTTTTTGTGGCACCTCACTACCCTAGAGTGCCTTTTTTTTTCTCACTTTCATACCCTAACTATTTTTTTGTGGCACCTCACTACCCTAAAATGCATTTTTTGTGGCACCTCGCTACCCTAGAATGCATTTTTGTGACATTAAAAACTGATTTTTCAAAGAAAATGACATGCTTTTGAAAATTTGATTGTTAGTGAGGGGTATTATGGACTTTTTAAGTGTTTTCATCCAAAAGTGGATGACAAATTGACGGTGGGTATGAAAGTGAAAAAAAATGCATTCTAGAGTAGTGAGGTGTCACAAAAAATAGTTAGGGTAGTGAGATGAAAATAACCCTTATCTTTTTTTGAAATGGGAAAACAGAGGAGGGTATTATACCAATTGAACGGTTACAAAGTAGAGCCTAACGACCCTGGATACCAGAATATTGTCCGGGCCTCCCGTAGGCAACCCAGTTCTCATGGTTCCGTAGAAGATACTACTTTTTATCGTAAATACAAACTGAGGACATCCACTTACCAGACGCTTCAACTTATTGAACCTAAAATCGAAAACAAAACAACAACAGAAAATCCAACTAAAACAATACCCGCAATTCAAAATTGAAACTAAAATTGACTCCAATCTAAAATATAAAAAACGATCTTCTTCCTTTCTCCTCCCGGGACGGCCAAGCAACGTCAGTCCCGAGTCATGATGGGTAGGTCCCGGATCCAAATTCCACTGATGCTCCAAAACCTTCTTCAAGTGGGTAAACTGTGGAGGTCGGTTCGTGACTACCCTAGAGGGTTCAGTTTTACCTGAAAGTTCAACCTTCTCCAAGTGGATAAACTGTGGAGGTCGGTTCGTGAATAACTCTGAGGGTTCAGTATAACCGAAGGTTCAAGATAGTCTTTTCGACTCTGTGTTACCTCAATCGATCACGATGTGGAGAGTAACCACCTGCGACTCATCCGAGTGAAGCGTAGATCCGACAACGGTGGAGGAACACGACAAGGACGACGACGGCTATGCTCGGACGCAGAAAAAATACAGTTATTTTACAGGCGAGTACAATTATTGAGAGAGTGACTCAAAACAAAGAAGAAGAAGAAGAGAGATCTCCATCGATAACTTTTATAGTCAAAACCATAAAGGCGGTCGACAACTAGAATTTTTTGGGGAAGGGTATCGCATAGCTCTTAGAGAGAGGCTCCAGTCATGCTTATTTTATTACATGTTTAATCCCCGTATCTTTTTAATATTTGGATAAATTATAAAAATAATTTAAGATGAAACGAGGGTCCATGACAGGTATTTTTGAATACAGCGGAGATTAGTGAGGTGACGACGCAATTGCAGAGTCAGTCACAAGAAAAAGGCGTGGCAGATAATACAAACTACTTAATTTTTGGACGGCCTCGTCAAATGTATTGTACATTACTTCCAAGAGGACTTAGACAGCCGCTTTGGTTCTATAAAAGGCATCTAAAATCTCTATCTCTCTCCATTCTCTGGTTTCTGTTCATCTCTCTCGCGCTTGAGAACAGATAAGGTTCAAGCTTTCTAGCCCTTCATTCTTATTTGCTTCTCAATTAACTCATTTGTTGCTATTCATTGTTTGTTGATCTGGGTTTTTGGAGAATCTCAATCTAATTCAAATGGGTTTCTCTGAAACCAAACCACCATCTGTTACTGTTATTGTTAAGAAAAAAACTGGGCCTTGATTGAGTAGCACTGGATCTGGAAGTTTCTTAATATTCCAGGGAGTTTTTTTTGGTATGCTCCATTTTCTGTACTCTTTTCTAATTTGTGAGGGACAAGGTTGGTGTTGATGCTTTTACTGTTGTAAATTTGCACCTGGATAGTGACATGCAAATGTATTACCCTTTTGTAAGAATGCTCTGGAGTAGAATTGTAGGATTTCTCGGGCCAGTAGAGGTATTTGTTTTTATGGTAATTAATTCAAAAAGATCACTAAGCTTGTTTCAGGGTGACCATCCAGAACTTTTAGATAAAATTCACTTTGTGTAACTGGATTCAAAGTAGAGATCTTCAGCTCTTTAAGCTTCTAAAGGATGAATGGTTAATCAAGGGTTTTGCAAATTTCCAACTCTGAATTCCTTATGTAACCTTGAAGAACCTGGGTTTTGCAAGGATTGAACTTCTTGTTTCACATGTTAACAATGGTAGTTTGATGATTTGCCTATGCCAGAGTTGTTAAACTCCTGGACATGCATAAGGCATGCCCATAGGGTGCTCCTCAAAACTACGACTTCCTTTACATCCGTGTGCCATATTGTTCTGTTGATGACTTAACTTTTAAAGCTAGCACTTGTGCCTTCCGAAATGAAGTTAGAATAGGAATTGTCCTAGAAAATACTCCAAACTCAAAATTAAACTTTCTCATTTTACTTTTTAGCAGCTTGCAGTTTCTATTGTAAGGATATCATGGAGGAGAATTTCGGAATCAAGAAAGATGTCATTGGGGTAATTTTTCTTTATCTAGTATTATTACTATGCTTTTGTCCGCTGTTCATATATTTGTATTGGTCAATGAACTAGCTGATTTGGCAGTCCAAGTCTACCAGTTCATCCCGGAAATGGTGGATGTTATCATCATGATGCAATAAACCAAGTAGTAGAAATAGGAGAATTCTTTCAAAGATATTAAGAAAAAGGATATTCAAATTCCAAATACTGAGGTCTGTAGCTAATAGGCGTAAACCATAATCTGTAGTTAAATTTTGAAGAAGATCAGTACTAATACTATAATAATTAGTGAATACCTTTGTAAGCGGAAGCTGTTGACGAATGGTCTACAGTGGCGGTTCCTATGAGTTTATTGTTCTTAACTGAAATTTTCTATGATTTCTTATTCGAAGAGATCGGAATAAACTTTTGAATGAGTTCTGTATTGAATTGTGCCGATATTTTGTGTTCCTACAATTACTCAAGTTCTATCCAGGGATATTTAGCATTGGGTAGCTAATGTAAGTTTTGCCTAACTCTCCTCATTCTACCCAATAGGCTCCGAATACACAATCTCCATTTTTGAGATGTAAAACTTGAACCATTGGGGTGTCCCTTTGATGGTTGCATATCTCAAGTTAAATAGGACATTACAACCATGTTTTAAATCACTCTTTTTTTATGTTGTCTTTCCTTTTTACCTTGTTTTGTTTCAGAATTGAAACACTTATTTTTCTCATATCCACCGTGCAGTTAATCGGCAATACTCCAATGGTATATCTCAACAATATGGTTGATGGTTGTGTAGCTCAAATAGCTGCTAAGCTAGAGATGATGGAACCCTGCTCTAGCGTTAAAGATAGGTATATACTCATATTGTTAACATTTAGCAACTACTACAGTAGTCCATGTTCTGAGTTCCTCAATGTGTTCTTTTGGTTTTCAATTCTTGTCGTCCAGGATTGCTCATAGCATGATCAAGGATGCAGAGGATAAGGGCCTGATCACTCCAGGGAAGGTCAGTCATAAAACTTCTTACTAAGACATGTTTAGATAGCTTTTTCTTCTTATCGACCCTGCATTATGGTCATCATGTTCAAGAAGTAAAAAAGAAAATAGAGAAACAACCAAGAGATGCACAAAATTCGTTCTTCAGAATTGTTCTTACAAAAATAGGACATTTTGTAGGGTTTTGACTAAACTCAGAATTTACATCTTAATATCCTTCCCCAAGCCAACTAAATAAGGTGTAATAGTGTTGTTAAGTGTCCACATGTTAGCCTTGGTCCCACATGGGTAACTATGGGGTTAAGGAAGAACTTATTACACCTTGGTCAGAATGATGTATAATATGTATATCACTGGCTTCGCTTGTGGCTGTACCTTGCTAGGCCCATTCTTCCCAATAATAACTTGTCTAGAAACCCAATCAAACTAAACTTAATGATAGATTAAAAACCCTACTACATGGTCTCACAACTGCAGCAATAACAATCAGGCCTTGTCCCAAACAAAGTTGGGACTGGCTTTATGAGTTCTTTAGCAAAACTCTTTTGAATCTTCTACTTGAACTGGACCCACAGGTGAATGGTAAGACTTCCAAATGGCTCTCATCTATGACCTGTTTTCTGGTCCTCCCATCAAAATAATAGTGATAAATCTGCCTCACTTGTTTAGTGAATAAACGTTTAGTAGTTGTAATAATCATCAGACCATCAAGTGAAAGTAGTGCACTTTTCATGGGCTTATTTCACAGTTAATCATTGGACCAAGTGAAAGTTACTTTTTATGGAAATAATGTTCGATTATCGCATTTTCAACCTAATTATCGTTACTGACAAATTTCACTTGGTACGATTTTGGGAAAGACTGTTCTCATTGAGCCAACCAGTGGTAACACCGGCATTGGGTTGGCATGCCTCGCAGCAGTCAAGAATTACAAACTTATACTTGTCATGCCAGCTTCAATGAGTCTTGAGAGAAGAATTATTCTCCGGGCTTTTGGTGCTGAGCTGTATATCACAGACCCAGCCAAGGGCTTTAAGGGAGTTCTTGATAAGGCGGACGATGTTCTGAAGAATACACCTAACGGTTTCATGCTTCGACAATTTGACAATCCAGCCAACCCAGAGGTATTCTTCGCACTCATGTCTAGAAGTTTGGTGGATGATTGAAAAGATGTAAAAATCAGTGTGCAAATATTTGTTGTAGATTCACTACACAACCACTGGCCCCGAGATCTGGGAGCATTCGGGAGGAAAAGTTGATGCCCTTGTTTCAGGAATAGGGACTGGTGGTACTGTAACTGGAGCAGGGAAGTTCCTTAAGGAGAAAAACCCCGAAATTAAGGTCTGTTCTTCATGTGTAAATTTCTACTGTGGGTTTTTGTGAATTTGGCATTTAAGATCCTGTCGTTTAGTATGCCTTCATTTTCTGAGAAGAAGTTTTCCTGTACTTATTTTCATGATGTCTTTTCTATTAATTTGCCAGTTGTATGGTGTAGAGCCAGTTGAAAGTCATGTGCTGAGTGGAGGAAAGCCTGGTTAGTGTTAAACTTTTTTCTTTGTTTGCTCCAATTGCCCATCTCTCTTTCTGTTGTATCATTTTATACACTCCACCTCTTCCATTATCTATACTCTTTCTTTTAAGTGCTTAGATATCTGTCTTACTTTATATGCATGCCATTTGACATGTTTCACTGGAAGTTTTCAATGTGAAGGCCTCTTCTTAGATGGGTAGTATTCTAGATGTTCTTAGTTTGATTTGTTGCATGTCTGTTTGTTTGAAGGTCCTCATTTGATCCAAGGAATTGGTGCTGGTTTCATCCCCGCTGTCCTGGATACTAGTATCCTTGATGAAGTTATCCAAGTAAGCACCATTAGCATTTTTTTGTTTGTATATTTGCTGTCTATGCTTGTGTTTGTGTGTGCTACTGTGCTTGTGATGGAGAGTTGAGAGAACTTGAATTATATTATGGAGTTTACAGTTAGCAGTTCTATGTTCCTCTGTGTTAAAATGTTCAGATACTAAAGAGATTGGAAATGTTTCTGTGCAACCTCAAGCAATAATATGCTCTAATTTCTACGTCATAGTAATTATTTACTGAAGGATCGTGTATTTCATATTGGTGTAGTTTGGACATGATTTGGAAAAGTTACCCTGTATTATTCTTTAATTCATTAGAGTAAGATATGATGAATTGAAACTTCTCTAACTAGAGTTGGAGCATCCTAATTACTTCTACATTATCCCAAATATACATTAAAAATTGCATATTAATATTCATTATATAGCCCAACTAGACAAACAATGATATCAGCGATAGGGAACTAGAGTTCGTTCTCATAAATTGTGACGTTTTTACCAGTGATCGTGATATTTATCAACTTTCATGGACATGTGTATGCAAAGAAAACAGGACTCTTTCTAGATACAACATCGTAAAATGTACATTTTTTCACAATACAAAGATCCACTGGAAGTGTATGAATAAAGGGTTGGTTATATAATTGAAATCAGTTTAGTATAACAATGACTGAACATAGAGGAACTTATCAAATTGAAGCTTTAAGCTGTGGCTTGGTATAGTCAACCCATTGACTTGTAAGCAATATGTCCTGTAGACCGTGGCGACGATCGACGACTGGTTGCTCCCCAAGTTAACACAGCTGCTAGCTCGATTTGTGCCCACTCATGAATAAAGCTTCAAAATTGCAAAAGGATACCCAAAAATATAATTGTAGAATTGAGAGTTTTTCAGGAATGTTTGTGTATTCTGCATTTTAAATGGATAGCAGGAGTCCATTTATAGGAGAGAATTGGTTGAATAACACAAAAAAGGAGGTCATGCCTTATTTCTAGGCATCAACTCTAGAGTAGTGGGAGACTATATATCCTTTAAATTACAGTTCTGTTTACAAGAGGTGAAAATGAAAATTGTTCACATACTATAAATGGGCAATTTCTTCATTAAGTAATGCATTTTTGAAATCCATGTTTAAATTTGTTGCCTATATTTCAAACAGTGGTCAAAAGAGAGTATTATATTTCTTCTGTAACCCCATTTTTTGTTGAAAGAGCAGTAATTGCTTCTATTTTCCCAAAAGTGATTTTCATTTTCCTACCACTCATTGTTCAATGCGTGTATTTTGTTTGATATAAGTAGATGCTGTTATAACCTTTCAGGTATCGAGTCAGGAAGCCATTGAGACTGCTAAGCTTCTTGCCTTGAAAGAAGGACTGCTGGTACATTTAGATTAATCTCATAAAGAAATGTTTGTGTTATGTCAAAGTTTGTTATTTTCATAAAATAACAGTTGGTTTCTACTTTTGTATTCAGGTAGGGATATCATCTGGCGCTGCAGCTTCTGCTGCAATAAAGTTAGCCAAGAGAACAGAAAATGCTGGGAAGCTAATTGTGGTAAGACATTTGCACCAATAACTTTGCTCTTTGGTTATCCCTAATGACTCTTCAACTGACGAGTCAATGTTTCACATGAGAAGCTCTATTGTGTTGGGACTTACTGGGGTTTGATTATAAACAGTGTTTAAATTTCTGAATACCATAGATAGGATCGTATCAAGTGTTTTTCAACTCCTTAGACTATATGGACTTGATATTATTGGCATGCAGGTGATTTTCCCGAGCGGCGGAGAGCGATATCTCTCATCTGCACTCTTTAAGTCCATCAGGGACGAGGTCGAAAACATGACGTTTGACTGAGATTCCTCAACTTGGGGAAGTGGTATCTTTCCTTGTGTGCTGCTCAGTAACAGCATTGCGAATAAAGTTCTCCTTTATATTTGTACCAAGCTTGAGCTGCAATTGGTTTATATATCCGTACTCTTTAGGAAAAAAGGTTCAATAAGCAGAAGAAAGCTTGAATTTGTAGAATACTCGATTAAAATGATATATTTATCGCGTCTTATTTGAGTTGATATGTTGGTATCTGTGATTTTTACTAGTTGTCTGGGAATTTGAATTTGTATGGAATTTTGATAGGGACAGTTAACTTATATTTGATTACATTTAACTAATTAACCAACTTACGTTGGCATGGTCAAAGATTTCTTTCTCAGGTCTTATACAAGACTCACATCATCTTTTTGTCTAAGAGCAGCTCCAACGGGTCGTGTCAGGGGGTCGTTGGAGGCGCTGACACGACTCGTTGGCACGGCTCGTCGTGTCACAGGGTCGTGTCGGGGGGGGGGGGGGGGGTGTCAGCCTGTCGTTGTAGATTCATGCAATGACGCGTCGTGTCAGCCTCCAACGGCTAGTCGGCGGGCCAGTGCGCATGCGACATGTGTCGGCGACGACTCCAAACAAACCCTACACTTTTCTATAAATTCAGATCCACCCCAAGCAAAAATCCACTTCCTCTCACTTGTTTCAAGCTCCCTTTCCTCTATTCCTCTCCAAATTCTCTCGTTTTTTTCATAGTTCTATTTTTTTCGATGACGAATTTTCCAACGCTAGAGGAAATGAAGCAAATGACTCCCAAAGGAATAGACGAAGCGATAGATAGGCTTGCTGAGGCAACGGAAAAAACAATACACGATCAAGTGCTGTCAGCGATAATGCCAAGGGCTCGGGATGATGATGAGGCCGAGGGCTCAAGGTCGGCGCCGCGACCAAAGTGGAGAGTGATTGAGCGCAATCGAGAAGATGCACACGAAGGGTTGATCCGTGACTACTTCGCACCTACACCGGTATACAACGACCAACAGTTTCGGCGACGGTTCCGGATGTCGAGGGACATGTTCCTACAGATCATGAATGGTTTGAGTGACCGGTACGCCTACTTCCGTAACCAAAAGGATGCTATGGGGAGGGCCTCTTTCACTCCACACCAGAAGTGCACGATAGCACTTCGTCAGCTCTGTTATAGAGGTCCCGCCGATGCCTGCGACGAGTATTTACGAATGGCGGAGAGCACTTCGTTGGACTGCCTGAAGAAGTTTTGCTTGGGCGTCATCAAGGTTTACGGGGGGACATATCTACGACGTCCGACCGTGGAAGATACAAGACATTTGTTGCGAATCAACGAAGAGCGCGACTTTCCGGGGATGATAGAGAGTCTAGACTGCATGCACTGGGATTGGAAGAACTGTCCTGTGGCATGGTCTGCACAGTTCGCAAGTAGGGACCACGGGAACGTCCCCACGATCATGCTAGAAGCCGTTGCATCCCAAGACCTTTGGATTTTGCACTCTTTCTTTGGGACACCGGGATCCAACAACGACATCAACGTGCTCAATAGGTCTACCTTGTTCTCTCAGGCAGTAAAAGGCTTCGCTCCAGATGTGAAGTTCAAGGTCAACGGTTGAGAATACGGAACCCCATATTACTTGACATATGGAATTTATCCTGCTTGGGAAACATTTGTGAAGTCAGTACCTGCTCCACAAACGCCGAAGCAAAGATGCTTTGCTAGATACCAAGAGGCGTGTAGGAAGGATATCAAACGAGCGTTTGGAGTTCCACAGGCCCGGTTTCACATCGTTACTCGCCCGGGCCGAATGTGGGATAGGAGCTCACTCTCAGTGATCATGACTGCTTGTGTTATCCTACACAACATGATCGTTGAGGATGAACGGAGGCCGTGGGCCACTGATCCGTTTGCAGATATTGTTGTCCCGGACTCAACCGTCCGTAGAGGACCACCACCAGCGGTGACCAGGGAGAGTATCATGGGCCATAGAACAAGGATTCGGGATCAGAATGTTCATCACCAACTCCACGCTGATCTCATCGAACACATTTGGGTTATATATGGAGATGTCAACCACAATTAAATATTAATTATCAATTTTAATGTATTTTATATGTGGCTTTAAATAAAAATAGTAGTTATGCATTTTATATTTGGCTTCAAAACAAAGTATTACAAATATTTGGGGTGTTTTTTTAATTAGTGAAACTGTGTTAACATGGCTCCTGACACTAGTCATGTCAGACCATTGGAGGAGCCATGTCAGGAAGCCCAAATGCACTTCCTGACACTGCTCCTTGACACTACTAGTGTCAAACCATTGGAGATGCTCTAAGAAGAGAAATCAAATAGAAATTCCCTCTTAACCGAGTAATCATGAGAACTCATCTAAACCATCCATTTCATAAATAGATGGTAAGATGCAATTGAGTTGTTGATTGCAAAAAAAAAAAACTTTTTTTTTTGTAAGTGGTAGGGGCTATTTAAAAAAAATTCATATTCTTTTTTACCAATTCACTAATTTAGTTTAAATCGCTTCGTTTAAACTCCGATTGTCTTCAAACTTGCGCCAATATTTTTGTTTTTTCAAGGGCAATATATCAAGATCAGTCATGAATATATTTTGAATCATGAAAAAAAGAGTATTTCGGGGTTGATTTAAAAAAATATATCTGAGTAGTTTTTATCAACACTTTACACTGATTTTATCAACACTGGACACTAGGTTTATCACCTCTTTTTCCAAAACTGAACATGATTTTTATCACGTGTTTTTGTATAACAAACTATGTTTGAGTAACTTTTATCAACACTTTACACTGATTTTATCAACATTGGACACTAGGTTTATCATCTCATTTTCCAAAACTGAACATGATTTTTATCACCTCATCACATGTTTTTTATGAACACTGAACGCTAATTTTATCAACACTAAACACTATATTTATCACTAAATTACATGTGTTCTATCATCCCATCACATGTTTTTTTATCAACACTAAAATCTAGTTTATCACCCTGATTATCAAAATTGAACATGATTTTTATCACTTCATCACATGTTTTTTATCACCCCAGTACATATTTTTTTTATCAACATTCAACACTAATTTGATATCCCGATATAAAATATTTGTTAATGAAGATTTATCAACACTCAACATTGTTTTTATCAACCCGATATAACTTTTTATTTTCGTGCTTCAAAATATATTCAATATGCTACTTGATTGATAATCATTGGGAAAAAAATATTATTGACATAAGGTTGAAGCTAATCGGAGTTCAAACGAAACGGGAAAAATTAAAATAGTGAATTGGTAAAAAATTGGACAATTGTCCACATGACACCATGCTATTACAGTTATGCACTCACTTGTGTGAGAAAGACTGAAACTGGCGTGTATGTTGGATGAAATTGGGGTGATAATGTGGCATCTTGGTGAATGTTAGATCATAAGTGTATGTGGCTAAGATGGGTTCTCACAGTTTTTAGGATAAGAGGAGTTTCTAGCCGATTTCTCCTCCTTGTCTTAATTAAAAATAATTATAACAAAAGAAAAAAAAAGATTAATTATGTTAGAAGATGGTCTTCGTTTCACTTTTATTTCAAAAGAAATAAATAATCACGTAAAGGTACACTTAACACAATTCTCGTTTATTCATCAATTCTTTCTTCTAGGGTTTCGTGTTTTCCCTCTCCTCTTCCACATTCACTCGTGTCGCCGCCTAGGCTTTGTGTCATCTTTTTCGAGAACCTAGTCACCATCCTTAGCTCCATTACCTTGACCTGACCAGCGCGCCGCCCTCGTGTCCCGTCTTCCATGCCGAGTCCCGATGACCTCCAAACCATCATCATCACTGTTGCACCGCTCCGTACCCACGTGTTGTGCTACTCCATCCATTTCATGTCGCTGGCCCCACCTTAAGGCTTTATAAAACCAGTCCGCCCGAAGAAGATGAGAGACCACCCACCTCTTCTCTCGCCCTTCTCACGACCGACACGACTCGTGCCTGTTCCTTCCTCTACTCTACTCGTGTTAATCATGATCGCCCCTATCGTACTGTTGTTGGGCATGGTTGACCGGGTTTCTATGATCCCCATCGCCATCGCACCCGAGGAGCGTCGGCCCGGAGCTGCGAGGTACTTTGATTCCGTTGGGATTCCTCCCTATGCTCTCGCGCGTCTACTCCTTTCTCTACCATTGACCCAATCAACCATATCCACCGCTGTAGCAACTGGACATGCCTTGGTCTATCCATTTCAAAGGGGAGGAAGCACCAAAGAATCTTTCCTAACTCTCGGCATGATGACGATGATTCCATCGGTAGGGAGCTCGGTCTGACCACCATACACGGTCCACCACCCTGCCAGTAGAGGATGCTCACCTCAACCCCCCACAAAGAAGGTCTCAACGGAGGGACGTCATGGGATCGGAGACGCCACTATCCTACTCCAAGTTGGAATCGTCCGCCGTAGGCCATCCCCATCGATACTTGTTGCTTCTGATAGGGGAGGAATGCTGAGGCCCTCCCAATTATTGTCTTAGACGACCAAGCTTTGGCTTTCCGCTCCGATGAGGTGGAGGACGTAGATCACAAGTCAAGCCTACCACAACAGCATGTCCGCGGTGCTGGAAGCACTCGTGCCACTACTCGGTACCATCACCTCAAATCCCGGAGGCCACATGACCAAGTGAAGCTGGTGCAACATAAGATCTCCTACCTAACCAGGAGGAGCTTCTTGCGTGCTCCAAGCACCTGTACGTGCCAAGGGATCATTAAGTCATCGGCTTACCCAAGAATCTCTCAGGCGAGGACTATAGAGCAACCTCACCTAGGACAATGAATGGGACACTGAGCATCAAGGCACGTCTGGGATGAACGCCTCGCCCTGCCAACTTCGGTGCAAGCCCGACGAGCTCTTCCCCCTATTATCCGGTGTTATCCCCTCAAACGGTTCAGATCATTCGTTACATGCATTTTCAGGTCTAGTCAGATAATGAGTGCTACGCGCTATAGCTGAGTAGCCATCCGTGTGGAGACGATCCACCGCTTGTTTGTCCCTGGATTAGCCGAGTATCTTGTTATAGAGTTAGCGTTTGGCACCTACGGGTCATGACTCAAGTCTCACCCCTTTCCTTACGGAGGTAAACACCAGTCTTCTTCTGAAATGGTGGTGCCGTTTTGCTACTGAGGGGCCTGCCTTCTGGAGGCGTGTTATTTGTGCTTGTTTCAGGTGGAGGGAGACTGAGTGGGACCTGAGATCACTTATGGTTCTTCCGAGGGCTTCCTCTTTCTTCATTCAACATGTGGTTTGTTTGGATCGGGACCCTGGGTTTGCGAGAGTGTTTGGTCCTAACACCTTCAGGTGGGTGGTTGGATAGACGCCACGATTCGTTTCTGGGAGGACCCGTGGATTTTTGATACCGCTCAGGCGACTCGTTTTCACCGACTCTATAGGTTGGCGGAAGGCCATCATGGGTTAGTTGCAGAGTTTTATGCAAATGGGGAATGAGTTTTTCTGTTTGGTAGGGATCTTCGGGTCCGAGATGCTAAGGCGTTAGAAGAGATAAGGGCCCGCCTAGTTGTGGTTCGTCTGGTGCGCGAGTGCCCAGATTCGTTGGCCATGTCTTGGTATCCGAGAGCATTTTCTACAGCTAGAGCTTTTTAGGTTGTCGATGGTTGGGTGGATTTTGGGCCCGCACCTTGGGCTTTTGTAATCCGGTCTTCCCCAGTTCCTCCCAAGATCCATTTGTTTACCTGAATGTTTGCTCATGATGGGGTTCCCACTATTTCCTTCTTGGTGGATAGGGGTGTGTCAATTCCGTTAGTCAGGTGGAAGTGTGTAATGTGTGGTTCAAGTGGGGAGGAATCTAGGCACTTGTTTGTCGCTTGCTCGTGGACCTTAAGGGTCTGGTATCTGGTCTTGGGATGGTGGGGACTCGTGGGTGTTCTCCCGTTGTCGCTAGCTCTTTTTCTTGAGTCTTGGACCTCTCTGGTGGGATTACCAAGGCTGAGGTCTGAGTGGACTGGTATCGGGCTGTTGTGTTTTTGGCATATTTGGCTAGAACGCAATCGTCGTGTCTTCTTTGGGTCCGCTGCCATTGAACCAAGCATTTTTTTAGCTAGGGTTCAGCAGGGATCCTTTTCCAGCACGAGAGCGGCTAGTCGTCATTTTAGAGCAAGAACAACAAGTCGGCCCTGAGGCTCGGCTCGCGTTTTTGCGGGCCGCGGGACGCGGGTCGTCCCGTTGTGAGACGGATTTTACGCGGCCCACGTCCCGCAAAAACACGGGCCACAGCCCGCGTCTCTCGTCCCGCAACCGCGGGCCGAGCCGCGTCCCTCGCCCCGCGTCCCATCCAATCTCGTGGCGCCACGTGTCCCTACGTCAGAAAAGAATCCGACCGTTTTCAAATGGTCGGAAACGGTAACTTTTTTTAAATTAAATCTACTAAAATTTAAACCCTATAAATACCCCAACCCCAACCTCATTTTTTTCACTCATCACTCACCCATTCTCCAATTTCACTCTCCCATTCCCACATTCTACTCTCTCATTTACAATATTCTCGTGAAAAATGTCGGGCGACGAAGGGTGCCGTGCACAATCAGCTGGTGACGAATTAGGATTCACCCCCGACGAACTAGCACGAGATTTCCACAAAATTCTAACGGACCCTCATGAGAACTCCGCTTTCACGCCATACATGCAACCGGGTTCGAGCTCAGGTAATTTCAAACTACCATTAAGTGCGTCATGTATTGTATTTTTTTTAATTCATTTTCGTAAGTGATTGTTGTTGTTTAATTCATTAAAAAATTATTTGTGTTCATATCATTTTTTAGAATACTTTTGTAATAAAAGTTTTGTAATTTCATATTTCCAAGGTCAATTCCGTCCACAACAATTCAACGCACAAGGGTACCAGATCCCGCCACAAGGGTACCAGATGCTGCCACACGGGTACCAAATGACGCCACAAGGGTACCAAATGCCGTCACCACAATTCCAGCTTCCACCACAATTCTACAACTACCCCGAGCACCCACTACCCGACGTAGGCGTCACCCGTAGGTCGTCGCAGTCATCCTCTGCCGGACCTTCCCAACGACTACCCCGAGCAGAACCACAGGATCGGAGGACATGGACCATCGAGGCAGACAAACACCTCATAAAGTGCTGGCTCACGACTACAAAAGACGCGATTAAGGGAAACTCTCAATCCGGAAACACATTCTGGTGTAGTATTGAGAGGAAGTTCAACGCGACCGGAGGTCACCGCCGCTACGAGTGGAATGCTATCAAGAAGCATTGGGCCAGATGCCAACCGCAGACAAGAAGGTTCCTCGGTTATCTGAAGACCTCCAAGAACGAGTTCCATAGCGGATGGAACCATGAGGACTACATGAGACATGCGAAGAAGATGTGGGCGGCTACACCGAAGGAGCACCCAATTTTTTTTGACCTGGATCATTGGGTTACCGAGCTTGAGGACAATACCAAGTTCGCTGCCGAGGAAGGAACCATGGGTACTGTCCGCCAACAACAACGCCAAAAATGACAATGCTTTGGATGAGGCTGGATATTATAGCTCAACCCCACCCACAAGCAGAGGGGAAGATTACACACCTCTTGGGGGCGAGTCTCAACAACCAGAATGGGGAGCTTCCGATCACAACGAAGGTAGCGAGGTACCTCTCAACGAAACACCCCCTTCCATGAGGCCGATGCAAGTCCCCCTCAACCAACTCGCCGAACGCGACCGCAAGGAAAGAAGGCAGTGATGTGGGCATAAAATACATCTATTTTAGATGTCATTAGCCCACATTTATGCTCTTTTTAGTCCCGAGTTAATATGAAATGATGCATTTTACTCTCGTATTGTGTATTTGGTCTTGTTTCAGGGTTCATCAAGTTTTCGGAGCAAAAAGGGGCAATTCGGGAGTGAAACGGAGCGAAATTGGAAGTTGTACAAAAGAAGCGTCAAAAACGCGATTTCCAGCTGCGTTTCCTATTTTTTATCAGAGTTAACCCGTCATATAAAAGGGAATTTAGGTCAGATTGAAGAGGATCACGAAATTGGAGAGAAAAAGTCACTTTTGGAGAGAACTTGAAGAAGATCAAAGGAGAACTACTAGAATCACATTGAGGTTTTTGTAGTTTGGATTGTTTCTGAATATTTGTATTGCTATTTTCAGTTAATATGAGTATGATTGTTTTAATCCTTCTCTTGTGTTCTTATTCCTTTGCTATGAACTAAGTTTATATCGATCTAGGGCTAGGGGGAACGATGTGATGAATTGATTGAGCATATTTAGGTCATATACTTATAAACTAATACTAGAAAAGTGTTTATTCATTTCCATTCGTAATGCTACATTGCCTTGATCACGTACATGTATGATTAAATCTTGTTAACCAACAATTGAGAAATGAGGTTAAAAAGAGGAAAAAGGAATTGGATAGCTCGGGTTTCAATCTAGGCTAGAATATGTCTAGACTGACACGAGTGCAATAGCTATAGGTGTAAAACCCGAAAGTTAGAGGAATTCATAGATCGTAATGCTTTATGCCGCTCTACACCTAGATTAGAGATAATTAGGTGGACCGAGTGTATTAGGGTCCTAATACGATCGAGAGATGGTTAGGACTACTTAAAGAGAATTCCCGTTGCCCTTAAAATAGTATTAGTTATAAATGCATGCCAAATATCGTTAAGTTGTTCATCGCATTCGACCCCCCATTAATGTCCTAGATCGTCTTTTATCTCTGATTTACAATCCATTTGTGGTTTTGTGCTCTGTTTTCGGATCATTTATATATTCTCAGTACTTGCATGAATTTACATTTTACAAACCAAAACCAAACATCGTTATAGGAATAGCTTAACCATCGAATTAATTAACTAAATTGCTTGCTTAATTGCTCCCTTGGGTACGATATCTCGGACTTAAAACCCGAATACTACTTGACGACCGGTACGCTTGCCATACCATTATGAGGGTTAAATCTCGGAGTGTCAAGTTAATGGCGCCGTTGCCGGGGAGCAACTAAGGCAACTCTGATACGTTTATAATTCGTATTAAGACTATTTCATTTTCTATTTATTTTATTTAATTTACTTTTGTGTATGCAATTGCGGTCTCACCCCTCTCCGGGTTTGTTGACTACATATATTTCAGAGGTCGAGAGAAACGCTCGGATTGCGAAGCGTCAAGGGAAGCAAGCTATGAGTCATCACTCTGCTTCAAGTCATCATTCTGGTTCGAGTCATCACTCAGACAATGAAGATAACCGGGATGACATTCAAAGGGAAGCTATCCAGCCAAGGAATGAAAACCCAATTAGGGAGCAGAATCGGGTTCCTCCGGGTTTTAACCCACTGTTTTCTCCGGAAGAACCACCAAGGCAAAGGGCATTGATGGAGTATGGAACTCCATCTCTCCGAGGCATTGAAGGCAACATTTTCGCACCACCAGTCACGAACCCGACATTTGAGATCAAGACATCAGTTATCAACCTGGTGAGAGGTGACCCATTCCATGGGAATGCACACGAGGATCCGTTGGAACACTTAACAACATTTCTCGAGCTGTGTGACACATTCAGGTATAATGGAGTGTCGAGTGATGCAGTGCGCCTTCGGCTTTTTCCCTTCTCATTGAAGGATAAAGCAAGTAAGTGGCTACGTGAGATGCCCACTGGGAGCATCAGAACATGGGACCAGTTAGTGGATGCCTTTATGAACCAATTCTTCCCACCTAAGAAGACAATAAAGCTGAGGGCAGACATTAACACCTTTGCCCAACAAGGTGATGAGACATTGGTGGATGCATGGGAAAGGTTCTCTGATTTGCTGAGGCAGTGTCCACATCATGGGCAACCACTATGGGTGCAGCTACAGACTTTCTATTCGAGTCTGAATGAAGTCAGTCAAGGTTAGTTGGATTCAGCAGCTGGATGGTCTTTTGTGCAATTGACTCCAGAGAACAACGTGTCTCTCTTGAACCTCATGGCTTCTAATAGAGTCTGGCAATCCAGCAGAAGAGGTGCAGGAACTAAGGGGACGGTCAATGCAGTGGAGTCTTCCTCAATGGACAAAGTGGTGGACCAGATTGTGCAGAGTGTGAGAAGAAAGTTGGATGCCATGTAGGTACCTTTACTGATAGATCCCATTGACTACATTGAAGGTATTGGAGAACCTCAGGGAGAAACTGCAAATTTTGTTGGCAACCAGAGGAAGCCAAATTATGATCCGTTCTCCTCTACCTATAATGAAGGATGGAAGGACCACCCTAACATGGCCTGGAAACCATAAGGACAGAATCAGGGTTCTTCTGGGTATCAACAGAGACCTCAAGGACAAGACTATCAACAAAGGACCCAGAACCAGCAGTATCAGCAAAGGTCTCAGAATCAGCAGTATCAAAGCCAAAAGCCCCAGAATGCACCACCACAAGAGTCCTCCTCCAAACTAGAGCAGATGATGCTAACTATGATGGCACAAATGAAGGAGGATAGTGAGCTGCACAAGGCAGCGGTGCAAGAGCAGAAGACAGTGAACCGGAACAATGATTCCCGGTTCCAAAAGTTGGAAACCCAGATGAGTCAACTGGCCAATGCAATGAATTCGAGGGCTCCTGGAAGCATCCCGAGCAACACAGAAAGGAATCCTAGAGAGGATGTCCATGCAGTCACGTTGATGTCTGGGAAGTCCATGGAGGAGCTGGCGAAGGCTAAGGAGAAAGCAGCTGAAAAGTTTCAAGGAACAGAGGACCTGAATCAAGAAGAAGGGCAAGATGAAAGCTTGGAAAGAACAGAGGAACAAAGGCTCGCCAAAGGTAAGAAGGTAAGGGAGTCCATAGTTGAAGCAGAAACTAGGACTCCACCTCTTCCGTTCTCTTCTGTTGCCAAGAAAAGTAAAGTTGATGCTCAATTCTCTAAATTTCTGAACATGTTTAGGAAGTTAGAGATTAATATCCCTTTTCTTGATGCTATTCAAGGTATGCCTGTCTATGCTAAGTTTTTGAAGGATATTATCACTAACAAGAGAAAATTAGGTGAATTTGAGACAGTGAACCTGAGTGAGGAGTGTTGTGCAGTGTTGTTGAACAAACTACCCCCTAAGCTTAAAGACCCTGGGAGTTTCACCTTACCTTGTGAGTTGGGTCATATTTCCTTTGCTAGGGCATTATGTGATCTTGGTGCAAGTATTAACTTAATGTCTTTAGTAGTGTTCAGGAGATTGGGCCTAGGGGACGAGCCAAAACCAACCTCCATATCTTTGCAATTAGCTGATAGGTCAATCGAATATCCTAGGGGTATTGTAGAGGATATCATAGTGAAGGTCGATAAATTTATCTTCCCCGCTGATTTCCTTATATTAAATATGGCAGAGGACTATGAAATCCCTCTGATTTTGGGTAGACCCTTTTTGGCCACAGCTAGGGCTCTGATTGATGTGGAGGAAGGTAAATTGACCATTAGGTATGGTCAAGAGGAAGTCGTTTTTAATGTTTTCCGAGCTATGAAACATGCTAGGGGAGATGACACATGCTTTTCTATTGATGCTTTTGATCATGGTTGTCAAGAAAATTTTAATATATCTAGGTTTAATGATCCCTTAGAAGCATCTTTAATTGAAAGCCTGTCTAATGAAGTTTCATATCCACAGGAAGGTATAGATGAAGCAGTACACATGTTGGAGGCATGCAAGCCTATGAGGGCTCGTCAGAGCAAGTTTCAGACTTTGGAGACCCCTACGGGACCTAAGCTGAAGCTATCAATTGAACAACCTCCTGAATTAGAATTGAAACCATTACCTGATAATTTGAAATATGTATTTTTAAATGATAATGGTACTTTACCTGTGATAATTTCATCTGCTTTATCTGAATTGCAGGTAGAGAAGCTGTTGAGGGTATTGAGGGAGCACAAGAGGGCTTTTGGATGGACTATTGCTGACATCCAAGGGATTAGTCCATCCATGTGCATGCACAAGATTCTGATGGAAGAAGACCACCGCCCGAGTGTGCAACACCAAAGGCGGCTTAACCCGTTGATGCATGAAGTGGTTAAGAAGGAGGTAATCAAACTCCTCGATGCATGTATTATTTATCCAATTTCAGATAGTTCCTGGGTAAGTCCTGTACAATGTGTACCTAAGAAAGGGGGGATGACTGTAGTCCAAAATGATAAAAATGAATTAATCCCTACTAGGACGGTTATAGGTTGGCGTCTATGCATAGATTATAGAAAACTAAATGATACAACTCGTAAAGATCATTCCCCCTTACCATTCATTGATCAGATGTTAGAGAGGTTAGCAGGGCATTAGTTTTATTGCTTTTTAGATGGGTATAGTTGTTACAACCAAATTGCTATAGCGCCCGAGGATCAAGAAAAGACTACTTTTACTTGTCCTTATGGAACCTTCGCATATAGGCGAATGCCATTTGGGTTATGTAACGCCCCTGCCACCTTTCAGAGATGCATGCTATCTATTTTTCATGATATGGTAGGTGCATATCTGAAAGTTTTCATGGATGATTTTACCATGTTTGGCTCCTCATTTGATAATTGTTTAATTAATTTATCTGCTGTGTTGACTCGATGTGAGGAGTCCAATCTTGTGCTCAACTGGGAGAAAAGTCATTTCATGGTAAATGAGGGCATTGTTTTAGGCCATAAGATCTCCTCAAAGGGTATTGAGGTAGATAAGGCCAAGGTGGATGTGATTGGTAGATTGCCTTCACCTAATTCAGTGAAAGCCGTTAGGAGTTTTCTTGGACATGCTGGGTTTTATCGTAGATTCATTAAGGGATTTTCTGAAATTGCTAAACCATTGAGTAACTTGTTGGTTAAGGATATTCCTTTTGTTTTTGATGATGCATGTTTGAACTCTTTTAATGTGATTAAGGAGAAACTGGTAAGTGCACCAATGATGGTCAGTCCCGATTGGTCTCTACCTTTCGAGTTGATGTGTGATGCTAGTGACCTAGCAGTTGGGGCTGTCCTGGGACAGAGGAAGGATAAGGTATTTCACACTATTTACTACGCTAGTAGGGTGCTTAATGAAGCTCAGGTAAATTATGCTACCACAGAAAAAGAACTATTAGCAGTAGTATTTGCTTGTGATAAATTTCACTCACACCTGGTGTTATCTAAAGTAATTGTTTATACTGACCACTCAGCATTGAAATATTTGCTGAGTAAAAAGGACGCCAAGCCCAGATTACTAAGATGGATCTTGTTGTTGCAGGAATTTGACATGGAGATTAAGGACAAGAAGGGGGTGGAGAATGCGGTTGCTGACCATCTCTCACGGATTGAGAATCCGTATGAGAACACACAGGTGCCTATCAGGGAGGAATTTCCTGATGAACACTTGTTTCAGGTAGAGAACCAGAAGGCACCATGGTTTGCACATATTGCAAATTATTTGGCCTCTGGGGAGATGCCTGACGGTCTCAACTCACATCAGAAGAAGAAATATTTGCATGATGTTAAGAGTTATTTTTGGGATGATCCTCTTTTGTTTAAGATATGTGCAGATCAGATGATCAGGAGGTGTATCCCAGACTCGGACATGCAGAGCATTCTCTACCATTGTCATGGAGGTGAAGTTGGATGGCATTTCGGCGGCACAAGGACAACGAGCAAGGTGTTGGAATCCGGTTTCTACTGGCCTACTCTTTTTCATGATGCACATTTTTATGCTAAAAACTGTGATAGGTGCCAGCGAACAGGTAATATATCTAAAAAACACGAAATGCCTATGAACATCACCATTGAGGTGGAGGTGTTCGATCTGTGGGGGATTGATTTTATGGGACCCTTTCCAAAATCCCATAATAATGAGTATATTTTAGTAGCTGTGGACTATGTGTCTAAGTGGGCAGAGGTAGTGGCCTTGCCCACTAACGACCACAAAACGGTATGTGCATTTTTAAAGAAACATATTTTCTCTCGGTTTGGTACTCCTAGGGCGATCATTAGTGATGGCGGCAAACATTTTTGCAACAAACACTTTTGGAAGCTGCTAGGTAGTTATGGTGTCCACCATAGACTCGCTACCCCTTATCACCCCCAAACCAGTGGTCAAGTAGAAGTGACCAATAGGGAGTTGAAGAGCAACTTAGAAAAGACAGTTGATTCGTCTAGGAAAGACTGGTCTACCAAACTTGATAATGGTCTTTGGGCTTATAGAACTGCATTTAAAACACCTATTGGTTGTTCGCCCTATAGATTGGTTTTTGGTAAATCTTGTCACCTGCCTGTGGAATTAGAGTATAAAGCCTATTGGGCTATTAAGTTTCTTAACTTCGATGCCCGAGTTTGTGGTGAGAACAGGTTGTTGCAACTGAATGCGCTGGACGAGTTTCGACATCAAGCATACCATAATTCGAAACTCTACAAAGAGAGAGTAAAGTGGTATCATGACAGACGCATTAAGATGAGGGTGTTCAAAGAAGGAGATAAGGTCTTTCTTTACAACTCGAGATTGAAGCTCTACCCGGGCAAGCTGGTGTCAAAGTGGAGCGGTCCATATACGGTGACTCGAGTCCTTTCAAAAGGAGCAGTTGAGATCACCAATGGTGATCAGGACCCGTTCTTGGTGAATGGACATAGAGTCAAACATTACCATGGAGGATTGATAGGAGTAGAGGAAGTGTTCCTCTTGGATCAGCCGGGACCCGATATCTAGGGTCCCACAAGTCGAGCCAACGACTTAAAACAAAGGCGCTCTTGGGAGGTAACCCAAGCTTTTATATAGTCATTTATGTTTAATTATACATTGGACATGTACATACTTTAATATGGGGTTTTGTTTTTTGAAATATGCAGGGCGGTGACTCAAAAATGGGCGAAAAGGAAAGAAAAAAGTACGCACCAATTTCATGCACGGGGTGCAACAAATTGGTGCACCAAGGTCAGAGAGCAGGACAAAATGCACCAATTTCATGCACGGCGTGCAAGAAATCGGTGCACCAAAAAAAAAATTGCACCAATTTCATGCACGGCGTGCAAGAAATCGGTGCACCAAGGTCAGAGAGCATGCAACTTTGCACCAATTTCATGCACCCCGTGCAAGAAATTGGTGCATAGATGCTGAATTTTGGTATTTGAATCTGGTGGGACCCACATGACCCCTTTTTCACCCCAAACCCTAAATTCATCTCCTCTCTCCTAATTCATCTTTCATCTTCGTGACATAGCCTCCATCTATCTTCATTGTCATCCAACTCCCTCAAGCTTTATTCTCCATCTCCACAAATCAACTTCAAGCTTCTCCATCTCCACAAATCAACTTCATCTTCCACCCATCACACCAAACCCGAAACCCACACCTCCATCCACTTCGAAACTCCACACCATAGTCATCCACACCACCAAACACAAAAAAGGGATTTAGCTAGCAAAAGTTTGGGGTCGAGTGTGTCAAAGGATTAAGGTGAGTTGAGGAAGAAGTTTGGTCGGGAATAGGGGAGTTGCAGTCGCACTGCCCAGACGTACGCCGTGCAAAATTCTGACTCTGCTGTTTTTGGGCAATTTTTGGTGTGCAGGTCGAAATGTCTACTCGGGGCAGTGGAGGACGCAAGACGGTTGGAAGCGGAGGACGTGCTTCATCATCCAGAGCAGGGCGTGGGCGTGGTTCTCGAGAGGAACCCACCAATAAGCGATAAAGAGCAGAGGAGCACCCAAGCCCCCGTGCAGAAGAATTGCCCGACTATGACTCGAGTGATAAGGAGCCCGAGAACACCGAGGCAGGTACTTCTAATCGAGCTTTTATTTTCTTTTCTAATGATAGGAGGAAGAACATGGACCGAATCCGACTTAGACCCGTTTTGACGAATAGATTCTTAGACCCCAAGATTTAAAGAGAATTCGGTATGGAGGCTTCATTTACCCGGAAGCTTAAGCACGTTGGGTGGCCCAAGTTGCTTACTTGGAGAGTTCCATCTTATGAGAGGCTCACTCGAGAATTTCTCGCTTCATTTTCACTCTCCTATAAGGATAGTGAGATGGTTTTGAATTTTCGAGTGTGTGGGAGAGAATTTACAGTAACTCCACTAGAGTTTGGTGGACTTGTGGGTTTTGCACCTACAGACATGATGCATACCCCCTGTGAAACTAATGAATATATGTGGGAAATCAATTGTGGTGATGGTAAGGGTTACTCCCGATCTCCAAAAGCATCCCGTCTCAGAGATCCAGAACTCTTCTATTTTCATAGGATCCTTGCCTATGCACTCTTTGGCCGGGATGAGAGCCAAGGGACTGTAATGGTGAGAGAAATGTGTATAGTACACGATTTTGCAAGGAATATAAGGGCCCCACTTGAGCTTTTCTTGTTGAAGTATTTAGAAGAACAAACTAAGAAGAGTCACCATATCCCTATCGTGTGTGGGGCGGTAATGACTCAGGTGGCCATGTCTTTAGGCATGTGGGATCCTGAGCTGGTTCAAGAGGAACTTATTCCTGGATCGGGGACGCTTTTGGTGGACAAGAAAGTCCTCCCAAGGTTTAAACCCGCGCTACCCGCACCTGAGATGCTTGAGACAGACCACCCTGAGGCCGGTGAGGGCACTTCCCAGCAGGAGAGGGGTGAGGGTAGTTCCCAGTAGGTGCCATTTTGGTACCCGGAGTTACAGGCCGGTATAGAGGCCAACAGTCTTTCCATTGCAGCCAATCGTCAGGTCCTTGATGAGTGGCACAATGAGTACACCCGGGACCAGTTATGGCTGAAAAGCCAGATGTCCACCCTATTCGGGCACTTGGGCATTTCCAGGCCCGATGATCCACCTCAGTAGGCCTCTGTGGCCTAACCCCAATTAGAGTTTGTACATAGTAGTGGGTCGATTATGCTTGTCTTATCTTTTTGCATGCGGTGGGTATTATTGAGATTATTTTCAGGACCCTCATGTCACAGTTATCATGTTGAGAAGCATAATCAGTTATTTTGTTTGTTCAAGTTTATGTTTTAGTTGTTTGTGTTTGTGCATGAGCTCTGTCGTTGGCTTGATCGGGCGAGGAGTTCTCCATCCATCTATGCACCACAGGATCCCCACGTTAGTGGCATACCACACAGCGGTTCTTCGAGGGGCAGTTTTCTTACCCTCTTGCTTATTATTGTTTTTTCTCGCTGTTTTACTCCTATATGTCATCTGGTGGGTGCCGAGCACCCAAATTGCTGTGCTGATAGTATAAACATATAGGACTGTATGGTGGTTGAATCTATGCTAACTGACAAGTGTGGGGTGGCATGGTCTGAATAGTTGTTGTGGGATGCATGTGGTCAGTTGTGTTAGAGTCGCACTGGGGACAATGCTGTGTTTAAAAGTGTGGGGTGGGGTGCTTGCATTTCATTTCACACTTTTGGTCTGCATATTGTGCTGCATTAAAAAAAAATAAAAAAAATATTTTCCGGTGATATGATTGAGTAAAAGAGTGCAGGTTCCTAGGAATTCAATGATAGAACTGTTACACATGCTAGTTTCTTACATTGTTCAAATAATACATAGATTAGCATGAATCAATTAAGTAGAGTAAACACATGCATTAAGATCGCTCTTTTGCTTGCACTTTGAGTGTTTACTTGATTAGTCGTTGCTTCCTTTGATTCCTATGCATTGTAAGCTGAGTCTAGAACTACTTGTGTATCCCAGTCGAGGCAAAATAGAATGAGGAACATGGTTAAATTGAGAAAATGATTTTAGGCCATCCTTGGAACGTTTGACACAAATCTCTAACCTTACATTATTTTCTTAGTCACCCATTTTGAGCCTATGGCCTTTCGTTTCTAACCATTACATTACAAACCTATGTGTCCATCATTTCTTGTATATCCTCATGTTATTTTTGAACCCATATTTCGTGTCTTATGTGCTTCATGAGAGGGGGTGTTGGGGATTTAATTGTGAGTTGAGTGATTACAAGGAAAAGGAAGTCTTGGTGATAATATGCCATTTGGTTTGAGAAAAAAAAGGGAGAAAAGAAAAAGAAAATAAGATAGAGACCTCTCTTGTACCCAAGGAATTTAATGGGTAGGAAAAAGGAAAACAAAATCGAGAGAGGAGAAACGAAAAGGTGAAATAAAAAGGGTAAAAGGAAAAAAAAAAATTAGCCCAACAAGTAGACTCAAAAAGAGTGTCTAAGAAATGGTTTGGTAGAGACTTGAGGTGAAAGTAAGCGGGATGTGTGAAAAGTGGTTAGGGGGTGAGATGAAGCATGTTTGACACGTTTTATTTTATGAGCTTCGTGTTTTAAATCCTTTCCATGCCCTTTGCCTAGCCATACATTACAAGCCGAGTATAAGTCCTTTTTTATTCTTGATTGCCATGATTCCTCACGATTAGTGGAGATAGGATTAACTAGTAGCATATGAATCTCTAAGATCCGTGTAGTAGGGAAAAGAGGAAGCACACTAGTAAAGTGAACGAAGATGTGCTCGTTAAGGGAGTCGGTCTTTAATGTGAGTAGCAACTTGCTTATATGCATTCATCGGTTTATGTATTTTCTTGAACTTTGTTCGATCTTGTAGTGTGTAATTATGAGAAAGCCCTTATGAACCACAAGCACACTTTAACTCAGTCATCATCAATTTTTCGTAACCTTTTTGCATGCTGCATCTTTATTTTACCATGCTTGAATAAAGGAGGCCCGGACTCCTCCTATCGGGGTGAACCTCGGGGTTTAACCGGGACATATCTTACTGCTTTGTTAGTTTAATTTTCTCGGGGCGAGAAAAGCTTAAGTGTTGGGTGTTGATGTGGACATAAAATACATCTATTTTAGATGTCATTAGCCCACATTTATGCTCTTTTTAGTCCCGAGTTAATATGAAATGATGCATTTTACTCTCGTATTGTGTATTTGGTCTTGTTTCAGGGTTCATCAAGTTTTCGGAGCAAAAAGGGGCAATTCGAGAGTGAAACGGAGCGAAATTGGAAGTTGTACAAAAGCGCACCAGTTTGTTGCACGCCGTGCAACAAACTGGTGCACTCTGGACAGAGGAGTCAAGAATATGCACCATTTTCTTGCACGGCGTGAAAGAAACCGTGCAACTTAAGTGCACCAGAATCTTGCACGGCGTGCAAGCGACCGTGCAAGCGTCAAAAATGCGATTTCCAACTGCGTTTCCTATTTTTTATCAGAGTTAACCCGTCATATAAAAGGGAATTTAGGTCAGATTGAAGAGGATCACGAAATTGGAGAGAAAAATTCACTTTTGGAGAGAACTTGGAGAACTTGAAGAAGATCAAAGGAGAACTACTAGAATCACATTGAGGTTTTTGTAGTTTGGATTGTTTCTGAATATTTGTATTGCTATTTTCAGTTAATATGAGTATGATTGTTTCAATCCTTCTCTTGTGTTCTTATTCCTTTGTTATGAACTAAGTTTATATCGATCTAGGGCTAGGGGGAACGATGTGATGAATTGATTGATCATATTTAGGTCATATACTTATAAACTAATACTAGAAAAGTGTTTATTCATTTCCATTCGTAATGCTACATTGCCTTGATCACGTACATGTATGATTAAATCTTGTTAACCAACAATTGAGAAATGAGGTTAAAAAGAGGAAAAAGGAATTGGATAGCTCGGGTTTCAATCTAGGCTAGAATATGGCTAGACTGACACGAGTACAATAGCTATAGGTGTAAAACCTGAAAGTTAGAGGAATTCATAGATCGTAATGCTTTATGCCGCTCTACACCTAGATTAGAGATAATTAGGTGGACCGAGTGTATTAGGGTCCTAATACGATCGAGAGATGGTTAGGACTACTTAAAGAGAATTCCCGTTGCCCTTGAAATAGTATTAGTTATAAATGTATGCCAAATATCGTTAAGTTGTTCATCGCATTCGACCCCCCATTAATGTCCTAGATCGTCTTTTATCTCTGATTTACAATCCATTTGTGGTTTTGTGCTCTGTTTTCGGATCATTTATATATTCTCAGTACTTGCATGAATTTACATTTTACAAACCAAAACAAAACATCGTTATAGGAATAGCTTAACCATCGAATTAATTAACTAAAGTGCTTGCTTAATTGCTCCCTTGGGTACGATATCTCGGACTTAAAACCCGAATACTACTTGACGACCGGTACGCTTTCCGTACCATTCTAAGGGTTAAATCTCGGAGTGTCAGGCAGCGAAGGCATCAAAAAAGGGGACCGTCCTCACGGCCCAAATGACTGCCTACGCGGAGATGGAACGTACAAGACAGGAAGACAAGATAGAAAGGACCCGCATGATACACAAGTTAACCAAACAGTGGGAAGCAAACTTCTCCTTTTACAGGTCCATGGTGCAAACAGATACCTCCAACTTCACCGAAGAAGATTTGGAAGAGCACAAGTCGTGCAAGGCCCGAATGCGAAGAGTCTTGAATACCCTTGAAGGTGAACTTGAAGATCTTCGACAACAACAACCACCACCGGATGTCAACCCACCACAATGATTCTTCAACATGTATATTTTTTTGGTTGTATTAAAAGGAATGAATAAAAGTTCAAGTTCATTTTTATTCGTGTTAAATTTATTTCTTATTTTTTTTATTGTCATTAATTATTTTTTTCACATTTATTTATATTTTATATAATTTAAACGGTTTCTGATAAAGAATTAAATAAAACATCAAAATATCAATTAATTAACCACTCAGCATCCACTAAAAATAGTGAGTCTCACAATGAGCCTCTCATTGCAAAAAAACCATTATTCTGAGTCCCAAGTCCCACTATTTTGTCCAGTCAGCATACGAGACTCAGGACTTGGGACTCACTAAGGGCCTTTCCATTGTGCATGCTCTTACGTTCCTCGAGTGGATCGAGTCTCCGACTGTTGCGCTGACTAAGAGCGCTTAAGGAGCGTATGAGGATTGTTGTGTCATGTTTGAGGAGTTCAACACCTTGTCCCGTGGTCCTCTTCGATGGTTTCTCTTGGCAGGTCCGGTGAGTGCTTGCTCAGGAGTCGTCTTGGGGTTGCTTTACCTTGATGGGGTCCAGTGTACTCGTTCCGTGGTCGCAATTTGCGGCCGATCTGCCCGTTTTTGGGTGGAGGAGCATGGATCATTTAGCCTTCTTGGGGCAAGAGGACCCACCTGTGCGGTCTCCTGTGGTGCTGCTCACTAGTCCGATCAAGGTTGCCCGAATAGTCTCTTAAGGTACTGTTCGCTAGTCTGGTGGGCTTGTGGTTGTTGTGGTGGACCGGGGTGGGTGTTTTCTCTTGTTTTCTTTTTTTGCTTTTGTTCTTTGGGCCGAAATTTTGTTGGACTTTGTTCTGGTGGTTGTGGTTTCTATCCCAGGACCCACACTTTCTTTTTTATGCATTTATTTTTCTATGATAAAAAAACCTTTTCCTTCGTTCCTGATGTTGCTTTTAATCTGTTTTTGGTTTGTTGTAAGAACCGCCCCCGTTCGATCCTGTTCGAACCGGTGATTTTCGGTGAAAGTTGACTTTTCGCTGGAAAAGTCAACCGATGACTCCGGGAGTCATTCGGAACCCAAAAATATTAGCCGTCATTACAGTTAGCTTAGTTGGGTCGTTTCCTTCCAAACGTGTAAGTTTGAGAAAAAGTCAACTTTGGGTATAACTAGGCCTAATTCGAGGTTAAACCGTTTTAAATTAAAGTGCTGGAAATTAGTAAGGGCAAGGTGGCCCCCACATGGACACTTGTCCATGGTGGCTTGGAGGAGAAGAAATGGGCCTATAATGACCCATTTACCCTCACTTGTGCCAAAATAGAAGAAAAGGAGCAAGGGGGCCTTTTAGTCATTTCTACCTTAGGTTTAAGACCCCTTTCGGGTCATATTTCAGCTCATTCTTCTTGGTGTGGCCGAATTATACAAGGGAGAGAGAGAGAGCTTCCATTGAAGCTTGAAGAAGAAGCAAGGAGAAATGGAGCTCTTTTAGTGGTTTTTCTTCCCAAATCTTCTCCAAATCCACCTAATCTTCATCACCTCTTCATCCCCAAGGTAAGTAAGCTCTAACAATCTACTTTCAATCAATTTGGGGTTATGGGTTTCCATAGAAATTGCATGAACTAGTTGGGTTTTGAGTTATTTGTTGTTAGATGATTGTTTATGAGAAGAAAGTGGTTATTTTAAGTAGAAATCTTTTGGGTATTTGTTGTTTTTATGAAACCCATGGTGAGTAGTGAAGTATTGAGGTTTATGGGACTGATTTGGAGGTTTTTGGTTGGTAAAAATGGAGTTTTTGGGGTTTGATTTCCAGGAGAAGAAGCTGGAGGAAGAAGAAGGGCAGAGCTGTCAGACCCGTCACAGATCTGTGACGGGGACCGTGACGGCGTGCGTCACGGCTCCGTGATGGAGGCCGTGACGGCACACGTCACGGCTCCGTGACGTCACCCGTGACGGTGAGCATCACGGTTCCGTGATTTGAACCGTCACGGAGTCCGTCAAGGCTCCGTGACCCGATCCATGGTGGATCAGAATTGGGCCTTTTGGGCCCTTTTTAGTCGTTTTCGGGTTTTAGGAAGGTTATCTAAAACTAAACCTTTTGGGGATTAAATTTGGGTATTTTCTCTTTAAACCGCTTTGATTGTTTATCAGTTCTAGTATTAATTTATGATCCTAGACGTCGTTCCCGAGCACGGCGGAGGAGACTTCTAGGCGGCCCTCTTGACTAAGCGTTTGGATAGCATTTGAGGTAGGGAAGAGTAGTAATTACCGCTTTTAATTAATGAATGTTAATAGTATGCATATAGGACGTTAATAACCGGTAAAGTCTTAGCTTGCATATAGGATGTGATTAACTAGAATAACTGCTTTCAATTATGGGAATTGTCGTGCTGTAGATTCATATGTGGCCATGTCGGTCCTTAGGATTGTGTGTGCTGGTTGTGTTTGATTGTGGCTAGTAGTCCTTTAATGTCGATGTGTAGTATATTCCTTGGTTAACTTAAGAATTATGTTATGCTATTAGGATGTGATAAATGTGATATGAATTGTGGTCTCGTGATATGATTGGATGAATGAATGTGTTGTATGTGATATGAATAGTTGTGTTACGATACACCGATATGGGGTGCGCTTGGTAAGTTATGTTGGTAAGCTTTGGTGGTATTATAAGTTCAGTGTTGTAAGAATCGCCCCCGGTCGATCCTGGTCGAACCGGTGATTTTTGGCGAAGTTTGACTCTCGGCCGAAAAAGTCAACCGATGACTCCGGGAGTCATGCAGGACCTTTCCGGGACCCGAAAAGCTTAGCCATCGTTACAATTAGCTTAGTTAGGTCGTTTCCTTTCAACTGACTGTCCTTGTGAAAAATTCAACTTTCGGTCAACCGGAGACCATTTATCGACTAAGCCTACCTTAATTAATTGAGCTGGAAATAATTAAGGACAAAGTGGTCCCTATATGGACACTTGTCCATGTTAGCTTGGAAGAGAAGAAAAGGGTGCGAAATGACCCAAACACCCCTAAAACTAAGGCATGAAAGGCAAGGAAGCAAGAGGGGCATTTTGGACAATTCGATGGTAGGTTAAAGCCCTCATTTGGGTCACTTTTCAGCCATAACTTAGTGTTGGCCGAATTTCACCAAAGGGGAAAGAAGAAAGGGAGCTTTGGAAGCTTGAAGAAGAAGAAAGGAGAAAAAAATGGTGTCTTGAACCCATTCTCTACCCAAATCCTCCCAAAATCTCTTGTTCCTTCACCTATTCTCCATTCTCAAGGTAAATCCCCAACCCTTTTTCGTTTTTTATTATTATTTTGGTTCATGGGGTTTGAGGGGAAATGATGAACTTGGTTGAGGGTTTTAAGTTTGATGTTGGAGGTTGATTTTTGGAGATAAAAGGAAGTTAGATGATGTTTTTTTTTGGATTTGTGGAGTTTTGATGAAGACCCATGATAGGTGTTGAGTTATTGACGTCTATGGAACTGATTTGGGGGTTTGGGAAGGTCAAAAATGGAGTTTTGGAGTGTATTTTCGGGGAAGAAGAAGCTGGAGGAAGAAGAGGGTGTTACAAGCAGACCCGTCACGGATCCGTGACGGGGACCGTGACGGAGGACGTCACGGCTCCGTGAGGGAGACCGTGACGGCGCTAGTCACGGCTCCGTCAGGAGAACCGTGACGGCATAGACCACGGGTCAGTGACCCAAACCGTGACAGACCTGAAATGAGCCTTTTTGGCCCATTTTGTTGGATTTCGAGTAAGTAGGACGGTTATCTATAACCGAGTCCTTTTGGGATTAATTGGGAATGTTTTCCTCGTTAAATCATTTGTGAATTACTCTTGATTCGAGTGTTTAATTGTGATCCAAGACCTTAGACCCGAGCTTGACGGAGGGGGAGGCCTTTGGACCGCATGAGAAGACGAGGAGGAAGCTAGCCAGGTCGTCAGTCGCTAGGATTGGATTGCTTTCGAGGTAGGGAAGAGTAGTAAACTCCACTTTTAATTTAAAGAATGCTAATAGTATGCCTATATGATAATAATAACCGAAAGAGTCTAGTTTGCATATAGGATGTGATTCACTAGAATAACCGCTTTCAATTATGGGAATTGCCGTGCTGGTAGAATGGCCATTGTCGAGGCTTAGGATTGATTGTTGATTGTGCTTGATTGTAGTCTTTAGTCCTTAAACGTTGATGCATATTATCTTCCTTGATTACTTTAAGAGTCATAACATGCCTTACGAATTATGATGAATGTGATATGAATGGTTGTTTGTGATATGATTGGTTGGATGAATGTGATGAATGTAATAGTGAATGTTGACTTGTGTTATGATCGGGTGAGTGATAGACCGATGTGGTGTGTTCGGTAAGTATGTTGGTAAGCTATGACGATGCGACATGATTGGTGTGGTATGTTGAATTGTTATGGTTGGTATTGCGCGATGTGGTGTATTGTTGCTTGCCCCGATGCTTAGTGTTCAGGGAAGACATCTAGACCGAGGAGTATTCTGGTACGATGTATGTGGTTTCACCCCGATGCTTAGTGTTCCGGGAAGATATCCGACTGAGGTGTATGCCGGTCCGGTATGTTTATTATGTGGCTTTACCCCGATGCTTTGTGTTTCGGGAAGACATCCAGACCGATGGACATTCCGGTACGATGTATATTGTTTCACCCCGATGCTCTGTGTTCCGGGAAGACATCTAGACCGAGGGATATTCCAGTATGATGTATCCGTTTCACCCCGATGCTTTGTATTCCGGGAAGATATCCAGGCCGATGTGTGTTCCGGTACGATATATTCATTGAGTTGTGCGTGATGATTGAATTGTCTTGAATACTTGTCTTGTGCTTGTGTGTTCTGGATCCGTTTAACGTTTGCGGCGGTCTTGGTAGCATCATTGTTCCGTTGTTCGCATGTCTCGTCAATTCAATGCTTTATGGATCGGTTCTTGTGGTATGATTATCTTATATTTCGGTTGTCATGGGTACCTGTCTTGGGTTGTGTGGTATCGAATCTGAGTAACGTTCATAGTGGTCTTAGTAGTTTAATAGTACCGTTATTCGGGTGTTCCTTTAGTTGGATGCTCTCATCGCTATCATCATGTTCCTGTTGGTTTCTTTTTACATTATCAGTTTTTAGTAAGCTTTACTAATCGAGAATTTTGGTGTTGGAGTGAGAGTCCTTTTCCCTTTACTACTTTTTCCTACTGAGCGTAAGCTCACCCCCCTTTGTTTTACTGTTTTACAAGTTTCGTTGATGAGTTTGCTTAGAGGACGTCTCAGGGCTCGAGAGCTCATTGAGGGTCCGGGTTGTTTTACTTCTTAGAGACGTATTTCCAGTTTCAGATTAAACTTTGTCCTTACTTTATTTGGATATTGAATTTTGAACTCGGATTTTCAGAGTTTTATTCAGAGATTCTTGTTAATTAAATTTGTTTTATTGTTATTTATTTATCTTTCTAGTTCACGTCTCGAGTCGGTAAAAACCGGATTTGGGGCGTGACAGGTAGAATACGTTTGGTATGGTATTGTGCGGTGTGGCTTGTACCCCGTGCTACGGGAAGATACCCGATCGAGGTGTGTGCCAGTCCGGTATGTTTATTATGAGAGTTACCCCGATGCTGCGTTTCCGAGAAGACATCTAGACCGATGGTGTATTTCGGTATGATGTATTGTTTGTTTTACCCCGATGTGCGTTTCCGGGAAGACATCTCGACCGACGGTTTATTCCGGTATGATGTATGTTGTTTCACCCCGATGCTGTGTGTTCGGGAAGACATCTAGACCGATGGGTATTCCGGTATGATGTGTTGTTTCACCCCGATGCTGTGTGTCCAGGAAGACATCTAGACCGATGGTTATTCCGGTACGATGTATTGTTTCACCCCGATGCTGTGTGTCCAGGAAGACGTCTAGACCGAGGGTGTGTTCCGGTATGATGTATTGTTTCACCCCGATGCTGTGTGTCCGGGAAGATATCTAGACCGATGCCGTGTTCCGGTACAATATGTTGAGATGTGTGTGGCGATCGGAGTATCATGGTTATTTTATGTTCAGGTTTTTCCACGTTTGAGTGATGTCCGTCATGGTGGTAGCAGTATAATGTTTTGTTGTTTGTATGTTTCTTTAGCTTGGTTCTATTATCGGTAATGTTGTGTTTCTGTTGGTTTCTATTTGTCTTGTCAGTTATTAGTAAGTGTTATTGATCGAGTACTTATGGTGACGGGGCGGAAGTCCTTTCCCTTTACTACTCTTTCCTACTGAGCGAAAGCTCACCCCTTGTTTTACTGTTTTTACATGTTTTGATCGTGAGTCGGTTTAGAGGACGTCTCAGAGCTCGGGGGCTCATTGAGAGTCCAGGAATTTCGTATTTAGTGAAGACGTACTTTCTCTTTATGTACTAAACAATGTCTTTCTTTATTTGTATTTCGAGCGTTGACTCATGTTACTAGAATTGTTTGATTTAGAAGTAAATTTTGGAGTTTTATCTCGTTAAATTTACTTTTATTTTTAAGATTTATTATAATTATTATTTTACTTTAGTTCACGTCTCGAGTCCGGTCAAAACCGGATTTGGGGCGTGACATTTGTTGTCTCTTTTGGTTTGCGTCCGCACTTTCTAATTTATAATATCAATAAAGTTTACCATATGCTAAAAAACACAATTCTCGTTTTATTGTAAATCTTCATTCTTCACTTTTTTTTATCAACAAATCAAATATATAAATGAAACCTCTTCGGAGGAAGAAAAGGAGTAAAAAAAAAGTCTAGCTACATAACCCTAATAGCCAAGAGTATGCCACATGTACCTCAAAGCATGAAACCCGATCCGTTCAAAGGATCAAACCAACAACCCACTAAAGAAAACAAAATCGAGCACTAGCATGAAACCGTAGTCTCAAAAAAATCCCAAGAACGGGAGAATACATAGTTCAAGGTCTAAATACCCAACCTCAAGCGCAGCAAGCTGCGTCAAGCTGCTGAGTCGGAGGGAAGGGGGTGGAGCAGCGGGCATGCAGTGAAACGTGGCTGCAACGGTAACCTCGTTGCACCAGTGCGCTGCTGCAACGACTACTTCTTCCCTCGACCTCCAAAATTCAAATCGTACATTTAAACGAAGTGGTTTCTTCAGGATGTGTGAGATCGATCTCTAAGAAATTTGGTCGTCCTTTTACTGAATCTAGAATTTGATTAGGCGCGAGGTTGGAGCGGAGAGCTTCAGTGATGACTTTCATGGCAATCAGGCACGGCTCTGAGCACACACTTGTAAAGGTTCATTCCACTCCATTACCTCACATTATCTCTCTCGATGTCGTGTTGACAAGAATTGGCGAGTGTTGGTTGTTTTAAGTTCACATACACATTAATGATGCCTATACTCTTTGTTATCTAGGTGTTTTAAGTTTTTGTTTGATCTAATTTATTTGTTCCTTGGATAATTCAACAAGAAGGAACAAAAGAAACAATAGTGGCCTAACCAACAACTTTGACTGACTTGATTTAATATTTGCATAAACTATTAGGTATGAAATTGACCAATTACAGAAATAGGATGCATTGTCCATGGTAGATGTTTTTAGGGCAAATTCCACCTCAATACCCTAACTATCGTTTTATTTCACCTCAATACCCTAACTATTTTTCGTGGCACCTCAATACCCTAGAATGACATTTTGTGTCACTTTGATACCTACCGTCAATTTTCCATCAATTTTGGATGAAAAATGGTCATGTGTCAGGCACATGACCCCAATTTTTTAAAAAATACCAAAATTACCCTTAGGTACTTTAAAACCCTAATTTCATCACTACCCATTTCATTTCAGCTCAACCTCTATCACTACTGCCTCTCTCTCTCTCTCTTCCCTCTTCTCATCCATTACTCCCTCTCGTCCACCTCCCTCTCTTCCTCACCCCACTTCTTATTTCTCCTTTTATTCACATCACTTCTTTTTCCCCTTTTCTCTCTGATGCATGGTTCTATTTTTGGATTGAGGTTGAACCAGAAGCTTGGGGGTTTGGCGGCTAAGAGAGAAGGGAAGAGAGATGCGCGGATTCAGGCGAGTCCCACGACCCACGACTTGTCGGCATCGTCGGATGATGCTCATGAGTTTGTGTTCAAAACAAGATGATTTTTTTCTTCAGATCTGAATCTCCATTTGTTCATCTTCTTCAGATCTAAAACTCATCTTCCTCATATCATCTTGTAAAAGGAAGCTAATATTCCTTTTAGTTCATCTTCTTCAGATCTGGAGCTCCATTTGTTCATTTTAGTTTATCTTCTTCAGATCTAAAACTCATCTTCAGATTTAGTTAATTTTGTTGTTTTTCTAACATAATCTGTGAATTGATTTAGTTAATTTTGTTGTTTTTCTAACATAATCCGTGAATTGTTGGATTTGATTTTAAATACATCTAATTACTGAGGTATGGATTCTGTTTGTAGAACTACAATGGATAAAAATCTGTCCAGTCATATCCTGCTACGAGGAAGATGAGGTCCTATTCCTCTTTCATTTTTTATTAAATTAAAATCAGATTTGTAATGAAAAACAAACTATTTTAAAAAAAGAAAGTAAAAAGTAATGAAAATTAAAAATGATAAAAAGAAAAGATGATTTTGTATAAATCAAACTTATTTTTTATAATAAAAATTGTTTTTAAAAAAGTAAAATTGATTTTTTTCATTAATAAAACTGATTTTGAAAATAAAAAACTGCTTTTTTATAAATAAAACTGATTTTGAAAACAAAACATTGATTTTTAATAAATAAAACTGATTTTTATTAAAATTAAATTTATTAAAAATAAAAACTGATTTTTTTTTAAAAAAATAAAACAGATTAAAACTGATATTTAAAAAAAACTGATTTAAAAAAAACTGATTTTAAAAAAAACTGATTTAAAAAAACTGATTTAAAAAAATTAAAACTGATTCAAAAAAACTGATTTAAAAAAAAAACTGATCTTAAAAAAATTAAAACTGATTTATATAAAACTGATTTAAAAAATTAAAATTGATTTTTCAAAAATAAAATAAAAAATGTTTTTTATAAACTGATTTTATAAAATAAAAAATTAATATTTTAAAAGAAATTCTAATTTTTATAAAATAAAAAAATGTTTTTTTATAAAATAAATATAATGGCATAAAACTGATTTTTTTTAAAATGTTTAAATAAATATAAAAAAATGTTTTTTATAAAAAAATAAACTGATTTTTGAAATAAAATATAATTTTTATAAAACATAAAACTGATTTAAAAAAAATAAAGAAATAAAAAGAATTTTTGAAAACCAATGACATGTGTTTGAAAATTTGACTGTTGATGAGGGGTATTATGGACTTTTTAGGTGTTTGGATGGAAAAATGGATAGAAAGTTGACTGAAACTAACGGTAGGTACTAAAGTGACGGAAAATGCTATTCTAGGGTATTGAGGTGCCACGAAAAATAGTTAGGGTATTGAGGTGAAATAAAACGATAGTTAGGGTATTGAGGTGGAATTTGCCCATGTTTTTATTAACAGAGATTTGTTGCAATGACAGTATCAGCCAGAAAAAAATGGGGTAGATGATACAAGCTATATTTTTTTTGGACTTGTTCGTTGAGTCCAAGTCAGATTTTGAAAACTTCCTAGTCACTAATTTGGTTCTTGTTGAGTTCAAGTCAGATTTTGAAAACTACCAAGTCACCAATTTGTTTCTTGTTGAGTTCAAGTAAGATTTTGAGAAGTTCCAAATCACCAATTTGGTTTTTCAAAAGGGCCTTCTCTCACTCTCTAATTTCTACCTGTTAGAGATATATGTTATCTAGAGTTTGAATACAATCAAACTCTAAGATAATATAGTTTTGAATATTTTTGTATAGTTTGAATTCCATCTTAGTCTATCTGTAATTGATGTTATATACTAAACTAAATCAATAAAACAAGGCAAGGAATTAAACTCCAACATGGTATCAGACGCCTCTACCTATACCAATTAGTTCCATTTTTTTCACGTTTCCGCGACTTCTCCTCTTTATTTTCTGCGACTTCACCTGCAAATCGAAGCTCTGTTCCTGCGCAATTTTATTTGTTCCTGCAAGCAACTTCTCACCTTCATCAATGGCTGATCCTCGTAGCTATCCTGCTCTCACCGTTGCCAGCATCCGGAGTTCCATTCCCATCACTCTTGAGATGGACAAAGGTCAGTACTCTTCGTGTGCAGAACTTTTTAAGATACATTGTCGAGTATATCGAGTTTTGCATCATATTCTGCCGGAGATTGAGCCACCGTCGACTTCTCTGGTGCCTCCGACCACTCCTGCGATCTCCACTGGTTCCACGGAATCAACAGGGACAGCCGACTCTGCTGCCACAGACACGGTCGTCCCAGCTGCTACCACGGTCCCTGTTACGACCGATCAGTCAGCTGCCATTTCTTCCCCGACTGTCCCAGCTGATATATGGGATCGTCTGGATGCCACTGTGCTTCAGTGGATCTACGGTACTATTTCCAATGATTTATTGCAAACTATCATTCAACCTGACAGTACTGCAACTAGGGCTTGGAATACCCTTCGTCTTATTTTCCAGGACAATAAACACTCTCGCACTGTCTATTTGGAGCATCAATTCTCTGCTACTAAACTTGATGACTTTTCTAATGTTTCAGCTTTTTGTCAAGAATTGAAATCGGTTGCAGATCAGCTCTCTGACATTGGAGCTCATGTTTCGAATAATAGGCTTGTTCTTCAACTGGTTGCAGGTCTTTCTGAAGCCTATGACAATGTAGCTACTCTTATCCAGCAGAGTGATCCGCTCCCTCAATTTTATGAAGCTCGATCGAAGCTTATTCTGGAAGAGACTCGAAAATTGAAGCAAGCAGCTTCATGTCCTCATTCATCCTCTGCATTATTTGCTGGACAACCTGCCAAGGAGCAAAACGACAACTCACCTGTTCGTTCCCAGCAACGCAATCGCAATAACCAGCGTTGGAATCGTACTGGTCCGAGTGGAAATCGCAACTTGCGTGGGGCTGGTTGAACTGGGCCTCGGCCCACTTCCAATTCTCCTTCGCAGAGCTGGACCTCTTCGCAGCAGTGGTGCGCGCCTCAGTTCTGGCCTAGGCCATTTATATGGAGTGGGCCTCCTGCCTGGCCTGGCCAGCAACAGTAACATTGGGCAGGCCCGCCTCCTCCACCGTGTCCTTATCCTACAGGGCCATGGTCCCGCCCCACCCAAGCTGGACCGTAGGGAGTACTGGGCCCGCGTCCTCAGGGCAATTCTCAGGCCCACACGGCAGTACCCACAGATATTCAGGCAGCCATGGTGAATTTATCTGTTCAGCAACCACCAGACTCAACTTGGTATATGGACTCTGGTGCTTCCTCTCACCTGACTGCGAACTCAGGTACCTTAATATCTTATGTTAATTCGACCGTTCCTCATTCTGTTATAGTCGGTGATGGCAATCAAATTCCTATTCGTGGTTATGGTAATGCATCTTCATTTCCCACCCATCCTAATTATATATTACATGACGTTATCCATGCACCCAAAATAGTTAAGAACCTAGTTTCTATGCGCCGATTTGTTACTGATAATAATGCCTCGATAGAATTTGACCCCTTTGGTTTTTCTGTGAAGGATTTTCCGAAGGGACGTCTGGTTTTGAGATGCAATAGCACATGCCATTTGTATCCAGTCACTTCGCCGGTTTCCCCCACTTCGTTTTTTACTTCGTCTGCATTTGCTGCTTTGTCTACAGACATTTGGCATTCCCGGTTCGGACATCCAGGAGCACCAATATTTGATTCTCTTCGTCGTTCGAGTATTATTTCATGTAATACGAACAATTTTAATTCAGTTTTTCAGTCATGTATTTTTGGAAAACAAGTTAAACTACCATTTCAGTCATATTTATCGTTTACTTGCGCTCCTTTTGATATTGTGCATGCTGACTTATGGACATCTCCCATTCTGAGCTTTTCTGGTCACAAATATTATTTAGTGTTACTTGACGATTACACTAACTTTTGGACTTTTCCTATGAGCAAGAAATCTCAGGCTTTCTCTATTTTCTCTATTTTCAATAAATATGTGTCTACTCAATTTGGTTGTGCAATTAAAAGTTTTCAGTGCGACAATGGCAAGGAGTTTGATAACTCCTCTTATCACGATTTCTGCGCTTCGTCCGACATGGTCTTTCGGTTTTATTGTCCTCAAACTTCACCTCAAAATGGCCGGGCCGAGCGCAAAATCCGCAGTATTAATAATATGGTTCGTACACTACTTTTACATGCATCTGTTCCATCATACTTTTGGCATCACGCCCTGTCAATGACTACATATTTATTGAACATTCTACCTTATAAATTACTTCATTTCTCTTCACCCACAATGCTTTTATACAAACGTGCTCCGTCATTTTCTTATCTTCGCATTTTTGGGTGCCTTGTTTTCCCCTTCTTCCTACACTTCATAAATTACAGGCTCGCTCCACTCCTTGTGTGTTTCTTGGTTATCCTCCTAACCATCGGGGGTATATTTGTTACAAATTACATAATAACAAATTAATGATATCGAGGCATGTTATCTTTGATGAATTGGTGTTTCCTTTCTCATCCTCTAACTCTGCAGACTCACCATCCTATGATTTCTTGTTAGCCTCTCCATCTCTTACCAGGCCTGCGGATCTGCTACTAGCTCCACCTGAGCCCATCCAACCCGTATCTGGACCTTCCAGCCGTAGCCCACCCAGCAGCTCGTCCGGGTCCACACACAGCCCACACGCACCGAGTCCTCCTGCATATCCCCTGGGCCTCGACCCATCTTCTCCACATTCACCAGGACCCGGTCACCCTACTCCCAGCTCACCCGAGCCAAGCTTCTCACCCGGACCCAGCTATTCACCTGATGGCTCATCACACTCCAGCTCTTCTCCTTCCAGCCCATCCGGACCCAGCTCCTCTCCCGGCGGCCCACCCCAGCTCATCCGATGATCACCCGAGGCAGGTTTGGAATTACTAAAGCAAAATTGATTTTTAACCTCTCGGCTTCATCTTCTACCTCTATTTCTCCCATTCCCCGTAATCCTAAAGATGCACTTACCGACCCGAATTGGAAACTGGCTATGTTAGATGTGTATAATGCTTTGATTAATAATAAGACTTGAGTTCTGGTTCCGCGTCCTGTGGGGGTAAATATCATTCGGTCTATGTGGATTTTTCGCCACAAAACTCGGTCTGATGGTTCTTTTGAGCGCTATAAGGCTCGTCTTGTGGGTGATGGCAGTTCTCAACAAGTTGGAGTGGACTGTGATGAGACGTTCAACCCCGTAGTCAAGCCCTCGACTATTCGCAAAGTCTTGAGTCTAGCAGTATCTCGCTCATGGTCTATTCATCAGCTCGATGTCAAGAACGCTTTTCTGCACGACAATCTTCATGACACAGTGTACATGCATCAGCCGCTCGGTTTTCGGAGTTCCACTCATCCCGATCATGTCTGTGTGTTACACAGCTCCCTCTACGATCTCAAGCAGGCTCCTCGGGCTTGGTATCAGCGTTTCACTGACTTTGTCTCATCTATTGGTTTTTGTCACAACATATATGATCATTCTTAATTCATCTTCCGGCAAGGGTCTGACACTGCTTACATTTTGCTATATGTGGACGATATCATACTCATCTCCTCCAGTGATGTGCTTCGTCTATCTATTATGTCTCACCTTAACTCGGAATTTGCTATGAAGGATCTTGGCCCTCTTTTGTACTTTCTTGGGATAGCAATCACACGCCACCCCGGTGGAATGTTCCTCTCTCAGCAAAAGTACGCTGATGACATCATTGCTCGTGCTGGTATGACTTCTTGCTCTCCCTCCGCTACACCAGTTGCCACCCAGGGAAAGCTCAACTCTTCTGATAGCCCGATATTTGAGGATCCCACTCTGTACCGTAGTCTTGCGGGGGCGCTTCAGTATCTTACATTCACTCGCCCAGACATCTCTCATGTAGTGCAGCATATTTGCTTACATATGCATGATCCTCATACCCGTCATATGGCTGCGCTAAAGCGCATCATTCGATATGTGCAAGGCATGCGTCACCTTGGGCTTCATATTTACTCCTCTTCGGCGTCCAACCTGGTCGCCTACACAGATGCTGATTGGGCCGGGTGTCCGGATACTCGTCGCTCTACCTCTGGTTTCTGTGTGTTCTTAGGTGACAACCTCGTTTCCTGGTCGTCCAAACGCCAGCCGACGTTGTCTCGCTCTAGCACAGAGGCCAAGTATCGCGGAGTTGCCAATGTGGTGTCCGATTCTTGCTGGCTGCGTAATCTTTTACTTGAGCTCCACTGTCCTGTCTCTCGGGCCACTCTAGTATACTGTGATAATGTCAGCGCGATCTATTTGTCGTGTAATCCGGTGCAACACCAACGCACCAAACACATAGAGCTTGACATTCACTTTGTTCGGGAGAAGGTTGCCAAAGGGCAAGTACGGGTTCTGCATGTCCCGTCTCGCTCCCAGATTGCTGATATTTTCACAAAGGGATTGCCCAAAGTACTGTTCCTCGACTTCAGATCCAGTTTGAACGTCCGTGATCCTCCCGCTCAGACTGCAGGGGCGTGTTAGAGAGATATGTTATCTAGAGTTTGAATACAATCAAACTCTAAGATAATATAGTTTTGAATATTTTTGT
This sequence comes from Erodium maritimum, assembly GCA_963921825.1. Lineage (NCBI taxonomy): Eukaryota > Viridiplantae > Streptophyta > Magnoliopsida > Geraniales > Geraniaceae > Erodium > Erodium maritimum. Next base: position 117,573,092 of record OY997588.1, read on the forward strand.
ATAGTTTGAATTCCATCTTAGCCTATCTGTAATTGATGTTATATACTAACCTAAATCAATAAAACAAGGCAAGGAATTAAACTCCAACACTACCATTCCCCCAGACTGTTTCATCTCTCTTGGGCTTGCAACTGCTCAGCACAGATAAGGTTAAAGAATTCTTGCCCTTCATTCTTAATTTGCTTCTCAATTACTATTTGTTACTTGTTGATCTGGTTTTTGAAGAAGCTCACTCTGATCTTTTACTAGTTCTAATACCATATTAGAGGATCAACTCAACTAACAGCTAAAGTTATAGTTCAAGACTCAATTATAATAAGGGTTGTGTAAAGAAAACATAATAAGAGCCTTATTAAGAACATATAGAACAACGGAGAAAAATCAATACTATTTAAACTCGTGTCCGCCAGGGTGTACATGAGGAATCTGGCTCTCATACCATATCACAAGACCAACTCAACTGGAACTCAAACTAATAATTGAATGCCTAATTATTGTTTTATTTTGTACAGTCACCGTCATTATGGAGAAAAATTGTGTATTGATTGAGTAGCACTGGATTCAGAAGTTTTTTTTTTTTAAAGTTAAGGGAGTTTATTTGGTATTCTCCATTTTCTGTACTCTTTCTAATTTGTATGGGGCTAAACTGATATTGATACTTTCGTTGTTTCGTTCTGAGAATGTTCTACTGTAGTGGTAGTTTCTGTTGTTAGTTGGTCACATAGCCTCTGGGCAGTGTTATGTAAATAAATAACCTTCTATAATAATGCTCAACAGTACAACTGTAAGATTTCTGGGGGCAGAATATAAGACATCGGTTTTTATGGTAATTAATCCATAAAAACCATTAAGCCTGTTTTGGGGTTGATCATCCATAATTTTGAGATCAAATTAAGATTGTGCAACTAAAGTAGAAGTAGAGATCATCCAGAATTTGCTTAACCCAGGTTTCTGCAAAGACTGGACTTACTGTTTTGCATGTTAAAAGTGGTATTGCTGATTTTGGTGGCCCTCAAATATACCGTGCAGTTAATTGGCAACACTCCAATGGTATACCTCAACAATATTGTTGATGGTTGTGTAGCTCAAATAGCTGCCAAGCTAGAGATGATGGAACCTTGTTGTAGCATTAAAGACATGTATACTCACATATTGCATACATTTAGCAATTACTGCACTAGTTCGACTTATGACTTTCTAAATTTCTTGGTCTGGTTTTCAATTCTTCGTGTTAAGGATTGCTTATAACATGATCAAAGATGCAGAGGATAAGGGCCTGATTACTCCGGGGAAGGTCAGTCATAAAATTTGCTACTTTAGATAGTACCAATTACGCATTTTTGTTTGAGATCTATCCGTATAGATTCTTATATTATTGTTAAAGTGAAAGTATACTTGTCATAGACTTAATAAGTTTGATTATCGCCACATTTGGCCTAATTATTGTTACTGACAAACTTCACTTATTGGTAAAGACTGTTCTCATTGAGCTAACCAGTGGTAACACGGGCATTGGGTTGGCATGCCTTGCAGTAGTCAAGAATTACAAACTTATACTTATCATGCCAGCTTCAATGAGTCTTGAGAGAAGAATTGTTCTTTGAGCTTTTGGAGCTCAATTGTATATCACAGACCCAGCCGAGGGACTTGATGGATTTTTTCACAAGGCCGAAGAGGTACTTAATAGCACACCTAATGGTTACATGCTTCGACAATTCGAAAATCCAGCCAACCCAGAGGTAATTTATGCACTCATGTATAATAGTTGTCCAGGGGTAAGTACTTAATAGTGCGTTAACATCTGTTGTAGATCCACTATGAACCCACTGGCCCAGAGATCCGGAAGCATTCAGGAGGAAAAGTTGACGCCTTTGTTTCAGGAATAGGGACTGGGGGTACTGTGACTGGAGTAGGGAAGTTCCTCAAGGAGAAAAACACTGAAATTAAGGTTGGTCATTTGGTTTATGTGTAAATTTCTACTGTTGGCTTTTGTAAATTGAGTTTGCAAGATCCTGTTTAGTTTCTTCCATGTCTTGTTATTTTCATCAGGTTTATGGTGTAGAACCAGCTGAAAGTGTTGTGCTCAGTAGAGGATAGCCCGGTGAGTTCACAACTGTACGGACCGCTCCTGGTCAACGCCGGTCAAGCGGCGGAAAAATAGAAAAAAAATTAAAATTTTGGCACAGACACCTAAATGAACCTAAAATTGACCCTGAGGGTCATATCGGACTTAAGTTGACCCCGATATCGACCCAAGTGAGTTCTGGGTGACTCAGGGAAACTTTTTGACCAATTTGGGAAAAGTTGACTTTTTACCGAAAAAGTCAACCGAGCGACGTTTTGGTCCGTTCGAGGCCCGATTTGGATCCAAAAAGCTTATCCGTCATTACATCGGTCTTAGTTGGGCCGTTTCCTTGTAGCACGCGAAATTTCATAAATTCTTGGAAAATGGGCCCGAAGGGGCCCGAGACGACCGAATTTCGCGAATCTGACTGAAAAATATCTACAAAGATATTTTTCCAACTAGTGGGACCCACATGACACTTTTCATGAAAGTGGTGGAAGGGAGTTTTAAGGGACAAGATTACCCTTAATTAAAGGGATAAAGGTGGGGGCTTTTTGGTCATTTTAAGGGGTTTTGAATTTATAACAAAATAAAGGGAATGGTTGGGAGGAGATACACGACAATTCAGATCAAAAAAGAGAGAAATAGAGAGAGAAGGGGAAGGAGAGAAAGAAGAGAAAAGCTTGGGTTTTTGGAGATTGTGGACGATCCGACCGTTGGATCGTGTTTCTTCTTGCATAATCGAGCTCCTCTCATCGTTGCCTGCGGTAAGAACCCGAAACTTTCTCGTTTTGACGTGTTTGAATTCTAGGGTTTGAGTTTAAATAGGTTAAATAAGGTTGGTAAAAGGATTGGAGTTCGTTAGGAACGTTTTGGGGCGAAAAGGGGCGTTTTCCGGTGTGGCCGTGTGGGGCCCACTTGGCCGGGCCTCGGGTTTTTCGTGTTCGGGTGGTCTTTGATGATCCCCGAGTCGATAATTCACACCCGGAACGAATTATGGAATTAATTTGTGAGAATTCGGAAGTTTGAGTTAGAAACTTTAAACGCAGAATTAAATCGCTCGGGTGTCAGAAAGTGATTCCGTCGATTGCGTTGGAACACGTGAATTATTTTAGGGTTTTAGAAACGAAAATGGTAATTTTTCGGAGCCCCGGAGGGCGTTTTTCCGATCCCGGGCAGATTCGCCGAGCCGGGCGAATCGGGCTTTTCCGGACCCTTTGTTGACAATGTCGAGTAATTGGGACGTTTGGGAATGACCGACATTGTCGGGGTTGCGTTTGGGCGTCAATTTCATTAAAATTAAGCTTTGCCTGCGTACTTAAAAAGTGTGTTAATTGTGATCATTGTAGACCGTGTCGCCGACCGTGGAAAGAGGAGGCTAAGCGGGTAATCTGGAGCATTGCCGGAGCGCGAGCATCAGATTTGACACGCTTCAAGAGGTAGGAAAAAGTATCCGGATATCGGCCTTGACTAGGGAAAGTTATCAATAGAATTGCATGTGACACTTGGTGGCGTCGTAGGTTGAGTGAACCTGTCGAATAATAGAATTGCATGTGACACTTGGTGGCGTCGTGGGTTGAGTGAACCTGTCGAATAATAGAATTGCATGTGACACTTGGTGATGTCGTAGGTTGGGTGAACCTGTCGAACAATAGAAATGTATGTGGCACTTGGTGGTGTCGTAGGGTTAATGAACTGATTGTGGTTGTGTGTGGCCATGAGTGCCTGTGGGGCGTTAAACATGTATGGTTGTTGACTGACTTGCTGAGTGGTAGCTAGTCATTATGTTATTTTTGCTGGTTGTTGAGTATTCATGTGATTTGTGTGATTGGCGTGGAGGTTGGCCCGCCTATCGATTTGCCATCGATAAGGGGTGCCACGGTATGGCCATGAGTGCCCGTGGGGCGTTAAACCGGTATGGTTGTAGACTGACTTGCTGAGTGGTAGTTAGTCGTGTTGTCAATTTTGCTATTGCGGAGTATTGTGTGATATTTGGTTGTGACTGTGATTGTTCTGGTGATATTTGTTTGAGCTGTGCCCGAGAGGTGTGTCGTACCTTCCAATGTGCGGTCGGTAAAGTGCTGAGGGCTGAGGTTCCCGTCAGGTGCGTCGTACCTTCCGGCGCGTGATTGGTAAAGTGCTGAGGCTTGAGCTGTGCCCGAGAGGTGTGTCGTACCTTCCAATGCGCGGTTGGTAAAGTGCTGAGGGTTGTGGTTCCCGTCAGGTGCGTCGTACCTTCCGACGCGTGATTGGTAAAGTGCTGAGGCTGGAATTATGCCCGAAGGGTGTCTCGTAGCCTACGATGCGCGGTCGGTAAAGTGCTGAGGGCTGTGGTTCCCGTTAGGTGCGTCGTACCTTCCGACGCGTGATCGGTAAAGTGCTGAGGCTTGTGGTTGTGGTTTGCGATCCTTTTTTATCTTGGCTGGTGTGCGATCCTTTGTGATCTTGGCTAGTGTGCGATCCTTTGTGATCTTGGGTGTTGTGTGATCGGTTGGCTTTGTGTGACCCTGCGTGATTTTGATTACTATTGCGTGTGTTATTGAGGTCGTGACTGCTGGATCGGGTCTACTTTACGCGAGCGGGTTGTTCGAGTTTTCCCTCACGTGAACGGGTGGTTTGAGTTTTCCCTCACGTGAGTGGGTTGTTTGAGGTTTCCCCTATGTGATCGAGTAGTTGGGGTATCGATATCGTGAGCAATAGTGTTTGCTTAGTTGAGAACGTGATCTCCCTTTTGAGGTTTCCCTTATGTGATCGGGTAATTGGGGCGTTGATATGGTGAGCAATAGTGTTTGCTTAGTTGAGAACGTGATCCCTGTTTTGAGGTTTCCCTTATGTGATCGGGTAATTGAGGTGTTGATATGGTGAGCAATAGTGTTTGCTTGGTTGAGAACGTGATCCCCGTTTTGAGGTTTCCCCTACGTGATCGGGTAATTGGGGTGGTGATATGGTGAGCAAGATGGTTTGCTTAGTTGAGAGTATTACCCCCATTCGAGGTTTCCCTTACGTGAGCGAGTATTTGAGGTATAGATATCGTGAGCAGTTGTGACGGTTTGGTATCAGGTCTTGAGGTAGTTGTTGCCTGTTTAGATTGGTAAGTTGTTGATGCTTTACTAGTATGCCATAATCGAACGGGTATCCGTGGAGGTGAGCGGAACGCTCATCCCCTTTACTACTTTTCTCGCATGCCTTTGAGGTAGGGACGAGTAGCGAATACTGGTTTGGTTACGGAAAGTTACAAGTAAGTGCACATGGGATCGTGTGCGGGTTGTGTTTTACCTTATCGGTGTGACTAATGGAATGGTTGTTCGGTCTCTGATTTGGGGTCTACATTAGTGTCCGGGCTTTTAGATGGTTGGGAAGTTTTTCACAGTTGTATTGCGTGACCGTCAGTCTCATTTGTGTTTTTGGGGTAGTAGTCCCCGGGGTTGTTGTTGTTGCCGGTGTTCCCGGCATTTCTGTTGGTATGCCGTGGTCAATCCGGTATCCGTGGCGGTGAGCGAAGTGCTCACCCCCTGCTGCTTTTCCTACAAGTACTGGTCGTGAGGCGGACTAGGAGAACCCTCGAAGCTTGAAGAGCTGGGAGCGGAAGTCCGGGTCTTTGGGTAGTTAGTGACGTACATTGTAGCTCGTGTTGTTCATTGTTTTGAACGCTTTTTCCGCTGTAAAAATATTGTTTTGTTTAACGTACGTGGCAATTTTAAAAAGGTTTATTAAAAATGTTTGAAAATTATTTTACTGTTTCACCGTTCGTGTTCCGGGTTCGGTCATACCGAATTTGGGGCGTGACAACAACCCCCTGTTCTTGTATGCTTTCAGTCAGTTGTATTGGTTCTTTAATATGGTATCAGAGGTTTGGCATAGGATCACAGTCACAAGTTCAAATCTCAAGTCCTCCAAGAAACATGTACACATTGGGGCACCTAAGGGAATGTCCTACACTCAAGAGCAGAATCCCCAATATGCTTATCAAGAGGTCACTAAATCCACAATCTTCCGATGTGGGACACCTGAACACCTCTCAATGGGTTATCCTCAAATCTCTTATAAGCCCCAATGTCTGTTGGATCTTAAGTCTCTATCATATAGCTCTTGAGTCATTTGGGGAATATCACTGAAAAATTACAATGTAAAGGCTTTCATTTGAGATGGGTAGTGTTCTCATATATATGCTCTTAGTTTGACATATTGCATGTCTGTTTGGTTGAAGGGTTTCATTTGATTCAAGGAATTGGTGGTGGTTTCATCCCTCCAGTCCTGGAGGTTGCTATCCTTGACGAAGTTGTCCAAGCAAGCACCATTTTTTGGAACATATATGCAGAACTGATGAATTAAGGGAAAAAAATTACACAATGCAAACAATTGAAAACTGGAAAGAACCAACTGGTTGGACGTGCAGAAGCCGATCAACAGATGTGTGGTAAACTATCAGCACTTCGCAGCACAAACTATCAGCACTTCACAGCACAAACTATCAGCAGCTGATTGCACAAACTATCAGTGGTTGGATGGTAAGCTATCAGCTGTGGCGTGGCACATGACCACTGACTTGAAAGCAATATTCCCGAGTGACCGAGGTGGCGATCAACAGCGGTTGCTCCCCAAGGTTACACAGCTCTACCCAACAGCGCGCCCACTCCCTCTACTGGATGTGGACTCAGCAGAACAGTATCAGAACAAGGGTGTAGCAAAAACGAAAGAGGAAAGAGGGAAATCGAGTATAGTATTGGCTCTGTTTTTGGTTGGAGAACATAGTCCACAAATGAGAACAAAACCAACTATTTATAGGTTCGAAAGGTGCAGGGGTATAAAGGTAAAAACCCAAACGTAATAAGTGCAGTCATTAACCCATTGTTTTAATTCAGAATCAAAACTGAAAAACGTTACAACTTATTTAAATTCAAAAAGATTTGAATTTCAGAAAAACTTTTACCAAAAAATTAATTCTTGCCCGGCCCACAGGGGCTCCACCCGAACCCGGACGGCGGCAGCGGGCGCGAGGCCCATTCCGGCCCAGCCTGCATAGGGATCCCAAGAGCTTGTTGAGAAAGGATAATGGGGGTGAGTTTATTAACTCAACCAACTCCCCCTTTGTTTCCGATGTGGTACCCAAAGTAAAAAAGCAAAAGGCTTTTGACAGCCACTTTTCCAACACCATTTTAGCCTGCTTTTTAGTTTATTTGCTGTCTAGACTCTAGTGTGTGTGATGTGCTTGTGATAGAGTTTGGAGGACTTTAACTAGATTATTAAGTTTAGACTCATCCTTTCTTTGTTTCTCTTCGCATTGATTATTATGGACGGTACTAGAGGAATTATATTATTTAGCATTTTTTGTTTGTTTCAGGAATCAAGTGAGGAAGCCATTGAATCTTTTTTTTTTATCAGAGAGAATTACAGGGAAATCCTATTTTAGCCTAATCTAACCCACCATCCAACACCCACATTTACTCTCAAGTAAGTTTAATCACCGGGTTTCGAACCTATGACCTCAAGAAGAGGTAAATGTGAAGAGGTATTCACCACTAGACTTCTTGCCTTGAAAGAAGGACTGTTGGCATATTTAGATTAGTCTGAAATATAATTCAAGGGTTTCTCATGAAGAAATATATTTGTTTTCCTCTTGTGATGCTCACTGTGGAAATTATTTTTATTTGCAGGTAGGGATATCATTTGGCGCTGCTGCAATAAAGTTAGCAAAGAGAAAGAGAAAATATTGGGAAGCTAATTGTTGTAAGATCTCTTTACCAATGGCTTGCCTCCTTAAACCATATTGACTTATTATTATTGCCAATTCCATGCAGGTGATTTTCCCTAGCGCTAGAGACCGATATCTCTCATCTGCATTCTTCAACTCCATCCGGGAAGAGGTACAAAACATCAAGTTTAACTAACACATGTTCCGATAAATTGGGGAAGTATAAGCCGGCCCCTTGAATGGCGTTTTAGGTAAAAATATTAAAATAAGGTCTTTTTAATAAAGTAATAAAAAGATACAATATTTCGATAACTTTGTGAATGACACGGTGATGGTTTTGTTTGAAGTTTCTTACGTGCAACCACTTAGTTTCATGTTCTTTTTATCATCAATATAAATTTAAATTAAAATATCTCATAAGGTAAAAGAGGATTACAAGATGGTTTAACTATAGATCTGAAAGTGAAACCAATGAACAAGAAATAAACTCGAGCGCTGACATGACATCTTAGCCTCATGCTAATCCCATCTAGGAAAAACAATAATAAAAGGATCTAAACATACACATGTGAAAGCAACAAGTGAAACCAACAACCACAGATAGCAACCAACAAGGTCTAATAACCAGATTGTACAAACTTGAAGAACATGAAAAAACAAGAGAGGTCTAATACCTTAATTTTTCGACCAAGAAGCTCAGACCGATAAATGAAAAAGACTTAATACCTATATTTTCCAACCATTAAGAGCTAAGAGCACGACGACCCAAGGTAAAGTAGGCCCATAACACGGAAAAATCTAAGTCGCAGACATCATCTCAATGTCAACTCGATTGCGGACGAAGGAGCTCGAACTCAGTCCTTCGAACCCCAATTCCGGCGTACACCAAGAAAAGCCCCAAAGGGGGAGGACCGGTATTTCTACCAAGTACGAGCACAGACTTCCAAGCACACAACAGCAAGACATCACTTCCGGGGATCCGAGGTTGGAATTCGAGTTGAGCGTTCCAAAATCGTGACCGGTAACCCCTCGCCGACCAACACCAAGCGAGGACCCTTAGGGGAACGCTTGTAGTTAAACCGAGTATGAACCAACCCGAACCCGGAAATATATGACACCAAAGCCAACAGAGAAGCGCAACGCCAGGACCGAGCTTCTAACCAATGCGCTCCAGCAAGTAGGGAGTAGAAAGTCATCACTTCCGGGGATCCGAGGCTGGAACTCGAGCTGAGCATTCCGAAACCGTGACCGATAACCCCTCGCCGGCCAACACCAAGCGAGGACCCTAAAGGGAAGGCCATAGCTATTCTAAGCACGAGCCATCGAAAAATCGGATATATCTAACACCAAAGTCTGCAGAGAAGCGGAACGCCACCATCGAGCTTCCGACCAACACGCTCCAACAGACCACACCAAGACGAACATCGAGCTACAGTAGTAGGGGATCGAAACTAATCAAAATAGAATATAACTCGGTCCAGATCGAAGTTGAGGCAAAGCCGACCACCTTACTAGAGCCACAACCGACCAGATTCAGACAGCAAAGGCCAGATCCAGAGGAGGACAAAGCAACCCCCATTAGGTTTATAGCACCTGCGGACTCCAGCCACACCCGGGAACACCAAAACTCCACCAACGAGCACAAGATATGAGCTTCGAAGACCCCACAAAACACCGAAACGATAAGGAAGAAGAACAGACTGCCTGCGACTACCTACGATCGTCTTAGGATGCCTTTCAATCACTGGTAAACAAACTGAAGACCCTTAAATAAACGGTCACCCATAGTGCCAGAACATCGCCATAGCCGAGATACAGCACCCGACCCAGAGAATTGCACCGGAATGACCGAGAGGCCGGAGCTAAGGATGAAAACCTTGTTGAGCGAGGACGAAGAACAAGAACTCTATGTCTCTACGCTAAGGATCTCTGTGCAGGTCTGAGCGGATTCGAGTAAGGACGACTTCGAGTAGGTCCGAGTATATCAAATAGGGACGGCTCCAAACATGTCAGAGCAGGGACGGCTCCGAAAGAGAAATGGCGAACTTGAGAGGGGAAAAGAGGGGAAATAAGGAGGAGGGGAAGAGAAGTTCACCACCGACGATATCTATGGTTAGAGGCCGAAGCGCCACCAATGAAGAAAGGTGCAAGGTGAAATGAGGTTAATATAGTGACAACTAGATTTAGCCAAAGTAGAGAGAGTTTTTCACTTAGTTCCATGTTTTCAATACTATATATATTTTTTTGTATGGTACATTCTCATATGCTAAAACAATCATGGGAAGAGTCAATGAACAAACTATTATTGAGGTACGTTGTTAGAGTATGACTAAAAAATTTGATTTTTCCTATCATATCATCGTTATTATACTTGGTAATAACAATCAATATGGGTTCTTCAAACTTGTCGTTTCTAGACGTGAACTTTAGCTGCCACCTCTCACCACCAGCAAATCCAAGGCCTCCAACCTTGGCCGACGCTGGTGGTGACCTGACACCCTCTCTCTCTTTCCACCTTCTTCTTCTTCTCCTCCTCCTTTCTATCTTCTCTAAAACGCTATGAAGATTCGCTCCCCAATCTCAAACCTTAGTCATTCTTCAAACCCCGCCTCCTCCTCTTCTAGACCTCGTCGGTGACGATCGTGGTCGGTACCGGTGCTGGGCTCTTTTGTTCACCTTCCCCCTTCTCTCTTCTTCTTTTTCCCCTCCTCGACCTCCTATGCTCCCCATTTCTTCTCCACTCTCCTCTCTTTTAAATCTGACCCCCTCATTTTAGGCCATGACCATCGTCGCTATCTGTGAGGCCTGGGGTTGTGGCTTGTTGCCCCGGCCTTCCTTCGCCGCTATGCTCCCGTGGTAGCTCTCTACTTCTACTTTGGTCAGACTTTCGCCCTCCACTTTATCGCAACCACGATTATGCTTCGACTGAGGTTGTTCCGTATTTTCAGGTTGGATCGGGTTTGTGGGTGAAGTGACGAGGGTGTGTTGTGGTGCAGGGTTCCCTCCCCTTTTTCTACTATTCTCCGGCCATCCCTTATCGCCAGCGAAGTGATTTGGTTCTAAAAGTGGGACTTGTTTCTAGGCTTTCAAAGTTTAGACCAGAGTTGCTCCAGATCGCTCTCTGGTTATTGAGGGCTCGTGTTGGTGCTATTGGTTGATGTTGTTGGTGTGCTCTCCTCCAATATTCTTCTCAATCTTGGGTGTTGGTGTCGTTTCAGATAAGAGTGGGAGGTCTTTCACCATCTTTTGATGAAGATTGGTGCAGATCTGCTTTTAATTTTTCTCCTGTTGCTGGGGTGAATGGATGAAGTTGGTGGCCTTCAGATCCGCTCGTGGGAGGCTTTTTTTATTGAGATTGTCGCGAATCTCTTCTAACTTTGGTTCGCTGGTGAAGTTCTCGGCACCACCTTGGTCGATCGCCCTACATCGGCAGCACGTAACTATGCCGAGTTTGGGATTGACTCGTGCTCAGTATTACTACAAGCGTCCTCTTTGGTGTTGGCCGGTGAGGGATTACCAATTTTGGTAACAGATCGCTCAGCTCGAGTTTTAGTCTCGGGCCCTGGATTGTGGCTAGTTCTGGTGTGGCAGATCCTTCCTCTTTGTCTCGGTGTGTCACCGATGAATCGGCTCAGTTCCAGCGTGGGACGCATTTCTCGACTTCTATTGTAGATAGTTGTGGTTCTGCTCGTGTAGTACTACTTTTTTAGCTATTGTGGTGTTGGCCCCAGCACGACGGTGCTTTGCTCAGGTGCCGCTCCTTTTCGGTAGAGGATTATTTGATCTCCTTATCTTTTGTTTAAGTGTTGTTATGCCCCTTACTGTCCTTGTTTCATTGTTGATTGGTTTCAATGGTTTCCTTTCACCTCGGGTGTTAAGGACTCGCCGATTTACATGTGTTGGCCACCGGCGAGTGGTTTGGGCGATTAAGCCTATTGGTTGATTCCTTTAGCTTCGATTTAGGGTTTAGTGAATTTGGTGGGTTTTGCCCACTGAATCCGTCTCTGTCGTTTGCGGTGTTGGCCACCGACTTGTTAGTGTACCTCGGTGAGGGTCCTGATGATACAAGGATCACTTCAATCTTAGGCATGATTTAGGTAGTTTCAAGTTCTCTTTGAGCTTCATGGTTGAAAAGTTCGGGTTATAGACCTCTTTAGTCTTTTGTGCTTCATGGTTGTTATATCAGGGTTCTTGACCTTTTCTCTCTTTTCTTGTTTTGGGTTGTATGTTTGTAAAACCTGGTTGTTAGGCCTTGGTTTTTTGATTTTCATCCATGTTGGAGTGCTGAGGTTCCTTATAAGGAATGCTCTTTCAATGTACTAATCATCTGTTTGGTTTGAGGCAGAGGTTGTTCAGACCTCGGTGGTGTTTGGTTTATGGATGAGCCACTTGGTTTTCTGTTTGACTGAAAATAGTTTGGTCCTCAGAGTTTTCGGGCTTTGCCCCTTCAGTTTCAGTGCCTTCCTTTTTCATTCTCTGAAAATGTTGAGCTTTTATAATATTACTTTACTGATAAAAAGAAAAAAAATACGACCACTCAAACGCTTTACCTTAAAGAAATAATTTACTCGTACCTTCCAATCAAAATGTAAAAAATGGTTTGTTTATTGGATATACCAAAAACTTAAGAAAAGCAATGAGTCAAAACAAATTGTACATCAAATTAACACAACAAAATGTTCTCTTATCTTTTATCACTTGCATTATTGACCTTAATCTTTATGTTAGAATATAATATAAATGACCCTTCATTTATTAGCTTGAGTTTTTAGTTAAGCTGTATCTATAGTATGATATCAGAGCTTAGCTCCTCACGGACTCGGGTTCAAACCCCACTCTCTACAAAAAAAAATTAATTTCTTCTCTATTTATCAAAGTTGCCCAGAATAGGCTAGCTCTTATCACTATTCTCAACGAGCTCATCTCCTCTTCTAAACAATTCACTTCTAAAGGTTTGTCCGCGAGGGCGTGTGTTAGAATATTAATATAATTGGACCTTACAAAAAAATTCTAATTTCTTCTTTATTTATCAAAGTTGCCCAGAATAGGCTAGCTCTTATCAGTATTCTCAACGGGCTCATCTCCTCTTCTAAACAATTCACTTCTAAACCTGTAAATGAGTTTGTTTGTGAGGGCACGTGTTAGAATATTAATATAATTGGACCTTCAACTATCAGCCTGAGCTTTTAGTTGAATTGGTCCTCTAATATTCTAGAAATCTCTATTCTCCACATAAAGTAGAAATAGTAATGAAAAAAAAGTTTTTTTTAGAAGGAATAAGAGATCGTAGAATAGATAAAAAAAAATAATTAGAAGAAAAATTGGAAAGTTTGATAAATCTAAACCTAAATTAACTCATATTTATACATTATTTTCATGTTGAGTTGGAAGGGATAAAAAACATCATAATCATCTACGATTGAGAAGATTGGCTGGAAGAAGAAATGATTGTATTGAGGAAAAGAAATTCAACTTGAGAAGAAGAAAAACTATTGTTTATTTAGGAAGAAGAACTAATATAGAAAAAAAGAACCCATTTTGGAAAGAAGAAATTCGTCTACTTGTGTGTTGGAAATCATTTTAGGCTTTAATTACAGCACACCAGATTTAACTTGGGTGACAAAATAAAAAATATAGTCGCCCAAAATAGTGATTTGTGCATCTATATATTATATAGTCGCACAATATGACTACTACTGTGACAATATACAATGACATCGTAGTAGGGACCTACTTATGCGACTGTATAATATACTGTTGTAGTAATAAGATTATTCTATGACGGTATACAGGGCAGTTTCAGTAGTTACCTTTGTTCTACGACATTATTGTGTACAATCACAGAAGAAAGGTAATTACTACGCCTACTTGTTTATAATAAAAACGTTCGAGATCAAGACATCAATGATTAATTATTGTATACCGTCATAGAAAAAGGTAACTACTATGACTATTTGTTTATTGCAAACTTGTTCGAGATCAAGACATCAATGATCAACTATTGTATAGCGTCACAGAAGAAAGGTAACTACTACGACATTATTGCAAACTTGTTCGGCATCAAGACATCAATGATCAGCTATTAAAAGCATGACGTGTTCAGTGGGCTTGTCGTTAATGATCCTGATCTTGTATTTAATCTAACTCAATTTTTGGGCATTTGTTTAACTTTCAGGTTCTATAGTGTATCAGATGATGTAGTTCGATTGAGCATTCTTCCCTTCTCTTTGAAGGGCGATGCTTACAGATGGGCCAACAGTATATCTCACCACACTATCAGAACATATGATGACTTTCCTCAGAGGTTTGTATCAAGATTCTTCTCACCCGTGAAGACAAATGAAGCAAGAGCCAGGAATAAAAAATTCTCAACCAAGTCACGATTCACTAGCGGTAGCATGAACAAGATTTCAAGGACTCCTTCACAAATTTCCTCAACATGAATTGAAACTATGGCAGCATATGAAAACATTCTACATGAGTCTACAATGAGCCAGCCAAACAGAGCTGAATGCCTCATCTAGAGGGTCGTTCATGAAAAATACTCTAAAAGAATGCTATGTTAATATAGAGACAATCTTGACTAATAGTAATTGAAAATAGGATAAAGGACGAAGTACAAAACTAGTCCATTTATTGGAGTCTTCCATTGAAATGAATCCGGTAATGAAAAAATTTAAATCTCTAACTTCTAGAGTAAAAAGTCTACAAGTTCCAGTATTGCAAAACCTTTCACCATATCATTTGATTTTGTCGAAGAAGTATACTGTGAGAGTACAAACTGGGTCGGTTACAACGAAGGAAGGTACAATTCGAATTAGAGGAGAGGAGGAAACCCAAATCCTTATCAAAACTCCTTTCATATAATTGATTAGAGGCCACATAATCAAGGTTATCAACAAAGTTTCCCTGAACAACATCAAAAACAAGGATGTGTAGGTAAAAGTAAGAGGATTCATTTATCCTATCGATTTTGTATTCCTTGACCTTAAGAAGAATCGATAGATTAATCTGATTTTAAGAAGACTTTTCTTGGCTACTACTATAGTCGTAATAGATGCCAAAAATGGGTAAATACTAATTAGATATGGTGACTTCTGGAACGTGTCTTTTTGAAGGGACGGTACCCGGATATGGCCCAATCATCCATATTGTACTATAATGGATACATAAGAAGGATGACCACCTGATGATACTGGTAAGTCAAAAACTGACCGTCAACCTGAATATGAACATCGACAAATACAAACTTAGAATACCAGTAGTACTCGGTGGAACTAGACGAGAACAACCACGGAGTACTGAGTTTCCAACTACCGGAGAAAGTCTCCCATTTCTAAGAACGCGGGAGCAAGTTCAAGAAGGTGGAAAGCTGATATGTGGGGCTATTTAGACTCAAAATTTCTAGTATATATATGTGTACTTAGCTTTTAACGTCTTAGTATTTATGCTCACAATTGCTTTCCATAAACTCAACTCAAAATGCCTCGAACTGAGACAACTAAATAATGAAAGGGAAAAAGAAATAAATGTCTACTAACTCATTTGGGTACGATATGGACTTCTGTGTTTACTATTTGACGGCCAACACACTTTTCGTGCACTTATTCTATGTAAAGCAACGGGACATCAACTACCATCAAGGGGCGATAATCGGGGGATACGATTCGTGCACTACTGATGTTTTCCATTTCTTCGGGTTTTGTCTCAATAAGTATTCTTAAAAGATGTTTAACAAAACAAGTTGAATCACGTCCAACTTGCAAGAAGTTAGTAAATAAATGAAACACTTAGCTGGGTTGTGTCTAATTATACGATGCACTCTTTTACTCTTAAGGTTTTGCCCCTCTAAATAGTTTGGAAATATTTTTGACGAAACGTCTAATGTTATATTAATAGTTAATGAAGGTGTCCACTGTCCATAACGAAGGGTTGTGTACAGGTAATCCCAGCCACGTGAGTTTCTTATCTGATAATAATTTGAAGTCTCTATAAGAGCATGCACATCAAGCGCACCACATATGCGAACCACGATTCACAAATCGTGCGTTCGTGGTTCGCACGATGTGGTGTGCATGAGATGCGAACCATGAACCACGAATTCACGATTCGCGAATCGTGGTCCGACTCACGAAACACAATTGCGGTTCATGGCGCGTGGTGCGTGTGTTTGTGGCCAGCCAATGACAAGCCCACATGTGGTGATTCCAAGGGTAACTTTTTTAAAAATCAAAATAATACAATTTAAATACAATCACACTATTTTTCCCATCGGCAACTCCAACATGACCTTCTTAAGCACATATGGGGTTGGTTTGGAGCAACTTACCGTGTCTCAGACGACGACGACGAGTGAGATGAGTTAATAAAGTTGATGTACTAACAGTATTGTAGTTTGATGTATTATTCAAGAAGTAATGAAATTTCAAGTTTAATTATCCATTTTAGTTAATTAATTAATTTTATTTATTTATTACTTTTTCATTTTATTTAATTAATTAATTTTATAATTTTATTTAATAATTATTTTTGCATTTTAATTAATTAATTAATTTTATCAATTTTATGATTAATTACTGTTTTAAATATGAATTTAATAAATTCAACAAAAACATAATTAATTATCTAGTCAACATCCACTCAGTATTTCTACCAACCATGACCTCCATATATGAACCTCTTGATGTGGTCATTTTTCTGTTTCAGGAGTTCGCATCACAAATCATTTTGGTCACCACATAAATCCTACACTATGATCTTGATCCCCTATATATGATTTCCTTGATGTACATACTCTAAATAGTCTTGTAATTGTTCAGAATCCATTAAAATAAAAGCACTTCATTTGCTTATTATGTACATAGACCATTTGTTTTCTCGTTAATTCCCCTGATGGATCTTGGATGAGATTTATATATTTTTTTGAACAATTATGTATTGACTCTTACCTCTTCTCACATCCATATTCTATTCTTATAGCTAGAATTTTGTATCTTGACTAGCTAAAAGACCATACAAATTCTCACATATATAGAAGGTTAGTGGTTATTTACAAGAAGGAACTCTTATTTATTCTGTTTTCTGTAGACCCATAATTTTGATTGTGCAACAGAAGATGGAGATCATGAAAGAAGAAGAGTCGATCGACCCCAAACAGCTTCCTCAAGTGAGAAACTGGGACGGTTCAGAGCTCTACCTTTACCGAGGCTTCTGGTTTGGATCCATCAGATTGTCCAGCATGATCCCTTTCCAGAGACACTTTGAAGCACAAGAAACAGATGTGGTTTTGGCCACATTCCCCAAATCAGGCACCACTTGGTTGATGGCCCTAACCTTCTCCGTCATCAACCGCGTCCATTACAAGGACAACGTAAGCACCCATCCCATGTTGGCCTCCAATCCCCACGACCTCGTACCCTTCTTTGAGAATTTGTACAGAACCAACAACAACAACAACAACAACAACAATAATAGTAATAACCCACCAGCTCCCCTCGATCACCAACATGGTTATGGTAGAAGAATATTTGCAACACATCTTCCTTATTCATTGTTAGCTCCTTCCATCACACGAGACTCCGTTCGTGGCCGTATCGTCTACATATGTCGCAACCCTCTAGACCAGTTCGTCTCGTACTATCACTTCAACCGCGAGACTCGTCGTGTGGAAGATGATCGGCTCGGCGAAGCGTTCGATCTCTTCTGCCGAGGGGTACAGCGGCACGGGCCTCTTTGGGATCACGTGTTAGAGTACTGGAAGGTGAGCAGAGAGAGGCCTGGTAAGGTTTTGTTCCTCAAGTACGAGGATCTGAAGAGGGACCCCGAGGGGTGCACGAGGATGTTGGCGGAGTTCTTAGGATGTCCGTTCTCCGAGGAAGAAGAAGGTCGTGGAGTGATTGGAGAGATCGGGGGGATGTGTAGTTTCGAGGCTATGAAAGGTTTAGAGGTGAACATGAGTGGGAAGCGACCGACGTCAGGGTTTGAGAATAAATACTATTTCAGGAAAGGGGAGGTTGGGGATTGGGGTAGCCATTTGAGTCCTGCCATGGCCGAGCGTGTGAAAAAAATTGTGGAGGAAAAGCTTTGTGGCTTTGGTTTATCCTTTGACTACACCAAAATCTGAAATCAATGGAAGATCCAACAATGTGTTGTTAGTTATCTTCGATTATACGTGTGTAAGGATTGTGATTAAAATTGAGTTTCATGTCATGTTCTGTGTGTGGTCGGTTTTCTAAGCTAACCCATTTCACGGATAAACCAACCTAAGGTTCAGGGAATCAAATACATTCTATATAAACTTAGAGGTTCAACAAATAAATTTTAGTATCTAAAAGTTAAACAACTTATTGATTTACATCTATTGTTATGATCCCCAGGAAGCCAGATCTGTACATGATTATTGATCTCATGCTGTGTAATGTCATCTTTCAGATTCTCTCTAAAGTATTGGCTAATAGACTTCGACCCTTGCTCCAAGATGTGATCTTAGAATCCCAAGGGACGTTTATCTCGGGCTGGTATATCAAGAACAACATCTTGATATCTTTTGAGAGTATCCATTACCTTTATCGTAAGAGACAGGGCGCTACAAGATATATGGCACTGAAGGTAGACATGAGTAAGGCGTATGACAAGGTCGAGTGGGACTACCTCCTTACCATTATGTGCAAGCTTGGATTCTCGGCGGAGTGGATCGCTCTTATAGCATGCTGCATGCGAACAATGCACTACTCAGTATCCTCTGGAGGACGTGACACACTTCGGTTCACTCCCTCCCGGGGCATCCGTCAAGGAGACCCACTATCCCCGTATTTGTTCCTACTCTACATGGAGGGTCTGTTACACTTACTCGAGCAAGCACAAGAAAATGGGAATATCCATGGTGTCTAGGTCGCGAGGGGAGCCCCCAAGGTATCCCACATGTTCTTTGCTGATAACTGTTACATATTCTGCAGGGCCATAACGAGTGAAGCAAGACAGATTCGAGACATATTGGAAATATTTGGCCAACTATCATATCATATCTTGAACTTGAATAAATCTTTTGTCTTCTTCAGCATAAATATTCTGACCTTTATACGTTAAGAGTGTTGTAGAATCCTTTTATAGAAGAAACCTCGGCTACGTCCATATACCTCAGGGTCCCCAATTTGATTGGACGAAATCGAAAAGCGGCGATGGCATACCTAAGGGGTCAGATTCTCAACTATATTAGGTCCTAGGAAGGGAAACTTCTTTCACCAAAAGGAAGGGAGGTCCTGATTCGGTCAGTACTGACTTCTCTACTTGTCCATGTTATGTTAGTTTTCCGAGTCCCTCGACGTATTGTGGATCACATCCATATTGCGTTAGCACGATTCCGGTGGGTTGGTCAGTCGGCTCGTCAGATTATCTGGCAATATTGGGACAAACTCTGTATGCTGGAGGAATGTGGAGGGATGGCATTTCGGCATCTACAAGATGTTAACATAACACTCCTTAGAAAACAGGCTTGAAGCGTCATTCATCGACTGCAATCACTAATGGCTAAGGTCCTGAAAGCCCAGTATTTTTCGAAAAAGGATTTCTTATAGGCCGAGATCAGACTTAACCCAAGCTTCAAATGGTGATATAAGAACATGGTGGTATGATGGAGAACCTTAGCTGGTCGTACAACACTCTCTCTTATGAACCAAGTGGATGGAGATGGAATAGAAGATAGAGATACTTCAATTGGTCGTACAACACTCTTTGAAGGATCGAAGTAACTAGGAAGATAGATATGTGGACTGAATGACGCCACATAGATGATGGAAGATCTATGATTATTCAGAACACTCAAGCTTCATGGATTCACACACAAGAAAGTTGAAATACTTAGGAATTTTCTCTGAAGAAAACTCTCAATTTATTTCATAAAAACTTTATTCATACAAACTGAGAAAGGACTTTATAAATAGTCCAACAATTGATGACCTTCTAGGGTCAAAATTTAATACAATAGACTCAAATTAATAACTAAATGGATCTTGATAAAGCAAAGGTTGGAACTCCTACAAAACAGTAAAATAGGTCATTAATGTTTTGAATTCAAATGCATACATTGGCTATTCATTCTCCTTGAATGGTTTAAGTGGTTGAATCTCCTCTGGAAATAATGAACAAAGTATCTTCATTAATTCCTTGAAGAAGAGATAAAAACATATTTGTTGAAGTCTTTAGTTGATCTTGAGTGTCTTCTAGCTTTGCCTTGGTGATCACGTCTTTTTGGAGTTCCCCATGCTCATTGAGTTTAATTAATCTCTCCACGCATTTGTTGAATTCTCCTCTTAATGCTCTAGTTCCCGACCTTGTCTTTGGTGTTTGTCTCATGGTGAGAATAGTGTTGTTGATGGGTTCTTCCTCTGCTACGGATAGTATAGTCTCGATGTCCTCATCATCCCCTCCCTCTTGAAAAGGTTTCTGACTCCAGAACTGACTCATCTACATGATAGGGAGCCAAGTTAGTAATATTGAAAGTTGGAGAGATATTTAACTCACTTAGAAGCTCAAGGTTGTAAGTATTATATTGTTGTTGATTTTCTCTAGTACCCAGAATAGTCCATCTCCTCTGGGTGAGAGTTTGGATTTTTTTTTGTCTTGAGAATCTCTCATGTCTCATGTGTACCCATACTAACTCTCTTGGTGTGAAGTTGATATCTTTTCGATGCTTATCGACTTGTTGCTTATATTTCTCAGTCCTTTTCTCCAAATTTTCCTTGACCTTTTGATGAAGCTTCTTTGTGAAATCTGCTCGTGTTTCTCCTTCACTAGAAATAACATCTTGAGGCAAAGATATAAGATCTAATTGAGTATTGGGGTTAAACTCATAAACAATTTCAAAAGGAGAAAATTTAGTAGCAGAATGTTTGGCATGATTGTAAGAAAACTCAATAAAAGGTAAACAAGATGACCAATTCTTTAAGTTCTTACCCATCGTGGCTCTCAATGAGGTTGAAAGAGTCCGGTTTACCACCCCAGTTTGACCATCTGTCTGGGGGTGACATGTAGTTTAGTAGAACAGCTTAGATCCCTACTTCTTCCATAGAGTTTGGCTACTACTCGTCATTAAGCTCGTCAACAAAGGGATATAGTTGCATGGGCTTCATTTCGGGACATCTCGACACCATCACGCTTTAATATTTTTCTGTGGAGATGTCTTACAGATACACTCCAAGTGGGCACTAACTTAAATCGCCGGTATGTCCCTACATACCCGACTTGTGCTATATGAGGCAAGGCTCCAAAGATAGTGAGTCACCTGCTTTATCTGAAACTCGAAATCCTTCAAAAATACATAAGCAAAAAAGAAAAGAAAACCAAAGATAATGAAAAAACGGAAACTTACGTACCCGAGTGAAGAGGCCGAGTTATCTGAAAAACTGAAAGAGAACACTGAACACTATATAAACTCAAAAGAGAAAAAAAATCAAACTCTCGGCAATCTGCTCTTTGTCTTTATATTACAAATGAAAAAAAATTGAGAAAATTTGGGAGGAGAAAGAGAAGGATGGCCTTGAGAAGAAAGAAAAAAAATTAAGTCTTCAATTTTTTAGGTTTTGTGTCTCTAATGTGTATACAAAGAGGGAAAGTGTTAAAGCCATATCCAACCCAAAAGCTCAAACTGATGGGTGGAAACACCAAGATGTATATCAAGTGGCCAATATATCCACACACACTTTCGATGTGGGACTCACACTTCAACACTCCCCCTCACGTGTAGGGGTGAACATCTACACGTGGGCCATAGCAGGACTGGACATCTGCATATGGGTCGGAGACCACAGGGTGGAGGTGACAAACATGCCTTAGGCCGAACCAGCTCTGATACCATATTAGAGGACCAACTCAACTAAAAGCTTAAGCTGATAGTTGAATGCTCAATTATAGTTATATTCTAACACGCGCCCTCACGGTTTGGAGGTGAATTATTTGAAGAGGAGAAGAGCCCATTGAGAATAGTGATAAGGGCTGGCCCATTTTGGACGAATTTGATAAATTGAGAGAAATTAGAAATTTTTGTAGAGAGTGGGGTTTGAACCCAGGTCCGTGAGGTGCCAAGCTCTGATACCATATTAAAGCCCAATCCAACCCAAAAGCTCGAACTAATGGGTGGAGGCATCAAGATGTATATCAATTGGTCAATTTATCCACACATTTTCGATGTGGGACTCACACTTCAACACTCCCCCTCACGTGTAGGACTGGACATCTACATATGGGTCGGAGACCACAGGGTGGAGGCGAAAAATAGGTCGTGGGCCGAACCAGCTCTGATACCATGTTAAAGCCCTATCCAACCCAAAAGCTCGAACTGATGGGTGGAGGCATCAAGATGTATATCAATGAGTCAATTTATCCACACATTTTCGATGTGGGACTCACACTTCAACACTCCCCCTCACGTGTAGGACTGGACATCTACACGTGGGCCATAGCAAGACTGGACATCTGCATATGGGCCAGAGACCACATGATGGAGGCGATAAACAGGCCATGGGCCGAACCAGCTCTAATACCATGTTAAAGCCCAATCCAACCCAAAAGCTCGAACTGATGGGTGGAGGCATCAAGATGTATATCAATGGGTCAATTTATCCACACACTTTCGATGTGGGACTCACACTTCAACACTCCCCCTCACGTGTAGGACTGGACATCTACACGTGGGCCATAGCAGGACTAGACATCTACTTATGGGCCAGAGACCACAGGGTTGAGGCGACAAACAGGTCGTGGGCCGAACCAGCTCTGATACCATGTTAAAGCCCTATTCAACCCAAAAGCTCGAACTGATGGGTGGAAACATCAAGATGTATATCAAGTGGCCAATATATCCACACACACTTTCGATGTGGGACTCACACTTCAACAGAAAGGAATGAAATGAGGAGCTCCGATGATTCGGCGGCGACAGAGGAAGAGAAGATGCTGATGTCAGCATAAAATGCACTTATTTTAGATGTTTTAGGCCACATTTCCAAGCTTTTCAGTCTTGGGTTGTATTGGTTTGAAGTACTTTCCTCTCCATTTGTGCAAGTGGTCTCTCCTCGTGGTTTTACAGGAATTTAGAGTAGAAAAAAAAAGATTTAGAGTGATTCTTATCCAATAAGAGGTCCCGATCCCAGCAAAGGCCTTGTTTGGTAGCGTTTGGAAGGCGTTAGGGAAAGGGGCTAACTGTCTAGAGACTGAGTGAGGAATGGACTTGTAATCGAGACCGTTTCAGACCTGGAGACGGCCTTGTGACTGAGACCGTGTAGTGCATACGACCGTCCCGAACCCAGGGGCGGCTCCATATCTTGGAGAGTTTCTTTTTTCACAACTGTCTATTTTAATACCGAGCCAGGAACAAATCCGTGCTTGAGACCGTCTCAGTTCATACTTTTCTCTGCCCCGCCTTCCTAATTGAATTCTTTGTACGTTTTTCAACCTATAAAAAGGAAAGTTAAGGATTGTAATATTTGAGAGAGAAAATACATTCTTTAGAGCTAGAACTTGGAGATTGAGAGACAAATAGGGATTTGGCAACATAGTTTGACGATTATTCAAGGATTTTAACCATAAATCGGTATTTGTATCATCTCTACTTGTTTATTATGTTAATCTCTTAGTTTTTCTTCATCTTGTATTCATATTTCATCATCATGAACTAAACTCCTTGGATCTAGGGCATAGGGGAAGTAATATGAATGGTAAATTAATGTGATTTGATATTACAATTATAACTTTGTATTTAGGCTAGGGTTTGCATGATTTAATGTTAATGCTTTATCAATTTGATCGTGTAATATATGAATAGGTTTTAGTATTCAACAATTGAAAAATGAGAATATTGGAAGGATTGTGAATCATTTAACTTGAGTTTAAATATAATCTATAATACAGTTAGGTTAACACAAATACAACAATTATAGGATTACAACTCCGAAAATTAGAGGAATTCTCAAATCTTAGTGATTTATACCTTTCTACACCTAGATTAGAAATAATTTAATTGTCTTGAGTATAATAGGGTCATAATGTGATAAAGAAGATGGTTGAAGATGGTTAAGACTAGTTAAGGAGAACCTCATTTCCTTTAGACGAGTCTTGTTTGTAAGTGTAAAACTAATTTTCAGTAAGTTACCTATCATACTCTGACCCCGCCAATGTCCTGAATCTCCTTTACTCTTTGATTTCAAACCCATATTTGATATTGTGTTCTCGTTCCCGACTTAATTTACTTTGCATTATATTTTAATGTAGTCATTATTTTCCAAAAAAAACATATCACTTTAGAAATAGCTTGAGTAACGAATTAAGAATTGAGTAATTGTTTAACTGTTTTCTTGGGTACGATAAATCGGACTTCATTATAGTCGAGAATCGAGAAGGAGAGAAGAGGGATAAGGGTTGGGGCGGTCGGCGGCAACGTGAGCCAAAAGAGAAAGAAGTCGTGGTTTGGAATAAAGAAGTATGAGATTTTAAGTTTTGAAAAAGTTAGGTATTTTAGGGTTTGAAGTGATAGAAGGGAAATTTTTGTATCCGTCCAAAAACTAATGAAAGGTATGCACGGTGAAAATAAAAATTTGTTAAGATACTTACACGCAAATTTTATAGATTACGTGTATACATGTGAAAAATGAGGATATTGAAATGCAATTATTGTTTTTAAAGTTAATTTCTAAAGACTACAAAAAAAAAAAATTGTCTACTTGTTAAAAATTGTGTTTACTTTAAAAGTGGACAAAACATAAAATTAGTATTGTTCATAGTCTTCTGTTAAAATAATGAACAATTATATTAACCCTATTGGATATGTGGACAATACATATAGCATTGAAAAATATTGTGATTAACACATATAGCATTAAAATGCATCGTGGTCAAAACATAGTCTTGAAATATAGTGTGAGTACAACATATGGGCCTTTTTTAGCTTATGGAAAGTTTATTAATTAGAAAAAAACCGATACAAATGCAAACTTAACCGTAAAAACTAAAATAATACTGAAAATAAAAGGGTGAGACATAAGTCATGACCCGTAGGTACTAGATGGTAACCCTATAACCAGAGACCCCGCTAATCCATGGACAATATAGTGGATTATTGCTTCGAGTCGTAGTTCTGTGAGTGGGATAAGGTTTGTTTCCTACCTCGATCTAAAAATTCCCATGATATCTGATATTGGGCGTTTGTAAGGATAACGAGCATCTATAGGGAAACACCAGGAAATGGGGAAACCAGAATATCGGATTTACACCGACTCAGTATGGCGAGATGTGCTTCCCCACTCACACCTCGAATGTGTCAAAGTCACAATCCAACGGATGGGGTTGGTGAGCTGAGTTTGCACCGATGGTTGGCAAGAGCAATTGCTGATTCTAATTTCCCTTACTCCGAGTGGAGGTGTTAGGGTCCCGATCCAACGGATGGTGATTGAGCATCGCTACACGGATTCTCCGATTGATCGAGTGCACCACCGGCCGAGCGTCGGTCTCTAGGCCGGGCCATCGTTGATCTTGGGCGATAGCGAAGGAGGTGTTGGTGGCGGCTCTACTGGTAGAGGAGGAGGTGGTGGTAGTGACGACTCTGTTGGCAGAGGATGCGAGGATGACAATGACTCTGGTGAAAAAAGAGAAGGTGGTGGTTGCGACGGAGGCGACGTCGTTGGTGGTTGCTGAGGCGTTGGCTCAAGAATAGGAAGCGACGGAGTTGGTGGTGGCATGTGGATCGGGGGGGGGGGGGACGACGATTTCTTTGTGGGGAGCTATGGCCTATTGAGGAGAGAATCATGACCACTATTGTGATTAAATCTCACAGGCACATAAACTGCAGTGGAGGCAATCGAGGGAATGAGATGATCTCCGGTGGTGGTGGTGACAGGCGGGGCTGCGGCTTGGAAGACAGTGGCGTTGGAGACGAAGACGGAGACAATGCAGAAGGCAGAGGCGGTATAGGACTCGAAGGAGAGGGCTGAGATGCCTTCTTCCTCGATCACAAAGGCTTAATAAAGTTCTTCGATGGAGATGGAGGTATGGTTTTTAGTATCTCAGGTAGAGGGTTTGTGTAGGGGATAGTGGTGAGAAGAATCATGATAATTGGAGAGAAAAAAGAGGGGAAAACTACTGTAAAAAAAAGAGTTACAGAAAAAAGATAAAGGAAATGACCATAAAGAAGAAAAAGAAAAAGCCTTAAAACTACGATTTCAACATATAAGTCTAATAGTTAACTAACAAAACAAAATATTATGTACAAAAAACGGTTCTAGAATCCTCTCGCCTTCCTTCCCTAACCCCTAGCCGCTCCAGTTTCGTGCGTCGTCGCTTCCGACGTCTCTCGTGGCCCTCCTTGGCCATGAGAGCCGTTGGGTTTCCCCCTCCCCCTTTCTAAGACTCTCCCTTACTCTGTTTGGTTCCGATCCCGTAGTCAACCTCCCTCACCCTTCTGCTCATCAGCGTGCGACCCTTCTTTGGGCTCCGATTATGTTGTTTTGTATTCACCATAGGTTTTGGTCCTTCTTTATCATCTGGCTCTCTTGTCGTGTGTTGTTGAGCGATGTGTTTGGGTCGGGAGGTGGCTCAGCAGTTGTCGTACCTCCGGAGGCTGCTCTCCTTACCAAAGCTCTTCCCCATCTCTTCGTCTCCTCGACTCCTCGTCTGTTCTTCTTTTCGTCATTGCCTCGTCAGCTTTGCGTCATCGCCCGGAGTATGCCTTTGAGCTTCCATCCCGGTTTACTCTTGATCTACCTCTTTCCGACTCAAATCTTGTTGCAGTAAACTCAACCACTACCTGCTTTTCTGGACTTGCTCCGTTCTCTGGTGGCTATGGTTTCATTTGTACAAGGTCTACTCGCATCCTTCGGATGAACGCTTGGTTGGGCTGCTTGTCTTGCTTGGCCCTCGTTGAACTCATGGTTGTCCACCGGTTCAGGTGTTGGCCCCCGGTGGTGCTCGGTGGTGACATGGTGTTGGCCTCTCCGGTCCCCTTTGTGGCTTCGGTGCTCCTTTTCCATTGTTAGTCGGAGTTGGATTTCTCCGGCGACTTTGGTTCGTCGTGCGAGGTAGTCTCTTGGTAGCTGGTTCGGGTCTCAAGGAGCTGTGTCTCTTGAGTTTCTCGAGTATATTTTTGTTTTTTTTTCTCGTATTACTTTCTCTTAATTGCAGTTGACTTAGATGTATTTTTAAGTTTTACCGTAATTTCTTTTCTGTTAGCTCTTTATCTTCCTATTATTACAATATCTTTTTTGGAGATCTTTTTTTTTTGAAACAGGTATATGAGGTACTGTATTACTGTAAAAGTTAACCCTTTCAGGTTAAAACATAACTGCCCAGGATTCCAGATATATGTCTCGGTCGACCGTAGTCCACCAGGCGCTCATGGATCCGTAAAAAAGTCTGCTTTTGCCCGTAGATCTGAAACTCAAGAGTTCCCCTTACCGACATTTCAAAAATACAGGAAAAGACATGCCTAAACCAATAAAACCAAAGACTTAATCGAACTAAAGATAGGTAATAAGAAAAATTAAAAAAAACTGGAAATAGTGCTCTGAATGCGGCTTTCTCGAGACTCACCAGCACCTGTAGTCCTGGGTCTATGGGTATAGTTCGTAGACGGACCCTCCCACCCCCGCCGGGTCTTCTCATTTTTCCGAAGGAGGCTGATCCGCCTTTGTCTGTGGATCCTGGATGTCCTCCTCGGCTCTCAACTGCCGGGTAATTTCCATCGAAATCCCATGTTCGTCTAGTAGAGCTTGTGGGCGAAGGCGAGGTGGTTCCGACATAAACTCCGGGTCTGCACCGGTTAGCAGAAAAAATACAGCCACCGGAGAGCCGGAGGCTGCCGAGATCACGACCATGGTGTCGTTGTTAGCCTAGTCAGAGTCCACAACGGGGTTGCAGATCGTGCTCGGGAAGTTGGTTGGCGGGGGTATCTTCGTGATGCGATGGAGATGGTGATCGGCGTTCATGGGGGGGTTTCCGACCTTGTCCCGGAGGAGATCCTCTAAAGACAGGGCCGCAGGTGTCGGGAGCCCGGACAGGAAGCGTTGAAGACGATGACCAGACGCCTTGAATGGCCGGTAGATCTTCGGCGGTCACGAATGGAAGATCGGCAGTGTAAGAACCCCAGGTGGGGCGCGGCACGAGGGGAAGGTAGAAGGCGGACGGGAAGGTTGCGAAACCTGAAGCAGGCCCACGGTGGCACACGTCGACCGGAGGGGTGATCGGCGACGACGAGAGGTCAACCCCTGAGGGGTACGATACGAAACCCTAAAGGGTTGATC
This sequence comes from Erodium maritimum, assembly GCA_963921825.1. Classification (NCBI taxonomy): domain Eukaryota; kingdom Viridiplantae; phylum Streptophyta; class Magnoliopsida; order Geraniales; family Geraniaceae; genus Erodium; species Erodium maritimum. The sequence goes on from OY997588.1 coordinate 117,601,131, forward strand.
CATCGAAGCCATGATTGAGAGAGCTCGAAGTTTTTTAGGGCCGGCTCCCAAGAAAAACGTTTTTTTTAAGATCTTTAAGTTTTGATGGAATAAAACCATTATTTTTACTGATCCAAAAGAATTTTTTTTTTTTGAAACAGGTAACCGGAGATTTCCATAAATACCAATAGGTAATCAAACAAGACAGGGCGTGACCGCCCCGGGTTCCAGATGTATATCCGAGCCGACCGTAGAAGGCCTAACGCTCATGGACCCATAATAAAAGCCTACTTGAAATCGTAGGCACAAACTCAAGACATCTCCTTACCATCGTCTCAAAACAGCGAGACATAAAGTAAAATGTCTTAAACAAAATATGAAAGAAATTGTTCCAAAAATAAAGCAAATAACGAGAAAGCAGGTAATAATACTGAGTTATTGTTGCAGGCTGCCCGGGACCTCCCATCACTGGCTGTCCCAAGTCTGTAAGTATAGTCCGAGAGCGACTTTACCCACCCCTGTCGGGTCGGGTCATTCCTATATCAAAGGCCGTTGTGCCTCTGCCTGCTCCCCCTATCCCCCTCATTGTATACCGGCCAATCGATGTCTGGTTGGAGGGTCGGATGATCCAGAGACTTCTTTGGCCCCGGCGAACGAGCATACAGCGACCCGCTCCTAGTCTTCAGGGTAGACGTCTTGATCTTTCGCCGACTGGGCCCCCCTTTCCCTAGGGCTTCTTGGGGATCTTTCTCCTTCCACTGGAGATCTTTCTCCTTCCCCTCCCGGGTCACTACAGTGTCTCCGGGCTCGGCTTGGCCAACAGAATCAGCAGCAGGACGAATGTTAGCCAGGTTGTCAAGCTTTGTAAAAGCCCGGGGACCCAATAGAGGCTCGACGCACTCCATCCTGCATTACATTGGTTACCCCTCCTGGGGTAACCCTAGCCAGATTGTCATACTTCGAAGGAATGTCTGCAACGGGGAGTCTTTCTCCTATAACAGCTTCCATGGATCGAATCAGCGGATTCAGGGACATACCATTCAACAAGTCAGTAACAGCCGGATGTGTCACCAGGGGGGAGTGTATTCCGGACCGTCTGCAGCAGCCAATCCACATCCATCTACCTTGGGGCCAGGATAGACGAGTCATATCGGGCCTCCTCCCGAAAAATACCCGGCAATTGAGTCGTACATCCCATAATCCTGTGGGTCATCAGCCCATACCTATGACAAAAATCCGTTAGCCTCTCATATTGCAGCTCAATCAAAGAGGAGGATGTAGCGCCTGGGAATCTGAGTCGTAGTCTTCTCCGTAGAGGTCGGTTCAGCTCCATCCGTACCTGCAGCCATAAAAACATATCATCCCGCCTAACATAGGGAATTGGGGCCGATAGCACTTCAGTGCCAATGATGTCCGCAATAAGACCGCATATATATGGATTCCTGGTTCCCATCGGGACGTTCAATGCCCTCACTCCAAGCTCAATGTGATGGAATTCAATCTCATTAGCCGGGACATAAGGCTTGAGTGGCTCCAACAGAAGGGGGAAACCCTTGAAACTCCAGGGACCCCTATGACGAATATTCTCCATCGTCTCTGCGGAGGGGAAGTGATAACCCGTAACCTCCGGGGACATGAATTCCACCTGTATTCCATTCACCTTCCACTTCTGCAGCATCATCGCGCATACAGCGTTCTGATTGTGGATCTGGTCCCCTGCAACCCGGTCTGCCAGAGAAAACTGATACGTGTCCTTGGTGAAGGTTGGGACCCCTTCCTCCGAGACCACCACCTCGTCATCGTCATCCTCCCAGTCCGGGACCGGGGAGATCTGGATCGAGCTCACCTCAGTTTGACGTACATGAAACCCAAATCCGTTGGCTGCCCGACTACTCGGGTCCGATACCCGATCTGTCGGAGGGCGATACCGAGACACCTCTGCCGGTGGCTGTAGACGAGGAAGGGGCGGTAGTTCCGCCTGACCCTCCCCCATTTCCAAACGGCTCTCGTCCTGACCCGAGGCGGCCAATGGAGCCCCAGAAACCAGAGTGGCATTCGGCTGCGTACCTGGTTTGTCCTTCAAGGCAAGAGGGTCGGCCGGCCGTCGGTGGTCCAGCAAAGGGCGGGGGGGGGGGGGGGGGGCAGCTTCAGTGGATGGAGGCGTGAATGTGACTCGGCCAGGAACCCTACCAGAGTAGGGGCATGTGGCTGATGAGGCTCGTCGACGGGATAGATCTGATCGCTAGGTGCCATTTTCGGTTAAAGTCGACAAAAGACGACCGGATCCGGTATAGGGGAGGGCCGAGATGACGAGGGGAAGACGACGGAGTCGTCAGATTCACCGCGTAAGGACGGCCTCGATGGGACTGACCTTCGGGAAGCAGGGAGGAACGACCAGCGTACTGATCTACGCCGGACAGAGGGACGGTGACTCAGGCGAGAGCGACGAAGACAATAAGTGGCGGCGGCGTCGAGACCCTGGCTAGGGTAGAAATGAAGCTTTTAGAATTTTGATATTATGTTCATTAATTTAGGAAAAAAATGTATCCAATGTTTTTTTGAAATTCAATGTGATTTTTAACATGTAGGCAATAGTTACAGAGAGCGCAGCTCTGCTTGGGTTTGACTCCTATACTAGGGTTTTGCGAATCCGATTTCTTCTTCATCCACGATCATGACGGCGGCTTCGTCTGAGGGGAGATTGGTGTCTCCGGTTTCGGCTGGTGCTGCATCAGGTGAGACTGGGGAGGAGAGTAGTTGGTCGGTGAGCCCGAGAACGGAACGGGAACCGGAGGGGAAGAACCGGGTCGAGCAGTGGTGCCCGACAGGGGTGGAGGGGGAGTTGATCACTCCGGTGATCTCATCCCCGTCTGCTTGGTCTCCGTGCAGGGAAGAGGAGCAGTGCATGGAGTTCTCGGCGCAGCAGGAGGTGGGGCGTGATCGGTCGGCGTAGGAAGAGGCCCGGTTTTCATGTCGGGTGCAGGCGGTAGGCCCGCAGTTGAGGAAAAGGACGTTGCGACGTACGGTCGTGGTGTCGGTGGAGAGGGAGATGCCGGGGTCGGTGGAAGAGCCTGTGGAGTCGCTCCGGGATGGGGTGGCCCTGATTCCGATTTTCATCTCATCGGCATCGGGATCGGCGACATTTGAATCTCCGGAGGCGGTGGCGTGGCGACTACGAAAATGCAAGGCGCATGCGACTGAGTAGCCTAGGGTTTTGGACGACGACCGTAGCAGGGTTGTGGGCCCGGGCCTGATGGCAGATGTTAGGCGAGTGGGGCAATCTGGGCTAATAGAGTTGGGTGGGGCTCAGGACTGAGGGTGGCAACGAAGCCGGGCTGGTAACCTCGGCCAGGCTCGGGTCCGATGGGCCAAGGTCGAAGTACCAGACCAGGCTGGACGTGAGGAGGTCATGGTGACGTGGCCCGATGGGAGGCACGATACGGGTCGGGATCGGGTCAGGATCTGCGGGCTGGGTCGGGTCTGGGCCTTCAGGCCGGGTCAGGCCAGGGGGTGCGGGTGGATTTTGGACAGACTCATGTAGAACCGGACCTGGAGCACTACCCGATCCGTGGGGGCCAATCGGACTGGGGTACGGACTATAACCCGTTCGGACCAAAGGGAAGGGATGGGTGTCAGATAGGGGATCAAGTAGGTGAGCTGGGTTCCCAGATGAGGTCGATAAGAATCAGGGAGGTGGTGGTGCCGGTCCAGGAGATCACAAGTCGGGATAACTTGTATCGTTTTGCGCTGGCATCCAAGGTACTGACAACTAAAAAGATCTATTGGAAGTAAGTGGTAGCAAGAATGGAAGATGCCTGGGGAATGAAAATTGAGGCCAAGCCTTTAGAGGGGGGTCTCATAGCTTTCTTCTTCAAGACAGTTAAGGAAAGGGAGATGGTTCTCCTGGGAGAACCTTGGTCGTTCTGGGACTCTCTGATATTATTTACGAATCTACGTGCTCACATGCAGGTCCAGGATTTAGAATTCCATCATTTCTCTGTCTGGGCCCGGGTGTCGAATTTGCCAGTAGGGGCATGGACGAGGGATGTGGGATTTCGTGTGGGGAATGCTTTAGGTGTTTGTCAAGGTGTGGATGTGGATAAAGACGGACTGTGCTGGGGAGACTTCATGAAGGTCAGAATCAGGGCGGACATTAGAGTCCCTTTGCATAGCCAGCTTTGGTTTCGCTTATCAGTCTCCCAGGTACGTACTCGTTTGGTGATTTCATATGAACATCTGCTTGAGCACTGTTTTGGATGCTGTTGTACGGGTCATTTGTTTCCTATATGCCCAATGGTGGGAGGTAAACGAGGCCCATCACTGAAAGCACTGGCGGATCCAAGATCTGGGATGGAGAGGGCGAAACATGGGAAGGCGACACCAGGAACAAACTGGACGTATATGAGAGGCTTGGGTAATGGGGGATCCAAGTCGTTTGGGCCGAGCACTCCTCAAAGAACCCAGGAAACAAGGGATCAGGGGAGGCAATCTCTCCACAGGGAGGAGGAGGTCCCGGTCGGGTGGCTTCCACGGGAGATGTCGCCATCACTTTCTAGAAAGAAACGTCTGGAGAGGGAGGTGGAACCTGAGGAAGAGGAAGGATCGTCGGCTTCGGAGGGGGTGTCCAATGTAGTGGCGGGGGGGCTGTAAGCACCCCCGCCTCCAAGAATGAGAGCCTGGAGGCCCAGGAAGGGTTTGGTCGACTGTATCCCCTTCCTGGCAGTTTGGTGGCAATGGTTCTGCTAATCGTCGATAAGATGCTCCCCTACCACTTCGAGGTCGGCAATCCCGCGTTCAGGAGCCCTACACCTATCATTTAAGGGAGGACAACGTACGCTGACTTACCGGGGGAGTTATCGGTCCACCACTGTTCAGATTTCACCTGGTCTGCTCGATCAGCGTTTATGGTTGGAGCATACTGTATCGGTATCCAAGGATGCTACCGTAGTCAACCCCCCAACCGCTCCTATGCATATGAGCACCATTTATTTCTCAGCATTTATGTCTCAGTTTATTTATCTTTAGTTTACTGGTTTGTAAGAAGTTTGTCGTCAGACGAACACCTGTTTACCTTACTTATTTAATAATATTATCATTCCTCTAAAAAAACCATGTAGGTAAAAAAATTCGGTAGTTTGTATAACTCTCATTTTTAATGAAGGTTTTTGGTCAGTCCTGAACGGGCGAGTCCAACTCGGAGGGATACAAGAAAACGCGCCGTCGTCGCCGATGCAAAGAACAGCACTCCAGGCAGCCTAGAAGCAGAAACAGATATGCAGCAGCTCACCAGGATTTGCAGGAAAAACCCCAGTTCCTTCTTTGAACTCGTTTCTCAATTTCGATGCCGCCCAATCTCCTCCACGACGCAGCTTCATTTCTCGTGGATGGACTCCATCAAAGGCGTATTAACCGGTACTAAGACGACCTCCGACGACGACCCTCAGCCCTTCACCCTACCTCGTATGCCCCATCTTTCCTCTCTACTTGTCTTTGTCCTTCTCAATCACTCGCTAAATTGATCAATTGACTTCTTCTTTTTTAAGGTTTCGCCGATGAATTGAAGAATGCGAGAAGGTTGGGGACATTCAAGAATTACATAGTTGGCCGAAGCAGTGACACCACATTTGCTAATGCTTTTGAGAAGCATGAAGCAATTATTCGTTACCTCGGCAACATTGATCCCACTGGAGAGGTTTTTTGTTTTTTGAGAAAAAAATCCATTTTGTTTTTAGATATCAACGCTGCTATTGCGTTCGTCATAATTTTTTTTTCATTTCATGCATGGTTTTCTAGGAATTATACCCTTTTTGTTTGCCTTGATTCCCAATATTATGCAGATTATTTTATACTAATCTCTACCATCTACCAAGTCAAGGCTAATCTTCACTACCAGTACAATTCATGTGAAGAGCATAGGGTCATTGGAATGTCTTAGTTTAGTTTTAATTTGGTTGAGTTCTATCTTATGGTTTGTGTTTCTTGATTATTGGACTTGCTAGAATCTCCTAAATAGTCAGAAGCAAGCAGCAGCGAAGCATTGTAACTGCACGATAGCTGATATTGAGAACACACTTGCAAAATTTTTATGGGCAAAAGAGGCACAAAAGCATATTGAGAAGTTGCAAAAAGAAGGGAAACCAATGCCTAAGAGCATGGCTGAGGTACCACCATCCCTAACAAATATTCGTTTTTCCTTGCTGCATAAACAGATTGCATCTAGTTGTCTAAGCCAAGTAGATATTCTCACTTTGGTTACTTATTAAATACGTTAATTCTGTTTTGAGTTGCTTCCTATTTTCAATTGGCTCAAAATAGGTTCTTAGAGATCACAATCACGTATACTTATGTATGCCTTCTTGATTCCTGTTCAATTGTTTTGTGATTAGATTTCTGTCGTGAAAGTAAGGTAGTCTTAATGTGAGTATATAGTTCCATGCTTTCACTGAAAATAAGGCTATTGCCTAGATTATTTGTAATTTAATCAGATCTTTGTTTTGTCTACGATAAATCACATTAGTGTATTTTCATGTAAATCTGCTTGATGAGCTTGTTTCTGTCTGGTGAAGAATCAAAGCATGGTTACATGATGGTAGAAAGCTACTTTGTCTTGCTTACAAGTCATTTGCCTTTATCCTAGTGGCAATATTATGGTCAGGTGCTGCCACCAAGTTTATGGTATAAAAGATTGGTTGGTAGCGTATCCTAGGTTTACTGCTAAGGAAATAGAATGCAATTAAAGATACCTTGTTTTAAGTTGGATGAACTAAATCTTGAGTGAGCTTTGATAGAACTCCTAGTGTTCATATTCACTTGATGCATATGGCAGCACATATCCTTTCTGTCAATCGGAAGTCATGTTTTGAAACTAAGACCATAGGGTGGAACTTTTCATGCTAGCTAGTTAAGGATGTTGAATTAGCTTTAATTCAATGGTTATAGGAAATAGCAGTAGGTCAATCGTAGAAAAATTATTCTTATTGAAGACCTTCATGCTCCCCTGTTCTGTGTTTAGGAAATAAGATTTGAACCTAGAGCTGGTAAAGAGTTATGATGAGAGAGAAAATGAGTGTGTTTGATCTCTGTCTACTTTGGTTTCTGCTGTCTTTAGTAGCCCCTGTTCGAAGTCTTTGCATTATTAGATTCTCTCAATCTCATCCTTTCTACATTCCTTGGATGATTTGATATCCTAATCTTTAGGTCACATCACATCAAAAGTAATGTAGATTTTTATGTTGGGCCTAGTGATAATGGCCGAACTCAAAATTACAAGCAACATCTAAGTTTTGATAAGCTTGCTAGTATAATGATTAAGGGGACAAGATAGAAATCATACTTAACTGGATGCAGAAAGAAAATTTAGGGGGTTGGGATGTGATATGGCTGGTATTAAAAGTAAGGAAAATTTCAATAGAATACCCTGTCAAACATTTATTTGCAAGATAATGCCCTGACATATTTTTTTGCAATATAATACCCTGCCAAACATTTATTTGCAAAATAATACCCTGGCGTAATTTTTTTGCAATAAAATACCATGCCAAACATTTAATCACAGTTTAGTACCTAACCGTTAACTTTCTGTTTTTTTTTTCATCCAAAGAGTGTAAAAAGTCCAAAATATCCATCACCAAACATTTAATCACAATTTAATACCTAACCGTTAACTTTCTGGTTTTTTTTCCATCCAAAGAGTGTAAAAAGTCCAAAATATCCATCACCATGAAATGTTAAATTGCCCTTCATTCATTTTCAAAATTGATTTTTTATGATAGATTTTGAAAAATTGAAGATGAATGAAGGACAATTTTAACATTTCATGGTGAGGGGTATTTTGGACTTTTTACACTCTTTGGATGGAAAAATAATAGAAAGTTAACGGTTAGGTACCAAATTGTGGTTTAAATGTTTGGCAGGGTATTATATTGCAAAAAAATTATGCCAGGGTATTATATTGTAAAAAAATTATGCTAGGGTATTATCTTGCAAATAAATGTTTAGTAGGGTATTATATTGAAATTTTCCCTTAAAACGATCAGTTATAAGTTTCTAGTTCGTTATTCCATTCGGCAGCCGGCACCATATTGTGATGCCTTTTGTGGGAGATTAGGCCCATGGACCTGTTTCATACTCTTTCAGGGTAGCTGTTTCTGAAAGAAAGCAATCATTGAAAGCATCAATACATTTTCTTGTAGATGAAAGTCTGAGTTTGCTATTTTTATTCACTTAATGTGCTACAGATTCAAAAGCTAGTGGGATCATCACCTCTAGATCTTGCAAGGTCTAACTTGGCTAAGAGCGGGCAAATAAGCAGGAATGCTCTCTGCCCATGTGGTTCAAAGAAGAGATACAAAAGGTGAAGTTTCTGTTCTTTATTGTTCCAGGGAATATACAGTTAAATATCGCTTCACTTTTCACATGGTTGTAGGTCCAGTTACATGAATGTGCAATCTTTCTGCACTCTTCAGTTTTTCCACATCAAGAGTGTTTTCCCCATAAAATTGTATGCTTGTCCAAATTAGCTAGAGAAGAAGGGATTTACACACACACACACACACACATAGGGTTGGTATCAGGTACAAACCACCCCTTATTGTGCAAACTACGAACTCACCAGGTGCTGACACGTGGGCGCGCGTTGCTGGTGCGCACGCACAGTGCTGACACGTGACGCGCATAGTGCTCTAATAGTTTGGGCGCACAGTGCTGATAGTTTGGCACTGTGCTAAACTATCAGCATTGTGCGTCCAAACTATTAGCACTGTGCGCGCGCGTGGTCAACACGCTCACGCGCACGGGCAGAGGCGCGCGCGAAGCGGCCACGTGTCAGCATCGCGCGCGCTCTGCTGACGTCACTTTGACCGCATCATGTGGCTTAGATTGGTTCGTAGTTTGCACAATAAGGATGGTTTTTACTGGATATATATATATATATATATATATATATATATATATATATATATATATATATATATATAGGATTGGTATCAGGTAAAAACCACCCTTATTGTGCAAACTACGAACTCACCAGGTGCTGACACGTGGACGCGCGCACTGCTGATGCGCGCGCACATTGCTGACACGTGGCGCGCACGGTGCTAATAGGTTGGGCGCACAGTGCTAATAGGTTGGCCTATTAGCACTGTGCGCGCTAAACTATTAGCACCGTGCGCGCGCGTGGTCAACACGTGCGCGCGCATCTGCCACGTGTCAGCATCGCGCGCGCTCTGCTAACGTCACTTTGACCGCATCCTGTGGCTTAGATTGGTTCGTAGTTTGCACAATAAGGAGAGTTTTTACTGGATAGCCACCCTATATATATATATATATATATATATATATATATATATATATATGATTGGTATCAGGTACAAACCCCCCTTATTGTGCAAACTACGAACCCATGAGAGCCACATGATCACCCCAAAATGATGTCAGCAGAGCGCACCAGATGTTGACACGTGGACAATATATATATAAAACACCGCACCTTATTGTGCAAACTATGAACTCACCAGGCGCTGACACGTGGCGCGCAGAGTGCTAATAGTTTGGGCGCACAGTGCTAATAGTCCCAAACTATTAGCACCGTGCTGCGCAAACTATCAGCACTAAACGTGCCACGTGTCAGCACCTGGTGAGTTCGTAGTTTGCACGATAAGGGTGGTTTTTACTGGATAGCTACCATATATATATATATATATCATTATAGCTTGGAAACATGACCTTTAATTGATCCTCTGTGCACACAATTTGTTTGTTGTAAGCAGCTCATAAGAGTTTTGTTATGTTGGTTATGAAGGTGTTGCGGAAAGGATTGAGCTCATTTTATATTTGAGGGGTTAAGAAAACGAGCCTCAATGGAGCCTTAAATAAGAGAAGGGCGATACAACACCTGAGTTTCTGTTTCATCTACCATCTTACAGAATTGCTTTGCACGAGCCTGCATATGGGATCATAAGTGTAGGGCATAAAGGGGGCCTTGTCCCATAGACTGTGCCTCTGTTTGTATCTTTCAGACTGTTGTTGCTCTGTTTCTCCTTCTCCACAAACAGTGGGTGAAAGAAGCTGAGAGCGAGGCTGGTTATTAAACTTTTGGAGGTGACAATGAGGTCTGATTTTTTCAAAATTTTGCAATCAACTTTGCTAATAGGATCTGGTGACTAGGCATGAATATGGTAATGGACAAACTTTCAAAAAAGTAGATAAATTGTTCAGCTTTGTTCTTGGATGTGGCAAGCTCAATGCATATGATATGAGATCTTCCTGTGACTGGTTATTTGGCTATTGATTCTTCCATCTTGTATGGAAGTTACATTTTCTATGCTTAGTCTAGTCTTGGTTCCAGCGATGGGTATTTCTTATTACTATGAGTGACAAACCATTTCTTATTATTTTTTTATGTTTCAGTTAAGTTTTATTTTGTGATTGATTAATTTACCATAGATTACCTACAAAAAAACAGATTAACAACTTTATCAGTGAAAATAGGGGCATAAAAGGAGAAAAAATGTTCGCCTTCAACTGGATGTCATTTTGGGATTCTCCTCGTCATTAATCGATGGTCCTACTAGTGAGAGTAGGGGTGTGCAATGGCCAGTTGCTGGCCTTGGAAGTCTATGCCGGTAATCGGACCGGTCTCAATGGTTACCCTCCTTGGCAACCAGCCCAGGCACCTGTAACCAGTGAATCGGTGGCGTTTATTAACCGGCCTGACCGAGGGAATGGGCCTTCAATTGGGCCTATGATTTTGGGCCCAACATTAACCCAAAATCTAAAACAAATCGGTATGAAATTCTAAGGTCAAGCATAGAACCTAATAATTTTATCAAACTTAACACTAATATCTTAATATTATAAACTTAAAGTTATTACCTTTGTTGGCGGCGGCAGAGAAGTCTCTCTGCGCGTAGCCCCTTCTCACCCTCCTCCATGGCAGCTCCCTGCCTCCACCATCGAAGTCCCGGCTTCAAGGTTCTCCACTACCTCCAGGTGAGGCCCTTTCTACCCTACTTAGGGTCTGCCGCCGCCGTCATCACTGTCCATTGCCGCCTACCAGCCGCTCCCTCAACCCGCGTCTTGCTTTCCGGACGTCTCTCAGCCACCGTGGCCCTCCTGCCATTCTCCGGGTTACGGGCTCCATGCGCCAACGCCAGCATGGGCCCGTCCCCTCGATGGATCTGGGATCCGGGAGGAAGGACGATAAGCCGGGGTCTGCCTCCACGACATCCAAAGTCGGGACCCTCGATCTCGAACAAACCGCTGCGGGTCGAATCGATGTTCGAAAGATCACTACTTCGAAAGATCCGGGCAAATCAAGACGAAGAATTGACGATACCAGATCGCTCCAATGGCACGGGGCCTAGAAGACCTGGCATCGCAGATTTGGTAGTTTGCTCTTTCGATAATGTGCTAATTTTTTATCCTGTTTTAGGTCGAATAAATTATTGGTTATTCACTGTGCTAGGTCGAATAACTTGTTGGCTCAATAAGTTTAGGACTTTGGTTTGTTATTTCCTTGTAACGTTGGATAGAGGAACTCTTGAGTTCGGATCTGCGAATCAAAGCAGACTATGTGTATGGAACCATGTGCGCCCGACGGGCTACGGCCGGTTGGGACAAAAAGCTGGTATCCGGGACTGTTATGTCCCTCCTTGTAACCGTGATATGAATTCGTAATACGACTACCTCTTTCCCGTTTCAAAAAAAAAAGTTATTACCTTAGTTTCAAATAACAAAAACACAAATTGAAATTCAAAGCTGAAACCTAAAACAAATTCAAACACTTTAAAATACAGATAAAACTTAAAATTCTTCCCATCTTTCACTCGTCACTTCAAATGCTTCAGTGATCGATCTTGAAGTTCCACCCATGATACTCACCAGGACAACCCATGATACCTACCAGAACAAAAAGGATATATTAGACTTTTTAAAACAGAGAATCACTAAAAGAAAAACAATTATATGTAATTGAGTTGAAACTAATAAAAGTATTTTAAATTAGGTAAACATGGAGCACCAATTATAGTTGCTTTATTTTTAATGGATGCACGTATTGATATTAAAATAAAGTTTAAAACAAGAAACAATAGAAAAAATATTGAACAAAAAAACAGATTTATAATTAAACAAAATACTATATTCTTCTATTTGAAGTCATTTTATGTCTTTCACCGTATTATTGATAGATAAAAGAGTTAGAGGACCCTTGAACCAATCTTATGTGTATATAAGAGCTCACACTATCATTATGCTTAATAAGCTCCTAAAAAGGTCAAGAATCATGCTCCCTCACTAAATGCACTTTTATTAGACACCGAAGTTATTAGAATGGCTAAGATATCTCTAGACATTCTAGACAAAATTGGGTATCGATGAGCATTTGCTGTCCACCATGACTGAACATTGAAATCATTTGTATCATATGTTGCCTCCTCACTAAGATACCTTTCTAATTCAGATTTAGAGGCTCCCACATGTGAGGTACATAGTTTTTTGAATGAGTGTTTTGTTTCTGGATGATACCTTTCTACACGAGCGTTTTGCAGTTGCAATAGAGGTGTTCATTGGAATCAATCGGGATATATGTGTCACGTTTTGCTCCTGGATGAGACGGTACATACTGACCAGGGTGCTCTTTAATCCCATTAACGGCCCATTTTCCTAACTTCAATCGGTAAATCCATGTTTTGATTTTAATTTCAAGTCCCGCTCATTCTTATATTATTCAATCATTCTTTCGTCTGTAATGGGCTTTAGCCCTTTCCCCCTTTTCAAGGCATCGGTTTTTTGATACAACACAATTACCGACTGGGGTTTCGGTTGTAGATGTTCATCGATCCAAATTAGGTTAGTTTTGTTCATGAACCCTTTTTCTGCATTTTTTTTCATCATGTTTGCTGAGAATGCTCCCTTGTTTACTATCGACATAAATTGCATTTGGTAAACTTTTCACAAATCAAACCAAATTAGCAGATGAACATCAGAGCTGGTTTGAACAAACCTAGTGGGGACGCTTGTAATCCCCAAACTCGACGCTGATGAGGGACCTCAGTTGCTAAAAATCCCCAAAACTGAGCTCCTTATGTAAACTCAGTTCTGGGTTTGAAGACCAAAATCCATGGCCGGCCAGATCCCACGGCGGTCATGGTCAGTTGGACAATCCATAGGGTGGTGGTCTAGAGAGTGAGCAGATAAGGAGGCAGATGACTGTGTAGAGAGATGGGGTTGTGTTGAAAGGGATTATAGCATCCATAATGGGAATAGATCGAATCGGTCTATTCTGAATCCAGTTGAGTTGATTTTGTGGAAATTAGTGGGAATTAGACCCCGGATCGTGAGTCTAATTTTTTTGGAGACACAGCGGGAATAGACCGATGCAAACTATTGTAGGTCAATTTATTAAAAATTCGTTTAAAAAAATCATTTGATAATATATTATTAGAATTTCTCTATTTAAAATTACGTGGAAACATACTAGATTAAAAAAATATTTCATTTAATATTTATATTTCTTCGAAGATAAGAAGAATCTCTCACAATTAAGGTAACCGTAGCCACAACTAGAAGATGGTGAATGTGAATCCTTTCACTCCAGTCTAATCCTTCCTCCTCCCATCAACTTCATTCTTCAACAATTGTGGTACCTTCTAATTTTTTCTTCTTCTGATGTTTATGCGTGGATGTACCTTCGCTAACAACTTATATCAGCACTATTGAGATATATATTGAGTTTTTTTTTTTCAATTAACGACATTGAAAATTATATCTTATCGGTTGCATAATTGGTTTGTGTTCAATTCTCGAGACAAGAAGGGACAAGCTAAACTTAACCAAAATCTTTATTTGAAATCTTAAGTCGTGTCGTGTCAATGAGTTTCCTTTTTTTATTGAAATAATGACAGATAAAATTACGTTTTAAATGAAAATTAAATTACAAATGTCCGACTAATCCAAGTGACTTTTGAGGGGGTGAATCCCTCTTTCCACAAGAGGTGCGCTATTATCTTAGTTTGTATTTTTCCTGCCTCGACTCGGAAAATTTTGTTTTGCCTATCGAAAGACCTGTTTTGTCTAACAGACACGTTGGTCTCTCAGTGGACACCCTTATGAGGAGGTGCCCAAGAAAATGAGGAGACTTGGGATTGGTGTGTGCTACATCCAATTGGGACGGGACGTGTCTCCTCAAAAACGTACCGCTCTCCCGTCTAGTACTCAGTGGACTTGACGAGGCTGCGTAGCACACCTCGCCTAGTTGTTTGGGCCAACAAGAACTTCTTTCGTTGATCCATAACAGCACAATGCCGCCTTCGGGTGTCCATGGGTGTTACCGACACTATCAACCGTTGGTTTCAATCTCCAAGGACTTGATAAGAAAGTTCGGTGTCTAGATCTAGCAGACAGGGCTGGAGTGGCCCTGCACAGAGGCCCCGAGTGACCGGATGTGCCACGATCTCATTCTCAGAACTTGGGTTAAGTCCCCGACGAGTTTAGATGGTCAGAGGGTGACGAGAAAGGCGTGGGACCTCATGAGAATTGAGCTACATTATATTTTGTTTGTTTTGTCGATTGTATGTATAACTGTTTTCGACAACAATAGAGAAGTCATGAGTCGGTTATGATAAGTTTTGTTCCTCCACATCAGACTTTAAAATGATGATGATTTGGGACACATTTGGTGGACCAAATATGATCACAATTGCAAAAAATCTCAAAGCTCAGAATTGAAATCTTGTGTGGTTGTTACGGTTACGTGGCTCCCAAGCCAAGCTTAAGACAAAGGAGGAAGACATAATAAACCCATCGTTTCATTGAAGTTATCTTATTGGTTCCTACATATGGGTAATAGTTGTCACTCTTCTCCCCATCATGTTCTTGAATTACATTGCAGAGGTACGGTCATTAATGCTCGCTGTAATACGATATATAGTAGCCTTGTATTACCTAAAGTAGAGAGTAGCTTAAAAAAGGTTTGGTAGAGGTCGTCGTCTGTAATCCTCTGTTTATCAATATAAAGCTTTTTGAGATCTAAAACCATCCACCCCCACCGACCCTCCATTGTTCACTACAATCTTTACACAACACAACAAAAACTACTCCATCGAACACACCTCACACATCAACTCACCCGAACCACATACCTTCAGCATTACTACATTCCACAAGCTCCACCACCACAGACCCTAAACCAAACCACTACCCCACTAGGATGCACCAAACCCTACTCACCAATTCTATTAACAACCAGATGTGTGAGAGGGTCAACCAATTTAGGAGTTGAAAACCTCTCGTCTTCCTCAAAAAACCAAAACCCTAGTCCCCCTTTTCCTGTCGTCGCCCTCCTCCACCGACGACGGCTTTGACCCACGGTCAACGTTTTCGTCGGTGGCGGCTTCTCTGCCCCCTCTCTACTTCCCTTCCCCTCCTCTTCCTTTTCCCAGCCCTCTTCCTTTTCTTTCACTGCTCTCGCGTTTTTCTTTTACATTGTTTGGAGCTTTTCATGCTTCCTAGCGTCTCTTCTGACCAACGAGTTCGGTCTTGTGTTGTAGGCAAGCTTTTGAAGCTAGGGAGCTCAAAAAAACGTGGTTCCTATCGTCCTTGTCCCTTCGAGGTTTCTGCCAGGCCGCTTCCGGTGTCGATGCGAGCTTCAAGCATCGAGGTGAGTTGTTGGTTCGGCCAGATCTGTCCACCACGGGTAGATCTATGGCCTTCAGGCCAAGTAGCCTTTAGGCTCGTTGTCTTGCTGGTGTTGTTGACCTCGCCAGAGCTAGGACGGATCTGAGATGCACGGGGTTCCTCTGTTCGTGTGTTAAGGGCGTTTCTGTGCTGAGGTCGCCAAGTTTAAGGCTTCCTCTTACAGGCGTTATGTGGCACTTTTGGTCTTGATCTTCTCGGATCTAGAATTCTTTCCAGATTTCTCCCCTTCTCTACAGATTCAGGGGCTCGGATCTGTCGAGCCCACAGTGGTTTTCTACGGGTTATATGGTGGTGGCCGGACTTCCGACTACCTTTAATCCCCCCCCCCCCCCCGGCTCGCTGGTTTTCGTCTTCCCATTCAACCTCAGGTGGTTGCGGCTCAGTCTCGAACTATCCGCGCTGTGCTCTTTGTCGTGTTAGGGTTGGCCACCAACTGGTAGCTTCGGCTATAAGAGTTGTTGGGTGAGTTGTTTCCTGGTTCCCCTTTGTGGGTGATTGGCTCGGTTTGTCCTGTGTGGACCGTGGCTTGCGTTGGGTGGTTCTTGTGGAGGAGGTGGTGCTTATCGTGCTAATTGGTTCATCCTTGGTCTACCGTGAGAAACATTTCGTATCCTTGTGGAGTCATCGATTTTTTGTGGATCGGGTCTCGTCCTTTTTTCGCGATGGGTAAGTTTCTCGTTTCAGCCTTGCCGTTTTCCGTTGCTTGTGGAAAATCCGTTGTTTCCCTAGATTTAGGAACTTTTCGATTCTTCCTATTTCCCTAGCCTTTGTTGGTAAGGGCTCGTCATTTTTTAGGTGTTGGCTTTTGACGGGTTGTTTATGGTCAATGGACCTTGGTTGAATTTATAGAGGTTCCGTTTCTTTGAGCTTTTAGTTTCGGTGATTTTTTTCACCAGGTTATCTCTACCGTTATGCGGTGTTGTTCACCGACGTGTAGGTCTCCTTCGTCTCTTTGAGCTAGGGGTCCGATGAAATACATTTTTTTTCTTCAACTCAGTTAAGATTTGGGGTGATCTGAGTGGTGGCCGACTCTGTTTTCTGGGCTTCATGATTGGAAAATTTGGGTTGTGGACCTTCGTTTTGGGTTGGTTCGATCAATAGGTTTTTTCTCCCCCAATTGATCTTCATGGTAGTCAGATATGAGTATATTAGACCTTTTTTTAGAATTGGAGCTTAATGGTAGTAAAATTTGGGTTCCATACCCTGTTTCGTTTCTCTATTTTTGGGGAGTGCTATTGTTTGTTCCCCTGGTTGTTCTCTTCTTGCTCTTTGTTCCTCTGTGGTGGTTGTTATGTTGTTTTTTCTTAGTCTTATGTTTCTTGGGTTGTTACCTTAGTTCTGGTTTGTGGTGGTTTCTTGAGTTGTAATCTGTTTTCATCTCCGGTTGTGGGGCTCTAGTGTTTTAGGTTCCTAAAAGGAATGCTCCTAGTTTGTTTTTGTTCCGCCCCACGCTCTTTACTTCAAAGAGCTTCTGGTAATTTAAATTTGTTTTGCTGATAAAAAAAAATAGGCGTGTGAGGTTTGACCCGCACAAGTTTAGCCTCTCCTCGATTCATTTGATGGTTCACAAAACATGGGAAAAGAGATTATATAGTGGGATCAACTCTGCTTGAAAATTCGGACTTCCGGATAGAATTAAAATTAGTCCAAAGGGGTTTATGAAACAACATTTGGGGAGTTCAAATTAGTCCTCTCGGGGAGGGCTTTTTCAGCTCCAGCTTTGTTGAGGACCTTAAACCAGAACTAGATGATTAGCCCCCGATCACGGCTCAGGTACACGCACGCGACCGCAGTGTATTCCCTCCCCACCACCAAGAGCCTTGTTACCAAATCCATCTCCTCCCAACCAACTCAACAGAATTACCCCCTTCACCGTTGCGGACAAAATACTTACCCTCCAGACCATGTTTTCCTCAACGTTTATTTATTTCTATTTATATCATTGTAGGGGAAGCGGAATTGGAGGCTCAAGAATTACTTATTGTACAATCTGATGCCACTTCTATCCCCATCTCACGGCAATGAGGTTTCCATTTTGGTTGCTTGGGTCTGCAACTGTTGTCCGAGTCTCCAGTTCTAGTTAATAGACAATAGAAAAAAACAGTTACTCGTCTACTTATTAAAAACTTACAGGTTAGAAAAACAGAAACTACAAATTTCATCTATTATTAGAGATACAACTTTACATACATTATTAAAGAATGATACATGTAACTAAAGAGGGAGGGATCAAATAGTGCACTTCCAAAACAAACTATGAAAACACATGATAATTTCATGTATACTAAAGGACAATTACAAGTAAAGATAATAATTTTATAGTTATCATGTGCTAGAATTTTAGGTGTTCATATCAGAACTTAAACCTAACTACATTATCTCAACAAATTCAACTAACATCCAACAGAATACAAGCCGTAAGAACAATAAATAATATTACAAACCGATCACAATTAAATTACATTTCAAATTATTAGGTTATATATATTTTTTTTCAAATTGCCGTCCTGAAGTGAGCATGGTTTTCCATTCTTCCAAAATGATATAGATCTCATCAAGTTTAGGAATACTTCTCCACCCATACGGCCCATCAACATTCCTTGGTTCACCGAGGGTCAAATCCCAACAAAACACTATCAGTTCCTTACCTTAAATTTGTCATATCCGTAACTTCCAAACAGCACTGGCTGCATTTCACAACCTAGAGAGACCAGCAAGAACCCTCAGTCAACATGACTTTTTGGTGCTCCAGACAGTTTCTGCTTCAAAGTTATGGAGCAACTCTTCTTTCAAGTTGTTCACTCCTATGCGTGTATTTTATACAACTTTAATTCAAGAGCTACAGGTCGGATCACCAAATTATATGATATCCATTTATATCACAAGATTACCATCAAATGTCTGTCAGACATTTTGGTTATTCTAAATGCATTTACAACCATTCCTGAACCGATTTACATTCCTGAACATTGACATATCTGTACACTAGCAATTAGGAGACAACAATACCTAATTCAGAGAAGTCAATATGACTACTACTTATTCTCGCGCATCCAACTGGAGACCAAACTCTCATCAGAGGGTTTTGGACCCCCACAAGATCTTGAGGCAGATTCTAACAGTTTATCAATCTCTGGTGCACACCTTATGAAGGAACGGTTCCAGAAGTTATATATTGGATTCTGCAAAGTTCCATTAAACCAAATTGATACCATTTAAATGTGATAGGGGACAGGCAGCTGCTCAGGTACAACAATTGAAACAAATTAAGTCACCGACCTTGATGAGCTTAATGAACGTAATTAGAAGACCCCATGGATGAGGCCGGTTAACAATAAGACGTTCCAATAATACTCTTGTGATCTGCTCCTGGATGATTTCCTGTACACACCAAAAGATTTGCAAATGATATCAGCGGCTATAATTTTATCACTGTGAATCAACCAATCAGATTTGGAGGAAGACTTAAACTTAAGTACCATGGACATTTTTCTCATCACGTATTCTAGTTAAAGATTAAGACATGGCTAAAAGATCAATTCTACATCAGAATTTCATATATCAGTTTTGTCTCAATCATATTCTTAATTGTATCTTACATGTAATCATAGACTTGAGATTTTTTTTAAATGTGATTGTGAAATAGCATTCATCTGGCCCACAAGTATAACCTTATAATCCATCTTGCTGCAGATGGATAAGACACGTGTAATATGGTCAGTAGGGTGTTGTTATTGTACATCATCCGAGACTCAAATGGCAAAATGATACGTTTTGAAATTTGTTTGCACATATTTTCTATTCTCAATAAAGTTCAGGTAATTGATTTCAAATTTCTATCATATCCTCTATTACAATAAGACAACTGAGACCAATTACTACAACCCAAAAGCTTAAGAAATTAGGTGGAGGGCCCAAACTACTCCATATTATGCAAGCTGGACTACACAGCAGACCTTGCACTTGGACCAAGAATAAATGGAGAGAAAACACAACTGGGTCACAGGCTCAATATCAAACTAGCTCCGATACCATATTAAATTTACTCCGATTCAAAAGCTTAAGCTACTAGGTGGGCCCCCAACTACTATATTAATGGTCATCTAATCCAGCCTTCTGATGTGGGATAATTCCTAAGCAATCCAACATTAAAGGAAAGTATTTTATCAATTATAGAAATGCATTCACAATTAAAAATAAGGATAATTGTCAAAAAATACCCTAAAGTTTCGTCCACAAACGAGTTGATGCACAAAGTTTCGTCCACGCTGTGTGGCTACCCTGAAGTTTTGTCCACGACTTTTTTAGTTTTGACGTAATAGGGATGTTCAGAATGATGGTCTGGGCAGTGCTTCCCGGATTGAATAGAAGCGTGGACAAAACTTCAATGCACCCACAAAGCGTGGACAAAACTTAAATGCATCCACAAAAGCGTGGGCAAAACTTCAATGCACCCACAAAAGCGTTGACAAAACTTTGTGCATCCACTCGTTTGTGGACGAAAATTTAGGGTAGTTTTTGACAATTATCCCTTAAAAATAAAAGTGACAAGAATCCCTCACCTGGTTTGATTCGGTGAACAAGTGAAGAAGGATTGATGAGAAGTAATGTGTATGGTTATTTGGATAACGGAGTTGGTTAGCAATTGAATTCAGGAAGAGATAGCGTCCTTCTGCATCAAGCTCCGCAACGAGAGTCTGGAAAATATCCAAGGCAGCACCTACCAAAAGTACAACAATTGCTGACTGTGCATTAGCTGTTCTAGCCTGCAATTGCTGGATAGCCTGGATAATACAACCAAAAAAGAGAAGTCAACTGTTTAATGTGTTATATTGTACTATATTGTAACCTGACACAAAACGTAAGCATCTAAGGTTAAAAATTCAACTGTTTCATTTAAAAATGAGGGTTAATTGTCAAAAGTTACCCTTATGTATTGGTCACATGCAGAAAACTACCATAAGGTTAAAATTGACCAATAAGATACACTATCTTTTGGTCACAGAAAATTTACATGCCTTTATGAATTGGTCACTGATAATTTACATGCCTTATGAATTGGTCACAGATCATTTACGTGCTTTAAGAATTGAAAACAATTAAGGCAAAAGTGTCGAAAATTTGCTTAGGGTAGTTTTTTGCACGTGACCAAGCATAAGGGTAACTTTTGGAAATTAACCATAAAAATTAATAGTCCACAAAACTTATATACCATATTGTTGTTTCTATAATTAAATAAATATCAGCAAAACAATTGCTAGATCTATGTGTTCTACATTTTGTAATTCAACATTTTATATGCAGGTTGGGCTGGGCCAAGTGGTTAAGAATTTGGTTTCATTAAGCAAGTCTAGGGTTTGAGCTTTGCAAGCTGCAGTATGGCTAATGCAGACTAGAACTTTCGGAGGGAGGTGAGGTGGCAAAGAAGCAAGTTTCTGACAACATACCTGCATTCCAACATACAGTACAAGGGAGTTAATCAAAGGAACGTTGTAACAGGTCCCTGCTTGTGCAGCTTCACCAGGCGGAAGCAGCAGCTTTCGCTTCATGTCGGACAGAAATACAGATCCCGCTTGCCTTGTCTGTGGAGACTCAAACAAAAAAAAGAGTAAACAACGATAATCATAACAGTTACAGCATTCCATAGTAGAAGTGCTGCAAAAGAAACATATAGAAAAATAACAAAAGCAAGTAGCAAGAGTATGCAAGGAAGAAAAAAATACAAATAAAGTAAAGTCATGACCTCATGTTACTACCATAACAAGAAAAATCATGGACTATAAATGTTCAAGTATATAGAATATGCCAGTTGAAAAAAACAATCAAATAGACTTCGAATTTCGCTATCATGACAAATAATTATTAACTGTTCAGGTATAATGCACCTTTAGATACTCGTCAACATCAACTTTCATCTGGTTTGCCTTAAGAACTGCATCAACATCAACTTTCATCTGAACCCGTGTGAGAATAGTAATTTCTGCAAGCAAATCTATCTGCAAATAGTTCACAAACACATTTGAACATTAGATTTTTTTCTAGCGCACAACCTATAGATTTATTCACGAACAAAAAGAAACCTTCAGGTTCGGGGTAGAAGGATCTGGCAGCCTCATGTTTCTAGGAAATGCACTGAGTATAATGTTTCGCATTTGTATGCAGCTTGGAGGAATCACATCACAGAAGGTGAAATGATAATCACATAGGAACTCAGGGAAGTCATGAAGTAACACAAGAAGCACCCTAAGTGTGCCTTTATACAGAAAATGAACCTTCAATAAGAAAACAAAGTTGCAAGACATAGTCAGACTTCACATATTATGGATCAGCCTTATAAGATTCAGGACTGGAAGATGCAAACCGGTATTGCTAGCTCAGCATTCCTCAAGAATGGCTCCAAGAACTGAAATAAATCGACAAGCAACCGCTGAATATAGGGCCATCCCTTCTGAGAATTTCCTGTGAGCAGTTTTGGCATAAAACTCCTGTGACTCACCAGCTCAAGCCATGCAAAACTGAAAAGCATTTGACCCAAGTTAGCAAAACACCGATAGCATAACCTAAATGCATTCCACATATGTAATGTTATTCCAGAGCATAAACTCACAAGTATAACCATCAACCAGAAATCATCCTCAATCAGGATAAGCATCCACAACATAATTGTGTATCCAATAGTAAATGCAGTTTTATTATGTTATGTGCTCGACGGATACATGGCACACAAGAGGAGTAGTGACTACTGAGTTATAGGCACTACTACTTCAATTAGCATTATCAAAACACTAATATCTATTTGCATTATCACCACTTCATCATTTGGTTGGTTAACTCATGCAAATAAGGATCACTTGCATTGCACTTTTCCATTATTGCTATTATTAGTTTTGGCTAGAGCATATTTAAGGACTCACATGAGATTGGAATAGACATCAAGAAAATTATCAAAAATTAACCTGAAAGGTTTATTGATATTTTGAGCTCTCAACCCATCCTATAACTCAATCCAAATCTGGGACTGTCCATATAATTCCTAGACATAGGAAAATAAGTCTAGTAATCAAAGGCAGTTTTAGTTTTGAACAAGATTCTAAAACTCAGGATCTCCCCAACTTAGCGAGGTGGCGAATAAAGAGTTTTTGACTTATCAGGGAGAAATCAGCAAAACTCGTTTTGTATTAAACGTATATTATATACAAGACATATATTGAACACAAAAGTAACAATAATTTTAGCATTATAAGATAATTCCAAACAACTTAATGAGTTAAAAAGAAAAGGACGAACCATATTTCAAACAAAAACAACATAACAAGAAACAAGTTTGAACAAGAATAAGCATAAATAACAAGTTTTTTAATTTAAAAAAAAAACACAGTTGACCAAGTTTTAGACAGATTCACACTTCTAGAACCATTTTACACTCCCAAGTTCTCCTGAGTTTTAGAACACCGGTTTTGAGTGCGTATGTCATCAAATACTACTACATAGTACATACACAGACACAGAAAAAGAGAGAGAGACGATAACTAATGCCCTGTCCACCCCTCTGCACACACATCAAATGATTACAAGCAATATGTAACTAGAGTACCAGCATCTACACTAGCATAAGAAGAGTCAGAGATGGAACAAGGAAAATATAACTAGAATATCAGCCTACACGATAACTTATGTGAAGAATCAAAATTCGAACAATATTACATTTTACTATTTGCAATAAAAGAGGTGATTTCACAAACATCATCAGCCTTTGAACCAAGTCAAGCATGGAAGGGTAAGGTAAAAGGTAAAAGATCACCTGGAAC
Source organism: Erodium maritimum (assembly GCA_963921825.1). Classification (NCBI taxonomy): domain Eukaryota; kingdom Viridiplantae; phylum Streptophyta; class Magnoliopsida; order Geraniales; family Geraniaceae; genus Erodium; species Erodium maritimum. The sequence continues at coordinate 117,624,614 of OY997588.1, forward strand.
ATGTCCAGTATCGGTTATAATCCTTAGTCTAAGTGTACAAACCGAGTAAATTATACCGTCACGTCAACATTCACAGGTTCTTTTTATCATCACGACAGTGATTTTATTCAAAGGCTCAATTATATATGAGGCTAAAACTAAATTGTGGCCCAGGTCTATGGCGGTAGTTCTTTATCCCTCCTAAGCAAACAAAAATGATGGCAAAGTTCATTTTAATAACTCTAAACTGAGCAAATTAACAAATTTAGTCATGTACATCCCATTTACTGATGGTATCCATGATTCTAACCTGAAAGCTGGAAATTTAAGAGGCTGCAAAGCATGGAATGCATTAGCAAAGGCTGCCAAAATCTGTTGCATATAAACGATAACTTGTCAGTAAATGTAGATGACAAAGATGGCAAACCAAAGGAAACAAGCCATACCAGAAGGTTAGCTCCTTCAGTAACAGGGTCCAGGGAACCAAGGTCAACCAACAAGTTAATGAACAATCGAAAATATGGTCTTGGATTGAAAGATGCTTTTTTATCCTCGATATCCTTTTGAATGGATCTTACAGTTATGGCAAGAAGCTGGCACGTGACACATACCATTCAGGCACTTGTTCTACTTTAATGAAAAAATAAAATAATTATGAACAGATATAATAAATATGAAGAGCTGCTCACTTTAGACAAGAGGTAGAGTTTACTTGATCCTTGCTCCACAGGGAAATACTAACAAATGGTAACAAGAATAATCAGAATCACTAAAGAAAAAAAAACACATAATATGCAGATAGTTAATTGATACTCACTCTGAGAATAGAAAAAACCAGTTTTGCATAGACGTCAATGGCAAGGAATAACAAACTCTGCACTTGCAGAGGTGAGCCTGAATTAGCCACCTCGGAAGATAGGCAATGTGCAACAGAAAGTTCCTTCATCAAAGAAAAAAACACTGTTAGAAAACAAGTCATACTAGAACACAGGCTTTAAACAACAAAGAAAAAAAAGTACTGTGAAGAGTCGGAAGACGCGATCTGTTGTATCATCGCCTCTCAGCAACCCATTTTGATGCAATTGTAAGATGTAATGATTGCAAGCAGCATCTTTAGGACCGGGAAGCTCACATATTCTACACCATTCTGCAAACAGCAAGGAAACCTACATAGCCACATAACAATATGCACATCACAACATTGACAACAACCAAGCTGTTTCACAAACTTTTGAGTCTGCTACATCTACTCATGTTGTCCACTTACACTATATTCTTTAAAAACAAGTATCAAACAAAGCACATATTTAACAACCATAATGATGATAATTATTACTATTATTCCATGTCCTCAGAAAAATTAATGCTAGAGAGGTAAATCCGGACTTAATAGTTGAAGATCCATTTTATACTTATACTCTAACATGCTTGAGAAGTCAACCATGTAAATTCACATTCTGGCTGACAAATGGCAGAAGTTTCAATCCTTCATGCTCTTGTAAGTGTAAAAAACAGTTCTCCTTCAACATGAGATCACAGACACAGCAGTTCGGAAATCAAATATCAAGAAATGAAGGATCAAAATACCTGCTCCTGGAAACCAGGAAGGTCTGCTTCCTCAGGTTCTCCAGTATTGTAGCCTTCTCTGCGCACTATAGAGCGGCCAATAACCTGTTTTGCAGATATATAAATTCAAGAATCAGAAAAAACCAACACCTATGGTTGAATACAAGTTGTCATTTTCCTCTGTTTCTTTTGATTGTCTTGCCTTATCCTCTTTTTCAACAGAAATACCGGGTACAGCACCCGCATTTCCAACAGGATTTCCTATCATCTCGATCAGCTCTTGTATTGACTCGGGAGATTCATGCCTTGCAGCAAGCTGCAGCCAAGAAATCAGTTAGAATCTGTAAGAGCACACTAACCCTGATAACAAACTCTATTTCCAAGGATGAATTGACACAAACCTTCACCAATCCATCGACAAGATTGGGGAGTTCTGAGATGGCATGGGACTCTTCAGTGATCAGGGTTTGGAGAAGTGAAATGGCGAACTCGGTTGCCACCTCTGCGCATTTTGATGCAATTGCAGACAATCAGCCATGCCAACAAAATTAATATTTTTTTTTAGTTCAAAGGGATACACAACATACTATTTCTTCCTCTATCAATAAGTTCAGCCATATGAACATTGTACTCTGCAAGATTCAGCAGTTCCCTGCGTATAAGGCCAACGGTAATATCTTTGTTGAACTTCCGCTCCTCATCTGAATAAATAACCTGTAAAAAATTTAAAGACAATTTATCTTACTTGAAAATTAAGCAAATTTTGGTTAGGGAGGTTTAGTTCTACTGCCAGCAGTTTGAACTAATATCAAACAGGGAATGAAAACACAATGGAGGTTCTTACCAATTTCTAATATAACAGATTATTGTAGAAAAAAACATGAAATACAAATACCGCCCCACCAAAGGTCAACACCCTGAGAGACATGTTTATATTCCTTCACATTCAGTAGCCCATGGAAGACAATACAGAACGCCATCAAATGAAACTTAGAGGTTCAATTGAGTCTAGCTCTACATGTGCAGCCATATATAATTAATTTTAAGTATATAGTCTATTATTAAAGCTATTGGAAACCTCCTTGGCTATGCATACCAAGAGAGAGAAATAAAATAAACAGACTGAGAATTAAATAAATTGTTTAGTCTCTACGAGGTTTTCGAGTTCTCTCTTAACGAGCTCGTATCAACGAGATCCCGAGTTCTCTCTAAAGGAGCTCAATTCAACCGCCATTACAGCAGCGTATTCGGCCCTATAACGCGATCCCGAATCAGGACCTTAACGGAGTCTCGTACTATAATCTATTGTATGTTACGAGCAGTTATATTGAATAAAAATCTTGTCTCCCCGTTTCAAAAAAAAAAAAAACTTCTTCTGTACACCAGAGAAACAGAGTACAAGTCTAATCGAACATACCCAACTAGTGAGCTCCTTAGCGACAAGCTTGGAAATGTCACGAATAGAACCAAGCATCCCAAGATAAACGGCAACATGAACACTATTTGATGCATTCTCATATATACTGTTGAAAACCTGCACAAAAAACAGGAACAAGGTCAAGGCACAACGAAGATTATGCTTCCCAATTTGACTTTAGGTGTATGTAAGTATTTAGATAAATTACTACACCTTTTGAGCCATAGCCAAGGCGGCCTCATCAAGGCTAATGCACCGCAGTATGATCTCTGGAATTTCAGCTATTACATCCTGCAGATATACATATACACACCCACCAAGAAACATAGGTCTAAATGAATGGTTTTAAAAAATATGATACCACGGGGATAACAATTCACTAGGAACAAATATAGCTGAACAGATACCAGTCGCAAGGTTATCATTCCCAAGGCAACTACGGTAAAATGCTTTATTCAACAACATGCTCAAACAGTAAAATTACATGGCAATAACAATACTAGATAAAATAAAAAGTACCTGAAATTCAACTTCCCTGGCATCATTACTTATAAGAGATTCCAGCTGAAACCATATGAAGAGTAACTAAAATTAATAAAGTTTCAAAGTTGATAAAAAATCTTCAAGTAAGTGAGAGCAAGAGAAGATACTAATAGCCCTATGGCTAATGGTATCTTGTTGTACTCATAATATATTCTCCAGTTCCTTCTGGTGAGAATTCGAACTAAAAATAATTCAGAAAAATGTAGATGTGATTGCCTTTGGGGGCGGGTCATACCAAACACGCTTGAATGCTATGGTCATACCAAACACATAAAGTATATTATTGACAATTCATGTACAATTGGTTTTCTTAATATTAAGATGACATCATTCTTCGACGGGCTATATAATATGCTTATAAAATATAGACATGCCTCCAGTACCCCCCACATAAACATACATACATCTGCATCCTCATCCACATTTAAGCAGGGAAAATAGTGCAGTTGATCCCAAGCGTCAACAGGCTGCTGATTTTTCCAGAATTCAATATCAAGATACTCCAGCCAATATAATGCTGGAGTGTCTTGGATCAAAATTAAGGTCCTCCAACATAATCATTATGAATATTAATATACTTAAAAAGCAATAATTACTGCATGGACATACTATGCATCAATAAAATGACAATATATGAGACCAAAAAAAAAGAAGAGAAATCCAGCTAACAATTTTCATTGGCACCTACAGAACAATCAAAATGAAAACAGACTAAGAGACAAGAGAGGAGTTATCTGCACCTTCTGCACAATAGATTGATACTTATCCAATGCATCCTTCGTGCTAAGTGAAGTCTCGAAGATGCTACTTCCAGGGTGGGCCATTGCAATAGGTAAAGGTAATGGCTGTACAGAGGTACCAAATTCCTTAGAACAAACCAGGAAACACAGATCAACAACAGCGGCAAGATCAAAACTATGATAAAGAAAAGGATCTTATTTTACCACATTCAAGGGCTCTACTAGATGTGATTCAGGACTTGAAACTATTGGTGGAAATGAAGCAATGGCATGGTCATTTTCAGAGCCATGTTGTGTGACATTGCCGCCCTCTCCAATATAAACCGGGGATGCACTGAAACATAAAAAATGTACATCAGTCTAAGTTTCAGAGGAATTAATTATTGTTTTTTTTTCAAATCAGCCTTTTAATTAGATGATATACACACACCTATCATGCTTGGAAAATATCATGTCAGTCATGACTCATAGGAGTTACTTAAGGTTCTGAATAGTATATATTTATTTTCTTTTAAAATTCAGAAAACAAGAAATTGTTGAGCGATCACTTGACAAGGTTATGTAAGACAGCACAATTTTTTTGGACTGACACCACAATTTTCTTTTAGTTGATATGAATTTTGTCATCCATGATGAGTATGTTGGACTATAAAATCCCATTTGGACTTAGCAAAATATCATTTCTACAAAAAAAAACACATATGGACTGGTACGATAACAAACTTTAACACCACTAGACTGAGACTTCAGAAACCAAAAGCTAAGAAGCTAAGACATCAAAGTACAGCACAGAGCACAATTTTTTTGGACTGACACCACAATATTACTTTCACGCCAAATGGATTAAAAACAAAGCAGGAGATAAGACACCTTAGAGGTGGAGAAGGTTCCATGGATTTAGGAATAACATCCATGGGCCCAGAGACTGCTTCTAGTCGTGAGTTTACTATGCCAGATGAGTAAGCTGGATTAAGTTGTGTTGATGCTGAACCAAGCATACTAGTCAGATTTGCACTACTAGATAAAGCTGACAAACCAGCAGGCAAAGCATGTGAGCCATGTACAGATTGATTTTGCCAAGGTAGCCGAACAAAATCCTGACATAAATGGAAAGGTATGAAAAAGAAACATGATATTCCCGGTCTTCTTGTCATCATATCATAGCTCATGAAAGATGTTAGCACACCCTTACCTCGTAAACTCGCTGCTGAGAAAGGGATAAGTGACCTGATTTAGAGCGAAGAGTATCTGATGCAGCATCGATAGAACCTTGGGAATACAAGTTTGCATCCAAATATGCAGAACCAATACCCTCCCTACGCTTTCTTCTAAGAGCAAGTTGTTGAGCAATCTCCCCATCAATGGTTTGGATTGCCTAGATGTCATGGAGAACAAAAGCAATATGTGAAATTCATGGTGTTAGTAAGCCAAATAAAATAGAGCCACAAAATGGAATCAGAACAAATATGACTCGTCTTCTCATCCAAGATGGCAATTAACATAGAGTTCAATGTAAACTCCCAAGATCATGCAAATATTTAAGAGATAATTGTCCAAAACTACACTAAAGTTTCGTCCACAAATGAGTTGATGCAGAAAGTTTTGTCCACGCCGTGTGGCTACCCTGAAGTTTTGTCCACGCTTTTGTGGGTGCATTGAAGTTTTGCCCACGCTTTTGTGTGTGCATTGAAGCTTTGTCCACGCTTCTATTCAATTCGGGAAGCACTGCCCAGAGGCCCCAGACCATCATTCTGAACATTCCTATTACGTCAAAACTAAAAGTTGTGGACAAAACTTCAGGGTAGCCACAGCGTGGACGAAACTTTGTACATCAACTCGTTTGTAGACGAAACTTTAGGGTAGTTTTGGACAATTATCCCAATATTTAATATATTATAAAAGCTATAAAATTATTTTCTGCACTATAGTTAAAGCATAGTTTATGGTGGAAGCAATATTCACACATCTTCCATTTTTACTAGACTATCATAGTCTCCAAATATCGGCAAACTTCAAAATACACTCCACTAAGTTCCAACAAAAAAAATATTTAAATGTCTCGAGTATACATAAATAGAATACACATAACTTTATAAATAGATATGTTTTCTTCTTTGCTGAGCATGTTCTGATGAAGATTTACGTATACAGTATAAAAGCAAGGGTCCACTAATAAAACCTAATGTAAAATAGTGGAACACCAAAAGCATAAGTTTGATAAAAAGGAATTTCACCAGTTCATAAGGCATAAAAAGGAACATCCAACTTCATGCGTTGGCACAAATAAAAAGCATACCTTATCCGTGGCAGCTTGTTCTATGACTGCACAGCCTAGATCAAGATTATCGTTGGTAACAAGTTGTACAGCTTGTTCTAGAAGTTCACTTGTGGTACTCGAAACCTGAAGTGAATTCTTCAGTTGACTTGAAATGGAGCTGCGTAAGGGTTCCTAGCAGATAAGAAATTTCATAATTACACTCCCATATAATATTATCAGATATTGTAAAGGATTTATGAGAAGAACTCAGAAGATTTTAACGTAAGCTTAATAGCAAAACATGAAATAAAATATCTGGAGAATTGATTTTAAGTAAGAAAAAAAACCTTGCATGTTACATGAGCTAAGCTTCCAGCCAAGCTTGCAACCATCAAGTGTGCTGCATTGTAAATACGAGTCTCATCTGTCTCAACGGCATAATCCTACATTCGCCATGATAAAGTAATTCATAAACAAAACAGCAACAAAAATCCAGAAGGTGCGCACACCCAAGGAAGCAGTGTGAAGGGTTAGCTCAGATTGAAAATCACATGAGAAGATCATAAATATATTAGAGTTGGAAGTATCTTTTGAAGCTAGATTGAGTATGTGGGTTATTTTTTTTGTTATCAGAAGAGTGTTCTAGATTTGAATGAATTTGATGTATTTTAAGACTTCTATGCATAAATCTTTTTTGTTGAAACGGGCGACGAGGAATTGCATTACTAGTGTCAATCAAACAATACAAGTAGGGCGAAAAGCCCTGGGAACCCGAATAAAACCGAGCCTCCCATAGGAAACTCGGCGGTCTTAGAACCATCAAAGTAGTCTAATTTGCATCTTAGACAAAGATAAAAATCCCTACGTCCTACCCTGAAAATGGAAAATATTAAAAACAAACTACATAATAAAAGTCCAACTAAAACAAGTTAAACAATAAGAGGCATAAACTCCATCGAGTAGACACACTCCCCCGAGTCTCGACAAGAAGAACCGGTCCCGGGACGTGAGGGGTAGGCCACCAACCTTCTACCCCCAAGGCCCATGTAGACTCATGGCTCCTAGCTGGGCTGTTTTGCAGCCCGCGCCTAATCAAACTCGTCCTCTGGTTCATCAAGGGGTCGGTATTATGCGAGTGGGGGTTCCGTTATCTCCATAGCCCTTTTCAGCTAGCTTGTACGGCTAAAGACCTGGGCCGTCCTGTTCCTCCCCTTGGTCTTCAGCATGAACGACACAACGTCCTTGAAGAGGACTTCTACCTCCATACTGTTCACCTGCCAGCGCTTGAGCATGACCCCGCATAAGATCTTCGAGTTGCAACTAACATCGGCAACGACCCTCCCAGTTAGTGACAGCCGGTACCGGCCATCGGAGACGGCAGGGGTAGCCTCGTGCGGGACTACAACCACGACATCGTCCTCCACCGAGACCCCCCCCCCCCCGAGGCGGTTCGATATGACGTCCAAGGATCCCCTCGCCGAATTGGCTGACAGGAGCGGTTATCAGGTCGCAGTCAAACACGCCGGTGGGAGACGGAGAGTTGGCCACGCCGCCGCCTGCTTCTCGCGAGTCTGGTGCTGGTGTTGCAAGTGGTGGTTGTGGTGGCGGGCTGCAGAACTCGCAGTTGGCTGCGACGTCGTCCACCGAGAAGTCACGAGCAGAGGAGACACTACGCGCGGCAGCGGAACCTAGGGATACAGGGATCCACTGTGCGGCAGCGAGACCGACGGGGTTCTATGGCCGACAGGATCAGTCTGTCGCAACGAGGAATGGCGGGGATGCGAGGAAGCAAAGTCCTTGTGGCATCGGCTGGATGGGCTAAGGAAGAGGAGGAGAAGCCGGAGCTAGCCAAGGAGGTTGGGGATGACGGCTGAGGAAGAAAGTGGGAACCCTAGGGTTGGAGTCTTTTAGACTTATCGTTCTATGCATATATCTTAATAATTATTGATTCACAATTCACCAAACGATCACTTTCCCTCCCCAATTTTAGAGAGCTTGAATATGAAATTGTAAATTGGCTACCATTAAATTAGGCCTATTGTCCAAGTAAACTTTGGAGTTTGGTACCCATGCCTCTTCTCTTCCTAGTTTGATTTCTATCTCAGCGTGGGTCACTTTAATATACAAAGGGGTCTCCAAATGTACTTAATCATTCAACTAATCGCGAAATATATTACTTCTCTCCTAACCAGAACCAGTGTGTCATTGGAAACAAGCTTGTTAGTTGTTACATATAGTATGTAAGTTCCAACTTGAGAGGTAGTGTAAGAATAGTTACCATTAAATTAGAGAAGTACTGGCCAAGTATAATTAGAATCTTGTTGTCCACATCTTTCCTATTTTAGTGTAGGTCACTTCCTTGTATAAAGGGGTCTCTCATTGTCCTTAATCATTCAACTAACAGTAAACACATCGTTAAGCTTCGTGCTAGAATAGTTACCATTGTAATATGGACTTCTTTCCAAGAGAACTTAGGAGCTTGGTGCTCGTGTCAATACTTTTTCTGGTTCGGTTCCTATTTTAGTGTAGGCCAATTCCCCATATAAAGGGATCTCTCATTGTACTTAATCAATCAATTAAATGTGACTTATACCGAGTTTCTTCTATTTTCCAACAGAAATGGACACAGTCCAGCACAGATATTTACATTTGTTCCAAAAATTAAGGAATTGAATAACAGATTCTCAACTTCTGTGATTGTTTTGTTTTACATTTGTACCCCTCCCATTCTTTAAACTAGTTTCTCTATGTTTGGCAATTGGTGGCTGAAAACACTTAAATTCTGGAAACCCTAGGACTCATATTGTATCCTACAAATTCCAATAATGCTGTATGGCATAGCAAAATTTGTACAGCCATCCAAAATAATCTGGTACTTGACACATGTAGAGAGTTAACAAACCTTTAAAACTAGCTCCTTTGTGGTTTGAGTGGCTATAGAAACACTGCGCTGAACAATACCCAACACTATCTCTTTGATGGCTCTGTCCATTGCAACTGGAACAACTCTGTAATATATATGGCTTGTTCAGTTTTAATCATGATAAATTTACACACTTAGCAGGTAAGCACTGTTAAAGCAGCCTTTGAACCTCTGGAAATGCAAGTGCAAGCCTGAAGCAATGAGCTTCTGATTGATTATAACATGGTTTCCTATGTTTGGTATTGGTGTAGAAAGCTGCAAAAAAAAGACAGATTATCAATAAGCATAAATGATTATGCCTTACAAAAATAAAAAAGGAAACTGCAGCTCACCTGGCTAACAGAAAAATGTGGCTGGGATGGAGTGACTGGTAGCATTGCTTGTGCTGTAGGAAGCTGGTCAGACAAACCTATAGCTGCTAGCTTTTCATCATTCATCAGCGCACCAGAATGAAGGTGAAGAGGAGCAGCATACTGAATCCACAAAGTAATCAACATTTCATGAAACATACAACAGGATGAAAATCACAACACCAGCCTACAGCTAATCAAAAAACTCAAACCTGTGATAACATATGGGTCCGGCCAGAAGAATTAGACGGACTAGCAACCTCAAGTGGCAGATCCACTTGATTAAGTGGAGGCACCATTCCTGACTTACTTTCAGGAGCCATCTGTTTTTTAGATGCGCCAAGATCCTTGTTCGAGAAATCAGGATTCCCTTCAACTTCTCTTACACGATCCTTGAGAAGAGAGCTTGGTGTTATCTCCTTCATATCCACGCCAAGGTTTTTGAATAACACCTGAAATGTCAAAGACAAATATAGACCGATGAACAGATATAATAACAAACTCATGGTGAAGCTCCGATGTAGACGGATGCATGCACGCTCGCACGATATAACATGTACCTCAATATCAAACTTGAGGTTCATTTTTAAGTTTGGCATTAAATAAATCTCGGCGAGTAATCCAAGAATGCCCATCGTCCAAGGATTAGGGGGTTGATATGCCAAACTGCTCTGACAAGGTTCCAGAATCTGCAATAAACACAGAACGTGAAACTTGCTGAAATGAATTCAAAGTACACGCAACAATCTGAAGTACAACCATACCTTTGAAGTAAATGGAATTACAGCAATCATCAATCCTTTCTCATATGCCTGTCAAAAAAGTAAACCGAGGAATATACCTATTAAAATGCACCAAGGGCACATGTGAAATAGGAAAGAAAAAAAATACCTCTACAATCAAAGATTTGGGATCTATTTCACGAGCCCTTAAAACTTGGTTCCTGCCAATTGTCAACTTCCCAAGCCAGCTGCCCAAATTCTTTAATAATGACCGCTCTTCTGAGCTTGATTTTATAAGCTCTGAGCGTAAGAGAACCTGAGAGAACGCACAGGTTTTAAATACCATTCATACTTAAAATACTTTAATTTAGAAACATAAGTGAAGTAGCTATAAGACTCTACCTTACAGTTCTCGTATGAGGCTTGCAAGATTTCCTTGTTCAAAGCCTTAGAATTAACTTTGTCCATGAATTTTAAGTACAAATCATGAAAATTTGGCTCGATGCTGGCTCTGTAAGGTCAAATTCAAATTGTATAAAATATAGATAAAGTTTGTAGTCAGTCTTCAGCACTCCCTTTGAGTGTGTGTGTGCATGATTATACAAGAGGGATAATAACTAAATCTTCCCAACCTTTTCATAACCATGTACTGGGCAAACCAGGGGTAGTACTGCTCCATCAAAATTTCAGCAAATTCTTTTGCCTTGACTTCTACGTTTGTAACTGAAATATTATTGATAATAAATGATATCTTATCCTGAACAGCTAATGCTGGAGCCTGCAAACAGAAAGCCCACACAAAATAAAAAAAAGAAAGACCAGAACAAAAACCATGGCACATGAAAATGGGGATGACATAATGTGCAAGAAAATAACCAACAAATACTCATGCGTAAGACGAAAGTTGCCATGGTTATCACTGGTTTGACCAGCTCAGTCCTATAAAGAACAAATATTCCAGCAGATTCGGCTAGTGTAATAAGATAGAAGCTAAGGACCCAGACATTAATATAAGGGAAAATTTCAATTTAATACCCTGGCAAACATCTATTTGCAGTATAATACCCTAGCTTGTTTTTTTTTTGCATTTTAATACCCTGGCAAACATTTATTTTCACTTTCACACCCAACCGTTAACTTTCCATCCAAAATGGATGGAAAGTAGTCATGTGCTTTGCACATGACCTTATTTTTTCAAAAAATACCAAAAACACCCTTCAATCTTTGATTTTTAAATATATAAAAACTGATTTTTAAAAAGTTATTTTTTTGAAATAAAATATAATTTTTTGAAATATATAAAAATCTGTTTTTTTAATATATAAAAAACTGATTTTAATTTTTTTTAAATAAATCTGATTTTTTGAATTACATAAAAATATGATTTTTGAAATATATAAAATTTTATTTTTTAAATATATAAAAACTGATTTTTTTAATATTTTTTGAAATAAAATCTGATTCTTATAATATAAAAAAAAACTGATTTTTAATTATTTTTTTTGAAATAAATCTGTTTTTTTAATTATATAAAAATATTATTATGAAATATATAAAAATTTATTTTTTAAATATATAAAAACTGTTTTTTAAAATATTTTTTGAAATAAAATCTATTTTTAAAACATATAAAAATCTTTTTTAATACATAAAAAATGGTTTTTTTACTTTTTGAAATAAATCTGATTTTTTAAATTATATAAAAATATGATTTTTGAAATATATAAAAACTGATTTTTTAAATATTTTTTGTAATAAAATATACTTTTTTTGAAATATATAAAAAATCTGATTTTTTGTGGTAGGTTTTGAAAATATGATTGGTCTCAAGGGGTATTTTGGACTTTTCATCCATTTTGGATGGGAAGTTAACGGTTGGGTATGAAAGTGAAAATAAATGTTTGCCAGGGTATTAAATTGCAAAAAAACAAGATAGGGTATTATATTGCAAATAAATGTTTGCCAGGGTATTAAATTGAAATTTTCCCTTAATATAATTATATCAAACTGTCTTCATAAATCATAATGATATCATATGCATCTATTTAGAATATGGTTTAGCTATCTGCTACGGAACAAAACCAGGAAAAAATAGAATAAAAGGGAAGTAGAATTCCCCACTGAAGCATGAAATTGTTTTGTGCCTTCTTTCTTCAACATATTAGAGCAGAGAGGAACCGCACGGCCATGTTCTAATTAGAGATGGCAAAAAACCCGGCCCCGTCGGGTACCCAAAAATTTGACCCGGTCGGGTTGTGTCTAGGTTGGGATAATTTTCAGGGCGGGCGGGTTGTGGGTTGGATTTCGGGTCTGGGTCAGATCTGGGGATGGCAACGAGGCGAGGATCATGATCCCCGTTTCCGCCCCGTACTCATTTTCGGCCCATACCCATCGGGTAATCCACAAATCCCCGTTTTCGCCCCAAATTCTCAAAAATTGTTAAGGTGAATTTTATTTCAGTATTTTTCCATTAGTGATTTAGTTGTACACTATAACAATTCTTCTGATTTATGCTTTGTACCGTCCAAAGTTGTTCACACATAGTCTAGACGTATTATCCATGTCACTATTACTGAAAAAGAACAGTTTGGAATAATGAAGAGTTTTATGGAAACAAATGGCGATGACTAAATCAAAAGAATTTTTACTGTTAGGACTATATAGTACTACTATTCAGATGTCATGCATGGGTATAACTCATTATTAACACAGATACATATGTAATAAAGCTAAAATGTTGGAATACAACTAGAAAACAATGCATTAATATACAAATGAGTACCCCATGTTGAAGGCCTTAGCACATAACTGCCCCATATTTTACTTCTTGACATTTACTACCCCACTTTTGTAGAAAAGTAAACTTGTTAGATTTAATAGAAAGTTGTACTCGCATTAAATGACAGACATGAGCCAATAATAACCACGATACCCATGACAAATCTTGATTGGAATCTCCAACAGAAATGCAAAGGTAATATATGTGTGTAGGCAGCACTTCTATATGGTCTATTGAAAGCCCCGACGGAAATCAATCGATAATTTCATAAGAACCGCGTCGTATAACATACAAAACCTTCACATTTGCAAATCCACGACAGCCTGTAACCCACCACTAAAATCAAACTCTTTGAAGGAAGATAAAATGAAAGGAATACCTCAATAGGAGTTTCTCTTCTCTCTGCAGCAGCCACTAGCGTTTCAATGTTCAAGGCAGAGCCAAATCCTGTTATATTTCACAATAAACATTCAATGAACAATAAAAGTAAAACTGCAAGAAATTGGTGAATATTATAAATTTTGAAGGCTGAATCCAGGAATTCCTAGAGAACACTACATGGCAAGATAGGACATATAAAGGCTCGGTCACTATTGTTGCCATGTGTAAAGTATATACATATAATATTTGTAAGTAGTAAGTAGTAGAAAATTACTAGCTGAAGTAGCTCCCCTGGAAGGATGAGAGAATCCAAGGGATGGAGACAGTGATGCTTGAGCACTATTTGCATTTTGCAACTGCAGTTGAGCAATGCAATGGTAATTAGAGAGGAAATCACAAATAACTGGATTCTTGTCAGGGGTACATCAACTGAATAAACTACATCACAAGCAATTAACAAGGAATAGCAAATTATACCTTGCTAGTACTTGAGGGGTTGCCAGAGGGAACAACAGAAACTTGGCCAGCTATAGATGACACAGGTTTAAAGTCATTGGCAGTTGCAGAGCCTTTGTGAGCCCTGTCATCAATTTCCAGTCTCTGATGAAGCAGGGACAAAGAAGATGGTTGTTTCCCAGGGTGAGTGCTTGCTAACTCATTCAACTGCAATAGTAACACGCGCATTGATTGTCATGACTATGTACAAGCAAGCAGTCAGCAACTACTATAACGATATTTATGTCATAGCTTAGACATCATGCTTCAGGTAATTATAAGGATTAAACTCAAAATAAAATTGATCACATAATTTGTTCCAAGGTTTTGATAGTGTTATCTGATCAGCCCTACCAGCCAATTTTTAATATCCAAGATTTTATTATCCAATTTATAAACCAAAAGCCTGCAACCACTTGCAAAGTTAGAAGAGGCTAACTATTTCAAATGGACTTTATAGTAACAGACAGAGGCCCAACTTATATTTGAACAATTATTATTTTGATATTTGAGATTGCATAACCTAAAGACAATACTTATTTTTATTTATGCAAGACTAAGAACGACAATTCCAAATGTTTGACGATGTCAGCAAACACATTTTTCTGGTTACCTCCACATTTCCTGAAGCAAGATGATGAGCATAGGCAGAATTAATATTTCCATCTGATTCAATATGGCCTGATGAAATCTTAGCAAGTGCCCGCTCAATAAACGCAATGAGCTCTGGATGAGTACCACGCAGATGAGATATCTGTAAGATATGATTGCAATACTGTGGCCACTCGATCAAACGATCAACAAACTGCTCTAGAGCCATGGTCCCAAACACAAACATCTACATGCCAATGGCAGAGGGTCAATTCTTCTCATTGAACAAAATAATTGAAATAAAGCCCCAGAAAAACACTGATACGAACTTTTGAATCAGCAGGTTTACGTAACGAATCAAGAACACCACGTAGAGCAATCCCGAGTGTGAGATGAGTAACAAGTTGGTGTTTGATAACAGAACCTGATAAAAAGTATGTCAGGGAACATTACAACAAAGCAAAGTAAACATCAAATTGTACACATCCATGCATCCACAAGGAACTACCCTACGCTCCAGGAGAGACAGCTTAACTTCATATGCAAATACTGGAAAGGGGTGCAAAGAATAAGTTGAATGCAAAAAACGTCTCAGAAGTCAAATAGTATATAAACAAAAAATAACACACATTTGTCCTAAGTAATAAGCAAAGAAACCACTTCGTATATGGGATATAAAGTATGATGGTTTTGGTTATAGAATTGCCATAAATGGAAGAAAAAAATGAATAATTTAGAGAAGAGAAGAGACCCATCTACTTAATGAAAAGAGGGGGGAGTACAACAATGAGGGTCCGTTTCAACTTTGTGGCTTTTTAGCAACAAAGGTATAATAATGTTTTATCTCTACGAGCTAACTCTTTATTGAAGTGTTTCCTTGCTTCTCAGAGCTATGACTTTGGACACATTTAAAAGCAAGTATTTGTAATACAATCAGAGTGACTGGATGACTGATTTTAAGCATATATTGGAAAGGGGACAAAGAGATGTCTTAGAAGTCAAATATCATACAAACAAAAAATAACACATATTTGGCCTGAGTAATAATAAGCAAAGAAACCACTTCGTATATGGAATATAAAGTATGCCAGTTTTGGTTGTAGAACTGTCATAAATGGAAAAAAAAAATTATTTAGAGAAGAGAAGAGATCAGTCTACTTAATGAAATGCGGGGGAAAGGCAACAATGAGGATCCATTTAGCAACAGAGGTATAATAATCTTGTATCTCTACCCCCTAACTCATTATTGAAGTGTTTCCTTGCTTCTCTGAGCTACAACTTTGGACCCATGTAAAAGCAAGTATTTGTAAAATAATGATTGACTGGATGACTTATTTCAAGCAGGGTTCTAAAACTCGGGATCGGCCAAAACTTGGTGAGATGACAAACAAGGATCATTTGACTAATAAGGGAGAAAACAACAAAACTCGTTTTGCAATTTGTATTTGTTGAAGTATGAACCCACATGGACTAAACATAAGAATAAAGAGCCACTTTTAAAAGCTAAGGTCACACCTAACTAACAAGGTTGACCTTTTAGTTGTGGAAGCCAGACTCGATGTAAAGTGGCCAGTTTTAGACAAAATTTACATGGCATGGTTCGGCCCTCAACCTGTTCATCACCTCCACCCTATGGTCTCCGGTCCATAGGCAGATGTCAAGTTCTGATGTGACCAAGGTTCTAAATAACGGTAACGGTCAAATATCGACGAAGTACTGATTAAGGATTTTTCAATTTAACGAGGAGATATCGGTAAACAATGTTTTGCATTAAATATATATAATACATATATTTATAATAAATATAACCACACTAATTGTGTGTACACTTATTAACCTTGATCATTGTGCCCACTATTGATTTCCCTTCCCATGTGTCAGTCATTATCCATAGGTCTTCTTTTCCTTCCCCATGTGTCAGTCATTACCACGTGAAAAGTAGAAAAGAAAATACAATTTTTTAACTTTTTACAAAGAGATATGACAAGAAGGAGAGAGAATTAGTTCTCTCTTCTTTGTATTTCAATTTTCAAAATTCAAACCTAATCTTTGTATTACTATTTCAAAATTCAAGAGCAACTCTCTCTTTTCTCTCCTTTTCTATTTTTCCGGAGAAGGAAGAGCTCCAGCGAAAATGGAGGAACAACTCTGCAAAATCAGAAAAAGAGAAACAAGCCTTAAAAATAGAGAAGGCGGATATGGAATGAGAAGAAGAAACCAAGTTCAAATTCAAACCCTTAACAAGAGGTTTGCAGACTTTTAAGTCGAGAAGGAAAGGTGAGAGAAGTAGTTGTTGTGGCATCTGTAGGGTTAATAGGTAAGTAAATGAGGTTAAGACTTTAAATTTTCACAGTGTATTTACCAAATTTTCCCTGAGTCGATCGCGTTGATTCGGTCAGTTGACCGTGTTTTTACACCGGTATCACATACCGGAAACAGTGACTGGCTTTTGTCGTGATTTCAGCGATATCACGCTGCTAACAAGCTCAGCCCGATATAAGTGATTGTTAGTTGGGTATGGCCCTAACCTTTATAAGCAGCTATTTATTCTTATATTTTTTCAATGTAGGTTTAACTTCAACAATATTAAACATATATATATATATATACAATACATATATCAGACAAAAATAATAATAATAATAATAATAATAATAATAATAATAATAGTAATTTAGCAAAATGAGATAGTTCCAAACAGCGTAATAAGTTCAAACGAAAGCACAAACCATATTTCAAACAAAAAATTACATAAGAAACAAGTTCGAACAACGATAAGCATAAAATAGCAAGTTTAAAAAAAACAAGCCCACAGTTGGCCGAGTTTGGGACCGATTTCTGTTCATCAAACTCGGTGGTTAAGTTCCACCAAGTTCTCCCTGAGTTTAAGAACACTGTTTTTAAGAAGTTATTATTGCATTGCTCTGTACGGAAACTTTGTCGAATAAAAAGAAAATAGAAATCATTGAGTTCGTTTGTAAAAAAGTTCTTATTCATTATTATTAAGTTGTTACTTACATGTATCATTTTATAAGAGTACCCTACTTTAGAACTTAGAAATAAGTGACTAAATGAGTGGTCGAGAGTAACATTTAGATAATATTTACCACAATAAAACTTCCGGGTCAGCAATTAAATTTAGGGATAATTGTCAAAACATGCACTAATGTTTCGTCCACAAACGAAATAGTGCACAATGTTTTGTCCACGTCGTCTGGCTGCCCTTATGAATCGTCCACGCACTTCAGTTAGAAAAGTGTAACAGCAGAACCTGAATTGACAATTTTGCCATTTTGATTTGAAATTCAAAAATAAGAATGAGTTAAAAGACTGATATACCCACAATTTTGCCCTTTTAGTTTGAAATTCAAAAATTCATATTTTAATTTAAAAAATATATAAAAATCAGAGTTTTTTAAAAAAAATACAAAAAATCAGTTTTTTTAAAATTTAATTAATACTTAATTATATTTTTTTCTTTTTTCTACCCAAAAATGAAAAAATTTAAAAAAACAAATATAATTAAATAAAAAAACTGATTTTTATGTATTTTTTTAAATTAAATATGAATTTTTGAAAATAAAAACTGAATTTATAAAAATAAAACTGATTTCTATGTATTTTTTTATATTAAAATCTGAATTTTTGAAAATAAAATTTTTATAAATAAAAACTGATTTTATAAAAAAAAATTGTCTATTTATTTATTTTTTAATTTGTTTTTTTATTAGAAGGGTAGAATGGTAATGTCTCATGCAAAAGTCAAAAAGAAAAGGTCAAAAGATTTATGATAAGGGTAAAATGGTCATTTCAGTTATACTTTAACCGCACATGTATAACAGAAATAGAATATTCCGTTAATTTTTCTAACAGAAGTGCGTGGACGATTCATAAGGGTAGCCAGACGACGTGGACAAAACATTGTGCACTATTTCGTTTGTGGACGAAACATTAGTGCATGTTTTGACAATTATCCCTTAAATTTATTACAAACTGGCAAAGAATAAACGTTTAAATGCTTTCATGTATGATAAATTAATAAAGCCTATCACTCATAGCGTACTTACTTACAACTATCAAACTTACAGATCAGCAATTAATTGTATTACCTACTGTTAAAGAATAAACATGTAAATGCTTTCATGTATGGTAAATTGATAATGCTTCGACTATGTTTAGTACCAAAATGAAAACATTAGAAATGAGAATGCTAAAGTTTTTCTGACACAAGACTCCTACCACATCTGAACGGTAACATTAGCAGAAAAAAATGCTAAAGTTTTTCTGACCAATAATTTTCAAGCAGTGGACTATCTTTATGGGAAAACCACAATGGCAAGAGAAGAAAACTTGGTTCAGTACACCCAAGCTAAGATGAATATTGATAAAATGGTTGGAGGATAAAAATACCACAAGAAAAATAACAAAGCATCCAACTGATAGAAACAAGAAAATAAGAACCAATAATACATTAGAATTTTGACCAGCTCACCAAATAAAACTGCAGCAATTTTGAGCTGTCTTTCAGGATATTTGGAGAAGAACTTGTACTCCTCGAACAGGTTGGCAATCATGCATTCAAATATTGACTTTTCCCTGTCAAATAGTCGAAGGCTGCTTAACAAAAAGTACAATATCGAAATGGCAATAATGAATTCCAAATATGTCATCCATATAAGTTTTCTTCTTTCATTACTACAGCAGTTGCCTATTGCCTCTAACATGATTACCAAGGTTAAAAAGAATAGCAATAATGACATAAAATCAAGGTTTAAAAGGCATAAGCCTCGAGGCGGACCGAGGCATAAGCCGCAATAATAAGAACAATAAATTCATCAAATATCATACAATGCAGTTCAAACAACACATAATTTCATAGCAAAATCATAAAATTCATCAAATTAGGAATTAAAAATCTTAAAATAATAGCACTCCTAATTAATAGATTCAAACTGGATAGTATGATATTTTATGAAGTTCCTAATACAACAGAACTTTATTCTTGTTACATTCGGCATACATTACAAGGATCCAAGGAAAATTAGGAAAAAAGATCATAACTTTTAACTAACAGTAACAAGGCCTACATGGCAGCCAGCAATTGTACATAACATTTTTTGGAAGGCAGAAACACAAACACATACTAGTTTATTTGCTAATCAGGATTTTACTTGCTTTAATTTAAGTTTATATGATATTGATGTTTGTTAATTCCCATATTACAAGAGATGGCATGTTACCCCATATTTACAAGTGAAGAGACCAATCAAACCTTTACTAGAAGCATCTTGTCTGGTTTTCACAGTAAAAGTTCCCAAAACCAAGATCATGTCATTCTATACTAGAAGCATCTTGTCTGGTTTTCACAGTACAAGTTGCCAAAACCAAAATCTAGTCATTCTATCTTCTTTTGAAATTTCTAAACTCGTTCTTTGAACTCTTAACACTTTCTTCTATCATTCAAAAGCATGAAACTTCAATCTTGGTTAGCCAAACATATTATAGCAGCAATTATGCACGGTAAGTTTATATGCATTTGTGTGGTGTGGTAAAGAAGAAGACATTTGATAACTTCATGCAATTTGTATGGTGGGGTAAAGAAGAAGATTGAGTTCAAGATTTTCTTCTTTTTTTCATTTTGAGATATTTAGGGTTCCATTTTGAGCCCTTATTCATCATTTAAAAAAGGGATAATTGTCCAAAACTACCCTAAAGTTTCGTCCACAAACGAGTTGATGCACAAAGTTTTGTCCACGCTTTGTGGGTGCACTGAAGTTTTGTCCACGCTTTGTGGGTGCACTGAAGTTTTGCCCACACTTTTGTGGGTGCATTTAAGTTTTGTCCACACTTTGTGGGTGCATTGAAGTTTGGTCCACGCTTCTATTCAATCCGGGAAGCACTGCCCACACCATCATTCTGAACATCCCTATTACGTCAAAACTAAAAAAGTCGTGGACAAAACTTCATGGTAGCCACACAGCGTGGACGAAACTTTGTGCATCAACTCGTTTGTGGACGAAACTTTAGGGTAGTTTTGGACAATTATCCCTTCAAAAATCCAAATACATTATTTTAAAATAGCCCAAAAAACATATAAATTGTCGAGGCTTAAGGCTCAGTGGGATACAGCTCCTGAGGCGGTGAGGTGCACGCCTCAATGGGTCCGAGGCGTAAGCCTCGGAGTCACCATGTGAGGCGCTGCATCGAGGCTTATTTTTGGCCGCTTCACCTTGAACGATTTTTAAAACTATGCATAAAATTATTCAAAAACAAGTGAAAGGCGTAAGAGATACTGGCAAATGAGTAATAAAGACATAAATGTGACAGCATACTACCTTGCCAAAGAAGATTCTTTGAATCGAGCAAGCATCTGAACCATTATATCTATGGTCAACTGACCAGAAAACATTTGGTGGAAATAAGAGTTTGCTTCCGCCTCAATATCATCTGCATAGCCATCAGATGTTGTAGAATCTGCAGCCTCTCCATTCTGTAATCTTGATTTAGAATCGAAGACAGTAACAAGCAACCTTTCCACATCCTCAAAAAGTTGGCTGGAGTTAACCACTCCAGGATGAGCTTTGAGAACCTGAGAAGCAAGAATAGAGTTGATAAAGTTCCATATAACTTAATCCAAAATTGCATGAGAAAAAAAATCAAAAGGAGTTCAACCTTCAAGAAGGTAGGACATGTCTCCAAATATAGACTCAGTACAGCAACTAACTGATGGTAAGGTCGGCTGGAAACATCCTGTGACCCTGGAGCAATGATTTCCCTTAAGAACTTAAGGCACTCCTGAAAAAGTTGCACTATTAATTTCAATTGGCACAAGTCTTCTCCTAGCCTTAATTTTCAAAATAATTCAAATGTAATAAATCTTTATAACCTCACAATCATATTCATTGCTCCCATTTTATACTGAGCAGATAAATAAACAGAACTTTACCTGGAAGAAGACGTCTTTATATGTATTTAAATTATCAATCAACCATTTCTCAAGGTCTATAAGCTCTTTTCGTGAAGCAATAGCTGCCAATCTTATACCAGATGGAGAAGAAATCATCTCTAGTACTGACATGAGAATCTGTAAAACGAATTAGGAATAAGTACAACTACAATTCAAGGGATGACAAAACTGGAAACATTACAACTACAGAAGTACAAATCCAAACACAGCTATTATCAGCAAAAATGAAAGCCTCAGCATCTATCACCAATCTGATACTTCTCAAACATTTTTTTTTCGTGATGATGAAGCAATAAAATGCAACAACAAAAACGGGAAGGGAGATCCATAACAAACTCACAACCATTTTACCTTTTGTTCTTGACAGATCTCCACTATTTTGGGCATACTATTCACGTGATTGTTGTGAGCATCCACTATCCCCAGCAATACAAGGTTAGGATTAATATGCCAGAGGTGCGAGATTAAACCAGCACTCGTGCCTTTTTCAACTATTGTTGGGAAGACAGTGAACAAGACTTCTGTCTGGAGGAGGTTATAAGCAGTCTGCAGCAATGAATGCAAACTTTAATATCCAAAAGAAATAGATTTAAAAAGAAAGTGACACGACACAAATATAAGCAGAGAATAGTACAGTAATATGTGCCATTCCAAGAAGCAAAAGTTCTGGACAATTGTTGAGAGGATACTCGAGCATTAGTCGAACAAAGCTAGCATGACCTCTCTCAGCTAATTGACACAGCACGTCTAGAAGATCAAGACATGACCATGCATGATTCAAATGTCCAACTTGAAGATTATTTCCATGCACCGCATCAATATAACTCTGCAGTAAAACTGGAAATTAACAAACTCCAACAAATATGCATGGGATAGAAGCTGAATAAATGAAGTTCATACCAGTGGCCTGACAGAATGAGCAAAAGTAAATACTTCTGGCTGTGCTGATACAGCATACTTTAGGAAAGATAGTTGGCCCTCAGTATTCTTCCAAACAGACCCACATATGGCATGAAGTGGGAATGGATCCTGCACATATAGTCTCTCCTATTTCAGAGCAAATCTAAAAGAATTCTTAACATACAATTTTATATTTGCATGTACTTATCACGAACAACCCACACATGTTTACATACCTGGTATGCACGCCTATATAAGGACATAAAGAAAGAGAAAGCCTCATCATTAGGAAAGTAGAAGCCCTCATGATCTAGGTTTTCAATAACATGTATCCAGTTGGTTCCAGGAGCCTGTATCCATTACAAATTGTCAGAAAGGAAGCCATACTTTATATTCCAATAGTAGAGGGTAGCACATAAATGATAATAGAGTAAAGTTGTGCAGAACAGTAAGTAGAGCTCACAAGTTGCTTTATCGAATCTACAAGAATACCAACATTCCAAGAGGTTGTACATTGGAGATCAGACTGAGTGTTGCAGCCAAAGGCTGAAGTGAAGGCAAGAAAGGTGCTCTGATTGTCATCAAGCCCAGAATGGGTGCACGCAACTGTGCTGAGTATCTTCGAGAGGGTAAACTCGGTCAGTGGTAAGAATAGCGATAATATCTCTTTACACCGTGACACACTAACCGTGCACCCATAACCTAGTTCCTTCACAATATCTCCCATGTTTGTTTCTTTCTCCATCTCTGCTAATATATCATCAAAATCATTGTCTTTGCATTCATGGACCGTATTCAAATTCCTGACACATAATAGAAAGGTTATATGCAATAACACATAAGAATGGCAATCAGTGTTGCAGCGAATTTTAGACAGCATTCAACGAAGAAAAAAAAATCTTTTTACCTCAAGTAATTACTCTCATGAAGTTCAAGTGAAAGCAATGGAGACAAAACAAATGGGGTAGCATATTTCAACTGTGCTAGAGATAATATCTGCATAAAGGAATCTATATGCTTGGAGAATCCCTCAGACTGCTGTAGGAATAGTATAATATTCTGAATTTGCACAGAATTCATAGAGACTGGATTGGTACACACATCCTCAATCTGAGCCATACAAAAATTCTTCCCTGAAAGGCAGAATGACAATCAAGGTATGTATCGTAAGATAAATAAAACAGAAGAAACTAACACAGCCTTGGAAAAGTATACTAAAAACATCAACATACGCTAACTTCTAGCTTACCACATGCTCTGATATCAGGACTTTCAGAGTCTGACAATGCAAGGCCAATGCCAATTTTTTCAGACACTGATAAATGTAATGCCTTGCACAAATCCTCCAGATAAATGACAGTGATCTCTGTGATCCTAAGTGACTGAGAAAACACTGTACTGAAATTTGGTTTCTGAAGTATAAATTTGAAGACTGATATCAAGACCAGTTCCAGTTCCATGTTCTTCAAGTCCATACTATAAAAACCCAGGTGATCAAAGAAGGTTTGAAGGAGCAGAATGCTTGCCTCAATTCCATATTCAGTGAACTGCCACCAAAACAAACTTTTAAGTAATCCAGCAAGGAGTATATATGAGCAACACCGAAGAAAAGCTTTCCGGCTGCCAAATAAGTTTTTTCCTAAACAGGCCTGTTTTATATCATCCACTACACTTGCATACTTGTACTACATATAGACTTCTCAACTGACAAATCTTCAATGCCAGCTAAAGTAAATATTAGAAAATATGGCAGGCTCAGTTATTATGTTTCAGCTTGAGCAAACTGATGTACAAGCTTCTATTAGTCACTTTTCGTTTATAGTATCCATCACAGAATTCAAAGCAATTGAATCACTTTCATTTTTTCATGCTTTTTAACAGCTTTGAATGTGATTGAAATTGTGTTGTGTGGCTTTTTCTAAATCCATTTTTGACAATTCAACTGTATTTCTGAGGGGCACGTGACTACATGCCTGGAAGATATATGAAAGCTCAATCTTGAGTGAGTTCAGAACATTTTTGTGCATAGACTATCCACCAGATTTTTTTTACGGCTATTAATATACTACGAAACTCCAGAACTCAATAACCTTTCCTTCTAACGGCTATTAATATAGTAAGTAACTCACTAAGCAATGTCAGTTCATGTCCTCCCACCAGTCCACCTGAAAGTCTAATTGTCTCCATGCTGATCATATCAGCTCTGGGGACTTCTAGTGGATGGTCAAGGCACAATGTCCCACACTGAACCTTATTAAACGCAAAAAAAAATGATAAGACAAACATCATGCCAGTCCCCGAACCAAATTCAATGTTGGAAATTAGTTTCGGTAGGTTATTCAAGATCAATTTACATATACTAGGTCAGCCAATTTGTGCTTCAACATCGATTCTAGAACCAAGACGTGCAGTAAAAAACCAACGAAATGTCCATGCGCTCAAAATACGATCCACAATCAAAGAAAATCAAGAGAGAAACACACAGTCCCCAAATATTTAAGAAAAGCCTTCTCCTGCACACAAGAATCCAGTGAGTAGACCAAGTCTCCAGCGAAAACAGAAGATTCCGAGAGAGAAAGTACCTGACAGAGCTCCCGGAAAATGGAGTCATCATCGGTGTCCTTGAGGCTCTGAAGCAGGAACCGAATCTGACTCGAAACGGTGGAGGAGAAGTCGAGCATGGCGGCGATGCGGTTGACCAAATGCAAAAGAGTGTTCGCGCGGAGAGAAGTATTTAGAGAGAAATTTGCAGAAACGGAGAATCGTGGAGAGAGGTGTGCGCGAGAACCAGAAAGCTTGCTTGGAACGAATGGGTTTCTGTGAGCAGCAGTTTTGTTTCGGAGTGCGTGCGTTCGAGAAATGTAGTGTGTATTTTAATCCTGAAATTAGCGAGTCAGGCTCAAGTTCACGTCAGCTACCCGGTTTCGATTTTGATGGACCAACCATCAGACCCACCCAAACCGGCCCATCTCGACATTTGATCCACTAACCCAATGCGCTTGGTTATGAAGTTATTTGGGTGGTCATGGCCGGCCTTTTGTCACGGATCAAAAATTTGCACGGTCCTTGACATGTGCATGGCATGTGATGGCACCGAGATGGACTTGGACCAAGGCACATGCATGGCATGGTTGGCCAGCGAGGATGATTCGGCCCAAGTTGGTGACAAAGAGGTTGAGCTAGGCCAAGAAGTAGATGCACGGGCTTGGTATGGTCAAGGCCCAACAAGAAGTCTTGACATGACCAATTGGTGCGCATACCATGTTGGCTCGGACATGGGGCATGAAATGAGGAGTCAAGAATGGCCAAGGTGGCGTTGGGACATGGAGGAGAGAAAGGAGGACCAGCCATGGACCAAGAAGAAGTCATGGCCATTTGAATTTGAATTCAAAGTCAAACCTTTTGAATTTGAATCTCCTCTTTTTCATGTAACCAAGTGCTATATTTAGCACCTTGGAGTAGTATATATATGGGGCTGAAATGCCTTTGTAATTCACTTGCTTTTTGCTCTCTTTTACTCATAATACAAGGCTGAAAAACGCTCACCTCTTGATCACCAAGACTTCTCTTCTTCTTCCTTTCTTGTTACTTTGTTCGTGGCTCAACACACAATCGCTTCCGCAACGTAAAGGCTGATCACTTCGCTTGCAAAGTTCTAGGAAAAGGCTTGTGCAAGGTTGTGAGCCGCACGGATCCAAGAGGGTGGAATTTGGTCCCGTGACACTTTCCAGCCCTGTCTAGTTCAAAGTTCTGTTCATCTTTTCCTTAATTATTATCCCGTCCAAAGTTATTTTCAATTTCAATGATAGTTTAGCCTTTTACTGTTTGAAACGAGTATAAGTTTGCTTCTTTAGGACGGTCAACTTCATTAGTAGAAACAAAGGGATAATTATGAAAGAAATTTTCCCTTCAAACAAAATTATAAAATAATATGCTAAGGGTTTGGCCTCGGCCGCCCTTAGCTTGTCTAGTGATTGATCACCGGGGAGTGTTGGTGATTGATCACTTGTTTTGTCTGTGCAAGTGAATGATCATCATGTCTCGTGAGAATGGCCCATGGATTATAATATGTTTCGTTGGATTTTATTTTATGGCGGTGGCATCTTCTACCAGGTTCGGAAGTCATCACTCGTCAAGCAATGGTGGCATGGAAGCAAGGTTGAATGGGGCATCCCTTCCGACGTCTCTAATCCGTTTGTCTCGGACAAAAAGTGGATCTCCCGATCCTCAGTCATCAATCTTCGTTGAAGGGTCGCTCCAAGAGGGGCATGAATTCTGGATCTCCCGCTCCTCAGTCATCGATCTTCGTTGAAGGGTCGCTGCAAGAGGGGCATGATTTGGGGTTCTCCGCCATTAGAGCGGTGGAACAATGTTCTTCGACGACTTCTAGAGGGAGAGGGGGTTGGAGATATCAGATGTCCATGTTGGACGGCTAACGGGGCCTCGTCCATCAAACCATAGTGGTGGGTCCTTGACCTCGGCAACGGAGAATTGAACAATACTCGGTGATAAGAATCCATGGCGTCTACAAGCTCGGGTCCGTCCTTGTCGGACCGTCTCTGGGGACTTGGAGGTACAAGGGCTTTTCATAGGGGAAGATTCTTGTCAAAGGAGGAAGCTTCGGGAAAAGACGACACAGGGAGATGGTGGTTGTTGGGGGTAGTCTGTCGGAAGTCGTCTTGACGCCGGTGCTTGAAGTTCAAGGTGACATTCATCGATCACCAGATGTGCACAGGGACGACTAAAGTTGGCGGTGGCTTGAGGAAAGAGGAACTCCTAAGGTTGCTGGTCAAGGGGATAAAGGGAAGGGCCCTCGACACTCCTCATTGGGCCGAGGCCTACTAGAAGCCTAATAGTCGACCCTAGATGATCACGACATGGCCCAATTCAGGGCAGGGAGGCCCAAGGGTTCTCGGATCCGGAGTAGCGGGTTGACTCAAGACAGTCTGGGTATAGGGGGCACCTATGACAAAAACCGGTTGGGTTGGGACCACACGTTCACTGTCCTTGTATCCATCGGGAGACAGCGTCCAGAGTGAGTGGAAGGATCCACACGATCAAAAATAAATTCACTGGCAGGGGTTGGGGGTTTTAAGTGCCCTCGCCTCGCCAAATCAGTATGAAGTGGTCTAGTGGGGGTTGGACAGCATCACCGCCCCACTGGACGTAAGGTGGCAGAGGTTCCACCAAGAACTAGTACGGTACTTCCTCACCTTCTCGGAGGCCAACAATCTCGCGCTTTAGAGCCCTAGATTTATCATTCAAGGGAGGACGACACACGTTGGCATCTTGGGGGAGTTTTCAGTCCGCCAGAATACTTTTTCGAAAATGGGTCCGCTCTACCCAAGCTTCTAGTCTAGATTCGGTGTATTGGTGTCGTCGGACGTTACCGCAGTACCCTTTTTGAACATCTCAGTGAAGCGGTTCGGTGCCTTGAGCTATTTTATGTTGTGTTACGATCTACTACTGTTAGGTTTATGCTTTCAATACTTTTATTTTGCTGGTTGGTGGTTTTTTTGTCTCTCATCATTATTCATCTATAATATACAATCGTTTTCATGTCAAAAAAATATGTTACAATATTTATTTATTTTTATAAATTATAATCTTTATCTTTGGTATATATAAAAAATGTGTTATAAATAATCACAGTTTTATTTGTAAGAACACACACAACGACGCATATTTTTGAAGTGTTAGACTTAGAGTCGAACTCGATACTTGCAGCACCAAGTCGTTGGAACCACAAAGAGAGAGGAGTCGCGGGCTTTGACGCCTCACGCGTGAAGTTGAACCCGTTTCCGGGTCAGGAGTCGAACTCAGACCCATACGGCACCAGCCAATGCCCTCCTCCCACGTGACCCCTTTTTTTTGAGTAAAAGCGTCATTATGTTCCATTTAAAAAAGTCAATACATGCTTAGGACCCCAGAGGGAAAACAGAGAGACCTTGTAACTACTATCACGTCAGCGACGTGTTGATGATGTGCCTTAGGGGCGTCTAGACTTAACAACCAAACATAGATAACTAAACCCGAAACTAATAGCGAAAAAGTAAAATCCATGGTAGTAAAAATCCGCCAACGAACACTGCTCAAGGTGGGGTCTGGGTACCTCTGGGTCACCCAAGGGTGACACTCTGTCTTGTTAGTGAAACCGAGCCTGTGATCGTCATTTGGGGAAGGTTGGTGAGCCACCCCTAAAGACTCCTTCCTACCTCCGTGACCGGCTTGGGGTTCATATGAATCGGGGAGGCTAGTACCCAGCCCTCGCTTGTTCTAGTAGTTGACGACCCCCCCCCCCCCCCCAATCCTCCATATCATGTCGCCAAAGATATTACATCTCATTAGGAGGCCTGGGAGATACAACAATACCGATCCCACTCCATGTCTGACCTGGACCTCTAAAGCCATTCCCGGGTCCAACCTACAAAGAGCCATGTCCTAGGGTAGAGACCGACACCAATGGTACCTCAGTCCCCAATCCGTGGCATAACCCAAACTTAGGTAATGCGTCCAGGGCCAAAGGTGGACAGATGACCGCCAAACCCATCTTCCCCATACCACCATGGCTCATGCGGTCCTTGATGTCTTGGCCAGGGTCGAGGTCCTACCATCCGTCCCGGTGGGATATTCCATGCAGGGTCATAATACGCCATAGGCTCCACACTAAGGGGTCGCTGATAGCCCAACGCACCCTATGCTGTGCCAGCCGGCAAAGAGTCCGACCAACCCTGGAGCCAAGATTTACCCACTGATATAGCTGTACGATGGGAATAATGGACCCTAAGGGACGGAGGAGCCCAGCCAGAAGGACGGACAAGAGTCCCAGACCGGCCCCTTACAACCATAAGGCACTCTGGGGATCGACCAAACCTTACCGGACTACCTGGCCAATCTTGCATCCAGCGACGCCCCAGAGCAAGGTGATAGGACGCAGCCTCCCCAAAGCGCTCATGATGGCCAGGCTAACTGTGCGCCCAACGACTACACAGAGCAAGTTCATGGGTCGTAGCATGCATGGACCGTGGTTGCTAGATACCAGAACACTAGCATTGCACCCACCGTCAACCCAGAGCAAGGTCATGGTCCCCGTGGTTTTGAACCTCGGTTGCTGACTGCGAGAAGGACCCCCGAAGTGAAAGGCAGACTCCAATGGCCGCCCTCGTTTCCAACCCCGAACGACGACGACGTGGCCCCTATGTGGGGAACGGAGAGGTCGGAGGCGAGTGGTAGGATCGGTGCAGAGATGAAGGATTCGAGGAAGATTCGTCCAAGGAGATGACGATCACGCTCGGAGGAGTGGCGGACGATTTTGTTTTCGAACCGAGCGAGGGCCTCGGCTTGGTGATAGGAGGGGAAGGGGACTCTGATCAGGGCAGCGGAGAAGACCACTCCGCTGATGCAGCCTCCGGAGAGCTCCGCCTGGGAGAGGCGACGAGAACAAGAGCTAGTTCCATGGTAAGGGTTTCAGTCTTGACAGAGCAAGGAGGGGGTCTCGACAGGGGCGGATAGTTTTTTTCCCACGTGACCCCTAATTTGAAAAAAAAATCCTTTTGATTATTAATTTCTTTTACTTTCATTTTGTTAATTCTTTTTTCAACTTTTAAATTCTTTTTATTAACTTTCATATACATTTTTTATTACTTATTTTTATTTTAAACTCTTTTGAAAAAATTTAATATTTTTTTTATCTCAAGAATTTTCATTAATTCAAGTTTTTGTTAATTCCTTTTAATTCTTTTATCACCTTTTTAAAAAAATTAAGAATTTTCATTAATTTTTTTTATTAATTTTGATCATAAGTAAGGAAATTAATAAAAAAAAATTATTTCTTCAAATAAAATCATAAAATTAATATTTAACGCTACCACTTAGAAATCCAACCCATAATCTGGATATTCCTCTACCGCCTATTAGCAGGATCCCTTTAGGTAGCAGAAAACATAGGTTGGCTTTTCCTCCCCATGTGTGCCCTCTGCCTCATTTGTTGTACTTTGGTTGAGATAGTGGACAACCTCTTCCCCCACTTTTTTTTTCTCGAGACTACTAGATTAAGCTTGGAGCAGTATCAGGGATCCCCCCCTCGCCTCTAGATACTGCTTTTACCACTTAGTGGGGCAATGTGTGCTGACTCACCCCAAAGGGCGGATCACAGATATAGTTGTATATCTATGAGAGAGATGGAAGGCACAAAATGTTTGGGTTTAGAAGGAGGTCTACCCATCCTCTACTAGGCTACAAATATAGGCTCGGAGCCACATCCGAGTGTGGTTGGCCCAACCATCCAAGTCCCAACGAGTGACTCACACTCCAGGAGACACAACGTGGACACTTACCACGTCGGGATATACAATCATCAATGTTTATGAGACAATCTTTCAGGAAAGTGACAAATCGGGCTAGGGCCTTATATGCCGATCTGACTTGGGCACGTTCTTTGAGTCGGGAAATGGAACGGTTCATGGGACATGGGATCCGGATCTTATTGAAGCTTATGCAAATGTTGTATCCCTGGCCATGACATGAGACCAAAAATGGGATAGGGTCATCTTCCGAAGTGACCCATTGAGTATATTGAACCTTATCCGATCTACAATGGTCCCTCTCTCCCCATTTTTAACATTATTCAGTACATTAAAGTCCCCCTCTTCTTAATCAAGGATTCAAAACTCGTTTTTGTGAAGAGATCGGCTAATAAGGCCTCTCATTGACTTCTCAGGGAGGGTTGTTCTATATTTGTTCTTGTGGGGTCTAGGAGCTTGCTCCCAACCGCTCTTACTAGTCTCTTGCAATTTGGAAATTAATATATGATCCTTTTGCTAAAAAGAATTTATTCATGATTTTCACCTAACTACCCCCTATTATCTTTTTCGTCTAAGAGATGCCCTAACATTTCAAATTTCTCACTTTTTCTATTTTCGTTAATTTTCCATCCAAAATTGTAAGAAGTGCAAAATACCTTTCACTAACAATCAAGTTTCCAAAAACATGTCATTAATTTTTACAACATAAAAAATGCGAAATACCAATATTGACCTTCATTAAATTTTAAATTTCTAAAATTTTCCATCAAAATGATTAATTTTTATAAAAATCATATTTTATTATATATATAGGCACACTCACATACTACCTATGCTTAGATTGTTTTTTTTGAAATGGTAAACGAAGATTTTCATTAATACCAACTGGTAGCCAAGTAATACCAAAAGGTAACCAAGTAGGTCGAGGCGTAACCGCCCCGGGTTCCAGATGTATGTCCAGGCCGACCGTAGCAAGCCCGGCGCTCATGGACCCATAAAAGTAGACCACTTTGTATCGTGGTCACAAGACTAATCCAACTCCTTACAACCGTCCCAATTAATCGACCTAAAATAGAATGAAATATACCTATCCAACGTCTTATTCGTCCTAAAACAAACAACCTGAAATTAGAAAATGCCTTTGGTGCGGATTCCCCGAGACGTCCCAGCTGTAGACGTCCCGGGTCTGTGGGTATAGGTCCCTGACGGTCCTTCCCACCCCCGCCCTGGGGGATCATTCCTCCCCCGGGGGGTTGCAGGCCCCCGGGCTAGTGTCTCGCTCCTGTGCTTGGTCAGTAGAGGGTGGCTACCCTGTAGACTCCGGTTTGTGCCCCGTCTTGATCACCCTGGGTCGTGGTCAGATGGCTATGGTGAAGCGCAGGATTCCCTGGCGAGCCAAAGTACAGTTCATCAGATCCCCTAGTCGTGGATCCGGCTTCTTCCATTTGGCCCCAATCTTCAAGCGAGGCGGAGGGCTAGGAATATCTGTGCCTGGACGTTTGGTTATCGTCGGCGACGGGTGTAGCACTTTGACAGTAGTGCTCCGTTGCTCCTGGTAACCCCGGCTCCTGACGATCTCGGTCCTTCTCGGGTTGAGCGGGCCCAGATAGTGGGGAGCCCTATCCGACTGCATCCCCACCCCGGCTGATAATGAGCCCTACCCGGCTGCATCCCAGACGCCGGCTGAAAATGAGGGGCCCTATCCGAATGCATCCCGACCTCCGGCAGTCCATATCCCGGTTGATAAGCCGAAGACCAGGACATGTAGTGCACCGGGTCCCATGGGAAGGCCGGATTCCCGATGCCCGCCGGTGGGGGAATTGGGAATAGATCCCGATCTGTTGCCTCCAGACGACGGAAAGGTTGATCCCAATCCGGGAGAGGGCGGCGGCTGCCTGGGTTGGCTGTAAAGATCCGGACGGACTCCGGTGGGGGGGGGGGGGGATGCCAAGGATCCCTATGCATCCACGTCGGATCGTGGTGCATTTCGTGCATGGACCATCCCCTATCATGGAGAACCAAAATAGGGTTGGCTCGATCGGGCATGGGAGGGCGTGGACGATCAGATCCGAAAAGATGATCCGGATTGGTGGATGTCGGCAACCATGAAGTCCGTGGGTGATATCCTTCGTGAGGATAGCGACGGAACGGGGGCACTATAGCGCTGATAGAGAGGAAGGGTAGCACTACAGGGAGATGAGGTAGCACCAGGCGGGCAGTGCGTGGAGGAGGGCGACGGTCAGGTGGCGACAGTGACGATGGAGATGGAACCCTAGCAAGGTTTTGGAAGGAACCTCTGGGAGGTTTATTGCGGTGGAAGTCAATTACCTATGCTTAGATTGTTAATTGTTACCAAAATATAAACCATTGAATTTTGAAATCTAATGGTTATAGTTTTTCAGGCTCAATTGCCCACAATTTAAATAAAAAAATAAATAAAATGGTAGTTTTGTAATTTCGTCTCATTCTAAAAAAATTATTTCACAATTTCTTTTTGGGTTAATTTCATCTTACTACCCTAAAAATTCTTAAATCTTACTACCCTAAAAATTCTTAAGTTGCCTCACTACCCTAAAAATAGTTTGTGGCACCTCACTACCCTATAAATTCTTAAATTTCATCTCACTACCCTAAAAATAGTTTGTGGCACCTCACTACCCTAACTATAAGTTAAGGAGCGGTTTTAGTACCCGCCGTTAATTTTCCATCCATTTTGGATGGAAAATGGTCATGTGCCTTGCACATGACCCCAATTTTTTTAAAAATACCAACACTACCCCTAATCTCTTTTAATTACTAGTCCCTTTTGATTTTACCCTTTCAAACCTAATATCTTCACTTCTTCATCTTCTCAAATCTGACCCTTATTTATAAACTAACACTTAAACCTAACCCAACCCTCTCTCTCTATCTTCCCCGTTTCAGAATCAGGCAACACCGCATATAAGTGAGGGTTGAGCTTGACGGTGTGCTTCGTGTCGGCGCTGTTGAGGGAAAGCGAAGTTCTAGATCTGGGTTTGAATGTTCCGGCGTTGTAGGCGGATCTTGTTGATAGGGTTCAAATTTTGGACGGTTGTAGTGGCGGAGTCGGCCATGAAGGTGCTGGAATTGGTGGGGCTGGTTGTGTGGTGGCGGAGTCGGTCAAGGAGCTCGTCGCCGGAGCTCGGACTGGCTGTATGGTCGGAGCTCGTGACCTTTGGGTTTGTGTGTTTGGGTATTGTTGAAATTGTGGTATTAACTTGACGCCCTGCGTTTTTAGCACAGAAAAGGACACGGCAAGCGTACGGTCGTCAAGTAGTATTTTTGGAATTTAAGTTCCGGATTATCGTACCCAAGGGAGCACAAGACAAGCAATTCCTATTTGAAGTTCGTAGTTAAGCTGTTTCGTTAAAAAGATGGTTTTGTTTTGAAACATGAAAAGTAAACAAGTAATTAAAAGGTGAACAAGTATTCAGGTAAATCAGAAGAGGTTAGCATAAGAGAAAAAGATAATCTAAGGTTTTTGGGTTCATAGAGACCAATTCCAATGCATTTAAACGACGATGAACACTGTAAAGTTGTCTGATTTTAAGGGCAACGAATCATCTCTCAATCTAGTCGTAACTCCTCACGTTGTTTCGGACCCTAATGGAATATAACCACCCAGCTCTCACGAATCAGGATGTAGGGAGACCCAAAGCCTTACGTTCTATGATAATTTCTAACTTTCGGTTTGAACCCTATGGTTATTGCAATCATGTTAACCTAGCTATCACTAGTCTAGATTTAAACCCAATTTGTATAAGACTTCTGACCTAATTGCAACCCACCTCTCACGAGTGTCAGATTGCAATTCCCACCTTCTATCAGGCCTAGCATTAAGTTCAAATCTAATACAAACCCTAAATCAAATCAACCAACACAATATTCATTCATACATTCAATACATTGGAAAGTAAATCTCTACTCCCCCATAACCCTAGATTACGGGGTTTAGCTACTCATGGAGAAAGACGAAGAAGATGAAGAAAAACATTCATAAGCAATCATCATATCGAAAGAGTAGTGGAAATACAATACCAATGTAGAATTACAATGGTTGAGTTCAAGCACTCTCTTCTCACACAAAGTTTGCCCAAGTTGCTCCTCTTCCTTCAAGCTTCAAAGTTCACCAATCTCCACCTTCTAGCTCTCTAGGATTGTCCCAAAAACAAGTTATTTTTCTCTAAATTCGTGCTCTTCTATTTATAGGACTTCAAGACTCTCTTTTCATTCTCAAATTCGGATTTGGAATAGGAAAATTTCCCTTTTTAAGTAGGAAACCCGTCTGGAAGTTTGCAAGCCTCGCGCGGGCCTAATAGAGGGCCGGAACGGCTTTGGGCCCTTGACGAAAGTTGTAGATCTCTGAATTCCCTTTGATTTAACATAAAATTCAAGGCAATCGAAGTTCGTATGAAGAAGTTATGCTTTTCACAAGATCAGTCAGCTTCTAGAACTCCTAAAACCGGATTTTCCTCTATTTTAGCCCATTTTTATATCAAATCACCTACAAAACATAATAAGAGACACAATACAATTAACGAGAGAAAAGTGGTCCAAATTATACAATCTCGGGACTAAAATGCTTAAGAATGTGGGCTAAAAACATCTAGAATCCATGCAATTTATGTCCACATCAGTGGGGCTGGTTGTGTGGTTGAAATTGTTGTTTAGGGTATTGTTCTGGTTGTGTTAGCGAAGGCATATTGAAGATGAAGAAGAATAGCTTTTGGGTATTGTGTATTTCATCAAATCTGCATATGTACATTTTTTTTTGAAAAATAATTAGAACAAAAATGTAATTAAGTCAAAATATTAAATGAAAAAAACAAATGTAATAATTAAAGAATTAAATTTGATTTTTTAAAAATAATTGTGATTTTTATATATTTTTTAAAATGAAATCTGATTTTTATATATTTTAAAAAATGAAATTGATTTTTTAAAATAAAATTGATTTTATAAAAAAAAACTGATTTTTTTTAAAAAAATTGATATTAAAAATAAAATCTGATTTTTTTAAATAAAAATTTATTTTTTAAGTGTTTGGGTGGAAAAATGGATGGAATCTAACCGTAGGTACTAAAATTGCTCCTTAACTCATAGTTAGGGTATTGATGTGCCACAACCTATTATTAGGGTAGTAAGATGAAATTTAAGAATTTTTAGGTTAGTGAGTTGTCACAAAATATTTTTAGGGTAATGAGATGTAACTTAAGAATTTTTAGAATAGTGAGATGAAATTAACCCTTTCTTTTTACTACATAACTCTTATTTTTAATTTTTTTTAAATATACTTAAGAAATTAATATTCTATTTTTGAATTTCAATTTTTGATTGTTACTCAAATTTCGTACATGTTATAGAATGTCATATACGATATTCAAGAAATTTATATACGATGTTACAGAAAAATTATATCGGAAATTTCAAATTTTGAGTTCATGTTCCATACATAAATCCATGTTCCAAATTATTAGACTTAATGATACAAAATTATATATCAAATGTTACATAAAATCATACTAAAAGTTACAAAAAAAAATCATCGGTATTCCAAAATTTAATCAGTGTCCCAAAATACTACGCCAAAAATACAGACTTTTATCCCATTGTTCCAAAATACTACGCTCAAAATTACAAAATACTAAACTCAAAGTTACGAAATACTACACTTATAGTTACAGAACATTATACTAGTGTTACAAAATATTACACTCAGAATACCACCATAAGTGTTACAGATCTATAACAATAACATTAGAATATAAAATGAGAATTTATGATAAAATTTCTGGCTCCCGAACAAGCAAATTCATACTGATAACTCATAATGTTTAGAACACAAAACCAAAACAAATAAACAAATAATAAAAGAACAAATCTGAACCTAACATGAGCATAAATTTCTGGTTCTAGAACACAAGTTACAGACTCATAAGTCATAACTATAACATTCAGAACACAAAACCAAAAAGAAATAAAAGAACAGATTTGAACCAAACAAGAACATAAACTTTCTCGTTCCATAACACAAGTTGCAAATTCTTACCCATAAATTCAATTTAATAACGCGTCCGACGCCTTTTGACTTTGTTGACAAACTTTCATTAATTTATCCTCATCATTTTCTACTCACACCAGTACAAAACACAAAACAAAAACCAAATAAAAAATAAACAAATAAAATGGACAACAAATCTGAACCAAGACCCCCATCTACTAGTGAAGATCTGAGGGTTTTTAGTTATCACGGGCTGCAACGAAGGGCAGATCAAGCCGTGACGGTTGTTGGAGATGGATGAGCACGGTTGGGAGTGGCCAAATCTAAGCGCATCTACTCTAAAACTCTTGTTGGCGCTCTGACACAACCTCGTCATCGGATCTCTAACACGATCATCGTCGAAGCTCGCCTCGCCGGAGGATAGAACTAGCAGAGTTGGGCACGGCTAGGTGTGGCACTCGAGCCGGCGGCGCAATGAGAGATAGCCAGCGGTGGCGCAAGGAGAGACGACCAAACCATGACAAACTTGGTGGCCAGAGACGGACGTGCATGCTACTCGGTTGCTTGTTGCTCCTGGAAGCGCAAGATGCTAGTTGCTATGAGAAGCTCAGGCTACTCTGTGTCACGGCGAAAAGATCGATCCAAGAGACTGTTCCAACGTCTAGCGAGGGTCAAGGGATCAGTGGGGGTTGAGTTTTGGCTGGCGGCTGGGAGCTTCACAAATTGTCGAGATAATTGAAATGAGTTAGTTGAATTAGGATTAGGTTAATTTTTGAAGTTAAAAAGACCTTTATACCCTTTTCAACTGTAAAATTACCCTAAAAAAAATAAGTTTTTGTTTTATTTACAACTGTATGCCATTTACAACTGAGATAAAAAAAAAGAACTTTGACAGATATTTGTATAAATCTCAAAGGAAAAAAACCTCTAACTTTTTTGGTCACTCAAATTAAATCTCTCTCTATATACTCATTTTGTTTCTGGACAATTTCAAATCTTCAAAAAATGTATGGACCATAGAGCAAGAGAGACATCAACAACCCAAAAAAATCCTTCCATTTCCATTTTATGGTTCTCTCTTAAACTTGTTCAATCTAGAAACCAAGCCCAGAAAACGATTGCACCTTCGATTTAACCTAGGTTGACGTCGACCTAGAAAAAATCAAACGGATCTTGACGATGAGGGTTTAGAAACAGAACCATACATGTCGCATGAAACCAGATTTGCTCTCACGATCCTCACCTCAACCACAGTCTAGGCTTGGGCTTCGTAGTCTTTCAAGACACAGAAGGAGGTAAGTCGCCGATAACATCGACAATGTCGTGAGTTTGTCCTGCCACTACAAAGTGTCCTACTTGTACACCAAATAAGATTGACATATTAGAAGGGTCATATGTAGACGATGTAACTACTTCTAATCATTTAAGCATTTCGAAATGTTTGTGTGATCCCGAATACATCGAAGTTGCCTTTGATTTTATATTTGATGTTGATAACTCTATTGAGTTTCAAGATGAGAAATGTCCTTATGGTGTTGACGGTCATGATGATCTGGGTTTCAAATTGATGGTCTAAGTCTACTAAGGACGCTAATAGTAAAGGTAGTGTGGGGGAATCCCCTCATTATGGTTTAATGGTGGATAGTTTGCATGTTGTTAATGATCAATTCAAGTAAGTTATTGTGGACCTTAAGCGAGTTGAGGTGAATATTGTTTGTTTGTTTTTTTCTATAAAGAAGATAGTTGTAAACTTCAATATTGCATATATGACAACTGTTAGTACTCACTTTCACTTAGTTGGGACTTGAAAAGTTAAAACACATTTCTATTGCACTGTATTTTTATGATGGTTCTTCTATATTTTTCTGTGCAGAACAGTTGAAGACATTTTGGTGTAAGTTAGCGGATTTTATAGTTTCAAGCCAAAACTTGAACAATGATGTTCCTGTTATTCTAGGTTAGTCGTTCCTGGTAACTGCCTATATAAAGAAAAATGTGAGGGCAAGGATAATGAAGATCGGTATAGGAAAGACCAGTGTGGTCTTCAATATGAAGGATGAAAGTAGGTTCTCCGGACTTAACATTACTACTTGTGCTCCAATCGATGTAAAAGGGTGTACTTTAAGTCCCTCGAGCAAGAAGAAGAAAAATCGAAGAAAAACAGAGAAGAAGAAAAAGAAGCAATCTAAAGAGAAAGGAAAGTGCACACTCCAATAAGAAGAAGTCTCAACCCTAAGAAGAATAAGAATAAGCTCGATGAGTTATTTCCTCGTTTTACTATTGTCTATTATGTCATTGATCTCATGTGTAGTCCTATTAGGAATTGTTTACATAGTTGCATTGCCAAAGAGGCGATGAGTTTGAAGTGAGTTGTTTGTTTTTATGTGGACATTGTGCAACCATTCATCCAACTCAATACCATTAAATAAAATGCATCCCAAAAGGCAACACAGAAAATTCTATCCTTTTTTTATATCATTGGGTAATTTAATTTATGATATTTTGTGGGTTTAAACTCTACTGGTCCGAGAATAAAAAACGCTCCCTACGAACCCTCTAGTGTTTCTTATCAAAACCCTCATGGGTTGAACTCTCGTCGTCGCCAATCACCCCTCCAGCCGACGTGTGCCACCGTGTGCCTGCCTCAGGTCTTGCATCAACCCCGTCCGCCATCTAATCATCACTCGAAACACAGCTTCCTTGTTTCGAGCAGCCCCCGCCTCCTTTCTCTGCCTGGTTTTTGTTCTCGGATCGACACAGAAGACGATTGGGTTCTTGTCCTATCCCTTTACTTCGGTGCTATACGGCCCCCACAACCGCCCCGACCGGTTCTTTGCTCTATCGCCGAGCCACGCACGACCGCTCCTTGGCCGATTCTCAGGTATAACACGTTTCCCTGTTCTGCGTACTCTCGTCGTGCTTTACTGGAATTAGTAGCTTCCACTTGTGATCCTGCATTGGATCGTTTTTTTGTCTCCTCTGTCGCTTGAGTTTGTTTGCATTTGATACTTTTGAGTCGAGTATCAGAGGATCCTTTTTTATTCTCAAACATCAATGCCGACATTCCTTGCCTGGAATTGTCGTGGGCTGTGGGCGGATCACAACCGTCGCCAAATCAAGGACTTGGTTAATTGGTTCAGGCCGGATATCGTCTTTTTGACGGAGACACGACATGTGGAGTCTCGGAATTCCAAGTCAAGGTTGGCCATTCTTTGACAAACTCTAGGTTTTCATGGTGGAACGGGAATACCAGGGGTGCTTCAATCAATAGGACACAGATCATCTGCGAGCTCTAACAAAGGAGGGGTAATCCTTTTCTGGTCGGATAAATGCAGGATTGAGGTATTATCTGAACAACAAACTCATATTGACGTAATAGTTCGAGTTGATCAGGAATCGGCTATGCGTTTTACCAAGATGTATGGGGAACCGGCTAGGGAGTACCAGCATAGAACCTGGGACCCTCTGCGCCAACTGGCTACGGTTCAGGCACCATCTGAATGGATTTAATGGGCGACTTTAATGGCATCCTCGGGCCGTCCGAGAAGAAGGGTGTAATGTGTACCCATTAGGTCTCATTCAAGGATTCCAAAACGCAATTACAGATATTGGGGTTGAAGAGGTACCCTTACAAAGTTATCAATTCACATGGACAAGGGGCCAGGATCCGGAATCCCGACTAGAAATACAACTTGACAAAGCTTTTATGTCACCGCAAGCGGGGGCTGGATACTGAGGTGCATCTCTACAAAACCTGGGGTTCTCGACCTCAAATCATATGCCCATACTACTCCATTTCCAAAAGGAATCTACTGAATGGAGACAACGATAGTTCAGGTTTGAAAACGCCTAGGTAGAACACCTGGAATGTGGAACCCTGATCCAAACTGAGTGGGGTAAAGCGGGTGATCGGCACGTCAAGCACCACCTAAAAGATATTGGGAACTCACTCGATACATGGGGGAAGTTAGTGTTCCGGGACAACATCAATCAAATCAAATACCTCCAACGTAAGCTGGCTGAACTAAACGGCCGTAATGATAGGCAAGGCATCAAACACAGGTTGGCAATCCAGAAATAGTATAAACAAGCACTGGAAAAACAAGAGGAATTCTGACATCAACGAGCAAAACAACATTGGTTGGAGGAAGAAGACAAGAATACAAAATTCTTCCAGCGTTCGACCACAAAGAGGTAGAAGAGAAACAAGATCAACTCCCTGGTTAATGATGAGGGAGTGGAAATGCAGTGGCATACGGTATGAGTGACATGATCATGAATTACTTCAC
The DNA here is from genome assembly GCA_963921825.1 of Erodium maritimum. Classification (NCBI taxonomy): domain Eukaryota; kingdom Viridiplantae; phylum Streptophyta; class Magnoliopsida; order Geraniales; family Geraniaceae; genus Erodium; species Erodium maritimum. The sequence goes on from OY997588.1 coordinate 117,665,838, forward strand.
CCAAAAATCTTCACTGCTGGTGATATTGCAGATTACGATCTCCCCATGGCGGTTCCTACCCTGATCTCCCCGGAGCAAAATTCAGGCTTGATGGCACGAGTATCGGATGATGAGGTTTGGACAATAGTATTCCAGATGGGTCCATCAAAATCTCTAGGACCAGGTGGTCTCAACCCGAAGTTCTTTCAACACTATTGGGATATTTTGCGCCCGGAGATAATTGATTTCGTTCGTACGGCAGTAGCAATGGGGAATATTGATATTGATATCAACAAGACTACCCTGGTACTGATTCCGAAAAAATAGTGGCCAGGAAAATTGGAGACCTCCGAACCATTGCCCTTTGCAATGTGATTTTTAGAATCATGTCCAAAGTCCTTGCCAATCGCCTTAAACCACTCCTAGACCCGATCATTTCCACTAATCAAGGAGCTTTAGTTCCTGGACGGCAAATACAGGATGATATATTTATCTCGTATGAGATCATTCACTCCCTCAGACGCCGAACCCAAGGTCATAAGGGCTTTATGGAACTGAAGCTCGACATTATCAAGGCCTATGACTGAGTAGAATGGTCGTTTCTTCTAGCCATTATGGGAGCGTTCAGATTCGGCCCAGGATGGAGATCTTTGGTACCAACCTATATGCACTCTGTATAGTACACAGTTAGTTCCGACGACAAGAACACAACCCCTTTCACTGCTGGACGGGGGATTTACCAAGGAGATCCCTTATCCCCTTATCTCTTTCTTTTTTGTATGGAAGACCTTTCTCGTATGCTAACTCAGGCAGAAAGAAAGGGGTCTCTACGCGGGGTATTGGTAGCAAGATGGGCCCTTGTTGTATCTCACATTTTTTTGCAGATGATTGCTACATTTTCTGCAAGGAAGATAGGAATGAGGCTGAACAAGTACATCAAATACTACATTCCTTCGAATTAATGTCAGGACAGGTCGTCAATAAACCCAAGTCCTCAATTTTCTTTAGCACCAATACATCACAGGAGGATCGAGAAACCTGCTGTAACATCCTAGGGATACAGGAGATATCCCGTCCATCGATGTACCTGGGTGTTCCAAACATGCTAGGAAAACGCAAAGGACATAGTCTTCAATTTCTATGTGACCGAATCGTGACCAAGATAGGTTCTTGGGATGGCCAGATGCTATCGGTAGGAGGAAAGGAGGTGATGATTCGGTCTGTGCTCCAGGAAATGTCGATCTACGCAATGAGTGTTTTCCTGCTGCCCGAAAATCAATAAATAAGATACACGTTACGTTAGCAAGGTACTGGTGGACGGGCACCCCCCGAGGAACTAAACCGATTGTTTGGCATGATTGGAAAAAGTTGTGCAAGCCAAAAGAGGATTGAGGGATGGGTTTTCGGGACATGAGAGACATAAATATAGCCATGCTGGCTCAAATGGGGTAAATTTCTTGACTCAACCGGACAGTCTGGTGGCCCGGGTGTTCAAAGCTCGTTATCACACAAAAGGGTACTTTTTGAATGCAGGCGTGGGAAATAACCCAAGTCATATTTCAACGGGGGTTCGGGCTATTCAAGCTCTTTTCCAACAGGGCCTGTTTCGTACCATCTGGGATGACCGCTCAACACTGGTGGAAGGAACCCCTTTTCTATTGGGGAACAACCCGATCATCCATATACACACATCCATCACCCCACATAAGATGGTATCAGACCTGACTACAACACAAGGTACGATCTGAGACATACCGAAACTATGCCAAAATTTCCATCCGGGAACAGTGGAGGATATCTTAGAAGTCCCGACACCGATGCCCCACCACCAAGACAAATGGTCCTGGAAATATAATATTCGGGCAGTATACTCAGTTAAAGAAGGTTAAAGAGCTCTTTCTCGAGAGAATGGCCGCTGGAAATTATCCGCGGGAACCACAGTATGGACGGGTATATGGGACCTGGATATTCAACTCCGCACAAAAAATTTCCTCTTGCGGGCATTGTCAGGTACCCTTCAGGTAGCAGTAAATCTACACACCAAGTTTGTCCTGATATCGAGTATTTGCCCAGTTTGTCTGTCCGAACAGGAGACCACGTCCCATCTACTCCTCCACTGTCCATTTGCCCAGGCCGTCTGGGAATTATACGGTACACATACTCCTATAACTCCTCACAATACTTTACATGACTGGCTATCCTTGGTGCTGGATCAGCTAGATATGGAGGCAAAAAGCAGGGTGACAATGACCCTATGGGAACTCTGGAAGGAACGAAATGGGATAGTATGGGATAAGATTTCATCAACTCCTCAGAGTATAATAGTTATAATCCTCTGCAACCAATCTAGCTGGATCGAAGCACATAGTGGACGGGCAAAGCCGCCACCTGTGACCCGCTGTAAGCAGATAGGGTGAAGCCCACCCTCCAGAATTGGTCGACCATTAATGTGGATGGGGCTATCTTTGCCGATTCAAGACAATTTGGTTGGGAGTGGATTTACAAGACGGATACATGAGGAATCTTGGATGGAAGAAGTGGCACGTGGTTAGGTACGCTAAGGCTTGAATTCGCCGAAGCTATGGCAATTTGGCAGGCTTTACAATGGATCCAGGAAAAGTCTCTCTCTAGAGTCCTCATCCGAAGCGATGCTCAATACCTAGTGCACCTGATCCAAGGAACCCGCCAAGTCTTTTCTCCATTGGGTTGACTAGTTGACGATTGTCGATCCCTCCTCACTACTCTCGAGGATGTCAAAATCGAGTATATTTCTAGGTCAGCGAAAGGGGCAGCCCATTGGTTAGCTCGGGAAGCACGTTCTGTGTCTGTCCAGTCGTGGTCCAGTTTTACTATCCCGGATGCACTAGGATGTATTCTCTCAACTTTCAAATAATAATCTACATCGTAACGTTTCAAAAAAATATATATATATGATATTTTTAGGACCTTATTTGATAACTTTATTTGAGTTTTTAGTTTTTAGTCTTGATACTTGCTTACATTGGCTTACTTAAATGTATGTGTGAAAATTATAGCATTAATTGAATACATCTTGGATCAAGTTAGGAGTTTGGCCATCTTTTTTCCAACCGTCGAGCCACTATTGAAGTTATTTTTTTTCGAACCATGTAGATGAAGCTATTTATACAAGGCCGATATTTATGTCCTTTCGATCTTTTTACATTGGATTACGTCCCTATCTTTTTTTCTCTAGAGGTTGCCACACATTAAGTGTAAGGAAAGGAATTGTTATTATCTTGTGATTATTTAGTTGAGTCTTGCATGTAGTTGGATAAGTCATGTGCATTAACGTTTTGGTATATCTTCATTTCCTCATATTAATACCTCTATGTTTTTAGCCTCTATGTGGGAGATCTTGAGTTCCATTCTGTTTGGGACAACAACTTTATTTATTGCAAGTATTTATGCACTTGTTTTTGCTTTGACATAGTGTTTGTCTAACAAGTCTAGAATTTATTACTTTATGTGTCTAGATATTGTAATGTATATCTTCATGTTGATATATAATATATGACACATTGATTCCTCTAAAAAATAAATAAATAAATGAAGCATCAGGAACTTGAAAAATAAAACATAATAATTTTAATAAAAATAGAGTATCGAATTTTTGGTTTAAATACACACCGAATTTTTATATTGTATTTCACATTTTTTTCTAAAATTTTATAATTGATTCTTCCAAATTTTACAACTAACACTTCATAAAATTCGGTGTAGATTTGAGCCCAAAACTCCGTTTAGTTTTTTGGCCCTTATGTTCAAGTTTTTTTGTTCTTGATGTTTATTTACTTACAAGTTAGAATATAAGGATACTTGAAAATAAATAGGGCCCTATATAAGGTGGTTTCAGGTGTGAACTCGTTGCAAACCATTGATCATGCTTCATCAACGATTCACATAGAGTGAGTACCGTTCTATGGTGCAGCCGGCCGTCAAAGATCGTCTATTCAAACTTGCCTTCCTTTGCTTCAGATGTTGTAGTCCCGACTCAGATCTTATCTTGGTCCGTGGAAGTTGCAGTCTCGTCTCAGATCCAGAGTCCTCGTGGGAACTTTGGTCACCGTCTGGTACACTTTGCTGTTGGCGAAGGTGTTACTGTGGTCGTGGTAGGTGCTTCTCCCTGGACTCGTTCCGGTGAGGTCCCATTTTGTCTCCGACTACAATTTTTTTTCCTTTTTTTTTTTCCTATTTTGCTCCGTGTTGTGGAGATTTTGTGTGTGTTGGTTGGTGTGTTTTGTGGTGGTAGGTGATCCACCAACGAAGAGGGTTGGGCAGGAGCTCAAGGTTTTAGGGACAGATTGAGGCTTTAGTGTGTCTCGGAGACGACAATATGGTGATTGTCTCGTGGGTACCATCTCACTGCCATGGATATGCTGTCTTCTAGATTCTCGGGTGTTGGCCCACAACACTTCATCTCCTTTATTAGTGGTTGGGTAGGTGCTCTGATCTCCGGACAATGGTGACATCAGGTCTCAACTCGAGTTAGATTTGTGGTTGCTCCTTTCCACCAATTGTTCATGATCTACCATGGAAAACGTTTCTTGACCGTCTGGGTGATTGATTCGTTGTGGATCTGGCCCCCCCATCGCTGCGGATGGTAAGGATTTGCCTCACCCTTTACTTTATCTGTTTCTTGTGGAACTCTGCTCATACCCTAGATTTAGTCTCGTTTTGATTTCCTTTGTTTCCCTACCCTTGTTGATGGGGCCCGTCAATATTTAGGTGTTGGCTTCTAACGGGTTGTTTTAGGTCTTTGGGCCTCTGTTGAAAATTGAAGTGTTTCTGGTTCTAGGGCTATTGAGTATCAGTGAGTTTGCCCACCGATTTATCTCTACCATACAACAGTGTTGACCGCCAGCGTGTCAGAATCGTCAAACTTTCTGAGTTGGGGTTCCGATGAGATTCATAGTTTTTTTCAAGTGCGGGTAAGGTTATGAGTGCTCTAGGAGGTGGCTGATTGTCTTTTTGAGCTTCATGGTTGAAAAATCTAGGTAGTATACCCTTTTCTTGTGAGGTTCATGGTTGCAAAATTCGGGTTATGCTCTTTATATCTATTTGTTTTGTGCTTAATGGTTGTAAAATTTGGGTATTTAGACTTTGGTTCTCCCTTGTTGGGATTATTTTGAGGCTGAGCTTTTATGTCAGTGCTCGAGTTTGTTGTTGTATTTAGTAGTGGTTATTGGTTGTACTTCCCTTATTGGGTTTGTTTTGAGACTGGTCGTTTATGCTAGTGCTCAGGTCTGTTGGTGGTTTTGCTATCGTGTTTTTCATTTATTAAAACGTGATTTAGGGTTTATATTTTGATATTAGGATTTGATTTTTTTTTATCTTTAAATCATATATGCGCTACTTGGTTACGATATGTTATTCATAAGAAATGTACAACTTTACCAGCTCAAATTTACTATCATATAGTATATATTTTGTAATAATTTCTTCCATCAAATCTACTCATATATACTGAAAGCAACATTTGTCAAAATACTCATGACTATATATACAAATAAATTCAAACGAAATAGATCAATTATGGATATGTAGGATCGATACTACATATAATATCATCGATTCGTATTTTTAAGTTCGAGAATCAAAGAAAAATCTCCATAATCTAACCATGTATTACTAGTTATATATGAGGATCCGAATGTATTTTTTTTATCAGTAGATTTTTTATTTATAAAAACCAACAGCTACAACTTGTAACTGAAGGTCAAGGGCAAGCCCCCAAGTACATTACAACCAAGAGACAAACCCACAAGGTTCAGTATCAAACAGATACCCAATAAGGGGTATCGAACCTAAACGATGGTCTCAGAACCTGATGTAGAAAATCAGCAAACCAAACTAACAGAAAACGGGTTGAGCCCAACCAAACAAAACAAGCCAAACAGTGGCAAACATGGCAACATGCCCACAACAAGCAGATTATAACCTCAGGTAAAACCCAACCTAATACAAACCAGCCCAACAAGGGGCGACCTAACAAAGGGCAACCAGCCCAAACCAGTAAAAACCAACATAACAAAGTCTCGAGCTCAGCACGTACCCCAAGCAAACTGCAGCAGCTCCGATCAACCTCGAGCACCAAGTACCAAACAAGTCCGGCCACAACCGGCCAGACCGAGAGAACCCACCGGAGTGCAAAGGCAAGAAGAAGAAAAGTAACAACCTAGTCAGCAACCCCAACGAACCTCCCAGTAACTCCTACACCCAACTCCCCAACCCACACCACACAAGGGACCACAACATAGAGTTCCGACCTTCCTCAACAATTACACCCCTATTACCCAATACTCTTGAAAGAGCATCGGGTCCGTTTGCCCTCACCCTACCTCGCCGGATCAAAATTCCCAAGTCCTACCCATTAAACTTCCAGACGCCGTTAGGCTGAACCCAATAATGGCCAACACCACTAATTGAGCCTCGCCCACCGTATCGAGGGCGAGGAGAGGAAGATGGTAAAGGAGAAAGGGAAAAACCAGAACTAGTAGGGGAAAGGGAAATCCAGGTCCGATCTATTAATCTCAAATCTCAAACGAGATCCCGTCGAGGGCCAACACCCTCCGACGACCCAAGGGGAGAGGCCATAACCAATAGTCCAGTCTAATAAATCAAGCCAGGGGCGAGTAAAACTGTTCAGCAAGGAAAGGATTACAGAACCATACCGAGGACCTCCGCACGCCGGGAAGAAGAGGGGCTGCGACCGCAACATCCGACCTGTCGATCCGGTGAAAGCAAACGCCCACAGCTCCGAAGCTTCAACATCAAAGCCACACCTGGCTAAAACCCCTCACCGCTCCCGCGAGGCCCGGAATCACCCGAGAACATGTGAAGAAGTACCAGATCTGAAGAAAGGCCATACAACATGACGAAAAGAGAGACGGAGAAGACGAGAAGCAAAATGAGCAAGAGGCCATATCTCGTCATCAACCAAAGGGAGAAGGAACGTCCCACTATATCTGAAAACACCACCACCGGTGGAGGAGAAAAACCGTGAGAACGGAGGAGGGAGGAGACACAACAAAAAGCCCACCCATCGAACCCTAAGACCCAAATCAACCCCAAATCTTCACCCCCGGTGTCAATAACGACACCACCGATCGGAAAACCCCGGGATAACAGAGAAGAAGCACTGGGTAAGACAAGGGTTGAAAAAAGGCCTCGGAGGCCAAAACGAAGACAACAAAGCAAGGAGAAAACAAGGGAAAAGGAAGAGGGGAGAAGAGGAGAGGCCACCGGTGAGTTTCTGGCAACGAATTGCCGAGAAAATCACCGGCGGCCGCCCAAACCAGATCTAGGGTTGAGAAAAGCTAGAGAGAGGTGAGAGCGTGTCTAGTGAGAGACTTGCTTTGTGCTTATTGGTTGTAAAATTTGGGTATTTAGACTTTGATTCTCCCTTGTTGGGATTATTTTGAGGCTGAGCTTTTATGTCAGTGCTCGAGTTTGTTGTTTTATTTAGTTGTGGTTATTGGTTGTACTTCCCTTATTGGGTTTGTTTTGAGACTGGTCGTTTATGCTAGTGCTCGGGTCTGTTGGTGGTTTTGCTATCATGTTTTTCATTTATTAAAACGTGATTTAGGGTTTATATTTTGATATTAGGATTTGATTATTTTTTTATCTTTAAATCCTATATGCGCTACTTGGTTACGATATGTTATTCATAAGAAATGTACAACTTTACCGGCTCAAATTTACTATCATATAATATATATTTTGTAATAATTTCTTCCATCAAATCTACTCATATATACTGAAAGCAACATTTATCAAAATACTCATGACTATATATACAAATAAATTCAAACGAAATAGATCAATTATGAATATGTAGGATCAAAACTACATATAATATCATCGATTCGTAGTTTTAAGTTCGACAATCAAAGAAAAATCTCCATAATCTAACCATGTATTACTAGATATCTATGAGGATCCGAATGTATGATCCCGTAAAGGAGAAAGTGCTCGTATAACATGTTAAACAACACGAATGTTTAAATTTGTTTATTAATTTCTTCATCATCTAAAGATTTTAGTACCCGATGTGTCCCTAATTCCTTAGATTTGACTACAATGATGTAAAAACTAGATGACGAAAATGGTAGATTAAAATATTATGATTCTTGAAAACTCAAATATATTATACGGTTTTTGGGTTCTAATTTAGAGCCAGAGATGGAGATCTGAGAAGAAGAGCTTCCGAATAACAAATGGATGAAGACGATGGTAATGATGTCATTATGACATCATCATCACTTGATTTTTCACATCAATTCTAAAATGATTTTATAAAACCAGATTATAATTCAAAACATGTTTACGAGATTATTAGTCATATAAAACCGTTGAATAGTATCAATTATACCATGGAGATGTGAGGCCAAACCAAAGTCATTTTGCAAACCCACTTTCTATTAAAAGGAAAGAGCAATTTGGAGGAGATGAAAAACAGATGTTCTTGTGGTGAAAAATAAAAGAAATGTGAGACAATTAAGACAACGACTCTAGGAATGGGTCGAGTCTAATGTGAAAAACTCCTCACAAAACGGCATTTCATTTCTTCCCAATAGAAACTCCATTTCTAAAGGGAAGTTAGCTCTCGTCACCACATTCCTAACTAAAGATCCAAATTTAAAGGAATAAATAATAAACAGATCGCCAGTATAAATTTAAATAAACTAATAATTAAAAGAAAACAATTAGTGGGAAATTTTCAGATATTATTCCTTCCATAGTTACAGGGGCAGTTTGGGAATATAAGTGAAATTCATGTAATAAAAGAGGGGATTGGGAATAAATCCAACAGAGAAACGGGCAAAAGCTTGAGTGTTACATTTGTTACCCAAGTGAGGGCTTCTTTGTTAACAAATTAGTTTTCTGTAATCTTTATTAATATTTTGTTCCACCCATTTTCGGTTTCAAAGAGGATAGAAATTACTCCAAATTAAACTTCCAATTTAAATATCTTTGAATGTTTCTATATATCTCTCTTCTGGTGCTGGGTTGATCATGCTTCTTCTCCATCAGCTACTGATTTTAGAGCCTCCTCTCCCCCAAATATACACCGCTTGTGATTTCTGAATCAAATGGAGATCAGAGAGTTGGGAGGATAAAACTCCATCGACTTGCGTGAGATCGAGCATGATGAATTTCCCGACTCTGGAACGTCAAGAGAAACGAAATCAGAGCGGAGAAATCGAATCAGCTTCGTCTTCCTCCTCGGAAGAAGAAGGGGAAGATAAAAGCTTGTTCTATGGATTGAGAGAGAATCCGAAGAAGAGCGTGCGACTGGTCGATCCCGAATTCTCCCTCGCCGTGGATGCGGAATCGGTCGTTCTCCAGGATCGCGAGAGCGAGACCGAATCATCCAAAAACCCAACCCGGAGGCGGTCGAAGCGGATCCGGACTCACTCGCTCACGGCTCATTCTGCAAAGAGCTTCAGGTTCAGCGAGAGCGAGCCTCTGAGCTCTGTCTCCGATGCTACTACAGAAGAGTATGTTGCGATTTGCCTGATGATGCTCTCGAGGGACAAATGGACGAGAGAAGACGATTTCGAGAAGCAAGAGGAGGAAGAGATCTCGCTGACGGAGCTCGAAACCGACGAATCCGAAGAGCTCAATCACAAAAAGCTGAGCAAGCTCAAGACCCGAGCATCACGAGCCAAGTACAAATGCGAGACCTGCAAAAAGGTGTTCAAATCGTATCAGGCTCTGGGAGGACACAGGGCGAGCCACAAGAAGATGAAATCGTACGGCGGCGGTTCCGCGGCGGCACAAGATGTCACCGAACTTGAAATCGAGAACGTCACTGCAGCGGGCGGCGGCGCATCCACTTCTTTGGCGGCCGGTAGGAAGATTCACGAATGTCCGGTTTGTTTGAGAGAGTTTTCGTCGGGACAGGCGCTCGGCGGTCATAAGAGGTCTCACGTCACCGGCGCCGCCGTTGCCGGATCGCCGGCTGTTCTTCCTCTGAGGAACCTGACGAGGTCGTCGTCGGCGACAGCAGAAAAGATGATAGATCTGAATCTTCCGGCTCCGATGGAAGACGACGAGATGAGCCAGATCGAGGTCTCTGCTGTTTCTGATGCGGAATTTGTGCATCCGGTGAAACGGTGACGGGTGCTTAATAACCGCCTTTCTGATCGCGAGAGGTGTAAGTACTTTTTCGAATGCTGTTGCTTTATATATAGGGGAGGTCCTTATATCGGCTATAATTTATTTTAAAATCATATAATATATGAGTTCCTACCATACTTTTTTTTTATCGATTTATTTATTTTTTGTTGGGAAGTAATTATACTTATTTACAATTGTAATTCTTTTTTGATGCGTTCTACTGTGGGAATATGAACTGAAAATCTCGATAAACTGATCACTAATCAGATAAGTTAAGTTCATTAAATACTATTCACCATTGGTTTTATTGGCTTTCTGTTAGGATTACATAAAATGATAAAATGCGAGGGTCAAATAGTTCATTACTTCCCTGAGTCTAGTGTATCGTGGGAGGATACTAAATCTTTAGTGATTTGTTAATCTTCTAAATACTCGTAAGATTTATCGTTATACACTATCAAACTTGTTCATTATTTATTGTCTAAAAAAATGACAACAAAGTTATTATATTTTTTCAACATGTCCGACTATCGACGGTTTTAAAAACCGTCGTTGTAAATTACATCTTTACCGACCGTTTGCCTGACATCGATAAAGTTAGAAACTTTATCGGCCATTTTTCATGGTTTATGCAGCCTTTAAAGTCTTTCCAAGTATGAACTTGTAAACGACGTCGTCTCATGTAGCTAACTTGGCCGACGATTTCTAATTCCGTCGCTCAAGTTTTTTACTTAAGTCAACAAACACGACACTTCTCTTTATTTCTCTTGTTTCTTCTTCTTTCACTTTTTCTCTACGTCGCTATTGCGATTCGTATCCGTCTGACTGCTCCAATTCCGCTGTCCATAAATACGCCTCTCCTTCTTTTACTCTCTCTCTCCGAACGCCTCTCAATCACTCTTCGGCGTGATTTTGGTTCTAAACTTGTGTGATCGGAAATCCCTTTCTCAAACTTTGAAACTACGGGTTCGAAATGGAGAGGCCAGAGTTACGCGACATGGTAACTAATTATAGAGTTTAGTTTATCCAGTTACAAGCACTCAAACTCAACAATGTGATTAGTTATATGCCTACCCAATTGTAGCCAAAATGTGAAGAGCTTCTTCTGCAGGTACTTCACACTCATTTTGATCATTTTGGAGATAATTTGAAGCTTATCCGAAATACCCTTAGCGGTAGTCTAATCAACACAATTGTAAGGCACATTCCGAGAAAGACACAATCGAATTGTACTACACACTATATGATCCATCTTGTTCCATCTATCTTTATCATCCTCTAATGTTCCATCTCCCAACGCATTAAACTAATTCAAACTAGCCAAAATAACCTTACAATCCATCTAGCAATCTTTAAAATTGTTCCGTCCATTGAACCGAAGAATATCAAATCCATGGACCTTCACGAGATGTGGAAGCTCTATCAGACATAACCACAACAATCGTGATAACAACAATAACTAATCAATTAGCAAACCAGAAAGTTCTGATACCACTTGTAGTAAATATAATACCCAAAACCGAATAAAAAGATTCACCCAAGAAATCAATTGGATTCACATAAATGAATCGACACGATTCAACTTCTAATGAACACCAATAACTTGATTATCCAACCACCAATCCTAGGTTACTAGTTCATAATTTCAAATGCCCAATATGCGGATAACACCGAATAATAAATAAAGCGCGGGAAAAACTAAAGTAGAGAATACAAATTTTACATGGTTCGGCAATGTGCCTACATCCACGGGACAACAACGAACTTCTTGTATTTTTCGAGACACAATCCGAGAATTATATGTTGGGTCTCGAGGTAGGGTTGCAGATGAACCAACTCGCAGCGGAAAATCAATGAAAACCAAGAGACGATTAAAACCATGAAACAACTAACAAAGAATGGATTCACAAGAGAAAATTCAGCACTATTTCTTACCAAAACAAGAACACCGGATAACGAATGATTGGCTTGAGTCTCCAAGACCCCTACGTATCCACATGGGAATCAAAGCCACATAGTTCTTCTCTTTGAGGACTCAAGAACACAAAAATGGAGGTGGGAGCTTGCCTTGGCCGAAATTGCAAGGGAGAGGAGGGAGAAGTTGTGTTTCCTATTCTTGTCTTGTCTTTGTTTTGTTGAAAAGAGATGACTTAAACATAACAAACTCCATCAACTTGTCAAACTAAAAGCATGAGACAAGTATGGTGACAAGTAAGGTGTAAATAGGACAAAGTATGGCTACACAAGATGGGGTTAGGTGGTGAATCACCAACACCTTAATCCTTGTCTTTCTTACATAATACTAATTAATCAAGACTTGATTAATTAGTTCCATAGGCCTTGGTTGCATGGGCCTCTCATGGGCCTCTTGGAACATGGCCCGTGGCCATTCCCAACGAGGTCCCGTGACGCGCTCATCGCCTCCAAGCCTTTCATACCGAAAATGTCCAACATTATCCGATGTGATCGATCCCAAGACTTCAAGCCTTGTCTCGATCCGTAAAGTCCTATTCACTTACGGGCACATGACCCAAAACCCATTTTTGGTTATGTCCTGAGACAACTCCCTTTTGGCCATCCTCCATAAATGTGTCAATGAGTTTCACCCTCCGGTGTGACCCTTAGGTTTATGCATGTCAATAGATCAACGTAAAATATCATTTTACTTGATCCTATTTAAGTGGAAACTAACGAGACTTTAGTATTGCCTGACACTACATAACGAATCGACCCTGTCGATTCTAACCTTTCCGTCGTCCTTGTCACTACCCTTTTATCTCCGATATCATGATTGAGATAAGGCATAGAGTCGTCATCCTTATTATTGTTAACCAGTGTTCCTTGATATCTGAGATGACTGGATATATGATACCCAATATCATGTGCATGGCCATGCTATTCCTTCTGTCACTCTTGATCAAGCGACCGAGAACCGATATCTTTCCCATACCTCAATATGAGGGAAAAATCTCTTAGCCGTTTTTCGTGTCACTCATGTAGCCCGTCCCCAAGCCAATCCTGGCCGTTATGGAAGCCCTGTTACGGAAAACGTTAGGCTCATGTCAAACTCAGTTGTTGATTACATAACGATCACAAAGAATCCTTGGTCTAAGGATACATGACAAGCTACGACACTGAATATGTTCATCACTTAATCTATGGCACATATTCAGGGCGGGTCGTCCAATATCATGTCCCACATGATATCTATGATCAGACTCTGGAATCTCATTCCAATGACTAACAGAACGTAAGACATAAAGAGCCATCTTTCATACTAGTCGCTTATAGTGAAGCTTTGTTGACTAGGGACCCATCGAGTGTGATTTATCTCGATCTATGGTTCTATTCGCATTGTGGGCACAGATCAGAGCACACATCGATATATTACTCCAACACATAAGTAATATAAAGCCGCTTTAATTTTATTGCTAATATACATTTGGGTATTTATTATTGAACTACGGGCACTAAGACTAATATTATAATCGTACTCCCTACTTCTCATACACATTATGACAATCCACAAGAGAATAAATCAATCTCTTGTTACCAATAACTAGCTCTAAGATCAAGGAACCAAGAACAATTCCAAAATAAACAAGAAGAAATAAATTCATCAACCCTTGAATCTTTGTACCATGGACATGTAGTTGATCATCAAAGAACGAGATGTGTTCTTCCTTACTTTGGAGCACAACTACACGAATCACACAACAAGCTTTGACCTTTCTTTTATTGGTCTCATTGGCTTCACGCAACACAACCACCAAACTTAGTGCCTTTATTGATGCTAATATATGAAATAAGATAGAGCTCCAAGTGATGTTGACTACTACACCAACCCACACGCGGACCCCATCATCATCCAAAGAAAAAACGTGGTCCTTGTTCTTGATCTCTACAACTCTCTCTAGCTCATTTCCGAATGATGCAACTACACACAACAAGCCAAATAACCAAAAAAACTTGTTCGTTTTCTCTGTACAAGACCAGTCGCCACTCTACTCAAAAGGGACCGATAACCCTACTATTCATTTGTGTCTATCAACCAATGAGTATAAGTGGGCTTTAAGTTGTTGTTAAATGGGATTGGAAAAAAATGTGGGCTTTAGAGTAAATTTCTACAATCTCTACCTTTGCGACAAAGACATAAAAGCTCTACCGACTCGTCTACCTCCATCGAGTCGTAAAGACCCCACCCGGAAGAGTCCCACCCCCGTGGGGGTATCAATATTGATAAGGGATAACTTTGTTTCCTAACCTTTACAAACGTTTCATTATCAGATCCTAACCCAGGCCAACGTTTGGTCTCAATTCCTAACATAATAGGTTTGGAATTTCTCAGAAACTATAAAAAGTCGTCTAAACTCACGATTCCGTCAACTCATCCAAGCGTTGTCGTTGTTGGCGTACATTACCCATGGTGCCTTCCTCGACGTGAACTTATCCTCGTTCTCAAGCAACCGAACCCAACGCTCAACGAGTTGACGGAATCGTGAGTTTGGACGTCTTTTTATAGTTTCTGAGAAATTCCAAACCTATTATGTTAGGAATTGAGACCAAACGTTGGCCTGGGTTAGGATCTGATAATGAAATGTTTGTAAAGGTTAGGAAACAGAGTTTTCCCTATTGATAAATCTTGATCAATTTGAGATACTGCTCTAACTTGATCACTGAAACCACCTTTGTGAACATATAAGCTACATTTTCTTTGGTATCAACCTTTTTCAACGTCACCAATTTATCCTTAATGATATCTCTAATGAAATGAAACCTCACATTTATGTGTTTGGTCCTTGAGTGAAATACCTTATTCTTTGCTAAATGTATGACATTCTGGCTATCACAAAGAATCGTGACATCTCTATAAGCAAAACCCAAATCTCGAACCAATCCTCATAGTCATATAGTTTCTTTCACCGCCTTTATCACTGCCATATATTCTGCCTCTGTCGTAGACAATGCAAACATTGACTGTAAGATGGACCTCTAAGGTACGGGACCCCCTAGCAACGTAAAACAATAACCTGTAATTGATCGGAGCTTGTCCGTATCTTCAGCATAATTTGAGTCAACATACCTCAATATAATTGAAACCGTCGATCTCTCATAAACCAAACCAATATCCAATGTACCTTGAAGATACCTCAAGATTCATTCACTACTTGCCAATGCTGCTTTCCAGGGTTTGCCATGAACTTACTAACAACACTAACTGGATAAGCAATATCAAGACACGTGCAAACCATAACATACATAAGATTACAAGTTTCACTCACATAGGAAACCTTAGCCATATATTCCCTCTCATCCCAGTGATAGAAGATAACATACTTGATAGTTTGAAGTGTGCAGCTAAAGGAGTACTAACCGATTTTTCCTAATCCATCTCAAACTAGCTCATAACCTTCTCTAAGTACTTCCGTTGTGACAATATCAAATTTCCCTGCTTCTTATCCTGTATAATCTTCACCACAAGTATCTTATTCACCGGTCCAAGATCCTTCATCTATAAACTCTTTACTAAGTTGTGACTTCAGCTTATCAATTTCTATCATGCTCTTCGCAACAATGAGCATATCATCAATATAAAGTAAGAGAAATACAAATGATTCATCTTTGAACTTCTTAATGAATACACAAGGATCATACTGCCTCATGTATGCCCCTGCTCAATCATAAAAAGTATCAAACCTCTTATACCACTACCTCGAGGCCTGTTTAAACCCATACAATGACTTCTTTAGTTTGCATACCTTTCCTTCCTCACTAACAACACCATAACCATCAGGCTGCGATATGTATATGTCCTCCTCCAAATCTCTATGCATAGACGTGTGTTTTTATCATTAGAGAGAAAAACTCATTGTAGTCCACTCCTTCTTGTTGTACAGATCCTTTAGCCACCAACCCTGCCTTGTACCTTCTACTCGTACAGTTATCATTGGAATTCGAAATCACGTCTTTGACTATAAAGATCCACTTGCACCCTATCGACCTCTTTCCCAAAGGGAGTGTAACAAGTTCCCAAGTTTTATTTTTATAAAGAGATGACATTTTCTCATCCATTGTATCCTTCCACTCCTCTTTGTGGTCATCATGCAAAGCCAACTTGTATGTGTTAAGGATCATAATCAGTAGTTGGAAAAGCATAAGCTACTCCATTCTCATAGCCGAATCTCTAAGTACCTTCTGACCTTGGGTTTTCTACCCGCTACTAAAGACGATGTCTCAATATACTGAACTTATTGTTGTGTAAAGTCATCGTTCCCATCAATAGGAACATCATCATCTACAAATTTCTCATCTAATGATACCATCTATGAAGAACTACCAACTTTAGAATCAGGAGATCTAAGCTCCACTTGATGATAATCTTCTTTATCTTCATCATACCTATCACCTCTCCAAATAGGATAACCATCCTTGCATCTTTCACACTTTTCCTGCAACAAAGTCTCCTCATGGAATGTAACATCCTGGCTAATCACAAACTTCTGAGTTCCTGGGCACCATAACTTAATCATTTCACACTCTCATGATAACCGAGAAAAATACCCTTTTTGGCATGTACTCCAATCTTATCCTCTTTAACTTGATACTAAGCTGGATAATCAACTGCTCTTAGGTAAGAATTATCATAAGGAATATCGGACCGTATATCTATAGGAACCTTTGACTCAATAGCTGATGAAGGAGTGCGTTAATCAAGTAGAAAGCCGTATTTACTGCCTCAACCTACCATATTCTGCTCAAACCCGTATTGGAGAACATGCATCACGGTCTCTCTAACAGGGTACGATTTATCCACTCTACTACCTCGTTCTTAAGGGGTGGAGATTTTGGAGGTGTGGAGATAGGCCGAAACGGTCTGGTGGTCTCGCACCTTCAATTCGCTGATGACACCATTCTGTTTATCAAGGGTGAGGAAGCGGGCTTGAGGAATGTGAAGTACCTTTTGGACCTGTTTCAGTCGGTCTCTGGGTTGAAGATAAACTATGGCAAGTCCAAAGCTGTTTTACTGAATGGGAATGTTCTGTCTGCTGAGGTAATTTCTGACATTATGGGGTGTGAAGTATGTGATTTGCCTTTACCGTACCTGGGTTTTCAGTTGGGTCTGTCGCCTAAGAGGCTGAAATTCTGGGAACCGGTTTTCATTAGAGTACGGCGGTATCTAAACGGTTGGAAGGCAAAGAACCTCAACATTGCTGGCCGTGTGGTTCTCTTGAAGTCCACTTTAGCGGCCTTGCCAGTTTTTTACATGAGCCTGTTTAAGGCTCCTAGCTCGGTTATTCAGAAACTGGAGAGACTTCAGCGACGGTTTTTATGGTCCCACAGTGTAGCACGCAGAGTGATCCACAAGGTTAAGTGGGATAAAGTCTGTCGGCCTAGACCGGAGGGTGGGTTAGGCCTGCGCCGGCTTGAGGAGGTCAATTTGAGCTTACTGGCAAAGTGGTTCTGGAGATTCGCAGAAGAGCCTGATTCCTTATGGAAGCAGATTATATGTGTGAAATTCAAATGGGACCCGCGAGACTGGGATTTACTGAGTCTTGATCAACCGAATGATCCATCCTTGTTCGGCCATATTGTTAGTCTGGCAAGCGATCATAGATTTCAGACTTTGTTTGGGGGTCAAGGTATTCATTGGAAGGTGGGCAATGGAGAGAGGGTCCGTTTTTGGGACGATGTATGGCTTGGGGACGTGGCACTTCGGTACCGGTTTAACCACCTGTTTGTTGCTGCTAGAGACCAGGAAGCTGTGGTTAAAGACTATTGGAGAGATGGGTGTTGGGTGGTGTTGTTCCGAAGAACGTTGTTCATTCGGGAAAGGGGAGAGGAAACGGCGCTCCAGGAGCTTCTGGCCTCGGTGTGTTTGTCAAACTCCGAGGATAGGATGATCTGGGTGAAAGGCCCGTGTTTCTCTGTAGGGGCGGTCTACAGGTTGATCACACCTTCCTTTGACAGGGTAGGTTGGGCTTCGGTATTATGGGTGAAGGGGATGCCTCCAAAATTTTGCATGCTTATGTGGTTAGCCCTTCACTCGGCGATTCCCACTATGACTTTTCTGGAGGAGAGGGGTTGTCGTATCCCCCTAAATGCCATGCTGTGCGTTTTTTGTAAGTCTTGTTTTGAAGACTTAGACCACTTATTTCTGCATTGTGATTTCACCTGGACATTTTGGGGTTTGATTTTTGAGTGGTGGTCATTGTCGTGGGCCTTTCCGAGTACCTTTTTGGGGGCCTTTGAGGGGTGGTTTTTGTTGTCATCCGGCCCCCGTGACTCGGGCTGGGTGAAAGTGTGTTACCTGGCGTGCTGGTATGTTTGGGTGCAGCGCAATGCTGTGGTGTTTAGGAGCTCGTGGTTGTCTGAGTTGGAGCTGTTTGGAAACTTTCTGCCTCATTCTTTTAGTTTGTTGAAGTTAGCTGGGGATTTATTGCCAGAAATTTCGTTTGAGCAGTGGAAGTCAAGGCCTGCTTCATGCCTGCGAAGAAGGAGACGCCGTTGACGTTGGGAGCTGTTTATTTTCTCGTGTTTGTTCAGTTCCATGTTTTTGTTTTGTGGTTTTCAGGTTCCTGTTGGTTTCCTGACTTTTAATAAAAAATCGCTTATCCAAAAAAAAAAAACTACCTCGTTCTGTTATGGTCTCTTTCTCACTATGAAATGTCTCTTGATGCCATGCGCTGAACAGAACTCCATAAGGGGATCCTCGATATACTCAACATCATTGTCAGATCTCAAAACCTTGATCACCCTACTTGTCTGATTCTCATTAATAGCCTTCCACTTCTTGAAAATATCTCTAACTTCATTTTTATGCTTCATGGTATATATTTATACTCTCCGACTAAAGTCATAATGGAAATCCACAAGAGAATAAATCAATCTCTTGATACCAATAACTAGCTCTAAGATCAAGGTACCAAGAACAATTCCAAAATAAACAAGAAGAAAGAAATTCATCAACACTTGAATCTTTGTACCATGGACATGTAGTTGACCATCAAAGAGCAAGATGTATTCTTCCTTACTTTGGAGCACAACCACACCGATCACACAACAAATTTTGACCTTTTTTATTGGTCTACTTGGTTTCACGCAACACAACCGCCAATATTATTGCCTTGTTTATGTTAATCTATGAAATAAACTAAAGCTCCAAGTGATGCTTCCTACTACACAAACCCACACGCGGACCCCATTCTCTTCCAAAGAAAAAAACTTGGTCCTTCTTCTTGATCTCTACAACTCCCTCTTGGTCTTTGCCGAATGATGCCGCCACACACCACAAGCCAAAGAACCAAAAAGCTTGTTCTTTTTCTCTGCACAAGACCGGCCGCCACTCCACTCGAAAGGGACCAATAACCTATTGTTCATTAATGTGTATCAACCAAGAAGTAAAAGTGGGTTTAAGTTGTTGTTAAATGGGCCTGAAAAAATGTGTGCTTGTTCCCATAAATTTGTGACATCCTCCATTATGAGTTTTGTGTTTTCAGATAGGGTTTATGACATCTTCCACGGTGAGATCGTATATATTTATTCGCCAAACAAATCATATGTTTCAACTCATTGTTTCCAGTCTCAATGTAACAACCTTATATACTCTCAACCCATTATTACTTCAACCTTGGAATGAACCATCTCCCTTTACACCTAACATTTGACCGACGTTCTTCAACTGTTAGCTAAGTTTAATAGTGTCATTTACGCTGACGATTTACAATACGTTGAGTTTTTCTTTCATGTAATCATTACCGGCATTTTTGTGAACGTCGAAAAAGTTATTCAGTGCCGACCTTTTCTAAACGTTGACAATTTTCTTCATTATTAACTTTTCCAAAACGTTGGTAATGAATAACTTTAGCGACATTCTGGGGGGGGGGGGGGGGGGGGGTCTAATATGCAGTCGAATTTGAAAAAATTAAACGCTCTTAGAGCAATGAAACTTCCTCGATGAACTGTACGTCGCTAAAATCCATGATCGATATTTTTCGTAGCATTACCGATAGTTAGATTCCATTGGTAATGAAACATTTTTTTATAGTGATAGTCGAGATTACATTATTGTAGAACATCACTAAAGAGGAGTGATAACCGCGTCTCCCTACTGAAAGGACGTGTCATCCTGATGTTAGAGAAACGCAAGGTGAATCATTCAAGTGCTATCTCCCGAGTGGCGTGTCCCAAGTATTTTGGGGGACATAATAAAGAATGGGTATATTCCAAATGAGACTACAGAGATACAGTTCATATACGTTGTGCCAGCACATTAACAACGTCCCACAAGTTTTGATAAAAAAAACAACGTTCCACAAGTAAATTCACTTGGGAGACATAACATTGAAATGATGTTATTTTTTAGTGGAAATACTTAAAAGATGGGGTATTGTAATGTTGCATCTCCCAAATAAATCAATTAGGGAGACATAGAAAAATTGATTTCTCTCTCAAGTGGGACAAACACATGAAAAAAAACAGGGCATGTTCATTCTGTTCCCGTTCCACCAGTTGCTTGTTGCTCATGTTGTTCACAATTTACATTTATAATAATACTAAATGCTCCTTCATTAATAATTATAACTGTTCTCCAATCCATAAAAAAACTGAAAAGTTTTTTTTATAAGCAAAATTTATTAGGCATTTGATCCCTTGAGATGGAAAATCAAAGCAAAAAGAAGTACCTCATAAAGAAGTATAAATTTAGCAGGCATTTTTTCGTAGACAGTTCTTGGATCCAAGAAGTATCAATCCGCACCCGCATGGACGGATGAAAAGTTATCCTCATGAGCCAGCCACAAGCTCACAAATACCCCTACGTAATGACCACCAATGGTATTTTCCGGTGTAGTGAGAGATGCAACTCATAGTTCTGTATGGAACAGTAACGCTCCAACGTTTTGTTATATTATAGTTTGCTAGGACGTGACAATAATTTCACGCAAAAAATTAGCAATTGCGAAAAAGCATTCACATTCAAAATTTCTAAACTGGAGAAGAAATAATGTTAATCGATAGAGGAAATAAATTATTAAGAAGATAAAGAAAGTAGCAATATTTAAGTGAATCAAATATCATATATGGTTAAACCATTAGACCACCCACAATGCGGTCTCGTCGTCGTCGAATCGAGTCAAAAAGTTGGTTTTATGCTTCGAGTCGTCGAATCCGTGTATGTTGTGACGTCGAATCGGGGAGTGCGGTTTAGACAGTCTACGAATCTGCCGAATTGCTTCAAAGTCTATTCCGCATATTCGGTGTTGACCAACTGAATCAGCGCACGCCACATGGTGAGGTTTTGGCGCGCAGAATCTAGCATGGCCTAACGAATCTGGCATGGCCCAACGAATCTGCCATGTGGCCCAGGTCAACATATTCGGCTGACCCAAAAGTTCTATAAATACCCTACTAAAACTATAGAAGATGGTATATAACCCAACAAATCCCACAAAATCTCTCCATAAAGGCAAGCTGAAAAGGCAATACATTTTCAGAGATCAATGCGCTGCTCACGACCGGCTCATGTCTAACTATTTTGTAACGACCTTGTTGTACATTGAAAAAATGTTTCATTAGCGTTTTAGAATTTTGCAACGTGTTTCCATGAAAATTACAGACGGTGTGTCCGCATACGATGCATATTTTAGACAAAAAGTTGACTGCCGTCGTCGGCCCGGTTTTTCGACCATCCAAAGGTGTACGACATCTATACGGATGTTATGCTATAGTGATTCAGCCGACATCCTGGATGAGCATTTGAAGATGTCTGAGACAACGTCCCTCGAGTGTATGGAACGATTTTGCTTTGCTGTAATCAATATCTTCGGTGAAACCTACCTCCAAAAGCCAAACAGTAATGATAATGAAATTCATGGTTTTCCTGGTTGTATTGGAAAACTCGACTGTATGCATTGGGCGTGGAAGAATTTCCAAAAGCGCTTCATGTTGTTTACGAGCGGGGCAGTCATTTTAGACCTACGGTCATGCTTGAAGTAGTTGCGAGGCCTAACACCTGGATTTGGAAAGCATGCTTTAGAATGTTGTGTTCGAACAAATACATGAATATGTTGAACTAATTGGCCATATTTGCCCACGTATATTAGGGGGAGTTTCATTAAGTCTGATGGAATTTACCCATCGTGGGCGTGTTTCATTAAGTCTATCCCTGCACCACAGCTAATGAGGAACATGTTATACTCAAAGAAACAGGAGGCCGCAAGGAAAGATGTGGAAAGGGCATTCGGGATCCTGCATGTTTGTTTTCATATCATCGATCGGCCTGTTCGCGGTTGGGATGATAGGAAATTGTCCTTGATCATACGGGCGTGCATTATCATGCACAACATGATTGTGGACGATGAACGTGACACCTTCCAAGGTGAAATAGAACGACTCACATCCGAAGAACGAATCATACCCGTCCACGAAGGCCTAATATCAGGTTACATCACATCCAATACCAGTCAAGCCGAATAGAGAATCGAGCAATGCACCAACAACTGAAGGATGATCTGATTGAACACATTCTGTTTAGATCAAAAGTTGTTATGGATGACGATAACTAGTTAATTATGCATTTTTTCCGTTATTGCATTCCAACCTATATTTCTGTTTACCTGTCTATCAACAACTTTATTGTATCGAATTATTAACCTTCACAACCCTACATTCAAGGCAGTGACTGATTCGTGTGTTTATAAAAGGAAATTCATCCACATCCTTCAAACACACATACACATACTTTCCAAAACTAGTGTCCAACCGAAATTATGGACTCCGAGAACAAAAGCGGTGTTTCTCAGACTAATATGTGTCCGCCTCCAACTGTGTACATGATCCAGCGAGAAGAACATCGTCGTGGTCGGCTCAAGCAAACGAAGGCATAGCTGATGAAGCACTAACTGTCACTGACCAAACAGTACATCGAAGCAGTTGCGCTCGACACAAATGACTGGACCCCGCTTGAGAAGGCCAACCACGAGGCTCTTATGTTCGAGATGCTTCGAGCTATGAAACACAATTAGCATGTTAAATTTCCTATTTTCGTATTCCTCTACCCGGTTTCGAACAATTCCGGTTTTATTTTGTACTCGAAAACCTGCTTGCAAAGTTCGAAATAAATGTCACTTTTTTTGTCTTTTATGTTTGGCAGAGTCTCTCTCTTTGGTCACATGCACCGAATCTGCCTCTTTAATTATTTGAATGATTCTGTCAATTGAATTCGGTGGACCAATTCTATCTCTTTGGTAACCAAAAACCATATGATTTGCCTTATTTAAGCCATCCCCTTTGCAGAATCGGTAGAACTCTTCCTCTTCATACTTCTCACCAAAACAGAATCGACATCAATAAGGTTTTTCATCCACCACTGAATTGATGACACCGCTGTAGACGGACGTTGAGGAGAGAAGACTGTTGTGGCGTGGATGATTTATGGTAGTGCCACCTGAGAGTACATGCACGTCCTCTACGAGGATTGGCAAACCATGGAAACATAACCATACCCCTAGTCCGACAAGCAACTAAAGGATCACTAACAGAAAACCACCCTTCGGGTGTAGCGCTTTGAGCTGAAGGACCACTAACAAGCCCGACACGAGCTCGGTCCAACCGCCACTGATACCGAGGTGCTCCTCGAGGCCAATAGGATTTATGCCCGTATTGTCGCCCTCCCCTTCAACAAGCATGAAGGGTGGGCGACTGTACAGGAATACCCGAAATGGCGGCTACTGAACGGGTTTTCGAACCTATAGTTTTCTTCCACCCGAGTTGCTCTGGGGTTGTCCGCTCGGAAGTGGTTTTTCTATATCGGGTTTGCGTTGTATTCTAGTTGTCTTGTTTTTCAGAAACAATAAAAGTATATTTTTTAAAATATTTATTAATTTTTAAATGCAAATTAAGGTCTATTCCCACTACAACATCAAAATCGGTAGACCCACGATTCGAGTCGATTTCTGATAAATTTCTTAAAATTTGGATTTAATTAAACTAAGATTAGATTGATTTGGTCTAATCCCACTGTCGATGATCTATGGAAAAATTATAAACACTTGCATACAAGATCAATTGGAAGAAACAAAATGGAAATAGAAACATCATCCATGTATTTGTTACTGGTCAAATAATCAAGAACATCAACAATCAAAGTTATATAATGTAAACCAAATTTATACAGAGACAAAGATATTAGCTGCAACAATTTTTTTTAAATCAGCAAAAGAAATTTATTGAGTTTATCAAATCTTTTGTGACAAAAGAAGAGATTAAGAATCCGAAAATCAACACTCACCTAATGAACAACACCAACCACAAAGGATAAACTAAAGGAGACATCGACATTGGAACTTAGTTTATGACACAGAATGAATCGCATTTTGCAGAAGAGACTGTCAGAGCTATCTAATATTTTAGATAGTTAAATTATAGGGAAAAATTATAAACAATTGCATATAAGATCAATTGGAAGGAAGAAACAGAATGAAATTAGATCGTCATCGATGTAATATTCTTTCTTATCAAATAATCTAGAACATCAAAAATCAACATTAAAGAGAAGGAAAGGGTGAAGTCCTCAAACAACCATTACAACCAAGAGCACCGTAAACAAGTACAACCTCAGAACATTCCAACAAAGGGAGGAACACATTACAAGAGATCTAAGAACCAATTTTAACTACCATAAAGTAAACAGTGTGCCAACAAGGGCAACAAATTAGTCCAATACCCAGAATAGGCAGAACAACGACCACAAAAAAAACCCAAATACAACCAGCAAAACATCATAACTAAAACAGGTCTTAAAACTACCCTGATTTTACAAACTTTAAAGTCCATAAAACAAACCCCCGAGAGAAGCTCTACTCCGACAGAGTATCAGCAACTACTTCCACACCCAAAACCGCCACCAGCAGAGCATAACATCTCTGAAAATCGACAGACCAAAAATCTCATTTCCCAAACTCGAAACTGACTATATCTTCAAACAAGGCACATAGTCGAACACCTCACCAACGGTGGTTGAGGAGGGGAAGAATAATTCATATCGAGATGAAGGGAAAAGGAGGGTTACCTTGATCTGCAGATTTGTTGGCGAGATCCAGGCAGGAGAGCCCAAAATACGATCCACGAAGAGAACTGCAACCATCAACAACTGGAGAAGTCGAAAAGTGGTCCCACCCAGTTCTGAATCGACTCGCACCCGGACAGGATGAAGCTTCTCGACTAGCTACTGAACCTTAGGATCCGATCGGAAAGCAAATCAACGGGCGAAGATCCAGAATCGCAACAATCTCCACCAAAAACAAGGAGTAAGTCGTCCCACTCGACTCCGAACAAAATACCACTGAGGAAGGAAGAAAAGTCTCTGAAACCATTGTTTCGCAAGTCCCCTCTTCTCCGACAACAGTGAGAAGCAACCCAAACCACATCGAAGGATGCCGCGGAGAGCTAATTAGGGCCAACACCACCATAATCCAGAGTAGAGCAGATATGAGTCCAGAGGACCAGATCCACGCGTGTCGACGAGGAAACAAACGGCGGAGCACCATCCACCCCTCCTCGGAACACCTCTAGCAACTCCTCACGTCGATCAACCAAACGAAGCCCACCGAGGTTGAAGGGAAGACAGATCTGAGACTTAAAGGAAATGAAGAAGAGTGACCAAAAAGAACCGAAGCGAGAAGTAAACTCCGATGCGCTAAGAAGGAAACAGGTGAGAAGGATGTAAGAAGAGAACGGAGGAGAGAGTAGTCACCGACATCTGCCCTGGCCAAAGGCCAGAGAAGACATCGGCGGCGAGACGCAAACTAGGGTTAAGGTGAGGTTGGGGTAAAGAGAGGTCTGAACAATTTCCAGAGTTGGCCCTCAAATAGTACGGAAAGATTTTTATGACTGAAAGAATGAATCGTATTACTAAGAGGAGACTGTCGGAGCTAATTCCTTCTTGTTGGATACATCTCTTGAAGAGATCTTCTTCACTTGTGGGTTTGAGGCAGTCATGACCATGACACATATGGCATGTGGTTGAAATTGAATTGTTCAAATTATCAGTCCAATCAGAGAGAACTTGAATTCCAAAACATTAAACAAACAACAAAGTCTTATAGAGAAGTTGATGCTCAATTTCTAATCATCAAAACAACTTTTTGACATATTATTACGTACGGTGCGTATAAATAACATCCAGACTCCTAGATATCGAAATTAACGTGGGAGCGGTAGGTTTGTCCCGGCGTCCATCCCGCCGGAATGACATTTTGAGCAACAACAGTCTTTCGCTGGCGGATCGTCGTCAGGCTGACCGATAACGGCCCACCGATCGGACCGCCGGCCCAATTCACTCTCCAAACCGCTCCCCAAGATTGCTCCATCGCCACCCACTTAGCTCCCCTCTTGCTACTCTCTTGAACACTAACTTGGCCAACGTCACCGTCCCCGTCCTCGTACTCTATCACAAACGCAATGTAGTACGGGTTCGATCCTGAATCGATCCGAAACGCAATAGACATTCCAGGATAGTGACACTCGACCCTATCATGTACAACATAAAAATGTACATAAAAGTCACATATATGGATACGGTGCGTGTGACGTGTCTTCAAATATTAGTCTCTTTTTTTTACGTACCGGACGTATTGTATGGGCAATTGGCCGGCGTTGCGCAGGAAATCGGCCTGACCGGGCTTGGCCATGGCCCCAAAAGCCGTGCCACTCAAGTCGAAATGGACCGGTTCGGAGGTACAGCCGGGGCACGAATCTGTGATCACTACGGGGATCGGATTGCCCGAGCACGCCTTGTTCGTGTCCTCCGTACACTTCACCTGAATCAATTAACATAGTACATAACAAACATTTCAGCTTCACAATCTTGCATTCAACTATCTGCTTGAGTTTTTAGTTGAATTAGTTGACCTGAAAACAAGTACCGCATCCTTTGCCGGAGTTGAAAAAAGAAGGCCCTCCGGCCGCTACCATGGAGGAGAAGGGCGTTTCAGACACAGCATTGCCATACCCACAAGCTCCACCTGATCCATCAGGCATCAACATCCACTAATTAATTAGACTCTACCCAATTTAATCAATCGTAGCAACAATATAATTGGCGTGTAACGATAGAATTAATTACCCTCACTTCCTGGGCCAACTGGGCTGCCGTACCACGTGCCGCCAGCCAGAGCCCAACCGGCGGCTTCGACATTGCAGAGGTTGTTATTACAGAAGCTCGGCATAATCAACAACAGAGCTAAAGCCTTGAGAGAGAAAAGGTGGTCAGAATTAGTAACTGTAACAGCCATTTTATCGAATTCTCAACTATAATAGAATCGGACACATTAGGATCTTAATTTATAGGCGAGTTTCTCCTGGAAATGGCACTTCATTTTCATTTCCCATTTAAATCTCTCCTCTCCGGATCAAACAATTATTTTTTTATTGCCATTTTCTCATTCTCAACAACATTTTAGTCCCAAGATCTGGATTCTAATTTAGTGCAACGCTATGGTTTTCAAATATTTAATTAGCTCATTTGTGTCTAAGTAGCTCACAGTTTGATGGATTTTTTTTATGGTGTGAGAAGTTAAATTTGTTAACTAATTACAAGGAATAATATATCATAAAAAAGAATCGTATTTATTATTTTTATTTTTCAAAGAAAAACAAAATTAAAAGAGGTAAATTTTATTTTATTTTGAAGCGAAAGTTACGGATTTTGTTAATAATAGAAATAGAAAAGATTCATTACATCGCTTACGACCTCAGAAGATCCTCTAACAAAAAATCTGAGACAGGTTGACCGTTTAAAATGGCTTGTGAAGTGTCATATAGACGAACAGAAAATAAACTACGAAACTGAGGAGAACTACTCAAGGTGGTGCCTGAACGATTCTTGATTCCATGGAGATGACTCTTTTTTTCGTGTGGAGTGCGACTGAACCTGAACTCATCAGTAACACGGGGAGGATTGGCTTTAGCCAGATACCCCTCCCAAGGTAAATCCCTAAAGCCACGGGTGTCTATTATTTCTTCTGGAGGGGCTGCTTCCCAGCCCTCGCATGGTCTTAACAAGGCTCCCCCGTAATGTCCCTCTTCAATCTCATCATCATAGATGGGGCATTCAACATCCCAGATGAGACAGGCAACGTCCCAAATGGGACAGATAACATCCCAAACGGGATAAGCCCAACCAGACCTCTCATAAGCTTCACCTAGGGGACCCCCGTTGTTCCACCCCTACCTGAGGGTTATGTAGGGTATTCGTGGTTACAATTGGTCCCCTTCCTCGAGATGATAGGGGCTTAGGAAGAGTATTTGAGGTCACTGGCTTGAACCCAAGGGGATGAAGTGGTGCTTACCCCCAGTTCGTAGCATATAAATTTTCCATCTTCTCGGGCTTGAATTCCATGAAGGAGTGATAAAACCGCGAAATTCCCGACATCTCTATGTCACAATCACGAATCGGGTGGCCGATCCGACCATAATTGAAGCAAAATATGGGAAGCCGATCATAGGTCAAAGTGACCTGAGTTGACTCCCTAAATTCTTGAAACCTCATGACCATGGATCGAAGGAGAGGCCGATGAGCTCTATACAGAATCCGACATTGACGGTCCCACCCTAGTATAGGCCACATTGGTCACATGGCATGTCCACACAACCCCTAAGGATAACTCTGATGACCTCTCATGTTTCCTTCATTCAGGGTGATGGCGGGAGGCCCCACACATAGACCTATATCTGGATCCGGTCGAGTTTGGGAAGTTCCCGAGCCATCAGGTTCATAATGTCTCCTAACAGCAACAAGTACCTACTGAAACACCATGGTTTGTTTTTTCGAACTCATGCCCGAGCTTTCTAGATGGTAAAATAGAACCCGAACATACCAGGCTCTAGATTCTTCACTACTACCAACCCTGAAGACATTAAGTGTGAACTCATGTCCCATCCACGCGTGAAGACATTAAGTGTGAAGTCCTTAAAGGGTGGCTTTGGGGACATGAGACGGTCAACCATGCATATTGCTGGTGAGAAATAATGTCGGGGTTTGCCGGCGTGTAGGACATCATAATCTCTATTTCCTCCTCCTCAACAATGGAGAAAGCCGAGAAGTCGGCCTAGATGGTGGCCATAGATAGGCCCTGGTCCCTAGGGGAGGCACCAACCCTAGCCACCATCAGACTCACAGAATCAGGACCTTCCGAGGTCAGAGACGGTGCTCTGAGACTTGCCGAACTAGGTCCTTCCAATGTCGGTGACGCATCATGATGAACCGAGATGCTAGAGTTAGGGTTGCTATACCTAAGCGATGTTGAGCCCTCAAAAGCAGGTCCTTCCAAGGGATTTGGTACAATAACTTGGAGTAGAGAAACATACGGTATCTTCGAAAGACGCCCACGCTTCGGTTTGATCGGAATAAAGTTCAACAAAACCGTTCTAGGGGAGAAAACTGTCAGGGCCGAGAATGGAATGGGTACGAGTTATGGGGAAAGAGGGAGGGACGATGTAGGGAGCAGTTGAGTGACCGGTGAAGGAGAGACGGTGAACGAGGTCTTTGGCTTTCGTTTCTTCTTCTCTCTCACCAGACGAATGAATCCAGACAGAGGACGTGGAAGCATTATCAAGGGTCCCGAAGGGACATGCAGGTCAGACGCGGCGAGCCCCATTTGTAGGGAGGCCGGTGGCGTAGTAGACGAGATTCTAGGGGTCACCATCGAAAGAAGAGGTTAAAAAGCCTAAGATTTAGGACTAGGGTTAGACTTCTCGAAGGAGCACACACACTCGTGAAGAAGTTTTGATTCTACGTAGGAGGTAAATTTTATATTGGTTATATGTTACTTATCATTTTATACCATTTAAAATTTCAAGAATAAAATTATTATTTTGAAATAAATTTGTAGAAAGTATGTTAAAAAATAAGTTAAATACTTTTTTTCATAAGTATTATAAAAAAAATTACTTATAAAAAAGTTGAATACCTCAAAATATTTTTTTATAATTATCCCCAATTATATTCTTTGTCCTACTACGTAACATCTTAATTGCATTAAAAAAAACAAGTTCAAGGTTGTGCGCCTTTCTCTCTCTAAACTCTAAGAGGAGCTTTTTGTCGCAACACCCAAAAATCATGGCTATGGCCATGGTTTTTACCATGGCCTATGCAATGGTTATGCTTCTTTCCCCTACACATCATTTTCCATGCACCCTCCTTAGGGATCTTGCAAAGGTTTTCTCCACTAGGGTTTCATTCGAGCCGCCTCTAGCCCCCACGACGTTGATCTTCTTCCGTCAGCAACGCAGCGTCTTTCGACCTATTTCGGTCCCTCTTCTACAACTCCGGGGGGTTTCGCCTCTGAGGCCGCCGTCCCTGATGTTGTCGCCGCCATATGTGAAGCCGTCGTTGTCCCTGGGTTCGTCGCCTCCTCTGTTGCCGCCGCCATCTAGCATGTTGTTTCCGTCTCTGGAGTCGTCCCTGAAGCCGCAGCTGTAGCCGACGTGCCCTTCTCCCTGGCCTTCATCGCCGCAACCGCCTCGACCCCTTTCGTGGTTATGGATCTAGCTGACTGAGCGGGTCCTTTTTACCTTATTTGAGCTTGTTTTTACAGGTTCAATGCCTAGTGAACAGAGAATCAGAGATTTTTTCAGGGAGGGAACCCCGATTCATGTATTGCCTTCTACTACTACTGTTGAGTTCCTTGGCCAATTTTCGGAGCAGGAATTCCGGTATCACCTTCTCAACCTCCGTCTTCCTTCCTTGCCTATACGACATCCCAACTCAGTGATAGCTGGTCCATCCAATACCGTCATGTACGGTTATAGTATGCAAAGAACTACGACACCATTGTGTCTTTTGTCTGTTCTTCGTGGTCAAGAATTTATTCATGATGCACTCATATATATTTGAATTTAAATCAATAAATTGCACCTTTCGCTAAAAAAAATATACTATTTGTCCTACTCTATTCCAAAACATATACTAAAACATACTATTTTAATTAAATATAAATATATATTGGGATCATTCTCAAGAAACTAAGATTCCTAGTACTCAATCAATCAAGGAGGTGGCATGAGAGTAGAATACACAAAACTTATCTTTGTTGTCATTCTACAATTTATTTTTGGATTAAAACATTTTTACTATAATAACAATCTGTGTGTTGGTTACTTTTTTTTTTATTTTTAATTTTTACTTATCATAGACTAAAAGTCATTTGCCAGCTTCTGTTTTCCTATCTTAGTTCCATTTTTCTAAATGTAAAGAGTAGACTATTTCCATTGGGTCGATGATGGGAATACACCTTATATATATCCCACTTTGCGGCATTTTATATTCTTTTTAGGTCAGAAATCGGAATGAAAAGGTGAGATTAAGAGGTAGTGGGATTCATATATAGCAACACTCCAAATCACACTCGCGCACACGACTACTTTGAGAAAACAGAGATTTATGAATGTGAAGCGAAATTTTGTTTACTCGAACACGTAATTAAGTGCTCACACCTGAACTTTTCAGGCAATATATTGCATGTAATTCTCGATCGAATATTTCTAAAGTGATGATCAAGTTTATATCATATTTTTAGGACTTTATATGAGAAATATTCCATCATTTTTTCAAAGATTAGATCTTATTTGAAAAGAAGTCAACTCTTTTATAAATACTCAAAGCTTCCAAATCAGTAATTAATGCTATGATAAATTGACAGAGAAGATTTTTCTGGCATGACTCTTCTATTGCAAGATCTTTTTGTAAAGTGAATTGGAAATTAGTGTGTAGACCTAAAGCAAAAGGAGGACTAGGAATCAAAGATTTACCAATGATGAGCATTGCCTTATTGACAAAATGATGGCGGAGGTTTACTCTAGAGAGAGATTCTTTGTGGAAATTAGTCATTTGTGCAAAATTTGGTTGGAAAACAAATGAATGGGATCTCTCTGATTTTCCAGAAGTAGGAAGTCCCAACTTTATGAAACATATCCTGGATCTGAATTTAGATCCAATCTTTTAAGATCTTATTGGGGTTAAAGGCCTAACTTGGAATCTTGGAGCTGGGGATATAATCCTCTTTTGGGAAGACATTTGGTGGGGAGAAGTTGCTTTCAAATTTCTTTTCCCTAGACTTTATCAAAGAGAAGTCAACTCTACAAGTTTTCTCCCTTGGACAAAGTATCTACGGTCTGCTTCAATGCCACCAAAAATAACAGCTTTTTACTGGTTGGCTTGCTTAGACTCAACTCCCTCAAAGTGTTTTCTTGAAAAAAAAGGTCTCACACTCTCTCTCTAGACCAAATAACATGCCATATATGTAAGTGGGGTTTTGAGGATGGAGCACATGCTTTATTACATTGTCCTAAGCCCTGGGTAGTTTCGGGGCTGGTCATGAGATGGTGGGGAGCATCTTGGACATCTCCAGGTTCAGTTAAAGATCTCCTTTCTTCCTGGCCTTCTATAATCCAATCATGTTCTAAAAAAACTTAGATTAAGATAGTGCAAGTGTGTTGTTGGAAAATTTGGTTGGCTAGGAATGCTGCTTATTTCAAAGAGGAAGAGATTTCAGTTGATGAGATTTTCTCAAAAATTGTCAATCAAACCTATAGCCTGCAGTGGGATAAATTTCACATCAAGGGTAATTTCTTCTCATTCCAAAGCTGGCAATCTGCCCCAAGATCCTATTGCTTAATTACCAAATCTGCTCCTCAGACCTTTCCCCCTTCTTATCATTACATGCTTACTTTGTTCTATGGGGTTGGGTTCTTTTGGGTGGTTTTGGGGTTGGTTTAGGGAGAGTATGATGAGTTTGGTAAGGACCTTTTTTGTGCTTTTTTGTTTAGCCTGTGTTTGTTTCTCTCTTTGGTGTATGGATAGCTAGGCTTCCTTTTCTGTTCTTCTCTTCAGTGTGTGTATTATATCTTAGGTTTGAGTGTTTTATTACTTTTGGTTATCTACTGTGTTTTTGGTTATGCAGGTTTTCAAGTAATTTTGAAGCTCTAAGTTCATTATGTGTTGTCGTGGCTTACAAGGAATCTCTTATGCGCACACAACATTTCCTTTAGTGTTGCATTTTTCTTCAAGCCTTTATCTGGAAGATCCAATCTTGAGGAATTTTACCCCTAAGACTACATCCTGGCCTGTTAGCATTACCTGAGAGCTAACTTATCTGTAGTCCTTGTCATTGGCATAGGTGGCGTGGCTCGCAAGCAATCCTATATTCAACAATCATCTCCTCTTGTAGACAGTTGTTGAAGCTTAACCAGATACTTGCACTTCTTCTATGAAATTAACCTTCGTGGCCTTCATCTACAAAGGCAATTCCACATTGTCCAGTGTGCTGCAACACCTTCCTTGCTGTTACAGATCATTATGCAGAGTTCTTGAGCCTTGTTGCTCGGGAAGTTTATCTCAATTGTTTAGTCAGACAACATATCAAGTTTGGGAGCTGAATCTTCCTTTGTTAATTTGTTGATTGATTAGACATTGTTTATTTTAGTTGTAGCTCCCCTAATTTAGCTTAAGCTCATCCATGTACTCCTCTTTCCTCTCATAAGAGGCTTAATCTAAATTTGCACTTTACTGATAAAAAAATTAGTAGAACACAGTTGGGTTAGACCAAATCTAAAAGAATTTAACAAATAATCCTAAAAATATTCCACGTTTTCTTTCGAGTCGTTTGCCTTTCCCTAAATTGTGTTATAGTCTCTAGCCTCTATAATACCGACTATTTTTCTACCTGCGTCTTCGTCGTCCATCGTGTCACTACTGTCTGGTCTCGATGTGTCCCCTCCATCACCTGTTGAGAAATGGTTCCCAATCCCCCCCCCCCCCCATAAACCCCTCGAGACCTCCATCACAATTCATTCGCCCGAAACTGATAATGAAGAAACGTAAACCAAAAGCGCCTCTCCTATTTCTCCGATCATACCGCAACCACCATCGCCCCTGCTCCTTCCACCTGACCTTTCACCGGTAACCTATACAGCAGTGGTGACTTTCTCACCAGGGCTTGTAACGTCGGGGACCATCTCGGACAAGCCAAAACGATGTCGGCCTGCTAAGCCTTCTGGCCACGACATAACACCTATGTTTGGCACACCGTCTCCACCCACCGATGGTCCTATTTCGAGGGCGACAAGTCATAAAAGGTGAGGACTTAGGTTCGTAATAACGAACCATGGTGCTTCAATGGCCACCCGTTGTTGCTTGGAGAGATCATGGATCTGATGGCTCGGGACCTTCCTAAGTTGGATCGGATCCAACTTTGTATGCATGCTCGGGGAATTCCTCCATCTATCGGAACCAAGGACACTAGATAAGTCATCGGTTCCACGTTGGATGAATGTGTGGATGTCCACTGTGACCAATAGGGTTTGTGCTGGGGCGAGACAATTAAGGTCCGATTCTGGATGGGCCTCCATCGACCCCTCCACCGCACCATGATTATGAGGTTCAGGTACTTCCCAGATCCGATGAGGGTTACCCTAACCTATGAACGTCTCCTATCCTTTTGCTTTAATTGTGGCCGAATTGGTCACATGGTCAGTTATTGTGAATGGGAGGTACCAAGGACTTCGATGACTTGATTTTGGAGTTTAAATCGGGCAAATTGGAGAAGACGTATGTCACAGACTGGGGTACGGGAGTACCACCACCACCCCCGAGGTTCGCACCATTAACCTCGGACATGCTACCTAAGGCATAAATGTCTTTGGGAAATGGGCCACTTGTAACCCCGGATGCGGTACCTAACCCTCATATAGGAGGTTAAGGGTCGTACCACGGTTGGTCCATTCTCCCGAGGGGTCATGTATGCTTCAGAGATAGGCCACCCTAGGTCTATCCAACCTGTGAAGCTGATTGTCCCATCTAGGATGCTGTCGGGCCCATCCAGCTAAAAGAGAGATCTAGTGGGGGAGCCGCGTGAAGATCAGGCGAGGACAGAGCAACAGCCCCCGCCATGAAGAATGATAGGAACATATGGCTTCAAGGACCTATTTAGCAAGGGGTCCCTGGCTCAAGCCTCGCTTCTCGTCCAGACTATCAAGTTCAAGTTCGGTCATCCACCTCACGACGAAAAATAATTCTTGGAAAGAAGGGATCAAACAATGTTTGGGCACTACTTTAAGCGGTCCTTGGAAGTTTGTGCTTTTTAGTTTAAGTTTATGTTTTCTCAACACCGTTTCCTATTGTCGAGTTAACGGTAATCATATGTTAGAGTTTTATGGTCAAAGATCTGTTGGGGCTTTGACCGTTGTAATGACTCTTTTATAATTTAATAATATCAGCCTCTTTCATTAAAAAAAAGCTAAAATTTTTAATTAGATTTCGAATCGATCAAAATAATCTAACTCAAGTTCACATTTTCATATCCAAGTTCCTTATCCACGTGAACTAACGTATCACTGTAACATCCCAAATGGCAAAGCATATGCACACAAAAAAAACTATAAAAAAACTTGTAGATATACATAGGATTTGATCACAACATAATAATTTTGTTTAAATAAATGGTAGCTAGGACCAATACAAAGTATATATTGCACATTAATCTCCTTATTTTCTCGTAGATTTGAAATATCAAAATAACTCTAAGAGACTAGAGTTTATGAGGCTAGGGTTAGCTCTTTCAGTTTTCGTTACCCTCTTGCCATAATTTCCCTGCTTGATAGTGTTGTCGTCGCCATGGCCTTCTTGCCAGATACCAATGTTGTTTCTATTGACCCACCTCTCTCAGGCCCCTATCCTCCCAAGCGAAGAGTCTTCCACTTCGTCCCTCAAATGCCCTCCTCCTCTCTAATTCACCATGGATCTTCGTCTTCTTTGCGACCAAGCATCGCTACCCACCCTGACAACGTCTTTGCTCCGGCCAAGCCACGGGGGCCACAAATCTTTAATATTTTGGATAAGCTTTCCCCATAGTCCCCCTCGTTGCCCGTCCATGCACACAAACTATCACGATAACAACAACATGCAGGCCTTCCAACTGCGACATGTATGACCTTTGTGCCTCTGGGCTCCTTGTCCCTCTCTCGAGCAATCTCACGATCAAGGTCGCCACTTCTAGCCACCTTCTCGAATCTCAGTGGGGTGGATGATATACATGGTCACTTCGGCTCCTTTTTGTTGGAAGATAAAGGTGAAGAGGACGATCTCCTCCAAGAGAGGGCTTTCAAGTAGCCCCGTCAGGAGTCATGAGTTGGCCCTAGAAGAGGGTGGTGACCTAGGACCTATTCCTACTGATCTATCCCGGATGTGCGAGAAGTTGTTCTCGTGTTATAATTGTTTGTAGGGTTTTATTTATATGTTTATCGTTTCAAGTTTCGTTTTTATTTAGGATTTGGTTTATTTGGTGGGATGGATGTTGAATTATTTTATGTTTGCTGAGATGAAAATTAGACTTAGTCTACGGGCCCATGACAGTCGGGTCACCTACAGGAGTCGCAGACAAATTCTGGAACCCAGGGTCTATGACCTAGGTTATGTAACTATTGATCGACATGATTAATGAAAATCCTTCATCGCCTGTTTCAAAAATAAATAAATATCCATCTATCTTGAGAGTTTTAGAATGACTTGGGATTTCCCCCAAAGCTTTGATAAGGCCAGAAGCATTGAGTCAGTTTCGGATCAAAACACCCTAAAAACATGTATATTATGCTCCTCTGCTCTCCATAAAGCTATAGAAAAAATAATAAAATAATTCTTATCCAAGAAAAGGAAAGGAAAAAAAATACTTTCATTCCACGAAGAAGTAACCAACAATATCCACACAAAAGATGTGGGGTCAAAATATTGGTTTTACAATTGGGTCTAGTGAAAACTTGCTCTAACAAAATATTAAAAGCCTTCTATTCTTATAGGAACTTTTTCTCTCATTTCTAAACCCTAAATCTAGCTCTGCTATTGTCATAGATGGTACTATAACTTCATCTTGGTTGTGATCGAGGTCATCGGATATTCTTGTTGCTGGTTCGGGTAGAAAAAAACTCTTGGTGTTGTTCACATTTGTTGTCCTTCGTCTATTGACATCTCCAGTGTGCTTCCCTTTTTCCATCGCATAAGGTATATCTTCACCTTGCTCGATATATTTCCCCTATTTCTAATTTAATTGAGAGTTAGGAGAGTTATGTATGAGATTCTGGTGATATCGGTTTTCCTCTTTTAGAGTTACCACTCGGTGTAGACAGGTGGTAGGTTACGTCCCTAGGTTACTGAGAGTCAAGCTTTGTAAGAACCGCCCCCGGTCGACACCGGTCGAACCGGTCGAACCGGTGAAATTTGGCAATAGTTGACTTTCCGTCGGAAAAGTCAACTGATGACTCCGGGAGTCATTCGGGACCTTTCCGGGACCCAAAAATCTTAGCCGTCGTTACGGTTGGCTTAGTTGGGTCGTTACCTTCCAAATTTGTAATTTTTCGAAAAAGTCAAATCCGGGTCAAACAGGGTCAAATTAGGGGTTTTAGCGAATTAAACTAATTGTGCTGAATTAATTATGGCTAGAGGTGGACCCCACATGGACACATGCCTATGATGTCTTTGAGGAGAAGAAAAGAGTGGAGAAAGATCCAATTGCCCTCATTTTGGGCCAAATGAGAAGAAAGAGAGCAAGAGGGCAAACTGGTCTTTTCTAGTCTAGGTTAAAGGGCGTCTAGGAGCATTTTCAGCTCATTCTTTTACACCTTGGCCGAAATTGGTAGAGAGAGAAGGGTTGAAGCCTCCATTGCTTGAAGAAGAAGAAAGTGAAGAAATGGAGCTCCCTTGGTTGATTCTCACCTCCAATCCTCTCAAAACCTACTTCATTCTCATCCCATCTTCATTCCTAAGGTGAGTAACCCCTAAAAACCCACTTTTAATGAACTTTGGGGTTATGGGTTTGATGAGAAAAGCATGAACTAGGTTGAGTTTCTATGGGTTTGAGATTTTGATGTTAAATGCATGATTTGTGAAGAGAAAGTGGAAGATTTGGATAGAAATCATTTGGTTTTTTGTTTTTTTGATGAAACCCACTATGGGTCTTGGAGTATAGAGGTTTTTGGGACTGATTTTGGAGGTTAAAAATGGAGTTTTGAGGGGTTGAATTCATGGAGAAGAAGCTGGAGGAAGAAGAAGGACGAAATTGTCAGACCCGTCACGGATCCGTGACGGCACACGTCACGGTTCCGTGACGTCACCCGTGACGGTGCAGGTCACGATTACGTGACCCGAACCGTGACGGAGCCCGTCAAGGCTCCGTGACCCGAACCATGATGGATCAGAATTGGACCTTTTGGGCCCATTTTGGTCGTTTTCGAGTAACTAGGAAGGTTATCTATAACCGATCCTATTGGGGGTTAATTTGGGATGTTTTCTCTTTAAACCGCCTTTGAATTATTATTAATTCTCGTATTACCTTGTGATCTTAGACGTTGTTCCCGAGCACGGCGGAGGAGGTTACTAGGCGACTCGTGTTTGTTCGTGTTTGGATAGCGGTTGAGGTAGGGAAAAGTAGCGAATACCGGTTTAATTGCAGAAAGTTACTAGTATACATATAGGTTATGAATTCTCGATATAATATAGAATCGTATGTAGGATGTGAATAACTAGCGTAGTCATATGAACATGGAACCACTTGCAGGCCATGTCGTGCTCGTAAGTATGAGAATTGTTGTGCTGTAGTATCACATGTGGGTCCCTGGTTGGGCCCATAGGATTGTGTGTTGGTTGCGCTTGCTTGTGATTAGTAGCTTGTAATGTTCGATATGTGGTATGTTCCGTTGTTAAATTAAGGATCATGATATGCTGTGAGAATGTGGTACATGTTAGTGTGAATTATCGCCCTGTGATATGATCGGGTGATTGATAGACCGATGTGGTGTGTTCGGTAAGAATTGTTCGGTATGGTATGCTGGTGTGGTATATTTGGTATGATGTGTTTGAGGATGATGTTCCGGTCCGATATCGTGGTTGATGATGTGTGTTCCGGCACGATATGTTCCGAGGCGGTGTGTTCCGGTCCGATACCTATATCGATGGATGGTTCCGATATAGGATATCTAGACCGAGGCTTCCGGTATGATATCTATACCGTGGAGGGTTCCGGTATAGGATATGTAGGCCGAGGATTGGTTCCGGTGCGATGCCTGTGTTGTATGTGTGTATTCGGGTACATGATATCTAGAGCCGAAGAGGGTATTCCAGAGCAATGTTTATACCGAAGAGGATTCCGGTATAGGATACCTAGGCCGAGGTTGAGTTTCCGGTATGGTATGTGTGATGTGATTTGTACCCGGTGCTACGAGAAGATACCCGACCGACGGAGGATTCCGGTCCGCTATATTATGAGTTGTAGCCTGATGCTGTGTGTTCCGGGAAGATGTCTAGGCCGATGTCGAGTTCGGTACGATATAGATGAGTCGGACTATGGGAGTCCGGCGCATTGCTCTGGGATACTAAGTGTCACGCCCCAATTTCAGTAAACCGAACTCGGGACGCGAACGTTTAAAATAAGAAAACACTTTGAAAACATTTCCATTAAAACAATTTACAATAACAGTTTAGTTCAACAAAAGGATAATTACAATTTAAAACACGTCCCAACAAGTGGACAAAAGTACAAGGTATCCGTCACTAGACTCAAAAGACAAAACCCGGACTCCGCTCCTAGCTCCACAAGCTTCGAGAGCTCACCTAGTCCATCCCACGAACGGTACCTGTAGGAAAAGCAGCTAGGGGTGAGCGTTCGCTCACCACCACGAATAACAGACTGACTACGGCATACTTAGCAGACAAAGCCGGTGACACCAACCACGACCCAAAAGACACACACACGACCAGTACCTTCCTCAACTGACTCAACATTCGGACACGTGATGTAGACCTCACACTACGATTGACGACCTCCTCCAAAGACACGACTGACAACCACGCAATACCAAACAAGATCGCAAAGGATCGCAAACCAGCTGCCAAGAACGCCCTCCCGGGACTCTAACCCGGTCAGGCCAACCCAAGAATGCTGCAACTTATCGGGACTCTAACCCATAAGCCAGCCGGAAAATACTGCAACTTACTGGGACTCTAACCCATAAGCCAGCCGGAAAATGCTGCAACTTACTGGGACTCTAACCCATAAGCCAGCCAAGGTACGCTCACAAACCCAAACCACACACGCGCGGCCAGGACCCCTTTATTGGCGGGCGGGCCCCCTACCCCGTCTGAACATGCAGACGCGTGTGCTCGTGGACCCCCGTTTCAGGAAGCGGGCCCCCAACCTCCGGTAACCACAAACACAATCACAAACACAATCACAATCACAAGCAAGTTCACAACCAGTAACAACACAGGTTCAACACTCATAGGCACTCATGGCCACCAAGACACTAACAGTAAAACTCGGACTCAACAGCCCCACGGGCACTCACGGCCTCCCAAGACACCAACCATAAAACACGCTTGCAACTTACCGAGACTCTAACTCGTAAGCCAGCTAAAACACCAACAGTAAAGTACGGGCTCTCATGGCCACCCAAACACGAATAATAACACGGGCTCTCATGGCCACCCAAGACTCGACAATAATAATACGGGCTCTCAATGACACTCAAACTCGATAATAAACAACACGGGCTCTCAAGGCCACCCTACTCAACCGTAA
This sequence comes from Erodium maritimum, assembly GCA_963921825.1. Taxonomy (NCBI): domain Eukaryota; kingdom Viridiplantae; phylum Streptophyta; class Magnoliopsida; order Geraniales; family Geraniaceae; genus Erodium; species Erodium maritimum. Next base: position 117,706,580 of record OY997588.1, read on the forward strand.
ATAACACACAACAACCTCCGGCATAAACGATGCCTCCAACAGTCCTAAGATCACTAGTTTCACAAACAACCTCCGGGCATGGTCATATGCCTCCAGCAGTCCTACTATCAACAGTTTCACAATCAACCTCCGAGCATGGTCATATGCCTCCAGTCAAACAATTAACGCTAAGTTCTCTGCTCCTACGACACTACTAAGTGTCACATGCATTTCCAGTAACTACCAAGTTCCCGTAGCATGCCTTTCTAACAAACGCTACAATCCCGCATCATGCATTTCTAATATTCAAATAAACCTATTCGACCCACGACACCCCGGTGTCACATGCAATTCTACTGTTAACTTTCCCTAGTCAGGGCCGAGATCCGGCTACTTTTCCCTACCTCATCTGAAGACCAACCGCTACGCTTCCTAGCTGCTGACGTTCTGGCTCGCTACCTCCGAGCTTCACTTCGATCAAAGTCGGACGCTAAAGGAAACACGAAAGCTATAGATTAATAACGGTTCCGCCGTTAAGTTAAAGGTTACGGTTAATCCAGTTTAAAACCGGCAGTTGTCCCTTAAACTCGAGCGGGATAAAAGCGGGGTCACGGGGAATCGGGTTTGAGTACCCGAGCACCGATACCGGTGCATGCGAGGCACGGTCCCAATGCACGAATCCCGAGGTCCGATTCAGCGGTCCGCTTTTGTTCCCTTTTTAACCCAGCTAGCAGTCCATTTTAACCAGAGTTCCAGATTCGTTCCTAAATCCGATTACCAACCGTTTATTCAAAACAGAACGGTTTTTGTTTTAAATCAAATTCCCCTTTTAAATTCAAATCTATTTCCGTTCCGATCTTTGTTTTTGAACAACCGCCCCTAAATCCCGTTTACAAATTTGATTCTCAACTTCTCGATTTTAAACCGTTTTTAAAACCGAAACGCCTTTAAATTCCTTTTCATTTTAAAACCTTCTTCCTTAAGTTTGATTTTCCGTTTTACAACCTTTTCTTTCCAAAACTGTGATTTCGATTTCAACCGAAGCAGATCCAAAATCCATCTTTTACTCCAATCTGATTTAATTGTTTCCCTTTTCGATTCAAAAACCGTTCCAAATATTAATCAATTCCATTAGTAGGTTTAATCAAATATTAATCGATTTCATTAACAATTTTAACCCTAAACAGATCCAAACTAAATCGAAAAAGGTTTTATTTCATTTTCTTTGTTTGTTACAACAAAACCCGATTTACAGTAGTTCGAAGACGGGAAAAAAAATAGAGGTTCGGTTTCGAACTGGTCGGCCGCCGGCGAGGGCGGCGTCGGCCGGGGCCTAACCGTAGAGAAGGGACGGCAAGGGCGGCGGCGGGCACGGCGGCGGTGCACGGCGGCTGGCTCGGGACGAAGGCGGGACGAGATCGGGCTCGGTCGTGTCCCAGGCGAGCTTGTCTTGCCGGAGATCTGGAGAGGGAGGTCGGGTGGTGGCCGGATCTGGACGGAGGCGAGCGTGAGGGGCGGAGTAGGGCGGCGGCTCGGTGGTGGCGCGGTGAGGACGGCGTAGAGTCGAGAGGGACGGTGGTGGCCGAGCTCGGTGGGTTCGGCTGAGACGGAAGAAGAGAGGCAAGGGAGGTGGAGGGCGAGCTCGGGCTCGGGACGGCGGCGTGGTGGCTGGGCGGAGAGGGAAAGGGAGGGGCTCGGTTTTGAACGTAGAAGAGGGAGAGGGGGAAGGTGAGAGGGTGGTCGGGACCAGAGAGAGAGGCGAGGGAGGACGGTGGTGACCGGAGGTGGAGACGGCGTGGAGGAGTGAGGTCGGAGCTGGGCGTGGTCGGAGAATCGGACGGTGGTGAGGGACGGGAGAGGGCCGGCGCTGGAGAGAGGTCGCCGGAGATCGGAGCCGGCGTGGTCGGGATCGAAGAGCCGAGAGGGAGGAAGGGTCGGGAGGAGGTCGACGAAGGAGAAGGGTAACGGGAGGGGGGCTGCGCGAAGAAGACGAAGACAGATTAGGGTTTCAGACCCTAATCTGGTCTTTTATACCCGAACCCTCAAACGGGCCTGGCACACGGGCCTGGCCAAGGTGGGCCTGAGCTTCCACGGCCCAACAAGAGCAAGAGGCCGGGTCTGATCGGGCCTGCTGGGCGGGTTGCTGGTCTGGCCGGGTTCTAGTCGGGTTCGGTCCGACCCGGTTCGACCCAAAGTTTTTTTTTTTCCGAAGCGGGTTTTACACTAAGGGTGTGGAAGTGGTTGCTAATGATATACTCTTTTTGTTGATCTATTTTGATTGATGTGATGACTTATGCCTGCTATGTGATTCTTTGTGATTTTGAATACATTTATACTTGAGTTCAGTGTATTGTCGTGCGAGTTCGCACGCGTGGTCAGTTGTGAGATAACCGTGGTCATTGTCCATTGAGAACTGTTTAGGTGACGGGTGCTAAGAGCATAGTTGAGAAGAAATGTATGACTGTCGGTTCAGTATCTAGTTGATTTACGGGTTGCTCCCGAGTAGGGGTCAAGCGTTGTCTTGGGTTACTTGTTTAACTGATTCATTAGTTATTGTGCTTACTAGTATGCCATAATTGGACGGTTACCCGTGGTGGTGAACGGATAGTTCATCCCCTTAACTACTTTTCCTACTGAGCGAAAGCTCACCCCCTTCATTACTGTTTTACAGGTTTCGATCGTGAGTTGGTTTAGAGGACGTCTCAGAGCTGGGGAGCCTGGCGAGAGTCCTTGTTTTTGGGTTGTCTAGTGACGCACTTTCTTTTGTACTAGACTTCTTACTTGAATTTTGAGCGTTTGACTTTTATTATCAGGATTTATGAGTTGAGCCATTGTTGGAGTTTATTTCATTTAAATATATGCTTACTTTATTATCATTATTTTATTTCATGTCTCGAGTCCGGTCAAATCGGATTTGGGGCGTGACAAGCTTGATTTTTGTTGTTTGGTCAATAACAATGTTAGGGTTGGCGTTTAGTTGGTGTTTCTTAGATCTGGTTGTCTTGTCTCACTTTCCCAATTACCGAAGTTTATGAAGCATATAAAATCCAAGATTACCACAATCAAGTAGAAGAAAATAAAGCTTAAAAGTTAAGAGTCAATCATGCCAAGTGCTATGTATGTCTTCCCTAGTTAGAAGTTAGGATCACTAACCAATTAAAAACAACTTTTATTTCTTCCTCAAAGTCCTGGAATGTTATACTCTAACAGTTCCCACCTGATGGTAAAGGAAATGAGTTCCAACGAAGGAACTATATTTCAGTCCCCAAGAAACGAACTACGAGGATTTCAAGCTATACATCAGTGGTCGGGATTATCAGTCTCTTCTACAACCATCCCATAATGACTACTCTAGATAGTTAGCAAACCATTCATAATTTTCGTGTCGGTCTCTTCCATGGACGAAGCCTCAATTATGGCTTGGAATGATTATTAGCTAACAACAAGGTTAACCATCGATCATTTCAAGAGTCACCCTTTGCACCCACTAGCATTTTCCTTTCAAGTGACCCGACGTCCGACTAGAGAGTTGATCGATTGGACCATCTAGGTAGGTCCTTACCACAAAAACAAACCCCTTTTTGAAATTGGATTCTAATAAACCTTTGATTCTTAAAGTCAAAAACATGCTATCGAGCTACTAATGACCAAAACATATGAACAACCTCTCAATTTTGCTTAGGTCTCATCCTTGAGATCTATGGCCGTAGAACACAAAGATGAGACTTTTGTTCATAAAATGAAAATCTAAGCTAGAAGGCTTTGAAAAACATCAATAAACCATTACCATTATATATGAACAAACTCAAATCCAATATATACATAAGAAAATCCATACATCCATGAAGTTGTCAATAAGGAGATGCAAGAAGTTAGATGGAAAAGAGATGATAAGAATGGTCACTTTATGAAAGGCTTGAGGAAATCCCTCCTAGAACACTAATATCCACTATCCACATTCTTCTTCTTCCTCCTCCTCTTTTGATTTCTTGCACATCAAGTTAAGCTTTCTCTTTTTATTTTTTTCCTTTGGTGGTTATATTAATCCCCTCATTAGGGTGAAGCTCAACATCTCTCTTTGGCAAGATCCTTAAGGTTTTCTTTCTCAAAAACTTTGGTGCAAAACTCTTTCTTTTCGGAATTGGGAGTGGGTATTTATAGATTTTAAAGATCGTCCTTCTTCACGCCGTGATACATGACTTCCACACTGTGAAGTTGTGTGATTTTCACTGCGTGGGATAACCAAGAAAAATATCTCTGCGTACGAACCACCTCGTGGTCTCATGAGATTTCCATGTTGTGGACTGAATGATTGCAACGACGTGGGAATATCATTCCTCCACGCTGTGGCGACATGAAGCGGTGATAGGTCGGTTCATGCTCCTAAACTCGTATGTCGCTTGACGCCCATATCGTGGGCTCTATCTTCTACGTCGTGGGGTTGTAGGGCCAGTCAGCAATCTGAGTCCATCCTTGCTTTCTTCGCACCAAAGCTCACTTATAAAGATCCTACTCCTTATCCATTATGCTCGAACTCCATTTCCATGATCAAGATCGGTACCTTTCCTCAAAACACAAGGAAAACTCAAGTGGATCAAAACTAAAACAAATAAATGCTTCAAATTATGTTTTTTAAGGCTAAAACAGGTTTAAATAACGAGTATAAGTGTCCATTCACACCTACGAGATGTTGTCTTATAAGTTTCTGAAAAAAACGATAAAATGGCGTGAACAATTATGGAAGTCCATTATGAAAGTTTTGCAAAAAATCCAAAAAAGAGACTTTATTGCGAATATCCTCCTAATATTCGAGATCAAGTAGGTCGGGTGATGTGAACGTAAAATGCATCTATTCTATATGTTTTAAGCCCACATTCTTGAGTTTTTCAGTCCCGAGATTATGTATATTGATATGTATTTCTCTACTTTTTTGCAATTGATCTCTCTCTACTGGAACTAGGATCTCAGAGTGAAAAAGAGCCGAAAACAGAACAAAAACCGCAAATTTGCTAAGTCGAGATATCATACCATAAATCATACGGCGTACGGATGAAGTAGAACATATACCACATGTCATACAGCATAAGACTGGAGTAGATACCGTACTCCATGTTAGATGGCGTATGGCTGAAGTAGATATCATATTCCATGTCATACGACGTACGAAAGGAGTAAAGCTCATACTTTGGCCATACGGCCTATGGAAGGTCGTACGACACGCATAACAATGATTTTTCAGTCAGATTCCCTCTTTTCCCCTTAGTTTTTAATGATGTTTAAATAGGAAATTAGGGCATTATAGATGGGGATCACGAGTTTCAAAGAGAAAAATACAAGTTTGAGGGCTAGGATTCAAGGTTTGGAGTTTTGGAGACGTGTAATAGAAGTTTTTCATCGTTGTGATTGATAAACGGGTATTTGTATCGCTTTCGTTAGTTATGATGTTTATGATTGCATTCAATTGCGTTTTGTGTTCTTATTCCGTTGTCATGAACTAAATAACTTTGATCTAGAACATAGGGGAACGATATGATGACGTAAATGAATGGGTTTCGGTTTTACACTTATTAAAATTGTACTTAGGCTATTGTTTATATAACTTCGTGTGGAATGCCTTGTTGCCTTGATCATGTGTGAGGTGTAGGAATTCTATTAACCAACAATTGAGAAATGAGGTTGATAGGAGGAAAAGGAAATTATATACCTCGGGTTTCAATCTAGACTAGAATATAGTTAGACTGACAAGAGTGCAATAACTATAGGAGAAAAACCCGAAAGTTAGAGGAATTCGTAAATCTTAATGTTTGATACCTTTCTACACCTAGATTATAGATAATTAGGTGGTCAGGGTACGATAAGGTACTAATGCGATCGAGAGATAGTTAGGACTAGTGATAGAGAATTCCCGTTGCCTTTAGAATAATACTAGTTACAAGTATAGACCGAGTCCCGATCAATTATTTATCATATTAGAACCCCGCCAATGTCCTAGATCGCTTCAAATCTCTTATTTTAAATCTTCTTTTGATGTTGTGTTCTCGCATTCTCGGATCATTTACATTATTTCATAATTGCATTGAATCGTTATTTAAAAAAAATCCAATCATCGTTACATGAATAGCTTGATAAACAAATTAACTAATTAAAGTGCTTGTCTGATTGCTCCCTTGGGTACGATAACTCGGACTAAACCTCGAATACTACTTGACGACCGGTACGCTTTCCGTGCCATTCTGAGAGTTAATTCTCAAGGTGTCAGGTTAATGGCGTCGTTGCCGGGAAGCAACTAAGGCAACTTTGATATATTTATAATTCGTGTTAAGACTATTTCATTTTGTTGTATATGTTTGTTTAGTTGAGTCGGTGCATTATAACTTTTATGGAGAATTGGTATTGTGATATTGTTTACTGTGATTGTTGTGGAGCTTATGATCATTCCAACTACAATTGTGAGTGTTTGCGTTCAACTACCTATTGTCAATATTGGGAGGACGTTTCTACTTTTAATCAAGGTTATTAAGTTGATCCACAACTGTCCTATAGTGAAGAGTCATCACTCGAAAAAATGTGTTTTCCTCTCATGAACAAAATGGTGGAGATAGGTAAGAAAGACGAAGAATGGAAGACAAGAATGATCATTTCGAGCACTTAGGTGACACAATAGAACAAGAAACTCATTATCCAACCATGAGTTTAGAGGCAAGTACGAAATGTGAGGTATCAAGTTCTAATCCCTCTTTCACAATATCTTTGTCATCTACATGTAGTTTTGATGCTTTGAATTATGTATATGTAAATAATGATTGTATAGTTATAGAAAGGACTTCACAAACTCTTGTTGAGCCAAATCCTCCCGTAATATTTGTTGCTACATTTGTATTGGTTATTTATGTGTCAAGCCAGATGTGGAGAAACTTGTCAGCTGACATCAACTATGTGTAACAGGTGTGAAGCTGATTAAAGATGTCAGCACAGAATGTCAATGACATGGCAGAGGATGACAACACAAGTGCGTGGAAGCTATCAAGTGTGTGGAATCTATTGAGTGTATCTAGAATCGTATACATGTCTATCCAGTTGAAAGATTTGTTTCCTAGTATTAAGATACTTCCTAAATGGATATCTCCTCAATTGTAGAAACTCTACAAGATAAGGAAACTAAAATATTTACCCTTATCGTGACACTAGAGGTGGAGAAACCCTAGGAGCCACGACACAAGGGTAATAAGAGCTATAAATACAAGTATATTCATTCAAGCTCAGTTCGAATCTCTTGCAGAACTCAACGCCTACATCGTGAGAAAGATTCGTAAGTATAAGTCCGTGGAGGACAATTCATGATCCTCGGTTTATGAATTGAGATTCCTAAGCATATGGCAGGAACTCGAGATAAAGTAAATTAAAAGAGAGCGTTATATGGTGATACTTGGATCAATGATTGATCAAGTAGTAGAGTTAAATGGTGGCTATTGAAGAGTCACAACAAAAGCTGATGAACAAGAGCACTCCGAGACTGCAGGAGCTCGACGAGCGGAACTAAAATGGGTTCTCAGGTTCAGGGGGAGTCCCTGAGTTAGGTGTGTCATTTTGTAATAATAGCATAGAGTTGATCTGTTTGATCTGAGAACTTGTATGCATATTGATTACATTATAGTGAAAACCTTTCCACTAGCAAAGTGCCCCTATATGTAGGTATGATGTACCGAACTGGGTAACCAAACTTGTGTGTTCTTCATGCATGAATATGTGTTAATTAGTTGTCTATATAATTATGTTAACAATGCAAGATGTTAGTAAACAAGTCATAACATCTTTAGTAACATCTTGTCATCACACGTAACCAGAATTAAGTATCCATAGAGTTGGATGACAGATTATTAGATATCCAAGGGGTACTATGGAAGATGTTATCATGAGAGGAGTTATATTTGAATTTCATATTGATTTTATTTTACTAGACATCGAGAATATCAGATATACATAGTTTCAAATATACTTATCACTTACTATACTTATCTCATACTTAGAATCTATCTCATATCAAGTAGATAACTACTGTATAGGCTATATATACGTGTACTCAAGTCATCATAAAACACACAATACATTACAATCAATTCTCTCTATATACTGACTTGGTATCAGAGCAAAACCATGTCTTCTGCTGCTCATTCATCGTCTGCCTCCTCAACATCAACCAACTCATTATCATCGAGTATTGCTGCCCCATCTTAGTTCTCCACGACCTCGGTGTTTCCCTCATCTGTCCCGCACCAGTCTTTTGCGATCAAGCTAACGGGACCCAAGTCATACTTGCCTTGGAAACTTCAATTCCAGCCGATGCTCAACATGCTTAGTATGCATGATCTGTTATCTCCGGAAAATTCTCCGCCGCCGGCTACTATTACTAATACCGAAACTCAGGTACAATCTCCTAATCCATCATATCAAGCTTGGTATCATAAAGATCAATTTCTTTTTTCGTGGATTCTCTCCTCCATTTCAGAAGAGTGCTATCCGCACTTGGCTCGGGCCACGTCCTTTGCTGAAGCTTGGCAGTCTCTTGCCACTGCCTTTGGGGTGGTGAGCAATGGCCAACGCACCCAGCTCCTCATGGAATTGCATAGCATCTCCAAGGATGACAAGACGGTATCACAATTTCTTCATCAAGCCAAATCTCTGGCTGATTCACTAGCTCTAGCAGGCAATCCACTTTCTGATGCTGATTTCAATGCCGTCATATTTCGTAAATTGGGGTCTGAATACAATGCTATTGTCGGGGCTCTTCAACAACGATCGGACTCGATTCCCTTCTCCGAATTACATGGTCAGCTTGTATCATTTGAGCTTCTTCTTAATTCTCAAATCTCGTCTACTCCTCTAGTGAACATGGCAAGATCCTCATATTCTTCTCCTAGAGAGCAGGTTCGTGACTATGGTCGTGGTGGAGGCCGTGACTATGTTCGTGGCGGTAGTCGTCAGGGCCATGATCGTGATTTTGGGCAAGATCGTGATTTTGGGCAAGATCGCGACTTGCATGACAGAGGGAATCGACAAGGTCGCGACTCCTATCATCGTGGAGGTCGTCATGGCCGCGGAGGATATAATCAGAGGTTTGGATCCCGAGCTCCATGTCAGATTTGCGGTCTATCCAACCATATAGCATCAACATGTCTCCGTCGATTTGATAATCAGTTCAATGCTCATGCGCAGAACTTCGGTCGGAGTGATTCTGGTTCCAGTGGTAATGCTCAGGGTAACTTTTCAGCTCTCAATTCTTCTACCATTCCGGATAATACGTCGCTTACCAATGATCAGTTTTGGCTGCCTGACACTGGAGCCTCTCATCATGTTACCCCTGACCTTGACAGTCTTCATAATCCTGCTCCTTACAAAGGTATGCATAAGCTCATTGTAGGCAATGGCACGGGCCTCTCCATTGCTCACGTAGGGTCCTCCTTACTCCCTACGCCTGGCAAACCTCTTTCTCTACAAAATGTTATACATGTTCCTAATATCACTAAACCCCTCCTTTCAGTTAAAAAGTTATGTGCTGATAATAACTGTAGTTTTGAGTTTAATGCTACTGATTGTTTTGTGAAGGACACCAATACCCAGAAGGTTCTGCTTCGGGGCGCGAGTGATGGTAATCTCTACAAGCTGTTTGGGTCTTCAATTCCTGCTTCGTTTCCTGCATCTGCACTTCTTGCGTCTCTTGAGGATTGGCATGCTCGGTTGGGTCATCCCAATTTTTAGTCACTTCGGCGTCTCATTCATCAGTTTCATCTTCCATGCTCTAAAGTTCGTCCTAAGTCTGACCTCTGTGCGGCATGTTGTTCAGGCAAAATGCATCGACTTTCTTTACCATTAACGAATCGTCGTAGTCATTCTCCATTGCAGTTGCTTCACTCGGATCTTTGGGGACCTTCCCCTATGCTTTCGTTGTCTGGTTTTCGTTATTTTCTTTTGGTTATTGATGATTATTCTCTTTATACTTGGATTTTTCCTATCAAGAATAAAAGTGATACTATTGCTGTGTTTCGTCACTTCCAGGTGTTTGTGGAAAAACAATGCAATTGCACTATTAAAGCTATCAACTCTGATTGGGGTGGGGAATACAGGCCTTTAAACACTTATTTCAAATCTGTTGGTATTAATCATCGGGTTGCTTGTCCTCACACGCATGAACAAAATGGTACGGCTGAACGTAAGATTCGTTCAGTTGTAGATACTGGTCTTGCTTTGCTTGCTCAATCTGGAATGCCGTTTAAATTTTGGGAATATGCTTTTTCCACTGCTGTGTATTTACTTAACCGGTTACCCTGTTCGTCTCTACATCATAAAATTCCTTTGAGTGTATTGTTTAATTCTGCTCCAGATTTTGACTTTCTTTAGACTTTTGGGTGTGCTGTTTACCCACTATTAAGACCTTATAATGTGAATAAATTCAATTTTCGATCTAAACAGTGTATTTTTGTTGGTTATTCACCTACACATCTTGGTTATCGCTGTTTTGATCCATTAACTGGTCGAATTTATATCTCGCGGCATGCTCGTTTTGATGAGAAAGTTTTTCCGTTCCTCGTATCAAAGTCATCTGTTTCCTCTCCACAATCATCTTCAGCTCCGGGTATTCCGACTCTTCAGCTTGTTCCGACCGCACCATCATTAGTCCCTCCGACGGCAGCTCCCGATGGTATGTCTTTGGGCTCTTCTCATTTACAATCTATTACTAACCTTGAATCGCAGGATCAGCATATTACACCCCCCTAGCCCTTCCTGACTCACCTAATCGTTGCCTGTCGTCCTCTGAGTCCTCCCCAACTTCTCCATAGACTGAGCCTTCACCTCCGCCGCGTCGTACCCTTACGATGGTCCTTCGTCCTAATCCTAAACCTCGTGTTCTTTTGGCCACACCTCAGATCCATACTGAACCCTCCTCCTTTACCCAAGCGAGTAAAATTCTGGAATGGCAGAAGGCAATGAGAGCTGAAATGTTAGCTTTAACGTCTAACCATACTTGGGATTTAGTTCCACCTCCGGACGTTGGAAATGTTGTTCGCAATAGGTGGATTTTCAAAATCAAACGAAAATCAGACGGTACCATTGAGCGTTATAAGGCCAGATTAGTTGCTCGTGGCTTCACTCAAGAACAAGACCTTGATTATAATGAGACTTTCAGTCCAGTGGTAAAACCAGTCACAATTCGAGCAGTACTTTCCATTGCTGTCTCCAAGGGATGGACTCTTCGTCAATTGGATGTGAGTAATGCATTTTTGAATGGTGATTTGCAGGAAACAGTGTACATGGTCCAACCGCAGGGATTTGTTGATGCCAATCGTCCTCATTTTGTTTGTAAGTTAGCCAAATCTCTGTATGGGCTCAAACAGGCCCCTCGAGCATGGTTTCATCGCCTCAGCTCATTCTTAATCACATTAGGATTCATGGGGTCTCAATGTGACTCGTCCCTGTTCATTTATCGACGTGTTGGCTACACTGTCTTTCTCTTGGTTTATGTTGATGATGTCATTATCACTAGTAATGATGATACTCTAATGTCTCGATTCATTACTCGTTTATCGGCTGAGTTTAAGCTTCGTGATCTGGGCAATCTTCATTACTTCCTTGGTATTCAGGTTTTGACAGATACAAATGGAATTCGTCTTTCTCAGGCACAATATTTTAGAGAGATGTTATGTTTGGCCAATATGGAGAAGTGCAAGCCGTGTTCCACACCAATGGATTCCTCTAAACCTCTTTCAGCGACTCAAGGAGATGCTTTATCTCCTTCGGAGAGTACGTTATACAGACGTCTTTGTGGTAGCCTTCAGTATGCTACTCTCACTAGGCCGAATCTCTCTTTTGCAGCCAATAAGCTATGTCAGTTCATGCACTGTCCCACTACTGCACATTTTAAAGCTCTTAAAATAGTACTTCGGTTCCTTGCTGGAACTATATCTGAGGGGTTGTCTTTTGTTCGTGATTCTCTCACAAGTCTTACTGCTTTCAGTGATGCTGATTGGGCTGGTTGTCCGGATGATCGCAGGTCTACTGGTGGTTTCCTCATCTATTTTGGTACTAATTTACTTGCTTGGAACTCACAGAAACAACATACTGTAGCCCGGTCCTCTACAGAGTCCGAGTTAAAGGCTGTGGCTGATGTATGTGTTGAACTCAAATGGTTATCTAGCTTGCTTCGGGAATTGGGGGTCACACTGGTTCGTCCCCCCCATATCTGGTGTGATAATGTTGGTGCTGTCTATCTTTCCACTAATCCAGCGTTCCAGGCACGGACGCGTCATGTCGAGGTTGATTTTCATTTTGTTCGCGGTCTTGTCCTACGGCGCCTTGTTACAGTTTCTCCTCTCTCCACATCTGACCAGATTGCAGACATTTTAACCAAGCCACTACCTCGTCTACAATTTGGCAAGTTTAAGGACAAGCTTCGTCTTCAGTCGATCTCAGCTTGAGGGGGCGTATCAGATATACATAGTTTCAAATATACTTATCACTTACTATACTTATCTCATACTTAGAATCTATCTCATATCAAGTAGATAACTACTGTATAGGCTATATATACGTGTACTCAAGTCATCATAAAACACACAATACATTACAATCAATTCTCTCTATATACTAACTGAGAATAATGTCGAAATTCCGTTTAGTGTGGGAGATTTATTTTTTGATTCTAGCAAATCAACTATATATGTTCAACCCGTCCCATTGATTTTTAAATTAAATGTTTAGCATAGAGTTGCTAACATTAAGCATGAATTTGTTGATACATTTGCTGTATATCAGAAAGGAGGATGGGGATATCAAAAAGTACTCACAGGACTATATTGATATGATTTATAAGTTGGAAGATGGTGATGTGGTGAGAGTCACAAATATATATGGTGAGCCTAGAAGGGAGAGGCATCATTTGACATGGGAATTGATCCTCTTGCTAGCTCAACAACAAACGGTCACGTGGTTTATGTTGGGAGATTTCAACAACGTGTTGAGTTATGAGGATGTTCGTGGAGGGAATACATACCTATGGCACTCCTAACAGGATTCCAGGAGGCATTGAAGGACAGTCAATTACAAAATGTGGAGATAATAGGCCATAGATATACTATGGAAACGGGCAGACATAGAATAGATGGAATGGAGGCGCAATTGGATAGAGCGGTGATAAACCGGGGGTGGATGTTGAAATCCCCCAACACCACCCTCCAACACGGGGGCCTATCCCCATCCGACCATGCACCTATATTGTTCTATGGCGAGAATGAGAGGTTTACAAGATCTGCCAAGAGTTTTAAATTTGACCAAAGTTGGGTAAGGGATGCTGGTTGTGAACAAATCCTAACATCGGTATGGGAAAACAACAGTCAGAAGAGTATGATGGAAAAGGGGAGAATTGTTGCAACGAAATTAAAAGTATGGGTCAGACAACACTATAATAGAACTGATGAGCACATTAGAGCATGTCAAGAGGAAATGGACAGAGCGTTGATGGAAAAGTGGTGGTGGCGTTTTGCTACCTCGAAATTATCCTTGTGAAAGGTGTTGATTTGAATTCGTATGGGGTGTTTGGTTGAGGATTGGGATTTATCGCGTCTCGATAATAGTTCCAAATGTTTTTTGTTTAACATACTGTTGCCCTTAGTTGTGATCCCATTTTCTGCATGATGTTCAATAATCAGGGTGTCTCTTGGTCCTTGGGGAAAGGCGATGCTATTTTCTTTTGGGAGGATGTTTGGATAAGGGACTCTTCTCTCTGGGTCCATTTTCAATTGGCCTATTCTCGATCCGTGAACAAAGATGGTAAAGTCTGTGAATTTTGGGATGGACATGGGTGGAATGTGGTATTTAGGAGGACCCTTGGGGATGTGGAGCGTGCAGATGTTCGTTCTTTATTTGATGCTTAGGGTCCTTTCTATGTGGCGCCAGACTTGGAGGACTCGTTGTTATGGACGAAGAGGCCATCAAAGTTTTCAGTTTCTTACGCTTATGCTTTGTTGATGGAAGAGGGGGATGTTGTAGCTGAACCCTGAGCAGATATTTTATGGGTCTCGGGTATGCCGCCCAAACTTTCGGTCCTGGTCTGGTTGATTGCACATAATGCCCTTCCCACCGCTGTTTTTTTGGAGAGTCGCGAGTGTCTTCTGACTATTGCACATAAGTTTTGTCCTCTGTGTAGGTTGTGTATGGAGACATCAGATCATATTATCCTCCATTGTGAGGTTGCTTGGTGGGTGTGGGGTCGGTTTTTTACTTGGTAGGGTGTGGTATGGGTGATGCCCAAGACCTTTTGTGATGCCTTGCTTATTTGGGGATCGATCGGGTCTCATCATTTATGAAAGTCTTGGGTCCGGGTGTGTTATACTACGGGCTGACAGTTGCGGATGTTGAGGAACTCATGTACCTTTATTAGGGTTTTGGACTGTGGAGACGTGGTGTTTAGTAGGATTCTCAATCATTCTTTTGGTGTTTTGTGGCAAGCTGGGTCCTTGAGGTCGGGTGCCGGTTTTCCTGATTGGAGTGGGAGACCCAGGTGGTGTCTTCACCTCAACGAAGGCATCCTCGGGTGTGAGCCCATGGTGTTTGGGTTGTGTTGGTCCAATGAGTTCATGTTTGTTAGTCTCGTTCGACTTCACCTATTCCCTCTTAGAACCTGCGAGTACTCACCTGGGGGACCACCTAGGGCCGATCTGCTCGATTCTGGGAATTAAGTGGAGGGGTATGGATCACTTAGTCTCTTCGAGACCAGAGGATTCACCTAGGTTACTCTGAGTTACTGTTCGTGGGTTTGGGAGGGACGCCTGTTTCGAGGTGTTTCGAGGAATTGCTCATTGGCCTGCTTTTTTGGTTGAGCTCTTTGATGGGTTTAGGATCCACAGCTCTTTCCAGAGCTCCTTTGTAATGGTCGTTTTTATTCCCCTTTCTCCTTCTTGGAGATGAGTTTTTTCTTAATAAAATTTTCGAGCTTATAAAAAAAGAGGAAATGGACAGATTGGTCGGCCCATGGGATCAAGGGAGAGGTCGACAGATTCAACAACTACGAAACCGTATATCAGAGTTGCTGAGAATAAAAAAACGTGAGGTGGAGACAAAGAGCCAAACAATTTTAGCTCAAAAGTGTGATATGAACACTCGTTATTTTCAGGCAAAGACGAAGGCTAGAAAAAGACATAACATAATTTTGAGATTACGAGATGAAAACGGATTATTCAGGGAATCAGAGCCCGGGTTGGAGCAAGTAATTCTCAAGTACTTCTCCGATCTGTTTAATTCAAATGGCTCGGAGGCAAAGGAAATTTACGATTTGATTCCAAGGTCAGTCACTGAATCACAAAATACTGAGCTGATAAGACCGGTCACCCAGGAGGAGGTGAGAAACGCAGTTTTCAGTAAAAAGCATTGAAAGCGCTGGGACCAGACAGATTTAATCCAGTATTTTATCATCATTATTGGAGTATTGTAGGGCAGGACGCAGTTAAGATGGTCTAGAATGTTTTCCATACCAGTCAGTTGCCTAGCAATCTGAACGATACAAATATAATGTTGATACCTAAGAAGAGAAAACCGGAACGAATAGCTGAATTTCGCCCAATTGCTGTAATGTCCTATACAAAGTGGTAACGAAGGTGATTATAAACAAGATGAAAGGCTCACTACATCAGTACATATCCGAGTCGCAAAGTGCTTTTGTGGAGGGCAGGTTAATTACTGATAACATAATCGTATCAGGCGAAGTCCTATATTATTTACACAATCAAAGGCTAGGAGTGAAGGGGAAGATGGCCATGAAAGTGGACATGATCAAAGCATATGATTAGATGGAATGGAGATTTTTAGAATTGGTCATGTTAAAAATGGGCTTCTCGGAGAGATGGGTAAGTCTGATAATGACTTGTGTACGTACTTCAAGACTATGGATTACAGCGGAAGGTCGCATATCGGTCCCATTAACTCGGAGAGAGGTATTAGACAAGGGGACCCACTCTCCCCTTATCTATTCATTATTTGTGCAGAGGTGCTATCCCGTCTTATTGCTAAGGAAGAGACTGACAACAGGCTAAAAGGCATAAGTGTTGCTAGTAATGCACCACCACATGTGACACATTTTTTTTTGCAGGCGATAGCTTTCTATTTTCTAGAGCTTCGATGCAGGAGGCCATAGAGTGGAAGAATATTTTGCTGAAGTATGAGTAGATGTCGGGTCAGGTGGTCAACTATGAAAAATCGTCCATATTATATAGTCCTAATACAATTGACGGGACGAGGCAGGAAATTATTGAAGTGTTGGTAATGTAGGAGGTACGGGACACATGGGTTTATTTGGGGCTACCGTCCATATTACACAGAAGCGTATATCGAAGCTTAGTGTTTGTTAAAGAGAGAATTATAAAGCGTCTGCAGGGATGGGATGAGTTATTATTGAGTAAAGCAGGGAAGGAGGTGCTTTTGAAAGCAGTTATTCAAGCCCTACCAACGTATACCATGGGTGTTTGTTTACTACCACAGAAACTGATTCAGGAGATAGAAACGATTATGAATCGTTATTGGTGGAGCAATGACACAAGAACGGGTCAATGAATCAAATGGAAGAGGTGGGAATTGATGTGTGACCATCGGTCTCATGGTGGTCTGGGTTTCAAACATCTCTCGGATTTTAATTTAGTAATGCTAGGTAAATAGGGATGGAGTAATTTAATCGCCTGTGTACTAAAGGCTAAGTACTACCCTACTACCAATTTCTTGGGTGCTCAGCCAAGGGTGGGTTGTAGTTATGGCCTTACGGGTGGAAGAGTATAATGGCAGGTCAGGATCTAGTTCGGAGTGGAGTACGTAGGCGGGTGGGAGCCGGGTCCAGTTTCAATATTTCGGACATGAACTAGATGCCTGTAGAAGACATTTCGAACCTGACAGTTGGGGAGGAAGCGATAGAGTGGTCAATAACTCAACTGATGCAGGATC
The DNA here is from genome assembly GCA_963921825.1 of Erodium maritimum. Classification (NCBI taxonomy): domain Eukaryota; kingdom Viridiplantae; phylum Streptophyta; class Magnoliopsida; order Geraniales; family Geraniaceae; genus Erodium; species Erodium maritimum. The sequence continues at coordinate 117,723,536 of OY997588.1, forward strand.
ATGGGCTGGAGGTGGAACTGGGGTGTGGTGCAGGCTCAGTTTCCGAGGGAGATTGTAGAGGCCATACTAGATATGTCGATTGCCAAAATAATTCAAAACAGGGAGTGGTTTTGGTGGGGGAGTTAAGGACGGACAATACTTGGTGCACGGGGTGTATAGAGGGATTCAGATGAGTTTGGGGCGTTGGAGACCGGAACATACAAACATTTTTTGGAAGAAAATTCGGAGTCTAAAGGTGCCCACGAAAATTAAGAGCACCCACATCAAGGAGGGGCAGAACCCTGAACCCTGAGGCAGAACCCTCAGCTGACTGGGCAGGGTTCAGGGTTCTGCCCCCCTAAAAAAAGTGTACTGCACATCAGAGGGGCTTGTATGGGGGGCTTGATTTTCAGAAATGCTGATTGTATAATTAATTAAGCTTTTAACTGAATTGTTAACGTTATTTTTAAATCAACAACTACTAAATAAAATAGAAATAAAATTTCATTAATAGAAATAAAAGTTCATTAAAATAAAATGCAAAAAAAAAAATACATAACTTAAAAAAAACACATAAAAAAATTACATTATCAGGTATCCCCATTAACGTTGTCGAATTGTTTCTGAAGCTTTTTTATTTGATCCATCCATACACGCATCATTTCCAAATGTTGTTTCTTCTGTTCCGGGTCGAAATCGGACGTGTCCGCAGTCTTCATTTCTTTAAGTTCCTGCATATATTTGTCAATTTTCTCGTCAATCTTCACGGCAAGCTTCGCCCTCTCACACCTCCCCTGATCCATTTGGAGGATATACGATGCCCTGTCCGACAAACTCTTCCCCTTCCTCTTCGCGGCCTTATTGCCAATTGGGCGTTCTTGTGGAGGCGGCATGCCAGTTGGGGAACTTGGAACCACGAGTGGGGATGGTGGACGTCGGGTTGGGGAACTTGTCCCCTCCCAACGGGGAAGTTGAGCCTCCTGCTGGTTGCTCGTCACCACTTAAATGTGTGACATTATCATCGTCGGTGGGGAGTGATGCGGGCGGGGTTGTGCTGCTATAACTGCCGGCCTCGTCCAATCGTCGTCGAACTACCCCGACTTCGCCGAGTTCCGCTAACCAGAACTTGTCGTCGTTTTCCAACGGCTCTATCCAATGGTGGAGCTTGAAAATCTTCGGCTCGCCTTTGATATTGCTGACGTGGATTCGGTATTGTTCCATCACCCGCTCCCTAAACTTTTCTTCGTTCCAGCCACTATGACCTAGCTCTTTCCTCTCCTTCTTCATGAGTGTGATATACCGTCTGACTCTTCCAGCACTTTTGTTGAAATGGCTCTTGACGGCTTGGATCGTCCACTGATCGATTGGGAAATTCCCATATTTGCACAAGCGCCTCCTCACCGTGGTCCAGAACATGTTCCTATCTTGAGAGGTTCCGTGTATGGGATCGCGCGTTGTGCGTCGCCAGGCGCTGATCAGGAGCAAATCCACTTCGGGGGCCATTTGGTTCGCCTTTCTACAGTCTCCCGGGTGCTCGGTCCCACTAATGATGAAGTAGACGACAGTCGGGTTACGATGGCGGCCGACATCGAGAATTGTCCGTGGCCGAAATAGTTGACCTCCATGTTGAATTGGTCGAAAATTGGGCGTGCGAATACGCCAGTCACCGGTGGATGATGACCAGTTGGATTGGACGGTTGGCCCGGTTGGTAGGCCGGTTGTCCTATTCCACCTACGTTGACAATTTTATTTTAATTCAAAGTACAAATGGATAATTCAAACTTTGATAATGGCATGATTAATATTTTATTTAATGAAATGGATAAAATTATAATTACCTTGGCCGAAAACAGAACTCATGTATTGGTTTAACATATCAGAGTTCCAACCACCGGTTGGGGTGAAACCGGTTTGCAACATCTGTACGTAGTTCGCCCCGGGTTGATTGGTGGTCGCATCTTGTTGATTGGTGTTCGCCCCTTCTTGATCGGTGTTGTCCTCCTCGTCCGTATTGAAATCTTGGTGTTCCGGCGGTTGTGTGAAATCGTCGTCTGACATTTTCGATCGGATTTTGCAAAGACGGTACGAATTCGAGAGAGTGAGGGTTGAGAGAGTATGAAGTTTGTTGTGTGGATTTGGTGAAATGGGGTGAGGGGTATTTATAGTGTTGGAGAATTGATTATTTTAATGTATTTTGTATTTAATAAAAAAAAACAGAACTAGCCGTTTAAGAGCGTTGCTCAGCAAAGGTCATTTTTTTTTCCCGTTTTGGACAGGTGTCAGCGTCCCAATGGTGGAGAGAGAGGCAGAGGGGCAGCGAGGCAGCGAGGATGAAATAGTCCTCGCGCCCCTCTGCCCCGAACCCCTCCTCTTCTCCCCCACGCCCCCGCCCCTCACGCCTCGCACCAAACCCCCTCCACACCGGACCGGACCCTGAACCCCGAACCTCCCCCTTCAGCTCCTGCCCCTGCCTCGCCATCAAGCCCCGCACCGATATGGGTGCTCTAAGCACTTTGTGTGGCGGATTTTTTCGAATACGCTTCCAACTCAAACCATAGAAGAGATATGTGCCAATACAAGGTGAATGCACTGTACGTGGGATGGAGGAAAATGAGCATCACGTGTTGTTTAATTGTGATATGGTGAGGAGTATTTGGGTCCGTGAAGGGTGCAAAGACCTTTTGTGAATAACAACATTAAACAATGGGTCCTGCAGTGTTGGGATTCGAGCAAAGAAGGGTGGCCGAAAATGGTAGCTGCAATATGGTGGGAACTCTGGCGTTCCCGCAACTTGAGGGTATGGCAGCAGCACACGAGAACAACAGTAGAGACTCGTTTGCTGCAGGATTGGAAAGCTGCTCGGGATGTGGTTTCAAGAACAAGCGTGAGGGTTTGCAGGGGGTCGGATGGCATGGTCAAAACAGCCCGAGTGATTCTATTTGATGGGGCTAGAGATCCAGAGATGATTGAAGCTTTGAGTTCCGATGCAACGCTTAACTGGATTAAGGAAATGGGTTGGAGGACGGGGGTGATTGAATCTGACTGTCTCGGAGTAGTCCAAGCGGTTAATAACACATTACAGTTGTTATGCCCTTTGGGAGTGCTTATTATGAAATGCAGATCGTAAGTGAGTTGCTGGGTTTTAAAGTTAAATTTGTTCGTAGAGAGGCAAATGTAATAACTCATACTTTAGCCAAACACATTGTGGACTGGTTTGATATTGGTGGGTGTGTAACGCCTATACCTGATGTTTTATTAGCAACACTGAATAGCGACTACCTGTGATTACTACAGTCACTGTTACCTTGAAAAAAGAATAAAAACAAAATTTAAAATATCAAAACTGAATTTTTAAATTACAAAATATGATTTTTTTTTTGAAAAGAAACAAATTTTTAAATAAAATTGATTTTAAATAAAATAGAATTTTTTAAAAATAAACTGATTTTTTAAAATTAAAATATAATTTTGATCAAAAAGATAATTTTAAAATTCAATGACATGTTTTAGAAATTTGATTGGTAGATGTTTTAGAAATTTGATTGGTAGTGAGAGGTACTATGGACATTTTAAGTGTATTAGATAGAAAAATGCATGGAAAGTTAACAGTAAGTACTAAAATGAAATTAATGAAAGTTTAAAGTATTGATGTGACACAAATTTTTTTTAAGATACTCTGAATAAAATAAGAAAGATTTATGATATTGAAGTGGAATTATCCCTTGATTTTATCATGTCTACCAAAGGGAGGCTCAACTAAGTACAAATAAAACCAATTCTAAGAAGAATGCATTAAAGAGTTGATGGTCACATAAGTACACATAAAACCAATTCTAAAAAGAATGAATTAAAGAGTTGATGGCCAAGTTTAGGCATTGAGAAATATATTGATACCATACATTTTTTCTTCTTAAAGGTTAGCTTTAAATGACGAAGCTACATCATATTAAATCTGTTTGAATAAACCCCAGATAAAAGTTTATGTGACACAAGAGAGCTTGCATGAAATGACTGGATTTCCCAGAAGCTTGAACAGGCCAGAAGCAATTAATCGATTTTTCAATAAAGACACCAGTCAGAGCATGTCATACGTTATCTGCTCCCTATGTTGTAGAGAAATACAAAGGTAATTTAATTAACCTAGTATGAAGAAGGTAAGAGGACATGCAATGCCACAAGGGAATAACAAACGCGACATACCTAGCCCAGACTAAACTGAGGCGTAAGCAGCTTTTGTAGTTCTGTCAATTTTGATCTTCATCACCGATAGCAAAACTGAGCTTGTGCAATTCGCTAAATCAAATGGGTGCGAAAAAGCACCCACTCAAGACTGGGTGGAGGAATTGATCAATTTCAGAAACAATGTCCATTCCATTCCACCTCAGTTTTCATGCCTGCACCCGTGCCAGTGGAAATATCTTGTTGAGCAGAGCAGCCCGTGTTTCAAGCTCAAATTGCAGCTGGCAGAGTGCAGGCACGCTCAAGCCCCTTACCGGGGCCGGGCCAATCCAAAATTCGCATCGGGTTGCTGTTGATGAGACTGGAGAAGGAACAAATAAAATCATACGAAAACTAGATTTTTAAAATGAGAATCGAACAGCATCACTAAATACATACATAAATGCAAAATGAAGCTTGCCCAGTTGCCCACTATTACTTTAAAATACTGGGTCATGATCTACTTCAGATTCTCACTTATCTATTAATATTCGTTGATGGAAAACTAATTAAAACTTTGCTCAGAAAAATAATAGCGGGATATGAAACTTTGTCATATTTCTTCCATTAAAATAGCACTAACAGAACAAAAGAAACGCAAATAGAGGCCTCCAGGGCAAAGAAAAGGAACCTCAAACTTGCCATACCTGTGGAAATGGTTGGTGAATATGTTCATGAGAATGAATGAATGGCATTCCAGGGTGCTGACAATGATATTGGGAAGAATGCAGATACATGGCAGCTGTGGAGCGCACACCAACATGATTTGGACTAAATGTAGTCATTATGGTTTCCGGAGGCGGAGGACCGTAAGCAAGTCCTGCATGGGTTGATGTTGCAGCCCATTGTGCAGGTAGATGTTGAGGGAGAGGGCGGGTTTGATGCTCCACAGAAATTTGTGGCCTATGAGCAGCTCCCAGTTGGGGAAATTCAGTGTTGTAGTTTACGGCAGGTGTGTACATAGGCTGTATGGCATATGGTCCACCACTGAACCCAAACCCCGGATCAAATCTTTGCACGTACCTGAAAAATAATTTACTGTAAATCATTTGTCTGATAAAAGAAAAATAAGAAATCCATTTTAGTTACGCAGAAAATAATCCTAAATAAGAAATATGCAGGTGACATTGCAATGGGACCTCAAGAGGATAAGCATGATTCAAACTCACTCCAACCAATTACAATATTTTGCGCAAGTATAAAAGGAGAAAGCTAAAGTAAATATCCAGAACAAATGTTATTAGAAACTTGAGTTTCTTCTTATGGAGCACTAGTGAATCATTATAAGGGCGAGACATGTATTTCTGCGCAAAGATAGGGACTATACGGAATTGAGCACAATACCATTTACAAAAGGAGGCGTTGGTTGATAAGATTCATAAGTTACTACAGAATAGGTTGGGAGGAGAATGAAGCGCCAATTGCTTTTACTGCAGGATATGGACCTTAAAACTATCATATCGATTAACAGGCATCCACTACTTGCCATATAGAATGAAAAATATCTGATGATGATCAAAATACATACCAGAAATAAGAGGGATATGATGCAAAATATGAGACAAATAACATTATTTGATGCTAAAACTGAATTATAAATTAATGGATAATGATAAACAAGTATACCTGTCAGAATTCCTGTCATAATCAGGATCCTTGCTTTCAATTTCACGGTCTCGGAAAATAGCCACCCGATTATTGGGTTTGTACCTTCCAACTGGCTCCTTTCCCATCCTATTTCTAGCAGATGTACTACTGCTACCAGAAGAAGAATCAATTGAACCCCTAGCAGCATTTATATCAGAAAAGAATGGAATAGACTTCTCTTCCATCTTTGGATTCCCCACTGATCCATGCAAGGAATTATTCTGCAATCTGGATTCACTTTCTGGTTTCCCGGCATTTCCACTTACACTATTTGCATAAAATATCCGTTCACGAGCTCTATTATACTCTTCTTTCCTTTCCTCCACACTTTTGGCTCTGTTTGCCTTCATAGAATTTGAATTTGCACTGCTGCCACCTTGTGACCTTCTTTGAGGCCTCTGTTTAATGGCGACCTTAACAACCACACTCTCTTCCAGTGGTAAATTTACGGGGATGTCTGCCAGTCGAATAGGTGGAAGCCTAGACTCCGGAGTCTTGTGAACAATAATTGTGAAACCAGGACTATCAGGTAGATTATTGTCTGGCAAGACCATTGACTGTAATGAGTAATGTTGTGCCATGCGATGTGCAGCCAGCCTCAAGTACGAAGTAGGCAATTGCTGAAACTCTAACTTATGTTGTGTAGGATCACGTATAAATTTCACAATATCCTGCTCCATCCTTAGAACTGATGAACAAAGTCAATCATATGCATCACGAACCATAAATCATTGGACATCAAACTTGCTCTTGTATCAAAAGCATAAAATAACTATTCTAAATCTATAAAACGATAATAAAAATAAGAGTAATAATTAAAGCAACAGTTCTGTTAAGTATGGGTATCCAAGTACTCCTCATAGTAACATAACACTGTATGCCCATCTCAGATGGGTATGTTGTCCAGTTTTATGTCCTCCAAATTTATCAAGATTGATTGCAATTATATGAGAGCGAATCCCTTGACTGTAGCTCTTGGAAAGGTTCCATTCCCTCAAGGATGGCATTGATCAAGACTATCAACAGGAGAGAATATAGCATAGTGGTGAAAAAGAAATATAGCTTCGGCTGGCTCCTATCATCAACTGGATTCATTTAAATCTAAACAGAATGGAGATAGATGGATATTTTAAACCTAATACCTCAATACGTTCACGACCTTCTGGATATCGTGGAACCTATTCCTCAAACTCAAATACCCAAGGACTTGTCATCAAAGCCCACCACAATCTATATTCACTTGTATCTGAGAATCCAAGTTCCAATAATAACAAAGTCCAATTTTTAATAGCTCATTCTCCTATACAAATAAAGACGCCTTTTCAACTTAAAAACAAAAACTCAAGTTTTGGTGTAAAGTTCTGTCTGTCTTCATATTTTAAGAAAGACTTTTAAGTTCCTATTTGACTGTATGAGGAGATAGCCTTTTACATTATACAACAAATTAATTTGCTCTTAGGTAAAAAAAAATAACTACTTGGAAAACTAATATCACAAAGAAAACAAAATTAAAAATTGGCATAGAAAACAAACAATTAGAGAACTGCAACACCACGCAATGGCACAACACATAAGCAGACGCATATCAGTAACATTTGCATATAGAACCTAAACATTGAGTATCCAACTCATGAGCTAAATGCAATATTTTTGGTAAAAATTCCAAAGCATGGGGAGATGCAAATTCAGAGATTCACAACCCGAGCCCAATACACAATCAACTTACTGGATAGGCGTTCCCGCGGGTTCTGGAGAGCCTCGCGAAGGAATTGATCGACCTGATTGTACGCATCTTCGGTCGAAGAAGCGAACGAGGAAGCTTGATGGGATGCATCGGCGGGCTCTTGAGGTTTATTGAAGTCCTTGCTGGAGCCAAGCATCAAGCGCTTCATGGTCTCGTCCAAATCTGCGACCTCCCATGACTCTGGAGCTCCGAGATCCTCAACAGAGCCCTCCATGGACTTGGAAAGAAGGGTTGAAAAATAGGGCTGTATGAACAAAATTTAGGATTCCTCAGAGGATGCTGCCCGGTTCGGGAAACAAGAGAGAAACCCTAAATCGCCGGCTTGGTTCGAATTTCATGTGCGATTTGGGGGTAAAGGTTAGGTTAGCGTGAGGGTCAGGTTTCGGGTTCTTATATACATGGAGGACACCTTCAATATTTGTAAAGTAAGGACATCTTTGATGTGCACTTTTTAGTTTTTACCGGGGGAATAAAGGAATTGATCTTATTTTAAAATGTGTTTAAATATATTACTTCATAAAAAAAATGGTCCCTAGGCTCTTTTCAAGTGAATCTTTGTAACATATATTTGGGTTTAACAAATCAGTCTTTAGGGTTTATTCTCCCGTTTTGCTCCTTCCTCATTCCGCATTTGTCATCCTTTATTGCTGTAATCTTAGTCGGTGTATTCACGCCCTCACCATAATACCACAACCTCTACATCCATGGTCTCTTTTGCTCCTCGCCATCACCTGCGTCGCCCTCCTATGACACATCTGATGTGACTAGGACAATAGATCACCTCAACGAGCAACAAGCCAGACCTCACTCCCCTCCTATCACGTCCCCATATGTCCTCACTCCGACTAGGAGACGATGCGTTGGAGAAGACCTCGACCACAATTATCAATGTGACCCTATCGGGGCGACCCTGGTGCAACGGGATGCCCCGTTAATGGTGCACCGATCCATCCACTACCCCGACCATCCTAACAAGATCACCCAACCATTACTGCATCCCCGTGATGGGGATGACTCCTAGACTGGTCTCTAGTGGCTACCTTACCTAGGGCGAGAGCACCACCCCAACCACTACCCCGATGGTCCCAATGAAAGGGATCCATCATCGCTGCATCCCCATGTCTCGGGCGACCCAAAACATGGCTTCCAATGGACGCCTCCTTCAGATCGACTCGGCCAAACCATACCACCGAGAAGGTCCTCTTGGCAGTGGGGAACCTATCATCAAGCCGACCCTCACCGCTCCATAGGAACCCGACACCGGGGAGAGGACCGGGTACCACTTGTCTATCCCAACCCAGTCTGGAACCCCCATCCACCAAAACCATGCCCATGGAGAACGATCCACAAACATGTGATGATGGTGGAGGAGATCCATGTAGAGATATAGAATGATCGGTGTAACCAGGAAATGTCACGAGACAGCTTGTTGATGTTGAGGATTCGGGTCAAGATAGACATGTGATCTGCAATGCAACATCAAAATGAATCCAGTAGCCAGGAAGGACGCCACATTCCTTGTCGCTTCTTATTCCGAGACCAGGACAACGGGAATCAAGGCCAATTTTCCAATCAACCAGGAAAGACCCACTTACACCTCCCCTAGGGAACCAAGAGGCTCGGGCTAGGTCCAAAACGGAGAGGAAGGATACATTACCCCATGGAGGGTGTTTGGCCCTGTTGAGGTACAAGCGAGGTCTACGAAGCAGTCTCACTGGTCATCATGACAACCCTAGGGACCCCACGTGGTGTCCCTGAGGAGCCACACCCCGGCCACTACAGAACATGCCTCACCTGCTCTCCAAACTCCTCATTTCTTTAGTTTACTCTTTGGACGAACGCTCAGACAAAGTAGGCCAGTTCAAGTCGAGATTGAGAAATTCTCTTGATCTCATGTACTGCTCACTGTATGAATAAGGAATCACCTCTACTTTTCTCCTTGGTTTTACCAGGAACTCAATCATAGGATTAGTGTTTCGATTATCAACGAAATTGTATCTTGTCCTTTTCATGATTTTCCACTACTATATGATCTAATCTTTTCAATTCAATAAAACGTTACCTGTTATGCTCACAAAAAAGTGAGTCTTTGTCATTATTATTTTACCCTTACTTAAATCTTTTCATTGTTATTTTTTTTCGGTTTTATTTATTCTTCTTCGTTGCCCCGTGTTCGACCACATGTTCCTCCTCACCTTCACCTAACTATCGTCTCGAACTCTCTTATTTTGCTCTTCTTCGTATTGGAGCTACCCTGGTGTTGGCCGATCTCAAAATCATATTAGTGAGTACCAAAACTTTAACTCATAATTTCCAATTTCATTCATTACCAACACTGTATAATTTTCATAAATATGTATTTATGTATAGATATGTTTAATATGAAGTTTGAATGTTGTGAACATCAGAGTTGAAACGGAAATTGATGAATTATTGAATTGAATCTTCATTTGCAAATTTCCCCCAATTTTCTGGGGATTTCGAAATACTGTAATGAAAGGACTCGATGCTGAGGTTTTTCAAAGACCCCAACTGGGATGAAATGACCCGATATTGGGGTTTTCTATTGACCCCATACTGGATGAAATGACCCGGTACTTGGGTTTTTCAATGACCCCATACTAGGTAAAAAGACCTGATACTTGGGTTTTTCAATGACATCATACTGGATGAAATGACCCGATACTATGTTTTATTTATAATTCTTAACCTTCTACGTTCTTAATTTTAGAGTACCATAATGTCACATGACTAACATAATGGAATATTCCGTCCATTTTTACTATAAAAAAGTCGCGTGATCAATATTTAAAGTAGAACATTTGTCATTTTGAAACGTTAGGTATTTTAGAGTACGAAACCAATACTTAAGAGTATATTTTAATATTTAATCCTTTAATTTCGAGGATATACAACAAAATCACACTAAGCAATTTAATTATTTTCTCAATCAAGACTTTGTAAAAAAAAAAAACCTTCTTCTTCTTCTTCTTCTTCTTCTTCTTCTTCTTCTTCTTCTTCTTCTTCTTCTTCTTCTTCTTCTTCTTCTTCTTCTTCTTCTTCTTTGAGTCCCGACCTCCGCCCCGCCCTACCGCTGTCTTCCATCCAAGCCCTCTACCGCCGTCTGCCATCTGAGCCCCCTGTCGCTGTCCAGACCTCTGTCCGAGCTTCCGTCGCCCGAGCCCCGTCGAATGCGTCTCCCCTATCTTGTCGAGCCTGTCACCTTCAGTGGCCGATCCCCGCCGCTTGCCGCCACTTCCTTTTCCGACCGGGTCGTATGAAGCGTTGTCTGCTTTTGTCGTGCCTCTGTGCCGCTATTGATTCCCTATCATCGTCGTACCGTATGAAGTGTCTATGACCCCTTTTTTGAGCCACATCACAATCATCGTTCATTCGGGACTTCCTGATGCTACGCACCCTGCATAGTTTCTCTCTGGTCCTCTACCCCAATGACCAGGCTTCTTGGTCTCGGGTGAACTTGTTGACCACCGCAGCAGGTCAAGACAACCCCCGAAAGGGCTCTTAGAACCTTATATCTGCTTAATTGTGCATGTCGTCGTGATTATGTATTGTCCTCCTAATTAATTTAGGTGTTTGCTTAAGCTTAACATACCGAAACACCTATCAATTGATGAGGTTTCAATTTTAGTCTCGGTTTATTTTGGATGTATTATCGTATATAGTGACGCTTATTGATGAATGAAGCATGTGCATGACCTTTGCTCAAAAAAATTATTCTCTCAATCAACACTGCATGAAACTGTATCCGAATCTGAAACCATAGTGGTGCAGCTGTGCAGGTGGGTTTGTCCGAAGCTCGAGAAGGTGGAAACAGAGAGTGATGATGAGTATTGGAAGATTGATCGAGCGAGCTCTTTCGTGTCATCAAAGATCGCAACTTTGTTTTGAAAGCAACGTCCTCTCGATCTCTCGCCGCCTTCTATTTGCTTCTGCAACATCCACATCGTTTCTGAAGAACCAAAACAATGTCTCAGATTTCAAATCCCCGCAATATTCTCTCTTTTCTCCTCCCTATCCCTCGAAATGGACCCATTATGGAGGTGCGTTGATTCCCTTTTCATTTTCTTTCCTGTAACGCTGTACATGTTTGGTTGTTGGGAAACTCCTGGAAAGGAAGATGAATGAGGGTAAAGTTTTCGTCTTTCATATTTTAATTCGGTAAGTTTGGTTTTTGGAATTGGAATTGCTCATTTATATATGATTTGGTTTCTGGGTTTTGTATGCTTGTAAAGCTAAGTTTCAATTTCAATTTTCTACATTTTCTCCCTCACATTATGAAGTATCATCCTGTTTTTTGTCTTGTTTGGTTGATATTGAATTTATATGCATGGGTAACTCAATGGTGTTGATTAATCTAGTGGAAAGTGCAGAGGCATAAATGGTTTTGTTGGTGATGATAGTTGGTGCAGGGCAAAGAAGGTCTATGTTTATACAGACCGAATCAACCCCAAATCCTTCCTCACTCATGTTCTATCCTGGCAAACCAGTTATGGAAGTAGGGAGTGCAGACTTTCCTAATCCCCGTGCAGCCATGAACTCTCCATTAGCCAAAGCCCTTTATGGCGTTGATGGTAGCTTTTCTTATCTATATTGTTACTTTTATCGACAATTCCTAATCTAATCCTAACCTAATACATATCACTTATGTAGAAGTGAGCTCCTTACCACTTTTCTTATCTATATTCCATGAACTCGTCCAAGTAGTCACTATTCTCTGAGGTTGAAGTTCAATCAAGTTTGTGGAACTTGTAAAGGTTAGCTGTAAGGGATAAAGATATTGCTGCTAGAGATGTATCAAAGGAAATGATCTTAATGCTACTGATTGAGGCTAATCTGGATCTAATCTACTATGACGACAGTGTGAATGAAGGAATATGAATATGGATTTACAATCAAATTAACAACTCAATCCATTTTCGGAATTGTGTATCTAAAACCTAAAGATGTGCTCAACTCCCCCACCACCTAGCAAGTGTTTATTGTTTTTTCTTCTTTTCCTTATAAGGTTGAGAGTTGGATGAACATGAACTTGGAACCTTCTTTGTACAGGGATTACTCGTGTCTTCTTCGGGTCTAATTTTGTTACTGTGACAAAGTCAGCTGATACTTCTTGGGATCTTCTAAAGCCTGAAATATTTGCAACAATTATGGACTTTTATTCATCTGGGCAACCCCTCTTTCTAGACTCAACAACTGCAGCATCCAAGGACACAACTATTCATGACGTAATATATCTTAAACTCTTTACTTTTGCACTTTCATGTTATTGATTCTATGCTTGCTCTTACAACATTTCTTGAAATTGTTGAGGACTTGAGGAGTGTCCGGTTACTTTTTCTATATAGAAGTTGAAATGATTTGAGGCTTGTGTTTTGAACCATTCATGAAATGTACCCCATGCACCCGTTAGATTGCCCTTGTCACTATAGATGTCCATAAAACTCAATTGAACCGGAGCAGAATTTATTGCCAACCATGTCAAATAGCATTGTTCTAGAAAATCCATATCCTTGCATTGATGCCATGGTTGCTAGTTGTCTAGGAGTACTGTGAAAATACAAAACATATTGTCACTTTCTGTTCAAAATTCTAGTTTGAATATTCAAATCTATGTTCAGTATTTATGACTCATCTTTGAAAACTATGCAATGTTGAATACTGTAACTATCAGACTTGGCTCACAATATTAGTGTTGCTGACCACTTCTGCACTATACAGTTCTGTTACAAATTTAAACAAAAATCTTATCGATAGAGAATGATGCTACATTTTGCATTAATCTGGATAGAGCCAGAGAGAACAACAGACCTAAGAACTTGAATCGGAACTGTAGACAATGTAATTACTTTAAAAAGAATCTTAGGTAAGTAACTGAACATAAAAATGATTTTTAGCTATAACAATCTCTTTTCGTTTCTGGTTCAGGATGATTCTGAAACCGTTGCAATGATCAAAGAACTGTTGGAGACTCGTATTCGACCAGCAGTGCAAGATGATGGTGGGGATATTGAGTATCGAGGATTTGATCCGTAGGCTCTCATTCATTCTTTACCATATCTGTTCGATACCTCAGAAGTAAATTTGTACAGAAAAAAATGATTTTAATATTTATTTGATCAATTTTGTTTGCTTCCTTCAGAGAAAGTGGAATAGTCAAGTTGAAAATGCAAGGAGCATGTAGTGGCTGCCCAAGCTCATCTGTCACTCTGAAATCTGGCATTGAGAATATGCTAATGCATTATGTACCTGAGGTAACAAGTTAAAGTCATGAATTTGGATTTCAGTAAGGGTCTTTCCCTGTACATTCTGCTTGTATGATTGTTCAATAGATTAAATGATTTATCTTTCATGCATAAATATAAAGGAAAATATCCCCCGGTAGCCCCTAGTGTGCACCATTCTCAACTAACTACCCCTAACTTTAAAATGTTTTGACAACCCCCTTAATTTTTTATCAGTCTAAATTTATTTACCCCCATTCTATCAATTTTGGGTGTGAAATGATGGAATTGGGGTATTGAGACCGAAAAAAACGGAAGGAGGTTGTCAAATGCTTTTTAAACTTATGGGTAGTTAGTTGAGAATGGTGCACACTTAGGGGTAGTTAATTATTCCTAAATATAATAATATACATGTGTTCTCATTGTACATTTTGAACTGTTGGAACTGGTGTTCTTTGCCCTTAATTTTCTAATAATCTCCATATATACCAAGATATTTTTATCAATCTATTTCTGAATAAGCTGAAGCTCTTAGATTTCGTGTAATTTTATTTTATTTTAATAAACTATGTGTATTAAGATTTGGGCTTGACTTGCTTATGTAATAACAAGAGAGCATCAAACTTTTGATTCTTATTAGACATATGATTAATGAATCACCCCACCTTAAGAAAGAGGAGAGAAAGAGAGAGAGAGGCCTAACCAGAATTGTAGGATAGACGCTCAACATGAGTTGAAAAGAAATAGAAAATAAAGGTGGGGAGGTAGCGCTGTTGAGACTTGAACCCTCGTCCCAAGGACCCAAGTTCAAGTGCTTGACCAGTTGGGTTAGGTTCAAGTGTTTGACAAGTAAGTAAGGTTAGGTTCTGAGTAGTTACTTATGAATTTCATCTGCCTTTACAGGTAAAGGCTGTAGAGCAAGAATTTGATGATGACGACGAAGATGCTCCAAGTAGTTGAATCTATTATTGTACTGGGAGAATAATGATATCAAAGAGGACTTAAGGTACTTATTATCGTACAGTAGCAAGATAATTTATTTATTGATCAATATTTTGAGTAAACTGAATAATATTTTGAATCTTTGGGAGGTGTCTCTGTTGATGGAGTTGAAGGAAGATCCCCTGAAAAAGGATGCACCTCCAATTATCTCTTTCTATCATTGAGACAAGATTGGGGAATAGTAGATACTTTCAAATAAATGGGGCATTCACAATTCTCAACTATCTTGATAAGTTTCTATGGTGATGTTGACTTGTGAAAGTGAGATGCTCCAATGATTTTTCAAGGTATTAAGTAGAGTTTCAAACTTGTGGGAAACTCCTTAGAATACAATGCAAGGAAGGGCCAACATTAGATCTTCTGTACAGTTAGATATCTGTCAATGCAATGAATTGATGCCTATTCATTTTTCTCTGTCTTGACAAATGAATGAGAGAAAAGGTCAAGTCTTAAGAATTACTGATTAGGGTAGGTTACTAGGTTTGTTTTTAATTGAAAAATATTAATGTCATGAACTATGCTGCATTGACATCTTTACACATCCTACTCTCTCTCTGTTGGATTGTTTTAAAGAATTGTATCCTCAAAGATAACATATAGAGAATGAAAATGACTTTGATCCCTCAATTTCTTTTTTAGACATTTTTCATTCACCCTAGATGGAAACTCATGCTCATTCTTAATAAAAAGATGGGATGACTCTGGTTCCTAACCTTTTTCAACGTTTCGTTTTGACGTCCTAACCCAGACTAACGTTTCGTTACAGTTCCATACACGAAAGGTTGGAACTTTTACAAAATCTGATATGAACCGTTCAAATTAACGATTTCGTTAACATAGGAAGTGAAAAGTCGAAACTACAATTCCATTCATGTTAACCTTTCAGCTTCTCTTTCCCAAAATAATGCATTATTTTGAAATTCAGTGTTGAAAAATTGTTGGATATGTATACTAAGTGTTCTAATTGCATGTTTAACGGACATGGGGAGCTGAAAGGTTAAAGTGAATGGAGTTTTAGTTTCGACTTTTCACTTCCTATGTTAACGAAATCGTTAATTTGAACGGTTCATATCAGATTTTGTAAAAGTTCCAACATTTCGTGTATGGAACTGTAACGAAACGTTGGTCTGGGTTAGGACTTCAAAACGAAACGTTCAAGAAGGTAAGGACCCAGAGTTTTCCCTAAAAAGATAGAATATCATTTTATTATGGTCAACTTCAAAACTCATCAATTCAATGCTGGCAAAAGGAATTCATCCATTTTGAGCACATGATAAACATGTGACGGTTATAACCTTTTTAATGAGAAAACTGTCCTTTAATACAAAAATAATGAAATACAAACTTGTAAAAAAGTGTCCGTTGAACTCAGACATATCTAAGAGATGACAAACTCATTAAAGACAAGTTTTTATTTATTGTATATCAAAGGATAATTTGGTCATTAAAAAATTGAAACCGTTGAACTCAGACATATATCTAAGAGAGATGACAAACTCATTAAAGACAAGTTTTTTTATTTATTGTATATCAAAGGATAATTTGGTCATTAAAAAATTGAAACCGTAACATGTCAATCATGTAACAGAAAATAAATTTTTTTGGCTACAATAACACTTGATGCAAAATCAAAGTTAAGTAGCGAACCGATGAGTTTTAAAGTTGATCATAGTAAATTGGTTGTCATATTAATATTAGGGGAAACCTTATTTCATTACTGTCAATTTGATACAAATTAATTCACTAACTGCAACTTCAAAACACATCAATTCATTAGGTTAATTTTGCTTTTGGGACGAGTATATTAAATTTGATGAAATTCATCCATTTTTATCACCTGACTGGTATGTGATGGTTTTGATTTTGGGATAATTGTCGATACATGCACTAAAGTTTCGTCCACAAATGAAATAATGCACAATGTTTCGTTCACGTTGTGTGGCTACCCTAAAGTTTCGTCCACGACCATTTGTTAGTAAAATTACTTATGAAACCTAAATCAGCAAATCACTTTAGGGTAGCCACACAACGTGGACGAAACGTTGTGCCTATTTCATTTGTGGACGAAACTTTAGGGTAACCACACAGCGTGGACGAAACGTTGTGCACTATTTCATTTGGTGGACAAAACTTTAGGGTAGCCACACAACGTGGACGGAACGTTGTGCACTATTTCATTTGTGGACGAAACTTTAGTGCATGTTTTGACAATTATCCCTTTGATTTTTTCAGTGACTCAAATTTTCCTTTAATATAAAACCAAAAATAGCCGTGTTGGATGAACCTAGCAGGTCCAAGCGGAACGAAGTCCATCTTGATACAAGGTAGAAAACACGTTTTTTTTTTTAAAAACAAATTTATATCAAGGGACAACCTGGTCATTTAAAAAAATTAAAACCTTAACGCCAATTGTGACATTTCTATTTCCATGAGTTCTAGAGAGAGACGCTCTCGTCTTCTCTCTAGAAAACCCTAGACCTTTGTCCTTCCCACGCCATCGTGCCTTTCCCTCTCTCCGCCGGTGACCATTTGGTCATCTCGACCTCAGAGGTTCCCGGCGGGGGTTTTTGCTTACCTTTTCCCTGTCTCTACCCTTTGTCCCTCTTAGGTCGTTCCTCCCTTGCCGACTTTCGAAGCTTTCCAGATCTAAAGTGGGACGATCTTCCACGCCGGCTTTGGAGTGGATCTTCGCAGTTTCTGGGTAAGTTTACGTGTTTGCTGGGTAGTTCGCTCTCCTGCCGCCCTTTCCTCGCCTCTCGTTCTCTGCCGTGGTCCGATTTGGTTAGATCTAGTCGTGGGTCGATGTTCCTCTCCGTCATTAGAGAGGATATTCGCGGATCTGACCTTTCCCCACGATGACGGTAGCCCCTCCGGTGTTGCTGCGGCGAAGCTTTCCTATTCAGATTCAGCGCCTCTCCCTTCTCCAACCATGGGACGCGTTTCCAGTCCTTGGATCGTGTGGTTTTGGTAGATCTCGCTGCTCTGGAGTCGGATCCTTCTCCCTCGGTGGCTCCGCCCTTTCCTCTGTCGCTTACGCCCAGATCTAAAGCTCCAAAGGTTTGTATCTCTCTTCCCCCTTCTTTGATTGTTTTTGGTTGTCCACTCCTCCCCTGTCCTTTCTGTTCCATAGGGTCTTCTTGTGTTCCCGTCCACAATTGTGATTCGGGCTGACCGGTTTCTGGTGTTGGCCACCGGTCAGTGCACTTGGGCTTTTTGCCTTGTGAAGCCCTCTGATTCACAGATAGATTAGGGGTTCTGGTATTTTTACTGGTTTTTCTCAGCCGGGTATGGTGTTGACTGCCGGCATTGAAAGTCCATTGTCCTCTTTTGTGAGGACAGTGGTTCTTTTGAGAAAGGAGAGGTTGTAATTCCAAATTTGGTTTAGGATAGGGGGGATTTGGTTGTTGGAGACTGTTGGTTTGTTCTTGGGCTTAATGTTGGTTAAACTTAGGTAATTGAGACCTTGTTTCTACGTACTTCATGGTTGGCAAATCCTGATTCCAGATCAAGTTTTTCATGTTCTGTCGTGGGTATTGTTTAGCCCTTTGTTTGTTTCATTGTGTTGTTGTGTTCTGTGTGTTGTTTAGCCCTCAATGTGTTGAGGTGCTGGTTGTGGTTCCTGTGAGGACTTTCAATTGCTGTAAGCTTCATCCCCTGTTCTTTCTTTCGAAGAACAGGTTTTATAATATGTCTTGCTGATAAGAAAACGCCAATTGCGTGGTAAAAAAATAGATGAATTTTTTAAATTTAACGACACTTGATGCAAAAAAAAATTAACGGTGGTGAACTGATTTATACATTTTCATGCACGTGTTTTAAATGTAGAATACACTATTACAATGTTTGTAAATATAAAAGACAAGGACTTTGATAATGAAATTTGAATAAGATGGATGTCACTTATGTTATTGACAAGTTCATTAGTACTAGTGACAAGGCGTTTTGAGTTGAAATTCATAAGTTTTTAAGAGTATTCACAATGTGAGATGATTTGTGATCGAACCCATCCAAGTTGTCGACAAACATGAATATCATTCGAAAACCAGGCACTCATTCGCTTGGATTCAGGAAGATGCATGATTCATCGAAAAAATCGCTTGAGATGTAGGGATTTCAACTGCAACACCCAATAATCCATGACCACATTGAAACTCATTTGAAAAAAAAGAAGTCGTTAGGGAACAACAAATCTTTTTGTTCAACGTCTCTCGTTTTCTATAAATTCAACCCCTAAACTTTATTTCATTTTCTAAATTTCATGACTTCATCTTCCAAAGCTCACTCCATCTACTCAAATACTCTCATACCAACTTCATTCTCATACCAAAATAAATGGCAATTGACATCCCCTTTCACTCTAGAATACATCCTAACTCTCAACCTTCTGATTCCTAAACATTCCCAAACCTTTATATATCTTTGATCACCTTTAATTTAGTATTCTAATTTGATGGTGCCTAGCTCATCCTCTGATTTTGTTAAGGGATGAAGAAGACAAAGGAACCGAGGAAGAACTTGAAGATGACAGACCCACACCTCTCGTTTCTTGGCCTCGATCCGGTCCTTGTACATGCTCACCCAAATTTGTTCCCATGCACGTTCTATCATGTGCGACCTCTACTCGTGACACTCCCGCACACACCTTTAATGGTCATTCCCGCTATCCCTATTTGCAAAATCATTTGGACCGACGAGGAAATGAGACTACTTGTGGGTGTATTGATAACAAATTTGAATGATCATATCATTAAAGCTACAATAAAGTTCGAAAAGTATTGGAATACCGTTTACACTAGATTTCGAGCCAAAAGGCCACTTCCTAAAGGGGTCTAAAGAGGTAAAATAACCCAACGCCTATTATTTGAATGTCGAAAAGGAACGATACGATGGTTAATCCAATGACAAAGCGGTGGAAATGATTGAAGGCTCGTATAAAAGGGAGACATTAAGATATTTCACCAAGAAAATAAGGTGGAGGCTCGTTAAAGACCACCCGAAATGCATAACTTGGACAACATTCAACTGTGAAGGTCCTCAAGGTTTGACCATGCAAACAAGGTTAGACAATACCAGGTCTTATTCATTGCCTGCCCCTCTTTCCCTTTCACCACCTTCGGTGGTACCCTCGAAATTAGTAGTCTCAATCCTCCCGTTCGAACGATTTTGTCTCCTCCATCGTCCAAAACATCCACTTGTCGTTTAATAGGCCAAAATGTAGTTAAGAGAAAAGGAAACCAGTGTTACCAAAGATAAGGCTGAAGCTTCTCAAGCTTTACTCGAGATCTTGCAGATTAAGTTGGAGATCCATGTGTCTAAGTATAAGAAAATCCAAGCTCTGTCCCTCTTCATCCAATCCCAGATTTTCGAGTTCGTCAAGGGACCACCCTCTTCTTTCCTCCTACATCGACCCCTTCGACCGAATCTACATCACCTCCTCCGACCGGATCTATGGTATCAACGAGTGAACATATCTGCTTGATTTTCATAACTATTTTTATTTATCGGCAAAGAATATTTAAATAAAAACCCCTTTGGAGTTTAAAGAGGAGTACAAACTGATCTAGCCAGAGACTACGAGAACCCGAAGAAGGACGCAACCAACTATAAGGGAAGACTATAAATCAGACTAGAGGAGGTGGTGTAGATGCGACCGAATGGGTCGATGTGGGAGGAGAGGAGAGGGTGGTCCCTTCATGAACTCAAAACTCTAGGATTAAAGGAAGATGAGATGAGCCTGAAAGGATGAAATCAGGATAGTTGGGACTGAGCTGTGTTGATTTAAAGGTATTGTTGGAAACAAGGAGAAAAAGGAGATTGTGTATGTGATTACAAATTAGTCTTGGGAAATTTTCGGGTACAAATTGATCTTATGGTGCGAAATACAAACCAATTTGGGTAATTGAGTTAGGGGATCAGACAACCACCGAAATTCAGGGGGGTGATTGATTACAAAATTAATTACAAAGATATGTATTAATGATTCTATCATTAATGATTTTTGTTTAAATATGAGCTTTTGATTCCACGATCCAAGGGTCCAGATTGATAGTTTGTATTTCGTACGAAAGATACAAATTTCTACCTGAATATTATCCTATGAATATATATATTTAATTTTTTTTTATAGATTTAGAATTTAAAAAATCGTTTTAATCATATTTTACTAAAAAACATATTAGAATAGTATAATTTTATTATTTTAGAAATGTATAAATATATTATTTTTGTAATATTAATTTAAAGAGTATTTTAAAAAATATTTTTATAATTGATTTAAAATCTGATATAGCAAATTATGATTTTTAAAACATTTTTATGATTTTTAATTATTTTCTATTAATGGGTAGAAGAGTTTGGGAGTAGGGTTAGATTTATGTAATTTTTAGTACTGTCTAAGGGTATTTTTGTTATTTTACAAAAAAAAGACTACCAAACATGGATGAAGAAGTGGATGTTGTTAAAATTCAGCATGTTAGGGTAGGAATTTGTTAAAGAAATAGCTAAGGGTAAGTATCTGATAATCGTGTATAGGTCTGGTTAGTTCAATATAATTTACCCTAAATGATATGTGAACAATTCATAAGGAGTACTAAATGTGTGTTACCAAAACTTAAGGACTCTTATTGAACGCTATAAAACTTTGAGATACTAAGTGTGTGTTACCATGCGAAAGGGGTACAAAAGGTAATTAATTAATTTTTTTTAATTTTTTTTAAAAAAGAGTAGCAAAATATTGTTAAATCTGACTCGTGGTCAAAGCCATAAACTAATTAAAACGTTGCACAATAAAAAATAAAAGTCCATCGTGAATTTTTAGTCTTTCAGCACAAGGTTATCGGGAGGATAAAGTTGTCTTAAATGAGCCGCAAGAAGGGGTGAAATTTTGAGCATGGTCTGCTAGTGAAATAAAGTGGATAGATTATTATGTATGTCTAGACTGCACTATTTTCCTTGGTGCCAGTGTAAGTCGTTCGACGTCTGAGGTGTAGCTTTCTATAAATGAAATCCTCCTTATGGAAAGCTTGGACCAACACTAGGAAAAATCATACCTTGAGGGAGAATTGTGGTCCCGACCACTAGATAGTCAATAAATATGAGTTTCCTACCCTCTACATGTTATCCAAGTATGTTCTCGTGGTTAGAAGTCGGGGTGTTTCCCGCCTCTCAACTGACTGTTAGTGGTGTCTCTCATGACTTATGTCTTCCCCGATGGGCCAGGTCCTGTGGGTCTGTCAGATTAGGCACATGCCTTTTTCCCAGAATGCAAGAGTTTCGTTGACTGCATGTTTACGTGCTTTGATATTTCATTTCTTCAACATTCTAGGTGGCTACCCGATTGTGGGTTTGATCGCGGAAGGCTACCCTCTAGCCTTTTTCCACTCACTATGTTGTTACATCTGTATTGGCTATATTTCAGTTAAGCAAGATATTTACTAGAATGTCTATATACATCAATTGTGTGCAACCGGTGAGAAGCTAAGCAAAGATGTCAACACAGAAATCTCATTGACATGATAGTGTATGACAACACACGCACGTAGAATTTACCGTGTCTTACTTATGTGTGTCCATCCTTATCTAGTGTTGTAGATTTATTTCCTATTCGTATAGATACTCACGAAGAGTTCTATTTACTTTAGGAAACAAGATCGTGTGCTTACAAAAACTAGATGATATTTACAAAGATCCGTGTAGCTTGTTTTTGGAAGCTCGGCTGAGCAAGGAAACTAGAGTTCAGCGTAAATATGAATCTAAGATTGGTGAAACCCTAGGAGGCGCGGACTTACCAAGAAGAGAGTTATATAAATCGAGAAGATCGCTAGAGCTTGTGTTGATCGAAAGTTGCAATATTCTACCAATCATCCTTGGCTGGTTGACATTATTATCCGACGCGTCGACGTCATTGTTTCCATTATGGCTATTATACGTTGTTATTTGCTTTACCTTCAGAGCTCCCAAGCGTGTTGGACTAGCGTGTTGTGAGGCTGAATGTGTTGAACAAAGATCAACGTTAATTATTCTTAAACACTACTTGTAACTGAATGAGTTGTTTTGAGTTGTGTTCATCCTCGTTTCATAACTGAAGAGTGATAATGATGATGTGTTCTCGTGATTGAAGTGTCAGGATCTTCAATTAAAGACTGCAAAGCTGATCCGAGACTGAAAAACTCGTAGAGTGAAATCAATAGTGGATCTTGGATTCAGGGTGAGACCTTGTGATAGGTTTTCACTTTGTGATAATAGCATATGTTTGATCTGGAGGATCAAAACTTGTATGTTGATTAATTACTTGAAAGTGAAACCTTTCCACTGGCCAAGTGCCCACAGACGTGCGAACTGGGTAACCATATTGTGTGCCCTTGCGTGGTTGATTGTTTGATATACTTATTGTTTCCATTTTGTCATAACGCAAGATGTTAGTGAAGAAGTCATAAAATCTCATCTGACATCTTGTCACAACACCTAACCAGAATTACAATTGCTATCATAGCGGGCCATCAAAATCTACGGGGTGTGATCTTAAAGGGAAAGTAATTATGCGTGTGTGAAATGGAAAACTCTAGAGAAGGAGGTTTTGTGATTCGTACTTCTGTACTTGATGGAAAAAAAACTATGGCTACTAGAAAGCTAGGATGAGTGTTTTCATGAAGTCACTGGACAGCAGAACCTGGAAGTCGGTGGTCCATGGATGGGAACCTCCACTATTGAGACTTAAGGAAGGACCAACTGTACTTAAGCCTGATAAGGATTGGAGTACTGCAGAGGATGAAGCTTCATTGGGTAACTCCCATGCTCTCAATGTTATTTTCAATGATTTTAATCAAAACGTCTTCAAACTTATCAACACTTGTACAAGTGCTAAGCAAGATTGGAAGATATTATCGACTGCTTGTGAAGGAACCTCTAAAGTCAAAGATTAGAGGTTGCAATATCTCACCACTAACTTTGAGGCCATAATACTGAGAGATGATGAGACTATAACTCAGTATCATGTTCGCCTCAGAGACATTGCTAATGAACCGTACTCTTGGGAAAACCTACGGCTGATGAAGAACTTGTCAGGAAGATACTACGAGTTGCGAATTCAAAGTTCAACATAAAGATAACAACCATCGAGGAAATACGTGACTTGAGCACCCTTAGATTTGATGATCTTATGAGATCTCTCATGAAATTTGAGTTGGCTCTTCAATGAACAGACAAGAGAAACAAAGGAGTGGCCCTGAAAAGCACTACACAAAACCTCAATTATAAAATGTGCACTTATTCTGAAGAAGAGATGGAAGAAGTAGTGGTCGTGATAGTGAAGAGAATGATGAAGCGTTTCATTCGAAGGCCAGAACGATATATTTGTCAAGATGTTCGCCTAGATGTCACTTGCATCCTATATCAGAAGGGACACAAAATTGGTGAAGGAAACGCTGATCAATCTGACAAAAAGAATGAGCTCAATGCCATGAGTGTGAAGTATATGAACACTTTCAACGATAATGTCCAACCTTTCTAAAGAGACAGAAGAAAGGATTTAATGTCTCTATGTCTGATAATGGTAAAGAGCAGAGTGACTATGAACATGTAATCAATCATACTACTTTTACTACTCATGTTGATTTTGTTGTAATAAGTGAAGATGTCAATGAACGCGTCACTCCAGAGCTATTATTAGACGATGCTATGAATAATGCCTATGACCACATATTCACCAAATGGATAGATGATACAAGACCTTTGAGAAACAATGCGGTCAAATACAGACTTTTAGTGAAGATAAAGCTAAGTTAATTGAAAATGTTCATTCTCTCTAGGAAGAAGTTAACATACTTAATAGGGAAATTGATCAAGTCACTAAGTCTATGCGGATGATGAAATCAAGCACCAATAAGTTAAACATTCTTCTTTCCATAGGAAAGCTGACTAGAGATAAGAATGGACTTGGGTATACCGATGAAGCCTCATCATCTCAAACAATGTTTGTCTTTGAAAATTCTGTCTATCAGTTCATACTTGTTCAAAAACAGAAAGTTAAGCAGAGCATGACAACTATTGGAGTATACAATTATCAACAACATCATACTTGACATCGTGAGCAACATCTCGCACGACATCCTACAAGACATACAACTGATCAATAGTATCAACATAATTCTAGACCTCAAGTTATATCGTTGTTGGTAGAAAAACTCAAGAAAACATACCGAGTATGCCATTTATGCGGTAAGAATTGTCATATAAAACAACATTGGTTTCAATCGCATGGAATTTCTCAAGTTCAACAGAGAAAGTTGAAACAAGCTCAGACCTCTATGAAGCAGTCATGAGAAGTCAAAGACAAACACTCTCAAGTGACTCTGAAGCAGGAATGGAAAGTTAAGAGTGAATATTATCGTGCCAATGTTGCTTATACCACTTTAGCTGAATCTAATGAACATGTATGGTACTTTGACAGTGGAGTTTCACGACACATGACTGGAAATCGTGAGAACTTGACCAATTTTTATTTGTGTCCTGATGGACATGTTACATTTGGAGACAAGGTTAAGGCTAAAGTCTTTGGAAAAGGCCAACTACAATTTTCAGGTATCAATTGGATCATTGAGGCACTTCTAGTGGAAGGACTTACTGCCAACCTCTTAGCATAAGTCAGATTTGTGACTTAGATCTCTCTATAGAGTTTACTAGTACCATGTGTTCTATTTTGAATAAGAACTTGCTTACTCTCATGAATGGCATCCGATCTACAGATAACTGCTATGCTTGATCCTCAAGGGGAACTACTGCCACCATATGTTTCTCTGGATCAACATGGCTATTAGCGAGAGAAGAATATGAGATATGACACTAACCTAGTCATCTCAGAACCTGAAGAAGAGGGAGTCTGATACCAAGTAGCATGTGTTTGTAACTACTTCCTATTAAGAGGTCGTGGGAATAATCATGATTCCTACAAAATAGAGAAAGAAGAGGAAATGGCTGAGAAGTCTAAAGAAAAGGAAAGTGTCTGATTCAAAAATCATCCCTTCTCCATTCTTGCAAACAAAGATGAAGACGATGAAGTTAGAAAAGAGTTATCTGACTCGTCAGAAGCTTCTGAAGTCTCAATCAGAAGGCGTTATGCACAATCTTTCTCATGAAGAGAAATACCCATATGCTACTACAACTTCGCAACATCAGTCATCAGAGGTCAATCTAGAGAAGCCAACTCCTGAGGTTCATTCATTGCTTGCAACTGATTTTTAGCAGACCATGACTTCAGAACTGTATGACTCTGCAAAAGCTCTATCAGTAAAGAAAGGTACGACTAAAACCTCTCATATAGAATCTGTGAAGGACAATGCTAGTGAAGCACCAATAATAGATTCTAGAAAAACTGAGAAAACAAATGCTTATAATGTTCTTGTATCTACTTTCCCTGCTAAAATTGTGCATACAAAGAAAAGAAGAAAACCTAAGGGTAAAAGGGTTAGATTAACTAACTTGGACATGAAAGTCTACTGATATCCTTAAGGAAGTGAAAAAGGATCTCGATTTTGATGCTAGGTCAGAGCATTTTGTTCCTAATGTTATAGAGGAAGTTATCAAGTCAGTTGAAAATGAGTATGAAAGTCCCGATACCATGGAGGTTGAAAGAGAGGATGATCTTAGTGCAAAGACTGCTAAAAGGGAAGAAAATCCCAAAGTTGTTGAGGCAGATGTCCTAGTGGATATCTAGGAAGATGTCATTGCCGATGTTGATGAAGAAGTCAATACTATGGACCCTAGTCTTGTAAAAGAAAATAAGTAAAAGAAAAAGAATGGAAAGATCATTGCCCCTACCCCTAGAAGAGACTCTAAAAAGTCTCATTTCCCATGTTTCTACTGAAGAAGATGTCCGGACTACTCTCATAAATAGTTTGACAAGAAATAAATCATACGAGAAAGCATCTAGTGCTTAAACCTCAAAGAAGACCCCCAAGCATTTAATTCAACTTATTAATGAACCTTCCTCTATAGAAGATGAAGCTGAAGAAGATATCCCAGTGCCTGTAACTCAAGGGAAGAAGAGAGAGAGAGAGAGAGAGAGAGAGAGAGAGAGAGAGAGTACATGGAACACCAAGTAAAGTCCCAGATGTATCTAGGGACAATGTGTCATTCTATCATGATGAAGCAGAACCAAAATGAAAGATGGTGCTTCACAGATCATCCATCCAGAGAAGGAGCTACAGAAGTCACATGATTGAAGCAAGTCTTCAAAGTTCTTCAAGATGCTTAATTGTTAAAGGATTATCCTCAGTTAGTGAGAGGATTTATTGTCAACCTCAGTCCCAATCTTGATGAACTTGAGTATCCGGATTTCCATAAGGTCATTGTGAGAGATAGAGTCATTGATGTCAATGACTATGTCATCAATGCTTATCTGGGAAGAACAACAACCAGGCCAGGAATATGTACGTTTATGCCTAATGAGGTAGCTAAGGAGATATCTGGAACGTCTGAGAAGAAATGACCAACAAAGGGTAAGATAACATCCTCAAAGCTCACTCCTCTATACTCGATTCTGTTTAGGATTGGTCTGGCTAATTGGACACCTTCCGCTCATGCATCAAGTATCACTTCAAAACTCTCTAGGCTCATTTACATTGTAAGGAAGAAGACTCTACCGCTATTCTTCAATATGAAGCGCCTTAGAAGGTCAAATGTCAGGGAAGATGTCAAGGCATCGAATAAGTAGGCTAAGAATGCTAACAGCTCAAGAGGTTCAACCTATTCAAGCTCAGTCATGAAGAAAGTACAAGCTTCAGTTTTCTCCTCCATGACATGCAAGAAGCTGAGGATGTCAAGGAAGATGTGTAAGAAGACATTGAGCCAGAAGCCTCCTCCTTAGAATTTGTTTATCTTTGAAGTTATGTGCTATTCTCCCACCTTAATGAGACAATTGGTAGACTTCTTCACAAAGGCTCTTGATGTTGCACGCTTTGAAAAATTAAGATCTGCATTGGGACTTTGCTCCATTGAGCAATAAGTTGGCTGAATTGATATGGGAATGTATGTGAATTGAATTTAGCTAATATTTCAAATTCCTTGATAGTTAATGTGTACACTTTGTTTGAGTAGCTAGGTACCTCCAACTCTGTATCCAGAAGCTCTCAAAGATGTTGTACTATATTTCAGTCCTGAAGCTAGTCAATCACTTATGGATCTACTGTTTATCTGTCATCTCTTCTCTATGTCTCAAGCTATTATCCGAGGAGAAGAGGAATTCTTGCTGATCTCCCTATCACTATGACAAGTCACTATAAGCTTGTCCAATTAATTGCTTAATTACCTTTGGCAATTTCTTGTGGCAACCAGGGGGAGAAAGCTATATGTCTATGTTACCGCTACATAACCATGGTTGTGCAAGCTATCTGGTGATGATGGAGTTATATTAATGAGTGTGCATGCTAATGAAAGTTGTCATCCCCAGCCCTAAACTGAAGGACATATGGTGCTATTTGGTGCTTGCCTAAAAAATAGCAAGAGGGGGAGATTGTTGTTACATCTTTGCTGGATATATTTGAGTCAAACAAAATGTTAACTAGGATATAAGTAGACATCATCTGTGTGCAACCGATGAGAAGCTAAGCGAAGATGTCAGCACAGAAATGTCATTGACATGATAGTGTATGACATCACACGCACGTGTAATTTACCATGTCTATCTTATGTGCGTCCATCCTTATCCAGTGTTGTAGATTATTTCCTATTCGTATAGATACTTATGAAGATTTATATTTACTTTAGGAAACAAGATTGTGTACTTACCAAAAACAGAAGATATTTACAAAGATCCGTGTAGCTTGTTTTTGGAAGCTTGGCGGAACAAGGAAGAGTTCAGCGTAACTATGACTCTGAGGTTGGTGAAACCTTAGGAGGCGTAGACTTACCAAGAAAAGAGTTATATAAAACGAGAAGATTGCTAAAGCTCGTGTTCATCAAAAATTGCAATATTCTACCGATCATTGTTGGCTGGTCGACATTATTATTAGACGTCGTCGACGCCATTATGGCTATTATACATTGTTATTTTCTTTAACTTTCAGATCTCCCAAGCGTGTTGGACTAGCGTGTTGGGAGGCTGAATGTGTTGAACAAAGATCAACGTTAATTGTTCTCAAACACTATTCGTAATTGAATGAGTTGTGTTCATCCTCATTTCGTAACTGAAGAGTGATGGTGATGTGTTCTCGTGATTAAAAAGTCACGTTCTACCATTGAAGACCACAAGGCTAATCTGAGACTGAAAGGCTCGTAGAATGGAATCAATAGTGGCTCTTGGACTCAGGAGGATGCCTTGAGATAAGTTTGCACTTTGTAATAATATCATATATTTGATTTGGAGGATCAGAACTTGTATGTTGATTGATTACTTGAAAGTGAAACCTTTCCACTAGCAAAGTGCCCTCAAACATAAGTGATGATGCACCGAACTAGATAACCATATTGTGTGTCCTTGTGTGGTTGATTTTTTGATTTACTCATTGTTTCCATTATGTCATAACACAAGATGTTAGTGAACAATTCAAAACATCTCAACTGACATCTTGTCACTGCACCTAATTAAAATTACACACCAGAGTAAAGTGTATGAATAGAGATGTCGTCCCTTATGATGTTCAATGTTCTGTATCCCTTCTTCTGCTTGGAAGGACCGTCAGAACATGACAGTGCTTAACATATCGTGTCCCTTTCCGTTCGTAAGGGGGGGGGGGGGTGACTAGCTTACTCGATATTTGTAAAGGGTGGAAAGTCCTCCTTCAAGATGTCTTTTAACTTACTACATGTATCGAAAGTAGGGTGTCTCTAGTGGAACAACATGTAGGTAGAGTGCTCTAGGAGGGATGTGAGATGTCCTGATCGATCCCCCACGGTTGTATCATTCATAGCGCTCTCATCCATGCCTTACATGGTGGGCGACCCTCAACCTAGTCTTTCTTCAAGCACTCACTTCTTCTTTGAGGAAAAGGTTGAACCATCTTTCCTCATGGCATACTATTTTAAGGAAAGTCGTGTAGTCCCAGACCACATGTCCAAACAATAGCAACGAAAACAACAGTTAGGGTAGCATTCGTAAGTAAAATCGACCATGACTCTTTTGTCCCACGTTCTCATCTTTATCACTATCTGGTGGCGAGGAGGCCTTTTAATGACTAGTCGAACACTTACCCTCATGTAATCTCCCAGCATTTGCTAGATGTTTCATTGTCCATGTCTAAGTAGTCCCCCAAAAGGTATAGATCCAAACCCCGGTTCGATAATTCATCCATCTAATTGGTATGTTCACAACTCTTACCCACACACATGTATGGGTGAAAAGGATGGTGGTCGGGTGCATCTAAGCAGTGATATCCGACAAAACCAACAAGACCTTATGGAAATCCCATGACTTTGACGCGAACACTCTACATTTTTCCCCTATTGTCGGGAAGAAGATAATGAGTGAAAAAGATGGTGGTCGGGTGCATCTAAGGGAATCAACAGTGCTACCGCCGGTTTTTGGTGGGGAGCAGCCGACGGGGAGCATTAAGATATTAATTTTTGGTGTCCCCGCAAGTTCACCGCCTGCACGAACCGCCAGCAACCAGCAGTGGAAACTTTTTTTCCGGCGGGGAGAAAAATATTATTTTTTTAATTTATAATTTTTATTAAAAATTAAGACGAAAATTAGCACACACAAGCTCAGAAATAACATAAATGAGATTGGTACACAATGCCCACTGAGCATGTTCACGATTTACAGTTCGTGAACGTACTAGAGGAACTTCGGCTGGTCTTTAACGATCTCCCAAAGCGAGAACTTAGTGAAGTGGTGGCCATGTGGGGAAAAATATCGGTCCGCCGCTGCAGATCGAAAGAAATTTTCGATTTGTCCCAGTAGGGCAGCTTGAACTGCTTCACGGTAACATACTTTAAAACGGTGGATTTTCTGGGATATCTGCTGCCAATGGTCCCTGCACTGCTTTTGTGTGCGCGACAGAGCATCGACCGGTGCATTTTAGACATAATTTGCAAACACTTCCGGCCAATACCTATTATTTTACCCCGAACGTGCATCGTGTAGCCAACATAACACCAAAACCATCTCTTCCTCATGGCTCCAGGGGTATGCTGCTATGCCGGCCATTGGACCTTCAAAAAAGAGAAGGAAGGTAGGAAGGGGTTAAAAGGAAAGAAGCTCGGGAGCAAGAGAGGTTGTGGGTTTAAGAGGTGTGAAAATAATGAAAGTAAGAGGTGGCTTTTATAGCCCCAAACCGTCGGCCTCATAGGGATAATTTGGTCCTTTAGCATGGTCATGGTAATAATGTCACGCAACCCAAGAATTAGAAAAAAAACTACAAACGAAAAAACCAGAATTCATTAAATTAAAAAAAACTACAAATTAAAAAACAACCAATTAAAAAAACAACAAAAACAACCAACTAATTAAAATAAAAAAGCACGTGATGCGGCACTACTTCATCAAATCGCGCAACATCGCAAGGGTTGCATAGTGTGCCTCAAGATCGGGGGGAGTCATGGCCGACTTGTCCTTCGCTTCCTCTAACAACCATCGATCGAATGCCTTGAGTTTCAGTTGCGCTGTGTTTGCTTTTTCCAGCGCTATGTTTGTTTCTGTCGCCACTAAATGGGCCTGCTGAACACTCTTGACAAACTCCTTCTTGGATGCTACAGAGTTTTTACCTCTGAGCTTCGCAGCTTTGGCAGTCTTCTAACCCATAGGCCGCTGGTACACCGTTCGACAGTCCGAAATAGCACCCGTGGTTCACTCACTCTCCTTTTGTGGCGCGTCTTCAGCAGTGCGCTTGCTTGAGTCGGTAGACACATCGACATCGAAGTGACTCATCGGTGTGCCTTCGTTTCCTTCCTCGGCTTGCTCGACTTCAAAATATTTTGAAGTCCACTTCGGCTCGTCTCTGACCAGCCTCCACCAACGTTTCCAAGTGAATGGAGCTTTTTCCTTCTTCTCGTACTGTTCCTCGGCCAATCCCGTGATTTCATCGGAACGGCCGCTCTTGTGATCCCTCATCGCCCGTGTGTAAATCCCATGGAAATTCGTCACTTTCGGATTGACTTGGCCCTAGTGGTCTTTACACTGCTTCAATGTCCTTATAGGATCATCCGGTCCACGCGAACCAACAACTTCGTCAGCGATGGCCCCCCAATACTTCATTAAAAAGATAATTTTTTATCATTTTAAAATTCAAATGTTATGGAACTTGAGTTTAATCAAATTTACCATGATTTAATTGACTATAAACATTATGAATTAATGCACTTAAGAATTCACACACACTCACTCGTAGTCACACTTTTTCGTTAAAGCCATTCTCATATCATTCATGTGTGTTATGATGATTCTATTTTCTTTCACCAAATTTTTTAGCTGGCAACTGATTTTCAAGTTGACCACGATAAATAGTCTGTTTATTAGTTACAACCTTGGAAAAACGATACGATTACCCACTGCCAACGACCAATCCGTATACAATCATATATAATTAACAATCATATAGGGTGAAAGTGAGCTTAGAGCATCCACACTCATCTCGTCGGCTGCCGGCGAGATGGCGCCGGCGAGATGGAATAAAATACTAGAATTAAATCATCTCGCCAGCTCCCCGCCAGCGAGCTCTACAGTGGGCTGGCGAGGAGGCGCCGGCGAGATGCAAAGAATTTTAGGTTTTAATGTTTTTTTATTTAAAAAACCAGATTTTGAATAAAATACAAAACATCGATAAATAAAAACCCGATAACATAAAAGGATAGAGGTACTCATTAAGAAACCAAAACAAAGGAAAATAAAAACCAAGCAACGTAATACAAAGGAAACTACACCAACTAAAACATCTACGCGTCTCCAAATTTATTCCAGAGATGTTCGACAAGATCGTCCTTCAAACGGAAATGCATACGTTCACTTTGCATCCTCTCAGTGTTTCCAAGTATGACATTGGTCGGGACGAAGCCTCCTCGTGAAATATGTGGTTGACTTGTACTACCTTCTTCTGTTTGTTCACGATACCCGTCGTACGTATGACGTTCAGCCTCAACTATCATATTGTGCAGTATAATGCACGCATTCATGACCAAACCGATCGACTTGGGAGCCCACAAGCGGGTCGGTTGTTTGATAATGTGAAACCGAGCTTGTAGTACGCCGAAAGCTCGTTCCACATCCTTCCTGCACGCTTCTTGGATTTCAGCGTACTTCTTCTGCTTCGGCGTTGATGGTAACAAAATTGTTTTTACGAACACTGGCCACGAAGGGTAAATACCGTCAGCAAGATAATAAGGAAGTGTGTAATCATTACCATTTATCGTGTAAGCAACCGGTGGTTGCCAACCGTTGATAACGTCCGCGAACAGCTTCGAATGATTGAGGACCGTCAAATCGTTGTTCGACCCCGCCATGCCGAAGAAAGAGTACCAAATCCATAAGTCACGAGTTGCAACCGCCTCAAGGACAACGATTGGTCGATTACCGTGGTCCCTTCGGGAATGTGACCCTCGAAGGGCCTTTGGACAGTTCTTCCATTCCCAGTGCATGCAGTCAAGACTTCCAAGCATGCCCGGGAATCCGCGCGCTTCATTAACCGCCAAAATGTGGTCCATATCAGATTGTGTAGGCTTCCGCCGGTATGTAGCACCAAAGACTTTATGCAGTGCACTGCAAAATGTGCGCAAACATTCCAAAGCTGTTGTTTCCCCTATCTTCACATACTCGTCCAACGCATCAGCTGCAATTCCGTAACATAATTGCCTAATGGCGGCAATACATTTCTGGTAAGGAGATAATGAAACTTGACCCAATGCATCAAAGGATACCTTGAAGTAATCGTCGTGCTGCTCCAATGCATGAACGATACGGAGGAACACCGACTTTGGCATTCTAAACCGACGCCGAAACTGCACCTCGGTGTACACAGGGTTGGTGTTGAAGTAGTCATTCATTAACCGTTCGTTTGCGGCTACCCGGTCACGTCGAATGTATTTGCGCTTCTTTGGTGGAGAATCCACCAAAGCGTCGGCCAACATCTCCTCGGTTGACATACAGTCTTCGAGCATGTCATTCAACATAGAATCGAATTCTATATCCTCGGGATCGAATTCCATGATGACGGACAAACAAGGATGACTGTCGGGACGATTCTAAGATGAGAAGGATGAATAGTAGAGAGTGTGTGCATTTTTAGTTTGTGAGGGTGGGTTTATATAAGGTTTTGGTTAGGTTTATTATAAATGTTGTAGTTATGGTGAGCGACGATCAAGGTTATTCGATTGGACGTACAGATAT
This sequence comes from Erodium maritimum, assembly GCA_963921825.1. Taxonomy (NCBI): domain Eukaryota; kingdom Viridiplantae; phylum Streptophyta; class Magnoliopsida; order Geraniales; family Geraniaceae; genus Erodium; species Erodium maritimum. Next base: position 117,757,680 of record OY997588.1, read on the forward strand.
TTGTTGGATAATATAGGTGATGTTAAATTTTCAAAACAAATAGCATTAAAACCAAGCCTTTTTTTATTGGACAAAAAAGATATATAAAATCTTCCTCTCATCTCGCCGGCGTGAACTGCCAGCGAGAAGCACGTCGCCAGCGGTCCTCGCCAGCGCTGATCTCGCCTGCTCCTCGCCGGCTCCCCGCCTCCTCCTCGCCGGCGAAGACATCTCGTCAGCTGCTCCTCGCCCACCACTATGGGTGCTCTTAGACAGATATTAACAAACTAATCTCAACAAACAAACAAAATTAAACTCTGTACTAAAGTTCAGACTATTCTAAATCAAAAGGCACAAACTTGAGGATTCAGATATATGTAGACTTTTCTGTTTTCCCAATTCGTCAGAGAAACTCTGAGCCCGAGATGAGCTTGGTTTCGCCATTGACAATCTCGCAGCACGCGACGATCCTACGGTCCACACGGGCTCAGATATTGTGCTATACTCGTATGCGTATACGTTGGAGCTCTATGATGTCAGCACGGTACCCACCTACCAACCGGTCAATTTCTTCATCTCCCTCGGAAGATGCCATTTTTATTGCCCTGCATGTGCTTTGATTTTTCTGTTTCGTTCCCGATTGATTGAGAAAACGACGTGCTGAAGAAGGGGAAAATGGGATTGCTGACAGGACTGAGGGAGCTGAGGCCCCTTGTTCACCTTCTGTTGCCGCTCTCTGTTCACTGGATCGCCGAGGCGATGACCGTCTCGGTCCTTGTTGATGTCATAGCCGATGCTCTCTGTCCCGGAGACTCTACTTGCTCCCAGGCCATTTATGTTGCAGGAATTCACCAAACGGTTGGTAATTGTTGAACCCATTTGGTTGGGGAAGGGCTAGAACTGTGGGATAGGAAATGGGTTTTTGAAAATTTGGGATTTTCAGATTATTTTATCATCTGGGTGTTGGGAAATGAAGATACCCACTTGCATTGGTTTGTGAATTTGAATTGGATGCATTAGGAGACCAACTCAACTAAAATCTAGCTATATTCTAACACACGCCTTTACAAATCCATTTACGGGTTTGGAGGTAAATTATTTAGAAGAGAGAGATGAGCCTGTTGAGAATAGTGATAAGGGCTAGCCCGGGCAAATTTGATAAATAGAGAATAAATTAGAACTTTTGTAGAGAGTGAGGTTTGATCCCGGGTCCGTGAGGTGCCAAGCTCTGATACCATATTAGAGAGCCAACCCAACTAAAAGCTCAAACGGATAGTTGAAGGTCCAATTATAGTTATATTTTAATAGGATGCGGTAAATTCACCATTTTCTTGATTTTTGGACATTAGAGGTATAAAAAAAATAGTTTTTTTTTCTTCTTTCCTTTGTTCCCTCAGTCATCTAGGCAACAAGAAAGAACGTTGTAATTGCAAAAGTGATTAACAATTTATTTCAGACAAAGCTGAAGTTATATAAGGCTTAGTTTTGGGGGATATGCAGTGTTCTTGGGAAACTGTCAAAAAGGAATATTCCAAGTTGTGTTCTACTGACTTTTCTCAGACCTAATCATTTTGCATATTTCCATTAAAAAAATCTTTAAGCTGTCTCCTTCAAAGTGACAGTACAAAATATATTAAGACCAGACCACTCTTTTCTTGCTGCCAACATTTGTTTTAGTTTGTATTCGTGTTTTGATTTGGTTTTGAACTTTAGTACTTCATCTCCTATTTCATACGTTTTTGTGCATAAGTATGGCACCTGCATGTTTGGGATCATAAGTTTGGACAATTTTCTATTGTTGATCCGGTCCCATTATTTTCTTATAATTCTTATAACTTGTCATTTTAGTAGTTTCTTCCTAATGACTTGTGTTCACAAATAAAATATTGCGTCCATTTGGAAGCTAATATTTGTAATCTGAGGAATCTCCACTAAAAGATTGCTAGATATCCCAATATTTATAATCTTAATTGATGACTTTATGCATAATGGTCAGATTGATTCCAAAACTTTTCATCGTTGTTCGTAGATGTATGCTCGACAGGTGTCTGATGCTTTTGACACATTAACTTATAGATTCCTGGATTAGAGGGACACTGAACATGGCGAATATCTTATTTTTCAATGAGTAAGATAAACATGTTACATAGAGTTTTTGGGTTCCATTCAACTTAAGTATAATAATGAATTTGATTCCAAAATAGTGGAGGATAGTTACTTGGAGAAAATATATATTTACTTTCCAAGTGCAAGTGTGGATCCATAGATGCCATATCTATGGTCAAATTAACTTTCTTTTAGTTCATATCTGTTGTCTAGTTACTTGGCTTTTTTTATAGCTAAAATGTGGGACAAGGAACAATAAGTGCACCCATGTAGCCAAACTTGCTCTTCACCCATGTCCCTCTCCCTTGAGAGAAGGAAAGAAAAATAAAGGTGCTCCAGGTCCCACCCCCTTTCCTTTTTCATTTTTTTTCATATGGGGATTCATATTTAATTTCATCTAAATGGTTGGCTTATAATTAAGGTAGAGAGATGCAAAACTGTCAAATGCTGACTTCTCACTTGATCTTTTAATTTAACCTCTTCTGTTGGACCGCCATGCATGATTACATGCTATATATGTCTTCATGTAGTTAATTTAAAGAATATATCCTTAAAGAAAGCCCATGGAAGACAAGTTTTGTGTGCAAACATCGAGTTATAATATCATAAAAAGAGGGAAGGAATTGAAAAATCAAAAGGAGATTCATGTAATTAATTTGTTTCTTGCTGCAAGTTGAACCTATAGAAAATGTACACTCACATATATATATATATATATAGATATATATATACCTATGCCAGTAAGGTTCTTTTGAGGTAGTGAGATTATCTGTCTATTAAGAATGTGTAGGGTATGGAAGATTAGAATGTGTGTACAACTTTCGGCAACAAACTTCTAGAATCAATAAGCTGTCTTTCTGTGATGTATTTTTGTTAGTTTACCCGAGCCAAGAATGATGAACTTTTCCACTTACTTTTCTTTTTGCAGGTTGTTGGAATTTTCAAAATGGTTGTGCTTCCAATTTTGGGTCAGCTTGCAGATGAGTATGGGCGCAAACCCTTACTAATGCTTACTGTATCTACATCCATATTCCCTTTCGGTATGTTATACATATCTTTTAGGGTTTCAAATATATTTATGTAATTGCCGTTAGGAAAATAATTTTCCTTCATGCATGTGGTTACAAAGGGATCCCAGCCAAATATCTTTCATGGCCTGTGGATACTGTACGGTAGGCCCTTCACAACTCTTCGCTTGATCTGAAGTCTGAAAACATGTGACATTTCTCTACCCAATCTTATTCTCAGTTATTAATGATTTCTGAATGAGTATGACAAGGAAATAGATAAAACAGTTTCTATCGAATGCATCCTATTACAAATATATAGCCATGACTCGATGAATATGATGTTCTGCTGTAAACTCTAACTGGTGTCTTATTTCAGCTATACTTGCCTGGAACGAGTCTAAGGATGCTGTGTATGCATATTATGTTCTTCGGACAATTTCGTATATCCTAAGCCAAGGCAGTATCTTCTGCATTGCAGTTGCTTATGCGGTAAGACTTAAGAGTTATCACTTGATGTAAATGCTGGATAAAGAATATTAGGATTCACCACAAGTTCCTCGATTTTAATAGGCAGATTTTATCCCGGAGAGTAAAAGGGCTGCAACATTTAGTTGGATTACGGGCATCTTTTCTGCCTCTCATGTATTGGGAAATTTACTGGCCCGATTTCTTCCAGAGAAGTACATTTTTGATGTAAGTTGGTGCTGTGACTTCATCGATTCATCCTCTTCAGTTGTTTCTGATATGTTTTTTGTCCTGCTAACCCTTCACTTCTGAAACTTGTCATTCTCTTTTCTTCTTAAAGGTTTCAATTGCTCTCTTGATTTTTTGCCCACTTTATATGAAATTCTTCATGGCCGAGACAATTCAAGGGTCCCGAAGGCAGGAACAAGACTTAGCTGGCATGACTAAGACACTTAATGTTGTCACTAAAAGATGCAAATCAATGAAAGACGCTGCCACAATAGTTCTTAACAGGTACTTTACTGAATAAATATGTACACTAAAAATGATCTTGTATGCGTGTGTTTTGTGGATCTCATTTATGTTAGTACTTCACTCCAATCTTATTCTTTTTCTCTTTGCCATAAAAATATTTCTGCAGAAAATTCTGTCTATACTGTGATACAGTGATCTAAAGAACAATGTTTTATGTTTCAGTCCAACACTCAGGGGGATTTCTGTTGTTTCCTTTTTCTATGAGTTGGGAATGTCTGGAATTAGCACAGTCTTACTGGTATGGCCTAATTGATCTAACACTAAGCCAAGTTTCTTTTTATATCGATGCTACAAGGCAAAGGACAAGGATAACATTTGTGAGCCTGAGGATGCTGAACTTTACAATCACGTGATTACTTTGTGCAGTACTATTTGAAGGCAGCTTTTGGTTTCGACAAAAATCAATTTTCAGAAATTCTAATGATGGTGGGAATAGGTTCTATTGCTTCTCAGGTATGATTTTCTTCCTCTTCTTGAGCTTATTCTTACCATTACTGACTTGAAAAGTACTATCAACATATCCTCAATCTTAGGTTCTGTTTGAGTCATATAGTGATGATGTTCAGGTTGTAATTTCCAATTTAACTAAGCATATTATTTTATTCTACAAAATCATTTCCTGGCCTTGGTATGTTGTAATCTTGGGGTTGTTTGATATAGATGTTGGCGCTTCCTCTAATAAATCCATTAGTTGGAGAGAAGGTGATACTCTGTGTAGCCTTACTCGCATCTATAGCATATGTGAGTTTCCTTCTCTTCCCTCTCAAAGACTCATTTCTCAATCCCAAGAAGAATGAAAAATAAGAAAATTGACGTGCTTCTTCCTTTTCAGGCGTTGCTTTATGGATTGGCATGGGCATCTTGGGTATGCAATTAAAATATGATTGTAGCTCATTATCTTGAGATTTTGCTTTGTTTCTTAGTACTATTGATAATGTATAACAATGAAGTAATCTGTTCAAAAAAGTTTATCTGGATGCAACCTTAATAATGGGAAATACTGTCTGAACTCAGGTACCGTACTTAAGTGCCTCATTTGGAGTCATCTATGTGCTAGTGAAACCTTCTGTAAGTGCTCCCTACAAAAAAATCTTCCGTCTCTCTGAAATGATGACATGAATGGTTAAATTCAGCAAGCTATTATTCATATGCAGACATTTGCTATCATTTCAAAAGCCTCGAGCTCATCCGATCAAGGAAAAGCCCAAGGATTCATTGCTGGTGTGGAGGCAATAGCAAGCTTGTTATCCCCAATTGCTATGAGTCCATTGACCTGTGAGTTTGACCGATTCATGTCTTTAATCAGCATTCATTAGAGGCCACTCCAATAGTACTTAATTACTGCGTTGCTGAGTCTGAATTTTTGTGCGTGGGTGCTTCAGCATGGTTCCTATCAAGCAATGCTCCTTTCAACTGCATGGGTTTCAGCATAGTATGTGCATCCATATGCATGGTACGCTTTTTAAGCTCTTGTGTCCTCCTTTTCTTCCTCATAGGCTTGACAGCTTTACTGGAAAAATCTTGGTTTCATCAGGTGGTTGCTCTGTATTATGCATGCCTGCTAAAATCAGAAGACCATGATCTTGAAGCTGAGAATGACCCAGAAAACATCCAAAGGCCGCTTCTATGAAATGGTCAGTGACTGTATAGCCAGAGCAAGTAGAGAGCATGCCAAAAGTTCTTTTAGGCGGGCGAAGTGTATATAGTCAGCAGCATTGTTGTACTAGTTCATCATGTCAGTGTATGTATATATATGTATTGACTCTATTCAAAATTCCAATAAATTTCGTGCTTCTTCCCTTATCTTAAACATTGCTTTTGTTTCCAAGTGGTTTTGAATTCGAGTTATTGCACTATGCTCATCTCTTCACACACTACTGTTTTTTTACTCCTCCGTATGTTAAAATAGAGTTGAGTGTATCAGTGTTAGGTTAGATTTGTAGGTGAGAATAGTGTCTAATATGTATATTTTGAGTTTCTCTTTGGCTTGCAACTCCTTATGAGGCATGGGCAGAGATGGAGAGATAATTACTCTTTTTGTAGGTCCCGTCTCCCCAACAGTACATACCTTGTAGTTGTAGATCCATGATCTCACCACCAACCAGTCAACTTGTTCAGGATATGCTATTCTCTTGCTCTCTCCCTGTACACATGCTTTTTTTTCCTTATGTTTTGCCCTAATAGGTGGTAAAGGAGGAGCTGAAGAAGAAAATGGGGTTGATGACAGGACTAATGGAGCTGAGGCCTCTTCTTCACCTGTTGTTTCCGCTCTCTGTTCACTGGCTGGCAGAGGAGATGACCGTCTCTGTTCTTGTAGACGTCACCACTGATGCTCTGTGTCCCGGAGAGTCCACTTGCTCCCAGACCATTTATGTTGCCGGGGTTCAGCAAACGGTCTGTACTTTTACTCTCTTTCTCCATCTCCTTATAGCTAATGAATTCAAGAAATCATTTTCTTGATTTCTGGACACTAGAGGATTAGAGTTTTCTTAGGCATTCTCATCATCCAGCTCAGCCTTTACCTCTTCACCGTCCTCCACCAGACTTTTTTGCTTTTGCCATAGCAGGTGCACATTAGCTATGAAGAGCTAACCTGCGTCGGGAACAAAAATCCTTCAGTACATGAGATAATCTTTGTCCGCCAGACATGGAAGATTAAAGTTTAGGTTTACAACTTCCACCAAGGAAATAGAATTGATGTCGATATCTTGTGATTCTGATATATTTTTCTTGGGATAATTGTCCAAAACTACCCTAAAGTTTCGTCCACAAACGAGTTGATGCACAAAGTTTCGTCCACGCTGTGTGGCTACCCTGAAGTTTTGTCCACAACTTTTTTAGTTTTGACGTAACAGGGATGTTCAGAATGATGGTCTGGGGCCTCTGGGCAGTGCTTCCCGGATTGAATAGAAGCGTGGACAAAACTTCAATGCACCTACAAAAGCGTGGGCAAAACTTCAATGCACCCACAAAAGCGTGGACAAAACTTCAGGGTACCCATACAGCGTGGACAAAACTTTGTGCATGAACTCATTTGTGGACGAAACTTTAGGGTAGTTTTGGACAATTATCCCATTTTTCTTTGCTTTCCTAAGTGAATGCTGAGGAACTTGTCTGCTTTCTGAAGGTTGTTGGGATTTTCAAGATGTTTGTTCTTCCACTTCTGGGTCAGCTTGCAGACGAGTATGGGCGTAAACCCTTATTAATTCTTACCATATCTACAGCAATAATCCCTTTTGGTATGTTATTTAGTACTATCTGGTATTCAAGTAAGCATACCCGTTATTATTGCTACACATAATGGTTGATTTGAATTTAGTATTTCTAAATTAAACACGTGCAATTAATTTCAGCTGTACTAGCCTGGAATCAGTCTAAGGAAGCTGTATATGTGTATTATGTGCTTCGTACAATTTCCAATATCATAAGCCAAGGCAGTGTCTTCTACATTGCAGTTGTTTATGCAGTAAGAGTTAATCACTTGACTGCGTAACTGGTTGGTGGATAAGGGTTCACCACAAGTAACAAGTTCCTTGATTGTGATAGTCAGATTTCATTGCGGAGAGTAAGAGGGCTGCAGCATTTAGTTGGATCACTGGCCTCTATTCTGTCTCCTATGTCTTGGGAAATGTACTGGCCCGCTTTCTTCCTGACAAGTCCATTTTTTATGTAAGTTGGCGCTCGTTCAGTTGCTTCTGCTGCATCCTTTTCTGCTAAAACTCTTTTCCTTTTTTAAGGTTGTCCTAGTTCTCTTGATCTTTTGTCCGCTTTATATGCAATTCTTCATGGCTGAGACAGTTGAACTGGCCCCGACTTCAACACAAGACCAAGATTCAGCTTGCTTGACTAAGATACTTAATGTTGTCACTAAGAGATGCAAATCAATGAAAGATGCTGCAACTGTAGTTTTTAGCAGGTACTTTTAACGCGATGTCTGTTTACTTTCAATGCAACACAGTGATAGTGTAGATAAAAGTTCCATCTTATGTGTTTCAGTCGAACACTGAGGGGCATATCTGTTGTAACATTCTTCTATGAACTGGGAATGTCTGGAATTAGCACTGTCTTGCTGGTATGCTCTCAAATTACATACCGTCTTACTCCTTCTATGAACTGGTTTAATGAAGCCAAGTTTCTTGAACCGAGGATGTTTAAGTCGAACTTACATAATCATGTGACTACTTGTGCAGTATTATCTCAAGGCAGTTTTTGGTTTCAGTAAGGATCAGTTTTCAGAAATTTTAACTGTGGTAGGAGTTGGTTCTATCTTTTCTCAGGTATGCTTTTGCTTGTCATTCTAATTCTGATACTTGATCTGTTAACATGGTTGGGTGATATGTTGTAATCTTATTATACCTGCTTACTTCAGATACTGGTGCTTCCTCTGATAAATCCATTGGTGGGAGAGAAGGTGATACTGTGTGTAGCCTTGCTCGCATCTATAGCCTATGTGAGTTAACCCTCTTCAAAACGAAAATCAGATTCAGGAGTTGATAAAAAAAATTGAGGTGCTTTCTCCTTTTTCAGGCATTGTTGTACGGTTTGGCGTGGGCGTCTTGGGTATGTAGTTAAATATGATTGATGTCATTAGATAATGCCAGAGTCCAGCATCTTCACTCCATAAGTATGTTCACTCAGGTACCCTACTTAAGCGCCTCATTGGGAGCCATCTATGTCCTGGTGAAACCTTCTGTAAGTGCTGCACTCTACAATTCTCTGACATTACTTACTGTATTACAGTATTACTCCTCATTTGGTTTCTCGGCATGCAGACTTATGCCATTATTTCAAAAGCATCAAGCTCCAATGATCAGGTTGGCTTCTTTTGCTCTCTCTATGAAAATGGGGCTCAAGATTTTTTCTTCAACTGTATGATATTGACAAAACTTGCAACTTCATGTTATGTTATATCCATGCCCCTTAGTTCTATCATGCTTTCCCAATCTCCAGCCTTACTTGTTTGTGCATGTCACAGGGAAAGGCACAAGGATTCATTGCTGGCGTGGAGGCTGTAGCAAGTTTGTTATCCCCGATCGCTATGAGCCCATTGACTTGTGAGTTTGACTATGATTATTTATGTCTCTCACTTTGATCTCAATGACAACCACTCCAATAGTACATAATTACTGTATTGAATGTTTTGTTGGGTGTTTCAGCATGGTTCTTATCTGGCAATGCTCCTTTTAACTGCAAAGGTTTCAGCATAATGTGTGCATCTATATGCATGGTAAGCTCCTAATTACCTATTTCCTCCTTGTTTTCACCCTCATAGGTCTCGGCTGCTTAACCCAAACTAACCCGATTCGCTCAGGTCGTTGCCTTATGCAACGCTTGCCTACTAAAACCAGAGGAAGACCATGATCACGACGCCCAGGATGACTTGGAAAACCTCCAAGAGCTGCTTCTATGTGATGACCCATGACTATATGAGCAGGTGATGCCAGTATAAAAGTCTGTCACCACACTTCTCTGAGGCGGATAATGAATATATATACTCAGCAGAATAGTTGTTTATAGATCATTATGTGAGTGTAAACATGTATTAGTTCTGTTCAATTTTCCTAGTAAAAAGAGTTGTCATTGTTAGATGATGTATATCGTGAGAAATAGGTTAAGACTTGAGAGTCTCTTAACTTCAAATGTGAGGGTTATGGTGTATAGCTGTACTATTGGGTTGAATTAAGAGAACAAGAGTTGAGAGTTTGAGAGATTGAAGAACGACGATTAAAGAATAACATTTCAAAGATTATATCAGTAATGTGTATATACTCTTTGTTGAATATTATCAATCAAAGTACTTGTTTTCCTTGTTTTTGTCTGTTTTCACTATGAACAACTAAACCTTAGTAATATAGTGGTACCCGGGATTTGAGATTTAATTTTAATGTATTGAATGCTCATAATTCTGAATGTCGAACTAAAATAGGGTTTATGGTTGATATGTCTTTAATGCGTTATCTCCCGTATAGATTAGGCAATTAAATTGAATTAATGTCTAATACTTAAAAGATAAAAATCATGATTAAACTACAGTCAATCATAATTTAGATTTAAACCCTAAATAGAAATACAATAGTCATAGACCATACATTAAAAGCTATATGTTAGGAAAGAACATGATGCTTTAGGTCTTCTTATATTTAGAGCCAAAAGAACTAGAAGGTTACATTTCATTAGGGTCTTAAGATATCGAAAAGAGTTAGGATTAGATTTGAGATAATTCGTTTCCCCTTGAGTAGTCAACATCAAAATGATTAGCCGTGTTCAATTCTTTTGAGTGTTTGTTTACACATCAATTTACAAAACTAAAACTATTTTAAAAAGAAGTAGCTTAATAACGAATTTGATAGTGAATGGTTGTTTTGTGCTCTCTTGAGTACGATAACTAGAACTTAAATTCCAAAATATTATTTGATGATCGGTACGCTTGTTGTGCCTTTTTTGTGGTAAAACTGTAGGGAGTCAAGTTAAAAAAATCTCGTTAGTTAATTAATAATGAGTAGTGTAATAATGATCGTTCACGGTGTAATGGAGTTGTGGTGTCGTCCCGCTACCGCGTGGCGGACTAAAGATGAAGCGTTCAGTTGGTTGATGAATTGTTAGACCCCGACATATCACACGTGTCGAAACCAGGTGTTTGGGCCCGTAAACGCTTCAAGCATGACAACTGGGCAAGAATGATCTACACACTCGTATTGTCCTTACAATGCAACAAGACAATTTGTCACGCCCCAAATCCGGGTTTGACCGGACTCGAGACGTGAACTAAATTATTAAGTAAATAAAGCGGAAATACTAAAACAACCTTTCATAAATTCGAATAAAAAGAGTCAGCAGCTCTTAAATAAATCGTAAAGACATTTTTTGGTTCAAAACACGGTACGTCACTAGACAACTAGCCTAGGACCATCGTTAGCTCCCAATCATCGAGCATCCAGCTAGTACACCTCCCGCTCAAACCTGAAATATAACAAGGTAAGGGGTGAGCTTTCGCTCAGTAGGAAAAGTAGTTAAAGTAATGAACATCGGCTCACCACCACGAGTAATCGTCCAATTAAGGCATACTAGTACAACATATCTAACTGCCGACACGGGGTTCATAGCCAAACTTACAACACGCTTAACGACCACTTACACAGGTAAAATCTTAACCGAACAACAACGTATCACACATGAAACAACCAACGAACATCTTGTACCGCAGTTCCCGAATTACCAATAGAACATCCCCTAAAGTTATCGTATCATCTCGAATAGCCCCTCGGTCCAGAGGAGACACATGCATCGGGCGACCGGAAACGTTCCCTAAAAACGCACCTCAACGGAGGACCCGGAAATGTTCCCAAAGGATCATAGATCATCGGGGTGGAACACAACCCGTAGACTCAATCACAACCCGTAAGTCCCATGCTACCCGTTATCCCAGCACGACCCTCAGGCACAATCACAAATTCTAGTACAACCATTTTTAACGGAGCTCGTACCCACAATCCTCAACTCAAGACCAAACCACACTTAAAACAAAGCACACAACCAGTCAACAAGCATAGAGCACACATCAGAACAAACGCATATCCCGTACAACAGTTTCCAACACCACCGAATGCACCCAGCCATTTATGTCATACCGTAACACGAAGCCTCGGTCCCGACACCTTCCCGTCACGTAGAATCAGGGTAACATCCAATACCAGAAATCCCTCAGTCGGACGTCTTCCTGTCACGTAGAATCAGGGCCATATTCTTCCCGTCACAGAGACTCGGGTATCAAACATGCCATCCTTGGCCTCAATACACTACACCGGAACTATCCCACGATGCAAGTATCACTACGGTTACGTCTTTTCTTGGAACACACAACACGGATAAAACATACAGCACAAAGCCCAAGCTAGTCTCGGTATACCGACCGGACCATCATAACATAACACATAGCCGATCTATGACTCACCGGGTCATATCACAAACAAGGGTTCACATTACAGCAAACATGGCACACATGCCCACACACAGTCACAATCATGCAACACCGAGCAACGATCTTATTAAACTCTAGGCACACTCAAACCGTCACGTACTTACCATCACTTACCGACCCCACGCTCAACGTGGTAACCCCACTGACTTGACCGGTATCAAAACCCCAACCGTCCCACAGTTCAACATATCAATTAAATAGGACATAACCACACATGTCATCAACATGCATAACTAATTCAATCCTACTCGTTTCATGTTCGTTATTTATTATCCGTTCAAACAACACAAAGCACACTAACAGAAGCACACATCAAACAATCCTACAGCACGACATGGCCCGAATCTACCAGCACGGCAATACCCAAGACAGAAAACGTAAATGTTCACAGTTCAACGTCTACGCTAGTTATCCGCATCCTACATGCCAAGCTATAGTCTTTCCGGTTTTATTATTAACCCTAATCATGCACACTAGTAACTTTCCGTAATCAAAGCGGTATCCGCTACTTTCCCTACCTCAACCGGAGAACAACCGCTACGTCTCCTAACTGCTGAAGTCTTGGCTTGCTACCTCCGGTCTTCTCTTCGGTCAAAGCCGGAACTCTAATTCAAAACGAAAGCCACACTCAACAACGGTTTCAAAGATAAATTAAAAGTGACGATGGTTTCAATTTAAGTTCAACCATTTCCTCTTAAACTCGAGCGGGCTAAAAGCAGGATCACGACGAATCGGGTTTGAGCACCCGAGCACCGAAACCAGTGCACGTTTCGCGATGAACGGTTCCAATGCACAGATTTCGATGCATGTGTTTCGTGGCACGAGTCCCGAGGTTGTTTCGTTGTTCCACTTTTATCCCGTTCAAGGTCCGATTTAACGTTCGTTTTAGTCGATCCACGCTTTCTAAAACCCGATCACAGATTTGTTTATTCACATTTCAATTTACTAGTCCTTTTCAAAACACCCGTTTTCGTTTAAATCTGATTTTAACACTTTTTAATTTAAAACCGTTTTGATTTTCAAATCCTTTCTCGTTAAAACTTCTTTTGGTTCTCAAATCCTTCTTTTCTGATAAAACCGATCTTTTCTGATCTTTTCGAAACTCAAGGAACAAATTCAAATCTAATTTGATTTGTTCGGCACCAGCAAAAACTGCTTTAACAAAAAAAACCAGATCCAAAAGGTTTCGGTAAAGAAGTGCCCAGATCCACAAAGAAAGAGAGAAAATAAAACGAGAAGTGTTTGGACTTTAGCCCGGCCAGTCACCGGCGGAAACACCACCGGCGACTAAAGACCCCACAGGTTCGAGCTTCTCACCGTGGAAACACGGCGGCACGGCTGGACAGACGGGTGGGCAGTGGTGCGGTCGGAGAACGGAGCTGGACGAGACGAGGGGGAGGTGATGGTCGGAGATGAAGGAACTCGGACGAACACGTCGGCGACGGTCTTGGGCTGAACGGACGAGATGGAGGAAGGGAGAGAGACGGCGTTGAAGAAGAGAGAGGTCGGGAGACGAAGTGAAGTGGTGGCGGACTAGACGGGGAGGGAGAAGTTGGGGTCGGAGAGGGTTGACGGCGGCGAGAGGCGAGGGGGAGAGTAGAGAGAGAGTCGGCCAAGTGGAAAAAGGAGAGGGAGGAGGAATGAGGTGAAACCCTAAAATTTAGCCTTATAAAGGCGGGCCTTTCTTAAACGGGCCTCAGACAGGAGTTTTGGGCTTCTCGGTCCAACTGCCAAAACAGTTGGGTCAGGCCTGGCCTGGCTTGCGAGTCTGGCCGGTCTAAGAGCAAGGACAACGGGTCGCGCCCGCTCCCTGCCCCACGCGCGCCGGGAACGTTCCCCGCTGGCCGGTCCGCTGCAGACGCGAAAAATCGCGGTCCCGCTCCCGCTCCCGCTCTCCCGCTCCCGCTCCGCGATGCCTGGCCGAGCGCGTTGGACGCGCCCTCGCGCCCTGGCCTGCGTTGGCAGCTCGTGGTGGCGCCACGTGTCCCGACCGTTGGCTCCAACGACTATTTTTTTTTTAATTCAAAAATCAGATAAAATTATCCCTATAAATACCCAACCCCATTTCTCATTTTTGTCACACCATTCTCTATTTTCACTCTTTCATTCTCACTTCCTACTCGTTATTTTCGAAAATGTTCGACGACGAGGTTATGTCCGACGCTGAGGAGATGACGTACGAGGAGTTGGCTCCCCGGATGCCAACGCATGCGGAGATGGCAGCCCAACTGCCGACGTATGAGGAGATGAGGGCCCAAATGCAGCCAGCTGTGCGACGTTTCCGGCGGATGATGGAGAGGCAAATGCAGGCAGTAATGCCAAGGGTCCAGAGGGCCATGCGTGGGGAACCAATGCGCCGAGAGATTAACAGAAATAGTGCGGAAGCCCACATGCAGTTGATGGTGGACTATTTTGTCGAACAACCCCTTTATGGCCCTGAAATGTTCAGGCGTCGGTTCCGTATGTGCAGACCACTTTTCCAACGGATTATGGACGCGGTGAAGGCTCACGACCCTTACTTCATTGGATGGAGGCCCGACGCTGCCTCACGGCCGGGCTTATCAACGGAGCAGAAGTGCACCGCCGCTATACGGATTCTTGCGTATGGGTCCTCGGCCGATTCATTGGACGAAACTCTGCGCATTGGGGTAAGCACCATACTTGAATGTTTACGTAAGTTTTGCAAGGCCGTCATTCAGGTATTCGGAGCCGAGTACGAGCGTACACCCACAACGGCTGACATGGACCGCTTACTCCGAGAAGGGTATGGTCGAGGGTTTCCCGGAATGGCGGGGAGTCTTGACTGTATGCATTGGAAGTGGAAGAACTGCCCAACCGAATCACAGGGAGCCCATGGACGGCGAAGCCACCACGGGGAGAAGACGATTATGCTTGAAGCTGTAGCGTCCCGTGATTTATGGATTTGGCATGTATTTTTCAGGATGGCTGGATCGAACAACGACATCAACGTCCTCAACCACAGCCACTTATTCCAAGACGCTTACTACGGCCAAGAACTTGCTGTTGAGTACGAGATCAACGACCATCGGTACGATCGACCTTATTACTTGGTGGACGGCATTTACCCAGCATGGGCACGGTTCGTGAAGACTATTCGGCATCCCTACGAGCCCAAAGAGAAGTTGTTTGCTAGATGCCAAGAAGGTGCTCGGAAAGATATTGAAAGGGCTTTTGGAGTACTTCAAGCAAGGTGGCACATCATCTCCCGTCCCGCTCGTAGTTGGAGCAAACACACTTTGGCTGATATCATGCACACTTGCATAATTCTACACAACATGATTGTAGAGGATGAGCGCGAGCGGTACGAGTATGGGGAGGAGGAGTTGTGGACGCAACCTCCAGAAATGCCGAATTGGACACCACCGGAACGATGGCACCACGGACCAGGGCCATTGCCATACCAGCTACGAGTGGATGCTCAACAAAGTGTCATAAATCCTGAGATCCACCATCAACTCCAACAAGATCTTATGGAGCACTTATGGGATCGCTTTGGAGCTGGTTTCCATGACGACGACGAGTAGTCGTTTGTGCTCTTGTGCTCTTGGAGCTGGTTTGTTTTGGGTTGTATGAAAAGGGGTTGAATAAAATTAGAAGTTCATTTATATTCGTGTTGAATTTATTTATTAATTATTGATTGTCCTTAATTATTTATTTCCAAAATTGTTTAAATTATAAACAATTTAAACGGTTTCTGATAACGAATTAAATAAAACAGGAAAATAACAAATAATAATCCAGTCAGCACTGTTCTGCACTCCCAGGACCTCAAGGTTCTTTCTGTTGCAAAACACCAACTTTTCTGCACTCCCACTCCCTGACTTTTGTCCAGTCAGCACAAGGTCTGCACTCCCACTCCCTGACCAAGGTCCTTTCTGTTGTACATGCTCTAATTAGCCCTTCCTCTTTTTTTTCTTTTTTTTTTTAAATGATTTTTTTCTTTCAAACGGATTACAAGTTAAATCGAATTTTAATCTCATCGTTACCAAAAGCCGACCCAAAACTCAATCCCGACGTTCCGATTGAATAAAATTAAATAATTTAAACCTTTTTACCGAAGCGGTCTTCACACAATTCTTCTAAACCCAATGCATGCAATCCATACTCTAAATGCAATTGGGGACCCATGTCCTGTATTCACACATAATTAGTGGGCAATATCGTTCTAGTTCAGCTTCTTGAGATAGGTTGGACCAAACCCTCAGATAATGCACATGAGGAACCTCTTTACACACTCCAACGACATATTTTCTGCCACTTTTAAGTATTTGTCTAAGTTATTGATCGAGAACCTATAACATAATTGACATAGAGCGACGATACTTATTCGGTGCGAAGAATCCGAGAATATCTTGACAATATTTCCCGTTGCCGAAAGTGTGGGTCATTCTCAACCAAACCTTTTCAAATTCTAAGAAAACTCCCTTCGACATACGGAACCTCCGACGAAATACATGATATGTGTATATACGTCCGGATTTTCTTCGCCAACCTGAGGTTTAATATCTATTCCTCGACTTCCATCGACTATTCTACCCATATTGAACGTAGATTCAATGCCACTATGGCTGCTCCTAGAGACTAAGTTGTCTCTTCCTTCAGTCCTACGAGCTCTAATTTTAGAGCCTAATAGAAGCGTTAGAGATTAATTTAAACGTGAATATAGACCATTGGAAACGATAGGTGACATCATCAATCTTCTATTTCACTATTCTCATCAGTTTTTTTCAAAACTTAATTTTATTTCAGGAATATGTATTTTTAAAATTTTGTTATAGGTTTGAAATTAATATCTGATTAACTTTTTTGTCACATGATGTAGCATGTAGGGGTAATTTAATTGTTTTATATCTAATTTGAAGTTATTACATGGGAAAATTTCAATTTAATACCCTAGTAAACATTTATTTTCATTATAATACCCTAACATGTCTTTTTTGCATTATAATACCTTGGCAACCATTTATTTTCAGTTTGGTACCTAACGTTATTTTTTTTGTTAATTTTCCGTCCAAACAATGTAATAAGTCCAAAATACCCCTCACTAACAATCATATTTTCAAAACGATGCCATTGAACTTTAAAAAATCATATTTTATTTTTAAAAATATATAAAAAATAAAAATTTATTTTCTAGAAAATTATTTTTATTTTAAATATCTTTATTTTTACTTTATGTTTTCTATTTAATTTTCATAATTTTATTATCTTTAATTCTTTTTTTATTCCCTTTTATTTCTAAATTATTTTATTTTACATTCACTTTTTTTTCTTCTTTTTTCCTTTAATTCGGTTCATTTTTTAAATTCTAATATTTTATTAAACCCATACCCTAAATTCATTTTTATTATATTTAAAAAACTGAAAGAAAAACAAGTTACATATCTGGAGGAGCAACATGGTCGGAGCGCTATCGTCGGCGAACAAGGTCTGGTCTAGAACGACGAAGCCGTTACTATCTCCGGTGAATGAACATTTCCCACATATTTTATTTCGGATTCACACAACCCAATAATTTATCAAGAACAAAACCCTAAATGATAATAATAATAAAATAAAAAAAATCCCCAAAATGACAAAGATGAACAACGAGCACCAAGCTGAGGTTTTTTGTCACGTTGCTTGCACCCCAAGCCAACGCGAAGTCGATGACAAGCTAAACGCACCGTTTCATTTAAATTTCCGTTGCTAGCAAAATAATGTGGTGGCACCACGTGTCAATGTAAGATAGGGCAAGATTACCATTGACAACTACATTGTCGTCTTCCTCATCGTGCTCGGGTACGAATTGCAGAAAAAGCGTAGAAGCAGGGCTACCGTTGATGCAATCGGTGATCATCCGCTATAGTATAAATTCGTAGCTATCCCTAGGGTTTGGGCATTGAGTCACTTTGGAAATTGTTAAAGGTAGAATAGAGTAGAAAAAGCCCTTCGGGTGTCGTCTCTGTAATTTTGCTTCCATCAATAGCAAAACCTACCTCTTTTCCATTTGATTCTCATTCTCAAGGAACTCTATCCTTGACAGTGGTATCAGAGACCATTTTCCAGCAACGTTATGGCTTCCACAGATCCACCAGCAACTCTAGACTCGCGTTCAACGGTAGACGAGCTCCGAGCTGAGATGCAACAATGGCAGCTTCAGAGTCAAGAGGAAATGGGTGCTATTCGCAGGAGCCTCGGGCAGCTTGTGTTGGGCCAACAAAACCCCCATATTACCCAGATGGAGTCATCACAATGTTTCGACGAGAATAGGTTTCCTCTCCGACCTCCGGACCGGGGTAAACAGATAGCTGCTACTCCATCTCAGTTGCAACCTGCCTTTTGCTCAGCCCCAAACTCTGAAGCTGTACACCCCCACCGTCCCTCCCCAATCACCTTCCCCTCTCTATCATCCCAAAGCAATGTTTTTTCCCAACACAATCGTGTTTATTCTCTGGAAAACACACCCCTGATCCATCAAGCACAACCCAACCCTCCCCAGCAACAACCTCACAGCACCAGAAACCAAAACATACCCAACACCACCAGCAACCACACTTCAGAGCCCCAAACCTTGCCTTTCCTCAATTTGATGGGTCTGATGTTCGAGGGTGGATTCGAAGGGCGACTCTGTTTTTTGCTTACTATGAGATTGTTGAGGAGCAAAAGGTCCGTCTTGCCTCAATCCAATTTTCGTGACAAGCTGAGTTTTGGTTCACTGAGTATGCGATGAACAAAGAGATGATCTACTGGGACGATTTTTTCCTAGACGTCTCTTGCAATTTTGAGGCAATGGGCCGTGAAGATTTTCAGATCGAATTCAAACTGATTCATCAAACATCAACAATGCGTGATTACGAGACACGATTTGGAGAACTGAAGCTCCTTGTTCTCACTCGAAACCCAATGCTCTCTGAGGATTAGTTCATATCTTGTTTCATCGGTGGCTTGAGACCTCACATACGTCCTGCGGTAATGATGATTAAGCCTCGAACACTCACTCGAGCGATGTATATTGCTCGCCTTGAGGAATATCGTCTGCAACAATCCCTATCCCACAGTTACGACAGACAATCTTACCATCCCCACACACTCTATCAACCACAAACCCAGCTACGCCTACCATACAACCAACCATGAGCATTACTCACACCCCGACAGCCTCACCTCCTACCCCACAACGCCCATCCCAAACACCAGCACCACCACCACCATATACCAAAATATCACCATTAAGCATTGAGGAGAAGACAAGGCGTGACCTTTGTTATACTTGTCCTGCACGTTACACAAAGGATCACGTCTGCCCAAATAGACAACATCTTTTTATGATCTGCAACCCTGATGAGGAAGATGCATTGATTGAATCCCCACCGCCTGAACTGCCACGAAAAATTGTTGAGGGATTGATCGACATGGATGCAGACACTGAGGACCTATGCTCGTTCAAGAAAGCAACATTGTTTGTCGAGGACGGGAAGGCTCAGACACCATCCTTAAGTCTTACAAGGTATGTCTGCACAAAACCCATTTCTATTTTGGTCGACTCGGGTGCATCTCGTTGCTTCTTGAACTCCATCACTGCTTGCCAATTGGGAGTTGATCTTTTGGCTAGTTCTCCAATTTTGGTAAAAATTGGTAATGGATCACGATATTGTTGTTCAACAAGATGTGTTATCTCCTGGAAGTTCTTGAATAAAAAATTTGACTGGGAATTCTTGGTGATGCCATTGGGAGCATACGATGCAATCTTGGGTGTGGACTGGCTGAGGAAAGTGAACCCAATTACACTGGACTATGAGCTTTGCACCATCACTATCAAGCATCGAGGTCAGTCTCTGTTATTACATGAAGCTCCATTTGTGTCTTGCTGTGAAATTGTGGAGCTTAACGCTGCTCTGAGTGAACTGAAACGCGATAGTACACTCTATTTTGGCCAAGTAACACAAGTAGAGGATGATAGCTCGTCCCAGGCTATTCACCCGGAGTTTTTTTATTTTGATAAGGCTATTCACCCGGAGTTGAAACTGGTTATGGAGAAGTTTTCCGATGTCTTTGAGCAACCAGCGTCTTTACCTCCCCCGAGAGGGTATGATCATGCCATTCCCTTGTTACTAGATGCAAAACCTCCTTCAATTCGCCCTTACCGCCACAGTTATGACCAGAAGAACATCATTGAAGCTATGATCAAGGAAATTTTGAACTCGGGAGTAATTCAGCCCAGTTACAGCCCATATTCGTTTCCTGTTCTTCTGGTGAAGAAGAAGGACGGTAGCTGGCGTATGTGTATTGATTATCGTCAGCTCAACGATCAAACGATCAAGGATCGTTTCCCAATCCCAACAATTGATGAACTGTTGGACGAGTTGTAGGGTAGCGTTTACTTCTCCAAAATCGACCTTAGGTCCGGCTATCATCAGATTCGACTCAAGGAGGGCGAGGAGTACAAAACAGCATTCAGAACTCATTGTGGGCATTACGAGTTCAGGGTCATGCCCTTCGGATTGAACAACGCACCAACGAGCTTTCAATCGTTGATGACACAGGTATTGCATGGTTTTTTGAGGAAAATTTTCCTTGTCTTCTTCGACAACATTCTTGTTTACAGCCCGACTTGGTCTGCACACTTGCTTCACCTGGAATTATTGTTGCAACGACTCAGAGACCAATCCCTCTATGCTTAGCAATCGAAATGAGAGTTTGGCAAGCTGAAATCAAATATCTTGGCCACATTATCTCAGGCTCGGGTGTGGCGACTGATCCGTCCAAAATTGAAGTAATGCAGAACTGGCCAATACCTCGGACGTTGAAAGAGCTGCGTGGATTCTTGGGTCTCACTGGCTACTACAGGAAGTTCGTGCAGGGTTATGGAGTTCTTGATCGGCCATTGACAAACCTGCTAAAGAAAAATATCTTCCTCTGGTCACCACAAGCTCAAGTGAGCTTTGATCAGCTTAAGGCTGCGATGTCTTCTACCCCGGTCTTGGGATTGCCAGATTTTGATAAAACTTTTATTATTGAGACGGATGCTTCGGATGCAGGAATCGGAGGGGCGCATATGCAACAGGGCCGCCCTATAGCATTTTTTCAGCAGAGCATTAAGAGTGCGTAGCAAGGCGCTATCCAATTATGAGAAGGAGCTCCTAGCCATTGTCACTTGCATCCAGAAATGGTGCCACTACATTACTTCAAGACCATTCGTGATTCGCACAGATCACCAAAGTTTGAAATTTCTCTTAGAACAGAGACTCTCTACCTCGTATCAGCGCAAGTGGCTCGCGAATCTCATGGATCTGAATTAATCAATTGAATACTGAAAGGGGCGTGAGAACGTAGCAGCAGATGCCCTATCCAAATTACCACACGTCGATTGTAGTGAAATCTCAACGGTGGTCCCTGCTTGGGTCTCCGAAGTGCAAGCGAGATATGAAGGCGATCCACTCATCGAAAATATGATCTTGCAATTCTCGCTAGCTCCTGATTCACTTGCTAATCACAAACTGATAAATGGCGTGATCCTAATCCAAGGCAAGGTTTTCCTGGGTTCTGCGAATGGTATTCAAGACAAAATTCTCCATACTTTTCATTCCTCAAATGTTGGAGGTCACTCTAGGATCACAACAACTCTCAAACGCCTGAAATCTCATTTCTTTTGGCCTCACATGATGTCTGATGTTATGAGGTTCATCTAGGAATGCGATACATGCCAACGATGCAAAGTGGAGCATGTTCGGTCTCCGGGGCTGCTCCAACCACTCCCAATTCCTTCTGTGGAGGGTCTTCCACTTTCGGATAGAAAGAATTGCATTTGGGTAGTCGTGGATCTACTCACAAAGTTAGCCAATTTCATTCCCCTACGCCATCCATTTACTACATCCGAGCTAGCCCTCACATTCTTTGACTATGTTTTCAAACTCCACAGGCTCCTTTAGTCGATTGTCTCGGATAGGGATCGTCTTTTTCTCAGTAACTTCTGGGCCAGCTGTTCAAAAGAGTAGGTGTGCAACTAAACCTCTCTACCTCATATCATCCCCAATCAGACGGCCAAACAGAGCGCGTTAACCAGTGTTTGGAAAACTACCTCCGGGCAATGACACACCAGACACCAACAAAATGGGCTCGATGGTTAACAATGGCTGAGTTCTGGTATAATTCATCCTTTCATTCCTCCCTGGAGATGTCCCCCTTCCAGGCCCTGTATGGTTACACTCCTCAAGTTTTGGGGTTATCAGGTGAGACTTTTACCGTGGATGCTGTAGAGGCATTTCTGAAAGGCCGAGAGGAACAATCCAAGATCTTGCAGGAAAATCTGAAGAAAGCCTAGGAACGCATGAAATCTTATGCTGACAAAGGCCGGTCTAAGAGATCATTCGAGTTCGGGGATTAGGTCTTCCTAAAGTTACAACCCTACCGCCAGAGCTTAGTGAATCTCTGCCGGAATGTGAAGGTTTCTGCGAGATACTTCGGACCATTTCAAATCACGGCCAAACATGGCTCTGTTGCGTATCGCCTTCGCCTACCTGAAGAGTCACGCATCCACCCAGTGTTTCATGTCTCCCTCCTCAAGCGTCAATTGGGTCATAAGAACAAGCTCATACCCACACTGCCACCGACCTCTCCTGATAGCACCCTGAAACTCTACCTAATGACGATCTTGCAGATCCGAACAATCAAGCGAAACAACCTGCTTGTGGTTCAATACCAGATTCAGTGGGAGAGATCGACTGTGGAGGATACAACATGGTAAGATGCTTCGCTGATCAGAAGCGAGTTTGCGGACTGGATCGCTAAGATCCAGGCTTGAGGACAAGTCTGCGCTGATGGGGTGGGCATTGTCACGTTGCTTGCACCCCAAGCCAACGTGAAGTCAGTGACAATCTAAACGCACCATTTCATTTAAATTTTCGTTGCTAGCAAAATAACATGGTGGCACCACGTGTCAACGTAAGAGAAGGAAAGAATACCATTGACAGCTACAGTGTCGTCTTCCTCATCATGCTCGGGTACGAATTGCAGAAGAAGCGCAGAAGCAGGGCTACCGTTGATGCAATCGGTGATCATCCACTCTAGTATAAATTCGTAGCTATCCCTAGGGTTTGGGCATTGAGTCATTTTGGAAATTGTGAGAGGTAGAATAAAGTAGAAAAAAAGCCTTCGGGTGTCGTCTCTGTAATTTTGCTTCCATCAATAGCAAAACCTACCTCTTTTCCATTTGATTCTTATTCTCAATGAACTCTATCCTTGACATTTTTTGTTGGGCTTTGGTATAGGTTGTGGGTCGTCGGAACTCAGTAAATGACCTATCTGGCTCCGGCGATTTAGGGTTCGTGGACCTGCGATGGAGGCGACAAAGTGACCCAGATCCAACGATGGTCAGCACCGAACGATGGTCGGCCCACCTACTCTCCTCCTCCTCCGTCCGATCTCAAACTTACTTCTTCTTCGTCCCTTTTTACCCAGCAAACATCTCCCCTCCAACCAATGACCTCTCTTGCAAGAGAGATGGAGGATAAGCGCGGAGAGGCCGAAGATGTGAGGAGCTTGAAGGAGAAGCTTGTCTGTTTTGTGGAGGTGTGGCTGTGGAGGCGTGAATGGAGTGATAAGGTGTTAGATTTTAGGGTTTTAGGAGAGTAATGTCATTTAATGAAAAAAATAGTCATGTGCAATACATATGTCAATTTTCTGTCTAAAATTAGACGGAAAAATAACATTAGGTATCAAACTGAAAATAAATGTTTTTCAAGATATTACGATACAAATAAATATTTAACAGGATATTAAATTGAAAATTTTCTTTATTATGATGATGAACTTTTAAATATAATTTTATAGAGGAGAAATCTAATAGAAACCCTCTTATCCTAAAAACTGTGTGAACCAATCCTAACCACACACCCTTTAAATCCAACATTCATCATAATGCCACATCATCACCCCAATTCCACCAAAACTCACGTCACTTTCTTCATTTCTCACACAAGCAAGGGCATAATTGTAATAGCATGGTGCCATGTGGATAAGTGTCCATTTTTTTGTTCAACAATTCACTAATTTAATCATCCCCGCTTCGTTTCAACTTCGATTAGCTTCAAACTTGCGCCAATATTTTTTCTTTTTCCAAGGGCTTTAAATCAAGATCAGTCATGAATATATTTTGAAGCACAAAAATAAAAAGTTATATTAGGGTGATAAAAGCAATGTTGAGTGTTGATAAATCTTCACTAATAAATTTTTTATACCGGGGTATCAAACTAGTGCTAAATAGTGTTTAGTGTTGATAAAACTAGTGCTTAGTGTTCATAAAAAACATGTGATGATGTGATAAAAATCATTTTCGATTTTGGAAAATGAGGTGATAAAACTAGTGTTCAGTGTTGATAAACTCAATGTATAGTGTTGATAAACCCAGTGTATAGTGTTGATAAAAATTACCCAGACTTAATTTTTTTTAAAAATCAGCCCCGAAATAAGGGTGATAACCTAGAGTTTAGTGTTGATAAAAAAACATGTGATGGGATGATAAAAACACATGTAATTTAATGATAAACATAATGTTTAGTGTTTATAAAACTAGTGCTTAGTGTTCATAAAAAACATGTGATGATGTGATAAAAATCATGTTCGATTTTGGAAAATGAGGTGATAAAACTAGTGTTTAGTGTTGATAAACCCAGTGTATAGTGTTGATAAACCTAGTGGTGTATAGTGTTGATAAAAATTATCCAGAATTAACTTTTTTAGGAGTAATGGAACAACTACAGGAACAATCGGATTGCTCTTGCTCTGTTCTCTGGAGTGACTGGAGTGAGTTTGGGCTTCCCAGCAGCAGCCATGGAAGTTCTATCTTCCTCTTCCACCTGCACCTCTATCAAAACTCTACCAATCCGACCTCACATAGCACGTCCTCGTCCTTCCTCGTTACCCATCAAATTCATGAACTCAACAGCCAACAAGAACCGCCTCAATTTATCCTCTTCTTCTTCTTCTTCTTCTTCGTCTCCTTTCATCTCTTGTGTTTCTTCTCCATCTTCAACCTCCGTACCTTACACTTCCTCGTCTTCTCCCACCACTCCTACCCGCCTCTGGATGGTGCTTATGGAGGGTCCTCCACAGAAACTTAATTCCAAGTCCGAGTTAATCGATTACTACGTCAAAACACTGGAGAGGGCTCTGGGAAGGTGGGTATGTTCCACAAATTGAACTTCAAATACGACAATTTACCCTATATTCTTCTCTGCGTGTTAGTTAAAAGTTGTGGTTTTGGGCAGCGAGAAGGATGCTCAAATGTCTATTTATGATGCTTCTCTTGATACCCACTTTGGATTTTGCTGCGAAATTGACGAAGAAACCTCCCAGAAGCTTGCCGGTAGTTGTCTATTTATGCATATGTTTTGTGTGAATTGGTTCATCAAATTTCATGAGTATTTGCCAAAGGACTTGGTTTAATTGTCATCCACATACATTATTTGTAGGTTTACCTGGTGTATTATCGGTTTTACCAGACCCTGATGTTAATTCTTCTAAGAAGGACTATAGTTCATCTAGGAGTCAACCCTCTTCACTACAGGATCTGCAAAGTGGAAGTATTTCATTGTTTCCTGCTGGAAACACGAAAGGCTGGCTTGTTCGAATGGATAAGCCTGGCGTTGGGGTTGTTACCAAGGCGCAAATGGTTGATTTTTATTCGGAAATACTAACTAAAGTTTTGGGCAAGTAAGTGTCATGTTACGTCACCAATCCTCCCTGCTACACTTTTTATCACTTGGTTTCTGTTTATCTGAAAGGGGAATGGTTTTTCTGTAGCGAGCGTGATGCCCAAATGTGTATATATCATGTATCCTGGCAGTCCAACTTTGGGTTTTGTTGTGAACTTGACGAGGAATGTGCAAAGGAACTAGCTGGTTAGTGTATGCTTTCTAGTTGAAAGTCCCTTGGGAGGCAAATGTGTGATATGGAAAGTTTTGTGGCATGACCCTTACTGCATTCTGTACAGGTGTGCCTGGTGTTCTATCTGTTCACTCAGATCAGAATTTTGAGTCTGATAATAAGGACTATGGAGGTATGTTGCTAACTTGGCTAAACTAAGTGTCTGTTTGTGAGTTTTGACTACAATCCCGGGACAACTCTCGTGGATAATCTCAAACGTAATTGAAGTTAATTGTTACTTATTTTATTAACTAATGCATGAATAACATGATAATGAAGGAAGTTGGTGTTAATTGTTTACTATATTATCATATGAATGTCTCATATACTATCAGATGATTATTTCCTTGTAGAAGATTAAGCAGTATATTCTCTTTTCGTTAGTACAAGTTCCTTGGTGATAAATTTTAAGTGATACCACATCTTCTAGGAGAAGCCAAGTAATTAAGTTCATCTCAGTTCATTAATTTGGCCTAATGTTGCAATTTTATTGTCTCAGCTAGTGGGAATCCTACATATCAACCAGAATCCTCAGCAACAAGTGAGACAACCCCTGTAAAAACAAAGAAGCTTTTTATCACAGGTATGTAATGTTAAGGTTTATAGATTATTTCTTGATGCTTCTAAGTTGAATTTTTTTGGTACTTGCTTGCTCCTTGCTTTGTCACATGCTTGTATAGTTAATGTGTAGCAAAAATAAACAAACTGCATACCATGTGATGGATAATGATACAGAATTATTGGAACAGGAAACAGAAAGAGCTCTTGAAATCATGAAATTCATCTCCCTCATATTATCATAGAATTGTTAATTATCAAAACCATCACCCCAACAAAAGCTTTCTGTTCTTCTAAAGCTTTAAAAGCTCCACTATCTAAGATAGTGGTGTATTTTTCTATGTTGAATTTTACTCCATTGTTCCTTGGCAGGCCTGTCATTTTATACGTCTGAGAAAACGTTACGTGCCGCATTTGAGGGCTTTGGTGAGCTTGTTGAAGGTAAATCTCTCATATTCCTACTCATATGTTAAGTAATTCCATAACTTAGCAATTGTTTTCTAAAACATATGAAAGAGCTGTCCTGATTAGAATGCTTACTCTGAACAGTTAAGATTATAATGGACAAGATTTCTAAAAGGTCCAAAGGTTATGCCTTTGTGGAGTACGCTACAGAGGAGGCTGCTGGTGCAGCCCTCAAAGAGATGAATGGCCAGGTATGCTAAAACAAGGCTCCCTCCTCTCTGGTTGGTCTATAACAGTAAATAAGGATACAAGCTGAGCTTGGATTTTCATTTTGGTGAATGCAGATCATAAATGGGTGGATGATAGTTGTTGATGTTGCCAAATCTAGCCCACAGAGATACAGTAGGAGCCGCCCCAGATAGCCAGCCATTAGGTAAAGAGAATCCAACATCTACTGTAGTTGTGTCGGACAATTCTGCCTAGAAAAACCCATCAGTTGCAATTGTATTGTACATTGTATCACACATTTCAGGACCCTTTTATTATGAACCAAATTATTATTGATTTATGTATGACTTTTACCAAGGAATTTCACAAACTAGCTCGAGAGTTCTAAAGAAGTAAAGATTGCTTTCTCAGTTCTCGGTTACATGATAGTTACAGTTAAGCTTAGTAAATATGAAGAGAAAAGGAAGAAATAATGTTTTTATTGATTGGTAAACATGATCACAGTATCACAGAGTCATATCTTATCATCCTGCCGCACAACAGATTTATAAGGTTGAAGAGACTCAAACGAAAAAGAAAGATATGGTTGTTATTGATTGTAAATCGGCTTGATTACCTCAACGACATCCAAGCTGTTAAGCTTTCAAGGGAGCAAATTTTGAGAGGGCAAGGATTTGTCACAAATGTTGTTGCTACAAGTGGTTGGATCGTTTGTGCCGTTAAGCTTTCAAGGGAGCAAATTTTGAGAGGGCAAGGATTTGTCACAAATGTTGTTACTACAAGTAGTTGGATCGTTTGTGCTACATCTTCAGAAGGAAGCTCTGTTGTTTGTTGTTTGATTTTCTGTAGAAGGCTCGTGTAAACCTTTAAGGGGGAATCAGATGACGTGTCTTTGGTAGTGAGATCGTATGCTGGTTTTTAAGGTAGAAGACTGTTTGGAAGGAGAATGTCTTTGACTTAGTGGGAGTCTAAATTGTTTTCGGTTAAGATGTTAGTAGTTTAGGAAAGATGGATTGATGTTCGTAAATGTACCCGAGTTCTGGGGCATTTAGGAAAATGACCTTCTAGTGAAGTATGTTTTGCTCCACGACCTCCATATTTTGGCCTAAGTTACTTGTTTTGGTTTCATCTACTTGAACCTCAAATTTACTTTATTATCCTTACTTGAACCTTTAAATTTCCCCTTAGTTTTTCTTATCTGTTACCCCAAATTTCAACTTTGTTTTTTTTTTATCTATTATTGTTTTATACAAGTGAAACATTTGTATCCTTACTTCAACGACACCCAAAAACTAAAACATAACTGATCCCTCCAATCAATCTTTAGATTGAAAGCCCCCAATATCAGATTTCTTCATCTTCTTCTTCAACTTGTTTTTGAGCACCCCTCTGTTCGATACTTCTTCTATAACACCCCTCCTTATTCTCATAAGTTCCTTGAGAACAAGATTTGGTGACACCGAGAACCAAACTGATCTATCGCTCAAGCTACTCAGGTGCATTAATAACCTAGGTATGTACACTGATACACTTCTTTCCATCTTGTTTGAAGTTCTGTGTAGATTGTGCATGTGTAATCGGGTTAGGGTTTATGATTGTTCATTGATCATTTTTTAATAGTTCGTACGTATATAATGAGAATATAATGTATATGGAAACAAAGTTGGGAATTGGGGGTACAGTGTTGAGGAAACCCCTTTGTGTTACCGATGCACTACAATATCGAAATTTTATTCTCAATATCAAATAATTTATGCCCAAATTTAACCAAGTATAAGTATGTTAATCCCAGTATCGGGATTTTGAATTATGTAATTTAACTAGTATCGAGATTTTATCCCCAATATCAATTTTATTATTATTCTAGAATTAACTAGTAATAGGGTGTTATTATGCAATTTAATAAGAATACAAAATTTATGAGGAATTGTTGGGTTGTACTAGGCATTAAATAATCCACGCTATGACAAGAGTAAATAATACGGTATTTGGCGGACGCCAAAACACAACACCATTAGTAGGAGCAGACAAACAGGTTGGGATTCTCGTATCAGAGGTTAGTTCCTCTGATACAGTACACGAAGCATCCAGTAGTGGGAATGGCAATTCAGAAATAGAAAGCTCAAGTGAACCACAACTGTTTCCTCGGCTGAAGCCATTATTGACCAAGGACACCCATTTTGAAAGGAAGATATCTAGCAAGAGTCAGCCACTGAAATGACAAGGACCATCAAGACTCAATTTTCAAGGTTGCAGGATAACGATATGCACCTCAATAAATTGAGAAGAACTCAATTTGGTCCCATCGTGGACATACATCTAGATTTTTCATCTTAAGTGTTGTGGGCGCTTATGCTTAGAGAAGATGATATCAACAGAACATCGGATATGTGGTTTGTAATCATGGGGATACCATCGAGATTCTCCTTGGAGGAGTATGCTCTTATAACTGGGTTGCACTGTGGACGAATTCCCGCCGAGGAGGTTGCAACAAGAAATTACAAGGATTCAATATTGTTGAAGAAACACTTCCTGAATGTTCCGACTAATATGAAAAACATCAAATAGAAAAATTGAAGGAGTTAGTTGATGACTTCTTACAGAAGGGTAATCCTAAGTTGGTTGATTGGGATATCATCAATGTGTCATTGATGTTTCTTGTTGGAGGAGTTTTGACCCCCAAGGATAGATCCTTCAACATACTCGATAAAAGAGCTATGTCATTGATTGATGACACAGAGAAGTTCAACCAATTCCTTTGGGGAACTGTTTCCTTAGTGTATATGTTGAAGCATGTGAAGCACAAAAGGGTGGTTAGTAAAGCAGATTCACATGATAAGGCTATGGGAAATAAGAAAGAGATCATAAGGGCATATTCTTGTTTCATTTATACCATTACGATAAGAAAATTGTCATTATGTTTATTTGGAATTATTTACGTTGTGTACATGCAATTTCTTACAATTTATGTTGTGTGCATGCAGATATTGGCATTAGAATGCATACCTGCATTATGCGATGTCCTTGGTGTAGCTCGTACTGACATCAATCATTTACCGAGCATGTGCAGAAGGGCCTAAGCGCATATTAGACTGCCATCCTACGATGTTGTGAAAGAAGCACTGGACATAGCTGATCCCTAGGTTAGCAATTTATGTATATTTAAAAGTTTTGTTTTGAACTATTGGATATGTTGAAATGTTTTATTTAATTTTGAAGTCCTTTTCTTAGTGTTGAGGTTTATGTCCTTGTAATGTGGTTTATGTCCTAGTAATATGGTGTATGTCCTAGTACGGTGGTTTATGTCCTAGTATTATGGTTTATGTTTTAAACTAGTGTATAATGTTAATGTTTGTATTTTTTGTGGCCAAAAAATTATAACCATCCCAGTGCCCAATGATGTAGAAAGATCATGACCATACATTTATCTTTTCTCTAACGATATGGTCGAATTGAACCCGAACCCGGAGTTGGATGCGATAGTGAATGTGTTAACAAATGGAGGCGATATTGAATGGACATCCTCTAGCATTTAAGGTGATGAAGACCATAATTCTGTACGTGCCCTAATCATTGAAGAATATGCTAGAACGACAACTAAGGCTATTGATGACCCAGTAGATGACCTAGTGGATGACCCAATAGATGAGGTAAAAAGCTTCAAGACAGAGGTGAAGGAGGAGCTGAAAAGCTTGAAGGATAAGATTAAAAGCTTCAAGACATAAGTGAAAGATGAGCTTAAAAGCTTTAAGACACAGGTCATCGGTTGAGCTAAAAAGCTTAAAAACATAAGTGAAGGAATATTTTCACCTCATGATAGGATGGAAGATGAAGGATGATTTGGAAGGCCCTCTTGAGCACGAAGCTGAAGATGAGAGAGACAATTATTGGAAAAAGGAAATGATGATGAAGAAGAAGGAGGTGAAGACCAAGAATATGAAGAAAATGAAGATGAAGATGTAGAATGAAGATGATGACCCTCGTGACAAAAAAGATGAAGATGGAGAAGGTGACATGGACATTCAAGTGAATAGGGTAAAGGAGGAAGGCCCTCATGAGGGTGATTCAAACAATGACACGGAGAGTGTGACAAAAGACGAAAACCCTATTGAGGGTGATCCCAATTTAGATATGGACAATAGGGGAAATGAAGACCCTCATGAGGTTGAACCTTCCACCTAAATACAATTCAGTTGAAATTGTTGCTACGTGTGTAGTGACCATTTATGTGTCAAGCCGGATGTTAAGAAGGATGTCAGTTGACATCAGTTGGTTGTAACCAGTGTGAATCTGATTAAAGATGTCAGTTCAAGAAGTCAATGACATGGAAAAGAACGATAACACATGCGCGTGGAATCTATTGAATGTATCTAGTCCGTATCCATGCATATCCGGTTAGAAGATTTGTTTCCTTGTTCAATGATATCTCTCCAATAGATAAATTACAATAAGGAAATAAGAAGATTCACCTTGATTGTGACTCTAGAGGTGGAGAAACACTAGGAGCCACGACACAAGGGTAATAAGATCTATAAATACAAATGTATTCATTCAAGCTCGGTTCGAATCTCTTGTAGGACTCAACGTCTATATCGTGAGCGAGATTCGTAATTGCAAGTCCATGGAGGACAGTTCACGATCCTTAGTTTATGGATTGATATTCCTAAGCATATTGCAGGAACTTGAGAGGAAGTAAACTCAAGGAGAACGTTATAGGCTCATACTCGGGTCAATGTTTGATCAAGTAGTAGAGAAAAACCGTGGCCTTTGAAGCTCCACAACAAACACATAAGAACAAGTGCAATATAAGACTGAAGGTGTTCGCTGAGTGGAACTGGGATTGGATCTCAAGTTCAGGGGGGGGTCTCTGAATTATGTTTGTCATTTTTGTAATAATAACATAGGGTTGATCTGGATGATCTGAGAACTTTTATGCGTATTGATTACATCATAGTGAAAACCTTTCCATTGGCAAAGTGCCCCCAGATGTAGGTATGTTGTATCGAACTGGGTAACCAAACTTGTGTGTTCTTCGTGGGTATATGTGTTTGATTAATTGCCTTAATCCTTCTGTTAACAGTGCAAGATGTCAGTAAAACAAGTAATAACATCTGTAGTGACTTCTTTCTATCACACATAACCAGAATTACAATTGGGTCAAAAAATTCAGATAGTGTGATCCTGAAGGGAAACAGTTCTAGGTGTGAACAATGAACGAGTCTAGAGAAGGAAAGCTTGCTGTCCATAAGAGGATTGAAGCTCTACAGAAGATGATGGTTTCTTGGAAATTAACGAGCACTGAACGCTATCTTTAAAGAAGTGGGTCAAAAAATCTTCAAACTGATCAACACTTGTAACAGTGCTAAGAAAGCTTGGGAGATATTGGCTATTGTCTTCGAAGGATAGCTACAAATGGAAAAATGGATAAAGTTATAACTATTATGGTAAAAAAGTTATTGAAATGTTCCAGCCATACACCAGAACACCTCTCTAATCAAAATGTCAGCCAAGATGTTCCTGACATCTCTTATCAAAGGAGACAAATAGCTTTGAATAGGAATGTCCAACTTATCGAAAGAAGCAGAAGAAAGGATTTAATAATCCATTGTCCCATGAAGATAATAGACAAATTGCTGGTGAGCAGGTATGCAATCATCTTGCATTTAGAACTAACTTTGCCTCTGGTGATACATGAGAAATCATGGAGGGAAGTTTCACTTCTAAGCATCTGTCTGATGATGACTTAAAAGTTCAAAATAATCACTTATCCAATAAAGAGATTGTAGACTCAACTACTCTGGAGATTCAAAAAATTGCAAATACAAACTTCATCACTAGAGAAAGTTAAATTTCTTAAAACAATTGGATATCTACAATAAGGAAGAAATTAGATCACACTTCATCATCCTCCAAGATGATAAAACCTCAGAAGACTTAGGATCAGCATCTGCGCAAACATTTTGGACAATATCTCACCAGACAACAGTTGCAAAATCCTACCAAACACTTAGATCTCAACATGTCTAATGTATGCAGTAAATCTCTACTAGCGGGAAAATGTAAGAAAACGACAAGGAACCATCATTATTGTGGCAAGAAAGAACATATAAGGCCCCACTGTTACCAACTCTAGTGATTCCTTAACATACAACAAAGGAATTAAAAACATCCCAAGTAGAGCGCAACACAGAAGAAATCTTACAAAACAAACATCTTAATGTTCGCTAGAAGCTAGTCTGGAGAGTAAAAGGTGAATGTTATCTTGTCAACTCTGCACATATCACTATGTCTAAATCAAATAACTACATGACTCCAACATGTTTATTAACCAAAAAGGAAGCTCACAGGATGTGGTCCAAGAATCACAATCATCTGTGGTAGAAACAAGCTACCAAATTTCATGACAAAGAAGGAGAAAGTGGAGTCAAGAAGGTCATCTTTAAGAATGGGGAAGGAACCTCTGTTACACAGCCACAAGCTTGTCTACATTCTCTTAAATCGCAACTGGACAACAAAACCCATGAATTCAGGAATGCAAAATTGACTCATTCCTATCTAAGAGGACCCATGATAGAGGGAAAGTCATTACAACCTCATCAAAAATTAAATTATCGCCCTCTTCAAAGGGGGTATACATTGAATGTTAGTCGAGATGTTTCCACATCTTGATGAACATTTGGTGAGCAGGTATGTGCAGGTCAAGGTCACATCGAGATGCCTACTAAACAATCAAGTTTACTCACTCCAGAAGGAATTAGGAAGTTACAGTCAGAAATTCCTTCTCCTAAGCGTGAAAAGTTGGGGTTATCACTTAAATCTGCGGTTCACTTAAGATAAGATTATAAGCGGATGGGAATGAGTCTTTGCATACTTTTTAATTAGAATGTAAATTAGGAAGTCTATTGACATCTTCCTTTACAATTACCGAGCAAGTCTTTTAAACGTATAAATGTTCCCTCGTATACCTGTTTTAGTACACGTGCTCAAGGCACAACTTCCTAGCCGCCTTCTGAAAAAGGGAAAGTAATAATCAACCGTATGAATAGGGAAGGAAGAGAAAAGGTTACTTCAGAAGACTAAGAGAAAATGGAAGTTTAATTTAAATCTATCTTTCTACTATATGATTAGGGTTTGAGCAAAAACTCCAAATCCCCTCATCTCTTAATATGTCCTTTATAAGAATTCTCTCAAGCGTCTCAGTGCTCTCACATGGTGCACAAGCAGAAAGGCGATGAAATTAGCTCAAGGGTACAAGAAGCGTAGATCACTTCTCAAAGCTCTGTTAGAAATTAGAACTTCCAATCCTATATCAAAAGAGGAACCTACATTCCCAGCTATGACCTCTTGTCCCTTAAATGCTCTTCTAGTGAAATCCCATCACAAGACTCCGACATTGACAAAAAGCAAGACTACTCTGATCTTTTCCTCAGATGCTCTTGCTAATACAGTTCTTGCACCGGTTGAAAAAGGTAACCTTAAACCTTCATTGGATTATATTTTTGAAGATGTGACTAGGAGTAAACTACCATTAGGACCTAAGATTCTTGTGCAACCTTTTAAGAGTTTCTACACCTCAAGTTAAATATATGCTTGCTGAGAAGATGAAGAAAATTAGGAGTAATATAGTAATTGGTTGTGTAGACAATGTTGGAATAAACAAGGTAGTTCACCCCACCCATCAGTAGAGAGAGAATCCAACAACAAGGGTAAAGAAGCTAATGATATACATGATGAGTGTATGAATGTGACTGTTGATCTGAGAAAAGGAACTGCTGATGGAGTTGATTTAGAGGTTAATCAAATAGATCCTAAAACTAAACATGGTAGGGAAGAGAAGAAAAAGAGGGTCAAGAGCCGTGCCTCCAATCCTAAGAAAAAATCCAAAAGACAAATGTCTCAAGAAGAAGGAGAGATTGATAGTTTGACCACTACCCTAAGCATCCTAAAGAACAAGTCTTCAAGTAAAACGAAGTATAGTGCACCTCCTCCTGAGAAGAAGATTAGTACTACTTCCAAGAAACCTGTCAAGGATGTCTTTCAGGATGTTGATAAACCTGTTTCTGCCAAGGACGACGAAGAGAAAATTGCCTTAATTCATGTGTCCAAGGAAAAGAATATTGTCTCTAAAAGAAAAACTTGCGAGGACATTGCACATAGATTGGAGATAATATCACAAAGCCCTCTCTATCCTGAGAGAGAAATTCCTGAAAACATAAATTATTTAGAGAAGGTCCTCAGAGTTCTCGATGAGGCTTAGCTAATGAAGACAGTAAGAGACATTGAGCCTTTTTACCTACAACCGGTGAAAGAGTTCATTGCAAGTATTCCTTTAGGATTTGACAAACCTGAAGATGTAGATTTTCGAAGGGTCATGTAAGCAAGGAGATTACTGGAAATCCTGAGAAGAGATGGTCGTCAAAGGAGAAACTTCTTTCTTCAGAGCTCACATTTCTTTTTGGATAAGCGCTAAAATTTTATTCAATGGTCATTCTCCAAGGAGGAAAAGCCAAAAGCAAGCAACTACGATTACAGAAGTCTCCATAGGAGAAACAGGGAACAATCCCTTAACAAAAAACGACCAGAAACCACCACTCAAAAACTTCCTAGAATACTAGTCTTCCTCATACCACTTGCTATCTAAGGTCTGAACGCTAGAAGTCTTTTGATTGGTGGATCGGGTCTTGGACCTGGTATTTTGAGTACGAGGTACCAACCTGGACTGAGGCCGACCCCTACGGGCCTTAGCCGCAAGAGCTTCGTCCGCCCACCCATCGATCAACTGCAATGCCTTTTGGGACACATTATCAATGGGTGGAAGCTTCACACCAAACACTTTATAGTCCACTAGATGTGGGGGAGCCCGGCTCAAGCGTTTCGGGGACTTAAGGAGGGCATCCTTCCAAGGACCAGAGTGATCCCCGGACAAAACTCCCTTATCGATCTCCTTACTACCTGAAACGGGCTCTGAGCCCATCAGATCTGACCCAACAACAAGTGATGGGCCTGACATATCTGACCCAACCGCAAGATCTGGGCCTGACAACTCGGACCCAACAACAGGGATTCCCGAAACAACCACAGATGGAGGGATATGGGACTCCAAACCCGAAACCGACCCAAGAGGGCATGAATCCGATCCAATTGAGAGCTGGTCCTTACTTATGGGAAGATTTGGGCTCAGAACAAGAGGACCAAGATCAGTTCCACCTTGAACCGGCCCAAGACCAAGTCCACCATGAACCGGCCCAGAATCAACACAGTGAACGCGCCCAATCTCCCCCGAAATCGCGCCTGCCCCTTCTTCATCACGCGAACTGGAACGATCCCCAAATCACGCCAAATCAGGGACGCGATCCCCTGGAGTCTCGTCCGAAACAACCAGAGTAGAAGTCGCAGGGATCACGAGATCGTGATCGGGACCAAGATTCGCGACTTGACCATCACCTGGCCGATCACTGCCATCCGATGATTGAGCAGACGCCGACGCCGATGAAGAATCAACCCGTCTCTGACCAGTTACATCATCAATACACACATACTCCTCAATCCGACCTGGAAGCAGAGCCTTGTTCGTAAGGCGATGCTCTGTTTTTGAGTATCAGGAACAGAGCCACCGGAAATCGGACTGTTCTATGACCGGTGACGTGCGATTGCGACAAGAAGGACGTACCCATTGAATTTGAACCCATTCAACCCTTCCACGGCCTGAGCAGCTTCAACCTTGGACTCGAAACGAATGAATCCGAAGTACAGGCCAAAACGATTTGGACGCCGGAGAACATTCACGGAGACGATCAAGCCGAATGGGCTGAAGGTGTTTCGAACCCATTCCTCCGATGCTTCGAAAGGGAGGTTACAGACGAAAATTTCGTCCTCCTACAACACCAATCTCGATCTCCCTGAACGACTCCGAAGGACTGTCGTCTTCGTCAAGTCGAGTTTTGAAGCCGGCGTTCCTCTCGCAGCAACCATATCGGAAGGAACTACTTCCTTCTGCTGCGTGTCCTCTACGTTGGACGCGCCCTTACGAGTTGTGGCTTTGACATCGTGATCCTCAGAACCCCCTTTCCCTTGCCCTTGACGCTGAGGCCGGCGAGAAACAGCACCAACACGACCTTCACTCCGACTACCATGTTTTGCTGTGGCTTTCGTACGAACAATCTTCATGTACGTGCCATACAGCGACATCAATTCCGAGTAAAAATCAGGGAAGGATAGCATCGTCGATCTCTACGAAGACTCGGAGATCTTGGCCTTCTCTTAATCTCTATTTTATCCCTAAACAGGGACTTGTTATGCAAATGTGTTAATCTCTGTTTTCTCCCTTAACATTGACTTGGGGGTTTTGTTGGGTTCACATTGCTTTGTTTGCATATTGGAAAAGAAAATGAAAATGTGAGGACATATTCAGAGCTCACTTTAGTATACTTCATTCTATTTAAGATTGGAATAGCTAACTGGTTTTCTACAAACTTCTTGCGCTTACCATTTTGAAAGAGCTCCTCCAAGATTTACAAGAAGAAGACAGTACAGACTTATCAGAAGAAGATGAAGTTTCCACATCTCAATCTAATACACTCTAAAGATGTGTTTTTTAATTGGACCCTAAAATAATCTTGTTGAACTACGGATTGATTATCTTTGCCTCAGGCATGTCCGAGTCGTTTTGTGCACTATATTATTTACAACTCCTTTTTACAAGACACTATGTTTGTTTGACATTGAAAGTTGGTATGGGGATTGCTATTATCTGCTGAACCATTAGTGTCCTATGACTCCGCCTTTGACCACTTTTTGAGGCAACCAGGGGGAGAGAAGGTATGGCACCTACACTTGGCATTATACCATGAACTAATTGTTGAATATATACGTGGGTACATAGAAGGATCATAATAGTCTTTGAAGAAGAAGTCAACATGCTACCGTTTATGAAGCTGACATCTCCATATGTTGAAGAAGAAGGTGCTTGCCTACAAAAATGTCCAAAGGAGGAGATTGGTGCTACGTGTGTATTGGCCATTTGTGTGTCAAGCCGGATGTTAACAGGATGTCAGTTGACTGGTTGTAGCTGGTGTGAATCTGATTAAAGATATCAGTTCAAGAAGTCAATGACATGGGAAGGAACGACAACACATGCGCGTGGAATCTATTGAATGTATCTAGTCTGTATCCATGCATATCCGGTTATAATATTTGTTTCCTTATTCAATGATATCTCTCTAGTAGATACATTACAATAAGGAAACAAGAAGATTCACCTTCATCATGACTCTAGAGGTGGAGAAACCCTAGGAGCCACGACACAAGGGTAATAAGAGCTATAAATGCAAATGCATTCATTCAAGCTCATTTTGAATATCCTGTAGAACTCAATGCCTATATCGTGAGCGAGATTCGTAAGTACAAGTCCGTGGAGGACTGTTCGTGATCCTTAGTTTATGGATTGAGATTCCTAAGCATATTACAGGAACTCAAGAGGAAGTAAACTAAAGGAGAACATTATAGGCTCATACTTGGGTCAATGTTTGATCAAGTAGTAGAGAAAAAATGTGGCCTTTGAAGCACCACAACAAACACAGAAGAACAAGGGCAATATAAGACTGAAAGTGTTCGCTGAGTAGAACTGGGATTCGATCTCAAGTTTAGGGGGATTCTCTGAATTATGTTTTTCATTTTTTGTATTAATAGCATAGGGTTCATTTGGATGATTTGAGAACTTGTATGTGTATTGATTACATCATAGTGAAAACTTTTCCACTGGCAAAGTGCCCATAGATGTGGGTATGCTGTACTGAACTGGGTAACCAAACTTGTGTGTTGTTCGTGTGTGTGTATGTGTTTGATTAATTGTCTTTATCCTTCTGTTAACAGTGCAACATGTCAGTAAAACAAGTAATCACATCTTTAGTGACATCTTGCTATCACACATAACCAGAATTATAGAAATTATGGTGTATAAACCTCCACCTACACCACAAGCATGACAATTGTGGGTTGCACCTACATCGTCAACGAGGAAGAGGAAATTGTTATTTTTGAACTATGATGGTTTTATTGAGCCCTTGAATTTTAATACATAAAACAGAGATAGGAGATCGGCCCAGAAAGGGGATCATACCATAATAGCTCAAAAAAAGAAGAAATAAAAACAAATGAAATGGGTCCAACATAACCCTTCGATAGTGCAAAAAAAATCACCCCAAACACCTGATCCCACGACCCCTAAATTTACATAACAAACAAATCAAATAGCTGCCAACATATAGATATAACCACCTAACTGTGGGGATTTTGTGCCCTAGGACAAACCACACCATGTACATTATCATTTTGAGTAAATAACAATTGGCAATTGTTTTATTATCATTAAGTTGTAATGATTGATGAAACAGTGAATGCATTACTTTCTATAAAGATATTTAGGAAAATTTCCCAACAATATAACTCTTAATAAACGAAAGAGTGGATTCATTCACAAGTCCCTATCCTAAACCAATAGTTAGAGCTAGTATGATTTTGACGAGATGATCATGTTTTACTAATCATGCATATAGGGATATGAGTCAAAGTCACGGATGGAAAAGTACAGACGAAGGAATACCCAGAGGGCAGCAAGGGACAAGCTAGCACAACCAGATGTCATTTCGAAGGATAAGTCATCAACTCGTTAGAAGAATCATGCACAGTTCAAAGCAGCGGCCGATAAAACCACCCCGAGGATAATGTTGTGCGAAGAGGAGAGTTTGGAAGAAAACCCTTATTTGGAGAGAGGGGGAAAGGATGAGCTCGGAGGAGGTAAAACCAGTGTATTGTGATGAAATGGCAGCGCAAGTTTATCGAAAAAGGAAGGCCAAGTGATGGAGTTCAAAAATATGACGAGCGTGAGGCACCTGAAAGTATGTTCTCATATGAATCGAATGGGCGATTACTGGTACATCCACGAAAAAATCTCCGTCAAAGATGACTGAGCCAACACCCCGTCACCATTTTTAGCCATGACAAGGACAACCCCCAAGAATCACTCTCGGAGGTGACGATTTTAGTTACCTCACCCTCTCCGACCACAATTCTAACAGAGCTCTCAGTGCTTTTTTGCGTCCGCTCTTTGTGAACCTTAAATTGTATGTGGTAGTTGAGGAATCGAGCTTAGAGGAAGAAGAAGGGAAACTGAAAAAGGAGGGAGTGTTAATCGCGTATGTAGTCGGATACGAAATTATTGATGATTTGTTGGAGGAAGGTCGCGTGTGTCGTTTGGCAGGCAAGTGTGGATTTATTTTTAAAATATGGCGCTCGTGCGGAGGTTGAGGTGAAGACCAACATGCCCTTCCCAGAGGCCCAATCCACCTTGTGTGGTCGTATAGTAGCATGCGCGAACTTGGGCAGGGATGAAACTAGTATCATTTTTTTTTTATCAGCAAAACAGTATTATAAATCTCTCCCCTTTCAGAGTTTGTAAAGGGAGGATATGGAGGGCTCTAGCTACAGAAACCCAACAGAACAAACAAGAGCACTGACATTCAAAACATAGCCTCAAACCAGAAAGAGGACCGGGACACACCTCGTCCAAACCAGAATACAACCAAATACAAATACAACCTTGAACGCTGACATGAATGCTCAGCTTTAAATCAGAAACAAGACTGTACCAAAATATGGCCTAAAAACCCGATATTACAACCACTAAGCACATAACAAATATACATAAAAGAGGGTCTACAACCCGAATTTTGCAACCATGAAGCTCATGAAAATAGGTCTGAAACTCTTATTTTCCAACCATGAAGCCCAAGAAAACAACTGCCCACCACACAGGATATCCCAAACGCTACCTGAGCTTGAAGAAATCTTCAAATCTCACCGGGACCCAAACTTAGAGAATTGAAGGCCACCGACACGCCGGCGATCAATATCGCAATACAACAGAGATAGATCGGAGAATAAATCTCTAATACTCAATATCAAAATAAATAGAACCCTCTCGATTTCCAACAATGGCCCATAGACCAAAAACACCCATTAAAGGCCAACACCTAACTAACCAAGGCCCCCCACCACAAAGGATGGGAAAATAGAGGAAATCAAACGAGTCTAAAAATATGGTATGAGAAGAATTCCACAAACAACAGATAAAGCGAAGGATGAGGTGCGATCCTTACCATCTGCAAAGACGAGGGCCGAGATCAGATCCACAACAAATAAATCGAGAAACGCTTTCCACGGTAGATCTGAAACGAATCGCCAAAGAAGAGGCAGGGAACCACAAAACCAACCGAAGAGCGTCGATCAATAAAAGACCACCACAATCCCGCTGCACCTGAAGACCAGATGAACACCACCAAGCTCTGTTGACACCACCAAGCTCTGACAGGTGCTAATTCAAACCAGTCAACCTATCGAACCAGCAAAAGAGGCTGGACCAGATCCACAACGATCCACACCTGGTAGGATGTAGAAGCGCGTCCCACGACCAGATTTCTAACATGAAACTAGTATCATATTGGGATAACATTGATTCCTAACCCAATTGGAATGGTCATTTGCACATCCTAACCGTGCTCCACTGTTTGTGACAGATCCTAACACAAAGGTGGTACATGTTTACAAAAAGTACCAATCACGTTTAATATAATTATGAAAAAAGGGGGCTAGGATTTGTAACAAAGTGCCACATTTATGCTACTTTTTGTATAAAAAAAAACCACCTTTATGTTACTTTTTGTAAAAAAAAAAAATACCACCTTTGTGGGACCTTAACTATCATAATCAATAAGAACCTTTCTAGCGATATGAGCTCTGCTAGGGTCTCAGAACCTCTAGCCCAGGCAGCGGCTTCTCTCCAGGATTGTCGTCATTTCTCCCGGCCTCAATCCGGTACTGCTGCTCTGTTGATATGGCGTCCATTCTCTTCGCCCTCTCTTGCTTTTCCACTGCCCACGAGGGTCATCACTACCCAATTCTCATCTTCCCTTATTTCCCCAATTTCACCAACTCCCATCACCACGATCACGCCGCCGCCGACATCGCCTGTCCTTTCCCAATTTTTTTGGGGGGGTGTCACGCCCCAAATCCGGTTTTGACCGGACTCGAGACGTGAACTAAAATAAAATAAAAACAATAAGGAAATTAATTTTGAATAACATAAGTCTCCGAAAAGTTCATAACTAAAACCGATGCTACGAGTCAAACGCTCAAATACAAATAAATAAAAATGCAGTTTAGTTCATAAACAGAAAGTACGTCTCTACTACAAGATAAACCCCTGGACTCTCGATGAGCTCCCGAGCTCTGAGTCGTCCTCTAAACCGACTCACCAACGAAACCTGTAAAACAGTAAAAATAAAGGGGGTGAGCTTACGCTCTGTAGGAAAAAGTAGTAACGGGAAAGGTCTTACGCTCCGTCGCCATAATTACTAAGCCAAGAAATATAAACTAATAACCGACAACTGAAATAGAAAACCAACAGGAACACAACATTATCGCTAATAGATCCAAGAATAAAAACCATATAAACAGTAGGACATTCTTCTACGACCTCGACTGCAAACGTCACCGAAACCCGAAATCATACGGACATAAGAAAAGGACACCGGACGGTTCTCAACACCCAACCCTACACAACTCATACCAATGCCGTACGATTCGTTGCCGAACACCCATAACGTCCACACTCGAGTCACACAAGAATCACATAATAGGCATAAGTAA
Source organism: Erodium maritimum (assembly GCA_963921825.1). Taxonomy (NCBI): domain Eukaryota; kingdom Viridiplantae; phylum Streptophyta; class Magnoliopsida; order Geraniales; family Geraniaceae; genus Erodium; species Erodium maritimum. Next base: position 117,800,574 of record OY997588.1, read on the forward strand.
CCACAGTGTACCAAACTAGTCAACACACACAGTAAATCATTAGCAACCACACACACAGTAAGTGTCAAATAATACGCCGGATCACACATCACGACTCAACTACATCGTACCGGAATACACCATAGGTCTAGATGTCTTCCCGGAACACATATTGGGGTAAACAAGCAATACAATATACCAGAATGCACCGTCGGTCTTCCCGGAAACGCACATCGGGGTACATACTATACCGGAAACGCACATCGGTCTTCCCGGAAACGCACATCGGGGTAAATCACATAAACAACATACCGGACCGGCACACACCTCGGTCGGGTATCTTCCCATAGCATGGGGTACAAGTCACACCACACAATACCATGCCAAACATGTCACACCGAACTTATCATACCGTCAAAACTTACGGCCATAACTTACCAATCACACCACACCGGTCTATCATTCACCCGATCATACCACAAGACAACCATTCATAACGCATTCATCACATCCATTCATTCAACCGTATCACGAGATAACAATCCATATCACATTCATCACATTTATTCAACCAATCATATTACGAGACAACCATTCATATCACATTCATCAAAATTCATATAGCAAACTATGATTCTTAAGTTAATCACGAATATACTATTCATCGACATTTAAGGACTATTAACCACAATCAAACACAACCAACACACAATCCTAAGGCCTGACATGGCCACATGTGATTCTACAACACAACAATTCCCATAATTGAAAGCGGTTATTCTAGTTAATCACATCCTATATGCAAGCTAAGACTTTACCGGTTATTAACGTCCTATATGCATACTATTAAAATTCTTTAATTAAGAACGGTAATTACTACTCTTCCCTACCTCAAGTGCTCTCTAAAAGCTTAGTTAACGCAAACGCCTAGAAGTCTCCTCCTCCGATCTCGGGTCCAAAGTCTAGGATCACAACCAAACCGAGAATTAAGGCTAATTCACTTTCGGTTTAACGAGAAAACCAATATATTAAGCCCGAAGGTCAAAACATGGGCTGAAGGGTAAATGGGCCGGAATGAGGCCCAATCCGGGTGGCCCAAAGGCCTGGTACCCGACCCGGCCCATGCAGCACACCGGCCCGAGACCAGGCACGGTCTGTGTTGCACGCCGGCCCGGTATCTTGCACGGTCCGTGCGGCGTTCAGTGCCGGACCCTGGCACGGTCCGTGCGGCATTCCGTGCCGGAACCTGACCCGGTCCGTGCGGCGTTCCATGCCGGTCTGGTCAGGCAGCTTCTTCTTCCTCCCTCAACTTCGTTTCTACGAAAATATACTTCAAAAAATCCATTTCCAACCTCATCAAACTCCAAAATCAGTCACAAAACCCCCAAACTTCAACACCCAAAATGGGTTCCATCAAAACAACCAAAATCCAGTTGATTTCTACTTAAATCAATCCCCTTCTTCTCATAAACTATCATCTAATCACAAATAACTCAAAAACTAACTAGTTAAAGCAAAAACCATGGAGACCCATAACTTCATATGGATTGAAAGAAGATTGTGAGAGTTTACTTACCTTGGAAATGATGAGATGATGAAGATGGTGATGTTTTGAGAAGGTTTGATGAAGAAATGGCTCCAAGCTTCCTCCTTTCCTCCCTTTCTTCTTCCTCAAGCTAAGAAGCTTTTTCTTTTCTCCTCTCTCTTGTAGATTTCGGCTTCCATAGGGAAATATGAGCTGAATTGTGATAAAAGGGGTCTTAAACCTAAGGTGGAGATGACCAAAAGGCCCCCATTGCTCTTTTTCCCCCCCTTCTATTTTGGCATATATGAGGATAAATGGGTCATTAGAGACCCATTTCTTCTCCTACAAGACACTATGGACAAGTGTCCTAGTGGGGGCCACCTTGCCCTTAATAATTTGCAGCACCTTTAATTTAATTAGGTTTAGTCGATAATTAGTCTTAGTTTGATCCGAGTTTGACTTTTTTGCAAAGACAGTCATTTGAAAGGAAACGACCCAACTAAGCTAACCGTAACGACGGCTAAGCTTTTTGGGTCACGGAAAGGTCCCGAATGACTCCTAGAGTCATCGGTTGACTTTTTTGGCCAAAAGTTAACTTTCACCAAAAATCACCGGTTCGACCGGGGGCGGTTCTTACAGGGGGGTCTCGTCTGCTACTGTCTTTCCCCTGATTGATCTCGGCAGCGATTCTCTGTAGCCTCAACCGCCGTCTCTAAAGGTGCATCAGTCGCCGCCTTTGAAGCTTCCTTTACAGCCGCCGCCGCTGGTAGTTCCTTCTCCCTGGCCTCCACCACCGCACCCTCCTCGAACCCTCTCTCGATTCTGGATTTGGCTAATCGAGTGGGTCTTTTTTATTTTATCTGATTTCGTTTTTGTAGGGCCAAAAACTAGTACGCAAAGATTCGGGGACAAGAGATCTGCCTCCCGAAGAAGTGGATGATAGCAGGTTCGGTCGTACTCTACTGTGCATGCAGCGTTTAGGCAAGACCTCGAGCAGCTGTAGTCAACTTCGTCTATTTTTAGTGTGTTGTCTTTATGGCATCCCTTGCCTATATGGTGTTCAAATACCGTTTGTGACGGTTCTAGTGAAAAAATGTTCAGTGAGCTATTGCTCCTTCTGTCTGACCTTAGTGGCCTGGGAGCATGTTCCCTGACGCACATCGATGTTCTGATATAAACATTTATAAAATTGCAACTTTCGCTATAAAAAAATACAAAATTTGTGTTAGGATCTGTCACAAAAGTTGGAGCACGGTTAGAATGTGCAAATGATCTTTCTAAATAGGCTAGGAAATGACGTTTTCCCTATAATATAGTATGACGATGTGGATACCCCAGTCGAATTCGATGCTCCCTTTCCTCTGATTCGCAAGGTCATGGACACGCCCACGCCTGTCTATCCATTAAATTTGAATTATATAATTCTCATTCCAAGACCCTTTTTGCATCTGGTGTTCTTTCATTTCCCATGAAGCAAGGCACCGAGCGGTATTCATTTATTTATTTTTTGATCGGCAAAGCATATTTAAATTAAAAAAACCTTTTTCGGGATGGAAAAGGAGGTACAATGTAACCATTACAACAAGGATTTTGCACTAGTACTACCCACAAACTTTGTCTTGAGAACATTTTGAACTGGTGGAGAATAACTTGGGTGATCCCAGAGACAACTAAAAATTATCTTAACTTCCTGGGCTGCACTAAATCACACCTCAAGTAAAGGGCCTTGGGGAAATATCATGGTCAAACTACAAATGCATACCCTTAAGTATGCACGTGTAACCGATGCATACCCTTAAGTTTAAAGTTAACCGATGCATATCTTAAAGTTTCGAAATATAACTCAAACCCCCTTCCGTCATTTGCTTCCCTTAGTTTACTGTTCACTTTTTGAAAAATGTCCAAAATACCCTTCGTTTTATAATTATTTTGAATAAATAATAAATATTAAACAATAATTAACATTAAGTATATATTAACAAAAACTAATATATCTTTATCTGTCTCTACCATCACACCAAATGAAAACCTAACCCTCACAACCTCTGTGGCTTCGCGACGGCGCCGAGCACGACTTCTCTCTCCAAGTCTCTAGGCTTCTTCTCCAGGTCTCCGGCGCCGAGCACGGAAAACCACGAGCGGAGATGGATTAGGCATGGAGAGAATACGGGGCGAGGCGATTGGTCTGGTGAGGGTCTCTTCTTCTCCGGCGTGGTCTCAGATCCATAAACGGCGAGTTCTAGCTTCGCTTGGATTTTCTGGGTAATGGGGTTTGGTATTTGGGGCCAGCTATGGGTATTGGGGTTTGGTATATGGATTTTTTTTCTCCAGGTTTGGGGGTTTCTGGGTAAGATTGGCTTTGATGGTGTTGAAGTGAAAAAGAAGAAATTTTCATCAAATTTCTCACTTTGGGGATTTGGGCGAAATGGGTTTTTTGTTTGTTGCTGATAAAGCTAGATAATTAGATTGGCTTTGATGGTGTTGAAGTGGAAAAGAAGAAATTTTCATCAAATTTCTCATTTTGGGGATTTGGGCGAAATGGGTTTTTTGTTTGTTGCTGATAAAGCTAGATAATTAGAACTTCGAATTAGCTTCATCCCAGAGGTTTGTGTGGTGACGCGATGGGCGTGAGGATTATGGATTCTTTAATCTGAGGTTTGTGTGGTGCTGCGATAATTGTTTGTTTGTTGGTTTTTCGACGGAAAAGAACGAGTGAAGAAGAGCTGAAGATTTGTTTTTTTTTTTGTTTTTTTAATTTATTTTTATTTTTATTGTAATTTTAATTTTTAATGTTATTTGATGTTTTAATTCTAAATAATACAATTAATTTTTTAGAACCAATGATATTATTTTGGGTTAATTACATTTACCTACTCCGAACTATACACGTTTAACGGATACTTACCCCAAATAACGTATACATATCCCGAACAAACAGTTGTAACAATATCCCCCATTCCATCCATTTTTCCGTCCATTTATTGTTCATTTTTCAGAAATTCCGAAACTACCCATAATGTTACAATCCTAAAACCAACTTCAACCCTAAATCCAACCCTAAATCTCTCTCAAAACCTAAATCTTACCCTAAAAATGGATGGAAAATGGATAGAAGGGGGAATGTTGTTACAAACTGTTAGTTCATGGTATGTATTCGTTACGAAATAATTTTGGGGTATTTATCCGTTACACGTGTATAGTACGGAGTAGGTGAGCGTAATTAACCCTATTATTTTATATAAATAAATAGTTAAAGAAAAGGAATGGCATGACCGTGTAATATTGATAGATAATTGAGGGTAGTTTGAGTATTTTAGGAAAAATGAACAGTAAATTGACGGATCTGACTTACGGAAGTGGTTTTTAGTTAATAAATGAAACTTCAGGGTATGCATCAGTTAACTTTAAACTTCATGGTATTCATCGGTTAAACGTGCATACTTAAGGGTATGCATTTTAGTTTATCCAAATATCATCAATAAATCATGCTGGTAGATCTGGTTAGCAAGAAACCAAGCTATATTTGAAAATAGCTTTCCCACTGCAGAAGAAATATTCCAAAAAATTCAGAACATGTCCTATAGTTGGGAGTGGGCAAAATTCAAAAAAAAATGACTATCACTTCTCCTTCAACTCGATTGCACTCACGTCCAGCATCTGCCTGGGAATCTTGTCTTTGTATCCATCAAATTCCTCAATGAGGTAACTTATTCTGATCAATTGAATATAACATTGTTGTTTCTTATTTCAGAACATGCCTGGATATTAGTCGTTATGACGAGGACTTCTCAATTCAGCCTACCCAAGTCTTTTGTTATCATTTCTCTTCTCACTTCAGCCTATCATTCCAAATTTACATTATGCAATGGCCTCAAACTACCCTCTCTTTGTTTATTTTTCCGTCTATCATCAATTATCATCAATTCTTGTGTGAATCTTAGGGCTTTGTAGTTGGTGGCTTGTGGGTATATCTTTAATATTTTACAAGTAACATTAACTGAACTAAAATATATGTTATATCATTTTTTAAAATGTTGGAAAACATAATGTTCGTGATCAATATTTAAAAATTAAGTTTTAATATTGAACTCAAGTATATGTTATGTTCATGTGGGTGGGGGTCTATCGTCGGTCTTATTACTCTAAAACTAAGAGCATCCATAGTTGGTGGTAGATTGTTAGCGTTTTGCGAATGCAGACAAAATCGACGTGAAGGTGGCGTTTTCCACGTGACGTTACTTTATTGTCGCATAAAAAAGTCGACTATTGCAGTTGGGTTGATCGCAGACCATACGAGAATTGGCGCCTAACGTTGGAAATTAAATGAATTTGGTGGCGACGTTAATGTATCTCCTTGCCCAAAACTTTCTATTTAAATCCTACCATCTTCCTCCCAAATTCACACAATACTCTTCTAGTACTTTATACACTAATCTATATTTATTTAGTTATGAATATGGATTTTGATCCCATCATGTTCAAGAAGTTGGACCTAAAAGCTGGGTACATACGACATTCAAGCTAGAAAAGAGCACCACTCAGGTTAAATGACACCAATAAAGCAATGAAGAAGACAAAGAAAGTGCTATGAATATGGATTTTGATCCTTTCGCTTTTGCTCAAGACTAAAAAGTTCTAGCCACACAAGAAACATAATTTGGATATGGTGTGATGTTGCTATTGTTCGAGCTTGATCCTGAGTAAATTCTGAACAACAATTACAGAATGTGTCTTCAGGCGAGATGAAATCGAAAAGGACGTGCATGGTAGTGTGGAGGAGGATGTATGCCATGCTCGTGCTTGGATGGTTAACTCATTTGCCTTCATACAGGGGAACAGTAAAAAGAAAGATGGTTGCTGAGAGGATATGGGGACCGAGGTTGGTCTTATGCGGGGACCCCAAGGATCCGCTACGGTATGGGAAGAATTGTAAGGATCACTGGCAGTAAAAGAAACCAAGAGTCATGAAGTTCCATAGGTACTACACACAAGTAATCAACGATCATCAAAGCGGACGATACGATAATCGAATAATGCATCTGGCTTAGTAGGTGTACAAGATGGAGGAACGACACGAGTTCGTATGGAAACATTGGTTGAATCTTGTGCATGGTCAATCGAAGTGTACAAACTGACGCGGTGGACCACCTCCTTAGCGCCGGACGAACCCACCGAACCAATTTCAAGCGAATTCGTTGCTGATCAAAAACTCCGAGCTGATAAAAAAATACAATTTAATGTGTGCTTATTCCAAACATAAATTTGATTTAAGCAAGGGTCAACAATTGATCAACACAAATCTATCCGTTGCTGACGACGGTTTCATGCGACTGTATTGATATCGGCGCTCCATAAACGTCGCTCGATTACACTAATGTATAAAATACGTCAACGACAAAACGCTGTCTTTTCGTCGCCTTCTACCGACGTTCTAAGAACTTTACAAATATGTCAGTTTAATGAAGCATGATTAACTCCTGTCAAATGCAAAGAATGTACCGGCCATTCATGAATTTATACGAGGCCAATAAGTCACCACAAGTAGGAAACAAAAAGTAAAAGAAAGCATCGAATCTTTGTATTAATAGGTGAACATGGTCACTACAGCAAACCTTATTATCCTAGTGCATAATAAAAACTCGACGACTGCCCGAGCGAAGAAAATAATCGATAACTTGCACACTATAGCTCGCTTGCACTAACAAATGTAGTAAAGAAAGTGAAATTAAATTCTGAGAAAGTGATTAGTTCCATGGGGATGGAGTGGGAGCGGCAAAGGGAGCGACGGCGACGTCAGGCAAGACAGTGATGACCAGCTTCTGGCCACCCTCGCAGTGACCACCAAACCCACAAATGTACCACTTGTTCCCTGCCGTCGTCAGGACCAGCACATCACTCCCGCTGATCAACGGAGCTCCTTGTTTTGGCACTGTGCAGTTGTGGAAATCACCTCCGGTCGCCTTGTACACGTTGTGATTTCCCGCAGCATACTTGAAAACTGGATTCAAATACTCATGATCAATACAATCATATAGTTATTATCATAATTTCAGTTGAAGTAATATGTGGTGTTAGAAGAAATACTTAGTCTGTCCCCAACGACGAATGTTTTGCCGGCAGCCCAAGCTTGGTACCGTCCATCCGGATTCATCTCCGACCATGTAATCCACGGCCAAAGTGAAGGTTGGGACAGCTACGGCAATGAGTGCCAAGAGGACCAATCGAGAAGAAGCAATTAGGGTGGAGCGGTGATTGTTATATATCTTGCTTTGGTTACAGTGAGGATGGGAGAGATCTCAATACATATTTATACGCAAACATCGGTGTTTGAGACTACCTTGATAGTATAATTATTTCTAATCGGACGGCAATGCGTGAAGAAACCGAGCAGCTACACAACAATGTTTTGAGTGTGAATTATAGTCTTGACAACTTTTTTGTTTTATTTGGTGTATAGATAGCTTGTGTACACACCATACACTGCAGGCATCCGCACAACACTTTTTACATTCAGTCTTTCATCCATTTACGTTGGCGTTTGGGGTGTTTAAAAAAACAGAAAACGAGAACTGGACTGCTTTCTAATCAAACAGATAATATTGGTGTGACAGTTGGTTCCTAAAATGTTGAACCGATATAAACAGGTTTAGAGCATCTATTTCGTGCGTACCAGGTACCAAACTATAAATCGCGATGTGCGATTTTGTGGTTCACGATTCGCGAATCGTACGGTGTAACGTGTATGATTGCATCTCTGTGGTGGCCTCTCCGACCGAAGGCTCCTTATAATGCGATTGAGCAACATTTCACTCCAAATGCATGCAGTCAAGACTGCCAATCATACTGAGGAACCCTCGGTTGTACCCCGATTCAAGTAATAGTTGCATGTCCTCCGGAGTTGGCTTCCGCATGTTTACCTCCATGAAAACCTCAATAACAGTCTTACAAAAACATTTTACACATTTGAGTATAGTACTTACCCCTATACGTAGGTTTTCGTTCAATGAATTGGACGAGCACCTATACGCTAGCGTTCGTATCGCGGTGGTGCATTTCTGGTGCGTCGATAACCCCAAGCGTCCTGCACTGTCCGACTTCTTGATGAAGTAATCGTCATGCTCCCCTACCGCATCCACAACTCGTTGAAAGAGTGCTCGAGACATACAAAATCGACGCCTGAACATATCGGGCCCATAGGTTGGGTGCTCGATAAAATAATACTACATCAGTCGGTTGTGACCTTCGAGACGACCTCTGTCAATCTCTCGTCGGGAAGATTCCTCGCTTTCGATCCTTTGCCTCCATGTGTTGATTTTTTGCATTGCTCTCTATACCATTCTAGCGGTCCTCCGCCGGAGTCGTTTCTCCAAAGCACGAAGTTCTTGCCTCGCTTGAGCCTCGTCGTCAGACATTGTTGATCGATATAAATTGGAGAGGAAAAAAAGAGAGAATTTTGAGAGAAATACAGGTGGTTTAATGAATGAGGTGAGGGGTATTTATATTAGGAGAAAAATGGTTTGTTTTGTATTTAAAAAAAATGGCCGTTGGAATCGGATCGTTGGCCAACTATCCGATTTTTTTTCGCTTCAGCTGCCGCATGGCAGCCCGTGATTGGGAGTCGTCGACCCGCGAACCACAATTGTGGTTCGCAGTGCGAGCAATGACTCGCGGTTCGTGAAATCGTAGTTCGCGAATCACGCAACCCGCATGCGCGATCTGCGAATCACGAATCATGGTCTGACACCTGGTTCGCTTGATGTAGTTGCTCTAAGAACAACAAAACGTCATCAATAGTTGTTGAAGTCCATTTACATTTCGGCGTCATCTAATCTTCAACCCAACCTAAACTATTTTTCTTAGCGAAAGTTACTACTATTTTATTGAAATTTAAAAGAGAGTCCATACACAGAATAGGTCGTTAGGGTCCCTTTCAACAAACTCTATGACATATTGTTGTTGTTACACACAGTTTTGAAGAAACAAAAAGATAACTAAAAACCAGTATTATTGAGAACCGCACAAGATGGTGCCTAAACACTACTTGATCCTATAGGGGGGGCTATTCTAATCGTGAGAAGTACGATCGAACATGATCTCTATAATACCAAGGGGAGGATAGGCTATCTCTAGGGACCTCTCTCAAACATGATCCCTTAAGTCTTGGTTGTCTATCATTCCTCCTTGCGAGGCTGCTTACCAGCCCTCACTTGATCTTCTCGTGTTTCTCCAACCGACCATCCCTTTGTTCCTAGTACCTCATGTGGAGAAATACATGAAGTGCAGGTTGAACCACCCGTCAAGCATTGATTTTCCTCTCTAGGGACCCGTAGTGTCACGCCCCAAATCCGGTTTTGGCCAGACTCAAGACGTGACCTGAAACAATCGAGATAAAAGTAGTAAAAGAGTAACAAACTCTTTTAAAGCTGAAAGCGAGTCCAAAATATTTCTCAATAATTCAATCCAAAATTTCAAATATAGTGTCAAAACTTGACAATTAACATAAGATAAATAAAGTTCAACAATGTGGACTAACACATCTCTAATACAACCCTCAAGACATCAGGAAGCTCCCGAGCCTCGAATTCCCCAGATCTCAAGTACACTTGTACACACAATAAATAAACAAATAGGGGTGAGCTTACGCTCAGTAGGAAAAATCGTAAACAACTTTAGCCTCCAAGCTTAATAATAAAACTGCCTTAGTTCGATGTCAAAAAAGTGCTTAAAACCCTTAGACCAAAAGATATAATAACCAAATAAAAAGCAACGATAACAATAGCGCATTCGCAAGGATCACGATAACTTCCCAGTGAATAAATAGAGAACATTATAATAAAATAGAATACCATCACAACTAGGAACGAGTAAATACTATTAATCAATGAAATGCTATGGAATCAGTGTAAATAAAATAGTATCGCTTTTCCAAAGATAACAGTAACTTAAAAGATTCCATGAAAATACTATAAATGAATCGTAACTACTAAAATGGGAGTAAATAATGTCACACCAACCACTTGCTTTCTCAAGCCTCCGATCCACAGATAGATTCTGGTGTCACATCGGTTCCCATATTCCGATCCACCAGAGTATCCATATCATATCAGATTTTCCCTCGGTCCAGAGGAGGCACATACTACAGGGCACCGGAAACCATCCCATAGGGACGCTCATCGTCGGGATTCTCGGAAATGCCTCCAAGGGACCATAAGTCATAGGGAACCAAGGTAGTGCTCCTGTAGGACGCATACACTTGGGTGAAACCACAGTAACCATTTCTCACAGAGTAATCCATCCAACTGTCCCGTAAAGTCCATCTCCAATAACCAATGCCCTCAGGCTCCAATAATCAATGCCCTGTAGGATCCAATAACAATGCCCTCAGGCTCCAATAACCAATGCACTCAGGCTCCAATACTCAACCATTATCACGAAGAAACTGTCAAACTCCAACACTCAACCATTATCACGAATAATCTGTCAAACTCCAACCACCACAACACCCCCGGATTAACACCCCCCCCCCCCCCCGGTGTAGTACCGAAACGAAAAAGCAAACATCTCAAGAACAAGAATAAAGGAAACACATTACAACACATCAACCAACCAACGCTTATCGAATCACACTTTCACCACAACACATCAAAGACATTCACTTAATCATCAATCCTGGAAGTACACACGTTCATCAATACACACCACACGGAATTCATATCCACACTTACACTTATCGTCATACTTACCTGTCACGAAACATCGGTCCATCGATCACCTGATCGTACCGTTTGGCACAATCAGTCATACTCGATCATCCGTTCAAGCATTCGATCATTCAACATTCAAACAATCAACCAATCATGTAAACGTTCAATCAATCAATCAAGCATACGATTTAGCTAGTTTCGTTAGACTCTTAACTTATTCAAATTAAGCAATCAAACATGTGATCCTAACACAACAACTAATCCGATGGCTCATCACGGCCTCTCTACCAGTAAATCAATTCCCAAGTATTGAAAGCGGGTTACACTAGTTATTCTCATCCTAAGCATGCATTCTAGACGATTCCGGTTATTAGTAATTGAAAGACGATTATTCTAGTTATTCGCATCCTATATGCAATTCTAGGACCTTTCCGATTTTATTAACCTAATAGGCATACTAGTATTGAAATACTCGAGTAGTTTGGACTTTCCCTACCTTGTGGTCTTCCTCTAATAATACTCTGATGAAAAGATCGAGTGGCCTTTCCTCCGTTCTTCACACGGGTCCCGGAGTGATCTTCGTCCTTCTAGATCGCGGTTCCAAGCCCTTGTTCTCAGGCGAAGTCCCGTCTAGGTTTGACAAATAAAACGTCCAAATCAATACTGGCAATTGTCCAAAGGTCTACTTATTTAACCAAATTTGTCCTTTAAATTGTCACCTTGAATTACTTAAATCAGTTAATTAAATCTGATTTTAAAATATTTTCTTTGAAACCAGGTTGACCCGGATCCGACCCGGATCCAAGCCCAAACCCGGATCCAGATCCGGTCCGACCCGGTCCGAACCCGAGCCCGGTCCAGACCCGAGTCCAGACCCGGCCCGTGTCCGAACCCACGTCCTGATTTGGGCCCAAGGTCCGTGTCCTTCTTTCTTGTCCGGCCCGAGACCTGAGTCTGAGGCCCGAATCACCCGGCCCAACATCTCTTCCAGGCCCAAGGCCCGCCAGCCTCAACCCTGAGTTCGTTCAACTCCGGCGAGGTTCGCGTGTTCCGGCCACCGTCTCCGGCGGCGACAACACCCAGAACTCGCGCGAAGAGCCGGTGGAGCTAAGGGAAAGGACGGCGGAGCTCGGCCGTGGTTGGACGAGGACTAGGGCGTCAGGTACGGCGTCAGGGAGCGAGCTTCGCTCAGATCTAGGGTTCGAGATACGGCGGCGGTGGTGGCGATAGAGAGCTCGGACGGGTTTCTCGTTGCCGGTGACGGCGTCAGGAGCTCGGAGAAAGCGAGGGGAGGTCACCGGAGCGATTTTCCGTCCAGATCTGTCGGCTAGAGAGCCTCACCGGTGAGAGGCTTCAGATCTGGAATCACGCGGTTCCGGCGAGGCTCCTCCAGCCGTGCTCGACCCAAACGAGCTCGGAGCTCGAGCTTTTCCGGCCAAAGAGAGGATGGAGAAGGTGAACCCGGTGAGTAATCGAGCTCACCGTTGCTGAACAGGTCCAGCGAGGCTCGAATCGACGCCGATGGCCGCTAGGGTTCCGAATGGAAGAAGGAAGAGTCGAGGGTTTCTTCTGGGTTTGGGGTTTTTGTCGCGAGTTGAAGCGTGAGATGAAGAAGAAGAAGGGTAAGGTGAAGAACAAGGACGAAGAGGCTGGAGAAGGTGTTGGTTGGAGAAGACGAAGAACGTCTCTAGTGCGCGAGCTTGAGAGGACGAGTGTGAGAGGTAGACGAGGGCTTTGGGAGGCGTGCGCTGAAAATGGGAGACGAGGCGGCGCATATTAGGTTTTGATCGAAGGGTTGGGCTGCGTTGCTGACGTGGGCCCTGCCTCGCGTAACCGGGCTCTTCTTGATTTGGGCCCGGTCTGGCCCAAAACCGGATTAACCCAACTCCTTCCTTTTTTTTTCTTTTTTTTTTAATTTCATCTCTTTTCTTTTCAGCACACTTGTATCAAAATTTACCCTCATGTTTCCAATACAGAATAATATCCCTTTCTTTTTTATTAATTTTTTTTAAAAGGGTCTGGTTTTACACGTAGTGTGTCCCTAGTTCTATCCACTGTAACCCTCGGATTAGGTATAGTGATCGAGGTTACTACCGGGCCTCTTCCTAGAGGCGTGAGGCCATTAGGTATATTAGTCGGGGTCAATGAAGGGAAGCTTGGTGGGGCGGACGTTGTTGCATTGGTCTCCCAATAAGTAGCATACTTTGGCCATAAGGTGTCTGGTTTGAATTCCAAAAGTGAACTATCAAACTAGGGAACCCCTGACATCTCTCGGTCATAGTCTCGGACCACATGACCAATCTTACCATAGTTATAGAAAAAGGTAGGTAATTTGGTATGGGTCTGGCAGACCCGAATTGGATCCAAGAATTCTTGGAACATCAATAGTATGGACTGACGCATCGGTCGATGTGGGGCCATCTAGAATCAGACCTTTACCGCTCCTCCCCAGCGAAATCTCCACTCGTCACATAGCACGTCCACGCACTCCCCTAAGGCAGCTCCAATGGTTTCCCCCATGATATGCATCCGAACCAAAGGTAGCAGACCCTTGGCGTGGACCCAGAGTTGTAGACAATCTAGTTTGGGGAGATCACGTGCTAATGGATCAATATGCCCGAGCAGTAGGGGATAGCCATCGAAGCACTACGACTCATTCCTCCGAACCCAAGCCCAAGACTAGTGATTCGAAGTAAAAGGCGAAGATCTCGGACTCAATATCCTTGAACACCAGCCCCGACGTTGACCGCCTCCATGCCTTGGTTATGATCCACAACATGAAGTCTTTCTGAGGGGGAAGTCGTAGGAGAAAAGAATTGTCTCCAATATGCACTAAATACTCTTTAGAGAATCAATATGAATCAATAGAAAAGAGAGAGACTCCTCATGAAGAAAGCTACTAGAAAATAGAAAGTAATGGCTAAGAGAATATGATCTCGTTGTTGTCGGAGTCATTAACTTGACGCATTGCGGTTTTATCACAGAAAAGGACACGGCAAGCGTACCGGTCGTTAAGTAGTATTTCGGTATTTTTAGTTCTGAGTTATCGAACCCAAAGGAGCACGAGTCAAGCACGTTCTATCTCAAATTCGTAGTCAAGCTATTTCGATACTATGATGGTTTTTGGTTTTAAAACATGAAAAGTAAACAGTAAGCGAAATGACAGTGAACAAGTACTCACAAAGCTTAGAAGAGTTTTAATTAAGAGACAAAACAATCTAAGGTTGTGGGTTCATAGAGACCATTTCCAATGCATTTAAATGACGATGAACATTGTGAAGTTGTCTGATTTTAGGGGCAACGAATCATCTCTCAAACTAGTCCTAACTCCTCACGTTGTTTCGGACCGTAATGGAATCTAACCACCCAGCTCTCACGAATCAGGATGTAGGGAGACCCAAAGCATTGCGTTCTTTGATAATTTCTAACTTTCGGTAAGAATCATATGGTTATTGCAATCGTGTTAAACTAGCTATCACTAGTCTAGATTTAAACCCAATTTGTATAAGATTTCTGACCTAATTGCAAAACACCTCTTACAAGTGTCAGATTGCAATTCACACCTTCTATCAGGCCTACCCGGAAGATAGAGCATTAAGCTTAAATCGAATACAAACCCTAAATCAAATCATCCAACACAATAATCATTCACATTCAACACATTGGAGAATAAATATCTACTCCCCCCATAACCCTAGATTATGCGGGTTTTAGTTACTCATGAACAAGGAAGAAGAAGATGTCATTGATGAACAAAAACAAAGCTTCATAATGGAATAAAGTAGAGAAATACAATACCCAATAATGAATACAATGATGTTCTTCCAAGTAGAAATCCTCTCCCTAGCTTGCTCTCCACTCTCCTCTCTTCTTCTTAGCTCTAAAAAATACAAGTTAAAACTATTTGGAGGCTTACTTTTGGGTTAAAAAGGGTAAAAATTGAATCTGAAACGAATCAAGGAAGCAGGTCTGCGCGCGCATCATGGCTCCTTGATGGGACCCGTCACGGACCATGTCACGGCTCCGTGATGGTAGCAGAGAGCTTTGGATGGTCTTGGTCCCTTGACAAAAGTTGTAGATCTCTGAATTCCCTTCGATTGGACATAAAATTCAAGGAAATCGGAGTTTGTATGAAGAAGTTATGCCATTCGCAAGATCATCCATCTTCCAAAACTCCAAAAACCTGGGTTTCCTCTATTTTAGCCCTTTTTTCGATCAAATCACCTACAAAACATAATGAGAGACACAATACGAGTAACGAGAGAAAAGTTGTCTAAATTATACAATCCCGGGACTGAAATGCTCAAGAATGTGGGATAAAAACATCTAGAATCAATACAATTTCTGTCCACATCAGAGCTCGTGCTTGCCAGAGTGTGAAGGGTGGGGTGTTAATGTCATTCTCCTCCTTCTGCACAGATTTACTTTCTCTGTATGAGGACGACTGCTTCATTGTCTCGGGTTCCTTGATCAGAGATTATGGTGCTGCATCTAAGGTCAAGAAACGGGATCGGGTGAGGGCCAAAGTCAATTATCCGGCCAAAGCGAAGGTGGATCCTGAAGGAGTGAAGAAAAGTCCAGAGGTGTTTGTGCCTAAAGGTAAGACTGGGAACTCAGTTTCGAATGTTGAAATAGGGTCGCAGGTGATGGAAAAAAGGACCGAGCTCTTCCTCTACAATCTCCCGTACGACACGACCTCCGATTGGGTACGTAATACTCTGGGTCCCTTTAGGGAGATTGTTTCAGTCTTTGTCTTGAAGAGGCTAAATTGTCGCAGGCCATTCTTCGACTTCATCACCTTCAAAACCAGGGATTCTGCACGGAAGGTTATTGATTTTTTTAATGGTTACAAACTCAATGGATTTGTGCTTCTCATCGCCTATGCTCGTCCTCGAAAACAAGGGTCGAGTTTGATGTCAAAGCATTCCTCTGTTTTGCATTTGCTAAAACACTCAGGTTGCTCTGTTTTGGCTGCTCAAAAATAGAGCATCGTCGTAGAGACTAATCAGCTCCTGCTTACAGCTCGGAATGAGGAGTTTCTGTGCACTGGTGTTGTCAATGATCAAGGATTGGTTCGGGCTGAGTCCTCACCGGCGCCGACGTCTTTTACGTCGTCGGATGGCAACTCGCAAGCTCGGGCAGTTGAGGGTCAATCCGCGAATGAAGGGCCTGATCCCGTGATTCTTACGCATTCAATTTCTCCTGGTGTTACGGAGATTCGAGGCTACCGAGATTGTAGTGAAGTCCGTGATTCTGCCATTGATTCAGGACCTGTAAATCGAGATGTATTGCGTGGAGATGAAGGGGCAGATGCGGAGCTTGGGGCTCTTGGATTGGACGGGCCTGGTGTTGGGCTTAGTGAGTTGAGCCCAAGTGGGACTAAGTCTGTCCATGGTGTAAGTTTGGGACCAGGTCTTGTTGGGTCTATAATTGGGCCTATTTTGAGCCCAATCCATTAGCTATGTACGGGCCAACCAGTAGAATCGGGGCCAGATTCTAATTGGTCGGTTTCGGGCCCAGTGACCCAAATCCAACCATCCGCTGTGGTTATTTCGGGTGCTACAGTGTCTCATCAGGTGGAAAATGGAGATCTGATCGGGGTTCATCAAAGTAGTCCGTGGAAGGAGGCTCTCCTTAAACCTCCGAATCCTAAACCTTTAAACAAGGGCCTTCATTCGAAGCAACCGTCTAGAACTTCGAACCGTCAAAGTCAGCCTCCCAAGTTCTTAGGGGATTACTACACCGCTCATATCAAACCGGCCCACTCTAGGAGTCGGGAGAGAGTTGTAAATCATGTGGACATTGAGAAGCAGATATTACAACAAACTCAAGTTGCACAGCGGGCTCATGCAGCTAAAGCTTATGATGACCCGACTCTGACTTCGGAAGGCAAAGAGTGGGCCACTGCTGGGTAATTTTGTGATCCTTTTCTTTTTTGTCTCAGGTTTTGTTCCCGCGGCTCTGAGCTCCCTTGTAATGGTTGCCTTTGGTTAGATCTTGCTTGGATCTAACTTTTTTCTAATAAAAAATTTTGCGCTTATAAAAAAAAGTCTTTTTGAGGGGGTCGCAGAGCTAAGAGCTTCCCAACCATACCGAAACGTTTCTGAGCAAGGATGGTGGGATCCACCGGGGTGAATGGGACAACCACCTTAATGTCGTCCTCCTCCGTGATGAAGGAGGTTGAGAGTCCCTCTTAGAGGATGGTCATAGGTGTTTCCACCACCCGTGGAGGCTGGAGATAAAACGAGGCCAAATAAATCTTTTCCATGAGTGCCAACGAAACGCCTTGAGATGACGTTGTATGTAACGGACCACCGCAGGTCAGAGGCAGTGGTAAGGAAACCGGATTATGCAGTAGTGCCCAACACCCGTGCCTCAAGGAAACAAGATTGTCCTGATGTAATGGGTCGATCTCCGACAACGGTAGTAGTAGGGAGTGGGTTAGGGTTAGAACACTAGTTAGACGTCCCTTCTTTGGTTTCATCCATAGGGATGCCGGAAAAATATGTCCTAGAAGAAGGGGATCAGATCAAAGGCCACCAGAGATGGAGAGTGCATGGTGGTGATCGGCGATGGAAGCGGAAGGCTTCGGCTGTCTCTTCCTCCATGTCTTAATAGGCCTGATGAACTTGGAAGACGGGCATGGAGGCATGACAAGACCGATAGACAAGATGGCTGCCAAAGGTGGAGAGAGAGGTGTGTTAGAACTCATTGGAGAGGCCGCGGCTGTGGTGATGTCATATAGGAGAGGCCGGTGATGTGAAATTTTAATCAGTAAAAACTAATAAGTGAGACGGGCTAAAATGTTAATATTAAAATTGTCTTTAAAGTTGATAAACAAACCATTGAGTCATTCATAATGTGAATTTATAGTCACATGGTAGGTGTAAAATAACGATGACAACGATAAAGACTTGACCTGTTTTGGTACTCTTTTTCAAAGAAGTCATTGCTCCTATAAATATCCGCTGCATCAATATTCAAGTCCTCAACCAATATGGCAAACCTCTTTTCATTCTTGCTGCCATTGCTTGCCACAGCACAGACTCAAGACAACGGCAGTAGTACCGATCATGTGAAGCTTTTTGTGTTCGGGGATTCGTACGCCGACACTGGAAACACCGTAGACAGTGCTGTTTCATGGAGGCCTCCCTATGGCATCACTTTTCCGGGCGAACCCACAGGCCGCTTCTCCGATGGCCGTGTCTTGACTGATTACATAGGTCCTCTCTTTCTATTCTCTTCACTTCATCCTCAATTCTGTCTTCTTCAGAACAAATGATAGTGGTTTTATTATGCCAATTCCTAGGAAACTATGCTTGTTGTTATAAGAGCATCTGCAGTAAAGATGTAGAGAGTATCTTTTATTATTTGAGTTAAGACGGTACAAACATATCCAGGGTAATTTTTGTTAAGCGATCACCCTAAGTATGTATATTACAATTATTGTATGATATTTATATGTTTCTATGTGACGTACACTTTTGATGATTATGTTCAAATTTATTTTAAAATATTGTCTAATGTCTAATGAAAATAAATAGAATGAATCGAATAAAATTGATGTTTTAATCATAAAGTCCGGTAGGATCTATATGTTGCTAGGTCTTAATTATACCGTACGTTTGAATTATTTGTTGCCTCTCCCTATAGTATACATGTTACTTGTCATGTGTAGAAATCTAAAATTATGGTCACACTTGATCCAACTCGACATATATACTTGGACTAATGCTAGTTGATCATCAGGCAAATGCTTTAATAAGCCAACCAATTAATTGGATTAACTTTTTAAATAATCGAGTAATTCATTAGTGCTTCTTTTTTATAAGCTCGAAAATTTAACAATAAGACCGATTCTAAAATAGAATCGGAATGCTTGCATCAAGAAAATATAGGATAAAAGTCAACGATTACAAAGGAACTCCATTAGGGGAGCCAAAAGGCCCAGCCTTTTCTTAAAAAAGAGAAACAAAGAAACGAAAAACGGAAAAAGTAGCCGCCAATCTCGCCTCCCGAAGTCAGAGACGAGTCTTCGTAACTTTCTTCTTGGAAGCTAATTCACGAACTGTAGTCCATGCATCGTTTCCTGACGAAGCTGCACCCTGAATGTTTCCTTGTTCAACCTGTTTCCTAATGTCAGGGGGACGAACGCATCTTTCCCATTCTAAAGAACGATTCCTTGATTTACATTGAACGGTATAATACTCTGATAAGTGTTTGGGGAGTCGGCTCACCCGTTTCTGAGGTTTGAGTAAGACCCCCTTCCACGGACTAACCCCTGAAAAATCCTCAAGCTTGCCCAAACCCAAAGACGGGTCATTACTTGACTGAACCGGGTCAGAAGATGCTTGAATCGGGTGGGTTGGACCTAGAACCGGGTCAAATAAACACTGAATCGGGTCGCAGGTCGGAATTGACTAGACTGGGTCATGGGCATGGGTTGCTTGACCCGCAAGCAACCCAGTCACACACACGCGATCATCGTCTTCCTCACCCGACACGATTTGATTTAACACACTATTTTGGCCGAGAATCACGGCCTGATCCACCCCCTTAATTTCAGGAACAGAAACGAAATCAAAGGAATTTGAAATCAAAACTTGATCCCCCTAAGATCTCTCCTTAGAACTCGCGGTCAACTCTCCGGAGGAAGGAACCGGCGACTGAATCTCGACCATACTGGCGGACGACGACGGTGACACAGCCTCCAACGATTGTCTCACATCCTCAGGTGGCTAGTTTCCAGTTTGAACCCCATTCTCGATTGCTCGATCCATGTTCTATTATGGCGCTGGAACATCGACAACGCCACCGAAACTCCGGAGCGTTGCAGAGCTTGAATCCTTCTTGACAAAGAGTTCTGCCGTCAAAGGAACACTATCCTTCGAGGGATCAGACTCACCTCCGACCACCTCACCTCTGCCTCCGACCAAGCTTTGCTTCTCTTCGCTTGACTTCTGGCGTCTAGCAATAGCTACGGACATATGATATCCGTTCACTTTTGGCACATTCATACTCACCATGGCCTGAGCAGCTGCCTCCTTCGTTTCAAAACGTACAAAACCATACAACTGATGGTTGCGATTCGGCCGGCTTAACCCAGACGCCGATGTGATTTCTCCGAACGGGATGAAGGTGTGTCGAAGCCGCCGTGGTTCCATAGGGTACACTACAAACGAAAATCTCTTCGTCTATAATGTTTGACTTTCGTCGTCTCCTGCGCCTGGGGACGACAACAAGCCCCTCCACACCTCTTGAACCTGCACCGGAGATTTTCTCGACAGCCACAACAGAAGCCTCCACATGTAGAGTAGTGGCCGGAGCAGTTCCTTCCTCCCCCTATGAACGATGAGAAGTTCGTCGAGATCGTTGAAAACCAACGCCATATCGACCTTCAGACTTTGAGGATTTCGAACATGGTCATTCTGTCCTTGCTTTGATGTCGTCGTCAATTTGGAAATCATCTGACAATAATTCTCATATGATGACAACAAACTGGAACAAAACTCAGGGAAGGAGAGGGGCTGCGGCAAAAGCTTCATTTTTAACTCTTCTGTGCTCATCTGTTGGTAGTGTTTTTAGGTGGGTTGGTTTGATGATAAATTCAATAAAAAAAAGCAACACATTAATCAATTAATGGCTTGGTGCAGCTTCGTTTATGGGCGTAGAGTCTCCGGTAGCGTACAAAAGAAGCAAAGATATAAATCCTCCGAAAGCAGAAATTCGAAATGGGGTGAACTATGCACATGGAGGAACAGGTGTGTTCCATGCAATGGCTGAGCCAAACATGACGACCCAAATCAACTACTTCCAACAACAAATAGAGGAGAAGGAGTTCACCAAATTTGATCTGGAGTCATCCATGGCTCTTGTGTCCCTTGCAGGCAATGACTACGCCGCTTACATTTACTCCAAAGACAAGCAACAGGTAACCCATCTAAAAACTCAAGTTGATAGTTGAAGATCCACTTATGACTATACATATTGAACATGAGTTTTTATGGACAAATCCGTTTAAGGGTTCAATGTAGAATATTTTAAAAAAAATGTGTCTACTATCGGCTATAGATAGTGGGTTTTGAACCCGTTTGTCCGTAAGGACTTTGATACTATATTAGAGGACCTATTCCATTAAAAGCTTGACTTGATTGTTAAAATATGCCCTAACATATATGCATTCATGAGAGACGCTACCATTAATATAGCGTCTACTAAAAACTTAAAGGACACCATAAAAAATAACGTCTTTTAAGTTCAGGCTAAAGAGACGCTACTTATTGTAATGTCTTCTAAGTTTTAACTTAAGACTACTTTCAATTGTAGCGTCTCTTAAGAGGTAATGTGCAGGAGTGTGGTTGACCTAACTGGGTTGATAGTGGGTCATCTTCTTCTGTACACCAGTTTGGTAGACCAGGTGTTAGTTGTGTGTTGTGCCAGCTAGACAAAGATGCATTCATAAGATATAGAATTTAATTGAATGAGTCATAAATGTTGTGTTTTGAAATATGTGGCAGGATCTGGAAGGGTACAGTAGGTCTGTTGTGAAGCAGCTTGGCATGAACTTGAAACGCATACATGATCTTGGTGTGCCTAAAATTGCAGTCACGGCGTTGGAGCCCATCGGGTGCGTGCCTCAGATGGCTTCACTCTTTTCGTATCAGAACTGCAGTGAAACTTGGAACTCAGCTGCCATGTTCCACAACCAGCTTTTGACTCAAGCCGTACAGAAACTCAACAGTGGCTCCAAGAATCCAACCATTGTGATTCTCGATCTCTATCAAGCATTGATGTCCAAACTGGACAGCCACCTCAAACAACCAGGTATATGTAGAAAAAGAAATCTCCACATTACCATTCAAGTTTGTAAATTACTAAAAATATAAGTGGCTTTGAGGTTTTAAACTTACCCAAAAAAAAGGCAAGTATGGTTTTCGATCCATATCCAGATGGGAGGGAGTTTGTCATTATGGTTTCAGCAAACCAGCTCAAGACTAGACAGAAGGAGTGAGAGCTTTTGAAACAAAGCAAAGGGGTTCTTCGGGGTGAACCAGAGGTCTAGTAAATTTTCTGAACCAAGTTTTGGGAGAGCTAAGATGTTTTTCGGAAGCTGGAAGCGTAGCTATGTCGGGCTTGCCTTTTGGCTGGTGTGGCCGGTGGAGCGTGTAATAGCTCCGGTGTTGGGTTTCTTGCACGACAAGTCACCTGGATTGTTGTGTTTTACAATTCCTTGTTTTTTTAATATTTTTGCAGTCTTCGAGTAGATCTTTACTTTCTGAGTTGTATCACATGTCTTTGTTTTACTTTTTTTGTAATTCAAAGTAATCAATAAACCCTCATCTATTAAAAAAAATCGAGACTTTTGTTGGAAAGACAAAAATGAAAGTGAGTAATGTGGTGATTGAATATTTTCAGGAAAAGTGAAGATGGAGGATGTACTGAGACCATGTTGTGAGGGTGTGAGCAAGGACTACTTCTGTGGGAGCATAGATGAGACTAGCAAGGAAATAAAGTATGTGGTGTGCAGCAATCCTGAGGCCTCTTTGTTTTGGGACACAATTCACCCTTCCCAGAGTGGTTGGCATGCTGTTTCTCTAGCTTTGCAATCTTCTCTTTACCAACTCTACCACTAATTGTAACAACTCATCAAGCTTGTCTTGGACATTTCAAAATAACATCAATACTACATATATTAGTACTAAGCATTCATTTCATACAGCCACTAGTTTAGTTTATAACACAAGGAATAGATATGAAAGTTTTTCTTCAACCCATTTGGGGATTTCTCTCAACCTTGGACAAGTTGGTGTTGGGAGCGATCTGCGGCTGGCAGTGACCTCCCTCACCCTCTTCCTTGATGGTATCGAGCCTTTGTCCGAAACTAGGCCTTCTCTCAACACGAAGAAGACGAGCCGGAGAGGTTGAAATGATGCTCACCGGTGACCTAGGCATGATGGTCTCTTTAACTCGGTTCTTCTGCTAATAATACTTTGCTATGTGTCTTGGGATGGAACCAAGTTAAGGTGCATTTATATACACCCCCAATTGTCCTGTTGCTTGTGTTGTTTGGTCTTGTAGGAGAATCTATGTTCCTATCAGCGCGACAATGACTTGGATTTTACATGTCTTTTAGTCCCACAAACCTTAACCTAAACAAAGCTATATAGTTTCTAACACATAATGAATTCAATTCATTATGTGCGAGTTAAGTGCATGAATGTGCACTGCACCTAATATTTATCAAACGAATTAATGTTTCAGCCAACTAGATTCAAGATGATTTACTAAGATATTTTGTAGCGTTTTAGGTAGTGCTCTTTATCGAATAAAGTTTCTTCATGATTCGGTCAACTTTTTTTGTTTAAATGATCCAAATTCTTCGACTTACATTACTTTTTTAGTCGGTCAGGGTAGCTCTGCATTTGAGAGAGGGTCAAATAATTGTTGTAAAACCATTGTAAGGTGAAAAAGTAGTCAAATTAAGAATATTGGATGGAAGATAATTGAAGGATAATGAAAGAACAAGATGTTGGACACACTTCTACATGAATGGTGATGTAGTTTAAGGGAATATTTAAATTTGTCTAGATGAAGTGTATACTGTTTTTCTCTCACGTTAGGAATAATTTGAAACCCAATTATATATTCTATAATCTTCAGCTTTGCATTGGGGTAAAACAAAAAAGAGAACATTTATATTATTTGTTGATAAAAGAGCTTAGGTTCATGTTATGGAATCGATTCTCCACATCCCCTTAATTTTCAATTGAATAAGAGATATATTTTCGTATATACGTTGTATTGCAGCTTAAATTTGTTATAATATCTTGTATTAGGACATGTCTCGCTCTTGTTACTCTGTTAGGATTTCGGCGCCGCTAATCCAGGCAACTTCGACACCCCAAAGCGGCCTCGCTCCGTCCGGTATAGGTCCGATGTCCCTGCTCCGTTTCAATGGCGTCAATCCCAACCCACCTCTATGGCCCTTTTGTCTTCCCCGCCACTGGAGGCGTCCCCGCCTCCTCTCATGGTCGTTCCTAATTCACCTCATCTGACCAGCATATCGTCGGTTTTGTCGCCACGGGTCACGTTAACCCCTCCTCCAATGTATTTATCCCAGTCAATGGATAATAATAAGGGCCTTTAATGGAATGATGGACTAGGAAGAGATGACAAGGGGTGATACTTACCCCATGACTAGGTAGAGGACATCTGTCAAATTGTTGACGATCTGGACCTTATTGATATCCCGTTGTCGGGTCACCAATTCACTTGGTTTCGGGGGAGAACACACTACTGGCACATTCACTCCCGATTAGACAGAGCGATGGTGTCCAATTCATATCAATATTCTTTCCCGTACTTCTACAATACGGGTACTACGACCTCAGATCACTAGCCAATCCTATTTATCTTTGGTACAAAAAGTGAACCATCGTGCCCCCCCCCCCAAAAAAAATAGATTCCAATCGTGGTGGACTAGGGATCTGGAGTGTGATAAAGTGGTGCAAGAGACGTGGGACAAATCAACATCAGAACCTATTAAGGATGTGATATAAAAGGTGAGATTATCATTAGATAAATGGGGTCGGTTTCATTTCAAAAAGAATATGAATCACATTAAATGGTGTCAATGACGTATTATCGAGTTTAATGGAAGGGTTGACTGAGTCGGGGTGCATAGATGGGAAGCTATTCAGATCCAATATGAAAAGGCGTTATGTATTCAAGAGCCTTTCTGGAGCTATAGGGCTAAATTCTTTCAAGCATAAGCTTCTTATAGGCGACAATTAAATACAATGGTAGCCCTTAAGAATACGATGGGACAATTGGTCACACGGGACACATGAATGCGGGAGCTCATTGTTGAGTAATTTGGCCAACTATTCACTACTAGCCACCCGACTTTGAATGCATTTCCTATTGACCTACCTCCTCGAATAAAGACCTCCCAAAACCAATCTCTTATGGCACCAAGAACTACTAATGAGATTCGAACTACCATGTTCCAAATGGGGCCGGATAAATCCCCAGTTCCAGATGGTCTTAACATGTAATTCTATCAACATTATTGGCCTCTAATGTTAGAGGAGGTAATCCTCTTCATCAAAGGGGTCATCACGACTATGGGATTTGATCCAGAACTGAATGACACTTCCATTGTCCTTATGCCCAAACGATCGGACCAGGATGTGGTTACAAACTTACGACCCATTGCACTATGCAATTTCATATTTCGTATCATATCAAAGGTCGTGGCCAATAGGCTTCGTCCTCTCCTTCAGCATGTGATATCGGAATCGCAAGGGGCTTTCATTCTAGGCGTTGTGTTTAGGACAATGTCTTTATCTCGTTTGAAATAATACATTACTTAAGAAGGAAACGACATGGATTTATGGGTTTTATGGCTCTTAAATTGGAGATGTGTAAGGCCTATGATAGGGTCGAATGGGGCTACTTGTTGACTATTATGACTACGTTTGCTTCTTGCCAGACTATATTGAGCTGATGGTTACTTACGAAAACGGTCTGGTACTGAATGTCCTCAAGAGGTAGGGAAACGCCTTGGTTCACCCCATCCATAGGTTTCCATCAAGGAGATCCTCTATCTCCTTATTTATTACTCCTCTATGTGAATGGTCCATCTCATCTTCTCCAACAACCACAAGGAGTTGGTCTTATCTATGGAGTTCAGGTTTCCAGGGGAGCCCCTGAGGTATCACACATATTCTTTGCTGACGGTTGTTATATATTCTGCAGGGCTACTACAAGTGAAGACCAGCATATTCGAGACATCTTGGAGTTTTTGGGTAACTATTGGCGTATGTCCCGAACATACAGAAATCTTCTATATTCTTCAACACAATACCCCGGCTAGTATGCGTCAAGAGTGTTGTGGAATTCCGTCCATTACAAAGACTTTAGCTACATTCATGTACCTTGGAATTCCGTCCATTGCAAAGATATGATTGATTCTGGTCGTTTGGTGTTCTGGGACCGGCTTACCGTAAGTACTGTTGAATATTATAAATTTTGCCTGGAATTGTGTTATTAAGTTTTTATGTTATATTAGTAACTAATGTCATATGTATTTGTTTTTGTAGTCCCTTTACGATTTTCCCCAAGATCTCGTCGCTCTCAAACCGTTCGTGGTTCGCATAGAGCAGGAGGTGAAGGGGAAGTACTCGGATTGGAAAAACGAGTGCAAGGAGTGGTGGACTTGGTATAAGGAGGAGGAGCTGAAAGTCGACAATGACCCTTATCTTGTCATCCTGCAGGAGTTCCTAGCCCACCCCAACGAATGGATGAACATTCGTGCTTACTGGGATTCATCCACAGGCAAGGTATATGTTTTACACGATTTTTATTTTGACCATAATAGTCTCACATGTGATGATTATGTAAATTTATAGGCCCCGTTAGAACATTGAGTGAAGGCTTGTGAATTGAAGTGCATGAGTTGAAAACACGCGGGGGGAGTAGGCCCTTGTATGGCTATGTAGAGTCCTTCAAAGCCGGAAAAATTGTTGAGCCCCAACATCCCTACTACAACGATGGAATGAGGTATTTCTCGGTAGACGATACACAAGAACCTACCAGGATATACGGGGTAATATTTCTATCATTTACTTGTTTTATTGCAGTATTATTTTCAATTAATTGTTATCATTACCAAATATCATCTCAGCAAAAGTTCCTAGCGGCTGAAAAGGACTACCTTGCTGCCTTAGCCTTCACGCAAGAGTCGGGTGTCGATGCCACACCACTCCCTCCCATGGATGAGGAGGCCTTGGAGATGGAGGCCATCACCAAGCATATGGGTAAGTCTCAGGGACATATCCAAACTGGAATTGAGAAGAAACGCCCAGTCAAGGGGTTCATGGATGTTGTCAAGTCCAGTTCTCCGTCCGCTGAATCCTTATAGAGGATGGAGCATCTAACCCGCCTTGTTGAGGAAAAACAGCAACGGCTTACTCAACTTGACTAAGAAAGGGATCGAGAGCTTGCTCAACTAATCTGGGAAAGGGAGCGGCAAAAGGTGATCCAAGAAAATGCCAGAGGCATTGATAGCCAAAGTGAAAGCTCTTATGGAAGCTTTGTGGTCGCGGGGACACAGAAAACAGTTTTTAAATATTCAGTAACTTTGTTTGAAAAGCTTTTATGTGTAATGAATAATTTTAATGTCTGGATCAATTAGATTATTGTTTGTGTTCAATTTGCATGTTTATTTGATCATATTGTACGTTCAGGTGCACAATTTCAAATAAAATTGAATCTATTTAAAAACTTAGCCGACTCATATAAATTAATCTCGATTTAATAAATGGGTCGGTAATGAATATTCAGAAATTTCATTCCTGACCTAACAATTAAGTCGGTAATGAAATTTCATTCCTGGCCCAATTATTGAGTCGATAATTAAATCTTATTACCGGCTTAATTACCGAGTCGGTAATGAATCTTCATTACCGGCTTAATTGTTAGTTTGGGATTAAATATTCTTATGAGTCGGTAATGAATATTCGTTACCGACTTATTTATTAGGTCGGGAATGAATATTCACTCCAGACTCAATTATATGGGTTGGGAATGAATCAAAAATTAGATTCATACCTGACTCATAATTCCTGACTTATCATTGAGTCGAGAATAAGTACGACCAACTTAATCATATTCATTCCCAACTCAATAATTAGATTAGAAATGAATGCTGCTGCCGTAGTGTTCAATGTTATTTATCTATTTCGTTTGTAATCATTCAACCAAAGTCTTACTTACTTTTTTTAAAGAGAAAGGTGCAATTTTATTAAACCTCAGATTGAATGATACATTGTAATGCATTAGACATAGGGCCCGACTACTGAAGAACAGACATAGAACGATATTCTCTGGCTAACCAGTGAGAAGCTCTGTTCGCAGTTTTTTTTACAAATTGAAGGGTAGTCCCTTCTTGCTGAGAAAGTAGACAATGAATATCCCGAATAATTGTCCCGATTGGAGATGTTGGGGGTCGCCATGTAAAATCATATTGAGGAGAACTTGGGCATCAGACCGAATAATAATAGATTCCCCCAGGCTAGGTGCGTTATTCAGAGTCATTGCCAGGGCTCAAGCCTCGACCATGAGCGGAGACCAGTATCCCGGGAGAAGTCTGTTCGCTGCCATTCGGACTGTCCCATGGGTATCCCGAGCAATAACCCCCTATGTTGACTGATGGGTATCTGGAAAGACCGCTCCATCCACATTAATGACAATAGTACCTGGGGCGGGCGTGTCCAATTAGCCGGAAATACCGGTTGTGGGACCTAGGTGGGGGAGAGGCAGACTTCGCCTCCCGCCATGCCTTGAGAAATGTTGCCGCCGAAGAGACCACCCGTATTGCAGCCGGGGACACTCCCCTCCATTTGAGGTCATTTCAGGCTTCCATATCTCCTAAAGGACCAATAAGATGTCTGCCACCTTGTCTCGGGACCTCCCAGCAACTATCCCCTCCCACTAATGCGCAAAGTCTCCGTTAAAACTGTGGGGGATCGGATCTCCAACATGTGACCAACACGTTCTCGCAAACTCACACTCTAAGAACAGATGGTTCACTGTCTCAAGAGCTCTCCAACGTATATCACAGATGGCAAGGATCGGAACAAACCGACGGTTAAGATTGGAAGCCACCTGCAAAGTATCAGTTAGGCACCTCCACGGGAATATCAGTAACCGAGGCGGGGGGGGATACCCCAGAGGGACGGCCATGTGACCGATGTCGTGTTCTAGCGCGCCTCCTGGCGCTCCCCCGCCAACACCATATAGCCAGCTTTGGTAGTGTACTGCCCCGTTGGATCTGAAGCCCAATACCACGAGTCTTTAGGCCGGAGGTCAGATAGTGGAACCTGTAGTATATGATCCCTTTCCTCAGCCGAAAATAACTGATTCAGTAGGGGCATGTCCTAACATAATCTGCCCAGAACCATAAGCCCCGCAACCCTAGCACTAACTAAAGATTTCCGATCTGAGGTAATCTCCGGGTTTGGCCCTAGAAGCCATGGGGTTTTCTTTATAAAGGTGTCCCGACCATCCCCTATGGTTATTCGAAGCCCTTCTCAGATTAGAGACTGAGCATATAGGATACTGGCCCATACAAAACTTTGGTTAGCGACTGATGCAGCCTTTAGAAAACCATACTTCGAAAAGTAGCGTGCTTTAATTACCCTCTCCGTCAGGGATTAGGGTTTATGAATAAGGTTCCAGGCATGTTTCCCTAGCAGCGCTTTATTAACATCGCTTAAATGGCGAAAAGCCACCCCCCCCCCCCCGCTGCCTTAGGCATACACAACTTATCCCAGTCTTGCTAGATGATCGATCTAGCCGATTCCCCCACCACCACCACTAAAATCGAGCCAACACCACATGGATCCGTGATATAATCTTGGTCGGCACTTGAAATACGGACATAACATATGCCGGGAGGGAGCCGACCAAATAGGCCTAAGATATCCTTAACGGTCTGAGCATCCTCCTTTGTGGCCCTACAGAAAATGTAGCAATCGTCAACAAAGAACATATGCAATATTTCTGTGATGTCCCGGGCGACCCGAACGCCTCGCAGCCGACCCTCTTCCTTGGCCTAATGCAGTAGGAATGATAACCCTTACATACAAAGCAAGAACAGACATGGAAAGAGCGGGCCTCCCTGTCTTACACCCCGAGACGGTGCAAATCGTGAAGTATCCCGACCTCCCGACGAGGTCGTGTAGTGAACAGATTTCATGCAACACGCCACCAGCCCATCCATTCTGGTAAGAAGCCTAACCTACCCATAATACGAAGGAGGTAATCCCATTCAACTCGTTCATAAGCCTTGCTCATATCGAGCTTGAGGGACATGAAGTGGAGAGACCCCCACTGTTGTTGTTGTAGAAAATGAATTACCTCAAAGGTGATAAAAATGTTGTCTTGAATACAACGGCCTGGACCTTGGACAAAATACGGAATATCATATTGCACAGAGTTATCGGGCGAAGATCTGTTACTACATTCAGGTCAGGTTTCTTCGGGATTAGAACTATATGGAGGTATCAGTCTGAGTCTGATCAAAGCCCCTATAGGCCAACACCTCATGTATAAAACGAACAACCTCCTCGGACACTATCAGCTAGTAGTGTTGATAAAAACGTGGATTCAGACCATCCGGACCCGGGGACTTGTTTGGACCCATTTGAAACACTGCCTCCCTAACTTCCCTATCCGAGCATGGAGATAAAAGAGATTGGTTATACACCAGAGTAATACACTGGGGAGGATAATAGGGAAATCTTGCAGATCCGACAAGTTAGATTGGAACAAAGTCCCAAAATAATCAATAATCAACTCACTCATACCCGTGTCCCAGGTGACCAACTCCGCTGTTCCATTTTTGAGAGATAACACGACATTGATCTGACGACGATATGAGAAAGCAGCCTTAAATAATTTTGTGTTACGATCCCCTTCGTCTAACCAGTGTTGTTTCGCCCGCTGTCGCTAGAAGGCCTCCTGTTCTCCCAACGCCCGTTCATATTGGATCTGTATAGCCTACTGAAGGTGGACCCCTGCTCTGTTAGTACGACTGTTGAATTCCGTAATTCTCCGTTGACACCATTTAATATGATTTATATTGCGGCAAAAATGTTGTCGACCCCAATCCTCAAGTGTTTTCCCCATTGTCTGAATTACCTCTGCAATCGGTTTCGTCGACCGCTTATCCTAGGAGTCTTGAATTAGGCGGCCACAATTAGGGTCACGGACCCATTGGTATCGGAAATGGAACTTTGGAGGGCCACGGTAAGATACATTCCGTGCCAAAGATAAGTGAACCGGCCAATGTTCCGAGGTTGTCACACCCGTGTTATAGAAGGCTAAGTCTGGAAGGGTGGAGTATAGTGTGTCTGATACCAGTGTCCTATTCAGACGAGATTGGACCGATTCATCTTGTCTACGCCTTCGATACCAAGTATACTGATGTCTTGTCGTTGGTACGTCAACCAGGCGCAGATCATCCACCATGGAGCATAACTCATCCATGAGGCTCATGGGGTAGGACCGTCCTCCTGTAGTTTCCCTTAGGTCGAGAATAGTGTAGTCCCTTATCAATATCCAGTTCAGTCGTGTTGGACTATGGAGATTACTGATCATCTCCCAAGTACGGTGGCGAAGGTCCCTACGAGGTTCCCCATAAATCCCCGTGAGACGCAAATCCCTATAGCCTGGGGTTGACACTTCAGCATCAATGTACCTCGGAGACGACGTTATAAGCATAACATCAATTCCTGAAACCCACGGTAAAGTCAGGCCTCTCTGATTCGGAGTATCTCGAGTCATCCTGGAATATGGAACACAAAGGAAGCCCTAAAAACCCGATGATCGGGAAAGCAGAGCACAATTTTGTTCACTCATCATTGTTTCTGATAGGAAGAGAAGATGAGGCATATGATCGCCAAGCAGTTGCCGTAGTTGCTGCTCATGCAACCTACTACCCATTCCCCGGCAATTCCACTCTAGAACCCGAAGGTCTGGAATGTCCCATGGTAGTGACAGAACCCCCAAAGGGTTAAGAATCGGAGACGAAGGCTGAGACAAAGGAGATAGGGATACAATTGGAATTCCCCCAAAACCTTGCGAACCAATCCCGGTTAATCCCAGACAAGACACCAATGGGGAAAGGTGAACAGATGATGCGCGACCAGATGACCGAGGTAAGGGACCGGAGCATGGGTCCCAATTCCTCTGCGTAGACGGAATCGCCGACTGAATTAACGGGGACGATCGCCGTTGTTCTCGGCTTCGCGATGAGGAGGGAGCCCCCGCCAAGTCTTGCGATCGAATCTCATTCAACCCAGGTTCAGAAGAGATCAGAGGCGGAGTTGGGGATGAAGACGGGAGCAACTGCGGAAGATGATTCTGGGCACCGGAAACATTCGGGCCAATAGGACGCCATGACGACATAGGTTGGGGAGGAGAATCGGACTGAAACCGGGGAGCACGACGGCACCTACGAGAATCGGTCGCCGCTGAGGCCAATGGCCGAGAAACCCTAGCAGAGGGCATAGGGGATTTTTTTTTGGAACATTATATTTAAATTCTTACCTACTATATTTATACATACCACAACATAAAGGTATTTAAACTTAGTTTTATTTATAATATTAAATCACACATATTATGTCCCATTCAAATCCTTTACTCTGCCTCAAAGATTCTTACGAAAACGAGAAGCCGCACAATCGGTAGCAAATAAATCAGAAACTGAGAATTTGTCTGCACCACCCAACACGGGCATCGCCGCCGTTATCTTTGCCTTGCTCACATAATTTGTCCGGTAAGTCTGTCCGAGGACCCCGTCCACGTCATCAGTCAGATCATAGAACTTAAAACCAAGCTCCAAGTGCGCAAAACAATCCCGATCATCAATCTCGTAGCCGTGCACTCTCGACTCCTCGGCTGTGATCGGAACAACGGTTGCGCTGATCCTGAACCTCCCCTCAACCTCAACAACAACCCCATTCGCGGCGCGTGTACGCCAAACGGAAACGCGCGACGACGACGTCTTGGAAGCCCACGCGGAGCCTTCCTCGTTCTTGAGAGAGATAGCTGTGCCGTCGAACGACAGGAAGAGTCGGTCGACGAAGTCGTCCCATTTTGACGTGGCGTTGGCGGCGACGAGGAGCTTGTGATTGTCGAAGATGATTCCGATGGACTGGACCCACGTGAAGTCTCTCTTCATTTTGGGGTTCCGCTTTCCGATGAAGTGAGCGTTGACGTGGAGGTTCTTGTCGGAGACCAAGCAAAAGTCTTCGTTCTTGTGCCCGTGGAAATAGAACGTCACGCCGTCGCCGCCCACGAAGCGAGGATCCTGGCAAACCGCCCCTGGATAATTGCAATCTGTACACCCCAAAAAAAGAAAAAAATACATTAAAATGTTAGAAGTAATTAAATTAATTAATAAGGTTTCACAATTAAATTTATTTGTCCAATAATTCCTACTAATAATGCGTTTTTTGTCTTTCTTAGAAAAATCAAAATCGCCAATCGTATTGGTTGCTCTTAAAGCTCGGGTTTGTAATCCCCGAGTTGTTAAAAACTCGAGCTAGGTCAAAGACGACACAACATCCAGAACACTAAGTAAAATCCCTATTACAACCTAAGCTGCAAAAATAGATACCAAAACTTCTGCCTTGTCCTATAAGAGAAAGGAGGGCAGATAATAATGTTTGAATTAGAGCAAACAACTAACGATGTTGTCATAACATAATTTCATGATATATCATAATTATTTAAGGGTGACCATGGGTTCTATCTCTCTTTAAGGTTTGTTTTGACGATCTTAATTGGGCTTGGCCTTTTTTTGTAGTTTCCAACTGTGACTTTCCCAATTTTTACACAAGCTAACAATTTCCGTCTATTTTGACGATTTTGTTAGTTTTTTTGACATGTGTTGGTCACATGCACAGTAGCATTTTCTTAACGGAATCGTCAAAATAGACAGAAATTGTTAGATTGTGCAAAAAAATAGAAAAATCACAGTTGAAAAATGCAGAAAAAAAGGTCAAGCCAAGTTAAGATCCTTAAAAGAGGTTAAGGAGAGATGGTTTCCCCACTATTTAATCATCTATACGAGCCTAATAAATATGTATTCTTTAACATAGCAAATGGTGTTGAAGAGTTACCGCAAACGGGTTTGCAAGTGACGCAATCCACTTGACAAGTGTAAGGGCAAGAGTCAGGGCAAGTTTGCCAGACTTTGTAGCAGTCGGGGTAGTTCCTATTGGGGCATCGGGCCCTGCCTGGTGATGGCGGAGAGGGAGCTGGCGGAGGGCAGGGGGCAGGAGAGGGAGCTGGGGATGGTGGCGGAGGAGGGCAAGGAGCAGGAGAGGGAGCCGGAGATGGTGGCGGAGGGCAGGGGGCAGGAGAGGGAGCTGGTGATTCTGGCGGCGGACAAGGGGCCGGTGGGGGCTCCGGCACGGGGACATACGGAGGCCGAGGGGATCTAAAATTAGCCTTGGCAGTGGAGGCTGAGAGCCACAAAAGGACCACAGAAACAGCCAACATGCTCATGATCGCCCTCTCTTAGCACTCAACTTCACAATGTTGTTTTGGACTTGATGATGAAAGAAGTCCTGCGGTCTTGGCTTTATATAGAGAAAGATTCAGCTACAATTCATGCAAAACATCATTTGAAGAAACAAAATTAAAGAGTAGATTTGCGAAATTTCAGGTTTGGAGAGCTTTAGGACAAGACAAGTGTGTTTCTTGCTGTGTTCAAGTGATGAATGTTGTGAATGAATCAGATTGGGATTGGCAAAACATCTGAAGCTGCTATGTGGTTAAAAAGCTGTAGACCTTTGGCATGCAAGCATGTGTCATCAACTTTGATTTTGGTTTCTTGCGTCCTACGATTCTTTTTTCTAATTTCATGCACTTCGAATTGGAGATATTGATATTTAGCTTCTTTTCTTGTGTCACGTCAATCATTATAGAGAAAATTATATTTTTTAATTATAAACTGTTATAAAACGATAGGCAATAAAACGAAATAGAGATCAAAACCAAAAACGGAGAACACAACGATATAACGTGGAAAACCCCTCCAAACAACGGAGAAGAAAAAAACCACGGGCGCCAACCAGCAAAACTTCACTATAGGGAGAATGTTTACACAACGTCGGGGATTTACACTGATTCAACTTATCCCTCATGGCAAATTACAGGTGGTATTTATAGGAGTGGTGTAGAGATACTTCATACAAAATAGGGAAATAAAAATCTCTACACAATTAAGACCCAATTTGGGAAACATGGCATAAATTCCCTAAATTGATTACTTGCTAATCAAGCCAAGACAATTCCCTAAATTAGTTGCTTGGTAACCAAGCCACAAACTAGCTTGAATTTGGATCAACTTTCAACAAACTCCACCTTGAGACAAATTCCTCCTTGTAGCATAAAGCGGTAGACATCTTCCTCAACAAACAAAGAAAATACTTTAGGCGCCAAACAGCCACTAGGGCTAAACAATTATACCAACTAAGCTTGAGCAAAGCTCAAACTTAGCAACATGAACTAGCTTCATCATATCACCAGGACTATCATAATCATGCTCCACATGTTCAACACAACTCAAAGCATAGTGAACAACATTACATTGTTCAATTAAACGAGGGCGAGGACCTTTGTTTCTCCTCGGTCTATCAGCAGCAATGGAATTATTTGTTTGCTGCAAAACAGGTGGTGTAAACTGAACATCAATGTCATCATTTTCATTATTTTCATCAACCTCATTTACTTTTTCGCCCAGGTGCTCCACCTGCACGCTTATCCTCTGTTGCTCATCATCAGAAAAATTTGTAACATCAAGAACATCAGAGGCATCTATAGAGGAACTATCATTGAACATGACAGCCTCATTAAAAACAACATTTCTGCTCAGCAAAATTCTTTTAGTTTCAGGATTCCATAACTTATATGCCTTTACTCCTGAGCCATAACCAAGAAACACACACTTGACAGCTCTAGGCTCTAACTTTCCATTATCAACGTGTGCATAAGCAGTGCAACCAAAAACTCTCAATAGTGAATAATCAGCAGGTGAACCAGACCATACCTCAATAGGAGTTTTCTTATCAAGTGGAATGCTTGGAGATCTGTTTATTAAGTAGCAGGCGGTGGAGGCTGCTTCAGCCCAACAACGTCTGCTCATACGAGCATTACAAAGCATGCACCGAGCCTTAGAGATGATGGTTCGGTTCATGCTCTCAGCCACACCATTCTGTTGAGGCGTGGACGGGATGGTGTGGTGCCTTACAATGCCTTCATTGCTACAATAGTTGTCAAAATCATTTAAACAAAACTCCATGCCATTGTCAGTACGGAGCACTTTTACCTTCTTCTCGGTTTGCTTCTCCACCATAACTCTCCACTTCTTAAAAGTATCAAACACATCAGATTTATGTTTTAGAAAATAAGGCCACACTTTTCTAGAGTAATCATCAATAATAGTAAGCATGTAATTTGCACCACCAAGAGAAGTTTTTCGGGAAGGACCCCAAACACCAGCATGCACATAATCTAATATCCCTTTAGTGGTATGAACGGAAGCATTGAATTTAACTCTCTTGTGCTTACCAAAAATGCAGTGCTCACAAAACTCCAACTTACTCATGTTGCAGCCATCAAGTAAATCTCTCTTGATCAACTATGTCATGCCATGTTCACTCATATGTCCAAGGCGCTTGTGCCACAAATTAGTTTTACTGGGTTCATCAGAAATAACAGCAGCAGTAGCAGAACCATTTAAAGTGCTACCTCTAAGAACATATAATCTTGCAGAGTTCATATCACCTATCATGTGAACGAGAGAGCCTTTTGATACCTTTAGAATTTTCTGTGAGCCGGAGTACTTGTACCCTTCATCGTCAAGAGTGCTGAGAGAGATGAGGTTTCTCGCCATGGTTGGTACGTGTCTCACATCTGTCAATGTGCGTATCATGCCGTCATGCATCTTGAACTTAACGGAGCCTATGCCCACAATCTCACGTGGGTTGTCATATCCCATACGCACCACATCTCCACTCTGCAAAGACTTATAAGAACTGAACCAGTCTTTGTTACAACAGATATGAAATGAACAGGCAGTATCAAGAATCCATTCATCATAAGCAGAAACACAACCAGCAAACACAACTAGGCAATCACTATCAGAATTATCGTTGGAAACAACGGAGGCCTTACCATCACCATCAGAATTGTTTTTCGGTTTGCACGTACCGTTCCTTTTCTCCTTATTCTGAAGCTTATAACAATCTTCAATGGTGTGATTTGTTTTCTTACAATACTTGCAGAACTTGTCGCCTCCTTTGGACTTAGAACGGCCTCTCCCGTTCTTGCTCTTATAGTTGTTCCTCTGCTCGGTCCTCCCACGTACCTGCAGAGCTTCTCCCTTGGAGGATGATGATCCTTCTCCTTGTACCATAAGTTTCATCTTTTCCCTCTGTTGATGGGCCTCATATACTTCCGCAAGAGTTAGTTCATCGCGGCTCAATAATATGGTATCTCGGAAATTTGCAAAAGAACTAGGCAATGAACATAAGAGTAGTAGACCTAGATCTTCATCATCATACTTTACCTCCATGGACTGCAAATCAGAAACGATCTCCTTAAAGACCGCTAGGTGATCGAGTAGAGAACCACCATCTTGCAGCTTGTGCGTGAACAACTTCATCTTCACGTGCAACTTACTGGTCAGATCCTTGGACATGCAGATCGATTCCAGTTTGAGCCAAAGCGCTGCTGCAGTTTTCTCCAGCAGTACTTCCTGCAAAATATTATTTGATAGATGAAGATGAATCAGAGATAGAGCTTTACGATCCTTACGCTTCTCCTCATCGGTCCACGTCTTCGGATCCTTCTTGTTGAATCCATCTAGCGCGTCATCAAGGTCAGGATGAGCTAGAACGGCCCGCATCTTTACTTGCCACAGAGAAAATCGTGTGGTGTAGTCCAACAACGGTAGATCGAATTTCAATGATGCCATATCGTCAGAAAAAAAAACCTAGATTGAGTAACCAGGCTCTGATACCACTTGTTATAAAACGATAGGCAATAAAACGAAATAGAGATCAAAACCAAAAACGGAGAACACAACGATATAACGTGGAAAACCCCTCCAAACAACGGAGAAGAAAAAAACCACGGGTGCCAACCAGCAAAACTTCACTATAGGGAGAATGTTTACACAATGCCGGGGATTTACACTGATTCAACTTATCCCTCATGGCAGCTTACAGGTGGTATTTATAGGAGTGGTGTAGAGATACTTCATACAAAATAGGGAAATAAAAATCTCTACACAATTAAGACCCAATTTGGGAAACATGGCATAAATTCCCTAAATTGATTACTTGCTAATCAAGCCAAGACAATTCCCTAAATTAGTTGCTTGGTAACCAAGCCACAAACTAGCTTGAATTTGGATCAACTTTCAACATAAACTATTCTTAAATAATTAATTTTTTGATAAACGATGTATTACTACAACTTTGTAATTCGAGAAAAAATATCAAGAAAGGGAGATTCAACCCAATAAAGGGGATCATTCAAACACACTCACAAAAAGCAACGAAACACAGCCCAACACCGAAAACTACTTGAGCAACAAAGCTACACAAAACAAAAACAAAACGGGCCTTCAACAAAGCCCAAACACCACGAGGGCTCCAGGACGCCCTCCAAGCACGCTCGATCACTAATCGTTGTTCGAGCACCAAGTGACCTCATAAATTACTTTAAAGCTCGAGTTTTCCCTCAAAGAAATACAATTGGCTTGTACAACCGAAAAGTCCCTTTAACAGAACTGGCTTCCAACAAACAAAAGGAAAACCACCTAATAGTCGGTCCCGATTCCTATAACAGAACCATCAACACCTCTAGTGTCTGAGGGCATAGCGAGCATAGCAGTCCTGATTACTGAGTCTCCCACTCCACCATATCACCATCACCTAAGCCATAGATCACCAGCTTCACGGAAATGCCACACAACGTCGATCGAACACACTGAAAAACCGGCCATACACACACATGGACTCAAGCTCCCAAAACCTACTTCAACTCTAATGGCTGAACTCATCAAACAAAACAGTCGACCAAACTGGTCGGAAACAATCACCCTCAAACGGAGAAAACATTGAAGTAAAAGGAGAGAATCAAAGAAGCTTGAACAACACAATCAACGGCAAACCGACTCCGACGAAACTCGCAACACCACCGATATCTCCCTAAGACACCAATACAATTACCACTTCAAGAGGCCAAATAGCCAACACCACCACAGAGGTCAACATTTGCCGAGGGGCTCCACAACAACAAAGTTGAGAAAATGAAGAGTAAAATACCAGCATCGAGGGGAACGAATATGAAGCGAAGGTCGGAAATGAGAGAGAATGACTGATCCGAGAATGTTCGTACGAGCAGCACAAGATGCACCACCAAAGGAACATTGACGGAAGCACGGAGGGGTTGCCGAGGAACAAGGAGTCCAGAGGAAACTTCGTCGAGGTACAAGCTCTGGTCAAAAGCTTCCCATCAAGTCCAAAAACAGCACCAACCAGAATTGCGACACACCACGAACAAGCCGACCACCACTCCAGCAGACTCGATCTATGCCGAAAGGACCCACCTAAGCTAGTCCTTCTGAACAAGCATTCATACCTAAAGATCTGAATGGACCTGAGTTTGGCTTCGATCTGTCACAACCATCAAACTGGCACCATACGACCCCAATCCAAACCCATCCACGACCAAAAAATCAATGGGAGGAGAACATTTGGTCGTAGGTGGAGATGAGCTTCCAAACCTGAAGGTATGGACGGACCCTATCTCAACAGACCCCAAAAGTGTCGGATCTGGAACTGTTGGCCAAACAAGGATCCAGATTTGACAGCTCCAAATCAGAGGAAATGCAACGACGGTCATGATTGCCTGAATGACCCCAACGGCGAAACCCAAGGCAAGCTGAGCCACCGTGACTTAGTCTCCACCAGACCAGATAAATTCCGGCCAGCGAGGCGAGAAGGAGACAAGAGGAGAACAACTCTGATGAGAAATGAGCCTGAGGCGAGGTGGAAAGATGCAACCAGAAAAGGGAGGGGAAAGAGAGAGAAGAAGGGGTGGGGTAGGGTGGGGTGTATGGAGATGATTTCGGTTACCTCCAAGGAAGAGATGAATGCTAGTAGCAGCAGCGAGGGGAATGGAGGAAGTTGCAAGGGTAAAAGGGCAATGGCTAGGTTATTTTTATCCTTTTAGTGCACAGTTGACTAAATAATAACAAATTTTTTAAAATTATTTATAAACTATATTTCATTAAAATCATTGATAGCGGGTTGCCATGATTCATCTAGGGGTTTACGGGGTGTCACCGAGGAGCCACACCTTGACCTTCTCGAATCAGAACTTTCCTAATTTACAATCTCCTCTTTTTCCTAGCATACTCCTTGACCGATTATTGCGATAGAACAAGTCCGATCAAATCGAGACGGGGAAGGCCTCATACATATGCAACGCCAAGCACAGTTGCAACAGGGAACCACCCCCTAATATCTCCCTAGTTTGTACGGTGTGTTTAGTTATAACATCAGTGTTTCGACTGTCACCGATACGGTATCTCAATATGATGATAAAATTGACTTCATTATTATCTTCTCATGATAATTTTTGTATCCATTGTTGCTTTCTGGGTCCAGTCATCAGTGGTTCACATAAGCTTAACGCAACTCAGCACTTTCATTAAAGAACAAAAAACAAACATTTCAATCCTCCTAAGAGCTAAATACTAACATTTCCATGGCTGTCATTTTGTACAGAGGAACTCAAGAAGCTACTCTTAACAAAAAAATTGAGAATCAAAATGAAGATACAGGGGGGAATCATATGGCGTTTTCATCACTTATCTTTCATTTTGAATTTTCATGCATTGCTTTCTGGCTTCTGCGGTGGAGGCGTGGCTTCTGAGACTTCCTGAACTCCTACTGAAACCAATGTCAAATATTAAACCTTGCAGTTGAAGAGAGACAGAGAGTGAAGGAGAAAGAGGGTGAAACCTTGAGACTGAGTTTGAGGTTGTCCTGGAGAAGTTGTCTCAGGTGTCTCTCCTTGTTGGGCGGCAACTGCTTTTAGCTGCTCTTCTGTGATCTTTAGATACTCTTCGGTAGTGTATGCTGGTTTTGGCGGAGGAGCGCCGTCTGCAAGTTAAGACAACAGTAAACATATTTCCTTAATCATTCAAACAAAGAGAAAACTGTTTGAGGTGATTCATGAAGTGAAGGCGATTCAAGTACTTTTATTACTTACTGGGGTCAACCATAGTCTGAGAATCCTCAGTGTTGGAAATTGATGGAGTTGGGGTAATGTTCGTTCTATTGGAGCTGTACATGTTCTGTGAAGGATTTGAAATGTCATCAAGACCAATTTCCTTTTCAAGGGTGCTCTTGAATTCCCTCGAAACATCCTAGGGAAAGGAACATAAGGTAGGAGTATCAGTATCATTAGATCTTCATTTCAATCGGTCTAACTGAGTAAGACTCAAAGTTGAAGCTGAAAGTTATATGCAGCAACCTGTAGCTCCCTAATTGTGGGTTGAAATGCACGTAAAGTTTTCCCCAGGTTACGAGCCACCTGCATTTACAAGAATTTATAGAAATCAAACACAGGAACAGAGTAGTGAAATAACAATAATATCTCAACTGGTATCTCTTAAATTGGTTGCTTGAACTCAGCTGAATCTCTTAAACTAAATGTCAGTAGAGAAACCCACACTGACAGCTTAATCTCTTCGATTAAATGTTCCCAGTTGACTAATTGTAGATATAAACGAAAATAAGTGTACAATGTAAAATTTTCTGCATGGACTGGGGCGCTCTTAACTCTAAGGTAAATTAGACATATCCATATTTCTTAACTCAGGGACAAAAAAAAAAAATGTATCAACTACATACATGACAACCAAGAACCCTTAGAAGGTGTAAAAAAACTAAAAATGAAATATGAACGTTCAAGTCAGCTCTTCTACCCCGACACTGATTATCACTGATGGTGGGAGTTCATACATTACAGGGTTTTCTGATAGAAGCCAGTTTCTTTCACAGCTATATTGCATACCTGATAATGTTAACTTGAGATAGAAAATTGAGCAGCGATTCCGAATTGCTCATGTAGATTCACATGGGATTATCCTAACTATGCTTATTTCATGAAGCTTTCCTTCAAATTCTTAGATTCTATCCTTTTTTATACATCATATTTATTTATCAAGGTTCTATAAAACTTATGTTTTATGTATCAAAATCATTGAAGCCCGCAAAACTTTAAACATCAAGCTTCTAATAAGAACTTTGAGATTGAAAACAAATTAACCTCAGCAAGACCTTTGGGACCAAAAACCAGCAAAGCCACCACTCCAATCACCAAAGCTTCTGGAGCTCCAACTCCAAACAGAGACGCATAAGCAGCCCCTTTGCGCTTAATTCTCCTCTTCCGCACTGCACCACCGATCATTACAAAAATTTCAGCACAAGATAAAGGCATTTCAATTTAGACACACCAAGCACAAAATAAAAACAAATGAGAAAAAAAAATACCTAATTTTGGAGTATTTGCAGGTGTCACTGAGATACCCAGATGCCTTAAACCAATCCTCGGAGAAAAGGGGCTTAAGCCCAGTGTTGGAATCCATTTGGAGGGTCTAAAGTTTGGAACTTTGGGGTACGAGACCAGAGAAGAAGATAGGGAACAGGAAATGGTTGGTTTGGGGATAATGGAGGAAGATGAACAAAACGACGTTGGAGTGGAACCTGAAATTGACGAGGCCATGACCATGAGAGTGGTCATTGCTCTGGTTTGGAGAATAGGAGCTAGAACTGGAAGAGGTGTTCATGGGTTTTGAATACAGTCCAAATATTGCATATTTTGTTGGGAACGAGAAGAGATAGATCAGAATTTTTAGTGTACATTTGTGTCTGAGAATCAAGGGTTGATCTCCAAGCCCATATTCTAGGGTCAAGCCTAGGGATGGCAAAATGTCCCATTCCCCACGGGGATCCCCGTCCCCGTCCCGTGCGGGACAGATTTGGGACGGAGATTTTTTAAATGGGACTGGATATGGGGAATTAAATGGGGATTTTGATGGGGACGGGGCAAGCAGTCCCCGTCCCACGGGGAATCCCGCCCCGTGCCCCGCACTATTAGTTTTAAAATAAATTTTTAATAATATACATATGTGTACTCCACATCAGTGGCTTCTTTTAAATTGTTATCAAACTAATGTTACTTATTTGTTTGTTTTGTTTTATAATGTATTTGTTTAGAGATAAGTTTGGAAAAGATGAATGCATTTGCTCAAGTAGTAGACTATGTTGAAGATGAAGGTGGAGATGAGGTATATAATCAATATACATTTGTTTTTATTTTTTTGTTAAAATTTTGACTTCTATGCATGTAAAAAAGTTTGATGGACACGCAATTCTTGTTTTTACATTTGATATTTTCTTATTTATAT
Source organism: Erodium maritimum (assembly GCA_963921825.1). Classification (NCBI taxonomy): domain Eukaryota; kingdom Viridiplantae; phylum Streptophyta; class Magnoliopsida; order Geraniales; family Geraniaceae; genus Erodium; species Erodium maritimum. The sequence continues at coordinate 117,843,856 of OY997588.1, forward strand.
TTTATATCTAAAATATAGAAAATTTAGTTGGAATATGTCAAATAGTGATTGTTGCTTATTTCACCAATTTGAATATGTGATTTATTTACAGATTGCACAGAGTCCCATGATGAATGAAGTTGCTTCAAGTTCAACGTGCTGATTCAATTTATATCATTATGAAGTCAAGTTGGGAACTTTAAGTTATGTTATAAGATATTTAGTTAAGACATTTTTTTATTATGGGTAAACTATTATGAGACATGGATGTCATCGTCTTAATGTTTATTTTATGTGTTGTTTAAAATTATGGGTTGACTACACATGTTACTTAAAATTATGGATTGAGAGTTGTCATTTAAAATGTGCATTTCTCGGGTAATGTGGATAGGGTAGGAACGGAGTAGGGAATAAAATCCCTCGCAGGGCAAGAATGGGACGGGGAGTAAAATCCCCGTTCCCTGCCCCATCCCCGCGGGGTCCCCACGGGATGGGGTCAACGCGGGGATGGGGAGAGTAGCGGGAACGCGGGACGGGGACAGGGACGGGGACTGGGGTCCCCGCCCCATTGCCATCCCTAGTCAAGCCCAGTCCAAAAGTCCGGATTACCGCTGCCTGGCCTAGTTTTATACTATATAAAGTCATGGGGGTAAAACTGGTTAACTATTTGGCTTTCATAAAAATGAAACAAAATGAATGTTTATGAAAAAATAACCACAAGCCACTTCATGGCACGTTTCTTGAAAATATTTTTTGCTACATCATATTCATGGCTCTATGGGACTCGAAATCAAGAAAATCTCCATTTCCATTTGCTTGCCCGGCGTAACCATACGTCTCAAAAAACTTCTCCTCTGACATCATGTTGCCGCCGTCCCGACCTCTGAACCCTTCCATGGTCGCAGGCCATGGAGCGGGAGTCGATGGATTGGAGCTCGAGGCTTCTTGATTCATACCAAGAGCATTAGGGTTCTGGGGCGAGTTACCGGTGGGCCTTCGGTTAGAAGACGTTGCAGTTGTCAGAGAAATCGATGCAGATTGTTGCTGCCCCATTTGCTGCTGGTTTTTCATTGGAGATTTGGGCCTGAGAGACTCTATTTCAGGGGTTGTAACCACAAGATGAGGTGCCTCTGGAGGTGGGTTTCTTCCTCCACCTCCTTGCCAAACTTTCCCGTCTTTGTCAGCAAAGTTCCTGATATATGACTGAAGTCACCAAAAACCAAGGTCAGAGATGTAGTTCATGGATGCCAATAATCAACATGATTATGAGTGTAGTTTTCATGATGATAAAGATTTATATAACTATTGCGTAATGTAAGTATTTTGCACATAACTATTCCCAATTTTAAACTTTTACATCCAATTACCAAAACTTTCAAAAAGTTATACATGGCTCTTTTTTTCTAGAAAATGACAATAATGCCCTTGACATTAATCTAAAAAAGACTTCATAACTACCATTTTTATTAGATGTAGAAAACAGTTGAGTAGATCTAGAAAGATTTTTAAAAGATAAAACTATAAGACAATGGTATTTTTAAGAATAGGGTCGAGCATTTTTGTCATTTTTTTGGCAAATAAGAGCCATATGTGATGTTTTGAAAGTTCAGGTAGTTGGATGAGTAAGTTCAAAGTTAGGGATAGTTATAAGCAAAAAAGAAAACATATAGTATGCAATAACTATCTGCAATTAACCCATTTAACTAGGATTGGTTTTGTTCAAAGGTGAAAATTGCATTCTAAGAACATTATTACCTCACTGTTGAAGTTTGATGACGATAATCCTTTACCAACAGTCACCCAACCTGACCGAATATTGTGGTCTTCACCAAATAGCTCAAGCCTCCGACGACCAAGAGAAAAATGTTCAACTATTCGATACATATCTTCTGGCTTTCTGGTTGAACCTGTGAATCATTTAGCATAAGAGTTCTTCAGTAAGGGTTGCGTTTTTATGCATGTGTTGTTCAAGTATCAAGTGGATGTGACCACTAACCATAAGGAGGTTCTTCAGCAATAATAACATCAGTGTCAATATTGGCATGGATTATATGACCATCAGTACTTCGGCGAACAGTTCCTTTTATGCCCATCAAGCAGTGTTCCTTCGTCATGAAGAAGACAGAGAAGACAGTTAAGTGAATACTGAATAGATAATTGCATTTAGAACAAAGAAGACACTGTAGTAACCAACCTTTGAATGCTGAAATAATGTATGAGAATCATGTCGTAGACTTGGAGTTGCAGTGTTTTTATTTGTTTTCACCCAACAAATATCTTCACATCTACGGAATCCCCACTGCAGCATCAAGAAAAAAAATACTCAAGAGGAATGCACATTGATGGTTGATTGATACTGCATATAAATCTTCCATATAGATGGACCTTGAAGTCCAACATGGGGTATTTCAATGATTCATTTGCATTTCAAACTAACAGGAGCCACGGAATTACTTGAAAGATTTCAAACATCTGACTCATCAAAAACTGATCTTATACCTTCTTTAGACATTGACGTCCCTGCTCAAGGCCCACTCCATCTCCAACCCACAGGAAGATAAAAGAAGGTGTGTCTGCTATGGCCTGCAAAGAAAGGAAAATGGTTTAAATCACAAGTTAAAGATATACATTCAAGAATACTGTTACTAACGTGGCAGTCCATGGTTAGTTCTACATAAACTGTTCCTGAGGTGCATAATTTCCTTACGTTCTAAGTGCAGTATCAAGGGTTTGACTGCAAGAAATAACATATATTTACATCGTGGTGCAATGGAGAGAGATCAACACTGCCTGTCAGTACTATGACTTGAGTATGCCCATACAGGAATTAAGCATAGACAAAATACAACACGAAAGGTCACTGTTGTTAATGCAATTGCAAGAAGATTTTGTGAGCATATTACCTCAATTTTAAGATTTAAAATTTCTTCAAATGTCCAGTACTCCATATGGTCAGCAACACCAGGAGCTCGGTGAACATATTCTTCCCAAGGAGGGTCCACAAGAATGACATCAAACTTGGTCCCAAAGAATTCTGGTGAGAGCTCAAATTCGCGCAGGTCACACTTGTGATACATGGGTGCAGAAGCAGATTTAGCCACTATCTCATCCTTTTTCTGTATAAGCTCTCTAAGCTTTGGGTAATCCTCCACAACATTGGTAAGCTCAAGCTCCCTAATGAAATTCTGTGGTCGCATGCCAGTGTCCACAAAGTTTTGAGAGTAATCATTCTGCTCACCCCTGGAGGGAGCTTTACCTGGAGGTCCACTAGACCTAGAAGGAACCCAACCCCCAGGTTTATCAGGTTGCGCCCCTCGTCCAATTGGCCCGGCTGCATTAAATCCAGGGCCAGCTATGTTTGGCGGCATTCCTCTTCCAGGACCTGATTGGTTAAAATACATAGCAGAGTTCGGTGAATTCCCCATATTAGGAGGAAACCTTGGGCCTGATGGCCCAGGAGGAACAGGTGAAAGGCCAGGTGGGACAGCTAGCATATTCATATCGACACCTCGAGCTCCAGGCCAGACAACAGGTGGGGAAAATGGTTGAATAAAAACTCCTGGGGAGATAGGAGGCCCTGGAGCAGGTGACATATTAGGGTTAAGTGGCTGCATTGACCCAGGCGGTGGCATCCCAAGAGGTCCAAAAGGTGATCCCATCATGGATAGTGGAATACCAACTGGCTGATTGTCTCTTCCAGTAGGCCTGCCCCTTCCTCCTCTCCCTGCTCTATTTCCTTTAGCTCCTTGCATGGGATTCCTGCTAAAAGATCCTGAATCCTGGGTTCCATATGGAGGCTGTGAACCACCACTAAAGCTTTGGCCTCCAGCAGAGCGGCTGGACATGCCACCTTTTTGGCCTCTTCCTTTCCCCCCTTGATAGTCAGAGTCATCCCTCCATGAATTTTGATCTCGTATTGAGCTACCATCATCTATGCATCTTTCCTTTGAATCGTCACCTGCAGGCCCAGACCCATGTGTGTCAGTCCTCCTAGACCTGTCTTCCCGCGGATTTGCCCATTCTTCATTATTTGATGCCAATTTTATATCAGATTGTTGGCCAGTTTCTGTCCCCCTACCAAAGTTGGAACCAGACTCAAGTCTTCCATAATCAGGCTTTGTTTGGATCTCTATCACATCATAATTCTCGTTAGAAAAATTTGACAAAGTTTTTACAGCTTCACCTCTGTTCCCATCTTTTCTATTGCCAGAGCGATGAGGCCTTTCATTGTCTATCCTCTCACGACCATGCCTAGAGAACTCCCAATCCCTTCCACGGTCATACACAGCATCCCCATCTTTTGGCTCTTTATCAAAATTACCTGACTGCCTTCTTTTCCAATTCTCCTTGGAAGTTTCCCGATCTCTGGTTCGGTCACTCCAGCTATCATCTCTTCCTTTTGATCTATCATCCCTGTAAGCATCCTTTTCTAGTTCCTTCCGCTTGAGCTCACTGCTTCTTTCATAATCTTGCTCGGAATGTTCTAATTCCTGATGACGTTTCCCACTCCTCTCGGGAGTCCTTGATCTTTTATCACCTGTTTCTCTCACACTTCTATCTCTTGTCCATGCTCCATCTTCATCGGTATTTAAAGATCTCTCTCGTCTTTCTCCAATGTCACGACCAGAGGAGCTTTTCTGCTGTCTGTGCTTCTCGTTTTTCTCCCTACCAGATCTATCTTCACGAGTACTAGGACTAGCCCTAATATCTTCTTCTACAGCTTCTGACCTACTCTTACTTTTACTCCTTTCAGCATCTACTCTTCTATCTTCCTTATTGGATTTCACCTGCTTCTCACTGTTTGAATCCATGCCCCTGCCTTTACCCTCACTGGATTCATTCCTTGCATATGAACTTTTCAGTGGGGCAGATTCATTCTTAGGATCAGATTTCTCATGGCTGCTTTCTTCAGCTTTCCTGTTAGCATCAGGTTCATCCCATCTTCTCCTTGAGCTTCTGACTTGCTCAGAAGAACCATGGCCCTTCTCGCGGCTATTATCCCTCTTTTCAGAATACTTGGAGTCTTTGTCCAATGTTTTCTCAATCTCTACATCATGGAATTTTTCATCTTTACTTTTACTTTTATTCTGAGAATTGTCTTCCTCTGAAAACTTCAAGTTCATTTTTCTACTCTCACTCTCCTCAATTCGACTATGCCCTCTACCCCCCAGCCTATCTGCACCATCCTGTCTACTATCTAACTCTGAATCTTGGTAGCAACTACTCAACTGTTCCAAGCTGCTCTCTTCTGGTTTTTTCTTCAGCTGCTTAGAACGCACCTCTTTTCTAGTATCAATATCATCTTCATCACTACCAGCTCTGACGGAGCCGCTAGATCTCTTACGACTCTCATTTCTGTCCCCAGAACTTCGCCTTCTTCCACTGCTGTCTAATCCTTCACCTTCGTCTCCATTTCCAGGCTTTGACGACTTGCTTGACCTGTGTTTTCTCTTATCATTACCCTGCCATTCCTCATCATCTCCATCTCGTTTCACATAACCCTGACTGCGTTCTGGTGAATCCATTACAGGCAGTGAAACCTGAAAATAAATTGCTTCTTCTTTGAAGGTTGTATTAAAAGCTTGTGTTGATTAGCATGAATTCCTTGCTGCTTTCTGTTAAGAGAAGATAGGCATGTATAACCTCGTGAGCAAGACTGATATTCACCACTGCCGGCAATTTCATTCAAGATCTATTTCCAAAACAAGACTAGGTGACTCAATTTCATGCAAAAAAAAATCACATATTATATTAGGCATGTAATAGCCACACAACCAACCATAATATAAAACATTTCAATGTAGCATTTATGATAACTAGCACTATAGATGATGAAAAAATATTAAACCAGCATATTAAGGCAAATTACATGACTTGAACTCACTGAAGTGGAAGAATAATAAAAATGCAACCTCCCAGAACCGAATAATCAAATGATCAATCTTTTTTTAATATATGACTAAGTTATCGTAAAACCAATTTCCTGCAGGCTATAGGATACAATTTGTTAAATGCTATCAACATCGTACCCCTTCCAAATCTCGATAAAGTAACAAAAGTAATCTAGGAAGAAGGTATAGTAGAAACATGTGATGAAAATGCTAGAGCACTATTCATACTCCTATATTAACAGTATCATCACACAGATCACAACCACACTATTGCTCAACAGCTCAACTCAAGCTCAGCACTCAGCAGATGTAGCTTTTGCCTTTTATTATGCTCTCAGCTTACCTGGACCCCTTCTCTCTTCTGCCTCCAGATATGATAATATACATACACATAAACACACACAGGAAGACACTCATCTCTCTCTAGTTGATAAGCACATCTCTCCCCTTCCTTAAGGACAGAGAAAACTCGAACTCACATTATCACTGGGATATACAAACACAAATTCTTGGAAGCGCAGCCATACTGAAGCTACGTGACAATCTTGAGATTAAAAACCTCTACTTTATTTTAATCGATATTAGTCTATACTAAGGTGGCTCATAAAGCAAGCAAAGAGCTTGTCACTAAAGCCCATGATACGTTCAGATACCTGAAGGGCATTGAAACTATATCCCCTGCTTTGTTTCCATCGGATTAGTTATCCCCTGCTTTGTTTCCATCGGGATTAGTTCTCGCCTTCTCGGTACTAAGATTGCTAATACAAAACACAAAGAGCATGTTACTAAAGCACATACTGTATTTAGATACTCAAAGGACATCAAAACCATATCCCAGTAAATGAGAAACTCCTACAAATTTCCACCAGCAGAATAACTAAACCAACCCTAAACAAGTTCAATGCTTCAGTCCTTCAATGAACCAAACCAAATCCATTTGGATCTTCGAGGACCAATTCATATCATTCTTTGTTCACTATTACTTCTAATGACACAATCCAAGCAATAAACTTACTTCACCATATCTTCATTGCAAATCAACAACTTCCTGGCTGATAATGATAGGATTAGCACACGAAAATTGCTCACCGAGTAAAACAAAAATCAATGTGAATCAATCAGTTCACAACTACTTCTGAGCAGGGGCAGAACCAGGAATTTTTTTTAGGGGTAGCCATCGATAATTAATAAAAAAAAACAACGATTCTAAAATATAGGCTTCTTGAATTGTTGAAATTGAGTCAAGAATAGAAGCCTTTGGTTCCATGAATCTTGGTATAGACGGAAAAAACTTTTGCATCCTACAATTTAAATAAACTTAATTAAATTTAAGAAGTTCCTATTAAATATATTACTTTAAACTTGATAAAGTAAAAATAGAACTTTACACGTTAACTCGTATAAGCATTCCATGACATATTAAAAACAATGAATATCAAAAGACACCTCTCACATGATCATATTCTTAATAAACTGGCATTGCAAAAATCCACATAAAAGATATATTAAAAAATTATAATAGAACACATTGATATAAATGAAATTATAATGTTTATGGCCTCACACTAATTCATATTCTCAGAACCTTAATTTACCCCTCTTTACCTCCATGGTCTTAATTTGACTACCTTTTTTAATCAACAAAGCAAAAAATTTATAAATACCACAATGTAATATTTTGCAAACTCTTACAAATTATGAGCCCTAAAATTCAGCATCCACACGCAATGCCAACACAAATTCAATCAGCGACAAACACAACAAAATAACAAGTCAACACTACTAAAAGGCCATCAACAACTTCAACTCTGAATCACCAAAAAACCAGCCCCGAACTACAGCACTCCTCCTCCTAAACCAGCTACTCCAAACAAACCCTTAATCTTCTCTTGTTACCATCCAACTAATTTAGGTTTGTAAATTTTAGGTCTGAATTTCAATTCAAGAAAAATCAACAAAAATAGTGATGAGAATCAAGATCTTACCTTGAGTAATTGAGTTGCCGTGAAACGTGACTTGCTTGCTGCCGCCGGCGAAGGGAGTGGTGGCTGCCTGCTGTTCCAAGCCTATCGCGCAGAAAAGAGAGGGCAAGAGAATTTTGTGTTTCGCGCAAGAGAGTGATTATAAACGGATTGGGCTGGGCCAAGCCTTGTCGTTGAACTTGTCACACACAAGGATAAACAGATTGGGCTGGGCCAACCCCAAACTTGTGACAAACAAGATATAAAAAGATAGATTAAAATTTAGGGTGTTCCAACTGGGATACAAACACAAATTCTTATGTAAAGAATCATGAGTCTTATACCATCAAGTTCGGTTCTCACTTATTCAAGGTATTCTTTTTAGCCCTTAGTTCCTCTCCTGAACACATCAACACATATCCACTGAATTCACACAAGTACATCAAATTAAGTTAATTAGCCAACCAGATGATTCTTGCTGACTAGAAAAATTAGAATTTCAAGGTTTCAGAGAAACTCAAATACACAAATGAATAAAACAATGTTAAACCAAAAAAAACCCTAATAAAAATTCAACTTGAATTTTATTGAAGAACCTCTCTTTTCACAGGCCATGTATGAAAAACATTAGCAACAAAGAAAACCCAAAACGCACAAATCAGTATCTTGTATTCACATAACCGATATTTACATTTGCATCTCAAAACGAGATGATACAATAACAAATTAACATTTCGACGCCCAAATTAAACCCTAATTCAATTAGGCAAACGCTGAACATATAAATTGAAATCCGGTTGAACCAAAATGATGCATAAAACGGATACACTGAGTTGTGTCTGTTGAGACGAACAATACATGGAAAAATTCGATCTTTTGCAAGAATCGTCGAAGAGGGTCCTCCCACATTTTGAAGGCTCTCCCAATCTCTCGGCTTTGAATCGATGTGTTGTCCCAATCGAGACATGCTATGGAACCGCAATTCCGTCCGAGTGTTTTCGCTGGTGCTGACTCGCTCCTTCCGTAACTAAGAAATCAGTTGAAGAAGGAAGCACCAAAAGGTAGAGATGAAATGAGGCCAGTCACTTTGTGGGCTTTCAGATGACGGTTTAGGCCCATTTTGAAAAGTCGGTTAATGGTCTTGGGCCTGACTTTTTAACCTCTTAAGCTAAACTTATTTGCCCTGATTATCCAATATCCTTGACGTGCCAAAAAGACTATTGGTCTTTCGAACTCGGTAACAAGTGGGTCTTGCATTGTCTTTTGTGGTGTTTGTTTCTATGGATGAAAAGGTTATTGAGAGCATATACAACGGCTTGAGTGATAACCCAAAACATGGCTCTCTCGTCACTTCTCATGGAGCTCGGTGATTGTCGTAGCCTCTTTAGCCTCTATGCGGCCAATGTCAACTTCTGGGGCTACCTACCAAATGTTTTCGATTATTTCCCCAACCTAAGGTGATCGATTTCTCCTACAATCGCCTTAATGGTGTCATACCTCACACATTTGTTACCCTCCCTGATCTAGTGTCTCTCAATTTGTCCCACAACATTTTTTCTGGGCTGATTCCTCATTTCCATTCCCATCTGACCGATTCGATTGTCTTGGATTATAATCTCTTTCTTGTCCCATAATCCCTGTCCACTTTTGTGAAACCATTCAAAGAAGGTTTACTCATCGGTTTTGCGGTGGCTACAGGCATAATATTGATTTCAGTTACCGATTATTTGTGTTTGAATGTTGGTGGAGGTGGAAGCAGAGGTGGATCTAGGAATATAATTTAGGGCATGTCATCGATCATTACTAAATACGGTACAAAATAAATGGAAATGACATTTATATGCAAAATATGTGCAAACCACGTGCAACCTTTATGCAAGAAAGATCTTAAAATGACAATAACTTTTTCATACGAACTCCGATTTAGACTCTACACGCTACCACCTAAGACACATAACTTTCGATTCACACAAAGAGCCGGTCACGGGCACAAGTAAATATGACTTCTAGTTAACGCATGGTTAGGTTAACGACGGTGTTTCCTCATGGTCTTAGAACACTTAAGTTCTTATGTATGCGGTATCATAAAATCAACCGCATACTAGTCACGGGGAGAGGGCACAAGACCATTGCCTGGACCTATATGTGAATCACCAATCATCGGAAAGCAATAAAATAGGGTGTAGTTCTATGACCTTGAGCGAAGCTCGATCAATCCTCGAACGAGAGATAACGACAACGAATGCATGTCACTCTCGCTACCAACTACCACAAGTAGAGATAGCTACACCACTCGGCGAATCGACTCAGCTACACCTAGTTCCCTTCTTGATTCCCGAATGCGATCAATAAGAAGAACACTGAAAATCAAATAGAACTAAATAAAGTATTGTATCACGATACTCTGGTACTACACAAGCATGAGAGGACTCTAAATAATTTTTCGAATCTACTTAGCTACACATAGTTCAATCAACCTGACGACCGAATAAATCGATCATCAAGGAGAAGAACTAAATAGAGCAACGAATCACGAAGCTCTGGTAATACACAAGTGTAAGTAAACTCTAAATCAATAAACAAACCTACTTAGCTACTTCTAGTTCACTTCTTGAAAACCGAACAACACCGATCAAGATGAGTTCAGTAATCAAGTCGAACTACGTAGAACATCGAATCACGATATTCCGGTAATACACAAGCATATGAAAATCCTATAACCGTGAAATCTCGTCTCACTCTAGATCGAACCATGGATCGCTCCAAATATCAATCTACATAGCGCACACACAGCAATTAGGGAAATCCCCAAATCGTTCGGTTGGCTTGAAACACACAAGAGAATTGAGAAAACACATCCTAGCATATTTCTATCCCGTCAATAGGGAATCAAGACATAAAAATATCGGAAATCCTAAATAAGTTCACTAAATGGCTAAAGTATGCATGTTTACGAACTCTAACCTAGAACTTGATATACACCCGAGAGATGAAATAGCTAGCACATGAAATCGGGTTTTTAAATCATGAAAGTTTCGAACACAAAGTAAGAAAATTATGCTTGAACATCGATTAGCTAAAATATAGACAAATACACATACAAGCAAGTGGATGCTATTAAGCTCAAAAACCCCCCAAATCATGCCAAAAACATCACCAACATCAAATTAACCATAAACCCATGCATCAACTTAACGGAAATCGATATTTACACAAGACCCATGACCAAAGATTAGAATCCAAGGTCATGGAATCCAAATCCTACTCTAGCATACAAAAAAAGACCGAGCTTTACAACAAAATATAGAAGCGTAGAGATTGCAACCGGGATTGGGTTAAGAAACTCAATCGAAAACTCACCTAGCTTGCAAACCCACAATCTCAAACTCTCCAAAGCTTCAACACATGAAAATGGAGAAGTTGGAGATAGTGGGAGGCTCATGGATGCTTGAAACCTCCTTGGATCCTCTCAGTTATGGCCTTAGATGGTAGAAAATGCTCTTAAGAATGAAGAACACTCAAGAACACTTGAAGAACAAGAAAGAGAAAAAAATAAAAAGCTTATGTTTGATTCTAAAAGAAAAAAAAATCTGATATGTTATTGTTTCTCTCTTATTCTAAATATATAGACACATGGTCAAGAGAAGAGAATTTGTGGCTTCAAAATCACGCACACGCAGGCTGGACATTGGCTGGAGCTGCACCTGCTAAAGCATAAGATTTGGTGCGGCGTGCAACCGGTGATGAGGGCCACTCGATCATGCGGTCAAACGATCAGTGGCTCCAACTGAAAGACAACTAACTCGTGTTGATCGTTGGATGAAGTCTTCGCACAAGTAAAATGATCGAACGGTCTGCAAAGCTTGAGTGCACATGTTACAGTGTGCTAGCAGCGCACATGACCAGATCTGCATGTGCATTTTCTCACTTTTAATTTAAACTTCCGTCGCTCATTCACGCTTCGTTAGGCTTCCGATCGACCTCGTTCTTACGCCATTAATTTTATTTTTTCGCGACCTACAAAACAAGGCCAATCATGAATATATTTTGAAAACTTTAAAATATCAACGATTAACGAGGCACTGCACAGTTATTACTAAACACTAAAAATATAAAAACGAAACACAAACAAGGTTAAATTATAGGGGAAATAGTCTAATTAGGTAGGACACATTTATTATTAGCAATAGAGGGATCTCTAAAAAAACGCTCTCGCTTCTCTCTTCAGTTTGAACCCTAGCCCGTGCCCTTCATCGCCGCCGGCGTTGGATCTGGCCTCATATGGAGCCAGTGAAGACGCCGGTAGCCTTTTCTTTCTCCTCCTTCCATCTCCTTTCCTTCCCTTTACCCTCCCTCACCGCGTTTTTGCCTCTTTCTCACCCCTGTCGCCCTTCTCCGACACCGGAGTATTTGCTACTCCAGATCCATTCGTGGGAAGTGTTTCTCCACCGTTCCTGGTGGGGATCTCCATAGATCTGGAGACCTAGCCTCAGATCTGTTCTTGGGCTCTATTTCTCTTGATTCCGTGTGTTTCTAACTCCAGATCCACCGATCCTCTTCCTTTGTTTTCTCGGTTGTTGGGGTTCCGAGCCTCGTCGGAGCAAGTGGACTTCTGGCGAGTGGTTAGGCCGGTTTGGCCATGGTTCTGAAGACAAAACTGCAGTGGAGGAGGCGCATCGACAAGGGATCTGGGCTCGGATCTGGTGGCTCGGAGCTGGTCCCGGTACTGATTTTCTTGCTATTCCCAAGTTTGGTACCTTGCCCTTGAACCCTTTTGTCTCTCTTCTTTTGAGAGGTATAGACTGGCCGTTTTATCTCGGTGTTGGCCAGCGGCCACTCGGTCTATTTAGGGGGTTCTGGGATTTGGGGCTTCGCGGGGATGTTCTTCTCACTCGGCATCTCTCTGATGTTGGTTCTCCCCTTTGGGTCACCTCTTCGTGTTGGCGAGTGGTTGAGTTACCCCATGGGTAACGGAGGACCGGGTGATAAGCATTCCCCGTCTCTGGGTTTTTAGTCCGATTGAAGTAACCGTAGTTTGGTAGCTGGGGTAGTTTTGGGTTTTGTTGTATTTCTTTCGTATGTTTTTTTTTCTGCTTTGTACCCCTGTTTGGCTTCTGGTGTTTGTTTTGTTTGCTCTAGTTGTTTGGTTCAAAGCCTGGGTACTGGAAGTTTTCTTAATGGTTGATAAATTCTCCTAGGGTAAGAGTCCCGTTACAGGCCATTTCTGGTAGGTGTTGCCACTAATGGCTCTGTTTGTCTGTTTCCTTCAAGTTAGGTTAATCTGATTTTGAGATCGGTTTGTCCCTAGTGTATGGGTAGTGTGTTCTGGTTCGAGGTGTCCAATGGGCATGCTCTGTTAGTCTTAGTGCCCGTAGTTCAATCATAAATGTCCAAATGTATATATCATCATTAGCAATAAGATTAAAGCGGCTTTCTATTACTTATGTGTTGGAGTAATATATCGATGTGATTTCTGATCTATGCCCACCATGCGAATAGAACCATAGATCGAGATGGATCACACTCGATGGGTCCCTAGTCAATAAAGCTTCACTAGAAGCGACTAGTATGAAAGATGGCTCTTCATGGCTTACGTTCTGTTAGTCATTGGAATGGGATTCCGGAGTCTGATCATAGATATCATGTGGGACATGATATTGGACGACCCGCCCTGAATATGTGCCATAGATTAAGTCATGAACATATTCAGTGTTGTAGCTTGTCATGTATCCTTAGACCAAGGAGTCTTTGTGATCGCTATGTAGTCAACAACTGAGTTTGACCTGAGCCTAACGTTGTCCGTAACAGGGCTTCCATAACGGCCAGGATTGGCTTGGGGACGGGCTACATGAGTGACACGAAAGACGGCTAAGGGATTTATCCCTCATACTAAGGTATGGGAAAGATATCGGTTCTCGGCCACTTGATCGAGAGTGACTGGAAGAATAGCATGGCCATGCACATGATACTGGGTATCATATCTTCAGTCATCTCACATATCAAGGAACGGTGATTGAGAATAATAAGGATGACGGCTCTATGCCTTATCTCAATCAGGATATCGGAGATAAAAGGATAATGACAGGGACGACGAAAAGGTTAGAATCGACAGGGTCGATTCGTTATGTAGTGTCAGGCAATACTAAAGTCTCGTTAGTTGCCACTTAAATAGGATCAAGTAAAATGGGATTTTACGTTGATCTATTGACATGCATAAACCTAAGGGTCACACCGGAGGATGAAACTCATTGACACATTTATGGAGAATGGCCAAAAGAGAGTTGTCTCGGGACATGACCAAAACTGGGTTTTGGGTCATGTGCCCGTAAGTGAATAGGACATTACGGATCAAGACAAGGCTTGGAGTCTTGGGATTGATCGCGTCGGATAATGTTGGACATTTCCGGTATGGAAGGCTTGGAGGCGATGAGCACGTCACGGGACCTCGTTGGGAATGGCCATGGGCCATGTTCCAAGAGGCCCATGAAAGGCCCATGCAACCAAGGCCCATGGAACTAATTAATCAAGTCTTGATTAATTAGTACTAAGTAAGCAAGACAAGGATTAAGGTGTTGGTGATTCACCACCTAACCCATCTTGTCTTGCCATACTTAGCACCATGCTTGTCTTACTTCACACCATGCTTCACACCTTACTTGTCCTTGATGGTTGTTGATGGTTTAAGTCATCTTTTTCCTACAACAAATCACAAGACAAGAATAGAAACACAACTTCTCTCCCTCTCACACTACAATTTCGAGTTTGGCACTTTTCCCCCCTCTTGTTGTGTTCTTGAGTCATCTAAAGAAGAACTACGTGGCTTTGATTCCATTTGGATACGTAGGCGTCTTGGAGACTCAAGCCGATCATCGTTTCTTTGGTGTTCTCTTCCTTTTCTTGAACTAGTTGGTAAGGAAACATCCATATTGTTTATTCTCTTGTGTATCTAATATTTGGTAGTGTTCTATGACATGGTCTCGAGTTATTTCCGCTGCAAGTATGTGTTCATACCCTCCAACGAGACCCAACATGCTCTTGGTTGTATGAGGGTTTATCCCTTGAACTTGTTTTTGGTTTGAAAACCTGTTCTTTTAATCATACATTTGTTGAAAAAAAAAAAGGTAGGACACATTTACGTTCATCACTACTCATCTCTTCTTAGAGCATCCACAGTGGTGGGCGGGGAGTTGGCGGGGAGGTGCTTGCGGTGAGCAGTCGTCGGCGGCGAGCTGGCGGGAAGGTGGCGGGGTACTGGCGGGAAGGACGCTGGCAGTGAGGATCGCCTGGGAGCTCCACGCCAGCACTCAGCACCGGCGCCAACATCTAGAATCTAATTGACCTATTATTTGGTTTTGACAAAATAAAAAGTATTTTTAAAATAACAAAAAAAATGAATGCTTTTATCTCCAAATATTATATAAATAGATGTTTGAATAAAAAAAATCACAAACCACATATCTTCTCAAAATAATACTATCGCATCATTTGTCTCCCACATTTTTTCGTCGAAATGGCGAATTACCGAGCCGACGATTTGGATATGGATGACATTTTGGATGAAGTACTCGAAGAATGCATGTCTACCGAATTCGTTGACGGTTGGTTAGAGAACGCAATGGTCGATTCTCAACCACGTAAGCGAACCTACATTGCATGTGACCAGGAAGTCGCGAACGAACATTTAATGAGCGACTACTTCAACACGAACCCTGTGTACAGGGAGGTGCAATTCCGTCGTCGCTTCATAATGTCGAAGGGTATGTTCCTCCGAATTTTTCATGTATTGGAGAATCACGATACGTATTTCACGACACGGTTGGACGCTGTGGGTAAAGTTTCATTATCTCCTTATCAAAAATGTACTGCGACCATTAGGCAGTTATGTTATGAAATTACAATTGATGGACTGGACGAGTATTTGAAGGTAGATGAAACCACGTCTTTAGAATGTTTGAGAAACTTTTACAATGGAGTCATTAAAGTCTTCGGTCCTACGTACCGGCGTAAACCTACACGGACTACATTTTGGCGGTTAATGAAGCGCGGGGATTCCCAGGCATGCATGGCATTCTTGACTGCATACACTGGGAGTGGAAGAATTGCCCAACGGCACTATGGGGCTCCCATTCAAGAAGGGAGCACGGGAATCGACCAACCGTTGTTCTTGAGGCGGTTGCAACTCATGACTTAAGGATTTGGCACTCGTTGTTTGGCATGACAGGATCAAACAATGATTTAACAGTGCTCAACCATTCCAGACTGTTCGCGGACGTTATCAATGGTTGGCAACCATTGGTTGAATATACGATAAATGGTAACCACTACACACTCCCGTATTATCTTGTTGATGGAATTTACCCTTCATGGTCAGTTTTTGTGAAAACAATTCCATTAGTTCAACGACCGAAACAAAAGAAGTTTGCTGAAGTCTAAGAAGCGTATAGGAAGGATGTGGAACGAGCATTCGGTGCATTCCAAGCTTGGTTTCACATGATCACTGGACCGAGTCGCTTGTGGATGCCCCATGAACTTGGCTTGGTGATGAATGCATGTGTTATCATGCACAATATGATAGTCTAGGCAGAACGTCATACATACGACAACTACATTGAACCAACAGATGAGGGTGTGCCAAGTGAACCAAATTTTGCGCGAGGAGGCTTCGTCCCTTCCCGGGTCATACTTGGAAACACTCAGAGGATGCAATATGAACACATACATTATCAATTGAAGGACGACCCCATCGAACACATTTGGAATAAATTTGGAGACGCTTAACTTAGTTTATCGCTTCGTAGTTTAAATTTCGATGGTTTTTCCAATTAATTCTTGTATAATTTGCATTTATCAGTGCACTACAAGAGGTAGGTGGTGTAAATTTACCAAAAAAAAACACTTTTTTTTTGTCATTTTTCATGTTTTGTAAAAAAAAAAAACCACCTTTTGTAAAGGACATGTGACAAAAGGTGACCTTTGGTATAGGACATGTAACAAAAGGTTACCCTCAGTTAGGACGTGAAAAACACATTTCCAACACAATTAGGATCCGGCGTTATCCCTAGATTGTAATCATTGGATTAGATTAGATGGAAGGATGAGATTAAAAAAGTCATTGATGGTATAAATGTAAATATACGGAACTTTAAATATATTAAGGACATTTTATATGGAATGAGTAAATTTGATTTTATTACTGTAATATGATTTTTTACAGGTAAAAAATCTGATTTTTTAATAAATTCGAAAATATCATTCTTTTTAATATTTTATTTGTTGGTACAATTTTTTTAAAATATTCAGCATTTTTTTTATAATTTCATGATTAATACTATTGTTACAGAATTTTATACATACTATTACAGAATTTATAGTTAATATTACAGTAATTTATAGTTAATATGATAGTAATTTATAGTCAATATTACAAATAATTTATAGTTAATATTACAATAATTTATAGCTAATATTATTGTAAATATTACAGTATTTTATAGCTAATATTACAATACTTTGTAATCAATATTACAATAGAGGGTAAAATGACATTTCAAAGATATCAAATAAGTGGTTAGGGTTTAAGAGCATCTACAACGCCAAACGCCAGTGCTGGCGGGGAGTTGCTGGCTGGGAGGATTAAAAAATTGTTTTTGAGCCTTGCCGCCAACGGGAACAACCGGCACACTCCAATGCTAGGTGGTAAGAGCTGGTGGTAAGTGCCTTTTTCTTCATAATTTTTCCCAACGTCGGCGTTGAGAAGGGGCGGTGAGCTCACCGTCGGCCCTCACTGCCAGCGTTCTCCCCGCCAGCTCCCCGCCGCCGATTGCTCATCGCTAGCAGCTCCCTGCCCAACGTTGTGGATGCTCTATGGAGGGTAAGATTGTCATTTCATTTTCATCTTAATTGGCACATGTGTCAAATGAATAACATAATGAAATATTCCGTTAGTTTTTTAACCCCAAATGAAAACAAAGTTTGTGGACCGAACATAAAGGTACCAAAATGGTCGTTCCCAAACATGTGGGACCTTAATGTACGTGAACCGAACATAAGGGTACCAAAAGATATTTACCCCTTAAAATTAATAAAATTAATTTCATTTTCATATTTAATATTTTTTTCAATAATCCATAAAAATATAATTATTTTTAATATTTTATAAAGAATATTAAATTTTCTATTTCTCATTTTTATTTTAACAAATATTTTATTTCTTATTTTCATTTAAAAGAATAATAAAGGAAAATATATATTTTAATTTTATTAAACAATCAGATTATATTATTAAAATTAATAAAATATTTTTTCATATTTAATATTTTTTATTTTCAATAATTCTTTAAATCATATATATAAGGGCTTTCAGGTACGAACTCATCTTTAGATACGAATTAAGAATTAATCACAACTTTGGAATCGTAGAATGCCAAGGGCTGCGATTTCGTTTGGTTTATTTGTTTTTTCACCAAGTTTATTATTTTGGTCTTTCCCGTTTCGTTTCAACTCCGATTTAATTTTTTCTTGCGCCAATATTTTTCTTTTTCCAAGACCTATATATCAAATAGCATATTGAATATGTTTTGAAGCAATAAAAAACATGTACAAGCAAAAACACAAATTGTAAACCGTGCATTAATGTATGTGTTTGCAAATGCATTTGTATGAATAAACTAAGGGATAATATCATAAAGTTACCCTCAACTTTCAGCTATTTTCAAAAAATTACACTTAGCTTTAAAATATAACAAACCTATACCTTAACTTTTAACTTTGCTCAAACTAGTCATCATCGTTAATTTTCCATCCAAAAAATGTAAAAAGTCTAAACTACCCCTCATTTATAATCAAATTTTCAAACCATTGCCACTCCACAGATTTTTGAAAACAAAAAAAATAAATAACTAAAAAAGTATTTCAATATCCTTCGATTTTCAAAAATATCATTTATATTTTAATTAATTCTAATTGTACATAAAAAAAATCAGATTTTACTTAACATATATATTTCATTACTTTATTTATTTATTAGTTTCTTCATTTTTTATTTGAAGTGATAAACAATGATGCTTGAAGTTTCTTTCTTTCAAAAAATGGTGCTTGAAGTCGTAAACAATGGTGCTTAATTTTTCATTAGTCCTTCAATATATATTTCATTTCTTGTATGGATTTTGCTCATCACGAATACAATAAACAGTGGTGCTTCACATCATCATGAATCAAATACCTTATACAAAACTCAAGTTTCTCAGATTTAAACCCAAAACTCAAGTTTCTAAGCATCCAAACCCAAATTTACCGATCTAGAATCAAAATCTGAAGAAGAAGAAAAATACCCAAACCTAGAAAAAAAATCCCCAAATCGAAGCAAGATCCATCCCCATCTTCTCTGCCCGTTGTTGTTCACCACCTCGTCCACGACGACAACCACCCGACAAAATCTCATCACTCCTCAAAACCTCATCATTCAAATTTCTGAAATTTTCTATCTCCTGGGGTGTTATACTTGTTGTTCCACATGCCTATTCACCTTCTCCATATGGAAAATTTGACGAGCAAGATGAACGAGAGCACTCATAAAACAAAGTAAGGTTTTGGGCATTTTGTTTTTAAGAGTAAAAAGGGTGTCTTGGGCATTTTCAAAAATAGTAAGGCCATGTGCAATGCGCATGGTTATTTTCCGTCCATTTTTTGGACGGAAAAGACTAATTTGAGAAAAAAAAAAAAGGTAAGTTAAGGTATCGTTTTGTTACATTTTAAAGTTAAGGGTAACATTTTGAAAATAGCTTAAAGTTGAGGGTAACTTTATGATATTATCCCATAAACTAATCTTAGTGTATGTAAAGACCGCCCGGTTAGAATTATTAATATTTAAATTATTAGATAGGACCGTCGTTGGTTGGAAAAATGGTTGAATTTTTGGGCCAAAGTCAAAAAAAAGAAGAGGAAACAGGCCTGGACCAGGCCAGACTAGGCCTAGCCAGCAGACCAGGCCCAGTTCGCCAAGCCCAAGCCCTTTCCCCTAAACCCTACTATTCATCGTCTTCCTCAGTTTTGTGCACACATCCCGAGACACTGCTCTCTCTCTCTCTCTCCCTCTCTCTCTCTCTCTCTCTCTCTCTCTCTCTCTCTCTCACTCACTCACTCGACGCCGCCCTCGCTCATCACCGTTCTCTGCGAATCAGACCACGCAGGCAACGAGACCTGGACGCCGCCGCCGACAACCTCTCGCTCTGGTTCTTCTCTCCCGGGTTCGAATAGCGCCGCACCGGTGACGGAGAATCAACGCAGGTAGGCGTCGTCTCCGGTCCTGTTCACCGTCCCTGAAGAACCCCGCCTGAAAACCCATCGTGCCGAGCTCGATTTGGACGAGCTTCACATGTTTCATCCCTGGCCTGAACCCCGAGCTTCATCTCAGCTCCCGCGCCGGCGAGAAATCGATCTCTCATCAGATCTGAGACGGAGGTGGTTGTTGGGTCGCGCGCCAGCCACCACCATCCCTGTCCTGGTCACGCCGGAGCCCTAGCGCCCCTCCCGGTCACCTCTGCTCATCCCTCCGAGCTCCCCTAACGTCGATGCAGCCACCGGCGGAGCCAAACCCTAGCCCCCCTCTTCTGTGCTCGGGCCTCCAGGCTAGACAAAGGCCTTGGGCCTCCAGGCCAGCTTGGGCCTTGGGCCAGGCCAGGTCAGGCTAGGGCCCAAATTCGAGTTCGGATCTGGGTTCGAGTGTATTCGGGTCTGGACCTGGGTCGGGTCTGGGTCCGGGTCAGGTTCGGGTGTGACCTAAACCGGGTCGGATCCGGGTCATATTCGGATCCGGTTTCCGGTTTTGGGTCGGATCCGGGTCGGACTCGGGTCGGAACCGGGTCTAACCGATTATTTAATTGTTTATTTAATTTAAAGGATTTAAAAAGGACTTCGTCGATAAATTAGAGGACTGATTCGGACTAAACCGGGACTGATTACCACCGTTACTTGTTAAAATCAGACTTTGACTTCGTCTGAGAAGGAGGAGGTAGTGAGCCAGGACGTCAACAACTAGGAGTTGATCGTTGACTGCTTTCGAGGTAGGGAACGTAGCGAATACCGGTTTAATTACGGAAAGTTACTAGTATGCATGTTAGGTAATAATAATAACCGGAAAGGTCCTAGTTTGCATATAGGATGTGATTCACTAGAATAACCGCTTTCAATTACATAATAACCGGACGAGTCTTAGTGTGCATGTAGGATGTGATTCACTAGAATAATTGCTTTCAATTCTTCGGAAATTGTCGTGCTGGTAGAATGGCCATGTCGAGCCTTAGGTTGCTTGCTGATTGAAATGCCTGATCTTTGATTGAGATGCATGATGTGTGACTAAGTGTCGATAAGATTAAGAATCATGTATGATATACTCGGTGTAGCCTGTTTTGGCTATGTGTGGGCAAGTGTGTCGTGTTTTATGTGATGTGAACCTTTGGTTGTGATATGACCGGGTGAGTGATAGACCGATTTATATGTTATGGTGAGTTGGCTCGGTTGGTATACTCTGGTCGGACTATGGCATTGCGATGCGTGTTAATCTCTTGATGTGTGTTCCAAGAGGGGTTGTGTCCGGTAGAACACATACACTGAGAGAGTATGTTGGTGTAGAGTATTGAGGACGAGGACGGTTCAACCGTATCCCCGATGATATGTGTTCCGGGAAGGCGTACGACCGAGGTATGTGTCGGTCCGTTATGCGTGAGGCCCCGAGTCTCCGTGACGGGAAGACATCCGACTGAATGTATTGCCGGTCAGGTATGTTACCCCGAGTCTCGGTGACGGGAAGATGTCGGGACCGATGCTTTGTGTTCTGGTACGATATAAATGGGACGGGCTGTGATACCCGACGATGTTAAGGACGGTTGTGCTAATTTATGTGTTGCTATACTGTGTGTGCTGATTGGCTTTGTGCGTTATTATATTTGTGTTATTTAGTCTTGCGAGAGGGTTTATGGTTGGTACTTGTCCCATGGGCGTTGTTGATAGTCATGCGTTGCTAGTATGCCCTAATTGGACGGTTACTCGTGGTAGTGAACTGATGTTCATAACCTTAACTACTTTTTTTACTGAGCGAAAGCTCACCCCTTACCTTGTTGTCTTTCAGGTGTTGAGCGCGATCAGTATTAGCAGGATTCTCGGAGTTTGGGAGCTGACGAGGGTCATGGCTAGTGTCTAGAGACGTACAGTTTTTTACTATTTCTAACTGAGTTACCCTTTTGTTGCTGACGAGTTGTTGACTCGCGTTATTTTTGGAGCTTTAAATTGCTATCTGAAACCCTTTTTATTATTAAATTGCTTTAGTTATCTTTTGTTTAAGCTCACGTCTCGAGTCTGGTTAAAACCGGATTTGGGGCGTGACAATTTGGTATCAGAGTCTGGTTTCATTTTGAAATCGTTTTTCAAAACCTCGGACCGTACGTCAATTAGGTGGGTAGAGTTGGGTCGTTAAGTTACCGTGTGTCGGTTACTCACGTCGGAGATGTCCTACGCGTAAAAACGATATGGAGAGAGTCTCGGGTTGGTGGTCGTCTGGTCTAAGTATTGTGTGTCTTTGTGAACCTGTGTGGTTGGTATCATGTTTTGAGTGAAACTGTTTTCTGAGTACGGACTTAACCGGGCGGTGAGAGTGAGATTACCGAGACCCGGGGTGAAAGTTGACATAACTTGTTGCGTGCTGTGTTTGTGATTGAGTGTTTTGTGCAGGTTGTGTTTTGGTTGTCCCGTATAAGCTGATGGTTAGCTTAATTTACGAACGGGTCATGCCCGATTCTCTGCAGAAACTGAAGCGTATGTACCATCACGATTCGGCTATAGGGGCCACTATAGCTGGACATGAATGGGGGAATATCAAGTGGTTACAACGTAATTCGGGGACGCCTGAACCAGGTTGTAACGACACGGTGTCAACATGAATGTTATGTTAGAAAGAGGACGTGTTAAGAACTTGAAAATAAGTCTAGGTTGGGCTTTGTGAAATTGCTTTGTGGTTTAAACTGTAGTTTGTGTGACTTGTGTGTGAACTTGTTGTTGAGTGTGAAACTGTGTGTAACCTCGCTGTTTGAGTTTATGAGCTATATGACGCACTAGAGTGCAGACTTCTTTGTTGTGTGCTTTTGTGTGACTATACTAATGAGTATATTATTACTATAAGTACTATTGTTGCAGACTGTGTGTGGCGTTAGTTATTCTTAGCGCGTTGTTCTTTTCGAGTTAAGAATCTGAAGTTGTGCATTATCCGTGTAGAGGATTTACGACATGGCGCTGAATTACGTTCCGCGCGGTACGAGGAGACAGCCTGTTAGAGGCTGGGGACAGTCATCGACTGCTGAGTCAGCAGGGGCGACTAGTGCCCAGGGTGCACCCGCTGAGGGGCACGAGAAGGCTGAGACAGCCCAGGCGTCAGCTCTGGAGGAGTTGACTCACACTGTTCAGAGTCTGGCAGCTGCCTTTGCCAGGAGAGAGGCTGTAGCTCTGACACCGGAGGCTGCACCAGCTGCCACTGTAGCGACCATTGAGAGACCTATTCAGGTCGACAACCACACTACACAGGCGATGCGAGACTTCCGCAGGCTAGGCATACCTGTGTATTCCGGGGAGCTAGACCCCGAGGCTGCCGAGAGGTGGCTGGAGCGGATCACCCGTAACCTAGACACATCAGGGATCCTGAGTGGTAGCCTGAGAGTATCTTTCTCAGCTTTCCATCTGGAGGGGGAGGCCTACCATTGGTGGCGGCACGAGTAGGAGATGACTTTGCGTTGTTCGGCCAGCGGTTCCTCGAGCAGTACTTTCCTCAGTCTTTACTGGACGACATGCGTCAGTAGTTCCTGGAGTTGCGACAGGAGGGACTATCAGTGTCTGAGTACGAGGCGAGGCTCACATCCCTGTCTCGTTTTGCTCAGGAGATGTTTTAGACGGAGGCTCTCCGTTGCCGACATTTCGGGGGAGGGCTTCGCCCTACGATCGCGGACTGGGCTGTTGTTTTGAGGACCCAGGTGTTTTCCGACCTGGTGGAGCAGGCCTTGACCGTGGAGCAACGATTCTGCGAGACAACGAGGGCTCGGGAGGTCAGGCCGAGATCGAGCAGCTCCTTGAGGCCATCTGAGTCTCGAGACCCAAGGAGGCAGAGAACCTCGAGATCGTTTCAGTCTCTGACACAGTTGAGAGGACCACAGCAGGTTGGGTCAGTGGCTTCTGTTGGGCCTTCCATGTCAGGGTGCACTTGCTATCGTTGTGGGTAGCCATACCACATGGCTCGGGACTGTCCGATGAGCGGCAGACCAGTCCACCGTACGACGAGTAGACCTGAGGAGAGGTCGAGTGCCGCGCCACCACTGTGTTATCAGTGTGGCCGACCAGGACATTTCGCTTCCAGATGTCCCGATCAGTTTTTGGTGGCGTCAGCTCCGTGACCACAGAAGTCGTAGACTGGACAGTCGCCACAGTTTCTGCACCGTCAGGCTCAGACGCATAGAGCTCCGAGGCAGGCAGCGAGCGCGCCAGCGCCGAGGCAGAGAGCTGCGCAGCAGGTGGCACTTCCACCACCTCCGAGAGGCGGACCCCCGGCACAGTAGGGTCGGGTGTATGTTTGCTTTATAATTCATGGGCATCCTTCTTGTTTGATACTAGAGCATCTCATTCTTTCATCACTTCTTCTTTTGCTCGTATATTGGGGTTGAGGGTGGAATTTCTGAGTCGACCTTTATGTCTTGACACCCCTGTTACGGGAGAGGTAGTTTTGAGTACTGTTTGTCGGGCTTGTGAGATCCGAGTGGTGGATTGCCCCTTCTATGGTGATTTGCTTGTACTGGACATGACGCCTTTTGACGTGATTCTGGGGATGGACTGGATGACGAGGTATCGGGCGTCGATCGACTATTAGCGTCGGCAGGTGACCGTAGTATCGAGCGACACGGTCGTTACCTGTGTCTTGGGCAGTAGGAGCGGAGTACTCCTGTCTGCGTTGACCGTGGGAGATGAGGCGATGACTGTGCAGAGTAGAGAGTTACCGAGTGGTATGTGAATTCCCGGAGGTCTTTCCGGAGGAGCTGTCAGGATTACCTCTAGCGCGCGAGGTGGAGTTTAGGATCGACTTGATCCCGGGTACGGCGCCGATCGCTATCGCCCCGTATCGGTTTGCACCAACCGAGTTGGTCGAGCTGAAGCGACAACTCAAGGAGCTTCGGGAGAAGGGTTTCATCCGACCGAGTGCTTCGCCGTGGGGAGTACCCGCCCTCTTCGTTAAGAAGAAGGGATGATCTTTGAGGATGTGCATTGATTATCGGAAGTTGAACCGGGTTACGGTGAAGAACCGTTATCCGATGTCGAGGATCGACGATCTGTTTGATCAGCTGAGAGGAGCAAAGTGCTTCTCGAAGATTGATCTTCGATCAGGGTACTATCAGCTAAGGGTTCGGGAGGAGGATGTGGAGAAGAACGCATTTCAGACTCGCTATGGACACTACGAGTTCTTGGTGATGCCGTTCGGGTTGACGAACGCACCTGCAACGTTCATGGACTTGATGAACGGTATTTTCCAACCCTACCTGGATCAGTTTGTCGTGGTGTTCGTAGATGACATACTGATTTATTCGCCTAGTGAGGAGGCACATGTGGAGCATTTGAGGACAATGTTTACTTTGTTGCGTACTCACCAGCTGTATGGGAATTTGGAGAAGTGCGAGTTCTGGCTCGCCGAGGTGAAGTTCCTCGGGCATGTGGTGTCACGAGAGGGTATACTCGTCGATCCGGCGAAGATCGACGCGGTCTCGAAGTGGGCACGACCCAAGAGTGTCTTTGAGATCCGCAGCTTCCTGGGCTTGGCGGGGTATTACAGACGGTTCGTCCAGGACTTTTCACGACTAGCAGCGCCGATGAGCGCCCTGACCCGCAAGGGAGCTGAGTTTGTGTGGACTGATTAGTGTGAGCACTTCTTTGCCGAGCTAAAGGCTCTTTTGACCACCGCGCCCGTGTTGATAGTGCCGGAGCGCGTGGTCGGGTATGATGTGTACTGTGATGCGTCCGACGAGGGACTGAGATGTGTGTTGATGCAGTCCGGGAAGGTAGTTGCATATGGCTCGAGACAGTTGAAGATACATGAGCGCAACTACCTGACCCATGATCTAGAGTTGGCAGCAGTTGTTTTTGCGTTGAAGAGCTGGAGGCATTATCAGTATGGAGAGCGATTCCGGGTGTTCTCGGATCATAAGAACCTCAAGTATATCTTCTCCCAGCGCGACTTGAACATGTGCTAGAGGCGATGGATGGAGCTGGTGGAGGAGTACGACTTTGAGCTAATCTACCACCCGGGCAAGGCGAACGTCGTCGCCGATGCCCTGAGTAGGAAGTCGACTCACAGCCTTGCTAGTATATCTGTCCGAGAGTCGGACATGATGGAGGAGTTGAGCACGTTCAGGCTCGAGCTCGATGAGATCACCGATGGCGTGGCCATGTGTTCGTTGGTGGCACAGCCCACACTTGTTGCCCGTGTGATGGAGGCACAAACCGGGGATGCCGAGACAGTAGAGATCCGAGAGAGGATGATCAGTGGTGATGACACTAAGGGCTGGGAGCAGGGTACTGATCTGGGTCTGCGATATCGAGGAGGACTGTTTGTGTCGCGTGGCTGTAGAGATGATGTGTTGAGAGAGTCTCATCACTCTCGTCTTGTTGTGAACCCGAGTGGCATCAAGATGTATCGGGATATGAGAGGACAGTTCTGGTGGAGAGGGATACGTAGAGCAGTGACGGAGTTTGGTTCGAGATGCCTCACTTGTCAGCAAGTGAAGGCCGAGCATCAGCGTCCCGTTGGCCTGCTACAACCGTTAGCGATTGCAGAGTGGAAGTGGGAGCACGTCACGATGGACTTCGTGAGTGGCTTACCGAGGTCGCCGAGAGGGCATGTCGAAGTTTGGATGGTGGTCGACTGACTGACCAAGTCGGCACACTCTTCGGCTATGAGGATGACGGATACAGTCGACACTTTGAGCCGGTTGTATGTTCGGGAGATCATCTGTTTTCACGGGGTTCAGGTGTCGATTGTGTCTGACAGAGATCCGCGTTTCACATCCAGATTTTGGGAGAGCTTGTAGAGAGAGTTGGGGACCGAGGTCTTGCTTAGTACATCGTATCATCCACAGACCGACGGTCAGTCAGAACGCATTATTCAGATACTAGAGGATATGCTACGAGCATGTGTGCTGAACTTTTGAGGGTCATGGGAGGACCACTTACCACTAGGGAGTTTTCTTACAACAACAACTTCCAGGCTAGTATTGGGATGGCACCGTTTGAGGCGTTGTATGGTAGGCCGTGCATATCGCCCGTGTGTTGGGCAGAGGTGGGAGACCGGAGTCTACTCGGTCCGAAGATTGTCCAGAAGACGACCGAGAAGGTCGCACTGATTCGGGATCGGTTGAGGACCACGCAGAGTTGTTAGAAGAGTTATGCAGATAGACGGCGCATGCCTCTTTAGTTTTCGGTTGGTGACCATGTGTTTTTTAGGGTGAGCCTGAAGAAGGGCCTATTGCGGTTCAACCGCGGTGGAGGCAAGCTGGCCCCGCGGTTTATCGGACCTTTCAAGATCTTTAGCAGAGTTGGAGTTGTTGCCTATCGCCTTGTATTGCCACCGCAGCTCGGGAACGTGCATAACGTCTTCCATGTATCCCAGCTGCGGAAGTACACTATGGATCCCTCCCACGTGATAGAGTGGACGGACATCGAGGTGGCTGAGGATGTTTCGTATGAGGAACAGGCGGTCAGGATTTTGGATAGGCGAGAGAAGGCCTTGCGTGGCAGGACTATCCCACTGGTACGTGTGCAGTGGAAGCATCACGGAGTAGAGTCGACCTGGGAGCGCGAGGACGAGGTCCGTGCGAAGTATCCCAGCCTGTTCGACCCTTGAGGTACGTCTGTTTTAAATTTAAAGGAAGAAATTCTTTTAAGGGGGGTAGACTATAAAGACCGTCCTGGTTAAAATTATTAATATTTAAATTATTAGATCGGACCGTCGTTGGTTGGAAAAAGGGTTGAATTTTTGGGCCAGAGTAAAAAAAAAGAGAAAAAAGAGGAAACAGGCCTGGACCAGGCCCAGCTCGCCAAGCCCAAGCCCTTTCCCCTAAAACCTACTGTTCATCGTCTTCCTCAGTTTCGCGCACGCATCCCGAGACACGTCTCTCTCTATCTCTCTCTCTCTCTCTCTCTCTCTCTCTCTCTCTCTCTCTCTCTCTCTCTCTCTCTCTCTCTCTCTCTCTCTCTCGCTCTCACTCGACGCCGCCCTCGCTCAGCACAGTGCTATGCGAATCAGACCACGCCAGCAACGAGACCTGGACGCCGCCGTCGACAACCTCTCGCTTTGGTTCTTCTCTCCCGGGTTCGAATCGCGTCGCGCCGGTGACGGAGAATCAACGCAGGTAGGCGTCGTCTCCGGTCCTGTTCACCGTCTCTGAAGAACCCCACCTGAAAAACCATCACGCCGAGCTAGATTTGGATGAGCTTCACCTGTTTCATCCTTAGCCTGGACCCCGAGCTCCATCTCAGCTCCCACGCCGCGCGAGAAATCGATCTCTCACCAGATCTGAGACGGAGGTGGTTGTTGGGTCGCGCGCCAGCCACCATCATCCCTTTCCTGGTCACGCCGGAGCCCTGGCGCCCCTCCCGGTCACCTCTGCTCGTCCCTCCGAGCTCCCTTGACGTCGGCGCCGCCGGCGGCGGAGCCAAACCCTAGTCCCCCTCTTCTGTGCTCGGGCCTCCAGGCCAAACACAGGCCTTGGGCCTCCAGGCCA
Source organism: Erodium maritimum (assembly GCA_963921825.1). Classification (NCBI taxonomy): domain Eukaryota; kingdom Viridiplantae; phylum Streptophyta; class Magnoliopsida; order Geraniales; family Geraniaceae; genus Erodium; species Erodium maritimum. The sequence continues at coordinate 117,872,488 of OY997588.1, forward strand.
GCTTGGACCTTGGGCCAGGCCATGCTAAGCTAGGGCCCAAATCCGAGTTCGGATCTGGGTTCGAGTCTGGTCGGGTCTGGACCTGGGTTGGGTCTGGGTCCGGGTCAGGCCTGGGTCTGGTTCGGGTCTGACCTGAACCGGGTCGGATCCGGGTCAGATTCGGATCCGGTTTCCGGATTCGGGTCAGATCCGGGTCAGAATCGGGTCTAACAGATTATTTAATTGTTTATTTAATTTAAAGGATTAAAATTGGAGAATTTAAAAGGGACTTCGTCGATAAATTAGAGTACTGATTCGGACTGAACCGGGACTGATTACCACCGTTACTTGTTAAAATCAGGCTTTGACTTCGTCCGAGGAGGAGGAGGTAGCGAGCCAGGACGTCAACAGCTAGGAGTTGATCGTTGACTGCTTTCGAGGTAGGGAACGTAGCGAATACCGGTTTAATTCCGGAAAGTTACTAGTATGCATGTTAGGTAATAATAATAACCAGAAAGGTCCTAATTCGCATATAGGATGTGATTCACTAGAATAACCGCTTTCAATTACATAATAACCGGACGAGTCTTAATGTGCATGTAGGATGTGATTCACTAAAATAATTGCTTTCAATTCTTGGGAAATTGTCGTGTTGGTAGAATGGCCATGTCGAGCCTTATGTTGCTTGCTGATTGAAATGCCTGATCTTTGATTGAGAGGCATGATGTGTGACTAAGTGTCGATAAGATTAAGAATCATGTATGATATACTCGGTGTAGCATGTTGTGGCTATGTGTAGGCAAGTGTGCCGTGTTTTATGTGATGTGAATCTTTGGTTGTGATATGATCGGGTGAGTGATAGACCGATTTGTATGTTATGGTGAGTTGGCTCGGTTGGTATACCGCGGTCGGACTATGGCATTGTGATGCGTGTTAATCTCTTGATGTGTGTTCCAAGAGGGGTTGTGTCCGGTAGAACACTTACACTGAGAGAGTATGCCGGTGTAGAGTATTGAGGATGAGGACGGTTCAACCGTATCCCCGATGCTATGTGTTCCGGGAAGGCGTACGACCGAGGTATGTGCCGGTCCGTTATGCGTGAAGCCCCGACTCTCCGTGACGCGAAGACATCTGACTGAATGTATTGCCGGCTAGGTATGTTACCCCGAGTCTCGGTGACGGGAAGATGTCAGGACCGATGCTTTGTGTTCCGGTACGATATAAATGGGACGGGCTGTGATAGCCGGCGATGTTAAGGACGATTTTGCTAATTTATGTGTTGCTCTGCTGTGTGTGCTGATTGGCTTTGTGCGTTATTATATTTGTGTTATTATGGTCTTGCGAGAGGGTTTGTGGTTGGTACTTGTCCCGTGGGCGTTGTTGATAGTCATGCGTTGCTAGTATGCCCTAATTGGACGGTTACTCGTGGTAGTGAACTGATGTTCATAACCTTAACTACTTTTTCTACTGAGCGAAAGCTCACCCCTTACCTTGTTGTTTTTCAGGTGTTGAGCGGGATCAGTATTAGTAGGATTCTCGGAGTTTGGGAGCTGACGAGGGTCTTGGCTAGTGTCTAGAGACGTACAATTTTTTACTATTTCTAACTGAGTTACCCTTTTGTTGTTGACGAGCTGTTGACTCGCGTTATTTTTGGAGCTTTAAATTGCTATCTGAAACACTTTTTATTATTAAATTGCTTTAGTTATCTTTTGTTTAAGCTCACGTCTCGAGTCCGGTTAAAACCGGATTTGGGGCGTGACAGTGTATGTGTAAGCTAATCTTAATGTATGTGCTTACACATACAAAACATACATTAAGATTAGCTTACACATACAAATGCAGTTGCGGACACATACAAATGAAAATGATAATCACATACATTAAGTTCAGCGTACACCTACAAATGAAAATAACAAGAACATACATTAAGTTTAGCGTACACATACAACTGAAACAACATGCATTAAGGTTGGCTTACACATACATGAAAGTATAAAGATGTGATCTAGCATGCTTTCAATAGCCTAATAAAGCAAAAATAAAGCGACAAGTGCGGAAACGAGTAGATCGACTAAACTCCCATCATAGCTATGAAGGTAGAGATACCTTGTGGTGTTGGTGCTTCTAAGCCCTTGCACAACTCTCCCTATGATGGTGTATCTCATCCAAAAACGAAATGCTCACTATGAACTTATAGAGAGAGTAGAGTATTAAGTTGTGTGGGCTTAGGGACCAAACCCATCCTTATATAATGCACCAGCTCTATCCATCATAGAGCTTAAAAATGATGGCATGAGATATGCAAATCTTGATGGAAATATAGGACCACCAATGCATGACAATAGCTTCTAAAAACTAGCTATATGGAGAAGTGTGAAGGCCTACCTTACATCATGATGACGTCTCATACATGAATGACCTCCACTAAGACATATTATTTTAATATTCTAACATTCTCCCACTTGGTCCATATTCCATCTTTTGTCAAAGCATGAAAACATAATACACGAATAGTGACAATAATCCATCTTAGTAACGAGAGTTATCTTCCAACTATCACAATGCATCATATCTTCTTTAACGCTTCCCATAAACTTAATGAATAAACCTTATGTTCATTCTGGTCCAACCAAAAGTGATATTTCTCAACCAAATGTGTACACAAAAACCAAAATGAGAAATATCCAAAAAACAGAGTTTCGATCATTCTTACAACGAAAAATCACATAACGAAACCAAGTCTCATACTGTCCACATGATCCTTAAACTTAAGTGGTGGCATGCCTTTTGTCAACGGATCAGCAATCATCAATTCAGTATTCACATGTTCGATCACCATTGATTGATCCTTAACATGTTCTCTTAAGGCTAAATACTTAATGTCGATATGCTTACTTCGACTACCACTCTTGTGGTTTTTAGCCATAAAGAACGCAGCTGAATTGTCACAGTATATCCTTATGGGCTTAGATATAGGATCCATAATTTTAAGCCCCGGAATGAAACTCTTCATCCATACACCATGCGATGTAGCCTCAAAACAAGATACGAACTCGGCCTCCATAGTGGAATTAGCAATTAGGCTTTACTTTACGCTCCTCCATGATACGGCTCCACCGGCTAACATAAAAATGTATCCTGATGTTGATTTCCGTGAATCAACGCAGCCAGTGAAGTCCGAATCACAATTGTCACGCCCCAAATTCAGTATAACCGAACCCGGAACGCGAACGGTGAAGCAAGTAAAACAAAGTCTCAAATAGTTTAATAAACCGCTTTAAAAGCACCACTTGTATTAATCAAAACAATACTTTTTTACAACCGAAACATGAGTGTACGTCGCTAGACAACCCCGACAACCCGGACTCTCGCTCCCAGCTCTTCAAGCCTCGAGAGATCCTACTAGTCCGCCTCGCGAACGGTACCTGTAGGAAAAGCGGCAAGGGGTGAGCGTTTCGCTCACCACCACGGACACCAGACTGACTACGACATACAACAGAAATGCCGGGAACACCGGCAACAAACAATAACACAAGGGACTACTACCCCAAATCACATGTTAAACCCGACTGTCACACAAATCACTGTCAATTTCCCCCAACCATCTAAGACCCGTGCACGTAATGGAGACCCCAAATCAGAGACCGAACAACCATTCCATTAGTCACACCGACAAGGTAAAGCACAACCCTCACACGATCCTATATGCATTTACTTGCAACTTTCCGCAACCAAACCAGTATTCGCTACTCGTCCCTACCTTAGAGGCCTGTGGGAAAAGTAGTAAAGGGGATGAGCGTTCTGCTCACCTCCACGGATACCCGTTCGATTATGGCATACTAGTAAAGCATCAACAACTTACCAATCTAAACAGGGCAAACAACTACCTCAAAACCTGATACCAAACCGTCACAACTGCTCACGATATCAATACCTCAAATAGTCGCTCACGTAAGGGAAACCTCGAATGGGGATCATATTCTCAACTAAGCAAAACACTATTGCTCACCATATCAACACCCCAATTACCCGATCACGTAGGGGAAACCTCAAAACGGGGATCATGTTCTCAACTAAGTAAATCACTATTGCTCACAACATCAATACCCCCAACTACCCGATCACATAGGGGAAACCTCAAACAACCCACTCACGTGAGGGAAACCTCAAACCACCCATTCACGTGAGGGAAACCTCAAACAACCCGTTCATGTGAGGGAAACCTCAAACCACCCGTTCACGTGAGGGAAACCTCAAACAACCCACTCACGTGAGGGAAACCTCAAACCACCCGTTCACGTGAGGGAAACCTCGAACAACCCGTTCACGTAGGGGAAACCTAGTTTGTACTGTGTCGCAGTGCATCAACCCTAACCCCTCTCCGTGGTGAGACCCTCACACAGAGGCGCTGTATCACCACCGTAGGTTATTGATGAGTCTCGAACCCAAGACATCACCCTTTAACACCGAACTTACGACCTTTACAAACAAACACAATCGTGAACAAAGTCACGCAATATCAACAATATCAACACACACAATGCACGCAAGATCACAAAGGATCAACACACATATTGCACAGTTTCCGGTAGCAATCCGGCTGGGCCTGACACTGCCCCACACACTTTCCCCGACACATAGTCGGGCCAGGCGGTCGACCTCATCGCTGCACATAGCAACACTTTTCCGATTGCTAGTCGGAAGGAGGGCCTCTCCTTCATCGCGGAACCTCAAGCCTCAACATTTTACCGATCGCGCACCGGAAGGTACGACACACCTCACGGGGAACACAGCCCTCGGCACTTTACCGGTCGCGTATCGGAAGGTACGACACACCTCTCGGGCACAACTCAAGCCTCAGCACTTTACCAATCGCGCGCTGGAAGGTATGACACACCTCATGGGGAACACAACCCTTGGCACTTTACCGGTCGCGCATCGGAAGGTACGACACACCTCTCAGGCACAACTCAAGCCTCAGCACTTTACCAATCGCACGCCGGAAGGTACGACACACTTCACGGGGAACACAACCCTCGGCACTTTACCGGTCGCGCATCGGAAGGTACGACACACCTCTCGGGCACAACTCAAGCCTCAACACTTTACCAATCGCGCGCCAAAGGTACGACACACCTCACGGGAACACAGCCCTTGACACTTTACCGGTCGCGCATCGGAAGGTACGACACACTCTCGGGCATAACACATCCAGGTATCACCAGAACAATCACAATTACAACAAAATATCACACAATACTCCGCAAATAACAAAATTAACATCACGACTAACTACCACTCAGCAAGTCAGTCAAAACATACGGGTTCAACACCCCTCAGGCACACATGGCCACACACAAACACAATCAGTTGACTCAACCTACGGGCGCAACCAGGTGCCCACATGTGATTCATATCGCACGTTAAGTTTACTTAACCTACGGCACCACCAAGTGCCACATGCATTTCTATTGTTCGATAAATTCACTTATCCTACGACACCACCAAGTGTTACATGCATTTCTATTGTTCGATAAGTTCACTTATCCTACGACACCACCAAGTATCACATGCATTTCTATTGTTCGATAAGTTCACTTATCCTACAATACCACCAAGTGTTACATGCATTTCTATTGTTCGATAAGTTCACTTATCCTACGACACCACCACGTGTCACATGCATTTCTATTAATAACTTTCCCTAGTCAAGGCCGATATCCAACTACTTTTCCCTACCTCGTAAAACGTTCAGAATGTCCACGCTCAAGCTCCGACGCGCTCACGATCACCCGCTTAGCCTCTTCTTTCCGCGGTCGGTGGCACAGTCTAAAGTGACCAAAATAATACACTTTTTAATATGCAGGTAAAACCCGAATTTAAAGTAATTAACGTCCAAATGAAACCTCGACAATGCCGATCACTCCCAGACTTCCCAATTGGTCGACATTGTCAACAATGGGTCCGGAAAGGCCCGATTCGCCCGGCTCGGCGAATCTTCCCGGGATCGGAAAAACGCCCTCCGGGGCTCCGAAAATTCCCATTTTCGTTTCTACGACCCTCATATAATTCACGTGTTCCAACGCAATCGACAGAATCAATTTCTGATACCTGAGAGGTTTAATTCCGCGTTTAAAGTTTCTTACCCAAATTTCCGAATTCTCACAAATTAATTCCATAATTCGTTCCGGGTGTGAATTATCGACTCGGGGATCATCCAAGACCACCCGAACACGAAAAATCGGAGGCCCGGCCAAGTGGTCCCCACATGGCCACACCGGAAAACGCTCGTTTTCGCCCCAAAACGTTCCTAACAAAACCCAAACCTCAACCATTCATCTTTAAACCAATTCTAACCAAAACCCTAGAAGTCAAACATGTCGAAATGAGAAGTTTTCGGGTTCTTACAGTAGGCAACGATGAGAGGATGACAATTATGCGAGAAATGAGACGATACGTCGGTCGGATCGTCGATAAACACCAAAAACCTAAAATTTCTTCTTCTTCTCCACCTTCTCTCTACTTTCTCTCTCCTTCTCTCCATTTTCTCTCTTATGGCCGAACATCTCTCATCTCTTCTCTTTTAACTTTGTTTTCAAACCCAACACACCAAAAAGACCAAAAAGCCCCCCTCATCTTTCACCTTTTGTTTTTATAACTAAGGGCAACTTTGTCCTTTCAAGTGTCATGTCCAACCCACAAGTGTCATGTGGGTCCCATTAGTTAGAAAAATATCTGTGTAGATATTTTTCAGTCAGATTCACGAAATTCGGTCGTCTCGGGCCCCGTGCGGGCCCATTTTCCAAGAATTTACGAAGTTTCGCGTGCTATAAGGAAACGACCCAACTAAGACCGTTGTAACGACGGCTAAGCTTTTTGGTGCCAAATCAGGCCTCGAACGGACCAAAACGTCGCTCGGTTGACTATTTCAGCAAAAAGTCAACTTTTCCCGAATTGGTCAAAAGTTGCCCTGAGTTGCCCAGAGCTCACTTTGGTCGATATCGGGGTCAACTCAAGTCCGATATGACCGTCGGGTCAATTTTAGATTCATTTAGGTGGATGCCCAAAATTTTAAATTTTTCCGTTTTTCCGCCGATTGACCGGCGTTGACCAGAAGCGGTCCTTACAATCTACCCCCCTTAAAGGAATTTCATCGGAGAAATTTGAAACAAACGTACTTTCGGAGTCGATCAGGTTGGGGTACTTTGCGCGAACCTCGCCCTTGCGCTCCCAAGTCGACTCGGCTCCGTGGTGCCGTCACTGTACACGTACTAGACGGACAGTCTTGCCACGCAGGACCTGATCTCGTGTATCCATTACTCGAACCGACGTCTCCTCATACGAGAAATCACCAGCCACCTCGACATCTGCCCACTCAATGACGTGAGAGGGGTCCACATTATACTTCCGCAACTGGGAAACGTGGACATTCCCAAGCTGCAGTGGTAGTGCAGGTCGGTATGCAACTGCTCCCACTCTACTCAGACCTTGAAAGGCCCGATATACCGCGGGGCTAACTTGCCTCCGTGCGGTTGAAACATACCAGTCAATTCTTCGGACTCACCTCCAGGGATGCATGGTCACCAACTGCGAACTCGAGAGGTCGGCGCCGTCTGTCAGCATAACTCTTCTGTCGACTCTGCGCGGTCTTCAACCGCTCACGTTTCGGCTCGACCTACTCAGTCGCCTCTCGGGCCAGTTCTAGACCCAGTAAACTCTTATTCCTCACTTCTGCCCAGAACACGGGCGATCGACACGGCCTACCATACAACGCTTCGAACGGTTCCATCTCAATACTGGCCTGAAAGCTGTTGTTGTAGGCGAACTCGACTAACCGCTCACGAAATCCATCGTGACGTGCTCCCATTTCCACTGTACAACCGGCAGTGGCTGCAATAACCCAGCGGGACGCTGATGTTCGGCTCTCACCTGCTGACAAGTGAGGCACCGCGATACCGACTCTGCAACCGCTCTCCGCATCTCGCTCCCCCAGAAATTTCGATTGATGTCGCGATACATCTTAGTGCTACCCAAGTGCACTGTAAGACGCGAATGATGTGACCCTCGCATCACGTTGTCTCCGCAGCTACGCGGCACGAACAACCCCCCTCGATACCGCAACTCCCAATTAGCACAAAGATCCCAGCCCTCGGCGTCGACACCGTCGGCAACTCTCTCCCGAATGTCTATCGCCTCGACATCCTCAGCCTGCGCCTCTAACACTCGGGCAAGCAGTGTGGGTTGAGCCATCAGTGAACACATGGTTGCGCCGTCAGTAGCCTCCTCTAGCTCAAGCCCGAACGTGCCTCGCCCCTTCATCATGTCCCACTCCCGGACTGATAACTGGTAGTGTCCGGATCGCAGATCGATCTTCGAGAAGCATGTCGACCCTCTCAACCGGTCGAACAAATCGTCAATTCTCGGCATAGGGTATCGGTTCTTCACCGTAACCCGGTTCAGTTTCCAGTAGTCTGTACACATCCTCAGCGCTCTACTCTTCTTCTTCACGAAAAGTGATGGCGCTCCCCACGACGATGTGCTCGGACGGATAACTCCTCCTTCCGGAGTTCGTCGAATTGACGCTTTAGCTCAATAGACTCTACTGGCGCGGATCTGTACGGCGCCAGTGATATCGGTGTAGTCCCAGGCATCAGGTCAATCCCGAACTCGGCCTCGCGAACTGGCGGCAACCCGGTCAACTCATCGGGAAAGACCTTAGGGAACTCGCACACTACTCGCACCATCCTCGGCCGAGATACCCCACATTGGAATCCTCCCTCGATGTAGGTATCGTACCGGGACCCTTAGCCCCGGGGGACCGCGTACGTGGGACACCACCCTCGGCCTAGATATCCTACACCGGAATCCTCCCTCGATGTAGGTATCATACCAGAATACCTCATCTCGGAACATATCGTATCGGATCACACCCACGAGTGTCTCAAACATATCACAAGGTCATAGTTCAACTAACAGCATACCAACCCAACAATCTTACCGAAACACATCACATCGGTCTATCAATCACCCGATCATGTCACAAGGAATTAGTTCACGTCATACCAAAACATATCATGCTTGACATATCATACCGAGCCTACCATATCATGATCCTCAATTTAACAACGGATATACCACATAACAAGCATTACAAGTCATCAATCACACCAACACAGCCAACACGTAATCCTACGGGCCAAACCAGGGACCCACATGTGATACTACAACACAACAATTCCCAAACCTACGGGCACGACATGGCCCGCAAGTTATCCCTCATTTTACACGGCTACACTCGTCCCTCACATCCAACGTGCAATTCTATAATTATAACATTTGTCCGTAACCTATATGCATACTAGCAACTTTCCACAATTAAACCGGTATTCGCTACTTTTCCCTACCTCAATCGCTATCCAAACGCTTAGTCAACGCGAGTCGCTTAGTAGCCTCCTCCGCCGGGCTCGGAAACAACGTCTAAGATCACAAGCAATACGAGAATTAATAGTAATTCAAGGACGGTTTAATGAGGAAACTCCCCAACTTAACCCCCAATAGGCTCGGTTATGGATAGTCTTCCTAAGTAACTGAAAATGACTAAAATGGGCCCAAAAGGCCCAATTCTGATCCATCGCGGTTCGGGTCACGGAACCTTGACGGACTCTATGAGGGTTCGGGTCACAGAACCGTGATGTTCCCCGTCACGTGTGCCGTCACGGCCTCCGTCACGGAGCCATGACGCACTACGTCACGGAGCCGTGACGCACTCCGTCACGGTCCCCATCACGGATCTGTGATGGGTCTGACAGTTCCGTCCTTCTTCCTCCAGCTTCTTCTCAACGAAATCAACACCTCAAAACTCCATTTTTATCCCCCCAAAACCTCCAAAACAGTCCCATAAACCTCAATACTTCAATACCCATGCTGGGTTTCATCAAAACATCAAAAACCTAATTGATTTCTATCAAAATCTCTCTCTTATCTCCACAAATCAATCATCTAAACCACAAAAACTCAAAACCCAATTAAACCCAACTTTGTTCATGCTTTTTCTCTCAAACCCATAATTCAAACTTCATTAAAATGGGATTAGATTGAGGGTTTACCTTGGGGAATGGAGAAATGACGAGGAAACTAGAAGAATTGAAGCTTTTTGGTGAAGAAACCACCCAAAGTCATCGGTTGACGTTTCCGGCGGAAAGTCAACTTTCGCCAAATTTCAGCGGTTCGACCGGGATCGACCGGGGGCGGTTCTTACACTTTTTAAGACTTTATTGATATAGGGCTCTTGAGAAAAAATGAGAACACCCTTATGTTCGTCTCTTAAGATCTTAATGACAATATGTTGGATTAAAATCCATTGGGTGGGCAAATATGTGTTTAATGTACATGTTATCACTAAGGTTATAGATACATTTTAAAGTGATCATTAAAGTGTGTATCTAATATGTATCATTAAGTGGTCATGGAACTTAAAAGTGTAGATACCAAGTTGTAATTTCCTTTGGTTGAGGGGCCTAACTGAAATTACAAATAGTTGGTCAACTAAGCATTGACCATCTATAAATATATGGTTATGGTCCCCAATGGAGTACTTGGCATTCCTCTTTCTTCTCACCCCCATCTGAGAGTTAGAACTACATGGAGCAAGTATAATCCATTGGAAGATCCATAGCCTTGTTCATCTTCATCAAGTAATCTTCCATGGCTTCAAGTAAGTAACATTTAATTAATTCCGCTGCTTTATTTTGTGTTCCTATTAGTTCAACAAAGACTCTTAGGCATGGTTTGGGTTTATGGATTAACACTTTGGTTGTTGTTATTATTTGGTTGAGCCATAAATCCATTCCTACAAGTGGTATCAGAGCCAACTTTGTTGAATTAATGGTGAACTTTGTGTTCTTGAAACTCAATTAAGGTTGCATGTCATCAATTCCTTCTTGCATGTCATTGTATTTGAAGGATCTAAAGGTTTTAAGGTTAAAAGTTTTGATTGATGATAATTTCGATCACTTTTAAGGTACATGCAAGCATCCATGGTTAACATCTTTGATTTACAAAGATGAAGGCTTTTCAAATGCATGCATGGTAGTTAGCTTGGATGCATGGTGTACTTGTTAAGTTTAGAAATCATCTCAGTGTAGAGAAAATTTTCAAGAACATTTGGTGTTTCTTAAAGTTAATGACTTGGTTTCATCCAAGTAAAAGTTTAGAAACCATTTCTGTGTAGAGAAAGTTTTCAAGAAAATTTGATGGCTTATTAAAGTGTTAAATTTTTTGAAGCCAATCCTGTGCATGGCAAATTTTCAAGAAAATTTGGTGTTTCTTAAAGTTGATGACTTGATATTAATTCAAGTAAAATTTTTGAAGACTTCTCTGTGTAAAGAAATTTGTTTTCAAGAAAATATGGTGGTTTCTCAAAAGTGATGACTTGGAATTATTCAAGTAAAGGATTTGAAACCACTTTTGTGTACATAATTCTTTCACGAATTAATTTTTAATGGCTTCTTAGTAAAGGAGTTGGTTACAATTAAAGTTTAGAAGTCATTTATGTGTACACAGTTTATTTTCAAGAAAATTTGGTGGCTTATTAAAGTTGATGACATGAGTTTCAAGAAAAAGGCTTTACTTACTTGATTTAAGTTCTTGCTTCTGGTTTTGCATAATTTTATTATGCATGAGAGTAAGATTGGTATAGTTGTATTGATTCTTTGCTCCTTGTTAAGTTTAAGTTTATGGCATGATTTTATTTTAAAATTGTGCAAAAGTTTCGAAAACAGTAAAATTCAGATTTTGGTGATGTCTGGTATTTCATGAATTAATTGAAGCACAACGTCGCCAAAGTGACCTCTTGTGTGTAGATTGGTTTATTGAAATATTAAGATGTTTTTGTCTTTGTTATCTATGCGTTTATCTAACGGACCCAAAGGCGAGTTGATATTTGGCCGGATTTCAAATGACAATTGTGGTGGTAAATGTGTGGCAATATTAAGGTGCTCTGAGTGAGCAATTCTATGTAAGCATACACTGATATTCCCAAAGGATAGGTGTGTGTTTGACATATATTTCCAATGTTTGATCACTGCAACAAGAGTACTGCTTGCTGTTAATGCTTATATTCCCAAAGGATAGGCATTAATGTAGCGCTTGGTATCTTGGGTGGGAGTCACCATTAATTTGATTTATTGTTTACTTAGGATTTTGATGTGAGCTTATTTTTTGTACTGCTTTGTTAAATTTCAGTTAGTTCTTCTGCTGCATCTATATCTGCTAGCATGAATTCGATACCAATGCTTAATGGTGCGAATTTTAAAGATTGGAAAGGACATTTAGAAATAGTGCTTGGTTTCATGGACGTGGACCTTGCGTTAAGGGAAGAACAACCCACACCTCTCACTGCAGAAATCACACCTGATGATAAAAGGTATTTTGAGAGGTGGGAGCGTTCAAACCGCATGTGTCTCATGATGATGAAACACACTATTCCGGAAGCCTTTAGAGGGTCAGAATCCGAAGGGATTACTAAGGCTAAGGATTTCCTTGACGAAGTCGAAAAGCGTTTTGCTAAAAACGATAAGGTTGAGATGACTTCACTTCTGACATCTTTGATGAAGATGAAGTATTAGGGTCAAGGAAATGTAAGGGAGCACATTATGGAAATGTACCATATTGTTTCAAGACTTAAGGCATTAAAGATCGAGCTCTCTGAGGAGTTGCTCGTTCTTATGGTTCTTGTATCTCTTCCGGGGCATTTTAACCAATTTAACATTAGTTATAACTGTCAAAAGGAGAAATTGACTCTAAACGAGCTCATTTCTCATTGAGTTCAAGAGGAAGAGAGATTAAAACAGGATAAGTCTGAAAGTGCTCATTTGGCAAGTACCTCTAAAGATAAGGGCAAGAAAAGGAAAGTTGAGTCTCAAACTCGTAGGGCTCCAATTCAGGCTGCTAAAGGTCCAGTGCAAAAGAAACAGATTCAGGTTGAAAATGTCTGTTACTTTTGTGAGAAACCTGGACATATCAAGAAAGATTGTCCCAAATATCTTGCCTGGCGTGCAAAGAAGGGTATGAATCTTTCTTTGGTCTGTTCTGAGGTTAATTTAGCTTCAGTACCTAGAAACACTTGGTGGATGGATTCAGCTGCCACTACTCATATAAGTGTTTCTATGCAGGGTTGCCTGAGCTACCGAAAGCCAAGTGATGGTGAAAGAAACATCTTTGTGGGCGATGGAAAATCGGTAGAAGTGGAAGCAATTCCACATTTTAGGTTGTTGTTAAGTACTGGTTGTTATTTGGACTTAAAAGACACTTTGGTTGTACCGTCTTTTAGACGAAATTTGGTTTCTGTTCCGGTAATGGACAATTTAGGATATTTTTGTTCCTTTGGAAACAAAAAGTTAAGTGTGTCTTTTAATTCAAATGTTATTGGAACCGGTTACTTAAGTGCTTATGAAAACCTTTATTTGTTGGAAACAATTGCATCCTATAATGAAACCTTGCATGTGGAATCACGTGGTACTAAACGTAAATTAAATAAGGAAACTTCAACAACATTATGGCACAAGCGTTTGGGTCATATCTCAAAAGGTAGAATGGAACGCCTTGTGTCTGATGGTATTATGGAACCCCTTGACTTCATGGACTTTGAAGTATGCATTGATTGCATCAAGGGAAAACAGACCAAAAGAAGGAGATTAGGTGCCAACAGATCTTCAGACGTCTTAGAATTGATTCATACGGATATTTGTGGACCATTCCCTACGGCTTCTTGGAATGGTCAACAATATTTCATATCATTCATAGACGATTACTCACGTTATGGGTACCTATATCTCATTCATGAGAAGTCTCAGTCACTGGACGTGTTCAAAGCTTATAAGGCTGAAGTTGAGAATCAACTCGGCAAAAGAATTAAGAAAGTAAGGTCTGATCGTGGTGGTGAATACTACGGTAGAAACGATGGCTCAGGAGAGCAACGTCCAGGACCATTTGCTGAATTCCTAGAGGAATGTGGTATTGTTCCACAGTACACCATGCCTAGGTCGCCTAGCATGAATGATGTAGCTGAAAGAAGGAACATGACTCTTAAGGAAATGGTGAGGAGTATGATCGCTCATTCCACCTTACCTGAGTCTCTTTGGGGAGAAGCAATAAAGACTGCAGCCTATATTTTAAATAGAGTACCAACTAAAGCCGTTGCAAAAACACCTTATGAGCTTTGGATAGGACGAAAGCCTAGTCTAAAGCATTTTCACGTCTGAGGATGTCCAGCTGAGTCAGTGGCTTATAGGCCACAAGAAAGAAAATTGAACTCCAAGACTGTGAGCAACTACTTTATTGGTTACTCGGAGCGCTCAAGGGGGTATAAGTTTTATGATCCCACAGAAAAGAAATTTTTTGAGGCGGGAACTACAACATTTTTTGAGGAAGTTGAATTTGAGGGGAGTAATAAGGTTAGAGACATTGTCTTTGAGGAGGAATTGAGATCAAACTCGATTCCTACTATCACTTTTGATAATGTTCAGGTTCATACACCTTTTATTGATCAAGAAGTGAATCCGGAACCTCAACAAGACAATGTTGAACGACTCCCCGTTCAAGATGAAATAGTTGTTCCGGAAGAACAAATTCAACAACCTCAACAACATGTGCCACTAAGGAGATCCACAAGAGAGAGGAGAAATGCCATTCCAGATGACTATGTCATATTTCTCCAGGAACATGAAAATGGAATGAGGGAAGATGATCCAATCGATTTTTCTCAGGCCATGAAGGGTTCCGACTCTCTAAAGTGGATTGATGCCATGAAGGAAGAGTATAAGTCTATGCAAAACAATAAAGTTTGGGAACTTGTCCCATTACCTGAAGGAGCAAAACTGATTGGATGCAAATGGATATTTAAAACCAAAAGGGATGCAATAGGTAATGTGGAGAGGTATAAGGCACGTCTTGTGGCTAAAGGCTATACTCAAAAGGAAGGCATTGATTTTACAGAGACTTTCTCTCCGGTTTCAACGAAAGACTCTTTTAGGGTAATCATGGCACTTGTCGCTCATTTTGATCTAGAGTTGCATCAGATGGATGTTAAGACAGCGTTTCTCAATGGTGATATTGAAGAAACAATGTATATGGTACAACCAGATAACTTTGAGTCTGGAGACCCGAAGAAATTGGTTTGTAAATTGAAGAAGTCCATCTATGGTCTCAAGCAAGCTTCCCGTCAATGGTACCACAAATTTCATAACGTGATTGTCTCGTTCGGTTTTGAGGCAAATAAGGTTGATGATTGTGTGTATCACAAGTTCAATGGGAGTAAGGTAATGTTCCTGGTTTTATATGTCGATGACATATTACTTGCCACCAACGATGTAGAATTATTAAAGGAAACCAAGAGATTTATGTCAACTCATTTTGAGATGAAAGATCTTGGGGAGGCCTCTTTTGTTTTAGGGATCCAGATACACCGAGACCGTCCTCGAGGTGTTCTTGGATTGTCACAAGAGAGCTACATCGATAAGGTACTCAAAAGGTTTGGGATGGAAGGTTGTAAACCAGGTAACACCCCGGTGGCTAAAGGAGACAAATTAAGTCTTGATCAATGTCCTAAAGGTAATCTTGAGATGCAAGAAATGCAAAAGATTCCATATGCATCGGCATTTGGGAGTCTAATGTATGCTCAAGTATGTACGCGTCCGGATATAGCGTATGTTGTTGGGATGCTAGGCAGATATCTAAGTAAACCCGGTTTGGATCATTGGATAGCAGCCAAAAAGGTTATGAGGTATCTAAAGAGGACAAAGCATTACATGCTCACTTAGAGAAAATCAGATCGTTTGGAGGTTGTTGGGTATTCAGATTCTGATTTCGCTGGGTGCCAGGATAGCAGAAAGTCTACATCAGGCTATATTTTCATATTAGCCGGAGGAGCTATATCGTGGAAAAGCGTTAAGCAAACACTTGTAGCTTCCTCCACTATGGCAGCAGAATTTGTAGCATGCTATGAGGCATCAAACCAGGGAATATGGCTGCAAAACTTTGTCACTGGGCTGCGCATTTTGGAAAATGTTGAAAGACCACTAAAGCTATATTGTGAAAATAAATCTGCGGTTGCATATTCCAACAACAACAGGAGATCGTCAAAGTCTAAACACATAGACATAAAGTTCCTAGTTGTAAAAGATAGAGTGCAAAAGGGAGAATTGTCCATAGAGCATATTGGGACAAACTCCATGATAGCGGATCCGCTCACTAAGGGCTTACCGCCCAAGGTCTTTCATGAGCATGCTGCCCGTATGGGCATTACAGCACTTAAGGATATTTTGGTTTAGTGGGAGTTTTGTACTTTGCTCGATTTATGGTTGCGGTTATGCATAAGGTTAAGGTCTAAAGTTTAAGGTTTAAAGTTTAAGGTTAAGGTTAAAGTTTTGTGCTTAATTCTGATCAGAAATATAATATTCAATCCTTGCATTCTGTTTCAGTTATTGACCTCACTTAAGATTAAGGTGGACCAGTTGGAAATAGGCATGTCGGATCACATTGCATGTAATTTCCATGCTACACATCCATGATTGATCTGTGTCGTTCGGCTATGCTTGTATATGTGATCACTGTTGGTTTAGCCTAAAGTTAATTGACGAATGCTGCTTTGGTTCTATATGCGTATAGTTGAATGGACGAGATTGTAAGGGATACCTATTATGTGATAACAATTTTGAGCTCATAAGGTTGTACATTTCTCAGGTAAAACATATGTTGCCCAAGTGGGAGATTGTTGGATTAAAATCCATTGGGTGGGCAAATATGTGTTTAATGTACATGTTATCACTAAGGTTATAGATACATTTTAAAGTGATCATTAAAGTGTGTATCTAATAGGTATTATTAAGTGGTCATGGAACTTAAAAGTGTAGATACCAAGTTGTAATTTCCTTTGGTTGAGGGGCCTAATTGAAATTACAAATAGTTGGTCAACTAAGCATTGGCCATCTATAAATATATGGTTATGGTCCCCAATGGAGTACTTGGCATTCCTCTTTCTTCTCACCTCCATCTGAGAGTTAGAACTACATGGAGCAAGTATAATCCATTGGAAGATCCATAGCCTTGTTCTTCTTCATCAAGTAATCTTCCATGGCTTCAAGTAAGTAACATTTAATTAATTCCGCTGCTTTATTTTGTGTTCCTATTAGTTCAACAAAGACTCTTAGGCATGGTTTGGGTTTATGGATTAACACTTTGGTTGTTGTTGTTATTTGGTTGAGCCATAAATCCATTCCTACACAATAAGATAAGTGGCTTCACCCATATCCTTCATATCAAAGTTCTTAGAAAGAAACTGTTTCACCTCCCAAAGTAGTCCCTTATCATTGGTTGCAAGTTGTCACGCCCCAATTTCAGTAAACCGAACTCAGGACGCGAACGTTTAAAACAATAAAACATTTGAAACCTGTTTTGAATAAACACTTTGAAATTACCATTTAGTTAATCAAAATAATATTTACAACTCCAAAAACGTCCCAACAAATGGACAAAGTACAAGGTATCCGTTACTAGACTCAAAAGAAAACCCAGAATCCCGCTCCTAGCTCTTCAAGCTTCAGAAGCTCACCTAGTCCAACCTGCGACCGGTACCTGTAGGAAAAGCAGCTAGGGGTGAGAGTTCGCTCACCACCACAGATAACAGACTGACTACGACATAATTAGCAGACAATGCCGGTAACACCAACAACCAACTCAACACCGGGGATCACTATCCCCAAACTCAAGTAACCTGACCGACACCCACACACTGATATTTTCCTCAACCGACTCAACACTCGGACACGTAAAGTAGACCCGACTCAACGATCGACGACCTCCTCTAAAGACACGACAGACAACCACGCAACACCCAAGATCACAAAGGATCGTACACCAAACAAGATCACAAAGGATAGCACGCCAGCTGCTCAGTAGCCTCTCTCACTCACGCGCTTTGCCAGTCCCGGTCAGGCCAGGCGGTCGACCTGTTTCAGTAACCTCTCTCACTCACGCGCTTTTCCAGTCCCAGTCAGGCCAGGCGGTCGACCTGTCTCAGTAACCTCTCTCACTCACGCGCTTCCCCGACACAAAGTCGGGCCAAGCGGTCGACCTGTCTCAGTAACCTCTCTCACTCACGCGCTTTGCCAGTCCCAGTCAGGCCAGGCGGTCGACCTGTCTCAGTAACCTCTCTCACTCACGCGCTTTGCCAGTCCCGGTCAGGCCAGGCGGTCGACCTGTCTCAGTAACCACAATCACAATCACAAGCAAGTTCAACAAACAACAACAACGCAGGTTCAACACTCCACATGCACTCATTGCCACTAAGACACACCGACCATAACTCACGGGCTCAACAACCCCACGGCACTCACGGCCACCCAAGACACACCAACAGTAACTCACGGGCTCAACAACCCCACGGCACTCACGGCCACCCAAGACACACCGACAATAACTCACGGGCTCAACAACCCCACGGGCACTCACGGCCTCCCAAGACACACCAATAGTAACTCACGGGCTCAACAACCCCACGGGCACTCACGGCCTCCCAAGACACACCAACAGTAAAACACGGGCTCTCATGGCCACCCAAGACACAACAGTAAAACACGTGCTCTCATGGCCACCCAAGACACAACAGTAAAACACGGGCTCTCATGGCCACCCAAGACACAAATTACACAAACAACCTCCGGGCATAACCAATGCCCCAGCAGTTCTAATATCAACAGTTTCACAATCAACCTCCGGGCATGGTCATATGCCTCCAGTACTCCTAATATCAACAGTTTCACAATCAACCTCCGGGCATGGTCATATGCCTCCAGTAACTCTAATATCAACAATTTCACAATCAACCTTCGGGCATGGTCATATGCCTCCAGTAATTCTAACAACGATAAATTCACTGCTCCTACGACACTACTAAGTGTCACATGCATTTCTAATGTTCAATACATTCCTGAATCATACGACACTACCCGGTATCACATACCTTTCTAATATTCGATAAACCTACATAACCCACGACACCCCAGTGTCACATGCATTTCTACTGTTAACTTTTTCTAGTCAGGGCCGAGATCCGGCTACTTTTCCCTACCTCGTATGTTTCTCCAAAAGCGCACAAAATAAGCTCCGGCGTGATCTTGGTCACTCGCCTAGCTTTCCTTTCCCTCTGTCTGCATCACGATCTAAAAGAACACAATTTGAAGTACCCTTAAGTTCGCAGACATAAACTGGAATTTAATAAACTTAACGCCCAAAAGTAACCCCGACAATGTCGATCACTCCCAAACTTCCCAATTACTCGACATTGTCGATATTGGACCCGGAAAAGCCTGATTCGCCCGACATGGCGAATCTGCCCGGGTTTTGGAAACGCCCTTCCGGGGCTCTGAAAATTCCCGTTTTCGTTTCTACGGTCCTAGAATAATTCAAGGGTTCCTAGGCACTCGACGGAATCGAATTCCGACTTCCGAGTCATTTAATTCGCGTTTAAAATTTCTAAACCCGTCAATTACAACTTTTACAATTTAATTCCATAATTCGTTCTGGGTGTGAATTATCGACTCGGGGATCATCCAAGACCACCCGAATGTGAAAAACCCGAGGTCCGACCAAGTGGGCCCCATACGGCCACAACGAAAAATGTTCCTTTTCGCCCCAAAACGTTCCTAACGAACCCCACACCTTAACTCAACCATAATCAAACCATTTAAACTCAAGCCCTAAAATTCAAACGTACCAAAACGAAAATCGGTTAGGTGCTCACCGTAGAGAATGTCGATGTGAGCTCGATTCTTTTATCGTTGAGACAATCCACCGGACGGATGATCGAGAAATGGCAAAACCTTAACAAACTCCTTCACTTTTCTCTCCTTCTTCCCTTGCCTTTTCTCTCTCTAAAAACCTCTCCTATTTTCAGAAAGTGGCCGAACACACCTCCATCTCTCATCTTTGTATTTTTTCAAAAACTAACACATAGCAAAAAGACCAAAATACCCCCCTTTTTCATTTTGTCTTTTCTTTAAAGTCAAGGGTAAAGTTGTCCTCCCTTTTCCTTCCACCACATTCATGACATCTCCTAGATATTTTCAGTCAGATTCGCGAAATTCGACCGTCTCGGGCCCCGAACGGGCACTTTTTCCAAAAAATCACGAAACTTCACGGGCTACAAGGAAACGGCTCAACTAAGACCGCTGCGATGACGGCTAAGCTTTTTGGATCCAAAATGGACCTCGAATGGACCAAAACGTCGCTCGATTGACTTTTCCAGCAAAAAGTCAACCTTTCCCAAATTGGTCAGAAAGTTGCCCTGAGTCCCCCGGAACTCACTTTGGTCGATATCAGGGTCAACTTAAGTCCGGTATGACCCTCGGGGTCAATTTTAGGTTCAATTAAGTGTCTGCTTAAATTTTTTAAATTTTCCTGTTTTTCGCATATTTGACTGGCGATGATCGGGAGTGGTTATTACACAAGTAGTATATCATCCACATAAAAAATGAGAAAACAAGTTTTACTCCCACTGACCTTTTGGTATATACATTAATCCATGATATTCTCTTCGAATCTGAATGAAGAGATAATATCATGTAACTTTAAGTACCACTAACGGGAGGCTTTTTTTAACCCATATATGGATTTCTTAAGTTTGCACACCAAATGATCACCACCACTAGAGGAAAAACCTTTGGGTTGAGTCATGTATACCTCTTCCTCTATATCACCATTGAGAAATGATGTTTTCACATCCATCTGATGAAGTTCCAAGTCAAAGTGCGCAACCAATGCTAAAATAATACGAAGAGAATCTTTCTTAGATTTAGGTGAAAATGTTTCACTGTAATCGAGTCCTTCCCTTTGAGTGAATCCTTTAGCCACGAATCTAGCCTTATGTCTCTCGATGTTGCCTAATAAATCTTTCTTTGTTTTAAAAACCCATTTACACCCAATGGGTTTTGCACCAAATGGCAACTCGACAAGATCCCAAACTCTATTAGAACTCATGGAATTCATCTCATCCTTTATAGAATTGTACCATAAATCTGAATTTTCACAACTCATCGCTTGTGAAAACGTTTCAGGATCATCTACGGCTCCAATATTGTGGTCCTGTTCTTGTAAATACACAACATAATCACTAGGAACTGCTGACTTCTTTATTCTAGTAGACCTTCTTAATGGTTGATCAACATTTTCTCGAGGATCATGTTGTACAACCGGTTCCTCAATGTTTTCAGGTAAATCCTGAACAACTTGATCTACTGGATCGTCAACAATTTGTGGAATTCCATGATTATCATCAGCTGTTATTGGCTCTTGATTAGCTTGCTGTTCAGCACACACTTCAGGTGTATCATTTAAGATAATCACTTGATTAGTTGAAATGGGAGGTTGATTAACTAAAGGGTAAATTACATTGACATACCCCGAACTATACGCGTTTAACGGTTTACTACCCCAATGTTTATTCGTAACAATCACCTACCCCGAACTAACCATTAATTACGACGTTACCCCCTTCCCATCTATGGCTGTTAATTTTTTTGTAAAATGACGAAAATACCCTAAATTGTTCTCCAGATTTACAATCTCTACCCTTAACACCAAAACCTTTTTTACTCTTATTTCACTCCATTTATAAATAAATATATAAAAAACTAAAAATCATAAATTCAGATTTTTTATATTCTGTTTTAGAAATCAGATTTTTATTTTTTATATTCAATTTTATTTAATAAAATCAATTTTATTTTTTTAAAAAGCAGTTTTATTATAAAAAACCAGTTTTTTATTTTATAAAAAATCTATTTTTATTTTATATAAATCATATTTTATTTAAAATATTTATAAATTGATAAAAAAATATATTAATATTTTTGTTTTATTTAAAAGAATCAGTATTTAAATTTGAAATATATATATATAGAGGAGAAATCAAATACAAACCATGTCTTAACCTAAAAACTAGAGAACCAATCTAAGCCATCCATTTTAAGAATTGATGGATGAGATGCAATTGAGTAGTTGACTTGTTGACTGCAAAAAAAAAACAGCACTTTTTAATAAGTGGTAAGGGCTTTTTAGTAAAACTATCATGTTATTTTTTTTAATCAATTCACTAATTTAATTTTTCCCGCTTCGTTTGAACTCCGATTGGCTTCAAACTTGCGCCATTAGTTTTGTTTTTTAAGGGCTTTAAATCAAGATCAGTCATGAATATATTTTGAAGCACGAAAAAAACAATTATTTCGGTGTTGATTTTTCTTAAAAAAAATCTGGGTAATTTTTATCAACACTTTGCTCTGGATTTATCAACACTTTTACATTGGTTTTATCAACACTTTACACTGGTTTTATCACCTCATTTTCCAAAACTGATCATGTTTTTATCACCTCATCGCGTGCTTTTTATGAACACTAGTTTTATCAACACTAAACACTAGGTTTATCATTCAATTACGTGTGTTTCATCATCCCCATCACATGGTTTTTTGGAAGCACGAAAAAAAATTATTTCGAGGCTGGTTTTTAAAGAAATTATATCTGGCTAATTTTTATCAACACTTTGTTCTAGTTTTATCAACACTTTACACTGTTTTTATCAACACTCTACACTGGTTTTATCACCCATTCTCCAAAACTGATCATGATTAGTTTATCACACTTATTATCAAAATTGAACATGGTTTTTATCACCTCAGTACATGTTTTTATCAACATTTAGCACTAGTTTGATACCTCCGATATAAAACATTTATTAGTGAAGATTTATCAACACTCAACATTTTTTTATCACTCCGATATACCTTTTTATTTTCGTGCTTCAAAATATATTCATGATTGATCTTGATTTAAAGCCCTTGAAAAAAATAAAAATATTGGCGCAAGTTTGACGCTAATCGGAGTTCAAACGAATCGGGAAATATTAAATTAGTGAATTGGTGAAGAAAAAAATGGACACTTGTCCACATGGCACCATGCTTTTACAATTATGCCCTTGCTTGTGTGAGAAATGATGAAAGTGGCGTGAGTATGGGTGGAATTGGGGTGATGATGTGGCATCATGGGGAATGTTGGATGTTAGGTGTGTGTGGCTAGGATTGGTTCTCTAGTTTTTAGGTTAAGAGTGGTTTGTAGCCGATTTCACCTATATATATATATATATATATATATATATATATATAGGGAGACTTTCAGGTGCGAACCCCTTTTAAAATGCGAACCTGCGAACTCAACAACAACATGACACGTGTCGCGCTTAGAAATGCTCATTTTTTTTCCCCACCAAGTTCATTAATTTAATTTTTCCCGCTTCGTTTCAACTCCGATTTAATTTTTTTTTGCGCCAATATTCTTATTTTTTCAAGAGCTTTCTAACAAGTAGTGGATTGCATATATTTCGATGTGTTCTTGAATACGTGTGTGAATGTGTGAATATGAGTGCGAAAAAGTGTGATGTGTTTTGCAAATTTAGTGTATATGGTTTGCGGATTTAGTGTATATGGTTTGCGGATTTAGTGTATATGGTTTGCGAATTTAGTGTATATGTTTGCTAATTTAGTGTATATGGTTTGCGAATTTAGTGTATATGGTTTGCGAATTCGCAAACCATATACACTAAATCCGCAAACCATATACACTAAATCCGCAAACGACATCACACTTTTTCGCACTCATATTCACACATCCACACACTTATTCAAAAACACATCAAAATATATGCAATCCACTACTTGTTAGAAAACTCTTGAAAAAATAAGAATATTGGCGCAAGAAAAAATGAAATCGGAGTTGAAACGAAACGGAAAAAATCAAATTAATAAACTTGATTATAAAAAAAGGGGGACATTTTCTGAGCGCGACACATGGCGCAATCTGGTTGAGCTCGCATGTTCGCACCTGATTGCTCTCCTATATATATATATATATATATATATCTTTTTTTTCAATCAAATCTGTTTTTTATCTTTTATTTTTATATTTTCATTTATTTTAACTCAAAAAATCATATCTGAAACGTCTTCAACCTCTCTCTTCCCTCTCTCTTTCTAAGCCTCGTCGGTGCGTCGGATTCATTGAGCAATGGAAGGCTCAGGTATGCATCACACGAAGACGAGCTTGACGATTTTGAGCTTCGGTGGAGGAAATTACAAAAATAAAATAAAAATAAAAAAACACTGTTCATCGTCCTCCTCCTCTCTCTCTATGCATAGCAATTTTGGGGGGTTTTCTTTTCAAACCCAAATATGGACACAAAGCCGAAAATCAAACCTGTTTTGGGGTGTCTTTGAGCGACCCCAGCCATTTCATCAGAGCAGGCGGAGCAAATGAGAAAAAAACGCATCAACAATACAAGATTAAAATTGAAGGTCAAGACCCAAACTAGAAGATCAAAAACAAAAACCCAGATCAAAAGAGCTAGCACAAATACATGTTATCCATGGTTGCAAATCTCAAGAGCTCAAAAAAAATGATTGATTCAACCTCTCGTCATCACCAGAAGCCCAAACTCAACTTTGAACTGGAAAAAAAGGAAAGGAGAATTATTTCAATATAGAACTTTGGGGGTTTGATGAACACGAACACAGAAGATGGAATTCTTTACTTTAATTTATTTTCATAATTCTGATTTTATTAAATATAAATCAATTTTAATGATATATATATATTAGTTTAGGTATAAGGGTAAACAGTAAGGGCATTTTTGGTATTTAAGAAAAAATGAACAGTGAATAGATGGAAAAAGTGGACGGAGGGGGTAACGTCGTAATTAATGGTTAGTTCGGGGTAGGTGATTGTTACGAATAAACATTGGGGTAGTACACCGTTAAACGCGTATAGTTCGGGGTATGTCAATGTAATTTACCCTTAACTAAATGATCTTTCTCAAGAAAACTGTATTGAGATCGATCCCTCCTACTCATCAAGTCATTCTCAAGAAAAATAGCATTCCTTGATTCCACAAATCTAGTGTGATAAGATGGACAATAAAACCTGTATCACTTGGACCGGGAAGCATATCCAAAAAAATACCCACTAATGGTCCGGGGATCAAGCTTATTCTCTAACGGATTATAGACTCTTATTTCAGACGGGCATCCCTAAATGCGTACATGACCCAAACTCGGTTTCCAACCTTTAAACAACTCAAATGGTGTTTTTAAAACAGCCTTGGTTGGAACTATGTTCAATATGTGCGCGACCGTCTTAAGAGCTTCTATCCACAAGGACTTGGGAAGACCGGAGTTACACAACATGCTCCGGACCATGTCCATTAAGGTCCGGTTCCTTCTTTCTGCAACACCACTTTGGTCAGGCGAACCGGGCATAGTATACTGAGCAACTATCCCATGTTCTTGAAGGAACCTTGCAAACGGACCTACCGCTTGTCCATCCTCAATGTATCTACCATATTATTCACCACCACAATTTGACCTCACGATCTTAATTTGCTTACCGCATTGTTTCTCTACTTCGGCCTTAAATGCATCTAATGCATCATTCTTATTATGAAGTATGTAGAGATACATATATTGTGAGTAGTCATACATACGTATGATCTCTAATATGTCTGAACTTCTCTTGCCACCTTTCTTTGATTTGTTTGTCTGCTTTCCCTTAATGCAATCAACACAGATATCAAAATCAGTCAAATCTAAAGTACTAAGTACTTTATCTTTTACCAATCTCTTAATCCTATCAATGGAGATATGTCCTAATCTCCAGTGCCACAACATAGTAGAGTCCTCATTCATGACACAACGCTTTATACCAGCATTGACATGTGTTGCATTATAGCAGTAATTGTTTTGTAAATCAATACGAAAAAGACCATTAGACATTGTACCATTCCCAACAAGTTCAGATTTATAGAATAACTTAAGGGGCTCATCTGAAAAATGAAAGGAATATCCAAAAGATACAAATCTTGATACTGAAATAAGTTTCTTAGAAAACTTAGGAACAAAAAAGGTCTTTTCCAAGTTCAAAACATGACCACTACTCAAAACCAAAATGCAATCCCCAATAGCCTCCACATGTGAGCTTATCTTGTTTCCTGAATAGATAAATTACTCACTTCCTAATGGCTTTCTCGGGTTTTGCAAGTCCTGCAACACATTCGTAACATGGATTGTACAACCAGAATCAATCCACCATGTGTCATGACATATTTTAGCCATATTAGATTCAAGGCACACTAACGAAATGGGAAAGCCAATGAAAGTACCTTTCTTCTCAAGCCACTTGACAAACTTAGGACAATCCCTCTTAATATGTCCACTCTTTTTACAGAAGTGACACGTGGGTTCCCACTGTATGTTCGTCCGGGGTGGTATTTTACCTTTACCTTTCCCCTTGGCTTGATTTTTCCTTATGTGCATAACCAAATTCACACTTTGTGAACTCTCTGCCTGATCCGCTAGCATTCTCCCCTCCTCTTGAACACACATGGTCAATAACTCATTCATAGACCATTTATCCTTATGTGTGTTATAGGAGATCTTAAAGAGTGCATATGCTTGCGGTAGAGAATTCAAAATGTGATGCACAAGAAAATCATCTGGTATTTCCACTTTAAGTGCCTTTAGTTGAGCCGCAATGTCTCGCATCCTCATGATGTAATCACGTACACCGCGAGTTTTGGTAAACTTCATGGATGAAAGTTTCTTAATGAGGTTACCAGCAAGGGTCTTATCCGAAGTCTCAAATTGTTCATCAATGGACTTCAGCAATGCTCGGACATTTTGATGATGCTCGATTAAACCACGAATACCAGTAGAGATCTTCGACTTTATGAACATTAAACAAAGGCGATTAGATCGCTCCCATCGTTCATAAAGTGAAATCTCAGCTGAAGTACTGGTACTCTGAACTAAAGGTGGTTCATCCATCCTAATGACATAAGCAATGTCCTTAAATCCCAAAGGGTTATTTACGATTTGGTACCCAAATGTTTCGTCCACGAACGATATGGTACCCTTATGATTTTTTTTCCAATTTGGTACCCAAATGTTTCCTCCACGGACGATTTGGGTTAATGGGGTTAAAAAGCTAACATACCAAAGTGAAAAGATCATTTTACCTTTTATCATTTTAGTTGACTTTTGACTTTAATGTAACAAGCGTGTTTTACCCTTATATTGACTTTTGACTTTATATTTAAACTTATTTTTAAAAAATACATTTATTTTATTTTATAAAAAAAATATTTTTTAAATTTTTTATTTAAATTTCATGATTTTTTATTTTTAAATTTATATATTTATTTTTTTTATTTTTTTTAATTCTTAAAATTTTAAATTTTTAAATTTTAAAATTATAAATTATTTAATTATTTATTGTATTATAACTAAGGGTATAATGGTAATTTTGTCTATCACATTTATAAGCTTTAAATAAGAAAGGGTAAAATCGTCATTTCACACCCCACTTAACTGCACATGTCTAATTTAGAGGAATATTCTGTTAGTTTTCTAACAGAATATGCTACTTCCGTCCGTGGACAAATCACTTGGATATCAAATTGGTCATTTGAAACATAAGGGTACCATATCGTTCGTGGACGAAACATTTGGGTACCAAATCGTAAATAACCCAATCCCAAATGAAAAAGGATCATTTCCCTCCAAACTTTATAGTTTTCACCCGTTAATTCAGGAACATTATTATCAGATACAGTAATAGGTTGAGACGTTGCATAACAACCATACTTGTTTATCAAAATAGAGACTACACCAACTAAATATATGTTTCGCCAATGCCAAACATATCAAACATAAATCAATGACATAAAATTGCATGTGGGCTAAATTTTAATTCAAATAGATTTATGTTGTTCTTTATCAATCAAACTATCAAATCATCTTGTAGTTCCTAATACATGTGTGCGACTTAGGAAAAGCAATTTGACATTTTATCCTAATTGATCAAACAATCAATTACAATCGAAATGTCCTTAACCAAATGTGGATTTTAACTATATGTACGACTTCACGAACTTGAAGTTGTTGTGGCTAAGCCTCAATTCATTGAAGCTCTACTAATCCAAAAGACATTTCTAATTTGTGCACCAAAAATGAGGTTGTTGTGGTTAACCCTCAATAAATATGTTTTACTAAATGTGATCCAAAAATCCTTATAATTTCTCTTAACTAGGGTTGTTGTGGCTAAGCCCTAACTAATTAAATTTCATGGATCACTAACATATTGTGCACAAAATAATTAATCTTAATAAATGTCTTATTTACTAAATGTAGTCCAAAACCCTCATATTTTACTTAACTAGGGTTGCTGTGGCTACGCCCTAATTAATAAAAATTATATTGATCACTAAGACTTTAAGATACATCATGTGTAAATATTACATCATTAACATGCATCAAAAATAATTGCATCAACAATAATGAACAAATATTTAATCTTCCAACATAGATTAAATTCCAACAACTAAAGGTTCATAATCATGCAAACAGAATAGACATGCATGTGAATAGAATAAATCACAAGGTTAACAAAACGGCATTTAGCTTTGTGGTTGTAGCATTCAACACCTGAGTGAATAACCCAGGTTCCGAATCCCACAAATAGCAAATTTTAAATCCCTTTTTTTCTTTCTTTAAAGAGATGACCAAAACAACATAGTTTCAATCATCTTCAACCTCTAGCAACTCTTATTTGCTGAAACTTTTTAAGCTACGGGTTTTCACCATTTTAGCCATAACTTTTGCTATACAACTCTGATGTGGACGCAAAAATGCATCGTTTTCGATGTTTTTAAGCCCACATCTTAAGCTTTTCGGTCCCGGGAGTATGGTGTTTAATGCATTTCTTCGTACTTTCGTGCAGTAAGCCCTGATTCTAAAGTTTCAAAGTATTCGGAGCAAAACATGGGGATTTGTGAGCAAATAAACCGAGCAGCAGCAGGACAGAAGATCGAGCCACGAAAAGGTAGCTAGCTTTGGATCCTCAGAGCCATACGGTACGTATGGGATAGAGGGCCAGAACTCAGTCCGTTCCGTATTGGATACCGGCCCGGAACAAGGCCCATCCCGTTTCGCGTACCGGGCCGGAATGCCGAATGTACCGTGCGGGTTACCGTGCTTCTGAAGAAAAAAATCCCGGTGCTCTCTATTTTGATCCGGCACATGGAATGCCCCGTATCACATAAAGGGCCGGCACGTGATATGTACCGTGCCACTTCAAGGGCCGGTACATGACCCGTTCCGTGCCTGTTAGAGGGCCGGAATGGGACATGTTCCATATCACGCTCCGTACCACTCGTATCCAGACCTGCGTTTTCTGAAACCCTATTTAAACAATTTGGAGGCATAATTTAAGGGGTTACGAATTTTGGGAGCAAAAAGGAGCACTTTGGAGCTAAGACTTGGAGCTTGAAGGAAGAAGAGTGCATCTTAGAGCTAGGATTGAAGACTATTGTGATTTTACATTTCATACTGGGATATTGTGTATCAAAACTCAATTATAATATGTTTATCTACATGTCTTCTTCTTTACTTTGCTTGTTCTTCTTCTCCATCATGAGCTAAGCTTCCATTGATCTAGGGCTAGGGGAAGCAATATGAGTAGTTGATTCAATGGGTTTGTAGTTACGTTGTGCAATTTGTGTTTAGGATAATGCTTGCATAATTTGGATTTAATGCTTCATCAAACTGGCCACTTGATAGTTGATTAGGTTTTAGCACTCAATAATCGAAAGCTGAGAGTGATAAAAGGACTAAGGATTATGTAACTCGGGTTTAAATTTAGTCTCTAATAAAGCTAGGTTAACACGAGTGTAACAACTATAGGCGTATAAACCGAAAGTTAGAGGAGTTCATGAATCGTAATGCTGTATGTCTCACTACACCTAGATTAGAAATAACTAGGTGGTCAGATTATATTAGGGACCTAATTCGATCGAAAGATGTTTAGGACCAGCTGAGAGAACTTCCGTTACCTTTAGACTTACCTTATCTGCACATGTAAACACAAACCCATGCGAGTCAATAGTCGTATTGTGACCCCGTCAAAAGCCCTAGATCGCCTTTCTTTCCTGAATTTCACAACACTTGAATTTCGTTCTTACTTTATTTCAATTTGCTTTACAACTTGTCATTTAGAATTTTCAAAACAAAAACCAACTATTCTCAGAAACAGATTAATAACAGACTATAAATCGAGTGACTGTTTTACAGCTCCCTTGGGTACGATAACCGGACTTAAAACCGAAATACTACTTGACGACCAGTGCGCTTGCCGCGCCCTTTTTGTGAGTTAATTCTCGGGGCGTCAAAACTCCGTTTTAGTTGGTTCAAAAGCCAAAATTTCCGGAATTTTATGATTAACAAGTGTATAGCATCAAAATAAATAAACATGCAACCAATAAAAACGGGGCAGCATATGAAAATTCGGCCAAAGCTTAAAACACACCATAAAAAGGCTAGGCAAAGGTTCAACGATGCTCTGATACCAAATGAAAGTCTAAAGATGCGATCTAGCATGCTTTCAATAACCGAATAAATCAAAACTAAATCGACAAGTACGGAAACATGTAGATCGACTAACCTCCCGCCATAGCCATGAAGGTAGAGATACCTTGGGGTGTTGGTGATTCTAAGCCCTTGCACAACTCTCCTTATGATGGTGTATCTCATCCAAAAACGAAATGCTCACTATGAACTTATGGAGAGAGTAGAGTATTAAGTTGTGTGGGCCTAGGGAACAAACCCATCCTTATATCGTGCACCAGCTCTATCCATCATAAAGCTCAAAAATGATGGCACGAGATATGCAAATCTTGATGGAAATATAGGACCATCAATGCATGGCAATAGCTTCTAAAAGCTAGCTATATGGAGAAGTGTGAAGGCCTACCTTACATCATGATGATGCCTTATACATGATTGACCTCCACTAAGACATATTATTTTAGTATTCTAACAATACAAATGAAAATGGCAAGAACATACATTGAGTTTAGCTCACATATTCAAATGAAAATTGTATAAACATACATTAAGTTTAGCGTACCCATACAACTGAAAATTAAAAAACATTTAGATGCAAAAACATACATACAAAACATACATTACGATTAGCTTACACACACAAATGCAGTACAAACACATACATTGATGTATGGTTTACAAATTATGTTTTTTCTTATACATGTTTTTCTTGCTTCAAAACATATTCAATATGCTACTTTATAGATAGGTCTTGGAAAAATAAAAATATTGGCGCAAGAGAAAATTAAATCGGAGTTGAAACGAAGCGGGAAATATCAAAATAATAAACTTGGTGAAAAAAAATATATTTTCGCAACCTTTAGCATCTGCGATTATATGCGATTACAAGGCCAAGATGGATTCGTATTTCGTAAAATTTTAGGTGATTCGTACATGAATATTATCATATATATATATATAATTTCTTATTTTAAAAATATGATTTTAAATATTATTGAAAATAGAAAAGTAGCAAATATGAAAAATAAATTAATTTTAATAATACAATATGATTTTTTGATAAAATTTAAATTTTATATTATTTTAAAATTAAAAATAAGAAATAATAAAAGAAAAAAAGAAAGAAATATTATTATATATATATATATATATATATATATATATATATATATAGGTACACTTTCAAGTGTTACCTATATCTTAATTTGTTAATTGTTACATATTTTCGACCTTTGGATCAGGTTAATCCAATGACTATAATGGCAGTGGCATACGACCGTAATTAACACAAACTAAAATTTCTGTTTTGTAATTTTACACCATCAGAAGACATTATTGTAAATTCTGATTTTTTTGTCAAACCCTAATATAATCTCAAAATCACCTTTCCCTCTCATTTATGTACAGATGAGTCGACACTCATGCCGCCTCTCGCCGGAGCAGCCAAGGCCTCCGTTCGCATCGCAGCCATGCCTCATCGAATTTGCAAGTTGAAGACGTCGTGAAGCTCGCCGCCCTGTCCTCGCGCAGCAGATCTGAAAGGCATCGGCGTCAACGTGGAGATCTAGCCTCCCACCCGAGCTTCTTATCTCGCCGGAGCTTGTTCGTAACAGCACACGGCCGCGCCGTCAGCCTCTGCGAATCCAAGTTCGTGTCATATGGCACCGTGTCCGAGTTCGTTTCCCCGGCGAGGCTAGGATCTTGAATAGATCAGTCGCCGGAGAAGACTCGTCGAGCAGCACCTCCGTGAAGCAGTTCCACCGTGAATCAACTCGGTGGTCTCGCCGCCGCACGGGTCTAGATCACGGGGCTGTTCTCCGCGCAGATCTACCGTCCAAGGGTCTCCTCCGTCTTCCAAGCTTCTTCTCCGGCGCAACTCGCTTCTTCTCCGGCGTAACTCGTGTTTTTCTCGCCGTCTCTGAAGCGTGTCTCCGTCTCGCAGTGTCCCTGAATCGTGTCTGATCTGTTTTGCAGGTTTTTCTCGTTCTCCGGCCACAACCACACGTTGATACCCAAATGTAATTTTTATTTATTTTTCTGGTAATTTTTTTTATATTTTTTGTAATATTGTTTGTTATTTTTTTGTAATATTGTTTGTTATTTTCTGTAATTTTGTTTTATTTTTTGTAATTCTGATGTAATTTTCTTTAACTTTGATGTAGATGGTTATGTTTTTTCTTGTATTTATTAACATTCAACAAAAAAATTGAAATTAAAAAATGTGTAATATAGGATGTAAAATCTATAACATTTGTCTACAATTTTTGTAATATCGATTTTTAGTTCTGAACTTCGATTCTAAGTCTGAAGCACTCATGTAATTTTTTTGTAACATTTTACATAATTTTGTGTATTATCGAATACAATATTCTGTAACATGATTTACGAAATATGGAAAAAAAATTAAAATTAAAATTTTTAAAAATTAAAATAAGATTTATACATAAAAAATTCAGCAGCAAAAAAAAAGGGTAAGGAGATGGAGTTACGAAATTACCCTTTTATTAACTTTTCTATTTATTTGTTGGATAATTGAGGGGGGAAATTTACAGCCATTAGATTTTAAAAGTGGATGGTTTAGATTTAGTTAACATCTAACACTTTAAGCATGAATAAGACTTGAAAGTGCCCCTATATATATATATAATATTATTTTAAGAATTATTGACGATAAAAATTTTCAAATTATAAAAGAATTATTTTTTGTAATAAAACTAAAAATAAGAAAAAAAATATTAAGAGAAAAAGGATAAATAAATAAATTAGATTTATATGTATAATGACATTTTTGTAAAACTTTTAGAGTTTTGTTTGATATTAATATTATAAGGCAATGGTATTTTTGTCATTTTAGAAAAATTTAGCATATTGTTTTTTTATAAAAACGGACGGTGATAACTCTTGAAAAACTAAGAGGATGAATGAGGCGTTTTTCTATATTTGTATACGTAATTGATAATCGCGTATAATCTTATATGGCTTTTTAAAGTTTTCCCTTGGATTAATTTTTTTGAGGAAAACGATGTATATTAATAAAGCGATTGTTTACAAAGAAAAAAGCAATAAACACTAAAAGTAAAGAACATAAATGAAACGAGTTCCCACTATCGAGGATACTCAGACAGAAATATGAAAAGCTCAAGTCACCGACTGCCTCCTAAAGGCGTCTGGAAGGTGAGACTATTGTTGACCTCCGAGCTGGTTGAAAAGTACCGTGTCGGCTTTTGGTGAAACGCTACCACCTTACATCCAGAGGGGTGGTACAACCGACCGACCCCCTTTAGGCCTCTTCAGACTCATTCCGTGAGGCGAGGGTGCTTTGAGCCCCCCGTCGCTACATATAATGCTCCATGTGATCGAGTAGACCCCTCTGAATCCTCTTCCTCTGTATCCCTCACCAAACGTTTCCTCCCTACTGAGACTGACAAGGGAATCCTCTAATGACCCACCGGCCCTTCACGGTCCCCATGTCAGGCCAAAAAGGATCGAACCACCCGTGGGTGTTGCTCAGGCATTGGGATTTGAATTCCCACATGGTCTCCTCTCCGAGTCGGTCTCCTCTCATTTCCTGGGGCCACCAGTGCAAAAAGTCTAGATGGTATTTCCGATGCTCCACCCAAATACGCCCAATTCGTCCCCGGAACCGGTTTCTCATTTTTTTTCCATCATTAAGGACGTGCGAGGATCCGCCGGAGATCTCAAAGAGGGGCCTCTGGTTCCACCACTCACCGGACATGCCGGGAAAAGGTTACCCGCGCAGCTACACCCAAAGCAATAGTTTGGGAGATGTTTGTAGGATATGTGCAACAATATGCGTACTTGGGACTCCGTAAGACGGAACCACACTTGGCTCTGGAGAGTATCTCGAATGTCGACCCAAACTCGGATCCGCATGAATTCGCCACAGCACATCCCATCTGCATCCGTACCCGCAGCCTGACATACTCCCAAATATTTTCCCAGACGGAAAGCCACTCCTCTGTCCATGCCCCGACTGATAGATTTGACACCCTCGCCCATACTGAGAAATGAGTGAATGTCATATCCATCGGGCGCATATGGGCCCGAAGGCAAGTAAAATTGACCAATGAGTCCCAGAATGTGCATGGTTCACCAGCCAGAACTCGGGTCCATTCCTTTGTCATCCTGAAAAAGAAGTTCACAACCCCATCCACCAACAACTACGCCTCCACATTCCGCATACCCCACAAATCTTCCATCCGAGTAGCCATAATCCTCCAGTAGAATGTACGGGTGGTGAGCACCTTTGTCGTCAGAGCATATGCAAAATTCGGCCCCCGTCCTACTACCTCCAGAGGGGGGACAATGACCTCCTTGATCTTCATAGACCCCATCCTAGAGCCTGGATCCCCCACGACGTCTCCTTGTCTCTCGCCCAGGATCTTTTGGACCCTGTTTGCATTGATACTGGGCCGACCCCTTAAGGAGGACCCGCCCCGATGTTGGAAGCCCGATGGACCACCTCTTGGGCCCATTCCGGCCTATGTCCTGGTACCCTGACCCACCCCAAGACAGGTTTGAGAAGCAAGGACCAGCTCTGGCTCATCCCACGACCCGTCCAGATGTCTCGGCCATTATCGCACCACCGCTCTGGTCCACATGCACCGGCCCAACCTTTGAGCCCAGATCAACCGGCCTGCGAAACACTAACGAGTTCCTTCCCCGACCGTCGCTTCCAAGTCTTAGCCTTGCCTTGCTCTGGCTGTCCCGCCCCTTTGTCCGATGAGATAGGCATCGTTTCATCTGACAAGGTTGGGATCTGTCCTCCATAATCAACCAGGTGCTCAAGGTCCCGGTCCTCCGATCCCAGCTCATTTGTCATGTCCGCCCCCCACTGAAACACTGGTTGGGGCAACCCCGATCTCGACAGTAGTGGCCCTAGTTTCTCCCCTGACCCAACCGAGGACGAGGCCCCATCACTAGGGTACGTCTCAGCAATCCCCGCCGATACTCCAGGAGATGACCATGTGGTTTCCGGCCACCCAATCCTCTTATAGTCGCCAACCGATCTCCGTCCTTCCTGCACGTAGTAAATGTGAGTCGGTCATTCTCCATCGCGGCCCCATCTTAAACAAAACCAGTTAAAGGGGACGTGGAGATATACGAGCAGATGGGGTGGCTGAAGTCGATCGGCTGGATGTTGTCGATTCCACGTTGTTTTCCCCGTCTCTCTGATGTTGGTGGTGACGATTAGAAGATGAAGAGAAAATCATCTCGGTCGTTCACAAAGCTCCTAGGGTTACAGAAGAGAGAGTTGTGCAAGTAACTAACACAATTTTCCCTTGGATTAACGGATAGTACATACTTATGTTTAACTTAGTCTTCATGTTGATATTGTCGAATTATTATTTAGCTCACTCTTTCTGCACCAATAGAGTGCCAATGCTTTTAAAGGACCAAACTAACCCTCTGCGAAAAACTCCTTGTCATTCTCCAACCTCTCCATGACCTCTGGTGCCAGGCAGATCATGACGTCGATGCACCTCCCGCCGGCCTTTCCCTGATGCAAGTACATTAGCCCGTCGAACCTGTTGTTCCCCCCGCTTCTCACGGTCTTCGGCTAGCCCCACCCGAAGTCAACCTCGTACACCTTGAACCTAGGCGAGCTCCCCACCGCCAAGCAGTTCATTTCAGCGTCTTTGAACCGGAAAAGCTTCCGCGACTTCTCCCACTCCTCGTTCCGCGCGTCGATCGCCTTCACGTCGTGCCTGTCGATCCCCTCCTGTATCACCGCCGCCCCGAACTCCGGCGGGTTCGCCAGCAGCAACCTCGCTTTCATCTCCATGAAAATCGCCTGGATCATATTTCTGAAGTAGTTCTCCGGCATCTACGGGTCCACGCGCCGCCGGCAGTCCGCAAACACTGTGAAAACTGTTGTGTCCTCTGGCTTCAACTGCCTGGCCTTAATGACGTGGTGCCAGATGTGAACAGAGAGGGACTGGAACGTCGAGAACGTTTTTGAGCCGTCCGATGAGGGATGAAAGTTGGCGGTTTACTTGATCGTGTTGATGGCGGTTTCCGAGAATTTGAAAACCTTTTCCTTGAGTTTCGGTGGCTCTGGCTTATCGTCGCCTCTGGATAGGGCGAGTGAATCCGGAGGTGGGGACAGGTCCAACTGGACTCTGGTATTCCGTGCTTTGGTACGATCGAGGAAGGGTGGGACTGAGACGGCTGGAGACCCGCGACAGATCTGAGCCCACGAGCTCATGAAGTGCCACGTGGAGGTGTCGTCGAGAACCGCATGGTTGAAAGCCAATCCTATCGCGATTCCGTCTTTCAGTTTGGTCAGCTGTGGACATGAGAAATCAGTGAACCTCCATTTTTTTTTATTGGCAAAGAAAATTTATATTAAAAACCTCTTTCGAGATGAAAGAGGAGGTGAAAACAAACAATTCAACGAGGCCAAAGGCCAACAAATTAAACCACCTTATCTAGCTTAACACATAGCTAGACAAAGAACAAAAAGAAACCAAACTAACGAAACCAAACCGAGCCAAACTGGCCTTGAGAGCACCAAAACAGCTCCAACAAACTTGCCATATCAGTTGAGATATGCCTTTGCTTCCTTGCAGAACAAAAGGCATAGAGAGAAGTTGAATAAACTAGTTGAATAAGTAGCTCCAACCAGACTGAAGAAGCAAGAGAGGATAGAGTGTTGATCATGTTGTTGTGAGTAGTCCCTTTTGAATGCATTTGGACTGAGGACTCATCATCACTGGTACTGAGCTTGAAGTAGTCCAAAATTGTTGAAGTAAACAGAACAAGGTAGCAAAATGGTTGAGATCCATTGTAAAACAACAAAGTAGCTTGTCATGAACTTGAATGAAGACCAACTTGAATGGGTAGCAATTATGCAGCAAGTAAAAACGAACAGAAAGAGCAGTACAAAAGCAGTCCCTTTTGAAAGCATTTGGACTGAGGACTCATCATCACTGGTATTGAGCTTGAGAGAAGACCAAAATTGATGAAGTGAACAGAAGTAATCAAAACAAGGTAGCAAAATGGTTATGATCCATTGTAAAACAACAAAGTATCTTGTCAAGAACTTGAATAAAGACCAATTTGAATGGGTAGCAATTATGCAGCAAGAAAGAACCAACAGAAAGAGCAGAACAAAACACTCAAGCCTAGAAGTATGCTACCCTCACACACAGAACAAAGCAGAGGAACCCCACACTCCACCACAAAAGAAAGAACCACAAAACCAAGAGCCAACCTTACCAAACTCACAATAGTCCCCAACCCAACCCAAACCCAACCCCAAAAAGCAATACCTCAAGTTAAGGATGAGCAGCAGACTGCTGGAGCTGAAGTCCAAGAGTTAAAGGAGAAGAAAACCTCCTAGCTTTGAATTTGGCCCATTCCTAAGCATAGGATTGATTTAGCACCTTTCTGAAAATAACCCTAGCTTCCAACTTTAAGTTGTCAAAGATCAAACAATTTCTTGCAAGCCAAATTTGCCAACAGCCTATATGAATAACCTTTCCCCAGCATATCTTTTGTCTTGTGCCTACTAGAGATGACCAAGAAGAGAATAGTGATTTTGTAGAGCTTGGGATTGCCAATGTGAGACCCCACCAGTTGAAGATAAGCCCCAGACCTCCCAAGATCTTTGACAATGTAGTCATGAGTGTGATGCATCTTCTAGATCATTACAGTAGATTGGACACATTATACCTTGTAGAGATAAATCTAGCCCTCTTGAATCAAGAAAACATTTCGTTGGTATTGCTTCTAAGCAGGCAAGCCAACAGAAGGCAACTATTTTTGGGGGTAAACATGGTTTCCAAAGAGCTTTTGTCCACCCTGCATTAATGGATGGAGCTTAGAGTTGAGTATCTAAGAGGGCATATAATTTTTTCACAGTAAAGCCTTTTTGATCCCTAGTCCAAACCAATAAATCCTGATTTTAGTTGAGTGTGATTCCAGTAAGAATTATGTCCGTCTATGATGCAAATAACTAGACAATAGTGCCTGCCATTTATGATCGATCCCATATTTAATTTATAACAAAGAAATTAATAATAAAATAAAATAAAATGATTCTATATGGTTAAATTGATGGTTTAATGTTCGAGAAGGAGTAAAATTGTATCTACAATATCGGATCCAAATTTATTTTGAATGATATGGTTAATTATTGGAAAAACTTCACCTAACTATACCTAAGTTCATGATTTTAATTTAATTATATTTAATTGTTTTTCCGTCCAAGCAATATCTTAATTTTTTTAAAATTTTCATTTGACTATATGTCCATTAGTTTTTAGTCATGTACTTATTTCTTTCACAAATGACATAATTATTCTTGTACATATAGTTATTTTCCCATCATATTCACTCCTTTCACCCCTCATGTCACTTTTGAGAAAATTTCCCGAAGCAACAGTATGTATAATGACTGACATGGACACCGTAAATCTATTGGTCATAGCTCTCCACAAAACCTCACAGAGGTTATTTTCCAAACCCTTCTAGGGTTCCAACCATCACCGCCGCCGTCGCCTGTCCGCTGCCTCCCTCCACGCCTCATCCAACTGGTTCTGGCCTCTCTCCGTACTTGTCACTCTCCCTCTTCCTCATCACCATGGTGTTCCCATTCCAACGCTGTCACCGCGAAGGATATCCCACCCGGACTCCGTGGCCTTCGACCCTCCTCCCTCATGATCGTCTCGCTGAGTCGGATCACCCGCGTCCCCCCATGCTCGACCAAGCCAACCCTATCTTGGTTCTGCACAATCGGGGATGGTCCATGCACGACGTGCAACCCGATCCGACGTGGTTGCACTGGGCTCCCTGGCACCGCCCCCCACCGGAGTCCGTCCGGACCTTTGCAGCCAATCTCGGCAATCTACGGCCCCTCCCAGATTGGGATCAGCCAAACCGACGTCAGGGGACGCTAGCTCGGGGCCTGGTCCCCGTTCCCTCATCGGTGTGCACTGCGAATCCGGCCTATCCATGGGATCCGGTGCACTTTTTTTCCTGGTCTTCGGCTTATCAACCAGAATATGGCCAGTCGGGGATTGGGATACAATCGGATATGGTCCCCTACTACTCGGGTCCCGCCATTTCGAGAAGGATCGAGACCGGCAGGAGTCGGGCACACCAGGAGCATCGGAGTACTACTGTCAGGGTGTTGCATCCGTCTCCGACAATAGTCAAACGTCAAGACAAGGATATCCCAAGCCTTAAATCTCGTGTGAAGATCGGGGCCAAGTGGAAGAGGCCTGACCCGCGGCTGGGGGATTTGATGAACTGCACTTTGGCTCGACGGGGGATTCTGCGGTTCACCACAGCAATTGGACCAAGACCCAGGGTGATCAAGACGGGTCACAAACCGGAGTCAAAGAAGCTGCCAACCTCCACTGACCAAGTACAGGAACGGGACACTAGCCCGGGGGACTGCAACCCCCGGGGAGGAATGATCCCCCAGAGCGGGGGTGGGAAGGACCGCCAAAGACATATACCCACAGACCCGAGACGTCTAAAGCCGGGAAGTCTCGGGGAATCCGCAACTAAGGCATTATCTATTTTCAGGTTGATTGTTTTAGGACGAATAAGCATTTGGCTAGGTAGGTTTCATTCTGTTAGTTTTATATTTCTTGAAACAGTGGATCGAGGAACTCTTGAGATTGGATCTGCGAAACAAAGCAGACTATTAATATGGAACCATGTGCGCCCGATGGGCCACGGCCGATCGGGACAACAGCTGGTATCCGGGACTGTTAGGTCCCACATTGTAAGCACGATGATTTAAGTAATACTACTTCCT
Source organism: Erodium maritimum (assembly GCA_963921825.1). Lineage (NCBI taxonomy): Eukaryota > Viridiplantae > Streptophyta > Magnoliopsida > Geraniales > Geraniaceae > Erodium > Erodium maritimum. The sequence goes on from OY997588.1 coordinate 117,912,757, forward strand.
TCCCGTTTCAAAAAAAAAAACAGTATGTGTAATTACGATTATGCAATTTTTAAGATGCACATGACCTCTTTTTCGGTCAAAACCTAACAAAAAGATAATAAAATGAATTTTTTAGAAAATTAAAGTATCTTACATACAAAGAAAACCTATATGTGTAGTTAAGTGAAAATCATGAATAATTAAATAAACATTTCTTTAATTATATTTAACAAAACAAACAAATATATATTATTATTTTTCAGAATATAAAGAGAGCAATTTTATAAATAAAGGTTCTAGAAACAATCCATTACAAACAATAAGGTCGGATATTACTTTTTTTCAAAAAAAAGATTGATTGTTATTTTGTGGTGGTGGTGGCGGTGGGAAGCGATTTCGGTGAGGAGATAGGGCGGGCTGCGGAGAGATGCTGGCCACTATGACGATTGAGTTCCTCATCGCCAAAGATTACAGAGGAGGTAGGAGAGAGGATGAAAGGGTCTACTGCGATTATGGTGGTGACAAACATGAAGAACTCCATGGTTAGAGAGATTGACTAGGACCGACCCTAAGGAGCATTGAGAACGAGCTTTTCTATGTTCTATTTCTCTTTTATATTCATTCATTTAATTATATCTAAAGGTAACACTTTCCATTAATTTTTTTAGTGTTTGTTAATATAAAACAAAAGTCCCCCTAAATGTTTGAAATAATTGAAATACCCCTATCGAAACCTTAAAAACCTTCTAACCGAGTGTATTTTTTTTTGATCAACGAAAAATACGATTTTTATTCAACCCAATAAGAATCCGAAAGAATTACATAAGGGAAGAAGAGGGGGAAAGCGAGAAAAAAAAAGATCAGAAGATTCAAGGAGGATCAAAAAGCTTGGTAGCTGCATCATCACCAAGCGGACAGGAGAAGCCTAGAGATTTGCAGAGAGTCCACGCTCTTTTGGCTTCTGACTTTTTTCGGAGAGAACGCGAATGACTAACACCCATAAGGGAGACAACGGCCTTGCGAAGCCCTGGTTTTTTTACGTTTTTTACGACGAGCAGCTCGGGGAGGTGTGGAGACCAAATGGGACGGGGAGTGCAGGCCCGAGATAAAAGATGCAAACGGGGCCGGATCGGTAATGAGGGCTGAAGAACCAGCCGGAAGGACCAGCCCAAGAGGAGCTGGGAGTAACCTGGCCCTTGAGCCGGACCTCAGAGGGTCAAGGCCCACAACATCACAAACCGGCCCAGAAGCATTAATCTCCTCACCCGACAAAACCTCACGCGAGGGCATAGGAAACCGAGCGTCACAAGTCTAGGAAATTGGTGGCGGCCGACCTGCAATGAATGCCTGTGATGAACCCGAGATCGAGATTGACGGAGAGAATGAGGGAGGCTGGCGTTTGGAAGCGAGCTCCGGGAACGAATCGCCGAGATCCATGGTGGCCTCCGAAGAGATGGGCGAGGGATGGATTGACTGGATCTCATCCGAAGCATTAGGGTTGCCTGAAATTGGGGAGGAATCAGAAAACGACATGCCCTAATCCCTATGCAATCCATCAGAAGCTTCCAAGGAGAGGTCTTCGAGGGAGTCTGGGTTGCGGGATCGGTGGTCAGCAACTGGCGAAGGAGGTCGAAATTCACCTTCTTCGAGGTCAAAGGGAGATGACACTGCAGGAGAAGAAGGGACCGACGACTCCTCCACCTCAAAAATTTGAGTGAGGTAAGTGGTACCCTCAATTTCTACTTCAACCTCCCTCTTCTCCAAGTTCTTCAAACTCACATGAACGAGAGCGAAAGCTTTATCCAGGCGAGAGAGCAAAATGGAGCAGGGATGGATTGCAATAGGAGAGCCGATTGCCGCCGCAATATTCCGAATCGTCGTCAAAGACCAGCCGGAGAGAGGGATGCCAGCAATCGCGATCCATTTGAAGCAGCCACCCCTGGAGATGGAAGCCACATCCGAGAAGCAGGCATGGAACCATTTATGAAGGACCAACCAATTGTCGGCAGCTAAAGAGTTGAATGAGTCGAGATCTGCAAAGGAGATCAAGAACACCCCATAACCCAGCTCAACCAGACGAACAAGAGGCCCAAGAGCAGCTGAAATTTCCAACCTTAAGGGGCTAATGTCCTGGCAGAGAAAGGAGACACCAACGACACTGTATTTGAGCAGAGCAACAAACAGGGGGTTGGGAGCGCCGGAGCAAGACAAAGCCTCCTTGGAGAGAGCCGGAGTAGGACGAGGTGGAGATGAACCAGCAGCAACATCCAAATAAGAGGGGCGGCCGGATGAAGAAGTTGGGATAGGTGCAACCAGAGAGCTTGTTGAGCGATGAGGAGGGCCAGCACGCCGAGCAGGGCCTCGGGAGAAGTCGACGATGAGGCGCTCCGAACCCAAAAAGCTTCGGTGCTTGGAAGAGACCGCCGATGAAGCCGAAGAGGGATTGTTGAAGAGAACAAAACCGTACCGTTTACCAGAAGCAGTAAGCTTAGAAGAAGTGTAGGCTTTGCTAATGGCTCCGAACTCAGCAAAGAGGGCATGAAGCTGGTCATCTGAGGTAAAGATACGGGTGGAGGAGGAGGGGGATGAAGAGGAAGGGTCAGGAGGGTGGTCGGGAGGTTTAGGTTTCATTTCAGTCCTAAAATTCCTCAAACACCAAACCGAGTGTATTGAACTATCAACTCCTAACCCACTAGTTTTCTGTTCCAACCTATTCTAGTTTGGGGTGTCTTCTGGTTTAATGTTTGGGTAGGGGTATTTCAGGTATTCTATTTTTTTCTTCAGGATGTTCCATATAAATTAATGGAAATTAAGAAAAGCTAATGAAAACCTTCTATTTTAACTTATTTTTTACCTTTGTTTCCATCTTTCTAACTATGACTAATCTTCTATCACATTTGATAATTGCAGGCTATCATGTTTTTACAAAGACTAATAAAATTTGTCTAAATTAACAGATCGTTAGTGTGAGGTGCAAAATGTCAATAATACACCTCACTCACCCTCAAATTTCTAAAACGAACACTCTTGAATTGTTTCCATTATTGGATTGTGATGCTCTCTTGGAAGTCCTTTCTCTCTCTAAAAACAAAATCAATCCTCTTTATCTCTCTCAACCTTCCTCAAACCTTAAATCCCCAACCAGCCATATTACTATTGAACATTCTAAATCTTAGCTATATTTGCTCTTCAACATATTCATCTTCTTTACTTCACTCTCTTCGTCAAATCTCTAAACTTCTCTTCTTCTTTTTAATAACCAATTGCTTCAACACAAGCAAAATCAAGCCACAACCGGAACTGTAAGGACGAAACAGCCATTTATAAAAATGTAATAAGGCATGTGACCTACACGTACACGTGTTCATTTGACGAACGACGTTGTGATTTTACACGGAATTCGTTAGTTCGTATAAAAGTGTGATAGTCCGAGAGTCAAAAAATTTGACAAAAAGTAAGCCGTAATCAAGATAACGAAAACAAATGTAAAGCTCTAAGATCAACCGGATGTAAATGCGTTTTTGAAAAAACACACGGTGAGAGAACAACGGCGAGCAAGGAGCGGAGCTGACCCTCCAAGTTCAAGACCCCATTGTACATAATGAGATCCTTGAAGGAGGTGGTTCCTTCCTCGGCGGTGAGGTCATCAACGCTCAACTCTTCGCACACGGCCTCGACACCGTCCACGTCATCATCGTCATACTCCACCCTAAACACCCCGTTGGCATCTTTCCCGAGCTTCCCGGCCAGCTGGTGGAACTCTTCCAAAACTACCCCCAGCTCATCTTTCAATTTACCGACGGCCTCCTCGTATTCGCCACAGCCCTTGTACAGGAGCAGCTTCTGGTTGAAGTGAATAGTAAGGTAAGGGAGGTCGAAAGTGACCAGCTGGCACTCCTTCTTCCCCACCGTCTTGTTTGGCTTCACGTGGCCTTGACCTTTACCGTGCCATCGCCGTGATGATTGGTTGCTTGATCACCAGCCATTGATGCTTGATCCGGAGAGATGAGGTTTGGGGAGAATTAATACAGGGAGAGACTTTTTTTATGTGGTTGAGGTTAGTGTATGTGTCATGACTGAGGGCAATGGTTGTGAGTTGTGACCCATTAATGTTTTTTGTAGCTCTCTGCTCGTTTAGGTGACATTCATACATGATACATCTGAACATTAGTATTAGACTAGGTATGGGGCACCGCGCACCGTAACATTAGTATTAGACTAGGTATGGGGGACCACGCATCGCACGGTGTGCGAGAGTGCATGTAATATTTGTGTGTTGGAAATACAATGTGATTGTTGATATGGATGGTATTCGAGAAGTTGATTTCGGAGGCATAAATTTGATTTGTATTGCAGTAATAGGTTGAAGTGATTCGTTTACTACTAATCGTCTTGTGATTCATTTTGAAGCTGAATATCTAAACTAATACACGTCATTCCGACCAGCATAAGAACATGAGGATAACAAACATAATTTAAATTAGGATAAAACCATCAAATAAGACAGATGAAGCCTTTACTTTCACAATATGGTGTTGTGAATATGTAATCATAAAATAGTATCACTTGCTGGGCAGACTTGTAGTAGAGACCATCTGCCTCAGCGAGAGGACTATTCAAGCTAATTAATTTAATGATACTTCAAAAAAAAAGTTTCATTGACCTTAACCACTCAGTTACTATCTGTAAAAAAAAATATCTTCTTATCATGTGCATGTATAAATTAAGCAGACAAAATTTGAATGCTCCAACTCAATTCCGTGGCTTTATGTTAACCTTAAAACGCAAAATCAATTTATATGCAAGTGACATACATCATACCAAGGGCATATCATTTCATATCAATCTAACAAAAAATTGAATAGACTTTAAACTGTAGAATATGAGGTTATCTCAGAAGAAAAAAATTTGTAGGATAGAATGTTATGGATTTGAGTACAGTTATCATAAAGGAAGCACTACATTCATGCAAGGCAACTGGTCTTGATAATCAACTAAATTGTTAAGCTGGTACCCTGCTCAACACGATCTTTGAGCCAAACAATTAGTTAGGCAGATTGAAATAGTTGGATGAAATTTTAGCATTGATGAACCTGTTATCAGATACAGAGACCAGTTCCTAAACCAGAATTAAAACTACTTACTAATGATCAGTAAGGGGGATACATGTTAAGCCTGAAAACAACAGTCACGGGGAGAAAAAAAAACATCAAACCCATCACTATGGAAACAAACCTTTAATAGTGTATGTAAATGCAAAAGACGTCCTATTAACACACCCAATAGCAAGGAGCAACAATCTTAAGCTCACGAATTTCAGTAGCTAAGTGGAAGCAAACATACATTACATACCCTAATCGCTAACGGAACCCTAAAGTCGACACTAACCTAACATGATCGCAGTGGCCTTACTATATTGTTTGCATTTGATATACACATGCACATAATTAAGTAATAAACAATATCAAATTGCTCAATATAATTCACCTCAACCTATTTCACTGCTTCCACCACAGAATATGACTAACTAACAATGTCATGTTCAATTCTAATAATCTATTTTTTTTTTCATTCCCACAACTGCAGAGCAAAACAAAGAATATTGATTAGTTTTGCACCTAAAACAGAAACTAACATTTAAGAAGACAATCAAATTTAAACATTTTATTTTATTTCAATTATTTTGGAATTTGAATTTAAACCTAAACAACTAAATCACATAAAAATATTAACATGATCCTTGTTTAAGCAATCAACTACTATTGAATCCTATTTTTTAGCATCAAACAGGATCCATTTCCAGACCAGTTTAGCAATTACTCACACACTACAATCTGAGATTCGATGTTACTTTACATTCCCTCCAAAGAAGCAAAGCTATAGGATGAAATATCCAAAACTAACACCATCAACGTAAACAATTTGGTTTGCCATGCTGAACCATTAATCGTGTAACATGTATTCGATTGAAACTACAAAAAAAAAACACTCAAACACAATAATTGTTCATATGTTATCATAGGAAATGAGAGCATAAAACTACAAACAACCACAGTATGCACCAATCGACGAAGAATAAGCAAAACGCAAACATGATCCAAAAGCATCGCTAACAAAATACGATGAAACAAAATGGGAACTGAGAACAGTGGGTGTAGAAGATAAACCTGTCTGCCTGAGAAGTATTTGTGTTGCCTGTTGGAACCGCACAATCAGAAGTAAGAATCTGGGAATTTAAAAACAAAATCAGTAAAAGCCTATGTCCAAACATCTAAAACTTCAAGCAAGTACCTTTTGTTGGAATCAAAGAACTTACATAAGACTAATGAGAGTGTCAGTCACTGTATAAGCCAATCAGTTTCTCTAGATAATAAGCATGCATGATGCTACACGTATTTAATCTGATAGATTTTAAACAACAGTTGAATCCTTGAATATAACAAAATTGTAGTACTCGTCTAAAAGAACACAATACCTTATAAATCACAATATCCCAATGAAAAGATAATATGCAAGCCCCATCTTTTTCCCAATTCAACACAACCCATAAAGAATATCAAAGTATCATTTCCGATTTCTCTTCCCTCATTTTTCTCTTTTGGATCAAAACCACCCTATCAACCTTTCTTTTGTATACTTTTTTGTCACCTACCCCCCTTCTTTATCCTCTCATGCTCCGACCACCTCTCTACCATCATTTTTGTCCTAGTCTTCCCCTCAACCATCCTTTTCTCAAATAAAAAGAATGTAATCCTGACAATAGTGCAAGGAATTTCATAAGATAGGTTATCAATAATTTTCCTTAAAACATATTTTTTCCCCTACATACAGGCAGCTCTGTCACAAGTATGGAGAATGACTTCTTCTCGATTGTTTTCTTATCTTAGCTTCAGTGTCTCACACATTGAGTACTACACCCAACAAAGACATTGCGTGAATAATTATGATCCATATAAAATACACATGTATACACCATTTTAATTTTTCAATAATGCACACTAATATCAACCATATTAAACTTCTGGTTACACCGTATTTTATTGAGATATTCGTTCAAGGTCTTTAATTAAAATGTTAGTGGGTCAAAAGAAGTTAAAAAAGACCAGAAAAAATGACCCACCGTCTCAAATATAAAGCAACGTGGCACGACCCTCATTTAATACCATACTTAGGTTCTTCTATCGATCATGTAATAACTTGCTTCTGATATAGCACAAAATAAACAATGACACATCTATGAGAAAAAAATATCACACCTGAATATAAGAAATGGATGCCATATACGTTATATTTTCAACACTATACTATCGAAAGCCAAACTTGTCATGTTCATAAACATATCAGTGTGGATGACCATACCGAAAGAGCTGGAACTACAATTGCGTATAAAACAGACCACACATTGATTTCAGCAACCTTGTTGATTAGGGCATTTTAAGCTTCAACTACATTTTTTTCACAGAGCAAACATTAAATAGAATTCAACCGATTGCAAACCAATCGAACAATAATTCAATCTATAACAGCATTTTCTTATCATGAGTGCAATAATGCAACACAAAAAAACTAACAGCAAAATAAACATAAAATTGGAACCAAAACGATCATTTAAACATAATAACAATAACAACTTTTGGACCACAAGTAAAGTCTTTGAAATGGAACACATGTTAATAACAACTTTTGGAACGTATAAGATATATAAGTTGGTCAGGGCTAATATTTAACAAACCTTTGTGTAAAGAGACTCGAGCTTATGGTACTTGGCTTCCAAGTCTTCTTTTTCCTCCAAAAACTTGGCCTCTAGTTCATCATGATGGGATTGCAGATACTTATCTTATCCCCTACTAAATAGATACAAATTTAACATTAATATCGAACCATCATATCTTTATTTTCATAAACAAAATGCAAATGATCAGGTTTTCCGATTACAACTATAAAAGATATAATTAAGAACAAAAATTATATTTAACAATAAAATAACCATAAAATTGGAACCAGAACGACCATTTAAACAGACGGGGACAGATTCAGAAACAACCAAATCCACAACATACTAATCGGGAATAACAGAAAAGAAATGCAAATAACACACAAAAAAAAAAAACAAATGCAAAACTAACATGGAATCCAACCGAAACCCCATCTCCGATTGACCCCATCAAGCTCCTCATCTCTGACATCTAAACATGCAACCAAGAAATTTCGCATTACTATTTTCATAGCAGAGCATGTCTTTAAGATACAACAACGGGTTTCAATCCGTCAAAGCTATTCTCATAAATCGTTAATTAGCACTTCACATACAAAAATAACAGAGAATCCAACAGTACTCGGAATTGATACGAAAAGCAGCGGGTAAAGGCTTCCAGTTCCGGAGAAATTCCATAAACACGTCCCACTTTTTGGCTGCCACAATTCCTTGCTCCAACCATTGGAGTAACCACAAAATAACTACAAAACCAAATTGGAACTAAAAAAACACCTATGAACCTAACCAAGCGCAACTCCAAATATTTTAGCCACTTAATGTTACAATCAGGCAATTCAATAAAGTCAAACCTCAATACACACAATGATGCTAACTGTGAAAATTTAAAACCATCAACCTTATTCATTATAATCTTTCATTCAATCAATATAAGTTTCTCTGTACCATTAGTATACCTTTTCAAAAGCAAATCAATTCATGGGTTTTATTCCATCTACACTGTAATATAAAAACCTCTTCTAATATGGAAATGGCATTTTTCAACGGTGATGATTTGTTTTTGTGGGAAATTTTCCAATTCCTCTTCCATAAAGGGACGCAATAATTAGGGCCACTGATTATATCAAAAAAAATTGTCAGAGCTCAGCAGCCGATGATATTTTCTCAATAGCCAAACATCGGAACAAAAAGGAAAACACCAAATCAAAAGATAAATCGATTTCGAGAAGAGAGATAACAATCGACAGATAAGAGAAGGATTCTAGAGCGATACCAGACAAACCCGACCAAATAAAAAATTGGGTTGCCGAATATGTTTGTTCGTCCTCACCACACGACAGCCTCTTCGTCTTCGGTCCCGGCGAGCTCGGCGCGAGGGCTATGAGACCCAAGGCGCAAGCGGAGAAGAAGCGACGTATATGGACAGGCCCGCGCTACTTTAATACTGCAGCCCTTAGGTCAACAGTAACGCCAACTTCGGCTTGAATGCAAAGGAAAACGGCAGGAGACCAGTGTTAATGGAGAGAAGATGAAGAGGGTGAGTGCAGAGGACGACTGAAGGAGCAGTATCGAAGAATAGTCGGAGGGGAACTGTGCCAAGCTGGAATTAATCCTCCTATTACATTAGTAAGGATCGGCAATGCACTGTGTAACGCTCCAAATTCGATTTTGACCGGACTCGAGACGTGAATTTAAAGATAATAAATAAACACGATAAAATTACGAAAGATAAAATTTCAAAAATGTTAATAAATCAATTGACAAAGTTAACAGCTCGCAAAACCCAGTATACAAAGTTCGGTTCAAAAACAAGCGCACGTCACTAGACCGACTAGAAAAGACCCGCGCCAGCTCCCAAGCTCAGCTATGTCCCGCTAGTACAAATCCCGCTCAACACCTGAAACACCACAATGTAAGGGGTGAGCTTTCGCCCAGTAGAGAAAGTAGTTAAGGTAATGAACATCGGCTCACCACCACAAGTAACCGTCCAATTAGAGCATACTAGTACAGCACAACTAACTGCCAATCGGGGTTCATAGCCAAACTTACGACACACTCAATGACAACTTTCACACAATAAAATAATAACAGACAGCAAACGCAACCAACACAAAAACCATCAGTACACACATCCCGTACCGCAATACCCGAACTCCGCCGGCTGTACACAGCCCGATACCATCATAACAAACCGGTAGGTCAAGCATCAATCGGACTACCTCTCGATCCAGAGGAGACGCATAACGTCACAAAGACGTATAACGTCGAGAATGTCGGAAACGTCCATAGGAGGACGCATTCGTCGGGACCCTCGGAAACGTCTCCAAAGGACCATAGATCATCGAGGCTGAAATACGGCACCCAGTGCCCAACGCGACCCATAGGCCCAACCACGACCCATAGGCCCACTATGATATGATGTGGCCCGTCGGCTCCGACCCGTCGGCCCTATGCAATATGATATGATGTGGCATGTCGGCTCCGACCCGTCGGCCCTATGCAACACGACCCGCAGGCCCAACACGACCCGTAGGCCCCAACCACATTATGGCCCGTCGGCCCCAAACACAACCCGTAGGCCCCAAACACGACCGGAATACCATCCTCAAGGAACACACAACAAACTAATATCACGCATCGAAATGCCACAGATCAAACACGGCTCACAGGCCCAACAATCTTACCACAACTACACAGTACGTCGGTCTATCACTCGCCCGACCATATCACAATCAAGGATTCACTATTCATCAACCACGGCACACTTGCCCACACATAGCAACAACATGTTACATCGAATATACTAGTTCTTGATTCTTGAACTTATCGACCCTAGGTCACCCAACATGCATCTCAATCAATAACAGGCAATTCAATCAACGCACAACCTACGGCTCCACATGGCCAATCTACTAGCACAAAAATTTATTAAGTATTGAAAGCGGCTACACTAGTGAATCGCATCCTACATGTTACTAACACTCGTCCAGTTATTTATATCATATAACCGTTCGTTCCAGTTTTATTATTACCTAGCATGCATACTAGTAACTTTCCGTAATTAAACCAGTATTCGCTACTTTCCCTACCTCAAGGCGAACCGACAGCTACGTCTTTTAACTGCTGACGTCCTGGCTCGCTACCTCCGGTCTTCTCTTCGATCGAAGTCGGACTCTACTTTACACAGAAAGCTACAATTAAAACCGGTTTCACAAATTAATCTAAAAGGTTACGACGGTTTCGTTTTAAGTTCAAAAGTTGACTTTTAGACTCGAGCGGGCTAAAAGCGGGATTACGACGAATCGGGTTCGAGCACCCGCGCACCGAACTCAGAACCCGGGCACGATTCCCGAGGTACGAGTTTCGGGAATGATTCCCGAGGTATGGGTTTTGGGAATGATTCCCGATGTACGATTCTGCGTTCCGTTTTTGTCCCGTTCTAAGTTCGATTTAACGTCCAGTTCAATCGTTCAGTTTCCAAACTCAATCCAATTTCATTCCAGGTTCGCTCCAAGTCCAAAAATCCCTTTTTTGTTTTTATTATTATTATTCAAACTAAAACTGTTCCAAATTCCATTTTCCTTTTGATTAAGACAGATCTGATCTGAAACCCTTTTTTTTTTATTTCTTTACTTTCAGATTCAAAACCGTCCAGATCTAGATCCAACACCAAAACGATTTCAACTGCCCAGATCCACAGATCCACTGAAGTTCGAAAAAATGAAAGGGAAGAGGAGAGATATCGGTTCAAAGACCGACCGACCATCGGCGGTGACTAAACCCGCCGAGGTTTCACGGCGAAGCTCACCGTGGGGAAAGACGAAGGAGAAGGTTGTGGTGCGGCGGTTACGGGCGCGGGAGCGGCGGAGCTCAACGGTGATGGTCAGAGACGAGCGTGAGGGAGAGAGCTCGGCGAGGTCTCGGACTGAACGGGAGAGAAGCGGGAGAGAGGTTGGGGACGATGACGCCGGCGCTGGCTCGGCTGGACTGAGAGAGTGAGGTGGAGAGGGACGGACTCGGTACGACGGAGATGGTGAAGAAGAGGCACGGTGCGAGAGGAAAAGACGGCGGCGACGCGTCGAAACGGAGAAGAAGGAGAGGCGAGATGAGGTTGGGAGAGAGAGCCGCGAGGGGCACGGTGGCGGCGGGTCTGGACGGAGACGAGGGGGTGAGGGCGGGCGGGCGTGAGGGAAGAGGGAGGAGAGAAGGGTCGGAGAGAGGGAGTGGGTTCTGAGAGGATCGAAGGAGACGAAGACATGAGGGACTGAAACCCTAACTCAACCTTAAATAGGGCGGGCCATCCCTAAACGGACCTCAGGCGACGGTTTAGGGCTTCTCGACCCAAGTACCAAAACTGCAGTAAAGGTATTTTATAGGTCTGACACGATGATTTTTCTGTGGATATACGGGAGAAAGGGGATTGGATCTCCGGTGAAGGTGTTTTACAGGTCCGACACGATGATTTTTGTGTGGGTATATGGGAGAAAGAGGGTTTGATCTCCGGTGGAGGTGTTTGAACCATTTTTTTGTCGTGCCGAGGAAGGCGAGGGGTACGTCGATGCATGGGGACAGTGCGGATAGATGTGAGGCTTCTAAGGGTGGCCATGACGGTTCGGGTCTACTCGGCTATGGGAGGGCTAAGATCGGGGGAGCTTCCAATTGTGATCCCAAGGTCGAGGATCCATATGATCGGGGATTGTTTGATCTCGATAGCGAGGGGCATCAGTGGAGGTGGGTGGCGGAACTGTGGTAGATATCCGGTCTTGGACTCGAAGGCAACGGTGGATGTGTTCACGTCATTAACGCAAGGCGTCGATGATGGCAGTGGAGGAGGAAAAAATAGAGGAATTGGGAGAAATTGGTTGGTACTTCGTTCCGCAACTGTTGTTCGTTCACTACTGCTGATCTTGACTTGGCTGACGGGTCAAATCCGTCACCCAAGTTAGCATATCCTTCGACCAAGTCCCGTCGGCCAAGAATTTGGGAAACGGATTGCTGCATCCGTCAGTTGGCTTCTCACCTCGGATCCGTCAGCCAAGTGGGTTCACCTTAGCTACGGATCATATCCGTTAGCCAAGTGGGTTCACCTTACCCACGGATCGGATCCGTCAGCCAAGTGGGTTCACCTTACCCACAAATCGGATTCGTCAGCCAAGTGGGTTCACCTTACCCACAGATCGGATCCGTCAGACAAGTGGGTTCACCTTACCCACAGATCGGATCCGTCAGACAAGTCTAAAACCTTTCCCACATATTTAAAAGACCGTATCCGTCAACCAAGTTTGTGTTGAAAAACAAAAAAAAAGTTTTAAAAATCCTACACCCAGTCGTGCATTAAAATATACCTGTTCCTATACCTATGTTATCAACCATAAAAACAGCACACACACATCCAACATCATACACACATCCAACAACATACACACATCCAACAACATATACACACATCCAACCGACATTTTAAAATATTAGTTCTAAGCAAGTTTATCAGTTCACATATGAAAAGAAGTTATAAGTTCAGATATCCAAATAAAATATTGTTCAGAGGAAAAAGGGGAGGACTGACTAAGGTAATGATGACGGGGATGCCGGAGTCGCTGATGGGTTAACGGAAGAAGGCACGATGGTGTTCTGCTGTGTGGATGCCCAAGAGTTGAACAACGCCCGAAATTGATCTTGTTCCGCTGCTTGGGCAGCAATCCTGGCCTCCATCTCGAGGCACTGCTCCTCCATCAACTAGCGTTGCTCCTCCAATTTCTGAGCGAACTCGGCCTGTTGATCAGCTATGCTCCTCTTCAGCTCTTCTATCTCCTCAGACGAGCTTATTGAACGCGCACTCGAGCACCCACCGCCTCCCACATCCCGTTGTGTTGGGAGCTTCACCGCCTTCCCGATGCTGGATTGGAGTCTTCCCTGAGGAGGAGCTCTTACTCCAGAGTCAATGGCTTCAAAACAGTAGGCGATGAACCCTCGCACTCCGTCACATGTGACTGCGTTATCCGCTCACGGGTCTCCTCCACAATTGCTTTGGCATGTGCCTGAGATACATAACACAACAATTTAATTTAGACTATATACGATACATGATGGAAAAACCCACAATCATATTCACTTAAAACTGTAAAATGCAATAAATGTAATTAAAGCAATATATACCGCTCTTTTCACGTTCTCCTCGTTGCGATCATTTTCCTTTGTGTAGACCTCGACGTAGGCGTCGCAACGTGGACATACAGAGGATTTGGCAAGACAACGTTTGGCCCGTTTTGCGAGTGGCATCCTACCCCCGTGGTGAGCAGTCACGTTATGTGCTTGAGATGCCTTCCCATTGTCACTCAATATCTACAATATATGAATCAGATGTTAATTTACATTAATATAGATCCATGTACTACTTGGTTGGACAGTAGTTAAACATTTATAATTAACCCTCTAATTCTAAACTAATTATTGATAACTCATACAAGTAATTTACATAATTTACCAAACACAATAATAAAGTGCTTACTTTGAAGTCATCTAATTTGAAGTACTTGCAGAGCCAACGGAACTGGTCCTCGCGTTTAAGGAACTCCACCGGTGTGGGTATGCGTATCTCAGCATCGGGGTGCTCGGGGTATTTGTACTTCGGCACCATTTTGAGGATCCACACATGGATATCATACTTCCAATCACGGTAACGGCTGGATGCCGTTTCCATGACAAAATCCAGAAGTTTGTCAAAGTATGGTCCGGATTCAAACTTGTACAACATCTGAATAAATAAATAAAACACATTAGTAATTACATAAGAAACAATTAAATGAATAAATGAAAGCGAAAAGGTAATGTACTTACGCTGAGTTGGAAGAACATAACCTCCTTATCACTTTCAGGGACTTGATGGAATTGTGGCTGGTCCATGGGGATGTAAGTCCGCACTATGGACCCAATCACCCGAATGGCATCCTCCTGCTCAAGCATCCCTGTGAGGTGTTTACCGTTATGGCCCAAAGTAAATTTTCCCCCGGGTGGGGCCATATCCTTGAGCCTACGGTGGAGGTTCTTGTTGGTTACCACACCTCGCTTCCCGGTCTTGGTCTTTGTTGAAGTGGAGGCCGCCTCTCCTCCGGCCAGTATGGCAGCCACATCTTCATCGTCCTCCACTAGGTTTGGGGAACAGATGCTCAGGACTTTGTCCCGGTTGGTGGCAGATGCTGCCTCACTACCACCGAGAGAAGGGGTTGCCTCACTACAACCGGGAGAAAGGGTCTCGCAATCTCGGAGGCGCTGCATTGTAGGTGTCTGAGCCGTTTTATTTTGGGTGGAGGCTTAGGTGGTGCCACCAGCTTCTAAGGGTTCCTCATGGAGGCACTCGGGGGCGCTCAAGAAGTGGAGGCGGCTGTAGAACTTTAAATAATTTCTCTTTCCCATCCTGCGAACTCATTTCAACATGCAGCCAAACAAACATTAATTATAGGAAAATCAAGTATGATACCCAATAATTATAATTCTTTTCATCGCTAATCTAATCATGATATTTGTTATATTAGATCGATTAGCTAACATTCAAGGTCATCAATCAAAATGCATCACTATCCCTATAATTTCCATATAATTTATCCTATATCTCCTTAGCAATAAATGGATAACTATTCGATCAAGCAACTATCATGTATGTTTACCTTCTGAACCTAAAACCTCAACAAAATCAGTAACATGTTCGCATCCCCAAACCTATCCCTACACCTCAACCTCGAATGAATTAGGATGTCTCTTTGTAGTTGGTTACCAATTTCTACTCTATCCTCAAGTCTGCTCAAACTGTAAGGGACACTCGGCTTATTAATTTCTACTCTATCCTCAAGTCATGGATCAAAATGCATCACTATCCCTATAATGTCCATATAATCCTCACACATCCAAAAATTCAGCTAGCCTATTAATGTATTCATGGGTACTATAGATGAAGGATTAAAGCGATACCACTAAAAATTAATATATCCTGCATGTTTACCTCTTCAAAATCTATGAACCTACTCTTCTCTTCATCACTTTCTTTATATCTCTCCCTCCCCCAATTCAAAGTTACATTTCTCCAACCCGACTCACTCTTATGGTCACAATCACATTCTAAATCATTACCCTTGATTTCCTATTTCACTGCCAAACCGAATGTTGAGGCCAATCCGCATGTCTCCTACTCATCACTTGTTCCCTCCCTTTTCCAACTGAAAGTCAACAACAAACAATCACATTTCTATCTTTTCCTATTGAATGTATTTGATAATTAACAAACGCTCATTTAGTCACAAAACCTTCAAGTTACACATATTTTTCCAGTAACAAACACAAGTCATCCAGCAAGCACAATGTATTGGGTATGGAAAAAAAATTGACAAAAAACTAGGGTCGAGAGAAATCAAGTACGTACCTTTCGAAGAGGAGCCCGGTGCTTTGGCCTGGGTCGGCGGCTAGGGGTCTGTGGCGAGCACTGGTCGGCGACGATGAGGCTCGGGCGAGCACTGGTCGGCGACAAGGTGGCTAGGAGGATCTGGCGAGCAGAGGTCGGCTGGGGCGAGGAGGATCAGGCGAGTAGAGGTCGGCGGCGAGGAGGTTGGGGCGTGAAGAAGTCGGCGACGAGCACTGGTTGGAGACGAGGAGGCTGGGGTGCGAAAGAGGGCGGCGACGACGACCACTGGTCGGAGACGAGGAGGCTGGGGCGCGAAGAGGTCGACCACGACGACCACTGGTCGGAGACGAGGAGGCTGGGGCGCGAAGAGGTCGGCGACGAGAGGATCGGGCGAGCTTGGTCGGCGACGATTTAGAAAGTGAGAGAGAAGAGAGAGAGATAGTCTCGATGAAGAAGAAAAGAGAAATGAGGAAAGAGGGAGGCCGATTCGGGCTTGACCTAATTTGTGGGCTCTACCGACGGATAGGCGCATCCCTCGGGCAGGTGTAAAATGACAACGTTTTACTATCAACACTTAGAGAAAATTTGGCGAAAATTTAAAAAGTTGGGTGATGGATACCTGTACCCGTCGTCCAACTTTAGTTGACTTACATTGACCAAAAACCGTCCACTTTCTCGACTATCGTATTATTGATAATTGAACGATATAATTACTTAGCATGCCTCATATCCAATATAAGATCATATAGTACTCTTAAATATCACATACATAAAATGAACGAGACAACATCATACCTTATACTACCGTAGGATTGAATATGTTCATGCACATAGTGGAACTGACCATTTCAATCAATACGTATGTCGGTCGTTCGTTCGCATATTATATAATCAAGAACGCTCATCTCGTATGTACTATCCAAACTAGTAATCGGATGTAAAAAAAACTATCATCGAACGATTAATTCGTCTTGAATATTGTGGTCAAATCATTTAAAAAAAATAGTCAACCTACTTTACCCACGAATATGTATAACTTGGATGACGTATATACATCCGTCAGCCAAGTTTAGAACCCTAGCCACATATATAATACATCTGTCAGGTAAAGAAATAAAAAAATCGATTAATTCAAAAATATGATTTCCGTAATTCTCTTTCACATCATATATATGTTTTTGTTGTTGTAAAACAATTAATGAACTATAGAACATACAAAAACATGCCAATTTGACGGGTTTATGGAAGAAATTCAAACCGAAACAGAGTATTTGCTCTCTGTTTTTGGCCCTTGGATCCGTCGGCCAGGTAGTGTACTTACCGACGGATACATGGATCCGTCGGCCAGGTAGCCTGTCCCAGTGAATACAACATACCTGCAAAACACATGCCACCTGAAAAACAGTTTATCTATACAACCAATCATTGCATTTGTTTCAAGTAAATATATGTGGAGACATACAACACGTTAGAACTAACCGTTTTCTAATTACAATATTAGTACAATGCTTATATATATTTAATCGTAGTCATTTATTTCGTCATTGTTGTATCCATGATCTTCACACTCATCTTCACTATTCTCGTCGTTATCCTCAACATCATGTACCTCTTGGAGACCGCCATCAAAATTTGGGATCACATTTAGTTCCGCAACAACTAGTGCAGTTTCAGGCTCAGTCTCTTGGTAAGGAGCGTCCACCTCATACGAAATGGATGGCAAACGCTTTTCCGAGATGAATAGTCCTCTAGGGGCCACTGGTTATCAGCCGGTAACAATGTTTTAGGAAACACACAAGACACAGTGAATGCTTCATTGGACAACTGATATTTCTCCTTATGAGCCATCAACTCCATGATCAGCGTCAACCTATCCGTTGTGGCGTCTTTGTACAACTGTTTTTTATGCTCTTTCAATAATTTTGTGTAGTTATCTGCCGCTTCTTGCGCAATCGACCTGTTAACATCCGTAATGTCATCGTCATCCTGTACCAATTCATCCATTTTTCCGCCACACCAAAATGGGAACACATCGTCCATATACTCCATAATTACTGGATCACTACGGTGATCTTCATTCACTACTACAGTTGCGCTACTTGATGAACCTCCAGTGTCCCAACTTCTTCTACTCCTATTCATAACTTCTGTTAAGATAAGCATGTTATATTTTTCACCGTGAAAAATCCACACATCGTAACCCCTCATCATTCCGTTCCTAATCAAATGCATATATATATATATATATATATATATCCGGCACAGTTTGGTAAAATGCGTTAAGACAACAACCGCACGGACACCTGTGTGATTCAATATTAGGGAAAGTTGTATGTATATATTCGATAAAAACCGCTACCCCTTCCATAAACTTCAAATCGTAATTACTCAAACTCATCCAACTCTTATCAATATCCTGATACATAGTCAATACTAACAACTATTGAACACAATATATAAATATATATACACAACAAGGGAAACAAAAATTAAAAAAATAAGCATACGTACCATTCTCGAGCTTGAAACAACTTCCACGACGAAGGGTTCTTATCAATATCGAACACGAGAAAAGAATCTTGTCAATATCGAACAAGACAAAAGATTCTTGTCAATATCGATATAAACAAGGGAATCTTGTGTAGAAATAAAACAAATGGAGGTGAGAGATAAAAAAGAGATTTGGGAAGAAAGAATGAGTTGGGAGATGAAAAAGAGATGGGAGAGAAAGTAAAGTTTTTTGAGTAGCTGAAAATATGTACAACACATAAAAGTTGGCCGACGAATCCATGCATCCGTCGGCCAGCTTTAACCTACATACAAAACGGCTGCGTTTATGCCCGGTACTCAGCCCAACTTATCAATACGTTGTCGTTTTGTCTTGGCCGACGGATCCATGCATCCGTCGGCCAAGCGTTTCGCGTATTTAACTCCCACGAACCCTAATTCCCCTCACTTCCGACTTCTCTCCTCACATCCCTCTCTCTGCTCCATCTCCGCCGCCGCCTCCGTCTGCTCCAACGCCCCCGCCGCCGCTCGTCCTCTCTCTGCTCGAACGTCGCCGCACTCCTCCCAGTCTTGCTCCGGCGTCCTCCCATCTGCTTCTCTCGTCTAAAAGGGCAGCCCTCTCCTTCAGGTACGTAATGTTTGAAATTAATTACACACATCGATTTGTTCATATTTATTGTTATTGTATATATATTTTAGGTTTTAGAATTATTTCGGAAATTTAGACATGTTTTGATAATTTTGTTTGGAATAAAGACATTAATTAGGCTTTCGAAAATGTATGGTTTTACAAATTTAGAAAGGTAGGTGACAAATCTTAATTCCATGATAAATTTGGGATTTCAGGAATTTAGGGTTGCAGAAATAAGCTAGGGTTTCCGGACAGTTTTGTCACGCCCCAAATCCGGTTTTGACCGGACTCGAGACGTGAACTAAAAGTGATGATAAATAAAGTAAAATTAAGCGAAATATATCTCCAATAATAATTTAGACCGATAACAACAGTCAAAACTCATAATTCAATTAAAAGAAGTTTAGTACGAAAAAGAAAGTACGTCACTAGACAACCCAAAAACAAGGACTCTCGCCAGACTCCCCAGCTCTGAGATGTCCTCTAAACCGACTCATGATCGAAACCTGTAAAACAGTGACGAAGGGGGGTGAGCTTTCGCTCAGTAGGAAAAATTAGTTAAGGGGATGAGCTATCCGCTCACCACCACGAGTAACCGTCCAATTATGGCATACTAGTAAAGCACAATAACTAACGAATCGAACAATAATCACAATCACAACCATAATCATCCTCACTTAATCATACCTTGCGTGATCACATCACTTACCCAACCACCACTCTACGCGTGTAAAATCAACCCTGCTCAACCATTATCAATTTCTCAACGTTCACACCCAACCCACATTTCAGAGAATCGTCGAGTAAATACACACCGTAAGACAAGCAATCACACAACGATAAGGGCACACATCATTAGAGAGCACACAACGATAGCCCATTTTACCGACACTTAGTCGGAAGGCATCCTCACCTTATCACGGAACCTGAGTGCATTTTACCGACACCTAGTCGGAAGGTAGGCGCACCTTATCACATAACCTAAGCACATTTTTACCGACACCTAGTCGGAAGGCAGGCGTACCTTATCACATAACCTGAGCACATTTTTACCGACACCTAGTCGGAAGGCAGGCGTACCTTGTCATATAACCTTATCATCGGGTACATGTCATACCAACATATCATGTCAAACATATTAAACCAACATATCACACCGAACATATCATACTAACCTATCATGCCAACACATCATACCAACATATCATACCGGGACACACAGCATCGGTCTATCAATCACCCGATCATATCACAAGACAATAATTCAACGCCAAAACACACCACAGACTAATCATGACCAATCTATTACTCACACTAACATTCACCACGTTCTCATAGCATATCATGATCCTTAATTCAACAACGGACATACCATATATCAAACATGACAAGCTGCTAATCACAACAACACAATCAACACGCAATCCTATGAGCCCAACCAGGGACCCACATGTGATACTACAGCACAACAATTCCCACACCTACGGCACGACCTGGCCGCAAGTGGTTCCATATTTATATGACTACGCTAGTTATTCACATCCTACATGTGATTCTATATTATACCGAGAATTCATAACCTATATGCATACTAGTAACTTTCCGCAATTAAACCGGTATTCGCTACTTTTCCCTACCTCAATCGCTATCCAAACGCAAGCCAACGCGAGTCGCCTAGTAGCCTCCGTTGTCGTGCTCGGGACCAACGTCTAAGATCACAAGGTAATACGAGAATTAACAATAATTCAAGGGCGGTTTAACGAGAAACAACCAAATTACTCCCGACAATCAAAACATGGACCGAAGGTAAACTGGGCCGGAACAAGGCCCATTCCGAGCGGCCCATAGGCCCGGTACCCAGCCCAGTCCGTGCGGTCCACCGGCCCGGACCGTGCCCCTCAGAGGGTCGGCCAGAGGCCTGGACCGTGCCTCTCAAAGGGCCGGCCAGAGGCCCGGACCGTGCCTCTCAGAGGGCCGGTCAGGGACCCTCTCCGTGCCTCTTAGAGGGCCGGTCAGGGACCCTCTCCGTGCCCCTCAGAGGGTCTCCTTCCTCTTCTTCCCTCAACTTCGTCCCTTACGAATTTCCAACCTCCAAAACTCCATTTTTGCCCTCCCAAAACCTCCAAATCAGTCCCACAACCTCAATACTTCAATACCCAAGTGGATTTCATCAAAACCACAAAAACCCAATGAAATTTCATCATCCAACTCTACTTTTAACCACAAGTCAACTACTTAAACATCAAAAACTCAATAACCATTGAAACTCACATAGTTCATGCCTTTTTCTATCAAATCCATAACCCTAACCTCCATTAAAAGTGGGGTTTTCAAGGATTACTCACCTTAGGAATGAAGAGGGGATGAAGGCACTAGAGGAATTGAAGTTTTTTGGTGAAGAAACCACCCAAAGTTTTCTCTTTTCTCCATTTCTTCTTCTTCAAGCTATGGAGCTCCCAACTTCTTCTCTCCCTTGTGTGATTTTCGGCCAACAGAAAAAATGAGCTGAATTGTTGCTTCAATATTGCCTTAACCTAAGCTAAAAATACCCCAAAAGCCCCTCTTGCTCCCTCTCTTCTCCTTTGGTCCAAGTGAGGGTAAAATGGTCCCTTTTGCACCCCTTTCTTCTCCTCCAAGACACCATGGACAAGTGTCCATGTGGGGTCCACCTCTACCCCAAAATATCTCAGCACATTTAAATTAATTCGATTTAGCCTCTAATTAGACAAAGTTTGACCCGGGTTTGACTTTTTCGTAAAATTACACATTTGAAGGGAAACGACCCAACTAAGCTAACCGTAACGATGGCTAAGCTTTTTGGGTCTCGGAAAGGTCCCCAATGACTCCCGGAGTCATCAGTTGACTTTTCCGGCAGAAAGTCAACTTTCCCCAAATTTCACCGGTTCGACTGGTGTCGACCGGGGGTGGTTCTTAGAAGTTTAGTTTCAAAATAATTTAGGGTTTCAGGAATTTAGGGTTGCAGAAATATGCTTGTGTTTAATTAGGGTTTCCGGGCAGTTTAGTTTCAAAATAATTTAGGGTTTAATAAAATACGATACAAGTGTGGAAAAGATTCAGAAAGTTAGAAATGTAGGGTTTAATATAATACACGATATGTTTACATCCTGAAAAACAAGTTCATTCCTGTGTTTATTAGGTTATCCTTTCGATGGATGAAACAAATAGCAATAGTGTTGGGGAGAATAGCCTAACTGGGCCAGATCACATTGATGAAGAAGTTCCCGTAGTGAGGGATGTAGATTGGGAAAAATCAATCAACTTAGTCATGAAAAAATTCCTAGGGGACTTTCTTCGATTCACGAGTCAGATACTCACATGTATATTAGGCGCCTAATTTCAGCAGAAGGAGCTGGACTTAGAAAGCAAAGGGCAGAACGAGATAGGCTCGCCGCTGAGAGACACTCTGCTGAAAGCGTAAGACGGACTCCGTCTGATGGATCGACTTCCAAGCGTGCGTTCCAGAACTAGTTTACTACTTAGTGTATGAACGATGTTTAAATTAGTTTATATTTAAGTTTGAATTGTATGACTCGGTAATTAATATGCTAATACAATTTATGAATGCTAATATAAATATACTTATTATGTTATGATTGGTCGGGGTTGATTTAAATTTGTTTATGGTATATTCGTTTTGATATAGTACTAAGGTTTGCTTTCATTTAGTAAATGGATGACAGAAGTAGCGTAGGGGAGAACATTATCTCAGATGACGAATATGATGGACCACAAAACGTGGAGCCTGATTTGCATGGTGAGATGATGCGCTTATTCAACAGCATTCCAAGAGAGTCTTTCTACGTACGAGAGCGGTAGCAGCAGCTCAGATGAGGTTACTGGGCCTCATTAACCGAGAGGGAGAAAGGATTGCGGCTGAAAGAGCTGCTGAAAGAGAAAGGCTTGCTGTTGAACGAGCCGTTGAACGAGCTGCTGCAAGAGCTAGGCTTGAGGAGAGAGCTAGGCGTGTTCATGTAAGGGTTGCTGCTATCTCGGAGTCTCGTACATCTTATGGAGCCACCTCCATGCACGACCCGAAGCATGACGCAAGGGTGTACGTGCAGTGGCTGAAAGACAACGCGGAGCGCGAGTTCGAAGACTAGACGCCCTATCTAGAATATTAGTACTAGTATCTAACGGATGTGTGTTAAGGATGACGTTTATTTGAATATCACTTATTCTATGACTTTGTTTGAATGTTTTAACGATTGTTTTAATTTTTTTCACTTTATTAATTAAGTGTTAGTTTTTATGAATATTACTTCTGTATGCTTTGACTTAACTATTTGGGATTAGTTATAATTGTAATTTGTTTTTTGAGTCAAGTCAGGATATATGGAACCAAACTTTGATCCTCGAGTCGAGCGTAGGTGGCGTCGACGTGAAAATGCAGGAACAGTTGTACCTGGTCTACATGGAGTCAACGTTGCAGTTGGCCCATCGTGGGTGCAAAAGTATTACCTACTAGTCGAGGAAGGACATCAACGATACGACTATATTTTTCACCTGATGCGTGAGAAAGATGATGACCTTTCTCCACTCCCTGATGGTGTAGGCCCGCTGCAGAGGCCTCCGTGGTTGAACGTGTTGGGTCTCGAGGTAGGGTTGGAGATGAACCAACTCGCAGCGGAAAATCAATGAAAACCAAGAGACGATTAAAACCATGAAACAACTAACAAAGAATGGATTCACAAGAGAAAAGTTCAGTAGTGTTTCTTACCAAAACAAGAACACCGTGTAACGAATGATTGAGCTTGAGTCTCCAAGACGCCTACGTATCCAATTGGAATCAAAGCCACGCAGTTCTTCTTTAGATGACTCAAGAACACAAATGGAGAGAATTACACCTTGTTGGCTGAAATTACCAAGAGAGGGAGAAAGAGTTGTGTTCCTATTCTTGTCTTGTGTTTTATTATGTTGAAAAAAGATGACTTAAACATAACAAACCCCATACTTTTCCAACTCAAGGCATGAGACAAGCATGGTGACAAGTAAGGTGTAAATAGGACAAAGTATGGCTAGACAAGATGGGGTTAGGTGGTGAATCACTAACACCTTAATCCTTGTCTTGCTTACTTAGTACTAATTTATCAAGACCTGATTAATTAGTTCAATGAGCCTTGGTTGCATGGGACTTTCATGGGCCTCTTAGAACATGGTTTGTGGCCATTTCCAACGAGGTCTCGTGATTCGCTCATCACCTCCAAGCCTTCCATACCGGAAATGTCCAACATTATCCGATGCGATCAATCCCAAGACTACAAGCCTTGTCTTGATCCGTAAAGTCCTATTCACTTACGGGCACAATGACCCAAAACCCAGTTTTGGTCATGTCCCGAGACAACTCCCTTTTGGCCATTCTCCATCAATGTGTCAATGAGGTTCACCCTCCGGTGTGGCCCTTAGGTTTATGCATGTCAATAGATCAACGTAAAATCCCATTTTACTTGATCCTATTTAAGTGGCAACTAACGAGGCTTTAGTATTGCCTGACACTGCATAACGAATCGACCCTGTCGATTATAACCTTTCCGTCGTCCCTGTCATTATCCTTTTATCTCCGATATCCTGATTGAGATAAGGCATAGAGACGTCATCCTTATTATTCTCAATCACTGTTCCTTGATATGCGAGATGACAGAATATATGATACCTAGTATCATGTGCATGGCCATGCTATTCTTTCAGTCACTCTCGATCAAGCGGCCGAGAACCGATATCTTTCCCATACCGTAGTATGAGGGATAAATCCCTTAGCCGTCTTTCATGTCACTCATGCAGTCCGTCCCCAAGCCAATCATGGTCGTTATGGAAGCCCTGTTACGGAAAACGTTAGCCTGAGGTCAAACTTAGTTGTTTACTGCATAGCGATCACAAAGACTCTTTGGTCTAAGGATACATGACAAGGTATGACAATGAATATGTTCATGACTTAATATCTATGGCACATATTCATGTCGGGTCGTCCAATATCATGTCCCACATGATATCTATGATCAGACTCCGAAATCTCATTCCAATGACTAACAAAACGTAAGCCATAAAGAGTCATCTTTCATACTAGTCGCTTCTAGTGAAGCTTTGTTGACTAGGGACCCATCGAGTGTGATCAATCTCGATCTATGGTTCTGTTCGCATGGTGGGCATAGATCAGAGCACACATCGGTCTATCAATATAAAGCTGATTTATATTTATTGTTAACGATGATATATACATTTGGACATTTAGGATTGAACTACGGGCACTAAGACTAACAATCTCCCACTTGCCCTAGTTTCAATCTAAACTCCAGTATGTCCCCATCGACTTTACATGTCTAACATGCTTAGGCAGCGACACTGCCTTAGTCAAAGGGTTGGCTATGTTATCATCTGTTGCAATATAGGTTATCTTCACTTCACCTTGGTTCAATATTTCTCTGATGAGGTGGATACACCGCAGTGCATGTTTGTATTTGCTATGCGATCTGGGATTTTAGCTTGCACAATGCCCCTTGTGTTGTCGCAAAATAGATTCACCGGGCTGGATGAGTTTTTAATTACACCCAACCCTACCGTGAATTTCCAAATCCACATAGCCTCCTTAGCTGCCTCTGCAACATACATGTACTTGGTCTCTGTCGTAGATTCGGAAATGGTATCTTGCGTTACGCTCTCCCAGCTAAAGCTCCGTCATTCAACGTAAACACATATCCTGACTGACTTCTAAAGTCATCTGGATTTGTCTTGGAAAACTAGCGTCTACTCATCCTTCGACGACTAGATTAGTATCATCTTTCCCCCGGTTTAGACTGATGTCTACTGGTACAACATAAGGCTTACGAGACGTCCGGTCTCGTACACGTCATGGCATATATGATCGATCCTGCCCCCTGGCGCATGGGATTCGCATCATCATTTTCAGCTCATCAGGTGTCTTAGGACACTAAGTCTTGCTGAGATGAATGCCATGACTTGTGGGTAAGAGTCCTTTCTTTGGATCGAGCATTGAGAACCTACTCAATGCCTTGTTCACATAGGTTCCCTGACTTAAATCCAAGACCCTCTTGGTGAGATCTCTACATATCTTAATCCATAAGATATAAGAAGCGTTGCCTAAGTCCTTTATTGAAAAACACTTCCTCAACCAAACTTTAGTCTCGTGTAAGGTTGGGATGTAGTTTTCAATCAGAACCAGAAAGGTAATCTTGCTCCCACTAGCCTTCTTCTAAATGCAAGATTCATCCTCGTTCTTGATTAAGCCAAATCCAATTACGGCTTCATCAAAACGAAGGATCCAACTCCGAGAAGTTCGTTTCATTCTATAAATGGATTTCAACAACTTATAAATCTTTCCCTTATTCTTCGGATCGTCAAAACCTTTGAGTCGAGACATACAAACGTACTCAATCAAATTTCCATTTAGGAAAGAGGTTTTGACATCCACTTTCCATATCTCGTAATTATGATACGCGGTTATGTCAAGAAGAATTTGGATCGATTTTGACCATAGCCACTAGGGAGAAGGTTTCCTCATAGTCAATCCATTGGATCTGCCTATAACCTTTCGCCACCAGTCGAGCTTTGTAGGTCTGAGGGTTGTCTTCCATGTCCATCTTCACCTTGAAGATCCATTTGCATTTGATGGTCCTCACACCATTGATGGAATCAACCAGTTCCCATACTCGATTGTCCGACATGGATTGCATTTCATACCTCATGGATCTCAACCATAACTCGGAGTCGTGCCCATCCACGACTTCCTGAAAGGTGGCTGGATCATCGTGATCCACCATGACTTGATTCTCACCTCTGGATACCATATCTTGGAGGTGGATGACTGACCCTTTCAGATCGCCTTGGACCTTTCGGAATTGTAACAGGAATTGGTTCTTACTCTACGACCATATCTGGCTCCCTTTCTACCGGGTTGTCAGTTGGTTTAGACGGATCTGTACCATCCTGAATTTCTTCGAGATGCACAGTCCTCCCAATGACGTCTTTGGAAATAAAACTCCTTTTCCATAAATACCCCACCCCAAGCGAGAAACACCATGTTCTCACTGGGTTTGTAGAAGTATTATCCCCTTGTTGCTTTGTGATACCACACGAAGGTGCATATCTTAGATCTTGGTTCGAGCTTAGTCAAAACCAAATGTTTCACATAAGCCTAGCAACCACAAATCTTTAGGAAGGACAAAGCGGGCATCTTCCCATGCCATTTCTAAAATGGTGTCCCTTCCAGAGCCTTCGTCAGAGCCCGATTCACTATGAATGCCGTCGTCTCTAGAGCATAACCCCAGAAAGAGATTGGGAGATCATTCCAACAAGTCATGGATCAGACCATATCCAATAAAGTCCGATTTCTCTGCTCGGACACAATATTCAACTGCGGTGTTCCGGGAGGAGTCCATTCTGAAAAAATCCCGCTCTCCACCAGATGATCTAAATACTTTGTGTTTAAGTATTTTCTCCTCGATCCAATCGAAGTGTTCTTAATACTTATCCCGAGCCGGTTTTCTACTTCATTCTTGAACTCTTTGAATTTATCAAAAGTTTTAGACTTATGTCTCATCGAATAGACATAACCATATTTACTGTAATCAACAGTAAATGTGATAAAGTAGCTAAAACCCCTCCTGGCAAGCGAACTTATTGGTCTACACACACACGAGTGTATTAATCCCAATAATTCACTCGTCCTTTCACCACAACCGATAAAGGGTGCTTTAGTCATTTTGTCCATCAAACAAGCCTCGCACCTATCAATCGAATGAAATTCGATCGGACTTAAAAGTCCGCACTTCCGAAGTGCTGATATGCGTTTTTGTTTATACGACCCTAATGACAGTGCCTTATAAGAGTTTCGGTTTAAATCGTCGGATTTATACCTCTTGGAATTAGCGTTATAAATATAGCTTGATGCATTCTTACTCATATCTAATATGTAAAATCCTCCAAGCATGTTAGCACTAACATAAAACATATCATTGCATAGAATATTGAAAATAAAAAATTATATCCTTCCTTGTCTGACTTGGACACGAATATAATTTTCCTACTAAAAGTAGGTATGCAATATACATTATGTAGCACAAAACTAGGCCTCTTGGCAAAGCAAGACTTATGGATCCTACAACAGTCGCCACAACTGTAAGGTCCACTTCGTGCTTTCCAAACCTCTCCAACTTTCAGCCACTATACGTTAGTGCATGTGTGAGATTCAGTACTGGTATCTAATACCCATGAATCTTTGGAAGTAGAGAGGTGTAGCTCTATATAGTTAATACCGGATGAAGGCACGGTCCCACCGCCCTTCCTTAGATCATCCAGGTTTCCTACTGAAGGCGTAGTCCTACTGCCCTTCTTCAGATCATCCAGGTTATCTAATGAAGGCGCAGTCCCACTGCCCTTCTTCAGATCAGCCGTGAACTTCCTGTAATCCCGGTTCCAATGACCAGGTTGTTGGCAGTAGAAGCAGACATTCTCAGGTGTCTCATCTTTCCCGTCAAGTGCGCATGGGCCCCGCCCTTGCCACTTCCAATTCCTTGTTGACCATCAGAATATCCTTGGATCCCAGATCCCTGATATATTCTTCTCAGCAGATATTGACACTTCATGTAACTCTGATATGGTCTTAGAGACACCCTTGTCAAGGACATATTCTTTGCGTTCAGACTTGAGGACTATCCTCAAAATTCTGTACCAGTCCAAATAGTTTGTCCCATTTAGCTTGACCCTGTCAAGAATGGTTTGTAATGACAAACTATTAATGTTCGCTGAATTTTCCATTTGATCTACAACAGAAAAAATTCAATCAGTAAACTGAATAAATTTTATGAAGATCAAGCTTAAACACCAGCAATCGATTCTAAACCTTTAGAATCTGAAACCAAGATCCTTGATTCACTCGATTAAGTTGAACTAATGCTCACCACTTAATCGAGATATGTAGGTAGGACTCCATCCAATCACATCCAATGTGACTCTTGGCTAGGGTATGTACTTATGTACACGGCTTACCCTATCTGTTACCCAAGCTCAACCTCAGGCTGAGAATCGTAGTCGGGTCCACCAATTTTCAACTATGGCCCGTCACTATGTAGGTGCTCCGCTAATGCGCACGACACCCACATATGTCGTCCAAACCTACTACCCCACTTTCTCATGGATGCTCCGCTAATGCGCACGACACCCATGGGACGGGGAGGTAGTAAGGTGTTGATAATTGGGAGGTATCAGACATGACCCGTTTTTACTTGTCCGGTTGTGTTTAAAACTTTGGCACATCCTAGATGCGACACCCATAGGGTATTTTCAAGTTTTGGTTCAAATAGACTGATGATTTAATGGCGTCTTTAAATTTTAAGCTTCCCATTTTTTTAATCCATGAATAAATATATAGAATCCAAAATAGATTAAAATATATGATTTTTGATATTTGAGAAAAATAAAAAAATACATTGGGTTCAAACTTATTTTAAATTTTAATTTGTTAAGTATAATATTCATATAAAAATATGTATGTTATCTAAACAAAAATGTTTCATATTTGAAAAACATATGAAAATATGGATGTAGAATATATTTTAAATATAATTAACATTTTTATTTTCAATCATTTTTAACAGAAATAATTATGGTACAATTATTATTTGTTCTAGGGGAAACGCCACATCCGAATTATGTTTCACTTTTGTTTTCACCATCCAAACTACTACTTACATTTCGTCTAAATTCCACACGGCGAACTATTCGCGATTCCCTTAAAGTATCAAAATCTGTTTATTTTAACAGCACCGTTAGTTTTCGTTGGGAAAAGACACATTTTCCCTCAAAATTGAGCTTAACTTGTTTCCACCATCCAAACTGCGACTTACCTTTCGTCTCAATTCCAGACGACGAACTATTCGTGATTCCCCTAAAGTATCAAAATCAGTTTATTTTGATACTTTAGCATTGTTAGTCGTTGGGAAAAGACGCATTTTCTCTCAAAATTGAGCTTAACCTTCAGACACATTAATTTTCCTTTTAATTTTTATTTATTTTTAGAAACAAAAATTCTTTGAATTTTATTAATAAATACTTATTAATTTTCCTGAACATTTTCTTAATTTTTCCTTATTAATTTTCTTTAAACCTTTCCCTTAACCAATCAAAATTGAAATATTAAGAGAACTAAAACGAAAATGAAACAAAATCGCAATCAAAATCCTTTGTGATTCATCTTCATGTCATCTGAAAAATGAATTACAAATGGAACAAAACATATGATTCAAATAGTTATGGACACGAACTCGAAGCTTCAGATCCGGACAAAAAGATATGCTTCAGAGAACTATGGACACGAACTTGAAGCTTCAGAGAACTCTCTGGCGAGAATGGACTGAAGGAAGGTAGGGACAATTTTAGATCCAGCTACTCCACGTCCGACCCCTCCCAGCTCCACTCCTCCTACTTCAACCTCAACTTCTCTTCCGTCAACCATCACCACTACGACCGGGCTACAACGGCGAAACTCGAATAGCGAGGAAGGGATCTCCAGATCGACAAGGGTGCTGTCAAAATAAACATATTTTGATACTTTGAGGGAATCACGAATAGTTCGGCGTGTGGAATTGAGACGAAAGGTAAGTCACTGTTTGGATGATGAAAACAAAGGTGAAACATATGAGGGCTGTCACGCCCCAAATCCGGTTTTGACCGGATTCGAGACGCGAACTTAAAACAATAATAAATAATGCAAAAATAGCTAATAAAAAGGGTCTCAATTGAAAATTAAAGTTTCGAAAGTTTAGACAAGTCAACAGCTCGATAAAAGTAATAATAAAGGAGTCAAACAGTAATAAACATTGTACGTCTCTAGACAATAGTGAAAATACCCGTCAGCTCCCAAGCTTCGAAAATCCTACTAGTACTGGTCCCGCTCAACACCTGAAACACAACAAAGTGAGGGGGGGGGGGGGGTGAGCTTACGCTCAGTAGGAAAAGTATTTAAGGTTCTGAACCTCAGTTCATCACCACAAGTAACCGTCCAAATAGGGCATACTAGTAAGGCACAACTATAAAACAAAGCCAACGGGCAGTTCCCAGTTACCGATCATTTACACAAGTCATAAACATACTTAGAAGAACGCCCAAAGCCAACCAACAGGTATAAAACACACAGCGAGATACACACATATATCGAACAACAGTCTCCAACGTCGTTGAATGCACAAAGCCACTTATATCGTATTGGACCACACAACATCAGTCCCGATATCTTCCCCTCATTGAGACTGGGGGTAACATCCTCGACCGGAAATCCCTCAGTCCGATGTCTTCCGAGCACACAGACCCGGGCCTTACTCACATACGTACTAGACCGGCACACACTTCGGTTGTACACCGTCCCGGACTACGAGTCATCGGGGGAACTGATCACGCCATCCTTTGCCTCGATACACTACACCGGAACCATCCCTCGGTGTAAGTATCACTCCGGTTACGCCTTCTCTTGGAACACACAACAAGGGTATATCACACAACACAAAGCCATAGCTGGTGTCGGTATATCAACCGGACCAGTTCAATATAACACACAAACCGGTCTATCACTCACCCGGTCATATCACAACCAAGGGTTCATGTTTCAACAAACACGGCTTACTTGCCCACACACAGTCACAGCATGCAACATCGAGTATAATCTTGTTTAGACTCTCACCCAGCGGTTATAACACACAACACGCAATCATAAGGCTCGACATGACCCAACTACCAGCACGACAATTCCCAAGAGATGAAAGCATGTAAAACTAGTGAATCACATCCTACATGTTACTAAGACTCGTCCGATTATTTAGTAATTGAAAGCGGCTATTCTAGTGAATCACATCCTATTTGCCAACTAGGACCTTTCCGGTTATTATTATTTCCTAATCATTCATCCTAGTAATTTTTCATAATTAAAGCGGTAACCGCTACTTTCCCTACCTCAAGACGATCACAACAGCTACATCTCGTAGCTGCTAACGTCCTGGCCTGACTCTGGTCTTCTCGGGCGAAGTCCAAGTCTGGGTTTTGACAGGTATAAAGTCCAATCAGTCCCGGTAGTCCAAAAGTCCTTTAATTAACCATTTTTAAATCATTTACATTAAATTAAATTAAATTATTAAAATTGTCCGACCCGAATCCGAGAACAAGACTTGAAACCGACCCGGTCCAAAATCCAGACCCGATTGGACCAAGAATCGACCCGGACCCGGCTCCAGACCCGACCCAGACCCGGTCCAGGCCCGAGTCCAGAACCAATCCAGACCTAGGCCTAGCCCAAGGAATGTCCTGATCTAGGGCTTGTGCCTGGCCCAAGGGTCGTCCTGGCCCAACTCCGTCCAGGCTCAAGGACTAAGTCCGCCTGGCCCAACTCCGTCCTGGCTCGGTCTGAGCTGGAGACGACTCCGACGAAGCTAGGGTTTGCTTCGCCGCCGGCGATGGCGTCAGGCGAGCACGAAGGGGGAGAAAAGGAGGCGGAGAAGAGCGTCAAGGACGTCGGCGAGACCGTGGCCGTGGCGGCGTTGGCTGGAACGCAACCCATCCTCGCTCCCGTCTCATATCTGATGAGGGCGAAGTTCGCCTTCGATGAAACCGGCTGAAACGACCCAATCGAGCTCGTCTCGATGGGTTTTCAGGCGAAGCGAGGTCGGGGAAGAAGGGAGAGGGGCGAGGGAAGCACACACCGTGCGATTTCTCAGTCGCCGGCGTGGGTCGAACTTGAGAACTCGAACCAGAGAGGTTCTCCGGCGAGCTCGTCTCGTTCCGGTGTGCGGTGGGGCTCGATTAAACTCAGAAGGGAAGAAGAGGGTGAAGGCGATGGTGAAGCTGGTGTGAGGGAGAAGGAGAGGGAGATCGAGAGAGAAGAGGGGAAGCTGAAACGTCTCAAAATACGTGCGGCGCGAGGTAGGAGAAGGGTGAACAGGGTCACGATTAAAAGTTGGGCTTGGGCTCGGGCACGCGTGGGCGGGCTTCGTTCGGCCTTCTGGTTGGGCCCAAGTCTGGCCCAGGTTCCAGCCCAGTCCAAAACCCTCTCTTTTCCTTTTTTTTATTTTCTTTTTGATTTTCACTCGTTCCAATTTTCCACCCCGTTTTCCAACCACGACGCTTTAAAACAATAAATTAAACAATTTAATTCTTTTAAACTAGGGCGGGCTTTACAGTCTACCCCCTTAAAAGAATTTCGTCCTCGAAATTTAAAACGAACGTACCTCAAGGGTCAAACAGGCTGGGGTACTTCGCACGGACCTCGTCCTCGCGCTCCCAGGTCGACTCTGCTCCGTGGTGCTTCCACTGCACACGTACCAGTGGGATAGTCCTGTCCCGCAGCACCTTGTCTCGTCGGTCCACAATCCTGACTGGCTGCTCCTCATATGAAACATCCTCCGCCACCTCGATGTCAGCCCACTCAATCACATGGGAAGGATCCGCAGTGTACTTCCGCAGTTGGAAAACTTGGAAAACATTGTGCACGTTCCCAAGCTGCGGTGGCAATACTAGGCGATAGGCAACTGCTCCAACTCTGCCCAAGATCTCGAAGGGTCCGATAAACCGTGGGGCCAACTTGCCTCCGCCGCGGTTGAACCGCATTAGGCCCTTCTTCGAGCTCACCCTCAGAAATACATGATCACCAACCGAAAACTCAAGAGGCCTACGTCGTCTATCTGTATAACACTTTTGGCGACTTTGCGCGGTCCTCAACCGATCTCGAATCAATGCGACCTTCTCGGTCGTCTCCTGGACAATCTTCGGACCAAGTAGGCTCCGGTCTCCTACCTCTGCCCAACACACGGGCGATCTGCACGGCCTACCATACAACGCCTCAAACGGTGACATACCAATACTGGCCTAGAAGTTGTTGTTGTAAGCGAACTCCGCTAAAGGTAGGTGGTCCTCCTATGACCCTTGGAAGTCCAACACACAGGCTTGGAGCATATCCTCCAGTATCTGGATAGTGCGCTCTGACTGACCGTCAGTCTGTAGGTGATAAGCTGTGCTAAGCAAGACCTCGGTCCCCAACTCTTTCTGCAAACTCTCACAGAATCTGGAGGTGAAACGCGGATCTCGATCGGACACAATCGACACCGGCACCCCGTGAAGATGGATGATCTCTCGGACATATAATCGGCTCAAGGTATCGACTGTATCCGTCATCCTCATGGACAAGAAGTGTGCCGACTTGGTCAGTCGGTCGACCACTACCCAAAATGCGCCGTGCCCTCTCGACGACCTCGGCAAGCCACTCACGAAGTCCATCGTGACGTGCTCCTACTTCCACCCCGCAATCGGTAACGGCTGTAGCAAGCCGGCGGGACGCTGATGCTCGGCTTTCACCTACTGACAAGTGAGGCACCGCGAAACAAACTCTGCAACAACCCTACGCATCCTGCTCCACCAGAATTGTCGTCTGATGTCCTGATACATCTCGGTGCCACCCGGGTGCACAACAAGACGGGAATGATGAGACTCTCTCAGTACATCATCTCGACAACCACGAGGCATAAACAGTCTCCCTCAGTATCGCAGACCCAGATCGGCACCCTGTACCAAGTCATCAGCGTCAGTACCGCTGGTCATCCTATCTCGGATCTCTACCGTCTCGGCATCTCCGGCCTGTGCCTCCAGCACACATGCAATAAGTGTGGGTTGCGCCACAAACGAACACATGACAACGCCATCGGTGATATCATTAAGCTCGAGTCGAAACAAGCTCAGCTCCTCCATCATGTCCCACTCTCGAACAGATATGCTAGCAAACCGTCCTCAAGTGCTCCTCATGGGCCTCCTCACTAGGCGAATAAATCAATATGTCGTCAACAAACACCACGACGAACTGATCCAGGTAGGGTCGGATTATCCCGTTCATCATATCCATGAACGCTGCTGGTGCGTTCGTCAACCCGAACGGCATCACCAAGAACTCATAGTGCCCATATCGAGTCCTAAACACGGTCTTCTCCACGTCCTCATCCCGAACCCTCAACTGGTAGTACCCAGATCGAAGATCAATCTTCGAGAAGCACTTTGCTCATCGCAGTTGATCGAACAAGTCATCGATCCTCGGCATCTGATAACGGTTCTTCACCGTAACCCGGTTCAACTTCCGGTAATCAATGCACATCCTCAGTGCTCCACCCTTCTTCTTCACGAAGAGGGCGTGTGATCCCCACGGTGAAGCACTCGGTCGGATGAAACCCTTCTCCCGAAGCTCCTCGAGTTGTCGCTTCAGCTCAACCAACTCGGCTGGTGCAAACCGATACGGGGCCATAGAGATCGGAGCCGTACCCGGGATCAAGTCGATCCTAAACTCCACCTCACGCACTGACGGCAATCCTGACAGCTCCTCTGGAAAGACTTCTGGGAACTCGCATACCACTCTCGGTAGCTCTCTACTCTACACGGCATCAGACTCGTCTCCCACAGTCAACGCATATATGAGTACTTTTCTCCTACTGCCCAGAACACAGGTAATGACCGTGTCGCCCGACACTACGGTCACCTGTCGTCGATAACAGTTGATCGCCGCTCTGTACTTCGACATCCAATCCATCCCCAAGATCACATCGAACGCTGTCATGTCCAGCACAAGAAATTCACCATAAAACGGGCAATCCGCCACTTGGATCTCACAATCCCGACACACAGTCCTCAGAACTACCTCTCCCGTCACATGGGTAGTTCTGAGGAATGTGTGTCGGGCTTGTGAGATCCGAGTGGCGGATTTCCCGTTTTATGGTGACTTGCTTGTGCTGGACATGACAGTGTTCGATGTGATCCTGGGGATGGATTGGATGTCGAAGAACCGAGCATCGATCGATTGTTATCGACGACAGGTGACTGTAGTGTCGGGCGACACGGTCGTTACTTGTGTTCTGGGCAGTAGGAGCGGAGTACTCATATCTGCGTTGACTGTGGGAGACGAGGTTGATGCCGTGCAGAGTAGAGAGCTACCGAGAGTGGTATGCGAGTTCCCGAAAGTCTTTCCGGAGGAGCTGTCGGGATTGCCTCCAGTGCGCGAGGTGGAGTTTAAGATCGACTTGATCCCGGGTACGGCTCCGATCTCTATGGCCCCGTATCGGTTTGCACCAGCCGAGTTGGTTGAGCTGAAGCGACTACTCGAGGAGCTTCGGGAAAAGGGTTTCATCCGACCGAGTGCTTCACCGTGGGGAGCACTCGCCCTCTTCGTGAAGAAGAAGCGTGGAGCACTAAGGATGTGCATTGATTACCGGAAGTTGAACCGGGTTACGGTGAAGAACCGTTATCCGATGCCGAGGATCGATGACCTGTTCGATCAACTGCGAGGAGCAAAGTGCTTCTCGAAGATTGATCTTCGATCTGGGTACTACCAGTTGAGGGTTCGGGATGAGGACGTGGAGAAGACCGCGTTTAGGACTCGATATGGGCACTTTGAGTTCTTTGTGATGTCGTTCGGGTTGACGAACTAACCAGCAACGTTCATGGATTTGAAGAGTTGGAGTCATTATTTGTATGGTGAGCGATTCTGGGTGTTCTCGGATCACAAGAGCCTCAAATACATCTTCTCCCAATGCGACTCGAACATGCGCCAGATGTGGTGGTCAGAGTTGTTGGAGGAGTACGACTTCGAGCTACTGTACCATCCGGGCAAGGTGAACGTCGTCGCCGATGCCCTGAGTAGGAAGTCGACTCATTGTATTGCTAGCATATCTGTCCGAGAGTGGGAAATGATGGAGGAGCTGAGTTTGTTTCGCCTCGAGCTTGATGAGATCACCAATGGTGTTGCCATGTGTTCGTTGGTGGCGCAGCCCGCACTTATTGCCTGTGTGCTGGAGGCACAGGTTGGAGATGCCGAGACGACAGAGATCCGAGATAGGATGGCCAGCGGTACTGACGCTGAGGACTGGGTACAAGGTGCCGATCTGGGTCTACGATACCGAGGGAGACTATTTGTGCCTCGTGGTTGTCGAGATGATGTACTGAGAAAGTCTCATCATTCCCGTCTTGTTGTGCACCCGGGTGGCACCAAGATGTATCTGGACATTAGACGACAGTTTTGGTGGAGCGGGATGCATAGGGCTATTGCAGAGTTTGTTTCGTGGTGCCTCACTTGTCAGCAGGTGAAGGCCGAGCATCAGCGTCCCGCCGAATTGTTACAGCCGTTACCGATTGCAGAGCGGAAGTGGGAGCACGTCACGATGGACTTCGTGAGTGGCTTGCCGAGGTCGCCGAGAGGGCACGATGCAGTTTGGGTAGTGGTCGACCGACTGACCAAGTCGGCACACTTATTGGCCATGAGGATGAGAGATACAGTCGATACCTTGAGCCGGTTATATGTCCGAGAGATAATCCGTCTTCACGGGGTGCCGGTGTCGATTGTGTCCGATCGAGATCCGCGTTTCACCTCCAGATTCTAGGAGAGCTTGCGGAAAGAGTTGGGGACCGAGGTCTTGCTTAGCACAGCTTATCACCCACAGACTGACGGTCAGTCAGAGCGCACTATCCAGATAGTGGAGGATATGATGCGAGCATGTGTGTTGGACTTCCGAGGGTCATGGGAGGACCACCTACCTTTAGCGGAGTTCGCTTACAACAACAACTTCCAGGCCAGTATTGGTATGGCACCGTTTGAGGCGTTGTATGGTAGGCCGTGCAGATCGCCCGTGTGTTGGGAAGAGGTAGGAGACTGGAGCCTACTTGGTCCGGAGATTGTCCAAGAGACGACCGAGAAGGTCGCACTGATTCGAGATCGGTTGAGGACTGCGCAGAGTCTCCGGAAGAGTTATGCAGATAGACGACGCATGCCTCTTGAGTTTTCGGTTAGTGATCATGTATTTCTAAGGGTGAGCCCGAAGAAGGGCCTATTGCGGTTCAACCGCGGCGGAGGCAAGTTTTCCCCGCGGTTTATCGGACACTTCGAGATCTTGGGCAGAGTTGGAGCAGTTGCCTATTGCATGGCATTGCCACCGCAGCTTGGGAACGTGCACAATGTTTTCCACGTTTCCCAACTGCGGAAGTACACTATGGATCCTTCCCATGTGATTGAGTGGGCTGACATCGAGGTGGCGGAGGAGGTTTCATATGAGGAGTAGCCAGTCAGGATTGTGGACCGACGAGACAAGGTGCTGCGGGACAAGACTATCCCACTGGTACGTGTGCAGTGGAAGCACCACGGAGCAGAGTCGACCTGGGAGCGCGAGGACAAGGTCCGTGCGAAGTACCCCAGCCTGTTTGACCCTTGAGGTACGTTCGTTTTAAATTTCGAGGACGAAGTTCTTTTAAGGGGGGTAGACTGTAAAGCCCGCCCCAGTTTAAAAGAATTAAATTGTTAGATTTATCGTTTTAAAGCGTCGTGGTTGGAAAACGGGGTGGAAAATTGGAACGAGTGAAAATAAAAAAAAGGAAAAGAGAGGGTTTTGGACTAGGCTGGAACCTGGGCCAAACTTGGGCCTAATCAGAAGATCAAGCCCAAGCCCGCCCACGCGTGCCCGAGCCCAAGCCCAACCCTAAATCGCGACCTTGTTCACCCTTCTTCTACCTCGCGCCACACGTACTTCGAGACGTTTCAGCTTCCCTTCTTCTCTCTCGATCTCCCTCTCTCCATCTCCTTCTCCCTCGCACCAGCTTCACCATCGCCATCGCCTTCGCCCTCTTCTTCCCTTTTGAGTTCAACCGAGCCCCACCGCGCACCGGAACGAGACGAGCTCGCCAGAGAACCTCTCTGGTTCGAGTTCTCGAGTTCGACCCACGCCGGCGACTGAGAAATCGCACGGTGTGTGCTTCCCTCGCCCCTCTCCCTTCTTCCCTGACCACGGTTCGCCTGAAAACCCATCGAGACGAGCTCGATTGGGTCGGTTTCAGCCGGTTTCATCAAAGGCGAACTTCGCCCTCATCAGATATGAGACGGGAGCGAAGATGGGTCGAGTTCCCGCCAACTCCACCACGGCCACGGCCTCGCCGACGCCCCTGACGCTTTTCTCCGCCTCCTTTTCTCCCACTTCGTGCTCGCCTGACGCCATCGTCGGCGGCGGAGCAAACCCTAGCTTCGCCGGAGTCGTCTCCAGCTCAGACCGAATTAGGACGGAGTTGGGCCAGGCGGACTTGGGCCTTGGGCTTGGACTGAGTTGGGCCAGGACGACCCTTGGGCCAGGCACGGGCCCTGGATCAGGACAGGCCTTGGGCCAGGCCCAGGTCTAGACTAGTTCTAGACTTGGGCCTGGATCGGGTTTGGACTCGGGTTTAGACCGGGTCTGGGTCGGGTCTAGAGCCGGGTTCGGGTCGGTTCTGGGTCCGGCGGGGTCTGGTTTCTGGACCGGGTCGGATTCGGGTCTGGTTCTGGGATCCATGTCGGATCCGGGTCGGACAGTTTTAATAAATTAATTTAATTTAATTGATTTAAAAATGGTTAATTAAAGGACTTTTGGGCAAATCCGAGGAATTTTGGACTACCGGGACTGATTGGACTTTTTACCTGTTAAACCTAGACTTGGACTTCGCCCGAGAGGACCAGAGTTAGGCCAGGACGTCAGCAGCTAGGAGACATAGCTGTTGTGATCGTCTTGAGGTAGGGAAAGTAGCGGTTACCGCTTTAATTATGAAATAATACTAGCATGAATGATTAGGAAATAATAACCGGAAAGGTCCTAGTTGGCATATAGGATGTGATTCACTAGAATAGCCGCTTTCGATTACTAAATAATCGGACGAGTCTTAGTAACATGTAGGATGTGATTCACTAGTTTTACATGCTTTCATCTCTTAGGAATTGTCGTGCTGGTAGTTGGGTCATGTCGAGCCTTAGGATTGCGTGTTGTGTGTTATAACCGCTGGGTGAGAGTCTAAACAAGATTATACTCGATGTTGGATGCTGTGACTGTATGTGGGAAAGTAAGCCGTGTTTGTTGAAACGTGAACCCTTGGTTGTGATATGACCGGGTGAGTGATAGACCGGTTTGTGTGTTATATTGAACTGGTCCAGTTGATACACCGAGACCAGCTATGGCTTTGTGCTGTGTGATATACCCTTGTTATGTGTTCCAAGAGAAGGCGTAACCGGAGTGATACTTACACCGAGGGATGGTTCCGGTGTAGTGTATCGAGGCAAAGGATGGCGTGATCAGTACCCCGATGACTCGTAGTCCGGGACGGTGTACAACCGAAGTGTGTGCCGATCCAGTACGTATGTGAGTAAGGCCCGGGTCTGTGTGCTCGGAAGACATCAGACTGAGGGATTTCCGGTCGAGGATGTTACCCCCAGTCTCAGTGAGGGGAAGATATCGAGACTGATGCTGTGTGGTCCAGTACGATATAAGTGGTTTTGTGCATTGAACGACGTTGGAAACTGTTGTTCGATATCTATGTGTATCTCGTTGTGTGTTTTATACCTGTTGGTTGGCTTTGGGCGTTCTTCTGAGTATGTTTATGACTTGTGTAAATGAACTGCCCGTTGGCTTTGTTTTATAGTTGTGCCTTACTAGTGTGCCCTATTTGGACGGTTACTTGTGGTGATGAACTAAGGTTCAGAACCTTAAATACTTTTCCTACTGAGCGTAAGCTCACCCCCCCCCCCCCCCCCCCCCCCCTCACTTTGTTGTGTTTCAGGTGTTGAGCGGGACCTGTACTAGTAGGATTCTAGAAGCTTGGGAGCTGACAGGGATTTTCACTAGTGTCTAGAGACGTACAGTGTTTATTACTGTTTGACTCTTTTATTATTACTTTTAGGGCAATTTTCATCTCAATACCCTAACTATAGAGTTAGCGTCATTTCAGTACTCTAACTATTTTTAGTGGCACCTCAATACCCTAGAATGACATTTTCCGTCACTTTAGTACCCGCCGTCAACTTTCCATCCATTTTGGATGGAAAATGCTTGAAAAGTCCAAAATACCCCTCACTAACAGTCAAATTTTCTTTTTATTTATTTATTTATTTTATAAAAAACCATTTTTTATTTTATAAAAATTAGAATTTCTTTCAAAATATTAATTTTTTATTTAAAAAAAACATATTTTATTTCAAAAAATCATATATTATATAAAAAAATTATATTATATTTTAAAAAATCATATTTTATTTTAAAAAATCTGTTTTTATTTTAAAAGATCTGTTTTTATTTATAAAAATCATATTTTATTTTCAAAAATCAGTTTTTGTTTTTAAATAATCAGTTTTTGTTTTTAAATAATCAGTTTTTATTTTAAAAGATCTGTTTTTATTTATAAAAATCATATTTTATTTTCAAAAATAAGTTTTTATTTTTAAAAAATCAGTTTTATTTTTAAAAATCAGTTTTGATTTATATAAAATCAGTTTTATTATTAAAAAAAAATCAGTTTTATTCCTTTTTAATTAATTAATTTCTATAAATTTTTCTTTACCATTTTACTACCTTTTTTGTTCTCAGACAAGATCAAGCCAGAGACATTTTTTGTTCACATGAAAAATCAAACCAAACCCAGATTTTCTTAAGAAACTGAGAGCATAGCCATCCATCTCAAGAATACGAATCGGAGCTCAAAACATGAAGAAATTACAAACATAAGAATCTGAAACCTGTAGCCCCATTTTTCCAAATCGATTTTGCAACCCAATATCCCTAAGAAATAAATCCCTAAAATATAGGAACTTGAAATCGCCCTTGACGGACTCCACATCCTTGACTTCACGCTCAGATTTGGAATCTTAAAAACTGAGGTGAAGGTACTTGTGGGTGGAGGTGTTGGAGATGGAAGGAGATGAGGATGGGGTGGGGACGGCTCCGTTCCTGCCGACGACACTTTCAGATCTGTGTTAGAGAGGGAAGGATGGTACTAGTGAAGGTGTTGATGGAGAGGTCGAGGAGGTTGAGGGGGAGAGAAAGTCAGGGACGACGGAGGAGCACGGGCGGTGGTGGAGGTGTAGGTCTACGGGAGTGAGATGGGGTTGGGTAGAGGAAGAGAAGAAATGGGGTTAGGAGCATAAATGGAGTCTGAGAAAGTGGATAAAAATAAAAAAGAGTTTGGGGTTCTCAGAGATTGAAGGGTAAAACTGGAATTTTAAAAAAGTTTATGGTCATGTGCTGTGCATATGACCATTTTCCATCCAAAATAGATGGAAAGTTGACGGCGGGTACTAAAGTGACGGAAAATGTCATTCTAGGGTATTGAGGTGCCACTAAAAATAGTTAGGGCACTGAAATGACGCTAACCCAATAGTTAGGGTATTGAGGTGAAAATTGCCCTTACTTTTATCGAGTTGTTGTCTCGTCTAAACTTTCGAAACTTTAATTTTCAATTGAGACCCTTTTTATTATCTATTTTTGCATTATTTATTATTGTTTTAAGTTCGCGTCTCGAATCCGGTCAAAACCGGATTTGGGGCGTGACAAGGGCATTCCGGCCATTTATGAAAATTTTGACACGCACGTGCGGAAAAAACGAACGATGCTGTCAAAATAAACAGATTTTGATACTTTAGGGGAATCGCGAATAGTTCGCCGTGTGGAATTTAGACGAAAGGTAAATCGCAGTTACGATGGTGGAAACAAAAGTGAAACATAGTTCGGATGTGGCGTTTCCCCTTTGTTCTATTTGATACATCATGATCTCGATCTATTAGAACTTGATACATATTTTTGTAACGATAATAATATTAAGCTTGAAAACAATAAAATATTATCATTTTTTAAGGGGAAACCATAGGTCCTACTCCTCGCCTTCTTTATGGTTTGTTTTGACGATCTTAACTGTGCTTGACCTTTTTTGCACTTTCCAGCTGTGACATTTCCATTTTTTTTGCACAAACTAACAATTTTCGTCTACTTTGACGATTTCGTTAGAAAATGCTATTGTGCACGTGACCAACACATGTCCAAAAAACTAACGAAATCGTCAATATAGACGGAAATTGTTAGTTTGTGCGAAAAATGGAAAAGTCACAGTTGGGAAATGCAAAAAAAGTCAAACTCAGTTAAGATCACCAAAACAAACCTAAAAGAAAAGGTTATGACACATGGTTCTCCTTTTTTTTTTTTACACATAAACGATTCCTATTATAAAAATGAACAGGTGAAAAACAGATACATAATCACGTTTCAATAAAATATTATCATGGATTCAACCCAATCAATGAAGTTTATTTATATTATTAATCATGTAATGACTCCATACATAATCACGTTTCAATTTTACATGTAATCTGCATATATCTAACCCATTAGACCGAAACAGTTGGACGTTAGCGTGGATAGGCTTATACGTTTGTGTAAGAAAAATAAAACTAAAAATGATTAGAAATCAATAAACAGCGACGTTACCTGAACGGCGAGCAAGGGGCGGTGCTGGCCCTCCAAGTTGACGACCCCATTGTACATAATGAGATCCTTGAAGGATGCGGTTCCTTCCTGGGCTGTGAGG
This sequence comes from Erodium maritimum, assembly GCA_963921825.1. NCBI lineage: Eukaryota > Viridiplantae > Streptophyta > Magnoliopsida > Geraniales > Geraniaceae > Erodium > Erodium maritimum. The sequence continues at coordinate 117,956,383 of OY997588.1, forward strand.
TCATCAACGCTCAACTCATCGCACACAGCCTCGACAACCTCGACGCCGTCCACGTCATCATCATCGTACTCCACCTTAAAGATCCCGTCGGCGTCTTTCCAGAGCTTCCCGGCCAGCTGGTGGAACTGTTCCAAAACTACCTCCAGCCCATGTTTCAATTTACCAACGACCTCCTCGTAGTCGTCACAGCCCTTGTAGAGGAGCAGCTTCTGGTTGTAGTAAAAAGCGAGGTAAGGGAGGTCAAAAGTGACCAACTGGCACTCCTTCTTCCCCACCGTCTTGTTTGGCTTCACGTGGGTCGTGTTGGTGACCTTGACGTGATGATTGGTTGCTTGATCGCCAGCCATTGATGCTTGATCCGAAGAGATTGAAGAAGGAGAATTGGGGTTTGCCGGGTTGAGGGAGCAAGACGAGGATTAATATAGGGAGAGACTTGTTTTGATGTGGTTGAGGTTGGGAGGTGCATTTATGTTTGTGTCATGAGAGCATTAATGGTTTTCATTGTTTTGGTGACACTCATACTGCTAAATATTAATATTTGTATATGTCCATTGTCCATCAATGAGTACAAATTCGAGTAGAAATGATATTCTAAGAATTATAAATGATTTTTTATTATTACTAATACTAACCACTGTTGCAAAAATAGGCGCCGCGCCTGGGCGGTTGGGGCAGGTCGAGGCGTAGTTAGACGGACCGAGTCGGAGCTAGGCGGCCTAAACGGATCGAAGTGTTGAGACTCGAGACGTTGGATTTCTTTGATTCTACTCCAACTCTATTATTATATTGATTTGGTTATGGAGCTTGACATCCATGGAAGAAGAAGAAAGGTGCGATGGAAGGATAGAGTTGTATTATGTTGTGTCTGTCAATATTAGCTCTAATTGTTTTTCACTTTTTTTATATATAAATTAATGAGCTTCTGTTATAACTGTGGTCGGTTCGACCACATCTTGAAGTATTGTCCGTGGGAGGTTCGTGGTCCTTTTCAGTTTGACTCGTTCCTGTTAGAGTACAAACGGGAGAAGAAAGCTAAGACATATGTTACGGATTGGGGGAGCCGGTTCGCACACCTCCACCGGGAGGATTTAGCCTCCTTAGTCCACCAAGGGCGCCTCCATCCATTTCAATCTCCCCACCTTTGGGACTGGGCATTTGGGTTCAACTAGTCAAGGGGGGCTCTTTCCCCGGTACCTCCGATAATGGTGCAATCCCAGGGTCCGAAAAAGGTGCCAAGGGCAGCTAGCGTGGGCTCCAGTGCCGGGGAGGCTGCAGTAGGGGCAAGCTCGGGTACTCTGAAGAGGAGAACGACTGGGATCTCTCGGGAGGATCACTCTAGGGCGGGGAAGCAGCTCCACCAGGAGGAATGAGCTTTGCGATTTGCATCAGAGACTGGATCTGGGAAGGGTCCCTGCATGATGCGCTGCCTTCCCCGTTACTATTACCGTCGAGGTCCCTCTGGATCTCCGGTACTTCTTACCTCTCCGCTTCTTTCATTTGCCCTTGTGACATCACAAAATATCGTTGTGTCGGTTATGATATTAAAAGGCTCAGAGAACCATTGTTCGTCTATTTTGGCCTTCTCTCAGTGGTCGGGGAGCTTTTTCCTCGTCGCACAATAATGTAACCCGATTTTGTTATTTATATAATATTACACCTTTCGCTCAAATTTTTTTAATGAGCTTCGTGAATCGTGTAAATGTCTTTGAGTCTTGATAACAATGGAAGGAAAAAGCATTGGAAAGTGGAAAAGAAAGAGAGTGCAAGTGGAAGAAACAAGTTTGGAAAATGGAGTCTTTAAAAATGATTAAAAATAGAAAAACAAGTGTACTTGATAAATATATCTGCAATATGAGAGCGAGTAGGAATATGATGAACACGAACTTGACCACGAGCAACCTTCTCCAGAATAAAATGGATATCAAGCTCAATGTGCTTGGTGTGCTAATGATGAAGAAGGTTCCATGTGAGGTATATGACGCTTATATTTTCACAGTAGACCAATGTGGCTCGAGATACTGGAAAATGAAGCTCCAAAAGAAGATTACAAACCCAACATGATTCAGAAACCACCCGAGCAACTCCACAATATTCTGCCTTAGTGCTGGAACGCGAGACTGTAGGCTGTCGTTTGGAGGACCAAGAGATAAGGTTGTCCCCAAGAAATACACAATATCCAGAGGTGGATCGACATGTATCAAGACAGCCTGCGCATTCAACATCGGTGTATGCAACCCGATTCACAGACGGAGAGGTATATAAATGAAGGCCAAGATGTAAGGATCCCTGAATTTAACAAATGCAGCGCTTAAGGGCTCCCATGTGACCAACACAAGGATCGTGCATATGAAGGCACACCTACTGACCAGCATATGCAATATTGGGACGAGTGAAGGTCAGATATTGCATGCACCAACAAGACTCCTGTAAAGCGTCGGATCAGAGAAAGGTTCACAGGCCGAGTCACTGAGCTTGCCTTTCGAGTCAACCGGGGTGGATGATGGAGAACAAGAATCCATGTCGGCTTGATGAATGATGTCCTCAACATACTCTCGTTGAGATAGGAAGAGGCCATCTGGATGACGAGCGACCGCGATGCCCAAAAAGTAAGACAAAGGACCAAGATTCGTCATGTCAAACTCGGAAGCTAAAAGCTCCATGATGGATAAGCGAAGCGAGTCACTCGAGGTAGTGAGAATAATGTCATCCACATAGAGGAGGAGAAACGCAGTGTCAAACCCTCGACGATATATAAATAGATAATGGTCCGTCTTGTTGTGTGAAAACCCGATAGTGGAAACATAATCAGTGAACCGTTGATACCATTCCCGGGGAGCCTCTTAACACCATAGAGAGACCGGCGGAGGAGACAAACATAGTCTGGGTGAGTAGTACTGCAAAATTCCTGCGGTTGATGCATATAGGCAGTGTGAATGGGCCAAGATCGTGATAGCCCAATACTCAAAACAGTCCGGATGGTAGCCGGTTTAACCACATGGTTAAACGTCTTAGTGCAATCCACGCCAACCTGTTGAGAGATCCCATCACCTACAAGACGAGCAAGGTACAAGAACGAGGTACAACATTAGTAGAGGAAAACGATCTTGGTAGACCTAACAATACTAGTAGTACAAGAACGAGGTACAAGCTCCCATGTATTATTCTTAATCAAATACATTAGCTAAGGATGATTATCTATTAAAAATAACATTTGAATATATACTATCTAACATAATCAGATATGCTAACAAGAACGTTGTAGAGGAAAGCGAAGGTGGGTGAGGTTCTCTCCTCACGACAAGTTTTTTTTCACAACCTCCCAGAGTGGGCTTCGGTGGATGGGGTTCGGAAAATTTTCAATTATGTGGAAGACGTCTCACACGTTCATTTTCCAGCCAATCAGAATCGGAGAGGTAAATTTTTTGGCTTCGTTTTCTTTTGACCTAATATTGATCTGGAGTAGGTGATGAGACGAGTAGAAGGTTCTAAGTTAGGCACACTTAAGTTGTTTGTTTCCAGGCTTGGGAGAATCAAGGTTAGGGAAAGTTTGGTCCGGGCTCGGAATTGAGGCAGGTGCTTACGGAGAAGAGGAGGACGCGTGATAGGAACGAGGATAATATGATTTTAAGAATTAGCTTGGAAGTGGATGAAGATTTACTGTTTGAGGTTGAGGAGGGGTGACTTTGGGTCTTAAGGGAGACCTTTACTCCGACCTTGTTATAGAAGGAATTCTCTAAGCAATGAGAGCACCATCTTTCTGTTGAATCGTTGGGGAAGCGTGGTGCTTCTCTCTTTCTCGGATAGGTCATTGGCAGAAAGAATGGTTCTAACGAAATCGACATGGCTATCCCAGTGGGTCGTCATGGGTCTACACAAAGAATCCTTTCTGAAAAAGGGTGGCTGCTACAGTTGGGTGAAGCTTTGAGGTCTCCCAATCCATGAGTGTACTCATAGGAACATGGAGGCAATTGCTGGGCTGTTTGGAACGGTAGTATTAATACATCCCTCATCTTTAGATAAGCTAAATGTAGAAGAAGCTTGGATATTTATTCATGTTTTGAAGACTTTTACTTATCAATTCGTGGAGGTGGAGTTGGGCAGGGAAGTCTACTCACTTCATGTTTCGGTAGTAAACAATGACCTAGTACCTAAAATCCCAACGGTGAAATTAAGGAAGAGGGGATTGGTTAAGGGAGGAAGTGGTACCTATCTTGAGAATGTAGGGGCTTTTTTTGGAGGTGCTAATAGAAATAGACAGTCGAGCCCAGTTGTAAGTGTTAGTTCGAATTCAAATTATCTTGTACGCCTAGGTTCTGATACTCTTAGCGTGCAACCTCATGAAATGCAACCTAGTGAGGTGGAGAAGGATATGGGACAATCCGAGAATGGTATGGTGGTGCTAGAATCCCGCCATACACCGATGTCTGAGGACTCAAAGAGGATTGTGTCTGGGTTAGTTCGAAAGAAGACAAAGGTAAGAAGAGGCAAAGAGCAGTGTGGCAACTCAGGTGTTCTTTTGGACGAGTTGTTGGCTGTTGAAGCTTATGGGCCCAAGCCCAATTTAAATAAAACTCAGATCACTATAACGGCATGGGCTTATTGTAGTGGGCTGGGTTTTAAATCCAATGTTACAGTCGAGCAGTTTCAACATGAATTGGATCGGCTTGACCCAGATTTGCGTCTGCGTGACACAGAAGTTGTTGATCATCACGTTACTTTTAGTCGTGTGGCTTAAATGTGAACTGGACTCATGTTTAGGTTGAGGCCCGGGGTAACTCGAGCGGTTTAATTTCGAGTTGGTGTGAGAACTCTTTTCGAAAATTGTGATTTTGGAGGCTGGTGGAAAATGTTGATTGTTCAGGCAACGACAAGTCGTCGTTGCTTTCGAAAAATCTGTCAATTATGCGGGTTGTTTTGTCCTCTCCTTGTTGGGGCTTAAGTTCCCGTGTCTTTCTCTTAGAATGGAGTCGTTAGTTGCAGGAGCTCTATTCGATCTAAAAGCGGGAGGCTGAGATGTTCATGGGTCTCTACTTTTAGTTCTGTTTTGCGTCATTCGCTTTTTTGTTCCTAGTTCTGTTTTTTGTTGGTTTCAGGCTTGCAACTGCTCAGTAGACAACGTTTATGTATCCTATTTTTAGTCTGTCTTTGGACGTGTTTCTTTTTCTCAATTAAGTTAGAAGCCTTTATAAAACATCTTTGATCCAAAAAAACAACGCCAGGCACCTGATGTTCAATCATCAAATTTAATCTCCAAAATTGATTTTAAAAAGGGAAAATTTTAGTTTAACACCCTGTCAAACATTTAATTTCATTTTGATACCCTGGCATAAAATTTTAACACTTTCATACCTATACCAAACATTTAATAATCTTTCATATCCAGCCGTCAGATTCTGTTAACTTTCCATCCAAAATAAGTTAAATATCCATAATACTCCTAACTGTCACGCCCCAATTTCAGTAAACCGAACTAGGGACGCGAACGTTTTAAAAACATAAAAGCACTTGAAACCTATTTTCATTAAACACTTTAAAATACCAATTTAGTTCATCGAAATAATAATTACAGTTTAAAACACGTCCCAACAAGTGGACAAAAGTACAAGGTATCCGTCACTAGACTCAAAAAGACAAAACCCGGACTCCGCTCCTAGCTCCACAAGCTTCGCGAGTTCACCTAGTCCGTCCCACGAACAGTACCTGTAGGAAAAGCAGCTAGGGGTGAGCGTTTGCTCACCACCACGGATAACAGACTGACTACGGCATAATTAGTAGATAAAGCCAGTAACACTAAAACCAAACCCAACACCGGGACTACAGTCCCCAACTCAAGTACCCAACTGACCCACAACCCGTTACTTTCCTCAACAGACCCAACACTCGATAACACCACGTAGACCCGACACAACTATCGACGACCTCCTCCAAGGACACGACAGAAAGACTACACAACGTCAAACAAGATCACAAAGGATCGCACACCAGCTGCTCAGTAATCAATCTCAATCAGGTCAGGGATCGACCTATCGCAATTCCTCGACACGAAGTCGGATCAGGCTGTCGACATTTAGAACTCGCAATTCATCGACACTAAGTCGGATCAGGCTGTCGACCTTTAGAACTCGCAATTCATCGACACTAAGTCGGATCAGGCTGTCGACCTTTAGAACTCGCAATTCATCGACACTAAGTCGGATCAGGCTGTCGACCTTTAGAACTCGCAATTCATCGACACTAAGTCGGATCAGGCTGTCGACCTTTAGAACTCACAACTTCAGGTAACCACAATCACAATCACAGGCAAGTTCAATCACACAGGCACTCAAGGCCACTTAAGACACACCAACGGTCAAGACTCGGGTTCAACAACCCCACGGCACTCGCTGCCACCTCAAAACACCCCCACGGTCAAGACTCGGGTTCAACAACCCCACGGCATTCACGGCCACCCCAAAACATCAACAGTAAGACACGGGCACTCATGGCCACCCACGACACCAACAATTAAATACGGGCTCTCATGGCCACCCAAACTCAACAATAAATAACGCGGGCTCTCAAGGCCACCCAAACTCAACAATAATAACGCACAACAACCTCCGGCATACTCCATGCCTCCAACAGTCCTAAGATTTCTAGTTTCACAAACAACCTCCGGGCATGGTCATATGCCTCCAGTAAATCAATTATCAACAAGTTCACAGACAACCTCCGGGCATGGTCATATGCCTCCGGTAAATCAATTAACGCTAAGTTCTCTGCCCCTACGACACTACTAAGTGTCACATGCTTTTCTCATAAACGCTACAATCCCGTATCATGCTTTTCTAATAATTAAATAAATCTACTCAACCCACGACACCCTGGTGTCACATGCAATTCTACTATTAACTTTCCCTAATCAGGGCCGAGATCCGGCTACTTTTCCCTACCTCAACTGAAGAGCAACCGTTACGCTTCCTAGCTGCTGACGTTCTGGCTCGCTACCTCCGAACTTCACTTCGATCGAAGCCGGACTCTAAAGATAACACGAAAGCCATAATTAGAGGCGGTTCTTAGGTTAATGTAACGGTCACGATTAATCCAGTTTACAACCGACAATTGTCCCTTAAACTCGAGCGGGATAAAAGCGGGTTCACGGTGAATCGGGTTTGAGTACCCGAGCACCGAAACCGGTGCATGCGAGGCACGGTCCCAATGCACGAATCCCGAGGTCCGATTCAGCGGTCCACTTTTGTTCCCTTGTAAACTCAATTAGCAGTCCAAATTAAACACCCGGTCACCAAAGCGATTCCGGTTCGCTCCAGAGTATAAAACCGTCTAAAAACAAAACTGATTCCAAACCCCTTTTTATTTCCCTGTTTTCGTTTTAAAACCTTTTAAATTAAATCGGATCCAGTTTTATCTTGATTATCCGTTCAACTTCAAATGATTTTGTTTGCAACCAAAACAGATCAAACGAACTCGTTTTCAACGAATCGAAACTTAAACTCTCCTCTTTTAATTTTCTTTCAAAATTCCTTTTCTGATCTTTTCCATTCCTAAAGGGTACAGAAACCAAAAGACGTTCCAGATCTACAGTCATTTTTACGTCCGAAAAGCAAACGTCGAATTTTTATTCCAAATAACGTTTTATCTTCTTCACAGAAATTACAACGCAATTTGTCTTTTCAAAACAAAAACACAGAAGCTAAATACAAAGGAGACGAACGGTCGGAAAATAAACCGGCCGCCGGCGAAGACGTCGCCGGCGACTAAACCCCCAGGCACGAACCTCACTGGAGGGAAGGGCGGCTGGGCGTGCACGGCGGCGGTGCACGGCGGGAACCTTCCACGCCCCAGATCCGGACGGCCCCGGTGGCTCTGTCCCGGAGCTGTCGAACGCGCCGGCGAAGGGAGGAGAAGACGAAGGAGAGGACGGCGGCGGCTCGGGAGGCCTGAGGAGGCGGAGGACACGGTCTCAGATCCGGACGGCTCGGTGTCCCGTCCCGGATCTGGTGAGCTCGCCGGCGAGGCAGCTCCGGCCTCGCAACCATCGAGGACGGCGGCGGCGGCTACGGCACCGTGAGGGAGGCGAGAGCAGCTCGGGGACGGCGCCGTGGCTGGACGGAGACGAGGAGGGGCTCGGTGGCCGGACTCGGGAGCGGTGGCGCCGTGGCTGGACGGAGACGGCCGAGAGGTGAGGGGCGGAGAACGAAGGAGACGGCGGTGGTTACAGGTGTGGGAGGACGATGGCCGGACGGAGAAGGAGGGGAGACGGGGCGGCGTGGGGACGTGGTTGGGGTCGGAGAAGAAGGAGGAGGGGGCTCGGCGTGGGGAAGACGGGACGGAGAGGGAGAGAGGGCTGGCCGAAATCGGCGCCGGCGATGGTGTGGGGATCCGGCGAGGGCGGCGTGGTCGTGGGGGTCGGGTTCGAACGAAGAAGAAGGGGGTAGAGGGTTTCGGTTGAGGGGCTGCGCAAGAAGGAAGGTGACATTCTGTCACTGAAACCCTAAAAAACGGGTTTTATAGCCCGGGCCGGTTGCCCTTTGGGCCGCTGGCGAAACGGGCCTCAGGCCCAAGCGAGGAGGGAGGGGCCTGGCCGGGCCTGCCTGTCTGGTCAGGCCTGAACGATCCAAATCCCTTTTTTTTACACGACTAAAGAATAAAACGAAAATCAGCCTCGCCTTTACTAGAACCGATTTAGATTTCAACCTCGACGCTATTATTTAATAAATTAAACGTTTAAATTTTCTCGGTCTTTACACTAACTATTACTCAAAATTTCAAACTCATTCCATTGAATTCAGAACTTAAAAATAAGTGAAATGATTATAATACCCTTCATTGTTAGGGTGTTAAAATGAAAAATATCCTTCAGAATTTTCAAAATTTACAAAATAATTTTTATGTTTATTAAATTGATTTATTCTTTTAAAATTAATTTTACATAATGAAAGTGTTATTAAATGTTTGGTTTAGGTATGAAAGTGTATAAAATTTATACTAGAGTATCAAAATAAAATTAAATATATTTTTTTTGAGCGAAAGAATGTTTTTTTATTAATCATGGTATTTCAATACATTGGATGTGCGTCAGAGACTCTCTGACCACTAAGAATAGACCAAGAACACGTAAAAGTGCTCGCTATTCTTTTCATAAAATAACCGTCGCAGACGGTATTGACTTGGTGCCCTAGGGGCGAGAACAGAATACAGAAAAAGAGGGTGGGGAACTGGAGAATACTGAGAATCTCAACAGTTGGGGTGCTGGTGGGAGGCAACGCATCAGCTAGGGACCCCTCCCAGGGCAAGTCCCCGATTCTCCCCTCCCTTAGGGGAATCCATGATTCCATGTGCAAAGATTAACGAGTCTGCACAGACAAAATCGACGGCAGGAGCGGCACCCTTGGATCTCACACCCCCCGAATCAAGGACCAGAGCAAGGTCGTGGTCCGCCCGGGGGCTTCTATGCCTTCTTCTCCAAGCGACTCCCGTCCCGCCTTCCGTTCTCCAAACCCTAAGTCGCCGGCCCAAATTTGCCACGATCGTGCTCTGGCTAATCCTCTTCCGGGTGGCGCGATACCTAGAGTTGCGCTTCCACCTTACCCTATACCAACATTGATGTTGGCTCCTCTTCTCCCTCGCACGCCTCGGTGGGGGCCAAGGAGGGATCAGACTAAACCAGGATGGTCCAGTTTGGGATGACCCCCAAGTGCCGCTTAACCGGAAACCCAGAGCAAGGTCATGGGAAACAAACGACAACCACTAGAAGAGATTTCCATAACCGGAAGAGCAGTGAAGGCCCCTTGGATGATGAGGGATGGGGCCAACGTGTGAGGATGCGCGCCAGGACAGCGGAGAGGGACCAGACATCAACCGGGAGAGGTGACCGGACATCAACCGAGAGAGGGAGGCTGGAACCCTAGAACGGGCCCTAGAGCATGCCGGTGGCTTCATGCAGGAAGGCGGCGGCATCATGGAAGAGGATAGGGCTGAGGGGTCTCAAACCATTACAAAGTTTTTTCGTAAATTAATAAAATTAAATATTTAATAAGGTATTAAACTGAAAATTTCCCTTTTAAAAACGATTTTAATCGAATTAAGATTAAATTTTCCCTCCAAAACATTGTACGATGTAGCAATCATGGGTTTTATAGACCCACATCATAAAGTTTCGGTTATTCAGCCCATATTCCGTTGGCGTCTCCATCAAACGAAGTCGATCCAGTGTTACAAAAAAACCAATTGGACTTCCATATAAGCCCGTAAATGAAAAACGAAAATAACATATCAATACCATACAACCTCTCTAACTTCACCCCCAAACTCGGCCCTCTTCTTCCTCGCTCCTGGCTTCGCTGGTGACGACCGTGGCTCTGGCCATGGCCGAAACCGGTAAGGACCTCCTTCCCTCCCTCTACCCCGTTTCGCCCAGCCTCTTCTCTCCCCCCTTTTTTCGCCTCCTTCGCCTCGCTCTTCAAACCCTAACCCCAAACCCGCCTCTTCTTCTTTCTCCTTAGCCTCGCCGGATACGGCTGTGGCCTTGAACTTGGCTGGAATCGATGAAGGTCGTCCCTTCTACCCTCCTCTCTCCTCCAGATCTAGTGTGGTTCGACTCTCTACGGTTTTCTCCCTTCTCACCTCTCCATTTTCTCGGTGGGCTAGGGTTTTTCTAGCACTTTCTCCGGTCAGTGACGCTCTTCCTCTCGCTGGGAGTGGGAAGTCGCTTCCCCTTTGCTTACTGGAGGGGATCGACGCAGTTATTGGAAGGGATTTGCAGATCTGGTTGCGATGGGCTCGTTACTCTCTTCCACCTGGTAGATCTGCTCTCATCCGGTTCAGATCTACCGCCTCTGGGAAGAGTTTCGTCTGGGCGTGGGTCGACTTACTGGTGGTTTGTCGCCGTTCGGGCTTTTTCTGAGGGCTTTAGTTGCAATTATCTTCGGAGACTTAGAGGAGGATGTTCACTCGTCAGTTTCAGTGATTCACTCAGCCATCGGTCGTGGGACGCGTTTCCTCAGAAGGATCGTTGTGATGCTCGTTGGTGGTCGCCGCTGGTGGTTCGGAGCTTTCTCTTGGCAACCGAGCTTGAAATCTGGTATGGTATGGCCTCTCCTTCTCTTTTGCTTCTGTGTTAGGTTTTCCACTGTCCTCCTACCTCTCTATTCTCCCTTTGATTACCTGTGCTCCCGTTCACTACTGTGTTCGGAATTTCCGGTTGGGGTTGGCCACCAGAAATGGCATGGGGCTTGGTTGCCCTAGGTAATTTTTAGGGTCCGTAGTAGTTGTGTGTTTGGTCTCAGCCGTGTTGTGGTGCTGACCACCGGCGAGTGCATTTCCCCTGTTCCAGTTTTGGGATTGGGGTATTTGTGAGACTGGAGAGTGGTTGTAAAACTCACATTGAGGTTGGAAGAGGGGGCTTGGGTGGTGATAACTGCGGATTATTACTGGACTTCATGGGCTTTTATCTGGTTTTTGAACTTTTTTTGGTGCTTACTGTTGGATTTCCGGGTGATCAAGACCCAATCTCTTTACTTCAAGGTTGTCAAGTTTGGGTCTGTTAGACCCGTTTCAATTTGTGCTTCTTCTTAGTTCTTTGCTGGTTTTGCTGCTCTGCTTCATCATTCATCAACACTCCTCAACAACATGCACTTTGGCATTCACAAGACTCAGGATCTGTATTCAACCTCAGAATTCATCCTTCAAAACTCAACTTCAACTCATAAGAGCAAGCATTCCGGCAAACTCAAGACTCAGAAGCTGCTCAAAAATCAACTTCAACTCACAAGAGCAAGCATTCCGGCAAACTCAAGACTCAGAAGCTGCTCAATCATTCTCACTTCTATTGTATTCTCCTCTTGCAATCTGTAGCTAGATTGCTTTCTTTTTTTTTTGTAACTCTTTTCACCCTCTGAAAATGAGGTCTAATTTAAATTTGTCTTTACTGATAAAAAAAAGCCCATAAATGACCCTTTTGCACTCATCAGACCTACAAGCCACCACACATTTCAGATGGTTGCATTCATCCAAACTAGACACACATATAGCTCATTTCAATAATGGCTTTATAATTTCGGAATAATTATGAATTAATTTGATTAAACTAAAAATATGTGTTTCCGAATTAAAATAAACTAAAAAAGAGGAAGAAAAAAACGTAGCTAGAAACCAAGAGCATCGTCGACAACCTCCTCCACCGCATTGTCAAAACTTCCCTGGTGGTTGCTGGAGGTGGAACGACGTACGGATCAGGCGGGCAGTATCCTTGCTCCCTGTCGGAGACTCTGACCTCGATCCTTCCGTGTGGGCGGCCGGAGGAACGCTTGAGAGGGAGGCTCCGGGAGAATCGATCGTCGTAACGACTTCGTCGACGACGTCCATGAGGCGGAGGCGGGCGGATATGATGAATCTCTTGGTGCCTTCCTTAGATCCTGCGTGGAAGAGGTCGACGTGGAGGGTGGCGTCGTAAAGCGGGATAGGCGGGGTAGGAAGGACCAGGGTTTCGTCCCAGCGAGGAGAGGTGTCGCCGTCGTCGTCGGATGTGGTGGTGCGCTTGATGGTGGGGTCGATCCAGACGACGACGTATGGGTGGGTTGGGCCGTAGCGCCAGTTGACTTTCTTGACGTCGTTGGCAGATGAGATGGTCACCTCCGCTTCGTATCGATAGGCCATTTTGGCGGTCTCTCGTTTTGATTTTGTGGGTGTTTGGGTGGAACCGCTACTTATGACTTATGATTAGAAGGTTTGGTTATTGAATGGCCAGAGTCACAAATTTGCCACTTTTGGCTCCTCGTTAAGGATGCGTCTGAACGCGGGTGAAAATGTTCCGGACAAGTGTACTCTGCTTGGGGGCATGTGGAGTCATTTTAGTGATATGAAAAATGACTTTAGCTAATTTCCCTGGTAGGATGATTGACACATGATGGTTTCAGAGTGGGAATGGGTAGTAAAACAAAGAGGAGAAATCCAATGAGAACCATGTTTTAACGTAGAAACCGCGAGAACCAATTTAAGTCATCCATTTTAAGAATGGATGGATGAGATGTAATTGAGTAGTTGACTTGTTGACTGCAAAAAAACAACACTTTTTAGTTAGTGGTAATGACTTTTTAGTAAAACTATCATATAACTTTTTTTAACCAATTCGCTAATTTAATTTTTCCCGCTTCGTTTGAACTCTGATTGGCTTCAAACTTGCGCCATTAGTTTTGTTTTTTAAGGGCATTCAATCAAGATCAGTCATGAATATATTTTGAAGCACGAAAAAATAAAATTTATTTCGGGGTTGATTTTTTTTAAAAAAATCTGGGTAATTTTTATCAACACTTTGCTCTGGATTTATCAACACTTTTACACTGGTTTTATCAACACTTTACACTGGTTTTATCACCTCATTTTTCAAAACTGATCATGATTTTATCACCTAAACGCGTGCTTTTTATGAACGCTAGTTTTATCAACACTAAACACTAGGTTTATAATTCAATTACGTGTGTTTTATCACCCCCACACATGTTTTTTTTGAAGCACGAAAAAATATATATTTCGGGGCTGGTTTTTAAAGAAATTATATCTGGGTAATTTTTATCAACACTTTGCTCTGGGTTTATCAACACTTTACACTGGTTTTATCAACACTTTACACTGGTTTTATCACCTCATTTTCCAAAACTGGTCATGATTTTATCACCTCATCGCGTGCTTTTTAGGAACACTAGTTTTATCAACATTAAACACTATGTTTATCATTAAAATTATGTGTGTTTTATCACCCCCATCACATGTTTTTTTGAAGCACGAAAAAAATATATTTCGGGGCTGGTTTTTACAGAAATTATGTCTGGTTAATTTTTATCAACACTTTGCTCTAGGTTTATCAACACTTTACACTGGTTTTATCACCTCATTTTCCAAAACTGGTCATCATTTTATCACCTCATCGCGTGCTTTTTAGGAACACTAGTTTTATCAACACTAAACACTAGGTTTATCATTCAAATTATGTGTGTTTTATCACCCCCATCACATGTTTTTTTTGGAGCACGAAAAAAAAATTATTTCGGGGTTGGTTTTGAAAGAAATTATATCTGGGTAATTTTTATCAACACTTTGCTCTGGGTTTATCAACACTTTACACTGGTTTTATCACCCCATTTTCCAAAACTGATCATGATTTTTATCATCTCATCACACACTTTTTATGAACACCAGTTTTATCAACACTAAACACTAGATTTATCATTGAATTACATGTGTTTTATCACCCCATCACAAGTCTTTTGATCAACGTTAAACTCTAGTGTATCACACTTATTATCAAAATTGAACATGGTTTTTATCACCTCATTATTTGTTTCTTATCACCTCATTACATGTTTTTTTATCAACATTTAGCACTAGTTTGCTACTCCGATATAAACCATTTGTTAGTGAAGATTTATCAAAGCTCAACATTATTTTTATCACCTTGATATAATTTTCTATTTTCGTGCTTCAAAATATATTCATGACTGATCTTGATTTAAAGCCATTGAAAAAAGAAAAATATTGGCGCAAGTTTGAAGTTAATCGGAGTTCAAACGAATCGGAAAATATTAAATTATTGAATAGGTGAAGAAAAAAATGGACACTTGTCCACATGGCACCATGCTATTACAATTATGCCCTTGATTGTGTGAGAATGGATGAAAGTGGCGTGAATTTGGGTAGAATTGGGATGATGATGTGGCATCATAGTGAATGTTGGATCGTAGGTGTGTGTGGCTAGGATTGGTTCTCACGGTTCCTATGTTAATAGTGGTTCTCAATAGATTATCCCTCGTAAAACAAATACATTTTCTTATAGTGTGTTTTTACTTCTTCTTTTTTAAGCTAAAAAAATATTTTATTAATTAACACCAATATTAGGGATGGCAATGGGGCGGGGACCCAGGCTCCGTCCCGTATCCCCGCCACTCACATTGACCTCGTCCTGTGGGGATTCCGCGGGGACTAGATGGGGAACAAGGATTTTATTTCCTACCTTGTTCCTGTTCCATTCTCATCAGTGATGAGATTTCTCACCACGTTCTCATCACCCGAAAAATGTGTGATTAAATATAGTTGTATCACCTTGATAAGAAAATATCATATGTAAAAAAAGATTAAATGTAAAATTCGACAAAAAAATGCACTTAGAATTTACTTGATTTATAAATAGTAGGTTGATTACATTCAAAAGCAGTTAATAAATAATCAATGGTTGAATACTGATTCAGTATTGGAACTATTTGTAGTTATAATAAGTTTTTTAGGATAAAATACGCATATTAGTATGCCAAATCAACTACAATAGCTCTCCAAAGAGAGTGGGGAATTAAATCTGAGAAATCATTTTTAACGAAATCCAATCTAAAGCTCTTCTAGCTATCAAATGTGCCACTTTATCAGCCGTCCTTCTAACAAAACAAAGCAAAAACTGGCGGAGATCGGTTAATAGAGTCCGACACTCCGCCACTATTCCCCCATTGAAGCCAATATGTCTCGATCCCCATCCACCGCCTGAACTATCCCTTGGAAATATGATTCCTCCATTTTTATTCACATATTTCCTTTTTCTGTATTTATTCCTGTTAGGTTTTCCTTTTTCTTATCCGAATCTAGAGCGTTAAAGCGTCGTCGATCTCCCATCTTCACTCCACTCTTTTGTTCTCGAAGGAAAGGTAAAATGTATGTGTTTTTGTTTTATTTAGTACTTGTTAGTGTAATGGAAGATTTTATTATATGACCTGCATATACTTGTCAATGATAATACTTATATACTATATGATATATTTGAGGATGTCTTAATTTACTTGCATGATAATGCTTATATATCATATTAACTATTTTATAAAAACATTCTTCTAGTCTAGCACTAAACTAGGCATGTGAATCGGTTATATTTTTAAATAATTTAAAATGTTAATGCAATATGTTTGTAAAATGTTGTATGTTAGGTTATATTTTTGAAGGCCCAACAGAAAGCCCATTGGGCCTGGGTTGGTTGGTTATAATCGTCACTGTCCGGTAGTAAGGATGAGCGGTTATCAGTTTTTCCTCCGGTGACCGGTGATGGGGATAGGTACGGGTTTCAGATAACTGGAAATCATGGTTTGGGTAATGGGCATGGGTTTTTGGGGCGGGTACCGGCCGATGCCCAACCCTACTTGTAAGATATGAAAATCGATCGTTTATCTTTCTCCCAGACTATTAATAACATAACATTATTGAATTTAACTACAGACTAAGGACATATTCAAATTTAGAGTCTAACATTTACTTCTCTCTCTAAAATTTCTCTCTGACCTTTCTCTACCCCTTTCTTGTTCTAACCCTAGCCGCGCCTCGGTCTTCCTCTGTCGGTGGCTTTCTGGTCCTCACGACCAAGGACGTCGTCGGTGGGGGTCGTGCTCTTTTATCCTCTCTTACCCTTCGAGCCCCTCTTCCCTTTCGTTTCGGAACCCTTCTCCATGGCCGGTAGTCGATTTCTCCCAGATCTGAAGTGGGACGAACTTCTAATCCTTCTAGGGCTTAGATCTTCGCGGATTTGAGGTCGTTTCTTCTTGTTTGCAAGGTGGGTTGAGTTCCGGACACCCCTTTCTCTCGCCTCTTCGTTTTCCGTGGCAGTTCCCTTCCAGATCTGGCTGTGGGTTGATATTCCTCTTCGCCTTCGAAGAGGATATTCGCGGATCTGGAGGTTTCTCTTTCGACGGCGGTAGCACTCCTTCGGTGTTGCGGCGGCGGGCGCTCTCGCTTCAGTTGTCGGTGATTCTCCAACCTCGGTCGTGGGACGCGTTTCCGGCTTTGGATCGCTGTGGGGTTGGTGGACTTTCCTGCTCTAGAGTCAGGCTCTTCTCCTGCGGTGGCTCCGCCCTGAGGTTCTAGGGCTTCCGAGGATGGTAAGTTTCTCCCCTTCGCCTCTCCTTTTGGGTTTCCTTCTCTTCCTTGTTCTTTCTATTTTCTTTGGATTTAAATTTGTTCCCGACCAAGTTTTTGGGTCGGGCTCGCCGGTTATTGGTGTTGGCCGGCGGTGAGTCCTTTGGGCTCTTACGTTTGTGGAAACCCTTTGACAAATAGATAGAATTTTGGGGTTCTAGTACTGGTTATTCTCTGCCGTGAGTGGTGCTGGACACCAGCGTTTAAAGACCCTTGTTCTCTCCCCCGAGGATAATGGGTCTTTTGAGAATGGAGAAGGTATAATTCCTGAGTTGGTTAGGGTAGGGGTGTGTTCTTGGTTGTTGGTGGTGGCTTCAGGTTACTGATGTGCTTAATGGTGGAGAAATATGGTATCTAAGGTCTGCTTTCAAGCTTTGCGCTTCAAGTCTGGCAAATCCGGTTCAAGACCTTCAATTTCCTTTGTTTAGTTTCTTGTTTTATCTGTGTTTCCTTGTTGAGTTGTTCATTGTACTTTTTGGTTGTATCCCTCACTACGATGAGGTGTTTTTGTACTCTTCGTTTGTAGTGTTGTTGAGGATCCTGTTGAGATCGCTCGTGTGGTTGTATCCCTACTCTGTTCTTCTTTCCAAAGAACATTTTCAATTTAAATTTGTTTTGCCGATAAAAAAAAACAATAGACTAAGATCGCAAACCAAAATTATAATTAAATAACTTTGTTAATGTTGGATTTATATTTGTATTACGGATCGGTATTTCAGTTACTTATTTTTGTATAGTAATAACATTAAAAATGGACTAAAAAGTTGGTTTTAACATAATTAAAAAAATGTTTCGGATTTTTTTGGTTCAAATCCGATCGGTCCGCAATCCGAGTAGATGGATCCGCTCTAATTTTCAATCTGATGGTCGGATTACAGATAAAATTTAACCGATCCGTAAACTAGCGGGTGAGCCTACAACAATACGGGTCGGATCGGATAGCCAACCTTACACACGGAGACAGCGAAAAGGGTTTTGACCAAAATGGAAGGTACATAGCTCCTTCACATTTTTTTGTTATATACGCATATGTTTTTGCCTACTGAGATCAATTGAAGAAGCGCATTAACATTTGAGATGTAATTTGATCATGTTCCATTAATGTTTAAAAAGTATCTGAACAGTTTGGTTCAACTTTAGTATTATTATTGTAAACGACAATAATCTCGAATGCATAGTACATGCTGCCCAGGTTTCTTATTATGGTGTTAGTCTCTATATTCAAGGGTAAATAACAAATACATATTCTTAACTTGTTACGTTTAATTGGTACTTACCATAATTTCTTTTAACTGATACCTACTCTGAGAGGGATAATCTATTGAGAACCACTCTTAATATAGGAACCGTGAGAACCAATCTTATCCACACACTACTAAGATCCAACATTCACCATGATGCCACATCATCACCGCAATTCTACCCAAATTCACTTCACTTTCATCCATTCTCACACAAACAAGGGCATAATTGTAATATCATGGTGCCATGTGGACAATTGTCCATTTTTTTAAACCAATTCACTAATTTAATATTTTCCGATTCGTTTGAACTCCGATTAACTTCAAACTTGCGCCAATATTTTTCTTTTTTCAAGGGCTTTTAAATCAAGATCGGTCATGAATATATTTTGAAGCACGAAAATAAAAATTGATATCAAGGTGATAAAAATAATGTTGAGCGTTGATAAATCTTCACTAATAAATGTTTTATATCGGATTACCAAACTAATGCTAAATGTTGATAAAAAAACATGCAATGAGGTGATAAGAAACAAATAATGAGGTGATAAAAACCATGTTCAGTTTTGATAATAAGTGTGATACACTAGAGTTTAACGTTGATAAAAAAAACTTGTGATGAGGTGATAAAACACACGTAAATCAATGACAAATCTAGTGTTTAGTGTTGATAAAACTGGTGTTCATTAAAAGCACGTGATGAGATGATAAAAATCATGATCAGTTTTGGAGAATGGGGTGATAAAACCAGTGTAAAGTGCTGTTAAAACCAGTGTAAAGTGTTGATAAACCCAAAGCAAAGTGTTGATAAAAATTACCTAGATATAATTTCTTTAAAAACAAGCTCCGACATAATTTTTTTTCGTGCTTAAAAAATACATGTGATGGGGGTGATAAAACACACATATTTTGAATGATAAACCTAGTGTTTAGTGTTGATAAAACTAGTGTTCCTAAAAAGCACGCGATGAGGTGGTAAAATCATGATCAGTTTTGGAAAATGAGGTGATAAAACCAGTGTAAAAGTGTTGATAAATCCAGAGCAAAATGTTGATAAAAATTACCCAGATTTTTTTTAAAAATCAACCCCGAAGTAATTTTTTTTGTGCTTCAAAATATATTCATGACTGATCTTGATAGAAAACCCTTAAAAAACAAAACTAATGGTGCAAGTTTGAAGTCAATCGGAGTTTAAACGAAGCGGGAAAAATTAAATTAGTGAATTGGTTAAAAAAAATGATAGTTTTACTAAAAAGCCCTTACCACTTACTAAAAAGTGATGCTTTTTTTGCAGTCAACAAGTCAACTACTCAATTGCATCTCATCCATCAATTCTTAAAATGGATGACTTAGATTGGTTCTCGCGGTTTCTACGTTAAAATATAGCAGATGAGAAATCTGGTGAGAACCATGTTTTAACGTAGGAACCGCGAGAACCAATCTAAGTCATCCATTTTAAGAATGGATGGATGAGATGCAATTGAGTAGTTGACTTGTTGACTGCAAAAAAAACAACACTTTTTAGTAAGTGGTAAGGGCTTTTTAGTAAAACTATCATATATTTTTTTTAACCAATTCACTAATTTAATTTTTCCTGCTTCGTTTGAACTCCGATTGGCTTCAAACTTGCGCCATTAGTTTTGTTTTTTAATGGATTTCAATTAAGATCAGTCATGAATATATTTTGAAGCACGAAAAAAAATTATTTCGGGGTAGATTTTTTTATAAAAAAATCTGGGTAATTTTTATCAACGCTTTGCTCTGGAATTATCAACACTTTTACACTGGTTTTATCAACACTTTACACTGGTTTT
Organism: Erodium maritimum; assembly: GCA_963921825.1. Classification (NCBI taxonomy): domain Eukaryota; kingdom Viridiplantae; phylum Streptophyta; class Magnoliopsida; order Geraniales; family Geraniaceae; genus Erodium; species Erodium maritimum. The sequence goes on from OY997588.1 coordinate 117,976,376, forward strand.
ATCACCTCATTTTCCAAAACTGATCATGATTTTATCACCTTATCGCGTGTTTTTTATGAACACTAGTTTTATCAACACTAAACACTAGGTTTATCATTCACATTACGTGTGTTTTATCACTCCCATCACATGTTTTTTTGAAGCATGAAAAAAAAATTATTTCGGTGCTGGTTTTTAAAGAAATTATATATGGGTAATTTTTATCCACACTTTGTTATGGGTTTATCAACACTTTACCCTGGTTTTATCAACACTTTACACTGGTTTTATCACCCTATTCTCCAAAACTGATCATGATTTTTATCATCTCATCACGTGTTTTTTATGAAAACCAGTTTTATCAACACTAAACACTAGATTTATCATTGAATTACGTGTTTTTTATCACCTCATCACAAGTTTTTTTTATCAACGTTAGACTCTAGTGTATCACACTTATTATCAAAATTGAAAATGGTTTTTATCACCTCTTTATTTGTTTCTTATCACCTCATTACATGTTTTTTTTATCAACATTTAGCACCAGTTTGGTACTCCGATATAAAACATTTATTAGTGAAGATTTATCAACGCTCAACATTATTTTTATCACCTTGATATCAATTTTTATTTTCGTGCTTCAAAATATATTCATGACTGATCTTGATTTAAAGCCCTTGAAAAAAGAAAAATATTGGCGCAAGTTTGAAGTTAATCGGAGTTCAAACGAATCGGGAAATATTAAATTAGTGAATCGGTGAAGAAAAAAATAGACACTTGTCCACATGACACCATGCTATTACAATTATGCCCTTTCTTGTGTGAGAATGGATGAAAGTGCCGTGTATGTGGGGTAGATTAGGGTGATGATGTGTCATTTTGATGAGTGTTGGATCATAGGTGAGAGTGGCTAGGATTTGTTCTCACAGTTCCTATGTCAAGAGTGGTTCTCAATAGATTTCTCCTCCCCTAACGCATACCTGGTTGTGTGTTGTTCAATTGCATCATTTTATTACAGAATAACTTATTATTAACATTTGTTTTCATTGACCTTGTCTCCGGACATGAGACCGATCACTTGGGCCAAGTTGAGCTGAGATGACCCACGGCCTTCCACGGCGGCCTCATGTGCCTTGTCCTTCCACTCCAAGACCCTCTTCTTCATCTCCTTCCCCCTTTCTCCCTCCATCAGCTCTATCACCAGTTTCTCCACATCCTCTCTCTTCACGTCGTTGAAGTCAATCTCCAAACCGATTCCCCACTCCACGCACAAGTACCTGCAAATGGTGTGTTGGTCCGCAAAGAAGGGCCAACAGATCACCGGAACTCCGGCGCATATAGTCTCCAATACCGAGTTCCACCCGCAATGTGTCAAGAACCCTCCAACTGCAGGGTGGTCGAGAACTTGCACCTGAGGGCACCAGCTCGCCACCAACCCTCTTTCTCCGACATCTGTCAACAGCTCCGACGGAATGGGGAGCGTAGACTGGCCGACAACCAGGTCGGGACGGACCACCCACAGGAAGGGCTTATTGCTGTTAGCGAGACCCCAAGCCAGCTCCGTGAGCTGCTCGGGTGTCATTTTCGCCAAGGTGACGAAATTGACATACAAGACCGAGTTGGGTTCTTTGGCATCTAGCCATTGGAGGCAGCTATGGTCTTCCTTCCATAGGTTGGATCCGATGTTGTTGACGTCGTCGTTTTGATGTGTTTGGTTGAGGAGAAGCTGGAGGGATCCGATGGAGTAAACCGGATAGGGTAAGAGGGAGGAGATGGAGTCGACGCAGCACTGGTCCAAGGCATGGAACGTGTTGAGCACCAGAGCGGAGGCTCTCCTGTATCTCTTGCTTTCCCCCACCAGGTAATTAATGAACAATGACTCCATCGGATCTCTGAGGAAACATGGTATGTCCCTAAAACGCATGCCTTCCATACCAGGAATCCAATCATGTCGTTCATGTATTATGCTACTTTTATCTGCATATTAACCGAAAAAAGTATCTGTTAGAATATAACTATAATTTAGCTTTCAACTATCAGCTTGAACATTCAGTTGAGTTAGTCCTCTAATAATACCAAGGCCATCACTTTTGGTGCTCTATGAGCTGATATGTTGTTTCACTATTTCTTTAGCGATAAAGGGGAGATCTCTAACGGGCTGATGGTGAGGATCTCTATCACGGTGTTACCTTCTTGAGGTCATATGGTCGAATCCTACTGAGTACAGTTAGAATAGGATTTTCCTTTTTTTCTTTCCGATCAAAAAAAGCGAGAGGAGAAGGTCAAACCTTTGAGGGGTAGGAGTCCATCATCAACGAGACGGGGGAAGTGAAGGAAAGGCAAGAAGCCACAAGCGCTGGCGATCCAGAAAAGCACGTCGGTGATACAAAGCTGTTGGGCAGCATCAAGAGCGAAGGCCATGATGGAGTCCCACACGATACAAGTAACGGGAGGGACATCCTCGTCATCCTCGAGACAGGCAAGAAGTTCCTTAAAAGGACCAAGACACGTTCTCGTTATGGAGACCGTTAGGGAGAAGACGTCCTGAGGGGCGTCAACATCGTCGGAAAGGGGAAGGCCGTCAGGGATGGAAGCGAACCGGAAGGACGAGGCGCCGTTAAGGGAGGACGGTCCTCTGGTTTTGAGGAGCCGCCGGTGGTTGTACTCGGTGTTGACGAAAGTGATGTGGAAGCCATGGTGATGGAGGAGCTTCGCTAGGTTCATCATGGGGTTGACGTGGCCTTGTGCTGGGTACGGCACCAGAACTGCATGAGGACGATGATCCTTCTTCTCTGATTTGGCCATGGAACTTGATTGAATTTGATGTATGTTGCAGTCTAAAATTAATAGGATGTAATTATAAAAGAAACAAAATGTATATTTGGTTTGCAAGTATATTAATTGCTTGTTAAATTGCTTACGATAATTGGTGGTTTCAAACATGAAATTATGGTTACAAATAGAACAATATCAAAGGTGGTTTGGAATATGAAATAAAAAATGTATTTAACTTTCTGTTACGATTCTTTTCCAATTTTATATTTTATAATTTTGACCTGTAATAAATTTTCAGTTACATTACCAAATGCGGCTTAATGATACCCAGGTGGTCTTAATTCCGAAAAAAATACTGACCTTTGTCCAATTATTTTCTCTCAACATCTTGTCTAATGTTATTAGAGCATATACATCAAGTGGATCACGCATAACAGATCAGGATTTAAAAATTCATATTGTGATTAAGATGAATTGTAATGCGAACCTACGAAACTAAGAGAACATCATATCAAGAGGATCTAAAAGTTTGTTATTCGCAAGCTTTCGACCTCTTTGATCTCCATGGTGGGGTAAATCTAGATTATTTAGACATTTGTTATTTTGTTGGGCTGATTAATTGTAATTTGGGGTTTTAGATTTGTTTTTTGTGTTCAGTTGTTCCCCTTGTTGGGATTGGTTGAGGATGTGGTTTGCCGTCAGTGCTCGTGTTTGTATTTGTTTTGTTTGTTTGCTTCACGGTACAAAATCTAGGTACATACACCTTGTTTACCCTTGGTTGGGTTTGGTTTGAGGTGCCCTTGTTGGCATGCTCATGTTCTGTATTGCGGGGTTTCCCCCGTGTCCTTTGTTTTCGTCCTGAAAGCATTGGATTATTATCAATATATTTGCATTTTCTGATTCACAGGGCTGCATACTGACAGGCCTCTCAGGGGAATCCTTCACATTCCCCTTCACTATGCTGCAATCACAGGCCTCTCAGGGGAATCCAGTTACATTCCCATCCATCTGCATACACACAGGCCACACAGGGGAATTCACTCAGGGTTGCACTTCATCGTACTTTGGTTTTGGGGATGAGCAGCTTGTGTTTAGGCTTCTACTTTCTGTTGTTGTTTTTGTCTGGCGTTTTTTCTCGATCTGTAGTTAGGTTGGAATTTTTTTTTGATAAGCGCTAGAAAACTTTATTCGATGGACATTCTCCAAGGAGGAGAAGCCAAAAATCCACGATTACAAATGTCTCCATAAGAGAAACTGGGCACAAACCCTTAACAAAAAACGACCAGAATCAACCAGTCCATAACAACTTCCTAGACTTCTGTCCCAAACGACTTGAAAAACAACCAAATAATTTTCCTCATACCACTCGCTATCTAAGGTCGGAACACTGGTAGTCTTCTGATTGAGGGCTCGGGCCTTGGACCTGGCAATATGAGTACGAGGTACCAAAGTAGACTTAGGCCGTCCCTTACGGGCCTTAGCCGCGAGTGCTTCCTCCACCCACCCATCGATCGATTGCAATGCTCTTTGGGACACATTTTCAATGGGTGGAAGCTTCACGCTAAACACTTTATAATCCGAAAAATGTGAAGGAGCCCGACTTAGACGTTTTGGTTTGAGAAGAGCTTCCTTCCACAGGCCTAACTGATCCCCAGAAGAAACACCCTGCTCTAGAGACCGACCCGACCCGATTCCATCAGACACGACGGACGTAAAACTGGCCTCCAACTCTCCTCCTTCAATTGACCGCTCTGGTTCAATTGGCGAGGCCTCAATTAATTGAGCCTGAATAGTCGAAGATGTGTTGGGAGTAATTGGATTCAAATCAGGCCCACCCACCTGAGACCCGCCTCCTATTGGGCTCAACGCACCTCTACCCAGTATAGTCACTTCACGCATAGCCGAATTGGAACAACTAACGACTGCCAAGTGATTATAAGGCCTTGAATGGGGACTAACATGGCCCACATGTACACTAGAAGGCCCAAGTCCAAACCTCTGTACATCACCATCAACAACCTGCTCTACCGCGAATTGAGGATCGCCAGTCATTACTTCGTCCAGATTATGCACCAAATCAGGGCGATGCGAGATCAAATCTCCAAGGTGAGCCGAAATCCCGTGAATCAAGGGACGATTCTCACCAGATTTTCGAGAATTTGAAATTGCAATCGCAGGTTTCGCAATCGGATTCGGAGATTTGACACAGGTTGAAATCTCCGGCGTGCACACAGACTCGCCGGCCGGAAACCGAGGAGCCACCGGCGTTCGTGGAGACTGTCCACTTGCTGGTTTTTCCGATAAGCAAACTTTCTCTGGTTCGTCGACCCGCAAAGGAGGAGCCACCGGCATCAACTTCTTACTACCCGTAAACGGAACCCCGACACCAGATGACCGAGGACGAGCCAAGGCTACGAACATGATATAGCCATTGATCTTATAACCGTTAAAAGTCTCCACGGCCATTGATGCTGCTGCTGATGAAGAATATGAAACAAAACCAAACCGTTTCCCACCTCTGTTCAAACGCTTCAAAACAGAGCAATCGCTGATCTCTCCAAAAGCTCCAAAACTGCTACGTACCCAATACTCTGAAGCATCATAAGGTAAGTTACAAATGAATACTTCGTTTAGATTCACCTTCATCGGAGCTGTAACCTTTGGATACACCAAATTCCGATGACCAGTATCGCCAGAACTCTTGGTGGTCGAGCAATGTAATTGCTCCTTTCCTTTGCGAGACCCTCCCTTAACTCCTCCCTTCTGTGCAGCCTTACCGGGTACAGATTGATGATAATTTGGATGATGGAACTCACCATAGCTAGATGCCGAAACCTTGATCGGAGCAACTTTGGATTTGGCGACTTTTGGTTTCGGCTCCGCTCCTCCCGCTTTGTCTGACACAGCCACGTGAGTCTTTGCTGCTCCCTCCTTGCCTGTTGCAGCCTTGGAGGGCTGCTTCACTAACTTACAATAAGGATGAAAGTAGAACAAAACAAAAGGAAGAGAAGGACAAAACATCCTTCTCCTTCCTTCTTCTTGAAAGCATTAGGAGAATTCAACTTGGAAAATTTGCTGTGTAACTTTTTCCTTTGAAGTTAATTTTAATTTGCTTTGGCTGATAAAAAAAATATGAATTAGCAGTAGTACCCGATCTTTCTATTATGTATCAGTTGTTGGATTTGTATAGCAACGTAAGATGGTCATCGATAGGCGATTCACAGTAAAACATAAGATACATCTCATGTATTTTATATATCTGACTTGGACAGAGTATACAACGAAGAGCATAACCCGTATTCAACAATTTAGCAGATTATTAGAAATGCTACCCATTTTTCCTAACCCAGATTATATGATCTTTACAAGAGCAGTATGGTATTATACATAATTAAAAGGCCAAGGTACACTTTCAGCTTCGAAAACAGTATTTACAATATACTTGATGGCTCATTACCAAGTCCATGAAGTTTAGATTATAGTCAAACTATGAATGAGTTAGGGTTCTTTCTGCCACGCTTTCTTCTGGGGTTGGAACTGATCATACAGGAGAAGGCATTGACGAGCTCTGAATCTTCTTCGGTTATAAGGATCTTGGCTGCACTTGGATTGGCAAGCAGCTGTTTCGCTACAAGGTACCCTGCAATGGACCATGTCTGAAACAGCCGTGACTGTTTTCCAATGAACTTGCCTTTTTTCGTGTCGTAATACTCTGGCCATTTGTCCCGTGCTATGCGTTTCTCAGCGATCGCCACAGCTTTTGCAGCTATTTCTGATCTATCCATCTTTATGCATGCAGTTGTCAGCTGCAAAACAAAGTGCGCAAAAGTACCGTTTAAATAAAAATAAAAAGATAAAACTCTAAAAACAAACAGTCATTTAGCTACTAAACTCAAAAACTAACTATAGACTTGTTAGTCGGTTAATTTGCCTACCTGCCAAAGCAGAGTCGGCCAGGAACCTGCGTTGTGGTAAGACCAGGGCCTGCATCAAAAACAAATGTACATACAAGGTTGTAAGAAGAAAAAAGGGAGGAACAAAAAAATCTATGCAGGTTACAAAGATTACGTGTTCTTAGGGTCAGAGCCGGTTATGATTTGCCATTCCCGACCTTCAAGAGCAGGGTAGGATATCTTGATGGGCATGTCTGCAACCAAATCTAACCATTTGGCTTCAACAAGGTCTAATATGGCATGTGACTGCTCCTCTGTTGCGAGGCTGCTCACTATAGACCACAAGTTCCCCAGAGAAAAGAACCTGAAGTCCATATGAGCCGGCTGCAAGTTCCCGATCAGATACCCTCCTTCGTTAGGCATCCATTGCACCAACCAAGGAGGGATCTGCTCCGGGTATATGTTGAACTTGTTCACCGCGTCGTACGAGTACTCCTCCGTCTTGTAACGATATATCTCGTTCAACTTCCTCATCTCGATCCAGTAGTACTCCCTTATATGGAACGACAGAGCTACAAGCCGGTTGTTGAGCGCTCGGATGAGGTCGTCCGAGTTGTCATCCGGAGCAAGCATCTCACGCGAGCAGAGCAGTGCCGAGTAAAAGAGTGCTTGGATTTCAAGAGGGTGGCCGTGAATGCCCATCCGGCGATCTATCATGCAAGACCCGTCCGTCACCAACAAAGTAGGGAACATGTCGAAGCCATCCGCAAGGCATAGCCTTAGAATCATCTTGATCCCGGTCTGGACGTCAACTCTCTCCTGCATGGAGAGGTCACCGGATACTTTTCCATATGCACGTAACAAGACAATCCACCATAATCCTGAAAGTGATATTATCAGAGGATTAACTCAATTAAAAGATTAAGCTGTTCTAGTATAATCCTGAAAGTGATATTATCAGAGGATTAACTCAATTAAAAGATTAAGCTGTTCTAGTATAGCTTTGTATTTTAACAAACACCCTCATGGATGTTAATTATTGAAAAAGAGAGGGAACTCATTCAGAAAAGACATCAGGCAGCCTTCAAACTTGTGTTTGTAAAAAATCAAGTTCTGATATCATATTAAAGTACCAATTGGATTAAAAGTTTAGCAATAAACAATAATGTTGAGATAGTTGTTACCGGAATCAATTGGTGCGACACGACCGATGGCTGCCTCCCCGAAATCAGGATCCAAGACCTCTTCTGTGGCAGAGTCGTCCCCTTCGAGAGGAACTGTGCGCACCTTGAAACTGGCAGGCATCAACCCTTGACCGGGACTATGGCAGTCCATAGTTTTCTCCCAACTCTGGAATGTAACTCAAACAATAGGTTACAAATGTAGAAGCAAATAGAGACATTGTTAAGAGTAGAATAAGAAAGTACCTGCAATTGGAGTGTATGAAGGATGAAGTTCCTGACAATGTCATAGTCTCCCTTTAAGAGAAAGGCGATACCAGAGGGTACGAAGTCCCGAATAAAGACCTGATCATAGTTGAGGGCATCAGTAGGAGAAGCAGTTGGATCCTGGGCAGCAATAGTTCCAATGGGACTGTTACAGTAATCAACCACAGACTCTCTGAGTAGGTTCCAAGCTTCTTCCTCGATGTCGATGTCGTTGCCATTATCACTGCTTTCTGCTGGCTGGCATCTGCACAAATGTCCTCTGCCCCTACCCGTCCCTCGAGTCTGATACCCTCTCATACAACTCTCTTGTGCACTTGAGCACCTCACATAACTTGAAGGTCTCTCCTTGAGAGAGGGAAATACAGGGTGAAGGCGAGGCTGAGCCCCTGAAAACACTTGTACCACTCCTTCCGAAGACATTCAGATATCAATAAATTGTCCAAATCCTCCACTTTATTTCAACACACACCTTGTAGTTGTGGAAAATTACAAGGTTAGATCAATTGCAAATCCTGCCTCTTATAGTACAAAGGAATCATCAAGTAAATTACAAATTAAGGTTAGGTCAACCAAAACCTATGATCATGTGATCTTGATTATACTAATTTGATCAACATTGTAAGGTCTAATACACTGAATAGTATCATAGATGGAGAGGAATTGAGAATTGCAACGAAAATAATCAGTAAAAATTGAGGTTACCAGATAGAGAGGAAGTATATGATGTTGTTGTTGGCCTTGGGTGTTGCTCTGGTGGTGTCAATTCGGAGGAGCGACAAAATGGATGGTCGTCCACAGGGGCCTATATACCGTTTCACTCCTATTTTCTGGACAATAACTAACCGCTCTAACCCTCTCTTTTCGTCTCTATTTTTATTCTATCTATTTATTATACTTTCTATTTTTATTCATTATCAATGTTACAAACTTCCTGCATGCAATTTTATTTATACATGTAACCACTTTTTGAGTAAAATTTGTGAAATATTATTAGATCTCAGAGTTAACGATATATTGTAGTACATTAGGGAGGGCCTCTGACCAAAGGCGGAACCAAGTAACAGTTAGGGTGTTCCATGAAACACCCTAACATATAAGAACTTGGTGTAATGGTAGAAGGCTTTTGGATATTTACAAGGGAACATGAGTTCGATTCACTATAAGGCAAGGGCTTCCTTTGCATGACCATATTTAGGAGGACTTGAGCACCTGAGCGAATGATGAAAGGGCCCGCTCCAAGACTAGGCGTATTTCGAAGTGTCGTCGTTAGGGTGCACGCCTCGACCATAATCGGGGACCAGCAACCTGGTAGGAGACCATTAGCTACCAAACAAACCATCACATCTATATCTCGGGCTATCAGGCCCCAAGCTGATTGGTTAGTCTCTTAGAAAACAGCACCATCTACATTGATGATCGTGGTTCCTTGAGGTGGCGGAGTCCACTTAGCATGCCACACTAGGGGATGCGGTCGAGTCTGTATATTAGCAGCATTCGCGCCACGCCATGCCGTGAGATGGACCTTAGCTACATATATCACCCTAAGTGCAGCTGGCGTTGTTCCGCCCATTTCAACTCATTACGAGCCTTCCATATTTTCCAAAGGATGGATAGAACACCAATAACCTAGTGTCTCAAATTTGCAATGTCAATCTCTTCCCACCACTGCACAAACCCCACAATGGGATTATAGGGGGTAGCCCTCCAATTTGGGTTCATCACGTCTTCGCAAAGCCACACTCCAATAATAGATGGTCTACTGATTCGGGGGCTCTCCCATAGATATCATACGTTGGTACAATAGGAACATACAACCTATTAAAATTTGTGGATACTTGCAACGTATCTGTAAGGCATCTCCACAAAAAGATCCTAAGGCGTGGTGGCACAGGGATATTCCACAGTGACGTCCAAGCCACCATTACTATATTCTGACGCGTCATATGTCACTCTTCTACCAAGATAGTATAGTCGACTTTCGTGGTGTACAACTCATTCCATTCAGATGCCCAATACCAGGTGTCCTTGGTCTATAAGGTAGATAGTGGGACCTGGAGGATCTGATCCATCTCTTCTGAGTCCAACATATTGGATATTAAAGCTTCGTCCTAACACCGAGACCCTGAAACCATTAAGCCTGCAACTAGGGCCCCTACCAAGGAAGGACGGGTGGAGGTTATCTCTAGATTGGGGCCTAAGAGCCATGAAGTCCCTCTGATCAGCGTATCTTGTCCGTCCCTTATGGAAATGCGAAGTCCCTTCCGGATCAGACATTGTGTGGAAAAGATGCTAGCCCATGTGAAACTAGGATTGGCTCATGTGTTAGCCTCGAGGAAGCCTGTAGTTGGGAAATAACGGGCTTTCAACACCCGAGCCATAAGAGATAGGGGCCTATGAATCAAGCTCCACGCATGCTTCCTAGTAGAGCTATATTAACATCTTTCAAGTGTCAAAACGCCATGTCGCCCGCCTCCTTAAGCATGCATAGCTTATCTTAGTCCTGTCATATAATTGGTCGATTCGACTTACTCCCTCACCAGAACCGGGCTAGAGCTATGTGGATCCGGGCGACTATCCTGTGAGGTACGCGGAATATAGACATGACATGAACTGGGAGGGATGTAAGAACTGAACGGATCATAACCTCCGTGCCTGCAGGGGATAAAAAATTCTTGTCTCAAGAGAGAATACGCTTGATAACATGGTCCCCTAAATAAGCCATCGCCACATTTCTATTTCTCCTTATCATATTTGGGACCCCGAGATACATCGATGTGGTTGACGTCTCTGTAATAGCTAGGATCTGGCACTAGTCCTGCTTAACAGCCGCGGTTGTGTTCTTACTAAAGAGGACTGAGGAGTTTTGGAGATTAAGTACCTGGCCGGAGAGCTGCCCAAATAAGATGAGGATATCCTTGATGTGACTAGCCTTCTCGGAGGTAGCTCTATAAAATATATAGCAATCATCGGCGAAGAACATATGAGACATTTTCGGGCTCCTCTCGCAACCCGAATGCCTCTAATGCGTCCCTCGCTCTGAGCTTGCTGCAACAATAAAGACAGGCCCTCCATGCATAGGAGGAAAAGATTAAGGGATAGGGGGTGCCCCCTGGCGGAGACCATCTGAAGAGGTAAATTTTGGAGTTTCTCGCCCCTTAGATGAAACTGTATACTGAACCGATTTCATGCAGCAGAAGACTAGCTTAATCCATTTCAAGGAACCATTTATCCGATGTCAATATTAGAGGTTGTAGGTCATACCAGAAGAAAATGCACGTATAATGTGTGACAATATATGTACAACTAGTACTATTTATTTATTAGCGAAACGAAGTGGTCTAGTTTTGAGGTCATTTTTCTAAATCCCACCATTTTCCCTTGTTATGTGTGTATGGAATAATTGCCTTGTGCAGGTACCGATCGGGACTCTAATCAAGGGCGATTGATAAATACAGTATGCCGTGACGAACTATTGAGGGAAATATCTTTCCAAAAAGTAGACCCAGCTCGATCGTCTATGTGTCATCAATCATCACTTAAATATGATCTAGGTCGGCCAAGTTTCACAAAGTAACCCATTTAGATCTCTATCGGCTATGTTACGTAAATCAACACTTAAATTTGATCTCGATCGGTCAAGTTTCACAAAGTAACCCATTTAGATCTCTATGGAAGATGACAATTTTTGAAATTGGAAACCTTAGTTCACTAATTACCTAAGAATCCACACATCATATAGAAGATGACGCTTTTTGTAATTGGAAACCCTAGTTCACTTATGACCTAAGAATCCACATATCATACGAAAGATGGCGATTTTTGTAATTGGAAACCCTAGTTCACTTATGACCTAAGAATCCACACATCATATGGAAGATGACATTTTTTGTAATTTGAAACCCTAGTTAACTAAGAATCCACACATCATATGGAAGATGGATATTTTTTAAATTGGAAACCCTAGTTCACTTATGACCGAAGAATTCACACATCATATGGAAGATGACACTTTTTATAATTGAAAACCTATTCACTTATGACCTAAGAATCCATACCATATGGAAGATGTCGCTTTTTGTAATTGGAAACCCTAGTTTACTTATGACCTAATAATCCACACATCATATGGAAGATGTCCTTTTTTGTAATTTGAAAACCCTAGTTCACTTATGACCTAAAAATCCACACATCATATAGAAGATCGCACTTTTTGTAACTGGAAACCCTAGTTCACTTATCAACTAAGAATCCATACATCATATGGAAGATGACGCTTTTTGAAATTGGAAACCCTAGTTCCCTTATGACCCATATGTACAAAGAGAAGAGACGATCGACTGGACATGTATATTAATCGAGAAAATATGTACTCTGACTGACTGGACATGTATTCCGATCGACTGGACATGTAATCTGATCGACATGACGTGTATTCTGATCGATTGGTCATGTAATCTGATCGACATGACATGTATTCCGATGGATTGGTCATATAATCCGATCAAATTGACATGTATTCCGATCAATAGGATATAAACATTCAAAGGCATAGCAGTCAATCAACAGAACATGTAATCCGATCGGCTAGATATAACCAATACCTTCGAAGGCATTTTTACTAATCGAGTGAACATAAAAAACGATCAAGAAAACATATACACATTTATACTCACAGGGACGATCGCCCTAACCCTTCATTTGATCGAGAGGATACAAGCCAAACCTTCTAAGACAAATTAGACTATCGGGAGAATATACCACCTAATCGAGAAAAAAGAGACCAACACATTACCACACATGGGGACGATCGCACCAACCCTTCATCTGATCTAGAGGACTCAAGAAAAATTAGACGATCAGGAGAGTATACCACTCGATCGAGAAAATAGAGACCAACACGTTACCACACACGGGGATGATCACACCAACCTTTCATTTGATCAAGAGAATATGAACCAAAACCTTGAAGGCATACCAGTCAATCAACTGAACATGTTTTTTGATCGAGAAAGTCAGAGACCAATACATTCTCACTCACAGGGACGATCGGACCAACATGTCATCCAATCGAGAGGATATAACCCATATATGATATATAATGGAATACGATCGACCAACTACATATTTTAATCAAGGGACACAAAGACCAACACATGCATAAAGAGCATCACATTTCATTGTAACTTGCTCATCCAAAATTTCATAAGTCCACAAAAAACTACATATCATCTGTACGAAAAATCCCCAGACACTTAGTTTAAACAATTTCAACAAACCACATAAATACAGCTACAACAAATATTTGTACTTTGAAAATACATCGATACACATTTTTCTACGATACGAAGGCATGAACCGGTCTTCTAGTTATTCATGGAAGAGGATGTTGGCCAATTTTAGCTTAATGAATTTCAGTGTGTACACCCCACAATCTCCACTACAAGAAAACATAATTGAAGTAAGAATATTTACATGTTTATGATGTATAAATGTAGTAGTAGCATATGTACAAACCCTTTTTCATTTTGAGGCAGATTGTCAAGCCTCTCATAGTTGAAATCACTGGTGTACAATTCTCGAACCTCAAGGCCCACCAAATTTTCATCATTGATCATCCTTGGAATAATAAAGCAGTACGACATAATTACTTCTGCCAACTGCATATCGGAGATTAACCAAGTAGCATAGTCGTATACTTTGATACTACGTTCAACGATATCCACAACCAAAAATATCCAATGAGTTCTACGAAAATTTACTTGAAAGTAAAATTTTCTGCATCTCTTCCATGACATGAGTATATGTTGTGGAATCACACTGTTAACATATTTAATTAACTAACTTGGTAATCGTACCGGGTGAGTGCCTCTACCCTCCTTTAAATTGTTGTACTCCAACTGCACTAGGTGGTGGAATAATTCATTCAACACGACACAATCTGGAGCGAATAATCCGTGGATGTGCCGCTCGCGCCTCCAGATTCCATACAAAGCATCCTCTATATGCTGCATGAAAAAAAATTCATTACGCAAACCATGTAGATGAAATGAACTTCATATATGGACATATGTAATTCTGTATGTGTAGCTTAGTTACATGGCTATGTAACCATGTGATGTCTTGAAGAAGCTCTGTAAAATATTCAACATCTCTTACCCCATAAGTCGCATGCACCTTTGCTCCACTTTTGATCTTATCAACACGTATATTTATCAAGTCACAGTTCAGTTGATTAAGAGGATCCCACATAGGTCTCTTCCCCCTACAAGAATACCATCCTTCGCATGTCTCTTCTATTTAGAGGAAGGGGAAGGATTCTCTCGTTTTTGCTTACGCATTGATGTTGGCTGACATGAAACAATATTGTCTTCCGGTGATGGATGTGGCTCTTATGGAACATGGGAAGGGAATGGGAATTTGTCCCCCGCTATGTGTTCTCGATGAGTTCCTCCTTTATTACAGGAGATATGACTTTTTGCCGATTGGTAAGTAACTGCAAGATCTGACCTAATTGATCCTTTAGTTCCCCGACCTCGAGTCGTATTGATATGACATGTGCCTATACCGCTTCCAATATCTCCTTTTGATGATGACCATACTCTGCATCTTGTACGGGAGATTTGACTGGTGGGAGTGAAACAACATCAACACCAGGATCAATTCTTGTTTCTGCGACGTGTTCCTTGTCACTACACACTCCCACTTGATCATTAACCCTCATAACCTCCTCGTAACGATGCACTTGGTCATTTTCCCGCATAACCAAATCCTCATACTCATCCCTCCAAAACTTGTATTTGCACTTCATTGTCACTAGACATTCAAATTAGTTCTCTTCTGCCAAAATAGTTCTAAGTCGAGGAAATGTTGGGGTTGGTGGTGATGATGGTGTACAAGTTCTTAAGGAGCTTGCACTTTCTTCTTCTTCTTCTTCTTCTTCTTCTTCTTCTTCTTCTTCTTCTTCTTCTTCTTCTTCTTCTTCTTCTTCTTCTTCTTCATCATCGGAGAGAAATAAATGCATTAAAAAAGAAGTGTGGGCCCTGGGATAGAAACCAAAACCACCAAAACAAAGTCCAACAAAAAACCGATCCAAAAGGCAAAAGAAACAAAGAAAAACAAGAGAAAACAACGACCCCGGTCCACCACAACAACCACAAACCAACCAGACTAGCGAACAGTGCCTCAGAAGACCGCTCAGGCAATCTTGATCGGACTAGTGAACAGTACCACAGTAGATCGCACGGGTGGATCCGCTGGCCTCATGAAGGATAAGTGATTCATGCTCCTCCACCGAAATCGGGCAGATCGGCCCCAAACTACGAGCTCGGAACAAGTACTCACCAGACCCCAACAACGGAAAACAACCCCAAGACGACTCCTGAACAAGCACTCACCGGACCTGTCAAGAGAAACCACTGAAGATGACCGGGGGGAAAAGTGTTGACCTCCTCAAACATGACAAAACAATCCTCTGACACTCCTAGTCAGCGCAACAACTAGAGACTCTATCCACTCGAGGAAGGTGAAATGACGACCATTTGCTCTCATGCTGGCAAAGGATCCCTGTTGGATCCTAGCTAGAAGAATGCAAGGCTCAATGGAAGGGGACCCTAAGAAGACACGACGATTGCGTTCTAGCCAAATCAGCCAATGACACAACAACCTGATACAAGTCCACTCAGACCTCAGCCTCCGAAGTCCCAGTAGTGAGGTCCAAGACTCAAGAAAAAGAGCTTGCGACAACGAAAGAACACCCACAACTCCCCACCATCCCAAGACCAGAAACCAAACCCTCCAAGTCCACGAGAAAGCGAGAAACAAGTGCCTAGAGTCCTCCCCACCTGAATCACATAGCACACACCTCCATCAAACTAACGGAATCGATACACCCTTATCCACCAAAAAGGAAATAGTGGGAACCCCATCATGAGAAAACAACCAGCCATTCAAATGAATCTTGGGAGGAACTGGGCAGACCAGACAATAGAATCCCAAGCACAGCCACAAAATATGCCAAACTAGCATCAACCTGAAAAGCTCTAGCTATAGAAAACCCTCTCGGATCCCAAGACCACGCCAACGAATCTAGGCGCTCACGAACCAGATGATCCCCAACCAGACGGACCATTATCTCTTCCAACGCATCAACATCTCTGACCGGAAGATCCCAACCAAAAAGAAAAACCCACTCCCCACAAAAACTCTTCTCGATCGGAACCATACAAAGAAGATCGAGACTATGACAATGCAACAATTGTCTTGATAGAGACGAACCATGTCTCACTTGGTCCCGATTGAGATACACCCATATTTTTAGGTTCCGATAGAGACCACCCAGTCCTTCTAGGGTCTCGATTGACCCAAACCTAAATGTACTTCTCCATGATTTACCACGTCTCGATAGAGACCATCCAGTCTTCCTACGGTCTCGATTGACCAAAGCCTAACTACACCTCTCCAAAAATTTACTACGTCTCCATAGAGACAAACCTTATTGTTGATAGAGAGCTACAACTACCCGGTGATCGGAAATCAACCTACCTATCTACATCAGTGTTTCAACATAAACCTCTAAAACTGGTGTGCTTCCCAATATTTCTACAAGCAAATTGACCGGAATGAGCCACAATACGTACCTCGGCGAAGCTTTCCGTTACTGCGTGAAGACCTCAAGAAGACTACGACTGTGCAGTAGAAGGATCGGAGAACAAAACGACGGCGAGGACCTTCTTCTCCTGATCGGAATCGCACTTCATTTGTCAGAGATTGAACCGAAACACTGATAATAAAGTGACAATGGTTTTAGTTGAGGGTAGAATTGTTTTTCCATGATTTTTTGCTTCAAAAAATAAAATAAAGTAAAGCTTTTTAGGTAAAGATTATGTTACAAAATATGTGAAAGACGAAGGTCATTTTACTCATTAACCATGTTGAAAGGGTCCAATCATTTTGGACAAGTTAATCCCATGGAAATGGTTTCAGACCTCAGACACAAAGTTCATATATAAATTAAAGGGGTAACCATAGATCCTAATCCCCTTTGAGGTTTGTTTCGGCGGTCATAAATGGGCTTGAGCTTTCCTTGCACTTCCTAACTGTGACATTTTCATTTTTTGCGCAAACTAACATTTTCCGTCTATTTTTACGATTCCGTTAAAAAAATGCTACTGTGCACGTGACCAACACGTGTCAAAAACCTAACAGAATCCGTTAAAATAGACGGAAATTGTTAGTTTTCGCAAAAAAAGGTCAAGCGTAGTTGGGAAGTATAAGGAAAAGTCAAGTCCAGTTATGATCGCCAAAACAAACCTCAAGGAGGGCTAGAAGCCATGGTTTCCCCTAACTTAAATCGTGAAACAGTATTGTGGCACATCACTATTGGTAAAAAGGGCAAGTAGGTAAAATACAGCTTCAAGACATTAAAAAAAAAGTACTCAATTTCATTTACCGTTTTAGTACAATTTCCAGTCATAACTCTACAAACAAAAAGTACAACAAAAGTGGTATAAACATTATACCCAGCGCAGAAGCTTTACAACCAACCCACCATTTTTTTTGACCGTTATCATTCATTGATTTTTTTTATCAGCAATTTTTTTTAATAATCCAACAATTACAAAGTGTAACTGAAGGACAAGGGCATAGCTCTCAATACAACCCGAACATACACCCAACCAGGGGTGAAACAAACTAACAAACTGTTACAACACATGTCTCATACCCAGATTTATCTACCATTAAGTACAACCAAAACTCGAGTCACCTAACAAACAGACACAGGCCTCCGGCCCAAAAACGAAAACAAACAAAACACCACAGGCCAAAGCCCAACAAACAAACAAAACAACCTTCTGGACCCACCAAAACCACCAAATCTCGAAGAGTCCAGTCGACCTACAGTCGCGCGCGAATCTCGAAACCAGTAACTCGAGCCGCACACCAGACAGAAGACCTCGAGTCCCACTCCCACCGAGAGCCACGCCAAAGCCAAGCGGTACACTTCTTCTTGGAAATGAAGCATAAGAACAATCTGAGCAAACCTGGCGGAAAACAGAACCACCACGGGACCAACCAAACGCAAAAGGAGAAGAAGAGAACCAAAACAGCCAGAGGAGCAGCAGAAGGATAAAGGACCCACCAAAAAAGAAAACGAAAGACTTAGAAGTGAGATTACACACGCCAATCCCAACTACCGACCCCAATCACCAATAGGGTTATCACCGACGACCAAGACCGCACGACGACCCTAAGGTGAAGAAAGGTTCGAACCATCGCAAATCTAAACTCAGGACCCCTCCCCCGATAAGAACCCCAAACGAACTTCAAACCATCCATTAAGCTTAACCCCCACGGTGGCCAACCCCAACCGTGGGGTCCCGATCTCACCACCGAAATCGAGAAAGGGAAGACACAAGGAGTAGAAAAACGGGAGAAAAGTACCTGAGAATAAAAGTTAGAGGAGGCAAGAACGGAACAGACAGACCTCCCAGAGCTCCAACGCCGGAGTCTTCATCGACGACCAACACCGAAACGATGACCTACAGGAGGAGATCCAACTCCCCCGCCTCATCTAAGAGGAAACGAGAAGCCAAAGCCCAAGTTCCGAGCCGGGAAAGGAAAACAAGTTGAAAAAACACCTCTGAGGCCCTCCGCAGCAAAACCCCTCCGAGAGAGTCCACCACCAACACTCTCCACGACCCAGGACCAACACCACACGTCCATGGTAGTATCATATCTAAAAAGATCTAAGCCAAACCAGAAGTCCACTGCTGGAGATCTGTCGCCCTAAGGGCCAGATCTAAAGGAACGAGAAGAGTCATCGAAAAAACGGGGCGGTCGAGGCCGAGAGAGTGAAAGCGATGGCTGGAAAAACCAGATCAAACGCCGGCTACGACCATGGCCAAAAGCCATGGCGATGTCGGCGAAGAAGAAAGAAAACGAACGAATTGAGAGGAAGAGAAAGGGGATACAAGAGAGGAAAAGGATAAGGAGTCGCCGTCAACCAGCCAGCCACAATGGCTAGATGGTCGACGACATGAACTCAGATCTAGGGTTGAGTAAGTAGAGACGAGAGAGAAAAAAAATTATTATCTCCGACTCTTTTTATTATCATTCATCGATCAATTTTGAATTTTAGATAAGGTTTACTTTTAAATAATATGCGGAATGTATGTGTAGTCATGCAGACAGACAAATGTATATCTTATTATGTATATATTTTTATGATATTTTATTTTAAAAACTAATATTGTTGGCTGGGGGTAGGGACGGGGATTGCTTGCCCCGTCTCGTCCCTGTCCCGTTCCCGTTTATGTCTCCATCCCTGTCCCGCCTAAAAAATCTTCGTCCTAAACTTGTCTTGTGCGGGACGGGGACGGGACTGCTTGCCCGTCTCCGTCCCGTTCTCGTTTAACTCTCCATCTCCGTCCTAGCTTAAAAAATCTCTGTCCTAAACATGTCCTGCACGGGGCGGGGGCGTCGGGTCCCCGCGAAGGCCGGGCTTTTTGCCATCTCTATGGCATGACTCTCCTTGAAGAAAAAGAAAATATTGCAAGTGACCCAAAACTGTTAAGGGATGGGCACAGCAGCAAAGCAACCTCTACTCTTTTACTTAAAGCAATCTTGGTTGGGAACCCCAAAATGTAGATAACTTGTAACATCAGTAATCCCTCCTTGCACAAAACAGAAATAGATTTTCATTAACATCAACACTTGCAAAAAGGCTAAGGTAGTTGAAAACACTCTCCAACTATAGTTTAAACAGGCTTTGTGTTCATTTTGCTTTCTCTCAAAAGGAAAGCAAATTCTCTGTTGAGACAAATTTGAAGCAAAAGCAAAGACAGGAGAGTACAAAAGACAGGCAAGGACTTTTGGAAGCACACACACACAGCTCTACTCATAAACAGATGCAGAAAATGATGAAGAACCAACTCAGCAGCAACAGCAACAACAATGGTAGACTATCCACAGAAGAGGTTGAGGATGAGGATTTCTCAAGAGTGGCCATCTCTACATTCCAAGCTAAAGAAGAGGAGATTGAGAGGAAGAAGACGGAGGTCAAAGAGAAAGTCGAGCTCCAATTGGCTCGTGCTGAAGAGGAAACAAGGCGCCTCGCTCAAATTTGGGAAGTAAGTTCAACAAACAACATCTTCAGCATCACAATGAGATTGAGTCAGTATTAACTACTTGTAATATTATATAGGAGCTAGAAGTGTTAGGAGACCCAATGAGGAAAGAAGTTGCAATTATACGCAAGAAGATTGACATGGCTAGCCGTGACCTCAAGCCAATGGGTCAAAGCTGCCAGAAGAAGGTGCACTTTTGTTACTTGTATCATTAATATTCATATTTCAGAATAGGAACAAGAAAGAAAATGAACAAATCTGAGTGGCAATGGCAACAGGAACGAGAATACAAAGAAGCCTTGGAAGCTTTTAACGAAAAGAACAAGGAAAAAGCTCAGTTAGTTACCACATTAATGGAGGTACACATATATATTCTTTAACAATTTGGTTGTTTTTGCTAACTTGTACATATTTCTGTATGACTTATATATCTGGTTTACTAATGATCAGCTGCTAACTGAGAGTGAAAGACTGAGGATGACCAAGTTGGAGGAGCTGAGCAAAAATATTTAGCAAAGTGACTTGCTTATAATGTGCTTGTAGATAATAAACATTTTCATTGTAATAAACAAGCATTTGTTGGCTGTAAGATACAGATCAAATCTTGCAGGAGTGCAATGGAGATGTATGTAATCACCAGAGAGTTGAATCAGAATACAACTCAATTTTTATAAAACACGGAAAAAAAATACAGGAGGATCAGTCAAAAGAAAAAAGGGGAAACTCTGTATCCTAACCTTATTTGAGCTTTGTTTTTCAATTCCTAACTTAGGTTTACCTTTGGTGACATTTCCCAACTGTCACCTTTCAATTTTTTGCAGAAAGTATCGTTTACCGTTTATTTTGACGATTCCGTTAGTTTTTTTGCCACGTGTCACTTCACCGTGACGACACGTGGCCGACACATAGGCAAAAAACTAACGGAATCGTCAGTTTTGACGATTTTTGATACCTTATGTAAAAAATTGAAAGGTGACAGTTGGGAAATGTCACCAAAGATAAACCTAGGTTAGGAATTGAAAAACAAAGCTCAAATGGGGTTAGGATATAGGATTACCCCAAGAAAAAATAGAAAGCAGTAGAGACATTCGGAATAGGGGAAAGGCCGCTTCCCAACTATGGTTCACCTTTGTTTCCATCGTCCACACTGCGACTGACCTTCGTTCTCCATTCCTATCGGTGAACTTTTCACGATTCTCAGAAACTAACGGAAATTGTCTGTTTTGACGGCACCGTCAGTATTTTCAGCGCGTGACAGTCACGTGCCTTTCCATTTTTTCGTAAATGGGCAGATTGCCCTTAGGGGAAAAGCCATACCCCAACTATGTTTCACCTTTGATTCCACCATCCTAACTGCGATTTACCTTTGATCTCAATTCTCATCTGCGAACTATTCGCTATTCTTCAAAACTATCAACCATCAACATCACGCCATACCCATCTCTCATGCTCATCTCTCGTGACCTTCTTCCCATACCCATCATCTTCTTCTTCCATACTCATCCATGGTGAGCATCCATGATGAAGCTCGGGCTAGATTTAAAAAAAAAATCCCCCCTTTCTTTTCATGAAAAAAACACATGCTTAAAAAAAGCCTCACACGAATTGCAGACCTGAGAAGTTCATCCCTCTGTGGGCGTGAACCAAATAAGGAGATTTGGGGATTTTATTGGATGTGGTTTCAAAGTTCGTCTTCTTGGATTTGGCTCTGCAGAGTACATAATCTCGAACTCACTGATGCTCTTCGTCTCCGATGGAGCTTCGGTTCTGCAAATTTGTGATGATGAACATAGAACCACCATCGTACTCTATTTGTGTCCATATTTGGATTTGAAAAAAAAAGTATCAAAATGATAAATAAAAAAAACAAAAAAGAAGAACATTTGGGTCTGTGTTCATCGGTTGGAGATTTGGGGAAGAAGAAGAAAATGTCAAAAATATTTCAATTTTGGTTAAAAATATATATATTTTTTTATAATTAAAATATGATTATTATATATAAAAATATTTAAAAATCAGATTTGTTAATATCAGATTATAAATAAATTTAAAAAGTTTATTTATAGATAAATTAAAAAAAATATTTATTAATTTGATTTAAAACAAATCTATTTCAAGTTTGAGGGCAAATTCGTCTTTTTCCAAGCAAAACTAACGGTGTCATCCAAAATAACAGATTTTGATAGTTTTGAAGAATCGCGAACAGTTCGCAAGTTGGAATGGGGAACGAAGGTCAGTCGCAGTGTGGACGATGGAAACAAAAGTGAACCATAGTTCGGATACAACCTTTCTCCTTCGGAATATATATATAAGGTCCTCGTGAAAATTCCTCTTGCTCATAGGAATCTGAAATTTTTGAATGGTTTTTTCTGCACATAAAGGTTATGGATTGAGGAATTATGAATTCGGTGAATTGAAATTTACTTGATTGTTGTCCCAATTGTTACATTTATTTTAGAGTTATATAGAAATTGGATGAATTAGAAACTTTAATAAAGTGGGATTTATGTTGGGCAAAGTTGGGGATATTTGATGAACCGGATGGAGGAATTAGTTTGATGAAACTTATTAAATTGAAAATGGGGTTTAGAAAATTGATTAAATTGTGACAATTTTTTTTGGATTGGGTTTGTGATAATTTGTGGATTATTGCGTTATTTTATTGGTGTGTGTAATTGTAAGATGTCGCAGGACAAATATGTTTTTTTGGCTAGTTTGGACAATGTGCGGGATCGCACTACCCCTAGTTCCCCGGGCTCATGCACTGCTTGGTCAAAGTTACGACCTCTACACATTAGCCTTGATGAGGCCGCATCGTTGCGACTCTGTTCTAACCCATAGGTATGGAACGTTCGACCCTATAACAATGTATCCAAGGATTAGAAGAAAGAGACAGACTCCTGCTGTTGGAACGATATCAAAGAGCTTCAACACATCTCCTCACTCGACCTGACATTTGTGGGGATAAACTAGGGGATGTTGTGGATTGCACAAAATGTCAAGGAGAACTCCTTGAGATGGGGGGATAAAGACTTCGGACTTGTACGGAACATAATAGGGAGGAGTGTGCATCCCCATACACACTCTGTTGTATTGAGGGCCACTCATTTTCCATGATGAGGGTGTTTCACAAACCTCGCCTCCTCCTGCTCCAGGGTAGCTTACGCCTTGGTCGGTGTAGGATAATCCAAACTTCTCATTTTCGGGGCTTGCACGTGGCTAACACCTTCTCGTTCTTGAGTCTAAACTTGGTAGCCCCTCTCCGTGTCTGATGGGTGGTAGGGGCCTCAGCGGGGATGATAAGGACAGTCTCCTTGTCCTTGGCATTGCTAAGTAGGCCAGCTTCTTGTTTTGGGATGAGTCGGGTTGCCCTTCCTATCATCGGTCACCCCTCGATCATCGGGGAAAACGAGAATGGATTAGGGGAGCATGGTCCACTCATCCTATTCCATGTGTGTGTTGTTATCTTAGGCGGGAGGTTATGCATCACCATTAGGGGTGGTAAAGATAAGGGGACAAAACCTGGAGGGACAATCGACTGTGGTGTCATGAGGGTTGGCGGTGTTAGTCTTAGTGCCCGTAGTTCAATCCTAAATGTCCAAATGTATATATCATCGTTAGCAATAAAATTAAAACGGCTTTATATTACTTATGTGTTGGAGTAATATATCGATGTGTGCTCTGATCTATGCCCACCATGCGAATAGAACCATAGATCGAGATAGATCACACTCGATGGGTCCCTAGTCAACAAAGCTCCACTAGAAGCGACTAGTATGAAAGATGGCTCTTTATGGCTTACGTTCTGTTAATCATTGGAATGGGATTCCGGAGTCTGATCATAGATATCATGTGGGACATGATATTGGACGACCCGCCCTGAATATGTGCCATAGATTAAGTCATGAACATATTTAGTGTTGTAGCTTGTCATGTATTCTTAGACCAGGGAGTCTTTGTGATCGCTATGTAGTCAACAACTGAGTTTGACATGAGCCTAACGTTGTCCGTAACAGGGCTTCCATAACGGCCAGGATTGGCTTGGGGACGGGCTACATGAGTGACACGAAAGACGGCTAAGGGATTTATCCCTCATACTAAGGTATGGGAAAGATATCGGTTCTCGGCCACTTGATCGAGAGTGACTGGAAGAATAGCACGGCCATGCACATGATACTGGGTATCATATCTTCAGTCATCTCACATATCAAGGAACGGTGATTGAGAATAATAAGAATGACGGCTCTATGCCTTATCTCAATCAGGATATCGGAGATAAAAGGATAATGACAGGGACGACAGAAAGGTTAGAATCGACAGGGTCGATTCGTTATGTAGTGTCAGGCAATACTAAAGTCTCGTTAGTTGCCACTTAAATAAGATCAAGTAAAATGGGATTTTACGTTGATCTATTGACATGCATAAACCTAAGGGTCACACCGGAGGATGAAACTCATTGACACATTTATGGAGAATGGCCAAAAGGGAGTTGTCTCGGGACATGACCAAAAATGGGTTTTGGGTCATGTGCCCGTACGTGAATAGGACTTTACGGATCGAGACAAGGCTTGGAGTCTTGGGATTGATCGCGTCGGATAATGTTGGACATTTCCGGTATGGAAGGCATGGAGGCGATGAGCGAATCACGGGACCTCGTTCGAAATGGCCACGGGCCATGTTCCAAGAGGCCCATGAAAGGCCCATGCAACCAAGGCCCATAGAACTAATTAATCAAGTCTTGATTAATTAGTACTAAGTAAGCAAGACAGGGATTAAGGTGTTGGTGATTCACCACCTAACCCAATCTTGTCTTGCCATACTTTATCCTATTTACACCTTACTTGACACCATACTTGTCCCATGCCTTTAGTTGGACAAGTATGGGTTTTGTTATGTTTAATTCATCTTTTTTTCAACATAACAAACACAAGACAAGAATAGGAAACACATTTTTCTCTCCCTCTTCCATGGCCATTTCGGGTTTGGCTAGTTTCCACCTCCATGTTTGTGTTCTTGAGTCCTCAAAGAGAAGAACTACGTGGCTTTGATTCCCATGTGGATACGTAGGCGTCTTGGAGACTCAAGCCAATCATTCGTTAACCGGTGTTCTTGTTTTGGTAAGAACTAGTGCTGAATTTTTCTCTTGTGAATCCATTCTTTGTTAGTTGTTTCATGGTTTTAATCGTCTCTTGGTTTTCATTGATTTTCCGCAGCGAGTTGGTTCATCTCCAACCCTACCTCGAGACCCAACAGGCGGGATATGTGTCACGCCCCAAATCCGGTTTTGACCGGACTCGAGACGTGAACTAAAGACGATGAATAAAAATATAAAAGAAAAGATTTAATAATGTAAACTCCGTAATTGTAATGTACATAAAACCTAAGTCAAGAGTCAATAGCTCTGAAATTAACCGGAAATAAAGTCAAAATAAACCAATACGTCTCTAGGATAAATACTGATTCCCAAGGAGCTCCCGAGTCTTGAGATCACCTCTAGAACTACTCAATACGGAAACATGTACAAACAGTAACAAGAAGAGGGGTGGGTGAGCTTACGCTCAGTAGGAAAAAACAGTAAAGTAAAATAAACCCCGTTTAAGTGTAAAAACAATTTGAACAAGTAATCGGCGTTTACAATTAGAACGATTAATCGAAAGGTGCCGTAAATAAAGTCCAATAGAAGTTCCAGTGCTTTAAAGAAGGTAACACTAAGGGAAAACAACGGACAATAACGAAAGTAATACTTTAGAGAAAATAATACTCAAGGATATCAATGGAAAGAGAGCAAACTTATTAAAGGAATTAATTAAAGAGGTACATGATACTGAAATGTTTAATATTAAATTACAAGATTCTGATCCTTCTCTGATCCGTACACTGACTAGTACATCATATCAGAATGTCCTCGATCCGGAGGGAAACACTATCATCGGGATTTCCGGAAAAGTTCCCTAGGAACGCACGTTCTCGGAAGTCCCTGAAAATGTCCTCAAAGGACCATAGATCATCGGGATAAAGTAAGTCTCTCCGGAACAAGTAGC
This sequence comes from Erodium maritimum, assembly GCA_963921825.1. NCBI lineage: Eukaryota > Viridiplantae > Streptophyta > Magnoliopsida > Geraniales > Geraniaceae > Erodium > Erodium maritimum. Next base: position 118,002,637 of record OY997588.1, read on the forward strand.
ATCGAAATGAGACAATAAAGTACCAAGCCGAAACATCCTTCGGCCTTGGTCTTCCCGGAACACGTAGCATCGGGGTGGAACTAGTCTTTCTGGAACACGTAGCATCGGATAAGACAATACAGTACCGTGCCGGAACATCCCTCGGCCTCGGTCTTCCCGAAAAACGTAGCATCGGGGTGGAACCAATCTTTCCAGAACACGTAGCATCGGATAAGAAAATAATGTAAACGTACCGGACCGGATTACCCCTCGGTCGGTTATCAGTCCAGAAACACCCTCAGCAAGTAAACAACAAAGGCACGCAAATTCTCGACAAGGCATAACACAACAAACTCATACGATCAACCAAGCTTACCGGCATAACTCACCAACCACGTATCATCGGTCTATCACTCACCCAATCATATCTTTAGGCACAACCAATTCACATTCAAACAAACATTCAACCAATCACATCGCATTCATTTCATTCATTCATATTATAATCAACTTAAATTTATCTAGTTTAGTATGACTCTTAAATTAACCTAAAGACGGAGCAAGCATCAATCTTAAAATGAACAAACATCGGTAAATATAATCAACAAGAAATCCTAAGGCTCGACATGGCCATTCTACCAGCACAGTATACCAACACCTACGGCACAACATGGCTCGTAGGTCGTTCGCATGTTATAAGACTACTCTAGTCAATACCGTCCTATATGCATACTAGTTATTTATCCGGTTATTATGTTTCCCTATAGGCATACTATTAGCAGTTCTTAATTTAGGAGTAGAGTTTATGGCTTTTCCCTACCTCAAGACGATAACAACAGCTGCGTCTCCTCGCTGCTGACGTCCTGGCCTAACTCCAGTCTTCTCAGGCGAAGTCCGCGAAGTGCAAGTCTGGGTTTTAACAGTTAAAGTCCAAAATCAGTCCAGGTCCAGAAAGATCAGCCCTTTAAATTAACAGATCGTCTTTTAATTAAACTGATAGGTCCAAGAATTATTTGATTTTAGTCCAAATCGTAATTAAATTAAATAAATTAATTTATTCTTTCTGTCCGACCCGAGTCCGACCCGAACCCGGCCAAAATCGGGAAACCGGATCCGAAACCGACCCAGATCCGAGTCCAGACCCGGACCGACCCGTGCCCGACCCAGACCCGGATCCAAACCCGAGTCCAGACTCGACCCCAAATTCAATCTAGGCCGAGGCCCGAACCAGATCCAGGCCCGAGCCTAGTACTCGGTCTCGTCCTGTCTGAGATGGGAACGGAGGACGGGGGTAGGGTTCCGGCGAACTCCGGCGACGGCGGCGTCAGGTAAAAGACGGGTTTTTTTTACGGTGTCAAGCGCGTCAGGGGACTCGGTGACGACAGGAAAGGGTTGCTGGTGCGAGTTCCACGGTCCTCCGTTCAGATCTGGTGGCGTGAGCAGCTCACCGACGTGGAAATCTCAGATCTGAAACCTGAGAGTTCCGGCGAGCTTCTCCACCCCCAAATCTCGGCTAAGACGACCTCGCACCAGCTCGAATCTCAGGAGGGAGTGACAGGAGAGGCGAAACGAGGTCGGGGAGGCTCACCGTCACGGGTTAGGTCCGTTAAAGGCGCGGTGAGGCTTGATTTCACGGCGGCGAGGCTCGAATCGAAGAAGGAGAAGGGCGAGGGAAACGGGTTTATGGGTTTTGGGGTTTTGTCACGGAGGAAACAGATGAAGGTGAGAAGAGAGGAAGGTGGAAAGAGAGAGGTGGCGTTATAGAGACGGCGGCGAGGTTCTTCGTGCTCTGGTACGCGAAGAGAGAAACGAGAGAGAGAGAGGGTCGGGAGGAAGACGAAGGCTCGGGAAGCGTGCAGCGAAAATGAGGAAGAAGAAGTGTCGTTTAGGGTTTTGTGAGTCGCGCGCGAGTTTGGGCCGGTTGGGCCTGCGCGCTGAAGCGTGGGCTCGGTCTGTTAGTCTTAGTGCTCGTAGTTCAATCCTAAATGTCTAAATGTATATATCATCGTTATCAATAAATTTAAAGCGACTTTATATTACTTATGTGTTGGAGTAATATATCGATGTGTGCTCTGATCTATGCTCACAATGTGAATAGAACCATAGATCGAGATAGATCACACTCGATGGGTCCCTAGGCAACAAAGCTTCACTAGAAGCGACTAGTATGAAAGATGGCTCTTTATGGCTTACGTTCTATTAGTCATTGGAATGGGATTCCGGAGTCTGATCATAGATATCATGTGGTACATGATATTGGACGACCCGACATGAATATGTGCCATATATTAAGTCATGAACATATTCATTGTCGTAGCTTGTCATGTATCCTTAGACCAAGGAGTCTTTGTGATCGCTATGTAGTCAACAACTAAGTTTGACATGAGCCTAACGTTGTCTGTAACAGGGCTTCCATAACGGCCAAGATTGGCTTGGGGATGGGCTACATGAGTGACACAAAAGACGGCTAAGGGATTTATCCCTCATACTCAGGTATGAGAAAGATATCGGTTCTCGGCTGCTTGATCGAGAGTGACTGAAAGAATAGCATGTTCATGCACATGATAATGGGTATCATATATTCAGTCATCTCACATATCAAGGAACAGTGATTGAGAATAATAAGGATGACGACTCTATGCCTTATCTCAATCAGGATATCGGAGATAAAAGGATAATGACAGGGACGACGGAAAGGTTAGAATCGACAGGGTCGATTCGTTATGCAGTGTCAGGCAATACTAAAGTCTCGTTAGTTGACACTTAAATAGGATCAAGTAAAATGGGATTTTACGTTGATTTATTGACATGCATAAACCTAAGGGTCACACCGGAGGATGAAACTCATTGACACATTTATGGAGAATAGCCAAAAGGGAATTGTCTCGGGACATGACCAAAACTGGGTTTTGGTTCATGTGCCCGTAAGTGAATAGGACTTAACGGATCGAGACAAGGCTTGGAGTCTTGGGATTGATCGCGTCGGATAATGTTGGACATTTCTGGTATTGAAGGCTTGGAGGCGATGAGCGAATCACGGGACTTCGTTGGAAATGGCCACGGGCCATGTTCCAAGAGGCCCATGCAACCAAGGCCCATGGAACTAATTAATCAAGTCTTGATTAATTAGTACTAAGTAAGCAAGACAAGTATTAAGGTGTTGGTGATTCACCACCTAACCCAATCTTGTCTTGTCATACTTTGTCCTATTTACACCTTACTTGACATCATACTTGTCACATGCCTTTAGTTGGACACGTATGAGTTTTTTTATGTTTAAGTCATCTTTTTTCAGCATAACAAACACAAGACAAGAATAGGAAACACAACTTCTCTCCCCCTTCCCTTGCAATTTCCGGTTTGGCAAGCTCCCACCTCCATTTTTGTGTTCTTGAGTCCTCAAAGAGAAGAATTACGTGGCTTTGATTCCCATGTGGATATGTAGGCGTCTTGGAGACTCAAGCCAATCATTCGTTAACCGGTGTTCTTGTTTTGGTAAGAGATAGTGCTGAATTTTTCTCTTGTGAATCCATTCTTTGTTAGTTGTTTCATGGTTTTAATCGTCTCTTGGTTTTCATTGATTTTCCGCTGCGAGGTTGTTCATCTCCAACCCTACCTCGAGACCCAACAGTGGTATCAGAGTCGTGCTACCTTCGGGATTCACAAGACGGTGTTCAAAGTTTCGGTTTTGCTTGAAAGTTTCGTTTTTGGCATATTGTTTTCCTAAATTATTTGATAACACGTTTTAAATTCTTGTTTATGGATTTAATGCGTGTAAAATGAATTTTTGAAAATTATTTCAAATATGGAAATTTTGGAAATTTTTTGATTTTTCGGGTCTCGGGAGCGGGACTCTCGGGGAGCCGAAACCGGGACCGAACGGGGCTCCGTTGGACGGAGTTAGGCCAAGCATAACCATCGGATGGTTGATATGCCAAGGCTAAACCGTTTTGTTAGTTATGACGAGTTTGGAACCGTCGTGACGAACTCGAAGATCAAATGTTCAAAAGTTTCATTTTTGAACGGTTTCGATAAACCGAGCATCAAAATATTTTGAAACTTGGCTATTAATTCATCTCCAACCCTACCTCGAGACCCAACACGGTCTGCTCCGGTCCAAGGCGTGGGTCTGGCCTGACCCAGCCCAACCCCAAACCTTTTCTTCTTCTTTTTCTTTTTCTTTTTGCTTCTTTCTCTACTTTTTTTTGAAATCGATCTAATAATGGACTCGTTCCCCAACTCAATGACATTCCCAACGATAAATTATCGAAATAAAAACTCAGGTCTTTACAATATGGATGCTTTGTGCCCTTCATCCCTGTAGAGACTTATGGTTGGTCAGGATAAGATCTGACCAATCCCTCCTGATTACTTCCTTAATATGAGGAATTTTTTTAGAGCCATAAGGGAGAGGTTGTACTTTGGCTTGCCCGTAGGTTGGTTCGGGTCCCTACAACGACAATAGTTCTCCTGGTGGAAAATGCTCCCACAATTGAAGCAGAAGAAAGGGAGGCGGGAGTATTGGAGTCTAACAAAGATCAACGTCTTTTGGTTGGGTTTGGTTACCCAAGCCTTGCACCGAAGAGGTAATTCTAAGTCTTTCCAGAACCGGACCCGAAGAATGCCTCCAGACCTCATTCCCAAGTTATCCGTCAGGACGTCCAGGCAGCCACCTAATGATTCCCCAATCTACCACCCTTCCCGCGTGATGTTATCCCATAGGAGGTCGGAGATCAGTGCCCAGAGCTAAATGTGCGAGAACGAGAGGGTGCCCGGGTTAATCCCTAAGTTTGAGTCTTCGAGGATCAGTGGTGCGTTCTTGTAAGACCAAGGTTCATCCCGCCGGATACGATCCTTCTCTCTCTGGGATGTGAAGTAGAATCCCGAAATCCCCCACCCCAAGTCCTTGATAACTGGTCCATCGTGGTGCCAGACTATGTTCGTAACCCCTTCCACAATCTTCTGGTCATACTTGTATGTGGAAAAGATTCATTCTGCCAGACCGAACTGTGTGTTTGCTCTGATGTTCCCAGCTTTGGGGTTCTATAGGATGATGTTTTCATCCTCCTTGTCCATTTGGAGGCTATCAAAGCTTTCTTGGAGTGCCATGAGTGCCTCCACTAGTGATCAATCCTGAACACGAGGGTCAGATATAGCTCCCGGTGTACGATTGGGGTAGTTCGTCACACGTGCAGGTTCAAACGTGGTTTGATCACACCGGTCATTTCCATCTTGGACATCACGTGCGGTTTGGTACGACAAGGGGATGATTTTGGTTGCCTCTAGTGTGACTCCTGAAAGAGGTACCATCGGGAGTAAGGACGTGTCCGATGACGTAATCGATCCATGTGACTCAAAGGGAAACCTGGGAAAAAGTGCACGCGCCGTAGAGCTCAGGCGAGTGCTGGTCGTGGGGGTCAGGGAGGTCATGACTGATGGTAGTAGTACGCGACCGACGATTATTGTTGATGCGACATGAATTGTTCTATCTGGTCCGTGATCACGAAGGGAGGTCGAAAGCGGGAGGGGTATCAGCACCCATAGTTTGGCCTTTTTCTAGTACCAGAGCGGCTTGATTTGCTCTAGACTCGGTGCCGAAAGCATATAATCGGGTTTGCCGACCGCTATGGGGGCGTGGGTTCCAATATGATGAGTTGTAGAGGGGCATACTTGATCACTTATTGGCGATATCGGGTAAGCGGATTGACGTGATGGTGTGATCTCCATTAAGTAGAGGTAAGGCAGCGCGTTCGTTAGTGATCAACGATAGTGAAGAGAGTAGGAGGCGTACGACGGCGACAGTATCGAGAGGCACAGAGATACCAACAGTGATGAGAGGAGTAGAACTTTAGAGGCACAATTTTTTATATCAATTTCTTACTAGATACTTAAATCTCTTACTATCAAATGCAAGATTATGAACAAAACGACAAAATGTGAAAATTAAAAGGGAATGTTCCAATCCAATAACAGAATAAACCAGATTGACATTATTAAAAGACCACTTGTGAAATCCAGTACTTAAGAACAAAGGTTACAAATTACTTCCTCTAGCTGTCTTCTCTCCATCTTTCTTTTTTTTCTTCCTCTGCCTCTTCCTTTCTTTCTCTCCCACTTTTTGTCTTTTTTCCTCTCCCTCTACCTGCACTTCAATTGGGTTGTTATTAAAGAATACCGTGACACTCTTATGGAATAATTAAATCTAACATAAATAATTGGAGAGACTTGATGGACTTAATCACTTAAAAGGGAGGCTGAGTACATTACTCCTAGACAATCTAAATAAGCAAATTAATTTCAAAAGGCAGAGTTAACTTAAGTTGTAAGATCCTACTCTATCATGCAAGAAACGAGAATCAGCATATATGGAAAGCAAGATAATACTCTGTTACTTACCCAAGTTACGAAATATAATGATCTGATTTTGTATATGGAATCAATACCCTCGAGCTCGAAATCCATTCCCTGTGACTCGATTGCCCCCGCTACCATAGGCACCTGGAGTTTTTGAACTGTAAGATAGTGAGATGGATCATCGCCCTCGGGGTTTGGCCGGGAATTCGTAACCTGCCCGAGCAATAAACAAACTAGCACCCATTAAGCCAATTTCGCTTTGTTGCAGCCACTCTACTTTTTCCGGCCAGCAACTTCAACTTCTTCCACCTGACAACTTAAGGGACTTGGAAAGTAGCACACTGTATTTTCGGGGCAGCAGTAACAAGGGTACTTAAATGCATAATACACATCGTTGAAACACACAATGCTCCACCGGTGGGTGCGAAGGTCCAGCCTGAACACACCATTATAAGCATCACCACTTACCCATATAACGATGCAAGTCTCATTTTCAACTAGATGAGATTTGATCTCCAAGCAGCAGGAAAAAACGTAAATCTTTCTTTTAACGACGATGACAATAGGATACTGCTTCTCAGCATTTAAGTGAGGGTTAGGGAACTGAGAAATGTTGTTAAGATCAATCTTGTAGGTAATTAGGTTCGGAACATATGTTGGGGTGGGCAAGACAGTAGACCCCCCTATCATGTAGAGGCTGGAACCTATCACACAAAAAACACAATCAAAAGGCAAAGGTTTGACATCAATAGTGAAACATACACTAGGGATGAGTTCGCAGCTTCTGGTAAATGCGGTGACTTGGTATCCATATACAAGGAACATGATGTCCTGTCAATCCCAAAATAAATAAATAGTAATGATTTAAGTTTCCAGTTCTAAAAGCAAAATCAATAAATAGATACCTCATGTGAAGATGAAGCCACCATGATAGATGAACCCGATTGGACCTCCATGCCAATATCAAACAAACAAAAAACCTAGATCAGATGATCAAAGACAAGGCAGGGTTGATGGGTTCTTATGCGCTAAATAGATGATCAAAGACAAACAGAGAACAAGGGTTGAGGAGAAGAGGTTATACCTTATAGTGTGAGGTGAGGAGAACGCCGGCGAGACCGAGTTCGGATGACCTTTGATCTTGATGAGTACTTCTCAAGCCTATCAAATGGAGAGAGGCACGGTGGATTATAGATCGTTTGATCAGTTGAAATGGCTGGACTAGATTAAAATAACTAACAACCGTAATTATTATAAACGTTATTTTCTTTTTAGTAATTTTACTTCATAGAAGGGCTTTATAGTAATTCTCTACTATCATTTGCTAACCCTAAATACCTCATTCAACTCACAACTAAAGTTGACAAACAAAACTCTCTCCTTCCTCACCAACCATGCTCGACGCGGTGATCCTCAACCCAGAGAAGAAAGGACCATCAGTCGTGATGCTCGCCATCGTTTAATCGGCCCTACGTGCATCCACTCCTTCGTCGCGACGGGAAGAAGAAAATGTTGAATTGAATCGTACCAGTCTTTACTGGGGATTATTACTCATTTTTGTACTTGCTGTTTTATTTTCCAATTATTTTTTCAGTTAATCAATTAAGATAAAGAATACTAGAATCCAAAATTCCGAAGCCTAATAGGAATTAATTCTCTTATCCCATTAGGAAGGATTTCATCCCATAATAGGATTATCTTTGACCGTTTCTGTCTCTAGTATGACCATTTGACGAAATATGGAGGAAGGTCGTATAAATGACCGATACGACTGGAAGGATTCCTCTTTGGATAATAGGTATTGTAGCTGGTATTCCTGTGATCGGTTTAATAGGCATTTTCTTTTATGGTTCATATTCCGGGTTGGGTTCATCCTTGTAGTAATCGGATGAACTGAGTTGTTTGTAGACATGAAAGTGTAAGAACTTACTGGACCTATCCCTTCTTTCTTTGTCTGATTCGAGGCAGAGGGTCCTAACGAGTTGTTAATAATCATAATGAGAAATCTTTTCATTTTTGCAAAACAAAGGATCACCCTTTCCGATGGTTCAAAAAGCCCCAATGCTACCGCACCTCCTCGTGGAAGAAGATTCGCCGTGTTGACCGAGATCTGCCGAGCGAGCTTCAGATATACCGTTATGGTCACGCCTCAGCTACAATATGAGAGACTGTCGTGACCCGAGCTCTAGGCCGTCGGCGGTGGTGCTACTACGTTGTTGCAGACCCCCATGAAGCCGCCGTGAAGATCGAGTTTGGGAGGGTTTGCGTTCTAGATCTGCCTCTCATGCTCAGAACCTCTGCACGACATGGGTTGGGTTCTCGCGGGATGAAAAGGTCGTTGTTGCTGCTCCTGGACGGAAAGCCGAGCCATTTCGCAGGATCCAAGCTTTTTCATCGACCAGCACATTTAGATTTGTTCTCGTCGGAGTGAGAGGAAGAACGGCTGGAGCTCGATGTTGCCTCCGAGAACATACGTCGTTGTTGGATCTGTTCACGGTTGGGTTGCCAGATTGATATGCTGATGTTGTAGATATGTGGCAGATGGTGAGTGTTCATTATATTTGATTCATTTTTTTTTAAAGTCATCTACTACTATTTGTGTGGTTTTATTTAACGAATGGATTTGAGTATTGAATATGATGTACGGTGAAGCTATACTTTTTGGTATCTGTCTGAGATTTTTGTTTATAATATGTATATTCTATACCATATGGTTTATATTTTTGTAACTCATTCCTTAATTTATGTAGATTTTTGTAACTCTGAAATATAGTAGTTAGGTAACTTAGTGTAGTAATCTGTAAAGTCTAATGTACTTTTCTATAAAACAGTATTTAGTAGTCATGTAATTTTGGTGTAGTATTCTATAATGTCTAATGTATTTTTTTGTGAAACAGTACTTTTTGAAACGAGTATATGGGGTATCGTATTACTGTAAAAGGTAAACTATACAGGTTAGGGCATAACTATCCAGGATTCCAGATATTTGTCCCAGTCGACCGTAGTCCACCAGGCACTCATGGATCCGTAAAAAAGCCTGCTTTTGCCCGCAGATCTGAAACTCAAGAGTTCCCCTTACTGACATTTCAAAAATACAGGAAACGACATACATAAACCAACAAAACCAAAGACCTAATCGAACTAAAGACTAGGAAATAAGCAACATTAAAGAAAACTAGAAATAGAGCTCTGATTGCGGCTTTCCCGAGACTCACCAGCACCCGTAGTCCCGGGTCTGTGGGTATAGTCCGTAGACGGACCCTCCCACCCCTGCCGGGTCTTCTCATTTTTCCAAAGGAAGCTGAACCGCCTCCGTCTGTGGATCCTGGACCAGAACGACGACATGAAGTACGCCGTGACCCTTGTGTTGCATTACTCCGGCGCCCCGAGGATGATCCCGTCGCCTAGGGTGATAGCGACGAGCTTCGCCCCGTCGTTGACGCAGGCCAGATGCTCGGAACTTGATCGATCGCGGGGGCTTGATCAACTGCAGGAGTAGGGATGGTCGGGGAGGCTTGATCGGTTGCAGGAACAGGAGCAGCCGGACTCTGTCCTCGATGGTTGCGCAGGGTCGGTAGGACATACGCAGGAGCAAGGACGGGCGTCTCGCCGTGGCTGATTTTGGTCGAGAAGGGGATGTTCAAGACCAGAGAGCTACGGCGCGAGAAAAGGATGGAGGCGGACGGGAAGGTTGCGGAACCTGGAGCAGTCACCCGGTGGCACACATCGACTAGGGAGGTGATCGGCGATGGAGAGAGGTCAACCCTTGAGGGGTACGATGCAAAACCCTAAAGTGTTGATCCATGGAAGCCATGGTTGAGAGAGCTCGAAGCTTTTTAGGGCCGGCTCTCAAGGAGAACGCTTTTTTAGATCTAGAATATCTGTGAAACAATACTTAGTTTTTATGTTCCTTAAGTGCAATAATATGTAGCATCTAATGTAATTTTTTTATAAAACAGCTGTAACTTTAAGTGATGATTTTCAAATAAAGGTACAAAATTAACTGATGCGCAGAGAGAACCCTACCTCTCTCTGCGCCTAGCCCCTTCCCCCACCCCCTCCTCCATGGCAGCCACCATTCTCCACCTTTGAAACCCCTGATCCAAAGCTCTCCACTACCCTCCGGGGTCCAATCGAAGCCCCTGCTCCCAAAGCTCTCCACACAACCTCCATGAGGTTCCACTCTACCGTCGCGATTCTACTGATCGGAGCCGGTTTTATTTTTCTTTGTTTTTGTCTTGTTTTGCAGCCGGTCTACCCCCACAAGTCGCTGCCCATCGTTCAAGCTGCTCCATGGTCTCCCCTTGACTCGCGCTACCGTTCCTGCATCGTCGGACCGGCCCCGCCTTCGAGCCAGTGGCCACCGTGGCCCCCTGCCGTTCATTGGATTACGGGCTTCACGCGCTGTATCCCATCTATAGCGGCATATCGCCCTTGGGTCACCCCTCGCCGGCATGGGTCCGCCCCCTCGGTGGATCTGGGATCCGGGAGGAGGGACGGTCGGCTGGGGCCTATTTCAACGGCATCCGGATTCGGGACTCTCAACCCCGACCAAGCTATTACAGCAGGGAGATCTCGGGAATTTTGCACTAAAGACAAATTCTCCAGTAGGTTTCGCTACTTTAGTTCGAATAATCATGTGGCTCAATAAGTTTAGGCATTTGGTTTATTATTTTTTTGTAACGTTGGATCGAAGAATTCCTAAGTTCGGATCCGCGAATCAAAGCGGACTATTTGTATGGAACCATGTGTGCCCGATGGGCCACGGCCGATCGGGACAAAAGCTGGTATCCGGGACTGTTAGGTCCCAAATTGTAAGCACAATCATATCGTAATACTACTTCTCTCCCGTTTAAAAAAAAGTGTTGATTTCTGTAACCTTTAAGTGTATATTTCTGTAACTCTCTTCCTACATTTCTATAACATTTAATGTATAATTATGGTAATTTTGATTTATGTAGCATTCTTATGAAATATTTGATTTGAAATATTTGATTTGAAATTTGTGTAATATTGTATATAATATTCTGTATTTTGACGGAAATTGAGTACCTATCGAAATTTGAAATTAAATTTTTAATATTAAATTTTTTTAAATATTATTTAAATAAAGTATTAAAAATTAGATTGAGGTAGTAAAAAAAATTCTGCAATAATTTACTAAGAAACATGGATTTACCAAACTACCCTTTTGTTGATTTTTTTCCATTTTAATTGTGGATAATTAAGCATAAAAATCTATGACCATTAGATTTTAAAATTCAATCATTTAGATTTTGGTAACAAATAACAAAATTCACTATATTAACGCTTGAAAGTGCCCTTGTTGGTTAGATTATATATAAAAATAATCATTAAACTTCTGTTTGACGTTTCCTCTTCAACGCACGCACGCAAACAAGCATAGGCTCAGAGGAGACCGGAGATCGCAGATGGCAGGCTGGAGTGGCCACTCGTCGTGCAGTCACCGGTAAACCGTGCGGTGTTCCCACGTCCCGACAAGAACACAACTGCTCGACCCTCGTCAGAGAGTACACAAAGGTTAGGAAAACCTAACTATATCACCCATCTATGAAGGTCAATTTCTTGTTACTATCATATATATATATATATAGGGCACTTTTAAACTTTACCAATATTCATTTTGTTACTTGTTATCAAATTCTAAACTGTTGAATTTTAAAATATAATGGCTGTAGATTTTCAGCCTCAATTATCCATTATCCACTGATAACATAGGAAAATAAACAAAAGGGTAATTTGGTAATTTCATCTATTCTAATTATTTTTGTTGCAGAATTGTTTTTTTACTATCCAAATCTTATTTTTTTTAGAAAAATAAATATTTTTTAAATTTAAATTTTCGATTCTCACAGATTTCGGACATGATGTTACGTAATATTATGTACTCTTTTGCTTTATTGCCCCCAAAGAGTAGATAATTTGAAAAATCAGAAATCCCACATTGCATAAAACAGACATAGTTGTCAACCAAGTTCATTAACATCAACACTCTGCAACTACAGATTAAACGGGCATTATGTTTTTTTTTTGCCTTTCTTTCAAAAGGAAAGCAAGTTCTATGTTGAGAGAATTTTGAAGCAAAATCAAAGACAGGAGAGTACAAAACACGGGCAAGGACTTTTGGAAGCACACACAGCTCTATTCATAAACAGATGCAGAAAATCATGAAGAACCAGCTCAGCAGCAACAGCAACACCAACACCAACCGTAGACTATCCACAGAAGAGGTTAAAGATGAGGATTTCTCAAGACTGGCCATCTCTACATTCCAAGCTAAAGAAGAGGAGATTGAGAGGAAGAAGATGGACGTCAAAGAGAAAGTCAAGCTCCAATTGGCTCGTGCTGAAGAGGAAACAAGGCGCCTCGCTCAATTCTGGCAAGTAAGTTCAACAAATAACATCTTCAGCATCTCATTATAATCTGCCAAGTAAATTGAAACAAGAAATATACAAGAGGCATCATGAAACTATATGCAGAGGAACACAAAAGCTTCAGCCAGTATCTTGAAGGTTTATCAATTAAAATTTGTATTAAACGTTTATTTTACATTGCAATAATAGGAACTAGAAGTGTTGGGAGATCCAATGAGGAAAGAAGTTGCAATTATTTGCAAGAAGATTGACATGGCCAGCCGTGACCTCAAGCCTCTAGGTCAAAGCTGCCAGAAGAAGGTGCACTTTACTTGTATCATTAATATTCATAACTACGATATTTCAGAATAGAACGTAACGAACAAGAAAATGAACAAATATTCAAAATCTGACTGGCAACAGGAACGAGAATACAAAGAAGCCTTGGAAGCTTTTAATGAAAAGAAAAAGGAAAAAGCTCAGCAGGATACCACATTTGTTATTTCACAATTTGGTCTTCACCTTCCTAGTCTCAGAATATTTCTTTTCCATTTCGTTTTTTTCCACAAAGAAGTCTACTTCATTTTCCTAACTTGTACATTTTTCTCTATCACCTATCTGGTTTACTAATCAGCTGCTAACTGAGAGTGAAAGACTGAGGATGACCAAAGTTGGAGGAGCTGAGCAAAAATATCTAGTGCGGATGGGCCAGTGATTTGCTTATGTGCTTGTAGATGATAAACATTTTCACTGTAATGTGTGTTTAAAAGGGAAACACACGACCATCTATACTTATTTCTTCCAACAAACGAGCATTTGTGTATATACACACTTATGGCAGTAAGATACAGATCAAGTGGAGGCATTGAAAATATATGCAATCACCAGAAAGTTGAATCAGAATACAATTCAACTTTTACATGGGAACAGAAAAAAACAAAACTCACTAGATAAGTTTCTGGCTGATATTGGTACGAACAAGGGCCCTTCCTTTAATCATGTATGAGCTGCTTGTACTCAGCCATAAGCTTTGGGATATCATCTATGCGCAACTGAAAATAATCAATGATGTCACTAGTCAATCAGGAGCCCAAGATAAGATTGATATATGTTTGGGGACCCCAGTTTAAGTCTGAACTATGAACCAAGAAGTATTTCAGATCCTAAGTATTTTTTTAATTAGTACTTGTTGAATTGGTTTAAGGGAAAATTACACGTTACCCTACCTAACGTTACACCTTTTTCACTTTACCCTACCTAACTAAATTTTTTTTGTTTACAGTACCCTGGGATTTTTTTTCACTGTACTCTTTTCAGTTACTTTTTTAACGGAAATTGATCATAGTTAGGTAGGGCAAGTGAAAAATAAAACATCTCAGGGTATCGTAAACGAAATATTATTTAGTTAGGTAGGGTAAAGTAAAAAAAAACTCGGGATGGCAAACGAAATTTTTTTAGTTACGCAGGGTAATCAGAAAAAGGTGTAAAGTTAGGTAGGGTAAAGTGTAATTTTCCCTTGGTTTAATTAAACATGCATGAAATATGAGAATCGTAGAAATTTAGACTAACTCCACCTAAAAAGAAGAAAAAAAGCTGGAGTACCATAGATGCATGATTTGTGGTTTTATACCTGAGAAGCATTTTGAATGTGATAAAATTGATAAGCTTCTTGTCTAGTATATGGTATATCAGATGCACCATTTGAGCTGCAACAGACACAACCACATGCATGGATAACCAAAAGTTAGGGAAATTCTACATCAAGAAGCAGCCTCTTGGCGCTAGCAACTTTTCATCAGGTAGTGACTAATGATTAAGAAAAGTGATGTCTTTTTCATTCAATCTTACGTGTGATGACGTGTAATCAAGCGTTGGTAGTCACGAAGCAAGGGTCCAAGCTCCTTGAGTGGTATTGTCTTGGGATCTGTCTTCTTCCAGTGGCCACGCAGAGCCTGTGCTGCCTATTTTCAACCATACAGCATACTATTTCAGTTGAAAAAAAACAGGAAACATAATACACAATAATTCATAAGAATCATCTGCACTTTTTGAAACCTGTCCATTGCTGGAAACCTTTTCACCAGTCAACCTCAACGCTAATCCAAGGAATTCTTTGTCTTCTAACTCATCTACAACTTTACGCCCAGAAGTAGAAAGCAAAACTGAGAAGTCTAATCTTTTTTGTAATTCTGAGACAGCAGTTTCTTGATTTTGGCCTCCCTATGAAAGACAGGAGGATCACTCAAAAGAAAAAAAATACAAAGCAGTACAGACAGACATTCAGAATATAAGGTCCTCCTGATGATGATTCCAGATTAGATCAATTTTTGTTTCCATGTCAAGACAAGCAATCAAAAAGATATACTATTTTATAATCACGTTTTAAAAATCAAGTACCTGTTAAAACAGAGTTGATTAAGATGTTGACTTTATTTTTATGTTCAAATTAATGAAATAAATCTCGTAACCATGTTGGTTTCCACCAATTCATGTTTTCCCAAGGTTTTTTGTTCTTGCTAATGCGGATACTCTATTCAAGAACTTCAAAGATAATTGCATGGATTTATATTCATACCTTGGGCACAGATTGGGTGTTATCATCACCCATTCGCCCATTCTTATTTTCAGGAAGTACTGGAGAAGATGTAATATTTCTGTTCGCAATAGGATCCCCTGCATCATAAGTAAAAATGGAATAGCAAGTCAACAGATTATGCAAATTCTTCTGTCCCAACTTGCTTGTAGGAATCTGAAAATTTTAAACTGATTACTCTGCTTGGACATAGGTTAGGATTTTGGATAAGTCAGTGTATCACATATGGATCTATTTCTATTTTTTGTTATGTCTTTCACTTATAGTCATATTTTTTCTTCATATCTATAAAGTGGGGGATTTTAACAACTTTTTTGTCTGGATAATCTCATTTTATCATAGGATATGACCCCAGGGCCTGAGCAACATCACTAAAAAGGAAACTATTAGAAAGTCATCAAAATAAGAACGATTCAAACAATATTTCACACATATACACAAGCACAATTTTGACAGAACTGTGGGTAAGATTGCACCAATAATGCATCAAACAACACTCAACAAGTTCACACAACTATGTAGTGTATGAATGGGTTTCTGATATCCACAAAATTTGTTGAGGAAAAATCACGGATGAATGAAAATGCACAATAATCAGGTACATAACAGAAATAACTAAGGGAAAAAGGGTGTTTGAGTAATACCTTCAGGAACCAACCACCATAAATCACCAAAAGTGGATTTGCCATCAAAGCCACCAAATAAGAGATAACGAGATCCAATAAATGTCATAGAATGGTATGCTCGAGCTTGAGGTGGATCATTGCCAGTTGATAAGCGCTTCCATTGTGCAGACACTAAACTCCAAAAATAGCATGAGGAACTTAAAAGGGAATAAAACGTACGAGGAATATTTTGGGGAGTATGTGGAAATTGTATGTATCTTGTTAAAACAATATATTAGAGAATGAAGGCAATTTTTTAACATCAGGAAATTTTCCGTACGTACCCAATTCATTTGGGTAGTTTTTTTAGGAATTCACCCAACAAAGAATGTGGAAACAAACTATTAGAGGGACTATGAAATGCAAGGTTAACTTAAAATGATGGTCAATTCGCACTCCTAATTCTTGTTTCAAGGAGGCATTTACTATTTTTCTTGTTATTGGATTGTAACATTTATGTTTTAAGAATGAACCTATAGTAGCCATGGAGTAAAACATGCAGTCATAAAATTAAAAAAGAAATGGAATCAGACAAATAAGCAAGAAGCACTCACCCCTATCCAAAACAATGCAGTCGTTGTAATATATGTCATAACGACTCAACCACCCACCAGTTCCGTGGCCTCCAAATAACAAGAGCTATAAAAATAAAACGAGCCAAATAAGCTATGAAGCTCCAAACTTGTAGGAGTAAAGCCTAAAAATTTATGAAACAAAGAGATGACAAAAACTGATAACAACTCTACTTGGAAGGAAGAAAGCAGCAGAAAGAACTTTCTTGCACCAGGTTCTTTCAGAACTAACAAATATACCAGATAGGATATATACCCAATCCAACTCAATTCAATGATAAAATATATTCAACAAAACTTTTGTTGACCAACAAATAATCTTTTATTCAATTTATATAAGAAAAAATGGAGCAAAGAGTACGACCATTAGAACCTTTAATGCAGGGGTAATGGGTTTCTATGTTTGTTTTATGTGATTCATATCAAAACCTTTGACGAACCTATACTATTTTTTTGTGTATTCTTCTCCCATTCGAACCTTCAATGCAAGTGTAATAGGTTTCTTATATTTATTTAAATGCATAAGCAATATGTGTGGATGGGAGGCTAGCCTAAGTATATAGAAATGCATCATGGATTCCAAAGAGATTCATTACATTATGCCCTCCGGATGCAACAGTATGACCACAACGGGCAGTTGGAGCCTGACCAGGAAGCTTCAATTGTGTCCATCCAGGTGTTTCATTTTCTTCCTTACCCAAGAAACACGAAAATAAACTCAAGTTAGGAGAAAGAAGGCCATACATTAGGTATACGCACAATTTGCAATGCTTTGGATTTGCAACAAACAATAGAAATGCAGGAGAAAATTTCATGAAAAGCCTTAGCTTAGAGACAAATAAAAAGCTAAAAGACCAAAACGTTCATATACAATATAACAGCATAAGTGTACATGATTCATTTTAAGTATATCTACTCTAGGCCACAAGCTTCGCGAACTTCAGTGATAATGGTGCGATGGAATTGCCCACTGGGGTTGGCCTAGAGGTCAAGTGAGCTCTCTCAGCTCCTTGAGGTGAGAGTTTCGAATCCCAGTGGGTCATCTGCTTAGGAGTCAACCTCTGGTTAACTTAGGCTAGGTTAGGTTAGGATGTCCTGCTTTATTGCTGATAAAAAAAATGGTGCAATGGAATTGCATTAAAACCGCAATACTAGAAGATAAGAACATCTCAATTGAAAATGTCGTATTTGGTCATCAACATTGTCATCAGAACAATTCATGGCATCACTTTCAGGAAAAGGGACTAATTTTATACTATTATCATTCCGGGTCACAGCAGTAACAATGATGGAACACCGAGCCTAGTGATATAGATTATTCATCTTAAGTGATGGAACTTGGCACGAAAAATATTTGCCAGTACACTGTAAACACCTGTTCCGGGCCAAAGACCTTATGAGCTTCCATGAAGAACATCCCCACTCCTGTACCTGGTCCTACTTTGATCTTTTAAAATGTCTACCAAACCTAATACTTGTCCACACACAAGTTCCTTGTGGATACTGTAAATGTCTAACATTCATCCAAAAACAAGTAAAATTTATTGATTTGAAGTTCTTATTATTGGATTATTTGATCAAATGGGGATGCAAGTATATGTCTACCATCAACATTTGTCATCAAACATCATATCAATTATAATAAGATCAAAAGAAGTGCAAGGCAAGGGCATTAGGTAGAAGTTACAATCCAAGTTACATTCAAGAACATGAGGAATATGGTATGTGTTTATATATCTGAATTATTACAGATACGAAGATAAGTTTAGCTGCTGACCTTCTTCAATCAGACCCTTCAGAGCCCATAAATCACTCATGATTGGCCCACCACCACCTATCGACATTAAAATAAATTATGGCAGGCAAGAGTTGCTTAACGCAGATCTACTTTTCATTACACAATAAATCAAGGAAACTCAACTTCAGCCCCACAGAAAAGATTTTTCACATAGCCTGACAAAAAAAAGTGACTCCTATGACATGCTTGTGTATACAATCATACATGATCACCTAAGCAGATGTGATTCAACACCTGAGCTATAAACTTGACGGGGCGTGCATTCTCAAGAATAACTCAATGCAAATAATGTGCATACCCGATATATACATACCAATTTTGCCTCCAGTGACTTACTATATTTTTTAACCAATGATAGTGATAAGAACAAATTTGTATTGCCTCAAGAATAAATAAATAGCCGTACAAGAGCAGAGATCAAACCCATAACTGTGCGAGAAGTTAGGAAAGTATCTCACCTCTACCACCATAAACAAGCAGTCGTTTCTCAACCATAATGGCTGTATGGCCACATCTGGGTGGAGGCACTGATCCTGAAACTGCTAGCTCCATCCACTCCAGTGACACTATTTGAAGCACATTAATCAAAATCACATAAATTAGCTTATTGCATCATCAAAAATCAAGTGGAGGAAATTTCGAAGGCATAGAGTAAGGAAATACTCGTGTCCATGACATACACATCGGACAACCATTTTTTACCATCCCACCCACCAAACCTGCGATCAGTTTTATCTTAATAACACATACTGCATAAAAATCTTTTATCACTGCTTGATAGAGGAAATAGTAAAATGTAATAATACTGACATAACGATCTTTCGGTTTCCTACAGCTGATGCTGCAGCAAAATCTCGAGGTGAAGGTAAGTCACCAAAGCTAGTCAGCTCCGACCATTGCCATATATCTGGAATGGACACAATGTTGATTCATTTTGCACAGGGGAAAGAAAAAAAAAACATCGAGTTATAAACTTTTATAATGCATATTTTACATCACAATTTATTTATAAAAAAGAAACAGAATATTACCTGTATCCAGGACCCAGAAGTCACCCAATCTGGGAATGCAAAGTCAAAGTCAGTCATGTGCATAAGGAGATGGAGAGAAGAACAAATTAAATAGATTTCGACGGGACATGTATGCATGTTACTATTAGATGTATGTACAAACCTTCTGCTACCAGAACGCCCACCAAAGATGAACATATTACAATCAATTACAACAGCAACGTGAAATGCTCTTGGGCTGGGACCCACTTGCCCATCGGACCCACCCCCTGAGCACTCTGGCTGAAACCATAGTTTGTTCTCTGAGGCAACCAAAAGATCAGATAACTTATAAGAAGGGGAAATTTATAAGTTGCCTCCATAAGGATTATTAAGTTATTTTCTTCATCAAACTAACTTCTTTTTCATGCCTTCAAGGTTGGAGAATGAGAAACTGGATGCCCCAACTTAGGAGTAACTTATAAGTTGAGTTAAATTTACCAAAATACTTGTTTAGCACTTTAGAATTATAAGTTAGTTTGACTAACTTATCATTCAATTCAAACACTCCTAATCCCATTCAACAAATGATTATGATTAAAACCGCATAATATACAAATAAAAGGCATGTATTACATTAATACCATACTATGAATGCACTCAATTCTATTCAAGTATAATTTTCAGAATAAGAATTTCATTAAAACCACACGATCAACTCTGGATGGAACCATTCAAGTATTTTTAACCATGGTTATCAAAATCGGCCAATTGCTGATCCAATTCAAGTCGATCCATTCCCTAAACAATGTAAAATAACCCCTAAATCATTTATAGATATGAATCAATGAAGAATTGAGTGAATTGGGTCGATCCACACCTCATGGATAACAAACCATGAGTCAGATGAGTAACAACCCAATTCGAGAAGAATCCACGATTTTTACTCTCTTTTTCTTTCTTTTCAAAGTAATGGTCAAAATCAATACCTTCAGTCAATTTCCACACACAATCCGAGAGGTTAATCTGGCCTAAGTTGAGTCTTGTGCTGAATTTGAATTGATTCACAAATAAACCTTCCAACTAAAGTAGTTACAATTTCTATTACCTAAGCAATCACTTCCCAAAAATCTACTAAATTTTCTGTCTATTGAGTATGGTTGGGAATCTTGATTTTGCCTCATATACACTTGACATATATCATTAACAACAGATGGACCTCAAGGCATCCAAATCACTCAGCAGCAGATGAATTTAAATGTTTAAGCAGAGTGCAATTACATCAAAGTTTACAGTCACGCAGATCATAATACATACACATGTAACAATTGGACTGAAATTCATTTATACCTAAAGCAGAAAAAAAGAAAATTGCTCAACAAAACAGCAAAATTAAGAACACCCAGAAAACCCAAAAGGTGTGTTTCTAAGTTTTCCGGTAACAGGTAAGTATGATCACATTAGACAGCAATGAATCTGACATAATTCAATCTAAAGAAAACCGATTACCTATATCGTATACTACGACGTCGCCGAGGAATTTCTTGTCGACGAGGCCACCAAACACGACGACCTTAGATTTTCCGATATTGACAGCAGTGTGGCCACTGAGATCCGAAAGAGGAATCAACCCAGAAGTCCAGAAGACACCAATAATCATATATGTATGGATAGAGATGAACGTACCTGCGAGGTAGGGGATGATTGCCACCGAAATCGGAGGAAACAGCTTGAACCCAGTAGTGCATTTTTTTCACTCTTAGCTTCGCTTTGCTTCTCGTCTCAATCCAGAGGAGAAGCTCGCTGATACCGAACAAGACTTGGTCAGTTTGATTTTGCACTAAAATTGTTTAAATTTCCTATCATATTGGTGAGAAAATAAATAACTATTGGTTAATTTGGTTTATATCATAACCATCGGTTAAAATGGGCCACATGGTAAAATATTGTTTTCATAAATTTCGGTTTTTGATTAAAAAAATTGTATTTGCGTCCTCGTATTAATCAAAAAAAACTATTCGGTCCACATAAGATGTGTTCCTGGTACATTGTATTTGTCATAAAAATATGATTGTTATATCTGATTTTTTTTTTTTTGAGGATAACCATGCAAATCTATTAAATCATAAGAGAATAGTTTGGTGGGTACTGAAACTGTACACCACCTACATAGGTAAAGACCAAACTGGGTGGGCATGTAATCATACACCACTTACATAATTCAAACCAACTAAGAAACTGAACTGAAACAAAAGCAAAAAAGTCGGCCCTAGTGAAAAGTTGTGGAAGTAGGGGGAGTCTGCGATAGCGTCTGGTGACACCGGTACAAAAATCTTCTTCCAATTGGTACGAGGCGGAGCCAGCCACGTTTAGGGGAACACTGGTGGACCTCCATCTCCCCCGGTATGTCAGCGTGCGTCGTCCTCCCTTGAGTGATACTGGTAGGGCTCCTGAACACGGGATTGCTGACTCCGGACTGGCAGGGGAGAGAAACATCAACTGAAGATGGTGCCGTCTCCATCCATCCGCCGGGAAGGGGCCAAAGTTGACCCACCCCTCCCCGGGCCACCTCGGACTCATTCCTTCAGGCGGGGGTGCTTGAAGCCCCCCGCCGCTACTGCCTGTGATTCCCCATCAGATCCTGCCACGCGATCTAGCCCATCCCCTAGGCCCAGGTTAGGCCCAGTAGGGTTTTCAACAGAGTCTTCTTGCCACGACCCCTTACCCTTGCTTCGCCTCCAAGCAAGAGCCGTCGTCGTCGCATCCGTCTTCGAAGAGATCACCACCACCGGCAACACCGCCGCCAACCGCGGCGCTTGTCCTAGTGTGTCCCCCGCCCTGGTTCGCCCGTCCCCGCCACGGGCCTCCTCTTCCGGCCGCCGAACCGACGAGAACACCAGTCCCGGCTCCAGACCATCTCTCGCCGTCAACGACAACGCCGACGACAGAGATCCATTGTCCCCGGCCTTCCACCCACCATCGGACGATATCGGGATCACGCCCGTCACCGCCGCCAATCCCAACACGATCGTCCGATCAGTACGATCAGGACGATCCACGCCGTCCCCCCGTCCCGGCATCGCGCCTGCGTCCCCGACGCCCGTGCCTGTTTCATCACCGCCCACAAGCATCGCATCCACCTCCGGATCGACCCACAGAGGAGGAGCACCGGAGGTGATGGAGAGACTCGCCGTCGAGATCACCATAGCCTCCAATCTGCCAAGCCCTAGATCTGTTCGCATAAGAGGAAACAGAGAGGCGGCCACATTTGTTATATCTGATTTAAAAAACACAGTACAAATATGGAGTAATATTTAATTGACTGTTTTAATGATTCTCTAAGCATTATGATTAAGACCCCTTTTTTTTCTAATAAACTTGTCTTTATGCCTCGACGACTTGAATTAGATTGGCTCAAAGTTAAAATACAAATCTATGGTTACAATATTCCAACTCTTTCTTCTATAAAGTATGTGTTAATTTTCATCAAACCATGGACGATATGGGTTCGAAAACCAGAGTCCTAATGCTTCCATGGCTGGCTCATGGTCACATGTCACCATTTTTGGAGCTTGCCAAGGCCCTCATCTCCACCAACAAGAGCTTCCATATCTACTTGTGCTCTACACCAGCAACTCTCTCTTCCATCAAACCAAACATCCCCGAGAATATCGAACTCATAGAGCTTCACCTCCCATCTCTGCCCGACCTTCCTCCCCAACTCCACACCACCAAAGGCCTCCCTCCACACCTCATGCTCTCCCTCAAAAAGGCCTTCGAATCCTCCTCGACCCCAAACTTCTCCACCATATTGGACACCCTCAAACCGGACCTCCTCATCCACGACTTTCTCCCGACCTGGGCCTCGGAAATGGCCATGTCCCGCAACGTCCCCGCCGTCAATTTCGTGGTCACCGCGACCGTCTTTGCTTCTTACTTGTTTCATGCCGTCGGGGTACGAGGTAGAGACTTCCCTTTCCCGACCATCCACCTCTACGATCATGAGAACGCCGCGCTGGCCAAGGCTCTTCTCGAGACCTCTGTACGCGACGACCCCACAAGCTTGTACCAGTTTGTTGAGTGCATCAAAGGGGGGTCCTCTGGTATTGTCCTGATCAAGTCTTTCCAAGAGCTTGAAGGAAAGTACATGGATTACCTTTCTATTTTGGCCAACAAGAAGATCGTCCCGGTCGGTCCGCTCATCCAACAACAAGACAACAATAACATTGATGTGGGGAATGGGATCAAGAGATGGCTTGACAACAAGGAACCAAAATCAACAGTGCTGGTTTCTTTTGGGACAGAGTGCTTTCTTGGGAAGCAAGACATGGAGGAGATAGCACATGGGTTGGAGATGAGCAAGGCCAGTTTCATATGGGTTCTCAAGTTCCCAATTGGAGAGGTAGTGAAGCTTGAAGAGAAGCTTCCAAATGGGTTTCTAGAAAAGGTTGGGGAGAGGGGATTTGTTGTGCAAGGGTGGGCTCCTCAGGCAAGAATCTTGGAGCATCCTAGTATTGGTGGGTTTGTGAGCCATTGCGGGTGGAGCTCGGTGATGGAGAGCATCAAGTATGGGGTGCCAATCATAGCCATGCCCATGCATCTGGACCAGCCATGGAATGCGAGGCTGGTTGTGGAGATTGGAGTTGGTGTGGAGGTCATGAGGGACAAGAATGGAAAGATTGAGAGACATGAGGTTGCAGAGGTGATCAAGGAGGTTGTGGTGGAGAAAGCAAAGGTTGGTGTAAGAGAAAGAGCCGAAGAAATGAGGCATGTAATTGGTAAAGGACAAGAGGGAATCGGTAGGGTAGCTCATGAATTGATCCAACTTTGTGGGACTAAATAATTGCTTTTAAGACAGCCTGTTAGATCTCATGTTAAAACCTACCTTAGTGCATACTATTATGAGTCCACTGCAGAGGTGTACTCAATAGACTGTCATTAACATATTTAAATTAAATTATGAGCCTTCCTTTATCTCAATCTTTCCATTTTTTTCTTCATTTCTCTGCCTTCTCTCGTCAAGATCAGCGGTTTGGGGACCTCCCGTTCCGCCTGCGGGGTGTTGTGTCCAGGGTGATCTTCGAGGATCATCGGGCCACCCTGGTCTTCTCTAATCTGGGTCCCCCGTTCTTGCCTCTGTATTGTTCTTCCGGTACCGCTTCTTCCCCATTGCTTCCTCTGTTTCTATGGTTCACACACACACCCACAAAGCAAAGGGTCTCAAGAAGAAAGGAAGAAGACAAGTCCTGTCTCCCTCTTACGATCACACACAACAATACTCTCCTGGTGGACATACAAAGTTACTAGATGGACAGAAAATGTTCTTTGATCGGTCATTCCAGCCTCTGAACTCTGAGTCTGATGCTACCCCCTCATTCCCAGTAGACCGGACTCTTTTGATCACCAAACCTCCCTCACCAATGGCTCAGGATTCCTCGTCCATGGGCTACCCTCCTCCAGGTTTTGAACATCCTCCAAGGACTGGTGGCTCGAATGGCAAGGGTTCTCAGAGGGGTTTACAGTTCTTTACCGCCTTTGTTCTCAATCTACCCCTCAGTTGCAAGGTTGCTCAGCTCCAAACAATCTTTGGCTATTCTCATGGTTACTGCAAAGCTTTGGTAGCTAATACTCTAAACTCCAAAGGAAAAAGATATGGGTTTGTCTATTTCAATTCCTCTCAAGCCCTTGATCTTGCTATTTCACATTTCAATGGAACGACTTTCTGGAATCATAAGCTCTTTGTTACTAAAGCCTGGGTTAGATCTACTGATCAGGATAGGTCTTTCATTGGTTCTCCCATAAAAACCTTTGAAGACTATCTTCACAAAGGTTCCATAGTTTCATCCCAAGCCCTTGTGCTCCAAAGATCACATCTTGCTATCTCACACTTGAATTTACAAGTGGATACTATACAAAGAGAAATATCCTCACAAGGAGTATCAGAAATCATTCTTAAAAGCCTTGGAAATAGAGTCATTTTGGTTCACTGTCCTGATGAAGACTTTGATAAGGAGCTATTTAAAGATGGTGGATCTTGGTTGTTTGATTGGTTAACGTTTATCCCTTGGAAAGCTTCAAACGGCTGGAGGAATTTTTATTTGGGTCGAAATTGTTGGGATACCATTCATGGATGGTGTGAGGAATCCTTCCAGGCAGCTGTAGTAGACTTTGGGCATGTTGTCTATACTCATCCATGTTCTTTAAATGGTGTTTCAGTGGACAAAGCCATTGTGCTGATCAAAACCTTAGTTCTCAAGCCTTTTTCTGAGGAAGTTTTGATAACCTTGGGAGATACCAAGGTTAATGTTCTTGTATCTGTTATACCCTCTTCCTCAGTGCCTGCTATTCAACCCCCCACATCTGCAGATTCTTCCTCCTACTGCAGTTCTTCTGAGGAAGATTCCCCTGCTCTGGATGACTATAGCACTCAAACCTTTAAGGTTGTTACAAATTTGTTGTCTGATAAGACTGGCTTGGATGGTGATCCAGCTTTGGGGAGAGTTCATTCTATTCCTGTTATTCAAGATCATTCAATTCAGTTGGAAGGTTTGGTAGAGCATTCATTACACTTGGAAGATACTTTAGAACATTCTTTACAATCTCCTGCATTAATAGCTCAAGTTGGTCTGTCTGCACTTACTACTCCTTCTTCTCCTGGCCCCCAAGATGATCTCCAAGATCAAATTAACCCCCTTCTCAACCTAGTAGTCAAGGATACCTTGGATTCATTTGTAACCCCTCCTCAACAAATCTCTTCTCCTGGCACAATTTTTTCGCCACAGCTTGGAATTTCTACAGTGCTAGTTTGCAGTGATATTTTTTAGAGGGAAAACTTGAAATTACCTGCTACTGCTGAGGCTAATTTTGAGAGGGAGATTCAAATCAGTACCAGTCCAATTCCAATTGATGCTCAGTTCCATTCTAATCCCCCATCTCCCTTACTGGTGGGGACATTGAGTCTTGACAACATTGAATCACAACCAATTCAGTCCATTGCTGCAAATACTATTCAAACTCTAACTACTCCAGCTAATGACAGTGATATACAAGACCCTCAATTAATGCTGGGATTGCTTCAAGGTAATACTTCATTGGGAAAGACCCTTGATCCACATTTACAGCTGATACATCTCTCTCCTTCTCTGTCATTGGGCCCACAACATCTTGACAATATCCCTAGTGGCCCTATTGCTCAAACAAACATTCCCTCTGTGGAGGTTTTGTTAAACAATCAGATTGCTGAAGTTGCAGACTTCATGTGCCTCAGTGGTGAAAGGACCAAATTCTCTCTTCCTCCTAAAGCAAAAAATAAGAAGAAAAAACCAGCAAAAACAAAAGCCCCTCACTCCTATATTACAAGGTCCAAACTGAAAGATGCAGCCCCTCAGTCCTCTCACTCCAAATCTTTGGATCATCCATGTCTAGAAGAAACCTCTGAAGCTAAAAAAGCATAGAGCTTTGGAAAAAAAATAGGTCTCAAACCTAAAGTTTCTGAAGAAGTCACTCTCAATCATATTCAAGCTTTGGAAGATCAGAACAATCTGAGAGTTGATTTAGAAGGAGGTTCAGAAGATGATTATGAAGATCTTGGTAGGGGTCCTGGTCTAGAGGATGTGCTGAGTAATAAGCACATTCTTCCTTCTACTCATTAATTTAGAATGCTTCTCCTCTCATGGAATGTGAGAGGGATATCCTCTAGACAAAAGAGGAAATGCTTCAGCAAACTGATCCATAAGCAAAATCCATCATTCATTTTGCTTCAAGAAACCAAGTTGGACCTCTTTCCCTCCTTCTTCCCTAGACTATGTGGGTTGAGTATTGGCTGGGAACACTCTTTCATTGATGCCTCCAGCAACTCAGGTGGCATTCTTTCATTTTGGAAGTCAAATGAGTTTAAAGTCTTCAATATAACCCCTCTTGATGGAGCTCTGATCTGGCAAGGTACTTTGGTTGCTCTAGACTGCCTTTGTTGTATTATCAATATTTATGCTCCCACAGATAGCTTGGGAAGGAAAAGGCTTTGGATTGATCTTTGGGACCATCTACAACCTCTACATTCCAACCACCATTTTATTTTGGCTGGGGATCTAAATACAGTGTTAACCATTTCTGAAAGATCATCCCAAAGAAGACTTGATTCAGACCAAAGGTGGCTGCATAATTTAATCTCCTCCCTTTCACTACTTGACTTGCCAATGTCAGGAGGTAAATATACTTGGTTTGGGACTGGATCCACTGCCTCCATATTGGATAGATTCCTCATAAGTGCAGACTTATTATCAATGCTAAAGAGTCCTTCTCAGCTCTGCTTGCCCAGGCAAATTTCTGATCACAGGCCAGTTATCCTCTCTGAGACTCAGATAGATTGGGGGCCTAGATCCTTCAAGTTTCTAAATATTTGGCTTGAGGATCAAAGATTCCTTCCTGCAGTTCAAACCTTCTGGAATTCCTACCAAGTTTCAGGCCAGCCTCAATATATACTTTGGAAAAAATTACAACTTCTCAAAACTGATCTTAAAGGCTGGAACTCTCAGGTTTTTGGGTTACTTGACACTCAAATTAACCAACTGGTCAAGGACATTGATGCTCTTGATTCATTATCAGAATTGAGAACTCTCTCCCCAAAGGAGAGTAGTGACAGAGGAGCTGCTAAGGCAACATTAATTCAAAAATACAAATTGCAATCAAAAGTTTGGAGCCAAAAAGCTAGGAGAAAGTGGGCTGCTGATGGGGATAACAATTCAAAATTTTACCATATAATTGCCAACTATAATGGCTTGAAAGGGAAGATCAATTCTATTATCTATAAAGATATCCTACTCGCTGATCCCTTGGACATCAAGAAAGCAGCTGCAGAATTTTTTGCTTCAAGATTCTCAGGATCAGAAACTGAGGAAGTAGACCTATCAGAGCTACCATTCTCTTCTATTTCACAAGACCAAGCACTTTGGCTGGAGAGACCCTTCCTAGAAGATGAGGTGTTGCAAGCAATAATGGCTTGCAATGGGGAGAAGCCCACAGGTCCAGATGGTTTCACACTCAAGTTTTTCCAAGCTTGTTGGCCTATAATTAAAGAAGATCTCATGTACTTTATGAATCATTCTTCAGCTCTGGTCAGCTAGGCAAAGGCTTAAATTCCTCCTTCATTACCTTGATACCAAAGATAACCTCACCTCAATCTTTTGATGATTACAGACACATAAGTCTGATGGGAGGGCCTTATAAGATTCTATCCAAGCTGTTATCTTTGAGACTAAGATCAGTCATAAGCCCTCTTGTTGGAGATGAACAATCAGCATTTATAACTGGTAGGCAAATCTGTGATGGCATTCTTATAGCCTCTGAAGTAACTCAATATCTTAAAAGATCGAAAGTCAAAGCATTCATATTCAAAGCTGATCTGGAAAAGGCCTTTGACAAGGTTAATTGGAGCTTTGTACTCAGTATACTCTCCAGGATGGGGTTTGGTCATAAATGGAAGCTGTGGATGCTATCTTGTTTCAAAGCTCATATCTCAGTTCTACTGAATGGATCACCATCTCCTGATTTCCCAATCTCAAGAGGGTTGAGACAAGGATGTGTTCTATCTCCTTTCTTATTTGTCCTAGTTGCAGAAGGATTAAACCAGATACTCAAAGCCTCAGTGCAGGCTGGTCTTCTACAAGGAATACAATTAAGCCCCTTAGGACCACTCATTACACATATGCAATTTGCAGATGATTCTATGTTTTTTTATCCAAAACAAGGATCAGAGTGTCTCTCATCTCAAATATGCTTTACATATGTTCACTTTTTCCTCTGGTCTCTCTGTCAATTACTCCAAGTCATTGATCATTCCCTTTAATCAGTCTAAAGAGGAGGCTCAATCAGTAGTAGCAACTCTAAATTGCAAAGTTGGTTCAGTCCCATTCATCTATCTTGGCTTCCCTGTGGGGGCAAATCTCAAAAGAATAAGTGCCTGGGACCCTATCATTCAGAAGTACAAATCAGCATTAGGTTTATGACAAGCAAAATCCTTATCACTTGGAGGCAGAGTTACTTTAATAAAGACAACATTGAGAGCTTTGCCACTCTATTATTTCTCTATTATCAGGGCTCCAAAGGGAGTGATCAAAGCCTTAGAAAAGTGGCAGAAAAGATTCATGTGGCATGCTAGACCAGCTTCTAAAACTTTCAGTAAGCTCAACTGGAATATTGTCTGTAAAAGAAAACAAGATGGAGGCTTAGGTATCAAAAGTCTATCTGTGATGAACATTGCTCTTTTATCCAAATGGTGGTGGAGATTTGCCTATGAAAGAAAAAGTCTTTGGAAATTAGTCATTTGCAGCAAATATGGGTGGGATAGCAAAGAATGGGATCTCTCTAACTTTAGAGAAATTGGCCAAGGAAGTTTCATCAAACAAATCTTACAACTGAATTCTGATCCAAGGTTTGCTGATCTTTTTGGCTTTAAAGGCCTTTCATGGAAATTGGGAAATGGCCAAAGGGTTTTCTTCTGGGAGGATTTATGGTGGGGTGACTTGTCATTCAAGTCACTTTTCCCCAGGCTGTTCTATTTATCTCAAGCTAAAGGCCTATTAGTCTCTGAAGTTTATTCAGGCCCTTCTTGGAATCTCCAATTCAGTAGAACACCTAGCGGCAGAGCAGAAGTTGATTGGATGTCCTTACAATTCATTCTCAATGGAATTACCATTTCAAGTCTTGATGATACATTAATCTGGAAAGGAGACCCAAGAGGCTTTAGTGTCAAAAGAACGTTCTCCCTGCTGCAACAACTGAGTATCTCCCCAGTTAATTTTGATTGGTCAAAAAATCTTTGGCAGCCAGGGATTCCTCCCAAAATCACAGTCTTTGCCTGGTTGGCTTGTCATGAGGCCCTCCCTACTAAGTGCTTCTTGGATACAAGAGGAATGCATTTTTCTTTAGAGGATATACTTTGCTCTGATTGCCATATGGAGTTTGAGGACATTGCACACATTCTTCTTCATTGCTACAAGGCCTGGCAAGTCTGGTCCTTAGTTTCTCAGTGGTGGGGACTTAGTCTTGTCATCTCTGACTCTCCAAGAAATTTCTTCTCAGCATGGCCTAGTCTCATTTCTAGAAATCAAAACTCAAAATGGAATGGACTCATTCACTTAACTTGTTGGCAGATTTGGTTGGCAAGAAACAATCTCATTTTCAATGGTGTGTCAGCTTCACCTTCTGATCTCTTTGCCTCAATAGTCCAGCAATCCTATAATTGGGCCTGGTCTGACTTTCATATCTCTGGGAAATTCTTCTCTCTTTATGATTGGAAGAAAGTTTCTCATCTCTGCTGAGGTTTGGGGTGGGTTTGGGAAGGGTTTAGGTTGGTTTTGGGTACTGATGTGAGTTTGGTAAGGATCTTTAACTCTTTTCCCTTCTTTCCTTCTTGTGTGGGGGTATTTTTAGGTCTTTTCTGTTTCTCTGGTTTTATGTGTGAGGGTAGAATTTTTTAGGGTTTGAGTGTCCTTCTTTCTTGCTCCTTTTGTTCTTGTTTTTTTGCTCTCTTCTCTTGCAGATTTGTAAAGGTACCAGCCTCTTGCTGCTTCTTCAGCTTGCTTCCCTTCTCAATCTGCATTGTCAAAGGAAAGCACACTTCCGCAATTGCAGCCTATATCCCTCCATCTCTGCTGCATATTTGGGCAGATCATCTTTTCTATTTTGCTGCATTTTTGGGCTGAATACCAGCACAAGAATGCAACTCAATTGGAAACCTTACCACATTGGAAAGCTCACTTCACCACCAACTTCAGTCCACTTCTCTTCTCTGCTGCATAATTAGGAAGATCAACATCCCTTCCTCCTTTGCTGCATAACTGGGCAGAACTTCACCTCAAGTTTGCAAGTCATGCCTCTTCTCACTGCTCAGACAACATTGTTTCTTTTGGAAGATCATTGCTTCTTCTCTGCTGCAATCCTACACTTTTGCTCTTATTCTCTTGTATTTTCAAAGTCTTGATATTCAGCCTTTGCTTGGCGTGCAAGGCAAGCATCCTTTCCCCATTCAGTTACTTGGGTTCCAAGTCATCTTTGTTTCTCTCTATCACTAGTTTTTGGAAGTTTAGTGAAACACCATTAGTGTTTCTTAGTTTGTAACCTTTAGTTTACTTTGTTTGTCCTCTTAGTTCCTCCCCTAAAGCCAACATATGATTGGTTTAGGGAGTTCTTTTGGTCCATCTTCGGACATTGTTCCCTCTTTCACCTCAAAAGAGGTTTATTTCAATACAAAAAAATTCCGATAAAAAAAAACATATTTAAATTATTAAATTTCCGATTAACCTTGTAATTATGTTTCATTTGTTTTAACATAATTCAATTAACACGTGATTGTAAAACTTGACAAAGATTAATCCCTCGGTTCGAGACATAAGAAAAAAAGCCTTAATCCTCTGTCTTTATTTTTTGGCTACTACCTCTTTTTTCTCTTTTCTTTTCTTCCTTATTTTATTGGCGGCCTACCTTTTTTTGGGAGGTTCACCGGTCCTCTCCTCCCACTCTTTGATTGTCGTCGAGCCTCCCCTTGCACCATGCCCCGCTTTCACCTGCCACCTGGTTTCGCCAGCCTACACACCCACCTCTCGAGCCCCTCCTCTTGGACCGGTCGTGCCCACCCTCCGCTGTCCAACGGCCGAGCTTTGCCACCTGTCCCTACCCGCGCCCCGCCGTCATCCGCCGCCCGAGCCCCGCCGCCTTCCTCTAACGGCTTTGACGATGACTTCTCTACCTTTGTTTTTGTCGTACCTTGATGTCGCGGTCGGTTTCAATGTCGTAGTCTTATCGTATGGATGTGTCCATGGAAACTCCTCTATGTCACCTTGTTGGTATTGTTCAGTCGGGACTCTCAGATGTTGCGCGTCCCTGCACAGCCCTACCTAGTTTCTCAGTCTCGATTGAGTCGAATCCATCGCAGCAGGACAAGATAATCCCCGAAAGGGCTTTTAGAACCTTGTCTCATCTTACCTGGTCTCTCCGTCTTCTATAGCATGGTCTCGCATTTCTCCAGCGTGGTCTCGAGTTCTTCGTCTTCTCCGGTCCTCACTTCCAAGCACTAACCCACGACCGAGCTCCTCACCTTTGAGCCTTGAACTCTCCCCCGTCGGTTGTGCCCTAAACTGCCACCGCCGTCCGTGCTGAGAGTTGGATGAGGAACAACGAAGAACAAAAATAAGGAGTTGTATACGAGAGTAGAGTAGAAAACAAAGACAGATTATGTTTTGTATACGAGTATATTAGATTAATTAGGTTTATTATCAGATTAGATTAATTAATCGTATTTATTTTCTTTATTTACTTTTTTATAGTTATTTATTTTATTTTATTTTGTTATTAAATGAGGATAGTATGGTACTTTTTTTAAAATCCATAAGGTTAAAATGGATAAGGGTAAAATCGTCATTTTACTTTCACTTAACTGGCACATGGTGTCACATGACTAAGAGAATAGAACATTCTGTTGGTTTTTCAACGGAATATGCTCAAACCGTATGTGGACCGAACATAAGGGTACCAAAATGTATCAAACAAACATAAAGGTATCAAAAGATCTGTGGACCGAACATAAGGGTACCATAATTTATTTGATCCTATTTGGTTGAATGTTTTATAGGTTTGTCATGATTGCGATTCTATTGTCACAAATCTATCAAAGGTGTTGTTTTTTTTATGCTTAACATATTATATTTTATCAAAATGTGAGTTTACAAGTTTGTCATTAAAGATAAGTTCAATGGAAGAGTACAAATTATTTGTTACAACAAATCCATAGATTTTTTTATCCAATCTTGAACTTATAAATTTGATTAATTAAACTATAAAAATTCACATAATTTGTGCTTTCTCATGTCAATCCGCTACAATCAAAATAAACACAAAGAACAATGTTAAGAGCATGTATATCGATGAGATTTGAGGTTCGAAGTTTATAATGCTGATTGTACAAAATAGTTTTTTTTTTATAAGCTAAAATTTTATTAAGCAAATGTTCTACAGGAAAGTAAAACAAAGCCGGAAAACGATCCATAAAAAGAACCGTTTCCCCGTACCAAAACAGCTACAAAGAGCAACAAAACATCCAAGCAGGAAAACAAATGAAAAACAATCGTCTACTTCCTACTCGAATTCAAACGGATAAACCGGTTAAACATCGGAACCGGAATAAGAGCTTCTTCCGAAGTCGGAACAGGGTAAACCGCATCCTCACTAACCTCGATGTGATCATCCTACGGGACTCTACGTTCGAGGGAAAAAGAAGCAAGGTCGACCGGTTTTTTCCCAACTTTCTTGCTAAAAACCCAAGCACCCAAGCTATCCTTTTTAGCAATATCAAAAATGAAGCTCCCCGAAATGTCTCCTTTATCAGCAGAGGACTTGGCTGTTGTCTGATAAAAAAAAACAACTGGAGGAACACTTCTCTTTGGTTGCACCTTTTTCGGACGTCCACGTCCCTTCTTTTGAGGTAAAACCTCAGGATCTGGAGATTTAGTCAAAACGTCCTTCTAAGGGCTTCCTTGGTCGACAACCGGGATGTCAACATCAATCCGAGGTCCATCACCGAGCTCCGCCACCACAGAAAGGTCGTGGCCAAACTGAACATGTTCTGAAGGCTTTGTGACCTGCAGACTCAACCCAAACACTTGGG
The DNA here is from genome assembly GCA_963921825.1 of Erodium maritimum. Classification (NCBI taxonomy): domain Eukaryota; kingdom Viridiplantae; phylum Streptophyta; class Magnoliopsida; order Geraniales; family Geraniaceae; genus Erodium; species Erodium maritimum. The sequence continues at coordinate 118,036,620 of OY997588.1, forward strand.
CCTCATCTACAATCCGAACATCGCCTTCAGAAGCCAGTGACTCAGCCCGACTTGCAACCAAAGCATCTGCCATAGAATCAACAACCCCGTGAATCTCTCCAGACGCACTCAACTCGTGATCTTCTCCACCATCACCCGGATTAGATCGTGGTTGTTCAGAAAAAGACGAGGTCGTACCTATGCAGGAGGGAACACTCCCACTCGTACCGGAGCCAGAACATTGAATCTCATCCACTTGCACCACACCACGAGGGAACCGAGCTTCGAAAGCTCTGATTTCACGGTGGTGAGTTACAGGACGAGCCAAAGCAACGAAGAGTATATGCCCATTCAATTTGAATCCGTTTAATCCCAAAATAGCCTGAGAAGCCTCAACACACGTCGAGAAGGATATGAAACCGAAAAATTTCCCTCCCTTGTTCGAACGCTTCAAAACAGAACACCTTCGTAAGGACCTAAAAGCGCTGAAAACGTTACTTACCCACTCTTCCGTGGAACCATAAGGGAGATTGCAAACAAACACATCAGTAGAACTCGTTGATCCGACGTTCTCCGAAGTATTCCCCTTATTGGCTGGTTGAGTGAACGTCTTCCTATCTGCAGTCGCTCCAGGGTGCTCTGTATCGATCTGAGGATTCGGAACGATCACCGGATCAGGAGCAGCGACAGAATTCTTGACCGCAACTTCAACCTGTTCACGACCCTAAACTAAGCTCGGCTGCACAGGTTCCACTTTCTTTTTCCCAACCAGACTGGCACAACCAGAAGTGTCCTTAGCCCGATCTTTCGCCTTAGTCGGTATGGGAGCACGAACTCGAGCTCCTTTCCTCTTTCCTAACACCACCTTACCAACAGGATAAATGATGCCACAATAGGTAGCATAACTCGAAATCAGTATAGAGCAAAAAGTAGAAAATGAGAGAGGTTCGATCACCTCGCCTGAACGCCTCCCTCTCATAATGATCATCGCACTTCAGTTGATTACCAAAACCACAAGCAGCACAACAGGCCGCAGAATCAACAAATGCAACCACAAAACACAATGGTCTCAGGATCAACAAAAGCAACCACAATCAACAATGGTCACAAGATCAAAAACACCCACAAACAACTTAATCACACAGCAACAAAACAACTTAATCACCAGCAGCTACAGAGCTCAATCCTGCGCTTATAGCATGAGTAACGCCTCGAAGCCCGGATTGGCGCCCACTGGAGACTGAGACTAAAACTCAGCTGTGAACCATAACAAAAGGAATCTGACTCACAACAAACCTCAACCGTCACTGTAACACGGCGTCGCGACACACACCGACGAGAAGACCTGCAAAGGCGGCGGGCAAACAGAACGCACTCACTATCGGCTTCAACCCACCTCTGACTCGAAGACGACGTAAACCTGACAGCGACGAGACGGTTCCCACAAACGACACCGACCGGACACTCCCGCAACAGACACCCAAGCACTGCCCTGCACTGTCACGCCCCAAATCCGATTTTGAATGGACTCGAGACGCGACTTGAGTTGATAATTAAATAATAACAAAAGAATAATAAAAACCGATTATATACTCAAAGGTTCCGATAAATTACTCAAATAACATGTTCCAAATCATAATTAAGAGTCGAGGCTCCATAAGACGTCTCTAAGACCATAATGCCCAGACTCTCCAGAAGCTCCCGGGCCTCGAGTCCACTACTCATCAAGCACGCCTGTATAAACAGTAAATAATACAAATAGGGGTGAGCTTACGCTCAGTAGGGAAAATCATAAACAATTTAACCTCGATTTAGTAAGAAAACTGCTTTAGCACGTTACAGTTAATACTTTAAATCAATATGACGCTGTAAACTGAGCAAGATAAGATTAATATCACATTCTTAAGGATAACAACAACTTTCAGGAGAATAAGTGAAAAGCGATTTAAAGATTCGATAACTACTAAAATGGAATCAAGTGAATATCACACCAACAGCTCAAATCCTCAATACTCCGATCCACGAATGGTATCTTGTGTCATATCGGATCCCATACTCCGATCCACAAGAGGACTCGTGTCATATCAAATTTTCCCTCGGTCCAGAGGAGGCACATAAGTCGGGTTACCGGTAACAATCCCTGAGGGACGCTTATCGTCGGGATTCTCGGAAATGCCCCCAAGGGACCATATGTCATCGGGATGCAACAGAATAACCATCCCTCGGCTATGATCCTACCCTACACCGGAATCCTCAACGGTGTAGGTACCATACCGTATCAGCAATCACCATTGTACCACCCTACACCGGAATCCTCAACGGTGTAGGTACCATTCAACAATAACCATTATATCACCCTACACTGGAATCCTCAACGGTGTAGGTACCATTCCCCACAGGGTAAATCATCCATCGGCTATGATACTACTCCACACCGGAATCCTCTACAGTGTGGGTATCATACCGGATCACCAATAATCAATATCCCGTATGATCAACCAATCAATGCCCCGTAGGGTCCGCAACCGATATCCCGCAGGATCAACCAACCAATGCTTCGCAGGTCCACAACCAATATCCCGCAGGATCAATCAATCAATGCCCCGTAGGGTCCACAACCAATATCACGCATGATCAATCAATCAATGCCCCGTAGGGTCCACAACCAATATCCTGCAGAATCAATCAATCAAGAGACAGATTCACCAACACACATCACAAGGGATTCATACCCACAATTATACTTACATGCATACTTACCAACCACGTTCCATCGGTCTATCATTCACCCGATCATACTCTTTTGGCACAACCAATTACACTCAATCATTCATTCGTTCATGCATTCATTCAATCATACAATCATCTAAGCATTCATTCGACCATTCAAGTATACAATTTATCTAGTTTCATTAGACCCTTAATTCATCTTAAAACTAAGCAAGCATTGCATGTGAGGCAATCGAAACCAATCCTATTGCTCATCTTGGCCTTTCTACCAGTAAAGCAATTCCCAAGTATTGAAAGCGAGTTAAACTAGTTGTTCACATCCTACGAATGCATACTAGACATGTCCGGTTATTAGTAATTGAAAGACGATTATTCTAGTTATTCGCATCCTAAATGCAATCTAGGACCTTTCCGATTTTATTAACCTAATAGGCATACTAAGTATTAAACTACACGAGGAGTTTAGTACTTTCCCTAACTCAAGGTCTTCCTCTAATAATACTCCTAGATGCTGACGACCGGGCCAACTCCGTCTTCTCGGGCGAAGTCCAAGTTCTATCTGGGTTTAACAGATAAAAGGGTCCAATTAAAAACCGGTAATTGTCCAAAGGTCCTCTGATTTGTCCATTCAGTCCTTTAATTTTCCAAATTAAATTAATTAACCTGATTTTTAAAATGATTTTCTTTAAAACCGGTTCGACCCGGATTCGACCCGGATCCAAGCCCAACCCGAGTCCAAACCCGGTCTGAATCCGAACCCAAGTCCAGGTATGGGCCCAAGGCCCGTCTTCTTTCTTGTCCGGCCCGATCCTTCCCCCAGGCCCAAAGCCTTCTCAACCCAAGGCTCTTCTGGCCCAAGGCCTGCTCGGGCACGAGCTCGAGTTTTGGTCTGGCTCCGGCGATGTCTCCGGCGAGCCATAGTGGTCCGGCCACCATCTACAGCGTCAGATACGCTCGGAAGAGGGGGAAATGAGGGCGGTGACGGGTGTTGAGACTCTGGCGACACCGTGGCTATGTCGTGGGTGCTTGGAAACGTGACCCAGGGCCTCCCGTCTCAGATCTGACGGAGGTGAAGGTCACCGGCGATGGCTCAGGTTGAAAACGCTCGTACCGAGCTCGATTTGGTACGTTTCAAGCCACGGGAGGTCGGTGAGGGAGGATGAGTGTGTGAGGGAGCTTTAACCGCTCGATTTCGTTGCCGGCGTGCTCAATCTAGGGACAACGAGGTTGAACGGCGGCGAGGGTTTCAAGGGGCGAAGATCGAAGGAGAAGCAGCGCGAGCTTCTCTGGTTTTATGGGGGTTTTGTTAAAGGTGAAGCAGGAGATGGAGAGAAGAAGGTGGAGACGGAGATGGTTCGGCGGCGACACAGAGACGCCAGCGATTTTCTGGGTTCTGGTACGCGAAGGGAGAGACGAGCGAGAGAGAGTTCGAGGGAGGAGAGCGACGCGTGGGGAATCGTGCAAGGAAATGAGATCTGAAGCGATGGAGGCTAGGGTTTGAAGAATGTGAGTTTGGGCCATCTGGGCCTGCGCGCGGTTGCGTGGGCTCGATTGGTTCTGGCCCAAACGTGGGTCTGACCCAGCCCGCTTTTACCTTTTTCTTTTTTTTGATTTTTTTTCTCTTTAACAGAACTTGTTGCAATTTCCTACCCCAACGTTTTTGATTTCACATTATTACCCCTTTAGAAATAAGTGGGGTTTTACAGTCTACCCCCCTTAAAATAATTTCGTCCTCGAAATTTAAAACGAACGTGCCCCACTTGTCCCTAACTCAGGGAACGTCCGATTAAAACTCGCAAGCGAGGGATCCACGGTGTACTTCCGTAGTTGGGGACACGGAATACGATAGGTAATGTCTCTAATTCTGTTGAAACCTCAAAGGGTCCGATACGTTGCGGGGTCAACTTGCCTCCGTCACGGTTGAACTGTACTGGGCCCTCTTTCGGACTTACCCTCAGGAATATCTGATCACCAATTGAAGCTTAAGAGGCCTGCGCGTTTCATCCGTGTAACTCTTTGTTCGGCTCTGCACGGTCTTTAACCGTTTCTAAATCTATGCGACCTTCACTTAATCGTGCTTCATTAGATCTCTCTCGCTACTCAAACGCCATACTTGGCGGTGAAAAAACTGTATTTCTCAACAGTTCGCAAATCCCACGTGCAACGACTCACACCAACTCAAAGAAAAACCGAGCAAAAACACAAGCCGAATAACACTCAAACACTTAAGAATCTCAAGTAACGGTCTAGATATCCTATACCGGAATTTTCCATCGGCACAGGTATCCTGCCGGGACGCTCTGCAAGTCGAACAGAGTCGAAACCACACATCAACGTTACTTCTCAATTTCCTCCTTAGCAACCGCTACAGGGACTGATCCACAACAGAACTCAAACACTACCAAGTCAAGACCAACCACAACAATTCTACAAGGAGTAATACCCAAAATCAAACTTGGCGTTGACAAACAGTATTACTTAACAATTCACAATTTGAACGTGAAACAAATTAGATCAGCACAAGGAATCAATGAGTACACACAACAAGTCGATTATCCCTTAGACACTGAGGAATAACAGATAACGATCTTGGTAACCTATACTGAAATCTAGCGTCGGTGTAGATAGCGGACCGTCACAAATGACCTCGATGTAGATACCTCACACCGGAATCCTCAACGGTATAGGTATCACACCGGAATCAATCGACATCGATCTAGACATGTCATACCAGAATTTTTCTGTCGGTATGGGTGTCTTACCAGAATACTCCGAAAATCGGACAAAGACGGAGCCATCCGCAGATGGAACTCCTCAGTTTCTCTTTAGTAACCGTCACACGAATAGTTCACACTGGAACGCCAATAAGGTCATGTCACGACCTAACACACACAAAACGAGCAAGTAACACACAAATGCAATCATCCAATCAAAGGCTCTCATAACCATTGCAGGGTTTGGAACAACCGCTCGTTTCATCCCATCTCGTGGAAAGGTAGGCGTATATCAATCAAGTAAATGGTACAATGTACCGACACCTAGTCGAAAGGCGGCATGCCACAAATCATACCTTAATCAAAAGCTCCTGTCATACCAAGCATGGCACACTTGTCCAACGTAGCAACATGTCACACCGGGTAAACCTTATCAAGATTTTCAACCTGATACGGATCAACCACACATCAAGCATCAAAATCCTAGATCGTGGTAAAACCATCAACACTTAACTGCGATTAATCAAGAAGGTCATCCAACTCGCAATAGTTCTCTTGACGTCGATACCTGTTCACAGCCCCTGGCCAAATCACTTTACAAGTCGCTTCATCCAAGTCATCATCTTAACGAGACAACGGTTCTCAAAACCAGTGCACAGTTCAATACACCCATGAACTCTACCGACATCTGGTCGGACGAACGACGCACAACAACAAGGAACGGTAAAACCTCTTACTGGCACTTAGACGAAAGTGGGCGTCCTTCGGGACACACCTAAACCGAACGTTACGCTAACCATAGTCGACAGTAGAACACAATTTAAGATTGATCTGTAAAGGTTATTCCAATCGGTGGTATTCTTTATATCGTTGACACTCGCTCACAAGCTATCGATCAAACCAACTTATAAGTAAGTTCACCCAAGTCACCACTTAAGGAGTAATCAACACGCACTGAATTCTCACGGATCTGAACAGTTCAGAAGACGAGCGCAGTTCCGTCAATCATTTCTCGAATAACTCAGAACCAACAACGGTTAACTCTTAACTTTCCCTGTGCCCTGCCTGGCACAAGATCCGACCTACCATGCAACGCTTCGTTTGGTGCCATCTTGTTACTGGCCCTGAAGCTCGTGGTAGTCGCACTCAGCTGTCAGTTGTCGGATCTCAACGTGAGGTGCTCTCACTTCTACAACGTAAGTTCAAAGGTTGTACTATTCCTCACGGGACGTTGGCGTTCGTCCTTCCTTTGTTGGCAAAAGTACGCCTTGGTACTCGGTTCTCAATCTCCGCATTTTGCTCCCCTGGGAGTGTCGTCTGCTGTCTTTGTAACTCTCGGTGCTATCCGTCTGTTCCTCGTGGAAGGAAATTAGGACTACACTCTAATTTAATCTTACACGTACAACTCATACGCATCCAACTAATTCGCCCGTCAACCGGGGTGTCAAGACAAAAAGGGGCGTCTCAAAGGTCGCATCTTATGACTTAGATCCTCTAGCGGGGTAGAAGAAGCTGGAGATTACGACTCCTGTGGGTTATGGGTCCACCATGCTTCCGCTGCGCTACTCTGATCTTATCGTCACTCGATCATCTCCGGTGACCGGTCGGACCGTTTACTGGTCAAGGCTGCAGTCTTTCACTGCTTGGGCATTCGCTGCTGATAGCACTCGATGAACGCCTGCTATTTCACCATTCGGTTCTTAAAACTCGGTCCGTACTCTCGAAGAAGGAAAAGAACTTTCAGTACAATCAAGTCTGTTGCTTCCCTTGCAACTCATCTTGATACTAGTCGGTACTATCACACCTCTAGTCAGTGTGTTAAGGTACGGGTGGGGTTAACAGTTTTAAATTCGTTCTAACATAACGTAATCACGAAACAAAACAACCAAGTGTAGTGCTCAAGTGTCAGCAAACACAAAATCCAAAATTTAAATAGTAACCAAGTATTCTACGCGATCTCAGGGTCGGTATCAAGTCCCTCAGCTCGGGGCCCGACAATCGCGTACACTCTGTCCTGCTGAGTCTGAGGTCCTCCTCTCGGTGGTAGTGGAAGAATCTACTGCTGTGGTCGTTGTACGGGTCCTCTCCCAAATCAGTCAGGACACACTGTGGAGATGTGTCCCGATCTGCCCCAGTGATAGCATGTCCTCTCATCTGGACGCGACCTCTCTTCGGACTACCTGCAGAGCGGTCTGTTGATCCACCACTCAATGGGTAGTCTCGGTCCAGGTGTCCCAATTGCCTGCACGAAAGACAAAACTGTGCCACCGGGGCAGGTCCGACGGACGCTACTTCCCCAACCCGTCGTGTCCCACCGGACTGGGTCTGTGGCTGAAACAATCCTGAGTTCCTCTACCTCCTAGGATCGCGACTCTCTAACGGCCTTAGGAAGCCACTCGGCCTCGGCCGGACATCCCGCGCCCTAGCGGTCTCACGAAAATGTCTCTCTACAGCTAATGCATGATCTACCAGTGTAGAGTACACCTCAGTCCTAAGGGAAATAACCCGATATGCAATCGATGGAATGAGCCCATCCTCGAATCGCCTGCAACGACTCTCCTCAGTCTGCACCATCTTAGGTGCGAAACGGGACAAGGATGTGAACCTCGCCGCATACTCAGAGACGGTCATCCCTCTCTGCCGCAGCTCTAGGAACTGCTGGTGCCTATCATCTCGAACAGATCGAGGAAAGTACTGTTCCAGGAACAGTCTACTGAAAAGCTGAAAATCATCACCCACTCTGGTCTGAACAGACTACCACCAATAATATGCTTCACCCTCGAGCTGGAAGGTGGAGAAATAGACTCTCAGACGTCCCTCAGAAACCCCATAAGTGTCAAGGTTGCGGGTAATCACTCCAACCATACTGCAGCTGCCTCGGAGTTTGAACCTCCGGAACAGATAGGTGTGTCCAACCTACGAAAATCCATGAGAGCCTAGGCCGTGTAGCTGTCCATCTGGCCTGGCCTCTCGGTAGTGACTACGTCGACAATAGGCACAGACTCTAGTGCCGGTGCAGCAGCCTCATGTTGAGCGCTGAGTGCTGCTAGTACTGCGCGGACCACCTCCTTTAGGGGGCCGGCTGAGTTGGCTCTGCGACTAGAGAACTCTAGGTGGTGACCCTGGCGGTCCACCCTCAAAACTCTGGTGCTCTGTGGAAGCAGCACCCTGGGCACTCGCTGCCCCCCGCCAGTCCAACGGCTGGTGTCTGGCTCTGCCCCACAGCTGGGCGGCTCCTTGTACCTCTCTGGATGTAAACACGGGACATCTCGTGTACTCGTTGCATTTATAACGTATAAATTCATACTTCAATTTAACTCAAGTGGTTCGATTTATCATAAAGGGACGTTCTCATGCGTCTTATAGGGATTCTACTTGGATCGATAGTACGTAGTAAAGTCGTATATAATACTTATATAGACAAAGAAGTCCGCACCTTGTGCGTCTCACACATCACGCAAGCAATTCAATCAAGCAAGTAATTCATCCAACTCCCACATGAGGCATAGTTTCAATCAAATCACACAATCGATATACCAGACCGGTATACGTCTCGGTCGGGTATTTTCCCATCACGTGAGGTTCAAATCATATTACCACAATTTCACTGGTTATATCCTCAATTTCTTTCTCATGAGTTTCAACTCTTTTCATAAATCTCAATACTTTACTTTTCTCTTATAACATTCATGTCGATCTCGCGTCGTTACAACCCGATTCAGGCATCCCCGAATCTCGTTGTAACCACTTGACATCCTCCTATCACGCTCGACTACAGTGGCGCCCCTGAGTCAGCCCGTGATAGTACAAACATTTCAGTTTCATAGAAATTTCGGCATGACCCGTTCGTATCTTCCAGTAACCATCCTCTTAAGCGGGACATCCAACCATCAATTTCACACAACATTTATCACACCAGATTCCCTCAATCATCAAAGTACACTTCATAGTAAAGTACCGCAGTACCACTCGGGTTTCTACCCTTTATTCAATTGACACCCAATTGGATCATCATTTCAACTTTAATCCTTAAATAACGGTTAACATCTTAACCAAGTCAACACTTACACAATTTAGCACTTTAACAATTTAACACTTCAATAAGTCAAGAAGTCAACACTTCAATAAATCCACACTTCAATAAGTCAACACTTCAATAAGCCCATATTTCAACCTTATCAATCATAGAACGGCCAACCAATGTGGCATCACACTCAATAAATGATTTACTCAACGACCAATTTATAACGGCTCGATCATTTCTCGTTAATCCAATCCTGATCTCAACCGTTCGGCTTCACCGATCATTGTACTCACAGCCAATAGGGTAAGGATACCAATCAAGCAATGCAACCATTGTAATAGAAAATATTCAAACTTAAACACACATTGAAACAACCAAGACTCATGTCGTTCCAACTCTACGCATCAAATGTTTCCAACTTGCGTCACTGAGTACCACGACTTAGACCCCCTAACTCTACTCACCAAATTGACGTTCGGTCCGAGGTTTTGAAAACACGTTCAAAATGAAACCAGGCTCTGATACCAAATTGTCACGCCCCAAATCCAGTTTTGGCCGGACTCGAGACGCGACTTGAGTTGATAATTAAATAATAACAACCGAATAATAAAAACCGATAAAATACTCGAAGGTTCCGATAAAATACTCGAATAACATGTTCCAAATCATAATTAAGAGTCGAGGCTCCATAAGGAATACGTCAAACATGGGGTTCACTACGGTGATAAAAAAAGACGTCTCTAAGACCATAATGCCCAGACTCTCCAGAAGCTCCCAGGCCTCGAGTCCACTACTCATCAAGCATGCCTGTATAAACAGTAAATAAACCAAATAGGGGTGAGCTTACGCTTAGTAGGGAAAATCATAAACAATTTAACCTCGATTTAGTAAGAAAACTGCTTTAGCACGACGACACATATTACAGTTAATACTTTAAATCAATATGACGCTGTAAACTGAGCAAGATAAGATTAATATCACATTCTTAAGGATAACAGCAACTTTCAGGAGAATAAGTGAAAAGCGATTTAAAGTTCGATAACTACTAAAATGGAATCAAGTGAATATCACACCAACAACTCAAATCCTCAATACTCCGATCCACGAATGGGTTCTTGTGTCATATCGGATCCCATACTCCGATCCACAAGAGGACTCGTGTCATATCAAATTTTCCCTCGGTCCAGAGGAGGCACATAAGTCGGGTTACCGGTAACAATCCCTGAGGGACGCTTATCGTCGGGAATCTTGGAAATGCCCTCAAGGGACCATATGTCATCGAGATGCAACAGAATAACCATCCCTCGGCTATGATCCTACCCTACACCGGAATCCTCAACGGTGTAGGTACCATACCGTATCATCAATCACCATTGTACCACCCTACACCGGAATCCTCAACGGTGTAGGTACCATTCAACAATAACCATTATATCACCCTACACCGGAATCCTCAACGGTGTAGGTACCATTCCCCACAGGGTAAATCATCCATCGGCTATGATACTACTCCACACCGGAATCCTCTACAGTGTGGGTATCATACCGGATCACCAATAATCAATATCCCGTATGATCAACCAATCAATGCCCCGTAGGGTCCGCAACCGATATCCCGCATGATCAACCAACCAATGCTCCGCAGGTCCACAACCAATATCCCGCAGGATCAATCAATCAATGCCCCGTAGGGTCCACAACCAATATCACGCATGATCAATCAATCAATGCCCCGCAGGGTCCACAACTAATATCCTGCAGGATCAATCAATCAATGCCCCGCAGGGTCCACAACCAATATCCCGCAGGATCAATCAATCAAGAGACAGATTCACCAACACACATCACAAGGGATTCATACCCACAATTATACTTACATGCATACTTACCAACCACGTTCCATCGGTCTATCATTCACCCGATCATACTCTTTTGGCACAACCAATTACACTCAATCATTCATTTGTTCATGCATTCATTCAATCATACAATCATCTAAGCATTCATTCGACCATTCAAGTATACAATTTATCTAGTTTCATTAGACCCTTAATTCATCTTAAAACTAAGCAAGCATTGCATGTGAGGCAATCACAACCAATCTTATGGCTCATCTCGGCCTTTCTACCAGTAAAGCAATTCCCAAGTATTGAAAGCGAGTTAAACTAGTTGTTCACATCCTACGCATGCATACTAGACACGTCCGGTTATTAGTAATTGAAAGACGATTATTCTAGTTATTTGCATCATATATGGAATCTAGGACATTTCCGATTTTATTAACCTAATAGGCATACTAAGTATTAAATTACACGAGGAGTTTAGTACTTTCCCTACCTCAAGGTCTTCCTCTAATAATACTCCTAGCTGCTGACGATCGGGCCAACTCCGTCATCTCGGGCGAAGTCTTAGCTCTCAGGCGAAGTCCAAGTTCTAGTCTGGGTTTAACAGATAAAAGGGTCCAATTAAAAACTGGTAATTGTCCAGAGGTCCTCTGATTTGCCCAATCAGTCCTTTAATTTTCCAAATTAAATTAATTAAATAATTAATTAACCTGATTTTTAAAATGATTTTCTTTAAAACCGGTTCGACCCTGATCTGACCCGGATCCAAGCCCAACCCGAGTCTAGATCCGGTCAGAGCCCGAACCCGGATCCAGACCCGAGTCCAGACCCGGTCCGAGTCCGAACCCAAGTCCAGGTCTGGGCACAAGGCCCGTCCTCTTTCTCGTCCGGCCCGATCCTTCCCCCAGGCCCAAGGCCTTCTCAGCCCAAGGCTCTTCTGGCCCAAGGCCTGCTCAGGAACGAGCTCGAGTTTTGGTCTGGCTCCGGCGATGTCTCCGGCGAGCCATGGTGCTCCGGCCACCATCTACAGCGTCAGATACGCTCGGAAGAGGGGGAAATGAGGGCGGTGACGGGTGTTGAGACTCTGGCGACACAGTGGTTGTGCCGTGGGTGCCTGGAAACGTGACCCAGGGCCTCCCGCCTCAGATCTGACGGAGGTGAAGGTCACCGGCGATGGCTCAGGTCGAAAACGCTCGTATCGAGCTCGATTTGGTACGTTTCAAGCCACGACGAGGTCGGTGAGGGAGGATGAGTGTGTGAGGGAGCCTTAACCGCTCGATTTCGTTGCCGGCGTGCTCGATTTAGGGACAACAAGGTTGAACGGCGGCGAGGGTTTTGAGGGGCGAAGATCGAAGGAGAAGCGGCGCGGGCTTCTCTGGTTTTAGGGGGTTTTGTCACAGGTGAAGTAGGAGATGGAGAGAAGAAGGTGGAGACGGAGATGGTTCGGCGGTGACACAGAGACGCCGACGTTTTCTGGGTTCTGGTACGCGAAGGGAGAGACGGGCGAGAGAGAGTTTGAGGGAGGAGAGAGACGTGTGGGGAATCGTGCAAGGAAATGAGATCTGAAGCGATGGAGGCTAGGGTTTGAAGAGCGTGAGTTTGGGCCATCTGGGCCTGCGCGCGGTTGCGTGGGCTCGATTGGTTCTGGCCCAAACATGGGTCTGACCCAACTCGCTTTTACCTTCTTTTACCTTCTTTTTTTTTATATTTTTTTTCTCTTCAACAGTACTTGTTGCAATTTCCTACCCCAACGTTTCTGATTTCACACTGTTACCCCTTTAGAAATAAGTGGGGTTTTACATGCACTGAGATGGGTTGAGAGGCGACCTTGAAACTCCAATCCAGATTCGATCGTGTAATACTAAACCTGAAAGAATCGGTAGAAAAATCAAAGTCGACGGAGAGAGAGTCGCTCGGAGAAGAGACAACGCCCAGAGAAGAATCAGGCACCAGACGATCTCAATCGCACGGAGAGCTTCAGAGTCAACAGGCGGCCAAAAACCGACAACTCGTGCTATCCATGAACTCGCCTTGTCGTTGAAACAGAGAGAAAACCCAGAACAGTGGCGATGACAACGACCCAAACGGGGCTGAGCGGGGCATGTCACACGTTCTCCTAGAGCCGGCTGTTGATTGTACAAAATAGTGAATCTAAACCCCTTAAATAAACTATGTCCCATAGTGGTGGGGTTTACTATGCGGTTTATTGTTATGAGTGGATGCTGAATTAAAGTTTTGCTGAATCAATTAAATTCGGATTTAAAACAGTAAATACTAGAGAAAATTGAAATTAATTTAATATAATCAATTAATAATAAAATAAAATAACTAAATAGAATGAAATAAAAGAACTAAATGATTCAAGTCTGGTTTATACGATTTTTTGGCTCTAACAAAACCCCAAAATCTAGTTGTTGTCGTCGCCTTTGGCGGCGGCTCTTCTCCTTCTCCGATCTATTGCCTCATATGGATAGCTTTGCCTATTTCCGTCTAGCATACATGGTATGTTCATTCCTTTTGATTTTTTATCGGCAAATCCCTCGATTTCGAGCAGATTTGGTCGTCTTTTCTATTTCTTTTGCAGGGTTCAGAGGCGATGTTACTATGAAACTTCTCTCAGTAGGTAATGGAGGCTAGAGGTATTGGTGGGTAACCATATGGGGGCTCATCTATCATGTGGTTTGGGAAGTAGCATCAACGAGACAGAGCCATAACGGGACTAACATGGGCTCTGATGATCACGGGACACAGATGAAGAGCATCGTCCTACTCTTTGATCCTACTACTCCTTCTCGTAGAGACCTCCTTGGATGCTTTCGGGTTGAGCCACAAGAAGAGCCATATGCGCATAGTCATATTCATGGGGTTACCCTAAGTTTACACCTAGGATTGTCATATTGTGTATATTTTTTATGTGTTTCATTGCATCATTTCAAAATTGCGATGCAAAGTGGCGCTTCTTGTTTCAGGATTAACGTTTCGAAACTGATAAGATCCGAAACTAGGTATAGTCCTTCTTTACGTTCTTATGTTTTTACTTGTTTTTCTTAAAAAAGATGAACTATCATTATGCTAAAAAAGAGTTAAATGGAAATAAATTTCAACTTTTATTCATCTTCGAACTACAAGTTGAAGCATACAATCCAAACCATACATCAATTGTCCTTGAGCATACGAATACGAGCCTTGACCTCAACACATGAATCTCACAACTCACACAACATTGTTGCGTGTTGTTCCATCTCCGGTTCGGTTAAAGTTGAAATGTCTCAAAGATGCATTTCGTTGTTTTGGTTGAAAAGTTCGTGTCACTTTGTGGTTGGCATGATCACTTTGTCCATATTCATGGACTTTGCTCGGTCCACCTCTAACTGTGCTCAAGCTGCCTCTTCCTTTTCTCGACCCAGGTCGCCACTACTTCGACTTGCTCTTGGACACCCTTCCCCTTCCTATTTGTGGACTTCTTGCTCAATGATCGCTCTTCACGTAGAGGGACACTTCGGTTACTAGCTCCCTCGGTCGATCGTTGGATACCCAATCCGATTGGGACTCACCACCGAGAGGTGTAGTATCTTCATCATCGGTGGAAGGACAAGTGGGTGGGGTTGAGTTGTAATCCCCAGATTCATCCAACCGCTGTCTTCGTGCATCGGCCGTGCCTTCCTCCGCTGTAAAATTTGTTTCGAACTTTAGAATGTCGTACCAATGGTCGAGGTCGAACACCTTCGGTTCGGTTCCCTTCGATGGCATAGTAGATCTTCTTGGCCTTCTTGGTGTGTTCTGCATCGTTATAACTACTTGGACAACTATACTTCAGGGACTTCAAAATATTGTGGTACCTCCGCACTCGAGATAAATGTCTGATCCAGGGATTCTTGATTTGCTTCCAATCAAAGCGATGATGACGATCCCCCTTGTTGTAAAGTCTGGCAATTTTTTTACCAAAAGGTACTACCATCTTGCTGCTTGCCCTTCGATGCATCTCTCGTCGTGCGTAGCCAAACATGGATGAGGTGGATGTCGACTTCATGGGTCCATTTTCTTCTATAACCTTTGGGTCGTTGGCTGCCTGATAATTACAAGTCGGGACTTACTGTTCATGTTTGTGAACCGCGAGTTGCGACTTATGGTTACGACTCACAGTTTATGAGTCGAAAGTACGCAAATAATATCACAACGTGCGACTTGTGATTCATGTTCCGTTGAACCGCGAGTGACAAACCGTGAACCGCATAATAAATCACGATAATGTGAATGCTCTACAAAATTATATATTGCAGTTTTTTTTAAGAATCGGGAAGTAATTGTTGAGAGAAAAGTTGGTAAGGACAACTAAAATGGTCGCAAAAAGAATCTTCTTGGGTTCGTTCGTATTCTCCTTATCCCCTTCTCTTCTAATCCTCTTTATTCTCCCTCCTTTCTTTCAGTGAAAGTTAAAAAGAGAAAGATCCCATGTTTATGGTTCATGGCTTTCATTTCCCCTTTAAGGTCTGCCTCATTTTCCTCCAATTTTGTTGCTTCTCTTGTCCTTTTATGCGAATCCAGCATCTGGGTCGTCCTCAATTTCATGTCTTTTGTAGAAATACTGCTATTTGATCTCATCTCATGTAGTCGAGTTTTTGTTGTGTTTTCTTCTTCTTTTTTTGCACGGAAGCTGAGTTACTGAGTTAGTCTTCTGGGTTCATGGTTCTTTTATCCTGTTGAAAAATGAATATTTCCGATCGGGGTATGCAAGATCAGAGGTAAGTGCCATCTGGGTATTTCAAAATTTTGTGTTTTTGGGCTCTGAGCTAGGGTTTGTGGTGCTCCAAGCTGGATTGACTTATACTCTTGGCATGACCTATCTGTTTTTGTTAGTTTGTGAGTGAATTTATAGATTCTGAGAAGTGTTTGGACCTAGATTCTGCCGTTTCACCTTTTTGTTTTGGTTCCCAGCTAACTACTAGAAAAGTTTAGTGGTCGACTTGTGAAGAGAATGATCATTCAGTGATGTGTACTCTTGCGCTTGTATCATGTTCTGATTCTTACTAATTTGGGCTTTATGATCTACCTTCTCTCATATTGCTTCACTAGTAGGTGATCTAGGTGTAGTTGAGATATATCATATAGGGTCATCAATCTAAAAAATGTACATGTTTATATTCAGTATTTGTGGCAGTTGAGTAGGAATTGGTGAACACTATTATTTTTCCATTTTCGAATACTTGAGTATGCAGAATTGTAGTTGTGATTTTAGGGGTACTTTGAGGTTGCCAAATTTAACACCCTTGACATTTTTGTTACTTTTTTTGGCTCCGGTTTTCCCAGGCCCTAGCTGTAACTGTATTGTATACGTCTTTTAGCAGCTAGAACAAGTTATCATATACTTTCAATTGTTTTTGCATAAGCGTATAACTGACTATGGGGTCCCAAAGCAAAGTTAGATTTTGCTCATTAGTGCCAATTACGCGGGGTCTTTGGACTTTTGTTGCTCTCCCCGGTGCTACCGAACCACTAGGTTTTATTGCTGTATTTGTGGGAGGAAGGGCTATAGGGGGAAGGGATAAGTCTGAATCTCAATTCAAATGTGGAGTATTGTGTTTGGAGTCCTTGTTTCAATTTGATCCATTTCATTTATTTTTGTTTTGCCTGTCATTATTTATTGAGTCTTTGGTAACCAGGAAAAATACTGGCATGGAGGACTCCACTTCAATGACTATTGATTTCCTTCGAGCGAGGTTGCTGACTGAAAGATCGGTCTCTAGAACTGCAAAACAGAGAGCTGATGAATTGTCAAATAAGGTATGTGTTCATGCTATCTTTTGGCAGTGTGGAGATTTTTTGCTTTTGTGTTGAAGAACTGGTCATATAATTCTGGTTTGTGTAAAACAGGTTGCAGAATTAGAGGAACAACTAAAGATTGCGTCTCTTCAAAGGAAGAAGGCTGAGAAAGCAACGGCTGATGTTCTTGCCATTCTGGAGAGCCAAGAGATGAGCGACCTTTCAGAGGATTATGATTCAGGTTCTGACCAAGAAACATCCCCTGAATCAGTAGAGGGTGCTAATTCTGTCAAGGAGGAAGAGACTATTAATTCGAAGTTGAGAATAAACGAACCAGAGGACTTTTCGGGTTCTGAACATGATTCTTCTAGAGTATCTAGTGGGCGCTTGTCATGGAAAGGTCTCAAAGGCACTTCCCGTTCTGTTGAAAGATACAAGAGTTCTTCTATGCGGAGACAAACTAGCTTAACATCTACTAGTTCTTCCCCAAGACATCATGTGGGTAAATCATGTCGCCAAATAAGACACAGGGTATCAAGGTAGTTTTTTATTTTATCCCTTTGAGTTGAAAAATGGCATGTCCATTGTGCTTTATTCTTATTTTGAAACTGAGAAAAAAATTAGCTAGCCTGGGAGAGTTATATTGGTTTCTGCTTGTTATCGTGGTAAATAATTAATGCATATATATGTATGCATGCTAAATTTGCACACACTCATAGACTTAATCTCAACTTCCTTATATGGTAGTTCCTCTAGTCTTAAGTTCATTACTAGGTGAAATTTGAATGTTGCAAAAATGAATGGTAATGGAAACTCTCATTTTCGATGGAAAGTAAATATGGGGAATTGGCTTCATCTTTCTAGGTGAAATTTTGTTTTGAAACTTTAGGTTCATGTCATTTCTATGAAACTTTAAACACTTCCCTTCCCATGTATGCTAGAATTTTATTTATTTTTTGTGTTTGAATTTTCAGGCCAGTACCAGAGGAACCAAAGAATGGATCTGCGAAGGTTGATGCCCAAGAAAATGGAGTTGCTACCTCTTCAAAAGGCTTTCTGAGTTTGCCTAATGGCGGTTCTCAAATCCTGGATGAAAATGTATCAGAAAACTTAGATAATCAACAAAGCATTTCAAATGGTGCCCCTGATCTCAATAGGTATGGTGGAGGTAAAGACATGGAAAGAGCACTAGAACATCAGGCCCGACTCATTGGTCGATATGAAGAGATGGAAAAGGCTCAGAGAGAATGGGAAGAGAAGTTTAGAGAAAATAACAACAGTACACCGGTACGTTTCATTTTAGCACCTTCTTTCATGTATGGAAACCCCCCTGGTTTGTTGCAGTTGCAAGTGTGAAGGGACTTGGACCAGTCTGAATATTATGATGTTATGCTATATTTGAGATGAACTACTGACTGTAAATTGCCATAGACCATAATCGCTATGTAATGTTTAGGTGATATAAATGTTAGCTTTCCCTTTGGAATGTTCCTTAAACAATTCATTTGGTTCTTAATAAGCTTATCCGGAACTTGTCATCAAGGCTCAATCATTTGCCTCCTTGTTTCATAGAATAAGAAATGGTAAAGTTATGGATTTCAGTGTGGACAATCTGTCCTGATGACAGAAACTTGACGGTTTAGTTAAAAACTTGCCTTTTGCAATAGATGAAACCAAAATGCATGTATTTTAGAACCAACATCCAATATTGATCATAAGCATCACTTTATGGGTATATGGACTAGTATATCATGAATTTGGTGTCTGATTCTCTCTTTTCTTCTTCAAGCTTATTTTTGTCAAGTACTTAGAACACATGTCCTTACACGGAAATTTGTGTTAGCGTCACGGGAGCTTCCTTATTTCCACTCATATGTTGTAATTTTGATCTTCTCTTGCAAACTCATCCATTTGGTTTCTTGTTTGTGAATAGGATTCATGTGATCCTGGAAACTACTCAGATATCACCGAAGAAAGAGAAGAGATCAAGGCACAACAAGCTCAGCCCCATGCAGGGATGGCTACCACCCAAATGACCCAAGCCCAAGAGTTGAAGTCACAGACTGAAGATGTTCGCCTTTCTACAAAACCTGCCAAAACCCCACCCAATGGCTTTCAACAGCCTTTACAAACTGATTCCAGGTACTTAAAAGATCAAAAGGACTGTAACAATCTTGCCTACACATCTCCGTCTCAAGATTTCGATTTTCCTCTGGAAAAAGGGAGGCAGAGTCAAGAGAACCCAAAAAATTATAATAACCCCCCTTCACATCACCATGCACGCCATCTTGGTTCTCAGTCACCACAAGAGAGCAACAGTTCGCATGAAGCAGAAGCTTCAGGAAGCCGAAGTGAACTCCACGCGTTGGTTCCTCACCAAAAAACTGAAGGATTGGGCGGCGTACTGGAGGCATTAAAACATGCAAGATTATCACTACAAAAGAAAATGAATGTCAATGGATTGCCGCTTGCAGATGGTGGTATTGTTCAAACCAAACCTTCAGTTCTTGCTCCTAAAGCTAGGGACAGAGAGGAGATTCCCATTGGATGTGCTGGGCTATTTCGACTGCCAACTGATTATCCAATTGAAGCACATGCTCAAGCCAAGACCCTCGGTTCAGGTTTGTCAAACTATTACCCTGACAGAGGAATCTATAGTGGTGAGCGATATTTGGCCAACCCTTACATGGATACCAGGTCAAGTTACATGGATACTAGATCAGTTATTCCTACAGAGGATAGATTTGCCAGCAGAGGATACATGGACATTGGGGTGGGAGTTTCTTCCCAAACTCAGAAGCCTTATGCTGATCCTAGGTTTGATACCGGTAGGTTTACACATTCCTCTTATCCGGTTCAAATGCATGAAAATGATGAATTATCGAGACGTGTTCCAAGTGGTAGGACATTCGGGGTGCCTCCTGAGAGCCACATCTCTTTTTATGACGACGGGAACATACCACCGGGTTTGTATAGAAGATAATTGCTTATTTTGGGATTGTACTTTTACCTGGGACGTAATAGGAAGACTGGTTTGTGCTGTAATCTCTTGTATGTGTGTATTCATCGTAGAGCCTCAGACGTGCCATTTTCTGCAACCTCTGCTGAGGCTGTTTGTACCATTGGATAGGTAAAGATCTTTCTTGCTCTGTATTCTAGTACTTGAGCTTGTGTTGTCTGTTGAAACCGGGCATATATGTAGTGCACGGTTTGGATTAGTATATGCCCGATATATTCTTGTGATGGCTAGAGATTAAAATTAAAACTTGTCAACGGATCAAGCACTTTCATTGCACGTTGGTGATAGTTGCTTGCTTCCACTCAAGACCATTTCAAATCAGCAATTTTTTAAATGTGGGTTGATCTGGTCTAATGTGGCTGAACAATCTTGGTGGCTTGGGAAAATGAAATTCCTACACGTTATGGAGTCTATATATACACGGCAACACAATCTCAATCCCCAAAACACTTATCTGATCAATCATCTATCTCAAAGATCATACATATTGAAGGATGGGTCGTCACAACCAAGAACCTGCAGCAGCACAGGCGGAGGAGTTTCTGAGGCTATACCAGGCGCAGTCTGGTGATGATTACGACGGCGAAGAATCGGGAGTGGTTGATCCGAGGATGGTGTCGCTGCTACAATACTTCAGGGAGCTGTACGTGGAGAAAAGAGAGATTTTCGACAGGATATTTTTGGGTCACGACATGTTGCACAAAATAGGAGCGGTGCTGGGTCATGAAACATCAGCCGGTGATGATAAGAAGGTGACGAGGAGTTTGAGCCTGGATTCACCGCGTACGGCGGCCGGAAAAGTGGAGGCCGAGGACCCCATGAGGTTGGAAAGATTCAAAGTGAAGACCTTTGATGTAAAAGGCGGCCAGGGTAGTGCTACTGCTACCAAATGATATATAGATATTGGGAATATCCGCACACAAAAATTGTTATTTTTCATTCAACAAATTGTAAAGAAATCATTTTGTTTCGGGTAAATTACTATTAGAATGTTTCAGCTTGTTAAATTATCATGGGTGAATTTTGAAAAAAGAGATATTGTATTTTGTAAAAGGACCTCTTCTATGTTTGACTTTGAAAAAAGACTATTTTTTTATAAGCTCGAAAATTTTTATTTAGAAAAAGTTAGATCCAAGCAGGATCTAACCAAATGCAACAATTACAAAAAAGCTCTCATAGGGCGTCGCGGGTACAATAACTAGAAAAACAAAAAACCCAAAATGCGACGCTAAATCATCCATTAGTGACCCATTCTTCATCTTCCAAAGTCAAAGTCGGATCATCAAAGGCTTTAGCTGAATGAGCTAGCTGAGCAACTTTGGCTTGTGAAATCTGCTTCCCAACGTCCATAGGATACCGACCTAAAGAACGAACTGGTTTGATTTCACTAGTGTAGTAATCCACTAAAAATTTTGGAGGCCGACTTTGACGATTCAGAGCTCTAGAAGGAGCTTACTTCGAATGACGATCCTTAACCAAAGGTTTAGGATTCTGAGGTTGAAGGAGAGCCTCCTTCCACCGACTACTCTGTTGAACCCCAAACAGATCGCTAATTTCTACTTGTTGTGACGAAAGACTTGCTTTAGCTCTCGAAACAGCCACAACGAAAATTGGTGGAATTTGGGGCCAATAGAGCCTGAATCCGAACCTGCTAGGAGCTGGTCCTTATTGCTTGGGCTCAAAATAGGCCCAATGGAGCCTGAACCCGGACCTACTAGGAGCTGGTATCTTGGGCTCAAAGTAGGCCCAAAGTCATGCCCAACAAAATCCGGCCCAGGCTCCCCCAATTTCTCGACTGCTCCATCGTCTTCATGCAAATCACTCATTCGATCCGCAAATCCCACAGAATCAGGATTGATATGATTACGCATATCCGTATCTCCTCGAATCTCGCCCGTATCACCCAACGTTGAGCTCGCATGAATCACGGGATCGTGAACTTGATTCGCGGATTGACCAGTTGGAATTGAAGTGCTACCGTCCGGCGACGGGGAAGACGTCGGCGCTGGTGAGGACTCAACCCATCTCTGCTCGTTGACAGTACCAATACTCAAAAACTCCCCCGTCTGAACTGTAATAAGGGCTTTATTGACCCCTGGTGAGGTACTCTATTTCTAGGCAAGAATAGATCCATCGGATTTTTGAGCCACCGATCGGTAGCGAGCTACCGCAACAAGGAGAACGAGTCCATTGATTTTGTACCCATTTAACCCTTCAATGGCCTAAACAGCTTCAACCTTGGAATCAAATCTAATGAAACCAATGTAACGACCTTTTTGTTCGGACGCCGGAGAACCGTCACGGAAACGATCTTACCGAATGAACTGAAGAAATTTCGAACCCACTCCTAGGATGCAGAGGTGGTTGCACGTCCTTTATAGGGAGGAACCTTTGGATTTTTCTTCTAGGCTGCTCGAAAGAAGGCACCGGTGCTCACATTAAAGCCTTGGTTTTTTCGTAGGTTCTTGGTATTGTAGGCTGACTTACGGTCCTATTTTCATCCCCGAGACATCATGTTTACATATTCCTTGGTGTGGTACGAGTGTAATTTATCGTTTGATTCATAGAATAGAGGATTGGGTTTCAAGATCCCCTGAGCGTTGGGAATCTGCATGGTTGATGTGGACATAAAATACATCTATTTCGGATGTCATTAGCCCACATTTATGTTCTTTTTAATCCCGAGTTAATATAAAATGATGCATTTTACTCTCATTTTGTGTAATTGGTCTTATTTCAGAGTTCGCCAAGCAATTGGAGCAAAAAGGGGTGAAACGGGAGCGAAATGGAGCCAAATTGGAAGCTGGTCAGAAGTGTCAGTAAGGTGCACCAGTTCTTTGCACGGGGTGCAAAGAAGCAGTGCACCACTTGTTGCACGGCTTGCAACCTGGTGGTGCATCCAGATTAGAGACAAAAAAATCTGCACCGGAAAGTTGCACGCCGTGCAAATAACCGGTGCAACTTAAGATGCACCCTGAAATGCACGACGTGCATGCGACAGTGCAAACGTCAGAAACGCGATTTCCAGCTGCGTTTCCCGTTTTTAATCAGATTTAACTCAACATATAAAAGGGATATTAGGTCATTATATTGGGATCATGAAATTGAGAAGAAAAACACACCTTGGGAGAACTTGGAGAGCACTTGGAGGAGAAGACTTGAAGATCAAAAGAGAGTGGAAATCATCATCGAAGGTTTCGTAGGTTTTGATTAAACTTTAACAATTGTATTACTTCATTGGATTAATATGAGTATCATGGTTTTTATCAATTCCTTGTGTTCTCGTCTCCTTGCTATGAACTAAACTCCCATTGATCTAGGGCTAGGGGTAAAGATGTGATGAGTAGAATTAACTTGTTCGGGTTATACAATTGTTAAACTAGTATTAGGATTTTGTTTATCTCATTCTGTTCGTAATGCCTTTTTCGCCTTGATCACGTGGGAAATGTTTAAATCGTGTTAACCAACAATTGAGAAATGAGGTTAATAGGAGGAAAAGGAATGAGATAGCTCGGGTTTTAATCTAAGCCTGAATATGGTTAGACTGACACGAGTGCAATAGCTATAGGAGTAAAACCCGAAAGTTAGGGGAATTCATAAAATTTAATGCTATATACCGCTCTACACCTAGATTAGAGATAATTAGGTGGACCGAGTATGTTAGGGTCCTAATACGATCGAGAGATGGTTAGGACTATACTTAGAGAATTCCCATTGCCCTTAGAATAGTATTAGTTACAAATGCATACCGAACTCCGTTAAATCACTCATCACATTCGAACCCTGTTAATGTCCTAGATCGCCTTTTTATCTCTGATTTACAACCCCGCTGTGACTTTGTTCTTCGTTTCTGATCATTCATATATTCTCATTACTTGCATGAATTTAATATTTTCTGAAACAAAAACCAAACATCGTTATATGAATAGCTTGACCATCGAATTAATTAACTAAAGAGCTTGCTTATTTGCTCCCTTGGGTACGATATGTCGGACTTAAAACCCGAATACTACTTGACGACTGGTACGCTCGCCGTACCATTCTGAGAGTTAATTCTCAGAGTGTCAATGGTCGTTGACGACGACGTTGGAACAATGAGTTGGGACCGCTTAAATGACAACTATGGTTCACGGAGTCATATTTGGAGGTATGATCTATGTTTTCTCTAACTTATGAGATATTGTGGGATCATTTCTTTTACAGCGACTATGTGAAACACATGGAAAATATTTTCCGACCAACACTGGGCCGCGAGACCCTTCGATAAGGGACCGTCGTGGAACCCATGGGTAGTTTGATGCCCTAGAGGAGTGGTAGGGAGTTGTCGGCCCCAAGTAGGGTAGGGCGTGAAGGCTCCTCTCGGGTCCCGTCGAGTCAGGGTAGAGCCCATCCGGCTCAGGGAACAAGAAGGGGTACAGGTCAATAGGCCTAATAAGGGCCTAGGGATCGCAAGGGAAAAGAAAAGCTGGTGGAGGAGTCTGAGGATCCATTAGAAAGAGTGGAAATACACCCCGTCAAACACACGTAACTACCGCCCCTCTCTCTCTCCACAAGAGGACATCACAAGGGTTCCATCTACTTCGGGTGGAGGAGGAAGTTTTAGCATGAGGACACCCCTCTCGTACACGACTTTCTATCCAGGCCTTAACCAAAATACCTGCCAAGGAGGAGTGGAGACTGTACTCTAGGTCCACAAATGTCAGACATATGGTCTATGTCGGACCATGGGAAACGACCAGTAGTGGATTTCCTAGGCTCTGAATCGGAGGGTTTGGAGGACTTCGAAAACGCCTTGAGAAAACAAGCAGAGGTGTCAAGCACCCTGTTTTCCCTAATGAGTGTCAAAGGACCAGTGAGAAGGCAACTGATACCTCATCCTCACTAGTTATTGAGTGACATAGGTTCCACCAAGTGGCAACAGAAGTTTCCTTTACCATCTCGGGAGTCAATATCTTCGCGTTTATAGGCCCCTCACTTATTATCTAAGGGAGGACGGCGCCCGCTATACCTACGGGGGATTCTTTAGTCCATTTGTGCACCACCAGTACTATGGTATTAGGTAAGCCTAGTCCTATCTCACCGTCCTCAACAATTATTCTAATGGTTCTGGCCGCTATAACAACAACACCCCAACGACCCCAACCATACAATATGTTTGTTCCATCTATCTAAATTGAGAACAAATAGTTTATTTTTTGTCAATCCCATAATGTTTGGATTTTTTTGTTTTATTTTCAACACACTTTTTAAAACTGAGTATTTTATTCGGGTGGCTCTTCTGTGGTCTTTGGGTATTTAATTAATATGTTATTCGCACGTTCAAAACAAAGATAAATAAAAAAGAATTTAGAATTTTGTAGAGAGTGAAATTTGAACCTTTTTTTATTAGCAAAGCAAAGTCAAATTAACCTCTTTTGAGGATAAAGAGGAGTTACATGGAGAGCAATACAGGAGCAAAACCAGATACTAGAAACCATACAACCAAAGAAACCTGACCCAAACATGAAAACCCAGAAGGAATGAAATGAAACATAATCCAAAAAGAAAAGAAATGAAACACAATCTGCTTCATGCTGGAAACCAAAAACAAAAGCAAGTCTAATACCTAAATTTAACAACCATGAAGTGCAAAGAGAGAAAACAAGGGATCTAAACAATTCAGATTTAACCAACTTGAAGCACAAAAAGGTAGGGCTTCCAACAGCAAAGCCAATAAATTGATAAACGTTTAACTATACCCTTGTTGAAACTGAACAACTCTGTTCCCCCCGTACATGTTTTAGTACAACATTAGACAATCAACTCAACTAAAAACTAAAACTAACAATTAAATACATAATTATAATTTTATATTTTAACAACTTCACTTGTTCATGATGGTTGACACCTGACCATCGAACCACCATGGATTACTGACTATAGCTGGTGTCAATCTCTTGGGAAGAACCAACTTCACTTCATCTCAGACCTTCATTTCCACTCTCTTCAGTGCAGCTTTCACTCTACGGTTTGGCTTATCTCCATCTACTCCTTATAATTATGAACTCCTTTCAAAGACTCTCTCTTCAGGAACTCAGTGGTGATCCACCTATCGCCAGAGCTCAACCAAAACCAAAGCCTCCACAGTTAAAAAAAATCAAAGCTAAAGGCAGAAGAAACAGAGCAGCCTCCTCTACCTCTTCTGATAAAACGCGGCAATATTCTCCTGGAGGATGCACAAAGTTGTTAAATGGCCAAAAACAATTCTATGACAAGTATTTTCAGCAACTCTCTTCGGGCAGAGATTCAACTCCCTCCTTCCATGGTCAACATTCTGGGGAAAATGCTCTAACATCTCAAAGCCCACAGCTGCACCACAATGATAAAGGGAAAGCTTTGGTTCATGAGAGAGACCTTGGAAAGCCGTTGGAAGAAGGCTCCTCCTCCATGGGTTATCCCCCACCGGGCTTTGAAATGGTGCTGCCTAAAATCAATCCTCATAAAAGAAAGATCGTGGAGATGAACTCTACTCACTTTACAGCCTTTGTCCTCCATTTACCTCCACAGGCTCAAACTAAATGGCTTGATGATATTTTTGGGCAATTCCAAGGTTTTATTAAGTCATTGGTTGGCTTCAAACCTAATGAAAAAGGGAATTGGTATGGATTCATCTATTTTGCTACAAAGAAAGATCTTCTACAAGCCATTCTGCAAACAAATGGATACCAGTTCAAAAACCAAACTCTTTTTGTAACTGAGGCTTGGGAAAGAGACAAAAATTACTTTAACAGAAACCCCTACTCAACCTTCAACAAACAGCCACCTCCAACAATCTTTTATCAAGAAAAATCCTACTCAGACTATCTGAATCAAGGCTCCATAGTAACTGCAAAAGCAAAGCTTTGGGAGAGTGCTCATTTGGCCTTGACATACCTCAATCTATCAGTGGAGGCAATAATGCAAGAGATAGCTATGGAAGGGGTTTGTGAAATTCAGCTTAAGGACTTAGGAAACAAGGTGATATTGGTCCATTGTCCGGGTCCATTATTTGATAAAAAACTGTTCTTTGACAAGGGTGCCTTGATCAATCAATGGCTTACATTCATTCCAGGGAAGGAGGAGTTATTCAACAAGGGAGGTAAATTGACTTGGCTAGCTATACAAGGAGTCCCATATCATGGCTGGTGTCCAGAAACCTTTCAAGCAGCAGTGTCGAATTATGGTAAGATTTTGTTCACACATCCTCAAACAACTCAAGACCTTCATATTCACACAGCCTATGTTTTAGTACACTCTCTTGATCTGAAGCCAATCTCAGAAGAAAAACAAATCACTCTTGGGAAAAATAATTATCAAGTATGGATCTCATCAATTGAAGCAAACAATCTACCCCACCTTCAGAATCCAAAAATCAAGAATTATTTCTATCATTCATCAGAAAATTCCTCTGACTCTGAAAACTCTAGAGAACCTGGTACAACTTCAGCTTATATCAGTGACTATTCAAAAGAAGACTTAGAAGAAGAAGTGGAAGAAACTCAAAGTCCTTCAGAACATCCTGCAGAAAATTCTTTACTGGTCAGGTCTATTGATGAAGGAGTGAATGAGGTTGGTGAGGTTTTGGGTACTAGGTTCAATCAAGCTCAGTTTCAACATTTGGAAGATCCAATTATTTCTCTAAGAGTTATGTCCATTGAACAGAATGGTACAAGGTTAGCTTGCATTAATGAGACCCTTGTTTCAGAAAATGAACTTCCCCAGGCTCTGGAAATTCAAGAAGATCAACAATGGATTGCCAAGGATACCTTTGAAAGTGAAGAAAGAATTGCCATTGAGGGCTTACAGGAAACAAGAATTGTTATAGCTTTGATTTCCTCCCAAGAACAGGCTGGTTGTAATATCTCAGCTTCGGGCTCTGATTTGGATCTAACAGTAACATGTAACCAGTCTGCTACAGTCCATTCTCAGTCTCATTTTCAGTTACACCAACCTTCTTCAACACTTGGTTTGACATCAACTCAAGGTCAGGTTCAACCTGCACAAATCTCACTTGACAGGACAGGAACAAGGGTTTTAACAGTAGAAGAACCATCCTTCTCATTGGAAAAGAGTGAGCATTTAATGTTACAAAATTCTACAGCTTTATTTGACCCCACACAACAAAAAAAGATACTACTTACAGCTGCCACAAATGAGGTTTTGGTCACAAACACTCAAAGTCCCTCTCAGAAGGGTCCACAAGGATTGGACTTCTTGGAAACTGGGGTACAACAACTCAGTAATCCCTCTTCTCCCTCCAAATCCCCACAAGTACAGGAAGTGGCAAATTTCTTAGGGTTGGACACTGCAACTCCTTCAACTGTCCCAAAGCTTAATCTGAAATTAAAGGGGAAGAAGAAAACCTCAAAAAAATCTCAAACAAGGTCCTATGATACAAGATCAAAACTGAAAGAGAAAGGGGCTGGTGACACTATTAAGTTGGTAAAGAAGGCTCATTTTGTTTTCCTGGAAGAAGAATTTGAAGCAAAGAAGGCTTGGGGATTTGCCAAAGCAATAGGGCTGAAGTCCAAACTGTTTGAAGATGAAACCCTCCTCAGACTGAAAGGCCTTGATGAGTTGGAAGTTTTACCTGGTTCTGAGTTTCAAACATTACTTAGTGATAAAGAGGAGGGCAAAGAAGATGATTTTTTAGAGCTGCACAATACTGAATTGCTCCAGGTCTCTACTTCAAGGGGAGGCTCTCCTATCAATCTCTCCTCTCTTTAAGTGAAATGAAATTCCTCTCATGGAATGTGAGAGGAATCTCCTCAAACCAAAAGAGGAGGAATCTCAGTTGCTTGTTGCTCAAGCAAACCCCTGATTTTATTCTTATACAAGAATCAAAGCTGGAAATCTTCCCAACCAATTTTCCAAGACTTTGTGGACTTTCTTCTGATTGGGAATCTGCTGCTGTGGAAGCCATTGGATCATCTGGGGGTTTAATATCAATGTGGAGAAAATCTGAATTCATCTTATCAAGCACCAAACCAATTCAGGGTGCACTATTCTGGTATGGTCATTTAACTCATCTCAATCACTGTTGCTGTGTAGTGAATATTTATGCTTCAACTAACCTACAACTCAGAGCTGCATTATGGTCCAATATTGAGAAAGAATTAACCAATCAATCCCCTGAACTGTTGATAATATTGGGAGGAGATTTCAATGCTATATTGTCAGTTGAAGACAGATCAAGCAGGAGAAGTGGTGGATCTTCTATGATCAATCTCCAGAGAATGATTGATAATCTTGGACTTATTGACCTCCCTCTACAAGGTGGAAAGTTTACTTGGTTTGGGCCAGGATCACAAGCTTCCAGAATTGATAGATTCATAGTCTCTTCAGAATTGCTCAATTTAATACCATCTATTACTCAGTCATGTCTCCCAAGATCCATTTCAGACCACAGGCCTATAGTTCTATACAAAAATGTCAAGGATTGGGGACCAAAACCTTTCAAGTTTCTGAACATTTGGTTAGATGATCCAAGATTCCTCCCTGCAGTATCTTCCTTCTGGTCCAATTATGATGTATCAGGAACACCACAGCTTATACTTTGGAAGAAACTCAAATTGCTGAGAGCTGATTTAAAGAAGTGGAACAGCCAAGTCTTTGGCAATCTTGACACTAAAATCCAACAGTTAACCAATGCCATCAACACCCTAGACAATATAGTGGGATCCAGGACCCTCACTGATCAAGAACTCTTAGAAAGAGGAGCTCTAAAAGCTGAACTTATCAAAAAATACAAATTATTGGCCAAACTTTGGAGTCAGAAAGCAAGGAGGAAATGGTTTGATGATGGGGACAATGGCTCTAAATACTTTCACAAAATTGCAAATTTCCAAGGTACAAGGAAAAAAATCTCTTCCATTTGTCACAATGGAATAGTATTGACTGATCCAGAGAAAATAAAAGAGGCTGCCACAGATTTCTTCAGCTCAAGTTTTCAAGGAGGTACAGAGGAATTCTTAGATCTGCAGAACCTACCATTCAATGCCATCACTCCTCAACAACAACTCTGGTTGGAAAGACCTTTTTTGGAAGAAGAAGTGCTACAAGAAATCCTAGCATGTAATGGGGATAAAGCAAGTGGTCCTGATGGCTATACTCAAATTTTTTCAAGCAGGATGGAATATTATAAAAGATGATTTAATGAATTTCCTTCTGGCCTTTCATAATAATGGTCAGTTGGGAAAATGACTTAATTCCTCCTTCCTGGTTCTTATCCCCAAAGGCCCTTCTCTACTAACCTTTGCTGACTATAGACCAATCAGCTTAATGGGAGGTCCATACAAAATCCTCTCCAAACTACTCTCCTCCAGGCTTAAAGTTGTGATCAGCAATCTTGTGGGGGATGAACAAACTGGCTTCTTAGCTGGAAGACAAATCATTGATGGCATTTTAATAGCTTCAGAAGTGGTACATTTCATCAAAAAAATCCAAGACAAAGACCCTAATTTTTAAAGCTGATTTCCAAAAAGCTTTTGACAGAGTTAGCTGGAGTTTTGTGATGCAAATCTTAACCAGGATGGGTTTTGGAGTCAAGTGGAAATTCTGGATTATTTCATGTCTCAGAGCATCAGTTTCAGTTCTCATCAATGGGGCTCCTAGCAAAGACTTTCAAATTTCTAGAGGCCTGAGGCAAGGATGTGCCTTATCACCTCTTCTCTTTGTTTTGATAGCAGAAGGCTTGAATCAGATCATGAGGTCAGGGATCACTTCCAACCTTTTTCAGGGCATACAACCTTTCCCAAATGGCCCTGTCATTTCCCACCTACAATTTGAAGATGACTCTATCTTTTTTATCAAAGCCATACCTGATCATGTGAGATGTCTTAAATATGCTTTAGCAATGTTTCACTCTGCCTCTGGACTGGCAGTTAACTATGATAAATCCCAGATTATTCATATGAATCTCACAGAAGGGGAGGAATTAGTTATTGCATCCATACTCAATTGTCCATCCACCACACTACCAATAACATACCTGGGATTTCCTTTGGGAGCTAACACAAAGAGAGAAAAAACATGGGATCCTATAGTCCAAAGATACAAGAAGGCACTAGGACTGTGGGAAGAAAAACTCCTTTCTCTAGGAGGCAGAATCACTTTAATCAAATCCACTCTGGGGGCACTACCTTTGTATTATTTCTCCATTCTAAGAGCTCCAAAAAGTGTAATCAAAAGCATGGTCAGTTGGCAGAGAAAATTCTTATGGCATGGCAAATTATCTGGAAAAGGATGCTGCAAAATTAAATGGGGACAGGTTTGCAAATCTAAAGAGGAAGGTGGTCTTGGCATCAGAAATTTATCAAGTATGAATATTGCCCTACTAGCTAAATGGTGGTGGAGATTTGCATTAGAGAAGAATGCTCTTTTGAAATTGATTATATGTGGAAAATTTGGATGGGGTGCAACTGAATGGGATTTATCATGCTACAATGAATTGGGATCAAATAGCTTCATTTCTCACATTCTAAATTTAGCTTCAGATCCAAGGTTTGAAGTCATTTTTGGCTCAAAAGGTTTACACTGGAAAATAGGAAATGGAGCAAGAGTCTTCTTTTGGAGAGATACTTGGTGGGGTGACAACTCCTTTAAGCATTTGTTCCCAAGACTGTATGAACTATCTCTTTCAAAACATCTGTTGGTTGCTGAGGCTTGGACAGGGCAAAATTGGGACTTGGATTTTGTGAGGGTTCCTAGAGGAAGAGCTAAAAATGACTGGGCCATTCTATCTTCAATTCTTAATGGAATCAAGCTGGGAGAGCAGGAGGATGTCATCACTTGGCATTGGGATCCAAAGGGCTTCACTGTCAGAAAACTATACACCTTACTTGAGCAACAATGCACTCAATCAGCTACAACATCAGCATGGACTAAACTCCTTTGGATCCCTGGAATCCCTCCCAAAATAACTGCATTCAACTGGTTGGCATGTCATGATGCATTTCCCTCTAAATGCTTTCTTGAAGCAAGAGGTGTCAATCTCTCATTGGAGGAAATTTTGTGCACAATTTGTCATTGGGAATTTGAAGATGGGAGTCATGTTTTACTCCATTGTGGGAGGGCCTGGCAAGTTTGGGGACTAATAGCAAAATGGTGGGACTCAGAATTTATCATTCCAGGCTCAGTTAAAGATCACTTGTTATCCTGGCCTCAGTTACAGAAAAGAAAATACAAAAGGGTGTGGATCCAAATTTTCCAACTCACAAACTGGTTGATATGGTTAGCCAGAAATGCATCAGTATTCAGAGAAGAAAAAGCTACTGCTGAGGAAATTTTTCAACAAGTTCTTCATCAGTCCTATTCATGGGAGTGGTATAAATTCCATAAGACAAACAGGTACTTCTCCTTCAGTTCCTGGAGTTGCTCTCCCAAATCATGCTTGGACTGGATCTAAGTGCTAGGAATGCTGCATTTTTGGTGCACTGGTTTGGTACTGGGGTTGGGGGTTTTGGGATGGTTTTATGGGTGGTCTTGGTGAGTGAGGTGAGTTGTGAGGCCTTTCTTCTTCTGATGGGGTTCTTCTCTCCTGGAGTGTGGGTAGAATTTCTTCTTTTGACTTGTGAGAGGGTAGCTGAATTCTAGGTGAGTGTTCTCTTTTCTTCTTTGCTTCTTTGCAGGTTCCTTTCTTCAGGGCTCTCAAAGAAGCTGGTTCTTTTGAAGCTGCAAGAACATCTTCACCACAATGAATTGTTTCAAGTACATCAATGCTCGGATCTTATAAGCATAAAGTAATGGTTTCATCATGCTCAATCTGCATAACTCAACTTTCATGCTGCAGTCTATCAACTTCAATCCTCAGCATGGCTTCTTCATGATCAACCTCAACATAATTCACATTCAATACTCAGTGATCAACCTCAACATAATTCACAATCAATTCTCAGTTTCAGCTCAAGGCAATCTCACAAAAGAATTCCTTTCTTTTGTTGGTTGGATAGCATACGGTTTCATCGATCACTTACACTTTTATACCTCTTAATTGAGGGTTGATTTTACTTTCTTAGACTAAGGGTTCTCATTTTCATGCCCCTTTGTTTCATGGGCTGGGTTTGGTGTGGGCTTTCATTTTCATGCCCTCTGTTTCATGGGTTCTGTTTGGTGTTTTGGTTCTTTTTTGTTCATGTTCTGTAGCTAGACATGTTATGTACTCCTCTTTAACCTCTAAAGAGGTTTTAATCTAAATTCGCATTGCTGATCAAAAAAAACAACAACTTCACTCTTTTTTTTATCTCCCTTTCAACTAAACATTACAAACAGAGGCGGAGCCACGTAGGGCCCAGGGGGGACGTGCCCCCCTCAATTTTATTTTATTTTGAAATTTGACAATTAATTTTGGATTTTTTCTAAAAATACCCCTTATATTCTTAGAATTTTTTTATTGTGCCCCCCTCAATATTTTTTTTGACGTCATGTATTACCATTACAAAAACTTGGTACCCCCCTCAACAAAAAAGCTAGCTCCGCCACTGATTACAAAGATATAGTTTCAGACCATTGTGATTTGAACCCCCTACTGCGTTACGTTAGATGGTAATACTGACAAATCTTCCTTCAAAATATGCGCACAAATTGAGAACCTCTCTAGAAACCTCTCTCTATAGAAACCTCTCGTCGCTCTCTACCCACTCCTCGTCTTCCCGCTTCTTTATCGGCGGTGGCCACCTTGTCTTCGGCCATAGGAGCCACCGTCGATGGGTTTCGTTTTCTACCTTTTGTGCCTATCCTTCTCATCTTTCCCCTCGCCACCACCGATTCCCCCCCCCCCCCCCCCCTCTTAAACCTTTTCTTCGTCGATCTTCGGATATCTTACAGATCTATTCCTTCTGAACTTAGATCTGCCCTCTCACGAACCTCTGGTGAACTTTGGTTCATGGTCCACCGTGCGGAGTTTCTCGAAGAGCCCCGACATTATTTCAGTGCCGGCTGGTTCAGATCTGGTTCCTCGGACTCAGATCTGGCCACTTCTTGCCTCTGGCGGTGTTGGCCCAAGATTGGTTCTCCTCGGTGGCCTCTGGAGTGGAGTGGGAGTAGGTCTCCGTTGGCGATGAGGAGGCGTGTGTCTGAGCGACATATCTGGTGACTCTCACCCTCCCTAGCGGCGCGTGTTTCTGATCTCGAGTGGGAGGACTTCCCCATCCATCGTGGTGGGGATTGTCGCGAATCGTCCGTTTGCTACTAGTTTTCGGGTCCTAATTTCCAGCAGCTCTCATGATTTATACGCTTTCCCTGGTGCGCCCCGACACAGTTCTGAGGCGGGACATCTTTTTATACATCCAGGATGATTGTACTGGTTCTGTTCGTGGGTCGTAGTCCGGGCTACCGTGGCTGGATCTCTCCTTCCTCCAAGTCGCTCACTTGTGCTGCTGTGTGGTTCGTCTTTGGCGGTTCAGCTCATCAGTTTTCTCGGTTCTGGCCGCTGATGAGTTCGAGGGATCCTCCTCCGTCTATCATGTAACTCTCCCTCTCCCTCGGTCTCGTTTCGACTCGACTTCTTCCCCTCCTCAGCTACTGGTGGTGGTTGAGGCCTCACGGCTTGGTGTTGGCCGTCGTGAGGTGTTTGGCGGTAAGCCCAGTTAGAAGAATCAGTCGATTTCGATCGAGGGATTGGAGGAAATGTGGTAGTTCGGGTGTTGGTGTGGGTGCATTGCTGGCTGTGATCTCTGGTTGTGGGAGTTTTGCTAGATGGGTGTTGTGGAGGTTTGTTGCTGGTGGTGTCTTCTTTTTGTGTCTGTTTTTTTCGTTTTGTGTTGGTTTTAAGTTTCTGCTGCCCCTGGTTGGGCATTAGTTGTTCTTCAAGGTATTAAAATCTGGGTATGTTTAGACCATCTTGTTGTTGTTCTTCATGTTAGAGAAATCAGGGTTTTAAGACATGTGTTCACCCATTGTTTGGGTTGTTTGGTTGTGAGGCGGCGGTGTGGTATGCTCGGGTTGTAATGGAGGGTTTATCTCCTTGAGTCTGTTTTCTTTTTGAAAACTTTCTCTTTTAATAATACTTTGTTGAATTCCAAGTTTTGTTTGAACTTTTAAAGGTTTGTTGTTGTCATTATGAGCCCGCCCTAGGAGAACGCGCGCCCACGCGCCATCTCCCTTTCAATCCCGATCTGTGCTGCCGGCGTCGTTGTGCCTCCCTGTGTGCCTCTCCGAGCAGGTGCTGCCATGGAGGTCATGTGCTGAAGACCATCCACTGGCGCTCCTTCACGTTGATACTCGTCGCCCCTTCGCGTAGATCCTCATCCGGTTCCGGTCTGGGTTGATACCGGCGTCGATCTTCGGTAGTTTGGTTGGGCGTCAACGGCGGGTCCCTGCTTTGCTCCGACGGAGAGGTTGCTCGCCGGCGGAGTCACGGTTGCCGGCCAGACTGATCTGAGTTCGCGTCTCTGCTTTCCTGCTGTGCTGCAACAAGACTCTGTTAGGGGCTGTTCATTTGCCTGAGTTATGGTGATTCGTTCAGTAGTGTTATCTGTTGAACAAGTTTCAGCGGCAAGGGAGGCAGAGAAAGGTAAAGGGGTAGCTGCCGATCTCGTCGAGGAAGGGACTAGAGGAAAGGTTTCGTCTCGGGAAGGTGCTCACCGGACGGTTGCTGCTCCGGGCTCCTTATCCGATCACAAGGTATTTGTTTATAACTTACCGGAAGGGACGACAACCGAAGGTTTGAAAGTAATCTTTGGCACGGTTGCGGATGTCACTCATATTCACATTCCAACGAACCCAAATCGGATAGGTAAATTCTTCGGTTTTGTCTCTTTTCGGATTGGGACTGATCTGGAACAGGTGGTGAGAAAAGTTAATGGATCCAGGCTGGGCTCCCATAAGCTATTTTTTGCTCAAGCTTGGGACCAAAGACCTGACTTGGATGTACGGGACTCCATTAACAAAAGTAGGGGGAAGCATGCTCGGTGCGGAAGGAAGCCACTAGTTCTGCAGGTTAATTATGCTCGGGCCTCAGAGGTTGATGCAGGATGGTTGGGGGTGCTTCGAGAGAACGTTTCACCGGCTGATCTACATGATGTGTTTGCTCGACAAGGAGAGACTTCCGTTAAGATTATGGCATTGGGGAACAGAGTCGTCTTGATCCTTTGTTTGGATAAATCGATAGAAGAGCGAATGGTTCTTACAAGATGGGCCTGGCTTTCTCAATGGGTTGTCATGGGACTCGACAAGGAGGACCTGCTTAGTAAGGGAGGTGTGTTCAATTGGGTCAAGTTTGCAGGAGTTCCTTATCATGGGTGGAGTCGTGCGAATCTGGAGTCCCTAGCTGAGAGTTTGGGTACTATTGTCATGGTTCATCCAGATTCGTTAAATGGACTAAGTTTTGCTGAGTCTCTGGTCTTGATACATATGGAGCCTTGCCTAACCTTGCAGACTATGGAGGTGGAATTAGGGGACACGGTTGTCTCGGTGTTGCCTTTGGTAGTTGAAGCTGCGTTAGTGCCCAATGTGCTTGCAGCAGAAGGGTCTCGGTGGGGTGAGAGTGATGTCTCGATAGGGAGTGGGACCAAAGATGATGACTTTGATAAGGAAAGTCACTTTGGTTCTCACTCCAGGGAGCCTGTTGATATGGTGCCGACGACGCTTTCTGTACCAAGTAACTCCGGGAAGCCAGAGAACACATTTTCTAGTCTGCAAGTCCAATGCAGGGAGCTCGAGAGTGTGACACATACCCCCAAGTTCACTGGGAGAGTAGGGCTGGACTCAGAACAGGTACATACAAATATGATTGTGCCTGACACGAAGTCTCCAGCAGGGCCAGGTGATTCGGAAAGAACAGTGTCGAGCAACTTTCTCTTCCGCAAGAAGAAGCGCACACTTAAGGGTAAGGAACTCTGCGGTAATACAGGTACCCTATCGGATCAGACTTTGGCGGATGATACCTACGGACCCGGGCCAACTATAGACTTGAGCAAACAACAGTTAGCGATCAAGGCTTGGGATTATTGTAGCAAAATGGGATTCAAATCCAAGACTACTGGCGAACAATTCAGAAAGAAGCTTGATTTGTTAGATGCAGAATTACGTCACCGTAGTCCAGAGTGTGATCTTTCTGACTCGGATTCTGATTCGGAATCTACTCCGGATTGATCTGGTGGGGGGTTTCTTTGGTTTGGCGAATGAGTTATCGTTTCTGAGCTGCAGGTGTCCTTTGGTTTCAAGTCGTTTTGCTTAAGTCGTTTTGATTAGGTTATCTAGGCTGGTGGTTTTGTTTTTACGGTTTCTGTTGTGTTTTGGTTCGTTGTTTTTGTCTTCTGTTTTGTAGGAGGATGGTATATCCACCTTTGATATTGCTGTTTTCTCTTGTAGTTTTGTGGTTTTGGTCTATCCTCGAGCAGACTGCCTATATCTCATTTTGAGAATAAGGCCTATAAAACTTCTCAAATAAAAAAAATAATACTTTGTTGATAAAAAAAAATCTTCCTTCAAAATATCTACAAATAATTTTAAACTGTACACACTGCATCTTTTGGCGAAGATATTTATGCATAAGATAGGTTTAGGATGGTGATGGTGGTGCATATATATTTTAAGTATTGAAATGATATGATGTCCTCTAGTATTTTACATAAAATTATGTCTTATGATGAATGTCTTTTACAAAATATCTTAATTTAAAATTTCTTGAATAATTGTGTTTAAAAAAAACAGAAGTTGAACTTCTGATTGTTTAGTTGGCCCGAATATGAATGGTTGATTCAGTTATGAAAGATACTACACACTCGAAACACATAATTATGACCAATCCTTTTCATCTTTAATTTAAACCATATTTAAATCCAACTTGATATGTATACTCGATTGTATTTACAATCATCAACACATATGTAGTGAGCGCCAGTTGACCTTGCCTGTAACGTAGTGTGCTCCGTTAGTGGATTTAGGGACGAAAACTAATTAATTAATTATTAAACTCCATTATGAAAACCACACTATGCGGAGCGAATCAAGCACAAGAAATCGTGTGAGTTGGACGGACACAGCCAAAAACAAATTAGATAATTATATGAAAGTGCATAATTGTAAAGTTAATAACAAATGAAGATTTGTCATGCCCCAACAAATTTGGAATACCAACCGTAACTTACACAAAATTAGGCGCTATTGATTTAGCACAACTAAATATATATGACGTGAGTCTGTTTCAAGAAAAAAGTATAACGTGAGTCTCCAAAACTTGATGTATTAGTTTAAACTTTATAAATTAGAGTTCTATAATACACGAAGAAAACAAATAAATGGAACAAAAGAAAGTATAGTCACACGATTATGATACTTGTGCTTTCATTGCATTTTCCTATTTCCTTCACTCCAACAATACCCAATTTAAAATAACTCCCTTTTCTCTCTCGTCCAAGTGCCAAACCTAAAAAACTTTTCAACGCCGCCACCCTTTGTGCCATTATCCGCGACGGCCACGACCACCGGTCATGGTTGTCGTCGGTGATAGCTTACTCCTCCTCCCGTAGCCCTCTTCCCCCTTGTCCCCCTCCCCCACACCACACCACCACCCCTCACCCCGTACCCCTTTCCTCTCAAGGCCGACGTCGGTTTATCGTCGTCTTCGGTGGCCGTCCTCCGTGTCCGTTTCCGACTGATGCTGTTTTGGTTCCTGCGATCGCGCCAAGGTGGGTTTGAGCGGTGGTAGGCAGCTCCGGCGACTCGTCACGCTGTATATCCGGCTTGAACGGTTACCTTTAGCGGGGATCTGGAGTTCGCGTTATTTTGGATTCCTCGGGTCAAGGTCCCTTGTCGGACGGTGGCGACTCTGAATTGGCTAGGTTTTTTTCCTTTCGTTTTACAAGTCTTCAATAACTGCACTTGGTGCAGATTGGGTGTGCACTAGTTGCACGGTTTGTGTGCAACAGTTGCACGTTTGGTGTGCCCGTTATGTGGCACGGTTTAGTGTGCACGTTGTTGCACTTTTGACGTGCACGTGTTTGCACGTTCTAGGGCGCCCTAATTGCACTCTGGTAGGGAGTCGGTAATATTATATTATAGGCTTGTTAGTTTGGAGTCTGTAATTTTATCGTTTGCTTGTGCGCTTTCATCAGATTGCACGTATGTCACTTTGACTGATATATAAAATTGATGCCTCCCGCTTTTCGCCAACAAAAAAGAAACAAAGTACAGTCTGTCTCTTCAAAATTTGATGTATTGGTTTCAAATTTTATCGATTGGAGCTCTATAATACACGAAGAAGATGTAAATATAAATAATAAATAATTTGAGTGAGAAAGAATTAGGTGGTAAGCAATTTGATTATAAACCTTGAAAAACTATAAGAATAATCCTCAAAAAAGTAGGGTTTAGTGGGAACTTTATACAAAAAGAAATAAAGAAACAGGGAATATTGTTATTGACTCATTGTAGTGCTTTTGATTAAAAGTTTCCACAATCCAAAGAGTGATTGCCTCACTCGTAATATTATACTAATTTTGGCCCCCCAATTAAGTTACCAACAAATGAATGGTCAGTACCGTATGTTTGTCTAAATAAGCAAATGTTTGAAATTTACTGCAGCCAAAGCTAAAGTTATAACGATGATATTTGAATTTTAGTTTAGAAAATGATATATTAAAATTTTATATTTTTGACAAACATCAAGCTAAATCTTAATATTTTCATGCGAAAAAAAATCTCTACAACCTTTAAAAAACCTAGGGTTTCTCACTAGTTTTTCAAATATCTTTTCCTTTATACAATTCCATTTCCGCTCTCTTCTATTGCTCTAACTATCCTGCCCGTCGTCATCGTTGCTCATCATAATTGTCCGTTCACCGAGTCCGATGACACCACCCACCAATTCCCCCGCTAACCGATCCGTTGATCGATGTTGTCTCGATCAACACAATAAGGTCCATGGATCATCCAAATGAAGGAAGTTGCTTCCACAGACGTTGTTCGTCGCCTTCTTCCCCATGAGATGACGTGCATGCACCCTGGGGATTATCATCCCCGCTCGGTCCCTTAAATCCAACCACGTTGCCGAAGGACTAACAAGGAAGAGGAAGATGGAGATTCTGCCCACCATTAGATCACCCGAGAGGGGGAACTATACCATGAAGACCACCTCCTGAGATCTAAGTCTCGAGGCCGACTGAGACGTCGCCAAATTGAATTCGGATGACGATCATCCATATGCCCCCAGTGGTGGAATAGAGAAGAGACACTGGTTGTAGGATTTCGGGATCCTCGGCAACCCACTAGCGCAGCGCTGATATTGGTAGTACCACTCCACCCCTATGGTAGGTCCTCCATCACGAAACTGTGCCCAAGACTCACGCAAGTCCCTAGGAACCCTCCGCGATCGTGGGACACACCACCTACTTCCCTGGCACAAGAAATGATGGATATGGGACCTCAGACACACATATCCTCCCACTGGCACTTGATCCATCACCATGAGAGGATCCTATTTGAGCTGATCGAGCATGATATGGATGATCGGGACTCCAACTAGCCTCCTCGACCGACGCCCATGCTCATCTGCATCCGAGTAACCCTTGAAAACTGTCCACACCAGAATCATTCGGGAACCGGAAAATGCCCATCCAATCCCTCTGTAGGACGGAGGACCATGGACCTGTGCCTGACCCTGAAGGAATATCTAGGCACGGAATGAGAAACCTCGATGGTAAAAATCCTCTCCGTGGGTCGAAGAATCGGGCCTCTCACATCAAAGCATGGAGGAACCTTGTTGGTACGTCTCCTCCCCGGAGACGGATGGGTCTGCCACACACACTCAAGGAAGGTCGACGTCCACATACACCATTGAAAAAGTTGGTCCCGATAGGGTAGAGCGAAGCGCGTTGAACTGCCTCGCGGGTCACCATGAGTACCCCAAGTCATCTCAGGGTGTTCTTGACGAGGCACACCCCGACCTCTAGGAGTCGTCTTCTTTCCGACTCCAAGACTCCTCAGGGTGTTCTTGAGGAGCCAC
Source organism: Erodium maritimum (assembly GCA_963921825.1). Lineage (NCBI taxonomy): Eukaryota > Viridiplantae > Streptophyta > Magnoliopsida > Geraniales > Geraniaceae > Erodium > Erodium maritimum. Next base: position 118,077,652 of record OY997588.1, read on the forward strand.
ACCCCGACCTCTAGGAGTCGTCTTCTTTCCGACTCCAAGACTCCTCAGGGTGTTCTTGAGGAGCCACACCCCGACATCTAGGAGTCGTCTTCTTTCCGACTCCGTACCGATCTATGCGATAGGGGTTTTTCTATTTGGTCTCCCAAGATTTTGGGGGAAGACCTGTGGATACACACGGTGTCTCTTCATTTGGAGGGTCGACTCTCACTGATGGAGCCCTCGAGACGGGAATGAAACCACAGGGAAATCCAATGGTTTTTCTCTCCTCGAGACCAAAACCGGATACTTTCTATCCTCTTAGGTGGCCAATGATTGATACTGGTTTAAGGACCCAAAGGGATTCTATTCGTCTAAAGGAGGATATCGGGAACTACAACAAATGAAGGGTGTTTGGTCGCCTTTGGGTGATGCCCATATTTGGTCCAATACATGGGAGATCAAGGCTCCTTCACAGGTGAAAGTCTTCATATGGAGAGTGTTATTGGGTACCATTCAGGCAGCATAGGCCCTTAGATCCCATTTTGTTCTGAACTCCCCTTTTTGTTCCTTATGTTAGAAACTCATAAAAATATGTGCCATCTTTTTCTCCTTTGTCCTTTTGCTAGGGATTGTTGGGATAGATTGGGCTACCAATACCTCATTCTGCAATATATGGATTTCCAAATTTGGTGGAAATCGGTTTAGAGCCTCTCCACGGACGACTAGAAATTCGACTTTCGCTGAAGCTCAAGCTATTTGGAAAGCTCTTCTATGGGTCCAAGCGACGGGTTTACAAAGGGTCACGTTTCAGAGTGATGCATAATTGCTGACGAATCTATTGGAATTAGGTTCCACTCCATCTTCCAATGTTTGAGGTATTTTACAGGATTGTAATGTTATTTTGATACGTCTCGAGGATGTCTATCTCGCTTTTGTTAAGAGGTCATTGAATGCTGCAATCCACTAACTCGTTAAGACATCACAGTTTTATAGATTCTTGTAGTCGGGTCTTTCAATATCCGATGCATGCAGTCGTTTGTATCTTGACAAATCGAGAATAATGAGAATGCTCTAGCACCTATTTAAATAAAAAAAAAATGATTTGATGAGGATCGATTTCTCTTCAGCCAAAGCTAATTACTGTTGTATTTGCTATTCTAGATCCGAAAATCAGCCTCCTTAAAACTCGGAGAAAAGAAGCCCCTTTAAATGTCTCACATTTCTCTCCTGATAGATCGAGGAACGATTCTTCAGTAGCTTCCTAAATTCCTTCTACCTTGTCTATGGCTTCTTCTTCTCTAACCTATAGATGCTCTTCCCAACAACAATAGAACAGTTACCCATTTCTTTGAATCTCTCACATAGTTATAAATGAGATTGTTATGGCGTCAACAGTCGTTGACTAGTAGTGACAATTTGAAGCTCGCTGAGTGAGCACTGAGCAGCGTATTGAAGATTGCCATCTGGGTTTATCGTGCATCGATCAGTGGCCATAGGTCCCGTGAAGAAGAAGCTGAGCTCACTGCTGGTTATGGGACAAAAATCACACCCTTGTGCGAAGAAACTGGTTATTGGGGTTTTGGGCTAGGAAGAGGAGGATCATGGGAACTGTCCAGTGACCACTGAGGAAGCTCAAAGTCAGCCTTTTGGAGTTGTGAGTGTTAAGGATAAATCGGTGAAACAATGATATCTTCTGGGATAAATTTGGTGATGACGATTATAGGATTCTCAGTGAGCACCATGTTCATTGTGTTTGTGTTCACGCGTCTCATCTGTGGTCGGATTCAGCTCTCTGCTTCTCGCCGCCCCTTCCATATAGCCTCCAGATCCGATCTTAGTATTGTGAGTAAAGCTGTTTCTTTTTACTAAACTTAATCTGTAATTGACAGTTTTCTGTATGGTTCAGATGGCGCTTCAGTCTGTCAAACAGGGTCCGTGCTTCATATGCTGAATTTGCTTCTGTTTTGTTGCTAGATATGGCACTGCTTCATTTTAAGGGAACCTAATTTACATACCCATTTAACCAGTAATACTGAAACTATGCTAAAATGCTATATTTTCTTACCCCTTTTGTGGGATTTTGGTAATTTGAATGTAGATTAGCTTGCTAATGGAATACTCATTGTTAACTGATGTCTCTCCTTTCATTACTTATGCCGAATTCATATTGATGATTACTTGTCTTTATGATTTAGATGGAACGGGGGCTGCATGGTCTTGAGCCAATAGCTGTAGCTAACTTCCCGACAAAGAAGTATGGTGATGAGTTTTTCTCAGCTGCCGAAGATCCACAGTATGTTCTTCCTGATTCCTTACAGACTGTATAGTTTTTTATCTTCATGTATTCATGACATAATATCTGGACTCTCCAGTGTGTGCACTTCCCTTGCTCAACTTGAATTGCTTGAACATGTAGTTCACTCCAAGAGTTTTAAATTGCAAATGTATGCATATTATACATAGGACATCTATTTCTTCCATGAAACTTTATTTCAGTTAATCATATGGTGAGGCATGTATAGTGGGCATTGCACTTCTGGTTAATATTTGTATCTGGCATTGCATATAATTTAGCTACATGTCGTCTAGCATCTATAAAGAGAGGTATATCGTGCATGTGGTTTGGGAATGGAGTTCATGGACGGATAGGATCTGAATATGAGATTGAGATTGTGTCAATGAAACATGCAAGTATTGAGATTTAGACATTACAGTGTGGGCTGCTGAGATTATTGCAACTGATAACTACTATTACGTAGATAGAATTTCACAGATGGCATACTTGTTTGGCTTTTTTTGTAAAAAAACTCATTTTGTAGTACATTTTGGCCACATAGTTCAAACCTTACTACCTTTTTTATCAGCAAGAAAGCGGGGAAATCCTACTTTAGTCTCTAGCCTAGTTAATTCCTAACCTAGCTTACACCACACTTTCTCCCAAGCAGGCGACCACCGGGGTTTGAACCTCTGACTTCAAGGAGGTGAGAGAGCTCTTTGATCACCCCTCCAACCCAAGTGGGCGAAACCTTATTCAAGTTAGAGCACATAAGCCTCAGAGATGAGCTGTATGGAAATTGTTTTTGAAACTACTTGTTGAGTCTATTGAGTTATATGTTGATTAGTGAGTATTTTACTTCATTGAATTACACAATCAAATTTAGTGTTAAATATTCGTTTTAAGATAACTAAATGCATTTCTTATATAAAATCTTGATTTTTTTTTCGGCACATGGCAGATGCACAGTCTGCCTGGCAGAGTACCACGGGGAAGACATAGTGCGCATCTTCCCTTACTGTGGGCATTTCTTCCATGCCACCTGCATAGACATATGGCTGCAGCAGCATTCCACTTGTCCTGTGTGCCGAGTATCATTGCGCGAGTTGCCAGAGAGGAAGCGCTTGATGCAACCCTTGTTCAGCTCAGCTATTCGATCCAATTACAGCTTGGAGTCTTTAGATACCCACACTTACCACTGCTTAATGAGTAGACACACAAGAAACCATGAGAGTCAAGGGATGGAGCCCATTCAAGATCACACCTCCCAGGCCCATCCAGCAGAGAACAACTCTGGAAACAAACACATTGTAAGCCCGTCAAATCCATAGATTCCTCAGATTAATGGGCCTGGAGGCAAACAAAGGAAGTGAATCGCTACTGTCTTATGCATTGCTGTATATACTGCACAAGTGATTTGGATTGTCCTCACAATAGTTGATGAGTAGTTTTATTAGCTCAGTTTTATGACTAGTTTCCTGGAGAAGATCATTATGCTTTCTCACAAACTCAGAACAGAAGTGTGTACTAGGTGGGTATTCTTTTATTAGATTCATTACCAGTTCTGCATATGTTTTGGTGGGCCTCTTTTCTTTCTGTGTGTACTATGTTTTTCATACAGATTGTTTGTGGAGCATGCCAATTTATTGCCACACCTATGGACTTGACCATCTTTGTTACTACACAGGTTCAACTTTGAAGTCTAGCTGATATGTCACGTGACTACAGTTTAAATTTTACATGTAAACTGTATTCTTTGACCTTTTTTTATCAGCTCATGTAAATGGTTATGAGGTGGATTCAAGTTCTGTATCCCAAGATGAAGCAGGGTTGGTCATCCATGTGTATGGCCCCTGCTGGTGCCTTAACTTCAGGTAGGTTTACCATAATGTCAATTTCTACCTGATTTTCTGCCTAAAATGAACCTTAGTTTGAAGATGACAAGACAGAGAGTTAAGGTGAGTTTCCAATGAAAATGAATAAGTGAAGGCTTATGTTCCATTTAGAGATGAGAAATAAATGAGGAGTTTGGCATCTTTCACCCATCCCGCCTTCTTCTCTTTATTGATAATTGTCTGATTTATGTTTATGTCTTAACTGCTAACTGTGTATTTAGGACGTACGTGGTCCAATCCTATTATCTATTTACTACAACGTGTAAGAATCACCATAGTCTTGTGAGTCTGCCCCTGCATTGGTTTCAATCATATTAATTTTATTAAGGTTTCAAGTTTAAATATTTTTGGAGTAACATATGATCAAACTCTATGTAAAGACTTATATTTCAAGTAAAGAAACAAAAAAACGCTCTGCACACCCTCAGTGGGTTCAACCTCACCTTTTCTAGGGTTTTTGTAGCCACGCCTCCTTCTTCGGATTCCGTCGCTCGGCGCCCTACTCTCCGATCGTCGTCGTCGACCCAGCCTCATGCCCCTCGTTCCCTGTTCCCCCGTCCACGCCATGTGCAACGCCGGATCCCTCAACCGCGCGTCATCTCTGCAGATCTCATCCGCAACCGCCTCATTTCCCCTCTTCTCCGGTCATCCTTGGCTGCCACTCTCTCGGCCGCCATCACTTCCGACTCATATGCCGCGCCGCCGCAACATGGAACCGGTCCCACGAAGCCACCCCGACGGCCCACAACCGACTCTGCCGGGCTTTCTCCCCGTTATAAACTTCTCCTTGCCACCTACCGGTAGATCAGCTCAGTTACCGGCAGAGCATCAAGGTCTCACCGGTAGCGGGCCTATGCCGGTGAAAGACAAATCGGGCTCGGCTGAGGTGGGTACCATCGTCCTCTATGGGCCTCCACTGTCGGTGCCGTCGCGTCGGTCCTACGCTGACATTGGTGGTGCTCGCCCCGATCTGGTGCACCATCAACGCACCCCGCCGCCGGTATCATATCCGGCATACCGCCCCCTAAGCGTGCATGACTCATCCTCGAGGGGCCGCACACCGTCTACCTTCAGATATGGTGGGCAGCAGGGTGGAAAGCCACCTGAGCGTATCTCCCCGGTGCCGGACTGGGAGGACGAGGATGAAGAGTTGGTGGTCCAGATTGAATTAGTTCCGACGGCCGAGGAGGATCAGATGGAGCAGGCGGAGGTTAGGCAGCCTCCTATGCTGGAATAATCCGACCTGGCAGGGGTGGGTTTGGCTACTGTCGGCCTATATCCACAAACCCGGGACAGCCAGTGCTCGGAGGTCTCGGGCAGCCTGCATCAACAACTCTTTATTTCTGTTCGTATTTCCTTTATTATGTTTGTCGTTGGAACACTTTATTTTCTGCTTCAGTTAGGACTTTTTACTTTCTGTCTCGTTGTGTTGAGACGTTGGTAAGGGGATATCCTAAGTTTTTGTCTACGATGTCAAGTAGGCTGTCTTTATAGGTCCATGAGCGCCGGGCTTGCTACGGTCGGCCCGGACAAATATCTGGAACCCTGGGCGGTTACGTCCTATTTTATTTGGTTACTTATTTACAGTAATGCACTTCCCCAGTTTCCCGTTTAAAAAAAATATTTTTAGAGTGGACTTTAGAACACATATTTGTCAAATTTATTTGGATAGTAAATATCATCTAGCGTATGAATGAGGATATAAAAACCAATTCTTATGTAAGCAGACCAAAAAAAATAAGCAAATATGATTAAGTGAAAACGGTGAAGTAAGGGATTAATGTCATCATGTGGGCTGATCCAATATACCTCTTGTCGTGGAAATATCAGGGGTTGGGGCGCCCGGCGACAATGAAGTACCTTAAAGGGATAGTGTTGAAGAGATAGTCAGAGGTGGTGTTCCTTTGTGAGACATTTAGTCCACGGAAAGGTTGGGCAAGCTGAAACTATAGTTAGGGTTCACTCGAGGCTACGTGGTGATTGCGGATGGGCACCGAGGGGCCTAATCATCCTTCGGACGAACGTTGCGTACGTCTCACAAACGTTGTCTATCTCCATTTGTGAGGAAGCAAATTGGTTCTTGGACGTGTCGGTGTCATCTCTAGAGGTAAGGGAATTTCAGTTCACAAGGATCTATGGTGAGGTGAAGAGGGAGGAACGGTGGCGGACGTGGGCTTTGCTACGGTCCCTGGCCATGAGTCGTGACGCCTCAAGTAATTGTTAGGTCCTTCTCGAAGACTTCAGCCGTATACTAGACCAGAAGAAGGAGAGGTAGGGGGTGGGCTCCAGGGTTTTCAGCAAGTCGTCATGAGGCTGCGCCTATATGATGTTCCACTCTTCGGGGACAGATCACTTGGCTAAGCGTACGAGAAGAGAAAGCAAGGAATGATTCAGATTTGATTACATGTTTGTGTCGGGCCATTGATGCAAGCATGGAAAGATCTCAACCTTTGACCACTTCTCGATTATTCTAGACACTATGAGATGGGAGGATTTCAGGAATCCTAGACAATTTCGTTTTGAAAATGTCTAGGCTGTGCGACTCCTTGAACCACGAGGTATGCGGACCACCAACGAACAAGACGATTATGGACAAAATGATTGAGATCGGTATTGCGCTAGAGACGGGAGGGAAAGATGTTTATAATGGTACAATAAGGAAGATCAAGGGATGCGAAAACCTACTTTTTCTTAATGGCAGAAGGGTCGATCGAGTATCCATCGGAGGGAGACGATTTAAAGCAACATGTCTCGTCCCTTGACATGAAAGCTGACTTTTTAAGGTAATAGACAAAACAACACTGGTTGGAGCACGAGGAACACAACATGAAGTTTTTTCATGCCTTTGGATCACACCGACGTTATCTCAACTCAACCACTATTCTCAAAATGGTGCAGGGACTACCTTACGTAGGACTCAGGTATGGCCGAGCACATATGTTCCTCTTATCATACTTTATCTCACAATTCTTTACAAGGGAGGGTGCAGTGGGTCTCCTCGGTTACCTAAAGATAACGAATGTTTATAAGGCCATGTAAATGACAGAGTTCCTCTTTGACGAGCTCAAGGATGCCACATTCTCCATGGTCCCTAAAAATCGCTCAACCTAGACGACCTCAACTAGTTCTTCTATCAAAAGTATTGATCTGCTGTCTGGGGAGATGTATTGGCCAGTGTTTAGAGTGTCTTCGTAGGGGAGTGGATGTTCGAAAAACTCAACAAGACGACTTTGTTTATGATCCCCAAGGTCCCCAACTCGACTAGATTGAAAGATCTAAATCCAATATCTCTTTGTAACGTATTGTTTACAATTGCTTCCAAAGTAGCGACAAATAAACTAAAACTTCTTATTCATGTTATCATTTCGAAACCCAAGGGGATTTCGTGCAGCGACGGTCTATTGAGGATACTATTCTTTTTCCCTTTGAAACCTTTCACTTTATGGGAGGAAAACAAACAAGTATGGAAGGGTGGGTGGCACTCAAACTGGAAATAAGCAAAACTTATGATAGAGTCGACTGAGACTTTTGTGGAATATATTGCGGGATTTTGGCTTATGTGAGGCTTGGATAGCTATTCTCTGCACATACACGTATTTCATAAGTTATGATATATTGACGGGAGGTAGAAAAATGGGTTTAGTTCGTCCAAAGAGAGGAATACGACAAGTAGAACCGTTTACTCCATATTTGTTCTTATTTTGTATGGAGGTTCTGACTTGAATGTTGTAGAAGGCCAAAAAGAAAGGCCTTATCCACGGAGTACGGATTTCACACCAGGCCTCCCGGTTAACTCATTTATTTTTTGCAGACGACTGCTACACCTATTGCAAGGCGGGTCATTTGGAAATGTGCCATCCTCACAACTTGTGGAGTAAATTCGAGGAGGTATCGAGGAAAATAATCAACCATCAGAAGTGCTCGCTCTTATTTAGTTCCAACACTGTGCCAGAGCCCCACACCAAAGGAACTCGACTCCTAGGCATCCCCGAGTTGGTTCTTTTCTCACCTTACTTGGGGCAGGTGTTGGTAACCGAGGTGATCTAGCATCCATAGAGGCTAACTAGTCGAGGAAGAGAGACAACTCAAGAGTAGTCGACAAATGCCGAAATGGTTTGGGAAGAAGGGATCTATTTAAAAATTTATGAGGCACCTTAGACGGTACAGTTTTTCCAACAGTTCGATACCAATTGTTTGCACAATTGACTACAAATGGTCTAAAAAATAAAAAATTAATTAATTAGACATTAATTTATTTAAAATAAATTGAAACGTCGATTGTAGATTTATTATTTGAATTGCTTCAAAATACAATCATATGCATCTGGAATAAGAAATCCAGACCACGACAGGACAAACACAGAACGGTCCTCCCAAGCTAGCTAGTGGTCTACCCTGTTCGTTTTCCTAGACATATACTCGAGTTTAACATCCTCGAGAGAAAGTAATATGGGTCGACACTCTTCAATAAGCCAACCTAGAGGAGAGAATAGAGGGGTATTCCCCTGGATCAGGTGTACCACGTGCTATGCATCACTTCGCACCAGCACCCTTGACCGGTCATGATCACGAGCCCACTGAAGGGCCTGCAAGATGGCCTATGATTCCGCAAACTCTGCCTCTAAGTGACCCTGAACTGTACCACTTTGGGCCCTCTAGCACATAACCTTGGTCAGACCTACAGACGAGCCTCATCCAATCTGGCTCGTATCAAAAAATGTAGCTCTATCCATATTTATCGTTATCCAGGTCGGCAGAGGTGGATGCCATCCTCTTTGTCTAGTCTGGGGAGGTATAACGGTCCTGGGGAGTCCCAAATGAGCCTCAACCCAACTATGTTGATGACTATGAACAATAGCGATGACACTTGTGGGGTCGGGTTGTGAGTGGTCCCATACTAAGTCGTTCTGATCTTTTCATAGTTCCCATACGGTCATTGCTCCTACTCTTCGTAGTCATATCCGGTAATGCCATGACGAGTGTCAACTAAGTGTAAAGGGTGTAGTGCGGGAGGATAGGGACCGTTAATTTGGCCAAAGCCCAAAGCCCCTTAGCGAAACTGTAGTGTATGAGGAGGTGTGAGCAAGTTTTGTGATCATTCTGACATATCGGACATGTCTCTGGAATCGGGACATGCTTTTTCCTGATATTTTCCGCTACCTAGAGAGTACCCGAAAGATCCCGCCATAGGAAGATTTTGATACGAGGCTGTATATCCAAGTCCCATAAGCCCGTCTAGACCGTGGCACCTCCTGTACGATGCCACCTCCCGTTGGCTCGTGATAATGATCTATAGCCTTTCTTGCACGTGTATATTCCTCTCACGTTGTGGGTCCAGTACAATTTTTCAATATGGTTAGGGATCGGGGTCGGTACCTACAGAACTTCACTCACTATCCGCTGAGAAAATTTTATGATGCACCTTAGTTTCATCCCAAGCGTCCCCCTGAGTGGTGAGAAGATCATAAATCATCATGTTTAGGGTTTGAGCCGTGTGTAGGGGGTGATAGGGATGTTCTCTAAGAGCCACGGGGTGCCTTCGACCATAGTAGTCCTACCATCCCTAATGGTCCGACACAAGACTTGATAGAGAAGGTTTTGGGTAGCTTCTACCCCCGTCCAAATATGACTTGGATTACGTCCCCATCTACAGTAAGGAAGTCTCCCTTTGGGTAATACCAGGTTTTGAAAATTCGGGCAACTAGAAAATCCGGCTCGGCAAGGAGTTTCCATCCTCTTTTTGCTAATAGAGCAATATTCATGTCCCTCATATTCTTGAATGCCATACTCCCCTCCTATTTTGGCTTGCATATATTATCCCAATCTTTCAAGATAATGGGCGTTTTCGCTCGAGGGTTTGCGCCCACCAATACCAGGTGCATCTGATTAATGGATCAATATGGAAGAAGAAAAACACTCATGGAATAAATAGGAATGTCCTGTAGGACCGAGCAAACAATCACTTACTTACCCCCTACTGACAACATCTGACTGTCCCACGAACCAATTTTTGTAACAAGCCAATCACAGATGAAGTAGAGACTTTTCCCCTTCCTCCTTCCTAACATATTATGTAATCCTAGGTATGTCGAGGGTTGAGAGATAACATGTATTCCCAACGTTTCACAACACATAACACAGTCAGTTGGGGAAGTATCAGTACTGAAGAATATATAAGATTTGGCCTTGTTGATGACTTGCCCCAACATAGCCCCGAAAGTCGTGAGTATCTGTTTTAGGTATTCGGCTTCTTTACTGTTGGCCCTACAGAAAGTATAACAATCATCTGCAAAAAAGATGTGAGATACAACCGGTGCATCTCTAGAAACTGAAACCTCATGTAGATTCCTTTCGCGCTTCGCCTGTACTAACATACAAGACAAGCCCTCCATACAAAATAAAAATAAATAAGGGGAGAGGGGATCTCCCTGTCTAATGCCCCGTCCTGTTGTAAAAGGAGGTATGTTCTCCCCCCCACCCCCACCCCCTTGAACTGACCGTCTATTGTATGGACTGCATACATGCGAGTACCAGACAACACCAATAGGGTCCAAAGCCGAAAGACCACTCCACCCGATCATATGCCTTATTCATGTCGAGCTTGAGGGCCATGAAACGGTTTTTCCCTTGTGTTCGTCTGCGGAGTGCATGTATGATTTCATAGGAGATAAAAATATCATCATGTATCGCTCGGCCTAAGACAAAATCTCCCTGATTGATAGAAATTATCGGGTCCATAATTGGTTATATTCGATTTTCCAACACCTTTGACAAGATCCTGAAAATGACATTGCATAGCGCAATAGGTCGGAGGTTTGTAACCTTCCGGGCTATTTAGGTTTTAGGGATCAGAACAAGGGTCGATTTATTAATCTCACTATCTATCTGCCCTGTACACACTTCCAATCTGACAAATTCAATTACCTCAGATCGTAAGGTGTCCCAGTAGGGTTGGAAGAACATCAGGTTGAGGCCGTCCGGACCTGGGCACTTAGACGGTCCCATTTGAAACACTATAGTCCGGACCTCCTCGTCTATGACTGTACAGATCATCGTCCCATTTTGGGAAGGGGATATCATGATTGGGATTGACATAGGAAGATCGTGGTCCATATCAGGTCATGTTGTAAATATTTGCCTCAAATAATTAAACAACATGTCTTGCATTCCTGTTTCCCAAAGACTTCTTCTCTCCTGACATTTTCCAGTACATGAACCTTATTCCTCAATTGCCTCTTCATGGATGACCGTTGGAAGTACTTAGTGTTACAATTTTCCTCCACAAGCCAATGTTGCTTTGCTCGTTGGCGCCAAAATGTCTCTTGCTTTTCCGGCCCCCGGTTATACAGTTTATGTATGGCTAATCTATGTTTGATACCCTGACGATCCGTTCTTCCATTGAGGTCCCTGAGTTGTCTCCGATACCTCCTTACTTGGTTAATGTTTTTCCTGAAAAACCGATTGACCCTAGGTATCCAAAGAGGCCCCGATATTAGTAAGGTGATGTTTGATATGCCGGTTTCCCGAATGACCCCACTCATTTTGAATTAAATGTCCACATTCCGAATGCTAAATCCCATTATTTTCGAATCGAAATTTCCTCTCCCCGGTCTAGTATCTTCTGCCAACAACCTAAGTAATATGGGCATATGATCAGAAGTGGTGTAGCCCATATTATGCAGAGACGCCTGTTGAAACTGGATTTCAGCCCGTGGTGACAAGAAAGCTATCTCTAAACGAATTTCAAGGTCTTGACCCTTGGTCCATGTGAAATGATCAACTGTCAAAGGGACCTCCTCTACTCCAATATCTAAAATTGCATGCTGAAATGCTTGAATATGTGCCATAGGATATGGATTACCACCCCGTTTCTCGGACGGGTGGAGAATGCCATTGAAATCATCCATAATCACCCATTCCGATGGAGCTTGGACCCGAGCTAATTGACGGAGAAGGTGTTAGTCTTAGTGCCCGTAGTTCAATCCTAAATGTCCAAATGTATATATCATCGTTAGCAATAAAATTAAAGCGGCTTTATATTACTTATGTGTTGGAGTAATATATCGATGTGTGCTCTGATCTATGCCCACCATGCGAATAGAACCATAGATCGAGATAGATCACACTCGATGGGTCCCTAGTCAACAAAGCTTCACTAGAAGCGACTAGTATGAAAGATGGCTCTTTATGGCTTACGTTCTGTTAGTCATTGGAATGGGATTCCGGAGTCTGATCATAGATATCATGTGGGACATGATATTGGACGACCCGCCTTGAATATGTGCCATAGATTAAGTCATGAACATATTCAGTGTTGTAGCTTGTTATGTATCCTTAGACCAAGGAGTCTTTGTGATCGCTACGTAGTCAACAACTGAGTTTGACCTGAGCCTAACGTTGTCCGTAACAGGGCTTCCATAACGGCCAGGATTGGTTTGGGGACGGGCTACATGAGTGACACGAAAGACGGCTAAGGGATTTATCCCTCGTACTAAGGTATGGGAAAGATATCGGTTCTCGGCCGCTTGATCGAGAGTGACTGGAAGAATAGCATGGCCATGCACATGATACTGGGTATCATATCTTCAGTCATCTCACATATCAAGGAACGGTGATTGAGAATAATAAGGATGACGGCTCTATGCCTTATCTCAATCAGGATATCGGAGATAAAAGGATAATGACAGGGACGACGGAAAGGTTAGAATCGACAGGGTCGATTCGTTATGTAGTGTCAGGCAATACTAAAGTCTCGTTAGTTGCCACTTAAATAGGATCAAGTAAAATGGGATTTTACGTTGATCTATTGACATGCATAAACCTAAGGGTCACACCGGAGGATGAAACTCATTGACACATTTATGGAGAATGGCCAAAAGGGAGTTGTCTCGGGACATGACCAAAACTGGGTTTTGGGTCATGTGCCCGTAAGTGAATAGGACTTTACGGATCGAGACAAGGCTTGGAGTCTTGGGATTGATCGCGTCGGATAATGTTGGACATTTCCGGTATGGAAGGCATGGAGGCGATGAGCGAATCACGGGACCTCGTTGGAAATGGCCACGGGCCATGTTCCAAGAGGCCCATGAAAGGCCCATGCAACCAAGGCCCATGGAACTAATTAATCAAGTCTTGATTAATTAGTACTAAGTAAGCAAGACAAGGATTAAGGTGTTGGTGATTCACCACCTAACCCAATCTTGTCTTGCCATACTTTGTCCTATTTACACCTTACTTGACACCATACTTGTCCCATGCCTTTAGTTGGACAAGTATGGGTTTTGTTATGTTTAAGTCATCTTTTTTCAACATAACAAAGACAAGACAAGAATAGGAAACACATTTTCTCTCCCTCTTCCATGGCCATTTCGGGTTTGGCAAGTTTTCTCCTCCATTTTTGTGTTCTTGAGTCCTCAAAGAGAAGAACTACGTGGCTTTGATTCCCATGTGGATACGTAGGCGTCTTGGAGACTCAAGCCAATCATTCGTTAACCGGTGTTCTTGTTTTGGTAAGAGATAGTGCTGAATTTTTCTCTTGTGAATCCATTCTTTGTTAGTTGTTTCATGGTTTTAATCGTCTCTTGGTTTTTATTGATTTTCCGCTGCGAGTTGGTTCATCTCCAACCCTACCTCGAGACCCAACAGTGGTATCAGAGCCGTGCTACCTTCGGGATTCACAAGACGGTGTTCAAAGTTTCGGTTTTGCTTGAAAGTTTCGTTTTTTGGCATGTTGTTTTGCTAAATTGTTTGATAACATGTTTTAAATTCTTGTTCATGGATTTAATGCATGTAAAATGAATTTTTGAAAATTATTTCAAATCTGGAAATTTTGAATTTTTTTTGATTTTTCGGGTCTCGGGAGCGGGACTCTCGGGGAGCCGAAACCGGGACCGAACGGTGCTCCGTTGGACGGAGCTAGGCCAAGCATGAACATTGGATGGTTGATATGCCAAGGCTAAACCGTTTTGTTAGTTATGACGAGTTTGGAACCGTCATGACGAACTCGAAGATCAAATGTTCAAAAGTTTCATTTTTGAACGGTTTCGATAAACCGAGCATCAAAAAATTTCGAAACTTGGCTATTAATTAAAACCGGAAAATCACATGATGTTTGATAACATGCTTGTTTGATAACACGATGTGTGATGTGATGTTGGCATGGTGTACATAATAGCCCCGAGCTCGATTTAATTATGTATCGCTTTTCACGGCCTGCGAGCCGTTAGAGTTAGCGTGTAATTATTATTTCAAGGTGTGGTCGTCGAACCACGTGTTTGTAATATTTATTTATTTCCGACCTGCGAGTCGTGTATTAAATTGTAATATTTTACTCAAGACGAAGAAAGGGTGAAAAGGTCATTTGGTGGCTTTTCGGGTGTTGGCATCGGCTTGGAGTCGGTGGAGCTCAAGAAGCTAGTGGGAGTTAGTTTAGGGGCTATTATGTGCACATTTATCGCTTTATGCTTGGTTTAGTTTATGCATGATTAATTCTATGTGTTTTAGAATTGCATGCTTAACTTTATTTACCGAGCATATCACCTCACATGCAAAGATAAAATTGGAATTTTAATCCTTGTGTGTGAACCCTTAGAACCGTCATTGCATTGGATGTAGTTGACGGGTTCAAAGGAAGAATTACATTGGATGTAATTTGAGGCATCAATGCATTTGGAATGTAGTTGATGTGCTCATCGCATCTAGGATGTGCCAAAGTTTTGAACACAACTGGACAAGTAAAAGCGGGTCATGTCCGATACCTCCCAATCATCAACACCTTACTACCTCCCCGTCCTATGGGTGTCGTGCGCATTAGCGGAGCATCCATGGGGAAGCGGGGTAGTAGGTTTGGACGACATATGTGGGTGTCGTGCGCATTAGCGGAGCACCTACATAGTGACGAGCCATAATTGAAAATTGGTGGACCCGACTACGATTCTCAGCCTGAGGTTGAGCTAGGGTAACAGATAGGGTAAGTCGTGTACATAAGTACATACCCTAGCCAGGAGTCGGGATCAAGAATTCTTGGCCTCCACATGACACGTCTTAGTCAAGAAAACAATACCCGGCTTGAGTTGTTGTCGATTGTTGTCCGTATCGAGATCCTGACAATTCCAAGCGAGGATAGAGGTCATGGCCAACCAACCAAACATGCTCTAGTGAACGATGGATAGACCCAAAAACCAGCGTAGCAGTCTAATGATAACGACAATCACAAGAGCATAGGATGGAAAATACGATCAATACCAAATCGAGAAACGAGAGCAACACTTACCCGAGATGTGGACGAGATTAAGGCGAGGGATCAATGCGATGGACCGCAACTAGGAGCAGTGCGAACAATAGAGAAGCTAGGAAATTCACGGTCGGGAGAGGACGCGCACCGTTGATCAGAACAAACCTTAGGCTTTCAGTTGACAGTCTCTAAAATACTGTAAATTTTTTGCACTTTTAGATTAATTAATTAATTTTTTAAATTTAATTCTTTATAGTTTCGTTTATTTCACTACATGAAAGCAATAGAGAGCATAAACGATTAAGATACGAGTTTTTAGAATGTAGTAGATGGTCTAAAAACTCTTTTTCTTTTCTTTTTGACTAAAAGGTGAATATTTCATTAATTATAAAAAAGAGTCATTAAACTGTATAGAGCCCCAAAATGTCTCTTTACAGAAAGACTCTGAGAGAGATGAACTGTGACAACCGGTGTTGGAAGAGCCATAATGGTGAACTAAAAGTAAATCTAAACTATGAAGAAACCAATAATTGCTGCTCAAGGTGTTGCCTAGATGTTGCATACTCTGTAGAGTGCAACCAAACCTGCTATCATTGGTTTTCAAAAGGAGGTACAACTCTGATCAGTGACCCCTCCCAAGGCCAATCCCTGGAGCACTGGATTCCTTTCATTCCTCTTGGCGGGGCTGTTTCCCCGCCATGTCCTGATCCTTTTGGGGCTCCCCAAGAGAGCCCTTCTTCACTCCTCCCACATCATATCCATCTCCATCTCTGTGATCAAGCCCGTGCTTAGGCGGAACGAGGCTTGGGTCCATGGTTCCCTTACTACTAGAGAGTTGGTCGATCAGCAAGTTTTTCTAGCCTGGATCAACTTTTCTAATATGGACACTTGCCCGACGTCCTGTACCCTTAGGTACAGTGCTTGAGGATACAGTTGTGCCCCTTCCATCATACGAGGCACCCTTAAGTACAGTGCTTGGGGAATGATACCATCCTTCCCCCAATCTGTTGCATACAGTTTCACACTACAGTCCCTTTAATATTCCAGCATAGATGAACCAAACCATGGAGTAAGACTGCCCTTTTGCTTATAGTCTTATATCAAGTGGCCTATCATCCCACAGTTGTAACAGAGCATTGAGAGCTTCGTGTAGGTGAGAGATACGCGGATCGGGTTGTTGTGGGGGAATAGACAGAGGAGGCGGCCTAGCGGAGTGCGTTGGCAAAGTGAGGAGTGACGCGACCGAAGAAATTCCTTTGACGACGCCCTTTTTTTTGGGGGGGGGGGGGGGGGGGGGTGGTGGGGGACGACTCCGGAGGAAGGGCCCAGGGGTGGAGAAAGGACCAAGGCTTGCATGGTTGTAGTCGGTGAGGGGACAGAACCGATAAGGCTGACTTGGTCGTCGGTGGCATAGGCAGAGATTGGAGAAGTGAGCATCATAGCATAGTCTAGAGCTAAAAATCCTCGGGAGATAATTGATCAAACACACGAGAGTGATTTAAAAACTCTTTTCTTAATCGTTTATACTGCTTCATGTAGTGAAATCGACGAAATTATAAAGAATCAAATTTAAATAAATTAATGTCTTATTAAAATGTTGTGAAATGGATCCTAGGTATTGTATAGGGAAAACTACAGATACCTACCCAAAACCAAGGCCAGTTAACATATGTTTACTCTGAAGTTTAAACGTAACAAATACATACCCTGAAGTTTCGAAATGTAACACAGACCCCCTTCCGTCAGTCAGCTCAGTCAGTTTACTGTTCACTTTTCAAAAAATGCCCAAAATGCCCTTAACTGTTACTCAAATTTACACCCCCTACCTTCTAACTCTAAATCCTAAATTTTTTAATTCTTTTAATTTACAAAAATACTTTTATTTTACAACAAATTAGTTTTATTTTAGTAAAATAAAATTTTAAAAATAAAGTTTTATATAAAAATTCATATTTTATTTTTAAAAATCATATTTTGTTTAAAAATATCATATTTTATATAAAAAAAATATTTTTTTAAAAAAATCTATTTTTATTTTTAAAAACCATATTTTATTTTAAAAAAAATCAGTTTTATTTTAAAAAAATCAGTTTTATTTTTAAAAAATTAAATTTTGTATCTTTAAAAATCAGTCTTGTTATACAAAATCAATTTTTATTTAAAAAAAAAATCAGTTTTATCGATTAAAATAAGTTTTGTTATTTTAAAAAATCAGATTTTATTTTTCATTACTTTATATATATATGAATAATTTTTAAAAGTATATATAAATTATATTCATTACTTGTTAATCTTTATTTTTTTTAAATTACAGAAAAACAAATTTGTTCACCATATCCAATTCCTTCTCCAACCTCTCTTCCCCGCCATACCCAATTTCATCTCCAACCTTTCCAACCACTCATCCATTTCAGTCATACCTAATTCATCTCCAGCCATTCCAACCACTCATTCATTTCAACCATACCCAATACCAAAATTGAATTTCTTTTTCAAAAAATGTCCAGATCTGGAAATTGCCATATGTGAGCCAAAATTTCTATGTGTGAGCCAAAGTTTAGAACCCAAAAGCCATCAGATCTGGAAAAAAACCCTTAATCCCCAATTTGCAAACCTCGACCCACAATCCAGAGAGAGAAGAGAAGTGCCTAAATTTCTATGGAGATGAGTGTGGCTATAGAAGATGAAGGAGCAGGCGACAATGGAGGAGGACCACGAGCAGCGACGTCGATCCTTCTCGGTCCGGCAGCGTTGTCGATCCTTCTCGGTCCGCGAGCGCCGTTGATCCTTCCCGGTCCGCGAGCGCCGTCGATCCTTCCCGGTCCGGCGTCTAGGTTGTGGATGATGAAGAAGAGTGGAGATTATGGTGTTGAGGAAGACGGGTTATTCAAGATGGGTTATAAGAGAGGGGTGAAGTCTGATGCGAAAATGGTGGTGTCTGTGACGGCTTAGTGTTTTTAGGGTTGAAACTACACAAATTAGTTTAGGTAATTACTTAGAGATAAGGGTAATTAGAGATAGTTTAGGTAATTAATTAGTTTAGTTTAATTGAATAAATCAGATTTATTATTTGAAGTTTATTGAATAAATCAGATTTATTATTGAAGTTTAATTGAACAAAATTGGAAAATTGAAAAAAATATAAAATAGAATTCAAAATATAAAATTGAAAAAAAAATCAGATTTATTATTAAAATAAATAAAACAAAATCAGATTTATTATTAAAACTGATTTTTTTTAAATGATTTTTTTTAAAAAGTGATTTTTTTTAAATTAAAACTGATTTTTTGAAAATAAAAACTGTTTTTAAAAATAAAATAAAAACTGATTTTTTTAAAATTAAAACTGATTTTTTAAAATAAAAACTGTTTTTAAAAATAAAATCTGATTTTTGTAAAATAATTTTTTTTTTGAAAACCTTAGTTTAACTTTGATTTAAAGAATATAAAAAATAAACAGGGTTAAGGGTATTTTGGGCATTTTTGAAAAAGTGAACAGTAAACTGACTGAACTGACTGACGGAAAGGGGTCTGTGTTACATTTCGAAACTTACGTTTAAACTTCAGAATAAACATATGTTAACTGGCCTTGGTTTTGGGTAGGTATCTGTAATTTTCCCTATTATATAATAATTTCGGTATAAATTGATGTGTCAATTTATGAAACATAACGGGTACAATAATGGCAAGAGTCAGCCATAAATATCACATGTACAAATCATAAATACAATAAACTTTGCGCATTAAATAACACAAAAATATTATTAATTTTGTAGGTAAAAACAAAACACTATTATATATTTTGTTGCACATTAGCAAACAAAACTCACCAAAACATGTCTGATTAAAGGGCTAGTAGCCTAGCACTTGAAACCCAGGCTTGTACCAAACTGAGATTAGAGAAAAAAAAAGGTCATGAAAGTTCATGTACCACACACATAATAATAATAATCTATTTCAGATCATAGAGTGAAGCTCTTTTTTGTTTATTTAGCTTCACCTCTCCAGCAGCATGTAGAAGTCAAGCTCCAGCTCAGCAGGTCCAAAGTCAAACCCTGGGGTTGACTTTGGCTCTGAGAGTGTT
Organism: Erodium maritimum; assembly: GCA_963921825.1. Taxonomy (NCBI): domain Eukaryota; kingdom Viridiplantae; phylum Streptophyta; class Magnoliopsida; order Geraniales; family Geraniaceae; genus Erodium; species Erodium maritimum. Next base: position 118,097,118 of record OY997588.1, read on the forward strand.
CTTCATCACCACCGTAAACTCCAGCCTTCCGGTGAAGTCAATCTTGCTGCCCACCGGGAACGCGGTCCACTGGAACTCCTGCACCATCCTGGCCAGCATGAGGTGCACGTGCACCGTGGCCATCGTGAGACCCGGGCATACCCTCCGACCCGCCCCGAACGGTATCATCCTGACAGCCCTCGCCCCCGTGATGTCCGCCTCCTCCTTACCCGAAAGAAACCTGTCCGGGTCGAAGCGCTCCGGGTCCGACCAAAGGTCCGGGTCCATGGCCATCCCGGGCAGGTAAAGCTCGACGTTGGTCCCGGTGGGGATGTCGTAGCCGCCGAGGACGGTGGGCTCGATGACGGCGTGCGTGAGGGAGAAGGGCGTGGGAGGGTGCATGCGCAGCACCTCCTTGACGACGGCGTGAAGGAAAGGCATCTTCTCCACGTCATTCTCGTCGACCTTTTTGTGGGGCCCTACGACGGAGCGTATCTCCTCGTACAGCCTGTCCTGGATGTCGGGGTTCGCAATCAGCTGCCCGATCCCCCACTCCACCACGTTTGACGTCGTGTCGGTCCCACCGTTGAGGAACTCGGAGCAGAGGGTCACGAGGTCCGAGTTGGACGGGCCGGAGGGCCTGCTTTCGGTCTTGAGGTCGAATAAAGTGTCCAGGTACGAGAATGAGGTGGCGGTCTTGTCCGATCCCGGGTTCTGGAGGGCCCTCCGGCGCCGGTCGATGAAGTGGAGGACGAGGTCGATCTGTTCGCGACGGACACGCATGGCCTCCTTCCACTGCTTGCCGAAGAAGGGGCTGAGGAGAGGGAAGAAGTCGTCGATCCTCGGCACCAGCGTGAGGAGCACCGTCTTCATCATCTCGTCCATCCTCTTCACGTCCTCCTCCTCCATCTCGAGCCCGAAGCACATGGCCAACAGTATGCTGAAGAACGCGAACCGTGCGTTGCTCAGCACCCACACGAGCCCGTCGTTGCCGTCCGCCTCCGAGCTGATGCGGCGGACGAGGGTGTCCATTGCCGTGGAGCGGACGTGGCGGAACTCCTTGAGGCGGGTGGAGCTGAGCATGTTCTGGACCATGTTGCGGCGGAGGGAGCGCCAGTCGGGGCCGTAGAGGGCGGAGTTGACGGTGAACTTGTTGCAGCTGAAGACGATTCTGGTGGGGTTCTCCGGCGGGCGGGTGGCGAAGAGATTGCCCCTCTCCACCAGGGCTTCGTGCACCAGCTTGGCGTCGCTGAGTATGATCATGGTGGTCCCGCCCATCTTCAACGTAAAGAGTGACCCATGCTTCACCCGGAGATCCTTCACGTACTCGAAGAAGGGCTTTCCAGACAAGAAGAACTGGAACAGGTTCCCGACCACCGGCCACCCAGGCGGTCCCGGCGGGAGGTTGAGCCGCTTGGACTTACGAGACCGGACCAAAACGAAGACACAAGACAACACAAACCCTAGGGCCGTGAAGATAAGATGGTAGTAAGAGGAGACGAGCGGCGAAGAAGAACCAAAGATGGAGGTGGTGGTGGTGGAGACATTCATTTCGGGATGAGTAAATGAAAATGGCTATAGAGGAGAGAAACAAGGATATATATATATAGAGAGGGCATGAAAATGCAGGTGGGTTCAATAAATTAAATAGCTCTATCTGTCTGTCTCTGGTGTGTGTGAAAATCATAAATACAATAAACAATGGTAGCTACACTTTTGCACAGAGAATTGTTTTCGTACTGTGTATCTGTACCCTCATCCAACTTCTGTAATCAATTTCTAACATAAAAATGACTAGGTAGCTCCATGAAATGTCCCTCTCCTTTTTGTATGTTGTTGTACTACATCTACACGCCACTCTGCACCTACCTACTTTAACCGTATCATTTTAATAACTCTTGGACACGTATATTTTTGTTAATTATTTCAGGTCTATATTTTCATTACATATGATTCAATAATGATCTCTTTTATAATAGTTAACATCATTACATAATAAATTAGTGTAACAATTAGATGAGCTTAGTGATCTTAACTTCCACTCCTCTACTTTGTAATTTGAAGATTACCAAACTGAGCACCTGGGTGTGACATGTTGAAGCAGCCACATTAAAGCACTTGATTATAGGTTTCCATTTCTAGGTCATGAACACAGTGAAAACTCATTAGGGTTAGGAGTAGGAGATACTGTATTTTCTGCTTGCATGAAATCGAGCCTTTCATGTATTGATGAGGTTTCAAATTTTGTTTCTACAACAAACTAAGGGGCTGGACGACGTTAGTGACCTACATCTTGTAGGTTGCGTTATAAAGCCAATTTATGTCCAGCTTGCTCACGACTATATTGTTTTTTTTGAGGATAACCATGTAATTGTATTAAATCATAAGAGAATAGTTTGGTGGGTACTGAAACTGTACACCACCTACAAAGGAAAAGACCAAACTGGGTGGACATGTAATCATACACCACCTACATAATTCAAACCAACTAAAAAATCGAACTGAAACAAAAGCAAAAAAATCGGCCCTAGTGAAAAGTTGTGGAAGTAGGGGGAGTCTGCGATAGCGTCTGGTGACACTGGTACAACAATCTTCTTCCAATTGGTACGAGGCGGAGCCAACCACGTTTAGGGGAACACTGGTGGACCTCCATCTCCCCCGGTATGTCAGCGTGCGTCGTCCTCCCTTGAGTGATACTGGTAGGGCTCCTGAACGCGGGATTGCTGACTCCGGACTTGTAGGGGAGAGAAACATCAACTGAAGATGGTGGCGTCTCCATCCATCCGCCGGGAAGGGGCCAAAGTTGACCCACCCCTCCCCGGGCCACCTCGGACTCATTCCTTCAGGCGGGGGTGCTTGAAGCCCCCCGCCGCTGCTGCCTGTGATTCCCCATCAGATCCTGCCACGCGATCTAGCCCATCCCCTAGGCCTAGGTCAGGCCCAGTAGGGTTTTCAGCAGAGTCCTCTTGCCACGACCCCTTACCCTTGCTTCGCCTCCGAGCAAGAGCCGCCGCCTTCTCCTCCGCCGTCACATCCGTCTTCGAAGAGATCACCACCACCGGCAACACCGCCGCTACCCGCGACGCTTGTCCCAGCGTGGCCCCCGCCCTGGTTCGCCCGTCCCCGCCGCGAGCCTCCTCTTCCGGCCGCCGAACCAACGAGAGCACCAGTCCCGGCTCCAGTCCATCCCTCGCCGTCAACGACAACGCCGACGACAGAGATCCATTGTCCCCGGCCTTCTCCACACCATCGAACGATATCGAGATCACGCCCGTCACCGCCGCCAATCCCAACACGATCGTCCGATCAATACGATCAGGACGATCAACGCCGTCCCCCCGTCCCGGCGTCACGCCTGCGTCCTCGACGCCCGTGCCTGTTTCATCACTGCCCACAAACATCGCATCCACCTCCGGATCGACCCATTGAGGAGGAGCACCGGAGGTGATGGAGATACTCGCCGTCGAGATCGCCATAGCCTCCAATCTGCCAAACCCTAGATATATTCACACAAGAGGAAACAGAGAGGCGGCCACAAGTACTAGATGGATCTCATAACGTATTGTGTATTTGTACGACTATATTGTTTAGATTTTAATGTCTTTTGTAATCTATAATACTTGTTAAAATTTAAATTATCTGAATTTTTATCACAGAGTTTGAATACGAAACCAACCAAACATCTGATTGAGTTCACCAATTCACCAAGTATGGTGTACTATACGAGCGTGAAAAAAAATCTGTTGCTCCATAAATAGGCTAGTAAGAGTCGTTGGTACTATGTATTGTATTGAGAGCTCATATAGCTAGCTCCATCGAGGGTTTGGCTCATAATTCTAAGTTTCAATTTTGTGGTCACCTATTTATCATAAATATACTGCAGCTACTTGCATGTTTCTTCCTCCATTACTGCACTGAACACGATAAATAAGTTTGAAAGGTCAACGTCAAAGACATGAACTCAAGTCAAACATGGGACCTTCTTTCTGTAAAGGTTTGACACAACATGTGAAGCAATGCTAGATTTACGGGTTTCATGCTTCGCGAAAGGATAGTTCCATCATCAGATAATGTGTTGGTGTAATATGCATTAGAATTTATTATATAAATAATTTTAAAATTTGGATTGCTTATTCCTGGCTGGAATGGAAGGCTTGTTTCAGTTTGACTGAGCTGGGAAAAAGGGCAGAAGAAGAAAAAGAAATAAATAAATAAATTAGAGATGAAACAATGAGCACACTTATTTGGGTCAGGGTCCAAATCTAAATATAGGCCATTTAATACACGATAGGGTTGCTATAAAGCCCAAATGGAAAATGATGCTGAGTTGCCTCGGATGGAACATATTACATTTACATATGAATGATTCGGCTTCGATGTGTTGTTTTGTCATCGGGTCGGAACTTTCGGGTCTTGGGTCTGATAAGTATGAGGTTCTCAACAAAAATGGGGTCTGATTGATGTATCAGTTCTAGAGAGAGACGCAGCGTCTTCTCTCTAGAAATTTCCCCTCCTTCTTTCTTTGGTTCCGACCGCGCCTTGTTCGCTCTTCCGCCGGTGATCTCCTGGTCATCACGACCATCGCTGGCTGGGTTCGTCCCTTTTTGCTCCCCTTTATCCAAAGCATGCCCTCTACCCACTGTCTCTCTTGCTTCCCAGTTCCTCTCCGGCTTCTCAGCCCTTATCTACCCCTCTCTTCTCAGATCTGCTGTGTCGGACTTAGATCTGACCTCCTTCCTCTGACCTCGGTCAGATTCGCCTCGTTTGGTCGCAGGTTGGGAGCTGCCTGAGGTGTTCCGGCGAAGGACTTCTCGTTTCCTCGCTGGTTCACTCAGATATGACCTATCTCGATACAGATCTGACCTTTTCAGGCCTCTAGTGGTGTTGGCCCCAGATTGGTTCTCCATGGCGACCTTCGAAGTGGATTTAGGGGACCGATTTCTGGTGAAGTTTGGGGCTGGGTCGTTTAGATCCCAATTCGTGCTTTGGAGTTTAGGAGGTTTTTGGGTCGTGAGCTGGATTTGTGGGGGTGCCTTGGGTGGTGGTAGCGACTCCGGCGGGGGAGCTCCGGCGGTTTTTTCCTCTGCTGTTCCAGGCGTCTCTTCCAGCGCTGGATGTGGCTCGTCCTTCCTTTCAGAGGATTGATGCGGTCCTGGTGGTTGCATCTTCAGTGGAGGTCGATTTCCCCTTGCTTGTCCGCTCAAAAGCTTGCTCTTTTGGTCGGTTTTTGGCTCCTGAGGTCGGTAAGTCTTCTCATCCCCCTCCTGTTCCTTTTTGGGTTCATACTTCTCCACCGACCTCTCTTTGTTCAGAGGGTTATTCTTGTGTTTCCGGTCACCTTCGTGATTGGGTCTCGCCAGAATTCGGTGTTGGCCGCCGGCGAGTGCACTGGGCATTTATGCCTATAGAATCCCACTGTCTTTTAGTTAGGTTTTGGTGGAGTTGTATTTCCAGATTTGGATTGGAGCTTGGGATGGCTCAGGTAGTTGGAAGTTATCGGTTCTTCTTGCGCTTAATGGTAGTCAAATTCGGTTTATAGGCCTGTTTTAAATCAATTAGAGCTTCAAGGTTGGTAAATCTGGCTTTTAAGCCTTTTTCCTTTGTGGTTGTATCTGGTTCATTATTGTTTGGTTGGTTTTCCCTCAGTCTGTTGAGGATGTTCATGTGCTTCCTATTAGAGAGGAACACTATCATTGTAATTCCTTCCCCCATGCTCTTCAATTTGAAGACTAGGTTTTATATACTGCTTTGCTGATCAAAAAAAAGTATGAGGTTCTCTCAGGGTTATATATAAGATTTGTCACGCCCCAATTTCAGTAAACCGAACTCGGGACGCGAACATTTAAAAACATAAAACACTTGAAACCTGTTTTGAATAAATACTTTGAAATTGCCATTTAGTTATCAAAAATAATATTTACAATACAAAAACGTCCCAACAAATGGACAAGGTACAAGTATCCGTCACTAGACTCAACAACATAAAGACCAGACTCCGCTCCTAGCTCCACAAGCTTCAAGAGCTCACCTAGTCCGTCCGGTGATCAGTACCTGTAGGAAAAGCAGCTAGGGGTGAGCGTTCGCTCACCACCACGGATAACAGACTGACTATGGCATAATTAGTAGATAAAGCCAGTAACACCAAAACCAAACCCAACACCGGGACTACAATCCCCAACTCAAGTACTCAACTGACCCACAACCCATTACCTTCCACAATAGACTCAACCTCAAACTCATAAAGTAAACCCGACACAACCGTTTATGACCTCCTCCAAAGACACGAACACGGATCAGGCTAGCCAAAGAATGCTCAGAACCTGCCGAGACTCGTACACGGATCAGGCCAGCCAAAGAATGCTTGTAACCTGCCGAGACCCGGTCACGGATCAGGCTAGCCAAAGAATGCTCATAACCTTTCGGGATCCGGACACGGAACAGGCTAGCCAAAGAATGCTCAGAACCTGTCGAGACTCGAGTTTGGTCAGACCAGCCAAAGAATGCTCGTAACCTGCCAAAATCCACACCACTCCCCGACACGAAGTCGGGTTACTAACCCCGGGCAAACACAATCACAAGCAAAGCTCAACAAACAGTAACAAGACCCGTTCAACACTCCAAAGGCACTCATGGCCACTCAAGACTCCAACGGTAAGGAATCGGGTTCGACAACCCCACGGGCCCTCATGACCTCCCAAGACACAACCACTGTAACTCACGGGCTCAATGACCCCACGGGCACTCATGGCCTCCCAAGACATCCCAACAGTAAAACACGGCTCTCAAGGCCACCCAAGACACCAACAATAATACACGGGCTCTCATGGCCACCCAAGACACCAACAACAATACACGGGCTCTTATGGCCACCCAAGACATAAATTAAACAGTCAACCTCCGGGCATGATCATATGCCTACAGTAAAACTAATATCGCTAAGTTCTCTGTTCCTACGACACTACTAAGTGTCACATGCTTTTCTCATAAAACGCTACGTTCCCGTATCATGCTTTTCTAATATTCGATAACCTACTCAACCCACGACACCCCGGTGTCACATGCAATTCTACCGTTAACTTTCCCTAATCAAGGCCGAGATCCGGCTACTTTTCCCTACCTCGTATATAACTCCAAAAGTGCTCCACTAAGCCTCGACGTGATCCCAATCACTCGCCGAGCTTCCCTTTGCCCCGGTCCGCAGCACGATCTAAAAGAACACAATTTTTAAATGCACTTTAAACTCGCAGGAAATAAACCGGAAATTAATAAACTTAACGCCCAAACGTAACCCCAACAATGTCGATCACTCCCAAACTTCCCAATTTCTCGACATTGTCGATAAAGGACCCGTAAAGGCCCGATTCACCCGACATGGAGAATCTGCCCGGGTTTTGTAAATGCCCTTCCGGGGCTCCAAAAATTCCCGTTTTCGTTTCTACGGTCTTAGAAGAGTTCAAGGATCCCAATGTACTTGACGGAATTGAATTCCGACTTCCGAGTCGATTAATTAACGTTTAAAGTTTCTAAAACCCGTTAATTACAACTTTTCCAATTTAATTCCAATTTTCGATTCGGTTAAGGATAAATGGTCCGAGGAACGTTTTAAACCTCTCGAACACTAAACCCGATCACCCAAGCACGTGGGCCCCACCCGGCCCACTTGGCCGTGGGCCCTAGGGTTTCAATAGGGCTCGGCCACCATGGTGGTGGCCGGCCCTAGCTCCGGCCAGCCACCTCCTATGGTGGCCGGCCACCCCCTATGGTGGCCGGAGCTCCTCCCGAGCTCCCGGTCGCCGGAAAACGTTCCCCTTCTCCTCCAAACACCTCCAAAACGTCTCCAACAAACCCCCAACCTCACTACAACCCTAACTCATCATTTTTAACCAAACCCTAACATTTGAAAATCAACAAAACGAGAATCGGTTCGGTGCTTACTCAAGAGGAGGATGAGGTGAGCTTGAATCTCTAACTTTTGAGATGATCGAATGGTCGAAGACGTGAATAGTATCCTAAAACCCTAGCAACCTTCTTCTCTCTTCTTCTCCTTCTCCTTCTCTCTCTAAACTCTCTTCCTTTCTTTTTTTCTATTTTTTCTCTTTGGTTTATGTCTTGGCCGAACCCTATAACCCCCTCACCACTCATTTTCCCCCCAAAACGAACCCCACCACTTGTTGGACAAGTGGCAAGGTGGGTCCCACACCTTTTAGAAAATATCTACATGATATTTCCAATCAGATTTACGAAAATCGGACGTTTCGGGCCCCGAACGGGCACTTTTTCCAAGAAATTACGAAACTTGGCGGGCTACAAGGAAACGGATCAACTAAGACCGCTGCGACGATGGCTAAGCTTTTTGGATCCAAAACGGTCATCGGATGGACCAAAACGTCGCTCGGTTGACTTTTCCAGCGAAAAGTCAACATTTCCCAAATTGACCAGAAAGTTGCCCTGAGTCCCCCGGAACTCATTTTGGTCGATAACAGGGTCAACTTAAGTCCGGTATGACCCTCGGGGTCAATTTAGGTTAATTTAAGTGTTTGTCTTAAAAATTTTAAATTTTCCTGTTTTTCGCAGGTTTGACTGTCGTTGACCGGGAGTGGTTCTTACAAGATTGGGATGGAGCTGGACTTAGATAGGTACGGTGTCAAGCTCGATTCTACAGTTAAAAAAAACCTAGCACTCTCTTGTTCACTCGTGGCAACTTTTCATTTGCTGATTAAAAAATATGTAGATGAGATTAGTTACAGATTATATTCTTTAATCATTTTTTTATTTTCATTATTATGTTTTTTAGCGAAATTTGCATATACCGTTAATAACAAGAGGAGAGGTTCGTAAGGGAAAATCTGGATAGGCGACAAATGTGCATCGGCGGGGGGTTATAAGCACCCCCGCCTCACAAAATAGGCTGAAGTGGTCCAATGGGGGTCGGTCGGTATCACCGCCCCATTGGACGTAAGGTGGAGTAGGTTCCACTAAGATCGGGCACAATACCCCTCTAACTTCTCGGGGGCCAGCAATTTTGCGTTTAGGAGCTTTACTTTTATCACTTCAAGGAGACGACGCACGTTGGCTTCCTGGAGGAGTATCCAGTCCACCACAGTACCAATCCAGAAATGGGTCCGCTTAACCCTAGCTTCCCGGTCATAGTAGGGTATTAGTGTCCCACGATGCTACCTCAATATCCCTCTCTAAACATCTCATTGGAGCGGTTCGGTTCAATGAGTCAGTTTTAGGTTTACACTTTTGCAATTTACTTCTGTGTTCTCTTTACTTTCGTAACTTTTTCTTTGATGATTGGTGGTTGTATCTGTCGTTCATCAGTTTAATCCTATAATATAAATCGTTATTTGTCAAAAAAAGAGTCGGGATAGAAAACAGAGATTTGTAAAATCTTGTTTAAAAAACCCTAAGACAATTGACCAAAAATTCAGATTTGAAGAAAAGCATATAAAAACTGAAAATTAAAGTCAAACTATGGAGAACCGCTTAAGATGGTGTCTAAACGTTACTTGATCCAATGGGAAGGAATCTTTCCGTCATGAGGAGTACGATCGAATTTGAACTCAACAATTAGTAGGGAGTGTGTACTTGATTCAGGGGTTATTCCCGTCTGAAAGCTCTGAATCTCTACTCACTAATCATTGGTCCTGGAAAGGGTGCATAGTAAACCTCGCCTGAGTCGTCTGATTTTGTCCAACTATATTACTTACCGTGTATCCGCTCGAGACGTGGGAGGCTAATACGAGAAAGCAAGCACCACTGCAACAGGGAGTCGCGGATCGTCGCTGATGCACCATCTTTCCGATATATCAACAATAAGGTGTGGAGGTGCATGAAAGAACAATACCAAGATCATAAAGATGAAGAGTCTCACGAGCAATCTCCAGATGATGGAAGTCGTGCACGGTATCGGTTTCATGACGCCGACTAGGGTTGTGAGCTCTCAACCCTAGAGAGTTTAATTCGGTTTATTACTTATTATTTATTTTCTTATTTTCATTAATTATTTTTTTTATTTATGTTATAATTCAAATTAATTTTTTTTATTCTTTTAATTAATTCCTTTCCACAAAACGTATTTTATTAATTAATATTTTTTCAAGTTCATTCACTTTCCTTAGATCAAACTTCATTCCCTAATAAGTTGAGCTTAATTTAGAGAACATACGCAAAAAAAAAAATCAGGAAAATTCTTAATAGTTTAAACTTCATGATCTAAAGATTTCCACAACCCGGAATTTTCTCCCAAATCCATTATAAGTCCTGAATTTCAGTTGATATCATCCCCAAAATAAAAATAAAACTCCATAAATCAAGCAATTCCGAAATATGTCAACTTTCTTGAATCGAACCCAACAATAAATATTATATACAAATGTCAAGCCCTAACAGTCCTCTACAGATAGATTTGGGAATAGATCCATGACGATAGTGACCCGCTCTTTCTCTATCGCCGACAATGATAAGAAGGCGAAGAGATATCAAAGAAGAAGCGAAACATCACGATTGAAGACATATTCGTGCTTCTGCTCATCGTGTTGTTATTCTTCATGTGCCATATCCTCGCCCTGGTCGTGTTCAAGACCAAGCACCTCACCACTGAGATCGTCTTTGTCGTGCTCTACCACTGTTGGGTTGAGAAGTGTTAGAGTTTAGTTTATTTTCAATTACAAGTATTTCATATTCCTAGTTAATTTAGGTTTCCTTTGTTGTTTAGTATTAGTATTTCCTATTTAATATAGAGTTAATCCCTATATAAAGGGATGTTTTCATTGTATTGAAGCATCAAGATCATCAAGTATCATCAATAATATTTCAGAATTTTACATGGTATCAGAGCCTGGTTGATCTTAGGTTAGATTTTCGTGGGCTATGGTTTTTCCCACTCGTTAATATATAATTGGGTTTACTCCATGTCCTAACCTCGTACTACACTTAATTGTCAAATCCGCACCCAAGCTTTGGAAAATTGTCAAATAGTAACGAATTTCAAAACTGAATTATTAAAAATCTAAAAATATTGTTTAAATTGACTTTTTCCATGAACAGTGAATCACGTGCTGCCCACGTGACTCATTTTATAATAGAGCTTGCACGAGCTGAGGTCACGAAGAGATGAAATTCGAAGCTTGGACACAAAGAGATGAAGTTCGAAGAGCTGAGATGAAGAGATTAGGTCACAAAGAGATGAAGCTAGGCCAAGTTAACATCCGTAGGAAGAACATATTTGAGGGTAAACTCGACTCTTCACTTGGCCAAGTTAACGTCCGTTTAAAATTAGAAACAGGGCAATTTCAGTTAATTGACCGTTACTACATGGCAATTTCAGGGTTTGGATTTAACAATTTCTGAAAGTTGGGCGTTAGGACATGGAGAAACCCCTATATAACTTAGCGGGTGGGCAAGACATTATTGTTCGGAATTTCTACTGTTCATCCGCAAGTATTATTCATCCGAGACACTGTTCACGATGATTACTGTTCATCGAAGACACTGTTCACTGGATATTGTTCATGTGATTATTGTTCACCGTCGACACTGTTCACACATTGAAAATTCGCGGGCAGTTTCTCTTCCATCTTAGTTCTTCTAGTTTTAGGGTTTTTGTGATTTTCCTGAAACTAAAAATCACACATCCTCGCGCGTCCGTAAAACCAGCATATTTTGCACCATCGTCGTGCTTACTTGAAGATGTTTTGCATCGTCGTTATACGACGTAGTTGCTCAAATTTGTTTCGCACCGTCGGCATAGTTGCTTGAAGTTCTTTCGCACCGTCGACGTAGTTGCTTGAAGTTCTTTCGCACCGTCCTTATGAGGCGTAGTTGCTTGAAAACTTTTGCACCGACATGTGACGTAGTTGCTTAAAGTTGTTTTGCATTGTCGTTATGCGACTTGCATGAAGATGTTTTTCCCCCACGTGGTGTAATTGCTCGAAGCTAAATCGTGCGTCCGTAAAATCAGGGTATGAGCCAATGGCTCCAGATCGTCTTAGGCTTTAAAAAGCCGGTATTGGGTATCGTCCCATTTGTCACCTCCACCCTATATTTAATTTTAATCCCATAAACAGATGTGTATTCCTGTTATGGCCCATATGTAGACGTGTATTTCTGCTAAGGTACACGTGTAGATGTTCAGTCCTACACGTGAGGGGTAGTGTTGAAAAAAAAATCTTAGACTTCGGCAACAACAACAAAGTGGTGAAGCAATAACATGAAGTTGAAATTTGAAATTTATTCTTCGTCCACGTACAAGACTTGTTATCCGACTTGCACATGAGGGGGAGTGTTAGAGTTTAGTTTATTTTTAATTACAAGTATTTCTTATTCCCAGTTAAGTTAGGTTTCCTTTGTTGTTTAATATTAGTATTTCATATTTAGAATATACTTAATCCTTATATAAAGGGATGCCCTCATTGTATTGAAGCATCAAGATCATCAAGTATCATCAATAATATTTCAGAATTTTACAAGAAGCTATGAGAGAATAAGTGACTAGCAATGTGTTGGCATGAGGATAGAGGGAGTGAGATGTGAGGAACAAAAAGGATCTCGAAGAAGATGAAGACTGATATATTAGGTTTAAAAAAATTAACATATTGAATAGATAATTTAGATTTTCTTTTCCTTTTCTTAATTAATTAATTAATTATTTATTTTATTACTTATTAATCCATAGGATTCAAATGAATAAGGAAAATCGTCGGTTCACTTTCCACTAAATGCACATGGTGTCAAATGACTAACGGAATAAAATATTCCGCCTATTTTTACTAACAGATCGATGTTTGTGACCAGGATATAAGGATATTGCATTTAACATTTTAAACATAAAGGTATCATAAGGTAAGTGACCAAAACATAAAGATACTAAAAGATATTTAACTTAATAATGTTTATATCCTCTCTCTCGCTTGTCGAGACCCTCTACCCGAGAAACCCTAGCCGTATGGCCTCCTCTGCTCCAGCCACTGCTGCCGCCGACTTGTCTGACAATGGTGGATCTGTCCCGTCGCTGCTTGCCCAGGTGCAGCCCTCGGTACTTGTACCGCTGCTTCGTCCTTCCTCAGACGTGGTACCCCCACCCGATAAGAAGACGTCGTAAGCCACTCCAACCGGCCAAGATGTCCTCTACTCTCCCTTTCATCCCTCTTCTCTCTTCTCTGGCTACGGTAGAAGGCTCCTTCTCCCTCAGCCAAGCAACCCCGGTGGTTAAACCTCGACGAGGTCGGCCGCATAAAACCCTAGGGCTTGCGTCTCCTACAAGCAAGCTTGGGGCTCCGATCCTTCAACCTCCATCTGACTTTGGTGGCCGCAGTGGGTACGATTCATCCCCCTCCACCAGGAGCAAGACCGGCTAGGGTTCCGATCCTTGTGGCCCTAACTGAGGTCTCCCTTGTGTCTTTTGCAAGTAATCCTAGGGAGGCGCCTCCTCAAACGGCTGTTGTGCCAGGGGTCGCGGCGAAGAGGGGGCAGTCTCGGATAAGCCTTAGGCCCCTCTTGGCTTTGCTCCCTTGGCGGTCGCTCCTCCTCCTGCAGCGGCACTGAAGAACACCGAACTGGACCTAGTTCCTTACTCTCCACGCTATCGAGATCCTGTTCGATGGAAGGCTCGATGGAGGAACTGGAACGTAAGGTGTTGCGGGAACTCTTTGGGGGAGGGCTTACCCCAAACTTTTACCAGATTCCATCGTCCTTGCTGCTCTGAATTTTCCCTCGGGAGTGGTTTGGCGTCGACGGGTCTTCAAATCCAGAGATGTCGGGTCCACCTCGGAAACTCCACCAGCGGGGCCAACCATGGTGATTAACCTCAACAATCTTCAGGACGGTTTCTCAGCCTGCTCGCTGGAAGATGAGGAAGAGGTGGAGGTCGTGATGTCGAGTGCATCACTTAGCCCCTTAGTGTTGCCCCGCAAACAATTTTCTATGATGGGCAAATTGTGGGCGGCCAAACCACCTCAGAAGGACGTGCTACTCTGAGTAATCACCAGGGCATGTGGGAAAGCTATGGAGGGTCTGGTCATCAAAGACATAGGGCCAGGGGTTTTCGGGTTCTACTTCGAGACGAAAGATGCGCGTACGTGGGACCGTAGAAACGAACCTTGGTGCTTTGACGACCATCCTCTCTTCCTTGGGGACTTGGATCCAATGGCTAGGGAGCCTCCGATCTTGGATCAGCTCCAACTCTAGGCCCATTCTCACTGTCTCCCTCCCTTAGTGCGAACCAAGACAACGGGGGAGGCGATCGGCTCGGTGTTGAGGATGAGCGTTGAGGTGCCTTGTGATAAGTAGGGCATATGCTGGGGAGGAACTGTTCGAAACCGATTATGAAATTTGATGGAGCATCCCTTGCGTCGTCATCTCCTGCTCCGATTTCGGGAATTTTCGGAACCAATTCAGGTAACTCTCACATCCTCTAAGTTACCCGACTTATGTGGAAATTGTGGGATGATTGGATATGACATCAAGAGGTGTCCCCGGGAAGTGGTCGGAACCCTGCGGCTCGACTCTTCTATGCTGGAGTATTAAAGGAACCGGGACAGGAAGGTATACGCAACGGATTGGAACCTGGTATCCGCAACTACAACACCTAAGGGACCGTTGTATCGAGGCAACGGGCCGATGGTATCCCCGACTACTGCACCTAATAGTGTGAGTCCTCGGGGCGACACTCGGCCCCGCTCGGTGGATCCAGGCTGGAAAAATCTGGCGATCGACCGGATCTCTGGTGGCTGGAAGCCTGACACCCTGACCCTGCTTGTGCCCAGAGGTAGAAGTGAACCTGGAACTGTGTCTGCGTCTGATACAAGACTATGAGTTGGGGGAGTGAAATGGGGTTCCACTGGTGAACCTCAGGAGGATCAACAGCGGGCTAAAAAGCATTCCCGCATGGAGGAGTGAAAGGAATCCAGTGCTGTAGAGACTGGCCCTAGAAGGGGTCCCTGGTTAGAGCGATGCCTCCCGACGAAGTGGATGATAGCATGTTCGGTCATATACTGTGCATGCAGCGTTTAGTTAAGACCTCAAGCAGTCGTAGTCTACTTCACTTAGTTTTTATTTTATTATGTAGCCTCCGTGGCACACAATTCAATACCGTCAGTGACGGTTATAGTTTAACATGAATTGCGACACCATTGTGTCTTCTGTCTGTTCTTCGTGATCAGGGATTTATCCCTTTGATATACTCGTATGTATGGAATTTTAAATTAGTGAAATTGCACATTTCACTCAAAAAAATTATGGGTGATTGACCGGTCTTGAGCTTAAAGAGTACTTTAACGGATTAAACCTTAGATGAGACTTATATCTTGAAATAATTAAGAAGCATCTTTTTGAGTGACAATAACATCATCAGTATAAATATCACCATACGGAATGAGCCTTAAACTATGAAAGCAGAGAAATATTGGTTTGCAATAAATGGTAGGTACCCCGTACCCGAGATCAATAATAGACTTATTATTCCCATTATCAGATGTCTATCAAGGATAATACATAGTGTTAAACGACTGACTTATAATGTGGCGCATAGGATGTTGAATTCTCTCTAGCGCTACAGTACTTTTGCTACAGTACTTGACTCTGTTCTTCGTTGTTCGTCATTTTGTTCTTCATCTCCTTCATCTATTCTGGTCTTTCTTGAGGATTTTGCAGCGGTGTAGTGTCCATGGGGGCACGCCAGCCGGCCTCCGGACCACTGTCTGCTACTGGGCTACTGTAGTGATACCTCTCACACCCTTTGCTTCAATCTTCTCAGCTCAACTGTTTTCCTGGTCCTATATTAGTACAAAACTATGGGGCTAACTCTAGATGAGCTTTGTGGTGTTCAAGATCAACAACACACCTCTGCAGCAACACAAAAGGGTTCTAGACTCACTCTCAAAGCGCGAGGCAAGGGAAAGACAAAGCTCTCAAAGAAGAGAGTTCAGCATTGCAATGATGCAGATTCAACCTCTTCTTCTGACAGAACACAATAATACACTCCATCAGGTCGTACTAAGCTTCTACATGGACAAAGAATGTTCTATGATAAATACTTCCAACCCATTCTCTCTGGTCCAAATGATACTCCTGAGATCTCTAGAGGACTGTCATTTGAGCCTCAGAAGCAAGCAACTCTCAAAGACAGTTCAGCTCAACATCCTCAAGCCTCCTCCTCTATCGGATATCCTCCTCCTGGCTTCGAAAATTATAAAAACAAACATCCACAAAAGAGAAGGAAGACTTTACAAGCATTTCCATCTACTTCAAACATTGGTGCTCCCTATTGCACTGCTTTTGTATGCAACCTCCCTCCTCTGACAGATTCTTCCTGGCTGGCAAGGGTCTTTGAAAATTCCCCTGGTTTCTGCAAAGCTTTGAAGGCCTCAAGGCTTAATCTAAAAGGAAAAGCATATGGCTTTGTTTATTTTGATGCTGAAAGGGCTGTACAAGAAGCTATACAAAGCTTTAATGGTCTGCTTATACAAAATCATAGACTGTTTGTTACAAAAGCTAAGGACAGAAGGAAAGATCATTACAACTCCTTTGCTTTCAATAATTCAAGGGCTACTATATCACCATCAGCTTTGAACTATGATGACTTTCTACATAATGGGTCCATAGTCTCAAATAATTGTAGAATTCTGAAGAGAGCTCACTTGGCAATTACACATGTCAACTTAAATGTGGAAGGAATCATGAGAGAAATGTCTCTAGAAGATGTTTTTGAAGTGCAATTATTTTCTCTGGGAAACAAAGCAGCCCTACTCTACTGTGAAGATGAATTGTTTGAGGTTGAAATTCTGAAAGAAAAGGATAACTGGCTACACTCTTGGGTCACTCTCCTCCCAGAGTTTGATAACCTGTGCTCAAGTGGGGGCAAATTTGTTTGGGTGGCAATACATGGTATTCCTTTCTCAGGCTGGTGCCAAGAATCCTTTCAAGCTGCTGCTGTAGACTTGGGAACTCTGATCTACACTCATCCTGTCTCAAAAAAAAGGGTATATGTGGACATAGCATATGTGCTAATTCATACCACCAAACTTCATTCATTCTGTGAGGAAGTCCAAATTACATTGGGCAACTCTACCTTCAAGGTTCTGGTCAATTCAATAGATGAAGCAATTTTGCTAATCTTTCCTGCCTCAATTCCCTCAGACAAAAGCTCCAGCTCTTCAGCAGATCAGGCCTCTATGGATCCTAATTTAGAAGAATCAATGTCCTCAGAATTTGGAGTGACTCTATCCGAGGAAGTTATTGCTGGGGATACCAACTTGGAATTGGTTCCTATGACTACTGAAATTAATGGCTCAACAGAGTTGGCAGTTCATTTAAGTCCCGTGGAGCAACTACCCACCTTGATTATAACTGAAAACATTCCTCTGCATGATTTGATCCATTCAAGGCCTGCTCTCTCCCCAATTTTAGAGGAGCAAGTAGCTCAGGACACTTTTGCATCCTCTTCTGGCAAGCCACAACTCTCTGAGGCAGCTGCATTTTTGAATCCTGATGGTCCAATTACAACAGTAGCTGTTTCTTCCTCAGCTACAGTCAGCTCCTCCTCTCTCTTGATCACTAGTCCTCTCAATACACAGTCTCTAGAAGCTGCAACTGTTGGGTTTGAATCTAACCCTGAGGGTAATGATATTATCCAAGAACCTATCTTGTCTCCAACTCTTATAATATCAACTACAAGGACAGAAATAGAGGAGCATTTAATGATTGGTGAGGCTCAAGAAGAAAGGATGTGTACCCCAAGTAAAACCCTACATCCTTCTGACCTGGTAAGGGATATTGATCTTTTCTCTCCCACTGTACATGATTTGGTGGGCCTAGACAGCCTGGATAGTGGAAATGAATTTCATTCTTCCCTCCAAAATCAAATAGAAGCTATACAAGTCAATGAGGTGGCTGAACTCTTAGGCTTAACAAACAACTCCCCCCCTCATTACTACAAAAATTTGCTGCAAAAAGAAGAAAGGGATTAAGAAAACTCCTCATGCCTACAGTACCAGGTCCAAGCTTAAACAAGCCTCCTCTCCAGCACCCACAACTGCTCATTCCTCTTCTCACTGCAAAAACAAAAAGGGCTTTTTAGAAGAAGACTCAATAGCAAAAAAAGCTTGGGGATTTGGGAAAACTATTGGTTTGAAAGCATCTGTGGCTGATCAAGTCATCCTAAACCAAATAAATGATCTTGCTGATCTTAATCATCTGAAAGTGGACTTGGAAGAGGGTTCTGAAGGAGATGCTGTTGATTTGAATATTACCTCTGGCTTTGATCATTTGTTGGACAAAGGGTCCATCCATTCTCCACTGCTCTAATAGCTATGAAGTTCCTCTCTTGGAACTTGAGAGGCATCTCCTCTCAACAGAAGAGAAGGAATTTTAGTTCCTTGATATCCAAGCAAGCTCCCTCTTTTATCTTTATTCAAGAATCCAAACTTGACTTACTCCCATCTAACTTTCTTAGAAGCTGTGCTCTCTCTTATGGCTGAGAGATCTGTCATACTGATGCCATTGACACAGTTGGAGGTCTAATTTCTATATGGAAAAAAATACATTCTCTATCAGTTTTTATGAGGAAATAGAGGGGGCCTTGATATGGCATGGCAAGCTGATAAATTGTCAATCTCCTTGTTGTCTGATAAATATCTATGCTCCAAGCTCTGTGGCTGAAAGGAAAATTTTATGGCTCAAACTGGAAGATTTGATCAATGCTCTTCCATCTGGCACTCTATTATTATTAGGTGGGGATTTTAATGTTGTTCATTCAGTTTCAGAAAGGTCTTCACAAAGGCAGGGGGGATCTGATATGAGGAGGTTCCAAACTTTTATTCTCAACTCAGGGCTTATCAATTTACCTCTAAATGGTGGTAAATACACATGGTTTGGGACAGAATCAAGAGCCTCCAGAATTGACAGGTTCCTAATCTCTCAGGACTTCTTGGCCAAGTTCAATAACCTTACTCAGGTCTGCCTCCCCAGGTCCATTTCAGATCATAGACCCTTAATATTATATGAAAACTTGGTTGACTGGGGTCCAAGGCCATTTAAGTTTCTCAACATTTGGGTAGAAGATCCAAGGTTCTATGAGGCAGTTCAAATATTCTGGAGCTCTTATAACATATCTGGCCATCCTCACTATGTCCTCTGGATGAAGCTCAAATTATTGAAGGCAGATCTTAAGAAGTGGAATCTGGAAATCTTTGGCCACTTGGAAACTGTAATTGCTAGCTTAACTACCTCTTTACACAGCCTAGATGCTTTGGTGGAAACCAGGCCTTTTACTTCAACAGAATGTGCTTCTAGAGGACAAATACAAGCCTACTTGATCCAGAAGTATAAACAACTATCAAAATTATGGAGTCAAAAAGCTAGAAAAAAGTGGCTTGATGAGGGTGATAAAGGATCAAAATACTTTCATAGGGTGGCTAACTTCAAAGGAGCTGGAAAACAAATCAACCAGATCTTATACAAAGATAAAATTTTATCTTCTCCTCAACAAATAAAAGAAGCAGCTACTGATCACTTTGCCAAAAGATTTACTGAAGACTCTAGCTCTCTTATTTCTCTTGAGGACCTTCCCTTCTCTAGCCTTTCCTCTGAACAATCTGCCTGGTTAGAATCCCCCTTCACTGAAGAAGAAATTTTACAGGCAACAATGGCTTGTAGTGCTGAAAAAGCAACTGGTCCTGATGGCTATACCATAAAGTTCTTCCAAGTTTGCTGGCTTATTATAAAGCAAGATCTCTTAAACTTCATCTTCATCTTTTATCATACAGGCCAGCTTGGAAAAGGCATAAACTCCTCATTCCTTACCTTGATCCCAAAAAACAAAGCTCCACTCACTTTTGATGATTATAGACCCATAAGTCTTATGGGAGGGGCTTATAAAATACTGACCAAGCTCTTATCAACAAGGCTCAAACAAGTCATTAGCTTTTTAGCAAGTGAGGAGCAAACTGGTTTTATCCAAGAAAGGCAGATTACAGATGGGATATTGATAGCCTCAAAGGTAGTGGATCATATCAAATGTTCTAAGCAAAAGGCAATTATCTTCAAGGCAGACTTTGAAAAGGCCTTTGACACGGTAAATTGGAAGTATCTGATGAAAGTAATGACAAGAATGGGGTTTGGGGTAAAATGGAAGTTCTGGATAATATCATGTCTTAGAGCAAATGTCTCTATTTTAATCAATGGATCACCAAGTCTTGACTTTCAGATGTCAAGAGGGCTCAGACAAGGTTGTGCCCTTTCTCCTTTACTATTTGTGATTGATGCTGAAGGGTTGAATCAGTTAATCAAGGCCAGTTTGCAACCGAATTTTTTTCAAGGCATACAATTTAATCATGATGGGCCTTTGATTTCTCACCTCCAATTTGCTGATGACACCATTTTCTTCATCCAAGCCTCTGAAGAAGGTGCCTTGTGCCTCAAGTTAGCTCTGGCAATGTTCAAGCTAGCTTCTGGATTATCAGTCAATTTTGACAAGTCTTTAGCCTTCCTAATGAATCTTGATGAGACTGAAGAACAATCAATCATTCACATATTAGGGTGTTCTTCTGGAAAATTTCCAACCACATATCTGGGCTTTCCATTAGGAGAAAACCCTAAAAGAATTAAAACCTGGGAACCATTAGTGCAGAAATTCAAAAATGCTCTAGGCCTTTGGCAGGCAAATCTCCTTTCCTTGGGTGGCAGAATAACATTGATCAAATCCACCTTAAGTGCACTACCTGTATATTATTTCTCAATCATCAAAGCCCCAAAGAAAGTGTTGAAAGAAATGGAGTCTTGGCAAAGAAGGTTCCTATGGCATGGTACTTCCTCTCCCAAAGTCTTCTGTAAAGTCAATTGGAATAGTGTCTGCAGGCCCAAAAATGAAGGTGGCTTGGGAATTAAAAGGCTAGCTAAAATGAACATTTCTCTGCTTGCAAAATGGTGGTGGAGATTTGCATTAGAACCCCATTCTCTCTGGAAAAGAGTCATTTGTAGTAAGTTTGGATGGAGTGAAACTGATTGGGATTTATCCCTCTTCACTGATATAGGAGGATCCTCTTTTATGAATCATATACTAGCTATCAATGCTGACCCTGCTTTTCACAATCTCTTGGGCATAAGAGGCTTATCTTAGAGGATTGGCAAAGGTGACAGAGTCTATTTCTGGACTGATCTCTGGTGGGGGGAAATAATTTTTAAAGATTTGTTCCCAAGACTTTACACATTATCTCTCAACAAGAAGCTTCTGGTTTCTCAGGCCTGTTCTGAGGGAGTTTGGGATCTTGGATTTAGAAGAATCCCAAGGGGTAGAGCTGAATCTGATCTCCTATCTCTTAATCTAATTCTTGATGGTATCTCCTTGTCCTCTCATCCAGACCAGCTCATTTGGTCAGGAGATCCCAAAGGATTCACAGTTAAGAAGTTTTATCTGCTACTTCAATCTCAAACATCTACATCTACTTTGGCTACCTCTTGGACCAAAGCTCTTTGGATCTCAGATATGCCCCCCAAAATATCAGCATTCTGTTGGCTATCTTGTCTTAAGGCTATCCCTACTAAATGTTTCTTAGACTCAAGGGGACTGAATCTTTCACTACAAGGCCTGCTTTGTCCTGTGTGCAATAATGATCTTGAGGACACATCCCACACCTTACTGCATTGCCCTGGAGCTTGGAAAATTTGGGGTCTCATCTTATCATGGTGGAAAATCTCTTGGACAGCCCCTGCTACTATTAAACAAGTTTTCTCTTCTTGGTCTACATTGGTTGCCTCTCCCTACTCAACTCATTGGGGATATATCTTGCTCATCACTTGCTGGCAGATTTGGCTTGCTAGAAATCAAGCAGTATTTGAAAACACCTTCCTTACTTCTGAACAAGTGTTTCTCAATATTCAGAACCAAAGCTATGCCTTTAAATGGTCAAAATTCAAAAAGAATGGAAATTGGTTCTCCTTCAAGTCCTGGGCCTCCTCTCCTTATTCCTGTTTGATCAGGAACTGATATGCTATTGTTCACTTCTGGGGGGGTTTTGGGTTGGGGTTTTGGGATGGTTAGGGTACTGTGGTGAGTTTGGTAAGCTAGTTCTTAGGGCTGTGACTCTTTTTGTGACTCTTTGTGTGTGGGCTTTCTACTTCTTCTCCCTCCCTGTGTGTGGTAGATCTTATTAGGTTGAGGGTTTTTGTTTCCTTTTTGCAGGTTCTGAAGCCCTGCATTTGTTTTGGTTTTTATTCCTTGGGATTCACTGCTCCATTTTCAACACTTCTTACTGATCATTATGACATCCCTGCCTGCCTGCCTCCACTTCCTTACAAACTGATGCTCAACATCTTTGCCTCTCAAGCCTTTCCATCTCATACACTTCACACATCATGCTGGCTATAATGACATCAAGCCTTCAATCCAGTGCAGCCTCTCCTGATCCTCAGCTCAGCTCAGCTCATCAACTCTGCAACACTTTACACTTTGCACTTCATATATCTGCAAATCTGCTCTTACCATTTGCAAGCCTGCTCAAATGCTCAAATGCTCAACTTCAAAGGCTCATCTTCTCTGTTTTGCAGCTCTACAGACATGTTGTCCATGGTTCATACTCAACATCATAATCTCTGATACAAAGCTGTTATATCACCAACAGTTGAAGATCTTCTTCATGCTCATCCTTAAATCCTTCCCCTCAGCCAAAGTGGAGTTTCTTGTGACCCAAGCAAGCCTATCGGAGTACCTTGTGCCTCAAGAAACCTCATTTCTCATCCTTCTCTATCAACTTGGTGCAGAATTTCCTTACCTTAGGCTATCTTTTGATGATTTTGCTCACCTTTTGGGTGTTTACCCCTTTGGTTGTTTCATGCTTGTTAATATTTGTTTTTGTAACTCCTCTTTTACCTCAAAAGAGGTTTAATCTAAATTCGCTTTGCTGATAAAAAAAAGGATAATACATAACCTGGTAAAGGACAAACACAACGCTCCACCTATTGAGAAAAACCTAGGTAATTTGTGTTGGTCATCTCGTGTAATTTCCTTGTAAAAATACATAGTTAAGATGACGTTTGTTAGCATGTAGTATATATAGGTATACGAGTTTTGGGGTTAATCATATCAGATGCGTCTCTATCATTACAAATAATTGTTCCTAGAGCAGGTACAATCAGGGGTGTCCAAAATTAATACGGAATCTGGTCCATCCGGTTAATTCGGACCAACCGGCCTTATTGGACCCCATCCCCATGGGTGGTTGGGGTGGTACTGGTTCTTTAAAAGTTCGATCCGGAGTGAATGGGCCTGGGCCCGGATTGAAAGTTTAAAAACCACATGAACCCGGCCATCCGGTCATAAGCCTAAATGGCGTGGGCATGTTGTCCAATTGTTCATAAGCTTAACATTTAATATACTATCGATGTACCACACGGACTCCGCACGCGACACTAAGAAAAGGGCTTATCCTTATGTCATTTTCTTTTGGAAATTGAGGGTTGTAAATAAACCATGTCGACGCTGCATTGCACGCGAGAAACTCTTCTTCTCCCGCCATTCATTTTGAGTGTTCCTGAGTACTGAGTAGACTTTAGAACTTCCAACTTGTGTGTATATAAATTAAATAAATGGACTTTACTCCATCCGTCTCTAGTTCTTCTTCTACATCAAACCCTAGCCATTGATCTCATCGTGTTCTACCGCAAACTCTAGAAATCGGTCTCAGCTATAGTTTCTCTACGTTTCAATCGATTTATCACTGTTAGAATATGTTGTATAGGCCCAGCCCATGTGGCTCGTTAGGGTTAACACCGGGTTTAGGAAACCCTAGTGGTACAACACTACTATATATACACATGTACATTGTAGGTTTATTTATCGAATTCAATACAATTACACAATTGTTATCATGGTATCAGAGCCTCTCTCGCTCTAATATCGCTCCCGCTTCCGCCGTTGCGCCGTCGCCGCCGCCGTTCACCTTCGTTGAACGTTGCTCTTCACGAGCTCACAATTGTCGCCGCCGTCACAGCTGACCACCGCCCCGAGCCATAGCCTCGGACCGCTTCTGTCCCGACTGCATTCACTCCGGCAACGCCGCCGCCCTCCGGATCTTATCGCGCCTCCTCCGTCCACTCGAATCTGGTCGCGCCTCCGTCAAGCACATCTCGGCCGACCGTTCTTCGACCACGCTGCTGCCTTGCTCCCTGTGTCACAAACCACGCCGACGAGCTCTGCAGCGAGACGATCTCGGCCGACCACACCGTGTCGCCATCGTTCCTTGCTCCTGCCACTCCACGCCGGCGAGAAGATCTCGGTCTTGACCCACGCCTCCGGTGCAACGCACTGCAAGACGCCTCCGCCGCCAGCACGCCGCGAAAACACGCCTCGCCGAAACCTGCAAGGTTTTGAAATGCAGAAGACGAAACAAAGACGACGCGTGTAGCACACGCGCCCACCTCCTTCGCCCGCGCCCACGCGCCTGACGTCTTCGCCTGCGCCCACGCGCCCACGCGCTCTGACCTTTGACCGCGTGACCCACGCGCGTTGACTTCTGTTTTCCAAAAAAAAAAACTAATCCTTTATTTCAGTGTTTTCTTTTCAGGTATTCCTAATGGAAAATTTTGTTATCAAGTCCCACTATACGTTCTGCAACAGATCTGGACATGTCTTAACAGGATGCAGAACTCATGCTCGTCACCTTCTTGCCTCAGACAACCCTCGATGGGGTAACTCTAGGCCCTCTCAACACTTTAGGGGTGGCGTGGCTCCCGTGGGGATCATCGGCCTTCCAACAGGCCCAATGTCACTATTGCTGCTACACCTGCTGTGTCTGCCAAATCTCCTGACATGACTGCTCTATTGGGTGACATACGAGCGCTCCTATCAGCTCACACTGCCTCGTCAGGTAGCTCATCCACTGTTGCTGCTACACCTGCTGTGTCGTCCAAATCTCCTGACATGACTGCTCTCTTGGGTGACATGCGAGCGTTCCTATCAGCTCACACTGCCTCGTCAGGTAGCTCATCCACTACTACGCCAAGTCGCACATCCACGTGGTATCTTGATTCTGCTTGTTTCAATCATATGAGCCCTTAGTCAGATTTGCTCACATGTGTAACCCCGGTCACCAAGTCTCCGTCTATTCGTACTGCTGATAATTCCACTTTGCTTGCCACACATTGTGGTACCGCAACCACAGACCAGCTATCACTGCCGAACACCTTGCTTGTCCCAGATTTGTCACTGAACCTTGTATCGGTTGGTCAATTGTGTGATTTGGGTTTTGACGTTAACTTTTCTGGTCGTACTTCTTCTGTTCTTGTGCAGGATCCAGTGACGGGACAAATCCATGGGACAGGACGTAAAGTTGGTCGCCTGTTCGAACTCACCTCACTGGTGGTTCCCTCACCCTCATCATCATCCTCGTCTACTTGTGGCGCTGTCGTCTCCGCCGATCTCTGGCACTCTCGCCTAGGTCATCCCTCTTCCTCTCGTTTGCGTAGTCTTATTTTTAGTGGGTTGTTGGGGTCAGTTTCGCATAACTTTGTTGATTGTGTGCCTTGTCAGCTTGCTAAACATCATAAACTGCCGTTTTCCCTTAATAATACTACTTCCTCTGCACCTTTTGATCTTGTTCATTCTGACTTGTGGGGAGCGGCACCTGATCCGACCATGGGGGGGTCTCGGTGGTTTGTCATATTTGTTGATGATCATACTCGTTTTACTTGGATTTATCTCATGCATAATAAATCTGACTTCAACAAAATTTATTCTGAGTTTTCTGCCATGGTTCGCACACAATTCTTAAAGTTATCAAAACACTACGTATGGATAACGGCATGGAACTTAAAGAGTCATCCTTCCTTGCACAACTTGCTTCCACCGGTACTATCGTTCAGCGCTCCTGTCCTGGTACATCGCAACAAAATGGTCGAGCAGAACGCAAACATCACCATATTCTTAATACGGTCCGTGCTCTTACCATTGTAGCTGCCTGTCCTGAACGCTTTTGGGGGGAGGCTTCCCTCACAGCCGTCTACACCATCAACAAGGTTCCATCCCCAGTCATAGGTAACAAAACTCCTTACGAGTGTTTGTATGGTCGTCCTCCAGTTTATGATCTTTTTCGTGTCTTTGGGTGTGTCTGTTTTGTTCATCTACAACCTCATGAACGTACTAAACTTGAACCTCATTCTCGTCTTTGTTGCTTTATTGGGTATGGGATCGAACACAAAGGGTACAGATGTTGGGACCCGGTTTCCAAACGTCTCCGCATATCTCGCCATGTCACATTCTGGGAACATAAGATGTTTTCTTCCATGTCTTCTTTTCACATTCCCGAGTCTACTCCTTTCTTTTCTAATCCTGATATTGATCTGTTTTCTGATGATGATGAGGGTTCTCCCATGAGCTAACTCCTGCAGGTGCTCCGACATCTCTGCCTCCTACCGTTGACCATGTTCCGCCAGAGGATCTTGTGCTAGAGGATCCTGTGCTACCGACTCGACCACAACGTCATCGGAAACTTCCATCTCACCTCCAAGACTTTGAGGTAACCCTACCATCTCGTGTCGCTTCCATAGTGTCCTCTGTATATGAGCCTGACACCTATCGGGAGGCTTGCACTAACCCCCTGTGGCAGCAAGCAATGACTGACGAACTACAGGCCATGGTGAAGACTCATACATGGGATTTGGTACCTTTACCTCAGGACAAACATGTGGTCGGTTCTAGATGGGTATAGAAGGTGAAGACCAAGGCAGATGGTTCTATCGATCGCTACAAGGCACGTATTGTGGCTCGTGGATTTACCCAGGAACATGGGGTTGATTATGAGGAAACATTTGCTCCTGTTGCGAGACTCACTTCTGTTCGCACCATTCTTGCTGTTGCTGCTGGTCGACAGTGGGACGTTTTTCAAATGGACGTGAAGAATGCTTTTCTCAATGGAGATCTTACAGAGGAGGTTTATATGAAGCCCCCGCCCGGCTATGATCATCCCCCACACATGGTTTGCCGTTTGCGCAAATCCATTTATGGACTCAAGCAGGCTCCGCGGGCATGGTACTCCAAGTTCAGTAGTGCGATGGTAGTCTTTGGTTTCATCTCTAGTCCGCACGACAGCTCCCTGTTTGTTCGTCGGACCTCTCGGGGCCATACTCTCTTACTTCTGTATGTGGATGATATGATCATTACTGGTGATGATGCTATCGGCATTGTGGATCTTAAGCGTCATCTAAGCGACCAGTTCGAGATGAAGGATTTGGGGCATCTCTCTTACTTTCTTGGTTTGGAGATTTCCTCTCTGTCCTCTGGTTATCATTTGTCCCAAGCCAAGTATGCAGCCGAGCTCATCTCCATGGGGGGACTAACCGATAGCAAGATCGCTTCCACTCCCATTGAAGCGAATGTCAAGCATCTTCCATCAGATGGTCAAGCTCTCGAGAATCCCACTTTATATCGCCGATTAGTTGGAGGGCTGGTATACCTCACTGTTACTAGGCCTGACATTGCATATGCTGTCCACATCGTCAGTCAGTTCATGTGCACACCTCGCACTACTCACTATGAGGCCGTTATTCGAATCTTGCGCTATGTTCGAGGCACCTTAACACAAGGACTACATTTCTCTTATGGCTCACCTTTAGTCCTACAGGCCTATTCAGATGCAGATTGGGCAGGCGATCCCACAGACCGACGATCTACCACAGGTTACTGTTTCTTTCTTGGTAACTCTCTGATTTCCTGGAGAAGTAAGAAACAAACAACCATTGCCCGCTCCAGTACGGAAGCTGAGTATCGAGCCCTCGCTGATACTACTTCCGAACTCATATGGCTTCGTTGGTTACTACATGACATGGGTGTTGTTCACAAGTCAGCCACTACCATTCATTGTGACAGTCAAAGTGCTATTCATATTGCTCATAATGATGTCTTCCATGAACGCACCAAGCATATTGAGATCGATTGTCACTTTGTCAGACAACATCTCAATCAGGGTACCCTCGCTCTCCGATCTGTCTCCTCTAGCGATCAGATTGCAGATATCTTCACCAAGGATTTAATCCCAGGAAAGTTCAAACCTTTAGTTGACAAACTCAACTTGGGTTCATTACCACCATCTTGAGTTTGAGGGGGGTGTTAGAATATGTTGTATAGGCCCAGCCCATGTGGCTCGTTAGGGTTAACATCGGGTTTAGGAAACCCTAGTGGTACAACACCACTATATATACACATGTACATTGTAGGTTTATTTATCGAATTCAATACAATTACACAATTGTTATCAATCACTATTACATGTTGGAACCATCTGTGGAGGTGGCTTGCGAACAACTTGCACATATAATCTTTTGTTTGTAAATTGTAATACCCAATTTAGTTCTTTTTATTGATAAATGATAGTAATATGCTGGTTGAGTGTTGTATGCTTGTTGTAATGCCCAATTTAGTTTTTTATACCTAATTTTTTTTGGGTTGCGTTCAATTCTCTTTTGTAATCCATGAACCTTCGATGAAATTTTAATAGGGTAAGACTTTTTCTCATCATTAAGAAGTGACCTAATTGATTGCTTCTAAGGACTCTTTGGTCACTTTTTAATGGTATTTTGGCCAATGAAATTATATTGTGTTACTGTCAATGTATTAATCTAATTAGTTTTTAAGAAATTCGGTTAGATCGGTCCAACCCGGTGAACCGGCCCATAATTCGGACGGGTGGGTTCAAAAATCTCTTTTTGGGTCTAGGGCCGGGAATGGGTTATTTTATTTTGAACCCGGTCACTCTGGGCTGGTCCTAAAATTTAGCCACGAAGCCAGAGCTCGGCCCATGGACACCCCTAGGTACAACATGTCGGCTCGAGTAGCGACCTACGAACCGAACCGCGTTTTTGTGGTTCGCAGGACGCGGGTCGTCGCGCTAAAACGCGACGATTTTGCATCCTGCGAACCGCAAAAAAGCGGTTTGCTGGTCGGCCCACGACTTGGGCTCCAAGATTACAGTTCGCGGGTCGTGCAACCAGTGTCAAGCAGCCACCCTCTCTCCGCTCGACACATAGCCATCCCGATTTTTTTTAAAATGCATAAAATCAGATATAAATTAATAAGATTAGACCAAAATTAAAGTATAAATAGATAATTTTACATTGTGACAAATATTAGTCAACATTTAAAATGGACGCAATATTTTTTGACATGACATACGATGTTTTTCGATCATCCGAGGTCGTTTGGAGGGGAAAATTTGTACTTTTAAAGTCCGATTGATTATTATTTTTTTTAGGATTTTGGAGGGATAAATTAAACATGCAATGCAATTATTAATTATTTTGTTGTGTTAAGATGATTTATTATTTATTTATTTTAAGGTTACATTCTTTTTGGTACTCTTATGCTCCGTCCCAAAGGCGGAAACAGGTACACTCTAGGGTATTCCATGGAATACAATACCCTAGACAAATTGAAACTTATCATGATGTTTAAAGGTCTTTACTAATTCCTATTGACTAGGGTTCTTAAAGAATGTTGAGCGGGTATAACCTGCCCAGTCAATTACAACCCAAATCAAGTCTATCTCCAACCAGAGGCATTCAGATATTTATTAAATGCAAAACATATTCTGTTAGATTCGGACCTTAGACCTTGTGTATTAATGAAGGGGCACTACCACTAAGCCAATTATGTTTTTGTTTATTTTTGTTGTTGATATGTATATAATATATCATGACTACATAAAACAATAACTAAAAGCTCACATCGATTAAATAGAAGTATAGAACCTTTCATTTTTCTATATAAACTAACTTATTCTATAGTAAAATAATATATCATGAATACATAAAAAATATCCATCTTTTACACCATAAATATAATTATACTATGTTATACAAAATTATCAAATACAAATGTGAAGTTCTTTTTTTTTGATAAGCTAATTTTTTTTATTAAGCTGTGTTCTACAAGGTAGTAAAACACTGCTAGAAAAAAGATCCAAAAAGATCGTTTCCCCAGACCATATCAACTTCAAAGAGCAACAAAAAACACTCAAGCAGGAAAGCAAACTGTCTATATCCTACCCGAATTCAAACACAGAAACCGGTTAGAGACCGGGACCAGAATTATAGCTTCTCATGTTGTCAAATCAAGGTGTTCCTCGTCCTCCTCGTCCTCACTATCCACAGTGACCTGTGGAACATCGAGAACCACAGAAGTACAATCAACCTTTTTACCAACCTTCCTGCTAAAACTTCAAGCACCCAAGCTATCTTTTTTAGCAATATCAACAGTGAAGCTTCCTGAATTGCCTCCTTTATCAACAGAAGTCGTGGCTCTTGTCTGATAAAAGACAGTTGGAGGAGCAATTCTCTTTGCCTAGCCCTTCTTTGGACGACCCCGTCCCTTCTTTGGTTGAGAAGTAGCCTCTGGATTGAAGATCAGGGATTTAACCAAAGCATCCTTCCAAGGGCTCCCTTGAGCCTCGACAATCGGTTCAACAATCTGAGGCCCATCACCCCATACCGACTAAATTAGAGAAAGATCGGGGCCACAAACTGATGATCCCAATAGTTGATCTGGACATTGGGCTTGTGGATCAAGCCCACACAACACCTGATCCAAATCAGATTAGGCCACTAAAACGGCCCGGTCGCAATCGTGCGATTCCACGCCTGGAATCGCGTCTTCTTCCCCAATTCGCGAGTCCAAGTCGATCACGGAGGAGATCATGGGATATGTATTAACTGGATTGATTTCCAAAAGGAAATTCCATAGAATTAAGCCCACACAAGGTCGGTTGTGCATCCTCCCGTAGATCCAAGACACCCTCCAAAGTCGACCTATCATGAACGACGACGACAAATTACGGTGAAGTCGCAACGCTCCGGGAACCAGAACAGGGTGCCTCGACTCGCTGAGGAGATGCCACGGGCACACGTGGGCTCACACCACTTGTGGACGCCATTCTAGCCATGCTCTGTTCCACACGCTGTGAAACAGAGCATTGAGAAACACCGCCTTTAGCCCGAGCTAAGGCAACTATTAGTACATGTCCATTAAGTGTGAAACCATTGAACGTGTGAATGACCCGCAAAGCCGATTCTCTGCTCCTGAACACGACGAAGCCGAAGACAAAATCTTTTCGGGAAGGTCTCTTCAGAACCTTGGCTGATACGACTTCTCCGTAAGGTCCTAGCGAGTTACGCACCCAATCAGAGGTACTTCCATACAAAAGATTGTGAAGAAAGAACTTTGTTCTTGCTTCAGTCTCCGAAGTTATTTGGCCGCCGATCGTAGAAGGATGGAGAGCATCTGGTCGAGAGCCCGTGTTCTGCACATCAGCTGCACCAGAATCGACTTCAGTCCGGTGCGGCCTTACCCTCTTGTATTTCTTACCTGCTTCAGCCTCCAACGGTATTGCAGGACCTCCACCTGATAGAGGTTGGCCTCTATTCGCAGAAGGACGCTGACGGCCATGCCTAACATGGTTGGTCTTCTTCGATTTTGCAGGAGAAGTTTCTCTGCTGACAGATCGAGTGACGATCTTGCAATAGGAGCTGTAGCTTGAGATCAAAGAGGAGCAAAGAACCGAGAACGAGAGGAGTGCTGGCTGTGGAGCTTTCCTCTCCTTAGCTCCCCTGGTTTCGGTAACATGAAGTTCTAATAATAATGAATTAATATATACATCTTGAACATAAATTTATTCGTCAAATACTTCATAAGTAAATGTAATAATTGAATTCATTATTAAAACTAAATTACTCGTAAGCATTATCAACTAAATAATCAAACATTAAAAAAATTAACATGTAGAGTTCAATTGGACCGTTCACTTCTGGACGGACTTGATTCATCGGGGTGGAGAAAAATTCTTCTTTGGTTTGAAATTGTAAATCTTTCTGGAGCACTAGTGACTTTCGGAGGTTTTTTTCAATGGCTGGAAACTGAAGGTATTCCGTTTCATGTTCTTTGTAAACTGACCATGGTTTCAGTTGGAAAATTATTAGGATTAATCTTGAGAGTTCAATAAGGTGATGATCCTAGCTCTGAATTTTTTGAAAGAGCCTTTGTGCTGGGACCTGTTTAGTTGAAATAAACCTCGGTCGAAATTTGAAAATTAAAATATCCATTGGATGGTAGGAAATGATTCTAAGGTGTTGTTTTTGGAATATGTATGGTTTGAAGGAATTGCACTTCGATACCGTTTTTCTCGTTTATATTTGATTAAAATGACAAAGGGTAAGAAAGTTTGTGCATTTGGACCAACGGGACCTGGAATAATAAGACTTTCGCTGATAAAAAATTATTTATCCAAATGATTGGAGAAAATAACTATGTTTAAAGTAAAAAAAATTGTAATTAACAATTATCGACGGAACACCCTGAATTAAATTCATGGTTCCGCCCCTGTTCCGTCCATGAACGATTTGGTTCCTTTTTGAAATTTTATTCCTATTTCGTACCCTTATGTTCGGTCCACGAACGTTTTGATTTAATGGGGTTAAAAAACTAACATAGTAATGTGAAATGACAATTTTACCCTTATATTGATTTAGTTGACTTTTGACTTTAATGTAAAATGGCCATTTTACCCTTATATTAATTTAGTTGACTTTTTAATTTTTAATAAGTTTTTTTCATAAAAATAAATAAATTTATTTTATTGAATTAATTTTTATATAAAAATTTCCTTTTAATATATTTTTCGAATATCTTATTTGTTATTTTCTGAAATAATTAATAATTGTTTTTAAATTTTCTGAATAATTTATTAGTTTTTATAATTTTCATTTTTCTTACAATTAATAATTTTTTATTTGTTTATTTTATTTATTTATTTTTTTTTAAAATTTTAATTTTTTTGATTATTTAATTATTTTAAATTTAGTTATTTATTAATTTATTATTATTCATTAATTAATTCTTTTCTTTATTTTATTATTATTATTTAATTATTTCGTGTAATATAACTAAGGGTATAATGGTAATTTTGTCTATAAAAATATAAGCTTAAAATAAGAAAGGGTAAAATCGTCATTTCACACCCCACTTAACTGCACATGACTAATTTAGAGGAATATTCCGTTAGTTTTGTAACGAAATATGCCACTTCCGTCCGTGGGCAAAACAATAGGGTACCAAATTGGTCATTTTAAACATAAGGGTACCAAATCGTTCGTGGACGGAACATAAGGGTACCAAAAAGTATATAACCCTTTATTTTATTATTAATTATTTTTATCAAACTATTTTAATTTTATATAATGTTTAATGTTTTAATAAACCATTTAATTAAATCAGCAAAATATCAATTCAGCATCTACTCACAATCCGGGCTCATATCCAGTTTGTACCATTGTGGAACATAGTTTATTTCAGGGCCTGCAAACAACTATTATGCATAGTCAGCATACGGTTTGACTATCCAGTTTGATGCATAGAACATGCTCTTATACAAAATTTATCATCAAATATCCATATGAACACTACTTCATCGACTATCATTGACATGGAAGTAGAGTCTCTCATGTCACGATATCGCTTCCGCTATGTCAATGTCACCATTACAACTTTTCCGACCACATTAGCATCAACCGAAAATTTTCCAGCTACTCTAAAACACCAACCGCCTCCAGAGGCCCAAGCGACATGTTTCTACACCAATGTCGAAACCAACCACCACTTATTACTCTACACAACCACCATGTACAGTTGATGTTCCTCCTTCTAATCGGCCTCAGCAAACTCCGACTACTGTCTTGCATTGTTTCAATGCACCTACAGAGACTTCATGTGCTTTCTTCTTGTCATACAGAACATATATTGGAAATCGTAGGCCAAGCATAGCTAGACATGTAGAATACAAGGAACAAGACACGCAGAATGTTGGGAAGAAGACTTACGGACATGGGTAGTTCACATGCTGACTACCACATGTCGTTTGTGTACCCTACGTGCCACATGCCAACTACAACCTCATGCCCCCACACGCTCCTTACTCGCTATATTTTCCGCACATGACCTACACACTTTTTAGGGGTGGTAAGGTCTTTAGATAAAAAATAATAAATAAAATATTGAGCCAAATGGGTAGATTTTAGTAATGTAGTAGGAGAAAGGTTGAGTCAAACGTACGTAAATAAGTGGAAAGAACTAAAAAGGATGAGATACAGTTTCAATGAATTCGAAACACTAGTCCTATAGCTAACGACCTAGTGTAAACCAAGGAGAGATTAGAGCATCTATAATACTAGTCTGTTGGTGTTGGTTGATGGAACAAAAGTAAGAGAGAAAACCAAAAAGTAATAAATAAATACTCACAAAGAGTCGGCAATGCATCCATTGGCGGTAAGCTTAGCATTGATACGAATCGCCGACAGTTGAAAAATTATGAAGAAAATGGCACGAACAACCTATCATTGGAGGTTGCTGCCTGATAGTGTTGGCTGATAGAAAATTTTAATATTTTTTATTCGAACAACCAACACCAACAGACTAGCATTAGAGATGCTTTTACGAGGTGGTTCCCTGTTCAAACTGTGTTTGGCGTTTTATATCTATAAGACATTCCCCGTCTTGACTAGACCAGATTTGTTGTGTCGTAACAGTCGGTCAAGGAGTATTCTAGGGAAAGGAGGAGCTTGGGAATCAGCAGAGGTCTGATCTGTGCAAGTCGGGGTGTGTCTCCTCATTGACATCCTCAGGGTCCCGATGTTGATCAAGGCGATCCGCGAGACATTCCAGCGTGCCTCCCTATTCCTTCTTCCGGTTTGGCGTCCTCAAACGTCTCCGTGGAGGAAGAACTACCTTGATCATAGGTTCCTAAGTCATTTGAAGCTTGAGACAAGAAGTCCCAACGGGGTCCATCACCCGGTGGATAGGGGGTGTGAGAATCGGCTAGTCCTGGTGGTGATGGGATCTAGTAGAGGCCCTAACATTGCCTGCCATAGTGGCCCTAGACTAGCGATGTGGACCGTTAGTCCAGAGCATGTGTTTCTCCTAAGGCTGGCATAAGTCCTTCTCTAGGGTGCGGATATCCACTGCAACGCGAAGCCTCATCAACATGCTATGACCCCTCAATATTAGGTGGGAGCCTTGTTCAAAGGATTCGTTGGCGGCTTGATCAAGTATGATCCATTCATAGTGGTGAATCATCGTCCATGAATGGGTTTTACCTTATCGGGGCCAATTGTCACGTTTGTGACATGACCGTGACCCCAAGATTCCTTCCCAGGTCAGGGTAAGATTCATGGTGTCCTAACCTCCATTGGGGTCGTGCATGGATGCCAGTCCCCCATGGTAAAACAATGGTGGGACATCGACCATCGGTAATGCCCTAGTAGGACCCCGAGGGATTTTCCCTAGTGATTTCTCTGACGACAGCCATCAGAAGACCGTTTCGCTCCTCTCTGCCTCAACTCTACTTGTCTTGCTTGGCGGCAGACGATGAGATTCCGATATGGTTTACTGATCCCTAGTCTGGTTGCATATCATTTCATGGGGGCTTGTGGGGATATTTGGTAGTGGCCGGGACCCCTTCCCGTGGGAGGATCCGTGAGTAGGTTTAAAGGGCATAGTGGTTGTTGTTCCATGACTGATATCACCGAAGAAGGGAGGTGATTGGAGAAGGAGGCAGGACTAGAGGCGGCATATCGAAAAGTTGAGAGGGCTTGAGAGAGAAACCCTAAATTTCAGTTTAGGTTGATTTTTAACAATTCTTTATTTACAATTTCTTTTTTACATAATCAAGTTTATTTCTACGAAGAAATCATGTCACTATGCTCATTAAAGGGTTACATGTATAAACCTATCTTAAAGTATTGGTCACGAACTAATAAACTGCCCAAAGTATAAATGTGTTAAACAAGATACCTTAAATATTTCTCATAAACTTATGTAGTAAAAACTAACAACATGACATGTAGTACCTATTTTACCCTTCTGAATTTGTCTTAAATTATCCGTATAAATTGAAAGACTATTTTATCACTTTTCATATTATTCTTTTCTAAAATTTTAATTATTATTATATTTTTATAAAAAGTTAATAACTTTAAAAAATATATTTCAATTATTATTATTATTTAATTAATTTATTTATTTATTTTTACAAATTTTCATAAAAAAAATATTTCATATTTTAAAATTTTAGTAACATTCAGATTTTTTTTTCAAATATTATTTAACTCTTTTGAAATTATTAATTTTCATAAATTTTTTATTAATCTTATAACCTTAATAAATTTCGTAATTAATCTCATTCTGATGAAGAACACGATATTTTTTTCAATCTGATGAAGAACACGATCTAGATTTCACCTTCTTTCTCATAATTCTATGTTTTCAGTGTTCACTTGCTTCCATTGATTTTGATCTGATGAAGAAAAAAATGATTACCAGAATGAATTAACAAAAACCAAATCCATTACTAGACGGAATAAAGAAAACCTAGATTTATTTAAACCATATTTAATCTATAGTTAATTGAAAATCAATAAAACTAGATTCAACAAACAAAAACACTAAAATCGGATGAAGAGCTTCTCCAAGTCTCCCTTTTTCTTAATATCACCTTGAGACAGACAAAACCTGAAATCGAAAAAAAATCAATTTTCAAAATCAAAACAAAACAAGCAGAAAAATAAAACATATGTGAATCGCAATAAAAAAAGTCAATAATGTCTTTACTCTGGGTTTTGTGTGGTCTTAAGGTCCATGGCCCTAAAAAAATTGATTTTTGTATTTCACTCGTCGTGGTTCTCCTCGTCAGCAAGCTCGTCCTCTGCCAAGTTTTAGCGGACACGAACTAAGTCCAAATCATCTTTGTAAGATTTGTGAAACCAGATGTTTCAATGTTGAAGACGATGAATAATTGAGAACGTAAGATTTATGAACATCGACTTGGTATCAGTGCCGCCGTGGTCTGCCACATGGTTTCCCTCAATGTGGTTACCAGCTTGTTCACAAAAGAAAAAGGAGAAGCTCTGATTTCGATGGTCGTGGATCCTCTCAACGAAGGATGACGGGGGAATGACCCGAGAACCTCCCAATGTTGCATGGCCTTGTCGTATTCTTGTTGTCATGGTCTCGCCACATTGTTCTCTTCTTCGTGGATCTAAGCTCGTGCCGCGACTGCACAACAATTGACGGAGGATAAGCTCGCCGGAGACGAAGACCTCGACGACTTGTTTCTTAGGGTTTATAAAAGAGAGAGGTTTGATAGGGTTTAGATATGAAAGAGATTTCTTAGCTATAGAGAGAGTAGAGATAAAATGAAAGGTTTGATGTATTTTTTTATGTTTTAAAATTTTCATGCTTTTCTTAATTTTATTTTTATTTAATTAATTTTTTCTACAATTTTTTCTTAATTTTATTTATTATTAAATGAGGATAGAATGAAAATTTCTCTTATAAAATCCAGAAGGTTTATATGCGTAAGGGAAATTTTTTGATTTCACGCCCTAAGAATTAACTCACAAAAAGGGCGCGGCAAGCGCACCGGTCTTCAAGTAGTATTTCGGTTCAAGTCCGGTTATCGCACCCAAGGGAGCAGTAAAACAGTAACTCGATTTAAAATCCGTTAGTTAATCTGTTTCTGAAAAGATTGATTTTGGTTTTGAAAATTTAAACAACAGTTTTTAAATGCAAGTAAAAGAAATTGAAATCAAGTACGAGGCAAACATGTCAGGTGTTGTGAAATTCAGAAGAAAAAGTGATCTAGGACTTTAACGGGGTTACAATATGACTAATAACTTACATGCATTCACATTTACATGTACAGACAAGGTCGCTTTAAAGGCAACATAAATTCTCTCAACTAGTCATAAACATCTCTCGGTCGAACTAGGACCCTATTATAATCTAACCGGCTAGTTAGTTCAAATCTAGCTGTAGAGAGACATAAAGCATTAAGATTCGTGAATTCCTTTAGCTTTCGGGGTTGTAATCCTATATCTATTGCACTCGTGTTAACCTAACTTTATTATAGACTAGATTTAAACCCGAGTTGCATAATCCTTTGTCCTTTTAACAATTCTCATCTCTCGATTGTTGAATGCTAAAACCTAAACATCTATCAAGTGATCAAGTTGACAAATCATAAGTGTAAATCATGTAAACAATAACCTTAACACAAATTGCATAGAGTAAATACGAAAGCTTTGAATTATTTTATCATATTGTTTCCCCTAACACTATATCAATGGAAATTTAGCTCATGGAGATGAAGGAAGAACACAAAGAAGAAGATGAACAAGAGAAAAACATATTTGAGAGGTAAAGTTGATACAAAATATCAATTCAATGATGGATACTCAATGATTTCGCTTCAGTCCTTATTCCTAAGCATTTCTCTCTCACCAAAACCCAAACCCTAATTCTCAATCTGTCTAAAATTATGTCCAATACAATTCTCCTTCTCCAAATTCGTGATCCTCTATATATAGGACTTCAAGACCCTTTTTTTCCTTCTCAAATTCGGATTTGGAATATGAAAATTTCCCCTTTTAAGTAGAAAACACGCTTGGAAGTCGGCAAGGCTAGCGAGGGCCATAACGGCCTTGGTCCCTTGACAAAAATTGCAGATCCCTGAATTCCCTTCGATTTATCATAAAATATGAGACAATCAAAGTTCGTATAAAGAAGTTATGCCCTTCGCAAAATCAGTCAGCCTCCAAAACTCCTTAAACCTATTTTCCTCCATTTTAGCCCTTTTTCGATCAAAGCACCTACAAAACACAACGAGAGACACAATACGAGTAACGAGAGAAAAGTGGACTAAATTATCCAATCTCGGGACTAAAAAGCTCAAGAATATGGACTAAAAACATCTAAAACCGATACAATTTATGTCCACATCAATACCCCACACTTAAACCTTTCTCACCCCGAGAAAACTAAACTAAGAAAGTAATTTAAAGATATATGCCGGTTAAACCCCGAGGTTCACCTCGATAGGAGGAGTCCGAGCCTTCTTTATTCAAAATAGTTAAAGTAAAAATGCACATGCAATGCATGAATCCTAAATCTAATGCATTCCTAAGACACACTATATGATGTATGCAAAAGTAGGTGATTTGCCAAGAACGAGTGCAATAATGATTAAAAGAGTTTTCTCATAGTTGTCACATGCTAAAAATCCTTACACACATCAAAGAAACATATACACCAATGAATATAGTTTAAGCATGATGCTACTCACATTCAAAAAAATAACTTTTTCCATTTAAACTTTCGTTTCCTCATTCACTTTAACCGTGTGTTTCCCCATTTCCCTATACATGGAGCTTAGAGATTCATATGCTATCATGCTAGACTTATCTCCACTAATTTTAAGAAATCATGGTCATTAAGAATAAGATAGATTTTTAATTAAGCTTGTAATGTAAGGCTAGACAAAGGGTGTGGAAGAAATATGAAAAGAAACTATAACATAGATACCTTAAGACAAAGATGCTTTAATCTCACAACCAAAAATGTATCACACATCTCAGTCCCCATTTATGCACCATCAAACTTTTGCAATCTCTAATACCATTTTTTTCTTTTATTGAATAACTAATGGTAGCACTAATATGCCATTATTTTTTTTCTTTTGACTCTAGCTATCCAAAAATACACCACATTTATCCAACCCATCATGTCTTACCCCACACTTTTGTTTTCATTAGAGAGATATAATTTAAAGTTTTTCCTTTTATTTTTATTTTTGGGGTAAGACTATACATTTTTTTTCTCAATACAATCCAATGGCATAACAACATACTCATTTTCTTTTTCTCTTTCGCTCACTCAACATCCCAAACAATAACCTCCTTCAAAGAAGCACATAAGACAAGAGATATGGTTGCAAACAATAATAAGGATATATAAATAAAACGAAAGGCACATAGGCTTGTCGTTTTCGGGTTAGAAATGAAAGGCTACAGCTCAAATAGGGTAACTAAGAGATAATACATGCAAAGGTAGGCAATTTGACTCAAACGGTCCATAGATGGCCTAAAATCATTTTCTCAACTAACCATGTTCCTTGTTTTTATTTCACCTCGAATGGGTCTTACATGTAGTTCTAGACTCAATTTACCAAGCATAGAAATCAGAGGAATTCAACACTAGTTCTAGAAAAATACTAAAAACGTAAGTAAAAGAGCTATTCCTAATGCGTGTGCTTTCACTACTTATTTGAATCATTCAGGACCATATACTAGTTTGATTTATGCAAGGAAATAAGCATATGCAACAGTTCAATCATTGAAACCCTAAGGCCATATACACTATATTCAACATATTACCCAAATATATTGTTTTTGATTTTTTTCAAAATTTTCATTATTTTTGATTTTTTATTATTTAGTTCGAGGAGCGGACGAGGTTGAGTGAAACGGGTACATAGAGCTCATCGTCAACACCGTCATCAATAGGTTAGGGTTTTGGCTCATTACCAAAATGGACCCCATATCCCTTTGTAAGACCTTCATTCCCACCCCGTAAGTGTAATAACCACTCCCGGTCAACGCCAGTCAAACCTGCGAAAAACAGGAAAATTTAAAAATTTTAAGACTGACAGTTAAGTGAACCTAAAATGACCCCGAGTGTCATACCAGACTTAAGTTGACCCCGTTATTGACCAAAGTGAGTTCCGGGGGACTCAGGGGGACTTTCTGATCAATTTGGGAAATGTTGACTTTTCGTTGGAAAAGTCAACCGAGCGACGTTTTGGTCCATTCGAGGACCGTTTTGGATCCGAAAAGCTTAGCCGTCGTCACAGCGGTCTTAGTTGAGCTGTTTCCTTGTAGCCCGTCAAGTTTCGTAATTTCTTGGGAAAAGTGCCCGTTCGGGGCCCGAAACGTCCGTTTTTCGCAAAACTGATTGGAAAATATCAACTAGATATTTTCCAAAAGGTGTGGGACCCACCTTGACACTTGTCAAGTATATGGTGGTGTTAGTTTTGGGGGGAAAGTGTGTGGTTGTAAGGTGTGGCCGAGTATAAGGTTTTAAAGGAGGAAAAGTTAGTTTTGTTGTTAGTTTATTAAATTAGAAAGAAGAAGAGAGGTTTTAGAGAGAGAAGGAGAAGGAGAAGAAGAGAGAAGAAGGGAGGTTGAGCTAGGGTTTGTGATCGAGCCCTTGGATCGAGTCAAAGCAAAGAGCAATCCCGTTCCCCTCGTTCTCCTCTACGGTAATACCCGAACCGATTCTCGTTTTGGTTATTTTCTTGGAAGCTAGGGTTGAGTATAAACTAAGGCTTAGGGTTGTGTAGAGTGTGGGGAGGTGTTGGAGACGTTTTAGAGGTGTTTGGGGGTTTAATTTCACGTTTTCCGGTGACCGGAGGCTCGGGAGGAGCTCCGGCCACCGTGGGTGGTGGCCGGCCGCCATGAGGTGGCTGGCCGGAGCTGGCAGCAGCCACCACATGGTGGCCGAGCCTCCCCTTAAACCCTAGGGTCTCGGCCAAGTAGTGTGGGTGGGGCCCACATGCTCGGGTGCTCGGTTTTCATCGTTCGGGTGGTTTAAAACGTTCCCCGGACCATTTATCCTTAATCGAATCGAAATTTGGAATTAAATTGGAGAAGTTGTAATTAACGGGTTTTGGAAACTTTATACGTTAATTAATTGACTTAGAAGTCAGAATTCAATTCCGCCAAGTGCGTTGGGTTCCTTGAAATATTCTAAGACCATAGAAACGAAAACGGGAACTTTTGGAGCCCCGGAAGGCAATTAACCAAAACCCGGGCAGATTCGCCATGTCGGGCGAATCTGGCCTTTACGGGTCCTTTATCGACAATATCGAGTAATTGGGAAGTTTGGGAGTGATCGGCATTGTCGGGGTTACGTTTGGGCGTTAAGTATGTTAATTTTCGGTTTATTCATACTAGTTTAAAAGTACTTTGAATTTGTGTTCTTTTAGATCGTGCTACGGACCGAGGCAAAGGGAAGCTCGGCGAGTGACTGGGTGTACTTCGGGTGTTGTTGGAGCGCTTTTGGGATTATATACGAGGTAGGGAAAAGTAGCCGGATCTCGGCCCTGACTAGGGAAAGTTAACAGTAGATTTGCATGTGACACCGGGGTGTCGTGGGTTGAGTAGGTTTAAGTTAAATACTAGAAAAGCATGATACGGGGTTGTAGCGTTTATCAGAAAAGCATGTTACGGGAACTTAGTAATTATTGAGAAAAGCATGTGACACTTAGTAGTGTCGTAGGAGCAGAGAACTTAGCGTTAATTGTTTTACTGGAGGCATATGACCATGCCCGGAGGTTGTTTGTGAACTTATCGATATTAGGAGTACTGGAGGCATATGACCATGCCCGGAGGTTGATTGTGAAACTGTTGATGTTAGGACTGTTGGAGGCTTGGTTAAGCCGGAGGTTGATTGCTTAAATTGGTGTCTTGGGTGGCCTTGAGAGCCCGTATTATTTATTGATTGAGTTTGGGGGGCCTTGAGAGCCCGTATTTTATTATCGAGTTCTGAGTGGCCTTGAGAGCCCGTATTATTTATTGATTGAGTTTGGGTGGCCTTGAGAGCCCGTATTTTATTATCGAGTTCTGAGTGGCCTTGAGAGCCCGTATTATTTATTGATTGAGTTTGGGTGGCCTTGAGAGCCCGTATTTTATTATCGAGTTCTGAGTGGCCTTGAGAGCCCGTATTATTTATTGATTGAGTTTGGGTGGCCTTGAGAGCCCGTATTTTATTATTGAGTTTTGAGTGGCCTTGAGAGCCCGTATCATTTATTGATTGAGTTTGGGTGGCCTTGAGAGCCCGTGTATTTAAATTGGTGTCTTGGGTGGCCATGAGAGCCCGTAGTCAATTGTTGGTGCTTTGGGTGGCCTTGAGGGCCCGTGTACTAAGTTTGGTGTCTTTGGCTGGCCTGACCGAGTTAGAGTCTCGGGGGGGTTGCAAGCTTCCTTTAGCTGGCTTACGAGTTAGAGTCTCGGTAAGTTGCAAGCGTGTCTTATGGTTGGTGTCTTGGGAGGTCGTGAGTGCCTGTGGGGCTGTTGAGTTCGAGTTTTACTGTTGGTGTCTTGGTGGCCATGAGTGCCTGTGAGTGTTGAACTTGTGTTGTTACTAGTTGATGAATTTGCGTGTGATTGTGATTGCGGATCCCGGTAGGTTGCAAGCATTCTTTGGCTGGCCTGACCAAGTTTGAGTATCAACGGGTTGCAAGCATTCTTTGGCTGGCCTGACACGAGTTTGAGTAACACAGGTTGCAAGCATTCTTTGGCTGGCCTGGTCCGAGTTTGAGTAACACAGGTTGCAAGCATTCTTTGGCTGGCCTGGTCCGAGTTTGAGTATCACAGGTTGTAAGCATTCTTTGGCTAGCATGATCCGTGTTCGTGTGAGTGGGAGAGGTTACTGAGCAGCTGGTATGCGATCCTTTGTGATCTTGTTTGGTGTGCGATCCTTTGTGATCTTGTTTGGCGTTGTGTAGTCTTTCTGTCGTGTCCTTGGAGGAGGTCGTCGATAGTTGTGTCGGGTCTACATTGTGTTATCGAGTGTTGAGTCTGTTGAGGAAGGTAACGGGTTGTGGGTCAGTTGGGTACTTGAGTTGGGGACTATAGTCCCAGTGTTGGGTTTGGTTTTAGTGTTACTGGCTTTGTCTGCTAATTATGCCGTAGTCAGTCTGTTATCCGTGGTGGTGAGCGAACGCTCACCCCTAGCTGCTTTTCCTACAGGTACTGTTCGTGGGACGGACTAGGTGAGCTCTTGAAGTTCATGGAGCTTGGAGCGGAGTCTGGTCTTTACTTTTGTTGAGTCTAGTGACGGATGTGTACCTTGTCCACTTGTTGGGACGTTTTTGTATTGTAAATACTACTATTATTTTGGTAAATAAATGGAAATGTCAAAGCTTTTATTCAAAACAGGTTTTTAAGTATTCATGTTTTAAAGGTTCGCGTCCCGAGTTCGATTCGCTGAAATTGAGGCGTGACAGTAAGTGTGTCGTCCACAAGGATAAAAGGAGACTAAACAGAAAGGGATGAATAAGGCTGGTATATTGGGACATGACTTGTAGTTGCTCTTGAAGATTTAAAAAGCTCGAGAAAATACAACCAGTACAACTTAGGGCTTCATAATACCCAACTTCTACGGCATATCACTATGCTATCTATTTTCTTTCCTGATATGTGTTGTTTTTTTTTATATTAAAATTTTACTTTGGAATGCTTATATAATATGTAATATCTAATTAATGTTTAATGTGAACTACTTAATTTATATTTTTTTTTTATATCTAATTTAATTACATTTTCCACTATATCTCTCAGTCCCAATATATTCCGCGATATTTATAATGCATTTCTTAATGATACTCAAACAAATGATTTATTGACCTTTATAAAAATGAATATAAAAGACGGCTCATAGGTATTTGTAATCCAACCCTTTTTTAACTCATGTGGGAGCCTAAAAAGAATATTTCATTATTATAATACTTATATGGATTATTGAAAAGAATAAGCTAGGTAGCTGGACATTTCTCTTCAACTTTACAATATTACATTACTTATTTGATACCTATTGTTTTTTTTTTTGATAAGCTCGAAAAATTTATTGATAAGACCGAACCCAAAAAGGATCGGAATGACCTGATTCAAGA
The DNA here is from genome assembly GCA_963921825.1 of Erodium maritimum. NCBI lineage: Eukaryota > Viridiplantae > Streptophyta > Magnoliopsida > Geraniales > Geraniaceae > Erodium > Erodium maritimum. The sequence continues at coordinate 118,141,637 of OY997588.1, forward strand.
AGAAGCAGGGTAAAAGAGACACGCTTACAAGAGGAGTTCTGCTAAGGGGGAACTATAAGGAAATACCTTAACCCAAAAACAGATCAAACCAAACAAACCAGAACCAAACACAACAGAACAAAAAGAGAACAACCATAACTAAAGAGCTGAATTCTGTCGCGCCTTATGAGATGACTTCCACAAAGTCGAAACGGGGGGCGCTGTCTTCTTAAAACGTTCCCGAGTTAAAGAACGAGCTCTCGAGCGAGTAACAACAGTATAAGTAGGAGGCCGCCTCTAACGAGGTTGAAGGAGAGCGTCCTTCCATGGACTACTTTCCTTCTCCTCTGCTTCCACCGGAGCCTTCAACCCTTCAATAGTCGCACCTACAGAACATGTCCCTACATCATCCATAGGACCCTTCTCAATTGGGCCTAACACAACAGGACAACCCATTTTCCTTTTGACTTCATGCAACACTTCTGACGTCACAGCTACAACCGAAGGCATTGGATCCTGACTCTTATCGGAATGGGCTTCATTAAGACACCCAACCTGATCCACAAAGGCATCAAAGCCCAAAACAGGATCGTCAACACCCGAGCACATCCTTGGTTCCGAACTCACAGTCGCGACTTTGTCCACACGTATCAAATCTGAAGACGCCAGATCCTTAATGGATTCTTTGCAAATCACCTCCGACAATCCTGCCGAAAATAACTCACCAGAATCGCAATTAGAATTGGAGATTTGTCGAGGATCGCGAAATGAGCGGGACTGAGCTATATGCGTCCGGATCTCCTCCTTCAGCCAGTCAACCACCAGTGTCGATCTCCGATCACCGGCGAGCAAAAGTTTCAGCAGCTTCCCGTCCTCCAGCCTGGCCCTCTTCCCCTGTAGCAGAGATGAATCCGAGCCTCCATCCAACCTACCCTGTTTTTGGACAATAACAGATGAACAGGTCTGGATGGGATCAGAGCGACTGAAGGCTTGCGGATAGAGCCCATCGTCCATCCCCGAGATCATCTTCTCTTGTACTCGTGTTTCCATCGCCAAACTATGTGAGTCAGCCATGCTCTGTTTTGGTGCCACAAACCCTTTAACCGGGAACGGAGCAAATTCCGGGCGAGCTAAAGCCACGAACATGATGTAACCCTTGTATTTGAGACCGTTGTACTCCTCGATGGCTTTCAGAGCAATAGACGACGAAAAGTAATCCACGAAACCAAAACACCGACCTTTTTTGTTTGGTCGTTTAATCGCAATGGCAGATTTGATTGCACCAAAAACTCTAAAAGTAGTCTGAATCCAATTGTCAGTGGATCCAAAGGGGATATTGTAAACGAAAATCTTTGTACCCAAATACCTTGTGTTATTTTTAACCTTCCCCGTATAAACTAAATCAGAGGCGGTGCTCTCCATTGCCGGGATCGTGATCGCTCCAGTGGACTCAACAATCCCACTAGGATCAGCAAGATCCTGCATCGCTTCCGGGACAGAGTGCTGAACGTCATCAGCTTCTCTGGCTCTAGGAACAGCTCCGACCTTTGGAACGCTATCAACAGTCGATCCAATGAGAGAACCCTTTGCAATCTCACCCAGCTTCGAACGGGTAACCAACCGAGTCCGCTTTCGAGATCGCTTACCCCTTACCCGTTCCGATCTTCCAATGGCTGGATCTCCTTGGCACTTGGCTTTGGAAGCAGCAATTGTGCGAGATTTGGTCGGGCGAACATCCCGTCCCTTAGTTCCTCGATCTCTCCTGTTTGTTACCCCAACTAGTAACCCATTATACTCTTTGTACAAGGACAACAAGAGAGAACAGAAACTGGGGAAGGAGAGCCTTTTCATTAGTTCTTGTTCTCCAATGATTTTGGGTTTTGGGTTCGAATTTGATTTTCTTTTGTCAATTTTGAGTTCTGGGTTTCAATGCAATGAGAATGACTTTGGGTTTGATGTTGGTGTTGATGAAAGATTAGATTTGGTACTTATGAAACATACCTATTGTTATAGTTGAAGTGAATTCTACAAAAAAAAAAATGAAATGGATTATAGGGGTGTGTGACTTCAACTATTGATTGGGCCATAAGGATATATGCTTTTATCCGTAGCGTTGGAATTTGAAATCGAATGAATGTGTCTTGGTGCCACCCACCCTGCAAGCCGCATAGAAAGAATAGGTGGATTCGCTAAAAAAATAGAACCTTTTCTATGAGTATACTCGATCATGTCGTGCATGCCATGAGAAAGCTCTACAAAATCCATTAGAATAAGTTATTCGGTATAATCAAAATTCTTTCTAGATATACTATAGGTAATAACATGGAAATGCTTTTGTTTCCTATACGTTGATCTGATTTAGAAAATTATTGGAGTGAACAAAATATTTAAAGAAGAATGAGAGCTTGACTAGAATTAACATTAAGTATATCTTGTGTATGCCAAACATGATCGATATATTTTGAAAAAAGAGTAAAGCACAAAGGAAACAATCGTTTAATCATAAGCATCTTTATAATTCTAAGTCTACTTGGGTATGAAGCATTTATTTGTAACTGAATTTCTTGCCATGTAGAATTTCGACCCCTAAAAGAGAATCCAATGGATTCTTTTTATATAGAAGCACACACAGATGTGTATCACAAATACTTGAATTCCCTTTTATATGGATCTTTACGGTTTTTTTTATTCTTGCTCGAATCAGATGATGCCAAATTATCATGTCTAGCTCCTTCGGTGCTATATGAGCATCTAAAATTCAATATCTAAGAGCAGCTCCAACGGATCGTTGCTGCTTGTCGTGTCAGGCATAGGCACGACCCTGACACGACGCGCTGGCACGACTCGTCGTGTCAGGGGGTCGTGTCTGCGCGGGCATGTCTGATTCCAGCAACGACGCAGCCGGTCGTGTCAGGCGCCAACGGCTAGTCGGTTGGCCACTCACGACAGGACACGTGGCGACGCCGACTTCCAAAGGCCCAACAATTTCCTATAAATTCAGATCTACCCCAATTGAAATTTCACTTCTCCTCTCTTCTTTCAAGCTTCTATTCCTCTATTCCTCTCCAAATCCTATAGTTTTTTCCTAGTTCTATTTTTTCCGATGGCGAATCTTCCAACGCTAGACGAAATGAAGAAAATGATAGAAGAAGAAATAGACGCCGCGATGGATAGGTTTCTGGAGGCAACACAGCAAGCATTAGAGGATCAACTGATGGCATCCATACATCCAATGGGTCGGGATGATGATGAGGCCGAGAGCTCAATGTCGGCGCCGAGACCAAAGCGGAGAGTGATTGAGCACAACCGCGAAGATGCACACGAAGGGTTGATCCGTGACTACTTCGCGCCTCAACCGGTGTAAAACGACCAACAATTTCGGCGACGGTTCCGAATGTGGAGGGACATGTTCATACAGATCATGAATGGTTTGAGTGGCCGGTATGCCTACTTCCAGAACAGCAAGGATGCTACGGGGAGAGCCTCTTTCACTCCACACCAGAAGTGCACGGTAGCACTTCGTCAGCTCTATTATGGAAGTCCAGCCGATGCCTGGGACGAGTATTTGCGAATGACGGAGACCACTACGCTGGACTGCCTGAAGAAGTTTTGCATTGGCGTCATCAAGGTTTACGGGCAGACCTATCTACGACACCCGACCGTGGAAGATACAAGACGGTTGTTGCGAATCAACGAAGAGCGTGGCTTTCCGGGGATGATAGGGAGTCTGGACTGCATGCACTGGGATTGGAAGAACTGTCATGTGGCATGGGCTGCACAGTTCGCAAGTAGGGACCACATGAACGTCCCCACAATCATGCTCGAAGCTGTAGCATCCCAAGACCTTTGGATCTGTCACTCTTTCTTTGGGACACCAGGCTCCAACAACGACATCAACGTGCTCAATAGGTCTACACTATTCTCCCAAGCAGTAAAAGGCTTCGCCCCAGATGTGAAGTTCAAGATCAGCGGTAGAGAATACGAAACCCCGTATTACTTGACAGATGGAATTTATCCTGCTTGGGCAACATTTGTGAAGTCCATACCTGCTCCACAAACGCCGAAACAACGATGCTTTGCTAGATACCAAGAGGCGTGTAGGAAGGACATCGAACGAGCGTTTGGAGTTCTACAGGCCCGGTTTCACATCGTTACTCCCCCGGGCCGAATGTGGGATAGGGGCTCACTCTCAGTGATCATGACTACTTGTGTGATCCTACACAACATGATCGTTGAGGATGAGCGGAGGCCGTGGCCCACTGATCTGTTTGCAGATATTGGTGTCCCGGACCCAACCGTCCGTAGAGGACCACTACCAGCGGTGACCAGGGAAAGTATCCTGTGCTATAGATCAAGGATTCAGGATCAGAATGTTCATCACCAACTCCACGATGATCTCATCGAACACATTTGGGCTAAATTGGAGATGGTGGCCGCAATTAAATATTAATTATCAATGTTAAAGTAATTTTTATTTGGTTTGAAATAAAAAAATTGTTATGCAATTCGTATTTGGTTTTAATTAAAAGTGTTACAAAAATTTGGGCTGTTTTTTTAATTATTGAAACTGTCCCGACACTGCTCCTGACACTACCATTGGAGGAGTAGTGTCAGGAAGGCAAAAACCACTCCCTGGCACTGCTCCTTGACACTGCGCAGTGTTTAACCATTGTAGATGCTCTAACAATCAAAACTTAACATCCCTTATAACTTCTTATAAGAACCTACTACTAGAGGAGAAATCTGGTGAGAACCATGTTTTAACGTAGGAACCGCGATAACCAATCTAAGTCATCCATTTTAGGAATGGATGGATGAGATGCAATTGAGTAGTTGACTTGTTGACTGCAAAAAAACAGCACTTTTTAGTAAGTGGTAAGGGCTTTTTAGTAAAACTATCGTATTATTTTTTTTAACCAATTCACTAATTTAATTTAACCCGTTTCGTTTGAACTCCGATTGGCTTCAAACTTGCGCCATTAGTTTTGTTTTTTTAAGGGCTTTCAATCAAGATCAGTCATGAATATATTTTGAAGCACGAAAAAAAAATATTTCGGGGTAGATTTTTTTTTTAAATCTAGGTAATTTTTATCAACACTTTGCTCTGGATTTATCAACACTTTTACACTAGTTTTATCAACACTTTACACTGGTTTTATCACCTCATTTTCCAAAACTGATCACGATTCTATCACCTCATCGCGTGCTTTTTATGAACACTAGTTTTATCAACACTAAACACTAGGTTTATCATTCAAATTACGTGTGTTTTATCACCCCCATCACATGTTTTTTTGAAGCACGAAAAAAATTTATTTCGGGGCTAGTTTTTAAAGGAATTATATATGAGTAATTTTTATCAACACTTTGCTCTAGGTTTATCAACACTTTACCCTGGTTTTATCAATACTTTACACTGGTTTTATCACCCCATTCTCCAAAACTGATCATGATTTTTATCATCTCATCACGTGCTTTTTATGAACACCAGTTTTATCAACACTAAACACTAGATTTATCATTGAATTACGTGTTTTTTATCACATCATCACAAGTTCTTTTTATCAACGTTAAACTCTAGTGTATCACACTTATTATCAAAATTGAAAATAGTTTTTATCACCTCATTATTTGTTTCTTATCACCTCATTACATGTTTTTTTTATCAACATTTAGCACTAGTTTGGTACTCCGATATAAAACATTTATTAGTGAAGATTTATCAACGCTCAACATTATTTTTATCACCTTGATATAAATTTTTATTTTCGTGCTTCAAAATATATTCATGACTTATCTTGATTTAAAGCTCTTGAAAAAATAAAAATATTGGCGCAAGTTTGAAGTTAATCGGAGTTCAAACGAATCGGGAAATATTAAATTAGTGAATTGGTGAAAAAAAAATGGACCATTGTCCACATGGCACCATGCTATTACAATTATACCCTTGTTTGTGTGAGAATAGATGAAAGTGGCGTGAACTATGGTAGAATTGAGATGATGATGTGGCATCATGGTGAATGTTGGATCTTAAATGTGTGTGGCTAGGATTTGTTCTCACAGTTCCTATATTAAGAGTGGTTCTCAATAGATTTCTCCTCCCTACTATTAATCAAGATCTTTATTTTTTGTTTCCAACAAATAAAATATAAGTCCCCGTTGGTAATTTGAAAAAGTTATTAGGGTACTTATCTAAATGTGATTGGTTGGTGTAGGATGTTACCATGAGGCTATCCGCAGACTGTATAGACCGAAGAGGCTCCTGTAACCCTAGTTAAGCCTTCTCCTAAATGACTCACATTTATACTCAACGATAGGCTTCTCTCGTTTCCTGGAGCTGCCGCAACCCTAACACCCAACCCTTCTTCTTCGCCTCTTGCTTTCAAGGTTCGCTTTCGTTTCCTATCTCCTGTTAGATTGCTCACCAAGTTTCTGAAACTCGTACAAAGTTTATAGATTGTGCTGTAGAAGATGATAAAATGTCGATTGAACTTATGTATGATTACGATTTAATATATTTGTTTGATCATTTTTCCTACAATCTAATAGATCTCTGTCCTTATAATTCATTTCTATTCACTGAGAATGCATGCTGATTTCTTTTGAATAATTTGGTTGAACGAACATCATGTGTAAGCGTTTCGATTGCGATTATGGTGAAGTGCTTTCTCTTAATAGATTGTGGACTGTTATTATAGATGCTTCCTTAGATCATGTTGTGTTGGCTTCTCCACAACACTCATTTTTGTTGTTGAATATTTCATAAGATTTTCCCTATTTATATTGCGTTTCAATTCCAAGTAGTTAAAGTTCGTTCTGCGAGAGCAACAATGGTCAACTATGCTTTGCAGTTTTTCTGTTTCCCCTCAAAATTGATTTTAACACAGGTGATGATGATTTCTTCCCTATCTTTGACCCTATGGTAGAAATAATCCCATTTGTTGTCATTCCTATGTAGCCATAGGATTCCTGAAGAAGGTTAGGTTTTTGATTGACCCACCTTCATGTTTTGTGTTCTGATCATCAAATGATTCGTTGTTTTTCTTCAGAAATCAGGCATTTGTTTTGGTTTTATTGAATTATTATCTACTATCAAGAACTTATGAAAATCACGAAAGAAATTGTGATGTTAGGTTTTAATGTTTGAGCAATCATTGGACAATCTTCATTTTTTGAGGAGTTTGGATGACTCCCGATCTAGTTCTCTTGTTCTTGAACTTTGAAATTGACTGTGGTGTGTGAGCTTACACTGTATAGGTTTCAGGAACATGTAATTTGCAGACATGGGTCGTGTGAGGACCAAGACTGTGAAGAAGTCTTCTCGCCAGGTAATCGAGAGGTACTACTCTAAGATGAATTTGGACTTCCACACGAACAAGAAGATCTTGGAAGAGGTGGCCATCATTCCATCAAAGAGGCTGCGCAACAAGATTGCAGGTTTCTCCACCCATCTGATGAAGAGGATCCAGAAGGGTCCAGTCAGGGGTATCTCCTTGAAGCTGCAAGAAGAAGAGCGTGAGAGGCGCATGGACTTTGTTCCTGATGAATCAGATGTGAGGACTGATGAGATCAAGGTTGACAAGGAGACTCTTGACATGCTTGAAGCTCTTGGCATGGGTGACCTCCCTGGCCTAGTCGTGGTTAAGCCACAAGTAGTGTCTGCCCCGGCGTATGGCCGCGGGGCTGGAGGACCTAGGAAATTTTGAGCACCTGTTTCTGGATGTTAGTATTGCAATGTTGACGGGCTAGACGTTTCTCTCTAGTTTTTGCTTTAAGTTGGTGTTTTGATTATTCTGAACCTTGGAGAATGATACTTGAGTTTATTTACAATGTCATTATGGATAATGTTCCGATTTATGATGTTATATTTCAAGTAATTTTGATTTTCAAATAGAGTTGAAACTTCATAAAACACTAGTTTCAAGTGCGCACTTTATGTTGAAATGGGCCTTCAGCATCGTATAGGCTATCTGATACTCCCGTTCTGTAATCATGTTCATACATCCTCACACGATCTAATACAAAATTAAAACAAGGGAAAACTACAGATACCTACCTCAAGCCATGACCATTTAACCGGTGTTTACTCTGAAGTTTAAACGTAACAAATACATACCCTGAAGTTTCGAAATGTAACTCAGACCCCCTTCTGTCAGTCAGCTCAGTCAGTTTACTGTTCACTTTAAAAAAAAATGCCCATAATGCCCTTAACTATTACTCAAATTTACACCCCTACCTTCTAACTCTAAATGCTAAATTTTTTAATTCTTTTTATTTACAAAATAGTTTTATTTTACAACAAATTAGTTTTTTTTAGTAAATTTTTTTTAAAAAATAATTATTTTGAAAATTCAGTTTTACATAATAAAATTATTAAAAAAAACAGATTTTATTTTAAAAATCAGTTTTTATTTTTAAAAAAATCAGTTATATTTTCAAAAAAATCAGTTATTATTTTTAAAAATCAGTTATTATTTATAAAAGTCAGTTTAGTTTTAAAATTCAGATTTTCTAAACCTAAAAACCCATATCTTTCAACTACACGCCTCCTTACTCTCCTTCTCCTCCATGTTCTATCACCCAACTCTTTTTCCTCCATTTCTATCAAGCTTGATGTTTTTATCCATTTCTTCTACACTTTGAACCCTAAGTCACAACCATATGGGAAATTAATGGCCCGTTATTTCCTTCACGGAGGTCGTGCAACCCACTAAGATGGCGACGGCGACGAGGTCAAGGACGAGCGACAGCGGCGAGGTGAAGTCCACTCCATCTCCCGCTTCGCCGGCGATGACGACGGGTTGGTCAAGCTCTCGGACCAGTTGAAATCGAAGGTACTGAAATTGGGGATCTGATGCTCGAGACTAAAATCAAAGGGTAGTATTGATTCAAATCTGGTTTTTTGAGGGGATTCTTCATCTGGGGTTTTAGGGATGGGGATTTGGTGAAGAACATGTATTTGTGGGTTTAGATTCATGCCCAGAGAGCTTTCGGGTTATGATAATTTTTTGCAGAATCTGAAACCAAGCCCATGTACAAGGGATTTTTTTTGTAGAATTTGAAATAATGTTTGGTGTGGGTTATTTTTTTTTTGTTCCTTAAATGATATATTGGAAAATCAAGTTGGTCATGGAGGTGAAGGACGTGTTGTTCATGAGAAAAGGAGATGGAGATGTCCAAAGCTCAATATTGACCAAAAATGATTTTGCTTAAAATATAAAAATTATTAAAAAAACTGAATTAATAAATAAAAAAACTGAAAAGGAAATACAAAAAAGTTATTAAAAACAAAAATAATGAATTTCAGAAAATAAAAATTAATTTATTAACAATAAAACTATTTTTTAAATAATAAAAACTAATTTATTAACAATAAAACTGATTGTTTAATAATAAACTGATTTATTAAAATTGAAATTTGATTTTTTAAATAATAAAAACTAATTTGTTAATAATACAAAAAAAAAATTTAAAAATAAAAACTGTTTTTTAGAAATAAAATATGATTTGAAAACTTTAATTAATTTTGATTTAAAGAATATAAAAAGTTAACAGGGTTAAGGGTATTTTGGGCATATTTGAAAAAGTGAACAGTAAACTGACTGAGCTGACTGACAGAAGGGGGTCTGAGTTACATTTCGAAACTTCAGGATATGTATTTGTTACGTTTAAACTTCAGAGTAAACATCGGTTAAATGGCCATGGTTTGGGGTAGGTATATGTAGTTTTCCCTTAAAACAATGAAACTTAAAACCTAATCATCTACAACTCTGAAAATCGATAATACAATCACTTTGAAGCTAGCCAAACACAACCCCGGTCAGATTTTCACTTCAATAATCAGATCACTACAAAAAAAAAATCCCCAAATCCATAGAAATCTTTAAATCAGACTTGAAACCAATAATAATAATCCCAAAATCCATCAACATTTACCTCAAAATCCATACCGTGAGGATCAATTACCTCTTCTGATTCGTCATACCATCAACATTTAAACATCATGACCAACATCCCATGCTCGTAGACAAGCTGAACAACCTCTATAAAATCCACGTAAAAGTCCGTATTGTTTGCTGCCTTGAGCATCACACCAGAGTTTTGTGTGGTTTTATTTATGTCTCATTCCACAAAAAATGAATTGTACCCAGATAATGTTGTGCTTATAGAAGACAGTATGGTACATGACACCATGACTGAGGATTTGGACTTCCTGCAGGTCGCGTCAGTGGATTAATACATTGTTCAATCTTAAGTCCCATTAATACATTCGATGTTGTAAACTATATAAGTATAAATAATCATTGTTGTAACACTCTATAAGTTGATGTGACTTCCTGCAGGTCGCGTCAGTGGATTAATACATTGTTCAATCTTAAGTCCCATTAATACATTCGATGTTGTAAACTATATAAGTATAAATAATCATTGTTGTAACACTCTATAAGTTGATGTGACAAGTTAGAGCATCATTCATGTTACACCTTGCCCCTGTCCACACCCTCAAAGTGGATATCATATGTTGATCAATACACCAAATCTTTAAGAAGATTCTTTACGAGGATTATCTCAATCACTAGACCACTTCAGCACACAATCTAGTTTAGTGGACTTTCTTCAACCCTAGTCATCGCAGCAAGATAGCATGCTCATATTTTTCTACCCAGAAATACAGTAATGATCATGCAATAATCATGCTATCAAATATTCCAACCACCATACCTTTTCTCCCCTTGATTGCCTCAGAAAGTGGCCAAAAGCCAAAAAAAAAAAACACAACTTCAACCAGATCAGAAACAAACATAAATAGTGGTGCAACATACCACATATTGACATCAAAAGTCACTTCATACATAGCGCCTTGTAAGAACCGCTCCCGGTCAACGCCAGTTAAATCGGCGAAAAACAGGAAAATTTTAAATTTTGGGGCAGACACCTAAATTAACCTAAATTTGACCCCGAGGGTCATATCGGACTTAAGTTGATCCCGATATCGACCAAAGTGAGTTCTGGGGGACTCAGGGAAACTTTTTGACCAATTTGGGAAATGTTGACTTTTTACCTGGAAAGTCAACCGAGCGACGTTTTGGTCCGTTCGAGGCCCGTTTTGGATCCAAAAAGCTTAGGCGTCATTACAGCAGTCTTAGTTGAGCCGTTTCCTTGTAGCCCGTGAAATTTCATAATTTCTTGGAAAATGGGACCGTTCGGGGTCCGAGACGGCCGAATTTCGCGAATCTGATTGAAAAATATCTACAAAGATATTTTTCTAACTCATGGGACCCACAAGACACTTGTCATAAAGGTGGTGGTGGTTGGTTTTTAAATTAAAGAAAAATAAGTATGAGTGCTAGTTTAGTAATTAAGAGGTAGTTATTTTTGAACAAAACAACAGGGAAGAGAAGTGATAGGTTCGGCTATTAAGGAAAACAGAAGAGAAATAAAGAGAGAAAGAAGAGAGAGAAGGGGAAGGAGAGAAAGAAGAGAGAAAGTGTGGGGTTTTGGACGATCCAACCGTTGGATCGGGTGATTTCTTGCGAAATCATCATCCCCTCGTCGTTGTCTACGGTAAGAACCCGACTTTTTCTCGTTTCGATGTGTTTGATTTCTAAGTGTTCGTTTATATTTGGTTAAACGATGAATGGTTGAGGTTTAGGGTTCGTTAGGAACGTTTTGGGGTGAACATGAGCATTTTTCCGGTGGTCTCCAGGTGGGGCCCACGTGCTCGGGCCTCGGGTTTTTCATGTTCGGGTGGCTTTGGACGATCCCCAAGTCGTTAATTCACACCCGGAACGAATTATGGAATTAAATTGTGAAAGTTGTAAATTTCGGGTTTAGAAACTTTAAACGCGAATTAAATCGCTCGGAATTCGGAAATTGATTATGTCGATTGCATTGGAACCCTTGAATTATTCTAAGATCGTAGAAATGAAAACGGGAATTTTCGGAGCCCCGGAAGGGCGTTTTCCAATCCCGGGCAGATTCGCCGAGCCGGGCGAATCGGGCCTTTCCGGGCCCATTATTGACAATGTCGAGTAATTGGGAAGTTTGGGAGTGATCGACATTGTCGGGGTTGCGTTAGAGCGTTAAGTTCATTAAATTCGGGTTTCGCCTGCTTATTTAAAAAGTGTGTTAATTGTAATCATTGTACACCGTGTCGCCGACCGTGGAAAGAGGAAGCTAAGCGGGTAATTCTGGAGCACGGCGAAGCTTGGGCGTGGACTTTTGGGAAAGCGTTACGAGGTAGGGAAAAGTAGCCGGATCTCGGCCTTGACTAGGGAAAGTTAACAGTAGAAATGCATGTGACACCTAGTGGTGTCGTAGGATAAGTAAGTTTATCGAACACTAGAAATGCAGGCGACACTTAGTGGTGTCGTATGATACATGAACGTATCGAACAATAGAAAGGCATGTGACACTTAGTAGTGTCGTAGGATAAGTGAGCTTATCGAACAATAGAAATACTGGTGGCATTTGGTTGTGCCCGGAGGTTGATTGAATTGTTTGTGGTTGTGGGTGGCCATGAGTGCCCGTGGGGAGTTGAACCCGTATTTTACCGTTGTGTGTCTTGAGTGGCCATGAGTGCCCGTGGGGAGTTGAACCCATATTTTACCGTTGTGTGCCTTGGGTGGCCATGAGTTCCCGTGGGGAGTTGAACCCGTATTTTTTTACTGTTTGTGTGTCGTGGGTGACCATGTGTGCCTTTGGGGAGTTGAACCCGTATTTTACTGTTTGTGTGTCGTGGGTGGCCATGTGTGCCTTTGGGGTGTTGAACCCATATGTTACTGTTTGTTTGTGTTTGTGGGTGGCCATGAGTGTCCGTGGGTAGTTGAGCCCGTATTTGGTTGACTGACGTGCCGAGTGGTAGTTAGTCGTGTTGTCGTATTCTTTTCCTTTCCTTTGCGGGCATTGTGTTTCATTTGGTTGTGACTGTGATTGTTCTGGTGATACTGTTGAGCTATGCCCGATGGGTGTGTCGTACCCTCCGATGCGCGGTTGGTAAAGAGCAGAGGGATGTGTTCCCCGTAGGTGAGTAACACCTTCCGGCGCGTGATCGGTAAAGTGCTAAGGTTAGAGCTGTGCCCGAGGGGTATGTCGTACTCTCCAATGCGTGGTCGGTAAAGAGCAAAGGGATGTGTTCCCCGTAGGTGAGTAGCACCTTCCAGCGCGTGATCGGTAAAGTGGTAAGGTTAGAGCTGTGCCCGAGGGGTGTGTCGTACTCTCCAATGCGTGGTCGGTAAAGAGCAGATGGATGTGTTCCCCGTAGGTGAGTAGTACCTTCCGGCGCGTGATTGGTGAAGTGCTAACTCTAGATTTCTGCCCGAGGGGTGTGTCGTACCCTCCGGTGCGCGGTCGTTAAAGAGCAGAGGGCTGTGTCCCCATCAGGTGAGTAGCACCTTCTGGCGCGTGATCGGTAAAGTGCTGAGGCTTGTGGTTGTGGTTTGCGTGATTTTGATCACTTCTGTGTTGTGTTCATTGAGGTCGTCATTACGGTGTCGGGTATACATTACATGTACGGGTGTTTAGTTTGGTTGGGGAAAGTAACAGTTTTCGTGTGAAAGTCGGGTTATTTGAGTTTGGGGATAGTAGTCCCCGGTGTTTTGTTTGTTGTTGGTGTTTCCGGTATTTTCTGCTAGTATGCCAGTCTGGTATCCGTGGTGGTGAGCGAAACGCTCACCCCTAGCTGTTTTTCCTACATGTGCTGGTCGCGAGGCGGACTAGGGGAGCTCTCGAAGCTTGAAGAGCTGGGAGCGGGAGTCCGGGTTTTTGGGAGTCTAGCGATGTACGTGTTGGTTTTTGTCCGCTTGTTTTGGACGTATTTTAAGTTGTAAAACATTATTTTGTTTAACTCAAAGTGGTGACTTTAAGCGGTTTTATTAAAATGTTTGAAAATGGTTTTATTGTTTCACCGTTCGCGTTCCGGGTTCGGTCCTACTGAATTCGGGGTGTGACACGCCTTGTAGAGTTAGGAGTTGCAGGTAGGTCATACATCAAAAATAGCTCGGAAATGCCTAAGGCAAAGGTAACCAGAACTATAGTTAATCAGAAGTGCTTAAGTACTAGGGAGAAATAGAGATACACATCTTCAAAGAGGATTAGATTGAGACGAGAACACTTCTGATTCATATTCTTTCTAGACTTCTTTCTTGATATCCTTAGCATCTTGCAAGTCTTGAAAGAGATTGATCACCATCCTCTTGTATACGTCTATGGTAACAATCATACCTTGAACCTTCTTCATGATAGAGTCTGAACGAACTGGACCCTGAGTGCTAGATGCATCATTTGCCTTCAGGGTAGGTGATATGACATCATCATTGACATGTGACTTCTCGAGAAGCTTCATGCTGAGAGACAATGGTGCAAGTTTCTTGCCTTTTATATCTGAGCCCCTCAGAATGTATGGATTTTGTTGCATAACAAAACCAGAAATAATAGATGGAAAGTCAATGGGTAACTTTATAGCACTAGATCTAGCATGCCTGGCGAGATGTTCAGTAATAACAAAACCAAAATTCAGTGGAGAAGAGGTACCTATAGAGTAGATGATTTTGGCAAGCTCCAGAGTTATGCTTGAAACGTGTGATGAAGGAGCCCAGTTAGCTACTCCAATCCTAAACAAGATGAAGTATAAGGGAGTGAGTTCTGAAGTTGCAAGTTTTCCCTTAGATGTCTATTTCTTCTTAGGAGTACCAACAATTTTCATGGAAATCTCATCCAGCTCAAACATAGTAGTTTTTGGCACTGTTGTTGACCTTCCTAAATAGATGTTGATGACCTCTTCACTAACATCAACTTATCACCTCTTATGAAGACCTTGCAAAACTCAGTATCCTCTGGTTTATCAAAACCAGGATTGGGATTAGCAATAAAATCTCTCACAATCTATGGATAGTAAGTCCAATATCCTTGACTTTTTGCATTAGCTGAGCATCTGCAAGGACCCTAAGGACTTGTTGCTTGTAATCTCCCTTTATGGACAGATGGATCTGTGAGAAACACAGTTCGTCCTTTGAGTAGCTTTTTCTTCTAGGGTTTTCCTTGTATAGACAAATTTCGTACGTTTGAAATTAGATAATGGAGTATCCTTCTTAACAACCTCCTCTTCTGATGAGGATTCATCACTAGACAACATGATTTACTTGGTTGTTCTGGCATACTTCCTTTGTGCAGAAGCAATTGATCCCTTTGACTTTGTTGGCTTCTTCTTCAAGTTTCTCAAATGAGTAGTTAGATCCTCCTTTTCAAAACAACTCTGAGATTTTTTTCTCTTGGACTCTCTTCTATATTTGAAGTCACAACTCTTAACCCTCCTTTTCTTTTTCTTGGACAAGATTAGGATCAACATGGCTAACTTTTTCAATAACATCTTCTATGATAACAACCTCAGGAAAAATTGTCTCAACATTAAGAGAAACTCCTTCCTTATCAAAAGTTTCAACATTAACACTAGAATTCAGCCTTAGAAGTATTCCTTCTTTTGCACCAACATGGGTAGTATAATCTTTCTTCCTAATATCAGACTAACAACATTAAGAGTTTCAAACTCTAGTTCTCTATCTACTACTTTATCCTTAGACTTTCTCTTTTTCTTTGCATGCAGGTTTTTCAAATGGATTTGTTTTAGGAGAATCAACCATGTTAGCAACATCATCCTTCTTAGACTCGGTAACAGGTTCTTTATGAGCAACATTATTGGCGTGCTTTTCAATAGGAGAGACAAAAGTACCTTCTTTTATGGCAACAGACTCAGCATCAAGGGGAGTTCCTAATGGCTAAGAAGAAGGAACTTTAGTTGCAGGTGGAAAAATCTCATCAGGGATGGGCTCAAGAATCAACTATGGACTGAGATCTCAATAGAGCACGTCGTGATTTATACTTTTGTGCAAGCCTCTTCATTCTTATCTTCTTTGCCTCCATGATGTTTGTGGATTTGAAATCGAGAAAGAGTGGTTGACGGGGAAGAAGCAACGAGTAGAGAAATTTGGGGATTCTATAAACCCTAGACTTAGTAGAGAGAGATAAGGCTGAATAAACTTTACTTTTCTCCAGACTTCTAGTCTTTTCATCTTCCCTCCCTATTTCATATGGTTAATCCTTACTTTACGTTTAAGCACGCGACTAGGAGAACGTGTCACTTGCTTTCCGAATCCAACTGCCTTCAAACACATGGACTGTCATAATTTTGAGAGGGAATCTTTAGATATTCAAATTAACCTTGTTCAACATTTGCAGTCAGATGTCAATAGGCTTTCTGGTTGACATCTTGTGCATGGAGTGTTTAGAGATACATTTCAACCAACACACAATCTTAAGCCATTTGATCATGAGAGATAAGTGAAGACAAAAAAATACTTCTCATGCAACATAAATGAATTTTCGAAATACGATTTCCTTGATTTTCTCTAGCTTACTAATAAAGAGATACCTTGTGACTCGGAGAAATGTCACGATATTACAATAAAAACATAATATGTGCAAAATTTAAATTAGAAAGGTCACTTAGCTCATCTGCTTTCAAGAGCTTAGGATTCACCATTATATTTTTCACTTATCTTGGGTGTAGATGTACTGAACTTCAGTGTCAGATTCTTTCATTTCACCCGTCATATACTAACTCCCAATATAGTTTCCAGGATGTGATAACATCTTGCCTGACATCCGACATAAAACCATATTATTAATGTAGGGATAATTGTTCAAGTAATTGATCTCTTTTTCTTTCAGTATGTGAAGTTCTGATTGTTTTCCCTTTATCATATGTATTCTTGAGAGGAAATTGAGTTAGCTTTTCTGTCACGCCCCAATTTCAGCGAACCGAACTCGGGACGCGAACATTTAAAACAAGAACACTTAAAACCTGTTTTGAATAAAACTCTGATATTTCCATTTAATTACCAAAAATAATAATAGTATTTACAATACAAAAACGTCCCAACAAGTGGACAAGGTACACATCCTTCACTAGACTCAACAAAAGTAAAGACCAGACTCCGCTCCAAGCTCCATGAACTTCAAGAGCTAACCTAGTCCGTCCGGTGACCAGTACCTGTAGGAAAAGCAGCTAGGGGTGAGCGTTCGCTCACCTCCACGGATAACAGACTGACTATGGCATAATTAGTAGATAAAGCCAGTAACACAAAAACCAAACCCAACACCGGGACTACAGTCCCCAACTCAAGTACCCAACTAACACATAACCCGTTACTTTCCTCAACAGACTCAACACTCGATAACACAATGTAGACCCGACACAACTATCGACGACTTCCTCAAGGACATGACAGAAAAACTACACAACGCCAAACAAGATCACAAAGGATCGCACACCAGCTGCTCAGTAAACAATCTCAGTCAGGTCAGGGTTCGACCTATCGCAATTCATCGAAACGAAGTCGGATCAGGCTGTCGACCTTTCAAACTCGCAATTCATCGACACTAAGTCGGATCAGGCTGTCGACCTTTAGAACTCGCAATTCATCGACACTAAGTCGGATCAGGCTGTCGACCTTTAGAACTCGCAATTCATCGACACTAAGTCGGATCAGGCTGTCGACCTTTAGAACTCACCACTTCAGGTAACCACAATCACAATCACAGGCAAGTTCAATCACACAGGCACTCAAGGCCACTCAAGACACCTCAACAGTCAAGACTCGGGTTCAACAACCCCACGGGCACTCACTGCCACTCAAGACACACCAACGGTCAAGACTCGGGTTCAACAACCCCACGGGCACTCACTGCCACTCAAGACACACCAACGGTCAAGACTCGGGTTCAACAACCCCACGGGCACTCACTGCCACCCTAAAACATCAACAGTAAGACACGGGCACTCATGGCCACCCAAGACAAAAACAATTAAATACGGGCTCTCATGGCCACCCAAGACACCAATTTAAATACACGGGCTCTCATGGCCACCCAAGACACCAACAATTAAATACGGGCTCTCATGGTCACCCAAGACACCAACAATTAAATACGGGCTCTCATGGCCACCCAAGACACCAATTTAAATAACGCACAACAACCTCCGGGCATGGTCATATGCCTCCAGTAATTCAATTATCGCTAAGTTCTCTGTTCCTACGACACTACTAAGTGTCACATGCTTTTCTCTTAAACGCTACAATCCCGTATCATGCTTTTCTAATAATTAAATAATTCTACTCCACCCACGACACCCCGGTGTCACATGCAATTCTACTATTAACGTTCCCTAATCAGGGCCGAGATCCGGCTACTTTTCCCTACCTCGTAAATAGCTCCAAAAGCGCTCCACTAAAACCCGAGATGATCCCAGTCACTCGCCGAGCTTCCCTTTGCCTCGCTCCGCATCACGATCTAAAAGAACACAATTTCAAAGTACTTTAAAACTAGTACGAGTAAACCGAGAATTAACATACTTAACGCCCAAACGTAACCCCGACAATGCCGATCACTCCCAAACTTCCCAATTACTCGATACTGCCGATAAAGGACCCGTAAATGCCATATTTGCCCGACATGGCGAATCTGCCCGGGTTTTGTTAATTGCCTTCCGGGGCTCCAAAAGCCCTTGTTTTCGTTTCTACGGTCTTTGAATATTTCAAGGAACCCAACGCACTTGACGGAATTGAATTCCGACTTCTAAGTCAATTAATTTACGTTTAAAGTTTCCAAAACCCGTTAATTACAACTTCTCCAATTTAATTCCAAATTTCGATTCGATTTAGGATAAATGGTCCGGGGAACGTTTTAAACTACCCGGACATTAAAACCCGAGCAACCGAGCACGTGGGCCCCACCCTAGAGGCTTGGACGTGCCCTAAGGTTCAAGGGGAGGGGCTCGGCCACCATGTGTTGACTGCTGCCAGCTCCGGCCAGCCACCACATGGCCGGCCGGCCACCACCCACTGTGGCCGGAGCTCCTCCCGAGCCTCCGGTCACCGGAAAACGTCATTCTTCACCTCCAACCACCTCCAAAACGTCTCCAACTATCCCCCAAACTCACTACAACCCTAACCCTTAGTTTATAACCAAACCCTAGCTTTCAAGAAAATAATCGAAACGAGAATCGGTTTGGGTATTACCGTAGAGGAGGATGAGGGGAACGAGATTGCTCTTTGCTTTGAATCGATCCAAGGGCTTGATCATAAACCCTAGCTCAACTTCCCTTCTTCTCTCTTCTTCTTCTTCTCCTTCTCTCTCTAAAACCTCTCTTCTTCTTTCTAATTTAAAACAACTAACAACTAACTCTAATTTTTGTCCCTTTAACCCTATAGGTTCGGCCACCACTCTCCTCCACCCATTTTCCCCCAAAACTAACACCACCACAATTAGGACATGTGTCAAGGTTGGTCCCACACCTTTTGGAAAATATCTAGTTGATATTCTCCAATCAGTTTCGCGAAAATCGGACGTTTCGGGCCCCGAACGGGCACTTTTCCCAAGAAATTACAAAACTTGGCGGGCTATAAGGAAATGGCTCAACTAAGACCGCTGCGACGACGGCTAAGATTTTTGGATCCAAAAAGGTCCTCGAATGGACCAAAACGTCGCTCGGTTGACTTTTCCAGCGAAAAGTCAACATTTCCCAAATTGATCAGAAAGTTGCCCTGAGTCCCCTGGAACTCATTTTGGTCGATAACGGGGTCATCTTAAGTCCGGTATGACCCTCGGGGTCAATTTAGGTTAAGTTTAGTGTCTGTCTTAAAAATTTTAAATTTTCCTGTTTTTCGCAGGTTTGACTGACGTTGACCAGAAGTGGTTATTACATTTTCAATCCCGATTTCTTGGGCTTGTTTCCTTCCCTTTTGGATAACAGACAAGATGGGACAGAGGAGTGTGTGGATTCAATGGTTCCACTTGGGGACCAAATATATCAATTTACTTTAGACCTAGTACCACTCAACACAGTGGAGAGATTCTTGTCCAAGACAAAACACATAGTCTTAGTGAATTCCACAAACAGATCCAAGTCACAAAGTTGACTTCTGCTTAATAGATTAGTAGTGAGTCCCTCTACTAGCGAAGTGTCAATCAAGCATTTTATACAGTGGAAGTTTAGTTAACCCTTGCCTCGATTCCATCTCCAAATATTACATGTCCTTCTTGACATGGTTGAACATTTGTCACGTATTTACTATCAACAGTCATGTGTCGAGATGCTCTATTGTCTAGGTACCAAAAATATCCATTGGATTAAACCAGAGAGGTATATGAAAAATTAGCATAATATGTTTCACTTTTGACTCTCCACACTTGCTTCTGATTGTCATGAGTATATTCACCCTTGTAGTTCCTTTCTTTCTTTTCATTCTTCTAGAACTGGTTGAAACTTCTTTGATTCATTTTAGGAATTCCATGTGTCACGCCCCAATTTCAGTAAACCGAACTAGGGACGCGAACGTTTTAAAAACATAAAAACACTTGAAACCTGTTTTCATTAAATCACTTTAAAATACCAGTTTAGTTCAACAAAATAATAATTACAACTTAAAACACGTCCCAACAAGTGGACAAAAACGAGGTACACGTCACTAGACTCAAAACACCCAGAAACCCGCTTCAAGCTCTTCAAGCTTCAGAAGCTCCCCTAGTCCAGCCTGCGAACGGTACCTGTAGGAAAAGCAGCTAGGGGTGAGCGTTCGCTCACCGCCACGGATAACAGACTGACTACGGCATAATTAGCAGACAATGCCGGAACACCAACAACAAACTCAACTCCGGGGAACACTGTCCCCAACCCAAGTACTCTGACTGAACAATACACCCACAGTTACCTTCCTTGACCAACTCAACACTCTGACACGTAAAGTAGACCCGACACAACGATCACGATCTCTTCCAAGGACTCAAAAGAAACTACGCAACACCAAACAGGACCACAAAGGATCGCACGCCAAACAAGATCACAAAGGATCGCAAACCAGCTGCTCAGTAACCTCCCTCAATCACGCGCTTTGCCGAACCACTCAGGCCAGGCGGTCGACCTATCTCACTCACGCGCTTTGCCGAACCACTCAGGCCAGGCGGTCGACTTGTCTCACTCACGCGCTTTGCCGAACCACTCAGGCCAGGCGATCGACCTGTCTCACTCACGCGCTTTGCCGAACCACTCAGGCCAGGCGGTCGACCTATCTCACTAACCTCTCTCACTCACGCGCTTCCCCGACACAGAGTCGGGCCAGGCGGTTGACCTGTCTCAGTAACCTCTCTCACTCAGGTAACCACAATCACAATCACAAGCAAGTTCAACAAACAACAACAACACAGGTTCAACACTCCACAGGCACTCATGGCCACCCAAGACACACCGACAATAACTCACGGTCTCAACAGCCCCACAGGCCCTCACGGCCTCCCAAGACACACCAACAGTAGAACACGGACTCAACAGTCCCACAGGCACTCACGGCCTCCCAAGACACCAAAGGTAAAGACACGGGTCCAACGACCCCGCGGGCACTCATGGCCACCCAAACTCAACAATAACCCACGCTTGCAACTTACCGAGACTCTAACTCGTAAGCCAGCTAAAGGATGCTTGCAACCCCCCCGAGACTCTAACTCGTAAGGCCGTGAGTGCCTGTAGGGTTGTTGAGCCCGTGAGTTACTGGTTGTGTGTTTTGGGAAGCCGTGAGTGCCTGTGGGGCTGTTGAGTCCGAGTTTTACTGTTGGTGTCTTGGTGGCCATGAGTGCCTGTGAGTGTTGAACCTGTGTTGTTACTGGTTGTTGAACTTTGTTTGTGATTGTGTTTGGTTACTTGATCATGGTGGAGGTTGTGTGGTGTAGCTAGCCTCCCGACTGGGATCGGGAGAAGCGGAGAGATTGTGGGCTAGCTCCCCGACTGGGATCGGGGTAAGTTGTGAGACAGGTCGACCGCCTGGCCCGACTGGGATCGGAAAGGGAGAGGGACAGAGAAGTTGTGAGACACGTCGACCGCCTGGCCCGACTGGGATCGGAAAGGGCGAGGGACAGAGAGGTTACTGAGACAGGTCGACCGCCTGGCCCGACTGAGATCGGAAAGGGCGAGAGACAGAGATGGTTCTTGGCAGCTGATTTGCGATCCTTTGTGATCTTGTTTGGTGTGCGATCCTTTGTGATCTTGTTTGGTGTTGCGTAGCTTTCTTTTGAGTCCTTGGAAGAGGTCGTGATCGTTGTGTCGGGTCTACTTTACGTGTCAGAGTGTTGAGTTGGTCGAAGAAGGTAACAGTGGATGTATGTTCAGTCAGAGTACTTGGGTTGGGGACAGTGTTCTCCGGTGTTGACTTTGTTATTGGTGTTACCGGCATTGTCTGCTAATTATGCCGTAGTCAGTCTGTTATCCGTGGTGGTGAGCGAACGCTCACCCCTAGCTGCTTTTCCTACAGGTACCGGTCGCAGGTTGGACTAGGTGAGCTTCTGAAGCTTGAAGAGCTAGGAGCGGGATTCTGGGTTTATTTTGAGTCTAGCGACGGATACCATACTTTTGTCCACTTGTTGGGACGTATTTTAAGTTGTAATATTATTTTGTTGAACAAATGGTGTTTTTAAAGTGGTTTAATGAAAATGGTTTCAAAATGTTTTATTATTTTAAATGTTCGAGTCCCGAGTTCGGTTTGCTGAAATTGGGGCGTGACAAGTGGAATGTCGTTCATGATGTCTGCTCAGATGTTGATTATAAGAATGGTGAGTTTTAGGCATCTTGGGTATTGACGAAGTTAGATCCACTTCCTTCTTTCTAGTGATCAAGGATTGATAGACTTTCTGTTGAGGAATCAAAACTGCATGAGAGGTTAAGGCTTCATCATTGTACCCCAGTCGATTCATGTTCTTATATGTTCTCACGATAAATAGAATGTTATCCAATGTGTCTATGCTTGAATTTAACATTCTGACTAACTTGGTGATACGATCAATTTCCCCATTCAGTCTGCTTACCTCTTCTTGTAAGGATACAACTATTTTAAGAAGCTTGGAATTCTCAAACAACAAAGTCTACACTTGAAGACTTGGTGTCTCCAAGGATTTTGAATTCATTATCTCTTTATTGTATGAGTGATCATCCATAATGGTCATCTCATCGTTAGAGAGTTGCTCAAACATACAACTTTTATTAAGGGTAAACTTCACCTCACTACCCTAAAAATACTTGCGTTTCGTCTCACTACCCTAAACAAAATTTGTTCCACCTCACTACCCTAACAAAACATTTAGTTGCACTTTCATACCCGCCGTCAACTTGACATCCATTTTTTGATGGAAAATGGTAAAAAGTCCAAAATACCCCTCACTAAAATTCAAATATTCAAAAGCATGCCATTGGTTTTCAAAAATTCTTTTTATTTATTTATTTTATATAAATCAGTTTTTTATTCTTAAAAATCATTTTATTCTTTAAAAAAATCAGATTTTATTTTTAAAATTAATATTTTATTTAAAAAAAAATCAGATTTTATTTTTAAAAATTAGTTTTATTTTTAAAAATCAGATTTTATTTTTTAAAATCAATTTATATATAAAAAAAATCAGTTTTTATTTTCAAAAAATCAGTTTTTATTTTCAAAAGATAAGTTTAAAAAAAAACAGTTTTCAAATACGTCCCTTCTTTAGAAAAAAAACTGTTTTTTTGAAAAATAAAATATGATTTTTTTATAATGAAAAATTATTTTTAAAAAAATAAAATCTGATATTAAAAAATAAAAGCTATTTAAAAAAAAGAATTTTAAAAATAAAATCTGATTTTTTTAAAATAAAAACTAATTTTAAAAAATAAAAAATGATTTTTTAAGAATAAACTGATTTATATAAAATAAATAAATAAAAAGAATTTTTGAAAACCAATGGCATGCTTTTGAAAATTTGAGTGTTAGTGAGAGGTATTTTGGACTTTTTTTTATCATTTCTCATTCAAAAATGGATGTCAAGTTGACGGCGGGTATGAAAATGCAACTAAAAGTTTCGTTATGGTAGTGAGGTGCAACAAAGTTTGGTTAGGGTAGTGAGACGAAACACAAATATTTTTAGGGTAGTGAGGTGAAATTTACCCTTTTATTAATGATCACACCTGTTTCAATAGAGGCAAAGTTAGTTGTGAAAGCAAGATGATTTCTAATCTGTACATGTTCACTCTGTTCATCTTCATCAGTCAGATATGCAGATAGTCATTTCTTCTACTTCTTCAGGTACGTTGGATATTCACGTTGGGTGTGACCAAATCCTTCACATTCATAACATTGAATGCCTCTCCCTTTGTCCGTTTGATCTGAATTCCTCTCTGAGGTTTTTTGTCTTATGTGAAGAGATATGTCAGAAGCATCCTGACTGACATCTTGACTTGAAGAGTTACCTGGCTTATGATTGAAACGTTTCATTACTTTCTTTACCATCCTAGCCAAACCTTTTTCCATATCCCCTTTTGCAACTGACTCTTATTGGTCCTTGGGGTTTTGCATAGATTTTTTCAGTTCCATTCCTTTGTGCTCCTTGTTCATACCTTGAAGAGACAACTCAAATGTCATAAGTGATCCCATGAGCGCATCAAACCTTAAAGACCTCAAGTCATGCATTTCTTCTATGACAATTATCTTCATTTTGAACTTTGAGTTTATAACTCCCAATGTTTTTCTAACGAGCATCTCGTTTGACATTGGCTTCGCTAGAGAAAATGATTCATTGGAAATGTCTCTAAGGCAAACATGAAACTGAGCGATGGTTTCCTCATCCCTCATATTCAGTGCCTCAAAGTTCGTAGTGAGGTATTGTAGTCTTTGATCTCTAACTTTAGGTGTACCCTTAAAGGCGATTGCCAAAATTTCCCAGGCTTCCTTAGCACTGGTGCAGGTGTTGATTAGTTTGAACACATTTTGATCAACTCAATTGAAGATAACATTAACGCACGTGAGTTACCTATTGAGGTGTCATCTTCCATAGTGTTCCAATCCTTTTCAGGTTTAGCAACAACAGAATTTCCTTCCTCAGCAATGGTTTGTGAAGGTGTCCAACCATGGACCTGTTGGGTCTCGATGGAGGGTATGAACGCATACTCGCAACGGAAGCAAATAAAACACGAGACCATGAAAGGAAAAACTACCACAATTAGATTCACAAAACAAAATGAAATCATCATTTTAACAAATGTTCAAGAACACAATAAGAGAAGAGAACACCAAGAAAAGGATGATCGGATTGAGTCTCCAAGACGCCTACGTATACACTTGGGAATAAAAACCACGTAGTTCTTCATATGAGGACTCAAGAACACAACAAGATGGAAAAACAATGCCAAACCCGAAATTGTAGGGAGAGAGGGAGAGAAAATGTGTTTCCTATTCTTGTCTTGTGTTTGTTATGTTAAAAAAAAAGATGACTTAAACATAACAAACTTGATTAATTAGTTCAAACTAAAGGCATGAGACAAGCATGGTGACAAGTAAGCTGTAAATAGGACAAAGTATGGCTAGATAAGTTGGGGTTAGGTGGTGAATCGCCAACACCATAATCCTTGTCATGCTTACTTAGTACTAATTAATCAAGACTTGATTAATTGGTTCCATGGGCCTTTCATGGGCCACTTGGATTATGGCCCGTGACCATTTCCAACGAGGTCCCATGATTCGCTCATCGCCTCCAAGCCTTCCATACTGGAAATGTCCAACATTATCCGACGCGGTCAATCCCAAGACTCCAAGCCTTGTCTCGATCCGTAAAGTCCTATTCACTTATGGGCACATGACCCAAAACCCAGTTTTGGTCATGTCCCGAGACAACTCCCTTTTGGCCATACTCAATAAATGTGTCGATGAGTTTCACTCTCCGGTGTGACCCTTAGGTTTATGCATGTCAATAGGTCAACGTAAAATCCCATTTTACTTGATCCTATATAAGTGGCAACTAACGAGACTTTAGTTTTGCCTGACACTACATAACGAATCGACCATGTCGATTCTAACCTTTCTGTTGTATATGTGACTATCCTTTTATCTCCGATATCCTAATTGGGATAAGGCATAGAGCCGTCATCCTTATTATTCTCAATCACTGTTCCTTGATATGTGAGATGACTGAATATATGATACCTAGTATCATGTGCATGGCCATGCTAATTTTTCAGGCACTCTCGATCAAGCGGCCGAGAACCGATATCTTTCCCATACCTCAGTATGAGGGATAAATCCCTTAGCCCTCTTTCATGTCACTTATGTAGCTCGTCCCAAAGCTAATCTTGGCCGTTATGGAAGCCCTGTTACGGACAACGTTAGGCTCAAGTCAAACTCAGTTGTTGACTACATAGCGATCACAAAGACTCCTTGGTCTAAGGATACATCACAAGCTACGACACTGAATATGTTCATGACATAAGCTATGGCACATATTCACGGCGGGTCGTCCATTATCATGTCCCACATGATATCTATGATCAGACTCCGGAATCCCATTCCAATGACTAACAGATCGTAAGCCATAAAGAGCCATCTTTCATACTAGTCGCTTCTAGTGAAGCTTTGTTGACTAGGGACCCATCGAGTGTGATCTATTTCGATCTATGGCTCTGTTCGTATTGTGGGCATAGATCAGAGCACACATCGATATATTACTCCAACACATAAGTAATATAAAGCCGCTTTAATTTTATTGCTAACGATGATATATACATTTGGACATTTAGGATTAAACTACGGGCACTAAGACTAACAAGACCACTGACTTCCAATTTTTACTATCCAGAGATTTTAAGAAAGCACCCATCCTAGCTTTCTAGTAACTATAATTAGTCTCATCAAGTACGGGATGACGATTGACAGAACCTTCTTCTCCAGAGCTTTCCATTGTGCACAAAAAAAATTATTTCCCCTTTAGGATCACACCACGTACATTGGGTGACCAACTTTGATACCAATTGAAGTTCTTGATTAGTGCAGTAGCAAGATGTCACTCAAGATGTTATGACTTGTTGACTGACATCTTGCCTTACCAATGGAAAGATACACATTATTCAATAAGAAAGCATACACAAGAACACAAGATTATTACCCAGTATGATGCTTCATCACCTACGTTTGGGGGAACATTTCCAGTGGAAAGGTTTTCACTATCAAGAAAACAATCAACATACAAGTTGCTGCTACGTCTAGGATTGACAATTGTTGTGTCAATCCAAATGTCAAGCATGATGCCTTAACATCATGTGTGTAACCCGGAAGCAGAGCTGAACAAAGATATCAAATCAAGATGTCAACAAAATTATAGCAAGTGACAGCTCACGCACGTGAAATTCCTCAAGTATATCCAATATGTATCCATGTATATCCGGTTAGAAGATGTGTTTCCTTTTTTAACAATATCTCTTTAATAGATATCTTCTCTATTGTATAAAGTATCTAGAAAAGGAAACAATGAGATTTACCTTGATCGAGACTCTAGATATTTGGGAAACCCTAGGAATCACGATACAAAGAGTTGGAGATATTAATATCAGATTAATTCTCATAGCTCATGTGGCGCAAGGATTACACTTTAAGCATATTCAGAAGTAGATGTCGTCCAAGTTCAACCTGAAGGACTCTTGTATGCATTGCTCTTGATCTAATGATTATAGAGATCTCAAATGTGGGACTAGCACATTGAGAATCTGTATGAAATTAATAAAAGAGAATGCGTCCTTGCCCATGCTATACATCATGTTTGATCAAAGAATTGGAGCTTTATTCTGGTGATTAGAGTATCACCACAAGTAATTGAAGACCAAGTACAATTCGAGACTGCAAGAGCTTGAAGAGTGGAACTGGGATGGGATCTTAGGTTCATGAGGAGTATCTGAATTAGGTTTGTCACTTTGTAATGATAGTATAGGGTTGGTATGGATGTTTGAGAACTTGTATACTGATTGATTACATCACTGTGAAAATATTTCCACTGACAAAGTGCCCCCAGATGTAGGTATGAAGTACCGAACTAGGTAACCAATCTTGTATTCTTATGTATGTCTGATGCCTTAACATTTATTGTGCTTTGCATGCTTCATATAGTGAGATGTCAACCAACATGTAGAAATATCTAGATTGACATCTCATCGTAGTATGTTATACTGTTTTCAATATTTCATGTGACA
Source organism: Erodium maritimum (assembly GCA_963921825.1). Lineage (NCBI taxonomy): Eukaryota > Viridiplantae > Streptophyta > Magnoliopsida > Geraniales > Geraniaceae > Erodium > Erodium maritimum. The sequence continues at coordinate 118,169,694 of OY997588.1, forward strand.
TCCCTATCAATAGCAGCACGTAACAGGAATTACACAAGTTATCAGATCATCTAGATCAGCTTATTCTATTGTTACAAAGTGACAAACCTAAACATGGTCTCCCCCTGAACCTGAGATCCCATCTCAGTTACACTCTACGAGCCCTTACAGTCTCGGATTGATCTTGTTCTACAAGGTTGGTTGTGATGCTTCAATAACAAGAACTCAACTCCAATACTTGATCTGTTTAGATGTATAGTATGAGCATACAACATTCACCTTAGATTAGTTCATTTGAAATCCCAACATGCTAATCAACATGCTTAGAAATCCAAATTCATAACCAAAGGATCATGAACAATCAATCCTCAAAGAGCTAACCTGGACGGATACTGTTCACGATATATTCTTTGAAAATAGCAACAGATGCGGCCCGAGCTTTAAGGATTCGTGTTTTATTTATGAATCTGATTTTCCCTTGTATCGTGCCCCCTAAGGTTTCCGAACCTCTAGAGTCATGATCATGAGAGATCTCCTTGTTTCCTTGTTTTAGAGACTTTATTTAATAGTAGAGATATCCAATAAAGAGGTATCTTTAAACTAGAAAACAAATCTGCTAACCAGATAAGCTTAGATGTGTACTTGGAAACAAATCTGCTAACCGGATAAGCTTGGATGCGTACACGCTGCACACGTGCTTCCTATTGACATCTTAGCTGGCATCCTTTATAGTTTCGATACCGGCTGCACACATATGATGTCTGGTGATATCTTTCTTAACATCTTGCTTGACACAAAAAAGGCCAATCCTGATGTAACAACACTTGTGGACCCTTACTGCTTAGTTAGTATGTATAGGTTTGTAATATTTCAATCAAAGCATCAAGTTATACACAATATAGTCTCTCAAATTTCTTTGTGTGTTCTTGCAAATTAGTTCAAGAATAAAATCCTTCAATTGTATTTTATTTTCTAACAATTGGTATCAGGTCCTTGGGCCTAAATTGATTTAACGAAGGTGGAAGAAGAAGTGGGAGGGATAAGAAGATGCTTGCTATCATTTAAGGATAGTTGTGATCTTTCATATATACTTATCATTTTCTGAAGTTGTGTTATTGGAGAGTGAAAAAAAGACGAGCTCAAGTTGTAAATATCCAGTTTGCTGAGATTCAATTGTCGTGGAGTGGAAGGACAGGAATGAGCCATGTCCGAGCGAGCGCCTGGAGGTGTTGGACTTCTTGACGGTGACCTAGGCTTGTCGTCATCTCTGATTTAGGTGTTGGTCTCGAGGAAGTCGCGACCATCAAAGGACATGATGTCGGATTCGACCTTGAAGCAGACTATGAAAGCGACTATCTCTAGGAACTACTAGGCATCGTTGTACTCGAATAGGAAGAAGAAGAGTTGGAGAGTGTTGTCGAAATTGGCTTAAAAAATAATGAAGCCCATAATTAATTCTTTTGATTAAGGTCCAAGTTTTTAGGCCCAAAATTTTGAGCCCATATAAACTAAGAGACTAAGGTTGCTATAACTTGGAACAACAGTAGGGTTGATTTGTTTTTTGAGGGATCGAAAACAAGGTGAGATGGCTTTATTTGGGAGAGAGAATGATCTTGGGTGACAACTAGGGTTAATTATCTTTTGTACCATTTTTTTATTGGTAATATATCTTTTGTACCCTTGTGTTTTGTAACGTTCAACAACAATCCCTCTGTTTTGATAACTGTCATTTAGTACCTTTTATGAATTGGTCACAAATCATTTAATACCCCTTGTTTAATGGTAACAGAACATTTAATATCCCTTATGAATTGGTCACATATCATCAAAATGGCGTAAACTTGACCAAAGTTTTATTCAGAGCGTTACCAATACATCTGGGTACTAAAGAAGTGTTACCAATACATAAGGGGTACTAAAAGTAATTATTCTTGAAAACTATAAGGGGTGTCTTCATCTTCTCGGGTCCTTGCAGTAGAGATCGAAGAACACCAAGTTCGGGCTCATGATCAGTTGGCGACTCATAGAAAAGGAGACAAAGATCAAGACTTTGTTTGTGTGGTGTGTTGCAACATCAAGAAGCTAAATATTCTTGGTTTGTGATGAGTGGCGGCTAAACACTTGGATAGAGAAGATTAAGAAATCAATTATTCTTGATTTGGTTTGTTGTTAGCAGCAAACAAAAAGGAAGAAGCAAGATGTATGATTTTGGTCTTTCTTGTGTGGTGAACTTCGGAAATCAAGAAGTCTTGTGGTTGTGCTACTAGTTCAAGAAGAACAAGACATTACTCTTGTCTTGTGTGGTTTTTTTTGATCGGCAAAGAAAATTTAATAGATAGCCTCTTTTTAGATGAAAGAGGGTACATAAAACATAAAAATATCCCCCAATCGATCATATGTCGATTGTAGAAGGAGATAAGTAAATACAAAAGTAATCACTAAGAGGTATTGACAGATCTTGAGAGGATGAGCTGTTGACTTGGGTTGCAAGGTACCCAAGTGGCTTTGATCCTAACTATAAAGCAATATAAAACTTTAAGCAGCTGAGGAGGATAAGCTCGTTTTTAATTGCAATGAGTGATGTCCAATCGAAGTAGTGAAGCTGCAGAGGGTGTTTCCAAGCCAATTTCTGCAGGATTGATCCGAATCAAAAGGAGGTGATGTTGAATTTAAGATGTAGTTACTGTGAGATGCTAATTTTCCTGGAAGGAGCCCAATTCACATGAGATCGATGTTTAAGCCCCCCTGAAGTGATAATCTTGAAGGTTGTTGATAGTGAATGGTTGACCAATCTAGGTTAGACCATGAGAGTTTAAAGAAATATTGCAGTCCAAATAAGTACTCAAAATGAGGGTCATCTATGGATATAGCTGAAAAGAAGAGATTCGGTCCTCAAGGATAGAATCCAAAACAACAGGTAGAGCAACCTGCAAAAGAAAGACAAGGAGGAGGAGGAGGAAGGAACAAAACATTCAAACTAAAAGGAACTACCCAAACCACACAAGAGAGAATGAAGTAGGGGGGAAAGGAGTGAAAGAAGCCCACAAACGGAAAAAGGGGAAGACAAACAAGCCTTAGCAAACTCACATCACTCCCCAACCCATTCCAAACCCTCCCCAAACCCCAACCCCCAGATGAGAAAACAATCAGGCAACCAAATTAAAGGCCCAGCACCATAATCAACAAATCACATGTTTTAAACAGCACGAAAATGGAGAGACTTTCCACGAGAGGAAGGAGAAATAAATTCATGATTTTTGAAAATTAGCCACTTCCCAGCTATAAGATTGATTTGTTAGTCTTAGTGCCTGTAGTTCAATCCTAAATTTCCAAATCTATATATCATCGTTAGCAATAAAATTAAAGCAGCATTATATTACTTATGTGTTGGAGTAATATATCGATATGTGCTCTGAGCTATGCCCACCATGCGAATAGAACCATAGATCGAGATAGATCACAATCGATGTGTCCCTAGTCAACAAAGCTTCACTAGAAGCGACTTGTATGAAAGATGACTCTTTATGGCTTACGTTCTGTTAGTCATTGGAATGAGATTCCGGAGTCTGATCATAGATATCATGTGGGACATGATATTGGACGACCCGACATGAATATGTTCCATAGATCAAGTCATGAACATATTCATTGTCGTAGCTTGTCATGTATCCTTAGACCAAGGAGTCTTTGTGATCGCTATGCAGTAAACAACTAAGTTTGACCTGATCCTAACGTTGTCCGTAACAGGGCTTCCATAACGGCCAGGATTGGCTTGGGGATGGACTGCATGAGTGACACGAAATACGGCTAAGGGATTTATCCCTCATACTACGATATGAGAAAGATATCGGTTCTCGGCCGCTTGATCGAGAGTGACTGAAAGAATAACATGGCCATGCACATGATACTGGGTATCATATATTCAGTCATCTCACATATCAAAGAACCGTGATTGAGAATAATAAAGATGACGGCTCTATGCCTTATCTCAATCGGGATATCGGAGATAAAAGGATACTAACAGGGACGACGGAAAGGTTAGAATCGACATGGTCGATTCGTTATGCAGTGTTAGACAATAATAAAGTCTCGTTAGTTTCCACTTAAATAGGATCAAGTAAAATGAGATTTTACGTTAATCTATTGACATGCATAAACCTAAGGGTCACACCGGAGGATGAAACTCATTGACACATTTATGGAGAATGGCCAAAAGGGGGTTGTCTCGGGACATGACCAAAACTAGGTTTTGGGTCATATGCCCGTAAGTGAATATGACTTTATGGATCAAGACAAGGCTTGGAGTCTTGGGATTGATCGCGTCGGATAATGTAGGACATTTCCGGTATGGAAGGCTTGGAGGCAATGAGCGAATCATGGGACCTCGTTGGAAATGGCCACGGGCCAAGTTCGAAGAGGCCCATGCAACCAAGGCCCATGGAAATAATTAATCAAGTCTTGATTAATTAGTACTAAGTAAGCAAGACAAGGATTAAGGTGTTGGTGATTCATCACCTAACCCAATCTTGTGTAGCCATACTTTGTCATATTTACACCTTACTTGTCACCATACTTGTCCCATGCCTTTATTTGGACAAGTATGGGGTTTGTTATGTTTAAGTCATCTTTTTTCAACATAACAAACACAAGACAAGAATAGGAAACACAACTTCTCCCTCCTCTCCATGGCAATTTCGGGTTTGGCTAGTTCCCACCTCCATTTTTGTATTCTTGAGTCCTCAAAGAGAAGAACTACGTGGTTTTGATTCCCATGTTGATACGTAGGCGTCTTGGAGACTCAAGCCAATCATTCGTTACCTGGTGTTCTTGTTTTGCTAAGAAATAGTGCTGAATTTTTCTCTTGTGAATCCATTCTTTATTAGTTGTTTCATGGTTTAATCGTCTCTTGGTTTTCATTGATTTTCCGCTGCGAGTTGGTTCATCTCCAACCCTACCTCGAGACCCAACATGATTCACAATTTTATCAAAGATTGCAGCAGCTGAGATCAAGGAATCCATGAAGAGCAACTCATTTCTGGCCAGCCAGAGTTGCCAGCAGATGATTAAAGCCAATTGAGTCCAAGAGGACTTTCTGATCCTTTTAAACATGGCAGGCCAAGAAGATAATAGAGCTTTGGGATTGCTAGGAATTGTCCAGTTGCTTCCCCACCATTTTATCACCAATGACCAGACTTGCCATGCCCTACCACATTGAAGAAGAATATGTGGACCATCTTCAAACTCCCAATTACAAGTTTTACACACTAGATCATCCATTGAGAGAGGCATTCCTCTTGATTCAAGGAAGCACTTAGAGGGAATAGCTTCATGACATGCAAGCCAATTGAAGTCAATAATCTTTGGAGGGATTCCAGGGTACCAAAGATGTTTAGACCAATTAAAATCTGTAACATGATTGTTGCCTTGCTGCTGTAATAGAGTATACATTCTCTTGACTGAGAAGCCTTTTGGGTCTCCTATCCAAGTGAGTGTGTCAAGATGATTGTTGAGGTGGACTCCATTGAGGATAAATTGCAGGGCCATCCAATCATGTTCAGCCCTACCTCTTGGAGATCTTCTGAAATTCAAATCCCATGAGGAGAGGGATTTAGGTTCAGACACAAGCAGCTTCTTGGATTGAGATAATAAAAAGAGTCTGTGTCACACCCCAAATCCGGTTTTGCCCAAACTCGAGACGTGACTAAAGATTTACAATAAAACAAAAATAATGAAATAAAATAAAGTTTCCAAATGATATAAAACTTCAAAAGTAAGAGTCACAGCTCAACGGTAAAACACAAAAATCCGTTTATGATGAGGATTATGGCAGCAACACTACTAAACGAAAGGTTTACTCCACAATCAATTCATGGAGGTTCGATCATCGCTCGTTAGACCAACCTTGATCTCAACCATAGGCATCCCAAATCACTGAGGCATAGCAATAGAGCTTACGGCACACGTAAAACAAATCCCATACCAACAAAGTTCCAACCTTTACAAAGGCGTTCGAGTCACGAGGATTGTCATCATTCCAACTCTACGTGTCGAGTAATTCCGACTACGTCATTGAGTACCAAAACTTAGACTTCCTAACTCTACCCACCTAATTGACGTGCGGTCCGAGGTTTTGAAAACAAGTTCAAATGAAACCTGTTTCAATTGGAATTTCTCCCCACCAAGTATCATCCCAAAATAAAATTCTCTGACCATTATAAGTTTCAAAGAGAGGCCTTTTATACCAAACAGATAAGTAAATCTTGGTTCAGCAACTAAGGATAGGATGTGATGCATAAAGTTTCCTGAGGTTACCTCACTGAGAGTTGATAGATCCCATTCAATAGGGTCCCAGCCATATTTCCCGCAGATGACTAATTTCCATAGAGAGCCTTTATCAAGAGCAAATATCCACCACCACTTGGAGAGAAGAGAAATATTCATTGAAGTAAGATTTTTAATTCCAAGCCCACCATCCTCTTTAGTCTTACAGACTGTTCTCCAACTGATTTTACTGAATGTGTGGGCATTTGGTTTCCCATGCCATAGAAATTTTCTCTGCCATCTCTCCATAGATCTAATAACCCCTTTAGATGGTCTGAGGATTGAGAAGAAATAAATAGGGAGGGCTCTCAAGGTTGATTTTATGAGAGTGATCCTCCTTCCAAAGGAAAGGAGCTTGGTCTGCCAAAGGCCTAAGGCAGCTTTGAATTTTTTTGAATATAGGCTCCCAAGTAGAGCTTCTTTCGAGATTAGCTCCAATGGGGACTACCAAATAATTGAATGGGAGAGAAGCTTATGTCCGTCCAAGATCTGATAAGAGCTCTAAGTTTGCATCCTCAGAAAGATTAAATGAGATAAATGCTGATTTGGAGTAGTTGACTCCTAATCCAGAAACTAGGAAAAACATATGAAGAGCATATTTGAGGCACAAGCTGCTTCTACCATCTGCTTTGATGAAGAAAATGGAGTCATCAACAAATTGGAGGTGTGAGACTTAAGGGCAATTCAGATTCATTTGAACACCTCTCAAAATATCAGCTTGTAATGAGGCTCTTATAATTTGATTTAATCCTTCATCTACTATGACAAATATTAAGGGAGAGAGGACACAGCCTTGTCTGATGCCTCTATTCATTTGAAAATAAGGAGATGGGGAGCCATTGATCAAGACTAAAACATAGTCTCTGAAACAAGACATCATCCAATGTTTCCATTTGATTCAAAAACCCATTTTAGAGAGCATATGCATCACATACATCCAGTTGATCTTATCAAAAGCTTTCTCAAAATTTGCTTTAAAGATCAAGGCCTTTGAGTGTGATTTTTAAGATGAAGAACTACTTCAGAAGCCACCATTATTCCATTTGTTATTTGCCTTCCTGAGAGAAATGTTAATTGTTCCTCCTCAATTAAATTGTTGATGACTGATTTAAGTCTGAGAGATAGAAGCTTTGACTTGATTTTGTAGGGCCCCCCATTAAACTTATTGGTATGTAATCATCAAAGGTAAGAGGAGCTGAGGCTTTAGGAATTAGAGCTATGAAGGAGGAGTTTAATCCCTTCCCGAGCTAACATGTTTGATGAAACAAGGGTAGGGAGTTCATGAGATCTTCTTTGAGAATTGGCCAACAAATGTGGAAAAAATGCAGATTGAAGCCATCAGGGCCAGAGAATTTGTCTCCTTTACAGGCCATTAATGCTTGCAGTACTTCATCTTCCAGAAATGGCCTTTCCAGCCAATGAGCTTGTTCTTGTGATATAGATTTGATAGGTAGATCATTTAGACTTATATCTTCATTTTCCATAGAGGAGAATCTTTCCTTGAAGTGATTTGCTGCTGCTCTTTTAATTTCCTGAGGATCAGATAACATTGACCCTTTGAAGAGAATTTGGGATAATTTCCCTTTTGATCCATTGAAATTTGCAATTCCATGGTTGTTCCTTGAGCCCTTATCACAATCATTGAACCATTTTCTTCTTTCTTTTTGGCTCCACAATTTTGGTTGTTGCTTGTGTTTTTGTATGAGAGTAGCTTGTATATAGCCTCTATTTGAGCTTTCCCCTTGAGTTAAGCTTCTAATTTCTGCTAGAGAATCAAGATGATGCACTTCTTTGATTAGAGAGTCTATTGGAGTTTCCAGTATGCTAAAGACTTCTGAGTTTCAAGCTTTGAGATCTGTCATGAGAAAATTGAGTGATATCCAAAGGACATAATGAGGTAGTCCAACAACATTATAGGAAGACTAGAATTTTTGAACTACGGGGAGGAACCTAAGATCTTCAGTCCATATGTTTAGGAACTTGAATGGTTTTGGCCCCCAATCTACTTGTTTGTCAAAGAGCATCACTGGCCCGTGATCAGATATTATCCTAAGCAAACAAGATTGTGATAATGACTTGAATTTTTAGAGTAGGTATGAAGAAATTAGAAACCTGTCTAATCTTGAAGCTTCAGAGCTAGTTCCAAACCAAGTATACTTCCCTCCTTCAAGAGAGAGATCCAATAGGATGATATTGCATATAAGAACATTGAAATGTATCATATCAGACCCCCACTCCTTTGAGTGGATGTCTCATAAGAATTGAGCACATCATTGATATCCCCCCAAGATAATAAGATAATCTTCTTGCAAATCTCTTAGCTTGACCCATATTTCCATCCAAAGAGCTTTCCTCCCAGAAGATGAGTTTGGAGCAGAAATATTTACAATGTAGTAGAGTGAATTAATAGCTTCAACCTTCCGTATCCATATAATAGCCTCTTTGATCTTCTTGACATCAATTACTAAAAAATGGTTTGATTTCCAAGCTGATAGCAGACCTCTTGATTTTCCTGTGGAGTTTATAGAAGAGTGCTCCCAACCTATTGATAGGCCACAATTTCTTAAAAAATAAGGGGGGAGTGGATCTAACTTTATTTCTTGCAGGAGAATGAAATCAGCCATTGCTTATGCACCAAGTTACTAAGACCTCTCCTCTTTTGAGTTGAAGAGATCCCTCTCATATTCCATGTGAGGAGCTTCATGGAATCAGTTGGAGGAAAGAATATTGGTGAGGTTGTTACTCACCAATAAATCGGTGTCTGATAGATGCTCTAAGTCTTCAAAATCATATTCAGATCCATCCTCTAGGTCCACCTTAGAATTATGATGATCATCCAGAGAGGAGAGATGATGGAGTAATAAATCTTCAGAGACTCTTGCTTTGAGTCCTATAACCTTACCAAAACCCCATACCCTTTTGGCTTCAGTAGATTCATTCAAGAAATGTGGTAGTAGCTTCTTACCAGTTTCAGCATTGCTTTGGCCCTTCTTGTCTTCTTTTAGTCTTGATCTGGTCTCATAGGCATGACTGTGACTGGTTTTTGATGTTTTCTTCTTTTTTTCCCTTTAGGAATGATTAATGGAGATTTCTTTGATGACTCAGCCTTGAGTCCTATGAGTTCTGCCACATCAGATATTTGGTTTTGCAGAAACTGAGGTGATAGTGGAGGTGAAGAATGTTGAGTATTACCAGCCTGTAGATCCTCTCTGCTTAGGAATACTTCCAGTCCTTGTGGTCCCCTTAAGAGAGAGTGAGTATCAAAAGTCTGATGCTCAATGTCTTTGGCAGGTTCATCAAAATCCTTTTCCAAGATATGTTCTCCTTAAACCCTTCCCAGCATTAAATGTTGTTCTTCTTTTGTACTTTTGCAACAGTGATAATGGGAGTAATTGGGTATTAGCTGTAAAATTAGTGGCCAGAAATGATGCAGAGGCCTTAGAGTCTTTAATCAAATCAGTAGAGACACAATTTAGGGTTTGATTAGCTTGAATCTGCAGATTTGAAAAGTTTTGGGAATTAATTCCCTCCAAAACTTGAACTGGTACTGTAGAGATTAGTAGTGGACTGCATATTTTGTGCTACTGCTGGGTTAATTATCTTGATCGTAGGAGTCATAAGAGTCCTGCACTATTGCCTGCTTCAAATCAGCTTGCTATAGTTGAGAAGGATGTAGAGGGGAAGTAAATGGAGTATAAATGTCATCTACCCCAGACTCCAAGGAATTAATAGCACTTCCATCTCCAATAACTACAAGAGCTGTAGTAATAACTTCTGAAGCTCTTTCAATGATTGGATCTAGTTCCAGATCAGCTAATGAATGATCAACCCCAACCTTTTCCAATGAATTCCCCCTGTTCTCTTCTAAAGGATCCAATCCTGTCTGGCTGCTAATCGATTGATCATTTGTCGGAGAGAGATTATTCTATTCAGAAGGAGTTAAAGGCTCCTTATTAGACTCAGAGAGGAGATGAGAAACTACTTTGAAAGTGGTTGAGCAGTGTTTTTGAGTTTGAGTGCCAATAGAGTGAGATAAGGGAGGATCCATATCAGAACTGATATTGACATTAGCTTGTGTTGATGTTGAAGCAGATGAAATAATAGAATTAAGCTGCAGAGGGGGTAGAGCTGAAATATTGATAGAGGATATCGAAACTTGAAAATGTGTCTTGTCCCAGAATTAGCTTAACCTCTTCAGCTATAGGCTTGAGAATATTGGTATGTATGAGCACATAGGCCAGATCAACTTTAGATCCAGACTTGGATATAGGATGAATATAGATTATCTGCCCATTATCAATGACTGAGGCTTGAAATGATTCCTCACACCAATCATGGCAAGGAATCCCTTGTATAACTAACAAAACAAATCTCCCTCCCTTGCAACCGATTTTGGATGGAGTGGGGAGACAAGTGAGCCAGTGGGAGAGCCAAAGACCACCATCAACTAATAATTCATGATGAAAGGCATCATCAGGACAATGAACTAGCATGACCTTGCTTCCTAGGGCCTTAACTTGAATTTCAGAGACTCGTTGTAGAGCAATTTCTCTTTGAATAGCTTCCACAGAGAGATTTAAGTGTGCAATGGCTAGGAAAGAGTGATGAATCAGTTGTGATTGGGCTGAGACAATAGATCCCTGATGCTTAAAATCCTCATAGGTCTTATAATGCCAATCTATGGAGGAATTGTGATTCGAATGGGAGGAAGCTTTCCAAGACCTGTCTCTAGCTTTGGTAACCAGAAGCTTGAATCCCCAGAATGTGGCTCCATTGAAAGATTGGATCACTACATCCAAATTATCCTGAGAGTCTAGATAAATGAAGCCATACCATTTGCCACTTCTACTGGGTTTTTGGGCCACCAAAGCCTTATAATAACCAGAAGCTACTCCAAAGATATTACGAAGCCAAGAAACATGTGCTGTAGGTGGTAAGTTGAGCACAAAGGCAATATAGATCTTACTGACAGTAGAGATTAGAGGAGCAACTTGCTTCTTGGGCAACAGTTGCACATTTTCGAATCATGGTGGTGGAAATCCCATGAGGAAGATGTGTCCTGAACCTGTTGGATTGAATTATCTACAGCAACAGAGTTTAATTACCTTCCTGCTGGTTGAAAGCAAGGTCTCCAATGGAGGCTAGAGAGTTCTGGAGTTTGATCAGTGTCAAAGTTAACTGGTCTAAAGAACTTGTCATAGAACATTTTTTGACCATCCAAGAGCTTAGTATGCCCTCCAGGAGAGTATTCTTGAGTTTTATCCGAGGATGAGGATGCAGAGTAACTCCTAAACCTTCCTATCTTCTTGATACCTTTCCTTTTCCTAGCTGGTATGGCTATAGTCTACGAATGATTCTTTCTGGCATGAGGATTGTCACGCCCCAAATCCGATTTTGGCCGGACTCGAGACGTGACTTGAATTGAACGAGAAAAGAATAGTAAAACAGTAATAAAATCCTTAAAAGCTCAAATGAGTTCCAATCAATTTCTCAAATAATAGGATCCAAAATCTTAAATAGAGAGTCAAAGCTCAACATGAAGTATAAGGTAAATAAAGTTCAACAACATAGAGCACCACGTCTCTAAAGCAACCCTCAAAACATCCAGAAGCTCCCGAGCCTCGAATCCACTACTCATCTATCAAGCCTATAGAAACAGTAAACAACAAATAGGGGTGAGCTTTACACTCAGTAGGGAAAATAAATAACAAGGTAAGCTTTTGAGTCTAATAAAATGGAGCTTCACCAATTTAATCAAGTAATGCTAGTACGAAGGATTGAGGAGATAATGAAATACTGAATAAAACGGGTATTTAACGCCTTCAAAGAGTCCGTAATAATCATATAAAAATAGGGGAACCAATACTTCATTTAACAATCAATAGAAAATAGAGCGTGCAAGTAATGTCGTGGGACATGGAGTCACCACCCTCCGATCCACAATACTTCTTGTGTCATATCGGATTTTCCCTCGACCTAGAGGAGACGCATGACATCACAAAGACGTATAACGTCGAGAATACCGGAAACATCCATATGAGGACGCATTCGTCGGGACCCTCGGAAACGTCTCCAAAGGACCATGAGTCATAGGGAACCGAGATAATGCTCCCGCAGGACGCATAGACTCAGGTGAACCAACAGGTAACCAATCACCGCAGGGTAAACCATCCAATTGCCCCGTAGGGTCCAGTAACCAATGCCCCGCAGGGTCCAATAATCAATGCCCTGCAGGGTCCAATCCAATGGCCCGCAGGGTCCAATAATCAATGCCCCGTAGGGTCCAATCCACCGGCTATGATACTAGCCCACACTAGCATTCTCTTTGGTGTGGGTACCATACCGGATCGCAAGTCATCGGCTTAGGTACTACCCCACACCAGTATTCCCCTTCGTGTAGGTACCTTACAGGCACTACCCTACACCGCAGTGTGGGTGCTATACCGATATAGAACCCAACTCAAAGATCCACAAGAGAGTAACATACTAAACAATCATAGCACAACCAAGCTTAGCACATCACAATTCTATCACAACACACCACATGAATCAATGTAACTTAACACTTACCAATGTACTTACCGATCGCACTCCATCATTCTATCATTCACCCGATCATATACCAATTAGCACAATCAATTACACTCAAATTCATACAATCATTCATCCAAGTATTCGATCAAGTGACCAATCAAGCAGTCAAAGTTCAACATGCAAAATCATCTAGTTGTATTAGATTCTTATCTTATCCAAACTAGGCAACCAAAGCATGTGAGGAAAACCTAACTAATCCGAGGGCTCATCACGGCCTCTCTACCAGTAAAGCAATTCCCAAGTATTGAAAGCGAGTTAAGCTAGTTATTCACAACCTACGCATGCATACTAGACACATCCGGTTATTAGTAATTGAAAGACGATTATTCTAGTTATTCGCATCCTATAGGCAATTCTAGGACCTTTCCAATTTTATTAACCTAATAGGCATACTGAGTATTGAAATTCACGAGGAGTTAGTACTTTCCCTACATTGTGGTCTTCCTACGAACAAATACTCCTATCAACAGCGGTCCGGCTAGCCTCCTCTCCGTCCTCTCGTGGGTCCAAGTAGTCTTCGTCCCTCGAGCTCGTATACCCGGTCTTGGACCACAAGAATACCAAAATTAGTAACCCAACGACGTGTTCCTCAACTTAAAATACAGAACAATCCTCAAAGAATAGAAATAAAGCAAAAGAAATGATCTAGGAATCGAAATGGACTCAAAAGGAAGGGTTTTGGTTCAGGAGTTCAGATCCGGAATGCGGTCAGGAACGCACCACAGGCCGTGCCGCGACCTGACACAGACCGTATCACAGACCGGCCCAGTAACCAGCACGGACCGCGCGACGCACCGGCCCGGAGTCTGACACCGACCGTGTGAGGTACCGTGCCGGACTCAAGCCCGTTCCGTGCCGCGTACCATGCCGTTACCTTGCCCGTCCCGTGCGGCCTGCCGTGCCGGCACATGGCCCGGTCTGGGTCACCTTCCGTGCCGAACCAGTCCAGGACCTTCCCCTTTCTTCCCCAACTCGAGTTCCATGAAAATCAAACCAAAAACTCCATTTCTAACTTCTCCCAACTCCAAAACAACCATCAAAAGCATCCAACCATTAACACCCTCAATGGGTCCATCAAAACTTCAACCAAACACAATCAAAACAACCTAACTTCACTAATTCTTCTCCCAAACACAACCAAAAGAGCTAGTTCTTCAACTTCAAGACAAATACCCACAAAACCCAAATTGGAAAGTGGATGAAATGGAAAGTGAAGAGCATCCATACCTCTAGGAAGGTGAGATGATGAAGATGGCGGGAAAATGGAGAAGAAATGGTCAAGAACAAGGTCCAAGTTGCTTGCTTTTCCTTCTTTCTTCCTCCTCAAGCAATGATCTCTCCTCTCTTCTCTTCCTTTGGTGATTTTCGGCTGCAACAACACAATATGAGCTGAATTGAGTACTCCATTTGCTTTAAATGACCTATTATGTCCATTTTCTAAAAGGCCCTTAAGGTCTTATCCCTTTAAAGGTAAGCTGGGAGGGTATAAGGGTCAATGGAAGCCCCTTTTTCATCCTCCAAGCCAAAAATACCAAGTGTCAAGTTGGGTCACTTTCAATTAAATAAAATTCCAGCCGTCCAAGATTATATCGGAAAAGAACCGATAAAAAGTCCAAGTTTGACTGAAAGTTGACCTAACCAATATTACAGTCAAACTGAAGGAAACGGCCTAACTAAGCTTGCCGTGATAAAGGCTAAGCTTTTTGGGCTCCAGAAAGGTCCCGAATGACTTCCTGAGTCTTCGGTTGACTCTTCCGGCCGAAAGTCAAACTTGTCTAGAAATCACCGGTTCGACCGGGATCGACCGGGGGCGGTTCTTACAAGGATGACCTCTTATGAGTTCCTGTAGAGAGAGTCTTGATCCATTGGCTGTGTATCCTTCAACAATCATCTTCCGATAGTAGGAGTCAATAAGAGCAAACTCTGTTGATATATTAAACATCAGAGACCAAAGAAGGCTAAGGAGATATCTTACAGCTCCGAGAGAGGGCTAATGAGCAGCCACAGAAGAAGATAGAAGAGAGTGGAGAGCACCACGGTGGTCCGATGGCCTGGTGTTAGACCATCATGGACACTACACCGGGCCTCAAGATTACTTGATATGAGCTCCGAAGAAATGCGGATGAACTGAGATGAGCTAAGCTGAAGAACACTTCAGCAGATTGAAGAACACTACTGTAGCTCTAACGATACACGCTCTTTTCGAACTATAGAAGAGATTGTTATTCCTCTTGTCTTGTGTGGTTTCCGTTACTTCATGGTAATTGTAACCTTAATATGCAGTAGCTGTTACACTAGGAAATAGGAAGTTTTAATTTGTCGGGTACACTTTCCTTATTATTTAGTTAATTAATATATATAGGTTTGTAATATTTAATCAAAAGTATCAAGTTTTACACAATGTAGTCTCTCAAAAATTTTTGTGTGTTCTTGCAAATTAGTTCAAGAAAAAAAATCATTCAACTGTATTTTATTTTCTAAATTTTTTTTCACGAAACTCATAGAGAGGATGAGTTGTCGTACCAAAATTACCAACAACGCCCATAAGTGAAAAATAAAGAAGAAATTGATCACAAGCCAGTTGTGAAAAATCTTCTCTACTTACTAGAAAACCAAAATAATAACGAAGCTAGTTCATTCTCAAATCCCTAAACTAAAACCCTACCTAGTCAAATAACACCAAAACTTAAAATCTCTGAACCTTAACTCTCTAAATCCCTCAACCCTCTATTGCTCAATAAACCCCAGTAGAAATCAAGTCTTCGCTGATTACAATTTCAGAAATGCTTATGGGAATTCTGGTTTGGTGTGGAAAGTGGACAATTGCAAAAGAGTTAACCTTTGGGAGGATTTTTGGATATCAGACACACCATTAAAGTATAAATTTCAAAGATTGTTTCATCTCAGCACATAGAAGAATAAGAAAGTAGAGGTGTTCTGGAAGGAGGGTGAATGGAAATTCTTTTTCAGAAGAAGGTTGAGAGGGTGGGAATTGGATAAGTTCTTTGAGATGGTGGATTGCCTGTAGTTGTGTTCTATCATTCAAAACAAGGCTGATATGGTTCAGTGGAAGGTTTACTCATGAGGTTTCAGAGTTAGCAGGATCTATTCTTTACTGTTAGGTGATGACACGGCTAATAATTTCTATGGGATCAAGTTCCTTTGGCTTTCGAATGTCCTTCCAAAGGTCTCAACTTTTTCTTTGTTGGCTTGTTTAGAGACTGTGCCTGCGAAATCCTTCTTGGAATCTAGAGGGGTTCCTATTTTCATTTCTGATTCTTGGTGCAAATTCTGTGGGATTCAATATGAAACCACTTCTCATTTATTCATATTCTGCAAGAGGTCTTGGCTGGTTTGATCTGCCGTATTGGATTGGTGGGGTATTTCTGGTTTTATCCCTGGAAATGTACCTGACTTCATCTTCTCTTGGAGTGCTTTGTGTCACAATTAAAATTATGGCATCCTTATTTTCTATTGTTCTCTGGGAGATTTGGCTGTCTATGAATAACTGGATCTTCAACAACATCCTCATCTCAGTGTAGGAGGTTTTTCAGAAAATTCAGAGCTATTCTTTTGCTCTTGAATGATCCTTTTTCAAACAAAACCATGCCTTCCCTTTCACTCTTTGGTCCACTTCTCCTCAAACTTACTGTAAAATTTCGAAGGATGCAAAACCAGTTTCTTCAGTTTAGTTTATACTGTTTTTCTGCTGCAGATTCTCTTGACCTCTTTTAAAGTTGTTATTTTGGGTATTGTTGGGTAGTGTTGGCTCTCTGTGTCTCTGTTTTGGCAGCATTGCTTAGAATAGTTAGTTGAGTGGCTGGCTCCTTGGTGTGGATCTATTTTGGGGTCTCTTCTAGCTGTTCTGAGTTCGGTTCTAGCGTCTTTGGGTAGCATTAGTTTCGTTTTCAGTTTCTTGTGATTCAAGTAATGTTGCTTGAGCTTCTAGTATTGCCATTTGGTGAGGCTCTTATTTGGTAGTGCAATTGTATGTATGAGAGGTATCTTCCTCTTTCTTTTGGCTTAATTTTTAAGCCTTAAGATATCTATTTATATTAGCCTTTCAAATACAAACACTCTACGTTCGACCATAAATTCAAAAAGAGATTCGAGTTGTTTGTGTCTTAGGTGATGGTGGGGTTCAATCCGACTTCGGTCGTCGTCGACTAGATGACATTGGATGATAGTTGGATTCAGTCTTTGAAAAGAAGGTTGCAGAAATATCGAACCAAGGAACTTGGTAGAGCCAGCAAGATGAAGAAGAAATATAGTAAAAAAAAGCCCTCTCTTCCAAAAGATCTCTCTTTTCTAAACGCTAGCCCATCCTTTCTTTCCCTCAGCTGCCACCCCTCTCCGCCGGCTACAACCTTGGCTCCGGCCGGGGGAGGTTATCTCCCCCCTCAGTCTCTCCTTCTTCCCCCACTCTCCTTCCATTGAACCCCTTTTTCTCTTCTCTTTCCTTCTTCTCGTCCCTCGACCAACAGTTGTAGGGTGTCTTCGGCTGTCGTGTCTAGTGAATATCGTTGTTTTTGCTCTGGTCTCGGACCGAGGAAGGGCTTGGGGACTTGGTTTTGCAGGACCTCGCCCTTTGGTTCTCCGCTTCGTGGATCCTTGGTCGCCCGTCGGTCCGTTCTGCAGATCTTCAACTCTAAATCTACACTACTGTTGGCTTGTTTGCTGGCGTGGGGCGCGGGTAGACCTTGGTGGCCAGAACTGTGCCGGCGTTCGGAAGGGTTGCTGCTCCTCTTTTCTGGGCGGGGGCGTGTTTGGGCCGGTAGGGCCGGGTCGTGTTTGGGCCGGCGGGGCAGGGTCAGGTTTGGGCCCACGGGTCTGGCCTTTGACTGGGCTCGGATCGGGTTAGGGCCTGGTTCGTGTCATGCCCCAAATCCGGTTTTGACCGGACTCGAGACGTGAACTAGGAAATACTAATAAATAATAAATAAAAATAAATTTAATAATGCAATTCTTCCAGTAAAACATCAAATCCAAAGTTAAGAGTCAAACGCTCCATCCAACAAAATAACGGAAAACATAGTTTGATACAAAAGGGAAGTACGTCTCTAATACATAAAACCACCCAGATTCTCAAGGAGCTCTCGAGCCCTGAGACCACCTCTAGGTCTACTCATCAACGAAACCTGTAAAAACAGTAAACACAAAAGGGGATGAGCTTACGCTCAGTAGGAAAAAGTAGTAAAAGGAAAAGGACCCTCGCTTTATTTCCAAAATTCTCGATTAGAACGATTACCAAAAGACAATACAAGTAGAGATCAAAAGGAATTGAAACATTTAATAAAATAACAACTCAAAAGGAGATCAACGGGGAGACAACTTATTCAATATTAGAAACCAACTAAAGAAACACACGAGTACCGAAATATAGACGATTAAACCACAAGACTCCGGTCCACACCCAACACACATATCGTACCAGAACGAACAAGTCTCTACCGGAACACGTAGCATCAGGATGAGACAACAATATACCATACCGGAATATCCCTCGGCCTAGGTCTTCCCAGAACACGTAGCATCGGGGTGAAACAAGTCTTCCCAGAACACGTAGCATCGGGATGAGACAACAATATACCATACCGAAATGTCCCCCGGCCTAGGTCTTCCCGGAACACGTAGCATCAAGGTGAAATAAGTCTTTTCGGAACACGTAGCATCAGATAAGACAACAATATACCATACCGGAATGTCCCTCGGCCTAGGTCTTCCCGGAACACGTAGCATCAGGGTGAAACAACAATGTAAACATATCGGACCGGCATACCCCCTCGGTCGGATATCCTTCTGGAAACACCCTCAGGGCAAGCAAACAACAACACACTCAATACCAAAGAAACACATTACACCGAACTCATAGTATCAACCAAGCTTACCAACATGACTTACCAACCACGTCCCATCGGTCTATCATTCACCCGATCATAACACCAGGTACAAACAAATCACATTCAACAGAATCACTAAACCAATCATGTCACAAAGAAACCATTCATATCATACTCATCATAATTCATATAGTTTAATAAGACTCTTATATTAACCAAAGAATGGAACAAGCATCGACATTTGAGAACTATTGATCACAATCCAACACAACCACAATCAATCCTAAGGCCCGACATGGCCATTCTACCAGCACGGAAATTTCCCATAATTGAAAGCGATTAAGCTAGTGAATCACATCCTATATGCAAACTAAGAATTTTCAGGTTATTAACGTAATTGAAAATCGGTTATTCTAGTGAATCACATCCTATATGCGAACTAGGACCTTTCCAGTTATTATTATCCTATAGTCATACTATTAGAATTCTTTAAATAAAAAGTGGAGTTTACTACTCTTCCCTACCTCGAAAACAGACCAATCCTAGCAGCTGCCGACCTAGCTAGCTTCCTCCTCGTCCTCTCACGCGGTCCAAAGGCCTCCTCCTCCGTCGAGCTCGGGTCCAAGGTCTTGGATCACAGTTAATACTATAATTAAAGGCTAACCAAGGGTGGTTAAGAGGCAAACCTCTAAGTTAAAAACCCCCAACCAAACGGTTCAAAATAACCTTTCGAAATAAACGAAAAACACTAAAAAAAATGACTCAAAAGGACCAAAACTGGTCTGCCACGGATCGGGTCACGGAGCCGTGAGGCTCCCCGTCACGGATGACGTCACAGACTCGTGACGTGTTCCGTCCCGGTGACGTCTCCCGTCACGGATCCGTGACGGTCCAGACCTGTTTCGTCCTTCTTCATCCTCCAGCCTCCTTTCCACGAAATTACAGTCCAAAAACCCATTTTTATCAACTCCAAACCTCCAAATCAGTCCCATAACTTCAAAACTCCAACACCCATATGGGTTTTCATCAAAACAACAACAAATCAAAGGATTTCTATTTAAAACAATCATCCACTTCTCCAAAAACAACATCTAACCACATAGAACTCAAACCTTGCTAGTTTAAGAAATTTCCATGAAAACCCATGACTTGAAATGAATTGAAATGAGATTGTGAGAGTTTACTTACCTTTAGAATGATGAGATGATGAAGATGATGGACTTTTGGGAAGAAAGGGTGAAGAAATGGCTAGAAAGGAGGCCCTTTTCCCGTGCTTCTTCTTCAAGCTTCAATGGAAGCTCTTCTTCTTCCTCTCTCTAGAAAATTTTGGCCACAACACTAATGTCACCAAAGGTAAACCTAGGTTAGGAATTGAAAAACAAAGCTCAAATGGGGTTATGAAACAGGGTTTCCCTTAAAAAGAATTTAGTCCAAGACGCGCAAAAATAAAGCTCTCAGCCCCTATTTGAAACCCTAACCGCCAGCCCCCTCTTTCTTCGTCACCATCGGCTCCGGCCATGGCCCCATCCATGGTGGTTGCAGGTGGTGTCCTCCTCCTCACCCCTACCTTCTCCTCTCTATTCCCCCTCTTCTACCCCTACCCAATTGCAAATCACACAGTCAAGTGATGTCACACACAACCACCAAGTCAATCAATTTTAAAACACACGCCCACAAGGCCTATCATTTTTAAAATTTTCTCCTTTTCATCATAAAATCTCATTTTTGACATCACGTAGTTACAACCTGGTCCAGGCGTCCCCGAACTACGTTGTACCCACTTGATATCAGCACCGTCACGTTCGACTACAAGGGCGCCCCTAAGTCGAGCCGTGACAGTCTAAAAATGTTTCACGCAGCATACACACAACATCATGACAGTCACACAATCATTATGCCAGTAACAACAGTACTGCACATACACACAACATCAAACAAGACTTAAGTCACTACGAGTCTACACACTGTTTTCGACTTGCGCAACCAACGCACGACGGGATTTTTAATGACTCAACTCTCCCCACCTAATTGACGTACAGTCCGAGGTGTGAAACCTCGAGCTCTGATACCAAACTATCACGCCCTGCATTCGGTATGACCGAACCCAGAACACGAACGGTGAAACAGTAAAACTATTTTCAAACATTTTAATAAACCCTTTTAAAATTACCACTTACGTTAATCAAAAACAATATTTTTACAACCGAGTTTTAACATAAAAAAAACGAAAAAACACTAAAACATGAGTGTACGTCGCTAGACAACCCGGACTCTCGCTCCCAGCTCTTCAAGCCTCGAGAGATCCTCCTAGTCCGCCTCGCGAACGGTACCTGTAGGAAAAGCAGCTGAGGGTGAGCGTTTCGCTCACCACCACGGACACCAGACTGGCTACGGCATACCAACAGAAATGCCGGGAACACCGGTAACAAACAATAACATCGAGGACTACTACCCCAAATCACATGTTAAACCCGACTATCACACAAATCACTGCCAATTTCCCCAACCATCTAAAACCCGTGCACGTAATGGAGACCCCAAATCAAAGACCGAACAGCCATTCCATTAGTCACACCGACAAGGTAAAGCACAGCCCTCACACGATCCTATGTGCATTTACTTGTAACTTTGCGCAACCAAACCAGTATTCGCTACTCGTCCATACCTCAGAGGCTTGCGGGAAAAGTAGTAAAGGGGATGAGCGTTCCGCTCACCTCCACGGATACTCGTTCGATTATGGCATACTAGTAAAGCATCAACAACTTACCAATCTAAACAGGGCAAACAACTACCTCAAAATCTGATACCAAACCGTCGCAACTGCTCACTATATCAATACCTCAAATACTCACTCACGTAAGGGAAACCTCGAATGCGGATCATATTCTCAACTAAGCAAAACACTATTGCTCACCATATCAACATCCCAATTACCCGATCACGTAGGGGAAACCTCAAAACGGGGATCACGTTCTCAACTACGTAAATCACTATTGCTCATAACATCAATACCCCAACTACCCGATCACATAGGGGAAACCTCAAACAACCCACTCACGTGAGGGAAACCTCAAACCACCCACTCACGTGAGGGAAACCTCAAACAACCCGTTCACGTAAGGGAAACCTAGTTCGTACTGCGCCGCAGCGCATCAACCCTAACCCTTCTCCGTGGTGAGACCCTCACACAGAGGCGCTGTATCACCACCGTAGGTTATTGATGAGTCTCAACCCAAGAACTCACCCTTTAACACAGAACTTACGACCTTTGCAAACAAACACAATCGTGAACAAAGTCACGCAATACAACTATTAAAATTTCCCAACCATCTCAAAACCCGGACACGTAATGTAGACCCGACCCAGCAGTTACGACCTCAAATCAATACGCAATAATAACCACACAACACCGAAGATCACAAAGGACCACACACAACAATCAAGATCACAAAGGATCACACACCAGCTGCTCAGTTTCCGGTCGCTAACCGGCTGGGCTTGAGTCTGCCCCACGCAACTTTCCCCGACACGCAGTCGAGCCAGGCGGTCGACCTCTTCGCGACATATAACGCAATACTTTTCCGATAGCTAGTCGAAAGGGGAGCCGCCCTTCATCGCGGAATAATGCACACTTTACCGATGGTTAGTCGGAAGGCTTGCCAACCCCTACGCGCGCGACCCCGTGGCACCCTTTGTCGTCAGGCGGGCAAAACCTCCATGCAATCACAGTCATCACACAAGATTCAACAAATAGCGACAATAATATAATGACTAGCTACCACTCAGCAATTCAGTCAACAACCATACAAGTTTAACACCCCACAGGCACTCATGGTCACACACAACCACAATCAGTTCATTAACCCTACGACACCATCAAGTGCCACATGCATTTCTATTGTTCGGCAGGTTCACTCAACCTACGACACCACCAAGTGTCACATGCAATTCTATTATTCGACAGGTTCACTCAACCTACGACACCACCAAGTTTCACATGCAGTTCTATTATTCGACAGGTTTACTTATCCTACGACACCAACAGTGTCACATGCATTTCTACTGTTCGACAGGTTTACTCATCCTACGACACCAACAGTGTCACATGCATTTCTACTGATAACTTTCCCTAGTCAAGGCCGATATCCGGCTACTTTTCCATACCTCGTAACGCTTTCCAAACGTCCACGCTCAAGCTCTGGCAATGCTCACGATCACCCGCTTAGCCTCCTCTTTCCACGGTCGGTGGCACAATCTAACATGATCACAAGTTAGAACACTTTTTAAATGCGCATGCAAAACCAAATTTAATGAAATTGACGCCCAAACGCAACTCTGACAATGCCGATCACTCCCAAACTTCCCAATTACTCGACATTGTCAACAATGGGCCCGGAAAGGACCGATTCGCCCGGCTCGGCGAATCTGCCCGGGATCGGAAAACGCCCTTCCGGGGATCCGAAAATTCCCGTTTTAGTTTCTACGTTCCTAAAATAATTCACGTGTTCTAACGCAATCGACGGAATCAATTTCCGATGTCCGAGCGATTTAATTCGCGTTTAAAGCTTCTAAACCCGACATTTCCAATTTTCACAAATTAATTCCATAATTTATTACGCGTTTGAATTATCGACTCGGGGATCGTCCGAAACCACCCGAACACGAAAAAACCGAGACCCAACCACGTGGGCCCCACCCTAAGACCACCGGAAAATGCTCATTTTCGCCCCAAAACGTTCCTAACGAACCCTAAACCTCAACCATTCATCGTTTAACCAAATATAAACGAACGCTTAGAAATCAAACACGTCGAAACGAGAAAAAGCCCGGTTCTTACCGTAAGCAACGACGAGGGGATGACGATTTCGCAAGAAACAACCCGATCCAACGGTTGGATCGTCCAAAACCTCCAAAACCTCACACTTTCTCTCTTACTTTCTCTCTTCTCCTTTTCTCTCTTCTTTCTCTTTCTAACTCTCTTCCTTTTTTTCTATTTTTCCGAAACCATCTCCAACCATTCCTTTTTAATTTGTCTTTAAAACACAATCAAGCAAAAAGACCATATTACCCTCCCTTTGTATTTTGTCTTTTCCTTATAGTTAAGGGCATAATTGTCATTTCATGTCCAAACAATCACTTTTATGATAAGTGTCATATGGGTCCCACTAGTTTAAAAAATATCTTTTGTAGATATTTTTCAATCAGATTTGCGAAATTCGGCCGTTCGGGCCCCGTGCGGGCCCATTTTCCAAGAATTTACGAAACTTCAAGTTCTACGGGAAAACGGCCCAACTAAGACCGCTGTGATGACGGCTAAGCTTTTTGGATCCAAATCGGGCCTCGAACAGACCAAAACGTCGCTCGGTTGACTTTTTCAGTAAAAAGTCAACTTCCCAAATTGGTCAAAAAGTTGCCTTGAGTCACCCAGAACTTACTTTGGTTGATATCGGGGTCAAGTTTAGGTTCATTTAGGTGTGTGTCCCAAAATTTTAAATTTTTCCGTTTTTTCGCCGATTGACCGGCGTTGACCAAGAGCGGTCCTTACAGTTAGAATGTCGTGTGGTGGACCTAGCTCCGATGGCGCGTGTGGAGCTGCTGCTCGCCGGAGGGACGGCTTGCCGCCAAAACTCGTGGAGCCGCTGGCGCGTCTGGAGATGTTGTTCGCCGGACGTCTTGAGCCTGTCCTCGACGGAGCACCTGACGATCACACTTTGGTGTGGCGCTACTGCAGTGCGAAGCTTCGCTAGATTTGAGCTTTTGGAATGGAGTAGCCAGAGTTTTGGGGTTGCCTGCTCCTCCTTGTATCTTCGACCTTCACAGCTTCGTCGGTGCATCGTCGTATCAGCAATCCTCTTTTGGTTGTGGGTTCGCCTGTGCTTGGATCCTCTTGCTCCGGCGTGTCCTTGGTCGTCTCGTGTTTTGGCTTGGGTTTGTCTAACATGGGCGACGGACCTCGTCCGGTTTGGATCCGGTAGGGTTCAACCGGTTCGGGTATGGGTTGGTTTATTTGTATCCGGTTGTTTGATCCAGTTCAGCTTGGACTGGGCCGGGTTTACTGGGCTGTGTTTACTGGGCCGGGTTGACTTGGTTCGGGATTAGCCTGGTCGGACTGATCCAGGACAGCTTCTTTTCTCCTCTGCGACACGGTTCGTTTCAGCTTCTTCTGCTTCTCGGGACCTTAGTTTGGGGGAGACCAAGTTTGCACACCAATGTTTGTTTTGGCCTCTTTATGGGTTTGGATTCGCTCGTGGTCAATACTATTACAGGCTTTTTCTTCGGGTCCTCGTTTTGTTTTGGCTGATGAGGGGTTACCAGTGTCGGTATAGAACGCTCAGCTTGAGTTTCAGTCTCGGATCCTCAGTTTGTGGAGGTGTCAATCTTCGGCCGGTGGTGTGGTGGTGGAAGTAGGGTTGCTGTTCTTTTTCGGAAGCTCGGTGGTGGCGTCCCGCTTCTCTACAGGCTTTAGTGTCAGCTTTGTCCTGGCGCAGGTTGGCTCGTGCTCGGTATAACTACAGGCTTTCCCCTTCGGGTCCTCGCTTGTTGTTGGTCGGCGAGGGGCTACCGGTATCGGTTTCAAAACGCTCAACTCGATTCCAGCCTCAGCTCCCCGAAATTATGGACTTCCTGCTGCCTGTTTGTTGGAGTGTTTTGGTTGGAAGCTCGGTCGTGGCGTTGCGCTTCTAGGTTGGCTTTAGTGTCAGATATGTCCGGGTTCGGGTTGGTTCGGGTTCGGCATAATTACAGGCCTTCCCCTTAGGATCCTTGCTTGGTGTTGGCCAGCGAGCGGCTACCGTTCTCGGTTTCGGAACGCTCAGCTCGATTCCAGCCTCGGATCCCTGGAAGTGATGTCTTGCTGCTTTCTTCTTTGAAGTTTGTGCTCGTTCTCGGTAGAAATACCGGTCCTCCCCTTTGGTCCTTTTCTCGGTGTAGGCCGAAATTGGGTTTAGAGGACTGAGTTCGAGCTCGATTGTCCACAATCGGGCTGACCTTAGATGTTGTCGGCGACCTGAATTCTCTTTGCCTGCTGCAGCTTGTGTCGTTCTTAGCTGTTTAAGGTTGCGTTTATCAGATAGTAGTTCCGCTCTGGTTGTAGGACGCGCTTCTTCCTCTTTCATGGTGTGGATCGTAGTGGAGCTGTACTGTTTGCATCTGGTGGTTCGTTAGGTTGCTCTTGTGCTTAATGGTTGGTAAATCTAGGTTAAAGACCTTTTCTTGTAAGCGCTTCATGGTTGTAATATCTGGTTTTCAGACCTTATTCAGTTTCGCTCCCTTGTGGGGATGCCGAGGTTCCTTGTACAGGAACACTCGCACTTCTTGGTTAGTCTCGGTTAGTTTCTTCAGGTGTGGTCTTTTTCTTGTGTTTGTTTTCCAGTATCCCTTATAAGTTGACTATGAGCATTGGGGACTGTTTTGATGGTCTGTAGCTGGATCAAGTGTAACTTCTCTTTCGCTTCAAGAGAGGTTTTAATTCAATTTGCTTTGCCGATAAAAAAACAAATTACAATAATAATTAAAGAAAAAAATCACTAACATCATCAAAAAAAAAACTTATGTGACATTATGTTTGAACATGTAATACAAAACTCTTGAACATGTAATAATGTGAAACTTATGTGACATTATTCTTAAGCATGTAATACAAAACTATAGAACTTGGGATATGTGAGTTGTTAACTTATATTGGATTATTCTAACACTCGTTCTTGTACATTCAAGAACCGGTTTCATAAAATTCTGGAATATAAAATGTGTAACTACTATTCTCATATTATGACACAGTTTTTAAAACATAATCTATTCAGTAACTATGACTCCCTAAATACTGTCCAAAGCATAACAAGATAACACCACCAAAATATAATCTATCTGTTTTCTAAATAGAGAATATCTATAAAAGAAAAATACTAAAATAAATGAAAAAATAATTTGCATCCTCCACCACATCTATTGATCTATATTGAGCTTGAAAACTCTAGGCTCATTGTGATTTTTATGAAGAAATTCACAATCAGCGTTCCAATTGAATTACAATCGTACGTCAACATCTTATATGCAATTGGATCCTCAATCTGTTCATCTGCTCTTTATATTGACCCAATTAAACAAAAGATAGTTGAAAATGCATAAGAACGTCATGTATACGAAACATGGTAATAATATTTACATATGAACTTATGACATCCTCCGTTAATTTATTTTTCCATTTTCTTCTGAACCTCTTTACCGTCAGCTCTTACTCATAGTTGGAAAAACGAGGTAAGATAATGATCCACCTAATAGTTATTTAACTATGGACATATAGGATACACCGTAGCTAGGGACTATGGATTATGGTATTAGAGCCCTCGCCTGTAGGGGGTGAGAGAAGGAGAGTGGGGAAATACCCTAAGTAGGCGTTGAAGACCATCCAAGTTGTTGGCCTCAACCCGGGAACCCTGTCCAGGCCACTTCGGTTGGGAGCAGGGTGGGCCCTCATTCACCCCGACCAACCAAAGGTGACCCCGACGGGTGGAAATCTCAGCTCAACTCATCAAGGTCGTGATAGCAACCACTTCGGAGCCTGCGAAAAACACGCCTCTTTTGCCAAGCGAGAGACAACATTTTCAAGATAGATTCAAAACGTTAGCGTCTGAGGCACCCACCTGACTCTTGGTATCCCAAGACAGGCTCCAAACTGCAAATCATCACTAGGACAAATCAAGACTTGGCGAGTGATACGCTTAGGAGTCAAAAAAATAAAAAATTACGAACAAATGGTCTTGATTCATAAGGCCAATATTCAGCAACAAATAAAAACCTAGAAGCTCTCTCGCTTCTCTCTTTTATGCCTACTAGCGTTTACCATCACTGTTCACCAACCAGGATTTACCTCTTTCTTCCACCATCTTCATGGCTCTATGCTAAGCACTCACACCATTAATTATGCATTTGTGTCCCACCTCGGAGTTCATTAGACGGTGTCGCTCCCGAAAATTTATTAAAAGGGGGCTTAGGGTTCCTTATCAGACATTGTCTCCAACTTCTCTATAGCTCTGATGACCGAGGATGGTCCAGGTCCCCCACCATGTCCCTCCCATGAGATCATACGTATGAAGCTAGCACCTCACAAAGTGAAAGTACGTACTCTCGCAACCGTACATGCTCCGTTGGCCTTGTCGCCGCCGTAAAAATAAGGTACAACATTTGTGGCTATGCCAATCACCGTTCTCCGTAGGGTTATGCCAATCACTGCCCCGTCTGTTGAGGATGCCATATTTGACCATGAGGTTGCCTTATTGAGGTCTATGCAAGGTTGTCATCCCTTATTCCAGTTTATCCTACGATGTGCCGCAAGAGACCATGGAAAACGACCATCCGGAGACCCTCTCGCATACATTCATCTCACCTAAACTGGCATTTCTTCTGGGGAGGCAGGGCCCGATGTTGACCCTAACAAGTCACGGCTACGCTCTCTCGCGACCTCCTACCTTTTCAGGGCAAGAAGTATTCTCAACTAAGTTGTGGCAAGCTTCTGATGTCCAAGCCTCCGCCGATGATAACCAAAAATGTTTCGGGGATCAAACGTAACACTTAGCGTTCTGCCTAAGAAATCCGCATACAAGGTGGGTCTTGTTTCCTTATAGCTTACACGTTCATTGAGGAAGATCAACAAGGATATGACTTTATATGCGTGGCTGGTTGTGACAACCTAAGTCTTATCTACGATTTTTTCGATAAGAGAAATTATTTTATTTAGATTTGTACTCTTGCCAAAGACCAATTACATTACTATTTGGACAAATATAATTTGATGACAACTATTGTTGTTACCATAAAATTCAGCCAATTCAAAGTTCAAATCAAGAAGTCTGCTCACGCTCATTTAAACCTGATGAATTTGTACAAATAAAACTGTTGTTTAACTTAAAAATCAAACTATATCAATAAATTTTCAGTTAAATCTACAAAGCTGATTTGAACAATAACTGCACACTCACCTTACTTTCAAACAAGCATTTATTAGCTTCATTTAATTGAACCAGTTTCGTTCGTAGTCGCGCATACTAAAAACGTAAAATATTAGTAATTTATTTATCTACCTAAAGGATAAAGAGACAAAATAGCCATAATGTAACCTATATAATAAACTCGGTTCGTGTACGAGAAATTCAACCATTGATTATTATTCATTTAAAACTTTCTCTCTCTTGAGACTCTCTCTCCCCGTCCTAGCCGTTCTAACTATGGTGCTTGCTTCTGTTTCATCGCCGACAGGTCCTCTGTCATGGTCTCGCCTGTCGCTACTGTCGTGTCCCTACCGGTGATGCCCACTTGTGCCGTATTGTCCCTCGCAGACCGTTCATAGTGCTGGGGATAAGAGTCGCTGAAGAAGAAAAGTCAAACCATCGCTTTTGGCTTTGTCTTCCTCGACGCGTGTGCTGCCGGTACCGCCACTCCCTATTCCGGGATCGTCATTGGGCGTGGTTACCTTTTCCATGGGAGCAACTGCTCAACTCCTGGCCACAAAGTCAAGACGAGGCTGGCACACGCGACGTCCTTCGGTTGCGTCCTCCTCAAGCAAGGTCCTCCTCGGTCGTCCCCCACCAAGTCCTAATCCGTCGGCCCGCCAAATTGGTCATGACCTAGCTCTGGCTCTTCCTACGGTTTCTAGGGTTCCGTCTCCCCCCCCCCCCCCCCCCCCCGTTCTGCCCCGACCTTGGCTTCTTCTCTCCAGGGCGACGTGATCTCTAGGGTTGCCTCCGGCTCATGGTCTGAACCTGCCCTAGAACCTGCAACGTGGTCTATGGTTGTGACTAAAGCCAAGCGACGGCCCGTTGTTTCGAGTCCTCCTAGGACACCGTAGCTACAACGAGACCCGGTCAAGGGGGAAGGCACCTATGTTAACGCGGAATAATGCCCGGTTTGTGCCCAATAAACTCTCTACTGATTCGGCCGCAGTGATTTCAACCCCCATCTCGGGCGAGTCGGGTGGTGGTGGGCGCGAGGTTCTATTAGTGAAGGTTGTTGAAAGTCCAGTGCCCGCTGGTACGGATGGAGATGGAACTGGAGAACTCAAGAGGTCGGCAGCTGGAGCACCTCGGGAGGAGAAGTTCGGGGCGGGGTAGTAGCCCTGCCAGGACGAATGAGAGGCGGGATGAGTATCGGGGACTGGCCCTGGGAGGGGTCTCATACAGATGGTTTGCCTCCCACCATCACCGTTGTTGAGATCTCTGAATTCCGGCACCCCCTTCCCCCTTTTCGTATTCTGTCCTTGCCTATACGGCATCCCAGCTTAGTGGTAGCTGACCTATCCAATACCGTCAATGACGGTTATAGTATGAAAAGAACTGTGACACCATTGTGTCCTTTGTCTGTTCTTTGTGGTCAGGGATTTATTCCTGATGCACTCAGATGTATTTGAATTTAAATTAATGAATTGCACCTTTCGCTCATAAAAAAATAATTTTTTCATTTTAGCAGGTCAAGTCTACTAATTTATCATTATAGTAGTATACGAAATTCATATTTTTTTGTGTAAATGAGAGATATCTAGTCTAAATATTTTTTAGTGGTTTCTTCTTATGTTTTCAATTTCATCTCCTCGTTTTCATTTTTTCTTCAATATTGAACAAATATCTACTATGAATAAGAGATGGTTCAAATGTCATTTCGTTTAAATGAGAGCACTTGCAGAGTACCCACCACTTCCTCGGATCACGAATCGCGATTTGCGAAATTGTGATTCGCGGTCGCGAGTCGCACGTTGTGACGTGCGTGATTCGCAAACCACGAACCACATTTTCGCGCGTCGTATCCTCAGACTGACTCTCGAGTCGCGCTCTCCCTTCTCTTTAAACCTTTCCCCAACCCTAGATCTGCTTTTGGGCGGTCGGCGGTGATTTTCTCGGCGATTCGTTGCCAGGAACTCACCAGTGGCTTCCCCCCCTTTTTCGTTCCTCGCTTTCTTTTGTTTCTTCCTTCTTTGTGGTCTCCGTTTTGACCTCTGAGGCCGAGATTCAATCCTCCTCTTTCCCGGTGCTTCATCGTTGTTTTCCCGGTGGTTTTCGGTCGGTGGTGTCGTTTTTGGCACAGTGGGTTGAGAGTTGGGGTTGATTTTGGGTCTTGGTGATACTTTGGGTGTTTTGTTGTTGCGGCTCCTACTTCGTCCGGTCTGGAGGGTTCTCTCCCTCACCGGGGGTGGCGTTCCCTGTTCTTGTGGGACGTTCTTCATCTTCGTGTTGATGACGAGCTCTGGCCGCTTATCCTTTTGCTACTCGTCTTCTCCGCCTCTCACTCCGTTGGGATGACCTTCCTCTCACCAGATCTGTTCTTCTTCATCTATTCCCGGGTGATTCCGGGCCTCACGGGAGCGGCGAGGGCTTTTATCCAGGTGTGGCTTTGTTGTTGAAGCTTCGGCGTTGTGGGGGTTTGGTGTCTTTTCGGTTCGTCAGTTCGGGTGTTGCAGTAGCTGCCTATCCTTTCACATACACATTGAGTCCCTCGGTATGATTCTGTAATTTTCCTTGCTTTACATTACTACTCGTCCCTGGCCTGATCTGTTAGCCTTGACCGATTGGTACTGGCCTCTCCCCTTGGGTCGTAGGTGGGTGTAGGCCCTCGACGGGATCTCGTTGAGGTTCGAGAGATATAGATTAGGCCTGGTTTACCCTTTCCCCTGTTCATCATGTTCTTCCCCTCTCTTTTTTACCAAACTTTCTCTCCTCGACCTCGAATCTGTGGACGAGGCTCAACTATTCGTGTTGGGCATAGTTGGGTACTGCCTAATGGTGATTGGAAGTCATATGGGTAGGATTTGGGGGATTTTGATCCGGCGACGCAAGGTGAGGGCAACTATCCCGGTGCCCCTTCAAGGGTATTGGGTAATAGGGGGTGTAGTTGTAGAGGAAGGTCGGAATTTTATTGGATTTGGTCGCTGGTGTGGTGTGAGGTAGGGAGTTGAGTGTCGGAGCGTCCTTGTGGGACTGGCTGGGGTTGTCTTTTGAGCTTTCGCTCGTGGTGTTCGCTCCTGCCTGTTTCATT
Source organism: Erodium maritimum (assembly GCA_963921825.1). Classification (NCBI taxonomy): domain Eukaryota; kingdom Viridiplantae; phylum Streptophyta; class Magnoliopsida; order Geraniales; family Geraniaceae; genus Erodium; species Erodium maritimum. Next base: position 118,201,448 of record OY997588.1, read on the forward strand.
GCCTTTGCTCGGGACTTATAGATCCTCTGTTACTTTAGGTTGTTTGGACCGGTGTTGGTCCCTGTTTTGGTACTTCATCTCCAGGAGGCTCTGATTGTTTATGGCTTGGTGGTGTTTCGACTTGAGGCGCAGGTTTCGTTTGTCATTTTATTGTTGTGTTCTCGGTATGGCTCCTGTTGGCCTTTGGTTGTCCCTTATTTTGGCCTGGTTTTAACTCTTCGGATTACCTCGTTGCCTTGGTTGTGCTTCATTTTCTTGTTTATTTGATCGGGTATAGGCTTTGTTAGACCCAGAGTTTGTTGTAGTTTTTTGGTGAGGTTGTTCTTCATGTTTGGAATAGCTAGGTACTAAGACCTGTTTGTTGTATTATGTTTCGGTTCACCCCTTGTTGGGTGGACCCGTTGGTTGTAAGGTTGTATGGAGAGCTTGCCCTTGACCTTCAGTTACACTTTGTAACTGTTGGTTTTTATATAAAAAAAATTGCTGATAAAAAAAACATTTTCGCGCGTCGCGATTTGGTACATGAACCGTGATTTGTAGTCGGCCAATCGACGTGTGAAACATGTCACATCGGGTGAAAAAAAATCGGAACGTTGGCAACGGTCCGAATTTAACGGTAACATTCTTTTAGAATTAAATTAAAGGGTAAATTACGTTGACATACACCGTACTATACACGTTTAACGTATAAAATACCCCAAACCTAAATCTAACCCTAAAAATGGATTGAAGGGTTAGATTTAGGTTTGGAGAGATATTTAGGGTTGGATTTAAGGTTGAAGTTGGTTTTAGGATTGTAATACTTCGTATACTTTTGAATTTCTTAAAAAATGAATAATAAATGGACAAAATGGGGGATGTTGTTACTAAGTGTTAGTTTGGGGTATGTTTTTGTTACGAAATAACTTGGGGGTATTTATCTGTTAAGCGCGTATAGTACGGGGCATGTCAACGTAATTTACCCTAAATTAAATGCATAATTAATAATATAAAAAAATTTCCCACCTATAAATACCCCTACCCCCATTCATCAAACCCCACACACTTCTTCCAATTTTTTTTTTCTCAATTCTCACTCTCAAAAACCCGATCAAAAATATCCGACAACTCGACTCAACCGTCATCCTCATTTGAGCAACAAGATTACACGTCGGACCAACCAGATGATCAGGTGAACACATCTCTAGCATACGACTCTCAAGAGATGTTGACCGCACCGGGAAACCCTCCGCCTTACAACACCGCTACCGGTGTTTGGGACCATGCCGCTTTCACCGCATACATGCAATATTATTGGCCCCAAGGTTCGTTCCATCAACATCGTCTTTAATTTCATTAATTATATTTTTTTATTACATTATGTTGTCAAATGCTTTTTATCATTTTATTTTATTTTATTATTTATGATGTAGAATGCATTCCAACAACCGTCCAATCCCGTTGTATTCCAACCAGCTACTTTCAACAGTTCGCCTTACAACCCCTCTATCAACTAGTATGGCTATCCAGAGGCCAGTCAATACCACCAACAACACGTCGATGGCAGCAGCGGCACCAGGATGTCATCGATGTCGTCCTCTGTCGGCCCGAAACAACGAAAGAAGTCGCCAGCATATAGAAGAACGAAATGACTCCCCAAGATGAACAACCTGATTATCAAAATCTAGCTACGCTCAACCAAATTCCCCATTAAGGGAAACTCCTAGGATGGAAGTTCCTTCTTGGGCACAATTTCCAAGCAGTTCTGGAAGGAAGGTAAGTTCAACCCTCTTGATTGGACCTGGAAAGCCATCAAGAGTCATTGGAACAAGCAGGCGCCTCGAGTGCGGAGGTTCATCTCTATTTTGAGAGACTCAAAGTCCGCTCCACACAACGGATGGGAAAAAGAAAGGTACAAATAGGAGACCAAAGACATTTACCGAGCCACGACGAAGGAGCACGAGTCGAAGCATTTCAACCTCGACCATTGGATCGAGTCATTGGAATACGAAGACAAGTTTTGGCCGGATGAAGGCACAACATGGATTGTACGACGACGATTGGACAAGGCCGGAAATTACAGCTCAACCCCACCCAATTCACTTCGCACCGATGATGAACATGTTACAGCTCTCGGTGATGAGTCTCAACATGGTGGGGTATCCTCCGATCCGATCGACAGACCAAGTGCCTTAAGTGCAAGAGCGCCTGATGGTCAAAAGGATGTGATTCTCTGCCAAACATTTAACCACCGTTTTGTAACTAACTGTTAACTCTATGTTATTTTTCTATTCAAAGAGTACAAAAAGGTCAAAATACCCCTCACCATGAAATGTCAAAATTACCCTTCATTCATCATCAAATTCTCAAAATCTACCATAAAAATCATATTTTTGTATATTTCCAAAAGGGTAAACTACAAATACCTACCCCAAACTTATAGCGTTTAACTGATACCTACCCTAAAGTATTTTTTGTAACTGATACCTACTCAGATGTTTAGTTATTTACTGATAGCCCAAACAGACAACTAAAATGACGAAAATGCCCTCAATGATTTTTTAAATAATTTTTTAAAAATAAAATGAAGTGATTTTTAAATAATACTGAAGTGATTTAATAAGTACATATATATACCTAACAAAAGTGATTTTTAAATAATACTGAAGTGATTTAATAAGCACATGCTTGGTTGTTTGGTTGCTTAGTGGATAGGCTAAAGAGTCTAATGGAACTAGTTGAATTGCATATGTGAATGCTCGATTGAAGGTTTTTATGATTGGTTGATTAAACTCGTATTTGACCGTTGATTGTATTTGAGTGATTGCTGGTCTTCCTTAAATGGTTGCTTGGAGCATCGAGTATGACTGGTTGTACCGAGCGGTGCAATCAGGTGATCGATGCCCGGATGGGTCGAGACTGGTAAGTGAACGGTAAGTTGTGATTGTGTGATTTGTGTGTTGTGATTATGTTATTCGTGTGCTGTGTGTTGTGGTGAAACGGTGATGTGTGAGCTATGTGTGACAGTGAATTGGTGGTTGTTGGGATTGGATTGCTTCGTGTTTCGGTTTGAGTGTGTTACTCAATTATTATCTTATTATTATTGAATTGCCTAAGTGTATGCTTTCTATGGGAGTAATACCTTGGTTCCCGAGGACATAAAATCCTTTGGAGACGTTTCTGAGAATCCCGATGATAAGCGCCCCGACGGGTTGTTTCCGGTCGCCTCAATGATATGCGTCTCCTCTGGATTTGAGGGAAAATCCGAGAGGACACATCATATGTGGATCGGAGGGTGGTGACTTCATGTGCCACGACATTGATTGAATTACCTATTGCCCGTGATTGTTAAGAATTATCTGGTTGATTTTGCTGATGAAATTATTGAGTTTAACGTCCACCTTGTTATGTATTTTCCCTACTGAGCGCAAGCTCACCCCTATGAGTTTATTGTTGTGATTACAGGCTTGATTGAGGAGTAGAGGTTCGGGAGCTTCTTGGTGTGGGTGTCTTGTAGAGACTTCGTTTTTATTTCATTTCAGTTTTTGAACAAACTATGTCGGAGGATTATTATTACACCCCCGGAGGGTTATTTATGTTTTGAATCGAGTTATGTGGATTTGAGTTTTATATTGGAGATTTTTAGGAAGTTACTGTTGAGTTATTGTCTTTTAATCGTTTTATCCTAGTCATGCCTCGAGTCCGAGCAAGAACCGGATTTGGGGCGTGACAATTTGGTATCAGAGCCTGGTTTGAATTGAAACAGGTGTTTTGTGAACTGGTTTTCAAACCTCGGACCGAAGTCAATTAGGTGGGTAGAGTTAGGGAGTCTGAGTCGTGATACTTAGTAATGCGATTTGGAGACATTGACGCAGAGAGTTGGAACGACCCGAGTCATGAGTCGCTTTAATGTTTGTCCTAATTGAAATCTTTACACTACAATGTTTGCATTACTTGATTGGTATCCTCTCCCTAGTGATCGGTGAAGCCGAGTGGTTGAGATCGGAATTGGATTAACGGGCAATGATCAACCCGCTAAGCATTCATTGTAGAGTGAGCCAACGGTTGGTGGTGTTGCCATTTTGGTGGGTTACTTCGAAAATTTTCAAGTTGTAGTTTGGTCTTGTTCAAGTGTTGACTTGTGGTTGACCGTTTTTCTGGAGCATGAGTACTCCATGTGTGCTTGGTTTGAGTGTTTGGGGTGGCCATGAGAGCCCGCGTTTGACAGCTGAGTCTTGGGTGGCGATGAGAGCCCGTGTTACTGTTGTGTCTTGGGTGGCTATGAGAGCCCGTGTACTAAGGTTGGTGTCTTTGGCTGGCCTGACCGAGTAGAGTCTCGGGGGGTTGCGAGAATTCTTTGGCTGGCTTACGAGTTAGAGTCTCGGTAAGTTGCGAGCGTGTGTTACTGTTGAGATTGGGGCACGAGAACCCCGTATGCCCGTGTGTGGTGAGATTAGGGCACGATTGAGGCACGAGAACCCCGTATGCCCGTGTGTGGTGAGATTGGGGCACGAGAACCCCGTATGCCCGTGTGTGGTGAGATTGGGGCACGAGAACCCCGTGTGCCCGTGTGTGGCGAGTCTGGGGCACGAGCACCCCGTAGTATTTGGGAGCACGAGAACTCCGTTTATTGATTGCGTTGTGTACGTTAGAATCACGAGAACTTCATTTATTGATTGCGTTGTGTACTTTAGGAGCACGAGAACTCCGTTTATTGACTGTGTGGTGTCTTTGGTCGGGCATGAGAACTCTGCGTACTTTTGTCTTGTGAACTTGTGTTGGTGAGTGTCCCGCTTAAGCGGAGGGTTAAAGGGAATTACGAATGGGTCATGCCGAATTTTCGGTAGGACTGTAATAATTGTACTATCACAGGTTGACTCAGGGGCGCCATTGTAGTCGAGCGTGATGGTTTGATGTCAAGTTATTACAATGAGGTTCGGGGACGCCTGAATCGGGTTGTAACAACATGAGATCGACATGAAAAGTTTTTGGTAAAAGTTAAGAAATGGGAATCTTTGGAAGGGAAAGAAGGGTTAAGGGTGATTGTGGAATTGAATTGTGTTAAGTGCTAAACCCCTCTTTGTGAAAGGATACCCGAGCAAGGGGTATGCCTGTTGATTTGTGCTTTGTGTGGTGTGCTTGAGTTGGAACCCTCCTGTGGGAGTTGGTGGTTGATTGCTTAAATCGCTGGTTGTTGTTGTGAGACGCATAGAGATGCGAACTTGTGTGCTATTATATATGAGTATATATATCTACTAAGTGTGAGAGGTGTAAACTTTGGGTGACTTGTGAGATGCACGTGAACGTCCTTGTACTTGATCGAACCGTTGTTTTCTGTGTGAGACGCACGAGGTGCGGGTCTCTTGTCTACATAAGTGTTACTTATGACTTTACGACTTACTTTTGATCCAAGTGGGATCCGGTGAAGACACACGAGAATGTCATGCTTGGGTTAAACCGATTTTTGAACCTATAGTTGCTAAAGGCAGTGAGCTGGCGAGATGTCACGTATTTATATCCTGGAGAGTACCAAGAGGCGTCCAGTTGTGGGGCAGAGCCAGACACCAGCTGTTGTTCTGGCAGGGGCAGTGAGCGCCCAGAATGCTGCTTCCATAGAGCACCAGAGTTTTGGGGTTAGACCGGTAGGGTCATCACCTAGAGTTCCTCCAGTCGCAGAGCCGACTCAAGCGGCCTGATTGAGGAGGTGGTACACGCAGCGTTAGATGCGCTCAGCATGAGAGTACAACACCGACACAAGAGTCTGTGCCTACTGCCGACGCAGTCACTACCGAGATGCCAGGCCAGGTGGACGGTTACACGGCCCAGGCACTCAGGAGTTTTCATAATTTGAGTACACCAGTTTAATCCGGGAATTTAGACCCCGAGGTAGTTGTATTATGGTTGGAGTGGATTACCCACAACCTTAATACGTTTAGAGTATTCGGATATTCGTTGGAGAATATGTTCCGCGACCTCCCGACTGAGGGAGGAGCACGGTATTGGTGACAACGTGTGCAGACCAGATTTGGAAATGACTTCCAACCGTTCAGCGGACTGTCCTTGGGATAGTGTTTCCTTTGATCTATTCAAGATGACCGACACCAGCAGTTTTGGATCTGCATTGGAAAGGGGTGACCGTCTATGGGTATTAGATGAGGTTCATGTCCCCGTATCGCTTCGCACCTGGGATGGTGCCGACCGAGAAGAGCCGTCGTAGGCATTTGAGAAGGTACTCAGTTCTCTTGGCACAGATTGAGTCATTTCTTCAGATCCGTGGACGATTCAGCACTAGTGGAGCAAACACTAGCGTTAGAGAGACATGTTGGGAAACCTCCAAGGCGCGGAAGACCAGGCCGAGGCCGAGAGGCTTCTTGAGGCCATCAGAGAGTCGCAATCCGTGGAGGCAGGGGACCTCAGGATTCTTCCATTCACAGACCCAGTCCAGTGAGGCACGATGGGTTGGAGAAGTAGCGTCCGTTGGACCTGCCTCGGTGGCATAGTTTGCCCCTACGCAAACAGTTGGAACGTCTAGGCCGAGAATGCCAGTTGAATGATGGATCTACGAACCGTTCCACAGGTCGACCTACGAGAGCCGACAAGAGAACCTGCCTCTACAGCATCAAATTCTTCCAATCCCATCGAGAGGAGGACCTCCGATGCGGTAGGGCCGAGCGTACATTATTATCGGGGCCGAGTGAGGACTTTTTACCGATCTTGAGATCGCGTAGAGTACTTGTTACCGATTACATTTTGGATTTCGTGTCAGCGGACACTTGAGCTGTACACTGATGTATTGGTTCGTGGTGACGTATTGATCGAGCGAGTTTGACACTGTTAAGCCCACCGGTACTTTAACCACATCGACTAGAGGTATGGTAGTACCGACTAGCATCAGTGGGAGTTGGGAAGTGGAGTAACAAACTTAGTCAGATTTAAGGTTCTTTTCTTCTCCGATAGTGCAGATCGGATCTTAAGAACCGATTGCTGAAACAGCAAGCGTTCATCGAGCGCCATCAGCGACGAATGCCGAGCAGTGAAAGGCCGCAACCTTGACCAGTAAACGGCCCGACCGGTCGCCGGAGATGACTTAGGAACGATAAGATCAGAGTAGGGAAACGAAAGCGTGGTGGGCCCATACCCACAGTAGTCGTAATCTCTAGTTCTTCTAACCCTGCTACAAGGTTTAAAGTTATAAGATTTGAACCGTCGAGACGATGTTGTTTCACATCCTTGTTAGCAAGCGAAGGTTGCACGAGTGTGTGCCGTACGTGAGGAACTAAATGAAGGTGTGTTTCTTACGTTATCCCCAGAAGGACTAAGCTTAACCATGGGGTTATGTCCTAGAAGCGAGAGCACCTCGCGTTAAATTACCAGCTACAGATAGTTGAGGGCGATTACCACAAGCTTTCAGGCCACTAACAAGATGGCGCCAAAAGAGGAATTGTATGATAGGTCGGATTTCGTGCCATGCGTGGGCACAGGAAAAGTTAAGGGCTAACCGTTATTGGTTTTAAGTTGTCAGGTAACGAATGGAGGAACCGCGCGGGTTCCTGAACTGTTCAAATTATCGAGATTTCAGTACTCGTGTTTACTCCTTAAAGGGTGACTTGAGTGGACCTGACTTTAAGTTTTGTTTGATTGGTAACTCGTGAGCGGGTGTCAACGGTATAAGGAATACCGTCGGTTGGGATAACCTTGGGCAATCAACCTTGGATCGTGGTTCGCAGTCGAGTGTATTTTTGTGCGTTTAATTTTGGTGTTTTGAAGGACGCCTACTTTTGACCAAGTGCCAGTGAGGAGTTCTATTGGTCTGTGTCGTTGTACGTCGTTCGTTCAACTAAATGTTGGTAGAGTTCATGGTGGTACTGAACCATGCACCGGTTTTGAGAACCATTGTCTCGTGTTATGATGATTCAGGTGAGATGACTTGTGAAGTGGTTGATCAGATGTTGAGAACTAATATTGATGTCAAGAGAAATATCGCGAGTTGGATAACCTTTTCGATTGATCACAGTGAGATGTGGTTGGCTTACCGCGAGTTGAGTTTGTGGTACGTGATGTGTAACTGACCCGTACCAGGTTGAGGACCGTGTTCAGGTTTAACCGTTGTGACAGATGTGCGTGATGTTGGCTGTGTGCGAGACACGTTTGTGCTTTATCGTTTACCCTGGGTGTGTGATGACCTGTTAATTGATGTGGTTGCAGTTGATGTGGGTTCGTTCGACTATGCTTTGTGAGTGTTGTGGGGTCCTGAGTTGAGGAGTATGGTTACGAGTTCCGTGGGGGTTAGTTGTGTGACGCACCCGTATGCCAGACTTAGCATGACGGGAGGTGTCGAGTAAGTTATGTTTGAGGCATGCCGCTTTTCGACTATATGACGGTACGCGGTACCCGTTGCTTGGCGGAGGTATACCTACCTTTTTCATGAGATGTAATGAAACGAGCGATTGTTCCAAACCCCGCAGTGGTTATGAGGACCTTTGTTTGGATGATTACTATTGTGTGTTGCTTGCTCGTCTGAGTGTGTTAGGTCGTGACAAGACCTGTTTGGCGTTCTAGTGTGAACTATTCGGGAGACGGTCACTAAAGAGAATTGAGGAGTTACACCTTCGGATGACTCCGTCCTTGTCCTATCATCGGAGTTTTCCGATAAGATACCCATACCGAAGGAAGATCCCGGTATGGCATGTCAGAACCGAAGTCGTTCTATCCGGTGTGATACCGGTACAGTTGAAGAGCATGATAAGAGGTATCTACATCTATGTTATTGATGACGGTCCGCCGTCTACACTAAAATTGGAGTCTGTTAGAGGTTGCCAAGATCGTTTTTGGCATTCCTCAGTATCGGAGGTGGGTACGATTTACCCTTTGAGTTACGCGTTATTGGTCTATTGGATGTGGTAAACCGGATGATTATTCCGGACCGTGCAATGATCATGAGATCCTTGGTCTTGAGGTAGTGGTTGTTACGTTTTACTTGATCGGGTAATCGTTCGTGGTCGGTCTTAGCATGACGAATATTGGATTTCTGGGTAAGTTGTCCCTGTAAAAGTTACTAAGAACGAAACTGAGTGGTTATGTTTACGTGTAAAGTTCTACTTCAACTCGTCTTGTGAGATGTTCCGGCACGATACCTATGACCGACGGGAGACTCCGGTATAGAGTATCTGGACCGATTTAGAGTCTGTTACTGCGACGTCTATACCGAGATAGGATTCCTGTATAGGATGTCTTATACCATCATCTGGTGGTCCTTAGCTTTTGAGTGTGCTTGACACGTTGGGTACATAAGTGGTTCTTGAGTTATGGTTGCATGTTGAAACTGCGAACTGTTGATAAAAAAAACTGTTTTTCACCGGCCAGTGTAGCTTTTTGAGTAACTAGCGTGATCTAGTGAAGCACGAGTGGGTAAAGGTCGCGTAATTGTGGAAACGGTTAAAGACCGAGTAGAACCGACAGAAGAGTTACTCAGATGAAAGGCGCAGGTCTCAAGAGTTTCAATTGATGGTCAGATATCTCTCAAAGTGAGCCTAAGAAGGACCTTTAGCGGTTCGACCGCGACGGAGGCAAGTTGGCCCCGCAGTTTATCGAACAATTGAGATCTTGGATCGGATTGGAGCCGTAGCTTATCGGTTAGCGTTGCCACCGCACCTCGGGAACGTGCATAACGTTTTCCACGTATCCCAACTGCGGAAGTACACTACGGATCCCTCGCAAGTAAGTCTTAGACGAACGTTCCCTAAGATAGGGACGAGAGGAGCACGCTCATACTAAATTTCGAGGACAAAATTCTTTTAAGGGGGAAAGACTGTAAAGACCGGCAAAATTAAATTAGAGTAATCTATTACAATTTGAAACGTCAAGGTATGAAATTGAAACAAATAGAATTTGAGAAGAAAAAGAAAAAATAAAAAGAGGAGGAGAAAAGAATTTGTTTGGACTGGATTGGGGGGATTGGGCCAGTTTGGCCCCAATCAGCTACGCGCGGCCCAGACCCACGCAGCACTGAAAACCCTAGCCCTTTTATACCTGAATGCGTCGTTTCAGCTGTTTTGCACGCGCGAAAAACGAGGCACTACGCCCCTCTCCTCTCGCACTCCCTCTCCCGACTTCTCGAACCAACCGATGGAACCCGTCGTCCTCTCTCTCCGGTCAGGCGAACCAGCACCGTCCCCGGCCTCTCCACTTCACCGGAGTGACGTCGAGGTTTCTTCTCCACCGTCCCCGTACCTGAAAACCCAAAGAAAACCCTCGCCGCCCTTTCCTTCCCTTCGATTCGAGCCAGCGCCGGAGCTCCTCGGTCGGCCCTGTCATCTACGAGCTCAATCCGAGTGTTCCTGCGACTGGAAGGCACGATTCGTGCACCATCACACCTCCTCCCTTCTTCCCGAGCTTGATTCGAGCTATTCCAGGCAGAACCGCCGCCGGTGAGGGCCAGTTTGTCAGATCTGGACGGAGGAGCCATCAGGCCGTGCTCCAGCCACCGCCTTGCCATGCCACCGTAATGCCGGAGCTCGGCACTCCTCACCGGCCGTATTTTCCCCTTTTCCCGAGCTTCCCTCGACGCCGTAGGAGAGGGCCGGAAACTCGTGATCTCGCCGGAGTCAGACGAAGCTGGAACGCGTACCGAGCAGATCTCGGGTCAGGTGAACCTTGGGCTGAGAAGGCCTTGGGCCTGGGGAAAGATCGGGCCAGTCAAAACAGCAGACGGGCCTTGGCCCATTGTGGACTCGGGCCTTGGGCCCAGTTGGACTTCAGGACCGGGTCTGGACCGGGTTCAGGTTCGGATCTGGGTCAATCGGACTGTAAAGGAAATCGTTTTAAAATCAGATTTCATTAACCGGTTTAACGAACTCAAGGTGAGATTTTGAACGGGTAATTCTTGGTTAAATCAGAGGACCGTTGGACTTTTATCTTTATTGATTGGACTTCTTTTTGCCAAATCTAGACGGGACTTCGCCCGAGACCAAGGGCTTGGACCTGAGCTAGAAGAACGAAGATCACGCCAAAACCCGTGTGAAGAACGGAGTTGTGGCTACCAAGCTTGACAACAGAGTATTAGAGGAAGACCTCGAGGTAGGGAAAGTCTTAACCTCTCGTTTAAATGCTTAGTATGCATGTTAGGCTAATAAAATTGGAAAGGTCCTAGAAATGCCTATAGGATGCGAATAACTAGAATAATTGTCTTTCAATTACTAATAACCGGAAGTGTCTAGTGGTGAATGATTAGGATGCCAATCACTAGTGTAACTCGCTTTCAATACTTGGGAATTGTTTGACTGGTAGAGTGGCCTTGGCAAAGCCATCAGATTAGTTGCGTGTTAGGATCACATGCTTGGTTGTTTGGTTGCTTAGTGGATAGGCTAAAGAGTCTAATGGAACTAGTTGAATTGCATATGTGAATGCTCGATTGAAGGTTTTTATGATTGGTTGATTAAACTCGTATTTGACCGTTGATTGTATTTGAGTGATTGCTGGTCTTCCTTAAATGGTTGCTTGGAGCATCGAGTATGACTGGTTGTACCGAGCGGTGCAATCAGGTGATCGATGCCCGGATGGGTCGAGACTGGTAAGTGAACGGTAAGTTGTGATTGTGTGATTTGTGTGTTGTGATTATGTTATTCGTGTGCTGTGTGTTGTGTTGAAACGGTGATGTGTGAGCTATGTGTGACAGTGAATTGGTGGTTGTTGGGATTGGATTGCTTCGTGTTTCGGTTTGAGTGTGTTACTCAATTATTATCTTATTATTATTGAATTGCCCAAGTGTATGCTTCCTATGGGAGTAATACCTTGGTTCCCGAGGACATAAAATTCTTTGGAGACGTTTCTGAGAATCCCGATGATAAGCGCCCCGAAGGGTTGTTTCCGGTCGCCTCAATGATATGCGTCTCCTCTGGATTTGAGGGAAAATCCGAGAGGACACATCATATGTGGATCGGAGGGTGGTGACTTCATGTGCCACGGCATTGATTGAATTACCTATTGCCCGTGATTGTTAAGAATTATCTGGTTGATTTTGCTGATAAAATTATTGAGTTTAACGTCCACCTTGTTATGTATTTTCCCTACTGAGCGCAAGCTCACCCCTATGAGTTTATTGTTGTGATTACAGGCTTGATTGAGGAGTAGAGGTTCAGGAGCTTCCTGGTGTGGGTGTCTTGTAGAGACTTCGTTTTTATTGCATTTCAGTTTTTGAACAAACTATGTCGGAGGATTATTATTACACCCCCGGAGGGTTATTTATGTTTTGAATCGAGTTATGTGGATTTGAGTTTTATATTGGAGATTTTCAGGAAGTTACTGTTGAGTTATTGTCTTTTAATCGTTTTATCCTAGTCATGCCTCGAGTCCGAGCAAGAACCGGATTTGGGGCGTGACAAAACATCTGAGTAGGTATCAGTTAAAAAAAAACTTTAGGGTAGATATCAGTTAAACGCTACAAGTTTGGGGTAGGTATTTGTAATTTACCCTTTCCAAAAAATAAGATTTTATTTCAAAAATTAGATTTTATTTTTAAAAAGTCATTCATTTCAAAAAAAAATATTTTAAAATTTTACTTTTCTATATATAATAATCATATCTTAATTATAAAAAAAAATATATAAATCATATTTTAACTAATAAAAAATTAAATTTTCTGTAAAAAATCATTGTATATATATAATATATTTATTATTAATAATAATATTCATTAATTCATGAATATTAAATAAAATCTGATTAATAGCTAATAGGTATAGTTTAAATATAAATATTGAAGATTAATTAATTAATAAATATTATTACTAATTCATTCATACATATATTTTAAATAATATCTGATTCGGAGGACGACGACGGTAGGACATCGTCCGAGAGGGGCACGGTTGTAGGATGGTAAAGGCTCCACTAACAACTGAATGCTTCTCTACCTCTCGAGAGCCGTCATTATCGTGTTTGTAGATCCCTCTTCTATCATCTGGGGGAGGATGACACACGCTAGTCCGTCATGGTGCCACTTGGGTCCGCTATGTCATAGCTAATCGTTGGTAGTAATTGTACCGATTGTCTCGACTGCTATCACATTATACCATTCCCATCATCCTTGTAGTATTTCGGTTAATGAACACTTTTTTGTTTATTGTTTTGTCCCACGTTGTTTAGATTTTTCAATCATGTATTTTGTATTAGATTTTGTCTATATACTTTATGATTGATCCATCATTTGTGAGTTAAAAGAAAAATTATATTGGATGAGATGGATGAAGATCAAAATAAATATATTTTGTCAATGAACCACACAATCAAGAGTCTCATAAAACTAGTTTCTCCATGAACTACATCAATCACTAACACCATGCAATCAAAATAAAGAATCAAAACCAGTTCGTCCTCGTTGCCATCTTCACCGCTATTCGGTTCCCACATGAATAGACCAAGTTGTTGTTCTTCCTGCAAATCAGACATAGGGCTTGATTTCTTGGCACCATGACAAACAAATGGCACGATTTGCAGCCGACCACAATCATGGAATCATCGGAGACATCAAGCTTCCATAGAGAATTAGAGGGTTGACTTTTCGGAGAGTCTGAGGTTTTGAGGTGCACTAGTCCTGGCTGTGTAAGCCTAAGAGTGAAGTCCAACCTCGTACCATCTTCTTCTTCTTCTCCGTAATAGCTTGCTTCTACCCTTGTCTTTCTCATCATCTCCTTTCTACTTTCTACTTACTGATGATGATGATGATGATGATTGAGATTACTGTCATATATATTATATATAGTATCAATTATTTAATGATTCGAACTTAATTAATTACCTCCCAAAAATGTTAAATACAAGGCACGCTTAATTCATGTTGGTTTGCTTCTAAAGTAGGTCAGAATTAATAAGTTAAACAAAGCAGAGAGAAAATAACGGAAGGCTTTTTAATTAGTTTGCGAATTAGGAAAAGTGTAGTCAAACATGTCTTTAATGTTAGTAATTGTAATTAAGACTCTTTTGTTTTGTCCATAACTTTTTTTTTGAAACATGAACATAGGTATTCTATTAATATTAAAATGAATCGTAAATATAAATTGGGTGCCTGATTCCGAGCTTTAGTATATGTACGAGACTCTCGTACAAATTTCGTCGTATTTTTTTGAACGAAAGGTGCAATATTATTAATCAATGGCGAATTACATTAATGTGTGTTGAGGAACAGGCTCCTCGACCACTGAGAGAAGGTCAGAATGGATGAACAATGGTTCTCTAATCCTTTTAGTACCATAACCGTCACAGACGGTATTGTGATGCCTCATGGGAAGAGACAGAATACGGAAAGGGGGAAGGGGGTACCGGAGATCCTGAGGGACCTCAACAGTAATGGTGATGGTGGGAGGCAAAACATCGTCTTGGTTGGGCCAGTCCCTGATGCTCCCCTCCCTAAAGAGATCCTTGATTCTCTGATCGATAGGAACTGATCTAGCAAAGACAAATTGAAACAAAATAAACGAGACCCTTTCGATTAGCTAGAGCCATAATCGTGAAAGGGGACGAAGCGGTTGCGGCGGTAGAGGCCAAAGAGAAGGACGTGTCGGCTGCAGCAGAGCTAGCTGCTGTAACTTCAGGGACATGTATAGGGATGGCGACGGCATCAGAGACGGGGAGCAGCAGCAGGGGTGGCAGCGACTTCAAGGACGGAAACAACAACATCGGGGATGACGACTGTAGAGACGGAACCCCCCGGGGCAGAGGAGAGACCGAAACAGATCAGGAGATGCTCCGTTGGTAGCAGGACACGGCCAACGTCGCGGTTGTTAGAGACGGCTTGAAAGAAACCCTAGCAAAAAAAAATTCGCAGGATCCAAAAGGAAAGTGCAAATGGGAGGTTGAGAAGAAGAGAGAAGAAGAAACATGGCATAAGCTATGTCAATTGCCATAGCTATAGCCATGGTGGTGTAGACGGCGGTAGAGCCCTCAAAACCCTAGTAGATAGCCCTGTACGTGGAGACAGACCCCATCCTATCGCCGTTCCTCCGGGTTCCAAATCCACCGTCTATATTGCTCCGAGATTTGTACATGATATTCACCGGAAAAAGGGAGCATCTGAAGGCCTCTTGACCTTGGGTGCCGTGGAGACAGACCTCATCCTATCGTCCCTCCTCCCGAATTCCAAGTCCATTGTCTCATGTACTCCGATAAAGTCTTGTCCAATTTGGGGGGGGGGGGGGGGAGGGGGGGGCTCGAGGATGTGTGGGTTGCGAGGGACCACCGGATATCATAGATACCGGAGAGAGAGAGGAAGAGGCCATAAATTTGTCGGAAAGAGGTGGAGAAGCAGAGGTGTGTCGGCGAGAATTGGAAGAGGAGGGGGAGAGGTTTTTTCAACCCTAAAACTCAATCTTTTCGACTCTGAATTTATGCATTTTTTAGGATTCAAATTCTTAATCTAGTGATCGTTTTGTCCAAAACTTCAAATTTCTCAACAACATTATAGACAAATTTCTCAACAACATTATGGATACGCAATAAGAAATTGTAAGAAAATTGAAAAGTATGACCCGTTAGATCAAGTTTAGAACATGATTGGGCTTTTCGTTTATTATTGGGTTGGCCCATTTTGTATATCTGCTAGACCCATTGATCGTATTCGGTAATCTCATTTTCTACTTATTTTGGATGTTTTCGCATTCGGGAGCTCCTGACCTATAATAGTTAGAGAAAAAAAACATCTTGCTACTCAATTCATAAGTCCATGACAAACTCTACCATACATATACTCAATGTAGGTCAAAAACAAAAATATATTGTATGGAATATTTATCGCACAAAAGCAAGCAAGTTACATCAATCCAAATCAGTATGGGATGGTTAAGTAGATTCAAATTATTAATATACTTAGATTATCGGATGGTTACCTAGGACTTTAATCCACAAGATCCAAACTACCAATCAACCCAAATCAACAAACTGTCAAAAAAAAAAATGGTAATGGTTATCAAGTACATCATGCATAAAGTTGCGAAAACTCTGTCTATGGTTACGAAAACCAATCCTCTTTCTCTATTTTATCTCGTCGCCATAGTCGCGCTTTTCCATCTCTCACCACTTGTAGTCATGGCCTGTCCATAGTCCAAAGAACCAGATACCACACAGGCCACAACGTCTGATACCATTACACCGACCTCAATCACGTCTTCTCCCTTATTTTATCGAATATGAACTTTCCTCCAGCCCCTATCTCCCAATCTGATCAGTCCCAGGGCCGTTCCCCCGCCCAAGACGCCGCGGGAGCACCCAAATTTATTGGGACTACACCGGGAAGCATGCATGAAGTTTCTCGACCTCTCCCCATCGAGGAACCTTAGGCGCCAGCCTGGCCGGGTCATCGTCTGCCACATGCAGATTCTGGAAGGGCTATTTCGCGACCCCGAGGGACATCGGGGGTCTCCTCCATACCCTTTCCGAACTGCTCGGCATTGGCTGTGATCGATTCCACACGGGTTCCTCCAAACCCAGTTTTTTTACGGACGGGAAAGCGTCCCTCGTTGCCGGATTAGAAGATTGAGGATCCACAAGCGGAGGCTTCACAGTCTCCTTCAAAACAATGAGGAGACCCGGAGGGGGGGGGGGGATGGGAATACAAGGGCCTATCCCCACAGACACGAGACAGTTGATACTGAGAGGTCTCGGGAAAACCACATGCACAACATATATTCTTACTGCTTTATGGGTATTACTGTTTTAGGTTAGACTTTGTTTTTCCTTTGAGTGTTTGGACATTTAATTTCATTTCTTGTTTATTTGAGATGACGATAAGGGGATGTCTTGAGGTAGTGTATACGAATCAAAGTACACTGATTCTACGGGTCCAAGAGAACTGTGTTAGCTACCCTTAAAAAAGAAAAGATATTCTGGAGCCCAAGGCTCTTTAGCCCTACTTTGTATGGTTTACATTTGTAGTAATACAATTCCCCAATTACTCGTTTCAAAAAACAAACAAATTGTCAACTTTAAAAAAACACACGCTCTGCTAGGATTTCAGCACCGCTAGCGAAAAAACTGTCCTCTTCATCGGGACGACTCTGTAACTCCCGGCCTCGGTCCGGAAACGCCTCCCCGTCGATATGACGCCCCTCTCACTTTACTCCTACCAATTTCTCCTCAATCCTGAACCAACCCTCACAGTGAACCCACCCTGGTTCTTCGCTGCTGCAAATTCCACCTCCAACCTCCCCATCGCCGCAATCTCCGCCCCTACAACTTCGACATTCAGCCCCCCTACTGGATACTCACACAAAGCCTCTCGAATCCGTCTCCCACCATGCCTCGGCTTCCAACCCCTCAATTTAACTTAGGTCAGTCGAATCTCCAAATCCAACCGGTCCACTGATTGAATTCCCCGCACCCGATCGCAGACGCCAGAACTCTCGCCTAATCTATCGGGATCATCGACCTCAACCCTAGGGATTTCCCAGCCAACGCACAGTACTCAATACCAGTGTCGCATTGATCCGGGTTTTGGAGTAATCCCCAAACAAAATCCATTCTTAGAGTGACCAGACTTACGAATATTGGCATGGAATTGTCAAGGTATGGGCTCCTCCCGATTACAGAAACAGCAACTACGCCATCTACTCAGGGATCACAGCCCCCACATTCTATTTCTCTCCGAAACAATTCTATTTGATCAGAATTGTAGGCTCCTGTCTAGATCGTTGGGCTTCAGTGATTATATTTGCGAACCAAAGACAGACACGCAACGGGGCTTGGCGTTGTTTTGGGCACCATATTGATGTGTAATTCTCATCTCATGTGTATGATGATATACACCTTACGGGTACTATGGGGAGGCCCACTAGAGTCATCATGATCGTACCTAGGATCTTTTACGGAGGCTCGACACACACTCACGCCAAAACTGGATTATCATTGGCGACTTCAATGACATTCTTAACCTGGATGAAACTCAATCTTTTCGACTCAGAATTTATGCATTTTTTAGGATTCAAATTCTTAATCTAGTGATCGTTTTGTCCAAAACTTCAAATTTCTCAACAACATTATCGACAAATTTCTCAACAACATTATAGACAAATTTCTCAACAACATTATGGATACGCAATTAGAAATTGTAAGAAAATTGAAAAGTATGACCCGTTATATCAAGTTTAGAACATGATTGGGCTTTTCGTTTATTATTGGGTTGGCCCATTTTGTATATCTGCTAGACCCATTGATCGTATTCGGTAATCTCATTTTCTACTTATTTTGGATGTTTTCGCATTCGGGAGCTCCTGACCTATAATAGTTAGAAAAAAAAACATCTTGCTACTCAATTCATAAGTCCATGACAAACTCTACCATACATATACTTTTTTTTTAGAGTAATGAGAAATTTTATTTAAATGTCGGGAATGAGGATGTTTTGAAGTAGTTCAGGGATTTGACCCCCAGACCAATTCCAGACAGGTGAGGAACAAGCCGCCCTGGCAAGCCAGTGAGCTGCTTTGTTCGCTGTCTGCTTTACAAAGACGAGTTTCACGTACTCGAGTTGAGATAAAAGGGAAATACAATCATTGATAATTGTCCCTAAAGGAGATAGAAGACTTCCTCCCTTTCTGACCATATCCACTATGATCTTGCAGTTGCTTCTCACAATTGCCCTCTGTCGAGGGTGTTGCTTAAGCCATTTCAGCGCGTCCCTGATTGCATACGCCTCCACCAGGGTCGGGTTTTGGGGGCCATGGATGGAAGTCGACCTAGCCCCCATGATTCGACCCTGGTCATCCCTACCAATCCATCCCGTCCCCATCAGGTTCGCCGCCGCGAATAGAGCTCCATCTATGTTTACTGCCCAGGATCCCTGGGGCGGGGGCTCCCATACTTCAGCCCCAGTGGTTCGGCCTTGAGCAGGCCGGGTAAGCTTTTGTTTCTTGCGTTTCATAGCCTCCAACCATCCAGCTTGTAAGTGGAAAGCGGTTTGGAAAACCGCTGCCGCCGTCTGGGTCTTCTGTTCCCACACCACCTTGTTTCTAGCCTTCCACACCTCCCACAGGATGCAGCCAATCAGGCCTCCGCAGGCCGGAGGGTTACTACTCAGCGTCTTCTGCACCCAATCCGAGATTGATTGGGCATCATGTGGGATATTCAGTCCCGACTTAGCCCAACATTCTGCCGCCATAGGACACTCCACCAGTAGATGAAGTTACGACTCCTCAGTCCTTGTACAAACCGGACAGACTGCCGCCATATCTATATGTCTGCGCCTGAGATTCACCGCCACTTGCAGACACCCTGAACACGTCCTCCACAGAAACATGCGGATTTTTGGCAAGACGTCTAGCTTCCAGATCCTCGTCCATATGTCTGTCTGGGGTTGAAAGGTTGCCTGAACTTGTTGGCACAGGCCATAGGCCGCTTTCACCGTATATTGTCCCAGATAGTCCCCCACCCAGTACCAGGAGTCAGATACGGCAAACTTGCTGAGTGGAACCGCCAGTATTGCTTGTTGAACATCCTCTTCAAACAACTGCCGGATTTTCTCGACGTCCCATCTCCTTTCATTTGGTAGCATAATATCCGCCACCGGGCGACAAGCTAGATCCATCCTTGTCGTCTGCACACGAGGTTCCACCCCTACCAACCACGGGTGGACACCAATAAGTGTAGATGTCCCTGGTCCAATAGATCTCCTCGCCCCTTCCTTAACCATATCTTGAGCCGAGAGCAGGCTTTGCCATACGAAGCTTTGATTCGGTTTCTGAACCGCCTCCAATACCAACGTCTCCGGGTAGTACCGTGCTTTCAACACCCGAGCAACTAGACTAGTGTCATCTTGGAGTAGTCTCCACAATTGCTTACCCAACAGGGCTGTATTGAAGTCGAACATGTTCTTAAACCCCAGACCCCCCTCCTCCTTTGGTCGGGACATAGTCGTCCACGATTTCCAAATAACCCCTTTACCTCCTTCCCCACTCGACTTCCACCAGAATCGGGCCAAGGCCACGTTCATCTTCTCTAGTAACCCTTTCGGCAACCGCATAACACTCATCGTGTAAGTGGGAATCGCCTGAAGCACTGACTTGACGAGGACCTCCTTACCTGCCCCATTTAGGAGCTTACCATCCCATCTCTGAATTCGCCGCAGTACCCGCGTGAGGATGTATGTCAACCCCTGCTTCCTGCTACGTCCCATCATATTTGGGATGCCCAGATAAGGGGAAGGGTTAATGAGTTCCGGGATACCCAGTATCCGTATCCCGTCCTCACGCCGGGCGGGAGATTTATTGGCACTGAAGAACGATGACGACTTCTGCTGATTTACTATCTGCCCCGACGCTTCCTCAAACGCCCGCAGGTACTCCTGCACCCGCCCCATCTCCAGCGGGGTCGCCTTGCAGTACACATAACAGTCATCTGCAAAAAACAAATGGGACAGCGGCGGAGCCCTAGGGGTTATCCTGACACCATGGATCTCCCCCTCCCCTTCCGCTCCTTGCAAAAGCATCGAAAAACCTTCCATGTAGAATAAGAATAAATACGGGGATAAAGGGTCACCTTGCCGAATCCCCCTCTCTGGTTGCACAAACCCCGCTTGCTGGCCTCCCGCCACTATATCATACGTGACCGAGTACGTACAGCGACGTACTAGACTGATCCACTCCTCATTGAGCCCGAAGCCTCTCATCATGTCCCACATAAAACCCCACTCTACACGATCTTAAGCCTTACTCATGTCAAGTTTTAGGGCCACCCACCCTTCCTTGCCCATTTTCTTATTCTTCAAATAGTGCAGAGTCTCATACGATAAGATGATGTTGTCCTGTATTGACCGACCCGGGACAAACGCACCTTGCGTCGTCGAGATTAGTCCATCCAGCAGACCCTTCAGCCGATTAGCCGCCACCTTCGACACGATCTTAAAAATCACATTACAGAGAGCGATAGGCCTCAGGTCCTTCAGGGACACCGAGCACTCCACCTTCGGTATCAGAACTAGGGTCGTCCTATTCAAGCCCGGTGCTATGTCCTCCCCCGCAAAGACCCGCCGAGCCCAACGAGTGACATCCCCGCCCACCGTATCCCAATATTTCTGGTAGAAGAACGGGTTCAAACCATCTGGACCGGGCGACTTGTGCGGGCCCATCGAGAACGTGGCTTCTCGTACTTCCTCCGACGTCACGTCCCTCATCAGGGCCCGATTCTGAGCCTCGGTCACTTGTTGTGGGAACCTAGGGCCATTAATTCCATCGCCCCGTGTTTTCCTGGACAGGGCCTTGTAGAAGTCCAGAATATGCTCCCCCAATCCCGTATCCCATGACAGCACATTCCCATCCCCGTCTTTCAGTTCCGTCACTCGATTTAAGTTCTTCCGTTGAGACGCCGACGCCTGAAAGAATTTAGTATTCTGATCACTTTCCGTAAGCCAATGTTGCTTAGCTCTCTGCCTCCAGAACTCTACCTTCCTTTCCAGGGCTGCCACATAGAGCTTTTGCAGCGCTCTCCTTCGGCGAATACTGGGTCTATCCATTCGCCCATTTAACCACAGGATATCCTTTTTGTACCGAGATATTTTCTTGGCTAGCGCTTTGTAAACCTCCTTCCCCCAGACTTCCAAGGCTTCGCCAGTCTCCTTAGTTTTTGTGCCTATTTTACTCGGTTATTTTCCACCAGTCAACCAATCGAATTAGACTTTCTGATTTCCCTACTAGCATGTATCACTCAGGCCGACAATACACTACGCCAAGCACCGAGCACCGCCGAAGAGATTCGTACGCCGTCTTTCAAATGGGTCAGATCCGAAACTCAGGGCGCTTTTATACCCGGTCAATGCATTCAAGACAATGTGATAATATCCTTTGAGGTCATCCATTTTCTGAAATGGAAAAGGCAGGGGACGGGGGGATTCATGGCTCTAAAGCTGGACATGAGTAAAGTCTATGATAGGGTCGAATGGAGCTACTTGCATGCAATCACGGGTAAACTAAGATTCTCTGATGACTGGATTGAACTAATTTCCTCTTGTATGAAAACCCTGACATACTCTATTACGTTAAAGGGGCGAGAAAAACCGAAACTTACCCCAAGCAGGGGAATTCGTCAAGGTGATCCACTATCTCCTTACTTATTCCTCCTCTGCATGGAAGGATTGTCTCATCTGCTACTTAAATATCAAGAGGCTGGACTCATTCATGAGGTCAAGGTTGCCCGGGGTGCACCTGAAACTTCTCACGTGTTCTTTGCTAATGATTGCTACATTTTCGGCAGAGCAACCCCCGATGAAGCCCATCGGGTTCATGCTATTTTGACTATATTTGGAAATCTTTCGGGTCAGGTTCTCAATCTTAATAATTCACCAAATATGTTCATCACAAATACCTCGACGGATGAGCGCCGAGCCTGTTGTGATATACTCTCCATAGCCGAAACAGACACAACTTCGATGTACCTGGGAGTCCCAAACATGATTGATAAGAATCGTAATGATGCTATTGTTGGACAACTCACTTTCCGACATCCATATCATATTGTTTCGATCATCAATTTCGGCAAAACATGTATCCGTTACATTCACATCATTGCGGACTTGAACGTAAGATGTATGTTTACGGAAATACGTTGAATATTGAATGAGATAATCGCATGCAAAGTTGAAGAAAAACATGGATTAATGACATGCATTAAATGGCATTTAATGCAAACCCACATAGCCCACATTACACTCTTCCATACACTTTATAAAGTTTGACAATTGGAATAAGGTTGTGGCCTTGGGTCACCACTAATGTGTAATGGAGAGAGCCCACACGCGCGCCGCCGCCGCCGTCCGTCCGGGCCTGGGCCTGGGTCTTGGGTCTTGGGTCTTGGCTTTGAGCTTTGAGATTTGAGCCCTATCTTTTTGCATGCAAGACTCAGCAATTAATCTTCCCACCTTTA
The DNA here is from genome assembly GCA_963921825.1 of Erodium maritimum. Lineage (NCBI taxonomy): Eukaryota > Viridiplantae > Streptophyta > Magnoliopsida > Geraniales > Geraniaceae > Erodium > Erodium maritimum. The sequence goes on from OY997588.1 coordinate 118,224,326, forward strand.
TGTCAAGATTCATTATCTTGCATCTGGTCAAGTTTTGAATCAACATGACCTTTGGTGAAAGAGTCGCAATATTTCCGAAAGGGCACCTTGTCTACTATTTAAAGGGTATTGAGGGGACAGAAAAATCATTTCCTTTTTCGATTCTTCTTCTCTTCTGACATTCTACAGTTTGAGTGCAAGTCGGGTTTAGGTCGCCAGACTCCACTAGTCGAAGCACTCGCTAGTGGTTTAGGTCTGTTTTATCTTGGGAGACACTTGCCCATTCAACCTTCAGTGCCGTAGAGGGTGCAATTTTGTCTTAAGGAAACAGCCTTCTGCTGGACTCGGAATTCCTACACAAACAACCTACCGACTTGGTTGTAAGTATAATATTGTTCTTTTATTGTTTCCGTTGTTCTTGATTTCAGTGGCCTACAAGCTTAAGACAAAAAAATTTCTCCAACACTTTTGGTTTCTGGAAAAATATCTTAATATGTTTTTTCCCTCTAAAACCAGAATTATGGCTACTGAATCGAACTTATTTTCATCATCTACCCCGCCACTGACATCTCCACCAACGGCAAGCATATCTGCTAGTTCGGTGCTTCCAATGGCTGTATCTTCTCATGGTGAGAAACCAGAGAAGTTCAACGGCATGGATTTCAAACGATGGCAGCCACAGATGCTATTTTGGCTGACCACTCTTGGCGTCAACAAGTTCCTCACCGAGAAGCCTCCAGTCATAGACGATGAGTCTGACAAAGATACATTAATGGCTTTCGATGTTTGGAAGAACTCTGACTATCTGTGCAGGAACTATATCCTCAACCGTCTAGAGAATGAGCTCTATGGTATCTACTGTGGATACAAGATTGCCAAGGATCTCTGGGCATCCTTGGAAAAGAAGTTAAAAACGGAAGATGCCGGCATGAAGAAATTCGTTGTTGGCAAATTTCTGGACTTCAAAATGATAGACTCCAAGACGGTTCTCAGTCAGATACAGGAGCTACAACTGATCATCCATACCATCCATGATAAGGGTATGTCTCTTAGCGAGTCATTTCAAGTGGCTGCAGCTATTGAGAAATTATCCCCAACATGGAGAGACTTCAAGAATTACCTGAAGCATAAGCGGAAGGAAATGTCGCTGGAAGATCTGATTGTTCGCCTGAGGATTGAAGAGGACAACCGCAAGTCAGAGAAAACCTATGGAAGCAACATGGTCGGAAAGGCCAATGTAATTGAGAAGACAAATTCTCACAAGAGGAAGCATACTGATAGTGGTCCAATCAAGAAGAAGATTGGGAAGTTCATGGGGAAGTGCAACAATTGTGGAATCAAGGGACACAAAGCTGATGTGTGTCACAAACCCAAGAACTTCAAGAAGCAAAAGAAGAACGAGGCCAATGTCACTGAGCACCTCTCAGACATGAGTCTTTGTGCTATGATTACTGAATGCAACCTGTTCGGTAACACGAAGGAATGGTACATAGACACTGGAGCAAATCGACACATTTGTGCCAACAAATCGATGTTCTCCACCTTCAAGGCTGCTACTAAGGAAGACCATATCTTCATGGGTAACTCATCCACTTCAAAGGTTGAAGGTACCGGGAAGATAGTGCTGAAAATGACTTACGGAAAGGAACTTACTTTGAACAATGTTCTCTATGTTCCGGACATCCGAAAGAATCTGGTCTCTGGCTCATTGCTGACAAAGAATGGCTTCAAAATAGTCTTTGTATCTGATAAGTTTGTTCTCTCGAAAAATGATGTACAAGTGGGAAGGGAATATGTAAATGAGGGCATGTTCAAAATGAATGTTATGCCCGTTGTACCTACTATTGTGAATAATAATAATAAAGTGGGTTCTTCTGTGTATATCACTGAGTCCTCTAATACGTGGCATGCTAGACTAGGTCACATTAACTTTGATATAATTCGTCGTTTAATTTCCTTGGATGCAATTCCTAAATTTAGGATTAATCCAAAAGAAAAATGTCAAGTTTGTGTTGAAGCAAAAATGACAAGATCATCCTTTCACTCGATTGAAAGGAACACCGAACCTCTTGACTTAGTACATACATATATTTGTGATCTGAAATTGTGTCAAACAAGAGGTGGAAAAAGGTACTTCATTACCTTTATTGATGATTGTACACGGTATTGTCACGTGTACCTGTTGAGGAGTAAAGATGAAGCTTTTGAAACCTTCAAACTCTACAAAGCTGAAGTTGAAAATCAACTAAGCAAGAAAATAAAAGCTTTAAGAAGCGAACAAGGAGGAGAATATGAACATCCCTTTGAAATTTTTTGTGCTCAAAACGGTATTATACACCAAACTACAGCACCATATTCACCTCAATCCAACGGAATTGCAGAACGCAAAAACCGAACACTCAAGGAAATGATGAATGCTCTCTTACTAAGTTCTGGTTTACCAGATAACCTATGGGGAGAAGCCATACTCTCGGCAAACTACATTCTCAACAAGATGCCTCGTAAGAAATTCCTCAAGTCTCCATACGAGTTATGGAAAGGAAAACCTCCATCCTACAAATACTTGAAAGTGTGGGGGTGCTTGGCCAAGGTGGAAGTACGAAAGCCTAAAAAGGTCAAAATAGGACCAAAAACTATTGACTGCATATTCATTGGGTATGCATATAATAGTAGTGCATATAGATTTATGGTATATAAATCGGATATTCCGGATATCCATGTAGATACCATAATCGAATCTAGAAACCCCTACATTCTTTGAACACATCTACCCTCGGAAAGAGCCAAAGGAATCACATCCTCAAAAGAGACCACGAGACATTGAGGAACCGGAAGGTCAGTCCAGCCATGAGGAACATATCATGGAAGAACCAAGGCGTAGTAAAAGGGCAAGGAAAGCTAATTCCTTTGGACCCGACTTTGTGTCACTATTGGTGGAAGATGAGCCACAAACTTATTCACAAGCAATGTCTTCACCAGATGCTTTTTATTGGAAAGAAGCAGTAAATAGTGAAATACAATCTATTCTTCAAAACCACACATGGGAGTTAGTAGAACTTCCCCCCGGTATAAAACCATTGGGATACAAGTGGGTTTTCAAAAAGAAATTGAAAACCGATGGATCCATAGACAAACACAAAGCTAGACTTGTGGTAAAAGGATTCAGACAAAAGGAAGGGTTGGATTATTTTGATACCTATTCACCTGTGACAAGGATAACGTCCATCAGAATGCTCATCGCAATCGCGTCACTAAAAGGGCTTGAAATTCATTAAATGGATGTAAAAACAGCTTTTTTAAATGGTGAACTAGAAGAGAAAATATACATGCAACAACCCGAAGGGTTCTCATCACCTGGGAATGAGAACAAGGTGTGCAGACTAGTTAAGTCACTTTATGGACTTAAGCAAGCACCAAAACAATGGCATGCAAAATTTGATGATGTTATGTTATCAAACAGGTTCAAGTTCACTGAATGCGACAAATGTGTTTATGTTAAAAACAATGAACTTGGATATGTCATTGTATGTCTTTACGTAGACGACATGCTTATACTTGGTAGTACTTCACCCATAATAAAGTCTACTAAGGCAATGTTGTCTTCTAAATTTGATATGAAAGATTTAGGAGTTGCTGATGTTATTTTAGGAGTACAGATCTCCAAAACATCACAAGGTTATGCGTTATCTCAAACACACTATATTGAGAAAGTTCTTGATAAATTCAAGAAACATAACATAACGCATGCAAAAACACCAGTTGATCTAACTCAATCATGGGCTAAAAGCATAGGTGAAAGTGTATGCCAACTTGAGTATTCTCGTATATTAGGCAGTCTTATGTATATCATGAACTGTACTGGGCCAAACATAGCTTACGCAGTTAGTAAGCTAAGTAGATTTACGAGTCATCCTGGCAAACATCACTGGAAAGCCATCATTAGAGTATTGGGATACCTACAATACACTAAAAATCTAAAATTGCATTACGAAAATTATCCATCTGTCATAGAAGGATATTGTGATGCCAATTGGATATCTGACTCCAATGAATCCAAATCTACTAGTGGATATGTCTTCCTAATGGGAGGTGGAGCAATATCATGGAAATCTTCCAAACATACTTGTATAGCAAGATCAACCATGGAGTCTGAATTCATTGCTTTAGACAAGGCTGGAGAAGAAGCAGAATGGCTTCTAAACTTTTTGGAAGATATACCTGGATGGGATAAGCCAGTGCCTCCATTAAGCATACATTGTGATAGTCAATCTGCTATTGGAAGAGCACAAAGTCTCATGTACAATGGTAAGTCTCGACACATGCGTCGTCGACATAACACCATAAGAAAACTACTCTCTAATGAGATTATCACACTAGACTATGTTAAGTCAAAAGATAATATCTCGGATCCATTAACAAAAGGTTTACCTAGAGAGAAAGTTGAAACCTTATCGATGGGAATGGGATTAAGGCCGTAACTCAAACAAAAGATTGCCTTCCGCGGATACCTAACCTAGTTGACTGGAGATCCCAAGATCTAGGTTCAAAAGGGAACACGAAGCGTTGGCAAACTTCGAGGCACTAGAAGTACTCGACTCCTCCTCATTCCTCTGATAAGTTAGTGCACCATCCGCCGCGTCAGGATAAGTTGAAATACTTTTAATGATGTCTATATTGTGTATGCTTAGTACACAATGGGGTATTTGCGGGATACTCTTGATAGAATCACCTAAGTGAATGCGAAGTGGGGCCGCTTCAATAGATATCAATCAGGCCGGATATCTATACGCATTCATGAGCCAAGCAGGTGTTCATGGCCAAAACGAACACATACAGAGATCTAACACCGATTTAGAAGGTTATTGTGTGCTGTCTATTGTCTAGGCTTACACTCATAGCTTACAGTTCAAAGACAATCAAGTCTACTGATTTGCTAGTAAGTCCGATAGGCTGTCACTAGGAAAGTTCAAGGCCTCGAGCTACTTCACCCAATGCAGTAACTTTCTTTCATTGTACTCAAACCAGTGAACTATGTATCAGCGCAAAAGCTTTAGGAAGAAAACCGCTAATATCCATTCAATGTAGGGGATTGTTGGACAACTCACTTTCCGACATCCATATCATATTGTTCCGATCATCAATTTCGGAAAAACATGTATCCGTTACGTTCACATCATTGCGAACTTGAACATAAGATGTATGTTTACGGAAATACGTTGAATATTGAATGAGATAATCGCATTCAAAGTTGAAGAAAAACATGGATTAATGACATGCATTAAATGGAATTTAATGCCAACCCACATAGCCCACATTACACTCTTCCGTACACTTTATAAAGTTTGACAATTGGAATAAGGTCGGGGCCTTGGGTCATTACTAATGTGTAATGGAGAGAGCCCACACGTGCGCCGCCGCCGCCGTCCGTCCGGTCCGGTCTGGTCCGGGCCTGGGCCTGGGCTTGGGCTTGGGCTTAGGCTTGGGCTTGGGCCTTGGGCCTTGGGCCTTGGGCCTTGGGCTTTGAGCTTTGAGCTTTGAGCTTCACGAAAATCCTATCTTTTTGCATGCAAGACTCAGCAATTAATCTTCCCACCTTTATGTCAAGATTCATTATCTTGCATCTGGTCAAGTTTTGAATCAACATGACCTTTGGTGAAAGAGTCTGATCAAGTGTTTTAAACAGACATGCCCTTTGGTCAAAGAGTCGCAATCTTTCCGAAAGGGCACCTTGTCTACTATTTAAAGGGTGTTGAGGGGACAGAAAAATCACTTCCTTTTTCGATTCTTCTTCTCTTCTGACATTCTACAGTTTGAGTGCAAGTCGGGTTTAAGTCGCCAGACTCCACTAGTCGAAGCACTCGCTAGTGGTTTAGGTCCGTTTTATCTTGGGAGACACTTGCCCATTCAACCTTTAGTGCCGTAGAGGGGGCAATTTTGTCTTAAGGAAACAGCCTTCTGCTGGACTCGGACTTCCTACACAAACAACCAACCGACTTGGTTGTAAGTATAATATTGTTCTTTTATTGTTTCCGTTGTTCTTGATTTCAGTTGCCTACAGCTATGGCATATCTTAGTGACAAATTGTTAGCTCAGATTGGGTCATGGGAAGGGAAACTACTATCCCCAACTGGTAGGGAGGTTATCGTTCGATCAGTTTTTACCTCACTTTCGGTCTATATTATGTCAGTATTCAGAGTCCCTCAGAGGATAGTAACTTGAGTCCACGTGGCCCTGGCACATTTTTGGTGGGGAGGAAATTCAGCTCGCTCTATTGTCTACCAGGACTGAGATAAACTTTGTAAACGAAAAGACAGTGGGGGTATGGCCTTCCGACACTTACATGATGTTAACACTGCCCTATTAGGCAAACATGCATGAGGCCTAATTCATCGAACACATTCTTTGGTTTCTCGTGTCCTCAAGGCTAGGTATTTCCCTACAACCGATTTCTTACACGCGTAGCTAGGCGGTAATCCAATTTTCATTTGGTCTAGTATCCACTCGACCCAGGATCTATTGAGGAATGGCCTGCGCATTTCCATTGGGGATGGGCGTGACACGTTTATCCAGGGCACCCCGTGGCTAGTTGGGCCAACATCTACCATTGAATCCACAGGTGCTACCCTCATTGGGGCCCCCATTGCGGGACTAATAATAGCAGCTACACGACGCTGGGATGTGGATCTCCTCTACCAACTGTTTGATGAACCAGATAGGACCAATATCTTATAGGTGTCACTATCGGAGAATCGGGTCAAGGATGAATGGTAATGGGATATGGTCGGAAAGGGTATCAACACAATGAAGGCCGTATACAATATATTAGCAAGAGATCGTCATCAGCATCGTTAGAATACTGCAACAGTGACTTGGGTTGCGATCTTGGGGATTCCTGTACCGCCGAGACTCCGCGTTTTCTTGTGGAGATTCCTTACTTACACTCTCCAAGTAGCAACCAACTTAGCCCGCCGGTTTGTCCCCATATCTAGTACTTTCCCCATCTATGAAGGGGGGGGGGGGGGGGGGGGGGGTTGAAACGGTTGCACATCTCCTTCTCATATATGATTATGCAAAAACATGCTGGAGGCAGCTAGGGGGTGTTCCCCCTCCTTTACCCCATCAGACATTCGAAGAATGGTGGGAAGGTATCTCGACATGTCCTACTAAAGCTAGAGATGCAGATATCTTGACCGTTCTATGGGATATTTGGATAGCTAGGAATTCTCTAACTTGGAATGGGACAACCCCAACGGCTCTGGTGGTTATCTCATATGCGCAAGCCCATCTCCTAGCATAGAAGGAAGCCAACGCCACAACAAGTGTCCCCACTCAAACTCAGCCTAATCAGCCATCCAAGTTTTTCCCTCCCCTAGTTGGAACTTGGGTGATCAATGTGGACGGTGCAACTTTTCAGGGCACAGACCAATCGACATGGGGCCTGATAACCCGTTCGGGAGATGGGTGGGTAGGACACAGAAAATGGGATCATCCCGGGATGCGGACCAGCAATATTAATAGAGGCATATGCTATTGCTACAACACTACGTAATACCACTTCTCTGGGAACGACGCTTATAGTCATCCGCTCTGATGCTCAGATTTCGATAAACATGATGTAAAAATGGGACCCTCTAGCTTCCACAGCTGGTACCGTTATAAGGGACATCCGCCTCATGTTGGCTCGAAACGAGAGGATTTCTCTCCAATTTGTAAAAAGAACCACGAATAAGGCAGCTCACTGATGGTATTGGTTGATGTCAAAAAGAAATGGGGACAGTAGTCAACTTATCTTGAGATTATATCCATCATTGGAAAAAAACTCTCATGAAATAGGCTCGACTATGAGACCCCTTTCTCTCTCAGTTTTTGGTTCTACCTTGTTAGCCCTTTATGCAGAGTACTGTGGTATTGTTGCTGGTACAAAGGAATCGAAGGCCGGGACAACTTTGAAGAAAGGGAATACATCATCGGATAAGAAGGGATGAACCCATGTTTCTGGTAAATCTCAAAAACGCTCGGAAGCTGATGAAGCTGAACCGGTCGGGAACGTCGTGGAGCCTACAGAAGTGATCGGAATCCATGTTTCCTGGGAGAAGTCGAGTTCGAAGGGCTCCCTTTCTCAGCAGGAGGAGTCAGGAGCTACGAGGGATATTCCGGTGTCTCGAGCACGTCGGAGTCTGGCGACATCAATGGAGGTAATCCCAAATGAGGTGTATATACGTAACCTACCTTATGAATCTTCTAAGGAATGGATTCGTCACACCTTTGGAGCCTTAGGCGACATCTCTGGATGCTCTGCTCCGAAACGCACGAACAGTGGAGGAAAACGATTCGTTTTTGTAGCTTTTACGTCTACAGAGGCTGCTGCAAAAGCTGTGGAAACGTTCAACGGATTCAAAATCAATGGTTACGTGTTGTTCCTAGCCTTGGCTCGGCGGCCAGTTACTGTTCCGGCGACGTTGGAAACAGAGGGCAGAATCAACGCTCCGATAACGCGTCAAAATCCTCCCCTTGCCAGTCCAGATCCATCCTGTGATTCGAGGGATTTAATTATGCGAGATTTGAGGGATCCAATTGTTTTGGATTCGGATGTCGTACGCGTACGCGATAACGTCGGGGAAGAAAGGAGAAACGCAAAGTGTGATGCCAATTTGGACTATTCCGAAGTTGGGCCTCAGGACACTACTCAATGTTTTGAAGCCCAACAGGTTGTAGCCCGCGTGAATGATGTGGGTTCTGGTCTCGCGCAATCGCAGCTTGAGATTTCGTTCTCGCGCGTGGTGTGTGGAGGTGTTGTCAATGGACCAGATTCAGTGGGTATTGGGCCGAATGAAGCAGGCCCAATTTTCAGTAAGCCTGATTCAGCAACTTACGAGCTAAGTGGTGGCCCAGGTCCAGGAGCCCATAAATCGGCTAGGGATACGAGCTTGTTTGACGTTTTTAAAGCATTTGTACTGATTTGGGTCCGACAGTCGATGCGGACTTGGGTTTAGACACGCAGGCCATTCAGCTTCGGGGTGAAGAACCAAGTATGGAATTCGGGTTTCAAGATAGTCTGTGGAAAGACATTCTTCTGAGTAAAAAAAGTACTCTCGTTGAGCCTCCGAAGAAACGTGGTCGTCCAAAAAAAGGACAACCCAAAAAATTAGTTTCTCCAACCGTTTTTTACCAGACAAGAGCCAGAACATCGGCTGATAAAGGGGGTCATGTGGGAAGCCTCACTATTGATATGGCTAAACAAAGTAAAGAAGGAACGTGGAGCTTTAGCAAGCGATTTGTGAAAAAGGCTGGTGTCAACTTCCCAGGTTATGTATCCCCGCAGCAGGATGAGGTTGAGGAGGACGTCGAGGATAGTGAGATTGAGGTTATCCCGGAAGTGACTCCAGGAGAATCAACTCCTATCTCGGTCTCTAATCTATTTCTCTGTTTGAATCCGGTTAGGAAGTAGGCTAGGGGCAGTTTATTTTGCTCCCTTTTCTGTTTCCGTTTTTGTTTTCCAGTTTGGCTTTATGCCTGTATCGGTTTGGGGGAAAGGTCCGTTCAAGGATCGTTTTTCTTGCTTCGTTTTACTTTCTTGTAGAACGCTTGCCTAATAAAATCTCTTCGCTTATAAAAAAAAAGTCAGCTCACTGGTTATCCAGAGAGGCCCGTTCTATGTCAGTCCTTCAATGGTCAGGAAATCTTCCTGATGCACTAACATGTATTCTCACCAGTGATATTTAATAAAATATAGCACCTTTATCACAAAAAAGGTAGGTCGAAAATTCTTCCAATGCCTGCTAATGCTATATCGTGAGATGGTTGGTCTTTTATAATAACTTTCATTTATGCTTAAACTTTTATTCAACCTATGGTCTTATTATTAACTAAAATAAAGCTCTCTCGATGCTCATTAGGGTTGGCTCTAGTTAATCTCTCTGATTAAAGAATTCGTCTCTCTAGGTATCGTTTGTTCATCACCATTATTATCGCAACAACCGTCTCATCCTACCCTACCTCCACCGTAATTTCTTGGTTTAAGAGACTCAACGTTGTAGTGGCCATAGCTCTCTCCGCAGCCCACGCTAGCTCCTCACGGCGAAGTCGCTCACATTCACTAGCATCATCCCGACCACCTACCGCTACTCCACCACTACCACCACCACCTACTCCTTCACGTGTACCGCCTTTGCTCTAGACCCCCTCTCGGACTGGTCAAGAGAAGATATCCACGATGTTCTGTCCTCCCATCACCATTCGTGATCGGGCACCGCTTGTGCCTCTACGTCCTTCTTCGCGAGCTTGTGGATCTGGAGATGTCCCAAGGGGAAGCCATCAAATCCGTCGTTCCCCTGTTCATCCTTGCCGCCTCTCAAGCCGTCATTGACGGATTGTCCTCCTTGGACTCCACCGATGTCTCCCACATGATCTTTCTCCCTGTTTCGGGTCCTCATTATCGTTTGGTTTTATTTTACTTCCTATGTTTTCTTCTTTTTGTAAGGTTTAATCGTCCACTGTGTCACGTGATCCCTCCTCAAACCACGCGCATCCATCAGCATTTCAGAGGTAACCCCTTGGAGGATCCACAAGTTTCTAGGCTATTATGGTTTGGCTCAGGTTGAGCCGGTTACAATACTCAGTTCAAGTCTAGTCAGTTTTTCTAGTTGCACGTGTCTTATTTTTTTTGTTATTACTTGTTGTTTGGTCTAGTTTAAGGTTATTTGTCCTAGCGTCTTGCTCCAAACTGTTGGATGTCCAAACACTCGTCTATGCCTCGGGTTCTTCGCCTCCACACGAGAATAGGGTCAGAGCCGCTAAGTAGTAAGTATACGCATGCACTACTCATCGTTAGTATGTTCTGGGTATGTTTATTACTGATTTGTTCAACTGCAAAGAAATGCAACTATGTTTATTACGTTCTGGAGCGCTGGTATACCAGTTTATGGGGGTTCCAAATTACGGAGGTTCCAAACTATAATCTTGATCTTCCGAGATATATCCAAAATTATGTACTCGGTACTTCGTTCCTTATTTTATCAATAAAATCGATATTATTATGCTAAAAAACTTATAGTCTTATTCACCCCTAACATTTTCACGAGTTTGGGTGGGAGAGAGTGGTTTCTCAAAATCTAATTTTGGGTTATCATTTAATCCATAGTTTCGAAAAACTGCAAATAATTTTTTTTTGGTAGTTAAGGTATTTTATACGAAAATCACGTCTAACTAAAGATACTAAACTGATATTTTCTCTAAAATGTATGGTTTGTAATTAACGGGTTCCCTATATACAGGAACACAATACGTTCTAAACTCATGCTTAAAATATAAATTGTAAACCAATATGAGCCATTAGATCAAGTATAATAGATGGGGAAAACTACAAATGACTATCCTTAAGATGGCACGTTTAACCGATGCTTACCCTAAAGTTCAAAAACTACTGATGTATACCCTGAAGTTACAACTTGTAACTAGAAACCCCTTCCGTCAGCTAAAATGACGAAAATACCCTTAAATACACTTCAATAATTATTTTTAAAATTATTTAAAAATAACTTTTGTTATATATATTTACTTATTAAATGACTTCATTTTTATTTAAAAAATCACTTCAGTTTCATTTTAAAAAAATTATTCAAAAAAATCACTAAGGGTATTTTCATCATTTTAGCTGACGGAAGGACTTTCTAGTTACAAGTTATAACTTCAGGGTATGCATCAGTAGTTTTTAAACTTCAAGGTATTCATCGGTTAAACGTGTCAACTTCAGGGTATGCATTTGTAATTTACCCTAACAGATGATTAATATTTTAAAAAAATGATTATAGACATTAAAGCCTATATATGCAGTAGTTATAATTAATTTTTATTATTAAAAATTACTCCTAAGATACTTTTTTTTACGAAAAGCGGGAGGCATCAATCTTATATATCAGTCAAAGTGACATACGTATAATCTGATAAAAGCGCACAAGCGAACGATAAAATTACAGACTCCAAACTAATTAGCTTATCATATTACCGACTCACTACCAGAACGCAAAATAGGGCACCCTAGAACGTCCAATCACGTGCACGTCAAAAGTGAAACAACGTGCACACCAAACCGTGCCATATAATGGGCACACCAAACCGTGCAACAAGTGCACACCAAACATGCAACTAGTGCACACTAAACGTGCAACTAGTGCACACAACCATGCAACTAGTGCACACCCAATCTGAACCACGTGCAGTTATTGAAAAAAAAAACATTAAGAAGAACACAAAAGGAAAACTAAACCTAACCGAATCAGAGTCGCCGCCGTCCAACCACGCGCCAAACCCAACTACCAAAAGTACTGAATCGAACCTTGGTAACAAGGAGAAACTTCATAATCATGCCAAGGAGAATGGGAAGGCCGAAACTCTAACAAGACGAGTCGCCAGAATTGACCACCGCCGACCAACAACGAACCGAGAACGTACCTTGACCCGAGGAATCCAGAAAGCCTCCGAATCCTCACTAAAGAGTAACCTGCAGGCCGAATCTGCAACGAGAAGAATCGCTAGAGCTACCCGCCACCGCCCAAACCCACCTTTCTCGACCGTAGACACAAAAATTTGAAGGCAAGAACCACGAAGCCGTCGGATCACCGAGCTCGGAGAGATCGAAAAACTATCCCCACCGGCGACGCTGATGGCCAAAGGCCATGGTGCCGCAGGCAGGAAAGGATCTAGACGAAAGGGAGTAGCAGCTAGATTACTTTGAGAGTGAAGCGATTGTGCGAAACTATGGTTTCACTGCTAGTATCTTACTCCTAAGATACTTGGTTCGTTAGATTCACATGATAAAATAGCTAGATAAATTTACGGTTTTAATTTAATATTTATTTATTTATACAATAAATTACATTTATTAATTAGATTTCATTTTTGCAATTATTTTTAAATTAGACTTCTATTTTATTTTAAATGAAGATAAAATTTACATGAAAATATAAAAGGTAGTATAGTTTAGATGTCCTCGTTTAAACTGCAATCCATCTAAAAAAGAGATAGTTGTTTTTTTGAGCGAAAGTTATGGGTTTTATTCATAGTTCAGAATCAAGAATACATTGTAGTGCGCCAGTGAGCGACCCTATTCACAGTTCTTTTGACAAACTGAAGGGAAGTCCCTTCTTGTTGAGAAATCAGCTCCTTAATATCTCAAATAATAGTTCCAATTGGCGAGACACGGGGAGCGTCATGGAGAATCATATTGATTAACACCTGCGCGTCCGATCGGATAACCACCCTTGTCTGCAACACCGATGCGTTCGTCAAGGCTGTGGTTATAGTGATGGCTTCGGCCATGATTGGGGACCACACACCTGGGAGGATACCATTGGCAAGGAGGGAGACGATCTAGCCGTATCCCGAGCTATTAAGCCCCATGCCGATTGGGAAGTGTCCTGAAAAACCGCCCCATCCACATTAATGACGGTCGTGCCGGTAGGTGGACGGGTCCATCGAGCAGGCCAGTTGACCGGGGTGCAACGAGGCTTGGGGAAGGCAGCCCTAGCTTCGCGCCATGATTTGAGATGGCTACTGCCGAGGAAAGCACCCGAAGAGCTGTCGGGGACGTTTCCTTGCATTTAAGCTCAATCCTGGCCTTCCAGATTTCCCAAAAAATATAGAGGATCTCCGCCATCTGTTCCTGGGACCGAGCTGTGGATATACCCTCTCACCATTGTACAAACTTGCCCCTAGTACCCTGTGGAAGAAACGGGCCCACCTGCGACAAGCATGTTTGTGCAAACTCCCATTCCAGGAAGAGGTGGTCCACTGTTTCTGGGCACCGACCACTGATATCACATGTAGGATCAATCGGGACGTATTTCCGATTCAGGTTAGAGGCCACCTGGAGGGTATTTGTGAGAGTACGCCATAGGAATATGAGGAGGCGCAGGGGGGTGGGGGGGTGGGGGAGGGTCCATTGAGCGGCCCAAGATACCGCATTCGTGTGTTGTATCGCCTCCTACCGTGTTGTCGCCAAGATAGAGTGTCCTATTTTGGTGGTATAATGGCAGGTTCTTTCGGCCGCCCAATACCAAGAATCTCGTGGCTGAAGAGATGACAATGGGACCTGAAGGACATGGTCTCGTTCCTCAGCCGAGAATACTTCAAGCATCTTGGCCTCATTCTACCCCTGATGTCCTTCTACCATAAGGCCGGAAACCGTAGCCCCGACCAGGGGAGGGGGTGGACATGATCATAGGGTCAGGGCCAACCAACCAGGGCGTACCAAGGACCATAGTGTCCATCCCATCCCCGGTCGTTATCCTCGGGCCCTCTTTTAGGAGTTGCTGGGCAGAAGGAATACTCGCCCAGATGAAACTCTGGTTAGCCTTGGCTCCAGCGTCCAAGAATCGTACCGTATGAAAGTACCGAGCCTTTAGGACCCTGGACATTAAAGAGTGAGGGCGATGAATTAGATTCCAGGCCTGCTTGCCCAACAGAGCAGTGGTTACATTACTCAGGTGACGGAAATGAATGCCCCCACTTCCTTAGGCATGCATAGATTATCCCTGTCTTTCCAGATAATCGGTCCTCCTGATCCCCCCCCCCCTCCCACCAAAACCTGGCTAGCGCCACGTGGATCCGAGAAATGAGCTTTTGAGGAACCATGAAGACTGACATTACATACACCGGGAGAGAGGTGAGGATCGAGCGGATCATAACCTCCCTACCCGCCGACGAGATAAGCTTATCATCCCATGAGCGGATACGTTTGATTATCCGATTACTTAAATACGCCATTGCTGTTGTCCTATTACGGCCAATCATATTGGGAACCCCCGGGTACATGGATGCTTCTGAGGTTTCCTGTATATCAAGAATCTGACAGCATTGAAGTTTCATGGCTGGACTAGTGTTGCGGCTGAACAGGACGGAGGATTTCTCTATGTTAAGGACCAGGCCAGATAGCGCTCCAAAGGTCCAGAGGATTCCTTTGATTGTCTGGGCCTCCTATGGTGTTGCACGGCAAAAAAAGTAGCAATCATCGGCGAAGAACATGTGAGTTATTTTTGGGGCATGGCGTGCCACACTAACCCCCTATAACTGATCATCCGTTTGGGCCTGCCGTAGTAGAGACGATAGACCTCCATACAGAATAGGAAAATATGTGAAGATAGGGGGTCCCTTTGACGAAGACCCCGAGTCGGGGATGAAGATGATGTATCATGTCCCCCAGACGTGATAGTATAACGAACTGATTACATGCAGTACGCCATCAGATCAATCCAATCTGCAGAGAAACCAAGCCTCTTCATAATCTGAAGTAGGTAATCCCATTCCACCGTATCATAGGTCTTGCTCATGTCAAGCTTCAGGGCCATAAAGCCCACCAATCTCTGTCTCTTCTGCCGAAGGTGGTGAATAGTTTCAAAGGCTACCACAATATTGTACTGGATGCAACTCCCCAGGATAAACGCCCTTTGTGTATCCGAAATAACCGCGTGAAAGAGGGGTCACAGCCGATTGGCGGGAACTTTGGAAAGAATTCTAAACACCACATTACAGAGCGCTATTGGGCGGAGATCAGTGACTGTCATCGGGTCAAGCTTCTTTGGGATAAGCACGATAGAGGTATTATTGATAGTCGGGTAAAAATGTCGAGCAACCAGTGCATCCTGGATAAAACGGACGACCTCATCTGCCACTAGAGGCCAGTAGTATTGGTAGAATCGTGGGTTGAGGCCACCCGGTCCTAGAGATTTGTCTGGACCCATTTGAAACACGGCTGCTCGAACCTCATCGGCCAGGCACGGAGATAAGAGCAGGTCATTGTCGGCTAGAGAAATACCCGGTTGAAGATGAATAGGGAAATCACTTAGGTCAGGCAGGGTGGAAGTGAATAGGAGACTAAAATAATCCTCAATGAGTTCACGCATACCCATTTCCCACGTAATCGAGTCCCCCGCCTCATTCCTCAGAGCCAATACCGTGTTTATCCTTCGCCGGTATGAGCACGCAGCATGGAAAAACTTCGTGTTGCGCTCGCCTTCGTCCAACCAATTATGTTTCGCCCGTTGACGCCAAAATGCCTCCTGTACCCCCAGAGTTCGTTCATACTGAATTTGGATCGCCTCCCGCCGATGTATACCCGCCTGGTCAGTCATACTATTGAGCTCTGCTATTCTCCGCTAACACCATTTTATATTATTGGTGTTTCGGCTAAAGTGTTGACGACCACACGTCGTCAAGGCATGTCCTACTTAACGGATAGCATCTCCTAAAGGTGTATTGACATCCTTTTACCAAGTATTTAGAATAACCTTTCCACATTCCGGGTCTCGAACCCATTGGGATTGAAAACGGAACTTCGGAGGACCATGATATGGAGTATGGCGAGCCAAAGACAGAAGCACCGACCAGTGCTCCGATGTAGTCACCCCAGTATTTTGGAAATCCAAATCCAGCAGAGTGGAGAAAAAAGATTCAAAAACCAGTGCTCGATCTAGGCGTGACTGCATCCGCGCATCATGCCTACGACCCCTATACCACCTGTATTGATGACCCGTCATTGGGACATCAACCATATGAAGTTCTTGGACCATCGCAGAAAAATAATCCACCAGGTTAATAGGATAGCCATCCCCCCCGTGGTCTCATCTGGATCGAGGATGCCATTGAAATCACCAATTAGTATCCAGTTTGGTTTTGTCCTAGTATGGATATTGCGAATCAGCTCCCAGGTAAGATACCTTTGATCCTTGCGCGGTTCCCCATAGATACCTGTAAGTCGAATGTCGTCATAGCCCGGTGCCAGTACCTCCACATCGATGAACCTAGCCGATGACCCTCTAACTCTCATGTCCAATCCCGTGACCCAGGAAAGGGCTAAGCCCCACTGGCTTGGCGTATCCCCAGTACTTCGAATGGTTCCCTGGATGTATGGCACACAAACGTAGTCTTGGAAAATCAGAGATCGGGACAGGAGGGCGCATCTATGATCATCCAACAAAGTTTCTGAGAGGAATAGCAGATGGGGTTGCTGCTCCCGTAGCAGAAGTTGCAGGTGTTGTTTATGGAGAGTAGAATCACAACAATTCCAGGACAAAACTCGCAGATCCGGTCTCAATCGTTGTGGGGAGGGTAGCGGACTCGGACCCTAGTTTTGTTACGGGGATTGCATCGGCGAGGAATTTACAGAAGAGGCCGGAGACGACTCCCGGCCCTGAGAGAGGATCGCTTCCAGACCTGACACAAGCGACGGGGGCAACGAGGGTAACGGCGTCGGGGTACACAAATGAGGCAGAGATGCCCGAGAAACTCATAGTTGAGCTCGATAAATCGGAGGACAGGGACATCCCCGACGCTGAGAGGGTTGAGGAGCTTAAACTGTTGGGTGTCCAGGAACCAGCACCGGCGGAGGAGGCGGCTCTGCAGACAGCACCGAGGAGGGTCGGCGTCGTCTATGGCGACGAGAGAAAAAGCGCGATTGAGAGGGAATATAATCATTCCTGTGAGACAAGGATAGAGGAGAGGCTAAATCCGGTCCCGATCGGGGGGAAGAAGCACCGGACGAAGACCGGGAGAGGGGATCATGACAGTGACACTGGGAAACCCTAGCAGACAAAGTCATGGAGAGTATTTTTTAAAAAGAGATAGTTGTTAAATTAAGGGGTAGATAGTTGTTAAATTAAGGCGTAGGTATATTTTCTTTTTATTTTTTTTATCAAAACGAGGTAATATTATAAATTAAAGGTGTTTACAAGACAGGAAAACACTGTAACAATAAAATTGAAATAACATGAAACATAAGAGTAAAAGTAAATGCGCTCTAGATATTCCGTTGTTGTCTGGAGGGGAATCTTGTGGTAGCGTCTGATGACACCGATACAACGAATCCAAACTAGAGGGGCAAGGGTCGAGCAGACCATTGTCAAAGATTTGTTGTGGTGGACTGGGTACTCCTCCGAGGTGTCAGCGTGTGTCGTCCTCCTTTGACTAATAGTGGTAGGGCTCCGAAACGCGGAATTGCTGGCCTTCGAGCTGGTAGGCAAGCACCATGTCGACTTTTGGTGGAACCGCTGCCACCTTACGTCCAGAGGGGCGATAGAGCCGACCGACCCCCCTCTGGACTTCTTCGGACTCGTTCCGCGAGGCGAGGGTGCATGGAGCCCCCCGCCTCTATAAATGATGCACCATCTGATCATTGATCTGGCCCGAGCCAACCCTAAAAGCAATTGCCTGCTCCAGTACCTACTCGGGTTGCAAGTCCCAACTCCGGTCCAAACATGATCCTGCCAAAAAACGTGACCCGTCCCGATCGTAGCCTCTGACCCGCCCCCTATCTGGATCCGCAACCGGGTTTGGGAGAGCTCCTGGTCGGATCCGGGTACCAGACCGACCCGATACCCGACCCACCCACCCGTCGGACCCGAGAGGCCAAGTAGGTATATCTTCTAGTCCTCTCCTATAACCCAAAATTTAATCTTGTTTTTGACATTTTGTTTCATTTCTTACCTATGACTTTCTATGTGTTTTCATAAATTAACATTTTTGTCCAACATCACAACACCATTATGTCAGGACTGAGTGTCGTGCACATGACTTATTTATATTAACTAAATACTAGTTTTGCTCTTATCTTTTCTGACCTTGGATTTTACTTTTTACCTATAAACTTTCACGTTTTTTTAGAAACTAATATTTTCCGTCCAACATCACGGAATAGTTACGAGTTTATATATATACATTAAGCATGAGTTCACAACTTATTTATATTAAATAAATATCGATAATATGAGGCAGGGAGGTTCATCTCATAATTCGTTATATAAACTGGTTAAGTTCGTAGTGTCCTAATTTTTAAAGTAGAATGATTCATGAATCAAGGTGTTCTATTTCAAATACTTACAATTTCTTGTAAATCAATTGTACAAGCGAATAGTCAAATTGTACGACCAATTAAATATGAATTGTGGCTAGTTCACATTACATATGAGTAAATGGAGGAGAAATGTGGTGAAAATCATGTTTTAGCATAGGAACCGCGAGAATCAATATAAGAGCACCCACAGTCGTGGGCGAGGAGCAGCTGGCGAGATGATCTCGCCGGCGAGGAGGAGGCGGGGAGCAGGCGAGGTGGAGGCGAGGAGCACGCTGGCGACTTGGGTAGCCGTTAGCGAACTCGCCAGCAGATCTCGCTGGCGAGGAAGACTTTGACCTCCTCGGGTGGCGCGCCGGCCGTTGGCGAGCCACACGCTGGCGACACGTGGCCTGGTTCGCTGGCAGCAACATTAACTTTTTTTTCACTTTCCCCCCTATAAATAAACACCCAAAAACTCATTTTACACACACTCAATTTCTCTCTTCTACTACACTTCAAAAAGTCCTATTCAAATTTCTTTCGCTATGTCTTCTTTCGATCTCAACGAGTGGGTTTTCAACTATAGGTCGGTGACGGATGAAACTTTGTCCTAAGAGTTTTTGGAGCCTTGCTTTTCCCCCAACCCGACTGTCCAATCCTCTCAACCCATTTCCGAGCCCGCCGAAGTCCGTTCGTCCGACAAAGGCCAAAGCAAAGCGTGTCTTATGGACCGACGAGGAGGACTGCAGGTTAGTTCGAGCTTGGATGCACCACTCGTACGACTCAGTGCACGGCAACCAGAAGCATAATTTGAAGTTCTAGGGGGGCATCGCTGAGGAACTGGAATCTACTCGGAGCCCGGATGATCCGGTGAGGTCGGGGAAGCACTGCAAAGACCACTGGCTGGGGATGAATCCCAAAGTGACGTTCTTCCAAGGGCTGTTTGTGAAGAACTGCAGGGACCACAGGAGCGGCCGGAACGATGCGGGAATCATGAAGTTGACCGAGGAGCAATACATAAAGGCTTGTGGTCATCCATTCACATGGAAACACTGGTGGGATCTTGTGAAAGGAGAACACAAGTGGAATTCTCATTACTTTGCTGTTGACGAGCCCGTTGTACCGACACCGGTTACGGAGTTCGATGTCGAAGATTATACCGACTCCGGCAAGCTCACTCGTGAAGGCACGCCGGGCTGTGAGGACAGTCAGCAAACGACCGGTGCTAATACGGACGGTCAACCCCAGTACAAGAGGCCTATGGGCTGCAAGGCTCAGAGGTAAGGGCTCAGCATCATCGTCTAAGGAAGCGGTTGCCGATCGTGTCGAGAGGGCCCATATAGCGGCCAAAGAAGCAAGCCAAGCCAGGACCATTGAGAAGGCTGCGCAGCTGAAGCTGATGGCATACCAGCAGTGGGTCGAAGCTGAAAAAACAGACACTTCGGGCATGGACCCCGAGCAGCTAGAGGCCCACATGACGCAGCTTAAGGTTTTGCGCAATCTGATGGCCCAGTGACTTGTTTTTTTAAGCTTACCGTACTTGTTTTTTTTTAAGTTGTAATTCAAGTTTCCTTTAATGAATGTTTTTTAAGTTTTATGTTTTAGTAATTGTTTTACTTTAATGACTTACTTTAATGACTTGTTTGAATTTGGTCAAAAAGATCTTTTTTTTTACATTATGAGTTGTCCATTATTGGGATGTGTGCCATTATTGCCACCACCACCACAAAATGACCAAAAGGCCCCCTAGTGGCCGGCGGTTTTGGCCTATAAATACCACCATTTTCATCCTTCATTCTTCACACCTCTTCTCCAATTCTCTCTCTATCTCCCATACTTTTGTTCTTCCATTTTTCCTCCCTTTCTTCGAAGCACCAATGGCCGGCGTAGGCTCATACCCGTGGACCAACGAGGAAGAGATGGTGTTGGTCCTATGTTGGCTGCAGGACGCCCGGCCGGGCCCAAATCATAGGTACTGTCCGGTAGTCTATGCCAATTTTGTCCACGATGCTCCGGCCAATTCCCCGCCGAGAACCTAGAAACAGTGTCGAGACCACTGGCAGGATCTCGCCCGGAGAATCCACCGGTATGAACTGTGCTACCGTGTAGCAGTTCATAACGCCCCGCCGGGAAGTACCGAGACTTACTTTCGCTCTCAAGCAGCCGTTGCCCACCACAGGGACCATGGCACCCATTTCACGAAGATGGGTCTGTGGGAGATCGTTCGAGACCATTACGAATTCATGTAGTACGTTCACGAGCTGTAGATCATGATCGTGTCATAAAATTAGATATCGTTTAATTATGTATTAACTTACCATCTGCGTGCTAATTATATGTATAATTATCGTTTAAGTTTGTTTTAATTATCGTATGTGTGGTATATGTATAATTGTAATAAAGTTGTGGGTTTATGTTGCAATTTTTTTTCATTTTTTTGATTGAATTTTCCTCCATCTCGCCGCCGGCTCCTCGCCAGCAACAGTACCCCACTACAGACGTCGCTGGCGGTGAGCTGGCGAGATACTTAAAATATTATATTTCATATCATCTCGCCGACGCCATCTCGCCGGCAGCTGGCGAGATGACTGTGGATGCTCTAAGTTATTCATTTTAATAATGGAGGGATGAGATGCAATTTAGTAGTTGACTTGTTGACTGCAAAAAAAGGCCGGCGAGATGACTGTGGATGCTCTAAGTTATTCATTTTAATAATGGAGGGATGAGATGCAATTTAGTAGTTGACTTGTTGACTGCAAAAAAACAGCACGTTTTAGTAAGTGGTAGGGGCTTTTTAGTATAACTATCAAATAACTTTTTTTTAACTAATTTAATTTTTCCCGCTTCGTTTGAACTCCGATTGACTTCGAACTTGCGCCATTAGTTTCGTTTTTTGAAGGGATTTCTATGAAGATCAGTCATGAGTATATTTTGAAGCACGAAAAAAAATTATTTCGGGGTTGATTTTTTTAAAAAAAAATCTGGATAATTTTTATCAACACTTTGCTCTGGATTTATCAACACTTTTACACTGGTTTTATCAACACTTTACACTGGTTTTATCACCTCATTTTCCAAAACTGATCATGATTTTATCACCTCATCGCGTGCTTTTTATGAGAACTAGTCTTATCAACACTAAACACTAGGTTATCATTCAATTACATGTGTTTTATCACCCCCATCACATGTTTTGTTTGAAGCACGAAAAAAAATATTTCGGGGCTGGTTTTTAAAGAAATTATATCTGATTAATTTTTATCAACACTTTTCTCTGGGTTTATCAACACTTTACACTGGTTTTATCAACACTTTACACTGGTTTTATCAACACTTTACACTGGTTTTATCACCTCATTTTCCAAAATTGATCATGATTTTATCACCTCATAGCGTGCTTTTTATGAACACTAGTTTTGTCAACACTAAACAATAGGTTTATCATTCAAAATACGTGTGTTTTATCACCCCCATCACATGTTTTTTTTGAAGCACGAAAAAAAATTATTTCGGGGCTGATTTTTAAAGAAAATATATCTGGGTAATTTTTATCAACACTTTGCTCTGGGTTTATCAACACTTTACCCTGGTTTTATCAACACTTTACACTGGTTTTATCACCCCATTCTCCAAAACTGGTCATGATTTTTATCTTCACATCACGTGCTTTTTATGAACACCAGTTTTATCAACACTAAACACTAGATTTATCATTGAATTACGTGTGTTTTATCACCCCATCACAAGTTTTTTTATCAACGTTAAACTCTAGTGTATCACACTTATTATCAAAATTGAACATGGTTTTTATCATCTCATTATTTGTTTCTTATCACCTCATTACAGGTTTTTTTATCAACATTTAGCACTAGTTTGGTACTCCGATATAAAACATTTATTAGTGAAGATTTATCAACGCTCAACATTATTTTTATCACCTTGATATAAACTTTTATTTTCGTGCTTCAAAATATATTCATGACTGATCTTGATTTAAAGCCCTTGAAAAAAGAAAAATAGTGGCGCAAGTTTGAAGTTAATCGGAGTTCAAACGAATCGGGAAATATTAAATTAGTGAATTGGTGAAGAAAAAAATGGACATTTGTCCACATGACACCATGCTAGTACAATTATGCCCTTGTTTGTGTGAGAATGGATGAAAGTGACGTGAATTTGGGTAGAATTGGGATGATGATGTGACATCATGGTGAATGTTGGATCTTATGTGTGTGTGGCTAGGATTGGTTCTCACGATTCCTATGTTAAGAGTGGTTCTCAATAGATTATCCATCTGAGTAAATGTATGGGGGATCAAATGGCATGAGATAAATATATATCTTTATTATTTACTGTATCTCAACTTTAAATCTAACTGTCTGTGATCTTTTAAGGATATTTTGGACATTTTCAGTTCGGTTTAAAGGAGTTGTGATATTAAGAAGAAATGGTTATATTATGAAAAAACATAGAAAATCATAAATAAGAAGAGAAACTAAAAGTTAGAGACAATTAATATTCAACTATACCCTCCCTGACGCGTCTCACCCCAACGCTATCTCCACCTCTCCCGGTGTAGGTTCGGTCTCTCTTCTCTGTTGTCATGGCGTTCCCGGCCCGGGGTTACTTCCACCCCAGGCAACGGCTCTGTCCCTCTCCCTTTGAACCCTAGATTTTGAATTCTCGGGAGTACCACGACTTTGCTCTGGTTCCTGTTTTGGGCGGCGTGTTCCCTAGGGTTGCGCTTTCACCTGGACCTCGGAGGTATCGGGTTATCTCTCCCGATCAGCTCCCGTCGACACTGAATCCAGTGGCGCATCCTTCTCCATGGCCTCTACCGCCGTCGCCGCCTCTGAAGGCGTCACTGTCGTCCTTGAAATCGCCTCCTCCCTGGCCTCCATCACCGCTTCTCCTTCGACCCCTCTCTCAATTATGGATCTGGCTAATCAAGTGAGTATTTGTTATTTTTTTTTGCCTTCGCCTTTGTATGGTCAATGAGGACATGAATCTAGTACTCTAGAGACTGGCCCTAGGAGGGGTCCCTAGGTGATGCTTTGCCTCCCACCATCACCATTATTGTTGAGGTCCCTCAGGATCTCCAGTACCCCGCTCCTCCTCACCGTCTGCTCTCTTTTTCCAAGAGGCATCACAGTATCATCGAGGTCCCGCAGCATCTCCGGTACCGTCTTCTTTCAGTACCCAAGGGGCGTCCACATACCGTTTGTGACGGTTCTGCTATTCAAAGGATCTCATTGCCCAAGGGACGTCAAAATACCGCTTGTGACGGTTATGATATTACAAGGATCAGTGGACCATTGGTCGCTAGTACTGACCTAGTGGGGGTCGGAGAGCATGTTCCCCGAGGCCTTATGGTGTAATATATTTCAAGGAATAAAAGTCACCTTTCGTTCAAAAACTAATATTTATCTATAGGGTATAGCAAGAGCTAGGAAATATAATCATCTCTTAAATTAAAATAAGATGATCCAAAAATTGGTGGATTAATCTATAGGGTTTAGTTAAATGGACATGGTTTTGGATAGGTATCGGTAGTTTTCCCTTGTGTTAAATCAAAGTGGTAGATTAAATCCAAAAATTGGGGCCGGTATAGGAGAACCGGACATCGTCCTTGTTGAGAATTGGTCCACTTTTAAGAATTAGGTTTGGTTTGATCTTCATAGTCGTGCCACAGCCATGTGCTAGTTGTGGTCCAGATGCTGCAAATGTACCATATGGGATGTTTGTCCCTTCAAACTATATATATTGATAGCATTATATAAATAAATGAGTCCCCCCATCAAGATGAGAATAAGATCTCTTTGGTAGTTGAACTTACAAAAACACAATTAATTAAGAGTTTAAAACCATGATTAAGCAGGCACATCAGATAGTGTCAACTAAGCATGCATGTGCCTGCATGGAAGCTTCTTTAATTTGCGGTCGGGAATGGAAGGTAGGAGACATTCCAGTTCATTTCCAACCATTTTCTAATCTAAGAACCTCCGAAAAAAGAGACTGTGATCTTGAGATCCCAACACAAAGGTTCTTCAAACTGTTTTAATTATTGGAGCGATAAATAAAAAAACGATTTTTAATCGTTGAATTTGCATGCGAGATATAAACAAATGTTTATTACAATATTAACATCACATAACAAAGGATCTCATGGTAGGGCTTGTGTTGCTGTCATGTTTGAATACCATACATGTTCTTTGTTAGAAGCTTCAACTATTATATAATACATATATAGTTTCCATATAATTATCAATTGTTTGTTGTTAAAAACATGTATTGATTGATAGGGATGGGACAACTTTATGAAGGAAATTTCATAGGATGCATCAAACTCTACAATCCTTTGATTCTGAATTACTTGCTGCTACCTTGTTAAACATGAATTCTATTTAAATTTATAAACACTAATGTTTATTCTAACATATGAGACTTTTTGTTATTAGAGAACCAACTCAATTAAAAGCTTATACTGATTGTTGAAGGCTCGAATTAAATAATCTATAAAATTAAGATTGAGTCGTTCTGTTAGGGTTTTGGTGCCGCCTCATCCTGCCTCACCCCGACCCAGCCTCAAACCCTCCTGGCGTAGTTTTGGTCTCTCTCCTCTTCTGTCATGGCGTTTTCCCCATTCCTCTGCCTCTTGTGATGTTGCTAGGCCTGGATTAGAGGGTTTCCCTCTTTGCGAAGCGACCTCCCCCGGTCTTCTAGCGTTGACAATTCATCGGTCCCCAATGGGGGGTCCTCCCACACGGATCTTTCCCTAGCATGTTCCTCGTCGCCCTCGCCCCAATCGGTAGAGCCATCGATGTTCCTACCTCCTTAGCCTCCACCGATGCATACAAAAAGCGTACAGATTCGATGTACCCCGTTTTCTGTACCTACTACAGATTAATTTGGAACTGGATCAAACTGTATCGGATCATCTCTCCTAAGCAACCCTCGCCATCTTTGATGTCACGCCCCAAATCCGGTTTTGACCGGACTCGAGGCGTGAACTTAAAGTAATAAATAATAAAAGACAATTTTGAAAGAAATAAGTTCCAACAATAATAATAATCCGATAAAAGTGAGTCAACGGCTCATAAATCCAGTAAATAAAGGTTTAGCTCAAAATAAACAGTACGTCTCTAGACACGCTAGCCTAGGACTCTCGCTAGCTCCCAAGCATCGAGCATCCCGCTAGCACAAAATCCCGCTCAAGACCTGTAAAACAACAAGGTAAAGGGGTGAGTTTTCGCTCAGTAGGAAAAGTAGTTAAGGTTATGAACATCCGTTCACCACCACGAGTAACCGTCCAATTAGGGCATACTAGCAAGGCATAACAACTAACAATGTCCACGAGAATTTACTAACCACTAAACACTCTCACAATACCATAACCACACTTAAACATCGCACACATCCAATCATCAAGCATACAATACACAGCAGAACAACACTTGTCCCGTACGGAGTTCCCCACATCACCGGTTGCACACAGACCACTTATATCGTACCAGACCACACAGCATCGGTCCCGATATCTTCCTGTCACTTAGACTCGGGGCACATCCTTGACCGGTAATACATTCAGTCGGACGTCTTCCCGTCACACAGACTCGGGGCATCACTCACAACACGTACCAGACCGGCACATACCTCGGTCGTACGCCTTCCCGGACCACACAACATCGGGGTAATGATCACGCCATCCTTGGCCTCGATACCCTACACCGGCATACTCCCTCGGTGTAGGCGTCATACCGGACACACCTCCTCTTGGAACACACATCAAGAGAATAACACGCATCACAAAGCCATAGTTCGACCACGGTATACCAACCGAGTCAACTCACCATAACAATCACATCGGTCTATCACTCACCCGATCATATCACAACCAATGGTTCACATCGCATCACGCATGGCACACTTGCCCAAACATAACAACAACATGTTACACCGAGTATATCATAACATGATTTTCAATCTAACAACGGCTAAGTCACACATCATGCATCTCAACCAAAGATCATGGCATTTCAATCAACACGCAACCTAAGGGCTCGACATGGCCCACATGCATTTCTACAGCACGACAATTCCCAAACTTACGGCTCGATATGGCACGTAAGATATCCCTCATTTCACTGGTTCCTCACATCCTAATCATGCAATTCTAACAATTAAATCATGTATTCGCAACCTATATGCATATTAGTAACTTTCTGTAATTAAACCGGTATTCGCTACTTTCCCTACCTCAAAAGCAAACCAATCCTAACTCCGTCGAGCTCGGGTCCAAAGTCTTGGATCACAAAACAATTCGCGAATCAAAACCAATTCAGTTGCGTTTAGAACGAGAACAACTAAATTAAACCCGAGAGTCAAAACACGGGTTAAACGGGAAATGGGCCGGAAAGAGGCCCAATCCGGATGGCCCATAGGCCCGGTACCGACCCGACCCGTGCAGCACACCGGCCCGGTACCCGACCCGGCCCGTGCCATAGACCGGCCCGGCACCAGGCACAGCCCGTGCGGCACACCGGCACGGGACCAGGCACGGTCCGTGCTGCAGGCCGGCCCGGGACCAGGCACGGTCCGTGTTGCATACCGTGCCGGACCCTGGCCCAGTCCGTGCGGCACTCCGTGCTGGAACCTGGCCCGTTCCGTGCCGGAACCAAGCCCTCTCCGTGCCCCATTTCGTGTCAGATCTCGGCAGACTCTCTTCTTCTTCCCCAATTTCGTTTTCTACGAATTTCCACATCAAAACTCCATTGATGAATCCTCAAAACTCCAAAATAGACCCCAAAGCTTCAGTAAAACAATACCCACAAAGGGGTTTCATCAAAACTACTCAAATCCAATTAAAACCAATCATCTAACAACCTTTTCTCTCCATAAATCATCAAAAACTCAAAAACCCAACCAAGTTCATCATTTCTCCTCAAAACCCATGAACCATGTCACGCCCCAAATCCGGTTTGGACCGGACTCAAGACATGAACTAAAACAATAATAGTTTTAAACGAAAATAAAGCCAAAAAGTCTCAATCTCAAAATTTTAAAAACTTTAAACACCACACGAGTCACAGCTCGGTAAAAACCAACGGTGAAACAGTTCAAATAAAATGGTACGTCTCTAGACTGTCTAGCCTAGGACCCTCGTAGCTCCCAAGCGTCGAGCATCCGGCTAGTACACTTCCCGCTTAGAACCTGAAAAACAACAAGGTAAGGGGTGAGCTTTCGTCGGTGTTGTACTCTCATGCTCAGCGCATCTAACACTGCGCGAACCACCTCATCAATCGGGCCGCTTGAGTCGGCTCTGCGACTGGAGGAACTCTAGGTGATGACCCTACCGGTCTATCCCCAAAACTCTGGTGCTCTGCGGAAGTATCTCCCTGGGCGCTCACTGCCCCTGCCAGAACGATAGCTGGTATCTGGCTCTGCCCCACAACTGGACGGCTCTTGGTACTCTTCAGGATATAAACACGGGACATCTCGCCAGCTCACTGCCTTTAGCAACTATAGGTTCAAATCTCGGTTTAATCTAATCGGTTCAATTCACCAAAACATGACGTTCTCGTGCGTCTCCACCGGATCCCACTTGGATCAAAAGTAAGTCGTAAAGTCACAAGGAACACTTAGTAGATATAAATACTCATATATAATAGCACACAAGTTCGCATCTCTATGCGTCTCACAACAACAGCCAGCGATTTAAGCAATCAATCACCAACTCCCACATGAGGGTTCCAACTCAAGCACCCACACACAGCACAAATCAACAGGCATACCCCTTGCCCGGGTATCCTTTCACAAAGAAGAGTTTAACACATAACACAATCAATTCAATAATCACCCTTAGCCTTTCCTTCCCTTCCCAAGATTCCCATTTCTTAACATTTAACCAAACCTTTTCATGTCGATCTCATGTTGTTACAACCCGATTCAGGCGTCCCCGAACCTCATTGTAACAACTTGACATCAAACCATCACGCTCGACTACAGTGGCGCCCCTGAGTCAACCCGTGATAGTACAATTATTACAGTTCTACCGAAAATTCGGCATGACCCATTCGTAATTTCCCTTAACCCTCCGCTTAAACGGGACACTCACCAACACAATTTCACCAAACGGAAGTACGCCGAGTTCTCATGCTCGGCCAAAGACACCACACGGTCGATACAAAGAGTGCTCATGCTCTTCAAGTTACAAGACAAAGTCAATAACCGGAGTTCTCATGCTCCCCAAAGTACACAACGCAATCAACAAACGGAGTTCTCGTGCTCCTAAATACTACGGGGTGCTCGTGCCCCAAACTCGCCACACACGGGCACACGGGGTTCTCGTGCCCCAATCTCACCACACACGGGCATACGGGGTTCTCGTGCCCCAATCTCAACAATAATACACGCTCGCAACTTACCGAGACTCTAACTCGTAAGCCAGCCAAAGAATGCTAGCAACCTCCCCCGAGGCCAGCCAAAGAGTGCTCGCAACCTCCCCGAGGCCAGCCAAAGAGTGCTCGCAACCTCCCCGAGGCTAGCCAAAGAATGCTCGCAACCTCCCCGAGGCCAGCCAAAGAATGCTCGCAACCTCCCCGAGGCCAGCCAAAGACACCAACCTTAGTACACGGGCTCTCATGGCCACCCAAACACCAATAATAACACGGGCTCTCAACCCCACGACACTCACGGCCACTCAAACCAAAGGTAAAAACACGGGTTCGACGACCCCACTCATAGTTCTCATACAATGGGATACGGGGTCCTCGCGCCCCACCCAAAACACTCAATACAAGCACACATGGAGTACTCATGCTCCAGAAAAGCGGTCAACCACAAGTCAACACTTAAACAAGACCAAACTACAACTTGAGAGTTTTCGAAAAGATCCAACAAAATGGCAACACCACCAACCGTTGGCTCACTCTACAACGAATGCTTAGCGGGTCGATCATCGTCCGTTAATCCAATTCCGATATCAACCATTCGGCTTCACCGATCACTAGGGAGAGGATACCAATCAAGCAATGCAAACATTGTAGTGTAAAGATTCCATTTAGGACAAACATTAAAGCGACTCACGACTCATGTCGTTCCAACTCTCCGCGTCAATGTTTCCAAATCGCATCACTGAGTATCACGACTCAGACTCCCTAACTCTACCCACCTAATTGACTTCGGTCCGTGGTTTGAAAATCAGTTCTCAACACACCTGTTTCAAATGAAACCAGGCTCTGATACCAAATTGTCACGCCCCAAATCCGGTTCTTGCCCGGACTCGAGGCGTGACTAGGATCAAACGAATAAAAAGGCAATAACTCAACAATAACTTCCTGAAAATCTCCAATACAGAACTCAAATCCACATAACTCAATTTAAAACATAAATAACCCTCTAGGGGTGTAATAATAATCTTCCAACATAGTTTGTTCAAAACTGAAATGAAATAAAAACGAAGTCTCTATTAGACACCCACACCAAGAAGCTCCTGAGCTTCTACTCCTCAATCAAACCTGTAATCACAACAATAAACTCCTAGGGGTGAGCTTGCGCTCAGTAGGGAAAATCCATAACATGGTGGACTTTAAACTCAATACTTTCATCAGCAAAGTCAACAAGATAACTCTTAACAATCACAGGCAATAGGTAAACCAATCAATGCTGTGGCACATGAAGTCACCACCCTCCGATCCACATACGATGTGTCCTCTCGGATTTTCCCTCCAATCCAGAGGAGACGCATATCATTGAGGCGACCGGAAACAACCCTTCGGGGCGCTTATCATCGGGATTCTCAGAAACGTCTCCAAAGGATTTTATGTCCTCGGGAACCAAGGTATTACTCCCATAGGGAGCATACACTTGGGCAATTCAATAATAATCAAATGACAATTGAGTAACACACTCTAACCGAAACACGAAGCACTCCATTCCCAACAAACACCAATTCACTATCACATGTAGCTCACGCATCACCGTTTCACCACAACACACAGCACACGAATCTCATGATCACAACACACGGATCACACAATCACAACTTACCGTTCACTTACCAGTCTCGAACCATCGGGGCATCGATCACCTGATTGTAACGCTCGGTACAACCAGTCATACTCGATGCTCCAAGTAACCATTTGAGGAAATCAAGCAATCATTCAAATACATTCAACGGTCAAGCACGAGTTTTATCAACCAATCATAAAAACCTTCAATCGAGCATTCACATATGCAATTCAACTAGTTCCATTAGACTCTTTAGTCTATCCACTAAGCAAACACACAACCAAGCAATCAAGCATGTGATCCTAAAACACAACTAATCCGATGGCTTTGCCAAGGCCGCTCTACCAGTAAAACAATTCCCAAGTATTGCAAGCGAGTTACACTAGTGATTGGCATCCTAATCATTCACCACTAGACACTTCCGGTTATTAGTAATTGAAAGACAATTATTCTAGTTATTCGCATCCTATAGGCATTTCTAGGACCTTTCCGATTTTATTAGCCTAACATGCATACTAAGCATTTAAACGAGAGGTTAAGACTTTCCCTACCTCGAGGTCTTCCTCTAATACTCTGTTGTCAAGCTTGGTTGCCACAGCTCCGTTCTTCACACGGGTTCTGGCGTGATCCTCGATTCTCTAGCTCGGGTCCAAGTTGATGTCTGGGTTTACAGATAAAAGGTCCAATCAGTTCTCAAGTGTCCGAAACTTCGGAACGTCTCAAACGTCCTTAATTTACCAATTTTAAGTCCAAATCATTAATTAAGTAATTAATTAATTCAGCGACCCGGATCCGGCCTGAATCCTCACCTGAACTGGGCTGAAGCTAGATCTGGGCTGAAGGTCCAGCAAGAGTTCACAATCGGGCCCAGGGCCCGAATGCTGTTTGAGGCCAAACTGGCCACAAGGCCCAATATCCTTACCGGCCCAAGCCTGCGTGTCCTGGTCTGTCCAAACCGGAGACCGAGTACGACGGCGGTGGCGATTCGGTGCAGTTCGCAGGCGACGGCGGCGGCGAGGGGCTCGGGGGAACTGTGCGACGCCGGGAGGGACAACCGTGACTGGGGAAGGACGGCGGAAGCTCCGGCATGCCTCCACGGACCCAATCGAAGCACGGAGGATCCTGTTCGTGTTCTCCGTCGAGGGTTCGTCAGGTTCGGCAGTGGACGGCGACAACGCGCACGGAGGAGGGAGGAGAAGGTCGGGAAGAGGACGGCCGACCGATTCTCACCTGGAGGGACCTCCTGACTCCGGCGAGGGTTCGATTTGAGAGCTGGACGAAGAGGCTCTTCGCGAGCTTCCGGCGGCGCTGCAGATCCAGATCCGGTCGCGAGGTTCTCTCGCCGGCGAGCTCCTTCCCAGACACGGCCGGCGTGGCTTCAGCGGCGCCTCCATGGGTGAGGCTCGCGTCGTGACCGGGAGGAAGAGCGCGGACGAGCTCCGACGACGGGATTCAGAGAGATAGAGGGACGATGGGGAGGGCTTCGCGCAGGAGGGAGAGAGAGAGGCGGCTCCTCGGTTTGCGTGCGCGAGATCTGATGCTGAACAGTAACCCTTCTATAGTTATCGATGGTGCACTTGGGCTGAAACCACACGGGCCGGTTCCATCCGTTTGGGCTTGGCTCGGCTGGCCCACTAGGCCTGGCCTGGCCTGCTTTTCCCTTTTTTTTTCTTTTAAACAAAACACTTGTTGCACTTTCCTACCTCCACGTTTTTGATTCCACAAAATTACCCTTTTTAAATACGTGGGGCCTTACACTACTTCCCCAGAACTCCTTCGGGCGAAACAAAGGTGAGACAACTTTCCCGGAACTCCTTCGTGCAAAGCGTCAAGAATAATAAAACAAATGTCCTAATTAAACACGGCTTACCCAGCCCTATAATCTTACCACAACCAGTCACGTCGGTCTATCACTCACCCGACCATCACAAAACCAAGGGTTTCACATCAACACAACCACGGCACACTCGCCCACACATATCAACAAGCTCAACGGTTATACTAATCTTGTCTATTAACCCTAACGACAACGACTCACAAGGCAGGCACCTCAAACGACAACAAGCAATTCAATCAATCACGCAACCTACGGCTCGACAAGGCCGATCTACCAGCACGACAATTCCCAAGTATCGAAACGTAAAGGTTCGCAGTTCAATCGCCTACACTAGTTGTTCTCATCCTACATGTTACTACGACTTATCCTGTTATTATCTGATATAAACTTCTTTCCAATTTTATTAATCCTAGCGTGCATACTAGTAACTTTCCGCAATTAAACCGGTATCCGCTACTTCCCTACCTCAACCGAAGTACAACAGCTACGCCTCCTAGCTGCTGACGTCCTGGCTCGCTACCTCCGGTCTCCTCTTCGTTCAAAGTCGGACTCTAGTTTACACAGATGGTCACAATTAAAACCGGTTTCACAAAACGTTCAACAGATTTGTTCACGATGCAAATTAATCGACCTTTTTGTTAAAATCAAACCGCTTTTGTTTTAAAACTGATTTTAACCCCGTTTTAATTTAAATTTCCTTTTCAAGAGCCGCTATTCTCACCGTGGGAACAACAGAACGACGGCGGGGAGGCGTTAGGCGCGGCGGAGCACGTCTCTCGCCTCAGATCTGAGCCGGCTCGGGTAGCTCGCCTCGTCTCAGGACGAGCACGGCGGAGCTCGGGCTGAACGCGGAAGAATAGAGGGAGAGAAGTGGGCGGTTGCGGTGTTGGACGGAGGACGGGCTCGGGAGAGGGAGGTCGTGGCCGGAGAAGAAGAGGGTCGGAGATGGAGGTGGAGAGGAGAGAGGGTCGGGAGAGACGGCCGTGAGGGGTAGAGAGAGAAGGGGAAGTGGGTGGTGCGGCCTGCGAACGACGAAGGAGGGAGAGGGAAATCGGGAAGTGAGGGAGAGAGCCGACGAAAAAATTAGGGTTTCTGACCTTAAACTCGCTTTTATACCGAAGTCAGCAGACGGGCTTGGGCCTCCAGAACCGGGCCTGGTTAGCAGGCCGTTGGCGAAGTGGGCCGCACGGCCCAGAAGAGAGGGGAACTGGATCGGGCGGTTCAGGCATGGTCGGATCTTTTGGTCGGGTCTGGCCTGACCCAGTCCGACCCCTTTGTACTATTTTTCTTTATTATTTATTTTGTTCTTTTTTTGTTGCAAAAGCTCTCAAACGAACAACCAAAGTCCCACCACGACGTTACCAACAACCGAACCGATACTTCTTCAACCTCGACATTCCTAACAATTAAATTTAATTAAAACAAAACCCTTTTTTTTAACGAAGCGGTATTCACAATCTTCCCCCCTTAAAAGAATTTCGTCCTCGAAATTCAAAACGAACGCGCTCAATTAAACCAATCCCAGAGAACGTCCGATTAAAACTCCCAGTCCACCAACCCTCAAGCACGCGAAAAACACTTAAGCCAGTTAGTCGATACCGAATTCCCTCGTCGGTAGAAACGTCACGCTGCCCACACGCAACTTGGTCGAGACATCCTATACCGGAACCGTACGTCGGTGTAGGTATCAAACCAGAACAAAACTCTCCTCGTCCTTAAAATGGACCCAACACACAGACACTCCTCCTCGGCTACTAACTCGTTAAACCAAGTATCGCACTCCCAACAAACAAAAGAAGTCCACGTCCTGTTACTCGGACTATCGTCATCGAACTCCAAACGTAGGCACGCTCTGACCAACCATCCACGGTAACACAAGTGAACAACACGCAAACTCAACCGGTTTACCGGTCGATTCACCCACAGTACCACGAAACTGAAGACACTACAAGTACCAGTCCTTCAGGCTCCGAACGGTTTGGATACCTCGCGCGTACCTCATCCTCACGTTTTCATGTCAACTCTGTGCAATTCTTAATCGTTCACGATCACGCGACCCTTCAGTCGCTTCTCGAGCACTCGGGACCACACTTTCCCTGCTCGGGCAAATGCCCGACCTACCATCCAATGCTTCGTGCGGTGCCATTGTATTACTGGCCTGAAAGTGTTGTGGTAGTCGTACTCGGTCACCTCTCTTGACCAGGCTGACGGCTTACTAGTGTTGTCGTGGCCCCCATGCCGCTCGAGCACTCGCCTCCGATGCCCCGACTGCGACTGTGTAAACACACTGGCCCCCGTTCTAACATGACGGCACTTACCGATGTTCCTGATCTTGTCTGCTTCACCGTCAGACGGTAGTCTGTTGCCGGGAGAATCCTGCGGTTCTCCGCCCTCTCGGTTCTCGAGTCTCGTACGATCTCGCAACACTGCTCAGTCGTTGCCGAGTCTTACGGACACTCGCGGTCTTTCTGCGACCTCGTTCCACTATTTTCGTTGTATCCTCCATCTCAAACGATACCTGATGCATCAAGGTGAGAACTCGATCCCAACTCCGGGCTTCGGGCCCTCTCTCGAACTTCTTGCATCAATTCGCCTCGACGGCCACCCAAACTGGTGCAAACGGTCCACGTCGTAGCTCTGGCCTCGTACTTCATCTCTGATACTCCGTTCCGTTGTAGTCTGAGGACCGGCTGGTGTTGCTCCTCTTAACCTCCCCAGTGGGAGTAACCCGGGCACTTGTGCCCCCAACGGCTTATCTTTCCTTCCTCGAGGTGCCACGACGCAAGCACTCTCCACACGAGTAACGCCCACGTTGAGTTTCTTACTTTTAAAGAACGACACGTTTAACATAACTAGCGTTCACACACGGACAAACAGACACACTCATACTAATAATACACTAAGTATAGTAGTACAGTCAAACTATAACCCCAAAACGGAGAAGTCCACACGTCACAGCCAATTAAAACAGCAGAAATACATAAGTCACACAAATCACCAATCAGTCAGGGAGTTTACACAAGTCACACAAATCAACAATTTACCTCACACGAGCAGTTCACATTAGACAACGACAACTTGGACTTAAAGTTTTAACACGATCAATTTTCACCCAAAACATTCATGTCGATATCGTGTCGTTACAACCTGATTCAGGCGTCCCCGAACTACGTTGTAACCACCTGACATCCCCCCATTCACGTCCAGCTATAGTGGCCCCTATAGCCAAACTGTGATGGTACAAACACTTCAGTTTCTGCAGAAAATCGGGCATGACCCATTCGTAAATTACACTAACCATCCGCTTAAGCGGGCACACAAAACACAACCTGCACAGATAAACAAGGACCACAATACTCAATAGTTCAACCAACAACCAACTGAGACTCTCTTCGTCTCGTTTATACGCTTAGGTCATCTCCGAATTGCGTAACCGACACACCGAAACTCAAACACCTAACTCTACCCACCTAGTTGACGTACGGTCCGAGGTTTGAAAACATTTTCAAATGAAACCAGGCTCTGATACCAATTGTCACGCCCCAAATCCGGTTTGGACGGACTCAAGACGTGAACTAAAACAATAATAGTTCTAAACGAAAATAAAGCCAAAAAGTCTCAATCTCAAAATTTTAAAAACTTTAAACACCACACGAGTCACAGCTCGGTAAAAACCAACGGTAAAACAGTTCAAATAAAACGGTACGTCTCTAAACTGTCTAGCCTAAGACCCTCGTAGCTCCCAAGCGTCGAGCATATGGCTAGTACACTTCCCGCTTAGAACCTGAAAAACAACAAGGTAAGGGGTGAGCTTTCGCTCAGTAGGGAAAAGTAGTTACCGTTTGCACCAGTTTGGGTGGCCGTCGAGGCGAATTGATGCAAGAAGTTCGAGAGAGGGCCCCAAGCCCGGAGTTGGGATCGAGTTCTCACCTTGATGCATCGGGTATCGTTTGAGATGGAGGATACAACGACAATAGTGGAACGAGGTCGCAGAAAGACCGCGAGAGTCCGTAAGACTCGGCAACGACTGAGCAGTGTTGCGAGATCGTACGAGACTCGAGAACCGAGAGGGCAGAGAACCGCAGGATTCTCCCGGCAACAGACTACCGTCTGACGGTGAAGCAGACAAGATCAGGATCATCGGTAAGTGCCGTCACGTTAGAACGGGGGCCAGTGTGTTTACACAGTCGGCAGTCAGGGCATCGGAGGCGAGTGCCCGAGCGGCATGGGGGCCGCGACAACACTACTAAGCCGTCAGCCTGGTCAGGAGAGGTGACCGAGCGACGTGGAGATCAGAGTGGCGCAGCGGAAGCGTGGTGGGCCCATAACCCACAGGCATCGCACTCTTCGGTGTTCTTTATACGTGAGGAGAAGTGGAAGTCTAAGAGTAGAACCTTGAGGCGGTTTTGGCGTCGTGAACCCCGACTGAGTAAGTTGTGGTTTGACGAGTGTGTGCAGTGTATGGTAGAAGTGGGAGTACCTCACGAGATAGCCGGAAATAAATCGCTGAGTATGACTACCACAACTCTTTCAGGCCAGTAATACAATGGCACCGCACGAAGCATTGGATGGTAGGTCGGCCATTTGCCCGAGCAAGGCAAGTGTGGTCCCGAGTGCTCGAGAAGCGACTGAAGGGTCGCGTGATCATGAACGATTAAGAATCGCACAGAGTTGACACGAAAACGTGAGGATGAGGTACGCGCGAGGTATCCAAACCGTTCGGAGCCTGAAGGACTGGTACTTGTAGTGTCTTCAGTTTCGTGGTACTGTGGGTGAATCGACCGGTAAACCGGTTGAGTTTGCGTGTTGTTCACTTGTGTTACCATGGATGGTTGGTCAGAGCGTGCCTATGTTTGGAGTTCGATGACGATAATCCGAGTAACGGGACGTGGACTTCTTTTGTTTGTTGGGAGCGCGATACTTGGTTTAACGAGTTAGTAGCCGAGGAGAAGTGTCTGTGTGTTGGGTCCATTTTAAGGACGAGGAGAGTTTTGTTCTGGTTTGATACCTACACCGACGTATGGTTCCGGTATAGGATGTCTCGACCAGGTTGCGTGTGGGCAGCGTGACGTTTCTACCGACGAGGGAATTCGGTATCGATTAACTGGCTTAAGTGTTTTTCGCGTGCTTGAGGGTTGGTGGGCTGGGAGTTTTAATCGGACGTTCCCTGGGATGGGTTTAATTGAGCGCGTTTGTTTTGAATTTCGAGGACGAAATTCTTTTAATGGGGGAAGATTGTGAAGACCGCTTCGTTAAAAAAAAGGGTTTTTGTTTTAATTAAATTTATTCGTTAGGAACGTCGAGGTTGAAGAAGTATCGGTTCGGTTGTTGGTAACGTCGTGGTGGGACTTTGGTTGTTCGTTTGAGAGCTTTTGCAAAAAAAAAAAGAACAAAATAAATAATAAAGAAAAATAGTACAAAGGGGTCGGAGATGGAGGTGGAGAGGAGAGACGGTCGGGAGAGACGGCCGTGAGGGGTAGAGAGAGAAGGGGAAGTGGGTGGTGCGGCCTGCGAACGACGAAGGAGGGAGAGGGAAATCGGGAAGTGAGGGAGAGAGCCGACGAAAAAATTAGGGTTTCTGACCTTAAACTCGCTTTTATACCGAAGTCAGCAGACGGGCTTGGGCCTCCAGAACCGAGCCTAGTTAGCAGGCCGTTGGCGAAGTGGGCCGCACGGCCCAGAAGAGAGGGGAACTGGATCGGGCGGTTCAGGCCTGGCCGGATCTTCTGGTCGGGTCTGGCCTGACCCGGTCCGACCCCTTTGTACTATTTTTCTTTATTATTTATTATTTTTTCTTTTTTTTGTTGCAAAAGCTCTCAAACGAACAACCAAAGTCCCACCACGACGTTACCAACAACCGAACCGATACTTCTTCAACCTCGACGTTCCTAACGATTAAATTTAATTAAAACAAAACCCTTTTTTTTTAACGAAGCGGTCTTCACAAACCAAATCAATCAAAAATGAAGAAGGGTTGGAGATTTAACTTGAGAATGGAAAATAGGAGAGAAACAAGAGATTTTGGGAGGATTTGGGTATAAAATGAGTTGAAGACCCCCTTTTTCCTCCTTTTTTTTTTTGATAAGCTCGAAAATTTTATTAATAAGATCAACTCCAAGAAGGAGTCGGAATGCCCTGTTTTAGAGAAACAGGGTAAAAGAGGTCAAAAGACCAGAAACACGCTTACAGAGGAGTTCCGTTACGGGCGAACTATAGGGACAATCCCTATCCCAAAAACAGAAAAAACCGAACAAAACAAAACTAAGGAGCTGATTTCTGCCGAGCCTTATGAGACGATTTCCACAAGGTCGAAACAGGAGGCGCTACCTTAATGGCACTTCCCCTTTTTCCTCCTTTCTTCTTCTTCAAGCTTCCAAAACTCCTTTTCTTCTTCCTCTCTCTCTCAATTTCGACCAACAATAGAATAATGGCTGAAATGCCTCAAATGTGAGTCATATACCCTAAAGGGGAAGTTCCCAAAATACCCTCATGTCCAAATGTCTCTCATGCCCACCTTTTAAGGGTATAGGGGTCTGTTTGCCCTAGGTTCTTCTCACCCAAGCTACTATGGACATTTGTCCATAGTGGGGACCACCTCTTCAAAAATAACTCAGCAAAGTAATTAAATAATCCTTTAAGGCCTTCGGTTTGACTGAAAATGCTCTCGGGTTGACTTTTTCACAATTACAGTCATTTGAAAGGAAACGGTCCAATTAAGCTAACCGTAATGACGACTAAGCTTTTTGGGCCCCAGAAAGGTCCTGAATGACTCCCGGAGTCATCGGTTGACTTTTCTGGTAAAAGGTCAACTTTCATCAAAAACCTCCGGTTCGACCGGGGGCGGTTCTTACAATTGAAGTCGCCACCGGCGCATCCATCTCCCTGCCCTCCACCGCCACACCCTCCTCGACCCCTCTCTCGATTCTAGATCAGGCTAATCGAGTGGGTCTTTTTTATTTTTACTGGTTTCGTTTTTGCAGGGTCAAAGACTAGCACGCAGAGAGTTAGGGATTTTTCCTGGGAAGGAACCCTGGTTCGCGTATATCCTCCCAATATAATTGATGCATCCCTTGCTCAAGATTTGGAGCAGGACTTCCAGTACCGTCTTCTCATCCCCCACCCTTCCTACATGCCTTTATGGCGTTTCTTCAAAACCGTCAATGACGGTTATATTTTTAAAAAGAACTGCAAACAATGTGTTATTTGTCTGTTCTTCTCTAGTGGTCAGAGAACTTGTTATTTGACGCATATCTATGTCTTATCTTACTATTAATGAAATTGCACCTTGTTAGTCAAAAAAGATTGTTGAAGACTCCCTTATAATTATATTCTAACACTTATCAAAAAAAAACTTATGGGATTTCTGAAATGTTTTGTTGATGTTTCTTTCTAACTTTCTATTTATTGGGATGAAATATTTTAGTTATTTAACTAATTTGGTACTGTAGTTTTCACTGAAATATGTGAACACAATTATTAGGACATGTAAACAAGGTTATGTGTAGTTCAGAGATGTTTTGTCTTGGACATGAAATTTGAAGTGACCACGAAGTACAATAACTTTGTTAGAGTCATAATATATGAGGATCAGAATTTAATCCATTTTATCTGCACTTCAAACTTATCAATTTTAAAATCTTTGGATTGAAATAAGTTTTAACACGGTATCAAAGTTGGTGTATTGAACCTACACTTCTTGTTCGTAACAGTCGTTTGTTTTCTCGATTCCACATTCAATCATTTCTTTTTATCTTTCGCGTGTTTCGGTAGTGGATTGTTATCTTAAGTGTTTGCTTGTATTTTCGTTCAATTTGAACTAGACTCAAGAAGTAGAACTGAGAACAGAATAGGGAGGGGATGAGAAGGGAAAAACTGAGAAAATAAAATCCAACTAAAGGCAATAGTTCCCCTCCTTTCTTTGTTGATCATCATAAATAAATGGGTGCCAAAGGACAAGTGCTTGTGATTCAACGGCCCCTTCTTTATGAACTCACATGAATATTGCGTCCCATTTGTATATGTATTTTTGTATTCTAAATAAACTTTCTCATATTGCGAAATCGCCAAACAATAACAATTGTGTCGTTTTCAGTTTGCCATAATAACCAAGGCAGCC
Organism: Erodium maritimum; assembly: GCA_963921825.1. Classification (NCBI taxonomy): domain Eukaryota; kingdom Viridiplantae; phylum Streptophyta; class Magnoliopsida; order Geraniales; family Geraniaceae; genus Erodium; species Erodium maritimum. Next base: position 118,265,087 of record OY997588.1, read on the forward strand.
ACAAATGTGACAACACATAATGACTCGTCATAAACTCCTAACCTTATGTCCATCATTTGAATTCAATTGGTTTTGTTTGCCCTAATGACGAGTATCTAGCATTTTTCATTGATCAATTACTTACTTGTGATTGTTTTCTCCTTTCATAATCAGAATATATAAGTAAATTAGTACAACCATGGCAAGCGAATCATATCCCGGATCACGAATCGTGGTATGCGACTTAGTGATTCGCGATTCGCACACCGTAGCGTGCATGATTTGCGATCCGCGAATCACTAAATCGCGGCTCGCGATTGGGTACACGAATCGCGACTCACAATTGTGAGTCGCTGGTTCGCGAATCATAATTCACGTCCGCCCAATCACGTTGTGACACGTAATACTAAGAGGGAAAAAATTCGGACCGCTGCCCCAACGGTATGAAACGCTATTTAAAAAAAATTAAAAACAATTTTCCCTTCCATAAATACCTCTCACCCCCATTCATCAAACCACCAATATTTCTCTCCAATTTCTCTATACCTGTTCTCTCCAATTCCCAAATTTCTCACACATTTTTTGATCAAAAATGTCCGACGACGAGCCTCAAACGAGGGACGAGTTGGAAGCCGAACTTCGTGCAATAGAGCAACGAAGCTGGCGAAGGACCGGCATAATGATAGAGAAAGCAATGTCAAGGATCAATGCATGGAGGTAAAGGATCGAACGTGGTGAACCTTCTCGACGACAGATTGACAAGGGCTGTGTCAAAGCCCACAACCGCCTAATGCAGAATTATTTCGTCGACCACCCAACCTATGGCCCCGATATGTTCAGGCGTCGATTCTGTATGTCCCAACCATTCTTTCTACAGGTGATGGAAAAGGTAACGGAGCATGACCATTACTTCTTTTAGAAGCCAGGCGGTTCAAGACGCATGGGGTTATCAATGCACCAAAAATGCACCTCCACGATACGAATGCTAGTGTATGAGTGCTCGGCAGATTCATTGGACGAATCCCTACGCATGAGGGTAAGTACCATACTCATATGTGTGAAACATTTTTATAAGGCCGCTATTGAGGTTTTCATGGAGGATTATTTGCGTAAACCAAATGCGGAACATGTGGGGTACAACCAAGGGTTCCTCGGTATGATTGGCAGTCTTGACTGCATGCATTGGGAGTGAAAGAATTGGCCAACCGCATTTGCAAGGAGCCCATGGTCGGGGGGGACCACCACGGGGATCCAACTCTTATACTGGAAGTTTTAACGTCTCGTGATTTATGGATTTGGCATGCATTTTTTAGGATGGTTGGCTCGAACAACGACATCAATGTCCTCAACGACGACCACTTATTAAAGGACACTTTTCATGGCCGTGAGTTCGTCGTGGATTACGAGATCGACGGGCATCGCTACGATCGCTTGTATTATTTAGTTGACGGCATTTACCCTTCATGGAGTCGGTTCGTGAAGTCGGTTCACCATCCCTATACTCACAAATAGAAATTGTTTGCTAAATGCCAAGAAGGTGCTCAGAAAGATATTGAACAGGATTTTGGTTTTCTCGAAGCACAGTGACACATAATTTTCAGGCCCTCTCGTTTTTGGAGAAAATATACTTTGGTTGATATGATGAATTGTTGCATCATTCTACAGAACATGATTGTAGAGGATGAACGCGATCGGTACGAAGCAAGAGATGATGACTTGTATTTAAAGCCCCCTCCGGAAATACCATATTGGACACCACCTAAATGTTGGCATCAAGGACAACCCCTAGCCTACCGAGAACGGTTGGGTGCTCGACTCAGTGTCACAAATGATTAGACCCACCAGCAACTCCAAGATGACCTTGTTGAGTACATATGCGGTCGGTTTGGAGCGAACTACCGACAAGACGACGGCTAGTGAGGTGAGTTAATTAATTTGATGTACCAAAAGCATTATAGCTTGATGTACTATTCAGAGAGTAATAAAATTTCAAGTTTCTTGAACCATTTTGTTTATTTTTTTATTAATAAATTTTTCATTTTAGGTAATAAATTTTTTTTATTAATTAATTTTCTCAATTTAATTTTAATTTTATTTAGTATTTACTGTTTTAAATCTGAATTTAATAAATTCAGCAAAAGAATAATCATTTATGCAGTCATCATCTACCCAGCACCCTTACAAATCATGATCCGAATATATGATCTCCTCACTGTGGAACTCAGCTCAGTTTTAGGGGGGCGCATCACAAATCATCCCAGTCACCACATGATTCGTGCATCATGATCTTTATATATGATCCCTTTACTGTACATGCTCTTAGTATTTGATAGTTTTAAACCAGTCTATTTTTTTTTCCTTAGATTATTAATGTATGAAGCCAATATGTGTGCTTTTTAAAGAAATGTAACTTTTTTTATATATATAAATGAAAAAAATCAGGATATAAGACTTGACACGACATCCATAACAAAGACAAAAACACCCTCGTGAAAGGATCATCCCAGTTAGTTGTTCTGGGGGCTCGAGATTGAACTACCCACATGAATGAAGACTTGTTCAACTGAAAAAAAATAAAAAAGCAAACTTTGGTATAACATTTACAAAGTAATACCTATATTCTACAGTATAATTAACATACCCTAAAAATAGAAATACTCGTATTCCATGAATATAAAGCCTGAGGTCTAGAACCATTTAAGAATGACGTGGTGCGTACTTTGATTTGGAAGAATAGAGGGTCTTCAGACTCCTCAACTAGACTGATTAGCTTGATGTTAACAGTAACTCTTACAGACCGGGGAGTTGGTCAAACTAGAGTCTGCCTAATATCGGTCCGATGAAGGCTCTTCGAACGCCACATAATCGGATCACGAGGTCTCATTAGGCCCGTCGAGGTTACTTCACAGACCTCGCTGGTGTGAGATGGGATCTGTGGGGATCTCTACCTCTCTTATGACGGAGAAATCTATCTTCCTTTCCTCCATTTATGTTGTCTTTTCTTGAATATCATTCTCTCTGCCTTGTTTGTTCCATCCTTTGTGTACCTCTAATTAGAAGTCTGTTGGCGTGACCCGAAAGCACTCTCCATTTTCCAAGAATTTGGGATACGGTGGGAAGGTGGGAATAATCAAGGGACATATGATCATGGACTCCTAGTCAGGACCATAATCTGGATTTGAATCCTAGGGATTAGATTCATAATAAGGGTTGATGCGTTAATCTCACCCATTTTGTTATGGTGTGAATCATAATGAGGTTCTAGTCTCCACTGGCCCCAACCAGGGGAAAATAGCAACGATTGGATATCTGGAATCCTAGTAGGGTGAATGCATAGATGATGACGATCTCGATCATCGTTGGGCATGGGTGAGCGTAATCTGGGGTTACAAAAGTGGGAGGGGACTACAATGGAGGTCGATGCTCTAGGTCAAAAACAGACCGCGCTTAGAGGGAGGATCCCAGTCATCATGATTAGAGCGGAGGAAACCTTCAAAGCTTATGTGACATGCCTTGCCCAATCTATCTACATAAACGATCCTTGAGACTTAGTTTTGTTTGAATGGATCTGTTAAAATGAAGGACCGTTGGAGAGGTAGTGGGGACGACTATGAGGCAGTCTTTTGATAGTATGGCCTAAGAAACCATACCGCTAAAAGACATTTAGGAATTTCTCATATTTCACCTCTACCTTGACCGGGTGATCCAATCCATGGCATACCACTTGAAAATGACGATATAAAAGCTTGGTCGTATTAAGGAAGATACGAATCCTTAGCAAAAAGACCACATCCATGCCTTATGTAGTTCCCTCCATAGGGAAGCACCGCCCTATAGATTTGTCGATGATCACTCTTATTCCTATGGTTGGTACCTAAAGAGGAGAGGTAAAATACATACCTAAATATGAAGATACCTTAAAATCATGGTGGCCGGTTGCATGGATGTTTGAAGCTCTATGAGAAGGAGTGAAGCCTTATGGAAGGACTAAGTAATTGTGTCCATGACCCTTCTCTAGTTATTACCAATGGAAAGAAGAAGTTTGTGACCCGTTTTTAAGCTGAGTTACTTGTTGACTGAATCTTAGTATTTTCATGCTCCGACAATGACCTCAAATATGGTATGGGAGTTAAGATATTCAGAGGAGAATTTTTACGGCCATGGAAAATTGGATCCGAGAATGTTTACTATCAACGATTATCTTTAGGACATAGATGATCAGATCCTCTGCCACCAAAAAGATATATCCTAATTGCTTCTTGTGAGTAGAAACGCTTCAGGCTTTATTGTTAGCCTTGAGAATGTTGGTCAATGGTCGGCATGGGTGGGATGACAAAAGTGCAACCATTATCTGTGATCTCACAATAAAACACAAAAGACGCGAAATGAGAGAGCAAGAAATACAACCAGGGCACTTTTGTACCTTTTTAAATTGTAATCATAACCATTAAATTAAGGGAAACAAAATTTCGACCCAAAGAGGGTTAACTAGAGAGTAATAAATCAGATAAAACAACAGAAAAATGAACTGAAAACCACAAACATCATGGGACTAAAAAAAGGATTAAACAATGCTCATATACCAAAAATTTCCATGTGGATATCGGGAGAGGGATGTTGCGATAGTGGTCGATAACACCGGCACAACTACTCCAAACGGTGAGCTAGACAAAGACGGCCCATTTTCGGAAAGTTGGCGTTGAGGAAGACTAAGTACTCATTCGAAGATCCAGCGTGCGTCTTCCTCCCTTGATTGATGATGTAGGGCTCTGAGAATGCGACTCCCGATATACTAAAGGAATATTGTGTTGGTTCTTGGTGGAACCACTGCCACTATACATTCAGTGAGGAGGTAGTACCCGCAAACCTCTTATTGTACCACAAACTCTTCATTGGTCAAAGTGAAGGTCCTTTCCGCCCTCTTGGATCATGTGTCCAGGAAGTCTCCCACATGGGCCCGTCCCACAAACGTCATCGTCGCTACCAACGTGAAACACCATAAAAAGGCGTAGAGATCTCCATATAAACCCCCCCCCCAACCGTCGAGCTCTTCCCTTACCTCAACGAATCCAAGGGAAATAAGAGTCGCCGCCGTCGCGGTTGCTAGACGATCTAGTAGGGGGCAGCACATCTCAACATCTAGTTATGGCAGGACGTCCGCCTCCAGTTCTGCACCATCCCCACTGCTAGCTGTTGGTAAACCCCAAATCTCCCCCGTCTCTTCCCGCATGCGTCAACGCCCTGGTCGTCATCCCCTTCGCCCAAAAGGTGGTCCGGTTGCATGTCGCCGGACCTAGGCCGGACAACTCCCTAAATCCCGATTCCCTTGCCTGCCACTGAGTATCAGCGAAACTACGCTGCGGTGGCCGCCAACAAACAAAATCAGTTTTGTGCTTTTTGTTTATAACAATGTGTGACTTAAAACTAACAATTTATCAATGTATTAAAACAAAACTTTAACCGGTACGATAATAATGAATTATAAAATTGATGTTGACAAAAGTGGTGTAGTATTTCAAGTGTAGTTGTAGTTAGAGGAGGCATTTAATAAAACATTGAATGGTACAAACCTACAAATTAAATAGACACATGAAATGGCCTACCCACACGCATCTCTTTTTCCATCTCCCTCCTACCCATAAATACCACTCCCCCATCTTCTTCTTCATACAGAAACACATACCATTCTCTAGAGATCGATCACGGAGCGGCATGGTCAAGAAAAAGATGAGCCTCATACCTTCCCTCTTCAAGAACAAGAACAGAGAGCAGCCATGGCAGTGGGCTTCATGCAACCACCCCAAGACCCTCTCCTTCCGCTCCCCAGACCACCAGGACACGTTCAAGACCGGTGTCGAAACGCCCGAGTCGTGGTTCACGAACTCGTCCGAGTGCGCGAGCTTCTCGACGGAGTCGGAGGAGTGCGAGGGGGAGTCGCTGGAGACGGTGGTGCGCGGGGTGCGGTCGGAGAGGCTGTTCTTCGAGCCCGGGTTCACCAGCTCCATTCTCGGGGACGGCGGGTCTCCGTTCAAGGAGAGCGTGGCGCTGGCTCTGGACTCCGAGGACCCGTACGGGGACTTCCGGAGGTCGATGGAGGAGATGGTGAGGTCCCATGGCCTCAAGGATTGGGACTGCTTGGAGGAGCTGCTCGGATGGTACCTCAAGGTCAACGGGAAGAAGAATCATGGGTTTATAGTCGGAGCATTCCTCGATCTCCTAGTGGGTCTTGCTTCTCCTAATCCTTGCTCCGACTCTGCTTCCTATTCCTCTGCTCTTTCTTCTCTTTCTTCTCCTCCGCATGAGATTAGTGAAGAAGAAGAAGATTAGATATGCTATGGCTTCAAAGTATTGATTTTTTTGTGTGTATATCTCTCAGTAGGTTAGCTATATTGACAATGGAAATCAAATATCAACCTTTCTCTCTGTCCATGGAAAGTGGGTCAGTTTCAAACTTGTTATTTTAATGCTCTCAAGACCTACCAATCCAATGGCCTATAAAGCACCCAAAGTTGAGAACTTTTCAGCAATTTTGGGATCTACGCAGTATCTGCAAACAGATCTTACTACTTGTGCAGCTTCCAGTATATAACTAAGGCATGTTCAGACAGCTAATGTATGTATGTATGTATAGGATTAGGAGGAGGGAGGGATGTTGTGAGACCATAGTATGATTTCCCCAAAAAAGTAGTTTCATGTAAACGGGGTTGTCGGGCAATGAAATGTTACGAACCTGAGAATTGAGACAAGACTTAAACAGTGATTCTCAAGAACCTTCCTGAGACTGTCTGGCAACCATGTTCCTTGATAATCTTCATGATTCTAGCCAAGTCAATCAGTATGGTACACTACTAGGTGCAGTGCTGGTTTTACTCTTTTGGAGGATAGTATTCATTTTATGCAGACAAAAACTCCAACATAACTTGTCCATTTTTTGCCTGTCGTAATACCTTAGTATTAGAGCACAAGTTGTGGATAAAAAAGAGTTGAATCTGCCTCTATTATTATGAGTCAAATCCGTGTCTATTATAAGCCTAGTTTCATTGGTCGGATTTTAGCGTCGACGTGTATTGGGTGTCGATTATGTTATGCCTTCCTATAAGAAATCGCCACGTGGCGTGACCATTTATTAGTCAAAATTTAGGTAATTTAAGATTTTCCTAATAAAAACTAGGGTGTGTCAAAAAACCAATTTGGACGAATTTAGACAAAATCCAGTCCAAAACCAGGGGAATCTGGACCGATCTAATCCAGAAAATAACCATTTCGGACGAAGTTGGACAAAATTAGGTCCGAAATCCAAATTATCCGGATCTAGGATACCAGATCCGCAGGTACCGGGTTATATCCGCTTTGGTAATATTGATTATTTATAATATTTAAATCCAAGGTACCAAAAATTTATTAATATGTAATATTTAAATTTAGTATGAATTTTATAATCTTAATTTAGTTTATAAATTCACTGTAGTTTAGAAATTTTAATGATTAGAAATTTTTATAATATTGTCTTTACGGTTATGAAATACATTTGATTATAATTTATGTAAAATAGATTTAGGGGTGTATAATATTTTCACATGAAATGAATGGTTAAAAAATGTTAGTATTTCTTTTTAATAAAGGAAATGGGTGTAAATTGACATTTGGTGCTAAAAAAGTGAGTCAATTAAGGTCTAGGTAAATTTTGGAATCAATCTGATCCGGTTCAAATTTATAAGTCCAAAAATCTAAAATTTTATTAGTAATCCAAACATGTTTTGAACATAGAATTTTTGTATTAGATTGATGATCCATGGGGACATTTGAAAATCTATATTTTATAATATAGTATAATTTTTTAGTATGCCGCTATAATTTAATATTTATAAATCTATGCTTTAAAAATATTTTAAGACAAAAATACCATCAATTCTATTAGTTTAAACCTCAAAATAAATGTGATAGACCTAAAGCTCTCCACACACCTCAGTGAGGTCTCTATCTTACCCTACTTAGGGTCGTCGCCGCCGTTCAATCACCACCATCTCCGATCATCTTATACCCCTCTCGCCATCACCCACCCAACCCTCCTCTATCCACTGCGCCATCGCCGCCAACCACACAGCCGCTTCTTCTTAGTCCTGCCTTCTCTTCCCCGAGCTCGTCGCCACAGCCGCCGATACATGCAGGACCACCGCCGTCCTTCCTTCATCGCACTAGGCCATTTCTGCCCGAACGATGCCGGATTTCCCATCCTCAGTCCCCACGGACCGGAAATGGTCCCCCCCCCCGATCAGATCAGATCCCATGCAGAGGTTGTCCACCGCCTCAAATTCTCCGCCCAACGAGACGAGGGTCACGACGTCGTCCCTCCGCCGCTGATCGAGCCGGATCCTGTTCTCCCAGTGCACCATCCTCGGCTGTCACTACGGCCGTTGGATCTGAAAGACAGGTCGGGCGCGTCTCTGGCCCTAGGCGTGCCCCTGTCGTCATCGGCGTCGCTCCCAACCTACGCCGGACACAACTCAACGGCGAGGGAGATCCATAGGGACCTGATATCCCTTCCTCGGCCACCCCCTTCTCCGGTGGTGACTCGTTATCTCCCGCCGTCGGAGCGCATACCGGTCCCGAGGCTTGACTGTCCGGTCGACGGAAGCTCGTCGGGGTCGTCAGCTGAGCCCCAACCAAATCGTATATCCCCGATCCCGGACAGGGAGGACGAGGATGACGAGGTAGTGATGTCGGAGGAAGGTGTCCCACTATTCACATCTGGCTCGTATCAGTTCTCTCTTGCACCAAAGGTCGCAGGGGATCAGACCTACAACCAGCACATTGTATGTGCGATGATGCTGCGTAAATGGAAAGTCACGGGGATTAAAGTGGAGTTTATGTCCCCGGAGGTCACGGGGTACCACTTCCCGTCAGCCAATGCAATGGAAGACATCCGTCACAGGGGTCCCAGGAGCTTCAAGGGATTTCCCCCTCCTCCTCGAACCGCTTAGGCAATTTGACCGGGCAGACGAGATTAACTTCGACCATGTGGAGCTGGGGGTCCGGGCACTGAATATCCCGGGAGGAGCCAAGAATCACTACATCCGCGGCCTCATTGCAGGCAGCATGGGCACCCAGGTCATGTCGGCCCCGATACCGACGGCTCGACGGGAGATTATGCATCTCTGGCTAAGGGTTCGGATGGAGCTGATTCGACCCCTACGACGCAGAATCCGCCTCCGGTTCCTAGGTACTGATACCCCTGCTGTGATTGATCTACAATATGAGAGAGTGGTAGATTTTTGTCGCAGGTGCGGAATGCTGACACACATGATCTCGGGCTGCCCGACTCTCCTGCCGGGACGAGATCCGGTATGAACACTCTATTCTGGTCCCAAGGGATCTGGATGTGGACCGGTTACTGCGAACGGTCTGGAATGCACCCCCTTCGGCGTCACATCTGACGGTCACTTATCTCCTGAGTGATCTATCACTGAACCCTCTGATTCGGTCCAAGGAGATCACTATGGGCGCAGAATCATCCGATGCAGGCATCCCGAAGCCTGACTACATGGCTAAGGTTAACCAAGAAGGGTTAACCAATACACTGCAGGGGGTGGTCATGGAGTACCCACACCGCCACCCAATTCCACGAAGCCTGACTACCTGGCTAACGTACACCTTACAATGACGTGGGACGAGAAGGAGAAAGACCCCCTGGGACAGTAGGGAGACACCCAGGAGGGCTTAGGGAAAGGCGGGCCCAGTCGAGGCAAAGGCAAGATGACCACCATGAAGACCAGAAGTGGTTCGTTGTATGCACGCCCGCCGGAGACAAAGAAGCAGAGGGGAGACCCGACTTCTCAACAGCAGACCTGGTATCCGCCCTTCCAGGGTGAGGGGAGAGCAGATGAAGCGGAGGTACAGAGGCCTCCGATGGAGGAATGATCTGCCCCAACAAGGGTGGGTGGAGTCGGCCCCGGACTATACCTACAGACCTGGGACAGCCGGTCCCGGGTAGCCTGCATTTTCAGCATCTATCTTTTACTTATTATGTTATTATTTGTGTTTCTGTTGGGATATTTTATTTTCTGCGGATTTTGGAACTTGGTATTTTTTGACTCGTTATGTTGGAACGATGGTAAGGAGTTGTCTTGAGTTTGTGCCCACGATTTCAAGTGGGCTATTATTATGGGTCCATGAGCGTTGGGCTTGCTACGGTCGGCCTGGACATATATCAGGAACCCGAGGCAGTCACGCCTCATCCTGTTTGATTACCTTTTGGTATTAATGAAAGTCTCCGGTTACCCGTTTCAATAAAAACCTCAAAATATATTGTATATAAAAGGATTTGAACCATGGTTGTTCAAGAAAAAATGTAGGAACTTAACCTCTTGTGGTAAATTACATACATGCATTGTAGCCTTTTATTATTTATTTTATTATATATTCAATTCTCATATTACACCAAAATTTATAATAAAAATATAATTAATTGAAAAAAACTTATGATGAACTATGCACATTTTGCAATGTACTTATATTTTTTTTATTTCCTACTTTTAAATTTCTTAAAAGTAAAAGGAAAATTAGAATTTTAGAGAATGTGCAATTTTAAAAATAAATAAATATGTGTATATATACAAATCTATTTTCTAAACCATATTTTATGATATAAAAATAATTAAAATATCATTTTAAAAATATATTTGTATATATTTATATTTATTTATTTTTAAATTTTTTAAGTTGTTCATTCTCTAAAATACCTATTTTTCGTTATTTTTCACACTTTTTGCACATGAAAAGTAGTATACGGTAAGTATTTGTAACAAAAAAATATACCATAATTATTTTCAAAACGTGCATAGTTCACTATAAGTTTTTTCCAATTGTCCATATTTTTATTTTATATTTTGGTGTAGTACGAGAATATAGTATATAATAAAGTACAGTAAATAAATAATAAAAAGGTACAATACATGCAAAAAAAAATTGTGCAAAAGAAACAGTTCCATTTAATAAGAGAAACTACATAGAAGTGCATCGAGGAACATGTTCCTCGACCACTGAGCCTGGGTCAAACAAAGTGAACATAGGTTCTCTGACCCTTTTCATACCCTAATCGCCACCGACGGTGTTTTGACGCCACACGGGCAATGCAAGAAGATAAGTGGAGATACAAGAAGACCGGAGATAGCGCATCGTATAGGGACCCCTCCCAGGTCCAGTCCCCGATGCATATGCCAATACTCATTCCATATGGTGGGGCTCCTTGCCCGCCTTAGCTTGATCATCTCGGGGATCCCCGACCGCCGGCCTTTTCTGCGCACCCTAACCAATCCCCAAGTCAGCTGCTCCTGCTGGTATTGCCCCCACTATTCCTTCGTCCACCCAAGCTCCCACAGCCTCAATGGGTCGAGGCATGACCTCCTTGCGAGGGATCGGAGGAAAAGGTGGAGCCCTAGCAGTTCATCCCTCAATCTCTGAGTAGGAAGCAGGGGACTGAGATGAAGCCCTACTAGACGGCCCCTTAAACTGTAGGCGTGGGGGTCCGGGGGGCTTTAGACAGGTGTAGAACCCTACCGGGTCAAAGCCCGGGGGTGGTGCAGGTCCGGCAGGCTCTCCCCAATCAGTGGCATACCAGCTGACCTGCTTCTCCTTATCGTATTCCAGTACGAAAGATCCCAGTCGAGGTGGACCCTGAACCGCCCACGTACAATCCTTCAGAATATGACCTATCCGGCCACAATTATAGCAGAAATTTGGAAGCTTCGAGTACGTGAGTTCCACACTGAATGGGTCTGGAAACTCCAAGAACCAGAGCACCAACCTTTTCCCTTAGGGGCCGTTCCATCAGGTGCCAGAATATACCCCATTGGTCGCATGGGACCTCTACACACATTCCCTGGGCATCCCCAATAGAGGTACTCGTCTCCTTTGTCCGAACTAGGGGCGGTAGTCCCCTAGCATAGTCCCACAAATGCACTTGATCCAAGGTAGGCAACTCTCGAGCACAGGGATCCAAATCCCCCAGTAGAAGGACCCATCCATCAAAGCACCAGGCTCATTATGACGGACCCACACCCTTGACTTCGACGACCAAAAATTGAAGCCGAACAGTCCCGGCCCTATGTCCTTGACCACAAGCCCTTCCGCGGCCCTACCACAAGCATTGGTAATGACCCAGAGGAACATGTCCTTCCTAGGAGGTTTGGGTGACCACAGGCGACCTAGCAGTCCCCACTATTGGCGAGCTAGTGTTGCTGTCGTGGTTGCCCGGGACGCCGGGACCATCACCTCAATCTCCTCATCCTCGTCCAAAGAACAGGACGAAAGCCCGTCCTGCAGACCCTTCAGGGACGCCTGGAGCTCAGCCTCCTTAGGGTTCCAACTGAGGGGAACTCCTCCGTAAGAAGGTGTTTCGCTCGGTCCTGGGTCATCCCTAGCGGAGTAGTTAGGGCTGCTGGTATGATCAGACAGTTAACTAGGTTGGGAAGGCACCGCCCTAGTCCCAAAGCCAGAGTCGTCGTTCTAGGGAGCTCCTCCATCGGGGCTTTTCCTTTCGCTGGTCCCTCTGAAGGACGAGAAGGCCCTTTGGCTGAGTCCCCGCGTCATCAGATGTAGGAATAACCATCTGGTCCCATGTAATTTTGGGAGTCGGTGATCGAACCGGATCAGGGTTCGGAGGGATGGGGGGAAACCCTAGGTAGGATCGGGGCAACACCAAGAATAGGCGGAACCCTAGGGTCCCCAATACCATCATCGATACGTACCCCAGCCCTAGCCTGCCTCGATTCTATTCCATTGGCCAATGGAACCCTAGGGTTCCCGTCCCCACGAGTCAGAGCCAAAGCAAGGTCGTGGCCTATAGGGGAGGCAGCAGAGAGGGGTCGAGGTACAGATGGGGTAGTGTTTGGGGTGGTAAGGCCAAGAGGCCATTACTTCGAAAACATGGAACCCTAGGTTAGCGCAACGGCCGACCCCTATTCGGCTTAGTAGTCGATACAAGAGGTGTCGCACCAAAGGAGAAGCCTCTTGTAGGGATTGGACCTAGGGGTAGAGGGGTCCCAGGGTGATAAGGGAATGGTGAAGCCACGGTAGCCTTAGGATTTCGATGACGTCGAGCTTTCTCTCCCACGCCAACTTCAGGGAGAGGGGAAGGAAGAGGAAGAATAGGACCACTGGTAGGAGCAGCAGTGTCCGGAGCACGCATCATGGCAGTAGCAGATGCGGCAGCGGCGGAGGAAGGGGTAGAGAGCATCATAGCGGCGGACGCGGGCTAGGGTTAGAGAGGATCCCAAAGTTGAGAGAGAAAAATCGAGTTCCAAAATTTACTTGTTTGTTTCCAAATAATACAATACATGTAATTAATTTAGCACAAGTGATTAAGGTCATACATTTTTTCTTGAACAATTATTGTTCAAATCCTCTCATCTACCATTTATTTTGAGGTTTGAACTAATAGAGATGAGGGTATTTTTGTCCTAAAATATTTCACTTTACTCGTTTTCGTTAGTTTTCCATTCAAAAATATAAAAATTCTAAAATAACCCTTATTAACATTTGAATTTTCAAAACATGCCATTAAGATTTTTTATTTTTCATTATATCATTTTTAACTTTTATTTCCTTTCTTTAATTTTTATTCTTTTATTTAGTCTAATTTTTTTTTACAGAAAATCATTTATGTATTCAATTTCATTATTTTTTTTAAATTCCATAAAAAAAATTGTTTTTAATTTTGAATAATTATTTTTCTACTTTTATTTACTTTATTAATATATATATATATATATATATATATATATATATATTTGTAATGTTCATTATTTAATTGAATATTTTTTTATAAAATTATTATTCAGATTATTACCTTTATTTTTTTCATTTCATTTCTTATTAATTCACCTTTGTTATTATTTTTCTACATTTGTTTTAATTCCATTTTTTACTGGTTGGACCTCCTCATCTTCTTCCCCGAGCATGAGTTTTGGATTTTTTAGAACTAGGTTTTAGATTTTGAATTCAAAAACCTTAAACCATAAACTTGATGCTCATCCTAAGTTCCTTCTCGCATGCTTCCCTATCTATCGATGACCACCACCACAACCACCTTGAATGCATCCTCACCCCCAATTCGGATGAGAAGAGGGACAAACCATTAAAACCCCAATTCACGATCAAAATAAGAACAACTTGGGCTTGATTCTTCTGATTAGAAGACCCAATAAAAAAATCTCATGGAAATAGAAGCTGCAATTAGGTTTCAAATCTAGTGAAGATCGATCAAGTTTATTACACAAAGCGAGAAATCCAACCTTATAATGGTTAGAGAAGAGGAAGAGAGAGCATAAATGGAAAATCAGGCATTCCACTCGTTCTCACGCACATATTTCGTGAAAAACACGATAATTAGGTATTACTAGGCGGAATTTTCCCTTATACTATATAAAGAGTCCACTCTTTTCTACAGACACTCAGGAAAAACCATAAGAGTAGACGGTGTGGGTCAAATACCCACCCAAAATAGAGGTCGATTATGTCTAGAAATAAAAAAGGGGGTCGGATCCCCTGAAATCCTTCAAATGGTACATTGAATCAGCTAGCCTTGAAGGCACCATTAAAGGATTCCTTGCAGCTGAAACCACAGCGAATCTTCGGGATTTATACAACTGAAACGTTGACCAACTGATGAGACAATAACACATGACGAGTCAGTTAAACCTAAATAAATTCCTTTAACTTACTTTTGGTTATAAAATGGGCATCCTGAATAAGTTTCTTCACATGCCGAGTGTTCTTGTCAATCCTTTCTTCTTCGGCAATGAAATTGTTGCTTCACTGGCAAGCATCCATCGCTCCACAGATTCTCCAACATTAAAAATGCATAACACAAATCTCCAACGTGTTCCTAAGTTGTATCGTTGGTCCAACTAGTGCAAAATCTCTGACATAAAAGTTGTAGTTTCTCCAGCGTCCCCCATCTGTCGACTTTGCGTCGTTCAGCCACTTCTCTAACTCGTGGGAGTACGTCTTGGATTCCCAATAATTCTTCAACGATCGACACGGAGAAACATTTTGGGACGAACCTCTGCGTTCTACCTATGTCTCGTCCCCTCCACATTCTACCTCCATATCGTCCACTTCGCGTTCAATCTACGTCCCGTCTCGTTTTCGTTTATCGTATATGAGACATACGCATTCAACCTACCTGGTATTGATGCTTATGTTCTTCCCGGGTTGAGCCTGAATCCATACCCAGTCTCGGGCATACTGCGTCTGTCGTCTATCATACGTGTGCAGGTGCCCCTGCTCTAACTCCACCTTCGCAACCCTCTTCTCCCTACCAACCTTAGGTCAACGAAAAATAGATGTGGGAGGAGGAGACCGCACTTGTAAGTGCATGAATCAATTACTCGAAGGACTCAATCAACGACGCCAACCAGACGTTGTTGAGTTTTTGGAGCATCATGAAGGATGTTACCTTGAAGACCCGGGCCACTCTGGAGACTGAACGGACAGTAAAAAAAATTGGAGCGGTACCAACCACAAGGCGAAGTAATTTAAGGGATGTTGGTCAAAATTTAAGAACATTTACCAAAGCGGCCAATTCGATAACTAAATCATAGAGGAATCCGAGAAGGCATATCTGAAGAAAAAAAATCGATCATGACTTCGTTTGGAAGGTGGAACCTTGTGAAGGAGAAGCCATGTTGGAGGCATTGGTTTGAGAACGAGTTCTCTTTTTCCAAAGACGAGTTCGTGAGAAATAATTCATCGCGCACCCTAAGATCATCTGGGATGGGGACTCTTACATCAGGATCGACAATGCTAATGTCTAAGATGGACATTCTGGCTTGCAGCACTATAGAAGTTGAGGGCTTTCACGGACCCTAAGTGAGCGCGACCTTGAAGGCTAGAAGGCGCCAAAGCTCAAGAGGGATCTGAAGAAAGAGAAGGCACTAACTATTGCGACTGTAGATCCAAAGTTGGCCAAAAGTTTGGCCAGCTTGGAGAAACATCACTTCATGGTAATTTGGGGTATTAGATAGTCTCAAGAGCGAAAACTGGCAGATCCAAGATATTGACACCTTGACCATGAGCGAGGAGGATTTAACGACCACATACTATTTCTCAACGGCCTGACGCGAAAGATAAATGGTTTGCTATACTGTGTTGCACTGTGTCGTTTTGAAACATTTGCTGATTTTGTTGTAATGTCTCTTTTAAATTAATAAACTTTTTATTTTCCGTTTCTTACAAGATTTTGTTATCTTGATTAACCATGCACAAAGCAAAGCTCCACTTATGTGCTTGGAGAAAATTATGAGAGGGAAAGAGGACACAGTCTCCATGATAGTTTTCATTCCCGTCCAATTTTGAATTAAAAGTTTATTTTCCCGTTTCAAAATAAATGTTTTTCCCTATTTAATGACATTTCAGTAATTATATCGTTTATTTTGTTGAATAGACCCTAACCGTCTTATTACCGCACCATCGAATCTATCCAACCGATTTTATGACTAAGGGAAAATAAATAAATTAAGAGCATCAACAGTGGTAGGCGGGGAGCTGGCGAGGAGGTGCTGGCGGTGAGTAGTCGGCGGCGGTAAGCTGGCGGGGTATTAGCGGGGAGGACGCTGGTGTTAGTCTTAGTGCCCGTAGTTCAATCCTAAATGTCCAAATGTATATATCATCGTTAGCAATAAAATTAAAGCGGCTTTATATTACTTATGTGTTGGAGTAATATATCGATGTGTGCTCTGATCTATGCCCACCATGCGAATAGAACCATAGATCGAGATAGATCACACTCGATGGGTCCCTAGTCAACAAAGCTTCACTAGAAGCGACTAGTATGAAAGATGCCTCTTTATGGCTTACGTTCTGTTAGTCATTGGAATGGGATTCCGGAGTCTGATCATAGATATCATGTGGGACATGATATTGGACGACCCGCCCTGAATATGTGCCATAGATTAAGTCATGAACATATTCAGTGTCGTAGCTTGTCATGTATCCTTAGACCAAGGAGTCTTTGTGATCGCTATGTAGTCAACAACTGAGTTTGACCTGAGCCTAACGTTGTCCGTAACAGGGCTTCCATAACGGCCAGGATTGGCTTGGGGACGGGCTACATGAGTGACACGAAAGACGGCTAAGGGATTTATCCCTCATACTAAGGTATGGGAAAGATATCGGTTCTCGGCCACTTGATCGAGAGTGACTGGAAGAATAGCATGGCCATGCACATGATACTGGGTATCATATCTTCAGTCATCTCACATATCAAGGAACGGTGATTGAGAATAATAAGGATGACGGGTCTATGCCTTATCTCAATCAGGATATCGGAGATAAAGGATAATGACAGGGATGACGGAAAGGTTAGAATCGACAGGGTCGATTCGTTATGCAGTGTCAGGCAATACTAAAGTCTCGTTAGTTGCCACTTAAATAGGATCAAGTAAAATGGGATTTTACGTTGATCTATTGACATGCATAAACCTAAGGGTCACACCGGAGGATGAAACTCATTGACACATTTATGGAGAATGGCCAAAAGGGAGTTGTCTCGGGACATGACCAAAACTGGGTTTTGGGTCATGTGCCCGTAAGTGAATAGGACTTTACGGATCGAGACAAGGCTTGGAGTCTTGGGATTGATCGCGTCGGATAATGTTGGACATTTCCGGTATGGAAGGCTTGGAGGCGATGAGTGAATCACGGGACCTCGTTGGAAATGGCCACGGGCCATGTTCCAAGAGGCCCATGAAAGGCCCATGCAACCAAGGCCCATGGAACTAATTAATCAAGTCTTGATTAATTAGTACTAAGTAAGCAAGACAAGGATTAAGGTGTTGGTGATTCACCACCTAACCCAATCTTGTCTTGCCATACTTAGTCCTATTTACACCTTACTTGACACCATACTTGTCCCATGCCTTTAGTTGGACAAGTATGGGTTTTGTTATGTTTAAGTCATCCTTTTTCAACATAACAAACACAAGACAAGAATAGGAAACACAACTTCTCTCTCCCTTCCCTTGCAATTTCGGGTTTGGCAAGCTCCCACCTCCATTTTTGTGTTCTTGAGACCTCAAAGAGAAGAACTACGTGGCTTTGATTCCCATGTGGATACGTAGGCGTCTTGGAGACTCAAGCCAATCATTCGTTACCCGGTGTTCTTGTTTTGGTAAGAACTAATGCTGAATTTTTCTCTTGTGAATCCATTCTTTGTTAGTTGTTTCATGGTTTTAATCGTCTCTTGGTTTTCCTTGATTTTCCGCTGCGAGTTGGTTCATCTCCAATCCTACCTCGAGACCCAACAGCTGGCGGTAAGGATCACCTGTGAGCTCTACACCAGCACTCAGCACCGACGCCAACGGCTAGAATTCTAATTGACCTATTATTTGTTCTTGACAAAATAAAAAGTATTTTGAAAATAACAAAAAATTTAATGATCTTATCTCCAAATGCTATATAAATAGAACTTTGAATCAAAAAAATCACAAAGCCAACGATTGTCTCCCACATTTGTCTCGCACATTTATTCGTCGAAATGGCCAATTACCGAGCCAAGATTTGGATATGGATGGCATTTTGGCTGAAGTATTCGAAGAATGCATGCCCACCGACTTCATTGACGGTTGGTTAGAGGACGCAATGGTCGATTCTCACCCACGTAAGCAAACCTACATCGCACGTGATCGGGAAGCCGCGACCGAACGTTTAATGAGCAACTACTTCAACACAAACCCCGTGTACACGGAGGTGCAGTTCCGTCGCCGCTTCAGAATGTTGAAGGGTGTGTTCCTCCGAATTGTTCATGCATTGGAGAATCACGATACGTATTTCACGACACGGTTGGACGTTGTGAGTAAAATTCCTTATCACCTTATCAAAAATGTACTACGGCCATGAGGCAGTTATGTTATTGAATTTCAGCTGATGGACTGGACGAGTACTTGAAGATAGGCGAAACCACATCCTTGGAATGTTTGAGAAACTTTTGCAGTGGAATCATTAAAGTCGTCGGTCCTACGTACCAGCGTAAACCTACACGGACAGATATGGACTACATTTTGGCAGTTAATGAAGCGCGAGGATTCCCGGGCATGCTTGGCAGTGTTGACTACATGCACTGGGAGTGGAAGAATTTCCCAACGGCACTGCGAGGCTCGCGTTCAAGGAGGGACCACGGGAATCGACCAACCGTTGTTCTCGAGGTGGTTGCAACTCGTGACTTATGGATTTGGCACTCGTTCTTTGGCATGGTGGGATCAAACAACGATTTAACAGTGCTCAATCATTCCAGACTGTTCGCGGACGTTATCAATGGCTGGCAATCACCGGTTGAATATACGATAAATGGTAACCACTACACACTCTCATATTATCTTGTTGATGGCTTTTACTCTTCATGGCCAGTTTTTGTGAAAACAATTCCATTAGCTCAACGACCGAAACAGAAGAAGTTTGCTGAAGTCCAAGAGACGTGCATGAAGGATGTGGAATGAGCATTTTGTGCACTCCAAGCTCGGTTTCACATGGTCACTCGACCGAGTCGCTTGTGGATGCCCTGGGACTTTGGCTTAGTGATGAATGCATGTGTTATCATGCACAATATGATAGTCGAGGCAGAACGGCATACATACGACGGCTACATTGAACCAACAGATGAGGGTGGGCCAAGTGAACGAAATTTTGCGCGAGGAGGCTTCGTCCCGTCCCAGGTCATACTTGCAAACACTTAGAGGATGCAAGATGAACGCATACATTATCAATTGAAGGACGACCTCGTCGAACACATTTGGAATAAATTTGTAGACGCTTAGTTTATCGCTTCGTAGTTTAAATTTCGATCGGCCATCTTGTATTAGTCCTTTGATTTCGTTTTAATTTAATGCAATTATGTTTAATTTAATTCTTATTTTAGAAATATTTTATTCACACCGCTGGCGGCTCTTCGCCAGCAAAAAATCTTCCACTGTACGGTGCTGGCGTTTCTCGCAGGTGGTGGGACAAAAAAATTATTATTTTAATACTCAATCTCCGTCAGCAGCCGACAATAGAGCTGTGGATGCTCTAAACCTCTAATAGATCTTTAGGGTCTCAACCGCACCCTTTTGTTTTAACCGTATAGTTTCAGAAAACATAGAATAAATACATTCGGAATAAAGAGCCCAACTCTTGTCTTTTCTACCCGACTCTTCGGAAACACTATAACAAAGTAGTTTGAGAAAACATAGAATTAGTGCATTGGAAATGACCGTGCATGATTTTTTTTCTTCAACAAGTATGACTGCAAGTTTCCTCATAAAAGATGAACTAAACGTGAAGAAAGCACCATACATAACACAATAAGAGACAAGGTTTGATCTGTATCCTGATGGAGTGTTGTACAAGTAAGAAATAGCTTACCTGATTCTCCCCAATACCGCTCTATAGCTTGCACCGACTTCAACGACCACCCATTGCAATAAATACCAAACCTCTTGCCTCTTGGTCAAAGGGAAGATAACATACACACACAAGTTCAAAAATTGGGAGGCTGATTGATCCAAAAGAAATCAAACCCATTCTAAATTAGAAACCGGACAGAGCTACTTATTGGGCCAATAAAGCCCAAGACTTACAAATGTCTCAAGATACAAATGGGCCTTGACGGTATCAATTCACAGGCTGAGGCTTTTCATCCCAATTTGGAGGCATAGAACAATGGTCTTACTGTTCCTTATATATAACACACGGTTCTATTATTTTATAATTTTTCGTTTCAAAAAAAAATTTATTTTATAATTTTTTTATTATTAACGTAAGGAATTTTTTTAATATAATATTCTTGTAAACATTTATTTGTAATATAATACTCGAGACGGTTTGTTTTACATTATAATACCATGACAAACATTTATTTTTAATTTAGTACCTATCGTTACCCAATTATGGATGGAAGTGGTCATGTGCACATGAATCTCAATTTTTCTAAAATACCAATAATATCCTTAGAAAATAGTCAATTATCCTTTGATTTTATCAAAATACCAATAATACCTTATAAAAACTGATTTATAAAATTAAAATATAATTTTTAAAAATATTTTTTGAAATAAAATCTGTTGTTATATATATTTTTTAGAAAGAATGATTTTAATGATAAATTTTGAAAACTTGAAGATAAATGAAGAATGTTTGGTATTTTGTAAATTATATGCTTTGAAAAACCAATAACATATTTCTAAAATTTTGATTGTTTTTTTTCTTGAGTGAAGTGCAACTTGTATACCTTTAAAAAGAGTCAATACATGTTTGAGGGCCCTGATGGGACAAACACAATAACTTTGTAACTATGTAAACGTCTAAAGCGTTCTTTAACGATGTGTCATTAAGGCTGACTAAGGCATAAACTAGAATAAACTTAAGAACTAAGAACCAATCAAAACCTAGGAAAGACCGTCGAACACTACTCAAGGTAGAGCCTGAATGCCGATGGGTCGTCCGAAGACGACACTCTTCTTGCGCTATAAAATCGAGCCCGTGTCCATCAGCCGGGAAGGGTGACTAGGGTATCCTCAGGGACTCCTTCTTGCCCCTGAGCCCTGCCAGCAGATTCATGTGTCCCGGCGGGGCTAGAACCCAGCCCTCGCCCGAACTGTGACTCGCTGGCCACTCATCTCCTTTGGTGCTAGCACCGACACTAGAACACCACCCCTCCCTCGTCCCTTGAGAGAGGAGGATGGCATTCCAATAGCTCGGGAGCCGAAGAAACCCTGTCCTCTTCCTCTAAACCCTCCCCATTCAACCCCCTGGCCCGCAGCAATCGAACCAACAGAGAGCCTCCCCTGAGGACTTAGTCCCCATCCTAGGCCGGGACCTGGTTAGGTAATGGGTTCAGGGATATCCTGGCCCTCCACCCCTTCCACCCTCCCATATTAGGTAATGGATCCAAGGACAAGGAGCCCCAGTCTGGCGCACCTACCACCTTAAGTACCGTGCTCCCCTAAGATGCCGACTAGGCCCCGTCGGCGTAGACCTCCAAAAACAAACCGCGTCGGGCTAGCAAAAGGCCTCGATCGGAGAACGAGAGTGGGATGTCCGCCCCGCCATGCATGTGACAGGCCAAACCTAATTGCTCTGGTGCTCTGCGAAAGGCAAAGAAAGCCCCCCAGCCGCCCGTCCCGACTTAGAATGCCGCCAAACCAAAACCCTAGGTAGGGCCAGCCGTGCGTCCCGAAGGCCCACCCCGGACAGGTAGTACGGCGAAGGGATCCATAACTGGCATCCCCGTCCTCCCCTCTTCACCGACCCCCGAACAAGGTCAAGGGTCGACCCCTACTCCCGACCTCGCGTCCGTGGAAGTCAAGAGGATGAAAAGGGCAAAACAGGAAGCCGAATCTGACGCCCACACTCTCTACATAGCCCCGGACTCAGAGCAAGGTCATGGGTCGACGAACTAGCCACCAGGCGAGGCCCTCTGGTGTCCCTGACGACCCCCCGGCCCCACGTGGAGGGCCAAGGATGCTTCCTCGCAAAACCCCGGCGCGGATGAGGAGAGCCCGGATGGCCCCGCCAGCGGAATTCCACCAGGTGAACGTCTCTGTTGCGCCTCATGACAGCCGAGATAGCAGAGGAAGCCATGCCCGATGGATGATTAAGAACCATGGCTCCGGCTCAGTCTTCGATGGGTCATGCATGGCTACAGGGACGGATGAGACATAAAGGAGACGGAGCTGACAGTTGTCGGCGGCGGCAGACACGAGGGTAGGCGTAGGCTAGGGTTGGACCCGACAGCCGCGAGGAGAGAGGTCTCGACGGGAACGAGAAGCTTTTTGAAAATTTGATTGTTAATGAAGGATATTTTGAAATTTTTACACTCTTTAAGAAACATAATAATATTATTTTAAAATGAATTTTGAACGTATTTAAAATAAAAACCGACCCCCTGATTTAGTTAGGAGTCTCACGAAAAAAAAATTGAATTCAGTTTAAGCTTGAACAAAATGGATCAGAAGGGTATGTTGCCAATAAAAGACAATGATTTGATTTGAAATAAAGGAAGTGAATGCCAGCCCTGTAAAGAGAGAATGTTTTTATTCCTATTTTTTGTTTTCACTTATTTTTATTACATGGATTTCATACCATGTGTTTTTTTTTCTTAAACTGCTACAATATTATTCACTTATTTGGGCATCCACTGACCCACAAAACTACACAGACAATCACCCAACACATTGTTCCTCTTTTTTCAAAATTATATTCTCTTTTTTTCAATTCAGTACCTTTTTAAGTTTAACAACCAAAAACAAAAAATTTACTGATACCGGTGTTTTAATTTTTTCCAATATCTGTATACTATCTACATACAAAGAGCATCTACAACATAGTGACTCATTACACGACTCGTGGTTTGTGACTTGTGGTTTAGTGAACCGCGAATCACCAATCGCATCCTGTAGCGTGTGGCGTGACGGTTCCGACTCACTAAACCACGAATCGTAATTGCGAGTCACCAATTACGACGCGGTTCATAAATATGAACCGTAAGTCGCGACTTATAATTTGTTGGCCAGTCAATGGGGAAGCGACACGTGGCGTTGAGATGGAAAATATTTCAGATTATTGGCTCCAACAGCCTGAAATGGTAATATTATTTTAATTAAATAAAATAAGAAATGAACTAAAAAATAAAACAAAATCACATTTATAAATACCCACCGCTTATTCATCAACCCGCAAACAATTTATACTAATTCCTCAACTATCTCTCTAAAAATCGACCTCCCACAAAGTCGATTTCTTCGAGCTTGGATGAGTACGAAGCCAACGTTCGTACGATGGGGAAAGGAATCTGGTGAAGGGCTAAGAAAGCGATACAAAGAGAAATGTAAATGATCAACGCAATGAGGCGAAGGGTGAATGTGGGGAACTTTCCCAAAGAGAGATTAATAGAGGTCGTGCCAAAGGCCACAACCGACTAATGTAGGATTATTTTGTCGAGAACCCCAAGTATGGCCCCCAGATGTTTAGGAATCTATTCCGTACAAGCCGATCACTTTTTATTCGGGTGATGCAAAAGGTAGCGGAGCATACCGATTACTTCGTTCAAAAATGGGACGCTTTCGGACGCATGGGGTTATCAACACACCAAAAATGCATTGTCGCGATACGAATTCTAGCGTGCGGGTGCTCAACCGATTCGTTGGACGAATGCCTCTAACTTGGGGTAATCACCATACTTGAATGTGTACGCCGGTTTTGCAAGGTCGTTGATGAGGTTTTTATGGCTGAGTACGAGCATAAACCAATTGCGGAGGACTTGACCTGATTAGTGGAATCGGGATACAAGCGAGGGTTCCCCCAAATGATTAGGAGTCTTAACTGCATGCATTGAGAGTGAAAGTATTGACCAACCGCGATGCAAGGTCTCTTTGACCGGAGAGATCACCACCGTCGTCCAACCATAATGTTGGAAGTTGTAGCGTCCCAGGATTTGTGGATTTGGCATTCGTATTCGGAATGGTTGGCTCGAACAATGACATCAACGTTCTCAACGTCGACCACTTATTCAAAGATGCCCTTGTTGTCCATAACTTTACTGTGGACTTCGAGATCAACATTCTAACGATATTTGTTTAGAATATATTATATGAGTATGTTTAAGCGGATGATTTTTTATGATAGCGTTTAACGTGTTTATTATACGATGGTCAGTTATTTCTATTATCTGTTAATATTGTATATAAATTAAAACGTAATTTTGTCACATAAATTAAAAATGATCATATCATCCAAACTTGAAATTTACAAATTGAACTATTTAAAGGTCGCTTAAACTATTGATCGTGTAGAAAAGTGTATGCTAAAAGGGTCTCGTATTGTTTTTTTTTTGATCAGCAAGTTTTTTGTTATTCAAACCAAGATTTCAAAATGAAATACAAGGTCAAGGGTTTGAACCCTCAAAGAGATTACAACCTAAAGGGCAACACAACTATGTCCCCCAACTATGGAAGGGCAACAATAATTAGGAAAAAAGGTAATAGAACGAAACCTAAATAGCCCATACCCATACAATACAGGAAATAAAATGTACCCCAACCCAATAGCCCGAAACAGAAGAGCAATCACGTTGAAAAGGTACCTAATGCATCAAAAACCACAGTAAACCAAGACTGGGGAGGAAGTTTGGGGCGCAAGTTACCCAAATCAAGTCTGAGGAGGAAACTTGGGGCACAAGTCACCCAGAAGCAAGACCAGCCGTGCGAACCAAAGGGGAAGAATGGCCTCATACCCTCTCAGTGACAGAAATTGTGCAAAAAAGGTTCAAAGTCTTCAAAACCAGCACCCCCAAAGTGAAGCCGAGGAAACTGAAGTGATAAGTAAGTAGCAATTCAGAAGCAAAACAAAGAGTAGTAGGCAACCCAGAACAAATAAACAAAAAACACTCCTTAAATCTACCCACACTCCAGACAAGTACAAGTAGAAGAAAACCCACACTCCAGCAGAAAAAAAACCCCAAGGCCACTCCTAATCCTTACCATCCTATAATCTCACCAAAGTACCCCAACCAAGCCACCCAAAACCACCCAAAACCAACCCAAAAGAATGCCAAGTCACCAAAATGTAGTAAATAGCCTCCAACTGTAGTCACCACCTACAAACTCTTCTGATACAACTCAGAGGATCTTTGAGCCAACAAGCAAATGAAAAAGAACAACCAGGTTTGAAAAGAGCCCACATTAACTGAAAAGAGTCACTTTGAATTTGTTGGATGATCCACTCAGGAGAAAAAGAAGTCCCCTTGAAGATCACTGAGTTCCTATTCAACCAAATTCTCCAAACAGTAATGGAGAAAATGAGACTCCAATATTTTGTTGTAAATTTAGGGAGCAGACCATTCTAAGAAAGGAACCAAGGCAATACTGCATCAGGTCTAGCTGATTTCAGTCCCCACCAATCCATGCAAGAATTCTAGCAATCCCAAGCCAAAGGGCAAGTTAAGGACAGATGATCACTCTCCTCAGGTTCTAGGGAGCAATTAGGACACCAGATATTGTCAGAGTAAAGACCTCTAGAGAGTAAGAAGCACTTGGTGGGAACAGCTTGCATGCAAAGCAACCAAGAGAAGGCAGCCATTTTTGGAGGAAGCAGTGGAGTCCACAAAAGGGAAGGCCACTCCAAAGATTGATTATCACTCCCATCCAGATATTGATACATCTTATGTACTTTGAAACCAGCCTCATCAATCTTCCAGGTCACTTTATCAGTCCCAAGCAATTGTAACTGGCAAGAGTTTAGATGATCCCCAAGTTGTTAAAAAATGTCCATTTCCCAACCCCTAAGATCTCTTCTGAAAATAAGAAACCAATCTCCATTAAACCAGAAGTTGGATACAGTAGATTTCTTCTGAGTACTCAAATGGTATAGCCTTTGAAACACAAATTTGAGAGGCACATCAATTAACCAAGTATCTTCCCAAAACTTATCTGTGTTGCCAGTGATAACAGTCCAATGAAGACCTCCTGCAACAAATGCACTAGCAAATTTTGGGCAATCAAGCAAGGATTGAATGTGTTTGAGGAAGGAGTGGTCATCATGTATCAGTAATTTGGATAAATCCCAAGAATTTTGTTCCCAACCATATTTAGCACATAAAAGCTGTTTCCAAAGAGAATCCTTCTCAAGTGCAAATCTCTACCACCATCTGGCCAGGAGTGCCTTGTTCATAATGTGTAAGTTTTTGATGCCTAGGCCCCCATAAATTTTTGGTCTACAGATTAAATTCCATCTCACTTTGTGTAAAACCTTCTTAGAAACAGATCCATTCCACAAGAACCTTCTTTGCCATTTTTCCATCTCCTTGATCACACCTTTAGGGGCTTGATAAAGAGACATATAATAAAGAGGGAGAGAACTCGGTGATGATTTGATGAGAGTTAACCTGCCTCCAAAAGATCTAGCCTTGGCTTTCCATAGATTGAGCTTGGCCTTGAATTTTTTGATGATAGGATCCCAAGTTTTCAGTCCTCTGGGATTGGAGCCTAATTGAAATCCAAGATAGTTGAAAGGAAGTTCCATCTCAGCACATCCTAAGACATGAGAGATATCCTCCACTGATACTGGTGAGGGATTGAGAATCAGAACTTTGGACTTGTGAAAATTTATTTTTAAACCAGTGGCCTTTTGAAGACACAACAAGGTATGTTTCAGATTGATTACTTGTTGAAGTCCAGCTTTTATGAAGATGAGTGTGTCATCTGCAAATTGTAGATGGGATATCTCAGGCCCTGACCCATTACATTGGATCCCAGAAAACATCTCAGCAGCAATGCCTTTGGTCATCAACTGGTGAAGAACTTCAGCTACAAGAGCAAATAGGAGTGGGGATAGTGAGCATCCTTGCCTCAATCCTCTCAGAATAGGATAGTCTTCAGATGGTGAGCCATTTATTGAAACCGATGACCAAGCTTTCAAGCAGGTAGTGATCCACTCAATCCACAAAGAACCAAAGCCCATAAACCCCAGAATTTTCAGTAAGGCCTCCCAACTGACATGATCATATGCTTTTTCAAAATCCACTTTCAGTATGATAACCTCCTGGCATGAGGCCTTGATGGATTGAATGAGCTCAGAAGCAATGAGAATGCCATCCAATATTTGCCTCCCAACAATAAATCCAAACTGAACATCATGTACAAGATAGTCCATCACCTTCTTTAATCTGGCAGCCAGTAGTTTAGAGATGAGTTTGTAGGTGCTTGTAATGAGACTAATTGGCATGTAGTCATCAAAGGACAAAGGTGAAGCAGTCTTGGGAATGAGGGTAATGAAGAAGGAATTGATTCCTCTGCCCAAAGAACCTTGATGAGAAAAATAATGAACATAAGCCAATATATCTTGTTTCAAAAAATTCCAGCAATGTTGATAAAATTTCATGATGTACCCATCAGGGCCAGGTGCCTTATCACCATTGTAAGCCTGGATGGCCAACCAAATCTCTTCCTCAGAGAGAGGTTTCTCAAGTTCAGAAGCCTGTAAAGCTGAGAGGGAGTTAAAAGAAAGGCTGGAGAGGTCAATGCAAATCTCCGAGTCTTTGTGAAATCTCCTTTGAAAATGTGCTTTTGCCACTGACTTAACTTCATTTGGTAAGGTGAAGTTCAATCCACCCTCTTGTATCTGAGAAATGGATTTATTTGAGTGATTCAGATTGACCACAATGTGAAAGAACTTTGAGCATCTGTCACCCTCTTTTGTCCACTTAAGCCTGGCCTTTTGGCTCTAAAGTTTTTCTTGTAGTTTAAGTTTCCCAATCAATTGTGCATTCAGAAGTGATCTGTGAGCCACCTCAGAAGGGATAAGTGGCATGAGGTCTAGTTCTCCATCAATACTCTTGATCTCAGCAGTTAGGGACTCAATATCATTCTCCAGCCACCCAAAGGTGATCACATTCCAAGATCTCAAGAAGGTCATTAATGATTTAAGCTTAAACCACAGCCTATAGGCTGGAGAGCCAGAACACTGAATGAACAACCAGAATGTTCTAATCTCATAATAGAAGGTAGGATGGTCCAGCCAGGCATTAATAAACTTGAAGTGTCTTGGCCCCCCAATAAATAATGGGATTGTAGAGTAAAATGGGCTTGTGATCAGATATCACTCTTGGCAAACAAGACTGAGTGACTGTTCCAAAGTAATTCAAGATGTGTGGAGAAATGAGGAACCTATCAATTCTAGAGGCTTTGGAAGCAGGACCAAACCAAGTGTACTTGCCCCCTCCCAACTGAAGATCCACCAGCCCAGCAAAATCAAGGAAGTGATTGAAATCTCTGATACTTGTAGTAGAATATCTGTCACCAGTCTTCTCAAGAGGGTATAATATGGCATTAAAATCACCAGCCACTACCAGTGCCTCACCATAGTGACTGATCCTCAACATGATCTCATGCCATAACACAGTTCTCAGAGGAATCAAGCAAGGAGCATAAACATTCACAATGGTAATAACCAGTTCTGAGGCAAGAAGTACACCAGTCCAATAAATAGCATTCTTCTCTATCAGATGGGATTGGATTTGGAAAAAGTCTCTATTCCACAGAGTGATAATACCCTCTGAGTTTCCATCAACTGGAGAGAAAAGTGCCTCCCAAGATTGGGAAAAACCACAAGCAGAGACAAAAAAAATCTAGCATAACATTGAGTTTAGTTTCTTGTAATAGGACCATGGATAGATGCAATTTAGCACAAACTTTTCTAAGAGCCCTTCTCTTTTGCCTAGAAGAAGCCCCCCTCATATTCCATGAGAGAATTCTCATGGAGAGGCCAAATGTAAGGAGGGAATGTTGGAGAGAGGAGTTAGTTGTCCCTCCTCAGGTTCCTCGAAATCACAGTAATCCTCATCCGAGCCATCCTCCAGTTCCACAGCTTGGTTAATCTCAAGCTCAAGGTTATCAAATTGTGCAGCAACAAGATCATCAACAATGTAGGCCTTAAGTCCTAATGCCTTACAGTAGTCCCAAGTGCCACTGCCCCCAGATTTAAATTGTTGAACATATTTTGTTCCCACTTTAGAAGCAAAAGTGGTGTTGGGGGGAAGGTAAGTTTTGCTTTTGGATCTTGTGTTGTAAGCAACAGAGTTGTTGGTTTTTTTCCCTTTAACTTTGGTAATAAGAGTTGTGGCTAAAGGTGTGGAACAGTAATGAGAGTGTGAAGAGAGTTTTGATGTGTGTTTTGAAATACAATCTCCCCCCAAATCTGAGAGATTAGGGTTTGTTGCAGTGTTTTGGGGCCCAAAGCAGTGTTTATATGTGTTGGGCAGACCTCTTCATTAATGGTGTCTGCAACCACAGCCTCTTTAATCCCATTAAACCCCAAATCAGTCCCATCTAATCCAGCTAATGGTGTTTGTAATCCAATCCCCAATGTAGTTGGAATAGTGTCTTGCACAGTAATCAGTTTGTCTGAATTTTCTTCTCCAAACGAATCAGGAGCAATCAATGTATCTTTGAAGGATCGAAGACCAGTAAGAGGAGACATCTGCTGTAAGTTCTCCCCCTCACCTAAGCATGGAAATTCCTCAGCATTTAATTCCAACACCGGTCTCATCAAAGAATTGTGCTCCAACGTCGGGATAATAGTGATCTTCTCCACTACAGGAGTAGAAACCATTACTTCAGCGACCTGTTCCTCCGACCCTGCCATTAATTCTCGAACATTCTCTCTAGAATTGGACACAATAACTTCAGTAGACAGAGAATTTTCTGATCTGGTATGATCCGAGGTGCTGTCATCAGTATCCACTTGCACTATGATGTTGGGAACCACAGACTAATGTACCGAGCAGACCAAAATGTTGAATTGTTCCTCTTCCAGGCAGAAGCCCGCTTCTTTGTATACCTTTAGGTACTCTTGGGAGTGAAGCAATACATAAGCTGCTTCCAACGAATGACCCTCAGTGGACAGAGGATGAATGCACACGACCTTGCCCAGGTCCTCCACACAAGCTTCAAAATTTTCTTTGGACCAGCCCAAGATTGGTAAACCATGGATGGCCACCCAGGAGAATTTGCCACCTTGTCTGCAAAGATGAGCTTTGTCTGTGATTATGGACATCCAATGATGTAACCAAGCTGGTCCATCCTCTAATGCCTTTAGTTCAGTTTCGGGTTCAGGAAAATAGAGTAAAACAACACGATTGCCCAAGGTTTTGATCTTAATCTCAGCCCTCTCTCCGCATAGAAATCTTCCATTATGGCTTCCACATAAAATTATTTATGTAATAATGCAAGATGGCCTTTGTCTAACCACACTCGATTGGAATCAACCACAGAACCCCTTATGATCTATGGATCAACTTTTTGTTCCCCTTTCCTTTGCCATTCACCAACCTTCTGAGATATTTGTACTACACGATTTGTGGTCCACACCTTAGTCACTTTCAACCTGTAACCTTTGAGCAAATACCCATTGAAGATCTGAATTCCTTTGTCTACTTGTTCAGCATTTTTGAAAGAGATGAAACCAAACCAAACCCCTTGTTTATTGGGGGATGTGGGAGCCTCAGCTTTCACAATATCTCCACACTCCAGAAAGAGATTTTGTAACCAGACGTTCGAAGTATTTGGGGGAAGATTGTAGATAAAGATTCTTCTCTCTTCCCAAGTTGTACCCAGGGGTTTTTTATGGCCAACCTTCGAAATCCTCTGTTGTTCGAATCTCGTCTCCGTCTGTGGTTGAGTGGTGATGACCACAGATTTGAGTCTTTGTGCCCCCAAGCTTCGTGTGTGTACAGCTTCAAAGCCTGGTGGTGGACCAGATGCCGTGGAAGAAGCCATTAACAAGTTGATTCAAAACCCAGTCAGTAGAGAGTTCCCTACTCAGAAATAGCCAGAAAACCGAGGTGGTCCGATGACCTGTAGGCCAACCAGGACACTACACCAAAGGATGATAAGAAGACGATGATGAAACTGGAAAGAATGTGCTCTGCTCGCTCTTCCTCCGTTACTTGAGATCGATCTAACATCTACATTTCTTCAAGTTTCGCGTTTTAATGTTCATGTTTATTGTTAAAATCCAGATGAGTCAAAAGGTGATATTTACTTGTTTATCGCCTTGAATAAGGTCGCGGATTTCTTGGTCCTTAAGCTTGTAACGGATATTAGTTTTGTACCTTTCTGTTTGGTTGCCTTTTGTCCTTACAGTCCTCATACCTTTCTGTTTGATTTTGTGTGTGGAGACCTGTTGTATGAACCAACTACGTCCAATCTCGTCATTGTCGATCATTCACTCATGCAATCAACCTTCATTGGGGCTCATTCTGGACCGCTTCCTGCCAATTCTTTCATTGAAATTGTTAGGGTGTTTCATCCTCTACATATACCGCCACTGTTTTTTCGTAGATCTGGTCATCTGAGGCACCACTTATGTGGCCTTTCTTTCATTACATCAAATACCCTTGGAATTTCTTCACATATCCTTGATCCTCGATCCTCGATCATCGATCCTTCGTGGTTATATGGATTTTTTTTCTCTGACTTGTGTGTGCGTTGATCTTCATAATATTTGGCCCATATGCCCTATATAAACTTACGCAATATAATTCTTCTTTTTGCATGGGTCAAGTGATTGATGAAGCCAGCAGGCTATCAATTGTAAATCTTCATCAAGTGTCCATCTTTTCATAGTGATAGTTCGAGCTCCCCATGATCTTATTGGTGGTATTTAGTTAGCATTGGAAAAGTTTGATAGTAAGAAATACAGAAATGTATTGTTCGACGGGCCTTTTTTACTACTCTTCCACTGTATCACGTCAACCTTAATCGAATGTTTTCTATTCAGGGACTATGATTACTTGATCTAGAAAGACCTTAAAATCCTCACCAATAGTGAATACGAAAAACAATTGTGTAAGTTTTAGAAACCATCAACGCGTACAAGACACGATTGAAGGAGATTTTGAGAGATGATTGAACTTAGCAAAGGATTTGAATATTAAACAATTTGAAAGATATTGAAGTTTTTTTTTTGAAACGAGTAACCGGCAATTTCATTAATACCAATCGGCAATCAAACAGTGTGAGGCGTGACCGCCTCGGGTTCCAGATATATGTCCAGGCCGACCGTAGCAAGCTCGGCGCTCATGGACCCATAATTTTAGCCCGCACAAATTCGTGGGCAATAACTCAAGACAACCCCCTACTGTCGTTTCAAAGTAACGGGGGGAAACAAACCAAAATCCAAAACCAACAGAAACTAAAAGGTCCCAACAACTAAAACAGGAATAACAATAAATGACGACAAGTGGTGTCGAATATGCAGGCTTCCCGAGACCTCCCAGCATTGGTTGTCCCGGGTCTGTAGGTATAGTCTGGGGCCGACTCCACCCACCCCTGCTGGAACAGATCATTCATCCATCGGAGGCCTCTGTGCCTCCGCTCCAGCAGTTGTTGCCTCCACCACCACGGGCTGATACCAGAGCTGTGGCGGATCAGTCGGGTCACCCATGTGCTTCTGTACCTCCGGTGGACAGAAATACATCAGCCCGCTCCCGGTGTTCAGAGAGTCCGCCGAATAGCCCCGTGGATCTGTCTCCTCTTCATTCCTCACAATTGCATTGAGTCCGGGAGGAGCTCGGATCAACGGCCCAGTCGCAGGAGAGATGTTAGCCAGGAGGTCAAGCTTTGTGGGCCTGGGTGGCGGGTTGGGTGCTCCATAGCCGCCCCCCTGCAAAGTAGTGGTTAACCCATCTTGGTTAACCTTAGCCAGAAAGTCAGACTTTGAAGTGCCTGCACTGAGCAAATCAGCGCCCATGGTAATCTCTCTCGATCGGACCTCAGGGTACAGAGGTGGATCGCTCAGATCCGGGGTCGGGGGGATGCGGTTGTCCATCTCCGGAGACGGCCCCCATAAGTCGCCAACCCTCGGACAGATAGGGTTTTCATACTGTTCTCTTCTGGCCGAGATAGGATGATGGGTATTCGCCGGGCATTGCAACGGTCGGGGAAGGTTCCCCAAGCCCCGGTAGCCCTCCCTCGGTATGGGCGAGAGGCCAGTGTACGACGGCCAGACCTCCAGTACAACAACATCGCTGGCGACCAACAACGTCTCGGTGGGCAAAGGCTGGCCCAGCTTGTCCAGCAGATCTGTCAAGGGCAAGCCCGACTTGTCTTTCAGATCTGTCGTGTGCGATGGATGCCGAGGGGGAACATCGACCGGTCCAGGCATCATCGGGAGAGCAACGGCGCGACGCGCCTGGCGTTGGGCGGAAGTCCCAGGAACCCGACGGACCTCTGCATGTGAGGAGATCTGGTCGGGGTTGGCCCTATCTGAGCCGAGGAGATG
Source organism: Erodium maritimum (assembly GCA_963921825.1). Classification (NCBI taxonomy): domain Eukaryota; kingdom Viridiplantae; phylum Streptophyta; class Magnoliopsida; order Geraniales; family Geraniaceae; genus Erodium; species Erodium maritimum. The sequence goes on from OY997588.1 coordinate 118,298,876, forward strand.
GGGGAGAGGCAGATCCGACCTCGTCTGATCGGAAATGGTCGCTGTTGGAGGCGAGGGGGCCTGTGGCGGCGATGGTGGTCCAGGCGGAGTCGGGCGGGAGCGAACCACGACCGCGGCGTTCGTGCTCGATTGAGGAGCCTGACCGGAGGAGTGAGGAGGGTGAGTAAAGGCGGTGGAACGGCTGGGGGCTGCTGTTCGGAGGTGGTGGGGAAGGGCGGCGGCGTTGAACCCAGTAGGGTTTTGAGAGAACCTCAAGAGGTTGGGAAAAGATATTGAAGTTAAGTGTGAAGAGAATGAGAAGAGGTGGTATTTATAAGAAAATAAATATTTGTTAATAATAAATATAATTTTGTGATATTAATTAAATTTTGTTTAAAAAGTCATTTTGTTGTCGGAAGCGAATAGATCGAAAATTTTTAAAGTCTTGCCACATGTCTCACTTTGATCAGTCCATCTAGCATCGAAGGCCTTCAAGGTGGCTTACGTTGGTTACTTGTGATATTGCAGGCCATAGAGGCTTTTAGCATAAAATTGGAGGTGGTCTTTTTTTATCAGCAAAGCGTTATTATACATCTCTCCCTTTTCAGAGTATAAAAAAGAAGGACATAACAGGTTCTAGCTATAGAAACCACTAGCCTGCAAAGCACAACCTCAAACCAGAAACAAGATCGAGAGAATAACCGAACAACCAAATACAACAACAAACTCAAGCATTGGCATGCAAACTCAACCTCTAAAAAATCCCAAAAAGTGGAATAACAAGGTATTAAAACCCAAATTTTATATACATTAAGCATAAAATATGAAATATTTAAGGTACTCTAAATGAAATATGAAATGTTTAGGGTACTGAGGTGGAATAATAATAATAATAATAATAATAATAATAATAATAATAATAATAATAATAATAATAATAATAATAATAATAATAATAATAATAATAATAATAACAACAACAACAATAACAATAATAATAATAATAACAACAACAATAACAATAACAATAACAATAACAATAACAATAACAATATTAATAGTGCATATCGGTCTTTTGGAGGGAACCAAATGGGTTTTGAAAGGACCGTTAGTTGTTGAAGGATTTATTGAAATAAAGTAAAAGGACGACTGGTCAAAACTATTCGAGATAGGTGAGGAACATTCCTCCTATTTAGTGTCCTATGTCCCCGTGGCTAACTCATTGTGTAAGAACCGCCTCCGGTCGATCCTGGTCGAATCGGTGAATCCTGACGAAAGTTGACTTTTTGCCGGAAAAGTCAACCGATGACTCCGGAAGTCATTCGGGACCTTATGGGGCCCAAAGAGCTTAGTCGTCGTCACGGTTAGCTTAATTGGGCCGTTTCCTTTCAAACAACTGTAATATTGGAAAAGTCAATTTTCGGTCAAACGGGGACTTTTTATCGACAAATCCTAATTAATTTGAGGTGCTGGATTTTCAACTAAGGAAAAGTGGTCCCTACATGGACACTTGTCCATGCTAGCTTGGAGGGGAAGAAAGGAGGCTAAAAGAACCCTTTTACCCCTCACAAGTTGTCCTTAAGTGGATAAAAGCTAAGGGGCTTTTTGGACTTTACCACTTTTAGGTCTTTGAAGGCAATTGAAGCAACCAATTTCAGCTCATTACTTGTGGTGGCCGAACCTAGCTAGAGAGAGGAGGAAGAGGAGCCTCCATTGAAGCTTGAAGAAGAAGCAAAGGAAAAGAAGCGCCTTTCAAGCCTTTTCTTCACCAAAATCTTCCCAAAAGTCCATCTTTTTCATCATCTCATCAATCTAAAGGTAAGTACACTATCACAATCTCTTTTCAATTCATTTTAAGCTTTGGGTTTCCTTGGGTTTTGCTTAAACTAGCTAGGCTTTGAGTCCTTTGTGGTTGGGTGTTGTTAGATGATGTTCTAGAGCAATAGAGGATTGATTTGTATTGAAATCAATGGGTTTTGGTTGTTTTTGGATTTGAAATCTCTTGGGTATTTATTGGTTTGATGAATCCTACCTTGGGTAATGAAGGATTGCAGTTATATGATTGTTTTGGAGGTTTTGTGTGACTGAAAATGGAGTTTTTGGACTGTTTTTCGTGGAAAGGAGGCTGGAGGAAGAAGAAGGACGGAACTGGTCTGGGCCGTCACGGATCCGTGACGAGCACCGTGACGGGAGACGTCATGGTTCTGTGAGGGAGACCGTGACGGCACTCGTCACGGGTCCGTGACGTTATCCGTGACGGGGAGTCTCACGGCTCCGTGACCCGATCTGTGGCAGACCAGTTTTGGTCCTTTTGAATCCTTTTTGGGTGGTTGTCATTTATTTCGAAAGGTTATTTTGAACCAAACGTTTGTTTTTTTTTAACTTAGATGTGTGTCTCTTGGTTAGTCGTTAATTATAGTTTTAATTGTGATCCAAGACCTTGGACTTGAGCTCGACGGAGGAGGAGGCCGTTGGGACCGCGTGAAAGGACGAGGAGGAAGCTAGCCAGGTCGTCAACTACTAGGAGTATTTAAGCGTTGGAGAATTCAAGGTAGGGAAGAGTAGCAAACTCCACTCTTAATTTGAAGAATGCTAATAGTATGCCTATAGGATAATAATAACCGGAAAGGTCCTAGTTTACATATAGGATGTGATTCACTAGAATAGCCGCTTTCAATTATATTAATAACCAGAAGAGTCCCTTCTTCGGGCTCACCCTCAGAAACACATGGTCACCAACTGTAAACTCAAGAGGTCGACGTCGTCTATCCGCATAACTCTTCTGTCGGCTCTGCGCGGTCTTTAACCGCTCCCGAATCAACGCGACTTTCTCGGTTGTCTCCTGGACAAGCTCCGGACCAAGTAGACTCCGGTCTCCTACCTCTGCCCAACACACAGGCGATCTGCACGACCTACCATACAACGCCTCAAATGGTGTCATCCCAATACTGGATTAATAACTGTTGTTGTAGGCAAACTCGGCTAATGGTAAGTGATCCTCCCATGATCCTCGGAAGTCCAATACACATGCTCGCAACATATCCTCTAAGATATGTATAGTGCGCTCTGACTGACCGTCGGTCTGCGGGTGATAAGTCGTACTGAGCAAGATCTCGGTCCCCAATGCTCTCTGCAAGCTCTCCCAAAATCTGGAGGTGAAACGAGGATCCCTATCAGACAAAACGGACACCAGAACCCCGTGAAGACGGATGATCTCCAGAACGTACAACCGACTCAAGGTGTCAACCGTGTCAGTCATCCTCATGGCTAAGAAGTGTGCCGACTTGGTCAGTCGGTCGACCACTACCCAAACTGCGTCGTGCCCTCTCGGCGATCTCGGTAAGCCACTCATGAAGTCCATCGTGACGTGCTCCCACTTCCACTCAGCGATCGGCAGTGGCTGTAACAAATCGCCGGGACGCTGATGCTCGGCCTTCACTTGCTGACAAGTGAGGCATCTTAAGACGAACTCTGCAACTGCTCTCCGCATCTCGCTCCACCAGAACTTCCGTATGATATCCCGATACATCTTGGTGCCATTCGGATGCACCGCAAGACGGGAGTGGTGAGACTCTCTCAACACAGCGTCTCTACAACCACGTAGCACAAACAACCCTCCTCGGTATTGTAGACTTAGATTTGTACTCTGCTTCAAGTCCTCAGCGTCAACACCGCTCATAATCCTCTCTCGGATCTCTGCCGCCTCGGTATTCTCGACATGTGCCTCTAGCACACGAGCAACTAATGTGGGATGATCCACCAACGAACACGTAGCCACGCCATCCGCGATCTCATCTAGCTCAAGTCTGAACAAGCTCAACTCCTCCATCATTTCCCACTCTCGGAATGATATACTAGCAATGCAGTGAGTCGACTTCCTACTCAGGGCATCGGCGATGACGTTCGCCTTGCCCGGATGGTAAAGTAGCTCAAAGTCGTACTCCTCAAGTAGCTCCATCCACCGCCTCTAGCGCATGTTCAAGTCTCGCTGGGAGAAGATGTACTTGAGGCTCTTGTGATCTGAGAACACCCGGAATCGATCTTCATACAAGTAGTGTTGCCGGCTCTTCAGAGCGAAGACGACTGCTGCCAACTCTAAGTCGTGTGTAGGGTAGTTGCGCTCATGTATCTTCAACTTTCTGGAGCCATAGGCAACCACCTTCTCGGAGTGCATCAACACACACCCCAATCCCTCACCGGACGCATCATAGTACACATCATAACCGACCCCGCCCTCCGGCACTATCAACACGGGAGCGGTAGTCAAACGAGCCTTCAGCTCGGTAAAGGAGTGCTCACACTCATCGGTCCACAGAAACTCTGCTCCCTTGCGTGTCAGTGCGATCATCGGCGCGGCCAGTCGTGAGAAGTCCTGGACGAACCATCGATAGTATCCTGCCAATCCCAGGAAGCTGCGGATCTCAAACACACTCTTGGGCCGTGCCCACTTCGAAACTGCATCAATATTAGGATACCCTCTCGGGACACAACATTCCCAAGGAACTTCACCTCGGCGAGCCAAAACTCGCACTTCTCCAGGTTTTCATACAACTTGTGAGTGCGCAACAACGTCAAGACTGTCCTCAGGTGCTCCTCATGCACCTCCTCACTCGACGAATAAATCAGAATGTCGTCCAAAAACACCACGACGAACTGGTCTAGGTACAATCGGAAAATACCGTTCATCAAGTCCATGAACGCTGCAGGTGCGTACGTCAACCCGAACGACATCACTAGGAACTCGCAGTGTCCGTACCGAGTCCGGAATTCGGTCTTCGCCACATCCTCCTCTCGAACCCTCAACTGATAATACCCTGATTGTAGATCAACCTTCGAGAAGCACTTCACTCCTCTCAGCTGATCGAACATGTCATCGATCCTCGGCATCGGGTAGCGGTTCTTCACAGTGACCCGGTTCAACTTCAGGTAGTCGATGCACATCCTCAGTGCTCCACCCTTCTTCTTCACGAAGAGGGTGGGTGCTCCCCAGGGTGAGGCACTCGGACGGATGAAGCCTTTCTCCTGAAGCTCCTCGAGTTGTCGCTTCAGCTCGACCAACTCGGCCGGTGCAAACCGATACAAGGACATAGATATCGGCACCGTACTTGGGATCAAGTCGATCCTAAACTCCACCTCGCGCGCCGGCGGTAAACCTGATAGCTCCTCCGGAAAGACCTCCGGGAACTCACATACTACTCTCGGCAGCTCTCTGCTTTGCACGACCTCCGTCTCATCTGCCACGGTCAAAGCGGACAGGAGTAATTGTAAAGACCGAGAAAAAATTTAACGTTTAAATTATTAAATAATAACGTCGAGGTTTGGAACGAGTTTGATTTGTGAAAAAAAAAAGAGAAGCATGTCTGGACCAGGCCCGGCGCGCAGGCCAAACCCAGCCCAGCCGTCCTTGGGCCGCGAGCTACCTGAGGCCCAACTCGAGTCAGGCCGGGGTATTTAACCCCCCATTTCTTCTCTGAAACCCTAGTTTCCCTCTCCTCAAGCAGCCGACCTACCTCTCTTCTCTCTCCATTCATCCTCGACTTCTCAGCTCTGATCCCGTCTCCCCCTCTTCTCCGTTCATCTCACCTCCGTTCACCCCCGTCCCTCTCACTCTCCGCTCAACCCAAAACATCGTCGGTCGTCCCTGTACCGAGACTCTGTCTCTCCCCTTCCCCTCGCTGAAACCAGACCACCGTCGACGTCTTCTTCCCCTCGCAAACACCACCGCCGCTTAGTTCACCGGTACCGACCCCGTCTCCGAACTTCCCCTTCACCGTCACGCGCGTCGGATCTGAGACGGAACCCCGGCGCGCCGTCCAGATCCGTCTCGAGGAGCCCCGCCGTGCTCCGCCGCTCTCACCGCCGCGCCACAACCATCCCCGTCGTCCTTTTTGTTCCCCTACGGTGAGTTCAAAACTCTCGTTTGACCTCGGCCGGTGATGTCGCCGCCGGTGGTCGGTTTCTGACCTGCCAAAACCTCTTTCTCCCTTTTATTTCTCGTCCCGGGTTTGTTGTGAATCTGAGTTGAAACCGAAATAAGTTTGGATCTGGTTTGTTAGGAAGCAAAATCTTGGAAATTATAAAGAACGGGTTTTTAAAACGAACAAGATCAATTTTAAGAAACAGAAAAGAAAAGGAATTTAAATGGAAAGGAAAAGGGTTTTAAAATGCAAAGAATTTAAAATCAGAATCGACTCAAGACGTTTTTGGGACTGTGGAACGGATTTGAAACCTGGACGAACGAACCGGATTTTTTTTAATCGTGAAATAAAAGTGGAAACGCTGAATCGGGCATCCCGGGATTCACATCTCGAAATTGTTCCTCGAATCCGTGCACCGGGTTCTGTGCTCGGGTGCTCGAATCCGATTCGTCGTATTCTCGCTTTTAGCCCGCTCGAGTCTAAAAGACAACTTTTGAATTTAAATCGAATCGTCGTAACCTTTTGAAACAATTTGTGAAACCGGTTTTAGTTGTAACTTTCTGTGTAAAGTTTAGTCCGACTTCGAGCGAAGAGAAGACCAGAGTTAAACCCAGACTCGAACCTCGCCCTAGAAGACGGTGTTGGCCCGGTCGTCAGCAGCTAGGAGACGTTGTTGTGGTATCGTCTTGAGGTAGGGAAAAGTAGCCGGATCTCGGCCCTGACTAGGGAAAGTTAACAGTAGAATTGCATGTGACACCGGGGTGTCGTGGGTTAAGTAGGTTTATCGAATATTAGAAAGGCATGATACGGGAACGTAGCGATTATCGGAAATGCATGTGACACTTAGTAGTGTCGTAGGAGTAGAGAAATTAGCGTTATTAGAATTACTGGAGGCATATGACCATGCCGGAGGTTGATTGCGAACTTATCGAGATTAGGAGTACTGAAGACATATGACCATGCCCGGAGGTTGATTGTGAAACTGTTGATATTAGGACTGTTGGAGGCATTGGTTATGCCAGAGGTTGTTTGTGTATTTTCGTGTCTTGGGTGGCCATGAGAGCCCGTGTATTATTGTTGAGTCTTGGGTGGCCATGAGAGCTCGTGTATTATTGTTGAGTCTTGGGTGGCCATGAGAGCCCGTGTATTATTGTTGAGTCTTGGGTGTCCAGGAGAGCCCGTGTATTATTGTTGAGTCTTGGGTGGCCATGAGAGCCCGTGTTATTATTGTTGGTATCTTGGGTGGCCGTGAGTGCCCGTGGGTTTGTGAACCCGTACTTTACCGTTGGTGTCTTGGGTGGCCATGAGGGCCCGTAGGGTTGTTGAACCCGTGTTTTGTTGTTGGTGTCTTGGTGGCCTTGAGTGCCTGTGGAGTTTGGGACTGGTGTCGTTGCTGTCTGTTGAACTTTGTTTGTGATTGTGATTGGTTACTTGATACTAGCGGAGGTTGTGTGGTGTAGCTAGCCTCCCGACTGGGATCAGGAGAAGTGGAGAGGTTGTGGGCTAGCTCCCCGAATGGGATCGGGGGAAGGACGCGCGAGTGTGGCTAACCACCCGACTGGGATCGGGTGAAGCGGAGAGGTTGTGGGTTAGCCTCCCGACTGGGATCGGGAGAAGTTGCGCGACAGGTCGACCGCCTGACCTGACTGGGATCGGTAAAGGGCGAGAGACAGAGATTGGGTTACTGAGCAGCTGGTATGCGATCCTTTGTGATCTTGTTTGGTGTGCGATCCTTTGTGATCTTGGGTGTTACGTGGTTTTTTGTCGTGTCTTTGGAAGAGGTCGTCGATTGTTGTGTAGGGTCTACATCACGTGTCCGAGTGTTGAGTCGGTTGAGGAAAGTATTGGTCGTGTGTGTGTCGTTTGAGTCTTTGTTGGTGTCACCGGCTTTGTCTGCTAAGTATGCCATGGTCAGTCTGTTATCTGTGGTGGTGAGCAAACGCTCACCCCTACCTGCTTTTCCTACAGGTACTGTTCGCAGGCTGGACTAGGTGAGCTTCTGAAGTTTGAAGAGCTGGAAGCGGGTTTCTGGGTTATTTTAAGTCTAGTGGCGTGTACCTCGCTTTTGTCCACTTGTTGGGACGTATTTTTAAGTTGGAAATATTATTTTGATTAACTAAATGGTAATTTTGAAGTGATTTATGTAAAAGGTTTCAAAATGTTATTGTTTTAAATGTTCGCGTCCCTAGTTCGGTTTTACTGAAATTGGGGCGCTACAGTACTCCGCTCCTACTGCCCAAGACACAAGTGACGATCGTATCGCCCAACAGCACTGTCACCTGTCATCGATAGCAATCGATCGACACTCGATATATCGCGAGCCAGTCCATCCCCAAGATCACGTCAAAAGCCGTCATGTCCAAAACAAGTAAATCACCAATAAAAGGGCAATCATCCACTCTAATCGCACAGTCACGACACACAGTACTTAAAATCACATCTCCCGTAATCGGGTATCAAGACATAAGGGTCGACTCACGTCTCCACCCGTAACCCCAAAGAATCAGCACAAACAGAAGAGATAAAAGAATGTGAAGCCCCCGTATCAAATAAGAAAGACGCTCAGGAATTATAAAGAAAGCACGTACCCTGAGTGGTCTCCTGACCGGAGTGGCGTCCCTCTGCTCGGGAGTCGGTGATAGCATAAACCCGACCCGGCTGAGCCTGAGGTCCTCCTCTCGGGGGTGGTGGAAGAGTCATTTGTTGTGGGGCCCTCGGCTGATGCCTTTGTGCTGGTGCGCCCGCCGCCTGGCGTGGGGCTCTTGGAGTCTGTGTCTGACGCGGGCGGACAGATGGTGTCTGGCGAGGCTGCGCCTGCTGAGGTCTCAGTGCTAGCGCTCCTCTGACCCGGTCGGGACACTCAAAAGAGATGTGTCCCAATCGGCTGTAGTGGTAGCATGTCCTCTCAGTGGCACGCGGCCTCTCCTCGACCTTAGTCGGACGAACCGTTGGGCGGTCTGTAGGTCCACAACTCATTGGGCAGTCTCGGCCCAGATGCCCCAACTTCCTGCACACGGGACAAAACTGCGCTAACGGGGCAGGTTCAACTGACGCTACTGCTCCGACCCGTCGCATCCCCCCTGACTGGGCCTATGGCTGGAAGGATCCCGAGGTCCTCTGCCTCCTCGGATCGCGGCCCTCAGACGACCTCAGAAAGCCACTCGGCCTCGGCCTGCTCTCCCGCGCTTTGGCGGTCTCTAGAAAGTGCCGCTCCACAGCTAGTGTCTGGTCCACTAGTACATAATACTCCTCAGTCCTGAAGGCAATGACTCGGTCGACGGAAGGAGCCCTCCCTCGAATCGTCTACATCTGAGTACCTCAATCGGCATCATTTCCAGTGCGAAGCGAGACAAGGAGGTGAACCTCGCCTCATACTCAGATACAGACATCCCTCTCTAGCGCAGCTCCAGGAACTGTTGATGTCTGTCCTCACGAGCTGATCTCGGGAAGTACTGCTCCAGGAACAGTCTTCCGAATGACTGGAAGTCGTCTCCAACCCTGCGTTGCTCGCACTGCCACCAGAAGTACGCCTCATCCCTCAGCTGGAATGCGGCGAAAGATACTCTCATGTGCTCGTCGACGATCCCCGACGTGTCCAAGTTGCGGGTGATCTGTCCCAGCCACCTCTCGGCTGCCTCGGGGTCTGACTCCCCGGAAAAGATAGGAGTACCCAACCTGAGGAAGTCACTCAGCGCCTGGGCTGTGAAACTGTCGGCCTGACTCGGCCTGGCAACAGCAGGTGTAGTGGCAGCGGCACGACCTCAGGTGTCGGTGATGCAGTCTCCCTCTAGGCGTTGATCGCCGCGAGAACTGCGCGAACCATCTCCTCCAGAGGGGTCGCCTGGGTCGGCTCTGCGACCAAAGGAACTCTGGGTGGTAACCCTGACGGTCCAACCTCATCTCTCTCGTGCTCCGCAGAGGTAGCACCCTGGGCACTCACTACCCCTACCTGATCAATGGCAGGTGGCTGCCCTTGGCCCCTAGCTGGGCGACCTCTAGTGCCTCTCGGAATGTAGGTACGAGCCATGTCGTATACCCGCTACATGGATAACGCACACGTTCAGTTTCTTAGTTTCGAAAAAAGCAACTTGCTTAAAACAGTAACGTTCACACGCGTTTCACGGGGTCATACTTGGAGCAACAATATACTTAGTCTTAGTATAGTCATATAATATTTTATATAAGAAGAGAAGTTCACACACTTGTGCGTCTCACATAATCAACCACACAATTCAACCATCTCCCACAGGAGTCACAGTTTCAAACAAGTCACACAAACAACATACCGGACCGGCATACACCTCGGTCGGGTATCTTCCCATAGCATGGGGTACAAATCACAACACAAAACAATTCCACAAGTCTTTGCATTAATTTATTTCCACAGGTTCTCAACACCTTTCTCTTTCTATTCACAACATTCATGTCGATATCGCGTCATTACAACCTGATTCAAGCGTCCCCGAATCTCGTTGTAACCACTTGACATCCCCCCTATCACGCTCGACTACAATGGCGCCCCTGAGTCAACCCGTGATAGTACAAACATTTCAGTTTTGCAGAAATTTCGGCATGACCCGCTCGTATATTCCACTAACCATCCGCTTAAGCGGGACATTCAATAAACAACATCACGTGAGTAATCAGCACAACATAGCACACCGCAAAACATCGTAAGTACACATCTCGGGTCTCGGTAATTACTCGATTACCACCCGGCCAAGTCAACATTTAGGCTTAACCAATAAATCAACGGCCGACCAAGGCGGCAACCCACATAACCATCACTCAACAACCAATCACAAGCTGCATCGAGCACCGCTCATTACCTCAACCTCGATCTCAACCGATCGGCATAACAGTTCAACCAAGCACATAACATAACACAAGTAAAGCAAGCCTCAAAGATGGCACTTCAACATCCGAGACTTTTGTCGTCTCACTTCTACGCTTAGGACATTTCCGACTTGTGTAACCGACCACTACGACTTTAACCACCTAACTCTACCCTCCTAAGTGACGTATGGTCCGAGGTTTTGAAAAACAATTTCAAAATGAAACCAGTCTCTGATACCAAATTGTCACGCCCCAAATCTGGTTTTGACCGGACTCGAGAGTAAATCCATGAGTAAAAACCTTGATAAGGTAATTATAATAATTAAATAAACCTTGATAAGGTAAATCCATGAGTAAAACGTACTCCAAGTCAATACGATGAGTCAAAAGCTCAAAATGTAACAAAGTGCGACAGGTTTAATACAAAAAAAAAGGTACGTCTCTAACACAAACACCACCCGGACCCTCCACGAGCTCCCGAGCTCTGAAACGTCCTCTAAGCCTACTCCTCAAGGGAACCTGTAAAACAGTAATCACGAAGGGGGTGAGCTTACGCTCAGCAGGAAAAAGTAGTAAAGTAAAAAGAACCCCCGATTTGACAATGAAAACCCGCTTAGCACAATTATCCAAAAAAATACCATAACTAGCGATCAACAAGAATTACAATACCTAATAAAATAGTAACTCAAAGGGGATCAATGGAGAGGTAGTTTATTCTTCAGTAGAAACAACTAAAGAACACCCGAATAACGAAACATAGATAATTTAAACCACAATACTCCGATCCACACCCAGCCAATGTACCATATCGGAAAGCCCCTCGGTCTAGAGGAGACACATATCATCGGGACTCCCGGAAATGTTCCTAAGGGAACACATATCATCGGGGCTCCCGGGAATGTCCCCCAAGGACCACAGATCATCGGGGTCAAGCAAGATGTCCTCCCGGAAATGCTCCCGCAAGAAACACATATCATCGGGGTAGACACACATCACAATATACCGGAATGCACATCGGTCTTCCCGGAATACACATCGGGGTAAACACATAATACAATACACCGGAATGCACATCGGTCTTCCCAGAACACACATCGGAGTAAACACATAATACAATACACCGGAATGCACATCGGTCTTCCCGGAACATACATCGGGGTAAACACTATACCGGAAATCACCGCCGGTCTTCCCAGAAATCCCTCGGGGCATAAATACGACACCTCATGCCACAACACAAACCATTGGTCAAGGTACTACCCTACACCGGCATACCCCCTCGGTGTAGGTACCATACCCGAACACAACTCCTCTTGGAACACACATCAAGAGAATAACACGCAACATAAGGTCATAGTTCAACCACGACTTACCAAGCCCAACACGCCAAATAGAACTCATATTATCAACCAAGCTTACTGGCATAACTTACCAAACATATCTCATCGGTCTATCACTCACCCGATCATACCACAAGGCACAATCACATCACATTCACACATTCACTCATTCAATCATACCACGGATCAACCATTCACATTACAATCATCACAATTCATCTAGTTTGTTATGACTCTTGTATTAACCAAAGAATGAAACATGCATCGACATTTGATACTATCGATAACAAATCAACACAAACACAAACAATCCTAAGGCTCGTCATGGCCATTCTACCAGCACGAAAATTTCCCAATAATTGAAAGCGATTAAACTAGTGAATCACATCCTATATGCATACTAAGACTCTTCCGGTTATTAATATAATTGGAAGCGGCTATTCTAGTGAATCACATCCTATATGCAAACTAGGACCTTTCCGGTTATTATTATCCTATAGGCATACTATTAGCATTCTTCAAATTAAGAGTGGAGTTTGCTACTCTTCCCTACCTTGAATTCTCCAACGCTTAAATACTCCTAGCAGCTGACGATCTGGCTAGCTTCCTCCTCATCCTCTCACGCGGTCCCAACGGCCTCCTCCTCCGCCGAGCTCAAGTCCAAGATCTTGGATCACAATTAAAACTATAATTAATGACTAACCAAGAGACACATATCTAAGTTAAAAAAAAATCAGCCGTTTGGTTCAAAATAACCTTTCGAAATAAACGACAAACACCCAAAAAGGATTCAAAAGGACCAAAACTGGTTTGCAACGGATCGGGTCACGGAGCCGTGAGACTCCCCGTCACGGATAACGTCACGGACCCTTGAAGAGTGCCGTCACGGTCTCCCGTCACGGATCCGTGACGTCTCCCGTCACGGATCCGTGACGGCCCAGACCAGTTCCGTCCTTCTTCTTCCTCCAGCCTCCTTTCCACGAAAAACATTCCAAAAACTCCATTTTCAGTCACACAAAACCTCCAAAACAGTCGTATAACTTCAATCCTTCACTACCCAAGGTAGGATTCATCAAACCAACAATACCCAAGATATTTCAAATCCAAAAACAACCAAAACCCATTGATTTCAATACAAATCAATCCTCTACTGCTCTAGAACATCATCTAACAACACCCAACCACAAAGGACTCAAAGCCTAGCTAGTTTAAGCAAAACCCAAGGAAACCCAAAGCTTAAAATGAATTGAAAAGAGATTGCGATAGTGTACTTACCTTTAGATTGATGAGATGATGAAGAAGATGGACTTTAGGGAAGATTTTGGTGAAGAAAAGGCTTGAAAGGGGCTTCTTTTCCTTTGCTTCTTCTTAAAGCTTCAATGGAGGCTCCTCTTCCTCCTCTCTGTAGCTAGGTTTGGCCACCACAAGTAATGAGCTGAAATTGGTTGCTTCAATTGCCTTAAAAGACCTAAAAATGGTAAAGTCCAAAAAGCCTCTTAGCTTTTATCCACTTAAGGACAACTTGTGAGGGGTAAAAGGGTCCTTTTAGCCTCCTTTCTTCCCCTCCAAGCTAGCATGGACAAGTTTCCATGTAGGGACCACTTGTCCTTAGTTGAAAATCCAGCACCTCAAATTAATTAGGATTTGTCGATAAAAAGTCCTTGTTTGACCGAAAAGTGACTTTTCCAATATTATAGTCGTTTGAAAGGAAACGGCCCAATTAAGCTAACCGTGACGACGGCTAAGATTTTTGGGCCCCGGAAGGTCCCGAATGACTCCCGGAGTCATCGGTTGACTTTTCCGGCAAAAAGTCAACTTTCGTCAGGATTCACCGGTTCGACCGAGGCGGTTCTTACACATTAGACCTGGAAATGCTACATAAAAGACCTCGCCCAATTATTAGGGTACAAAATTTCTCCTTAGGGGTCGTCGTTCCAATTCTCGCTACCTCATCTAAGTGTCGTCCGCACACACCTGATCGGATCAGGTGACATGGCCACCCTATTTCGTCTTGCACATAGACCTATCAAAGGCCGACAGCGACCGCAGTTATTTACCAACAACGAAAGACGCTGTGAAACGCCTACAAGACCCCGTCCTATTCCGACATTACTTAGAGGTCCTATGTGGATGACGAGGCTAAAGGGGCCCAAGAAAGCATTAGGGAACCACGCCACTAGAAATCGCACCACCGTCAAAAGGTCATTGCGAGAACCTTGAAAGTTCCCAACCATAAATGCAGCAACGGTTAGGACAGAGCACATGTTGAGAGCTTTTACTTAGAAAATTGAAGTTATAAGTGGAGAGGGTGGGGCGAGGAATTAGATATATCTTAGTCTCTATTAGAAAACCAACTCAACTAAAAGCTCAAGCTGATAGTTGAATGCCTAATTATAGTCATATTCTAACAATCTCATATAGATGAATATTATTAACAAAAACACTCCACTTACTAAATGTTCAAATAAATAATAATATTTATTTTAGTTTTTTAGCATATAACGTGGAACTTTTATTGATAGTAAAAAGTCAAAATGAAGAGTACAAATATAAGATCTGGTAAAGGGAAAGACTTAGTTCAGAAACGAATATTTGAACACTAACCCTATAACTACGATACCGGCTAATTCAGGGGAAACAATTACGATGGAATCCCCAATGTGATAGTTGACCAGACACAGCTGGTTGTGGTCATTTCTTGACTCGACCTGAAAATACTTGTGGTAAATGAAATGAGTCATTTGAGGGAATAACGGGCATCTAGAAAGGACACTAGAAAACTAGGGAATCAGGATGTCGGGTTCGCATCGAGCTTGGAAGGGTGAGGTGTGTATCCCCATACATAGAATGTTGCTTTTCTTTCGACACAGTGGACCTGGCGAGGTTGCATAGCAGACCTCACCTGGTTGTTGGGGCCAATAAGAGCTCATATTCGTGATCCACGACAGCTCACCACTACCATCTATTTTCCATCCGTTGTTTCCATCACACCGGGGGGAGGGGGCACCCCCATCTTCCAGCGTTAGTCACACCTACAAATCCAGCCACTATTCCCAATCTTCATGAGTTAGATTGGGGGGCTGAGGAGATCACGCGCAGAGATCCCTTCTGAGCGGAATCAGGTCTATCTTGTTATTAGAACCTTTCCCGTCCTCCCAATGAAATTAGTGGTCCGTGAAGCGAAGAAGAAGGTGACGGCGGATCCGACCTAAGAGAAGGGCGGCATTTGATTGATGAAACCACGATCCCCGTTGCATCGAGCGGACCATGGTTGGACGATAATCGTTGCATTGGGGGGGAGACGTGTGGGTCGGTAGGGGAAGGAGAGGGGGTTGTTGTACTGGTGGAGATGGTGAACGGAACGGGATCTAGAGAGGAGTTTGTAGACGACGACGAGTTGCAGCCCCACAATAGGGGGAAAAGAAAGAGACAACCCCATTAGGTCTCCCACTGAGTTTATGTTCCATACGATAAATCATGAAGGCAAGAGAGGCATGGAGCCATGATGAAGAAGGAGAGACGACATAGAGAGTATTTGCTTCTTATTTTACTAACAAGGTGCAATTTTATTAAAAGTGAATTAAGACATAGATGTGCGTCAAGAAACAGGCTCCCTGACCACTAAAGAAGAACAGACAAAGAACACATTGTTTGCAGTTCTTTTTAGAAATATAACCGTCATTGACGATTTTGAAGAAATTCCATATAGGCCGCCATAAAGGCATGTAGGAAGGGTAGGGGATGAGAAGACGGTACTCGAAAAATCTTGAGCAAGGGCTACATCAGTTGTATTGGGAGGATATACGCGAATCAGGGTTCCCTCCCAGGAAAAATCCCTAACTCTCTACGTGCTAGTTTTTGACACTGCAGAAACGAAACCAGTAAAAATAAAAAAGACCCACTCGATTAGCGTGATCCAGAATCGAGAGAGGGGTCAAGGAGAGTGCGGCGGTGGAGCTAGGGAGATGGATGCGCCGGTGGCTGCTTCAGAGATGGCGAGGGTTGCTCAGGAGAGATGATCCAATACAGTTTCTCAAGTGCCAGATCAATCTGCAGTAGGTATAGAAAACAGGGGTACATCAAATCTTTACGCTTTCTACATGCATCGGTGGAGGCCAAGGAGGTGGGGACATCGATGGCTCCGCCGATTGGGGCGAGGGCGACGAGGAACCTGGTAGGGAAAGATCCGTGTGGGAAGACCCCCCCCCCCTAAGGGACCGATGAATTATTGACGAAGAAGGCCGAGGGAGGTCGCCTCGTAGAGAGGGAAACTCCTCTATTCCAGGCCTATCAGCATCACAAGAGGCAGAGGAACGGGAAAAACGCCATGACAACGGAGGAGAGAGACTGAAATACATCGGTAAGGGTGGAGGCTGGGCCAGAGTGAGGCACGACGAGACCACACCGAAACCTTAGCAGAGCGACTTATGATCCTTAAAAAAATAACAGGCATGAATGAATTGGTTAGAGTATTTTTTATTTTAGTTATTCCATACAATATTTATTATAATTATTTTTAGTGTAAAAACTTATTATTCTACCACTGAAATGACAAAAAAAAAGGAATTTATTAGAAACTAATTCATCAGTACATACAAATAAATATACTAAAAAAACCACAGTTCCCAATCAAAGAGACAAGGAGTCCTCTTCATCCTTTTCTTTTCCACCCCTTTTCTTTACATTTCATACTCTTTTGTCTTTATACTCTTGCAAATCAATCTCTATCTAATTCGAAAAGAATTATCAACCTAAGTTTAGTGTCATTTATGTCTTTGAATGGGTCCACTGAAGTCATAAGAAAACCAACAATATTTCATAATTTGATCTCTAAATATATATATATATATATATATATATATATATATATATATATATATATATATATATATATATATATATATATATATGTCTTATAATAAAATATGGGTTTAAGATTAACTGAGAAAAACAAAATGGTGTGGTTGAATGATCATTTTAGTAGTAATGAAGTAGTCCTGTTGTAGATGGTAGAAACCAAAAGTTGTTAAATTCCCATCCAAAGGTATTAATAAACTTTAGTGCTTTGTTCAATGAGTATATAGAATACTTGTCACCAAATTTAGAGGGAAGACCCAACTTTTGATTACAATCCTCAGTCCTTTATGCCTTTATGTGATCACATGCAATCCACTTTCACATAATCAACTAAAAACACCATATCTTGCCTCCCTTACAAGAAAAGCACAAAACCCACTATCCACCTCTCTACTTATACACTTCCTTCCCCTTGTTCATTCCAAATGAAACCCTCCTGCACCATGCCAACACCTGAAAACATCATATAACCCTACAACTTGTGTGAGGCTTTCCTAAAACAAAACAAACATATTGGAAAGAGATCATCATGAGGACAGGAATTTGCTCAATCCAGCAAGCTCTGACGGCTGAGGCAGCAGGCATAGTGAAGCAAGCAGTGGGGCTGGCGCGGCGGCGAGGCCATGCTCAGGTCACTCCCCTCCATGTTGCCAGTGCCATGCTTGCTTCCTCCAACAGCCTCCTCAAGAGGGCTTGCCTCCAATGCCACTCTCATCCCCTCCAATGCAAGGCCCTTGAGCTCTGCTTCAATGTGTCCCTTAACCGCCTTCCGGCCTCAACCTCAAGCCCTCTCCTGGCCCCTTCTCATCATTCCTCTCACCCCTCCCTCTCCAATGCCTTGGTTGCTGCCTTCAAGAGGGCTCAGGCTCACCAGCGCCGCGGCTCCATCGAGAACCAGCAGCAGCCCATTTTAGCCCTCAAGATAGAGGCAGAGCAGCTCATTGTGTCCATTCTGGATGACCCTAGTGTCAGTAGAGTCATGAGGGAGGCTGGCTTCTCTAGTACCCATGTCAAGAACAAGGTTGAGCAAGCTGTCTCTTTGGAGACTACCCAATTGCCCAAAGAGCCTCTCCTTCTTGGCCCCAATGTGCCCCACACTTCCATGCCCTTTGCACTCAACAAACCATCGGATCATCAAGCTGCTGTCACTGTGAGCAATGAAGATGTGATGAGTGTTGTGGGGTCATTGGTGAGCAAGAAGAGGAACACTGTCATTGTGGGAGAGTCTGTGGGTAGTGTTGAGGGGGTGGTGAGAGGAGTGATGGACAAATTCGAGCGCGGAGAGGTTCAGGGAGAGATGAGGTATGCGCAGCTCATAAGCCTTCCTCTTGTCTCCCTAAGGAACCTGTCCAAGGAGGATGTTGAGCACAAGCTTGCTGAGCTCAGGTGCCTTGTGAAGAGCTATGCGAGCAGAGGGGTTGTTTTGTACTTGGGAGACCTCAAATGGGTCTCGGAGTTCTGGTCCAGTTATGGCAAGCAGAGGAGAAGCTACTATTGTACTGTGGAGCACATAGTCATGGAGCTTCGGAGAATGGCATGTGGAGGGGAAGCTGGAATCAGGCTGTGCCTTCTCGGGGGCGCCACGTTTCATACTTACATGAGGTGCAAAACTGGCCATCCTTCCCTAGAGGCCATTTTGGAGCTCCACCCTCTTACAGTTCCAGTTGGTAGCTTGACCCTAAGTCTCAACCTTAACAGGTAACTAAATTTGATGTAACAGTGATACCATGTTTGATGTTCTAGTTTAATTATTATTTGTTAATGAATGTCATGGTTTGCATTCTGTTTCAGTGGATCACAGCCTAATTGGGCAGCTGAGAAGCACCTGACTTGCTGCACAGATTGTTCAGTCAATTTTGATAGAGAAGCTCAAAGCTTGACAAGTGGTATGCATAACAAAGTGACTTCTACAAGTTCAAACTTGCCTTGTTGGTTGCAAAAGTACAAGGAAGAGAGAAGAGGAAGCAGCATGAATGATGAGGTTTGAATCTTGTCACGGTACTTGTTTTTTGAGCAGGTTGTCAGAAAATTTTCACATCTCTAACATTGTTCTGTTCTGTCTCCAAACAGGAATGTGTCAGTGTCATGGATTTGTGCAAGAAATGGAACTCAATTTGCAGCGCTTCCCACAAACACCAAGCCCTACATTCTCCTTCTTCTTCCCCTTCAATCTCTTCACATGAACTTGACCCTACATTTCACAGCACACACCTAAATTGGCCTTCCCTTGTGGAACCAAAAAGGTCACCAAAAGAGCACCAGTTCTGGATATCTGAAGACAATGTTGGTGACCAAGTCTGTGAAAGCAACCTCAAAATGTTCATGCCAGAGGTGGATGAGCCAAAACCAGAACTTCTCTCCAACCCCAATTCAAGTCCTAACTCAGCTTCTTCGAGTGAGGTAATGGAAGATCCTGATGATGATGATGATGATGATCATGACAAGTTCAAGGAGTTCAGTGCAGAGAACTTGAGGGTTCTATGCAGTGCATTGGAGGCTAAAGTCCCACATGAGAAAGAAATGATTCGTGAAATAGTGAGCACCATTCTTCAGTGCAGGTCAGGGATGAGCAAGATCATGAACTCAAAGCTGAAGCAGAGATCAGAAGACAAAGAAGAGACTTGGTTGGTGTTCTTAGGAGGTTCTGAGGAAAAGGAGAAGATTGCTAGGGAGATAGCTAGAGTGGTATTCGGATCATCACAAAGCAACTTCATTTCAATCAGTCCTCAGATAAGCCTGTCATTATCAACAAGCAGCAACCAAGAATATCCCAAGAAGAAGAGAAAGAGAGAGGAGGAGGAGGAGGATGAGAAGGAGTGTTGCAAGTGTGGGTACATGGAGAGGTTTGGAGAGGCAGTGAATGAGAATCCCCGGCGCGTGTTCTTCGTGGAAGATGTGGACAAGATGGATTGCCAAAACTGTCGAAAGGGTATCGAGAAAGGGATTGAGAGTGGGAGCATAGCACTTGGAGGTGGTGGTGGAGAAACTCATGCCCCTCTCAAGGATGCAATTGTCATTTTCAGCTGTGAAAGCTTAGGTGTGATCAAAGCCTGCTCTCCACCAAGAAAGCTGCAGAAATATCAAGTAAAGCAAGAGGAGGAAGAGGATGGAGCACTGGATTTGAACATTGCAATTGATCATGCCCAAGAACAGGAAGAAGAACATTCAGCTGGAGACATTCTGGAATCTGTGGATAAGGTTGTCACTTTCAAGCTTCAACAAGTGTGATAGATTTTCTGTTTTTGTTATGTTTTTTTTTTAGTTTGTTATAGAATTTGTGGGGGAGGGAAAGAAAGAAACCAAAATGACACAGAAGAAAAGAGAGAGCATATTATGGAGGGGATATGGTGTTATTTACCACTAATCACTGCTAGTCATGTACATTAATTATGTCATGTATGGGTACATTTTCTAACTTCAATTTTGTTTCAATGTCTTGGAATATCTGCTTGTTACATATAATGATCACATGTATATATGTATGGATAGTTATGTCAATCATTAAAAAATGTTCAGTCAATTAGAATAATAAGTTTGAAGACTTCTTAAATTATCCACAATAACGTCAACTATGCGTTGAATAGAGGCGTCGATTCATACCTTTTTTGAGGGAAAAAACCCAACACCCACGATTTAGTCGATTCGACTCCATGAAAATCGATGAGGTTGTTGACCGTCGAAAAGAGTCTAAAACCCAATTTTTCTATGGAGAATCATCACGTGATCCAAATAATTAAAAATTAATTTCGGCCTACTTTTTCCTTCGAATTGGGCCCACTTTTTTTTTCCACTCATTAGACCTAATCAGTTCGACGCCATTATGGATAGCCTTATAGACCATCTTTTTTAATATCTAATGGATGAATTATTCACTTATTTTGTAACCTAATATTCTTATCTTTTGATTTGAAGGGACACACCTAAGTATTGTTAAAAGTTTACACTGTAACTGACACAATTTGAGTTCTTCTGGAGTAAGGAAAATTTGAACTATTATCCTTTATAAAGACATTTATTCTTATCTTTTGAAAACAAAAATATTACAGTGAGTGGTAATATATTACTAAAAAGAATATAAATCTAAAAAAAGTTGAAAATTAAACTTGAAGAAGGATCTAATCTTTACACCATAAAGATATCTTTGCTTTAGGATCACAACAACTAGGAAGAAACATTGTCAGCAATTTGAAGAAGGAAAGAAAATATAGAAATAGAATAGTACATAATTAGGAAGAATATGTTGATAGCCATACATTGAAGAATTTGTAAGTACATTAATTAACTTAAGAATGAGTTGTTCATATCAAGTACAATGATGTGGGCCCTCATTGCTTGCTTGCCTCTATTTTCTCATACACATCTTCAATCTACTTTTATTATTTTACAGTGAAAATGAATAGAAAGTTTTCTATCTTACTTAGTGGTTATGAGTTTAAATATTTGTTCTATCAATGATTTTAACTAATTAAATACAGTTTAATTGTAATAGTTATTGTGTATTTGGCCTGAACCTCTATCATTCTATTAAAAGTACCATGTAAGCTCAAAAGAAAAAAGTACCATGTTAATTAAGATGCCAACATATCCATAATTTCCTGATTTTCGAATTCAAGTTATATCATCTAAGATTCCAATTCTACCACTTGCCTAGCTCTGATGAAAAATTTGGCATGACCAATTTGCTTGCTTGATTGCAGTGGAACATGGCATAGAACAAGTTACTTGATTTAGGGAAAAGTTACACCACATCCTTATCAAGGTGATAGAATATTTAAATGATGTATCGGTCGAGTATCTAAAATGATACAATATATTATGTTCGTTGTTCTTCTGTTAGTTATTAGATGACGTTATTGTTATGTGTGTCTCTCAAGTGAGTTTAAACGATGCACATTATTTTGTGTTGTCTTTTTCTTTTAGCGAATTTTGTGCCGTCTTGATGATACTTGGTTTAATGACATAAACTTAATAAATTATATGATGTCTACCATGTTATAAATTTGATTTTCTATATCATTTTCTCTTAACCGTAATATTTTTTCTCACCTTCTCTCAGGCCATCGTTGTGGTTGCTCTCGTATTTGCGGACCCCAAGCTTCTCGTCTAGCAACCACGTTCTCGTCCACCCACCCTTCTCGTCTTCGGCTTTCCCACTATGTTAACAATTTCTGAAAATTTTCCACCAAATACCCACATTTGTATTGGTAAATTATATTAAATTTCATATTTATTTTATCGAATTTGTATTGAACGTATGTTGAATTAGACTACATATGAAATTAGGTTTGTCTCATATTTATTTTGTCTAATTTTGATCAAATTTGATATTGAGAATTGAGGAATTTGAAAAATTAGATCAATTGAATTTGAAAAATTGTAAGAATTTAGAGAATTGTGGAAGTTGAAGATGGGGGGATTGGGAAATTGAATGAAGTTGTAGTGGGGAGTTTATTTCAATTGAGTATTGGGAATTATGAAATTGAATTGAATTTTGAGAAGGGAAGAAACTTTGAGATTGACATGTGTTAATATTGTTTATAGGTTTGATTGATTGATATTTTGGAATTTATTGGATGATTGAGGAACTGAAAAGTTTGGAGAAATTGGAATAATTGGGAAAATTGTTGAGATTATGGCTTTAGGCTTCTTGAAATTATGAATGAAGATTGATTGAAGAAATTGGGAAGATTTTTCATGAAAAGTTGTTGATGTTAATGTGTTGATGCATTCCACGGTACCCGCATTGATGAATTTCAAGTGCTACAAATTTTGAAAGTTATGATCAATTTGATGGACATCACTCGCATATTTTATATATGAATTAATTATATTACCGATTGGACTACAATTGATATGCAAGAATAGATTTGAAACGAAACACATATGAAATGATTGTGTCTATTATTTTTTGTGTTCTAGCCTAACTGATGTAACTATGCTTCAATGCGTCTTTATAGTGATTACTTAAAAGACACAGTTTACTTAGGCGATATGCCTCTGTGCCTCCCTAATGATACCGCATAAACGGAGAAATATTGTTTTTGTCGCTTAGTACTTAAGCAAACCTTGTGCAAACAACTTGAAAAACATGCGGAACTGTTACAACGATGCATTATGTATGTCTTTCTGATGAGTTTCTCCAATAATAAGGATGAGTTTTGGTACTAAGTTTGATTGAATCTTCATCCATTTAGGTTTATTATTGATTTTCATGTGAGTGTACGTGTATCTATACATTGACATACATTTTTATTATAAAAACGTAATTGGGAGATGACTTCAAAAAATATATACTATCTTACCGATAATTCTTTATTTTCTTGACCTTCTCTTCATCACAATTAAGGAGGTTCAAAGTAAATTAATTACAACCAAAAATGTGAAATGGTATTTATAGTGTTTTCGACGGTAACTATATATAAAGATTAAACCTGGCGATCTTGAAATAAAGAAGAAAGAACAAATTCTTTGGACAAACTTGAATTATCTTGTAGCCTATGTAAAACAAAGATGTAGTCAAGGCTGGCACAAAACAAACAAAAAATCAAAACAAAGTGTAAAAGCCAAAAATGATAAAGAAAGAAATAAAAAGGAAAAGAAGGCAAAAGTAATATGTTTGTGATTCTCAAAACTCATAAAAGTATGATCAGTTTTAAAGCCCTATACCTTCCCCTATATCTACGAAATCACCCACCAAACAAAAAGAAATCTCCTATCCCTTTACTACTTATCTTTGTTAAAAAAAATACAATTACAATAAATAAGTTTTTAGCACTTCAAATACTTCATACAAATAAAATCAAATGGAAAAAGTACAAATTAAAGAGAAACCAACAAACGCATATGAAGTTTTCTCTTAACTTTGAGACTCTCTTTAGCCCTAGTCCGTGTCTGTCGTTATGGTGATTTTTACTCCTTCTCCCGCCGCCTCTACATCAGTTGTCGCCATGGTGCCTGTCTCGGAAACCGTTGCTCCTACCAGTGGTCCTCCCCTCCCTTTTCCTTCCCCTCGCCCTACTGTTGTGGTGGGGGAGAAGGTCCGTCGTCACCGTAAACCTAAGTCTACCGTGACTGCACCACCCCTTCATCACCCTGCGACCCCTCTACTCCTGGGTCCGTTCCCGATAGGAGGCTTCTTCTTTGGATCGGCCCTTCTGGTATCAGCTCCTAAGCCGAAGAGGGGACGGCCAACATATGGTAACTTCCGCTCCAAGTAATGCTCTTCTGACCTTACCACCCCCAAACCCTAATCTGAGGCCGCCTTCCTCATACCCTCCACCTTTCTCGGTTGGCTCCCCTATCAACCATGACCTTGCTCTGGTTCCGAGCCATGGGGACAGGAACCTTAGGGTTCCTCTGGGCACCGACGAGGACATAGGCAAGTCTAGGGTTGGGGAGCGTATCGATGTTGGTGTTGGGGACTCTAGGGTTCCACCTATTCTCGGGGTTACCCCGATCTTGCCTAGGGTTTTGCCCCCTCCGAACCCTGACCTGGATTGGACTCCAACCCCCAAAATCATGTGGGCATAGGTGGTCATCCCTACGTCTGATGAAGTGGGGATCCAACCCAAGGAACCTCTCGTCCTGCAGAGAGATCCTGCGAAAGGAAAAGCCCCTATGGAGGAGCTTCCAAGAACGGTGGCCCTGGCCTTGGGGTTAGGGCGGTGCCTCCCCAACTCGGCCAACCGTCCGATCATACCGGTGGCCCTGACTAATCCACCAGGGATGACCCGGGATCGGGCAAAACACCTTCTTACAGAGGAGTTCCCTTCGGCTGGGACCTCCAAAGTGGAGGAGCTCTAGTCGTCACTAGAAGGTCTACAAGACGGGCTTTCGTCCTGCTCTTGGGACGACAAAGAGGAGATTGAGGTGGTGGTCCCGGCGTCTCGGGCAACAACGACAGCGGCCCTAGCCCGCCAACAGTGGGGATTTCTAGGTTGACTGTGGTCCCAAAAACCCCCTCGGAAGGACATGCTCCTCCGGGTCATTACCAATGCATGAGGTAAGGTTGCGGAAGGACTAGTGGTCAAGGACATAGGGTCGGGATTGTTCGGCTTCTATTTTTGGTCGTTAGAATCTAGGGCGTGGGTCCGACGTAATGAGCCCTAGTGATTCGATGGTCGGGCCCTACTACTTGTGGATTTGGACCCGTACGCTCGGGAGTTGCCCGCCTTGGATCAAGTGCAATTATGGGTCCATGTTAGGGTACTACCGCCCCTGGTTCGGACGAGAGAGACGGGTATCTCTATCGGGGATTCCCTGAGGATGTGTGTAGAGGTCTCATGTGACAAATGGGGTATATGCTAGGGAGGGACTGTCAAGGTCCGATTCTGGAACCTCTTGGAGAAGCCCTTGAGGAAGGGGGTTGGTGCTCTGGTTTCCAGAGTTTCCAGAGCCTATCAGTGTGGAGCTCACGTACTCGAAGCTTCTGAGCTTCTGTTACAATTGTGGTGGACTAGGTCATATATTGAAGGACTGTACGTGGGCGGTTCGGGGTCCACCTAGGCTAGGATCTTTCATGTTGGAATATGAAAGGGATAAGCAGGTCAACCGATATGCCACAAACTAGGGAGAACCGGCCAACCTGCCTAAACATCCACTGGGTTTTGGCCCCGCTAGGGCCCTTGCAGCTGACCAAAGCTCCCCGGACTCCCACGCCCCCTCGATTGAAGCTTCGGGTTTCGATTAGTATGGCTCTGTCTCTACCTCCTGTATCTTGTTCAGAGGTCATGCCACGACGTCCCACTCAGGGTGCTGGAACTCGAGTGGATAGGGGAGTAATGGGTGCAATACTGCTTGGAGCGGATGAACAAGGGACTGGCCAGGGTGCTCTCAAAAGGCCGGCGACCGGGGACCCCCGGAAAGATCAAGCTAGGGTGGGCAAGCAGCCCCGACATAAGGAATGAGTCCAAGCACATGCATCAGGACTGGCTCTGGGAGGGGTCCCTGTATGATGCGCTGCATCCCCCTATCACTTTTACCTGTTGAGGTCCATCGAGATCTCCGGTCTTCTAGTCTCTTCATTTGTCTTCTTTCACTGTCTGTGTGGCATCAAAACACTGTCGGTGGCGGTTATGGTACTAAAAGGGTCAGAGAACCTCTGTTCACTCTATCTGACCCTATCTCAGTGGCCGATAAGTTTGTTCCTCGGTGCACATTTATGTAGTCTGGATTATTAAATGAAATTGTTCATTTCGCTCAAAAAAATAAAATCAAATGCTACTTAGTTTAAATTTGATAAGAGAATCTGTGTCATCACATATAAATCAAATGAATTAACAATCAATTCTTCAATCATAAAGTTAAGCATAAGATGTGTTTAACTATTTTTAACAAATTAATTAATTGTACTAATATTAGAATTTTGGTTGTTGAAATTGAAAATATCGTTATTGGATCGGTCAAAGATATAGTAATTAAATTTTGACCAAGGCTTTATTTTAGAAAAGCAAATGGTGGGCTTATCGTCACATGAAGACAAGGCCTCGAGCTTTGTTCCCATTAGGAGGGAAAGAGGAATGATTGAAGGGGTTGTTGGCTTCATCCTATGACCTGTACTGTAATGAATTAAAACAACCTATTTTAGCTTCACCTACATTAATTTCTCATTTTATCTCTTATTTAAACCCTTAAAGTTGCATCTTTTTTTTTTCTCAATGATAATGACTTTTGGTAACTTACAACCACCACCATCAGTTCTAAGCCGATGATTATACACTAGCTAACTACTTATTGGCTTTTTAGCATTATCTCACAAATAAACTCTTTTTTGATGTTGCTAAGAATGATATTAGTTAGGCTAATCTAATGTAAGTGGGTGTCAAAATAGCTTCATGTTTTAGCTTACTGTTGACATCAAATCATTTTGTTTCCTAAAGCATTTGGATGGTATGAAACAAACAAAAAACTTTAAACATATTATTCCAAAACCTACTTTAATCAATCAAATCTAATTTGTAGTTTATGAAGTGATAAAATAGTTAATATTTTTCTTTGGAGAATGTAATTGATCAAGGATTTGGGATCGGATGATAGAACTCTAATTTTTATATGAATATGTTTTTGATATTCTAGCTAATAACATAATCGTTAAATTAAATCGTATTGACAAAAGTTGTGTTAATAATGTACAGAATTTAACCGCCTAAATTTAAAAATTCAAAATCCATCATTGAAGAAGGATTGAAAGTTCTCATGGAAGTCCAAAGGTTCTTTAAATGGTTGGCCATCTGATCTAAAAGGGAGAAAAAAGAAAAGAGCACATGATCTAAAAATCATCAGGAATGGAAAAAAAATGACAAGAAGTAAAGAGATGATCAAAGAATGAGGGGAAAAGCAAGGGAAAGACCCACTAATTGTATTCTTTTTAGGGTTCATTAACACCAAAAAGCAATCCAAATGTACATACTTTTGAAAGGCAGTTCCATCTTTTCTCTTTCATTTCCATTCAAAGCTTGTCTCCATCTCAATTTCACCCTAGAGACAAAACAAAATAAGTCTTCACTCTTCAAGTTAGAGTATCACATTTAAAAGATGTGACTTCATCTATCACTCAGTGAGTATCTTGATGTATCTTATACATCTTTGATTAATTGTACATATCGATTCGCGGTTAGAGTCTCACATATTATGTATTTTTTTAATTTGACATACTTGTAAGGGAGTAGTGTCAAAGTCTCACATTAAAAACGTAGATACATTCATCTCTTTTTAAGTAAATCGAGATTTAACGATTCAAGTTGCAAAAAAAAGAAATGGCAAATGGAGACAAGGTTTCCACAAGTCTTGAGCTTTTGCAGTCTTTAAGAAAAGAAAAGAGAGGAAGGCTATAGAGAATAGATTGGTTGTGTTGTTTAGAATAAAGTTGGTATATATCTACTTAAAGCTGCTGCTACTTTTTTGTAAGAGTAATTAGTGAATTTTTTATGGTCCTTTTGTGACATGAAAGTAAGGGCCTCTCTTGGATCTGAAGCTCCCAATAATCAGTCTATAATTGAAATGCTGGTGATGAGCTCTTTTAACTTTACTTTAGGAACAGAGAGGGAGAGAGAGAGCTGAGTACAAGTAGAGGACTGGTCAAAAAAGAGAATCAGGCATGCCATGAAAGCTATCAAGAATGTCTCTGTCTCATGATAAAGATTTCTGGATATGATGCTTTCAATGATTGATTCGGGCTCGAGGCAATCCTCCCATCACTAACCTATTTATGCACAAAACCACCATAACATTATACATATATGGTTCAAGTGAAAGGAACCCAATTCAGTGAAGCTTAAGAACCTGGAAGAATGGAACATTAACATTAGGACACATGTTTTGGCCATAGCATTAACATGGGTACAAGGTCATTTAGGCTTCGGACAACAGAATTATATTAGGTCTCTTTAACCACATACAATGCATCCAATTATCTGTTATCAACTAACCAAGTAAACATCCAAACTACTTCATCAATTTCCATACCAAACATAGAACAAAAGTGTGAATTATCAGTTCTGGAATCAACATTCAAACATAAACACTTAACAATATTCCTCTTCACATTTTTTTGTCGACTAAATCATATGTATCAAGGTATTCGGTCTCAACCTTATTTATGTAGAAGAAAGAGAATACCAAATATTTTTTTATTCTTGAAAAAACTTTTTAAGGTTGATGTATCAAACATAAATACTCTTATGTAAAAGATAATCATAATAGTATGACCCTGCCTTGAGAAAAAGCCCACAGAACTAGAAGACACAAACTCAACAGAAATTGAAAATAAATCATTGTTGGGACTTACACCCAACTCTCCAAGACCTAAGTTTAAGTGCATTAATTTGCTCCCTCCTAAGCCAAAATGCTTGTTCCATCCACATGAGCACTTGATCCTTATTCAAACTCGTCACCACCAATTATGACTTGATGTGTTACTTTCTTGACAAGCTCCTATGCTAATGAAGACAAAGATCACTTGTTCTTCTAGTAGGTAGTAAAACATTTTATATCTATTCACAATCAACAGATCTACATATACAAATTACACACCGTTATGACCTGAATGACTAACGACTGAGGTCATTTCCATTTGCCGAAACATAAAATGTAAAATGAAAATTATATATACAATGAAATAATGTAATTCATCCTTATTCCTTATGGACACAACAAATGAACAAAATTAAGCAGACCAGTTTCTGTATACAAATAAATACGTCTTACCAATGACAAACCGGGTCTAAAAATGATAGAAACACAATTTAGCCTAAACAGAGACAGCTTTACCCTGTTATTCAATCATTTTATACTTACATAGCCAGCCAATCCAAACTTATCAACAACTGGATTCGGATTGGTGTCACTTTACACTCGTGGGCACCGTCATCTTCGACCTCATCCATTAGCTTTATGTCTCTACCGTCTTGATTCGCTCAAGGTCTTCCCTTCAAAAAATTCGCCCAACATTTGCTCAAGATCCTCTGCTGAGTATCTTATGTACCTGTTGGGATTCTTCCCGGTCTCAACCATTGGCCTGCAGTTACATCCACAGTTCATTATCACAAGACACAAATGAGTATATATGGACAACAAATCACTCGTGCAAATATTTGATTATGAATTATGAGAAAACACACCCAAACCGTTTGATGAAAGATCTGTAGGCTGGCAATAGAACTTCAGCAACTGCAAGCCGTAGAGACTCGCGCAACTCCGAATCAGGAACTGTCCATTGGGATTGCTTCTGATGAAGCTCCTCAAATTGTGTATTGAATATCTTGAACCTGATAACATACTTCAAAAGTTATGTATGTTTTGGTGGGGGTGGGGGTGGGGCAAAGAGATTAATCTAGTAGGTACCTGTCCTTAATCAAGGCTCTAGAGACACCACTACTATTGCTGCCATCACCTACTGAACTACCACCCCCAGATGAGGTCAGACCTTGGACAGAAAGGCACTGTAGAATCTGCGCAAATAAAGGTGCCAGAATTATTACAAGGTTGAATCACCAATCCTTTGAAACCAGTATCTTAAATGACAAGACACTTGAAATCATCATATGCAGTAGGTAGAAAGAAAAAACCTTTGCCCAAGCAGTCCTCTTATACTGGTTTGCATGTTGCTGTACAATCCTCCTGTGCCTTTGCACCCAATCATCTCCTAACAAATCCTTGGCTTCAGACCTGTAAAACAATGTTTGAGAGAACCATAACAACATGCATGACAAGTTTGTAATGCATTACAGACCAGTTCTAAAGTTGCCAACATGACCAACCTGCGCACAGATCTGACCATGTAGTGTATATTGTTCATGAGAAATAAGTGAGTCAAAGATGGATCCCTATACTGTTTAGATTTCCCATCCAAATTGGTTTGAAGAGCCTGCATTATCTGCATTGTCACAGTGGCTAATTGTTTTCCATCCCCGTTCTCGAGTTCTTGGAAGAGTTGTTTCAAAGTTGATTGATAGCTGTAAGAATATGAGAATAGTTTTGATATTTATAAATTATAACACAAACATTTAATGCTAAACCAGGGGGGAAACACAAGATTCTTGTTTTTTTCCCCGAGAAGGCAGGACTACCAAAGGTTAAAACAAGGTCAGTAGAGCTTACTCAAATAGAAACTTCACGTAATTAATCACATAGCTTGTCAGCGGATGGACAGTTCCGTCCAAGACAGCAGTTTTTGTGGCATCCTTTTCAACTGCTTCCTCAAAATCACCAAACGTCTCTTGAGCTGTCTGAGCAAGTTTTTTTGTCAAACCCAAAGCAGATTCTCTTATATCCGTGCAAGCTTTGAAGAGTATCTCGATCTGCCACAAGAATAGAGATTTCAAGTTAACCTAAAGCATTTCAGAACCTTGCTGAAGTAATATAATCCCTGAAGAAGAAATCTAGAGTTAAGCCTAAGTAAATATGAATTGCTTGAACCCTACACAGATGTCAAGCCCTATTCACAAATACACTACATGACTGGGAAATTTGGGTGGTCGTGTAGTACAAATTTTGGAGAAAGAAATTAAAATGAAGGCCTAAATCTGGGTAGAGAATGAAACAACAAAGTTTTAGAAGGTTTTCTCTCAACCCAGAAAGATTTCAAAAATCCCGAACTACCCATTAAGATATGATTTATTTATGCACCAAGTTTCCAACATGCTTGATACACCTGCCATGTTGTGGAATGGATCCTATTGCCCCGTAAGTAGTGAATATACATAGATGCATGCTATACGCGGATGCGTGGCATCAACTATACCTCTGAGTGAAGTTCTCGCATTATCTCATACATATCTAGAAGTACAAATAATTTTTCTGGTGATCTCTTGCTGTTGGCAATAGCATCCCCAAAACTGAGTAGCACTGAAACACTGCCTGCTGTCACTTCAGAAAAACATTGATCCCTGAGAGAATCAAAGCCTTCGAATATTTGATCACAAACTTTCCGCTCTCCAGCAAAGAGCAGTTTGACCTGTTCAAGGTTCAAATTCAGTAAGAGAGCTGGATGGACAAAGTTGCGGGAAATTGACCACTCTTACTTACAGCAATACGCATGAAATGAATCCAGTTTCCAATCTTTGCTTCCAGAACCTCCCACTGCATCTTCTGAACATCATCTCTACTAAGCTTCTCAACCCCCAATTTCTGGAGGCTTTCTTCTAAAACCGTGGAGCGAGTATCCCTGAATATTATAAGAGTGTTCCATTGGTTGAAAATATTGAGAAAAATACATCTTACAAATATCTTTACAACATTAGCGATACAGGTAAAAAAATATGCAACGGTAAGTAAGGTTGATGATTTTGTCAAACTATGCACAAATGACGGACATCGGGCTTGAACTGTGAGAGAACCAAGCTTCATCCTACTATTGACAACTTTAAGCAATACAAAATCATAAGCAAACAGGTGAAATTGGCAAGTAAGGATTTAGAGGTTGCTTAAAATGATTGAAATAACTTATTTCTGTAAAGCAATCTTAGTAATGAAGTAAACATCATGGAAAGTTTAAAAACGATATATCCCTTCTCAACAAGTTGAAATAACTCTTTTCTGTGCTTATGTGTTGTGTGCACACACACAACAACATTTACAGTCATGTCAAGATGGACCAAAGTGAAGCACTTTACCTGTAAATTATGAGTAACTGTTGTTTATTCCCTGCTTGAACCATTTGTAGGGCAAGATCATGCAGCAGTGGCAAAACCCTTGGTGGTATTAGAGTTGGAGGAGTGTAAATTGCACCTTCTATGCTGCTGCTATCAGAATGGTGATTCTTACTTCCAGGTTCACCTGGATGTCCAGGTGATTCTGAAGATGGACGTAGTGAGTTTGGAAGACCATCAAAAAGGCGATCAGGCTCCACTGGTATGCTGAAATTTCAGTAGATAAAAATAAACACCTATAGCAAATGCCACTAACTTGTGAGAGTAAACCAATAGCATTCATAAAAAAAAAAAACCTGGTACTCCCAGGGTCAAATTTCATTATGTGTAAGTAACACTAAAATAAAACTTGAAAAAAAATATCTAATAACATTGTTCAGAATTTAACAAATAAAACTTGAATTGAAGTATAAATAGAAAAGGTCCAATTGTTATAACTTATAATGTGTGAAGATTTTAAATGTTGGACAACATTATCAAAAACTGTAAACCAGTGTCAACTCTACACAAATGGGAACTCGATTATTTTCCTCTCAATAATAAATATGTGGCACCAGACTATAAATATCAAACCTAATAGTTGGTCACATGTGTCTTAACAGAAAAGAAAGTGTGTATCTAAGAGCATGCAATGAGATTAAAAACTAAGGAGGTCAGGTAGCTAAGTCAAATGCATATACATAGTTTTTATTTTGCTCGGCGATGTATATACAAAGTTACTAGTTTATTTGTTTCCATTTATCTTCTCTGTCAGAGTGTCAGGTGGTTTCCGAGGAATCAAAGTGTTATATAGCACGTAACCCGACGAGTGTATGCATCAAGGAGTGAGAGCATATATCAGTAGTGCAGAGAGCAGCTTCAATTTAAATATTTGAAATAAATATCCAAGAAAATTCCAAATGGATATAAAATTACTTATTGTCAAATACAAGGAAACAAAACAAACACTGTCAGGTCTACACGTATCATACATCATAAAAGATTAGATGCGTCAAAGTGAGGAAAAAGTAGCAGTTAATATAATATACCAGAGAAAAGGTCAACAAATTGTCTACAAACCTGTAAGATGATAACAGCTGCTTAAACTCCTCTTCCAACTTTGAAATAGCCTTGGCAAGTAAATTACTTGCATGACTAACTACTGCTTCATTACTCTTGAAACTTTTGTTGGTGCTGAAAAAGCGAATGTTGCTTCTTAGCTGGTCAATTGCCCCCAAATAACTTTCTAAGTTCTCATGCGGCCCTTTAAGTATTTTAGCCTCTGCCTACAGGTTGACATAATTGTGAAACAGCATATTATCAAACTATAGTTTACCGTTGAAGTAAATGTATATACCTTCAAATCCATAAAGGCAGATAATGCCATTGATTGTGATTTATACATGAATTAACTTAGATAAGAGGATTTGGTCCCACCCACACCATCAATAAAGTATTTTTCTAATTAAATCAAAAGTACTTTTTAAACACAAATAGGTCCATGTATAGGATAATAAGGGTCATGACCAATTGCTGAAAATTAGTAGGATGGAAACAACACTTTGAGCACCCAACATAACAATGCTTCTTAAACTTGAGATGTCAGCATTTTTCTTTATATACATATGTGACTCTAGACATGTATGCATCAGAAAGCTAACAGAGGTAAAATCAATGCAATGACCTCCAGAAAGTCAGAAAATAAAAATTAAAAAACCATCTCACAAAATATATGTAGCTCCAGCAAGATGAGCTATAGGTTTTGCACCTTACTATCCGTTATTGTGCACTAGTGGGATTATGCAACTCATAGCTTCCCTATTTTTTCTTGTTACACATGTAATCTTTTCAATGCAAATATAATATTATCCAAACAAGTCTCTCAATCACATATATCTAAAGAAACAAAAAAATACACAAAATAACTGGTTTTATACAGGAAAAGGAGCTTCATGCTTTTTTTTTTTTCTGGGAACAAGCTTCCATCAGGGCTTAAGCTCCACACATGACAGAATATGAAATTCAATCAGTTCCTAGTTCCTGGACATATTCCTAGTTGAATTTGAACCATAACAATTGGCATCTACCTAAATTTAGAAAGAAAAAACATGCATATGATCTAACAATTGCCATAACTAGAAAAGTTAATTATAAGAGAGTAAATTTCTGATTCAGAAACCAACCTGGCGAGCAAGATCAAATTGGGCCAATACAACCTCTGCACCTTTCAAAGTCCTGTCAATATTCTCATGAGCTCTCCTGATAGAGTGAGTCCTAATCTGCAAAACCCGGATTAAGCAAATCATGAACGGAACAGAAGAACGGGCCAAAACGTAAGAACAAAGCAAATCTAGATTTCCTTAGATCAATTAGTTAGTTAGAATGATCATTTTCAAGGACCAGAAGAGCAAAAATCCCCGATCCACTGCTTAGCTACAGAAAATGAAAACCCAAAGCAACCAAACAGAATCGGGTACAGATTGATATTACAGTGACAACCCAGAAACAAAAAATTGGTAAAGTAGATGACCTGAGTAGGACGCATGGCGGCCTCGAGGGCGGAGAGGCGGTGATCGAAAGAGCCGAGAATGGAGACAACGTTGTCGGTGATGGTCTGGCTCTTGAGCAGCGAGTCCCTCATCATGGCTGCTCTATCACTCAGGGTGTCCACTGCAACCCCCATTTTCTTCTCCTTGTTCGCTGAGACCAGGCTAGAGAGAGAATGGTGTGGAGAGAGAAACGAAAAATGAGCAGTTAATTGGATATATTTGAAGGTTGGTAATGGTATAAAGGGGATGGATTGCAGAGTCGCAGGCAAGACATGGTCGTATATGTCTTCACCTCCTACTGGGACCTTCTTGCCATGTGCTTTGACTCTTGCTTTTTATTTTATTTTTGAGCAATTTCAGATCGTACACTCAACAATATAAGTGTTCTATCCGTCGGTCGTTTGCGAAAACCCGAAGATCAACTAACGAGAAGAATAGCTCTCGAAACGGGCGATGCGGCGTCTAGAAAAGCAACAGCTATCAAATCGTTCTTTCTTATCAACTCTCCGAAAAAACACGTCGAAAGAAAGACCCGACTGGACACGCCACCAGAGGAAACAGTCACACCTACCGAAGATCCGGAATTCTGAAAAGGGAACAACAAAAACAACAACGACGAGCCTAGACTACTCGCGGTCAGCCTACAAACTCCGGGGAGAGGAGGGTGGTGTCGACGGGTGCAGATCTGATTCGTTTGGGGCTGATGCATGGATTTGGCCGGGTAGACACGATAAGCAAGAGCACGGCTGAACGGCTCAACTGGGGTGTTCCAACGGAAGCTGAGCACAGATTTGACCTTTTTGGCTAGAGGAGGGGCGTGGTGGAGAGGCTCGACTGGAGAAAGTCGGGTCGTCTTTATCGGGAGAAAAATCCAAAGGGAGGGGGCTTTTGGTCGGTCGTGGTTTTCATAGGAAGATAAAGGGGGGCGGGTTGTGGCCGACGAATCTGACCATTGGGGGCGATGGGTGGATTTGGTCGGAGGAGGGCGGAGAACCACGACAGGTGGTGTGGGGGTCCCAGTCGGATGAGAGTGGCGGAGGAGAGAGGATTGTGACAGCAGAGGTGTGCTGCCGACGTGTAGTGGGCATAGGCGATATGCCGGAGCATGGCGGTTGTGGATCCGACAAGGGTACAAGGGTTGTGGGCGTGGTGGAGGGTGGAAGGTGGAAGGGCCATTAAATCTGGTCGGCTTTAGGGTCGATCCGACATATATGTCGAGCGGGAGTTGACCACGGGGCGGAGAAGGTGGGTCGTGGCCATGAGAGCGGCAACTCATGACTGAGGAAGGCGATAGACAAAACAGAGGGCCGAACGGGGAGAACACCGACAAGAGCTTTAGGGGAACAAAGAGGTCGCCGACGAAAACGTGAAGAAGATGAAGAAACTTACTAGGGTTTGGTTCTAAGGAGAGAGAAGATGTTAGGAGTATTCTTTATATTTGCTTTGACTCTTACTAGCTCTTATGTTTCGGTTCCTACTCATGTTGTTGGGTCTCGAGGTAGGGTTGGAGATGAACCAACTCGCAGCGGAAAATCAATGAAAACCAAGAGACGATTAAAATCATGAAACAATTAACAAAGAATGGATTCACAAGAGAAAAATTCAGCTATTTCTTACCAAAACAAGAACACCGGTTAACGAATGATTGGCTTGAGTCTCCAAGACGCCTACGTATCCACATGGGAATCAAAGCCACGTAGTTCTTCTCTTTGAGGACTCAAGAACACAAAAATGGAGGTGGGAGCTTGCCAAACCCGAAATTGCAAGGGAAGAGGGAGAGAAGTTGTGTTTCCTATTCTTGTCTTGTGTTTGTTATGTTTAAAAAAGATGACTTAAACATAACAAACCACATACTTGTCCAACTAAAGGCATGGGACAAGCATGGTGACAAGTAAGGTGTAAATAAGACAAAGTATGGCAAGACAAGATTGGGTTAGGTGGTGAATCACCAACACCTTAATCCTTGTCTTGCTTACTTAGTACTAATTAATCAAGACTTGATTAATTAGTTCCATGGGCCTTGGTTGCATGGGCCTTTCATGGGCCTCTTGGAACATGACCCGTGGCCATTTCTAACGAGGTCCCGTGATTCGCTCATCGCCTCCAAGCCTTCCATACCGGAAATGTCCAACATTATCCGACGCGATCAATCCCAAGACTCCAAATCTTGTCTTGATCCGTAAAGTCCTATTCACTTACGGGCACATGACCCAAAACCCAGTTTTGGTCATGTCCCGAGACAACTCCCTTTTGGCCATTCTCCATAAATGTGTCAATGAGTTTCATCCTCCGGTGTGACCCTTAGGTTTATGCATGTCAATAGATCAACGTAAAATCCCATTTTACTTGATCCTATTTAAGTGGCAACTAACGAGACTTTAGTATTGCCTGACACTGCATAGCAAATCGACCATGTCGATTCTAACCTTTCCGTCGTCCCTGTCATTATCCTTTTATCTCCGATATCCTAATTGAGATAAGGCATAGAGTCGTCATCCTTATTATTCTCAATCACTGTTCCTTGATATGTGAGATGACTGAAGATATGATACCCAGTATCATGTGCATGACCATG
This sequence comes from Erodium maritimum, assembly GCA_963921825.1. NCBI lineage: Eukaryota > Viridiplantae > Streptophyta > Magnoliopsida > Geraniales > Geraniaceae > Erodium > Erodium maritimum. Next base: position 118,336,055 of record OY997588.1, read on the forward strand.
CTATTCTTTCAGTCACTCTCGATCAAGCGGTCGAGAACCGATATCTTTCCTATACCTCAGTATGAGGGATAAATCCCTTAGCCGTCTTTCGTGTCACTCATGTAGCCCGTCCCCAAGCCAATCCTGGCCGTTATGGAAACCTTGTTACGGACAACGTTAGGCTCAGGTCAAACTCAGTTGTTGACTACATAGCGATCACAAAGACTCCTTGGTCTAAGGATACATGACAAGCTACGACACTGAATATGTTCATGACTTAATCTATGGCACATATTCAGGGCGGGTCGTCCAATATCATGTCCCACATGATATCTATGATCAGACTCCGGAATCCCATTCCAATGACTAACAGAACGTAAGCCATAAAGAACCATCTTTCATACTAGTCGCTTCTAGTGAAGCTTTGTTGACTAGGTACCCATCGAGTGTGATCTATCTCGATCTATGGTTCTATTCGCATGGTGGGCATAGATCAGAGCACACATCGATATATTACTTCAACGCATAAGTAATATAAAGGCACTTTAATTTTATTGCTAACGATGATATATACACTTGGACATTTAGGATTGAACTACGGGCACTAAGACTAACAACATTCACTTACCACGAATTTCCAATCAAAATCATGTGTTTTAATAAACAGTTAATATATTATCTATTTTTACACAGCACATCGGCACAGCAGAAGAGCATACAGCACAACGGACGACGTAGCGGCTTGTCTACTCTCGTTGCATCAAGATGTTGAGTCGAAGGTGGCCTCGTGTGGCTGCAACGACTGCTTCTTCTCCCACCCCCTAAAATTCAATTTTTCACCCGAAAAATCAATTTCTCATCCCTCTAAATACAAACTCTCTCTCAATGTTTTTCTCACACCTCCCTTTCCCTTATCTACCATCTTCTACTCTCAAAATATTTTTCGATTGACTACTCTTCATTACCCGATGATGACTACTAAGAAATCTAGCCGATGAAACCCAACTTCAATCGGATATCAACATGTTGGGGTCACTCATCGGAGATCACATATCTGAACCTAGTCTTCTTTTCCACCAACCCAAACCACCGAGGTGTCGCATTCAAGTGTTCATCCAAGAAAAGGGAAAAGCATCATCAAGCCAAGGATCAAGTGGGCGGTTGTTGAGAAAGAACAGTTATGCCGAGCATGGATCAACTTATGGTGACATGGCTTGAGTATACAGAGGTCGGTAGACAGTATTGGCATAACCTTTACCAACAATACTTGAGGACCACCGATCTGGATATCTATCCCCTGTCACAAGTACAGCTTAAGGATAATTAGGGTAAGAACAACATGAAGTTGAAGAAATTCGATGATATTTGCCAATACTGTTGTAATAACCACTTCCGGTCAACGCCAGTCAAACCTGCGAAAAACAGGAAAATTTAAAATTTTTAAGACAGACACTTAATTTAACTTAAATTGACCCCGAGGGTCATACCGGACTTAAGTTGACCCCGATTTTGACCAAGATGAGTTGCGGGGGACTCAGGGCAACTTTCTGATCAATTTGGGAAAAGTTGACTTTTCGCTGGAAAAGTCAACCGAGCGACGTTTTGGTCTATTCGAGGACCGTTTTGGATCCAAAAAGCTTAGCCGTCGTCGCAGCGGTCTTAGTTGAGTCGTTTCCTTGTAGCCCACCTTGCCACTTGTCCAACAAGTGGTGGTGTTAGTTTTGGGGGGAAAAATGAGAGGTAGGGGTGATATAGGGGTTCGGCCAACATGGTTCAAAAGAGAAAAAAAATAGAAAAAAGAAGAGAGAAGGTAGAGAGAGAAGGAGAAGAGAGAAAAGAAGAAGAAGAAGAGAGTTAGGGTTTTGGAGCACTATTCACGTTATCCCACCTTTGGATCGTCTCAAGGCTAGGAGGAATCAAGTTCCCCTCGTTCTCCTCTTGGGTAAGCACCCAACCGATCGTCGATTTGATAGTTTTCAAATGTTAGGGTTTGGTTAAAAATGACTAGTTAGGGTTGTATTGAGGTTGGGGGTTTGCTAGAGACGTTTTGGAGGCGTTTGGAGGTGAAGGGGGGCGTTTTCCGGCGACCGGGAGCTCGGTAGGAGCTCCGGCCACCTTAGGGGGTGGCCGCCCACCATGTGAGGTGGCTGGCCGGAGCTTGGGCCGGCCACCACCATGGTGGGCCGGGCCCACGGCCAAGTTGGTCCGGGTGGGGCCCACGTGCTCGGGTGCTTGGGTTTAGTGTTCGGGAGGTTTAAAACGTTCCCCGGACCATTTATCCATAACCGAATCGAAATTTGGAATTAAATTGGAAAAGTATTAATTAGCGGTTTTAGAAACTTTAAACGTTAATTAATTGACTCGGAAGTCGGAATTCGATTCCGTCAAGTGCATTGGGGTCCTTGAATTATTCTAAGACCGTAGAAACAAAAACGGGAATTTTTGGAGCCCCGGAAGGACATTTACAAAACCCGGGCAGATTCGCCATGTCGGGCGAATCGGGCCTTTACAGGTCTTTTATCGACAATGTCGAGTAACTGGGAAGGTTGGGAGTGATCGACATTGTTGGGGTTGCGTTTGGGCGTTAAGTTTATTAATTTCCGGTTTATTTCCTGCGAGTTTAAAGTGCATTAAGAATTGTGTTCTTTTAGATCGTGCTGCGGACCGAGGCAAAGGGAAGCTCGGCGAGTGACTGGGATCATGTCGAGGCTTAGTGGAGCACTTTTGGAGTTATATACGAGGTAGGGAAAAGTAGCCGGATCTCGGCCCTGATTAGGGAAAGTTAACAGTAGAATTGCATGTGACACCGGGGTGTCGTGGGTTGAGTAGGTTTATTTAAATATTAGAAAAGCATGATACGGGACGTAGCGAATATGAGAAAAGCATGTGACACTTAGTAGTGTCGTAGGAACAGAGAACTTAGCGATATTAGAATTACTAGAGGCATATGACCATGCCCGGAGGTTGACTATTTAATTTATGTCTTGGGTGGCCATGAGAGCCCGTGTATTATTGTTGGTGTCTTGGGTGGCCATGAGAGCCCGTGTATTATTGTTGGTGTCTTGGGTGGCCATGAGAGCCCGTGTTTTATTGTGGTGTCTTGAGTGGCCATGAGAGCCCGTGTTTTACTGTTGGGATGTCTGGGGAGGCCAGGAGTGCCCGTGGGTTGTTGAGCCCGTGAGTTACAGTTGGCGTGTCTTGGGAGGCCATGAGGGCCCGTGGGGTTGTTGAACCCGAGTCTTTACCGTGGAGTCTTGAGTGGCCATGAGTGTCGGGGAGTATTGAACTGGTCTTGTTACTGTTTGTTGAGTTTTGCTTGTGATTGTGATTGTGTTTGCCCGAGGTTAGTAAACCGACTTCGTGTCGGGGAGTGGTGTGGATTTTGGCAGGTTACGAGCATTCTTTGGCTGGCCTGACCAAATTCGAGTCTCGACAGGTTACGAGCATTCTTTGGCTGGCCTGACCAAATACGGGTCTCGACAGGTTACGAGCATTCTTTGGCTGGCCTGATCCGTGTTCGGGTCTCGGCAGGTTACGAGCATTCTTTGGCTGGCCTGATCCGTGTTCGAGTCTCGGCAGGTTACGAGCATTCTTTGGCTGGCCTGATCCGTGTTCGAGTCTCGGCAGGTTGTGAGCATTCTTTGGCTAGCTTGATCCGAGTTCGTGTCTTGGGAGGAGGTCATAAATGGTTGTGTCGGGTTTACATTACGAGTTTGAGGTTGAGTCTGTTGTGGAAGGTAACGGGTTGTGGGTCAGTTGAGTACTTGAGTTGGGGATTGTAGCCCTGGTGTTGGGTTTGGTTTTGGTGTTACTGGCTTTGTCTGCTAATTATGCCATAGTCGGCCCGTTATCTGTGGTGGTGAGCGAACGCTCACCCCTAGCTGCTTTTCCTACAGGTACTGATCACTGGACGGACTAGGTGAGCTCTTGAAGCTTGGGGAGCTAGGAGCGGAATCCGGTCTTTATATTTTGAGTCTAGTGACGGATACTTGTACCTTGTCCATTTGTTGGGACGTTTTTGTATTGTAATTATTATTTTTGATAACTAAATGGTAATTTCAAGGTATTTATTCAAAACAGGTTTCAAGTGTTTTATGATTTTAAATGTTTGCGTCCCGAGTTCGGTTTACTGAAATTGGGGCGTGACAACTGTCTCCAACAACGTCTTTTCGACATGACCAATCGGAAAATATTATATGCAACCTTTACCTAGTACTATCATATTCCATTTAATAAATTTCATTTGTGGTATTTCTTCAAAAATCAAGCGAAGTGACGTCTCTACGTCGGGTTAATTTAGTGTTAACAAAATTGTAATTGTCCATGTAAAATTGTAATGTCTTTCGTTTCAAACAATTTGCAATTTTGCTTTATTAAATTTGGGAAATGAACTTACTTTTAATTTATAATTACTGTTTGAATCAAGCTGTTGAGTCAAGCAGACAGATTTGGTTGCACTGTAAAAGCTAGGTATAGCATGGGGTTGTTAACAGCTTTGTGTAGTTGTTAAGTCAAGCTATAAACCAAGTGTTTGACTTATGCACTGTACATGCTCTGTGAGTACGTATAACGTTGAGTTCCGAATCCATATTGGAATATGTGCGATATGAATCGATTCTAGAAACTAATGGTTTTCACAATATCTAGATCAAGTATGCATTCCTATTTGCTAACCGGATAATTAATTATCATATGTGATTTTTAATAAATAACGAAATGAAACGGATTCAAACAACTATTATAAATTTAAACAAATTAAGCCTAACAAATATATGTGTAAATACTATCCTCAACTAAAGATGAGTATGAAAGTTATTATACAAGCAACCATTGATAGGCTAGTTTAATTCAGTCCATCGGTGGTACGTTATAGTTGGCCGGAGGTGCGCTCAGGTTGTTCGACGGTGTGTTCTATTTGGTCGGAGAGGTCGTTCCATTGCTCTTGCATCTTAATCATTTTATCATCCTTATTCATCTTTATCGGTTCTTGGAGGACACTGCATCTGTTTCATCAATCATCTATTTCCCTTTTCTCTTTGTGGATTTATGGCCCAACGGACACACTTATTGTAGTGGGATAAGACGGTCGCCTGATTCCACGTTCAGGGTTGGCTCTTCCAAGACCCACACCGGTTGGGAGTCATTGATAAAAGGTGTGTCATCATCGAATAATGAAGAGGGTGTTTAAGAGTTGTAAGACCCAAGTCCATTCAGCCGTTTCCGTTTGTCTCCAGTCGTGCCTTCCTCCGCGATGAATTTTAGTTCCTCGTGCAACATTTCTTCTCAATGGTAGTACTCAAACCTAGAAGGACTTTCCTCATCCGCGTACCTTGTCATGGAAATGCATACGAGGTCATCGTGGTTGAGGCTGCTTGTCCAATTCGCATTTGTTATTCAAAATGCAGGTTGAATTTCCTTATTCGAGGTACAACCTTGTTTTAGTGATTTTTTTCATTGGAGTCATATCCTCACTAAGTAAACCTTGTCCTTACTGTACTACCTAGCAATTTGATCCCAAAAAAAAGTCATACGTCTGGTTGTTACCCTTCAATACATCTGCGGGTGTGACCAACCAAACAGATATTAACTTCTTGTCCTCCATAATCATCCATTCATTTAGTTAGTTCTTAGGGTTTATGTTTCTAAAATGATCATAATACGCCTCACCCCTAAATTCCCTCCAAAATTACACTAACCCCTAAACCCCTATAATATGAACCCTAATCCCTAAATTAATAAATTTAAAATATGGATTTAAACTTTTCGCAAACAATTTTGATTTAATGGAAATCCAAGAGGGAAATAGAAAGTGTTTATGTCACGCCCCAAATCCGGTTTTGACCAGACTCAAGACGTGAACTTAAAACAGTAAATAATAAAGCAGTTTAATAAAGAAAAAAAGGTCTCAAATTAACAATTTAATCTCCAAAAACAACACAAGTCAACAGCTCGGTAAAAACACACAGTAAAAGGGTATGTCAAAAGGTAAACAGTATGTCACTAAACAATCTAGCCTAGGACCCTCGTTAGCTCCCAAGCATCGAGCATCCAGCTAGTACACATCTCGCTCAAGACCTGAAAGACAACAAGGTAAGGGGTGAGCTTTCGCTCAGTAGGAAAAGTAGTTAAGATTATGAACATCAGTTCAATACCACGAGTAACCGTCCAATTAGGGCATACTAGTAAAGCATAGCTATCAACAACGCCCACGGAACACGTATCAACCACTAATCACCCTCGTAAGATCAAAATCACAAATAATACAATACACAAAGCCAATCAACACGCACAACACACACAACAGAACAATACATAACTTAGTACAACCGTCCTCAACAGCACCGACTATCACAGCCCGTCCCATTTATATCGTACCGGAACACAGAGCGTCGGTCCCGACATCTTCCCGTCACCGAGACTCGGGGTAACATACTTGACCGGCAATACATTCAATCGGATGTCTTCCCGTCACGGAGGCTCGGGGTCTCACGCATAACAAGCCGGCACATACCTCGGTTGTACGCCTTCCCGGACCACATAGCATCGGGGCAATGATTGAACCGTTCTCGTCCTCGATACTCTACACCGGCATACTCTCTCAGTGTAGGTATTCTACCGGACACAACTCCTCTTGGAACACACATCAAGAGAATAACACGCATCACAATGCCATAGTTCGACCACGGTATACCAACCGAGCCAACTCACCATAACACACAAATCGGTCTATCACTCACCCGATCATATCACAACCAAAGTTTCACATCACAACAAACACGACACACTTGCCCACACATAGCCACAACATACTACACCGAGTATAACATAACATGTTTCTTAATCTTATCGACACAAAGTCACACATCATGCATCTCAGTCAAGGATCATGGCATTTCAATCAGCACACAACCTAAGGCTCGACATGACCATTCTACCAGCACGAAAATTTCCCAAGAATTGAAAGTGATTATTCTAGTGAATCACATCCTACATGCAAACTAAGACTCGTCCGGTTATTAATGTAATTGAAAGCGGTTATTCTAGTGAATCACATCCTATATGCGAACTAGGACCTTTATGGTTATTATTATTATTATCATACATGCATACTAGTAACTTCCCGTAATTAGACCGGTATTCTCTACGTTCCCTACCTCAAAAGCAAACGGATCTCAACTCCTAGCTGCTGAAGTCATGGCTCGCTTCCTCCTCCACTTCACGATGTCCTCGGGTCTCCTCCTCTGTCGATCTCGGGTCCGAAGCCTTGGATCACAATTAAATACTCGAATCAATATTAATTCAGTTGCGATAAGAACGAGAAATAACTGAATTAAGCCCGAAAGTCCAACATAGGCTAAAACGGGAAATGGGCCGAAATGAGGCCCAATCCGAAAGGCCCACAGACCCGGTACCCGAACCGGCCCGCGCCACAGACCGACCCGATACCCGAACCGGCCCGTGCCACAGACCGGCCCGGAACCAAACGCGGTCCGCGCAGCGTACCGGCCCGGAACCAGACGCGGTCCGCGCAGCGTACCGGCCCGGAACCAGACACGGTCCGCGCAGCGTCCCGTGCCGGAACCAAGCCCGTCCCGTGCCGGAACCTGGCCCGTTCCGGTCGGCGTTCCGTGCCGGAACCTGGCCCTCTCCGTGCTACGTTCCGTGCCAGACCAGAGCAGACCCCTTCTTCTTCTTCCCCAACTTCGTTTTTCCATGAAAATCAACAACAAAACACCATTGATGGATCCTCAAAACTCCAAAACAGACCCAAAAGCTTCAGCAAACCACTACCCACAAGGGGGTTCCATCAAAACTACTCAAATCCAAACTAAAACCAATCATCTAACTCATTTTCTTCTCCAAAAATCATCATCTACCATTAAAGCTTCAAACCCAACCATGGTTCTTCATTTGCCTTCAAACCCATGAACCACAATCCACCAAAAACGTAAAAGAGTTATATGATTACCTTGGAAATGGAGTGTAGAAGAAGAATCTCTTGTTTTTGAAGAGATTTGAGTAGAAATCAAGCCCAAAATCTATCTTTTTCCTCCTTTCTTCCTCCTCAAGCTTCCATACTTTTCTCTCCCTTTTTCTCTCTCTGAAAAATCAGCAAACAATGCTAATTGAGCTGATTTCTTCTCATTTTTGTGCCTTTAACCCAATAATCAAATGACTCAAATGTCCTTTGCCTAATCTCTTCTCTAGTTTACCAATTAAGGGCAAAAAGGTCGAATTACCCTCATTTCTTCCCTTCCAAGCAAGCATGGACACATGTCCATGTGGGGACCACTCTAAGCTTAATAAATTCCATCACAAATAAATTATCGGATTTAGTCTCTAATCGAACACCGGTTTGACCGAAAAGACTCCGGGTTGACTTTTCCCAACAATACAGTCATCGGAAAGGAAACATCCCAACTAAGCCAACCGTAATGATGGCTAAGCTTTTTGGGCCTCGGAAAGGTCTCGAATGACTCTCCAAGTCATCGGTTGACTTTTTCGGCAAAAAGTCAACTCCCGCCGAAAATCTCTGGATCGACCGGGGCGGTTCTTACAGTTTACATTCTCTATATATTTATTTAGCAACCATCGGTTTCTTCTGACCCATATGGCGTCGACGAGTCTTTTGGCAGAGGATAAAGAAGCGAAAACAAAGAGGACAGTTGGAAGAAAAAAACACTAAAACGTGGAGTGTGGGCTGTTTGGTAAACCTCGTATCATCTTGATCCGGGGCAACTTGTGTCTTGGCCGGTATGGGCTCATCCATACTCTTCTTCTTTGGGGCCTACAACATGGCTAGCACTCTCTCATCTTGACGGCTAAATTTTGTAGCCCCTTTTCCGCGTTAGACGAGTGGTCAGGGCCTCAATGGAGGATAAGGAGGCATTTGTCTCCCTCTTTTCAAATAGAATCCTTTCCTTCTTTGGCACGAGATGAGGTGTTATTTCCACCATTCTTTGTCCCGGTTCACGAAAGTCAAGTTGAAACGGGTTTGGAGAGTTAGGGATAATCAGCCTACTCCATGAGTATGTCGGGGTCTTAGGCGGAAGGTGATACATAGGTGCTAGGCTTTTCATAGCTAAGGGAGCAAATCCTTGAGGTATATTCAACCTTGATGCAATGAGGGCCAGCGGATTAGGGATATTTCTCACCATCGGTCCCAGTCGACGCCTATGTTTGGGCGGAATGGGCTCCCACCAGTCCCTCCTAATCCCTGTCTTGATATGGGGATATTCTGAGGCCATGAGGAAAAGATCAAATCGAGATGGGCCGACGATTGGTTGGCGTTCATGTGCCTACATTCTTTCCCCTAGTGCTTTATACATCCACAATGAAAGCAGAAGACAAGTATATTGGAGTCGAAATAGGGTGGCCTTCTCGTGACCCAATATGGTTATGCGGGCCTTTCGGCGCAGAGGTGTGGCTAGGTCCTCCAAAACCAAACCCGGAGAGTGCTACCCCAGCCCATGTCTTCCTTATATATCCAGACATTCAGGAAGCTGCCCAACGATTCCCCTAATTGTCATCTTGTTTCTTGCGTAATGCCGTCCCATGGTATGTCGAAATCCAGAGCCCAAAGTTGAAGGTGCGAGAATGGTAGGGAAGTTGGGTTGATCCTTGGCTTGAGGTACTCCAAAATGAGTGGTGTGTGCTTGAATGGCCAGGGTTCTTCTCGCCTGGTTCAGTCCTTCTCACCTTGGGACGTGAAGTAGAAGCCGATATGCCCCACCCAAGGTCCTTCATGACCAAGTCGTTATGGTACCAGACCCCTTCCACAATCTCCTGATCCTAAGAGTATGTGGTAAATAACCGTCCAGCTAGGCCAAACTTCGTGTATTCCTGAATACTCTCGGCCTTAGGGTTCTCTAGGATGTCGATGTTTCCATCTTCTTCCCCCTCCTCTATTTGGAGACTGTCGAAGCTATCCTAGAGTTCCAAGAGTGTTTCCATTGGTGAGCGGTCCAGCCTGTGGGAATCGGACGCGGATCTCGGTAGTTGCTTGGGACGGTTGGGTCGGGTTAGCGTTCGGCCTCCTTGATCATTGTCCTTGTCTAGTGCTCCAACCGTAGAGGGGTTCAAGGGCCAACCAAGACTCACGATCTCCATCGTCGTTCCTGGGAAAAGGTCCACCAAGACAGGATCATAGAGGCATTCGGGGGAAAAAGAAACCCTTGTGGTTGAAGGGGGCTTTTGGGAACAACGCCTACGCCATAGATCCCAGTCGGGTGGCCGTTGTGGGGACTGTAATTACCATGGACGGCGTCAGCTATCAGGGAGCAGGGATCGCCGTAAGAGCAATAGAGATAGTCCTTCTTGGGCGAGGATCACGAGGTGGGGTCGTGGATGGGAAGGGAAGCGGTCGAAGGGGGATCGGTACCGACCTTTTGGCCTTCTTCTAGTAATGGATGAATTTGATTTTCTTCTGGCTCGACGCTGGCGACATGTATGCAGGTTCCCCCGTCGTTAAGGGAAATTGAAGAGCGGTTTGAGGCGCACCTGATCGTCGGCTGGCAGAGTCGAGACAGTTGTATTAGAGAACCAACTCAACTAAAAGCTCAAGATGATAGTTGAAGGCTCAATTATAGTTATATTCTAACACGCGCCCTCACGGACAAGCCTGTTTACGGGTTTGAAGGTGAATTATTTAGAAGAGGAGATAAGGTCATTGAGAAGAGTGGTAAGGGCTGGCCCATTTTGGGCAAATTTGATAAATAGAGATTAATTAGAATTTTTGTAGAGAGTGGGGTTTGAACCCGGGTCCGTGAGGTGCCAAACTCTGATACCATATTAGAAGACCAACTCAACTAAAAGCTCAAGCTGATAGTTGAATGCTCAATTATAGTTATATTCTAACAAGTTGAAAGAGGTGGTGGTGTGAGAGCCGTGGAGGTAGCTGAAGCAACGAGGCCGGTGGTGATCGATGACGAAGACTCAGATGGAAGCAACAAGAATAAAGAGAGAACATAAAACCCTAGAGGCCGAATATTTTATTCCTTTTCTACTCAGTAAATATTGTTTTTTCTATTATTTATTCCTTTTGTAACTTTTTGTCTTTGAATTGGTAAGTTTTATTTTTTTTTTCTTTTTTAATTTATTATTACCGAAGTAATTTTGTTATTCATATTTTTTTAAATCATGTCAATTTTAACATATTGTTTTGGAAGACTTCATCAATTTTAACAATTATCTTAATACATTTATTAGCAAAACGCAGAGACTGTTTTAGAATGTTAAAAAACAAAAAGATATTAAAAATCTCTTATCAATTCAAAAGGAATAATACAAAAGATAGTTAACAAGGATATGGACACTGAAATCTTCAAATAAATTGACGACATTAAAGTGAGAAAAGAGTTAGATTCCATTTCAAGTCTAGAATTAGAGTTTGAGAGATCAGAAACGGGATTTATTCTGGAAAATACTGTGGTCGTTGGAGGTCCCTATTAAGGTCAAACACCATGCGTGGCAAATTGTGACGGAATCGCTTCCAATAAATTGCAATTTATATTTCCGTTTCCCCCCTATTAATGATACATGGTTTCATTATTTGAATGTCTAATAAATTGATATACAAAATATTATGGAAAGTAGGGAATCTCAAATCAACACTTAATGGATTTCTCACATGTTTGCATCACATTTTTTTTGCTGCTATGATCAAACATCTATATCTAATATCGGATTTTGTTTTCAATTTTGACGGCGTACTTTTTCCAAACTAGTTTGGTTTGCACATTTCCGTAATGAAGTTGATAAATTGATTGTCATTTCTAAAAAAAATACTAGTGTATTTATAAATAAATATCCACGTTTTCTTTCTTTGGTTTGATCTATTGTTTTTTTATCCATGTTTTTAATTCACTGATCACTGGTAAATCGAACTTGCATATTTTGTTTCGTTAACGATAGTTTTTCATTGCAAAATAAAGATTTACAGAGTTCTTAGAATGTTCAACCATCAAGAAAAATTGTCTTATATTTGGATAAAAATTGTTTTATCTGAAAAACAAATTTCAATAGAGATCAAAATTGAGCCCAACTTGTATTAAAATTTTATTTCAAAATTAAAAGTGTAGTACTTTGCTTGATTAGGTTTCGTCAAATAGTAACATGTCTTTAATTTTATAAGACATTTTTTCATCTGACGCCTTAATCGACTTCTTTTTAATTTTATGGGGCCTTTTCTGATCTGAGGCTTTAAGCGATAACTTAACTCGCTTAAAGCTTGGGCTGACCCTGGTACTGGTTGAATCAGATTGCCTGAGTGATGTACATGCCATTAATGGAGAAGGGATAATGCTATCTCATATGAATCTAATAGTAATGGAATGCAGAGCTAGACTTAAGGCGTTACAGGGTTTCAGGTTAAATTTTATTTGTAGAAAATCGAATAGAGTAGCACATTGTTTAGCTCGTAATGCTTGTGAATGATGTATGTTCGATTGTGGTGTATAACGCATAACGGAAGGGGAGTTTTTTTTTATTGAATTCGTTGATTCACAATAAATACCGAACAAGATAGATTGAGTTTCAAACTCGTTTTTGTTTATAAATTCTCAGAATCTGCTTTACAATCAAAGCATCATGTACTTATATAGTAAAACTAAAACCCAAACCTAATACAATAAGAAAATTAACCCAAATTCCTAGTACAAATAAATGAAATTTCAAAACACTAAAACAAAAGAAGGAAATAACACTCGGACTCCAACTATACAAATTTGCTCCTCCAAATGATCTCGGATGATCGAAAAACGTCTTTACTCATGGTGAAACATGAGTTTTGCTTGAGAGACCGTTTCGACTCGAAAAATATTTGAATTTTGTCGGATTCAAACACTAACATTGTGTCCTTAATTTGGCCTACATCAGATTAGCGGGATACGGAGATCCCCATGATTCTTCGTGATCTTTTGTCCAACGATTTGGTGGATTAATACAAGATCACACTCTTCAAAAAAAAAAAAAGTTAACAGTAGTGTTTATTCTCGGAAAGTCTCTCGTCACAAAATAAGCACAGATGAGTCCAGTTCTCGTCCATACTCGAATGAGCTGAGCCCAAAATGTTGAAGCTATTAGCCCAATCTCACATAGTAATTCATAATAAAAATAGGGTCATATCGGTAAATTAAAATTTTGCCATCATAAATATGAAAAATTTGTGATGTTCGCGTAATGGCTTTATCTGTATGTCGATTCGCCCAATTCAACAATTCTTCGGCTCTTCGTTTTCATCCAAAGACTCCGACCCATCTCCAGATTTTTGGCACCCCATCCCCGTTTTGCCCTCTCAGTTCCCGAAAATTTACCCACCTTCGTATCAAACCTCTCGTTACAGTCTCTTCGTCGTCAATGGAAAATCCTCCCCAAGGTTACAGAAGAAATGTCGGCATCTGCCTCGTCAATTCTTCGAATAAGGTTCCACCCTCTTATCTCTGTATATTAATTTGAACAGTAACAAATTGTCGTAGATTTTAATTTTCGATTGGTGTGTACTCGGAATTCTTACAGATTTTTTCTGCATCGAGGCTTGATATTCCAAGTGCTTGGCAGATGCCGCAGGTGGGTTTAATTTTTTTTTTTTGGCTTTCAGCTTAACTTTCTAAGATTGCATATTCAATTTTCTGTTTGCTTGCTCGGAAACTGTAGGATACTAGAAATTGAAGGTAGGATGCAAGTTTTCAAATTGTTTAGCATTTGCATAACTATTGTTAGAAGAAAAAAAATGAATCAATCTTAGTAATCTTACTTGTTGTTGGATAAGTCTAATGTATAGAAGATAGAGAAGAGCACCACATAATAGACATAACATATAAAAGTGTGGCCTTGGCCATACACATTATACAGGACACTGATGACATGATATGAATCCATTTTTTTCTTCTTCTTTTTTTTCCTTGATGAGGAGCATCTGTTTTCTCCATGGAAAGAGAACATTTTGTGACTCTGCAAATTAGATTCTTGTTATGTTTGAAAACCCCATGAACTCGAGGTTGACTTTTGATTGTGCAATCTGTACAACTGTGTTGAACAGGGTGGTATAGATGAGGGCGAAGATCCGAGAAGTGCGGCCATGAGGGAATTAAGAGAAGAAACGGGAGTTAGGTCGGCAGAAATTATTGCAGAGGTTTGTTTTTCTCTCTTGGACTACTCAATTGTTTCCTGTGGTGTGAGAATTAAATAAGAAAATCCTTCATGGATCATTTTGTGCTTTAGTCTTGTTAGACTGGATTTGTTGTTTCTTATTTATCTAATCTTGTGTTGAAAGTGAAGTGAAAATTGACCTCTGCCCCTTTTCTTGGACAAGGGAAACCAGAACTAAGCAAAGGTTTCTTTTTAGGCTTTGAATCTATCATGTTTGGACAAATGTGAGAGTGCACATGCTGAGGCATATTGCTATTTATAGTTGGGATGCTTTTTTTGGCCTTGCTCGATAAGACCGAGGCACTCTGTTGGCAGTTCACTGTAGCATTGTATTACGAGGCACATTGAGATTGAAATGCCTTGCTCTGCCAAAAGCTCATCATTCCTCTACCTAAAACAAAAAAAATATAGAAAAACATGTTTACTTCTATGTACTTGACTTTTTTATGAATGAAGTTAATGGGATCGAGTCATCTTGTGTGTGAAATAATAATTAATATGGGGCAATGGTTGTTTCCATTGCTTGTCCTAATCATTCTCACGTTAGATTTTAGGATTGAGTTACAGTCTTTCTGAATTTGTTTTTTAGTTTAAAAAAGGAATCAATGCCGGAACCACTACCATGTTTGGTTTCTCATACAGGCACCTCATTGGTTGACGTATGACTTTCCACCTCATGTCAGGGAAAAACTCAATCGTGAATGGGGAACGGATTGGAAAGGTCAGGCTCAAAAATGGTGAGTGTTTAGATTTCTTTGATGAAGCTGGATGCATTTTTTTTGTCTAAGGCTGCAACTCGCTTTTTGTATGGCTGGGCTGGGTTAGCTTGACATTAAGTATTTAAGGCGTTGTACATGAATGCTGGACCGATATCCTTGAAGCCTAGAACTGGCTGATGTAGAAACAGTCTCATAATCACTTGTGCAGGGCATGGGTTTTAACTTTTAATAGTAGATGTATTGACATGCTTGGGAATGTAAATATTCATATACCAACAATTAAAAACTATTGTCAGAAAAGAGCAGAAGGAGACTGGGAGTTCATAATTATGCTGTGATTTCTGTTTTGCCATGGAATCTCAATAGGTTCATATTTGCTAACTCAGGTTCCTTCTCAAATTCACTGGGGAGGACAAGGAAGTCAATCTTCTGGGCGATGGGACAGAGAAAGCTGAATTTGGCGAGTGGCAGTGGATGTCGCCGGAACAAGTCATAGATCGTGTGGGTAGACCTTGCCATTCCGTACTTTTTTAAAATTACTACAATGATATCTTGTATCGTTAATGTTTTTCTCTTCTCTTTTCATTGTGCAGGCAGTGGACTTCAAGAAACCTGTTTACAAGGAAGTTATGACAGTTTTCAACCCCCATCTTCATTAGCTTTAAGGATATGATGTTTTTTTTATGATTATCCGAATGAAAGTAAACCTACAGTGTTGGGTAACTTGTCTTGTTTGCTTGTAGCTTCTGTGGGGACTGGATAAATAATGTTTCCATAAACACGATTCCTCCAATCTCCCTTTATTAGCAAGAGCTCTCCCATTATAGATGGAAATTTGATCAAATATGCTTCATAATAGCATGAATTTGTTTTCTATGTATTTATTAAATACCTACGAACCTGATCAGGTCATGGGGATTGTTAATGCCATTTTTTAATTTTCAGCTTTTGCAGTATTTTCATCATCCAAAAATGTATTTGCTGTAGGATATATTTTTGTAAGTTGGTCCCGCCTTAATTTAATTTAGGGTTAATTTCATCTCATTACCTTAAAAATCCTTAATTTTCACCTCACTATCCTAACTATTTTTTGTGGTATTTTACTACCCTAGAATACATTTTTTTTTCCACTTTCATACACGTCGTCAATTTTTCATTCATTTTTAAACAAAAAATGGTTATGTGGCCTTATTTTTTCTAAAAAAATACTTAAACTACCATTTACCTCCCTCTCTTACCCACTGCATTTTCATTAAAACCCTGAACAACCCTTTTATGATGTCGTGTTGTTTAGGGTTTTAATAAAAATGAAGTGGGTGAGAGAGGGAGGTAAAGGGTAGTTTAAGTATTTTTAGAAAAAATAGGGTCATGTGCTTCACACATGACCATTTTCCGCACAAAAATGGATGAAAAATTGACGGCATGTATGAAAGTGAAAAAAAGTACATTCTAGGCTAGTGAGAAAAAAAAAATAGGGTAGTGAGATGAAACTAACCATTTAAACAAATTTCATTGGTTATTGTATTAAAATTTGTCAATTGCCTACCTTAATGTAGCTAAACATCTATGGCCTGTTAATTAATCTTATTTTTACAAAAAATTCTCTGCTAGGGTTTTGAGAGCCCTGTCGCCGCCCACCCCTCTGTGGTTATGGCTATGGCAATTGTCATAGCCTATGCCATGGTTCTTCTTTTCCCTTCTTCACAATCTCCCCTCTGCACCTCACGTTCGGATCCTGCGCCGCTTTTCTCTGCTCGGGTCTCCTTTAAGCCGCCTCTAGCCACCGCAAAGTTGGCTGTCTCCCGCGACCATCAGAGTACCTTCCGTTTTGTTTCGGTCTCCCTCTGCACAAGGGGTTTCCGTCTCTACAGCTGTCGCCCCTAATACTGTCACCATCGTCCTTGAAGCCGCCGCCGCCCCTACTGATGTTGCCTCTGATGTCCCAGCCATCCCCAGAGACGTCCTTGAGTTTGCAGCAGCCGGCTCTGCCGCAGCCGGTGCGTCCTTCGCCCTGTTCTCCAACGCCGCAACCGCCTCGTCCCCTTTGACAATTATGGCTCTGGCTAATCGAGAGGGGCTCTTTTCTGTTGTTTGAGTTTTTCTTTGCAGGATCACTACCTACCGACCAGAGAATCAAGGACTTCTCCAGCGAGGGGAGCATCGGGGACTGGCCCGACCAAGACGATGTTTTGCCTCCCACCTTCACTTTTACCGTCGAGGTCCCGCTGCATCTCTGGTCTTCCGTTCTTCCTCTCCGTCTTCTTTCAGTGCCCAAGGAGCGTCCAAATACCGTCTATGACGGTTATGATACTCAAAGGATCTCGTTGCCCAAGGGACGTCAAAATACCGTCTGTGACGGTTCTGATATTAAAAGGATCAGTGAACCATTGTTCGCTAACACTGACCTTCTGGTGGTCGAGGAGTTTGTTCCCCGAGGCACGATAATGCAATCGTTTCCAAATTATAAAATTACACTTTTCGCTCAAAAAATGTAACTAAACATCTCCGCGGAAGATATGTTTTGATTTTCTGATCCATGTTTTTTTAAGGATACTAGATTACAAAAGTCAAAAGGTGTCGATCATGAGGCAGAGATGGATGTCATCGTAGATAAAGAGAAGCCTTAAACAACCAGGCTCTGATACCATTTTACCCTGTGATACTAAGGTATTATTATAAACTCTAGATCCCATTGTTTATAACCCTAAAGAGGGAAGGAAAACGAGGTTCTTATAGATTTCGAGTGTAATTTTTATAATGGTTGTGAGTTTCTTACAGATTTTGAGTATAATTTGTATAATGGTTGTAATGATATATTTTATAATACAAGAGATATCAAGAACACAAGCACAACGCTGAAAATTCATTGTTTAAAATGAACATCTATAACCTCTACCGTTCCTAGTATCAAAACCATAGTTCAAATCTTCATAAAACATAAATAGCAAAATTCATCCCAACATACCTTAATAGAACTTCAAAGTTCCGGAGTACACACTCAACTGGTCTAGTCTCTCTCCTTCGACTCCATGTCCATGCGGGATGATACCAGCGCTAGGTGATTGCTCAACGAGACCGTTCGAGTTTCTATCTTGGATGTGGGTAGAATGATACTAATTATGTATTATGGAGATTGAAAACTAGGGTTATGATAAGGGTGGTAAGAGATTATAGATGTAGAAAGAGAGCTTAGCTGGCCATAGAGAGAAACTTCAAAGATGAACTTTTTGGATTTTGCAACTTGGTTTTTAGATGGGGATGAGGCTCCTTATATAGGTCTCCTCATCAACTATTAGAATAATGCTCATTATTATACTTACAATAATGCTCCTTACTATTTTGGCAACTAGTAGGATAATGCATCTTACTATTTTGGCAACTTATCACAATAATGGTCTTACAAAGATTCCACTTGTCTCCCACTTTTTCTTCTACTTTCTTTTCTTGTATGCATTTTCATTTTCATCTTTTGCTGAAATTTTGTCTTGTTCCTTTAGTAAACTTTCATCTTGGGCTATTGTTCTTTCTTTGGGCTTGTATGCTTTCTTGTTGGGCTTGTATGATTCCATGTTGGGCTTGAATGCTTCCTTGTTGGTCTTGAATGCTTCCATGTTGGGCTTGAGTGCCTCTATGTTGGGCTTCCATTCTTCTTTGGTGATATGATAGTAGTAAGGTAATATGTTGGGTTTTCACCCGCTAATACGTTGGGTTTTTCACCCGGTAATATGTTGGGTTTTCACCCGGTGATACGTTGGGCTTTCACCCGGTGATACGTTGGGCTTTTGCCTGGTAATACTTTGTGTTTTACATTGTTAGGGTGATAGGATTTGGGCTTTTGCCCTGTTTATAAGGTTTTATATTGTTCTTACTAAAAAGGGTCAGAGGATTCTTCTTCTTTTGATATTTTTATTCCTGGATTAATTTCTCCCACAATGGGTCTTTTCTTGATCTCCGGTTTGGATTGATAAGCTTTTATTGTTTTTGGGGAATGTTTATATTCTAGGTTAACATTTCCTGGTACATTCTTTCAAGTTCTACGTTACTTTGTGAGATGATATCGTTATCATAATATAGGGTGATAATCTCTTCTGCATGTCCTCCTTTACTAATTCCTATAGTTCAGGCCTTTCTTGTGGTTATCATGTCGCTTATTCATGATTTTAGAAAGCTAAGTCCTGTTGCTCGTTTTTGGCTTAGCCATTCTTGGAAATTTTCAATAGTACACGGTGGTAATAATTTAGTAGATGTGTTATCTCCTTGGATGTTACTATTTTTCCCGGTTTTAAATATCTGGCATACTACAATAGGTTTTCCTACTAGGTCAGTGCTAACATCAAATATTTGAATGCCGTAGAGCCCTGATCCATAGGTCACCAAATACCCTAGATACATATGTAGTGAAGAAGCCAATCCTAATGCAATGGAAAATTTATTCTTATATGGCTTCGTAGATAAAATATTATTCAATGAAACCCTCAAGAGTGTCTCAAGACTACCTAGTGTAATAACTGAATCAGCCAGAGCAATGATAAGATCCTATGGATCAGGGCTCTACGACATTCAAATATTTGATGCCAGCACTGACCTAGTAGGAAAACCTATTGTAGTATGCCAAATATTTAAAACCGGGAAAAACAGTAACATCCAAGGAGATAACACTTCTACTAAATTATTACCACCATGTATTATTGACAATTCCCCAGAATGACTAAGCCAAAAACGAGCAACAAGACTTAACTTTCTAAAATCATGAATAAACGACATGATAACCGCAAGAAGGCCCGAACCATAAGAATTAGTAAAGGAGGACAGGCAGAAGAGATCATCACCCTATATTATGATAATGATATCCTCTCACAAAGTAACGTAGAACTAGAAAGAATGTACCAGGAAATTGTTAACCTAGAATATAAACATTCCCCATAAACAATAAAAGCTT
Organism: Erodium maritimum; assembly: GCA_963921825.1. Classification (NCBI taxonomy): domain Eukaryota; kingdom Viridiplantae; phylum Streptophyta; class Magnoliopsida; order Geraniales; family Geraniaceae; genus Erodium; species Erodium maritimum. The sequence continues at coordinate 118,355,840 of OY997588.1, forward strand.
ATCAATCCAAACCGGAGAACAAGAAAAGACCCATTGTGGGAGAAATTAATCCACGAATAAAAATATCAAAAGAAGAAGAATCCTCTGACCATTTTCAGTAAGAACAATGTAAAACCTTATTAACAGGGCAAAAGCCCAAATCCTATCACCCTAACAATGTAAAACTCAAAGTATTACCAGGCAAAAGCCCAACGTATCACCGGGTGAAAGCCCAACGTATTACCGGGTAAAAAACCCAACGTATTACTGAGTGAAACACAACGTATCACCGGGTGAAAGCCCAACGTATCACCGGGTGGAAACCCAACATATTACCTTATTACTATCGTATCACCAAAGAAGAATGGAAGCCCAAAATAGAGGCACTCAAGCCCAACATGGAAGCATTCAAGACCAACAAGGAAGCATTCAAGCCCAACATGGAATCATACAAGCTCAACAAGAAAGCATACAAGCCCAAAGAAAGAACAAGAGCCCAAGATGAAAGTTTATTAAAGGAAAAAGACAAAATTTTAGCAAAAGATGGAAAATGAAGGTGTGTACAAGAGAAGAAAGTGGAAGAAAAAGTTGGAGACAAGTGAAATCTTTGTAAGACCATTATTGTGATAAGTTGTCAAAATAGTAAGATGCATTATCCTACTAGTTGTCAAAATAGTAAGGAGCATTATTGGAAGAATAGTAATGAGCATTATTGTAATAGTTTATGAGGAGGCCTATATAAGGAGCCTCATCCCCATGTAAAAACTATGTTGTAAATTCCAAGAAGTTCATCTTTGAAGTTTCTCTCTATGGCTAGCTAAGCTCTCTTTCTACATCTATAATCTCTTACCTCCCTTATCATAACCTTAGTTTTCAATGTCCATAATACATAATTAGTATCATTCTACCCACATCCAAGATAGAAACTCGAAGGGTCTCGTTGAGCAATCACCTAGCGCTGGTATCATCCCGCATGGACATGGAGTCGAAGGAGGGAGACTAGACCAGTTGAGTGTGTACTCCGGAACTTTGAAGTTCTATTGAGATATGTTGGGATGAATTTTGCTATTTATGTTTTATGAAGATTTGAACTATGGTTATGATACTAGGAACGGTAGAGGTTATAGATGTTCATTTTAAACAATGAATTTTCAGCGTTGTGCTTGTGCTCTTGATATCTCTTGTATTGTAAAATATATCATTACAACCATTATAAAAATTATACTCAAAATATGTAAGAAACTCATAACCATTATAAAAATTACACTCAAAATCTATAAGAACCTCGTTTTCCTTCCCTCTTTAGGGTTATAAACAATGGGATCCTGATTTTATAATAATACCTTAGTATCACAGGGTAAAATCCTTAAACAACAAAAAAATATCTAATCTGAATGAAGATAATGCGACAGAGGTTATGAATTGAGGTGGAAGAAGGCAATCTACTAGAATGATTGAAGAATTGGTCACTTTGACAATAATAGCGAAAAATGTAGCTCAAGAGGGAGAATGTCAGAGGGTTAAGGGCATCCACAGTGTAATAGTCGGTTGCTGGCGGGGAGGGGTTGGCGGGGAGAATAAAAAATTATTTTTTGTTGGCTTATAGTCAGCTCTCCCAGCCAGTACCCTATAATGCTAGGTGGCTTATAGTCAGCTATATACCCATTTTTGTTCACATTTTTGTTCCCAGCCGGCGGTGAGAAGAGGGGTGGAGCTCCCAGCCAACCCTCCCCGCCAACGACCTCCCCGCCAGCTCCTCGCCGACGATTGCTCTCTGCCAGTGCCTCCCTGCCAGCTCCCACCCTCAACTGTGGATGCCCTAACAAAACATATGAAACGCTCATGATGAATCAGGAGTTAAAAGAAGAGACTAATGAAAGAGAAATAGATATATCCCATGAAGATGACCTACAAACTTCTATTAAGAGGATCGGAAAATAGATATGATGTGTGGAAGATGTAATGTTGACAGATGATAATGTTAATTTAAGTTTAGGGTATGTCTTTAAAAATGTCAGTGCCTTTAGGGTAGTGTTAAAAGAAATTTATTGAATACTAGTTTAAGAAAAATGAACTGAGGAATATATCAATAATTTACAAATATAATAGATGCCCTTTTGGTGTTATGGTAAGAGCATACACATCGAGAGGGGTAGGAGCAAAGAGCACGGGTCTTGGGGTTTTGGGTTTGGAGTGCTATCGATGCGTGACGGCTTAGGCGCAGACCTCGGGTCACGAACCCATGCCTCGCGAGGCCGGAGTAGAAGCACGAAGCACAACCATTCCTTGTGCCCTGTCGGTTCGTGCCTCGCCGTCCACCTGTCTCCTGCTGGCGCGTGGCATGAGGGGCAAAAAAAATTTGACCGTTGGAGGCCAACGGTCTTCAACGACTCTTTTATTTATTTATTTTTTTTAATAAAAATAAAAAAAAACCTATAAATACCCCATCCCCATTTATCAAACTCACATCATTTGTATCTACATTCTCTCAACTCTTACCCTCAAATTCCTTTCCTCTCTACAAAATCTGATCGATAATGTCTGATGATGATTCGAATCAACAGTCGAGCCACCAGAACAAAGACAATTCACGTCGGAAAACCTCAATACGGAGGATGAGCCGAACACCAATCTACATGAAAGCTACCAACAACATTTGCAAACAAGTTTTATCCAAACCGGTGGTTGGCCCTCTGATGCTTTCAACCAATACATACAAGCCGATTGGAACCAAGGTACTTTACTTAATTAATTTTGATTACAAATGCATTTAATTTCATGAATTAAAATTTTAATTATGTATGCTAAATTTTAATTAAAATTTTAATTTCAACCTAGGTCTAATGGGACCATCGTCCAATCAAATGGGACAACCGCCCAATTAAATGGGACAATCATCTCTCCCTTTCACACACCTATTTCAACCACCAATGTTCGACCCTTACGGTCTTGCGAGTAACTATTTCTCCCAACAACAACATGTCGACGGCAGCACCGGAACCCGCTTGTTGTCTACTTCATCATCCCTTGGACCGAGCACCAGGGCGGTCCCAAACATGCGAACCAAATGGCCCCCTCCAATGGACATGCTCCTGATAGCTGCCTGGCAACGCACAACGAAAGACCACATCAGGAGGAGCTCCCAAGATGGGAACACGTTCTGGTCCACTATGACGAGAAGATTCGTCAAAGCTGGGAAATTCAACGCCCAAGATTGGTCAGTGCAAGCCGTCAAGAGACATTTTAACAAAAGTGCGCCAAAAGTGAGACGGTATATCAGAATGATGAGGAAGGAGAAGGCCAAAGATCATAGTGGCCGGAACGAAGAAAGTTACAGGGAGCGGTTCATGGAACTCTATCGAATCCACACCGTAGGTAGACACGAGCCGAAGATTTTCAAGCTCGACCATTGGATCGAGCCGTTAGAAAACAATGAGAAGTTCTGGCCAGAGGAAAGCGTTGCCGAGGGTGTACGACGATGCTTGAACGAGTCCGGCAGTTACAACACAACTCCACCCAGTTCACTTCCCACCGAAGATGAAAATGTTACACATCTCGGTGCTGACGACCAACCATCCGAAGGCCCAAGTTCCTCAATTGGAAAGAGTTCCCCAATTTCCACTCCGCGTGAATAACAACGCCCAATTGGCAACAAGGCCGTGAAGAGGAAGGGGAAGGCTCTCTCAGATAAAGCAGCAGCCATCGCCCAAATAGACAATGTGAGGTGTGATAAGGCGAAGCTTACCGTCACTCTAGATGACAAAATCGATAAATATATGGAGAAAATTAAAGAGATGTAGGTCGTGGACGTGGATGAATTGACCGAGGAACAACACGAGGAATAATAGGTGAATCACGCAAAAATGTCGTCTGTATATTTCACACAAGTTGAGAAGCTTCAGAGATAAATTGACGTTATTATTAAATAATTTTATGTATTTTATTTAGTATTATTATTAATGAATGTATTATTGTAATGTTTGGGGATTAATGAAATTTCAAGTTTATTAATTAATTTTGCATTTTTGTTAATTAATTAATTTATATATTTATATATTTTATTTCAATTTTATTTCAATTTTATTTAGTATTTTTTTAATTAAATATGAATTTAAAAAATTCAACAAAAGCATAATTAATTATCCAGTCAGCACTTCTGCAAAGCATGATCCTCATAACTGCTCCCCTTGATGTGGAACACTCTCGGTTTTAGGGGGCAAGAGCACAACCCATCACAGTCAGCACATGAATCTACTCCCTGCTCCTTGCTTCTTGCTCCCCTTGATGCACATGCTCTAATACTCCTAAGCATTCTGATGTGATGGAGATTAAATCATGGTATTCACTAATGTTTTTTATACAAGCGGAATTTATTATAAACCTTTACCTCTAAGATAGAGAAAAATACAAGGAAATATAACAAAAAAGGACTTCCTCATGACAAAAACATGTCAAAAACAATGGACAAGCACTAACAGTAAACTTAACAAAACAAGAACAACAAAAAAACGACAAGGCCAAAAAGACTAAACCACTAGAAAACGGCCCACCAAGTGTTGCCCTTAGACACACACGATTCCCCTAACCGCTCGACCTCCAAAATGTGCTGCTCAATTCTCCATAGGCAAGACGCTCCCACAACCGATCGAAAAAGCAAGGCAAGCTCAAAACTTCAGCAAAACCAAACGGGAGCACACCCACCAACACCGATGCGATCAGTGCACCATGCAACACTCTCAACATCAAACCAGAAGCCCAACTCGAGCCAACACCCAAAATTGACCCACACGAAGGGAAGAAAGAGAATCATCAGAGCCCTAAAATGCCAGAGTCTAATCGTTACCATGCATAACATCCAGTCATTATCGGAGTGACACAGAACCGAGCAACACGTACCACTTTCTAAAAGAAGCCATCGAACACAAACTCTTAGTTACGAAGGAACGTTAACCCTCTAGTGGAGAACACCACTTAGAGACCTAAAAAAGGGGAGAAGAAACACAATCTCACCGAAATCGCCACCGGTAAAGAGGGAGATGAGCGCCACGGTCCGATCGCCAAATCTAGAGAGGGAGAAAAATCGAACAACAGGGGACCGGACCAAAGGACCCAAGAGTGGGGGGGGGGGGGAACCAAAGAGCCACTAACGACTTCAAATGGTAACCGAGAGGCACCACGAAGACGCCGGAGGCGGCGGGGAACAAAAGAGGGACATAAGTTCTAAGGTCTAACGAGAGGGAGAGAAAAATGATTAAGATTTTATTTATGATTGTTGTTATGTCCAAGATATATGAGGAATATTATTCCAAATTTCAAAACAAAAACTTACTGTGTATTTCTCACTACTAGTAAATTTTCTTTCAGGATTCATTTCATGGTGGATGTTTACACCGGCACATGAACACCAACGACAGTGATGTTTCCTTATTGTACTTCATCCCTTCTCCCTTTCGTTTCTTCTTTACAGGCTCTACCCTTTCTCTTTCGACTTCTTCTCCACAAACTTCTTTCTTATCACTTCATACCAAATTGAGGGGTAATATGAAGAATGACAATTCTAAATTTAAAAACAAAAACTTATTGTATACTTCCCACTACTAATAAATTTTCTTTCAAGAGTCATTTCGTGGTGGATGTGCATACCGGTACAACTACACCATAGTGACACACCATTTTCCACCCAAAAAAAGAGGAAAAAACTAATGTAAAAAAAATAGAAAGTTAAGGTATCTCTCAAGTGAATTTGGTAGTTAATATAGTTATGTAAAATTCACGCATAATTAAGGGTAGTTATGTGATATTTTCCCTAAAATCTTTTTTTTTACAATTTCTCTATGATGAAAATGGATACAAAGAAGATTCAGTCAATGTTGAGGGCATGCAAGGACTATTAACAAACCCTGCATGTACTTTTATAGACCCGATCGCATATTTGTGGATCAGATTGATTCAAGGAGAAAAGCTAGAAACCTACTCTTTTGTTTTGGTCTCGAACAATAAGCTACCAATTTTTAGAAGTGTTAAATACAGTACCTAAAGTATTGATCGCTTACTTCTGTTAATACAAACAGATGAAATATTGCATTCCGTTAGTAATGTGACCCGTTTGACTATTAAGTATAAAGTAAAATGATGATTTTTCCCTTACTCATTTAAACCTTATGGATTTTTTTTTGCAGGAAAAACACCATTTTACCCTTAATTAATAATAAACTACATAATAAAAAAATCAAAAACATTATAGAATAATAAAAATACATATATAAAATAAAATTCATAAAATAATTATAAATAAATAAAATAATCAAAAAATAATTTTTCAAAAATGAATAATATTAATTTTCCAATTAGAAAATTAATTATTAATTTTATGTTTAAAAAATTAATAATAAGAATTTAAAAAATTTAAAGAATTTTTTTCTAGGGAAATTAATAAAATTATAAAAAAATAAATTCTGAAAATTAATAAAATTTTAAAATAATTAACAATAAGAATATAATGAAATAAATTATTATTATTTTTTTTGTAAAATTAGAATTAAATAATTTTTGGAAGTTATTAAAATCTAAAATAACAATTTCTATAAACTAATAAAATTTAAAATATATTAGTAAGAACTAATTTTTTTTTGAGAGATAATGTAGTTTTTATATAAATTTCGGCAAGAAGGATATTTTGAAGAGGTTCAGGGATATGACCCACGGACCAATTCCAGACAGGGGAGGAACAAGCCGCCCTCGCAAGCCAGTGAGCTGCTTTGTTCGCTGTCCGTTTTACAAAGACGAGTTGCACGTACTCGAGATTAGCTCAAAGGGAAATACAATCTGTGATAATTGTCCCTAAAGGAGATAGAAGTCTTCCTCCTTTCTTGATCATATCCACTATGACCTTACAGTCGCTCCTCACTGTCGCCCTCTGATGTGGGTGTTGCCTAAGCCAAGTCAACGCATCTCTGATAGCATATGCCTCCACCAGGCCCGGGTTTTGTGGACCATGGAAGGATGTCGACCGGGCCTCTATGACACCCCCCCGGTCGTCCCTACCTATCCACCCTTCCCCATCAAGTTCGCTGCCGCGAAGAGTGCGCCATATGTATTTACTGCCCACGTCCCCTGAGTCGGAGAATCCCACACCTCCGCCGCTCTGGGTTGGTCATTTCCTAGTTTTACCTGCTTTTGTCGCTTTCGCTTCATAACTTCGAGCCATCCCGCCTGCAATGGAAGGCTGTTTGGAAGACAGAAGGCGCCTGCTGTGTCTTTTGTTCCCAGACCACCTTATTCCTATCCTTCCACACTTCCCAAAGTATGCAGCCGATTAGACCCCCACTCGCCGGAGGATTACTGCTCAACGTCCTTTGTAACCAGTCGGAAATCGAATGAGCATCATGGGGGGTGTTCAACCCCGACTTAGTCCAACACTCTGCCGCCAATGGACATTGTACCAGCAGGTGAAGCTCCGATTACTCCGCCCCTGAGCAGACCGGACACACCGCTTCCATCGCCACATGTCTATGCCTGAGATTAACTGCGACCTGAAGACATCCTGAGCACGTTCTCCAGAGAAACGTCCGCACTTTAGGCAGGACTTCAAGGTTCCATATGCGTGTCCAGATGTCCGTCTGAGGCTGGAATACGGCTTGGTCCTGTTGACACATCCCATTTGCCGCCTTCACCGTATACTGCCCTAGATAGTCCCCCGTCCAATACCAAGAATCCGATACTGCTGAATTACTGACAGGGACTGCCAAGATAGCCCTTTGATCGTCCTCATCGAACATCTGTCGTATTTTGTCTACGTCCCACCGTCGTTCGTGTGGTAGCATAATATCCGATACCGGTGTTGTAGCCAAATCGACTCTTAGCGACCGGACTCTCGGCTCGACTCCCACCAGCCATGGCTGATTACCGACCATCCTGGATGTCCCTGGTCCAATCGACCTTCTAGCCCCGCCCCTAACCAGCTCTTGAGCCGATAACAAGCTTTGCCAGACAAAACTCTGGTTGGGCTTCCGGACCGCGTCCAAGACCGAGGTCCTCGGGTAGTACCGAGCTTTTAACTACCTCGCAACCAAAGTGGACTCGTCCTGTAGGAGTCTACAGAGCTGCTTTCCTAGTAAAGCTGAGTTAAAGTCATACATGTTCTTGAAACTCAGTCCACCCTCCTCCTTAGGGTGAGACATAGTCGTCCATGACTGCCAAATGACTCCCTTCCCGTCTCCCTCGGAAGATTTCCATCAAAACCGGGCCAACGCCACATTCATCTTCTCCAATAGACCTTTTGGCAGACGCATCACGCTCATGGTATACGTAGGGACCACTTGTAGAACCGACTTGACTAGTACCTCCTTTCTAGCCCCATTCAGTAGCTTCCCATCCCATCTCTGAATCCGCCTGAGTACTCTTGTCAGAATATATTGTAGTCCCTGCTTCCTACTCCGCCCCATCATATTTGGGATTCCCAGATAGGGGGATGGGTGGATCAGTTCCGGGATCCCCAGAATCCGGACCCCGTCCGCCCAACACGATGGAGGCGTGTTGGCACTAAAGAAGAGCGAAGACTTCTGTTGGTTCACAATCTGACCCGACGCCTCTTCAAACATACGTAGATACCCCTTGACACGTCCCATTTCCAACGGAGTCTCTTTGCAGTACACGTAGCAGTCATCCGCAAAGAACAGGTGAGTTAGTGTCGGCGCACGAGGGGTTATGCGAACTCCGTGTAGCTCCCCCGTCACCTCCGCCCCTTGAAGCAGTTGTTGGGTCTCGAGGTAGGGTTGGAGATGAACCAACTCGCAGCGGAAAATCAAGGAAAACCAAGAGACGATTAAAACCATGAAACAACTAACAAAGAATGGATTCAAAAGAGAAAAATTCAGCACTAGTTCTTACCAAAACAAGAACACCGGGTAACGAATGATTGGCTTGAGTCTCCAAGCGCCTACGTATCCACATGGGAATCAAAGCCACGTAGTTCTTCTCTTTGAGGACTCAAGAACACAAAAATGGAGGAGGAAACTAGCCAAACCCGAAATGGCCATGGAAGAGGGAGAGAAAATGTGTTTCCTATTCTTGTCTTGTGTTTGTTATGTTGAAAAAAGATGACTTAAACATAACAAAACCCATACTTGTCCAACTAAAGGCATGGGACAAGTATGGTGTCAAGTAAGGTGTAAATAGGACAAAGTATGGCAAGACAAGATTGGGTTAGGTGGTGAATCACCAACACCTTAGTCCTTGTCTTGCTTACTTAGTACTAATTAATCAAGACTTGATTAATTAGTTCCATGGGCCTTGGTTGCATGGGCCTTTCATGGGCCTCTTGGAACATGGCCCGTGGCCATTTCCAACGAGGTCCCGTGATTCGCTCATCGCCTCCATGCCTTCCATACCGGAAATGTCCAACATTATCCGACGCGATCAATCCCAAGACTCCAAGCCTTGTCTCGATCCGTAAAGTCCTATTCACTTACGGGCACATGACCCAAAACCCAGTTTTGGTCATGTCCCGAGACAACTCCGTTTTGGCCATTCTCCATAAATGTGTCAATGAGTTTCATCCTCCGGTGTGACCCTTAGGTTTATGCATGTCAATAGATCAACGTAAAATCCCATTTTACTTGATCCTATTTAAGTGGCAACTAACGAGACTTTAGTATTGCCTGACACTACATAACGAATTGACCTTGTCGATTCTAACCTTTCCGTCGTCCCTGTCATTATCCTTTTATCTCCGATATCCTGATTGAGATAAGGCATAGAGCCGTCATCCTTATTATTCTCAATCACCGTTCCTTGATATGTGAGATGACTGAAGATATGATACCCAGTATCATGTGCATGGCCATGCTATTCTTCCAGTCACTCTCGATCAAGCGGCCGAGAACCGATATCTTTCCCATACCTTAGTATGAGGGATAAATCCCTTAGCCGTCTTTCGTGTCACTCATGTAGCCCGTCCCCAAGCCAATCCTGGCCGTTATGGAAGCCCTGTTACGGACAACGTTAGGCTCAGGTCAAACTAGGTTGTTGACTACATAGCGATCACAAAGACTCCTTGGTCTAAGGATACATGACAAGCTACAACACTGAATATGTTCATGACTTAATCTATGGCACATATTCAGGGCGGGTCGTCCAATATCATGTCCCACATGATATCTATGATCAGACTCCAGAATCCCATTCCAATGACTAACAGAACGTAAGCCATAAAGAGCCATCTTTCATACTAGTCGCTTCTAGTGAAGCTTTGTTGACTAGGGACCCATCGAGTGTGATCTATCTCGATCTATGGTTCTATTCGCATGGTGGGCATAGATCAGAGCACACATCGATATATTACTCCAACACATAAGTAATATAAAGCCGCTTTAATTTTATTGCTAACGATGATATATACATTTGGACATTTAGGATTGAACTACGGGCACTAAGACTAACAATCTCCCACTTGCCCTAGTTCCAATCTAAACTCCAATATGTCCCCATCGACTTTACATGTCTAACATGTTCAGGCAGTGACACTGCCTTAGTCAAAGGGTTGGCTATGTTATCATCTATTGCAATATCGGTTATCTTCACTTCACCTCAGTTCAGTATTTATCTGATGAGGTGGATACGCCGCAGTACATGTTTGGATTTGTTATGCGATCTAGGCTTTTAGCTTGCGCAATGGCCCTTGTGTTGTCGCAAAATGGATTCACCGGACTGGATGGGTTTTTAATTACACCCAGCCCTGCCATGAATTTCCAAATCCACATATCCTCCTTAGCTGCCTCTGCAGCATCCATGTACTTGGCCTCTGTCGTAGATTCGGCAATGGTATCTTGCTTTACGCTTTCCCAGCTAAAGCTCTGCCATTCAGCGTAAACACATATCCTGATTGACTTCTAAAGTCATCTGGATTTGTCTTGGAAAACTAGCGTCTACTCATCCTTCGACGACTAGTTCAGCATCATCTTTCCCCCAGGTTAGAATGATGTCTACTGGTACAACATAAGGCTTACGAGACGTCTGGTCTCATACATGTCATGGCATATATGATCGATCCTGCCCCCAGGCGCATAGGATTCTCATCATCCTTTTCAGCTCATCAGGTGTCTTAGGACACTAAGTCTTGCTGAGATGAATGCCATGACTAGTGGGTAAGAGTCCTTTCTTTGAATCGAGCATTAAGAACCTACTCAATGCTTTGTTCACATAGGTTCCCTGACTTAAATCCAAGACCCTCTTGGTGCGATCTCTACATATCTTAATCCTTAAGATATGAGAAGCATCGCCTAAGTCCTTTATTGAAAAACACTTCCTCAACCAAGCTTTAGTCTCGTGCAAGGTTGGGATGTCGTTTTCAATGAGAACCAGAAAGGTAATATTGCTCCCACTAGCCTTCTTATAAACGCAAGATTCATCCTCGTTCTTGATTAAGCCAAATCCAATTACAGCTTCATCAAAACGAAGGATCCAACTCCGAGAAGTTCGTTTCAATCCATAAATGGATTTCAACAACTTATAAATCTTTCCCTTATTCTTCGGATCGTCAAAACCTTTGGGCCGAGACATACAAACGTACTCAGTCAAATTTCCATTTAGGAAAGCGGTTTTGACATCCACTTGCCATATCTCGTAATTATGATACGCAGTTATGTCAAGAAGAATTTGGATCGATTTTGACCATAGCCACTAAGGAGAAGGTTTCCTCATAGTCAATCCATTGGATCTGCCTATAACCTTTCGCCACCAGTTGAGCTTTGTAGGTCAGAGGGTTGCCGTCCATGTCCATCTTCACCTTGAAGATCCATTTGCATCCTATGGTCCTCACACCATTGATGGGATCAACCGGTTCCCAGACTCGGTTGTCCGACATGGATTGCATTTCCTCCCTCATGGCTCCCAGCCATAACTCAGAGTTGGGCCCATCCACGACTTCCTGAAAGGTGGCTGGATCATCGTGATCCACCATGACTTCATTGTCACCTCCGGATACCATATCTTGGAGGTGGAAGATTGATCCTTTCAAATCGCCTTGGACCTTCCGGAATTGTAACAGGAATTGGTTCTTACTCTACGACAATCTCTGGCTCCTTTCTACTGGGTTGCCAATTGGTTTAGACAGATCTGTACCATCCTGAATTTCTTCGAGATGCACAGTCCTCCCAATGACGTCTTTGGAAACAAAACTCCTTTTCCATAAAGACCCCACCCCAAGCGACGAACACCATGTTCTCACTGGGATTGTAGAAGTAGTATCCCCTTGTTGCTTTGGGATACCACACGAAGGTGCATATCTCAGATCTTGGTTCGAGCTTAGTCGAAACCAAATGTTTCACATAAGCCTCGCAACCACAAATCTTTAGGAAGGACAAAGCGGGCATCATCCCGTACCATTTAAAAATGGTGTCCCTTCCACACCCTTCGTCGAAGCCCTATTCACTATGAATGCGGTCGTCTCTAGAGCATAACCCCTGAAAGAGATTGGGAGATCAGTCCAACTAATCTTGGAACGGACCATTGTCTAACAATGTCCGATTTCTCCGTTTGGCTACACCTTTCAACTACAGTGTCCCAGGAGGAGTCCATTCCAAAAGGATCTCATTCTCTTTTATATGATCTAATAACTCTGTGGTCAAGTATTTTCCACCTCAATCCAATCGAAGTGCCTTAATACCTTTGTCGAGCTGGTTTTCTACTTTAGTCTTAAACTCTTTGAATTTATCAAAAGCTTCAGACTTATGTCTCAGCGAATAGACATAACCATATTTACTGTAATCATCAGTAAATGTGATAAAGTAGCTAAAACCCCTCATGGCAAGTGAACTTATTGGTCTACACACATTCGAGTGTATCAGCCCCAATAATTCACCCGCCCTTTCATCGCGATCGATAAAGGGCACTTTAGTCATTTTGCCCATCAAACAAACCTTGCACCTATCGATCGAATGGAATTCGAATGAACCTGAAAGCCCGCACTTCTGAAGTGTTGATAGGCGCTTCTTGTTTATGCGACCCAAATGACAGTACCATAACAGAGTTAGGTTTAAATCGTTGGATTTAGACCTCTTGGTATTAACGGAATATATAGAACTTGAGGCATTGTTACCCATATCTAATATGTACAATCCTCCAACCATGTCAGTACTGGTATAAAACATATCATTGCATAGAACATTGAAAACTCAATTTCCAATATTAACATTATATCCTTCCTTGTCAAACACGGATACAGATATAATATTCCTACTAAGAGTAGGTATGCAATATACATTATACAATACTAAGACAAGGCCTCTTGGCAAAGCAAGACTCATGGATCCTACAGCAGTTGCCACAACTCTGAGGTCCACTTCGTACTTTCCAAACCTCTCCTACTTTCAGCCACCATATATAAGTGCATGTGTGAGATTCAGTCCTGGTATCTAATACCCATGAATATTTGTAAGTAGAGAGATGTAGCTCTATAGAGTTAATACCGGATGAAGGCACGGTCCCACCGCCCTTCCTTAGATCATCCAGGTTTCCTGATGAAGGCGCAGTCCTACTGCCCTTCTTCAGATCATCCACGCTATTTGATGAAGGCGCAGTCCCACTGTCCTTCTTCAGATCAGTCGTGAACTTCCTGTAATCCCGGTTCCCATGACAAGGCTATTGGCAGTAGAAGCAGACATTCTCAGGTGTCTCATCTTTCCTGCCAAGTGCGCATGGGCCCCGCCCTTGCCACTTCCAATTCCCTTGTTGACCATCAGAATATCCTTGGATCCCAGATCCCTGATATATTCTTCTCAGCAATTAATGACACTTCATGTAACTCTGATATGGTCTTAGAGACAGCCTTGTCAAGGACATATTCTTTGCGTTCAGACTTGAGGACTATCCTCAAAATTCTGTACCAGTCCAAATAGTTTGTCCCATTTAGCTTGACCCTGTCAAGAATGGTTTTTAATGAAAAACTATTAATGTTCGCTGAATTTGCCATTTGATCTACAACAGATAAAATTCAATCAGTAAACTGAATAAATTTTATGAAGATCAAGCTTAAACACCAACAATCGATTCTAAACCTTTAGAATCTGAAACCAAGATCCTTTATTCACTCGATTAAGCTGAACTAATGCTCACCACTTAATCGAGCTATGTAGGTAGGACTCCATCCAATCACATCCAATGTGACTCTTGGCTAGGGTATGTACTTATGTACACGGCTTACCCTATCTGTTACCCTAGCTCAACCTCAGGCCGAGAATCGTAGTCGGGTCCACCAATTTTCAACTATGGCTCGTCACTATGTAGGTGCTCCGCTAATGCGCACGACACCCACATATGTCGTCCAAACCTACTACCCCGCTTCCCCATGGATGCTCCGCTAATGCGCACGACACCCATAGGACGGGGAGGTAGTAAGGTGTTGATGATTGGGAGGTATCGGACATGACCCGCTTTTACTTGTCCAGTTGTGTTTAAAACTTTGGCACATCCTAGATGCGATGAGCACATCAACTACATTCCAAATGCAATGATGCCTCAAATTACATCCAATGTAATTCTTCCTTTGAGCCCGTCAACTACATCCAATGCAATGACGGTTCTAAGGGTTCACACACAAGGATTAAAATTCCAATTTTATCTTTGCATGTGAGGTGATATGCTCGGTAAATAAAGTTAAGCATGCAATTCTAAAACACATAGAATTAATCATGCATAAACTAAACCAAGCATAAAGCGATAAATGTGCACATAATAGCCCCCTAAACTAACTCCCACTAGCTTCTTGAGCTCCACCGACTCCAAGCCGATGCCAACACCCGAAAAGCCACCAAATGACCTTTTCGCCCTTTCTTCGTCTTGAGTAAAAAATTACAATTTAATACACGACTCGCAGGTCGGGAATAAATAAATATTACAAACAAGTGGTTCGACGACCACACCTTGAAAGAATAATTACACGTTAACTCTAACGGCTCGCAGGCCGTGAAAAGCGATAAATAATTAAATCGAGCTCGGGGCTATTATGTACACCATGCCAACATCACATCACACATCGTGTTATCAAACAAGCATGTTATCAAACATCATGTGATTTTCCGGTTTTAATTAATAGCCAAGTTTCGAAATTTTTTGATGCTCGGTTTATCGAAACCGTTCAAAAATGAAACTTTTGAACATTTGATCTTCGAGTTCATCATGACGGTTCCAAACTCGTCATAACTAACAAAACGGTTTAGCCTTGACATATCAACCATCTAATGGTCATGCTTGGCCTAGCTCCGTCCAACGGAGCCCCGTTCGGTCCCGGTTTCGGCTCCCCGAGAGTCCCGCTCCCGAGACCCGAAAAATCAAATTTTTTTCAAAATTTCCAGATTTGAAATAATTTTCAAAAATTCATTTTACATGCATTAAATCCATAAACAATAATTTAAAACATGTTATCAAACAATTTAGCAAAATAACATGCCAAAAACGAAACTTTCAAGCAAAACCGAAACTTTGAACACCGTCTTGTGAATCCCGAAGGTAGCACGGCTCTGATACCACTGTTGGGTCTCGAGGTAGGGTTGGAGATGAACCAACTCGCAGCGGAAAATCAAGGAAAACCAAGAGACGATTAAAACCATGAAACAACTAACAAAGAATGGATTCACAAGAGAAAAATTCAGCACTAGTTCTTACCAAAACAAGAACACCGGGTAACGAATGATTGGCTTGAGTCTCCAAGCGCCTACGTATCCACATGGGAATCAAAGCCACGTAGTTCTTCTCTTTGAGGACTCAAGAACACAAAAATGGAGGAGGAAACTAGCCAAACCCGAAATGGCCATGGAAGAGGGAGAGAAAATGTGTTTCCTATTCTTGTCTTGTGTTTGTTATGTTGAAAAAAGATGACTTAAACATAACAAAACCCATACTTGTCCAACTAAAGGCATGGGACAAGTATGGTGTCAAGTAAGGTGTAAATAGGACAAAGTATGGCAAGACAAGATTGGGTTAGGTGGTGAATCACCAACACCTTAGTCCTTGTCTTGCTTACTTAGTACTAATTAATCAAGACTTGATTAATTAGTTCCATGGGCCTTGGTTGCATGGGCCTTTCATGGGCCTCTTGGAACATGGCCCGTGGCCATTTCCAACGAGGTCCCGTGATTCGCTCATCGCCTCCATGCCTTCCATACCGGAAATGTCCAACATTATCCGACGCGATCAATCCCAAGACTCCAAGCCTTGTCTCGATCCGTAAAGTCCTATTCACTTACGGGCACATGACCCAAAACCCAGTTTTGGTCATGTCCCGAGACAACTCCGTTTTGGCCATTCTCCATAAATGTGTCAATGAGTTTCATCCTCCGGTGTGACCCTTAGGTTTATGCATGTCAATAGATCAACGTAAAATCCCATTTTACTTGATCCTATTTAAGTGGCAACTAACGAGACTTTAGTATTGCCTGACACTACATAACGAATTGACCTTGTCGATTCTAACCTTTCCGTCGTCCCTGTCATTATCCTTTTATCTCCGATATCCTGATTGAGATAAGGCATAGAGCCGTCATCCTTATTATTCTCAATCACCGTTCCTTGATATGTGAGATGACTGAAGATATGATACCCAGTATCATGTGCATGGCCATGCTATTCTTCCAGTCACTCTCGATCAAGCGGCCGAGAACCGATATCTTTCCCATACCTTAGTATGAGGGATAAATCCCTTAGCCGTCTTTCGTGTCACTCATGTAGCCCGTCCCCAAGCCAATCCTGGCCGTTATGGAAGCCCTGTTACGGACAACGTTAGGCTCAGGTCAAACTAGGTTGTTGACTACATAGCGATCACAAAGACTCCTTGGTCTAAGGATACATGACAAGCTACAACACTGAATATGTTCATGACTTAATCTATGGCACATATTCAGGGCGGGTCGTCCAATATCATGTCCCACATGATATCTATGATCAGACTCCAGAATCCCATTCCAATGACTAACAGAACGTAAGCCATAAAGAGCCATCTTTCATACTAGTCGCTTCTAGTGAAGCTTTGTTGACTAGGGACCCATCGAGTGTGATCTATCTCGATCTATGGTTCTATTCGCATGGTGGGCATAGATCAGAGCACACATCGATATATTACTCCAACACATAAGTAATATAAAGCCGCTTTAATTTTATTGCTAACGATGATATATACATTTGGACATTTAGGATTGAACTACGGGCACTAAGACTAACAGCAGTCTCGAGAATCCTTCCATACAGAACAGAAACAAGTACGGGGATAGCGGGTCACCTTGTCTAATCCCCCTCTCTGGTTGGACAAAACCTGCTTGTTGCCCTCCCGTTACAATGTTGTAAGTGACAGAATACGTGCAACGACGGACGAGATTAATCCAATCTTCCCCCAGGCCAAAACCCCGCATCATGTCCCACATGAAACCCCATTCTACTCGGTCATAGGCTTTACTCATATCCAAATTCAGTGCCACCCACCCCTCCTTTCCTTGCTTCTTATTTTTCAAATAATGGAGAGTTTCATATGACAATATAATATTATCCTGGATCGAACGTCCAGAAACAAACGCACCTTGTGTTTCCGAGATCAGCTCGTGCAGTAGGCCTTTCAGACGATTCGCCGCCACCTTCGAGACAATCTTGAATATCACATTACACAGCGCAATGGGTTGCAGATCCTTCAAGGACATCGGACACTCCACTTTCGGAATCAGGACCAACGTTGTTCTGTTCAGGTCTTTTGGGATCTCCTCCCCCGCAAAGACTCTCCTCGCCCATTGAGTGATGTCCGCACCGACTGTGCCCCAATACTACGGTAGAAGTACGGGTTCAGGCCATCCGGACCCGGAGACTTGTTTGGTCCCATAGAGAATGTAGCCTCCCTAACTTCCTCAGAGGACACCTCACTCATGAGGGCCCGGTTATGTCCTGCTGTTACTTGCTGCTGGAACCTAGGACAGTTTATCCCATCCCCCCGAGTCTTCCTAGACAAGGTTTTATAAAA
Source organism: Erodium maritimum (assembly GCA_963921825.1). Lineage (NCBI taxonomy): Eukaryota > Viridiplantae > Streptophyta > Magnoliopsida > Geraniales > Geraniaceae > Erodium > Erodium maritimum. Next base: position 118,373,814 of record OY997588.1, read on the forward strand.
CTCCCGGATATGGTCCCCAAGTCCCGTGTCCCAGGAAAGGATATTCCCCTCTGCATCCTTCAGCTCTGTCACCTTGTTTATATTCTTTCGTTGCACCGCCGATTCTTGAAAAAACTTGGTATTCTGATCACTCTCCGTGAGCCAGTGCTGTTTAGCCCTCTGCCTCCAGAATTCCCCATTTTTCTCCAACGTAGAGACATAGAGCTTCTGTAGCGCTCGCCTACGCCGAATACTCGTTCTATCAAGACGCCCGTTCAACCATAGAATGTCTTTTTCATACCGGGAGATTTTTCTGGCTAAGGCATTGTAGACCTCCTTCCCCCAGACCTTCAGTGCCTCACCTGTTTCCTTTGTCTTAATTCTGATAGCACGGTCTCCTGGGAGCCCCACCAAGCCTAGATTAAATGGCCACATTCCGGGTCTTCTGCCCACATGTTCTCAAACCTGAATTGCCTAGACCCCACCAGGTCCACCAGATGATCTGATGTGGAAATGCCTAAATTGACCAAATGGGGATCCGGCCACATCTCCTTCATTTCCCGCGACTTGAAAGCCCTGTCAAGCTGGACCGCCATCCGCGTCTCCGGTTCACTGCCACTATGCCACGTAAACCCATACCCTTGAAGGGGTACATCAGTGAGTTGTGCCTCCCGCATCGCTCCCCTGAACCCGTGAATGAGGCCCATCGGATACTGGTGTCCCCCCGCTTCTCTCTTTGCTTGAGGATGCCATTAAAGTCCCCCATAAGAAGCCACCTCTCCGATATCCCCACCCGTTTGCCTAAGGACCGAATCATCTCCCATGTCTGCCAGCGTAGATCCCGATTCGCCTTCCCATAGATCCCCGTGAAGCGAAAAGACTCTCCACTCGCTTCCGTAACCTCCACATCAATGTAACGATCTCGACAATCAATTTTCGTGACCGACACTCCCATCGCCCATAAAAGAATAATCCCACCTTTATGGCCATCCGCCGAGACCTCGCACCCTCCCGCGAAGCCCGTTCTCAATCTCAATATATCTACTTCCCCTTTCTTCGCCAAAGTCTCACTTAGGAAGATCACTTGCGGTTTCCTGTGGCGAATCGCCCCCTTTAGATACTCCACCGCAGCCAATTTCCCTAGGCCCCTACAGTTCCAAGACATGAAACACATTCTTCTTCCACGCAAGCAGAGCAAAACCCCCTGATCGGGTTCGAGAGATAGGCCGGTTACACAACCCCGACTCCCTTCTCCCCCGTGACGAGACTACCAGTCACTATCGGCATTCGACCTGATTCCCGGCAACTGGCCGCGGACCTCCGCCGGTCAGGCAAGATGCACCGACCACACCCCGATCGCCGGAAACAACCGCAACTCCGAACTCCGACCCGCCCCCCTCTCCGCCAACCACTACTCGAGGATCAACCTCGCGAGCGTGGGGCAACCTGCTCCTTCTCCGGCCGGACTGTAAGTCCGGTCCACCCCAAAATCTCTCGGACTCCGAGTCGAGAAATTAGCAAAACGCGCCGTCCAACTTCACAGGAACGAGTTTAAGACGGGACAAACGGAAGGAACAGAAACGGACCTTCCTCCTCCTCACGATAGAAAGCCGTCGGCGAGGTCACACGCCGACACGTGCTCGGTTCTCCTCTGTCGCTGATAGTTTTAGTAAGAACTAATTAGTAAAAGTTAAATAAAAAATAACTAATTAAAATTATATAAAAAAGAAATAAAAATATTAGATCAAAAGATAATAATATTTAGTGAAAATTTCTATATAATACCTTGTCAAATATTTTTTTGCAAGATAATACCTTGGCATAGGTCTTTTGCAGTATACTATTCTTTCAAACATTTAACCACAGTTTAATATTTAACCGTTACTTTTATGTTATTTTATGTCCAAAGAGTATAAACAATCCGAAATACTCCTTACTAACAATCAAAATTTCAAAACTATGTCATTGGTTCATCAAACTATGAAATGTCAAAGTTACCTTTCATCCATCTTCAAAATTTCAAAATCTACCATAAAAATTATATTTTTATATATTTCAAAAAATCAGATTTTGTTTCTAAAAACCACTTTTATTTAAAAATCAATTTTATTATATAATTTTTTTTACTATCTCTTACTTTTTTTCCTCCCTTACGTATTTTATAATTTTTTGTCCTTTTCAATTTAGTTTCCAACCTTCCTCACTTCTTAATACCTTTCTCTCCCTTCATTCTAACATTTGCTGCTTCTTTTTTATTATAAAATAATATTTATCATTATATGTTATCATGATTATCATTTCCATAGATAACATTTGTGGGTCATGATCCCGTCAAAATTTTCCACGCATGATGTTTAATTTTAGGCGGGACCTCCAACACCTATAGTCTCCTCCAAAAACATGTCTCGATCCTGATCTCTTCATCTCCCATTCTGCCTTTAAACGAATATGTAGGCTTTACGAACCTTAAAAACAATATCCCGAGAGCCCCACCAGTATTCCCCGTCATGTATAAGAACTACCGACAGTGGTAACGCCAGTATGACTATGGATTTTTGACTCTCGAAGTCCTCCTCTATTTTCCCCTAATCCACCTTTGAGCTTCATTAATATAGTCACTCACACAAGCATTCAGATCACCTGAAAATTGTCTCTCAATAATTCATGTTTCCGTAGGGAGCCAAGGAGCATCCAAGACTCCCGTACCCTCTCCATTCCCCATTCTCCTCCGGACTCAATGTATAATTAATTCTTGCCCCAACAGTACTCTGGACCAAATAAAACTCCCTATGTTTCGGCCTAACCTGTAAAAAGCTCACTTCCGGATAGTACTTTGCTTTCAAAGTCTATGCTACTAGACTGTTCGGTTGGGTTAGTATCCTCCACCCCTGTTTCGCCAGCATTGCCACATTAAAGTCCTGAAGATACTTAAATCCGAATCCACCTTGAAGCTTATTCCTGCTGTCACGCCCCAATTTCAGTAAACCGAACTCGGGACGCGAACGTTTAGAATAAGAAAGCACTTTGAAAACATTTCCATTAAAACATTTTACAATACCAGTTTAGTTCAACAAAATATAATTACAATTCAAATAAAACGTCCCACAAGCGGACAAAAAGGCGAGGTATCCGTCGCTAGACCAAAAGACAAAACCCGGACTCCGCTCCTAGCTCCACAAGCTTCGAGAGCTCACCTAGTCCGTCCCACGAACAGTACCTGTAGGAAAAGCAGCTAGGGGTGAGCGTTCGCTCACCACCACGGATAACAGACTGACTACGGCATAATTAGCAGACAATGCCGGTAACACCAACAACAAACTCAACCCCGGGGATCACTGTCCCCAACCCAAGTACTCTGACTGACAAACACCCACGGTGACATTCCTCGAACGACTCAACACTCAACACTCGGATACGACACAACGATCACGACCTCTCCCAGGGACTCGAAAGAAACGACGCAACACCAAACAAGATCACAAAGGATCGCACACCAAACAAGATCACAAAGGATCGCAAACCAGCTGCTCAGTAACCTCCCTCACGCCCTTTACCGATCATAGACGTGGTCAGGCGGTCGACCTGTCGCATTTCCTCGACACAAAGTCGGATCAGACTGTCAACCTATCACACTCACAACCACCGAACCACACACGCGCGGCCAGGACCCCTTTACTGACAGGCGGGCCCCCTACCTCGTCTGAACGTGCAGACGCGTGTGATCGAGGACCCCCGTTTAATGAAGCGGGTCCACAACCTCAGGTAACCACAATCACAATCACAATCACAGTTCAACAAACAACAATAACACAGGTTCAACACTCCACCGGCACTCATGGCCACCCAAGATACCAACCCTAAAACGCGGACTCAACAGCCCCACAGGCACTCACGGCCTCCCAAAACACCAACCCTAAAACACGGACTCAACAGCCCTACAGGCACTCACGGCCTCCCAAAACACCAACCCTAAAACACGGACTCAACAGCCGTACAGGCACTCACGGCCTCCCAAAATACACCAACCGTGCCTCACGGGTCAACGACCCCATGGGCACTCGCGGCCACTCAAAACATCAACAGTAAGACACGGGCTCTCATGGCCACCCAAGACACCAACAATTAAATACGGGCTCTCATGGCCACCCAAGACACCAACAATTAAATACGGGCTCTCAAGGCCACCCAAACTCGACGACAATTAACACGTGCTCTCAAGGCCACCCAAACTCAACAACAACTAACGCACAACAACCTCCGGCATAAACGATGCCTCCAACAGTCCTAAGATCGCTAGTTTCACAAACAACCTCCGGGCATGGTCATATGCCTCCAGTAAAACAATTAACGCTAAGTTCTCTGTTCCTACGACACTACTAAGTGTCACATGCTTTTCTCTTAAACGCTACAATCCCGTATCATGCAATTCTAATATTCGCTAACCTACTCAACCCACGACACCCCAGTGTCACATGCATCTCTACTGTTAACTTTCCCTAGTCAGGGCCGAGATCCGGCTACTTTTCCCTACCTCAACTGAAGAGCAACCGCTATGTTTCCTAGCTGCTGACGTTCTGGCTCGCTACCTCCGAGCTTCACTTCGATCGAAACCGGACGCTAAAGAAAACACGAAAGCCATAGATTAATAACGGTTCCGCCGTTAAGTTAAAGGTTACGATTAATCCAGTTTAAATCCGACAGTTGTCTTTCACACTCGAGCGGGATAAAAGCGGGATTACAACGGATCGAGTTCGAGCACCCGCGCACCGAACTCAAGTTGATCCAAAACCCAGTTAAAGCCGATCTGATATGAGTTTGTTTTCCTTTTCGACTTAACTTAACTCAAGTTTTAAACTTAACCGACTTTCGTTTTAAAAACCCGTTTGATTTAACCAGATCTAGTTTTATCATTTTTTTCTTAAGAACTCGAAACCGATTTCCTTTTTCCCCTTTTTCCCTTAGACAATTGTCTTTCGTTTCAAACACAGTTCCTTTTTAATTAAACTCTGATTTTCTTTCCGTTTAAAACAACTTCGTTTTCTCATTTAACGGGTCCAATTTGTTTTTAATTACTATCCCTTTTAACCGATAAATTTTCGTTAGTTTTATGGTTCAACAATTTGTCCAGATCCAAAAACTGATTTTAATTGAACATATTTTCCTTTTTAATTCAAAAACCGTTCCAAATATTAATCGATTTCATTAGCAGGTTTAATCAAATATTAATCGATTTCATTAACGGTCTAACCAAATATTAATCGATTTCATTAACGGTTTAACCAAATTAACTTGAAACGAACAGCACAAAACCGATCAGGTTTAGGGTAAATACGGGATGGAATATAAAGCGGGAAGACGTTATGGAAACGGATCCGGCCACCGGCGAAGCCATCGCCGGCGACCAAACTCCGTGGTGAGATCTCTCACCGAAGGGAAATAGAGGACGGTGGCGGGCGGTGGAGAGCGGTGGTGGTGGTGGTCGTGGGCGCGACGGGGCGCGGCTGAGGGTTTCCCCTCAGATCTGACTGAATCCGGCCGTAACTCGCCGGATCTGGTGAGAGGACGGCGAGGCTCGGTGGCGGGGTACCGGCGACGGCTCGGGACGAGGGAGAGGGTGGTCGGAGAGGACGAGCTCGGGAGAGGAAGACGGCGTGGGGAGCTCGGGGACGGCGGGGAACGGCCGGCGACGGCTCGGTTGGACTGAGACGTGGAGGGGAAAGAGGGAGAACGGGGTTGGGAGGTCTGCACGGAGAAGATGAAGGGAGATGGTGGCGCCGGAGCGGTTGGACGGAGAAGAAGGAGCGGACGGTGAGGGAGAGGATTCGGCCGGCGGCGTGGTCGTGGGAGGGAAGGTTTCGAATCAGAGGAGGGAGAGGGTCGGGAACGTGGGAGGTGACGGCGGCGAAGGGGAGGTCGGGGACGCCGTTTCCGACGAGATGAGAGGGAGTCGGGGGTGGGTTCGAAGAGGACGAAGACGAAGTGAGGGAGGGTGAGAGGAGATCGGGAGTGGGCTGCGCAGGAACGAAGAAGAGGGAAAAGTGACGATGCTGAAACCCTAATTCGGCTTATAAAGCCTGGGTTGGGCCGGGTCAGCACTTGGGCCGGTTCTGACTCGGGCCGGTAAGTCCGGTCCAGCCCAAAACAATTTTTTTTTGAAGCGGGTTTTACACCTGCATAATTTATCCCAACTTTTCCACTTAATCCCTCTCCCCGTTCTGGCATCATGGTCCACCAATACTTATTCATCAGTACCTCAATTTATTGTGTCAACCTACTAGGATTTTTTAAACTCCTATAGTGTAGGTATACAAACCCTGCTTTTAACAGGACTTCCTTCCTTGCCTTACTAAGTAATAACGCATCCCAACTTTTCAGTTTATTCACAATTCGGTCCTTAATAAACAGAAATTAATTGTATTCACTTATTTCCAAAGTCGATGCGAGACCTAAATACAACCTCAGATCTACCACCTCATTCATTTACAGAATTTTCCCTGATTTCATGCCTCACTACCTCCTGCGTGTTCGAACTGAAGGTAATTGAAGATTTATCCAGGTTGAATTTCTGTCTCGAGGCCTTTTCATATCTCTCCAACAATAAATTCCATTCCACTGCCTCCTTTACTCTAGCTCTGGAAAATAAAAAACTATCATCCGTGAAAAATATGTGCAAAATGGATGGAGCATTACGAGCTATTTTGCACCCTTGAATCCTACGGCCCACCTCACTTTTCTCTATTAAGAGAGATAAGCCCTTTGTGTATATAATGAACAACTACAGAGACAATGGATCTCCCTGTCTGACTCCCTTCTCCGACCTCAACGGACTTATCTTGCGACTCTCCGCCTCCACCTAGAGCCGAGATGAACGGACACATGTCATTTTAAGACCCACCTATTTTTCTCCGAATCCCATCATGCAAAACCACCTACTCCAAATAATTCCATTCCACCCGATCATAAGCTTTACTAATGTCGACCTTCATCGCCATCAAATCATGAGTACAACATTTCCTTCCTCTGATGTAATGCAACACCTTTCTTGACAAAACAATATTATCAATGATCAGTCTACCTACCAAGAAAGCACTCTGCGCCTGTGAGATTATCTTGTGCAACAACCCTTTTCACCCCGTTGATAATCACCTTAATTATCAATTTGTACAATACATTACAAAGGGCAATAAGTCTGAAGTCACTAATTCTTTCTAGCCCTCTCACTTTCGGTATAAGAACTAAATTAGCGTCATTCAAACGATCCGATAATTTTCCTTCCTTGAACACCTAGCAAACCATATCACCTAATTTCTGACCCATTAAATTCCAGTAATGCAGAAAAAAAAACCCCAAGTTAAAATCGTCCGGACATGGGGATTTCATAGGCTCCATACTGAAAAGTTCTTTTGTTACATCTACCTGCTCTACCAGTTTTAATAACTGCTAATTATCCTCGACCGATATCAAACTCGGTATCAACTGATCGAGTCTGTATCTCCCTCCCATGCTTTAAAAATCCCGTTAAAATAATCCTCAACGTAGCCTCCAACCCCCCACCCCCTTACCCCCACTTCACCCAATCATCATTTATGGTTTCTGATTTGGGTAAGTTTATTCCTTTTCTTACGAGTCGATGCTTTCGCGTGAAAGTATTTCATGTTGGCATCCTCCTCTGCCAACTAATGTTGTTTCGCCCTTTGCTTTCACGTGATATGCTTCTTTTGCAATAATTCATTCATTTTACCTATCAGCCCCTGGATCCGAATACCTCCCTCTCTACTCCACGGACCTAGTAGACGGTTCATCTCCATTTGACACTGCTTAATCTGCCTATCCGTACAACCATACTCAGTTCGAGTCCACTTTGTCAGCCCACTCGCAATAGGTTTACATTTTTCAGCTAGAGGTGTAGCTCTATTGTGTTCCCAAACCTCATGTAGTACTCTGTCACAACCTCCATCCCTGCTCGAATCTGAAGCATATTCTAATACTGATACATTTCCCCCTTTCTCCATAACCAAGAATGAGAGCATGATTAGACGACGACAATCCCTCATGAACTATCCTGGTACCAAGAAGCCTAACTGCCCAAGCTCCATTCGCTAATGCCTGGTCTAATTGAATCTCCATGCCGTTTGGCCTGTGCCGACCCCTCTCCCATGTATAACGATGTCCTTCAAGGGAGACATCCCTTAACCCACAATGCTTCATGGATTCTTGAAAACTAGATACGAGCCACCCCGGGTAAGGATCCCGTCCCCTCACATCTTCATTACCCATGATATTATTATAATCTCATATCACTATCCATGGGCCTTCCCAACGAATTGCTAAGCTCTTTAGAAATGCCCACATTTCAAGTTTATGTTCCCTTTTTGGCTGACCGTAGATACATGTCACCCAAAAATCTAGACCTTGCTCTCTAGCATACAACAAATCAACATACTCATTCCCATATTTCAGTAATCGACCCCCTCTTTATACCTCCACATCAATGTCACACCCCCACTAGCTCCCTTGCTCGGGGCTACCAACATACCCTCCATACCCATACTTTTCTTAATTCCCTCCAACACACCAACTTCTACCTTTGTTTCATACAGAAACACAATGTCGGGCTTCTTTTGAATTATAAATTCAATAATGAACTGTTTTGCATAAGGATTCCCAAGCCCTTGGCAGTTCCATGATAACACTATCATTGGGCCTGGTTGGGTTGCTTTGCAACCCTCACCAACATTATTGAAGTTTCTTTAGTAGTTGTAGGGTCATTCAACCCAGACTCCTCTTGAATAACTTCGAATTCTCCCTTCCTCTTCCTACTTCCTTCCCTATTCCCACTCGTGGGTTCCTCCGTTGTTTCCATAAGACTTACAATCCTTCCGGGGCTCGCACATGTTCTGCAGTACCTCTTGTGAATACTCCACCGGTATGAAAAGTTCTTAATGTTAGCTGAGTTCCCGGTTCTCCAATGGATTGACTCGCAATAATACACACAACTTCCCCCAAGGCTGTCTTCCCAAAAGAGATGCAACTATTTTGAAGAGACAATTGTCTCACTTGCAAAAACATTTAGGCGGGGTGCAATATATGACCGTATTAAGATAAAGTATTGTCATAATAAGAGAGATACATGGATCAAATATGATAAGAGCCTGTATTCTATTAATATATTAAGAGAAGTCATGTATTCATATAAGAAATACATGACACGACACGATTACGCTTCGACATACGCTCCCACATCAAAGTACACCAAAGTAAAGGTAGATTCATTCCATTAACGGTTGCTTTTTTCTCACGTTTTTAGTATAATGACGTAGAAAAGAACCCCATCAAAGTACACCAAAGTAGTGGCCTTCTCCACCAACACCACCTTCATTGCCTGAGCCGAACCGATACTCTTTTTTCCATGAATGCACTCCGGATCGGATTAGTCTCCCTAGGAATTCGTAGTGGTTCTTTTTCTTTGTCTCTAGGCTTCTCCACCTGATACCCAGAGATAATTGTACCACCAAAACCTCCCACGTGAATCACTGTGCCTGGGCGGAGAGTTGGGTTGTCCATCTCCGAAATAGGAATACTAACTCCAGCTCTCGTCCATGACTCCACCGGGTTGCTCTCCCTCTTCTTTAATTGTCTTCCTCCCACCCCTCCATCACTCTCAGTTCAAGATTTCACTCCTCTTTCCTTAGACCGAACCTTTGGTCGGTCAGCCTGTCCTCCCCCGAATTGAGGAGCATCAGTTCACATATGAGGACCAAACTTTCCTGTCACCTTTGTATTAACCTCCTTATCCACCTTAGACCCCTTTGATACACGATTTAGTCGCCCACATCATAAGAAAAAATCAGGTACTTTCGTACTCAATTCTTAATACTATAGGCTCCAAGTTCGTTCCCAATGTGATTGTAGTTGTGTTCTTTAGTGGCTTGTCTAACCTCCAACGAACCTGAATTCAAATGGAACTCTCTCAAGCTAGTCCATCCTTATTGCAGTCTACTTCCATAAACTCACCCACTTTGTTACCAATAATTTCCCCCACTTCTGATGTCAGGGCCTTAAAAGGCGGATAGGACGCATGAATCCAGATCACAGTATATTAGAGTTTTAACTCCTCCAACACATCATCATGTTTTATTTCAGTTAGAGCCACTAGAGTCTTGTTGAAACTCCACTGTTCCATCTCAAGGACCTTTCGTATGTCACGATCACTTTGGAAGAAAAAACTTGTGGACTCAGGAGTCAAGGTTTGAAATATCAGATTATGTATATTCTGAGCACTCCACACGTATTTCATAATTAACGAGAAAACATTAACTCGATAACTCTTCTCCGTCATGACGTTTGCAGGGATCCCATATTTGTACTTGTCACCATTGAGGTTCAGTAGTTCCTCTGGTACGATTGTTTCCTCATCGTCATTGTCGATCACAATCTCTACTAGATTCTCTTGTAATTCCTCCATCACACACGATCACCACAACCACTCACTCACCGTTTGATCGTCCTGGTACCATCCCTTCCTACCGAACACCCTGGAGAGTGCCGTAAAAAAACCTCTATACAGTCGAGAAAAACGATGAAACCCTAACTTCTAAAAACCATAAAAATCGGGGAACACCCTGGAGAGTGCCGTAAAAAAACCTCTATGCAGTCGAGAAAAACGATGAAACCCTAACTTTTAAAAACCATAAAAATCGGGACAGGAGACTTAGAAACTTCCTCATTGAGACTTTTTTCTTATAATTTTTTTGAAAAGCCTTTTATAAGTTACAAGTACACTTGTAGTGATTGTATTATTTTAAATAGAGAAAAAATGAAATATATTCTAAAAAATTATGTGTTTTGAATGGATTGGTTTAAGTCACCGGTTTAAGAAAATGGAACAATTACAAACAGTATTAAAGTTCTCGAACGAACAAAGTAATAAGGGCCGGTACACACAAAAAAGCTCTCTCTGTTAGGGTTTTGAGACTCTGCCTCCGTACGCACCACCATGACTATGGCTATGGAAATTGTCATAGCTTATGCCATGACTTTTCTCATCTTCTTTATCCACCCTCTCCTCTGCTCATTCTCTTTCGGTCCTGCGAGAGTTTTTTCCACTAGGGTTCCTCTCGGGCCGTCGTGAGCCACCGCGCCGTGGACTCTCGCCCACCACCACCACCGACGCGTCTACCGATCATGTTCGGTTCCCCCTCTGCAATCCCGATGGTTGTCGTCTGGCTGACCTCGGCGTCAACCAACCTTCAAGCCGCCTGAAGCTGCCGACGCCTCTACAGTCGTTGTCGACGCTGCCGCCCCTGAAGGACCCCTGAATCCGCTGCCCCAGGGGTTTCCGCCTCTACAGTCGCCGTCCCTGATGCTGTCACCGCCATCCTTGAAGCCGTCGACGTCCCTGCTGTCGTCACCGCCATCCTTGAAGCCGCCGACGTCCCTGCTATCGTCGCCGCTTCTGATGCCACCGCTGTCTCGGATGCCGAAGTCGCCGCCGCCGGATCTGCAGCCGCAGCCGGCGCGTCCATATCCCTAGCCTCCACCGCCGCAATTGCCCCGACCCCCTTCACGATTATGGATCTGGCTAATCGAAAAGGTCTTTTTTATTTGAGTTTGGCTTTGCAGGTTCAATGTCTATCGAACAGAGAATCGATGATTTCTCTAGGGAGGGGAACATCAAGGACTGGTCATGGGAGGGGTCCCTAGACGATACTCTGCCTCCCACCATCACCACTGTTGAGCTCTTTGAGTTCCGGTACCCCCCCCCCCCCCCCCCCCCCCCCCCCCCGTCTTCTGTCTTTACTCATGAGGCATCAAAATATCGTATGTGACGATTCTGATATGAAAAGGGTTAGTGAACCATTGTTCATTCATATTGACCTTCCGTGGTCGAGGAGCATCTTCCTCGATGCACAATAATGTAATCGACTCTAAAAATTATAATATTGAACCTTTTGCTAAAAAACAAACATTATAAAATAAAATTACTAATAATTTATGATTAAAAGTGAATGAGGATGTATATGCATTGTATAGTATTACCCAATTGTATTTGTACATTTGTGCTTGTCAAAATTAGGCACGCAACCATGCACCACACAGTAGAGGTGAATCATAACCATACACAAAGCCTACGGTGATGATCTATTCTCAGCTCGCAGTGTGGATTCTAGATCCTTCCATCAACTATGACTCTGACATATATATTTGGGTTTCCTTCCTCTCAGGTCTCAACCATCAGTTCAGCCTCCTTGTCTCCCTCCAACCTTTCTCAATTCTCATTTTCCCTTTTTTCCTTCCAGATAGCCTCCTTGTTTCCATCTGCAGGGCTTATCCTCAGTGTGTGCGATCGAGACCCAAGATGTTCGGGAGGGCACCGAAAAAGAGTGATAACACCAAGTACTACGAAATTCTGGGAGTCTCCAAGACAGCCTCGCAGGATGATCTGAAGAAGGCCTACAGGAAGGCCGCCATTAAGAATCATCCTGACAAGGGCGGCGACCCAGAGAAGGTATCGCTTCTTTACGTTTTCGGAGAACATGCCATTCGATTTCAACAATGTTGTTTGCAAGTATTGACAATTGTAATGGTAATTGCATTATTGGGTACTGTTACAAAGGAATTGACTTTATCTTTAGCTACTGATTGAACCAAATCAATGCTTGTGTTGGTGTTTGGGAATGTAATTGTTTACAGTGATTTTAAGCCAAGGGATACAATTTGACTTTTTATTCTGTATTAGATGCCTGAATGGGTTGCTATGGTGGACTGTGCTATTGAATTTTGCTGTCATTGATTTGTATTTTGATAGGTGGCTTTGTTTAAACCTGTGATTACAGTTTAAGGAGTTGGCCCAAGCTTATGAGGTTCTAAGTGATCCTGAGAAACGTGAAATATATGATCAGTATGGGGAAGATGCTCTCAAGGAGGGAATGGGTGGTGGTGGCGGTGGCCATGACCCATTTGACATATTCCAATCCTTCTTTGGTGGTAAGATCGATTGATGGCTAGTTTTTCTTGAATTTAATGTGTCTGTTGATAAATGTAGTTGAATTGTTTATAAAATTGTACTTTCCTTCTTCTGTAGGTGGTGGTAGCAGCAGAGGACGAAGGCAGAGGAGGGGTGAAGATGTCATCCATCCACTCAAAGTTTCATTGGAAGATCTCTATAACGGGACATCCAAGAAGCTTTCTCTCTCTCGCAATGTAATCTGCTCAAAGTGCAAAGGGTGAGGGCATTAGTAGCTGCCAGCATAATTCGTATATTACCACTTAAACCTTGTTCACATGAGTTGTTCTATGACAAAATGCAGGAAAGGTTCCAAGTCCGGTGCATCGATGAAGTGTCCTGGCTGCCAAGGTTCTGGAATGAAAGTGTCAATTAGACACCTTGGTCCGTCTATGATCCAGCAGATGCAGCATCCTTGCAATGAGTGCAAGGGCACTGGGGAGACCATCAATGACAAGGATCGCTGCCCACTGTGCAAAGGTGAAAAGGTTGTTCAAGAGAAGAAGGTTTTGGAAGTGCATGTTGAAAAGGGTATGCAGAATGGCCAGAGGGTCACATTCCCTGGAGAAGCTGATGAAGCTGTAAGTGTGCCTTGATGCATTGACTCCTTGCGTTTTGCATTCTGTAATTCATGTTCATCAAACTTGTACTTGCGTTTGGATGCTGATATTTTGTTCTACTTTTGTGCTTCTCTACAGCCTGACACTGTAACAGGGGACATTGTCTTTGTCCTCCAGCAGAAAGAGCACCCTAAATTTAAGCGAAAGGGTGATGACATATTTGCTGAGCATACACTGTCTCTCACAGAAGCACTTTGTGGCTTCCAATTCATCCTAACTCATTTGGATGGCAGGCAGCTTCTCATCAAGTCGCAACCTGGAGAAGTTGTCAAGCCTGGTTTGTAGCTGAACCATACTACCTGTTCCATTTGCAGATACTTGCAATTTTAGTTGTTGTGGTTGTGGATTATTCAAACTGCTACCTCAATTTGTTTATGGATTGAATGTTTTTCATGTACAGACCAGTTCAAGGCAATAAATGACGAGGGTATGCCAATATACCAGAGGCCTTTCATGAGGGGTAAACTATACATTCACTTCACTGTGGAGTTCCCCGAGTCCTTGAACCCTGATCAATGCAAGGCTCTTGCAAATGTGCTGCCTCAAAAGAAGTCTGCGCAGCTTTCAGACATGGAGCTGGATGAGTGTGAGGAGACTACATTGCATGATGTGAACATTGAGGAGGAGATGCGCAGGAAGCAAGCACAGGCTTCCCAGGAGGCTTACGACGAGGATGATGACATGCAAGGTGGAGCACAGAGAGTGCAATGTGCTCAGCAGTGATGACCTGATAATCACTTGCACTTGAGTTGTAGGATGGTGGAAGCAAAGGGGCTGGCCAAAGTTGAACACATGGGAGTGCCACTAAATGGAATGGGCAAATAAGTTTATGTAAAGCTTTTTCTAGATCTCTACATAGGTTCCTTTGTAGTTTGTACTAGTGTTTCTGGGTTTGGTATCATTCTCATGCTTTAACCTGAAATTTTGTGTTTAAAGGTAGGGTAAGTCAGTCTGAAGTTTTGTATACCAGAATATTGTGGTGGTGTTTTTAGATTAGTAACCATAATGAAGATAAGTGTGTTGTCTTAAACCTTTTGGTATTCCAAAGATGGTCTATTGTTTACCTAGGATAAAAGGAGAAAGTGACCCAAATTTATGATTTGTACATAAAAATAGTAACTATATGATCTGTGATATAAGGTCGTTAGAGCATGAACAACAGAAAGGCCCTTGGTGAGGTCCTGGGTCTGAGGTCCTTGTGCTGACTGGACAAAAGTAAAGTCCTGGGGCTGCAGAATAGTGGGTGTTTTGCAATGGAGATGCCCTCTGAGGTCTTGGAGTGAGACCTTGTGCTGACTGGATGCTGATTGGATTATTAATTGATATTTTGCTGTTTTATTTAATTTTTTTTATCAGAAACCGTTTAAATTATAGGGAAACTATCAGATTGGTACCCTTAACTATACGTTTTTAACACATTGGTACCATTAACTAATTTAATCACTAAAAAGGTACCTTAAGTTTCCAATCAGTAACACTTTAGTGTTTTCCGTCCATTTTTGGACGGAAAATGGTCATGGTGGTGGAGATGAAGGCTGGGGAAGAAATAGAATGAAGGAGAAACAGAATGAAGGAGGTGTATGTATGAAATAAAAAGGGGGAGATGAAGGTTGCGTAGGAGAAATAAGGTAAAAGAATAATTAGGGTTTGAACTTAGAGGGGTATTTTTCTCATTTTTTGAAAGTTTAAGGTCATGTGCATTGCACATGACCATTTTCCGTCCAAAAATGGACGGAAAACACTATCGTGTAACTCATTGGAAACTTAAGGCACCTTTTTAGTGATTAAATTAGTTAAGGGTACCAATGTGTTAAAAATGTATAGTTAAGGGTACCAATCTGATATTTTCCCTAAATTATATAAACAAGGGATAATTCCATTTTAGTACCCTAAAACTTTCGGAATTCGTTTTAGTACCCTAAATGTTTTTTGTGCCAATCGCGTACCCTAAATCTTCATTTATTCCACTTTAGTACCCAACGTCTGATTTTCCATCCAACACTGTTAACTTTCCATCCAATGAACATAAAATGTCCAAAATACCCCTCATGTTACATCAAATTTCCAAAAATTTGCCATTGTCCAAAATACCATTTATTAAATATTTTTTATTATTTTCAGAAATTACTTATTTAATTCTTTCTTATTTATTTAATACATATATTTTTCAAATATTCATATAAAATTATATTTTATTTTAATATATATATAATTTTATTTTAGAATATATATATATATATATATATATATATATATATATATATATATATATATATAATAGATTTTATTTGTTTAAAAAATCAATTTTTGTTTTTAAAAAATCAACTTTTATTTAAAAAACAGTTTCATTTATTTTAAAAAATCATTTTCATTTTCTTAAAATTCAGTTTTGATTTAAAAAATAGTTTTATTTATAAAATATCATTTTCATTTTTTTAAAATTCAATATATTTTTCCAATTTACTACCCATAACCATTTTGCAGCAATCAAGCCAAATCATCTGTCCAAAATTACAGCAATCAACCCAAATCCATTATCTTAAATCCATTGATCTCCTATCTCTACACCAGAATTTCAAACACAAAATTCTATTGATACACATTAAAAGTTACAAATTATGAATCAATCTCAACACACAGCAAAGGAGCAGTGAAATTTCAAAAAAGCAAAAAACAAATCAGAAAGGGATCTGAAGCTCCTAAGAATCAAACACTTGAGATCAATTTCTAAGAATCAAACACAAAGGAACAATTCTTAAATTGCACAAATACTAACTTCTAACTCCAAATTTTCACATCCACAATACAATCAAACCCAAAGAAAAACGTCAGAAAATCAAAATCCTACCAAAATTTCTCAAAACTGACCACAATCTCTAAATCGAAATTAGCTTCACTTGAGAATTGCAGAAGGTTTGGTCGATCCGGAAATAACCTTCGCCGGAGACGAGAGGAAACCCGACAACCACTCTGAACCTCTCCTCACCATCGTAGACGCCATCTCGAAGAAAACTCTCGTCGTCTTCGCCAAGTCCGGCACCACCGTGTGTGCCATCGACCTCCCCGGCCATGGCTTCTTCGCCGTGTGTTTTGGTTCTGATAGTGAAGAATAAGGGCGTGAGAGAGTGGGGGTGAGAGAAACAGTAGAGAGAAGGAGGCTTGGATCTGAAATGAAACAACATATAAAATTAGGGTTTTAAAGTATTCAAGGGCAGTTTGGGCATTTTTTTAAAAAGACATAGTCATGTGCCTGACACATGGTGATTTTCCATCCAAAAATGGATGGAAAATTAACGTTGGGTACTAAAGTGGAATAAATGAAGATTTAGGGTACTCGGTTGGCACAAAAAACATTTAGGGTACTAAAAACCAAATCCGAAAGTTTTAGGGTACTAAAATGGAATTATCCCTATAAACAAATGTGAATTTTTTTTTAATGAAAATAAATAAATAATAAATAAAAATAAACTTTTTAATAATGGCAAAGAAATCAATAAAATATGTGTATGGAATAATATGGTCAACTATGTAATATTCATAGTAGTTGCTATAACGAAAAATCTTTGAATCGGACCGGATATAAATACACACAAAAATGATATTATGGTCAAATATATATTACATAAATATGTTATTTTATTTGAAATATCATCCAACACTAAATTATATAATATATAATCTATTAAAAAGAAGATTTGATTTTAAATTTTAATATGCATTTCACTCCAAAATTAAAAGTATATCATATAAATTATAATAAAACATAGTAACAAAACTCATCTAGCTCAATGGTAGAACCACAAGGCTTTAAACCTTGAGGTTGGGGGTTCAAATCCCACAATTGACAAAAAAATTTGTTTAAAAAAAAAATCGCGCGCGCGGATGCCAGGTGTCGGCCCGAGAGAGTGCGGACCAAGCGCGCGCAGGTCGGGGGCGATGGTCGGCCCGTTGTGCATGCTCTTATAAGCGGATATGAAGTGAATGATAAATTAAAGTCCATTAAAAGAATTAGATGGTTGAGAAAAGTAAAAATGAACTTGCCCACTTCTTTTTCTAGACCCAGGGGGTGCAAATTTCAGGGTCTTATATATCAAAAATGCTTGAATGTTTACTTTGTAATTTCAGGATCTTATATATGATTCAATGTTTACTTTGCATTTTGCTCATCCACTTTGCTTAATTAGTTCTAATTTATTTGTTTGGGAAAACATACAAACGAAAATCTTTATCTTCCGATTAATGCTCTATTTCGAAGTTACTTCTTCGCTAATAAACATTCTTATACACGGCCAGCGTTCATTTTGTCTTTGTTGTATTATGATAGACATTTACTTAGACGAGATAATAAAGAATCTTAAAAAAAATATCTAAGTGTTGCCTTTCTCTCATGTTCTTCTCCCCTTTGTACACACCTTCTAGCGTAGCTCCTTTGTTGGTGGCTTTCGGAAGCCCTAGACCTCTCCTTCCCTTCTCCGGCTGCTTTGCCTCTGCGTGTCATTCTGCCGCTAGCCAGATCCGGTCCGTTCCACGTGCTCTATCGATGTTCCACTAATAAGGGTGGGGTGTCTCAAACCCTAGCCGACGTTCCTTCCGTCGGTCCCCGCTGTTAGCGTTGCTGGAAAGTGGAGGGGTGTCTCGAACCCCAGCGGCTCTGATCGTTGTTGGCCATCAACGCTCCTGTGTTTGTAATCGGGTCTGTGAGGTTTGGTCTTGTCCTAATTTTGTGCCAATTTTTTTTATCTTCCATACCTTTATGCGGGATTTTGACTTAGCCCTTCTGTTGGTGCTAGCGGGTTCGTTGGTTTAAGGTGTTGGCCTCTAGTGCCGCTCATTCCTGCAATGGTCGATGATAAACTTTGGTGTTGGACACTAATTATGTAAGATTTGACGTCTGTTTGGTGTTGGCCTCTAGTGCCGCTCATTCCTGCAATGGTCGATGATAAACTTTGGTGTTGGACACTAATTATGTAAGATTTGACGTCTGTTTGGTGTTGCCCATCGTCGAGTGGTTTAGTCCCTTTCTAAGACCGAGTCCTACGATTTTGGTAGTGTTGTCGATCTTTCTTCATTTCACTAATGTGGAGCTTGGATTCCTGGTGGGTGGTGGACGCTGACGATCTCGTGGAGCAACGGATCCCCGCTGGAAGGCCGGGTTTTGGGTCTACTGCATTCACTCAATTGGGGCGGATGTTGAGGTGATGTTGTCGGCATGCTATCCTTGTGATTCGGTGGCACAAAGCTTCTAAAAGGAGTAGGTAGTTGGGTCTCTAAGGACACTTTGTTAGGTCTGACCGGTAGGATTCGGGGTTGTTTCGACTTTTGTTCTTCTGTTTGTTTTGTTGTTGAAGACTTGTTTGATGATGGTTTGTGATTTCTATCTCGGGACTCATGCTATCTTTTATTTATGCATTTCGTTCTCTGATTAAATTAAACATGTTTCCACTTTGATTATGTACTCAAGGTTACATTTGATTATTTCAATTTTTAGGTTTTTATTCATTCTCATGTTTAATTGAGTCATGTCATATCTTTTTTTGAAACAGGTAATATGAGGAAGTGCATTACTGCCAATCAAAAATTATAAAATAGGGCCAAAAGTCCTGAGCTCTAGAATATTGTCAAAATCCCCCGTAGGTGACACAACTCTCTTAAACCCGTAGAACTAGTCTACTTTTTATCATAGACACAAACTGAGGACATCTTCTTACCACACTTTCAACTATACTAAGCCAAACAAATAAAAACACATATAATTCAAATCAATAGCTGACCCAAAACCTAAAAGAAGAAACCAGGAAAATAAAAAACACGAAATAAAAAAACCAATGCAACGTAACACCAACACTGGGGCTCCTTTGATGCCACTTCTGAACCTAGTATTGGCCATAGTGGGGAGTTCTTGCACCGTCGATCCGTATTGAGTAGCCGGGGTAACCTGACCCTGGGTGCCGTGGAGACAGACCCCATCCTATCGTCCCTCCTCCCGGATCCCAAGTTCACCGTCTTTATTTCTCCAAGACCTTCTCTAAACGGTTCGTGCAAGTGTTCGGTTGGTAAAATTGAACAAAAACCAACCTCGGTAAATAGAAACCATAAAACGTAGGGATCGATTTCGTATTAGCCCTAGAGGCTCTCTATAGTCTCTTAGACTCAGCGGAAAGTTATATTGGCTGTGCTCGGACGGAGAAAAAAGATCATTGTTAGAGTCGACTACCGCCACCCCCATCGAATGGTTGTCGCTGCCGCACCGCCAATCAGTTCTGGGGCTGAGGACATCATCCCCCGATATCGTTTTTGTTGTGAATGAAAGGAATAGATCCATGGCGTAAGCAATGGCAGAGATCATGACCTTGGCCATGACCAAAGTTTATCTTGTGCGACGTTGTTCTAGTTTTTTTTTGAATAACAAGAAATGTCTACATGAATCACTATAATTTTTGAGTCATGTCATATCTAGTATTTACTTAACTATATATTCGATAATTGTTTTAAAATATAAAATTATGATTAAATCTTTAATAATTAATTTAAGATTTAATAATTGGTTGTTTAATATGATATCAAAACTTAGTACTTCTTGAATACAATTCAAACCTTCAACTTGATAATTGAATTTATCCTATAACATATTAATATGACTGCCTAGAAAGATATAAGAAAAATCGGGTCAGCTTCTATAAGTATTTTTTGTATCACCAATTTTTGATTTTATAAACCAAGTCTTTTAAAAGTAAAGGATAAGGTTAAGACCTTCAAGTACCCGTACAACCAAGGGAGCATTTTTGGAGGAACCTTAACTACAATCATACCTAACAGTTAGGAGGAACATGTCTAATACCAAAATTTATCAATTATGAAGCAAACATAACAAGGATGAGTCTAACAATCCTATACCCAGATATACCAACCATGAAGTAAACTAAAAAACAGAGAAGTATAATAACCAAGATATAACAAACTTGAAGCTCCAACAAAAAATAAGGTCTGAGATACCCGGATTTGTCAAACTTGAAGCACAAAAAGAACATCCGGACAGTAAAATCCAGACCTAATTCGAACACGTAAAAAACAATCTATCTCATCGAGATCAATAACCCAATGGGTAATGTGGTGGCCGACACGCCAACAATCAACACTACTAAAATAACATAGATAAACTGGTACTTGTGTGCATTGGCGGATTCACGCGGGACCCAAAGAGCATGTGCCCCCTCAACTTTCTTAAAAACCATATGTATTACCTGTTTTAGTAGGAAATTTTAATTGTGCCCCCATTGTATTTTTGTTTCCTAATTACAAATAAGCCGGGTGAATTTTTGGGACTGCACAGTATAGGTTGTTTTTGTATTTTTTTAATTATATTTTCTAATTACAAAATAATCTAGGTGAATGTTCGGGGTCTTTTAGGATGGGACAATGTATTTTGTATTTGCACTTTTTTAGTTATATTTCTTATTTATATTTCTATTTTTTATTCTAATTATTTTATAAAACTTTATTATTATTTAATACATTGTTTAGAGTTAGAGATTACATCAATTTAATCTTCAAGTTTTTTTTGAAAGAGAGTTGTTGATGATATTATTTGAAGTGCCTCAAAATACATGAAAGTGCATCTAGTATTTGAAATCTAGATCACGCCAGAACAGACATAGAACGGGACACTCGTGGCAGCCCAGTTCGCAGTTCTAGAAATAAACTCGAGTTTAACATCCTCGAGTGACATAATAAGGGACCTACATTCTTCAACAATGCGGTCCACCGGTGAGACTAGAGGGATAGCCCCATGGACCATCCTTATTACAAATTGGATGTCGCTCTAGATAATAATTCTCGATCGCCCTGAATCTCGCACCCAGAGGAGCGCTTGGTATATAGCAATAGCTTCTTCCATTTCGGGTACTAGTGGTGCAGGCCCAATCCCGTTTCTACCTTCCACGACCATTGCCTTCTCTTCTCTACATATCATACCCCACCTCAGTTGGGAAGTGTCTGCAAAAACCGCCTCATCCATATTTAGGGACAACCAATGATTTGGGGGGGGGGGGGGGGGGGGGGGTGTCCATCCTCTCCCGGTTGAGTGAACTGGGGAAGTAACCTATGGGGTCAAACTCCTATGCGCCTCTTTCCAGCTATGAATATTACTTCTGACCGTAGCATCAACTGAACCCGCCGGTAGGTGCGTTTGCTCCCAAACCACACCATTTCCAACTTTCAAGAGCTCCCATAAGGTCAGAGCAATTTTGATCTTTATTGTCATTTCCGGTATAGCCACTATATCAGTCATCCATTGTAAGAAAGTAGTAACAGGGGAGACTGGTAGAGATACATGGGATCGCTGCCACACTTCTTGAGTAAATGGACATTGGATTAATAAGTGTAAGACTGTTTCATGATCAGTGGTACAAAAAGGGCACTCCTCCAAAATATGGACAAATTTTTTCCGAAGGTTCGCCGCTACCTGAAATTGCCCTCCATATGAACACTTTGATTCACGGTTGGATGTCCAAATCGAGCCAACAACCGATATCCTTCCTTACAACTATACCGCCCTCAGAGGTCTCTTGTCCAATACCACATGTCCTGTGTCGTATGATTCGGGACCGGGACTGTCAAAATTTATGAGACAAACTCCAGGGGTATGAGTGTACTGACTTTCGGAATGTCCAATTCTCCCTCTTGAGTAAGAAGCTCCGAGACCATCATGTGCCCATTTGTTAATGACCCCGCATGTATGGTAGTTGTATCCCCCATAAGCCATGGTACACCTTCAACTCTAGTAAATAACTCATTCTCGATGGTTTTACGGAGACCTTCCTAGAGCATATTCTGGGCAATGAGTAGTCCCGACCATAATTGACTCGGGTTTAATACTAGCCCAACAGTAAAAAAAATCACCATTTTGAAGTATCGGGCCTTAAAGAATCTTGCCACCAGACTGTTCGCATTTGAGAGGAATTTCCACCCCATTTTTGCTAAAAGTGCAACGTTCATATCGTACATATCCCAGAACCCCATTCCACCACCTCTTTCGGTTGACAGAGCTTCGCCCAATCCTTCCATATGATCGGACGTCCCGCTTTTGCAGTACCTGCCCACCAGTATCTAGCCAGAGCTATATTAATTTTTGCCACCAAAGATTTTGGGAGGAGAAAAATGCTCGTGGCATATATTGGCATCGACTGAACGACTGATTTGATCATTACTTCCTTTCCACCTGCAGAGATCATCTGAACATCCAAAAAATTAATCTTTGCCAATATACGGTCACATATGATTTGTAAGCTCTGACCTTTTTTTCGACCAAGCATGTTCGGGATGCCTAGGTATGTCGAGGCCTGGGAGATTTCATGTATACCCAATGTGGTAAAGTAGAGGACTCTGTTTACCGGGGTCGTATTTGTACTAAAAAAAGATCGATGATTTCTGCTTGTTGAGAACCTGACCCGATAACTGACCAAAAGTTTGTAATATCCCTTGTAGGTATTCAACTTCTTTTCTATTCACCATGCAGAAGATGTAGCAGTCGTCTGCGAAAAAGATGCGGGAGAGAATCAGGGCACCCCTGGCCACGGACACCCCATGGATCTTACCATCCCTTTCAGCCTGGCTTAGTCACCTGGATAATCCCTCAATGCAAAAGAGAAATAGGTACGGCGATAGCGGATCACCTTTCCTTATGCCTCGGCCTATTGTGAAATTCTTTGTCCTTCTCCCCCCCCCCCCCCCCCCCCCTCCCTGTTTGGACTATGTACTTAATGGAGCGCATGCAAGCCAATACTAAGGTTCTCTACTTTGGACCGAAACCAAAAGCTCCCATCATAGCCAGTAAGAAAGGTCATTCCACTCTATCATATGCCTTGCGTATGTCTAATTTTAGAGCCATAAACCCATTTGGTCCTTGGGCTCCATGTCGGAGGGAGTGAATAATCTCATATGACATAAACACATTATCTTGGATTGCCCTCCTTGGGACAAAAGCCCTTTGGTTCACTGATATAATAGGTGCAAGAAGCAACTTCAATCTATTAGAGGACCCGGAAGATCACATTACAAAGGGAGATGGGGCATAAATCCACTATCCTCTTCGGATACTTATTCTTTGGAACAAGAACCAACGTTGTATGGTTAACGTCCGGGTCTATAGTACCAGTTGCTACAGCCTGGGCGACGAAACTCACTACTTCCTTACTAATAATGGACCAATATTACTGATAGAACAATGGATTAAGACCGCCCGGTTCGGGGGATTTATTTGGACCCATCTGGAACACCGCTTTCTTAACCTCCTCAACCGAGACATCCACACCCAAGGTCATATTTTGTTCCTCCGTGACCATGTTCGGGATACTGATCGGTAGTGCTTCCACTCCCACAGGTCCAACAGTGAAGATGTTCTCAAAATACCGAGTCAATAATGATTGCATCATAGTATCCCACGTGACTGAAGTGCCATCCTCAATTTCTAACACTTTGATATCATTTCTCCTTTGATGCTTTCTGGTCATGGGCATAAAAAACTTCGTATTTCTATCCTTCTCCGCTAACCAATGTTTCTTGGCACGTTGCCTCCAGAAAGTATATTGCTTGGAGAGTGCCCGTTCATATTGTCTATGGATGGCCAATCATAGCTTGATTACTGGCCTATCTCTCATGTCATTCAAGTCCTACAATTTTTGCTAGCATCTGCGGATTGTGTTGACTGTATCTCTGTACATATTTTTTTCCCCAAGCATCTAGCGACTTACTCACTTCTTTTATACCTGTTTTGATATGTTGACCAGTTAGTTGTGCCCATTCTTGTTGTATTAGTCTACCACACTCTGGTTCTGCAATCCAGGCGTTCTCAAAGCAAAACTGCCTTTCCACCCGAACCCGTATCTCCTTTTTCAGATGGAGAGTCATCGACATATGGTTAGGTGTGGTATAGCCCATATTTTGCAGTCTGGTTTGGGGACATATGCTCCAAAGAGATGGAGACATGAGGGCCCTGTCCAACCGAACCTCCAACTTTGTAGCTGGGTCATGCCCTTTTGTCCACGTGAACTTGTAACCTCCATAGGGATGTCATAGACTCCAATGACATTCAAGGTATGTCGAAAACTCTGTAAAATGGAAATGAGATACGGTCACCCACCTCGCTTCTCACTCGGATGAAGAATGCCGTTAAAATCACCCATGAGTAGCCAATCCCTTATAGGATCGTTCCTTCCCAATTTGCGGAGTAGATTCCAGGTTCGATAATGATATTCCCTTGCCGGTTCCCCATAGATGCCAGTAAACCAGAACGGTTGATCCTGCTCAAAATAAACCTGCACATCAATGTGGGTTTGTGCCACCTTTACTACAATTACCCGACATTTGGCCGACCACAATAGCATTACCCTGCCCTTCCGATCTTCCATTGGTCGGCCCGTACCCCCATGAAAGCCAAGATTACACCATAACAACGCCAACCGAGAGCGTGATTTACTCGCCTCGAAATGATAGGTTTCAGATAGAAGCATAAGGTCCTTAACTTTCTTCACCAAATCACTTAGTTGTTGTCTATTACGATTCGATTCCAACCCCCGGTATTTCCATGCCATACATACAACCATCGTCACGTTCCCAACAATCACAATAATCCAAACCAGGCGAGGGCACATAAAATACAAAGTAGAAAACCAAAAGAAACGGATCGCAAGAAGAAGACTCACCGAGACGAATTGAGACAAACGAAGGGGTAGACATATGAGGATTGCAGGCGGTTAATCCCTTGTTGAATACCGGAAGTACTAACGGTTGGAGTCGAGCGATCACCAGAGCAAAAGTACGCCGTGCCCAAGCCCTAATCGGCTAATACTTTCTCAAACTAAAAAGTGACCTAATTTTCAAGTTTAGTTATCTACAAACTTATTATATGTATTTGAATTATTAATTTTATTTCTTAATCCTTTTATTTTATTTTATTTTAATTTCTTAATTTTAGTAAATCTATACAATTTATTATTATTTAAGTACTTATTTTTAGCATATTTAAGTCATTATTTAGGATATGAGATTTTCATTAATTTTAATTTTGAAGTGCACTTTAAAAAATTACAATAATCATAGAGGACATTTCAAAAGATAATATGATCGAATATCATCACGATTGAAGAGAGTATTTTTTGTTAAGAATATTATCAAGACTCGTTTGAAAAATTGAATAAGATATTAATGGATGAATGATAGCATGACTTGCATGCAACGAGAAAAATATTTTTTTTATCGTATTAATAATGAAATTGTTTAAAATATATAGTCATTTATTAATTTTATGCAATAATAATTTTAATTTTAATTATATGATTTTAACGTTATTTCTTATTATAAAAAATAATATTGGTGCCCCTCTCATTAAAAAAGCTGAATCCACACTCTCTCATTAGAAAAGCTAAATCCGTCATTGCTTGTGTGTCTTGTTCCGAGTCTCGTATCACCAAAATATAGGACCAAATACAACAATTTAGCATGCAAGTTTGAACTTTGGAGCGATTTTATGTCTTTACAATTAAATAAATGGATAATTCTGTTTTGGTATCTAAATTTTTCATATTTCATATAGAGTACCCCAAATTTTTTTGTGTCACTTCAATACCTAATTTTTTTATTAATTCATTTAGAGTACCTTAATTTTTTTTTATGTCACTTTACTACCTTAAATTTTTATTAATTCTATTTTAATACTTATTGGCATGAATCAGGAAATGAAAACTGAAAGAGCAAATGAGCCTGACAATTTTCACAGAACCTTGTATGATAGGGACAGAGATGACAATAGTAAACAAAGAAATATTCAAAAGCCCCAAATCTCAAAACATGATATGATATGAAGGAAACAGAACAAGGCTCGAACAAGGCCTGAAAGTCAACATGGGCAGCAGTTCCCTATTGGCTTCCACCATGGCGGCTGCTCTGGCCTTCCTCACCATCATCATAGTCGTCAGCGTCGCCTGCTACCTCTGCAACCGCGCGCTTCCCTTCCCGGCTCCACGCGCCACCCCCATCGGCGACCCTGACCGCCCTCCACAGCAGGCGGGCCTCGACAAGGCCGCTCTGCTGAGGTACCCAAAGCAGCTCTACTCGGAGGCCAAGAGGAAGGAGAGCGGGTCCTGCTGCTCCATATGCTTGGCGGATTACAAGGACACCGACACGGTTCGGTTGCTGGCCGATTGCGATCACATGTTCCACCAGCACTGCGTTGATCCCTGGTTGCTCCGCCACGCCTCTTGTCCCTTGTGCCGCAACAACCCCGCTCCTCCTAACCTCTCCACGGTGGTGCTCATCTAATCTAATAGCTACTCCATCATCTCTATTCTCAACCCCACAAACCATATTAGATTCATGTATTGTATATACTTTTTTGTGTGTGTAATGTATATATGCATATGATTTTGTCATTCAAAGATGGATTGATTTCTTCTTGTGTCAAAATGTGTGTTACCAACCTCACCAAAATAATGATTTTCAGGAGATACTTATATTCCAAAAATCGATTAAATGATAATTTTGTGAACACAAGTTCTATCTTCTATAACCACACAGTAGAACAACCAAGCATGTCAAAGCGAATCCAATGTTTTAATAATTTGCATAATTAGTTGCCTGTGTTATATAATATAATGAGTTATTATTTGACAAATGATATTCACTCTCATTGGACAACATTTATGAAAACAGTATCGGAGAAGTACAAATTGTTTTCCCAACATCAGGAGCCGGAAGGGAAGGACATAAAACAAACGTTCAGAATTCTCCAAGTTCGTTGACACAATTTTATCCGACCAAATCGGTTTTGGTATAGGTCACTCTTTCGCGGTATCATGTGTGTGTGCATTATTTTGTAGGGGTAAAACCAGGAACTAACTATCGTCGAGTTGTACCGCTCAAGAACTTGCTGCTGACTTATTAGTCGATCAAATCAGTACCCTTGACTTATGGTAATTCCACAAACTAACATTTTCCGTTAGAAATGACATAATACGCTAGGAAAAAATCCAAAAAGTAACAAGTCTACAGTTAGTTTTTGAGTTCAATAGTCATACGACAGTTAGTTCTTGGAGTTTTTTCTAACGTTTTCTGTCATTTCTAACGGAAAATGTTAGTTTGTGTAATTACCATAAGTCAAGGTAACTGATCTGATCGACTAATAAGTCAGTAGCAAATTCTTGAGATGTACAAGTCGGGGATAGTAAGTACTTGGAATTTTTCCTATTTTGTATGACATGATAGTTGAGAATAACTAACATGCATTGAAGATAATAAATAAGTTAAGGATGATAACTATTGTGCGTTAATAGATGTAAATCAAACACATGACATAAATTTAAATAACATTAATTACAGTAGATTGTTTACACCTGATGCACATCGAAAGGAAGAAGAAGATAGGGAGTAGTTAGAATTTATTAATCTAGTTGTAAGGGCATTTTGACATTTCTCAGATCAATTTAACGAAGATGTCAAATATAGTAGAATCTGGTAGGTTTTGAAAAAACTCGGATAATTATAGGTAGGAAGTGAAACCAAAGGTAAGTGACAAATATGATTTTATTTCGATGAGTAGTAAGGGACTAGAAACGATAATTATCCCTTTTCATTTATCCTAATTTTGTTAACTATAAGTATTTTTTAGAAAGCAATAGTTTAGCTTTGCGAGAGAACTCTTAACCCTAGCCGCGCCGCTGTCTCTAGCGACTTTTCTTCTTCTTCTTCTTCTTCTTCTTCTTCTTCTTCTTCTTCTTCTTCTGATCCTTTGGTTCCTCTGACTTTCTCTACTCGTTTCCTTTCAGCATACATGGTACATTCATCCCTTTTAGGGTCTCGATGGTGGTTCCCTTGATTTCGGGTCGACCTACTAATGTTTTTATCCCTCTTGGGGCTTCGGCGTTGGGTCCCCTGTTTCGGGTTGATCTACTTTTTTTATCCTTTATGCAGAGCTCAGAGTCGATGATAATATGGAGCTTTACTTCAGTGGGTTGTGGAGGTCATAGGTATGCTATTTTTTGGGAAGCAGCATCAACGAGATTGAGCATCTGTGCGATAGACATGGACTCTGATTATTGCAGGACGTAGATGAGGATCAATAGCCTGCTCTTTGATCCTACTCCTCCTTCTCGTAGAGACCTCCTCGGATACTTTTGGGTCGAGCCACGAGAAGTGCACGATGCGCGTATTTATACAGATAGGGTCAGATCCCCTAAGTTTACACCTAAGATAGTCATCATTTGTATGTTTTTCTTATGTGTTACACCGTGTCACCTCAAAGCTGTGATGCATAATAGCGTTATTTGTTTCAGGATTAGCGTTTCAGATCTCTCTATAATATTCGAGACTAAGCCTAGTCATTCTTTATGTTCCTTGTTTTTTTGAATAAAGATGAACCACCAATATGCTAAAAAAAGTAAAAACATGTAATCAAACCAACCCATAAAGAGATTGAGAATCTTATGTACACAACCAATCCCAAGGTTTCAAGTCAACTAATTCTAGTCTAAACAAATTAAGACTTATAGCACCTGAAATCGGTGGCTGATAGCCGGGGGAAAGTTGTTGGCTAAAAGAACAGAATCGGCGGCGAAAAGCTAGCGTAAATGCGCTGGCGGATAACGTTTCCGCTTACGTTACTGACAATACTATCACGCAGTGCATGTGACTGTTTCCAGTCAACAGTATGCGTTGACTGCCTCGGGAGCAACGCCAACCGTTGGCTGCTACTTCGGTGGCGCCATGTGGCAACGTTGACAACAACAAAACTTTTTTTCTATTTAAACAACAAACTCCTCTTCATTGTTCAAACACCTACAACAATTCTCCTATTCTACTACTCTCATCTATCTCAATCTTCATTTTTTCGTTCGGCCATGGATGGTTTCAATCCTTTCTTGAACAAAGTCCAAGATTACGTCCCGGAAAAACAAGAGTACTTCCCTCGGAACCAGTAGTCCATCCCAACAACTCAGGAAATTCCCCTCAGTGATGGCGTTGCATGGATGGTAAGTTCGTACGATTCAATATACGACAATAATAAGAGGAACATGAAGTACTAGGATGACATCGGGAGTGAAGTCGATGCCTTGCGGGGACCAAATAATCTGTTGCGGTCCGGTAATAATTGCAAGGAACACTGGAATAACGTCAACCCGCGAGTGATGAAGTTCCAACGGAACTATGAACGAACCGTCAAAGATCACCGAAGCGGCCGATCCGATGACCAAATTATGCAGTTGGTCGATGAATTATACCAGACTAAAAAAGGCCACGACTTCGTTTGGAAGCATTGGTGGAAACTTATCCGAAATGAAAACAAATGGACGACTCGACACTTTGGAGTCCCTGAATCATCGGACAATAAAGAACCTTTTAAACCAACGTCACCTTTACATCCTTCAAGTGAATCAAGCAAGTGAAGTCGGGAAGACACACCCGGGGACGGTAGTGAGCGCACCACGGGGATGAGCTTTGCTTCGGATAGTCGGCCTATTGGTCAAAAGGCTATTAAAACTACATGGCTCAAAGGTAAAGGTAAAGTGTCGGTGTCCTTAGAGGCAAAACAGCTTGCAGCAATTCATAAGGAGGCGCAATAAGCAGTCTGCAATTTGCTCGAATTAAAGCACATACACATCGCCGACCTCTAGCCATACTTTGAGATGTTCAAGGAGGAGAGGGCCAAGGACACTTAGACTATGACTCCTCAGGGGCTTGCGATACACTATGATGTCCTTGCGATGTTGTCGCATACGTTTGGAATGTGACTTTCAATGTCTCTCCCGATAGTTCTTTCGCTATTTTTCAATTCCGTATTTTATCTCATTGTTTTCATTTCCTAGTTTAAATTTTTGTTGTTTATTTCCCGCAAAGTAATGAAGTTTTATCTTTCAAATTATTATTTCCCGTTACATTTTCTCGTTGTATTTTTCGTTGTATTTTCGTTCAATTTCCATTGAACTACACCATAATTTGAATGACATTTCAGAAACATTTCACATGCATTTACCTTCATTTAACTCTCTTTTGTTTGCGTGAAATAATTACCCAACACATGAAGAGAAAAAAATTACCCGTGGTAGGCCCCACTTCCCCACCTATTAATTCATCCTCTTTCCATCACTACTTTCGCCACCGGATCCCCTCTCCCCATATTCCTCCATCAATTTGCGATCAAAGTTTCAATCGAACCGCCAATGGATCCCGAGCATCGAAACTCACAATGGTCCCCCGCAGAAGAAACGATGTTGTGTCTTGTGTGGCTTGAACATGCACACTCGGGGCCAAACATTCGTTACTGGTCGGATGTTAACAACTACTTCGTTGCCGAGAGACCTAGTATCGGGCCACTACGAACTGAAATGCAGTTGAAGGACCACTGGTAAAGGACGTCTATAAAGGTAAAGTGTTTCAGTTTAATCTACCATGAAAAACTTCATGCTCAACAGTCAGGTCAAACCGAGACCCAACTCAGAGCGTTGGATGTGGCGACTTACCAGGAGCGACATCGTCAAGTATTCATCAAGTTTGATTGGTGGAATCTCGTCAAAGACCATCCTAGGTGGATACAATATTGCAATAAACTCCCTTTGTAAGAACGATCCCTCGGAAGTTGCTGATCTATGTTTAGTTTCCGCTTCGGTTATAATCAATCGTGTAATGTAGCTTTTGTTTTTATTATAAAAATGTGATATTTTTTTATGTTTATTAGTATTTTATTCTATCAGTCTACCTTGTCAGTCAGCAACAAAAACATAGACTACAAATAATTTTTTTTCAATCTAACTATAAAAAAAGAAAAAAGAAGATTTATTAATTTTTATATTCTATCTGCCTCCTCCTACCAAAGCTCAATGTGTTTGGTGTATTCTCCCTCTCTCTAATTTTTTCTCTCTACCCTCTCTCTAAAACTCAACCGCCGTGCACAGCGGTGGCCTCCTGGCTTCGGCCACTGAGGTCACCGCCGAAACCCCCCTTCTTCTTCATCGTTTCTCCCTACTTCCTTCTCCTCCCTTTTCAACCTCTTTCGGGTTCGTTTTTCTCCTTCTTCTCCCGACATCTACCTTTGGTTCGTCGCTTCTCAGCCTCATTTCTTCAGATCTGGGCCTTTGGCCGACAGATCTACCCCACTTGGATATGACGTTTTCTTGTCTCTCGTGGTCGTTGGGGGTTGGAGTGTCACGCCCCGAATTCGGTAGGACCGAACCCGGAACGCGACGGTGAAACAATAAAACAATTTTCAAACATTTTAATAAACCTCTTTAAATCAACACTTAAGTTAAACAAAAACGATAATTTTACAGCAGAAAAATAAGTTCAAAATGATGTACAAACGAGCTACAAGGTACGTCACTAACTGCCCAGAGACCCGGACTTCCGCTCCCAGCTCTTCAATCTTCGAGGGCTCTCCTAGTCCGTCTCACGACCAGTACCTGCAGGAAAAGTAGCAGGGGGTGAGCATTTCGCTCACCGCCACGGATACCGGGTTGACCACG
Organism: Erodium maritimum; assembly: GCA_963921825.1. Lineage (NCBI taxonomy): Eukaryota > Viridiplantae > Streptophyta > Magnoliopsida > Geraniales > Geraniaceae > Erodium > Erodium maritimum. Next base: position 118,405,925 of record OY997588.1, read on the forward strand.
TCATACCAGTAGAAATGCCGGGAACCCGACAACAACAATAACCCCGGGGACTACCACCCCAAAAACACAATTTGGACTGACGGTCACGCAATACAACAGTTAAAATACCCAACCAACTCAAACCTGGACACGTGATGTAGACTCGACCCAACAATTACGACCTCAATAAAATACGCAATAATAACCACGCAACACCCAAGATCACAAAGGATCGCACACCAGCTGCTCAGTTTCCGGTAGCTAACCGGCTGGGCTTGAGCCTGCCCCACGCAACTTTCCCCGACACGCAATCGGGCCAGGCAGTCGACTTGTTCGCGACATATACAACAATACTTTTCCGATAGCTAGTCGGAAGGGGAGCCGCCCTTCATCGCAGAATAATGCACACTTTACCGATGGTTAGCCGGAAGGCTTGCCAACCCTTACGCGCGCGACCCCGTGGCACCCCTTTGTTGTCAAGCGGGCCCAACCTCCATGCAATCACAGTCATCACACAAGGTTCAACAAATAGCGAGAATAATATAACGACTAACTACCCCTCAGCAAGTCAGTCAACAGCCATACATGTTTAACACCCCACAGGCACACATGGCCACCCACGAAACACAACCAGTAACATACGGGTTCAACACCCCAAAGGCACACATGGACACCCACGAAACACCACCAATAACATACGGGTTCAACACCCCAAAGGCACACATAGCGAAAATCATAAACACAACAAGTTACTTAACCTACGGGCACAACTAAGTGCCCACATGCATTTCTACTGTTCGACAGGTTTACTTATCCTACGACACCAACAGTGTCACATGCATTTCTACTTATAACTTTCCCTAGTCAAGGCCGATATCCGGCTACTTTCCCTACCTCGTAACGCTTTCCAAATATCCACGCTCAAGCTCCGGCGTGCTCGCAGTCACCCGCTTAGCCTCCTCTTTCCGCGGTCGGCGACACGATATAACAACATCACAAATTAAAACACTTTTTAAGTTCGCAGGCAAAGCTGAATTTTAATGAATTTGACACCCAAACGCGACCCCGACAATGCCGATCACTCCCAAACTTCCCAATTACTCGACATTGTTTACAAAGGGCCCGGAATAGCCCGATTCGTCCGGCTCGGCGAATCTGCCCGGGATCAGAAAACGCCCTTCCGGGGCTCCGAAAATTCCCGTTTTCGTTTCTACGATCCTAAAATAATTCAAGTGTTCCAACGCAATCGACGGAATCAATTTCCGACTTCCGAGCGATTTAATTCGCATTTAAAGTTTCTAAACCCGAAATTTCCAATTTCCACAATTTAATTCCATAATTCGTTCCAGGTGTGAATTATCGATTCGTGGATCGTCCAAAACAACACGAACATGAAAAACCCGAGGCCCGGACAAGTGGGCCCCACACGGCCACAACGGAAAATTTTCCTTTTCGCCCCAAAACGTTCCTAACGAACCCCAAACCTCAACCATTCATCTTTAAACCAATTCTAACCAAAACCCAACCATATTTGACTCGTTTAAACTCAAACCCTAATTTTCAAACGTACCAAAACGAGAAAAGAATGGGTTCTCACCGTAGGGAATGACGAGGGGAGTTCGAATCCCTAGTCGTTAAGTCGATCGGTCGGTCGGATCGTCGGGAAATCACCAAAAACCCACCCTTTCCTTTTCCTTTTTCCTTTCCTCCTTCTATCTTCTTTTCTCTTTTCTTTTCTCTCTCCTTCTCTCCTTTTTATCTATTTGGCCGACACTCTCCTCTCCTTTTTCCTTTTATTTTGTTCAAAAAACACCCCACCTCTTATTTACAAAACTACCACTCTCATTTCTTTTTCTTTATTTTAAAAACCAACCACCACCAGTTGGGTGACAAGTGTCTTGTGGGTCCCACCTTTTTGAACAATATCTTTGTAGATATTTTTCAATCAGATTCGCGAAATTAGGCCGTCTCGGACCCTATGCGGGCCCATTTTTCAAGAAATTACGAAATTTCACATGCTACAACGAAACGGCCCAACTAAGACCGATGTAACGACGACTAAGCTTTTTGGATCCAAATCAGGCCTCGAACGGACCAAAACGTCACTTGGTTGACTTTTTCCGGCAAAAAGTCAACTTTTCCCGAATTGGTCAAAATTTGCCTTGAGTCACCCAGAACTCACTTTGGTCGATATCGGGGTCAACTTAAGTCCGATATGACCCTCGGGGTCAATTTTAGGTTCATTTAGGTGTCTGCCCCAAAAATTTAAATTTTTCTGTTTTTCCGCCGATTTGACCGACGTTGACCGGGAGCGATTCTTACATGAAGTGTGGTGGTGGTAGAGCTCTCACAGATCTCCTGTTAGTGACGCGTTCGTGGGTTGCTGTTTCCTTCCCCTCTCTGGCAGGCGTGGTTCTTGTTGTCATGGTGTGGGAGATTTTTCTCCACCGAGTCTGGTGGAGATGGTCGGGGCTCGAGTCTCGTTTCTGTTCATACGCCTCTGGTGTCGTGCAAGCTTCCTTTTGTACTTCAGAAGGGTTCGATTCGCTGTTGACGCCGCCTCGGCTTCGCCATCGTGGGAAGGGTTTCCTGACTGGGATTCCCTGTGGCTGGATCTTCGTGGTGACTTTGGTGATGGATAAGCCCTGTTCCCCCTTCTCTCTCCTATTTTTACTGGGATAGGATTGGTCAGATCTATGATCTGACTGTTCTCCTACTTCTCTTCCTCTTTTCTATCTTTTTAGTCTCTGCCTCTCCTTGCCCACTAGCCTTCGTTCTCCGCTTCCTTTGGGCGGGGCCTCACGGTTGGGGTTGCCTGCCGTGGGTGGTTTAAGCTACATGCTTGTGTCGAGGAATTTCTGGGTTGGGGGGTGCGGGGATTAAAGAATAGTTCTGCAGGTTGGGATGTTTTCGTCCTGCCCCTCCCTTTGTGTTGCAATCGGTGTTGGCCGGTTGGAAGGTTCCGTTTTGATACCTTTGGGTGGTAATTGTCGGTTGAGGTTGGGGGTAACACTTGTCGCGTTCTTGAGGTGTGCTTGGGACTGGTTTGGTGTTTTGATTGTGCTAGGGTTGGGGTCTGTTGTTTTTTTCCTGCAAAGCTCTTCATGTTTGTTATAGCTGAGTTATCAGACTCTGTTTTTAGTCCCTTGTTGGACTTGGTTTTGTTGTCCCTTGTTGGACTTAGGTCTGTTTCGACTAGGTTCTGGTTTTGGGGTGTTTAGTTTGTACTTGTTCTGGTTCGTCCCACTGTGTGGGTTTGTTGCCTTGGGTTAGCCTTGTTGGATGTGTGTTTACTGTTAACGGTTAGCCCTTGGTAATTGTGTAGTTGTTATTTGTCACGCCCCAATTTTAGTAAACCGAACTCGGGACGCGAACGTTTAGAATAAGAAAACACTTTGAAAACATTTCCATTAAAACAATTTACAATTCCAGTTTAGTTCAACAAAAGGATAATTACAATTCAAATAAAACGTCCCACAAGCGGACAAAAAAGGCGAGGTATCCGTCGCTAGACCAAAGTAAAAACCCGGACTCCGCTCCTAGCTCCACAAGCTTCAAGAGCTCACCTAGTCCGTCCCACGAACAGTACCTGTAGGAAAAGCAGCTAGGGGTGAGCGTTCGCTCACCACCACGGATAACAGACTGACTACGGCATAATTAGCAGACAATGCCGGTAACACCAACAACGAACTTAACCCCGGGGATCACTGTCCCCAACCCTAGTACTATGACTGACAAACACCCACGGTGACCTTCCTCGAACGACTCAACACTCAAACACGTAAGTAGACACGACACAACGATCACGACCTCTTCCAAGGACTCAAAGGAACTACGCAACCCCAAACAAGATCACAAAGGATCGCACACCAAACAAGATCACAAAGGATCGCAAACCAGCTGCTCAGTAACCTCCCTCACTCATGCACTTTGCCGAACCACTCAGGTCAGGCGATCGACCTGTCTCAGTAACCTCGCTCACTCATGCGCTTTGCCGAACCACTCAGGCCAGGCGGTCGACCGGTCTCACTCACCTCTCTCACTCATGCGCTTTACCGAACCACTCAGGCCAGGCGGTCGACCTGTCTCACTCACGCACTTTGCCGAACCACTCAAGCCAGGCGCTCGACCTGTCTCACTCACGCACTTTGCCGAACCACTCAGGCCAGGCGGTCGACCTGTCTCACTCACGCACTTCGCCGAACCACTCAGGCCAGGCGGTCGACCTGTCTCACTCACCTCTCTTACTCACGCACTTACAATCACAGTCACCACCACAAACACAAACACAAGCAAGTTCGACAACACAGGCACTCAAGGCCACTCAAGACACCTCAACAATCAAGACTCGGGTTCAACAACCCCACGGGCACTCACTGCCACTCAAGACACACCAACGATCAAGACTCGGGTTCAACGACCCTACGGCACTCATGGCCACCCAAGACTCCAACAGTAAAACACGGGCTCTCAAGGCCACCCAGACTCCACAATAAATAACATGGGCTCTCAAGGCCACCCAAGACTCATTAGTAAATAATACGGGCTCTCAAGGCCACCCAAGACTCAGCAATAAATAATACGCACAACAACCTCCGGCATACTCGATGCCTCCAACAGTCCTAAGATCACTAGTTTCACAAACAACCTCCGGGCATGGTCATATGCCTCCAATACTCCTAATATCGATAAGTTCGCAAACAACCTCCGGGCATGGTCACATGCCTCCAGTAAAACAATTACCGCTAAGTTCTCTGCTCCTACGACACTACTAAGTGTCACATGCATTTCCAATAATCACTACGTTCTCGTATCATGCATTTCTAATATTCGATAACCTAAATAACCCACGACACCCCGGTGTCACATGCAATTCTACAGTTAACTTTCCCTAGTCAGGGCCGAGATCCGGCTACTTTTCCCTACCTCAACTGAAGAGCAACCGTTACGCTTCCTAGCTGTTGACGTTCTGGCTCGCTACCTCCGAGCTTCACTTCGATCGAAGCCGGACTCTAAAGATAACACGAAAGCCATAATTAGAGGCGGTTCCCAGGTTAATTTAAAGGCCACGATTTATCCAGTTTAAATTCAACAGTTGTCCCTTAAACTCGAGCGGGATAAAAGCGGGTTCACGGCGAATCGGGTTTGAGTACCCGAGCACCGAAACCGGTGCATGCGAGGCACGGTCCCAACGCACGAATCCCGAGGTCCGATTCAGCGGTCCGCTTTTGTTCCTTTTTAAACTCGAAAAGCAGTCCATTTTACCCAGAAATCCCGATTCGTTCAACTGCTCGAAATCCGTTTTAAATCCGCTGATTTTACTTCCCTTTTATTTCCAAATCTGGTTTTATTTTAAACAAGACATTTTAAAACCCTTTTTCCATTATTTTCTGTCTCAACTCGCCCAGATCGTTCCAGATTCAACAATAAACCGATCTTAGTTAAAACTGATTTTTTTGTTCTAAAACGAATTATTTTCTTCATTCAATTAGATCTGATTTGTTTTTAAACCAAAAACCCTTTTTAACAGATCAATTTCTTTGGTTTCAGTTTGATTTTGTTTCGATTCAACCCACCCAAAACAGCAATAATCATAAGTAATTAACATTAGTATTATTAATGTAATTTCCGAACAAGATAACCCGAGCCACAAAAATGCTCGGGAAGGAAACAACAATAACAGGGGGAAAAGAGACGGAAACGGGAAACAATAAGCCGACCGTCGGTGAAGACGTCGCCGGCGACTATACCTCACGGTTTCGAATCTCACCGTGGAGGAAAAAGGGGCGGCGGTGGAGTTGGCGGTGGGAGCGGTGGTTTCGGACGAAACCGGCGAGGTAGGTCAGGTCGGGGAGGGCGGCCGAGAAGAGGGAGGGCTCGGTGGCGGCGGCGGTGCGTCTGAACGGAGAAGAAGGACGGAGAGAGGCACGGGCTCGGTGGTGGCTGTCGGGCTGGACGGAGAGGGAAAGGGTGGTCGGAGTGACGCCGGCGACGGCGTGAGGAAGGAGAAGGAGCTCGGGGTCAAAAACGAAGGAGGAGAGGAGGTGGGATGCCGTGTGTGACCGAGGAAGGAGGGAGAGACGAAGATGGAGGTCGGGAGTGGTCTGGATGGCACGGAGGAGGGGAGGTCCGGGAAAGGGCGGCGATGATCGGCGTGGCTGGAAAAGAGAGAAGGGAGAGAAACAGGAGAGGGAGGCGCTGTGTAGAGAGGGGAAGTGAAGGGTCAGAACCCTAAATCAGGGTTAAATACCCCGGGCCTGGTAGTGGGCCTCGAGTGCAGATGGGCCGCACGGCCCAAATGGAAGAAGAGCCAGGCCGCTGGCTTGGCCGGGCTTGGGTTGCTGATCGGGTCTGACCCGACCCGGTCCGACCCTTTGACCTTTTTTTTTTGTTTTTTGGACTTTTCGAACCGCTTCCCAAACCCGTCAATTAAAAACCGTAAAAAGACAATTAAATTTTCAGGATTTTACATTATTTCTTGTATATCTGGGGATTGTGCCCTGTGTTGGTACCCAGGTTATTGGGTCTCTTCTAGTTTGAGGTGGCATTTTTGGCATACTCTGCGTTGTATTTGAGGGTTTACCCTTAGACATGTTTTCAAAAAAACTTGCTGATCAAAAAAAAAATCTGCCTCCTCCTTTCAACTAATAAAACTATTAATGACTGAGATACTCTTATTCCAATAGAGTAGGGTGGAGTTGTTATTTGTACCACAAGCAAACTAAACCAATTGATTTAGGTGGAATTACTCATTCCAAATATGTTCAAAGTCAACAACTATAATGTTGAAAAATAATAAATTTTCATATGAACAAACAACATAACCCAAGAATACATATCATTAGAGTCCATTCAAAGCCCAAGGAGGACACGGAGCTAGGTTGAGCGCTTGTGGGAGCCTCCGAAGAAGTGTCAATTCCAGCTGGTTCTACTGCCGGACTTACATGCTCTGTTATTGGAGATTGAGAACAATTAGTGCCCCCTGAAGACGACGGTGGCAGCATTTCTGGAGGCGGCGTTAGAGGTAGAGATTGGGGCGGAGGAGGGGGGAACGAGCGAAACCGACTCTTGTGGACGATGATAGAGATTTTCTGGCCGAGATGACAGTAATCCGAGATATTGCAGATGTAATAGAACACACCCACTTGGCTCAACAGCACAGTGGCAGGACCGTAACTAAAGATTTTCAACGGATTGTCAGATGTGCACCGACCGTACTCTTCCCCGGAAACTTGTACCACGTTGTAAAACCCAGTATCGAAGTCAAACACTGGACCAACACAAACAAAACGTTAATTGAAACAATCGACCATACCAACACATGCTTATGTAGTTAAAGATTCGTTTTTTACCGATAGAGTCGCCGGTTTGGAAGAAATGGAGCGAGGACCAGATGCGGTAGAAGATAGGGAAGGGAGGGATGGACCAGCGGGAGTCTCCAACCGTGCGTGGCAAGCCAGCTGAGGCTTGGCCAATAGAGGCCACCATAACTACCACCACTGTTACAGCCAAACAAGCTCTCTGTTCGGCCATTGATGAAGGAGTGATATGTGCTTGTTGTGATCAAGGAGACGATACAATTGGGATGTGAAAGGTCCAGATTCATATGGTTATTTTGTAATTATGATTGTGCAACTCTTCAGTCCATAATCAGAAATGAAAGATTTTTTGCGCTAAATAAATACATGGACTCCGAAGGAACTCCAATAATTGTTCTTTACTACACAATTTCCATGTCTATAGACTATAACATATATAAAGTTTTAAATGGAAATCAGAAAGAAAAAAAAGAGAGGAAGCTTTGAATATCTCCGATAACATTAAGCTATCTAGTAATTAGAGATTAGCGGTATAAATAAGCCTTTACTTACACAATGATTGATGAAAATTACTCTGTCACTGTTTCTGGTGCATCTGGTGAACATTAAGGCAGTGGCTACAAGAAGTCGGTGTAGTGGAACTCAATCTGCAGGCGGTGATGGAGAGGTGTGGAACTTCCCAAACCCTTCTTCATGTCGGCTTGCAGTTGGCCTATGGGGACTGCAGCTAGGAAGCTTTTGATGTACTCCTTGCAAGACTCTTTCCCTCTGCAAGTGTCATCTTGTTTGTCATTGCCTTCTTCTTCGCCTTGCTTCTCTTTGGGCGCTTTTCTCTCTTCCTTGACAGATTTGGGTGCTTTTAACCGATGGATCCTCGTGTCTTTATCGAATTTGAGGACATAGGCCTGGTTGCATCCTTCAAATAGCCTCTCTCCCAAAGTGTCAATGATGTAGTAAGCATCTTTGTCAACTCTTAGGACAAAGAAGTGGTCATTCCAGCTTATGATGTACACAGCAGGAGCACCATTACTGCTGATCTCATCCCAGATGCTGTCAAACGACATGGCGCCTCGAAGGAAATCGAAACCGGCCTCACCTTGGGGGTGGAAGAAGCCTACAAAGGACTTGTCTGGGATGACAGATAGAGGGCGGATCTTTGCCTGGAGGATTGTCTCTAGATCAAAGTGTTTGTCAGGGAACCGCTCCTTGTAGGCTTCATTTTCACATAGGTTCCTCCACTCTAATGATCCGTATCTTATCAGGCTATCGAATTCAGACTTGATGGGCATATCATCTTTGTTGCACAGTAGCCAATCAGCAATGACCGCAACCAGGGCTGTGCAGGCGCTCTCTCCAGCAGCTCGCTCGCTCCTCTGATCAATCGAAGCGTGGAAGACTTGTGTCTCAAGCTTCATGTGTCCATCGCGGCTGATCACTTCCTTCTGCTCCCAACTTCCTACAGCAAAACTGTCATCCCCAAACTCAGAGACCGAAGATCTACTGGTAGTTGAACCCTCATCTGATTTTTGCCTCTGCAATAATTATCGGTTTCAATTCAGTATTCTTTTCATTAAATATATAAGGAAAAGAAAAGGTTGAATATGCAGATTACCCCGTGACCGGATTCATCAGATGAGCTAATCTGTCTGCGATAGAAATCAATGTCATCTCCATGTTCCTTCCTGAGAAGTGGCTCACCTTTTGCTTTTGGAGATCTAAAGCCAAGTTTCCTCTTCCTCCAAGATAAGATTTTGTGTTTTGAACTCTGTTGCACTGAATCCTCGGGATATGAGCTCCCAACATCCAATTTACAGTTGCTATAATGAACCAAGGCTTCATCTTCATTATCGACTGCTTTATTCAAGTAAACTAATTCTCCCTTACATTTTGCATTGGATAATGTTTCATAACTGAAGGGTTGTTGAATGGTCGATGCCTCCTCTAATTCTCCTTCAGCATTATTAGGTGAAACTGTGCAAGTGCACTCAGCGTCCATGCTTCTGGTTGAGGACTTCTCTTGGTCATTGCACGCCTTATTGGCTTTTCGAGCTGACACGTAATCTCTGAAAATCTTCACTTTCCTCAGTCCTGCTTGAAGGGCAGAAGGCTCATTCTTCTTTACTGAGCCTGCATAACAAGGTGAGAGTGGGAAAAGCATCACTGTTCTCTGTACAGTCTCTCTGGGTTCGTGGGCACTTCTTAATTCTGATATACTGAGAGATAACTACATCAAAGATCAAGTTGTGATCAGCGGAAGATATTTGATTCATTGCACCAAACACAAAGAAGAAGGGAGGGTGGATGATTATATGAAAAACATACAACCATGTGAAACTAAAGCATATCAGAAGACACTCACGCAAAGTAAAGGTCTACATTCAATAGACCCAGAAGGGATCACAAAAGGAATGCTTATTTCAAGCCTTTCTTCTTCAGCCGCATGAGCAAAATAGGCAATGTTCAATGATGCAGATCCAATTAAAACAACCTTGCTGCTTGGCCTTTGGTTCAAGCCCTAATTCACGAGCAGCGAGCAAATTTTCGAATGATTGATAAACACAGACATCATTAAAGAAGCTTACAAGATAATCAAGGCAGAAAAGTACAATAGGCTATATCATAATGCTAAAAACATTCCACAGCAAAGAACAAACTTGTAGCATCCATCTCATGGTAGTAAGAACACAAAAATGTGGTTTAGATTCATCAATCATTGAGCAGATACACCCACAACAAAATATTGCTAAAACTATAATAGATAGAGATAATTGTTTGGACATAGTAAAGCTTCATGACGTGAATCGGTGTTGATACGAAAAGGTTTTATGAAATTGCTAGCCTATCATCTCATGTATTGACCAAATACAAAAGGAGTACTACAAGTATAAATCCATAATATCTCCAAAGTTTCAGCAATAAGGACATGGAATTGGTAGCAATCAAGGAAATACAATGAAACTGAAAAGCATAGTCCTTTTAAGCCTCAAATCAAACAAAGTGCAGATAACTTTAAACACAAGCTTTCAAGTTTAAAATCAACAAGAAAATCAACACCATCATAAAACACAAACAAAGAATAAAAGGTACACATCAATCTAATCTTCCTATAAATTAAAATAAATAAATAAAAGTCAAATAGAGCACCAAAACATTGTCAGAATTAAATTATTTTCCTCTGATGATCCATATTGATGTAATTAAGATGTCTGGAGAAATAAATGAAGAGATGATGATGATGATCGTCCTAATAAAGCACTCACATTGAACACTGAAACAAAGGTTCCTTGTTGCCCAAAAAGTTGCAGAGAGTGGTGAATTTCTAGAGAGCCATAACAATCACATCCTTTGTGAAATTCTTCTTCGCGGATCGTCTGAGCCCTTTGAGGGTTCCACTTTAGCTCAACTGCCAGCCCAATCTCACCCGCAGATTCCCCTGAATCTCTCACAACCAATCCTTGGACCTTGCGGACCACAATTTTCTTTTCCACCTCACCACCATTGTCGCTCCAAACTCAAATATCCAAATTCCAGGATTGGGCATTGACCCACCATATTTAGATTAAATTTCGAGGATTTTTAGGAGATGAGTATCAGATAATTAGCAAGCAAATTAAAACGGCATTATTCTAATTATGGATTGAAGATCAAGGCTTGTTGGAGAAAGGAGGTTGTGAATATTTAGTAAGTAGATTGTGCCGTTTATGATCTCAGTGATGGGTATATGCGATACTGTTGATCTCTATTTCATTTTCATTAAGAGAGAGGCTGATGTTGAGGCTGAGGCTGAGGCCGACACTAGCACTGTCATGTCCACCTAAGAAAAACGTCTATATTTCCATGTACGAAGGAACTGTCAATACCTTTTCTTCTCTTTTGCATCATTGTCCTTGCATTTCTTTCTTTTTTCTACTTCCACCCTGCCTATGTCATCGTCGTCTTCCTTTTCTTTTTCAAAGGATAAAAAATATTTTGGGAAATTTTCAATATAATACCCTATCAAACATTTATTTGCAAGATAATACATTGGTATAATTATTTTGTAATATGATATATTGTCGAACATTTATTTGCAAGATAATACTTTGGTATAAGTTTTTTACAATATAATACCATACCAAACATTTAACCACAGTTTGGTACCTAACTGTTAACTTTTTATTATTTTTCCATCTAAAGAATATAAAAAGTCCAAAATACCCTTCACCATAAAATGTCAAAATTGTCCTTCATTCATCCTCACATTTTCAGTCTTTTATATATTTGACTTTTATGGTAGATTAATCTCCAAAGACTCTAGTCGTCTGACTAGAGCCTAACAACTTTTAGAACCTTGATATCAGGTCAAAAGACAAATCAATATACTTTTGTTACTTAAGATAATTTCCATATTGACAATACATATAAATATCAACCATTTGTGAAATCTCACTTCTGGTTAGTTCAATGATCATATTTTTTTTTTTTGAGGAAAGTATATTTCATTACTCAGAATCAGAAGCCAGTAACCCCGGAATAGGATCTGGAAAATGATTCAAATTCAGTACAAAATGAACCCAATTGAAAGCATTACGAGCCAATTCATGTGCTACTCTATTGGCTACTCTACGAACATGGTTAACTTTCACACCTGGTAACTGCGTTAAAGTAGCCTTGCAATCATCAATTATCCCTCCCAAAGGAGAAAGCAGACGAGATGAACTATTAATAGCAAGGACTACTCCAATACAGTCAGTCTCCACTGTACCTGCTAACCAATCATTATTTCTCACCCACAGCAAGGCCTCCTTAACTGCACAAGCCTCCAAGATCTCGGGGTCAGTGATGTGAGGGATTACGAGACATCGTACTCCCACCACCATACCCTGACTATCCCTGCAGATAAAACCGCCTGCGCCCCCCTGCCCGGCTACCACTGCTCCATCTGAATTCACCTTCACAGCGCCAGCCACCGGTTTGCTCCATTTAACAGGCCCAACCGGTTGCACAACTCCAGAAGGGTACTGGTGTGTCTGAGCTGCTTTCCACTCTGTCTGTAGTTTGATCGTTGGCCTGTATATAGCCTCAGCCGGAGTGGCTTTATCGTTCCATACTCGGTTGTTCCGAGCCTTCCACAGCTCCCAGCAAACAACTCCAATCAGCTCTGCATCCTCTCGAGTATAGTTTGCCCAATTATGAGCTAACCACGCTCGAATCGATTCAGTTGGGCTCAAAGACATATTCGGAATCCTGCTCCACACATCACAAGCAACTGGACACGTTATTAGGACATGGGTATCAGTCTCCTCTTCACCACAGACATCACAAAACCCTGAGACATCCACCCTCTTGGATCTGAGACAGATACCTGTTGGTAATATCCCAGAAGCTCCCCTCCATAGCATATGTGCGACCTTTGGGGGGATCTTTAAAGACCAAAGTGTCCTCCAAAACTCGTCCCTGCTATTCGGCCCCCATCTACCTACATTTGCCTGGATCTCCCTGTAAACCATCTTCACTGAATAGTCTCCATCTCTAGTACCTTTCCAGTACCAAGAGTCAGAATCACAATCAAAACTGAGCGGGACTCTGAGGATTGCCTCTGCATCTCTCTCTGAAAAAACCCGCTGAACAAACTCCACATTCCATTCTCGTCTACCTGGCCATAAAAGTTCAATGATCATATTTATTATATGTATTATACATATTATAACTTAATAAATATGGTTATTTTCATCTCACTACCTAACTATGCGGGTTTTTTCATCTCACTATCCTAACTATTTTTTTGTGGCACCTCAATACTCTAGAATGCATTTTTTTCACTTTCATATCTGCCGTCAATTTGTCATCCATTTTTGGATGAAAACACTCACAAAGTCAATAATACTCCTCACTAACAATCAAATTTTCAAAAGCATGTCATTGGTTTTCAAAATTTCTTTAAAAAATCAATTTTTAATGTCACAAAAATGCATTCTAGGGTAGTGAGGTGCCACAAAAATAGTTAGGGTATGAAAGTGAAACAAAATGCATTCTAGGGTAGTGAGGTGCCACAAAAATAGTTAGGGTAGTGAGATGAAAAAACCCACATACTTAGAGTAGTGAGATGAAAATAACCCTAATAAATAAGATCCATTAGTAAACATCTAATGAGTACCATTATATATATATGGGAAATTTTCAATTTGATACCCTGACAAACATTTGTTTGCAGTATAATACCCTAGCTTGTTTATTTTGCTTTTTAATACCATGAAAAACATTTATTTTCACTTTCATACCCCAACCGTTGACTTTCCATCTAAAATGGATGGAAAATTGTCATGTGCTTTGCACATGACCTTGTTTTCTTCAAAAATACCAAAAAAAATCCTTCAACCTTTGATTTTTTAAATATATAAAAACTGATTTTTTTAAAAATATATTTTTTGAAATAAAATATAATTTTTTGAAATATATAAAAATCTGATTTTTGCATATATAAAAAAACTGATTTTAATTTTTTTAAATAAATCTGATTTTTTGAATTTTATAGATATATTATTTTTCAAATATATAAAAATTTAATTTTTAAATATAAAAAAACTGATTTTTTTTATAATAACTTTTGAAATAAAATATAATTCTTAAAATATATAAAAAAATCTTATTCTTGTAATATATAAAAACTGATTTTAAATATAAAAATATTATTATGAAATATATAAAAATTTGTAATGTTTTTGGAAAAAAAAATTAAAATTAAAATGAATAAATAAAAATATAATATTTGGGCCTAATATTTTGGCCCATGAACTAGGCCCTTTTTAATCAAACTCAAGCCCATCTCTCTTAGTGTCTTGTATTGATATAAGGGGAACATTAGGTTTTTTTTTGGTTCCCTTGTACATGACAGCAATTAAATCAAGGAGTGGGTCTGTGTAGTAGACGGCTTGTGTTTTGGGGAAACAAACACCAAGGGAGAGAAGATTTATCTTGGCTTTGTAGGCAGCGGCTTCAATCTGAGAGAGAGAACCACATGTGTGTTAATTCTCTGGCACTTTGCTGGTAATTGGCGGCTTGCCTTGGTGAGAAGAGGAGAAGATCAATGTCTGGGATTGTAGAGGTACGACTCCCTCTTCTTTGGTACATAGGTTTGTTTTGATTTTACAAAGGCAACACTTACTGATGGAGCATTTAATGCTCCATCTTATTAGGGTTAATCGGCCATAGAGCCATTTCTTAGGATGGCTGCATGTTAGAGCCAACCTAATGACCAATTAATGGTCCTTTTGGTTGGCATGAAATAGCAAATAGATGTTAAGCTTTTTTTTTTACTACTGTTAGGAGACACTTTATCACGACTTAAAGGGAGAAAAAAAAAGCTTTCATTTTGGAAGCTTAGAAGATCTAGTATTTGGGTGAGCTTTGTGCAGAAATAAGTTCCAGACTAAAGGGTAATTTGTTTGATGCAAATTGTATCCGTTTATGGAGATCCCGCTTTTGTGAGCTAGTGTCAACCGAAAAATAAAGACTATCGTTAACTTTATTTGTTCGCGTCTTGTTTGTCATTCTTTTGATTGAGAAATAAGGAATTAGGGTTTGTGGTTCGTGAAAATTTGGAAATTGATTACGCCGATTGCATTGGAACGAGTGAGTATAATTGGGAATTGTAGAAACGAAAATGGACATTTTCGGATCCCCGAGGGACGTTTTCGCTATCCCGGGCAGATTCGCCAAGTTAGGCGAAATGGGCCATTCCGGGCGCATTTTGGACAATGTCGAGTAATTGGGAAGTTTGGGAGTGATCGGTACTTGTTAGGGTTGCTTTTAGGCGGTAATTTCATGAAAATCGAAGTTGGTTTACGTATTAAAAAGTGTGTTGTTCGTCACTTTAGGTTTCGCCACCGATCGCGGAAGGGAGGAGCTTTAGACGGTTCGTCGCGAGCGCTTCTGGAGCTACGTTGGATTTGGAGTGGATAGCGGTTGAGGTAGGGAAAGTAGCGGATACCGCTTTAATTACGTAAAGTTAATAGCGTGCATGATTAGGGTTAATAATAAAACCGGAAAGATCATAGTTTGGCATGGAGGATGTGAACAACTAGCGTAGACGTATAAACTGTGAACATTTACGTTTTCTGTCTTGGGAATTGTCGTGCTGGTAGATTCGGGCCATGTCGTGCCCGTAGGGTTGTTGTTGTGTGTGTCTGCTTGGTGCTATGTGTTGTTTGAACGGATATTAAATAACGAAAACGGAAACGAATAGAATTGAACTAGCGATACATGTTGACGATTTGAGTGGTCATTTCCTGTTATACGTTATGTTGAACTGTGGGAAGGTTGGGGATTGGATGCCGGTTAAATCGGTGGAATTACCTCGTTGAGCGTGGTGTCGGTAAGTGATGGTAAGTATGTGACGGTTATGAGGGTTTAAGAGTCTAATAAGATTATACTCGGTGTCGCATGTTGTGACTGTGTGTGGGCAAGTGTGCCATGTTTGATGATGTGAATATTTGGTTGTGATATGACCGGGTGAGTGATAGACCGGTTGTGTGCTATGTTGAGATGGTCCGGTTGGTATGCCGAGACCATCAGTGGATCGTGTTGTGTGTATATGACCGGGTGAGTGATAGACCGGTTGTGTGCTATGTTGAGATGGTCTGGTTGGTATGCCGAGACCATCAGGGGATTGTGCTGTGTGTTAAATCCTAGTTGTGTGTTCCAAGAGACGGCGTAGCCGGAGTAGTACCTACACCGAGGGGTAGTTCCGGTGAAATGTACCGAGGCCAAGGATGGCGTGATCAGTACCCCGATGAATCGTAGTCCGGGACGGTGTTGACCGAAGTGTGTACCGGCATGGTACGTATGTTGAGTAGGGCCCTTCGTCTGTGTGAGGAGGAAGACATCGGACTGAGGGATTTCCGGTCGAGGATGTTACCCTTCGTCTGTGTGAGGAGGAAGATATCGGGACTGATGATGTGTGGTCCAGTACGATATAAGTGGTTGTGTGCATCCGGTGGTGTGGGCTTATGCGGTTTTATGATATCTGTGTGTGTCTTGTTTTGTGTCGGTTCAGTAGTATGTTGAGTAGTGCTCTTCGTCTGTGTGAGGAGGAAGACATCGGACTGAGGGATTTCCGGTCGAGGATGTTACCTTTCATCTGTGTGAGGAGGAAGATATCGGGACTGATGCTGTGTGGTCCAGTACGATATAAGTGGATGTGTGCAATTGGCTTAGTGCATCCAACGACGTTGGGACTGTTTTCCGATATCTGTGTATATCTCGCTGTGTGCCCTTTCTTGCTGTTTGGCTTTGTGCAATTCTTTTAAGTATGTTTATGACTTTGTGAAAGTGATCGGTAACCGGGTGTCGGGACCGAGGCTTTGTGTTCCAGTGCGACATAACTGAACGGGTTGTGATAACCGGAGACATTGGAAATGGTTATACTATGTTTAGGGTGGGTCTGATGTGTGCGTTGTGCGTGTTGTTGGGCTTTGTGCGTTGTCTGTTGTGTGTGCCGTGCGGGTAGTCTGGCTTGTGCCTTGGGTTAAGTGTGACTTGGGTCTTGTGAGAGTGTTTGGTGACTCGAGATGGTTATACCTGATTCCTGCATTGCAGTGCGAGTTCGCACGTGTGGTCGGTTGTGAGATAATCGTAGGGGTTGTTCATCGAGAATTGTTAGGTGATGGGTGTCAAGAGCTAGTTGTGAAAAGTGGTATGAGTTCGGTTCGTTGTTAGTTTGTGTTATGGGTTGTGCCTGATGGAAGGCTAAGTGTTGCCTTGGAGTAATTGTTTTATTTTGACTTTTAATAGTTGTGCTTTTCGAGTATGCCCTAATTGGACGGTTACCCGTGGTGATGAACTGTGGTTCAGAACCTTAACTACTTTTCCTACTGAGCGTAAGCTCACCCCCTTACTCTGTTGTATTTCAGGTGTTGAGCGGGATATGTACTAGCAGGATTCTCGAAGCTTGGGAGCTAGCGAGAGTTTAGCTAGTGTCTAGCGACGTACCGTTAACTGTTGAACTATTTTATCGTTGTTTTATCGAGCTGCGACTCCCGGCATTGTTTAAATTTTTAAAAGTATGGATTGAGACTTGTTGGCTTTATTTTCGATGGAAATTATTATTGATTTAGTTCACGTCTCGAGTCCGATCAAAACCGGATTTGGGGCGTGACAAAATTGATTTTTTAAATATATAAAAACTGATTTTTTTTAATATTTTTTGAAATAAAATATATTTTTTGAAAACATATAAAAATCTTTTTTTAATATATAAAAACTATTTTTTTAATATTTTTTTGAAATAAATGATTTTTTTGAATTATATAAAAATATGATTTTTGAAATATATAAAAACTGAGTTTTAAAGTCTCTTTTGAAATAAAATTTTATTGGTCTCAAGGGTTATTTTGGACTTTTCATCTATTTGGAAGGAAAGTTAATGATTAGGTATGAAAGTGAAAATAAATGTTTGCCAGGGTATTAAAATGCAAAAAAAAACTAGGGTATTATACTGCAAATAAATATTTGCCAGGGTATCAAATTGAAATTTTCCCTATATATAATGGTATTCATTAAATGTTTATTAATGGATCATCATCATAATACTAATAAGGTGTAACTATGAACAGATTCACGGCCCTGACCAGATTCGCGCCCGAGATGGTGGCGATAGAGCAGAACCGTTGCCTGCGGTTCGAGGGGGGACTGAGACCGGTGAATCGGGATTAGGTTCTCGCCTTGAGGTTGCGGGAGTACTCGGCGCTCGTGGACACTGCAGCGACAGTGGAGCAGGGCATCCGGGATGCGGCCAGGACCCGTGAGGTTCGACAGCGGCCGATCAGTGTTGCGGAGCAGTCCGAGTCCCGAGACCCGATGAGGCAGAGGACCACGGGGTTCTTCAGGCCACAGGCTCAGCAGGGCGGAGCGAGACAGGTGGGGTATGTGGCGTCAGTGGGACCAGTCGCCTCAGAGAGGAGGCCGACATGTTTTACATGCGGGCAACGAGACCACTTTTATCGAGAGTTTCCGATGGGAGGAGGGTCGCGGCGCTACCAGCGACCAGCTGGACAGGCCAGGGCACGGAGCCGAGGGCCGACGATAGGAGGTGTTTCCGGTGCAACCAGGTTGGGCACGCTGTTGCAAGGTGCCCTGAGCCGATTATGGAAACGTCAGCGCAGCGGCCGCAACATTCATATACCATGCAGTCGCCCAGAGGTCGCCCTCGTTAGAGTCAGCAGTCGAGGTTTTCGCATCCGTCGACGAGCGTGCCAGCTCCGAGACAGCAGCAGAGCTATGGATATCCAGTAGTTAGTGCGCCGGGTCAGAGGCAGCAGGCGTCAGAGGGAATAGTGTACGCAGTTACCGACTCCCGGGCCCTATCCCTACCTACCACGAGACCTCTCAGGGTACGTGTTTATTGTATCAATTATATGCATTATTCTTATTTGATACCGGGGTGTCGCACTAGTTTATTTCGTTGGGTTGGGCTGGGAGGTTGGGGCTGAGGTTAGAGCCGTTGAGTCCACCCATGTGCCTGGACACCCCAGTTGGGGGTGGTGTGTTGTTGACTAGGGTCTGTCGTACCTGCGAAATTAGAGTCGCGGACTGTTCTTGCCCTCGTGACCTTTTCGTGCTGGAAATGTTGACCTTTGACGTGATCTTGGGAATGGATCGACTGGCGAAGTGTCGAGCCAATATCGACAGCGCCCCGCTGGTTATTTGCAACCATTGCGGATGACACAGTTGAAATGGGGGGGGGGGGGGCACGTCACGATGGATTTCGTGAGCGGTTAGCCGAGTTCGCCTACAACAATAGCTTTCAGGCCAGTATCATGATGGCACCGTTCGAAGCGTTGTGTGGTAGGTCGTGTCGATCGCTTGTGTGCTGGGCAGAAGTGAGGACTGAGGGTTTACTGGGTCTAGAACTGGATCGAGAGGCATCAGAGTCTGTAGGAGCTATGCTGACAGACGGCGCCGACCTCTCGAGTCAGCAGTCGGTGACCACGTGTCCTTGGAGGCGAGTCTGTTTTAAATTTCTTGGACGAAATTCCTTTAAGGGGGGTAGATTGTAAGAACCACTCCCAGTCAACGCCAGTCAAATTTGCGAAAAACAGGAAAATTTAAAATTTTTAAGCAGACACTTAATTAAACCTAAGATGGACCCCGAGGGTCATACCGGACTTAAGTTGACCCGATATCGACCAAAGTGAGTTCCGGGGGACTCAGGGCAACTTTCTGTTCAGTTTGGGAAATGTTGACTTTTCGCTGGAAAAGTCAACCAAGCGACGTTTTGATCCATTCGAGGACCGTTTTGGATCCAAAAAGCTTAGCCGTCGTCGCAGCGGTCTTAGTTGAGCCGTTTCCTTGTAGCCGGTGAAGTTTCGTAATTTCTTGGAAAAAGTGCCCGTTCGGGGCCCGAAACGTCCGATTTTCGCGAATCTGATTGGAAAATATCTTCTAGATATTTTTCCAAAAAGGTGTGGGACCCACCTTGCCACTTGGCCAACAAGTGGTGGTGTTAGGTTTTGGGGGGAAAATAAAGAAGAGTAATAGGGGGGTTGGCCACACTTGGTTCAAAAAGAAAAAAAGAGAGAAAATAAGTTAGTTTTTAGAGAGAGAAAGAGAAGGAGAAGAAGAGAGAAAAGAGAGGTGTTCTTGAGGATTTGTGACGTTTCCCTTCCATCCAACCCTTGGATCGCTCAAAGTTAGTAGAATCAAACTCACATCGTCTTCCTCTACGGTAAGCACCAAACCGATCTTCATTTTGTCAAGTTCTAAAATTAGGTTTTGGTTTAAAACTATTAGTTTAGGGTTGTATTGAGGTTGGGGGATTGTTGGAGACGTTTTGGAGGGAAGAGGCACGTTTTCCGGTGACCGGGAGCTCGGGGGAGCTCCGGCCACCATGTGGGGTGGCCGGCCACCATGTGGGGTGGCCGGCCACCATGTGGGGTGGCTGGCCGGAGCTATAGGGCCGGCCACCACCATGGTGGGCCGGGCCCATTTTGGACCTAGCCACCCACGGCCAAGGTTGGCCAGGTGGGGACCACGTGCTCGGGTTTTAGGGTTTCGTGTTCGGGTGGTTTAGAACGTTCCCCGGGTCATTAATCTACAACCGGATCAAAATTTGGAATTAAATTGTGAAAGTTGTAATTGACGGGTTTTAGAAACTTGAAACGTTAATTAAATGACTCGGAAGTCGAAATTCGATTCCGTCGAGTGCCTAGGAACCCTTGAATTATTCTAAGACCGTAGAAACGAAAACGGGAATTTTTGGAGCCCCGGAAGGGCGTTTCCAAAACCCGGGCAGATTCGCCATGTCGGGCGAATCGGGCTTTTCCGAGTCCATTATCGAAAATGTCGAGTAATTGGGAAGTTTAGGAGTGATCGACATTGTCGGGGTTACATTTGGGCATCAAGTTTATTGAATTTCAGTTTATTCCTGCAAGTTTAAAAGTGCCTTAAAATTGTGTTCTTTTAGATCGTGCTGCAGACCGAGGGAAAGGAAAGCTAGGCGAGTGACCGAGATCACGTCGGAGCTTGTTGGTTAGCTTTTGGAGAAAACACACGAGGTAGGGAAAAGTAGCCGGATCTCGGCCCTGACTAGGGAAAGTTAACAGTAGAATTGCATGTGACACCGGGGTGTCGTGGGTTAAGTAGGTTTATCAAATATTAGAAAGGCATGATACGGGAACGTAGCGAACATTAGAAATGCATGTGACACTTAGTAGTATCGTAGGAGCAGTGAACTTAGCGATATTATAATTACTGGAGGCATATGACCATGCCCGGATGTTGATTGTGAAACTGTTGATATTAGAACTGCTGGAGGCATTGGTTATGCCCGGAGGTTGATTGTAATTTGTGTCTTGGGTGGCCATGAGAGCCCGTACTACTGTTGTGTCTTGGGTGGCCATGAGAGCCCTTACTTTACTGTTGTGTCTTGGGTGGCCATGAGAGCCCGCACTTTACTGTTGTGTCTTGGGTGGCCATGAGAGCCCGTGTTTTACTGTTGGTGTCTTGGGTGGCCATGAGTGCCCGTGTGGTTGTTGAACTCGTGTCTTTACTTTTGGTGTGTCTTGGGTGGCCATGAGTTCTCGTGGGGTTGTTGAGCCCGTGAGTTACTGTTGGTGTGTCTTGGGAGGCCGTGAGTGCCCGTGGGGTTGTTGAGCCTGTGAGTTACTGTTGGTGTGTCTTGGGTGGCCGTGAGTGCCCGTGGGGTTGTTGAGCCCGTGAGTTAGTGTCGGTGTGTCTTGGGTGGCTGTGGAGTGTTGAATCTGTGTTGTTGCTGTTTGTTGAACTTGCTTGTGATTGTGATTGTGGTTACCTAAGTGAGAGAGGTTACTGAGACAGGTCGACCGCCTGGCCTGACAGGGATCGGCAAAGCGTGTGAGTGAGAGAGGTTACTGAGACAGGTCGGCCGCCTGGCCTGATAGGGATCGGCAAAAGCGCGTGAGTGAGAGAAGTTACTGAGTCAGGTCGACCGCCTGGCCTGACAGGTATCGGCAAAACGCGTGAGTGAGAGAGGTTACTGAGCAGCTGGCGTGCGATCCTTTGTGATCTTGTTTGGTGTGCGATCCTTTGTGATCTTGGGTGTTGCGTGGTTTTCTGTCGTGTCTTTGGAGGAGGTCGTCAATCGTTGAGTCGGGTCTACTTTATGTGTCCGAGTATTGAGTCGGTTGAGGAAAGTATCAGTGTGTGTGTGTATCAGTCGGGTTACTTGAGTTTGGGGATAGTGATCCCCGGTGTTGAGTTGGTTGTTGGTGTTACCGGCATTGTCTGCTAAGTATGTTGTAGTCAATCTGTTATCCGTGGCGGTGAGCGAACGCTCACCCCTAGCTGCTTTTCCTACAGGTACCGGTCGCAGGTTGGACTAGGTGAGCTTCCGAAGCTTGAAGAGCTAGGAGCGGGATTCTGGGTTTACTTTTGAGTCTAGCGACGTATACCTTGCTTTTTGTCCATTTGTTGGGACGTACCTTTAAGTTGTACATGATTATTTTTGATGAACAAATGGTGATTTTAAAGTGATTTATGTAAAAGGTTTCAAAATGTTTTATTGTTTCAAACGTTCGCGTCCGGAGTTCGGTTTACTGAAATTGGGGCGTGACAAAAGCATAAAAAAGAATGAAAAAACATATTAAGAAAAAAAATGAGGTTATTAACATCTTCCTCATCTTGAATCAAATCCCCGTCCTTCTCCATAGTTTCTAAAGTCTGAATAATATTAACGCCTTTCAACTAACCTTGTGTGCATATTAAAGCTTGCACAACTCGTGTACTCAAATAACTCCTAAAAACATCGAGAACTCTACTGTCGGCACTAAAGGCACTTTCACTAGATACAGATGTCATGGGAATGGCTAGAATATCTCTAGCCATCCTAGAAAGAATAAGGTATCGATGAGCAATATCTGCCCACCATGAAAGTACTTTAAATTCCTTATGGCCACTTGTTGGTTTCTTATTTAAATATATATGTTTCCAATTCGTTTTGAGGAGCGCCAATATGTGAAGAACACAGTTTTTTAAATTTTTCAAAATTTCGGTGTTTTGATACTTTGTCAACAACACTAACGGAACAGTCTGGTTGTGTTTGGGACTCATCAACACCGAACTCTTTTTGTAATGTGCAAACATATCATCGAGAGATATTTTGACACATTTGGATAGAGTATCATAACTTTCAGCGGGATACATATCCCTCTAGAAGATAATTGACATAACTCAACTTCTTTCGGGGATCAAAAATTGGTGCTAGAAATGTGAACATGTTCAACATTCCCAAATCCCTAAAATACTTGTTGAATTTTTCATTCATCCTAGAAGACATGTTTCGCACGCATAAATTATCACTTTCTAAACCATCTTTTATAAGCAAGTTAATGTCTGATCTTTCGTCTAATATCACGTTTGTTGTAGCATATGAGGAACCTGATATTCTAACTGTTGCAAAAAAAGAAAGTTTCCAAAAAATTCATTATGGATTTAACTACAACCTAATCAGATTGAGTCAACCTCCCTAAATTGGACCCAACTTTTTTCCAAACCTTAAAATCCAACTCAGCATTCAAACAAGAATCTAACAAGCTATATTGATAGAATGCATTCTCTAACCTACATACTGAATGAAGTATAATGTAGGTTGAGTTCCACCTTGTGGAAACATCTACGGACAAAAGCCGCCTGGTTTTATAACCAGCCAACACAAAAGCAGTTTTAAACATAGATAGTCTCATAGGAGAATGTCTAATGAACCTCATAGCAGCCCTTATTCTTTTTATAGACCTACCAACTTCCTTAAGACCATCATTAACGAGCAGGTTCAAAATATGTGCAACACATCTCATATGCATATATCTACCATCAAATAAATTAGAGCACAACATATATTTTTTTAAATGTACTCTCAAATATTCTATGGCGTATCTGTTAAAGGATGCATTCTCTACTGTTATGGACATTATGTTATCTAAACCTCATGCATTCAAATAGGTTTCAACAACTCTACCAATATCTTCCCCTCTATGAGAAGTTATTGGGAAGAAATTAATAGTTTTTTTTTGTGTGTGTAAAACTCATGCATCATCAGTGAAATGTGCAGTTATGCACATATAATTCACTTGTTGGACACTTGTCCAAGTGTACTTTGTGAAAGAAACTCTGAATTTAAAGTTGTCGAAATACTCAAACAACTTGAGTTTTTTAGCTTCATGTAACTTGTATATATCCCTCATGATAGTATATCCAGGGCTGGCTCTATGAATTTTGTGGCCTTAGGCAAAAACAAAAAATGGGCCTTTGTAGTCTTAAAAGTGAGACGTCTTTCAATATTTTATAAACATGATAAATAAAGATACATGCGCATGGAACGAACATAAAAACCTTATAGCAAGAATCATCCAAGTACATATTGTTAGCATATATAATTCAAATACAATATTTATCCTTACCACCTTGGACTCAATCTTTATGCTTCTGCAACGATGGATCTGGTTGCTTACACGGACGCAGACTGGGCGGGATGTCCGGATACACGACGATCTACTTCTGGCTATTGTGTCTTCCTTGGCGATAATCTGATCTCTTGGTCGTCTAAACGACAACCCACGGTTTCTCGTTCGAGCACTGAGGCTGAATATCGTGGGGTTGCACAAGTTGTCTCTAAGTCATGCTGGGTCCGTAATCTCCTCATGGAACTCCACTACCCGTTATCTCGTGCTACCATGGTCTATTGCGATAATATCAGTTCCATATACCTGGCCGGGAATCCAGTTCAACATCAGCGGACTAAGCACATCGAGCTTGACATACACTTTGTACGGGAGAAAGTCGCCCGTGGTCACATTCGTGTTCTTCATGTTCCTACTCGCTCACAGATCGCTGACATATTTACCAAAGGACTACCTCAGGTTCTGTTCACTGAATTTCGAGCTAGTCTGAACGTTCGAGATCCTCCCGCTCTGACCACGGGGGTGTGTTAGCATATCTAATTCAAATATCAAATGTAATGTATTTGAATTGTAGTTATCCTTATCATGTATAGGATATGAGGTGTATATATTTCTGATTAATGGAATACAGAAGACACGATTCATACCAAAACCATTACATATGTCTCCAACAATTCATCCAACTATATTTTAATAACAGAAAACTACAGCTCAATATATGATCGAAAATAACTCAGCGAACTTTGTTTGCAAGACCTTCCATTTTCTCCTCATCCAAGCTTAATGTATGTTGTTTTGCTATGTAAACTTTTGTCATTCCTTGTGTAGACACTTACTTGAAGCTTCTAGAAATTGAAATCAAGTAAGATATTTTTAGCTGCACGAAAAATTGATTAATATAAATTATAATATACAAGATACAACAACCAAGTCAAATTTCTGATTGGTAGCCAAAAACAATTCAAATGATAAAACCTGCTTGAATCCACATATAAAAAAAGTAGCAAAGCCAAAACACAAGTAAAGAATTGAGAAGAAGCACAATCTAATTATATCTTGTACCTTTACAAATTCTTCTACCTTATAAATATAAGTGTACCACAGAAACTGTTATACCATCATTGTAAAACATGAAATCATATCCACAAGATTAAGAGGAGTCTTTCGATATCCTAAGAACTATACAACAACATAAGACTTCTTGAAGATAGCCAAAACAAAGTATGTAGTACATCCTACTTAAATCAAAATGAACAAAGTGGCGAAGTCCTAAAAATGAGTAAACGATTGAGAAGCACATTTCAATAACGTCTGACATATTTCCATAAATCCCTCCACATCCTAAATATAACCTCTACATAGTGTAGCCTGATAAATGTTACATTCAATTCAACGCCTTACAGAAAACAACTTTGTCCAACTCCTTCATACCAAACAATTATCATTCTAAAGTATGATAACACCAGTAAAAAGATAAAGCTAAAGAAAAACACTTCAACATAGTTCCATCTAAACAATAATTGCACAACAACAAAAATTATCATTAGTTGTTCTTATTGAATACAATAGCAGTGAGAGATCAATTACAGCAGAGACTGATCTTCATTCATCTCAAATTCTTCAAGTTGAATAATAAAAGCAATTTCAAAAATAATTATTAAAAGAAATCAAAGTAGAGATAATATAATTAAAATAAAACCAAAATAAACAATTTCTAACCTTAATTTGATGCCTCCTTTTGTTCTGTCTCAGTTCTCCCCCAAAAAGACATCAATAACAACAAAAAAGAGTAGATTTTGAGGATTTACTTTCGACAAGGTGTTTTTTTTAGAATATAGAGACATATATGGAAGAGTTTAAGGAAGAAGAAATAGTAAGAGGAAATGAGATCGGTATTGTATCAAACTTGAAAATTATACATATATTTATAGGATTTCTACACATTGATTTGCGACTTGCGAGGAAAAGTAAGCACCATAATTGTCTAGGAATTGAAAATAGAGAAAGGGAAGATTAAACGTTCGCTTGGGAAGAAACAATATACCCTTGGAAAACCAAAGATTTCCCAGAGACAATTAATTGCCTTTGAGAAGAAGGAAAGTCATCGATTGCATTTGATTTGGGAAGAAGGAAAGTCACAATGAAAGCACAGAGAATTCTACGAAGCAATAAAAAAAATTAGGCTTTAGTGTGTGAGGCCCATTTTTATTGAAAATCTGTGGCCTTTTTAGGCTAGAGGCCTTAGGCCTTTGCCTAACTCGCCAAGCGGACGGGCCAGACCTGAGTATATCTAGAGGGAATCACAAACATTGGACAGCTAACCTTCACAAAATCATGAAAACCATCCCCATCAATAAACCTAAAGGCTAATTCATCTATAACTATCATTCTAGTCAAGGCACTTCAACAAACATTTTTGATCGAAGTGCCAAGCAACTAGTTCTCACTATTTTCCCTTACCCTTCCCCACCTTGTGAAAACCTAATTTCGATTGCTTAAGATCATTTCTTAAACTTTCAAGGTTCTTTGGGCACTTACCTATATGCAAATTTAAAGTACTAGTGCCATATTTACTAGAACCAGCATGGTAGTTTTTAGGGAAATACTTACAAAAAGTCCTAGCTTCATCTTCGTCTACAACCAAATCAAAATGTTTCCATACAGTAGAAGTGCGCTTTGAGGGGAGTTTGGATTTACCTGAGGATGTAGCTGCTGCTGCATCCTTACTACTTCGCACAACAACTGCTCCCTCGCCCCTTGAGGATGCAGCTGCTTCTGCACGTCCTTTCTCTCCGATCACAATGCCTCCTGGTCGAGATCCTTGACCAGGTTGGGTGACTGAACCACTATGGAATATCCCATGCATACAAATTTCAGTAAATTCTGATTAACCTTTTAAAACAGATAAATAAAAATGATTAACATATCATATTTTGAAAACAAATCAATAAAAGTAATTAACAGATCAGATTTTGAAAACAATTCAGATTTTCAAAACAAATCATATTTTGATCTGTTTTAAAATTTTGATATGTTTTAAAAATCTTAATTGTTTTCAAAATCTGATATGTTAATTACTTTTATTGATATATTACAAATCAATACAAGTTTGAAACCATTAAAACCCAAAATCAGAAACAGATTTCCAAACCCTAAAACATAATCAGATTTCTTAAACAATAAATCAAAGATCAAAACCCTAAATTAGAATTAATACCCCAAGTGAAACATAAAACCCCTAAATGAATCATCAAACCCCTAAATCAGAATCACATAAATGAAACCATTAAAACCCCAAATTAGAAAGAGAATTCCGAACCCTAAAGCAAAATCATATTTCTTAAACAATAAATCAAAGATCAAAACCCCAAACTAGAATTAATACCATAAGTGAAACATCAAAACCCTAAATGAATCATCAAAGCCCAAATCAGAATCACATAAATTAAACATTAAAACCCAAATGCATAAATTTATAAACCTAAAATCATATTTTGAAAACCTAAAATCAAACATTAAATAACACTAATCATACATGTAGAAAGTTTGAAACAATGTACACTTCAAAACAGTTCAGATTTCTAAAACCTAAAGCATAAATTTAGAAACCTAAAATCAAACATTAAACAACACCTAATCATACATAAATCATCATAACCCTAATTATAATAAAACCCTAAATCAGAATCACATAAACCAAACATTAAAACCCTACATATTTTGAAAAACATAATGCATAAATTTAGAAACCTAAAATCAAACATTAAAGAACCCTAATCAAACATTCAAACCCTAAATCGACACAAAAAAAACCCTAAATTATAATGAAACCCTAAATCAGACAAGATTGAGAAATTACCTTCCCCTTTGCAAGCCGCTTCTCCTTCTCGTTTTCCTTCTCCATCATTCCTCTCTTAGAGCCTCACTCAGTCTTAATTGATGTTCACACTTCAGAAACCTTAAATCGGACTCAGGGGCTTATCATAAATGTTACACTAGTCAAAATTTTATAGCCTCCTCGACTCCTCCTCTTCCTCCTCCGCATTAAATGAAGTCTTGCCAAAGAAGCAATGGAGTCGGAGAGTTGGAGGAGAGGGATTGAGAGTCCCATGCTTTGATAGTGAATCTGAGAGGGTTTGGTAAGGTGAGTAGAGATGAGAGAGAAAGAAACGAATAGGAACGAAGACACGAGGTAGAGGTGAGAGAGAGAGAGAGAGAGAGAGAGAATAGGGGGGATAAGGTCTGGTTTGGACTGGCGTGGGTAGGTGAAGAGCATAGAATGCGAGGGAGACAAGATGACGAAGTCAGATGCAGAGTGAGTGAGAGTTTCTTTGAGGTAAGTGTGTTAGAGAGAAATCAACGAATGAAAAAAAACCTACATCAGACGGTTGTGGAGGAATAAGGCAGCGAGATGGGCTTCTCGCGTAAACAGGCCGAGGTGAGATGACTAGGCCAAGTCTTCATGGGCCGAGCAAAACAGACGGGCCTAAGGCCCACCTCATAGCATCCCATTTTTCCGAACGGTTCGGTTATCCGCCGGTTCTATCGTATGAAAACCAGATACCGATTTTGACCTCGTCGGTTCGGCCATTTTCCCACCGGCGCTAGTGGTTTTTTTCCCAGATCCGATTTCTCCGGTGACGGTTCTGTGCGGTGCCAACCGATTTTGGTGTTTTCGGTGTATTATGCCCAGCCCTACATACAACTACCTTAGCATCGTCACATACAACTATATTTCTATTTTGGCTATTGAATCATATATTATAGCTTGTTTTTAACTCTCCAACTCAATGCTCTAGGACTCAAGGTAAACACATAACCAGAAGTAGATTTTCTATCACCTCCAATTAAAAACTTATATTGACACCACCTAGAAATTTAAGCTCATTATCTCCATAAACGAGGAATTGGTATTTACCTTTTCTCAAGTACTTATGGATAGTTTTAACCATTTTCTAATGTGTCTCACTTGGGTTTCCTTGGTACCTACTTACTACTTCTAGCGCATAAGTAATATTTGATCTCCTACATGTCATGTTAAACATGATAGCACCCGTTACATAAGCATATGAAGCTTTACTCGTGTGTTCTCTTTATTATAGGGTCTTAGTACTAACATCCCTAGAAAGAGATAGTTTCAATAGGCAAGTAACTCATTTTGGAATTATTCATCTTATACTTCTTTAAGACCTATCAACGAACATAGTTTGGGAGATCCCAATGAATTTCATTAATCTATCTCTATAGACATTTATTTCAAGACTATGAGTTACTTCTCTCGTATCTTTCATGGAGAACCTTCAAATAGCCATATCTCCGTCTCTCGCATGGTCGGTGCATCATTTCCTATCAGTAATGTGTCATCTACATATAATTTGGACGAAAATTATGTTGTAACCTTCAACTTGAAAACACATCATGTTACAGCCTTGAACTTTTTTATTTATTTTCGTCAACAATGTCATAAGTTTTTAGTATGAAATGACTAAACTTTTTAAAAATAAAAACAATAATTTAGGGTCATAACATGATCCGTTTTAAAATATCAGTATTGTTAATTTTGACAATTCCGCTTCTTTTAATGGTGGTGATACAATAAAAATGCATCATTAGTTCATTACACTGATGCCTTTCTAAATTGAATACTAACACATGGACTCTAAATATAAAGTTGTAACATGTAATTATCTCAGGGTCATATGCTATCCAAAAAAATTAAAGCATTTGATAGTCCATTATTGGAAAATTTGATAAAATGGAGCTGATGATTAAGTCATATGAGCTATACCAATGTCATAGATCTGCTCCATATGCACTATCCCACTATTTACTCAAAAGTATATTCTTGAGGTGGCAAAGACCTATTGTGATCCCAAACTCTAACCTATTTCATTAGGCAGGAGGAAAAAAATCACAAAACATGTGATAAGAATATTTGTTACATTAGTTAGGTGAGTAGTGCTCTTGGACAAGTTGGGTCAACCCTGCAATACCATGAACATGGTGATCGGAGGCTTCAATTATGGGTACCCCAATTTTATTTAAATAATTTAATGCTAAGATATGCTATTTAAGAATGAGAAAATTTAAATTTAATACCCTGACAAACTTTTATTTGTAATATAACACCCTAACATGTTTTTTTTTTTTTGCATTATAATACCCTGGCGAACTATTATTTTCAATTTCATACCCAACCGTTAACTTTCCATCCAAAATGGATGGAAAATGTTGTTTCTTTCAAAAAATACCAAAAACACCCTTCAACCTTTGATTTTTTAAATATATAAAAAATTGAAATAAAATATATAAAAATCTGTTTTTTGTAATATATAAAAACTGATTTTTTTTAAATAAATCTGATTTTTTTAATTATATAAAAATATGATTTTTGAAATATATAAAAATTTATTTTTAAATATATAAAAAATGATTTTTTAAGATATTTTTTGAAATAAAATCTAACTTTTAAAAATATATAAAAAATATGATTCTTGTAATATATAAAATTTTATTTTTAATATATTTTTTGATAAATAAATCTGATTTTTTGAATTATATACAAATATTATTATGAAAAATATAAAAACTGATTTTTCAAATATATAAATACTGATTTTTTTAAATAATAAAATCTATTTTTTAAAAATATATAAAAATATTTTTTAACATATAAAAACTGTTTTTTGAAATTATTTTTTTTGAAATAAATCTGATTTTTTGAATTATATAAAAATAGGATTTTTGAAATACATAAAAACTGATTTTTTTTTTAAATATTTTTTGAAATAAAATATAGTTTTTTGAAATATGTAAAAAAATCTGATTTTTTGTGGTAGGTTTTGAAAATTTGATTGGTGTCAAGGGGTATTTTGGACTTTCCATCTATTTTGGATGGAAAGTTAATGGTTGGGTATGAAACTGAAAATAATAGTTTGTCAAGGTATTATAATGAAAAAAAACATGCTAGGGTGTTATATTACAAATAAAAGTTTGCCAGGGTATTAAATTGAAATTTCATTTTAAGAATATATGTAGTTGATCAAAGGATATGAAACTGATCTTATTTGACCATTTGAATTTTTAAGAAGTTGAATGAGAAATTACTCATTTTAGTTTTATATTATCAAACCTCACTGCTAAACTATTCTTGTCTTTTAGTAATTCTAATCAATATTTCCACATTAGTTTTACAAGTAAACAAGAAAGATCTAAAAACGAAAAGGAGAATGGGAACAACGACGGTTAAGTTTTCATTTTTCCGTCGTTGTCACTGGTTGCTTTGCTGTTTATTCAGGTGACTTTGTTGCTATGTATCAACCGAGTGATGATGGATTCATGGAGGAAAGACTATGACAGTCGGTCATGGCGAGGGATCTCGACACCCTTACGTAAAGGACCTCCGATGGCATTTTTTTCTCTGGCTTCTTGAGGTGTGCTTGACCGGTTCTAGGTAGTGGGGACTGCTGCTCGGAAGGACCCATGATCACGGGATTGGATTTGGAGGAAAGAGGGAGGCTAAGATCATGATATGCGATTACTCGATCCTGTGTAGTTCGACGGCACCGTGGGTGCAGGGCGGGATCTCGTCACCGGCTTTGACGAGGGGAAGCACACTCATGGTACCGTTGATGGCGGGTCATGACGATGGCGGCGTGGGGCGATGCGAGTTTCTGCCGGCGTGGGCTGGCATGACGACTTCGTTCTCGGCGCCGGTTGGTAGGATGAGGTGTTCAGGAGGCCGATCATCAATGGTGGCGGGCGGTGCTGAACATCAGGATGTTGTTGGTCACGGCAACGCCGGGGTGATCTCGGGCGAGCAAGATGACAATGGTAGCAACAGCGGAGGATAGAGTGGATGCAGCGGGAGTATTTGACCGGTGCTTCAATCCACACCTGTTTTTCGTCTGACTGTAGAGTGAACATGTACCGTAAGGACCTGATCCTCAACCAACGACATGAGGTACTTGTCTACTATTAGCAGTGTTCTAAAAGTCGGGCCTAGGCGGGGATTAATCGGGGCCTAGGCGGGGATTTTTAGAACACCGACCCGATTTTAACAAGTCGGGCGGCTCTAGGCGGATTTAAAAAAAAATCGGGTCAATTCCCACCTAGGCGGGGATTAATCGGTCCTAGGCGGGGATTAATCGGTTCCTATGTGGGAATTTTTAGAACACTCATCCGATTTTTAAGGTTTTATCTTAAATACTTGTTATTAATCATTTTATATAATTCATATTATTATATAAAAAAATATTAAATATATGTAATTTTTATTTTAAATTTAATTATAAAATTAATATTTTACATCTTAAATAATTGTGGATGTTAATGTATTTTACTTGTTTATCGACATTTTTATCTTAAATATCATATTAATTTTTAACTTTTTATTACTAGTTTTATTTTTATATAAGGATGCTAATGTTGTTTATATGAATTTTTTTTGTCATTTAAGGATACTTATGTAATAAATATATTTTTTTTTATTTTTTAAATGTTTTTTTTACTATTTTTTTCATAATAAAATTCATATTTTATTCATATATATAATATAATATTTGTTAATAAATTAAAAAAATAGAAAAATAAAAATCCGATTAATCTCCGACTAGTCTCCGATTAATCCCCGAAGGGCCTAACCGCCCGACTAGCGCCTAACGTTTTTTAGAACCTTGACTATTAGTGCTCAAACGTTCAATGGTCTAACATTATTCCTGAGCATTGACTCAAAGGGGCATACGAAGTCCAATAAAGGAACACCACAACCGGCGAGGGGCGGAACGCACCCTCGCCTTAATTAATGAGGACTTCGTGGTATAGTGGGGGGTCTGTCGGTATTATCGACTCACTGAACGTAGGATGGCATCGGTTCCACTAAGTACCGACGCAACATTCTTCAATCAGGTCGGGTACCGGTATTTTTACGTTTTTAAAGGCCCTCATTATCATCAGAGGGGGACGACGTCAACTGGCTCATCAGAAGGATGTTTAGTCCAATTGAGCCATTTCGGTCTCTAGTTATAGGGCTGCCCAGACCGCCACTCTTGGGCTTCAATAATCTACAAGAGCACAGTCTAGAGTCGATTGGTGCATGTTTGGATTATAGGGTTCACTCGGCCCTACCCCACAGTCTTCAACAGATATACTGGTTGCTTCGGCCGCTATCGCAACATTTTATGGTCGACACCCTTGAAACACTTTGGTGAAAGAGTATTTTTCAATTTTGCAGTTGTCCCACGTTGTGTGGATCTTTTATGTTGGTTCATTACAGTTATTTTATTTGTTATTTGTCACTTCTGGGTGACTAGTTTAGGAGCTGTACCCCGAAACATTTTTTTATTAATATATTACTCGTTATCCGCTCAAAAAAAACATTAGTTTTACAAATTGAGATGATAACCACTATTTTAAAGAACCAGTTTTAACAGACATAACTTTTTTTTTTGAAACGGGTAACCGGAGACTATCATTAATACCAATTGGTAATCAAACAAAGCAGGGACGTGACCGTACCGGGTTCCAGATATATGTCTGAGCCGACCGTAGAAGGTCCGACGCTCATGGACCCATAAAAAAGCCTACTTGAAATCGTAGGCACAAACTCGAGACAACTCCTTACCAGCGTCTCAAAACAAACGAGACAGGAAATGTAAAATCCTAAGCAACGCAAGAAATAAATTATTCCAGAAATAAAGTAAATAACGAGAAAACAGGTAAAATAACTGAGTTGTTGTTGCAGGCTGCCCGGGACCTCCCAGCACTGACTGTCCCGGGTCTGTAGGTATAGTCCGACATCGACTCCACCCACCCCTTTCGGTTCGGGTCATCCCTGCATCGGAGGCTTCCCTGCCTCCGTCTGCTTCACCTGGTCCTCAGTGATCATCAACGGGTGGTGATCGTTTCGGTAGATCTCGGCCTCCGGGGGCTTCGATCTCTCAGGCTCAGGGGGTAGGCGATACGGCCACAGGGGCTGGAGAACTCGGTCGTGCATAGGCTCATCGCCACGTTGGTGCTTGGCCACTGAATCCAGCATCCAAGGGGACCTAGGACGCGCTCCAACGTGGTGACGGCGTGAAACTGGGAGAACCATATCTGTTGTGGGGAAGGTAACGAGGCGGAGGAGGACATCAGCGTAGTTGTTGGTGACGGCGGCTTCGATCGGATCTGACGAACGGTGGTTGTTGACGAACGGTGGCGGCGTGGTTGTTGGCGAACGGTGGCGACGACGAGCGCGAGGAGGCTGGAGACGACGAAGGCGAAGAGGTCGGAGAAGGGCGGCGGTGGTGATGAGAGAGAAAGGTAACGACGGCGACGGCAAACCCTAAATAGAGTAGAGAGGAACCTCACTTGGAGGTGTGTGGAGAGCTGTCAGTCTTAACAGACCTAACTTATTTTCATTTATAATACCAAAATTAATTTTGGTATGGTTAGCAAAACAAGTAAGTAGATGTAATTAAGGGGTGTGGGACCCAAGATTGCACAAACGCCAGCAGAGATTTAAGACAATTAACCGAAAAACACGGCCAAACGCGTTTTCTCAGTCCCAACTTTCTCAACAAGAAGCTTGTCCGGAGGGAATATAGTATTTAGTAGCTATACTTGCAGCAGCTACCGTATAGATGGAGAGATACAAGGATTGAAGACAAGATTTTACACGAATTCGTACAGCCGCCCAGCTTGTGGATTCGGAACAGCAAATCTGTTTCACAGCTTTGCTTAGCTGGTTAATAAAAATCCAAACTTTGAGTTCTCCTCCTTATATCCTTTGCTCTCTTCTTCTCGAGATCTCAGGTCCTGTTCATATCCTCTTTTGTGTTACTTCTTTTTAGACCTTTCTCAGTATCTATACTATTTCATTCTCACTTCTCATTCATTACTTTGAGATCCATGAACTTTTGGGACTCTTTCCTGAATCCATTGTTTTAGTAGTGATATATTGAACCACTTTGATCATTCTTGTTTTCTTTTCTTTTCTGGGTTTGTGCTGATCCAAAGTTGCTTTTACTCCTCTGGGTTCCTTTTGTTTCTTGTGTTTTGTTTACCAGAGCTCAAATTCAGATTGATTTGTGCTATTAGCCTATTAGGTTCTTGTTCATCATTGGCTTTTCATATCCATATCAATTTTGTCTTTGGTTTAAGTTGGAGAGGTTTGGTGATGATTACCAGGATGTTTTATTCATATCTTGATTTGGGCATTTGTTAGAGTCCATGTTGTAAGCTGGAGTGGATTTTGTTTTTTTACCTTATCTGGGTTTTGTGTGAGATATTTGGGGTTTGACCTGATCATGGAGCTGAGGGTCTGATCAGAAATATTAGATCTTCTATTTGTTGCTGAGTGAAGTAATTATTGATGTTAAAAAAGAGAGGAATTTTTTAGAAGAAATTGACATGGGTAATACTTGTGTTGGACCGAGCGTCTCCAAGAATGGTTTCTTCCAATCAGTCTCGGCTGTAATGTGGAAGACAAGAGTGCCCGAGGACTTAGATTCCAGTACTCGTGGAGAGCATATCAATGGGACTCCAGAAAAGGAACCTGAATCGCCTATGCCTGTCCAAGACAAGCCCCCTGAGCAGCTCACAATGCCTAAACCAGAAACTAGGCAGGAAAAGCAGCCCTCAGAGGCCAAGAAACCTGCCCAGATGAAGAGGGTGTCTAGTGCAGGGTTGCGAGTAGGTTCTGTATTGCAGACAAAAACTGGCAACTTAAAGGAGTTCTTCACATTGGGAAGGAAACTGGGACAAGGGCAATTTGGGACGACATTCCTTTGTGTGGAAAAAGCAACCGGGAAAGAATATGCATGCAAATCAATTGCGAAAAGGAAGTTGATTGAAGAGGAGGATGTGGAGGATGTCAGAAGAGAAATCCAGATAATGCACCACTTGGCAGGGCACCCGAATGTCATATCTATCAAAGGAGCTTATGAAGATGCTGTGGCAGTTCATGTTGTTATGGAACTATGTGCAGGCGGTGAACTATTTGATAGGATTATTCAGCGGGGTCATTTCACAGAAAGAAGAGCTGCTGAGCTTACTAGGACTATAGTTGGTGTTGTGGAAGCTTGTCATTCTCTTGGCGTTATGCACCGTGATCTAAAGCCAGAGAATTTCTTGTTTGTCAATAGCCAGGAGGATTCGCTTCTCAAAACTATTGACTTTGGATTATCCATTTTCTTTAAGCCAGGTAAAGTAAAAAGATCATTTTCCTTATTGATATCATTAGAATTACTCTTCTGATATCTTTCATAACTTGGTTATTGGTAAAGGAATTCAATTATCAGTATAAGTTTGATACTATACATTTAAATTCCTGATTTTTTCTAATACTACCACTATGTGCATTTGATGAAGTGAGTAGTAGAAATTCAAATACTAATTGAATACTTAATCCTGCAAATAAGATACTTACTTTTTGACATATGGAGTAATAAAGTTAATTACTTATTTGGATTAGCCTTCATGTACATGTCTTGGAAGAGTCTGTGATATTTGCTTATATGATACTTGATGAAGCTGTAGATTTCAACCCAAGACATCTAATCCTTTTCTTGTCCCAGATGAAAGATTTAAAGATGTGGTTGGAAGCCCATATTATGTTGCACCAGAAGTTCTGCGTAAGCGTTATGGTGCCGAATCAGATGTTTGGAGTGCTGGGGTCATACTTTACATTCTCTTGAGTGGAGTGCCTCCTTTTTGGGCAGGTAAGACTTATGGGTTGTTCATACCTTGAAATATAATCTGACTCTGGTTGCTCATTTTTGAATTGGTCACTTGGTAGAAACTGAGCAAGGGATATTCGAAGAGGTCCTGCATGGCAATCTTGACTTTGAATCGGACCCTTGGCCCAGCATCTCCGAAAGTGCCAAAGATCTGGTCAGGAAAATGCTTATCAGAGACCCCAGAAGACGTCTAAGTGCCCATGAAGTCTTGTGTGAGTTGCTTTAGGTTATCCACAACACAACCTGGTGCTACAAGTGGCATGTTATTTTACTATATATCATTTTTTGCAGGCCACCCTTGGGTGCAGGTTGATGGTGTAGCGCCTGACAAACCTCTTGATTCTGCTGTTCTGTCCCGCTTAAAGCAATTTTCTGCTATGAACAAACTGAAGAAAATGGCTTTGATAGTAAGTCCATATGGTTGTATACATATATTGAATGTGATCTTATGTCGGGAACTACAAAATGAAGTATACATTGTGCAGGTGATTGCAGAGAGTTTATCTGAAGAGGAGATAGCTGGGCTGAAAGAAATGTTCAAGATGATTGACACGGACAACAGTGGACAAATCACCTTTGAAGAGCTCAAGGCCGGACTGAAGAGAGTGGGGGCTAATCTCAAGGAATCTGAAATTTATGATCTAATGCAAGCAGTAAGTAAAACGCTATTGATTTTAGCTTTCTGTTAGATGATAGTATTCAAGGATCGATGTATGGAATTCCAGGCTGATGTGGATAACAATGGAACGATTGATTACGCGGAGTTCATAGCTGCAACGTTGCATCTGAACAAAGTTGAAAAGGAAGACCATCTATTTGCTGCTTTCAACTACTTTGATAAGGACGGAAGTGGGTATATTACAGCAGACGAGCTCCAACATGCTTGTGAAGAATTTGGACTGGTTGATGTGCGTCTTGAAGAAATGATCAGAGAAGTTGATCAAGACAATGTAACTCACTTGTCCCTACCACGCCAATGATAATCATACCTGGGAATGGAATCCTTACGTAGTTTTATGTTGAATTTGCAGGATGGTCGCATAGATTACAACGAATTTGTAGCCATGATGCAGAAAGGAAGCGTAGCAGGAGGTGTTGGCAAGAAAGGCTTACAACATAGTTTTAGCATCACCTTTAGAGATGCACTTAAGGTTTAGTTGTCACCAGTTTCATGCACATTCATCACACTTTTACTATCAAAGTTTTTGCTTCATTTTCAATGTGCAATGTCTTATAAAAGATCTTTTGTTCGGTCTCAGTCATTTCCCCGCCACATTTTTACTACTGTATTATGGGGACACTTGTGAAATTCCTTCATTCATTTGTTGGCTTCAAATGTGTTTTTAGAAACATCTGGATTGTTCATATAAATGAAAGAATGTGCAGTAGAGGTACTTCATTTTGAACATTGGGATTTTGGGTCGCTTGTTTTGGAAGTGGGTACATAGAGATTAAACTATTATTTCAAGTGTAATTTTTTTTTGAAACGGCAAATAGAGACGTGCATTACTGTAAATCAGTGATTATAAAGTAGGGCTAAAGATCCTGGGCTGCAGAATATTGTCCGAGTCTCTCGTAGACGACCCAACTCTTATAGACCCGTAAAAGTAGCCTACTTTTCATCGTAGACACAAACCAAGGATGGTCTTTTACTACATTTTCAAACTTATTCAACTAACATTAGAAACTCAAATAGAGATCCAAACTAAAAACGAGAAAGCAATAAAACAGCAAAACTTTGTGCATTGCTCTTCGTGTTATCTCGAGGCACCCTAGCACCGGGCGTCCCGGGTCTCGAAGGATAAGCCCCTGTCGGGTCTTCCTCCCCTCTCCCGAGATTGTTGTTGAGCCCTCGCATGTTGTTCATCACCATCTTCTTCATCCCTCAGTTGACGGGTAGGATGAACCGTCCTGGATATCTTTAATGCTTTCTTCATATGGTTGGTCCGAGCATAGCATTGCCTCGCATTCCCTTTTCATTTCGCTTTCATAGCTTTCGTTCGGATGGGACCCACCCCACCCAACTGGTCCTAAGGCTCCTTCTGCTTTCCCCGACCAGTAGCTATCCCACCGGCAGGAACATCAGAAGAAAATGGGTCATCACCCAAAGGTGTGTTAGCCAAATCGTCGGATTTTGTGCTAGCCAGGACCTCAACTAACGAACCTAGGCGAGCCCCTGTATTTTTGGAACTGCCCACTCTGGGACTTCCATAGCCAAACCGCCAAACTCCGAGTTAAGCCCCATAATTTCTCCAAGACTTGGGAACCCCCGCCCCCAGCCTCCGGGGGGCAGTAGATTAAGCCTACCCGAGGCCATTCCCGAGCTTCCCTCATAGTCTTCGATTGAATCCAGGGATATGGAGGTGAGGAGGTCGTCCACTGAAGTCCCCTTTTCCACCACCGGTGCCTGCCACTCTGTTTTAAGGAGGCGGTCCACATTAAAACTCATAGGGACCCGA
The DNA here is from genome assembly GCA_963921825.1 of Erodium maritimum. Classification (NCBI taxonomy): domain Eukaryota; kingdom Viridiplantae; phylum Streptophyta; class Magnoliopsida; order Geraniales; family Geraniaceae; genus Erodium; species Erodium maritimum. The sequence continues at coordinate 118,445,311 of OY997588.1, forward strand.
ATGGAGTCATTGTAACGAATCTCCTCCCGACCAGCTCCTGGTAGATGGCTCTTGCATGCCTCGATAAGGTGATTGATTCTACCACATCGAGTGTAAAACCCGGGAGCCTCTCATACTATAGACCCACTAGGGAGGGGTTCAGGTGTCCTGGGAACCGGAGACGGATACGTCTCCTCAGAGACTTGTATACATCAATACTAACCTGTAGTCAAAGAAAATCATCCAGACATCGTGGTTTAGGAATAGGGACAGAAATTACCTCGGTCCCGATAACGTTAGCGAGGAGTGCTCTGATCGGTGCATTCAGCGCATCCCCTGGAACGTTTGTAGCCCGGACCCCGATTTCCATGAACCGAAATGATATAGAGCTTGGTTGCATGTATGGTTGGAGAGAAACCAACATCAAAGGATACCCGCCGAACCCCTATGGCCCTTAGTGTCGTACCGACTCCATGGATGTACTGGACGAGAAATGAAAAGCTATCACCTTTTTTGTTAGAATATATAACTATAATTGGACCTTCAACTATCAGCTTGAGCTTTTAGTTGAGTTGGTCCTCTAATATGGTTTCAGAGCTTGGCTCCTCACGGATCCAGGTTCAAACCCCACTCTCTACAAAAATTATATTTCTTCTCTATTTATCAAATTTGCCCCAAAAAAAGGGTCAGCCCATATACATATAATTGGGTCTTCAACTATAAGCTTGAGCTTTTAGTTGAGTTGGTCCTCTAATATGGTATCAGAGCCTTCGCACCTCATGGACCCTGGTTCAAACCCCACTCTCTACACAAATTTCTAATTTATCAAAATTGCCCAAAATGGGCCAGCCCTTATCACTATTTTCAATGGGCTCTTCTCCTCTTCTAATAATTCACCTCCAAACCCGTAAAACGGGCTTGTTCGTGAGGGCGCGTGTTAGAATATATAACTATAATTGGACCTTCAACTATCAGCTTGAGCTTTTAGTTGAGTTGGTCCTCTAATATGGTATCAGAGCTTGGCACCTCACGGACCCGGGTTCAAACCCCACTCTTTACAAAAAAAACACTAATTTCTTCTCAATTTCTCAAATATGCCCAAAATGGGCCAGCCCTTATATCTCTTCTCAATGGGCTTTTATCCTCTCTTCTAAATATTTCACCTCCAAACCCGTAAAACGTGCCTGTCTATGAGGGCGCATGTTAGAATATAAATATAATTGGGCCTTCAACTATAAGCTTGAGCTTTTAGTTGAGTTGGTCCTCTAATATTTTTATTGAGGCACTCCACTTCTAATCCTTGTACCTGCCAGTTACGGATCATGACCCCACAGAGGGCATTGATGTTGCATGTGCCCTCTCTGGCCACTTTTCCAACCAACGAATAACAGTACCGACCATCAGGTGCTGCAGGTACAACCTCGACTGGAACCTCCAGGACGTCGTCCTCATCCTCCCAATATGGTACGAGGGGTCCAGGTCCCTGAAGACGAGGCGGTTGTGGGACGGAATACTTGGGCCGATCCCAGGATAAGTGCGATGGATTTGGCCGGTCCCAGGACAGATTTTGGCCGTGAGGGTTCCCGTAGTAGAGGAATAGGAGTTCCCGATTATGCATGTGGGAAATGGAGGCGCGGCCATGTCGGGACAAAGTTTGTCCGGGGAGTCGGAGGATAGTGGGGGGTTGAAATCGCTCCCTATGATGTCTACATTAAGAGAAGAGAGGGGTCTCCTAGGGCAGACGGGACGTTGACGACGGGTGCACCATGGACCCAATTCATTGTGGAGAATAAACCCGATTTGTGGGTCTAATTCAAATAACTTCACAGTGGAAATATACCTGATTCATTTATTCCAAGTCTAACGTAAAAAAATTTAAATCAAATATAAATTTAAAATTTAAAAACAATGAAAGACGATGGAAATATATTATTCTTTCCGAGAACCAACAAAACACACCAACGACCTAAGCCTACCACATGGTAAACACTACAAGAACGTTACCTCGAAGCACTTAATATTATTAAAAAAAACGAAGGGATTTTTTTATTATAAATAAAACATATAAGTTTAAACAAATTATCTTAAACGTGTCGATTGTATTATTAATTAATTTAAACATATAAATTGTATTATTTATTAAATAATCTTATTCTTAAGGGTAAACTACAAATGCATGCCCTGAAGTTGGCACGTTTAACCGATGATTACCCTGAAGTTCAAAAACTATTGATACATACCCTGAAGTTACAACTTGTAACTAAAAACCCCTTCCGTCAACTAAAATGACGAAAATACCCTCAGTAATTTTTTTAAATAAAAATAAAGTCATTTAATAAGTAAATATATATATATATAACAAAAGTGATTTTTAAATAAATTTTTAAAAATAATTATTGAAGTGTAGTTGAAGGTATTTTCGTCATTTTAGCTGACGAATGGGTTTCTAGTTACAAGTTGTAAAATAATCTTAATTAGGTAATACAAAATTAATTCAATTAACTCTCGCGGAGAAAATGATTCAGACCCTCTCAACTTTAGGATTTTTGTGATTCCATGGCGGCGGCGGAGTCTCTCCTACCTCTGATCATGCGACTACGACGGAGGGACCAGAGTCACGGTCGGCGGGAGAAACCCACCTAGTGTCACAGCTCTCACCTCCATGCGCAAAATCCTCCCCTACTAGTTCAAAGCCCCTGGTAATCGGAGGAGTTACAGTGGTGGCGGGTCGAGACCCTGTGTTTCTCGCCTCTCTGATGGTGGAACAACATTCTCCTACGAACTTTTAAGTGTGGGGAGGAAGAAGGTTACAAGGGCTTCTCTTGGTGAAGCCAAAAGGCTCGACGAGGAGGATTCTGGCATTAGGCCCTCGTCCCCGTCTGCAACGAAAATTTACTTCTCCTCTTCTACCACCAGATCAGTCTCAAACTCACGTGCTTTTCTCACCGTTCCGACTGGGTTGATTGGGAGTTATGGGGGATATTGGTGCTCTCAAAGATGGATGGTTATCTAGTAGAACATTGTCGGAGATCAGTCTATGTAAGAACCGCCCCCGGTTGATCCCGGTCGAACTGGTGGTTTTTGACGAAATTTGACTTTCGGTATGAAAAGTCAACCGATGACTCCGGGAGTCATTCGGAACCTTTCCGGGACCCAAAATTTTTAGCCTTCATTACGGTTAGCTTAGTTGGGTTGTTTCCTTTCAAACGACTAATTTTACGAAAAAGTCAACTTTGGGTCAAACTAGGCCTAATTAATGACTAAACCTAATTAAATTAAAGGTGCTGGAAAATTAGTAAGGGAAAGGTGGCCCCCACATGGACACTTGTCCATGGTGGCTTAGAGGAGAAGAAATGGGTCTAGAATGACCCATTTGCCCTCACATGTGTCAAAAGGAAGGTAAAAGAGCAAGGGGGCAAAGTAGACTTTTCTCAAATAGGTTATAAGTCCACATGGAGCAACCAATTCAGCCCATTTTACTCATTGTAGCCAAAAGTCACAAAGGGAAGGAGAGAAGAAGAGCTTCCATTGAAGCTTGAAGAAGAAGCAAGGAGAAAGGGAGCTCCTTTAGTGACTTTTCTTCACAAATCTTCTCCAAAACTACCTAATCTTCACCATCTCATCATTCCTAAGGTAAGTAATCTCTAAAAACCTACTTTAAATTAAGTTGGAGTTATGGGTTTCTCTAGAAATTGCATGAACTAGTTGGGTTTTGAGTTATTTGTTGTTAGATGATTGTTTATGAGAAGAAAGAGGTTGATTTATGTAGAAATCAATTGGGGTTTTGGTTGTTTTGGATGGAAATCCCTTGGGTAATTGTTGTTTTGATGAAACCCACTAAGGGTAGTGAAGTATTGAAGTTATGAGACTGATTTGGAGGTTTTAGGTTGATAAAAATGGAGTTTTTGGTGTTGATTTCGTGGAGAAGAATCTGGAGGAAGAAGAAGGGCGAGTTTGCTCGGACCTGTCACGGATCCGTGACGGGTACCGTGACGGAAGACGTCACGGCTCCATGACGGAGGCCGTGACGGCACACGTCACGGTTCCGTGACGTCACCCGTGACGGGGAACCTCACGGCTCCGTGACCCGAACCGTGGCAGATCAGTTTTGTGCCTTTTGGGTCCATTTTGAGGGTTTTTCAAGTAATTAGAAAGGTTATCTTGAACCGAACGTTTGAGGGTTTTAACTTGGGTGTTTGCCTCTTAAACCACCCTTAATTTGTCATTAATTCTAGTGTTACTTGTTATCTTAGACCTTGTTCCCGAGCACGGCGGAGGAGACTTCTATGCGGCTCTCTCTTTTGACTAAGTGTTTGGATAGCATTTGAGGTAGGGAAGAGTAGTAATTGTCGCTTTTAATTAAAGAATGTTAATAGTATGCATGTAGGACGTTAATAACCGGTAAAGTCTTAGCTTGCATATAGGATGTGATTAACTAGAATAACCGCTTTCAATTATGGGATTTGTCGTGCTGTAGAATCACATGTGGCCATATCAGGCCTTAGGATTGTGTGTTGCTTGTGTTTGATTGTGACTAATAGTCCTTAAATGTCGACGTATAATATATTCTTTGTTTACTTTAAGAATCTTAGTATGTTATATGAATGTGATGAATGTGATATGGATTGTTGTCTCGTGATATGATTAAACGAATGAATGTGATGAATGTGGTATGAATTGTTGTCTTGTGATATGATTGAGTGAATGATAGACCGATTAGGGTGCTTGGTAAGTTGTGTCGGTAAGCTTGATGGTATGATAATTCCGGTGTAACATACGTGGTATAGTATTGTGTGGTGTGACTTGTACCCCGTGCTACGGGAAGATTACCCGACCGAGGTGTGTGCCGGTCCGGCATGTTTGTTATGACATTTACCCCGATGTTGCGTTTCTGGGAGGACTTCTAGACCGATGGGTATTCCGGTATGATGTATTGTTGTTTACCCCGATGTTGCGTTTCCGGGAAGACATTTAGACCGATAGGTATTCCGGTATGATGTATGTGTTTCACCCCGATGTTGTGTGTCTGGGAAGACATCTAGACCGATGGGTATTTCGGTATGATGTGTGGTTTCACCCCGATGCTGTGTGTCCGGGAAGACATCTAGACCGATGGGTATTCTGATATGATGTATGTGTTTCACCCCTTATGTTGTGTGTCCGGGAAGACATATATACCGATGGGTATTCCGGCATGATGTGTTGTTTCACCCCGATGCTGTGTGTCCGGGAAGACATCTAGACCGACGGTGTATTCTGGTATGATGTATTGCTTTACCTCGATGTTGTGTGTTCGGTGAGACATCTAGATCGATGGTGTATTCCGGTATGATGTATTTGTTGAGTTATGTGTGTTGAACGGAGTATCACGGTGTACGTGTCTTATGTTTGTGTGATACCGGGTTTGAGTGGCGTGTCTTAGTAGTATAATGTTCTGTTTTTTGTATGTTCCTTTGGCTTGGTTCTATCATCGATAATGTTGTGTTCTTGTTAGTCTCCGTTTGTGTTGTCAGTTATTAGTAAATGTTTTGATCGAGTATATATGGTGACGGAGCGGAAGTCCTTTCTCTTTACTACTTTTTCCTACTGAGCGAAAGCTCACCCCCTCTGTTTTTACTGTTTTACAGGTTTCGATGGTGAGTTGGTTTAGAGGATGTCTCAGAGCTCGGGAGCTCCTCGAGAGTCTGGGGATTTTTCATTTAGTAGAGACGTACTTTCTTTTATGAACTAAACAATGTCTTTATGTTTTTGAATTTGAGCGTTTGACTCCTAGCATCAGATTTCGATTGTGAACTATTCGATTATTGTTGATTTGGAACTAAATTTTGGAGTTATATTTATTTAAATTTACTTTTATTATTATTGTTTTTATTATTTTAGTTCACGTCTCGAGTTCGGTCAAAACCGGATTTGGGGCGTGACAGTCTAGGTGGGCTACGTGGAGATGGGAAGAATCAACCGCCCATGGAGGACGAGGTTGGGGAGTCCGGGCCTGTGCGGTCGGCATCGAGGACGGCTTCCAAATCCGAATGGAAAACCCTCGAAGCCAGGTGACCCGACCTGACTAGTCCAGACCCATATTGCTTGCATTTCCAAGCTTAAATATGGTGATTTTGGGCATGGGTTGGATCGTGGGCCTACCTTGGACCAAACATAGTTTATGGGCCGAACCTATGAACGACATCATGAAGATCCTATTCGGAGGAGGGACCCGGAATGTGAAGGCTCTATACGATTCAAGGACGTCTCATATGCGGTGGCGAAGGGCTATAAGCACCCTCGCCTCGCAAAATGAGTAAGAAGTGGTTCAGTGGGGGATCAGCCAGTATCACCGCCCCACTGGACGTAAGGTGACAGAGGTTCCACCAAGATCTGGTATTATACTTCCTTGTCTTCTCGGAGGTCAGCAATCCCGCGTTTTGGAGTCATACTCTTATCATTCCATGGAGTATTCAGTCCGCCTTATTACTTTTCTGGAAATGGGTCTGCTCTATCTTAGCTTCTAGTTCGAATTCACTATATCGGTGTCGTCAAACGCTACCGCAGTAACCCCTTCTGAACATCTCAGCGAAGTAGTTCAGTGCCTTGAGCGATTTTATTTTGTGTTTCGATTCATTGTTGTTAAGTTTAGTCTTTTTGTACTTTCAGTGGTTTTTCTGTCTTTCATCATTATTCATATATAATATTCAATAGTTACCCTGTCAAACAAAAGTAATATAAAATTATAAAATTTTAAATTATAAAAACATTAAATAACGTAGTATAATTTATTTAGGAAATTATTGAATCTATTATTAAAGAAATTTATTTATTAAAAAACATATTAAGAAAATTTAATATATTCTTAATTTATTAGATATCACGTGGCGATTCTTCGTAGGAGAATCGTGACATTAGATCGATTGAGTTTTCGACGAATCTATTGACGGTCTTTTCTTTCTCCTTTCTTTTAGACGCAGAATCGACGAACATAAGTGGATTAAACCCAAATTTAAAAAAAAAAATAGGCCAATTCGACACACAAAAGCCTCCACTGTGGAAGGCCTAACCCACATATGCAGTTCAATCTCAATGATCTTTAAGAACCGAATATGTTATTCTATTTTCTCTGGTTTTGGTCCTTGAAATCGAATATGAACCCCAAATTGAGTCTTCGGCTCTATCTTCATTTCAGGTTCATGACACTCAGACAATTTGATCGCCACCTAACAGAAACCAAAATTTATGAAACTCAAACATAAAAAAGAAGGAGATTTGTAATTTTCACCAACAATCATACAAAAATATGAAAAATAAGGAGATCTACCCGGATAAATTCAGACTTTGTGGAGAAATAGACAAACGAGGAAAAAAAGAGAAGAAAGGACAATGATAAATTTAAATGTTTTTTGTGTTCATGATATAAAAGTGGAGAGATTTGTTCCTGGGGTGTTAAGAGATTTTTCAAAGAGTTAGGTGGGGGACAAAATAATAAAGAAAACTTTAATAAAATAGAAAAGAACTTCAACTCATTGGAAATAAACCAAATAATATAAAGAGGAACTGCACAAGTATATAATTTACATTTGTCCATTAAAACAAAAGAATTACTTAATTTATTTTCTCCCACATATTTTTTGTGTGTACTTTATTCAGTGGGATTCCCATTCCCACGAGGTAAGACTCCCCTCTATTCATAAGAAATCACACAAAATAGCCACGACATCTCCACCCTTCACAACACTACTACACAGCTAAGCACCAACCTTAGATTATACACACAAAGCTACCTAATTACTAAACAAAATCTTGTTGACCTCATGCTAATCTTCTCTGTCCTTTGACTTTAACCTTTCTTATTACCCTGCAACTACTCTTATTGATCATGTCTTTGCTTCTTCATCTTTTTCTATTCTTGGCACCATTTCCCCCTTTCTCTGTTGAAACCTGTACCCCTACTTTTAGAGAAGAAGTAAATGACATCTCTTTCAGTGGCAACACTTGTATACAACTTTCATTCACCTGCAACATAGCAATATAGTATTGGTATGGTGAGATTAGGCCAAAATACTTTCTTGTGTTCTACTTTTCCTCAATGTAAAGCCAAGTACTTAACTTGGAAGTAAAGTCAAGATGTATAATGTATTGTCTCTATAGCTTTTTAATGTGCTCGTAAACAAGACATGAAGGCACCGTCTGTACCAGCTTTTGTTTTTCTTGGCTTATGCCAATGAATAATGCTAATAGTAAACTGATAGTAATGTTTTGTTTCAAGTTGAACTAGTTTTGTGCATAAGATGGTTTTGAAACTACCCAAGGTCCAAGGTAAAGATGAGAATCCGAATTTTACCTTCTGGTTATTGTTCCCAGTCTTCCCAGGAGTGTGTTTCATTGGCATGAGGTGAAATGGGACTCCTGTCCAACTGCGCCAAGCATCAAGCACCCTACTTCAAGCAATTTACCTGCCACAAAAAAAAAGACTTGAGAACACCCCAAACAATTTTCTCCAATAAACTATTATTCCACCTCTCTCCCATTCCCGAATAATCAATGAACTGAAAGAGACTTGTTAACTTAATGAAAGCGGCTTCCCACTAATAAAAAAGTGTTGAAACGAAATGGGGTTCACAAATCAATCCTTCACATTGTACCTGCAACCAGTCTGTCTTATTAAGACAAGCTGTTGTTGGTTTTGGAAGAATCAGTGAAGATTCGATACATGCGAATTTTTTATTCTCTCAACAACATAATGGTTGGACCTTGTGTTTAGTTCCATCCCCTGGCCCTTGCCTCTCCTTAAGTCTCCTGTTTTAAAAAAACAGCCCTATAACTATTTTTATATCTTCTTGCCGACACTTCTCTGCTTCATCATCCCTTTCTCAGCAGGCGCATTTCATTCAAACCTCTAGTTTTTCCACTAAGGTTGTGTTCCATTCCATCAAATTCCTTACATACTATCATATTATAATTACATGAACTAGGTTTGTGTATTCCTTCAAGAAAGCACATTCACAGCCCGGAAAAAAAATATATGCAGTTAACTTCCCTGGTAAACGCATCCAAGTTCAATAATGAGACAAAAGATCTAAATAGTGATGATTGACAAGAAAGAAACACTACCAAATTAACATCTCTTAGTGGTCCTCAAGTTCAATTCTTTAAGTGGGTTGGTTACAGACATGTACACATCTAAATGAAATGCAAGCAAGATTCTTTGTCACCAATCACCACAACTTTCCTCACCTAAATATGAAACAGAAATTGGATTTGGATTTGGATTTGGTAGGGTTTTGGAGCTAAAATTGTACTGCATTACCTATCAAGCAACTACCATAGGCTAATTTAACATTACATACCTCTTCTGGTTGGTTTGGTGGCCACTTTGGCCGGCGCCGCTGTCTTAGCCTCTGATGTTCTGGTCTCCTCCGGTGGGAACAAGACCCCATCAATGCCCTGAACGGATATTCTTCCGTCAGTGTAAATATCTGGGTCGAAGAGATAAGCTGAGCTGTCCTCGCCGTGTCCGAATTTGACTGACCCATCAGCCTCCTGCGCCACCACCTTGTGCGGCAGCCGCAACGTTTCGTACCCGATTTTTCCGAACCGCCGGACGGCATTGTACATGCTCTCCTCCGTCTGGTACTCGGGGATTATGTGGTAGTACATGATCTGCTCCGGCGCACCCGGTTCGCTGAGCTGATCGGTGGTGAGCTTGGCCATGGCCTCGTCGTTGGGAGCCAGGACTGTCAGCACATAGCCCTCTGAGACGAGCTTGCCCATTTCGGTGGCGAGAGAGGTGAGATTGACCAGAATATCGGCCATTTCGTTGTAGCCGCCGTAGTGGAGGAGGGTCTGGATGAAATCTTTCACCTGGCTCTCTCCGTCGAAGTGGTGGCGCGGCCCGCCAGGACCCGGAGCTGGGGCGGGAGCGAGAGACGGACCCGGCGCCATCGCGGAGTAAATTGGGAGGACCGGGGCCGAACCGGGTAATGTCGGCGGTGCGGGTTTTTTGAGCCGGTTGGTCCTCGGGTCGATTTCGGGGGCTCCTTCCGGTTTGACGGCGGAGATCGAGCGCAAGCTCCGGCGATTGTTGAAAGCCTGCTGGACAGAGCGGGGAATCAGGAGCCGCTCGATTCCATGAATGACTCCGTCGGGTCGCTCCACGGCGTTGGGGCCAATAACCCTCGCCGCGCCAACCAGATTTTCGCCGGGGCCGTTCGTCGAGAGCTCGATCGGGTCGTGACAAAGCGTGCGGTGAAGGGTCGGATCGGAGGGGTTTCTGGGCCAGTGACGAGCGCCGATTCGCTTGGGGACAATGTGGTGGAGGAGAAGCGTCTGGAGGGACCGGAGATTGCCCGGAGCGAGGAGGAACCGCTTGAATTCGGGGTCGAGATCGCGCTCCAGAGCCTCGTTCTTCGGAGCGAAGATGGTGATGTTGTGCTTCCCCACCGCTTCCTCGAGGGTGTGCAGGAGAAGCGCCTTCTCCACGAGCTCGGCGAGTTCAGTATAATGGGAATCTAGGAGCGCGACGAGAACTGAATTGGAGTTGATTTGGCCGGAGCGGGAGCCATTTTGAGCCGGCAATGCAGCTCCGAAACGGGAAGAGACGGAGAGAAACAGAGCGGCGAAACAGAGGAGGGTGACAGTGGAAGCCATAGCAGCAGCCATGGAAGAAGGAGGAGGTCTGTGTGGTGGCGGGTTATTGCAGAGAAGAAGGAAGATGGGTAGAGGGTTATATTGGGAAGCAAGGCAAAGCAATTAAGCTAAACAAATTGCTAAATATGGAGTCTTGCTTGTTAATATGTATTAATTGTTGGGATTAATAAGAGAAGACAAGAGGTGGTTGAGCTGGGGCTGTCGGGTGAAAATAAAGCGTCGGTTGCACTTGGAGGGTAAAAACGTTATGTCTTAGTTGACCACGTGAAAAATAAAATGCCTCTATCATTTTGTGATCATTTAAAAAATATATCTTAAGATATTTATTTTTATAAGGTAAGGTGTATGATCGTCTTTTTAGTTAGTGTGTTTTAAAATAATAATTGTTTTAATTTTTAAATTGAAAAAGCCGTAAGTACAAAAAATAGTATAAAAACATCCCTATTTTTTAAGAACAAAACTAAGAGAAAAATTATGCTTCTCAAAAAAAGAGAGAAAAATTATGGGTTTTTTAATTTATTTATTTATATTTTTTAAATATAAAATCGTTATTTAAAATAAACAAATATATATATATATATAAATAAATAAAAATTCTAGAAATATGCTTTTGTAACTATAAAAAAGTGCTCCAACTTAAAAAAATATATATCTCAAAAAAAATCCTATTATTTTCTGTTTTCTTTGCCGGTGTTTCACGTTTTTTTGTTTGTTTTTACATGTTTGCTTTTGCTTTTGCTTTAGGAATTCGTACTGTTCGTGTGAAGAAACTTCTTCAACTAATATTGTATTAGACTATTAGTGATATTATATATTTCTTCTTCAATCATGTGTTTTATTTGGATTTGTTATTTTTTTAGATGAAAAGATCCGGATTTTTGATTTGTTATTATTAAATATACAACATGCTTTGTAAATGAAAATTCATGGGCCAAATAGTTATAGAGGCCCAATTTTTAATTGGACCAGAAATTAAAGGCTTCGGTTAATTAGAACCTCAAATTTGCTCCACAAGACAAGGTCAAGTGCTCAACCTCACACACAGGTTCTGACATTATGAGGTTCAAAGTTGGCGTGGTAAACATTTTCTTACAAACAATAGCCACAAGAAATTAAAACCAAGTACCAGCCTTATTTCAAAACAAAAAATAAACCAACCTCATATTTATTACACATGCACCATATACTGTTTCCATTTTTATAAACCAAATCAAGGTACAATGTCTTCACCAACAGATTCTGAGGTTGATCCATCGAGCTAGATAATTCCACATTAAATCAGGGCTATACAGACAAACTCAGGAATGTTTCAGTGCAACTAGGAAATAGTTACTATTCTTGGGCTTAGATTAGTCAAGAACATTACAGTACTTTTATTTCTAAAGCTCTGATATTTAACAAAAATTTACAGGCCTCTAAACCTGGAACTCAACAAAAATCGATTAATCAAAGAGATGAGATGTGGCGACAAATGAAGAAGCAATCACATTGGCCGATCACTGCAATTACTTGAATACAAAATATTGGAATTCTCAATGGAAAATGTAATGCTGGGGAAAGAACCGGAGCCTAGTAGTTTCTTATCTTAAATAGTCTTGCATCAGAGTATTCTTGCACGCTAACTTCTCCCTCAATGACTTTTATGTCTTCGGAATCTGTTATCGGCCCTGAGCTCTTAACCCATAGAAAAGAAGGTGGTAAGCGTCAGTAGAACTCTAGCCAGAGGGTAAAAGATATTAGCAGAGTTGCATTGTACAAGAACTAAATCATTGTATTTTACATTGAAAAAATTGTCATACAAGAAAAGGCCGTCTTAAATATACTTGGGGAAAATGCAGTTTTGTTGAGCAGGACATGGTACAGAATAGGATGTATAACTTCACAATTTCACATGATCAAGACAGAGAGGAGCCTAGATTTATAAGTGTCATAAATGCAATGACATATAATATGTACTCCCACCATTCCCAAGTGTCCTCTATTTCTATAATGGACGCTCAAAAGTAAGTGTTCACTTTCTTTTCGAAGAAATAAACTATACATGGATTACCAGCACTGTTCTTATATGAGTTAGTTATTACCATATGAGTACCTTAAGTGACATTTTAAAACTGACGGGAGTATTTAACCAGCATAGACATCTATATGCATGAAGAATCATCATTAGTGATGAAAATTCATGACCTATAGATATCAACACTAGTAATACTTTGCAAAATGACAAGGACAACCGATGACCTGAATTCATATACAAAATAATCACTTCTATTAAGTTGTTTTACCATCCACAATGCATAAATACTCAGTCTGGAGGTGACACATCAAATTAAGGCATACGTAATGAAGTGAAAGGTCGCTTCTGGATGCAAAAATTGTTATAGTGTAGCTAAAGTTGACTATACGGGTGGATAGGAATAAACTGAGAGATTACCGAAACATCATGACCAATGGCTGGTTACGCATCAGAAAGAGCTTTGTACCCTTCCTTCTCAAGGATTTTTGCTATGGAAATATCTCCCGTCTTTATAATTTTGCCATCTTCCTGAAAGACCACACATACAAACAATTAATGAAGATATAAAAGGAATATAGAGATAACAATAACTCGCACACTATTTCCCACTGCTCTTATGCAGGTAAATAAACCAAATGCTATTTACAACTTGTACATTATACTGTAATTATATTCTTTAGAATCATGACACACTAAAGCTGTGAATTGCGATCAAGCAACGCATAATATGCTTGACAAAAGCAACTCATAACATGGATTACCATAACCTAAATTTCCATCAATTTATAACAGGTATAAACTAATTTTTCACTGCACATTCCTCCAACTAATCCAATTGCCTTACCATTACATGGATGTATGTTGGTTCTATAAATTCCAAAAGACGTAGATAATGAGTAATCATCAATAAAGAGTTCTTGGAAGTCAAAAGCCCGTTCACTGCTTTTGCTACATCTCGAAGTGCGTCGACGTCTAAACCTGAATCTATTTCATCTAGGATCGCCAAATCTGCCCCCAGAACCTGTAATATGCAGAATGGAGATGGGGATTTAGGACTAATTATTAATTTTAGAATTTGTTGAATCATTTTAAATTAGTGTTACATCTTTGGGGACTGTTATTCCAAAATGCAGAGTCTACTAGGCAAACAGACCTAGAGAGCAATTTTAAAAAGTGACAGTTTCAAGGCAACAACTCATAGAAGCTAGAACTATCTTGATAATACATTTTTGAAACTTAAATTCTTGATTGAAACTAGGACAATGGTCGTTCAAACAGAAGTTTGTTGTTTTATAGACTCATAATCTTTCTGTGTTCATTGAACCATGCCAACGGCTATTTGGTTGCGATGACATTTGTTCACTGGGTCTAACAAATGATTTTCCAGTGAAAAAATACCGTCATACTATACTATCAGAATTCGCTAGAAGCTATTAGTTTAATGAACTTCTCTTCAATAAAAGAAGTGTACTAATATCAAACCTCTACATACATCATGGTTATATTTTTGTAGGACTAGAACACTAGAGAGCTATTGGATCTCAAAAAGCTTGATAGGAAGAGAAAAAGAAAGACAAACAAGAAAGATTATTTTTCCTTGTAAAAATCTTTACCCTACCTTTTACGTTTCTTTCAACTTCCTGCACACAAATTAAGCAATAAAGCAGAATTTCAATGTTATAACCATTAGCTGGATGTGAGATAATCCTCTTAATACACAGAACATGCAAATATCAAAACAATCTTGTATGCCCCTTCCTCCATCGCCATGTAAACAAACAAATATTAATGAAATTAATAGAATGATATCCATACCGCAAGTTGCAAAATTTCATTACGTTTCCTCTCACCACCACTGAACCCTTCATTTACATTTCTATTAAGAAAGTCTGGCTTCATATTCACCATCTCCAGTTTAGGATAGACATACGCATAGAACTGTAAGGAACAAATAATGTCATTACATGATAATTTACCAACATTGCTTTGAAGAAAATACACCATCTTGTTCAAAAAACAAAAGAACATGCACTATATTCCTGTACTACAACCCAAAAAGAGATGGCAAAGAAAACATTGCAGAAATCATTTAAAGTAAAGAAAAATATGATAGTTGTAATAATAAGTATCAATTGCAATGGCAAGGAAAGTTCGGAACATGCATATCTGGTCTCCAGAACAGATCAATCAAAGGATCAGAACTCCCTTAAAAGAAAGTAAGCGTAAGAGTACAAGAGACTGTAGCTAACATAGTCAATATTCCTACCATTTTAATTATGCTGTTATAGTCCCCGATTTGGATCGAGTTATGGGATAGGTGTTGTAGCATTCGTTGGAGAGAACGCAAGATCTCATATAGCATTCGTTAGAGAGAACGCAAGATCTCGATAGAAACCTTTCGGCTTTGGTTTGTTGTTTATAATCCTTGATGTTTTCTCTTCATTAAATGACCAGCTTATAAATAGGCTGGACTTCCAAACTAATACAAAGATCATGGAGCATCCCATGATCACAACACCTCAAGCCACTACCCATAATTAATAACCAAGTACCCATGATCACAATAACTAAGTGGCTATTCATGGCTAATAAATAACTACTCATAATTACTAAGTAAATAATAGTGTTAATGCAATTAGAAACCTAATAACAGTAAATATATCGGACTCCTAACATATGCATACAAGCTACCTCATACTGTATTCTTCTCAGCTTTGAGAAATAACAGTAGTAAAACTCACGTTCAGTGTAAGACTCTTACCATTTTAATCATGTTGTCACATTATGTCCTAGTGGAGACAAAAGTTCAAGCTATCTTAGTTCTGCAAAAAGTTACCTACTCTATCATTGCAAAGTATATTTTGAGGGAAGTACAAGTTGATGAAACATACGCCATAACAAAAATGTAGATAACTACCTACCTCAAATGGGCTAAACTCTGGCTGTCCAAGTTTTCTTCTTCTTGCATTGTATGCCATATGCAAAAAATCATTATTGCTCACACCTGGGATTGCAACAGGGGACTGGAAGCTCATAAAAAGGCCAGCAAGAGACCTTTCCTCTGGTTCCATATCTAGCAAATTCTCCCCTTTAAAAACAACACTTCCTCCTGTGACCTCATATTCCGGATGGCCAACAAGAACCTACAACCCATGAGACCTCATTGAGATTCTTGTGAATGAACTTTAAAAATGTGCGCTTGAAACAGAAAGTGAAAAGTTGAGCATTTCGCATTGAGAAAAAAAAAGAATTTGAGGTGAGTAAAAACATTTAAATTAAAATACCATCTAGGGAAATGGTAGCAGAAACAAACCAGGAAAACCATCACTTGTCAATCATCGTGCGCAACAAAAAGACCAATGTGTAAGCATTATACAGCATCGAGCGTGTAGTTGTTGATCTAAGTTTTCAGTGCATACTTTGTAGTTCTATCTGAGGAAATGAAACACCAACCTTTGAAAAGGTGCTCTTTCCGGAACCATTCTTCCCCATTACTGCATGGACCTACTAGAAGCAAAAGACTTTAGTTCACATCAGAGCTAAACACAAGTATCCATAAGCTGCTTTGCTAGCTTTCCAGGTCTTCAATATGAGCAAAATAAAAACACCTCTACTATGCATTAAGCAACTTACATATGATAACAACTAGAAACAAATAACAATGAACCAGAATTAAAACTCCATCCAACTATAAATTCCTAATAGTTATGGAGAAAGCAACTTGGTCCAAGATTGCACAATTGATGCCAGAAACTGTTTTTCCCAAGTGAAAACGAGTGTTCTAGAATTCTAATGCTACATGTTTTATAAAATTAAATTAACAAATTGTTTTTACAGACAACATAAACAAAATACAAACGGTTCACGTCAGGATCGATATTCAGCTTCGAAACCTTGCGATTACCACAAGAATTCTCGCAATCAGCTAGGCTAGACGATGAAGATGAGGTAGATAATCTGCATACCTCCCCTTCATAGACAGTGAGGTTAACGCCGGTGAGAATCTCCTGCTTAGTTTCAGCGATGACAGCAGTTAGATCTTTGACCTCGAGCAGCAATTTCTTCTCAATTTGACCGCCAGTGCTATTAGCAGCGGGAGAATCGACCGTTGACTGAGCTGCGGATATACGGCGGCATCGGCGTGAGTGGAGATGGAGGGGACGGAGGGCAGGAACGGTAAATACGAGAGAATTGGACGGCGAGGGTCTAGGAGGAGGAGGTGACGGAGAAGATAGGCAAAAGGTGCGACGGAGAAGAAGAGGAGATAGAGCAGCCATAGAGGAGACAAATGAGCAGTGGGTTGTTGAGTGTGAGTCGTCTTCCGGTTTCAGCTTCCTTGGGCTCTTTCCTACCTTAAGCTTTGGCCCTTCTTTATATCCGGTCTCTAGCCTCCGAACCAGCTGACAAAAGTCCTACTCATCCATTGCAAAAACTACACTCACATAGTTGTTTTTGGAAAGAAAAAAAATTGAAAATAAAGATTCATTAATAAATTCATCAATCTTACATATCGAACACAAACGAAACAGCACAAGCGTTGCATCCATCAGTTGTTCTCGGGACTCTGAGGAACAACCAGTGAGATGAATAGCTCTCGAAACGGGCGACGCAGCGCCTAAATAACCAACTACTACTGTGTCAGTCTTCCTTATCGGCTCTCTGGAGAGATACGCCAATAAGGAGTCCCGACCGGACACGCCACCAAAGGCAGCAGCTACACCTACCGGATATCCGAGATTCCGGCAGGGAGTACAAAATAAAACAACAAAAACAAAAACAACAACGACGACCCATATCTACTCGCGACCGGGCTCCGATGTGTGGGCTTGGGATCGGGACGAGGTGGAGGGCGTCGACGAGTGCAGGTCCGCTCCGCTACGGGCTGGTGCACCAGACTGGTCGGGTAAACACAAAATCAGGAGCACAACTGAACGGCTTCGACTGCAGTGCTCCGACAAAAGCTGGGTGCAGATCTGATCGTCTGGCCGAATAAAGAGTGTGGCTAAGAGGATCGGCCGGAGTTAGTGGAACCGTCGTCGTTGGGAGCTGAATCCGAAGGTGGTGGGCTACTGATCTGCCTTGTTCAAAGTCGGAGAGAGAGGGTGGTTAATGGTGGTCGTAAGATCTGGTCGCCGAGGCGCCGGATCTTGCTGCCGAGGGGGCGGAACTTGTCGGAGATTGGTGGGTTTGGTCGAGGGGAGGCGGGGGGAGTCGAAACTGGCCGAGAGACGGTGGGATTTGACTGAGAGGAACGGACGAAACAAGGTGGAGGCGAACGACAGTTGGGTTGGCCGGTGAGGATGGCGAGGAGAGAGAAAGAGGAGAGAGGGAGAGGGTGGTGGTGAAGGGAGCCGAAGCGTCCAGCACGTCGCGGTGGAAAAGCATATCAGGTGGGGGATGGTCAGTGAGGCGAGGAGGAAGACGGGGGCGGCCAGATCTGGTGGCTCAGGTGTGAGTTCCGGCCAAAGGAAGAACACGGCCGACATGAACAGTGGGCCGAGACGGATTCCGACGGGGGGAGGTGGTGAAGACGACCTAGACCAGCTACAAACGAGGGTGACGAAGGACGTTGTGGAGAAGAGCCCCACCGGCAGTCCTTGTGGCCGCAACCATTGTGACTGCTGGTGGCAGCGCCAACTATTGATGGGTAGGGTTTCTCTCAAAGAGAGAAAAGAAGAAGCCACTGTGTTTTCGTTGTTTTTAGAAAACTATACATAATAAAACTTAATTATTGACATTTTTCATATCACATCACCTTGTTAACTAACTTTTTTTCGTTTTAGTCATTTTTTTGTTTATTTTTGGACGGAAAATAACATATGCAAAACACGTGTCATTTCTTTTTTTAGAAATACTCATATTATCCTCGTTGTGTTAAAAACCTAACTAAGAGCATCCACATCAATTGGGGGCTGAACCCGGAACCCTGATGCAGAACCCTCTGTTGACTAGGCAGGGTTCATCCCATGCCCCCTAAACAGAGTATGCTCCACATTAGAGGGGCAAGTATGGGGGCAGGGTTTTCAGAAATGCTGACTGTGTAATTAATTAAGCTTTTAACTGAATTTGTTAACTTTATTTTTAAATCAACAGCTGCTAAATAAAATAAAAATAAAAATCATAAATAGAAATAAAATTTCATTAATAAAATACAAATTTTAAAATTTATATAACTTAAAAATACATAACATTAAACCAAGGAATTATCAGTCGTCTGAGTTGTAAGTCCCGCCCGACCGATTCCAAATGTGCTTCATAAGGTCTTCTTGAAGCTGGCGATGAGTCGCACCATTGATGACATTAATTCGCGCTTGGAGTTCATGGTGGTACGACAAAGGTCTTGATCGATTCCATGCTTAAGGTGGTGCCAAAGCCTGAGGTAATTCCGGAGGGGCCTCGAAAAACAAATCGTTATCCCCTGCTTCATAACGTTCGCATTCGTCCTCCACGATCATATTATGTAGAATGATACAACAATGCATCATGTCAGCCAAAGTCGACTTATCCCAGATCCGAGCGGGACTTGACATTATGTGTCACCGTGCTTGGAGGACTCCAAAGGTCCGTTCAATATCTTTACGGGCACTTTCTTGGCATTTGGCAAACAACTTTTGTTTGCGTGTATAGGGATAGCCAATCGACTTGACGAACCGACCCATTAAGGGTAAATGCAATAAACTAAATAATACAGCTTGTTGTAGCGATTCCCGTTGAGCTCGTAATCCACGGTCATGTCACGACCACAGAAAGTGTCGTCGAGTAAGTGGTCGGCGTTGAATACGTTGATGTCGTTGTTTGTGCCACCCATACCGAAAAACGCATGCCAAATACACGTATCACGAGACGCAACCGCTTCCAGCATAATTGTTGGATTCCCGTGATCTCCACGTTCATGCGATCCTTGCAATGCGATTGAGCAATTCTTCCACTCCCAAGCACGAATTTCGGCTTCGTCCTCGCGGCGTTCAGCTTCCAGCTCCTCCCTTGTTTGACATTCGTCGTCGAACATTTTTTGGCGACAATTGGATATGAAATGTAGAGAGAAATTTTAGGAATGGTGTTGTGAATTTGATGAAATGGGTGAGGGATATTTATAGTGGGGGGAAAAATAATTTGTTATTGTATTTTGTATTAAAAAAAATAGTCGTTTGGATCAGACTGTTGCTACCAGCAACGATCATTTTTTTTCCGACCTGGACACGTGGCAAGCTGCCACTGGGCAGCAGAGAGGCGCGAGGCTGCGGGGCTGATTTTGGCCCCACGCCTCTGCCCCCCGAACCCTCACCCAATGCCTCCTGCCCCGCGCCCCGCACGCCCCTCTCCCCACACCGAGCGAACCCCGAACTCGAACTGTCACGCCCCAATTTCAGCGAATCGAACTCGGGACGCGAACTTTGAAAACATGAATACTTAAAATCTGATTTGAATAAAAGCTTTGACATTTCCATTTATTTTCCAAAATAATAGTAGTATTTACAATACAAAAACGTCCCAACAAGTGGACAAGGTACACATCCGTCACTAGACTCAACAAAAGTAAAGACCAGACTCCGCTCCAAGCTCCATGAACTTCAAGAGCTCACCAAGTCCGTCCCACGAACAGTACCTGTAGGAAAAGCAGCTAGGGGTGAGCGTTCGCTCACCACCACGGATAACAGACTGACTACGGCATAATTAGCAGACAAGCCGGTAACACCCAAAACTAAAGTCAACACCGGGGGACACTGTCCCCAACCCAATGACTCTGACTGAACATACACCCACTGTTACCTTTCTTGACCAACTCAACACTTGACACGTAAAGTAGACCAGACACAACGATCATGACCTCTCCCAAGGACTCGAAAGAAACTACGCAACACCAAACAAGATCACAAAGGATCGCACACCAAACAAGATCACAAAGGATCGCAACCCAGCTGCTCAGTAACCTCCCTCACCAGACTCAACCTCAAACTCGTAAAGTAAAACCGACACAACCAACAATGACCTTCCCCAAAGACACGAACCCGGATCAGGCTAGCCGAAGAATGCTCAGAACCTGCCGAGCCTCGTACGCGGTCAGGCCAGCTGAAGAATGCTCGTAACCTGCCGGGACCCGGTCACGGATCAGGCTAGCCGAAGAATGCTCATAACCTCTCGGGATCCGGACACGGAACAGGCTAGCCGAAGAATGCTCAGAACCTGCCGAGGCTCGAGTTTGGTCAGGCCAGCCGAAGAATGCTCGTAACCTGCCAAAATCCACACCACTCCCCGACACACAGTCGGTTCGGGCAAACACAACCACAAACACAAGCAAGTTCAACAAACAGGCACTCAAGGCCAGTCAAGACACCTCAACAGTAAACCTCGGACTCAACAGCCCCACAGGCACTCACGGCCTCCCAAGACACACCGACAGTAAGACACGGACTTAACAGCCCCACAGGCACTCACGGCCTCCCAAGACACCAAAATGACAATACGGGCTCTCATGGCCACCCAAGACTCAGCAATAGTAACACGGGCTCTCAAGGCCACCCAAAACTCAACAATAACCAACACGGCTCTCAAGGCCACCCAAACTCGACAATGACCAACACGGGCTCTCAAGGCCACCCAAACTCAACAACAATTAACACGGGCTCTCAAGGCCACCCAAACTCAACAACAAATACACGGGCTCTCATGGCCACCCAAACTCAACAATAAATAATACGGGCTCTCATGGCCACCCAAACTCAACAATAAGTAATACGGGCTCTCATGGCCACCCAAACTCAACAAATAAATACACGGGCTCTCATGGCCACCCAAACTCAACAAATAAACAATCAACCTCCGGCTTAACCCAAGCCTCCAACAGTCCTACTATCAACAGTTTCACAATCAACCTCCGGGCATGGTCATATGCCTCCAGTACTCCTAATATCGATAAGTTCACAATCAACCTCCGGGCATGGTCATATGCCTCCAGTAAAACAATTATCGCTAAGTTCTCTACTCCTACGACACCACTAAGTGTCACATGCCTTTCCAATAATTACTAAGTTCCCGTAACATGTCTTTCTAATAAACGCTACGATCCCGTATCATGCTTTTCTAGTAATCACCAAGTTCCCGTGTCATGCTTTTCTAATATTTAAATAAACCTATTCAACCCACGACACCCCGGTGTCACATGCAATTCTACTGTTAACTTTCCCCAGTCAGGGCCGAGATCCGGCTACTTTTCCCTACCTCGTATATAATCCCAAAAGCGCTCCAACAACACCCGAAGTACACCCAGTCACTCGCCGAGCTTCCCTTTGCCTCGGTCCGTAGCACGATCTAAAAGAACACAAGTTCAAAGTACTTTTAAACTAGTACGAATAAACCGAAAATTAACATACTTAACGCCCAAACGTAACCCTGACAATGCCGATCACTCCCAAACTTCCCAATTACTCAATATTGTCGATAAAGGACCCGTAAAGGCCAGATTCGCCCGACATGGCGAATCTGCCCGGGTTTTGGTTAATTGCCTTCCGGGGCTCCAAAAGTCCCCGTTTTCGTTTCTACGGTCTTAGAATAATTCAAGGAACCCAACGCACTTGACGGAATCGAATTCCGACTTCCAAATCAATTTATTAACGTTTAAAGTTCCTAAAACCCGTTAATTACAACTTCTCCAATTTAATTCCAATTTTCGATTCGGTTTAGGGTAAATGGTCCGGGGAACGTTTTAAACCACCCGAACATTAAAACCCGAGCAACCGAGCACGTGGGCCCCACCCAAGAGGCTTGGCCGAGACCCTAGGGTTCGAGGGGGGGCTCGGCCACCATGTGGTGGCTGCTGCCAGCTCCGGCCAGCCACCTCATGGCCGGCCGGCCACCACCCACGGTGGCCGGAGCTCCTCCCGAGCCTCCGGTCACCGGAAAAACGTGCCATCACATCCCCAAACACCTCTAAAACGTCTCCAACACCTCCAAAACGTCCATACAACCCTAACCCATAGTTTATAACCAAACCCTAGCTTTTGAGAAATAATCGAAACGAGAATCGGGTTAGGTCTTACCAACGAGGAAGACGAGGGGAAGACGTTTTCTCCTTGCTTTGAATCGATCCAACGGTTGAATAATCTCCCAAACCCTAGCTTTTAATCTTCTATCTTCTTCTCCACCTTCTTCTCTCTCTAACTCTCTTCTTCTCTCTTCTCTTTCTAATTAACACAACTAACAACTAACTAAAAACTAAACTTTTTCTCTTTAAACCCCATAATTTCGGCCATCACTCTCCACCACACAATTTCCCCCCAAAACTAACACCACCACCTTTAGGACATGTGTCAAGGTGGGTCCCACACCTTTTGGAAAATATCTAGTTAATATTTTCCAATTAGATTCGCGAAAATCGGACGTTTCGGGCCCCGAACGGGCACTTTTTCCCAAAAATTACGAAACTTGGCGGGCCACAAGGAAACGGCTCAACTAAGACCGCTACGACGACGGCTAAGCTCTTTGGATCCAAAACGTCGCTCGGTTGACTTTTCCAGCGAAAAGTCAACATTTCCCAAATTGCTCAGAAAGTTGCCCTGAGTCCCCCGGAACCCACTTTGGTCAATGACGGGGTCAACTTAAGTCCGGTACGACCCTCGGGGTCCAAATCCGGTTCAATACAGTGTCTGCTCAAAATTTTTAAATTTTCCTGTTTTTCGCAGGTTTGACTGGCGTTGACCGGGAGTGGTTATTACACGAACTCCTTTTTCCTTCTGCTCCCGCCCCGGACTCGCCACCAACCTCCCTTGATGTGAATGCTCTAACAAACCTAATCCCTCTTTACACAGTCATCAACCCCCCCCCCCCCATCTCCTCTTTTTCTTGACCACCACGCTACAAATCGTCCAATCGACTATGACAGTCATGAGATCTGATTGGACATGGTTTTTGGTCTTCAACCCAGAACTGAGTTTACTCACAAAGCTCGGTTATGGGAATCTTTGGCAATCGGGGTCTCACATCATCGTCAAGTTTGGGAATTACAAGTCTCTCCATTGGGTTCGTTTAAACCAACTCTGATGTTCATCTGCTAATTTGGTTTTGATTTGTGAAAGTTCACCTTCTGCTCTAAAGGGTCTCAGTGTATGGAAAGTTCCAAGACAGTGTTGAAACTTGTCAAAGCTCTGCATATGTTCATCATTATAGTCTGAGTTTTAGGTTTTTTGAATTTGGGTTTGCAAAAACATTCATCTGTTAATAATCGTAATCTCAAGCTAGAGTTTCAAAATTTAACGATTTTAGATTGTGTTTAATTTCTAGGTGGATTAGGGATTTGTATGATTTTATCACTTTTTTATTTTATTTTAACATGCAAAGATCCAGGCAATCAATTTTGTTAGATGTCTAGCAACATTTGTATGTTTTTTTTTTTGAAATTTTACATGGATCACCTCTTTTTGATCTCCTCTTAATTGAATTCGTTTTTTGATCAGGTTGTGGATTTTTTTTATCAGAGAATATTTTTTTATCAGGTTGTGGATGAATTAAGTTTCAATTGTGTAGTTGTGATGCATAATTAATGTGTCCTCAGATCTCCATTTAGGGAATTTCTAGAGAACTATTCAATGGAATGACAGACACAAAACCGGAGCATCTTCAGTAATAATTGTAAAAAGTAATGAATAGTAAAAAGTAAACAAAAAGTAATTATAAATTTTTTTTTGAGTTATGAGTTAAATAAAAGAATTTATAAAAAGAAAAATAAAGAACAAACTTTATGAAAATAAAAATATTATTATGAGTTAAATAAAAGAATTAAATAATTTGATATATATATATATAGGGTAGTTATCCAGTAAAAATCACCCTTATTGTGCAAACTACAAACCAATCTAAGCCATATGATGCGGTCAAAGTGACGTCAACAGAGCAAGCGCGATGCTGACACATGGCCGCTTCGCGTGCGCCTCTGCCCATGCGCATGCGCGGGTGCTGACCGTTTACAAGCACGGTGTTGATAGTTTGGTACAAATGCAAACTATCAGCACCATGCTACGCAAACTATTAGTACTCTGCGTGCGCGCACCCACGTGTCAGCACCTGGTGAGTTTGTAGTTTGCACAATAAGGTGCGGTGTTTTATATATTTATTGTCCACGTGTCAGCATCTGGTGCGCTCTGCTGACATCACTTTGGGGGGGATCCTATGGCTCAGATTGGTTCGTAGTTTGCACAATAAGGGGTGGTTTGTACCTGATACCAACTATATATGTATATATAATTATTATTCTTTACATAAAAATTTAAAAAAATTCAAAAAAAAATATCAATGAAAAATTTCAACAATTTTGAGTTTGTAAGAGTAATGGCATGGTTTTGAAAATTTGATGGCTATGGAGGGGTATTTTAGACTTTTACATCTTTTATATGGAAAGTTAACAACTTTAGACTAGAGTGAAGAAAAAAAAGTAAGTTAAGGGAATCGAAAACAAAAAAAATAGTAAGGGTAATGTGAAAACATCAATAATAAGGTGGTGTAATGTGTAATTTTTCCACTCTTTTTTTGTTATTTACTTTTCGTATCCCTTTTGAATTGGTAACACACCATAAAATCATTTGCTTTGTAACGCTAAAAAACAGTCACAACGTTTTGGTAATTGACATATGTTAAGAAAAACGAACGGAATATTCCATTTCATTTATCACTTGTACCAAGTGCCCGTTAAGGGTAAAGTGAAGTTACTAATTTACCCTTACTTATCTCAATTAATTTTTGATGTCCCATTTTGTCCTCAATAATTCTATTTACTTTAACCTCTATTTTAATTAAACCCTTATACGTTAAAACACATTAATTGTAGACAATTCCTCCGTAGATATCTAAGATAATGCGAAACCCACTCTCACTGAAACCCTCTTTACATTCTCGTCGTCAGACCACTTCCCTTCTTTCTCCTCTTCCACAGTCCTTTTCCTGTTGTTAGGCCTTACCTCATCTCGAAGCGTTGCAGTTGTACTCGGTTTCTACAAGTGGGAGTGTTTCTTTGGCAAATGGCGGTGATGGGTCTTCCTCGTGCACGCCATCTTGACACAATTGTTGGTGGCTGATGTCATGGTCCTTTGTCTTGCGTCGTTAGGTGTGCATCTCCCGTTTTATTCATATTTACTGGCCACCTCTCCTCTACCTCCCTGGTGCCTAATGCACGATAGGTCCCCGCCAGCGCACCGACCCTAAACACGGTGCCCTTGCAGTCCGGTCTTGGTTCTAGATCTTTGGTACCTCGATTTCATCAGGACATTCCAATAGGTCTGATTCTCAGTGTGCTTGGGAATCTCAGTTTGATGGTCTTCTTTTGGTTCCATCTGGTCTGGATGGATAGAGAATGACCACGGCATAAAGACTCCGACGTGGTTCCAAATCTGTGACTGACAAATGCAAAGACTTCATGAATAACAATTGATTATCAATCCCAAGTTTTTTTATGTTTGATTAATTCATATGAATTTCCTCATTTCTTTGATCTTTTAATTCATTAAGGGTATTAGAGCCTTCTTGCACTTTCGGGCTGATTGGTTCTACTGGAACCGGCTCTGGTAGTTCTTCTAAAACTACCTCTGGTAATGAAGCTCTTTCATTCCTTCTATTCGTTTGACATTTCCGTTTCTTATGAACAATGTCTTTTGATCCAACTGGTCTCCCACGTTTCAGGCATGCACTGGTAAAATCGATAGTTGTCTTTGTAGTATCACCAATGATCTTAATTTTAGCTAATACATTGATTGCATGTATATAAGATCTTGTCATTTTTTACGTGTTTGCAAAGGCATCAAGCATTTTATTTGCAACATTTTGCAAATGAATTATTCTCTGTACTTCTGTCTCACATTGTGATGTGTGTGGGTCTAAATGAGATAATGAATTCATTGTCCAAGAAAGTTCATTCCTTACTTCAAAAGTTTTAT
The DNA here is from genome assembly GCA_963921825.1 of Erodium maritimum. Classification (NCBI taxonomy): domain Eukaryota; kingdom Viridiplantae; phylum Streptophyta; class Magnoliopsida; order Geraniales; family Geraniaceae; genus Erodium; species Erodium maritimum. The sequence goes on from OY997588.1 coordinate 118,471,858, forward strand.
AAGAAAGTTCATGCCTTACTTTAGGAGACTTATGTTTCTCACCTAGAGGTGTAAACGTTGTCTCATCAAAATGACAATCTGCAAACCTTGTAGTAAACAAATCACCCGTCTGAGGTTCAAGATACCTTATAATGGACGGTGAATCAAAACCAACATATATACCCTATCGTCATTGGGGTTCCATTTTTGTGCGTTGAGTAGGTGCGCTAGGAACTTGCACAACACAACCGAAAGTTCGCAAATAGGATATGTTAGGTTGATGACCACACACAAGTTGTACAAGAGAATATTGATGATATGCAATTGGTCTTATACGAATTAAATATGCAACATGTAATACAACATGTCCCCAACCAGAAGTAGGTAATTGTGATTGCAACAACAATGTTCATGCAATTACTTGTATACGTTTAATAAATGATTATGTTAAACCATTTTGTGTATGGACATATGCAACGGGATGTTCAATATCAATCTCTAAAGTCATGCAGTAATTATCAAAGTCTCTTCGTCACACCCCAAATCCGGTTTTGACCGGACTCGAGACGTGACCTGAGTTGATACTAGGAAAGAATAACCAATTATGAAATCCTTTAAAAGATCAAATAAAACTCCATCAAATCCTCATAATAAAATAATCCAAAATCTCAAATACGAGTCAACGCTCAACATGAAGTGCGAGATAAATAATGTTTAGTACAAAAGACCAACATGTCTCTAGAATAAACCCCAAAACAACCAGAAGCTCTCGAGCCTCGATCTCCCTAAACATCAAGTACGCCTGTAAAAACAGTAAGAAAACAATATGGGTGAGCTTACGCTCAGTAGGGAAAATCGCAAACAACTCGACCTCTAGTTTAGTAATAAAACTGCCTTAGTATGATAACGCAATTTACAACCAAACACTATTACTCAATGAAATGTTATGGAATCGGTACAACTAATAATAATATCGCATTCTTAAAGATAACAATAACTTTAAAAGATTACGTGAAAAGTGCTAGAAGAATTGTATAACTACTAAAATGGGAGCAAGTAATATCACACCAATCCCTTGCTTTCTCAAGCCTCCGATCCACAGATAGATTCTGGTGTCACATCGGGTCATACTCCGATCCACCAGAGTATCCGTGTCATATCATATTTTCCCTCGGTCCAGAGAAGGCACATGCATCGGGGTACCGGAAACAATCCCAAAGGGGCGCTTATCATCGGGATTCTCGGAAATGCCACCAAAGGACCATATGTCATAGGGAACCAAGGTAGTGCTCCCGCAGGACGCATACACTTGGGTGAAACCACAAATAACTATTCCCTGCAGGGTAAACCATCCAATTGCCCCGCAGGGTCCACCTCCAATGGCCGCAGGCTCCGATAATCAATGCCCCGCAGGGTCCAATAACCAATGCCCGCAGGCTCCAATAATCAATGCCCCGCAGGCTCCAATAACCAATGCCCGCAGGCTCCAATAACCAATGCCCCGTAGGCTCCAATAACCAATGCCCCGCAGGCTCCAATAACCAATGACCATAACACCACCGGATTACCCCCCCCCCCCCCCCGGGTGTATGTACCATACCGAACAAGCAAACATTTTAAGAATAAGAATAAGGGAAACACACAATAACACATCAACCAACCAACGCTTATCGAAACATACTTTCACCACAACACACCAAAGACATCCATTTAGCCCCTTTTACACTTACCGTTATACTACCAGTCACCATCCACCGGTCCATCGATCACCTGATCGTACCATTTGGCACAATCAGTCATACTCGATCATCCGTTCAAGCATTCAATTATTCAAACATTCAATCAATCAACCAATCATGCAAACATTCAATCAATCATTCAAGCATAAGATTTAACTAGTTTCATTAGACTCTTAAATTAACTTGAACTAAGCAAGCAAGCATGTGAAACAAACACACACAACTAATCTGAGGGCTCGTCACGGCCTCTCTACCAGTAAAACAATTCCCAAGTATTGAAAGCGAGTTACACTAGTTATTCACATCCTAAGCATGCACACTAGACACGTCCGGTTATTAGTAATTGAAAGACGATTATTCTAGTTATTCGCATCCTATATGCAATTCTAGGACCTTTCTGATTTTATTAACCTAATAGGCATACTAAGTATTGAAATACTCGAGAAGTTAGAACTTTCCCTACCTTGTGGTCTTCCTACGAACAAAATACTCCTATCAAAAGCGGTCCGGCTAGCCTCTTCTCCGTCCTCTCGCGGGTCCAAGTAGTCTTCATCCCTCGAGCTCGGTCTCACGGTCTTCGACCACAACAATACCAAAATTAGTAACCCAACGGAGTGTTCCTCAACCAAAAACACATAACAGCCCTCAAATAATAGAAACAAAGTCAAAGGAATGATTTAGGAATCAAAATGGACTCAAAAGGAAGGGTTTTGGTTCTGGAAATCTGATCCGGAAGGCAGCCCAGACAGTGTCACAGGCCGTGCCGGAACCTGGCACGGACCGTATCATAGACCGACCCGATAACCAGCACGGTCCGCGTCACAGACCGACCCGGAGTCTGACACGGACCGTGTGAGGTACCATGCCGGACTCTCGCCCGTTCCGTGCCGCGTACCGTGCCGATACCAGACCCGTTCCGTGCGGCCTGCCGTGCCGGTACATGGCCCGGTCCGGGTCACGTTCCGTGCCAGACCTGACCAGAGCCTTCCCCTTTCTTCCCCAACTCGGATTCCACGAAAGTCACTCCCAAAACTCCATTTACATCTCCAAACAACTCCAAAATAACCATCAAAAGTCTCCAAACATCAACACCCTCAATGGGTGCATCAAAGCTTCATCCAAAACACAATAAAAACAACCTAACTTTACTACTTCTTCTCCAAGCAACAACCACTAGAGCTAGTTCTTCAAGTGCAAGCCAAAACCCCACAAAACCCAAACTAGAAAGTGGATGGAATGAGAAGTTTAGAGCATTCATACCTTTAGGATGTGAAGGAGATGAAGCTAGCAAGCTCTAGGAGGTGAAATGGTGGAGAGATGAGCCAAAAATCCTCCCTTTGCTCTCTTTCTTCTTGCTCAAGCCAAGAGCTTCTCCCTTTCTCTCCCTCTACCAAAACTCAGCTGCAACAAAGAGTAGAATGGCTGAATTGTGTCCAACAATTGCCTTAAATGACCAAAAGCCCCTTTCAAGTTTTATCCAATTAAAGGATTTAAGGAGGGTCAAAAAGGTCATTTCAACTCATTTTCTTCTCATACAAGCCTCTAATGCCATGTGGCATTGTGGGATCCACTTTCTTTTAATGAAATTCCAGCAGTCCAATTTTAATCGGAAAAAGTCGATAAAAAGTCCGAGTTTGACCAAAAGTTGACTGTTATAAAATTACAGTCAAACTGAAGAAAATGGCCCAACTAAGCTAACCGTGATGACGGAGAGGCTTTTTGGGCCCCGGAAAGGTCCCGAATGACTTCTTGAGTCTTCGGTTGACTTTTCCAACCGAAAGTCAAACTTGTTTAGAATTCACCGGTTCGACCGGGATTGACCGGGGGCGGTTCTTACACTCTTGATGTAAACTCACCAGTATTATCAAGACGAATATACTTAATGAGATGATCAGGGAAATGTGCGCTCAACTTAATAATTTGTGCCAACAATTTAGCGAATACAATATTTCTCGTTGACAACAACCACACATGAGACCATCTGCTGGATGTGTCTATCAGGACTATGAAATAATCGGATGGTCCACTAGTTGGATGAAGGAGGCCACATATGTCTCCCTGAATCATTTGCAAAAAAAGGATGTATATTCAACATTAACCTTGGTTTGTGACGGTTGGACCACTAATTTCCTTTGTGAACAAGCTAAACTTGATATGTCATTGGACATTAGGATTTTCTAGTCCTTTAATGAATGTCCACATGATTTTTCAACAATCCTACGTATCATCGTTGATCCAAGATGACCAAGACGATTATGCCAGAGCATAAAAATATCTGGATTAATGAACTTCTGGTTCATAGTAGCCTAAGTTTTAATTGCTCTTATGAATGTATAATACAATCCCGATGATAAGGCTTATCATTTCTCAAGTACATGCTTTTCACCACACTTATCAAGGGTAATACAGAGAAACTCAGTCTCATTTTCATTTTTGGTCTCGACATGATATCTGTTGTCACGAATATCTTTAAAGCTAAGTAGATTTCTTCTGGACTTACTTGCATATAAAGCATTATGGGTACTCAACCTTGTTCCATTTTCTAATATCAAGGTAGCTCTTCCGGATCCCTCTATCAAATTTCCAATACCCATAATTGTGTTAACATTCGCTTCAACCAAGGTTGGACAAGAAAAATATTTCTTGTTTGTCAAGATTATGTGAGTAGTAACATTGTCAATTATACATAAATCGCCATCATTTTTGCAAGCATGTAATTCATAGTTGGGATCCATATCCTTTCATACACAAAAAGTATTACATTAGTTTTCATACTTAAGAAAAAATTAAAAAAAACATCATATACATATATTACATCAGCCAAAAGAAGGGGAATACTGAAAAACACAAGTTTATGCCATATTTTCATCACGATCCACATTTTCGTCATCATCCTTAAAGAAGTCGGAGACTGTGAGCTTGATCGGAACATCTTCAGGGCTCGCATGATCAATAAAGTTTGTCTCAACGACCTTCTCCTTTCCCCTTATCGATTTTTGGTATAACTTCACCAAGTGGCTCGGTACGTGACATACACGTGACCAATGATCAGCTCCTCCACATCAGTAACATTTGGTTTCAGCATTTCTGGGAGTCTGGTTTTGTGGGCCTTTTTCGTCATCATATTGGTTCTACTTCTAGTGGTATACCTTGTTCTCTCTTCCATAAGGTTGGAAATTGGTATGTGCATAACCATGACTATGACCACGACCACGTCCACGACCACGATCTCGAAAAGGTCCTCGGCCTTGCCTGGGTCCAGAGCTACCATCATATCTTGTCACATTCACTTTTAGGAATGGAGCACTACCTACAAGATGAGTTTGATGGTTTTTCATTAATAATTCATTGTTTTGCTTAGCAACGAGAAACCATACAATAAGCTCTATAAAATTCTAAAACTTTCTCTCTTAGTATTGCTGCTACAGGAGCATATTCGAGGGGTGACATGTGGCAAATGTTTTCTCAAGCATAGATTCATCGGTTATCTTTTCTCCACAACTTCGGAGCATGAATACAATTTTAAACATGGTTGAATTGTACTCGTTTACAGACTTGAAGTCTTACAGCCTGAGATTGTACCAGTCATATAATGCTCGAGGGAGAGCTATTTCTTTCATATGCTCAAACCTCTCCTTGAGCTTAACCCGTAAATCAAGGGAATCTTCGTTAGTCAAATATTCAACCCGTAGGTCTTTATGCATATGATGACAGATTAAAATTGTGGTCAAGACTTTGTTTTTAACAGATTCACTATTCCCTTCTTTTATAGCGTCTCCGAGATTCTAGGATCTTAGATGGAGAGTTGTGTCCAACGCCGATTCATAATAATTCTTCCCATCTAGTTTGAGGGGTGCATAATTAAACTTTGTCAGGTTCTTCATCCTATACATTGATCAAAATAATTACATGTCAGAATTATCACATATTTGATCTTTATCATACTTGACTTCAGGTCGGTAGTATTTTATTTTTGGAACTTCTGGTCCAATATGCATTGGGTCGCTGGTACTGTGTATTTGGAACTTCTGGTCAAACATACATTATGTCACTGGTATTTGGAACTTTCGACCCAACATATCATCATATTTGTGAACTTCAGGCTACAAATATGTGTCCTCATAAACCTATGAATGAAATGATCATGTTGCATGTTATATAAACAAGTAGTTTTGCATCTTGGAACTTCATGTCCAAATGCTTCGGTTTCAACAAAACTCAAAAATTGAGTATCAACGGTAAAAACACAAGTATACAAATAATCATCAAATTTCTTATGTGAAAGATCCAATACAATTTGGTGATCACAGAGCATACTTATTGAAATCCATAATTTTAAAAACATGCATAAATAAGCATAACCCAAGTATAAATAAATTCACGCTAATACGGACTTTGATATTTGGACGGTAGAATGAGTCATGCTGATAACGTGTTGTAAAATTGAGTTTGGAAGGAACCAACACTAAGACATTGATGACCCAAAGTAATAACAAGGTTGGTGTCTACAGGTTGGTTACCGAGCAAACAAGAAAAACACTTGAGATTGAAAGTAGGTAGAAGTTTTATTTCTTGCGAGCTTCTTACAAGATGGTATTGTTGATATGAGTTATGTTGTGTGTGTTGTGTTGAGTGTCTAACACAAGGGGTTGACACCTCTATTTATATGAACTGAAAACACATGAGATGTTGCCGCTGTCTTCTTCTATTTTCCTCGAGTCTTGGATCTCCTTGGTGGGATCTAGGAGGCTGAGGTCGGAGTGGGTTGGTATCGGGCTTCTTTGTCTTTGGCATATCTGGTTGGAGCGCAACCGTCGTGTTTTCTCTGGATCCGCTAGCATTGATCCGAACATTCTTCTAACTAGGGTTCAACAGGGGTCCTTCTCCAGCCTGAGAGCATCCAGTCGGCTTTTTAGCTTTCTCGAGTAGATCGAGTCTCCGGCTGTTGCGCTGACTAGGAGCGTCTGAGGATTGCTGTATCATGTTTGAGGATCTTAGCACCTTATCCCTCGGTCCTCTTCGGTGGGTTCTCTCTCCAGGTATGGTGAGTGCTTGTTCAAGAGTCGTCTTGGGGTTCCTTTATCTTGGTGGGGTCCGGTGAGTAATTGTTTAGTGGTCGCGTTTTGGGGCCGATCTGCTTGTTTTCGGGTGGAGGAGCATGGATTACTTAGCCTTCATGATGCCAAATGATTCACCTGTGCGGTCTCTTGTGGTATTGTTCACTAGTCCGATCAAGGTTTCCCGAGCGATCTCCTGAGGCACTGTTCTCTAGTCTGGTGGGATTGTGGTTGTTGAGGTGGACCCGGGTGGTTGTTTTCTCTTGTTTTCTTTGTTGCTTTTTCCCTTTGGGCCGATTTTTGTTGGACTTTGTTCTGGTGGTTGTGATTTCTATCCCAGGACCCACACTTCCTTTTTAATGCATTTCTTTCTCTCTGATAAACAAAAAGATATTGCCACATATACTACCAACATGCAAGTAGTGGTGCCATATAAAGTATGGTGGTCACACATGACATTGACATGCTACTTCATAACAAAGGGTTAATTTTTAAAAACTACAAAAGATTTTGCCCACTTACCAAAAACTACATTGATTTTAAAAGTGGACAAAACATACAATAAAAATTGTCCACAATCTTATGTTAAAATAATGAATAAAATATTATGTTCGGTTAAGTTTTAGACCCATATGTTTTGTCCATAGTACTTTTCAAGACTATATGTTTTGACCATAATACTTTTCAATGCTATATGTATTGTCCATATACCTTGTAGGGGTTAACATAATTGTTCATTATTTTAACAGAAGATTGTGACTGTAATTATTGTATATTTTTGCCACTTTTAAACTCAGTGTAGTTTTTAATGAGTGGACCTTTTTTTTTTGTAGTTTTTAACAATTAATCCAAAAATAAATACACACAAACTAGATTGGTACACCGTCCCCATGTAGCAAAACCCAAAAACTAGATATCAAACTATAAACCAGTGTAAACCGGATTGTTGCTAAAAATAAGTTGAGGATCATAAGAAACATGATCTATTTATTGGAGAATGAGTCGACGATAAATGCACAACAAGACCTTAATTATATGAGTTATATGTTAAGACGAAGAGAGTGGAACAAAAGATGGCGGGTGTAATTAAGAAAATAACCTTATTGGAGAAAAACATTTGCCAGCTAACTTTCACTTTTGAGATTTCTTTGCAAAATAGCCTTATTCTAATGAAAACTCGATTTTACCCTTAATGAAATCCAGATCGTAAGAAGCATTATTTATTTATTGGAGAATGAGTCGGCGATAAAAGTACAACGAGACTTCAATTATATGAGTTACATATTAAAACAAAGAGAGAATGGAACAGAAGATGACTTGGGTGTAACTAAGAAAAAACCTTATCGGTGAAAAACATTTACTGGTTAACTTTCACTTTGAAAAATCTTTGTAAAATAACCTTAATTTAATGAAAACTCGATTTTACCCTTAATAAAATCTAGATCGGCATGAAATTTTATAGGGTTAAATGTTGAAACTTACCCTTATGTATTGGTCACGAACACTAAGCTACCCTCCTTTTCAAAATCACATTTGCAGTACCTTATCTATTGGTCACGCGATTCCGTTAGGAAAAATGGACGGTAAAATGCCGTTTTTTCCATTCCGTTAGTTATATGACCTCAAGTGTCATATAATGGACGGTAAAATGACGTTTCCCCCCTTAAGTATTTGACCTCTGTATATTTTATAGGGAACAACAACGAGGGTGCAATGATAATGTTCCTTATAAAATGTATAAAAGTCAAATAAGGAAGGAAAAAACGGCATTTTACCATCCATTACATGACACTTGAGGTCATATGACTAACGGAATGGATAAACGGCATTTTACCGTCTATTTTTGATAACGGAATCGTGTGACCAATTGATAAGGTACCACAAATGTGATTTTGAAAAGGAGGGTAGCATAGTCTTCGTGACCAATACATAAAGGTAAGTTTCAACATTTAACCTAATTTTCTACAAATCCGAGACTCGGTTTGGGGCCGATCGGAAATAAGCTCAACCGAATCTGAATGTAATTAAGGGTAAAACTGTAAATTTAACATAGGGCTAGAAGGGGGCGAATAAACTTTTAAAACAAGACTATTTGAACAACTTAAGATATAGATATAATTTTTTTTTGAGGTAGAAACGATGATATTATATATTTAAAAGCATTCTGGTGCCTACGAACGTAGGAATCACCATACATAATAACCAATCTACCAGAATATGAAAGACAAATGCAGAAAAGTAAATTTTCAGATGATACAGTATACTCCAACCGTAAGAAACTGATCGAGCATATCAGATGATAACTGTGCAGTGGTGGACCGATTACTCCCCCAGTAAATCAGCGTGCGTCGTCCTCCCATGACTGATAATGGTAGGGCTCCTGAACGCGGGATTGTTGACTCCGAAGTGGTAGAGAAGTAACTCATCAACTGTTAGTGGTACCAATGCTACCTATACGCCAGGGAGAAGGTGTAAGAACTGCTCCCGGTCGAACCGGTGAATTCTAGACAAGTTTGACTTTCGGCTGGAAAAGTCAATCGATGGCTCACGAAGCCATTCGGGACCTTTCCGGGGCCCAAAAAGCTTAGCCGTCATCACCGTTAGCTTAGTTGGGCAATTTCCTTCAGTTTGACTGTAATTGTGGTTAGGTCAAATTTCGGTCAAACTTGGACTTTATATCGATTATTTTCCGATAAAATCTTAGAAAGATGGAAATTAATTAAGTGGAAGTGACCCCACATGACACTTGTCATGTTTGGCTTGGAGGATGAAAAAGGAGCTTCAATTGACTCTTATACCCTCCCAACTTACCTTTAAAGGGATAGGACCTTAAGGACTTTTCAGTAATTGGACAAAATAGGTCATTTAAAGCAACATGAGCACACAACTCAACTCATTACCTATTGTTGCAGCCGAAAATCACAAGGAGAGAAGAGGAGAAGAGCTCATTTCTTGAGGAAGAAGAAAGAGAAGAAAGCTTGCATTTTGGAGCTTGTTCTTAGTCCTTTTAATTACTAATAACCAGATGTGTCTAGAATGCATGCTTAGGATGAGAATAACTAGTGTAACTCGCTTTCAATACTTGGGAATTGATTTACTGGTAGAGAGGTCGCGATGAGCCCTCAGATTAGTTGTTGTGTTAGGTTCACATGCTTGGTTGCCTAGTTTGGATAAGTTAAGAGTCTAACGAAACTAGCTAAATCATATGTTTGATTGATTGATTGAATGTTTACATGTTTGGTTGGTTGATTGAATGTTGAATGATTGAATGCTTGAACGGATGATCGAGTATGACTGATTGTGCCAAACGGTACGATCAGGTGATCGATGGACCGATGGATCGTGACAGGTAAGTATAAAGGTAAGTGTAAGGATTAAATGGATGTCTTTGGTGTGTTGTGGTGAAAGTGTGATTCGATAAGTGTTGGTTGGTTGATGTGTTATTGTGTGTTTCCCTTATTCTTATTCTTAAGATGTTTGATTGTTCGGTATGGTACTTACACCGGGGGGGGGGGGTAATCCGGTGGTGTTATAGTCATTGGTGTTGGCAGATCCTGCGGGATAACGTTTGACTATTGGAGCCTTCGAGCATTGGATATTGGAGCCTGCGGGCATTGGATATTGGAGCCTACAGGCATTGATTATTGTACCCTGCGGGGCGTTGATTATTGGACCCTGCGGGGCATTGATTACGGGAGCCTGCGTGCATTGATTATTGGACCCTGCGGGGCATTGGTTAACGGAGCCTGCGGGCAATTTGATGGTTTACCCTGCGGGGAAATGGTTACTTGTTGTTTCACCCAAGTGTTTGCGTCCTGCGGGAGCACTACCTTGGTTCCTTATGACATATGGTCCTTTGGAGGCATTTCCGAGAATTCCGACGATAAGTGCCCCTTTGGGATTGTTTCCGGTGCCCCGATGTATGTGCCTCCTCTGGACCGAGGGAAAATCTGATATGATATAGGTACTCTGGTGGATTGGGATATGGGAACCGATGTGACACCAGAATCTATCCGTGGATCGGAGGCTTGAGAAAGCAAGTGATTGGCGTGATATTAATTGCTCCCATTTTAGTAGTTATGATTCGTTATAGTACTTCTCATGAAATCTTTTAAGTTACTGTTATCCTTGAGAATGCGGTACTTGACACTCTGAGATTTAACCCCACAGAATGGTACGGCTAGCGTACCGGTCGTCAAGTAGTATTCGGGTTTTAAGTCCGAGATATCGTACCCAAGGGAGCAAATAAACAAGCTCTTTAGTTAATTAATTCGTCGTCAAGCTATTCCTATAATGGTGTTTGGTTTTGGTTTGTAAAAAGTAAATTAATGCAAGTAACGAGAATATATTAATGATCCGAAAACAGAGCACAAATCACAGCGGGATTGTAAATCAGAGATAGAAAGCGATCTAGGACATTAACGGGATTCGAATGCGATGAACAACTTAACGGGATTCGGTATACATTTGCAACTACTACTATTCCAATGGCAACGGGAACTCTCTCAATGTAGTCCTAACCATCTCTCGATCGTATTAGGACCCTAACATACGCAGTCCACCTAATTATCTCTAATCTAGGTGTAGAAAGGTATATAGCACTACGATTTATGAGTTCCTCTAACTTTCGGGTTTTACTCCTATAGTTATTGCACTCGTGTCAGTCTAACCATATTCTAGCTTAGATTAAAACCCGAGTTGTTTAATTCCTAGTTCCTCTTCTTAACCTCATTTCTCAATTGTTGGTTAATAAGATTGAATCAAACATGTACGTGATCAAGGCAATGTAGCATTACGAGCGAAATTGAACAAACATCTTCCTAATACTAGTTTGACAAATATACCACCGAATACGTTAACTCAATTCATCACATTCTTACCCTAGGCCTAGATCATGAGAGTTTAGTTCATGGCAAAGAGAGATAAATACAAGGCAAGGATTGAAACAATAACATTCATATTAATTGATGAAAGTAATACAAATATCAAATAGCAATCCAAACTACACAAAACCTTTGATGTAATCCTCGTATCTCTCCTTTTGATCTTCTCCAAGTGCTCTCCAATGTCCTTTTCTCCTCCAAAAACGTGCTCCCTTTGTAATTTCGTGATCCCACTTCTAAACCTAACTTTTGACTTAAATAGGGTTGAAAAAACGAGTCTGAAACGAAGTGAAAAAGGCCCAGACGCGTTGCTAGGGCCTGGGCCGCGGTCCGGTGGCTGAGGCTTTAGCAAACCAGAGAATCAGGAGGGCCTGGGCCGCAATCTGGTCGGCGAGGCCGCCGCGGCCTAGAGGGTGGTCTGGTGGCTGAGACCTCCGCGGCCTGGAGGGTGGTCTGGTGGCCGATGCTTTAGCAGATCAGAGCAATCCGAGGGCCTGAAGGGTGGTTTGGTGGGCGAGGCTTTATCATTTTGACTTTTGGTATTATTGCTCCAATTCGCTCCAATTCCGTCCCGAATGTCCCAATTCCTCTAGAGATTGATCAACTGCACAAACCAAGAGAAATACTCATAAAAGTTTACTATCCCGAGACTGAAAAGCTCAAGAATGTGGGCTAAAAACATCTCAAATAGATGTATTTTACGTTCACATCAATACTTTTCTTATTCATTTTGTTTACTAGCATCTCATTGTTAATCGTATTTAAATCATTATTTGCGTTATCTTGTTAAAACAGTTGTATTATTGATCTAAAGGTTGAGTTGTTACAATTTTTCCTACTGAGCGTAAGCTCACCCCTATGGTTTTCTTACTGTTTTTTACAGGCGTACCTGATGTCTAGTGAGTTCGAGGCTCGGGAGCTTCTGGACGTCTTGGGGATTGTTCTAGAGTTGTGTTGGTCGTTTGTACTAAGCACTATTTATCTTGCACTTTCTGTCGAGTTTTGACTCACGTTTGAGATTTTTGACCTATTTATTTATGATGATTGATGTAGTTTATTTGAGATTTTAAAGGTTCTATCAATTGTTTAGTATTTTCTATCATTAAATCAGGTCACGTCTCGAGTCCGGTCAAAACCGGATTTAAGGCGTGACAGAAGGTACAGTCGACCAAACCCTCCCTGGCCCCTTCCGTACTCATTCTTGGAGGCGAGGGTCCTTGAAGCCCCCCGCCGCTGCGGATGACGCCCCATTCGACGCCGCTGATTCTTCTTCCTCCGTAGGATCCTCCTCCCTCACCGCCCTCTTATTTCCAGATAATGATGGCGTCGAGTCGCATGGTAACCAACCCACCGACACCTCCTCCTCCCCTGCTTCCTGATGTCCTCACCACCCTTTTCCTTCCTGCCTTGGAGGTGTCCTTGGTGCCCCCTTATTATAGCCTCCCTTCCCCAGTACACCTATGTAAGTCCAATTTGTCCCTGGAACGGCCTTCCCATGTTTAGCTTTCTCTAGCGCCGATCTCGGATCCCATGGTGCCTTCAGTGAGGACCCCCTAACTCCCCCAATAACCGGACAGACCAGAAAAAGATGTCCCGCACAGCAACACCCAAAGCAATGCTCAGGTAGATGTTCATACGAGATATTTAGACGCGTTCTTACCTGGGAGACGGATAGACGGAACCAGAGCTGGCTCTGCAAAAGTACTCGGATATCCGCCCTGATCCTGATCTTCATAAAGTCCCCCCAGTAGAGACCTTCTTTGTCCACATCCACACCTTGACAGACTCCCAAAGTGTTTCCTACCCTGAATCCCACATCTCTCGTCCAAGCCCCCACCGGAAAATTCGACACTCGCGCCCAGACCGAGAAATGGTGGAACTGCAGGTCCTTGATCTGCATGTGGGCCCTCAGGTCCGTAAACAGAACCAGGGAGTCCCAAAAGGACCATGGTTCCCCCAACAAAACCATTTCCCTCTGTTTAGCTGATCGGAAAAAGAAAGCAACCAGACCTCCCTCCAGAGGTTTAGCCTCGAGCTTCATTCCCCATACATCCTCCATTCGCGCCACCACTGACTTCTAGAAAATCTTTCTGGTGGTTAGGACCTTAGCTGCCAGCGCGAAACTATATAAATTCCCTCGGCCAGTGACCTCTTGGACTTGCACCACTACCTCCTTGATCCTCATCGCGCCCATTTGGGAATCCAAAACTTCTACCTGGTCCCCCGAGGAACGCCCCTTTCTATGAAAAGGGTCAACCGGGTTGACCCTAGAAATCGGGTTCCCTCGACCCACCAGGTCCGAGCGCCCATACGGATTCGGGCTCGACCCGCGCCCCTGATCCGTACCCGGTCCAGCACCGTCCCACTCACCCGGTCCGATCCGTAGCCCACCCGGCCCATCAACGTCGACCCGGCCCGCTCCAAATCTCGCTGCCCAACAGGCTACATCACCTCCTCCGCCCTGGGCCCAAACCGATTTCTGCCCCAGCCCAGCAGCCCACCGAGCGTCGCCCATAAACCCACGGCCCAAGCCCGTTCCCTCTCCAGCCCGACCCTGCACAACCCTAATCTCTTCTGGCGCCGCCACCCCTTTCCCCTTCCTTCTTCGCCAAGCAACCGCCTCCGGCGTGATTTCCGAACCCGATGAGATCGGGATTGGGATGTTCCCCTCCCCCATGGTCGCCGACAGTAAAGGGACAAAACCCTCACCACCGCCGACCCGACCTGCTCCCGCCTCCATCGAGCTCCTCCCAACTCCACTGCCCAGCCTTCTCGGCCGAGGGCCTTTCGCCGGCGTACGACGGAGACAACTCGACCCCAATCGAACCCGACCACCAGGAACCCAACCGTCCTCCTCCATGGACCTGGCTGAGAATTGCATCACCGGTGCCGTCCCGTCCCTCTCCGTCCACGTACCGTCCGATATCACGAGATCGTCGTCCCCCGTGATCACCACCACCGGGGTCTCTGACTCCGATCCCTCCCCCGTCGTCGCCCCTACCGAGACCAGCCGGTCTTCTTCCCCAGCCGTCTCCTCCAGCCCCTCCGATCCCGACCCGTACGTCGAGTCCAGGGTTTCCAGCTCCGAAAGCCGAGGTCCCATATGCACCCCGACGTCGATACTCTTCTCCCCTCCTTCCATCTCCTCCGAGAAAGCCATGAGAGCAAAAGAAATTTCACAAAACTCTAAACCCTAACCCTAGCAGACGAGTAGGAGAGCTGCGCTTCATAAGAAGATATAGATATAAATAGAATTCAAGAAATAAATGAATTTTCAATGATTTGATAATATGGCTAAATACCAAAACTTACTCTTAAGTATTGGTCACGAACACTACACTACCCATGTTTTCAAAATGAACACTACACTACCTTTAAGTATTGGTCACGCGATTTTGTTAGTAAAAATGGACGGAATTTCTCATTCCGTTGGTCATATGACCTCAAGTGTCATATAATAAATGGTAAAATGACGTTTCCCCTTAATTATATGACCTCTACTCATTTTATAAGGAACATTACCATTGTACCCTCGTTATTGTTCCTTATAAAATGTATAGAGGTCAAATACTTAAGGGCAAAAAACGTCATTTTACCATCCATTATATGACATTGAGGTCATATGACTAACGAAATGATAAATTGTGTCCATTTTTACTAACAAAATCGCGTGACCAATACTTAAAGGTAATGTAGTGTTCATTTTGAAAACGTGGGTAGTGTAGTGTTCGTGACCAATACTTAAGAGTACGTTTCGATATTTAACCCTTGATAATATATATATTTTTGATTAGACTATAAAATATACTTTATCAAATTCCATTTAATTTTACTGTATATTTTCAATTTGTTATTTGTAAATCCTTCTCTACTTTATCAAATTCCATTTAATTTTACTGTATAATTTCAATTTGTTATTTGTAAATCCTTCTCTTACTTTCACATTGGCTTGAAGCCGGGCCCTGATCATTTGGTAAATTTCTAATCTATCCTTCACCGAATTAAACCCAGTCCTTTTTCTCTACCTCCGTTGTACGTTGCAGAGTCTCCCTCCCCTTCTCTCTCCAACGATTGTCTGTTACAGCTCCCTCAGATCGGCGATCGGAAGCCCGTCAATCCCCATGACTCTGATGACTCCTCCGCCGTTAGATGTAAGTCACTGTCTCTCCACTGTTTCTCGATTTCCCTCCCTCACTCCAATCGAATTCGATCTCCCACGATTTGCTATCGTCATCACTGTTGCTCTTGATTGACCGCAATTTTCGCCATTTCTGCGCCTTCATGCTTGGCTCCTAGGGTTTCGATCATCAGATCCGCAGTCTCATGTTATTGACTTTATGTTTGCTTGCAGCAAGAGGACGACGAGATGCTAGTCCCGCACACCGATTTCCCCGAGGGTCCTCAACCAATGCAAGGTAATTTTGCTTCTCTGTGCGCGCAAACGGTCGATTTTTTTTTTTTCTGGAATTATTGTTTGTTTGTCTCCCGAGAAAAAAAAGAGTTTTGGAATTTTAGAACTTCTAGGGAAGGGGAACTGACTTGGACTAAGTTGGCTCTAGCGGCGCATGTTTGGCTGTTCAGGAAATTGGAGGAAATTTGGAGTTTTTGTGCCAATTTTTTTGTTGGCTTTAATTGATGTAAATCTTGGCGAGACAGTTGCATTAGGGTCACTTGAGTGGACTGTATCATCAAACTGTTGCAATTCCCGTCCTGCATTTTGTCAGCTAATGGAGGGCCCAGAGCTTTCATCGTATATTGTAGTAGTATTTTGCTTCCAGTTAGACACTGTTATGATCCAATCGCCATTTGTTTGATGAGGGAACAAAGTGTTTCTTCTATTTCATAATAAAAGATTCTTCATCTTAGACAAATAGGCAAATACATGTCTGGAGTATTAGACTCAATTTTGTTTTTCATTGAACGGAAGAGAAAATGTGCCATGCAACCATTTATATTAACTATCAACCTCAGCATGAAATAGCCAATATTTCACTTTTTATATAATTTTTGTTTTATATGTCCATTACTTATCAGTTGCTCAGCCAGAAGCTGCTAACACTGCGGATGCTCAGTCTGTGGATGAGCCCCCATCAGCAAGGTTCACGTGGACAATTGAGAACTTCACGAGGCTTAATACCAAGAAGCTATACTCTGATGCTTTTTATGTCGGAGGCCACAAATGGTATTTGCATTACGTTCATTTGTACTGTATTAAATGGGGCTTGACTTTTGTTCAATTTGATTTATCTTTAAATATTGCTTTTATTGCAATGGCAGGCGAGTTCTCATTTTTCCTAAGGGGAACAACGTCGATCATTTGTCTATGTATCTGGATGTTGCCGATTCTGGAACTTTGCCATATGGGTGGAGCAGATATGCCCAGTTCAGCCTAGCTATCGCCAATCAAGTTCACAGCAAATACACCATTAGAAAAGGTACTCACCCTACTTTTGTTTATTTTAGCCTTATTATTATTTCACCATTCAGTCTTATTGAATTGCCCTACTACCAAGGTATTTTTGTTCATTGCATTCTTTTTTGAGCATGTTTTTGGTGAAGTTCTGTAAAAATGTAGATGATTTATTTCCCTTTTCTAAAATAAGGCATACTTCTTTATGAATGGGTTAACAGTGCCCTATCATCAATTTTTTTATGTGGTAAACGTGAATCTTTAATTTGTCTTACAGTGCCGGGACACTAGAAATTTAGAATATTAGGCTTTTTCGTAATTGATGTCAATAATTCATAAGTAAAGGTGTTTGTTATCATATATTCTCTATCCCATTTACATGTCATTTTATGCAACAGTCAACCTACAGTAGTTCTTTCTTATAAAGTGTTCTTGTAACGTGCCAATTAAGTTGGTTCCATTGTCTATCGCTCAACCTGCCTGGAGAAGTGGTTAGGAAAGCAACCTTGAACTTTGAATTTGGTAATCTGGTAAAAAACAGCTACGGTTGATCATGAATAATGGTTGGCTATGGTTATATATAGTACATGGTGAAAGATACAGTCATTTCATGTTTGAGGCCATTGCATTGTTTGTGAGTGCTGGCATTGAGGGTTATTACTCATTGTTTAACATAGTGGAATTATTACCTTTTAGTAGTATTACATGTTACTTGATGCTTACTATTCTCCCGCATTCTGCAGACACACAACACCAGTTCAATGCACGAGAGAGTGATTGGGGTTTTACTTCATTCATGCCTCTCGGAGAATTGTATGACCCTAGTAGAGGTTATCTTGTGAATGACACCATCGTAGTTGAGGCTGATGTTGCTGTCCGTAGGGTTATTGATTACTGGTCACATGACTCAAAGAAAGAGACGGGCTATGTTGGACTTAAGAACCAAGGAGCTACTTGCTACATGAATTCTCTCCTCCAGACATTGTACCATATTCCGTACTTTAGAAAGGTTATGTATCTGCCTTCTTTACGTGCCTTGTTTATTCTTCTTAGGAGGAGGCCACTTCTGAAGTTGTTTGTTTCAGGCTGTATATCATATGCCTACAACCGAGAATGATATGCCATCTGGGAGCATCCCTTTGGCTCTGCAAAGTTTATTTTATAAGCTGCAGTACAGTGATACAAGTGTAGCAACAAAAGAGTTGACTAAGTCTTTTGGGTGGGACACGTACGATTCTTTCATGCAGCATGATGTGCAAGAGCTCAATAGAGTTCTTTGTGAAAAGCTTGAAGATAAAATGAAGGTATGAGATTGTGTCGTAGTCAGTTATGCTTTCAAATCTGAATTATTTTGTTCATAAAAGAAAAGTTGCTACCTGTACATATTTAAGCAGTTGTTCTAACTTTCTTTTTGTACTGGTTCAGGGAACTGTAGTGGAGGGTACAATACAGAAATTGTTTGAAGGACACCACATGAACTACATTGAGTGCATCAATGTTGATTATAAATCAACGAGAAAGGAATCTTTTTATGGTACATGCTTCAGGTCACAGTGGATGACTGTATGAGTAGTGGTGAATTTCTCTAGCCTTCTCAAACATAATTGTGTTAAATTGTGTAGATCTTCAGCTAGATGTCAAAGGCTGTCGGGATGTTTATGCTTCTTTTGATAAGTATGTCGAAGTAGAACGTCTTGAGGGCGACAATAAGTATCATGCTGAACAACATGGCTTGCAGGTGAGCTATCAGCATACCATACGATTGTACAAATGTTAAGTAGAACTGATGAGGCCTTACAATGTTTTTTTGCAAGCTGTAGTTTATTTGTTTTTGGACTTTCTCCCAATGTGGCTGGGATTTGAATTGGTGGAATTTAATTACCTTATTTAATGGTTTGAATGACTATATTGAGCTGTTCTTCAAAGTTATAGCTGACTGGCTTTCAGGATGCAAAGAAGGGCGTCCTGTTCATTGACTTTCCTCCTGTCCTTCAACTACAGCTAAAGCGTTTTGAGTACGATTTTATGCGGGATACTATGGTAAAGGTTAGTACTCTGAGCGTGATTTCCCTGTGCCGTTGTTGGAATTGTTTCTTAGCCTTAAATCTTAAACAGAATTAGCTGGATAAGCTTGTGCCAGTTAACGTCTATGTGGCCTCCACTAACCACCCCTTTTCAGTGTTTCTACTTTGCCTATATTGAGACAAAGTTCAACATCTGGATTGGTTTGAAACTTAATCTCTACTATTTGTTGACTTTGGGTTGTCAAATAAAAGCTAGGTGAACTCAAACAGATCCATAACCAAGCATTCAAATACAATTTGCATGTTTTTTAACTCAAGAGTTCAAACCTTTCTATGTAAGATATTACTGCTATTAATTTTTTTTCTTCGAAAAAGCTTGTCCTTTTTCTTATTTTAATTTTCCCTTATTTTTAAATTTTGTAAACCAATGATTCTGCTCCAGGATTGCGTGTTATCGTTGTCTATCCTTTCCCTTGAGTTCATCCTGACATCAAGATTTTTGAAATAAATAAACTTTGATGTGAGCAGGGATTGTATCCATTCAAATACTTTGTGTAACCATTTTGTTGCCACTTAGGGTCTATGTGGTTGTCTGTTGCATCCACACTCAAGCACATTAATTCATTATTACATTATTTCTCTCATTATCTGTATTTATGACGGTGAACAGATTAATGACCGGTACGAGTTTCCTCTGCAACTTGACTTGGACAGGGAGAATGGAAAATATTTATCTCCTGATGCAGACAGGAGTGTTCGCAACCTTTACACTCTCCACAGGTACAACTACTTATAGTGACTTGGCCGCTCAACTGTATGAAAACAGCACTTTTTTAAAAGGTGTAGTTTGGAACTTGATGAGTTTTGAGTCAGTTTTTTTACATTGGAATGGTAAAGCTATAAATCATGAAAATTCTAACTTCAGTGTTACTCACCTTGGACTTGCAACTTTGAAAGGGAACTTGCATTTAATGAGGCTAAATATCATACCATGTTCCAATTTTCCAATATTACCCTTCATACTCATATATAAATGATAGATATAGCATTGCTGATAAAAAAGGGGTTATAAACTGTTTTGGTGATTGGTACCTGGCTTGGTTATTCTGGTCCTATCTGTCTCTTTTGTGTAAATATGTCGATTCATGACTGGTCTAAATGCCTAGTATTGCTTTTTTCTATCTGTCAAACTTTGTAATTCTCATTCTTAGTTAGCAACCCATCATTTTGTGATGATGACTAGTACAGTTTTTTAGTATGAGTTTCCTTATGTGGGTTTCTGTGTTATGTGCTGATTGTGTAGACTCTATATGTTCTTAACTATTAACGTTGAAAATATGATATTTCACACTAAATATTCCATTAAGTTCTACATTATACTGTACTTATTTTGATTCATGGATATGAGGGTTGTCTTTAATTATATGCCCTGGGAGATGGTAAAAATACTACATTGTGTTTTCAGTGTTTTGGTTCACAGTGGTGGGGTGCATGGCGGGCATTATTATGCTTATATCAGGCCAACACTTTCTGATCAGTGGTAAGAACCATTTTACCTGTGTGATTGGCCGCTTCTAGTGTTTATGCATTCTATTATTTTATACTGTTTGAAAATTTTCTTAGTATGTAATATTTACAATGTGTCTGAATTTATGCTCTTTGAAATGTTTATGAGGTGATGGGCGAATGCACAATTGATTCATTCCTGTCATTGAGGAAATTTGCATTATTAGTCTGCTATACTTCTTTCTATAATTTCTATTTCATGTAGTCAATCTCGTTTCATGTTTAATTTTTCTTTGGTGGCTTTGTTTAATAGAACCTCCATGTATTATATTTTGTGTTTATTAATTTTGACATGGGTATAGTGCTCAATAAATCAACTGCCTATGTGAAAGTGCATATTTGTGCTGCTATTATGAGATGTGCTAAAGTTGCCTTTTCTTTCTCCTATGTGAAAGTGACATTCAATTTATTTGTGCCACGTGTCCTTTACATTGATTGTATTATTTTTACTAATCCTTAATTTTTATTACATTTAGGTTTAAATTTGATGATGAACGTGTAACTAAAGAAGATATCAAAAGGGCATTAGAGGAGCAGTATGGTGGTGAAGAAGAGGTTATATTTTTGTGTGTTGTTTGAACTTCTCTGAACTTGCACCTCCCTTCTAATTTTTCTTCTCATGATATTATTGGTGCCTTTTCTGTTCCTTGCAATCAACAGTTACCACAAACAAACCCCGGGTTCAATAATTCGCCATTTAAGTTTACCAAATATTCAAATGCATATATGCTGGTGTACATACGTGAAAGTGACAAGGACAAAATAGTTTGCAATGTCGATGAGAAAGACATTGCAGAACACCTCAGGGTAAGTTGATGTATATACTACTGATTTGAAAAGTTGCTTAATATTGTGACCATCTCATTGCTGCTTAAGTATCTGAGCATCTCATTTTAGATACGATTGAAAAAAGAGCAAGAAGAAAAGGAGCAAAAGCGGAAAGAAAAAGCTGAGGCTCACTTGTATACCATCATTAAGGTTAAGACTTGCTGAACTCTCTTACTTTACCTTTACTTTTTCTCTATGTACAATCCAATTCTTGTCGGGCATCATTATCGAATCCTATTATTTTTTGCGCTCCAGGTTGCTCGCAACGAGGATCTACTTGGACAAATTGGAAAGGACATATATTTTGATCTTGTGGATCATGACAAAGTTCGTAGTTTCCGTATCCAGAAACAAATGACTTTTAACTTATTCAAGGTATTTTGGTTATTTTGTTTTGTATCTTATGTTTTCGAGCTTTGTATTCTTCAATTAGACAATTAGAGTTTGCAGCATGTCTGTTCCCTAATATTATTGTTTCTTGTTCCACATTTCACTTGCACTTGCACATGCTATAACTTGTTTTTTAGCAGTCGCTACTGCTTTAGATGTTTTATAGACCTTCTCCTTTTGAGTCATGGGCTCAAGTGGACTGTATGCAGTATTTGTGGTTCCTTCATTTTTATTCCACTTGTATTCTAAATCTCTGTGATGAAATATTGCGTTAAAGAAACGGCTAACAACAGATCAATTGTATATCTTGATTGGAAACTTTATACGTTAGTACACCCTTCCAAAACAATCCTTGACAGAAGGGACTGCAGGTGTTTAAAAAATCCTCTCTTCAAGCCTGTCAGGTTCTGGTCAATATGCTGTCTATCACCGTTACATTATTTCATAAAAAAAATTATATATAAAGGATTTGAGAATGAGGCCCTAAATGGGTGGGTGTGGAAGGGGTGAGAAAGGTTAGGATGGAGTAGTATGCTGTAGGGAGATAGGGATATTGAAATGCTTAAGCAAGGACTATACGGTTATTTATTGGCTTGTGCTCTTACTAGTAGTTACTACTGGTCACAATGGTGAGACTTCTTCATGTTATTGTTGTAGAACTTAGATTTCAAAACATGATTATGGCCTGATCCTAGATTATCAAATGTAGCATTTTAAGGTTCTTCTATTTTATCTCTCCCTTGGTTTGCAAATAGCCCTTTTTACCATTTCCTGTCTTGAGGGGTTGATGGTGATCTCATCACTTGGACACATATGTTTTATATATATTATTTTCTTGAAACCTACCAGTTGTAAAACAGTTTTTTAAAAGTTTTTTTAACTGGAAGTACAAGTTATATCTTTAAAGGTTTTGAGCAGTATTTTGATGCTCTCTGTAACAGGAAGAAGTTGCTAAAGAGTTTGGTATCCCAGTGCAATTTCAACGGTTTTGGCTGTGGGCAAAGCGACAGAATCATACGTATCGACCAAACCGACCGCTAACACCCCAGGAAGAAGCACATTCTGTAAGTCTTTGTTGACTTCCCAATGTTCAGTTTTTATTTAAATAAATGTCCACTTTCTCTGAAAAACAAATCCAAAAAGAGTACCCACCTTCCTTTTTGGCAAGTTAGTTACATGTGATTTATCAATAATATCCCTAAGATAGGCTAACTCCTTTTAGTTTGTTAAAGCACATAAGGTTATATATGGGGAAAGTCCACCACTACATAAACATATCATTAATATTTCAAAAATAAGAAAGTGGACACTTATTATGGAACAGGTAGTACATTAAATTGTTGGAACTTGACCTACCTTCTGGCCGTGCTTATTCAAATACAATGTTGACCGTTTGTCATTGTATGACAAATACTAGTTGATTAACAATTGCCAATGACATATCTAATATAACGATAATATTGTTGTTAACAAAGAATGAATAGACTTATTTTGGGACATACAATTCAGAAAGTGTGGCACATACTTTGGATGAAGGCAGTGATGATATATATTCACATGTTTCAAGAATATTTTGTTAAGGAAGAATTAGGTCCTCTTGAGTTTTCTTAGCACTTGTAGTAATATGTTTGTTGTCCTTTACCATGCTTTAAAGAACTCTGGATTACACAATGGCCCAAGGTTGTATGGCATTAATACATAATATACTTTAGCTTCAAGTGAATTCTTTTAACTCTCAATTGCTTGAGGTTAGTCTAATGCACCAGTCCTTTTCAGTTCCAAAAAATACTTATCAGTTACTGCTTATTGATTTGACTGAACCACCAGTTCTAATTATATTTTATATTGTGTGCTGTACTAATATGTCTATCAATAAATAAATGCTAGTGGTTGCGAGGGTATTCTTCGTCAAAATAATCGTAGGGGAAATGTATTTTTGAAATTGTGATACATGTTGTGTACAAGAAATAACATGGTCATTATCAGATTCTCACTAGGTTAAGTTGGAGGGCATTGTTTATACAACTTGTATGCATTGTAGGTT
The DNA here is from genome assembly GCA_963921825.1 of Erodium maritimum. Lineage (NCBI taxonomy): Eukaryota > Viridiplantae > Streptophyta > Magnoliopsida > Geraniales > Geraniaceae > Erodium > Erodium maritimum. The sequence goes on from OY997588.1 coordinate 118,495,778, forward strand.
GGACAGCTGAGAGAGGTTTCAAACAAGGCTAACAATGCTGAACTGAAGCTTTTCCTAGAAGTTGAACGCGGGCTGGTAAAATACTTCCGTAGCTATTTGATTCCCATTTTTCTGGTTATCTGTGACTTTTTTATGAATTAAATACCAAAACCTACCCTGAAATATTGTCCACGGATGAAAAGAAACCTTATCTTTTGTACATGCTTTTAAGGTGCATAAACTATTGTCCACCATCTTCTGTTAGAAAAAATTAACAGGATAAAATGAAATGACATTTTTACCTTTTGTGTTTGAATTGAATTTTAGACAGGTGAATTGAAAGACAATTATTCATTGATTCCTTAATAATTCCTTAATGTTTTAATTAATTCTTGATATTATCATTTATTTCTAAACTGATTCATAATTATTTTCTATTGTTCATTAGTTCTTTATTTATTTTTATTATATTTTTTACTTTAATAAATTATATTTTTCAACCTAACATATATTTAATTTATATATTTCAGTAATTGGATCATTTTTTTTACTTCATTTTCATTTTCATTTTATCAACAATTTGAATTTCAGATCTCAAATCTGTGAATATATTTATACCAAAACCCACTATTATCATGAATTCAACACAAAACCACAATAATATTTCCACTCAATAATTTACGGAAACGAAATTAAACACAAACTGAACAACTGAATTTAGGTTAATTAAAAAAAATCTGAAGCAATTTGGGGTGGAGAAGAAGAAAAGAACCCTAGCTGTGCCCCTCTTCACCACCGTTTCTCGCCTCGTTGTCGGAGAGGGGGCATGACCAGGGTCTGGTGGTCGGTCACCATCTTCGTGGGGCAAGGCTTCACACATCTGGACGTCGGAGAGGAACCCCTGGTTCGTGGCCGACAGCGAGCTCTAGTTCGTGGACGGAACCTCACACGTCGCTCGCCGGAGAGGACGCATCATCCTCCTTCACCGTCCCTAAAGCACCACGGTTGGGATTTGTTCATCTAGGGTGTAATCTGCCGGCAACATTGCGTCTTCTCCGCAATTCTGGACACGAAGCTCCGTGGATCTGGTCTCGTCGTATTGGAGCCGCGGCGAGGATAAGATGGGATGCCATAAGATGAGATGAACTTGAAGCTCTCGTTTGGTTGAATAAGAAAAAGAGATAAGATAAGAAAAGGTTTAATTGAGGTTAGATTATAGATTAGGATAAGAAAAGGTTGAAGGAGTTAATGGATGTTAAATAATTAGGTTAAATGAGGGTAGGTTTAGAGTTGGATTAGATTAGATTAAGTTTTCTATTATTTTTATTATTTTATAATTATATTTTTAAATTATTTGTTCTTTTCTTGATTTTATTTATTATTAAAAAGGGATAGATGGTGATTTCCCCTGCAAAAGTCGAAGGGTACAAATGAATAAGGGTAATATGGTAATCTTACTTTACCCTTAACATGCACATGTGGTCATGTGCATAACAGAATGGAATATTCTGTTAATTTCTAACAGAAGACCGTGGACAATACTTTATGCACCTTAAAAGCATGGTCATAAGATAAGGTCTTTTTTTTTTATATCCGCGGACAGTACTTTAGGGTAGGTTTTGGCATTTAATCCCTATCTTATTACACAACTGACAGTTAAAGTTATGCAGGATTTGCAGCTTATTGCTCCACCTGAGAAGACCAAAGACGATATTCTTGTTTTCTTTAAACTTTATGACCCGTTGAAGGAGGAACTGAGGTATTTTTTGTTTCTGGCTTGTACCTATGTTTTGAGTGTAACATCACCACTTAAGCGCTTTTATGACCTCAGGTTTGTTGGGCGACTGTTTGTAAAGAGTACTGGCAAGCCTGTGGAAATATTAACAAAATTAAATGAAATGGCAGGCTTCACTCCCGATGAAGAAATAGAACTGTATGAGGTCAGTGGTAGTTCCATCGTTGATGCTATATATTGATTACATGATGTAACATCATGTGTCAGAGTTATCTCACATTTTCTTTAATATTCAGGAAATTAAATTTGAGCCTAACGTTATGTGTGAGCCCATCGACAAGAAAATTACTTTTCGTGCTAGTCAGGTTTGTAATATCTGCAACTGATATGCTAGTATTTTTTCAGTTAGGCTTACATATTTGTTGAATAGTTGATTTTTACTATATTCTCTTTTGTACTATTAGTTATTCATTCTCTTTTCCCCTGATTTGCCAGCTAGAAGATGGGGACATCATTTGCTTTCAGAAATCTGCACCAGTTGGAAGTACTAATCCATGCCGATATCCAGATGTTCCTTCTTTCCTGGAATATGTGCACAATCGTCAGGTATGTTATACACCTTAATCTGAATTGAAGGTCAACCTGCCATGTAAGGATTTTGGCATGTTGAGAGCTTGCCATCAGTTTCATAGGCTTTTCAAATACAAATAGATTGTTTCATGTTAATCAAATAAAATAGTATATCACATTATGTTAATGACATATAGGTTGTTCGATTTCGATCTTTGGAGAAGCCAAAGGAGGATGAGTTTTGTCTTGAGTTGTAAGTTTTTCATATTACAATTTTTTGTTTTGTCACGAGTACTTAGTCACATATATGGTGACAACTGTACCCTATGAATTTCTAGGTCAAAGCTTTATAATTATGATGATGTTGTGGAAAGAGTAGCCCGACATCTTAGTTTGGATGATCCATCAAAAATCAGGCTTACATCTCATAACTGCTACTCTCAGCAACCCAAACCCCAGCCTATCAAGTATAGAGGAGTGGAACATTTGTCTGACATGCTAGTACACTACAATCAGGTTACTCCCTGATCAGACTAGTATTTGTGCATTCATTTTTCTGATTGCTAATGCATTCTGATGGGTGATGAAACAATCACTTATTTTGTCGGCAGATTTCTGACATTCTGTACTATGAAGTATTGGATATTCCTCTACCAGAACTACAATGCCTAAAAACTCTGAAAGTTACTTTTCATCATGCTACCAAGGATGAAGTAAGTGCATAGCACACCATTTTGATGTTATTTTTTTGATTTTTAACTAACATTAAATAAAATCAATTTACGTTCTCATATGCAATAATCTTTTTGTTGTCAGCCTGTTGGGCACACTATTAGGTTGCCCAAACAGAGCACAGTGGGCGATGTTCTTAATGAGCTTAAAACAAAGGTGAGTCTTGCTATATATATTGTCTTGAAACTGGAATTTATTTAGTAGTGGGGAGTTGGCACATGTTTTTTCTAATTCCTACTCATCAATTGCAATAATCTTTCTGCTCAAACTTTACTAGTGTCTGAACTTATGATGCGATTTTCTTTAGATGGAATAAATCCGCCCAAATTTTATCTTTGCTGTGTGGCAGGTTGAATTGTCTCATCCGAATGCAGAACTTAGATTACTTGAAGTTTTCTATCACAAGATCTATAAGGTATCTAATATTTTTCAACTAGAGTTCGTTTGCAGTAGAGATGATTTAATGATGTTGAATAATTATTTAAAAAATTCTTTGACGTACTGGCCTTTGTTATGGAGTAAGTGACACCCTTCCCTCTTCATTCTTAATTTGTAGATTTTCCCAGTCAATGAAAAGATTGAGAACATCAATGATCAATACTGGACCTTACGTGCGGAGGAGGTCAGTTTTATTCATCTGGTAGAGCGACAAAGGATGTCGCTTTTATACTACCTGTTACACTATTCCCTTTAACACTGTTCTTCATTCTTACTTTCTATTTGTGGCTATAACCACTGTTACTTGGTGTCTCAGATTCCAGAAGAGGAGAAAAATCTGGGTCCTCAAGATCGGTTGATTCATGTTTATCATTTCATGAAAGAGACTGCTCAGAATCAGGTAAAGTACTTACTACAAGGTGGTGAATTTAGGTGGAATTATGCGTGTCATCTTTTTTCCTCTTAATTTTCCCCTTTCAAAACAGCAGGTTCAGAATTTTGGGGAACCGTTTTTCTTGGTCATCCATGAGGCTGAGACATTAACAGAAGTTAAAGTGCGAATACAGAAAAAATTGCAGGTTCCAGATGAAGAGTTCTCAAAGGTATTTTTCTTCATACCTCTTGAAGCTCCTGTGTGCACTATGTAGATTCTCATTCGTATAATTTTGATATCTGGTTGTCTTTAAATAAAAGGATGAGTAATACTTTTTATTTTCTTTGAGAGCTTAACTTTCTTTTTGTGTTTGTGATTTTTCTGTATCTGCAGTGGAAGTTTGCATTTCTTTCCCTAGGCCGGCCAGAGTATCTTCAAGATTCTGACATAGTGTCCAATCGTTTTCAGGTCTCTCTCTCTCTCTCCCCCCCTCTCTCTCTCTCTCTCTCACTCACTCACATACACAAATACACAGTCGAAGTTTGTATGTTGGTTGCCTTTGTATTATATCATATGATTTTTGGTGTACAGAAAAGGGATGTCTATGGTGCTTGGGAGCAGTACCTTGGGTTGGAGCACTCTGACAATACGCCTAAGAGGTCGTATACAGCTAATCAGGTATTTGATTGTATTGGAATCTTACCCTGTTCTAGCTACGAGTGCATCATATATGAACGTGCATGCAGTACATAGAATATAATCTATTGGATGTCCTTTGACATAAAACTACAAAACCTTGCCTCCATTAACAAATAAGAGAAATGTCCCACTGTGGAGTCTTGAGTCCTCTTTTTTTTTTTGAAAGAAAGATTTAAAAAAAAGAGGACTCACTGTTGACAAATAAGAGAAATGTGCCACTGTTGAGTCTTGAGTCCTCTTGGGTGCCTGTTGGACTTGGCTGGTTTTTAAGAGTAAGTTTGGAGTCTAGTTGGCCAAAAACTAAGGAATATATTATTACCTGGCTAACTTCATTTCTGTTTGCAGAATCGTCACACATTTGAGAAGCCTGTAAAAATCTATAATTAGGAGAAAGCGGATTCGTATAGCCAAAGCGTCGGGGGAGCAGGGTACTGTGATCTATCTGAATGGCATCAGCAGAAGGGAAAGCTAAGCTGTTCTCATCGCATTGGTTACTGTTGATTTTGGTAGTTGTGTAATTCTTTCATGGAAAAAAAGGAGGGAGTCGGAGAGATGACCTTGACCTTTGGAATGCATTTCATAAACACTGTCCCTGGCAAACCCTCCCCTTGTCTTTCTTCAGCACCCGTCTCTGGGGTGAAGTAGTTTGCATTTCATATATAAGTTGATTGTAATTTTAGTACATAAGATTTTGGGATGAGGGTCAGGTGTATAGAGCGTATAGGCGTGCACATTAAAACCTCATTTTCTTGATATTATTCTGTTTTGTTGACACTTCATTGTATTAAGATAGAATGAGATTTGTATAATGTTGTGTTTAGTTTTGTGAAAATGAAGTTACATTTTGATAATTTATTTGGTCTTGTTTTAGAAAAAGATCTAACTCTTGAAGTAGAGAGGATGAAGAAAGTGAGATTCGAAGGTACGATTTGCACTCAGTCAGGTGGTTAGTTTACCTATATATTCATTGTGGGCATTGGCAGATCATCCATTCCTTTTTTTTTGTTACTGTGGGTAGTAAATGGAAGTCATATTTCTTACAGTATTGTCAGCTTGTGTGTTCCTGATCAATATGTTGGAATTTAAAACATAGGAAGACTTTGGATTTGAAATTACAAAAACTAGCCTTTTTTAAATAATAATCTTTTCCTTGTGTGTCTTTTTACCAAGTCCATTTTAAAAAAAGTATCAATTATGGATTGCAAAGCTCTTGGCATTAGTGTACATGGTAATGAACGAATCAAGCTACAGGAATCTTTCGGCCTGCACGGTTGTAGCTTTGATGCGTCTCCATCAGGGCGTTAGGTTTGATTACTTTTACAGATAAAGAACACACATAAATATTATAATTTTGTTATCAAAGGGACATTTCAGATGAGTGGTCTGGGAGGGAGAAAGAAATGAATTGATAAGAGTCAGTGTTGGGTTGAAAAGGTTTATAGTGGTCGTCCATCCATCAGGGAGAAGAGAAGAAGATGGTGCTTGGGTTTTTGTTCCCAGCGCCTGAATCTGTGTTGATGACGGCCATGTCCGTGGTAGGCATCGTGGGCGGAGCAATCACCGGTTTATCAGAAAGCAGAGGCAAGCATATGCAGTATTCCAAATTCTGGAACGCTAACAAACCCAATACCCAGCTCGAGATTCCAAGCCGGATCGGCATGGTTATGGCCTACACTCCTGCGTTCCTCGCCTCTCTCTCTTCTTTTTGGATTTTCCCTGATCAGGGTCTCAGGTTTCTGTTGCTCAGATCGTCTCTTACCCTCCATTTCTTCAAAAGACTCTCTGAGGTAATTTAACATCAACTAGAAGATAAACTCTTTATCATTCTTGCATATGAAAATTCAATGTTTTTGTAACTGCAATTTTGGTATAAATTGTGTACCATGCTGTGCAGGCCCTGTTTATTCACAAATATAGTGGCAAGATGGCTGTTGGTGATGCAATTCCCATCACTCTGGGTTATCTAGTTTCAAGTGCAACACTAATCTATGCTCAACACCTTTCACAAGGGTTAGCTGAACCACCAATTGACTTGGTGTATCCTGGTGTTGTGGTGTTCTTGGTAGGGATCATTGGTAACTTGTACCACCATTACCTTCTCTCTAATCTGAGGAAAGAGGGTGAGAATGGGTACAAGATACCCAAGGGTGGTCTGTTTGATTTGGTTATATGCCCACATTATCTGTTTGAGATCGTAGGTTTTGTTGGGATCTGTTTCATCTCTCAGACACTGTACGCATGCTCGTGGACTGTCGGCACAGCTTTCTACTTGACGGGGAGGAGTTATGCTACCAGGAGATGGTATGTTTCCAAATTTGAAGACTTCCCAAAGGGTGTCAGCTCTATTGCTCCCTTTATCTTCTAGATGTAGATGATTAAGGGTGCTTGAAGATTTGTATATTTCATTTCTGTTTCTTTTGACATATTTGAATGTTTATTTTCCCTTTTCTCCATTCGTGTTATATAGCTTATGAATCCTGGTTTATGATAGCAAAAACTAGAATCCACCACTAACCAACTAGATTAGTAACAAACTCATTGATTTCTCTCTCTGTTGCTGTATATGTGTGTCATGGAATCACGGGTCAGAAATGCATTCGGAAGTTCATCTTCTTTGAAGTATAACTAACAGACCATGATGACCTCAGACAATAGTCAAGTAAGACCACTTATTCTGGAGGGTCGATTCTGCAAGGTTTTTTGGCCAAAAAATGGTGTTGATTCGCAGAACATCTGTTGTGGAGGGTCGAATCCGTGGGTCACATGCAGAGTGGATTTTGCCGGAGAGAAAGTTTGACCTCCTCACTCCGTGTGTTCTAAGAGTATCCGCAGTCCTTTAATCTGAGCGAGACTGAAAGAATAAATTAGTAATTAATTTTCATTTCACTTTGGCTAGTAGGGTATTTTTTACAATCAAGAGGTTGAAAGGAAAAAAACAAGAGGTTTTACCTTTATTATTTCTCTCACTTTTTCGTATCAGCCGCATGAAAGTGTCTGCAGTTAGTTTACCGCCGACTGTTTCTGCCAGTGCGTTTCTACCCTCTTTCCGCCAGTGTTTTCTTTCCATCTGCGCCATTCAACCAGTTTTCAGCCACCAACTACAAGTGCTCGAAGAAGTAACAAAGAGAAGATAGCGACTATATAGGAATACAAGAACTTATATGATTGAATAATTTGTATACGCCTACTGTCGCACTAATTTGTTCTCACATCAATAAATGAATTTTGGGTTTACAGCACTATACGACAATGTCATTAAGTAGTAATTCTAAAAGAAAATATCTCTTAATTAAGCAAATCTCTTACCTATATTTTATCCATGACAAAATAATAGATAATTACTTTTAAAGTTTCTCAGATTTGAAACTAACTTTTTTAACTTACTTTCTTTTAAGATTCAAATACTGTTTTTTTATATAAAGATTCAAATACTGTTGGATGATACAGTTAATTATTAACATGAATTATTGTTGATCCAAAGTCAAAACTGTATCACCCGCACCACCTTACAGCGTGAAACTGAATCTGAAATGCACGTGTTTTATTACGAATATCTTTCCACGAAACGACGCGTCGTATTAATTGTCCCTCCATCTTCTACGCTCGCGGTTGCTATGTGGCCACTTTCGATTTCAAACGATAGCTTTTCCTAGAAACAAACAGACAGAGATCCAATCAATAACAATGGGCCGGCTTAAAGGTCCTGCGCGTCTCATGATAGTCTCCGATCTGGATCAAACAATGGTGGGTTTCGTGTTTTAGCTACTCATTAACGGTAATCTTCCTCATCTTTACGGATTTATCTGGTTGCAGGTCGATCGAGACGACCCAGAAAATCTATCTCTTCTGAGGTTCAATGCACTATGGGAAGCTTATTACCGTCAGGATTCGCTTCTGGTTTATTCCACCGGAAGGCCACTTATCAAGTACAAGGAGCTCAGGAAGAAGAAACCCATCTTGACCCCTGACATCCTCATAACCTCAGTGGGTACTGAGATCTCCTATGGTCCATCCTTGCTTCCTGATAATGAATGGGTTCAGCAGTATTTGAACAACAACTGGGACAGAGCAATCGTAGCAGAGGAGACTGCCAAGTTCCCTCAGCTCACTCCTCGGGTAAACTTAATAATTACACCACTTGCTTCTCTTTGTTTTTTCATTTCTTCTATGCTTAATTGTGACCTGGGTTTGTTTTGCTTCAGCCCCAAGTACACCAAAGTCCTCACAAGGTTAGCTTTGATGTGGAGAGGGGCAAGGCTTTGGAATTGATGGGGATTCTCTCCCAAAGTCTTAAGAAAAGAGGGGTGAGAGATTAAAGTTAACTACTTTTTGTTGCAAAGATTCATTTGAGTGTGATAGTGATTTGATTTGATGCCGGATTCAGCTGGACGTGAAGTTCATTTATAGTCACGGAATTGAATTGGACATCCTCCCAAGAAGTGCTGGCAAGGGAGAGGCTTTAGCGTATTTGCGTAGACAGTTTAAGCTTGACGGGGAACTCCCTACCAATACTCTTGTTTGCGGTGACTCTGGCAATGATGCTGACATGCTTGCTGTTCCTGAGGTCTATGGTGTCATGGTTTGTACACTCTTTTACTTCACTCAATCATTCCCTCACAATGCTATTGATGCTTACTACACTTTTGTATATGAAGGTTGGTAACGCGTTGGATGAATTATTGGAATGGCATGTCCTTAATGCCAAGGACAATCCTAAGATAATTCATGCAACCGAGCGAGGTGCAGCTGGGATTATACAAGCCATTGGTGCATTTAGTTTGGGTCCAAATGTATCTCCCAGAGATATTGCAAAGTTTGTAAACTGCAGTTCACATGATCTCAATCCTGGTTATCAAGTAGTGAAGCTGTATCTGATGTACGAGAGATGGCAGCGTGCTGAAGTTGACAAGTCGGAGCACTATATACAACATCTCAAATCAATTCTTGTGAGTTATTTGAATATACTTGTTCACTCAATTCATCACTCACTCATTCTGTTCATATTTCTAGAGTTCATTGCTCATTTTGCTCTCTCTGTCGCCTATTTGAAGCATCAATCGGGCACTGTTGTACACCCTTCTGGAGTTGAGCAACCTTTTCATCACTGCATAGATGTGATGGGAAATTCCTATGGACATAAGCAAGGAAAGAAATTTCGGATTTGGGTGGATCAAGTTTCATCATCACAGATTGGTCTGGATGCTTGGCTGGTGAAATTTAATAAGTGGGAGGTTTGTGGTAAGAATTTAATGTTTATTTTTACCTATTTTCATGATAAGCCCAGTTTTAGTTTACAATTTGGCTTGCTTCTGGTTGTGCTCTGCACTTGTCCATGTATTGATTTAGATTACTTTCTTTTATAGTTGTCTTTAGTTTCTGTTATGATCGATTCTGAACTTTTTCGTGTAGGAGATTAATGGCTATGTTGCCTCACAACAGTCTTAATGTTGTCTTTAGTTTCTGTTATGATCGATTCTTAACTTTTCGTGTAGGAGATGAATGGCAATGTTGTCTGACAACAGTTTTACTAAGTTCAAAGGTGTTGTTAAATCATCCATCCTTTTACTACTACATTACTTGTATGAGAAACACCTCGATCTTGTAATATCGTTATCCATCCAGCAGGAGCCAGAGGTACCGGATGGGTTCACATGGATGCACATACACCAGACATGGTTGAATGGCTCTGAAGCAAAATACCAAACAACATGGCTTTTCTAATTAGGTCAGTATATATGTATTTCCTGATAACATTATGGCATGATTTAGTCTTCATTGAAGCTAACTTTGGAGTTCCATTGTTTCTTTATTGTTCAAGTATTACGTTGAAAACAATTTATACTCATTAATTCTGTATTTCTGCATCAGTTTCTACTGCAGCTTGGTCTTCAGTTAAGACTAACTCTGCTTATATTGACCTCATATCAATACCTCTATTCATATCTAATTATTTTATGTTTTTGTGATCATAGATTACCCCATCAAGAGGATGCCCACTCAAGACGTTTGTTCGTGAGGGCTCGGTAATGAATATGGAAATCACTACATAATAGAGAACATTGTTAATTTGTTATAACCATTGGAAGAAACTCCTAGTTGAGAAAATGATTTGTATTTGTTAGATAATTACAAAACCAATTACAATAAGCAAAGATTGATTTATGTTGAATAGTTCAACTAACATAGTGTACTTTGTTGGTTCTTATAATATTGAAGTGTTTGATTTTATTTGTGAAGTTCATCATCTTTTGGGAATTTATTAGTTGGTGATGCGGACGCATCTTAGCATTAAAAATGCCACATTTAGAGGGATTTTATTATTGATTGTAGCCCTTTATTGTCTCACTCTCTTATGTTTTGCCCGTTTCCAGCGTTCTTCATGTTTCAATGGGTATAGCTTGGAAAAGGAGCGAAAACACAAAAAAAAGGGAAGAAATTCGAAAGCAGCAGTCAAGATGGTGGAACAAAGCAGGCATCACGGATCCGTGACAGAACCCGTCACGGGTAGGGTCACGGAGCCGTGATGAATACCCAAAATTCGCCAAAACGCTCTGATCCGTCACGGATCCGTGACGGTGGCCGTAACGGGGGCCACCACGGAGCCGTGACACGCGCCCAGACCTGTTTCCCAAATTCGTTTCAGACTCGAGTTTTACCCTTTTTAACCCTAAAATCAGCCTTCCAATAGATCTAACTTGTATTTTTTAGAGCTAAGAAGGGAGGAGAGTTGAGAGCAAGCTAGGGAGAGGATTTCTACTTGGAAGAACATCATTGTAATCAATATTGGGTATTGTATTTCTCTACTTTATTCAATCATGAAGCTTTGTTTATGTTCATCTATGGCATTTTCTTCTTCCTTGTTCATGAGTAGCTAAAACCCCATAATATAGGGTTATGGGGGATTAGAGATTTGTTTTCCAGTGTGTTGAATGTATGAATGATCATTGTGTTGAATGATTTGATTTAGGGTTTGTATTAGATTTAAGCTTAATGCTTTATCTCCCGGGTAGGCCTGATAGAAGGTGGGAATTGCAATTTGACACTCGTGAGAGGTGGGTTGCAATTAGGTCAGAAATCTTATACAAATTGGGTTTAAATCTAGACTAGTGATAGCTAGGTTAACACGATTGCAATAACCATAGGGTTCAAACCGAAAGTTAGAAATTATCAAAGAACGTAATGCTTTGGGTCTCCCTACATCCTGATTCGTGAGAGCTGGGTGGTTAGATTCCATTAGGGTCCGAAACAACGTGAGGAGTTAGGATTAGTTTGAGAGATGATTCGTTGCCCCTAAAATCAGAACAACTTCACAATGTTCATCGTCATTTAAATGCATTGGAAACGGTCTTTATGAACCCACAACCTTAGATTACTTTTTCTCTGAGTTAAAACTCTTCTAAGCTTTGTGAGTACTAGTTCACTGTCATTTCGCCTACTGTTTACTTTTCATGTTTAAAAAAAAAACATCATTTAATCGAAATAGCTTGACAACGACTTTGAGATAGAACATGCTTGACTCGTGCTCCTTTGGGTTCGATAACTCGGAACTAAAAATCCCGAAATACTACTTGACGACCGGTACGCTTGCCGTGTCCTTTTCCGTGTTAAAACCGCAGGGCGTCGAGTTAATGGTGCCGTTGCCGGGGAGTAATTGAGCCAACCCTTTCTATAAAAGTTGTGTTTCGACTATTTCACTTTTTAATTTTTGCTTTTTAATTTATGCTCACAAGATCTAAATCCACTCCAAGTGATTTGCTTAGTGATACAGATTTACGAGAAGCAGGACAATTGAAGATAAGAACTTTAAAGAAGAAACTTGGGGAGGGAAGTGCCAAATCAAATACGATGGAAACTGTTGGCGCTGATGCCACTGGGCAAAATGCAGGAGGTGGGCAACAGAATAACCAGGTGGTCCAAGGAAATCATCAAGAGGAACCTATAACTGTCGCGGAGCCACCAAGATATCTCTGTGGCTATGGCACACCTCACACCAACAACCTACATCAGAGCATTCTCCACCCACCAGTGACAGCTCACCACTTCGAGATTAAAATCTCTACCATCCAATTACTTCAAAAAAAATACATTTAGCGGGAATCCAAACACTGATCCCGATCCTGCTGCACATCTGACTAAATTTAATGAGATTTGTGCTACTTTCAGGTACAATGGAGTGACAGACGAAGCAATTAAACTGCGGGTCTTCAAGTTTACCCTAAGAGATGAGGCAGCAGACTGGATTGCAAGCCTGCCTAACCACACAATTACAACATGGGTTGATCAATCACAAAAGTTTCTAGCCAGATTCTACTCTCCTAGGAAGACTAAGGAGCTCAGAGCCAAGATCCAGAATTTTGCTCAATCAAACTTTGAATCACTAGCAGAAGCTTGGGCGAGATATCAAGGACTCATGAGGAAGTGTCCTCACCATGGACAAGAGTTGTGGTTGCAACTGCAGACATTCTACCAAGGGTTAAACAGACCAAGTCAAGCAGAGTTGAACGCCGCATCTGGTGGTTCGTTCACCAAACACACTCTGCAGGAATGCCAAGAGATTCTAGAGAATATCATGACCAATGATGCTTGGCATTCTGAAAGAGGACCTGGAGGGTCTACAGTAAATTTAGTCAACTCAGCAGCAGAAATAAATCAAGTCATGGAGCAATTAAAAGAAATGAAGCTGATGATGGCAGACATACAAGGACAATCGCCACAACCTAATCCAATGGACTATGAAGAGGCTAACTGGGTGAATCACAACAGCAACCAAGGGAGGAAGTACGATCCTTATTCCAACACTTATAATGAGGGTCGGAAAGATCGCCCCGAGCTAAAATGGGGAAGAGATCAGAATCAAAGAAGCCAAAATCCAATACCTCCCGGATTCAGTCAGAGACCTCAAAATCAGGCCAACCAGCAGAGAAATCCTCAACCTCATCTGTCACGCCCCAAATTCGGTTTTGACCGGACTCGACACGTGAGCCTTGAGCAAGAAATAATTTAAGTAAACTTAAAGTAATAAAGCTTATCTTATAATAAAAATAACTTGAACGAAAAGTCAACAACTCATAAAATCGATGTACACAATTTAGTTCCAAAACGACTGCACGTCTCTAGACCTACTAGCCTAGGGCCCTCGCCAGCTCCCAAGCTCAGTTGTGTCGTGCTAGCACAAACCCCGCTCAACACCTGAAAATCAACAGTGTAAGGGGTGAGCTTTCACCAAGTAGAGAAAGTAGTTAAGCTAATGAACATCGGCTCACCACCACGAGTAACCGTCCAATTAGGGCATACTAGTACATCACGACTAAATACCAAACCGGGGTTCATAGCCAATCTTACAATACTCTTAACGACGACTTTCAAACAATCAACAATAACAACAACAAACACAACCAACCCACAAACCAATAATGCACACGTCCCGCACCTCAATACCCGAACTCCACCAGTTGTACACATCCCGATACCATCAATAACAAACCGGTAGGTCAAACATCCATCGGACTACCTCTCGATCCAGAGGAGACGCATAACGTCACAAAGACGTATAACGTCGAGAATGCCGGAAACATCCCTAGGAGGACACATATCATCAGGACTCTCGGAAACGTCTCCAAAGGACCCTAGATCATCGAGGCTGAAACACGGCACCCGGTGCCCATCACGACCCGTAGGCCCAACACGACCCTCAGGCCCAACCACGACCCGTAGGCCCAACCACGACCCGTAGGCCCACTATGATATGATTTGGCCCGTCGGCTCCGACCCGTCGGCCCTATGCAATATGATATGATGTGGCCCGTCGGCCCTATGCAAGATGATATGATGTGGCCCGTCGGCTCCGACCCGTTGGCCCTACGCAAGATGATATGATGTGGCCCGTCGACTCCGACCCGTCGGCCATATGCAAGATGATATGATGTGGCCCGTCGGCCCAACACGACCCGTAGGCCCCAATCACATTATGGCCCGTCGGCCCCAAACACGACCCGTAGGCCCAATCACAACCGGAATACTATCCTCAAGGAACACACAACAAACTAATATCACGCATCGAAATGCCACAGATCAAACACGGCTCACATGCCCAACAATCTTACCACAACTACACAACATGTCAATCTATCACTCACCCGACCATATCACAATCAAGTATTCACCATTCATCACCCACATCACACTTTCCCACACATCGCCACAACATGTTACACCGAATATACTAGTTCTTGATTATTAAACTTATCGACCCTAGGTCACACAGCATGCATCTCAATCAATATAGGCAATTCAACCAACACACAACCTACGGCCCGACATGGCCAATCTACCAGCACAGCAATTTCCCAAGTATTGAAAGCAGTTAACTAGTGAGTCACATCCTACATGTTACTACGACTCGTCCGGTTATTATATGATATAAACGATCGTTCCAGTTTTATTATTCCTAGCATGCATACTAGTAACTTTCCGCAATTAAATCGGTATCCGCTACTTTCCCTACCTCAAGACGAACCGACAACTACGTCTCCTAGCTGCTGACGTCCTGGCTCGCTACCTCCGGTCTTCTCTTCGATCGACGCCGAACTCTAATTTAACACGGAAGCCACAAATTAAAACGGTACCGACGTTAATTTAACGGTTACGATTTGTCCAATTTAAAACCGACATTTGTCTTTTAAACTCGAGCGGGCTAAAAGCGGGATTAAACGACGAATCAGGTTCGAGTACTCGAGTCCCGAGCATGAAACCCGACGTACGATTCCAGAGACACGGTTCCCAATGCACGGATCCCGAGGTACAGGTTTCGGGGCATGATTCCCGAGGCACGATTCAGAGTTCCCGCTTTTGTCTCGTTCTAAGTCCGATCTAAACGTCCAGTTATTCGTCCGAGGATCCAAAGTCCACGTTCGTTCAACAAACCCAACGTTTCAGATTCGTTCAACTGTCCAAAATTTCCTTTTTTTAATTAAATCCGTTAATTTTACCCTTTTTACTCCTTTATTCAAAACTTTTTTTAATTTCCAAAATTATTTTGTTTACACTGCTTCAGTTTCGATTTGAACCAGAAGTTCGAGAAAAGAAAAGAAGAAGAGAAAGGGTTTTAGGGTTTGAATCCGGCCGACCAAGGCCTCACGGTGGTAGGAGCTCACCGTAGGGGGGAAAAAGATGGCGGCGGGAGACAACAGAACACAGTTGCGGGTTTGGGGTCTGCTCGCCTCAGATCTGAACAGTGGTTCCATCTCAGATCCGGAGACGTGATGTCGCTGGTCGGAGAGCTCGGCGTTGAACGGAGACGAGGGAGAGAGGCGGTTTGAGGTGGTCGGAAAGCAAGCGGGAGGCTGAGGGAGACGGCGGCGGCGGCGTGGGCTGGTCTGAGAGAAGATGGCGGCGACGGCTGTGAAAGTAGAGGAGGAGGCGGAGAGAGGTTGGGATCGAGGGGCGGTTGCGGCGGTGTTGGTCGGAGACAATGAGGAGGGAAGGAGAGCGGGTCGCGAGGGGCGCGGCGACGTGCGAATTTCAGAAGGAGGGAGAGAGGGTTTGGACGTGAAGAAGACGAAGCTCAAATGAGCTGAAACCCTAAAAAATAGGTTTAAGTAGCCGGTCTTCTGGGCCAGGTCTGGATCGGGCCTAGCCCGCCCGGTCCAGCCCAAACTTTTTTTTTGAAAACTCTTTTTATTTCGTACTCGTTCCAGTTTCTCGACCCGTTTCCAACTCTGACGTTTTAATCGAACCACAAAAAGATAAATTAAAACTTTTTACCGAGGCGGTCTTCACAATCCACCCCCCTTAAAAGAATTTCGTCCTCGAAATTCAAAACGAACGCGCTCCACTTCACCCTATCTCAGGGAACGTCCAATTAAAACTCCCGGTCATAACCCCTCATGCACAAAGAAACACTTAAGCCCGTTAGTCGATACCGGAATCCTTCTTCGGTAGAGACGTCACACCGACACACGCAGCTTGGTCGCGATACCCTATACCGGAACCGTCCTTCGGTATAAGTATCACCTCGGAAAAAAATTTCTCACCTCGCACTTAAAACGGATCCAACACACGGACACTTCTCCTCGGCTACTCACTCATTTAACCAAGTATTGCGCTCCCAACAAACAAAAGAAGTCCACGTCCCGTTACTCGGACGATCGTCATCGAACTCCAACGTGGTCACGCCCTGACCAACCACCCACGATAACACAAGTAAATAACACGCAAACTCAACCAGTTTAGGAGTCGACTCACTCACAGTACCACGAAACTGAAGACGCTACAAGTACCAGTCCCTCAGGCTCCGAACAGCTTGGATACCTCGCGTGTACCTCATCCTCGCGCTTCCGCGTCAACTCTGCGCGGTTTTTAATCATCCACGATCACGCGACCCTTCAGTCGCTTCTCGAGCAACTCGGGACCACACTGGTCACTATTAAACCTCAAGTGTGCCCTGCTTGGGCAAATGCCCGACCTACCATCCAACGTTTCGTGCGGTGCCATAGTGTTACTGGCCTGAACGTGCGGTGGTAGTCGTACTCGGCGATTTGTTTCCGGATACCTCGTGAGGTACTCTCACTTCTACCATACACTGCACACACTCGTCAATTCCCAACATACTCAGTCCGGGTGTTAAGACGCCAGTTTCACATCAAGGTTCCAGTTTTAGACCCCCACGTCTCCTCACGTGTAAAGGAAACCGAGGAATGCGATGCCTGTGGGTTATGGCCCACCACGCTTCCGCTGCGCCACTCTGATCTCAACGTCACTCGGTCACCCCTCCTGACCAGGCTGACGGCTTACTAGTGATGTTGCGGCCCTCCACCGCTCGAACACTCGTCTCCGTTGTCCCGGCTTCCGACCGTGTAAACACACTGGCCCCCGTTCTAACGCGACGACACCTACCGATGTTCCTGATCCTGTCTGCTTCATACGGTCAGACGGTGCCTGTGGCCGGGAGAACCCTACGGTTCTCTGCTTCCCTCAGTTCTCGAGTCTCGTACGGTCTCGCAACACTGCTCAGTTGCTACCGAGTCTTATGGGCCCTCACGGTCCTTCTGCGACCTCGTTCCACTGTTGTCGATGTATCCACCATCTCAAAACTACACCCGATTCATCAAGTTGAAAACTTGACCCCAAACTCCGGGCTCGGGGCCCTCTCTCGAACTTCTTGCATCCATTCGCCTCGACGGCCACCCCAAACTGGTGCAAACGGTCCACGCCGTAACTCTGGTCTCGCACCTCAGCTCTGATACTCCGTCTCATTGCAGCCCGGGACCTGCTGGTGTTGCTCTTCTTAACCTCCCCAGTGAGAGTGACTCGGGCACTTGTGCCCCCAATGACTTACATCTCCTACCCCGAGGTGCCACGACGCAAAAAAAACCTCCACACGGTAACGCCCACGATGAGTTCCTTACTCTTAAAGAACGACGCACTTATCATAACTAACGTCACACACAGTCCACCACACTAATACTTATAGTAATAATATCCTCACTATAATATAATCACCCAATAGCACACAGCAGAGAAGTTCGCATACTATTGCGTCACACACATCATATATACAAGCATCGGATACACACAAATTCCCACTCAGCAGCATATTCACAAAGTTCAGACAACGAGACTACACTCAATCAACCACTCCACGATGCACACATTGCACCACAAACACACAGGAGACAATCAACCACTTAGGTTTACAATTCTTAGCACGTCCACTTTCTAACATAACATTCATGTTGACATCGCGTCGTTACAACCTGGTTCCAGCGTCTTAGAACTACGTTGTAACCACTTGATATCCCCCTATTCACGTCCAGCTACAGTGACCCCTATAGCCGGATCGTGATGGTACATACACTTCAGTTTCTGCAGAAAATCGGGCATGACCCGTTCGTAATTTAAGTAAACCATCCGCTTATGCGGGACAACCAACCATTACCTGCACACGACACTCAATCACAATTTCAGCATACAACAATTTATCTCAACCTTTACACCTCGGGTCTCGGTAATCTCATTCTTACCGCCCGATCGAGTCCACACTTGGAAAACAGTTCAACTCCAACAATAACCACCACACACACAAGTTCACCAATCAAACAACGACCGACCAAGGCGGCAACCCACATAACACTTAATCAACCAATACGTTATAACTAGCCCGAGTCTTGCTCGTTAACCAACCTCGATCTCAACCGATCGGCATCATGGATCCACGAGGGTGTACATCAACCAACAATTAAGGTTCAAATCAGATACGATAAAACTTAAACAACACACTTAACAAACGAGGCTCTCGTCGTTTCGACTCTACGCACAGGATCTTTCCGACTCGCGTCACTGAGCACTACGACTTGAACCACCTAACTCTATCCACCTAATTGACGTACGGTCTGAGGTTTGAAAAATCATTTCAAATTGCAACCAGGCTCTGATACCAAACCGTCACGCCCCAAATCCGGTTTTGACCGGACTCGAGACGTGAGCCTTGAACAAGAAATAATTTAAGTAAACTTAAAGTAATAAAGCTTATCTTATAATAAAAATAACTTGAACGAAAAGTCAACAACTCATAAAAACGATGTACACAATTTAGTTTCAAAACGACTGTACGTCTCTAGACCTACTAGCCTAGGACCCTCGCTAGCTCCCAAGCTCAACTGTGTCCTACTAGCACAAACCCCGCTCAACACCTGAAAATCAACAGTGTAAGGGGTGAGCTTTCGCCCAGTAGAGAAAGTAGTTAAAGTAATGAACATCGGCTCACCACCACGAGTAACCGTCCAATTAGAGCATACTAGTACAACACGACTAAATACCAAATCGGGGTTCATAGCCAATCTTACAATACTCTTAACGACGAATTTCAAACAATCAACAATAACAACAGAAAACACAACCAACCCACAAACCAATATTGCACACGTCCCGCACCGTAATACCCGAACTCCACCAGCTGTACACAACCCGATACCATCAATAACAAACCGGTAGGTCAAACATCCATCGGACTACCTCTCGATCCAGAGGAGACGCATAACGTCACAAAGACGTATAACGTCGAGAATGACGGAAACATCCCTAGGAGGACACATATCATCGGGACTCTCGGAAACGTCTCCAAAGGACCCTAGATCATCGAGGCTGAAACACGGCACCCGGTGCCCATCACGACCCGTAGGCCCAACACGACCCTCAGGCCCAACACGACCCGTAGGCCCAACCACGACCCATAGGCCCACTATGATATGATTTGGCCGTCGGCTCCGACCCGTCGGCCCTATGCAATATGATATGATGTGGCCCGTCAGCCCTATGCAAGATGATATGATGTGGCCCGTCGACCCTTTGCAAGATGATATGATGTGGCCTGTCGGCCCAACACGACCCGTAGGCCCCAATCACATTATGGCCCGTCGACCCGACCCGTCGGCCCCAAACACGACCCGTAGGCCCAATCACAACCGGAATACTATCCTCAAGGAACACACAACAAACTAATATCACGCATCGAAATGCCATAGATCAAACACGGCTCACATGCCCAACAATCTTACCACAACTACACAACACATCGGTCTATCACTCAGCCGACCATATCATAATAAAGTATTCACCATTCGTCACCCACGACACACTTGCCCACACATCGCCACAAAATGTTACACCGAATATACTAGTTCTTGATTATTAAGCTTATCGGCCCTAGGTCACACAACATGCATCTCAATCAATACAAGCAATTCAATCAACACACAACCTACGACCCGACATGGCCAATCTACCAGCACGACAATTTCCCGAGTATTGAAAGAAGTTAACTAGTGAGTCACATCCTACATGTTACTACGACTCGTCCGGTTAATATATGATATAAACGATCGTTCCGGTTTTATTATTCCTAGCATGCATACTAGTAACTTTCCGCAACTAAACCGGTATCCGCTACTTTACCTACCTCAAGACGAACCGACAACTACGTCTCCTAGTTGCTGACGTCCTGGCTCGCTACCTCCAGTCTTCTCTTCGATCGACGCCGAACTCTAATTTAACATGAAAGCCACAAATTAAAACAGTACCGACGTTAATTTAACGGTTACTATTTGTCCAGTTTAAAACCGACATTTGTCTTTTAAACTCGAGCGGGCTAAAAGCGGGATTAAACGACGAATCAGGTTCGAGTACTCGAGTCCCGAGGACGAAACCCGACGCACGATTCCCGAGACACGGTTCCCAATGCACAGATCCCGATGTGCGGGTTTCGGGGCACGATTCCCAGGGCATGATTCCCGAGGTCCGATTCAGTGTTCCCGCTTTTGTCCCGTTCTAAGTCCGATCTAAACGTCCAATTATTCGTTCGAGGATCCAAAGTCCACGTTCGTTCAACAAACCCAACATTTCAGATTCGTTCAACTATCCAAAATTTCCTTTTTTAATTAAATCCGTTAATTTTACCCTTTTTGCTCATTTATTCAAAACTATTTTTAATTTCCAAAATTATTTTGTTTACACTGCTTCAGTTTCGATTTGAACCAAAAGTTCGAGAAAAGAACAGAAGAAGAAAAAAAGTTTTAGGGTTTGAATCCGGCCGACCAAGGCCTCACGGTGGTAGGGGCTCACCGTAGGGGAGAAAAAGACGGCGGCGGGAGACGGCGGAGCACGGTTGCGGGTTTGGGGTCTGCTCGCCTCAGATCTGAACGGTGGTTCCGTCTCAGATCCGGAGACGTGATGTCGCTGGTCGGAGAGCTCGGCGTTGAACGGAGACGAGGGAGAGGCGGGTTGAGGTGGTCGGAAAGCAAGCGGGAGGCTGAGGGAGACGGCGGCGGTGGCTTGGGCTGGTCTGAGAGAAGATGGCGGCGACGGCCGTGAAAGTAGAGGAGGAGGCGGAGAGAGGTCAGGATCGAGGGGCGGTGGCGGCGGTGTTGGTCAGAGACGATGAGGAGGGAAGGAGAGCGGGTCGCGAGGGGCGCGACGGCGTGCGAATTTCAGAATGAGGGAGAGAAGGTTTGGACGTGAAGAAGACGAAGCTCAAATGAGCTGAAACCCTAAAAATTGGGTTTAAGTAGCCGGTCTTCTGGGCCGGGTCGAAGACCTGGGCCGGGTCTGGATCGGGCCTAGCCCGCCCGGTCCAGCCCAAACTTTTTTTTGAAAACTCTTTTTATTTCGTACTCGTTCCAGTTTCTCGACCCGTTTCCAACTCTGACGTTTTAATCGAACCACAAAAAGATACATTAAAACTTTTTACCGAGGCGGTCTTCACATCAGCAAAATCCACATAACCAATAACCTTCTTCTGACCCAACTTCTTTAATTTTAAAAATGCTGCAGGTACAAAAGGAGAAGAATAGGATACAGGATGAGGAGAATAGGAAAATACATAAGCGGTTAGAGGAAAAAGATCAGCAGATAAGGGAGCTGCTTAGGAAACAAGCTGAAGCAGATAACAACTATAAATCAGTAAATACTCAGCTAGGACAGGTTGCCACAGCAGCAAACTACAAACCTCCAGGATCCCTACCTAGTGACACCGAGAGGAATCCTAGAGAAAATGCGCATGTAATTACTACAAGTAGTGGTAAGGTGGTGGAAACAGAAGAGAAGGAGAATGTGAAAGAGCTACCCCCAGAAATCTCTGTAGAACAAATTCCAGATCAAGAGCAAGAAGACTTAATAGAGGTAGTAAGAAGAGAGCACTCCACAAGTAAGAAGGTAAGGGAGCCCGTGGTTGATTCAGAAACCTGGACGCCACATCTTCCTTTCTCCTATGTTGTTAAGAAATCTAAACATGATGATCAATATGCTAAATTCTTGAACGTGTTTAGGAAACTTGAGATTAGTATTCCTTTTCTTGATGCAATTAAAAACATGCCTATCTATGCAAAATTCTTGGAGGATATTATATCTAACAAAAGGAAATGGCAAGAGCATGAATGGGTGAATTTAAGTTAGGAGTGTTATGCTATCTTGCATAATAAACTGCCTCCTAAATTGAAAGACCTGGGTAGCTTCACTATACCATGTGAAATGGGGTCCCTTTCATTTGCAAAAGCTTTGTGTGATTTAGGGGCTAGTATAAATTTGATGCCTTTAAATATTTTTAAGCAATTAGGATTGAAAGAGGAATTAAAACCAACTTCTATGTCCCTACAGCTAGCTGATAGATCTATTAAATACACTATAGGGATTGTGAAAGATGTGTTGGTAAAAGTTGACAAATTTATTTTCCCTGCTGACTTTGTTATCTTGGACATGCAGGAAGATTATGAGATTCCCCTAATCCTAGGAAGACCATTCTTGGCCACAGCCCGAGCTCTTATTGATGTAGAGCAAGGGAAATTGACCATCCGATATGGCTAAGAAGAAGTGGTTTTTAATGTTTTCAGATCCCTTAAACATGCTATAATTGATGATACTTGTTATAGGATTGACTTGATTGATTCTGTAGCGTAGGAAAATTTTATTCCTGATGATCCTTTACTGGCATGTTTAATTAATGAGGATACAACCACTTGCGATCTTATGCAGGATAAGCAACCAGAGATGGGCAATCTCTTGGAGGCATGCTCTCCAAGAAGGAGGGATAGACCCCACACTCGTCTCACCTTGGAGGCGAGGCAAGGGCCTATGCTAAAACCCTCTGTTGAGCAAGCCCCTGAGCTTGAATTAAAACCCCTCCCAGATAATTTAAAATACATGCTTTTAAATGAAGACAATACATTACCTGTGATAATTTCTTTTGAATTGTCTTCTCTACAGGAGGAAAAGCTTATGAGGGTGCTCAAGGAACATAAAAAAGGCCTTTGGATGGACAATAGCTGACATTAGAGGAATTAGCCCGTCAACATGTGTTCACAAGATCTTAATGGAAGATACCTACAAACCAACTGTGCAACCACAAAGGAGGCTCAACCCATTAATGCAAGAGGTAGTAAAAAAGGAAATTATAAAGCTACTCGATGCATGTATTATCTATCTCATTTCTGATGATGCTTGGGTTAGTCCTATTCAATGTGTGCCTAAGAAAGGGGGGATGACGGTAGTAACAAATGATAAGAATGAATTAATTCCTATTAGAACTGTTACAGGGTAGCTTTAATAGGTAAATGAATTAATTTATACTAGAAATGTGATAGTAGTAACATATGATAATTTGATTCAAATAGAGCATATTTTTAAAGTTTAGTCGAAATGATTGTTAGTTTATAGCTCATGTGTTAATTTAATCCATAAAACATCAAATGAGTGGGTATGGATTGGACGAGGATCATGATCCCCGTTTTCCTCTATTTGCCAATCATAGTCCTCATTCCCGTTTTGACCCATTTTGTCCTGCCCCATTTTCTCCCTACACCCATTTGGGTACCCACGGATACCTATTTTCGCCCATATTAACATATAGAGTGCAAAAATCATTCTCTTCTCACTTTCTCACTTTGAGCAACCTTCTTTTAGCCATCTTTTTTGATAATTACAAAAATGTACCATGAACTTGTCTTTTAACTATCTTATTTGATAATTATAAAAATGACGATTTTACCCTTACATCATTCATAAGACTTGAAATATAGTATAGTGGATGGTTTTGTTATGCATTAGGTATGATACAACACTTTAGCCTAGAGTTTCATAATTAATCTGAACGTGAACCCATACATGTCTTTACAATAACACATACATGTCTTTAAAAACACATTCAAGTCTTTGCAATAACAAATACAAGTCTTTAAAAACACCTAAGTCTTTGCAATAACACATACAAGTCTTTGCAATAACAATAATGAAATCTTTGTAGTAACAAACAAATTTTCCACCATCTTCATCCTTAACGTCATTTTCTCATATTAAACTTACAATTCACTAAGAATGAATTAAATTAGTGTTCCACATCCTATCCAAATCCAATATAGTCGTCTCTTCATTCACACTACTTTGTCTTTTAACTTTCAAAGACACAACTTGCATACTTAACTGTTCTATTCAAGACTAGAGCACCAATAAGAAAACACCAACAAGAAACAGAAAACGAACTTGTTACAATTAGCTGAACTTACCAACAAGAAACACTATGAAATAAAATTGTTACAATTAAAATTTTATACCTTATTATCTTCTTCTTCATAACCAATATTTTGAGCAACCATCTCTTCAGGTGATGTCTCTAAATAAACATATTAAAAACACACATTAATGATACACTTAGATTGAACAATAATTTTAGTAAAAAACAAATATGTGATTTACTTTTTTCATTCGTAACCAACTTTGAACACACATAAGTGCTTCCATTATTATTTTAGTGAAAAAAATATCAAAACTAAAATACTATTGTGAAAAGCCATTTCCTCCTTTCAATTGGGAACATTGAAATCCATATACATGATCTTTCTGACACATTTGAAGGCGAATCAAGAAGATTACATTGAACAAATAGATGAAGATGAGTCAAACGAACCAAGATTTAGACAGGGAACCTTCGCCTCCGCCCATGTCATATTAACAAACAACGAAATGATCCACCATCAACATTCTCATAATATAGTGAAAGCATACCTCATCCAGCACATTTGGAATCATTTTGACAACCATGAGTGATTCATACTCATTGTATATTCTTTATTTCTAATTCCTATTTTTCAAATTGTCGTATGCTAATTCTCAATGTTATGTCTTTTCGTTTTATAATATAATATCATTTCTCTTTCATATGTTTGGATTCTATAAATTATTTACTTTTTGTTATTATTTTTTTCCAAAAGCTTTATCTTTCAATCTGCATCAGTATATTGGACTACAAATAAAATTATTTCGGTCAAGTTGAAAAAGAAAGACAAAATGATTTTCTCGTTTCAATCTCATCCTTTCAGCTAAAAAAGGCCGGGATGCTCTTACCTTATTAACATAGTCGCATTAGGTGAACAACTTGGGATACAAGAACAACAATCAATAAAAAAAATTAAACCGAAATTGATTATTACTCGAAAAAAGTGAATAGTGTTATGAAAGTAAGAACAATATTTGTGAATAGAAGAACAATATCAAAGAGAACAAGAGAACATGGAGAGAGTAGAATATATTATTTCATTGATATGTTTTCATCCTTTATAATAGCCTCTATTTATAGGCTCATAACATGTACATGAAAGGTCATAACCTTAATGACATATTAACATATACACATTAACCTACACATAAATTAGGGAAATTGAAAGCCAAAAGTCTTGCAACTTAAGTCTCCATGAAATGAATTAGTCATCCAACACATATTTTCATAACACTCCCCCTTTGGATGACACGTACAAATATTATTATGCCTCGTTAAAACCTTTTTTGGAAAACCTCAGTGGGAAAAACCCTACACGGAAAAAGAGTACATAATTTGTACAATACGTATAGAAGTTACCTCATTAAAAACCTTGTTAGGAAAACTCATTGGGATAAAATCTAAAGAAAGGGAAAAAGAGTGTAACACATATTTCTCCCCCTGATTACAACATCTCCTCATAAATCACGGAGTTTTCTCATGCCGATCTTGTAGACCAATTTTTCAAAGGAAGTTGTAGGAAGCGCTTTAGTGAACAAATCTGCAAGATTGTCACAATAACGAATTTTGACAAATATCGATATCTCCATTTTTATGAAGTTCATGAGTAAATAAGAACTTAGGAGAAATGTGTTTCGCTCTATCTCCTTTGATGTAACCTCCTTTGATTTGAGCAAAGCTGTAGTATCTTCATATAAGATAGTTGGACTTCCTTTATTTATTAAAAGATCGCATGATTCTTGGATATGATGGATCAAAAACCTTAGCCATATACATTCACGAGTTGCTTCATAAAGAGCTATCAACTCAGCGTGATTTGAAGAAGTGACTGTAAGGGTTTGTTTTGTTGAGCGCCAAGATATAGTGGTACCACCTTATGTAAATACCCAGTTTGTGACCGCGCTTGATGGGATCAGATAAATATCCGACATCAACATATCCATCAATACAGACTTCGAGTCTTTTAAATAAAATAACCTCATATATAATGTTCCTCGAAGATATCTTAAAATTTGTTTAACACTAGTCCAATGTCTTCGAGTCGGAGAAGAATTAAATCTTGCTAGAAAATTAACATAAAATAGTATATAACGACGAGTGCAATTAGCAAGATACATTAACGCCCCAATGTCACTAAGATATGGTATTTCGGGACCAAGATATGGTACTTCGAGACCAAGGAGTTCTTCTTCTTCTTCTTCTCGGGGGAGAAATGAATCCTTTTTCACAACAAGTGATCGAACAACCATGGGGGAACTCAATGGATGTGAATTATCCATATTGAATCGTTTAAGGATCTTCTCAATATATGATGACTGGTAAACAAAAATCCCCTTCGAAAAATATTCGATTTGAAGGCCGATACAAAATTTTGTTTTTCCCAAGTCTTTTATTCCGAATTCACTTTTCAAGTATTATATCGTCTCTACAAGTTCATCATGCGTTCCAATGATATTCAAATCATCAACATAAACCGCGATGATGGAAAATCCGGTTTTCGTCCGTTTAATAAAAACACATGGACATATTTTATTGTTGATGTATCCTTATTTCAAAAGGTATTCACTGAGATGATTATACCACATTCGACCAGATTGTTTTAGCCCGCACAAAGATCTTTGAAGCTTTATTGAGTACATTTCTCGGGGTTTGAGATGCATGCTTCAGGCATTCTTAATCCTTCAGGGATTTTCATGTAAATGTCATTATCAAGTGACCCATATAAATAGACTATCACGACATCCATCAAGTTCATTTGGAGTCCCTCTAAAATTGACATACTAAGTAAAAATCTAAACGTGATTGCATCCATAACCGGTGAATGTCTCTTCATAATTAATTCCTGGTCCTGTGACGATTCACGCTTTGTATCTTATGACCTCGTTTTTCTCATTTCTTTTGCGCACAAATACCCATTTATATCCTACAAGTTTGACATCTTCAGGTGTTTAGACTACAGGTCCAAAGACTTGGCGCTTATTGAGTGAATTCAATTCCGTCTCAATGACATTTTTCCATTTCGGCCTACCGATCTTGGTTCATCATCCTCGTTTTCTTTTGAAATATCTAATGCAATTGCATGTGCAAATATATCATCTACATTAACTTCTATTCTATTCCATCTTTCACCTTAAGTGACATAGTTAATCGAGATCTCTTTATTGTCATCTTTTTCAGGTGTTTAATCATCTTTTGAAGACGTCTCTTCATTTATCACATTTTCTTGTTCTTCGAGAATTGTGATATCATTTTATTTACCAACTTGTCGAACTTGTTCCTTTCTTTTTCTTTGGTTTTTATCTATTGGATCTAATAGGTCTATCATGCTTCTGGCGTGCGTTACAATCATTTGCTAGCATATTTCCCATTTCTTTATCAGGAAGAGTACTTATAAAAGGAACATTAGCAACTGGTATTTGTGATTTTATCACAGTCTTAACATTCGTAAATGCATCAGACAATGTATTTGCAACTTTTTGTAAGTGGATAATCTTTTGAACTTCTAGTTCTTATTTGTACGAGGATCAAAATGAGACAATGTCAATGCATTTTATGAAACTTCTTGTCTTTCTCTTTCAAACGTTTCTTTATCTGCCCCTAATGCATGAAAAATTGTCTCATCGAATTGACAATCAGCAAATCGTGCCACAAACATATTGCATGTCATGAATTCCAATATATCTCTGTGATTTTTTTTTTAATTTGGATATTCAATCCCAACTTTCATTGGGGATGGTCTTGTTATCAGTTTTCCTTGAAAACAAGCAACACATGGGTAATATTTTGATAAAAGGACATTTTTACTCTTCAGGGTATGTCCATGTAAATTTTCTATGATTCTTCGCATCATTATGGAACCCGGATGACCTAAATGATCATGCCATATCATAAAATTTGATGTGTCCATTGGTTTTAGGGTAATCATGTACCATATTGGATTCAATTGTGTCACGCCCCAATTTCAATGGTACCGAAACTAGGGACGCGAACGTTTAAAACGTTACAAGACTGAAACCTGTTTTCGATAAATCCCCTAAAAAGTCAGTTTAGTTCCACAAAATAATAATATTTACACCTCAAAATAAAAGTCCCACGCTTGGGCAAAACGAGATACACGTCTCTAGACTCAAACACCCAGCAACCCGCTTCTAGCTCTTCAAGCTTCAGAAGCTCACCTAGTCCAGACTACGAACGGTACCTGTAGGAAAAGCAGCTAGGGGTGAGCGTTCGCTCACCACCACAGATAACATACTGACGACGGCATAACTAGTAGACAAAGCCGATGACACTAACAACGACTCAAAGACACACACACGACCAGTCTTTTCCTCAACTGACTCAACACTCGGATACGTTATGTAGACCCCACACTACGATCGACGACCTCCTCCAAAGACACGACTGACAACCACACAATACCAAACAAGATCACAAAGGATCGCAAACCGGCTGCTCAGTAACCAATCTCTGTCTCTCGCCCTTTACCGATCATAGACGTGGTCAGGCGGTCGACCTGTCGCGCAACTTCTCCCGATCCCAGTCGGGAGGCTAACCCACAACCTCTCCGCGTCACCCGATCCCAGTCGGGTGGTTAGCCACACCCGCGCGTCCTTCCCCCGATCCCAGTCGGGGAGCTAGCCCACAACCCCTCCGCTTCTCCCGATCCCAGTCGGGAGGCTAGCTACACCACACAACCTCCACCAGTAACCAGTAACCAATCACAATCACAAACAAGTTCAAACAGACAGTAACGACACCGGTGACAACTCCACAGGCACTCAAGGCCGACAAGACACCAACAACCAAACACAGGTTCAACAACCCTACGAGCCCTCATGGCCACCCAAGACACCAATGGTAAAGTACGGGTTCATAACTCCACGGGCACTCACGGCCACCAAAACACCAAAACGACAACACGGGCTCTCATGGCCACCCAAGACTCAACAATAAATAACACGGGCTCTCAAGGCCACCCAAACTCAACAACAATTTACACGGCTCTCAAGGCCACCCAAACTCAACAACAATTAACACACAACAACCTCCGGGCATGGTCATATGCCTCCAGTAACACAGTTAACGCTAAGTTTTCTGCTCCTACGACACTACTAAGTGTCACATGCATTTCCAGTATTCGCTACATTCCCGTATCATGCATTTCTAATATTCGACAACCTAAATACCCACGACACCCCGGTGCCACATGCAATTCTACAGTTAACTTTCCCTAGTCAGGGCCGAGATCCGGCTACTTTTCCCTACCTCGAAAGCAACTCCAGAAGCGCTCCACTAAAGCCGAGATGAATCGCAGTCACTCGCCGAGCCTCCCTTTGCCTCGGTCCGCAGCACGATCTAAAAGAACACAGATTTAACTCACTTTAAACTAGTGCGAACCGGTCGAAAAATAAGTAACTCAGAGCCCAAAAATAATAACGGTTCCGCCGTTAAGTTAACGGCTACGATTTGTCCATTTTAAACTTGACAGTTATCGTTTACACTCGAGCGGGATAAAAGTCGGGTTACGACGGATCGGGTTCGAGCACCCGCGCACCGAACCCAGGTTTGATCCAAACCCAGTTTAAACCCCTTTTTAACTTAAAACCGTCTTTGGACTCCTTTGCTTTAATTAATTTCGTCTTTGATTTTAAAACAAAATGGTTTCCTTCCGTTCGTTTCCAAACTCGATATTTTGGTCCGGAACCCTTATAAAGTCGATTTGATTTCGTTTCCCCCCTTTTTGATTTAACTTAACTCGAGTCTAACTTTAATAAACGACTTTCGTTTTAAAACCCGTTAAACTTAACCCGACCTAGTTTTAACGATAACGATTTTCTTTATGTCCGAACGATAAGGATCTAACATTTATTCTAAAGTCGATTTTCAATTTACAAACAGTTTTAATCCTTCCTTTTTCACCCTTAACAGATCAAAGCAAACGTAAATGACATAATAATAACTTAAAAAATTTGTGTTCTTCGTTACAAATCTTTACACTTCAGAATTACAATAACCCAACAATTCTTCAACAAACCGAGATCCCGTTTCTGGTTCTGTTCCTTTCCATTTCCAAAGTCCCATTCCGTCCCAACCAGATCCAGAACAGAGCGTTCTATCACCGATCGGATCTGAATGGACTCGGGAAAGGGAGAATAAGAGAAGAGGGACGAGCTCGGTTTTGGTCCGGCCGACCACCGGCGATGCCGTTATCGGCCGAAGTTCCACAGGCCGAGAACTCACCGTACCGACACGGTGGAGACGGTGGAGAGTGGTGGTGTACGGCTCGGGTCCGGACGACTCGTCTCGTTCCGGGTCCGACGAGCTCGCCGGTGACGGCGGGAGCTCGGTTCGCGTTCGGGTGAAGGGGAGGCGATGTTCGGTCGGAGTTTGGTGAGGAAGACGAAGGAAAGAGAGACAGGGAGGTCGGAGACGGGAAACGGGGCGGTGGCACGTTAGGGTTTCGGGACGGAACCGATGGTGAACAGCCGGGTTTTTGGACGGAGACGGTGAGATGGGTCGGGAGATGAAGGGGAAGGATGGGACGAGGGTTGAGAGGGGTGTGGAGGCCGGAAACGGCGGTGGCCGGTGCTGGTTCGGCGGAGAAGACGAAGGAGGAGAGGGAGTGAGGTCGAGAGAATCGAAGGGTAGAGAGAGGGAGGCTGCGGCGTGTTCT
The DNA here is from genome assembly GCA_963921825.1 of Erodium maritimum. Lineage (NCBI taxonomy): Eukaryota > Viridiplantae > Streptophyta > Magnoliopsida > Geraniales > Geraniaceae > Erodium > Erodium maritimum. Next base: position 118,527,015 of record OY997588.1, read on the forward strand.
GATGCTGAAACCCTAGGGTTTCAGCTTATATCAGACACGCTGGGCCGAGCCCTCTTGGGCCTCAGTCGAAGAACGGGCCTAAGGCCCAAACGGCTGGTTGGCCGAAACAGGCCTGGCCTGTCCAGTTTTTTTTTTTTTTTTTTTTTTTTGCTTCACCACTTGTTTCAAACATCAACCCTACAGTTTTCGGGTTTTAAATTAATACCCTAATGAAACGAAGCGGGTTTTACAATCTACCCCCTTAAAGGAATTTCGCCCACGAAATTTAAAACAGGCGTACCTCGGGAAACGAACAGGGCGGGATACTTCGCGCAAACCTCGTCCTCACGCTCCCAAGTCGATTCAGCCCCGTGGTGCTTCCACTGCACTCGTACCAAGTGGATAATCTTGCCTCCCCGCAGAATCTGCTCCCGCGTGTCCATAATCTGAACCGGCTGCTCCTCATAGGAGACATCATCAGCCACCTCGATATCTGTCCACTCGATGACGTGCGAGGGGTCTGCATTGTACTGCCGCAACTGAGACACGTGGAAGACGTCATGGACTCTCCCAAGTTGCGGTGGCAACGCCAGACGATATGCCACTGTTCCCACTCTGCCCAAAATCTGGAACGGGCCAATGTACCTCGGAGCCAACTTGCCCCCGCTTCGCCTGAACCGCACCAGCCCCTTCCTCGGGCTCACCTTCAGGAACACGTGATCCCCGACTGCAAACTCAAGGGGTCGACGTCGCCTGTCGGCATAACTCTTCTGTCGGCTCTGTGCTGTCCTCAGCCGATCGCGGATCAGTGCGACTTTCTCCGTCGTCTCTCTGACAAGATCTGGCCCTAGCAGACTCTTGTCCCCCACCTCTGCCCAACACACTGGTGACCGACACGGCCTCCCATACAACGCTTCGAACGGTGCCATCCCGATACTGGCCTGGAAGCTGTTGTTGTAGGCGAACTCGGCCAAAGGCAGGTGGGTTTCCCAAGATCCCCTGAAATCCAGCACACATGCTCGCAGCATGTCCTCCAAGATCTGAATGGTACGCTCCGACTGACCGTCTGTGTGCCCAATGCCTTCTGCAAACTCGGCCAAAACCTGGACGTGAAGCGGGGATCCCTGTCAGACACTATCGACACCGGGACCCCGTGGAGACGCACTATCTCCTGAACGTACAAACTGCTCAACTTGTCCACTGGGTCGGTCATCCTCATAGCCAGGAAGTGGGCCGACTTGGTCAATCGGTCGACTACCACCCACACTGCGTCGTTCCCCTTTGGCGATCTCGGTAGTCCACACACGAAGTCCATCGTAATGTGTTCCCACTTCCACTGAGCAATCGGTAGTGGCTGTAACAATCCCGCTGGACGCTGATGCTCGGCCTTCACCTGCTGACAGACAAGGCACCTCGACACAAACTCTGCGACTGCTCTCCTCATACCGCGCCACCAGTAGTGCCGTCTAAGGTCACGGTACATCTTGGTGCCCCCCGGATGCACTGTGAGACGCGAATGGTGTGCCTCTCGTAACACGACGTCTCTACAGTTAACCGGTACGAATAGCCCCCCGCGGTATCGTAGTCCCCAATCAGTGCTGTCCTGCCAGCCCACCACCTCGTCACCCCTGACGACTCTCTCGCGTATCTCTGATGCTTCGACGTCCTCTGTCTGCGCCTCCAGCACTTGGGCAAGCAGTGAGGGCTGAGCCACTAGTGAGCACATGGCAACACCGCCAGTAACCTCCTCTAGCTCAAGCCCGAATGTGCTCAGCTCCCCCATCATGCCCCACTCTCGGACAGAAATGCTGGCGAGGCTCGGAGCCGACTTCCTACTCAAGGCGTCGGCGACAACGTTCGCCTTGCCTGGGTGGTAGTGTAGCTCGAAGTCGTACTCCTCGAGTAGTTCCATCCACCGTCGCTGACGCATGTTTAGGTCTCGCTGGGAAAATATGTACTTGAGGCTCTTGTGATCCGAGAACACCTGAAACCCCTCGCCGTACAGATAATATCGCCAGCTCTTCAGTGCAAACACGACTGCTGCTAGCTCCAAGTCGTGGGTAGGATAGTTGCGCTCGTGTATCTTCAACTGCCTAGAGCCATAAGCCACAACTCTGCCCGACTGCATCAGCACGCAACCCAGTCCCTCTCCGGACGCATCGCAGTAAACATCATAACCAACTCCTCGCTCGGGCACCACTAACACTGGAGCTGTAGTCAGCCGAGTCTTCAGCTCCGCGAACGCACGCTCACAGTCGTCTGTCCACACGAACCCGACACCCTTGCGCGTCAACAGAGTCATCGGTGCGGCTAGTCGTGCAAAATCTTGGACAAATCGCCTATAGTAGCCTGCCAATCCCAGAAAGCTGCGGATCTCGAATACACTCGTGGGCCGTGCCCACTTCGAGACCGCGTCGACCTTCGAGGGATCGACCAGGATACCGTCACGGGATACAATGTGGCCGAGGAACCTCACCTCAGAGAGCCAGAACTCGCACTTCTCCCGGTTGGCATATAGCTGATGCTTGCGTAGTAGGGTCAGAACAGCCCTCAGATGTGCCTTATGCGCCGCCTCGTTCTGCGAATATATCAGGATGTCGTCCACAAATACCACCACAAACTGATCTAGGTACGGCCGGAAGATGCTGTTCATCAGGTCCATGAACGCTGCTGGCGCGTTCGTCAGTCCGAATGGCATCACTAGGAACTCGTAGTGCCCATAGCGTGTCCGGAATGCAGTCTTTGCGACGTCCCCCTCACGGACTCGCAACTGATAATAACCGGATCGCAGATCGATCTTCGAGAAGTGAGTCGCTCCTCTCAACTGGTCGAACAAGTCGTCGATCCTCGGCATCGGGTACCGGTTCTTCACCGTAACCCGGTTTAGCTTCCGGTAATCTATACACATCCGTAGCTCTCCACTCTTCTTCTTCACGAAGAGTGCTGGTGCTCCCCACGGCGATGCACTCGGACGGATAAACCCCTTCTGCTGAAGCTCCTCGAACTGACGCTTCAGCTCAGTCAACTCGGCCGGTGCAAACCTGTAAGGCGCCATCGATATCGCCGCCGTTCCCGGCACTAGGTCAATCCCGAACTCCACCTCACGAACCGGGGGCAGCCTGCTCAACTCCTCAGGGAAGACCTCGGGGAACTCGCATACCACTCTCGGTAACTCTCGGCCCTGCACAGCCGGTACTTCCTCCTCTGCGGACAACGCCGACAGGAGGACCCCACTCTTACTTACCAGCACGCACGTCACCTTCGTACCGCCCACTGTCACTGTCACTCGTCGTCTATAGCAATCGATGTTGGCTCGGTACCTCGACAGCCAATCCATACCCAAAATCACATCAAAGGTAGTCATCCCTAACACGAGAAGATCCCCAGGGCAAGGGCAGTCTGCGACTCTAATCTCGCAGGCACGACATACTCTAGTCAACGATGCACCACCCCCAACTGGGGTGTCCAGGCATAGAGGTGGGCTCAACGGCTCTAAGCTCAGCCCCAACCTCTCGGCACAACCCGACGAAATAAAAGAGTGCGACGCCCCGATATCAAACAAGAATAAAGCCCATAGGTGATACAATAGACACGTACCCTGGATGGTCTCGCGGTACGTGTTAGGTCCTGGGGCTCTGGAGTCGGTGACTGCATAGACTCTCCCCTGCGAGGTCTGCTGCCTCTGACCCGGCGCGCTGGCCGCTGAATACCCGTGACTCTGCTGCTGTCTCGGAACCGGTGCGCTCGTAGAAGGCTGTGACGGTCTGGACTGCTGATCCTGACGAGGACGTCCCCTGGGCGACTGTACGGTCCGCGACTGCTGCGGTCGCTGCGCTGATGTTGCCCTCGACGGCTCACGGCACCATGCAATGGTGTGCCCAACCTGGCCGCATCGAAAACAGCTGATCTCGTTGGCTCTCGACTCCGTGCCCTGGCTGGTCCGGCTGGTCGCTGGCCGCGCCGTAGGTACTCCTTCCATCGGGCACTCGCGACGGAAGTGGCCTTGCTGCCCGCAAGTAAAGCACGCCGGCGCCCTCTCTTGTGCGACTGGCCCAACTGCTGCCACTGAACTCCGCTGTCTCGATCCACTCTGATGAGGCGGTGGTCGGAAGGATCCCGCGGTCCTTTGCCTCCGCGAGTCTCGTGAGTCTGACGACCCGGTCCAACTGATCGGCCGAGGTCGGACCTCACGGCCCCTGGCTGCATCCCGGATGCCCTGCTCCACTGTAGCCGCGGTGTCCACTAGATCGGTATACTTCCGTATCCTCAAGGCGAGAACCTGGTTCCGGATGCCCAGCCTCAGTCCGTCCTGGAACCGCAGGCAACGGTTCGTCTCGCTAGACACCATCTCAGGCGCGAATCTGGCTAAGGCTGTGAACCTGGCCTCGTACTGTGCCACTGTCATCTCTCCCTGCTCCAGGTATAAGAACTGCCGATGTCGCTCCAGCCGAGCCGACTCGGGAAAGTACTGTGCCATGAATACCTCCTGGAATACGCTGTAGTCGTATCCGACTGTGTCCTTCACCCGCCCCCACCAGTGGTAGGCGCTGTCTCTCAGCTGATGGGCCGCGAAGGACACTCTCCGACGGCCATCCTCGACACCCAAAGTGTCCAGGTCTCGTGTGACCTGCTCTATCCATCGCTCGGCTAGGTCGGGATTTGGCTCCCCGACAAAAACAGGTATCCCGAGCTTCAGGAAATCGAGTAGCGCTCGGGAGGTAAGATCCTCTGTCTGAGCGGCCCTCATCGGAACTGCGGCTGCCTCTGGTGCTGGCGAAGCCGACTCTCGGCTGGCGATGACCGCCACCAAACTCTGAACGGTCCTGGTAAGCTCATCCAGGGCAGTCATCACTGGAGGGTCCGCGACTGGCGGAACACTGGGGGTACCTGCTGATGGCCCCGCATCACTTCTCCCGTCTTCTCCGACGGGAGTGCCCTGTGCCTCCGCGTAGTCGGCGGGCGCGACGGCTGGCACCCTCCCTGGTGCCCCTGCTGACCGCCCCCGCCGGCCTCGCGTGGGTGCCTGACCCCGTGTTCCTGGTGCTCGTCCGCGCCTTCCGCGAGCCATAAACAGTATCCTCTGCACGGATACACGTAAACGTTCAGTTTGCGCACTCAAATAAAGGCGACAAGTTCAAAAACGCCAACGCTCACACGGTCTAAGTTTACTCTATCGCGTATGTCACTAAAGCGCCACACCGCTCAAGCTAAACACACCTTATATATAGTATTAGTATACGAGACCACACCGACATATACCACACGAGCGACGACAAACCAACCAGAGTCGAACCTTGCCCACCGGGCCAACCAAAATCAAACCTACGCCCACAGGGCCAATCAAGTTCAAGACATGCCAAACGGGCCAACAACCTTAAACCTTTTTCCGCTTCATTAAAAATCCTCATTTCTTGGCATCAGGTGGTTACAACCCCGTCCAGGCGTCCCCGAACTACGTTGTGGCCACTTGATACCAACACCGTCACGCTCGACCACAGGCGCTCCTGAGTCGAGTCGCGACAGTTTAAAAACGTTTCACGCAGCAACACACAAACATTGTGCCAGTAGCCCCGTACTGCACAAGCACAAACAAACAGGACTCAAATCCTAACGGGTCTACACCCGAGTTCCGACTTGCGTACCCCACGCAGGACGGGACTCTACCGACTCGACTCTCCCACCTAATTGACGTGTAGTCCGAGGTGTGAAACCTGGCGCTCTGATACCAAGCTGTCACGCCCCAATTTCAGTGGTACCGAAACTAGGGACGCGAACGTTTAAAACGTTACAAGACTGAAACCTGTTTTCGATAAATCCCCTAAAAAGTCAGTTTAGTTCCACAAAAGAATAATATTTACACCTCAAAATAAAAGTCCCACGCTTGGGCAAAACGAGATACACGTCTCTAGACTCAAACACCCAGCAACCCGCTTCTAGCTCTTCAAGCTTCAGAAGCTCACCTAGTCCAGACTACGAACGGTACCTGTAGGAAAAGCAGCTAGGGGTGAGCGTTCGCTCACCACCACAGATAACATACTGACGACGGCATAACTAGTAGACAAAGCCGATGACACTAACAACGACTCAAAGACACACACACGACCAGTCTTTTCCTCAACTGACTCAACACTCGGATACGTTATGTAGACCCCACACTACGATCGAGACCTCCTCCAAAGACACGACTGACAACCACACAATACCAAACAAGATCACAAAGGATCGCAAACCGGCTGCTCAGTAACCAATCTCTGTCTCTCGCCCTTTACCGATCATAGACGTGGTCAGGCGGTCGACCTGTCGCGCAACTTCTCCCGATCCCAGTCGGGAGGCTAACCCACAACCTCTCCGCGTCACCCGATCCCAGTCGGGTGGTTAGCCACACCCGCGCGTCCTTCCCCCGATCCCAGTCGGGGAGCTAGCCCACAACCCCTCCGCTTCTCCCGATCCCAGTCGGGAGGCTAGCTACACCACACAACCTCCACCAGTAACCAGTAACCAATCACAATCACAAACAAGTTCAAACAGACAGTAACGACACTGGTGACAACTCCACAGGCACTCAAGGCCGACAAGACACCAACAACCAAACATAGGTTCAACAACCCTACGGGCCCTCATGGCCACCCAAGACACCAATGGTAAAGTACGGGTTCATAACTCCACGGGCACTCACGGCCACCAAAACACCAAAACGACAACACGGGCTCTCATGGCCACCCAAGACTCAACAATAAATAACACGGGCTCTCAAGGCCACCCAAACTCAACAACAATTTACACGGCTCTCAAGGCCACCCAAACTCAACAACAATTAACACACAACAACCTCCGGGCATGGTCATATGCCTCCAGTAACACAGTTAACGCTAAGTTTTCTGCTCCTACGACACTACTAAGTGTCACATGCATTTCCAGTATTCGCTACATTCCCGTATCATGCATTTCTAATATTCGACAACCTAAATACCCACGACACCCCGGTGCCACATGCAATTCTACAGTTAACTTTCCCTAGTCAGGGCCGAGATCCGGCTACTTTTCCCTACCTCGAAAGCAACTCCAGAAGCGCTCCACTAAACCCGAGATGAATCGCAGTCACTCACCGAGCCTCCCTTTGCCTCGGTCCGCAGCACGATCTAAAAGAACACAGATTTAACTCACTTTAAACTAGTGCGAACCGGTCGAAAAATAAGTAACTCAGAGCCCAAAAATAATAACGGTTCCGCCGTTAAGTTAACGGCTACGATTTGTCCATTTTAAACTTGACAGTTATCGTTTACACTCGAGCGGGATAAAAGTCGGGTTACGACGGATCGGGTTCGAGCACCCGCGCACCGAACCCAGGTTTGATCCAAACCCAGTTTAAACCCCTTTTTAACTTAAAACCGTCTTTGGACTCCTTTGCTTTAATTAATTTCGTCTTTGATTTTAAAACAAAACGGTTTCCTTCCGTTCGTTTCCAAACTCGATATTTTGGTCCGGAACCCTTATAAAGTCGATTTGATTTCGTTTCCCCCCTTTTTGATTTAACTTAACTCGAGTCTAACTTTAATAAACGACTTTCGTTTTAAAACCCGTTAAACTTAACCCGACCTAGTTTTAACGATAACGATTTTCTTTATGTCCGAACGATAAGGATCTAACATTTATTCTAAAGTCGATTTTCAATTTACAAACAGTTTTAATCCTTCCTTTTTCACCCTTAACAGATCAAAGCAAACGTAAATGACATAATAATAACTTAAAAAATTTGTGTTCTTCGTTACAAATCTTTACACTTCAGAATTACAATAACCCAACAATTCTTCAACAAACCGAGATCCCGTTTCTGGTTCTGTTCCTTTCCATTTCCAAAGTCCCATTCCGTCCCAACCAGATCCAGAACAGAGCGTTCTATCACCGATCGGATCTGAGTGGACTCGGGAAAGGGAGAATAAGAGAAGAGGGATGAGCTCGGTTTTGGTCCGGCCGACCACCGGCGATGCCGTTATCGGCCGAAGTTCCACAGGCCGAGAACTCACCGTACCGACACGGTGGAGACGGTGGAGAGTGGTGGTGTACGGCTCGGGTCCGGACGACTCGTCTCGTTCCGGGTCCGACGAGCTCGCCGGTGACGGCGGGAGCTCGGTTCGCGTTCGGGTGAAGGGGAGGCGATGTTCGGTCGGAGTTTGGTGAGGAAGACGAAGGAAAGAGAGACAGGGAGGTCGGAGACGGGAAACGGGGCGGTGGCACGTTAGGGTTTCGGGACGGAACCGATGGTGAACAGCCGGGTTTTTGGACGGAGACGGTGAGATGGGTCGGGAGATGAAGGGGAAGGATGGGACGAGGGTTGAGAGGGGTGTGGAGGCCGGAAACGGCGGTGGCCGGTGCTGGTTCGGCGGAGAAGACGAAGGAGGAGAGGGAGTGAGGTCGAGAGAATCGAAGGGTAGAGAGAGGGAGGCTGCGGCGTGTTCTGATGCTGAAACCCTAGGGTTTCAGCTTATATCAGACACGCTGGGCCGAGCCCTCTTGGGCCTCAGTCGAAGAACGGGCCTAAGGCCCAAACGGCTGGTTGGCCGAAACAGGCCTGGCCTGTCCAGTTTTTTTTTTTTTTTTTTTTTTTGCTTCACCACTTGTTTCAAACATCAACCCTACAGTTTTCGGGTTTTAAATTAATACCCTAATGAAACGAAGCGGGTTTTACAAATTGGAATACCGAAATATAGTATAATCTAGAACTATATGAAGGGAGTTTTTCCACAATTTATTTTCTCTCCGAGACCATGTATGTGATGTATAAACATTCAACGTCATTTGTAGGGAATATAGGTTAGTATATTGACGATAAACATATTCAAATAAATAAATTAACAAATTGAAATAATAGAATAACCTTTACCGATCAGCTAGATTACTGATTACGGAATAGGAAATTCGGGTTTAGTCGAGTCCAGGTACTCCTATCTCCTTAAGACACTTGACTGCCCGTATGGGCAGCGGTCTCCCAGGATACAACGACTAACGTCAGCGAACTCAACTCCGTGTAGAGAAATCACCAGGACTAAGGAAGAATGAAAAACGATAATTGGGAGAGAGTGATTTTTGATCTATGGTTTTTGATATGTGAAATGTTTGTAAGTATATAAAAGATGACTTAGTAGATTGGTATTTATAGGCTCTCTAATAGGGATAGAAAGGTAATTTTATGGGGTAGCTAATCCCATAAAAGCCTCTCATTAAGAGGTCATGGCCAACCAACTAATAAATCATATTAAAACCATAAAATCAATTTAATAACATAAATCACATTTAAACCCATAAAATCACATTTTGACCACATTTTTCCAACAATCCCCCACAAAAATGTGATGGGAACGGAAAAGGAACGAGGGAGCGGTGATTTCTCAAAGTCGATACCTGCATATGATAGGTAGATGTTCATCCTTGAACCTTCCCTTGTGAAAGTATATTTACTCTGCTGACTGACTAGTAGACGCGATGTCCTTGAACTATTCTGTCGTTTGTGCAGATGATGATATACCCCACACAGATACCAACAAACACGGTTTGGTTCTCATTGGTGTGCTCGTTATGGTCATGGACACTGCCTGGTTCTGCAAGAGTTTAATATGACTAGCCCCATAGTCACCCTTGAAGCGACCCCACTTCCTCTCACATAGGTGATTCACTTTGCTCAACACTCTTGATGCAAGGAATCATAAAAAGCCATGCTTATCCTTCACACGTCACTTGTTTGCATCATAAGAATGGACTCGGGGTTGGACCCCCACAGTGACCCTACACGGGTTATGCAATTAGGTTGTCCCATTGAACCTAGATCTTGGGATCTCCAGTCAACTAGGATGGGTTTTTCCTTCACATAACGCCTTTAAATGGGCTTCAGTCACATTCCCTTGGATGTCTTTTTCTCAACTAAATCTCAATGTAACATTTAGTTACTTAGTTGATCGGAAATATTCCGTGTAGTGGGACCGACCCCCACATTTACAAGTAATTATACAAAAGATTTTTCCCCTTTCATAATTATCCAAAATTGAAATCATTCAACTTGGTCAAAGTACAAATTAGCTTGATTTGAGAATCCAAATTTAATCGTTCTAATGTGTTTCATAATGAAAACAGAAACCGATTAATTGGTCAACTATCAAACTAATCTTGTCAATAACAAATCGATACGTTCGATTTAACTTGTATCACGGAATTCGAATCGATTAGTCAAGTTTAATCGTTTGTACGTTGAAAGTCGAAAATATTCATTTTCTCTTTTCAAGTTCGTATAGTTTTATTCCAATTAAGACTAAATTGAACATATTCAATTTGTCATTCTTTAATCGGATAACTTCCAGTTGTTGAAAACACGTTTGATTTTCATCTATTCATACGTGTTCTATGTTTTAGAACCGAATCAGATGTTCTTTACGGATTTTACCGTCTTGACATGTTTTCCAAGGAAACGATTGATCACTCTTAGAAAATGAACCTTTCCTTTTCTTCTTTTTTTCACGATCCGTTGTGAAAAATACGTTTTTGAAAAGTAGGAAATCGTTTTGGACTTAATTCCAATTTATATCCTTCTTATAATTTCGGGAAAGTAAGAAACCGTTTAGGAAATATTCCACTTTGTTTCCTTCTTGAATTTAGAGAAAACCGTTTAGGAATTTTATTCCAAGTTCGTTTCTCTCGTCTTTGAATTCCGTATGAATTCGAACTTTGTTTAAGAATACGTAATTTCCTTGGAAATTAATCTTGAAACAAACGTTAATTTCCCTTAAATGGAACTTTATATTTCTTTTCTTTTTATTTTCCACCAATCGTTGTGGAAAATACGTTTTATTTTTTTTCAAAATAGAAAACCGTTTAGGAAAATTAATTCCAAGTTATTTTCTTCATGAAAAGTTAAGAAACACGTTTAGGAATTAAAATTCCAAGTTGGTTTCTTTTGGGAAACGTTTAGGAATTAAAATTCCAAGTTTATTCCCTCGATCATGAATTCCGTATGAATTCAAAATTTGTTCGAGAATATAATTTCCTCAGAAATTATTCTTGAAGCAAACAATTACTTCTTTTAAAAAGAAAGCCATTTTTTTTTCAAATTAGAAAACCGTTTAGGAAAATTAATTCCAATTTGTTTTCTTCTTGAAAAAATAAATTAAGAAACACGTTTAGGATTAGAATTCCAAGTTTGTTTCTTTTTGGGAAAACGTTTAGGAAAAAATTCCAAGTTTGTTTCTTTTGGGAAAAAGTTTAGGAATTAAAATTCCAAGTTTATTTCCCTCGATCATGAATTCCGTATGAATTCAAAATTTGTTCGAGAATATTATTCTGAACGGTCCTGGTGAGCTCATCCAGGGCAGTCATCACTGGAGGGTCCGCGACTGGCGGAACACTGGGGGTGCCTGCAGACGGCCCCGCATCACTTCTCATGTTTTCTCCGACAGGAGTGCCCTGTGCCTCCGTGTAGTCGGCGGGCTCGACGGTTGGCACCCTCCCTGGTGCCCCTGCTGACCGCCCCCGCCGGCCTCGCGCGGGTGCCTAACCCCGTGTTCCTGATGCTCGTCCGTGCCTACCGCGAGCCATAATCAGTATCCTCTGCACGGATACACGCAAACGTTCAGTTTGCGAACTCAAATAAAGATGACAGTTCAAAAGCACTAACGTTCACCCGATCTACGCTTACACTAACGTGCTCATCACTAAAGCGCCACACCGCTCAAGCTAAATCTACTTTAACTACAGTAATAGTAAACGAGACCTCAACGAGACCGCACCGACGTGCGCCACACATGCGACGACAAACCAACCCACACCACGAAACAACAACCACCATAACAAATAACGTACATACGGCAACTCAGGACCGACCTCAATCAAGACATCAATCGACAGGGTCAAATAACAACAATCACAACACGACGACCCCCGCTCACCGGGCCAACCAAAGTCGAACATTGCCCACCGGGCCAACCAAAATCAAACATACGCCCCCAGGGCCAATCAAGTTCACAACACGCCAACAGGGCCAACAATTTTAAAACCTTTCCCTTTTCATTTTAAAACTTCGTCCTTGACATCACGTAGTTACAACCCGGTCCAGGCGTCCCCGAACCCCGTTGTACCGACTTGACATCAACACCGTCACGTTCGACTACAGGAGCGCTCCTGAGTCGACCCGCGACAGTTTAAAAACAGTTCACGCAATCACACACAATCAGTATGCCAGCAACAAAATACTATAACATACGCACAAACAAAACAAGACTCAGGACATGACGGTCTACACTGACTCGACTCTCCCAACTAATTGACGGACAGTCCGAGGTTTGAAACCTCGAGCTCTGATACCAAGTTGTCACGCCCCAAATTCAGCGAACCGAACTCGGGACGCGAACCTTTTAAAACATAAAAACACTTGAACCTGTTTTGAATAAAAGCCTTGACATTTCCATTTACTTCTCAAAATAATAGTATTTACAATACAAAAACGTCCCAACAAATGGACAAGGTACAATATCCGTCACTAGACTCAACAAAAAGGTAAAGACCAGACTCCGCTCCAAGCTCCACAAGCTTCAAGAGCTAACCTAGTCCGTCCGGTGATCAGTACCTGTAGGAAAAGCAGCTAGGGGTGAGCGTTCGCTCACCTCCACGGATAACAGACTGACTATGGCATAATTAGTAGATAAAGCCAGTAACACCAACGCTAAAACCAACACCAGAACCAACACCAAACCAACACCAACTCAAGTACTCAACTTAACCACAACCCGTTACCTTCCACAACAAACTCAACCTCAACTCACAAAGTAAACCAACACAACCAACAATGACCTTCCCCAAAGACAAGAACACGGATCAGGCTAGCCGAAGAATGCTCAGAACCTGCCGAGCCTCGTACGCGGTCAGGCCAGCCGAAGAATGCTCGTAACCTGCCGGGACCCGGTCACGGATCAGGCTAGCCGAAGAATGCTCATAACCTCTCGGGATCTAGACACGGAACAGGCTAGCCGAAGAATGCTCAGAACCTGCCGAGGCTCGAGTTTGGTCAGGCCAACCAAAGAATGCTCGTAACCTACCAAAATCCACACCACTCCCCGACACACAGTCGGATCGGGCAACACACGACCACAAACACAAGCAAGTTCAACAAACAGGCACTCAGGACCACTCAAGACACCTCAACAGTCAAGACTCGGGTTCAACAACCCCACGGCCATCATGGCCTCCCAAGACACAACCATACATACACGGGCTCTCATGGCCACCCAAACACCAAATTAAATAACACGGCTCTCATGGCCACCCAGACACCAAATTAAATAACACGGCTCTCATGGCCACCCAGACACCAAATTAAATAACACGGGCTCTCATGGCCACCCAAACACCAAATTAAATAATACGGGCTCTCATGGCCACCCAAACTCAACAATAGATAACACGGGCTCTCATGGCCACCCAACTCAACAATAAGTAACACAGGCTCTCAAGGCCACCCAAACTCAACAATAAATAACGCACAACAACCTCCAGCATACTCGATGCCTCCAACAGTCCTAAAATCACTAGTTTCACAAACAACCTCCGGGCATGGTCATATGCCTCCAGTAAATCAATTACGCTAAGTTCTCTGCTCCTACGACACTACTAAGTGTCACATGCTTTCCTCATGATTACTAAGTTCTCGTAACATGCTTTTCTAATAAACGCTACAATCCCGTATCATGCTTTTCTAATATTTAAATAATTCTACTCAACCCACGACACCCCGGTGTCACATGCAATTCTACTATTAACTTTCCCTAATCAGGGCCGAGATCCGGCTACTTTTCCCTACCTCGTATATAAACCCAAAAGCGCTCCAACACAACCCGCAGTAGACCCAGTCACTCGCCGAGCTTCCCTTTGCCTCGGTCCGCAGCACGATCTAAAAGAGCACAAATTCAAAGTACTTTTAAACTAGTACGAATAAACCGAAAATTAACATACTTAACGCCCAAACGTAACCCCGACAATGCCGATCAATCCCAAACTTCCCAATTACTCCATATTGTCGATAAAGGACCCGTAAAGGCCAGATTCGCCCGACATGGCGAATCTGCCCGGGTTTTGGTTAATTGCCTTCCGGGGCTCCAAAAGTCCCCGTTTTCGTTTCTACGGTCTTAGAATAATTCAAGGAACCCAACACACTTGACGGAATCGAATTCCGACTTCCAAATCAATTTATTAACGTTTAAATTTCCTAAAACCCGTTAATTACAACTTCTCCAATTTAATTCCAATTTTCGATTCGGTTTAGGGTAAATGGTCCGGGGCACGTTTTAAACCACCCGAACATTAAAACCCGAGCAACCGAGCACGTGGGCCCCACCCAAGAGGCTTGGCCGAGACCCTAGGGTTCGAGGGGGGGCTCGGCCACCATGTGGTGGCTGCTGCCAGCTCCGGCCAGCCACCTCATGGCCGGCCGGCCACCACCCACGGTGGCCGGAGCTCCTCCCGAGCCTCCGGTCACCGGAAAAACGTGCCATCACATCCCCAAACACCTCTAAAACGTCTCCAACACCTCCAAAACGTCCATACAACCCTAACCCATAGTTTATAACCAAACCCTAGCTTTTGAGAAATAATCGAAACGAGAATCGGGTTAGGTCTTACCAACGAGGAAGACGAGGGGAAGACGTTTTCTCCTTGCTTTGAATCGATCCAACGGTTGAATAATCTCCCAAACCCTAGCTTTTAATCTTCTATCTTCTTCTCCACCTTCTTCTCTCTCTAACTCTCTTCTTCTCTCTTCTCTTTCTAATTAACACAACTAACAACTAACTAAAAACTAAACTTTTTCTCTTTAAACCCCATAATTTCGGCCATCACTCTCCACCACACAATTTCCCCCCCAAACTAACACCACCACCTTTAGGACATGTGTCAAGGTGGGTCCCACACCTTTTGGAAAATATCTAGTTGATATTTTCCAATCCGTTTCGCGAAAATCGGACGTTTCAGACCCCGAACGGGCACTTTTTCCAAGAAATTACGAAACTTGATGGGCTACAAGGAAACGGCTCAACTAAGACCGCTGCGACGACGGTTAAGCTTTGTGGAACCCAAACGGTCCTCGAATGGTCCAAAACGTCGCTCGGTTGACTTTTCCAGCGAAAAGTCAACATTTTCCAAATTGATCAGAAAGTTGCCCTGAGTCCCCTGGAACTCATTTTGGTCGATAACGGGGTCAACTTAAGTCCGGTATGACCCTCGGGGTCAATTTAGGTTAAGTTAAGTGTTTGTCTTAAATTTTTTTAAATTTTCCTGTTTTTCGCAGGTTTGACTGACGTTGACGTTCTTCAACCTCTAGCCACCTGTAACGGCAAAGGCAATAACGGAAAAGACAAGGAGAACGTTTTTTTTTTCCGTTTCTTCGACCTCCAGCAACGAGGTGTTTTCGGATTCAACCTGTAACAAGGAGAGAACCAGCAGTGAAATGGAACAAAAAGATGGATCTGTAGAGAACAAACACCTGCAGCCAAAGAAGTAAGCCGCCAACAAGGAGAAACAATCAATCGTGCTCCAAACGATTTTGAGCGAAGTTTTCAGATTCCAAAAACCTAGTAAGAAACCAAAACTCGATTCCAACTTTTTGCTTTGAGATTGTTGATACACGGTTCGAAAAATTTGATCTGAAGTTCTTCAAAATCAGATTTGATTATTATTATTTTTTTTCCGTTTCTGGAAAAATCAGATTCGAACCAACGATCCTTTTTTTTTCCGAAAATAAATTCTTTTTTTCCCCATAATCAAACATATATCCGAGAACCCAGAATAAATGTCTCGGTTGTCAAACAGATCCTTGAAAAGGATCAGAGAAAAGTTCGAATATTTTTTTTCAACTGAAACAGATTTGATGAAAAAAAAAATTGTTTCCAAAATCAGTTTTTTTTTTCTTCTGCTCACAATAACCTGTCAACACAGATTATTAGAAACAAATAAATCGTAGTCTTTTTGTTTTCTGTTCAGGTACTCCAATCAGAAGCCGAAGAACAGTCAAACTAGGATTTAGAATTTGTAATCGTAGAACCTGTTCATCTGTCAATACACCATGTAATCAAGTGTCTTAAGATTGTAGGGAATATGGGTTAGTATATTGACGATAAACATATTCAAATAAATAAATTAACAAATTGAAATAATAGAATAACCTTTACCGATCAGCTAGCTTACTGATTACGGAATAGGAAATTCGGGTTTAGTCGAGTCCAGGTACTCCTGTCTCCTTAAGACACTTGACTGCCCTGTATGGGCAGCGGTCTCCCAGGATACAACGACTAACGTCAGCGAACTCAACTCCGTGTAGAGAAATCACCAAGACTAAGGAAGAATGAAAAACGATAATTGGGAGAGAGTGATTTTTGATCTATGGTTTTTGATATGTGAAATGTTTGTAAGTATATAAAAGATGACTTAGTAGATTGATATTTATAGGCTCTCTAATAGGGATAGAAAGGTAATTTTATGGAGTAGCTAATCCCATAAAAGCCTCTCATTAAGAGGTCATGGCCAACCAACTAATAAATCATATTAAAACCATAAAATCAATTTAATAACATAAATCACATTTAAACCCATAAAATCACATTTTGACCACATTTTTCCAACATCATTTTCATTTGTTGTCTCAATGTGATAACCATTTCAGCGAATATCTTTGAAACTTAACAAGTTTCTTTTTTGATCTGGTTGAGAACATTGCATCAGTGATGATAAATTGTGTAACATTACACTGGCTCTTCCGGAGCCTTCAATAAGATATGATGCACCATATATTTTCTCATTGCTTTTAACATAATCAGGGAGAATTTTGTCTATAGCTCTTCATAAGACAAATAAATAAAATTAGAAACAAGACACTCCAAATGTTTCATTTTGCACTAAAAAGGTAACTCTTCCGGAAACCTCTATTATATTTGCAGCACCCATAATGGTGTTTACGTTTGCCTTGATGTTGTAGCACTATCAACAATACATATATCTTTATCATATATGTAATTAGATATATTACTTCTAGGATCCGTATCCTTTAATATGAGAAAATTAATGTATTAGTTTACATACTACAAAAGAATATAACAAAACTATTAATACAAATCATCCAAAGACTAGCTCATATGCATGATACTTGTTTTCTCGTCATCATCTACAAACTTGTTAGAGATATTTAATTAGATCTTCAAGACCTAGGTCATCAATAAAGTTTATCTCTACCCATTATTTTTTTCCTTCAATGAAATCTTTGGTCATACTTCAGGTACACAACCAACTACACATACAATATAACTTCCATCATGTTCATGGGTTTTCATTTAATGCACCATATTCTTTCTTGGGCATTTCATACTCATTCCACTTCTTGTGGTACACCTTATTTTTTTTTCTTCATGAAATTGGAAATTATTTGGCTCATAACTATGACTACGATCGCGACCACGTCTGGGGCATCGGTCTTGCTTGGGTCTGGATCTACCCATATCCTATCACATTCACTTTAGGGAATGGAGTGTTGCCAACAAGGCGAGCTTGATTTTTTTCAACAATAATTCATTACTTAATAAATTTATTAAGTCTGATTCTTTTCGTTCTCGATAATGCTACTTCAAGAGCATACTAGATGGAAGTAAAGTAGAGGAAAACATTTTTCATCGATTTTAAATAATTTGATGATGTGTGGAAATAGTTTCTTTGATTTATCCTGGAAAGATACCAATTTAGAACTTCAAGTCTTTATGTAAGCTTCATGTCACATTTTTTTCCTGTAATTGCATGTATCTTGTTTCTTGGATGATGGGTCCAATAAATTTTTTTCTTGACAATTATAGAACTTCATGTTCACAATATCATGACTTGTGTAAACTTCAGGTTACACATCGAATTTGTATAATGTTAACATAAATATGAAAAAGTATATTTTATGTTTACAAAATGAGCGTACGCATAACAGAGTAGTAAGAGCTCTGACTTGAAACCTGTGCCATATGTGAGCTTCCAAACCCTAGAGTCTTAACCGCCGCTTCCTTCCCTCGCCGGCTCCTATCTCTGGCTCCGGACTTGATCGTGGCCGGCGAGGATGCTCGCTTCTCTTTCGTTTCTCTTACTCCCTCTTCACTTTTTCTCCTCTCTCGCATCGCCGGTCTTCCCGGAAATCCCTCGGGGCATAAACACGACACCCCGTGCCAAAACACAAACCGTCGGCCTAGGTACTACCCTACACCGGCATACCCCCTCAGTGTAGGTACCATAAAACACAACTCCTCTTGGAACACACATCAAGAGAATAACACGCATCATAATGTCATAGTTCAACCACGGCTTACCAAGCCCAACAATCTTAGCACAACACGCCACATAGAACTCATATTATCAACCAAACTTACCGACATGACTTACCAAACATGTCCCATCGTTCTATCACTCACCCGATCATACCACAAGGCACAATCACATAATCACATTCAAACATTCACTCAATCAATCATAACACGGATCAACCATTCACATTAAAATCATCCCAATTCATCTAGTTTAGTTTGACTCTTGTATTATCCAAAGAATGAAACATGCTTCGGCATTTGATACCATTGATCACAATTCAACACAAACACAATCAATCCTAAGGCTCGTCATAGCCATTCTACCAGCACGGCAATTTCCCAATAATTGAAAGTGGTTAAACTAGTTAATCACATCCTATATGCATACTAAGACTCTTCCGATTATTAACATAATTGAAAGTAGTTATTCTAGTGAATCACATCCTATATGCAAATTAGGACCTTTCCGGTTATTATTACCCTATAGGCATACTATTAGCATTCTTTAAATCGAGAGTGGAGTTTACTACTCTTCCCTACCTTGAATTTTCCAACGCTTAATCACTCCTAGCAGCTGACGTCCTGGCTAGCTTCCTCCCCGTCCTCTCATGCGGTTCCAAAGGCCTCCTCCTTCATCGAGCTCGGGTCAGAGGTCTTGGATCACGATTAATACTATAATTAGAGGCTAACCAAAGGTGGTTTAAGAGGAAAACATCTAAGTTAAAGTCCCCAAACAAACGGTTCAAGATAAAAGTTCGAATTAGACGAAAAACACACAAAAAGGGCTCAAAACAGGTCTGCCACGGATCCGGTCACGGATCCGTGTGGCCACCCGTCACGGAACCGTGACGCGCGCCGTCACGGACTCCGTCACGGAGCCGTGACGTCTCCCGTCACGGTACCCGTCACGGATCCGTGACGGGTCTGGGCAGACTCGCCCTTCTTCTTCCTCCAGCACCCTTATTCACGAAAATACAGTCCAAAACTCCATTTTTATCAATCCCAAACCTCCAAAACAGCTCTAAAACCTTCACTAATCCATTACCCATGATGGGTCTTCAACAAAACACCAACAACAAATGATTTCTAACACAAAAACAACCTATTTGCTCCAAAATTGGATCATCTAAGCATCAAACCTCAAAACCCAATGAAACCCACTCATTTTCATGTTCTTCATTCTAAACCCATGATTCAATTCTCAAGGAAAACGAAAATGGAAGAAGGATTTACCTTAAGAGTGGAATGTGGATGAAGAAGATGGTGATTTGGAGAGTTTTTGGGAAGAAATCAAGCTCAAGACTCCAATTTTACTCCTTTCTTCTCCTTCAACCTTCAAAATTTCTTCTCCTCTTCCTCTCTCTCTCTAATTTCGGCTGCACCTCACAAATGGGGTGAAAAATTACCCCAAATGGGTATAAAACCTAAGTGGGAAGTGTCCAAAATGCCCTTTAGCTTAATTCCCTTCAAGACCAACTAAAGAGGGTCAAAAGGGTCTTTTTGCCATCTTTTCTACCCCTTCAAGCTAACATGGACAAGTTTCCATGTAGGGACCACTCTGTCCTTAATTAAATCCTGCAACTTCAATTAATTAGGATTTAGTCGATAAAAAGTCTTCGTTTGACCGAATGTTGACTTTTCCAAATATACAATCATTTGAAAGGAAACGACCCAATTAAGCTAACCGTAACGACGGCTAAGATTTTTGGGCCCTGGAAAGGTCGCGAATGACTCCCGGAGTCATCGGTTGACTTTTCCAGTAAAAAGTCAACTTTCGCCAGAATTCGCCGGTTCGACCGGGATCGACCGAAGGAGGTTCTTACAATCTACCCCCCCCATTAAAAAATTTTCGTCCTCGAAATTAAAAACGAGAGTACCTCAAGGGTAGAACAGGCTGGGGTACTTCGCGCGAATCTCATCCTCGCGTTCCCAGGTTGACTCAGCTCCGTGGTGCTTCCACTGCACTCGTACTAGGGGAATAGTCTTGCCATGCAAGACCTTATCCCGCGTATCCAAAATCCTGACTGGCTGCTCCTCATACGAAACATCATCAACTACATCGATGTCCGTCCACTCGATAACGTGGGAGGGGTCCACGGTGTACTTCCGCAGTTGGGAGACGTGGGAGACGTTGTGAACGTTCCCAAGCTGCGGTGGCAAAGCAAGGCGATAAGCAACGGCTCCAACTCTGCCTAAAACCTCAAAAGGTCCGATAAACCGCGGGGTCAGCTTGCCTCCACCGCGGTTGAACCGCAAGAGTCCCTTCTTTGGGCTCACCCTCAGAAACACGTGATCACCAACTGTAAACTCAAGAGGTTGATGTTGTCTATCCGCGTAACTCTTATGTCGGTTCTGCGAGGTCTTTAACCGCTCCCGAATCAAAGCGACCTTCTCGGTCGTCTCCTAGACAAGCTCCGGACCAAGTAGACTCTGGTCTCCTACCTCTGCCCAACACATGGGCGATCTACACGGCCTACCATACAACGCCTCAAATGATGCCATCCCGATAATGGCATGGTAACTGTTGTTGTAGGCAAACTCAGCTAAAGGTAAATGATCCTCCCATTATCCTCGGAAGTCTAACACACATGCTCGCAGCATATCCTCTAAGATCTGTATAGTGCGCTCTAACTGACCGCCGGTCTGCGGGTGATAAGCCGTACTGAGCAAAACCTCGGTCCCCAATGCTCTCTGTAAGCTCTCCCCAAATCTGGAGGTGAAACGGGGATCCCTGTCGGACACAACGGACACCGGAACCCCGTGAAGACGGATGATCTCCCGAATGTACAACCGACTCAAGGTGTCAACCGTGTCAGTCATCCTCATGGCTAAGAAGTGTGCTGAATTGGTCATTCGGTCGACCACTACCCAAACTGCGTCGTGACCTCTCGACAATCTCGGTAAGCCATTCACGAAGTCCATCGTGACGTGCTCCCACTTCCACTCTGCGATCGACAATGGCTGCAATAAACCGGCGGGACGCTGATGCTCGGCCTTTACCTGCTGACAGGTGAGGCATCTCGAGACGAACTCTGCGACTGCTCTCAGCATCCCGCTCCACCAAAACTGCCGTCTGATGTCCCGATACTTCTTGGTGCCACCCGGGTGCACAGCAAGACGGGAGTGATGACACTCTCTCAACACCAAGTCTCTACAACCCCGCGAGACAAACATCCCTCCTTGGTAACGTAGACCATGATCGGTACCCTGCTCCCAGGCCTCAGCGTCAACACCGCTTGTAATCTTCTCCCGGATCTCTACCGTCTCGGCATCCTCTGACTGTGCCTCCAGCACACGAGTAACTAGTGTGGGCTGAGCCACCAATGAACACATGGTCACACCATCCATGATCTCATCTAGCTCAAGTCTGAACGAGCTCAACTCCTCCATCATGTCCCACTCTCGGACTGAAATACTAGCAATACAGTGAGTCGACTTCCTACTCAGGGCATCGGCGACGACGTTCGCCTTGCCCGGATGATAAAGCAGCTCAAAGTCGTACTCCTCAAGTAGCTCCATCCACCACCTCTGGCGCATGTTCAAGTCGCGCTGGGAGAAGATGTACTTGAGACTCTTGTGATCCGAGAACACCCGGAATCGCTCTCCGCATAGATAGTGTCGCCAGCTCTTCAGAGCGAAGACGACTGCTGCCAACTCCAAGTCGTGGGTAGGGTAGTTGCGCTCATGTATCTTCAACTGTCTGGAGCCATAGGCAACTACCTTCCTGGACTGCATCAACACACACCCCAGTCCCTCACCGGACGCATCACAATACATATCATATCCGATCCCCCGCTCTGGTACGATCAACAAGGGAGCGGTAGTCAAACGAGCCTTCAGCTCGGTAAAGGGATGCTCACACTCATCGGACCATAGGAACTCTGTTCCCTTGCGTGTCAGTGCGGTCATCGGCGCGTCCAGTCGTGAGAAGTCCTGGACGAACCGTCGATAGTATCTTGCCAATCCCAGGAAGCTGCGTATCTCAAACACACTCTTGGGCCGTGCCCACTTTGAAGTTGCGTCAATCTTCGCCGGGTCAACTAGGATACCCTCTCGAGACACAACATGCCCGAGGAACTTCACCTCGACGAGCCAATACTCGCACTTCTCCAGGTTGTCGTACAACTAGTGAGTGCGCAACAACGTCAAGACTGTCCTCAGGTGCTCCTCATGCGCCTCCACACTTGGCGAATAAATCAGAATGTCGTCCACAAACACCACGACGAACTGGTCCAGGTACGGTCATAAAATACCATTCATCAAGTCCATGAACGATGCAGATGCGTTCGTCAACCCGAACGACATCACTAGGAACTCGAAGTGTCTGTACCGAGTCCGGAATGCGATATTCGCCACATCCTCCTCTTGAACTCTCAACTGATAATACCATGATCGTAGATCAATCTTCGAGAAGCATTTCGCTCTTCTTAGTTGATCGAACAAGTCATCGATCCTCGGCATCGGGTAGCGGTTCTTCACCGTAACCCGGTTCAACTTCCGGTAGTCGATGCACATATGCAGCGCTCCACCCTTCTTCTTCACGAAGAGGGCGGGTGCTCCCCACGGTGAAGCGCTCGGACGGATGAATCCCTTCTCCTGAAGCTCCTCGAGTTGTCGCTTCAGCTCGACCAACTCGGCTGGTGCAAACCGATACGGGTCCGTAGATATCGCCGCCATACCCGGGATCAAGTCGATCCTAAACTCCACCTAGCGTGCCGGCGGTAATCCTGACAGCTCTTCCGGGAAAACCTCCGGGAACTCACATACCACTCTCGGAAGTTCTCTACTCTGCACGGGCTCTGTCTCATCTCCCGCGGTCAAAGTGGACAAGAGAACTTCTCTCCTACTGTCCAGTACACATATGACGATCGTGTCACCCGAGACCACTATCGCCTGCCGTCGATAGCAATCGATCGACACTCGATACCTCACGAGCCAGTCCATCCCCAAGATCACGTCGAATGTCGTCATGTCCATCACAAGTAAATCACCAACAAAAGGGCAATCAGCCACTCTAATCGCACAATCACGACACTCGGTACTTAAGATCACATCTCCCATAACCGTGGTATCAAGACATAAGGATCGACTCAACGTCTCTACTCTTAACCCCAAAGAACCAGCAAAAGTAGAAGAGATGAAAGAATTTGAAGCCCCAGTATCAAACAAGAAACACGCCCAGGAATTATAAAGCAAGCACGTACCCTGGGTGGTCTCATGACCGGAGTAACGTCCCTTCGCTCGCGAGTCAGTAACATCATACACCCAACCCTGCTGAGCTGAGGTCCTCCTCTCTTGGCTAGTGGAAGAGCCACCTGCTGTGGAGCCCTCGGCTGATGCCTCGGTGCTGGTGCAATCATCGCCTGACGTAGGGCTCTTAGAGTCTGCGTCTGACGCGGTCGGAAGGAGGGTGACTGGCGTGGCTACGTCTGCTGAGGTCTCGGCGCTGGTGTTCCTCCAACCCGGTCAGGACACGCGAACGAGAGGTGTCCCAATCGGCCGCACTAGAAGCACGCCCTCTAATCGGCACGCGGTCTCTCCCCGAACCTCGGCGGACGATCCGCAGGTCCACTACTCCTCGGGCAGTCTCGGGTTAGGTGGCCCAGCTGCCTGCACAAGGGGCACAACTACGCTACCGGGGCAGGTCAAACAAACGCTACTGCTCCGACTCGGCACATCCTACCAGACTGGGGCTGTGGATGAAAAGATCCTGAGGTCCTCTGCCTCCTCGGATCGCGTCCCTCAGACGGCCTCAGAAAACCACCCGGCCTGACCCTGCTCTCCCGCGCTCTGGCGGTCTCTCGAAAGTGCCGCTCCACGGCTAGTGCCTGGTCCACTAGTACAGAATACTCCTCAGTCCTGAAGGCAATGACTCGATCCGCGATCGACGGGATGAGTCCACTCTCGAATCGTCTACAACGGAGCTCCTCAGTCGGCACCATCTCCGATGCGAAGCGAGACAGGGAGGTGAACCTCGCCTCATACTCAGACACAGACATCCCCATCTGGCGCAGCTCCAGGAACTACTGGTGTCTGTCCTCACGAGCTGATCTCGGGAAGTACTGTTCCAGGAACAGTCTTCCGAATAACTGAAAATCATCTCCAACCCTGCGCTGCCACCAGAAGTATGCCTCATCCTTCAGCTGGAATGCGGAAAAAGATACCTTCATGCGCTCGTCTGTGATCCCCGATGTGTCCAAGTTACGGGTGATCTGACTCAGCCACCTCTCGGCTTCCTCGGGGTCTGGCTCCCCGGAAAAGGTAGGTGCACCCAGCCTGATGAAGTCCCTCAGCGCCTAGGCCATGTAACCATCCACCTGACTCGGCCTCACGACAGCCGCTGTAGTGGCAGCAGCCACTGTCTCTGATGCTGGTGCTGCAGTCTCCTGCTGTGCGCTGATCGCTGCAAGAACTGCGCGAACCACCTCCTCCAGGGGGGTCACCTAGGTCGGCTCTGCGATCGGATGAACTCTGAGCGGTAAACTTGACGGCCCAGACTCGTCTCTCTTGTGTTCCGCAGAGGTAGCACCCTGGGCACTCGCTGCCCCTGCCTGCTCAATGGCAGGTGGCTGACCCTGGCCCCTAGCTGGGCGACCTCTATTGCCTCTCGGAATGTAGGTACGAGCCATGTCGCCGGTATCCGCTGCACGGATAACGCACATGTTCAGTTCTCAATTTCGAATAAGGCAGCTCGCTTAAAACAGTAACGTTCACACACGTTTCACAAAGGTCATACTCGGACCACAATATACTTAGTCTTAGTATAATCATATATAATCCATATAATCAGAGAAGTCCACACCCTTGTGCATCTCACAGAATCAATCACACCATTCAACCATCTTTCACAGGAGTCACAGTTTCACACAAGTCACACAAACAGCATACCGGACCGGCACACGCCTCGATCGGGTATCTTCCCATAGCATGGGGTACAAGTCACACCACAAGACAATTCCACAGAGTCTCCACACTAACTCATTCCCACAGGTTCCCAACACCTTTATCTTTCTATCACTACATTCATGTCGATATCACGTTGTTACAACCCGATTCAGGCGTCCCCGAATCTCATTGTAACCACTTGACACCCCCCTATCACGTTCGACTACAGTGGCGCCCCTGAGTCAACCCGTGATAGTACAAACACTTCAGTTTTGCAGAAATTTCGGCATGACCCGTTCAAATAATCCACTAACCATCCGCTTAAGCGGGACATTCAATAATCAAACTGCACAAGCATTCAGCACACATAGCACACAGCAAAACATCGTGATTACACCCCTCGGGTTTCGGCACTTACTCGATTACCAACCAATTAAATTAACACTTCATACTTAACCACTCAATCAACGGCCGACCAAGGCGGAAATTCACTAACGATCACTCAACGAACATGTCATAAACAACACCGAGTACCATTCACTATCCCAACCTCGATCTCAACCGATCGGCATAACAGTTCAACCAAGTACATAGCATAACACAGAGTAAGGCAAGACTCAAACAAGGCACTTCAACATCCGAGACTCTTGTCGTCTCGAATCTACGCGTAGGATATTTCCGACTTGCGTAACCGACCACTTAGAGCCTTAACACCCTAACTCTACCCACCTAATCGACGTACGGTTCGAGGTTTTGAAAAAAAATTTCAAAATGAAACCAGGCTCTGATACCAAATTGTCACGCCCCAAATCCGGTTTTGACCGGACTCGAGACGTGAACTAGGAATAATAAATAAATAATAAATAAAAAGGGATTTAATAATGCAATCTCCGAGTAAAACATAGTTCAAATCCAAAGTTAAGAGTCAAACGCTCGTTCCAACAGAATAACGGAAAATATAGTTTGATACAAAATGGCAGTATGTCTCTAATACACAAAATCACCCGAGTCCTCAAGGAGCTCCCGAGCCCTGAGATCACCTCTAGGTCTACTCATCAATGAAACCTGTAAAAACAGTAAAAACAGAGGGGGGTGAGCTTACGCTCAGTGGGAAAAAGTAGTAAAGTAAAAAACAACCCCCGCTTTAACAACAAAAGTCCCGATTAATACGATTATCCAAGAGACACCATAATTAGAGATCAACAAGAATTGCAACACTTAATAAAATAGTAACTCAAGGGAGATTAACGGGGAAACAGTTTATTCACCAATAGAACCAACTAAGGAAACACACGAGTACTGAAATATAGATAATTTAAACCACTAGATTCCAATCCACACACCAAACCAACACATATTACCGGAATGTCCCTCGGTCACGATGGGACACATATCATCGGGGCTCTCGGAAACGTCCCCACAAGGAACACATATCATCGGGGCTCCCGAAAATGTCTCCAAAGGAACACAGATCATCGGGGTGAAACAAGATATCCTCCCAGAAACATCCCCGAAGGGACACATATCATCGGGGTGAAACAAGTCTCTCCGGAACACGTAGCATCGGAGTGAGACAACAATATACCATGCCGGAATATCCCTCGGCCTAGGTCTTCTCGGAACACACACATCGGGGCAACAAATAATACAATATACCGGAATGCGCCATCGGTCTTCCCAGAAATCCCTCGGGGCATAAACACGACACCCCGTGCCAAAACACAAACCGTCGGCCTAGGTACTACCCTACACCGGCATACCCCCTCGGTGTAGGTACCATACCGGAACACAACTACTCTTAGAAAAAACATCAAGGGAATAACACACATCATAATGTCATAGTTCAACCACGGCTTACCAAGCCCAACAATTTTAGCACAACACGCCACATAGAACTCATATTATCAACCAAACTTACCGACATGACTTACCAAACATGTCCCATCGGTCTATCACTCACCCGATCATACCACAAGGCACAATCACATAATCACATTCAAACATTCACTCAATCAATCATAACACGGATCAACCATTCACATTACAATCATCCCCATTCATCTAGTTTAGTATGACTCTTGTATTATCCAAAGAATGAAACATGTTTCGGCATTTGATACCATTGATCACAATTCAACACAAACACAATCAATCATAAGGCTCGTCATGACCATTCTACCAGCACGACAATTTCCCAGTCATTGAAAGCGGTTAAACTAGTTAATCACATCCTATATGCATAATAAGACTCTTCCGGTTATTAACATAATTGAAAGCGGTTAATCTAGTGAATCACATCCTATATGCAAACTAGGACCTTTCCGGTTATTATTACCCTAAAGTCATACTATTAGCATTCTTTAAATTGAGAGTGGAGTTTACTACTCTTCCCTACCTTGAATTCTCCAACGCTTAATCACTCCTAGCAGCTGACGTCCTGGCTAGCTTCCTCCTCGTCCTCTCACGCGGTTCCAAAGGCCTCATCCTTCGTCGAGCTCGGGTCCAAGGTCTTGGATCACAATTAATACTATAATTAGAGGCTAACCAAAGGTGGTTTAAGAGGCAAACATTTAAGTTAAAGTCCCCAAACAAACGGTTCAAGATAAAAGTTCGAATTAGACGAAAAACACCCAAAAAGGGATCAAAACAGTTCTACCACGGATCCGTGAGGCCACCCATCACGGATGACGTCACGGAACCGTGACGCGTGCCGTCACGACCTTCATCACGAAGCCGTGACGTCTCCCGTCACGGTACCCGTCACGGATCCGTGACGGGTCTGGGCAGACTCGCCCTTCTTCTTCCTCCAACACCCTTATTCACGAAAATACAGTCCAAAACTCCATTTTTATCAATCCCAAACCTCCGAAACAGCTCTAAAACCTTCACTAATCCGTTACCCATGATGGGTCTTCAACAAAACACCAACAACAAATGATTTCTAACACAAAAACAACCTATTTGCTCCAAAATTGGATCATCTAAGCATCAAACCTCAAAACCCAATGAAACCCACTCATTTTCATGTTCTTCCTTCTAAACCCATGATTTAATTCTCAAGGAAAACGAAAATGGATGAAGGATTTACCTTAAGAGTGGAATGGGGATGAAGAAGATGGTGATTTGGAGAGTTTTGGGGAAGAAATCAAGCTCAAGACTCCAATTTTGCTCTTTTCTTCTCCTTCAAGCTTCAAAATTTCTTCTCCTCTTCCTCTCTCTAATTTCGGCTGCACCTTACAAATGGGCAGAAAAGTGACCCCAAATGGGTATAAAACCTAAGTGAGAAGTCTCCAAAATGCCCTTTAGCTTAATTCCCTTCAAGACCAACTAGAGAGGGTCAAAAGGGTCTTTTTGCCCTCTTTTCTTCCCCTCCAAGCTAACATGGACAAGTTTCCATGTAGGGACCACTTTGTCCTTAATTAAATCCAGCAACTTCAATTAATTAGGATTTAGTCGATAAAAAGTCTTCGTTTGACTGAATGTTGACTTTTCCAAAATTACAGTCATTTGAAAGGAAACGACCCAATTAAGCTAACTGTAACGACGGATAAGCTTTTTGGGCCCCGAAAAGGTCACGAATGACTCCTGGAGTCATCGGTTGACTTTTCTGGCAAAAAGTCAACTTTCGCCAGAATTCGCCGGTTCGACCGGAGGCGGTTCTTACAGGTATCGCTGCCATTTAGATACCGGATCTCCTTGTTCGTGGATCCTTGCTCTTTTCCTTGTTCCTCGTGGTGGTTCCAGGCCCCGTCACTGGTGTTGGCCGGTCGTGATTGTTCGGGTCGAGAAGGCCCCTGTTGGAGCAGCTCTACGGACAACGGGTTATTGTTCTCAGGTGAGCTTTTCCCCTCTCTCCCTATCTGTTTCCTTTTCCTCCTATAAATATTTTCACCCGTGACTGCTACTCACTGGTTCTGGATCCGTTTTGGATCTAAGACATCATCAATTTTTGGTGTTGGCCAACGAGGATGGAAATCTTCGGATTTCTGGTGATAGCTTGGGTCAGGGGTGTCTGGGTTTTGGCTTTGTCTGGTGGAGTTCGCTCTATTTCCAGACAATGATTGATTGTGGTGCTGGCCACCAATCGGTTGTTGAATTCGCTTTGAAGGAGGCAATAGTTAGGATGGTTAGGATCAGATTTGGTTAGGGTTGTGTGTTGGTGCTGTTGTCTTTCTCCGGCTGGGATTGGTTGTGACGTCTTTGGTTTG
Organism: Erodium maritimum; assembly: GCA_963921825.1. Taxonomy (NCBI): domain Eukaryota; kingdom Viridiplantae; phylum Streptophyta; class Magnoliopsida; order Geraniales; family Geraniaceae; genus Erodium; species Erodium maritimum. The sequence goes on from OY997588.1 coordinate 118,556,446, forward strand.
CTGCACGGTGTCTCTTCTTCCTGCTCTTCAAGGTTGTGAAATCAGAGTATCAAGACTCAGTTTTTTTCAAACTTTGCTTCAAGGTTGCAATATCGAGTTTTTTTAGACTATTTTTTTTGGACCGTTTGTTTCTGTTTCTGATTAGGCTTTGTTCTCGTGCACTGTTGGTTTGGCTGGGTTTGTGCACTAGTTTGCTTAAAGTCTGTAAAATTTGGTTATGAGACCATATGTTTGTTAACCCTGTTTGTTGGGTTTCTATTTGAGGCTGACCCTTGTTTGTCAGTCTCTTTGTTTGTAAGGTTTCTTGGAGGGCTTTCCCTTGACCCTAGGCTACACTTTGTAGCTGATTGGTTTTTATATAAAAAATTGCTGATAAAAAAAATGAACGAACGCATTATAATTCATGAAATAAACATAACCACACACTAAGTAATTTGTGGGGTGAATATAAGAATTAGATATAAACATGAGGACATACCGAGCGAACTCGTGGGCTAGCCAATATATAAGTAACTGCATAAAAAACATTTTATGCTTCAAGCCTTAGACACAAGTTACAAGCTTCGGGCTTGTGGTCGGTCATTTAGTCATAAAAGTAAGTTTCAAGCTTATACTTTAAACCAAAACGTCAGGTTTTTTCATCATTAGGTACATGTGAGCTTCGGGTCACACTAATTTCAATAAATTATAAGATCCACGGTCTTTAATCAAAACTCCAGGTTCCCTAAACTTTTTCTTGCTAATATTTGAACTTCGGGTTCAAAATGGTTAGACATTGTAAAACTATAAGACGAATATAAATTGTACCAATTTCATATTATAAACGTGTGAATAAATGGTATATCAAATTCATTTACGTACATGATCAATGTTTGCATCTTGGAACTTCAGGTCCAAATGATTCGGTTTCAACAAACCTCAAATTCCAATATCAACAATAAAACACAAGTATATAATAAACATCAAATTTCTGATGTGAAAGATCCAATAGTTCATTGGCAATCACATAGCATACTTATTGGAAGTTGAATGACTTTGTATTCTCGGAAAGCTACATCAGGAGCATAATAGATGGAAGAAATGTAGAGAAAAGAATTATCGATTATAAATAGTATGCTGAAGCTTGAAAATAGTTTCTTTGATTTTATCCTACATGGATCATCAATTTAGAACTTCAGGTCTTTATGTGAAGCTTCATGTCACAATTTTAACACAACTTGAACGACAAACTCAAGAGACTCGTTTCTTGACGATTATAGAACTTTATGTTCAAAGTATCATGATTTGTGTAAACTTCAGGCTACACATATCGAATATACATAAACACGAATTAAAACACAAATAAACTTAAAAGAAATAAAGTATGCTTAAGTACTTACGAAAGTTGAGCGGTTGGACTGATAACGTGTTATGAAAGTAAGAACAATATTTGTGAATAGAAGAACAATATCAAAGAGAACAAGGAGAGGGTAGAATAGATTATTTCATTGATATGCTTTCATCCTTTACAATAGTCTCTATTTATAAGCTCATAACATGTACATGAAAGTGTTAGAATATATTATTTAAGGGTTATTAATATATTATATTATTCCCTATTATGTGGTCAATTAGAAACTCACCCCTTTTAGGAAACGTGCTATTCTAATTAAATGGTAATTACCAATTAATTGGTAAAGAAGTCTTTCCTTATTCAATCTCTACTTTGATGGACGGTAGAGATTGAATCCTAATGAAACCCTAATAAGGAATCTTGGTCCTCTCTCCACCTATAAATACATGTGGTTTATTCCATCATAAGCACACAATTCACAAACACAGAAAGAGGTGTATAGGAAGGGGAGAGAAACCAAGATCGTAGAAGACAAGGAGGCTTTTCTTTACAAGTGCAAAGGGGCTTCTCTACAAGGCATCATCACCATGAACGGAGGTAATTCTGAAACTCTTATCAATGTGATTGATTGTGATGCCCACGATTTAGGGTTCATGTAAATTATAACTTACATGTGGTATCAGATCACGGTTTAGGGCACACAATTTCTCCATAATGTAAATATAATTGTTTCATATTTCTGATGCATGTTTGTGATCGAGAGATATGTGATTTGTTGGGATGAACTGTAATTTTCCGTAACAGTGATTTTGAACAGTGTTCTGGGGGAATAGTGATTTTGAACAGTGTTTCGGGAATAGTACTTCCGATGAACAGTATTCCAATTTTTCGGGTGAACAGCGAATCTGTCTAACAGTTTTTTTCAAAAAAAACTGTTCGGATGAACAGTACATCCGTTGAACAGTACTTTTTTTAAAAAAAAAAATTCGGATGAGCAATAAATGTTTAAAAAAAAATTCTTTCGGATGAACAGTAAATCCGATGAACAGTTTCAGTTAATTATTATTATTTTCTTCTTCAGATGAATAGTCATCCGATGAACAGTACCCAAAAAAAATCACTGCCTAATGTTTCCGCATTTATGTTTTTGACCCTTAAGTTTTTCAAAAGAAATCTATTAAGCTTTCTGAATATAATGACATTCATCCCACACATGATGTTTACATGTAATATGTAATTTATTGTAACAATTATTGTATGAAGTATGATTGTTATGGCAAAACTTGAGGTTAGGGATCACCACAGTGAACCTAACCACACTAATTTGCTAATTGCATGTTGTCACCATAATTATGTATGCAACATTGATCAACATGTGTAGTACTTAGTTACCCACAGGTAGACTATAAACCTATGATTGCTTCAATATCTTATGGAGTTTTGTATAGTTGTAGAGCAAGGATATCCACAGATAACTCGATAGTCTAATTACCTGAATGCATAACTCAATTAAAGTCAAGTTTGAATATTACAACTATGGTATAATAGAAATATGTTGACTACCCACAGGAGCACCATAATTTCTTGTTGTAATGTTTCAATTATGTTATGTGTTTGTTGCCTACTTAAATGCTTGTTGTATCTCTATAAACTGCAGCATCTTTTCCTGCTAATATGGAATCCTTTATCTCTACTGTTCCAACCCTCATTGGAACCAACTTCTCATAATGGAAAGAGAAAGTTGAGTTCACTTTAGGAGTACTTGATTTGGACCTGGCTTTTCGGAACGAAAAACCAGCCCCACTTACTGATTCAAGTACTGAGGCTGATGAGATTTTTCATGATGCTTGGGAAAAATCGAACAGGCTGAGTATTATGTTCTTAAGGATGACTATTGCTAGCAACATTAAGAGTTCTCTTCCTCAACCAGAGAATGCTAAAGATTATCTAGAAGTGATAGAAGAACGGTTTAAGACTGCAGACAAATCCCTTGCAGGGAAACTTATGGAAGATCTTACAACCATGAAATTTGATGGCACACGGTCTATGCATGAACATTGCATTGAAATGACCAACCTAGCGGCCAAATTAAGAAATTTGGGAATGACAGTGGACGATTCATTTCTCGTTCAATTTATCCTAAATACCTTGCCTCCTCAGTATGGACCTTTCCAAATTCATTACAATGTCATTAAAGATAATGGGCAATGAATGAATTGGCTACAAAATTGGTGCAAGAGGAAGCTAGGCTGAACCGCGAAGGTATCAAGGTTGCTCATCATGTTCAAGGAGTTGGACCTAATGCTAGGAACACACAGCCCACGAGCCAGAAGAGAGCACCGCCCAGGAAGAATAACACCAATGAAGCACGAAAGAAAGCTAAGAAAGGACCCGTAGACGCATGCAACTTTTGCAGAAAGCGTGGTCACTTTCAGAAGGATTGCCTTAAAAGAAAGAGATGGTTCGAAAAGAAAGGTAACCCCATGGGTTTTGTAAGATTTTTCGAAACCAACCTTACTTGTGTTTCATCAACAACATGGTGGATTGATAGCGGTGCTAATGTACATGTTTCTAATTCCATGCAGGGATTCCTTTCAACCCAAACCATAAATCCAAGTGAAAACTTTTTATACATGGGGAACCGAGACAAAGCGCCAGTGGAAGCTATTGGCACTTACCGTCTTATTTTAGAAAATGGATTTTGTTTAGACTTATTGCAAACTCTTTATGTTCCATCTATTTCTCGCAATTTAGTTTCGGTTAGCAAACTTGATCAATGTGGTTTTACTATGTCTCTTGGAAATGACACTTTTAATTTATTTCAAAACTCGTATCCCATTGGTTCTGGAATTTTGGTTGATGGCCTCTATAAGTTGATACTTGCTTGCAAACCCCTTGAAACTAATATAACCCTGCATACTTATGGAGAAACTAGAAACAAGTCATCCAATCATGACTCTTATTTCTTGTGGCATAAGAGATTGGGACACATCTCCCGTGAAAGGATAAGGAGATTGGTAAAGGATGGAATCCTCCCGGATTTAGACTTTACCAATCATAAAGAGTGTGTGGATTGCATTAAAGGCAAACAAACTAAACACACGAAGAAAGGAGCCACAAGAAGCAAACAACTCCTTGAAATCATCCATACAGACATTTGTGGACCTTTTGACGTTCCATCTTTTGGAGGTGAAAAGTACTTTATTACCTTTATCGATGATTATTCACGTTATTGCTACTTATATCTATTGTATGATAAGTCTCAATCTGTGGATGCTGCACAAGTATTCATTACTGAAGTCGAGAGGCAATTAGATATGAAAGTGAAAATCATTAGGTCAGATAGAGGTGGTGAGTTTTATGGCAGATATGATGAAACAGGGCAACACCCTGGACCTTTTGCCAAACTACTTCAAAAGCTTGGAATTGTTGCTCAATACACAACGCCTGGATCTCCATGGCAGAATGGTGTAGCTGAAAGGCGTAATCGTACGTATATGGAAATGGTTAGATCTATGATGAGTCATGCAAACCTACCTATATCCTTGTGGATGGACGCATTACGTACAGTAGTCTATATCTTGAACAGGGTTCCCAACAAATCAGTTCCGAAAACTCCTTTTGAACTGTGGAAAGGTTGGAAACCCAACCTGTCACACCTCCAAATTTGAGGATGTCCAGCTGAAGCAAGAATTTACAATCCACATGAAAAGAAATTGGACTTTAGGACAGTTAGTGGTTACTTCATTGGTTACCCTGAAAAGTCCAAAGGATATAGATTTTATTTCCCTAACCATAGTACGAGAATAGTAGAAACCGGAAATGCCAGATTTTATGAGAATGGCGATATTAGTGGGAGTATCAAAGTGCAGGATGTAAACATTCATGAAATTAGGGTTCATGTTCCTTTACCCTCACTTCCGAGTGTTGTTAGGAATCCTCTCATTGTTGAAACATTGAACAATGATGATCACCCTACTAATGAACATCCACTCCCTGAACACAATACAGCCAGTAATGATCATATCAATGAAGCACCTGTAGATCAGACATTAAGAATATCTTCTCGTCAGAGGAGATCTGCCATTTCTAATGACTACGTGCTTTATGAAGTACAATCTGAGGAAAGGAACATTCAAGATCCGATTTCTTTTTCACAAGCCATTTGCAATGTTAATTCCAATAAATGGATTGATGCCATGAAAGATGAGTTAGAATCTATGGCTCAGAATGAAGTATGGGAAATCGTTCACTTGCCCGAAGGACATAAGCCAGTCGGATGTAAGTGGGTCTTTAAGACTAAATGCGACTACAATGGCAACATTGAACGATATAAAGCCAGACTTGTAGCCAAGGGTTTTAATCAGAAAGAAGGCATTGATTATGGAGAAACTTTTTCTCCTGTATCCAGGAAAGATTCTCTCAGAATTATCATGGCATTAGTTGCTCATTATGATCTCGAGCTACATCAAATGGATGTGAAAACCGCCTTTCTAAATGGAGACTTGGAAGAAGAAGTCTATATGTGTCAACCTGAAGGCTTCGTAATCGAAGGAAAGGAAGACATGGTCTGCAAACTTAAGAAATCAATTTATGGACTTAAGCAAGCTTCGAGGCAATGGTATCTAAAGTTTGATGAAATCATTACACGTTTCGGTTTCAAAGAAAACATTGTAGATCCATGCATATACCTCAAGATCAGTGGGAGTAAGTTCATTTTTCTGATTCTGTATGTTGATGATATCTTATTGGCCAGTAGCGATCTTAGCCTACTTCATGATACTAAGAGCTACCTCTCAAACCATTTCGATATGAAAGATATGGGTGAGGCATCCTATGTGATAGGAATAGAAATATTTCGTGATAGATCACTTGGAATTTTGGGATTGTCTCAGAAGGCATATATTGATAAGGTTCTTGAGAGATTTGGCATGATGTCGTGTTCTTCTAGTCCAGTTCCATTTCAGAAAGGAGACAGACTTGATCTTAAGCAATGTCCACAAAGTGATATGGAACGAAAAGAAATGGAAAGATATCCCTATGCTTCTCTTGTAGGAAGTTTGATGTATGCGCAGGTTTGTACAAGACCTGACATCAGTCATGCAGTGGGAATGTTGGGCAGATTCCAAAGCAACCCAGGCATGGCTCATTGGCGAGCTGCAAAGAAAGTTTTGAGATACTTAAAGGGAACAAGGAACTATATGCTGACGTATAGAAAATCAACACATCCACAGATGGTTGGGTTTTCAGATTCAGACTTTGGTGGATGCCTTGACACCAGGCATTGCACTTTAGGCTATGTATATACTCTTGGAGGTGGCGCCATTTCTTGGAAGAGCCAGAAATCAGAATTGATATATACATCCACCATGGAAGCTGAATACGTAGCATGTTATGAGGCTGCTATTCAAGGAGCATGGTTGCGAAGTTTTGTGCATGAATTTGGCCCTTTAAACTTCGTTGATAAGCCCTTGCCACTGTATTGTGACAATCAAGCCGCAATCTTCTTCTCCAAGCACGATAGGATATCTAAGGGAGCAAAGCATATGGACCTTAAATATCTATCACTGAAGAAAGATGTCAAAAGAGGAAAGTATGTCATTGAACACATAGGCACGAACGATATGGTAGCAGACATATTTACGAAAGGACTACCTCCAAAGACTTTTCAGAAGCACACTGAAAGTATGGGTCTTGAGGATAACGCCTAATTCTATTGTCTACTATGAACTATGCCTATATTTGACATTTTTATGAGCTCTTAAATTATCTTTTACATCTAACATTCTGTTTTCCGAAGTACAACCCATTATCGTGGGAAATTATGATAACAAAATGTGTCTTTTATAAAGACATTATGGGACTTGTATGACGACTTCTGATTATGGTCTTTTTCTGAAGGTAGACAATGTTTGTAGTACATGGAAGGAATCATGTTGCAAAGTAATTTTGCTTATATGTGTGACCGCCATGACTCCCATTGTCTATTGGATTAGTTAAGACGCTTATGACTACCATATACAGATATTAAGTTTAGCACTTTATGCCGGCCTTATGATCTCTAAAAGGGTGGATAAAGACGCGTTTCTAAATGACCAAGTGGGAGACTGTTAGAATATATTATTTAAGGGTTATTAATATATTATATTATTCCCTATTATGTGGTCAATTAGAAACCCACCCCTTTTAGGAAACGTGCTATTCTAATTAAATGGTAATTACCAATTAATTGGTAAAGAAGTCTTTCCTTATTCAATCTCTACTTTGATGGACGGTAGAGATTGAATCCTAATGAAACCCTAATAAGGAATCTTGGTCCTCTCTCCACCTATAAATACATGTGGCTTATTCCATCATAAGCACACAATTCACAAACACAGAAAGAGGTGTATAGGAAGGGGAGAGAAACCAAGATCGTAGAAGACAAGGAGGCTTTTCTCTACAAGTGCAAAGGGGCTTCTCTACAAGGCATCATCACCATGAACGGAGGTAATTCTGAAACTCTTATCAATGTGATTGATTGTGATGCCCACGATTTAGGGTTCATGTAAATTATAACTTACAGAAAGGTCATAACCTTAATGACATATTAACATATAGACATTAATCTACACATAAATAAGGAAAATGGAAAGCCAAAAATCTTGTAACTTAAGCATCCATGAAATGAATTAGTCATCCAACATATATTTTCATAGCAAATAGGAGACTTTGATGTAATTATTACATGAACAAAAAATATAAGACATCGAAGATAACTGGTGTGAAGAGAATTGATAGGAGTGTGCGTGCTCGTTTTGGCCGCAGAACAAATTATTGCGAGGTAAACATAAAAACCATCATCTGCCTTTTCTTTAGCATTGCAATGGTAGTGGCAAATACAAGATCGAACACATCTCCGGCAGATGGCTATGGGTTTGTGATGGTCCTCAACTCAAGTGGGAGAAGAAGATGGAATGGGAAGCCATTTCCTTCGTCTGACACACCATGGCCTCAACCTCCTCCACACCGCCACAACTACATAACATATATATGTATATTTATATATACACTTCAATCAATCTCTTGTTTTCTTTCATTAATCAAGTGGAAGAGAACAACTTTCATCTTCATTTCTAGGCCCTATTTTTGCAAATATTTACGGCCCATTCATATTTGGCTTACCATCCAACTTGATTAGTATAATATAATCTTATAAAACAAGTAGATGTAGATGTAGATGTAGATCTAGATCCAATCATGCCATATTAAATTTGGGAGGCAAAGGGGATCGAATGCTTCTAAACTAGTATTTGTTTTTACTACAATTAGTATTCCAGGCTACATTACATCTAACAATATCAGCTAATTCAGTCTATGGTTAAATTCCAGTACCTGTCAAACAAATGGTCATAACTAAAGAAACCAATATGACAATAATATATGGCGATCCACCAACTCCCGCCGATGTTGACCTGTAAATTGATTCCATAAGCCAGGTTGTAAGAACAATATACAATGTGCCATATCTGGCACATCTCTCAGAGTCAGCATATAAAATGTTATCATAATGTCGAAATCAAGGAGTCAATGGAAGTATACCTTGTAACGAGGGTTCCAACCGACTCGGTTTTTAATCCATGCCCAAAAGGGTAGAGTGGGTCGTAATGGTTGTCCTCCACATTCATTGGGAGCTGATCAACAGTTCTGAACCAGGTTCTTGCAAGCTTCCCACTGAATCCATGGTCACCAAAAAGGGCATCAGTCACACCCAGGCCCTCAGTGCCCGGCAACCACGCCGCTACAAGAGCATCTATTTTGGAAACATAGGGTTCAATCACAATAGGCCTTCCAGATATGACGATGACAACACACTTGACTGCCTGGCAGACATTGTTGATGACAGTTGGGCCCGGATCCATCATTGTAAGGTCCATGCTATCCCCTTCTGTCTCCGCGTAAGGGTACTCACCAACTGCAACTATGGCATACTCAAAGTTGCTGGACTTGATAAACTCACTATCCGGGTTTTCACTGAACACAATTTCTGTGCTTGAATCAATCGTGGACTTTAAGGCACCAAGGATGGTTGTACCTATCATCACACAGGTTTTCAAGTGTTAACATCCATACTTCACTACCTTTCTTTCATCAAGCATTTTCCAGTTGGTTCAATTACTTCTCCAGCTTATTTACAATGTATATTCAGCCTTAAATCCAGGAACCAATAAAATTAAACAATGGAAGAAGTAATTTTGATTCCAACCTAGAGGTCAAAAATATGAAAATAGAAGTTATGGACGTAAACTGAAAAAGGTACTCCCTCCATTCCAAAACAAGTGCTCACTTTGATTTCTAAAAACTTATTTAGAGCTCCACTTTCTCATCATGTCACCATGTGCAACCCTTCCTTAGATAGTTAACCAACTCATACAAGAACATTGTTGGCAATTCATTCCTCAAAAGGAAAGTTGAGACTTATTTTGAAACACTTTTTTTAGGAAAGGGGACAACTATTTAGGGATGGTGTGAGTACAAGATTTGATGAGCATGATGAGGATATTATACCTCGTGTGTAGTTATTGCCTTTAAACCCTTGCCAAGCTATGGTCCACCCTCCACATTGATAACCCAAATTATCAGCATGACTACCAGCAACCAGGATCTTTCTAGCCTTCTTCGGAAGGGGCAGCACTGGGTTGCTTGCATTTTTCCCATTTTTCAGCAACACAAGAGACTTCCTCACAGCTTCTCTTGCCAAGTCTCTGTGAGCCTGGTAATATACAGATATGACCAAGATTAACTGTAGTTAGTTTCTACATTAGAGAAAGAAAAGGATGAACTTGGAAATCATTTGAAGGATAGCAGGTACAAGCATATTTACAAGTGACGATCATATTGGGAATGGATGGGAAGAAATTTTTGACAAACTGACCTGGCTTCCAAGCTCATTGACTAGACTGAGGTCGGCCAAAGGGTTCTCAAAGAGACCCATGGTGAACTTGACCAGCAAAATCCTCTGTACAGCATCGTTAATACGATCCATTGGTATCACATTGCTGTTTATGAGATTTTTCAAATCAGCAATGAACTCAGCATGCTTGTAGGGGATCATCACCTAATAACCACATAGAAGTCCCAGCTTTAATAACAATCGTTTGTTATTTTTTGAATTGATAGTAAAAACAGGGCAGGAAAAAGCTGTACTCCAATTCAGCCTATTAAGAGATTTATTTTAAATCAGATTCACTTACCATGTCAATGCCGGCCAGAACTCCAGCTTGGACCGAGTATGTGTAGTTTGCATGAGGGGGAGAGGTAATCCTGTCAATGCCCTCCCAATCTGAGATAACAAAACCCTAAATGCATGCAGAATTGAACAGCCATTAGCTGAAGACACTGAGTACATATTGCATAGGATCAAGTACATTTAAATTCAAATTAACTACAGTATATAGGTTCCGACGAGTAGAAACCAACCACAATGATACTTTTGCAAGTGATATGAAAGTGCAAATAGTAGGTGTAAGAAAATGTCATGGTATGTAGTTAATCCAAGCTTGGAAGTCATGATGAATAAGTAAATAACTCCACTACCTTGAACTTGAGGGTGTCCTTAAGGACACCTGTAATCAGGTCTTTATTGGCATGCATCTTCACCCCGTTCCAACTGGAGTAAGAAACCATGACTGTTGAGACGCCTTTGATAATTGAATCAGAATAGGCAGCCATGTGAATGCTGAGCAAACCATGCCTGTCCACCACAGTATTGTTCTCATTGATGCCCTTGGTTGTTCCACCATCACCAACAAAATGCTTAGCGCAAGCTGCAACTTTTTTCCTGATAGATATACCAGAGTTACTTGGATGAAAAGATAATGAATACTGGGAAGAAGAAAAATAATGCGCCTAAGAAACTCCAAGTAAGCATATAGTATGAACATTGTTAACAAAGAGGACGTACATGTCAAGGGATCATAACAATAATGTCATCCTCCTCATTGTTAGGAGTCAACATGTGAGCCTCATGACAGCCATATAAGGATGTCAAGGGACAATGTAGTATGGAAAAAGAGAACGAGAATGCTATCCCAGGTGGTTCAGTTTAAGCATCAAATAATTTTATATCAATTCATCGCGACAACAGTCTAACAAAGGATTTAAGGTACTAACATAGAAAAGGAAAATGTGAGCATAGAAACGACTATGCTGAACTTTGAATGGTAAAAATCAACTGACACATAAGCAGGTTAAGATTTATACATACCTTCCACCAACGTATGGAACTCCTTTTCGACCATTTGGAGGAATATCTCCTTGCAAACCAGGTATAATCTCTGTCATCTGCTGTACAATTTTTTGATCCTCGCTATAGCTTTCATAACACCGACCCCACCTTGGATCTCTACAAACCTATGAAAAGGCCTATGATGAGTCAAAATTGAATAACAGACAGAAAATGAAAATTAGAAACTGTATAAAAAAAATACGCTGTTAGACTTCATCGAATTGTTAAAAGTTAATAGTCTGTACCGCAATGCATGGAGCAAAGGCATAAGGAATCCCCGTAGCTCTAACTTCAAGTGCAGTTGCAGCACCAATCCTCTTCACCAGATCAGGATCCCTGAGTATTGAAATTGTTTTAAGGTGTTAGAACACGCAGTCTGTAAGCAACATACTCTCTCCATGTTGACCCCATGTACTCGCAAGCCCCCACTACTCAAGTTTATATAACTAATTAGGGGTAGGATATTATTGCTTTCCATGGCTAATTGGAACACTTATTTTGGACATCCATTTTAAGAAATGGGACACCTAGTTTGGGATGGTGGGAGTAGCATTGTTCAGATTCAAGCCTTACTAACCAAATGAAAGCACTCAGATACAACACAAATTATCAACATTTCACTGAACTGGCAATGTTATTTAACTAATCATTTAGATGTACTAATGGAGTGAATGAAACGACACCAATACAAACTAAAGGTATCATGCAGTGATGTTTCCACCAAGGCATTGTCTTGGGAAAATGGAATAGGAATAGGTTCCAAGTCCCAGCCTTGAAGATCCAACATTTTCCTTTTATTGTACAAATCATTATCAATATTGTCTGAAAATTGAAATGGAAAAAATCAGGCGGTAAGCCTAAAAAATTCAAACCGGTTTATATGGAAAAGAAATTATGACTTTACTTGCCTGGTAGCTCCAAGCCCCACATTGTGAGGAAATATTGTAGCATTATACACATTATTGTGCCCATGAACAGCATCAATGCCATAGATCATAGGGATTCCCAAACGAGTAGACAAAGCTGCCTTCTGAAACTTATTTATCATATTAACCCAGTCCTCAGCAGTTGCCTGAGGAAGTGGTGTACTCCCACCTCCACTCAATACGCTTCCTGCACAAATACCCATTCATCAGATCAACCAAAATCCCCAGCATATGAGTAATTAAAAGAGTTCAAGACAAAGCTTCAATTTTGCATGTCAGCCAACAATGAGGCACTTTAGCCATACCCATGATAAATTTGACCACATTTTGAAATGTATAGTGAGTAATTGATAATAATAAAAACAGATAGAGCTACAACAACTTTCACATACCAATAAAGTAACCCTTCATGGTCTCATCATCAGCAACGCTCCTATCGATCTGCACCATCTGACCAATCTTCTCTTCCACAGTCATCCGGCTCATGAGGTCCTTGATTCGCACAGCCACCGGCTGCTTCGGATCCTTGTACTTGGCATCATCTGCTTCCGCCATAGCCGCCCACAACAACAGAAACCCCACCACTCCAACCAAAACCCTACTCATCCTCACTCCCTCAGCTGGCCTTCAACTCTGGAATCCCAGAAATCTGATCAACGAAAAATATAAACTTTCCGATTTGGGCGCCGTTTGGCAGCTGAGAAAAATGCGGGGAAGCAAGAAAATGAAACAGATTGAAAACTTGGTTTTCTTTCCACTATTGAGAAAAATCTGGGAGAAAATCTATGTCTATCGCATTTATTCTTGTAAGCTACATGCTTTATGTAGCATAAATACAAAAAAGAATGGCACAACAGGAAAGAAAAAGAAGCAACAGATTTGAAACTTTTTTCGAGCCAACTTTTCCTTTTCCGCTCCCTTTTTTCTCAGCAACCAAACAACCAAAGGAAAAAAGAGAAACACGCAAAACAAGACTATGTCACGGTACGAATAATGAAAATGACGAGCAAAGAACTTGCAAGGGAAATGAATCTTTAGAGGAAATTGAAATTTGTGGGTTGAGATGAGAAGTGGAAAGCAGAAGAAGAGGGAGGGAGTGGGTAGGAGAAGGAGGTGATGGGTTGGGAATTTTATGGACAACGTGGCTCCGACTTCCCTCTCTTTCCTGGGAACATACCCATCATTTACTATTGAGGTCATTATTGTTTAATGATTATAGTTTTGATATAAGTTCGTATAACTTTGGGTTGGTATAGATTGTTTTGATAGAAATCGTTTATGTGGTTTATGTGAGTTTTACATTTTTGTTTAAACATTTTTAAATGATAATAATATCCTCACATGTTTTAAAGTCTCATTCCCAGTAGGGGTGGGCAAAAAAAACCGAAACCGCTAAAACCAACCACCACCAACCGCAAACCGCACCGGAAAACCCGAAACCGAAAAGTTAACGGTTGGTTGCGGGTTTTTGACAATTAAACCGGAAAGTTAATGGTTGGTTGTCGGTTCTTGAAACGTCAAACCATCGGTTAACCAACCAAACCGGTACTGTTCATCATATACATGTGGCTTCATAATAACCACTGATCTGATATAGATGAATGACCCATGAGTACTCTTTTGTGTCACGCGGATTGCTAACATAGAACACAATGACTTATATGTAATTTTTCTTTTGTTTTGGAGAATGTAGTAATATGTTTTGGTTTGAAATAGAAATATGTGTATGGTTATTGGTATCTAAATTTATACTTACATGCAATAAAGTGGTTGGTTGGTTAAAACCACTAACCAACCGGTTAGTGAACTGGTTGGTTTCACTGTAAAAAATTGGTTTATGGGTTGGGGCTGGTTCCAAGATATGTCAAACCGGTAATATCGGGTTGGGTTCGTAAAAGGTTCTATTGGGTGGTTAACCACCCAATGCCCACCCCTAATTCCCAGAGTATGACTACTCATTTTATATTTTACTAATATTTTATTTTATTTTCATATATTTTTTTTTGAGAGAAATGATGATATTATTAATTTAAAGTAATCCGGTGCCCACAACCGTAGTAATCACCATACATAAATCAAACTAACAAAATTAGAAAGACAAGTGCAGAAAAATAAATTTTGCTCTTAGACATAATGGCGGTCGGGGGGCGGGACTACGGTACCATCCGGGGACACCGATACAGTATACTCCAACCAGAAGAAACTGATCGAGCAGATCAGAGGATAAACAAGCAGTGGTGGATCGATTACTCCCCCGGTATGTCAGTGTGCGTCGTCCTCCCTTGACTGATAATGGTAGGGCTCCTGAACGCGGGATTGTTGACTCCGAAGTGGTAGAGAAGTAACACATCAGCTGTTGGTGGTACCAATGCCACCCATACACCAGGGAGAAGGTACAACCGACCAAACCCTCCCTGGCCCCTTCAGTACTCATTCTTGGAGGCGAGGGTGCTTGGAGCCCCCCGCCGCTGCTATGTTTGACGTACCATCTAGTTCCGAGAATTCCTCGAACTCCGTGCCAAAACAGACTGACCCGCCTTGTAACCTAGGCCCACGCCCATAGGCCCACCCGGCCCATCCCCAAGGAAAACCCTAGAGGGTTTCTTCCCCGGCCTCCTCCACCACACAGTCGCCGCCTCCGGGATGAGGGTGGTCTCCTCCCCCATGGACGGCGGCAGCAAATGATCCACACCCCCACCGCCTTCGACTCCATCTGCTCCCACCTCCCTGCCCCACTGCCCAGCCGTCTAGGCCGCGGGCCTCTTGCCGGCGTACGGCGGAGGCAAGCCGTCACCGGGTCCTCCTCCCTCAACGACTCCTCCTCCGGCATCAAATCCTCAACTCCCGTCGTCTCCTCCGCTGGATCCTCCACCGGCGCCTCCGACCCAGTCCCGTACGTCGAGCCCTGTGTTGGGTCTCGAGGTAGGGTTGGAGATGAACCAACTCGCAGCGGAAAATCAATGAAAACCAAGAGACGATTAAAACCATGAAACAACTAACAAAGAATGGATTCACAAGAGAAAAATTCAGCACTAGTTCTTACCAAAACAAGAACACCGGTTAACGAATGATTGGCTTGAGTCTCCAAGACGCCTACGTATCCACATGGGAATCAAAGCCACGTAGTTCTTCTCTTTGAGGACTCAAGAACACAAACATGGAGGTGGGAGCTTGCCAAACCCGAAATGGCCATGGAAGAGGGAGAGAAGTTGTGTTTCCTATTCTTGTCTTGTGTTTGTTATGTTGAAAAAAGATGACTTAAACATAACAAAACCCATACTTGTCCAACTAAAGGCATAGGACAAGTATGGTGTCAAGTAAGGTGTAAATAGGACAAAGTATGGCAAGACAAGATTGGGTTAGGTGGTGAATCACCAACACCTTAATCCTTGTCTTGCTTGCTTAGTACTAATTAATCAAGACTTGATTAATTAGTTCCATGGGCCTTGGTTGCATGGGCCTTTCATGGGCCTCTTGGAACATGGCTCGTGGCCATTTCCAACGAGGTCCCGTGATTCGCTCATCGCCTCCAAGCCTTCCATACCGGAAATGTCCAACATTATCCGACGCGATCAATCCCAAGACTCCAAGCCTTGTCTCGATCAGTAAAGTCCTATTCACTTACGGGCACATGACCCAAAACCCAGTTTTGGTCATGTCCCGAGACAACTCCCTTTTGGCCATTCTCCATAAATGTGTCAATGAGTTTCATCCTCCGGTGTGACCCTTAGGTTTATGCATGTCAATAGATCAACGTAAAATCCCATTTTACTTGATCCTATTTAAGTGGCAACTAACGAGACTTTAGTATTGCCTGACACTACATAACGAATCGACCCTGTCGATTCTAACCTTTCCGTCGTCCCTGTCATTATCCTTTTATCTCCGATATCCTGATTGAGATAAGGCATAGAGCCGTCATCCTTATTATTCTCAATCACCGTTCCTTGATATGTGAGATGACTGAAGATATGATACCCAGTATCATGTGCATGGCCATGCTATTCTTCCAGTCACTCTCGATCAAGTGGCCGAGAACCGATATCTTTCCCATACCTTAGTATGAGGGATAAATCCCTTAGCCGTCTTTCGTGTCACTCATGTAGCCCGTCCCCAAGCCAATCCTGGCCGTTATGGAAGCCCTGTTACGGACAACGTTAGGCTCAGGTCAAACTCAGTTGTTGACTACATAGCGATCACAAAGACTCCTTGGTCTAAGGATACATGACAAGCTACAACACTGAATATGTTCATGACTTAATCTATGGCACATATTCAGGGCGGGTCGTCCAATATCATGTCCCACATGATATCTATGATCAGACTCCGGAATCCCATTCCAATGACTAACAGAACGTAAGCCATAAAGAGCCATCTTTCATACTAGTCGCTTCTAGTGAAGCTTTGTTGACTAGGGACCCATCGAGTGTGATCTATCTCGATCTATGGTTCTATTCGCATGGTGGGCATAGATCAGAGCACACATCGATATATTACCCCAACACATAAGTAATATAAAGCCGCTTTAATTTTATTGCTAACGATGATATATACATTTGGACATTTAGGATTGAACTACGGGCACTAAGACTAACAATCTCCCACTTGCCCTAGTTCCAATCTAAACTCCAATATGTCCCCATCGACTTTACATGTCTAACATGTTCAGGCAGTGACACTGCCTTAGTCAAAGGGTTGGCTATGTTATCAGCTGTTGCAATATCGGTTATCTTCACTTCACCTCAGTTCAGTATTTATCTGATGAGGTGGATACGCCGCAGTACATGTTTGGATTTGTTATGCGATCTAGGCTCTTAGCTTGCGCAATGGCCCTTGTGTTGTCGCAAAATGGATTCACCGGACTGGATGGGTTTTTAATTACACCCAGCCCTGCCATGAATTTCCAAATCCACATAGCCTCCTTAGCTGCCTCTGCAGCATCCATGTACTTGGCCTCTGTCGTAGATTCGGCAATGGTATCTTGCTTTACGCTTTCCCAGCTAAAGCTCTGCCATTCAGCGTAAACACATATCCTGATTGACTTCTAAAGTCATCTGGATTTGTCTTGGAAAACTAGCGTCTACTCATCCTTCGACGACTAGTTCAGCATCATCTTTCCCCCGGGTTAGAATGATGTCTACTGGTACAACATAAGGCTTACGAGACGTCTGGTCTCATACATGTCATGGCATATATGATCGATCCTGCCCCCAGGCGCATAGGATTCTCATCATCCTTTTCAGCTCATCAGGTGTCTTAGGACACTGAGTCTTGCTGAGATGAATGCCATGACTAGTGGGTAAGAGTCCTTTCTTTGAATCGAGCATTAAGAACCTACTCAATGCCTTGTTCACATAGGTTCCCTGACTTAAATCCAAGACCCTCTTGGTGCGATCTCTACATATCTTAATCCTTAAGATATAAGAAGCATCGCCTAAGTCCTTTATTGAAAAACACTTCCTCAACCAAGCTTTAGTCTCGTGCAAGGTTGGGATGTCGTTTTCAATGAGAACCAGAAAGGTAATCTTGCTCCCACTAGCCTTCTTATAAACGCAAGATTCATCCTCGCTCTTGATTAAGCCAAATCCAATTACAGCTTCATCAAAACGAAGGATCCAACTCCGAGAAGTTCCTTTCAATCCATAAATGGATTTCAACAACTTATAAATCTTTCCTTTATTCTTCGGATCGTCAAAACCTTTGGGCCGAGACATACAAACGTACTCAGTCAAATTTCCATTTAGGAAAGCGGTTTTGACATCCACTTGCCATATCTCGTAATTATGATACGCAATTATGTCAAGAAGAATTTGGATCGATTTTGACCATAGCCACTAAGGAGAAGGTTTCCTCATAGTCAATCCATTGGATCTGCCTATAACCTTTCGCCACCAGTTGAGCTTTGTAGGTCAGAGGTTTGCCGTCCATGTCCATCTTCACCTTGAAGATCCATTTGCATCCGATGGTCCTCACACCATTGATGGGATCAACCGGTTCCCAGACTCGGTTGTCCGACATGGATTGCATTTCCTCCCTCATGGCTCCCAGCCATAACTCGGAGTTGGGCCCATCCACGACTTCCTGAAAGGTGGCTGGATCATCGTGATCCACCATGACTTCATTGTCACCTCCGGATATCATATCTTGGAGGTGGAAGATTGATCCTTTCAAATCGCCTTGGACCTTCCGGAATTGTAACAGGAATTGGTTCTTACTCTACGACAATCTCTGGCTTCTTTCTACTGGGTTGCCAATTGGTTTAGACAGATCTGTACCATCCTGAATTTCTTCGAGATGCACAGTCCTCCCAATGACGTCTTTGGAAATAAAACTCCTTTTCCATAAAGACCCCACCCCATGCGATGAACACCATGTTCTCACTGGGATTGTAGAAGTGGTATCCCCTTGTTGCTTTGGGATACCACACGAAGGTGCATATCTCAGATCTTGGTTCGAGCTTAGTCGAAACCAAATGTTTCACATAAGCCTCGCAACCACAAATCTTTAGGAAGGACAAAGCGGGCATCATCCCATTCCATTTTTAAAATGGTGTCCCTTCCACACCCTTGTCGAAGCCCGATTCACTATGAATGCGGTCGTCTCTAGAGCATAACCCCTGAAAGAGATTGGGAGATCAGTCCAACTAATCATGGAACGGCCCATTGTCTAACAATGTCCGATTTCTCCGTTTGGCTACACCTTTCAACTACAGTGTCCCAGGAGGAGTCCATTCCAAAAGGATCTCATTCTCTTTTAGATGATCTAATAACTCTGTGGTCAAGTATTTTCCACCTCGATCCAATCAAAGTGCCTTAATACCTTTGTCGAGCTGGTTTTCTACTATAGTCTTAAACTCTTTGAATTTATCAAAAGTTTCAGACTTATGTCTCACCGAATAGACATAACCATATTTACTGTAATCATCAGTAAATGTGATAAAGTAGCTAAAACCCCTCCTGGCAAGTGAACTTATTGGTCTACACACATTCGAGTGTATCAGCCCCAATAATTCACCCGCCCTTTCATCGCGATCGATAAAAGGGAACTTTAGTCATTTTGGCCATCAAATAAACCTTGCACCTATCGATCGAATGGAATTCGAATGAACCTGAAAGCCCGCACTTCTGAAGTGCTGATAGGCGCTTCTTGTTTATGCGACCCAAATGACAGTGCCATAACAGAGTTAGGTTTAAATCGTTGGATTTAGACCTCTTGGTATTAACGGAATATATAGAACTTGAGGCATTGTTACCCATATCTAATATGTACAATCCTCCAACCATGTCAGTACTGGTATAAAACATATCATTGCATAGAAAATTGAAAACTCCATTTCCAATATTAACATTATATCCTTCCTTGTCAAACACGGATACAGATATAATATTCCTACTAAAAGTAGGTATGCAATATACATTATACAATACTAAGACAAGGCCTCTTGGCAAAGCAAGACTCATGGATCCTACAGCAGTTGCCACAACTCTGAGGTCCATTTCGTGCTTTCCAAATCTCTCCTACTTTCAGCCACCATATATTAGTGCATGTGTGAGATTCAGTCATGGTATCTAATACCCATGAATCTTTGGAAGTAGAGAGATGTAGCTCTATAGAGTTAATACCGATTGAAGGCACGGTCCCACCGCCCTTCCTTAGATCATCCAGGTTTCCTGATGAAGGCGCAGTCTTACTGCCCTTCTTCAGATCATCCAGGCTATTTGATGAAGGCGCAGTCCCACTGCCCTTCTTCAGATCAGCCGTGAACTTCCTGTAATCCCGGTTCCAATGACCAGGCTGTTGGCAGTAGAAGCAGACATTCTCAGGTGTCTCATCTTTCCTGCCAAGTGCGCATGGGCCCAGCCCATGCCACTTCCAATTCCCTTGTTGACCATCAGAATATCCTTGGATCCCAGATCCCTGAGATATTCTTCTCAGCAGTTAATGACACTTCATGTAACTCTGATATGGTCTTAGAGACAGCCTTGTCAAGGACATATTCTTTGCGTTCAGACTTGAGGAGTATCCTCAAAATTCTGTACCAGTCCAAATAGTTTGTCCCATTTAGCTTGACCCTGTCAAGAATGGTTTTTAATGACAAACTATTAATGTTCGCTGAATTTGCCATTTGATCTACAACAGATAAAATTCAATCAGTAAACTGAATAAATTTTATGAAGATCAAGCTTAAACACCAACAATCAATTCTAAACCTTTAGAATCTGAAACCAAGATCCTTGATTCACTCGATTAAGCTGAACTAATGCTCACCACTTAATAGAGCTATGTAGGTAGGACTCCATCCAATCACATCCAATGTGACTCTTGGCTAGGGTATGTACATATGTACACGACTTACCCTATCTGTTACCCTAGCTCAACCTCAGGCTGAGAATCGTAGTCGGGTCCACCAATTTTCAACTATGGCCCGTCACTATGTAGGTGCTCCGCTAATGCGCACGACACCCACATATGTCGTCCAAACCTACTACCCCGCTTCCC
Organism: Erodium maritimum; assembly: GCA_963921825.1. Taxonomy (NCBI): domain Eukaryota; kingdom Viridiplantae; phylum Streptophyta; class Magnoliopsida; order Geraniales; family Geraniaceae; genus Erodium; species Erodium maritimum. Next base: position 118,577,471 of record OY997588.1, read on the forward strand.
CATGGATGCTCCGCTAATGCGCACGACACCCATAGGAAGGGGAGGTAGTAAGGTGTTGATGATTGGGAGGTATCGGACATGACCCGCTTTTACTTGTCCAGTTGTGTTCAAAACTTTGGCACATCCTAGATGCGATGAGCACATCAACTACATTCCAAATGCAATGATGCCTCAAATTACATCCAATGTAATTCTTCCTTCGAACCCGTCAACTACATCCAATGCAATGACGGTTCTAAGGGTTCACACACAAGGATTAAAATTCCAATTTTATCTTTGCATGTGAGGTGATATGCTCGGTAAATAAAGTTAAGCATGCAATTCTAAAACACATAGAATTAATCATGCATAAACTAAACCAAGCATAAAGCGATAAATGTGCACATAATAGCCCCCTAAACTAACTCCCACTAGCTTCTTGAGCTCCACCGACTCCAAGCTGATGCCAACACCCGAAAAGCCACCAAATGACCTTTTCACCCTTTCTTCGTCTTGAGTAAAAAATTACAATTTAATACACAACTCGCAGGTCGGGAATAAATAAATATTACAAACAAGTGGTTCGACGACCACACCTTGAAATAATAATTACACGCTAACTCTAACGGCTCGCAGGCCGTGAAAAGCGATACATAATTAAATCGAGCTCGGGGCTATTATGTACACCATGCCAACATCACATCACACATCGTGTTATCAAACAAACATGTTATCAAACATCATGTGATTTTCCGGTTTTAATTAATAGCCAAGTTTCGAAAATTTTTGATGCTCGGTTTATCGAAACCCTTCAAAAATGAAACTTTTGAACATTTGATCTTCGAGTTCGTCATGACGGTTCCAAACTCGTCATAACTAACAAAACGGTTTAGCCTTGGCATATCAACCATCCAATGGTCATGCTTGGCCTAGCTCCGTCCAACGGATCCCCGTTCGGTCTCGGTTTCGGCTCCCCGAGAGTCCCGCTCCCGAGACCCGAAAAATCAAACTTTTTTCAAAATTTCCAGATTTGAAATAATTTTCAAAAATTCATTTTACATGCATTAAATCCATAAACAATAATTTAACACATGTTATCAATCAATTTAGCAAAACAACATGCCAAAAACGAAACTTTCAAGCAAAACCGAAACTTTGAACACCGTCTTGTGAATCCCGAAGGTAGCACGGCTCTGATACCACTGTTGGGTCTCGAGGTAGGGTTGGAGATGAACCAACTCGCAGCGGAAAATCAATGAAAACCAAGAGACGATTAAAACCATGAAACAACTAACAAAGAATGGATTCACAAGAGAAAAATTCAGCACTAGTTCTTACCAAAACAAGAACACCGGTTAACGAATGATTGGCTTGAGTCTCCAAGACGCCTACGTATCCACATGGGAATCAAAGCCACGTAGTTCTTCTCTTTGAGGACTCAAGAACACAAACATGGAGGTGGGAGCTTGCCAAACCCGAAATGGCCATGGAAGAGGGAGAGAAGTTGTGTTTCCTATTCTTGTCTTGTGTTTGTTATGTTGAAAAAAGATGACTTAAACATAACAAAACCCATACTTGTCCAACTAAAGGCATAGGACAAGTATGGTGTCAAGTAAGGTGTAAATAGGACAAAGTATGGCAAGACAAGATTGGGTTAGGTGGTGAATCACCAACACCTTAATCCTTGTCTTGCTTGCTTAGTACTAATTAATCAAGACTTGATTAATTAGTTCCATGGGCCTTGGTTGCATGGGCCTTTCATGGGCCTCTTGGAACATGGCTCGTGGCCATTTCCAACGAGGTCCCGTGATTCGCTCATCGCCTCCAAGCCTTCCATACCGGAAATGTCCAACATTATCCGACGCGATCAATCCCAAGACTCCAAGCCTTGTCTCGATCAGTAAAGTCCTATTCACTTACGGGCACATGACCCAAAACCCAGTTTTGGTCATGTCCCGAGACAACTCCCTTTTGGCCATTCTCCATAAATGTGTCAATGAGTTTCATCCTCCGGTGTGACCCTTAGGTTTATGCATGTCAATAGATCAACGTAAAATCCCATTTTACTTGATCCTATTTAAGTGGCAACTAACGAGACTTTAGTATTGCCTGACACTACATAACGAATCGACCCTGTCGATTCTAACCTTTCCGTCGTCCCTGTCATTATCCTTTTATCTCCGATATCCTGATTGAGATAAGGCATAGAGCCGTCATCCTTATTATTCTCAATCACCGTTCCTTGATATGTGAGATGACTGAAGATATGATACCCAGTATCATGTGCATGGCCATGCTATTCTTCCAGTCACTCTCGATCAAGTGGCCGAGAACCGATATCTTTCCCATACCTTAGTATGAGGGATAAATCCCTTAGCCGTCTTTCGTGTCACTCATGTAGCCCGTCCCCAAGCCAATCCTGGCCGTTATGGAAGCCCTGTTACGGACAACGTTAGGCTCAGGTCAAACTCAGTTGTTGACTACATAGCGATCACAAAGACTCCTTGGTCTAAGGATACATGACAAGCTACAACACTGAATATGTTCATGACTTAATCTATGGCACATATTCAGGGCGGGTCGTCCAATATCATGTCCCACATGATATCTATGATCAGACTCCGGAATCCCATTCCAATGACTAACAGAACGTAAGCCATAAAGAGCCATCTTTCATACTAGTCGCTTCTAGTGAAGCTTTGTTGACTAGGGACCCATCGAGTGTGATCTATCTCGATCTATGGTTCTATTCGCATGGTGGGCATAGATCAGAGCACACATCGATATATTACCCCAACACATAAGTAATATAAAGCCGCTTTAATTTTATTGCTAACGATGATATATACATTTGGACATTTAGGATTGAACTACGGGCACTAAGACTAACACCCTGGACGTCCAGCTCCAACAGACGAGCCACCCCATCGTCGCAGCCCTCCTCCCCACCCTCCATCTCGCTTGAAAACGCCATGAAAATGTGAAGAAATCGCAAAGCACCTCTAAGCCCTAGCAGAGCACAATAGAGGGGTTGCGCATAAAAAATTAAAACTTTTCATATATTTATTAATATTCTTTAACTTAATATTTTAAAGTAAAATAAAATATTTATAAATATATAAAAAAATCTTTTAAAATTTTATAAACTATGTTATTATATATTTATTTTTGTTCTGGTTGTCAGTTGTAGGTCGCCTTTATGGCGTATCAACAAAACGTCTTAGACGTTTCTCAGTAATTAGGGTTATTGTGTGTGTTTGTTCCGTCAGGGCTTTCAGACATATACTAACTCTCTTAACGGAAATATATTGCACGTTTATTGAAAAAAAATATATTTATTGTTTCAAAAAAATTAATATATAAATAAATCTAATTATTTAATATAAATTATATTTAACTACTTTATATCAGATTTTAATTATTATTTTTTCAATTAAGATTTTAATTATAAAAAAATATATACAAAAGCATATCTTACTTACCCACCTTCAACTATCAACAAGAAAAAAACATACAAGCAGTATGACTCCTCTCTCCCTCCTCCCTCCTGCCTCCTCCGTCTTCCCCTCCTAATCCTCTATTTTCTTCATTTTCTCTTGCTCGCTTTATTCAAGTTTACATTGGAAGCTTTCGCGTCCTCAATCTCGCCTAGCCGATCTTATTCTTCCACCTCGCCATTTGTTGTTCTGGAGCTAAGGGTTGAAGCTAAGTGGTGGTGGATTCGGGGGAGATATGCTTGATTTCAGATATACTCGAGCCTCCTCGTTTTTGAGATCTTCCCGTTTTCAGATCTGGTGTGGTCGAGTCCGCTGGCCCTCATCCGAGTTGGGTAGTACTGGTGTTCATCCCGAACGAAGGTGGTTGGGTGACCTTCATTCATCGTTGAGACATGAGATTCTTCTGTTTGAGCCTCCGGTCACCTCGATGGAGCTACAACACCAAATGGTCATCAATAGTCTCCCTTGCTCAATGTTGAACATGTCCATAATTAAAATAACTAATCAATAATATTTTAAAAAGAGTGACTAAAAATTAATGAAGAATTCAATAATTAATGAAAATTATAATAATTATAAACTATAAAAAAGAGATACTGAAACAAAAATTATTATTTCACTATTTTTATAAACTGAAACAATAGTAATGTCTACGGATATAATCTGAAAAATTAGAAGTATTTGTATATTCCGTTAACGGGTCGTCAATTTTCTAACATAATCTGTTGGTTTATAACAATTTTTGTTAGTCTTCGGTTTGCATATAAAAAAGATATAGCCCACAAGTATTAATGTGTGAATGAAAGTAAAAAAAAAAACAAGTATCTATGAGAGTTTCCACTTTACTATTTACCAATTTTACTTGTCCTCCTACAAAAAGAACACGGTATTTGAGCACATATAACATGTCATTTTTCGTTCCAAATCTTATGAGCATCTACGAGCGATTCAAGGTTTAAGGTTTTAGTGAATTGTGAGTCGATTCAGAATAGTGAACCGCGAGTTGTTAGAGACTAATTAGAAGTCGTCACGTGACTTCTAACAAATTTAATTTTGTACAAACAATGTTCAAATTTTACAAATTTATAGTCATTAGGTTGATATTATTCTAAAACAATTATTTAGTGTCTTTTATTAGAAAAAACACTTATTTACACTTCTAATCAAAAAACGAACAAAAACTCAACATCTAGTCAGCAAGCAAGAACCCCTGCTGTGGAGCCCACACTATGGAAGGCTTTCTCTACAAGGGGTTGAGATTCACTATAGTCAATCTGAACCCCTTTATATGAACCCGTCCACTATACATGCTCTAACAACAAAAATCACAATCGGTTGCAGAACGTCTGTTCGGGTTATTAATAACCGAAACGTCTTAGTAACACATAGGTAAAACTGTTATATTATTAGTTTAATTGGGCGAGTCTTGATAATACTTGGAACGAACACGTTTGATATCCGTTTGACTTGCTTGTACTTTCTGGGAAATTGTTGTGCTGTTAGACGGACCATGTCTAGGTCCTAGAGTTGCGTGCTGTGTGTTTACTCGCTGTGTGGGAGTCTAATTAACGTCATGATCGCTGTGTGAGAATCTAAATAATATTATAACCGTTGTGTAAATGTCTAACTAGAATTATCACCGATGTTGCATGATGTGGCTGTGTGGGCAAGTGTGCCATGTGTGACTATGTGAACCCTTGTTTGTGAAATGACCGGGTGAGTGATAGACCGGGTGTATGCTAAGATGGTTCGGCCGGTATACCGAGACCATCAGTGAGTGTGCTGTGTGCGAAACCCTGTGTGTGTTTAAGAGACGGCGTAGCCGGATGGATAATCATATCGAGACCAAGGATGGCGTGTTCAGATGACTCATAATCCGGGATGGAATTGATCGAGGAGTGTGCCGGTTTTATATTTACGTTGAGTAGAGCCCTTCACCTGTGTGAGGAGGAAGATATCGTGACTGACGCTGTGTGTTCCGGTGCGATATAATCAGCTGTGTGCAAATCGTTGGAGTTCCAGTTTGGTACATATGAGAGTAGCGCCCTTCATCTATGTGAGGAGGAAGATATCGTGACTGACGTTGTGTGTTCCGATGCGATATAATCAGCTGTGTGCAAATCGATGAAGTTCCAGTTCGGTACATATGAGAGTAGCGCCCTTCATCTGTGTGAGGAGGAAGATATCGTGACTGACGCTGTGTGTTCCGGTGCGATATAATCAGCTGTGTGCAAATCGATGGAGTTGACTCCCGCAATTTACGACATCTGTGTGCGTTTCGTCCGGACCCTTCCCCGTTATTTGCTGTGTGCCGTCCTATGGATTCTATGTGTGTTCTGTTGTGTGCCTTTTTCTCTGGGTTGGTCTGTGTGTATTACACGTTGTTTCATATTGTGTGGTTTGACTAGTAAGGGTTTTGCCTAAAGGCATTTTATTGGGTCATATCCCTAGTTTACCCTGATTACAAAATTTACCTTGAGGTTAAACGGCGTGTTTGGAGTTCTTTTACTTTTCCTACTGAGCGCAAGCTTACCCCTCCTGTTTTTGTGGTGTTTCAGGTGTTGAGCGGGAGTAGTAATAGCCGGACTCTCGGAGCTGGGGAGCTGTTGAGGGTTTAGCTAGTTTTAGAGACGTACACCTTTTTCTTTTCTTGTTGGACTTGTGTACTTTACTGGTTGAGCTGCGACTCTTGACTTTTAGAAGTTTTATTTTATTTTGGAACTTTATTTATCTTATTTCCTCTTTTGTTACTGTAAATCTTTAGTCGCGTCTCGAATTCGGTTAAAACCGGATTTGGGGCGTGACATTGTTGGCTACTCACCTTCAAAGTTGCACTCAAAGGTAACAGCCGAACAAGGGAGACCTTCTAAAAGAACATTTCCAAGGAGTACAACAAGGGCAATATTTTTTCAGTGAAGGAGTGGTTGCAATGCAAAAATCACTTGAATTAGACTGCACCTCAGGTAAGAAAATTCAACCAGCTTTTTAAAAATGAAAAGGAAAATTTGTCCAGCCGTCACAACTATGATGACCTTGTTCGCACTAATATGGCAACCTCACCCCCTAATATTATGAGCATGAGAAAAGCTGGAGAAGGCTGCTAAAGTGATCAAACTACAAGACCAATGGAACGACCTTTTTTCCCGATACTGGCCGGAGGAAGCACGAGACACATCGACGATGGCAGAGATAGAGTTTCTTCGTCGAACCAAGTTCATGTAAGTGTTGTTGGAGTGATGCGAGAACATTAGCAGTCAAATGAAAAACCTTTGAATAATGGCTTAGGTTGTCTGTTTCGTTTGTGTTTTCGGTTCGTTTGCTTCAGTTGTGTGATTTTCGGTTGTATGCTTTATGGTAGTTGTTTGAATGTATTGTTTGTAGTTTGAATATATTGTTTGCTCGTACAATGAAGATGTTGGTTTGAATCTTATATCTATGTACCCTTTTAATCGTCCATGTGTAATGTATGCTTAAGTGACATCCTATCTCATGTAGGGTAGCTCAAAAGGCCCTTTTTGGAAACTTTAAAACCGTTTAAGTAGGTGGGAAATGACACACCCATGTTTTTCTGAAACGATCTCTCCCCTCAACTCTTACAGTATAAGCAAGCCACCATAAGATCATGTACAACAGAAAGGCCCTGGGTGAGGCCCTGGGTGAGGCCCTGGCCCTGAGGCCCTTATGCTGACTGGACAAAAGTGAGGGAGTGGGAGTGCAGAAAAGTGGGTGTTCTACAACAGAAAGGACCTCTGAGGTCCTGGGAGTGCATAACAGTGCTGACTGGATTATTATTTGATTTTTTCCTGTTTTATTTAATTCGTTATCAGAAAACGTTTAAAATATTTATAATTTAAACAATTTTGGAAATAAATAATTAATGACAATAAATAATTCATAAATAAATTTAACACGAATAAAAATTAACTTTTTAATAATGGCAAAGAAATAAATAAAATATGTGTATGGAATAATATGGTCAACTATGTAGTATTCATAGTAGTTGCTATAACGAAAAATATTTGAATCGGACCGGATATAAATACACACAAAAATGATAATATGGTCATATATATTACATAAATATGTTATTTTATTTGAAATATCATCCAACACTAAATTATATAATATATAATCTATTAAAAAGAATATTTGATTTTAAATTTTAATATGCATTTCACTCCAAAATTAAAAGTATATCATATAAATTATAATAAAACATAGGGGTTACTCCATGTCCTAACCCCCAACTTTCAGAAATTGTTAAATCCAAACCCTGTACAATTGAAATTGTCATGTAGTAACGGTTAATTAATTGAAATTGCCAACTGTTTCTAATTTTAAACGGACGTTAACTTGGCCAAGTGAAAAGTCGAGTTTACCCTCAAATATGTTCTTCCTACGGATGTTAACTTGGCCTAACTTCATCTCTTTGTGACCTAATCTCTTCATCTCAGCTCTTCGAACTTCATCTCTTTGTGTCCAAGCTTCGAATTTCATCTCTTCGTGACCTCAGCTCGCGCAAGCTCCATTATAAAATGAGTCACGTGAGCAGCACGTGATTCACTGTTCACGGAAAAAGTCAATTTAAACAGTACCTTTTGATTTTTAATAATACAGTTTTGAAATTCGTTACTATTTGACAATTTTTCAAAACTTGGGTGCGGATTTGACAATTAAGTGTAGTACGAGGTTAGGACATGGAGTAAACCCTAAAACATAGTAACAAAACCTCATCTAGCTCAATGGTAGAACCACATGGCTTTTAACCTTGAGGTTGGGGGTTCAAATCCTACAATTAACAAAAAAAATTGTTTAAAAAAAAAAAGTCGCGCGCATGCCAAGTGTCGGCCCGAAATTGGGCCAGCGTGGGCCAAGGGGCGAGGAGCGCGTCTGCGAGCCCGGCCCGCAATTGAGGAACGAGGGGCGAGGCCTGAGGAACGAGCCCGCTGTTTCAGGGCCGCGGACCGCGCGAAAACCAGCCCACAACAGAACGGGCCGCGGTCCGCGGACCGAGCGCAAGCGGGTCGGGGTGCGAGGGCCGGCCCGTTGTACATGCTCTAAGAAAGTAAAGAAACAACTATCACATGCATTATATATAAAAACTAACAAATAATTTAAAAATCTTAGAAACAAGCTAAAGGGAGAAAAAATGGTATGACACGTGTGCGTGACAACCTAGAGAAGATAACAATTGTAGTAATCAAGAAAAGAAGTCGAAGATCCAACGAGACAATATACTCCTTGATAGTAGTGTCATCTTGACGACTGGGATTTGCACACTTCGAATCTAGCTTTCAAGTTAAGAAATAATATTCAGGGAATCATAATAAAATATACCAAGTGCATATATTCCTTTTTTACGTGCGTTAGGGCACGGTCATTCAAGCATAAAGGTTTAGCGGTGAAGTACCGAGCGATCCCTCATGGAGTAGGTTATAAGTTATGTCTAAGGAAAATCTAAAGTGAGGTTCTCACTACCTAGTCTATCTGTGCACTTGTTAAAAGTAATGAGATGTCACGATGAGTAATATGAGTGAATGGTGAGGAGTGTTTCATATGATGGGGGAGAGATAAGAGACAAGGACACATGAGTCATACAAGAAACCGATCATAGGTATAAGTAAACATGAACTCTAATCAATGCAAGGAAAAGTTCAATGATGTGTGAAGTCAGACAATACTTTCCTTATGTTCATGGAACACAAGGTTCCATTATACAAGGTCTTACGAAATCAACCAAGTAACTAGTCTCGAGGAGAGGATGCGATATCATCCCCAAACCGTAATGAATGCCACCAATCATCAGAAAAGCACAATCATGAGATGTAGTTAGGGTTTCTAGAGATAATGGATGATTTGTTCATTTGTATGAAAAAATGGGGTCATGTGTTTGCACATGATTATTTTCCGTTCAAAAATGAAAGGAAAGTTAACATCGGATATTAACTTGAAAATTTTGAAACACCAAAAGAAATAAAATATATATATTAGGGCTGTTTAAATGAAATCTAATAATAATAAGATGAATTATCCCTAATAAATAGTCATAAAAAAATCTCTCTTTCCGTGCCGAGAGCACCCCTAAACTCTAGCCCCATGTGTTCCCGGATCTCTGCCATCCTCGACTGTTGCGCCCTCTCAAGTCCCAAGGAAGATCGCCCATTAGTGCCTTCAACGCTTCTGATGCCTGCCGCAGACCTACCTCATGCATCTGTCCCACCAGCCGCTCGGGTCACCTCACTGTCTGAGCGATCCTCCACGGTGGTGACGGGTGTCCGTCCTCCATGCCCCTCTCACGACCTCGTGAGGCCTTTAAGGCCGCGACGGAGGACGAAGAAACAAACCCTACTGGTGGCTCATTCCATGCAACCCGTTGATCCTATCCACCCCACCGTCTATGGCATTGGTCACCTTCGATCTGAGAGCACACACTGTAAGAACCGCCCCCGGTCAATCCCGGTCGAACCGGAGGTTTTCGGCGAATGTTGACTTTTTTACCGGAAAAGTCAATCGATGACTCTGGGAGTCAATCGGGACCTTTCCGGGGCCCAAAAAGCTTAGCCGTCGTTACGGTTAGCTTAGTTGGGTCGTTTCCATTCGAAAAAGGGTCTTCGCGAAAAAAGTCAAATTTGGTCAAACGGGGGCTCAAATCGGATTATTTTATCGAATAAAATAAGTGGGCTGAGATTATTTTAATTGGAAATGACCTCATTTGGACACTTGGCATTATTTAATTAAAAGGGAGAAAAAGAGGTGGGAAAAGACCCTTGTGCCCTTGCTTTTTCCCTAAAAGGGCTTTATGGTTTTTCCACTTTAGGTTAAAGAGCAATTGAGACACAAATTTCAGCTCATTCTCACCATTGTGGCCGAAACTCTAGAGAGAGAAAAGAGCTTGGAGACCTCCATTGTTTCTCAAGAAAGAAGAAGAAGAAGAAGAAGAAGAAGAAGAAGAAGAAGAAGAAGAAGAAGAAGAAGAAGAAGAAGAAGAAGAAGAAGAAGAAGAAGAAGAAGAAAGCTCATCCAAGCTCCATTTCTCCATCGAAATTCCATTTTTCTTCTATATTCTTCTCCTCACTTCATTCCCTACGGTAGGAACTCTTTTGTTTTCGTTTTTGAGCAACTAAAATCCGTGGGTCTTGGATGACTCAACTTCTTTTGGAGTGAGTGTGGTTGGAAACAAGAAAACAAGGTTGGATTTGTAAGGAGATGCAAAGAAAACGTTGGAATTGAAGATGGGAGTTGAAACCCTAACTTGGAGATTTGGGGAAAATGTAAAATTGGGACTAATATTAAGGGGCTTTTGATGAAACTTGTTGGATTAAGGAGCTAAAACACATTTGGACGAATTTGGAGAAAAAGGAAAATTTTCCGGCGACCGAAGGCTCGCCGGAGCGTCGGCCGGCCGACGGAGGACCGACCACGAGTGCCGAAATTTAGGAACACGGGCTGGGTACCTTGGGAACCGTGCCTCGGGATCCGCGCATGGGGACCCGTGCCTCGGGGGTCGTGCACCGATAAACGTGCACTCGGGGCTCGGGTGTTCGAGGCCCAGTTGTTCGTGAATTTCGTGCTTAAAACCGTTTAAATTGAAAAAAGGGCGAATTGCTGGTCTAATTTCGATTTTCGTCACTTTAAATCAATGTTGGACTCGTTATTAATTTATCGTGTTCATTGTTAATTTAGAGTCCGGCTTCGTCCACGGAAGAGGAGGAAGCTTGCCAGGACGTCAGTTGCTAGGAGTAATTAAGCGTTGGAGAATTCAAGGTAGGGAAGAGTAGTAAACTCCACCTTTAATTTAAAGAATGTTAATAGTATGCCTTTAGGATAATAATAACCTGAAAGGTTATAGTTTGCATATAGGATGTGATTCACTAGAATAATCGCTTTCAATTATGTTAATAACCGGAAGAGTCTTAGTATGCATATAGGATGTGATTCATTAGTTTAATCGCTTTCAATTCTTGGAAAATTGTTGTGCTGGTAGAATGGCCATGACGAGCCTTAGGATTGATTATGATTGTGTTCAATTGTCTCAAATGTCGATCCATGTTTCATTCTTTGGATAATACAAGAGTCATACTAAACTAGATGAATTGTGATGATTGTAATGTGAATAGTTGATCCGTGTTATGATTGATTGAGTGAATGTTTGAATGTGATTATGTGAGTGTGCCTTGTGGTATGATCGGGTGAGTGATAGACCGATGGGACATGTTTGGTAAGTCATGTCGGTAAGCTTGGTTGATAATATGAGTTCTATGTGGCGTGTTGTGGTAAGATTGTTGGGCTTGGTAAGCCGTGGTTGAACTATGACAATATGATGCGTGTTATTCTCTTGATGTGTGTTCCAAGAGAAGTTGTGTTCCGGTATGGTACCTACACCGAGGGGAATGTCGGTGTAGGGTAGTACCTAGGCCGACGGGTTGTGTTTTGGCACGAGGTGTCGTATTTGTACCCCGAGGGAATTCCAGGAAGACCGATGAACATTCCGGTATAGTGTTTACCCCGATGTGTGTTCCAGGAAGACCGATGAGCATTCCGGTATTTGTATTATTTATTTGCCCCGATGTGTGTGTTCCGGGAAGACTTAGGCCGAGTGATATTCTGGCATGGTATATTGTTGTCTCACTCCAATGCTACGTGTTCCGGAGAGACTTGTTTCACCCCGATGATATGTGTCCCTTCGGGGACATTTCCGGGAGGATGTCTTGTTTCACCCCGATGATCTGTGTTCCTTCAGAGACGTTTCCGGGAGCCCCGATGATATGTGTTCCTTGTGGGAACATTTCCGGGATCCCCGAGGATATGTGTCCCATCGTGACCGAGGGGCATTCTGGTACGATGTGTTGGTTTGTGTGTGAATCGCAGGCTAATGGTTTAAATTATCTATATTTCAGTACCCGTGTGTTTCCTTAGTTGGTTCTATTGGTGAATAAACCGTTACCCCGTTAATATCCTTTGAGTTACTATTTTATTAAGCATTGCAATTCTTGTTGATCTCTGATTATGGTGTCTTTTGGATAATCGTACTAATCAGAACTTTTGTTGTAAAAGCGGGTGTTCTTTTTTACTTTACTACTTTTTCCTACTGACCGTAAGCTCACCCCCTTCATGTTTACTGTTTGTACAAGTTTCCTTGATGAGTAGACCTAGAGGTGGTCTCAGGGCTCGGGAGCTCCTTGAGGTTTCGGGAGATTTTATGTTTTAGAGACGTACTGCCCTTTGTATCAAACTATATTTTCTGTTATTCTGTTGGAACGAGCGGTTGACTCTTAACTTTGGATTTGAATTAAGTTCTTCGCGGAGATTGCATTATTAAATTTCTTTTATATTTATTATTTAATTATTATTCCTAGTTGACGTCTCGAGTCCGGTCAAAACCAGATTTGGGGCGTGACACACACTCCGCCCCAACCGCAATCGAAGTCCCGCCGCGGTCGCCCTCCCAAACGGGTGACCGAAACATCCCCTCCAACTGATATATCTCTGGATAGGGTTTCGGTGGGGCATCAGGTATCCACTGAGGAGGCAACCTGGACAATCGCGGTTGGTCTTGATACCCTTTCAAATAAGGATCGCATCCTCTTCATCCCTACCATCCCAATGCCCCGCTTTTTTCTCCACCGGTCTGAGACCTTCCTTCCAAAATTTGCAGCAGGAGAATGGATCTTTCTCCCACCTTTGCCTCCTCGGACACCGCCTCAGTTGCTCGGGTCGACATAGCCTGACTTCCAGGTTAGGGCACTCCAGGAGAGTCTCTCGGGTTGCTCTTTGGGATATGAGGAACCGTTGGAGATTACCGTCACTGATGCACTCCTCGACCCGACTGCGTTGTCCCGTCAACAATTCGGGATGATTGGCCGCCTCCTAGCTGACCGCCTTCCACGCAAGGACACACTGTTTCGGATACTCACCGAGGCATGAGGTGCTTCGACAATAGGCCTGGTGATCAAGGACATTGCTCCGTGGGGTTTTGGTTTCTATTTCGCTCGGAATAAGGACCGAGTCTAGGTGCGCCTACACGAACCATGGTGCTTTGAGGGTCACTCGTTGATGCTGGCAAAGACTGGCCCGTTCGTGCAGGACATCTCGGCCTTGGATCGACTTCAGCTATGGGTTCATGCACATGGCCTCCCTCCTTATGTTAGTACCAAGACTACAGGGGAGAAGATTGGAGCTGCTTTGGGGACCACGATGGATATCCCATGTGACGAGTATGGGAAATGCTGGGGTGGGACGGTTCGGGTGTGCTACTGGCACTCCCTGGATCGTCCTCTCTATCGAAATCTGCGTCTCCCTTTTCCCGTAGTTCAAAGACCCGATCGCATGTACCCTCACCTATACCAAACTCCCAACCTTCTGCGGGAACTGTGGGAGTATTAATCATAATCCTTCGGGTTGCGATCGTGAGATGACGGGAATTCATAGCTTCGATAAGTACCTACTGCATTATCGGAAGGAGAGGAAGGACATGGTTTACGCCACGAACTGGAAGAAACCGGAGCACATTCCGCCGGGCTATGCTCCACTGACCTATGACACTGCACCTAAGACTACCCTACTTCGGGGACGGGACCCTATCATGTCCCATAATACCGCACCTAACGGGTGTGTTTATTTGCTAGAGGTAGGGGTTCCATCTTGGGCTAGTCGGGTAGAGGTATCAATAGGGATGCTGGGAATGAAGAGGGGCTCGGCAGACCACGCTTGGTGCGGGGGTTATATATCGATGGGATTGGATCCCTATCCCTATCCATCCGTCTTCTCCTTCCCCCATCATCCCTCATGTGATCTCGGCGGAGGCTAGCCAGATTATTGGGGGACCCTAATTCTCTTCCCAGCCGATGTCGGCTGAGCTTTCTGACCCATCCTCGCCTCTATTGTTTGGTGCCCTAGATCGGGCTGCCCTGGTGCGAGGGGCTCGGGTGCCTTCTGACTCACGCTATGAGGCAACGTGGCTACGGTCGAACCCTAATCAATCTCCCTGGGCCCACCACGACCTTGCTCTGGTGGCTGGGGTGAATGAGGCACGACATGGAGGTGAGTCTGCACAGTAGACCCCCCCTCGTTCCTTGGCGGTGGGGACGATCAAGGACGTGACGGAAATCTCGGCGTTCTCCTCGTTCACGCTCACGAAAACCCGATTTCAGCATCTGGTTTGCAATCACTATGGGATGCAAAGGAGTTCGGTGGAAGTCTCTTCCATGTTCGTCCGGCATGGCTACACACGAAGGCGGAGGAAGCTGTGGATTCCTTTCAGTGGATCCGGCCCCGATACTGCCATTAGGGCAGGAAACCCTCCACCTCTGACTTCAAGGATGGAGGCACCGACTGCTATGGGGACCACGACGAGGAGGAGATCTCGGACATCGGCGTCGACTCGATATCCTCAAAGTCATCTCCCGACGTACCAACGAAGACTGCTGCGCTTCAATGGGACACGAGGGCCCCGCCCACGAGCCAGACGTCCGGCTGGGGTGCCGTCGCAGTCCTTTGACGGAGATGGAGAGGCTTTGGGTTGGGAGTGGGAGTCTGAGGCCCCAACCCTAGTGACAATGGACCCAATACCTAAGGCTCGGTCATCTCGAGGGATGGGGACCGAGGTAACAATGGACCCGATACCTAACCCGGATGCCCGAGCCCTCACCTGGGATGCCGGCCAAGTGTCTGTGATAAGCCCCCCTGGGTGGTCCTACGCGAGATCCCTGGCTTTTGTACACGGGAACATCCGGCGGGCGGCTGGTGGAGATCAGCTCTTTTCTTGATTCGATTGCTGCCCTACGATCGAGGGAGTGGGGTGGAAGTGGAGGTGGTGGTCGCATCCACCCAGGAGTGCGTGCTGTGAAGGCCCCGACGTCACTGACTCGGAGGAGCGCAGCTGGTGACGGATGGGGAGGGATGGTGCCTGCGTTTGGCTGGCACGACAACTCACAGGCGGGGGAGATGCCCCGTTGGGAGGAATGAGACAGCAGCGGAGCATCAGGGACTGGCCTTGAGAGGGGTCCCTAGATGATGCATTGCCTCCCACCACCGCGACTACTGTCGAGGTCTCTCAGGATCTCCGTTCCCCCTCCCCGCCTTCTATCTTTGCCCACTGGGCGTCAAAATACCGTCCATGACAGTTCTAGTACTACAAGGGACAGTACACCAGTGTTCGATCATACTGCATTTTCATGGTCGAGGAGCATGTTCCTCGAGACATTTCGATGTAATCGTTCTTAAAATTTATAAACTTGCAATTTGTCGTTTAAAAAAAAACATCCGCGGCTCTCGAAATATTTGTAGCTTAACCGAGCTCGTGGCAAAGAAGTGCTACTGGCAAATTGTCGGTAGAAATGATATGATATTCTTTGCTTTATTATGGAACGACAATATGAATCGAGATCTAATTTTTATCGTCAATGACCTTATCTAAACTAATGTTCATTGATTGGATCGTCAACAACCTAATTAGTCCATTGAAACCAATTACTAACTACTTCCATTGAAACCAAATAGTACCTACACAATCTGTATACAGAACTTGCTACACATTGAGCCATTTTTGGTAGCAACTCTTTCAATCCTCACAGCATCTCCACCAGGCTGGCATTGCTCTCGTATCGTACAGGCTTCAATCATTTAGATAGAATAAGCTTAGATATTTTTTTTGCAACAAATTAGTTGTCATTTCGTTTTATTTGGGTAATGTTTATGCAAGGACTATTATATGACTATGATGTCCATGCCATGGCAAAGATATTAAACATTATAAACCAATTGTATTAATTTGTAGGATTAATCATTAAAAGTTATTTTATGAATTGTCGGTGTGAAAAACTATTTGGTTTTAAATATTATTTTTATATCACTGTTGGCTAGGGGTGGGCACCGTGTGATTAACCACCCAATTGACCCCTTTAAAAACTCAACCCGGTATTACTGGTTTGGGAGATTTTGGAACCAGCCCCAACCCGAAAACCAAACTTTCAGAATAAAACCACCCAATTCGGTGGCCGGTTGGTTAGTGGTTTTAACCAACCAACCACTTTACAATTGGGCCTCAGATTTAGGCCCATAGAACTAATATATCAAAATATTACATATAATTGTTCATCTCGTGTTCTACAAGAGCACTACAAGAAATTGAGAGATGTCTAAACAAAATTACAACCATAATACATCCATTGCATAATCCATCAAAAATACAAGCAGTCGATCTTCGTCTTTACTTCACCATCTTTCCACCCTTCAACAAAAGTACCTATGAGAAAATAAATTTTAAATCATTCAAACTACAAAACACAACTTTGAATCATTCGAACTGCAAAAATAGACAAGCTTTGAAACACATACTTTTGAATCAGTTTTCAAAGGTTTAAACACATATCTAAATTTAATAACTTTATAACAAAAATCAAATTGCTACAAATCAGATTATGGTCCTACAACAATATATCTAATAACTTTATCATCAACATGCAAAATATTTAACTTAAACATTTGAAACTAATATATAAAAAAATATGAACATTTGGAACTAATTTTAAAAATATAAACTTTAACCTTATATTTGAGAACCCTAACTTTATCAACATGCAATGTAGTTTGATAGGCATGGATTTATCTCGAATGTGTCATGGATGTAAGGAACAAAAGCTAAAGAGCGAAACTAATGAAAGTTTTATCAATTCATATAATCAAACTTATGTTTATTAAGCCACAAGAGACAGATCTGACCATACCTCTAATGCTTATTTCATCACCAGAATCTACACTGATGCTTGCATCATTTTTTCATGAAGAACCAGACTTAATTCCTGGAAAGGAAGAATAAAATGAGAGACCTCATATGAAGTCTGGTCATATGATATCATAGTCTTAACACATATAAGAGAAGCACAAAATCAGAAGAAACATGGTCGTCAACACATACAAAAGTAGCATTATACCTCAAGATAGGCATCGGAGGTAAAGCCTGTGAAGATCGACGGGGAGGGACGGGGTGTCGAGAGAGATCTTTGACGGCACCAAAACAGAGGGAAAAGGGAAGTTCAGAAAGAAGAAGAGAAAATTAGGGTTTCGTACTACATATATGATTCTGAAGCAAGGAATAGGATAAGACTTGGGTTATGTTGTGTGGTTTATGTGTAGCCACATGGAGTAGCAAGACGCGTCGATTCAAGTTGGAGAGGAACGATGGGATGATTGCCATGTTGGCGATCCGTGTGTCGTAGGAAGGTTGCTTAGAGGCTGTCACGTGTAAATCAGGTACAGTAGCGGTCCAGTTGGTTTTCTACCGGTTTGGCTCAACAAAAACCGGCAGCCAACCATAAAATGACTGGTTTGGTAGTTTAGGAACCGTTTTTAAGGCCGAAACCACCGGTTCCGGGTTTTACGGTGGTGGTTCCGGTCGAAAGTGGTCGGTTTTTCCGGGTTCGGGTTTTTTTGCCCACTCCTACTGTTGGCTTTAGTTTTTTCAACTAAATTACTATTCTTATGTATTATCCATGTGTGAAAACTACTTTATGTAGACTTGTATAAGATAGTTTTTTCCATGCTATCAAAATGTAGTCACCAAAGAAAGAACCTTGACTTTATTTATTGAGCAAGTTATGCCTCATACATAACCAAGGGACAATCCAACCCAACCCTAATCTCAACTCAACCCAAATGCATAACCTAAAGCAACCAAAAAGAATACTTTCTCCAAACAAGAACGCCTCTAAAACCTGCAGTCACCCTTTTCAAAAGTCCTTGTATATAAGCACAACACCACCTGTAGTCACCAACACACTAAACATCATCATCCCATCCCATCCCATCCACATTTCATTGCAAGCCTCAGAGAAAACCAAACACCACCGAGAAATGGCGATGAGACCACGAGGGGGTGCGCAAGTTCCTCGATCCCAATTCATTGTTCGTCCCACTTACGAGGATTTCGAGCCCAAATACGATCAGAAAGAAGAACCAACAGCTCATATCTTGCATGTTTATCTCCCCGGTATTCATCTTACATGTCTAAAGTAGTTGTTCTTGTGCTGTGCATATCGAATAGAGGCCGTGTTATGAATCTTTTTTCATTTGAGTCGACAGGTTTTACGAGGGAGCAACTGAAGGTTACGTATGTTGAGTCCGCGAAGAAGATTAAAGTTCGTGGAGAGCGGCCGCTAGGAAATTACAGGTGGAGCCGGTTTGAGAAGGAGTTGAGCATACCAGATAGTTGCGTTGGGACTCAAATTAAAGGCAAGTTCGAGAGGAATGTTCTCGTGATCACAATGCCAAAGAAGGTGATCATCACTCCACTCCTTCCTCAACAACCAGAAGCTAATAAGCAACGCACGGAAGAGGCTGCGAGTCCTAGCAAACCAGCTCCTGCAGCTGAGCCTAAGAAGACCGAACAAGCCGTTCCTCCTAACCCTTCAAGCCCCAACAAAGCTGAGGTGACAAAACCTCAAAAGGGTATGCAAGATCACCCACAGAAACCTACTTCAGCTGCTGATCTTGGTAAAAAGCAAAGAGATGATAAGCCTTTGAGTCCTCCTAAGGTGACAAACCAGACAAGACCTCAGAAGGGTGAGCTGGATCACCCTCTGAAACCAACTTCACATGCTGATCTTGGTGAAAAGCAAAGAGATACCAAGGCGGCGGAGCGAACCAGTCCTCCTCCTCCCCCTGTTACAAGCGAAACAGGGCCTCTAAAGCAAAGTCCTCCACATCCAAAAGAAGCAGAAAGCGTGGCCCAAGATTATGGTAAGAAGAAGATGGAGACAAGCGAAGGACATCCTATGCCTGAGATGGAAGCACAACATGTGACAGACTATGCCAAACAAGTTATGGGGAAGCTTGCCAAGAGGCTCAAGGATGACGAGGACAGTAAGCAGTCACTGATGAATGCAGGTGTGGCAGCTATAGTCATACTAGCAATGGGGACTTACATTGCCTACACCATCTCTGGAGATACCCCAAACTAACCCATATATATGTAGCAACACACAAGACCATCAACTGTCTTGTAAGTGCAATCACCACTACATGTACAATGTTTAAGTAGCTTGGGATGTACTAACTACAGCAGCATCTATAATAAGACATAAAACTATATATCAACCTCATATACGTTTCCTAAACATAGATTCGAAATTCTTGTCAAATTTAGAATCAATTAAATGATAAGATTGAGAAACATTGGAGTTATTACTCAGGGGAAACCATGATTCCTAACCTACTTTGAATTTTGTTTTCACGATCTTAACCTGGGTTTACCTTTCGTTGCATTTTCCAACTATGACGTTTATATTTTTTGCACTGACTATCGTGTGTCGTTCAAATTAACAGAGACGTTAGTTTTGGATGGGAAAAAACAGAAATGCCCTCAACAAAAGTCAATAACCTGAAGTTGGGCTTGATCTTTTTTTGCACTTCCCAACTATAATCTTTCCATTTTTTGCACGGAATAACCTTTTTTTTGAGGACATTTTGGACTTTTCCCATCTAAAACTAACGTCCCTTGTTAATTTTGACGATAAACGATAGTCCGTGCAAAAAAATATATAAGTCATAGTTGGGAAATGCAAAGAAAAGTAAACCCAAGTTAGAATCGCGACAACAAAGCTCAATATAGGATAGGAACCATGGTTCTTAACAGTCATTTTATTAGGCAGCATTGTGAACCAAAAAACAGAGTACAAGTATGGAACAGGACTTATAGAGTCCATATTTCTACGAAACGACGAGGGACCTCAAGCACTGTACTCAGCTCTTGGTTTAATTGGCAATGACTTGCAGCTTCTGGTCAGAGTAATCGCAATGATAGGAACATATGAAATAGAAGGTTCCAGTAGTTGGCAAGGTTAGATGGTCGTTGCCGCTGGTGTAGAGATCCTGGTAGTTTGATACATCACAGTTGTTGTATCCATTGCTGTCGACCACATACACATTGTGAACTGTAGGATCGTAATTGAAAACTGGACAGCACAAACAAAATCATCACTTGAAACATCATGGTTTACTTGACATAACAAAATGTAGAGACAAGATTGAGTTATATACTTAATGTGTCGCCGGCGTAAAAGGTTTTTCCGGCGAGCCAGCCGTAGTAATCATAATCCGATGTCCAGCCAGAACCGTCCCCGACGACATACTCTGTTGGAAATGTCAAGGCCGGAAGGGCTGTTGCCAAAATGATAGCAAGTATAAAGGCTGTGGCTTTAGCCATGTCAAAGGTATCTCAGCTTCTTAATTACTTGAGATTTTGTGTTTCGTGGTGTTTTGAGAGGAAGGTAATAATGTACATATATATATATAAGCTGAGATATACTAAGATTAGGTGGACGAAGATTACGATTTTGACGACCCTAATCTGCTTTGGTAACTCCATTCACAGTCTGTAGGAATATTCTTCTTGTATTTTGTACGTCTTTTCACAACACAAAAATATGGTGTCTTATTATAGATTCGATCGACTGGTCATTGGTTTGTTTCTATGTTTGAGGGATCTATGGTTGCTACTTGGAACCAGTCCAATGACCATACAAGTCTTATGTTCTCATGCATACGAATGACATCATGCATTTTTCTTTTGGATCAGTTCAAAAAAATTATTAAAAAAAGAAGATATTTTATAAGAAGGAAAGTATCTCAAAATCGAAAGATAAGAAATAACAATTACAGAGAAGTTCTCGACGTTAAAACCTTTAGAATAAAAAACAGAGTAGTCCCCAAAAAAACAAATAAAACAATCAAAGAGAAACACAAAATTAATAGCTAGTCTTCTTGGCTCCCGGGAGGGCGCCCTTAGTTGAGAGTCGCATGATTCCACATGTCTGCCGCTGAAGGAGCAGCTTTCAAAACCATTTTCCCGACTCATAGATCGCGTTCTAGGCTTAGTGTAGGTCACGACCCGACCTCTAGAAGTAGGGGTGTGCAAATATCTGACTGTCACCGAAAATTGGCCGTCACCGGCCGACTATATCACCAGAATCACCCGAACCGTTGTCACCGACGAAAATTACGGTTAAAAAATACCAACCGACGATATTTTGGGTGTGTACGGTTTTGTATCTTTCAAACCGGTAAAAGACCGACCGACCGACTTTTATTTCATAAACCTATTACTTTTCCGTTTTTATTGGGCTGCTCATACTTAAGACCAAATTGATTTAATTTACATTGGGTTGTTTTAGGCCTTGCCCCGACTCAACATCTTTTACCGGAATTATATAAGTCTATGGGCTAAGCCCATTTTACTTTTAGTCCATTCAATTTTCAACCACCGACCAACACATTTGCTTCTAAGTCCATTTATTTTTCACCCACCAATTAACGTAAACCTTAATAATGGGGTGGGTAAAAACCCGACCGTCACCGAAAACTTTGTTAACTAAATTGAAAAATATTCAGAAATGATGTCAACAGATAGAAATGAAGTATAAATTTTGTTAAAGAACTTAAATCATGGTTCAAATTTGAAGCTTAAAATGAAGGCCCAAAAAACCCAATGGGCTTGGTGGACCGGATAAAAACCGTAACCGGTCGGATTATTAGATAACCGCCGGTTATAAGGACAGTGATGGTTATGGATCTTAGTAAACCGATAGTCACGATCCGGTTACCAGTTTAAGGTTAAAAGGGTGTCACCAGCCGACGCCCACCCCTACTTAGAAGGTTGAAGCAGGGCGTCTTTCCAAGGACCACCCTTATCCCTATTATCCGAAACCGAGTCCTTCGAAACACCAACCACCTGAGACGAACCCATGAGAGGAGGGCAAAGGCCCTAAGTTATCATAATGGCCTCTTGCACCGCACCTGTCTAAGGAGGTAAAACACGTAACTCCAAAACCTTGAGGTCAACTTGCGAGTCAACGACTCAAATACCTGTCACGTCCCAAATTCGGTTTTGACCGGACTCGAGACGTGAGTTAAAATAAAGATAAATACAAATAACTAAATAAACGTTGATAAAAATAAACTCCGAGTAAGTCACAATCCAAGTCCAACAGAAGAGTCAAAAGCTCAACTAAAACAAAAAGGTGACATAATTTAAAACAAAAGCGAAGGTACGTCTCTAACACGGTAACCACCCGGACCCTCAGTGAGCTCCCGAGCCCTGAGACGTCTTACAGCCTACTCAGCAACGAAACCTGTAAATACAGTAAACAAGAAAGGGGTGAGCTTACGCTCAGTAGGAAAAAGTAGTAAGTAAGAGGAACCCCCGCTTTTCCAACAAAAGTTCCGATTAGTACAAATAACCAAAAGACACCATAATCAGAGATCAACAAGGATTGCAATACTTAATAAAACAATAACTCAAAGGAGATAAACGGGGAAACAGTTTAATCACCAATAGAACCAAATAAGGAAACACACGGTTGTTGAAATATAGATAATTTAAACCATTTGCCTACGATTCACACACAAACCAACACATCGTATCGGAATGCCCCTCGGTCACGATGGGACACATATCCTTGGGGCACCCGGAAATGTTCCCACAAGGAACACATATCATCGGGGCTCCCGGAAACGTCTCCAAAGGAACACAGATCATCGGGGTGAAACAAGACATCCTCCCGGAAATATCCCCGAAGGGACACATATCATCGGGGTGAAACAAGTCTCTCCGGAACACGTAGCATCGGAATGAGACAACAATATACCATGCCAGGGTATCCCTCGGCCTAGGTCTTCCCGGAACACACACATCGGGGCTACAAATAATACAAATACCGGAATGCTCATCGGTTGTCCCGGAACACACATCGGGGTAAACACAATACCGGAATACTCATCGGTCTTCCCGGAATTCACATCGGGGTAACACAATATCGGAATGCTCATCGGTCTTCCCGGAATTCACTTCGGGGTACAAATACGACACTTCGTGCCAAAACACAACCCGTCGGCCTAGGTACTACCCTACACCGACATTTCCCTCGGTGTAGGTACCATACCGGAACACAACTCCTCTTGGAACACACAACAAGAGAATAACATGCATCACAAGTCATAGTTCAACCATAACTTAGCAAACCCAACAATCTTACCACAACACGTCACATAGAACTCATACCATCAATCACGCTTACCGGCATGACTTACCAACCATGTTCCATCGGTCTATCACTCACCCGATCATACCACAAGGCACAATCACATCACATTCAAGCATTCACTCAATCAATCATAACACGGATCAACCATTCACATTACGATCATCACAATTCATCTAGTTTAGTATGACTCTTGTAATATCCAAGAATGAAACATACATCGGCATTTGAGACAATTGAACACAATCACAATCAATCCTAAGGCTCGTAATGACCATTCTACCAGCACGACAATTTCCCAAGAATTGAAAGCGATTAAACTAGTGAAACACATCCTATATGCATACTAGACTCTTCCGGTTAATAATATAATTGAAAGCGGCTATTCTAGTAAATCACATCCTATATGGAAACTAGGACCTTTCCGGTTATTATTATCCCATAGGCATACTATTAGCATTCTTTAAATTAAGAGTGGAGTTTACTACTCTTCCCTACCTTGAATTCTCCAACGCTTAATACTCATAGCAGTTGACGTCCTGACTAGCTCCTCCTCGTCCTCTCACGTGGTCCAAAGGCTTCTTCCTTTGTCAAGCACGGTCCAAGGTCTTGAATCACAATTAAAACTATGATTAACGACTAACCAGAGGTGGTTTAAGAGGCAACAACTAAGTTAAAGTGTCACGCCCCAACTCCGTCTTTGACCGGACTCGAGACGTGAACTAAAACACTAATAATTTAGAACAAAAATAAAGCCGAAACAGTCTCAAATAACAATTTTAAACCCTGAAAATTTAACCACGAGTCAACTGCTCGGTAAAACAACCAGTAAAAAGGTTTAATAATAGGAAATAGTACGTCTCTAGACATTCTAGCCTAGGACCCTCGCAAGTTCCCAAGCATCGAGCATCCAGCTAGTACACATCCCGCTCAGGACCTGAAAAACAACAAGATAAGGGGGTGAGCTTTCGCTCAGTAGGAAAAGTAGTTAAGGTTATAAGCAAGCGCTCACCACCACGGGTAACCGTCCAATTAGGGCATACTTGTACAGCACACAACTAATTTCCAACGGAACTCGTAACCACAAACCTCAACTCAAGACCAACCCACACTCACAAACATACTCAAACGACCAAGCACAAACCGCAACCACAATACTTAACAGATCAACAAGCATAATGTAAACAGTAAAAACACAAACACGTCCCGTACCGCAGTCCCCTACTCCGTCGGCTGTCCACAACCCGACTCTATCATATCGCACCGGAACACACAGCATCGGCCTAGATATCTTCCCGGCAAACACTCGGGGCACAGTCTCAATACGTCATACCGGAATCTCCATCGGCCTAGACATCTTCCCGGCACTCCTTCGAGGCACGATAACACAAATCGTCGGCCTAAATATCCCACATCGGACTACCCCCTCGATGTAGGTATCGTATCAGAACCACTACCCGGCGGACCGCGCATACGTGGGACCACACCGTCGGCCTAGGTACTACCCTACACCGGCGTACCCCCTCGTTCGTAGGTACCATACCGGAATACAACTCCTCGGAACAAACATCCAGATAATATCACACATCGCAATGCCATAATCAAACACGGCTTACCAAGCCCACCAATCGTACCACAACACGTCAAGTCGGTCTATAACTCACCCGACCACAACACAACCAAAGGTTCACGTCATAACAAACACGTCACACTCGCCCACACATAGCAACAACATGTTCACCGGATATACTATATTGACACTAGGTCACACAGCATGCATCTCAACAATAACATGCAATTCAATCAGCACACAACATACGGCTCGACATGGCCAATCTGCCAGCACGACAATTTCCCAAGTATTGAAAGCGGCTACACTAGTGAATCACATCCTACATGTTACTAAGACATGTCTGGTTATTATATAATAAACGATCGTTCTAGTTTTATTATTACCTAGCATGCATACTAGTAACTTTCCTCAATTAAACTGGTATCCGCTACGTTCCCTACCTCAAGAAGACCAACATCTACGTCTCTTAGCTGCTGACGTCCTGCTTGCTTCCTCCTCCACTTCACGGTGCGCTCGGGTCTCCTCCTCCGTCGATCTCGGGCCCAAAGTCTTGGCCACACAAACAAAACCCGAATTAGTACTAAATTCGAATTGAGTTAACGAGGAAACACCAAAATAAGCCTGAGGTCCAAACATAGGCTAAAGGGCCCAAAAATGGGTCTGTCACGGTTCGGGTCACGGATCCGTGGGCCGAACTGTCATGGTTCTCCTCACAGAGTCGTTCCTGACACCGTCACGGGTCTCCTCACGGAGCCGTGACGTCTCCCGTCACGGTTCCCATCACGGATCTGTGACGGCTCTGGAACAGTCCGCCTTCTTCTTCCTCCAGATTCGGTTTTCACGATTTTAACCCCCAAAACCTCCATTGAAGACCACCCCAAGCTCCAAAACAGGTCCTAAAACGTCTCTACTTCAACAACCAACATGGGTCACCAACAAAACTCCTCAAACCACAATAAATCCAACCTCCAATCTTCTTTTTACTCCATAAATCAAAATCCAACCATCAAACTCCAAAACCCACCCAAGTTCTTCCATTCTCCTCCAAAATCCATGAACCAAATCAATCAAAAACGAAACTAGGAAAAGGATTTACCTTGAAGGTGGTGAATAGATGAAGAAACAAGAGGTTTTGAGTGGTTTTGGGTAGAAAAAGGCTTCAAGCTTCCAATTTTCCTCCTTTCTTCTCCTTCAAGTCTCCAAAAATCTTTTTCTTCTTCTTCTCTATACCAATTTCGGCCAACAACACTAAAATGCTGAATCTGCCTAGGGTTTTGTGCCTTTAACCCCCCTTTTTGATGTTCCCAAAATACCCTTCCACCCTTATCTCTCCAAGACCACTCATCTTAGGGACACATGAGTCTTTTGACCCTCAATCTAACCTTCCAAGCTTTTAGGGACAAATTTCCAACTAGGGACCACCTCCACTCCAATTAATTTCAGCACTTGTAATTTAATCGGTTTGTCCTTAAATCGGCGTCATTTGACCCGTGTTGACTTAGAGTTGACTTTTTCACAAACCAAGTCCCCGAAAAGGAAACGGTCCAACTAAGCTAACCGTGATGAAGACTAAGATTTTTGGACCCCGGGAAGGTCTCGAATGACTCCCAGAGTCATCGGTTGACTTTTCCGGTAGAAAGTCAACTTTCGCTGAAAACTTCCGGTTCGACCGGGGGCGGTTCTTACATAAAGTCTCCAAGAAACCGGTTTAATATCAACGTTCGAATTAGATGAAAACATCCAAAGATGGATTAAAACAGGTCCGCCACGGATCGGGTCACGGGTCCGTTACCTGCGCCGTCACGGTTCTCCTCACGGAGCCGTGACTGACGCCGTCACGATTTTCCTCACGGAGCCGTGACGTCTCCCGTCACGGAGCCCGTCACGAATCCGTGATAGGTATGACGGGTTCCGACCCTCTTCTTCCTCCAACTTCCTTTTCACGAAGTTTCAGTCCAAAAACTCCATTTTTACCAATCTCAAACCTCCAAAACAGCTCCGAAACCCTCACCAATCTATTACCCATGACGGGTCTTCAACAAAACACCAACAACAATTGATTTTTAACCCCAAAACAACCTATTTACTCTAAAAAAGGATCATCCAAGCATCAAACCTCAAAACCCAATGAAACCCACTCAAATCCAAGTTCTTCCTTCCAAACACATGAATTGATTCTCAAGGAAAACAAAAATGGATGAAGGATTTACCTTAAGAGTAGGATGGGGATGAAGAAAATGGTGATTTGGAGAGTTTTTGGGAAGAACTCAAGCTCAAGACTCCATTTTTGCACATTTCTTCTCCTTCAAGCTTCAAAGCTCCTTCTTCTCTTCCTCTCTCTCTCCAAATTCGGCCAGGACAAATGAAGAGGAGAAATGTGCTCCCAAAAGCTTTAAAACCTAGTTTGATGAAATTCCAAAAATGCCCTTAGGTCCAATCCTTCTAATTTGGCTTTTGTGAGGGTAAATGAGTCTTTTGAGACCCATTTCTTCTCCTCCAAGACACCAAGGACAAGTGTCCTAGTGGGGACCACTTAGCCTTACGAAAAATCTAGCATAATTAAATTAACTTGCTTTAGTCGATAAAAAGTTCCCGTTTGACCGAAGGTTGACTTTTCCAATATTATAGTCATTTGAAAGGAAACAGCCCAATTATGCTAATAATATCGACGGATAAGCTTTTTGGGCCCTGGAAAGGTCCCGAATGACTCCCGGAGTCATCGGTTGAATTTTCCGGCAAAAAGGCTAACTTTCGTCAAGATTCACCGGTTCGACCAGGATCGACCGGGGGCGGTTCTTACAATACCTTACTCGATCCAACATGTTCATCAACATGCGCTTAGGCTTCAGCTGGACTCAAAACAACAACCGGGCCTAAAGCATCAGGCCCAAACACTTGAGTCCCTTTTAGCCCAAAACCCATATCCATAGATGATGTGAGTGACAAATCATATCCGTGCATACAATAGATGGGATCAAACTAGGTCTTCTCGAATTGGGCTATCATTAGCCCAACATCAGTTGAGCCCAAGACGACCTAGTCGTCTTCTTCACCACACGATGTACCAGACTAAGGAAGAACGACATCTCCAACAGAATCACTGCCAGCTACACCAATCAAACCAACCTGCGATATAAGGAAGTTGTGAAATTAAAAAAACAAGCCTCTGATCTTTGGGTACGACAAACGATCGGAAATTTGGCCATCACCAGCTGGACAAGACAAGTCCCTGCTTTGGATACCCACACCATGAAGCTCAACTCTAGGGCGAGCCAGGGCGATAAGCAGGATGTATCCATTTACCTTATACCCATGGAAGCTTGCCACAACCTGAACAGTAGTAGACATCGTCGAGAAAGTAATGAACCCAAATAAATTGCCTCCCTTATTCGGACACTTCGACACAAAGCAACCTTGTATCACTTCAAAAGGTCCAAAGAAATTTCGAACCCAATCCTCTATAATACCATACGGAATATTGCACACAAATATTTCAGAGAACTCGATCTGGTTGATTGTATCGGACGATGAAAAAGACCTCGGAGAGCAACATACCAGCTTCGGCTTCGATTTCTTCACCTGAAAATCGTCGGGATGGTTCAGATACAACGAAAGGGGATGAAATGGGTCCCTTACCGGAGACACGGTCGATGCTGTAGAAATGGGGCGGTGGAGACGTGAGGTTGGAAGAGGAATGAGGACGACACCCCAAGTCCCTATGCCGCGAGTATTGGGCCGACCCACTTCCCATCGGGCTTGGGCCAATGTTTCACAAGACCAATAGGACTGGATCCAATCGGAGCTTTGGCTTAGTCCTCGACTCCGACTAGATTCAAAAGGGTACGGGTGTGGGTCAGATCGGGTTAGACAGCGACAACCAACTCAATAGGAGGTCGATGACCTTGGCCAGAGCTTGGGGGGTCTAGGGATTCGGGGGATTGTCATCCTAAAGACGAAATTGTGTGCACGGAGCCCCAATTTTGTCTACGTCAGGGCTGTCCAAGTACTCTCGCCCCCAAACTTTCTTTTAGTAGTTGTTGGTGGAATGAATTGCGGGCCTTTGGCAGATTTCGAATATCGTTGCCCGACCACTTGAGGATGGAGTGGTGGGATTTTTCTTCCATTTGGTGTGGGAGAGAGAGTGGGTACTACTAGGGGAGGCATGGGCCTTAAGAAGATCAGTGGTTATACTAACGGAGCTGCGTCCTCAAATGCGACCACGAGACATCTTGTTTTCACACTCCTCGGTGTGGGCCTGTGTTTTGAATCTTCTGATTGGAGCCTAAAATAGAGGCGTCGTCTTTGGGTTGGGGAAATCTCTAGGGGTATCTCAGGAAGTGGACAATGATGTAGATGGTATGTGCTGGGGTGACTACATGAGGATTCGGATCAAGGTGGACATCAAAGTACCGCTTCAGAACCAACTATGGTTCAGACTAGCGGAATCAGAGGTACGGACTTTACTAAATATTTCCTATGAGCGTTTACCATACCACTGCTTTGGGTGTAGTTGTGTGGGGCATCTAGTTTCAACCTTCCTAGAGGGAACACGGGAGTGGAGGCCCTTCCTCCGATCCCTTGCAGACCCGAGACCAGCTGGATCTCAAGGCCGCCAGAGTATACCAACTCCAGGGAACAATTGGTCCTATTTAGGAGGTGTGTTGGGGCACCCGACTCTGTCCTTTAGTCGACCTGGAAACTTTAAAGGGTAAGGTCAGGGCGGAGGATGATCTTTCTCCCCCACGTGCTACCTTTCTTCCCGTCAGACAAAACAATATGTTCCAATATCCTGGAGAGTATGCTATCTGCTTTCCCTTCATGGGAAGAAACCCAATGTTTCGTGGGGAACCTTCCTCCCGGGGACAAGAACAGCATGGTTCCAGGGGAAAAAGACGGATTCCTTCCAACCAACTTTTTCCCAAGGAGCATGATTGAAGATCACCGGATAAAGCCCATATAGAGGGGAACTGTTTCCCTACCAACATGGAGGAAACACCCGATGGATGAAAACAAGGATCAAGACTCGGAAGGCTCCTCACGGACAGTAGGAGCTCAATAGACAGCGATAAGGGGCGTCAAGCACCCTCGCCTCCATCAATGAGGAGTTCGGGGTCCATTGGGGAGTCGGCCAGCAATACCGGCCTAGTGGATGTAAGGTTGTAGTGGTTCCACCAATTTCTGGCACGTTACACTCATACCATCTTGGAGGCCAGCACTCTCCCGTTCTAGAGGCTATTTTATCAATTTAGGGAGGACAACGAACGCTGGTACTTCGGGAGAGTTCATAGTCCACCATCGTACCTCTCCGACAATGGGTCGGGTCTGTTATATCGGTGTCTTCGAATGCTACCGTGACATTAGTTTCTAAATGTCTTTATAGAATATGTCGGTCTCTTAGGCTTTTATTTGTTTTCCACTTTAGTCTCATGATGTTAGATCTTTTATTTGATTATGTACTCTACTTCTGTTGCGTAAGTACTATTGTTTTCATTCTCGTCTAGTATATCAACTCGTCCTTTAAAAAAAATTTGTCAAAACATGCACTAAAGTTTCGTCCACAAACGAAATAGTGCACAATGTTTTGTCCACGTCGTGTGGCTACCCTTATGTATCGTCCACGTACTTCTGTCAGTAAAATTAACAAAATATTCGAATATGTAGCCTCACGTGCTATCATGTGCTTGTGTCTGAAATTTTTTTGGACGAAATTGCTCTAACAATCCTCAGCCACTCATTTTGCAAGTATGAAGTGACTAAACTGCCCTTACTCTCTGTATTCTCTCCCTCACCACAATATCCCTAACTCTCTTTATGCAGAACACGTGAATCTGAAGAACAACTGCTGCGACTCTTGGAGGAGAAGGAGAGACGCGAGTTCGCAAGTCGAGCTGCTGCCCGAGTCGGCAGAGATGCGTCGATTCTACTGGCGGCGGAGTGGAGGCGAGGCTGACAGTGGCTGACAGTGGAGGAGCGCTGAACACGCGAGGGTCAGGTGAGGGTCAGGTGAGTTCATGGGTATTTCTCTTGACTCGACCTTTTGTTTCTGTGGAGTATCAGTCATCATTCGTACATCCTGGTCGAAAGACAACCCTGGATAGCGTTATGCTGCTTGTGGGAGATCCAAGGTACTCATATTTTAGGGTTTTTTGATATTCCATATTTAAAAAAAAAATAGGGTTTCATATGTAATGTGCTGCTTTAGGTATAAGGGTTCTTCATTCTGCCATGTATTTGTTTGAATATTTTAGGGTTTATGAAAATTTAAAATTTGTGTACAGGGAGAACCCAAATGTGAATATTTTGCCTGGGTGGAGCCTAAGGACCCTCATATATTAGTAGAAAGAATCAAATTCCTGGAGAGAAACATCTTGGAGTTGGAGGAAGTGAAGACTAATCTGGAGGAGGAAGTTAGAAGAATGAAATTGAAGATGAATGAAGCAAAACAAAAGCTGAAATTGAAGAACATGAAATTGAAGCAGAAATTGGAAAGTGCAAAGAAAATCAACAGTAGGATTTTACAGTTGTTAGTCATATCTTATGTTGTTTTTGTTTTTGTGTGGATGACAATGTAAAACACTTTGTAATTTCAGTTGAATGTTTATTATGAATGTTCAAAGGAAATGACTTCAATTGAATGTTTATTGTGAATGGCGAAAGGGATTTGCCTACAGGGAAAAAAATGAACTAAGGTTTTGGCCACATAACTGAATAATGCACTATTGTTATGCCCACGGAAGAAAATAATGCAGTACAGATTTGTCATGATTGGATCGATGATCTTCATGACCAGATTGATATTCATCGGCTGAGTATTAGAATGTATTGGGGAAGAAATCATCCGGTTTTCCTGCTTAAAAACATAAGGTTAAGAAAATCATATTAAAACTCGAATCTTAAAAAAGAAATGCAAACTGAATTTTAATTTAATCGAGCATATTCATACCATTTGGAGGGTTTTTAATGTCATGTTCAACTTCTTCATCCGAGCTCTCATCATCCGCAGATCCATAGACTAAATGTTTCTCACTTCTATGGTCTACGCTTTCATTCACAGATGGACCGGAATCCTCATCCACCAGCCCCCTACTCACCATATTAATGGTGTCATTAATCTTCTCGTTCCCACCACTAGCACTCTTTTCAGTTGCACCATTAGTTTCAGTCTCATTTCCACCACCAGCAGCACTCTTTTCAGTTGCACCATCAGTTTCAGTCTCATTTTCCTTCTCATTTCCACCACCACCAGCACTCTTTTTAGTTGCACCATCAGTTTCAATCTCATTTTCCTTCTCACTTCCACCACCATCAGCTCCAATCTCATTATCATTTCCACCATCACCTCCTTTCTCATTCTTCTCACTTTCATCTGCACCATCTTCTTCACATTCTGAACTGCAACAGATTTCCTGGATGTAGATTTCTTCTCTTGCCTCGATACGCAACTTCTCAGCTTCCAACTGCGTCATCGGCTTCTCCCGGGTCTGCCCCTTATCCCGCTTCGGAGGGAGGATGACATTCACAGCTACAACCTTGGAACTACCACTGATATAAATTGGAATCACTTCTCCTTCCCCATAGAAACTCAGGATAACATGTATTTCTTCTTCCACCAGCTTCTCCCTCCCATTTTTAAGTGACAGTTCATGCAAGTGGTACTCCAGGTCATACGTACAGTCATAACCAAGACCGAGTATCAAATTCGTCACACTAAACCAACCTAGTACATCGCCATCTAATGTAAACACTTTCTTCTTTCCCCCGCATAATGATAATGAGGTTCTTCGACAAACTCACCCCCGTAGTTGATTTCAAATATCCTAGGAAATGGTTCACCTCTGGGTGGTCTAACTTCCATCTGTCAAAAGCATACAATATAATTATAAAATCATACAACTTCACAATTGCAATGATTGAAACTAATGAGCACCTACACCTAATGTGGACAATACATATGGGCACCTAAATGAAATGTGGACAATACATATGGGCACCTAAATGAAATGTGGACAATACATATGGGCACCTAAATGACATGAGGACAATACATATGGGCACCTAATTGAAATGTGCACAAAACATGACTTGGGATTACATTTACATATACAGCCCTAAACATGACTTAGGATTAAATTTATGGAAACTTAAGAATTAAAAATTCTAATTTCTGGAAACATAATGTCTGGGTAAAGCTGAAATTCTTAAGTTTGTCAGTTCAAAATCAGAAAATAGCATCAGAAAATCGAAACCCTAAAACCTTGAAATGAAATACAGCCCTAAAACCCTAAGTTTGTCAGTTCAAAATCAGCTACCCACTACGGTTTATACATGTAAATGAAACCCTAGACCCAAACAACACAAGAAATATATACAAATATATGGAATAGGGAGCAAGGGTACCTTCGAAGTGAGTTCGTGGAGTTGGCCGTCGAGTTCGACTTCGCCGTCGACTTCGCACCCGAGTTCGCCGTCGACTTCGATGTGGGTCGTCCGGGAAAACACGGTGACTTCGCCTTTAGTCCAGTCGCCGGCCATCGACTTCTCGATCAGTCGCCTTCGCCGGCCGTCAGTCACACTCGCCTTCTAAGGTTCGGGAAATGGCTTTGAGAGAGAGAGGGAAAGTGTTTTGAGAGAGAGAGAGAGAGTGAAAGTGTTTTGAGAGAGAGATACAGACAAAATTAAATGAGAGAAGTGTGTAATGAAATGAGATGAGAGGGCTTTTAGGTCATTGGACATAAAACAGTAACAACAGTCATGAGGGTATATCAGTCTTTTAACTCATTCTTATTTTTGAATTTCAAACCAAAAAGGAAAAATTGTCAATTCAGGTTCTGCTGTTACATTTTACTAACAGAAGTGGGTGGACGATTCATAAGGGTAGCCACACGACATGGACAAAACGTTGTACACAATGGCGAATCTAGCTTTTTCGATGAGGGGGGCACCAAATTTTTTTTATAATAACAAATACTGTCAAAATAATATAATAACTAATATTAAAATATTACTATTACATAAATTAATAAATGACTACTTACTAGAAGACGCTATATCGAGATTGCATATTTTGAAAATATTTTAAACAATTTTGTTGTTTTTTTTGAAAGATCGCAATTTTGTTGTTAATACAATCAAAAATATATTTTTTGTATCATACATCCAATGGTCTCTTTTTTTTTCAACCGAGTCTTGATGGTATTCATAATAGGTCATATTCTCTCTTTTTTCATGATGATATAAAGAACCACTTCAAAATTCAAATTAATGATAATTTCAAAGCCTAAATAATAATTTAAATAATAATGGATTTTGTAAACTAATTAAAAAATAAGAAATTTTAATAATAAAACAATTGAACAATAAAAAAAATGATATATAAAGAAAGTAATTGAGATATCTTTTCATGATTATAGTAATTTTAGAGAAAATCAAACTTAAGATAGTGTGGTGTGCAAATCTAAATAACATATTATTATTATTATTATTATTATTATTATTATTATTATTATTAGTTTTACATTAATTACAATTGAGAAATTACAAAAATAAAAATATTTAAGAAATACATATAATAAAAAAACAAAACAAAAAACAAGACAATCTGTTAAATAATGAAAGATCCTTAATATTTTTATTTTAATCAGTTGTTATTACGAAATTGAAAAATAGATTAGTTGTCATTAAGAAATTAGAAGAAAAAAATGAGCAGGGGCACCAGTGAATGGTTAGAACAAATATGGTGGTATTAGCAGGTTCTTAGAAAGTTGAGGGGGGGCACGTGCCCCCCGGACCCCCCTAAGTCTGCCCCTGGTTGTACACTATTTCGTTTGTGGACAAAACTTTAGTGCATGTTTTGACAATTATCCAAAAAAAATAAAAATAACACCGTATAATTGTGTGGACTCTACTACATTAACCTAAGAGCATCTACAATGGTTAGACACTGCGCAGTGTCAAGGAGCAGTGTCAGGGAGTGTTTTTTGGCTTCCTGACACTGCTCCTCCAATGGTAGTGTCAAGAGCAGTGTCTACACAGTTTCAGTAAATTAAAAAAGCACCCCACATTTAAATACTACTTTTATTTCAAACCACAAACACATTACATAATATTTTAAACGCTAGTGCATATTTTGATAATTTAAAACACAATTATTAAAATAAGATTAAACTAATTCCTAATGGTACTAATATGTAAACGCCACCTCGCATCGTCTTTGAGCATCTCCCACACACGACGTTTTGTCCACTGCCCGTGTCGGCCTTCATAATCAGCAACGGCCGCGGCATATATTTCGTCATCCGTTGCCCCTTTCCTAGGGTCAGCCAATTTGCCCCGGTAGATTTTATCAAACAACTTGCACTTCTTGCTCATCTTCTGGAAGTGGTCCTTGACTTGCTTCTCCGTCCATTGTGGCCACGTATCGTTCCTGGTTACAACGTAAGCAAGGTACAGTACACGCCAATACTGGCCCCCGTGCTCGTAATGGGTGAGCCAATTCACCACCAAAAGCATTTCCTCCTCTGCGGACCAAAGAGGCCCGGTTGCCCAGTTAGATGGACCCGACATATCGACTTGAGAGAAAATGAGAGAGTTTGAGAGGTGTGAGAAAATGAGGAAGTGGTGATGGGTATTTATAGGAGGGGGAGGGGGACGGGTCGGCGCGGCTGCCACGACCCTAGGGTTACTATTTGAAATAGTAACCCTAGCACGCTTACCGAGGCTCTGAGAATCCGATAAACTTTTATAAAAAAAAATTAAATAAAACACAAAGTACATAAGAAAACAACTAGATTAAAAATTTATTACATAGATTAAAAACTAAAAATAAATTGAAGCATTGCCTAACCCAAGAACTCCAAACGCTTCCCGAGGCTTTGAAGGAGAGAGGCACGAGCCGCCTTTTCATCCGCGCCCATGTTGGTGGTGTCTTGGCGAAGAACTTCGTTCAAGGTGTCCATGACCTCCTTCTGCATCATCCTTCTGCTGTCGACAAGATTCTGTTTCCTATCGACAAGAGAGTCGAGGAACTGCATTTGCTCGGGAGGTAGCCCAGACGCCGGCTGGGAGGATTGGCCTTTGCCTCGAGCCTTGGCCTTGGCTCTCTTCTGCCCGATCGGACGCTCCTCGGTGGCAAACGAGTTATACTCGTGGTCGAACCCGTCTCCACAAGTGCGAGACTCGTCCATCCTTGTCTGCTTGCTTCCTTCACTTTCGGCGTCGAGGTTGAGGTCGAGGTTGGGGATGTCACATTCTGGAACCTTTTTGGTCAAAAACTTCGGTTGCCCCCTCACGATCTGCCACATATGCTTGAATTTGAACACGTGGCCTTCCTCATCAAGGAACGTCTGGTCAGCGCCTGCCAGGACGTCAACCTCGTTCCTCCCGCTTGTGAGCTCGTTCCCAAAGTTGGTGTACTTCT
Source organism: Erodium maritimum (assembly GCA_963921825.1). Taxonomy (NCBI): domain Eukaryota; kingdom Viridiplantae; phylum Streptophyta; class Magnoliopsida; order Geraniales; family Geraniaceae; genus Erodium; species Erodium maritimum. Next base: position 118,613,969 of record OY997588.1, read on the forward strand.
CCTCGTACTTGCTGATTTGGCCTTTAACCTTATGCCAATGGTCCTTGCAAGCCATCCACACCTGAGGTGGGTCCGTTTCCGGTCTGACCGACTCGTACTCGGCATGTACCTTTTGCCAGTACTGGTCATTCTTCTAGTTCTTCCCATTGGTGGGGTCGAGCGAATTGTTCAGCCACGCACGTGCCAATCTTACCTCCTCCCCGCTGGTCCACTTCGGTCGCGGAGGTGCTCTCGGGTGCGATGAAGATGCAACCGCCTTCCCCTTCCTCCTCCTCGATTGCGTCGAAGCGGATTGACAAGGTTGAGTGGCCGGAACGAATTGGGAAGGTTACACTTGCGACTCTTGCCATTGGGTGGGCGGGGTGTATGGAGGAAGCGGCGTTGAGTGGCCCGATTGGGGGAGTTGGGAAAACGACGAGTAATTGGCCATGAAGTCCTCTTCAGTGTGTTGAGAATCGGCGTCTTCGTCATTTAATGAGTCGGATATGGATTGGAGGTCTCGATGCTCGTCCATTGCGAGTGTAGGGAATTTTTTTTGGAGAGAATTTGATGAGGAATAAGGGATTGAGAGCTTGAAACAAGTGAAGAGAAGGTGAAATTTGGCTTGGGGTGGATCTGTATTTATACACAAATATAGGTTTTATTGGAGTCGGCGACGACACGTGGCGAGTCGTGACTGGCCAACCGACTAGTCGTTGGCGCCTGGCACGACAAGACGCGTCGTTGCTGGAACCAGCCACGACACGCTGACACGACCCCCTTACACGACGAGTCGTACCAGCACGTCGTGTCAGGGCCGTGTCTACGCCTGACACGACCTCCAACAACGACCCGTTGGAGGTGCTCTAAGAAAATAAGATTAGAAAAACATTTGAAGGTGCCCCGTACAGAGGAGAAATCTAATAGAAACCCCTCTTATCCTAAAAACTGTGTGAACCAATCTTAGCCACGCATCCTTTAGATCCAACATTCACCATAATGCCACATCATCACCCCAATTCAACCAAGACTCACGCCACTTTCTTACTTTCTCACACAAACAAGGGCATAATTGTAATAGCATGGTGCCATGTGGACAAGTGTCCATATTTTTGTTCAACAATTCATTAATTTAATCATTCCCGCTTCGTTTCAACTCCGATTAGCTTCAAACTTGCGCCAATATTTTTCTTTTTCCAAGGGCTTTAAATCAAGATCAATCATGAATATATTTTGAAGGACGAAAATAAAAATTTATATTGGGGTGATAAAAACAATGTTTAGTGTTGATAAATCTTCACTAATAATTTGTTTATATCGGGTTATCAAACTAGTGCTAAAAAGTGTTTAGTGTTGATAAAACTAGTGCTTAGTGTTCATAAAAAACATGTGATGATGTGATAAAAATCATGTTTGATTTTGGAAACTGAGGTGATAAATCCAGTGTATAATGCTGATAAATCCAGTGTATTTTGTTGATAAACCCAGTGTATAGTGTTGATAAAAATTACCCAGACTTAACTTTTTTTAAAAATCAATCCCGAAATAAGGGTGATAACATAGAGTTTAGTGTTGACAAAAAAAAACATGTGATGGGATGATAAAAACACATGTAATTTAATGATAAACATAGTGTTTAGTGTTGATAAAACTAGTGCTTAGTGTTCATAAAAAACATGTGATGATGTGATAAAAATCATGTTCGATTTTGGAAAATAAGGTGATAAAACTAGTGTTCAGTGTTGATAAACCCAGTGTATAGTGTTGATAAAAATTACCCAGACTTAATTTTTTTTTTAAATCAGCTCCGAAATAAAGGTGATGACCTAGAGTTTAGTGTTGATAAAAAAAACATGTGATGGGATGATAAGAAACACATGTAATTTAATGATAAAACATAGTGTTTAGTGTTGATAAAACTAGTGCTTAGTGTTCATGTGATAAAAATCATGTTCGATTTTGAAAAATGAGGTGATAAAACTAGTGTTCAATGTTGATAAACCCAATGTATAGTGTTGATAAACTCAGTGTATAGTGTTGATAAAATTACCCAAACTTAACTTTTTTTTTAAATCAGCCCCGAAATAAGGGTGATAACCTAGAGTTTAGTGTTGATAAAAAAAACATGTGATGGGATGATAAAAACACATGTAATTGAATGATAAACATAGTGCTTAGTGTTCATAAAAAACCATGTGATGATGTGATAAAAATCATGTTCGATTTTGGAAAAATGAGGTGATAAATCCAGTGTATAGTGTTGATAAATACAGTGTATAGTTTTGATAAACCCAGTGTATAGTGTTGATAAAAATTACTCAGACTTAACTTTTGTTAAAAAAATCAACCCCGAAAATATATTTTTTTCGTGCTTCAAATTATATTCATGACTGATCTTGATAGAAAGCCCTTGAAAAAACAAAACTAATGGCGCAAGTTTGAAGCCAATCGAAGTTCAAACGAAACGGGAAAAATTAAACTAGTGAATTGGTAAAAAAAATAATATGATGGTTTTACTAAAAAACCCTTACCCCTTACTAAAAAGTGCTGTTTTTTTGCAAATAACAAGTCAACAAATCAATTGCATCTCATCCATTCATTCTTAGAATGAAAACTTGGATTGGTTCATACAGTTTTTACGTTAATTAAACTAGTGGTTTCTATTTGATTTTTTCTCGCCCATTACATATGGAGAGTGTCTTAGTAAAATCGTCCGCTGTATTCTCAGAAGAAACATCCATGGCATTGCCAAAATCTTGTTCCTACGCTGCCACCGAGGTCGGAGAGGCGTCTTCTTCCTTTGCCGCTTTGAAGATAGTGGAGGACGCTCCTAATGAAAAGAGCGTCAACGTAAAATCTGCCTCCACGGTCCTAAAGCTGATGTCCTCCGACAAGAAGGTCTTCGAAGTAAAGCACGCCGTGGCGTTGCGGATCGGGACCGTTAAGAGTATGGTGGAAGCCGATTGCGCCGATACAGTCATCCCGGTGTCAAACGTGGACGCGGAAACCCTAGCGAAGGTTCTGGAGTGGTGCGAGAATCACATCGCTCCGAGAAGAGGAGGGGCCACGGAGGAGGAGCTGGAGAAATGGGAGGAAGAGTTTGTGGACGTGGACCAGACGGTGCTGTACAAGATGATGATGGCGGCGAATTACTTGAACGTGATGGATCTGGTGCGTCGGGTGGCGCGTAAGGTGGCGGACATGATCAGGGGCAAGCATCCGGATGCGATTCGCCAGATGCTGGGCATCGAAAACGATTTCCCGCCGGAGGAGTGGGAGAGGATCCAGGCCAACCACTCTTGGGCTTTTCCTTCGGTTTGATCATAGTCTGTGTTTGGCTGATTTTGGAGTAAATCTGTTTTAGGGTTTTAGAATTTGAAATCACAATTTCTAAAAATTGTCTAATGATTAGAGCCTATAGTGTATCACCATTGGATGAATGAATAGGTTGAATGTTGCTTTCCTCTGGTGCTGCATAATTGCTATGAACAATTCATGCATCAACACATGCTTAGATAATATGCATCACATAATTGCTACTGATTTTTACTCTTTTGAACCTGAGTTGTGCTTTTACCCCGAACATATGGTTTGCTATAGTTCATTTATGATTGAAACAAATTTATGCTATGCCATGAGGTTACTTGTCTTTGTTTGATTGGTTGAGAAAAGGAAGAAAGTAGGCTTAGCGACTCTGCTTCTGGTTGTGTGTGACTATGGAGTTTTGGAGCTCAACTGAGTCTGCATAATTGTATTTTCTCCCTACTCCTTCTTTACATGTTTACGTTGATGGTGAATGAAGGCGCGTGCTTGAGTACATTCATCTTCATTGGATAACTGTATAGTTCCGCTATTAACAATTTTTTGTTTAGTTTGGGTTTTCTCTTTTATAGACTTCCTATTGATTCTGTTGAAACCATTCATATTTAGTATGCTAAACTGTTTAATTAGTTTGGACTACTTATGTTATCTTTTAACCGTTGCACAGGATGCTCTAAGTAAGTCAAGCTTCAAAAACTACAGCCCTTTGGCTTGTTGGACTCCAGGTTGCATATGATTCAATCTTATTGAAGCTGTTCTATGCCACATATGGGAAAGGGAAGGCCAGGTCCTTCTTTAGTATTCATGACTGGTTTGGAGGATATTAGCTATCAACTAAAATCTCATCCGCTCCCAACAAGGTTTTGCTGATCATGGTTCAATGGCAACCTCTGAACAGGTATGATGAACAGATATTTGTTCTTAGGACTTCAGATTTACATCTTTGTCTTATATTTGAAAAGCTTCCTCCTAGTGTGTGTAAAACAACTCTTGCTACAAATATGGCGGAGGCAAGCGTTACATTCAGCAATGTAGTTCTTGAGGGAGAGCAAAGGGAACCGCTTGTCATGCTTTCAAATAATACGCCTTGTTTTCTATCTAAACTGACATCTCAGGCATCTGCTTCGCAATTGAGTTACTAAAGTTTTCCCTTAAACCGGTTTACTGCATTTGCATTATGTGAAGAAAAGGAAACAGCAACATTCAGAATTGATAGGTTGTTCTTAATGCTTTTAATGGTAGACTCAGATTGTAATGGTGCATTGTGCATACCTTAAGCGAGTCTTAATCTATTGTTGATGCTAAATTTTCTATTTGTTGAATTGTTCTCAAGACATAAATTGAATGAACACACTTCGGAATTCTCCTGTACTTGCTTGATTTAGGTGGTTTATACGGGTTAGTTCCCTGAGTTGAATTCTTACTTGATTTATTCCGCTATTTGTCCACTTTTATGTTGCATTTACATTATACAAATCTTGATTACAATTTGAAAACAAATGATGCTTGTGGCACTTTTGTGTGCATAAGGAAGATCATTAATATCATGTAATTGACTTACTTGCTAACACAAAGTCTCCGAGGAATTTGAATCGGACTTTATTGCTTATATATTACTTGTCGATCTTGTGCCTTTGCACATAAGAGGCCGAGAATTCTCCCACTGTTTCTGTAGTACACACCCGGCCAGACCAACAAGGTACCTCTCAATATGATTATTAGGAGAACTTTGTCCCACCTAGGAAGAATGGCCGATCAAAGTAAAATGTTCACTCCTATTGAAGGCCCCCAAATTGGGTATTCAATTTTCCAATATTTATTCTCCTGTTTCCAGGTCTCCTAAATATCTAATATTAAATATTAAGACTATCAAGAATAAATTCTAAATTCTAAATTCTAAATTGAATCTTACACTTTATTTGAAAGTAATGAAAGAAGACCAGTGACATAAAGGTCCACTAGTTACATGATATGGCATGGAGTTTTGAAGTTTCGAGATCCAGTACAAGAAAAAGGATACAAAAGAGATGTTAAAATGCAGGTTAATGTTTCAAGAGAAGAACTTCACGTATCAGCTTGTCCAAAGCAATGGTCGATGAGCCATGAATTCCAGTAGCCTCTTTTGCCTTTCTCTTCCACTCCATGGCCTTGCTTTTCATTTTCTTGCCCTTGTCTCCCTCCATCAGTTCCCTCACAAGCTTCTCCACTTCACCCCTCTTCACGTCATCATCAATCTCCATCCCGATCTCATATTCCTTGCAAACATACCTACAATATGTAAATTGATCTCCGAAAAATGGCCAGCAGAGCATTGGTTTCCCCCCGGATATGCTCTCAAGAACTGAGTTCCATCCAACATGGGTCAAGAACCCTCCAATCGACGGGTGCTCGAGGACTTGCTCCTGCACGCACCAACTAGTAAACATGCCTCTTTCCTTAGTATCTTCCACAAACTCAGGCAGAAGAAGTGCTGAATCACCCGTCACCAAATCAGGTCTAATGATCCACAGAAAAGGGAATTTGCTATTTGCAAGGCCCCATCCAAACTCAATCAGTTGCTGCCTCGTCTTAACGATTGTGCTGCCAAAGTTGACATAGAGAACAGAGTTGGGAGGCCAAGAGTCAAGCCATTGGAGATACTTATGGTCTTCTTTCCACAGAGTGTCCCCAATGGACTCCAGAGGGCTGTCGTGTGGTAGTTGTTTGAGAAGCATTGGCAGAGGACCTATTGCAGAGATTCTTGGGAGGAAGGAGGAGAGAGCATCCAAAACTTGTTGCTCCAATTCGTAAAAACTATGTATCACAACAGCTGATGCTTTAGAAGCTGTCTGTAGTACTTCAGTGCTGATTTCAAGAATGGGATCATTAGGATTTGTCGTTCGAATAAAGCCCGGGAGATCCCTTAGACGAATGTTTTTCATTCCCGGGATCCAGTCCACAACTTGATCAAGATAACCATTTGTTAAGTAGCTCGCGTCTGTAGCCAGGGCGTTACTCAGTCAGATCAACACCAAAACAATAACGGGTATGTCTCAAATCTACGATTAAGTTAGTTACCTTTGAGAGGTATGAGGCCTTTGTGGATCAAAGCAGAGTAGTGCTGAACTGCCATGGAACAAGATGCAGCGGTGGGGAAGACCGCTACAAGAGGAACACCGAGCTCTCGAGCTACAATGTGGCTGATTACCACGAAAGCGTCAGAGAAAATGCAGGTCACGGGAGGATCATCGGAGTGGTTGAGTTTGGCAACAAGTTGTCGGAGAGGGGCCAATAAGGTCCTGCCGTCCTCAACGTAGGAAGCCATGTCCTGGGCGCCACTTGACCGAGGCCCGTCAGGAAGGACTTGGAACCTGAACCCGGGCACTTGAGATTCGACCATGCGCTTGTGATTCAGCTCTGTGGTGACAAAAGTTACATGGAAACCTCTGTGGAACAGAAGTTTAGACATGCCAATCATCAACTTTATGTGACTTTGAGCTGCTGCTGGGATACAAACCACATGAGGCTTTTCACCTCCTGAACAATCCATGCTTGCTTTCACTTTCTCAATCCAACACACAAGATCGAGCTTCTTTGTCTCTCTCTTTCTGTTTATAATATATACATAGCTGCGGTGATTTAATGAGGACAACACTTTTCTTAATGAGTTTGGCAATGATAACCAACCTAGCTAAAGTAGATTCTTACTCTAGTCCGGGTAAATTGATTATTATATCTTCTTATATTAATTCAAATTAATGCGCTTCGTTTTTCAAATTATTCTAAACCTGAGTTATATTAAAATTTAGTCTTACACTCAATTCAGGCCTCTATTTTCAATTTAGGGGGAATCTTAGAGATGTTGTTACAGGTATATGAGTTTTATGTTGGGTTTGTCAACTCTTCCAGTAAATCCTAAACAATCCAAGTTTTAATTGCCCTATACTTAAAACTTTACCTCCTAAAAAGCTTTATTAAACGTATGCCTCATATTTCTAGTGTATGCGAAACTAAAAGCTCCATAAAAAGTTTCTGGATCTATTATGTGAGCTGGATCTATTACCGGTGTCTATTGCATAATAAAGTTTCTGTTGAAAAAACTGTAATTTATTAGTCGGATTAACGATGGTTTGGTTCATTTTAATTTTCTTGTGGACCAAACTGGTCATCTTAATCATAAAACCTGCCGTATAGACTTATCCGCTAATAAGAACAGTGTCTTCTACTGAAAATGCTGATCCCAATCCAACTACACTTTTGAGTTGAGTTGGTGCATACACAGGTCGTTCTTTGCATCAAATAGGTTTGCAAGACCTCAAGTGAAAACAAACAGGCTGACCAGAACAAGGCAATCTACGGTCGTTTTGGCAGCGACTTTAAGTAGTTGCTACTACCAGTGGCTCATGAGAGATATTCCACAACATATCATATGATCCAAAACAATAAAAGTTCCAAATTGAACTCACTGACAGCTAGATATTTATGTTATGTAGCCATTTACATCTAAAGATGTCTCGCAGTCATAATATAACATCACATCACAAAACTAAACAGGTCCAAATATGGAAGTCACTTTCCACTACGAATATGACGATGCAGAAAAACCAGACAGGAATCAAATTGAAGCTTCCACGATGCCATCAAACCAAGATATTAACCTGCAACCCAAACAATAAAGTGATTAAGTTATCCCAACATAATACACAAATCACTAAACTGTAATATATCATTATTTAAAAAAATGGATTATGATGATTATAAGACTTGTACTTGACTTATGGCATATGCACCTATATATTGCACATATTAGTAACCATTCCAGAACTTTATAAAGTACGTGTCAATCAAATAGATTCAATTTACAAAGGCAAGCACAGAAATGACAATATTAGAACCTATACAGTTCCAACAACTCAGATTAAGCAACAGCAGAAACAACATAAATCGCTACGTGGAAGGGGTTAGTCTCTAATGAAATTTAGACTAACACAGTAATGACTATCCAAAAGCCTAAATACAAATCTTTTGGTGTGCAGTTCATGAAGGGCCCATAATAAATACTCATATCTATAATTTCTTTAAAGATTTAAGGGATAATTGTCAAAACATGCACTAATGTTTCGTCCACAAACGAAATAGTGCACAATGTTTTGTCCACGTCGTCTGCCTACCCTTATGAATCGTCCACGCACTTCTGTTAGAAAAATTAATGGAATATTCCATTTCTGTTATACATGTGCAGTTAAAGTATAACTAAAATGACCATTTTACCCTTATCATGAATCTTTTGACTTTTCCTTTTGACTTTTGCATGAGACATTACCATTATACCCTTTCTAATAAAAACAAATTAAAAAATAAATAAATAGACAAATAAAATATTTTTTATATAATATCAGTTTTTTTTATAAATTCAGTTTTTATTTATAAAAATTATTTTTATTTTCAAAAATTCAGATTTTAAAAAATACATAAAAATCAGTTTTTTTATTTAATTATATTTGGGTAGAAAAAAAATAAAATAAAAAATAAAAATAAAATAAAATTAATTAATTAAATTTTTTTAAAAAAAACTGATTTTTTGTATTTAAAAAAACTCTGATTTTTATTTATTTTTAAAATTAAAATATGAATTTTTGAATTTCAAACCAAAAGGGCAAAATGGAGGGTATATCAGTCTTTTAACTCATTCTTATTTTTGAATTTCAAACTAAAAGGGCAAAATTGTCAATTCAGGTTCTGCTGTTACACTTTTCTAACAGAAGTGCGTGGACGATTCATAAGGGTAGCCAGACGACGTGGACAAAACATTGTGCACTATTTCGTTTGTGGACGAAACATTAGTGCATGTTTTGACAATTATCCCAAGATTTAAACCACCATCGCCACTCGAACCCCGGACCACCAGATCACAAGGCCAAGCACTGACCATTACGATGAGTAAGCTTTGGTTACTCACATCTTTATGGTTCCCCTCAATTATATATATAAAAAAAACTCTTCGTGGTTTCTAAGCAGGCCATTCTAATATGGACAAACACTTCTACCATTGTCACAATTTTCTTATATCACAGAAACTACGTTGTTCGATGTTCAATTTCTGTTAGCTAAGAAGATATGGCCATGTGACCTTTTTCTTCCTCCTACCAGAAAATGATTGTAGAGTGTGTTTCTATACTATTTCATCTTTTGGATTCAACTAGTTTTTATTATTACAAGCAGAACCTTTGGTTGATGACACATCACTTCTGATACAATATAGGATTTTAGGCGAACCAATACTGCAGCACTGGCGAGGATATGTGACCCACAACTCAGAAACCTATACCAGTATAAATTAATGGACAACCTTTCGCCAGTGCATTGCACTTCAATAGGAGTCATGTGAGACCCCCATAGTTCTGCAAGCCTGGCACAAACTGATTTTGGGGCAACCATCTGGAATCAAATAACTTCTGTGGGTAAAGCATAACCTTATTCGATTAAACAATTCGCTGAAGAATTTTGAGTTCAAATCAGGACAATGCTTTATAATTCTTACCAAATACTGTGCAGAAACATCAAAAGAGGAATACGGAGAGTTACGAACTACACAAATCCTGTTTTTTATATATAAAAAAATGAATGGTTATCAAATGTTCAATACTTCAGAAAATACAGTTTTTCTTTTTGAAGTTTTATGGGTATTGGAAAACAACCCGTTTCTAAAGTACAAGAAATCAATAGATAAAACTTAACTTTCACGATCTTGAAGTGTAAGCACCTATTTCAATAAAACTACAAAATAACATGTAGCAAAATTGCAAAGTCCTTGATACAGAAAAGCAAAGCTCCATATCAAACATTTCAAATCACTAAAAGAGACCAATTCATGTATCAATTCTCTCACCCAACTTACATTCGAAATTGTCAAGTTACTGAATTCGAAACTGGAAAGTTATGGTTACAAACAGAGTTTCGATGTTGGAGTAATCAATGTTACAGGTTCTAGTATGAGAAAGATTTGGTTGCCTGACAAATATCCATGAGGGGAGAATTATTACCATTATAATTTGGGAACACAGGATCCGAGCACAGGAAATATTTACTCATGCACAACATAAACAAACTAGGAGATAATAAGGTTAAGTTAAGCAATGGTCATACCAAATCATTGTTGCTGATTTTGCTGCTGTTGGTGATTTGGTGGTGGAGGCATGCCTGCGCGAGGTGGCCCATATGAGGGAACACCACCTGGTGGTGGCATTCCTGGGCGAGGAGGCGGGCCAGGCATCCCAGGCCTTGGCGGAGCTGGTGGCCCTCTCATCATCTGAGCTCCAGGTGGAGGTGGCATTGGCCTCTGCCCGTACTGCTGCGGTGGTGGACCTGGGTAAGGCCCGCCCGGCCTCTGGATATATTGCCCACCAGGAGGAGGCGGACCTCTGGCCATAGGAGGTGGAAGCTGCCCTGGGAACGGCGGCATCTGCCCAGGCGGACGGATCACCGGAGCAGGGTACGACACCGGCGGTCTGGAGATCTGCGGCTGCATCATGCCAGGAGCAGGCCCACCAACACCGCGCACAGGTCCAGCAAGACCGGGCTGCGCGTGGACAAGAGGAGCAGTGGGGATCCCTCTCCCAGCGGCGCGGCCAATGCCGGAACCGGCCATGGCAGCGGCGGAGGCGGCCTTGGCTCGGGACTCCTCGGGAGGAGGTGGGCCCTCGACGGTCATGGAAATAACCTCCTCGCCGCGGAGGAGGACGAGGCCAAGGGTGCGGCGCTCCTCCCGCTCCTCGTTCTTCTTGCCCTTGACGGGAGGGAGCTTGCGGAACTCCTCACAGTCGCCGAGGACGAGGTTCATGTGGCGGTCGAAGGCCATGAATTTGCCGACCAGCTGACGGCCGTCCTGGATGGTGACCCGCATACGGTAGTTGATGTACTGGAGCATCTTGGAACCCTTGGACATCGACATTTTGGGAGAGTAGAGGAGTCACGATTTGCTCCTCCGCTTTTAGGGTTTGGGGGTGCGACTCTATTCAGACAACCAATTTGGGCATCACACAGAGTTAGGGTTTCTGAGGGGTTTTGCACTCAAAAGTTACAGAGACCGCGATGGAACTAACTACTCAATATTAAATAGTGATACTTTTCTAAATAGAAATGCAAAAAAGTATATCAAAATATTAAACTATTTTACTCTACAAAATAGATTGAATCAAATAATAATTTATTGGATTGTTTGTAAAAATATCTATTTTATCATTAAAAAAAATACTCTCTCAACATTTGAGAGTTTTTCCTAGCTCTAGCTGCGCGACGCAATAGTACTCTCCTCTCCTCCTTCCGTCGTTGTGTCCTCTACTACAGCCGTGCCTCTGACAATCGTTGTTGCTCCTCTACCTCTGTCTTGTACTCCACAAACCGCTGCCGGTGGTGGGGTCAACAGTCGTCGTCGGCGAAAGACGAAATCTACCCTCATGGCTTTGTCGGTAACTTCGTCTGTCCCGCCGCTACCGCCTAGTTCTCCTCCCCGGGGTGAGAACGTGGACGAGATCTCCTTCTCGGTGGGATCGACCTCTCCGGCTCTGCCAACAAAATCGAAATGGGGGAGGCCTCTACGTCGACCACCAGTGCCTTCTCCCACAAGTGAGGGCATTCTCGCTCTTCCTCCACCAAACCCTAGCAAACCGGTTTGCGTGACAGGTCGAGACCTTCCGGCTTCTTTGAGCCCTAAGGGGGGGCGTGCCCTACAAGCCACGCTACGACTTTCCTAAACCGTAGCAAGTCGCCCATGGTTTTGGCGCCTCCTGTTGTTATCTCAGCACTACCTAGTGCTGAGGATCATGTATGTCTTGTCTCTGGGAGGGCACCTATTCCTAAGATTACCTGGGACCAGGTTCAAATTCCCACGGATGAGGCTTCAGGTGTCAACCCTAGTGTGTTTCCCCCGTTCCGAAGGGCCACAGCGAAAGGGAAGGCCCACATGGAGGATCTGCCAAGGACGGCAGTAACGACTTTGGGCCTAGGGCGTTGCCTCCCTACTCAGGCCACGATATCGATCATTCTTGCGGCCTTCGTTACCCCGCCGGGTTTGTCGTGGGATAGGCCGCGACACCTGGCTAAGGCTGAGCTTCCTCCACCCTCGAGTGATAGGGTGACGGATCTCCAATCATCCTTGGAAGGTCTACAGGATGGATTATCATCAAGTTCCTTGGAGGAAGATGAGGAAGTTGAGGTCATGGTTCCGGCGTCTCGGGCGACAGCATCGGCGCCCTCAGCTCGTCAACAATGGGGTTTGCTGGGACGTCTCTGGACCCCTAAGCCCCCACGGAAGGACATGCTTTGTGTATCATCACTAACGCATGGGGAAGATCTGTAGAGGGCCTGGTGATCAAGGATTTAGGGTCGGGCATGTTCGGCTTCTACTTCCGGTCAGCGGAGTCTCGGTCATGGGTTCAAAGCAATAAACCCTGGTGCTTTGATGGCAAGGTCCTGTCGTTGGGAGACTTGGACCCGTGCGCTCGGGAGCTGCCCCTCTGGACCAGGTGCAACTACGGGTGCATGCTAGAGGGCTGCCACCTCTAGTTCGAACAAGAGAGACAAGTATCTCCATTGGCAACGCATTGGGAATGTCCGTGAATGTCCATGTGACCAATGGGGTATGTGTTGGGGAGGGACTATCAAAATCCGCTTCTGGCACATCCTTGAAAAGCCGTTACGGAAAGGGTTGGTTATTAGGTTCCCGGAGTTTCCGGACCCAATCCATATTGACCTCACGTATACGAAGCTTCCCAATTTCTTATATAACTGTGGTCGGCTCGGCCATATTCTGAAGGACTGTATGTGGGTAGTTAGAGGCCCCCCACGGTTTGGGGATTTCATGATGGAATACTACCGGGAGAAGAAAGTCAAGGCGTGCGCTACGGATTGGGGAGAACCGATCCGTCTTCCTACCACTGCCCCGTCGGGTCCTGGCCTTCAAGGTCACTTGAACTGGATAAGAGGCCCCTTACGCCACCTGGGCTCGACAAGTGGGTCGCCGACTAGGCCATCTGCCCCTCCGATGTTGGAGGATCCACGACCACACCAGGATCAACTGGTCGGGAGGGCCCGGGCAGAGTGGGGAGCTCATGAGGGTGGCGTCCCTGGAGGAACTGGAGCTGAGGACAACCATAACACTCTGAAACGGCCAGCAGCTGGGGTCCCTACGGAGGAACAGTTCAGGACAAGGAAACAGCCCCACCAGGAGGAATGAGTGGTACGTTGTGCATCAGGAACTGGACCTAGGAGGGGTCCTTGTACGATGTGCTGCCTCACCCCTTCACTTTTACCGTTGTGGTCCCTCAGGATCTCCGGTCTCCCATTCCCCCCCCCCCTCCGCTTTCTGTCATGGCCTATGAGGCATCAAAATACCACTTACGTTGGTTATGTTTCGATCAAGGTTAGAGAACCGTTGTTCACCTATTCTAATCCTTTACTCGTGGTCGAGAGATTTATTCCTCGGGGCACATCTTTGTAATCTCTTGATATTAATAATATTGCACCCTTTGTTCAAATAATAATAATAATTTATTTATTTTTGAACAATAATTGTACTCAACATATTAGAAGAAACCCAAAATAGGATAACTAAAGAATAATAAATCAAATAGATAAGATAACTAAACTGAACGGTCAAAATATCGTTGGATTAAAAGCAATAATGAAAAAATAAAATTCTCAAATACCGAAAATGCTTCAAGTGGATCGTGGGAGAGAGATGTTGCGATAGCAGAAGAAGCAACTAGTACATCCACTTTCAACACTGAGCTAGGGCAAAACGGGTCCATTTCCGGAAAGTTGACTCTAAGGCAGATTAAGTACTCATTTGAGGGCCTAGCGTGCATATTCATCCCTTGATTGATAGTGTAGGGCTCCAAGAACGCGGGAGTGTTGGCTCCGGAGATAGTAAAAGAATATTGTATCGGTACTTGGTGGAACTATTGCCACCATACGTCCAAAGGGGCGGTAGTACCCACAAACCCTCCACTAGAACACAAACTCCTCATTGGGCAAGGCGAGGGTGCTTACCTCCCCTGTCGTTACCCGTGACGCTCCATCGGAGCGTAGTGATCCCCCGAATTCCGTGTCCATGAAGTTTCTCACAATTCGTTTCCTTCCCGGAAGGATCCTATAGCTAAACGGGGAATACCAACTGGCCTCACTTAGACCAACCATGGTGCCTCCTCCCCAAATTATCGGTCTGACATGTTGATTTCATGTCGTCCGAGTTCCATGTTCCTCCACCGCCCGAGAGTAGAGAGGCCATTTGTCCCGACCATTATTGATGCATGTCTTGGAACAAACGATTGGGTCCCTTGATGGAAACCTGTCGCCGTGTTTCCTTTTCTCACCATCAGTCCTCCGCTAGTGCTCTCCTTCGTCCGCACCCCTGAGGGACCCCAAACCTCCCTAACTCACACAACCGACGATGCCCCGAGTCGATTGAGCATCGTCTTTGTTTCGGCGAGTACCGCTTGTAAATCTGACGAATCAACTGGTAAAACCAGTCCGCTAGACACCAGAATAAGGCATCTTTGTCATCAAAACTCCCTAATTACAACGCTGAGCTCTTCTCCAATGCGTCACACTTAGGTCCACTTACCGACCTCTCGACATTTCTGTTTTACCTACCTCCGAAGTCAACAACAACTCAATATTGAGGAAGATGGAGCAAGTCCTAAAACGACCACGCGCGTGAGGCGTGTTCTTTCTCTATTACGTTGTTGCTTTTTAATTTATTTTACTTTGTGTCAACAACATTATTTTCTTTTGGATATTAAATATAATATATGATTACCTAAATAAAAAATTTCTTTATAGGCATAACTAGACACCAAAGTTTATGTAAAGACCGCTCCATTTAAAAAGGGTTAAGCTTAATTTAATCGCATGGTAACGTCGTGGTTGGATTTTGGATCAAAATTTGGAACGAGTGCAATGAAAAAAAGGGACCGGGCGGGCCTGACCCGGCCCGGGCCAGGTCAACCCAACCCAGCTCTATACTTTCTTTGGGCCGTGCGGCCCAAAACCCAGCCTGAGGCCCGTTTAAGCCTGGCCTGCGTATTTAAACGCGTTTAGGGTTTTGGAACCCTCATTTGTTCCCTCAGCAACGCGCAGCCGTCCCGCCCCTTTCCTCTCTCTCCCTCTTCTGCTTCAAACCTCTCACGGCCGCCTCTCTTTCCCCAGATCCTCACCGTCTCCACCGTCTTCTTCTCCCTCTGTTCCTCACGCCACCGTTTCCATCTCCCTCGTCTCCACGCCGAGTCCCCCCCACGCTCACTCTTCTTCTTGCCGCCCCGTCTGAAACCAAGATCGTCGGTACCATCCTCGTCCCCGAGCTCCCTCACCCTTCCTCTCCGTCATCTTCACCAGAGCGTAGCCGAGGTCCCCGCCGCCGCCGTGCTTGTCCGGATCTGGAGCGAGAAAGGGAGCCGCCGTGCTCCGCCGCTCCCACGACTACAACCTTGACCCTCCCGTCGTCTTTTCCCCACGGTGAGCCCTTGGCCGGCGACGTCCTTGATGGTGGCCGGCCGGAATGCAAAACCGAGCCCTTTTTTCCTTATTTCTTTTTGTTTCCCGACCTTTCTGGATCTGTTGACTTTGAACGAGGAAGAACAAAGTAATTAAGAAAAGATTATCAGAAAAGAAATGAAAACCAGAAAATCAGTTTTTAATTAAAATTGTATTTTGAACGGTTGTTTGAATCTTTTGAACGATGGGACGTCGAGAAATGGAACGTTAAAACGGGACGAATAAAATCGAATTTAGAACGGGACAAAAAATGGAACGCTGAATTGGATGCCTCGGGATTTGTGCCTCGAAACCCACACCTCGGGAATCGTGCCTCGAAACCCGTACCTCAAGAATCGTGCCTCGAAACCCGTACCTCAAGAATCGTGCCTCGGAACCCGTACCTCGGGATTCATGCCTCGAGAAACGTGTAACGGGTTCGGTGTTCAGAGCTCGTGTACTCGAACCCGATTTGTCGTTTAATCCCGCTTTTAGCCCGCTTGGGTTTAAAAGACAACTGTTGAATTTAATTTGGTACTTGTCGTGACTTTAAATTAATTTTGACTTTCCGTGTAATTTAGAGTCCGGGTTCGATCGAAGAGAAGACCGGAGGGAGCGAGCCAGGACGTCAGCAGCTAGGAGACGTAGCTGTCGGTTCGTCTTGAGGTAGGGAAAGTAGCGAATACCGGTTCGATTGTGGAAAGTTACTAGTATGCATGCTAGGTAATAATAAAACTGGAACGAACGTTTATATTATAAAATAATCGAACGAGTCTTAGTAACATGTTGGATATGATTCACTAGTGTAGCCGCTTTCTATATTTGGGAAATTGTTGTGCTGGTAGAACGGCCATGTCGAGTCGTAGGTTGTGTGCTGATTGAAATGCTTGATCTGTGTGAGATGTATGTTGTGTGACTTAGACTCGATAAGTCTAATAGTCAAGACTTGGTATATCCGGTGAGCATGCTGTTACTATGTGTGGGCAAGTGTGTCGTGACCGTTGCTTGTGAACCCTTGGTTGTGATATGGTCGGGTGAGTGATAGACCGACGTGCTGTGTATTTATGGTAAGATTGTTGGGCTTGGTGAGCCGTGTTTGATCTGTGGCATTTCGATGCGTGGTATTAGTTTGTTGTGTGTTCCTTGAGGGTGGTATTCTGGTTGTGATTGGACCTACTTGTTGTGTTTGGGGCCGACAGGCCATAATGTGATTGGGGCCTACGGGTCGTTGTGGGCCTACGGGTCGTATTGGGCCGACGGGTCGGAGCCGACGAGCCACAGCATATCATCCTGCATTGGGCCGACGGGTCGGAGCCGACGGGCCACATCATATCATCTTGCATTGGGCCGACGGGCCACATCATATCATGTTGCATCGGGCCGACGGGTCGGAGCCCATGGGCCATATCATATCATAGTGGGCCTACATGTTGTGTTTGGGCTTGCGGGTCGTGTTTGGGCCTACGGGTCGTGTTGGGCACTGGGTGCCGTGTTTCAGCCTCGTGATCTATGGTCCTTTGGAGACGTTTCCGAGGGTCCCAACGAATATGTCCTCATAGGGATGTTTCCGGCATTCTCGATGTTATACGTCTCTGTGACGTTATGCGTCTCCTCTGAATCGAGAGGTAGTCCGATTGATACTTGACCTACCGTTTTGATATGATGATGGCGGGCCGTGTACAGTCGGCGGAGTTCAGGGACTGTAGTACGTGACGTATGTGCTGGTCGCTTCTGTGTTTGATTCGTGTGCTGTTTGGTTAATGTTTTCTTGTATGAAAGCTGTTGTTAAGAGTATTGTAAGTTTGGCTATGAACCCTGGTTGGCAGTGAGTCTTGTTGTACTAGTATGCCCTAATTGGACGGTTACTCGTGGTGGTGAGCCGATGTTCATTACCTTAACTACTTTCTCTACTGGGCGAAAGCTCACCCCTTACTTTGTGGTGTTTCAGGTGTTGAGCGGGATTTATGCTAGCAGGACACAGCTGAGCTTAGGAGCTGACGAGGGTCCTAGGCTAGTAGGTCTAGAGACGTACAACTGTTTTTGAACTAAACTTTGTGTTTTGGTTTTATGAGTTGTTGACTCTTTCAATTGATTTATTATCACTTTTTGAGATTTATCTATCGTATTTTTTTACCGTTTTTATTTATTTATTGTTTTAAGTTCACGTCTCGAGTCCAGTTAAAACCGGATTTGGGGCGTGACAATTCCTTCGTTATAATAGTAAGAGAAAGTAACTATATTTTGGGCTTACATCTGTGGGTTATCAGAAAACAGTTCTGAATCGGTTTGTGTGGCCCTCTCTCCCGTTTAGTCCCGGTTTGGAGTGTTACTGGCGTCGATTCGCCCGACGTCGATCTGCTTCGTCCTTCCTGTCTCGTTGGTCATGGAGATCATGTGTTGAGGATCCGTCGTTGTTCGTCGGTGAAGTCACGCCATCGTGGTCGGTCAGAAACTGTTTGGGTTTGGGGTTCGCGACTCTGTACACCATTTTCAAGGTCGCTCGTGCTTGAGAAGACGGTTGAGTCGGCTTGTTCGGCCAACTGTTGGTGCAGACCTACATTCAGTTTGGGACCTAGAAGTTGGTTGAAGATGGCTCTCAAGTCTCGCAAAACACCAAAAGTCACAGTTTCCTCCTTTGTTGCCTTTCCTTTCTTTTTGTTTTGGACTGATTTCTTTATATGGAGAATTTTGTGTCGTTCATGTTGCAGGAAATAAGAAAGGTGGGGCTGTAGGCAAAAGGAAGATCGGGAAAGTTGAGGTGAAAAAGTGAAAGGATTCGACGGCTCGTACCAATGTTCGAAGAAGACGTCCAAGCAAGGAGGCTGGGACTGAAACTTTGAAGAAGGTCGAGTCAGACAAGCATTTGAAGAAGAAACAGGCCACTGCTCGGGTTGGGGAGGCTGCTTTACCCATCGGAGAGGCTGTATCACCCATCGGAACAGAGTTCGTGACAGAGAATCATGGGTGTAGGATTTTCCTTTACAACCTTCCATTCAAAACTTCTTCAGATTGGGTCCGGAATTTTCTGGGGACGTTTGGCGAGGTAGTGTCTGCCAATGTCCTGAAGAGATCGAGCTGGAAATGCCATTTTTTCGGCTTTGCTGAGTTTAAGCACAAAGCTTCGGCTTTACAGGTAGTAGAAGTTGTTAATGGCTTTACACTCAATGGCTATAAGCTCTTGGTAGCTATTGCTCGGCCTGAAAAAGGGACTCTGAACACTAAGGTCAGAAGTGTTGAGGTCAGTGCCTCTGTCTTAGCTTCTTTAAAACAGAGCTTACAGGTAATTGGTGTTCAGGGTGAGGGGGAGACATGATACGTTGCACCCATCGCCTTGGAGCAGGAAGATCGTTATGAGAATTCTGGGAATGGGCCAAAACAGGATTTTCGATCGTTGTCGAAGCTCTGGGAGTCTCAGGATCTCAGAGAAGTTTTCGCAACGATTTTGGGAGCACTCACGCCAGATGTAGATACAGTGGAAACAGCTCGATCCCCTACGAAAGAGACCCAGTTGGTTATTCTTTCTTCAGTAGATCAGTCCTCAAAACAGGTGGCAACCTGTGATCCTGTTGGGGACCAACAGAGCAGTCCATGGAAGGAGGTTCTCCTTAAACCTCCGGTAAGCAATAAACCAAAAAGATGTGGTCGTCCAAAGAAGGGACGGTCAAAAGGGGTTGTCTCTCTAACTGTTGTTTATCAGACAAGAGCTAAAACTCTTGTTGATAAAAGGAGATATTCCGGGTAGCTTTTTTGTTGATGTTGCTAAGAAGGATAGCTCGGGTAATTGGAGTACGTGCACAAAAGTTTGGAAAAAGGTTGTTAATCGTTGTCCTTTGGCGTTCATGCCGTTAAATTCTATAGACGCCCATCAACGTCTTGAGGAGGCTGTCAAGGATGGTGTGGACGAGGAGTACTCTGACCCGACAACAGGAAAAAAGCCAATCCATATTTCATTATCTAACCGATTTTGTGCTTGAATCCGGATAGGACGCAGACGAGTAGGCCGGTTTGATTTTTCTGCTTGGTTTTGTTCTTCTTGTAGCTGTTTTGTTTTTGGTTTTTCAGTATTGAGTTTTATCTCTCCTTTTCTTTGTACTTATTCCTCTTAGGTACATTGATCATTAATAATATTCGCTTATAAAAAAAAATCGAGAATATACATTCTTATTCAAATCTTCTTCTTTTTTCTCCAAAAGGACATAAACTAGTGTTTAAAGAATCGGGTCGAACGGAGATTAATCGGCGCTTAGGCGTACATTTTTGTAACACCAACTTGAATTTAACAACTCGGACAGTTTTAGGCGGATTTGGAAAAATCGGGTCAATCCCCACCTAGAAGGGATTAATCGGTGCCTAAGCGGGATTTTTACAACGCTTATCCGATTTTTATGGTTTTATCTTAAATATTTGTTATTAATCATTTATATATTTTCTATTATTATTACAAAAATATATATTAAATATATGTAATTCTTATTTATAAAATTAATAATCATAGGTTATATATACTTAAATCTTAAATATTGTGGATGTTAATGTTGTTTACTTATTTATTAACACTTTTTTTTTATCTTTTTAGGAAAATATTATATTAATTTTTTATTTTTATTTTTTATAGAAGGATATCAATATTGTTTATTTGAACTTTTTTTTCATTTAAGGATAATTATGTAAAACTATATATTATGTGTATTTTTTAAATGTTTGTTACTATTTTTTTCATAATAAAGTTTATATTTTGTTCATACATATAATAATATATTTGTTAAGAAATTAAAAAAAATAGAAAAATATAAATATGATTAAATCCCGATATCTCCTACTAGTCTCCGATTAATCCCTGAAAGCTCTAACCACCCGACTAGCGCCTTTTATTTATAGAACCTTGGACATAGTACTATTAATTAGAAACTACATGGAGTTATAACACTTATAACCCGGAAATTATTTATCGAAACCGAAAATAAATAGGAATAAAAATGAAATACTTTAACTAGTCGAAAGTAAAAGAAATACTAGAGATCATCCATTTATTGAATAATGTCGGGTGAGTGACGATGACTCTAGAAGTATTCGATGGATGACCGGATATGAGACTTGGTTGACCCTTCCTTGTTGATCTGGTTAGGCGTAGATGGACATGTCTCCCATACTGATTAACATCTTATGATATTCTTTCTTGGCTAGATGTGAGGATCCTGTAAAACAAGAGTATGCTGAAAATCGTTGAAGTGTGATATCAGGTGGTGTCAGCACCACCCTAGGTTTAGTGACTGACCCAACCACCTACCCTACATGTCTTTATTTGGATAGGCGAGGGTGCTTCGCTCACAAGTCGCGTTATCTCCAAGTCCTCCTCCAACGATTCACCTGATGGGTCTTCGGGACTCGGTATCGTAGGCTCTAGTTTCATCCTCTTCCCGGTAGATTATGGTTTCTTCCATCCCCTAATGATTTCGCCTTCACCCTTTATGTCTTTCTTGTTGGCCATTTTCTGACCTAGTCTTGTCTAGTGGGGTAGCCACTATCAAGGAGGTCTCTGTTTCCGCGTAACCTTTAGTCTGTTCCTGATCCGTCTTGGTGACGTTTCAAACCATATAACAGGGCACTAGATGTTGGGTGAGCACTTAAGTTGGATGGTGTGGTGGTAGGGGAGGTAGAAGATACCATGTCCTCTAATGTTTCGAACTATGTCATTAAAAACTAGCCTCTCACTAAAAGGGAGGTGTCTGCCTCTAACTCCGTAGTACCCGTCGTCGCGGTCATGAGGGATTGACTGTTGTTGTCGTGAAGCACACATCTGACTATGCTTCACGTCATTCCTAGTTTTACTCCACGTGAAGAAGAAGCATGCCCAGTCGTACTCCAAGATGGTCGTGAAACCCTCATCCTCGTGCCATCATTTACCTTTTTTCCCGCATCATCGACGTCACTGGTTCTACCAGACAAAGACATTGAAGAAGCCGCAAACATTAAGAAGTTCACCAAAAAATTGGAAGAAGAAGGTTGTGTCGCCGTGGAGGAAGACCCCTCGCCAAATATGTAATTGCAATACCGACTAAATCTAAAATCACAATCTTAGATCACGTCTATATGACAAGAAAGGTTGAACAAGTTTTGGATCCAAACCTCAGACACGTGCTTTAAACCGCATGCTTCACATCACTTCACGGGGTATCAAGCCCAATCAATCTTAATAGAAGATATTGTTAATCATTCACTATGCGACATATGACGAAATAAACTCCAAGTGACCTAATTTGTGATGACTGATATAATCAACCTCAACCGAAGAAAAGTTTGTTTTTGGAATTATGTCTGCTAGGGTTTCTCTCTCGTCCTGGGGTCCCTTGAGATTTCCCATTTCTTCCTCACATTGTTGGCGACGTCTCTCCCCAAGCGGCTCCCCGCCGGACTGCTCCTCTTTCTTCGCTTCTGGATTCTCGACCACCACTGTCTCAATCTTCTTTTTGGTCGTCATCACCTCCAAGGTCGCTTCCGTCGTCGTTGTTCTCTCCACCCTTTCATACCTACGTATCCTCTCATGGAATTTCAAGGGGATGAGATCTGACACTCACGCTCATCACCTCGAGAATGTCCTTGCTCAACATAGGCCTCACTTCCTCTTTCTCTGTGAAACGCTAACCCAGAGGCAGGAATGACAGTTCTTTAACAGAATTTGGGATTCCAAATAGGGACTTGGATTAGGGCGACGACGAATCAACGGGGCTTGACTCTTTTCTAGGTGGATGACTTTAAGATTTCGATAGGGTCGGCTTTATCCCATTCCATCTATATGGAGGTTATAAGACCGGGCCAACTCCCTTTCTTCCTTACGGGATTCTATGGCTAATCTCAACGGGACCTCACCGACAGTCATGGGATCAGCTCCACCTACTGGCCGGATCTAGGAGGGATCGATGTATAATTATCGAGGACTTAAAAAATTTCCTTAGCCTTCGATAATATAGAGGAATCCGTCCATACCCAAAAACTCTTATTGAGGACTTCCAACTGGTCATTGACGATTTGGATCTCATGGATATCCCGCTCCTTGGGAACTACTTTACCTGGTCTCGGAGCGAGGATCAAGCCACATTAATCAAATCCCGACTGGATCATGCCCTTCTGTCTCAGGCGTTTCCATCCTCGCTAAAGGATGTGGAACTTCGAAACACGACCACACCCACTTCTGAACACTGGCCGATTAAGCGCACACTTAACAGTCGTCGTCCAAGTCCAAGACCATCCAAGTTTAAATTTAATCCTCTATGGACCCAAGACCTAGAATGTGGTCATTTGATACAGGTTGAATGGGATAAGGATCCTGCCATGCCCATCCAAGAGGCAATAAGTAAAATATACATTTTGTTGAATCATCGAGGGAAATCCAACTATCACCCTGAATCATATTCACTAGTGCCAACATCGAATAACGAAATTGAATCAGCAAACTAACCGAGCAGGGGTTAACTGGCGAGGAGCCATTCAGATACAATATGAAGCGCCTCATTGTATTCAGGTAGTATTCTGGAAACAGAGAGCTAAGCACAACCGGCTGAAAGAAGGTGATCACAACACGAAGTACTTTCATATTGTGTGCTCATACAGTAGAAAGGTCAACGTCGTATGCTTTATTCAAAACGCAATGTGCCAACTGGTTACATTGGACACAAGGCTACAGAAACTGGTAATTGAGTATTATACCACACTTTTCGCCACTTCCAATGCAGACCTCGCGGATTTCCATATTCACTTTCTCGCGGGGGGTGTCATGGCTGACCAGAATGTGGAATTCTTACAAGAGGTCACAAAGGAGGAGGTTTGCCAAACGGTTTTTCAGATGGGGCCTAATAAGGCTCCGCGGCCGGATGCCCTGAATCCTCGGTTCTATCAACATTATTGGACAGTGGTGCCGAGAAGGTAATCCAATTTATTCAAATAAAAATTTAGGAAAGGTCCTTTAACCGGTCTTTAAATACTATGAATGTGGTGTTGATTCCAAAGAAGCCTAATCCAGTACTTATCACTGACCTGCGACCAATCGGCTTGTGCAATATGATTTTTCGTATTATGGCTAAAGTCCTGGCCAACCATTTGAAACCTTTGCTACAGACACTTATAAAACCCACTCAAGGGGCATTCATTCCGAGCAGGAGTATCTAGGGAAATATCCTTATTTCCTTCAAGATCATTCACTTTTTACAGCAACGACGGTCGGTAACATTGGATACACGACGATTAAATTGGGCATAAGAAAGACATATGATCAAGTGGAGTGACCTTTTTTACTCGATATTTTACAGCGGAAAGGATTTTCGCGGGATTGGATGTCATTGCTGGCTACATGTATGGGCTCGGTGGAGTACTCAGTCATCTCGGGTGGTAATGAAACCATAGTGTTTGCCCCGTCCAGGGTTATTCGTTAGAAGGACCCTCTATCACCTTATTTGTTCATGTTCTGCATGGAGGGTCTGTCCAACCTACTGAACAAGGCACAAGCGGTAGGTCACATCCATGGTATAATGGGGGGATCCGACCATTTCACACTTATTTTTTGCAGACGATTGTTACATCTTTTGTCGTGCGATCCTAGAAGAGGTCGGTCGGGTTCATACCTTCCTTGCAAAATTTGGAACATTATCTTGACATGTCTTGAATCATCACAATTAATCGGTCTTCTTCAGCACGAGTACACCTTCAATGGTTCGTACGAACTGCTGCTCTACGCTTCATATGGAGAGGTTTCGGAGGCATCATTGTATCTGGGGGTTCCAAACATGATCGGTGGGCATAAGACTCGTAGCATGTGATACTTGGCGGATAGAGTGGTGCGACGAGTATAAGCATGATATGGGAAATTGTTGTCCCCAGCTGGCCGGGAGGTCATGGTTAGATCGGTCCTTACTTCTTTACTGGTATATGTGATGTATGTCTTAAAAGTGCTCCACAGTATAACATATCGCATAAACGTCGCTCTAGCCAAATTTCGGTGGGCATGGATGACCCCAATGGAAAGGCCGATTATCTGGCAAGATTGGGACAAGTTATGTCGTCTGAAGCAATATGGGGTTATCGGATTTTGACACATGCAAGACGTGAATCTTACCCTTCTTGACAAGCAAGCTTGGAACCTGCTCTACCGTCCAACATTTCTGGTAGCCAGGGTGCTGAAGGAAAGGTACTACCCATCCTCGGACTTTACCCGCGTATGTGAGGGTTGACAACCGAGTTTCACTTGGTCAGTCATTTATGCGGCTAAGAATCTTCTTCTCTTCGATCTACAGAAATTTATTGGCTCGGGGCGAGATACCCCGATTCTTGGACAGCCTTGGTTAATAGGGACGAGTCATACAATCTGCATTGTTAGTGCAAACCTCGTC
This sequence comes from Erodium maritimum, assembly GCA_963921825.1. Classification (NCBI taxonomy): domain Eukaryota; kingdom Viridiplantae; phylum Streptophyta; class Magnoliopsida; order Geraniales; family Geraniaceae; genus Erodium; species Erodium maritimum. The sequence goes on from OY997588.1 coordinate 118,639,159, forward strand.
GATCACATAGTGGGATTCCCCTTTGATCGGCCAACTTTTTTATCCGGAGGATCGGGATGATATCCTTGTTATCCCCATATCGGCTACTCGATCTGCGGAAGAATGGTACTTGTTTTTGGACTCGAAAGTTCGGTACACTACCAAAGAGGGATATTGATGCGTACATGAGAGCCGAGTGCCATCAGATGGGTATGGGCCCCCTCCGGTGGGTCTGGATGTTTGGAAAAAATTCTAGTCCCACCTAGACTCCAGATATTTCTATGGCGATCTTTGACATGTTCTCTTCAGGTTGCAAACAATCTCCATCGCAGGTATATTTCAATGGTATTTACTTGTCCCTTATGCTCTCGTCACGTTGGAACGACCGATCATCTATTATTTCAGTGCGGTTTTGAGAAGTAATATTGAAGTCTATTTGATGAGGGGATGATAATACCATAATCGGGCTCCTTTGATGAAGGATGTAGCACCCTTATGGCGGGGGAGTCTTTAGAACAGAAGGCGTGCATATTATGTTGGATTTAGTCAATCTGGAAGACCCGAAATGAGAAGGTCTAGAGTGACAAGGTGCCAAAGGCCTTGGGAAAGCTGGCGGCGGCTCATGCTCATATCACGGTTTGGACACATGCCCAAGCATCTAAGACCCCTTCCAAGACGCCTAGCATCATTCCTCACCTTGAAAAATTACTCCACCACTAACGGGATGGACAATTATCAATGTGGATGGGGCGACTTTTGTTGACTGGAACAATCGGTGTTGGGGATTAATTGCTAGATCATTCTCGCGAGCGGTCTTAGCAGCAGTAAATTGGGTTCTACCAGGGCATGTATCCACGGCCTTGGACTTCGCTAGGATCGTGCGACAGCCACAGCCTTGGACTTCGCTCGGATGCACGGTTGGAGGCAAGTCGTTGTCTGATCGGATGCTCAGGTGGTGGTTAATATGGTCAAATCAGGGGCGTCGGTAATCTCCCCGCTAGGCACTATTACACAAGATATTCGATCCTTCCTCACCCATGTAGAGGGTTCTTCCCTCGTCTTCGTAAAAAAGACAGCGAATAAATCTCCCCACTAGTTAGTTAGGGAGGTCAATTTATCCCTTGTTCTAATGTGGTCATGTGACCTTCTACCTAATGTATTATCTTGTATAGTGCATTATGATTAATAAAATATTATTGTTTATGCTCAAAAACAAAAACAAAACAAAAATCTCCACGTGACCTTTTATTTCATTGATGACCACTTGACAGTCTTATCCACCTCAGCACGACTGCCTGATACCAACCGCTTCTACCATTTGTGGATGGAGAGTTTCATACACAATCTTGCAAAGTGCATCAATCAAACCTACGCTACAACACTCCCCCCATCATTACTAAAACAATTTCCATCTATACCCATTCACTTTTAGTATCATCAGTAAATCACGACTTAAAGTATCCACAGTGCTACCACAGGCTGCTGGCAAGGAGCATTAAAATATTAGTTTTTTGTCTCCCCGCCAGCTCACCGTCTGCGGTAAACGCCAGCAACCTGTAATGGTTGACGTTTTTACTGACGGGGAGCCACCAAAATATTCTTTAAAAATACTACTTTAAATCAAACAAAAATGCATGGATTTAAAACAAAATTACATTAAATTAAACCAAAATAAAAGGACTAGTACAAGATGACCGATCGAAATTTAAACTACGAAGCGATAGACTAAGCTAGGCGTCTCCAAATTTATTCCAAATGTGTTCGACGAGATCGTCCTTCAACTGGTAATGTATGCGTTCCTCTTGCATCCTCGCAGTGTTTCCAAGTATGACCGTGGACGGGACGAAGCCTCCTCGTGCAAAATTTGGTTGACTTGGCCCACCCTCATATATTTGTTCAATGTAGCCGTCGTAGGTATGACGTTCAACCTCGACTATCATATTGTGCATGATAACACATGCATTCATCACCAAGTCAAGGTCTCGGGGCATCCACAAGCGGCTTGGTCGAGTGATCATGTGAAACCGAGCTTGGAGTGCACTGAATACTCGTTCCACATCCTTCCTGCACGCTTCTTGGACTTCAACAAACTTCTTCTGTTTCGGTCGTTGAGCTAATAGAATTGTTTTCACAAAAACTGGCCACGAAGGGTATATGCCATCAGCAAGATAATACGGGAGTGTGTAGTGGTTACCATTTATCGTATATTCAACCGGTGGTTGCTAACCATTGATAACGTCCGCGAATAGTTTGGAATGGTTCGGCACTGTTAAATCGTTGTTTGATCCCGCCATGCCAAAGAACGAGTGTCAAATCCACAAGTCACGAGTAGCAACCGCCTCGAGAACAACGGTTGGTCGATTCCCGTAGTCCCTCCGTGAATGGGAGCCTCGCAGTGCCGTTGGGCAATTCTTCCACTCCCAGTGCATGCAGTCAAGACTGCCAAGCATGCCCGGGAACCCTCGCGCTTCATTAACCGCCAAAATGTGGTCCATATCAGCCCGTGTAGGTTTACGCCGGTACGTAGGACCGAAGACTTTATTGATTGCACTGCAAAAGTTTCTCAAACATTCCAATGACGTAGTTTCGCCTATCTTCAAGTACTCGTCCAATCCATCAGCTGCAATTCCATAACATAACCGCCTAATGGCCGCATTACATTTTTGATAAATAGATAAGGAAATAAGGAAACTTTACCCACAACATCCAACCTTGTGATTCTCCAATGCATGAACAATTCGGAGGAACACAGCCTTCGACATTCTGAAGCGACGACGGAACTGCACCTCCGTGTACACATGGTTCGTGCTGAAGTAATCGATCATTAAACGTTCGTTTGCGGCTGGCGTGGAATTTATTTTTTGTGTTATTTTCAAAATCATTTTTTAGATTGTCAAGAACAAGTCATAGGGCAATTGGATTTCTAGTCGTTGGCACTGACGCTGAGTGCTGGCGTGGAACTCCCAGTCGCGGCTCCCTGCCAACGGCCTCCCCGCCACCTCCCAGCCCACCACTGTGGATGCTCTTAATACAATTTTTACCAACCGATTAAGTACGATATACTCATAGTTTCCAAGAACCATAATTGTACAACTTATCATGGGTTTTGTAGGATAAAAAAAGGTGTCAGTAAGAGATGCACCCTAACAACTTATACCCAATAATCCTTCACTACTCACTATGCTGCCTACTCAGAAACAATAGTTATGATCCATGAAAGTGGTGTAATGAAGCCTTGATCGGTTGTCGAATATTCCTTGAGTCATAGCTATCTTCAGAACCAATTAAGCCAAGGATTTTGCAATAGATAGTACACCACAAACAACATGGATAGCTAATCCAGGACAAGTCTTCTTACGTGTTCTCTTGGAATGTTTGAGATCGAGAGAAAGCTACTGGGTTTGCTTGCATAACATGGCCTGCATCTGCATTTGATGTAAGCGATATGGGTTCTGGTTTGGATCGAAAAACTTCAAAAATGCTACCTTTCTTGATGGGTTGAATGCATCTGCAGGTGGATCTTCTCTGGCTTCTTCAGAACTGTCTCTATGTCACTTAATTCGTTTAGTGTGTCTTGGTCTTCAGCGGGGTCATGATTTCCTTCTACCTCATCTTCCTGGCTAGAAATCCGATGATTGTTTTCTCTGGCTTCATATGAACTTGAACATAAATCTTTACCAGATTTCTGCATTGGGGTGTCCTGAATTCAGAAAACAGTAACAAATTCAAGCATCCATGAAGCACAAATCCGTAGCTTCCTAAACATAAACACAACATCTCATTTGATCATGTGAAGCTAAATGAGTAGCTACAGAATTTTAATCCTCTATTTCGTCATGATTGAAATGAATGGCAAATAAAAAGAGATGAAATGGGATAGTTCAACATTTCTGATAATCCAACTTTAAGCTTAAAGAGCAAAAGTATGTTCAGAATAGGGACTGATATACTGTATCTACAACCTCTTCCTATCCCCTAAAAGATTCATTTTTTGTCAGTTGAAACCTCGTCCAAGTAAACTGTAAACATGCAACGGGACAGGGTCCAATGCCAAAGCTGAAAAGGGTGAGAGCTTAAGGAGATCAGATGACATTTGCTCAAAACTGTTAACCTCATCTCCTAAACGCTCAGGCTCTAGATGAGGCCACAACACAACAAACAACCTTTTATTTGTCCTCAATCTTGATCCTCCCTTTATTATTAAGATCTATGCAACAATGAACCTAACCTTGTTTTGTCGTTGCTCGTTTAATCCAAAATCAGTACATGAGTAAATGGAGGAGCACTGCTTAACCATTGTTACTTGAAACAGTGTTACCCCGATGATAAATGGGTATGTACAAGTTGCATATAAAGTATGAAACCAAAAAAAGAAATTGCAATTTGCTCAATTAAGTTCCTTCCTGACATAACATGAAACCCCTAAACCAGCAATAATCTATAAATGGCATCTTTATTCTTTTCAGCTGAAACTAGAACACTATAAACCATAAAAAAAACATCATAGCTTGAATAAAAAAAAATCACATACACTTCACATTCTCTGAATACTAAGCATCTAAACTCTGAAAATAAGACACCCTAATTAGAAAGTAACAAAATAAGTCAGCCCACTGACAAAAATCAAAACTTGTTTCAACCAGAACATAGCATAAAGAGAAACCTCCAACCTTTAGTCAGGTTTCCTAAACTTACTTTCATAGCCATCTGTATTTACAGGCAACACAAACAGAAACATTTGAACGTCCCAAGTTCCCAAACACAGATATTTAAGTAACTGTTAATACATAAGACATGGTTTTGAAATCCAGAAACTGAGTATCAGAATCGGGTCGTCGATAATCCGGCACCTGAATATTCCGACCGAATAGCTTGATGGCGGGTCTCTCACCTCAGGCGTGTCCCTTTTTTCCGTTGAATGACACATATGTTCCTCCCTCTCCCTCTCCCTCTCATTTTTTCCATTTCGATTTCTTTTTCTGGTTAGTCTTTACCAAAAGAAGCTATCTTGATTTGAGTTACTGGATTCAATCTGGAACAAAAGCCAAATGGACCAAAAAGACAAACCAAAAACTCCACATCCTTGAAGGTTGTAGTGTGATGTGATCAACGACTACAAAATATACAAGCAAAGGATATTGTGACACCATTATGATATTATCCTTCAATTTGGAACTCGGAAGAAAGAAATGTCCAACTTTCTCAAAAGCACTCACATTCTCTTTTTTGACCAGCTATGGTCTCTCCCACTCTTACAGCAGCACACATAATTATGGATCAAATTCAGATTCAATACACATGTCACAGATAATCCACAGTTCCTCTAGAGCAACCTTGAACTTAATAAATTCAAATACAAACAGTTTCGTATCCGCTCACAGTGCTACCTCATTCTAAGAACTCAAGCCCAATGAACTCACAACCTCCCAACAGCAGCAGGCCATTGTTTTCATGATCATGCTTCAGTTGGAATCAAAGCTTCAATCTCAGCAATTGTGGTTCGGGCATCGTCAAATTCTGGCCCTTCTTGATTTGTCTCCAACTCAGCCTGAGATGATTTTGGGGGGAAAATGCATATGAGGTGAATAACTGAAGAAGGCACCATATATATGTTTGGTCATTAAACACTACACATCTGAAAATCCTGTCATGCAGTTTGATTTTGCTTTTTGCAAGAGATTAATTTCAACTCATGCTATATTCTACATAATTATGCTTTTAGTGAACAAATTATTGAATATACAGGCTGTTTTAGAAGTCAAGTAAACAAAATTTCAGATTTGCCAAAAAAAATTAAAGAAACAGCCTATATGATTTTCTTAAATCAGCACTTTACAAAGGGAAGACATCCTGCATGTTAAAGGATTAAAAATTTATACGGCTAAACACAACACCAAAGAAAAGAAAATATAATATTCAGATGCAAATTGAGTGCTACATTATCTGCACTCTCCAGAGTAGAAATGTTTGGAATCCAGATACATATTGGTGCAAGGAAGGCCGGTCAAGGTGATAACAAGAGCATGTGTATATGACTATGTAGGAAGAAGGAGAAAATGTGTTGTCACCATAGCATATATGACCACTATGATTAATGACTTCACACCGATACTATGCTGAACAGGTTAGTAAGAATGGTTTACCAAAATCTCTTTCAGGTCAGCTAGGGAGGACTCCAGACGCTTGTTGCAATCAGGAATCATCATCCTTGATTCAGCCAAAACACTCTCCTGTTTAAAAAAAATGAAACAATAGCATAAGTATACTTGAACTTAGTATGACCTGAAGAATCAGGAGGTGTTATGTACATTATTGGGGAGAGCCGGAGAAGGTAGATGATAAAGTTACACTAACCAATCCACTATTTTACTTGTTTGTATTTTAAACGAATTTTGTTATTAGTTTGTAGTGAAGACAACTTGGAATATAATTAGACATGTTTGTTGATCAGTTTTAATTTTTACATAATTAAAAACAACAGGTTCATACAATTTATTAAATAAGCTATACATTATCCATTATAAACGATTACAATATATCCTGTCCTATTTTGTTTTAAAAAATGAGCAGTCATGTGTCTTTATCATATCCTGCATCAGTGCTTCATAACTACTGCGTTCCATAAACATGTTATTAATTTTGACATGACAAACACACACGTATTAACTAAAATAGACTGCTGTCTTAATTCACCACTGTACAATATGATGAACATGGATTTAAAACTACAGGAAAAGTAGGAAACTACAGGGACACGTTACAGCTCCCACATTCCTTGGTATTACTTGGCTCTAAATATAATTGGGATAGTAACATTTACTAAGCGGACAAATAAGTTTACACTGAAAGCTAATTGGAAGTCTAAGAGAACCTAAATGATTGGTGATAATTGGTGATAACTGATTCTTGTTAAGGTTTCAACTTTCAACATTTCAATATTTAACGACACTTTATCTGTCTATCCTTTCCTTCCATCTTGCTAACCAGAGCTCAGAGAATGGAGACTTATATGCATGCAGCATATCTCACTGACATCTAAGACTAGCTGCATTGGAAGTTAGCAATTGCAAGACAGTTTTGAAGTTTACCTCCTCAACTCTAACTTTGAAATTCTCAAAGCTATTACTAAACAATAACATACTTACAACAACTAAGAATGAAAAATTCAGAAATTTGATAGTAACCACTAAGTCAAAAATATCTTAAATACACAAAAAAAAAAACAGAACTAATTTAAGGAGATAATTACATGATTAAAACAAAGCATTTCAAGAATGATTAAATGAAATATATTTAAAAAAAAACAGAACCTGTTGTTTGAGATCATAAGGATCGGCTCCCTTTTCCTTCATGTCTGCAGTTTTGGCAGCTTCTCTCTCCACCTCTTTCTCGTAGGACTTGAGCTCCTTGATGATGCGTTTGCAAACACTCGTCTTGATTTTCAAGTTTTTAACAGTTGCCATCTTCTTGCACTGCAATGTAAGGTTTTGATTTTATGGACGATGGAAATAGTTTTAGAAGAGATCAAAACTGTGTAAGTTCTAGAGTCATTATAAATTTCTCAAGATATACACAATATAATATGAATTGATTCATGTGTTACAATTCTATCTCATAGCCATTGCTTGATTACATACTGTGTCTGTCACTGATGTTAGAATTGAAAAGATTAGATGTTGCTGAATATTAAAGTTTGTTGACAAGCACAGATTAGTCCTTCAGTAGCAAAAATCTAAGTTTCATCAGGCATGCCATCAAAAGTCAGAAAGACAATTTGAAGTACCCAAAACCAAAACCTTCAATAGTCGATTTAACCTCAGCACCCAATATCAAATCAAACACAAAAAACCCAAGCTAAGGAACCTACCTTTCTTCTCCAATGATAGATGGGGTAGCCGCTTCCGATAGAGAGAGAAAGAGTCACCGGTGGTCCGTCCGTGGAGCAACTGCGATCGGCGAGAGGGTGGTGAAGCAACTACGATTTGCACGAGCGTGACTACGGTACAATTTGGAGAGAGTCAGGTTTACATACATGTCCAAGACCATATACAGTGGTAAGACCTAGAAACTTATCTTTTTTTTTTATTAGTAATATATCTTTTGTATCTTTACGTTTTGTAACGTTTAATAACAATTTTTTTTATAACTGTCATTTAGTATCCTTATGTATTAATAACATAACATTCAATACTCCTTATGAACTGATAATGCGCATAACACATTTGATAAGACAATTGTTATAAAGAAAAGCTTTGTCAGTCGTCGTTTGATCGGTAATACGCTCTATAGTGACCTCATATGTGCTTAACAAGGTCTTTTTGGAGTTTTTGGTGGGTCAAATCATTCACACTGAGTCGAACGGTCAAGCGTTGTTGGTAGGACAAGGGCCCTCCCTAGTCTGTCGTTAAGCTGGGGTCCAATCTAATATTTTCGGAGGGGCGTCGTAATACAAGTCTACATCTATTGCTTCGTACTGGTCACGTTCATCCTCTACAATCATGTTGTGTAGAATGATAAAAGTGTGCATGATATTAGACAAAGTATTCATGCTCCAAACACGAGCGGGGCACAAAATTATGTGGTACCGTGCTTGGAGGACTCCAAAAGCCCATTCAATATCTTTCCTCTAATAATACAACCCATAACTTGTTGAAAGAGTGGTCGGGACATACAAATCGACGCCTGAACATATCGAGCCCATAGGTTGGGTGAGCGACGCAATAATCTTGCATCAGTCGGTTGTGGCCTTCAAGATGACCTTTCAAAATCTGTCACCGAGAAGATTCCTCACTTTTGATCCTTTGCCTCCATGTGTTGATTTGTGGCATTGCTCTCTGTATCATTATGTCGGTCCTCCACCAGAGTCGTTGCTCCCAAGCACGAAGTTCGGCTTCGACCTTGCGACGTTCGGCTTCCACCTCTCCCTCATTTGAGCCTCGTCGTCGGACATTTTTTATCGATATAAATGTGGAAAATTGGAGAGGAAAAGAATAGAGAATTTGAGAGAAATGTTTGTGATTTGATGAATAGGGTGAGGAGTATTTATAGGTGGAAAAATATGGTGGGGTTGTATTTTAAAATTTATTATTTTGATTTTTTTTTAAAACGTTGAAATTGGACTGTTGGCCAACAATCATTTTTTTCTCTTCACCCACCACGTGACAGCCCGTGATTGGGCGTCGTCGACCCACGATTCGCGAACCCGTGAACCATAATCGTGGTTCGCGGTGCGGACCACGAATTGTGACACGCGATATTGTGGTTCATGAATCATGCACCCTACATCGTGCGATTCGCAAACCGCGAACCACAATTTCGCGTATCGCAAATCGTAGTTAGCTGAAGGGTTTGCTTGATGTGTGTGTCTAAGATGAATGTTTTTTAAGTACATTGACTATAACATGTGGTGCTTTTAGAGAATGTACATCAATGAGATCATATACAGGGGATCATGATTCAGGATTCATATGGTGACTGTGATGAATTATGATGCGAACCCCTGAAACTGAGAGAGGACCACATCAAGAGGATCATGTATGAGGATCATGGTTTGCTGAAATGCTGAGTAGATGTTGAGTGGATAGTTAACTATTCTTTTGTTGAATTAATTAAATTCAGATTTGAAACAATAAATACTAATTAGAATTGAAAAAATTAATAAATAAAATTAATTAACTAAAAATAGATAATTAAACTTGAAAATTCATTACTCCCCGAATAGTACATCAATTTACAAATGTTTTTGGTACATCAAATTAATTAACTCATCTCACTACTCGTCATCGTCGTCGTCTGAACCATGGTAAGCCGCGTCAAACCAACCACATATGTGCTCAATAAGGCCATGTTGGAGTTTCCGATAGGTCTCAGAATAATGGTGTTGTTGTATTTTAAAATGTATTATTTTGATTTTTTTTAAATTGCCCATTGGAATCGGACCGTTGGCTAACACTCCGATTTTTTTTCTCTTCACCCATCACATGGCGGCCTGTGATTGGGCATCGACGAAAAACGATTCGCGAACCACAATCATGGTTCGTGGTACTATCCACGACTCGTGATTTTCTAGATCGTGGTTCGCGGTTCACGAATCACGCGACCCATATCGTGTGATTCGTGAACCGTGAAATCCAATTTCACGAATCGTGAATCGTGATACGTGGATACGATTAGCTCGATGTACATGCTTTTAGATGGACAAAAATTCACGACTTGTCTCCTTTGTTTTACCGTTTCATCGAATTGAACCAAATACATAAAGCTCTGGACATTTGGAAATTTGGAATGAAATGAAGTGAATAAAATTTGAAAGTTGTCAAATATAATCTACTCCAATATCAGATTACGAAGGCTCACTCTCTCAAATCCTCTATAACCAAAAAGCTCTCAAACCCTAAAAGCCCTGCTTTTTCTTTGCTCAGCCGTCGGCGGCGTCCAAGGCTTTGGAGGTCGCCGGCCACCCTCCGTCCTCTTACCTCTCTTTCTTTTCGTCCTCGCCAGTGCCTGCATCGTCACCCTCTTCTTCTGGTTCGGATCTGATGGCTCCCTTGCCTGAGGCTGCCGCGCGCGACCTCCCTCTGTCATCTCGTCTCCAACAACCCGCAGCCCTTTCGGTGACCTTCTTGGTCCCTCCTCGCCTTTGTGCTCCTCTCCCGTGGGTTGGCCCGTGTCGCTGGTGGCCGGTGCGGTCGTTGCTCTCCCTCTAGTGTTGGCGGCTCCGGATCTGAACCCTTTGTCTTTCTCACCCTCCTTAGGCAGTTTGCTCGGTTTCTCTCTAGTGCTTTTCTGGCCGCTTTCTGCGGCGGAGCTCAGCCTGGTTTCTCCACCGCTCGGGGTGTCGTTTTGGATGGCCCGCTCTCCTCTGGATCCGGAATCGGCTTCTCTTCTTTCCTCTCCTCCGCTCTCGCCACCGCCTTCTTCGCCTGTTGTTGTTCGCCTCGGGGGTTGGTCTCGTCTGGAAGTTTAGGTTTTTCTGCCTATATGGGTGTTGGCCCCCAGATTTGCCTGCTTCTCTGTGTTGTCTCCTCCGCTCGCTGAGGTTCGTTCTTTTTGGTTGGCAGCTGGTTTCTCAAGGTGCAGGCCCCGGCTACCCCTCCTTCAGTTCGATCTTCTTCTGGCAGCTTCTGGTCGGTCTCGACCTCGGGTCTCCGGCGACCTCCTGCTCCGGCGTGGCTCTCGAAATCCGGACGTCGATTGAGGTTACCGATGGGTCTTGGTTTCTGCTTTGGGCGTGCGGTAGTTTGTGGCCCGAAGTCGACGTGCCTATGTGTCTCTCGAGGCTGTCTGGCTCTTCTTCTTTGGTATTGTCTCTGGATCTTTGGGCCTGTCTCGGCCCATTAGGTTCTGTTTTTTTCCGTACTCTTTCCAGCTTTGTGATGTTTTTGTTTCACTTCTTCTGTTTTAATTGTAATTCATTTTGAATTTTATATTCAAATAGAAATAAAACCGATATTTTTGCTGATAAAAAAAATCTACTCCAATAGTAGGATGCAAGGAAACAATTGGCACGAACAAGATGAGCTTATACAAACTATTAGAAAAAACAATCTGGACATATAGTCATGTCTCTTGTGTTAACAAATCACAATTTCACACACCAACTCTACTTCCCTATCCAAATTCCCAAATCAGCCGACCCTGAAATTGTATTGGTAGTGGGAGAGAGGGATGAGCTCGGAGAGAGGCGTGGAGAGGGGGGTCGGAAGGGGCGAGTTCCGGCAGACGGGGCAGGAGGCGCTGAGGCGGAGCCAGGGGTCAATGCAACAGAGGTGGAAGAAGTGGCGGCACTCGGGCATCATCCTCAGCATCTCCGACTCCTTGTACTCGCACAGGCAGATGGCGCAGGTGGTGGCGGCGTTGCCGTTGCTCCTGCAGTAGGTGAACTTGGGGTAGGAGTTTATGACGGCCTGGTCCAGACCCAGCACAAGGTCGTCCTCGTCCTCGTCCTCGAAGATGATGCGCGGGTGGATGACGCCATCTGGGGCGGCGGAGGAGGAGACGATGGGGCTACGGCGGCGGCTGCAAATGTAGGATGCTAGGAGGATGGCGGAGAGGGAGGCGAGGGCGATGGCGATGCCGAGGCTAGAGAAATAGGTGAGTGAAGAGGACATTGGAGATTGGAGGACATTTGGAAGAGACAAGGTTAGTTACTAAAATTACTATTGGAATTTGGATGGAAAGTGGGTGAATTTTCCAGCTGCAGCATTTAACACCATTTATTTTTTTTATTACTCTCAGTGTCAGTGGGGTAACAGTAACTTCACGTTTTATTATTATCTTTAGGGCATCCACAGTCGTGAACGGGGAGTTGGCGGAGAGGCGTTGCGGGGAGCAATCGACGGCGAAGAGCTGGCTGGGAGCTGGCGGGAAGGGCTGGCTGGGAGTTCAACGCCGGCACTCAACATCGGCTGGGAACAAAAATATGAACACAAAGGAGTAGATAGCTAACTATAAGCCACCTAGCATTGTAGGGTAATGGCGGGGAGAGTTGACTATAAGCCAACAAAAAAATAATTTTTTATTCTCCTCGTCAGCTCCTTCCCGACAGCAACCGGTTATTGGACCGTGGATGCCCTTAATAACAATTCAACTCTCACTTAGTAAAATCCCAATCGGTCTGAAGCACTTCCCATCCGATCGAAGTTTCATCGTCGATAAGGATGGAACCGAAAGTGGCGGTGAAGCCTCCCGCATCTGTTTCATCGGCGGTCAAAATGGAACCGCTAAAGACTCCTGTTTCATTGTCGATCAGTAAAGGAACCGCAGGCGGTAACCTTTTTTCAATGTTTACTGTTTCTATCTTAGAGCTTTTTTGTTTCATGCTTCGGCAATCTTTGTCTATGGAATTGACTTTTAATTGTATGGACATATTTCAAAAACCACTCATTTTATTCAACCCATCAACAAATATCTCCACAGATAATAAAGAAAATACAGGAAACTAGAACACCTTTATCTGACCTCTTACTACTGATAATTTGAAACTGAGTATGCTTGTGTATTTAAGTATTGTATTCAAGTAATTCTGTTGATTTTTTTACCTATGCATGTATGTTTAATTACAAATGTGCTTAGTTATGCTTGTGTAGTGATCTGCTCTATGCATTTTCTTTTAGTAGGGTCATTTTCCCGGTGCCATTGCAGGATTTGTCTCTTCTTTTACCAGAGCCAGGGATGGGAAAGACGAATTTGATATATGGTATGCCAAAATGAAGGAAAATATTGCCAAGAGCCTTGAAAATCAAGGAAGAGGAGGCCAAAATCAACAACTCTCGGTATTGGACGAATTGTATTTCGAGGCCCCTCCGAAAATACCAGATTGGACACCACCTCAACGATGGCATCAAGGAGGGCCCTTGCCATATCGAGATGAGCTGTGTGCTCGAGTCAGTGTCCTCAATGATGAGACCCATCGACAACTCCAACATGACTTTATGGAGAACATATGGACTCGGTTTGGAGCGAATTACCGTGGCTCAGACAACGACACGAATTCGGACGACTGAGAGCATTCCTTTAATAAATTTGATGTACTAGAAAACATTGTAATGCTTGATTAATAATGAAATTTCAAGTGTATTATTTAGTTTTGTATTTTATATAATTTATGTATTTATTTATTAATTATATATATTTTATAGTTATTTTATTTATTATTTTGTTAATTTAATATACATTTTACAAATTCAGCAAAAACATTACTAATTATCCGGTCAGCATTTCAAAGGGGCATGGTCCTCGTATCTGCCCCCCTTGATGTAGAACACTCTCAATTCAAGAGGGACATGATCACAATTTAGCCTAATCAACCGAAGAACCTGCCTTGAGCCCCCCTTGATTTTTTTTTGATCAGCAAGTTTTTTTTATATATAAAAAACCATGTTTTCAAATTGAAAACACGGCCATGGGAAGATCCCACCAAATGAACTACAAACCAGAGCATACCCGTAGGTACCTCGAACCAGAGAAAACAAAAGGCCTATCTTACCAAATTTTCCTACCTTGAAGAACAACAGAGGAACAAATAGGGTCTAACAAGTTCCTTGAAGAGCAAACCAAAGAAGGCTAAAACAAAGGGAGCGCCACCAGCCGAAGAAACCCAAGCAAAGAAGGAGAAGAACTGAAGTGGTCTCCCAAGCCGAACCCCAAAGTAGCCAATTAACCAAAGTAGCCAATCAAACCTTTTAAGATACCTACTTCTTCTGTTTGATTTTGATTTGCCTCAGACCTGGGAAGAGTTCCCTTGATTTATGCTCGTCTTTGAAATGACACATTTGTCCCTCCCTCTCCCTCTCATTTTTCCATTTCCATTTCTTTTTCTGGGTTCAATCTGCAACAAAACCCAAATGGACCAAAAACTCCACATCCTCTTTTTCATTATAATGTGTGTGTCAACACAAGTGTTTTCTTTTTTCCTATATCCAGTAACCAACCAATGCTAATTTACAGATCAAATTACAAACCCTATCCATCTATTCTATCCTTGGGATAGCAAAATAAATTAAATCCAGCCTAAAGAATGAAGGGATGAGTTACAAAATGAAGGTCACCTGCGCACCATCGGGTTCATTTCTACTTCCATCACTCCAAACTCCCTTGCATTCGCAAACTTCTCTGCTTCTCTCGCTATCTGGACATCACAAGGACAGTATAATTGATAAACAACTTTCACAACAAACCGCGGAACAAGAGCAGCTACCAACACAGCAAGCAAGCACAGCCAAAACAATCCCGTCCCCGCCACATGGAAGATAGCCCTGAAAAATACAAGGCCAAATTTCAGAATTTATTGATTTTTCATGTGGCATTGTTTGTAATTGTCTACAAATGAGTAAAATTGCATACCAGTATCCGGGCAACGAAGGTAAGGTATCAATGACAACAACACAAATGATAGTAGCAACTATGGATCCCCAGATGGCTGCATGAGTGACCCAATTCCACCTCATGACATCCATGGCCAAGTGCAGGTTCACCAAAATTACCACCGCAATGGTCCAGAGATCTCCAAGACTAGATCCATCTATGTAGCTGCCCCAATATGCTAACAGAGGGATGAAGAAGATGGCTACACTTTGCCACACAGTGTCCACCATTGTCAGCCAAAACAGTTTTGAGTTATAGCACTCTTTTCTCTGTCCGGCCCTGTAAAGCTGGGGGTACTTTAGGAGAGTTCGCCGCCCTAGGTCTTTGTCAAGAATTCCAACAACAATTGTAGGAACCGCTGTATATATTATAGAGTATAACACACTGCTCCATTCTGTGATCACAGTTGTTAGCGTGAAACAAGTAAAGAGTGTGTACCTACAAACAAACATAAATGAATTAGCACACATGCTAATACACACTCAGCTAAGCAACCCAGTCACTTCATATAACCCAAATAGACACACAACAATAGCAATTTAGACCCCAACATCCAGTCACTAAACAAAGCAAGACTTGCCAAGCCTCCACATTATCTACTACTGGTTGTATACCGTATAAACATACAAAATGGACCTTTTCCTTTTGATACTTTCTAAAGTGAAGAAAATGATTCAGTTATCAATGCTAATACTATACTTGGTACTTCATTCACATATCTTTTTCTTCCCCTTAAAAAAATAGGGTAGCAATAGGTGAAATATAGGGTCATACAATGGTCTGAAAAAACCCTCTAATAGACATTAACCAACATAGAAAATATGGTATCGATATCCACATATAAAAGAAAAAGTTAAGAGGTGATATAAACAGTAGTTCACTCACCAAAACAGAAGAAGAACAAACACTGCATTCCTGTAATAATTGTATAGTAGCATGTAACCCATTCTTTGATAATTCCAATGGCCGTGGACCAATAAAAGAGGAACTAAGAATCTGAACTGCCCCATTGCGAAATCTGATGCCATAACAGCCTGCCGACCCTCTTGGCCACTTATGCCCACTCCCACGTCAGCCATTTGGATCATCGAAACATCATTTGCACCTGTTAGAAATTTCTGCTGTCAGCCCAAAGTCCCCAAAACTACTAAGACAATGTTTATTGTATGTTTTTGCTTTCTTGGTGTAATTGTATGGATAGTGATGAAATTTTAAGTATGGCAAGTATTAATTACCATCCCCAATGGCGAGGGTCATGTCAGAAGTCCTGTTCTTTACAAGGGCAATGATTCCAGCTTTTTGCAATGGAGCAACACGACAGCACAGTACCACTGAACAGCTCTTGGCCAATTGAAAGAGCTGCAAGTATGACTCGTTAGCATATAAACATCTTACAATATCAAACAAAGAAAAGAACAGAGGATGTCATGATTGCTTACCTGTTCTTCAAGTTCACTGTCAAGAACATAAACAAGACTGGTTCCATCAATAATCAAGGCCACTGGAGTTACACCAGCTCCCGAGTTACCTTCATTATCAGGAGATACGAGCTTCCTAGTCATGACCAAAGCATCTTCTAAACTCCTTCTACACGACTCCTTGGAGTTGCTGTTGATTACAATCTGGGTCATCTTGTTTGTTAGGAGCTTTGAGGAGTAGCCAATTGATATAGCTGTTTCTTGCTTATCCCCAGTCAAAACCCATACTTGAATCCCCGCTGTTCTCAGAGATTCTATGGCTTCTGGCACCCCTTGCTGTAGCTTATCTTCAATTGCAGAAGCACCCAATATACTGAGCTTGCTTTCTATATTTGTAGCAACTTTGCGAAGTAAAGCAGCTCTGCCAAATAAAGCAGTGCTTGCCTCTTCAAAAGAGAAGTGCCACTGATCAAATTCTGAAACACTCAGCTCTCGCATCCCAATCACAAGTGTTCTCAAGCCAAGTGAGGAGTAACTGTGAAGATGGCCTTCTGTAGCACGGATTAAATTCAGGTTCGAAGATCTATCTATAACACTAAACATAGATGAGTCGGCACCCTTAACAAAGACTTTAACAGTCTTGTCAGGGAACCCCAGTATAACCGACATCCTTTTCCGGTCGCTATCAAACTCATGTAAACCCAAAACATTGAACCTGTACTGCCCATGATAGGGATTAAAAACAAGTGTAAGTAATAAGGTCAATGTAGCACGGAAATCACTCATTGTGATAGTAATTAAGTGAGTAGTAGCAAGACCTATCTCAACCAAAAATAAACCATTCAATTACTGACCCTATGTTTTCAACTAGTAGGGCAAGGTGAGAGAGAACAATTAATACAGCCAAATATTAGTTGAGAAGTGTTCATGTAGAATATCAACTAGTAATATGAAGGGAATTGTAAAATTGAAGGCAAAAGTTCATGTGAAAACATTAAATTCCTACTATTTTTCCCTCCCATTTTCTTCTCCTTCAACATTCAAACCAAAGCATAAACAGAAACAACAATAGACATTTGGAAACAGTAAGATAAAAATTGAAACCCAGTGGAGCAAACATCTACCACCATAAAACACAATTTTTGCAGTGAAACCAATTATATCCATTTTGGATAATCTTATTTTAGCTATAAATCTTCTTTTAGAAGGAAAGTGAAAATTAGTAATATTTTACTTTATGTGTTTAAGATGCAAGACTCCACCAATATATTAGACTACCAATCCCAGTGCTGATAAATTATATCCGACAAGCAAGAAATCAAGGAAAGAAACCTAAAAAGGTGGAATTGAGCACTTCCAATTACCTTTGCCTTTCACCTTGAATGTCAATAACTATATGGCCAGAAGTCCGTTCTACAAGCATAAAGCCATAGGCAGCAGCAGCGTAAGCCAATGCTTGTTCATCTGGAGATTCCCCTTGATAATCTATCAACTTCACAGTGGGGTCAGATGTGTCGGTGACGAGAGGCACAATTGTGTTACAAGCCGCCAATGCAAGGAAGAAATCATATACATGTTTGCCTCCATTTGTAGTCATTTCACTTCTTGCTACTTGTAAGAGCTCCGGATTGGTCTTCACCTTCATCTTAGGCCTTAAGATTTTCCCATCCACTGACACCAGAAAAGGAAAACATAAGAATTGAAATACCAAATCAGTTGCTATATAAAACGTTTGGAAAGCAAAAGTGTATTATTACCTTGAACAGCGTATGCAGGTGGTGTATCTTGTGAAGCGTATCTCCCATCACTGTAATCTTCCCCCCAGATGCTGGCACATCGAAACTCCATCTTGTTCTCAGTAAGTGTACCAGTTTTATCGGAAAACACATACTTTATCTGTCCTAAATCTTCATTTATATTAAGAGCCCTGCACTGGAATCTTGAATCTGAAACCTCGTCATACATTTGGTCATCCCGGATCATGAAATAGGCTTGACCAACCCGGACAAGCTCCATGGAAATGTACAGAGAAATAGGGATCATGATCTGGAACACAATAATGGACATGAGGAATGTGAAAAATATCTCCATCCCCCATCCGTAATAGTTATAATTTTCTTCTTCTTCCTCAGAGTAATCCTTTCTCCTGTAGAAAGGTATATCATCCAACTCATCCCTGTGGCGCCTCAACCAGACAGCAGCGCAGGCAGACACAACTGAACATAAAGCAAAAAGGAAAATAGAGAGTATAATGATCTCTGAGTTCATGCGGGTCTCAAGTCGACTCCTCTTGGATGGAGCTCCAGAGTTGTTGAGCATGGCTTTGGTCTCACGTCCACAATAAACTGCAACCCCAAGAGCCCAAGCGGTGTTTTTGAGCTCACAGCCACGAATGACAATATTGGAAGGTCCAAGCGACAGCCTTTTCCCTTCAATCTCTATGTTGCCATTAAACCCATATATGTTCCTATTGGGTTTCTCACACTTGATGAGGGCCGGAACCGTCACCTTCTCAGACATCTTCGAGAGGGTCTCTTGCTTGGCATATCTAGTCTTCAAATTGGACTCCCCGTCTAAATTGATAGTCTGCACATAGGCAACCCCAGTAGGATCACTAGTGGAGAGCACCACCATATCACAAGGAAGAGTGTCGTTAGCTTCAACTTTGACGATTTCCCCAACCTGTATATCCTTCCATTTCTTTGGCTGAAACTGACCACCAACCAAAACCAACGCCAAGCGATTGTTCTCTATTTTGTCGGACCGGTGCCTCCTCCAGTCCTCGTACGCATCCTTAACAGCTGAAACTAGGAGAACAAAAGCCAATGGCAAAATTGAGGCTGTCCGGCCGAACACGGCCAGCTGAGGAAGCTGATTGAGCACAGCAATCACAAGAAAATATATGTATGCTACTCTATGAAACTGCTCGTATAGATTTCTAGGCAAAAAAGTAAGGACTGAATATTTCCCAGTCCTAATCGAATTCCCAGCAAATTCAAATCTCTCATTGGTCTTTGAAGGGTCACCAACATGAACTAACCTCGCATCATCGTCGTTAATCTCCTTCTGGGACATGCTCAATCCCTCCGAATCTGCTCCCCTCGATCCATACCGCACCGGCCTCGACCCCGACTCGTTTACGCTAGCTTGCCGGATAGAATTCGTGCCCGAGGCCTTGGACTGGAACGAAGCAATGCTCCGCCGGGACGAGGTATTGAAGCTCGAGTCAATACGCGGAGAATTTTCGATTGGGCTTTTGGATTCCATGGAAAGACCCGATCCGGGATCTCTGGAAATTGATTTCGCTGGATTAGAGAAGACGGATCAGATGACGGCGCTGAGAGGTCATGATCTGTCCTCGGCAGCTCAGAGTCAACAATCAGCCGATTCGCCGGAAACCCAGATGGCGATTCGGATCCAAAAGCAAGAAAAACGCAAAACCCACAACACAAACAGTTGAGTAAAGAACACCCAATTGACCGTTAACGAGGGTATCGACCACAAAATCGGAGCTTTTTTCGTGACGCTGTAATGGGGGTTTGGTTGGGGCTTACTTGTACACCAAGGCGCTTTTAGAGAGAGAAAGCGATTGTATGAATTATATACACAACACCGATACGGCTCCGGGATTGTTCCAAATGGGGGCTTAAAAGCGTGTTCTAGAGGTCGATGAAGAAGAAGATGATTGGAGAGAGAAGGACAAAAGGTTCAAAGGCATTCTAGAGAGAGAGAGAGTAAGGGAAGGGGCGGCGAATGCAAGAAAAGAGGAAGAAGAGTCGCAGAAGATGGCGACAACAGAAGAATCAATAATCATAAAATATTAAAAAAGGGAATAGTCTCATTGCTGATGCTGGCTGGAGGTGGAGTTGTTCAAACGTTCTAGAATGGGTGTGGATTGACTTGTGATGAAGCTTCTGCAAATGGTAGCTCCATTGACTTTACAGAGGTTGAAAGTGAAACTGAAAGCCCTCCAACTCGTTTTCAAAGCTCTTCTCGGTGGTGGTTCTGATGTTGGTGTTGCTAATTGCTCTTGGTTTCAATTTTGCACCTCTAATTATTGTTCAACCACCACAACATAACTTCAGGGTCTGCTGCTGCAGCCTCTCTGCACCTTTTTAACACTCTCTTTCACTTTCTCTGTAATTAATCTCTGCCCATTTTCCATTATTACATGACTCTGAAAACACTCAAAACTTGTCTTCTTTTACTGTCTTTACTTGATGGGTCATGTGTTTTCAAGTTATGCTTGTGTTGTGTCAGCTTTTACTGCCACAACGTATGGAGTTTTTAACTTTTACTGATCAAATGTTTGGATGATTTTTCTAACAAACTGCAAAATATCTCCCCCATTTAACTTTTATTGATAAAATGTTCGGAGGATTTTATGTTTCAAACCGCTAAATATTTTCCTATTTGTAAGATTTTCTATACTGGGATTAGATTCCGGCCTAATTGAACATTTTTTTGGATTAGATATTGAATTAGACATAAATAAATCATAAGAAGAAATTAAAGAGACTCAATAATATAGTCTATGCAAACTCTATAATAGAAGGGTAAACTACAAATACATACCCTTAAGTATGCACATTTAACCGATGAATACCCTGAAGTTTAAAGTTAACTGATGCATACCCTAAAGTTACGAGTTGTAACTCAAAACCCCTATGTCAGCTAAAATGACGAAAATACCCTCAACTACACTTCAATAATTATGTTTAAAAAATTATTTTGTTATGTATATATTTTTACTTATTAAATGACTTCATTTTTATTTAAAAAATCACTTCATTTATATTTTTAAAAAATATATTTAAAAAAATCACTAAGGGTATTTTCGTCATTTTAGCTGACAAAAGGGTATGCATCAGTTAACTTTAAACTTCAGGGTATTCATCGGTTAAACGTGTATACTTAAGGGTATGCATTTGTAGTTTACCCATAATAGAATGATAAACCTTCCCAACATCTTAGACATAAATAGCGTAGATTAATGTTTAAAAGGTCGATACAAAGAACACATTTTGATATTATAAAAAACAACTGAACAACATCTCAGCAACTCTGACATCTTCTTGGTCATGTCATGGAGAAAAAACATGATGAGTAGCCAAATCCTCTGGGTCCATATTGGAGGTATCTTTATCTTGAAGTAAGCAGAACTCTCGCATAAGGGACTCATGAGCCAGTAACTGCGCCGATCGCTCATGCTCAATGGCCTTCAAGTTATCGGCCAATGCGGTGTGGTCTGGCTCAACCGTTGTTTCCTTTCCTTTTCCCCTCTTAGCCTTTGCGACATTCCGAACAACAGGACAGCGACCACGGACTGGTCATGGCCGAGGACCATCGACATCATCAGCAACAATAGCTAGCATGTCCATTTGAGACATTGGGTTGCTCAACCCGGGAGTTCGCGGTGTGCGTCGTTCCTCAGTCCCGATGAAATCACTATTTGTCGTCGAGAATTCATTCTTAAAACGATGTTCCCAGCAAGGATTCTCTCGCACGAGCTGCCACTAGTGCTTCCAAGCAAAGACGGCGTTGTATCTCTCCATGTAGTCCTACTTCGCATTCGTCGTGATCTGGTCATCGGATCTACCAGTTCGGTAGATGTGCTTGAATTTAGACCAACAACCTTGGAACATCTTAACCTTGCGGTTAGCTACGCTACAATGTTTCTTGCACTTCTTCCCTGTCCGATCATGTCCATGTGTGTGGCTCGTTGCTTGGACGAACTCACAGTGGATGGCGTCCCAAAATGATTGAGACAATTGATCAGCCTCATTCACCGAGTTTTCGGAGTTGCTCAGCCATGCTTTCATCAATGTCGTCTCCTCCGCTCGTGTCCATTTTCGGTACCCATGGGAAGGAACCGGTATGTCGGCCTCTGTCTCGAAAGGAGGAGGTGGTGGTACGCGGATTCGGTATGTTGGTCAAGACGGTAGGACTGCTAATTTTGTGGGAAGTGAAATTTGAGAAAGAAATGTTGGTGGATTGATGAATGAGAAGAGGAGTATTTATAGGTGGCAAAAATTAATTTTTTAATGTATTTCAGATTTTTTAATTAAAAAATAGTCGTTGGAGCCAACGGTCTCCTTGCCACACCAGCGCCACGTGGCGCACCGTCATTGATGGAGACAAGATTCACGAATAGCAGTTTATGGTTCGCGTTTGTGAACTGTGAGTCGCGGCTCATGGATTCAATTCACGGTTTAGTGAATCAAAACTGCATCAGCCGCACGCCACATCGTGCAACTCATGGTTCGTGATGCACTAAACCGTGAATCGTGAACTTTGAATCGTTCCCACTGTATGTGCTCTTAGTTGTAAGGCTAATCTCGTAGCCTGAACATTTAAGAATTTTGTGGTTGTCATTTTAACAGTTTTTTTTATGTTTTTTCTTCCTCGACCATTTACTCTCCCTCTATTTTTAGCCCTATTTTATCTTTAGGACGTTCCTCGTGCACTAATGAGGCGTGCATATGTTAGGTTCCATCATTTGATATGTAGTTGAAACTCTTGTTCGTTTTCTTGCTTCGCTTTCCGCATTGGGCATATGTTGTGGATTGAGTCGGGGTAGACATTAAGAGAATCAAGTGACCTACCACTTGGGTACATCCTTCAATATCCTCCAAACATGTTTTCAAGCAAAGTCATATTTCTCCTGTTTTCTGTACTTGATTTTTGCTTCGGCCAATATTTGATTGTATGACCTCCCATTTCGATAATTGTTCATAATGCACGCCTAACAACCTAGATATTTCTAGAAATGTTTGATGAGTTGATACTTGTGGTCCTTGAAATTCTTCCATAACTGTACGAGATCGGTTGGAAGCCTCAATTCTCCAACCTCTTCCACGACTTGAGTTCAGTAAGCTCCGACCTTTTACCCCTTCCCCCAATGACATCCACAAAGTGGTTGAACTATGCTCGTGTCAACCGTTTCTTTTCGAAAATGGACCATTTGATCCTCATAGTTATTTCTTTGGTTGCATTCATGTCGAGGCTCCTCAAGGGTTTGGACGTCATTGATTGTGACGACATGGATGAATGTATCGATTTGGTGGGTTGGATGAGGGAGCCTGTGGACTGGATGTAAAAGTGTAGCTCGCTCTCATCCTCGGGTTCGATGACTTCATATCATCGAGGATGGATTAGACGGCGTCATTGGCCAAGAAGCTTTTCGAGTTGGTTGAAAAGTAAAGAAATAGAATAAGGTAGAAGGATATGTGTGTAGAGATGTGAATAACAAATGGATAAAAGTGTGAAAATATAGGAATAAAGAGGTAGGTTTTAATATTTTTTGGAAGGGCACGTGGTGTAGCGCGATAAGAGCAACGACTAGTCGTTGGGGTGTTGATGGGTCAAAGCGGCGAGGACTCACTGATTAGGATTGTCACAATATCCAATAACAACGCGCCTGCGACAAACTGTTTTCGTCGAGACGTCCCACTAGAGATGCTCTAAATCATTATCTTTCACTAAAAACGTCAAATTATTCAATTATAGAATCACCTATGAACATTACAACAAGAACAAAAAAATCATAACCAGAGAAAGAAAATAGTATCGAAAATAAAATGATTTTTATTTGGGTTAATTCCACCTCAGTACCCTAAATCTTTCATATTTCATTTAGAGTACCCTAAATCTTTTTTGTGTCATTTCAGTACCCTAAATCTTTCATATTTCATTTAGAGTACCCTAAATCTTTTTCGTGTCGCCTTAGTACCCTAAACTTTTATTAATTCCATTTTAGTACCCTGAAACTTCACTTGATTTTTTTATGGATGTCGAATGGGTATCGGGTTGGGAGGATCAATGGGTGGATCGGATATGACGAATCTTTTAAACACACCTAGAGTCGGGGCACCATGATCACCGCACGTATGTTTCACATGTTAAGCTATTCGATAGTTTTTCCATTCTAAGAGAATATAGTCTATGCTTCATAACATGTCGGGTCACCCTCTTCCATTCTAAGCATGTAAATTTGTTTAGAGATCATGTGAGTGATTATATCTAGTAAGTAACCAACCATTTTTTTATTGAGATGACCTATCTTTAATCACTACGTTTACCTACTCGTTTCAAAAAAGAAAAATCACTACGTTTACTTCACCGTCAACTAAATAATTTTACATCTTATTGTTTGCATTTATATCTAAGAATAGAGCTAAGACCTTAATCTGAAGTTTGGTGAGAGAGTGTGGTGATATTTATCTATTTTCTATGTTTCCAAGCATTTAAAGTCAAACATTAAAACCCATCCGTAATAAATAGTTTGGAACAAAGTTAGGTTTACTTTGACCATTGTGTTATATTTATTCTTTTATAAATAAATAATAGGTCAATATCAAATTTATTTAAGTGTATAATTGGATAGAGTACAGTTTCTAGAAGAATATTAAATTTGATTATCAAAAAAATAAAGGATTTTTTTTTGATCGGCAAAGCATATTGAAAGTTTTATAAACTCTCTTTTGAGAAGAAAAAGGAAAAAAGGTTTAGCTACAAACCCACAAAAAAGAACCCCAAGACGCTCATAGTCATCTTCGAAGGAAACAAGTGGAGCGAGCGCTGGCATGTCGCTCAGCCTCATGAAAGCTATGGATGGGTACACAGACCCTGAAATGAATGGGTACGCAGACCCTGAAGTCCCACACCGGAGAAGCTATGAGTGAGTACGCAAACCCTGAAATGAATGGGTACGCAGACCCTGAAATGAATGGGTACATAGACCCTGAAGCTATGAGTGGGTACGCAGACCCTGAAATGAATGGGTACGCAGACCCAACAATGAAAGGATATGCAGGCCCTGAAGCTAGCAAGCAAAACTGACAGTGACGGTCTAAGAAACCAATTTTTACAACCATGAAGCGCTAAGTAGGAAAAGGGAAAATGTCCTAACAGCCGGATTTTTCTACCATGAAGCACTAAAAAAAGGTAAAGGTCTTCAACCCGGAATTGTCAATCATTAAGCACAAGAGATACTGATATAAACCCAACGAACAACCTAAGCAAGTATAGCACCCTGTCTCATTAGTATCATCAACCAGTCACACAGACTAGAAGACGAGTACTAATACATCGACGATCAACATCGCAAGCGATAAAGACAGTCCCGATGAGTGGAACCCACCAGAACACATAAACCCCTAAAGGGAACTTGTAAGAAAACACCTGAAAGGCACAAAGGCCTAATCTCTCACCGGCGACCAACACCTTAAACCGGCGAGACCTAACCACATAAGTGGATGGAAGCAGATGCATATCAAACTGAAATCGGAAAAGGGCAATGCGCACTACTGCAGAAATCGACTTAGGAGACGCATAAAATGGATCCGTCACCTAAGTTTTGGCACTTAGGTGACAGATACAGCAATCCGTCAGCCAATTGGTGAAACTAAGGTCACGGATCTTGCATCCGTCACCCAAGTGGACCACCTGGCCGACGCATAGCTGGATCGGTCACCCAAGTGAGATAAGGTAACTACTATCCGTCACCCAAGTGAGAAAACTTTAGCCACGCATGCTGGATTCGTCTCCTAAGTGAGAAAACTTTAGCCACGCATGCTCTATCCGTCACCCAAGTGGGCTCTATCCGTCACCCAAGTGGGTTGACTATTTTACAAAAAAAAATTGACCACAATATTTAAGATGAATTAACCGTTCGATGATAGTTTTTTTTACATACGTATACTAGTTTGGATAGTACATACGAGATGAGCGGTCTTGATTATATAATATGCGAGAGACCGACACGTATTGATTGAAATTGCCAATTCCACTATGTGCATGAACATATTTAGCCTTACGGTAGTATAACGTATGACGTTGTCTCGTTCATTTTTTGTATGTGATATGTATGAGTACTATACGATCTTATGTTGTATATGAGGCATGCTAAGTACTTATATCGTTCAATTATCAATACTACGATAGTCGGGAAAAATGACGGGTTTTGGTCAATGTAAGTCAACTTCAGCTGGCCGACGGATGCATATATCCATCGGCCAGCTTTTTCATCGACGGATGCATATATCTATCATTCAATATATATATATATATATATATAATTATTTCCACTATTTTAATTTTATCTTTGAACTTGGGCATCAAATTGAAACCCGACATTGAGCGACCGGTGTCCATAATTCACAAGTTTATAATCATTAGATTGATATTGTTGTAAAAAAAGTTATATAATGTATTTGATCACAAAAAAAAACAATATTTTGTACTTCGAATCGAGAAAACGATCAAGAAAATTTGTGTTATCCTTGTCTTAGTATTATATAAAGGGTAAATTACCTACCCCTAACTTTTTTTAACTGATACCTATCCCGATGTGTAGTTATATGACAAATAGCCCATTTTTCTGTTAACTTTTTTCTAAAATGACGAAAATACCCTCAACCACACTTCAATAATTGTTTTTAAAAAATTATTTAAAAAATCACTTTTGTTATATATATATATATATACATACTTACTTAATCACTTCAGTTTTATTTATAAAAAAATATTTAAAAAATCACTAAGGGCGTTTTCGTCATTTTAGAAAAAAGTTAACAGAGAAAAGGGTCTATTTGTCATATAACTAAACATCTGGGTAGGTATCAGTTAAAAAAAAGTTGTGGATATGTATCAGATAAACGTGATAAGTTAAGGGTACATATTTGTAATTTATCCTTATATAAATATAAACAATGTAACGCACATGAAAAAATTAACTTGCTATAAATAATTAGTTGACAATAGGTACTAAGTACGTTGATAACAAAAACTATTTAATTTAATTATATAAAGCTATTGAATTTAATTATATAAAGCTATATATAATCAGTTAAAAAGTGTATATATTTTTTCTAATCATACATACAACACAAAAACTCCTTAGCTGAGTTGGTAAAAGGCACAGCCTTTGATGCCATGAGGTCAGGGGTTCGAACCCCATGGTGTGTGCGCGTGGCGGTGACGTGGGTCTGGTTGGCAATGTGGGCGGTGACGTGGCGGTGAAGTGGCGGACGCTGGTTAGATTGATATATTTTTTATTAATCTATTATTACACTTGGGTGACGGATACACTTGGCTGACGGATTGGATCCGTGGCTAGAGTGACAACCTTGGGTGACGGATACACTTGGCTGACGGATTGGATCCGTGGCTAGAGTGAAAACCTTGGGTGACGGATACACTTGGGTGACAGATTGGATCCGTCACCTAAGTTTTTACCCTACGGCGGATGCGTACATCCGTCGGCCAAATACTTGGCCGACGAGACTTGGCCGACGGATGCATCCGTCACCTAAGAACTTGGGAGACGGATACGTCCTCTTAGGTGACGGATCCAATCCGTCTCCCAAGTACTGATTTGCAGTAGTGGCGGGGACACAAAACTTAAGCTGTAGAGAGGGATATACCAGTATAGATACCTCGAAGAACCGTTAGACCCACGATGATCCACACCCGGGAGGATGAAGAAGTGTGTCCCACGACCAGATCTAGAGCGGAACAACAAGCAAGAACACGAACCACCAGAAGCAAGAAGAACAGCTCCACAACGATCCCCCCCCCCCCCCCCAGGAGGATGAAGAAGCGCGTCCCACGACCAGAGCCGGAACAAAAAAACTCCAATGATCCAAAAGACGGTCCAACAAGGAGTCCGTGAGGGACGGATCAGACAATGGAGCTCGAACTCAGTCCTCCAAAACCTAAAACGGACTACACCGAGAAGGGCAAAGAGGAGGACCGGTATTTCTACCTAGAACGATCTCAAACTTCTGAGCAAACCGCAGCAAGTCAAATCTCCCAAAAATCCAAAGCTGGAACTCGAGCTGAGCGTTCCGAAACCAAGAGCGGTAACTTCTCACCGGTGAAAACCAGACGAGAACCCAAGGGGGGGGGGCATATAATGATACCGAGCTAGAGCCAACCCAAACTCGAACAAAGTTGACGCCACAACTAGCAGAGAAGCGCAACATCACACTAAGGCCCCACCTAGTGGTCGAATTAACGACACTGGCGAGGACCCAAAAACCGCCAGAAGCCCCAGAAGACCACACCACCAAGATACGGACCTCTAGAGCTAAACCACAATCGAGACTCGTTGCCAAAACCACGAACTAGGGGAAAAAACCCAAAAAAAACCGGGTCTAACCAGGAAAGCCCAACCGGATCCGACCCGACCCGGACAAACTGGTCCAGAGGATGACCCGGACTGGTCAGACCCGACTAAGGAACAGGCCCAATCCACCCAGTTTGCACCGGCCCAATCCACCCAGCCTAGAATGACCCGACCCAAACAGCCTCCAGCCTGAAGCCTAAATACTCAGCCCAAACCCAGCCCGGCCGAATCAAACCATGCCCGAGCCGCACCCGAGCCGCAGAACCAACCAAACCAGCCGCCACCCACTTCTTCTGCAGAAACAGTCGGCGACGTGTTTCCGAGGAGAAGCAGTATTAAGAAACCCACGAATAGAAGTACCAGTCACGCGGTGAGCATAGACGGACTCCGAGACCGCGAACCAGCCAGGCAAGAGATCCGTCGAGTTCGTAGAGGCTTCCGGCGAGCTTTCACTGGCTGTAGATCCTCGATCTTCTGGCGACCAGCGACCAGGTAGACACGCAGCTCTCAAACCCACGCAACAGAAGAGGATGTGGAGGTCGAGATCCCATCAACACACGAAGGCGAGGAAGGTTCCAAAAACAGGGGCAGATCAAGGGAGAGGGAGAAGAAGTAAAATAGAGGGGAAGAGAAGAGAATATGAGTAAAAGAGAAGAAGAGGTTCATCACCGGCAACGTCCCTGGCCGGAGCCGAGGCCGTTGCCGGTGAAGACAAGATCCAGAGAGGTAGCGGCTAGGGTTTCTTTCTAGAGAGTGTTTTTTAAGTCTTATTTAATTTAGGGTTTTCTTCAAAGGATTTTTTTTTTGAAACGAGTAAACATGGGAGTGCATTACTGCAAATAAAAAACCATACAACGTAAAGCGTACAAGCCCTGGGTTCTATATATTTTTCCGGGCCGACCGTAGCAAGCCCAATGCTCATGGACCCGTAGAAAATAGTCTGCTTTTGATCGCAGACAAAACTCAAGACATTCCTTTACCACCATTTAAAAGGTACAAAGCAGAAAATAACTAGTCCAACAAACGAAAGGAACTAACCAACCCAAAATAAAGTAATAAAAAACATAAAATAAACTTGAAACGAGTGCTCTGATTGCGGCTTTCCCGAGACTTCCCAACACCGCTAGTCTCGGGTCATTGGGTATAGTCCGTAGTCGGACCCTCCCACCCCCGTCGGGTCTTATCATTCTTCTGAAGGAGGTTGTGATGCCTCCGTCTGTGGATCCTGAACCGGTTTCTTTGTCCTCATCGTTGCTCCGGACGGGAATAGGGACGCCATTCGTGGATCGGCCATGACCATCTCCGAGCAGATGTGACGAAGCTCCAATGTTCCACGAGAGCGTGACGGTGCCCTCCCCGCCAGTGAATAAGGTAGTCGTAGGGTCGGTCATGCCTACACTTGTGGCTGCTTGCCCCGACGAGATTGGATCTCGGATTGCCGGTACTTCGACAGGTGAAATTCCAAAGCGGTTCCTCGAGACCAGTCGGCCTGAGAGACGGGGCTCTGGTATGTCTGGGTTGGACCGAAGGGTGGTGGGGAAGGTTCATGTCCAGGGGATCTGTGGTGGGTGGTCGGGACGGGGGCAGCAGAATCATAAAAAACGACGGGTCGTCGGTATCCATGACTGCAATCGTCGTGTGACCGGCTTTCATGGTTGTACTGGTAAAGAGGACCATGGTTGGGGACGGGAGCTCTCGCGTGGCCACGGTAGCGAGATTCGTATGGCTAACTACCATGGTTGCGCTGGTTAGAGGAGTTGCAGGTGGAGAGGTAGGGTGTAGTGTGGACATAGGTGTGTTTGTGGGAGAGGTTTGGTCGGAAATCATGGTTGCACCGATGAAGTTGGGGCAGGGATGATGGTGGGGAAAGATGGGCAACTGCAAAGAAACCCAAGGGTTCGAGAGGACCCTAATCGGATCTTTAAAAAAAATAAAGGATATTAAATTTAACCATATGAAATTTAATATATTATAAATATAATTTATATTGACAATCTAAGCTAAAGTTCGAGTTCGTAAAATAATTGGGGTGAAAGACATCTTAAGTTAAGTAGAGCCTACTTTCATCTATGTAAAAGAGTCTTAGAGTCTGAAATTTTAGGTTTTAGGCCATGCTCCTTATCTTCTTTACCCTACTGCCTCACACCGGCCACTATCACTCTTGTAATGGCTCCGCCCACTACTCTGTCGAAGACCTCCCCTCCAACTGTGTTGTCCACCGAGTTTGTTTCTTTTCCCAATCGGATCTATCCGAGATAGATCGAACCGGGGCGACAAGGAATAACCATGTTCCCCTCAGGTCGTCTTCTCCTCTATCACCGACCGGAAACTCCTCATCTGGAATACCATCAATTCCTTTTACCCACCCTCTATCCAGTCTGATTGGGTTTATGGCCCTTCCGTCACAACGAGTCCTCGCTGAGACAAATCGACCAGGGTCTCCCTTGCACTTGCAGCATGCAGATGCACTTGATGATGCAGTGGGGGGCATCCCGAGTGAAGTCGTCTCAGTTGTTGCTGATGCGGACGACGACGAAAACAACGATGATCAATAGGGGAAGGCTCAGTAGCAGCCTCGCCGGGGAGAATGAGAGGACACGGGGAAGGGGAAGGCGGGACGAAGGCCTATCCTCCAAGACCCAAGACAGGCAGTGTTGGGAAATCTCGTGAAAGAAAAAAGAGCATCTCAAGATTTACATCTTTCAATTGCTTTAGTTGGTTTTATTTCAGTCTAAATTTCAGTTTTTATTTGGTTCATTACCTTTTGGTTTTAGGCGGCAGACCCTACTTAGTCAGGATCCATAATGGTCACAACTATCCATCGCCAGGTTGGAACAAATCCTAATTATGGTCGGTGTGTGCATCTCATTTAAAGTTTGTATGTCACTTCATCGGATAGGCACACCCATATGATTCTGCCCCGACGGTTCCTCGTCGTGAGACGCTTACACCGTCCACCGCCACCACTTTTCTTCATGCCCCAAACATGGCCAAAT
Source organism: Erodium maritimum (assembly GCA_963921825.1). Lineage (NCBI taxonomy): Eukaryota > Viridiplantae > Streptophyta > Magnoliopsida > Geraniales > Geraniaceae > Erodium > Erodium maritimum. Next base: position 118,670,547 of record OY997588.1, read on the forward strand.
AGAAAAACTCTAGGATGTGGCTCATGGCTGCCCTGCCCTGATCCACTGCCCCGTGAGATCTCACCAGATACTTGTATGGAGAACGCCAAATTCACTGTTGTCGTCGCATGGGCAAGGAACCTGAACAGCGCGCAGAGGCCCTACCCCCTTCAGCCTCTCCCCGCCTCTTCCTGATGTGATTGAGGATGTGTTGTCGTGCGTAGAGAAAGAGGATAAGTCGTCGCTTCTGTAGAATTTGCTACCGTCGTCACCACAGCATCGATTAGCTCCAAAAACATTACAGTACTTGACGGTCCTAACCCTAGGCATACTCCATAGTACAACAAGGTTCATGGAGATGACCTCCATCGACGATGGCCTCCATTCACCACCGTTGGAAAACCTAAAGAAAGAAAAATCATTGTGGTGTAATCAACATACCTTTTGGAATCTCACGTTAGATCCATAAGTCATATTTTTCATAATACAAATATTAATTCATAATTGAATTATTTTTTATTTTCGGTGCCTTTGACAAGTGGTGGTGATTCTGAACTTGAAGCTCCCTAGTACTCACAAGGTTGTTCTTTTAACTCCTATTGTTGTTTGACTTCTTTCGTCTTGACTTGTTGTTGTTGTTCATATTTTTCCTTTTATGGTGTTTCGGTTCTTTACATAAACCTTTGTAGCCGCAGTTTAGAAGATTACTACCTGCACACTTGAGTTTAGGTTTTGGATGTACAATTTCGTTGGCAATGTGTCGCTTTCACCTATGCTTCGCCCTAAGATCTCGATTGGTTATGGCTGATGAATCTCACATAAATTAAAGCCGTCATTAATAAAATCGTCGATCAAGATGGATGTATAGTCGATGATTTAAAAACATCGGTAAAGTTTTGACGTCAATAATTTCAAAAACAGTCGTTACTATAACCTTCTTCACAGGTGTACACAACCCACGTAGACATTGGTGACACATCATTACCGAAGATCACTTGAAACAGTCGTCTAAATGACTTTCTGGTTTGGGTAGTCGAACTTTAATTCTTCATTATTTTTGTCACATTGATCAAAATTAGACTAGTAAATAATCTTTTTATATATAAAATAAATGAAAATTGAAGGCGAGGTACATGTGTCACCGAAGACCATGTAACCCGACCATTATTAGACGTACAGCAGCCTTTATTTATTTCTTCCAAGTCTTCTCTTTCATTTCCACAATGACTATTTTTCAAATTTATAATAATCAAACTTTGTTCAAACGGAATGATATTACGTTCAAACATATATTTTCTCCCTCAAACAAATTTCTTTCAACTCCCCCCTTTCCCTTCTAGAGTTGTTATTTTTCAAAATTATAACAATCGTAGTTGACGTGATAATAATTTTGTTGATATATCACGCAATGGATTAAATGAAAAGTTCCTTGACAAATAATATATTGAATTAATCTTCCATTTAACAAATTTGGGTTATAATCGATGGTATTTGTTCTTGAATCATCCACAAATTTAAAGCGTGTCTAATTTAGGGGAAACTTATACACAAAATCTGTGGCTATATAGGCTTTGGAACATTATAACAATACATCTCTAAATAAATAAATAAAGGGCATGAAGAGCATAGTTTATCATGCAAAAGACGTATCTTTCCAGACTTTTAATTAAGGCATGATGATTTGGTAAAGAGAGAATGATCATGTTAGTGTGTTAGTGGATGTCATTTATATTAACACGTTAAAATATAATTAAAAAATTGGAACAATCATATTTAAATTCATTTCGAGCTTTAATGATGATTTGGCTGTATAAACACTCTTTGTAAACCAATTATCAATTCATCAAATCAAATCACGTTTTCATTTTAGAAGTATAAAATTGACTATTATTCAATTTGAATTTGATATTCAAAAGTCATACCTGGCGATCGTGTTCAAATGACTTGACCCGTTAATCAGCTCTAATGGGGTTGGGTTCAATCAGTTAAATAGGCCCATTGAAATGAGCCCGTAAACTATGGACTTGAGACCTGGGTGGCAAAATGAGACCATGTCTATTGTGAAGCCGAGGATGTAATCGAGCCCAAGCTCGATCCAATCCTATAAGTAACGGTAAATAACGGTCAAGGAGGAGGGAAAGTAACGGTCAGATGGCCCTGTTACAGAAATGAGAATGAAAGGGAAGGTGTGGATTGATCCCTTGCTCCATTCCTTACTTACCCTATAGCATATTATTTATGAGAAAGAAGATGCAAATGCACAAGCAAAGTATAAAGCAAAGAGAGATGATATACATATATATGTATCTATATATATATATGGTATCAACACCAACATATATCAATCTCTTGTTGCTGGTTTTCAAATATGTTGGCACCCCAATTGGATCTCCTGAAGAGACATAACGCCGAGCAGTTGGCGGTTGCCCTTTTAGCAGTCCTCATTGCTGCTGTCTATTTCTTTTTCTGCAAGAAACCCAAAGGTTTGATCTGAAAATGTTCTTGTGGCTAATGGGTTCAGCTCAACATTTTTCTTTTCATTTTTTCAGGCAGCTTAGATCCTGAGAAATTCAAGGATTTCAAACTAGTCAAGAAAGTTCAACTCAGCCGTAATGTTGCCAAGTTCAGATTTGCTCTTAGTGCACCCAATTCCGTGTTGGGCCTTCCCGTTGGAAAGCACATAGTTTGCAGGTTCACTTCAATGCACATCTACCTGCATTGCTCCCATAATATATCTACACATCTCCAAACTTGTGAATTGTGATGCATGATCACAACTGTTTTTTTATTTGTCATTTGATGATCACTATTTGGTTTTTAAAAAAAGTCATTGTTGTGTTTGTGTTGTTGAGCATCAGGGGAAAGGATAGCAAAGGGCAAGATGTTAGCAGACCATATACCCCTATTACTCTTGATTCTGATGTTGGCTACTTTGAACTTGTTGTCAAGGTCTTGATCTTGTCATTTTAATGTGATTTTCACATTCTATTCGTGTTTTGACCGTTATGGATGGATGGAAATTAGATGTATCCAGAGGGGAGGATGTCCCACCAGTTCAGAGAGATGCGTGAAGGCGATTACCTAGCTGTCAAGGGACCCAAGGTAAAAAAAAATAGCCTATGTATGATAATCTGAAATGGACACAAAATAGGAAAGAGTTGTGAAGTATGTTTTGTTTTGATGGATGTGTTGTGATTTGCTTCAAGGGCCGTTTTACCTACAAAGCAGGCCAAGTTCGTGCATTTGGGATGATTGCAGGTGGATCTGGCATCACCCCAATGTTTCAGGTATTCATCATTTGAGTCTGAGGGCCTATAGCCTATATATATCCATCCCTACCTTAACTTGTGTTGATCCAGGTGACTCGAGCTATATTAGAGAACCCGAAAGACAAGACTAATGTGCATCTTATCTATGCAAATGTCACATTTGGGGACATCCTCTTGAAGGTTGTTCAATTTCTCATTGTAATGCTATATCTGTACTCATGAAGCTTCAGAATATACAATCTGGATGTGTTTGAAAGAGCTCATTTACCGGTTTCCTTTTTTATATATACAGGAAGAGCTAGATGGCTTTGCTATCAAATATCCCAATCGTTTCAAAGTCTATTATGTTCTGAATGAGGTCAATCCTGAACCCCTTCTCTCTTTTTGTGCCTTCATTGTAAATGTATTGCCAGAGAAACTATGATCAAATGTTATATGCTACAACTATCCTACAATTTGCAGCCTCCCAAGGGGTGGAATGGTGGCGTTGGGTTCATATCCAAGGAAATAATTCAAAGTCACTGCCCATCACCAGCTCCTGATATTCAGGTATTTGAGCATGTTTGTGAACCACATTTTCTTGGCTTCTCAAATTTAATTTATACTCATAGTCTTGGCCAAAAATGCAGGTACTGAGGTGTGGCCCACCGGTCATGAACAAGGCCATGGCTGCTCATTTGAACGCCCTTGGATACACATCCAATATGCAGTTTGAGTTTTAAATCTTCTGTATCTCTTACCGGAATTTATCATTCTCAGCTTTAACCAAAGCTAGACTTTTCATTCCTTACCGTCCATGGAATTTGTAAAACAAATGTATTTTGTTCAGTCTGAGTATGGATTCAGGTTTAATGCCTCATTCTTTATATGGATTTGCGCTGATTACATTTACGTGATAGCAGTCCTGAAAAGAAACCTGGCCAGTTTGCTTCTTACTGTATTGATGCATCAAGATTTATTGCTAAACTTACACATTTAGTATAAATGTTTGTGGTAGTTGGTGCAGATTGTGAGTATCAATGCAGTCTCAGGATCTGTCTTGAGGCCATTTCATCTGCATACATACTCATGTCTATATAAACAGCTCGAAAAGCTATGGACATTGATCTGTGTTCATTTCTTCAGTTTAGCAGTGTAAGAAGATGAAAGAAATTAAGGGTTGGAGTACATATGCATTGACTTCGGGGTTGTTGGTTTTGAGGAGTGGTGCAGGACTTGTGCATGCAATGTCATGTGGTGAAGCCATTGAAGCTTTGATCCCATGCACATCGTTCTTGGTGGCCTCGGGTGAGCCTGCGCAGCCAAGTGGTCAATGCGGTGAAGGTGCACAAAGCCTGAGCATGATGGCCAACACAAGTGCAGCTCGGAGGGCCATCTGCAAATGCTTTGTTCAGAGTGCCCCGTCTTTCAGTGCCAACCCAGATAGGGTCAAGCTGCTTCCCCAACTCTGCAACCTCAACTTTGCCATTCCTGACACAAAAGTCAACTGCAGCCAGTAACCCCTCCATTTGTTTGATTATGCTTGTGGTTGATTCTTAGAGATTATGGAACTGGATTGGGTTTGTGATGCGCAGAATTCAAGTTGTCGGGAATTTCTGAGGGGAGGCATGTTTGATGCAGCTATAATTATAAGTAGCAATAAAACAATGTGTGTCAATGAAGAGGAAACAGCCATCTATTAGGATAAAACTCTTGATATTAATTATAACAAGTTCTAGAATGTCAACAAAACTCAGACGCATGTGTATATTACAACAATCCCCTATCAGAACAGAGATTAAGGAAGACATTCTAGTCGATAATTTCCCCCTCTTCTTCTTCAATGACTTTGCAATTGCCATCATCATCATCATCTACATCTTGGTTATGCTCTGAATCATTACCAAACTTTCTAGAGATGGTCTTCTCCTGGCCTTTGGAAACACCTTTCTCTGTGGCCAATTCAACTTCGGACCTATTTTCTTTAACCAATATCAGAGGAAAGCTCAAAGGTTTCTCCGGCCCATCTTTGAAATAAGAGTTCATGGCCATGAACCTAAACACCTGCAACAAGTGGCTTTTGTCTCTCTTAATGTCTGCACTCAGAAGCTTCTCAAGAAGTGTTGGCTTCCTAACCGAACAAGGAATGTTGGTGTTGGATGAATCCTTGTTGCCTAACTTTTGCTTCTTAGCATAACGATCTTTTTTATTGTGCCTTCCTCTTTTATCCTGCCTGTTTTGGAATCTTCCTCTCTTACCAGACGCTCCTCTATTCTCTTCCTTTCCATTACATTGCTTCTCTGAGTCAGACAGATAGTAAGATGGTATTTCTGCTACTTCAACTCCCAACTCAGCCTGTTTGGCCAAAACTTCCTTGAGTCGCTGAATACAAAGCACTAAACACATTACAAATAGTAGACATAGTATTGATGAACATGCATTCAGAAGAGAATTTTTCAGGTCAGCACACTAACTTATTGATGATAAAATTGCCAGCACATACAATATTCATAAACCAATAGCTAGCTGCAATATCCATACATATACGTATGTCTTAACAAATATCGATCCTTGTAATTAGATGGATTATATTTTTCAATGGCACAAAATAAAAGTAGGAGTGTGGACAGGAATATTATATGGTGCACAGTAACTTCATAGTAGAAGGAAACAAGATGTCATCACATTGTGAAAGATAAAGATTTGTCTTTGTGTTTTCTTTCATAAGGTAATGATATGATGATGAGCATGATTAAAAAACAATTAAAAATCCATCCTTGCAATTAGATGGATTATTTTATTCATTGGCTGAAAATAAAAGTAGAAATGTGAGGAAGAATAGGATATGATGCACATAAAGCTTGAGTTTCCTTCCATAAGGTTATGATAAGATGAAAATAATTTTAACTCTCCAATTAGCTACTCATCATCTGTCTTAAGAAACTGAGAGTTTTCGCGCAACCAAAGACTTTCAAGGGAAGCATAGAAAGTGTTTCTACCCGGTTACTTTTAGGTAGCAATTACATTGGTTTAAAGGTTTGTAGTAATCAAATAATCTATTGCATGATTGGCTAGTGTCAAGTGGATGCCCAGATTTCAAAGTCTCCGAGGAATTATATGTGCCGAAAGGGGAAAGTATAAATAGGAAAAAGGTGAAATACAAATGAAGTACCTCCCGCCTTAATTTGGCCTCCCTATCAATCAATGTGAGGTCTGATGGCTTATCAGTCAGCTCCTGCAGGTGTAGTAAAACTCAATTATCAGAACATTTGTTTTAGATAGAAGGAAAAGGTCTGCAGTGAATCAAACCTTTTCTGTGTTGTTTTTTGACGGGTGGTTCTTCCTTCGTTCTTCACGCCACTGTTGGATTTCTTGTTCCGTGTAGGTCAAAGAAAGAGATCTTCTCATCCAAAATAGAATAAGAAAAAGAAATTATGGAAGACATGGTTAGTTAATCAAGCATATTAAAAAAATGGTGAGGAAAGGGGACTAATATTGTAGTATGAAATACATGTTTCACTTTCTTATGCCTGAAGAACTAAGACTTATAAACAGTTGAACAAAAGTCAATGGATGATAAAATTATGCACATGAACTATGAACTATTACCTTTTTTGTTCCCTAGTTGGGTCTGGAGTACTATGAAGATCAAAATTTCCTCCTCTGCCATTTTTCATTCCTGCTTTAAAAAATAACAGCAGTCAATATCAATCCAAATGTAAGCCAAGCATGCTTCACTATAAAGTAATTGTCATGTTCAATTTTTGGCAACAAAATAAGGATTGGTGGAGGTAATACTCCACTTTCCCATCATGTTCCCATATGCTAGAACTTGTCCAATTACTAATGTGGTACTAACTGACTTATAGAAGGATGTTATTGGTAAACCGTGCATATACCATTTCGTGAAAAGGAAAATGGACACTCATTTCAGACATACAATTTAGGAAAAGAATATGATTATTTTGGAATGAAGGAGTTATAGATGTTCTGCTGAACTCCAATTTCCACCTACTCATAACATAAGAGCAATATCTTTTCACTAGTTCGTAGATTTAGATACTTCGAGTGAGTTTCACTTTGGGAAACTTAAATCTTGTACCATATATGCACGACTGTACACGTACAATACAAGCATCATTCGTCTAGTTTAACATTTCTATTTTTCTTACAAGTAATATCTGAGTCATACTTTTCATTTTTTTCCTATTCAACGCAATTTTAAAAAAACACAATTCACTATTCAGGAGACCTTTAGCCAGATGTCTTGAGAGCATTTCTGAATAACATCTCTAAAATGAGCATGAAGCATATTGAATTCGCATATCCCTACTAACCAACAAAAACTTTTACTAGGTAGAATAGTCGAAGGTATAGAACCACAGACCTTGTACTTTCTGTTCATTAAAATTTCTCTGCGTGTTTTTCATACGATGAAACTGAGACTTCTGAAATCTACAAAATATAAGTTGAATCTGGATCACAAGCCACTCTTCCAACTCTTTCACAAGTAAGAAATATATATTATACCGCTAAAGCAGTATGCTACATACCCTGCTTGGGTTGCCTCTCCCTTTTGATTCCTCGTAAACTTTCCATTTGGAGAATTTTTCCAGTTTGTTTGAGCATTCGGAGAGTTCTTCCAGTTGGAATTAGTCTGACCGTTTGGAGAGTTCTTCCAGTTGGAATTAGTTTGACCATTTGTATCAGGATTTCCCTGTAAATTATACAATAGTTTAATTTACCAGTAGAATTGCAATTCATAAGAGAATCACCATGGAGAAGAATTTCACAGAATCAGCAAGCAACTGATAGGAAGGTGGGACATATAAGATAAAATATAAGGCATATCAAATTCATGTAACCTTTTGTAGACAGGACAATTAGGATACAACAAATGGTCAAACTAGAGAGGCTTCACATTACACCCACATACTAGAGTAACAGCTACATGCTTAAGTCATAAGAAAAAAAATTCCACTACCCAATACAAACAGTTCCTTGCAGAGGTCAACATAGGCATAGTAAAAGAAACTCAAGGATGGAAATTTTCTCCCTTAACTTGATACGTGAATACTCGAAAACAAAACATAATGCTAGCAAGAAAAGTGATCCACATACAGAGAGCAAACCCAGCTACCTGTGAATGTGTGAAAGTAGAAGGCTGTAAGTTCTGATTTTGCTGTGCTGATGAGTTCCCTTGAAGTAGCTGGGTTGTAGCAGCCAAGGGTGCATTTAAATCCACAGCAGGCGGAGCAAGGTTTTGTTGATTCTGGTTGACCTGACCAAACTGTGGGTTGGGAAAAAATGCAGGGTTTTGAGGACCCATGACCTGACCTGCTGAATTTTGAGGAGCCATAGCCGGAGCTGGTTGATTAGCACACCCAAACATATTATAATTCGGGCCAAGAACAGGCATGAACTGATTCGTATTTGGGAAACAAAATTGTCCATTGGGTACACCAGTACTTTGATTCATCGGATGAGGTAACCTAGTAAAATTCTGACCATAGAACTGACCAGGGGGTGGAGCTGAATTCTGGCCCGGAAACATTGCAGCTTGGTTCGAATTAGGCACACAGTTCTGCAGGCCACCGAAACCACCCATATTGAACTGAGCCGGATTGAGCATGCCCATCTGCTGCGCCATGCCCAGAACGATGTTTTGGAGCTGAAGAAGCTGGTTAGGATGGTTCAAAGGCATGTTGGGCATGCCCGCCATAGCCTGCCCATTTGGGTTACTGAAAGGAACTGAATTTTGAGGAAACCCCATACCCGTTTGAGGTTGATGCTGCTGCTGCTGCATAGCCATAGAGTTGTTTGTTGGATTTGGAGGACGTTGATTAGAACCCATCACCGGATGTGTGTATGGTTGAAGAAGCAGAGGGGTGAGGTATGGTCACAAAACGGATTTTGAGAAGTGGATCGGCTCTGTCTTTGTGAAACTTGGTGGAGATGCGAGCAAGCAAGCAAACGAGCAAGAGAGAGAGGTAGGGTTTAAGGAGAAAAGTGTCTAACAGGGTTTTGGTTGGAATCGGAGCTTGCTCAGTGACGCTTGATTTTCTTTTTCTTTTTCGCAGAAGAAAATTAGAATTTTTGTGCGCAACCTGGGCCGGGACTTGAGCTTGGAAGGCCAAAAGTGGACCGTGCCATGTTATGTCCGAGAGATGTGCATGGGCCGGGTACTCAAGTTCTCTTTTTTACGAAACGACGTAACAGTATTACGAAATAATATGTTCAAATGCCACAACTCCCCCCTCTATTGGGGTTTCTCCTCACGAGCTTCATTTTCGCTTCTCCTTTTCTCCCTCTCATTATGGTGGCGTCACCATTCCTTTCGACGTCTCTCCTATGTACTCATCGTTCTGCTCGATGATTTGCTCTAGCTCGCCCAACGCAATAGGGTCTGTGGAATACCCCATGCCGACGGCCTAACCCTCATCCTACTCCACCATCAACCCTCTATATGTTGGTCAAGTCGTCACCCATCTACATGGAATCTCTTGCCTAGTGCCCCGGTGGCTATCCCCCAGACGTCATGATCGGCGAGGTACCGTCGTCATCCTGAGGACGACTAGACTGATCCTGACCATGCGGATCTCGTAGGGATCACAGTTGCCCTCTTATTTCAACTCAGGTTATGGGGCCACCCCAGCGCCCTGGTATGGGTTGACCGATGTCTCACGATCAGCCTTGGGAATTGGCGCTGATATGGGACCGCCTCCGCCTTCGCCTTAGAAGAACCACTAGCGGCAAATTCACAGTCATGAGTATGTGGCGGATGCGCCCATCACCACTGCACCTTCGCCACTAGGAATCCGAGTGTGTACACGGCATAGGGACTTCTTCCTCCTTATTTGGATCCATATCGACATCTGCCGAGTTCTGACATCCATGTGGAGGGAAGGGGGACACGACCAACAGCGAAGCCCCATAATCTTATTTCCCTTCGGGCCCCATGAAACTCATGTAGTATACCCGAACATCCACCGAGTCTCTCCTCCCCCACCCCCCGATGCGGGGTTTGGTGGCCACATTCTGAGGAACGAAAGAGGAGTCTAGAGAAACTTCCCATCACATAGGAGGGAAGATAGCCCCAAGGGGAAAACGGCGAGGCCATGGAAGCAGCCTCGCTGAGCCCAGTGAGGTCCCTAGAGCTTCACGATATGTTACAGAGGAGTTACACCCCGTACCCCTGGGTTCAGATCCTGTCCGACCATCAGTCTCTTCATTTTCCTGGGGACCTCCTTGTCAGCCTAGCATCACCCTCTCTCACATCTAAGAAACTCCTACTAGGAAGCATCACGTTCCTTATAAGACATATGTCAGTCCGAGCCGAGTTAGTGAAATCTCTCTGTATAATTCGTGCACCTCACCAAATGAATAGGGAACCTCCATTTAGATTGTTACCTGGATTAGCCAGACACCGTAATCATAGGGTTAGCGTTTTGGTTTCAATCAAAATTGTGTCTTGCTCCCTCTTTATTCCCACTTTGATTGTTTTGTTACTGTTTGACTTCTTTATTCAATAAAATTATTGTGATTCTTGCTCAATAAACATGTCCAGATGCTATCAAATACATGACCTATTATTCATGGAATCCAAATTGATAAAATAAAAATCGAAAGTAAAAACATAGGCTTAAATATAACGTGTAAAAAAGGTGTTACTAACAAGAGTATCACAAAGCACTTGATTCTCGTATATTATCGGAAGAGTGACATCTATTTTGGGGATAGAAGGGTGCATTAAGCGGAGACTTGGCTGGTCTTTCTTTATTGAAACGGTGAGGCTCGATTGGACGTACTTCTCATCCTGGTTACCAGCGTCCATTGTCCTTCTTCGGATAAGTGTGAGGGTCTCGTACATGAAGATCTTGTTGTGATCCATCCGAATCGACGAGAGGGATGATACATGATAGATTCGAATCCATCTTGATGAGAATCTCTCTAACCATCTTTCTATGTGCTCCACATTCGGACAGACAGGGGTGCTTCTTGCCCCATGTCTGACTCGTCCCTAATGTATTATCGTCTCTTAAGCCCCTAAGTAGAGTGTCTTTCTCTAGAGTGTCTGATTCTGGTTCAAGTCGTTTTCTGTCGGGGTCAAGAACTACCAACTTCCCCTGGATGAACTGTCTTTCCTTGTCATATTGGTCCCTTGTAACCCTTTCTCGCTTCTACCCTACCGCGTGAGTGGACATTAGACGACATGGGTTCTTTTTCTTTGTGTCCTCCACTATGACTCTTTGAAGGACTCAGGGAAGTACTCATGACCTGATGGATGTTATATTGTTCCAAGTGAGGTTGGTGTCATTATGATCCTCGGGGATGTAATATTGGGGGGTGGCTGATACCCTTCACCTTGACATGATGGATGTTGTCCTGGTGCTTCTACCACTCACTTTCCACCGAGGGTCGTCCCTAGCTGGCTAGAGAGGTCGTGTCGGAGGAGCCGTATAGGTGGGCCCATTGGTCGGACTGAGAGATGAATTACTCCATTGGCCACCTAAAACGCTAGGTCATCATGACATGTAGGTGGCCTCCAACTCGGGTGGTTTCCGCTTGCGTATGTGGAAAATGTATCCCCCCGCCAATCGCTCTCTAACTGCATTGGAGGAAGTTGATGCCACAACTTGTAGTCCTTTTCCACATGCCCTATTCAACCACATATATACCATTGGTCAAGTTGTTAGTCTTAGTGCCCGTAGTTCAATCCTAAATGTCCAAATGTATATATCATCGTTAGCAATAAAATTAAAGCGGCTTTATATTACTTATGTGTTGGAGTAATATATCGATGTGTGCTCTGATCTATGCCCACCATGCGAATAGAACCATAGATCGAGATAGATCACACTCGATGGGTCCCTAGTCAACAAAGCTTCACTAGAAGCGACTAGTATGAAAGATGGCTCTTTATGGCTTACGTTCTGTTAGTCATTGGAATGGGATTCCGGAGTCTGATCATAGATATCATGTGGGACATGATATTGGACGACCCACCCTGAATATGTGCCATAGATTAAGTCATGAACATATTCAGTGTTGTAGCTTGTCATGTATCCTTAGACCAAGGAGTCTTTGTGATCGCTATGTAGTCAACAACTGAGTTTGACCTGAGCCTAACGTTGTCCGTAACAGGGCTTCCATAACGGCCAGGATTGGCTTGGGGACGGGCTACATGAGTGACACGAAAGACGGCTAAGGGATTTATCCCTCATACTAAGGTATGGGAAAGATATCGGTTCTCGGCCACTTGATCGAGAGTGACTGGAAGAATAGCATGGCCATGCACATGATACTGGGTATCATATCTTCAGTCATCTCACATATCAAGGAACGGTGATTGAGAATAATAAGGATGACGGCTCTATGCCTTATCTCAATCAGGATATCGGAGATAAAAGGATAATGACAGGGACGACGGAAAGGTTAGAATCGACAGGGTCGATTCGTTATGTAGTGTCAGGCAATACTAAAGTCTCGTTAGTTGCCACTTAAATAGGATCAAGTAAAATGGGATTTTACGTTGATCTATTGACATGCATAAACCTAAGGGTCACACCGGAGGATGAAACTCATTGACACATTTATGGAGAATGGCCAAAAGGGAGTTGTCTCGGGACATGACCAAAACTGGGTTTTGGGTCATGTGCCCGTAAGTGAATAGGACTTTACGGATCGAGACAAGGCTTGGAGTCTTGGGATTGATCGCGTCGGATAATGTTGGACATTTCCGGTATGGAAGGCATGGAGGCGATGAGCGAATCACGGGACCTCGTTGGAAATGGCCACGGGCCATGTTCCAAGAAGCCCATGAAAGGCCCATGCAACCAAGGCCCATGGAACTAATTAATCAAGTCTTGATTAATTAGTACTAAGTAAGCAAGACAAGGATTAAGGTGTTGGTGATTCACCACCTAACCCAATCTTGTCTTGCCATACTTTGTCCTATTTACACCTTACTTGTCACCATGCTTGTCCCATGCCTTTAGTTGGACAAGTATGGGTTTTGTTATGTTTAAGTCATCTTTTTTCAACATAACAAACACTAGACAAGAATAGGAAACACATTTTCTCTCCCTCTTCCATGGCCATTTCGGGTTTGGCTAGTTTCCACCTCCATGTTTGTGTTCTTGAGTCCTCAAAGAGAAGAACTACGTGGCTTTGATTCCCAAGTGGATACGTAGGCGTCTTGGAGACTCAAGCCAATCATTCGTTAACCGGTGTTCTTGTTTTGGTAAGAACTAGTGCTGAATTTTTCTCTTGTTAATCCATTCTTTGTTAGTTGTTTCATGGTTTTAATTGTCTCTTGGTTTTCATTGATTTTCCGCTGCGAGTTGGTTCATCTCCAACCCTACCTCGAGACCCAACAGTGGTATCAGAGCCGTGCTACCTTCGGGATTCACAAGACGGTGTTCATAGTTTCGGTTTTGCTTGAAAGTTTCGTTTTTGGCATGTTGTTTTGCTAAATTGTTTGATAACATGTTTTAAATTCTTGTTTATGGATTTAATGCATGTAAAATGAATTTTTGAAAATTATTTCAAATCTGGAAATTTTGAAAAAAGTTTGATTTTTCGGGTCTCGGGAGCGGGACTCTCGGGGAGCCGAAACCGAGACCGAACGGGGCTCCGTTGGACGGAGCTAGGCCAAGCATGACCATTGGATGGTTGATATGCTAAGGCTAAACCGTTTTGTTAGTTATGACGAGTTTGGAACCGTCATGACGAACTCGAAGATCAAATGTTCAAAAGTTTCATTTTTGAACGGTTTCGATAAACCGAGCATCAAAAAATTTCGAAACTTGGCTATTAATTAAAACCGGAAAATCACATGATGTTTGATAACATGCTTGTTTGATAACACGATGTGTGATGTGATGTTGGCATGGTGTACATAATAGCCCCGAGCTCAATTTAATTATTTATCGCTTTTCACGGCCTGCGAGCCGTTAGAGTCAACGTGTAATTATTCTTTCAAGGTGTGGTCGTCGAACCACTTGTTTGTAATATTTATTTATTCCCGACCTGCGAGTCGTGTATTAAATTGTAATATTTTACTCAAGATGAAGAAAGGGCGAAAAGGTCATTTGGTGGCTTTTCGGGTGTTGGCATCGGCTTGGAGTCGGTGGAGCTCAAGAAGCTAGTGGGAGTTAGTTTAGGGGGCTATTATGTGCATATTTATCGCTTTATGCTTGGTTTAGTTTATGCATGATTAATTCTGTGTTTTAGAATTGCATGCTTAACTTTATTTACCGAGCATATCACCTCACATGCAAAGATAAAATTGGAATTTTAATCCTTGTGTGTGAGCCCTTAGAATCGTCATTACATTGGATGTAGTTGACGGGTTCGAAGGAAGAATTACATTGGAGGTAATTTGAGGCATCATTGCATTTGGAATGTAGTTGATGTGCTCATCGCATCTAGGATGTGTCAAAGTTTTAAACACAACCGGACAAGTAAAAACGGGTCATGTCCGATACCTCCCAATTATCAACACCTTACTACCTCCCCGTCCTATGGGTGTCGTGCGCATTAGCGGAGCATCCATGGGAAAGCGGGGTAGTAGGTTTGGACGACATATGTGGGTGTCGTGCGCATTAGCGGAGCACCTACATAGTGACGGGCCATAGTTGAAAATTGGTGGACCCGACTACGATTCTCAGCCTGAGGTTGAGCTAGGGTAACAGATAGGGTAAGCCGTGTACATAAGTGCATACCCTAGCCAAGAGTCACATTGGATGTGATTGGATGGAGTCCTACCTACATAGCTCGATTAAGTGGTGAGCATTAGTTCAGCTTAATCGAGTGAATCAAGGATCTTGGTTTCAGATTCTAAAGGTTTAGAATTGATTGTTGGTGTTTAAGCTTGATCTTCATAAAATTTATTCAGTTTACTGATTGAATTTTATCTGTTGTAGATCAAATGGCAAATTCAGCGAACATTAATAGTTTGTCATTAAAAACCATTCTTGACAGGGTCAAGCTAAATGGGACAAACTATTTGGACTGGTACAGAATTTTGAGGATAGTCCTCAAGTCTGAACGCAAAGAATATGTCCTTGACAAGGCTGTCTCTAAGACCATATCAGAGTTACATGAAGTGTCATTAACTGCTGAGAAGAATATCTCAGGGATCTGGGATCCAAGGATATTCTGATGGTCAACAAGGGAATTGGAAGTGGCAAGGGCTGGGCCCATGCGCACTTGGCAGGAAAGATGAGACACCTGAGAATGTCTGCTTCTACTGCCAACAGCCTGATCATTGGAACCGGGATTACAGGAAGTTCACGGCTGATCTGAAGAAGGGCAGTGGGACTGCGCCTTCATCAAATAGCCTGGATGATCTGAAGAAGGGCAGTAGGACTGCGCCTTCATCAGGAAACCTGGATGATCTAAGGAAGGGCGGTGGGATCGTGCCTTCATTCGGTATTAACTCTATAGAGCTACATCTCTCTACTTCCAAAGATTCATGGGTATTAGATACCATGACTGAATCTCACACATGCACTAATATATGGTGGCTGAAAGTAGGAGAGATTTGGAAAGCACGAAATGGACCTCAGAGTTGTGGCAACTGCTGTAGGATCCATGAGTCTTGCTTTGCCAAGAGGTCTTGTCTTAGTATTGTATAATGTATATTGCATACCTACTTTTAGTAGGAATATTATATCTGTATCCGTGTTTGACAAGGAAGGATATAATGTTAATATTGGAAATGGAGTTTTCAATGTTCTATGCAATGATATGTTTTATACCAGTACTGACATGGTTGGAGGATTGTACATATTAGATATGGGTAACAATGCCTCAAGTTCTATATATTCCGTTAATACCAAGAGGTCTAAATCCAACAATTTAAACCTAACTCTGTTATGGTACTGTCATTTGGGTCGCATAAACAAGAAGCGCCTATCAGCACTTCAGAAGTGCGGGCTTTCAGGTTCATTCGAATTCCATTCGATCGATAGGTGCAAGGTTTGTTTGATGGGCAAAATGACTAAAGTGCCCTTTATCGATCGCGATGAAAGGGCGGGTGAATTATTGGGGCTGATACACTCGAATGTGTGTAGACCAATAAGTTCACTTGCCAGGAGGGGTTTTAGCTACTTTATCACATTTACTGATGATTACAGTAAATATGGTTATGTCTATTCGGTGAGACATAAGTCTGAAGCTTTTGATAAATTCAAAGAGTTTAAGACTATAGTAGAAAACCAGCTCGACAAAGGTATTAAGGCACTTCGATTGGATCGAGGTGGAAAATACTTGACCACAGAGTTATTAGATCATCTAAAAGAGAATGGGATCCTTTTGGAATGGACTCCTCCTAGGTCACTGTAGTTGAAAGGTGTAGCCAAACGGAGAAATCGGACATTGTTAGACAATGGTCTGTTCCATGATTAGTTGGACTGATCTCCCAATCTCTTTTAGGGGTTTTGCTCTAGAGACGACCGCATTCATAGTGAATCGGGCTTCGACGAATGGTGTGGAAGGGACACCATTTTAAAAATGGTACGGGATGATGCCCGCTTTGTCCTTCCTAAAGATTTGTGGTTGCGAGGCTTATGTGAAACATTTGGTTTCGACTAAGCTCGAACCAAGATCTGAGATATGCACCTTCGTGTGGTATCCCAAAGCAACAAGGGGATACTATTTCTACAATCCCAGTGAGAACATGGTGTTCGTCGCTTGGGGTGGGGTCTTTATGGAAAAAAAGTTTTGTTTCCAAAGACGTCATTGGGAGGACTGTGCATCTCGAAGAAATTCAGGATGGTACAGATCTGTCTAAACCAATTAGCAACCCTGTAGAAAGGAGCCAGAGATTGTCGTAGAGTAAGAACCAATTCCTGTTACAATTCCGGAAGGTCCAAGGCGATTTGAAAGGATCAATCTTCCACCTCCAAGATATGGTATCCGGAGGTGACAATGAAGTCATGGTGGATCACGATGATCCAGCCACCTTTCAGGAAGTCGTGGATGGGCCCAACTCCGAGTTATGGCTGGGAGCCATGAGGGAGGAAATGCAATCCATGTCGGACAACCGAGTCTGGGAACCGGTTGATCCCATCAATGGTGTGAGGACCATAGGATGCAAATGGATCTTCAAGGTGAAGATGGACATGGACGGCAACCCTTTGACCTACAAAGCTCAACTGGTGGCGAAAGGTTATAGGCAGATCCAATGGATTGACTATGAGGAAACCTTCTCCTTAGTGGCTATGGTCAAAATCAATCCAAATTCTTCTTGACATAACTGCGTATCATAATTACGAGATATGGCAAGTGGATGTCAAAACCGCTTTCCTAAATGGAAATTTGACTGAGTACGTTTGTATGTCTCGGCCCAAAGGTTTTGACGATCCGAAGAATAAAGGAAAGATTTATAAGTTGTTGAAATCCATTTATGGATTGAAACGAACTTCTCGGAGTTGGATCCTTCGTTTTGATGAAGCTGTAATTGGATTTGGCTTAATCAAGAACGAGGATGAATCTTGCGTTTATAAGAAGGCTAGTGGGAGCAAGATTACCTTTCTGGTTCTCATTGAAAACGACATCCCAACCTTGCACGAGACTAAAGCTTGGTTGAGGAAGTGTTTTTCAATAAAGGACTTAGGCGATGCTTCTTATATCTTAAGGATTAAGATATGTAGAGATCGCACCAAGAGGGTCTTGGATTTAAGTCAGGGAACCTATGTGAACAAGGCATTGAGTAGGTTCTTAATGCTCGATTCAAAGAAAGGACTCTTACCCACTAGTCATGGCATTCATCTCAGCAAGACTCAGTGTCCTAAGACACCTGATGAGCTGAAAAGGATGATGAGAATCCTATGCGCCTGGGGGCAGGATCGATCATATATGCCATGACATGTATGAGACCAGACGTCTCGTAAGCCTTATGTTGTACCAGTAGACATCATTCTAACCCGGGGGAAAGATGATGTTGAACTAGTCGTCGAAGGATGAGTAGACGCTAGTTTTCCAAGACAAATCCAGATGACTTTAGAAGTCAATCAGGATATGTGTTTACGCTGAATGGTAGAGCTTTAGCTGGGAAAGCGTAAAGCAAGATACCATTGCCGAATCTACGACAGAGGCCAAGTACATGGATGCTGCAGAGGCAGCTAAGGAGGCTATGTGGATTTGGAAATTCATGGCAGGGCTGGGTGTAATTAAAAACCCATCCAGTCCGGTGAATCCATTTTGCGACAACACAAGGGCCATTGCGCAAGCTAAAAGCCTAGATCGCATAACAAATCCAAACATGTACTGCGGCGTATCCACCTCATCAGATAAATACTGAACTGAGGTGAAGTGAAGATAACCGATATTGCAACAGATGATAACATAGCCAACCCTTTGACTAAGACAGTGTCACTGCCTGAACATGTTAGACATGTAAAGTCGATGGGGACATATTGGAGTTTAGATTGGAACTAGGGCAAGTGGGAGATTGTTAGTCTTAGTGCCCGTAGTTCAATCCTAAATGTCCAAATGTATATATCATCGTTAGCAATAAAATTAAAGCGGCTTTATATTACTTATGTGTTGGAGTAATATATCGATGTGTGCTCTGATCTATGCCCACCATGCGAATAGAACCATAGATCGAGATAGATCACACTCGATGGGTCCCTAGTCAACAAAGCTTCACTAGAAGCGACTAGTATGAAAGATGGCTCTTTATGGCTTACGTTCTGTTAGTCATTGGAATGGGATTCCGGAGTCTGATCATAGATATCATGTGGGACATGATATTGGACGACCCACCCTGAATATGTGCCATAGATTAAGTCATGAACATATTCAGTGTTGTAGCTTGTCATGTATCCTTAGACCAAGGAGTCTTTGTGATCGCTATGTAGTCAACAACTGAGTTTGACCTGAGCCTAACGTTGTCCGTAACAGGGCTTCCATAACGGCCAGGATTGGCTTGGGGACGGGCTACATGAGTGACACGAAAGACGGCTAAGGGATTTATCCCTCATACTAAGGTATGGGAAAGATATCGGTTCTCGGCCACTTGATCGAGAGTGACTGGAAGAATAGCATGGCCATGCACATGATACTGGGTATCATATCTTCAGTCATCTCACATATCAAGGAACGGTGATTGAGAATAATAAGGATGACGGCTCTATGCCTTATCTCAATCAGGATATCGGAGATAAAAGGATAATGACAGGGACGACGGAAAGGTTAGAATCGACAGGGTCGATTCGTTATGTAGTGTCAGGCAATACTAAAGTCTCGTTAGTTGCCACTTAAATAGGATCAAGTAAAATGGGATTTTACGTTGATCTATTGACATGCATAAACCTAAGGGTCACACCGGAGGATGAAACTCATTGACACATTTATGGAGAATGGCCAAAAGGGAGTTGTCTCGGGACATGACCAAAACTGGGTTTTGGGTCATGTGCCCGTAAGTGAATAGGACTTTACGGATCGAGACAAGGCTTGGAGTCTTGGGATTGATCGCGTCGGATAATGTTGGACATTTCCGGTATGGAAGGCATGGAGGCGATGAGCGAATCACGGGACCTCGTT
The DNA here is from genome assembly GCA_963921825.1 of Erodium maritimum. Taxonomy (NCBI): domain Eukaryota; kingdom Viridiplantae; phylum Streptophyta; class Magnoliopsida; order Geraniales; family Geraniaceae; genus Erodium; species Erodium maritimum. The sequence goes on from OY997588.1 coordinate 118,690,331, forward strand.
GGAAATGGCCACGGGCCATGTTCCAAGAAGCCCATGAAAGGCCCATGCAACCAAGGCCCATGGAACTAATTAATCAAGTCTTGATTAATTAGTACTAAGTAAGCAAGACAAGGATTAAGGTGTTGGTGATTCACCACCTAACCCAATCTTGTCTTGCCATACTTTGTCCTATTTACACCTTACTTGTCACCATGCTTGTCCCATGCCTTTAGTTGGACAAGTATGGGTTTTGTTATGTTTAAGTCATCTTTTTTCAACATAACAAACACTAGACAAGAATAGGAAACACATTTTCTCTCCCTCTTCCATGGCCATTTCGGGTTTGGCTAGTTTCCACCTCCATGTTTGTGTTCTTGAGTCCTCAAAGAGAAGAACTACGTGGCTTTGATTCCCAAGTGGATACGTAGGCGTCTTGGAGACTCAAGCCAATCATTCGTTAACCGGTGTTCTTGTTTTGGTAAGAACTAGTGCTGAATTTTTCTCTTGTTAATCCATTCTTTGTTAGTTGTTTCATGGTTTTAATTGTCTCTTGGTTTTCATTGATTTTCCGCTGCGAGTTGGTTCATCTCCAACCCTACCTCGAGACCCAACAGTGGTATCAGAGCCGTGCTACCTTCGGGATTCACAAGACGGTGTTCATAGTTTCGGTTTTGCTTGAAAGTTTCGTTTTTGGCATGTTGTTTTGCTAAATTGTTTGATAACATGTTTTAAATTCTTGTTTATGGATTTAATGCATGTAAAATGAATTTTTGAAAATTATTTCAAATCTGGAAATTTTGAAAAAAGTTTGATTTTTCGGGTCTCGGGAGCGGGACTCTCGGGGAGCCGAAACCGAGACCGAACGGGGCTCCGTTGGACGGAGCTAGGCCAAGCATGACCATTGGATGGTTGATATGCTAAGGCTAAACCGTTTTGTTAGTTATGACGAGTTTGGAACCGTCATGACGAACTCGAAGATCAAATGTTCAAAAGTTTCATTTTTGAACGGTTTCGATAAACCGAGCATCAAAAAATTTCGAAACTTGGCTATTAATTAAAACCGGAAAATCACATGATGTTTGATAACATGCTTGTTTGATAACACGATGTGTGATGTGATGTTGGCATGGTGTACATAATAGCCCCGAGCTCAATTTAATTATTTATCGCTTTTCACGGCCTGCGAGCCGTTAGAGTCAACGTGTAATTATTCTTTCAAGGTGTGGTCGTCGAACCACTTGTTTGTAATATTTATTTATTCCCGACCTGCGAGTCGTGTATTAAATTGTAATATTTTACTCAAGATGAAGAAAGGGCGAAAAGGTCATTTGGTGGCTTTTCGGGTGTTGGCATCGGCTTGGAGTCGGTGGAGCTCAAGAAGCTAGTGGGAGTTAGTTTAGGGGGCTATTATGTGCATATTTATCGCTTTATGCTTGGTTTAGTTTATGCATGATTAATTCTGTGTTTTAGAATTGCATGCTTAACTTTATTTACCGAGCATATCACCTCACATGCAAAGATAAAATTGGAATTTTAATCCTTGTGTGTGAGCCCTTAGAATCGTCATTACATTGGATGTAGTTGACGGGTTCGAAGGAAGAATTACATTGGAGGTAATTTGAGGCATCATTGCATTTGGAATGTAGTTGATGTGCTCATCGCATCTAGGATGTGTCAAAGTTTTAAACACAACCGGACAAGTAAAAACGGGTCATGTCCGATACCTCCCAATTATCAACACCTTACTACCTCCCCGTCCTATGGGTGTCGTGCGCATTAGCGGAGCATCCATGGGAAAGCGGGGTAGTAGGTTTGGACGACATATGTGGGTGTCGTGCGCATTAGCGGAGCACCTACATAGTGACGGGCCATAGTTGAAAATTGGTGGACCCGACTACGATTCTCAGCCTGAGGTTGAGCTAGGGTAACAGATAGGGTAAGCCGTGTACATAAGTGCATACCCTAGCCAAGAGTCACATTGGATGTGATTGGATGGAGTCCTACCTACATAGCTCGATTAAGTGGTGAGCATTAGTTCAGCTTAATCGAGTGAATCAAGGATCTTGGTTTCAGATTCTAAAGGTTTAGAATTGATTGTTGGTGTTTAAGCTTGATCTTCATAAAATTTATTCAGTTTACTGATTGAATTTTATCTGTTGTAGATCAAATGGCAAATTCAGCGAACATTAATAGTTTGTCATTAAAAACCATTCTTGACAGGGTCAAGCTAAATGGGACAAACTATTTGGACTGGTACAGAATTTTGAGGATAGTCCTCAAGTCTGAACGCAAAGAATATGTCCTTGACAAGGCTGTCTCTAAGACCATATCAGAGTTACATGAAGTGTCATTAACTGCTGAGAAGAATATCTCAGGGATCTGGGATCCAAGGATATTCTGATGGTCAACAAGGGAATTGGAAGTGGCAAGGGCTGGGCCCATGCGCACTTGGCAGGAAAGATGAGACACCTGAGAATGTCTGCTTCTACTGCCAACAGCCTGATCATTGGAACCGGGATTACAGGAAGTTCACGGCTGATCTGAAGAAGGGCAGTGGGACTGCGCCTTCATCAAATAGCCTGGATGATCTGAAGAAGGGCAGTAGGACTGCGCCTTCATCAGGAAACCTGGATGATCTAAGGAAGGGCGGTGGGATCGTGCCTTCATTCGGTATTAACTCTATAGAGCTACATCTCTCTACTTCCAAAGATTCATGGGTATTAGATACCATGACTGAATCTCACACATGCACTAATATATGGTGGCTGAAAGTAGGAGAGATTTGGAAAGCACGAAATGGACCTCAGAGTTGTGGCAACTGCTGTAGGATCCATGAGTCTTGCTTTGCCAAGAGGTCTTGTCTTAGTATTGTATAATGTATATTGCATACCTACTTTTAGTAGGAATATTATATCTGTATCCGTGTTTGACAAGGAAGGATATAATGTTAATATTGGAAATGGAGTTTTCAATGTTCTATGCAATGATATGTTTTATACCAGTACTGACATGGTTGGAGGATTGTACATATTAGATATGGGTAACAATGCCTCAAGTTCTATATATTCCGTTAATACCAAGAGGTCTAAATCCAACAATTTAAACCTAACTCTGTTATGGTACTGTCATTTGGGTCGCATAAACAAGAAGCGCCTATCAGCACTTCAGAAGTGCGGGCTTTCAGGTTCATTCGAATTCCATTCGATCGATAGGTGCAAGGTTTGTTTGATGGGCAAAATGACTAAAGTGCCCTTTATCGATCGCGATGAAAGGGCGGGTGAATTATTGGGGCTGATACACTCGAATGTGTGTAGACCAATAAGTTCACTTGCCAGGAGGGGTTTTAGCTACTTTATCACATTTACTGATGATTACAGTAAATATGGTTATGTCTATTCGGTGAGACATAAGTCTGAAGCTTTTGATAAATTCAAAGAGTTTAAGACTATAGTAGAAAACCAGCTCGACAAAGGTATTAAGGCACTTCGATTGGATCGAGGTGGAAAATACTTGACCACAGAGTTATTAGATCATCTAAAAGAGAATGGGATCCTTTTGGAATGGACTCCTCCTAGGTCACTGTAGTTGAAAGGTGTAGCCAAACGGAGAAATCGGACATTGTTAGACAATGGTCTGTTCCATGATTAGTTGGACTGATCTCCCAATCTCTTTTAGGGGTTTTGCTCTAGAGACGACCGCATTCATAGTGAATCGGGCTTCGACGAATGGTGTGGAAGGGACACCATTTTAAAAATGGTACGGGATGATGCCCGCTTTGTCCTTCCTAAAGATTTGTGGTTGCGAGGCTTATGTGAAACATTTGGTTTCGACTAAGCTCGAACCAAGATCTGAGATATGCACCTTCGTGTGGTATCCCAAAGCAACAAGGGGATACTATTTCTACAATCCCAGTGAGAACATGGTGTTCGTCGCTTGGGGTGGGGTCTTTATGGAAAAAAAGTTTTGTTTCCAAAGACGTCATTGGGAGGACTGTGCATCTCGAAGAAATTCAGGATGGTACAGATCTGTCTAAACCAATTAGCAACCCTGTAGAAAGGAGCCAGAGATTGTCGTAGAGTAAGAACCAATTCCTGTTACAATTCCGGAAGGTCCAAGGCGATTTGAAAGGATCAATCTTCCACCTCCAAGATATGGTATCCGGAGGTGACAATGAAGTCATGGTGGATCACGATGATCCAGCCACCTTTCAGGAAGTCGTGGATGGGCCCAACTCCGAGTTATGGCTGGGAGCCATGAGGGAGGAAATGCAATCCATGTCGGACAACCGAGTCTGGGAACCGGTTGATCCCATCAATGGTGTGAGGACCATAGGATGCAAATGGATCTTCAAGGTGAAGATGGACATGGACGGCAACCCTTTGACCTACAAAGCTCAACTGGTGGCGAAAGGTTATAGGCAGATCCAATGGATTGACTATGAGGAAACCTTCTCCTTAGTGGCTATGGTCAAAATCAATCCAAATTCTTCTTGACATAACTGCGTATCATAATTACGAGATATGGCAAGTGGATGTCAAAACCGCTTTCCTAAATGGAAATTTGACTGAGTACGTTTGTATGTCTCGGCCCAAAGGTTTTGACGATCCGAAGAATAAAGGAAAGATTTATAAGTTGTTGAAATCCATTTATGGATTGAAACGAACTTCTCGGAGTTGGATCCTTCGTTTTGATGAAGCTGTAATTGGATTTGGCTTAATCAAGAACGAGGATGAATCTTGCGTTTATAAGAAGGCTAGTGGGAGCAAGATTACCTTTCTGGTTCTCATTGAAAACGACATCCCAACCTTGCACGAGACTAAAGCTTGGTTGAGGAAGTGTTTTTCAATAAAGGACTTAGGCGATGCTTCTTATATCTTAAGGATTAAGATATGTAGAGATCGCACCAAGAGGGTCTTGGATTTAAGTCAGGGAACCTATGTGAACAAGGCATTGAGTAGGTTCTTAATGCTCGATTCAAAGAAAGGACTCTTACCCACTAGTCATGGCATTCATCTCAGCAAGACTCAGTGTCCTAAGACACCTGATGAGCTGAAAAGGATGATGAGAATCCTATGCGCCTGGGGGCAGGATCGATCATATATGCCATGACATGTATGAGACCAGACGTCTCGTAAGCCTTATGTTGTACCAGTAGACATCATTCTAACCCGGGGGAAAGATGATGTTGAACTAGTCGTCGAAGGATGAGTAGACGCTAGTTTTCCAAGACAAATCCAGATGACTTTAGAAGTCAATCAGGATATGTGTTTACGCTGAATGGTAGAGCTTTAGCTGGGAAAGCGTAAAGCAAGATACCATTGCCGAATCTACGACAGAGGCCAAGTACATGGATGCTGCAGAGGCAGCTAAGGAGGCTATGTGGATTTGGAAATTCATGGCAGGGCTGGGTGTAATTAAAAACCCATCCAGTCCGGTGAATCCATTTTGCGACAACACAAGGGCCATTGCGCAAGCTAAAAGCCTAGATCGCATAACAAATCCAAACATGTACTGCGGCGTATCCACCTCATCAGATAAATACTGAACTGAGGTGAAGTGAAGATAACCGATATTGCAACAGATGATAACATAGCCAACCCTTTGACTAAGACAGTGTCACTGCCTGAACATGTTAGACATGTAAAGTCGATGGGGACATATTGGAGTTTAGATTGGAACTAGGGCAAGTGGGAGATTGTTAGTCTTAGTGCCCGTAGTTCAATCCTAAATGTCCAAATGTATATATCATCGTTAGCAATAAAATTAAAGCGGCTTTATATTACTTATGTGTTGGAGTAATATATCGATGTGTGCTCTGATCTATGCCCACCATGCGAATAGAACCATAGATCGAGATAGATCACACTCGATGGGTCCCTAGTCAACAAAGCTTCACTAGAAGCGACTAGTATGAAAGATGGCTCTTTATGGCTTACGTTCTGTTAGTCATTGGAATGGGATTCCGGAGTCTGATCATAGATATCATGTGGGACATGATATTGGACGACCCACCCTGAATATGTGCCATAGATTAAGTCATGAACATATTCAGTGTTGTAGCTTGTCATGTATCCTTAGACCAAGGAGTCTTTGTGATCGCTATGTAGTCAACAACTGAGTTTGACCTGAGCCTAACGTTGTCCGTAACAGGGCTTCCATAACGGCCAGGATTGGCTTGGGGATGGGCTACATGAGTGACACGAAAGACGGCTAAGGGATTTATCCCTCATACTAAGGTATGGGAAAGATATCGGTTCTCGGCCACTTGATCGAGAGTGACTGGAAGAATAGCATGGCCATGCACATGATACTGGGTATCATATCTTCAGTCATCTCACATATCAAGGAACGGTGATTGAGAATAATAAGGATGACGGCTCTATGCCTTATCTCAATCAGGATATCGGAGATAAAAGGATAATGACAGGGACGACGGAAAGGTTAGAATCGACAGGGTCGATTCGTTATGTAGTGTCAGGCAATACTAAAGTCTCGTTAGTTGCCACTTAAATAGGATCAAGTAAAATGGGATTTTACGTTGATCTATTGACATGCATAAACCTAAGGGTCACACCGGAGGATGAAACTCATTGACACATTTATGGAGAATGGCCAAAAGGGAGTTGTCTCGGGACATGACCAAAACTGGGTTTTGGGTCATGTGCCCGTAAGTGAATAGGACTTTACGGATCGAGACAAGGCTTGGAGTCTTGGGATTGATCGCGTCGGATAATGTTGGACATTTCCGGTATGGAAGGCATGGAGGCGATGAGCGAATCACGGGACCTCGTTGGAAATGGCCACGGGCCATGTTCCAAGAAGCCCATGAAAGGCCCATGCAACCAAGGCCCATGGAACTAATTAATCAAGTCTTGATTAATTAGTACTAAGTAAGCAAGACAAGGATTAAGGTGTTGGTGATTCACCACCTAACCCAATCTTGTCTTGCCATACTTTGTCCTATTTACACCTTACTTGTCACCATGCTTGTCCCATGCCTTTAGTTGGACAAGTATGGGTTTTGTTATGTTTAAGTCATCTTTTTTCAACATAACAAACACTAGACAAGAATAGGAAACACATTTTCTCTCCCTCTTCCATGGCCATTTCGGGTTTGGCTAGTTTCCACCTCCATGTTTGTGTTCTTGAGTCCTCAAAGAGAAGAACTACGTGGCTTTGATTCCCAAGTGGATACGTAGGCGTCTTGGAGACTCAAGCCAATCATTCGTTAACCGGTGTTCTTGTTTTGGTAAGAACTAGTGCTGAATTTTTCTCTTGTTAATCCATTCTTTGTTAGTTGTTTCATGGTTTTAATTGTCTCTTGGTTTTCATTGATTTTCCGCTGCGAGTTGGTTCATCTCCAACCCTACCTCGAGACCCAACACAAGTAAACGATCATATGTGAACTGGACTATTACATGTCGTTCAGTGGTGCTTGTCGCTTGGTTGGAGAAAGAGTTGTTGGCGCAAGGGCCCTGCCAGCTAGTTGACTCGAATTATGATCCTTAGAGGCTCGTCCCATCCTCAGTTAGTTATGTACGTATCGACCCTAATGCACATGTCCAGTGTGTAGCCGATGCGATCTTCGATTGATGCGTTCTGGGACCTTATCAAGAGATCGTGAACACTGTCACGCCCCAAATACGGTTTTGACCGAACTCGAGACGTGAACTTAAAGTAATAAATAATTTAAGCAAATCAAAGGAAATAAGTTCTAAAATAATACTCCAAAATCCATAAATCGGATAAAATGAGTCAACAGCTCATAAAAACCAGTGATAAAGTGTTTAGTTCAAAATAAATAGTACGTTTCTAGACACCTAGACAAGACCCTCGCTGGCTCCCAAGCGCCGAGAATCCCGCTAGCACAGATCCCGCTCAAGACCTGAAAAACAACAAGGTAAAAGGGGTGAGCTTTCGCTCAGTAGGAAAAGTAGTTAAGGTTATGAACATCAGTTCACCACCACGAGTAACCGTCCAATTAGGGCATACTAGCAAGGCATAACAACTAACAACGTCCACGGAAAATCTACCAAACACGAATCACTCTCACAAGGCCATAACCACACTTAGTCATTGCACACAGCCAATCATTAAGCATACAACACACAGAAGAACAGACACATGTCCCGTACAGTAGTCTCCAACATCACCGAATGCACACAACCACTTATATCGTACCGGAGCACACAACATCGGTCCCGATATCTTCCCGTCACTTAAACTCGGGGCACATCCTCGACCGGAAATACATTCAGTTGGACGTCTTCCCGTCACACAGACTCGGGGCATCACTCACAATACGTACCGGACCGGCACATACCTCAGTCGTACGTCTTCCCGGACCACACAACATCGGGGTAATGATCACGCCACCCTTGGCCCGGATACCCTACACCGGCATACTCCCTCAGTGTAGGTATCACACCGGATACACTCCTCTTGGAACACACATCAAGAGAATAACATGCATCATAATGCCATAGTTCGACCACGATATACCAACCGAGCCAACTCACCATAACAATCACATCGGTCTATCACTCACCCGATCATATCACAACCAATGGTTCACAACACATCACTCATGGCACACTTGCCCAAACATAGCAACAACATGCTACACCGAGTATATCATAACATGCTTCTCAATCTAGCAATGACTAAGTCACACATCATGCATCTCAATCAAAGATCATGGCATTTCAATCAACACGCAACCTAAGGGCTCGACATGGACCGCATGCAATTCTACAGCACGACAGTCCCAAACTTACGGCTCGACATGACACGTAAGCTATCCCTCATTTCACTCGTTCTCACATTCTAATCATGAAATTCTAACAATTAAATCATGTGATTGCAACCTATATGCATACTAGTAACTTTCCGCAATTAAACCGGTATTCACTACTTTCCCTACCTCAAAAGCACTCCAATCCTAGCTGCGGACGACCTGGCTAGCTTCCTCCTCCCCTTCACGAGATCCAAGGGTCTCCTCCTCCGTCGAGCTTGGGTCCAAAGTCTTGGATCACAAATAAATACTCGGATCAAAACCAATTCAGTTGCGTTTTTAACGAGAAACAATTAAACTAAGCCTGAAAGTCCAACATGGGCAAAAACGGGAAATGGGCCGAAATGAGGCCCAATCCAGGTGGCCCACAGGCCCGGAAACCAACCCGGCCCGTGCAGCACACCATCCCGAAACCCGACCCGCCCCGTGCCACAGACCGGCCCGGGACCAGGCACGACCCGTGTGGCACACCGGCCCGAGACCAGGCACGGTCCGTGCTGTAGACCGGCCCGGGACCAGGAACGGTCTGTGCTGCACACCGTGCCAGACCCTGGCCCAGTCCGTGCGGCACTCCGTGCCGGAACCTGGCCCAGTCCGTGCGGCGTTCTGTGTCGGTCTGGGCAGACCCTTCTTCCACTTCGTTTTCCACGAATTTCTACCTCAAACCTCCATTGATGAACTCATAAATCTCCAAAACAGACCCAACAATCCCCAATACTTCAACACCCTCAATGAGTTTCATCAAAACTACTCAAATCAATTGATTTCCAACATCCAACTTCACTTCCATCCACCAAAAACTTCATCTAACACCAACAACCCTTACACTCAACCATTTCTAGTATTTCTCTATCAAACCCGTGAATCAAATTTAACCAAAAACGAAAATGGTTTGGATGATTACCTTGGTAATGAAGAGTAGATGAAGAAAATGTGGTTTTTGAGAGATTTTGAGGTAAGAATAAGCCAAAGTTCCTCATTTTCCTTCTTTCTTCTTCCTTGGTCCCCCCCTCTCTCTCTCTCTCCCCTCTCTCTAGATTTCGGCCAAAACATCAAAAATGAGTGAAAATGGTCCAATTTGGTGTCTTAAACCTAGAGGAAGTGGTGCCTGAAATACCCATTTGCCTTATCTCTTCTCAAGTTCAACCATTAAGGGTATAAGGGTCAAATTGCATCAATTTCTTCCCTTCCAAGCTAACATGGACACATGTCCATGTGGGGACCACTCCTAGGTCAAATAAATCCAGCTCACTTAACTAATTAGGTTTTGTCTCTAATTGGACCGCGTTTGACCGAAAATGACCCCGGGTTGACTTTTCCCAACATTATAGTCATTTGAAAGGAAACGGCCCAACTAAGCTAACCGTAACGACGACTAAGATTTTTGGGCCCCGAAAAGGTCCTGAATGACTCACGGAGTTATCGGTTAACTTTTCTGGCAAAAAGTCAACTTTCGCCAGAATCCATCGGTTCGACCAGGATCGGTTCTTACAAACACTGACTCACATAGGTGTATGGGTGAAAGGAATGTCTTCTAATGGCTTTAGTGGGTCCACCGACGCATGATGAGTAACGTGCGGTGAAAACCCAAGGTACTCATTCAAGAACCCACTTCAGATCTTCCTCCTTCTTGAAAAGAAGATGATGACCCTATCTCCCACAAGTGTATCTAGATGCCCGTCATTTCCCAAATGTCTCGCACGAGGATTCCAACTATCATGGCACTATACTTCCAAACCGTGATGAGGGTGACAACCAGTGTGAATCCGAAGGGAGAATTAACGCCCTTGATATCGTCGTTTGGAATCGTTAATCCATCTAGGGACATGCCACCAAAAATTTCATCGACCCCTTCAACAGTCACTAGTGGGGGAGCTATGTTCCACTAATGTTGTACCCGAAATTTCGCCCGTTCCGTCATCGGCCTTTGTATGTGTTGGATCAGAGAGATCGTTTGTCTCATGTTTGTCATCTTCCCAGTCACCGGTCCCGATGGAACTGTTCTGTCCAAGGGGCTCGACATATTTTCTTGCTGGGTTTTCGGTGATCCATGCTGACCGGAAGGGTGCAAGGTCATTCCCTAGTTACACGGAATCATGGTCGGCGAGATGTGCCTTACCCTCGAATCCTCTAAGGTTGGGTTGGGGCTGTCAACTATCGTCATCGTCTCAAGGGGAGCACCTCGTCCCTAGTCCTCCATGGGGGAAGACATAAGGACAACCACATCCTCTGATTCTCCCGTCGTCACCGCATAATGGTCTTCGCCTTCAAGATAGTGGGAGTTTCGCCTTCAGCCGAGGCTTCCTCGATCGGGGTCCTACCGCTTTTGTCTTTTTTTGATAAGACATGCTTGTTGTAAGAGCAAATATAGTTACATGGAAAATCATCTCTGGATTTTCTTTCGAGAGGAGCGGGTGTCTATATATGTTTCTTTCTTCCATATTGATCTTTTCATGATGATCCCCCCCCCCCTAAAAATGACCTCCAACAATTCAACCCCCCTTCTTCCTCGGCGATCCTATCTCCAGCAGTCGTCTTCCATCGAGCTTTATGAAGACGAAACTTAGAGGAACTCGAGTCAAAGTCGAAGTAGCACCCCATCTAGTTGTTGAAATCTAAATCAAGCTTTGTTCTTTAGATTAAGACCTACGACCATTGTTTTGATATGGTCTAGGTCATCCATATCTAACAAAGAAGAAGGTTTGAGAGTTGGGAGTGCTCGCGGATTTGGACATTCGATTAGAGACGACGAAACTGTGGTTGAATCCACCGACGCACTAACGAATTCTTCTCTTCGTCTCGCCACAACATCTGCACGGTTTGAAAGGGATGAAATGAAAAGATGAGCCTATGGTGACCTACTGACCTTTGGTTTAGAAGGTGAAGAAATGAAATGAAGTAGACATTATTTTTTTTAAAATAGATACGGTGAAAACGAGTGTTACATTAAGTTTTTGTTTTATAATTATTTTCTATTATTTTTATAATTTAATTTATTATTATGGGGTAATCTCGTCATTTAGATTTTTATTTTGAAAATTCTGTTAATTACAAGTTTACAACGGTATCTTGGAATATATTTTTTTTGATAAGCATTAAAAAATTTATTGAAATGTCGATATCCAAGAAAGAGAAAGCCAAAAGCATAAACCCACGATTATAAAATCTCTGAAAGAGGAACAGAGAAAAATCCCTTAACAAAAAGAAGAGCCAAAACAAGGCTTAAACACACCCAAACAACTAGACCAAAGAACCTACACTTCCTCGTACAACTCGTTATCCGAAGACTGGATCGGATCGCTAGAGGCCTTAAGCTCCCGATTGAGGGCCCGAGTCTTGGACCTGGTGTTATGAGTCCGGGGGACATCCGGAGGAGGTACCGAATTGAATTTAGACCATCCCTTACGAGCCTTAGTCTTGAGGGCTTCCTTCATCCACCCGTCGAAAGACTGCAACTGATCTAGCAATCCTTGGGACACGTTCTGAATGGGTGGAAGCTTCACACAAAAAACTTTATCAGTAACATAATCCAAAATATGCTTAGGAGCCCAACTCAAACGTTTCGGTTTGAGGAGTGCCTCCTTCCATGGACTGGACAGATCCCCGGAAATCGTATCATGCTTATCAAAATTCCCTTGATCGGACTCTATAGCATTATCCAAAACCGGAACTAGGTCAGCACTGTCCCCTGCAACCTTAGATGATTGTGGTAAAGCTACATGATTTATTTCATGCCCACATGCACCAAACCCATCTTGCAAGCCCGGTCCAAACCTTTCCAATAACACATCACCTGAAACTGGGATAGGATCAACGACCCCAACTACCTCGGACGCGTGAGATAAATCATCGTCTACATAAATAAATGCGGGCCCAATAACCTCAGGCCCATCTTGCAAGCCCGGTCCAACTCCTTTCAGTAACGCAGCTTCAACATCCACCGCTTGAATTACAGCATCCTGACCAACTGAAACTACGATTTCATCGACCACACGATTCACACGAGTATGGGAATCCTGACTTGATGAAATCGGATTCAAAACTTTTAAATCGAGATCTTTGAATCCAAGATTTGATTTCGAAATAGAAATCGAAATGGATCCCGTGAAATTCTCCAGAGAAAACCTGGGAGATCCTGATCAACTTCTGGTCAATTCCGGTGAATTTCCGACCTGGTGGTACCCTCCAGATCCCGATCTCAACTGAACCAAGCTTGTGTTAGGATTAAACGGAGTCTGCAACACCCCTTTTGAAATTTGCAGAGGAGAAACCAAAGGTTTGGCCGAGTTTTCCGTTGGTCTAGCAATAACAACCAGCAGGACATAGCCATTGAGCTTAAAACCATGCATACTCCGAATTTCCTGTTGAGCCTCGGCCGAAGAAGAAAATTCAATGAAACCAAAATAACATCCCTTACGATTCAGATGTTTCAGCATCAAAACAAAGACGGTGAACCCAAAAGGACTAAAAACGTTTTTTACCCAAGTCTCCGAAGAATCGTACGGGAGATTAGAGATGAACACCTTCGCCCCGTTTACGACCCGTCCATGCAAACTGGTCTGAGGCTCCTCCTGCACCTTCTCTTGGACAGCCGAGTCTTTGAGCTTATGATCAACAAGAACACCAAACTCCGGACGAGAACTCAGAACCATCGTAGCTTGTTCATCTGACCCAGTTCGAACAATCCCAGACTTCCTTCCTGATCTACCCTTCGCTGAATTAGAAGCACCTCCTCTTTGTGCTTCAGACGACATAGACTCCCGGGAAGAAGAAGCCACCAACCACGAGAACCTGAGCTGAATCATCACCAGAAGATTTCCCGGCCATAACCTTGATGTTCGCCAGACGGTTCTGAGCCTTCAAACGTCTACTTTTCGACAATCCATTATCCTTCCAAACAAGCTTCGTGACAACAAACGATTTCTTTACCGGGGCAACTCTACCCTCCTTTCCTCCGTTTAGAGACCTTACTTGGACCAACAACCTTAGTACCCTGTAAGGAATTTGCAACTTTGCAATACTCTGAATATGAGGATACCAATGCAGAGCAAAACGCTGGAAATGAGAGGAGCTTCATTCCACTCACCATGTAGACTATGTTTTGTGTTGTAAGTCTATTGTCATCATGGTTCTATCTCTTCGACGTTGTCCCTCTACTTCGTTTTCGTTGTGCTATCTCTGGTCGTCACCTCTGTTTCTGACCACTATCTCTCCCCGGTCTACCCTGTTGTAGTGCTTTGTTGGTGGACGGGGCATGCCGCTCTGTTTGAGTGCTGACCCAACCAGTTTTTCGACCGTTTTTGCTAGCCTTCTAGTCTAATGGTCACTATTCGAGGTGTCGTGCTCGAGTTGTTCGACTTACCTTCTCCTTTTTCACTGTCTTTTGTGGTACTGGTCATCGGTGCTCGGAAAGCTTCTTCGGAGGTAGGTTCCAAACACATGCGATGATGTGTGTCCCGAGGATCAAACCAGCTCACTCTTTCATAAGTATCTTGGAATATGCTATCAATTTTAACAGAATATTTTAATGTACCTGAAAACGGATGTTACCAAAATGTTGAAATTGCCTTTCAAATCATTCACAAATCCTTCCTCATAACAGTTTATGTTTGATCCAATAGACTAAGTTAGAAGGATTCGAGAATGATTTGAGGAGCAATTTCGACATTTTTCATAACTATTTGTGTCATGTGTCAGGCACATGACGATTTTTTCTTCAAAAATCGACGAAAAATTAACGATCGATACTAAATGGAGACAAACAAAATTCTAGGATAGTGAGACAGAGAAAAAAAATTAAGATAGTAAAAATAGGATCCAAAACTTACAAAATAGTGACATGGAATTACTTTTTTATATATAAAGCATTCAAATCTAATTTGCAGGTGAAGAAATCAGGAAGATGGTCGAACATAACTCATAATTAGAACAAGCAGTCGTCGTTGGACAATTTGGAACCACAAGCACAGTCGTTGAACAGTTGGCAGTTAAATTTCATATTTGCTCACCCTGACTCCCAGGTAACATTATATTTTGCCTTGCGTGCCATTTTAATTGTTTTCAAATAAACATAGTTTAAATCCAAAATAATTATTTTGAGCAATGAAGGCTATTTTTTTTTTAAGTGTTCATTTAATTTTCCCCGTGTCCATTTAATAAGAATCATATCCATATGTTAATAAATGTCGAATCTGAAATTTTAATAATAATATAGCTATTTTTCATTTAGAGGAATGGTAGATAATAAATATAGTTTATGAAATTCAACTTCATTCAAATGAAAAGGGGCATTTACCGGAACGCATTCAGACCTGAGTAAATAATATGAACATGAGGGTCTTGGTTACAACTGGTAACACTGAAGACCTATCATCCTCCTCTACTACATATCCTCTACACTGCACAGACTGGGTAATCCAGTAATTAGCCACTTACAGCAGCAACTTCAACTTCTTCCTCAGCTTCGGCCTCTGTTGCCGAGATCAAAGAAGCTGACTGAATCTTTCCCGTGTAATCCAACCGCATCAAAATTACTCCCCTGCCAAACCACCAACCATATTAATGTTTATCATTTTAATTTCTCCTCAATACAGTCAAAACACAGATTGTGAAACTACTCGCGAATTTTTTAAGCAGTTTGCAAATTCACCTCCTACATTAGCAAGGACATTATCGCATGCCTGAAAAAAAATTCTCGTAACCCTCCCACGCTTCTTGACTAGTTGAGATTATTATTTTCCTCTTGGAAAGGAAAACACAAGTTATACTACTATTTTGAAGGCAGACCATAGGCAGATTCATTAATAACAATGAGCTTCACTTGGGAACTTGTAACATATGCTACTGGAAACAAATTTGAAGTCATGAAAAGATACTAAAAATTTCAAATTTACCTTGCAAAGCGAGATTGTATTGAGATATCGCGAACCTTGATTCTATTTACCGTACCACTTTGACTTACTAGAACAACTTGCTCATCACTCTCACCGTCTTCTGTTTCTTTCTCAAAACACAAAAACAAGAATCAGGTGAAGCAGATGTAGGGTAATCAGATGCCTTGAAAATGTTATTTGTTCCGAGTCTCTACCAAAAACTTTAAACATTACCTGCTGACGAAAATCCAACCACAAAAACTGCCGCTAGACGGTCCTCTGAGGAAAACTAAAAAACAAATCAGAGAAATCTCATGAGACAAATTGTCAAGGCAGAAAAATACTATTAGTTTTTTTATCCAGAAGACTTATTTAACTGATAATACCTTGTACCCTATCAAACCAACTCTATTCAAGCGTGATGTGCGGAATCTGCTCAGGGGGACTCGCTTTCCATAGCCACTCTCAGACAAGAACAACAGCCATGGCCCACTGCTAGCACTGTCACTAGATCATAAACATAAATGCAAAGAGATAAGCCATGTTATTCAGGAATATTTAGTCGGTTAAATAAGTTAATGCACAACAAAGGATAGTATTTGAAACAATATAAACTGACCACTAACGGGCCATACAAATAACTTATGGCAAACTCAAAGCTTAATTCCACAGCATAAGTGGACAAGGATGCATCGGGAAATTATAGTTCTACCAGTTCAACATCCAGCAAAAGTAAGTCACCCAGATTTTTATGGCCAAAGTGCACTATACTGAACCATAAATGCTTAGTACCAGCACCGCGGAGAGATATGTTTTTAGATCTCGCATTTCAAATCCTCCCTCTTCTTTATTGTAAAACATAACGATAATACATGTATGATTGGATGTGTAGAGTTAAGGACTGCTTTTATTTCGACGAAAAATCATAATTCAAATTGCAATGTACAATAATTTGGTAAATGTTGAATTCTAAAATATTATTGATGATTCTTGTTGTTCAATACAATAAGAGCATCCCTTTATATAGGGACTAAATCTATACTAAATAGGAAACACTAATACTAAGCAATATCGGAAACCAAACTAAACTAGGAATAGGAAATACTTGTAACTGGAAATAGACTAAACTCTAACAATAATTAAGATTGGGACTTTCCTAAAATGGAAAGCAAAGATAGCTTGAAGCCATAGATGGCAAACAATCAGAATATGATGAAAGGAATTACTTGCTCTTGGAAGCCTCCGAATCCCCCTCCAAGTTCTTCCAGATTGCAGAAGGTATAATGTCCATGCTTCCAATTTTGTCCTCTTCCTTTAGTCTCATGGCGACTGACCCCCTACTGTTTCTGCCTAGAGCTCGTATCTTCATGGCAAATGAAAATATCGGTCAGCAAGAATGAAATTAAAGCAATGAAGAATTTTTGAAGTGTCAAAAAGCAATCATCTCCATGATCATATTTATAGTTTATAAAAAACAATGGGGGCAATGACATCGATAACTAGAGGGGGGGGGGGGGGGGGGGGGAACAAGTCAAGAATGCAGTTCTCATCCAATAACCCCACCCGAACAAAAAATAGAATGTTTTTTTTTACATATATAAACAGATTTCTCTTTACTGCACTTTGCTACTAGCAACTCCATAATGTTAGCCTGAGAAAGATAATTTCTAAACCTATAAGATGTCCAAATAACCCCACAAATTTAGAATACCCCTACGAGTCCATACATATTATAAATTTGAACAGACTTCCAAATAATTTGTGAGTAGAACAAAAAAAACATGCTTACGTTCTCGCAAGAAGTTAGAATGACCATTCCATTCTGTGAAGCCAAGGCCACAGCGTCGTTGTTTGAGCAGCAAAGTACCCATTTTAGCTCATCACCAGGAACCTGTCAAATTAATACTTAATATAGAATGCTAAAGAAAAAATGTGCAAGGACCAACATTCACCCATGCAAATATAAAGACGGGGACAAACCAATTGAATTGCTATGATTCCAGTTGACCGGATTGATGAGAAAGCATTCAAAGATACTTTCTTGATGTAGCCATCCATGGTGAGCATTAGCAAGAATTGATCATCCACAAACTCACTCACAGGAATAATTGATGTTATTCTCTCACCAGCAGCTAAAGACAATATCTGACTCAAAGCACAGAATAAGCAAGAAAACTTTTAGCAGTTACATAAGACATCACTAACAAAACAAATATCGCAAGGGTAAACACCTGGACCAGTGGTGTGCCAGCAGCAACCCGACTGCACTCTGGAATTTTATATGCCCGAGCTGAGTATACTATTCCCTTATCACTGCAGAGTAAATATTGTTATTAATTCCCACAACCACAACAAAAATGTGAGAATATATGCACACCTAGTGTTTTTGAAGACCGCTACCAATGAATATTAGCATAATTGGATAAAACTGGAAGAGATAAAGACATGTACCACCTAGATGTTCACTATTGCTACCATAAGGTTGCAAGCTAAAAGGTAGATACATGTAACCTAATATTGAGTCGAAATAGCAACATTGTATAAACATTACTGTTGACATTTATAAGATCGAAGGCATAAAGACAAAAATCCAATCTAGATGTTCACTATTTCTCTCACAAGGTTGCAAGCTAAAAGGTGCCTCTGTATGGATAACATTGAGCTGAAAATGGCATTGCATAGATGGTAATTTTGGCCATCACGAAATTGAAATTCAATAATCACATTGTTTACGGTACATGTGTAGATGTCCAGTCCTACATGTGAGGGGGAGTGTTGGAAAAAAAATCTTAGTTCTACGACAACTACAACGCAGTGGCGACGCAACAACATGAAGTTGAAATTCGAAATTTATTCTTAGCCCACATGCAAGACTCATTATTCGACTTGCACGTGAGGGGAGTGTTAGAGTTTAGTTTATTTCCAGTTACAAGTACTTCCTATTCCTAGTTTAGTTTAGTTTACTGTAACCTTTTCCTATTTCTATGTTGCTTAGCATTAGTATTTCCTATTTAGTACAGAATTAACCCTATATTAAGGGATGCTCGCATTGAATCGAAAAGACAAGATTCATCAATAATATTTTGGTATTTTACAAATGTTATAGCCCGCCTACAAGTTCCCTTGAGATAAGTAACCATGCATACTAGCAGCCTCTCAAACACTCTCCATATAAGCCAGGACCACCACTATATCTTGCTCAACGAAACAACTATATGGATTCAGTTGTGACAACTTACATCAATACATTCAATGTTTAAGTTCTTACAAACTGAAAAATTATACATAAAAATAAACATAACATAAGACGTGCAGAGAAACCATAGGACCAAAATGATTTACATGAGACTACTTCCCACCACCTTGTGAGTTTCTTGTGAGCAAGAGCGGTTTAATACTTAATCCGCACAACATTTCAGTCAAGAGTATAAGACCCAGATTCTCAAGATAAGTGTAATTCACCAAATGCATTGATTTAGTGCTTATTCAAGCAACAAGATTAAACTCTTCGTCATTTGAGTCAAAGAAAGCTTCCTCTGTTATGGAGGTGCAACAGATAGATTAAGACCAAAAGATTTTTAAAGTACCTGAAATACAAAACATGATCATGTGCACGACATACGACGAAGTCTGACAGTGCATCATTCACTCTCAATTTTCCAATAGATTTGCCAATTGTACCACGATGTTGAAGATTAAAGGTGTCAGGTTTCATCCGCTTAACATAACCTTTTTCACTGAAGGCCTGAAATCATGCACAACCTTTATTAACCACAGAAAATGTCTTATGCGCTGGTAATACATGGGAGACATAGCATGCATATAAATTCAATGTGGGAAAAGTGGTGGCTATGCTACATACCAGTAACATCTCATCATTTGGGATAATGTCTATGTCTTCAAGTTCGCCAGCATCATTCTCTTCCAACATCGAACGCCTTGGAGTCGAAAATTTGTTCTTTAGCTCAACTGCTTCTTCTTCTATCAACTGAAGAATGAAAAAAGTGGACAAAACAAAGAGACAAATGAGTTACCTAACAAGATTAATGCAGAAGAATAAAAAAAAATGGTTAAATAACATACAGGCTAATATTTCAAAGTCTAAATCCAATATTACAATAAGTAATAAAATTTCATCAATAAAATAGTGCAAAAAGAAAACGAGTTAATTGCTTTGTGCTTAGGGAAAAGGGGAGATAGGCTTATGTAACTTATTTATGTAGTGTACTTCATGGCAACCAAACCATCCACATAGACAAGCTGCGATGTTGAGAAGGAAGTTTAAGTAATGAACAAGAACATTCAAGTCCAAAATCAATGTTAAGAACAATAGCAATCAAGCCATAGGCCTATATAACGGTTATGCTCTCAGCAAGCATAGTAGTCTAGGTAAATGTGTTACAATGGATAATTTTGAGCAAACACCATGGAGGCTATGCGGCACTAAGAAACGGGGTGATGGGAAGGGTATCAATTCAGCTAAAGTTAATTTAGATCGACTATGCTGAGAACTTTGAAAGTACTATATTAACATGTCTATA
Organism: Erodium maritimum; assembly: GCA_963921825.1. Classification (NCBI taxonomy): domain Eukaryota; kingdom Viridiplantae; phylum Streptophyta; class Magnoliopsida; order Geraniales; family Geraniaceae; genus Erodium; species Erodium maritimum. The sequence continues at coordinate 118,710,517 of OY997588.1, forward strand.
CTGTGATATGAAACCTCATACCTGTAATATGTTATTCCTGGATGACAAGAGCACCTCTAGTTTTGAAATTTGATCCATCAATGATGAACTTTCATCAACAAACTTTTTCCTCTGCACGGTAGACGAAAACCTTATGTAATATAATAAGTGCCATTTTAAACAAAGGAAACCCAGGAAACAAATGGACAAAATGATTACAAATTTCCATTGAAAAAGATGTACCTCGAGTTGGGTAAGTCTTCTTAAACTTATGTCCAGTATAGCTTCCGCTTGTCTTTCTGAGAGACCAAACTCTGTAATAGAGAAGAGTGAGGTGCACATTAGGTCATAAAACTACATACAGTTCTAAGAAGATTCTATCATGGAAACATACATTGATAAAATGAAGATTTAGTGACCACTTGATGTACAAACTAGTTGGGCCAACCACCTAATAACTTAAATTTCAGCTTGGAGTAAGTTTAACATAATATCATAGGCTACAACAGGCGACCTCTTCATATTGGATAATTGTTGATGTTAGCACACCCGATCATTTGTTGTCACATACTTAATGAGACAAAAAGAGGGAAAAGGGTGAACAGAAAATGCAAGAGTACACAAATTAATTTAAGAAGTTGGGGAAAAAATACCCAGGTTGTTATCAGAAATATAAACCACAGCAAACTTGGATAAATTTTGCCCATTGGAAGAAAATAAAAGGTTATTAAGGCAGCCAGAAATATGAATTGAAGCATACCATTCCTTAAACTTGTTGATGCCATAGTGTTGCTTGACGCTGCCTTGATTATACGAATTACTCCATCTAAATTATCAAGACCCACAATAACACCCTAGATGTAGTAACATAATTATTACGCATTGCAATAAAAATATTTTTCCATATAAGGATTGTCTAAATGCTGATTTAGTAATAACCCCCTGGAAGAAAAACTAGAGCATACCTCAACAACATGTCTTCTTTCCTGAGCCTGTGAAAGCTTATATGATGTTCGCCTCTCAATAATAGAGCACCTGAAGTCTAAGAAGGCCTATAAAGATGGGAGATTTAGAAATTAACAATAAAATAATGGTATTACAGATGTCAAGTAACCACTACCACGTCATTTCCCAAACAAAATAGGACTAGCTGCATGAAATATTTGGTAAATTTTCTAATGTACAAGCCAAGAGCTATCATGTCTTTTCTTAAAGGAAATTCTCTACCTTCCCCTATGAGATATGAAAATGTATGCCTCCACAAATAATTGCAAGCATTTTGCTAGTTACTGAAATCATCAAATAGTAGATACAACACTCAGTATCAAATGCATGTATCTGTGATTCACATAAATTCCCCATTACATAAAACATCTGACATGGTTGTATAAATACAAAATAAAATCCAAAAGCTACAAGGGCAACCAGAGAACATAAAGACTCATTCTTTGTAAATTGATACCTTTATGAGGAATACCTCATCCATTTTCCGATTAGCCTCTGGCTATGTTGCCTTTCCAGTACATCAGACAAGTTGTACAAGATTCACATCACTTTATTTGGTTTTAAGTAAATCAATATTCTTTTTTCAAAAAAATGTAGCCTCCATCTCAATAAGGGATCATTTGTTTGGCACTAATTACCGCTCTTATTCTTATTTGGGTTAATTGCTATAAACTACAAAAAAAATTGTCCACTTGCTAAAAACTACACTGAGTTTAAAAGTGGACAAAAACATACAATAAGTATTGTCCAGTCTTCTATTAAAATAATAAACAGAATATTCTGTTCCGTCAAGTATTGGGCCCATATGTTTTGCCCACAGTACTTATCAAGGCTATATGTTTTGACCACAGTACTTTTCAATGCTATATGTTTTGACCACAATACTTTTCAATGATATATTTTTTACCACAGTACTTTTCAATGCTATATGCTTTGACCACAATACTTTTCAATGGTATATGTATCGTCCACATATCATGTAGGGGTTAACAGAATTGTTGATTATTTTAACAGAAGACTGGACAAAACTTATTGTATGTTTTTGTCCACTTTTAAACTCTGTAGTTTTTAGCAAGTGACAACTTTTTGTAGTTTTTAGCAGTTAACCCTTCTTATCTAATAGGAGGCTCACCTATATACCTCTTATTTGGTCTTGAACATCAATATAATTACATATAGGTATTTCATTTTTAGGTAGGAAGCAACTCATTGAAAATATATGACAAAATACTATCAAATAAAAATTAATTGTGGCATTTATTTGATAATGAAAGGCCCACTCAACCACTTTTTAAAACAGATCAAGTAAGATGTGTAATAAAGATCTAAACCCGATAACGTATTCTAAACAAAAGAGCCCTAGTGCAGAATCCCACTTTTATTTGTATTAAGTCTATTACATTTTAGGGTTAATTGTCAAAAACTACAGTAAAGTTTTGTCCACAAACGGAAGCATGCATAACGTTTTGTCCACGCTTTGTGGATGCACTGAAGTTTTGTCCACGACATTTTTAGTTCAAACATAACAGGGATGTTCAGAATGATGGTCTGGGCATTGCTTCCCAGATTCAATAGATTTGTGGGCAATACATAATGCAGCCACAAAGCGGGGAGAAAAGTTTTTGCATGCTTCCGTTTGTGGACAAAACTTTACTGTAGTTTTTGACAATTAATCCTACATTTTTCCCCATTGGCTTACTAATCAATATTTCAATCACTGACTGTTATCCCTAGTTTAATTGGGCATCGACAGGATCAAACCACAAGGGGATTATGATACAGATGTTAAATAAACTGTATTCTATTGGGTGGGCACGAAATGTCCTGAATAATACAACTGTCATAATAGTTCAGACAATGCCGACCTTTAAGTGCATATATCCACGATTCATACTTGCTATCACTCAAACTTTGCATGGTTATGTTATCATATAAGCAGAAGACCAAAAACAAAATACCATGATCAGAAAGCAAGAGTGAAGAGTGAGTGTGAGGAATTAAATTTTAGTAATTACCTGCAGCATTTCCTTCAGACCCATCAGTTTAGGTTGGGCATTGAGAATACTGTGCATAGATAAAATGTAAATAAAATCTGACAGAACAATATAATGCATCATCCAACGTTAAACTGTAATGAAAAGAAAATAGTATGAATCAATAACAAAAGAATGTGGTAAGTGTGCTCGAGAGACCTAGATTCGCACCCATATCCCACTTGTATGTAGGGGTGGGCATTTGATTAATCGATCAGGTATTAGCGATTTGTGTAACCTAATTAAAATATTGATTACCAAAATATACCAACCTAATCGATTTTTTCATTTCACTAACCTAACCGAATTAACCAAATAAATTTGATTCGATTCTATTATTAATCTATTTTAGTTCCATGACTAAACATAATATAAGATTTACATTCAATCACTTTACATAGTATTATACTTCTTATACAAAAACATCTTACAGGAGTATTAGGTCTCATTAAGTTGTCAGATAAAAAACGAGATTTCATTAGTTTGCTTCTTCACATATAGAAAATAAATTCAAGTAGAAGCTTATTAGACTAGTTCCTAACATATTCAAGTTGTTTAGAAAAGTTTAGTCCATTTCCATTGTTTCAAAAAAAAAATAGCCCCCCATCCCAAGACTAATGAGATAATACATTTTAATCACATTTTTTGTTTTAAAATTTATATGTGATATGTATAAATAGTAATTTTAAACTAATATAATAATACTTTGATTAGTTCGATTATCAAACTGTAGTAATCGAAATCAAACCGAATTTTTAACATTAATCAAACTAGCCTAATCAAATAAGCAAACCATTTTTTTCAGATCCGTGTTTGACTAAAATTTCAATTACGATAGAATACTGCACACCCCTACTTGTATGTTATGGGCCTTACGGACCTGTTATGGGCCATAGCAGACCGATACAAGGTGGGATAAAGCCCACCAAAGCTGCTGCGCAGCTGCTGCCAAATAGGGATAGTCGGCTAGGGTTTGAGTTTAATTAGTTATTTCCTTTTAATAATTGTCCTAGTTTGAGAGTATTTCCTTTTAATTATGTGTTAGGATTTGGTAAGTAAGTAGTATTCCTTTTAAGTGTATTAGAACTTGGACTCCAAGTAATCTCTTGGCTATATATACCAAGAGAGATTAATGAATAAAGCAGACTAAGAATTTAAAGAAATATTTTGGTCTCTCTCTACGAGGTCCTCGAGTTCCCTCTATAATCATGAGCTTGTATCAAAAGGTCTTCGGGTTCCCTTCTAACGAGCCCGTATCCTATCCCATAACGCGATTGATCACGCAAGGTCATAACATTGTATGTGCACACTTTACAGACTTTAGAGTTTAATTATTTTGTACTTTTATTCATTCTTGAATGAATTTGGTCATAGACCAATTACAGTTGTATACACGTAAGAGTTGACCATAATCTTATAAGCAATATTAGATATATTTAATAAAGAAACTACTCACCTAACCATGTTGCAGCTAAAACTAGACTGGAGAGCTGTGAGACGAAAAAGCTTATTAAGAACAATTGAGGGATCTGATCCACGTTTAAGCTGAAATTGGAAAAAAAAAATTATTATTATTATTATTAGATGAACATGCCTATCTTCATCAAGTTTCTTCTATAGTAGATTTTTTGATACCTCAATGACTACGCGCATTCCAGAACGATCACTCTCATCTCGAATATCAGATATGCCTTCCAAACTCTACAGAGAATGAATACAAATATCAAAATAATACCAATTGCATGTGATGCAGTTGTTAAAATTTGGACCAAAATAAAGGTATATCTCAATGTACTTATCAGTTAAAGGAGCACAACTACTCCCATTGAATTACAAGCAGACTACATCCTGATTGCATCATCAGCCATACACCACAACATACCTTGTTTTCCACAAGTTCAGCAATCTTCTGCACGAGGGATGATTTATTTATTTGGTAGGGGACCTGTAACATTAAAATCGAAGAACTTTCAACTTCAATCATCGATAAAAACTGAACAAAAATAATTAAAACATAGTTATATAATTTAAAACCCGGCTGAGAAGATCACCTCTTTTATCACTATTGCAGTTCGCTTAGTTTTCGAGTCAAGTAATTCAATATCAGTTTTCCCCCTGACTATGATGCGCCCCTGCCCAGTTCGGTATGCATCCATCACACTTTACAAAGAGAGCAAAGTGTAAAAAAAGTCATTCATTGAACTGACTCAACTCCTCCAGCAATCATACCGAAGAAGAAGAAGAGCGCAAACTATTTCACATATAATAAATCATTCCCGCCTGACAATTTTGTTCTTGCAAACCAATAACTGTACTTACCCAGTATTCCCCATAATTATCCCTCCAGTCGGGAAGTCTGGTCCAGGCATATATTCCAACAATTCTTGCAACTAGCAAAATGTAAAACGAATGTAAGGACTCGGAAAGATTACCAGGTTTGTACGGGCAGGATCCAAGTTCTTTTTTCACACGAGGATTCACAACCTGCCTAACTATTTTTATTGGTCTTTTTTATATAAAAAAGCCATAAGCCTGAAACAAGTATGGCAAGGAAAACAAGTAATTATATGCCTACTTGTTGACAAACTCCCTCATCAAGATCTTAATTGTGATGTATCATAAAAAGGGATAAATGTCAAAACATGCACTAAAGTTTCGTCCACAAATGAAATAGTGCACAATGTTTCGTCCACGTTGTGTGGCTACCCTAAAGTTTCGTCCACGAACAATTGTTAGTAAAATTACTTATGAAACCTAAATCAGCAAATTACTTTAGGGTAGCCACACAACGTGGACGAAACGTTGTGCACTATTTCCATTTGTGGACGAAACTTTAGGGTAGCTACACAGCGTGGACGAAACGTTGTGCACTATTTTATTTTGTGGACGAAACGTTGTGCACTATTTCATTTGTGGACGAAACTTTAGTGCATGTTTTGACAATTATCCCTCATAAAAATGTCACTGCCGTTGGAACAACTTACAAGAACAATTTCAAAGATCAACCAACAAAAACATAATTACATCACATCACTTGCAGTGTCGAGTTACTCCATATACCATCTTTGATGAACTGTGAAATTGGCATCATTTCAAGTATTTTTAACCAACAATAATTGGAGAGAAGTCCTAGTGAAGTAAAGGATCAAAGTAATGATAAAATTTCTGTATGGATTTGTTCATCTGAAGAGCTAATCCAGTTAAAAGCTACATTTTGCTGATCTTCAAAACCCAAATTTTCTATCAACAATAGAACAGTATTGATTTCAATAATTAGAAGGGTCAAAATTTACTTATCTACAAAAACTGCTGCCTAAAGTAGCTAGGTACAGACCAAAGTTATTACTAAGCATTCATTTGAATCGGTTGCCATAACAAATAGATAAACTAGTGAAGATAAAATCACAAAATGATCCAGAAAAGGATTATCCATTCTAAAACTTGTAGTTGCTGCAGATGCACCATTAAAACCGTTAACCACTTATTTGCCATATTTGTCTTAAATAATATAGCTTGGAATTGGGGTAAAGACGACACTATTAGGAACAAAGGACAATCACTAATAAGAGTAACAACTAAACAAGGAAACTTATGATACTTACGCCATAAAATCAAAATGTTCTAAACTAATACAAACAAGGGTTAATTCCACCTCAGTATCCTAAATCTTTCATATCCTAAATCTTTTGTGTCACCTCAGTACCCTAAATCTTTCATATTCCATTTAAAGTGCCCTAAATCTTTTTTGTGTCACCTCAATACCCTAAACTTTTATTAATTCCATTTTAGTACCGTAAACTTTCATGAATTTCATTTTAGTACCCACCGTTAACTTTACCATACTTTTGGTTGTTGGTGAGGGGTAGTATGGTCATTTTACCTGTTTTGGATGGAAAATCATATGTAAAGTTAATGTTGGGTACTAAAATGGAATTAATGAAAGTTTAGGGTACCGAGATGACACAAAAAAGATTTAGGGTACTCTAAATGAATTAATGAAAGTTTAGGGTATTGAGGTGACACAAAAAAGATTTAGTGTACTCTAAATGAAATATGAAAGATTTAGGGTACTGAGGTGGAATTATCCCTACAAACAATAACCAAAAGATTAGGACTTACTGTAGCTTCTGGATTACGAATCAAAGCACAAAGAACATCTACCAACTCCCCAAGATTATGTGGAGGAATGTTGGTTGCCATGCCAACCTGAAAAAAAATATTAGAACCCATTCAAACCCAAAGTAGAGTATTGGAGGGAATAATCACATTTTATTCTAAATCGAAACAAGGTATATTGCTAACTATTTCTGAAAACGAATATTAGGCAAATTACCGCAATCCCAGCAGAACCATTCAGCAACAGGGTTGGAAGCCTAGTGGGTAGAAGTGATGGTTCTTTTTCTGAGTTATCATAGTTGGGGACGAAATCAACCTGCAACAGATGAAGAGTATAAAGCAAAGGAATTTAGATGGAAAAGTTAAAAGTGCAGTGACCATGAGTTACAAAGATATATAGAGAATGCACTCACAGTATCCAGTTCTAAATCAGCCAATAACATTGCTTCTGTGAGTGCCTGCATATATAAATATGAAGTAAATGTACATCCTTTAAGATAACCGTATTCTGTAAGAATGAAAAAAATAAGAAAATCGAGAATACAATCAATCAATACAGTGTGGTGTGGAATGCTTGCATCTTTTACACATTAACACTAATAAACATACTTCCAATTTACACTCGGTGTATCGCATGGCAGCAGGCGGATCCGCATCGATTGAACCAAAATTTCCATGGCCTTGGATGAGTGGCCAACGCAATGAGAAATCCTGAAATGAAAATGTTAGGTTCAAATAACAAACAAGTATATAGTAATCATAACTAAAAAGGTAATAGATATGAATGAATAGCACATAGTTCCTTTCTATGTCATGTGATTTGGACAGATATTTAAAAAGCAACGCCGGATAATGCATGATTTACACAGAGCCAAAGTAAAAGAACTTTCTAATTGTTAAGAAAAACATATTTTGAGCCATGAGTATTCCTTATTTTGAGTCCAAATCTTAGTATTACCTGAGCCATTCGCACCAATGAATCATACACAGCAGTGTCTCCATGGGGATGGAATTTACCTAGAACCTGCAGTCAAAGCAATGCTTCCATTTAACAAAGAGAATTCACCAAATAACACATATATTCACCAAGGGAAAAATCCTAATTGCATGTTTCAAAACAGAACTTTTACGCAAATTAGATTATAACCTCTCCAACCACTCCTGCACATTTTTTGAATGGCTTCCGAGATAACAGTCCCAATTTGTACATGGCATATCTGCAGCCAAAATTTTGAGAGAAAACCAGAGCCAAGCGAGTTAGTGCATATACTAATAAAAACTCTAGCATCCATTTGGATAGAAACTCAGAGCATAGGAATTGAATGGAGAAAAGCAAAAAATGCACTCACAGTATTCGGCGGTGCACCGGCTTCAGGCCATCCCGGACGTCAGGCAAAGCGCGACCCAGAAGCACCGACATTGCATACGACATGTAGGCCTCGGTGGCCTCCTTCTGGATCTCAACGGGGACAATCCGGCCAAAGTCTGCACTTCTGTCCTTGACCACCACATTGCCGTTCCCGCCCTGCTGGCCGAGTCCGTCTTCCTGAGCATAATCATCTCTGCGCTTCGCCTTCAAAGCTCGGGGGTTCCGAGTGGAAGTGTCGGAGTAGAGTCGGAGCTGCGCCGCTCCACGGCTGAGCCTAAGGAGGCGGGCGGAGGAGGGGGCAGTGAAAGCGGGCAGCTGGCAGCGGAGAAGGGAGTAGAAGCGTACACCGGTGAAGAGCGCCATAGAAGGAGGAAGAGAAGAGGGTTTTGGGTCGGAGAGATAGCTGTGTCCTCTTGCTGGTTATGCCATCGAAAGTGTTTGTGTGACGATGAGCCCTAGGGCTTTTGGAGGATTCTTGCGCGCCAAGACGATAGCTCAGCCTCCGCATGTGACCCGCACGTGACCGCAAGAGCAACGGAAGAGACTTAAGGGAGCGTTTGGCAAGTGGATAAGGATTTAGCCTTACTCCACCTTCTCTCCTTCGTCTTCCTCGTCTCTGCAAATGCAATGTCCCATTTTTGGCAGACCGGTATCTGTAGTTGCATCACTCCTCCTGCCCTAAACCTTATTTATTTACGAACCAACGACCCCAAACCTCTCGTTCTCGCCGGAGCTTTTCGCTTTCTCTTCAAACCTCTTAGATTTCGGCTCAACTGCGATACCAATGGCACGTTTCTGTCAAGGAGAAGTAGAAGTTCCGACACCGAAAGCCTGATTTTGTCGAGGGACTACCTAATTGACTCTCTGGAATTACCGCCGGAATCAGCCACGAGATTCACCAAGCTTGTCCAGCTCAAGTCTGCCGCCAATGCCGATTCTGTCATAGCCCTCTTCAGGGAGTACGGGTTCACCTCCGCCCACATGGCCGAAATCTTCTCCGCATTTCCCAAACTCCTCAATTCCAACCCCGTCAAAACCCTAAAGCCCAAGCTCGATTACTTGGTCGAAAACGGAATCTCCGGCAACCTTCTCCACCACGTCCTCACCTCCGACCCCCACATTCTCCGAATCAGCCTCCACAGAAAAATCATCCCCTGTTTCCAGCTCCTCAACAGCTTCTACGACAGCGAAACAGGGGTTGCGTCCCTCTTCTCCCTCCGGCGCGGCACGTGGGCTCTCCGGAACTTCACAGCAGCCACCGCGCCCAACGTAGAAACCTTGCTGCGCACCGGCGTGCCGAAGCCCAACATCGCGAAGCTGTTCAACACCGTCCCGTCCCTGTCCCGGCCCACAGAGGAGTTCGAGGCGATCGTGAGGGAAGTGAAGGAGATGGGTTTCGACCCCTCCGGCGCCAGGTTCGTCCGCGCCGTGCGGGCGTTCGCGGTGGTGAGCAAGGAGAAGAGAGAGGCGAAGGTGGAGTTGCTGAGGAGCTATGGGTGGACAGAGGCACAGATTCGGTCTCTGATGGTGAAGCAGCCTCAGTACCTGAGCTTGTCCGTGGAGAAACTGAGAGAATCGTTGGAGTTTTTCATGACCAAAAATGAATGGTCGATCGATGATTCCACCAAGTACTTCGCATTGCTGACTTGCAACATCAAGAGGAGGATCTCGCCGAGGTTTTCGGTTCTGAAAATCTTGTCTTCGAGAGGTCTCGTGGAGAAGATCAGTTTCGGCAGCGCCTTTCAGGCTACTGAAGCCAACTTCTTGGAGAAATTTGTCAAGAGGTACGAAGACCAACTTCCCCATCTCCAACAAGTGTACGATCAAAGTATGAGATCTTGAAATTTGGTTGAACTTTTTAGCACTCAACCTATAAAGGTTAGTAGTAAAAAAGAATTACCGAGCCATTGTTGCTACTATTCTTCTTTTTTCAGAAAAGATGCAAGATTTTTTTAATTATGTCAATGTATTCAAACCTTACGGTGGGGTTAGACCGAATCAGTCTATCCCGATTTAGTTAGGCAGAAATCTGTGAAAAAATTGTCGAGAGTAGGCCTGATTCATGGGTCTATGGGTCTATGTCGTAGTGAAAATAGATTGATTCGGACAATTTCGAGTCTAATCTTAAGAGGAAAAAATTGACAAAGATAATTATTATTTCCGAAAACGAGACAAGGATACTACAATGCGAACCCGATAAGCACCAAATCCAAGAACCAACCAAAAAACACATACGAACAACCTGAGTGGATGAGAACTACAGGTTGGGAAACCTGTGCATCAGACGTCATTTCGGACATTCCTGAATAGTCGCCCACCACTCATACTTGTTGAAGGGGAGATCGACATTATGGGCATACGTCCGATTGGCCTCGAGGAGCACATCCGCATCGGTGGCGCTTGCACCGAGCTCGTGTCGGGCTTGCAGGAACGACAACTCAAAACGTTGTACCCGGAGGTTGTTCTTCTACGGTTCTACCAATTGTGCTTTAGCTGCTTCTCGATCTGGGGATATGGTTCTGTTTCCATTGAATTCCAGTCTTTGTATAGCTCGTGTCAGTACTCTCTAGTTGCATTGTCGTAAAACATTTAGGCAACAACGAGTCTCCTCTCCTCCACGTCCGTCCAGAGAGGCATCATCGATTCGTTAGAAGAAATAGGGGTTGTTGTCGATTCTGTTTTGGTGAGAGGGTTGAAGAGGAAGAGTAGGTGTCGAGGGTTTGACTTCCCAAGTGATAGAATCGGTCCAACACATGCCTTGGCAGAATCGGTCAAAGAAATAATGGTGGCAGATTCGGTGCATGTGACATAAAAGACAAATAAAGAGGGTTGCATTTATTTCGAACTTTGCAGTGTTGGTTTCCCGAATACAAAATGAAACCAAACTTGTTCGAAATCGAGTACAGGAAAACGAGAACAAAACATTAGACATGCTAGTTGTGGTTCATAGCTCGGAGCATGTCGAACATAAGAGCCTCGTGGTTGGCCTTCTCCAGCAAGGTCCAGTTAGATGTGTCGAGCGTAATTGCTTCAACGTACTACCCGGTCAATGACAGTTGGTACTTCATCAGCTTTGCCTTCGTTCGCTCGAACTGACCATGACGGCGTTCTTCTCGCTTGATCTTGTACACTGCTGGTGGCTTGTTAGGGTTGTGTGGAGACTTCCTATTTTATTTAGGAAAGGTCTAGTCCTCCTAATTGATTTAGGTGAGAGGCTTGAGTAGGCAATTAGAGGAGATTTCCTATTAGGATTAGGAAACCTAATCCCTACCTTATTTTTACCCATTGTCTTCTCCTATAAATACCATGTACTTGTAAGCCCAAATCATTCATTCATTGTGAGAGCAATAAGAAGAGAGTAGTGAGACCGTGGACGTAGGCAAATTGCCGAACCACGTAAATTCTTGTGTTCTTGTGTGATTGCTTATTTTCCCTTGTTTTCTTCTTGCTTGAATATTGTTCCACGTTGTTATACCCCAACAACTGGTATCAGAGCCTGGTTCGTGGCAAGTGGGAGCAATGGCAGAAGATGGGAAAGTTCGAATCGACAAGTTCGATGGGAAAGATTTTGGATTCTGGAAGATGCAGATTGAGGATTATCTGTACCAGAAGAAACTATATGAACCGTTGTTAGAGACCAAACCAGAGAAGCTAAGTTCGGCCGATTGACAGTTGCTAGATCGACAAGCACTTGGTGCGGTGAGGTTGACACTGACAAGGAACGTTGCCTACAACGTAATGAAGGAGACAACTACCTACGGACTAATAAAGGCGCTATCAAATATGTACGAAAAGTCGTCTGCATCAAACAAGGTATATTTGATTCGTCTATTAGTTAACACGAAGATGAGGGAAGGTGATAATGTTACTGATCACGTGAACGAATTTAATACGATACTATCCAGATTAGTGTCGGTGGACATTAAATTCGATGATGAGGTACAAGCCCTATTATTGCTGTCTTCGTTACCTGATAGCTGGTCAGGAACCGTCATAACAGTTAGTAGTTCGTCTGGATCTACTAAGCTGTCGTTCGAGGGGATAATAGACTTGATTCTTGGGGAAGATATTCGTAGAAGGAATTCAGGAGAATCGTCAGGCTCCGTGTTGAACGTGGACGGAAGAGGTAGGAATTATGAAAGGGGTAAGAACAAAGAGCGAGGCAGATCGAAGTCTAGAAGGAGAGGACAATATAAAAGCAGAGCAGATGTGACTTGTTATAATTGTCAACAAACTGCCCACTTCAATAGTCAATGCCCGAACCCAAAGAAGGAAAGAAAGGAGAACAACTCGGTGAATGCGACAGAAGAATTTGAAGATGATGCTTTGATCTGTTGTGTAGAAAGCCCGGTTGAGTCATGGATCATGGATTCAGGTGCTTCTTTCCATACTACCCATTATAAAAATATGCTAGTGAATTTTAGACCTATAAAAGGTATAGTTCATCTAGCTAATGATGAGACGGGAGAAATTGCGTGCATAGGAGATGTGAATCTCAAAACTCCCATGGGTACAATTTGGACGTTAAAAGATGTAAGGTATATCCCTACCATAAGGAGAATGTTGATCTCTGTAAGTCATCTAGACAGTTTGGGATACGGTATAACCTTTAAAAACGGCCAATGGAAGGTATCAAAAGGGAATTTGATTATTGCTCGAGGATGGAAGAGAGGAACTTTGTACATGGCGGAGATGCCAGTGGAAGAGGTTAATGCAGTTACTGATGGCCCTGATCCTTCAACTCTATGGCACCAACGCCTTGGGCAGATGAGTGAGAAAGGAATGAAGATGTTAGCTTCAAAGGGGAAGATTCCAGAACTGAAGAATGTAAAGGTTAGTTTTTGCGAATCATGTGTGTTCGGAAAGCAGAAACGAGTTAGCTTAGCAAAGTCAGGGAAACCTCCTAAGGCAAAGAAGCTGGAAATGGTGCATTCAGACGTGTATGGACCTACAAAAGTTCCATCCATTGGAGGATCTCGCTACTATGTCACCTTCATTGATGATTCCACAAGAAAGGTATGAGTTTACTTTCTAAAACACAAAGATGAAGTTTTTCATACCTTTAAGAAGTGGAAAGCTGCTGTTGAGAATGAAACTGACCTAAAAGTGAAGTGTTTAAAGTCTGATAATGGTGGTGAGTATAGTAGTGATGAATTTATTGATTATTGTGCTGAGCATGGTATAAGGATGCTAAAGACTGAGTTTGAGACGCCCCAGCATAATGGTGTTGTTGAGAGGATGAACAGAACGCTGAACGAGAGGGCGAAGAGTATGAGGATTCAAGCAGGATTGCCTAAAAGGTTTTGGGCAGACGCAGTGAGCACAGCAGCATACCTCATCAATCGTGGACCCTTAGTTCCTTTGGGATTCAAGATTCCTGAAGAAGAATGGCGTGGAAAAGAGGTAAATCTTCAACATTTGCGAGTTTTTGGTTGTGTTTCTTATGTGAGAGTAAAGGATTCCGACAGAGACAAGCTTGATCCAAAAGCAAAGAAGTGTGCATTCATTGGCTATGGATCTGATGACATGGGGTATAGATTCTGGGATGAGTCAAAGATGAAAGTCATCAGAAGTAGAGATGTCACATTCTGTGAAAGCGCTATGTACAAGGATCGCTTAAGTGCGGAGCAAGATATCACTAAAGAACCCGAAGGCAAGGAAGAAGCAATGTTGGAAGATATTACAATAGATGATGTTACAGGCAACAGTGAAAGTCAACTACAAGAAAATAATGAGGAGATACTACCGGCTACCCCAGTAGCTGAAGTGAGGAGATCGAGCAGAGTTTCAAGACCTCCAGAACGGTTCTCTCCATCACTACATTATCTGTTGTTGACTGAGAATGGAGAGCCTCAGTGTTATACAGAGGCAGTTCAAATGGATGATTCGATTAAGTGGGAGTCAGCCATGGATGAAGAGATGAAATCTCTTGAAAAGAATGAGACTTGGTCACTGACTAAGTTACCGGCTGGGAAAAAGGCTCTACAAAATAAATGGGTGTTCAGGGTCAAGGAAGAACATGATGGTAGCAAGAGGTACAAGGCAAGGTTAATAGTCAAAGGCTTTCAACAGAAGAAGGGGATTGACTACAACGAGATATTCTCTCCAGTAGTCAAGATGACTACTATCAGGCTTGTGTTAGGTATCGTGACTGCAGAAGATCTTCATCTAGAGCAACTAGATGTGAAGACCGTGTTCTTACATGGTGATCTTGACGAAGATATTTATATGGTACAACCATAGGGTTTCCAGAGAACTGGGAGTGAAGACCTAGTTTGCAAATTACAGAAAAGTTTGTATGGTCTAAAACAAGCACCAAGACAGTGGTACTTGAAGTTTGAGGATTTTATGATGAGGAGTGGATACTCAAGATGTGTCATGGATCATTGTTACTATGTCAAGCATTTCAATGAATCATACATCATATTATTGTTATACGTTGATGACATGTTGATTGCAGGATCCAACATGGTAGAAATCAACAAGTTGAAGAGACATATGTCTGAAGAGTTTGAGATGAAGGACTTAGGCGCAGCAAAGAAAATACTCGGAATGAGCATCAGTAGGGATCGATCTGATGGAAGTTTAAAGCTATCTCAAGAGAAGTATATGGAGAAGATCTTGAACAAGTTCAGTCTCCAAGATGCTAAGACAAGAAGTACGTCGTTAGAAGGTCACTTCAAACTCACTCGAGAACAGTCACCTAAGACGGATAAAGACAAGGAAGAAATGGCTAAAGTCCCGTACGCATCAGCAGTGGGCAGTTTGATGTACGCAATGGTTTGCACAAGGCCAGACATTGCACATGCAGTGGGAGTTGTTAGTAGATTCATGTCTAATCCTGGGAGAGAGCATTAAGAAGCAGTCAAGCGGTTGTTTCGCTACTTGAAAGGAACTTCAAAGGTTGCACTACATTTCAAGAAGAAGGATGTAATCTTAGAAGGGTTTTCTGATGCAGACTTAGGTGGATGTTTGGACACAAGGAAGAGTACTACAGGGTACGTCTTTACCTTGGGTGGCACATCAGTTAGTTGGATGTCTCGACTGCAGCAGAGTGTTGCTCTTTCAACCACTGAAGCTGAGTACATGGCTATTTCAGAAGCTGGAAAGGAAATGATATGGTTGAAGAATTTCTTGGAGGAGTTAGGGAAGAAACAAGCAGACAGTCCTTTGTATAGCGATAGTCAGAGCGCCATTCATCTCGCCAAGAATCCTGTGTTTCATGCTAGGACGAAGCATATCCAGTTGAGATATCATTTCATTAGAGGATTAATGAATGATGGTACTTTGTCCTTGAAGAAAATCCTTGGGTCAAAGAATCTTACAAATATGTTGACCAAGGTTGTTACAACGGAGAAGCTGAAGTTATGCATAACTTCAGCTGGCCTTCATGGTTAGTTGAAGGAAGATGTCTCACTACCTCAGAAGCTTATTGATGGTGTATTGGGGTGTTATTGGAGTTACATGAGTAGGAGTGAAGTGAAGACATTCATGGACAATCTCCAAGTGGGAGATTGTTAGGGTTGTGTGGAGACTTCCTATTTTATTTAGGAAAGGTCTAGTCCTCCTAATTGATTTAGGTAAAAGGCTTGAGTAGGCAATTAGAGGAGATTTCCTATTAGGATTAGGAAACCTAATTCCTACCTTATTTTTACCCATTGTCTTCTCCTATAAATACCATGTACTTGTAAACCCAAATCATTAATTCATTGTGAGAGCAATAAAAAGAGAGTAGTGAGACCGTGGACGTAGGCAAATTGCCGAACCACGTAAATTCTTGTGTTCTTGTGTGATTGCTTATTTTCCCTTGTTTTCTTCTTGCTTGAATATTGTTCCACGCTGTTATACCCCAACATGGCTGACCCATATCAGCCTGGTAAACTCCTCTCTCGTTTTTTGAGTCCATAAATTTGGTTGGCTACTTGTTTTGGAAGGTGTTTGTTTATGTGTTTAAAGGATGATGGAGGGTTTCCTTTTATAGGCAACCGAATCGGCCAGGATTGCATTGAGGAGGCACACGGTTCAGATTACGATACAATAAATTTTCCAAAATACAGTTAAACGGAAATAAAATAAACAAATAACTAGTTGTCTTCATCCATAATGGCCTCCGCCCTAAAAAGAGTCCAAATGTGTTCAATCATATCACCCTTCAGTTGTTGGTGCACTGCTCGATTCTCTAGTCGGCTTGACTGGTTTCGGATGTGGTCGTGGCCCGGTAATGGCCCTCGATGGACGGGTATGATTCGTACTTCGGATGGTAGTCGTTCTATTTCTCCCTGGTAGGTGTCATGTTCATCGTCCACAATCATGTTGTGTATAATAATGCACGCTCGCATGATCATAGACAATTTCCTATCATCCCAATCTCGAGTCGTCCTACTAATGATATGGAAACGAGCTTGCAGGATCTCGAATACCCTCTCCACATATTTCCTTGCGGGCTCCTGATTCTTTGCATATAACACGTGCCTCAATAGTTGTGGTGTAGGGATAGACTTTAAAAAGCATGCCCACGGTGGGTAAATTGCATCGGCTAAGTAGTAAGGAATGTTGTAGTATGTATTGTTCACCTCAAATGCGAGTGGGGGTGGTCACCCTAATATACTGTGCGAATATGGACGATTTGTTCAAAACATTAATATCGTTATTCGAACTCGGCATACTAAAGTATGTGTGCCAAATCTAAGTGTCGTGCCCCCCAACTGCTTCAAGCATGACTGTGAGTCTAGAATAATTATCCCGCTCGTAATCCCCTTGATGCAGTTTTGGACAATTCTTCCACGCCCAATGCATATAATCGAGGCTGCCGATACAACCTGGAAAACCATGAGTTTCATTAATACGCATAATGCAAGAAATATCGTTTTTGTTCGGCTTTCTAAGGTAGGTTTCGCTGAAGATGTTGATTACGGCGAAGCAAAACTGGTGCATGCACTCGAGGGTCGTTGTCTCATCCATCTTCAAATACTCGTCCAGGCTATCAACCAAAGCACAGTAGCACAACATCCATATAGGTGTCGTACAATTTTGAATGGTTGAGAAATCGTGCTGCCCACGACAATCAATTTTTTTGTTTGAAGTAGTCATCGTACTGGGATACGCCATCATCAGTTTTCATGAAAATAGATTGTGCCATTCCGAAACGCCGACGGAACATTTTTTTCATCTTAAATTGGGGTCTCTACAAATTAGTCGGACATTAGTCGGTCGTGAGTAGCGCTTCGATCTCTGAAAATATAATTCCTTTTCTGCTTCCCCCGGATATGGGTCGTCATACTTGCTTCTGTCTCCCTAATTGTTGCTACATATATGGTTGAAAATTGTTGTGTCAAGCCAGATATCCACTATGATGTCGTAAACATCATGTGTGTACAACCGGGAGCAAAGCTAAACAAGGATGTCTGGACAGAATGTCAACAACATTATAGCAAGTGACAGCTCACGCGTGTGGAAGTCCTTAAGTATATCCAATGCATATCCGGTTAGAATATTTGTTTTCTTGTACAAAGATACCTCTTTAAACATATGGCTTATTTGTTGTATAAAGTATCTACAATAAGGAAACAAGGAGATTCACCTTTGATCGTGACTCTAGAGAATGAGGAAACCCTAGGAGCCACGATACAAGGTGTTGGAGCTATAAATATTAGAATACTCTTCATAGCTCAACGTGGCTAAAATATATACTTTAAGCATACTCTAAAGAGTGGAAGTCGTTCAAGGTGCCCAGAAGGACTCTTGTATGCATTGCCCTTGATCTCATGATTACAGAGGTCTCAAACGTGTTGAGATTCTGTATGATATGAATCAAAGAGGATGCTACTATGCTCATGCTACCCATCAAACCTAATCAAACATTGGAACTGAATTCTCGTGATCGAAGCATCACTACTAGTCAAGAAGAACGAAGAGAATACAAGACTGTAAGAGCTCAAAGAGTGTGATTGAGATGGGTTCTCGGGTTCAGGGGAGTCTCTGAACTAGGTTTGTCACTTTGTAATAATAGTGTAGGGTTGATCTGGAGGATCTAAGAACTTGTGTAATGATTATTTACATTATAGTGAAAACCTTTCCACTGGCGAAAATCCCTCAAACGTAGGTATGAAGTACCGAACTGAGTTATCAATCGTGTGTTCCTATGTGTGATTGTTTTTTTACGTCTATTAAGTTATTATACTTCGCATATCGAGATGTCAGTGAACAAGTCATAACATCTAGATTGACATCTCACCTTCATGTGTATGATTGGTTATGTTCAATATTGTCTCATAACAACAACTAAGCATACATGTCTGATTGCATGTTATAACACTCTAAGTGACGCCGTATTTAGTAGCAGCATGTAAGCGGAATTATACTAACCTTTGCCCATATAGACTTCAACATTTACTCCTCCACTTTTCGGTCCTTGCACATAACGTTGCGTAGTCCATTTCACTGCCATCATACTCCTCACTACTCGATGAATCCATAACGACAAGACGATAACACAAAGTGTAGAGACCAAAATTGTGGGATTTGTTGTATTGGGATACCATCTTCAAAAATGTAGTATTGTATTTATATAATTCTTTTTTTTTGAAATTATATAAGTATAAAAAAAGTATTTTGGTCAACGGAATATGCTGACCCCGGAGATGTGGCAGAACTGTCGCACCATGTCAAATTATGCGCGTCGATACGTTTCCATGTGGCGTTCACTGATTCGTTTGGCCAACACTGAATCTACGGAATAGACTCTACAACAAGTCGGCAGATTCGTAGACCGTCTAAAGCGGCTTTCCCGATTCGATGTGAAAATAGACAATGATCCGACCATTCAAAGGGAAAACTGATTTTATGCCTGTTTAGACGGGCGATTCGACGACAACGAGACCACATTGTGGACGGTCTTAGAGAAAAAATACAAACGAATGAGGCGTTCAATGTAGAAATCATCCTCCAAAATACACAAACAAAATAACACAAGGTGCAATAGCCACTCCCTATCAACCCCACAACCACAACACTAGTTGTAGATGCCTCAAAACTAACCACGGCCCTTACGGTCATTATCCCGTAAGAACCCCCAAAGGATCCTCTAGCTAGGACTCTATCTGAGCCCCTTTCACCCGCCAACCTTACCTTCCCAAAACTATGGTGTTTTATCTGCAACAAAACTGTGTTTTGTGTGTCCAACCGATAGTGAAAGAGTGCACCGTTCCTCTGTAACCACAAGTGTCAAAACGTGGTATACCCTACCACCACCCAATTCTTCCACATTTGGATAACATGTAGCCCTCTTTAACTTATGAGCAAGCCACCTACGTCTCATGGCATGGTCTACAATAGAGGCAAATCTTGAAATTTATTATAGAGCTTGTCATGGATAATGATTAAGTATAAAATATAAAATCAGAGTCGGTTTAAGGATTCTTAGAGTTTGTTCCAAGTGACCTAACTTTCTCATACGAGCTTCGGTTGTGGCCTGTACGATATCAAATCAAATGAAATTTAGATGAGTACAATTTTCATAAAGTAATTTCATATAGAAAAAGATACATGAACTCATACACGTCATGCAATTCAAATGGTCAATCGTACGTTATTTGGTTCGTCGTGATTAAACACTTTGGGTAAAACATACAACCAGATATGGCGTATACGGGAACATATGGAACAAATAGTTGGGGATACTCCGTTCTTTGGCAGATATTCGTTTGTAAAACTTACGAACCAAGACTTTTATTCACTTCTCTTTTTTTTTACCGAACTTCGTTCAAGTTCAATATTCACATTTCACAACTCTAAAGTTTGTATTGAATAATAATAAAGGTTCAATTCAAAACAAAATTTTCTAAAAAATGAAGTATTATAAAGTACACTTACAAAAGACGGTACGAAGATTAAAAAACATACTTGTAAAAGACACTATAAAAGTTCAAAAATAAAGTTGAAAAAGATAGGGTTGTCCTTCAACAATTGTGAGAAAAAACTCAATAATAACAAATATATAAATACTAAATAATAAAATATATTAATATTTTAGATTATAATATAAACATATATATATATATATATATATAGGATAATATTCAGGTACGACCATGTCAATTTTTTGCGAAATACGAATCCATCACAACCTTGAAATCACATGTAATCGCATAAGGCAAGGCTGCATTTTATATATATTTTTTTTCACCAAGTTTCTTATTTTGATTTTTCCCGTTACGTTTCAACTCCGATTTAATTTTTTCTTGCGCCAATTTTTTTCTTTTTTCAAGATCTATCTATCAAGTAGCATATTGAATATGTTTTGAAGCAAGAAAAGACATGTACAAACAACAACACAAATTGTTAAACATGCATTAATATATGTGTTTGCAACTGCATTTGTACGAATAAGCTAATCGTAATGTATGTTTTTGTATATATGTTGTTGCAAATGCATGCTTTGTAATTTTCAGTTACATGTGTACGCTGAACTTAATGTATGTTTATGCAATTTTCAATGTATGTTCTTGCCATTTTCATTGTATGTGTAAGCCAACCTTAATGCATGTTGTTTTAGTTGTATGTGTACGCTAAACTTAATGTATGTTCTTACTATTTTCATTTGTATGTGTATGTATGTTTTGTACGTGTAAGCTAATAAACTAAGATTAGCTTACACATACATTAAGATTAGCTTATTCATACAAATGCAGTTGCAAGCACATACATTAGTACAAGGTTAATAATTTGTGTTTTTGCTTGTACATGTTTTTTTTTGCTTCAAAACATATTCAATATGCTACTTGATAGATAGATCTTGAAAAAAGAAAAAAATTGGCGCAAGAAAAAATTAAATCGGAGTTGAAACGTAACGGGAAAAATCAAAATAAGAAACTTGGTGAAAAAAATATATAAAAGATGCAGCCTTGCCTTATGCGATTAAATCGGAGTTGAAACGAAGCTAGAAAGATCAAAATAAGAAACTTGGTGAAAAAAAAAGAAAAAAATCAACCATGCGAAAATCACAGCCCTTGGGCATTCTACGATTCCAAAGTTGGGATTAATTCGTATTTCGTATCTAAAGATTGGTTTGTACCTGAAAGCTCCCCTATATATATATATATAATAATAATCAGGTACAAACTTACATCTTTTGTTAGAACGTAAAACTTTCAATCTGGGCACTTGGATCGTAGAATTAATGGCCCAGATTTAATGCATATATTTTAATATCTTTTTAATTAATGCATATCTTATAATTGATTTCGTAATCAATCACCCACCTGAATTTCAGTGCCCGTCCGATCTGAGTAATCAATGGCCCAGATTAGTTATACGTTCTGACCCGAAATAAGGTTTGTACTCAAAAGCCCCCTATATATATAGAGAGCCCCCTGTTTTCCAAAATCGTTTCAAACTCGATCTTTACCCCTTTTAACCCTAAAAACAGTCTTAAACGACACACACGCTCGACCACAAATTAACAAACACACGCACAACGACTCACATACCAAATCAAGTCACTCAACCTCAATCACAAGCCCACCGACAAGGTCAAACAACAACACACGCCCACCGGGCCAACCAAAGTCGAACACGCCCACCGGGCCAACCAAAATCAAAACACGCCCACCGGGCCAACCAATTTCGAAACACGCCCACCGGGCCAACCAAATCAAAGCATGCCCACCGGGCCAACCAAAAAAAAAAACACGCCCACCGGGCCAACAAGTTTCAAAACGCGCCCACCGGGCCGACCAATTTTAAAACTTTCTCATTTTCACCATAAAATTTCATTTTGACATCAGGCAATTACAACTCGGTCCAGGCGTCCCCGAACTACATTGTACCCACTTGATATCAGCACCGTCACGCTCGACTATAGGGGCGCCCCTGAGTCGAGTCGCGATAGCTTAAAAACGTTTCACGCAACAACACACAAACAGTATGCCAGTAATAACCGTACTGCACATAGACACAAACACAAACAGGACTCAAAACACTACGGGTCTACACGCGGTTTCCGACTTGCGTACCCAACGCACGACGGGACTTTGCTGACTCGACTCTCCCCACCTAATTGACGTACAGTCCGAGGTGTGAAACCTCGAGCTTTGAAACCAAGCTGTCACGCCCCAAATTCAGCAGAACCGAACCCGGAATGCGAACGTTTAAGACAATAAAACATTTTCAAACCTTTTAAATAAATCGCTTTAAAACCACCATTTAGTTAAACAAAATAATAATTTACAACTCAAAAGTACGTCCCAATAAGCGGACAAAAAATACAAGGCGTGCGTCGCTAGACTCAAAAAGGAAACCCGGACTCCCGCTCCTAGCTCTTCAAGCTTCGAGAGCTCACCTAGTCCGTCCCGCGACCAGTACCTGTAGGAAAAGCAGTTAGGGGTGAGCGTTCGCTCACCACCACAGATAACAGACTGACTACGACATACTAGCAGACAATGCCGGTAACACCAACAACAAACTCAACACCGGGGATCACTATCCCCAACTCATGTAACCCGACTGACACACAACTGTTACTTTCCCCAACCGACTCAACACTCGGAACGTATTGTAGACCCGACACAACGATTACGACCTCTTCCAAGGACACGAAAGATAACCACGCAACACCCAAGATCACAAAGGATCGCATACCAAACAAGATCGCAAAGGATCGCACTCCAGCTGCTCAGTAACCCCCTGCCCTTTTCCCAACGCGACGGTTGGATCAGGCGGCCGACCTGTCGCACTTTTCCCAACGCGACGGTTGGATCAGGCTGTCGACCTGTTGCACTTTTCCCGAACCCAATCGAATAGGCTGTCAACCTATTGCACTTTTCCCAACGCGATGGTTGGATCAGGCGGTCGACCTGTCGCACTTCTCCCGACATAAAGTCGGATCAGGCTGTCGACCTGTCACACTCACCAACCCCAGGTAACCACAATCACAATCACACGCAAAGTTCAACAACAACAACAACACCGGTTTAACACTCCACAGACACTCATGGCCACCCAAGACACCAACAGTAAAACACGGGTTCAACAACCCCACGGGCACTCATGGCCACCCAAGACACCAACGGTAAAACACGGGTTCAACAAC
This sequence comes from Erodium maritimum, assembly GCA_963921825.1. NCBI lineage: Eukaryota > Viridiplantae > Streptophyta > Magnoliopsida > Geraniales > Geraniaceae > Erodium > Erodium maritimum. The sequence goes on from OY997588.1 coordinate 118,734,107, forward strand.
CGCACGGGCACTCATGGCCACCCAAGACACCAACGGTAAAACACGGATTCAACAACCCCACGGGCATTCATGGCCACCCAAGACACCAACGGTAAAACACGGGCTCTCATGGCCACCCAAGACACAAACAGTAAAGTACGGGCTCTCATGGCCACCCAAGACACAAGCAGTAAAGTACGGGCTCTCATGGCCACCCAAGACACAAACTAAACAATCAACCTCCGGGCATAACCCAATGCCTCCAGTAATTCTAATATCGATAGTTCACTGCTCCTACGACACTACTAAGTGTCACATGCCTTTATATTGTTTGATACGTTCCCGTATCATACGACACCACCCGGTGTCACCTGCCTTTCTATTGTTCGATAAACTTACTTAACCCACGACACCCAAATGTCACATGCATTTCTACTGTTAACTTTCCTTAGTCAGGGCCGAGATCCGGCTACTTTTCCCTACCTCGTATGCTTTCTCCAAAAGCTCACAATCAAGCTCCGGCCTGATCACGATCACTCGCCTAGCTTTCCCTTTCCTCTGTCTGCGGCATGATCTAATAAGAACACGATTTTAAATACTTTTAAGTTCGCAGACATAAACTGAATTTTAATAAACTTGACGCCTAAAAGTAACCCCGACAATGTCGATCACTCCCAAACTTCCCAATTACTCGACATTGTCGATAATGGACCCAGAAAGGCCCGTTTCTCCCTACCCGGCAAATCTGCCCAGGATTGGAAAACGTCCTTCCGGGGCTCCGAAAATTCCCGTTTTTGTTTCTACGGTCTTAGAATAATTCAAGGGTTCCTATGCACTCGACGGAATCAAATTCCGACTTCCGAGTAATTTAATTCGCGTTTAAAGTTTCTAAACCCGTCAATTACAACTTTCACAATTTAATTCCAAATTTCGATCCGGATGTGGATTAACGACTTAGGGATCGTCCTAAACCACCAGAACACGAAAACCCGTGACCCGGGCACGTGGGCCCCACCCGACCAACTTTGGCCGTGGGTGGCTAGGGCCATTTTTGGGCCGGTCCACCATGGTGGTGGCTGGTCCTAGCTCCGGCCAGCCACCTTACAAGTCCGGCTAGCCACCCTACACGGTGGCCAGAGCTCCCCCGAGCCTTCGGTCACCGGAAAACGTTCCAACTTCGCTCCAAAACGTCTCCAATGAACCCCACACCTCAACACATCCGTAAATAACTAGTTTTAACCCAAACCCTAACTTTTAAACTTAACAAAACGAAAATCGGTTAGGTGCTCACCGTAGAGAATGTCGATGTGAGCTCGATTCTTTTATCGTTGAGACGATCCACCGGTTTGATCGACGGGAAATCACCAAACTCCAAACACTCCCTTCTCTTTTCTCTTCTTCTTCTTCTCTCTTCCTTCTATCTACTTTCTCTCTCCAAAAACTCATTTTTCTACACTATGGCCGAACACTTGTATTTGCCTTCCCTTTTGTTTTGTTTTTAAAACAACAACTAATACTTAATTACAAAACTAACACTAATGTAGTCTTCTCTTGTTTTGTCCAATAAACCTAACACCACCACATTGGTGACATGTGGCAAGTGGGTCCCACACCTTTTTGCAAAATATCTTCTAAATATTTTCCAATCAGATTCGCGAAATTCGGCTGTTTCGGGCCCCGAACGGGCACTTTTTCCAAGAAATTACGAAACTTCACGGGCTATAAGGAAACGGCTCAACTAAGACCGCTGTGACGACGGCTAAGCTTTTTGGATCCAAAACGGACCTCGAACGGACCAAAACGTCGCTCGGTTGACTTTTCCAGCAAAAAGTCAACCTTTCCCAAATTGGTCAGAAAGTTGCCCTGAGTCCCCCGGAACTCACTTTGGTCGATATTAGGGTCAACTTAAGTCCGGTATGACACTCGGGGTAAAATTTAGGTTCATTTAAGTGTTTGTCCGAAAATTTTAAATTTTCCTGTTTTTCGCCGATTTGATTGGCGTTGACCAAGAGTGGTTCTTACAGGCCCAACCCGATTTGGCCCAATTAATCGGCGATTTGGCCGATTAGTCGGCCCAATCGCCGATTAATCGGCCCAATCCCACCGAGCCCAAAAAAATGAAAAAAAAACTAAACATTTGAACTAATAAAAGGCTACAACTTGAACATTTTTTTTAATTCGTTACTAAAGTTGAGCCCCAAAAAAGATGGAGCCGAAAATTTGTCAAGAATTAAGTGTTTAGTGGTTGGCACAAGTGATGAACTTTTATAGAAGAAAGGAAGAGAGTGTTAGTAAAACTTGGGCGATGTGGGACTTTAAAATGGTTGGTTTGAAATACTTCCATGCTATACCTATATTTATATTTTACAAACTAAATAATATTATTAAATTGTGCTAGTTGAGTTGGTTATGGACACCTCAAGTGTTAGGTCTTGAGTTCAAATCACCTTATTGATATTTTTTTTGTTAAGTCATATTTATTTATATTGTTTTTTAGGATGATATGATTTTTTAGACTATATATATACATGTTTTAGTTGATATAAAGTTTATCTTATATATATATATGTGTATAATCTTTTATTTTTTTTAAATATTTTTTATATAGTATAATAGTAAATTTGATAATCTATATTTATTAATAATAAAAAAATAAAAAATTACACATCCGATTAATCCCCACCTAGAGCCTAGGACCCCTCACCGCCCGATTGGCGCCTAGCGTTTTTTACAACACTGACTGATAGTTTACATTTGTACTAAACTATCAACACTGTGCTATGTAAACTATCAACACTCGCGCTGCGCGCGTGGTCAACACGCGCTACTGTGCGGGCAAAGGCGCGCGCGAAGTGGCCACGTGTCAGCATCGCACGCGCTCTGATGATGTCATCATGGTTGCATCTTGTGGCTTAGATTGGTTTGTAGTTTGCACGATAATGGTGGTTTTTACTGGATAGCTACCCTATATATATATAATTAATGAAACTAAATGTATTTAACGATATTTATAACAAAAAATTAATTAATGAAACTAAATGCATTTAACAACATTTGTAATAAAAAAAATTTAAAACAAGAAGTTCAAAGTACCGGTGTTCCAATGTTGTAACACAAATTGGTTGAAAGTATGCTCGTTCAACATTTGTTGGTAGCCCCCTCCTAGAGGTATATTGAACTCAAGGGTCGAATTGACGTCATCCGGCGAGTTGCTCCGGTGAGGTCGGCGGTTGAGTCGAATCGTCGGATATTTTTGATAGAATTTTGTAGAGAGAAAGCGGATAATTTGAGATTGAAAGTTGAGAGAATACAAAGAGAAACGACGAAGGTTGGATGAATGTAGGAAGAAATATTTATAGGTGAATAATTTTTTTTTATTGAATTTAATTAATAAAATAATTGTTGTAAAATTTAGACCACTGCTAACGGTCCAAGTTTTTTTACCGTTGTGTGCCACGTGACACGCTTTGATTGGGCGGTGGCGAATTACAAACCCGCACACCACGAACCGTGTTTGTGGATCGCGGTGCGGACCGCAACTCGCGACGCGCATTGATGTGGTTTGCGGTTTACGAACCACGCACACCGCATCATGCGACTCGCAAACCGTAAACCACATCATCACGAATCGCGAATCGTGATACATAACTGTGGTTCGCTAGATGTACATAATCTAAGTACATATATGAAAATAATTGTTTTTTACGATAACAAGTTGAAAATTTCCTTTAAAAATATTTATCCAATCTAATATTTAATTGAAAACAATTTTATAAAATTAAGTATAGCTGTCAAGTGCCGAACGCATAAATATAGTCCTGCAATTCTAACCCGAACCTGAACCGTCGGATGCGGCATCGGGTCAATTTCCAACCTCTGTGCAGGTCGCTATCGTCTTCGATGCGAACAACGAAAAGCTACAGTTACAGAACAAAGGCGTCGCTTTTTGAATTTCCCACATAGCATTTTTGTCTCTTTTTATAATCCTATCCTCCTCCGACGCCTACCTGCCGACCTGCCATGGCCACTTCGGCTTTCAAATCCGCTTACCGGAGAGGCAACCCGCCGTCTGCCGACAACACGCCGAAGAAAGCTCCACCGCCACGGCGGTCGAAAAGCGTCAGCGCTTTCTCGAGAACCCACTTGGATTTGTCGACGGACTTCTCCAACAAGAGAGACAATCCTCTGTTCTGGAGCACTGGGTCGCCGCTGGGGAAGGAAACCGAATTGGAAACCGCAGTTGGGGAAGCTAGATTCGTCGAGGTCTCGTCAAAATCAGACGCTAAGGCCTCGATGGTCGGTGTTGGGGATGCTCGGAGGGGGCGGTCGGTGTCGAGGAATGCTGATGTCGCGAACAAGGGTTCGGTGAACAAGAAGGAGGCCGGGAAGAGCCTGCCGCGGGTCGACACTGGGCGGCGCGTGCGGTCCGTGTCCCGGGGTCCGGCGTCGAGGAGTCACTTTGTGACATCTGAGGTTTGTGTTCGGATTTTTGGGTCATTAAAGTTTTTCTATCTGTTCCATAAATTATGGTGAAAGATTCAATTTTGATTTTTATGTGTGTACAGAGCGAAGTAGAGCAAGATTCTAGCTCGTCATCAAACTATAGAAACAGGAGTAATTTGAACTTGAACTCAGCTCCGAAAATTGGGGGTAAGGTTGATGTGTTGAGTGATCAATTGAAGAGTAGGAGGACATGGTCCAGTCAACATCCTTCTACTTCTGGAGCTTTGGATGATACCTCAAGAAATTTGGTACAAACACGAAAAACCCTTTTCGGATTTATACTTGTGATATTGTTTGGATAAAACTGTTTTACTTGATGTCTTACCTCGTGATGTGCTTTCCCGTTTTAGTCTTCTCACTGGGAAGATGGAGTCTCAACCTCTTCCTTGTCTGGAGCTGAAGAGAAAACAATTAAAGCAGTTTTTGAGCAAATGAAGGTGGGATGTGGTCATTGTTATGTCAATTTAGTCGGTTGGTTTTACTTAAATGCTACTACATTGCAGATTTGTTTGCTAATGAACTTGCCATTTGTCTGCTAGTTAAGTAGTTGTGAATTGTAAATACAAAAGTTCTTGTAAAGTAAAATTGTTACATGCTTTATTTTACAGCCACTCCAAGGGGATCGTTTGGGTAGTGACACCCCTACTAGTGGTATATATGAAACGGTTCGATCAGAAGTCCGGCGTGCTCTCTCTGACATTCAAAATGACCTTGAAAGTGTGAGTTTATATGACTTTCTGGATTGTGTTATTCTATAAATAGAATATAGTAATTTGATGTGAGAAGGCCACACACTGCAGTCAAACTGGTTTAAGTAAAAGTGTTCACACATTTGGCATCTTAGTTTATTATTATTGTAAGAATTCTTGGATTACCTAGCTTAATATTTTGTAATATCACATTCTATAGTCTATGCGGATAACAAAAATGATATGTTCTCATTAAATTGTTTGGTCTCACCTCTTGTGAGAATTGTTAAGCGCTTATGCTACTTAGACAACTAATTTATGCGAACAGAAACAGAACCAACTTAAAAGAAGTCTAGAACGCCTAGCATGTGAGCTTGATTTAAACGGTATTCTTATCTGCTTAGGTGCGCATTAGCAGTAACATATGGATTATTCACATATTGTTAATGTGAGATTTAGAAGATCTCACATTTAGTAGATAAGCACGGCTGAGATGTAAGGATACACTAACTTTAGGTAGCCATCCACACATGTTTCCAGTTGCAGTGTCAGTAAACTAATAAGTGATTGAAAAGATATTCGTTTAATAATTAAATACCATATTTGAAATAGCAACTCTACTCTAACCTTACGGTAAACCTATATATTATTGAAAAAAATGATCTTGTAATAGTTAAATACCATGTATGAATGAAACAGCAAAAAATCCCTCTTGGATCAAATCATATATATTTGAAATTTCATGACAACCATGTTTGAAATCAAGTGATATGTAAGTGAAGTCGTTTGATAAAACTGAATCTGTCAATAATACATTGCCATTTTGATCTTCCAAATAATCATAGCAAATAGTGAAACGAGCTATTTGGATAGTATTTGAGATTGGTTTTGGCTTTTTACTTAACAGTTAAATCTCTCCCTGAAATTACCATCATGGTGGAGGAAACATTCATGACGGAGTACTAGTTACATTCCTATGAATAAAACATAGTCCGGATGTCCTCGCATTCCATTTAGGTCTCCTTAAGAAAATTTAAATGATATTTGTCAGAGTCCCACATCGAAAAGATGTGGATCCATTCACCACTTGATAAGTATCTTGGGGACTCAACCTATCATTTCAAGCTTCTAGGCACTTATCATTCCAAGCTTTAGGTGGGTTGAGTTTTAACTGTGTTGTATGCTCATCGACCATAAACTTCTTTCTACTCTGTCCAGTCTTTCTTTCCAATCTCCTTTTTTTTTCTCTTTCATTTACATATTTGCTTCTTATGAGTTCAGTCTATTCGAAGAAGTACTGGTGCGGGTATTGCAACTACGAATGTAGCTGACATCCCTCCAGAGACGGTAAACCCGGGTGCTGTTGAATTGGTTTTAGACATCAGAAGTGAATATGCCAAGAAGTTTGAGCAGGTAATTTCCCTAAGTACGAGCTTTAGCTGGGACGGAGTTGACTCTTTTATATGTTGTCCTGCTTACATAACCAAGGCGTGATGACTTACAGCATTGCTATGTTGTCCTGCTTACATAGCCAAGGCATGTCATGGGTGATAGATCACCATTGCACATCTTCTGAAATGAATTTCTGTATATGAATACACACATTTTACTGTCACTTCAAAAGATTCTTGTTTTGTTGCCAAACATATTCGGGTTGCCTAACATTGTGATCTACCGAATACAAATGACCATGTAGTTGGTGTTCCTTATTTTATATTCTTTGCATGATGTCAGAGGTAAAGTAATTATACCACACTAATTTGCTTTGAGGAGGAATATGTAACAGAAGGAATATATATCATTCTGTCGGACGTTTATTCACCTAGGTGTGCAGCTTGTGTATTGAGATGATGTTTCAAGACAAAAAGAGATTGCTTTCGTACACATGTCTCAGAATATTTTAATTGATAATAAACCCATGTAGAACTTAATTGTAAACCTTTCGAATTGTAGTCCCAGGAACGGGCTAGAAAACTTCGCGCAGATCTAGCTATTGAGGAGCACCGCACACAAGAGCTAGGTAGAATCCTGAAGGAAGTACTTCCAGATCCACAGATCTCCAGTGTACAGAAGCCTCGCCCAGTCAGAAAGGTAATATTTTCATGATATGTCACCCTAATTAGTGATGTAATATTATGGGCACTGTGCATTGTACTTCTATTACTTTTTCCTTGCCAGTTGTCACTGATCATGTCTTTGAATTCATATCAGTAGTCAGACGTAGATCATGTCTGTTAATTTTCATTCATATCTAGAAATCTACATTTGAATTTTCTTATTGGTGTACCTTATATCTTCAATTTTATTGGATGCTTGTAAATTTTGCAACCTTCATCCCAAAATGAGTGTCCACTTTCCTTCTTTGGAAATTAATTATGCCTGAAGTATCAATTATATCATTCTAATGAGTTAGTTAGCACTACTTAGTGGGATTAGCACATAGTAGTAGGAGAATATGCAGGCATGTAAGGAAATTAAGGCATAACTTCACTCATAGTGGGACAGAGAGAGTACCTAGCTTATCTTGTTTAAATAAGATCTTAGTAGCATGGCTTCAATATGTTTTAATATTTGGTAATAAAACCCTTTTCTTGAGGATATATGTCATGTCCATATAATCCAATCAATGCTATGGAATTCAAACTTAATAATGTGTTATTTGAATGCTTGTCCACACATCTGCCTATATTGATCAATACCATGATTAGTATTTATGCATACCATCAATTGGGATGCAGCATATTTTTATTAGACAAGCATTGGATACTTCTGACGTAAGTATTATCTAAACAGGGGATATCAAACATTAGTAGAAACTAATATGAGGTTTGTCTTTGCTATTTTGTTATTTCCCATAAAGAGATGAAGCTGATTGATATATGATAACAGGCTAGCATCGAAAGAAGAAAGATGTCAAAACGTTTAACAGAAGAGGCCATGGCCTATTTTGACGAATGTGTATCGCTATCTACATTTGACAGTTCTGATTTTTCATCACCAGAGGACCCACCAATCAGCATAGTTGGTTACACAACCCCGGCTTCTAAGGGTGCATTACTACCCCAAAAAAGTGCAGACAATTTGGTGACCTACTGCCCTGACAGTTGCCTCAACGATAAACAGGTTCATCTGATTGACACCTTTATGTATATATTTATTTATTTGAAATTGTCCCATCACGTGTAATACTTCTTTGTGAGCAATATCCTGTTTGTCCACACACTAGCCTTTGTGCACGAATCAAATCATTTCCATGCATCTGCATTTTGTTTTCCCCAAGTGTAATTCTGACTGTGCTTAGCTTAAAAGATGTCCGGGCTGTATATTTTGACTGAAATGATCAGGGAATTACACTGTTCCAGCATTAGCACAAGTAATTATAAAAAGAACCCCAGAACTTGAAATCCTGTGATTTGAAATCCCAACATAAGATGTATTGAAGTTTTTAATGTGTTAATCTATAGATACATAAGATAAATGAATTTAAAATAATGTGTTCACATATGGAATATTTGAATATTTATGGTAAGACTAAGATATGTTAGATTATCATTTTGTCCTAATATGGTCACATGAAATAAATACTGGACATTTTTGGTAGTACAGTGTGGGTCACATGAAATCACATCGCAGGACTTTAAATAACACTTCTCCATATTAGCGAATAGTTTTTAGCCTCATAAATGCGTTTGCAAAGTTATGTATACCAACACATTATTTAAAATTTTCAATACCAAGTTATGTATACCAACACTCCCCAATTCCAATGATTTGACGGCCGAAAGTGTTATATGTATGGTCCCTAAATGATGGGTGGCCACAACATTGTTTATGCTGGGGAAAATGAAGTGTTAGTGACTTGAACAGAATTGAAGGCATTACATGTATAGTTATTTGACACCATTTTCTGTTATGCATTGGATATGGTTCCTTACACAGTTTGTACTTTGAAGTGTTTTGTATAATCACTTTCTTACTTTGGAGTGTGCCATTCAAGATGTCTTCCCCCAGTCTTTTTTTTTTCCTTTTCTTTTTCTTCCTTTTACCATCAACTCTATATTGTTAAATAGAGGAGTAAGGACTATATTGTTATATGGGAAAACATATCTAAAAGGAATAGGAAGAAGTTGAAGTAATATGTTTCTCCTGTTGTGTTATTGTTGTCCAGTTTACTCCTTTCATTTGAGAGATCTTTCTTTTTTCTCAAGCATTCTGTAATGGTTCTTTTAGGAGGATATGTTCAGCAAATCTTTCGTTATTGCTTCAACTAGACCATAGGAATGGGGGCTGATTTTTTTTTCCGCAGTTAGAAATAAAAGAAAAGAACATAGTTACCTTAGACATCATATATTCACGTGCCATATAATTAAGCATTGACAGAAACTGAGCTAGGAAATAACAAATAATGTTTGTTGCAGGAATTGGACATTCGGCAGCAGTTCACAAAAAGCCATGGCGTTTCAGGAGAAACAGCCAGCGGTGGTAGTAACGAGGCCCATCTGGGTGAAGGCAGTAATAGCAGCATCAATGCAAAACGTGTCCACAAGTTCTCTTTCTCATGCAACAAGCCTACAGAGCCCTTTGAGCTTCAACAAGACATAAGAAAGTACGTGAAGAATTTAGGGACTGACAAGAGCAACACACAAGTGGCAGAAGCAAACCACTACAATGCTGATGATTACATTGTGCATTCATCCACAGAGAGCATGTTGTTTGACAGGGTGCTCCTCGGCACCAGAATCGAGTCTGGAAGTTTACTAGTGTGCGGTGGAGGCCTCATGGTCCCCTTCTCTCCTTTTGGCTCCGTCATTTAACATACAAATGTCGCAATTCCACAGAGCTAGATTCGGAGCTATTAGGAAAGGATGGATTCATATCAATCACAGCATATACTATACAAAAGATGCAATGACATGAGAGGAAGTGAAGATACACATCTATGGTTGTGTTCTGTTTCATGGTGTGAAGATACATACAGCTATAGCTCTGTACAGAGAGATCTTCTCCATATACAAAACAATATATGTATGAGATGATATTCTGATGCTTTTTACATGATATTTGTGGGGTTGTAATGTAAGTATATGTGGCAAAGGGCTGGGCCATGGACCATATGCTCCTGCAGAGTGTCAACATACATGTGAGGGACATTAAAATATATGGAATCTCTTTTTTTACTGTGATAAAAAAGTCAATCCTGTGAAACTGGTCCTGATGCTGGTGCAACCCATTTGGTCCTATGCTCTTACATTCATAGAGATCCACAAAAGGTTTAGCTGTGCAAAGCCAGACATGTTGTGATAAGCTTGAGATTATTCCATAAATGACACACACCCTCCTCATACCCATCTTCCTGATTCAATCTAGAATCTTGCCTATTTTTATAAGCCAACCCCAAATCTTGGTCAGCAATCAGCTCTTGTGATTCATAGCATCAGGTGATCTCTATGTACTTAATATACAAGTCACTCACACTGACTCTAATTCAAAATAATGGTCTGGATTTCTTTTTTATTATAACTGAAATAAAAATATAAATGCAATCTAAATCATGTATTTTCAAAATTGAATTTTAAATTTGAAGGCAAACAGATTGTAACACACAACACAACATGAAGTAGAGCATGAACAGAGCCTCTATGCCAAGTGTTGGGTCTCTCTCTCTTTGACTAACCCTTGGGTTAAAAACTAACTCAACCCATCTCCTCTCCCCTTCTTAAACCCTTCCCATAAGAGAAAACTCACAAAAGCTGCTACTGCTACAAAATGCTCCCTCTCTCTCCTCGCTGTTTCTCTCTCTCCAACTCAGTCTCGTCTTGTATTTGGTAAACCACTTTAGGTTACCAGATTAATCAATCACGCACACTCAACAAAAATCTGATTAGAGAGGAGGAGGAAGAAACAGAGCAGCCACCACCTACCCATCTCATACAATCGCATTGCTGTTTGGCCAGAGAGAAAAACAGAGAGACTCAGATGAAGAGGTCTCCTGATTCGTCCTGCTCCTCTCCGTCCTCCTCGGCCGGCTCCAGCACCATCACCGTTCCCGATCAGCAAATCCCAGAAAAACCCATCAAAATCAAGCGCTCCCGCAAGACCCAGAAGCTCCAATCGCAATCCCAATGCCGGAACAAGAGCCCCGCCGCAACCACCACCTCTGCAACTGCGCGGCGGAGCTCAATTTACAGAGGAGTCACCAGGTTGGTCCCCCATTTTCTCTTCTACAATTCCCTTGTTCGATTTTATGCCCATCGGCTCAATTGCATGTTTGGGATTTTGATTCAATCGAATTGACGATCAAAAACAGGCACAGATGGACCGGGAGGTTCGAAGCTCACCTCTGGGACAAGAGTTCTTGGAACAACATTCAAAATAAGAAAGGACGACAAGGTTAGCAAGTTTTCAAATCTTAAACAAATGAATAATGCAGAAAATCAAGGAGATCCACATTTCCCTTTTTTAATGCCTCACCATTAATTAATTATTTTACATTTTTTTTTGCTTCCTCCCCTGTTTTGCTGACTCTGTTTTTATTCCCGGTAACCTCTCTCATTGCAACGTTCATATCCATTTTTGACCCTCTTCTTAGTTTATCTGGGTAAGTCCCTCCTCTCATCTCATCCCAATTTCTCTCAATTCTTATTTTTTTTGGTAAATTTTAATTTTTTAATCGTGTGTTAATTTCATTGAATTTTACAGGGGCATATGATAGTGAAGAAGCCGCAGCTCACACCTATGATCTTGCTGCTCTCAAGTACTGGGGTCCAGAGACCACCTTAAACTTTCCAGTAAGTTAGAAAAAATAATAATAATAATTAAAGAATTGTCTATTTGATTGATGTAATTAAATGATGTTCTGGAACGGTGCAGATTGAAACATACGGGACGGAGCTGGAGGAGATGAAAAGGGCATCGAAGGAGGAGTATTTGGCTTCCCTACGCCGCCGGAGCAGCGGATTCTCCAGGGGCGTTTCTAAATACCGTGGCGTTGCAAGGTACACACGTTTTCCTTTGACTTTGACTTGCAATAGTTACTCTCAGTCTCAGCACATTTGATGCATAGAGTAACTTGTGCCTTTGATTACTATCAAGTACAAGTAGTTGACATTGAATCTGCTGTCGGTTTGGATTTTGATAGGCACCACCACAATGGCCGGTGGGAGGCACGGATCGGCCGGGTGTTTGGGAACAAGTATTTGTATCTCGGAACTTATAGTATGTTCTTCCCACTCTTTTCCTATTGTCACATCCATTTTTTTGTTTTCTCCACTACATTTTATATATATACACACGTGGAATGAATTTTCGATATTGGTAGATTAAGTGGAGTTGAAATGGAATTATGAATTATGCTGATAGTGACTCAAATATTTAGTTGGATCTGCAGCTGCCAACTTTACACCGACCCAGGTGCGAAAAAAGGAACCCAAAAATTCAAAGTTCAAATGGGTTTCGCTCACCAGATTAGTCCAAACAAATTAAAACGCCATCACAGTTATTGTCAGACAAAGCTGATTAGTATAATCAAAACTATTAAATATTTACCATTTCAGGTTTATTTCTTAGCCAGCAAGAAAAATTCATGCTTACCACACACACTGGCATAAAGTAACATGTATTACCTTGGAAAGGGCAGTTATTTTATTCAGACAAGCTTGTTTTGGTAACAAGATTGAATCTAGGTTGAGAGTTGCACATTCATGTAAATATGTTACTAGGCATGAACATTATTAGCTATATGGGTTTCACACGAGAATTGCATTTCGTCCTATGATTAGCCGCATTTGGCTCTCTGCTGTTGCGCATAGAACTTGATAAGGTTTTGGTTGCAACTGCCTTTTGCTCTACTTGTTGTTTACGGCATGATCATGTCATGTGACACCATCTTGGTTCTTGTCTTAAAAATGATTAATTACTGCTGCTAATCAGAAAGATTAATCTTTTTTAAGTGCCCTTTTCGATCCCGAGTGACTCTCACGAGGGCTCACGTGAGGTCTTGATTCTGGGGGCATCCTGATCTCTTTTCCTTTTATGATTAGGACAAAAAGATTGACATGTTGGGGTTGTTGATTGGTCAGGTTGGTTCTGGGACTTTTTTTGTTTTGGTTTCAGAGGTTTGGGCTTTATTTGTTGAAACACTAAAATATTAGAAGAAACAAATCCAAGTAGCTAGAGGTGGTTGACACAAATCTGGTTTATTCAAACTAAAAATGCACATACAAACAGCTGGTCCTTCCTTGTACCTTCTCCACTTTCATATGTTATTCTATGTCTCCTAGTCCCCAAATCATGCCAACTTGTTTGGTTAATTAGGAAAATTTTCATTCTCCGACATTTTACGTTTCTCCTAGCTACATTTCTAAATGTAGAACTCCCTCAGTCTATTGTAAGACGTGGATTTGTACATCACTTCACAAATATATCGGAACCCCCACCAATTAGTTTGAATTTTTAGACATGTAAGACGGGTATCAGAGTTCCACGTGTAGAGTCCAACATAATGTTGATCCTCTCAATCCAGCCTCCATGTAAGGATGAGTGTTAGAGCCCCACATCGAGAATATATATGTTGATCCTTGAGTGATAAACATCTTTATACCTCTACTTGTTAGCTTGAGCTTTTCATCAGCTAGAGCGGTAATCTTTTGCTGGTATAGATTACTGGCTTAATTATCATATAATACTTTGTTAATTAGTTTAGTATATGAAACATTGTTTAAGGTGGATAGGATCTTACGTTGGTAATATTATAGGGTAGGCACGTGATTCCTGATCCCATGAGCTGAGCCGTACTAAAAGTTCACAGCTTTACTCAGACTCTGTATTAGTTTAACATAATTGTTTAATGACTATTCTCCTAACCTTTGGGGTTTTGATTAATCAAATGCTGATTAGTCTATTGAAATTAATCTTCCACTTTTTCTTTTGAATCTAGACACTCAAGAAGAAGCTGCAGCAGCTTACGATATGGCTGCAATCGAGCACAGAGGCCCGAACGCAGTGACCAATTTTGATATCAGCAATTACATCGATCGAATGAAGGACAAAGGGCTCCTCCTCCCCCACATTGCTCAGGAACAATCCTCCTCGGAGCAGTCGGGAGAAGAAGAGGCCGAGGTGGATCAGAAACCGCACCACAGCCATCAGGAAGCGGAGCCAGGAAACGAAGAAACGGAGCATCAGGAAGAAGAGAAGCAGAAGGAAGGAGAAATGTTGCGTGAGCTTGATCAGTACCCGCAGATGATGAGTCCGTGCAACATGGACGAGCACGAGCTGTCGTGGAGCTTCTGCATGGACGCGGGAGGGTTCTCTCCGCTGCCTCTGCCCAACAACCTCCTGCAGGGCGAGCTGCCTGACCCTTTCGAGGACTCGGGGTTCGAGGACAACATCGACTTCATATTCGACTCCACATATCGGAGTGACGCCTTGCTGCTGTCTTCTTCTTCTCCGTCGTCAACGACCACCTTGGTTTCTTGTAACTATTCTGGTTGATGTTATGCTTTTTGGTTTTGTTTTGTTCTGTTCCGCCTTTGGATTGTTTCAGGTAGTTGTTGTTGGGATGTGGTTGTGGGTTCGGTGGATGATAAAAGATTCAAAATTGCTTTTCGCGTTTCTTTGTCAATGCAAAGAATGATAGGAGAAGAAAGGATTAGAAAAAGGGGAGGTCATGGCCAGCTGCTGAAACTTCTTCTCTTTCTATTTTGATCCATGACTTTATTTCATGGACTGATTTAAACAAATTTCGTCATCTAAACTTTTCTCATCCCATACAAGTAACAAAACAAATCCCGACCCGTTCTTTTGCGGACAGACATACTATTTTTACCAGCAAAATATTATATTAAAAGACCAAACTCTTAAAAAACGAAATAAGGACCAAAATAATTCTTGTGTATATATCTTGATTATAATCGGTAATAGGCCAAACATAACAATCAAAACACTAGACCTAAAAAAAAAAACCAAATAACGAACGTAAGCCAATAGAACTAGACAAAAGCCCAAACAACAAACCATAACAAAACCTCCTTTGGGCTCCAAGGCCCAGTCCTCAAGGGTTCTTCCTTCCTCGTTCTCGACCTTCATCGCTGATCTTCACTCTCCCTTGATTGATCCCGACTCGCTGCTTCCTCGACCTAAACAGAAAAACAAGCGAGTTACAAATTGTCGTCTCAAACACTTAAAAGCGCTTAAACCTGTTAGTCCTTCTCGCTCTCTCCGCAAGAAGTCGAAAGCTAAACGGACATGGGCGATGTGCAAGTCGAGGAGTTCACCTCCTCTCACAGTGATAAAGTCACCATCAAAATGTTTCAGGATCATCTCTAAGCCGACTCTTCTGCCTTGTTGCTTTCGCTCTTTCTTCTTCCCTCGATTGTTATTCTTCTTTGGAGTGTATTTTGGATTCAATAAAATTGTTGTTTTTGCTGATAAAAAAAGGGTTATGCGACAAACGGGCCATAGGCCGAACCAGCTCTGATACTATGTTAAAGCCCTATCCAACCCAAAAGCTCGAACTGATAGGTGAAAGCATTAATATGCTTATCAAGTGTTCAATTTGTCAATGCATTTTCTATGTGAGACTTATACTTCAACAGAAGAGACTGAAAAAATCGAATATGGAAGAGGAGAAAAACACATGTGCCGAACGAACGTGAACCGAGTAGTTATAACCAACAAAATAGAACCCCCGAAAGAAGAGGAGAAAACGAAAAGGTGGCCTCAACCGGCAACAACCGGGAGCCACGATCGTCACTGACGGGGGCAAGGATAGAAGGAAGGGGAGAAGGACTGCTAGGTTTTTTTTTATTATTTTGCTTCTGAAACCGGACGTGATTTTACAATTTTATTTTCATGACATAGGAGACGAAATCCGCTAGAAACTGCGCTTAACGTGCGAACCGTGCGAATCGATCCGCGCCGTCCAGCAACGATGATCAACCGCCCAAATCAGCTGTCTCCCACCTTCCTAAATTTCGTGTTTCATATACTACCAAGGGCAGGATAGTAAATTCCCTTCCGAGCTTCTTCTTCCTCCTACAGTGCGATCGCGATCGCAGACGCACAAAACTTGAGCTGATTTCACAGTCTTCTCTCAACAAAACAACGACAAATCAACATAGAAGCTCTCCATTCCTTTGATCGATTATCGTAGAGTCAAATTCGAGCATTACAATCTGAAGATTCAGCCGAAGTTCAAAAATCGTGCTCTGTTTTTGCTTCTCCACTGTAAATCGCAAATTCTAGCCTTTTTATCGCCTGATCAAGCTCAAAAACAGGTGAGAATTATCTTATAACTTGCTTCTATCATCAGTCAATCAAATTCAGGATCGAAAAACCAGAAAATATATGTCGCTTTCAAAAAATCTGAAAACATGCTCTGTTCTAGGGTTTATCAAGTATGTTGTTAAGATTTATCGACTATTTGATGTGAATTAACCTCGTTTCTCAACTAATCAAGCGTAAACAAGTACATTTTGAGATATACTCCAACAATCGTTGTTTATATCTCAAATTCGATAAGCAGAAATCAAATTATGATAACTCTTGTTCTTTGATCATTTTTTATCGGTTGCGTTGATAAAAGTACACTTTGTTGTTGATAAATCTAACGTCAAGCGTTGATAAATTGTCTGTGACTGGACCTTCCTAAGTTGATAAATCTTTATACTAACATTGTCGTGTTACTGGAATGTATTGATAAATCTTTTTACTAACATTGATAAATCGTTCTAGTAGTCTTGATAAATCTTCCAACTAGTGTTGATAAATCTTTCTTGCTGTGTTGATAAATCTTTATACTAACATTGATAAATCGTTCTAGTAGTCTTGATAAATCTTCCAACTAGTGTTGATAAATCTTTCTTGCTGTGTTGATAAATCTTTATACTAACATTGATAAATCGTTCTAGTAGTCTTGATAAATCTTCCAACTAGTGTTGATAAATCTTTCTTGCTGTGTTGATAAATCTTTCTTGCTGTGTTGATAAATCTTTCTGCTAGTGTTGATAAATGTATGTTTTAGAGTTGATAAACTAACTGTCTGTGACCTTATCATTCCTGAGTAGATGATCGTTGTAGTCACACGTCGTGTAGTAGTTAGAATTGATAAAATTGCATTTTATTGTTGGTAAAAGTTATGTTTATAATTGATAAATGACTCTGACCAAGTCCCTTCCTTAGTTGATAAGTCCAACAATTGTGTTGATAAAACCGGCTTACAGTGTTGATAAATCTTTCATGTTATATTGATAAATCTATCTGACCAGGTCCCTTCCTGAGTTGGTACCATGGATCTTGACGATGCTTGCTTTGGATTCGAGTATGAAGATGTGGATCCTGTTCCACAACTTGTGGTCACAAAAAAGGTGTGGATTCCTAAATGTAGTGTTGATTTAAAGCCTCGAAAGGATATGAAGTTTGGTTCCTTGGAGGAAGGTATAATTTTCTACCAAACTTATGCATTAAATAGTGGGTTTGGGGCACGTCGAGGGCCAGAGAAGAAGAAACCAAGGAGTAACACAATCAATTTTAAATACATGTATTGTGCAAGAGAAGGAGAAGCATTTGTCGATGATACCGAAGGAGAGACCAACGACAAGTTAAGAAAAAGATATAGAATGTCTACACGGACATGCTGTATGGCGAGGATTTCTTTGAAACACACTGAAGATGGTTATACGGTGTATGAGTTTAGAGAAGACCACAATCACCCACTGCAATGTAAGCGTGATTTGCATTATCTGAGATCAAACAGGGATTTAACACCAAGGCATAAGCAATTTATCATAGATTGCTCAAAGGTTAATTTGGGAGCTACAAAAGCATTTAACCTTTACAGCCAAATAGTTGGAGGTCCTACCAACGTAGGAGCGTGTCCAACTGATTTCAGAAACTTCCAGCGGGATCTGAAAGTTTACATTGGAGAGGGTGACGCTCAAATTACCATTGACCAATTCCACACTAAAGAAGACTATTGTAGTGACTTCTTCTTTGAGTACAAAGTTGATGCTGGTGATCGGCTAAGTCACCTTTTCTGGGCTAATTCGATGTCGAGGAAGAATTATGAGCTATTTGGTGATACAGTGTCGTTCGATTCAACTTATAGATCAAACAGGTAAAGCATGTCGTATAACTTGACAATCTGCATCAGTTTGATTGATAAACCATGCATGTAAGGTTGATAAACTGTGTAATCACTGTTGATAATTTATTTATCCTTGCTGCTTATGTTTTTGTTTGTTTAGGTACATGATGGTCTTTGCACCATTCACTGGAGTAGACAACCACAACAAGTCGATCATCTTTGGTGCTGCTTTGTTAGCCAAAGAGGATGCCGAATCTTTTGTTTGGTTATTCCAAACATTCCTCAAAGCTATGAAGATGAAAGAGCCAAACTGTTTCATAACAGATCAAGACCCAACGATGAGAAAGGCTTTTGAGGAAGTGTTCACACAAAGTAGACATCGACTATGTATGTGGCACATAATGCAGAAGCTTCCTTCTAATGTAAGTCCTGTTTTGAATTTATACATTTGTTAGTGATTTATGCTTGATAAAAGTTAACGTTAAGAGATAAATAATTTGTTCGGTTGATTGTGAGACAAATTTATACATTATTATTGCAGGTTCCTCACAATGTATACCATGAGACAAATTTCAAGAACAAATTTAAAGCATTGGTGTGGAGTAACTACACCGAAACAGAGGAGTTTGAGCTGACTTGGAAGGCTTTGATGGATGAATTCCAACTACACGATCACACTTGGTTGTCTTCTATGTTTGATATACGGGATAGATGGATCCCTGCATATTTTAGGGGGCTAAAAATGGGACTATTCCTTAGAACAACATCAAGATCAGAGAGTGAGAACAATGCATTTGGTCAATTCACTAACATGTACCTTTATTTTGTGATTGATAAATGTTTCAATGAGGACTGATAAATTCTGCACTCTTGACTGATAAAAATATGTGTGGAGACAGTAGTGTTTTCTGATGATATAATTTATTCTGTTGTGATAAATGTTTCAAGAAGAACTGATAAATTGTGCAGTCTTGACTGATAAAAAATGTTGTTGTTCAGGTGCCTTACTTTGGTTGAATTCATGTGGCGCTTCGATACAGTCGTTGAAGGTCAGAGACATAAATAATTACAGCTGAACTTCCAATCAAGCACTTAGCTCCCAATTTCATGGTATTATCTGAAATTGAAAAGGACGCTTGGAGGATTTACAGCCGCTCAATCTTTGACATCATGAAGAAAACTGTTGTGGGAACAACCTTCAGGTGTGGGATCAAAACCTGTTTTGAAAAGGATGGAAATCAGATATATAACATCGCAAACAAACATGGGGACACGGCGTTTGTTGTTGTGCAAATCTTACCTGGGAACCATTGCACATGCACTTGCATGAGATTTGAAGGATTTGACATCCCTTGTATGCATATTTTCTTGGCTTTGCAAGCATCTATGGTTGATCAAATACCGGAGAGCTTGATCACGCAAAGATGGACAAAGGATGTACGCAAGAATGCTGAAAACTCTGCAGATTCTGAAGAATTACAACCATCTGCCTACGGTGAGTGTAAGAAGATTATTGCAGATATATGCTCGATGCTTCAATCTTGTGCTCTCCATCCAGCAGTGAATGCTGCAAAGTTGAAGGAATTTGCAGAACAAGTAAAGGACTTCAAGAACAAGTTGAATAATGAGGAAGCTGATGATTTTGTATCAAGCACAACACAAGAACTTCAGACTTTGACAAGTCTTTCTAAACCTTCACAGGTTATTGTCAAGCTATCACATATATCAAGGACAAAAGGTTGTGGAAAGAGAATTCAATCAGGGATGGAAAGGTCTATTGAAGAAGCTAAGAAAAGGAAGAGGACTTGCAAATGATGTGGTCAACCAGGTCATGACATCAGAAACTGCTCCCAAAAAAAAGATGACTGCAGTGATAAAACATTGAACTAGTGTTGATAAATGTAGCACTTAACGTTGATAAATACTTTTCACCTATTACTGACTCTATGAATTACAAGGTCATTCAGTACTGATAAAACATTGAATTAGGCTTGATAAAGTCTTCAAGTAAAGTTGATAAATATGTTTTTCAATATTCCTAAGTCTGATTTTTAAGGTGCTTCAACATTCAATATGTACACAAATTTAGGGGTGATAAAAATTGCAACAAATGTTGATAAAAACTTAGTACATCACTGATAAAGGACCTACCAAAATACTTACCTGTTGCTAGTAAAAATAACCATCCACAATAATGATAAACCATGAACACAGAATTGATAAAACTCTTCTATATATGTGATAAACCTGGTACATATAACAGATTGATAAACCATGTCATTTCACATGCTTAAAAACATCTATGCGCATTTAGTAACCAAAAAATGCTAGAGTCATAAGAAGTTTGCAACTGATTACATCCTTTTTACCAAAAAAAGTAACTAAACAAAAGACCTAATGCTTTTTACGGGTGCCTTGTCCAACAGTCCTATATAGTTCTTTCTGAAGAAGCAGGAGATAGCTCATCCCCTCCACTTGGTTGATTCCTCTAACAGTAGCTCCTCAGCTTTACCTCGTTCATGATCTTTGCGGTGTTGCTTGGATACGTGCACAATTGCATGACATATCGATGCCTCAGCTTCAATAATTGATCAACCTATATAAACAACAAAAAAAACCTCCCAAATTAGTTAAACCACACACATAAAAACTCATGACTTAAAAAGAACTGCACAAGATAAAAATGTTAGCTTACATTGTTCTTTGACATAGGGAAACCCCAAGTACTTCCGGATTGACCCATGTACCTCTCCATGTGAAACATGCAGTAGATGCCACAGTCAATCACATTATCACTGCTGCTCCAATCTAGCTTCAAACCCTTTCCACGTCCATTTCTGATTCTCACAGAGAGTGTAGCATCAAGCCTTCCAAGGAACATCGAAAACCTATTCCTCTATCAATGATTAACAGAAAATACATACATTAGAAACACAAAAATGTACATAAAATTAATAACTAAAATCGCAAATAAAAACTTACCAAATTGGTGATTCTGTTCCCGTACTTGCCTCTAAAGTTAGTCCCCTGCAAGTTATCGAGGACAGCCACTATGTGTTTCTTCATGTCGAAACATACCAAGTAATAGTGAGACTTTGCATGGACTGGGAAAAACACCTGCCATAGAAGAACAAAGAAGACAAACATGGTTACACAAAACACAAACCTAAATACTATAAAAATGATACAGAAGCCTGAAAATGTGTGGGAGATCCTTACCAAATCCACAGTAGTGAGATCAACATCCGTGTACAACTACAACTCGCTTTCAAGATCATCACGCCAGTTTTCTTTAGATCAATCAAGGATGTCTAATGATAAAAGCATGTAAAATGATAAACACATTCCCACCTTAATATTATTAAAAAAAGACAATTCACATGAATAAAAAATACTCACGCTTGCAACTGTTGTGAAGAAAAACCTTGAAGGTTCACCCGGTGTTCTCTTCTCCTCCATCAAATTCATGTAAGCTACCCATGCATTAATAACACCCACCATTACTTCTGTCCCAACTTTCATCGACTGTAAATCATTTTTCATCACACCTATACTGCCATCCATGATTTCAAAAACCATTTCCCTTCAACAAAACACAACACATCAGTGGTGATAAACCTATATAACATTGTTGATAAACCTAGCAGATAAAGTTGATAAAAATGTAAACCATGGTTAACAGATGCAAAACAATGTTTGCTAATGCTATACACATCAGTGGTGATAAACCTATGTAACATTGTTGATAAACCTAGCAGATAGAGTTGATAAAAATGTAAACCATGGTTAACAGATGCAAAACAATGTTTGCTAATGCTATACACATCAGTAGTGATAAACCTATATAACATTGTTGATAAACCTAGCAGATAGAGTTGATAAAAATGTAAAGACAGGGTTAGGAAAATACCACTGGTCTTCTCTATCGTCGTTCAGCAGCCATTCCATCCATAGTTGCTCCTCTTTTGTCAATGGAGCATTCAAATCTGTTTTCCTAGTTGATGACCATGCCTCTATAATTTTCTTCGTGGTTGGCTTTTTACTACTGCTTCTCGATTTCTTCTTTCTCTTTGCCCTTCTCTATCCTCACAACATCTTCACATGCTTCCCTCCCTACATCAACATCTCCACATGCTTGCCTCCCTATGTCAGCAACATCTTCAAGACCAAGACTGAATGTAGGCATCCCACGACCTTGTGGCTCGCCTACATTGGTCTCCTCGGCATCCGCCACAGACGTGATATTATCATCACCTTTTCCTTGTTCGACAACATTGTTGCCTTCAGCTTCTTCAACAGCATTATCACCTTTCCCTTGATCACCAGCATCATCGCCTTTTCCTCCCACAACATCACCTTCTGCCTCAACATCACAATCTCTTCCTAACTCCACTACCGGTTCAACCCCATCCTCGTGCTCCTCAGCAACCATATTATCCCTTCCAAGCCTAACACAACCAGCTTCTGCCTTCTCTCTCTCTGCTACACAATCTTGACCATCGTTCTCCTTACCACTACCCTGGCTATTCACTTTAGTTGTAGCATTAAATGCTGCATCAATAGCCTTTATCACATCGGGATGCCTCCACCAACGATCTTGTGATGACTCTTTGATGTTGTGCTCTTATGGGGACCCCACCATCTCATTCACATCATCATGAAGCCTCCTGACGGTAATATTGTCAGAAAACTTCGAAATGGCTGTTCTGACGCTGTCCTTAAAAAGGACATAGCTATCAGCGAGATGCACTGCTTGTTCTGTCAGCTTTACGATGAATTCCTACACATTACAAAAATACAAAAAATGTTACAGAAAAACACAAAACTTATGACTTTAACACAAAAAAACTTTGAATATACCTCTTATCCCAGATCATCAATGACATCTTCAACTTCCTCAGGTACGTATGGGTCTTCCTCTATGTAACCTTCCCCGAATGACCCGTATTGCTTTTCAAGATACTCCTGATCTTTCAAGTCATCAGATGTCCACCCAATGAGAGAAGGCTGGGCCCTCTCCACAACTCTCTTCTCGAGCACAACCCGATCAACATAGTATAACTGCATAACACCAAACAAAACAAATTAGAAACTGCTGACAGTGAAAATAAATTTGTTTATCAACACTACATGCATAAATTATCAACATTATTCAATACTTTTATCAATGCAAAAAGGATGATAAACAATTGAACTAACCATGAGAAATGTCAAAGGCCCAGCATAGAACTTCTCTCCTATGGATGACTTATCCCATTTTTTTTTGCTTTCAATCAGACCATCAATGACAAAGCCACGCCAGTCATATTTTGGGATGACATTTACTTTGTCCATTGCGTACAACACAGAATTATTCACATAGCTCCCGCTCGTCCCTTCAACCATCACAGTTGAGAATAACACCGCAAAATTCCACTTGAACATTTCTTCATCTCCTCTTTGTTTCTTCATCACTTCAATCAGAGAAGAGATGCTCACTCCAAAAACTGATTGAACATTAAACTGCCGAAGCCAACGTGCAACAAGTCGACAAAAATCAGACCTCTCTGGGATGATCGCTCGTCCGCCACAAGGGATCCTTAATGTTTCCTTAACATTTTCGCTGCTGATGTGTAAAAGTCGGTCTTGCGATAGCTTGATGCAAAGACTCCCGGTATGGATATTACTCACAAGCCAAAACCCAAGGGCTTGTGGTAAGTCCTTTACCTCCAGCAGCAAGATACTCCCAAACCCCATGTCCTGTACTGCCTTCTTCTGCAAATCACTCATTTCCTCCATGAAATTGACCAAGGACTTAGGTGATGTCCTGACCTTCAACCTCCGAAGACCATCACCTCTTACACGAACCTGATCCTTCTTGGTCCTCTTTGGAATTGGGTTTGCAAGAGCATTGGCCTCCGGCTGTGGTCTCTTCTTCACAGGACCTACGAATGCTTCCATATATGAGCTTTGTCCTGAATCCTTTGTCGGATTAGGAGCAGGAGCAGTAGGAGCAGCAGGAGCAGCAGTTGCAGATGAGCTATTTTCTGCTACATCATTTGCTGGGTTCGGAGGAGGAGCTATGACTGATCCCTCTACTGGATTACGAGGAGCGGGCATCAACAACTTTTGTCCTGCATCCTTTGTTGGATTAGGAGAAGCAGTCGCGGATGAGCTCTCTCCTCCTACAACATTGGCAGGATTCGGAGGGACTTTGATCTTGATAACATGACGTTTCTTAGCTTTGACTGCACAACACATTCAAAAACACAAAAAATCACCAATCATACTAAAAGCATATAATAAAAACAAAGTTTAAATTATTCTAAACCTTTTACCTGGGATCAAGTCCTTCAGGAGAAGTGAATCCTCATTTGATCTAGTCTTCACCATTTCTTTGAAACACAGACACGTATACATAAGAGTGTGAGCAAATCAAAGCTGAGTGTGTTTGATAAACCTAGATCACAGTGTTGATAAAAGCACAGGACAGTTGTGATAAACACACATAATAAGACTGATAAACACAGATCACAGTGTTGATAAAAGTACAATACAGTTGTGATAAACACAGATACTAAGACTGATAAACCTACATCATACAGATGATAAAAAAACAATGCAATGTTGATAAAAATGAATACAAATGTTGATAACTCACAGAGTTGATACTTATTCAATACTAAAAATATAAGTGATAAATCTATCTCACAGAGTTGATAAATGTGAATGTCAGTGTTGATAAAACACAGATACACCACCTCTCACACGTTCAACCCTCCCCAATTCAAACTTCAAATGCATACCAAGCTTCACTTCAGTCATGAAAACATTCTTTTACTCAAACAGAAAACACATTGTCATGCTTACCAATCGTGTACAACCAGAAAACACATTATCTGAGATCAAACTTCGAAATCAGTACATGCTCACAAACATATCATCAAAAATTCAAAATCAACACACATGCAAATGAAAATGAGACAATCAAATGCAGAATACAAGAGATTTACAAGTTTTAGACAAACAAAATGCACTATCAAACACAAAACCTAGATAAAACATCAACACACATGCAGTTAAGTTGAATAATAACTAAAAACAGAGCACAAAGCTTTCCAAACCCTGAATATATGTTCCTCCCTCCGAAAATCGCATACAAAAACGCTTTGAAGTAACAAAATCAACTATCGAACTCAAAAACTAGGTCAAAATCTACTGGATTTCAAAAATAAATCCCTAAATCAGTGAAGCTTATCATAACAGAAAATGATCATCACAATGAGAATCGGACACCAAACCTCAATATGATGCGTAGAACTCAACCGGAACTTTGGATTTTTCTTGAGGTTGATGAAAAACACGAAGAAAACCGCACAAAAATGACGACCGAGCGAGAAGAAGAAGCTGAGAGCGAGAGCGAGTGCGTGCGTGAGAGTTGTGTCTGATAGATCGGAACAGTCGCGTAATTGAGAAAAACAAAATGAAATTACGATTTAACCCTCACAAAACTAAAGAATATTACAAAAATGCTACCGAATTGTGCTGTTTTTTTTTCTAACAGAAGTCAACAAGTCAACATCCTACTAATAATCTCAGCCATCCATTTGTGAAATGAATGGCTTGAATTGGTTCACACAGTTTTTATGTTAAGGTATGGTTTCTATTTGATTTATCTCCATGACAGGGTATTATATTAAAAAATTTCCTAAAAACAAACTCACAAAAATTGGCTTTCCTGGTCACAATCTTGGTTATGTTGACTGGTAAATGGCAATACACATTGTAACTTCATTTTTTTATTAAGCTTATAATAAGTTGGATACTAATTTCAAAAATGAAATCTGGTTGTGTTATCGTGTTAGACCTTTTTTTTATCGGCAAAGCAACTTTAAATTAAAACTGTTCTTTGGAAGGAAGAACAGAGTTTGAAATACAACCACACGAGAAATCCACAATGGATCCTCAACAGAGAAAGCAACAACACAAGGACGGTCTACTCAAGGAACCTCAAAACCAACAACACAAGGATGCAACCTGAAAAAACAGACGCGAGCGCTGGCAATAAATCACAGCCTCATGACTAACCCAACAAGGGGTGCAGAAAAAGGAAAAGATCTAAATACCCACATTTTACAACCATTAAGCACTGAGAAGAAAAGCAGGTCTAAAATCCATATATTCCTACCGTGAAGCGCATAAAAAAAGGATCCATCACCCAGATTTTGCCAACTTGAAGCACAATAAGAAAGGGTTTCCAGCAGTGAAGCAAATGAACAGACACGAGGCGAAGGAGCTCGAACTCAATCCACCATAACCCAATTCTGGTCAACACCGAGAAAAGGCCCAGAGGGGGAGGACCGGTATTTCTACCGAGAACGAGCTCAAACCTCCAAACAAGCAGTCGCACCGAACTATCCAGAGAGCCGACGCTGGAACTCAAGCTGAGCGTTCCGAAAACGAGAACGAAATCCCCTCGCCGGCCAACACCAAGCAAGGACCCAAAGGGGAAGGCCTGTAATTATACCGAGCTAGAGCCAACATCTACCCAGACTGAAAAGTCACCAACCGCTGCAAAGAGGGGAAACGCCATAGCAATGGCCGCACTGAACAAGCTAAGACTCTGAGAAACAATAGCCCAAGGGGAGCGGAATCCGAGATCTGAGGCTGTCGAGCTGAGCGTTCTGATACCGTGACCGGTAACCCCTCGCCGGCCAACACCAAGCGGGGACCCATAGGAGAAGGCCTGTAGTTATACCGAGCACAAACCGACCTCAACCCGAAAGTACTGAAACCAAAGCCACCACTCGAGACAAGCTTGACGGTGGCCACCGGCCAGCCAAAGCAAACCTTCAAAATCACAAACAAGAAGCTGCCACACGCACCCATGCACCCTCACTTTCGCCAGAGAGTCCCAATCAATAGGACTCGAACACACAGAAAGGCTCCCCCCAAAAGACAAACAACCTATCGTCGGACAACACCGAACAAACCAGAAACACAAAGGAAAAGGGGAGAAACTATCGGAGCAGAGACAAGACCGAGTCTCTGTCCAACCCGACATGGAGCAGGTGAAGGGAGATAGAACACGCGTAGCTATCGGCCAAACACGAGCCAAAAAGCACCTTGTAAGAGGAAGGGGGAGTAAACCTGGCCCAAAGCAGGCCCAACCCAAGAAGTACTGCTGAACAGGCCCAAAACACAACTGCACGTCACAACCATCTAGATAAAAACTGCCCGACCAAAGCAAAGCTTTCACGCATACCCATGCACCCCCATTTTCGCCGGCGAACACCCAGAGACGCTCCCCCAAAAAAACGAAGAAACATACCTGAGCAGCGACAAGACCGAGTCTCTATCTAACCCGACACGGTGCAGGTGAAGGGAAACAAAGAATACGCGTAAAACACAAGCCTCTAAAACTGACAATCGATCCAAAACCGGCGAGCAACACCAACCAGCTACCATCCACAAGTAGAACCTGGTTAGAAGACTTGGGCTGACCCAACCCCACATGGGCCTGATCAGGACCCGGCCCAGAGTAGGCATGACCCAGCCCAGATCAATACCTACCGGCTCATCCCGGAGCAAAGGATCGACGGAGACCCTCGTCTTCTGCAGAACCAGATCCGAGCAGTAGTAGTAGCTAGCAAACTGCATCTGGACGGTGACAAGGGATGAGGCCAACGACGAACTGGGAGGAAGAGCTCCAGTCTGCGGGAGAAAACACGACTGGAACAGAGACGCAATGAGCAGACGACGGAGCTTGCCTCTACGTCGTCAGGAGCCAGTGGCAGAGCTGACCACTACATCTTGAGCCGATGAAGACGGGCCACCCCGGCAAGAACAGAGAACCACGACCGTAGCTGTCACGCCCCGAATTCGGTAGAACCGAGCCCGGAACGCGAACGATGAAACAATAAAATAATTTTCAAACATTTTAGTAAACCGCTTAAAATTTCCACTTTGAATTAATCAAAAAAATATTTTACAACTGAAAGTACGTCCAAAAAAAGCGGACAAAAACAACCAAAGCGTACGTCGCTAAACTCCCAAAAAGAAACCCGGACTCCCACTCCCAGCTCTTCAAGCTTCGAGAGTTCCCCTAGTCCGCCTCGCGACCAGTACCTGTAGGAAAAGCAGCTAGGG
Organism: Erodium maritimum; assembly: GCA_963921825.1. NCBI lineage: Eukaryota > Viridiplantae > Streptophyta > Magnoliopsida > Geraniales > Geraniaceae > Erodium > Erodium maritimum. The sequence goes on from OY997588.1 coordinate 118,762,490, forward strand.
GCGAGCGTTCGCTCACCACCACAGATACCAGACTGACTACGACATACTAGCAGAAAATGCCGGAAACACCAACTACAGACAAAGCACCGGGGACTACCATCCCCAAACTCAAACAACCCGACTAACACACGAAAACTGTTACTTTCCCCAACCAAACTAAACACCCGTACACGTAATGTAGAACCGACACCGTAATGACGACCTCAAAGAACACAACACAGAAGTGATCAAAATCACGCAAAACACAACCACAAGCCTCAGCACTTTACCGATCACGCGCCAGAAGGTGCTACTCACCTGATGGGGACCACAACCCTCTGCTCTTTACCGACCGCGCACTGGAGGGTACAACACACCCCTGAGGCATAAATCTAGACTTAGCACTTTACCAATCACGCGCCGGAAGGTGCTACTCACATACGGGTACCACAACCCTCTGTTCTTTACCGACCACGCATTGGAGAGTACGACACACCCCTCGGGCATAGCTCTGCCTTATCACTTTACCAATCACGCGCCGAAAGGTGCTACTCACCTACGGGGACCACAACCCTCTGCTCTTTACCGACCACGCACCGGAGGGTACGACACACCCCTCGAGCATAAATCTAGACTTAACACTTCACCAATCACGCGCCGGAAGGTGCTACTCACCTACGGGGACCACAACCCTCTACTCTTTACCGACCACGCATTGGAGAGTACGACACACCCATCGGGCATAGCTCAACCGCACCACCAGAACAATCACAGTCACAACCAAATGACACACAATACCTCGCAAAGGAAAGGAAAAGAATACGACAACACGACTAACTACCACTCAACACGTCATTCAACCAAAATACGGGCTCAACTCCCCACGGGCACTCATGGCCACCCACAAACACAAACAATGACATATGGGTTCAACACCCCACAGGCACACATGGCCACCCACGACACACAAACAGTAACATACGGTTTCAACAGCCCACATGCACACACGGCCACCCACAACACACAAACAGTAAAAATACGGGTTCAACACCCCACAGGCACACATGGCCACCCACGACACACAAACAGTAAAATAAGGGTTCAACTCCCCAAAGGCACACCTGACAACCCACGACACACAAACAGTACTCTACGGGTTCAACTCCCCACAGGCACTCATGGCCAACCACAAACACAAACAATTCAATCAACCTCCGGGCACAACCAAATGCCACCAGTAGTTCCATTGTTCGATAAGTTCACTTATCCTACGACACTACTAAGTGTCACATGCATTTCTATTGTTCGATACGTTCACGTATCATACGACACCACTAAGTGTCGCATGGATTTCTAGTGTTCGATAAACTTACTCATCCTACGACACCACTAGGTGTCACATGCATTTCTACTGTTAACTTTCCCTAGTCAAGGCCGAGATCCGGCTACTTTTCCCTACCTCGTAACGCTTTCCCAAAAGTCCACGCCCAAGCTCCGGCGTGCTCGCGATCACTCGCCTAGCCTCCCCTTTCCGCGGTCGGCGGCACGATCTAACAAGAACACAATTAAAACACTTTTTAAGTTCGCAGGCAAAGCTAAATTTTAAAGAATTAGACGCCCAAAAGAAACCCCGGTAATGTCGATCACTTCCAAACTTCCCAATTCCTCGACATTGTCAACAACGGGCCCGGAAAGGCCCGATTCGCCCGGCTCGGCGAATCTGCCCGGGATTGGAAAACGCCCTTCCGGGGCTCCGAAAATTCCCGTTTTCATTTCTACGACCTTAGAATAATTCAAGGGTTCCAATGCAATCGACGTAATCAATTTCCGACTTCCGAGCGATTTAATTCGTGCTTAAAGTTTCTAAGCCCGAAATTTCCAACTTTCACAATTTAATTCCATAATTCGTTCCGGGTGTGAATTATCGACTTGGGGATCGTCCAAGACTACCCGAACACGAAAAACCCGAGGCCCGGCCAAGTGGGCCCCACACGACCTCAATGGAAAACGTTCCTTTTCGCCCCAAAACGTTCCTAACGAACTCCAATCCTTAACCCAACCTTAATCAACCCATTTAAACTCAAACCCTAAAATTCAAACGTTCCAAAACGAGAAAAAGATGGGTTCTTACCGTAGGGAATTACGACGGGAGCTCGATTCTACAACCGTTGAGACGATCCGTCGGTCGGATTGTCGAGAAATCACCAAAACCCTCACTTTTCCCTTTCCTTTTTCCTTTCCTCCTTCTCTCTTATTTTCTCTTTTCTTTTTCTCTCTCCTTCTCTCCTTTCTTGTCTTGGCCAAGACCTCATCTTCTTTTCCCTTTTATTTTGTTCAAAAACTAACACCAACCCTCTTATTTACAAACTACCCCTCATCTCTTCCCTTTGTTTTGTTCAAAAATACCTACCACCACCACTTGTGTGACAAGTGGCAAGTGGGTCCCACCTTTTAATAAAATATCTTTGTAGATATTTTTCTGTCAGATTCGCGAAATTCGGCCGTCTCGGGTCCCGAACGGGCCCATTTACCAAGAAATTACGAAATTTCACGGGCTACAAGGAAACGACTCAACTAAGACCGATGTAACGACGGATAAGCTTTTTGGATCCAAAACGGGCCTCGAACGGACCAAAACGTCGCTCAGTTGACTTTTACTGCAAAAAGTCAACTTTTCCCGAATTGGTCAAAAAGTTGCCCTGAGTCCCCCAGAACTCACTTTGGTCGATATCGGGGTCAACTTAAGTCCGATATGACCCTCGGGGTCAAATTTAGGTTCATTTAGGTGTTTGTCTCAAAATTTTAAATTTTCCTGCGTTGACCAGGAGTGGTTCTTACAGTAGCAGATCTGGAGACAGATCTACAAATCAACCTCAGTCGCGACCCGATCAGCCCGACGAGAGCACGACAACGACTTGAGGCACGGCGGCGAGAAACCAGGACCAAGCATCTGTCAACAACGGCGGAGCTCCGAGCTCAAGGCCGAACAACAAAACAGAAAAAAAAAGAGGGAAGAGGGGGGAGAAAGCCTGAGAAGAAGGAGAACAGGGGCACCGCTGGTAACAACCGTGGCTGTAGCCCACAACCGTCACTGGCGGGACGAGGAAACCACAGCGGCGGCTGGCTTTTTTAGCTTAGGGTTTTGGAAGGTAGAGAGAGTTTCCTACTGTGCTAGACCTTGTAATCCGAATTGCTTTTGGTAGTGCATTATTACCCACTGCTATATTGTGGAGTCGCCTCAAACCATATATCACGGACGAATTGAAATAAAAGATTAAGTACTATTCAATAGCAACCCGCATATTTTGTTATTGTCTTGTGAAACAATGGATTCTAAACAATGCACAATTTCAGTGCTTTTAAATTTTATTCAGACGCCTGAAATCTCTTCAACAACAGCTTAGCACCAACACTACATGAATATGCGCATGTATGTATCTACTTCTTGGTCATGGAAATGACGATATTGAAGTAGTTGGTCTTTTCTACAGAAAGATGGTCCTGAATGTGCTTAGCACACCTAGCAAATAAATATTCAACCACACCTTCTCCAAAGTGACTCGCTACCAATGATTCGGTGATGGCTCTCAAAATGTTAGCCACATTTTGTCCCGTTCTCTTGTCAAACGCAAAGCTACTCTTCTTTTCGTTGTCGCTCCCATCCCAATTGGTTTCGAAGCTACCCATCTCTTCGATATTGAACAACCCTTGTCTCTTTACTATCTCTCGCATTTCCGCTTTGGATGGATAGTAAATAGGAATATTGAAAGAATCCACGTCAACTTCTTCAATCGCCCCCTACATTACATACATCAAACAATCTTTACCATATGTCTATATATATATATAGCTTTCATATGATCATACTACTATTAAGCTAAGGAATTACCTCGTCAACCATATCGAGCAGTGATTTGGATTGTAGGTCCCAAAGAAGACACGAATCTCTATTGGTTGGATCGTCACTCCTACCGATGAATGCAAGGAACATCCCTCCTCCTGGCTTCAATTCCTTGGCTCGGTGGTTGAGGAAATTTGACATATCCGTTTCAAACTGCTCCTTGTATGCTTTGGGAACGTTTGGAGGACTTGATACTCCCATATACACGTTTCCCTTGTTGTTATCGATCCCTCGAGGGACCTAAATACAAATGCATCATCACATCATTATGTTGATCTAATTATATCCGACATTGATTTACATTGTGAGATCAGATCAAAACAACACAAGATACAAGGAAAAACTACAAAAACATATTCTCAATGTCTTTTTTTCCCCTAAAAAACCGACCCGTCGTTACTTCCGTCTATTTTGAGACAAAACTCCACCCTTGAATACACGATCCATTTTCACTTCTCAGCGGAAAAGGTGTTGTTTGTCCCCAAAATGTATTAACTTTCTATTGGGTGTGTAAGATGAAGAGCCAGCTTTTGAGAGGAAACTTCATCAAGATGTATATCATGGGATCAATTTATCCACACACTTTCGATATGAGACTCGCACTTCAACACTCCATTCACGTGTAGGACTGGACATCTACCTATGGGCTGGAGGCCACATGATGGAAGTGACAAACATGCTTTAGGCCGAACCAGCTTTGATACCATGTTAAAGCCCAATCCAATTCAAAAACTTGTATTGATAGGTGGAGCGTCAAGATGTATGTCAATGAGTCAATTTATCCACACACTTTTGATATGAGACTCACACTTAAACAAAAACAAAATATGTGCACACTAGACAGATACCTGAGAGAGCCAATGAACACTGTAGGAAGAATGAACAAAATGCAGACTTGAAGCCGGAAAAAGTCTTCCATGGAAAGATCCCGGGGTGCCGGAGATGTAACAGGCCGGGGAGGACGCGGCACGGCCTTTGTGATTGAGGAGGGTTTGGTAGAAATGAGGGAGTGATGAGAAAAGGGAGTTGAAGTCATTGGTAGGGAGGTCATTGAGGAAGACCTGAAGCTCAGGGGGAGACTGGGAGAGGCGCAAAAGGGCATGAACGACGTGAGAGAGGGACAAGAGGGTGTTGGGTCCTGTGGAGCATCCCATATCCGCCATTGCAAAGCACTCCTCCGGGCTGAGCCGCATTCTCCAGATGGTTCGTTCCACCATTGGCCTCGTCCTCGATATCACGGTCCTCTGAAGGTTTGAATTGTTGGCATAACTGTAATCGCCACATGCAATGCCATTCATACGGAGAGCGGACACCATATTGTTGTGAATGTGTATGTATGTATGCCTTATCCTTACGGCCTCTTGTCCACCCATTTATATTTATGTAGTGCCATTGTATGTGTGTAATGAGTTGGTCTCATGGACATAGTGATTGAAATATACAATTTCTTGGCAATTTATTAAATATAGTGATATTGGTTCTAGTTCCTAGGTCCTAAATTAGTGTGTTCATTACCCTAAGTTCAAGTCCACTTGAAACATCGATATTCCAATATGATTTTATTACTCACCGACATGTACACTTAAGTGTAGCCTCTATATTGATGACATAATTAGGAGATGAATTGGAAGCAAATCATTTCATGTGTTTAAAATCGGATTTTTCTTTTGAACTTGTAGACACATTGTGTTAATATAAAAGGAATCGCCCGGAATTCTTTTGTATAGCCCAAAGGCTACATAATAGACATAACGGCACTTGTATAATTTGTGCCAATTGAAATATAAAGATCTTTCAACACTCGACTGGTATCAGTCGAGTGAAGATCACTCAAAGGGTATATATCGGTCGATCGAAAATAAGGTATGGTTTGTCCATCCTGAATGAAACGATTTGATGTATTTAGATTGTACTCCCTTCATGATGGTCTCGAAAGAAACTTGTGTGCTGAAATCTGGCCGGGCTTAAAGGGGTCAAAACGATACTAAATGGGGTCGGTTTCATCTTTGATGCAGTGGTTGGGATGTATCAACCCAACCACCCACCATTGCTCCGCTCATAGGGCTAGGCAAAGTGCTTCTCACCCCTCGCATGTTGGCCTCTTATAACCTTTACTATTTATCCCGCAACCTTTGGTGGAGCTTTTAGACTCGGGTGTAAGGGGTCGAGTTCCTTTACCGGAACGTCTGATCTGATGATGTCTCCATCCTCGAAGGTGTCATCCCCTCCCTTCAATGTGTCTTCAAATGCGATCCCACTCCAACAGAGAACAAGGCGCACAGAACCACCACCATAATAGGCGGTGTTTCAGAAGTACTTGCGACGCTTTCGGGGACCGCGCCTCTGAATCCACTACTAGCAACCATCCCACTGGGTAACTAGTACTCACTCTCTCCGGATCTGAGTCTTCCCGCCCCCTTGTGTATGTGATTATCGATTTTTTTTGATAAGCGCTAAAAAATTTATTCGATGAACATCTCTGAGGAGGAAAAGCCAAAAAGCAACCCACGATTAGATTATCGAATTTCTTACAATCCCATATCACGGAACACCATAAACCACGTCGTCAGAGTTTTCACTTGCATTCACCACATCCACTGGGGATTCACTATATCCTCGATCTACAATGTTGCCATGAAAAACATGCAAGACGATCAAACTTTAGCCGCCATTGCTAGCGCCAGTCAGAGCTTTTCTTGCACGACAAAAATATTGTTCAAAATTAAAATATAACATCATTCAAGAATGTAATTGGAATAAAAGGATAACTTAGAAAATAGATGGAAATAAAGAAGGAATGGTCGGTGTGTCAGCTAAGAGAAGACAAGTGGTGAAAATCAAGTTGTAGAAATTAAAAATCCTAAAAGAAGATATCTCTTATCTGCTATGATGCTGATACTTTTAATAGCATTTCTACAGTGAGCTGTCTTCTGTGGAGCAGTGTGTTTGCCCTCCCATGCTCTCTGCTCAAATCTGAAGCCTTAAAGCAAAGAGTAGAAGTAACAAAACATACCAAATTTATGAGGACGGGTCGGGGCGGGTCGGGATGGCATACCATGCCTCAGTCTGATAAACCATTATACAGATTTAGTTCCCACTCTGTAGCTACTCCTACTCATTTCTCCACCTCTCTCTCTTTCGATCCCTCTAGCTCTAGCTTGATTTTTTGTCTATTTTGAATATGGTTACAATGATCAGGAGCTATACGGTTGTGTATATCTCTAACACAACCCTCAGACTGATGCATGGAGGATAAAGGAAACAGCGGTTTGGTACTACTTGCTCACCAGAGAAGATATGTCCGACGTTCGATATTTCATCTATCTTGCCGCAATCATGTCTATCTAACGGCTACTTGCACGCAACCTTCTTTGTTCGATATTTCATTTGGCATGCACAATTGTGCAGCGGTCAAATACTAATTGGCTGAATTGTTGGGATTTGGACCGTATCGAATTCCTTTCGTGTATTTGTATGTAGCTACAGATAAAGTAAGCCTATTCAATATATACAAATTATATATCACATATCAAACTCTGATACAATCCTATCTCTAACACGTCTCTGCAGTCGGAACATGAGGCTCACGGACGTTTAGGCTTGACCGAAAATCAAGAAATAATATCCGGGGCAAGCCTTTGGTGAAAACGTCAGTAATCTGAGAGCAGGAAGGAGCATGGAGTACCCGAACATGACCCTTGGCGACCTTTTCTCGAACGAAGTGAATATCAAGCTCGATGTGCTTTGTTCGTTGATGTTGAACAAGATAGCCAGACATGTAGATCACACTGATATTGTCGCAGTAAACTAGGGTAGCTCGGGAGAGAGGACATTGAAGCTCCAACAACGGGTTCCGAATCCAACAAGCCTCTGAAACGACATTGGCAACGCCTCTATACTCAGCCTCAGTGCTAGTACGAGATAATGTAGGCTGGCGCTTGGAAGACCAAGAGATCAGGTTGTCCCCCAAGAACACGAAAAAACCAGAGGTGGAGCGACGGGTATCGGGACAACCGGCCCAATCAACGTCTGTATAAGAGACCAGACCAGTGATGGGGGAAGAGTATAAATGCTGTCCGAAATGTGTCTTCCCCTGTAGATACCGAATGATGCACTTCAGAGCGCCCATGTGACTGACTCGCGATCATGCATATAGAGGCACACCTGCTGAACAGCATAAGAGATGTCAAGTCTCGTGAAAGTGAGATACTAGAGCGCCCCCGCAAGACTACGGTACAAAGTCAGATTCTCGTACGGAGAGTTGTCGGAACCGCCAAGCTTTCCCTGAGTATCGACTGGAGTCGCTGAACTAGAACTGGATGACATGCTGACACAGTCTATAATCTCGGTGGCATATTTCTGTTGAGATAGAAATAAACCACCGGGATGACGAGTCACTGCAATGCCCAAGAAAGTACGATAGAGGGCCAAGATCCTTCATTGCAAATTCAAAGCCGAGGAGAGACATGATATGAATGCGAAGAACCTGACTTGAGGATGCGAGGATGATGTCATCGACATAGAGTAGTATGTAGGCAACGTCGGTACCATGGCGATAGATAAACAATGAATGATCAGACCTGCTATGAACAAAACCAATTGCAGAAACAAAGTCAGTAAACCGTTGGTACCAAGCCCGAGGAGCCTGTTTGAGACCGTATAGAGAGCGGTTCAATAGGCAAACATGATCAAGATGAGAAGTGATGCGAAATCCAAGGGGCTGGTGCATGTAAACTGTCTCATTAAGGTTGCCATGTAAGAACACATTCTTGACATCCAGCTGATGAATGGACCAAGATCGAGATACCGTAATGCTGAGAATTGTGTGTATAGTTGAGGGCTTGACCACCGGGCTAAAAGTCTCATCACAATCCACGCCAACCTGCTGAGACCTTCCATCACCAACAAGACGAGCCTTATACCGCTCAAAAGAACCATCAGACCGGGTTTTATGGCGAAAAATCCACATAGACCGGATAACATTAGTTCCCAAAAGACGTGGAACTAGAGCCCACGTCCTATTATCAATCAAAGCATTAAAATCGTCTATCATAGCGAGTTTCCGATTAGGATCAAGTAAAGAATCTCCAGGGTTTTTGGGAATAGGAGAAATGGACGAGGTGGAGTGAAGGTCAAAGATAACCTTGGGTTTGGGGATACCAGATTTGCTCCTCGTGACCACGCGATGTTGGGGCACAGAGGAAACCAAATCTGGGTCACCGTCTAGATCAGAAGGCTGCGATTGGGCTCAGGTATGAGCTGGTGAAGGAATAGGGGATGAGGTTTGGGTGTGGGACGGAGAGGTAATATGAGAGGAAGGGTCCGCAAGGCAGTGGGACGGGCCAGAGATTGGGATGGTTTGTGGGGAAGATATGTGAGAAGGCGTGGTGTCAGATGGAACAAGTAGCGGGCCATGCCCGGGTAGACATGGTGATTGGCTAATAGGCAGGCTAGGTGGTGTAGGGTCGAACAACACATGATGTCGATGGGCCATGGGTTCATATAAGAAATCATATGTGGGTGAGGTCGGGGTAATAGTGGAGGCAAAGGGAAATACCGATTCATCGAACAATACATGCCTCGAAATAGTTATCTTATTTGTTTTTAAATCGAAACAAATGTACCCTCTATGGTTGGAAGGATATCCGAAAAAGACACATGGAGTGGAACGAGCCTGTAATTTATCTATAGAGGTGGAAGAAAACAGGGGATACCATAAACAGCCAAATATATGAAGATGAGAATATGACGGAGTGCGATGAAAAAGTGAAAATATGGGAGACGAGAAATTAAGTACTTTAGACGGGAGAATGTTTGATAAGTACGTAGACATAGATAAAGCATATGACCAGTATGAAGGCGGAATGGACGCATGAAGAAGTAGTGTACGAACCACATTATTGAGACTCCGGATTTTGCGTTCTGCACGCTCGTTTTGAGAGGAGGTGTGAGGGCACGAGAACCGAAAGACCAATCCTGATGTGTTGCCGAAATTTCAAAATCCAGAATTGTCGAACTCTTTCCCATTATCGCATTGAAAACACTTTATGGTAGAGCCAAACTGTGTTGAGACATAAGCAGTAAAAGATAGAAACACTTTGAAAACATCAGATTTCTTGCCTAAGGGGAAAGTCCAGACAAAACTTGTGAAATCGTCAAGTAATACCAAATAATATTGATGACCCGAATTACTTAAGACATGGGATGTCCACAAGTCTGCATGTACAATATCAAAAGGCGCATAAGTAAACGATGTAGAATTTTGAAATGTCAATTTAACGTGTTTTCCAAGTACACATGATTGACAAACATAATTAAAATTATGCGTACACCCAATGAGTTTATTACTACGAAGAGAATTAAAAACTGGCGCTCCTGGATGACCCAAACGAGAATGCCACAACTCCGGAGACAACGTAGCAGACGCTGAAAATGGAAAGGAGAAATGAGACGAAACATTATGTGTGACGGGATACAAGTCAACCGTGCTATTGCGTCTCAAAACCGGATGTCCCGTCCGAAAATCCTTCATAGAGAATCCAGGTGGGTCAAATTCTATCGAGGCATTATTATCACGAACAAATCGGCGTACATAAACTATATTTTTTAACTAGTTTGAGTTTATTCAAGGCTGAATGTTGAACTCGGCGACTCTATCATTAGTATTATTGTTGTATACACGGTCGTCGAGTTTAGTTTTTCGTTTAATGTTTGAGCGTCGGGTCGAGTCATAGACAACAACGACTCTGCAAAACGCTACGACCAACTAACCACACCCGTCGACTGTTAGAACCTTAATATAATCCCTTAAGGATCCAACGCTTAGTCAAATAATCAGGATTTAAATATAAATCAACATAGAAAGCGTACCCGATGATTCCATGTCGATGACGAGAACAATATTGGCTTGGCCTTCCACATATTAATCCCTTATGCTCTCCATGTGCTCTCACTCAATAGATGGGGATGGAGGAGAAAGAAAGACGACTGATTATTTTTGGGGACCAAACCCTAATTACTGATTTATATATAGAATCTGAATAAAGCCCATTACTCTAATCAGATTTATATGTGTATCACACATTACAAAGCCCATACTCATTAATGTTTTAAATTGGGTTTCCCAACTAGTAGCCCAATACGAATCATTGACCCCAAATATATTTGTCCAATTTGTAAGCCCACATGTTGGATTATAAAATAGCCCAACAATCTCCCACTTGGGCTACAAATCGATTCCTAATGACAGTTATATTTGAAAACTGTATGTGCGCACAAAATGGTCAATATTCTTAAAACATTCCCCCTTAGTCAATCTGGTCCATCTCATGTACCAACATGAGACCAAAGCGGCCTTTGCTACAACAATCGTAACTAGACCCATCAATGATCATCATGCCAAATACATTCAATGACATAGATCAAGTATGGATGTGTGACTGGAAATTTCATGCAATGAGATATCATTCATGCCTATTTCCACTTGGTCCTTAATGCTTAAGTGAGATCAATATTTAGTCTTTCAAACCTAATGCTAAACCGCAATTGAAAGACAAAACATTCAGAGCAACAATGATAATAACATCATCAATTTTATTCTGCAGAATACTTAACAAGTATAGTGTCATTCTGAATAGCAAACATAGGCAAAAAACTCCCACTAAAATCGCATACCGTCAATTAAGACAACACCCATATGAGCAATATGCTCATGAAATACTTTAGGTGTCAAGCCCTTAGTTAGTGGGTCCGCTAGCATGTAGTTTGTTCCTATATGCTCAATAGACACTATCCTGCTCTGAACTCAACAACCAGAAACTTAATGTCTATTTGTTTAGACTTTGACGAGCTTCTGTTGTTATTCGAATACATAACCGCCCAAAGATTGTCACAATAGACCTTTAGAGGTCTTTAGATTCCATCCAGAACCCGCAGCCCGGTGACAAAGTTTTGCAGCCATATAACATGATTGGTTGCCTCATAACAAGCTATGAATTCTTCTGCCTTGGTGGAAGGAGCTCTAAGTATCTGGTTAACACTTATCTGAGATATAGCTCCTCCTTACAACAGAAAAACATAACTAGAAATGGATCTCCTAATGATCGGAGTCAGAATACCTAATGATCTCCAAATTTTCTGACTTCCGATAGGTGAGCATGTATTACTTTGTCCTTTGTAAGTACCTCATGACCTGTTGGCTGCTTTCCAATGATCCATACCAGGGTCACTTAAGTATCTGTCCAACATGCCGACTATGTACGCCAAATCTGGACGGGTACATACTTGAGCATACATAAGACTCCCAACAGCCGAAGCATATGAAATCTTAAGCATTTCCTTTCTTTCTAATTCATTTCAGGGGCACTGTTTGAGACTAAACTGGTCTCCTTTAGCGACGGGAGTATCTTCTAGTAAACAATCTTTCATGCCAAACTTGGCAAGAACCCTTTCGATATAGTTCTTTTTTGATTAACCAAGAATACCACGAGAGATATCTCGGTGTATCTTGATTCCCAACACAAAAGTTGCATCACCAAGATCCTTCATTTGAAAATGTTTTGTTGAAAAATCTCTTGGTTTCATGCAACAAACCTATATCGCTACTTGCCAACAAAATATCGTCGACATACAGCACTAGGAAGATGAATTTACTCCCACTGAACTTAGGATATACACAATTATCCACTACATTGACCTCAAAGCCATACGAGGTAATGATAGTATGAAACTTGTGATAACATTGACGGGAAGCCTGCTTGAGACCGTAGATGGACCTTTGAGTTCACAAACCATAAACCTTGGGTCACTTGATACAAAGTTTCCTGGTTGTTCCATATATATGGTTTCCTCAATTTCACCAATGAGAAAAGTCGTCTTAACATCCATCTGATGCAGCTCTAAATCTAAATGAGCTACAAGTGCCATTATTGTTCTAAAAGAATCTTTCGACGATATCGTAGAGAAAGTTTCTTTATAGCAAATACCTCCGCTTTGAGTAAAACCCTTAGCAACTAGACGCGTTTTATACCTCTCAATATTGCCCTTCGAATCCCGCTTGGTTTTAAATATCCATTTGCAGCAAATGTGGTTCGCACCTTCAGGAAACTTGATGAGTTTCCAAACGCCATTATCATGCATAGATTTTATCTTATCACTCATAGCATCGATCCACTTTTGATAGTTAAGACTTTGTTTGACCTAGTGGAAGTTGGTTGGATCATCTTTCATTGTCCTTGTGTCAAACTCGTGTTCCTGAAGGAATACAATATAATCACTAGAGATTAAACTCCTCATGTCTAGTGGATCGCCTAAGTGTCACTTCCTCTTGAGGTAGTTGTGGTTTCTCTTCGGGAACAACCTCTTGAACTTGATCAGGGAGTGGTAGAGGAGAATCCTCATTGTTGTCTTCTGTTGTGTCTTGAACAATGTCAACAGGTTGAACATTGTCAATAGCAACATCCGGTAGAGGAACGAATTCCTCTTCAAAGACAACACTCCTAATACTCTCTCCCCCCTCAAACACAACATCCTCAAGAAATCTCGCATTTCCCGTTTCGAAAAAGGACTTAGTTGAGGGATCATAAAATTTAAAACCCCTCGACCGTTTAGAATACCTAACAAAGTAGCAACTAACCGTTCTAGAATCCAGTTTATCCTCACGTGGCCTGTAAGGCCTCGTCTCAACTGGACAACCCCAAATGTACAAGTGCCTGATACTAGGCCTTTTCCTGTCCATAATTCATAAGGGGTTTTAGCTACCGCTCTACTAGGTACTATGTTCAGTATGTACACTGCAGTCTTAATTGCATCTCCCTAGAGTGATTCCAGTAAAGAAGAATGACTAATCATACTTCTCACCATGTCCTTAAGAGTTTTGTTTCTCCTCTCCGCGACATCATTCATGCGAGGTTGCCCTTGCATGGTGTATTGCAGGACGATTCCGCACTCCTCTAGGAATTTGGCAAAGGCAAGTATAAATGTGAACTTGTCACTGCAGTTACCTTATCCTTAATCCTCTTTCTTTTGTTGCCCATTGAGGTCATTACAAGATGAGAACTTTTAGTCTTTTCACGCTTCAACCTATCCTCTTCTTGCACAAAATGAGAAATGAGCTCATTAAGAGTCCATTTGTCCTAATAAGTATTATAACTAACTATAAACTGACCATAATGTGCAGGAAGTGAGATTAGGACCAAATGCACAAGCAAGTCATCAGACAGATCAAGCTTGAGCCCTTTAAGTTTTGAAGCGATGTTAGACATCTCCATGATGTACTCCCTTGCGTTTCCTTTTCCTTTATACCTTATCTGGACAAGTCAGCTAAAAGCTTACTTGTCTCAACCTTTTCGTTCTTTGCAAAACTACTTTCAATTTTATGAAGGAAACTCCTTACAGTGACGTCATTTGGCGTACCGCCCCTAAATGTTTCTAGAACACTACGTTGGATCCTCATCAGACTTAGGCGATTCAAACGCTCCCACTTCTCAAAGTTCACCTTATCCTGAGTGGAACTTTCATTTGTAAGAAAAGCAGGTTGTTCAAACCTTATCACATAGTCTAGACCCACGCAACCGAGAACTAACAAAATGTTCTCTCCTAAATTATGTGTCGTTAAGCACAGGAATTAAATTCATGTTGGTAGTGATATTAGCAGCAGATGCAGTAACTATCAATACATAACAAATAAATACATAAGCTCAAACATTGAAAACCATGTTATAACACATTAAGAATAAGCAAACAATTCTCATGTGATACACAATTTTCAATCAACCGAAGTGATGGGCCCATACAACCAAGATACCTAACACAACATTAATGTCTATCTTTGGATAGAATCATTAATTCGTAAGTGGTACTCCTGCCTGCAGAAATCAAGCGCTGACGATAAATTCGGTCAAATAACATCCTTCCTTTGGGCCGGTATGTTATCCACATGAAAACTTTACAATCGTCACACACCATTCCCACACGTGTATTCATTGTTCGGCCAATCAATGACTTCCTTTGGGCCGATGCATTGACCGCATGAACAATGAACACACACATCCCGTTATTTTAAAATAAATAAACCTACACACAAGAGGTTACTTTGGCAACTTTATGCGTCGATCTACTCATTTAAAATAGGGGACAAAATAATATTAGTAAGTGCCCAAAACTGAAATTTTGATATCAATATCAAAAGTGAAATTATTTCAAACACTTCTGATCAGATATATGAATCAAATATACTGATATGTATGAATAAAAATAAATACATACATATTAACAATTTAATCTATATCACAAGTGATTACTGTAGTTATTATTCACATATATCACCACACATGTATCATTGTTCGGCCAATCAATGACTCTCCTTTGGGCCGATACATTGAGCGCATGAACAATGAACACACACATCCCGTTATTTTAAAATAAATAAACATACACACAAGAGGTTACTTTGACAACTTTATGCGTCGATCTACTCATTTAAAATAGGGGACAAAATTAATATAATTAGGTAACCAAATCTAAAATTTCGATATCAAATATCAAAAAGGATAATTCCATTTTAGTACCCTAAAACTTTCGGATTTCGTTTTAGTACCCTAAATGTTTTTTGTGCCACTTCAGTACCCTAAATCTTTATTTATTCCAGTTTAGTACCCCGTCTGATTTTTTATTTATAAAAAATCATTTTTATTTTTCAAAAATTCAATTTATTTAAACTACCGAAGTGTAGTTTTGGTATTATTATAAAAGATAGGGTCATGTGCAAGGCACATGACGTTTTTCCATCCAAAAATGGATGGAAATTCAGACATTTGGTACTAAACTTGAATAAACAAAGATTTAGGGTACTGAAGTGGCACAAAAACATTTAGGGTACTAAAAACGAAATCCGAAAATTTTAGGGTACTAAAATGGAATTACCCCTATCAAAAACTTAATAACAATTTTAAGCATCTACTTGAACTAACAATTCATTATATACACACATCACAATAGCATATATAAGTACACAAAATATATATGCATATCACAGGTATACACAACTATTAATCAAGTCATCGTGAAAGGATGTATATAATGCCCACAGTAACCATATATGCATGAAAAGCTAAAGCTAAATCATATCATGTAGCACGTTAAAACAAAAGGAATGAGTCTGAGGTGGCCCGGGGAGGGGTGGGTCGACTGTGACCCCTTCCCGGCGGATGGATGACGACGACACCATCATCAGTCGATATTTGTCTCCCCTGCCAGTCCGGAGTCAGCAAACATGCGTTCAGGAGCCCTACCATTATCAGTTCAGGGAGGACGACGCACGCTGACACACCGGGGGAGATGTAGGTCCACCAGTATTCCCCTAAACTTGGTTGGCTCGCCTCGTCCCATGTTGGAAGAAGCATGCTGTATCGGTGTCACCAGACGCTACCGCAGATATCCCTTTCGTCCGCAACCCATTACCAGAGCCGATTTTATTGCTTTCAGTTCATTTCTAATTATTAGTTGGATTTGTTATGTAAGTGGGGTACGTTTGAGTACCTACCGAACTCTTTTATCATGATTTAATACAATTGCAATGTTTATTCTCAAAAAAAAAAAAGACCATCTGTGTAACATATTCATTATTCATGACATATTTACAAAAAACCAAAAGTATATATTCAAAAGCTTTATACATGCAATAGATTTAAGCTGAGCCACATGTGAAAGACACTATTATTCATCAATATAAAAGTATATATATATATATGTATATAATCACATAAACATCAAGTCATAACTTCACTGTAATCAACGTCACCATCCATACATGTATGCACATACACAGTTAAGCAAAAAATTGATTCCGTACACAAAACACACGGTTAGCACCTTGTTAAGCCAAAATAAATTGGCAAAACAGTAGTACCGAAATCATATGAGTGTACACGGAAATTTTCAAAAGTAAAAGGCAATTAATTAAATCCCAATAATATGACTAAAGCGTGGCTCTAATACCATTTGTTAGAACCTTAATATAACTCATTAAGGATCCAACGCTTAGTCAAATAATCAGGATTTAAATATAAATCAACATAGAAAGCGTACTCGATGATTCCATGTCGATGAGGAGAACAATATTGGTTTTGCCTTCCACAGATTAATCCCTTACGCTCTCCATGTGCTCTCACTCAATAGATGGGGATGGAGGAGAAAGAAATACGACTGATTTATTTTGGGGACCAAACCCTAATTACTGATTTATATATAGAATCTGAATAAAGCCCATTACTCTAATCAGATTTATATGTGTATCACACATTACAAAGCCCATACTCATTAATGTTTTAAATTAGGTTTCCCAACTAGTAGCCCAATACGAATCATTGACCCAAAATATATTTGTCCAATTTGTAAGCCCACACGTTGGATTATAAAATAACCCAACATCGACTTCTCTTGCTTCTTATTTATGAAAAATATGTTAGTCTTAGTGCCCGTAGTTCAATCCTAAATGTCCAAATGTATATATCATCGTTAGCAATAAAATTAAAACGGCTTTATATTACTTATGTGTTGGAGTAATATATCGATGTGTGCTCTGATCTATGCCCACCATGCGAATAGAACCATAGATCGAGATAGATCACACTCGATGGGTCCCTAGTCAACAAAGCTTCACTAGAAGCGACTAGTATGAAAGATGGCTCTTTATGGCTTACGTTCTGTTAGTCATTGGAATGGGATTCCGGAGTCTGATCATAGATATCATGTGGGACATGATATTGGACGACCCGCCCTGAATATGTGCCATAGATTAAGTCATGAACATATTCAGTGTTGTAGCTTGTCATGTATCCTTAGACCAAGGAGTCTTTGTGATCGCTATGTAGTCAACAACTGAGTTTGACCTGAGCCTAACGTTGTCCGTAACAGGGCTTCCATAACGGCCAGGATTGGCTTGGGGACGGTCTACATGAGTGACACGAAAGACGGCTAAGGGATTTATCCCTCATACTAAGGTATGGGAAAGATATCGGTTCTCGGCCACTTGATCGAGAGTGACTGGAAGAATAGCATGGCCATGCACATGATACTGGGTATCATATCTTCAGTCATCTCACATATCAAGGAACGGTGATTGAGAATAATAAGGATGACGGCTCTATGCCTTATCTCAATCAGGATATCGGAGATAAAAGGATAATGACAGGGACGACGGAAAGGTTAGAATCGACAGGGTCGATTCGTTATGTAGTGTCAGGCAATACTAAAGTCTCGTTAGTTGCCACTTAAATAGGATCAAGTAAAATGGGATTTTACGTTGATCTATTGACATGCATAAACCTAAGGGTCACACCGGAGGATGAAACTCATTGACACATTTATGGAGAATGGCCAAAAGGGAGTTGTCTCGGGACATGACCAAAACTTGGTTTTGGGTCATGTGCCCGTAAGTGAATAGGACTTCACAGATCGAGACAAGGCTTGGAGTCTTGGGATTGATCGCGTCGGATAATGTTGGACATTTCCGGTATGGAAGGCATGGAGGCGATGAGCGAATCACGGGACCTCGTTGGAAATGACCACGGGCCATGTTCCAAGAGGCCCATGAAAGGCCCATGCAACCAAGGCCCATGGAACTAATTAATCAAGTCTTGATTAATTAGTACTAAGTAAGCAAGACAAGGATTAAGGTGTTGGTGATTCACCACCTAACCCAATCTTGTCTTGCCATACTTTGTCCTATTTACACCTTACTTGACACCATACTTGTCCCATGCCTTTAGTTGGACAAGTATGGGTTTTGTTATGTTTAAGTCATCTTTTTTCAACATAACAAACACAAGACAAGAATAGGAAACACATTTTCTCTCCCTCTTCCATGGCCATTTCGGGTTTGGCTAGTTTCCACCTCCATGTTTGTGTTCTTGAGTCCTCAAAGAGAAGAACTACGTGGCTTTGATTCCCATGTGGATACGTAGGCGTCTTGGAGACTCAAGCCAATCATTCGTTAACCGGTGTTCTTGTTTTGGTAAGAACTAGTGCTGAATTTTTCTCTTGTTAATCCATTCTTTGTTAGTTGTTTCATGGTTTTAATTGTCTCTTGGTTTTCATTGATTTTCCGCTGCGAGTTGGTTCATCTCCAACCCTACCTCGAGACCCAACAGTGGTATCAGAGCCGTGCTACCTTCGGGATTCACAAGACGGTGTTCAAAGTTTCGGTTTTGCTTGAAAGTTTCGTTTTTGGCATGTTGTTTTGCTAAATTGTTTGATAACATGTTTTAAATTATTGTTTATGGATTTAATGCATGTAAAATGAATTTTTGAAAATTATTTCAAATCTGGAAATTTTGAAAAAAATTTGATTTTTCGGGTCTCGGGAGCGGGACTCTCGGGGAGCCGAAACCGGGACCGAACGGGGCTCCGTTGGACGGAGCTAGGCCAAGCATGACCATTGGATGGTTGATATGCCAAGGCTAAACCGTTTTGTTAGTTATGACGAGTTTGGAACCGTCATGATGAACTCGAAGATCAAATGTTCAAAAGTTTCATTTTTGAACGGTTTCGATAAACCGAGCATCAAAAAATTTCGAAACTTGGCTATTAATTAAAACCGGAAAATCACATGATGTTTGATAACATTCTTGTTTGATAACACGATGTGTGATGTGATGTTGGCATGGTGTACATAATAGCCCCGAGCTCCATTTAATTATTTATCGCTTTTCACGGCCTGCGAGCCGTTAGAGTTAACGTGTAATTATTCTTTCAAGGTGTGGTCGTCGAACCACTTTTTTGTAATATTTATTTATTCCCGACCTGCGAGTCGTGTATTAAATTGTAATATTTTACTCAAGACGAAGAAAGGGCGAAAAGGTCATTTGGTGGCTTTTCGGGTGTTGGCATCGGCTTGGAGTCGGTGGAGCTCAAGAAGCTAGTGGGAGTTAGTTTAGGGGGCTATTATGTGCACATTTATCGCTTTATGCTTGGTTTAGTTTATGCATGATTAATTCTATGTGTTTTAGAATTGCATGCTTAACTTTATTTACCGAGCATATCACCTCACATGCAAAGATAAAATTGGAATTTTAATCCTTGTGTGTGAACCCTTAGAACCGTCATTGCATTGGATGTAGTTGATGGGTTCAAAGGAAGAATTACATTGGATGTAATTTGAGGCATCATTGCATTTGGAATGTAGTTGATGTGCTCATCGCATCTAGGATGTGCCAAAGTTTTGAACACAACTGGACAAGTAAAAGCGGGTCATGTCCGATACCTCCCAATCATCAACACCTTACTACCTCCCCGTCCTATGGTTGTCGTGCGCATTAGCGGAGCATCCATGGGGAAGCGGGGTAGTAGGTTTGGACGACATATGTGGGTGTCGTGCGCATTAGCGGAGCACCTACATATTGACGAGCCATAGTTGAAAATTGGTGGACCCGACTACGATTCTCGGCCTGAGGTTGAGCTAGCGTAACAGATAGGGTAAGTCGTGTACATAAGTACATACCCTAGCCAAGAGTCACATTGGATGTGATTGGATGGAGTCCTACCTACATAGCTCGATTAAGTGGTGAGCATTAGTTCAGCTTAATCGAGTGAATCAAGGATCTTGGTTTCAGATTCTAAAGGTTTAGAATTGATTGTTGGTGTTTAAGCTTGATCTTCATAAAATTTATTCAGTTTACTGATTGAATTTTATCTGTTGTAGATCAAATGGCAAATTCAGCGAACATTAATAGTTTGTCATTAAAAACCATTCTTGACAGGGTCAAGCTAAATGGGACAAACTATTTGGACTGGTACAGAATTTTGAGGATAGTCCTCAAGTCTGAACGCAAATAATATGTCCTTGACAAGGCTGTCTCTAAGACCATATCAGAGTTACATGAAGTGTCATCAGCTGCTGAGAAGAATATCTCAGGGATCTGGGATCCAAGGATATTCTGATGGTCAACAAGGGAATTGGAAGTGGCAAGGGCTGGGCCCATGCGCACTTGGCAGGAAAGATGAGACACCTGAGAATGTCTGCTTCTACTGCCAACAGCCTGGTCATTGGAACCGGGATTACAGGAAGTTCACGGCTGATCTGAAGAAGGGTAGTGGGACTGCGCCTTCATCAAATAACCTGGATGATCTGAAGAAGGGCAGTAGGACTGCGCCTTCATCAGGAAACCTGGATGATCTAAGGAAGGGCGGTGGGATCGTGCCTTCATTCGGTATTAACTCTATAGAGCTACATCTCTCTACTTCCAAAGATTCATGGGTATTAGATACCATGACTGAATCTCACACATGCACTAATATATGGTGGCTGAAAGTAGGAGAGATTTGGAAAGCACGAAATGGACCTCAGAGTTGTGGAAACTGCTGTAGGATCCATGAGTCTTGCTTTGCCAAGAGGCCTTGTCTTAGTATTGTATAATGTATATTGCATACCTACTTTTAGTAGGAATATTATATCTGTATCCGTGTTTGACAAGAAAGGATATAATGTTAATATTGGAAATGGAGTTTTCAATGTTCTATGCAATGATATGTTTTATACCAGTACTGACATGGTTGGAGGATTGTACATATTAGATATGGGTAACAATGCCTCAAGTTCTATATATTCCGTTAATACCAAGAGGTCTAAATCCAACGATTTAAACCTAACTCTGTTATGGTACTGTCATTTGGGTCGCATAAACAAGAAGCGCCTATCAGCACTTCAGAAGTGCGAGCTTTCAGGTTCATTCGAATTCCATTCGATCGATAGGTGCAAGGTTTGTTTGATGGGAAAATGACTAAAGTGCCCTTTATCGATCGCGATGAAAGGGCGGGTGAATTATTGGGGCTGATACACTCGAATGTGTGTAGACCAATAAGTTCACTTGCCAGGAGGGGTTTTAGCTACTTTATCACATTTACTGATGATTACAGTAAATATGGTTATGTCTATTCGGTGAGACAGAAGTCTGAAGCTTTTGATAAATTCAAAGAGTTTAAGACTATAGTAGAAAACCAGCTCGACAAAGGTATTAAGGCACTTCGATTGGATCGAGGTGGAAAATACTTGACCACAGAGTTATTAGATCATCTAAAAGAGAATGAGATCCTTTTGGAATGGACTCCTCCTAGGTCACTGTAGTTGAAAGGTGTAGCCAAACGGAGAAATCAGACATTGTTAGACAATGGTCTGTTCCATGATTAGTTGGACTGATCTCCCAATCTCTTTTAGGGGTTTTGCTCTAGAGACGACCGCATTCATAGTGAATCGGGCTTCGACGAATGGTGTGGAAGGGACACCATTTTAAAAATGGTACGGGATGATGCCCGCTTTGTCCTTCCTAAAGATTTGTGGTTGCGAGGCTTATGTGAAACATTTGGTTTCGACTAAGCTCGAACCAAGATCTGAGATATGAACCTTCGTGTGGTATCCCAAAGCAACAAGGGGATACTATTTCTACAATCCCAGTGAGAACATGGTGTTCGTCGCTTGGGGTGGGGTCTTTATGGAAAAGAAGTTTTGTTTCCAAAGACGTCATTGGGAGGACTGTGCATCTCGAAGAAATTCAGGATGGTACAGATCTGTCTAAACCAATTGGCAACCTAGTAGAAAGGAGCCAGAGATTGTCGTAGAGTAAGAACCAATTCCTGTTACAATTCCGGAAGGTCCAAGGCGATTTGAAAGGATCAATCTTCCACCTCCAAGATATGGTATCCGGAGGTGACAATGAAGTCATGGTGGATCACGATGATCCAGCCACCTTTCAGGAAGTCGTGGATGGGCCCAACTCCGAGTTATGGCTGGGAGCCATGAGGGAGGAAATGCAATCCATGTCGGACAACCGAGTCTGGGAACCGGTTGATCCCATCAATGGTGTGAGGACCATAGGATGCAAATGGATCTTCAAGGTGAAGATGGACATGGACGGCAACCCTCTGACCTACAAAGCTCAACTGGTGGCGAAAGGTTATAGGCAGATCCAATGGATTGACTATGAGGAAACCTTCTCCTTAGTGGCTATGGTCAAAATCGATCCAAATTCTTCTTGACATAACTGCGTATCATAATTACGAGATATGGCAAGTGGATGTCAAAACCGCTTTCCTAAATGGAAATTTGACTGAGTACGTTTGTATGTCTCGGCCCAAAGGTTTTGACGATCCGAAGAATAAAGGAAAGATTTATAAGTTGTTGAAATCCATTTATGGATTGAAACGAACTTCTCGGAGTTGGATCCTTCGTTTTGATGAAGCTGTAATTGGATTTGGCTTAATCAAGAACGAGGATGAATCTTGCGTTTATAAGAAGGCTAGTGGGAGCAATATTACCTTTCTGGTTCTCAT
This sequence comes from Erodium maritimum, assembly GCA_963921825.1. Taxonomy (NCBI): domain Eukaryota; kingdom Viridiplantae; phylum Streptophyta; class Magnoliopsida; order Geraniales; family Geraniaceae; genus Erodium; species Erodium maritimum. The sequence continues at coordinate 118,785,693 of OY997588.1, forward strand.
TGAAAACGACATCCCAACCTTGCACGAGACTAAAGCTTAGTTGAGGAAGTGTTTTTCAATAAAGGACTTAGGCGATGCTTCTCATATCTTAAGGATTAAGATATGTAGAGATCGCACCAAGAGGGTCTTGGATTTAAGTCAGGGAACCTATGTGAACAAGGCATTGAGTAGGTTCTTAATGCTCGATTCAAAGAAAGGACTCTTACCCAGTAGTCATGGCATTCATCTCAGCAAGACTTAGTGTCCTAAGACACATGATGAGCTAAAAAGGATGATGAGAATCCTATGCGCCTGGGGGCAGGATCGATCATATATGCCATGACATGTATGAGACCAGACGTCTCGTAAGCCTTATGTTGTACCAGTAGACATCATTCTAACCCGGGGGAAAGATGATGTTGAACTAGTCGTCGAAGGATGAGTAGACGCTAGTTTTCCAAGACAAATCCAGATGACTTTAGAAGTCAATCAGGATATGTGTTTACGCTGAATGGCAGAGCTTTAGCTGGGAAAGCGTAAAGCAAGATACCATTGCCGAATCTACGACAGAGGCCAAGTACATGGATGCTGCAGAGGCAGCTAAGGAGGCTATGTGGATTTGGAAATTCATGGCAGGGCTGGGTGTAATTAAAAACCCATCCAGTCCGGTGAATCCATTTTGCGACAACACAAGGGCCATTGCGCAAGCTAAAAGCCTAGATCGCATAACAAATCCAAACATGTACTGCGGCGTATCCACCTCATCAGATAAATACTGAACTGAGGTGAAGTGAAGATAACCGATATTGCAACAGATGATAACATAGCCAACCCTTTGACTAAGGCAGTGTCACTGCCTGAACATGTTAGACATGTAAAGTCGATGGGGACATATTGGAGTTTAGATTGGAACTAGGGCAAGTGGGAGATTGTTAGTCTTAGTGCCCGTAGTTCAATCCTAAATGTCCAAATGTATATATCATCGTTAGCAATAAAATTAAAACGGCTTTATATTACTTATGTGTTGGAGTAATATATCGATGTGTGCTCTGATCTATGCCCACCATGCGAATAGAACCATAGATCGAGATAGATCACACTCGATGGGTCCCTAGTCAACAAAGCTTCACTAGAAGCGACTAGTATGAAAGATGGCTCTTTATGGCTTACGTTCTGTTAGTCATTGGAATGGGATTCCGGAGTCTGATCATAGATATCATGTGGGACATGATATTGGACGACCCGCCCTGAATATGTGCCATAGATTAAGTCATGAACATATTCAGTGTTGTAGCTTGTCATGTATCCTTAGACCAAGGAGTCTTTGTGATCGCTATGTAGTCAACAACTGAGTTTGACCTGAGCCTAACGTTGTCCGTAACAGGGCTTCCATAACGGCCAGGATTGGCTTGGGGACGGTCTACATGAGTGACACGAAAGACGGCTAAGGGATTTATCCCTCATACTAAGGTATGGGAAAGATATCGGTTCTCGGCCACTTGATCGAGAGTGACTGGAAGAATAGCATGGCCATGCACATGATACTGGGTATCATATCTTCAGTCATCTCACATATCAAGGAACGGTGATTGAGAATAATAAGGATGACGGCTCTATGCCTTATCTCAATCAGGATATCGGAGATAAAAGGATAATGACAGGGACGACGGAAAGGTTAGAATCGACAGGGTCGATTCGTTATGTAGTGTCAGGCAATACTAAAGTCTCGTTAGTTGCCACTTAAATAGGATCAAGTAAAATGGGATTTTACGTTGATCTATTGACATGCATAAACCTAAGGGTCACACCGGAGGATGAAACTCATTGACACATTTATGGAGAATGGCCAAAAGGGAGTTGTCTCGGGACATGACCAAAACTTGGTTTTGGGTCATGTGCCCGTAAGTGAATAGGACTTCACAGATCGAGACAAGGCTTGGAGTCTTGGGATTGATCGCGTCGGATAATGTTGGACATTTCCGGTATGGAAGGCATGGAGGCGATGAGCGAATCACGGGACCTCGTTGGAAATGACCACGGGCCATGTTCCAAGAGGCCCATGAAAGGCCCATGCAACCAAGGCCCATGGAACTAATTAATCAAGTCTTGATTAATTAGTACTAAGTAAGCAAGACAAGGATTAAGGTGTTGGTGATTCACCACCTAACCCAATCTTGTCTTGCCATACTTTGTCCTATTTACACCTTACTTGACACCATACTTGTCCCATGCCTTTAGTTGGACAAGTATGGGTTTTGTTATGTTTAAGTCATCATTTTCAACATAACAAACACAAGACAAGAATAGGAAACACATTTTCTCTCCCTCTTCCATGGCCATTTCGGGTTTGGCTAGTTTCCACCTCCATGTTTGTGTTCTTGAGTCCTCAAAGAGAAGAACTACGTGGCTTTGATTCCCATGTGGATACGTAGGCGTCTTGGAGACTCAAGCCAATCATTCGTTAACCGGTGTTCTTGTTTTGGTAAGAACTAGTGCTGAATTTTTCTCTTGTTAATCCATTCTTTGTTAGTTGTTTCATGGTTTTAATTGTCTCTTGGTTTTCATTGATTTTCCGCTGCGAGTTGGTTCATCTCCAACCCTACCTCGAGACCCAACAAAATATTCAATGGAAATAGTTTTTATACCATTTATAAATAGGGGAAATTTGTTTCTTCCAACACCAAACCAACATCTCTTTCTTTCCCTTTACGAACTCTTTTACATATATGTTCGTAACATTCAGTTTCATTTATAAACAGTGGTGGAGCCACTAAGACCTTAGGGGGCACTTGCCCGCCTCATTTTTTTTTTCTTTCAGCACCTTATTTTTAGAAAAAAATTATTTCAGCCCCTTAAAGTTTTTACCTTTTGAAGTTGTGTACCCAAAAATTTATTTATTTTTTATTTTTATCATATGTTTTCAAAATTTTATAATAGTATTTTTATTTTTTTAAATTGCTTAATTATGTCCCTCTTTGTGTTAGTCTTAGTGCCTGTATTTCAATCCTAAATGTCCAAATGTATATATCATCGTTAGCAATAAAATTAAAGCGACTTTATATTACTTATGTGTTGGAGTAATATATCGATGTGTGCTCTGATCTATGTCCACAATGCGAATAGAACCATAGATCGAGATAGATCACACTCGATGGGTCCCTAGTCAACAAAGCTTCACTAGAAGCGACTAATATGAAAGATGGCTCTTTATGGCTTACGTTCTGTTAGTCATTGGAATGGGATTCCGGAGTCTGATCATAGATATCATGTGGGACATGATATTGGACGACCCGCCCTGAATATGTGCCATAGATTAAGTCATGAACATATTCAGTGTCGTAGCTTGTCATGTATCCTTAGACCAAGGAGTCTTTGTGATTGCTATGTAGTCAACAACTGAGTTTGACCTGAGCCTAACGTTGTCCGTAGTAGGGCTTCCATAACGGCCAGGATTGGCTTGGGGACGGGCTACATGAGTGACACGAAAGACGACTAAGGGATTTATCCCTCATACTGAGATATGAGAAAGATATCGGTTCTCGGCCGCTTGATCGAGAGTGACTGACAGAATAGCATGGTCATGCACATGATATTGGGTATCATATCTTCAGTCATCTCACATATCAAGGAACAGTGATTGAGAATAATAAGGATGACGACTCTATGCATTATCTCAATTAGGATATCGGAGATAAGAGGATAATGACAGGGACGACGGAAAGGTTAGAATCGACAGGGTCGATTCGCTATGCAGTGTCAGGCAATACTAAAGTCTCGTTAGTTGCGACTTAAATAGGATCAAGTAAAATGGGATTTTACGTTGATCTATTGACATGCATAAACCTACGGGTCACACCGGAGGATGAAACTCATTGACACATTTATGGAGAATGGCCAAAAGGGAGTTGTCTCGGGACATGACCAAAACTGGGTTTTGGGTCATGTGCCCGTAAGTGAATAGGACTTTACGGATCGAGACAAGGCTTGGAGTCTTGGGATTGATCGCGTCGGATAATGTTGGACATTTCCGGTATGGAAGGCTTGGAGGCGATGAGCGAATCACGGGACCTCGTTGGAAATGGCCACGGGCCATGTTCCAAGAGGCCCATGAAAGACCCATGCAACCAAGGCTCATGGAACTAATTAATCAAGTCTTGATTAATTAGTACTAAGTAAGCAAGACAAGGATTAAGGTGTTGATGATTCACCACCTAACCCAGTCTTGTCTTGCCATACTTTGTCCTATTTACACCTTACTTGTCACCATGCTTGTCCCATGCCTTTAGTTGGACAAGTATGGGGTTTGTTATGTTTAAGTCATCTTTTTTCAACATAACAAACACAAGACAAGAATAGGAAACACATTTTCTCTCCCCCTTCCATGGCCATTTCGGGTTTGGCTATTTTTCACCTCCATTTTTGTGTTCTTGACTCCTCAAAGAGAAGAACTACGTGACTTTGATTCCCATGTGGATGCTTAGGCGTCTTGGAGACTCAAGCCAATCATTCGTTAACCAGTGTTCTTGTTTTGGTAAGAAATAGTGCTGGATTTTTCTCTTGTGAATCCATTCTTTGTTAGTTGTTTCATGGTTTATTCGTCTCTTGGTTTTCATTGATTTTCCGCTGTGAGTTGGTTCATCTCCAACCCTACCTCGAGACCCAACAGTGGTATCAGAGCCGTGCTACCTTCTGGATTCACAAGACGGTGTTCAAAGTTTCGGTTTTGCTTGAAAGTTTTGTTTTTGGCATGTTGTTTTGCTAAATTGTTTGATAACATGTTTTAAATTTTTGTTTATGGATTTAATGCATGTATAATGAATTTTTGAAAATTATTTCAAATCTGGAAATTTTGAATTTTTTTTGATTTTTCGGGTCTCGGGAGCGGGACTCTCGGGGAGCCGAAACCGGGACCAAATGGGGCTCCGTTGGACGGAGCTAGGACAAGCATGACCATTGGATGGTTGATATGCCAAGGCTAAACCGTTTTGTTAGTTATGACGAGTTTGGAACCGTCATGACGAACTCGAAGATCAAATGTTCAAAAGTTTCATTTTTGAACGGTTTCGACAAACCGAGCATCAAAAAATTTCGAAACTTGGCTATTAAATAAAACCGGAAAATCACATGATGTTTGATAAAATGCTTGTTTGATAACACGATGTGTGATGTGTTGTTGGCATGGTGTACATAATAGCCCCGAGCTCGATTTAATTATTTATCGCTTTTCACGGCCTGCGAGCCGTTAGAGTTAGCGTGTAATTATTCTTTCAAGGTGTGGTCGTCGAACCACTTGTTTGTAATATTTATTTATTCCCGACCTGCGAGTCGTGTATTAAATTGTAATATTTTACTCAAGACGAAGAAAGGGCGAAAAGGTCATTTGGTGGCTTTTCGGGTGTTGGCATTGGCTTGGAGTCGGTGGAGCTCAAGAAGCTAGTGGGAGTTAGTTTAGGGGGTTATTATGTGCACATTTATCACTTTATGCTTGGTTTAGTTTATGCATGATTAATACTATGTGTTTTAGAATTGCATGCTTAGCTTTATTTACCGAGCATATCACCTCACATGCAAAGATAAAATTGGAATTTTAATCCTTGTTTGTGAGCCCTTAGAACCGTCATTACATTAGATGTAGTTGACGGGTTCAAAGGAAGAATTACATTGGATGTAATTGGAGGCATCATTACATTTGGAATGTAGTTGATGTGCTCATCGTGCCAAAAGTTTTAAACTCAACCGGACAAGTAAAAACGGGTCATGTCCGATACCTCCCAATTATCAACACCTTACTACCTCCCTGTCCTATGGGTGTCGCGCGCCTTAACGGAGCATCCATGGGAAATCGGGGTAGTAGGTTTGGACGACATATGTTTGTGTCGTGCGCCTTAGCGGATCACCTACATAGTGGCGGGTCATAGTTGAAAATTGGTGGACCCGACTACGATTCTCATCTAGGGTTGAGCTAGGGTATCAGATAGGGTAAGCCGTGTACTTAAGTACATACCCTAGCCAAGAGTCACATTGGGTGCGATTGGACGGGGTCCTACCTACATAGCTCGATTGAGTGGTGAGCCTTCGTTTAGCTTGATCGAGCGAATCAAGGATCTTGGTTTTAGATTCTAAAGGTATAAAATCGATTGTTGGTGTTAAAGCTTGATCTTCATAAAATTTATTCAGTTTACTGATTGAATTTTATCTGTTGTAGATCAAATGGCAAATTCAGCGAACATTAATAGTTTGTCATTAAAAACCCTTCTTGACAGGGTCAACCTAAATGGGACAAACTATTTGGACTGGTACAGAATTTTTAGGATAGTCCTTGAGTCTTAACGCAAAGAATATGTCCTTGACAAGGCTGTCTCTAAGACCATATCAGAGTTACATGAAATGTCATTAACTGCTGAGAAGAGTATATCAAGGATCTGGGATCCAAGGATATTATGATGATCAACAAGGGAATTGCAAGTGGCAAGGGCGGGGTCCATGCGCACTTGGCAGGAAAGATGAGACACCTGAGAATGTCTGCTTCTACTGCCAATAGCCTGGTCATTGGAACCGGGATTACAGGAAGTTCACGGCTGATCTGAAGAAGGGCAGTTGGACTGCGCCTTCATCAAATAGCCTGGATGATCTAAAGAAGGGCAGTAGGACTGCGCCTTCATCAGGAAACCTGGATGATCTAAGGAAGGGCGGTGAGACCGTGCCTTCATTCGGTATTAACTCTATAGAGCTACATCTCTACTTCCAAAGATTCATGGGTATTAGATACCAGGACTGACTCTCACACATGCACTAATATATGGTGGCTGAAAGTAGGAGAGGTTTGGAAAGCACGAAGTGGACCTCAGAGTTGTGGCAACTGCTGTAAGATCCATGAGTCTTGCTTTGCCAAGTGGCATTGTCTTAGTATTGTATAATGTATATTGCATACCTACTTTTAGTAGGAATATTATATCTTTATCCGTGTTTGACAAGGAATGATATAATGTTAATATTGGAAATGGAGTTTTCAATGTTCTATGCAATGATATGTTTTATACCAGTACTGACTTGGTTGGAGGATTGTACATATTAGATATGTGTAACAATGCCTCAAGTTCTATATATTACGTTAATACCAAGAGGTCTAAATCCAACGATTTAAACCTAACTCTGTTATGGCACTGTCATTTGGGCCGCATAAACAAGAAACGCCTATCAGCACTTCAGAAGTGTGGGCTTTAAGGTTCATTCGAATTCCATTCTATCGATAGGTGCAAGGTTTGTTTGATGGGAAAAATGACTAAAGTGCCCTTTATCTATCGCGATGAAAGGGCGGGTGAATTATTGGGAATGATACACTCGAATGTGTGTAGACCAATAAGTTCACTTGCTAGGAGGGGTTTTAGCTACTTTATCACATTTACTGTTGATTACAGTAAATATGGTTATGTCTATTCGGTGAGACATAAGTCTGAAGCTTTTGATAAATTCAAAGAGTTTAAGACTAAAGTAGAAAACCAGCTCGACAAAGGTATTAAGGCACTTCGATTGGATCGAGGTGGAAAATACTTGACCACAGAGTTATTAGATCATCTAAAAGAGAATGGGATCCTTTTGGAATGGACTCCTCCTGGGACACTGTAGTTGAAAGGTGTAGCCAAACGGAGAAATCAGACATTGTTAGACAATGGTCCGTTCCATGATTAGTTGGACTGATCTCCAAATATCTTTCTGGGTTATGCTCTAGAGACGACCGCATTCATAGTGAATCGGGCTTCGACGAATGGTGTGGAAGGGACACCATTTTAAAAATGGTACGAGATTATGCCCGCTTTGTCCTTCCTAAAGATTTGTGGTTGCGAGGCTTACGTGAAACATTTGGTTTCGACTAAGCTCGAACCAAGATCTGAGATATGCACCTTCGTGTGGTATCCCAAAGCAACAAGGGGATAATACTTCTACAATTCCAGTGAGAACGTGGTGTTCGTCGTTTGGAGTGGGGTCTTTATGGAAAAAGAGTTTTGTTTCCAAAGACGTCATTGGGAGGACTGTGCATCTCGAAGAAATTCAGGATGTTACATATCTGTCTAAACCAATTGACAACCCAGTAGAAAAGAGCCAGAGATTGTCGTAGAGTAAGAACCAATTCCTATTACAATTCCGGAAGGTCCAAGGCGATATGAAAGGATCATTTGTCCACCTACAAGATATGGTATCCGGAGGTGACAATGAAGTCATGGTGGATCACGATGATCCAGCCACCTTTCAAGAAGTCGTGGATGGGCCCGACTCCGAGTTATAGCTGGGAGCCATGAGGGAGGAAATGCAATCCATGTCGGACAACCGAGTCCGGGAATCGGTTGATTCCATCAATGGTGTGAGGATCATCGGATGCAAATGGATCTTCAAGGTGAAGATGGACATGGACGGCAACCCTCTGACCTACAAAGCTCGACTGGTGGCGAAAGGTTATAGGCAGATCCAATGGATTGACTATGAGAAAACCTTCTCCTTAGTGGATATGGTCAAAATCGATCCAAATTCTTCTTGACATAACTGTGTATCATAATTACGAAATATGGCAAGTGGATGTCAAAACCGCTTTCCTAAATGGAAATTTGACTGGGTACATTTGTATGCCTCGGCCCAAAGGTTTTGATGATCCAAAGAATAAGGGAAAGATTTATAAGTTGTTGAAATCCATTTATGGATTGAAACGAACTTCTCAGAGTTGGATCCTTTGTTTTGATGAAGCTGTAATTGGATATAGCTTAATCAAGAACGAGGATGAATCTTGCGTTTATAAGAAGGCTAGTGGGAGCAAGATTACCTTCCTGGTTCTCATTGAAAACGACATCCCAACCTTGCACGAGACTAAAGCTTGGTTGAGGAAGTGTTTTTCAATAGAGGACTTAGGCGATGCTTCTTATATCTTAGGGATTAGATATGTAGAGATTGCTCCAAGAGGGTCTTGGATTTAAGTCAGGGAACCTACATGAACAAGGCATTGAGTAGGTTCTTAATGCTAGATTCAAAGAAAGAACTCTTAACCACTAGTCATGGCATTCATCTCAGCAAGACTCGGTGTCTTAAGACACCTGATGAGCTGAAAAGGATGACCCGAATCCCATGCGCCTGAGGGCAGGATTGATCATATATGCCATGACATGTACGAGACCGAACGTCTCATAAGCCTTATGTTGTACCAGTAGACATCAGTCTGACCCGGGGGAAAGATGATGTTGAACTAGTCGTCGAAGGATGAGTAGACGCTAGTTTTCCAAGACAAATCCAGATGACTTTAGAAGTCAGTCAGGATAAGTGTTTACGCTGAATGACGGAGCTTTAGCTGGGAAAGCGTAAAGAAGGATACTATCGCTGAATCTACGACAGAGGCCAAGTACATGGATGCTGTAGAAGCAACTAAGGAGGCTATGTGGAAAATATTCAATGGACTTCTCTTGCTTCTTATTTATGAAAAGTATTCAATGGAAATAGTTTTTATACCATTTATAAATAGGGGAAATTTGTTTCTTCCAACACCACACTAACATATCTTTCTTTCCCTTTACAAACTCTTTTATATATTTGTTCGTAACATTCAGTTTCATTTATAAACAGTGGCGGAGGCACTAAGACCTTAGGGGGGACTTGCCCGCCTCATTTTTTTTTTCTTTCATCACCTTATTTTTAGAAAAAAAATTATTTCTGCCCCTTAAAGTTTTTACCTTTTGAAGTTGTGCCCCCAAAAATTTATTTATTTTTTATTTTTATCATATGTTTTCAAAATTTTATAATAGTATTTTTATTTGGGTAAATTACATCTACATACCCCGAACTATACGGCTTTAACGGTATACTACCCCAAAGTTTATTCGTAACATTCGCCTACCCCGAACTAACCAATAATTACGACGTTACCCCCTTCCGTCCACTTTTTCGTTTGTACAGTGTTCACCTTTTTTAAAATTCCAAAAATGCCCTTGTTCATTATAAACCCTATTTTCAATTTTTAAAATATATTTATTAAACAATATTTTTTTTTATTCTTATCCTCTCTTCTCTCCACCTCTTCTTTGAACTCTCTTATCCTTTCTCTCTCTATTAAAGGACACACCAGCATCCATGGTGAGACCTCATCGGCATCCAAGGCGAGACGTCACCGGCGTCCTTCGTCACCGGCGTCCTTCGTCAACGACTTCCTTTGTCTCGAGCGCCCACGGAGAGACCACACCGGTGTCTAGGGCGAGACCTCACCAGTGTCCTTCTTCATCGTTCTCGACCACGGCGAGGGGAGCACGGGGCGGCAGTGGGCAAAGCTAAGGGCGAGACCTCACCAATTTCCCTCTTTATCGTTCTATTTGATTTTAATTTTTGGTGTTGTATGAGATTTGAGTTTCTAATTTTTGGTGTTGTATGAGATTTTGGTTTCTGATTTGGGTCTGGAACTTAGGTGTGGTCGGAGAAGAGGGTTAGGGGTTGGGGGTGGTCGGAGATGAGGGTTACAGGTGGTCGGAGAAGAGGGTTGGGGGTTCTCCATATTTGATGGGGTATGCTTCTGGTTTGATGTGTATGAAGAAGATGAACAGTAACAGTAAAAGAAGAAGATGAACAATAACAGTAAAAAAAGAATTTAAACAAAAGAAATTGAAGAAACAAATGTAGTTAAAAAGGATTAAAATTTGATTTTTCAAAAAAAAACTATTTTTAAATAAAGACTAAATTTTAAAATAATAAAATATCATTTTTAAAATAATAATAAAACTGATTTTTAATTAGAAATATGAATTTTATAAAATGAAAACTGATTTTTTTAAATAAAAAAGATTTTTTTTTTAAAATTATTTATTTATTTATAAATATTTTATTTTTTTAAGTTAAATTAAATAATATTAAAGAATATTTGATAATAATTAATTAATTTATAGTTGATTTAATAGGAATAAACTAATTATAGGGTATGAGAGTGTAAATTCGGATAATAGTAAAGGGTATTTCGGTCATTTACAAAAAAAGTAACACCCATGGATGGAAAGGGGGTAACATTGTAATTATTGGTTAGTTCGGGGTAGGCGAATGTTACGAATAAACTTTGGGGTAGTAAACCGTTAAAGTCGTATAGTTCGGGGTATGTAGATGTAATTTACCCTTTTTATTTTTTTAAATTGCTTAATTATGTCCCTCTTTGTGTTAGTCTTAGTGCCTGTATTTCAATCCTAAATGTCCAAATGTATATATCATCGTTAGCAATAAAATTAAAGCGGCTTTATATTACTTATGTGTTGGAGTAATATATCGATGTGTGCTCTGATCTATGCCCACAATGCGAATAGAACCATAGATCGCGATAGATCACACTCGATGGGTCCCTAGTCAACAAAGCTTCACTAGAAGCGACTAATACGAAAGATGGCTCTTTATGGCTTACGTTTTGTTAGTCATTGGAATGAGATTCCGGAGTCTGATCATAGATATCATGTGGGACATGATATTGGACGACCCGCCCTGAATATGTGCCATAGATTAAGTCATGAACATATTCAGTGTTGTAGCTTGTCATGTATCCTTAGACCAAGGAGTCTTTGTGATTGCTATGTACTCAACAACTGAGTTTGACCTGAGCCTAACGTTGTCCGTAGCAGGGCTTCCATAACGGCCAGGATTGGCTTGGGGACGGGCTACATGAGTGACACGAAAGACGGCTAAGGGATTTATCCCTCATACTGAGATATGGGAAAGATATCGGTTCTCGGCCGCTTGATCGAGAGTGACTGAAAGAATAGCATGGCCATGCACATGATATTGGGTATCATATCTTCAGTCATCTCACATATCAAGGAACAGTGATTGAGAATAATAAGGATGACGGCTCTATGCCTTATCTCAATTAGGATATCGGAGATAAAAGGATAATGACAGGGACGACGGAAAGGTTAGAATCGACATGGTCGATTCGCTATGCAGTGTCAGGCAATACTAAAGTCTCGTTAGTTGCCACTTAAATAGAATCAAGTAAAATGGGATTTTACGTTGATCTATTGACATGCATAAACCTACGGGTCACAGCGGAGGATGAAACTCATTGACACATTTATGGAGAATGGCCAAAAGGGAGTTGTCTCGGGACATGACCAAAACTGGGTTTTGGGTCATGTGCCCGTAAGTGAATAGGACTTTACGGATCGAGACAAGGCTTGGAGTCTTGGGATTGATCGCGTCGGATAATGTTGGACATTTCCGGTATGAAAGGCTTGGAGGCGATGAGCGAATCACGGGACCTCGTTGGAAATGGCCACGGGCCATGTTCCAACAGGCCCATGAAAGGGCCATGCAACCAAGGCCTATGGATCTAATTAATCAAGTCTTGATTAATTAGTACTAAGTAAGCAAGACAAGGATTAAGGTATTGGTGATTCACCACCTAACTCAATCTTGTCTTGTCATACTTTGTCCTATTTACACATTAATTGCCACCATGCTTGTCCCATGCCTTTAGTTGGACAAGTATGTGGTTTGTTATGTTTAAGTCCTCAAAGAGAAGAACTACGTGACTTTGATTCCCATGTGGATACGTAAGCGTCTTGGAGACTCAAGTCAATCATTCGTTAACCGGTGTTCTTGTTTTGGTAAGAAATAGTGCTGAATTTCTCTCTTGTGAATTTATTCTTTGTTAGTTGTTTCATGGTTTAATCGTCTCTTGGTTTTCATTGATTTTCCGCTGCGAGTTGGTTCATCTCCAACCCTACCTCGAGACCCAACACTTTGAACTTTTAATTTTCTAATCGTTTTATGTTATTAATTTTTTTAATTGTTTAAAGTTTCTTAATATAGTTAGTTTATCAAGCATATCGTTCTTTAAGTCATTATTTAGGGCTGCGTTATTATTTGTTGATTTTTTATGATATCAATATTTTTTTTGATTAGCAAAGCAATATATTAAAACTCATCAATTCAAAGACTGAATTAGGCGGACCAATTATAGAACTCTAGCTACGGATATCGAACCAAGAACCAAATAAGCCCAACAAGGGCGGACAAAGGTCTCAGAACGAAATATGACAATCCTCTAAGCGCAACACCAAAGGCTAACAAAAGAGTCTAGAACTCGGATTTAGCTACCATGAAGCCCGGAAAAAGGGTCGACTACCCAGATTTTGCAACCATGAAGCGCAAAAAAGTAAAGCCGCCCTCTACTGAAACACCATAACTTTACCCGAGATTGAGGAAAAACTGTATCTCATCGGCACCTTGATTCAGCGAGTACATGGATACCGACACGCCGACGACCAACATCGAAAATGGCAGAGATAATCCAGCAAAAAATCACCGGAACTCGAAACCCAGATAAACAGAACTCCTCGATTTCCAAGTCTAAAGACCCAGTATTACCCATCAAAGGCCAACACCTAAAGAATGACGGCCCTCTCATAAAGAGATGGACACTAGGAAAACCGATAGGAGCCAATAAATAGGGATAAGAAAAATTTCAACAAGCTACAGATAAATATAGGGAGAAACAAGGAATACCATTCGTGACGAGGAGGGACAAGTCCAGATGCACAAAGAATCCGATAATAGAAATGCTTCCCACGGTAGATCTGCAACAAGCCACCTGATAGCCGCCTCAAAAGGATCCGGAGAGCATCAAAGCACTTGAAGTCACCTCGAATGGAACCAAAGAACAGCTCGCCACCACAAGAAGCTGCTGCCGACCTAGGCTCGTCAGCATCCACCCTGGGCCCGAACGCACCTGACCTGGGCCTGACTCCACTCGACCCAGCCCCATCTCCGCCCGACCCGGGCCTGAGAGCGCCTGACCCAGGCCCAATAGAACCCAAGCCCGAAAGCTCCCTAACCGGTCCCAACAGCACCCGACCCGGAGCTCCAACAACGCCGATGACGAGAACGGTCAAGAGCATCACCTCCCCGAACACCGGTGACCAAAGCAACCCACACGAACATGTCGACTTCTCAACTCGTAGATCTGGAAAAAATTCCAGATCTTGAACCAGAGCATCCAGCAACAGCGAAGTTCGGCAGGAGAAGCTCGCCCACGAAACACTCACCAGTGTGTCGGAGAAGAAAGGAGAACCGGAAGACGAGGTCGAAACCCAACTCGAGGATGAAGCTGACCCGCCAAACGAAACAGGGGAAACAGGGAAAGGAGAGGACGGAAGGAAGATGGAAAGAGGAGGAGGGGATTCACCACCAACGACAGCCATGACCGGAGACCATGGCGTCGCCGTCGATGAGGAGCTAAGAAGAAAGGTACCAGACGATTAGGGTTTGTTGAGAGAGATTTTAATAAAGAGTGGATAATTTTTTTTTTGATAAATGATGGTTTTATTCATGGCTTTGAAATAATGTATTACAAAGCTCAAGGTATAATACCCCAAAATAACCTACCAAAGAAGAGAAACCACAAAAGATAAGAGGATCTCAACTCCTAGCAGAAAAGTAAAAACAGGAAGAGGGGGAAGTCAACCAAAGAGTTAGGCTGTCATCCTCCAAAATATCACCCAGCATCCTGCAAATGATAAAACTATGATGCTGAAGTTTGTTGAACACAACATCCACAAGCTCGGATTGATGCCGAAAAACACCTGAATTCCTCTGCAGCCAAATGTGCCAAAAAAAAAGATAACCAACCTTGACCCAAATCTTCCACCAACGTCTCCTGCCCAACCCCCTCCAAGCAGAGATCAAAGAAACACAATCTCCTGGTACGACCCAAAGAATCGACCACCAAGAATAAACTTTGGACCACAACGACCAAGCAAAGACACAATGCAAAAAGAGGTGTGGGGTATCTTCAAAAACATAATCACAGAGGCAACAGAACATACATGTCAATAAGAGATATACGCATACCTCGTTCCTCCAAAATAGACTTGGTTGGAACTGCGTTGTGAGCCAGTAACCAAACCAAAGAGCTATACTTGGGAATGAGATTCTTTATCTCTGCCCCCCCCCCCCCCCCCAGGAACAGGAGAGGGAGCAGAGTCATCAAGCAGGATATAAGCTGATGCCGAAGTGAAACCAACATAACTCTGAGCCCATGAAACCGAATCTGGAGAACCGAGATGGATACAAATTGTGGATAAAAGGTCCATAAACAAGGATGAGTCATCCCACTCGTAGGTGAAAATAAAGGAGCGACGATAATCAACAGACCACGAGCCATTCTGCCACACCGATCCGATCCGAGACCACTTTCCCAGACAAATGCTATAAAGTATGGGAAAGCGATATCGAAAAGTCAAAGGACCGAGCCACACATCCTGCCAGAAACATATACGATCACCCTCCCCAACTCACCAATGAAGACTCTGATTTCCAAATAAGCATCTGAAGGTCGGAGAAGCAGATAGATCCATAATATGCCCAAAAAGGAACGAGGAGCCAGGCTTATCCAAAGCAGTAAGATCCCATTCAGACAAGTTCCAACCAAACTTGGCACACAAAACCCGGTTCCAAAGAGAGTCTTTTTCTGTGGCGAAGCGCCAAAACCATTTTTCTAATAAGCTCTGGTTAACCCTTTCCGAGCCTCGAATCCCAAGGCCTCCCTCAAGTTTGGGTTTGCAAACAGAAGACCAGCGAACTTTGCAAAAAAATCTAGAATGAGACCTATTAGGCCATAAGAAACGCTGTCTCCAAGACTACAATTCTCTAATAACACCTTTCGGTGCCCTGAAAAGGGACATATAGAAAACAGGAAAAGCTGATAAGGTAGATTTTATCAAAACTAACCTGCCTGGCATAGATAAGTCCTTAGTCTTCCAAAGAGCGAGGGAGTCCTTGAACTTTTGAATAACGGGAGCCCAAAAGGAAAGACGCATGGGGTTCGCTCCCAAACTAAAACCAAGGTATTTGATTGGTAAGGAACCAACCAAACATCCCAAAGAGGAGGGGACCGATTCTGGGGTACAAGATCTAGCATTAAGAAGAATAGCGGTGGACTTATCAAAGTTAATTTTGAGCCCCGAAATCGACTGAAAGGTAAGCAAGGTGCTTTTGAGCCGCATGAGGTCCTCAGTTGAACCCTTCACAACGGAGTTTGAACCAAAGACAGTAACCAGCCGAGCCCTAACAAACATATGAATCCCAGAAAGTCTGCACATCTACTCAGAAATGCTTGTGGTCGATCCAAGCATTAAGAAACCTCAGAGGTTTGTGACCCCAATTAACAACAGAGGATTCCAAAGACAATGGACGATGATCGGATAGAGATCGTGGATGAGCTCGTTGAATCAAATCTCCAAATAGGGTGAGAGCAGCATGAGAGACGACAAATCGATCAAGACGAGATGCTTTGGACCCTCCCCCGTACCAGTGAAGTTCGCGCCCACAAGGTTCAAATCCAGAAGCTCCATACCCTGCAAAAAAAAAAAAAAAACAGGGTATAATCTACAGTTAAGGTCTGCGAATTTCAGCGTTCATCTGCATTCAGGACAGAATTGAAGTCTCCTCCAACTATTAGAACATCCCAAAGGAGTCCCGATCAAGGATTAACAAGTACCAGAGAGAGCTTCTACCATAGGAAGACGAGGGTCCATAAACTTTCAAAACAAAGACAACGAAGCGTGAAGGAACAAGACAGCCCGACCAGAACAGAGCAGAGCCAATAGGTCGAGAAGAGGCCATAAGAAATGTAGAAAGCTTCCAAGCTGATAAAACCCCACCATAAGCGCCATCAGAGGGGATAAAACACACATCCCATCCCTGAAACAAGTCACAGTCACGAAGAAAAGTAGCATTTACATCACCGAGTTTCGTCTCCTTTAACAAAACAAAATCCGGACGTTGCCAAAGAATGACACGCCGAATGTCTCTCCTCTTGTGAGGAGAGTTTGCTCCTCTCACGTTCCAAGAGAGGAGCTTCATGCCCTCAACAAGAAGGAGTGGTGGTCGAGACAACGAGAGTGTCTCCACCAGAATCAATAGGAGCATCGTCCTCAAGCTGGAGATAACCAGTCAATTCAGCCTCAATGTTTTCGAACTGTTCCTGCACATCACCTCCTGCAGCCAAGGCCTTAAAACCGATCTTTCATATGTGATTCTAGGTTGTCGAAGCTAGAGAAGGCAGCTTGAAAGGACCCGAAACCTGAAAAGGCTTAGAAGAGAAATGAGAACGTCTCTTACCCGAAGCAGAGGAAGAAGCTTGTGTGACACGCAAATTTGAATTTCCCAGATTTGGAGGTTTCTGTGCGATAGGGACGACCGAGAGTCCCACTGAATCCGGGACAATCTCGAGAGAACCCGAACCCAAGAAGGAGTCTTCATAGTCTTCTAGACCCTGATTGGATAATGGCGAGCGATCCTCATCCGTATCTCGCTTTGAAAATTGAATATCCTTATCGCGTGGGAGAGAGTCTGCCGGAGTGGACGGAGATGATGACCTCACCGGAGAAGAATCCGAAAAATCCGAGATGGATGGCTGAGGGCGAGGGTTGGGCGTGGGAACGACATTAACAGGAACAAGTTCCGCCCAGAGTTCAAAAAACATATCATCCAACTGAAAAGAAGTCTGCATTGGGTCTAGACGAGTTCATGAATAAATTAAAATGAATAGGCTCTCAAATTCCAAACGAATAACCTGGAGAACCGTCCCCAAACTAGCCCTAATCTTCATGAAATTGTCAGAACTCCAACCCTGAATTGGAAGGCCCGAGAATTGGATCCATTGGAAGAAACCAGGTTGAGTTAAAAGCTCACCACTGGATCGAACAATGTCAAACCAGGGAGAGAGAGCGCTCCAGTCAGGCTCCGGCTCAGTCGAGCTAATCATAAAGATTATGTTGCTAAAACTCTTAAGCTTAAAACGGGGTAAACCTGCAGCCGAGATCGCTTCCAACAGTTGAGCAGAGGAGAGAGGTACATAGGCAATGCCAATGGAGCTGGAGGATGCCTTGCCAATTAAATCCTCAACAACAACGCCGGAGGGGACCGGATAAGTCGCTTTCGTGGTTGGACCAGTAACTGGGGTCGAGGACAGCTTCCAAGTCGATCTTGATTTGCGGGAGGAGTCTAGCCAAGCCGACACCACTAAGATCTTCTTGCCACCAAAACGTTTGCCATTCAAGGCCAAAGCCATTTGATGGCAATCCGCGGGAGAAGCCCTATGGATGAAGTAGAAAGGGCGACCCTTGGATATTGATCGTCTACTGAGAAAAATACCCGTTAACGAGCCATGAACATAATTTTTTTTGTGAATCCAGGGTTCTCTAGCAAGGGAGGGGAGATTAGTAACAAACAACTTGCAAGGATCCTCTTGCCGACGAGGAGAAGGCGAGGCCGCAGGAGAACCGGAGCGAGCGCGTCCACTGTTGGCAGGGGCAACGACGATGGACAGGGGCGCTGATTCGAATCTGTTAATCAACGAAGAAACTTTGTGTTTAGGACATCCGAGAGAGGGACCGTGAGAGTCGAGATCTCTGTGCGAGGGGGTAGAGATTGATCGGTCGGAGATTGTGCTAGGAGCCGGCGACCAGTCGGAACCCCCGCGTGAGAGAGGGCGTTTCCCAGACATAATTGTTCAGTGTCAATATTTTGTGAAAAAAAGTGGATAGAAAAGTGGTTATCCGATATCGATATTTTTAACGTTAGTTTATATTATCTTAACGTAAAAGAAAATTGGTGCCCTCACTAAAAAAGTTGGCTCTGCCACTGTTTATGATCATGTCTCATAACGAATTTCATGGATATGGTGATCTTGGTTGCCGTGTGATCCACTACTGAAAAAGAAACTTTTGTCACCACATTATACGGTCGCAGAAGTTGTCTATACAATCGTACAAGAAGTATATGGTTCTTGTGTGACGATATTAGTCGTCCGTCTCCACGTTTTAGTGAGATTCATTCTTCTGCGCCTGTATTCAATACTATCGTCATAGATGGTTATTATAACGACGAAAAAGTGTAGTCACTTAGGTCACTTACTACAAAGACTACACTTTATCTTATGCCATCGTATACATACGGTCACAGAAGCATATTAGATGAACTTACCACAACCATGCACTGTTTTTAGGGGGAGATCAACGACCGATTGGCTCGAGACCTCCCGCGTCTGGACCAACTTCAGCTTTGTATGAATGCTAGGGGGATATTGCCCCTCGTCAGGACAAATGCGACCAGAGAGATTGTAGGTGCTACATTGAGCAAGCACGTGGAAACCCCATGTGATTAATGGGGCCTCTATTGGGTAGGGAAGATGAGAATCCAGTTTTGGATGGACATTCATCGACTCCTTCGGCGTACCATGATCATGCGTTTCCGAGAATACCCGGACCTGATAAGGGTTAGTCCGACATATAAACGATTGCTCGCTTTTTGTTTTAATTACGGAAGGATCGGTCACATGGTCCGAGACTATGACTTGGAGGTGTCAGGGGTGCCCCACTATAACCGCTTCCTATTGAAATAGTTCGTTTCTGAGGGTTATTGAATCACTACCCCTTAAAAGTGACGACCATTGTAATGACTTTATTTTTTATTTAATAAATCTACTTCTTATTCTCATAAATAAACAAATGAAAGAATTTGTGTGAAATTTTCTAATTAGATATAATTGTGTGAAAAACCATGTCCTTCAACAAAAATAAAAATGCAATTTTCCCTTTAAAAAAGAGTTTGCACTGCTATTGCTCCAATTTTTCCTTTTTTTATCCATAATCTCTTACGTTAGGACCAATTTATAAAAAAGGCCTTATGGGAATATGTATTTTGAAAAAAAAAACCTCACCCAATATGTATTTTGAAAAAAAGCCTTCAAGACCTTGAAGTCAACAAAAGTTGGTCAATGCCTATACTACCCTTTTGTATTTGGTCAAAATCCCTAAAATGAGGGTGAGCCCCCAATTTCCCCAGCCCTTCGTCCCCGCCATTTTCAGACCCAAGCACCACCTCTGAAAACCAATACCACCATACCGAGTGCCGTCCACCGGACCGACCGTGTCGTCAACCTCCTCGTGTCTGCCATTGAAGCAAGGTCCAAGTAAGTTCAATTTATCCTCATCCTCTTCCAATTTCGTATATTTCAGTTATAGGTTTGAGTTGAACTTCAAATTGAGGATGGTGAAAAACGATTTTGAGTGGTATAAAATAAGTGAATGGATTGGAATGGAATGGGGGAGCACAAACTGTAAATTGGGGATGGTCAGACGAGCTGAACCAGTAGGAGCCGTACGGCAAGAGTAGGTTGAAGACACACCCCGCACGGTTGTATGTCACCATGCAGCCAGGTTAGGTAGAAGACAAACCGCACGGTCGGATGTAGCCGTGCGGCACCACGCAGATGACATACCCGTGCGGTGGCGTATGACATACACGGGTAGCGACCGCACGACCGTATACAGCCGTGCGGCAACGCTTGTCACTGCCCGTGCGGTTGGTTGAGCCACCGTGCGGCCAGTTGCATATCCAACACAATTTGTAATATATCTTTGTGAAGTTGTAATTGTTGTTATTGTTACATGAATGTGTGAGGTTTTGTAATTGTTGTTATTGTTACAGGAATGGGTAGAGTTGCAATACGTGTTACTTACGGTGGGGAATATAAGGGAGAGGGTGGCAAGTATAACTGGATATCAACAAACGAGTAAGTTTTTAGTCTTCCTGTTGATGATAGTACAACACTGAACACATTGAAGCACCACATTTATTCTAGGATTGGGGTGAAGGAAAGTGAGACAAAATTAAAACTTAGTTACGTAGCTAAGGGCTTTGAAGGAGGATTGCCGCCAGAGAAGATCATAGACAATGTTAGTCTTTAATGTTTTGTATTGGATAACTGTAATATAGAATCCAGGGTCGCCTTACGTGTAGAACTGATCAAGAAAGATACCATTGGCGCCGTAGCTTAAACGGTGGAAGTTGAACAGGGGGTGCATTGTGTTGTAGTTGAGAATGCTGAACATGAAAATGGTGGACGAGATAATTTTTTGACGTTGATATTTGTAGTAGTGCGGGTGTTAATGAAAACCTAGTTATTCGCAGCATCGACGTAGAGAATGTGATTCGGAGGCAGAAGCATCATCTCCTACGCCACCACCGGTAAGCTTGGATGAAGAGAACGGTTAAATAGTGGAGTATGTTGCTCGGAACCAGCAGTTTTCGTTAGATACGGTCGATCCAGAACAAACCACGATCGGATTTAGGGATGGGTCAGATTTAGTAGTTGGCAAAGAGTTTCGGGACAAACAAGCAGTGATGATGTATCTAACAGAGCTTCAGCACATGAAGAACTTTCGGATACGCCGTGATAGATCAAACAGGGAATTGTACGTTGCAAAATGTGTTAGTGATAATTGTGGATGGAGAGTGCATGCAGCAAAAGATCGGGGATCATATGCTTTCTCCATCAGAATATATGAGTCTTTGCATACTTGTCAAACCAGTGATCGGAACACCCAAAAAGGCCATTTGACAACGGAACAAATTGCTTGTAGGTTGGCTAAAAAATATGCTGGAATGAAAAAGATTCTCAGACCTTTGGTAGTTCAAGACGAATTGAAGGGAGATGGTTTAGGCTTTTACAAATACTAGAAATGCTGGAAGGCAAGAACACTGGCGCTGATTAAACTTGTAGGGGATCCTGATTTAAGTTATGAATTACTCCCTCTTTATTTGGAACAGGTTCGAAAGCATAACGAAAGCGCAGTAACTCATTTGAAGGTGGATGAACACAATAGATTTAAATATGTTTTCGTAGCATATCGGTCATGCATTACTGGATCTAACACTGCTTTAAGAAAGGTGCTCGCAGTAGATGGTACGTGGTTGAAAAAAAAGTATAAAGGGATTAAGATAATTGCTACAGGTCAAGATGCTAATCATCACCAATATCCAGTTGCATGGGCTGTAGTTGACTCGGAGAACAACGATTCATGGGAATGGTTCTTCGAAAAGTTGAGGTCGTTGATCCCAGACGAGGAGGACTTGGTTATAATTTCTGATAGGCATAAAAGTATCATTCATGTAGTGGCGGCCCTTTACCCAACTGCTAAACATGGCCATTGTAAGTGGCATCTGACCCAAAATGTCAGAGATTATCATGGGGGTCAGCCGAAAGACAAATTGTCGAAGTTATTCGAAAAAATTGCTGATGCTTACACAATTGAGAGGTTCCTTTGCAAGTACGAAAAGTTGAAAGCAGTGTAACCTAAGGCAGCGCAATATCTGGAGACAACGAACATAGAACGTCCTCAGTAGGCGAGATCTTACTTTGAAGCCGCTCGGTACAATCTCATGACCACGAACGGTGTTGAGTGTATCAACAATGCAATACCAGAAGAGAGACAGTGGCCTATTGATGCAGAGTGCGGAGCGGAAAGGGGGAGTTTTTTATCGAACTCATTGATTCACGAAGAATACCGAGAAGGATAGATATCTAATTCGTTGATTCAACAGAATACCGAAAGAGATAGATTGAGTAGAAACTCGTTTTTTTGTGTTTATTTCATAAAAGTCTCAATTACAATGAAGAATTACAAGGGCTTAAATAGAAAACTAGTACCCCAAAGTCCTAATACAATAAGGAAATTACTACCCAAAACCCTAATTCGAAATAAAAGAAATATCAAAAACAGGAAATAATATCTGGACTTCTAAAAATACGAATTTAACCCTCCAGATGAGGTCGAAAGGACAAAAACCATTAGGGTTCATGGCAAAGCCATGAGGTTTGCTTGGAAGCCCGTTTCGACCCAAAATAGGCTAGGACTGTGTCGAATTCGGACACCGATACCTTTTCTGTTATCAATTAGGACTGCATCACCTATTGTAGAGCTGTTAAACGTCATGCAGAGACTGTTTAGTCATTGGTTCATGCTTCGTTTAGATGTGTTGGCCAAAATACCTCCTTCCCAAGCTGTAACTCCAAAGGTAGATAGTATTGTGTCAAGTAGGAATGATCTAGTGAATGAGATCCGAATAATACCAATGAACCTACACGACCAGTATCGGGTTAGTAGTGAAAATAGTGACGTCTTTGTTGATTTGGGGATGAAGCGGTGTAGTTGTCGGGTGTTTGATCTCGATAGAATTCCTTGTGAACATGCCTTAGCATGTTGTGAGCATGCTCGGGTAGAGATATATTCCGTGTGCTCGAAATATTACACGGTATAAGCATGGGCTCTGGCATATACACGAACCATTTACCCAGTGTTGCGAGAATCAGAGTGGAATCTTGATGATATTTCGCCTGAAGGTCGTATAGAGGTTCTCCCTCCAGATTATGAAGTGAGACGCGGTAGACTAATTGAAAGAAG
The DNA here is from genome assembly GCA_963921825.1 of Erodium maritimum. Lineage (NCBI taxonomy): Eukaryota > Viridiplantae > Streptophyta > Magnoliopsida > Geraniales > Geraniaceae > Erodium > Erodium maritimum. Next base: position 118,808,924 of record OY997588.1, read on the forward strand.
AATCCCTTCAGCAGGTGAGGTGCCAAGAACGGCTCAAGCAGCTCCGAAGCGTCCCCGAAAATGTGGAAATTGTTCTAATGTTGGTCACAACAAACGCACATGCCCTGGGCTTGCTTCTACTAGAGCATCTACTGTGTAAGGATTTGAATTTCATTATGCTACTATTTGGTGAGTGAGGACAATATATGTATTTGATTATGCTACTATTTGGTGACTGAGGATGCTAGATGTATTTCATTATGCTACTATTTAGGTTTGATGTTAATCGTTTGATGTTAATGGTTGCATTGTTCTGTTGTACCGAGTCACCATTTTCATTTCGGGTGTAATGCATTTTTCCGCGCGGTCATCAGTGGTCACCGTGCGGCCGAATAGAGAGCAATACTACTGCACAAGATCTGGCCGCACAGATGGTTATTGAGTCGTGCAGTTGACTCGTGCGGCACTATAACCATCCATGCGGCAATGGTATATGTGCAGAAATGCTCTCTGATGAGCCGTGCGACACTACAACCACCCGTGCGGCCCGATGACCACACGGTTTTTATACGCTGCTATTTTAGCTCAAACATGACAACATTCAATGAATAACTAGCCATGTAAAGATCAGAATAAAACAACTTAAATGTTAAACATGTTCCACGTTAAACACCAACCCTACTTATTACAACAAAGACTCACACGTATTGCAAAATTTGTGGTCTTTGTTTCCGAGACTAAGTCGGGCACATATTACCTAAACCCTAAACTGATTACCAACGCGCTGGACCCAAGTCCTCACCCGTGAATGACAAGATGTAGAACTCAATATTGTCAAGCTCTTCCACAACTTTGTTAGCTTTCTGCTTGTCTTCCTCTGACCATTCTGTTGAATCGCCCACCCGGACCTCCTCCCGAACCTCCTCCCGAAGTTGGACCGCCTTCGGAAGGATCCGTAGGAGAGCTGTCTTGATTTTCTCGAAGCTCAACATCATCTCACCATTGTATGTAGTCATTGGTCACTTTTTGATTATCTGATGAATAGATGAAGTGAGAAAAGTGAGTGAACACTCACACATTTTTATAGGCGAGGTTTTTAGTGTGGTTAGTGGGTTCCATTAAATGTGGGGTGGTTAAGGTTCAGAATTTATGGTTTATGGGGAATTGAGTGTAGGTTTAGGGGTCAGTTGTCATATGAACGCACAACTGGATGGCATAGCCGTGCAACTAGATGTCAGATCCGCACGGCTCCTGGTCATGGACGCACGGTTGATTAAGCTGACCGCATGGCAGTGTAAGTAATGTGACCACACGGTCAGGTGTTGGACCGCACAGGCGAACAGAGATAGAATCAGAAATAAATTAAATTGATGAAGTGAGATAAGTGATGCCGCACGGCGTATTCAACGCCGCGCGGTTGTAAAATCATGTAGCCCGTGTGGGTGTGCTTATAGACCTCATGGGTGAGAATGAGAACCGTACGGTCATGTTATTGACCGCACGGTTGAATAGAGACAGATTCAAAAATTACTTTGAAAGTTGAAATCCATTATTATTGAAGTCGATGACATTACATTACATGGCAGAGAGTTGGTTAATAATACTCTCATCATTGTCTTTCACCTGAGCCATCCACTGAAGCCAACGCTGGAACCAAGCAGGTTCCTCGACCGAATCAAAGTCATCCTCAATCTCGTATGTCCAACCAGGCCTTTCAAACGGGGGTCCAGGACATGGCACGTCTTTCTCACGCATGAGTCGCTCAATGACTTTCAACCGCTCACATGCGTCATGGAATACTTGGTCGAGCTCAAGCGACCACACGGGTTGAGGTGGTAGGCCCCAACGCGGTTCGGGTACTCGTACTATGGTTCCAGAAGCTTCACGTCGCCTCCATCGTCGCTCCAGACGAGCATCGTGGTTTGGGTCCATGCTGTCATAAACATAATATGGTTACACCACTTAAAAACACACACACATATACAAAAAACGATAATTCATGAACAGTAGTTGAATACCCGAGAAGAAGAAGAGCTTGATGTCGTGTAGATGGAACCAAGTTAGTGAAGAGGTATGCTTTGAAGGGAAGATAATGGGTCTCATCAACCTCATTTATAGAAAATTAGTAAGGGTTTAGGTTAGGGTTTATGCATTAATGTCGCATGGGGAGTTGTTGCCAAGACATTAATGGGTAGGGAATTAGGGTTTAGGCAGTAATGTCGCATGGGGAGTTGTTGCTAAGACATTAATGGGTTGGGAGTTATGGTTGACTCATTACTGTTCAGTCCATATGGTAGGTAAATGACCGTGCGGCAGGTAAATGACCGCACGGGTGCCGTATGGGACCGATATTAGGGTTTCTCACCCGTGTGATATTAATAGGCATTCTGAGTTGTTGTTGGGACATTAATAGGCATTCAGAGGTGTCGTTGGGACATTAACAACATTCGGAGGTGTTGTTGGGACATTCATTGTGCCAACAACACTAATATATTTGAATTCAAAATTCAAATATTGGACTTTCTGTGGACAAATTCAACGACAACGTTGGGGTTGACAGCAAACCGTGCGGCGGGCCTACGGCCCGCACGGGTGCACATAAACAACGTCGGGGTTGACAGCAAACTGTGCGGCCAACCTACGGCCCTCACGGGTGCACACAAACAACATCAGGGTCGACAGAAAACCATGCGGCCAGTGATCGGCCCGCACGGATGCCCACTACCTACGTCAGGGTTGACAGCAAACCGTGCGGCCAGAAGCATTTCCCCGCACGGATGCCCAGCACCCCGTGCGGCCAGATTCGGGCGCGCACGATTGATCAGAGAGTATTACACTGTACATAAGTCTGGCCGCCCGGGCGTGCTTATTGCCGCACGAGTGACCAGTTGCATTTCCGCACTAATGTAGCTACCACCTTCACCGCACGACAAATATACTAGCCGCACGGCGAAGTGCATTACAACATTACAGGACATGGAACTCTTTCCATTCAAAACAATACATAAGTACCAAATAGTAACACAATTACATTCAAATCCTTCATGTCCAAAACCTAAGAACCAAATAGTACCACAATTACATACAAATGCTTCATGTCCAAAACCTACAAAAGTAGTTGCCAGTTCGACATGGCCTCAATGGCGTACTTTTTCCGATACTGTCGAATAATGGTGTCTCTTAAGTAATCGCCGAAGTCCTTTCCCGCCAACTTCAGCAGGATCATCTTCAGTGTGCATATCCCACTATCGCCACGACTAGCAAAATATACACCGGTAATGTTAAACATTAAATAAACTGTGTACCTATGCAAATTAAACGGAGTAAATTTCATTCTTACTGTTTTGTCTGATGTACATCCGGGACCCTCAGGTAGGTGAAAGGTTCCTCGTACAACATGTTGTTCTCCTCAGACAAGTATCCTGAATGTAACATCATCCTCGGAATCATGCGGGCATACAGCCTCATCAACAACTCTAGCTCAGCATCCGATGTCCACCACCTGTGGTTGTCGTAGACATTAATGTGTCTTCCTGCTAAGTTCACCTCTACCAATATCCATGACCAACTGCCGACCCCTTCCCCCTTCTTGTGTTGTAATGGAAAGTATACCCTCTGCAATTTCGTCCAGTTTTTCCTAAACTCGTGTGGACATGTACCAAAAGCATACGCCATCAACGCACTGTCTAGGACACCCTGCAAACCTGACTCGAACTCCACTCGGCATAGCTCGTGGAACCAGGTATCCAGTATAGAAGCGTCCTGATCAGTGAAAACATTCCGATACATACGTTGTTGTTTCCGTCTTCCGTACAACTGATCGTCCATTTGCTGTGTACAATGAAAATCAGTAACCAAGTACGGATTAGTATACAAATGCATTTTTAATCATAAATTTTAAAAACAGTTAAAAAAAAGGTTGTACTATAAATTTAGTATACGAACCTCACGAGATACCGATGATCCAAGTTTCAAGAGGGTCTTGAAATATTGTATACCCCTTGTGCCGTACGGAGTCGTGATTTCCTCGAACCCAACGAATTTTTCCAACACAATGGCATGTTTCTTAGCACGACTACGATACCTGCCTACAGGATCCCTCACTGTCTACGTCTCCATTTCTACGTGGGACACCTCACGTAATCTCTTCCTCTTCTTGAACTAGGACCTTCTGTGGATCCCACTGGCATGCGTACCATGATGTGGACATGAGAGTTCTCGGGAGCTGCGACAGGCGGTGTAGGAGTTACTTGTACTTGGTCGTCCTCCATCCAGGATTCATCTGACTCTTCCCCAACTACTGCACCTGCTGCATCTTCAAGAGTTGGTTCTGACCAGGAACTCGGTGTGCTCGTCCCGGACTTTGCCTGCTCAGCCGACTGTCCCTACTCTCCCGACTCTTCCACTCCTGTAGGGGCTCCCGTGGATGAGCTTATACCAAAGTTTGAGGCTCAGACACTGCACCCTCTTCCGGTCCTACTTGCTGTACCAGATCCTTTAGCACAGACTGTACCACCTCGTCTTCCGGTACTCGTGCAAGGGCAAACTCACTTGCTCCTCCAGATGCGGCAGCACGCTCTATGGGGTCCACAGTACCACCAGCAGACTCCACTTCCACTATTGATCTTGAACCGCCTGCAACTGGACCGGGAGGCCTTGACTGTGCACAATCATATGCTCCTTGGTCGGGGCGGGGTAATTGTCGAGATCCGGTGTCTGATGGTTCGGCCCGGTCACGGGCAGCGGTGTTGGTGCGAAGTATCCTAAGGACCTCAGCAATTTGAGTCCTGAACTCTGTAAATTGTCCCTGAGCCCATGTCCGCATCTCTCCCATTTCAGCTTTAACAGCTCGGATTTCTTCCACGACAGCCGACTGATCCACCGGTGCGAGCTCTCTGACATCTTTCCGTACGGAGTCTACCCGTACTTCTTCTCTTTTGGATGTCTCCTCGACCGAAGGTCGAGAGCTCCCACCCAAATCTACTCCTCCAGTTGGCTCTTCAGCAAGCGGTTGAGCTGCAAGTTCCGGCTGCACTCCCTTATCATCCCACTGAATGGATCCTCCACTCTCCAAAAATGCAGACAGGCGATCAAGGTCGGAATGCGGATGTTCTTCTGGGAAGACTCCGATATTCTGCATCCACGAGAGTTCCATCTCCGCTGCCGTCGGGACGAGGACACTGTTGCCCACCTGCACCTGCATGGACATAACAATTACACTACATTGCTGTAGCCGAGCTACATCAAACTTAACTAAATCAGGATACCAAATTAACATTTTTTTTCCTCAACTTCTGCAAGTGCTTTGGTGACCTCTTTTGCAGACGGTGACTTGGAACACTTCGGACTCCATTTGAAGAATCGTGGCCGCTCAGCCGTGTACTCTTTATCTATGAAGCCCCACAATTTTGCGACTTATAGCATACATTCGAACGCCAATATCTGTATAACATACATAGTCATTCATAAACCCATCATTCAATTATATATTATTTTGCGGATAATAAAATTATCATTAATTATTATTGTACGTACCGTTAACACGGGGAGAAAACCGCAAATGGTCCACGTTGCACCACCTTTTAATGTGGCGTACGCATCATACTTTGTCTTCAAGTCTCGCATGCAATCCTTCCTCAGCCAGTCGAAGACGACATACCCCCATGGGTACTTGTTGAACATCTCGAGGTTATCCGCTAACCTCATCCAACTATCGCGGACCATTTTATCTCTTTTTCCACTCGGTACCAATGCATCTGAGACGAACAGAAGTTGAGCAAGTTTGCATATGTCTTGATCTGGGGCTTACTTATTCCGTTGATCAAGCCGAGTACTCACCAGTTGGTCCAACTTTGCCTCCAACATCTCAGTCGACACACGATCAATGCCTTTAAAATGTTTGTCCTTCAACAATGTGGACTTGAATTGTTGTTGGAGCGCTTCATCTCCAAGGTTGGGTTGACTGCAATTCAACCCAGTTATGAGCGCAAAGTCCTTAAGGGTCAACCTGATCGGTCTCCCTTTGAACACAAACCACATCTCGGATGATCTTGGAATCTTCGTGCTCTTAACCAAGAGGACCCATGCAAGGTTGTTGGCGTGCATCAATTTTTTCGGGAACTTAGTGAAGCTCCCAAATGGACCATCTTTCAGCGGTTCAATTGTGGACTTGTCACCTTTCAAGTCTTTCACCTTTGTTTCCAGCATTCTATAGTTGCACCTCTGACTAATCCAACAGTCGAAGAACTGATAATCTGTTAGTTCATTTTCCAATCGTGGATACACCTGAGGTGGTTCCGAGGGAGTCACACTTGGAATAGAATGAGAGGTACTAGTTGCCATTGTCTATACAAGTAATACTACAATTAATCATTACATGAAATTATATACAGAAATGCTAATATCAACATAAACAAACAGTGGTACACGCCGTGCGGCAAGCATACCTAGCCGCACGGTTGTCCAGAGGCACCCTACTCTGAACATCAGGTCCCGTGCGGGATGACAATGTCGCCGTGCGGCCAGACCGCGCGAGTGAGACGCGTGTCCTTTAAAGTCCAAAACGCCGTCGTTTCCCGCTCGAGTGACCCGCGTGTTCTCGATAGCCCAGAATGCCGTCGTTTCTTAGGCCCTGCGCGATCCCGCCACATGTTCTCGAGAGCCAAAAATGACGTCGTTCCTTAGGCCCCGCGCGGGTGTTTAACCTCACCGCGCGGGTTACACAAGTTCCACCCCGTGCGGGTGACCCGCGTGTTCTCCACAGCCCAAAACGCCGTCGTTTCTTAGGCCCCGCGCGAGTCCTCCACGTGTACTACTCGAGGGCCCAAAACGCTGTCGTTTCAAGGACCCCGTGCGAGAGGTGTACCTCGCCGCGCGGTCTAGACACCTTCCCACCCCGTGCGGATGAACCGCGTGTTCTCGACAACCCAAAACGCCGTCGTTTCTGATCCCCCGCGCGGGAGATCCACCATGGTCCTGAAAACGCCATCGTTTCCAGCACGCGGCCCCGTGTGCGGGAGTCCCAACCCGCCGCGCGGGCTTTTGGTCCACAGTGAAACCCTTACCTTCTTCTCCAAGGGTCAACACCAGTCGTGCGGGCCTATGTCTACTCCGTGCGGGGGACTTTGATCTTTGATCCTTCCCCGACAAAGGCCCCAAAACCACGGCGTTTGCCTCACCAAACGTCGTCGATTGGGCAACCCAGCACCGACGATTTCTACTCCCTATGGTTTCCATTTACTAATTCTACCATAAATCTTACTTACACTGCAATTAAATCGTACCTGGTTGGAAGTCGTTGCCGTGGAACTTAGTCGCGATGGAGAAATTGTCGGCGTCATTGACGGTTGCTCGGATTTGCAGAGAGAGAGCGGTTTGGTTTGATGAGTTTGAATGAAGTGAGCGAGAGGCGGAGGAGTGGAGGGAAGTGAAGGGTCAGACCCGAGGGTATTTGAGTCATTTCCTCGTTTTTTAGGTCAAACGTGATCAAACGAAGGGAAAGTCAAATATGACAAAAAACGGAGACTACCCTTCAAAATCGATATTAGTAGAAGGTCTTTTGATAAATCCTCCCCCATTTGGAGTGGTCATCCAAATATCAAACGATATGGCGACCGCACTTGTTCTCCGGCCGCGACTCGCCGTAAATGTCACGGTTTTGTTGACGCCGAGACGTCTGGTCGACATCCTCCACCTAAAACATTGGGGAAACGGGTTGCGAAACAGTGGTGTTTCCTCCATGGTTTCCTCCCATGATTACCTGGTAAGCTCTCTGTGTATCTCTCCAGATTCAGACGATATCATTAGAAAAAGCAGGCCCTGCTCCATCATGTCCACCGAAAAGGCCGATTCAGTCATTTCCCTCTTCAAGGACTACTCCTTCGACCAAACCCGCATGCTCAGAATCTTCTCTTTGTATCCGGAGCTCCTCACATTCGACCCCGAGAGAGTCCTCAAGCCCAAGCTCGACTGCCTCTTGCTCAGAGGAATCACCACCGCCTCTCTCGTCGGAATCATCAACAGCAACCCCTCCATCCTCACGCGGAACGACCCCCTCGACCTCGAGCTCGCTTCGATCCTCTTGGATAAGCGCACCTCCAGGTTTTTCCACTGTTTCTCTGAAACCAACACGCCTGCCAATGTCGATGTACTGCGCCGCCATGGCGTCCCCGATGCCCACATCCTCAAATTGGCTGTTTCGCAGGGAACCCTGGGTCTTGAAGCCGGCTATTTCAGTAGCGTCGTGAGGGAGATTCTGGAGATGGGTTTTGAACCTCGGGGCCTCAATTTCATACATGGGGTTCGGGTGCTTGCTGGTATGAGCAAGGACAAATGGGTGTCTAAAGTGGCGCTGCTCGCCAAGTGTTTTAGGTGGACTGATCAGCAGGAGGTGGCGGTTCAGTTCATCAAGAGTCCTCATGTTTTCGCTTCTTCTGAGGACAAGTTGATGCAAAACTTTGAAATGCTTACAACCAGGATGGGGTGGACTCCCGATGATATAGCCAAGCGCCCTACCCTCCTCTGTTATAGCTTGGAGGCTAGAATTTTGCCCAGGTTTTCTGTTCTTCAAGCTTTAGTGTCTAAAGGACTTGTCAGCAAGATAACCATGGTTTGTGCGTATACATGGCCTGAACATAGGTTCTTGGACCGCTTTGTGATAAGGTGTCAGAAAGACCTTCCTCAACTCATGGATATATATGCCAACAGTAAGGGATTGAACATTCGAGATTGAAGATTGGGGCTCCAATTCAGTTCAGATTTGCCTCTTCCGCTTGCTTCAATGTCTCAAGTCCTAATGTTGATTGATACTTGTTGGCTGTTGAGCAGTGAAACTTTGAGGGGCTCAAGAAAGCCGGCTTTGTTCAGTTCACAAGGGTGAAGAAGGCAATGCTGATATTTTGGTGGGAGACGGTGTTGTGAGGCAAGAGTGCTACCAAATGCTGCAAATGTCTGCCTTCAAGAACATTGTGTCGACTGTGAGTTCCCCCTTTCTTCTATGAATTTGGGTCAAGTGCTTATTACACAGCTTAGGTATGAGAATTCTAAGGTACTGCAATTAGGCACCGTATTGATAATAGCTTCTCGAGGAATAGAGATGGTGGAGAGTTTGATATGATTCACAAATGCCTTTATTCTGTATAGTATTGAGTTTTTCCTCTTCATGGAGATCACCCTATTATTGCTTGTTGGTATTATAACATTTCTTAATTACTTCAGAAATATAATCAAGATTGAATTATTAATGATGGTTAACTACTCCACGCAATAGAAATTACTGTCACTCTATGAACACGCATATTAGCTGGCTAAGGCTTTTTCCGAAGCAAGAACGAAATTTTGGGTGGAATACCTGCCACCCAGAGGAACTTAGCACATACACACTCTATCCTCACTTGATCTTCAAGCAAACCGTAAGCCTCGTTTACTATGAACCCATCTTTATCATGAAGCCAAACTAACGCATCCTTTCTATTTGCCTCGATTCTCCACTGTCCTAAGAAAGCCAATAGTTCATTCGCAGACTCCTCTTCCCACCCTTTCAATTCTCTACGTAACCTCAAGGCCCAATCATGGTCTTTTCAACATTCTACCACCTTCCCACTTTTGTCCACTGTCAGAAGGTAAAATCTGGGGAATTTGTATTGGAGGGGATCATCACCAGTCCACACATCATCCCCAAAATAAGCATCTCTTGAGTCAATTTTCCATTGTAAACCTTGGTGACCAAACATTTATTTTAAACTCTGCATCTTCTGACAAAGCTTGTATGTGTCCAAAGAAAAAGGAGTCCACTTTATCAAATTTTGTTAAGTCCCGTTCATCAAGCTCCTATCCAAACTCCATACAAATAGTTTGTTTCGACAATGAGTCATCTTTCAAAGAAAACTTCTACCACCATTTTTCCAGTAATGTGGAATTTATGACAAACAAACTACAAAGTCCCAGCCTCTAAACTCTTTTGGCTTGCAAATCTTTTTCCAACTAACCTTGCAAAATGTCGTCCAACTTCCCTTCCCTTTCCACAAAAACAATCTTTGACAACCTTCTACATCTGAATAACCCCTTTGGAAGATTGCATTAGAGTTAGAGACATGTAGAACGATGGAAGAGTTGATAGTGTGGACTGTGGACTGCATGTGTGATTTATTTTATGCATCTTGAACCTAAGTTGATATGAGATTTCATTTATTTAGAAATATCTGTGCTTGACTGATATTATGTCTTGACTTATACCTAATATGGTTGGCAACTAGTGGACCTATTAGATCGACATATAGCTAGCTAGACATTCTTATGGATGATATCTAGATACAATCATACTTATTAGGAATATTGTATATGTTTATGTATTACTCGAAGCATGATCTCTACTTCTTGTGGTAGTGGACATACTGTGGTTCAATATGGTTCAACTTGCCGTTGCCTACTAGATATGTTTGGATGATCAGTAGCAAGATGTGAACCAAGGATAGCTAAACATGTTCATCTGATTATTTTGAATTACCTCATGTGGTAACATAGGCTAGTTTGTGATAATATGCTTTTATAGGTATTATTTCTGTGTGAATACTGAATAACCTATTCGTATGCTAGTTTATAGGTGCGAATTATATCCTGCCTTGTGTGGATTACTAGATTAGCGTTTTCATAGTCTTATGGAGAATTTATTATTTGGATGCTTTTGTCAGTTGAATGATCTAGATTAAGGTTAAGATGGTTAATTGATATTTGGAATGTTAAATATTAAATTGTTCAAAGATTAGTATATACTCAACCATAGAACATTTGCACGTCCATTTGCTTTATCTATGATTGGTATGCTTAGGGGCATGGTTTTACACTCTTCCACGGTGGACGAGGTAAGATACCGTTCCATGACTATGAACGACTAAACCTTTTGGTCATCGTCGCCACGGTGGACGAGGTGAGATACTGTTCCATGTCTATGAACGGCTAAACCTTTTGATTATCGTCGCCACGGTTCATATCTTGCGTTGTATGTTTGCATGGCACCTGTGGTTGTCTCCTTTATCCACTAACTTTCTATTTGTTGCTTTCTTGTAGCATACCATTCCTAATTTCCTACTTTCACTCTTTTAAACTATTACCATTTTAGGCCTATTCATGTTTTACACGTGTCTTCTTTTTACCATTTGTTGTAGATTTATTCATCCACTGCCGGTATGCTGCCTGTGCTCGGTCGGTGTTGTACCATTATTGTATATTGATGAGAACCATCGGAATTGTGTGCATATCGAGAGACTTGTTTATTGATTGTATGAAGCAAGATTATACAAAGAGTGTATTGCTCGATCACGTAAAGCAGACGTGAAACGAGTTTTTTTGACAAGCCAATAAGAGGTTTTATTCTCCGATCTTTTTTTATACAGACGCTAGTTTGATATATTCGAGTTTAAACTTGATGTCAATAGACAGAAACTGTGTCACCAATTGTGGCTTCACCTGGTACATACTAAGTTGTTTGTTACTGTTGGATCCTGTAAGGGAGATTTGTTGCGTTTGAGAGGTATGATAGTAGACTAAGAATCTCATCAATTGGTAGAGTGTGATTGGTCACAATCAATCGGGATGGGAGTGGGACGTTCCTCCTATCTTACGTCTTCGTTGGGGCTCATCTAATGCTCAGGAATCATGCATGTTGCCTCCAGACTCTGTTTCGTCGTTGTTGTTAGCTAAACCAAAGTGTATTCGTGCCACCAAATGATCAGCCAAAACCACTGTCTGTCGAAGAACATACCCTTATCAGCACAGACTTTGATCACCGTGAAAAATCGACTATCAAACCTAAATCGAGAGACAGATCGAGAAAATCGAAATGCAGAGACGATAATACTACTATAAACGAGATAGAAAAGATAAATTAAGGGATTGTAAGAAAATAAAGAGGAGAAAATGAGTTAGACTAGAGAGTTTTTCTAGGTAAGTGTTACAAACAATGATATGGGTTAAAATATTTAGTGTAATTTTCACCTCAATACCAAACTATTCATTTTTTTCACCTCAATATCCTAACTATTTTTAGTGGCACTTCAATACCCTAGAATGTCTTTTTTTCCACCTCAATACCCTAACTATTTTTTGTGGCACCTCACTACCCTAAAATGCATTTTTGTGACACCTCACTACCCTAGATAGCATTTTTGTGGCACCTCACTACCCTAGAATGCATTTTTGTGATATTAAAAACTGATTTTTATAAAGAAATTTTGAAAACCAATGACATGCTTTTAAAATTTTGATTGTTAGTAAGTGATATTATGGACTTTTTAAGTGTTTTCATCCAAAAATGGATGACAAATTGACGGCGGGTATCAAAGTGAAAAAAAAATGCATTCTAGGGTATTAAGGTGTCACTAAGTTAGGGTATTGAGATTATTAAAAAAAATTAATAGTTAAGGTATTGAGGTGAAAATTATCTAAATATTTAAATGCATTTGTGCGTCAGTTTATTTTAAATTATTATGTTAGACAACATAGATGTCTTATTTTTCAGATAAAAGTTATAGAATAAGTGATCATTTGTATTCTTCAGAAAACAAGTGTGTTAGTGTCTATTTTTTGAACGTAAGCATACATATATTTAACTGCAAATGCCCAAAAACACTTTCCTTGGCAGGGTCACACAATAAAAAAAAATAGAATCCTAAGAAAATTCATAATAGAGAAAAAGTATAAAATTAAAATCCTAACATTGTGAGGCAAACAATAAAGTAAAAAACGATATCTCAATTCATAGAATTAGAATTCACTTGCCTAACTGCACGATAGGTGTCACCAAGATAATGATGTGATTTCTTCAACAACAAAAAAAAGATAATGATGCGATAGTGGTTAATACCACCGATACAACTGCTAATGACAGGGTGATAGAGCGGAGCGTGGTCATTTTGAAGATGACTACAAACCTCTAAGATTACGAGAGAAAAGAGGCGATCACTGCATTCGTTTTTAGATGATTAACTATTCAGGCCGTAATACATGAGTAACTTTCTTCTACCTTTTGCTAGTATTCTTATAATTAGTTGCATGCCTTTATTTTTAACAGATAATTAGTTGCATACTAACATAAAAAGAAAAACGAAATCTGGTTGCGCTCGCACACAGGCCTTAAAATGGCAAAGATTGCCAACTGACGAGGAACATACGTGCAAGAGCTATGGGGGAGTTCACTCGAGCTTGTGATTTGAATTGCCCTGGGCGGTGCCTTTGCATCACGGAACATTGTCACTGCTATATCTCGAACTCCCCTAAAACCATTGGCAGACATCAAAGTTGATCGCATAAAAGATTAAGTACTGGCTATGTAGCAATCAGCTTATTTAGTTGGCGTCTGTTAAGCAAAGAAATTCTAAACAACAAAAATTCTGTTAAACAATGAATTCTAAACAACAAAATAAATTCTGATCTCTTATATTATCCCTGTAATTATGTCAGACTAATCAAGACTTAAGAACTCTCCCATCAATAAGATCATGACTTGATGAAGAAAAATAGTATTGAATCCATGAGATTTCAAGAAATTGACACTGGATACAGTTATCTAGATCTTCTCCTCCACCAAAAACTTACATGTTAGCAAGTTCAAGGGAAACAAAAAGAAAACATACTATTTTAACAGAGGATGAACACATGCTAGTTTTGTTCTGTGATGTAAAGATGCGGAGGAAGATTGGCAGAAACAGCTTCGGCTTTTCATGTCAACAAAGTTGGGATTTATTATGTCAACAGAGTGAGTAGAAGCCGATCAAAATTCCCACCATTTTGACAACAGACTCAATGGTAAAAGAGGAAATTCACAGGGTAAAAGAAAAACTCGGTCAGCAATAAAGATATCCAACAAACATAAAGTACGCAATAACAAATTAGAAACTCAGTCACAATTGTACAGCAGGTAATGTACCTTAAGGAGTTCATGATGTATTCAAGTTTGGAGTTTGGCTTCCACATTGTAGCCAATATGATGTGGGAGGTATAACTTAAACAAGTATCTTATAAACAAATTCCTTCAGTAAGAATAAAGCAGAACTTTCACATTCCATTGTGTAGACGAAGTCATTTAGCATGGTATATGAGTTCCATCAAAGATACTACAGCTCAAACAGAGAAACGTTGTTGAGTATAAAATCAAACAATGAGATTGAACTAAGCATATAAGATGCGCTGATAGACAAGAATAACTCTCTTTTCAAGAAAATATGACAAAATTTCAGTCAATAGTGTGTGATTCATAGTACAGTCAGACATACTTGTTCACAATGAAATGCTACTACTCTTTGCTGTATTGTAGATCTCCATCAAGCTCGGGACAATTCCCAAATGCTTGGTAACATAACTTTTCAAGAAATCTTTCTCATTGCATAAAAGCAGCGAAGCAAACTTCACCTTCTTATTGAGCAACTTCTCCCTCATCAAAACACTGTAAACACTGTATCTGGGACGAAGTCTTTTGTCAACAGATAGTGTAAGTATCAAAGGGTAAGAAGTTACGGCCTCTGGCTTTAACTTCACAGTGTTTACAAAGAAATCCATAGTGTTAATGAGGTTCTTCTCTGAACAACCAAATAGAAACGGATACCGTCTAAAGATAGCCATGATCTCCTCTTCAGACAAACCCCAACTCTCAAAGATTTGAACTTTCTTTTCCCAAACTAAATCAGTCATTGCAGACTTCACATGAATGGCATTCAAAAAGGTGGGCTCAGAAGGTTGAACACCCAATTTTTTGACAGTTTTAACCAAACGGGTAATCCTATCAACCTTCTGTACCATGGTGCACGCCCGATATGCTATGAAATTTGCTATTCTAACATGAGGCACCCCTTCCTTCTTCAAGAGATCAATATTGGGTTCCATAGCATCCTTGAGATTGCATTTGAAGGGCCACAATTTTGCATTGTTAACTGCTGACACCACTCTCTCTTTGGTTTCAAGGATTTCCCATAAAAACTCGATGGATGGTTTGATGTGAGAGCTAAGCTTTCTACCCAAAATGAATGGATTTTTAACAATGGCGTCGGGGAGGAGCTCCCCAGAAAGACCGTTTTGACTCAGAAACTCTAGTTTGGGCTTCAGAGTAGTGTCTGCCTTACAAAGGAGGATACTTGGAACCTTTTCCACTACTTTAGCTACATCGGTATCGTCAAATCCGTGAGACTTCAATAAATTGAGCACGGCCTCAGTTTTCTGGATGTTCGTTTTGTTGAGTTGGAGCTTTTCAGAAATTGAAAGAGCAGCTTTTGACGAAAGCCCGCATGATTCCACCAGGTATTTGGCTGTAAACGATGGAGCTGGTGGGGAAGGAGAAGCCGAAAGAGAGCGTTTGGGGGTCAAAAGGAGGAGGGTTTTGAAGGGAAATTTAGCCATTCCTGAAGAAAAACACCTTTCAAGCATTTGATAAATGAAAGACTAATTAAAGAGAAAATGTCGGAGTGAACTTTACCTGGTTTAGGGTTTTAGCTCCTTGTGGGCTTGCAAGTTTTGTTGGAGGAATGGTGATAACTAGCGTTTAGACCAGGGTTTTTCGGGGGCATTTAGTTTTTTTTTTTCTTTTCTGAAGAACGTGTAGAATTTGTTGTTTAGCATCAAAATTCAATAGCCAATAACCCTGTAAATAGCTTACATCCCACAGGACCCACACTATAGTAGTTTTTTTTTTTTTTGAGAAAATACGAGGAATATTATAACTGTAAACTGTTTACATCAAGCAAACATATCAAAATAAAAATCAAAAGTACGGCAATAACATAAAGCTGAATAAAGAGTAAACATACTCTTGTAGAATCCATTGTTGTTCGGAGGGTAGTACTGCGACAACGTCCAAAAATCACCGATGCAGTGACTCCAAACGAGTTTTCAACGACCGAACAGGTCCGTTGTAGCTTCTCATACTGGTGGACTGAGTATCCCCCCAGGTTGTCAGCGTGCGTCGTCCTCTCTTGAATGATAGAGGTAGAGCTCCAAAGTGCGGGATCGCTGACCCCTGAGCTGGTAGGGGAATACCATGTCGATTCTTGGTGGTACCACTGCCACCTTACGTCCAGAGGGGTGGTATAACCGATCAACCCCCTCTGGACCTTTCCGAACTCATTCCGTAAGGCGAGGGTGATCTGAGCCTCCTGCCGTTATCGATGATGCCCCTTCCGTGGTGTTGGCTGTTCGAGTCTAATCCAAAGATCAGTACCCGACCCGGGCGTGGAACCAACCCGACCCGGTCCCTGACTGGCGCCCAGACCTCGACCCAAACCTCGGACCGGACCAAGCCCGGACCAAACCCAGGCCTCGACCTAGACGAAGCCAAGGCCCACCGTGCTTCCTGACCCAAGCCCATTCATCATAACCTGCGAGCCCAAGGCCAGGCCCATTGAAGCCCAAGGCCGCTGATCGGTCCACCAAAACCCTTAGTAGAGCTTCCGGCCACCGCTTCCGTCTTCCCGTCTCGCCTCCGACCGACCATTCCATCCTCTTCTCCGGCGAGGCAATTCTCGCCGCGGTTCGTTTCAGTAAACCCCCGCAGAACCCCATCGGAAATCCCTGCGAAAACCGGCCACTAATACCTGTGAATATCAGTCGCTCTGTCCCCCTCGAACCCCTATCAGAAATCGGTGATACAGGTCGCGGGGGAGATCGAGCCGATGAGATGCTGGAGATCGAAACGGCGAGCATCTCCATCTCCTTGCTGATATCTCCATCACTCGAATACAGGTGGTGCTTGGTCGGATTGAAAACCTCCATCTTCGTCGCCTAGAATCGCAAAACCCTAGAGAGGACTGCGCGTGATACTTGAGCAGATGGGGTAACAGAGGCCATCGCCGATCCCCTGCTCTTCTCCCCTCCAATCTCGTGGTGGTATTGATGTTCCGAATCTGGGTAGGAAGACACTAACGCCGACCTTCGCAAAACTCCTAGAGTTAGAGAGAGTTGCGCCATTCTACACTATAATAGCCTACATAAAGGTATTTTAACAGTTCTACGTACATGAATTATCTTTATCTAATTAAACCTCTCAATAACAACTTACAGTCATCTACTATTACCCATAACGAGGTAATTAAGCTTTTCTTACTGTTAATAGCCATTACCACTCCCAAGCGGTCAGATTCAATGGATCTGTGTTCCCACTCTTCTGCAGCCACCCATTGCAATGCAGAGCGCAAAGATAAGGCGTCGATAATTTCAGGATCACACAGTCCCGACCATACCTTGCACTGTATAAAACTTACCTTCCCTTGAGAGCCCCTGTAGATCATTCCTCCTCCTCCGTCCATCTCCTCTAAGACTGCACCATTCACATTCATCTTCCAATGACCCTCGGCCGGTCTACTCTATTTTTTCGGAGCCGCCCCCTAACCTGGGGTCCAGTAATATCACCGTTTTGGGATTCCTACCACCCCTCAAGCAATGAAATTGTGCTTCGATAAATCCCCTCAGCCGAAAGGCTTTGCCCGTCCTAGACTCGACGATTTCTAGCCTTCCACAACTCCCAACAACCAGTAGCCACTAATTCCTTTACCCCCTCCAGACCCGTCTCCCAACTATCCTCCAACCGTTCCCTGAATGACGTTTCTTGTCACATAAGGAGCCTTGGAGCCGAATCCAAACTTCCTTTTCTATGGGACAATGAATCATTGCATGTTCCACCGTCTCAACTTCCCCACAACTTAGACACCCTAACTGCACATCAACCCTGTGGTTTCTAAGGTTCACAGCTGTAGGGATAAAGCCCGAGACCCCCTCCACAAGAAATGAGTAATCTTGTGAGGGACCTTCCGTTTCCACAATCGTTTCCAATATAAGTCACGGTCTGTTGGTGTTCACCTTCCTTCCTTTATCTGTAACGTTCGGTAGGCTTCTCGAATGCTATATACCATGCTCCTTGTTCCCTTCCAGTACCAGCCATCCAATGCAAGATTATAATTCAGATGGACCTGTAAAATAGCCTTGACATCTAACTCTGCAAATTTCTACAATATCAAATTTCTGTCCCATTCTTTCATGCCAAGTTTAAATAAATGATCCTCTGTCAATAACTCCATTCATTCCGGTTCCTAAACAATAAGACCCGAGTCCGAGTGCAACCACGGGACCCCTAGAACCCGAGTCTGATGCCCCGACCCAATATGCCTCCTCAGTCCTCTTTCCACCAGCTCCCAGCTTTCCAGAATGCTATTCCATATAGGACTAGCCCTTGCACACTTAGTAGCATGAATAAAGTCTGATAAAGGGTGATACCGAGCCCTCAAAATCCTAGCTATCAGGTTTTTAGGGTTAGTCATAAGTCTCCAGCCCTGTTTTCCAGCATAACCAAATGAAAATCACTCAACACTTTAAAGCTCAAACCTCCCTTGAGTTTAGGATCACATAACCCTTCCAAACTTCTCCACTGAACCCTTTTACCGGACACCCCTTCATTCGACCACCAATATCCATTCATTGCTACTTCAATATCTTTAATCGAAATTTAACAACAATTCTGAGAGGTAGCCGCCTATCGTTTTTGCTCTCTCTAGCAAACCTAGGCTTGGTTTATTGAGATCATGGTGCGATCGGCTGCCAAACTCTCGAGTGTCTCGATTGATCCTTCTCTGTGGCTTGATCCGGTAGAGGAGATGGCGATTGAGGAAGAGATCGGTGCGGGTGTGGATGTGGGAAACGGGGTTGTGGCCGGTGCAACACCGGAGGCAGTCGGGCTGCCTGTGGTGGGTGACGCTGCATCGGATGACGGCGGGGCTGCAGGCCGGAGATCGGGCGGGGGAGTCCCTGCGTGTGAGGAGCGTCGACGGGCGATGGAATCGGTGATCCCGCTGTCGTCTGACGGTGGGGAGGAGGCAACTGCGCCGCTAACGGCGATGGGCCTGTCATCAACGAGAGAGGAGAGGGGGCCGGCCCTCGTGTTCTCCTCGATCCGGCAATCAGTGGGTGACGGCCGGGGTGGAAGCGAGCGGGCCAGGCAAGGTTCTGGACGAGATCACGCGCCGGCGAGGGGTATGAGCTCTCGGGCTCACCGTGGGGCGCACTTCAGGCCAACGGGGATCCTACATGCAGACGGGAGGGAGGTCTGCACGCCGGTCCAGATCCCGTCGGACTCGGAGGACATGCAACCGGAGTCCCAGGCGGCGCTTGAAGGGTAAGGCGGTGGCTGCGGTAGGGTTAAACCCTAGCGAATCCGAGCCGGGTTTGGAGCGAAGGCGTGACCCGGGCAGCGGAGGATCTTTCATGGGGGACGCCCGTCGTGTGGATCATGGGGTAGGAAACTGGATCCCTCGGGCGAGTCGTGGCGGTAGAGATGGACCAATCTGGGCCAGGGGATGTGGCCAGATGGGCGGCCCGATATGGATCGGGGAGGTCGGGCGGCGGTGAAGGGGGCCGGGACTCGGGGGACAAGGAACAATCTGGGGTCCGTTAGGACCCGATGAGATGGATACCCGATCTGGGCCAACAGATGTCCTCGCTGAGTATCAAGGAGGTGGTAGTCCCAGCTGGGGACATTGGTCAGGCTGAAGAGCAGTTCCGTTTTGCGCTTGCAGCTAAGGTGCTGACATCGAAGCGCTTCTTCTGGAGATCTTTGGTGGACAGAATGGAGGACCTGTGGGGGATGAAGGTGGATGCTAGACCTCTGGAAGACGGGCTAGTAGGCTTTTTCTTTCGCACGACGCGGGAGCGGGAGAGGGTTCTCGCGGGGGAACCATGGGCGTTTTGGGAGTCTCTGGTGCTGTTTACAGACCTGAGGGCTCATATGCAAGTGGGCGAGCTGAGTTTCCACCAATTCTCGGTCTGGGCTAGGGTCTCCAACCTGCCTGTGGGGGCCTGGAACAGGGCGGTAGGGTTCCGGATTGGAAGTGCTTTGGGACTCTGTCAAGCTGTGGATGTGGATGCTGCTGGTTGCTGCTGGGGGGACTTCATGAGGGTCCGAATTCGGACTGATATTCGACTTCCCTTGCAGAGCCAGGTTTGGTTCTGTCTGTCGGAATCACAGGTACGCACGTTACTCACTGTGTCTTATGAGCATTTACCGGACCACTGTTATGGTTGTAGCTGCGCGGGGCATTTGTTCCCGTCGTGCCCTGTCGTAGGAGGAACACGGGGCCAGTCGCTTCGAGCCTTGGGGGACCCGAGATCGGCTTTTGAAAAGGCCAAGCATGGGAAGGCGATCCCGGGAACGAACTGGACCTATCTGGAGGCAAGGAACACGAGTCGGGGCAGTCCCCGTACACCGCTCCCGTACCAGGACCCCAGGAAGGACCAGGTGGATGCCGATGAGGCGGGCACGGAGGACACCCCGTCTGAATGGGTGGCGAAGGAGGGAAGCCCGTCGTTGTCTGGGAAGAAGCGTCTAGCAAGGGAGGAGGCTTAGGACGAGTCGAACGGCTCGACAGAGTCAGATGGAGAATCACACGCAGCGGTGGGGGGCGTCAAGCACCCCCGCCTACAGGAATGAGCCCTAGGTGGCCCAGCGAGGGGTGGGTCAACTTTGGCCCCTCCCCGGCGGAAGGATGGAGACGGCACCATCACCAGTTGATATTTGTCTCCCCTGCCAGTCCGGAGTCAGCAATACCGCGTTCAGGAGCCCTACCATTATCAATCCAGGGAGGACGACGCACGCTGACACACCGGGGGAGATGTAGGTCCACCAGTATTCCCCTAAACTTGGTTGGCTCGCCTCGTCCCATTTGGAAGAAGCATGCTGTATCGGTGTCACCAGACGCTACCGCAGATATCCCCTTCGTCCACAACCAATTACCAGAGCCGAATTTATTGCTTTCAGTTTCATTTCTGATTATTAGTTGGATTTGTTTATGTAGGTGGGGTACATTTGTGTACCTACCAAACTATCTTATTATGTTTTAGGGAAAATTTCATTTTACCACCCTGTCAAACATTTAACTTCAGTTTGATACCCTGGCATAAATTTTTATCAGTTTCATACCCTAACCAAACTTTTAATTTCACTTTCATACCCAGCCGGATAAAATGTCCAAAATACCCCTAACTATTACTCAAATTTTCATCTCATGCCATTGCCTCAGAATTTGAAAAGAAGTGAAATGACAATAATACCCTTCATTGTTTAGGGTGTTAAACTGAAAATTTCAATAATTTTAAAACAAAATCAGTTTTTTTTATAAATTCAATTTTTAATTTCAAAAAATCATATTTTAATTTTAAAAATACATAAAAAAAATTATATAAAAATATTTTTTTATTAAAAACAGTTTTTTTACATAAAAAATCATTTTTATTTAATAATAAAAAAACAGACGCGACTGCGTCTTCTCTGGCGTGGTCTCCGGCCACCCAGCTCCGCCGACGTCGTCCCCGACCCCTCCCACTTCGCCGGCGTCGTCCCCGACCCCTCCCACTTCGCCGGCGTCGTCCTCGTCGTCCCCGGCGTGGTTCAGATCTGAACTGGTTCAGATCTGGTTCGCGATTTGAACTGGTTCAGATCTGAACCACGCCGGGGACGACGCCGGCGAAGTGGGAGGGGTCGGGGACAATGAAGGGTATTATTGTCATTTCACTTCTTTTCAAATTCTGAGGCAATGGCATGAGATGAAAATTTGAGTAATAGTTAGGGGTATTTTGGCCATTTTACCCGGCTGGGTATGAAAGTGAAATTAAAAGTTTAGTTAGGGTATGAAACTGATAAAAATTTATGTCAGGGTATCAAACTGAAGTTAAATGTTTGACAGGGTGGTAAAATGAAATTTTCCCTATGTTTTAATACAATTGCAATGGTTATTCTCAAAAAAAAAATCTTTAATCGAATGAACAAGAAATAAAAATAGGGATAATATCATAAAGATACCCTTAACTTTCAGCTAATTTCAAAAAGTTACACTTAACTTTCAAAAGTAACAAACCGGTACCTTAACTTCAAATTTTGCTCAAACTAATCAACGGTGTTAACTTTCCATCCAAAAAAACATAAAAGTCTAAACTACCCCTCACTTACTAGCTAATTTTCAAATATATGCCATTGTTTTAAATTTAATTTCTAATATTTATTCATTTTCTAATATTTTTTATTTTTTCTTTTCCAATATATATATATATATATATTATTTTCATTAACTTCTTGTTTTTTATTTATTTTTTTCAATAAATCTTTTTTGATTAAGAAATTCATTTTCTTTTACTTTAAAATTCATTTTCATAAATTAAGAATTAATTTTCAAAAAGAAGAAGCGTAAGAACATATTTCTTCACTTTGAAAATTTTCTTATAAATCTGAATATTTATCCATTGTTTTTAATTTTAATTTCTAATATTTATTCATTTTCTAAATTTTTTATTTTTTCTATTCCAATATTTTTTTATTTTCATTAAGTTCTTGTTTTTTTTCAATAAATCTTTTTTTTGTTTCAGAATTTCATTTTCTTTCACTTAAAATTCATTTTCCGAAATTCAGAATTAATTTTCAAAAAGAGAAGCATATGAAAAAGGGAAAACGCCACAAAACAACTATGCCCCGACTTTATAGCTCACAAAACAACTATTGACAATTTTATCGTTCAAATCACACTGTCCCAATAGTTAAATGTCAAAAACCATAATTTTCTGTCAATTTTCACAGAAAACGTTAACGGCGTAGTTGGAAAGACGAAATTGCCCTCAAAATGAGTCATAACTCAAGTGTTGACTTCAGACACTTCTCATTTGTTCTCAACTTCACGAACCCGACTCTCCACTTCTCTCGCAACCTCTCCGTCTCAGTCGTTGGCTTCAGTTCGTCTGTAAGCACATTCTTCACCGGAATCAGCGCGAACCAGCCAAGGGAACCTGCAAGAAGATTGAGGTAAGAACTTCATCTTTGTCGAAACATAGTTGACCTGTTTTGTTTGTTAGGGTTTGAATGTGTATAAAATCGTGTGATTTCTCCGAAAAGTAGTATGATGGATGTTACTGAAGATAGGTTGAACTTTGGACTGTAGTTATTGAAGAAGATTTGCATGTTAGGTGTATGAAATCGCGAGGTAGGGTTTGTGGGTAGTAGTTGAAAGTCGTCTTATTTGTCTGAAATGGTTTCAGTAAGATGTAGCATAGTTCACAGACCTTTGCATGTGGCGTGTGCATGTACTCGAGCTTGAGTTTGTGGTGAATCGGGGATTTACTCCTGAAATGCTCACGAGGTTTGGGTGAACTGAAAAATTGGGGGGCCAAGTGAACTGATAAATTGGGGGTTTCGGCGAAATGAAAAATTGGTGTTTCACTGAGATAGGAAGAGGAAGAGTGGTAGACCTAAGCTGTTGTATTTGTGGATCAGAATTTGTTTCTACACTGTAAGTTAATTTGGTGCTCAATTGTTCTAGTATTTGTTTGTTTCCAATAGGACATTTATAGGATGTTAGAGCTTTATACTAACATGTTAAGTGTTGAGCATTAATTTTAGTGAGCAATTATGATTTTTCTTATATGATAAGAATATAGGACAAAGAAATTTTCAGAACTGATATAGTTCAACGAATTAGAGGTATATGGACTGTGTTGGATACATAACAAACCTAGTGCTGTCCTAGTGTTGTTCCAAGTAGGTACCTTTAGAAAAATGGTTATCAAATGTTTATGATAATTAATCTACCTTTTGTATATCAAATGTCTATACATCTAATGTTGATAGAAAATAATGTTGGTGTGAGAATCATTTCAGTCAATATTTTGTTCATATTGTTCTTGATTAGCAAATAATAACCACTTATGAGTTTAATCACTCCATTAGCATCTTAGGTCAATGGATTTGTATGGGGATCGAGTCTAAAAAATACTACGTGTTTTAACAGAAGAAGGTTCCAATATATAACATCTCACAAACCAGAAAGACAGTCATTATAATAGCTTAGTGTTTAAATATATTTTGGAGAATGTATGCTCAAGTCTGTGAATAAATTTAGAACCTAATTGATATACTGTGAGTGTCTGAACCAATGAAAGAAAGAAGCGAAGATATTTATAATACATCTTGGATTATATATGATCATGAGCAAATATGAACAAACATGATTTATGTATACAAGATTGAAACAAGGTGGCCTCTGCATGACCTTGTTGAAGATAATTGACAACATGACAAATCAACCAAAGTAATTTGTTATGTATAAACTGCTGTTTACTTAATTATGTTTAACTTTTGTAGATGGCGAAGAAGCGAAAAGCAAGTCGAAGTTTAATTGACGAACCATCTGATGATGAACTAATAGCTGAGGCAGAGATGTTCGACGAAGGAATAATTGATGAGGAATTAATGAATGGTGATGAAGATGATTTTGTGGCAGAAGATCTTGGTTACCAAGGTGGGTACTATGTAGCTGGGGAAGACATAATAGATGGAAGTGGTGGGTCATCGTCTGAGTCTGAGTATGAACCACCATCAGAGGAGGAGGAAGATGCATCATCACCTGCTGCTGTAGAAGAAGACAATGGTGATGGGTACATGGAAGACGATCTGGGATGTGAAGATATGATGGAAGAAGAGATGATCGATGCTAGGATGTGAGACACTAAAAGTTCGCTGAAAGGTATCGAACTGAGATTGGGTGATAGATTCATTAGTGATGCGTGGTACCGGGTAGTGCTTCAGAACTACGCTGCGGAGAGAGGTTTCAATTACGCATATACTAGGAACCAACCTCTAGACGGTATTGGGGTGGTATGTGATAAATACGGGTGTACGTTTTATATTTGGTGTGGTTATGTGAAGCAGGCGAAAATATATGCAATTAAGACTTTCCGACCAGAGCATTGCTGCCAAACTGAGCAAGGAGGTGACAACATTACGACGCGCTCTCTGGGATACAGGTAATTATTTTTGGCCATGATTGTAGGTTGATGTACATTGGCAATATGATCTGATTTGTGTTTAATAGTCATTGTATTAACTGCTGCTGTGCAGGTATTACGATGACATCATCAGTAAGAAGAAAGTGAATATCGCCGAGTTGAGCAAGGACATTCTGAAAGACCTAGGGTTAGATTTGGAGGTTGGCAAGTGCTACCGTATAAAAAAAGCGGCTGAAAATATTCACAATGAGGATGATGGGCTCCAATATGGGATGCTCGAGAAATATAGAGAGTTGGTGATGAGCAGCAACCCAGATTCTAAGTTCACCATTTTAACAGCTGAAGAAGGTGGTCGTCGATTCAAGCGACTGTATATTAGATACGGTGCACAAAAATCAGGGTTTGTCAGAGGATGTCGCCCGTTCGTAGGACTTGACGGGTGTCACATGAAAGCTTATCATGGAGGAATTGTGTTAGCTGCTGTGGCCAGAGATCCCAACGATGGGATGTTCCCACTTGCTTTAGTAGTGGTTGAGCAAGAAACCATCGCATCGTGGACATGGTTTATGGATCAGTTTTTTGATGATTTCAGAAGTGGCGAGGAGATGGGTTGGGTGTTTATGTCTGACAAGCAGAAGGTAAAATTATTTGTTTTAACGTTTAAACTTTACAACTTCATTCACAATTCATATACTTTGGTACACAATTTGTTAGGATAATATGTTACAAAATTAGTTAGGATCATATGGTAGGAAATTAGTTAGGATCATAAGGTAGGAAATTATTTAGGAAAATGTGTTAGAAAATTAGTTACGAGCATATGTTAGAAAAGTAGTTAGGATCATATGTAGAAAATTAGTTAGGATCATATGTTAGAAAATTAGTGAGGATCATATGTTAGAAAACTAGTGCAGATCGTATGTTCATTCATTTGGTGAGGTTCCTATGTTAGAAAATATGAGATTATAGTTTTATTGCATACTGATATTGGTGAGGGTACTGTTAGAACTTACATATCAGTTTTTATTGAAGTTGGTGATAATAATTTTATTGCATTCCTTTTTCAGGGGTTGATCGATGTCTTTACCCATCACCTGTCAGTGGAGCATAGGCACTGCATGCGCCATCTATACGAGAACTGGTTTAAGCAATTCAAGTCTCATGATCTCAAGATGCAGTTGTGGAAATGCTCACGGGCAACCAGTGTGGACTTGTTGAATACTTATATGGAGGAGTTGAAAGAAATGAACGTGAGAGCATATGAGTGGTTGCTAGAAAGACCACCAAGAAACTGGTGCAAGGCTTTTTTCAATACAAATGCCAAAAGCGGAGCGCAGACAAATAACATATGCGAATTGTTTAACGCTTGGATTGGGAAGGGGAGAGATCTTCCAATACTCAATTTCTTAGAGTTCTACCGTAAAAAGTTGATGGACTGGTTCAACAAGAAGGGGAAGTTGGTCAGCGGTGATGCAACTCTATTGTGCCCAACGATCAGAGATAGGCTTGATATGGTAATTTCTAAAGCGAAGAACTACAAAGTAGTTCAAAGTGGGAGTGTCTTATTTGAAGTTGAGATGTTCAGGGACACATACGCCGTTAACATTTACGACCACACTTGTAGCTGTTTGGATTGGCAGCTGACATGAATTCCTTGCCTGCACGCTGCAGCAACATTGTTGAAGGCGAAGAAGGAGGTTTATAAACATGTGAACTCCTATTACTTAACTCCTGCTTTTCGAACAACCTACGAAGGCCAGATTTACCCTCTGGTGGGCCTAGATAGGTGCAGGTCAGTGCCACTTGAAGGACGTATACTAGCTCCCAAAGTGAGGAAGCAACCTGGTCAACCAAGGACAGAAAGGAGGAAGGGTTGTATGGAGCAACCACATTCAAGGTCAACGAAGGGCACAGTCACAAGGAAAGGAGTTGTTCTACGATGCAGCCGCTGTAGAAAAGAAGGTCATAACATTCGATCCTGCACGACGAAGGACTATGGTTCCAATCCAGCACCTCTAACAAAGAGAAAGAAAGGAGCTGGACCACCACACCGTGTAGGATCGAAGACAGATGTTGAACTTGCTGAACTACTGGATAGGAAAAGAGCAGCGAGCCGTGCTCGGTTGGAGAGGAAAAAGGTTCTAAACAGAATCTGGAAAAGAAAGCAACGGGGTGAGGCACCTGTGGTTGAGAATGGTCCTGATAATGCTGCTGTTGAGAATGTCGGTGCTGAGAATGCTGATGCTCAGAATGCTGGTGGTGAGAATGCTGAGACAGTTGTTGGAGATAGTAGTGTTGGAGATTCTGGAAGCATGACAGATTATGACGCTGGGGGGCCAAGTGAGGAGTACCACAATGATGATGGATGGTTTGAGCCTATGCCTGCTGACCTTGGAGGAGATAACGACTTCCCAACAACATATGAAGACAATATAAACCAAGGAGGATCTAATCACATGGGTGCTGAAGTTGGAGGCTCTGTTGACAGAATTGGTACTATTGGACTTGGTGGTGGAAGCCCTGGTGACTTTGAATCAACCAGTGAAGAAAGAAGTCAGGTACTGGACGGTAACTTCAACGAGGTTATTAGTCAGCAAGACCGAATTGTGAAAGAAGTTGAACAATTTCTTGATATTCTTGGAGATGATTTCTGGGGTCAGAATCCAACCAAAAAAACTACACTCAAAGAAAAGCTTCAAGGGCAGAGGATAAGTACTGAAAAATCTGAGGACCATATAGAGAACTGCCCTCCCGAGAATGTAAATGCCACCGTGATCCGTAAAAAACGTACCCCAAGGAAGAAAGTGGTCACAAAGGACATCACAAACACCATTGCGAAGAACCCAATTCAGCCAAAGAAGAAGCAGCCACCTAAGATGAAGTCCAAGAAGGTCACTTTCAATGACTCGGTTCCTTCTACAGTCATTGAGAAGCCCTATGCAAGACCCACAATCACAAGCAATGCAAAGTCCGAGGAGAGAAGGACTGCCCGGGCAGTTGACATGAGTAGAGGTGCCAACAACAATTCAATAGGAGAGTATCAGTGGAACAAATCAAAGGTACTTTTCATTTCTCTAGCTACTTGCCTTTGTTTTATATTTGTGTTCAAACATAACTACATATTTGGGTGACTGCATAATTTAGTTAGGGTGACATGTATAATAGGTTTAGTTGAACTATATTTAGTTAGGGTGACAAATAAATAGATTTATTTGTGAGTATGTACACAATTTGATTACAACTAACTGTTTATGACTAAAGAGGAAGATTTGTACTTGTATATTAGATAATGATACCATCTATACCTTACAAATATCACATCTAACGTTATTAATATGAGAAACTTAAAATATTAACCAGTTTTTGAAATCATTCAGAACTACAAATAATTATGTATGCTAATAACTGAATCATCGTGTGATAGATTAAACATACAAGACAACATAATTTAGATTAGATAGACAAATTTTAAGAGACTGTTAAGATGATTTTCGTGAGGTTACGAGTGCCAAACCATTTGTAAGTATGACTTTGCATTGTAAGGCATATAATTAATCTTGGATTTGGCTACTTACCTATTGAATTGTAAGACAATATAAACCAAGGAGGATCTGTGATATGATAAATATGATGATGAACTTACCTCATACACTCTTATGCAGACTGCTATGGGATTTGAAAGCTGGCTTCAAGCAAGAAGGCAAGAAGGAGGACCAGGTTTTGGATATGCAAAAGTGACTCCAGGCGAGGCTCAAGCTGAAGGAAGAGGAATATGCACCCAACCTTTGAAGAAAACTATCCTAAAAAAGAAACAAGCCCACAACTCTCAGCCTTAGGATTTAGGTCTTTGTTGTGGAGCATTAGATAGGGATATGTTGGGGTTGGTATGGGCCATAATGGCCATTAACTTTTGGACATATTGTATTGTTGTCTAATATATGGTGGCAGACAACAAGGTAAGGACATATGACTTTTGAGGAGCCCTATGGGAATCGGATTCCCTCTCCTGTGACTTAATGGGGAGCTTTTGTAAGGGTTTGCTACTGCTATAACAGTGTGGTTTCTGTCTTGGAATGGACATGTGATAAGTGATGATATTATTTACATTTTTTCCCTTGTTAGGTGTGGATGTGATACATTTTCCTATAAAACACCATCTCATTCAGTAGTTAGGACCACACCATATGCATCACTTGGTTGGACCACACAGGGATGGTGAAAAAATATACAGAATTCGATGAGGAGGATGAAAGGAGGTATCGAGAATGGGCATTTGCAGGACCAATCGTCTTCCGAGCATACCGATCAATGGAACAAAGCTCCATCATATGGTCTTCCTCCAACCCCACCATATGTGCACCCCGAAGAATTCTTGCCTGATTTCCGATATCCATATCCGGATGAAGACCCACCAGCTGATGATGAAGTGCAGAGCAAGCTAGTGCAACCCAAGGACCAGCCAAAGGAGCAACCACAACACCAACCTCCGTCAAAGACACCTCCTTCAACCTCTACCCCACCATTCGATGAACATGAAGATGATGTGGAAGACAGCGGAGATGAGAAAGACATTGCTTCATCTCAAGGTAGTACTAGTCTATTCCGTAAACCATCTGTACTTTAAATGAATATGTAATGTGAACTTGTGTTACCTAATAACTTGTATGCAGTACTACTTTTTTTTTCTCTGTCCAACCATACATATAAATTGCTTCATATCATTCACTCATGATTAACTACATCAAATATAAGTTCTGACATCATCATATAATAGTACATAAACTAGAAGTCTCTTCTGTCAAACGAAATTTAGATTAAACACACAACTACTTTCTACACTAAACAAGGTACATGTCTTCCTTCCTATTGTTACCATCATTCAACAAATATACAACCATCATATAAAACAACATCCCATACAGAAACCATATACAATTTGATTTACACTTTGCCCCTTTCCCATTCTTTCTTTTCTCAAAACGTAGAGCATCTTCCAAAGTGGTTATCCTGTCATACACTTCAGGCACGACTTCGTCGACCCATTTGAAAAAGTTACAACTCCGTTCACCCTGCATCCACCATTACAAATATAATTATTTATCGAAGTTCATACCTCCAACCACATAATAATAGTCATTGTAAATGTGTCTTACATTGTACTTCCCGCAGCTGTAAAATCTTCTACCGGGATTGTTGATCGAGTAGGATGTCAGCATAGGAGCTGCAACTCCACAATTGCATAACACTATGTTTTGCCTTCCAAATTCAACATCCTTACACAATATTTCACATCAATTAATCAAGGACAAATGACTATGCTTATCAATCACCATGAACAAAATGCATTCAGACCTTACTGTGAATGACACTAGACCTATCCAATTTTTCTTTCATCTACAAAATTTTTAATCGACCTTTAAATACCTTTTTCAATACACATTCCAACTCGTAAATTTCTACACATTTCAATACACATCCCTACTTTTTCTACACATTCCAACTCGTAAATTTCTACACATTTCAATACACATCCCTACTTTTTCTACACATTCCAACTCGTAATTTTTGTCAATACACACATTCAATTTCAGGTTTTTTCAAAACCTATTTCTCCCCTATTTGAAAACCCTAGTTTTTATAAACCTGATTTTCCCCTAAATGAAAACCCTAGTTTTTTGAAACCTGATATTCCCCTATTTCAAAAACCTAGTTTTTTTGAACCTTAAATTCCATAACCGATGTACCCCTAAATCCGACCCATGGACACAACTATTGAAGATGATTACAGATTTAAACATTGCAATATCGTGTACTTCGATTTCACAAGATGGACAAAGGAAGGGTTTTAGATCTTACCATTGCAAAATCGTTTTCCTGCACCTTCGTCTTCCTTCAACAGTTGGTCCTTTAATTTCGACCTTGACCTTCGTCTTCCTTCACCTTCACCTTCGTCTTCCTTCACCTTCACCTTCGGCCTTCGTCTTCCCACCTTGCCCAAACTCTGTCTGAAACACGTTCAAAGGGGGACAATAAAGATGGGTTTTAGTGAAATACGATGAGGGCAATTCGGTCCACAAAATGTTATTTCCCAAACACGTGCGCGGCACGTGACCCTTTGTCAAACGTTTTCTGTGAAAATTGACAGAAAATTATGGTTTTTGACATTTAACTATTGGGACAGTGTGATTTGAACGATAAAATTGTCAATAGTTGTTTTGTGAGCTATAAAGTCGGGGCATAGTTGTTTTGTGGCGTTTTCCCTATGAATTTTTTTCTTCATTTTCAAAATTTTCTTATAAATCTGAATGAATTATATTATAATTTATATTAATTTATTTTTTCAAATATTAATATTCTTTACCCTTTCTTTTCTCTCTTTTTCCTCGGTTCCTACTTATGATCTAAGATAAGAGCAAGATTAGTTTCATCACAGAGAGCAATATGGGTTTCATATGCATCCCCATTCCATTTGATTTGGAAACCACCCAACAAAAATCCAAACATACCAAACTTTTCTCTTCCCTTTTTATTTAAAAACATATACACATTAATCTATGGGTAAATTACAAATGCATACCCTTAAGTATGCCCGTTTAACCGATGCATACCCTTAAGTTTGAACTTAACCGATGCATACCCTAACGTTTCATTTATTAACAAAAAACCCCTTCCGTCAGTTAGACTGTAACGGCGAAGTGTAAAAAGACTAAAAATACCCTCAACTACCCTTGTATATTACATAACCTGCCATAATTCAGTTTTTCATTCTTTTTTAATTCTTTTTTCCTTTCTATAATCTTTTCTTTTGTTTATATTTTTTTTAATTTTCTTTTTTTAATTCCAAATCTTTATTTAAAAATTAATTTTTATCATTCAAAAAATCAATTTTTATTTAAAAAATCAGATTTTTCTAATAAAAATCATAATTTAATTTTAAAAAATCATTTATATTTTTAAAATCAGTTTTTATTTAAAAATTAACTTTTATTATTCAAAAATCATATTTTTTAAATAAAAATCATAATTTAATTTCAAAAAACCAGTTTATATTTTTAAAATCATTTTTTATATCTTCTTTCTATTTTATTTATTTCATTTTTAAATTTTTTATATTTATATATAAATTTTAAAAATATTCATATAAATAATTGAAGAAAAAAACAGTAATTCCATTTTCAACACCTTTATTCATCTTTTAATTTTTTTCCTTTTTCTCAAAAATTCACCACAAACTTAACCTCGCCATTGATACATCAATTACAGAAAACGTGATTCAAGCAAACCTTCAAAATAAACTAATCCTCTAGATATGCATATTCCAATATACTATACCATTTATCCCAAATTTATTCACTCAAATGGCCCCTAAACAAATGGAGGAAAATAGTTCCTCATCCAGTACTAGTAGAGACAGTGTGGGTGCCAATATGGATCCAAGTACAGCCCAAAGGAAAAGATCAAAGGAACCGCCTTTGTTGATCCCATGAAGCTGACCCTCACAACCCTACCCTGAACCACACCCTTCTCCAGCCGGTGGAGCCTCTTGAGATCAATTTCTCTGCCAAATTTTGAGATATAATAAATTCAAAAGAAAAAACCCAATTCCGTGAGGAACACTGGCAGATTCGGTGGTGGTCGCCGATGCTCAGGCCCGGATTTACAAGGCTCAACACGACGGAGAAGAAGATATCGAGGTCGGACTTGCCGACCAGATCTGAAAATTGGACTTGATTTGTGTTCTCAAACCCAAACCAGATCTAGGAAGAGTCAGGCAGGACTGGAGGTGGGACAGCGACGCCGACGATGGCGAGATGGACGGAGAACTATGTGAACTTGGCGATGACAAGACTGATGCCGGTGTTGGAAGTTGGTAGTGGTGGGTTGGAGAGGTGTTGCAACGATGAGAAGTGAAGAGATATGAGAGGGTCAGAGGTTAATGTTTAGTTTAGGGTTAAGAAAGTGTGAGGGGTAGTTTGGGTATTTTTGAAAAAATGAACAGTAAACTAACGAATCTGACTGACGGAAGGGGTTTTGGGTTAATAAATGAAACTTCAAGGTATGCATCAGTTAAGTTCAAACTTCAGGGTAATCATCGGTTAAACGTGCATACTTAAGGGTATGCATTTGTAATTTATCCTTAATCTATAAATCAAACAAACAATGAAACTACAGGTGTACCCAGAAATGAAATAGAGATGGATAGAAGGACTTGAAATTAAAGTGAACTAATTTTCTTCCATTACAGAACCCACCCAAGTACATAACTAATTTCAGAATGGCCTTCTTAAGGTAACCAATTATAGAATAAAAAATCTTCAAATCCATGAACACACCCAATTTAAACCATGAAGAAATCTCCTAATCCAAAAACTCCCCAATTCATACCATGAACACATAAACTAAATCCATAGACACTTAGCAAAACCCATAACACCCAAATCAAAATCACGAGCAAAAAGAGAAGGGAAATGGAGAAAACAGAGCCACGTGAGAGAGGGAGCCGGAGAATCGATGGTAGGAGCGGCGATGGTCCTTATAGTTGCTGTGGCTCATGGTCGATCCAACAACCATGGCCACAGGGGGTTCTTGGCCGTGACTATTGCCGAGTCCGAGAGCCAAACAAAGACCACTTGACTTGTCTCTTGGTGATAGAAATATGTGTGAAGCTTGTTGAGGAGGAGGTTCTTCAGACGAGACGGAGGCATAGTGAGAGGAAATGGAAAGAGGAGATAAAGGGATAGTGTGTAGGGTTTAATGGGGCCAGTTTAGGGTTTGAATAAATAAAGGGTACTTTAGGTATTTTTCGAAAAAAATGGATTTTCCGTTAAAAAAATTAACGCCGTTGATTAGTTTGAGTAAAGTTAGAAGTTAAGGTACCAGTTTGTTACTTTTTAAAGTTAAGTGTAACTTTTTGAAATTAGCTGAAAGTTAAGGGTATGTTTATTATATTATCCCATAAAAATTACATAAGCAGTATGTTTATTACATAAGCAGGTAAAGCCTTTTTTTGGGGTAAGCGCTAAAAAAATTTATTCGATGGTCATTCTTCAAGGAAGAGAAGCCAAAAAACAAGCAACCACGATTACAAAAGTCTCCATAGGAGAAAACAGGGCTCAAACCCTTAACGAAAAGCGACAAGAGTCATCTAGTCAAAATAACCTCTAATCTTCCTCATACCACTCGCTGTCTGAGGATGGGACGCTGACAGCCTTCTGGTTGAGGGCTCGGGTCTTGGACTTGGTATTATGGGGACGAGGTACCAAAGTAGATTTATGGCGTCCCTTACGGGCCTTAGCCGCGAAGCCTTCTTCTACCCACCCATCGATTAATTGCAATGCTCTGTCAGATACGTTCTGAATGGGTGGGAGCTTTACGTCAAACACTTTATAGTCCGAAAGATATGAAGGAGCCCGGCTCAATCGTTTCGGGGACTTAAGAAGGGCATTCTTCCATGGGCCAGACTGATCCCCGAACGGACCACCCTTCTCGGTATCCATACTTCCTGAACCGGGTTCTGGGCCTACCGAATCTGACCCAACAACAAGTGAACCGGGTTCTGAGCCTGGATAACATATTTGAGTAATACCTCTTTGCCCGCCTTACTTAGAGTCAATTCATCCCAACTACATAATCTTTGGAAAACCTCTCCTTTAATAAAACATAATGTTCTGTATTGACTCCGACCTAGGACCGTGGGAAGCCCTAGGTACGAACCCACTTCTCCCACCGTGGGCATTTCCATAATATCCCCAATCTGCGCCCGAACTCCCTCCTCCGTATTCAGGCTAAACGAAATGGAGGATTTATGATTGTTAATTTTATGTCCAGATGCCTCCTCATATTGGCCCAACAGACGCTTCCAATTTCTAG
The DNA here is from genome assembly GCA_963921825.1 of Erodium maritimum. Taxonomy (NCBI): domain Eukaryota; kingdom Viridiplantae; phylum Streptophyta; class Magnoliopsida; order Geraniales; family Geraniaceae; genus Erodium; species Erodium maritimum. Next base: position 118,843,565 of record OY997588.1, read on the forward strand.
CTTCCTCTTTAGTAGCACGAGAGAAGAAAAAACTATCGTCTGCAAAAGAGAGATGAGACACCGAAGGGGCAGTTCATGTTACCTTCATCTCATGGATTAGACCTCTATGAGCGTAATCATCAATAAGCTTGAACAACCACTCAACACATATAATGAATAAATACGGGGACATAGGGTCCCCTTGACGTATACCACGACCTGGGATAATCGACCCCAATCTGTTCCCCTCTGTCGTGATCCACAATCTAGAGGTCCGAACATACTGCATAATTAGCTCCACCCATCTCATGTCGAACCCCATGAAGACCATAACCCGCTCCAGATATCCCCACTCCACTATGTCGTATGCTTTCCTCATATTGACCTTTAGAGCCATACACTCGTCCTTGCCTTGCCTCTTTGCCCTTTCCACGTGGAGTATTTCACCCGATATAATAATTTATCGGTAATCAACCTTCCTTTCAAAAACGCACTCTGTGACTCAGAAATTACCCCCTGCAGAACCCCCGTCATTCTTCGGACAATCACTTTTGTCACGACTTTGTAAAGTACATTACACAACGCTATGGGTCTAAAATCCCTCATCTCTCTCGGGTTTCTCCCTTTCAAGATCAGAACCACATTTGTATCATTTAAAGAACTTGGGAGCTTACCTGATCGAAATACCTCCTAAACCAGTTTGAAAACACGGTATCCTACCACCGACCAAATCCTTTGATAAAACCCCGGGTTGAAGCCATCTGGTCCTAGGGATTTCAAATGTTGCATGCTGAACATTTCCTGTAAGAACTGCCCCCGGTCGATCCCGGTCGAATCAGTGAGTTTCGGCGAAGTTTGACTTTCGGCTGAAAAAGTCAACCGATGACTCCGAGAGTCGTTCCGGACCTTTTCGGGGCCCAAAAAGCTTAGCCGTCATCACGGTTAGCTTAGTTGGGCCATTTCCTTTTATTTGACTGTAATATTGAAAATGTCAATTTTCGGTCAAACGAGAACTTTTTATCGACGAAAACGACTTAATTTGAGATGCTGAATTTTCAACTGAGGACAAGTGTTCCCTATATGGACACTTGTCCATACTAGCTTGGACGGGAAGAAATGAGGCTAAAAAGACCCTCTCACCCTCACACGTTGTCCTTAAGTGGATAAAAACTAAAAGGGCCTTTTGGACTTTTCTCAACTAGGTCTTTTAAGGCAAGTGAAGCAACAATTTCAGCTCATTTCCTTGGTGGTGGCCGAATAGTGCTAGGGAGAGAGAGAAGGAAGAGCAACCTTGCTTGAGGAAGAAGAAAGGGAGAAAATGAGCCATCTTGAAGCCTTTTGTTCATCAAAATCTCTCCAAAACCTTCCATTCTCCATCATCTCATCATCCTAGAGGTAAGTGAACTCTTAAATCCTTCTTTCCATCAATTTCAAGTTGTGGGTTTTGTGGGTTTTTGCTAGAACTTGTTGGGTTTTGTTTCATTTGTTGTTAGATGTTGTTCTAGAGCAATAGATGATTGATTTGTGTTGAAATCTATGAGTTTTTGGTGTTTTTGATTTGGGAATCTCTTGGGTATTTGTTGGTTTGTTGAATTCTACCTTGTGTAGTGATGGATTGAAGGTATTTGACTGTTTTAGAGGTTTTTGGTGATTGAAAATGGAGTTTTTGAAGTGTTTTTCGTGAAAAGGAGGCTGGAGAAAGAAGAAGGACGGAACTGGTCTGAACCGTCACGGATCCGTGACGGGCACCGTGACGGGAGACGTCACGGCTCCGTGATGGAGACCGTGACAGCACTCGTCACGGGCCCGTGACGTCATCCGTGACGGGTAGCCTCACGGCTCCGTGATCTGATCCGTGGCAGACCAGTTTTGGTCCTTTTGAATCCTTTTTGGGAGTTTTTCGTTTATTTCGAAAAGTGTTTTTGAACCAAACGGTTGGGGTTTTTGACTTAAATGTATGTCTCTTGGTTAGTATTTAATTATAGTTTTAATTGTGATCCAAGACCTTGGACCCGAGCTCGACGAAGGAGGAGACCTTGGGAACCACGTGAGAGGACGAGGAGGAAGCTAGCCCGGACGTCAGCAGCTAGGAGTACTAAGCGTTGGAGAATTCAAGGTAGGGAAGAGTAGCAAACTCCACTCTTAATTTAAAAAATGCTAATAGTATGCATATAGGATAATTAATAACCGGAAAGGTCCTAGTTTGCATATAGGATGTGATTCACTATAATAGCCGCTTTCAATTATATTAATAACCAGACGAGTCTAGTTTGCATATAGGATGTGATTCACTAGATTAATCGCTTTCAATACTTTGGGAAATTGTTGTGCTGGTAGATTGGCCATGTCGAGCCCTAGGATTGCTTGTTGAATGTGTTTCTGATGATTGTTCGTCATTAGTATTGATGCATGCTCGGTCTTTAGGCTAATATAAGGGTCACACTAAACTAGATGAATTAAGATGGTTGTAATATGAATGAAATGAATGTGTTATGATTGGTCGATTGAATGGAATGAATATGTTATGATTGGTTGAATGAATGTATGAATGTGTATTGATTGTGCCTAAAGATTTGATCGGGTGAGTGATAGACCGATGGGACGTGGTTGGTAAGTAATGTCGGTAAGCTTGGTTTGAAAATGTGTGTGGTGGTTTTGTGTTTGATATGCTACTGTGTGGATTGAGTGTGTACCCCGAGGTGGACATGCCGGGAAGATACCTAGTCTGATGTGCGGTTCCGGTATGGTATATGATTGTGTACCCCGATGTGCGTTTCCGGGAAGACGTCTAGACCGATGTGTGTTTCCGGTATGGCGTGTGGTTTGTCTACCCCGAGGGAGTATTTCCGGGAAGATATCTAGGCCGATGTGCGTTTCCGGCATGTTATATTACTTGTTCTACCCCGATGATCTGTGGTCCTTTGGAGACATTTCCGGGACCCCGATGATATGTGTTCTTGGGAACATTTCCAGGAGCCCCGATGATATGTGCCTCCTCTGGACCGAGGGGCTTTCCGATATGATACTTGACTTTATGTGGATCTGAGTATTGTACTTTAAATTAGCTATGTTCCGTCACTTTTGTATTCTGTAGTTGTTTCTATTAAAGATTAAACTGCCTCTCCTTGGTTTTCCTTTGAGTTACCATTTTATTGTGTATTGTAACTCTTGTTGGTCGCTAATTATGGTATCATTTGGATAATCTTACTTTTAAGGTCTCGTTGTTAAAGTGGGGGGTTCTATTACTACTACTTTTTCCCTACTGAGCGTAAGCTCACCCCCTTTGTGTTTACTGTTGTTTTACAGGTTTCATTGCTGAGTAGGCTGTAGGACGTCTCAGGGCTCGGGAGCTCACTGAGGGCCCGGGTGTTTACCATATTAGAGATGTACCTTCTAATTTTTGTATTAAACTTGTCGCTTTTATTACATTTTGAGCAATTGACTCTTGGTTGGATTTGGATTATATCCTTTTCGGAGATTATTTATTCAAAGTTTATTTTAGTTATTTGTTATTTATCTTTATTTTAATTCTCGTCTCGAGTCCGGCCAAAACCGGATTTGTGCGTTTCCGACATGTTATATTACTTGTTCTACCCCGATGATCTGTGGTCCTTTGGAGACATTTCCGGGACCCCGATGATATGTGTTCTTGGGAACATTTCCGGGAGCCCCGATGATATGTGCCTCCTCTGGACCGAGGGGCTTTCCGATATGATACTTGACTTTATGTGGATCTGAGTATTGTACTTTAAATTAGCTATGTTCCGTCACTTTTGTATTCTGTAGTTGTTTCTATTAAAGATTAAACTGCCTCTCCTTGGTTTTCCTTTGAGTTACCATTTTATTGTGTATTGTAACTCTTGTTGGTCGCTAATTATGGTATCATTTGGATAATCTTACTTTTAAGGTCTCGTTGTTAAAGTGGGGGGTTCTATTACTACTACTTTTTCCCTACTGAGCGTAAGCTCACCCCCTTTGTGTTTACTGTTGTTTTACAGGTTTCATTGCTGAGTAGGCTGTAGGACGTCTCAGGGCTCGGGAGTTCACTGAGGGTCCGGGTGTTTACCATATTAGAGATGTACCTTCTAATTTTTGTATTAAACCTGTCGCTTTTATTACATTTTGAGCAATTGACTCTTGGTTGGATTTGGATTATATCCTTTTCGGAGATTATTTATTCAAAGTTTATTTTAGTTATTTGTTATTTATCTTTATTTTAATTCACGTCTCGAGTCCGGCCAAAACCGGATTTGGGGCGTGACAATTTGGTATCAGAGACTGGTTTCATTTTGAAATTGTTTTCAAAACCTCGGACCGTACGTCAATTAGGTGGGTAGAGTTAGGTGGGTGAAGTCGTAGTGCTCGATGATGCAAGTCGGAAATATCCTATGCGTAGAGTCTAAATGACAAGAGTCTCGTTTGTCAAAGTGTCGTGTTTAAGTTTTACCTTACTTGATTTGTACCTTATTCTCTGTATTATGCTTGTACCGTAGTTGATCTATGATGTCGATCCGTTGAGATCGAGGTTGGTGTAACGAGCAACGCTCGGGTTGTTTATGACGTGTTGGTTGAATAATTGTTAAGTGGGTTACCGCCTTGGTCGGCTATTGTTCGATTGGTGAAATTGAAATATGACTTGACCGGGTGTTAATCAAGTAATTATAGAGACCCGAGTGGTGTATTTACGATGTTTTGCGGTGGTGCGTACTTATGATGTTTATGGTGTGCTATATGTGCTGAACGCCGTGTGCACTCTGTTTATTAAATGCCCCGCTTAAGCAGATGGTTAGTGGAATATACGAACGGGTCATGCCGAAATTTCTGCAAAACTGAAGTGTTGGTACTATCACGGGTTGACTCAGGGGCGCCACTGTAGTCGAACGTGATATGGGGATGTCAAGTAGTTACAACGAGACTCGGGGACGCCTGAATCGGGTTGTAACGACGTGAGATCGACATGAATGTTGTGATAGAAAGATAAAGTGTTGAGAGCTTATGGACAGGAATTAATGCAAGGGCTTGCTGAATTGTTTGTGTTGTGATTGTACCCCATGCTATGGGAAGATACCCGACCAAGGTGTATGCCGGTCCGGTATGTTGCTTGTGTGACTTGTTTGAAACTGTGCCTCCGGTGGGAGATGGTTGAATTGTGTGATTATTGCTATGAGACGCACAAGTGTGCGGACTTATGTGATTATATGAAGTATTATATATGACTATACTAAGATTAATTACTGTTGGTCCGAGTGTGACCTTTGTGAAACGCGTGTGAATGTTTGTGTTTTAATCGAGCCGCTTTGTTCTAAACTGAGAAGCTGAACATGTGCATTATCCGTGCAGCGGGTATACGCCATGTCTCGCGTCTACGTTCCGAGAGGCATTAGGAGTCGCCCAGCTGGGGGCCAGAGGCAGCCACCTGCCATTGAGCAGGCAGGGGCAGTGAGTGCCCAGGGTGCTACTTCTGTAGAGCACGAGGGAGTTGGGGATGAGCCGTTAGAGTTACCACCCAGAGCTCCTCCGGTCGTAGAGCCGACCCAGACGACCCCTCTAGAGGAGGTGGTTCGCGTAGTTCTCGCGGCGATCAGCGCCCAGAGAGAGACTGCAGCACCGACACCAGAGATTGTGCCTACTGCTACTGCAACAGTTGTTGAGAGGCCGAGTCAGGCCGACAGCTATACGGCCCAGGCTCTCAGAGATTTCCGCAGGCTGGGCACACCAGTCTATTCCGGGGGGTCAGACCCCGAGGCAGCCGCGGGGTGGCTGGAGCGGATTACCCGCAATCTGGATACGTCTGGGGTATCTGATGGTCGTCTGAGGGAATCTTTTGCGACATTTCAGGTAGAGGGGGAGGCGTACCACTGGTGGCAGCATATGCAGACCAAGGTTGGAGATGATTTCCAGTTGTTCAGCAAACTGTTCCTGGAGCAGTATTTCCCTAGATTTGTTCGAGATGACAGACAGCAGCAGTTCCTGGAACTGCGTCAGAGAGGGATGACTGTCTCGAAGTATGAGGCGAGGTTCACATCCTTGTCTCGTTTCGCACCAGAGATGGTACAGACTGAGGAGAGCTGCTGTTGGCATTTTGAGAGAGGACTCATCCCGTTGATCGCGGACCGAAGAAAGCCGCTTAGCATTATGCTTCCCCGTTACCGCCTAATGCACCAGAACGCTCACCTCATCTCCTCCTTGAAGCCCATCCATTAACAGGGCATTAAAGTACCCTGTCATAACCTGTTCCAACCCTTCACCCTATCCCCTCATCACCCCATGCTCATCGGTCATGTTTGCTCTCGCTTCCTTTTCTGCATTAGTCCCCTCCCTATATCACTCTCTGTAGAATCCTTACTCCCTCCATCCATGTCCATTCGTCCTGAAGCAGAAGCAGATTTACTCCCTCCATAACTCCGCCCATCTCCTACACCTCCTCGGACTGATTCCGACCTCCTCCTCCTGAAATCGTCCACAATCCGATTACCAATATGAAAACCAACCTTCTTTCTCATGGCTTTCAATGGCAATTCCGAAGCTTGGACCCACAAACAGTTTTATGTACGAGAGAAACACTTGATCCTATATGCTCAGAAGCTATGAATTCCAACATGGGAGAATGGGCAGAGCCATGGAGGACTTGAGATGTTTGACGATTGTAATGACACTACAGACGACAAAGATAGTGATGACTCAAAAGGTATTCATGATATATAGCTGTTTTTACTTTTCCAATAGATTACCCATAGAAAACCTTATATTTGAAATATATGGAATCTGATAGCTGATTGTAGTTATTGTTTATTATAGCATGCATTGCTTGATATAGTGAGGCTTCTGAACATTGATTATTGGAGTTATTTGATTGATACATTCACAGTTACTCTACTTGATTTGAAATACTAGGTTAGTTTTATTTGTTACTACCTCTATAATGCCGCTTGTCTATGTCAATTAGTGTAATATTTGTCTGCTGCACAGTACCAAATTAATTATACCTTTTAAGACATGTCATTGGTGATTAGCCTGAAATGGATGAATATTATTAAATGAGATATAACTATAAGTATTGTGTCACTATTGAATCAATCAGGTCAATCCTTACTGTTTTGCTCGTAATTGAAAAAATATCTTGAATTTTGACACTGTAAGAATACCAAATATACTGAGCCTCCCTTGATTCTAGATGACCCGAATCCAGCATTGGTTATATAGTGAAAAAATAAGGGGAAATGGATATGAATGAGCTTAGGACAATTTTAGTGCATGGAGCTAAAATATACTGGAAGTTGGTTTGTGAGCCAAACTCTTTGGTGGAATTGCAAAACATTCAATTTAAATAAAGAACATACTTCCAATGGACTTAAAGGTTGGATCTACTGATTTCTTAACTTGCTTGTGGTGACTGTCCTAACTCTTAAGTTTCTATTGTTTGGAGTTTCTTTTGATAATGAAAAGTAGAATATAGTATCTTGTTTCATGGCTGTGACATGATTTGAAATATAGTTAAAAGATGATTGCAAATGTAAGCACTAAAGTGGGCGTAGGGAGGAGAGGACTGCATCTTGTAGGGAGCTGTCTCTCTGCATGGCGGCTTTGAACTCATCAAAAGTGACTTTCCCATCATTGTTGGCATCCATCCGGTCGAATATCTCATCCAACTTTCCAGGTTCTGTAATATTGAGTGGAAGGCACTCATCAGGCAATGCCTGCACCATAAAATCAATTGGTTGACCGAAATCGATAAGGCATCAACCATGGAAGAGGGGAAAAGAGGCATTACTCTGAGCATGGATGCTACTTCTTCCTTGGTGATGCATCCAGATCTATCTGTGTCATACATCTGGTGGCCAAACAAACAGGAACAACTATTAGTGCGGCTTAATGTGTTAATTTCTTTTTAGGGATAATTGTCTAAAACTATCCTAAAGTTTCGTCTACAAACGAGTTGATGCACAAAGTTTCGTCCACCTGTGTGGCCTAGTTGGTACTTATTTGGTAGTTGCAAGGTAAGATATCATTTCTGGGATTAGTATGCATGTGTGTGCCTTGTATTGTTTGAAGGTAGAGAAACGGGATAACCTGGAAACACAAACGAAGAGCATCATCTCCTTGGGAATTCTTGAGGCTGGAAAACCCACAGAGTATCTCTCTCATGTCAATTGTTCCATCTCGATTGTTGTCGAATAGGTCAAAGATGCGTGGTGCTAGAGGGATTAGGGAAGACATGTTCATTGCTTTCAGCACTTGTTCAAATTCTGATAAAGTGGCATTATCACCTTTTGCACATCTGCAGTTTATCAAATCTGGGTCAGAAAACTTGTGCTCATGCGAACTTCAGTAGAAAGCAGGTTTTGATCTTAAACATTTTCGCAGTTATAGATCATTTATGCACTTCATGTATTAGTTCTTGAGCTCATATGCGTGCTATATTCACTCTTGTGTCCTCATCCTATCAGCTGATATGCTAATGCTTGTGCAATTGATCAGCGAATTACATAAAGAAAGTGTGAAGCACAGTTTGCTCACATTTTCTTGAAGTGTACCCTGAGGTTCTCTATTTCCTCGGGCTTTAGGTCATGTGACCCAAGCAGGTTTTTCAGCTTCTTTGTTCTCAAGAAAACCGTGGAACTCCAGACACTGGCAATTGCTGCTGCACGGAATTTGCGGCGAGCATTGAAACTCTGCAACCTAGAAACAATCTCAGCATCCATTTGCTCCTCCTTTGCCGAATCCCCAATGACCCATGGATGATTCAGAACCTGTTTAGAAGTTTTAGTTGAAATTACAATATGATACCTTTTTGCCACCAAGTTTAGCAATATCACTTGTAATCTCTGTTTCACATGCACTCTAAGTAGATGCATAGCCAGTAAATGGAGATGATGAGTTCACAATTTGAAAAAAATGGTCAATAGGAAATGTGAAAGTTCTAGCATATCTTGTGTACTAAATGCAGCAGAATTAAACTAGAAAAAAGTCCTTTTTTGCTTTGTCATATGTATATGTATCCTGTGGTTTAGCAGGATCAAAGAACTGTTGCATACCTCTTCAGCACTTGGTCTCCTTGAAGGATCAACACTTAGAAGATCAGAAATCAACTGCTTTGCGGGCTGAGAAATGTTCTTCCAGGTCTTTTCGTAAAAACTGAACTCTCCCTGCACTCAAGCATTTGTTTTTTACTTAAGCAAACTACATGAGATTTTAAACATGAATACTTAGCATATATGCTTATAGTTTAGAAATGCAACTAGACGTAACATACAGCCATGATAATCTGTTGTTTCTGTCGGTTTGATTGAGCAATGAACGGTGGATACCTGAAATTTATCAGCAGTGCGTTAGAATACCATAATTCTTCATATTAGAATGTTATCATACAACTCAACTGCATGTACCCAGATAACAAGATGTACAAGATTACTCCTAAGGACCACATATCACTTTTAGGGGTTATTTTGGCCTGAGACAAAGCCTCTGGAGAGACATAATCTATGGAACCAAACAAACCGACAACAGGGTCAGTGAAATCCTCCACTGAGCTGAGCCCGAAATCCATGATCTTGAGAGGAGAATCCTTGTCTTGATTCAAGAAGAGGCAATTCTCCGGCTTCAAGTCCCTGTGGACAATATCCACCTTGTGAATGGCTGCCAAGCCTTTTGCTATCTGCTGCACCACTGCTGCAGCTTCAACCTCGGTGTACTTATCTTGGGACACAATCCGGTCAAACAGCTCTCCGCCGGAGCAGAGCTCCAGGACCAGGTGGACCCCGGCCTGATCCTGGTACACATCATAGAGGTCAATCACGTTAGGGTGGGGAGAGACATTCTCCACTATCCTCCTCATGACCAGGATCTCATTTGTCAGCAGGGCGTCTGATACGGAGACCTGCTTCCATGTTGGGAACCCCTGGCTGGATGAAGGGCCACCCCTCTTCAAGGTCTTGATGGCCACTGCGCTCTTGTCTCGCCTCACCCCCTTCCTCACAACAGAGAACCCTCCCCTGCCTAGAACCTCTGACACCACGTACTCGTCTGTGATTTTTCTCGTCTCCTGTCCCATGGTGGCTACAAACACAAGTTCAACCCTCAATTTGCAGGAAAGGGTAGGTTGAATAACAATGACAAGGGAGGGAGAGGGAGGAGGACACGGTTTGGTATATAATAGGGATTGACATCATCCAAAGGAGAGTTGTTGCATTTGTTTATGGCATAAAATATGAATTTAAAGGAGGGAATACAAGTGCTGGGGATAAGAGCTGAAGAAGAAAGAGACAGAGACAGAGTCAACTGATACTGCTTACTAAGTTTTGCTTCCATATCTATCTCTCATGCTTTGTAAAATTTGCCCTTCAGAACTTAAAAGGAAATGGAGTTGGAAGCGAATAGAGTCCACTGTTTAGTGCCGAGTTTTCACAAATGGATGGGTGAGATATAGACAATATATGGGTCACTGTATGCATAGTCGATCCATTTTGTCTGGTTTATTGGTCTCGTTGTCTGTCTTGTTCCGATTCATCTTCTTGTCTTGTTCAGTGGTTGTGTTGTCTGTTGTTTATACTCCCTGCTTTACTCAGTACCAATATATACATATTTTTTGTAAAGTGGCCTCGAATTCAGTAAAAACTCAAGTATAAATTGTAATATTATGAATCAAACTTAGAGATTGTAATGTAATGCAATTTTTTTTTTGAAATGGAGGACTTTATTCAACTCAATTGTTCTGAATGTACAGTAAATTGTTCAGGGTTAGAAATTCTAAGTTCTAGATTATAGTTTGGGATCTTAGAGGTGTATCGACGTTTTTGTACTTGTAAAAAGAATTTATTTTGTATCGTGTAAAATAAGAAAACAAATAAACATAATAATGAACACAAATATTAGGGAGCATGTTATGACAGTTCTTCTAAAACCCATAAATTTCGTTGTGGAACATTATAGTGTTGGCGGTATGTCGTCTTGATTCGCTAGGGTAACCTGATCTGGGGTGTCGTGAGATGATACACCATCTTACAGTCCAAAAACGAGACTCATACCTTTTTTTATCAGAGCATCCACAACCATGGATGAGATGGTGCTGGCGAGGAGAAAACGCCGGCGAGGAGCTGGCTGGGAGCAGGCGGGGAGCTCGCTGGCGGGGAGTGCTGGCTGGGAGCTTAAGGCCGACACATATCGCTGGCGGGGAGCAAAAATGTGAGTAAAAAGGGCTGCTATAAGCCAACAAAAAGGCTTTACCATTGTAGCTCGCTGGCTGGGAGTGCTGGCTGTAAGCCAAAAAAAATAGTTTTTTATTCTCCCCGCCAACACCATCTCGCCAGCTGCCGGCGAGATGGTTGTGGATGCTCTCAACAAAGCAAATTTATAAAAATCCATCTTTCTGAGGATGAAAGACAAGATACAAGGGTAGAGCCTATACAAATTTGAGGTGAATTACTTTCAGCCGAAACAAATAAACTATAGGACTGAACAAGTCTCAGTCTCAGCTTCAAATCAAACCACAAATCCTAAAAGGATCGATTCGGACAAAGAAAGAGCATTCCTATGGAAGGAACCTCAACAATCCAAAAAAGTCGCAAACCAAAATCTAATAACGAGATTTTACAACCATTAAGCACTCAACAAGTAAACAAATAAGAGTCTAGGACCCAAATTTTACAACCATGAAGTACACAAAATAATAAAGGTGTATAACCCGAAATTTTCAACCATTAAGCCCAGAATTAGGTCTAAAACCTAAGTTTGACCATGAAGCTCAAAAATAATGAACTCACCGACTTCCGACCTCTACTCTTAACATCCAAAGCTTACCTGAGCTCGTAAAACACATTTCATCTCATCAGGATCACCAACTCGTAGACTTAATAGGACATTGACACGTCGTCAATTTAACAATGCTCAACGGAAGAGATAGTGTATGGGCCAAAAATCACCAAAACAAAATCCAAAGGATGTGTAAAAATATTTTACCAACCGAGACCACGAGGAACGTGAGAGGCACTACCAACACCACCGCGAGGAGCAGATCGACAATAGAGACGGCTAACCGGTGGCCAACACTAAAAATTCCAGTGATCAAAACCATATCCGAGCCTCAGATCTGTCACTCCACTGCGAGGGTTGTTGACACTACATCTCCACAACAAGTAGGACCGAGCACGGTGGAGCTCCGATCAATTGATCCCAAAATAGAAGGCGCCCAAAGACCCCGACCAGAAGGGTGCACCAGAGACAAATCCAGCAGAGGTCACATGCGACGGTTCGGGACAACAACCCAAAGTTACGAGAATGTACGAATGCACAAGGCCTTCTCCTAGAGCTTCAACCAACCCGACGATAGGTCAGAAAGGTAGCCACGACTCATTAGACGCCGATGACAAGGGGGCAAGGAGTAGTGGGAGGACTGAGTTCGGTAGAGGCAGCCATGGACGAGGCTTAAAGGACGGCCACCACAGATGCGCTGGCCTACGAGAAAGAAGCCGGATTAGAAGAACCAGACGAGGTCCAAATCCGAGATCTCGACCTCGATGCTGGAGAACACGAGCAGCACTACAGAAGCGACTAGAGGTGGAGTACCACCGTGGAGAAGAACCCTCAACACCAGAAGACGATGACCGAACTGATCATCAGATCTTCAGGACGAGGGAATGAAGAAGGTCGTAGCCGGAGAGAAGAACGACAAGCAGAACAAGAATGGGGGTAAGGAAGAAGGGGAAGGAAAGGTCACCACCGGTGATGTCCAGGGCCGGAGACCATGACGTCGTCAGTGGGGAGAGGAGTAAATAGAGGGTTTTGGTTGGCGGCTAAGGTTTTGTTAGAGATAACGTTTATTAGAGAGCCCGCGTCCAAAACCTAATCCTAAACAAACATCCTTGGTTCTCACTACAATGAAAATGAAGAAGTATTTGACGTCAACGAAAATTGAGAGATCATACATCAGGGATAGAGTTAAGGTTGACTATAACACTTAGTTTTCACCCTTAGCATCGTCTCTTGGATGACCAATGCAACGCAAGTTAAATCATGGTAGCAAAAGTAAATGCAAATAGTCAAAGCCTTGGGACAATTTTCAAAGACCTATTCCATTAGAAATAACATTGTGGGTCACTAATTTTTAGTTTAGAACTATAGGATATTCCAACAACCGAGTACAACCCAAATATGTTTATGATATTTTATTATTGCTCACTGGTTCAATTAGTTTAATTGCTTGTGTGGTTCCTTTTTCAAATTATTTGGTGGAGTTGGTGATTAATCTGTCTTGTAAATATATGAGCATTTCTTATTAGAGCCCATTGAATACTTTCTATAAGAATAACAGGGACATGAAACGTGATATCATGTTCACTAATTAACAGGTACCTACGAATCTATGCTTGAACAATGGAACTTGTAAATTTTCCCAACAAGTTTTCTATTACAACTTTGATCAAACAACAACAGCAACAAAGGATGACAAGTCCAATGGGGTTCCTTAAAACAAACATAAGAGAAGCTGTAAGACACGACACCGCCCAACCCAGGGGAAGACCGCATGATGAAGCACATGCATTACTAACTGATAACTATATAACATCACCTACCTACCTGCATATTGTTGACCGTTTAAACAGGCAACATGCTGTGTATCAAACTGTTCAACAACAATACCCAAACACTGAGTGAAACCTAACTCAGAGACGCCAACAGGACAAAAGAAAACGACTACTTAGAGAATACCCATCTTCTCACAAGCTACTTGGAAGAAGCTTTCTTCAAAGATACCACATGGATGTATCATGCTTTGCCAGAGGATTCATGGTAAAGTCGGGAGGCGCAATGCCGAATGATCTGAAGTCGGACATAGTATCAATGTGATTTGCTGCATTGAAGGGGTAATCGAACGGGTCATACAAGGGTGGGAAAACAGGTTGATTCAGTAAGGGAGTATTGTTCTGTTCAGACATGTTGTCATGAAGCTGAAACTTGTGCTTGTTTCCCATCATCATGTTCTGATTCTGCTGCAGATTCGTATCGAGAAGCGACAGAATGCTGGAAATCATTCTGTTCTCTTCTCCTGGAATTCCAATTCCTGAAACACCAAACCTTGAATAGTCAAGACTGGTTCACTTACCACAAACATTGAATACTAGTCAAGACTGGTTCACTTACCTGGCTGAGCATATGCATTGTATGGAGAAGCCGGGATATTCAGTTGAGAAGCTTGGTTCATAGGCACAGTAGTTGCATTGGCAGAGAGATTGAACGGAGCAGCTCGGTTCATAGGTGCAACAGCTGCCTTGGTAGAGAGATTGAACGGAGCCCAATTCACAGCTGCAGTAGGTGTGTTGGCAGAGAGACTATATGTGCCCTGGTTCAAAGGTGCATGATTGAATGAAGCTTGGTTCACATTATAGGGACCCTGGTTCACAGTTGTAGTAGCTGCAGCACTGGTGGTGAGGTTGAAAGAAGGAGCTTCGTTCAAAGGCGGAGTAAGAGGTGCCTGGTTCACCAGTGGAGTTGGCTGGCCCAAATTGTCCATGTATAAGCCTGGCATCTCAAATTCGTTGTTCCTGAAAGGGCAGTTCCGTTGATGATTGTTCCTCAAAGCCCTTGTCAGAAACCCGAGACGGAGACTATTGTAGGGGCATTGAGGGAACTGGCATGGGAATATCTTGTTCTCAAACAGCCTCTGCTCTTCATCAGACAACGATCGCTTCCTCTTGTGCATTGGGCCAGAACTGGTTTCAACAATCTCCCCCTTGACCTGAGATGGCATGATATTGCCTTCACCGGGCTTACACTCCTCCACATTAACAACTATCCGAGCATCATCCACTCCTTCAACATCGTAATCACTATGATCACCGACTTCCCGGTACCCGCCGGACACAGGCAGACAGCTGTCCGGGTACAGCTTCCGCATTAAGACCTCCTCCTGGCGAATAATAGCCGTCCAGGTGGCGTTCTCCTTGGCCGTCATCTTGTCCTGCAGGCACTTGGACTGACGAACAAGCCTACGCACTTTGTCAATATCAGGCGACATGTGCCTGATCACTGCCGTCAGGACACCCACCTTCCACGCTTTCTTCAGGTCATGAGGCTTCTTGTAAGGAGGCGGGCCTTGACCCGCCGGTAGCCCCAGCTGAGCCCACCACTCCTCATTCCCGTCCGGCCACCACGGCGGAGCCACTCCTTTCTCCAACGGGAAGCGCCTCTGCGGGGGGTCACAGTGCTGCATCAGAGCCGAGAGAAGCGACCCCAGGGTGGTGTCCTGAAGCTCCTGCAAGGTATGCGGAGTAGACACCTTGTTCTTGGAGTCCTCATCCCTCCCGGAGATGGAATGGTCTTCCAGATACTTGGCTATAGCAGCAGGCCCGTTGCGGTCGAACCTCACCTTCTCCTTCCACCACGCCCGGAGATTATCAGACGCCCCGCCCACGGGCTTCCCCTTCTCGGGGATGATCCCGTAGACGAACCCCTGAGCGTTGCACACTTCCATCATCTTGAGCATGTACTTCAAGATACCGTCTTGAGCACGGGACATCTTCTTCCTACGGGCTTGCTCCTGAGACTGGAGCTGCTTCCCATTATCGACCGCCTCTTTGCCCTTAAGCTGTTCCTTGAGACGCTTCAGCAGCATTTTGTCCCTCCACATCCTCCTCTCCAGCTGCTCGATGTCTATGTCCTGATCCGCATCACTGAACTCCTCGTCTAAGGCTGCCTCAGACGGAACCAAAAGGAAATTAAGGTTATCACAACACTCTGTGTCTTCTAAAGTTACCATCCTCGATTCACCTTAAAATTCACCTGGAAACTCAACAACTAAGTCAAAACCATCTATGCATCAACTGTTCAAGCAATGCGGACAAGGCAAGAAACTAATTCTCACATTTAATAAATCCAGCAAATGATACGGGTACGAAAAGTAATTTAACCCCATTCCATTATAACACACATATTACAAGAGGCCCTCCACATTTATTTTCTCCTACTAAAAAGGGTATCAAATAGAAACAAAAACAGCTTTCCAAATTTCAATCAAATTCCATCCTCATCCTCTTATTACAGCAAAATAAATCAACCTTAATTTAGTTTCCTTTTCTCGGCCAAACACATTAAAGTCGGTATCAAATGAGCAAAACAAATCTCATGTCCCCAAACTCTCAGATCAAACCCCAAAAATTCATCACTTCAATAAATTAGACAGGACAACAAAATTCTACGATGAAACTCAGACATCAACATCAAAGCCAAATACATACTCTTCAAAAACTAGATCATCCAAAAAACAACAACAATACAAGTGTTAATTAATCAATCATTCAGTCAAATTACCATTAATCGAAATTTATATTCAAAATACACTGATTTAATCAACCCAATACACTAAAAAGGCATCAACTTTGTCGACGCAATAATAATCCGACAACATCGTGCAACAGAAAGCACCTGCTGGCAAGTTGTCTGAACTGGACACAACTACTTGAAGCGAAGCAAAGGAAAAGAACCGAATGTGAACATCAAGAACAAAACAGACCAGAAATGAGAGATCATGCACACTACTTAACAACGTCAAAACGATCGCAAAACACAAAACGAAAGAGAATCAAAGCATCATGACGATCATCCAACACAAAGGAAGTGAAACAGCCATCAAAAACGAGAAATGAATAGAAAATCGAGGAACATAGATATACACACGATACCGGAAATGAAGAGAGCCAAACCCATCGGCCGGAGCTACTGTCCTTTATATATATATATATAGTGAGAGAGATGGAGAGAGAGAGGCTGAAGTTTCTGTTTTTAATTTCAACAGAGAAGCAAAGATGAGAGGGAATTGTGAACAGTAAGAATTGGGCCAATGCCTATTTATACAGAGGTCGGGTCCGATTTTAACCGCAGTCAACATGTACTAACGCCGTTAACTTGTGGGGTTTGTATCTTGTGCTCCTCACTCGCACACAAATGTTGGTCTGTCACATTACGTGGCAAAATCAGAGCGTTTGGTTACCTGTTGGTGATACGATCTGAGAGTTTGTCACTACGGTGTGGCTTAGTTGAAAAGAATGTCTCAAATTGTTATTTGGATTTTAGATACAATATTATTTTAGTGTGACGATTTTAAAATAAACGATGATTTCCAAGTATAAGGTTCTTCGTAAATTGTCGTCTATGAGACATATATAAATGCATGAGGTTTTGATTTAGACAAGTACGACAGATGTTTTTATTGTAGTTGTCGATTTTCTGTTAGAATATAAATGATGCACGTGTGAGTAATTATGAAATATAAGAAAGATCTAACTTTTTATTTTGATTAATTTTGTCGTTTTATTGTAATATAACGGATACAAATACCAATATTTAGGAATACAAGCTTTCAAATACCATTTTTCTCATAAGTGTAAATATGCAAGCTGTCAAGCGGTCAAAAACTATAGTCGTAAGCAAATATATGATTAAGTTCTGAAATTAATTAGACT
This sequence comes from Erodium maritimum, assembly GCA_963921825.1. NCBI lineage: Eukaryota > Viridiplantae > Streptophyta > Magnoliopsida > Geraniales > Geraniaceae > Erodium > Erodium maritimum. Next base: position 118,860,997 of record OY997588.1, read on the forward strand.
ACTTAACAATTAAGAGGTTAAAAGGGAAAAACCCTAGCCATCAAATGGGGGAAACCCTAGCCGCCGTCTTCTTCTTCTTACGTTGTCGTCGACCACCGCTAGCTGTCATGGTTGTGTTTGTCGTCGCCTCCATTGCTCCACCTCCCTCGGGCCATCACCCTCTCAAGCGAAGAGGCATCCACTTCGTCCCTCAGATGTTCCCCTTCTCCGGAAAATATCATGTACAAATCTCGTCTATTCCCGTAGCATGCGTCTCCCAGGCGGCGACCATTAAAAGACAACGATTGAAAAACAATCGGGAGATGGCCGGCAGGTGTGTTTGGGATCCGGGGGCGGGATGGTAAGGGGGTCTTTTCTCCACGACATCCTAGCACAAGGAGGAAGAAATGATGGAACTACTACAAGATCCTCTGGGTTGACGTCTTCTGTTTCAATAAGGACCGTTATGGTTCATTATTTTGGTTATTAGTTTGGTTTCGTTTGATGTATTGTTTTAGGATTTGGATCTTAGGTCATTTGTGTTTAATTCTGTTTTGTACTTTTGGAATGCTGGTAAGGGGATCTTCTATGATCCAAAGCAACATGTTTCTACGGGTTCATGAGCGCTGGATTGACTACGGACAGCCAGAACATATATCTGAAACTCAGGACTTTTACGTCCTACTTTTGGATGATTTACATTTTGCAGTAATGCACTTCCTAAGTTTACTCGTTTCAATTTTTTTAAATTTAATTCCGTGATGAAGATTTTCAGTTATTTTTTTGATACGACTTGGCAGTAAAAAAAATTAAAACAAAAAAAATTCTCGATTGCAAAAAAAAAAGTAGGAATGCAATAAAAATTCATAGAAAATTAAAAAAAAAACATATTTTGATTTGTAGGGTAATAATTATGTTTTGGTAAGTGCGTAAGAATATTTGACAAGAAAGAAACATTATCACATTCTCTGAGGAATATGATCCAAATTAATAAATGACTTTGTCAATGTCCTAACCAAAATGGAATGTGTAATAAAGAATTTTGGAAGAAAATCATCATTTTTCAAAACAAAAACGCTCATGTGATAAGGATTAGATGGCACACGATTGTAGTAAAATGTAGTGTACGGTAGTGTTCGGTGTGGGTGTTTAGTACTGAATAATCATTTCACCACAAAACCAACGGGGGTTGTAAACGGCGTTAAAACGCTCAAGAGACCACCAGAATGGAAATGGACAGTCTAGTATGAAATGACAATTTACTCCTCAAGACTTTTTAATTGTATTTCATATTTGTAACCATTTGCGACAAACATGCCAGGCTGGATTTTCCATGTTTGCTGTTTGGTTGCTAGTAATTATAATTTCAAGAAATTAATTTCCTTTTTCTTCAACTTTTTTGAAAATTATATATTTTTGGATTTTCTATTAATTCTTTGGTGCTCTTCATATCAGAAATTCCCTATGTAAATTACAACTTTTATTGTCATTTTGAGTGGATTAAGTTTTCACAACCGTGATACTAAAAAAAGCTCTCCACAAAACCTCGTTGAGGTTCTTCTCCAAACTTTTCTAGGGTTCCAACCGTCGCATAAAATGGATATGTGGCCTAAGTTTTGGCACTTAGGTGACAGATACAACAATCCGTCAGCCAAGTGGTGAAACTAAGGTCACGGATCTTGCATCCGCCACCCAAGTGGACCACCTGGCCGACGCATAGCTGGATCCGTCACCCAAGTGAGATAAGGTAACTAATATCCGTCACCCAAGTGAGAAAACTTTAGCCACGCATGCTGGATCCGCCACCCAAGTGAGAAAAGTTTAGCCACGCATGCTGGATCCGTCTCCCAAGTAAGAAAACTTTAGCCACGCATGCTCTATCCATCACCCAAGTGGGCTCTATCCGTCACCCAAGTGGGTTGACTATTTTACAAAAAAAAAATTGACCACAATATTCAAGATGAATTAACCGTTCGATGATAGTTTTTTTTACATACGTATACTAGTTTGGATAGTACATACGAGATGAGCGGTCTTGATTATATAATATGCGAGAGACCGACACGTATTGATTGAAATCGCCAATTCCACTATGTGCATGAACATATTTAGCCTTACGGTAGTATAACGTATGACGTTGTCTCGTTCATTTTTTGTATGCAATATGTATGAGTACTATACGATCTTATGTTGTATATGAGGCATGCTAAGTACTTATATCGTTCAATTATCAATACTACGATAGTCGGGAAAAATGACGGGTTTTGGGGTTTTGGTCAATATAAGTCAACTTCTGCTGGCCGACGGATGCATATATATCCATTGGCCAGCTTTTTCATCGACGGATGCATATATCCATCATTCAATATATATATATATATATATATATATATATATATATATATATATATATATATATATATATATATATTTAATTATTTCCACTATTTTAATTTTATCTTTGAACTTGGGCATCAAATTGAAACCCGACATTGAGCGACCGGTGTCCATAATTCACAAGTTTATAATCATTAGATTGATATTGTTGTAAAAAAAGTTATATAATGTATTTGATCACAAAAAAAACAATATTTTGTACTTCGAATCGAGAAAACGATCAAGAAAATTTGTGTTATCCTTGTCTTAGTATTATATAAAGGGTAAATTACCTACCCCTAACTTTTTTTAACTAATACCTATCCCGATGTGTAGTTATATGACAAATAGCTCATTCTCTGTTAACTTTTTTCTAAAATGACGAAAATACCCTCAACCACACTTCAATAATTGTTTTTAAAAAATTATTTAAAAAATCACTTTTGTTATATATATATATATATATATATATATATATATATATATATATATATATATATATATATATACTTAATCACTTCAGTTTTATTTATAAAAAAATATTTAAAAAATCACTAAGGGCGTTTTCGTCATTTTAAAAAAAAGTTAACAGAGAAAAAGGGTCTATTTGTCATATAATTAAACATCTGGGTAGGTATCAGTTAAAAAAAAGTTGTGGATAGGTATCAGATAAACGTGATAAGTTAAGGGTACATATTTGTAATTTATCCTTATATAAATATAAACAATGTAGCGCACATGAAAAAATTAACTTGCTATAAATAATTAGTTGACAATAGGTACTAAGTACGTTGATAACAAAAACTATTTAATTTAATTATATAAAGCTATTGAATTTAATTATATAAAGCTATATATAATCAGTTAAAAAGTGTATATATATTTTCTAATCATACATACAACACAAAAACTCCCTAGCTGAGTTGGTAAAAGGCACAGCCTTTGGTGCCATGAGATCAGGGGTTCGAACCCCATGGTGTGGCGGGTCCGGGTTGTGACGTGGCGGGTGATGTGGCGGACGCTGGTTAGATTGATATTTTTTTTATTAATCTATTGTTACACTTGGGAGACGGATACACTTGGCTGACGGATTGGATCCGTGGCTAGAGTGACAACCTTGGGTGACGGATACACTTGGCTGACGGACTGGATCCGTGGCTAGAGTGAAAACCTTGGGTGACGGATTGGATCCGTCACCTAAGTTTTTACCCTACTGACGGATGTACGCATTCGTCACCTAAGAACTTGGGTGACGGATACGTCCTCTTAGGTGACGGATCCAATCAGTCTCCCATGTACTTATTTGCAGTAGTGGCCGCAGCCTGCTCGCTGCCCTCCACCGCCCTCCTCCACCTGGTTCTGACCCCTTCTCTCCATTTTTGCTCTCCCCCTCCCTCATCACTATGGTGTTCCCGTTTCAACGATGCCACCGCGATGGATATCCCACCCGGACCCCGTGGCCGTCGACCCATCTCCCTCATGATCGCCTCTTTGAGCCTGGTCATCCCCCCCCCCCATGCCCGACCAATCCAACCCCATTTTGGTACTGCATAATCGAGGATGGTCCATGCACGATGTGCACCACGATCCGACGTGGCTGCACCGGGCCCCCTGGAACCGACCCCCACCGGAGTACGTCCGAACCTTTGCAGCCAATCCTGGCAACCAACGCCCTTTACCGGACTGGGATCAGCCAATCCGACGTCATGGGACGCTATTTCAGGGCCTGGCCCCCGTTCCCCCACCGGAGTGCACCGCGAATCCGGCCTATCAGTGGGATCCGGTGCACTATCTTTCCTGGTCTTCGGCGTATCAACCAGGTTATGACCAATCGGGGACGGGTCTACAATCGGGTAGGGCTCCCCACTACTCGGGCTCCGCAAACCCTAGGAGGATCGAGGCCAGCAAAGTCGGGCACACCAGGAGAATCAGAGTACTACCGTCAGGGTGTTGGTTTCGTCTCCGACAATAGCTAAACGTCAAGACAAGGACATCCCAAGCCCTAAATCTCGTTTGAAGATCGGGGCCAAGTGGAAGAGGCCTGACCCGCGGCTGGGTGATCTGATGAACTACACTTTGGCTCGACGGGGGATCCTACGATTCACCACAGCCGTTGGACCAAGCCCCAGGGTGATCAAGACGGGTCACAAGCCGGAGCCCAAGATGCTGCCAACCTCCATTGACCAAGTACAGGAACGGGAAGTTAGCCCGGGGGACTACAATCCCCCGGGGGAGGAATGATCCCCCAGAGCGGGGGTGGGAAGGACCTCCAGGGACCTATACCCACAGACCCGGGACGTCTAAAGCCGGGAAGTCTCGGGGAATCCGCAACAAAGGCCTTCTTTCTTTTCAGGTTGATTGATTTAGGACGAACAAGACTTTGACTAGGTAGTTTTTATTCTGTTAGTTCTGTATTTTTTGAAATAGCGGATCGAGGGACTCTTGAGTTTGGATCTGCGAAACAAAGCAGACTATTTATATGTAACCATGTGCGCCCGATGGGCCACGGCCGATCGGGACAACAACTGGTGTCCGGGACTGTTAGGTCCCACATTGTAAGCACGTTGATATCGTAATACTACTTCTTTCCCGTTTCAAAAAGTTTTCACAACCATATATATCTAAGTAAATTAATACAAATCTACTTTAGTAATTAGAATTCTCAATATGAAGTTATCATATACAAATATAGTTGTGTGCTGATTTCTTTATCACCATACAAAAATATACTATCTACAATTTTATCAGGATGTTTTTTATGTGTTTGAATTAAAATGTGTAACTAACATTTGGGAAAAGAGAGGAGGGCAAAATGAACACTTGAGTCTATAATATTAGATGACTGTTACATTTTGTCCATAATTTACAACAATTATAATAAATAAATAAAATAAAATAAAAAATATAACAGGAAATTGGTAGAGGACTATTATTTAGTATTTACACCGCATTTATGATTATGGAGTAAATATGTTAATCTCATCAATTACAAAATCCATAAATAAAAGAAAAAAAACATGCAAAATAAACGTGAAATGGTGGAAATTCAATACTACAGTAGTTTCTTTTAACGATTGTATTTATGATACAACGTGGAATATTAATTCCAGATTAATTTGGGAGGGACGGCAAGTCTAAGTTGAATAAATGTTCGATGATTGTGACCTTCTAAAGAGTGAATGAGCGTGTATTTGAAACTAAAACAAATGAGTTAATTCTGTTATATTTTTTGTTGGAACGCGTAATTGGGGAATTTGATTATTGTGAAACGTAAACCATATAGGGTAGAGCGTAACAACCCAAAGTTCTAAATATATGTCCAAGTCCATCGTAGTCCACCCGGCGCTCATGAACCCGTAGAAATAGTCTGCGTGTGGTCGCATGCATTAACTCAGGAGATCCCCTTACCGACATTTCAAATGTACAAAACAGAAAGTAAATAATAAAAAACATAAAGCAAGCTTGAAACGAGTGCTCTGATTGCGGCTTTCCCAAGACTTCCCAACACCGGTATTCTCGGGTCTGTGGGTATAGTCCGTAGTCGGACCCTCCCACCCTCGCCATGTCTTCTCATTCTTCCGAAGGAGGCTGTAACACCTCCGTCTGTGGATTATGGGTTACCTCTTCGTCCCTCAGCTCCGAACAGATCTGACGGGGTTCCGATATGTCGCGGGGCCGTGACGTTGCTCTCCCCGATCCAGCATGAGGCAACCGTAAGTTCGGCCAAGCCGGAGACTGTGCCTGCTCACGCCAGCGAGGTTGAATCACTGGTTGCCGATTGTCCAGCGAGAGAAATCCCGGCGTGGGTCGCTCGCGAGGGGAATCGACCGATGGGAAGGATCCCGGGGCAAGGACGGCTACGCTGGAGAGGAGGAGCACATGAGAGGACGGGGGCCTTAGCGTGGACACGACTGCAAGAGTGGCTTGGTCGGCTTCCATGGCTGCATCGGTGAGGAGAATCGCAGGCGGAGAAGACGTGTTCGGTGTGACCGTGTCTGTGAGATTGGCTTGGCCGGAACTCATGGTTGCATTGGTGAAAAGGAAGAGGAGAGGTTGCATGGGCGATGGGGAGAAGGAGAGCGGCTGCGGGAAACCCAAGGGTTCAATAAAATCTAATCGATTCAAAAGTGACGCGTACGTCCTTGTGGTATGCATCAAGCTAAAAATTGATCGGAGTAGAGCCATGTAAGCCATGGCTGCGCCGCCGTGGCTGTAGAAGCTTGAGAGAATTAGGGTTGAGACCGTATGAGGTCGTACATTAGCGGAACAAGTCATAATTCTTTAATTATGTTACATAATAATGCAAGAATTAATGCTTAACAAAGTAATAAAAATATTTCTTATTGGACGGTTAAGGTCCGATTTTGGATGGACCTTCATCGATCCATTCGTCGCACCATGATCATGGGTTCAAGGACTTTCTGGAGCCGGTTAGGGTTACCTTAACCTATGAGCGTCTCCTATCTTTCTACTTCAATTGTGACCGAATTGGTCACATGGTTCATGACTGTGAATGAAAGGTACCGAGAACCCCAAGTTTGGTGACTCGATTTTGGAGTTTAAATCGGGCAAGATGAAGAAGGCGTACGCCACAGACTAGGGTACGAAAGCACCACCACCACCCCTGGGGTTCGCACCACTAGCCTTGGACACGTTACCTAAGGCATGGTCGTCTTAGGGAAAGGGGCCACTTGTAACCTGGAACACGGTACTTAACACTCATCTAGGGGTTAATGGTCGTACCATGGTTGGTCCATACCCCCGAGGGGTCAGGTATGCTTTAGAGATAGGCCTCCCTGGGTCTTTCCCACCTATGAAGCAGTTTGTCCCATTTGGGATGCTACCGAGCCCATTGGGCCAAAAGAGAGATACAACGGGAGAGCTGTATGAAGACCAGGCGAGGGATGGAAAACAACCCCTCTATGAGAAATGATAGGAACCCTTGGCTTTAGGGACCTATTTAGGGAAGGGTCCATGAATCAAGTCTCACCTCCCATTCAGACTGTCTAGTTATACTTTGTTCACCCACCCCACGATGAAAAAAATCATTGAAAAGCAGGGATCAAGCAACGTTTAGACAATATTTTGAGTGGTCCTTGACAGTTTTTTCTCTTTACCTTAAGTTTATGTTTTTTCAACATCGTCTTCTATTTTCAAGTTAATAGTAATCTGGTCTCGAAGTTTTTTGGTCAAAGATCTCCCCGGGATTTTGACATTGTAATGACTCTTTTATAATTTAATAATATCTACTGCTTTCTTTCAAAAATATTTCTTATTTGACAATTATTACAATGTCTCTTATTCTTTGTTGTGTGCCCCCTCTTTATCCTTACCCTAAACCATAGTCATGTTGTCCTCTATCGTCGCATCACCTTCTGCCATCGTATCACTGTGGCCTCCAATAGGAATCCTTGTTGCACGTCCACTCTCGCCAGTGGAGGGGCCTCTAGATGTCGGCCTAGTCATGCCTCCATGCCCATCGCACGAAGTCGTCAACCTCTTTAAAGCAAGGAGGAATAGGAAGCCAAAGAAACCCAACCCGCCTTCGCCTCTACCATCGTCGATTCCCTCAAAATGAAAACTTCCATCATTCCCTTCGTCCCGGAGAGGACTTTGTCGACGTCCTTTTCGAAGAAGCCCAAGAGGAGACGACTTGTAAAGGTCAAAACCCTAGCTTCTTCTCCAAGGAAGGTGTCGGCGCATATGTCATCGCTTCGGAACAGTCTGAGTCCCGGTCACGATCCTGCCATCAATCCATGACATTGATCCATTCCTTCCGCAGTCAACTCGACAAGGCCTCCTACTGATTCTCGGGAAGTTTCCACCGGTCCCATCCGATCCACCCGCTTCTTTTGACCAAAAAAACACACCGTTGGTATTGTCGCTCATGGCTACTCTCCAGGAAGGCTTCTCATCCCGCTCTATCACAGAGGATGAGAAAATGGAGGTGATAGTGCCGTTCACGCCGGTGGACCCTACCGTACTAGCTCGCCAACGCTTCGACATGGTTGGGAAGCTATTGACTTCACGGCCTCCCCGGAAGGATTTCATGCTCCGGATTTTCACCAAGGATTGGGCCGATCGATGTTAGGTCTGGTGATCAAAGACTTTGAACCCGGGGCTTTCGCATTCTACTTCGACACTCAAGAGGACCGAGAGTGGGTTCGAAGGAATGAAAACTGGTGTTTCGATGAACGTCCTCTATTATTGGGAGACATTAACCCTCTGGCACAGGACCTTCCCGACTTGGACCGGCTGCAACTTTAGGTCCATACCAAGGGTTTACTATCGTTGGTTTGGACAAAGGCTATCGATGAGACGATTGGGGCAACCTTAGGAGGATGTGTAGATGTCTCGTGCAACCAATGAGGCTTCTACTAGGGAGGGGCAGTCAAGATGCGGTTTTGGAACAATTTAGACCGCCCACTGCACCGGTCACTATTGCTGAGGTTTCAGGATCCGGTACGGGTTTCTTTGATCTATACCAAACTGTCGAATTTATGTTTCAACTATGGTCCGATTGGACATGAAGTCCCTCGCTTTGATTCCTCCCTTTTGGAATTCAAATCTGACACACAAGGACAGAACTATGCTATTGATTGGGAGACCAAGCCGACACCAACCATCTCTCCATGGTTCACGACTCTGACCCCAAAACAATGTACATAAAGAATCTTTACCTCAAGAAAGGGGACCAATTTCAACCCCCAAAACTTTACCTAACCCATGGGTACAATGAAAGGGACTTGACATCCAGGCTATACCACTCGGGAGGTCAGTGAATCCTCGAAGATTAGGTCAACCGACATTTCATGGATTGTCCCATCTACAAGGATGGGTGTGAAGAGAGGAGCGGTTGAAGAACCCCGAGAAGATCAAGCGAGGACTGGAAAGTAGCCTCGCCAGGAGGAATGAGAGCCAACCTGGGCTTCAGGGATCATACCCAAAAGGGGTCCCTGCTACAAGCCTATCATCCCCTTGATATCATTGAGATCAAGTTCGATCGCATCCCTCACGACAAGAAGATTCCTCCTTATAGGATCAAGAAGCGTTAGGCACCATCTTGACTAGGTCTCGGTAGTATTGAATTTTTGTTTCTTTACGGTTTTTAGAAATCTGGTTTATGACACCGGTTATTTGTCATAGTGTTTGTGGAAATGGTCCTTTTGGGGACCTGTATATGTACTGACTCTTTTATTTTGATTAACAATATAAGTAGTGCCTTTCGCTCATAAATATTATTTCTTATTGATAAGTATACCATCAAATTATAGATTACATGTTATCAATAAATCGGGACAATCTCTACTCTTCTCTACAAATGACATTTATTTGTTAACTTTTTTTCATATGAGATTTACTGTACTAATAAATAGTTGGAAGCTATCCAATTTGTTGATAATTATTCAAGTTCCCAATAAGGTAAGTTCTTAAATTACCATTATATTAAGATTCTTATATTTTTGAAATTTTGGATTTCCACTATCCAACTTTGGTTATATAGAAAACATGAAGATTTATAAGAAGACTAACACTTATTTTTTTTTGAGGATACGATATAACTTTTATTGATAACAAAAAAAAAATCACGTGGATCGTACGATATTGGAAATAAAAGAAAGATGAGATATAGTTTCAGTGACGATCATAACACTAATCATATAGAGATACCCAGTAATACCATGGAGAAAACTAGAGGTGGTTCCCTATTCATATTGTGGTTGGCACATTAATTCCAGAGATCGGTCCTTGACTCGACTTGAACATGCTCGCTATGTCGTAATAGTCTTCCAATGAGTATGGCAGGAAACATAAGAGGCTGGGGAGCAAAGGGTGTCTAATCCTTAAGGGTCGGGATGTGGCTCCTCTGAGACACCTTGTTGTCCCCTAGGGGCCTCATGAGGACCAGTGAGGCTGCTTGGCAAACCTCACCGAGTTGATACTTCCTAGTTCGTCGTACATCAGGGACAATAGACAGGACCAATGCGGTGGGTTCATAGGTGGTGGAGTCGGAACCGGTTGGGACGAAGCTAGTAGTAACGGTTGATGTCATGGTGAGGTGTTAGATGAAAATTGACGTAGAGGCAGCGACAAAGGCGATGGGCGAGGAAGCAGGACATTCCACATCTGACCACGAGTTGGTGTAAAAATTACCTTTGAAAATAATTATGAAAAAATATAAACTTTTTGTTTGTGTGTTTTAATAAGACACAAAATATACTGAGAACCATCCTTTAATATGAGAAGCAGAAGAATCCATCAAACCTCTTTATTTGAAAAATTGACGGTAAAAATGATAAAGGTTTGACTTGTTGACTTCAAATATGAAACACCGCATATTTATAAGTGGGCGGAGGTATTTTGGTAAAATTGGTTAGCGCTTTACTATTCCACGTTTTTACCACATGGATACACAACATTTATCACTTAAATACACAATATTTATCACCAAAATAAATTAAGTTTATCCCCTTAATATACATCATTTATCACAAAATATCATTTAACTATGTGCCGATTTTACAGAACTACACTTGACTATCAAATTCTTATAGCAACAACTAGATTCTGTAGCGCAGGGATGGAGAGAGGAGTGCTCTCTCTCTCTCTCTCTCTCTCTCTCTCTCTCTCTCTCTCTCTCTCTCTCTCTCTCTCTCTCTCTCGGTTTTTGGAGAGTTTGAAGAATAATATAAGGAGGTAGTGATCGATCGTAAGTTAGTCCGATCACCGGAACAATGCCTCCTTGCCTCTCTTTTTGGTCGATCTGAAGATCTCAATCAAGGATTGAGATAGCAAGGCTCGGGGGACAATTGAAGTTGTGGAGGAGATCACATATGATATAGTTTCTTAGGTCTTTCTCTATAACTTATTGTTCGACTCATCAGAAGATTGGCTTCGGGCGTATTTTGTTGGGTTCGAAACAATCGTGTGTGGCAGATACTTTGGTTCCTTTATATGAAGTCCTTTACCGAAGCTGCGGAGTTGGTTCGACGTTGCAATAAAGTGATATGTGTTGTTTGTTGAAAAGGGATTCTAAGAAATAGAGGAAGTCGAGAAAGCAGCCTAATTTGTGTGTGTTGGTAACGTCGATAAGGCTTACAAGCGTGGAATCATGATGAATATCTTGTGGATTCCGATGGAGGCTCCGGTCAAGGAACAGGTCTACTCATTGTTGGGGGAGAGATCTCCGGTGGTGGATGATAATTCGAATTTGAATTCAAAGGTCAGTTCCCTTGAGAATAAGGATAGTTGTGACCTGACTCTGAGTTCTTAAGATGAGGAATGGTATGAAGAAGAGTTTGGTATTTAACTATAGTAGTTCTTTATCGTTCTTTCTTCAAGTTTTGTGGCCTTCAGTTTATGATTAGGCTCCTTTTGAGCTTCCGTATTGAGATATTTTGTAATCATATTTTTTTTGATCTTTTAGACTCTCTCCGTCTTAAAGAGTAAATGTTTATGAATAAAAATCCACGCTTATAAAACACTATCCAATTTGTATGAGGGATACACTAATTTTCAAGTTTGTCATGTTAGTCTTTTCAAACTTATCTTAGACGGAAAATGATCATATACAACGTACATAACCTTATACTTTCAAAAAGTAACAAACCTACCATTATCTTATTCTTCTTTAAAAAAAAACCCAATCCCTTTTAGAATTTAGATACTACTACAAATAGTGAGTTAAATAATAAATGACAAATATCAAATTGAATACCATCCTAAACAAAAACAGTTGCCGTCCAAGAGACTAATAGATTGGCGTTTTAGGTTTATTTCTCTCAAAACACCGAACTATAAGTACTTCAGGTTTATTTCTGTCAAAACACTGGGCTATAATAAATATCAAATTCTTTAAATCCCTCTTTTTATTCAATTGTAGAAAAATGACGGTTCAACTAGTTAGGGACTTAGAATTATTATGAATTAGTTGTCTCATGATCCTAGATACTAGGTGGGTGTAAGGGTTCAATTCTTGGTTTTTGGTTCCCGTACTTACTCATCTAAAGGAAAAATTCTTTAAATCACACTTTTTATGACGATTGTGAAAAAAATGGCACGTCATACGCCCTAGTTTTGCGTTTGAACATGCACTGTCGAGTGCAGCTAAGGCCTTGGAGCGGTATTGACATAGAACGATGTCATCTTACTAAGTGTCAGAGATTTGTCAGTCTACTAGACTACATTCCATTGTGTATCTAGGGAAAACTAGACAAGATTTCATGCGTTTTGTTGGTCGTGACGTACAAATCTCTTCACATTTATCCACATTAGTTTGGGTAGCTCGTTTTGTTGTGTAGCAAGTTACATGAATTTGACATCGATGATTGGAGAGCTATCAAGGTTTCTCCATAAAAGCATCATACAAAGATATCATGTGTTCATCAAATCTTTGATTGTAAATTTTCTAGTTCCTTTTCAATAAATTATCATGTCTTGCATCCATGGTGCTTCTTACTTTATATGCATTCACTATGGCCTTTCTTCTTCAACCCGTCTCATAGACTCTTTCAAGGCATATTACACTCGTTTCACCAACTACCCTACACGACGCTTGCTCTTTTTATTTATTAACTATTTGCATGTACATAGCTAGATTAGAGTAATGACAGCTCTGGTTTGTTTTTTCTCAAGAGAACGCACTTCACATGCATGCATCCCTGTGTGATCGACTGACAATATATCGTAAACTCTACTTATTTATTGAGACTCAAGCCCGTTGAATGCATTTATTGAACTTAGACGAGGAAGAGAGCAACGACTAAATCTTGACCGACACCACTGCCTGAGCCGAGCGAAGTCGAATCTTCTTCCTTTCTAATAGGACTACTATGCCACATGACATTGACGTTGAAAAGAATAGTATATATGGTTATTTATGTTTTTTTTCCTTCTCAAATCTATAAAGTGAATAATTAAACAGATAGATAATTGCATAACATTTTAGGATTATGTGTTTTATAAACAAGGCGGAAAACAAACTTTTTGTTATAATACCTAAAATCTATATTCATGCATCATGTGAAAAATAATCTAGAATATGTATTTAATAGAGACTAACTCGTTGTATAGTCTAGGGATTGATACTTTGAACTTGCTGATTCGAGAATGGGACCTTTGAGTTATGGTAGAGACTTGTCAAGGCACCCAAGTGTTTTTCCTCTAACGGTATCCACACGAGTAAGAAAATCACACGACAAAAGCTTGCTAGTAGATCTTGAACTTTTCACTCTTGTTCTCTCTTATGGTGGCTGAAAATTTACAGCTCTAAGCTTGTACTATGGTGTCGTATTTATAGGCTTTGGTTTCCCTTATATCAAATCTCAGTCTAATCAGGAAAACTTGCAAAAGGAGAAATCATAAAGGACTAAAGGAGTCTTGTTTCCTTTATTTTAGTCCAACTAGGATTTCCCTTTTTTTAGAGTAAGAAATAGCTCCATTAATAGTAAAACAGAGTTATTACGTCGACTATTAACCGTAGATGAATAATGATCCAATAACCCTTGGCAACAAACCGATCCAAAAAGAAACATTTATAGCAACCAGAACTAAAACAAGAAATATAACTAAAACATGAGTTGAAACCAAAGATAGAACAAAAATAAAATTCAAAAGGTGCAACTAGCGAGAACCGCTCAAAGTAGGGCCTAAACGATGTTTGATCCCCGCTCTCCAAGGAATCGTTTTGTCAAATGAGCTACCGAACTTGAACTCGACCGATTGGCTGGGAGTGATGGCTCGTCTCAGGGACCCCTCCAGGGGTAAGTCCCTAGAGCCATGGATTCCTATCATTCCTCCTAATGGGGCTGCTTCCTAGATGGGACAAACCCAAGGGGCCTATCTCTGAACACATAGGGAGGCCTATCGTTAAAGATTGGCCAGATCCCCAAGGGTAAGACTCCATCCCGAATCGGACCTAAGACCTGAGAACCGGGTTAGGTACCGAGTCCAAGGTTACGAGGGAATCCTTCCTTCGAGACGACCCGACCTTAGGTATCGAGTCTGAGGTCAACGTTGCAAACACCGACAGTGGTGGAAATGCTTCTTGTCCCGAATCCGTAGCATACGACTGATTAACCTTTGCAGTCTTGAACTTCAGGATCGAGTTATCAAAGCGGGGCACCCGCAGCACCTCTCATTCGTAGTCCTGGACCATATGGCCAATAATGCAGCAATTGAAACAAAAAACAGGGAGTTTGGCATACATTAGGGTGACTCGTACTGGATCTTGGTACTCCCGGAACCGCATGATCATGATTCTTCAGAGAGGCCGATGAATGTCCATCGAGAATCGGACCCTCACTGTGCCACCCCAGCAAAGGCCCCATTGGTCACACGGGGTTTCCACGTGCTCACCTAGGGTTGCCCCTATGATCTCCCCGGTTGCCCTCGTTCGGACGAGGGGAGGTATTCCCTGAGCGTGCACCTATAAACGAAGACGATCCAGGCGAGGAAGGTCCCGGGACATTGGGTTGGCTATCTCCCTGAGTAGTAGAGGATGCCCATGAAACACCACAGTTCATTATGTCACACCCATAATCGAGCCTCTTGGGACACGAAGTAGAAGGAAAATGTGCCCGACTCGAGGTCCTTAACCACCACACCCACACTGGCGTGACCCTATGCATGGGTGATGATTGATAGTAGAACCTCCTTCCGGGGAGGATTGGGAGAAGCCAGATGACCAACCATACCAAAGCGGAGGCGTGCCAAAATGTAGGGGTTCGGTGGATTGTGGGGAACCATGACCTTCATCTCCTCTTCCTTGGTAAGTGTTAAGACATCAGGAAGAAAATATAGCTTGAAGGCCCCCCATCTGCGATGCAGAAACAGGAGGATCCTGAACCCTAACATTGGTTGCCACCTCTGTTACCACCGGATGAGGAGTCGGAACCCTAATGGGGGAAACCGTTTCCGAGCCAGGCACATGAACCTAAGACGAGTCCAAAGAAGCTGGTGATGGTGATTGATCAATAACTTTGATCAGTCGTCCTGTAAGAACCGCCCCCCGGTCGACACTGGTCGAACCGATGAAATTTGGGGAAGTTGACTTTTCGTCGGAAAAGTCAACCAATGACTCCGGGAGTCATTCGGGACCTTCCCGGCACCCAAAAAGCTTATCTGTCGTTACTGTTAGCTTAGTTGGGTCGTTTCCTTTCAAATATGTAATTTTGCGAAAAAGTCAAATCCGGGTCAAACGGGGTCGAATTAGGGGTCTTATCGAATTAATTTAATTTGGGCTGAGATATTATGGGTAGAGATGGACCCCACATGAACACATGTCTATGTGTCTTGGAGAAGAAGAAAAGAGTGGAAAAAGACTCATTTAACCTCACCTTTTAAGCTTAAGGGGGAAAAGGACAAAGGGACGAACGTGACATTTACCTTTTAGGTTAAAGGCAATTGGAGCAAAAAAATCAGCTCATTTGTGAGTGTTGGCCGAAACTTACAAGGGGGGGAGAGAGAGAAGACTCCATTGTAGGAGAAAGAGAAAAAGAGAAGAAAAGGAAGCTCCTTTTGCTTGATTTCTTCACCAAAGTTCCTCATTCTTCCATATTTCTCATCCTTTCTTCATTTCCCAAGGTAAACTCTCAATCAAATCTCATTTTGATAAACTTTGGGTTGTGGGTTTGGTAGAAATTGAATGAACTAGGCTTGGATTTCCATGGGTTTGAGGTTTTGATGGTTAAATGAATGTTTTTTGTGGAGAAAAGTGGGGGATTATGTTGGAGATTGGAGTGGGTTTTGTTGTTTTGATGAAACCCAACTTTGGGTTTGAATTTTTGGAGTTGTTGAAGTTAATTTTGAGGTTTTGGAGCTCAACAATGGAGTTTTGGAAAATCTAAAGCTTGTTAGGAACTTTTTAGGAGAAAAGGGGTATTTTTCCGGCGATCGGAGGTTGGCCAGAGCTCCGACCGGTCACCAGAGTTCCGGTCACCAGGTTAAGTGACCCGGCCATGGTCGGAGGATGAGTCACGAGACCGTGACCGAGCACACGGCAGTGGTCCGATCTGGCCACCCACGGTCCACGTGTGGCCGTGGGGCCCACTTGGCCGGGTTGCGAGTTGTCGTGTTCGGGTGTTCTTGGGTGAACCCCGAATCGATAATTCACACCCGGAACAAATTATGGAAGTGATTTGTGGAATTTCGGAAAATGTGATTAGAAACTTTAAATTGCGGAATTAGAACGCTCGAACATCGGAAATTGATTCTGCCAAGTGCGTTGGAACACATGAATTTAATTAGGATTGATAGAAACGAAAATGGAGATTTTTGGGATACTGAGGGACGTTTTCCCGATCCCACGCATATTCGCCAAACCGGGCGAAATGAGCCATTCCGGGCCCATTTTGCAAGTTGAGTAATTGAGGATTTGTTGGGTGTTTTCTCTTTAATCATCCTTGAATTATTAGTAAGTCTAGTATTACTTTGTGATCTTAGACGTTGTTCGTGATCACGGCGAAGGAGGCTACTAGGCGATTCGTGGTTGCTCGCGTTGGATAGTGGTTGAGGTAGGGAAAAGTAGCGAATACCGGTCAAATTGCAGAAAGTTACTAGAATGCATATAGGATATGAACAACCGGAATAATTATAGAATCACATGTAGGATGTGAATAACTAGCGTAGTCATATATATATATATATATATATGGAACCACTTGCGGGCCAGGTCGTGCCCGTAGGTGTGGGACTTGCTGTGCTGTAGTATCGCATGTGGGCTTGTCGTGCTCGTAGGACTGTGTGTTGGTTGCGCTTGTTGTGATTAGTAATTTGTAATGTTCGGTATGTGGTATGCTCCGTTGTTAAACTAAGGATCATGATATGTTATGAGAACGTGGTAGCTGTTAGTGTGAATCATTGCCTTGTGATATGATCGGGTGATTGATAGACCGATGTGGTGTGTTCGGTATGGTATGCTGGTATGATATGGTTGGTATGACATGTTTGAGGATGGTGTCCTGGTCTGATATCAATACTGTGGAGGATTCCGCTATAGGATATCTACGCTGAGGATGGTGTTCCGGTACGATATCTATACCGTAAAGGATTATGGTATAGGATATCTAGCCGAGGATTGGTTCCGGTGCGATATTTGTGTCGTAGAGGATTCCGGTACAGGATATCTAGAGCCGTGGATGGTGTTCCAGAGAAATGTTTATACCGTCGAGGATTCTGGTATATGGTACCTAGGCTGATGCTGAGTTTCCGGTATGGTATGTGTGATGTGATTTGTACGCCGTGCTACGGGAAGATACCCGGCCGATGGAGTATTCCGGTCCGCTATGTTATGAGTTGCACCCCGATGCTGTGTGTTCCGGGAAGATATCTAGGCCGATGTCGAGTTCGGTACGATATGGTTGAGCCGGGCTATGGAAGCCGACGCATTGCTCTGGGATACCTAATGTGGAAGTGATTGCCAATGATATTACTCTGTGTGTTGATATGTTTTGGTTTGTTTTGGTTACTTATGCCTGTTATGTGAGTCTCTATGATTTTAAGTACATTTATATATGAGTTCATGGTATTGTCGTGCGAGTTCGCACGCGTGGTCAGTTGTGAGATAACCGTGGTCGTTGTCTATTGAGAACTGTTTAGGTGACGGTTGTTAAGAGCATAGTTGAGAAGAAATGTACGAGTGTCGGTTCAGTATCAAGTTTGATTTACGGGTTGCTCTCGAATGAGGTCAAGCGTTGTCTTTAGGTTAATTGTTTAAATGATTCGTGTTATTGCCATACTAGTATGCCATAATCGGACGGGTATCCGTGGAGGTGGGCAATTGCTCACTCCCTTTACTACTTTTTCCTACTGAGCGAAAGCTCACCCCCTTTTCTACTGTTCTACAGGTTTTGATCGTGATTTGATTTAGAGGACGTCTCGGAGCGTGGGAGCTTAGCAAGAGTACTAGTTTGGATGGTCTAGAGACGTACTTTCCTTTTTGTATTAAACTTCTTATTACGTGGTTGCGAGTTTTGACTCTTATTATCAGGATTGATCGGTTTAAACTATTATTGGAGTTTTATTTTGTTTAAATTTGCATTTATTATTTATTTTAGTTCACGTCTCGAGTCCGGTCAAAACCGTATTTGGGGTGTGACACATCCCCTCTTCTCCTTATCGATAGTGTAGTCGGTGTGGTCTCTCTTGGCGAGAAAACCACCAAGTTCTGGTCCCGCAACAATGGAGGTTGCAAGAGCTCACTAGAGGGAAGCGAAAACATGGTCGACATAGGAGATTTTGGTATGTTTTCTTCCTATCCCCCACCAGTTTGACGAAACCCTTAAGGCGCTTTGGGGGCATAAGCAGTGGTGGGGGGCGGGGGGGGGGGGGGGGGGGGGGGGGGTAGGTGAGGCATCTGAGGATGGGGACATCTCAGCGGTGGACAGCAACGACACGAAAGGCGAGGGCGGCGCAAATATGCTAGGAAGTTAGGGCTAGAGCTTTCTCTAAGGTAACAGTCCTCAAGTACCGAGTTTTTGGATAACATACATGACCAAATCTTTTTCTGGTTCTATTTCACTAGAATTTCCCTTTTGTGTATAGACAACCCATAATTCTCTTTTCCTTATTCTAATTTAAATAAAACACAAAATATATTTACATACATGGGTTGGCTGAAAAAACCCCATATCCTAATGGGGTTTTCGACAAAACCCATTAATGCATTATGTTTTTAATGTTTTATTTGTTGTTAATAAATGACATGTTAGACATTAAATAAAGGGTAAACTACAAATGCATACTCTTAAGTATGCACGTTTAACCGATGAATACCCTGAAATTCAAAGTTAAGTGATGCATACCCTGAAGTTACAACTCGTAACCAAAAACCCCTTTCGTCAGTTAGATTGTTAGTTTTTTTTGTTAAATTACAAAAATACCCTCAACTTATACTAATATTACACAACCTTACCATCCCTTTTGTTTAATTATTTTGTTTCTTTTTATTATTATTAATTCATTTTCTATTAAAAAAATCTTTCTTCTTTTTCTTAGGCATTTATTTAAATTTATTTTTAACTATTTCAGATTTTAATTTAATTTATTTAAATTATTATTTAATTTGAAATATTTTTTCAAAAAAATTCAGATTCTAAAACAACGTCTTAGAATTAAAATATTTCTAATTCTTTTTATTTAATTTCTTTTCAATTTTTGGACAAAATTACAAAGATTTGTTTTGTTTGAACATCGTGTTCTTCAGTACTCCAACATGCCCAGTAATTTCATATTAATACCAACCAACCATAGATCTAAACAACAATACAAAGATGCACAATTTGTTTTTTCGTATTTTTCATTCCAACCAACTGTTATTGAACAATATCTCCACAATTTGAGAACATATCTGGAAGGAGGAACATTCTCGAAACCCAGATCTCGCCACCAAAACCTAGATCCTGTCAATCTCGTCGGCGGCCCTCTTCTGCAATATCTCAGGTTGTCCTCTTAGCTCATCTCCGAGGTGACACATGAGCTCGGTGGTGAAGTTGGGGACATGGTGGCCGACCGGCTTGGACATTCTTCCCGGAGCAAGTTGGGCCTTGGCGGTGAGATCGGTACTCGGGTAGTTCTGAAGATCTGCAGGATATGCAGTTCTTTGAGCTTGGTATTTGGGGAGTTTTAGGGTTCTAGGGGTCGGGAATTGAATTAGAGAGGGTTTGTGGAGGAGGAAGGAGGGTTTGGGGTTGGAGTAGTAGAGGGATTGGATAAAGAGCATTGCATTTTTTTTTTCTTTTTCTCGCTAGAAAGTGAAGAAAAATTGGATCTTTTCTGGGGAATTTTAGGGGAAAAAGCTCATCTCTTCTCGTTCTTTAGCTGACAAAACCAGCTGATTTAGATTTAAGCTCATTAATTAATCATTATTAAATCATATTATAAATTTATTTTATTCTATTATAATTTTGTTTTGAGTAAGTAAAAATAATTTATTAAAATGATTCCTGAGGGCATTTTGGGTATTTTGAAAAAATAACAATAAACAGACAAAGCTGACTGGCGGAAGGGGTTTTGGGTTATAACTTGAAACTTTAGGGTATGCATCAGTTAACTTTAAACTTCAGGGTAATCATCGGTTAAACGTGACAACTTCAGGGTATGTATTTGTAGTTTACCCTTAAATAAATACAAATAATGACATCATCTCATGAATAAGTAATTAAATAAATAGTTTTATTATATCAAATACAATATTCCTTATGTATATAAGTTGAACCTCCAAGGTCTAATTCGTTGTGGGCTTTACTCTATTGTGTGTGACCCTTTAGGTTTCACATGACATTGGTAGTGAGACCAAAATCTACATTTCGTCCACAAGTTATGGGTAACTCCTAACAAGATCCATAACTACCCAAGTCATATGAATTTTGACATTTATCTTTTTTAGAACCTATTACCATAAGTAGTCTTATCCTTTATTGTTTGGCGATGTCATGATTGAACAAAAGGCATAAAAGCATCATCCTTGTTCTAGTTCCGTCCATGATTTCTTGATCTCGAGTGTGAAATATAAGTGACACTCTTTTGTATACTTACATGACCATGCTTCATTTCACAATCCATATGACTTGTATTATAAACACGAGTGACAAGTCCCATGACAATCACCCAAAACACAAGTCACAAGTCCCATGACAATCACCCATATACCTCATATGCATGTATCCCAACTTGTTTTTGGTTCAAAGTATTAGATAATGAACTTGCATCACATGTAATGTGATTGGTTACCCCATAAAATATGAGCCAAGTGGAAGAAGTATTATCAAAATCTCGGTGATAGGTGGATGTACCAACAGTTGGAGTTGAGGAAGGATAAGTGGTGAAATTTTCCATCAAAGTTTCCCTTTAGGGCTCATTCAACTGATCCAAAAAATATATAAAGGAAACTAACTGTTGTGGACCATGGGTCCCAGTAACATGTTGTTGAGCAGCGACATGAGCATTGAAAGGTTGTTGGTGATTGGGCCTTTGAGGTGGGCTCCGAGTTGCTGGACCTTTTGGCTCTGGGTAGTCAGCCCGTGCGGGTTGTGGTGTTCTTCACCCAAATTTTGTGTCGCTTCTGCAGAAAATTCAGGAGCCTTCGTCGTAGTGAACTGATAGGATCGTTCATTTGCCGAAGCAAATGGCTCTCTATGGGTTGGTTCATGGTTGGTCCTTGCGCCGACAATTGGGGGAGTAACCATAGGGATAACTGTAAGAACCGCCCCCGGTCAACACCGGTCGAACCGGTGAAATTTGGGAAAAATTGACTTTCCGCTGGAAAAGTCACGATGACCCCGGGAGTCATTTGAGACCTCTCCGGGACGCAAAAAGCTTATCCGTCGTTACGGTTAGCTTAGTTGGGTCGTTTCCTTTCAAATGAGTACTTTTGCGAAAAAGTCAAATCCGGGTCAAACGAGGTCAAATTAGGGGCTTTATCGAATAAATTTAAATGTGTTGAAATAATTATGGGTAGAGGTGGACCCCACATGGACACATGTCCATGAGTCTTGGAGGAGAAGAAATAGGTGAGAAAAAGACCCAATTGCCCTCATTTTTGGGCCTAAAGTGGAAAGAGGCTAAGGGGGCCTTTTAGACATTTCTATTTTAGGTTAAAGGACACACATGAGCCAAACTTCAGCCTATTTCTTCTTGCTTGGCCGAAATACACAAGGGAGAAAGAGAGAGTGGAGCTCCATTGCTTGAAGAAGAAGAAAGGGAGGAAAAAGGAGACCTTTTGCTTGATTTTCACCACAAATCTTCTCCAAACCTTCATATTTCTCATCCCCTCTTCACTCCATAAGGTGAGCACTCAATAAAACCCTCTTTTGATAAACTTTGGGTTGTGGGTTTTGTAGAAAATGCATAAACTAGGTTTGGGTTTCATGGATTTGAGGTTCTTCATATTTAAATGGATGATTTGTGGAGAAAAAAGGAGGATTATGTTGGAAATGGATTGGGTTTGGTGGTTTTGATGAAACCCAACTTTGGGTATTGAAGTTTTGGGTTTTGGGGGCTGAAATTCGAGGTTTTGGAGCTTAACAATGGAGTTTTTGAGGTTTGGATTCGTTGGGACGAAGTTGAGGTAAGAAGAAGGAAAGAGCTGTCAGACCCGTCACAGATCCGTGACGGGAACCATGACGACACACGTCACGGCTCCGTGACGGTGCACGTCACGGTTCCGTGAGGTTGACCGTGATGGTGCAGGTCACGGTTCCGTGACCCAGACCGTGACGGAGCCCGTCAAGGCTCCGTGACCCACTTCGTGATGGATCAGAAATTGACTTTCCAAGCCCATTTTGGTGGTTTTCGGGTAATTGGAAAGGTTATCTATAACCGAACGTTTTGGGGGTTAAGTTAAGAGTTTTCTCTTTAGACCACTCTTGAATTATTAATAAATCTCGTGTTACTTTGTGATCTTAGATGTTGTTCCTGATCACGGCGAGGAGGGTACTAGGCGACTCGTGGTTGCTCGTGTTGGATAGCGGTTGAGGTAGGGAAAAGTATCGAATACCGGTTTAATTACGGGAAGTTACTAGAATGCATATAGGATATGAATAACCGAAATAATTGTAGAATCACATGTAGGATGTGAATAACTAGCGTAGTCATATAAATATGGAACCAATTGCGGGCCATGTCGTGCCCGTAGGTGTGGGACTTGTTGTGCTGTAGAACTGCATGAGGGTCATGTCGTGCCCGTAGGATTGGGTGATGTTTGCGCGTGTTTGTGATGAGTAGCTTGTAATGTTTGATATGTGGTATATTCCGTTGTTAAATTAAGGATCATGATATACTATGAGAACGTGGTGAATGTTAGTGTGAATTATTGTCTTGTGATATGATCAGGTGAATGATAGACCGATGTTGGGTGTTCTGGTATGACGTGTTGGTATGATATGTTCGGTATGATATGTCGGTATGATATGTTCCGAGGATGGTATTCCGATCCGATATCTATACCGTAGAGGATTCCGGTATAGGATATCTAGGCCGAGGAGGGTGTTCCGGGGTGATTTCTATACCGTAGAGGATTCCGTTATAGGATACCTAGGCCGATGCTAAGTGTTCCGGTATGGTATGTGTGGTGTGATTTGTACCCCGTGCTACGTGAAGATATTCGACCGATGTTGTGTGTTTCGGTCCGGTATGTTTGATATGAGTTGTACCCCGATGCTGTGTATTCCGGGAGGATATCTAGGCCGATGTCGAGTTCAGTACGATATGGTTGAGCCGGGCTATGGAATCCGGTGTGTGGGAGGATATCTAGGCCGATGTCGAGTTCGGTACGATATGGTGGAGCCGAGCTATGGAATGTGGTGTGTGGGAGGATATCTAGTGTCACGCCCCAAATCCGGTTCTTGCCCGGACTCGAGACGTGACTTGAGTAAACACGGTTTTCAACACTATTTAACCAACAACAATTTCATAAATCCTTCAAATAAGTTTAAAATCAGAATAACTCAGTTTAAAACATAAATAAAACCCTCCAGGGGTGTAATAATAATCCTCCAACATGGTTTGTTCGAAAACTGAAGTAAAAACATAAACGAAGTCTCTAGTAAGACACCCACACCAAGAAGCTCCCGAGCCTCTACTCCTCAATCAAGCCTGTAATCACAACAATAAACTCATAGGGGTGAGCTTGCCCTCAGTAGGGAAAAAATACATAACAAGGTGGACTTTAACTCAATAAATTCATCAGCAAAGTCAACAAGATAACTCTTAACAATTACAGGCAATAGGTAAGCTAATCAATGTCGTGGCACATGGAGTCACCACCTTCCGATCCACATATGATGTGTCCTCTTGGATTTTCCCTCAAGTCCAGGGGAGACGCATATCATTGAGGCTACCGGAAACAACCCCCTAAGGGCGCTTATCATCGGGATTCTCAGAAACGTCTCCAAAGGACTATATGTCCTCGGGAACCAAGGTATTACTCCCATAGAAAGCATACACTTGGGCAATTTAATAATAATCAAATAATAATGATTAACACACTGAAGCGAAATACGAAGTAATCCATTCCCAACAGACACCATCCCACTATCACACATATTTCACGAATCACCGTTTCACCACAACACACAGCAGACGAATCACATAACCACCGCACACGAATCACATAACCACAACACACGAATCGCATAACCACAACTTACCGTTTACTTACCAGTTATGACCCATCGGTCCATCGATCACCTGATTGCACCGCTCGGTACAACCAGTCATACTCGATTCTCCAATCAACCATTTAAGGAAACAAGTAATCATTCAAATACATTCAACAGTCAAGCGCGAGTTTAATCGACCAAACATGTAAACCTTCAATCGAGCATTCAAGCATGCAATTCATCTAGTTCCATTAGACTCTTTAGCCTATCCACTAAGCAACCAAACAACCAAGCATGTGATCCTAACATACAACTAATTCGAGGGCTTTGCCAAGGCCGCTCTACCAGTAAAACAATTCCCAAATATTGAAAGCGAGTTACACTAGTGATTGGCATCCTAAGCATGCATTACTAGACGCTTCCGGTTATTAGACAATTATTCTAGTTATTCGCATCATATAGGCATTTCTAGGACCTTTCCGATTTTGTTAGCCTAACATGCATACTAAGCATTTAAACGAGACGTTAAGACTTTCCCTCGAGGTCTTCCTCTCAACACTCTGATGATAAGCCCGGTGGTCACCACTCCGTTCTTCACACGGGTCCCGGCGTGATCTTTGCTCCTCTAGCTCGGTCCCCAAAGTCTTGGACATAAAGAAACGCTAATTAGACTCCACTTAAACATCAAGCAAGACCCCCAAAACCCTTCCAAAGTTCAGCTCAAAACCAAGGTCAACCAAGTTGAAAAACCCTCAAAGAAACCCCCACCCTGCTCGGTCACGGACCTGGTCACGGACCCGTGACGCCAACCCTCACGGTTACCGTCACGGAGCCGTGACGAGTGCCGTCACGGACTCCCTCACGGAGCGGTGACGTCGCCCTTCACGGGATCCATCACGGATCTGTGGCGCTCCAGGGCAGTTTCGCCTTTCTTCAACCTTCAGCTCCTTTTCTCCGAAAAACCACCTTCAAACCCCAAATTTTACCACTTCCAACTCCCAAAACAGTCAAAACCTCCAATACTCCTCTACCCATGATAGGAATCAACAAATAAGCAAGTTTCTACTCAAACCCAACAACATCTAGCAATTTCAACCAAAACCCATGAAAAGAGATGAAGGGAAAAGAGGATTAGAGAGTTCCATTACCTCTAGGAGAGTGAGATGAAGAAGATGGTAAGGATTTGGAGAAGGGATGGCTAGAGGAAGACTTCAAGTAGCCACTTTTTCCTTGTTTCTTCTTCAAAGATCCATGGGAGCTCCTCTCCCTTTCTTCTCCTCCCAAATTCGGCTACACCAACACAAATGGGTTGGTTTTGCTTTTCCAAACTCATATAATACCTAGATGTGTCAAATGACTAGAAACCCTTTAGCTAGAATCCCTTGTAGAAGCTTTTGGGAGGGTATAATGGTCCAAGACCACTCCCATTTCTCTCTTAAAACAAAAAGGGACAAGTGTCCAAGTAGGTTATTTAGTTTTCCAAAAAGTCCCGTTTTGGTTAAATTTGACTTCCTCCAACATTATACTCAAACGAAAGGAAATTATCCCCTTAAGCCAACCGTGATGATGGCTAAGTCGTTTGGGTTCCGGAAAAGCCCCGAGTGACTTCTTGAGTCATCGGTTGACTTTTCCGGTAGAAAGTCAAACTTGCTTGAAAAGCCACCGGTTCGACCGGGAGCGGGTCTTACAATCTACCCCCCTTAAAGAAATTTCGTCCTCGAAATTAAAAACAAAGTACCTCAATGCCGAACAGGTGGGGATACTTCACGCGGATCTCATCCTCACGCTCCCAAGTTGACCCGGCTCCCTAATGTCCCCACTGTACTAGTACCAACGGAATTGTCTTGTTCCGCATGACCTTCTCCTTTGTACCCAAAATATCGACGGGCTGCTCCTCATAGGTGACATCATCAGCTACCTCGATGTCTGACCACTCAATAATGTGCGACGGATCTGCCACGTACTTCCACATTTGGGACATGTGGAAAACGTTATGCACGTTCCCAAGCTGCGGTGGCAAAGCTAACCGATAAGCTACAGCTCCAATCCTCTCTAAGACCTCAAATGGTCTAATAAAACGCGGTGCCAGCTTGCCTCCGCTGTGGTTAAACCGCACTAGACCCTTCTTTGGGCTCACCCTCAGAAACACGTGCTCCCCGACCGTGAACTCGAGTGGTCTGCGACGCCTGTCTGCGTAGCTCTTCTGCCGACTTTGTGCGGTCTTCAACCGCTCTCTAATCAAAGCGACCTTTTCGGTCGTCTCTCTGACCATGTCTTGTCCAAGTAAGCTCCGGTTCCCAACCTCAGCCCAACATACCGGCGATCTACAAGGTCTGCCATTCAAAGCCTCAAATGGTGCCATACCAATGCTGGACTGGTAACTGTTGTTGTAAGCAAACTCTGCCAAAGGAAAATGATCCTCCCATGATCCCTGAAAGTCAAGCACACAAGCTCGAAGCATGTCCTCTAGAATCTGAATGGTGCGCTCTGACTGTCCATCTGTCTCAGGGTGGTAAGCTGTACTCAACAGTACCTCAGTGCCCAAAGCCTTCTATAGACTCTTCCAGAACCTAGATGTGAAACGAGGGTCCCTATCAGATACCACTGACACTGGTACTCCATGTAGACGAACAATCTCCCTGACATACAACCAACCCAACATGTCCACAGTATCAGTCATCCTCATAGCTAGAAAGTGCGCCGACTTGGTCAGACGATCAACCACGACCCAAACAGCATCGTGCCCCTTCGACGACCTTGGTAACCCACACACAAAATCCATAGTCACGTGCTCCCACTTCCACTCGGAGATCGGTAAAGGTTGCAGCAAGCCTGCGGGACGCCGATGCTCGGCCTTCACCTGTTGGCAGGTGAGGCATCGGGAAACAAAATCCGCAACTTCCCCACGCATCCCACTCCACCAAAACTGTCGTTGCATGTCTCTATACATCTTGTTGCCACCGGGGTGCACAACCAAACGGGAGTGGTGGCACTCTTGCAATACGGTGTCTCTGCACCCGCTGGGCACAAACAGCCGTCCTCTAAAACGGAGACCCTGATCGATGCCCATCTCCCAACCCTCGAGCTTGACACCGCCGATCAATCTCTCATGAATCCCTGCTGTCTCGGCATCCTCGGTCTGTGCCTCTAGCACTCGAGAAAATAACGTGGGCTGAGCCACCAAGGCACACAAGGCCATACCATCTGTGACCCCCTCCAACTCCAGTCTGAATAAGCTCAACTGCTCCAGCATGTCCCACTCTCGGACAGCCATGCTAGCAACACAATGAATCGACTTCCTACTCAAAGCATCGGCGACGACATTCGCCTTGCCCGGATGATAGAGCAGCTCGAAGTCGTACTCCTCAAGTAACTCCATCCATTGCCTTTGGCGCATGTTCCGATCGCGCTGTGAGAAGATATACTTGAGGCTCTTGTGATCTGAAAATACCCTGAACTGCTCACCGTACAGATAGTGTCTCCAGCTCTTCAACGCAAATACCACCTCTGCTAGCTCAAGATCATGGGTCGGGTAGTTGCGCTCATGCACCTTCAACTGCCTCGAACCGTAAGCAACTACCTTTCCACTCTGCATCAAAACACAACCTAGCCCTTCGCCTGAGGCTTCACAATACACGTCATAGCCTACTCCCCGCTCTGGAACAATCAACACTGGAGCGGTAGTCAATCGAGCCTTTAGCTCGTGGAAAGAGTGCTCACACTCGTCCATCCAAAGGTACTCCGCCCCCTTGCGGGTCAAAGCTGTCATAGGTGCTGCTAGACGCGAGAAATCCTGAACAAAGCGTCGGTAATAACCTTCCAATCCCAGAAAGCTCCGAATCTAAAATACACTGCTGGGTCTGGCCCACTTCGACACTACATCAACCTTGGCCGGGTCGACCAGTATGCCCTCTCTGGATACTACATGCCCGAGGAACTTCACCTCTGTGGGCCAAAATTCGCACTTCTCCAGATTGCCGTACAACTGGTGAGCGCGTAAGAGTGTCAAAACGGTCCTCAGATGCTCCTCATGTGCCTCCTCACTGGGCGAGTAAATCAGGATGTCATCGACAAAAACTACTACGAACAAGTCCAGATAAGGTCTGAGGATGCCATTCATCAAGTCCATAAAGGCGGCTGGCGCGTTCGTCAAACCGAACGACATCACAAGAAACTCAAAGTGTCCATAACGAGTTCGAAACGCTGTCTTCTCTACGTCCTCGGCTAGGACCCTCAGCTGGTAGTACCCCGATCGAAGATCGATCTTCGAGAAGTACTTTGCTCCCCTCAGTTGATCAAATAAATCATCGATCCTCGGCATCAGATAGCGGTTCTTCACTGTCACCCGGTTCAACTTCCGGTAATCGATGCACATCCTCAAGGCTCCACCCTTATTCTTCACGAAGAGGGCGGGTGCTCCCCACGGAGATACGCTCGGGCGGATGAAACCCTTCTGCTGAAGTTCCTCGAGTTGTCGCTTTAGCTCGACCAACTCGGCTGGCGCAAACCGATACGGTGTCATCGAGATCAGCGCCGTACCCGGGATCAGATCGATCCTGAACTCCACCTCGCGCGCTGGCGGCAAGCCTGATAGCTCCTCCGGGAAGACCTCCGGGAACTCACGCACTACCCTCGGTAGCTCCCTGCTACTCTGCACGATCTCTGCCTCAGATCCCGTAGTCAAGGCGGATAGGAGAACTCCGCTCTTGCTACCCAAAACACACGTGATCACCCTGTCACCTGACCTCACTGTCAGCTGACGTCGATAGCAATCGATCGTCGCTCGATACCTCGCGAGCCAGTCCATACCAAGAATTACGTCAAAGGCGTTCAAATCAAGAACGAGTAAGTCACCAAGAAAGGGGCAATCTGCCACCCTAATCGCACAGTCTCTACAAACGGTGCTCAACACCACCTCACCCGTAACCAGGGTCTCAAAACAAAGGGGTTGACTCAAAGTCTCCACCCGCAAACCCAAGGAAAAAGCAATAGACGAATAGATGAACGAATGGGAAGCTCCCGTATCAAACAAAAAGGAAGCCCACGAATTATAAAGTAAACACATACCCTGAGTGGCCTCATGGCCGGCGTACGACCTCTCAACTCTGGAATCAGTAACTGTAAAGACTCGGCCCTGCTGTGCCGGTGGTCCTCCTCTCGGTGGTGGGGAAAATGCCACCTGCTTCCCAGCTCTCGGCTGGTGTCTCTGACCTGCTGCTCCCGCCACCTGACGCGGAGCTCTCTGCTGCTGTGCCTGACGTGGTCGGCCAGGTGGTGCATGGCGAGTCTGAGTCTGCTGGGGCCTCGGTGCAGGCGCTCTACCAGCTAGCTCAGGGCACGTCCGAATGAAATGATCAGATCGACTACACTGGTAGCATCCCCTCTGTCCCCCCTGATGTGCCTGCTCAGGACACGCACGCAAGAAGTGGTCGGGGCTGCCACACTGATAACACCCCCTCGGCTCACTCTACTGTCTGTCTCTGGTCCCCTGGGGACGATCATCATGGCGCTCTACAGGTCCATTGCCCCTCGGGCAGTCTCATGCCAGGTGACCCTGTTGTCCACACCGAGGACACATCTGTGCCACCGGGGCGGGTCCAACTGACGCTACGGTCCCTGCTCGGCGCATGCCATCCTGCTGAAACTGAGGCTGAAAGGATCCTGCAACTCTCTGTCTGCGTCGGTCTCGACGATCAGACGGCTGAACAAAGCCACTCGGCCTAGGCCTAGTCTCTCGCACCCTGATAGTCTCTCTGAAGTGTCTCTCCATGGCTAAAGCCTGATCCAAGAGCGTGGAGTACCCTGCGGTCCTGAAGGCGATGACCCTGTCGGCTATCGATGGGATGAGCCCGTTCTCGAATCTCCTGCATCGGTCGTCCGCAGTCCGAACCAACTCCGGCGCGAAGCGGGCCAGAGAAGTAAACCTCACTGCATACTCAGAAACGCTCAATCCTCTCTGACGTAGGTCCAGAAACTGTTGGCGCCTGCCATCCCGAATGGAGCGAGGGAAGTACTGTTCCAAGAACAGCCTGCTGAACAACTGAAAATCACTATCGACCATGTCCTGCACTGACTGCCACCAGTAATAGGCCTCTCCCTCAAGCTGAAAAGTGGCGAACGAAACCCTCAAGTGCCCCTCCGATACTCCAGAGGTATAGAGGTTGCGGGTAACCCGCTCCAACCAACCCGAGGCTGCCTCAGGGTCCGCTCCCCAGGAGTAGGTCGGCGTACCGAGTCTACGAAACTCCCTGAGCGACTGGGCCGTGAGGCTGTCAAGCTGGCCTGGGCTCTCCCCAAAATCTGCTGAAGCAACAGGCACGGGCTCTGGTGCCGGTGCTGTAGTCCCTTGCTGCGCACTCAAGGCTGCTAGTACAGCGCGAACCATCTCCTCGAGAGGGGTCGTCTGAGTCGGCTCTGCGAATGGAGATGTCTTGGGTGGCGACCCTGTTGGTCCACCCTCAAAGCTCTGATGCTCTGTGGAAGCAGCATCCTGAGCGTCAGCTGCCCCTCCTGCTCAGCCGCAGGTGCCTGACTCGGACCCCCAACTGGACGGCTCCGAGTACCTCTCGGAACATACGTACGAGCCATGTCGACTATCCGCCTGCACGGATAACGCACATGTTCAGTACTTAGTTCAACAACGGTTCTCACATGTTACAAGGACGTTCACGCGCGTCACACAAGTCACCCACAGTTTACGCCTCTCACACTTAGTAGATATATATATATATATATTCATATAAAATAGCACACAAGTTCACATCTCTATGCGTCTCACAACAACAACCAACGATTTAAACAATCAACCACCAACTCCCACAGGAGGGTTCCAACTCAAGCACACCACACAAGCACAAATCAATAGGCATACCCCTTGCTCGGGTATCCTTCCACAAAGAGGGGTTTAGCACTTAACACAATTCAATTCAATAATCACCCTTAACATTACCTTCCCTTCCGTGGATTCCCCTTTCTTAACTTCTACCCAAACTTTTCCATATCGATCTCATGTTGTTACAACCTAATTCAGGCGTCCCCGAACCACATTGTAACAACTTGACATCGAACCATCACGCTCGACTGTAGTGGCGCCCCTGAGTCAGTTCGTGATAGTACAAACACTCTAGTTCTACCAAACTTTCGGCATGACCTATTCGTATTTTTCCCTTAACCCTCCGCTTAAGCGGGACAATCACCAACACAATTTCACAAGACAAAAGTATGCAGAGTTCTCACGCTCGGCCAAAGACACCACACGGTCTATACAAAGAGTGCTCATGCTCTTCAAATTACATGACAAAGTTAATAACCGGAGTTCTCGTGCTACACAAAGTACACAACACAATCAATAAACGGAGTTATCGTGCTCCCAAATACTACGGGGTGCTCGTGCCCCAAACTCGCCACACACGGGCACACGGGGTTCTCGTGCCCCAATCTCGCCACACACGGGCACACGGGGTTCTCGTGCCCCACCAACATCCTCAACACAAACGCTATACGGGGTTCTCGTGCCCCACCCAAGGTTCTCACACAACGGACTACGGGGTTCTCGTGCCCCTCCCAACACTCAATACAAGCACACATGGAGTACTCATGCTCCATAATAGTGGTCAATCAAACAAGTCAACAATTGAATACGACCAAACTACAACTAGAAAATTTAGAAATGATCCACCAATATGGCAACACCACCCACAACTGGCTCACTCTACAACGAATGCCTAGCGGGTCGATCACTGCCCGTTAATCCAATTCCGATCTCAACCATTCGGCTTCACCGATCGCTAGGGAGAGGATACCAATCAAGTAATGCAAACATTGTAGTGTAAAGATTTCATTTAGGACAAACATTAAAGCGACTCACGACTCAGGTCGTTCAACCTCTCCGCGTCAATGTTTCCAAATCGCGTCACTGAGTATCACGACTCAGACTCCCTAACTCTACCCACCTAATTGACTTCGGTTCGAGGTTTGAAAATCAGTTCACAAGACACCCGTTTCAAATGAAACCAGGCTCTGGTACCAAATTGTCACGCCCCAAATCCAGTTCTTGCCCGGACTCGAGTCGTGACTTGAGTAAACACGATTTTCAACACTATTTAACCAACAACAATTTCATAAATCCTTCAAATAAGTCTCAAATCAGAATAACTCAGTTTAAAACATAAATAAAACCCTCCAAGGGTGTAATAATAATCCTCCAACATGGTTTGTTCGAAAACTGAAGTAAAAACATAAACGAAGTCTCTAGTAAGACACCCACACCAAGAAGCTCCCGAGCCTCTACTCCTCAATCAAGCCTGTAATCACAACAATAAACTCATAGGGGTGAGCTTGCCCTCAGTAGGGAAAAAATACATAACAAGGTGGACTTTAACTCAATAAATTCATCAACAAAGTCAACAAGATAACTCTTAACAATTACGGGCAATAGGTAAGCTAATCAATGTCGTGGCACATGGAGTCACCACCCTCCGATCCACATATGATGTGTCCTCTCGGATTTTCCCTCAAGTCCAGGGGAGACGCATATCATTGAGGCTACCGGAAACAACCCCCTAAGGGCGCTTATCATCGGGATTCTCAAAAACGTCTCCAAAGAACTATATGTCCTCGGGAACCAAGGTATTACTCCCATAGGAAGCATACAATAATAATCAAATAATAATGATTAACACACTGAAGCGAAATACGAAGTAATCCATTCCCAACAGACACCATCCCACTATCACACATATTTCACGAATCACCGTTTCACCACAACACACAGCACACGAATCACATAACCACCGCACACGAATCACATAACCACAACACACGAATCGCATAACCACAACTTACCGTTTACTTACCAATTATGACCCATCGGTCCATCGATCACCTGATTGCACCGCTCGGTACAACCAGTCATACTCGATGCTCCAATCAACTATTTAAGGAAACAAGCAATCATTCAAATACATTCAACAGTCAAGCACGAGTTTAATCGACCAAACATGTAAACCTTCAATCGAGCATTCAAGCATGCAATTCATCTAGTTCCATTAGACTCTTTAGCCTATCCACTAAGCAACCAAACAACCAAGCATGTGATCCTAACATACAACTAATTCGAGGGCTTTGCCAAGGCCGCTCTACCAGTAAAACAATTCCCAAATATTGAAAGCGAGTTACACTAGTGATTGGCATCCTAAGCATGCATTACTAGACGCTTCCGATTATTAGACAATTATTCTAGTTATTCGCATCATATAGGCATTTCTAGGACCTTTCCGATTTTGTTAGCCTAACATGCATACTAAGCATTTAAACGAGACGTTAAGACTTTCCCTCGAGGTCTTCCTCTCAACACTCTGATGATAAGCCCGGTGGTCACCACTCCGTTCTTCACACGGGTCCCGGCGTGATCTTTGCTCCTCTAGCTCGGTCCCCAAAGTCTTGGACATAAAGAAACGCTAATTAGACTCCACTTAAACATCAAGCAAGACCCCCAAAACCCTTCCAAAGTTCAGCTCAAAACCAAGGTCAACCAAGTTGAAAAACCCTCAAAGAAACCCCCACCCTGCTCGGTCACGGACCTGGTCACGGACCCGTGACGCCAACCCTCACGGTTACCGTCACGGAGCCGTGACGAGTGCCGTCACGGACTCCCTCACGGAGCGGTGACGTCGCCCTTCACGGGATCCATCACGGATCTGTGGCGCTCCAGGGCAGTTTCGCCCTTCTTCAACCTCCAGCTCCTTTTCTCCGAAAAACCACCTTCAAACCCCAAATTTTACCACTTCCAACTCCCAAAACAATCAAAACCTCCAATACTCCTCTACCCATGGTAGAAATCAAAAAATAAGCAAGTTTCTAATGATTCATCAAATCAAAAACAACTTAAAAGCTCCAACAAACTAAGGATTTCTCACAAAAACCCAAAAAAGCTTCTCATCAACAACATCTCACACCATTTCCACTCAAACCCAACAACATCTAGCAATTTCAACCAAAACCCATGAAAAGAGATGAAGGGAAAAGAGGATTAGAGAGTTCCATTACCTCTAGGAGAGTGAGATGAAGAAGATGGTAAGGATTTGTAGAAGGGATGGCTAGAGGAAGACTTCAAGTAGCCTCTTTTTCCTTGTTTCTTTTTCAATGCTCCATGGGAGCTCCTCTCCCTTTCTTCTCCTCCCAAATTCGGCTACACCAACACAAATGGGTTGGTTTTGCTTTTCCAAACTCATATAATACCTAGATGTGTCAAATGACTAGAAACCCTTTAGCTATAATCCCTTATAAAAGCTTTTGGGAGGGTATAATGGTCCAAGACCACTCCCTTTTATCTCTTTCAAGCAAAAAGGGACAAGTGTCCAAGTAGGTTATTTAGTTTTCCAAAATAATTTCCAGCCCAATAAAATATTTCTTTATCCGATAAAAAGTCCCGTTTTGGCTAAATTTGACTTCCTCCAACATTATACTCAAACGAAAGGAAATTATCCCCTTAAGCCAACCGTGATGATGGCTAAGTCGTTTGGGTTCCGGAAAAGCCCCGAGTGACTTCTTGAGTCATCGGTTGACTTTTCCGGTAGAAAGTCAAACTTGCTTGAAAAGCCACCGGTTCGACCGGGAGCGGGTCTTACATCTAGGTCGATGTCGAGTTCGGTACGATATGGTTGAGCCGGGCTATGGAATCCGGCGTGTTGTTCTGGGATACTTAGTGTGAGTGTGGTTGCTAATGATATTACTCTGTGTGTTGATCTGCTTTGTTTCGTTGTGGTTATTTATGCCGGTCATGTGATCCTCTGTGATCTTGAATGCATTTATATCTGAGTTTAGTGTATTGTTGTGCGAGTTTCGCACGCGTGGTTAGCATGAGATAACTGTGGTCATACTCCAGTGAGAATTGATTGGGTGACGGTTGTTAAGTGCATAATTGAGGAGAAGTGTGCGAGAGTCGGTTCGGTATCAAGTCTGATTTGCGGATTGCTCCCGAGTGGGGTCAAGCGTTGTCGTTGGGTTATTTGTTTAAATGGTCTTTGCTATTGCCTTACTAGTATGCCATAATCGGACGGGGGTCCGTGGTGTTGAGCAATTGCTCACCCCTTTACTACTTTTTTCTACTGAGCGCAAGCTCAACCCCTTTTCTACTGTTCTACAGGTTTTGACCGCGATTTTATTTAGAGGACGTCTCGGAGCTTGGGAGCTTAGCGAGAGTCCTAGAATTATTGGTTTGAACTATTATTTTGGAGTTTCCTTTGTTTAAAATTGCATTTATTATTACTATTTTTAGTTCACGTCTCGAGTCCGGGTTAAAACCGGATTTGGGGCGTGACAATGGCTGAAGCATGTGGTCGAGATTCTTGAACAGCGATGGCCGAAGCATGTGGCCGAGATTCTTGAGCAAGGATGGCCGGAGCATGTGGCCGAGTTCTTGAGCAGTAATGGAGGCATGGGTTGCGGGGGCATTCGGTTTGATAGGCTAAATTTGTGGCCAAAATTCCTGAGTAGTAATATAATCCTTCGTTATTGCGCGGATTCTTTCGTTGATACCACATATGCATTCGAGAAGATGGTGGGCACCCTGCAACTCGTTCATTAACCATTCACTTTAGTCTTTGATTATTGTCTGCCATTTAGTCTTCGGTTCCTCGTTCTCGGTGGTCAGAACGGGGCCTCACAGTAGGTGGTGGCCTCTATGAGGTGTTTAAGCTCATGGCTTGTTTGAAGAATTTTCTGGTAGATAATCGTTGAGATTAGATGGTATTGTGGGAAGGGGATTGATTTGTCTTGGCCCCTTTTTTTTTGGGTTGCAACTAGGTGTTGGCCAGTTGCTTGGTTCCTAGTTTGGTTCCTGTGGACTGAGGGTGTTTGGTGGAGATTTTTGGGTTGGTGACTTTTTTCAGAACTTCTACTGGCCCGGTTTCGGAACCATCGTTGTGGTGACTTCGTTCGCTGCTCTTCAAGGTGGTTGATCTAGGTGCCTGGACCTGTTCTCCTGTTTTATTAGTTGTGTCTGCTAACTGTTTTTGTTTCTTGTTGGGGTTTTCCTGTTCTTCCCATTAATGGGATTTTTAATGTGTGTGCTTCAAGGTTGATAAATCTACACATAGGTCTTTGTTTCATATTAGCCCCTTATTGGGTTTAGTTCTCCGGCCGTGTTTGTCGTGTTTGTTGCTTAATGGTTGTAATATCCGGTACTGAGACCCTTTTTCTGTTTTTTCCTCGTGTTGGGAATGTTTTGAGGCTGATTTTGATAGCAGTGCTCTTGTTTGTATGAGAGGATTCATTCCTCTTTCTCCTAACTTTGTTCTCAAAGTTTTGAGATTTTTAATATGTGCTAGCTTTCCAAAAAAAAACATTTCAGTTTGTCGATGAAGAGGGAAAAGCTAGGCTGAGCGTTAAGGTCGGCACCCATGTGATCACTCTGATACTATGTAAAGAGAAGATAGTGTGTCCCAACTTGTTTTGTATTATTGAAAGTATTACACATTTATACAATAATGTGTAGGACAGGAAAAGGAAATAAGGGAAATGCTAATAAATACAATATACATTAGGGAATAAATCAAAGAATAACGTAACCTTGTCATTGTAATTACGATAGATCACGAAACAAGACTTGTTGTTAATACATCTTTATTAGGTTTTTTCAGTATTCTCGAAATACTCTCAGATCATGTTATTATGTCTCAAATTCAAACTTTCCAATGTATAAAATTACAAAAGTGGTACCAAGTACCAACAAAACAATCACAAAAGAAAAAGGAAGAAGAAAAAAATATCAAGCAAGTGTGGAACTCCAATTCTCAGCATGAAACATGAAGCATATCAGTTAAAGGCCAGGTTTGTAGCTCACACCAGCTCCTGAGATCCACTTATCGCCCTGAAGAAAGGCCTTGACGGTGAACTTACTAGCATCTTTACTAGCAATAGCTCTCAACCCCTTCCACTTGACTCTGTTCTTTGTGTTGGATCCAGGACCAAAGTTTTGATACTCTGCGTAATATATAGTACTCGGTGCAGAGTCTCCGACCCATGGAAGCCAGCCGGAGGGGTTAATCAATCCCCCCATCATAGAGTGCATGTACACCGTCGTCGAGTAGTTCTTCCAAGGCCTCCCCAAGTATGTCTGCACGTTGCTCAGGTTGCCGTAAGGCCAGATTGTGCAGTTCTGTATGGAAATGCCCGTGTTCTGGTTCGGATCAGCCTTGCCCTGCGCCGTCACCGTGTTCTGCTGCCCCTGCATTGGGACTCTCGGCAGTATGTTGCAGTTCTGTATCACCACCGCCGAGTTCCCGAATATGAAATCCACCGTCCCGTATATGTTGCATTCTCTGTAGAACTGGCGGTTGGAGTGCGCGTAGAGCGAGTCCTGGAACGCATCTATGCGGCACCGGTAGAACACTGACATGTCCGCCGTCGACATCAGGGCCACCGCCTGGTGCTTGGCCGGCCCCGCCGTGTTGCGGAATCCCATCTCACGTGCCATGAACCCTTTTCCGAACACGGCTGAAAAACAAGTTAACATATTAAGCTTACAGACCCATTTGATTCAACTAAAAGTTCAAGCTGTCACATGTGTAACGATATATTTGATTTGATAAAATTGGTGTTTACCAAATGACGCAGAAGAGAATGTTGGGGTTCCGTCCACGACATTCAAGCTCCCGGAGACAGTTGTTGCCTCCATCCCATCCCCGACCATTGTCACGTTCCACATAGGTTTCTCGATCCGGACATTTTCATTGTAGACACCCTTTTTCACGTAGATGACGAATCTTTTGTTGCTCTTCTCCGGGACAGCCTTGAGGGCGGCAGTGATGGTCTTGTACTTCCCGGTACCGTCCTTGGCGACCACGACGTCAGCCTTCTTCCGCAAGTCGGAGGCCTGCACAAGTAGCATCCTCTCCTTCCGGGACACCCATTCCGGCAACTGATCGTCTTCGTTGCTACTCAACAGCCTCCGTTTGTTGAGATTGAATGTCTCCGCCACCTTGGAGATCCACGAGAGGATCGCAAGGCTGTTGCTGGTCAACTCCCCTGAGCTCTTGAGGTATTTCTCAGCATCATCCTTGAGCTCTGGCCGGACCTCCTCGAACCCGTCCATGCACGTCTGTTGGCATGTCCCGGCGGTGCTGAGCCATGTCCGGAGATCGTCCCCTGAGTCGAGGACGGCCTCGAGGTCCCCTGAAGCCAATGTGTCCGACAGATGGTCGAGGGCCAGACTCAGAAGCTCGCGGCAATCGGACAGCGCCAAGTTCGCCATCTTGTCCGTGGTGGAGTTGAATTGGAAGGCTCCGTGGTCGGAGAAGTAGTCGGAGGCTTTGGATAGCTCTTCGGCGGCCACTTGTAGGGACAGCTTCAAAATGTCTTGGGGCTTGAGCTGTTGGGAGGAGTCGTTGAGTCTTGACTCGAGGCTTGTGTAGCATGTGTCCTTGTACAATGTTTGGTCACAAGCCACCTTGACCGAGGAGGACAGAGAGTTCGATTCGTCGCCGTTTTTGTTACTTTTCTTGGACTGGGTTGAGCCGACCACGGCGGCAACTACAACGCTGACGAGAACGAGGGAGGAGAGGGCGATGATGGCGAGGCGGCGTCTGGCCTTCCGGCGGGCATCGAGCTTGGCCTGATCGGCCTCGGCGATCTTGCCGTAGGACTTGAAAGAAGTGCTCATGTTCAGCATTTACTTGTCTATTCGATGAGGCTGCATTGGGAGGTTTTATATATAGTTTTTTGTTGTTGTTGATATGGACTTTGGTTGGTACGTGGTATGCACTATTGAAAGAGGTCCAAACCGTAGTGAGGCATGATTGAATACTGAGTGCTTCTCATGTTTATTGAATTAATAGGGTTTGTTGATATTTTAGTTTTTTTTTTTGTATAGTTTGGTAGACAATGAATATTCCTAAGAACAACCTTCCTCTCCGTGTTGAATACTTCAAAACCATCATTTAAAGCGTATATATGTTTCAGAAATACGATGACATGTAAGCCACGAACTATGTAATAAGCCTATATAGGAATGATGTATAAAGAGACGAATACTACCAGTTTTATGTCATGGGGAGGAGAAAATAATTTTTTTTTTTGAAACTGGAACGTATTTTTATTAAATCAGCAAATCGCTGTTCAAAACAGATGAAAGTACATTCGGTAATGGCATAACTTGTCAATCATAATGCTCCCACAGCAGGGCATTTTTAGCTAGACAATGAGCCACTCCATTCGCCTCTCTACGAATAAATTGTAACTTGAACCCCTCCAACCCGCTTAGTAAAGCTCTGCATTCAGCTATAGCGTCCCCGAATGGGGAAACCATAAGTGTTTCACTCAGGACCGCCTGCACCACTCCCAGACAGTCTGATTCGATGATCCCTTGGTGCTGCCCCACTTCCGGAATCCATTTCAGAGCTTCCCGTAATGTCAAAGCCTCAATTAATTCAGGGTCTCTAGCTCCTTGAAACACAAAACACTTAGCCTGCAGGACTACCCCGTTTGAATTACGACATACCGCCCCGCCATTGCCCGAACCGTTCACACCTATAGCACCATCAAGGTTAAATTTAACCTCCCCCACATTCGGCTGCACCCATCTTTCCCTCGGTCTGGGCATTTGCACGTTTCTTTCTTGGAAAACTTTCCAATCATTCAACATGATAGTTGCCATTGCTTCCAAACCAGTTGCAGAACAATGTTTATTTTCCCACACTCTGTTGTTTCGACCTCTCCATAACACCCACCAGCACATTACGATCTTCTCCGCCCTGTCACAAGCTCCATTTTTAAAAAAATCAGCCAACCATTCCTTTGGAGTCACGCCATCCCCAGGTACGGCGAATGCCCCTCTTCTCCATAACTCTGCAGCTTCTTTGCATCTAAATAAAACATGATCGTCCGATTCTGGCACGCCACAAACATCACACGCCATAACGGAAAATATTATTTACGTTTTTTTTAGAGAAGGGATCAATATAACTAAAGTTTAATCATAATTTTTTTTGATAGGCGATGAAATTATTATTACGGGAATCCAAGGTGGATTCCTGAAAACGAAAAAACCTCGAAAGGTTACATCAAATGATACCCTGAAGGGTTACACCAAATAAAACCTCGAAAGTTTACCCAAAACCAAAAGACATAAAACAAGGATTAAGCCGGCAAAAAGCATTTCACCCTCGAACCAACAACCTACTTCGACGCAACAACATACACGAACTTGGAGCCGCAGTCCACTCAGAACTGGATTGTAATGAGCTCCTGAAAACAACATTAATTCTCTGTAGCCAAAAGTGCCAGCAGGTAACATAACACACTTTCAGCCAAACTGAACTTCTCAACAAAACTGTCACCAAGGCCAAATTTTCACAAGCACATCGAACCGACCCTGGCATCACAAAAGTATTGACCACCACGAATAGAACTCCTCCCGAAGATCCTAATGAGGGTACAAAAACCTAATCCCATTCTCCACCAAAACCAAAGCTGCGAAAAATAAAGGGAGGCATGGCATTCGTATCCTGTATCAACACCATATCCGGGTTTGCTTAGCCAGCGCCACCCTAATACTCCGTCTCTTTTGGACGGCATTCACCCCCCTCACATTCCAGGAGATGAATTTCAGCATAATCAATCACTAGAAAGGTAAAGAAGTAGGTAGAGAGCTTCCGTCTTCTACCTCTTCATCAGTGCAAAATCCCTCGGAATCCTCCTGAAACTCAGGATCAACCGAATCACCAAGCTCAAAGTCTAAAGCTTCTATTTGTTCTGCAACATCAGGATTGCCAACAATGACTTTCTGACTCGCTTTGAGAAGTTTCCATCTTTTGTCACGATTAGCATTCTCCTTGATCAAAGAGCGTCCCCTCGCAACATATGATCGATATACATAATTAGGTTTACCTGAGTTAAGAAGGTTTTGTCTGACAGAACACTCGGCCCGAATTGCTTGAGGCCCACACATCAGACTCGATGGGCTCGGACTACTCTGACTCCGGGAGTCTGCGACGTTGTTGCCTGAGGGAGGTGATAAACACAGCTTTCCTTTATGCTTCAACACGACGGCCGGTGGTGGGAATTGAACTCTGTCATTCAGACCAAGAGTTTCCATGGAATCTAACGACTGACCTT
This sequence comes from Erodium maritimum, assembly GCA_963921825.1. Lineage (NCBI taxonomy): Eukaryota > Viridiplantae > Streptophyta > Magnoliopsida > Geraniales > Geraniaceae > Erodium > Erodium maritimum. The sequence goes on from OY997588.1 coordinate 118,902,564, forward strand.
TCAGCTCAAGAGTAGACCCGATAACTGGGATGTCCATGGTTCGGCTAGCTTCAATGGGGTACCGTTTATCGTCCAACAACAAGAACCGATCAAAATATTTTTCATGAGATTTCAATTTTACCAAGAAGTAATTGAAATCCAGTTGCATTGAGGTCTCATCAAGCAGAGACAAAATAAAAGTTCCCATAGAATTTCCCAAGTCTCTGAACGCCGACATGCACCAACCCAAAACAGTTATACCCGAAACCTTCACCCAAGAAAAACAACCCTCAGTGTTAAGCCACTCCTTAGCCTTGTCGATCATAAGGAACGTTGTGGAGCACCAATTCCATTTAGAATTCAAAATACTTGAGAGAGTGTCCTGATCCGAAAATAGTAACAAAAAAATTATGTTGCCCAAGTACCGAAATTGTAAGTCCAAAGGCTCTTCAAAATTAATCCGATTCTGTAACTCAGAAATTGAAAAATTGTCTCTCGCCACCCCCAACAAACTAGCTTCAGACCAAGGTGTGAGGTAGCCGGATGCAGTGCCTGTAACCTCTGAATTAAGGTCCGAGGCCTCCACTGAGTTCACTTGATCGGTGTTAATCTTCCTCTTAGGTCTCCAAACCTGATTTACCAATGGCTTCCCCATCCTTTTGCTCAGTCTCTCCGTCCACGCAAATGCCAAGAAAATCTTATGATCATTCCAAACCGTCCCATTACATGCCTTTACTAACAGCTTTGCCTCAGTCTTTGATCTGACCGATACAAACCCGAAGAAACGTCCACCAGCATTTTGCCTTTTGCAGACAAAAACTTTGAGCACCGGTATGAATTGATCTAACCATGCCCTCAGCTTCACACGGTTTGAATCAGGGGGAGAATGCAGATAAAAAGCTTACACAGCTCACCAGAATCAGGCGAGGAATTGACTGGTTCTCTGGATTCTCTACTCGAATTGAGGATCGGAATAGGTGCAGGCTCGATTACTGGACTCACTGAATTTTTTTCACCTCGATTAACCGAGCTAGGTATCGGCACTTGAGCAGAATTTTCCATGCGACAGATCACCGAAGAAAGTTTGGGTACCCGAAATAACATGACTTCAATCATCTTCTCATGGTATTCAGAAGCCATTGTCGTCTCCAATTTCCTAGAAGCCCTCTGATTTCCTTTGCACGCCGAATTATGAATCCACAAAGTCGAATCCCTTAGCAACATAGGCAGAATCGCCGTATGTCGACCACCAGAAACCCCAAGAAAGGTTTTACCTTGATCGGACGGCTCCGCCAATGGAAACAATTCCGATGTCGACAAAACCCTAACGGAGGAGATCGCGAATCGCTAATTTCCTCTACACGCGCGGCGCTTGATGGTACAAGCCTTGCATCTATAGAATTCCCCAACCGGTCTGAAACTACCCCTGCACCTGAAGTTTGGACCTCGGGCAGGACGAAGTTGCGTCAGCAAAAACCCAGATCCACATCAGTCGTTACTGCGCCTGATCGTTCTGAGAATAGACGATCCGAAACTCTGCACAATGTTCGGTCGAGCCAAGCTGAAATGAAACCGGAGATCTCGCCTGTCACAGACGGTGATCCGAAGCAGCGCACAGCGTATCACTTGCTCAAAGGATAAACAAAACAAATCAGAATGGATTAGTTCCCATAGTTTAATCATAATTAGAAGATGAATAATAGGAGAGTGAATAACATGTCCACATCTAATCTTCTAGTTGTAACCTAGATATAATCGGTTATGTTGAAAGATCCAACAACAATTTGATGGTTACCAAAACTAAAAAGCAGTCAGACCAATCCTGATTCAACCTGAGACCAATCATACAAGCATGTTGGTGGATGGAGCCTCCTATGAGGCTTATTAACCGTTCAGATGATATTCATGGTTCGGATAAAATTGGTGAAAGAACTCCATACAAAATTGGGTTGCCATGCCTCTGAAAAACCCGAGACCTCAAAGAGGCCTTATGGATCCTACGACGGTTAATTATTGTGAATTGTTGAAGTTGTTTACTTGATGAATTAATATGCTTAATAACAAATTTATATAATAACTAATTTAATTTATGAGGTATAAAACATAATTCTAAATAATAAATTCTAAATTACACAAATCATGACCAAGTACATTCAGTGTTCATCGCACCTATTCCAATGGGTCAACTTGTTCAATGTTGTTTGAGAACACCGAGCTTTTTTGAGTAGGGGTGACAGACCCTTCGTCTTCGGGAGGAGATGTACCAGCGAGGGTCCTCCATTCTCTATTGTAGGAGACTCAATTCCTCTATCCGTGGAGGGGATGGGTACCATCGAGGGTACTCCTGCTGTGCCCCGAGCCTTTCTTCGGGATCAGGCGTAGCTCCACGGTTCTCCGTCCTATGAGAGGGGGTGTATGGGTGTTGTTGTAATAACCACTTCCGGTCAACGTCAGTCAAACCTGCGAAAAACAGGAAAATTTAAAATTTTTAAGACAGACACTTAACTTAACTTAAATTGACCCCGAGGGTCATGCCGGACTTAAGTTGACCCCGTTATCGACTAAAATGAGTTACGGGGGACTCAGGGCAACTTTCTGGTCATTTTGGGAAAGATTGATTTTTCGTTGGAAAAGTCACCCGAGCGACGTTTTGGTCCATTCGAGGACCGTGTTGGACCCGAAAAGCTTAGCCATCTTCGTAGCGGTCTTAGTTGGGCCGTTTCCTTGAAGCCCGTCCAGTTTAAAATATTTTTGGGAAAAGTGCCCGTTCGGGGCCCGAAACGTCCGTTTTTCGCGAATCTGATTGGAAAATATCAACTAGATATTTTCCAAAAGGTATGGGACCCACCTTGACACTTGTCAAGTATATGGTGGTGTATTCTTGGAGGGAAAAGGTGTGGTTGGAGAGGGTTGGCCGAGTATGGGGTTTTAAAAGGGAAAGTGTTAGTTTTTTTATTAGTTTTGTTGTTAGTTTAATTAAATTAGAAATTAGAAGAGAGGTTTTAGAGAGAGAAGGAGAAGGAGAAGAAGAGAGAAGAAGGGAGGTTGAGCTAGGGTTTGTGATCGAGCCCTTGGATCGAGTCAAAGCAAAGAGCAATCTCGTTCCCCTCGTTCTCCTCTACGGTAATACCCGAACCGATTCTCGTTTTGATTATTTTCAAGAGCTAGGGTTTGGTTATAAACTAAGACTTAGGGTTGTGTAGAGTGTGGGGAGGTGTTGGAGACGTTTTAGAGGTGTTTGGGGGTTTAATTTCACGTTTTCCGGTGACCGGAGGCTCGGGAGGAGCTCCGGCCACCGTGGGTGGTGGCCGGCCGGCCATGTGGTGGCTGGCCGGAGGTGGCAGCAGCCACCACTTGGTGGCCGAGCCCCTCCCTCAAACCCTAGGGTCTCGGCCAAGCCTCTTGGGTGGGGCCCACGTGCTCGGTTGCTCGGGTTTTAATGTTCGGGTGGTTTAAAACGTCCCCCGGACCACTTATTCCTAATCGAATCGAAATTTGGAATTAATTTGGAGAAGTTGTAATTAACGGGTTTTGGGAAACTTTAAACGTTAATTAATTGATTTATAAGTCGGAATTCGATTCCGTCAAGTGCGTTGAGTTCCTTGATTTATTCTAAGACCGTAGAAACGAAATTGGGGACTTTTGGAGCCCCGGAAGGCAATTAACCAAAACCGGGCAGATTCGCCATGTCGGGCGAATCTGGCCCTTACGGGTCCTTTTTCGGCAATATCGAATAATTGGGAAGTTTGGGAGTGATCGTCTTTGTCGGGGTTACGTTTGGGCGTTAAGTTTATTAATTTTCGGTTTATTCGTACTAGTTTAAAAGTACTTTGAATTTGTGTTCTTTTAGATCGTGCTACGGACCGAGGCAAGGGAAAGCTCGGCGAGTGACTAGGTCCACTTCGGGTTTTGTTGGAGCGCTTTTGGATCTATATACGAGGTAGGGAAAAGTAGCCGGATCTCGGCCCTGATTAGGGAAAGTTAATAGTAGAATTGCATGTGACACCGGGGTGTCGTGGGTTGAGTAGAATTATTTAATTATTAGAGAAGCATGGTATGGGATTGTAGCGTTTATTAGAAAAGCATGTTACGGGAACTTAGTGATTATTGGAAAGGCATGTGACACTTAGTAGTGTCGTAGGAGCAGAGAACTTAGCGATAATTGTTTTACTGGAGGCATATGACCATGCCCGGAGGTTGATTGTGAACTATCGATATTAGGAGTACTGGAGGCATATGACCATGCCCGGAGGTTGATTGTGAAACTGGTGATATTAGGACTGTTGGAGGCTTGGGTTAAGCCGGAGGTTGATTGTTTATTTTGGCGTCTTGGGCGGCCTTGAGGGCCCGTTTTATTGTTGTTGAGTTGGGTGGCCTTGAGAGCCCGTGTTATTTAATTGTTGAGTCGGGGTGGCCATGAGAGCCGTGTATTTAATTTGGTGTCTTGAGTGGCAGCGAGTGCCCGTGGGGTTGTTGAACCCGAGTCTTGACTGTTGAGGTGTCTTGAGTGGCCTTGAGTGCCTGTGTGATTGAACTTGCCTGTGATTGTGATTGTGGTTACCTGGGGTGGTGAGTTCTAAAGGTCGACAGCCTGATCCGACTTAGTGTCGATGAATTGCGAGTTCTAAAGGTCGACAGCCTGATCCGACTTAGTGTCGATGAATTGCGAGTTCTAAAGGTCGACAGCCTGATCCGACTTAGTGTCGATGAATTGCGAGTTCTAAAGGTCGACAGCCTGATCCGACTTAGTGTCGATGAATTGCGAGTTTTAAAGGTCGACAGCCTGATCCGACTTAGTGTCGAGGAATTGCGAGTTTGAAAGGTCGACAGCCTGATCCGACTTCGTGTCGAGGAATTGCGATAGGTCGAACCCTGACCTGATTGAGATTGGTTACTGAGCAGCTGGTGTGCGATCCTTTGTGATCTTGTTTGGTGTTGTGTCGTTTCGTTCGAGTCCTTGAGGAGGTCGTCGATAGTTGTGTCGGGTCTACACTGTTTTTATCGAGTGTCGAGCCTGTTGAGGAAGGTGACGGGTTGTGGGTCAGTTGAGTACCTGAGTTGGGGACTGTAGTCCCGGTGTTGGGTTGGTTTCAGTGTTACTGGCTTTATCTACTAATTATGCCATAGTCAGTCTGTTATCCGTGGAGGTGAGCGAACGCTCACCCCTAGCTGCTTTTCCTACAGGTACTGATCACCGGACGGACTAGGTTAGCTCTTGAAGTCCATGGAGCTTGGAGCGGAGTCTGGTCTTTACTTTTGTTGAGTCTAGTGACGGATGTGTACCTTGTCCACTTGTTGGAACGTTTTTGTATTGTAAATACTATTTTTATTTTTGGTAATTAAATGGAAATATCAGAGTTTTATTCAAAACAGGTTTTAAGTGTTCATGTTTTAAATATTCGCGTCCCGAGTTCGGTTCGCTGAAATTGGGGCGTGACAGCTTGGTATCAGAGCTCGAGGTTTCACACCTCGGACTGTCCGTCAATTAGGTGGGGAGGGTCGAGTCAGTGTAGACCCGTAGTGTTGTGAGTCCTGCTTGTGTTTGTGTGTATGTGCAGTACGGTGTTACTGGCATACTGTTTGTGTATTGCTGCGTGAAAAGTTTTTAAGCTGTCGCGGGTCGACTCAGGAGCGCTCCTGTAGTCGAACGTGACGGTGCTGATATCAAGTCGGTACAACGTAGTTCGGGGACGCCTGGACCGGGTTGTAACTGCGTGATGTCAAGTATGAGGTTTTAAAAATGAAGTGGAGAAAGTTTTAAAAATGGTTGGCCCTGTGGGCGTGTGTGCAAGACTGGTTGGTTCGGTGAGCGTGTTTTGATTTTGTTTGACGCTGTGGGCGTGTGTGTTTGATTGTGCTTGGGCCGGTGGGCGTGGTTCGGTGTTGGTTGGCCCGGTGGGCGTGTATTGTTGTTACTCGGCCGTGTTGGCTTGTGTTTGAGGTCAGTCTTGAGTTGCCGTAACTGTGTTATGTGTTTGGTGGTCGTTGTTTGCGACGTACTAGTGTACGGGTCGCTATTAGCCGGGAAAGTTACGAATACCCTAGGGTAGACATAGCGGGTGTAAGTAATGCGAAATTATCACCGCTAGGAAATCGGGGTCACTGGTTTGGCCCAGGAGGTGAAATGGGCAGGACGGAGTACCGGCCCGGTAGGTGAGACGGAACGGTTTGTACGCCGGCCCGGTAAGGGGCGCGGCAGAGTTCGGACGCCGGCCCGGTAAGCGGCCCGGCACGGTTTGGTTGCCGGCCCGGTAAGGGGCACGGCACGGGTTAGGTGCCGGCCCGGTAGGGGGCGCGGCAGGGCCTTGGTGCCGGCCCGGTATGGGGAACGGCCCGGCTTGGTTACCGGCCCGGAAGGTGGCACGGCCCGGGTCGTGTGCCGGATCGGTCCAGCCGGTTATCTTCAAAAAAATTCGTTGTTTCGTTGTGCGTTTAGGTTCGGGGTTGTGTGACTCGGTTCACGTTCGTGCGGTTTGAGCGTTGGTTTTATGTGACTGTGTTCGCGGTTGTGGGTTGTAGAGGCCGTAGGCTCGGTGTTAAGGGATGAGGGCTTGGGTTCGAGATTCATCGATAACGTACGGTAGTAGTACAGTGCCTCGGTGTGAGAGTCTCACCACGGAGAGAGGTTAGGGTTGGTGCGCTGCGGTGCCATGCGAACCAGGTTTTCCCTATGTAAACGAGTGTTCGAGTTTTCCCTCGCGTGAACGGGTGATTGAGGTTCCCTACACGATCGAGTAACTGGGGTATCGATATTGTGAGCAACAATGTTGGCTTAGTTGAGAACATGATCCCCGTTTGAGGTTTCCCTACGTGATCGGGTCTTTGGGGTATTGAGGTTGTGAACAATAGTGATTACTGAATTGAGGAAGTGTTCCCCGTGTCGAGTTTTATCTTACGTAAGCGAGTACTTGAGGTGTTGATAGCGTGAGCAGTGTGACGTTTTGCATCAGGTTTTGAGGTAGTGGTCTGCCCTGGTTAGATCGGTAAGTCTTTAGTGCTTTACTAGTATGCCATAATCGAACGGGTGTCTGTGGAGGTGAGCATAACGCTCATCCCCTTTACTACTTTTCCCGCAAGGGACGAGTAGCGAACACTGGTTTGGTTGCGGAAAGTTACAAGTAATGCCTAGAGGACCGTGTGAGGGTTATTCTAGACCTTACCAGGGTAACTAATGGAGTGGGTGTTCGGTTTCCGTTTTGGGCGTCAATTTCATTCGATGTCGGGTTATCACACTCGTTTGTTCGTCGAGTTGTGCTGAGAGGTTGGGGCTGAGTTTAGAGCCGTTGAGTCCACCCCTGCGTCGTGACACGCCGGTTGGTGGTGGGGTGGTGTTGACTAGGGTTTGTCGTGCCTGCGGAGTTAGAGAAGCGAACCGGTACAAGAGGTTCGAGAGAGGGCTCCTCAACCCTAGGATCGGGTATGTTGGGAGTTGGTAGGCACGGCGACGATAGTGGAGCGAGGTCTTAGAGAGACCGCGAGGGTCCGTGAGTTTTAGCAGCGACTGAGCTTGTGCGTGTATCCGTGGGAAGGATACACACGAAATGACCGCCTTGACGTGATCCTGGGAATGGATTGGCGAGCGAAGTACCAAGTCATTATCGCCTGTTACAGGCGACGAGTGACGGTGTCAACAGGCAACACGAAAGGTTCGTGTATTCTTGGCAATAGGATCGGAGTTTCTCCTGTCGGCTTGTCTGCAGTAAAGGAAGTATCGGCCGAGCAGAGCCGAGGTTTACCGCGAGTGGCGTGCGAGTTCCCCGAGGTCTTCCCTAAGGAATTGAGCGGGTTGCCACCAGTTCGTGAGGTGGATTTCGGGATTGACCTGGTGCCGGGAACGGCAGCGATATCGATGGCGCCTTACAGGTTCGCGCCAGCCGAGTTGACCGAGCTGAAGGGTCAGCTCGAAGAACTTCGGGAGAAGGGGCTTATTCGTCCGAGCACATCGCCGTGGGAGGCGCCAGCACTCTTCGTGAAGAAGAAGAGTGGATAGCTTCGGATGTGCATGGACTATCGGAAACTGAACCGGGTTACGGTGAATGACCGATACCCGATGCCGAAAATTGATGACCGGTTCTACCAGTTGAGAGGGTCGACGCATTTCTCGAAGATCGACCTGCGATCCGGATACTACCAGTTGCGAGTCCGAGAGGGGGACGTCGCAAGGACTGCATTCCGGACGTGCTATGAACATTACGAGTTCTGGGTGATGACTCTGAACTACCGAACGCACCTGCAGCGTTCTTGGACCTGATGAACATTATATTCCGGCTGTTCTTAACTCAGTTTATGGTGGTGTTTTGTGGACGACCAGGATCCGAGAGATAGCTGTCGGCGGTACGGACACCGAGGGCTGGGATCGTTGTACTAATTGGGAGTTACGGTATCGTGAAGGTTTGTACATACCGCGTGACGGCGGAGGCGACGAGCTACGAGAGTCGCGGCATTCGCGTCTAACAGTGCACGTGAATAGCACTAAGAGGAGCGCGACATCAGGTGGCATGTCTAGTGGAGCGGGATGCGGAGAGCGGTCGCGGAACTAGTATCGCGATGCCTCGCCCGTCGGCAGGTGAGAGCCGAACAACAGCGTCCCGCTGGATTATTGCAGCCACCGCCGGTTGCACGGTGGGAGTGGGGGCACGTCACGATGGGTTCCGTGAGTGATTGGCCGAGTTCGCCTACAGCAACAGCTTTCAGGCCAGTATCATGATGGCACCGTTCGAAGCGTTGTGTGATAGGCCGTGTCGCTCGCCCGTGTGCTGGGCAGAAGTGAGAAATAAGAGGTTACTGGGTCTAGAACTGGATCGAGAGACAGTTGGGTTGGTCGTGCCAAAGCGTGAGCGGTTGAAGACCGCGCAGAGTCAGCAGGAGCTATGCTGACTGACGGAGCCGACCTCTTGAGTCGGCAATCAGTGGTCATGTATCCCGGGAGGTGAGCCCGAAAGATGGACTAGTGCGTTTCAACCGCGGCAAAGGTGGGTTAGCCCCGCGGTGTACCGGGCATTTCGAGGTCTTGAGTACGTCATTGAATGGGCAGATGTCGAGGTAACGGGTGATGTCCTGTGTAAGGAGAAACCGATGCGGGAAAGGGATCCACGAGAGCAGGTCCTGCGCGGAAAGGTTATCCGCTTAGAGCTGGTGTTGTGGCGACACCACGGGGCCGAGTCGACTTGGGAACGCGAGGACGAGGTTCACGTGAAGTACCCCGACCGGTTCGACTCCTGACGTGCGTTGTTCTAAATTTCGCGGACGAAATTCCTTTAAGGGGGGTAGATTGTAATAACCACTTCCGGTCAACGTCAGTCAAACCTGCGAAAAACAGGAAAATTTAAAATTTTTAAGACAGACACTTAACTTAACTTAAATTGACCCCGAGGGTCATGCCGGACTTAAGTTGACCCCGTTATCGACTAAAATGAGTTACGGGGGACTCAGGGCAACTTTCTGGTCATTTTGGGAAAGATTGATTTTTCGTTGGAAAAGTCACCCGAGCGACGTTTTGGTCCATTCGAGGACCGTGTTGGACCCGAAAAGCTTAGCCATCTTCGTAGCGGTCTTAGTTGGGCCGTTTCCTTGAAGCCCGTCCAGTTTAAAATATTTTTGGGAAAAGTGCCCGTTCGGGGCCCGAAACGTCCGTTTTTCGCGAATCTGATTGGAAAATATCAACTAGATATTTTCCAAAAGGTATGGGACCCACCTTGACACTTGTCAAGTATATGGTGGTGTATTCTTGGAGGGAAAAGGTGTGGTTGGAGAGGGTTGGCCGAGTATGGGGTTTTAAAAGGGAAAGTGTTAGTTTTTTTATTAGTTTTGTTGTTAGTTTAATTAAATTAGAAATTAGAAGAGAGGTTTTAGAGAGAGAAGGAGAAGGAGAAGAAGAGAGAAGAAGGGAGGTTGAGCTAGGGTTTGTGATCGAGCCCTTGGATCGAGTCAAAGCAAAGAGCAATCTCGTTCCCCTCGTTCTCCTCTACGGTAATACCCGAACCGATTCTCGTTTTGATTATTTTCAAGAGCTAGGGTTTGGTTATAAACTAAGACTTAGGGTTGTGTAGAGTGTGGGGAGGTGTTGGAGACGTTTTAGAGGTGTTTGGGGGTTTAATTTCACGTTTTCCGGTGACCGGAGGCTCGGGAGGAGCTCCGGCCACCGTGGGTGGTGGCCGGCCGGCCATGTGGTGGCTGGCCGGAGGTGGCAGCAGCCACCACTTGGTGGCCGAGCCCCTCCCTCAAACCCTAGGGTCTCGGCCAAGCCTCTTGGGTGGGGCCCACGTGCTCGGTTGCTCGGGTTTTAATGTTCGGGTGGTTTAAAACGTCCCCCGGACCACTTATTCCTAATCGAATCGAAATTTGGAATTAATTTGGAGAAGTTGTAATTAACGGGTTTTGGGAAACTTTAAACGTTAATTAATTGATTTATAAGTCGGAATTCGATTCCGTCAAGTGCGTTGAGTTCCTTGATTTATTCTAAGACCGTAGAAACGAAATTGGGGACTTTTGGAGCCCCGAAAGGCAATTAACCAAAACCGGGCAGATTCGCCATGTCGGGCGAATCTGGCCCTTACGGGTCCTTTTTCGGCAATATCGAATAATTGGGAAGTTTGGGAGTGATCGTCTTTGTCGGGGTTACGTTTGGGCGTTAAGTTTATTAATTTTCGGTTTATTCGTACTAGTTTAAAAGTACTTTGAATTTGTGTTCTTTTAGATCGTGCTACGGACCGAGGCAAGGGAAAGCTCGGCGAGTGACTAGGTCCACTTCGGGTTTTGTTGGAGCGCTTTTGGATCTATATACGAGGTAGGGAAAAGTAGCCGGATCTCGGCCCTGATTAGGGAAAGTTAATAGTAGAATTGCATGTGACACCGGGGTGTCGTGGGTTGAGTAGAATTATTTAATTATTAGAGAAGCATGGTATGGGATTGTAGCGTTTATTAGAAAAGCATGTTACGGGAACTTAGTGATTATTGGAAAGGCATGTGACACTTAGTAGTGTCGTAGGAGCAGAGAACTTAGCGATAATTGTTTTACTGGAGGCATATGACCATGCCCGGAGGTTGATTGTGAACTATCGATATTAGGAGTACTGGAGGCATATGACCATGCCCGGAGGTTGATTGTGAAACTGGTGATATTAGGACTGTTGGAGGCTTGGGTTAAGCCGGAGGTTGATTGTTTATTTTGGCGTCTTGGGCGGCCTTGAGGGCCCGTTTTATTGTTGTTGAGTTGGGTGGCCTTGAGAGCCCGTGTTATTTAATTGTTGAGTCGGGGTGGCCATGAGAGCCGTGTATTTAATTTGGTGTCTTGAGTGGCAGCGAGTGCCCGTGGGGTTGTTGAACCCGAGTCTTGACTGTTGAGGTGTCTTGAGTGGCCTTGAGTGCCTGTGTGATTGAACTTGCCTGTGATTGTGATTGTGGTTACCTGGGGTGGTGAGTTCTAAAGGTCGACAGCCTGATCCGACTTAGTGTCGATGAATTGCGAGTTCTAAAGGTCGACAGCCTGATCCGACTTAGTGTCGATGAATTGCGAGTTCTAAAGGTCGACAGCCTGATCCGACTTAGTGTCGATGAATTGCGAGTTCTAAAGGTCGACAGCCTGATCCGACTTAGTGTCGATGAATTGCGAGTTTTAAAGGTCGACAGCCTGATCCGACTTAGTGTCGAGGAATTGCGAGTTTGAAAGGTCGACAGCCTGATCCGACTTCGTGTCGAGGAATTGCGATAGGTCGAACCCTGACCTGATTGAGATTGGTTACTGAGCAGCTGGTGTGCGATCCTTTGTGATCTTGTTTGGTGTTGTGTCGTTTCGTTCGAGTCCTTGAGGAGGTCGTCGATAGTTGTGTCGGGTCTACACTGTTTTTATCGAGTGTCGAGCCTGTTGAGGAAGGTGACGGGTTGTGGGTCAGTTGAGTACCTGAGTTGGGGACTGTAGTCCCGGTGTTGGGTTGGTTTCAGTGTTACTGGCTTTATCTACTAATTATGCCATAGTCAGTCTGTTATCCGTGGAGGTGAGCGAACGCTCACCCCTAGCTGCTTTTCCTACAGGTACTGATCACCGGACGGACTAGGTTAGCTCTTGAAGTCCATGGAGCTTGGAGCGGAGTCTGGTCTTTACTTTTGTTGAGTCTAGTGACGGATGTGTACCTTGTCCACTTGTTGGAACGTTTTTGTATTGTAAATACTATTTTTATTTTTGGTAATTAAATGGAAATATCAGAGTTTTATTCAAAACAGGTTTTAAGTGTTCATGTTTTAAATATTCGCGTCCCGAGTTCGGTTCGCTGAAATTGGGGCGTGACAGTTGTCCAGGTCCCGAGCGATTCTGGAGTGGGCAGGTGTCAAGGGCTACCCGAATGTGGAGAAGCGTGATCGTCAGCCGAGGATGTGTGTTGGATTCTCGATCATCCCCGTAATTCTCGGTTGGCTCAAATAGGACCCTCTCATGGTGGTGGATCAATTGTCAGTAGGAGGATATTTGTGTTTGTTGTCACACCCTTGAAATCCGGTTTTGACCGGACTTGAGACATGAACTAAAAAAATTAATAATAAATGCAATTTTAAACAAAATGAAACTCCAGAAATAATTTAAAGTCAGCAATTCCGGTAACAAGAGTCAAATGCTCGAAATCCAAGTAAAAGAAGTTTAGTATAACGGGAATACGTCTCTAGACAACCCTAAAACTAGGACTCTCGCTAAGCTCCCAAGCTCCGAGACGTCCTCTAAACCAACTCACGATCAAAACCTGTAAGAACCGCCCCGGTCGATCCCGGTCGAACCGGTAGTTTTTGGCAAAGTTTGACTTTCGGCCGGAAAAGTCAACCGATGACTCCGGGAGTCACTCGGGACCCTTTTGGGGCCCAAAAAGCTTAGCCTTCATCACGGTTAGCTTAGTTGGGTCATTTCCTTTCGTTTGACTGTAGTTTTGGACAAGTCAACTTTTGGTCAAACCGTGACTTTTATCGACTAAATCCCATGTAATTAAAGTGCTGATTTTTATTGGAGGCAAAGTGGTCCCCACTAGGACACTTGTCCTTAGTTGCTTGGAAGAGAAGAATTGGGCCTTTAAAGACCCTTTTACCCTCACTTAAGCCAATTGGATGACTTGGACCTAAAGGGCACTATGGTCTTTAACTATCTAGGGTCTTTTAAAGCATTGGAAGCAACCATTTCAGCTCATATTATTCATTGGTGGCCGAAAATTGCTAGGAGGAGTAGGGAGGAAGAACACTTTACTTGGTGAAGAAGAAAGTGAAGAAAATAGACACCTTTGAGAGTTTTCCTTCACCAAATCATCTCCTTTTTTGTTCCTCTTTATCATCCACTCATCCCCAAAGTAAGTGGACCCTTAAATCCCTCATCCTTTCACTCTTGAGTTGTGGGTTTCTAAGAAGATTGCTATAACTTGTTGGTTTTGTGGTTAATTTTGTTAGATGATGGTTTTTGGTGGAAAATTAGTGAAGTTAGGTTGGTTTTGTTGTGTTTGTTGAAGCTTTGATGAAACCCATGGTGGGTATTGAAGTTGGGGGTGTTTGATGACTGTTTTGGGAGCTTGGTGATGTTGAAAATGGAGTTTTGGTGTGGGTTTTCGCAGAAATCGAGTTAGGGAAGAAGTAGAGAGCCTGCTCTGGTCTGGCACAGAATGGAACCCGAAGAGGGCCATGTTCCGGCACGGTACGCGGCGCGGAACGGTCCAGGTTCTGGCACGGTACGCGGCACGGAACGGCCGATGCTCCGGCACGGAACGCTGCGCAGACCGTGCCTGATTCCGGACCGGGGCGTTGCGCGGACCGTGTCAGGTTCCGGGCCGGTCTGTGGCACGCGCTGGGTCGGGTTTCGGGCCGGTCTGTGGCACAGGTCGGGTCGGGTACTGGACCAGATTCCAGAACTGTGGACTAATCGAATTGGGTCTAGTTCGGGCCCAATTCACCTTTTGGCCTTAGTCTTAGTCGTTTAAAGCAATTTAAATAATCTAAGTTAAAACCGTCTTTGCTTAGTTGTTAATTTTAGTTTTAATTGTGATCCAAGACCTTGGACCCGAGCTTGGAGGAGGAGGACTTTGGGACACCGGGAGAAGACGGAGAGGAAGCTAGCCAGGACGTCAGTAGTTAGGAGTATTTTAGCTTTGGAGTTTCGAGGTAGGGAAATTACTAAACTCATCTCTTAATTTAAAGAACGCTAATAGTGTGCCTATAGGATAATAATAACCGAAAAGGTCCTAGTTTGCATATATGATGTGATTCGCTAGAATAAACTCTTTTCAATTATAATAATAATAAGACGAGTCTTAGTATGCATATAGGATGTGATTCACTAGAATAACCGCTCTTCAATTATAATAATAATCGGACGAGTCTTAGTATGCATATAGGATGTGATTCACTAGTTAACTGCTTTCAATACTTCGGGAAATTGCCGTGCTGGTAGAATGGCCTTGTCGAGCCTTAGGATTGCTTATTGAATGTATTTATTGATGATTGTTCGTTCTTAGTGTCAATGCATGTTCCGTCTTTAGGTTAATATAAGAGTCACACCAATCTAGTTGAATTATGATGATTGTACGTGAATGGTTGATCCATGTTATGATTGATTGAATGATTGTTGTTTGTGAATTGAGTGTGCATAATGGTATGATCGGGTGAGTGATAGACCAATGGGACGTGGTTGGTAAGTCATGCCGGTAAGCGTGATTGCTAATATGAATTCTTAGTGATGTGTTGTGATAAGATTGTTGGGTTGCTAAGCTGTAATTATACTATGACTTTGATGTGTGTTATTCTCTGGTTGTGTGTTCTAAGAGGAGTTGTGTTCCGGTATGGTACCTACACCGAGGGAGTATGCCGGTGTGGGGTAGTACCTAGGCCGATGGTTTGTGTTCATGTATGGTACCTACACCGAGGGAGTATGCCGGTGTGGGGTAGTACCTAAGTCGAGGGATTGTGTTCGCCCCGATGTGAATCCCGGGAAGACGTCCAGGTCGAAGGGAATTCCGGTATGACGTGAGATTGTTTACCCTGCGGGGATTGTTACTTGTTGCTTCACCCCGAGGGTATGCGTTCATGCGGGAGCGTTTCCGGGAGGTTATCTTGTTTCGCCCCGATGACCTATGGTCCTTTGGGGACATTTCCGAGGACTCCGATGATATGTGTCCCTTTAGGGATGTTTCCGGTGGTCTCGACGATATGTGTCTCCTCTGGACCGAGGGGCAATCTGACATGATACAATGATTAATTGTGGATCGGAGCATTGGCTTAATTTATCGACGCGGCGGTTACGTGCTTCCTTTGGTTGTTTTTATTAGAGAATAAACTGCCTCTCCTTTGATCTCCTTTGATTTACTATTTTATTAAATACTGCAATTCTTGTTGATCTCTATTTATGGTATCTTCTTGGTTAATCGTACTGATATTAACTTTTGGATAACTGTACAATTCGGGTTTTATCACCAAGGTGGGGGTTTCTTTTACTGTACTACTTTTCCTACTGAGCATAAGCTCACCCCCTTCTTGTTTACTGTTTGTACAGGTTTCCTTAGTGAGTAGTATCTAGAGGTGGTCTCAAGGCTCGGGAGCTCCTTAGGATTTGGGATTTTTGTTCTAGAGACGTATTGTTTGTTTCAACTCTAGTTTGTTGTTATTTGTTCATCAGAGCTGTTGACTCTTGATTTTGGTTTTATTAAGTTTTTCGTGGAAGTTACACTATTAAATCTCATTTACTTGTTATTTAATTAATGTCTTTAGCTCACGTCTCGAGTCCGGTCAAAACCGGATTTGGGGCGTGACAAAACCTGTAAAAACAGTAATGAAGGGGGTGAGCTTTCGCTCAGTATGAAAAAAGTAGTAAAGGGGATGAGCATATCGCTCACCACCACGGATACCCGTTCAAATATGGAATACTAGTGAAACAACAACAACTAAAGAAGTCAAACAGGAAAACACGTAATCACAATCACACGCATAACCAACCTCACCTAACCATAACATTGTTTGGTCACATTACTTACCCAATCACCACACTTAACGTGTGATATCAACCCTGCCCAACAATCATCGATTGCTCGATATCCACACACAAACCATATCTCAAGAATCAGCGAATAAATACACACAGTAAAATAATAGCAAATACACAAGCAGTGAGTCTCCTATCATACACCGGATCACACCACACGGCTCAACATATCGTACCAAAACACACATCATCGGTCTAGATATCATCCCGGAACACACAGCATCGGGGTACCAAGCATATTAGAACACGCAGTATCGGCCAGGATATCATACCAGAACACCTAGCCTCGGGACATATCGTACCGGAACACACATCATCGGTCTAGATATCGCCCCGGAACACCATCCTCGGCCTAGATATCATATACCGGAATCCTCTGTCGGTATAGATATCATACCGGAACACCTAGCCTCGGGTACCGCGTACGCCGGAACACCATCCTCGGCCTAGATATCTTATACCGGAATCCTCCGTCGGTATAGATATCATACCGGAACACCTAGCCTTGGAACATATCGTGCCGGAACACACAACATCGGCCACGATATCGGACCGGAACACCTTCCTCGGCCTAAATATCCTATCAGGACACACACATACAACACCTCGAACATGTCACCAGGCAATAGTTCACACTAACATTCGCCACATTCTCATAACATATCATGATCATTAATTTAACACCGGAACATACCACAGACTAGTCATTACAAATCTACTAATCACAAACAAGCGCAATCAGCACACAACCCTACGGACACGACATGACCCACATGCAATTCTACAGCACGGCAATTCACAACCCTACGGACACGACATGACCCACATGACCCACTACCCTAGTCATTCACATCCTACATGTGATTCTATAATTATTCCGATTACTTATACCCTAGATGCAATTCTAGTACCTTTCCGCATTTAAACCGGTATTCACTACTTTTCCCTACCTCAAACGCAATCCACTCCGAACGTAGCTCCAGAAGCGCTCGCGATGACCCGCCTAAAGCTCCCCTCTTCCGCGATCGGTGGTAAAATCTAAAGTTACGAAACAACACACTTTTAAATACGCAAGCCGACTCGATTTTTATGAAATTAACGCCCAAAAGCAACCCTGACAAGTACGGATCACTTCCAAACTTCCCAATTAGTCGACATTGTCAAAATGGGCCCGGAAAGGCCCATTTCGTCCGGTTTGGCGAATCTGCCCGGAAACGAGAAAACGTCCCTCGGGGCTCCGAAAATGTCCAATTTTGTTTCGACAATTTCTAATTATATTCACGCGTTCTAGCGCAATGGGCGGAATCAATTTCCGATGCCTGAGCGTTCTAACTTCGCGTTTAAAGTTTCTAACCACAATTTCCGAATTCTCACAAATTACAAACTATAATTCCCTATTTCTCAATACCCAACCGACAATCTCAAAGAGAAAGAAAACCCATGCTTCACTGTTGAATTTTGATATAAGTACAGAATAAAGACCCAACATGGTTTTTTTTTATCAGAGAAGTTTTATAAGCCTTATTCTCAAAATGAGATATAGGCAGTCTGCTCGAGTACAGACCAAGACCACAAACTACAAGAAAAAACAGCAGTACCAAAGATGGATATACCATCTTCCTACAAAACAGAAAAAAACACGAACCAAAACAAAACATAAACCGTAAAACATAACCACCAGCCTAGATACCTAAGCAAAATGACTTGGAACCAAAGGACTCCTGCAGCTCAGAAACGAGAACTCTTTCGCCAGACCAAAGAAAACCCCCACCAGATCAATCCGGAGTAGATTCCAAGTCAGATTCCAAGTCAGAAAGATCACACTCCGGACTACGGTGACGTAATTCTGCATCTAACATATCGAGCTCCTTCCTGAACTGTTCGCTTGTAGTCTTGGATTTGAAGCCCATTTTGCTACAATAATCCCAAGCCTTGGTCGCTAACTGTTGTTTTCTCAAGTCTATAGTAGGCCCAGGCATGTATGTATCATCCGCCAAAGTCTGATCCGATAGGATACCTGAACTACCGCAGAGTTCCTTACCCTTAAGTGTGCGCTTCTTCTTGCGGAAGAGAAAGTTGCTCGACACCGTTCTTTCCGAATCACATGTCTCTGTTGGAGACTTCGTATCAGGCACAATCATGTTTGTATGTACCTGTACTGAGTCCAACCCGACTCCCCCAGTGTACTTGGGAGAAGGTGTCACACTCTCGAGCTCCCTGCCTTGGACCTGTGGACTAGAAAACATGTTTCCTGTCTTCCCGGAATCGCTTGGTATTGAAAGCGTCGCCGGTACCATATCAACAGGCTCTCTGGAGTGAGAAGCAGAGTGACTATACTTATCGGAGTCGTCATAAAGACTTGGAACCATACTTCCTGATACTGTCTTCTCGGAGTCACTAGGTACCGATGAAGAGGACGTCTTGACAACCGATGTAGACAAAGTCGTCGGTACAGTATCAAACTTCCTCCGGTGAGAATCAGAATGACTAGCCTTAAAAGAGTCAGTCTCTTCTGCCCCGCTTCCAAGCAGACTACCACCCTCACACCTCTGGGACCACCCCGCAACATGCACATCAGGCACGTACGAAGCATCAACGATCAAAGGCAACACCGAGACGACTTCATCACCTAATTCCACCTCCAAAGTTTGAAAACTCAGGAAAGGTTCCATATGAATCAACACAAGGGACTCACCAAAGCTCATCCCGTGTAGCGAATCCGGATGAACCATGACAATAGTGCCCAGGCTCTCAGCCAACGTCTCTAGATTTGATCGACTCCACCCGTGGTATGGGACCCCAGCAAACTTGACCCAATTGAACACACCTCCCTTACGAAGTAAAGCCTCCTTATCGAGTCCCATGACAATCCATTGAGATAACCAAGCCCATCTCGTGAGGATCATTCGCTCCTCGACCGACTTGTCCAAACAAAGGATCAAAACGACTCTGCTCCCCAAGGCTGTAATCTTAACGTGGGTCTCTCCCTGTCGAACAAACTCACCCTGCAAATCAGCTGGTAGGACGTTCTCTCGAAGGACCCCCAACCAACCCACATCAGCCTCCAATGCCCGAGCATCACTAACCTGCAACGCTAATGACTTCCTTTCTACTGACCCCCGAGCTCCCTCCTCCATTTTTTTGTTAATGTGGTGACGTAAATACATGACAGCCCTTTGATCCCAGGCTTGAGCAACAAACAACTTGTGGGACCCCAAGATGGATCCGTTAACCTTGCTCACCACCTGGACAATATAAGTCCCAACTCGAAAGGAGACAAAACCAAAGAACTTACTTATTCGATTTGGATTCGCTGGAATGTGGATATGAGTTACATCCGCAACTGAGCCAAAAATCGCTTATAAACCTTCAACTGTCGTCCCCTCCGGTATATTGTAAACAAAAACCTTGCGATCAGATAGGGATCCAGGGGGCGCAACTCTTTCTGTCCGGTGAACACCTTTCTTGAACGAACCATCATCCTTTCCACAACTATCTTCCTTGCAGGAGTCGGTATCCAAACCTGTGTCCTTCTCGATCTCCCTTTCAGCCGCTACCTGATCCGCAGACACCACAACCGATCGGATCAACATCCTCCCTTTATGGGACACAGTCCTCCCCACACCCACAACCTCACCTTCCATGTATGTCCCGGTAATAAAACCACCACACCAATTCTGCAAGTCCAGCTGCAAAACCAGAAGCCAATCGCAGAGAGAGGGACGAAGCCGCAAAAACCAGAAACTAATCTACCGATGGTATCTCAGTAGATTGGGAGCGGCGTCACCCAACAAAAACAAATGATAAAGGAACACCAAGGTATCATCATCACACTAACCTTTAAATTTCTTCTATGTACCGAACCAATAAAAACACCTCAAGCCAACCTTTTTTCTTTTCTTTGATCTCCCAAATGAGCTTCTATCAATGTCTTTGCCTTTACCCCTTTGCTGTCGTCACTTTTATGGTCTTAATACCATGATAGCTTGGTGAACCATCACCCAAGAGAGACGAAGCTCATGTACTTTTTTTGCTCTTGTTGCCGCCTCTACCAAGAAGCCAAAGAACAATTTGGTTTCTCTCTCTTTGCAAGACCAACGGCCTCCCACTCTCACATAGAAACCCTACTATTCCAACACTTATATGAGCAAAAAACAAACCCCAATGGGTTAAGTTGGTTTAAATGGGGCTAGCTCATGGGCCAACATATTAGGCCATTTTCTTTTCTTTTTCTCTTTTTATTTATTTATTTATTTTATTTTTATTATTATTTTTTTTAGCAAAATATTACATTTGTGGTCCCCGATCCATCCTTGCCTGTTCCAAGCCAGTGGGTGGTAAGTCCCACGGACGGGGAGGGTTTCTAAGCACTTTTGGTCTTCTTGGGCACGAATCCATGCCGGAGGACCTGCCAAAGGGGTGGAGTGGTACTGCCGATATCGGCGTTGCCTTAGTGGGTTGTTGAAGGTCTCAAGATCTTGCTTCCAACGCTTCCTTTCTATTCCATCATCGAGGGGCATGAGGCGCATCTTCCTCCGTGTCGATCTGGTGACGCCTCAGTCAACCACAAGGTTCGGATCTCAAGAATCAGGCTTCATGGTAAGGTATCACTTCCCGGGTGATCCAGCGGGGGGCGGGATCTCCATCTTCCTCTTTCGTGTCAATCCTCCGACGGTGTGTTGGATCCGGGAGATTGAGTGGGGACGGTAGTCCCCATGTGCATACACGTAATCTCATGAGGCAGACGGTGACGATCAGTATCGGGGGAAGTGGCTTCATCCCGCGAGGTGATCCATGGACCCCAATGTGTTGGGCGAGACATCGCCGATCGTCGAATCGATAAGCAGGAATTGGTGGGTGATATCGTCAGGCTTGGTGATCAGGCAGTTATGGTGAGCAGCGGGAGCTGGGAGGATGGGTGGAGTAGTGAAAGAGATCGGAAATGAGGGTCGTCTGTTTAGGGGGAAGAAGGATTTGAAAAGCGAGAAAAAAAACCTAAGTTTCAAAAGGCTTTTTTTACTGTTTATATTTAACAGATGTTTTTTTAAACGATAACATATATATTTTTATTAATCATAATCATAAATCATAAACATAAAATGGGTCCCAAACCCTGGGTTCCAGCATATGTCCGAAGCCTCCGTAGGAATTTTGGCGAACTGGACCCGTAATGGTGATCGCTTTTGAATAGCAGATCTAGAATGAACAAAGATTAGCACACGAACGAAATAAAAAACTACCAAATCTGCGATGCCAGTTCTTCTGGGCCTCGTGCCATTGGGGCGGTCTGGAATCGTCTATTCTTCGTCTTGAGTCGCCCGGATCTTTAGAAATAGTGCGGAGGATATGATATGCTCCCAGCTCTCCGAATGTGACTTCACCGATACTTCACGTAGAAGCAGATTAATCATCATCGAGTCGACCCGCAAAAATTTGTTCGGGGTCGAGAGTCCCGATTTCGGGTGCCGGGGAAATAGGCCCCAATCTATCGTCCCTCCTCCCGGATCCCAGATCCATCGAGGGATCAGAACCATGCCGGCGAGGGGTGGCCCTGGGGCGGGAGTGTCACGCCCCAAATCCGGTTTTGACCGGACTCGAGACGTGAGCTAAAAGTAATAATAATAAAGGTGAATTTAAAATAAAGAGTTCCTCAAATAACCGTCAAATCAGTAATTCCAACTATAAGAGTCGAAGCTCAAAACCACGATAAAATAGTTTAGTACAAAGAGAAAGTACGTCTCTAGGCCATACTAGACTTAGACTCTCACTAGCTCCCAAGCTCCGAGAATTCCGCTAGATCAAATCCCGCTCAAAACCTGTAGAACAGTGAGATAAAGGGGTGAGCTTTCGCTCAGTAGGAAAAAGTAGTTAAAGTGATGAGTTATCCGCTCACCACCACGGGTAATCGTCCTATTAGGGCATACTAGCAAGGCACAACAACTAACGACAACCACGGAATCACATAATCACAACCCATACTTACATGACCAATATCACACTCAAATCACATCACTTATCCAATCATCAAGCACACAATTCACAGTAAAACAACCACATGTCCTGTACAGCAGTCCCCGAACATCGCTGGCTGTCCACAGCCCGACTACACCATATCGTACCGGACCACATAGCATCGGCCTAGATATCTTCCTGGAAACACGGCATCGGGGTACAAATCACGATACATCATACCGTACCACACATCATCGGCCTAGATGTCTTCCCGGACTACACAACATCAGGGTACGGATCACACCATCCTCGGCCTAGATACCCTACACCGGCATACCCCCTCGATGTAGGTATCGTACCGGAACAAGTAACACCGGGGGACCGCGTACGTGGGACAACACCCTCAGCCTAGATACCCTACACCGGCATACCCCCTCGATGTAGGTATCGTACCGGAATACCTCGTATCGGAACATATCTTATCGGATCACACCCACGAATATCTCAAACATATCACACAGTCATAGTTCAATTAACAGCTTACCAAGCCAACCAATCTTACCGAACACACCACATCGGTCTATCATTCACCCGATCATGTCACAAGGCAAAGTTCACATCATACCACACATATCATACCGAGCAATTGCATATCATGATCCTCAATCTAACAACGGATAAACCACATATCAAGCATCACAAGTCATCAATCATAACACCACAACCAACACGCAACCCTAAGGGCACGACATGGCCCACATGAGATTCTACAGCACGGCAATTCCCAAACCTACGGGCACGACATGGCCCGCAAGCTATCCCTCATTTCACTCATTTCTCACATCCTACATGTAATTCTATAGTTATAGCATTTAATCAAAACCTATATGCATACTAGTAACTTTCCGCAATTAAACTGGCATCCGCTACTTTTCCCTACCTCGGTCGCTATCCAAACGCTTAGTCAACTCGAGTCGCCTAGTAGCCTCCTTCGCCGAGCTCGGAATCCACGTCTAATATCACAAAGAAATACGAGAATTAAGAGTAATTCAAGAGCGTTTTTAGAGAGAAAACGTTCCCAATTACCCCCAAAGGCTCGGTTATAGATAACCTTTCCAATTACTCGAAAAACATCAAAATGGGCCCAAAAGGCCCAAATCTGATCTACCACGGTTCGGGTCATGGAGCCTTGACGGACTCCGTGACGGTTCGGGTCACGGAACCGTGAAGTTCCCCGTCACGGGTGACGTCACGGAACCGTGACGTGCGCCATCACGGCCTCCGTCACGGAGCCGTGACGTCTTCCATCATGGTCCCCGTCACGGATCCGTGACTGGTCCAGACATATTCGTCTATCTTCTTCCTCCAGCTTCTTCTCCACAAAACCAGACATTCCAAACTCCATTTTTGACCCCCAATACCTCCAAAAACAGCCCCAAAACCCTCAATACTCAAAGACCCATAGTGGGTTTCATCAAAACAACACAAACTCTATTGATTTCAATCATAAATCTTCATTTTCTCTTCATAAATCAAGTTCTAAACATCAAATCCTCAAACCCACGCCTAGTTCATGCTCTAACTACCAAACCCATAGATTAACTTCAACAAAAACGAATTTGGTTTGAAGATTTACCTTAGAAATGGAGAATAGAAGAAGAAAATGGTGTTTTTGAGAGGATTTGAGAAGAGAATAAAGTCAAGGTTCTTCCTTTCTCTCCTTTCTTCTTCTTCAAGCTTCAAGCCTCACTCACTCTCTCTCTCTCCCTTGGTAATTTCGGCCACCCTTGTAAATGGGCTGAAATGTTTGCCAATTGTTGCCTTAAACCTAGGTGAGAATTACCCCTTTTGTCCTTCTTATTCCCCTCCTTCTCAAGTGGCCAAAATGAGGCTAAATGGGTCTTTCTAGACCCATTTCTTCTCCTCCAAGCCACCATGGACAAGTGCCCATGTGGGGTCCACTTTCATCTTTAGTAAAATTCCAGCACCTTAAATTAATTCCTTAAGACCCTTGATTTGACCGAATTGGACCCCGGGTTGACTTTTTCACAAAAACAGCCGTTTGAAAGGAAACGGCCCAATTAAGCTAACCGCAACGACGGCTAAGCTTTTTGGGTCCCGGAAAGGTCCCGAAAGATTCCCGGAGTCATCGATTGACTTTTCCGACGAAAAGTCAATGTTCTCCAAAAATCACCGGTTCGACCGGGATCGACCGGAGGCGGTTCTTACAGGGAGGCCGCCGCGGATGGAAGACGGCGCATGGAACACGTATCCGGGAGGACGGCGCCAGGAGGGCCATGGTGGCTACTGGCTCGAGGACGAGACCGATCCGGCGACGCAAGATCGGTAGCGCGAGACGAGGAAGAGGCCGTGGGACGGTCTGAACGAGCAGCGCGACCTGCGAAGGTTGACGGCGGCGAAAAAGGATGAAAAAAAGATGTTGTAAAAGAAAATCCTAACAAGGGTATTGTTGAACCCATCCATGGGTGAACCCGTCAAGGGTAGCCGGGAGCTTTAAAACAATGAGATTCAATGGTGGAGAAAGAGAGGGAGGAGGTTGCGCAGAGAGAACACAACCCCTAGGGTTTCTAGCGAAAATGGTTTTACATTATTTGAAATCCCACCGTTAACCGATGTTTGTTGTGGTATAGTTCATTCATGTATTTATCCAAGATATCTCACGGACAGTTATACGTATATCAAATGATATGTATGTTCAATTTATATATTATTATCCCCATCCACGAATTCGTTAGGTGTGCAATCATATGTATATTTATTACCTGCAATTATTTAAGGTTTTGTTATAAAAGTAAGAACGATACTTGTGAATGGAAGAACAATAGCAAGAGAAAACAAGAGAATATGGAGAGAGTAGAAAAATAGAATATGATTGATCTCTTCATCCTTTACAATGACCTCTATTTATATGCTCATAATCATAGAGACATAACCTTAATGAACTACATAAATAATGGAATTCAAAATACAAAAGTCTTCTAACTCCCACAAAAGTCTTGTAAAACCTATCTAGAATATTTCATGTGGTCATCCAATCAAATATTCATAACATTCCCCCTTTGTATGACATGTACAAATATTAGTATGCCTCGTTAAAACCTTTCTAGGAAAAACCCAGTGGGAAAAACCCTAGAAGGAAAAAGAGTACATAATTCGTACAATACGTATATAAGTTACCTCATTAAAAACCTTGTTAGGAAAACCCATTGGGATAAAACCTAATGCAAGGGAAAAAGAGTGTAACACGTATTTCTCCCCCTGATTACAACATCTCCTCATAAATCAAGGAGTTTTCTCATACTGATCTTAGCAAGTTGTGGGAAGTGCTTTAGTGATCAAATCTACAAGATTGTCACAAGAACGAATTTGATAAACATCGATATCTCCCTTTTAATGAAGTTCATGAGTAAACAAGAACTTAGGAGAAATGTGTTTCGTTCTGTCTCCTTTCATGTAGCCTCCTTTGATCTAAGCTATACAAGTTGTATTATCTTCGTATAAGACAGTTGGACTTACTTTATTTATTGAAAGATCGCATGATTCTCGGATATGATGGATCAAAGACCTTAGCCATATACATTCACGACTTGCTTCATAAAGAGCTATCAACTCAGTGTGATTTGAAGAAGTGGCTGTAAGGGTCTGTTTTATTGAGCGCCAAGATATAGCGGTGTCACCATATGTAAATACATGCCAAGTTTTTGACCACGCTTTGTGGGGATCAGATAAATATCTGGCATCAACCATATCCAATCAATTCAGACTTCGAGTCTTTTGAATAAAATAACCCCATATATAATGTTCCTCGAAGATATCTTAAAATTTGTTAACACTAGTTCAATGTCTTCGAATCGGAGAAGAACTAAATCTTGCTAGGAAATTAATAGAAAATGCAATATCACGACGGGTGCAATTAGCAAGATACATTAACACCCCAATGTCACTAAGATATGGTACTTCTGGACCAAGATATGGTACTTCGGGACCAAGGAGTTCTTCTTCTTTTCGGGGGCGAAATGAATCCTTTTTCACATCAAGTTATCGAACAACCACGGGGGAACTCAAATGATGTGAATTATCCATATTGAATAGTTTAAGGATCTTCTCAATATATGATGACTGGTGAACAAAAATCTCCTTCGACAAATGTTTAATATGAAGGCCAAGACAAAATTTTGTTTTTCCCCGGTCTTTCATTTCGGATTCACTTTTCAAGTATTTCATCATCTCTACAAGTTTATCATGTATTCCAATGATGTTCAAATTATCAACATAAACCGCGACGATGGAAAACTCGGTTTTCATCCGTTTAATAAAAACACATGGACATATTTTATTGTTGATGTATCCTTCTTTCAAAAGGTATTCACTAAGACGATTATACCACATTCGACCAGATTGTTTTAGCCCTTACAAAGATCTTTGGAGCTTTATTGAGTACATTTCTTGAGGTTCTGAGATGCATGCTTCAGGCATTTGTAATCCTTCAAGGACTTTTATGTAAATGTCATTATCAAGTGAGCCATACTAAGTAAGTAAAGTAAGTTAAATAAATAAAACAAAATAAATAAATAAAAAGAAGTAAAATCTGAGTGTGATTGCATCCATAACCGGTGAATATGTCTCTTCATAATCAATTCATGGTCGTTGTGAAAATCCTTGTGCGACGAGTCGAGCTTTGTATCTTACGGCCTTGTTTTTATCATTTCTTTTGCGCACAAATACCCATTTATATCCTATGGGTGTGACATCTTCAGGTGTCTGGACTACAGGTCCGAATACTTGGCGTTTATTGAGTGAATTCAATTATGTCTCAATGACATTTTTCCATTTCGGCCAATCATTTTTTCGTCGGTATTCACTGACCGATCTTGGTTCATGATCCTCGTTTTCTTATGAAATATCTAATGCAATTGCATGTCCAAATATATTATCCATAACAATTTCTTTTATGTTCCATCTTTCACCTGGAATGACATAGTTAATCGAGATCTCTTCATTGTCATCTTTCTCAGGTGTTTCATTATCTTTTGAAGACGTCTCTTCATTTATCACATTTATTTCTTCGGGAATTGTAATATAATTTGATGTACCAACTTGCCAAACTTGTTCCTTTCCTTTTCTTGGGTTTTTATAATTGGATCCAATAGGTCTGCCACGCTTCTTGCGTGCTTTAGACTCATTTGCTAGCGCTAGCATATTTCTCATTTCTTCATCAAGAAGAGTAATTCTACAAGGAACATTAGCAACCGGTATCTGTGATTTTATCACATTCTTAACATCCGTAAATGCATCAGACAATGTATTTTCAACCTTTTGTAAGTGGATAATTTTCTGAATTTCTAGTTCATATTGATTCGTACGAGGATCAAAATGAGACAATGTCAATGCATTCCATGAAATTTATCGTCTTTCTTTTTCAGACGTTTCTTTATCTCCCCCCAATGCAGGGAAATTGTCTCATCAAATTGACAGTCGGAAAATCGTGCCGTAAACATATCACATGTCATGAATTCCAATATATCTATGTAAAATTCTTTCTAAAAATGTTGGACATTCAGTCTCAACTTTCATTGGAGATGGTATTGTAATAAGTTTTCCTTAAAAATAAGCAACACATGGGTAATCTTTTGACAAAAAGAACAATTTTACTCTTCATCGTACGTCCATGTGAACTTTCTATGTTTCTTCGCATCATTGTGGAACCCAGATGGCCTACATGATCATGTCATATCATAAAATTTGATGGGTCCATTGGTTTTTGGTTATTCACGTACCATATTGGATTCAATTGGTATAATGAAATATAATATGATCCAAAACTATATGAAGGGAGTTTTTCCACGATTTCTTTTCTCCCCGAGACCATGGACGTGATGTATAAACATTCAACGTCATTTTCATCTGTTGTCTCAATGTGATAACCATTTCGGCGAATATCTAATCTGGTTGAGAACATTGCATCATTGATAATAAATTGTTTAGCATTTAGTAATTTTACATTGGCTCTTCTGGAGTCTTCAATAAGATCCGGTGCACCAGATATTTCTCGTTGCTTTTAACATAATTAGGGACACTTTTGTCAATAGTTTGTCATAAGACAAATAAAATTATAAACAAGACACTCCAAATATTTCATTTTTCAATAATAAGGTAGATCTTTCGGAGCCCTCTATTATTTTTGCAGCACTCGTATGCCTTGATGTTGTAGCACTATCAACAACACACATATCTTTATCATTTCTGTAATTAGATAAATCACTTCTGCGATCCATATCCTTTAATATGAGAAAATTAATGTATTGGTTTACATACTACAAAAGGATATAACAGAAATATTAATACAGATCATCCAAAGATTGGCTCATATGCATGATACTTGTTTTCTCGTCATCAATTACAAATGAATTAAAGAAATTCGATTAGATCTTCAGAATCTAAGTCATCAATAAAGTTTCTCTCTACCCTTTCTTATTTTCCTTCAATCAAATCTTTAATCATACTTCAGGTACGCAATCAACTACATTTACAAAATAACTTCCATCACGTTCATGAGTTTTCATTTGATAGGCCATATTCTTTCTTGCGCCTTTCATACTCGTTCCACTTCTGGTGGTACACATTATTTTTCATGGAATTGGAAATTATTTGGCTCATAACTATGACTACGACCGCGACCACGTCTAGGGCATTGGTCTTGCTTGGGTATGGATCTACCCATGTCCTATCAGTGATAGATTATCACATTCACTTCAAGGAATGGAGTGATGCCAACAGGGCGAGCTTGATTGTTTTCAACAATAATTCATTACTTATAAATATATTAAGTCTGATTCTTTTCGTTCTTGGTAATGCTACTTCAATAGCATACTAGATGGAAGTAATGTAGAGAAAAATATTTTTCATCGATTATAGATAATATGATGATGTGTGGAAATAGTTTCTTTGATTTATCCTGCAAGGATACCAACTTAGAACTTCAAGTCTTTATGTAAGCTTCATGTCACATTTTTTTTTCAGTAATTGCATGTATCTTGTTTACTTGGATGATGGGTCCAATAAATTTTTTTCTTGACAATTATAGAACTTCATGTTCACAATATCATGACTTGTGTAAACTTCAGGTTACACATCGAATTTCTGTAATGTTCACACAAATATGAATAAGCATATATTATGATTTGCACAATGAACGAACTCGTGGGGTGTATAAATATAGATTTTAGATATGTATATAACCACACACCGAGAAAGCTCGTGGGGGTATTCGTAGTAAATAAAAATAACTATATATAAAATTTTAGGCTTCAAGCCATGGACACAAGTTACAAGCTTCAGGCTTAAGTTTCAAGTTTATATTTTCAACCAAAACTTCGGGCCACTCTAATTTTTTCAGGTTATAAGACCCACGATCTTTAATCAAAACTTCATGTTCCGTAAATCTTTTCTCGTTAATATTTGAACTTCGGGTTCAAAATGGTTCGACATTGTAAAACTATAAAATCAATATAATCAACTAAGTAAAAATATAAGTAAAGAACGTGTCATTTGTTACATGAACCATCAACTATAATACTCTTATTCATATATGGGAGAGAATACACAACTATTCGTTGTACCATGTATTTAGAACTTCTAGTCCAACATACATCAAGTCGATGGAACTATGTATTTGGAATTTCTAATCCAACATGCCATCATTTTTGTAAACTTCAGGATACAAATATACGACCACAAATTTATTCGCAAAATAACCATGCGACGAGAGAATACATGGAGTAGCCAAACTACCCATGTAACCATATATAAATTTTTTTTCAAGTTTCATGCCTTTAAACCAAGTTGCATGTTATAAGAAAAACGGTTCGTATCTTGGAACTTCGGGTCCAAATGATTCGATTTCAATAAATCTCACATTCGAGTATCATCAACAAAACACAAGTACATAATAAACATCAAGTTTCTGATGTGAAAGATCCAATGCATATTGGCAATCACAGAGCATACTTATCGAAAAACGTAAATGTATTTGTATAAATAAGCATGAATCAAATTCAAATAAATTCACGATAATAGGAAACTTTGATACCTAGATAATAGAGCAATTCGTGCTGATAACGTGTTATAAAAGTAAGAACGATACTTGTGAATGGAAGAACAATGGAAGAACAATAGCAAGAGAAAACAAGAGAATATGGAGAGAGTAGAAAAATATAATATTATTGATCTCTTCATCCTTTACAATGACCTCTATTTATAGGCCCATAATCATAGAGACATAACCTTAATGAACTACATAAATAATGGAATTCAAAATATAAAAGTTTTCTAACTCACACAAAAGTCTTGTAACTCCTATCGAGAATATTCCATGTGGTCATCCAATCAAATATTCATAACAGGTTTTATGTTTTACCCGAGTATTTTTTTCTCATTGCGTGATTATAACACATAAATTTATATTTATTTGAGTGTTGTTTATATATGTACCTGAAGTTTTATATAAGTCATGACATCTTGAACATGAAACTCTAAAGTTGTCTAAAACTCTTCTAAAAATAACTTGTCTAAATAGAAATCACTGAATTTGCCAATTAACGAATTTCATTTTTACTTTATACTCAGAATCTTACCGTCTACTTCAAAAATTAAACATTTAGTCCTGCTTTCTTCTACAAACAAAATTAATTGCTAGTTTTGCTTGATACACATTTGATTGGTAAAAGAACCCTTCTAAACCTCACAACTAACATGGGACCAAAATCCACCAGCTAATTCCTCTTCTAGTTTCCCATTTAAAAAGGTGCATACAAGATTGTCCTATTTATGGTACACTATATCTATCTCACAAACCAGAGGCCAGAGCCACTATTTTGGCTCCCTGAATCTGAGCCCAGACATCAATCTCTATAAAATAGGCATTAACAGAATAGTGGCAAAAACACAACTGCTTAGTACATTACAAGTTGACAGCAATTGTATTTCACAAGGATCAATTTGATTCAGAGAAGACCGCAGCACAAACATCAAACACAACCCCAATTCCTTGAATAACAAATACAGCCACCAAGCGTCTCCTTTTTTGCAACATATATGTCTAAAAGACGATATTGGTAAGTCTTCTCACGATCAAAAATGTACCTACCGAGTTGGATTTGGAGGGCTTGAATTCGATATGCCACCACCACAAAGCCGATGTTTTGGTGCATCCTGAAAACAGTCAACTCTGAATCCACCGGTTGTCAAATACCAATCCTCTATCCCTTATTCTTGGTATATATCTCCATGAGTTGAGGAAGTCTGTTTTCATGGGCTTCCACAAACTGAGCCAAGAACTTCTTCTCCGGGACTAGAAACGCATTACCCATGGATGTCTTGTTGACGAGGCCTTCGGACAGTAAGATTTCCAGCACTGAAAACCTGGGCAAAATCCTATTCTCGAAGCTGCACGCCAGCAGAGAAGGGTACTTGGCTATGTCCTGAGGCGTCCAGCCAATTCTCTGGACGAATACTTCAAAACCCCGAACCAATTTCTCCTCGGACAGTGACATAAGACAGGTCTGCTTCATGAACAGATCCTGCACCTGCCTATCATCCCTCAGCCCAAACAGCTTCTTCAGCAACTCCATTTTCGACGCCCATTTCTCCTTGGTCATACCAGCATACACCCGAAGCCCGTGGAGGAAATTGACGCTCTGAGGGTCAAAACCCATCTTCAGAACCTCCCTCACAGCCTCACTGAAACGCTCCGGATCGTACCCGAGGGTTCCGGAGAGAAGGGCCAGCCTGACAATGGTGGACTCCGGGACGCCGTGGCTCCGCAACGTGGCCACATTGGCGGGGGTGGCTGTATCCGAGTAGCAGTAGAAAATCCAGCTGGGGCGCTTATGCAAGAGGAAGGAAGCGACGGCGTCGTAGTCGTGGTCGAACAAGGTGGAGGTGAGGAAATTGAGGCAGGGAATGATGACTCTGTGGAGATTTCTGCTGAGGATGTAGGGGTTGTTGGCGATGATCTGAATCACGGCGTCGCGGGAGATTCCGCTCTGGAGGAAGACATCGATCTTGGGCTTGAGGAACTTGGCGGGGTTGTACGCGAGGAGACCGGGGCGCATGGAGAAGATGTGGGCTATCTGGGTATGGCTGAAACCGTACTCCTTGAACAGGGCGATGACCGCGTCGGCGTTGGCGACGGATTTGATGGGGTAGGGCCTGAATTTCCCCATATTCATGGCTACTTCTGATTCTGGAGGGATAGACAGAGACGCTGCCAGATACTTCTCGGAGGAAACATAACTGGCCCTTAAGTCACTTCTTTTATTTCTATTTGCAGAGAATGATTTTAGATGAACAATGTCGACGAGACGTGGCGACGCCGACCAAAATGAGGCGTTAGGTGGGAGACGAAGGCCGGTGGCGAGTGGGGGAGGCGCTCTAACCACCATGGCTAGGTTTGAGTCCAGTCGGGATAGGGTTCATAAGGATAAGAAATGGATTCGGGTGGAGGAGACAGAGGATTCAGCTGAAAACTTAATTTAACACAGAAATTATGGTACCATAAATTAATCTGGGCCTCGGTCCATATAAAGTATCGGGTTTGTTTGCTCCTTTGGGCTTGGACATTTGACTTTTAAAGAGAAATTTACTTTCCTTTTCAAAAAGCCATTTTTGTAAAGGCAAACCGAGGGATGTTATTATATTAATACTTAAGAAAACGATACAAATGGCGAACAAAATTCTTGAGAACAGAATAGTGTCCGGGCCTCCAGTAAGACACGCATCGCTTTAAACCCGTAGAAACAGTCTAGTTGACATCCTAGACAACAACGAGAATCCATATGGTCAAGCAGATCAACATAAACGAGATAACCTAAACAAGAAACCAAATATCAAATTCCAACATAATGCTAAAAAGAAATAACAGTGTGATGGGGATTGAAACTAGCATAAAACAAGCCTGAAAAGAGTGTTTTGATTGCGGTTTTCCGGAGACTTCCCAACACCGGCAGTCTCGGGTCTGTGGGTATAGACCCTGTTGGAGCCTTCCCACCCCCTCCAGGTCCTCTTATTTCTCTGAAGGGGGCTGTGGCACCTGGCTTTCCCTCTTATTCCTTATCGGCTACATGGTGAAGTAGGTCTCCAACCCCCCTCGAGGGCGGCAGCATTGCCCGACCCACTTCAGCGTGGTGTAGACGCATAAATATTTTACCCTTCAACTTCATCGGCCTTGACCGAATAGGGACCACTCCTCAAGATTGGTCCTGATGTTCCTTCAGCGCCCCTTGTATTTGGATTTGTTCACCCTGTGCACCTACACCTAAAACAGAAAAGACTGTTCTCCCAAGTGGATCCCGATCCCGGGTGTTACTCCCAGTGGTGTTCCCTGATCTCCTCCCCCCTGTTCGATGGCGAGGACGAGGTCCAATCGTCGCGGTACGTTTCAACAGACCTCATCGATATCCCATCATATTCCCTTGCATGGGCCGACTTCCCAATCCCCTTATGATCGCTAAGCGAACCCCATGTTCCCTACAATCTGAGGAAACGGGGTGACCCGTCTCCACCACTAACCCATTTGCACTAGGAGATAGTGATCGTGATCAATGCCTAAGGGGTTCGTGCATGTCCGTCGGCTCGGTACCGATCACTGCATATTGATCGTTCTGGTACGTAGGCACCAAAGTAGAGCTCGAGTAGGTCGAAACCAAGGGATGTTCGGTTGTGGGGAGGATCATAATAGATAGGGGATCGGTGGGCGCCTTGGTTGTGGGTATGATGCTTGGATTCATCGGCTTATGTTTAACGGTATCCATAGAGGTGGTCCGGGAGGGAGAGAACGGAGGAGAAGAGAAAAAACGACGGTTTGCAAAATCCTATAAGATCGCATCAATCATCCCTCGACCTTGTTTTGCTTTAGGGATCCCGTCCAAGGATCCTGCCAATAGACCTCCACATGAAATAAACCGATTGGATCGAGAGAAATAAAGGTTGCAGCTTTGGGATTGATGGTGGTGGTAACATAAGCGATTCTAGAGGTGCTTGA
Source organism: Erodium maritimum (assembly GCA_963921825.1). Lineage (NCBI taxonomy): Eukaryota > Viridiplantae > Streptophyta > Magnoliopsida > Geraniales > Geraniaceae > Erodium > Erodium maritimum. Next base: position 118,936,550 of record OY997588.1, read on the forward strand.
TGTGGTGGGATGGGTGAGGGCGGTGGCAACTAGGGGGCCTAGGGAACTGACTAGGGAACCCGTGGTGGCAGCAAAGCATAGGTGTCCGGTGACAAGGTTGCCTTGCTATTTTTCTAGCTCGTGTTAGGCAAGACTAGAGGCCAGGAAACCGGAATGATCGGATTGGACAATACTGATCCCTTCCCGGGCTCTTCCTAACCTCCCAGTCTCAATGGTAAGACACATCTAGAGGCCGAAAGTCTAGCAACCTTCAATTGGGGGAGTCGGAGCCCCATGTAAGGGGTGATAGAGTGGGAGTACAAATCTCACGGTCCCAAGAGGTCCCTAGGTTCACAATTGGGGTCGTAGTGGTGAAGAGGATGTCCCCTTCTACCGGCAGGTGTGGTAGATGAAGTGGATCCGGTGGGTTTTCCTTCCAATATGTTAGGAGGTAGCCATCCTCCCGTAGAACCATAGGGACACGTAAAGAGTCTAACAAGTGGATTTCATGACGCACTACACCCGGAATGGATTCTATGTATGAGAGGTAAGAGTGTCCAAGACGTCCACAATGGTAGCAAAAGTCCAAAAACCTTTCATATTAGAGCCAGACTCTAATAGGGTCCGGGAAGCCCTTAAAACGGAGTCAGAGGTGATGTTAGAAGGGCCTTGTTATGTCGAGCTCCACCCTCAACCAAAGGTAGTCATCCCAACCTCCATGTTGGGATCGGTTCCCCGTTGAAATCTTTGTTCCTAGCTTTGAAACGATGAGAGTTTGTATTTGTGAGGTTCGGGCCTCCACTGGGATATCAAATGCCCAAACTAGCAGAATGTAAGCCATAATGGAGTCTTTGACTTGAGACACATTTGTGCATATCGCAAAGGAAATTAAGAAGTTGCAGTCAAAGGTGGAGCCTACATTGACATTACAATCAATATAAAGATGAAGGAGATCAAGAACTATGGATGGCTGGGAGTTGCTCATCACAACACAATGCAAATCTCATTAAGGAGAAAATGGCATGGCGGGGGTTTAGGATGTTGAGGTTCGTAATTTGGGAAATATGGTGATGGTAATATATTGTGAGAATTTGAGGAGCGGGTGATTGAGAATAGATGAAACTAGGTGGGAGACTATGTGAACGGGAAAAGAAGACCTTCTCAAACGAGGGGGGTCTTTTGATCATGGTGTGGAGTATGGATAGCATTGAACGGGTAGCAAAATCATTTGGTTGTAGTATTTATACACCCTGATGCATGTTCGAGCCTGAACCTTAAGGAGGCTCTAGTCTTGGTCCATATGGATCCATTGACTCCTACCTCATAAAGGGCGATAGTAGGAGTAAAAGGTGAAACTTTTCCGGTTTTGATGTCAATAGTGGACCAGTCTTATATGCCGGCAGCGACTCCAGCTTATTTTGTGAACTCCGAGGAACCGTTGTCGGTTCCAGATTAGAGCATTGTTAGTAATTCTTTCAAGGGAAAATTTCAATATAATACACTGGCAAACATTTATTTGTAATATAATACCCGAGACAGTTTTTTTTTTGCAATATAATACCCTGGCAAACATTTATTTGTAATATAATACCCATGACTATTTTTTTTTTGCAATATAATACCCTGACAGACATTTATTTTCAGTTTAGTACATAACCGTTACTTTTCCATCCAATTTTGGATGGAAAGTGGTCATGTGTGAAGCACCTGACCCTCAATTTTTCCTAAATACCAATAATACCCTTAGAAAATAGTCAACTACCATTTGATTTCTTAAAACCGTAATTCTTCCTTTTCTATTTTCTCCTTTGTTTCGTGTGATCCTTATCTTTTTTATATATTATATATAAAACTGATTTTTTTATTAAAAAACTGTTTTTAAATAAAATTATTTTTAAAATAAAAGTTGATTTAAAAAAAATAAAAACTGATATTGAAAAAAGAATTATTTTGATGGCAAATTTTGAAAATTTGAAGATAAATGAATGATAATTTTGATATTTTGCAAATTGTATGGTTTGAAGAACCAATTGCATGTTTTTGTAAATTTGATTGTTAGTGAGGGATATTTTGGACTTTATACACTCTTTGGATGGAAAAATAACAGCAAATAACGGTTAGGTACTAACTGAAAATAAATGTTTTCCAGGGTATTATATTGTAAAAAAAATAGTCTCGGGGTATTATATTGTAAATAAATATTTGCCAGGGTATTATATTGCAAAAAAAACAGTCTCGGGTATTATATTGCAAAAAAATGTTTGCTAGGGTACTATATTGAAATTTTCCCTTCTTTAAAGGATACAGATTCATGCCCGAATAACGACAAGGAGTTACTAGGGGCGACACCAAAGGGATATAGGGTGTTCCATGGAACACCATAAATATATTGAATTGTAGCTTGATGATTAGAGGCTTCACTATATTTGCCCTAAAACTCGAGTTTGAATCTGCCACAGAACATCCTCTAATATTTTATTGTTCCTTCAGCACACCCAATAGCTCTAAATTTTTGCTACTTAATTAATAAGAATATATATTACTAATGACCTCTGTATTTGTACCATACCCTTGGTCAATAGAAAAATATTGAATTAACAGGAAATAATGGATAGACTATATCAAACTAAGTTTAATATACTCTTAATTTAGGAGTAAGAGTAATTCATCTACGGCCGTATTTCACAAATTTGAAATTGTTCTTATCATTAGGAACCTCCAAAAATGAGTAGGAAGATTAATATGGGAACAGTTAGTCTTAAATCATTTGTAATTGTATGTTGTAATTGCCAACTCTTTCTGTGACTACATATGTCAAATTTGAAATTGTTCTTTTATTATTAGGAACATCCAAAAATGAGTAGAAAGATTAATATGTGAACAATTAGTCTTAAATCATTTGTAGTTGTATGTTGTAATTGCCAAATCTGTATGTGACTACCTATGAATTAAATTGTTGCATGAGTGAATAGATTTGAAGTCATATATGTTAAAAATAAGATTTTATATTAAAAATTCGCATTTTTTTGTCATCACGAATATCGATCTTTAATTTTTTTTGTCTTATCATTTCTTGAGATATCGTAATATATATATATATATATAGGGCAGCTATCCAGTAAAAACCACCCTTATTGTGCAAACTACGAACCCACTGTAGCCGCGCGATCTGCCAGTCTTGACGTCAGCAGAGGGAGCCAGATTGCGCCACGCGTCCAAAGAGCGCGCGCCAGCTCATTTGAACAAAACGCCGAATCGCGCAAGAAATGAAGTCGATTATATCGTTTGCCGATATATTAAAATTCGCGCCATTAAAATTTCCTTCTTCAACCTTCTGACTTCGCGATTTCTCAGAAAAAAATTAGATCTCTTCCTGCTTGCGATTCGCGATCTCTTCTTCAACCTTCTTCAACCTACTGTGTTTGCGATTCCAGAGACAGATCAGCGAAAATTGAACAAAAAGCTCGACCAAACAAACCATGTAAGTTCTGAAATTTGGTATGTAAACCCTAATTGTTGCACAGAAACTGCGACTTGATTTGAGATAGTGCTTGTAGCATCAACATAGGGATGTTAGAAGCATCTAGAAGCCTCCGAGATATTTTCGGGATGCTTGTAGAAACCCATCGATAAAGGATTTTAGCACTGTTAGATTGACAGTCCAATCACTAATAGAGAGTGTGGATTCTATCCATCCATAAAGGATATTCACACTATTAGATTTAGTGTTCAAACCACTGATACAGTGTGTTGGTTGGTAACTAGTATACACACTTGTTGTTATTTGCATATTCACATTGTAACATGCACAACACTAATAGTTTGAGTGGCCAACTACTAGTGTTGTAAGTGTCCAATTACTTATACACTGCCTGTTATTTGGTTCTACAGTGACGGGAAAAATATGACTACACCAAATAGTAATACCACACCAATAGCCCCTCGTGTCACACGCCAAAATGCTCAAAAACCACCGCGTGTGCCCACACCGACAACACCTCGTGTTACACGCCAAACAGCTCAAAAACCACCGCATGCGCCCACACCGACAACACCTTTTGTAGCACGCCAAACAGCAAAAAAACCACCGCGTGTACCAACACCACGTGTGCACACACCTGTACAAGTGAACACATGCACAATAACACCTGTACCTCATCCAGTAGTAGCTCCAGAGGAGAGAAATGAGCCTGCAAACTCTGATAATAAAATGGTGGACGAAGACATTGAGTGTCCACCAGATGTGACAAATATCCCCGAACAACCTCCTAGTGAAAACACTGAACATTCAGAACATTCTGCGTTCCGAGTGCCTGTTGTGGAAGCTGCAGTAGAAGCAAATCCAAACCAACCAAGTTCAAGTGAAAACATACATTCTGAACATTCTGCAATCCCGGTACCTGCTTCATTCATCCAACTGACAGAGGATGGGAAAAAGGAATACATTCCAAATTGCCACGAGGACAGGAAGCCGAAAGAAAAAAAGGAGTTCAAGACACTAGCTGCTGCAATTAACTTTTATGAGAGTTATGCAAAAGTAACAGGTTTCAGCGTTCGGAGAGGGGCAGAAAAAAAGCACAAAGATCAAACTATGACCCTCAAGTACTTGCTCTGCTCAAAAGAAGGGCATAAGTACGAGCCCAAAGAACCTAAGGATGACGAGCCCATAGAAGAAAAGATAAGAAACCGGCTATTGTCAAGAACTGGTTGCAGAGCGAAAATAGCTATTCAATTCAAAGCCACAGAAAATGGGAACGTGTACTTCATAAAGGAGTTTGTAGAAGCGCACAACCATGAGTTGTTTGTGATGAATGACAGGCAGTACATGAGATCCAACAGGAGGGTGACATCACCGATGCAGAACTGGTTACTGAATTGCCAGAAAGCTACAGTTGGTCCTGTTCTGTGTCACAAAGTTTTAAGCGAAACGCTTGGAGGTCCGGATAAGGTTGGTGCAACTTCGAGGGATTTCATGAACTACCAAAGGGATCTACGGGCTTATGTAATGGATACGGATGTCCAGATGGTACTGGACAGGTTCCATGAGAAGAAGGAGTCCAGCCCTGAATTCTATTTTGAGTTCAAAACTGACCGCTCCGATAGGTTGACCGCTGTTTTTTGGGCTGATGCTGAAATGTTGAAGGACTACAAGCTCTATGGGGACTGTGTAGCTTTTGACTCAACTTATCACACAAACCAGTAAGTAACGCTGAGATAATATTCGTCTGGTGGTTTATATAGAATTGTGGTTTATATAATTTTTTTTTTAATTTTGCAGGTATGACATGGTATTCTCTCCATTCACTGGAATAAACAGCCACAACAAATCAGTGACCTTTGCGGCAGCCCTGATATCAAAAGAAGATGTACCATCTTTTGTTTGGATTTTCCAAACATTCCTCAAGGCGATGGGCGGGAAGGAGCCTCTATGCATCATTACTGACCAGGACCCTGCAATGAAGATTGTAGTGAACGAGGTGATGAAAGAGACAAAACACCGGTTCTGGATGTGGCACATCATGGAGAAAATTCCAAAAAGGTGAGTACAAGTTCAAATTCATTATCGTGCTGATTGATTTTGGACTAAGACTAGTGGTGCAATGTTAAAAGTACATAGTAACTGGTTGGATGGCTTCTTACTTGTTTGCCACTCACTAATAATTTAATAATCATACTGCTAGTAGTTTACAAATGCACTGTGCTGATAGTTTAGCATGTTAATTATTGTTTTGGCAGGTTTCCCTTGCCAAACTGTCTGAAACTAACTTTAAGCAAGAGATTAAGGATGTGGTGTGGTCCAGGACTATGACGATAGATGAATTTGAGAAAAAGTGGCCTGCGATAATCAAGAAGTGCAATTTAGAGGACAACAACTGGCTGCAACAACTCTTTGAGATGAGGGAGGACTGGATACCCGCCTGCTTCCATGATTTGCCGATGGCGAGGCTGATGAGGACGACATCCCGTTCTGAGAGCCAAAATAGTACCTTTAGAAAGTTGACCGACAAGTATCTCCCGCTGGTCCATTTCATGTGGAGAGTCGACGGTGTAGTGAACAACCAAAGGGAGGAAACAAGGTACTTGGCCATGAAGTCTGCCACGTGTCACCCACAGTACAAGCTGAATTCAGAACTGGAGCGCCATGCTTGGAACCTATACACATTGCCCATTTTCTTCAAGGTGCAAAAGTACATGATGCTGACAGACAAGCTCGAACTCCACCAGATGGGTGACAAGAAGACCAGTGAAGGAATGTTAAAGTTGTACTTCATCAGGGACGAAAAAAAAACAGTGAATTCATTGTGGCAAGGATGATGGAGACGAACCACTTTGACTGTTCGTGCAAGAGATTCCAGGCAAAAGGTTTGCTGTGCATCCATATATTCCTAGCAATGAGAAATGCGAGGATGAAGCTCATCCCGGACAGCATGGTGAATCTGAGATGGTGTAGGGAGACAGCCAGACAAGACCAAGAAGCAAGGGCAAACATGGATCCTGAAGATACGAACAAACTGATAGAGGACATCAAGAAATGATTTGCTGAGCTGATCGAAGTCCCGGATCCTTCCTTTTCTAATCTGCAGAGTCTGTTGCACACACTGAAGAACACAACCATACACAGCAACAACGAAGACTACAGGGCGACAAAAATGCAAAAGCACAAGAAGATGGAGAAAATGACAGGGATTAAAAGGCCCGTAGAGGTGACGATCCAGAATCCGCCGCAGTCAAACAACAAGGGGTCTCGAAAGAGCAGAAGAAAACAGTCGGATTTCGAAATAGCAGTACAAGCAGCAAGCAAGCCACTAAGGCTGTGCCATGGATGTTTCAAGATGACAAACGAGCATGACAAAAGGAACTGTCCAGAGATTAAGGAAAAAGATTGAGCAAGTATTAGCATATGTTTATGATTTTGTGTTAAATCTGTCTTACTTTTGAACACTTGGGAAATATTAGTATGGTTTGGAACTTTGAATGACTTGTTGCTTAAAACAATTGTGTTTTTAGTTATATATGATTTTGAAGTTTCAAAGTGTCAAAGAACCATAATGCAGTATTGCTGATGGACTGGTGCAGGAGTATTAATAGATTGGTCGACTTGTGCTAATATATTCATGAACATGTTCATGGGTGCTACCAAATTTATAGTGCAGAGCACTGCACACCACTAGAAGTTTAGACTGCACACCACTAAAAGGCTCTACTGCACACCACTAGAAGTTCAGAGTGCAGACTACTGGAAGGTTATATTTCTTCAGTTTAATATAAAAAATGTACATGGTTGCCATGTTTGGGTGAAAAGTTTGAGATAATGAATCCAAATTTAATAAACATATAAAATAAAGACCTTTTAAGATTATGCATAAATTGCTAACAGTTTCTCTACAACTAGAATTTTTAGCTTGCACATTACTAACAGTTTAGCATGCACGCCACTAATTTTTTAACATGCAGAGTGCTGACAGATGGTAATTTGCTTCTCTAGTGAAAAACACAAACAAAACACTGGATAACATATATTACTAGCAGTTTAGCATGCACACCACTAATTTTTTGACATGCACAATGATGACAGACAGTAATATGATTCAACAAGTCCACACAAGAACAACAAATTTAAAGAAAGCAGATATATATATATATAAAACAAGCCGTCCAAACAAAAAAGCAGATTATATAAAAAGTCCAACAAAAAACAGGAAATTTAAAGAAAGCATAAGTAGAATGGAAAGGAACTATCGGGATCTAAACGGCCTGCTCTACTCTGGAGAACTGCTCCAGTACACGACGAATTGCACTCAACTGACGGATGAGCGCTACATGTCTCCGCTTTTCTTCCTGCGACCATTCATTGGTGTTGATGTGAGTCAGGGTCACCAGTTTTTCGTTGACCTCGGCCTGGACACTGAAAATTTTATCTTCGATGTCCTTATACGCCCTCAGCCTCGCATAGTGCTCCAGCTTTCTTATTCCTGTAACGATCATCTGGGCATCAGTAGGAGCAGCCGTGGATGATTGACTCGCGGTAGGGATTCCTGAACCAGATGGAGCAGCCATGGATGATAGACTCAGAGTTGGAATTCCTGCAAAAAAAACTGAGTAGAAGTAAAAGTAAAATGTGAAAGAAATGGAACACGGTTGTTCGTTTATATAGAGGATGAAAATGAACCACCACCTTAAATGGGGAGAGAAAACAAACCGTCACCAGCGTTGATATACGTGTAAAAATTTATTAAGGACGGTTTGATTAGACTGTTGATATGACAGATAGATGTTTGAAAATATAAGAAGAATACAAGCAGTTTCTTAACTATCCACTCAGTTAAGGGAGATGTGGCAAGTATTAAAACTGCCCACTAACTCCATCACGCGTTACAGTTCCCTATAAATACACACCTGACTAATACCCAAACCCAACCACGAAAAGAGTTTTGTCTAGTTAAAACAAATGGAGTCAGGAAAATCTATCCAAAGTACACTGTCAGAGGAGATCAAGCGTCAGAGGCGCCTCATTGAGCATGAAAGGGCAGTGCTAAACTACACGGAGCTGAGGCTAAAGCTGTTGGACACACAGCTTGAAGTGACTTTAATGGTAAATGATACATGCAATGTGGATGCAAAGGATATGACACCGGACGAGAAGGATGCAAACCAGACCCAAATGAAGAAGTTTGTAGAGCTTAATGTAATGCTTGAAGAAATTATTAAGAAGTTGGATTAGGTAATTCCAATCTTGGCTGTTATTTGTATTCATCCAAAAAAATCATGAACATGGTCATGATTTTTATGCTTTAAATTTAATGAAAAAAGTAATTTCCTCCAGTTGAATACAAATTGTGTTCTTCTCTTAATTCTCTACAATTCTATATCCGTGATCACTAAAAGGTTAGTGTACACCCTGCTAAAATATTAGAATACATGCTGCTGATAGTTCATACATACAAAGCTTATTTAATATTCATAGATGTATTATAAAATGAATTTGAGACTTGCAAAAAAATGTACATGATTGACATGTTTGGATCAAAAGTTTGAAGAATTCAAGATAATGAATCTGAATTTAATAAACGAAAATGCATAAATTGCTAACGGTTTCTCTGCAACTAGAATTTTTAGCTTGCACATTACTAACAGTTTAGCATGCACACCACTAATTTTTTAACATGCAGAGCGCTGACAAATGGTAATTTGCTTCTCTAGTGAAAAACATGAACAAAACACTAGGTAACATATATTAAGCATCAACCAAAATTACACAACGCAGTTGTCCACCTAAAAACAAAACATCTTCAACTATTCAGGTGGACAAGTTCAACAAAAACAACCAGGTTAAAGAGAAAGCGTAATTAGTTGATGTTACGAACAAGCTTCATTGACTCAATGTCAATTAAACAGTCAATACACACATATCTAAGTTCTCCGGCACCTGCGATATCGTACATCCTACGCCTCCAATGGCCAGCATCGTGAGGAGTTTCGCAGATGCTTGATATACTCAACTGTGACCATCTGCCAAAGTGTAGCATGGCACGAAACTCACGACGACATTCATGTAGCACTGCCCTCTCTGGATCACTTATCAGAAAAAAGATACCGTAGAATATGTCTGCAACAATGTCATCTTTCCCACCTAATTTGATTAGAGCAATTGCATGGATATATCTTCTTAACATAGTAGACCAGTTGTCACACACCTCAAGTAATCTAAGGCCGAGTCTAGGTTTATTCCGATTGAAAGTATAGTACACACCTAGAAGGTACCTAGCATTCAAATTACCGGCTTCAGTAGCATTCACAAGCACTGATTTGGTGCGGAAAGTGACTTCCCTGACTACTTGTGGTCGGAATTCACAATTTAAGGCCAACAGAACATCATCATCCTCTTTCATTAAGTGATAAAAATTCTTGCAACTGAATGCAGAACACAAAGACAAATATTGTATTAAAATAAAAGAGTAAAAAACAAAAAGGAAATAAGAATTTTAAATGTTAAGGGATAGAGTTTTAGAACCAGTTTACCACATAGAAAGGTGGACAAAAGGAACATCGCTATGATCCAGAGTCCTTTTGAATATTTCAGACTTCAACTCATCAGGCAAAGCACTAAGGTAATCCATTAAAAAACCTTAATGAAGTTGAAAAGATTGTTGATCTTCAAGATCTCTTCGAGTAACTGAGAGTAATGGAGGAGGAGCTTGAGATAGAGAGAAACAGAGATAGGGAGAAATATGTTCGAACAAGACTTGCCTATATATAGTAGAAGTAAAACGATGGGATTATTGAAGAAGGAAATGATTTATTAAATGCAAAACCACCCTTCCATCTTCCATATTTAATATGAGGAGACACGTGTAGTCAAATCAAGTCAATCAGATTGTCACTCTCTTAACCGCCCTTACACCTTATTTATTATCTCAATTAATACGGAAATGATAATATATGTGCAGAGTCATTTAAATAAAATACGTGTAAAGCCTCGTTTAATTAAATCAGATAAATTTATTTACATATTGCTGATAATTTACCACGCACAGTACTAATAATTTAATATTCAAACTGCTGACAGTTTCCCATTCATATGAGAAAAAATAGTTTTAATATTGGAAGAACTGGGAACCGATAATTGGTTCATTTACACACCGCTAATATATTAGAATACATGCCGCTAATATACCAGTTGTCCAACTAAAAAAAAACATCTTCAACTATTTAGAGAACACAAGTTCAACCAAAATAATCAGGTTACAGATAAGTGTAATTAGTTGAGATTATAAGTAAGCTTGAATGACTCAATGTCAACTAAACAGTCAAAGCAGCTATATCTAAGTTCGCCAGTGCCTAAGATATCTTCGATTCTACGGCTCCAATGGCCATCATCGTTAGGAGTTTCACAGATGCTTGATGTCCTCAAGTGTGACCATCTGCCGGGTTGAAGCATGGCGCGAAACTGGCGGCGACATTCATGCAGCATTGACCTGTCGGTGTACAACATCTGCATAAAGATACCGCCGAAGATATCTCCAACGCGTTCATCTTCCCCACCTACTTTCATTAGTGCTATGGCACGGACATATCGTCTTAACATTGTAGACCAGTTGTCACACCTCTCAAGTAATTCAAGTCCGTGTCTAGGTCTATTCCGATTGAAAGTATAGTACAGACCAAGAAGGTACCTAGCATTTAAATTACCGGCTTCACTAGCCTCCTCAAGCACTAATTTGGTCTGAAATGTCACTTCCTTCACTACTTGTGGTCGGAAATCACAATTTAGGGCCAACAGAACATCATCATCCTCTTTCATAAACCTATAGAAATCCTTGCAACTGAATGCAGCACACAAAATATAAAATCATACACTAAAAAAGAAAATAATTAAATAAGAATTTTACATGTTTAAGATAGGGTTTCAGAACCAGTTACCACATCGAGAGGTGGACAAAAGGAACATCACCATCACTTAGAGTCCTTTTGAATATGTGAGACTTCAACGAATCAGGCAAAGCACTAAGGTAATCGAAACCAGGGGCAACATTTTGATCCATTGTAAAACCTGGGGTTGAAGATGAAATATTTTCTTAAAAACTCAAACATGTAAATAAATACTTCTATGAATCAAAGAAGAAACGTAGAAAACTCAAAGGCAAAATCATACCGCAACAAGTTCGCTTCTGGCTTTCTTCTGGTAACTGAGTAGAATGAAGGAGGAGCTTAAAAATCAACCCTGGAGATAGAGAGAAAGTATGTTCGAAATAAAGTTCCCAATATATAATAGAAGTGAAGTGATGGTGAAATTCACAAAGGAAAGAGTTTTTAAAATTAATAACTACCCTTCCATCTTCCATATTTAATATGATGTAGACAAGTGTAGTTAAGCGCAAGTCAATGAGTTTCTGAAACTCTCTTAACCGCCCCTTCACCTTCGTCATTATATTAATTAATTCGAAAATCAAGTTAATCTGCTTACATACTGCTAATATTTTACCACGCATAGTACTAATGGTTCAATATTCACGTTGCTCAAATTTTACCATTCATACTACTAATAAGTTACCATTCATAACAAGTTTAACAAAAACATAGAGATTCAGTCTATTACATAAAATGAAATAAAAAACAAAAGACATAAATAGTGTTATGAGATAGTTTATATGTTTCGATATCAATTAAACATTCGACACAGTTGTAATAAAACTCTCTAACACGTCTGATTGTTGCGACTTTCTTATTCCAGTGAAAGGGATTTCCTGTCCATTCACACAAATGTGTGTGTTTTAGATATCTCCAGTTCCTGTTCTGCAGCATTTGGCAAAACTGACGACGGCAAGTAAATAGGACGTGCCTGTCATTTGGATCAGTCTCCTCAAAGAAACTATACAGAGCAGCAAGAGATTCATCTTCATCTTCATTTACTTTCAGATTGGCCATCGCATAAACATACCTCCTCATCCAAGTTGACACATTGTCACACGTGTTCAGAATTGGAAGACCTCGCTCAGGCGTATCAGAATTGAAGATGAGGTACAGAGCCAGGAGATATGCTGCCCTGGAGTTCCCAAAATCAGTGGCCCTCTGAAGAATTTTGGAGCCGTCATGGTCCACAGCTTTCACCGTCCTCAGGTGGAACTTACAAGGTAGCTCCATCAAAATATCCTTCTCAGTAGACATAAGTCTATAAAATAACTTGCAACTGAAATTAAAAACACGTAAAAAGAATAAATAGTAATAATAATTAAAAACAAAATTGTAAGTCACGAGTTTCAAATTTCTACCAGGATAAGAGTATAATCAAATTTCTATCTGAATCATCAAAACACCTCTTAAGAATATTAACCAACACATCGTCTGGAAACGACGTGATATAATCAACACCAGGAAGCACTCTGTGATCCATTATAATACCTGAAAATGCAGACTACTAATAGTTTATTATACAGACCACTACTACATAAAATATGCTACTTATAAAATACTGGCATTCAAGTTAATAAAATAAGAAACATTATCCTGCGCAAATACAGTCCACTTAGTTCACAAAATTTATTTTATTATCTTGGTCTTATTCAAAGTGCTCATTATTACATGCATGCTCCACATTAATGACACATTTTGGTTGGTAGAAATGAAGTAATTACAAACAGAAACTCCATGATTCGTTCTTCAAAAAAAATTCAACCTCTAGAAAATACAGAGATATACACGCAAGAGGGATATTTTGCAATTAAACCAAACATATATTGATGAGAGAAGTGACCAAATTTGGAAAAGAGCCAGTAATTTTATATGAACGAGGGAGATTGAGGCAGGATTCAGTGGTTGAGATTTTAATGCAAAGTACTAACAATATATACACTGAGGTGCTAATACATGAACAAATAATCAATATACACACAAGAAGGATATTTTGCAATTAAACCAAACATATATTGATGAGAGAAGTGACCAAATTTGGAAAGATGCACCTTGATGAAAATCGTGGCTCTGTAAGGAGAACAAAATAGATTTGAAGAGGAAGATGAAGAGTTGCTCCAACCTGACGAGGAAGATAAATAGTGGCTCCAAGCTGTACTAAGATATGAATAGTCAAATCGTTGCACTAGGCATTAATACCTCTTTCGTTTAGGGCATCATGGCTACTTGGACTCTAAAAACCCTAATGGGCCTGAGATTCATCTAGATATTCGGGAAAAAGTAATGATTAAAGGAAACAGTCATTTAGTTCTCCTATATTTTGTAGTAATTGCCAAAAAAAAAATATTTTATGCATTTTTTTAAGTTTTCGTTTCTCAAAAAATCCTCTGTTGTGTCTAACTTGTTCATAATTTCCTTCTTCTTTACAATCAAACCACAACTTAAGAAATGTTTGGCAATCTACTTCCAGAGAATTTGATATTCAAAGTACTGCTGAAATTTTACAACACATAGTACTAATAATTTAATATTCAAACTGCTAAAAGTTTCCCATTCATACCTAAAAATATTTTAACATTCATAACATGTTCGACAAAAACATACCGAGATTCAGTCTATTACAGAAAATTAAAAAAAAAACAGAAGAACTACTTAAGGAGTTTTGTGCTTCAGTTTATATGTTTCAATATCAATTAAACATTCTATGCAGTTGTAACAATACTCTTTAAGATATTTAATTGCTGCGACTTTTTTGTTCCAGTGAACGGGATATCTGGTCGATTTGCACAACTTTGTGTGTTTTAGATGTCTCCAATTCCTATCCTGCAACATTCGGCGGAAAAGACGACGACACTCAAATACCTCACGCCTGTCATAATAATCAATTCCCGCAAAGAAACGATATAGACCAAGAACCGCTTCAACATCATCAGGATCATGTACTTTCAATTTGGCCATCCCATACACATACCTCGTCAACAAAGTTGACTCATTGTCACACATCTCAAGAAACTGAAGTCCTCGCTCAGGAGTATCAGAATTGAAGATGAGGTACAAAGCCAGAAGATAAGCTGCATTAAGGTTCCCAAAATCAGCGGCCCTTTCGAGAATTTTGGAGCCGTCATGGTCGACAGCTTTCACCATCCTCGGGTGGAAAGTACAAGGTAGCTCCATCAGAATATCCTTGTTAGTAGACATAAGTCTATAAAATAATTTGCAACTGAATTCGGAAAAAAAAGTAAAAAAATTAATTATTAATAATGAAGGACAAAAATTCTAAGGCACAGATGTGAAATTGATTACCAGGATGAGAGTATGACCAAATTGCAGTCTAAATCATCTGAACTCCTCTTCAGAATATCAACCAATACATTTTCTGGCAATGAGGTGATATAATCAACACCAGGAACCCCTCTCTGATCCATTATAATTACCTGAAAAGGGATATGACTAATTTTTTGTTGTAATGTTTTTATCAGATAAAGAGCAACATAGATAAAGTTGCACAGTACTATCATGCAGACTACTAATAGTTTATTAAACACACCATTAATATATATATATATGCCACTTATAATATAATGGAAATGAAGTTAATAAAAAAAAGATTAACCAGTGCAAAAACAGTCCACTTAATTCACAAATGAATACAAATACAGTACACAGCTACAGGGCGGATGTATAAAAAAATAAATAAACTTCAGATTAAACTAAAAAAAAATAGGCAACAATTGCAAGGTTAAGAGAACTAATAACAATAAAAAATTTCAGAAGCCACACCTTGATGAAAACCTGACGCTGTAGGGTGCATAGAGTAGATTTGACGAGGAAGATAAATAGTGGCTCCAAGCTGTTCTCAGATATGAATAGTCAAATCGTTGCACTAAACATTTATACCTCTGTCGTTTAGGGAATCATGCCTACTTGGACTCTAGAAACCCTAATGGGCCTGAGATTCATCTAGAGATTCGAAAAAATTAAAATCCGGGTAATTATTATACAAGACGCGTGTACAGATACGAAAAGTTATAATGATTAAAGGAAACCGTCATTTAATTCTCCTATAATTTCTAGTAATTGCCAAAGAAGATAATTATTTTAATCATTTTTTTAAGTTTTCGTTTCATATAAGGTATGTACCTCTTCGTTTCCAAAAGCGTCATCAACCGACCTTATATATAATACTCTGCTCTGTCTAACTTGTTCATAATTTCCTTCTCCTTCACAAATCAAACCACAACTTAAAAAATGTCTGGCGATCTACTTCCAAACGATTTGTTACCTGTTTCTCCTCCAACAACATGCGATAGCAGGAAAAATCGTGTCCTCCTAGAAGGCTTAATATGAAATAAACAATTATCACATTGTAATGTAATATATTAGTACCAAAAACCATACTTACATTATACAATTAATTTCAATTTATTTGATGTGTTTACTTGCATTTTAGTGGTATGTAACACAAACAATTATCACATTGTAGTCGAGTGTTTTAGAAGCACAAAAACCATACTTGTATTATATATAAAAAGCTGAAAGCATTACAAAATAGATAAAAAATTTAACCTAATATATTCTGTAACGCAGCTTATAGGTCTCTATATCTACGATACAATAAGGACAACTGACGTTCAAATCCCGCCCTCATGAATAGTATCGTAAACCTTAGGATGCCAATGCCCGATGTCTTCTTCTGAGCAGCACTCGGTGACAACCAAATTTCGGCGCCTATTCCCTCTAAGCATCCTTTGGAAATCATAGTTGCAGACTCGAAGTCCACGCCTTTCCTCATCACCTTCCACCACCTCCATGATTAACCCGACCAGAATCTGAACACCATAATCAACCGTGCCTACATTGATTTGGGCCATTCCCATGATGTAACGCCGCCTCCAGGTTGTGGTGCAATCAAACTCGGACAGGAGCCTCAGTCCATAGTCGGGGTTGACACTGCTATTGAATGTGTAGTAGAAGGCAAGCAAAAACCTTGCCCTGTAATTGCGTGCATTAGATGCGTTGCGAAGAACGCGACAGCTACGCCCTGTAACAGCTCGAACAACTTCAGGCCTAAATTGGCAGCGCAGACGGAAAAGAACTCTCTCATCACGATGCAGAAGTTGGTAAAACCTCCTGCAACTATTTAAACCACGAATTGCAGAAATAAAAAACCAAAATACGGGATTTGTGGAATCAATCTCGACTAGAATGAACAATAAATATAAACAGACACTGATTTGGGAATCAAAATAAAAATAAACAGATACTGATTTGGGATTGATTTACCAGAAGGAAAAGGGGAAGAACATAGTATCGCTTACCAGACAGAAAGAGGAAACAAGGGACCATCGCTTTCTTCCAGAAGCCTGTCGAAATTTTGCAGGAGCACATTGTTGGGGAGTTGATTGATGATATCCCTCTGATCGTCGTTTTCCATCCTGCAACTAGAAAATCGCTTCCGAAAAGATTTTGTGGTGACTGAAAAGAATCTGCGGCTAGGGCACTATATATAGCAAATCAAGGGACGCGTTTTAGGAAATCAAAAGGGCGCCGAGTTAATTTTAATTACAAAATTTAAACTGATTAAATCACCGAGAATAGAGGACGTAGCGTGTTAATTGACGCACGTCGCGTCCATTAATGACGGCACGCGAGGAGTGTCTTCTCATATTCAATTGGGCTCAGCCCACTACAATTACTGATAAATGGACCTATATCAGGTCCACTAAGAATACAAATAAATAAATAAATAATTTTATTTATTTGTTTATTGTTATAATACATAGTATTATAACAATATTACATAATTTTTATGTTATAATACATAGTATTTACTGTTTTATTATCAGATACAAACCAACCTTAGGCAAAGTCACTGCGCATCACTTATACTTAAAAACACACACCACTGATATACCAGTCTACACACCACTAACATTTATGACTGTTTTGGTTATGATGAACTGATTAGAAAGGCAACCACCATGACCCTGACGCAATATCAGAAAATAGATAGGTTTAAAAAAACGAGGAAGATTAATATTAATATAATCAATCACAGGGTACATGTACAAATCGTCACTCTCTTCAGCTCCAACGTCTGCTTCAGCTGGTACCTCTGAATCAGGTGCTTCTACTTCTACTTCTACTTCTTCTTCGTCATCACTTACATAAGCACACTTGTCCAAATCACAGTAGCTTCCGCCTGAATTTTCGCTTTCACTATCGTTTGAACCTTCCAACTGATCCTTATCATTTTCGTTTTCTTCGGAAATATTTTTCTTGGTCTCCTTTTCTTCAATGTCAGGCAATAGATTAAAACTAGGTAGAGGACCTACATCAGGTGATCTAGTCCTTAGTGCATGAAAATAAGCACTGGACTACTTTTTCAGTTGAGCTTCTTCGATCTTTGCTATAGCTTTCAGAACATCCTCCTGCTCCCAAAAGTCACCATCCACAAGCTGTTGAACGCGCATCGGTGGTGCAACTGCCACAGGACTTGGAACTCCAACAATGTCCTGAAATCCTTTAGATAGACGCCTAACTTGTTGGACATCGGGTAGAGGATGTTGACTGTTTTCATAACAGTCAACCAAAACTTCAAAACTCTCAGCAAAAAATTTTGCCGCTGTGACAAAGTTTTGGTATGAACGCTGAAATGTTATCAATAAAACTAAATCAAAAAGCAACATTTATGAATGATAACTGAAAACAAATAAAAAAATATAAAAGTCAGAAAACATACACGATAGCTGCTCCCTGAACCACGAGTAGAACCAGAAGTTCGTGGATGGGACTGAGGATCATGAGTATTCTGGTGAGTACCAGATTGTTCATCGACCTTACGAGGAGATACAAGAGGTGGTTGAGGAAGCAACTGAGCCGGCAACTGAGGATCAAGTTGATCAACGTAACACATTCCAAACTTGTCACCTAACAACAACTCTTTATCCTCCCTCTCCTGAACATCGTTTGTAGTCCAACCAATTAACGAAGGTTTATACTTTGGCTTCTTCAGATTGGCTATGGTAGTACGATCCAAATAGAACAGCTGCAAATAATCTAATAGTCAAGTAACTGCATACAGACCACTAAAAAATTATGTTGCAGACCACTAAAAAAATGCTTCAGACAACTAAAAAATTATGCTGGAGACAACTAAAAAATCATGTTGCAGACCACTATAATAAGTACTACATACCACTAAAAATTCATGATGCAGACCACTAAAAAAATGCTTCAGACAACTAAAAAATTATGCTGGAGACAACTATAAAATCATGTTGCAGACCACTAAAATAAGTATTACATACCACTAAAAATTCATGATGCAGACCACTAACTTATTACAGTAATTCTTTCAGTGCAAATTCTTAGAGACAAAAAACCCAATTACTAAAATACTATGCATTAAAAAACAAAAATGGGCAAATAACCTTACTTACCACCAAAAATGTCATTGGACCTATGTAGAATTTTTTCCGGTCCCAACTCTTAGATGTCTCCACCAACCTGTCAACCAGAAACTGACACCAATTGTAGTCTTTGATCTTCTCGACATCGTGAACAACATCCAATATGTACTGGTTCACAAGCCTGGAGGCACTACCAAAATCTATCATAAGTGTGGTAAATAGCACCAAAAGATCGTTTGAAATGGTCGGCTCCATCCTTCAAAGACAACAAGTGATGGTACAGATCCTCATGCGTTATATCATAGACAGATGTAGTCTGTTTCTTCTTACCCTTCACATCAACCAACTTAGTTAACTCTCTCCAATCCAAGCGAGCTTTTGAATAAGATTTACTCTTATTCAAGTAAACCTTATTCCTGCCTCGAGGAATGCCAAGAACCTGGTGTACAACAGAATCGTCGATATGCAACCGATCCCCAAAGCCAAGAACCAGGGACATAATGCCAGGCTTGAAGCTCTCGGCAAGGTACAGGCACAGCCAGGCGGGAAGAAACTGCACTCTAAGATGTAATATGGACCCAAAACCTATCTCTTCAATGTCTTTTCTTTGGGCAGCATTTAGACGAACGATCAAATCGTATAACCTACACGGTGAAGTGCGTAACAAAATCTTAGGTAGCCCGGCTTTCCTTTTCCTAATCAACTGCCACTCCTCCCTCTGCTGTGAAGTTTTATAAACTCTTCTCTTCACTTCACCAGCAATCTTCGGTTTCTTTACCTCCTGATCTGAAGACACAACATCTGGCTCTTTACACTTACCAAGGACATCAATCCTTTGTTTCCGCTTCCGAAGCCTCTCATAAACTTGCAGATTCACAGACTTTTTCCTTAAAATGCCAATAGGCATGTTATCTTCATCACTTAGCCCGTGTAGCGAACTTGTTGCAGAGTCAGGAACCACTAACTCTGCAGCTAGAGAGGCTGCAGCAGTTTCTTCTACAAAAAGACACAATCAAACCACAACTTAAGAAATGTCTGGCAATCTACTTCCAGAGGATTTGATATTCAAAGTACTGATGAAATTTTACAACACATAGTACTAATAATTTAATATTCAAACTGCTAAAAGTTTCCCATTCATACCTAAAAATATTTTGACATTCATAACATGTTATACAAAAACATACCGAGATTCAGTGTATTACAGAAAATGAAAAAAAAAACAAAAGTCCTACTTAAGGAGTTTTGTACTTCAGTTTATATATAGGGTCAAGTGAATTATGCCTTCCAGAATGTTTCTCAGCATCATTAAGAGGTTACCTATGATTTTAGAAGAAAGGGGCATGGCAGATTGTAGGCCATAACATTTAAATTCTAGGGCACATCTTCTCTTTTGTAGAGTCAGATTTTGAGGAAATGAAGTAGTACATGACTCAGAAAATCAGTTTAGGGTTAAGTGAATGAAATTGGAGGGTGAGGTTAGGGGTCAACTCTTAACTCTTAATTGTTTGACTATCATAGTTTTTGTTCACACAAATCAACAATGCACAGAATATTGTTGCTCGGTTACTCAGCTATGATGTTGCAAATGATAATAGTTAAGCTTTGTGATTGTTCATAGATTTTCAGAAGTTCATGAATTTGAGAAGCCAAATGATGCACAAGCTCTGAACCTTATGAACTCATATGCAGTGGCTTTGTTAGAAGAGTTTACCTTGTTTGCTCGAGGGGCTGTGGAAATCGGAGAACATTTTTGAGGTCATTTTGAAGACCTACAGTTCTGCTTGTGTCACGCCCCAATTTCAGCGAACCGAAACTAGGGACGCGAACGTTTAAAAAGTTACAATACTGAAACCTGTTTTTGTTAAATCACTTTAAAAGTCAGTTTAGTTCCACAAAAGAATAATATTTACATCTCAAAATAAAAGTCCCACACTTGGACAAAACGAGATACACGTCTCTAGACTCAAAACACCCAGCAACCCGCTTCAAGCTCTTCAAGCTTCAGAAGCTCACCTAGTCCAGATTCCGAACGGTACCTGTAGGAAAAGCAGCTAGGGGTGAGCGTTCGCTCACCTCCACGGATAACAGACTGACTATGGCATAATTAGTAGATAAAGCCAGTAACACTAAAACCAAACCCAACTCCGGGACCACAGTCCCCAACTCAAATACTCAACTGACCCACAACCCATTACTTTCCTCAATAGACTCAACACTCGATAAAAACAGTGTAGACCCGACACAACTATCGACGAAATCCTCAAGGACTCGAACGAAACAACACAACACCAAACAAGATCACAAAGGATCGCACACCAGCTGCTTAGTAACCAATCTCAATCAGGTCAGGGATCGGCCTATCGCAATTCCTCGACACGAAGTCGGATCAGGCTGTCGACCTTTGCAGTTCATCGACACTAAGTCGGATCAGGCTGTCGACCTTTGCAGTTCATCGACACTAAGTCGGATCAGGCTGTCGACCTTTGCAGTTCATCGACACTAAGTCGGATCAGGCTGTCGACCTATCGCAATTCACAACTTCGGGTAACCACAATCACAATCACAGACAAGTTCAATCACACAGGCACTCAAGGCCACTCAAGACACCTCAACAGTCAAGACTCGGGTTCAACAACCCCACGGGCACTCACGGCCACTCAAGACACACCAACGGTCAAGACTCGGGTTCAACAACCCCACGACAACTACGGCCTACTCAAAACACCAACAGTAAAGCACAGGCACTCACGGCCACCCAAGACATCAATTTAAATAACACGGGCTCTCAAGGCCACCCAAACTCAACAATAAATACACACAATAACCTCCGGGCATGGTCATATGCCTCCAGTAAAACAATTAACGCTAAGTTCTCTGCTCCTACGACACTACTAAGTGTCACATGCTTTTCTCAATAATTACTAAGTTCCCGTAACATGCTTTTCTGATAAACGCTACAACCCCGTATCATGCTTTTCTAGTATTTAAATTAAACCTACTCAACCCACGACACCCCGGTGTCACATGCAAATCTACTGTTAACTTTCCCTAGTCAGGGTCGAGATCCGGCTACTTTTCCCTACCTCGTAAGCAACTCCAGAAGCGCTCCACTAAACCCGAGATGAATCGCAGTCACTCGCCGAGCCTCCCTTTGCCTCGATCCGCAGCACGATCTAAAAGAACACAGATTTAACTCACTTTTAAGCTAGTACGAACAGGTCGAAATTAAATAACTCAAAGCCCAAATTAATAACGGTTCCGCCGTTAAGTTAACGGCTACGATTTGTCCACTTTAAATTCGACAGTTGTCGTTTACACTCGAGCGGGATAAAAGTCGGGTTACAACGGATCGGGTTCGAGCACCCGCGCACCGAACCCAGGTTTGATCTAAACCCAGTTTAAACCCCTTTTTAACTTAAAACCGTCGTTGAACTCCCTTGCTTTAATTTATTTCCGTCTTTGGTTTTAAAACAAAACGGTTTCCTTCCGTTCGTTTCCAAATTCGATATTTTGGTCCAAAACCCTTATAAAGTCGATTTGATTTCGTTTTCCCCCCCTTTTCGATTTAACTTAACTCGAGTCTAACCTTAATAAACGACTTTCGTTTTTAAAACCCGTTTAACCTAAGCCGATCTAGTTTTAACGATAACCATTAAACGTCCGAACTATAGAGATCTAACGCTGATTTTCATTTTAACGATTCAGTTTAGACTCCTCCATTTCACACTTAAACAGATTTAAAACAACGTAACGAATATAATAATGATCTCTTATATTTTGTCGTTCTTTACAAAATAAGATTACAACGTTTACAATAAACCTTTAAACAAGCCTGAATCACGTTTTTCTTGTTGTTCCGTTCCTTCCCATTTCGGGAGTTCCGTTCCATCCCGACCAGATTTGAACGAACTCGGGAAAAGGGAAAGCAAAGAAGAAGAACGGTTCTGCTTGGTCCGGCCGACCACCGGCGCCGGTCGGCCGAGTTTCCACGGGCCGAGAACCAACCGTGAGGAAACGGTGGCGGCGGTGCACGGCGGCATACGGCTCGGGTCCGGACGGCTTGTCCGGTTCCGGATCTGACGAACTCGCCGGCAACGGCGGGAGCTCGGTTCGTTTTAGGGCTCGGACGGGAAGATCGTTGACGGGAAGAAGGCGGCGGCGCGTTAGGGCTCGGACGGGACGGTGGTGGACGGCCTGTTCTTGGATGGGGACGGGGACGACGGCGTGGGGAGCTCGGTGGCGAAACCGGTGGCCGGAGCTGGTTAGGAAGACGAAGGAGAAGGGTGAGGCAGGGAGGTCGTGACGGTGAAGGCTCGGCTGGCCGGAGCGGTACGGGGTCGGGATGGAGGAGGAAGGGATGAGACGAGGGTGGTGACGGCGTGAGGAGCTCAGCCGAAAGTGGTGGACGGCGCTGGCTTCGGCGAGGGAGACGAACAGAGGAGAGAGAGAGGGTAGAGGTCGGGTAGAGAGAGAGAGGGTAGAGGGATGGAGGTTGCGTGATGTTGTAATGCTGAAACCCTAAGGGTTCAGCTTAAATGGGGTGCGGTTTGGGCCGGCCCTCTTGGGCCTTAGACAGAAAATGGGCTCGAGCCCAAGTGAGGGGAAGGGCCTGCTTGGCCGAGTCTGGCCTTCCCAGATCCTTTTTTTTTTGCACTTGTTTCAAAACCTACCCTAAGGTTTTCGTTTGCAAACTAATACCCTAATGAAACGAAGCGGGTTTTACAATCTACCCCCCTTAACGGAATTTCGCCCACGAAATTTAAAACAGGCATACCTCGGGAAACGAACAAGGCGGGATACTTCGCGCGAACCTCGTCCTCGCGCTCCCAAGTTGATTCAGCCTCGTGGTGCTTCCACTGTACTCGTACCAAGTGGATAATCTTGCCTCCCCGCAGAATCTGCTCCCGCGTGTCCATGATCCGAACCGGCTGCTCCTCATAGGAGACATCATCAGCCACCTCGATATCTGTCCACTCAATGACGTGGGAGGGGTCTGCATTGTACTGCCGCAACTGAGACACGTGGAAGACGTTATGGACTCTCCCAAGTTGTGGTGGCAACGCCAGACGATAAGCCACTGTTCCCACTCTGCCCAAAATCTGAAACGGGCCAATGTACCTCGGAGCCAATTTGCCCCCGCTGCGCCTGAACCGCACCAGCCCCTTCCTCGGGCTCACCTTCAGGAACACGTGATCCCCGACTGCAAACTCAAGGGGTCGACGTCGCCTATTGGCATAACTCTTCTGTCGGCTCTGCGCTGTCCTCAGCCGATCACGGATCAGTGCGACTTTCTCCGTCGTCTCTCTGACAAGATCTGGCCCCAGCAGGCTCTTGTCCCCCACCTCTGCCCAGCATACTGGTGACCGACACGGCCTCCCATACAACGCTTCGAACGGTGCCATCCCGATACTGGCCTGGAAGCTGTTGTTGTAGGCGAACTCGGATAAAGGCAGGTGGGTCTCCCAAGATCCCCTGAAATCCAGCACACATGCTCGCAGCATGTCCTCTAAGATCTGAATGGTACGCTCCGACTGACCGTCTGTCTGAGGATGATGTGCTGTACTGAGTAGCACCTCGGTCCCCAATGCCTTCTGCAGACTCGGCCAAAGCCTGGACGTGAAGCGGGGATCCCTGTCAGACACTATCGACACCGGGACCCCGTGGAGACGTACTATCTCCTGGATATACAGACTGCTCAACCTGTCGACCTGGTCTGTCATCCTCATAGCCAGAAAGTGGGCCGACTTAGTCAGCCGGTCAACCACCACCCACACGGCGTCGTTTCCCCTTGGTGATCTCGGTAGTCCACACACGAAGTCCATCGTAATGTGTTCCCACTTCCACTGAGCAATCGGTAGTGGCTGTAACAATCCTGCGGGACGTTGATGCTCGGCCTTCACCTGCTGACAGACAAGGCATCTCGACACAAACTCTGCGACTGCTCTCCTCATGCTGCGCCACCAGTAGTGCCGTCTGAGGTCACGGTACATCTTGGTGCCCCCCGGATGCACTGTGAGGCGCGAATGGTGTGCCTCTCGTAACACGGCGTCTCTACAGTTAACCGGTACGAACAGCCCCCCGCGGTACCGTAGTCCCCAATCAGTACTGTCCTGCCAGCCAACCACCTCGTCACCCCTGACGACTCTCTCGCGGATCTCTGATGCTTCGACGTCCTCCGTCTGCGCCTCCAGCACTTGGGCAAGCAGTGAGGGCTGAGCCACTAGCGAGCACATGGCAACACCGCCAGTAACCTCCTCTAGCTCAAGCCCGAATGTGCTCAGCTCCCCCATCATGCCCCACTCTCGGACAGATATGTTGGCGAGGCTCGGAGCCGACTTCCTACTCAAGGCGTCGGCGACAACGTTCACCTTGCCTGGGTGGTAGTGTAGCTCGAAGTCGTACTCCTCGAGTAGTTCCATCCACCGTCGCTGACGCATGTTCAGGTCTCGCTGGGAAAATATGTACTTGAGGCTCTTGTGATCCGAGAACACCTGAAACCCCTCGCCGTACAGATAATATCGCCAGCTCTTCAGTGCAAACACGACTGCTGCTAGCTCCAAGTCGTGGGTAGGATAGTTGCGCTCGTGTATCTTCAACTGCCTGGAGCCATAAGCCACAACTCTGCCCGACTGCATCAGCACGCAACCTAGTCCCTCTCCGGACGCATCACAGTAAACATCATAACCAATCCCTCGCTCGGGCACCACTAACACTGGAGCTGTAGTCAGTCGAGTCTTCAATTCCGCGAACGCACACTCACAGTCATCTGTCCACACGAACCCAACACCCTTGCGCGTCAACAGAGTCATCGGTGCGGCTAGCCGTGCAAAATCCTGGACAAATCGCCTATAGTAGCCTGCCAATCCCAGAAAGCTGTGGATCTCGAAAACACTCGTGGGCCGTGCCCACTTCGAGACCGCGTCGATCTTCGACGGATCGACCAGGATACCGTCACGGGATACGATGTGGCCGAGGAACCTCACCTCAGAAAGCCAGAACTCGCACTTCTCCCGGTTGGCATATAGTTGATGCTTGCGCAGTAGTGTCAGAACAGCCCTCGGATGTGCCTTATGCGCCGCCTCGTTCTGCGAATATATCAGGATGTCATCCACGAAGACCACCACAAACTGATCTAGGTACGGCCGGAAGATGATGTTCATCAGGTCCATGAACGCTGCTGGCGCGTTCGTCAGTCCGAATGGCATCACCAGGAACTCGTAATTCCCATAGCGTGTCCGGAATGCAGTCTTTGCGACGTCCCCCTCACGGACTCGCAACTGATAATAACCGGATCGCAGATCGATCTTCGAGAAGTGAGTCGCCCCTCTCAACTGGTCGAACAAGTCATCGATCCTCGGCATCGGGTACCGGTTCTTCACCGTAACCCGGTTCAGCTTCCGGTAATCTATACACATCTGTAGCTCTCCACTCTTCTTCTTTACGAAGAGTGCTGGTGCTCCCCACGGCGATGCACTCGGACGGATAAACCCCTTCTGCTGAAGCTCCTCTAGCTGACGCTTCAGCTCAGTCAACTCGGCCGGCGCAAACCTGTAAGGCGCCATCGATATCGCCGCCGTTCCCGGCACTAGGTCAATCCCGAACTCCACCTCACGAATCGGTGGCAGCCCGCTCAACTCCTCATGAAAGACCTCGGGGAACTCGCATACCACTCTCGGTAACTCTCGGCTCTGCACAGCCGGTGCTTCCTCCTCTGCGGACAACGCCGACAGGAGGACCCCACTCTTACTTCCCAGCACACACGTCACCTTCGTACCGCCCACTGTCATTGTCACTCGTCGTCTGTAGCAATCGATGTTGGCTTGGTACCTCGACAGCCAATCCATACCCAAGATCACATCAAAGGTAGTCATCCCCAACACGAGAGGATCACCAGGGCAAGGACAGTCTGCGACTCTAATCTCACAGGCCCGACACACTCTAGTCAACGATGCACCACCCCCAACTGGGGTGCCCAGGCATAAGGGTGGACTCAACGGCTCTAAGCTCAACCCCAACCTCTCGGCACAACCCGACGAAATAAAAGAGTGCGACGCCCCGGTATCAAACAAGAATAAAGCCCATAAATGATACAATAAACACGTACCCTGGATGGTCTCACGGTACGTGCTAGGTCCTGGGGCTCTGGAGTCGGTGACTGCATAAACTCTCCCCTGCGAGGCCTGCTGCCTCTGACCCTGCGCACTGGCTGCTGGATACCCGTGACTCTGCTGCTGTCTCGGAATCGGTGCGCTCGTCGACGGCCGTGACGACCTCTGCTGCTGACCCTGTCGAGGGCGACCTCTGGGCGACTGTACTGTCCGCGACTGCTGCGGCCGCTGCACTGATGTCTCCCCCAACTGCTCGCAGCACCATGCCATAGTGTGACCAACCCGGCCGCATTGGTAACAGCTGATCTCGTCAGCCCTCGACCCCGAGCCCTGGCCTGTCCGGCTAGTAGCTGACACTGCTGCGAGTCCTCTCTTCACCGGACAGTCTCGCTGTAAGTGGCCTGGCTGCCCGCAGTGATAGCATGACGGCCTCCTCTCTGAGGCGACTGGCCCCACTGATGCCACTGAACCCTGCTGCCTCGATCCACCCTGATGAGGCGGTGGTCGGAAGAACCCCGCGGTCCGCTGCCTCCCCGAGTCTGACGGCCCTGCAAAACTGATCGGCCGCGGTCGGACCTCACGGCCCCTGACTGCATCCCTGGCGCCCTGCTCTACTGTAGCTGCGGTGTCAACGAGGTCGGTATACTTCCGTATCCTCAAGGCGAGAACCTGGTTCCGGATGCCCAGCCTCAGTCCGTCCTGGAACCGCATGCAACGGTTCGTCTCGCTCGTCACCATCTCAGGCGCGAATCTGGCCAAGGCTGTGAACCTGGCCTCGTACTGTGCCACTGTCATCTCTCCCTGCTCCAGGTCTAAGAACTGCCGATCTCGCTCCAGCCGAGCCGACTCGGGAAAGTATTGTGCCATGAATACCTCCTGGAATACGCTGTAGTCGTAACCGACTGTGTCCTTCACCCGCCCCCACCAGTGGCAGGCGCTGTCTCTCAGCTGATGGGCCGCGAAGGACACTCTCCGACGGCCATCCTCGACACCCAAAGTGTCCAGGTCTCGTGTGACCTGCTCTATCCATCGCTCGACTAGGTCGGGATTTGGCTCCCCGACAAAAACAAGTATCCCGAGCTTCAGGAAATCGAGTAGCGCTCGGGAGGTAAGATCCTCTGTCTGAGCGGCCCTCATCGGGACTGCGGCTGCCTCTGGTGCTGGCGAAGCCGACTCTCGGCTGGCGATGACCGCCACCAAACTCTGAACGGTCCTGGTAAGCTCATCCAGGGCAGTCATCACTGGAGGGTCCGCGACTGGCGGAACACTGGGGGTACCTGCAAATGGCCCCACATCACTTCTCCCGTCTTCTCCGACGGGAGTGCCCTGTGCCTCCGCGTAGTCGGCGGGCTCGACGGCTTGCACCCTCCCTGGTGCCGCTGCTGACCGCCCCCGCCGGCCTCGCGTGGGTGCCTGACCCCGTGTTCCTGATGCTCGTCCGCGCCTTCCGCGAGCCATAAACAGTATCCTCTGCACGGATACACGCAAACGTTCAGTTTGCGAACTCAAATAAAGACGACAAGTTCAAAAAAAAAACGCTAACGCTCACACGGTCTAATTTCACTCTAGCGCGTATATCACCAATACGTCACGCCGCTCATGCTATTAATACTTTAAATATTTGTACTAGTAAACGAAAGCTCAAAGAGACCGTACCAACATGCACCAAAACACGCAATGACCAACCAACCACACAGCGAAACTACAACCACAACCAAAAATGACAACTCCAGACCGCCCTCAAACAAGCCAACACGGCCGAGTAACAACGATATACGCCCACAGGGCCAACCAATTTTTAAAACTTTTTCCACTCCATTAAAAATCCTCATTGCTTTGCATCAGGTAGTTACAACCCCGTCCAGGCGTCCCCGAACTACGTTGTAGCCACTTGATACCAACACCGTCACGCTCGACCACAGGAGCGCTCCTGAGTCGAGTCGCGACAGTTTAAAACGTTTCACGCAGCAACACACAAACACTGTGCCAGTAACCCCGTACTGCACAAGCACAAAACAAAATAGGACTCAAATCCTAACGGGTCTACACCCGAGTTCCGACTTGCGTACCCAACGCAGGACGGGACTCTACTGACTCGACTCTCCCACCTAATTGACGTGTAGTCCGAGGTGTGAAACCTCGCGCTCTGATACCAAGCTGTCACGCCCCAATTTCAGCGAACCGAAACTAGGGACGCGAACGTTTAAAAAGTTACAATACTGAAACCTGTTTTTGTTAAATCACTTTAAAAGTCAGTTTAGTTCCACAAAAGAATAATATTTACATCTCAAAATAAAAGTCCCACACTTGGACAAAACGAGATACACGTCTCTAGACTCAAAACACCCAGCAACCCGCTTCAAGCTCTTCAAGCTTCAGAAGCTCACCTAGTCCAGATTCTGAACGGTACCTATAGGAAAAGCAGCTAGGGGTGAGCGTTCGCTCACCTCCACAGATAACAGACTGACTATGGCATAATTAGTAGATAAAGCCAGTAACTGTCACGCCCCGATTTCAGCGAACCGAACTCGGGACGCGAACTTTTAAAAACATGAACACTTGAAACCTGTTTTCAATAACAGCTTTGACATTTCCATTTACTTCTCAAAATAATAGTATCTACAATACAAAAACGTCCCAACAAGTGGACAAGGTACAACATCCGTCACTAGACTCAACAAAAAGTAAAGACCAGACTCCGCTCCAAGCTCCATGAACTTCAAGAGCTAACCTAGTCCGTCCGGTGATCAGTACCTGTAGGAAAAGCAGCTAGGGGTGAGCGTTCGCTCACCTCCACGGATAACAGACTGACTATGGCATAATTAGCAGAAAAAGCCAGTAACACTAAAACCAAACCCAACGCCGGGACTACAGTCCCCAACTCAAGTACTCAACTGACCCACAACCCGTCACCTTCCTCAACAGACTCGACACTCGATAAAAACAGTGTAGACCCGACACAACTATCGACGACCTCCTCAAGGACTCGAACGAAACGACACAACACCAAACAAGATCACAAAGGATCGCACACCAGCTGCTCAGTAACCAATCTCAATCAGGTCAGGGTTCGACCTATCGCAATTCCTCGACACGAAGTCGGATCAGGCTGTCGACCTTTCAAACTCGCAATTCCTCGACACTAAGTCGGATCAGGCTGTCGACCTTTAAAACTCGCAATTCATCGACACTAAGTCGGATCAGGCTGTCGACCTTTAGAACTCGCAATTCATCGACACTAAGTCGGATCAGGCTGTCGACCTTTAAAACTCGCAATTCATCGACACTAAGTCGGATCAGGCTGTCGACCTTTAGAACTCGCAATTCATCGACACTAAGTCGGATCAGGCTGTCGACCTTTAGAACTCACCACCCCAGGTAACCACAATCACAATCACAGGCAAGTTCAATCACACAGGCACTCAAGGCCACTCAAGACACCTCAACAGTCAAGACTCGGGTTCAACAACCCCACGGGCACTCGCTGCCACTCAAGACACCAAATTAAATACACGGCTCTCATGGCCACCCCGACTCAACAATTAAATACGGGCTCTCAAGGCCACCCAAACTCAACAATTAAATACGGGCTCTCAAGGCCACCCAAACTCAACAATTAAATACGGGCTCTCAAGGCCACCCAAACTCAACAATTAAAGACGGGCTCTCAAGGCCACCCAAACTCAAGAATTAAATAAAACGGACGACAACCTCCGGCATACTCGATGCCTCCAACGGTCCTAAAATCACTAGTTTCACAAACAACCTCCGGGCATGGTCATATGCCTCCAGTAAATCAATTACGCTAAGTTCTCTGCTCCTACGACACTACTAAGTGTCACATGCCTTTCTCATAATTACTAAGTTCCCGTAACATGCTTTTCTAATAATTAAATAAATCTAAATAACCCACGACACCCCGGTGTCACATGCAATTCTACTATTAACTTTCCCTAATCAGGGCCGAGATCCGGCTACTTTTCCCTACCTCGTATACAATCCCAAAAGCGCTCCAACAACACCCGAAGCACACTCAGTCACTCGCCGAGCTTCCCCTTGCCTCGGTCTGTAGCACGATCTAAAAGAACACAAATTTAAAGTACTTTTAAACTAGTACGAATAAACCGAAAATTAACACACTTAACGCCCAAACGTAACCCCGAAAATGCCGATCACTCCCAAACTTCTCAATTACTCGATATTCCCGAAAAAGTTGCCTTCCGGGGCTCCAAAAGCCCCCGTTTTCGTTTCTACGGTCTTAGAATAAATCAAGGAACTCAACGCACTTGACGGAATCGAATTCCGACTTCTAAAACAATTAATTAACGTTTAAAGTTTCCCAAAACCCGTTAATTACAACTTCTCCAATTTAAATCCAAAATTCGATTTGGTTTGGGATAAAAGGTCCGGGGAACGTTTTAAACTACCCGAGTAATTAAAAAACGAACAACCGAGCACGTGGGCCCCACCCAAAGGGCTTGGCCGTGCCCTAGGGTTTGAGGGAGGGGCTCGGCCACCAAGTGGTGGCTGCTGCCACCTCCGGCCAGCCACCACATGGCCGGCCGGCCACCACCCACGGTGGCCGGAGCTCCTCCCGAGCCTCCGGTCACCGGAAAACGTGAAATTTCTCTCCCAAACACCTCTAAAACGTCTCCAACACCTCTCTAATCTCTACACAACCCTAAACCAAAATTTAAAACCAAACCCTAGCTCTTGAAAATAATCGAAACGAGAATCGGTTCGGGTATTACCGTAGAGGAGAACGAGGGGAACGAGATTGCTCTTTGCTTTGACTCGATCCAAGGGCTCGATCACAAACCCTAGCTCAACCTCCCTTCTTCTCTCTTCTTCTCCTTCTCCTTCTCTCTCTAAAACCTCTCTTCTAATTTCTAATTTAATTAAACTAACAACAAAACTAACTTTTTCCCTTTTAAAACCCCATACTCGGCCAACCCTCTCCAACCACACCTTTTCCCTCCAAAAATACACCACCATATACTTGACAAGTGTCAAGGTGGGTCCCATACCTTTTAGAAAATATCTAGTTGATATTTTCCAATCAGATTCGCGAAAAACGGACGTTTCGGGCCCCGAACGGGCACTTTTCCCAAAAATATTTTAAACTGGACGGGCTTCAAGGAAACGGCCCAACTAAGACCGTTACGACGATGGCTAAGCTTTTCGGGTCCAACACGGTCCTCGAATGGACCAAAACGTCGCTCGGGTGACTTTTCCAGCGAAAAATCAATCTTTCCCAAAATGACCAGAAAGTTGCCCTGAGTCCCCCGTAACTCATTTTAGTCGATAACGGGGTCAACTTAAGTCCGGCATGACCCTCGGGGTCAATTTAAGTTAAGTTAAGTGTCTGTCTTAAAAATTTTAAATTTTCCTGTTTTTCGCAGGTTTGACTGACGTTGACCAGAAGTGGTTATTACAGTCTACCCCCCTTAAAGGAATTTCGTCCGCGAAATTTAAAACAGACGTACCTCAGGAGTCGAACAGGCCGGGATACTTCGCGCGAACCTCGTCCTCGCGTTCCCACGTCGACTCAGCTACGTGATGTTTCCACTGCACTCGGACCAAGTGGATAATCTTGCCTCCCCGCAGAATCTGCTGCCGTGTGTCCATGATCCGAACCGGCTGCTCCTCATAGGAGACATCATCAGCCACCTCGATATCAGTCCACTCGATGACGTGGGAGGGGTCTGCGTTGTACTGCCGCAACTGGGATACGTGGAAGACGTTATGTACTCTCCCAAGCTGCGGTGGCAACGCCAGACGATAAGCCACGACTCCCACTCTGTCTAAGATCTGGAACGGGCCTATGTGTTGGGTCTCGAGGTAGGGTTGGAGATGAACCAACTCGCAGCGGAAAATCAATGAAAACCAAGAGACGATTAAAACCATGAAACAACTAACAAAGAATGGATTCACAAGAGAAAAATTCAGCACTAGTTCTTACCAAAACAAGAACACCGGTTAACGAATGATTGGCTTGAGTCTCCAAGACGCCTACGTATCCACATGGGAATCAAAGCCACGTAGTTCTTCTCTTTGAGGACTCAAGAACACAAAAATGGAGGAGGAAACTAGCCAAACCCGAAATGGCCATGGAAGAGGGAGAGAAAATGTGTTTCCTATTCTTGTCTTGTGTTTGTTATGTTGAAAAAAGATGACTTAAACATAACAAAACCCATACTTGTCCAACTAAAGGCATGGGACAAGTATGGTGTCAAGTAAGGTGTAAATAGGACAAAGTATGGCAAGACAAGATTGGGTTAGGTGGTGAATCACCAACACCTTAATCCTTGTCTTGCTTACTTAGTACTAATTAATCAAGACTTGATTAATTAGTTCCATGGGCCTTGGTTGCATGGGCCTTTCATGGGCCTCTTGAAACATGGCCCGTGGCCATTTCCAACGAGGTCCCGTGATTCGCTCATCGCCTCCATGCCTTCCATACTGGAAATGTCCAACATTATCCGACGCGATCAATCCCAAGACTCCAAGCCTTGTCTCGATCCGTAAAGCCCTATTCACTTACGGGCACATGACCCAAAACCCAGTTTTGGTCATGTCCCGAGACAACTCCCTTTTGGCCATTCTCCATAAATGTGTCAATGAGTTTCATCCTCCGGTGTGACCCTTAGGTTTATGCATGTCAATAGATCAACGTAAAATCCCATTTTACTTGATCCTATTTAAGTGGCAACTAACGAGACTTTAGTATTGCCTGACACTACATAACGAATCGACCCTGTCGATTCTAACCTTTCCATCGTCCCTGTCATTATCCTTTTATCTCCGATATCCTGATTGAGATAAGGCATAGAGCCGTCATCCTTATTATTCTCAATCACCGTTCCTTGATATGTGAGATGACTGAAGATATGATACCCAGTATCATGTGCATGGCCATGCTATTCTTCCAGTCACTCTCGATCAAGTGGCCGAGAACCGATATCTTTCCCATACCTTAGTATGAGGGATAAATCCCTTAGCCGTCTTTCGTGTCACTCATGTAGCCCGTCCCCAAGCCAATCCTGGCCGTTATGGAAGCCTTGTTACGGACAACGTTAGGCTCAGGTCAAACTCAGTTGTTGACTACATAGCGATCACAAAGACTCCTTGGTCTAAGGATACATGACAAGCTACAACACTGAATATGTTCATGACTTAATCTATGGCACATATTCAGGGCGGGTCGTCCAATATCATGTCCCACATGATATCTATGATCAGACTCCGGAATCCCATTCCAATGACTAACAGAACGTAAGCCATAAAGAGTCATCTTTCATACTAGTCGCTTCTAGTGAAGCTTTGTTGACTAGGGACCCATCGAGTGTGATCTATCTCGATCTATGGTTCTATTCGCATGGTGGGCATAGATCAGAGCACACATCGATATATTACTCCAACACATAAGTAATATAAAGCCGCTTTAATTTTATTGCTAACGATGATATATACATTTGGACATTTAGGATTGAACTACGGGCACTAAGACTAACACTATGTACCTCGGAGCCAACTTTCCCCCGCAGCGCCTGAACCGCACCAGCCCCTTCCTCGGGCTCACCTTCAGGAACACGTGATCCCCGACTGCAAACTCAAGAGGTCGACGTCGCCTATCTGCATAACTCTTCTGCCGGCTCTGCGCGGTCCTCAACCGATCGCGGATCAACGTGACCTTCTCCGTCGTCTCTCTGACAAGATCTGGCCCCAGCAGACTCTTGTCCCCCACCTCAGCCCAGCATACTGGTGACCGACACGGCCTACCATACAACGCTTCGAACGGTGCCATCCCGATACTGGCCTGGAAGCTGTTGTTGTAGGCGAACTCGGCCAATGGCAGGTGGGTCTCCCAAGATCCCCTGAAATCCAGCACACATGCTCGCAGCATGTCCTCCAAGATCTGAATGGTACGCTCCGACTGACCGTCTGTCTGAGGATGATGTGCTGTGCTGAGTAGGATCTCTGTCCCCAGTGCCTTCTGCAGACTCGGCCAGAACCTGGACGTGAAGCGGGGATCCCTGTCAGACACTATCGACACCGGGACCCCGTGGAGGCGCACTATCTCCTGGATATACAGACTGCTCAACTTGTCGACCGGGTCTGTCATCCTCATAGCCAGAAAGTGGGCCGACTTGGTCAGCCGGTCAACCACCACCCACACGGCGTCGTTTCCCCTTGGTGATCTCGGTAGTCCACACACGAATTCCATCGTAATGTGCTCCCACTTCCACTGAGCAATCGGTAGTGGCTGTAACAATCCCGCTGGACGCTGATGCTCGGCCTTCACCTGTTGACAGACGAGGCATCTTGACACAAACTCTGCGACTGCTCTCCTCATGCCGCGCCACCAGTAGTGCCTCCTGAGGTCACGGTACATCTTGGTGCCCCCCGGATGCACTGCGAGACGCGAATGGTGTGCCTCTCGTAACACGGCATCTCTACAGTTAACTGGTACGAACAGCCCCCCGCGGTACCGTAGTCCCCAATCAGTACTGTCCTGCCTGCCCACCACCTCGTCACCCCTGACGACTCTCTCGCGGATCTCTGATGCTTCGACGTCCTCCCTCTGCGCCTCCAACACTTGGGCAAGCAGTGAGGGCTGAGCCACTAGGGAGCACATGGCAACACCGCCAGTAACCTCCTCTAGCTCAAGCCTGAATGTGCTCAGCTCCCCCATCATGTCCCACTCTCGGACAGATATGCTGGCGAGGCTCGGAGCCGACTTCCTACTCAAGGCGTCGGCGACAACGTTCGCCTTGCCTGGGTGGTAGTGTAGCTCGAAGTCGTACTCCTCGAGTAGTTCCATCCACCGTCGCTGACGCATGTTCAGGTCTCGCTGGGAAAATATGTACTTGAGGCTCTTGTGATCCGAGAACACCTGAAACCCCTCGCCGTACAGATAATATCGCCAGCTCTTTAGCGCAAACACGACTGCTGCTAGCTCCAAGTCGTGGGTAGGATAGTTGCGCTCGTGTATCTTCAACTGCCTGGAGCCATAAGCCACAACTCTACCCGACTGCATCAGCACGCAACCCAGTCCCTCTCCGGATGCATCGCAGTAAACATCATAGCCAATCCCTCGCTCGGGCACCACTAACACTGGGGCTGTAGTCAGTCGAGTCTTCAATTCCGCGAACGCACGCTCACAGTCATCTGTCCACACGAACCCAACACCCTTGCGCGTTAACAGAGTCATCGGTGCGGCTAGTCGTGCAAAATCCTGGACAAATCGCCTATAGTAGCCTGCCAATCCCAGAAAGCTGCGGATCTCGAAAACACTCGTGGGCCGTGCCCACTTCGAGACCGCGTCGATCTTCGACGGATCGACCAGGATACCGTCACGGGATACGATGTGGCCGAGGAATCTCACCTCAGAGAGCCAGAACTCGCACTTCTCCCGGTTGGCATATAGCTGGTGCTCGCGCAGTAGGGTCAGAACAGCCCTAAGATGTGCCTCATGCGCCGCCTCGTTCTGCGAATATATTAGGATGTCGTCCACGAACACCACCACAAACTGATCCAGGTACGGCCGGAAGATGATGTTCATCAGGTCCATGAACGCTGCTGGCGCGTTCGTCAGTCCGAATGGCATCACCAGGAACTCGTAATGCCCATAGCGTGTCCGGAATGCAGTCTTTGCGACGTCCCCCTCACGGACTCGCAACTGATAATAACCGGATCGCAGATCGATCTTCGAGAAGTGAGTCGCCCCTCTCAACTGGTCAAACAAGTCATCGATCCTCGGCATCGGGTACCGGTTCTTCACCGTAACCCGATTCAGCTTCCGGTAATCTATACACATCTGTAGCTCTCCACTCTTCTTCTTCACGAAGAGTGCTGGTGCTCCCCACGGCGATGCACTCGGACGGATAAACCCCTTCTGCTGAAGCTCCTCCAGTTGACGCTTCAGCTCAGTCAACTCTGCCGGCGCAAACCTGTAAGGCGCCATCGATATCGCCGCCGTTCCCGGCACTAGGTCAATCCCGAACTCCACCTCACGAATCGGTGGCAGCCCGCTCAACTCCTCAGGAAAGACCTCGGGGAACTCGCATACCACTCTCGGTAACTCTCGGCTCTGCACAGCCGGTACTTCCTCCTCTGCGGACAACGCCGACAGGAGGACCCCACTCTTACTCCCCAGCACGCACGTCACCTTCGTACCGCCCACTGTCACTGTCACTCGTCGTCTGTAGCAATCGATGTTGGCTCGGTACCTCGACAACCAATCCATACCCAAAATCACATCAAAGGTAGTCATCCCCAACACGAGAAGGTCACCAG
This sequence comes from Erodium maritimum, assembly GCA_963921825.1. Lineage (NCBI taxonomy): Eukaryota > Viridiplantae > Streptophyta > Magnoliopsida > Geraniales > Geraniaceae > Erodium > Erodium maritimum. Next base: position 118,973,760 of record OY997588.1, read on the forward strand.
GGCAAGGACAGTCTGCGACTCTAATCTCGCAGGCACGACATACTCTAGTCAACGATGCACCACCCCCAACTGGGGTGTCCAGGCATAGGGGTGGACTCAACGGCTCTAAGCTCAACCCCAACCTCTCAGCACAACCCGACGAAATAAAAGAGTGCGATGCCCCGGTATCAAACAAGAACAAAGCCCATAAATGATACAACAAACACGTACCCTGGATGGTCTCACGGTACGTGCTAGGTCCTGGGGCTCTGGAGTCGGTGACTGCATATACTCTCCCCTGCGAGGCCTGCTGCCTCTGACCCTGCGCACTGGCTGCTGGATACCCGTGACTCTGCTGCTGTCTCGGAATTGGTGCGCTCGTAGACGGCCGTGATGATCTCGGCTGCTGACCCTGTCGAGGGCGACCTCTGGGCGACTGTACTGTCCGCGACTGCTGCGGTCGCTGCACTGATGTCTCCCCCAACTGCTCTCGGCACCATGCCATAGTGTGACCGGCCCGGCCGCATCGGTAACAGCTGATCTCGTCAGCCCTTGACCCCGAGCCCTGGCCTGTCCGGCTAGTAGCTGGTACTGCCGCGGTTCCTCCCCTCGTCGGACAGTCTCGCTGTAAGTGGTCTGGCTGCCCGCAGTGATAGCATGACGGCCTCCTCTCTGAGGCGACTGGCCCCACTGATGCCACTGACCCCTGCTGTCTCGATCCACTCTGATGAGGCGGTGGTCGGAAGGATCCCGCGGTCCTCTGCCTCCGCGAGTCTCGTGAGTCTGACGGCCCTGCCCAACTGATCGGCCGAGGTCGGACCTCACGGCTCCTGACTGCATCCCTGGCGCCCTGCTCTACTGTAGCTGCGGTGTCCACGAGGTCGGTATACTTCCGTATCCTCAAGGCGAGAACCTGGTTCCGGATGCCCAGCCTCAGTCCGTCCTGGAACCGCAGGCAACGGTTCGCCTCGCTCGTCACCATCTCAGGCGCGAATCTGGCCAAGGCTGTGAACCTGGCTTCGTACTCTCCTACCGTCATCCCCCCTTGCTCCAGGTCTAAGAACTGCCGATGTCGCTCCAGCCGAGCCGACTCGGGGAAGTACTGTGCCATGAATACCTCCTGGAATACGCTGTAGTCGTATCCGACCGTGTCCTTCACCCGCCCCCACCAGTGGTAGGCGCTGTCTCTCAGCTGATGGGCCGCGAAGGACACTCTCCGACGGCCATCCTCGACACCCGATGTGTCCAAGTCTCGTGTGACCTGCTCTATCCATCGCTCAGCCAGGTCGGGATTCGGCTCCCCGACAAAAACAGGTATCCCGAGCTTCAGGAAATCTAGTAGCGCTCGGGAGGTAAGATCCTCTGTTTGAGCGGCCCTCACCGGGACTGCGGCTGCCTCTGGTGCTGGCGAAGCCGACTCTCGGCTGGCGATGATCGCCACCAAACTCTGAACGGTCCTGGTAAGCTCATCCAGGGCAGTCATCACTGGAGGGTCCGCGACTGGCGGAACACTGGGGGTGCCTGCAGATGGCCCCGCATCACTCCTCCTGTCTTCTCCGACAGGAGTACCCTGTGCCTCCGCATAGTCGGCGGGCTCGACGGTCGGCACCCTCCCTGGTGCCCCTGCTGACCGTCCCCGCCGGCCTCGCGTGGGTGCCTGGCCCCGTGTTCCTGATGGTCGTCCCCGCTTACCGCGAGCCATAAACAATATCCTCTGCACGGATACACGCAAACGTTCAGTTTGCGAACTTAAATAAAAACGACAGTACAAACGCACTAACGTCCACCCGCTTAAGCTTACACTAACGTGCTTATCACTAAAGCGCTACACCGCTCAAGCTAAACGTACTTTATATACTAGCATTAGTAAACGAGACCTCAACGAGACCGCACCGACGTGCACCAAACAAGCGACGGCAAACCAACCCACACAACACGACGACCCCCGTTCGCCGGGCCAATCAAAATTGAACCTTGCCCACCGGGCCAACCAAAATCAAACATACGCCCATAGGGCCAATCAAGTTCAAGACATGCCAACAGGGCCAACAATTTTAAAACCTTCACCCTTTCATTTTAAAACTTCGTTCCTTGACATCACGTAGTTACAACCCGGTTCAGGCGTCCCCGAACCACGTTGTACCGACTTGACATCAACACCGTCACGTTCGACTACAGGAGCGCTCCTGAGTCGACCCGCGACAGTTAAAAACAGTTCACGCAATCACACACAATCAGTATGCCAGCAACAAAATACTGTAACATACGCACAAACACAAACAAGACTCAAGACGTGACGGGTCTACACCGACTCGACTCTCCCCCCCTAAGTGACGGACAGTCCGAGGTTTGAAACCTCGAGCTCTGATACCAAGCTGTCACGCCCCGATTTCAGCGAACCGAACTCGGGACGCGAACTTTTAAAAACATGAACACTTGAAACCTGTTTTCAATAACAGCTTTGACATTTCCATTTACTTCTCAAAATAATAGTATCTACAATACAAAAACGTCCCAACAAGTGGACAAGGTACAACATCCGTCACTAGACTCAACAAAAAGTAAAGACCAGACTCCGCTCCAAGCTCCATGAACTTCAAGAGCTAACCTAGTCCGTCCGGTGATCAGTACCTGTAGGAAAAGCAGCTAGGGGTGAGCGTTCGCTCACCTCCACGGATAACAGACTGACTATGGCATAATTAGCAGAAAAAGCCAGTAACACTAAAACCAAACCCAACTCCGGGACCACAGTCCCCAACTCAAATACTCAACTGACCCACAACCCATTACTTTCCTCAATAGACTCAACACTCGATAAAAACAGTGTAGACCCGACACAACTATCGACGACATCCTCAAGGACTCGAACGAAACGACACAACACCAAACAAGATCACAAAGGATCGCACACCAGCTGCTCAGTAACCAATCTCAATCAGGTCAGGGATCGGCCTATCGCAATTCCTCGACACGAAGTCGGATCAGGCTGTCGACCTTTGCAGTTCATCGACACTAAGTCGGATCAGGCTGTCGACCTTTGCAGTTCATCGACACTAAGTCGGATCAGGCTGTCGACCTATCGCAATTCACAACTTCGGGTAACCACAATCACAATCACAGACAAGTTCAATCACACAGGCACTCAAGGCCACTCAAGACACCTCAACAGTCAAGACTCGGGTTCAACAACCCCACGGGCACTCACGGCCACTCAAGACACACCAACGGTCAAGACTCAGGTTCAACAACCCCACGGCAACTACGGCCTACTCAAAACACCAACAGTAAAGCACATGCACTCACGGCCACCCAAGACATCAATTTAAATAACACGGGCTCTCAAGGCCACCCAAACTCAACAATAAATACACACAATAACCTCCGGGCATGGTCATATGCCTCCAGTAAAACAATTAACGCTAAGTTCTCTGCTCCTACGACACTACTAAGTGTCACATGCTTTTCTCAATAATTACTAAGTTCCCGTAACATGCTTTTCTAATAAACGCTACAACCCCGTATCATGCTTTTCTAGTATTTAAATTAAACCTACTCAACCCACGACACCCCGGTGTCACATGCAAATCTACTGTTAACTTTCCCTAGTCAGGGTCGAGATCCGGCTACTTTTCCCTACCTCGTAAGCAACTCCAGAAGCGCTCCACTAAACCCGAGATGAATCGCAGTCACTCGCCGAGCCTCCCTTTGCCTCGGTCCGCAGCACGATCTAAAAGAACACAGATTTAACTCACTTTTAAGCTAGTACGAACAGGTCGAAATTAAATAACTCAAAGCCCAAATTAATAACGGTTCCGCCGTTAAGTTAATGGCTACGATTTGCCCACTTTAAATTCGACAGTTTTCGTTTACACTCGAGCGGGATAAAAGTCGGGTTACAACGGATCGGGTTCGAGCACCCGCGCACCGAACCCAGGTTTGATCTAAACCCAGTTTAAACCCCTTTTTAACTTAAAACCGTCGTTGAACTCCCTTGCTTTAATTTATTTCCGTCTTTGGTTTTAAAACAAAACGGTTTCCTTCCGTTCGTTTCCAAACTCGATATTTTGGTCCAAAACCCTTATAAAGTCGATTTGATTTCGTTTTCCCCCCCTTTTCGATTTAACTTAACTCGAGTCTAACCTTAATAAACGACTTTCGTTTTTAAAACCCGTTTAACCTAAGCCGATCTAGTTTTAACGATAACCATTAAACGTCCGAACGATAGAGATCTAACGCTGATTTTCATTTTAACGATTCAGTTTAGACTCCTTCATTTCACACTTAAACAGATTTAAAACAACGTAACGAATATAATAACGATCTCTTACATTTTGTCGTTCTTTACAAAATCAGATTACAACGTTTACAATAAACCTTTAAACAAGCCTGAATCACGTTTTTCTTGTTGTTCCGTTCCTTCCCATTTCGGGAGTTCCGTTCCATCCCGACCAGATTTGAACGAACTCGGGAAAAGGGAAAGCAAAGAAGAAGAACGGTTCTGCTTGGTCCGGCCGACCACCGGCGCCGGTCGGCCGAGTTTCCACGGGCCGAGAACCAACCGTGAGGAAACGGTGGCGGCGGTGCACGGCGGCATACGGCTCGGGTCCGGACGGCTTGTCCCGTTCCGGATCTGACGAGCTCGCCGGCGACGGCGGGAGCTCGGTTCGTTTTAGGGCTCGGACGGGAAGATCGTTGACAGGAAGAAGGCGGCGGCGCGTTAGGGCTCGGACGGGACGGTGGTGGACGACCTGTTCTTGGATGGGGACGGGGACGGGGACGACGGCGTGGGGAGCTCGGTGGCGAAACCGGTGGCCGGAGCTGGTGAGGAAGACGAAGAAGAAGGGTGAGGCAGGGAGGTCGTGACGGTGAAGGCTCGGCTGGCCGGAGTGGTACGGGGTCGGGATGGAGGAGGAAGGGATGAGACGAGGGTGGTGACGGCGTGAGGAGCTCGGCCGGAAGTGGTGGACGGCGCTGGCTTCGGCGAGGGAGACGAACAAAGGAGAGAGAGAGGGTAGAGGTCGGGTAGAGAGAGAGAGGGTAGAGGGATGGAGGCTGCGTGATGTTGTAATGCTGAAACCCTAAGGGTTCAGCTTAAATGGGGTGCGGTTTGGGCCGGCCCTCTTGGGCCTCAGACAGAAAATGGGCTCGAGCCCAAGGGAGGGGAAGGGCCTGCTTGGCCGAGTCTGGCCTGCCCAGATCCCTTTTTTTTTTGCACTTGTTTCAAAACCTACCCTAAGGTTTTCGTTTGCAAACTAATACCCTAATGAAACGAAGCGGGTTTTACAGCTTGAGTGCGACTTCGTCTTCGTCTTCTTCTGCTTCTGCTTCTACTTCGTCTTCGTCTTCTTCTTCTTCTTAATACAGTTCGAAGAAAGAATTAAAAATATGAAATAAGAAATCGGACACACGCATATTGAATGGGGGCAAAATATAAAATATAAAATAAAAATCAAAAAGAGGATTGGTTCGATTAGTTTAAAATCTCGCGTGTTTCTAACTAAAATCTCGCGTGTTTCTATCTAAAATCTCGCGACAAATCAAAAAGGGCCACAAATTACAATTCTACCACCGCGTCTCTCAGCGCAATCTGAGCCATCGATCCGAACAGATCCTGCGGCCCACAAGAGTTCGTAGTTTGCACAATAAGGGGTGGTTTGTACCTGATAGCTATCATATATATATATTGGGGAGCTTTCAGGTACAACACAATCTTTAAATACGAAATACAACTTAATCCCAACTTTGGAATCGCATATTGCCCAAGGGCTGCGATTTTCGCATATGGCAGTTTTTTTTCCACCAAGTTTCTTATTTTGATCTTTCCCGCTTCGTTTCAACTCCGATTTAATTTTTTCTTGCGCCAAAAATTTTCTTTTTTCAAGATCTATCTATCAAGTAGCATATTGAATATGTTTTGAAGCAAAAAAAAACATGTACAAGCAAAAACACAAATCGTTAACTGTGCACTAATGTATGTTCTTGCAATTGCATTTGTATGAATAAGCTAATCTTAATGTATGTTTAAGCTAATCTTAATTTATTAGCTTGCACGTACAAAACATACATACACATACAAATGAAAATAGTAAGAACATACATTAAGTTTAGCGTATACATACAACTAAAAGGGATAATTCCTTTTTGTACCCCTTTTCTATTGGTAACGTACCTTTAGTACCCTTACGTTTGGTAACGTTCAAAAACCACCCCTACGTTTTGGTAACACACATTTAGTACCCCTTATGAATTGATCACACATCATTTAATACCCCTTATGTATTGGTAACGGGACAATTACAGGCCTTATCAATTGGTCACAGGTCGTCAAAATGGCCTAAACTTGACCAAAATTTTATCCAGTTTGTTACCAATACATAAGGGTACTAAATGTGTGTTACCAATACATAAGGGGTACTAAAGGTAATTAACCCTAAAACAACATGCATTAAGGTTGACTTAGACATACAAATGAAAATGACAAGAACATACATTTAAAATTGTATAAACATACATTAAGTTCATCGTACATATATAACTGAAAATTAAAAAACATGCAGTTGTAAAAACATACATACAAAACATACATTAAGATTAGCTTATTCATACAAATGCAGTTGCAAAAACATACATTGGTGCACGGTTAACAATTTGTGTTTGTGCTTGTACATGTTCAATATGTTACTTGATAGATAGATCTTGAAAAAAGAAATTTTTTGGCGCAAGAAAAAATTAAATCGGAGTTGAAACAAAGCGGGAAAGATCAAAATAAGAAACATGGTGAAAAAAAATAGGCCATGCGATTTGCGATTCCAAAGGCTGGGATTGAGTCGTATTTCGTACAAAATTGGCCAAGTCTTACCTGAATGTTATCCTATATATATATATATATATATATACACATATATTTGTGGGTGGCAAGGTTGTAAACAATGTTAGGCTTTAGTTGGACAAGAAGGGGCCTTAAGCGCTAGGGGTGGATTAATCGGGTTATTATTTTATTAATTTTTATTATATATTACCAAGTTTTAGATTATACTATATAGAAAATATTAATAATATCAAACATTAAATACATTAAAAACATAAACATTCTACTAAACCAAAAATATTATACAATTCTTAAAAGAAGATAAATAAATATGACTATATCAACTCAATTAGTACAAATCTATCCTTTTTTATGTTTTGAAAATAATAAACAAAAAAAATAATAGCCTGAATCAAACTCAGGATATAACACTTAAACAAAGTGTGCTCTACCAACTCATCTAGCATAATTTTATTGTCTCACTTAGTTTGTAGAAGATTAGAAACAATTTTTTTAATTACAAATCTGATCCGATGCCTGACTGACCGCCCAATTAATCGGTTGGGAGGCGATTAATCGGTCGACCGGGGATTAATCGACCATATTCCGCCCAAACGACCTGGAGCGCCCTAGAAGGATAGATCGAGTCGGGAGAGCCCATTTCAGCACCTCCAGGCGGGTTTTTTTTTTACAATCTTTGTGGGTGGTATGAATACAATTTTACAAAATAAAAGGAACAAGTAGTGATCTATGACCTAACCCCCAAGGGTGAAACCAAAATTGTATATGGTGTTCCAAAATAATCGGTGACTACTCCTAAAAAATATTCTTGGTTCCGCCATTGGATGTCTATCCAAGTGAAGACTTCTTATGACTTAGGTAGTTACGAGCCTTATTACGAGTTATCCATAACTTGTGAATAAAATAAGATTTCATCTTACTGCCAACGTTGTATGAATTCTATAGAATCACACACAATAGAGTAAATACCACAACGAAGATGGTTTATGAGTGTATTGGATGAAGATGGTTTGTTTCTGAAGTTGAATTTGATTCTAAGAAGACGGAGGGTGAGGCTCAAGATGGAGTGTGAGGTTGAAGACGGAGGGTGAGGTTGAAGATGGCTGATATTTTTTGAAAATATGTCAATAATTCTAGTAAAAGAAATAGTTAAATTTATTTAATTAATTCAAGAAAATAAATCTGAAAATTAAAAACAAAGAAAAAATTAAAATAAAGAATATTGATATAAAATAAAGTAATTAAATCTGATATTAAAATTGAAAAATAATTACTATAAAATAAAAACTGATTTTTCTAAATAAAAAATGATTTTAATAAATAAAAACTGATTTTAATAAATAAAATTGATTTTATAAAACAAATCTGAATTTTTAAAAATAAAATATGATTTTTTTTAAATAGTAACATAGATTTTATAAAATAAAACATATTTTAACAGGTAAAAACTGATTTTTTTAAATAAAATATAATTTTTATAAAATAAAAAAAATTGATTTTTATAAAATAAATAAATAAAGAGAAATTTTGAAAACCAATGACATGTTTTTTGTAAATTTGACTGTTAGTGAGGTGTATTATGGACTTTTTAAGTGTTTTGGATGGAAATATGGATGGAAAGTTGACGGTGGATAACTACTGCAGAAAATCCACTTGGCTGACTGATGAAATGGATCTGTGGCTAAAGTTTTGCTAGGAAACGGATCCGATCCGTCTGCCAACTACTTATCAGCAGTAGTAGATATTTAAGTGAAAAAAAAATCAATTTTAGGGTAGTGAGGTGAGAAGAAATAATTTTATGATTGTGAAAATAGAAAACGCAAAGTTTAGGGTAGTGAGATAGATTTACCCTTTAATTATTGTCTTGCATAATAATTACATAAAACAAATAAAGACCCAAAAAATATATATTATATGGGTTTGGCCAAATACCCTTGCTGTCCATGTAAAATATATATTCTTGGTGTAGTTTTATTTATAAGGAAAAATAAATATTGTAGAATGTCTAGACACAAAAGAGAATTATAGTTTGAATAGAATTATGGAAACAAGACACCTCATTTTGGTAGATTTCGTAATGTCAATGAGATTGCTTTAAGGTAAACTAAATCCTATAAATAAGACACCATGGACCACGAAATTAACATGCCTTTTGGCCGAAATTTTCGAAAGATCATATTGAGAGGAAGGGAGAAAAGTTCCAAGCTACTAGTAAGTTTTAGTTGTGTGTTCGTCTTACTCGTGTGGTTACCGTTAGAGGGCAAGCACTTGATGGCCTTGGCTAGTCTTATCAAGTGTCTCAGTCTCGAACCAACAAGCTCAAGTATCATACGTTATTGTACAGCGAGATAATCTCTCAAAATATAGAGTTATTTCATCTCACTACCCTAATTATGTGATTTTTTTCATCTCACTACCCTAACTATTTTTTGTGGCACCTCACTACCCTAGAATGCATTTTATTCACTTTCATACCCTAACTATTTTTTTGTGGCACCTCACTACCCTAGAATACATTTTCAGACGCACCTCACTACCCTAGAATGCATTTTTGTGACATTAAAAACTGATTTTTTAAGAAATTTTGAAAACCAATGGCATGCTTTTGAAAATTTGATTGTTAGTGAGGGGCATTATGGACTTTTTAAGTGTTTTCATCCAAAAATGGATGGCAAATTGATGGCATGTATGAACGTGAAAAAAAAATGCTATCTAGGGTAGTGAGGTGCCACAAAAATATAGTTAGGGTAGTGACGTGAAAAAAGAAAATAACCCTTAAATATATGCATATACTAGCTTTCGTGATGTATGATGATTGTAAGAACCGCCCCGGTCGAACCGGAGGTTTTCGGCGAAAGTTGACTTTTTGCCGGAAAAGTCAACCGATGACTCCGGGAGTCATTCGGGACCTTTCTGGGGCCCAAAAAGCTTAGCCGTCATTACGGTTAGCTTAACTGGGCCGTTTCCTTTCAATTGATCGTAATTGTGGAAAAGTCAATTTCGGGTCAAACAACGGTTAATTAAGGACTAAAGCTAATTAATTAGAGCTGCTGAATCCTAATTTGATTAGAGATGGTCCCCACATGAACACTTGTCCATGTTGGCTTGGGGGAGAAGAAAGAGGGTAAGAATGACCCTTTTACCTTAAAAGGTGGGCATGAGAGACATTTGGACATGGGGGTATTTTGGGAACTTCCCCTTTAGGGTATATGACTCACCTTTGAGGCATTTCAGCCATTATTATATTGGTGGCCGAATTTGAGAGGGAGAGAGGAAGAAGAAAAGGAGTTTTGGAAGCTTGAAGAAAAAGAAATGAGGAAAAAGGGTGTTTTGAACCCATTTCCTACCCAAATCCCTCAATTTTCACTTGTTTCTTCATCTATTCTCCATTCTCAAGGTAAATCCTCAACCCTTTTTCGTTTTGGTTGAATTTGATTCATGGGTTTTGAGGAAAAATGATGAACAATGGTTGAGTTTTTGATTTGGGTGTTGGATGTTGGTATTTTGGAGAGAAAGGAGTGTTACATGATTGGTTTTACTTGGATTTGAGTAGTTTTGATGAAACCCCTTTGTGGGTATTGATTTACTGAAGCTTTGGGGTCTGTTTTGGAGTTTTGAGGATTCATCAATGGAGTTTTGATGCTGAAATTCGTAGAAAACGAAGTTGGGGAAGAAGAAGAGAGTCTGCCCAGATCTGACACAGAATGGGGCACGGAGAGGGCCAGGTTTCGGCACGGAACGCAGCACGGACCGGGCCAGGTTCCGGCACGGAGTGCCGCACGGACCGGGCCAGGGTCCGGCACGGTGTGCAGCACGGACCGTGCCTGGTCTCAGGCCGGTCTGTGGCGCGGGCCGGGTCGGGTGCCGGGCCGGTGTGCTGCACGGGCCGGGTCGATTTCCGGGCCTGTGGGCCACCCCGATTGGGCCTCATTCCGGCCCATTTCTCGTTTTAGCCCATGTTGGACTTCTGGGCTTAGTTTAATTGTTTCTCGCTTAAAACGCAACTGAATTGGTATTGATTCGGGAATTGTTTTGTGATCCAAGACTTTGGACCCGAGCTCGACGGAGGAGGAGGCCCTTGGATCTCGTGAAGTGGTGGAGAAAGCTAGCCAGGTCGTCCGCAGCTAGGATTGGAGTGCTTTTGAGGTAGGGAAAGTAGCGAATACCGGTTTAATTGCGGAAAGTTACTAGTATGCATATAGGTTGTAATTACTTGATTTAATTGTTAGAATTGCATGATTAGGATGCGAGGAACGAGTGAAATGAGGGATAGCTTACGTGCCATGTCGAGCCGTAAGTTTGAGAATTGTCGTGATGTAGAAATGCTTGTGGGCCATGTCGAGCCCTTAGGGTTGCGTGTTGATTTGTGATGCCATGATCTATGTTTGAGATGCTTGACGTGTGATTTAGCCGTTGCTATATTGAGAAGTTTGATAAGGTATACTCGGTGTAGTATGTTGTTGCTATGTTTGGGCAAGTGTGCCAGGCGTGATGTGATGTGAACCATTGGTTGTGAATTGATTGGGTGAGTGATAGACCGATATGCTATGTTATGGTGAGTTGGGTCGGTTGGTATACCGTGGTCGGACTATAGCATTGTGATGCGTGTTATTCTCTTGATGTGTGTTCCAAGAGGAGATGTGTCTGGTATGATACCTACACTGAGAGAGTATGCCGGTGTAGGGTATCGAGGACGAGGACAGTGTGACTATTACCCCGATGATGTGTGGTCCGGGAAGGCGTACGACCGAGGTATGTGCCGGTCCGGTATGCGTGATGCCCCGAGTCTGTGTGCCGGGAAGACATATGACTGAATGTATTGCCGGTCAAAGATGTGCCCCGAGTCTCAGTGACGGGGATATATCGGGACCGATGTTGTGTGTTCCGGTACGATATAAGTGGATCGGGTTGTGATAGCCGGTGATGTTGAGGACTACTGTACTGGACATGTGTTTGTCCTGCTGTGTGCTTTATGCTTGACGTTTGACTGTGTGCGTTGTTTAAGTGTCGTTTTGGTCTTGTGAGAGTGTTTAGTGTTTGGTAAACTTACGTGAAGGTCTTAGTGTTGTGCTTTACCAGTATGCTCTAATTTGACGGTTACTCGTGGTGGTGAACTGATGTTCATAACCTTAACTACTTTTCCTACTGAGCAAAAGCTCACCCCTTTACCTTGTTGTTTTACAGGTCTTGAGTGGGACTTGTGCTAGCGGGATTCTCGACGCTTGGGAGCCAGCGAGGGTCTTGTCTAGGTGTCTAGAGACGTACTGTTTCTTGTTGTTGAACTTATTTATTTTATTGGTTTTTATGAGCTGTTGACTCATTTTATCGGATTTTTGGGTTTCGGAGTGTTATTTTAGAACTTATTTCCTTTGAATTGCTTTAATTATTTATTACTTTAAGTTCACGTCTCGAGTCCGGTCAAAACCAGATTTGGGGCGTGACAATGATCTAGGTTTATATTTTGATTACTGACAAAAAAATTGTTTTCCGCCTTACTTATGAAGCACGTAGTCCTACAATGGTATCAAAGCCTCTATGTATCATTTATTAGCTATCTTTAATCGCATGATATTTGAATGTGTATGTTTTACGGAACTAGAACCGAAATTTTGGTCGATAAGCCCTAAATTTCGACCAGTGTATATTTAGACTTCGAATTTTCGAAAATTTCTAATATGTGTATATGGTAACAATATTTGTTCATATTAACTTTTGAAACTTTAAAAATTGAATTTCGAAAATCGGATTTCGGGTTATCCTAAACCAACATCCGATTCACCTAGCGACGGGGCTGCACAAGCTTGATAAACACCATGGAGGGACATGAAGGCAAGTCAATGGCAGATGAGATAGGCGTGTTCATTGGTGTAGGCAACTATTGAGCGGTCTTGGCAAGCACGGAGAACAGTGCATTCGACGTCAATGAGAGTTAGGACTAGGGTTAGGACTAGAGAAAATAAACCTTTAGATTACTGTACAGGACATAAGAACTCATTCTATACTTGACCCATATCCTACGTTACAGTACATTTTAGGCAACGTAAGAGTACTGGCATCCGGAAGCGGTTACCCTCAATCAACATCCGATTCACATTGCGGCGAGGCTGCATATGCTTTATAAATACCACGGAGGGACATGGAGGCATGTCGATGACAGACGAGGTAGGTGTGTCCATTGGTGCAGACGGCGGTTGAATGGTCTAGGCAAACATGGAGAAGAGTGCATGTGGCGTCATTGAGAGTTAGGACTACACAACATGAGAACTTATTCTATACTTGACTCATAGGCTACGTTAAAGGACATGCTCGACAACGTAAGAGCACCTGCATTCGACGACGGTTACCCTAAGCCAGCATCCGACTCACCTTGCGGCGAGGCTGCACATGCTTGATAAACACCACAAAGGGACATGGAGGCATGTCAATGGAAAACGAGGCAGGTGTGTCCATTGGTGTAGGCGATAGTTGAGTGGTCTTGGCAGGCATGGAGAAGAACGCATGCGACATCCTTGAGAGTTAGGACTAGAGAAAAGAAATGTTTAGATTATTGTACACAACATAAGAACTTATTCCATACTTGACCCATATGATACGTTAGAGAGTATGCTCAGCAATGTAAGAGAGCATGCATTCGACGGTGATTACACTCAGCCGACATTTGATTCACCTTACGGCGGGGCTGCATATGCTTGATAAACACCACGAAGGGACATTGAGGCATGTCGATGGCAGACAAGGCAGGTGTGTCCACTGGTGCAGGCAACGGTTGAGTGGTCTTGGCAGGCACAGAGAAGAGCGCATGCGACATCATTGAGAGTTAGGACTAGAGAACTTATTATATACTTGACCCATATGTTACGTTAGAGTACATGCTCGTCAACATAAGAGCGCCTGCATTCTTCGACGGTTACCTTCAACCGACATCCGATTCACCTTGCAGCGAGGCTACACATGCTTGATAAACACCACGGAGGGACATGGAGGTGTGTCAATGGTAGACGAGGCAGGTGTGTCCATTAGTGCATGCGATAGTTGAGTGGTCTTAGCAGACACGAAGAATAGCGCATGCGACGTCATTGAGAGTTAGGACTAAGGTTATGACTAGAGAAAATAAACCTTTAGATTAATATACACAACATGAGAAATTATTTTATACTGACTCATATGATACGTTAAATGACATGCTTGACAACGTAAGAGCACCTACATTCGTCGGTGATTACCCTCAGCCGACATCCGATTCACCTTGCAGTAAGGCTGCACATGCTTGATAAACACTATAGAGGGACATGGAGGCATGCCAATGGTAGACGATGATGGTGTGTCCATTGGTGCAGGCGGCGGTTGAGTGGTCTTGGCAAGCACGGAGAAGAGCCCATTCGACGTCATTGAGAGTTAGGACTAGACAAAATAAACCTTTAGATTACTGTACACGACACATGAACTTTTTCTATACTTGACCCATATCCTACGTTAAAGGACATGGTCAGAAACATAAGAGCACCTACATTCGGCGGCGGAAAGGGGGTGGCGGATTCAAAACCCACAAATAAGGTTTAAATGAACTAAAATATAATCATAAATAAAGTAAGTTTAAATGAAATAAGCTCCAACGATGGTTCAAACTCATAAATCCGGTTTAAAAGAGTTAAATGCTCGAGTACCACAATAAAACGAAGTTTAATACAAAGAAGGTGCGTCATTAAACAACCCACAAATAAGGACTCTCGCCAGGCTCCCCAACTCTAAGACGTCCTCTAAACCAACTCACGGTCGAAACCTGTAAAACAGTAATGAAGGGGGTGAGCTTTCGCTCAGTAGGAAAAAGTAGTTAAGGGGATGAGCTATCCGCTCACCACCACGGGTAACCGTCCAATTAAGGCATACTAGTAAGCACAATAACTACTAATCAATTAAACAAGTAACCCAATAACGCTTGACCCTCACTCGGGTACAACCCGTAAATCAACCTCGACACTGGACCAAACTCATACATTTCTTCTCAACTATGCTCTCAGCACCCGTCACCTAACAATTCTCAATAGACAACGCCCGCGGTTATCTCATAACCGACCACACGTGCGAACTCGCATGGCAATACACAGAACTCGGGTATGACTGTATTTCAAATTCACAGAAGATCACATAGTATGCATAAGCAATCACAGCAGTCAACACAGATCAACACACAGAGTAATATTATTAGCAATCACTGCAGCCTATGGTATTCCAGAGCAATGCGCCGGCTATCAACAACCCGACTTATCACGTCGTCCGAATTCACATCGGCCTAGACATCTTCCCGGAACACGGCTCCTCGGGGTAACTCATAATATAGCGGACCGGAATCCTCCGTCGTTCGGGTATATCTTCCCGTAGCACGGGGCAAAAATCACATCACACATACCATCCCGGGGTACGGTATGAACATTGCTCTAGAATACCCTCCTCGGCTCTAGATCCCATGTACCGTAATCGCACATGCAACACAGGTATCGCACCAGAACCAATCCTCGGCCTGGATATCCTATACCAGGATCCTCCACGGTATAGATATCATACCGGAAGCCTCGGTCTTGATATCTATATCGGAACCATCCATCGATATAGATATCGGACCGGAACACACCGCCTCGGAACATATCGTGCCAGAACTAGCACAACATCAATCACAATATCGGACTAGAACAACATCCTCAAACATATCATACCGAACACATCATTGGTCTAGATATCCTACACCGAAATCCTCTGTCGGTATAGGTATCATACCGGAACACATTATCGGTCTAGATATCCTATACCGGAATCCTCTGTCGGTATAGGTATCATACCGGAACACACGGTATATCATTACCAACCAATCTTACCGAAACACATCACATCGGCCTATCAATCACCCGATCATATCACAAGACAGTCGTTCACGTCATACCAAACATATCATACAAGACATATCATACCAACAAATCATACCGAGCATATCATATCATGATCCTCGATTCAACAACGGATATACCACATGTCAAGCATTATAATTCATCAATCACAACAACACAGCCAACACGCAATCCTACGGGCCCAACCAGGGACCCACATGTGATACTACAACACATCAATTCCCACACTTACGAGCACGACCTGGCCCGCAAGTGGTTCCATCTTTATATGACTACGCTAGTTATTCACATCCTACATACGATTCTATATTATATCGATTGTTCATAACCTATATGCATACTAGTAACTTTCCGCAATTAAATCGGTATTCGCTACTTTTCCTTACCTCAAACGCAATCCACTCCAAATCCAAGCGTAGCTCCAGAAGCGCTCGCGACGACCCGCCTAAAGCTCACCTCTTCCGCGATCGGTGGTAAAATCTGAAGTGACGAAACAACGCACTTTTTAATACGCAAGCCAACTTCGATTTTTATGAAATTAACGCCTAAATGCAACCCCGACCAGTACCGATCACTCCCAAACTTCCCAATTAGTCGACATTGTCAAAATGGGCCCTCTCGGGCCCATTTCGCCCGGTTTGACGAATCTTCCCGGAAACGGGAAAACGTCCCTCGGGGCTCCGAAAATGTCCATTTTTGTTTCTACAATTTCTAATTATATTCACGCGTTCTAGCGCAATGGGCGGAATCAATTTCTGAATTCTTTCGAACTACAAGCCCTAATTTCCTATTTCTCAATACACAACGGTACTCCACAAAAGAAAAAAAAAATCTTTTGTTACCGAAACATTAACTCCAAAATCAACCGTCCACCGTCTTGAAACTACGGACCAAATTGTACTACTACCCCCACAAGAACACTTAGTCCTTGGTCTCCCTTTGTTCACTGTCACACAAGGCTTCAAGGTTAATTATCCTAGTAATTACCCTAATGGTCATGACCTTTTTTTTATCAGCAAATTATTTTATTAGGGAACCAAGTTTCCAAAATGGAAACAGGATCAAGGGCTAATCCTCACTTACAACAAAGAGTATGCCATATAGGCACCTCAAACCAGTACACCAAACCCAAACATTGGGTAAAACACAGGTCTAAATACCTAGATTTAACTAACATGAAGAAAACCGAAACCAAACCAACAAACTCATGCAAGGGTTGTAACAGGACTCTTACCAAAGAATATTTAACAACCATGAAGTAAAATACTATCAACAAAGACAAAACAAACAAAGGCTGTCTAAAACCTAGAAGAACTACCAACAATAAACCAGGCCTGAAAACCTAAATCAACCACCAAGAAGCTCAAACCGACTCGACCAACACTCGAATCACCCCACATCCAAATCAGAAATCATAATATACAACCCCTCTCATCGGGACCCTCAATTCAAAGAATTACCGGAGCCCCGACACGTCGACGGCCAACACCGAAAAGACGACAAAGAAAGGTCGGAGATCGAATGACCACTGATACTTCATAACCCTAGAAACCGAAGTCCACAATCTTCTAACAGAGGCACTAAGACCTATAACTACTCGTCGGAGGCCAACATCATTCCCGATGAGCCCCAAATCACAACGGATTGGGAAAACCGAAGACAAAATGGAATCCGACTCTACGGAATAAAGTAATGCAATCACAATAACTAATCAGAAGATGAGGAAAAAACGAGCCGCCTTACCCAAGCCTTGAGAAGGCGAAATGGAGGAGATCGAAACCGATACCGTCACCGGAAAGCTCGAGCAGCCACGAGTCCACCACGAGAGAGGTGTTCACCGGTGGCCAACACCAAGAAACCCGGTGAACCCACCTCCCCCATCTCACACACCCGAAGTCCACCAAAGCCCATCCACCATGGTCTCGGTTCCCATCTGAACTGGTAAACCACGAGTGACCCATAAAACCGGAACGGTGAAGAACTCCGGTAGAATGGAGCCTAGGACGGCGAGCCCGGTCAGCAGGACCCATCTTCCGCCGGTGATAGAGCAACCACGACAAGGCCGAGGCGATAGAACCCCAGCCCGGTAGAGCAGCTCCGGCTGCCCACACCAAAACAACTCCGGCAAGACCACGGATCTGGAGAAGTGGCCGACGACCTGGTCGGAACACCGGTGCCTGGAGCAGCTGAAGTCGGAGGAAAACGACCAAAGAGGAGCAGATCTGAAGGGTAAAAGCGTGGAGGCGCACAAAGAAAGGCCAAACCAGATCCGGAAACACCCGAACTCCGGCGAGCGGCTCGAAGCGAAGCACCGGAGCTATGTTAGGCAGTTCCCAGCCGAGCTTCCGACGAGCATGGATCAAGTGAGGACGAAAGAAACAGATCTGAGGCGAAGCTCTCTGATGCAGATGAAAAACAACCGGTAGAAGAAGGGGGTAGAAGAAGAAGAGAAGGGAAAGGGGAAAGGGCTCCACCGACGACTACCAAGGCCGGCTGCCCTGGCGTCGCCGACGGTGGAGCTAATGGCGGCTAGAGTTCGAAGCAAGGGATGCGTTTCTGAGATGCTTTTTGAGAGATATTTCGAGAGTGCAAACTTTTATTGTACTCAATGGTCATGACCTTGATTCTTTAGCATAAGCATAATAAAATCATGACATCTCATCCATGTAGCCTACACAGCTACACCTTGTCAAGTAATACCACACAAAGGAAAATAAATCAAGAGCTAACAATATTGACACTTGATTTCCATAGCACAACACGCCGAAGAGGATAATATTTTACAAAAGGGATATCAATTCTCTTACTTTGTAGGTGCAACAAAGCCACTGCTCCAAATAACACAAGGGAGTTCAACTTCTCTCTTTCATGGAACCTTCTAGAGAACCCAAATACTACCAATCCCCTTTTCACACTGTTCAACCGCCACCCAAAATTGAGACCCCAACTTGAACCCTATTCCACCCAATAAAGCTTCTGCCACTTACCTCATGATCTAATGATCATTTGATGAATAAACCATAAGTCGTGAACTCTTGAACCTTTGGTAACAAGACCACACAAGAAGATGAAAATAGAGAATCGAGCTAGCTCATGAGCCAAAAATTAGGCCCATATATATATATATATTGAAGCCAAATATTACATCGTCGATGGCCAGCACCACCAGACCGACGACCACAAGTTCAAGGAAAACGAGAAAGCAGATCTAGCGAGGTAGAAGGAGGGTGAAGATGCAAGTAGAGAATCGAACCTTACCGGTAACAGACGAGCTCGCAGTAGCCTCGGCCAAAAGTAGATTGCTTCCGTGAAACCCGAACAGAGCTTCAAACCGTCGAAAACGGAGGGCTCCCACCCTCACCTCTGCTTCTTCAAAACAAAGGCCAAAACGACCCAACCCCTCGCTAGAGGCTACGCTCCAACGAGGCTCGGAAACCATCGAGAAACGATGAAGCCAAATAGGGTATCTGGTCTCGGCGACCACACCACATCGAAGCACGAAACCTTGAGGAAAAAGGAGTAAATCGGAGGTCGACAGGGTCAGATCTGCGTCATCCACACCAAGAATCGGAGAGGAAAAACGTCCCACAAATAGATCTGACGAAATCGACCCCCCGATGGTGAAGTCACCACTACGCCGGAGAGAAAAAAAACGGAGTAAGAACACGAGAAGAGGTCGGAGAGGGAAAGGGGAGGGAAGAGAAGGGTAGGTGTCACCGGCGTCGTGGCTGGCTCCGAATGGAACCAGATTTGATGCCGGTGACGACGATAAAAAAGAAGATCTAGGGTTTAGCTGAAAAGTTAGAGAGAGGGGAGAAGATTTTTTAGAGAGAGAATCTTCCAATTCAATTACCTGTAAGCTCTTGTATGTGTATCTTCATATATGATAGACAGAGTAGTACGAGGACATATAATTATTGAGAGATGCTTGCTTACTCGTGCTCTAAGATATAATTGGTTTTGCCGATCCCGAGTGTTTTTAAGTATCTCTATGACATCCGACTTCCTCCTTTGCTCGTCTCCTTCTTTCTCCCCGGACGCCAACTCACTACATGTGAATTGTCTCATGCTCACTAATATGCAACCCTGCAATACCATTAACAGCACCAACATTCTGATGATCCAAACACACACACCTATGATGTAATAAAGGTTTACCTTGTTCCCAAGACATCCCATGATCCCACGAGTAACATCTATAACTGATAGAAAATGAACACACCAACACAAGAGACTGGACATCTGCTTATAGGCTGGAGACCACATGATGGAGGTGACACAAACAGGCCGTGGGCGAAAACAAAAACTCGAACTGATAGGTGGAAGAATCAAGATGTATATCAATGAGTCAATTTATCCACACATTTTCGACGTAGGACTCTCATTTCAACAATAATGGTTCGGTCTCCTCACTTAAAAAATGACGAATAAATTGGATAAGAAATCCCTACATTTACAAATTACATACTGTCTTCTTCACTAGGTGGGTATTGTTCTCAAGACTCAAGCACTAGGGATAACAACGGGGCGGGGATCATGATCCCCGGCCTCGCCCCGCTTTCATTCCCCGTTCCCCAAACCCGCACCATTCCCGCTTCCGCCCTGCCCCGTTTGCGCCCCCACCCCGTCGGGGAGAAAAGGGAACTCGCCCCGAATTCCCTTTTTTCATTTTATTTAATATTTAGAAAAATCACTCAATACACATATATGAAAGGAAAAACACATCAAATGACAACAAAAAATGTTTAATAATAAAAGATTTCAAAGTAATTGTCTATAATAAAAAACATATCAAAATAAAGATGAAATTTAAACTAAATGTTAAATGTTCCTCATATTCCAACGTTCAAGTAAACTAAATGTCAAAATAAACAAACTAAAATATTAGATGTCTCATGATATAATTTATGTGTATTGAGTGATTTGAAAAGAGGAAAAAAAATGGAAGTTATAATTTAGAAGGTGGAAAGTCTTTGATTTGGAAAAAAGACAAAAAAAAGAAGTTAGAAAATCTCTTTATCACAAAAAATAAATAAAAAAAGAAGTTAAAAATCAGATTTTAAAAGGTAAGATAATATTGGTATTATTTAAATAGAAATATAATATATATTTTAATTATTATCGGGGCGCGGCGGGGCGGGTAGTACCAACCCCGTCCCCGCTCAAATCCCCGTAACCCACCCCGATTATAAACAATCCCCGCCCGCCCCGAACCCGACGGGGCCGGGTTTTTTTGCCATCCCTATCAAGCACGCAAATGCCCTCGTGAGCTGTTCACCCCACTTGCAATAATTATTTCTTTTCTTCACCATTCCAAAGCTCAAGTTTTGACATGCATCAATTAGTAGTTTTGTCATTCCAACAAGCTGTAACTATCTAGCATTGATTCATCTGCAATCCAAACAGAAGGGTCCATCACATACAAACAATTTACAACACCGTCACATGCTTGGGTTTTGATCACTACTTAATAGAATAATCGTCCGCCGATAGTAGAAACCTAAGCACATACAAGGGCTAAACAAACTAGAGACAGAATTGTATCTCAAATAAGAACAAGGATCTAAAAAAACTAAGACTACAGAAACAGCATTTACAGTGTCACCGAAACTGCATTAAAACGGGATTGGGTTCATCTCCATGCACCCTCAGCCGATAGATGCAAGTATGGGAAGGGCTGCCATAGTTGGCGGTGAAGTCGAACCTGATTGTGTCAACGATAGTGGATTCCAGCACATTCACAGTCTGGGCATTGCTCTTTTCGAGGTCATAAGTAAACTCTGTTAACAACAATATCTTTTTATGCTCATCAGGTTCAGTGTTTGTGCCATGCAGCCATCCAGAGATCCGGCAGTCCTTGGGGGCGCTTGACCTATCGTATGCAACACTCTGTGCAATGCAAACCTCAATTATATATATATATATCACCACATAGATAATGTAACAGTGAATACAACAATTACTTCCACTAGCTATAATTATTAAAAAAGAAAACTTAAACACTCTTGTAATTTGCATCAAAGTTAACGAGGTTCAAGTATATTGGTTATTACTCACAAGACTCTTGAAATAACCGATCTTGCTTATACACTCTACCTCAATATAATCTGGGATCAAACAGACACCGGGTTATGTTTCAATCAACTCTACAAACTTCAGCCCCTATTTAAACACAATAAATATACTTGAAATTACATAAGGGATCTGGCGCACAAAATGTTTCCCAACTAAAAACCTTGATCAAATTAGAGACAGAAAAATCTGAAAGTAGTGGTGTTGATTTAGATCTTTAAAAGCAGATCCATGAGGCATGATAAATCACTTAGTTTAGCTGCTTGCTTTCTAAACACAGAAAAACCAACACTTTTTACCAAGTCAGCCTATCGAAAACACTAAAACAAATAATGCACAAAATCAGAGTCCATAACATTCTAGACAGAAAATAAGTTTTAAAGGACACGTTATTGCAACAACAAAGCCCATTAATACTATACATGTATTAGGTGATTATTTGAAAATATTTATAATGCTAAGATTGCATCAATATTTTGAATTTTTAGCAGAACATCATAGATAATTAATAAGACATATTGACTACAGATATAGTACCAGTGCAACGAGTAAATTTTCCTATAAGAGTAAGGAAAACAAAAAAATGAAAGAGATGCATCACCTTAGCAACATGTTCCAAAGTAATGGCCTTCGGGATAATAGCTGCCCGCAGCCTAATTTGAACAAATCCGCTGCTCCCTTTCAATGCAAAGCACTGACCAGGCTCTCCAAAACTTGGTTGCAATACCTTCATAGCATTCCAATGAACTCCATTGGGATTATTCAATGAAAACCAACTGCCTCCTTTCCCAGCAAGAAAGGGTTCAGAGTGTTTAACAACAGCAGCTCCACCCAATCCCAGTGCATAGTCCACTCTCCCAAGCCCATCAGCAGCATGCTTCTCAATCTCCTTTTGGATCACATCCTTAGCATAAGCTTTCAAATCATCCAAACTCGCATCACTCTCACTGCTCTTCACAAGTTCCTCATAAACCTTCTCAAACTCTTCCTTGGTCATCAAATCTAAGGCACTCAGTTTCCCCAAGGACTTCTCCAAGCCCTCAGTCCTCTTCTCCAAATTCTTCAATCCACCCTCCAACCCGACCGCTCGGTCCTCAATTTGCTTGCTCACTTCTTTCTCCAACCATCCAACCTCTTGGTCGATCTTGCGGTCCACGCCATCGACCTGCACCTGCATCATCGTGGCCGTCGTCTTCATGAGAGCTTCTACTTCCGCTATCCGATGCTCGAACTCGGAAATCCCCACCAAATCATCACCGGACTTCAAAACAAACTTCCTAATCAACTGCACCAACCCAAGAACCACCAATAAGAGCCCGAAATTCTTGCTGAAAACACTGAGCACAGTGACCCACCGGGGCTTTTCCGGCTTTGTAGCAGCCTTACGGGACCGCCGTGGGGACACAGTGGAGCTGGTCTTCTTCACTTGCGTCAAATCCCTAGACGATATCTCGAGAACCGCCTCTCCCCTGATGGAATGGTGGCTCACATCCTTCTCCGTACCAAGGGAGGTGATTTTGTCGTCTCCAACTCCGCCGCGGAGATGAGATTCGTTGGGCATCAACAATTCTACATTGCTGGACTTCTTCTCTCCGCCCGCCACCACCGGCCTCCGCCGCGCCACAGCGGCAGGGTTCGCCGTGATCGAAACGGTCGAAGCCGACATCAAATCGGCGCAACACACAACTGTTGAGAAATTTGCAGAAAATGGAAGACGAGCGAAACCCTAGAAAGGAAGGTGATTATGCGAAGAAATCGAATTTGACCAATGAAGGACTTGAAAGAAATATTATGAAATTCGAAAGCCGAGCATATCGGAAATGAAGAGTTTCAGAAGCCTGAGAGAAAAGGAGGCGTGGAGCGTGGACAATAAAACGACAGTACGTTTGAAGCGCTTTTGCGTTTTGAATATGCAATCAAAAAGTAGTTACTGTTACTGGGATTTAGTACTTTGGGCTTCAAAATCAGAGCTTAATGGCTTATTGTGATTTGAAAAAACTCCATTGCTCGAACGAGACCTTACCTTACACGAGCGTTACATCTACTAGTTGTCTTCGACATGGGTGTAAATGGCGATAGGCGCTAGTCGGGCGGCGAGGACCCCTAGGCGTTAGGCGGATTTGATTATTTTAAATTATTAATAAATAATATATTAAACATATATTATGAAATATTCAAAATAAATTATTTTTTAATATATAAAAAATAATAAATTTGAAAAATAAATTATTTTACCTTATGTAGTAAACATGGTTTAGTTTAAACATGGTCATGGATAGGCTAAACAAACTTAACAGTTTTCACCCAAAAACAGTTTTAAGCCCATCATTAAACAGCCCATTGTAGCATTAAATATAGCCCATCACATGTTTCAGCCCTTGCTCATCCAACCCTAATTGACCATTGGACGCTATATAACCTCTCTCTCATTTTACAATCTCGGCAGCACACCATCTCAATTCTCTCCTCTCTCTCCCTTTTGTCATTCTCTCTTTTTCTATTCTCTTCCCTTATCAAGTTTTAGTGTTGATCTCCAACAAAAGTCTCAGTTGGTATTTGATTTTGGTTTCTTTATTTCTTCGTTTTTCTATAGGGGATGTAAGTATTGTTGATTATTCTTATATCTTCGTTTACTTTGCAATTGTTTTTCCCGCTCTTGTTTTGTAGATAAATTTTTTTAGATCTGTATTAGTTCCTTAACTTGATCCATGCATATTAATATGTACTTTATATTTTTTTAGTACTTGATTTTGCTCAGATCTGTTTTCGTATATCTCAATTTTTGATTTTAAATTTGTTTTCAATTGTTCTTATCTCCACTTCTGTATTGATTTATATCTTATGTTTTGGATAAGTGATGTACCCACAAAGCTGGGATCCATAAAATTTATGTATATTAGTCATTAGAGGAGAAATCTAATAGAAACTCTCCTTATCCTAAAAACTGTGTGAACCAATCCTAGCCATACACCCTTTAGATCCAACATTCACCATAATGCCACATCATCATCCCAATTCTAACAAAACTCACGTCCATTTCTTTCTTTCTCACACAAGTAAGGGCATAATTGTAAAACATGGTGCCATGTGAACAAGTATCCATTTTTTTCTTAACCAATTCACTAATTTAATATTTCCCGATTCGTTTGAACTCCGATTAGCTTCAAATTTGCGCCAATATTTTTCTTTTTCCAAGTGCTTCAAATCAAGATCAGTCATGAATATATTTTGAAGCACGAAAATAAAAAGTTATATTGGGGTGATAAAAACAATGTTAAGTGTTGATAAATCTTCACTAATAAATTTTTTATATCGAGGTATCAAACTAGTGGTAAATAGTGTTTAATGTTGATAAAACTAGTGCTTAGTGTTCATAAAAAAACATGTGATGATGTAATAAAAATCATGTTCGATTTTGGAAAATGAGGTGATAAAACTAGTGTTCAGTGTTGATAAACCCAGTGTATAGTGTTGATAAACCCAGTGTATAATGTTGATAAACCCAGTGTATAGTGTTGATAAAAATTACACAGACTTAACTTTTTTTTAAAATCAGCCCCAAAATAAGGGGGATAACCTAGAGTTTAGTGTTGATAAAAAAAACATGTGATGGGATGATAAAAACACATGTAATTTAATGATAAATATAGTGTTTAGTGTTGATAAAACTAGTGCTTAGTGTTCATAAAAAAAACATGTGATGATGTGATAAAAATCATGTTCGATTTTGGAAAATGAAGTGATAAAACTGGTGTTCAGTGTTGATAAACCTAGTGTATAGTGTTGATAAACCCAGTGTATAGTGTTGATAAAAATTACACAGACTTAACTTTTTTCAAAAATAAGCCCCGAAATAAGGGTGATAACCTAGAGTTTAGTGTTAATAAAAAAAACATGTGATGGGATGATAAAACACATGTAATTTAATGATAAACATAGTGTTTAGTGTTGATAAAACTAGTGCTTAGTGTTCATAAAAAAAACATGTGATGATGTGACAAAAATCATGTTCGATTTTGGAAAATGAGGTGATAAATCCAGTGTATAGTGTTGATAAATCCAGTGTATAGTGTTGATAAACCCAGTGTATAGTGTTGATAAAAATTACCCAGACTTAACTTTTTCTAAAATCAGCCCCGAAATAAGGGTGATAACCTAGAGTTTAGTGTTGATAAAAAAAAAGCATGTGATGGGATGATAAAAACACATGTAATTGAATGATAAAAAAAGTGTTTAGTGTTGATAAAACTAGTGCTTAGCGTTCATAAAAAAACATGTGATGATGTGATAAAAATCATGTTCGATTTTGGAAAATGAGGTGATAAATCCAGTGTATAGTGTTGATAAATCCAGTGTATAGTGTTGATAAACCCAGTGTATAGTGTTGATAAAAATTACCCAGACTTAACTTTTTTTTAAAAAATCAATCCCGAAAATAATTTTTTTTTCGTGCTTCAAAATATATTCATGACTGATCTTGATAGAAAGCCCCTGAAAAAACAAAACTAATGGCGCAAGTTTGAAGCCAGTCGGAGTTCAAACGAAGCGGGAAAAATTAAATTAGTGAATTGGTAAAAAAAATATATGATGGTTTTACTAAAAAGCCCTTACCCCTTACTAAAAAGTGTTGTTTTTTTGCAGTCAACAAGTCAACAAATCAATTGCATCTCATCCATCCATTCTTAAAATGAATGACTTGGATTGGTTCACACAGTTTTTACGTTAAGGAGTGGTTTCTATTTGATTTTTCCTCTTAGTCATTATATCTGTTTATGAATGTGAGATTCTGGATATATTCAATTGTATTATATTATATAAATGATAATATCATAAATGTTGGATGATATATGATTATCAATATATTGTTTTTTTAACTATGGAGAATTGGAGATAAGAAAAGGAGATCTGAACATCAAAAAAATAAAAAAGAGAAACGAGATCTAAAGGCATATGGGTTAAAACCAGTATCATAAAGATGATTATATTCTTACTTTGTTTGTAACCAATCACATGTAATTTTGGATCTAAAAATGGAAATGATATAAAATATGGGTATTAATAAAAACGATTAAAAATAGATAAATAGTGAAAAAAATGTAATTTTTTAATATACGTTGCACGGTCCAGCCCGGCCCAGTCGTCTGACCCGGCCCAGTCGTCTGACCCGGCCCAGGCGCCCGCCTCGTCCGCCCAGGCGCCCGCCTCGTCCGCCCAGGCGCCCGCCCCGCCCGCCCAGGCAACACAAAGGCGGACCCGCGCCTATCCACGCCCGACCACACCAGATCGTGGCGGCAGACCATGTTTTGGCGCCTAGGCGGCGCCTGGGCCGCCTTTTACAACCATGGTCTTCGAGAGTCTTAAAATCGATCAGCACAATAAATTATTCTCAACTCTCGTTTTTGGGATCCTCAAAATGAATACATACAAAACTAATAAAATTGCAACACAACGCCTAAAACCCAGACCAAAACGTCCTATTACAATCCATAGTTCCTAAGTGGTAACCAAAATTATTCTCAACTCTCGGTTCTCGGTGCGGCTCGTCTTCGTGACTTTTGCTTGGATTTTGGAAGGCCTGGTAGTGGGAAGCCTCTTCTGATGTTCAGATCGGCGCTGTGCCTCTTCAATCTCAAGTGGTTGCAAGATCCCCTCGTCCCCGTTTCTGTAGGCTTGATTTGAAGGATTCTAGGGGTGCCAAAAACGCAGCGGAAATTATAAAGTCCCTAGAAATTCCTTAGGATCCATGTAATTCAGAATAAACCGACAAACGAAAATTAAATGGAGATTACCTCTTGTAGTTTCGAGCCTGGTTCGAGACAGGGACCAAGTGCACTTTGATGATTTGACGAAGTCGAGACATCTTCAAAAGAATCCGTCCTCTTTAGGTATCCACATCAACAAGCTCTTCCCAAAACCCTTGTGTGCTAGCACCAGAATCAGAATTTTTTTCTCTCGTTTCTTCTTCCCTTTCTCTGGTTTTTTCTCTTTTTTTTTACAACCCCCACTCTCAAAACATAACCACTATATCTGATTTCGAAAATCCAAAGTGGGTTACGAAATCAGATACGTGGAGACATTTTGGGATAAGTGGAATCCAAAAATAGCTTATTTGAATTTTTTTAAAATTCAAATAATTATTAATTGAATTATAAAACAAAACAAATAAATAATGCATATATGTTTTATTCCGAAGTTTAATTTGAAATAAATACTTATATATATACATTTATTTCATTTTGTCTTCCTAAAATAATTTAATTATATTAGTAGTTAGAAAAACGAGAAATGAATAAATTTATATTATATCAAATATAATATAATTATATTCAATAGTTCAACTCGGTTTTGGGCTTGTTGTTGTGTGTGACCCTGTAGGCTCATACAATGTTGGCAGTGAGCCCG
Source organism: Erodium maritimum (assembly GCA_963921825.1). Classification (NCBI taxonomy): domain Eukaryota; kingdom Viridiplantae; phylum Streptophyta; class Magnoliopsida; order Geraniales; family Geraniaceae; genus Erodium; species Erodium maritimum. The sequence continues at coordinate 119,001,942 of OY997588.1, forward strand.
AAATCTCCGTTTCGTCCACATGTCATAATTGGCCTCTAGCAAGACATTATGACTTCCCAAAGTTATATGAAGATCGTCAATCCGATTTAACCTTTTACCATTAATATCTTAATCCCTTTGTCATCGATATCTCGATCGAATATAAGGCATAGGACCGTCATCATTATTTTATTCGATCGTTATTTCTTGATCTTAAGTAGACTGCAAGTGATAACTCATTATCGATTCGCATGGCCATGCATTTCAACAATCTCACTTATCAAGGGGCCTAAACGATATCTCTCATATTTACATGAGTGACAAATCCTTTATCAGTCGCTCACATTCCTCACATAGACAATTATGTATACAACAACAATCTTCATTGTTGTCTGGTCAAAGACAACGTTGAACTGCGTCAAGACACACAACCACATATGTGTAAATCCATGACAACTATAAAGTCAAAGGACTTAAGTCATATTACGGTACTGAGAAATACTCATGACAGTTCCTATGTAGTATTCTCACAGTGGGTCATCCAATACCATTTACCTAAATGGCATCTATGATTTGACTTTATATCCAATATGAATGATCAGTAAAACGTGATCATCATCCAACATCATACTAGTCTTAGTATATCGGTAAGACCAGGGATCATTGGAATAATACTCTCTTTTTTTCTTCTAAGAGTTTTACTATGAAGTCATGTAATTGATGATCTTAGAAAGAGTCGATTATTCATGCAATTAACATTTAACAAAATGATAATGAAAGTGCCAATGTATTAATAAATGATAATGTCTTACAAGAAAAGATTGGCCTAGGGCATAAAAACTAACATGATTTTGGCATGTCCTCTTGGCAACCTTAGGATCTCGAAGCTCCAGTTGTGGGAAGTTGCTTCTAGTGTCTAGATCGTCTTGGACTTCGTTTGATTCTGGTGGCTCGCCGGCGTCTGCTGTCCTCGGCTCGGTTTTGTCTCAGGTAGGGTTCGGTAGTGTCGCGGGTGTGGATCGGTTCTTGGTCCGGGTTTTAGGAGGGTTCGGGTGAAGGGTGCCGGTATTGGGCTTTGGTTTCGGATCGGGTTATGGGTTATGGTAGGGTCTGGCTCGTGGGCCTGCCTGGTGCTCTTTGGGTCGGCCCCGGTTTCCTTTTGGGTCGAACAAGGTCAGAAGAGCACCCTGCCTCGGTTGGTTTGCGTTTTTCTTTGTTCTTTTTTCGGGTGTTGTGGTGACAGAGTTGAAGGTGGCTGCTGGTCTGTGCGTTCGTGGGAGTCTTTAAACTCTGAGGATTGTTGCGGGCAGATTCAGTTCTACTGGTGTGCTTTCGATCCAACCCTTCCTCAGTCGAGCTCTTCTATTTGTAGTGGTGGTTGTCTGTTCCTCCACCTGTTGGTATATTCTTTACCCTGACTTCCCTTTCAATTCTCGTATTTGCTTCCATTCATCTCGACCTTGATGTAGTGTCGAGCTCGCCGGTTATTAGTGTTGGCCACCGGCGAGTGTTTAAGGCTACGTGCCTTTGTGAGAAGCCTTTCGAGTTTTTGTAGGGTGTTATGAGTTCCAGCTTCTGTTGGTTCTGTTACTCCTGTTTTCGGTGTTGGCCGACAGCTTATTAGGGTACCCTTTTCAAGGTGTTGGGGATCATAATGTTTCATGGTTTTGAATTCCTTCGGTTTTTAGGACAGTAACACTTTTTTTCTATCTTTGTTTCTCTGGTTCTTAACGGTTGACAAATCTGGGTATTCTAGACCTATTTTTCTCTTGAGCTTCATGGTAGTTAAATATGGGTTCTAGACCTTTGTTGTTAGTTTGTTTGGGTTTCTTGTTTTGGTTGGTCTTCGATTTGGCTTTGTTATTTTGCTGCCTTAGTTGTCTTCGTTGTTTAGGTGTAGACTCTCTCTGTTGAGTGCTCCTGATTGTTTCAAGTTTCAGGTGTTGTTGTTTCAAGTTTCAGGTGTTGTATCAAGTTTCAGTTGAGTTCATCCCCGAGTTGTGGGGCTATGATATCTTGAGGTTCCTACACAGAACGCTCTTAGTTTGTTTCACCTTCACCCTCAATCTTTACTTCAAAGATTGAGTTTTAATATATGTCTTGCTGATAAAAAAAAACTCTGAAAGGCTCTGATAAATACGAGGTAGTCTCAGACGAAGACCTTTGATGGGGGAAATTTGAGTGCGTCAGATCTTTGGGCTTGAACCACGAACAAATGACCGAGGACGTTCAGACGAGACTACTACTTGGTTGATCCTGCTTATCGATGATTGATTGGGTATCACCGATGAAGAAGGTCGGATTAAGACAATGTTAGAGGCAAAAACTGTAAGAACCGATCCCGGTCGAACCGGAGGTTTTTGGCGAAACTTGACTTTTTACCGGAAAAGTCAATCGATAACTCCGGGAGTCATTCAGGACCTTTCCGGGACCCAAAAAGCTTAGTCATTGTTACGGTTAGCTTAGTTGGGTCATTTCCTTTCAAATGACACCTTTTGTGAAAAAGTCAAACCCTGGTCAAACTAGGTCGATTTTGGATTATTATCTAATAAAATAATAAGAGCTGAGATATTTTGGGGTAGGAGTGGTCCCCACATGGACACATGTCCATGTTAGCTTGGAGGGGAAGAAAATGGGGTTAAAAGACCAAATGGTCCTCACTTAAGGACAAAGGAGAGAGAGAGGGGCTAAAGGGCGAAAGAGACATTTCCACCTTGAGGATAAGATCACATGGGGCATTATTTTTTTCAGCATTTCACACCCTTTGGCCGAACCCTATAGCTAGTGAGAGAGAAGAGGAAGACTCCATTGAAGCTCCCTTGAAGCTTGAAGAAGAAGCAAGAGAAAGGAGGCTCATTTTTTACCATTTCTACACCAAATCTTCTCAAATTTTCTTCATCTTCTTCATCTCTGCATTTCCAAGAGGTTGGTATGCTTTATTTCCTCATTTGATGAAATTAATGTTGTGGGTTTGAGTAGAGATGACTTGAACTAGTGGGTTTTGGGTGTTGGATGACTTAAATGTTGATTTGTGAAGAAGAGGTGGATTTAGATGATGGAGATAACTTGGTTTGAGTATTTTTTGATGAAACCCACTTGGGTCTTGAAACTTTGGATGATTTGAGGTGAAATTTTAAGTTCTAAAGCTTGAAAGTGATGGTTTGGAGAACCTAGAACTATTAGGAGCTTGTTGGGGGAAATAAGTATTTTTCCGGCGACCGGAGGCTCGCCGGAGCTCCGGCCGGTCTCCGGAATCCGGCCACCGGAGAGGGAAAGGATCGGCCATGGCTCGGCCATCCTTGGAAAGGACCGGCCACCTTGAACCATGACCGGCCGGCCCGGTTTGACCATACACGGCCATGTGTGGCCGTGGGGCCCACATGGCCGGGTTTTTGGTGATTTCGTAATTGGAACGGTCGTGGGTGAACCCCGGGACGATGTTTTCACACCCGGAACGAATTATGGATGTGATTCATGAAACTTTGGGAAAAACTCTTAGAAACTATAAATGCGAATTTGGAACGCTCGGACCTCGGAATCTAATTCCGTTAAGTACTTTGGAACAAGTAATTTAATTCTGTTGGATAGACACGAATGGGGAAATTTTGGAGTCCCGAGGGACGTTTTCCCGATTTCGGGAAAAATGGGCCTTCCGGGCCCATTTCGCCAAGCTGAGCAATTGGGATTAGTTTAGGTAATTCCCTCTTTAATCCACACTTGAATTAGCATTAATTCTTGTATTGCTTGTAATCTTAAACTGTGGACCCGAGCGCTTAGAAACTTTAAATGCGAATTTGAAACGCTCGGACCTCGGAATCTAATTCCATTAAGTGCTTTGGAACAAGTAATTTAATTATGTTGGATAGACACGAATAGGGAAACTTTCGGAGTCCCGAGGGACGTTTTCCCGAATTCGGGCAAAATGGGCCTTCCAGGCCCATTTTTCCAAGCTGAGCAATTGGAATTATTTTGGGTAATTCCCTCTTTAATCCACACTTGAATTAGCATTAATTCTTGTATTGCTTGTAATCTTAAACTTTGGACCCGAGCGCGACGGAGGAGGAGGCCTTTGGACCGCGTGAGAGGACGAGGAGGAAGTTAGCCAGGTCGTCCGCTGCTAGGATTGATTTGCTTTCGAGGTAGGGAAGAGTAGTAAACTCCACTTTTAATTTAAAGAATGCTAATAGTACGCATATAGGATAATAATAACCGGACGAGTCTTAGTTTTGTATATAGGATGTGATTCACTAGAATAACCGCTTTCAATTATGGGAATTGCCGTGCTGGTAGAATGGTCATGTCGAGCCTTAGGATTGATTGTTGATTGTGCTTGATTGTAGTCTTTAGTCCTTAAACGTTGATGTATATTATCTTCTTGATTACTTTAAGAGTCATAACATGCTATATGAATGTGATGCGAATGTTTGTTCTTGATAGGATTGATCGAATGAATGTAATGAATGTGAATTGAATGGTTGTCTTGTGATATGATCGGGTGAGTGATAGACCGATGTGATATGCTCGGTAAGTTGTGCCGGTAAGTTGTTGGTATGTGAGTTCGTTGTATTTCGTTTGGTATGCTATTGTGTGGTTTTGTTTGTGTACCCCGAGATGTGTTTCCGGGAAGATACCTAGGCCGATGTGCGTTTCCGGTATGGTATATGATTGTGTACCCCGAGGGGGTAACTCCGGGAGACATCTAGGCCGATGTGCGTTTCCGGTATGATGTACGTTGTTTACCCCGATATGCGTTTCTGGGAAGATACCTAGGCCGATGTGCGTTTCAGGTATGGTATATGATTGTGTACCTCGAGGGGGTAACTCTGGAAAGACGTCTAGTCCGATGTGCGTTTCCGGTATGACGTATGGTTGTTTACCCCGACGGGGTAGCTCCGGGAAGATATGTAGGCCGATGTGCGTTTCCGGTATGATATATTATTTGTCTTCCCCCGATGTGCGTTCCGGGAAGATATCTAGACCGAGGGGTATTCCGGTACGATGTATTTATTGAGTTATGTGTGATGATTGAATTGTCTTGAATACTTGTTCTATGCTTGTGTGTTTTGGATCCGATCAACGTTTGTAGCGGTCGTAGTAGCATCATGTCCCGTTGTTTCGTATGTCTCTTCAGTTTAGTGCTTTTGTCGACGTTATTTGTGTCTATTGTTTTCTATTTGACTGTCAGTTTGAGTAAGAGTTATCAATTGGGTTTTCCTGGTAACGTAACGGAAGTCCTTTTCCCTTTACTACTTTTTCCTACTGAGCGTAAGCTCACCCCCTCTGCTTTTACTGTTTTGTAGGTTTTGATGATGAGTCGGTCTAGAGGATGTCTCAGAGCTCGGTATGCTCAGCGAGAGTCTGGGGGGTTTACTTAGTAGTGGCATACTCCTTTGTATTGAACTCAGTTTATTTATTAGGTCTGAGCATCTGACTCGTGGCATTTTTATCATGTTTTGGAACTAAATTTCGGAGTTATATGTTATTAGTTTTCCTCTATTATTATTGTTTTATTATTACTTTAGTTCACGTCTCGAGTCTGGTCAAAATAGGATTTGGGACGTGATTGTTGGGTCTCGAGGTAGGGTTGGAGATGAACCAACTCGCAGCGGAAAATCAATGAAAACCAAGAGACAATTAGAACCATGAAACAACTAACAAAGAATGGATTAACAAGAGAAAAATTCAGCACTAGTTCTTACCAAAACAAGAACACCGGTTAACGAATGATTGGCTTGAGTCTCCAAGACGCCTACGTATCCACATGGGAATCAAAGCCACGTAGTTCTTCTCTTTGAGGACTCAAGAACACAAAAATGGAGGAGGAAACTAGCCAAACCCGAAATGGCCATGGAAGAGGGAGAGAAAATGTGTTTCCTATTCTTGTCTTGTGTTTGTTATGTTGAAAAAAGATGACTTAAACATAACCCATACTTGTCCAACTAAAGGCATGGGACAAGTATGGTGTCAAGTAAGGTGTAAATAGGACAAAGTATGGCAAGACAAGATTGGGTTAGGTGGTGAATCACCAACACCTTAATCCTTGTCTTGCTTACTTAGTACTAATTAATCAAGACTTGATTAATTAGTTCCATGGGCCTTGGTTGCATGGGCCTTTCATGGGCCTCTTGGAACATGGCCCGTGACCATTTCCAACGAGGTCCCGTGATTCGCTCATCGCCTCCATGCCTTCCATACCGGAAATGTCCAACATTATCCGACGCGATCAATCTCAAAGCTCCAAGCCTTGTCTCAATCCGTAAAGTCCTATTCACCTACGGGCACATGACCCAAAACCCAGTTTTGGTCATGTCCCGAGACAACTCCCTTTTGGCCATTCTCCATAAATGTGTCAATGAGTTTCATCCTCCGGTGTGACCCTTAGGTTTATGCATGTCAATAGATCAACGTAAAATCCCATTTTACTTGATCCTATTTAAGTGGCAATTAACGAGACTTTAGTATTGCCTGACACTACATAACGAATCGACCCTGTCGATTCTAACCTTTCTGTCGTCCCTGTCATTATCCTTTTATCTCCGATATCCTGATTGAGATAAGGCATAGAGCCGTCATCCTTATTATTCTCAATCACCGTTCCTTGATATGTGAGATGACTGAAGATATGATACCCAGTATCATGTGCATGGCCATGCTATTCTTCCAGTCACTCTCGATCAAGTGGCCGAGAACCGATATCTTTCCCATACCTTAGTATGAGGGATAAATCCCTTAGCCGTCTTTCGTGTCACTCATGTAGCCCGTCCCCAAGCCAATCCTGGCCGTTATGGAAGCCTTGTTACGGACAACGTTAGGCTCAGGTCAAACTCAGTTGTTGACTACATAGCGATCACAAAGACTCCTTGGTCTAAGGATACATGACAAGCTACAACACTGAATATGTTCATGACTTAATCTATGGCACATATTCAGGGCGGGTCGTCCAATATCATGTCCCACATGATATCTATGATCAGACTCCGGAATCCCATTCCAATGACTAACAGAACGTAAGCCATAAAGAGCCATCTTTCATACTAGTCGCTTCTAGTGAAGCTTTGTTGACTAGGGACCCATCGAGTGTGATCTATCTCGATCTATGGTTCTATTCGCATGGTGGGCATAGATCAGAGCACACATCGATATATTACTCCAACACATAAGTAATATAAAGCCGCTTTAATTTTATTGCTAACGATGATATATACATTTGGACATTTAGGATTGAACTACGGGCACTAAGACTAACAGTGATAACTTGGTACCAGAGCCTGGTTTCATTGAAATTATTTTTCAAACCTCGGACAGTGATAACAGTTAGGTTGTTAAGGTTCTAGTGGTCGGTTATGCAAGTCGGAAATGTCCTACGTGTAGATCCGAGACGATGAGAGTCTCGGATGGCAAAGTCCCTTGTTTGATGTATTGCCCTATTTTATGCTATGTTGTGTACCTTGGTTGAACGGTTTTGTCGATCGGTTGAGATCGAGGTTGAGTTAGCGAGCGGTGCTCGATGTTGTTCATGATATGGTTGTTGATTGTTCGATATGTTGGTTGCCGCCTTGGTCGGCCGTTGATTGATTGGTTAAATCGAATTGCTGACTTGGCCGGGTGGTAATCGAGTAATTACCGAGACCCGAAGTGTGTAACTGCGATGTTTGTTGTGTGCTTTGTTGTGCTGAATGCTTTGTGCAGTTTGTTTATTGAATGTCCCGCTTAAGCAGATGGTTAGTGGAATTTACGAACGGGTCATGCCCAAATTTCTGCAAAACTGAAGTGTTTGTACTATCACGGGTTGACTCAAGGGCGCCACTGTAGTCGAACGTGATAGGGGGATGTCAAGTGGTTACAACGAGATTCGGGGACGCCTGAATCGGGTTGTAACGACGCGATATCGACATGAATGTTGTAATAGAAAGAGAAAAGTGTTGAGACCTGTGGAAATGAATTAGTGCGGAGACTCTATGGAATTGTTTTGTGGTGTGACTTGAACCCCATGCTGTGGGAAGATACCCGACCGAGGTGTGTGCCGGTCCGTTATGTTGTTTTTATGACTTGTTTGAAACCGTGACTAATATGGGAGATGATTGAATTGTGTGATTGATTCTGTGAGACGCACAAGTGTGCGGACTTCTCTGATTATATGAAATAATCTATGACTATACTACGACTAAGTATATTGTTGGTCCGAGTATGACCCTTCTGAAACGTGTGTGAACGTTACTGTTTTTAAGCGAGTCTCTTTATTCGAAATCAATAAACTGAACATGTGTGTTATCCGTGCAGAGGATATACGACATGACACCTGCCTACATACCGCGAGGCACTAGGAGTCGCCCAACTAGGGGCTAGGGGCAGCCACCTGCCATTGAGCAGGCAGGGGCAGCGAGTGCCCATGGTGCTACCTCTGCGGAGCACGAGAGAGATGAGGCTGGACCGTCAGGGCCACCGCCCAGAGGTCCTCCGGTCGCATAGCCGACCCAGGTGACCACTCTAGAGGAGGTGGTTCGCACAGTTCTCGTGGCGATCAGCGCCCAGAGGGAGACTACAACATCGGCACCTGAGACCGTGCCTACTGCCACTACAGCCGCTGTTGAGAGGCCGAGTCAGGCCGACCGCTACACGGCTCAGACTCTTAGAGATTTCCGCAGGCTGGGCACACCAGTCTTTTCCGGGGAGTCAGACCCCGAGGCAGTCGAGAGATGGCTTGAGCGGATCACCCGCAACTTAGATACATCGTGGATAATGGATGGTCACCTGAGGGTATCTTTTGCTGCATTCCAGCTGGAGGGGATGCGTACCATTGGTGGCAGCACGTGTAGATCAGGGTTGGGGACGACTTTCAGTTGTTCGGCAGGATGTTCCTGGAGCAGTACTTCCTGAGATCAGTCCGAGACGACAGACACCAGCAGTTCCTAGAGCTGCGACAGAGAGGGATGACTGTATCGGAGTATGAGGCGAGGTTCACATCCTTGTCTCGTTTCGCACCGGAGATGGTGCAGTCCGAGGAGCGCCGTTGTAGGCGATTCGAGGGGGAACTCATCTCGTCGATCGTGGACCGAGTCACCGCCTTCAGGACTGAGGTGTACACTCAGCGAGTGGATCAGGCGCTAGTAGTGGATCGACACTTCAAAGAGACCGTCAGGGCCCGCGAGAGCAGGCCGAGACCGAGTGGCTTTTTGAGGCTGTCTGAGGGCCGCGACTCGAGGAGGCAAAAGACCTCAGGAGTTTTTCAGCCACAGGATCAATCAGGTGGGATGCGACGGGTTGGAGCAGTAGCGTCCGTTGGACCTGCCCCTCTAGCGCAGTTTTGTCCTTCGTGCAGGCAGTTGGGACATTTGGGCCGAGACTGCCCGATGAGTGGTGGACCTGCAGACCGCCCAGCGGGCCGCCCGGCGAGGATCGAGGAGAGGCCGCGGGCCGCCCGGCGAGGATCGAGGAGAGGCCGCGTGCCGATGAGCGGTCATGCTACCACTGTGGTCGACTAGGACACATCTCCATTGTGTGCCCCGACCGACTTGGAGGAGGGCCAGTGCGGCGACCACAGCAGGCGCAACCCAGCCAGGCACCTTCGTTTCGCCCACGCCAGACTCAGGCTCCGAGTGCCCCACGGCAGGTAGCGGGTGCGCCAGCACAGAGGCATCAATAGAGGGCTCCACAGCAGACGACCCTTCCACCACCCCCGATAGGAGGACCCCAGGCACCGCAGGGCCGAGTTTACGCGATCGATGGTTTCCGAGCTGAGAGACATGATCCCGATCATGAGATCGCTCAGGGTACGCGTTTACCATTTAAATTTGGGTATCGTTCTATTTGTTGATTGAGTACCCTGCTTGTTTATTTCTTCGTGGTTGCTTTATGCTGGGACGGAAATTAGAACTGTTAAGCCACCCCGTGCCTTAGCACGCCGGCTGGGGGGGTTATATTGTCGATTAATGTCAGCTGTGAGTTTGAAAGTAGAGTAGCACACTGTCTTTTTCTTAAAGAACTTTCCGTACTGAAGGTTTCTTTCCCTTCTTCGAGTGTGACGAGAGAGTTATGAGAACCGAATTGTGAGGTATCAAGCGTTCATCAATTGTTATCAGCGACGAGTGCCCGAGCAGCGAAGAGCTGCAGCAATACCAGTACACAGTCAGACCGGTCAAAGGAGGTGGCCGAGTGGCGATGAGATAAGAGTGACGTAGCGAAAGCGTAGTGGGCCCATAACCCACAGACGTCACAATCTTCCGTCTCCTTCTACCCTTGCTGAGATTTTAGGCCTTAGAGTAGAGCCTTTGAGACGACCTTTAAGTCCTGACACCCGGCTACGAGTGACAAGGTTTGACGAGTGTGTGGCGTACGTGTGAGATTAGAGTAGTTGACCATCCGCGGCCCGTTTAGATTTGCGCCAGCAGAGTTGAGCGAACCGGAGCGCCAGTTCGAAGAGCCCGTTAGAAAGATTAATCTGTCCGAGCACATCGCCCTGGAGAACATAGCGCTTTTCGTGAAGAAGAAAAGTGGAACGCTGAAGAGATGTAAAGACCCTGGAAGCTGGACCGGGTCAAGAGGAAGAACCAATACTCAATGCCGATACAATAGAGTTTTAGAAGAAAATGGTCAACAGCGGCGACATCGAAGATCGTGAGCATGTATCGGATCGAGGAGAGTGTTCGTTCCGCGTAACAGTAGAGAAGACGCATTACGAGAGTCACATCATTCGCGCTTTACGGTGCAGGCGGGTAGCACCGAGGGGTACAACGACATCAGGAGACATTCCCGGCGGAGCAGGATGCGGAGAGCGAGAACCGAGTTCGTATCGAGGTGTATCTTTTGTTAACAAGGGAAGGACGAACGCCAGTGTCCCGCGAGGACTAGTACAACTACTACGATTACGCCATAGAAGTGAGAGCACCTCACGTTGGAATCCAGAAACAGCTAGCCGAGTGCGACTACCACAAAGCTTCTAGGCCAGTAACAAGATGGCACCGAACGAAGCATTGTATGGTAGGCCGGGTTAATTGCCCATGAAGGGCACCGGGGAGAGTTAAGAGTTGACCCTTGCTGGTCCTGAGTTGTTTGAGAGACAATTGAAGGAACCGCGCAGAGTCGGCGTGGAAGCACGAGGATGAGGTGCGCGTAAAGTACCCTAAACCGTTAAAATCCATGAGATTACAAGGCTTGTAGGGTGCTCATTAATGTGGTGACATGGATGAAACGACTTATAAGTTGGTTCGATCGGTAGTATGTGAGCAAGTGTCGACGGTAATTGCAATATCACAGGTTGGATTGTCACGCCCCAAATCCGGTTCTCATCCGGACTCGAGGCATGACTTAGTAACAATATAAATAAAAGAAATAATGATTCAAAATATGTTCCTGAAAACTAGTTATTCGCATCCTATAGGCATTTCTAGGACCTTTTCCAATTTTATTAACCTAGCATGCATACTAAACATCGTAAACGAGAGGTTAAGGCTTTCCCTACCTCAAGGTCTTCCTCTCAACACTCTGATGGCAGCTCGGTGGTCACCTCTCCGTTCTTCACTCGGGTCCCGGCGTGATAAAAGCTCCTTTAACTCGTGTCCACGTTCTTCCTCCTTTCCTAGCTTGGTTCCAAGGTTTTGAACCACCAAAAGAACACAAATTAGATTCCTCAACCAAGTGTTCTTCTCCTCAACACACACCAAAATGTTCAGAAATGAATCAAGGTTTGAAGAGGAAAAGTTGGAATCAAATTGGGCTAAAAGGAAGGGTTTTTGGGCTCTCAGATCTGATCCGGAATGCCAAACGGACCCTGCCACAGGCCGGCCCGGAATCCAGAACGGGACACGACACAGAACGGCCCGGTGAGCGACACGGACCGTATCAGGTCCCGTGCCGGTACCAGGTCCGTTTCGTGCCGTGTGTCGTGCCGGTACCAGGCTCGTTCCGTGCCGGGTGCCGTGCCGGTACCAGGCACGTTCCGTGCTGGGTACCGTGTCGGTACCAGGCACGTCCCGTGCGGCCTACCGTGCCAGTACCTGGCCCGGTCCGGGTCAGGTTCCGTATCAGACCTGACCATCTCCTTCCCCTTTCTTCCCCAACTCGATTTTCACGAAAATCCCAACACAAGCTCCATTTCTAAACTCTCCTAGCTCCAAAATCATTCACCAAAAATACCCAGCAACCACACCCTCAATGGGTTCATCAAACTTCAATCAAAACTCAATCCAACAACCTACTTCACTACTTCTTCTCCAAACAATCAAACCAAGAGCAAGTTCTTCAACTTTTAAGCCAAAACCCACAAAACCCATAGATTGGAAGTGGAAGAAATGGAGAGTTGAGAGCATCCTTACCTCTAGATAGTTGAGATGGAGAAGATGAAGTGAAAATGAGGGCAAAGGGACCAAGAACAAGCTTCAAAATCCAAGCTTTCCTCTCTATCTTCTTCCTCAAGCAAGTGAGCTCCTCCTCCTTTCTCCCTTGTGAATTTCGGCTGAAACAACAACAAATGGGCTGAATTTGTTGCTCTATTTCCTTTAAATGACCTAAAATGTCAATTTACTCAAAAGCCCTTAAGGTCTTATCCCTTTAAAGGTAACTTAGGAGGGTATGAGGGTCATTTGAAGCCCCAAATCTCATCCTCCAAGCCAAGCATGACAAGTGTCATGTGAGGTCACTCCTATTTAATAATTTTCCAGCTTTCCAAAATTTATCGACAAATACCCGATATTAAGCCCGAGTTTGACCGACAGTTGACTTTAACAATATTACAGTCAAACTGAAGGAAACGACCCAACTAAGCTAACCGTGCTAATGGCTAAGCTTTTTGGGTCCCGGAAAGGTCCCGACTGACTTTCCGAGTCAACGGTTGACTTTTCCGGCCGAAAGTCAGACTTAGCTAAGATTCACCGGTTTTACCGGGATCGACCGGGGGCGGGTCTTACATGGATAACCTTCGATGATCGATCATGGTTGTGTGTTACCTATTGTTGAGTGTGGTTATGGTAACGTCTGGATTGTGTGTGGTTCGAGGTGCGCCTATCCCCAACTAAGTGCCGGTAAGAGGTATAATCGTTCCTTGTTGAGGTGCGCCGTCGGTCCAACTAGATGTCGATAGAGTATTCGGTCATTCCGAACCGTGCAGCGATTATGAGATCCATTGTCGTGATGAATGCGTTTGTGTGACACTTCCTTGTATTATTGTGTGTGGTTGGTCATGAACTAATCGTGTTTGAGTTCCAGTGTGAATTGTTCGAGTAACGGTTACTAAGAGGATAATTGAGGAGATGTGTCTATGTGATGGTTCCGACTTTTGTTCGATTTACGAAAGGTTTCGGTATGATACCTATACCGACGAAGGATTCCGGTATAGGATATCTAGACCGATGTTGTGTGTTCCGGTGTGATACCTATGCCGACGGAGGATTCTGGTATAGGATATCTAGACCGATGTTGTGGGTGGTGGTACAATATCCATACCGATGGAGGATTCTGGTATAGGATATCTAGACCGTTTTTTTTGTGTTCCAGTGTGTTTTGGGTAATAACCAACTGGGTGTATTTACTCAGTGATTCTTTGAGTTTGGTATGAGCTGTTACATTGTGAAAATTGGGAATTGTTGAGTAAGGCTGCTTTTCACCGCCAAGTATGACGCTTGGGTAAGTAGTGTGACCAAATGAGTTACGGTTAAGTGAAGAGCGTTCGTTTTAAATTTCGAGGACGAAATTCCTTTAAGGGGGTAGATTTTAAGAACCGCCCCCGGTCGATCCCAGTCGAACCGGAGGTTTTTGGCGAAAGTTGACTTTTTACCGGAAAAGTCAACCGATGACTCCGGGAGTCATTCGGGACCATTCCGGGACCCAAAAAGATTAGTCGTCGTTACGGTAATCTTAGTTGGGTCATTTCCTTTCAAATGACACCTTTTATGAAAAATTCAAACCCGGGTCAAACTAGGTCGATTTTGGATTATTATCGAATAAAATAATAAGAGCTGAGATATTTTGGGGTAGGAGTGGTCCCCACATGGACACATGTCCATGTTAGCTTGGAGGGGAAGAAAAGGGGGTTAAAAGACCAAATGGTCCTCACTTAAGGACAAAGGAGAGAGAGAGGGGCTAAAGGGCGAAAGAGACATTTCCACCTTGAGAATAAGATCACATGGGGTATTATTTTTTTTTCCAGCATTTCACACCCTTTGGCCGAACCCTATAGCTAGAGAGAGAGAAGAGGAAGACTTCATTGAAGCTCCCTTGAAGCTTGAAGAAGAAGCAAGAGAAAGGAGGCTCCTTTTTTACCATTTCTACACCAAATCTTCTCAAATTTTCTTCATCTTCTTCATCTCTTCATTTCCAAGAGGTTGGTATGCTTTATATCCTCATTTGATGAAATTAATGTTGTGGGTTTGAGTAGAGATGACTTGAACTAGTGGGTTTTGGGTGTTGGATGACTTAAATGTTGATTTGTGAAGAAGAGGTGGATTTAGATGATGGAGATAACTTGGTTTGAGTAGTTTTTGATGAAACCCACTTGGGTCTTGAAACTTTGGATGATTTGAGGTGAAATTTTAAGTTCTAAAGCTTGAAAGTGATGATTTGGAGAACCTAGAACTATTAGGAGCTTGTTGGGGGAAATAAGTATTTTTCCGGCGACCGGAGGGTCGCCGGAGCTCCGGCCGGTCTCCAGAATCCGGCCACCAGAGAGGGAAAGGACCGGCCACCGGAGAGGGAAAGGACCGGCCATGGTCTGGCCACCTTGAACCATGACCGGCCGGCCCGGTTTGGCCACACACGGCCATGTGTGGCCCACATGGCCGGGTTTTTGGTGATTTCGTAATTGGAACGGTCGTGGGTGAACCCCGGGACGATGTTTTCACACCCGGAACGAATTATGGATGTGATTCATGAAACTTCGGGAAAAACGCTTAGAAACTTTAAATGCGAATTTGGAACGCTCGGACCTCGGAATATAATTCCGTTAAGTGCTTTGGAACAAGTAATTTAATTATGTTGGATAGACACGAATAGGGAAACTTTCGGAGTCTCGATGGACGTCTTCCCGATTTCGGGCAAAATGGTCCTTCCGGGCCCATTTCGCCAAGCTGAGCAATGGGGATTAGTTTGGGTAATTCCCTCTTTAATCAACACTTGAATTAGCATTAATTCTTGTATTTCTTGTAATCTTAGACTTTGGACCCGAGCGCGGAGGAGGAGGAGGCCTTTGGACCGCGTGAGAGGACGAGGAGGAAGCTAGCCAGGTCGTCCGTTGCTAGGATTGGTTTGCTTTCGAGGTAGGGAAGAGTAGTAAACTCCACTTTTAATTTAAAGAATGCTAATAGTACGCATATAGGATAATAATAACCGGACGAGTCTTAGTTTTTCATATAGGATGTGATTCACTAGAATAACTGCTTTTAATTATGGGAATTGTCGTGCTGGTAGAATGTCATGTCGAGCATTAGGATTGATTGTTGATTGTGCTTGATTGTAGTCTTTAGTCCTTAAACGTTGATGTATATTATCTTCTTGATTACTTTAAGAGTCATAACATGCTATATGAATGTGATGCGAATGTTTGTTCTTGATAGGATTGATCGAATGAATGTGATGAATGTGAATTGAATTGTTGTCTTGTGATATGATCGGGTGAGTGATAGACCGATGTGATATACTCGGTAAGTTGTGCCGGTAAGTTGTTGGTATGTTAGTTCGTTGTATTGCGTTTGGTATGCTATTGTGTGGTTTTGTTTGTGTACCCCGATGTGTGTTTCCGGGAAGATACCTAGGCCGATGTGCGTTTTCGGTATGGTATATGATTGTGTACCCCAAGGGGGTAACTCCGGGAAGACGTCTAGGCCAATGTGCGTTTCCGGTATGACGTATGGTTGTTTACCCCGAGGGGGTAGCTCCGGGAAGATATCTAGGCCGATGTGCGTTTCCGGGAAGATATCTAGACCGAGGGGGTATTCCGGTACGATATATTTATTGAGTTATGTGTGATGATTGAATTGTCTTGAATACTTGTTCTATGCTTGTGTGTTTTGGATCCGATCAACATTTGTAGCGGTCGTATTAGCATCATGTCCCGTTGTTTCGTATGTCTCTTCAGTTCAGTGCTTTTGTCGATGTTGTTTGTGTCCATTGTTTTCTATTTGACTGTCAGTTTGAGTAAGAGTTATCAATTGGGTTTTCCTGGTAACGTAACGGAAATCCTTTTCCCTTTACTACTTTTTCCTACTGAGCGTAAGCTCACCCCCTCTCCATTTACTGTTTTACAGGTTTTGATGATGAGTCGGTCTAGAGGACGTCTCAGAGCTCGGTATGCTCAGCGAGAGTCTGGGGGGTTTACTTAGTAATGGCGTACTCCTTTGTATTGAACTCAGTTTATTTATTCAGTCTGAGCATCTAGCTCGTGTCATTTTTATCATGTTTTGGAACTAAATTTCGGATTTATATGTTATTATTTTTCCTCTATTATTATTGTTTTATTATTACTTTAGTTCACGTCTCGAGTCTGGTCAAAACCGGATAGGCCATGACAAAAACCACAACTTCCGAAGGAACGCCAAGGGACAACGATTCGATAGGGAACCTAAAAATATACATATAGTAAAATAAAAGATAAGTCGAGATGTGGCCATTCCGATGAGGCCACGAGGTGGAGCGATACAACTGACAACCGCCGACATATCTAAGGGGAGCAGAATCTATTAGCACTGGACCACTGCCAAATCTGGGGGGATAGATCCAGTAGCGGGGGAGGCTACCAATGGTGTAAGGGCATTGGTCGGTGTGGGTCGTTCAGGGATGAAGGAAAAGCGACGACACGATGAGTTGGGGTGTAAGCTTGGGAAAGCTCGTCGGAGGAGGCTATATTTCTCTGGAATGGATGTATCAGTAAAAAGGTGTTACATAAAGTTAGATGGAGCGCTATCTGTAGACCTAAAAGTACAGGGGGATTAGGGATCAAAAACTTGCATATTATGAAGAAAGCCTTATTTGTCACGCCCCAATTTCAGTAAATCGAACTCGGGACGCGAACGTTTAAAATAAGAAAGCACTTTGAAAACATTTCCATTAAAACCCTTTATAATACCAGTTTAGTTCAACAAAAGATAATTACAACCCAAAATACAACGTCCCACAAGCGGACAAAAGGCGAGGTATCCGTCGCTAGACCAAAAGTAAAAACCCGGACTCCACTCCTAGCTCCACAAGCTTCGAGAGCTCCCTAGTCCGTCCCACGAACAGTACCTGTAGGAAAAGCAGCTAGGGGTGAGCGTTCGCTCACCACCACGGATAACAGATTGACTACGGCATAATTAGCAGACAATGCCGGTAACACCAAAACTAAAACCAACACCGGGAATACCATCCCCAAACTCAAGTAACTTAACTGACACACAACCCGTTACCTTCCTTGACCAACTCAACACTTTGACACGTAAAGTAGACCCGACACAACGATCACGACCTCTCCCAAGGACTCGAAAGAAACTACGCAACACCAAACAAGATAACAAGGGATCGCACACCAAACAAGATCACAAAGGATCGCGAACCAGCTGCTCAATAACCTCCCTCACCAGACTCAACCTCAAACTCATAAAGTAAAACCGACACCACCAACAATGACCTTCCCCAAAGACACGAACCCGGATCAGGCTAGCCGAAGAATGCTCAGAACCTGCCGAGCCTCGTACACGGATCAGGCCAGCCGAAGAATGCTCGTAACCTGCCGGGACCCGGTCACGGATCAGGCTAGCCGAACAATGCTCATAACCTTTCAGGATCCGGACACGGAACAGGCTAGCCGAAGAATGCTCAGAACCTGCCGAGGCTCGAGTTTGGTCAGGCCAGCCGAAGAATGCTCGTAACCTGCCAAAATCCACACCACTCCCCGACACACAGTCGGTTCGGGCAAACATAACCACAAACACAACAAGTTCAACAAATAGGCACTCAAGGCCACTCAAGACACCTCAACAGTAAACCTCGGACTCAATAGCCCCACAGGCACTCACGGCCTCCCAAGACACCAAAATGACAATACGGGCTCTCATGGCCACCCAAGACTCAGCAATAACCAACACGGCTCTCAAGGCCACCCAAACTCGACAATGAACAACACGGGCTCTCAAGGCCACCCAAACTCAACAATAATTAACACGGGCTCTCAAGGCCACCCAAACTCAACAATAATTAACACGGGCTCTCAAGGCCACCCAAACTCAACAATAATTAACACGGGCTCTCAAGGCCACCCAAACCCAACAACAAATAACGCACAACAACCTCCGGCTAACCCATGCCTCCAACAGTCCTAAGATCGCTAGTTTCACAAACAACCTCCGGGCATGGTCATATGCCTCCAGTACTCCTAATATCAACAAGTTCACGAACAACCTCCGGGCATGGCCATATGCCTCCAATAAATCAATTAACGCTAAGTTCTCTGCTCCTACGACACTACTAAGTGTCACATGCTTTTCTCAATAATTACTAAGTTCCCGTAACATGCTTTTCTAATATTCGATAACCTAGAATACCCACGACACCCCAATGTCACATGCAATTCTACTGTTAACTTTCCCTAGTCAGGGCCGAGATCCGGCTACTTTTCCCTACCTCAACTGAAGAGCAACCGCTATGTTTCCTAGCTGTTGACGTTCCGGCTCGCTACCTCCGGGCTTCACCTCGATCGAAGCCGGACGCTAAAGATAACACGAAAGCCAAAATTAAAGTCGGTTCCCAGGTTAATTTAAAGGTCACGATTAAACCAGTTTAAAACCAACAATTGTCCTTTAAACTCGAGTGGGATAAAAGCGGGGTCACGGCGAATCGGGTTTGAGTACCCGAGCACCGAAACCGGCGCATGTGAGGCACGGTCCCAATGCACGAATCCCGAGGTCCGATTCAGCGGTCCGCTTTTGTTCCTTTCTAAACCTAATTAGCAGTCCATTTTAACCCGAGTTTCAGATTTGTTCAACTGCTCAAATTTAGTTTTAAAACGAACTGATGTTCCTTCCCTTTTATTTTCAAATCTGATTTTATTTTAAAACTCTCTTCAAAATTAGAAGCGTTTCTGTTTCACCACTCCCAAATCGGCTTAAAGACCAACCCGACACCAATTGCTTTTCAAATTAGGTCATTTTCCAATTTAAATCCCTTTTTTAAACAAAACCGATTTTTCGATTTAGGGTTCCTTTTCCTTCAACTTCAGAAGTTCGATTTTCCATCCAAAACCGATCTCAAACCCTAACTGTTTCAAAACAACTTCATTTTCCCTTTTACAGATCATAATCTTTAATTTTCTGATTTCAAAATACACGACCAGATCCAAACTGTTGCTGGACGAGAAAATAAGCAAAAGGAGAAGGTCGGTTCGAATCCGGCCGGCCACCGGTAGGTGTCGCCGGCCGAGGGCTCACCGTAGGAACAAACGGCGGCGGAGCACGGTAGCCTCTCGGATTGTGGAGGATTTCGGCGCCCTGGCTTCAGATCCGGACGGGGCGAACTCGACAGTGCGAGCACGGTAACGGCGACGGCCGTGAAAGGTGAGGGGGGCTTGACTCGGGTCGAGAACTGCGAGGGGGAGAGAGGGAGGACGTGGCCGAGATCGAGATGAGGGAGAAACGGGAAGTTGGGGGTGAGGATGGCGCTGCGTCTGATCGGAGAAGCGAGAACACCGGCGACTGGCGTGGGTTGAACGGAGACGGTGGCGTGAGGTTTGTGGAGAAGAGGGAGGCCGGCGAACCAGTGGCCGGGGAAAGTGAGGGAGAAGGCGGAGGTGGAGGTCGGGTTATGGCTGGACCGACCGGAGAGGAGGAACGGGATCGTGGTGGTCGGCCAACGGCGGCGGACGTGAACTGGAGAGGAGGGAGGAAGGTCGGGTGAGGGCGTGAGGAGAGGACGAAGACGAAGGAGTGAGGGAGGGGTTCGGCGTGGGTGAGAGAGAAGAGGCAGAGCAAAAATGCACAGTTGAAACCCTAAAAACGGGTTTTATACCCTGGGCCGGTTGTCCTTTGGGCCGCTGGCGAAGCGGGCCTCAGGCCCAAGCGAGGGGGGAGGGGCCTGGCCGGGCCTGCCTGTCTGGTCAGGCCTGAACGATCCAATCCTTTGTTTTTTTTACACGACTAAAGAATTTAATCGAATTTCAGCCTCGCCTTTACCAAAACCGAATTAGATTTCAACCTCGACGTTCCGAACTATTAAAATATAATTAAACTAACCTTTTTACCGAAGCGGTCTTCACAATCTTCCCCCCTTAAAAGAATTTCGTCCCCGAAATTTAAAACAACGCACCTCAGGAGTTGAACAAATCGGGGTACTTCGCGCGAACCTCGTCCTCGCGTTCCCAAGTCGACTCGGCCTAGTGGCGTCGCCACCACACTAGTTCTAAGCGGACAACCTTTCCGCACAGGACCTGCTCTCGTGGATCCCTTTCCCACATCGGTTTCTCCTTATACGGGACATCACACGTTACCTCGACATTTGCCCACTCATTGACGTACTCAAAACCTCGAAAGGCCCGATACACCGCGGGGCTAACCCGCCTCCGCCGCGGTTGAAACGCATTAGTCCGCCTTTCGGACTCACCTCCAAGGATACATGGTTACCGACTGCAGACTCGAGAGGTCGGCGCCGTCAGTCAGCATAGCTCTTGCTGACTCCGAGCGGTCTTCAACCGCTCACGTTTCGGCTCGACCGACTCAACTGTCTCTCGGTCTGACTCTAGACCCAGGAACCTCTTATCTCGCACTTCCGCCCTGCACACGGGCGATCGACACGGCCTACCATACAACGCTTCGAACGGTGCCATCATGATACTGGCATGAAAGCTGTTGTGGTGGGCGAACTCGGCTAATCGCTCACGAAACCCGTCGTGACGTGTCCCCATTCCACTGTGCAACCCGTAGTGGTTGCAGTAAACCAGCGGGACGCTGTTGTTCGGCTCTCACCTGCCGACGAGCGAGGCATCGCGATACTAACTCCGCGACCGCTCTCCGCATCCCACTCCACTAGACATGCCACCTGATGTCGCGCTCCTCTTAGTGCTATTCACGTGCACTGTTAGACGCGAATGCTGCGACTCTCGTGGCTCGTCGCCTCCGCCGTCACGCGATAAGTACAACCTCCACGGTACCGTAACTCCCAGTTAGTACAACGATCCCAGCCCTCGGCGTCCGTACCGCCGACAACTATCTCCCGGATCCTGGTCGTCCACAAAACACCACCACAAACTGATTTAAGAACAGCCGGAAAATACTGTTCCTCAGGTCCCAGAACGCTGCAGGTGCGTTTGGTAGTGCAGAGTCATCACCCAGAACTCGTAATGTTCATAGCATGTCCGGAATGCAGTCCTTGCGACGTCCCCCTCTCGGACTCGCAACTGGTAGTATCCGGATCGCAGGTCGATCTTCGAAAAATACGTCGACCCTCTCAACGGGTAGAACATGTCATCAATTTTCGGCATCGGGTATCGGTCATTCACCGTAACCCGGTTCAGTTTCCGGTAGTCCATGCACATCCGAAGCTCTCCACTCTTCTTCTTCACGAAGAGTGCTGGCGCTCCCCACGGCGATGTGCTCGGACGAATAAACCCCTTCTCCCGAAGTTCCTCGAGCTGACTCTTCAGCTCGGTCAACCCGGCTGGCGCGAACCTGTAAGGCGCCATCGATCTGTTAGTCTTAGTGCCCGTAGTTCAATCCTAAATGTCCAAATGTATATATCATCGTTAGCAATAAAATTAAAGCGGCTTTATATTACTTATGTGTTGGAGTAATATATCGATGTGTGCTCTGATCTATGCCCACCATGCGAATAGAACCATAGATCGAGATAGATCACACTCGATGGGTCCCTAGTCAACAAAGCTTCACTAGAAGCGACTAGTATGAAAGATGGCTCTTTATGGCTTACGTTCTGTTAGTCATTGGAATGAGATTCCGGAGTCTGATCATAGATATCATGTGGGACATGATATTGGACGACCCGCCCTGAATATGTGCCATAGATTAAGTCATGAACATATTCAGTGTTGTAGCTTGTCATGTATCCTTAGACCAAGGAGTCTTTGTGATCGCTATGTAGTCAACAACCTTGTTTGACCTGAGCCTAACGTTGTCCGTAACAGGGCTTCCATAACGGCCAGGATTGGCTTGGGGACGGGCTACATGAGTGACACGAAAGACGGCTAAGGGATTTATCCCTCATACTAAGGTATGGGAAAGATATCGGTTCTCGGCCGCTTGATCGAGAGTGACTGGAAGAATAGCATGGCCATGCACATGATACTGGGTATCATATCTTCAGTCATCTCACATATCAAGGAACGGTGATTGAGAATAATAAGGATGACGGCTCTATGCCTTATCTCAATCAGGATATCGGAGATAAAAGGATAATGACAGGGACGACGGAAAGGTTAGAATCGACAGGGTCGATTCGTTATGTAGTGTCAAGCAATACTAAAGTCTCGTTAGTTGCCACTTAAATAGGATCAAGTAAAATGGGATTTTACGTTGATCTATTGACATGCATAAACCGAAGGGTCACACCGGAGGATGAAACTCATTGACACATTTATGGAGAATGGCCAAAAGGGAGTTGTCTCGGGACATGACCAAAACTGGGTTTTGGGTCATGTGCCCGTAAGTGAATAGGACTTTACGGATCGAGATAAGGCTTGGAGTCTTGGGATTGATCGCGTCGGATAATGTTGGACATTTCCGGTATGGAAGGCATGGAGGCGATGAGCGAATCACGGGACCTCGTTGGAAATGGTCACGGGCCATGTTCCAAGAGGCCCATGAAAGGCCCATGCAACCAAGGCCCATGGAACTAATTAATCAAGTCTTGATTAATTAGTACTAAGTAAGCAAGACAAGGATTAAGGTGTTGGTGATTCACCACCTAACCCAATCTTGTCTTGCCATACTTTGTCCTATTTACACCTTACTTGACACCATACTTGTCCCATGCCTTTAGTTGGACAAGTATGGGTTTTGTTATGTTTAAGTCATCTTTTTTCAACATAACAAACACAAGACAAGAATAGGAAACACATTTTCTCTCCCTCTTCCATGGCCATTTCGGGTTTGGCTAGTTTCCACCTCCATGTTTGTGTTCTTGAGTCCTCAAAGAGAAGAACTACGTGGCTTTGATTCCCATGTGGATACGTAGGCGTCTTGGAGACTCAAGCCAATCATTCGTTAACCGGTGTTCTTGTTTTGGTAAGAACTAGTGCTGAATTTTTCTCTTGTGAATCCATTCTTTGTTAGTTGTTTCATGGTTTTAATCGTCTCTTGGTTTTCATTGAGTTTCCGCTGCGAGTTGGTTCATCTCCAACCCTACCTCGAGACCCTACAGTGGTATCAGAGCCGTGCTACCTTCGGGATTCACAAGACGGTGTTCAAAGTTTCGGTTTTGCTTGAAAGTTTCGTTTTTGGCATGTTGTTTTGCTAAATTGTTTGATAACATGTTTTAAATTATTGTTTATGGATTTAATACATGTAAAATGATTTTTTGAAAATTATTTCAAATCTGGAAATTTTGAAAAAAGTTTGATTTTTCGGGTCTCGGGAGCGGGACTCTCGGGGAGCCTAAACCGAGACCGAACGGGGCTCCGTTGGACGGAGTTAGGCCAAGCATGACCATTGGATGGTTGATATGCCAAGGCTAAACCGTTTTGTTAGTTATGACGAGTTTGGAACCGTCATGACGAACTCGAAGATCAAATGTTCAAAAGTTTCATTTTTGAACGGTTTCGATAAACCGAGCATCAAAAAATTTCGAAACTTGGCTATTAATTAAAACCGGAAAATCACATGATGTTTGATAACATGCTTGTTTGATAACACGATGTGTGATGTGATGTTGGCATGGTGTACATAATAGCCCCGAGCTGAATTTAATTATTTATCGCTTTTCACGGCCTGCGAGCCGTTAGAGTTAGCGTGTAATTATTCTTTCAAGGTGTGGTCGTCGAACCACTTGTTTGTAATATTTATTTATTCCCGACCTGCGAGTCGTGTATTAAATTGTAATATTTTACTCAAGACGAAGAAATGGCGAAAAGGTCATTTGGTGGCTTTTCGGGTGTTGTCATCGGCTTGGAGTCGGTGGAGCTCAAGAAGCTAGTGGGAGTTAGTTTAGGGGGCTATTATGTGCACATTTATCGCTTTATGCTTGGTTTAGTTTATGCATGATTAATTCTAAGTGTTTTAGAATTGCATGCTTAACTTTATTTACCGAGCATATCACCTCACATGTAAAGATAAAATTGGAATTTTAATCCTTGTGTGTGAACCCTTAGAACCGTCATTGCATTGGATGTAGTTGACGGGTTCAAAGGAAGAATTACATTGGATGTAATTTGAGGCATCATTGCATTTGGAATGTAGTTGATGTGCTCATCGCATCTAGGATGTGCCAAAGTTTTGAACACAACTGGACAAGTAAAAGCGGGTCATGTCCGATACCTCCCAATAATCAACACCTTACTACCTCCCCGTCCTATGGGTGTCGTGCGCATTAGCGGAGCATCCATGGGAAAGCGGGGTAGTAGGTTTGGACGACATATGTGGGTGTCGTGCGCATTAGCGGAGCACCTACATAGTGACGGGCCATAGTTGAAAATTGGTGGACCTGACTACGATTCTCAGCCTGAGGTTGAGCTAGGGTAACAGATAGGGTAAGTCGTGTACATAAGTACATACCCTAGCCAAGAGTCACATTGGATGTGATTGGATGGAGTCCTACCTACATAGCTCGATTAAGTGGTGAGCATTAGTTCAGCTTAATCGAGTGAATCAAGGATCTTGGTTTCAGATTCTAAAGGTTTAGAATTGATTGTTGGTGTTTAAGCTTGATCTTCATAAAATTTATTCAGTTTACTGATTGAATTTTATCTGTTGTAGATCAAATGGCAAATTCAGCGAACATTAATAGTTTGTCATTAAAAACCATTCTTGACAGGGTCAAGCTAAATGGGACAAACTATTTGGACTGGTACAGAATTTTGAGGATAGTCCTCAAGTCTGAACGCAAAGAATATGTCCTTGACAAGGCTGTCTCTAAGACCATATCAGAGTTACATGAAGTGTCATCAGCTGCTGAGAAGAATATCTCAGGGATCTGGGATCCAAGGATATTCTGATGGTCAACAAGGGAATTGGAAGTGGCAAGGGCTGGGCCCATGCGCACTTGGCAGGAAAGATGAGACACCTGAGAATGTCTGCTTCTACTGCCAACAGCCTGGTCATTGGAACCGGGATTACAGGAAGTTCACGGCTGATCTGAAGAAGGGCAGTGGGACTGCGCCTTCATCAAATAGCCTGGATGATCTGAAGAAGGGCAGTAAGACTGCGCCTTCATCAGGAAACCTGGATGATCTAAGGAAGAGCGGTGGGACCGTGCCTTCAATCGGTATTAACTCTATAGAGCTACATCTCTCTACTTCCAAAGATTCATGGGTATTAGATACCATGACTGAATCTCACACATGCACTAATATATGGTGGCTGAAAGTAGGAGAGATTTGGAAAGCACGAAATGGACCTCAGAGTTGTGGCAACTGCTGTAGGATCCATGAGTCTTGCTTTGCCAAGAGGCCTTGTCTTAGTATTGTATAATGTATATTGCATACCTACTTTTAGTAGGAATATTATATCTGTATCCGTGTTTGACAAGGAAGGATATAATGTTAATATTGGAAATGGAGTTTTCAATGTTCTATGCAATGATATGTTTTATACCAGTACTGACATGGTTGGAGGATTGTACATATTAGATATGGGTAACAATGCCTCAAGTTCTATATATTCCGTTAATACCAAGAGGTCTAAATCCAACGATTTAAACCTAACTCTGTTATGGCACTGTCATTTGGGTCGTATAAACAAGAAGCGCCTATCAACACTTCAGAAGTGCGGGCTTTCAGGTTCATTCGAATTCCATTCGATCGATAGGTGCAAGGTTTGTTTGATGGGAAAAATGACTAAAGTGCCCTTTATCGATCGCGATGAAAGGGCGGGTGAATTATTGGGGCTTATACACTCGAATGTGTTTAGACCAATAAGTTCACTTGCCAGGAGGGGTTTTAGCTACTTTATCACATTTACTGATGATTACAGTAAATATGGTTATGTCTATTCGGTGAGACATAAGTCTGAAGCTTTTGATAAATTCAAAGAGTTTAAGACTATAGTAGATAACCAGCTCGACAAAGGTATTAAGGCACTTCGATTGGATCGAGGTGGAAAATACTTGACCACAGAGTTATTAGATCATCTAAAAGAGAATGGGATCCTTTTGGAATTGACTCCTCCTAGGTCACTGTAGTTGAAAGGTGTAGCCAAACGGAGAAATCGGACATTGTTAGACAATGGTCTGTTCCATGATTAGTTGGACTGATCTCCCAATCTCTTTTAGGGGTTTTGCTCTAGAGACGACCGCATTCATAGTAAATCGGGCTTCGACGAATGGTGTGGAAGGGACACCATTTTAAAAATGGTACGGGATGATGCCCGCTTTGTCCTTCCTAAAGATTTGTGGTTGCGAGGCTTATGTGAAACATTTGGTTTCGACTAAGCTCGAACCAAGATCTGAGATATGCACCTTCGTGTGGTATCCCAAAGCAACAAGGGGATACTATTTCTACAATCCCAGTGAGAACATGGTGTTCGTCGCTTGGGGTGGGGTCTTTATGGAAAAGAAGTTTTGTTTCCAAAGACGTCATTGGAAGGACTGTGCATCTCGAAGAAATTCAGGATGGTATAGATCTGTCTAAACCAATTGACAACCCAGTAGAAAGGAGTCAGAGATTGTCGTAGAGTAAGAACCAATTCCTGTTACAATTCCGGAAGGTCCAAGACGATTTGAAAGGATCAATCTTCCACCTCCAAGATATGGTATCCGGAGGTGACAATGAAGTCATGGTGGATCACGATGATCCAGCCACCTTTCAGGAAGTCATGGATGGGCCCAACTCCGAGTTATGGCTGGGAGCCATGAGGGAGGAAATGCAATCCATGTCGGACAACCGAGTCTGGGAACCGGTTGATCCCATCAATGGTGTGAGGACCATCGGATGCAAATGGATCTTCAAGGTGAAGATGGACATGGACGGCAACCCTCTGACCTACAAAGCTCAACTGGTGGCGAAAGGTTATAGGCAGATCCAATGGATTGACTATGAGGAAACCTTCTCCTTAGTGGCTATGGTCAAAATCGATCCAAATTCTTCTTGACATAACTGCGTATCATAATTACGAGATATGGCAAGTGGATGTCAAAACCGCTTTCCTAAATGGAAATTTGACTGAGTACGTTTGTATGTCTCGGCCCAAAGGTTTTGACGATCCGAAGAATAAAGGAAAGATTTATAAGTTGTTGAAATCCATTTATGGATTGAAACGAACTTCTCGGAGTTGGATCCTTCGTTTTGATGAAGCTGTAATTGGATTTGGCTTAATCAAGAACGAGGATGAATCTTGCGTTTATAAGAAGGCTAGTGGGAGCAATATTACCTTTCTGGTTCTCATTGAAAACGACATCCCAACCTTGCACGAGACTAAAGCTTGGTTGAGGAAGTGTTCTTCAATAAAGGACTTAGGCGATGCTTCTCATATCTTAAGGATTAAGATATGTAGAGATCGCACCAAGAGGGTCTTGGATTTAAGTCAGGGAACCTATGTGAACAAGGCATTGAGTAGGTTCTTAATGCTCGATTCAAAGAAAGGACTCTTACCCACTAGTCATGGCATTCATCTCAGCAAGACTCAACGTCCTAAGACACCTGATGAGCTGAAAAGGATGATGAGAATCCTATGCACCTGGGGGCAGGATCGATCATATATGCCATGACATGTATGAGACCAGACGTCTCGTAAGCCTTATGTTGTACCAGTAGACATCATTCTAACCCGGGGGAAAGATGATGCTGAACTAGTCGTCGAAGGATGAGTAGACGCTAGTTTTCCAAGACAAATCCAGATGACTTTAGAAGTCAATCAGGATATGTGTTTACGCTGAATGGCAGAGCTTTAGCTGGGAAAGCGTAAAGCAAGATACCATTGCCGAATCTACGACAGAGGCCAAGTACATGGATGCTGCAGAGGCAGCTAAGGAGGCTATGTGGATTTGGAAATTCATGGCAGGGCTGGGTGTAATTAAAAACCCATCCAGTCCGGTGAATCCATTTTGCGACAACACAAGGGCCATTGCGCAAGCTAAAAGCCTAGATCGCATAACAAATCCAAACATGTACTGCGGCGTATCCACCTCATCAGATAAATACTGAACTGATGTGAAGTGAAGATAACCGATATTGCAACAGATGATAACATAGCCAACTCGTTGACTAAGGCAGTGTCACTGCCTGAACATGTTAGACATGTAAAGTCGATGGGGACATATAGGAGTTTAGATTGGAACTAGGGCAAGTGGGAGATTGTTAGTCTTAGTGCCCGTAGTTCAATCCTAAATGTCCAAATGTATATATCATCGTTAGCAATAAAATTAAAGCGGCTTTATATTACTTATGTGTTGGAGTAATATATCGATGTGTGCTCTGATCTATGCCCACCATGCGAATAGAACCATAGATCGAGATAGATCACACTCGATGGGTCCCTAGTCAACAAAGCTTCACTAGAAGCGACTAGTATGAAAGATGGCTCTTTATGGCTTACGTTCTGTTAGTCATTGGAATGAGATTCCGGAGTCTGATCATAGATATCATGTGGGACATGATATTGGACGACCCGCCCTGAATATGTGCCATAGATTAAGTCATGAACATATTCAGTGTTGTAGCTTGTCATGTATCCTTAGACCAAGGAGTCTTTGTGATCGCTATGTAGTCAACAACCTTGTTTGACCTGAGCCTAACGTTGTCCGTAACAGGGCTTCCATAACGGCCAGGATTGGCTTGGGGACGGGCTACATGAGTGACACGAAAGACGGCTAAGGGATTTATCCCTCATACTAAGGTATGGGAAAGATATCGGTTCTCGGCCGCTTGATCGAGAGTGACTGGAAGAATAGCATGGCCATGCACATGATACTGGGTATCATATCTTCAGTCATCTCACATATCAAGGAACGGTGATTGAGAATAATAAGGATGACGGCTCTATGCCTTATCTCAATCAGGATATCGGAGATAAAAGGATAATGACAGGGACGACGGAAAGGTTAGAATCGACAGGGTCGATTCGTTATGTAGTGTCAAGCAATACTAAAGTCTCGTTAGTTGCCACTTAAATAGGATCAAGTAAAATGGGATTTTACGTTGATCTATTGACATGCATAAACCGAAGGGTCACACCGGAGGATGAAACTCATTGACACATTTATGGAGAATGGCCAAAAGGGAGTTGTCTCGGGACATGACCAAAACTGGGTTTTGGGTCATGTGCCCGTAAGTGAATAGGACTTTACGGATCGAGATAAGGCTTGGAGTCTTGGGATTGATCGCGTCGGATAATGTTGGACATTTCCGGTATGGAAGGCATGGAGGCGATGAGCGAATCACGGGACCTCGTTGGAAATGGTCACGGGCCATGTTCCAAGAGGCCCATGAAAGGCCCATGCAACCAAGGCCCATGGAACTAATTAATCAAGTCTTGATTAATTAGTACTAAGTAAGCAAGACAAGGATTAAGGTGTTGGTGATTCACCACCTAACCCAATCTTGTCTTGCCATACTTTGTCCTATTTACACCTTACTTGACACCATACTTGTCCCATGCCTTTAGTTGGACAAGTATGGGTTTTGTTATGTTTAAGTCATCTTTTTTCAACATAACAAACACAAGACAAGAATAGGAAACACATTTTCTCTCCCTCTTCCATGGCCATTTCGGGTTTGGCTAGTTTCCACCTCCATGTTTGTGTTCTTGAGTCCTCAAAGAGAAGAACTACGTGGCTTTGATTCCCATGTGGATACGTAGGCGTCTTGGAGACTCAAGCCAATCATTCGTTAACCGGTGTTCTTGTTTTGGTAAGAACTAGTGCTGAATTTTTCTCTTGTGAATCCATTCTTTGTTAGTTGTTTCATGGTTTTAATCGTCTCTTGGTTTTCATTGAGTTTCCGCTGCGAGTTGGTTCATCTCCAACCCTACCTCGAGACCCTACACGATCTCGCTGCCGTTCCCTGCACCAGGTCAATCCCGAACTCCACCTCACGAACTGGTGGAAACCCGCTCAATTCCTTAGGGAAGACCTCGGGGAACTCGCACGCCACTCGCGGTAATTCTCGGCTCTACTCGGCCGATACTTCCTTTACTGCAGACAAGCCGACAGGAGAAACTCCGCTCCTACTGTCCAGAATACCCGAACCTTTCGTGTTGCCTGTTGGCACCGTCACTCGTCGCCTGTAACAGTCGATAAAGACTTGGTACTTCGCTCGCCAATCCATTCCCAGGATCACGTCAAGGCGGTCATTTCGTGGGTATCCTTCCCACGGATATACGCACAAGCTCAGTCGCTGCTAAAACTCACGGACCCTCGCGGTCTCTCTAAGACCTCGCTCCACTACCATCGTCGTGCCTACCAACTCCGAACACACCCGATCCTCGGGGTGAGGAGCCCTCTCTCGAACCTCCTGTACCGGTTCGCTTCTCTAACTCCGTAGGTACGACAGACCCTAGTCAACACCACCCCACCACCAACCGGCGTGTCACGACGCAGGGGTGGTCTCAACGGCTCTAAACTCAGCCCCAACCTCTCAGCACAACTCGACGAACAAACGAGTGTGATATCCCGGCATCCAATGGAACTGACGCCCCAAGTCGGAAGACGAACACCCACTCCATTAGTCACCCTGGTAAGGTCTAGTGTAACCCTCACACGGTTCTCTTGGCATCACTTGTAACTTTCCGCAACCAAACCAGTGTTCGCTACTCGTCCCTTGCGGGAAAAGCAGTAAAGGGGATGAGCGTTATGCTCACCTCCACGGACACCCGTTCGATTATGGCATACTAGTAACGCACTAAAGACTTACCGATCTAGCCAGGGCAAACCACTACCTCAAAACCGGATGCCAAACGTCACACCGCTCACGCTATCAAAAACTCAGTACTCACTCAAGTAAGATAAACCTCGACACGGGAAATCACGTCCTCGATTCAGTAAATCGCCATTGTTCGTAACCTCAAAACCCCAATTACCCGACCACGTAGGGAAACCTCAAGACGGGGAACACGCTCTCAACTAAGCAAACACCATTGCCCACACCAATAAAACTTCAATTGTAATAATACGTAAGTGAACCCTCAAATAAACCGCACAAACGCACACTAAGCCGCGCAACGACAACCTAGCGGTACAACGAAACAACCACCAAAAGTTGAAAACGGCTCACTGGACCAGGCCGGTACACGACCCCCGGCATGCCACTCTCCGGGCCGGCACCCAGGCCGTGCCGTGCCCCGTACCGGGCCGGCGTCCAATACCTGTCGAGCTCCTTACCGGGCCGGCATTCAATACCTGTCCATTCTACCTACCGGACCAAACCAGTGACCCTGATAAGATAGCGGTAATGATTTCACCCTACTTACACCCGCTATGTCTACCCTAGGGCATTCATAACCTTCCCGGCTGATAGCGACCCGTACACAAGTACGTCGCAGACCACGACCACCAAACACATAACACAGTTACGGTAAATCAAGACCGACCTCAAACACAAGCCAACACGGCCAAAAACAACACAATCACACGACCGCCGTTCACCGGCCAACCAACGACGAACCTTGCCCACCGGGCCAACCAAAATCAAACATACGCCCACAGGGCCAATCAAAGTCAAACACAAACGCCCACGGCGTCAAACAGAACCAAGACCCGCCCACTGGGCCAACCAATTTTTAAAACTTTCTCCACTTTATTTTTAAAACCTCGTACTTGACATCACGCGGTTACAACCCGGTCCAGGCGTCCCCGAACTACGTTGTACCGACTTGACATCAGCACCGTCACGTTCGACTACAGGAGCGCTCCTGAGTCGACCCGCGACAGCTTAAAAACGTTTCACGCAGCAACAACAATCAGCAAGCCAGCAAGAAAACATTGTAACATACGCACAACCACAACCAAGACTCAAGACATGACGGGTCTACACTGACTCGACTCTCCCACCTAATTGACGGACAGTCCGAGGTGTGAAACCTCGAGCTCTGATACCAAGCTGTCACGCCCCAATTTTAGTAAACCGAACTCGGGACGCGAACGTTTAAAATAAGAAAGCACTTTGAAAACATTTCCATTAAAACCCTTTATAATACCAGTTTAGTTCAACAAAAGATAATTACAACCCAAAATACAACGTCCCACAAGCGGACAAAAGGCGAGGTATCCGTCGCTAGACCAAAAGTAAAAACCCGGACTCCACTCCTAGCTCCACAAGCTTCGAGAGCTCCCTAGTCTGTCCCACGAACAGTACCTGTAGGAAAAGCAGCTAGGGGTGAGCGTTCGCTCACCACCACGGATAACAGATTGACTACAACATAATTAGCAGACAATGCCGGTAACACCAAAACTAAAACCAACACCGGGAATACCATCCCCAAACTCAAGTAACTTAACTGACACACAACCCGTTACCTTCCTTGACCAACTCAACACTTTGACACGTAAAGTAGACCCGACACAACGATCACGACCTCTCCCAAGGACTCGAAAGAAACTACGCAACACCAAACAAGATCACAAAGGATCGCACACCAAACAAGATCACAAAGGATCGCGAACCAGCTGCTCAATAACCTCCCTCACCAGACTCAACCTCAAACTCATAAAGTAAAACCGACACCACCAACAATGACCTTCCCCAAAGACACGAACCCGGATCAGGCTAGCCGAAGAATGCTCAGAACCTGCCGAGCCTCGTACACGGATCAGGCCAGCCGAAGAATGCTCGTAACCTGCCGGGACCCGGTCACGGATCAGGCTAGCCGAACAATGCTCATAACCTTTCAGGATCCGGACACGGAACAGGCTAGCCGAAGAATGCTCAGAACCTGCCGAGGCTCGAGTTTGGTCAGGCCAGCCGAAGAATGCTCGTAACCTGCCAAAATCCACACCACTCCCCGACACACAGTCGGTTCGGGCAAACATAACCACAAACACAACAAGTTCAACAAATAGGCACTCAAGGCCACTCAAGACACCTCAACAGTAAACCTCGGACTCAATAGCCCCACAGGCACTCACGGCCTCCCAAGACACCAAAATGACAATACGGGCTCTCATGGCCACCCAAGACTCAGCAATAACCAACACGGCTCTCAAGGCCACCCAAACTCGACAATGAACAACACGGGCTCTCAAGGCCACCCAAACTCAACAATAATTAACACGGGCTCTCAAGGCCACCCAAACTCAACAATAATTAACACGGGCTCTCAAGGCCACCCAAACTCAACAATAATTAACACGGGCTCTCAAGGCCACCCAAACCCAACAACAAATAACGCACAACAACCTCCGGCTAACCCATGCCTCCAACAGTCCTAAGATCGCTAGTTTCACAAACAACCTCCGGGCATGGTCATATGCCTCCAGTACTCCTAATATCAACAAGTTCACGAACAACCTCCGGGCATGGCCATATGCCTCCAATAAATCAATTAACGCTAAGTTCTCTGCTCCTACGACACTACTAAGTGTCACATGCTTTTCTCAATAATTACTAAGTTCCCGTAACATGCTTTTCTAATATTCGATAACCTAGAATACCCACGACACCCCAATGTCACATGCAATTCTACTGTTAACTTTCCCTAGTCAGGGCCGAGATCCGGCTACTTTTCCCTACCTCAACTGAAGAGCAACCGCTATGTTTCCTAGCTGTTGACGTTCCGGCTCGCTACCTCCGGGCTTCACCTCGATCGAAGCCGGACGCTAAAGATAACACGAAAGCCAAAATTAAAGTCGGTTCCCAGGTTAATTTAAAGGTCACGATTAAACCAGTTTAAAACCAACAATTGTCCTTTAAACTCGAGTGGGATAAAAGCGGGGTCACGGCGAATCGGGTTTGAGTACCCGAGCACCGAAACCGGCGCATGTGAGGCACGGTCCCAATGCACGAATCCCGAGGTCCGATTCAGCGGTCCGCTTTTGTTCCTTTCTAAACCTAATTAGCAGTCCATTTTAACCCGAGTTTCAGATTTGTTCAACTGCTCAAATTTAGTTTTAAAACGAACTGATGTTCCTTCCCTTTTATTTTCAAATCTGATTTTATTTTAAAACTCTCTTCAAAATTAGAAGCGTTTCTGTTTCACCACTCCCAAATCGGCTTAAAGACCAACCCGACACCAATTGCTTTTCAAATTAGGTCATTTTCCAATTTAAATCCCTTTTTTAAACAAAACCGATTTTTCGATTTAGGGTTCCTTTTCCTTCAACTTCAGAAGTTCGATTTTCCATCCAAAACCGATCTCAAACCCTAACTGTTTCAAAACAACTTCATTTTCCCTTTTACAGATCATAATCTTTAATTTTCTGATTTCAAAATACACGACCAGATCCAAACTGTTGTTGGACGAGAAAATAAGCAAAAGGAGAAGGTCGGTTCGAATCCGGCCGGCCACCGGTAGGTGTCGCCGGCCGAGGGCTCACCGTAGGAACAAACGGCGGCGGAGCACGGTAGCCTCTCGGATTGTGGAGGATTTCGGCGCCCTGGCTTCAGATCCGGACGGGGCGAACTCGACAGTGCGAGCACGGTAACGGCGACGGCCGTGAAAGGTGAGGGGGGCTTGACTCGGGTCGAGAACTGCGAGGGGGAGAGAGGGAGGACGTGGCCGAGATCGAGATGAGGGAGAAACGGGAAGTTGGGGGTGAGGATGGCGCTGCGTCTGATCGGAGAAGCGAGAACACCGGCGACTGGCGTGGGTTGAACGGAGACGGTGGCGTGAGGTTTGTGGAGAAGAGGGAGGCCGGCGAACCAGTGGCCGGGGAAAGTGAGGGAGAAGGCGGAGGTGGAGGTCGGGTTATGGCTGGACCGACCGGAGAGGAGGAACGGGATCGTGGTGGTCGGCCAACGGCGGCGGACGTGAACTGGAGAGGAGGGAGGAAGGTCGGGTGAGGGCGTGAGGAGAGGACGAAGACGAAGGAGTGAGGGAGGGGTTCGGCGTGGGTGAGAGAGAAGAGGCAGAGCAAAAATGCACAGTTGAAACCCTAAAAACGGGTTTTATACCCTGGGCCGGTTGTCCTTTGGGCCGCT
Source organism: Erodium maritimum (assembly GCA_963921825.1). NCBI lineage: Eukaryota > Viridiplantae > Streptophyta > Magnoliopsida > Geraniales > Geraniaceae > Erodium > Erodium maritimum. Next base: position 119,037,106 of record OY997588.1, read on the forward strand.
GGCGAAGCGGGCCTCAGGCCCAAGCGAGGGGGGAGGGGCCTGGCCGGGCCTGCCTGTCTGGTCAGGCCTGAACGATCCAATCCTTTGTTTTTTTTACACGACTAAAGAATTTAATCGAATTTCAGCCTCGCCTTTACCAAAACCGAATTAGATTTCAACCTCGACGTTCCGAACTATTAAAATTTAATTAAAGTAACCTTTTTACCGAAGCGGTCTTCACATTATTGGCTAGGTGGTGGTGGAGATTTTGGAAACAACTCTTGTGTGCAAAATATGGTTGGGACATTGATTCTTGGGACCTCTCTAAATTATTACTTCACTCTGGAATAAGTTTCTTATCACACTTGGACTCCCTTCTTTCCTCTCCTCAATTTGCTAATCTATTTGGAGCTCTGGGTATTTAGTGGACATCAGTTTCAGGAAATAAGGTGTCCTTCTGGGATGATATTTGGATCACTGACATCCCATTTAAACATAAATTCCAAAGACTCTATCATCTCAGTATTGAAAAAAATAAGGTGGTTGCACATTTCTTTGTAGGAAAGGATTGGATACTACATTTCAGAAGATATTATAGGGGTGGGAAAAGAGTCAATTTTGCCTTCTTAGTCTCATTCTGAATAATTATCAGTCTCTTTCCCTTGATGATGATAAGGTGTCCTGTATTTTTGATGGCAAGGGTTTCAGTGTTAACAAAATGTATATGGCATTTGATGAACCTGCTGATCTATCTCAAAATTGACCTGTACTACTTTGGATCCCCATCTTGCCTCCAAAAATTGCAGCTTTCTCCTAGTTACTATGTATACAAGTTGTGCCTACCGAATGCTTTTTATTGGCTAAGGGAATGTATATGAATGATATATAGTGTCCTCTTTGTAATGAAGATCCTGAAGATCTTGATCACTTATTCTTGGGATGTAGTGTTTCTTGGCAGATCTGGTATACTTGTTTAAACCGGTGGGGTCTTTCTACTATATGTTGTGAATCAATATGGACTGGTTTTTGGCTTGGAAGCTGCTTTCTCCCCTCAGATTAAAAAAAATTGAACCATGTTGGCTCCAATAATACTCTGGAGGATCTGGATGTGCAGGAACAAGACTTTCTTCAACAGTGAAACTGAGGATACAATGACCACCCTGCAACATATTCAAAGTGACTCATATCAACTATTTTGGGCAAAATTGAAGAACAACTCCTCCTTCTCCTTTGCTGTGTGGGTGAATTCTCCACATCTTTGTATTCTCTTGAGGCTCAGCTATGTGTGATTTGTGGTTTCTTGGCTGCCAAGGTACAAGTTTTTGAAGTTTTAAGGTTACTTGTTGGTCAAGGTATGGGTATTGGGGCTGGTTTTGTTCGAGTATTGGTTACTTGACTGTGAAGGTACTGGATGGGAGTTAGTGTTTTAACTTGTTGAACAAGGTATCGACTTTAAGGGTTTTGTTTCTATGAAAACCATTTCGGTTGTAATTGATTTGTGTAAAAACATTGTCATTGTAATTGTTACATTTGAGGGCACTGCCCTTGGCCTTGTACTTATTTTCTAAGTCTTGGTCTATAAAATTTAATCTGATGATAAAAAAATGGGTTAAACCGTATGTTGATTGTGTAACATAATGGTTTGCAAGCCCTGAAATAAATTGTGCTCCATAATGGTACAACCTAGATAAAGAACCGGATTGTGAATGAATGCTGACTGGATGTTGAATTTATATTTAATTGAATTTATTAAATTATTGATTAAAACAATAAATGTTATATAAAATCGAAATAATTTTTAAAAATTTAATACATAATAAATTATATAGATTACTTTTATAATATATAAAAATACATTTTATAAATATAAAAGTACGAGTGTTTAATAAAATTAATACTTTCATCTTATTTTCTATGATCAATAATCTAATATATCATTATCAATTTTAATTATATTTATATTAAAAATATATAATATTAGTCAATATATTTTTTAATCCTCAAAAAATTAATCTATAGTTAAGATATATGATGATACAATACAAACCATCTGCATATACAATATAATTAGATATATGATGATACAGTAAAGAGAGGAGAAATCAAATTCAAACCATGTCTTAACCTAAAAACTAGAGAACCAATCTAAGCCATCTATTTTAAGAATGAAGGGATGAGATGTAATTGAGTGGTTGACTTGTTGACTGCAAAAAAAACATCACTTTTTAGTAAGTGGGAAGGGCTTTTTAGTAAAACTATCATATGAGGAGAAATCTAATAGAAACCCTTCTTATCCTAAAAACTGTGTGAACCAATCCTAACCACACACCTTTTAGATCCAACATTCACCATAATGTCACATCATCACCCCAATTCCACTAAAACTCACGTCACTTTCTTTCTTTCGCACACATGCAATGGCAAAATTGTAATAGCATGGTGCCATGTGGACAAGTGTCCATTTTTTTGTTCAACAATTCACTAATTTAATCATTCCCGCTTCGTTTCAACTCCGATTAGCTTCGAACTTGCGCCAATATTTTTCTTTTTCCAATGGCTTTAAATCAAGATCATTCATGAATATATTTTGAAGCACGAAAATAAAAATTTATATTAGGGGTGATAAAAACAATGTTGAGTGTTGATAAATCTTCACTAATAAATTTTTTATACCGGGGTATCAAACTAGTGCTAAATAGTGTTTAGTGTTGATAAAACTAGTGCTTAGTGTTCATAAAAAAACATGTGATTATGTGATAAAAATCATGTTCGATTTTGGAAAATGAGGTGATAAAACTAGTGTTTAGTGTTGATAAACCCAGTGTATAGTGTTGATAAATCCAGTGTATAGTGTTGATAAAAATTACCCAGACTTAACTTTTTTTAAAAATCAGCGCCGAAATAAGGGTGATAACCTAGAGTTTAGTGTTGATAAAAAAAACATGTGATGGGATGATAAAAACACATGTAATTTAATGATAAACATATTGTTTAGTGTTGATAAAACAAGTGCTTAGTGTCCATAAAAAAACATGTGATGATGTGATAAAAATCATGTTCGATTTTGAAAAATTAGGTGATAAAACTAGTGTTTAGTGTTGATAAAAATTACCCATACCTTACTTTTTTTAAAAAAAATCAGCCCCAAAAATATTTTTTTTTGTGCTTCAAAATATATTCATGACTGATCTTGATAAAAAGCCCTTGAAAAAACAAAACTAATGGCGCAAGTTCGAAGCCAATCGGAGTTCAAACGAAGCGGGAAAAACTAAATTAGTGAATTGGTAAAAAGAAATAATATGATGGTTTTACCAAAAAACTCTTACCACTTACTAAAAAGTGCTGTTTTTTTGCAGTCAACAAATCAATTGCATCTCATCCATCCATTCTTAAAATGAATGGCTTGGATTGATTCACACGATTTTTACGTTAAGTAGTGGAGTCTATTTGATTTTTCCTCACTATCATATTACTTTTTTTACCAACTCACTAATTTAATTTTTCCCACTTCGTTTGATTTCCGATTGGCTTCAAAACTGCATCATTAGTTTTGTTTTTTCAAGGGCTTTCTATCAAGATCACTCATGAATATATTTTGAAGCACGAAATTTTTTTTATTTCGGGGCTGATGTTTAAAAAAAATTTATACATGGGTAATTTTTATCAACACTTTGCGCTGGTTTTATCAACACTGTTACACTGGGTTTATCAACAGTTTACACTGGGTTTATCACCTCATTTCCAAAACTGATCATGATTTTATCACATCATCACATGTTTTTTATGAACACTAGTTTTATCAACATCAAACACTATGTTTTATCATAAATTACGCGTGTTTTATCACCCCCATCACATGTTTTTTTGAAGCACGAAAAAAGAATTATTTCGGGGCTGATTTAAAAAAAATTATATCTGGGTAATTTTTATCAACAATTTACATTGGTTTTATCAACACGTTACACTGGTTTTATCAACACTGGACAATAGTTTTATCTCCTCATTTTCCAAAACCGAACATGATTTTTATCACCTCATCACGTGTTTTTATGAACACTAGTTTTATCAACACTAAACACTATGTTTACCATTAAATTACATATGTTTTTATCACCTCATCACATGTTTTTTTTATCAACGCTAAACTCTAGTTTATCACACTTATTATCAAAATTGAACATGGTTTTTATCACCTCAGTACATGTTTTTATCAACATTTAGCACTAGTTTGATACCTTCGATATAAAACATTTATTAGTGAAGATTTATCAACACTCAACATTATTTTTATCACCCCGATATACCTTTTTATTTTCGTGCTTCAAAATTTATTCATGATTGATCTTGATTTAAAGCCCTTGAAAAAAAAATGAAAATATTGGCGCAAGTTTGAAGCTAATTAGAGTTCAAACGAATCGGGAAATATTAAATTAGTGAATTGGTGAAGAAAAAAATGGACACTTGTCCACATGGCAACATGTTTTTACAATTATGCCCTTGCTTGTGTGAAAAAGGATGAAAGTGGCGTGAGTTTGGGTGAAATTGGGGTGATGATGTGGCATCATGGTGAATGTTGGATCTTAGTTGTGTGTGGCTAAGATTGACTCTCTAGTTTTTAGGTTAAGAGTGGTTTGTAGCCGATTTCACCTCACAATAAAGATATATGCTAAACATTGGTTCATTTCTCTTTGTTTCAATATAATTAAGATATATGATGTATATGCAATTTGATATCAATCAACGAATACTTAGTTGGACTGGGATGTTTTGGTTTGTATGCTAAAAATTGGTTCATGAGAAAAGATTTTTTTTATAAGCGAAAATCTTATTAAGCAATAGTTTTACAGAGCAGTAAAACAGATCAAGAAAACAATCCTCTGAAAAAGATATTTTCCTCAGACCATAACAGTTACACATAGTAAAAAAAAACATCAAATCCAAGCAGAAATTAACAAGAGACCCGCCACGTCAAGTCGGTCTAACTGTCTTCGTCCTACCCGAATTTAAACACAAACCGATTAGAAACCGAAATCGGGATTATAGCTTTCCCTGAAGTCGGGCCAGGGCATTCAACGTCCTCACTTTCCTTTACTGCCTCCTCAAGATGCTGAGGGGCGTCTACAGAATTTAAAGGTACGATCGCCATAGCACAAAGATTAACAGCTTTTTTCCCAACTTTCGTGTAATAATTCCAATTACCCGAGTTATCCTTCTTAGCAACATCAACCAAAAAGCTACCCGAAATGCCTTCGTTACTAGCCGAAGTTTTAGTCCTTGTCTCATAAATCACATTTGGAGGTGCAATCTTCTTTAACTGGCCCTTCTTTGGACGACCATGTCTTTTTGATTGAGTATCGCTTCGAATCGTAGTTATTGTCCTCGAAAGGAGAACCTCCTTCCACTGGCTACTCTGGTGTTCCCCAACAAGGTCACAGGCTACCTCGGCATTTGAGATTAAGTCAACAACCCGAGTTTCATTACCCACACCTGACCCCGAAGGAGTAATACCCAAATTGTCCACAAAAAACACCTGCATCTGGGCTTCTGAAGAACCCAAACCAAGGCCCAACGACATGGCCTGCCATCCTTGGACATCATTGTCATGATGGGCTTCAGTCACCTGCCAGACAACGAGCCAAATCTAAAAAGAGTATATGACCATTGATCTTATACCCATTGAAGGTTTCCACTACCGTTGAAGCAGCTTCGGAGGATGAAAACGAGACAAACGCGAACCTTTTCCCGCCCCTGTTTAAATGCCTCAAAACAGAGCATCCAATAATGGTGCCAAAAGATCCAAATGTTCGACGAACCAAATCCTTAGAATTTTCATACGGTAAATTACGGATGTAAATATCATTCGGAATTACCTGGATAAGATCATCGTCCTTTGGAGTTACCGGATTTCGTTGTACACGAACACCAGATAAGTCAAACTATGGGACGACTGAATCCTTTTCTGGAACTGGATCCTTTCCTAAAACAACCGACTTCGTCTTCCTTGAACTGGAAGAGCTCTTACGCGCTGGTAACGCGTCGGTGACCTTCAATCTTGATCGCATGTCTTCCTCCATGAACGTCTGAGCAGAAGCCTCTGATCTTCGACTCTGTTGTGCCGGAATAGGAGCACGTTTACCGCCAGAACGTCGCCCTATCTTCAATGCAGCCCTCTTAACATCTCTAGATGTAGATCGAGTAACGACGGACAAGTAACTATCGTAACTTGTCAACAAAACTGAGTAGAAAGAGGCAAAGGAAAGAAATTGATCCCTCTTAGACTTTCTCTGTTCTCGCACACCCATCTCAGAACTCGTCGCTATACGATTCACTTTCATTTCATGAGAAAAGATTACTCATATGTTGGTTATAAAATGAGGAGGGAAGACTCGGTAAGAATAAAATCTGCCTGATAAATTCTATTTAAATTTGAGTTGTATAAAATTTTATTTACTATTTAAAAAACAGTAGGCCACGTGTTGTGATGTGATAGGGCGGCGCGCAAACTAGTTCGCACGACTCGCGGCCCGCGATCCCAGAGTGCGAGTCGCGATTCAAGACGCGAACAGCGGGTCGCGGGTCGCAAAATAGATGATCCACAACTCATCGACCCGAGACTCGCGAATCGCTAAATTGCGATTCGATTCACGGTTCGTTATACGATGCGTTGCGCTATGTATGTTCGTATTCAGTAATAGAATGTGTTCGATCCGGTTATAATATATAATTTTCACCTAAATCTTCATAAAATGTCCATATCATACTCTTTTTCTCCCTCATCATCTTCCTCTTTTTTTATAGACCCTCGTCATCTTTCTGATAAGATGATTGGAATTTTTTAGGATCCAATATTTATGTCTCAAACCACATATAACCCGAACGAGAAATGACACATGGGGAGGAAGTCATTTGTATCAACTATCACTCCGCTTGGTTGAATACAGTGACATGAAATGGTGGTTGTGATTAGGCCTTTCCATGGGTTGGGGCCCAGCCCCGTTGACGAGTTTTAATCCAACCCGAAATGACCGGATTGCTCAAATTTGAACCCATGCCCGGCCCCAGGCCCATTAGGCCATCTAGAAACCACCCATTCAGATTATGGGCCAGGCCACCGGTTTGCACCGGCCCAACCGGAATAGATTTCAAGCTTACAATTAAGAGCTTCAAATTTATATCATTTACCCGACTAACACACAATTTTTCAATCTTTTTTCATTGTCAAATAAACTATTAAGAAGTGATCAAAGAGTGCTTAAAAACTATGAATTTGATCACTTCTTAACAATGGAAAAATGCCATACCGTATTGAAATTTCATCACATATTTAAACATCATACCCTACTGGTCGGACTTGGGCTCCGGTGGGGATTGTTTTCTCAATCCATGCCCCAACATAATTGTCACTGGGGCCTCTAATTGTAATCCACTACTGCCCCCGTAACCCATTGGAGACAACCCAATGGATCCATTTTGGACAGCCCTAGTTGTGACTTGTGAATTGGAAGATGAAAAATTCTTCAAAAGGAAACAGTTGTTTTCCAGGAGGAAGTTTCGAAATATCTTCACAATAAATCCAATACACTTGAACGAAAAATATATTAATATATAAAATAAAAAACGTGCATATTTATACATATACTAATAATTCCCTCCTTATAAATTATAATATTATTAGAGATGCATGAGTCAATATTATTTATGATAATTATTATTGCCAAACTTATGTAAAATACCTTTATTTTTTTCCTCTTCTAAATCTTACAGGATCTCGTCTCTTTGATTCCAAACGCTACTATCAGTGGTCAATCAGGTTCTGGCGTCAAAGGCTATTGGTGGGGGAGTTCTTTCACCCTTCAGCTATCATCTCTTCTTCCATTTATGTCTCAGAGTCCGCGATGCGAAGCTTTTCGAGCCAAACCGTCATGCCCCTGTCTCTTCCGCTCCTCCTCGTTCACCATTGGCCTGTTGCTCCGCTCCTCGCTAGAACTCCTATGCCATTGTTTGGACCGGCTCTCCATCTGATTTGATGGTTGTTTTGACCAGGAGGGTATGTGCTGTCCCTGATCGTTTCTCATCGGAAAACATGGTGGGTGGCTATAAGCCTTTGCCCTAGTCATGGCCGGCGTTGGTCCCGTCAGACCTTGTCAACCTGGTACGAGGTCCTTGAATTTTCATCCCTTTGAGGCCTATCGAAGAGACGACACTTTCCCCCGGTGCTCGGAAGTCTCACTCATCCGTTGGTTGTAGCCGCCTCCATGTGGGTCGTCGTCGTGGTCGCCTGTTCGAGGGCAGTTGTCGTGGCCGCTTGTATGTGAGTCAGGAGTTTGTTGTGTTTGAAGATCTTTCAAGTTGTCATGTCATCGTCATCACATGTCCTTGTCTTATAATCGTGCTCACCCGATTTCATCGCCATCGTTAGGCAATGGGATCCTCGTCCGTGTTTTCTGCTCTCTGAACCTGATTGTGGGCCTATTTGGACATGTCACATTCTTTGGGGCGGCAGTACTTATCCCCCTACGAGCCAAGACAACCAACCGCCTGAGTATCTATAACCTTGAACTTGCGTTATTGTACGAATCAACAATTATCCGATCTCATTTAACCTTTGTCTTAGAAGTTTGTTTGTTTTCAGTCTAATATGCTGAAACACATGTCTTTTGGTGGGAGTTAGCGAACTCTATTTCGCCTTTTTGGGTTATTCTCCTTCTATTGTTTATAATGTTTGGAATTAATTGAATAAACAATAGCATTTTTGGAAGAAAATAAAATGTACGCTACGATTTTGGGCCGGCGGGGCCCATGAGAAGCTCTCTCTTGCTTTTCTACCCTCGTGCACACGATTCAGAGCATACACATCGAAGCGGGGCAGATAAGGGGGCAGGAGCAAGGAGCAACTGCACAGGGGTTCGGGGTCCCCTTGATGTGTGGAGGTGTGGGCGCGGAGCTCGGGGCGCGATCCCGCGCCTCGCGTTGGCGGGTCCGGAGCTCAAGGAAGAAACCTGCCTCGTGCCTCGCCGCCTCGCGCCTCGCCTCTGGTCGGTTCCATGGCTTGTGTGTGTCTTGTCCGGGTCAAAAATATGATTGTTGCAGCTGCATTATTTATACGGGTTAAGGAAACTTTAGCAGCTCATGACGATTATTTTTTGCAGAAGCGGGACGGTGCGAGACAATTGGGGTTATCAACGCACTAGAAATGCACCGTCGCGATACGAATGCTAGCGTATGGGTGATCCGCCTATTTATTGGATGACACACTATGTATGGGGGTAAATACTATACTCAAATGTGTTACACGTTTCTATACAGTCGTTATTGAGGTTTTCGTGGAGGAATACCTACGGAAGCCGAGTGAGGCGGACATGCAGCGATTATTCGAGTTAGGGCACAACCGAGGGTTCCCCGGTATGATTGGTAGTCTTGACTGCATGCATTGGGAGTGGAAGAATTGCCCAATTGCATCGCAAGGAACACACGAACATGGAAATCACGGGAATCCAACCATTATGCTTGAAGCGGTTCCATCCAGTGATACGTCGATTTGGCATGCGTATTTCGGTATGACTGGCTCGAACAACGACATTAACGTTCTCCATGTCGGCCACTTATTTGACGACGCTTTTCATGGTCGTGACTTGGCCGTGGATTGCAAACTCAACGAGCGTCGTTACAACTGCCAGTATTATTTAGTTGACGACATTTACCCCACATGGGGTCGGTTCGTGAAGTCGATTCGCCATCCCCATACTTGCAAACAGAAGTTGTTTGCCAAATGTCAAGAAGGTGCTCGGAAAGATATTGAACGAGCTTTTGGAGTCTTCCAAGCACGGTGGCACATAATCTCAAGGCCCGCTCGTGTCTGGAAGAAGATGACTTTGGCTGACATGATGCATGCTTGTATCATTCTACACAATATGATTGTGGAGGATGAACGCGACCGCTACGAAGCAAGGGATGACGAATTGTATTTCGAGCCCCCTTCGAAATATCAAATTGGGCACCACCTCAACGATGGCATCAAAGAGGGTCCTTGCCATATCGAGATGAGTTGCGTGCTCGAATCAACGTCATCAATGATGCGACCCATCGACAACTCCAACATGACCTTATGGAGCACATATGGAGTCGGTTTAGAGCGAATTACCGTGGCTCAAACAATGGCTCGGATTCAAACGACTGAGATGATTCATTTAATAAATTTGATGTACTAGAAAGCATTATAATGTTTGGGGATCAATGAAATTTCAAGTTTAGTAATTAGTTTTACATTTTTTTAGTTTATGTATTTATTAATTAATTTTATATATTTTATTTATTATTTTGTTGATTAAATATGAATTTAATAAATTCAGCAAAACATAACTAATTATCCATTCAACACTTCAAGAATAGCATGATCCTTATATCTATTCTTCTGGATGTGAAACACTCTCAGTTTTAAAGGGACATACACGTAATTTATCTTAGTCAACAAAATGTTCAGTACTGCTCCTTTGCCTCCTACTACTCTCATCGATGTACATGCTCTCCCTCTTCCCAAACCAAGCTTACGGGGCCGGCTCACTGATGATGTGGCAAGTGGGCCATAACATTAGAAGCAGTCTGGTTCCACCACGTGTCGTGAGTGGGCCATCGTCTCCCTGCGTTGGATCACCAATAAGAAAATGAAAAGGGCCAAAAACTGCCAATTCTAATTTGTTTCGTGTATTAATTAATAAAAGACGAGTAATTTGGATTTCTCTCTCCGCAACTATAAATCCACAAGCTTTTAGATTTTGCTGTTGTTGCGATAATCAGGTTCCAATCTCTGAGGCTAAACCTTTGTTGATCAGATCGGAGAGTCTGCGTCGAAAGTGAGTACCTCTTTCCTCATTTCGTTCAATTACAGTAAACACTCTGTTTTCTCTTTCACATTTTAAAAGAAAACATTTTGGACTGTCATCTGGGTTGCCTTCACCATTCTCACAAATGGGTTTTAAATTTGATCTCTACTTTTGTTGTTCGCATCAAACACAGTGCTTTTGTTGTTCTCATTATTTGATCATTGTGCGATGAAATGTACTTTAATTTCGTCTGATTATTATTTTGTTTTTTGATTAAAAGGAACGAAAGATGGGATTTTTCTGGTTTCCTTTATTGTTTCGAGTTGTGGGTTTAGGGTTTCAAAAGCATATGGCCTACAGGGTGGCAAAGCTCTACTCTTTGCATGTTTGTGTTAGTGTAAGATATTTACTTGTAAGATATTGTATTCACAGGGCTATATAGTTTTTGCTTTGTGGGTAGTGATCCATTAATGAGTTATAATCAGGGTTGGATGTTGGGTTTGAGTTTTCAATGTTATTCTCTCTGCTGTAGCTTAATTATGTCCTTTATCTATTTATTATATGGAGAAATGGGTGTTTTTATCATAAAATCTTTTGGTTGGTCAGTTCCATGTTTTAGCTACTTATTCAACTACTGTCGAATCAGATTGTTGATTGTGTTGTTTAGTGAATGGAAATTTAGCACTATCATGCCCATTTCTAGATTACTTATCGGGGGAAATTTGACGAAGGGGATTAAAGTTTTTATTTTATTTTATTTATATAAGTTGCCTAGACGTTTTGGAGTTTATTTTTCTTTCTATTTCCTTATAAACTCTTGTCTCAGTGGTTATGTAGATTTATGCATGGACTTTTCTAGTTCTGGTTCGGCTATGTTTATCGTTCCCCTTGTTACCACATATGAGGGTAAACTGATGCATATCCAGGTCACTTTAATTTGGAGTATCATGGATTGATGGCATCTTTTTCAGGTATCTAGTTCCCGGGTTGGGGTTGCAAGCTGGTTGAGATGGAGTTTTGGCCTATTTTATGGTGATGATTCATGTAGTTTTGTGTTTGGTAATCGGAGGAAAGGTCGTGTAATGGGGGTTCTGACAATGGGATTTCAAGGTGGAAGCAGCAGCAATGGCAAGCAGTCTCTACTCCAGCCATTCACACATCAAAGTTCAATGTATAATCTCACACTTGATGAGGTTCAGAATCAGTTGGGTGAACTGGGGAAGCCACTTGGCAGCATGAACCTTGATGAGCTTCTCAAGACTGTCTGGACAGCTGAAGCAAACCACACCCAATTTGAGGGTATAGCCATGGCAGATCAAATTACACTGAGCAAGAAGACGGTTGATCAAGTTTGGAGAGATATCCAACAAAGCAAAAATAATGAGGAAAGAAAGTCTCGAACTTTGGGAGAGATGACCTTGGAGGATTTCTTGGTTAAAGCAGGCATTGCAAGTGAAGCAACTTCGGAGGATAAAGATAATGCTCATGTGAGTGGGTTGGTTTCATACCCACAACAGAGCCAGTGGTTGCACTACTCACAAGCACAATATCAACCCCCACAAAGAAGTATGATAATGCATATGGGGCATAGGTCTGCAATGGATGTTTCCTACCCAGAGAACCAGGTGGCCTTACCTTGTCCTTTAACGGGAAAAAGGGGCCTTCCAGAGGACATGGTTGAGAAAACAGTTGAGAGGAGGCAGAAGAGAATGATAAAGAATCGAGAATCTGCTGCTCGCTCGCGAGCAAGGAAGCAGGTTGGTTTTCTTCTTTTGCTTATTTCTAGTCTGCAATGTTGTGTTTTAGTGGTCTTAGTTCTCACATGCCCTAATTAAACAGGCTTACACAAATGAGTTAGAGAACAAAGTTTCACGCCTGGAAGAGGAAAACGAAAGGCTAAGGAAACACAAGGTTAGTCTCTCTTCTCTTCCAACATATATTTACCTTTTTGGTTGATTATGGTCAAATTACCTGCAGAGTGTGCAAATGTTGTGGACTTTCTTTCATGATTAAGAGATTTGATACAGGAAGCTATCTTGTCCGTGATTCATTTTTGTCAACAATATTCCCGTCGTGTTCCACCTAAACCCAATTTAAAATATCCTATAAAGACCTAATAAGCAAATACTATGTTTGATAAATTTTGTCTCATAATTGTTTTGACCTTTTCCACTGTAAGAAAAACCCAACTCTAATATGTTAGAGAGACGTTCAGGGTGCTGAAGCTAATCCTTGAAAATCTATTTCTTTACAGTTGTGAGATTACATACGTGAAGTATCCTCTATCTCCTGTGTTGGATCATTATTGTTAATCCCGTTATGTTGTGAGAAGTTAAACCATTGGTTCAAGTTTCTTTTCTTTTTTTGCATGTATTGCGAATTAACTACAGTTTGCCACTTGCATAGTGAGAAAATATGTTGAGACTAGGTCCTAAAGTTTTGATTCCTTATATTCATCCTCAAAGAAGATCAAGTTCGGCTTCTAGGCAATGACAAATTGTATGTTTCATGCAGGAAGTGGAGACAATGTTGTTGGCCAGGGCACTGCCCCCAGAACCAAAGTTTCAACTGCGCAGAACAACATCAGCTCCATTCTGAAGTTTTGTAGATATGACCCATTCTAGTTGTCAGAGCTTTTTGCTGCTTGTTTACTTTCCAGTAAGGTCAAATCAGCTGCACTTTTAAGTTTTCACTGTTGTACCTCTACTGAATGAATATACAATCTAAAGTTTCTTTTCTCTCAAGTTGCCTGAATTAATTTAGATTTATTGATGGTTGTGAAGTTGGGAGAGCCCAACTTTTCAAGAAAAACAACTTCATTGATCAAAACAACTGTTGTGGTATGCAGTTTGTGACTAAACATTTGTATATCAACAGAAGAACATAGAATTGGAGACATCTTTATGGAGCCTGGGAAGTTCCGGCACTTGATAGGCACCCACACAAGTGATCCCATCCCCGCCATGGCTTGATGATTTCTCTGACAAATCGTCAAACTTCATGAACTGTGACATCTGGGCAGCTGCAAGGTGCGCATAGCATATCGGGGCCACTGCACAAACAACAGATATATATCAGAGGTTATTTTTCATTTGTTTAATGTTACTTGTTCTGACAAACTAGAAAGATGAGTACATTACCTACAGAAACTGCCGTTGTGCTGCTTTGATACCTGCATATATAAGTTGCAAATGACCACTATGCTATCATTGACTGATATATATTACAAGGGAAAGGAAATCTAAATGTATACATGACTACTTACACATAGGACAAGGAATGCACAAGCTCTTGTATGTCGTCTGCTGAAAATCCTATCTCATCGTGTAGAACGTGGTAATGTGTAGGCCAAGTTGTACCCTATACAAACATTATAACAATATATGTTACTTTGAATTGTTGTGTTCGGGTTCTACTCAAACAAGAACGTGTACTAGTACAATATACTCACAATCATTCCAGCATGAGCACACATGTAGAAGTCATTGTGCCTTGGATGGCAGATTTTGTTGTCAATAACAGTCCCTGCACAATACAACAACACATATATCAACATTTAGATAACTTGCTCTTTCTACTGCACGTGATCGTTGATGAAACTGACCAGGTGGGACATTATCAGGAGACGACGTCTGGAAGAACTTTGTATGATGATTCTTTTGTGCAACAATCACTGTGAACCTTGGCTTCCACTTCTCATCAAGAAACTTACAGGCCTGTAAATACAAATATTCTGGTTATGGCAAGAAAAGAACTAGAGCACGAGTTTAAGGCCAAGACAAAACCTCAATGATGCTATCCAATTCCACGTTCAACACCTGGTTAAACTGAGACTCACTCACTCCATCCCTAATCATACACCAATCAACCCAAACTGTCAGCATGCTAAACAGCAAAGGTGTGACTTTACTTGTCAAATACTTGAACATGCTTTAAACTTCAACTGACAAACTAATAATATATGAGCTTTGTTACAGGATTGCTAATATGGTACCTGAATATAATTATCTGATCAGGCTTGTTTCCATTTGAAGTCTCATAGAAATCCATTACCAATTCCCTGAAACAATACAAGCAGATATGATATTACATCAAGGTGCCATGCCAAAGCCAAATTCCAAATTATTAAGGAAAAACACCAAAATGTTTAGGGATAATATCATTTAACTACACCTAACTATGTGTGTATTTCCCATAGTTACACCTAACTATGGAATTTCCTAGGTGGTACCCTTTGTTCCAAAAGTCATCTAGGCAGTACCCGATTTTCACAACTCCCATGCCCTTTTGAAGTAGAGAGAAAATTTTGGAAACTTAGAGACCGTCCAGACGAATTTTTTAGTCAGGGAAGTTACGTGAAAATCAGTCAGAGTTATGTGTAGTTAAGTGATATTATCCCAAATATTTATGATAATAATGTTTCTAAAAAATGATGCAATTGTAAAAAAAGTTCTGAAAGAGAGAGACAGACACACCTAAAAAGACCCTCGTCCTTATCAGTATCAGGAACAGGCTTGAATAGGGAAGAAATCATTTCAGACTTTGGTGATTGTGTACGAACAGCAGCTCTGTATTGAGATATCCGTGGCCAATGTCTTGAACTCACAACCTAAATTTTTAAATACAAAAGGATGGATTGACGTAAAGTAACTGATAATGTTAATTCTTAAATGAAGTCAGTACTAAATAAGATGGTTTACCGCAGCAATCGACGGAACATCAGCCTGACCGGGTGATCCATGTGAGACATCCATTCCAAGAATGAGAGTGGGGCACTTGGACACTAAGGGAATGCTTGGTGAATGCTCAACACTCAACAACGAATTCATTCCACCCAGCTGAACAATATGAACAAAACAAGATCAATACATAAACTGAGTGAAACATGAAAATATCCATTAAGAACATCACCACAGTAATTCAATTCACCTTGGCATTGATTTTCAGCAGCACATTTGTAACGTACTGATCATTGATACCTCCAGGTGCCACGCATTGTGTTACAATGCCAACCTCTGTCAGGTTTTTCCTTTTCCACGGGCCTTTCAATGTAAATCAATCAGACAAACTGAGTAAAATCGAACTAGTATTAGTAGGAAAGAAATACAGAAACTGATTGTACCATAAATATCAGAATTCTTCCTTTCGGGAAGAATACACAGTATAAATTGGGGTGGCCCAGGAAGCCTGGACTTCACAAGCGCAAACATCTTCTCCACTCTAACAGAAGCTGGCACGCGCCGAACATCTTGACTCTCTTCAAATGTGGCAAATGGAGGTTTGATGGACTGCACCATACAATTACAATAACAGTAATCAAGAAGAATGAACAAACACAATTTTAGCAACTTTCAGTATTCAACGAAGGCCACTTACTATTCCTTTCTGTTCCCCACACTTCATCAGAGTATTGCATAGATAACGAATGTCACAGCGAGCTGAGAAATTCACGACCGCCCAGCGCTCAATCTTGACTGGATTTACCAATTTCTGCAAATATATATATATATATATATATATGTGGTTGGTACCAGTTATCCAAAGTATTTCAAGCAATTCGAAGAAAGGTGAGTACCTTGTTATTGAAGTTCCACCTTCCATTGCGAGGAAAGAAATCTTCTCCATTTCCAACTTTCAACTGCAAGAACGAACAAGCAATAGATAGATGATTAAGATTAAATGGACATGTAAGGTTGGTAATATAAAGCAAAATGCCAATAACAGACAAATGAACCTTTACCTTTGGAGCGGATAGAACGCGAGCTTCAACCTGAGTAAATTTAGGATCAATTGAAATTCCAGAAGCACGAAGCATAGGTTCAGCATCATAGTTGCTTATTTTCAGTGCCTGCCAAAAAAAACATACACCACATCTCATTTCAAGAACCACAAGAATCATATAATTGGGATGGGGGGACATACATCTGTCAAAGCTCTCATCCGTTCGTTGGGCTTTTGCCTTGACTTTTCCACAAGTGAAGCCCTTTGTAGATTGGACAATGACTTGGTATATCGTTGCAAAGACACCAAAGAGCAAAGCTGCAGCCACAATATCAACGTGTATTTAGTCACAAAAGATTGACCTCAACAATAAACTAATGGAAGAAGCTATATATCCATTACCTCAATAGGAAAGTAGGTTGGACGCTTTGGTTTTCCAACATTTATACACGGCATATCAGCTGAGTAGCTCAGTTGAATACGGCGGTGATTAAGGAAATAGTCATACACAGTTATTTCAATCATTTCAAAGTCATCCCCGTTACGCTGCTTCAGTGTAAACCTATCAAATGAATATAAGATCAATATAATTCCAAGAAGTGTCACCAAATACCAGTCATGATTCCTATGTCCAAAAAAATGCAAAACATAGACAAGAATAACTCACATTTGTTCTCTGCAGGTCTTATCACTCAAGCCAGTGATTTTATACTCCATGTTTGAGGAACACGTCTTGATCCTCAGATTTTTTAACATCCTCTTTGCCTGTTATTCACACAATTAGTTTCAAATGGCAGAGCAATGCAAAATCACATATTGAGAGAAAACTATGGATAGTACCTTGGTCCAGATAATTTGATTTGGATGCTTGACATTTTGATTTGCAAGGAGAAAGTCGACCACAGGGCCAGGTTGGATGATCATTGTAGTGGAGACATCTACAGAAGAGATGGGCAATAGTGAGAAACAGAACCTTCAAATGAAAACAGCAAAGCAATTCTGAATTGCACCTCACCTAAGTTGAGGGATAGGCCACCTTGAATGGCTCTAAAACTAGAGTGGAAGCCACGGCATCCAATTACACCACCTCCCAGTTCAAAAAAGTTCCTTGGATTGTTATGAAAAAAAGACTGTCTTACAAGGAGACATCCCCTGAAGATCAACAACATAGACAGATTAAATCATAAGCACTTGTAGTTAACTTATGCAAGTAAGAATAATAGACCAGATTGAGCTTACTGTTTCGCTGCATGTTGGCGGAGAAGGATGTCAAGAACCCTAATACCCTCTTGAAAATGCTCCGAGTCCTTCCCCCTCAACGCATCTCCAATTGCTTGTAGTGGGATTTTAGCTGCAAAACTGATCTCAACCCTGATGGTTTTGGATTGGTACGCCCGTTTTAATCTCTTCTCATCACCTCCAGGGCTGTTTTTTCCAGAAATTCTGGGGAAAAAAGCATATAAACATAATGTTTCACACCAAGCAATACATAGATACCAATGCATTATCACCAAAACCACAAAATTGTACCTGCTTGAGCACTGATCCTCCAACAGAATAGTATATTCAAGTTTGTTATGTGGCAGAGAACCAAGGGTGAACAAACTCTTCTCCCCGTCATAAGCGAAACTCTTACCCCCAAGATCAGCATCATATGTCTCCTTTACCTTGTCTATAACCCTTCTCCCCATGCCTTTGGCATCAACGGGGCTGCCATCTTCATAAAACAGCGCAACCTGCCCAAACATAAGCATTTGTAACAAGCTTACCACATTGTCAATACGCACGTGCAATGAGATAGGGGGAGAGGGTGTGTCACACTTACAGTGTAGTGGAAAAAGGAACCCTCGAGCTTGCCCGTGTTAACCTTGAAATGGTTGGTCATAAGGGAAAGCTTTTGCCCCTTGCTTCCAAATCCTGGCCTGGACATAGGCAGGCGTTTCGGATGCAACACTTTCTTAGATGATTCAAGAGGAATGGAAGGAGGAGGTGGTGGCAACATTTTGTAAACGATGTCTTCTAGCAAAGAATTAGAGATTTAATCAGCAACTAAAAATATAGATTAGACAAAAACCACCACACAGTGTAGTCAAGGACGATTCTTGTCTTGCAAGAAATATATTCCAAAAGCTAGTGTTCATAGTTTATGATTGATGAAACCTAGTAATTGAACTACAAAACTTGAATCTTGAATTCTTAAACAGTCAAATAGTTATGGATTAAGCCCTAATCAGAGCGGAACGGTATAAAAACGCGGAGACAGGTACATTGAGGTTTAAGATCAGGCACAATGAGGAAGAAAGAAATACTGAGCATTCAACATTAGAGTAAAGATAGGGAGAAGAAGAGACGTGATGAGGAAGAAAAGAGAGAAGCGTACCAGAAAACCCTAGTACCTCGCTTGTGTTTGTGATTGGGTGTGAGAGGGAGGAGAGTATTTATATTTATATATATCAAACAGGAAGGTACGGTAACCGACTCTTGGCCTCCTCTCAATACTACGTGTTGTAATCTATTTTATGAATTCTCGGTTTCGTCCGCGATACGTACCTCTTATCTCTTCTATACCACCGACTCTTTGTTTCATTCACTAAATTCTTTTTTTGTTTTTTGGTTAAGACCGTTGGGATTCCTAAACTCAATTAATTGCCTGATTTCTATCTTCCCTGAATCAAGGGTCTTCTTTTCTTATAACTTTGTATATACGTTGAATAAATTGTATATCTTAACTCACATAAATATTATATGTACTATTCTTATTTTTCCATTTATGTTTGGAATAATATAATCATTACGGTTTTAGAATGTTTGCTTCATTTTGTGTGGATTTAGAGAGATTATGTTGAATATTTGTGACTATTCAATTCAATATCATCTCCTTTATCTTGTTTTTTCAATATACGAGAGCAGTTTTATCAGATAGAAATCAAAGTTACATGCGGAACCAGAAACGTAAGACCGAATTATAAATGAAAAGAGAAATAAACGAAGTAAAAATGTGAGACTTGAGTCTTGACCCGTAGGTACCAGACGCTAACTCTATAACAAGAAATACGGTTATCACTATTGATTTTGCAAGATCAAAAGATAACATCGCGGATCCGCTAACCAAAGGGTTAAGTAGAGATCTAGTTGATACAACATCCAAAGGAATGTGACTAAAGCCCGTAAACAATTAAGGCTTTATGTGAAGGAAAAACTAATCCTAGTTGACTGGAGATCCTAAGATATAGGTTCAATGGGATAACCTAATTGCATAAAACTTGTGTGGTCACTGTGGGGGTCACCCCGAGTCCATTCCTATGATGTAAACAGTGATTAAAACGTGTTAAGGTTAAGCTATGCTTTTAATGATTCATTATGCTTCAAGAATATGAGCAAAGAAATCACTTATGTGAGAGTGAGGTGGAGTCGCTTCAAGGGAAACTAGTGGGGCTTAGTTGTCTTAAACTCTTGCAGAACCAGGAGATGTCCATGACTTATCAGACATAACCATGAGAACCGAAAAAATCGTGTTTGTTGGTGTTTGTGTGGATTGTATCATCATTTACACAAACGATATAATAGTTCAAGGACATCGCCTTTACTAGTCAATCAGTAATGTAAATACATTTTTCGCAAGGGAAGGTTCAAGGGTATTGCCTACCTATCCTATGTAGATATCAGCTATGAGAAGTCACCATCCTATCGCTTTGCTCTAGCGTTAATTTCTATTCATGTGGGGGATTGTTGGACAAAAGTGAGTTTAGACAAATGGAAATGGCCAACTTGACGCTCAATTATCTACCAGATTGGGTCATCTTAGAACTATAGAATGATTAGTTTCGTGTTCTAGGAAGTGAGGTCTTTCCAACGATATATTATGAGGGTTAAACAAACAAGAGGTGAACGAGAAATTAAAGCTCAAAGATCACCCGTTGAACTTAGTTGTTGAGGAAATTGCAAATGGAAAATGCATTGTTATTTTGTAGTCCCACATGGAAAGATTATCAAACTTTCATTGGGTTTATATAGTGTTGTTTTCCTAACATATTTGAATTGCTTGGATGAAAAGCATTATGTGGGACGCGAATGCTGCAATCGGTTTGGGCTCGTAGCGCTAGCTCCGTTTTGTTTCGGCCCGTATTAAAATCTCAACAGTTAATTTCCAATTTCAGAATATGCAAATTAAAGAAATTTGAAACTGATATCTTTTTCAGTTTTGGAAATTGATATGCAATAAGAAAATTTAAGAATTTATTATTTCTGAAATTTATATTATTTCCTAGTTTTTTATTAGTTCGATTTTTTAAATAATTCCAAAATTTATTTAATTTCCTAATGTTATAATATTTCAAAATTAATAATTAATTTTCAAAATTATATGTTTCCATGATTTGATATTTCCGAAAATTGTTGTTTCCAAAAAAACTCGCTATCAACTTTATACCATTTTCCTATTTAAGTTATGTTCTAGTTCATTATTCGTAGACACGTAGTAGAGACGAATTAGATACGAAATCTACCTACACAATTTCTCTCATTCTCCAAGAACAGAGCAACTGATTTCTTTCTACTCGGTGCTGCTTCTCATACACGGTTTCGAGTTCGTTAACGTTGTCGTTGTATCCTGGGAGACTTGCTCGTACGAGACAATAAAAAGTCTTAAGGAAACCGGTTTGCGGGCCTCGAAAAACCAATTTTCTCTCCGTTCAGCGCATGAGTTACTGTATCGATTACGTATCGCTTTTACAATTTACTTACATTATGTACTTCGATCGTTATTAATAATATTTGATTACATTTTATCTATTCTTTAAGGTTTATGAACTAACCCGTCTAACAATATGCATCTTGGTAGTTGTCGATAGGTACTCGAAGTATGACCACTTAATTCATATCCATCACCCTTTCTTGTCATCCTCTATAGTAGAACTATTCATCGACATTGTGTAGAGTTCCGTAGGGACAAAGTCTTCACTAGCTATATCACTAGCGGAGTTTTGGTATAACATGAGTTTTCACACTTTGTTGGGAATGACTCCATTCAAAGTAGTGTATGGATACACTCCATGATTCCTAAATTTGGCTGAAATTGAGTCTTGATGGACAACAGTAGAGGAATTCTTAAGGAAAGAGCATCCATCTCATATAAGCGGGAAAGATCAAAATAAGAAACTTGGTGGAAAAAAAAAAAGCAGCCTTGCGAAATCGCAGCCCTTGGGCTAACTACGATTCCAAAGTTGTGATTAATTTGTATTTCGTATCTAAAGATTGGTTTGTACCTGAAAGCTCTCTCTCTCTCTCTATATATATATGTATATAGAAGGTTATCGACAACATCAATCACACTTCCCCACTAAATCAACTAACTAATATATGGGAAGTCACTAACATTCTCTCTAGCGCTACAGTGTTTTCATCTACGGCTACAATGTAGTCATCCAATGTTCATCATGTTCTTCAACCTCCTTTGAAGATCTTCTTTCTTCTTCTGATCTAGGTTTGGTGTAGTGTTCAAGGTGATCTACTCCAGATCATCGGACCACCATTCCCACATGTTCTCGCATTTTTGAAGTCAATGAACTCTCTACTGAGAGTCTAGATTCATGGTGTTAGGATGACAACAACAATCAAAGAGGATAGTATTCAAACTTCGATGTTGTGTTCATGATGGAAGCTTAGGACCATCGAACCATCATTCTCCCTGACTCCATTTCCATCTTTTGCCTTCTTCTGTCCTTTGTTGCTTCAGTAGAGCATAGCCATGGATGCTCTGCTTCCATCCAAGAAAGGAATCAAAAAGAAAGGTAGAAACAAAGCTCCACTCTCTCCATCTTCTTTTGACAGGACGCATGAGTACTCTCCGGGTGGCCGAACAAAACTCATTGATGTCAAGAAAATGTTTTATGACAAACACTTTCAGCCGGTGTTATCTGAGCCAGATACCACTCCCTCCTCCTCCTTGCTCAGATCAACTCACCCTCGGGAAGGCTTTCAAGCTGGACATAGTGCTGCTGATATGCTAGAGGGAACCAATCTTTTCTACAAAAAGAGGAAAATGGTTCAATGGAAGCAAGTTAATATTGAGGATACTTATGTTTCTGTGGACAACCAACCTGAGGGTTCTTCTTCAATGGGGTACCCACCTCCGAGTTTTGAAAGACCGCTACCAACAAAAAATAATCAGTCAAGGCAGGAGTTTGTAAGACCTTTAGTGGGTAGAAGGGGTAGAATTGAAGTACAACATTATGTAGCCTTTGTTCATAATATCCGACAACAAGCCTCCTCTAGATGGTTGAAGAACTTATTCTCAGAGATTGGGGGAGTGCTAAAGGTCAATGTTGTTCCACACCCAAACAAAAATGGAAAATGGTATGGGTTCTGTCACTTCCTTACTCAACAAAACCTGCAGCAAGCTATTACAAGATTCAATGGCTACTTAATTGAAGGGCATAGGCTTTTTGTTACCAATGCTTGGCTGAGAAACTCCCCTGCTGCTAAAGCTCATTCAAAGGAGGAAGAAGATTAGGGCAATAGAGGATCTGTGGTTTCTGATAATCTGAGCTTCTTGCAAAACAGCCATCTTGCAATAAAACATAACAATTACTTTGTTGAATGTATCATGAATGAAATTGCTCTGGAAGGTGTGTATGAAATACAGGTAAAATCCCTTGGAAACAAGGTTCTGATTCAACATTGTCTTGACAAAAAGTATGAAGAAGCCCAAATTCAAGATGAGGGTCTGTGGTTGCAACCTTGGTTGACCTTTCTCCCAAAAAATCTCAATTTCTACTTAAATGGAGGCTTTTTCTCTTGGCTGTGCTTACAAGGCGTTCCTTATCATGGGTGGTGTGATGAGTCTTTTGAGGCTTGCTGCAATCAGTTTGGATCCTTGATCTTCTCTCATCCAGACAGTAAAGCTAGTTTAAATATTGATAAAGCTTTCCTTCTGATCCATTCCTCAAGCCTTATCAGTATTGACAAAGAAGTTAAGATTCAACTGGGAAATGAAACTTTTAGAGTAAGGGTTTGCTCAGTCAATGAAGCCTCTGTGCCCCCAGTAAAAAGAGAAAAGGTCTCCAGTTCAGTTCATTCTTCTCATTCCTCTGATGATGATGATCTACAAATGATAAGCTCCTCCTCCAAAATGTCCTCACCTCTGGGAACAAATATTCTCACTGAAGACCCTGCCTCACTCTTTCCTCATCAATTAGAAGTTATTGCAAAACAACTTCAGGATCCTATTGTTCCCATGAATAGTCAACACGTTGAAGTGGATCCCAGGATGTCAAATTTTCCTATCTCTGTTGAGGAAGCTCCAGCAGAAGTAGGAGTAAAGGATTTTGCAGGCCCCTCAATTCCTTTGGAAAACTTGATAGTTAATGATACATTCATGGAGGAATATAGATCTGAGGCTTTGGTGGCTCACATCCCACCAACCATCTTAATAGAAGGATTGAGAGGAGAATGTTTGTTGCTGCAACATCAGGAAGAAGATGATCAGGAGAATATTCAAGTTCCTCAGTCCTTGGGAGAAGCACAAATTCAGCCACAAGACTTGCCTCACAGTCCCATTTCTGTTCAAACCCAACCAGCTACAGTTCTACCAAGTACAGAGTTAAATCACCTTTCTAAACTTGGTGAGTCCCAACAAACCCTCCCTGCAGATGGAAATGGCACTTCTCAGACCTTGGTTATACCAGCATTAAATGCCTCAGACTTTATTTTAACTAATGGGCCCTCTAAGTCTCTATCACCAAATTTGCTTCGTTTAGAGAGTATTTTAAGTGCTAATACAGCTGGAGTAGCCCCACCAGATCCTCTACAGTTCTTAATAGATGAGGTAGCTGAAAACATGGGTTTCTCTTCAACCCAAAAGGCTCCATCAACCTCTGGTATTCCCAAAAAACTAAAGAAAAAGGCAAAAGCTAGCTCTGCTCATAGATATGGAACAAGAGGTAATCTAAGGGAGGATAAAAATGTCAAAGGTAAGGATGTTGGTGCTATACTAAAACCCCAGTCCACTCCTCTGGACTCCATCTCCCCAACCCTTTCAATCTCTGACTTTAAAAGATTGGCTGCTGCTACAAATGCTTGGAAGTTTGGGAAAGCTGTGGGATTATCTTCTTTATGCTCTGAAGGTCTAGTGATCAACCAGCTTCTTGCCTTGGATGATGAAAGAAACCTCAGTTTGGATCTGGACCTTGGAAATGGGGAGGATTATGCTGATCTAGATAGAGATTCAGATACTGATCTTCCTAAGGTTCACTCCCTTGTTTTGAGGAGTGAAGATACTATCTTGCCCCCCAAATGAAGTTCCTATCATGGAACATAAGAGGGTTGTCCTCCCCTCAAAAAAGGAGAACTCTCAGTGACTTGATCCACAAGCAATCTCCCTCCTTTGTCCTTATCCAGGAAACTAAACTTGAAAAAATTACAGTGCCCTATATCAGATCTTGTGGTTTTAATTGGGGTTG
This sequence comes from Erodium maritimum, assembly GCA_963921825.1. Lineage (NCBI taxonomy): Eukaryota > Viridiplantae > Streptophyta > Magnoliopsida > Geraniales > Geraniaceae > Erodium > Erodium maritimum. Next base: position 119,062,085 of record OY997588.1, read on the forward strand.
GGACTTCATTTTTCTTCCCTCAATTGGCAATGCTGGTGGTATATTATCCCCGTGGAGAAGCTCATAATTTTCTATACTTTCCTCTAAAGATTTGGATGGAGCTCTGGTTTGGTTTGGTCTTCTAACTCAGCTACAACTAAATCTCTGTATAATCAACATTTATGCTCCAAACTCTATAGTAGACAAGAGAGGCCTCTAGATTTCATTGCAGACTGAATTGTCTGGTATTCCCTCTTCAACCCTGATGCTACTAGGAGGGGACTTCAATGAGTTACTTGATCATCAAGAAAGGGCTAACTTGAGAGCTCCCACTATCAGTATGAAAGATTTCCAGAATTTTTGTGAACATATGGCTTTAATTGACTTGCCTCTATCTAGAGGAAAATATACTTGGTTTGGCCCTGGGTCTCAAGCATCAAGGTTGGATAGATTCCTCATCTCCTTTGAATTCCTAGCTAACCTCCCATCCATTACTCAATCCTGTATATAAAGATCAATATCAGATCATAGGGCTATCTCTCTCTCTCTGAAATCCATCTTGATTGGGGTCCTAGGCCCTTCAAATTCCTCAACATTTGGTTAGAAGATAAGAGGTTCTTCTCTGCTATTAAATCCTTCTGGTCCAGTTATCAAATCAAGGGTTATCCCCACTATGTGTTATGGTAGAAAATCAAACTTCTTAAAGAAGATCTTAAAGTCTGGAATGTGGAAGTCTTTGGTTCTTTGGAAAAAAAATTGTTGATCTCAGAATTTCAATTGATAAATTGGATTTTATTATTGATGATAGACCCTTGGCCCCTCATGAGTGTTCTTTGAGAGGAGCTCTTAAAGCAGACCTAATTGTTAAAACAAAGCTTCTAGCTAAGCTGTGGAGTCAAAAGGACAGATACAAATGGCATTTGGAAGGAGATACTGGATCTAAATTCTTCCATAGGCTGGCCAACTATAATGGAGCAAGAAAGAAAATCACACAAGTTCTGGCTGCTGGTACAATGCTCACTCAACCTGCTCTAATTAAAGATGCTGCAGCTGCACATTTCTCTGCAAGGTTCCAGAATCCTCCCTCTCATTTATTAAGCATTGATCATCTCAATTTTTCCTCCATATCTCAATCAGAAGCTCAATGGTTAGAAAGACCATTTCTAGAAGAAGAAGTATTACAAGCTTTGATGGCATGTGATGGTGATAAGGCCCCAGGACCAGATGGTTTCTCCTTAAAATTCTATCAACATTGTTGGCCTATCCTCAAAGTAGACATCATGAATTTTTTTGATCACTTCCATAAATCAGGAAGCTTAGGAAAAGGCTTGAACTCCTCCTTTATGGCATTTATTCCTAAATCTGAAGCCCCTCTCACCTTTAATGATTACAGACCCATCAATCTGATGGGAGGCCCCTACAAAATTCTTTCTAAACTCCTAGCTACAAGGCTAAAAATGGTGGCAACCCAGCTTATTGGTATTGAGCAGACATGATTTGTTGCATGTAGACAAATTGTTGATGGGATTTTTGTGGCTGCAGAAGTTGTTGCACATCTGAAGAAAAAAAAACTAAACAAAAGGCACTAATCTTCAAGGCTGATTTCCAGAAAGCTTTTGATAATGTCGGCTGGGTTTATATCATGAAAGTTTTAATCAAAATGGGTTTTGGCCCTCTGTGGAGACTTTGGCTTAGTTCCTGCTTTAGAGCATCAGTATCCATTCTCATTAATGGTTCTCCATCTCCAGACTTTGAATTAAAGAAAGGTCTAAGACAAGGGTGTGCTCTCTCCCCTCTGATTTTTGATATAGTAGCAGAAGGATTGAATCAATTAATGCATTCAAGACTCAACACAGATCAATTTCAAGGCATCACTCTCAGTCTATCAGGTCCTACAATATCTCACCTCCAATATGCTGATGATTCTATTTTTTTTTTCCTGAGAGCATCCTTGGAAGGAGTCTCAAACCTCAAGGCAGCACTGTCAATGTTCCATCTTGCTTCAGGCCTAGGAGTTAACTATAATAAATCTGTGTTGGTCCCTATTAATTTATCTCTTGATGACTCCTTACAATATGCTGAGATCTTGAAGTGTCAACAAGACTACCTCCCTTTGTCTTATCTTGGATTCTCTCTTGGGGCCAATCCCAAACTGTACAAGACGTGGAAACCAGTGCTGGACAAATTTAAAAGGGCATTGGGTTTATGGCAAGCAAAAATGCTTTCTCTATGAGGAAGAATAACCCTCATCAATTCAACACTAGCTACTTTACCAATGTACTTCTTCTCCTTATCATTAGCCCTCAAATCAGTCATCAAAGCCTGTCAAAGCTGGTAAAGGAGATTTCTCTGGCATGGCCCTTCAAAATCAAGAGTTCTCAATAAAGTTAAATGGGATACTGTATGCAAATCAAAGGCTCAGGGAGGTCTAGGTATAAAGAACTTGGCTCTCATGAATATTTCCTTATTAGCAAAATGGTGGTGGAGGTTTTCTATTGAGGAGGTAGCCCTTTATAAGCAAGTTATATGTGGTAGATTTGGTTGGAGCACAAAATAATGGGATCTCCAATTTCTCTGAACTAAACTCCGCAAGTTTTATGAACCATATTCTGTCTCTAGCCAAAGACTCAAGGTTTGCTGATACCTTTGGACTGAAAGGGCTTAAATGGACCTTGGGAAAGGGGAATAGAATAGATTTCTGGCTGGACTTGTGGTGGGGGGACAGATCTCTAAAGGAACTATTTCCTAGAATCTACCTCATTGCCAACTCTAAATCAGTCCTCATTGCAGAACTATGGAATGGAATCACCTGGGATTTGGATCTCATAAGAGATCCCAGAGGTTGGGAAACACAAGAATGGGATCTGCTCTGCTCCATTCTTCCTTACTTCCATATAAGAAATGAAGAGGACTCTATTATTTGGGTTGCAGATCCTAATGGCTACTCAGTAAAAAGGCTCTATCAATTTCTTGCACAGCAAGGCAACCCCAACCCAGATTGGACCAAGCATCTTTGGACCCCTAGGGTGCCTCCAAAAATCTCAGCATTTTGCTGGTTAGCATGCCTTGAACCAATCCAATCCAAATGTTTCCTAGACTCAAGAGGTATGGATCTAAATTTTCATCAACTTATCTGCCCTGCCTGTAATTGGGATTTGGAAGATGCCTCCCATATTATTCTGCATTATAGCAAGGCTTGGAAAGTTTGGTCCTTAATCCTGTCTTGGTGGGGCTTTTCTTGGACAATGCATGGCTCAGTTAAACTCTTGATGTCATCTTGGTTCTACCTAGTACCATATAGACTGAAGAAAATTTGGGGAAATCTAGCTAAGATAACCTGCTGGCAATTATGCTTATCAAGGAACCTGTTGGTATTTCAGAACACTATTGAATCTCCTGAAGAAGCCTTCAGTAAAATTATAAGTAAAGGTTATAGCTGGGAATGGCCTTTCTTCAACAAGGAGTACTATTTCACTTTTCAGTCTTGGATTTCTGATCCCAAAAGCTGTGTAAAGCTAAGGAGCAGGTGTTGGAATTCTAGGGAGCAAAACACAGCGTAAAATATAAAAAAAAATCCCTAGAATAGCCTCATGATCCATGTAATTTCGAGTAAACCGACAAACAAAATTAAAGGAGAAATTACCTCTTTCAAATTTTCAGCTTGGTTCGAGACAGGTACCAACTTGCAGCTCGTATATCTCAGAAACGAACCGTTGAAATGCAAATCCCTCCAGTCAGATTGAAGACCAGTATGTGTAGGACGTTCACTTCAAGAATCAGCTCAATTGGACGTCGGATGAACCTCCGATCCTGCTCATTACAAGGCTGGTCGGACAGATTCTGGGCAGGAAAATATGGGCAGATTTTTCTTCTCTTCTTGCAAACAAAGAACACCCGAAACAAATTGATTTTGCTTGAGTCTTCCAAGACGCCTACGTATCCTCTTTGAGGAATCAAAGCCACTTATTTCTTGAACAATTCTTTCCAAAATTGTTTGTGTGCTAGCACAAGATGAAGAACACATCTTCCTCTCTCTTTTCTCTCTACTCGTTTTTCTCTCTACACTTTGAGAATCATTCTCAACACACCATTGAAAATCTGATTTTTTTTTCTCTTGTTTTACAACTATAAATCAGTCCTCATTGCAGAACTGTGGAATGGAATCACCTGGGATTTGGATCTCATAAGAGATCCCAGAGGTTGGGAAACACAAGAATGGGATCTGCTCTGCTCCATTCTTCCTTACTTCCATATAAGAAATGAAGAGGACTCTATTATTTGGGTTGCAGATCCTAATGGCTACTCAGTAAAAAGGCTCTATCAATTTCTTGCACAGCAAGGCAACCCCAACCCAGATTGGACCAAGCATCTTTGGACCCCTAGGGTGCCTCCAAAAATCTCAGCATTTTGCTGGTTAGCATGCCTTGAACCAATCCCATCCAAATGTTTCCTAGACTCAAGAGGTATGGATCTAAATTTTCATCAACTTATCTGCCCTGCCTGTAATTGGGATTTGGAAGATGCCTCCCATATTATTCTGCATTATAGCAAGGCTTGGAAAGTTTGGTCCTTAATCCTGTCTTGGTGTGGCTTTTCTTGGACAATGCATGGCTCAGTTAAACTCTTGATGTCATCTTGGTTCTACCTAGTACCATATAGACTGAAGAAAATTTGGGGAAATCTAGCTAAGATAACCTGCTGGCAATTATGCTTATCAAGGAACCTGTTGGTATTTCAGAACACTATTGAATCTCCTGAAGAAGCCTTCAGTAAAATTATAAGTAAAGGTTATAGCTGGGAATGGCCTTTCTTCAACAAGGAGTACTATTTCACTTTTCAGTCTTGGATTTCTGATCCCAAAAGCTGTGTAAAGCTAAGGAGCAGGTGTTGGAATTCTAGGGAGCAAAACACATCGGAAAATAAAAAAAAATCCCTAGAATAGCCTCATGATCCATGTAATTCCGAGTAAACCGACAAACAAAATTAAAGTAGAAATTACCTCTTTCAAATTTTCAGCTTGGTTCGAGACAGGTACCAACTTGCAGCTCGTATATCTCAGAAACGAACCGTTGAAATGCAAATCCCTCCAGTCAGATTGAAGACCAGTATGTGTAGAACGTTCACTTCAAGAATCAGCTCAATTGGACGTCGGATGAACCTCTGATCCTGCTCATTACAAGGCTGGTCGGACAGATTCTGGGCAGGAAAATATGGGCAGATTTTTCTTCTCTTCTTGCAAACAAAGAACACCCGAAACAAATTGATTTTGCTTGAGTCTTCCAAGACGCCTACGTATCCTCTTTGAGGAATCGAAGCCACGTAGTTCTTGAACAATTCTTTCCAAAATTGTTTGTGTGCTAGCACAAGATGAAGAACACATCTTCCTCTCTCTTTTCTCTCTACTCGTTTTTCTCTCTACACTTTGAGAATCATTCTCAACACACCATTGAAAATCTGATTTTTTTTTTCTCTTGTTTTACAACTATAAATCAGTCCTCATTGCAGAACTGTGGAATGGAATCACCTGGGATTTGGATCTCATAAGAGATCCCAGAGGTTGGGAAACACAAGAATGGGATCTGCTCTGCTCCATTCTTCCTTACTTCCATATAAGAAATGAAGAGGACTCTATTATTTGGGTTGCAGATCCTAATGGCTACTCAGTAAAAAGGCTCTATCAATTTCTTGCACAGCAAGGCAACCCCAACCCAGATTGGACCAAGCATCTTTGGACCCCTAGGGTGCCTCCAAAAATCTCAGCATTTTGCTGGTTAGCATGCCTTGAACCAATCCCATCCAAATGTTTCCTAGACTCAAGAGGTATGGATCTAAATTTTCATCAACTTATCTGCCCTGCCTGTAATTGGGATTTGGAAGATGCCTCCCATATTATTCTGCATTATAGCAAGGCTTGGAAAGTTTGGTCCTTAATCCTGTCTTGGTGTGGCTTTTCTTGGACAATGCATGGCTCAGTTAAACTCTTGATGTCATCTTGGTTCTACCTAGTACCATATAGACTGAAGAAAATTTGGGGAAATCTAGCTAAGATAACCTGCTGGCAATTATGCTTATCAAGGAACCTGTTGGTATTTCAGAACACTATTGAATCTCCTGAAGAAGCCTTCAGTAAAATTATAAGTAAAGGTTATAGCTGGGAATGGCCTTTCTTCAACAAGGAGTACTATTTCACTTTTCAGTCTTGGATTTCTGATCCCAAAAGCTGTGTAAAGCTAAGGAGCAGGTGTTGGAATTCTAGGGAGCAAAACACATCGGAAAATAAAAAAAAATCCCTAGAATAGCCTCATGATCCATGTAATTCCGAGTAAACCGACAAACAAAATTAAAGTAGAAATTACCTCTTTCAAATTTTCAGCTTGGTTCGAGACAGGTACCAACTTGCAGCTCGTATATCTCAGAAACGAACCGTTGAAATGCAAATCCCTCCAGTCAGATTGAAGACCAGTATGTGTAGAACGTTCACTTCAAGAATCAGCTCAATTGGACGTCGGATGAACCTCTGATCCTGCTCATTACAAGGCTGGTCGGACAGATTCTGGGCAGGAAAATATGGGCAGATTTTTCTTCTCTTCTTGCAAACAAAGAACACCCGAAACAAATTGATTTTGCTTGAGTCTTCCAAGACGCCTACGTATCCTCTTTGAGGAATCGAAGCCACGTAGTTCTTGAACAATTCTTTCCAAAATTGTTTGTGTGCTAGCACAAGATGAAGAACACATCTTCCTCTCTCTTTTCTCTCTACTCGTTTTTCTCTCTACACTTTGAGAATCATTCTCAACACACCATTGAAAATCTGATTTTTTTTTTTCTCTTGTTTTACAACTATAAATCAGTCCTCATTGCAGAACTGTGGAATGGAATCACCTGGGATTTGGATCTCATAAGAGATCCCAGAGGTTGGGAAACACAAGAATGGGATCTGCTCTGCTCCATTCTTCCTTACTTCCATATAAGAAATGAAGAGGACTCTATTATTTGGGTTGCAGATCCTAATGGCTACTCAGTAAAAAGGCTCTATCAATTTCTTGCACAGCAAGGCAACCCCAACCCAGATTGGACCAAGCATCTTTGGACCCCTAGGGTGCCTCCAAAAATCTCAGCATTTTGCTGGTTAGCATGCCTTGAACCAATCTCATCCAAATGTTTCCTAGACTCAAGAGGTATGGATCTAAATTTTCATCAACTTATCTGCCCTGCCTGTAATTGGGATTTGGAAGATGCCTCCCATATTATTCTGCATTATAGCAAGGCTTGGAAAGTTTGGTCCTTAATCCTGTCTTGGTGTGGCTTTTCTTGGACAATGCATGGCTCAGTTAAACTCTTGATGTCATCTTGGTTCTACCTAGTACCATATAGACTGAAGAAAATTTGGGGAAATCTAGCTAAGATAACCTGCTGGCAATTATGCTTATCAAGGAACCTGTTGGTATTTCAGAACACTATTGAATCTCCTGAAGAAGCCTTCAGTAAAATTATAAGTAAAGGTTATAGCTGGGAATGGCCTTTCTTCAACAAGGAGTACTATTTCACTTTTCAGTCTTGGATTTCTGATCCCAAAAGCTGTGTAAAGCTAAGGAGCAGGTGTTGGAATTCTAGGGAGCAAAACACATCGGAAAATAAAAAAAAATCCCTAGAATAGCCTCATGATCCATGTAATTCCGAGTAAACCGACAAACAAAATTAAAGTAGAAATTACCTCTTTCAAATTTTCAGCTTGGTTCGAGACAGGTACCAACTTGCAGCTCGTATATCTCAGAAACGAACCGTTGAAATGCAAATCCCTCCAGTCAGATTGAAGACCAGTATGTGTAGAACGTTCACTTCAAGAATCAGCTCAATTGGACGTCGGATGAACCTCTGATCCTGCTCATTACAAGGCTGGTCGGACAGATTCTGGGCAGGAAAATATGGGCAGATTTTTCTTCTCTTCTTGCAAACAAAGAACACCCGAAACAAATTGATTTTGCTTGAGTCTTCCAAGACGCCTACGTATCCTCTTTGAGGAATCGAAGCCACGTAGTTCTTGAACAATTCTTTCCAAAATTGTTTGTGTGCTAGCACAAGATGAAGAACACATCTTCCTCTCTCTTTTCTCTCTACTCGTTTTTCTCTCTACACTTTGAGAATCATTCTCAACACACCATTGAAAATCTGATTTTTTTTTTCTCTTGTTTTACAACTATAAATCAGTCCTCATTGCAGAACTGTGGAATGGAATCACCTGGGATTTGGATCTCATAAGAGATCCCAGAGGTTGGGAAACACAAGAATGGGATCTGCTCTGCTCCATTCTTCCTTACTTCCATATAAGAAATGAAGAGGACTCTATTATTTGGGTTGCAGATCCTAATGGCTACTCAGTAAAAAGGCTCTATCAATTTCTTGCACAGCAAGGCAACCCCAACCCAGATTGGACCAAGCATCTTTGGACCCCTAGGGTGCCTCCAAAAATCTCAGCATTTTGCTGGTTAGCATGCCTTGAACCAATCCCATCCAAATGTTTCCTAGACTCAAGAGGTATGGATCTAAATTTTCATCAACTTATCTGCCCTGCCTGTAATTGGGATTTGGAAGATGCCTCCCATATTATTCTGCATTATAGCAAGGCTTGGAAAGTTTGGTCCTTAATCCTGTCTTGGTGTGGCTTTTCTTGGACAATGCATGGCTCAGTTAAACTCTTGATGTCATCTTGGTTCTACCTAGTACCATATAGACTGAAGAAAATTTGGGGAAATCTAGCTAAGATAACCTGCTGGCAATTATGCTTATCAAGGAACCTGTTGGTATTTCAGAACACTATTGAATCTCCTGAAGAAGCCTTCAGTAAAATTATAAGTAAAGGTTATAGCTGGGAATGGCCTTTCTTCAACAAGGAGTACTATTTCACTTTTCAGTCTTGGATTTCTGATCCCAAAAGCTGTGTAAAGCTAAGGAGCAGGTGTTGGAATTCTAGGGAGCAAAACACATCGGAAAATAAAAAAAAATCCCTAGAATAGCCTCATGATCCATGTAATTCCGAGTAAACCGACAAACAAAATTAAAGTAGAAATTACCTCTTTCAAATTTTCAGCTTGGTTCGAGACAGGTACCAACTTGCAGCTCGTATATCTCAGAAACGAACCGTTGAAATGCAAATCCCTCCAGTCAGATTGAAGACCAGTATGTGTAGAACGTTCACTTCAAGAATCAGCTCAATTGGACGTCGGATGAACCTCTGATCCTGCTCATTACAAGGCTGGTCGGACAGATTCTGGGCAGGAAAATATGGGCAGATTTTTCTTCTCTTCTTGCAAACAAAGAACACCCGAAACAAATTGATTTTGCTTGAGTCTTCCAAGACGCCTACGTATCCTCTTTGAGGAATCGAAGCCACGTAGTTCTTGAACAATTCTTTCCAAAATTGTTTGTGTGCTAGCACAAGATGAAGAACACATCTTCCTCTCTCTTTTCTCTCTACTCGTTTTTCTCTCTACACTTTGAGAATCATTCTCAACACACCATTGAAAATCTGATTTTTTTTTTCTCTTGTTTTACAACTATAAATCAGTCCTCATTGCAGAACTGTGGAATGGAATCACCTGGGATTTGGATCTCATAAGAGATCCCAGAGGTTGGGAAACACAAGAATGGGATCTGCTCTGCTCCATTCTTCCTTACTTCCATATAAGAAATGAAGAGGACTCTATTATTTGGGTTGCAGATCCTAATGGCTACTCAGTAAAAAGGCTCTATCAATTTCTTGCACAGCAAGGCAACCCCAACCCAGATTGGACCAAGCATCTTTGGACCCCTAGGGTGCCTCCAAAAATCTCAGCATTTTGCTGGTTAGCATGCCTTGAACCAATCCCATCCAAATGTTTCCTAGACTCAAGAGGTATGGATCTAAATTTTCATCAACTTATCTGCCCTGCCTGTAATTGGGATTTGGAAGATGCCTCCCATATTATTCTGCATTATAGCAAGGCTTGGAAAGTTTGGTCCTTAATCCTGTCTTGGTGTGGCTTTTCTTGGACAATGCATGGCTCAGTTAAACTCTTGATGTCATCTTGGTTCTACCTAGTACCATATAGACTGAAGAAAATTTGGGGAAATCTAGCTAAGATAACCTGCTGGCAATTATGCTTATCAAGGAACCTGTTGGTATTTCAGAACACTATTGAATCTCCTGAAGAAGCCTTCAGTAAAATTATAAGTAAAGGTTATAGCTGGGAATGGCCTTTCTTCAACAAGGAGTACTATTTCACTTTTCAGTCTTGGATTTCTGATCCCAAAAGCTGTGTAAAGCTAAGGAGCAGGTGTTGGAATTCTAGGGAGCAAAACACATCGGAAAATAAAAAAAAATCCCTAGAATAGCCTCATGATCCATGTAATTCCGAGTAAACCGACAAACAAAATTAAAGTAGAAATTACCTCTTTCAAATTTTCAGCTTGGTTCGAGACAGGTACCAACTTGCAGCTCGTATATCTCAGAAACGAACCGTTGAAATGCAAATCCCTCCAGTCAGATTGAAGACCAGTATGTGTAGAACGTTCACTTCAAGAATCAGCTCAATTGGACGTCGGATGAACCTCTGATCCTGCTCATTACAAGGCTGGTCGGACAGATTCTGGGCAGGAAAATATGGGCAGATTTTTCTTCTCTTCTTGCAAACAAAGAACACCCGAAACAAATTGATTTTGCTTGAGTCTTCCAAGACGCCTACGTATCCTCTTTGAGGAATCGAAGCCACGTAGTTCTTGAACAATTCTTTCCAAAATTGTTTGTGTGCTAGCACAAGATGAAGAACACATCTTCCTCTCTCTTTTCTCTCTACTCGTTTTTCTCTCTACACTTTGAGAATCATTCTCAACACACCATTGAAAATCTGATTTTTTTTTTCTCTTGTTTTACAACTATAAATCAGTCCTCATTGCAGAACTGTGGAATGGAATCACCTGGGATTTGGATCTCATAAGAGATCCCAGAGGTTGGGAAACACAAGAATGGGATCTGCTCTGCTCCATTCTTCCTTACTTCCATATAAGAAATGAAGAGGACTCTATTATTTGGGTTGCAGATCCTAATGGCTACTCAGTAAAAAGGCTCTATCAATTTCTTGCACAGCAAGGCAACCCCAACCCAGATTGGACCAAGCATCTTTGGACCCCTAGGGTGCCTCCAAAAATCTCAGCATTTTGCTGGTTAGCATGCCTTGAACCAATCCCATCCAAATGTTTCCTAGACTCAAGAGGTATGGATCTAAATTTTCATCAACTTATCTGCCCTGCCTGTAATTGGGATTTGGAAGATGCCTCCCATATTATTCTGCATTATAGCAAGGCTTGGAAAGTTTGGTCCTTAATCCTGTCTTGGTGTGGCTTTTCTTGGACAATGCATGGCTCAGTTAAACTCTTGATGTCATCTTGGTTCTACCTAGTACCATATAGACTGAAGAAAATTTGGGGAAATCTAGCTAAGATAACCTGCTGGCAATTATGCTTATCAAGGAACCTGTTGGTATTTCAGAACACTATTGAATCTCCTGAAGAAGCCTTCAGTAAAATTATAAGTAAAGGTTATAGCTGGGAATGGCCTTTCTTCAACAAGGAGTACTATTTCACTTTTCAGTCTTGGATTTCTGATCCCAAAAGCTGTGTAAAGCTAAGGAGCAGGTGTTGGAATTCTAGGGAGCAAAACACATCGGAAAATAAAAAAAAATCCCTAGAATAGCCTCATGATCCATGTAATTCCGAGTAAACCGACAAACAAAATTAAAGTAGAAATTACCTCTTTCAAATTTTCAGCTTGGTTCGAGACAGGTACCAACTTGCAGCTCGTATATCTCAGAAACGAACCGTTGAAATGCAAATCCCTCCAGTCAGATTGAAGACCAGTATGTGTAGAACGTTCACTTCAAGAATCAGCTCAATTGGACGTCGGATGAACCTCTGATCCTGCTCATTACAAGGCTGGTCGGACAGATTCTGGGCAGGAAAATATGGGCAGATTTTTCTTCTCTTCTTGCAAACAAAGAACACCCGAAACAAATTGATTTTGCTTGAGTCTTCCAAGACGCCTACGTATCCTCTTTGAGGAATCGAAGCCACGTAGTTCTTGAACAATTCTTTCCAAAATTGTTTGTGTGCTAGCACAAGATGAAGAACACATCTTCCTCTCTCTTTTCTCTCTACTCGTTTTTCTCTCTACACTTTGAGAATCATTCTCAACACACCATTGAAAATCTGATTTTTTTTTTCTCTTGTTTTACAACTATAAATCAGTCCTCATTGCAGAACTGTGGAATGGAATCACCTGGGATTTGGATCTCATAAGAGATCCCAGAGGTTGGGAAACACAAGAATGGGATCTGCTCTGCTCCATTCTTCCTTACTTCCATATAAGAAATGAAGAGGACTCTATTATTTGGGTTGCAGATCCTAATGGCTACTCAGTAAAAAGGCTCTATCAATTTCTTGCACAGCAAGGCAACCCCAACCCAGATTGGACCAAGCATCTTTGGACCCCTAGGGTGCCTCCAAAAATCTCAGCATTTTGCTGGTTAGCATGCCTTGAACCAATCCCATCCAAATGTTTCCTAGACTCAAGAGGTATGGATCTAAATTTTCATCAACTTATCTGCCCTGCCTGTAATTGGGATTTGGAAGATGCCTCCCATATTATTCTGCATTATAGCAAGGCTTGGAAAGTTTGGTCCTTAATCCTGTCTTGGTGTGGCTTTTCTTGGACAATGCATGGCTCAGTTAAACTCTTGATGTCATCTTGGTTCTACCTAGTACCATATAGACTGAAGAAAATTTGGGGAAATCTAGCTAAGATAACCTGCTGGCAATTATGCTTATCAAGGAACCTGTTGGTATTTCAGAACACTATTGAATCTCCTGAAGAAGCCTTCAGTAAAATTATAAGTAAAGGTTATAGCTGGGAATGGCCTTTCTTCAACAAGGAGTACTATTTCACTTTTCAGTCTTGGATTTCTGATCCCAAAAGCTGTGTAAAGCTAAGGAGCAGGTGTTGGAATTCTAGGGAGCAAAACACATCGGAAAATAAAAAAAAATCCCTAGAATAGCCTCATGATCCATGTAATTCCGAGTAAACCGACAAACAAAATTAAAGTAGAAATTACCTCTTTCAAATTTTCAGCTTGGTTCGAGACAGGTACCAACTTGCAGCTCGTATATCTCAGAAACGAACCGTTGAAATGCAAATCCCTCCAGTCAGATTGAAGACCAGTATGTGTAGAACGTTCACTTCAAGAATCAGCTCAATTGGACGTCGGATGAACCTCCGATCCTGCTCATTACAAGGCTGGTCGGACAGATTCTGGGCAGGAAAATATGGGCAGATTTTTCTTCTCTTTTTGCAAACAAAGAACACCCGAAACAAATTGATTTTGCTTGAGTCTTCCAAGACGCCTACGTATCCTCTTTGAGGAATCGAAGCCACGTAGTTCTTGAACAATTCTTTCCAAAATTGTTTGTGTGCTAGCACAAGATGAAGAACACATCTTCCTCTCTCTTTTCTCTCTACTCGTTTTTCTCTCTACACTTTGAGAATCATTCTCAACACACCATTGAAAATCTGATTTTTTTTCTCTTGTTTTACATGTATAACTAACCCCCAAAAGTAACCACCTTCCAAGGGACGTGACTAGTGGAGAAAATTTAGGAGTAGTGGACATGTAAGATAACCATCTTTTAATTTATGAAATTAAATGGTTATTTTGCATTTAAATTGCCTAATATAATCTCATTATATTAGTAATTGAAAAATGAGTTAATGAATAAATAAATATTATATCAAATATAATATTATTTTATTCACTTAATGGACTTCCAAGGTCCAATACGATTTTGGGCTTGTTGTTGGGTGCGACCCTACAAGGCTCATACGACGTTTGGTAGTGGTCCCGAAACCCCGTTCCGTCCACATGCCATAGTTGGCCTCTAGAAATGCATTATGATTACCCAAACGTGTATGATGATCGTCAATCCGACTTAACCTCATACCACTAATATCTTAATCCCTTTGTCATAGATATCTCGATCGAATAAGGCATAGGACCGTCATCCTTATTCTATTCGATCGATGTTTCTTGATTCTAAGTAAACTGCAAGTGATAACTCTTTATCAAATCGCATGGCCATGCATTTCCGCAGTCTCACTCATCAAGGGGCCCAAACGATATCTCTCATATTTACATGAGTGACAAATCCCTTATCAGTCAACCACGTCTCTCACATAAACAATTATGTATCCAACAACAATCTTTATTGTTGCTCGGTTAAAGACAACATCGAATTGTGTCAAGACACCCACCCACCTATGTAGAAACAATGATGACTACAAGGTCAAAGGACTTAAGCCATATTACGGTACTGAGAAATACTCATGACAGTTCTTATGTAGTATTCTCACAACGGGTCATCCAATGTCAATTCCCTATATGACATCTATGATTTGGCTTCATATCCAATATGTATGATCAGTAAAATGTGATCATCAACCAACATCATACTAGCCTTAGTATATCAGTAAGACCAGGGATCAATGGAATAATACCCTTTTATTTCTAAGAGTTTTACTATCAAATCATGTATTTGATGATCTTAGAAAGAGTCGATTATTCACGCTATTAACATTTCACAAATGATACTAGTAATACCAATATATTAATGAAATGATAATGATGTCCATGATCACGATTGGCATAGGGCACAAAACCAACAACAGGAGGATCTTACTCTGATATTGGTCCCTCAGTATAAAGGGCTCCTTTTCAGGCTTGATCATCTTCTATCATGTTCTGTTGGGGGCTTGGGGTTCGGATAGGGTTTTTGGTGTAAGGAGTGTCTATTTTGTTGGGTTGTCTTCCTCTTTTGTGCTTTGCAGACAAGCATTCTCTTGGCCCTCTTTTGGCTGGTCTTGTCTGTGAGGCTCTTTACTTGGGGTGTGAGGGTAGACATTTGGTTGGTGGGTTTCTTGGGGTTTGGCCTTCTTGGTCAGGGTAGTTTTAGGTTGTCTCTTGTTCCTTTTCCTCTTTTTTGTTGCAGATGCTCTTTATCTTCTAACTCTGCTCCTCTACATATGCTGGAAAGCTGTTCTTTGGCCCACTATTTTTGGTTCTCCTCTGCTACAAGGGACTGCATCTCAACTTCAGCTCATTTGGGAGTTATTTTTCAATACTTTCTCGAAGCCTGACATCTGCGAACATACTGGTGAACAACCTCTTCAGTTTTAGGGTGATCTGTAGCAGCTGTTAGCAATCTGGTGGGACTGCAATCAAATGCACCAAGTCCCCTCTTCTTACCTCAGTTTGTTCTGTTTCTTGAGCATCAAGTAACCGTCAAGCCGGTTCCATCTGTTGCTTGAGTCCCAAGCTTGTTGTCATTTACTTGTTTTTAGTATCTCTAAATGGTTAATTCCCTCTATTATGTATTGGTTTGATCTCTTAAAACTTGAGATCTGTAATTGGTCCACCTAATTCAACCTTTGAATGGGTGAGTTTTAATATATTGCTTGCTGATCAAAAAAATAAGAAGGCTATCAAGTACAAACCACCCCTTAGATCAGAACATAGAACTAATCTACACCTTATAATATAGAAAAGGGGAAACCCTGATCCTAGCACCTTTTAACCTTTGTTTTCCCATTCCTAACCTGGGTTTACCTTTCGTGACACTTCCCAACTATCACTTTTCAATTTTTTGTAGAAAGTATCGTTTACCGTTTATTTTGACGATTCCGTTAGTTTTTTTGCCACGTGTCACTTCACACGTGACGACACGTGGGCAAAAAACTAACGGACTCGTCTGTTTTGACGATTTCTGTTAGTTTTTGCAAAAAATGGAAATGTGATAGTTGGGAAGTGTCACCAAAGGTAAACCCAGGTTAGGAATGAGAAAACAAAGCTCAAAGGGGGTTAGGAAACAGGGTTACCCCTATAGAAAATCTACGACCCATAATTTTTAGAAATTGTACATGTAAAATTGGTTCACGCGCATCTGAATGGGGTAGTTTCGGAAAGTGGACGCGAGACAGGTACGAATTGGCTGCGATATTCGTTTTTTTTCACCAAGTTTACTATTTTGATCTTTCCTGCTTCGTTTCAACTCCGATTTAATTTTTTCTTGCGCCAATATTTTTATTTTTCCAACAACTATCTATCAAGTAGCATATTGAATATGTTTTGAATCAAGAAAAAAACGATTTACTCAAACAAACAAAAAATAAATGAAAATAATGTATGTTTTGTAATTTTCAGTTGTATGTGTACGCTAAACCTAATGTATGTTTATAAGAGTTAAAACTCAATGTATGTTCTTGCCATTTTCATTTGTATGTGTACGCTAAACTTAGTGTATGTTTTTATGTTTATAGGAGCTAAAACTCAATGTATGTTCTTGCAATTTTCATTTGTATGTGTAGGCTAAACTTAATGTGTGTTTTTTATGTTTTCGCAACTGCATGTGTGTAAGCTAAACTTAATGTATGTTCTTCCCATTTTCATTTGTATGTGCAAGCTGAACTGAATGTATGTAATTTTACCATTTTTATCTGTATGTGTAAGCTAACCTTAATGTATGTTTTGAAAAAATATTTATAGGTATACTACTCATAACTTTTCACTTTACAACATAAACATACATTAAGTTTAGCGTACACATACAACTGAAATTTACAAAACATAGATTAATTTCGTTTCCCTTTTTTTGTTTGAGTAAATCGTTTTTTTCTTGCTTCAAAACGTATTCAATATGCTACTTGATAGATAGGTCTTGGAAAAAGAAAATTATTGGTGCAAGAAAAAATTAAATCGGAGTTGAAACGAAGCGGGAAAGATCAAAATAGTAAACTTTGTGAAAAAAAAAGTCGAAATTTCTCTCAAATTCGAAATTAAAACTGATTCCAGTATACTTTTATGCGCGTGTAGTTAAAATTGGAAAACAAGTCTCACCCATCCAATAAACGATTTCAAAAGATGGGATTAGTTATACGTTCTGACCAATTTGTGAGGTTTGTACCTGATAGTGATCATATATAGGGGAGCTTTCGGGTACAAACCGTATTTCGGGTCAGAACGTAGAACTAATTCGTGCTATTGATTACCCAGATCGGATGACCACCGAAATTCAAGGGGGGTGGTGATTGATTACAAAATCAATTACAAGATATGCATTAATTAAAATGATATTAAAAGATATGCATTAAATCTGGGCCTTTATAACTATGATCCAAGGGCCCAGATTGAAAGTTCTACGTTCTGACGAAGATATAGAGTTTGTACCTGATTGTTATCCTATATATATATAATTTAACCTAATCTATTCATGTTTAACCTAATCAAACTTAAACCAAACCAAATATAAGCTTTGTGTGTGCATATTTTATCGTGTGTTCATCATTTCGTTTGCGCCCGAGCTCAACCAAAAAATGTAGTGTGTGTTCATCTCATAATCTTTGTGAAATGTTAATAGCGTGAATAATCGACTCTTTTAAGATCATCAAGTACGTGACTTGTTAGTAAAACTCTTAGAACAAGAACGTAGTATTCTAATGATTTCTAGTCTTACGTATATACTAATACTAGTATGATGTTGACTGATGATCACGTTTTACTGATCATTCATATTGGATTTGAAGTAAAATCGTAGATTCCATTTGGTGAAATGGTATTGGATGACTCATTGCGCGAATACTACATAGGAATTGTCATGAGTATTTCTCAGTACTACAATATGACTTAAGTCCTTCGACCTTATGTGTCTTAACACGGTTCAACATTGTCTTTAACTGGGAAACAATAAATATTGTTGTCGGATACATAATTGTCTATGTGAGTGATGTGGTTGACTGATAAGAGATTTGTCCCTCATGTAAATATGAGACATATATCGTTTGGGCCCCTTGATAAGTAAGACTGCGGAAATGCATGGTCATGCAAATCAACAATCAGTTATCACTTGCAGTCTACTTAAGATAAAGAAACTACGATTGAATAAAATAAGGATGATGGTCCTACGCCTTATTTCGATCAAGATATCGATGATAAAATGATTAATATATTAGCGGTAAACGGTTAAGTTAGATTGACAATCAATATACACGTTTGGGTAGTCATAATGCCTTGCTAGAGGCCAACTATGGCATATGGACGAAACGGGGATTTCGGGCCCACTGCTAAACGAGTTTTGAGCCTATAGGATCACACACAATAACAAACTCAAAATCAAATTGAACTCTAGAAGTCCATTAAGTGAAAAAATATATTATATTTGATATAATAATTATTTATTCATTAACTCGTTTTTCAATTGACTCTTGAATTTAGAAAATTCAAAGAGTGTATTTTTGCATGTCCACTACTCCAATAATGCCTCTACTTGTGAAGTTTGGAAGTCCAAGTATTGGGCTTTTCGAAATATAAGATAGTGTGGTCATGTTTGGGAATAATAAGCATGTAAAACTAGAGAGAAGTGAGATTTTCTCTCAAGGTTGAGAAGAAGAAAACGAGAGAGAAAGAAGAAGAGTTCTTCCTTTAGTGCTAGCACACAAACGATTTTGGGAAAGCTTGTTGGTGTAGATACCGATAAAGGATGAATTCTTTTGGAGACGTCTCAACACAATCAATCAACAGAAACGTTCTTGGTCCCTATCTCGACCTAGGCTCAAAACCGAGAATTAATCTCCTTGAAATTTTTTTGTCAGTCTACTAGGAATCACATGGATCCAGAGGCTACTCTAGGGATTTTCAAATTTTTGCTGCTTTTTCGCTCCCTAGAATTCCTACAAGGTTCACCGCACCGGAGGGCTCAACCGTGTCGATTGGTATGAATTTCTTCGAAGGTGATGTTGTTGTTGGATGTGAAGTTGTATCTGAGGTTAAGGATGGCAGTAATACCCTCCCGGTTCCACATGAGAGGGAGTTATCCCTTGTGGAAAGTTAGTACAATACACTCGTATCATGCATGTCATTCTACAGGTGGATTGAGCTCAAATTCCCAGGTTGAGAGGTTAGATATGGGTGTGGAAGATTATGTAACCTCTCCGAAAGTTACAACTTCTCTCCTCTCGCAGGCAGCTTCTGTATCTATTACTGGCACTTTGATTCCTGCACCATTAGTCTACTTGAAAGTTCACTCTTCGGGTGGTTGGAAAGAAGTCATTCTCAAGCCTACGGATCGGAAGGGGCAGCCCTTAAAGACTCAAATCGTGCTTGCTCTTTTTCCTCGTCGTATCATTCAAACTAGATCTAAGACTCAGTCCATCAGTCAAGAGAGAGTGACGATGACTGCGGTTCCTGATGTACGGGGTTATGTTTCCCAGGCCAAGAAGAAGGCGCTCAAGTCTTGTGCTTTAGTTTCCGAACATCTTCTTAATCTAGACATAAGAGTACATGAAAAGGCCTTTGATTATCCGTTTTTGACCTCTGAGGGTGAAGAATGGTACGAAGAAAGAGGATTGATCTTTTTTGGTATGGTTTAAGGACTGGTAGTCCTTGGTTAAGGTTTTACCCTTTTTGGAACTCCTTTTCGAGCTCTTCTATAATCGTTATCTAGGTCCTTGACTTTCAAACACAATTTTTTTTTGGACATATCGTCTTTTAAAATTTAAATTTGAGCCTATAAAAAAATAACGAGTCTTGGAGAAAGCCAAGACTGAACTTTTTATATGAGGATGTTATTTAACCTTCATTCTAACATCATAACTAGTCACTTTTGGTTTTTAGATATCGTTATTGTAGACTAATGGAAATTATCATAAACCAACGGATTCTTTCGAATAGTTACATGTCATTAACAGAATATGCGAAAAGACTTTTTTACCCTCTAAACTATTATTTTAGTTTCTCAGATCCTATCTATGAACAGTACTATTACTCATTAACTATACTATTATTTTAGAAAACAATAATGGAATAACAAAAATTAATATTTTTTGTAAAACTCAAGAAGATGTAAGTTCTTATATATATATATATATATATATATAATTTACCCCAATCAAATCATGTTTCACCCAATCAAACTTAAACCAACCCAAATATAAACTTTGTGTGTTCATCTTTTCATCGTGTGTTCATCATTTCGTTTGCACCCGAGCTCAACCAAAAAAAGTAGTTTGTGTTCATCCGTTAATCTTTATTAACGACAGCGACCCAAGGCGACGACTTCGAACTATGTTGTTTCCTTCCTTCTCCGGACCATAGATATGATCCAATCCAGTGATTGTTGAGCTCCACAAATCGAATCCTTGCGCTCGCCGGAGTTCTTTGTCCAGATATGCTCCGCGGTGGGTCTAGTTGAAGCTACGTCGAGTCTTCCTCTCCCTTTTTCCTTACCTCTCTGATACTGTGAATATCTTCTGTTGTCCAAATATGATCGGATTTGCATCTCCACTTCCCTCGTGAACTCCATCTTTGCGAGTTTCAGTTCTTCACCATTTACCCCAAATTCCAAGCAACCAAACAACATCTAAGGTTTCGAACTACACAACAAAAGCCGAGAATCAAAAGTGTGAAACGAAACTAAGAAATTCAACTTCGCGTCACTTGAAGGAGATCTTCTATTCTACAAGATTTGGGTTGTTCAATCTGACATTTTGTTATGCTTGAATATGAAATTAGAAAGAAATAAAGAAACATTTCATATAAATAATTAAATAGAATTATTGAAATTGTAATGAATTAATAATAAAATAATCAAAACTTAAAAAAATATATAAATTATTTTTTTTCTGAAAAAGAAGAAAAATATGAATTAGTTAATAAATTTATGATATTATTATTTAATTAAATAAAATATTAACAATTAATTAAATAATAACATTAAATACTAGTGAAGTGGAAATATGAGTAATTATGATTTTAGAATGAAACTTAAAAGTACTTGTACATGCATGTTAGTTTCTTAAAAAAAAAAGGTAAACTTCACTTCAGTACATTAAAAATACTTGCGTTTCGTGTCACAACCTTAACCAAACTTTGTTGTACCTCACTACCCTAATGAAACTTTTAGTTGCACTTTCATATCCGCCGTCAACTTGACATCCATTTTTGGATAGAAAATAGTAAAAAGTCCAAAATACCCCTCACTAACACTCAAATTTTCAAAAGGATGCCATTGGTTTTCAAAAATTCTTTTTATTTATTTATTTTATATAAATCAGATTTTATTTAAAAAAATCAGTTTATTCTTAAGAAAATCTGATTTAATTGTTTAAATTAGTTTTTGTTTTAAAATTTAAAATTTTATTTTAAAAATAAACAAATATTTTTTAAATTTAAAATTTTATTTTAAAAAATTAGATTTTATTTTTAAAAATCAACTTTTTAAACAAAATTAGCTTTTATTTTTAAAAATCACATTTTATTTTGAAACATCAACTTTTTTTAAAAAAAAATTAGCTTTTATTTTTAAAAACCAGATTTTATTTTAAAAAATTATTTTTTTAAAAAAAATCAGATTTTATTTTTAAAAATTATTTTTTAAAAAAAATCAGATTTTATTTTTAAAAATTATTTTTTAAAAAAAAAATCAGATTTTATTTTAAAAACAAAAATCAATTTTTATTTTAAAAAAATCAATTTTTTTATAAAAAAAAAAACAGTTTTCAAATACGTCCCTTCTTTAGAAAAGAAAAACTGTTTAAAAAAACTGTTTTTTTGAAAATAAAATCTGATTTTTTTAAAATAAAAGCTAATTTTTTAAAATGAAAGCTAATTTGTTTAAAAAAATTGAATTTTAAAAATAAAATCTGATTTTTTTAAATAAAAACTATAATTTAAAATATAAAATCTGATTTTTTTTAAAATAAAAGCTAATTTAAAAATAACATCTTATTTTTTAAGAATAAACTGATTTTTAAAAAATAAAAAACTTATTTATATAAAATAAATAAACAAAAAAAAGAATTTTCAAAAACCAATTGCATGCTTTTGAAAATTTGAGTTTTAGTGAGGGGTATTTTGGACTTTTTAATGATTTGGATGGAAAAACGGATGGAAAGTAGGCAGAAACTAACGATAGGTACTAAACTGAAACTAAAAGTTTCGTTAGGGTAGTGAGGTGCAACAAAGTTTGGTTAGGGTAGTGAGATGAAACCCAAGTATTTTTAGGGTAGTGAGATGAAGTTTACCCTAAAAAAAATTGTTTACACTGATTTAAAACATTGGTTTGTGATAAAAACAAAAGGTGAGTAGATACGAGGTATAAAACCCAAAGATGAGTAGTTATGATGAAAAAATAAAACTTAAATGTGGGTTAGTCAACATTCTTGTTTTTTCATCCACATCATAATTAAATCAGCTCTACTCTCTTTTCTTAACCCTGACTTATATCGGTATTGGCGGTTTTCCTGACTAGATAGAAAACGTAGATGGCTGCCTTCACTTTTTCTCCCTATTTTCTCCTTCCTTTCATCCCTTGTGCCCTGAACGTCCTTGATTTGCTCGTCTTCCTTCATCGACCGTATTTTTCTTTCCAGATCTCTTCCTTGGTGTCGATCTTGTCTTTGTTGGTTAGATTTACACCATATTTGACCTCTGACTCCATACTTGCTTCGCGGGTGTGACCCTCGTGCTTCGGGTACAAAATTCTGCTCCCCTGTTTTTCTCCTTTTCCGGAAGGATGCTTTCCACCAGTGGTGGTCGACGACACGGTTCGCCTCAGGGTGTTGAAGGTCGTCATTTTCTGTTCGAGTGACCCATCTACTTCCTCGATATGTTAGTTTGTCTTCCCTTGTTAAGGTCGTCGCCCAGTGTTGGTCGGCGACGAGTTGCCGTTTTTGGCATTTGAGGACTAAGTATAGGTTTCGGTCATTAGGATATCGGGGCTTGTCTTATGCTGGTGGTTGTTGTTGTCGAGATCGCTTTTTGGTGTTGGCCACTAGTTTTTGTTGTTGTCGGAGGTTGCAAGCTTCGCTGGAGATTGAGGCGTGGTGCTAGTGATTCGCAGTTGTTTGTTGTGGTAATTTGGGTTTGGTTTTGGGTTTCTAAGGTACATTTTCTTTATATTTGATCAACAAGTTTGCGAAGCTAGGTTGTAGAGCTATTTTTGGTATTTTGTTGCTTTTGGTTTGCTTCATGTTAATTATTTCAGTATAGAATTGTTAGACCTATTTTTTTATCAGATTATATGTCTGGTTGTTGTTGAACCTATGTGTTTTTTTATCAGCAATTTTTGTATTAATTTCCGTGTCTTTGAAATAAAGACAAGGAAGAGAGGTGTCCTCCCAATGAAACTTACAAGTAGTACACAAGGGTGAAAGATGGAAACAATACTTGCACGGTAAGTTATCCATCAAACACTAACAATCGAAACCATTACAACAAAAGGAAACCAGGGGTAATAGTAGGAAACTAAAACTCAGCTAAGGTCATCCCACCAATAAGTTTGGAGCAACCAACTCATCTGGAAATAGGTAGAACAACTGCTTCCCAACCCAAAACCACAAAACAGGACACCAAAATACAGTATCAGTACCCACCCACAACAAAAGTAACTCTAATGGATCGAAAAAGTCATGTAGGTCTGTCCAAACCACTGAAACCTACTACAACAACTATATCCGATAATGTTCCAAAACTCACAACCAGTAACCAGTATGCAACAAGAACATATGTGTTGAGTTGTACTGATGAAGATACTGTGAGACTTCGTAGCCACCATTTTTCTTAAAAGGATGGGTTTTAAATATTAATATAGCTGATAAAAAGATGAAACTTAAATAACAGCATCCCTTCAAATTACCTCTTCTATAATCTACAATATTAAAATTATTAAGGAAATAAAGAATGACGTTATTCCGCGGCAACCCTGAATTTGTGCTAAAGTTGACTTTATCTTACATAAATAGTAGGATAGATTGGGTGAACATACACGAAGAGCGTTCTGTTAGGGTTTCAAAAACCGCCACCCATTATTTTTCCTCCCTTCTCCTTCGGACAACGCCTCCTCCGGCTATTCTAGCCATGAATCCCGACCAAACATTACCACCCAACGTTCAGACCACCATACCCGATATGAATCTCCCTCCAACCGTTCCTCTTCCTTCTTCGTTTCAATGGGAGGTCACCTTAGCACCTCCCAAACCGCACAACCATGCCGTTGGGTGCGGGTCTATCCTGGGCGACATGCATGACCCTCCCTGAGGACGCTCAGGTGTGGTAGCGCAGGCACCGGCCTGGACGGCCCTTCGCCAGCCCCATACGGAAGTGGGACGGGCCACTTTGCGTCCGCGAGGGGATCCGAAAACTTTGTCAGTTGTGGAGTCGAGTTGCTCGGCGTTGGTTGTAGCGGTCCCCTCCAGGTGTCACCAGCGTCCACACAAGTTCTTTATGGGGGCTCCCACTCTGGTATCAGATTGGGAAGACGAGGACGAGGTCTTGGATATCCCGGCGGAGGCCATCCCTGCGGCTGTGGATGGCCGTTATCAATTCTCGTTGGCGGGGAGAGTTGTGGGTGGGGGTCACCACAATCAAAATGCTTTCGGTGGCCTAATGATTCAGAACTGGAAGGTTGACGACCTGTAAATCAAGTACCTCTCGAAGGATGTGGTAGGGTTTCACTTCCCTTCCCGATCTACCATAAAGGACATATGACACCAAGGGCCATGGGGGTTCAAAGGCTATCCCATCATGTTGGCTCTGCTACTGGCTTGCATGCAACCTTTTGAGATTGAATTTAGGAGGGTGGAGATCGGGGTCCGAGTGCTGAATGTCCCGGGTGATGCCCGGAATGCCTCGGTCGTGCTTTGCTTGCATCTGTTTTGGGTACCTAGGTAACTACTGCTCCCATCCCTACTGTACGCCGTAGTGATGATTTTATGTGGATGCGGGTCAACTTGGAAGTAGATCAGCCGCTGTGAAGACGTATTCGTGTTCGGTTTCCCGGTCATGTCTAACCTTCGCTGGTAGAGCTGTAATATGAGCGTTTGCCGAGTTTTTGTACTCGGTGTGGAAGACTAACACACCGTGTAGAAAAATGCACGACTCACCTCCCAGGGATTGGCGGGGAGGAAGTCCGGTATGACGAGTCTATCGGTGTCTAGAAGCAGTTGGATGCGGACCGTCTTCTCACCACTGTTTGGAGGACCCGAAGGTAACTCGAGAGACATCGGTGGACAATCTCCTAACATCCGTTACCCTTGATCCGATAAGGGATTATGTAGGAGGTTCTCGGGTAGACACTTTTACACTATCCCCGATAGCTCCCCCATGGTTTCCGGTGATGCGAGGACAGGATGAAATCTATTCAGAGTCTGGCAATATGGCTAATGATGCCCCGAAGAGGGCCGTTCTGGTACTACAAGAGGTTTCCTCATGAGAGTTAGGGGGCGGCTGGGTAGCACAATGTATGGCAACGTTGCTAACACCGAGGAACCAGGAAGTAGTATTTTTCTTGATTTATTTGAAAGTGACCTGGTCCCGGGGCAGGGGAAGCATAATGAACCTCAGGGGAGGCATAAAGAGCCTTAGGGGAAGCAGAAACAGCCCCAGGACCATGTTGGAGGAGTAAGGCCCATCCGTTCAAAGGAAATGAAGGCCAAGGGTAAAGGAAGGGGGTGGACTGCAATATACAAAGCATGCTGGTGTCTTGAAGGCTCTGGAGCTGACAGGAATGATCCCACAGGATCCCAAGCCGAGGACTGAGGAGGATGAGCAAGGACTACAGGTGGAGGTGCTACAAACTCCGTCGGAAGAATGAGTAGACCCGGCGGGGTGGGAGGGGCCTTTCCGCACCTATAACCACAGACCCGGGATAGCTGATGATGTGCAGTCTCGGGAAACCGCATTCAGAGCACTCTACCTCTATCTAGTTTATGAGGTTTACTGTTTTAGTTTGGACTATTTTACTTTTCAGTTTCATACTTTTAAAATGTCGGTAAGGGGATGTCCTAAGTTAGTATCTGCGATCCAAAGCAGTATTTTTCTACGGGTCCATGAGCGACGGGTTGTCTACGGGCAACCATAACATATATATGAAACTCATGACTTTTACGTCCTACCTTGTATAGTTTATTTTTTACATTAATGCATTTCTCACGTTACTCATTTCAAAAAAAAAATAATAAGATAGACTGTGGTCTTGTTGTGAAAAAAAATCAGTTAACCGATTCAATATATGTCCGAACGAGCATTTTAAGAGCATCCACATCAAGGGGAGCGTGGTGGCGAGGTTGGGGTGGGAGCAGAAGGGAAATGGGGTTTGGGTTCGGGTTCGCTCGGTGTGGGGAGGGGGGTGTGCGAGGCGTGAGGGGCGCGGGGGCAGGAGGGGTTGGGCTCGGGTTCGGGGGGCAGAGGCGCGGGGCCAAAATCAGCCCCGCAGCCTCGCGCCTCTCTACTGCCAAGTGGCAGCTTGCCACGTGTCCAGGCCGGGAAAAAAATGATCGTTGCTGGTAGCAACGGTCTGATCCAAACGGTTACATTTTTTTAATACAAGATACAACAAACAAATCATTTCCCCCCACCCCCTATAAATACCCCTCACCCATTTCATCAAATCCACAACACCATTCCTAAAATTTCTCTCTACATTTCATCTCCAATTCTCTACATTTCATTTCCAATTGTCGCCAAACAAGAGAGGAGCTGGAAGCCGAACGCCGCGAGGTCGAAGCCGAACTTCGTGCTTGGGAGCGAGGACTCTGGCGTAGAACCGAGAGAATGATACAGAGAGAAATGCCACAATTCGAGAGATTGAGGTGACGGATCGAAATAGGAGAAGGTTCTCGGACAGAGATTAACAGAAGGCGTGAGCAAGGCCACGACGACCTGATGAGGGATTATTTTGTCGAGAGCCCGATCTATGGCCCCGAATTGTTTAGGCGATGTTTTCGTATGTCCAAACCATTATTTTTACGGGTTATGGAAGCAGTTGCGTCTCACGACAGCTACTTTGTTCAGAGCCGTGACGCTGCACGACGGTTTGGGTTATCAACGCACCATAAATGCACTGCCGCGATATGAATGCTAGCGTGTGGGTGCTCTACCGATTCATTGGATGACACACTACATATGGGGGAAAGTACTATACTCAAATGTGTTAGACGTTTTTGTAAAGCCGTTATCACGGTTTTCTTGGCGGAATACATGCGGAAGCCAAATGTGGTGGACATGGCGCGATTACTTGAGTCGGGAAATAGCCGAGGGTTCCCCGGTATGATTGGCAGTCTTGACTGCATGCATTGGGAATGGAAGAATTGCTCAATCGCATTGCAAGGATCGCATGAACGTGGAAATCACGAGAATCCAACAATTATGTTGGAAGCGATTGCGTCTCGTGATACGTGGATTTTGCATGCGTTTTTTGGTATGGGTGGTACGAACAACGACATTAACGTCCTCAACGCCGGCCACTTATTCAACGACGCTTTCCGTGGTCGTGACATGACCGTGGATTACGAGCTCAACGGGCATCGCTACAACAAGCCGTATTATTTAGTTGACGACATTTACCCTCAATGGGGTCGGTTCGTCAAGTCTATTCGCCATCCCTATACCCGCATACAGAAGTTGTTTTCCAAATGCCAAGAAAGTGCACGTAAAGATATTGAACGGGCCTTTGGACTCCTCCAAGCACGGTGGCACATAATGTCAAGGCCCGCTCGGATCTGGGATAAATCGACTTTGGCTGACATGATTCATTGTTGTATCATTCTACATAAAATGGTCGTGGAGGACGAACGCGAACGATATGAAGCAGGGGATAACGATTTGTTTTTCGAGGCCCCTCCGGAATTATCTCAGGGTTTGGCACCACCTCAAGCATGGAATCGATCAAGGCCCTTGTCGTACCACCAGGAACTCCAAGCACGAATTAGTGTCATCAATGATGCGACTCATCGGCAACTTCAAGAAGACCTTATGGAGCACATATGGAATCGTTCGTGAGGGACTTACAACTCTGACGATTCGGACGACTGATAATTCCTTGGTTTAATGTTATGTATTTTTTTTTTAAGTTATGTACTTTTAAATTTTGTATTTTATTAATGAACTTTTATTTCTATTTATGAATTTTATTTCTATTTTATTTAATAGTTGTTGATTTAAAAATAATGTTAACAGAATAAGTTAAAAACTTAATTAATTACACAGTCAGTATTTCTGAAAACTTTGTCCCCCATACTTGCCCCTTTGATGTGGAGCACACTCTATTTAAGGGGCAAGGGGCTGAACTCTGCCCAATCAGCAGAGGGTTCGGCCTCAAGCCTCAAGATTTCTGCCCCCTTGATGAGGATGCTCTAAGTGCGGTTAAAAGGAGCGAACAAAACTGATTTTTTTAGGTTTTTGTCTGAAGGGAGGTGTGTGACTGAGACGAACTGATAAGCAAAACAAAATTCGAGGGAGTCATGGTGCAACCTCTATCTTGTTCAGATGATTGCAAAAAGATACAATCACCTCTTGTGCTCCATTGTTTGTAATTTCTATCTCTTTTTGGCTTATTTGGTAGTTGCTCCTTAAAAACCAACAATTGATTGGTTTAGGTTGCTCTTTTGTTCCCAAAATAGGAAGTTGTTGTGCCTTTTTTTCCTCAAAAGAGGTTTTTTTAATACAAAATTTGCTGATCAAAAAAAAATCAGACCTCTGATTCACCAGTTGACACATATATAATGTGGCTCATGTCCTGGGGCGGATGTACAAAAGGGCCAGGGTCAAACTTTATGAAGTTCTCATTTATTACCCACTTTTATGAAAAAATTGAACGGTGCCCCTTTTAGAAAATTTTTATTCTTTTGATAATTTAATATTGGGTTTACTCCATGTCCTAACCTCGTACTACACTAAATTGTCAAATCCGTACCCAAGGTTTGGAAAATTGTCAAATAGTAACGAATTTCAAAACTGAATTATTAAAAATAAAAAAGTATTGTTTAAATTGACTTTTTCCGTGAACAGTGAATCACGTGCTGCCCACGTGACTCATTTTATAATAGAGCTTGCGCGAGCTGAGGTCACTAAGAGATGAAATTCGAAGCTTGGACACAAAGAGATGAAGTTCGAAGAGCTGAGATGAAGAGATTAGGTCACAAAGGGATGAAGTTAGGCCAAGTTAACATCCGTAGGAAGAACATATTTGAGGGTAAACTCGACTTTTCACTTGTCCAAGTTAACGTCCGTTTAAAATTGGAAACAATTGACAATTTCAGTTAATTGACCGTTACTACATGACAATTTCAATTGTACAAGGTTTGGATTTAACAATTTCTGAAAGTTGGGTGTTAGGACATGGAGTAACCCCTTTAATATTTTTTAGTTTCCTAAGATAATTTTTTTAACTCTCTACTTGTTTTATTTTATAAATTTCTTTTATTTCTTATTTTCAATTCTTTGTCATTCCCTAATATTTTTTATAGTTCTTCTTAAAACTAAATTCCTTATAATTAACAACCAAATTTAGGAAATGCACTAAACATAGAAAGCTCTCCAAATAACCTTGCTGAGGTTTTTCTCCTAACCCTTCTAGGGTTCCAACCGCCGCCGCCGCCTGCTCGATGTCCTCCTCCGTCCCTCACCCACTTGGGTTTGCCCTATCCAACTGCCTTTGCTCTCCCCCTCCCTCAACACTATGGTGTTCCGTTTCAACGATACCATCGCAAGGGATACCGCACCCGGACTCCGTGGCCGTCGACCCAACTCCCTCATGATCATCTCTTTGAGTCTGGTCATCCGCGCCCCCCCATGACCGATCAAGTCAACCCCATTTTGGTGCTGCATAATCGGGGATGGTCCATGCACGATGTGCACCACGATCCGACGTGGGTGCACCAGACTCTCTGGCACCGTCCCACACCGGCGTCCGTCCGGCCCTTTGCAGCCAACCCCGACAACTAACACCCTCTCCCTGATTGGGATCAGCCAATCCGACGGCAGGGGACTCTATTTCAGGGTCTGGCCCCCGTTCCCCCACCGGAGTGCAACGTGAATCCGGCCTACCATTGGGACCCGGTGCACTATCTTTCCTGGTCTTCGGCTTACCAACCAGGATATGGCCAATCGGGGATTGGGACACAGTCGGGTAGGGCTCCCCACTATTCGGGGTCCGCAAACCCTAGGAGGATCGTGACCGGTAGGAGTCGGGCACACCATGAGCACCGGAGTACTACCGTGAGGGTGTTGTATCCGGCTCCGATAATAGCTAAACGTCAAGACAAGGATAT
Source organism: Erodium maritimum (assembly GCA_963921825.1). Taxonomy (NCBI): domain Eukaryota; kingdom Viridiplantae; phylum Streptophyta; class Magnoliopsida; order Geraniales; family Geraniaceae; genus Erodium; species Erodium maritimum. The sequence continues at coordinate 119,092,242 of OY997588.1, forward strand.
CCCAAGCCCTCCGTCTCGTTTGAAGATCGGGGCCAAGTGGAAGAGGCCTGACCCGCGGCTGGGTGACCTGATGAACTGCACTTTGGCTCGTCGGGGGATCCTACGTTTCACCACAGCCGTTGGACCAAGACCAGGGTGATCAAGACGGGTCACAAACCGGAGTCCAAAACGATGCCAGCCTCAATTGCCCAAGTTCAGGAACGGGAAACTAGCCCGGGGGACTGCAACCCCCCGGGGGAGGAATGATCCCCTAGAGCGGGGGTGGGAAGGACCGCCAGGGACATATACCCACAGACCCGGGACGTCTAAAGCCGAGAAGTGTCGGGGAATCCGCAACAAAGGCCTTCTCCTTTTTCAGTTTGTTTGTTTTAGGTCGAATAAGAATTTGGCTACGTAGTTTCTATTTCATTAGTTTGGTATTTTTTAAAACAGTGGATCGAGGAATTCTTGAGTTTGGATCTGCGAAACAAAGCAGACTATTTATATGGAACCATGTGCGCCCGATGGGCCACGGCCAATCGGGACAACAACTGGTGTCCGGGACTGTTAGGTCCCACATTGTAAGCACGATGATATTATAATACTACTTCTTTCCCGTTTAAAAAAAATTCCTTATAATTACTTTATATTTTAATATAAAAAAATTTATAATCCAAAATTTCGATATAAATTATTGACATTTTTGTTATAACATAATTTAAAAAGTATAACTTTTTTTAATTATTTCCCATTAACTATTTATTTATTTGATTTTCTGATTGTATATATTATATTTCTAATCGTCACGTATATTTTTATAGACAAATCATAATTAAGAACTTCAAATAGATACATAGAGAGAGATAGGATGACTATCAGGTATAAACTTCATAACCTTTTTAGAACGTAAAACTATCAATCTGAGCCCTTGGACCGTGTAATTAAAGGCTCATATTTAATGCACATCTTTTTAATTAATGCATATCTTGTAATTGATTTTGTAATCAATCACTACCACCCCTTGAATTTTGGTGGTCGTTCGATCTGGGTGATCAATGACCCAGACTAGTTCTACGTACGTTCTAACCTGAAAATAGGTTTGTACTTGATAGCCCATATATATATATATATATATGAACTTATAAGTACATGAATGATAGATAAAGAAAATTATATTTCTAATATTTATCAATAATAAAACTAGATATTTATGATTAGTAAAAAAATACTTACCTACATGGTTTAAAAGATGTTAAGCGTTAGTCGGGCGGTGAGGAATCCTAGGAGTTAGGAGGGACTAGTCGGAAACTAGTCAGGACCTAGGCGGATTCTATTTTAATTTTTCTTAATTATTAATAAATATATATTATACTGATTTTTAAGTTTTAGTAAATATATTATATATAAATTATTTTAAAATATACTTTTTTAGAACTTATAATATACATAAAGTTACAGACATTTATTACACTAAATTCTAATTTGTAATTATATTAATACATATAAAAAATAATTTTTTTTAAAATGGTAGTGCTTTTTAAAAAAATAAAATGATAGTGCTTTTTCTAAAAATAAAATGATAGTGCTTATTTTGTAAGAGCATAGACATCGACCCAACTCCACACACGAACCGCACACCGCTACTCGCGAGTTCATGGTTCGCGGTTCACAAATCGCACGGTGTGGCGTGCGTGGTTTACGAACTACGTTTTCGCGATTCGCGGTGCGTGGTCCAAACCACGAACCACATTGATGGTTCGCGTGAGCGTGGTTCGTGAGTCGTCGGCGTCCAATGAGGTGGTGCCACGTGGCATGATAACGGTAAAAAAATTCGGACCGTTTCCAGTGGTCCGAATTTAGCAACAATTATTTTTTATTATTATTTATTTTTTAATTATATTGAATACAAAAACAAAACATTTACCCCACCGATAAATACCCCTTCCCCCATTCATCCCACACCACTTCTCTCAATATTCTCTCAACTTTCACTCTCAAATTATCCACTTCTTCTCTACAAATCTGATAAAAAATGTCCGACGCTTCGACTCAATCACCACAATCTCTAGAGCAACAAGAGTACACGTTAGATGAAGTCAATGATGTCAACACACCTCTAGGAGGGAGCTACCAACAAATGTTGAATGCAGGTTACAACCCTACCGGTCCTTGGAACAATGAGGCTTTCACTCAATATATACAACAACATTGGAACACCGGTACTTTGAACTTCTCGTCTTTAATTTTTTTCATTACAAATGTTGTTAGATGCATTCAATTTCATTAATTAATTTTGTTAGTTATAAATGTCGTTAAATGCAACTCATTTCTTTGAATAATTTTTTATTATGTATGTTAATTAATCATTTGTACCTAGGTCCAATGCAACAACTGTCCACCCCCGTTCAATTCTGGCCACCAACTTTCAAACCCCCGCCTTAAAACCTGATAATCAAATATTACAGCTACCCCAGTAATAGTGAATACCACCAACAATATGTTGGTGGAAACAACGGCACCCGGATGTTGTCCATGTCGTCATCTATTGGCCCGAGACAACGGAGTAAGCCAATCTCCAGATCAAAGCAAACCAAATGGCTCCCCGAGGTGGACAAGCTCTTAATAAAAGCTTGACTACGCACAACCAAAGACTCAATCAATTCCAAGATGGGAACACGTTCTAAGGCACCATTAGAAAACGATTCGTCAAAGACGGAAATTTCAACCAGGCAGATTTTGGATGGCAAGCCGTCAAGATCCAATGGAACAGACATGCTCCCAGAGTGCGGAGGTACATCAACCTCTTGAAGAAGGAGAAGGATCTTGATTATAGCGGATGGGACAAAGAAAGGTATAGAGAGCGGGTCGATGAAATCTATCTAAAGAGGCCGAAGGAAGGGACCCAAAGCATTTAAACCTCCATCATTGGGTCGGGTTGTTGGAAAACGAGGAAAAGTTCTGACTAGAGGAAGGCACGACTGGGGTTCTACGACGACGATTAGACGAGGTCGGTAGTTACATCTCAACTCCACCCACTTCACTTCACTTCACACTGATGATGAAAATGTTATAACTCTCGATGGTAACTCCAACCTGGTGGGGATCCTCCGATCCGATCGAGCGCCCAAGTGCCCCAATTTTCATAATTTCCCCTCAACGTGTACAAGAGCGCCCAATTGAAAACAAGGTCGTGAAGAGGAAGGGGAAGGGTGTCGTAGACCGAGCAACTGCCATCGCCAAAATACACAACGCATGGTGTAAGAAGGCCAAGCTTGTATGCGATCTAGATGAAAAAAATCGAGAAATACTGTTCTAAAATCCAATAATTACAAAGCGTGGACGTGGAGGACTTGATCGAGGAGCAACAGATCAATCACACGAAAATATTGTCTGTGCGGTTCGCACAAGTTAAGAAGCTTCAGAAACAAATTGACGCCCTCCAAAATTAAAATTGCTATATTTTTTTATTATGAATGAATGTATTATTTGGTTTTATTGATTTTTTTATTAATTACAAGTCTAAGTTTATTTTGCATTTTTAGTTTAATTATTTATCAATTAATTTTACTAAAAGATCTAAATTTATTTAGTGTTTTAAATATAAATTAAAAAATTCAATAAAAGAATAATTAATTATCCAATCAGCATCCACTCTGCATTTCTGCAAACCATGATCCTCGTACACAATCCCTTAATGTGAAATCGCTTTATTTTCATGGATTTGCATCCATAAATCATCCTAATCACTGCATGATTCGCACATCATGATTCCCATAATGTACATGCTCTACGCATCAATAACCTGTTACCTAACATGTAATTAATGCATGTAGTCTTTTATGAGTTATTTTTAATTTTCTTTTAATTAAGTTGGTTTAGATATGTAATCTAGAAATCTGAAACCACATATTATCATCTGGATATCCGTTAAATTGTATTACCAAAGCACTTATTCACTTTCTCTATTTTCTTTTTTATGAAAAATGAATGAGTTTCTTTCTCACGGTTATCTCTCTCATGTTCTGGTTCTCTCTTCCCCTTTCACAACAAGTGTATAATATATAGTCTCTAGATAGAAACATCAACTCCAACTCAGGGGCGGGATAAGAAAATAAATTTAAGGAAAGCCACCGATTTTTGTACCATTTTTTTTAGGTTGAGCCGCCGATTTTTTTATATGATTTCTTTTAATTTTATAAATTGGTATTCATAAGACCGAAAAATATATATTACAATAATAATTTTAATACGTCCAAAACACGAACCCATCAATCCTTTTTGTAATACACAATAAAAAGTGTCGTTCCGTATTATTCTAAATATGTTTTAAATACATTAATTAAATGCATTACTTTTCATATATGTGGTAACTTTTTTTTTGAAACATACTTGTGTTAACTTGAAAAGCTCCTACGCCACATACTTTATTATTTGGTAAATTTTCGGTTCAAGCCTAGCCACATTAAATGTCAAAAATGGGTGTTAGATGGAAATCGGTGAGCGAGGAGGATAAAAAGATTATTAACAATAAGTATCATGGGTACAGTTTTTTTATTTTTACCAGACACAAAAGCCCATCCCAGCCCAAGCAAAAAACATGGAAAAGCCATAAAAATGGGATGTTCCGGAATTGAATCGAACTCTGATTGTAAAGTGAATGTACAGACATCTCTAACCACTACACTACAATTTCATATGTTTAGAGTGTTCCATGGAACACCCTAAACCCCTCTCGTTCCGCCCCAACTCAATGTCATCTTATTTACCGAGAAGTTTGGTGGTTGTGGAAGAAGTCCAAAGGGTGCGAGAAGCAACCATATCTTCTGTCACGTTTTGTTTTTGTTTTTTGGTGCCGCCTCGCTCCTCCTTGTGCCGCCTCACTCCGCCTTCCACTGCCCAGGCCGCCTGATCGCCGTGAAGACGGACAACCGCCTCACTCCGCACGACTTACATTATTCGTATCAGTAATCATGATTTTCACGCTTAGGGCGGAGTTTGAGCGGCCACTTCGACCGCTTTTTACAACCATACTTACATACGAATAGATGTATGAGTAAATTGAATATGAAATCAATAGCTAAATGATAATATATATATAGAGAGAGGATAACAATCAGGTACAAATTTGTATCTTTCGTCAGAACGTAGAACTTTCAATCTGGGCCCTTGAAATGTAGAATTAATGGCCCAGATTTAATGCATATCTGTTAATATCTTTTTAATTAATGCATATCTTGTAATTGATTTCGTAATCAATCACCACCCCCCCTGAATTTCGGTGGCCATCCGATCTAGTTAATCAATGGCCTAGATTAGTTCTACGTTCTGACCCGAAATAAGGTTTGTACTTGATTGTTCCCCTATATATATATATCAGGTTGAGAGTTTGCGAACCCCCCCCCCCCCCTTATTGTGCAAACTACGAACCCACGAGAGTCATAGGATCCCCCAAAAGTGATGTCAGCAGAGCGCACCAGATGCTGACACGTGGACAATAAATATATAAAAACACCGCACCTTATTGTGCAAACTACGAACTCACCAGGTGCTGACACGTGGCGCGCACAGTGCTGAGAGTTTGCGCAGCACGGTGCTAATAGTTTAGCACAAATGCAAACTATCAGCACTGTACGCGCAAACTATTAGCATCGTGCTGCGCAAACTATCAGCACTGTGCGCGCCACGTGTCAGCACCTGGTGAGTTCGTAGTTTGCACAATAAGGTGGTTTTCACTGGATAGCTACTATATATATATATATATATAGGATAGCTATCAGGTGCAAACCTTATAACTTCGTCAGAACGTAGAACTTTCAATCTGGGCCCTTGGATCGTAGAACTAAAGGCCCAGATTTAATGCATATCTTTTTAATTAATGCATATCTTGTAACTGATTTCGTAATCAATCACCCCCACCCCCCTGAATTTCGGTGGCCATCCGATTTGGGTAATCAATGGTCCAGATTGGTTCTACGTTCTGACCCGAAACAAGGTTTGTACTCGATAGCCCCTATATATATATATATATATATATATATATAGGGTAGCTATCCAGTAAAAACCACCCTTATTGTGCAAACTACGAACTCACCAGGTGTTGACACGTGGCGCGCATAATGCTGATAGTTTGCGCAGCACAGTGCTAATCGTTTGGGACTATTAGCACTGTGCGCCCAAACTATTAGCACTCTGCGCGCCACGTGTCAGCGCCTGGTGAGTTCGTAGTTTGCACAATAAGGTGCGGTGTTTTATATATATATTGTCCACGTGTCAGCATCTGGTGCGCTCTGCTGACATCACTTTGGGGATCCTATGGCTCTCATGAGTTCGTAGTTTGCACAATAAGGGGGGGTTTGTACCTGATACCAATCCTATATATATATATATTGGGGACCTTTCAGGTACAAACCAATCTTTAGATACGAAATACGAATTAATCCCAACTTTGGAATCGTAAAATGCCCAAGGGCTGCGATTTCGCAAGGCTGATTTTTTTCTTTCTTTTTTTCACCAAGTTTCTTATTTTGATCTTTCCCGCTTCGTTTCAACTTCAATTTAATTTTTTCTTGCACCAAAAACTTTCTTTTTTCAAGATCTATCTATCAAGTAGCATATTGAATCTGTTTTGAAGAAAAAAAACACATGTACAAGCAAAAACACAAATTGTTAATCGTGTATTAATGTATGTTTTTGCAAATGCATTTGTATGAATAAGCTAATCTTAATGTATGTTTACATTAATCTTAATTTATTAGCTTACACGTACAAAACATACATACACATACAAATGAAAATAATAAGAACATACATTAAGTTTAGCGTACACATACAACTGAAACAACATGCATTAAGGTTGGCTTACACATATAAATGAAAATGGCAAGAACATACATTGAAAGTTGCATAAACATACATTAAGTTCAGCGTACACATATAACTGAAAATTACAAAAAATGCAGTTGCAACAACATTTATACAATAACATACATTACGATTAGTTTATTAATACAAATGCAGTTGCAAACACATACATTAATGCACGGTTAACAATTTGTGTTTTTGCTTGTACATGTCTTTTCTTGCTTCAAAACATATTCAATATGCTACTTGATAGATAGATCTTGAAAAAAGAAAAAAATTGGCGCAAGAAAAAATTAAATCGGAGTTGAAACGAAACGGGAAAAATCAAAATAAGAAACTTGGTGAAAAAAAAATAAAAAAATTTCAGCCTTGCCTTATGCGATTACATGCGATTCCAAGGCTGGGATGAATTCGTATTTCGCAAAAAATTAACATGGTCGTACCTGAATGTTATCTTATATATATATATTGATAAATAAATGATAATATATATATATATATAGTGGTAATTGCGAACAACATTTTTTATTATATTTAGAGTGAAAATGCTTTTCAATATTATTAAAATATAAGATCTGAACGACGTTTATTATAATAAAAAGTCATTTTTATATTACTTATTACTATTAAAAAAGTTTGGTCCCCCCGAGAAGCTGGACCCACCGAGTCATGTCAACCTCAGTTGGAAAATACAAAGTCAGGTGTTGATTAAAAACTGCTAAGATCGGGAGGACCCATGCCATTAATATATATATCAGTCAGTTGTAAAAGTCATATATTATGATTATTGATTTTTTTAAAATTTCTTAATATATGATTGCCTTGCTTCTTATAAATTTATTTTAAAAGTTTACATATACAAGGTTGATAATTCAAGCGTATATATATATATATATAGGTGTGAAAATCACGAACTTACAGATACGAATGAGATGGGTATTGAGACAAATTCACGTATAAAATATACGTGAGAGTGAGACACAATTTTTCAATGATAAAGTCTGACCTGTTCTAACTAATATATTTATGATATAGTTGCCTACAGCCTCATATAGTAAATGACAGTAAAGAGGAAGGAGACAAACAAGGAGTTATTTTCATAAAACCACCACCACTAAGATCTCTTTCATATCTCTGATCCTATAGATCCTTACCTGTTTTAAATGACATTAACTTAAGGCAGTAGTGGTTGACAGGATCTGGCTCCACAAGTCAGGATTTCTACAGCGTCACATACCTAATCATCAATCATAATAGTTAAGAGGTAGAAGACAGGCCTTTCTCTTACATGAATCATGTGTTCGAAAATCGTAAACTGAATCATATCGCACCCATGTCCTGAAAACTCGGGCTCCTAACATAGCTGCACGTGTACCTAGTTTATTTTGCACACTCTCCGACACTTATTCACGTGATGTAAGAAGTTTGGTTACGTGTCTGATTCTCTATTTCACGCCGTTGTTTGAGTCTATCGGTTTGAGTTTTATGTGAATGGGGTTTGAACTTTGAACATAGTATGCGTGTCTTTGACAATACATGCAGCCGAGTTCAGAACTTGTTTGGTCACAATCACATAGTAATGTAGAGTTAAGAGGAAGCAGATAGAGCCGCTTCTCACGTGAATCATGTGTTCACAACATAGATTTCGGACCCATAATGATTTTGCGCATGGCTTTTATGGTATCGTTTTTTTTTTGTCACGAGATTTTAGTCATGCTGTGAAAATTTTCAGATAATCCATTTAATAGATATCTAAAAAAACATTTTTAATGCGGTCAAAATGAGCTAAGGAATTTGAATATTTAGGTTTTTGTCTTATCGAAAACGTGTGATTTGGACAAATACATAAGAGCATGCACAATGTTACAGATCGGAACACGAACTGCGAACCAAACTGTAACTTTGCAGTTCGCGAGTTGCGAGCCGTGTCGTTGTGGCGCATGGTTTTTACGACCCGCGAACCGCAAAGTCGCGGTTCGATTCGTGGACCGCGACTCGCGAACCAGAGCAACGGTTCGCGGGCCGTAGCACGCGGTTCGTTGGCTCCACCTATCGGGGTGTGAGACGCGTCCAATGCAAGCGAAACATATTCCGACTGTTTGCAATGGTCGGAAATAAACGGTAAGTTTTTTTTAATTCATAAAGCTCTTAATTCAAACCCTATAAATACTCACAACCTCATTCTCATTACACACCAACACTTGTACAACTTAACTCTCCCTCTCTATTTCACTCTCCCATTTTCCATATCGAAAAATGCCCGGCTCAGAAACTCAACTTTCGCATTCATCGGATGACGAACAACGAAGGGAGAACGATTTCGGATTGTCACCCAAAGACCTAGGCAGCTTTCGTGACATGTTGACACAACCGTCCGAGAACTCCGCTTTCTCTCAGTATATGCCACCGGGTTCTAGCTCAGGTACTTTCAAACTCGATAATTTATTTTTTAAATTTAGTCGTGTAATTTAGTTTTTCAATTTATTTATGTACCCGATATAAAGGGTAAACTACAAATGCATACCCTGAAGTTGGCATGTTTAACCAATGATTACCTTGAAGTTCAAAAACTACTGATGCATACTCTGAAGTTATAACTTGTAACTAGAAACCCCTTCCGTCAGCTAAAATGACGAAAATACCCTTAGTGATTTTAAAAAATATATTTTTTAAATAAATCTGAAGTGATTTTTTAAATAAAAATGAAGTCATTTAATAAGTATATATATATATATATATATAAAGTGATTTTTAAATAATTTTTGAAAAATAATTATTGAAGTGTAGTTTAGGGTATTTTCGTCATTTTAGCTGACCGAAGGGGTTTCTAGTTACAAGTTGTAACTTTAGGGTATGCAGAAGTAGTTTTTGAACTTTAGGGTAAGCATCGGTTAAACGTGCCAACTTAAGGGTAGTCATTTGTAGTTTTCCCCGATATAAATGTTATGTTTTAACACATGTCCAAGTCAATTCAACACAAGTCCAATTCCATTCAACCCCGGTATGTGTCAATTCCACCCCGGACAAAACAACCCGTTCCCACATTCGTACAACCCATACCCGGGTCAACCGCAAAGCTATCCGGGTCCACCGCAAAGCTATTCGGGTCCACCTCAACACAACTAGCCACCAAACTATTATGGGTATGTCGATTACCTATTATGGCAGCAACGCGTGCCCGACAACAATGACACACATATGTCGTCGCAATCATCCTCTGCAGGTCCTTCCCAACCACAACTGGTTCGTGCAAAAAATTCGAGGAAAAAATGGCCCATCGAGGCAGAGGAGCGCCTCATAAGGACATGGCTCCAAACGTCAAAACTCCAGATTAGGGTCAACTCCCAAATAGGTAACACATTCTTGTGCATAGTGGCGATGCGCTACAACGAGGGAGGAGTTCACTCGCGTTTCGAGTGGCAAGCAGTGGAGAACCATTGGAACGCCAATAAGGCGCACGTTAAGAGGTTCCTTAGTCTTTTAAAACTCTCGAAGGCCGAGTACCATAGCGGTTGGGACCACGATGACCACATGAGGGAGGCAAAGAGATGTGACGCAATGTACCAGACGACCAAATGGTGAAGGGTGACCCAAAAAATTTCGAGCTCGATCATTGGGTTACGTTGCTTGAGATCGAGGACAAGTTCACCGCTGAGGAAGGCATCATGGATACTGTACAACGACAAAGATTGGATGAGGCTGAGAATTACAGCTCAACCCACCCACTAGTGTCGGTGAAGATTACACGCCTCTCGATGGTGACTCCCAACAAGATTTTCCATATTCCGATCCGACGGAGGGAGATTCTCAAGAAATACCCCCTTCGCATACGACGAAAGGAAGTGGGTCGGAAATTCATTCATCTCATACGACCGAGGGAGGTTCTTCTCGAAGACCCCTCCTGAAAGACCGTTGGGCAAGAAGGCTTCGAAGAGGAAGGGGCAAGCCCTCACCAACCAAATGACTGCCTTGTTGGACATTCAACGAGAAAAAGCCGGGATGACACGAGTAAGCCTAGAAAGGGGCCGTCAATATCATGACATACAACTACAATGGAAAAAGCTATACGACAAGTACGAGGCCTTGCATGATAAGGACGTCTCTAACTACAACGAAGACCAGGTGACCCGACATGCTATGATGATGTCCCGAGTATGGGCACGAATGGAAGACCTTGAGGCAGAAATGAAACGTCTTCGCCAAGACCCACAACCATGAGAGGGACATGGATTCTATGCTTCAACTTGTATTTTGTTGGGTTTGTATTAAAAAGTGATGAATAAAAGTTGAAGTTCATTTTTATGTGTGTTAAAATTATTTATAAGTAATTTATTTTATTATTACTTATTTTATTAATATTAACTTCAATTTTATATAACATTTAATGTTTTAATAAAACAACAAGTAGGATAAACAAAACAAAAAAAGGCATAGTAATTTCAATCTCCCCTCATCATCTTCAAATCCTTCCTTACACAGCTACTACAAACATCATATGCAAACACAGAGAGATGGAGATGGAAAATCTGGCGAGTCGTGGCTGCTGCGAGCAGATCAGAGATGAAGTCGCGCGAGCCGTGGCTGTAGCGAGTAGATCCGGTGGAGGAGGATCCTCCTTCAACGCCATGGCCGGACCTGCGTCTCGATTCTTATGTCTTCGCGGCCAAAAAACACTGAGCTTGGTGGGGTTTGTTTTGATTTGAGGAGAGGGTCGTTGAATTCAGAGGATGGAGTAGAAGGTGTGTTTGATTTAAAGAGAAAAAGGAATTGGAGGCTGCGTTAATTTTTGCAGATGAAGAAGCAAATGGAGGCTGCGTTGAAATTAAAACATAAATGGCATTAGGGTTTAAAACATAAAGGCATAAAAGGTAATTTTTGGTAGGGGTAGTGCTGGCATTTTTAAAAAAATTGGGGTCATGTGTTTGGCACATGACCATTTTCCATCCAAAATGGATGGAAAATTGACGGTAGGTACTAAATTGAAATTAAAATGAAAATTAGGGTAGCGAGGTGAACAAAGTTTGGTTAGGGTAGTGAGGTGAAACACAAGTAGTTTTAGGGTAGTGAGATGAAGTTTACCCAAATATGAATTCTACATACATTCAACATCCATTCAACATTTACTCATAATACGGTTTGATCATCCGATTTGTACCATTGTGGAACACAGTTTATTTTAAGGATTGCAAACCTTAAATCTACACAGTTGGCATATAGTTTAATCATCCGGTTTGACCCACTGTACATGCTCTAAGCAAAACAAAAGTCCAGCAAGGTGTGGCGCAACCTATCTTGCATAATTGATTGCAAAAAAAGTACAACAATGGATTAGGTGTCTAATCTCCTGTTGACACGTATGTCGGAATGGGATGGTGATGTGTATGTATTTGCACTCTTTTTAGAATATTTTCTCTTATAGTTAGTACTCCTTTCATCCCGTTCTGATATGGTTTATTTCATTTTTCTTTTATTTTCGGTAGTTTCCATCTTACTAAGTTTTTGTAAGAACTTGGAACGAAAATAGCTAAAGGGGACAAAAACATAGCAAGAAGCACTCAGTACCCAACCAGACGCCCGGTCCGGTAGAGGCATCAGATATAGCAGTTACCGACGACACACCCGACCAGGTATGAGCGGAGGATATTACCTTACCCGATTGTCTACCCTTCGGATGCATCGGCCGGATAACATCGTCAACTACTAGAAATGTGTTCCGGGTTTCAACATTGGTGGGGGCATGATGGAGGGAAGCGAAGAGGTTATTTTCAGCATATCACATTCGAATTTTCGCGTATAAATACCTCATGAGGGCTTAGAGAAAGGGGATTCTATTTGTATAGGAATTCAGAGTGAAAATATGGGAGTTGTAAATCGTTGAGAAACGTATAAGATGACCATTGTTGTAATACAAGAATTTCTTGTCACCTTTCGAATATTTTTAGTTTCATTTATTTGCATTCTTTATATGTTTGTAATTTTTCTGACAACCATTTTATCTGCATGTAAAATGTTCATGTGTAACTAAGATCATGGATCTGAAATTATTATTAATAATATATATGAGTAGCATGTGAATGAACACTTGTCACATGATAAAACACATGCATGTTTATCAAGTAATGATTTTAAGATACTATCGGATCTTAAAGATCGATACCTACAACATACTAAGTTGAATCTTAAGCGATATATACGTAATCACTACTGTGTGATCAGGTTACTTATTCTTAGTCTGTTCGCGAGTGGACAAGGACATCACCTTAGGAACTAAAATACATTCTTCTTAAAGATCTCTAATAATATTATATATTTTCCTTCTGATAAAGAAAAAAAAGGAAAAAATTAGGATTTTAAATATTTCAATTAGGCGTAATATTTTTTTGAAACGAGTAAACAAGGGAAGTGCATTAATGCAAAATGTAAATCATAAAAAGTAGGGCGTAAAAGCCCTGAGATCCTTTTATATGTCCTGGTTGCCCATAGCCAACCCGGCGCTCATGGACCCGTGGAGAAATACTGCTTTGGATCGCATATATACTAATTCAAGACATCTCCTTACCAACATTTCAAAGGTACGAGACAAGAAATTTAAACGACCTAAAAACCAAATCATAAAACAGTACATCAAGCGAAACTAAACTAACCAACCTAACGAACCATAAAGGTCCTTATTGAAGTAGAAAACGTCAAACCAGAGGATCCTACAGTGGTACCCTCCTTTCGTCCTCCTTGTGCTAGGATGTCGTGGAGAACTGCACCCCCTTACCGTCCCGCCTCCGAGATCCCAACCCATATGTCGGTTATCTCACGATCGTATTCCAATCTTGTCCTTTGATGTCCGCCGCATGGGGGCGCAGGGTACAACATAGACAAGATTCGTACCTGATATTCACCGAAAAAAGGGAGCATCCGAGGGACAGAGTGGAAGCCTCTTCGCTTGAGAGAATGATGGTCCGAAGAAGGTGGATCAGCAGAGGCGGCGACGGAGACAACCATAACAACAAGTGCTGGTCGGTGATAATGTGAGAAGAAAAAGACGAAATAGGGTTTTTCCCTCGATGGCTAGGGGTTTCCCTTGAGATAATGACACCGATGTTTCTATTCTATGAGCTTAATTAGACGTATTATAAGAATTGTGATTTTTTTTTGAAACGGGTAACCGGAGATTTCATTAATGCCAAAAGGCAATCAAACAGGATGAGGCATGACCGCCTCGGGTTCCAGATGTTTGTCCGGGCCGATCGTAGCAAGCCCGGCGCTCATGGACCCATAATATTAGCCCACGTGAACTTGTGGGCAACAACTCAAGACAACTCCCTACCGTCGTTTCAACATAACGGGGGGAAATAAACCAAGTTCCAAAAACAACAGAAAATAAAGAGTCCCAACAAGAATAGAAATAATAGCAATAAACAGAACTAACTGGTGCTGATACTACAAGCTGCCCGGGACCTCCCAGCAGTGGCTGTCCCGGGTCTGTAGGTATAGTCTGGGGCCGACTCCACCCACCCCTGCTGGGGCAGATCATTCCTCCACCGGAGGCCTCTGGACCTCCGCTCCATCTACTCGATCCTCCCCCTGAAAAGGCGGGTACCAGGGCTGCTGCTGAGTAGTCGGATCTCCCCTCTGCTTCTTTGTCTCCGGTGGGCGTGTATACATCGCACCACTTCTGGTTTTCAGAGTGGTCATCTTGTCTTTGCCTCTGCTGGGTCCACCTTTCCCTAGATTCCCTTGGGGGTCCGCCGGGTAGCCCCGTGGATCTATCTCCTCTGCCTTCCTCATCATCGCATTGTATCCGAGGGCAGCTAGGATCACAGGATCAGCAGCATGGTGGATGTTAGCCAGGAAGTCAGGCTTTGTGGGATTGAGTGGTGGGTTGGATGCTCCATGGCCACCCCCCTGCAAGATAGTGGTCAACCCGTCTTGATTAACCTTAGCCAGAAAGTCAGGCTTTGGAGTGCCTGCATTGGACGATTCAGCGCCCATGGTAATCTCCTTAGAACGGACCATAGAGTTCAGGGTGAGATCACTCAGGAGGTACGTGATCGCCGGGTGTGATGTTGGGGGAGGTGCCTCCCAGACCGTTTGTAGCAACCGATCCACGTCCAAGTCCCTGGGAACCAGAATGGACCTATCATATCGGACCTCATCCCGGCCAATCCCCTGCAGCAGGGTCTGGTAGCTCGGTAGCATGTGTGTCAACATGCCGCACATGCGACAAAAATCCACCACTCTCTCGTATTGCAGGTCTATCACAATAGAGGAATCAGTACCTGGGAACCGAAGTCTGGTCTTGCGCCGCAGTGGTCGAGACAGCTCCATACGGACCCATAGCCAGAGATGCATGTCCTCCCGTCGGACAATCGGGATTGGGGCCGACAGAACTTGCGTTCCTATACTGCCCGGTACGAGACCCCGAATGTACGAATTCCTAGCTCCTCCCAGGATATTCAGTGCCCTGACCCCGAGTTCCACATGGTTGAAGCTGATGTCTTCCGCCCGATCGAAACGCCGGAGCGGTTCAAAGAGGATGGGATATCCCTTAAAGCTCTAGAGACCCCTATGGCGGATGTCTTCCATGATCTTGGCTGACGGGAAATGATAGCCCGTGACGTCGGGAGACAGGAACTCCACCCGAATCCCCGTAACCTTCCATTTCCGCAACATCATCCCGCAGACGATGTGCTGATTGTGTACACTGTCACGCCCCAATTTCAGTAAACCGAACTCGGGACGCGAACGTTTTGAAACAATAAAACATTTTGAAACTTTTTACATAAATCACTTTAAAATCGCCATTTGTTCATAAAAAATAATCATTTAATCATTTACAACTTAAAGGTACGTCCCAACAATTGGACAAAAAGCAAGGTACACGTCGTTAGACTCAAAGTAAACCCAGAATCCCGCTCCTAGCTCTTCAAGCTTCAGAAGCTCACCTAGTCCAACCTACGACCGGTACCTGTAGGAAAAGCAGCTAGGGGTGAGTGTTCGCTCACCACCACGGATAACAGACTGACTACGGCATACTTAGCAGACAATGCCGGTAACACCAACAACCAACTCAACACCGGGGACTACTATCCCCAAACTCCAGTAACCCGACTGACACACACACACTGTTACTTTCCTCAACCGACTCAACACTCGGACACGTAATGTAGACCTGACACAACGATTGACGACCTCCTCCAAAGACACGACAGACAACCACGCAACACCCAAGATCACAAAGGATCGCACACCAAACAAGATCACGAAGGATCGCATACCAGACAAGATCACAAAGGATCGCATTCCTATCAGCTGCTCAGTGCCGGTTGCTAACCGGCTGGGCTCGAGCCTGCCCCACGCGCTTTGCCGATCCCTGTCAGGCTCCAGGCGGTCGACCTGTTGGCGATATATATAACGCTGCTTTTCCGATAGCTAGTCGGAAGGGGAGCTTCCCTCTCATCGCCTACAAATGCTCACAACCTGCCGAAACTCGAACACGGATCAGGCTAGCCAAAGAATGCTCGCAACCTCCCGAGACTCGAACTCGGTCAGGCCAGCCAAAGGATGCTCGCAACCTCCCGAGACCCGAACTCGGTCAGGCCAGCCAAAATTCCACACCACTTCCCGACACACAGTCGGGTCATTAACCTCGGGCAAACACAATCACAATCACAAGCAAAGTTCAACAAACAGCAACAACACAGGTTCAACACTCCACATGCACTCATGGCCACCCAAGACACCAACAGTAAAACACGGACTCAACAACCCCATGGGCACTCACGGCCTCCTAAGACACACCAACCATAACTCACGGGCTCAACAACCCCACGGGCACTCACGGCCTCCCAAGACACACCAACCATAACTCACGGGCTCAACAACCCCACAGGCACTCACGGCCTCCCAAGACACACCAACCATAACTCACGGGCTCAACAACCCCACGGGCACTCATGGCCACCCAAGACACACCAACAGTAACTCACGGGCTCAACAACCCCACGGGCACTCATGGCCACCCAAAACACACCAACAGTAACTCACGGGCTCAACAACCCCACGGGCACTCATGGCCACCCCAGACACACCAACAGTAACTCACGGGCTCAACAACCCCACAGGCACTCATGGCCACCCAAGACACACCAACAGTAACTCACGGGCTCAACAACCCCACTGCACTCATGGCCACCCAAGACACACCAACAGTAACTCACGGGCTCAACAACCCCACGGCACTCATGGCCACCCAAGACACAATAGTATAACACGGGCTCTCATGGTCACCCAAGACACAACAGTAAAACACGGGCTCTCATGGCCACCCAAGACACAACAGCAAAACACGGGCTCTCATGGCCACCCAAGACACAAAATACACAATCAACCTCCGACATAACCAATGCCTCCAACAGTCCTAATATCAACAGTTTCACAAACAACCTCCGGGCATGGTCATATGCCTCCAGTACTCCTAATCTCGATAAGTTCGCAATCAACCTCCGGGCATGGTCATATGCCTCCAGTAATTCTAATAAAGCTAAGTTCTCTGCTCCTACGACACTACTAAGTGTCACATGCATTTCCAATATTCGCTACGTTCCCGTATCATGCCTTTCTAATATTCGATAACCCACTTAACCCACGACACCTCAGTGTCACATGCATTTCTACTGTTAACTTTCCCTAGTCAGGGCCGAGATCCGGCTACTTTTCTTTACCTCGTGCGTGTTCTCTAAAAGACAACCAACAAGCTCCGGCGTGATCTCAGTCACTCGCCTAGCTTTCCTTTCCCTCGGTCTGCAGCACGATCTAAAAGAACACAATTTCAAACGCTTTTAAGCTTGCAGGCATAATGCTGAATTTTAATAAACCTGACGCCCAAAAGTAACCACGAAAATGTCGATCACTCCCAAACTCCCAAATTACTCGACATTGTCGATATTGGACCCGTAAAGTCCCGATTCCCCCGACATTGCGAATCTGCCCGGGTTTTGGAAACGCCCTTCCGGGGCTCCGAAAATTCCCGTTTTCGTTTCTACGGTCTTAGAATAATTCAAGGGTTCCTAGGCACTCGACGGAATCGAATTCCGACTTCCGAGTCATTTAATTAGCGTTTAAAGTTTCTAAACCCGAAATCCCAACTTTCAGAATTTAATTCCAAATTTCGATCCAGGTGTGGATTAATTACTTGGGGAACGTTCTAAACCACCCGAACACGAAAACCCGATACCCGAGCACGTGGACCCCACACGGCCATAATGGGAAAAATTCCCTTTTTGCTCCAAAACGTTCCTAACGAACCCCAAACCTCAACCATTCATCTTTAAACCAATTCTAACCAAAACCCAACCATAATCAAACCGTTTAAACTCAAACCCTAAATTTCAAACTTAGTAAAACGAGAATCGGTTAGGTGCTCACCGTAGAGAATGTCGATGTGAGCTTGAATCTTCTATCTTTGAGACGATCCAACGGTTTGATGAACGAGAATCACCAAAACCCTAAACACCTCTTCTCTTTTTCTCCCCTTTTCTCTCTTCCTTCTAACTCCTTTCTCTCTCTAAAAACATCTCTTCTTTTTCCTTTTTGACAAGTCTTGGCCGTGCATCACCAATTCATCCCCTTTTGTTTTGTTTTAAAAATCAAAACTAATACATAAAAAGCAAAACTAACCATCAAAGTCTTGTCTTGTCTTGTCCAAAACCTAACACCACCACTTGTTTGACAAGTGGCAAGGTGGGTCCCACACCTTTTTGAGAAAATATCTACTAAATATTTTCCAATAAGATTCGCGAAATTCGGACGTTTCGGGCCCCGAACGGGCACTTTTTCCAAGAAATTATGAAACTTCACGGGCTACAAGGAAACGGCTCAACTAAGACCGCTGCGATGACGGCTAAGCTTTTTGGATCCAAAACGGACTTCGAATGGACCAAAACGTCGCTCGGTTGACTTTTCCAGCAAAAAGTCAACATTTCCCAAACTGATCAGAAAGTTGCCGTGAGTCCCCCGGAACTCACTCTGGTCGATAACGGGGTCAACTTAAGTCCGGTATGACCCTCGGGGTTAAATTTAGGTTCATTTAAGTACCTGGCCAAATTTTTTAAATTTTCCTGTTTTTCGCAGGTTTGAATGGCGTTGACCGGGAGTGGTTATTACAGATCGGTCCCCTGCATCCCTCGCTGCCAGGGAGAACTCGTACGATCCAGACGTAAAGAGCGGGACCCCCTCGTCCGAGACCACCAATTCGTCATCCTCATCCTCCCAATCCGGGATCGGGGAGATGCGGCTTGCATGGGCCTCAGAAGACGACCCCGATGGCCGGCCAGCCCTTGGCCAGGTAGGGCTAGCAATCTGCACCCGCTCTGCCGGAGGAGGGCGGTGAGTAACCACCGGAGACTAGATTGGCCGGGGAAGAGTGATCATATCCCGGTAGACCTCCCTCGTCGTGGATGACAGTCCGGTGTAAGACGGGCAGGGCTCCGGTGGGTCAGTAGCATCGCCGACGACCAGAGACGTCACGATGGGCAAGGACGAGCCCAGCTTGTCCTTCAGATCTGTCGGAAGCGGCGGCATCCGAGGGGAGACAGAAACCGGGCCTAGCAGCGGCGGGAGGTCGGCGGCGCGGCGTTCATGGTGCTGGACGGAGGCCCCGAGGTCACGAGGGACCTCTGCATGTGAGTGGATCTGGTCGGGATTGACCATTTCCAACTCGTGGAGACGGGGAGTAGGCAGATCCGACATCGAGTTATCGGAAATGGGCGAGGACGGTGTCGAGGAGGCGTCTGTGGCAGCGGTGGGAGCCCAGATGCAGGCGTTCGGATGCGGACCACGTCGAAAGAGGTCAGAACTCGGCTGGGCAGCGATGGCTGGAAAGAGGGCGGCTGTGAGCGAAGAGGTGGTGGAAGGGTTGGAAGCAGGCGGTCGTAAATGGCGAATGAGGGCGGCGGCAGCAACAACCCGAATAGGATAAGAAGTAACCTCAGAGAGGTTTTATGGAGAGCCGTTAAACTATAAGAATTGTAATCTTAATCATAATTATAGGATATTTTCTGAATTTTTTTTATCCAAGACAAGACACATACAAAATCAAATTAATGACAGCAAAACTCACGCCCAGCTGTCATCAATAATGAAGTTGTTGAATCAGATATTAAGGTACCCAATTTGAGAAGATATATTTCCGTAGTGTAAATGTATTTTTATAGTATAATCAGGTACGTCATAATGAATCGTAGTGTTTTCACGGCTATCTTTTTCTGCTTGAGAAAATAAAAAATCCAATGTTTCAGCACTTGCCTCGCCTTGATCGTACCAAACTACCGGTGTACGCTAGGGGGTACCGCCCCTCGTCCGCACATGATCTACCGGGGAGATCATAGTGGCGGAGCCACATGGGCCTTAGGGGGCACGTGCCCCCCTTAATTTTTTTTTTTGGAAAAATCCTGATATGTTTTTTTATTTCTTTTCAAAATTAGTTCTTAATTCCTTCTAATTTAGTAGTTGTGCGCCCTTTTAAATTTTTTTCAATCGCGTATTGTCATCGAAAAATTTCAGTGCCCCCTCACTGAAAAAGCAAGCTCTGCCACTGCTAGGGAGAGCATGTGGAGACCCCGTGTGATCATTGGGGCTTGTGCTGGGGTGGTACGGTGGGTGTCCGTTTTTGGATGGACGTTCACCGGCCTCTCTGACGAACCCTGATCATGCGGTTCTAAGAGTATCAAGACCCGGTCTGGGTTACCTTAACGTATGCAAAACTTCTCGTCTTATGTTTCAACTGTGGTAGGATTGGCCATATGGTTCGGGACTGCGAATGGGAGATGCCACAGGGGCCTTGTTTTGATGACTCGATTCTGGAGTTCAAGACGGTAAATGAGGACCGGCCATACGCTACAGATTGGGGACGAGAACCACTTCTCACACCACCGGGGTTCACACCATTGACCTCGGGTTGGGTACCAATGGTTGGGTCGCCTAAGGGGAAGGAGCCCATCATAACCTCAGATTTGGTACCTAACCCGAGTCTGGGGTCTCAATTCTTCCTGGGGATGACACTTTACCTTAAGAGTCCCGACCAATCTACTATAGGCCTCCCTAGGTGTTTAGAGATAAGCCTCCCTAGGTGTTCAGGGATAAGCCTCCATGGGTCCGGAGGTCAGAAGAGGAACACAATGGGGGAGCCACGAGAGGATCTGGCGAGGGTTGGGAAACAGCCCCGCCAAGAGGAATGAATGGCATCCATGGCTCCTGGGACCTTATACTCCGGGAGGAGTCCCTAATACGAGCCATTTCTCCCAACCATATCACCAGATTCAAGTTTGATGGCTTCATTCAAACGAGTCCTTGGAAAGAAGGGACCAAGCAACGTTCAGGCCCCACCTTGAGTTGTTCCTGGCAGATGACATCTTTTAGGTTACTTTCTGTTTTAGTTTTGGATTACTATTCTGTTTTAGTTTATTTTTATGTACTAGTTATGAGTGCTATAACCGAGTCCTGTTGAAACAGTTCGTTTCTGAGAGTTATTGGATCATTATCCTTTTAAGGATATTGGCCGCTATAATGACTTTCTACCATAATTAATGAAAGATGTTTCTTATTATAAATAAAGAGTAACCTCTTACATAACTCGTGCACATGTGAGCTGTACGATTGAAAATAATCTTTCCATGAATTAATTAAAATAAATGTTTTTTTGAGGTAGTTAAAATAAATGGTTTAGTCTACACTCCTTTTAAAATTCTAGTAACGTGAAAAGGAATAAAACTAACAAAACGTTTTTTTAGCGAAAGTTGCAATTGTATTAAATTTATATCAGAACACCGATGTGCATCTGGGAACAAGCCATCGGGCCACTAAGGTCAGACAAAAGAGCAATGACTCACTAAACCTTTTCTACTAGAACCGTCACAGACGGTCTTAGAAAGCCATACGGGCAAGGACAAAATAAGAAAAGGGGGAAAGGGGTGCCGGAAATCAGAGATGTCAACAATAGTGATGGTGGGAGGCAAAACATCTGCATGAGACTCCTCCCAGGGCCAGTCCCTGATGCTCAGCTGCACACTAGATTTTTACCCTACAAAAACAGAAGTAGTGAAAATAAGAAAGACCCACTCAATTAGTTTGATCTAGAATCAAGAGAGGGGTCAAGGAAGTAGAGTCGGTGGAGGCCAGGAACATGGACGCTCCAATGATTGCTCCAGAGATGGCGAGGGTTGCTCAAGCGAGATGATCTGATACAATAGGATCCAGTGCCAAATCAATCTGTAAGAGGTATAGGAAACAGGGGCGTATCGAACTTGCAAGTTGTTCGTATGCCTCGATGGAGGCCAAGGAGGTGGGGACAACGATGCTGCTTCAATGGCGGCTACAGAGGTAGCGTTGGAAGAGAAGGAGGAATCGCCGACGAAGAGGACCGGGGTAGGTTGCCTCGCAGAGAGGGGAGATCCTCTAATCCCGGCCTAGCAGCAACATAAGAGGTAGAGGAATGGGGAGAGCGCCATGACAGCGGATACGAGGGACTGAAACTACGCCGGGAGGGACCGAAACTATGCCAGGAGGGGTCGAGGCTGGGATGGGGTGAGGCGCGACAGGACGACGTCGAAAACCTACCAGAGCTCTTCATGTGAATAAAATTCATAAAAAGTTCAATAACACTCATAGATAGTCGGTTTTATCAAAGTTAAAATTTCTTATAAATAATTCTCAGTCAAAATTATTTCATAATTTACAAATAAAGAAAATGACATACTACAATTTGCAAGAAATAGTGCTTTCAACTAAATGGATCAATCATCAAAATCAAACTACCAACACGTACTGCGCGCAACCACCCCCACCCCTCCTCTATTGCAGCCACCATTGAAGCCCCTGCTTCCAAGCTCTCTGTCTACCTCTCTGAGGTTCATCTCTACCCTAGCTAGGGTCTACGCCGCCGCCACTATCTCCTCGCCATCGTCGCCGACCAGTTCGACTGGTTCACTGTCCAGCGTCATCTCCATCCAAGCACCACCAAGGAACTTCCTTCAACCGGGTCTCAATCGTTGATTCGTTGTCGATGTATCCTCCACGTTATCGCCGTCACGCCAATGGACAGGGCCCTCCCCCCGGTAGGGCGCCTTCGCCACCGGTGGAGCCTCATCGGGTCCGGTTCCCTTCCAGTGCGTTTACGCACTCAGTGGCCATGCACCATTGTGGCGTCGAGCCCATGCACAACCGAGTTCCCCAGCCCATGTGGTCGTATCACCTGCCCCCCGATCCTGAGAGATCAAAGTCCCCGGATGCAACCGACCAAGCTCAAGACCAGGTCATAAGCCCGGGGGGTTATAGCCCCCCCCCCCCCCCCCCCCCCCCCCGTGGGGTGAATGATCTCCCATTGCGGGGGTGGGGTGGACCGTCGAGGGCCTATACCCACATACGCGAGACAACTGCAGCCGGGAGGTCTAGGGGAATCCGCACTAAAGGCTAAGTTACCTTTTGTTTTCCTTGTGTTAGTTCGAATAATACTTTGGCTAGATAGGATTAGGATTCGGATTGTGGTTTATTATTTGTTTGAAATGTTGGATCGAGGAACTCTTGAGTTTGGATCTGCGAGACAAAGGAGACTTCATGTATGGAACCACGAGTGCCTGACGGGCTACGGGCGGTTGGGACAGAAATCTGGTATCCAGGACTGTTATGTCCCATTTTGTAAGCATGATATGTTACCGTAATACAATACTTCTTTCTCATTTCAAAAAAAAAAACTACCAACACGTACTTAGTCAAGATTAATCAAACTACCAAATGGTTTAGTCAATATTTATTTAAAAGCAAAGCAAAATCTTCTAACACATTCCTCAAAAAAAAATCTTTTAACACGTATTTCTTCACTTCTGAATACAAATATAAAATGTCAATCAGTTTATGTAGGTGGTAGTGTCGACCCAACGACTGACATGTTGCTATCAGTAATTTGATTGAATATCTACCGAAAACCTATACATTGGTCATCTGCCTAGTTTAAGGCCATATGTCCTACTTTAAGACCATGTGTAACAATTTTTTTTTTGATCAGCAAATTTTCTAAAATTTTGTTAACCTTGCCTTTGAATTAAAGGACAAGGAAAAGGTTTCCCTTAATAATTTACACCCTAGAATCCAATATCATTGGACTTAATCAACCAAGATACAAACGAAAGTATGAACCCTTAAGCAACCAAGAGTCTGAATTCTACCCCTATATCAGTGGAATTCAAAACCCAGCAACAAGATATCAACCACCATGCCACTTTCAGAGACCTACCTCTAATACAAAACCAAAATCACGACCCCAACACATCAAATCTTGAGTAAGTACTCACTCCCCACAGTCACAACAACCCAACCCTTCACCCTTCCAAGTTTTGTCTGCAACCCACCAATCTTTCAGTAGACCAAACCAAGTCAAGCAACTTCAGTACACAAACCCAGAATATAAGACTGTCAACCCAAGCACAGGTTATATCACAATCAACCAAGTTAATCACATAAAAAACACTCTCCCTACTAAATTTCTGCCCACCCACAAGAATTGACAATCTTATAAGACATATCAGTACCCACACTCCAGGAGTTAACGCCCAAATGAGATCCTCACCCTACCTTACATATATCCCTAAACTCTCCCCAAACCCTCCCAAACCCAGCCCCAACCCAGAACCCCAAAGTCAATGCCGTGCCACCCAAGTAAGCCACCATGAAGCCTTGTTCTCCACGCAATCTCCTAAACCTGAGGCAACAGGACAGAAACAGGTTTTTTCTTCTTCCAAACACAGAGCTGAGGAGAATTGATCCAGGATAAAAATGAGAAGTTTTGATGATCATTGAACTTAGACCAAAAAAGTTGATATGAATCATTTTGTATCAATTGGACTGTTGTGTCAGGATGCTCCCAAACTCCTCTAAAGATAATTTTGTTTCTACTCAGCCATATTCTCCAGATGGTTATTGAAACCAACATGCTCCATTAGATTTTAGAGGTCTTAGGCCCCAAATGATTCCAAGCAACCATCCACTCTTTAATTGTTCCAGATATCACAACAGTAATGCCCCACCAGTTAAGCACATAATTCTAAATTTCCAAAGCAAGACTGCAACCTAGAAATAAATGATCACATTCTTCAGGTTCATCATGACAGAAGGGGCACTAAATATTTTCTTAGAAAAGACCTCTAGCCCCTAAGAAGCACTTGGTGGGAATTGTTTGTAAGCACACAAACCAAGCAAAAGCTGCAACCTTGGGAGGCAAAATTGGAGCCCAAAGGAGATGAGGCAAGTTTAAGCTGGGATCAGATTCAACATTAAGCAGCTTGTACATCATTTTGACAGAGAAACTCCTCTGATCAGGCACCCAAGTAATAATGTCTTCCCCATCCTCCAAAGATATAATAACATTGATCAATTGACAAAATAAATGAAATTGGTCCCACTCCCACCCTCTAAAATCCCTCCTAAAAAATAGTACCCAATCTCCATCCATCCAACATTGAGACACTAGAGCTCCTTTCTGATTGCTAAGATTATACATTCTCTGAAAGAGAAGTTTAAGAGGAACATCAGAGATCCAGCAATCCTCCTAAAAGAACACTGATCTGCCTGAGACTACAGACCAACGTAGGCCTACTGCTCCAAATGCATCAGCAAATTGTGGAAGCAGTAGAAGGTATTGAATGTGCCTCAAAAAACATTGTCCATCATGAAGGAGGAACTTAGATAAATCCCATGATGCAGGATCCCACCCATACTTTCCACACAACAATTGCTTCCAGAGTGAATCTTTTTCCAATGCAAACCTCCACAACCATTTGGCCAATAATGCCATAATCATGATTTGAAGCCTCTTAATCCCCAGTCCACAACAATTCTTTGGTTTGCACACACAATCCCAACTAGCCTTATGCAACACTTTCTTTGTAACAGTTCCATTCCACAAGAACCTCCTTTGCCATCTCTCCATCTCCAAGATCACACACTTAGGAGCTTTATATAGTGACATGTAAAACAATGGGAGTGAAGACAGAGAAGAATTAATTAAGGTGATTCTCCCCCCAAAGGATTTGGATCTAGCTTGCCATAAACTCAGTCTCTTTTTGAATTTTTTGATCACATGATCCCATGTCTTTCTCCTCCTAGGATTAGCTCCCAGTTGAAACCCCATATATTCAAAAGGTAGCTCCATAGAGACACAACCCATCAACTGAGTGGCTTCAGCAATTGTGACTGTATTAGGATTAAGAAGTAACACCTTGGATATATGAAAATTGATCTTGAGACCAGTGGCTTTTTGTAGCACATTGAGAGTATGTTTCAAGTTACTGAGTTGTTGAATCCCAGCTTGAATGAAGATTAGGGTATCATCAGCAAACTAGAGATGAGAAATCTCGGGGCCTTGATTGTTACACTTGACCCCATTAAACATGCAAGATTGTATCCCCTTAACCATCAACTGATGTAAACACTCAGCCACCAAAGAAAAGAGCAAGAGAGATAATGAGCATCCTTGTCTCAAGCCTCTCAGTAGGGGAAAATCTCTAGAAGGAGATCTATTGATCAGAATTGATGACCAGACTTTTATACACTCATTGATCCAAGCTAGCCAAGTAGTACCAAACCCCATAACCTTCAAAATATTCAGACGAGCCAACCAGTTGACATGGTCATAAGCCTTTTCACAGTCAACCTTGAAAACAATAACCTCTTGTCCAGAGTTCTTAATGGAATGAGTCAATTATGTGGCAATCAAGATTCCATCTAGAATTTGCCTGCTAGCAATGAAGCTTGATTATACATCACTCACTAACAAATTCATGACATGCTTGAGTCTAGCTGCAAGTGATTGTGAAATGATCTTGTAAATGCTTCCAATGAGGCTGATGGGTCTATAGTCCTTAAATCCTAAAAGGGCTGAACATTTAGGAATTAAAGTGATGAAGGAAGAATTTAGACCTTTTCCTAACTTGCCACCAGAATGAAAATGATTGAGTAGATCTAACACATCTGTCTTAATAATTTCCCAGCACACCACAAAAAATCTCATAGTAAACCAATCAGGTCCAGGGGCCTTTTCTCCATTACGAGATTTAATAGCCAAGAACACTTCTGATTCATTGAAGGGTGCCTCTAATCTTTGAGCCTGAACAAGTGAGAGACTCTTGAAAGGTAGGGAAGAGATATCAATAATTACACCAGAAGAACCACTGAATCTATTTGCAAAATGCCTCTTAGCCACCTCTTTAATATCTGCAGGTTTGTAAAAAATATTCCCCTCCTCCTAGATTTGTGTGATTTTCTTCCTTGAGTGATTTAAAATTTGCCTACAAATGGAAGAATTTAGAACACCTATCTCCCTCCCTACTCCACCTCAGACTGGATTTTTGGCACCAAAGCTTGGCCTGTAGCTTCAATTTTTGAAACAACCTAGCCCCCAGCAAAGCTCTATGTGAACATTCAAGTGGAGTCAGGTCTTTAATTTCCAGCCTCCCATCCAGCTCATTAATCTCCCCATTCAACTGATCAATAACCATCCAAACACACTGATGTTCCAATTCTTATAGAAACCCTTCAAGGCCTTCAACTTAAACCAGAGCCTATTGCTGGTGATCCACAGACTTGGATAGAATTCCAGAATGCCTCAGTGTCAGCCAAAAAACTGTGATGGGATGTCCAGACATTAATAAATTTGAAGGGTCTTGGACCCCAATCTTCCTCCAAATCAGCCAATAACACTAACTTATGATCAAAAATACTTCTATTGAGACAGGTTTAAGTGAGATTGTTGAAGATTGATAATAAATTATGAGCAATAAGGAACCTATCTAATCTGGAGGCCCTTGATCTAGTCCCAAACCAGGTATATTGCCCTCCCACCAAAGGTAAATCAATGAGTCCCACAACATCAAGGAAATCAATAAACAACTTGTTGTAGATAAAACTGGCCCAGATTTCTCAGAAGGATCCAATATGACATTGAAATCCCTGCAATAATCAGTTCACTATAAAAATTGATGACCTTGGATTCAATCTCTACCCACAAGTTGGCTCTATCCACCACATAGCAAGGAGCATACACATTCACAATCGTTAAATTCTGACCAAATAGGATATGGTTACCAACCCAATAAATGACCTTCTCATTACAAATAGTTACATGCACTTGAAATACCTCTTTGTTTCAGCAAGTAATTAGACCTCCAGAGTTCCCCAAAGAAGGATAAAATATCAACTCCCAATGATCAGATAAACCACAATTAGCAAGGAAAAAATCAGGGATCACCACTAGTTTCGATTCTTGAATTAACACCATTGACAGACGTTGCTTAGCACACACGTTCCTGAGTGTTCTCCTTTTTTGTCTAGAAGAAACCCCCCGCAAATTACATGAGAGAATTCTCATGATGAAGACAGTCTTTGAGTTTCAATAGGAATAAGAGGAGTATCTTGGATATACTCTACATCCTCCAAGTCACATAAATCATCGTCCGAGTTTGCATCAAACTCAATTGCCTGGTTAACTTCATTCTCCAGGTTATCGAATTGTGCAGCAACCATATCATCATCAATGTAAGCCTTCAAACCCAGGGCTTTACAGTAATCCCAAGTACATGTCCCCCCTTTCCCAAACGAGTGAGAATGTTTGTTACTTCTTTTTATCACAGGTAAGACACTTGGGATATCTAGTGGAATTTTTGTCTTTGATCTTGTATTGTATGCAACAGTAGCACTCCTCCTAATGAACTTCTTATTAAAGTGTTGACCCTTTCTTAGTTGGGGGTTGGAGGCCTCTAAAACTGAATTTGAATTAATTCCCCCCAAAACCATATTTTTGAGAACTGGAGTCTGCACCCTGGGACCCAAAACTGTTAAAGAAGGTGTTGGAAGCTCTTCCTCATTAATGGTACCCTTTTCCAATGTCCCCTTTCTACCAGCTATCTCAGAAGGAGTCCCATCTGAACCAGCTATATTCCTCTGAACCTTCTCACCGGTCTGAGTTGCCGGCACAGTAACTAGGGTGGTTTAATTTTCCTCAACAAAAGTGTCAGGAACAATGAGTGCATCTCTGAAAGTGATGTTGAGGCATGAAGAAGCGAATAACTGCTCCTTATTAGCCAAAATACCACCAGAGATTAATGGTGGGAACTCAGAGTCTCTTGATGACAGTCTCTGGGTATTAATGACAGGTGATACCATAGAATTCTCAATAATTTTTGATGTCCTTCCTCCAACCTCCAGACCATCATTCTCTGCTTGAACATTAACTCTGTCCTTGTTAGATTGTTTTGACATGGTAACATTAAATTCACTGGACTCATCCAAACCATTCCTAGAACCAGAAGAAGAAGAATCGGATAGAGTTTCAGTGACACGAGAATGAGATCCCAAAGGAACCACATAGATGTCCACCGAACAAGCCATAAAATTAAACTCCTCCTCCTCAAGAAGAAAAGTTGATTCTTTGTAGACTTTGAGGTACTCTTGTGAGTGGATCAAAATGTAGGCTGCATCCATGGAGTCTGTCAATTTAGAAACAGGATGGGTACAAACAAAGGATCCAAGATTAGCACTAGCCGCTTCAAATGTCTCCTCACACCATCCAAGTATTGTGATGCCATATAATGCAATCCAAGAAAATTTTCCACCTTGTCTGCATAACTTCGACTTCTCTTCAACCAATGTCATCCAACGAAGAATCCCTGAAGCTTCATTTCTCAGAGCCTCATCTTCCATAGCCACCTCTGAAAAGTAAAGTAAGACCACTCTATTTCCCAGAGACTTTAAAACCACTTTCCAACCTTTGGATACCTTAACATCTTCTTCAATAGCTTTAGTAGATAAATGACTGTGTAAGATGACCAAATGTCCACGCTCCAACCACACTCTATGGGACTCCACCACTCTGCCTTTTGGAATTGATTTTGGTGTTGAAGATTCCACAATTTTTTTCATTTTCCAGCTCTGAAATGGTGGAGATTGTCTACGTTTTTGCCCCCTGTCCCAAGCTTCCACCACAAAAAGCTTATAACCCTTTAGGACATAACCATTGAATATCCTGATCCCTTCCCCAAGGCCTTCTCTGTTCTTGAAAGTGACAAAACCAAACCATCTCCCTGATGCATTTGGTTTAGGGACTGTCTCGGCCAAAACTACATCTCCACACTCTTGAAAAAGGTTTTGTAGCCAGACACTTGAGGTCATAGGAGGAAGGTTATGCACAAAACTCCGAATCCCACCACCCTTCTATCCTGATGTTGTGTATCCAAATCTTCCTCACCAATAAAACCAAGATTCTGCTCCTTCCGCTGCCAATAAGAGTGGTTAAAGGTTCCCCACTGATCCTCCTACCAATCTTACCTTCAAAACCAGGAGGAGGTCCTGTAGTGGAAAACGATGCCATTCTCAAATAATCAGTTCCTTGAAGATTCCCCCACCAAAACCTAGTTCCACGGTGGTCCTATGCCCAGGTTAGGTCATCATGGACACTACATCGGCACTCGAGCTCAAGAATTACCCAAAAAGGATACGCAGATGTGAAGAACACAGAAGAAACACACTGTTGAGATGAGCGGAAACACTGTAGCTCACTCCTCTCTATTAGAGAATCATCTCTACAAGCATGTGTTATGATAATTCATTTATGTGTTAATTGAATTGTCTGCTTATCAAGATGTTTTACCATGTGTAACAATTGATTAACGATTAGAGTTGGATGATTTATTTTTGAAATTTTTTTATTGAAAGGTGTAATTTTATTAATATTAGAATTCAATTATATAAATATGCGACATAAAATATATATTCTTTGATCATTAAGAAAGAACAGACACATACTAAATTTGTTCGTAGTTCTTTTAATACTATAACCGTAATAGACGGTATTAATACGCCACATAGGCAGGAAGGGCATGTAGGGGTTGGAAAAAGAAACTGAAAGTGCAGTTCGAATGCCCAAGCCTGGACTGCATCAGTTGTAGGAGGTAAGACTTTAACCAAGGACCCTTCCCAAAGCCAGTCCTTGAAGCCTGAGGAAACTAACATCCCTCCTAACGAGGCTGCTTACCAGCCCTCATCTGATTATCCAGGGGTTCACCAGCAAAACCCCTCTTCACTCCTCCAACACCGGCCTCGTCCCTATCTATGTGCGTAGGCAAAATGAGCGCTGGAACTTTAGTGTCTGTGCTATTAGAGAGGTGGTTGGGCACCAAATGTTTCCAACCTGAGTCCACCTTCCCGCCCTGGGTGTTGGCCTGAGGTCCTGTATCCATAGATACAATGCTCGGGGACACAATCAGGTGCCTTCCTCGAGATGAGGCGCCCTTAGACACATTTCTTGGGGATAACGACCCGAAGCCAAGTGGTACGGCTAGTGAAACCTTCTCCTACCAGTCCGTTGCATAGTGCTTCAACTGTCGGTCCCTCTGGTGATCTAGGATAGAGGTATCATACCTCGGTGTACCCAGCAGCTCCAGCTTGCACTCCCAAACTACGTGGCCGATCCTCCCACAATTGAAGCAGAAAGTTAGTAGCTTTGCATATGTCAGCTCGACCCTCACGGGGTCCGGGAATTCCTTGAAGCGCAGTAGGATGCCACGCTTGAGAGGGCGCTCCACGAGGTTCCAAAACCGCACCCTCACAACTCCTCCCCATCACATTCCCCACTGATCGTAGTGGACTTTCACAAAAGCTCTCAGTGTCACACCAATCATCTCCCATGTCGCTTTCGTCCGAACCAAAGGCGGGATACCTCGAGCGTGATCTCACAGCTATAGTCGTTCTAAAACTGGAAGTTCTCGGGCCTAGGGATCCATAACTCCGAGCAAGAGAGGGCGCCCGTCGAAACACCAGGGTTCATTCCCCTTGACCCAAGACCGAACCTCAACCGACCTGAAATAGAAACCGAAGATACCTAGACCGATATCTTTGATGACCAGGCCCTCCACGGACCGCCCCCATAGTAGTGATGATACGGAGGAGGACGTCTTTCTTGGGAGGTTTCAGTGCCCATAGCTTGCAAACCATCCCGAAAGTTGATAATAGTTGAAGACTTCATTATGATTTTCCTGTTTACCACAAGTCTCCTTATCCTTTTTAAAATTGTTATGTTTAAGTCTATATTTTATGCAAGGATGTAAAAGTTCTCGCCTGAAAGCGCTTGGGTGCTGAAACGGGATTTAGTGACCTGATTTATCTTTTTAGAGCGTTTTCGGTCGTTTGAGCAAAGTATGAGCTGATTAATCACCGATCTGGCCGATTAATCGCGGCCCAAACTGATTAAGTTTGTCGGGTCGGATTCGAAATTTAAAAAAAAACATTTTCTAATCTTTTTCAAACTAAGTTAGACCATTAAATTATGCTAGTTGAATTGGTAGAACCAAGTGTTACATTTTGAGTTCGATATATATTTGATATTATTAATATTTTTTATAATAGTATAATATAAAATTTGATAATATATATTTAATAAAAATAATATTATGAATAATAAAATTTGATTAATCTTCGTTTAGAATTTAAGATGTAAAGATAAATGTGATTTTTTTAATGGAGAAGAGCTCTGATAGGGTTTCGGCGTCGCCTTGCCGCGCCTCACCACAACCCAGCCTCCACCCCTCTGGGTGTAGTTCCGGTCCCTCGTCTCCGCTGTCATGGCGTTCTCCCCACTCCTCTTCATCTTCTGTTGCTGCTAGGCCGGGATTAGAGGATCTCCCTTCTCTGCGAGGTAACCTACCTTGGTCCTCTTCATCGGCGATTCCTCCTTCTCTTCAAGCACTACTTCCAAAGACGCCACTAAAGCAGCCATCGTTGTCCCTACCTCCTTGGCCTCCACCGAGGCATACGAGGGAGAGGAGGAGCCAAGGCCAGGGTTGGAGCAAGGCATGATGGAGGCGTAACCCTAGGAGTCGTGCCACCCGGGAGAGGAATAGCCAAAGCAAGTTTGTGGCAAATTTGGGCCGGCGAACTAGGGTTTGGAGGACGGAGGGCGGGGAGGGAGTTACTTGGAGAAGAAGCAAACGAGGACGTCAACCAACCGTCAAGCCACCTGAAGCCGTCGACGTTCCTGTAGCCGCCGCCGCCATGCCTACTGAACAGGAAATCGAGAATTTGCCTAGGGAGGGGAGCATCAGGGACTGGCCCTGGGAGGGGTTCTTAGACGATGCTTTGTCTCCCACCATCACCATTACCGTCGAGGTCTCTGATCTCCAGTACCCCGTTCCCCCACCCATATTCTGTCCTTGCCCATGGGGCATCAATTCAAAATCGTCGAGGACGGTTCTACTGTGAAAAGAATAGCGAACATTCTTAAATGTTCTTGCGCTGTTCTTCGTGCTCAGAGAGTCTCTATTACACTTTATTGTCATTACACAATTTGATTAATAAAATTTCGCACGTTTCACTAAAAAAACGTTTAAGATCTCTTTTCGTCCGTTTAACGTCTAACATTTTTTACACCCTCACATTTACCGTTCAAAGACTGTTTTCGTCCTTGGTTTTGAATCCATTCGCATGTTTTATAATAGTCTTTATATTTGTATCGATTCAATGCACGCCACTGCATACAATTGGGGCTATTCTAGTCTCCATATATGTATTTATATTTTGTTTCTATTATCATTAAGGTTGAGTTGTTGGCTGTTGAGAGTTAGGCTGACATGTGGCTTTGGTTGTTATGGAGTACAAGATGTTGTTCATGGCCGTTGGCGTTACTTTGACGGAGTGGGGGTGAGAGCTGTCATATCTCTTTGCACTTAAATTTAGAGTGGTTCCACTCCTTGTGAGTGTGACACTACCTCTTACTTTCTTACACGATACAATTATACATAAAACTAAATACAAACGAAATATTAAACATAAATAAACATAATAATACATAGAGGAGAAATCAAATAAAAACCACCTCGATATTATTTGAATTCGAAACTACTCGTCTTGTCGAGACCCTCTCCTTACTCTGTCAAGACCGAAACCCTAGCCATGGAACTAGCTCATATCCCCGTCGCCTCTCCCAGACAGAGCTCTCCGGAGGCTACATCAGCGGAGTGGTCTTCTCCATTGCCCTGGTTAGAGTCCCCTTACCCTCCTGTCACCATGCCGAGGCCCTCGCTCGGCTCGAAAATAGGATCGTTCGCCTCCCCTCCGAGCGTGATCGTCATCTCCTCGGACGACTCGCCCTCGAGTCCTTCATCTCTGCACTGATCCTACCACTCGCCTCCGACCTCGCCGTTCCTCACATGAGGGGCACGTCGTCGTCGCTCGGGGTTGGAAGCGTTACTGCCAAGGCGTGGCTTCGCGCGAGGGCGGCCATAGGAGTCTGCCCTTCGCTCCGGGGGTCCTTCTCATAGTCATCAACCAAGTTTCAAAACCACGGGACCCATGACCTTGCTCTGGGTTGGCGGTGGGTGCAAGGCCAGTGCTCTGGCATCCAGCACCCACGGTTCATGCAAGCTAAGACCCATGACCTTGCACTGGGTAGTCGGTAGGCGCACGGCCGGCCTGGCCATCAGGAGCGCTTTGGAGAGGCTGACTCCTATGACCTTGCTCTAGGGCGTCGTTGGATGCGAGACTGGCCAGGTAGTCTGGCAGGGTTTGGTCGATCCCCAGAATGCCCTAGGGTTGTAAGGGGCTGGGCCGAGACTCCTGTCCGTCCGTCTGGCTGGGCTCCTTCGCTCTCTAGGGTTTATTACTCCAATCGTGCGGCTGCATAGGGTGCATTGGGATATCAGCGATCCCTTTGTGTGGAGCCTATATCGTATTATGACCCTGCATGGAATATCCCACCGGGACGGATGTTAGGACCTCGACACTGGCCAGAACATCAAGGACCGCAAGGCCATGGTGGTATGGGGAAGCTGGATTTGGGGGTCATCTGTCCGCCTTTTCCCTTGGACGCATTACCTAAGTTTGGGTTGTGCCACAAATTGGGGACTGAGGTACCGTTGGTGTTGATCTCTACCCTGGGACATGGCCCTCTATGGGCGGGACGTGGGGATGGCTTCAGAGGTCCAGGTCATACATGGAGTGGAATTCGCATTGCTGCGTCTCCCAGGCCTCCTAATGAGATGGAATATCTTTGTCAACAGGATAAGGAAGATTGGGGGGGGGGGGTCGGCAACTACTAGAACAAGCGAGGGCTGGGTACCAGCCCCGCCGATTCATATGAACCCCCAGGCCGGCCCCGGAGGCATGAAATAGGCTCTAGGGGTGGCCCACCAACTTTCCCCTAATGACGATCACATGCTCGGTTGCACTAACGAGGCAGAGTGTCACCCTTGGGTGACCCAGCGGTACCCAGACCCCACCTTGAGCAGTGTTCGTCGGCGGATTTTTACTACCATGGATTTTACTTTTTTGCTATTAGTTTCGGGTTTAGTTATCTATGTTTGGTTGTTCAGTCTATAAGCCCTTAAGGCACATCATCAACACGTCGCTGACATGATAGTAGTTACAGGGTCTCTCAAATGTATTGACTCTTTTAATGGAATAGATAGACACTTTCACTCAAAAAAAAAGTAGAAACCACCTCTTAACCTAGTAATCATGAGAATCAATCCAAGTCATCCATTTTAAGAATGGATGGATGAGATATAATTGATTTATTGACTGCAAAAACAAAACATTTTTTAATAAGTGGGAGGAGCTTTTTAGTAAAACTATCATATTACTTTTTTTTTTTTACCAATTCACTAATTTAATTTTTTACGCTTCGTTTGAACTCCGATTGGCTTCAAACTTGCGCTAGTATTTTTGTTTTTTCAAGGGCTTTCTATCAAGATCAATCATGAATATATTTTGAAGAACGGAAAAAAATATTTTGGGGCTGATTTAAATTTTTTTTATACCTAGGTAATTTTTATCAACACTTTACACTGGTTTCATCAACACTGGACACTAGGTTTATCACCTCATTTTTCAAAACTAAACATGATTTAATTTTTCCCGCTTCGTTTAAACTTCGATTGGACTCAAACTAGCTTCAATATCTTTGTTTTTTCAAAGGAGTTCTATCAAGATCAGTGGTGAATATGTTTTAAAGAAAGAAAAAAATAAATTATTTCAGGGATGATTCAAAAAGAAATAATATCTGGGTAATTTTTATCAACACTTTGCACTGCTTTTATCAACACTTTACTCTGGTTTTATCAACACTGAACACTAGTTTTATCACCTCATTTTCCGAAACCGAACATGATTTTTATCACCTCATCACATGTTTTTTATGAACATTAAGCACTAGTTTTATCAACACTAAACACTATGTTTATCACTAAATTTCATGTATTTTATCACCCCATCACATGTTTTTTTATCAACACTAAACTCTAGTTTATCACACTTATTATCAAAATTGAACACGTTTTTTTATCACCTCATTAATTGTTTTTATCACCTCAGTACACGTTTTTTTAATCAACATTTAGAACTAGTTTGATACCGCGATATAAAATATTTATTAGTGAAGATTTATCAACACTCAACATTATTTTTATCACCCCGATATAACTTTTTATTTTCGGGCTTCAAAATATATTCATGACTAATCTTGATTTAAAGCACTTGGAAAAAGAAAAATATTGGTTCAAGTTTGAAGCTAATTGGAGTTCAAACGAATCGAGAAAAATTAAATTAGTGAATTGGTAAAAAAACTGACACTTGTCCACATGGCACCATGCTATTAAAATTATGCCCTTACTTGTGTGAGAAATGCAGAAAGTGGCGTGAAATTGGGTTGAAATTAGGGTGATGATGTGGCATCTTGATGAATGTTGGATCTTAAGTGTGTGTTTGCTAGTATGAGTTCTCATGGTTACTAGGATAAGAGGAGTTTCTAGCCGATTTCTTCTCATAATACATAATTTATAAAAAGACATTATAATACGAATATAAAAATAAACACACAAAAAACATTACAGTGAAAACATAATTTAACATTGAAATTTAAAACATTTCAAATGGATCTTGTAAATAACTTGTTTATAGAGCCTGGTAATACAAATTATGTCAAACTATTAGATACATTACGTCAAAATGTTCTCACCCTAAGTTTTCCTTTCTTTTGGCGGTTAGGGTTTGTAGTTTTTCTTCTCACTGATCACTTTCAAGGAATGCAACGGCGTGATGACACTGTGGTATCCTTATCGACCCACACTGAAGGTAGTGAACCAGGTATTCTTTTTTTTCTTTCTAGTTTATAGGGAGAACTCCGTTATCGACTACGGTGGTTGGTCGGTTTGGGAATGATGCAGTGGTGGAGGAGGGGTGATTTTTTCAGCGCAGACAGCGATGATGCCGTCTGCGATTGGACGACCCTTGGCAACATGGAGCAACGTGACGGGA
This sequence comes from Erodium maritimum, assembly GCA_963921825.1. NCBI lineage: Eukaryota > Viridiplantae > Streptophyta > Magnoliopsida > Geraniales > Geraniaceae > Erodium > Erodium maritimum. Next base: position 119,129,424 of record OY997588.1, read on the forward strand.
TTGGCCCGGGGTTTGGTCCGAAGAGCGCAAGTTCGAATTCCTCGGCCAAGACGACCTCGGGTGGTGGTGGTTGTCGGGTATCGATTGTCCTCGTCGTCAAGGGTGCTGCGTCAGACGGAGGAGCTCCTAGAGGAGAAGCTAGATTCGATTCGTGTCTTCCCGGGTAGTCTATTCAACATTCTTCAGGCCAGGCGTTGAGGGTCGATCACCGATGAGGCAGAGGCAGCACCGATGCGGGGATGGAGAAATGGAGCGGGGAGGAATCACCTCCGGCGATGTAGCATCGTCTGATCGAAGCGGGAAGGTGGCGATGCGACAGGGATAGGGAGCAGAGGGTTTGTCCCTTTGATTTGGGCTGACTTCTATGGGCCGAGGAATTGGGCCTCGGGGTCGGGGTAGGGTGAATCCACACCATTCGAACCCGAGACTTGATGGGCTGAGCCTGGATTCACGATCAGAGGCTGGGCCGAGCTAGAGTGGACATTCATTGGGCCGAGGTGTATGAGCCCAGAGACACACCGGGTCTTCCTCTCATGCACACCAAGAGATGGACGATATGGGAGACTGATTCTACCGAACACATCGTACATCGGCGGTGGACATTAAGCACCCTCGCATCCATCAATGAGAAGTTCGTGGTCCACTAGGGGGTCGCCAGCAACACCTCCCTAGTGGACGTAAGGTGGCAGTGGTTCCACCAAGTCCTGGCACAATACTCTCCTACCATCTCGGAGGCCAGCACTCTCGCGTTCTAGGGGCTCTACTATATCATTTCAGGGAGGACAACGCATGCTGGTACCTCGGTTTTGCCCTAGCTCTCAGTTTGGCTCTGTTGTATCAGTGTCTTCAGACGCTACCGTAATGTTATTTACTGAACGCATATATAGATTATGTCGGTTTCTTGAGCATTTTTGTGTTTTCCACTACAGTCCCATGATGTTAGGGGTTTTATTCAGTTATTTACTATACTTGTTACTCTGTTGCAGTATCCACTTCGAGGTGGGTACTGTTGTTTTTACACTCGTTTAATATATCAATTCGTATTCCTCTAAAAAATATCCATTACACCATAAAGCATGGTACCATTATTAAAGAGTATTATAATTAATTATGATTAACTTACAAACAATTATTAATAATCCCCAAAATTGAATTTTGACATCCAAACACTAGAATGGGTTTCCATTCTTCGCATGTGTTGTGCCCAGCCCCAAAGCAAGACACCTTCATCCATCTATCCTTTTATTCAGTGTAGGTTGGCGGCTCTTGCCCTACAACCCTACTGTTTCTGCTTTCTCCGACCATGTTTATAGAGGTCAATCATGTTCTACAGTCGACCTGCACCAATCATGGGATTGGTAACCAATCCTGATGATAGTGGTGAACTTGGCAGCGACCCAACACTTATTGACCTCTCAGGTTGTCTATGAAGGATCGATAAACATCACATGTTCGTAGCGGAATAAACAGATTCGATCCAAAAATGATATATTGCATTTGAATCAATGATAAAATTAATAGGCTACTTACTTGATATGTAGAACAAAGACGATATAGCTCCGAAAATACGAAGCCTCTAGTGTATCCATACCGAGCAACGATTTGATGCTTTCAACCACTTGAGACGGCTATGGAGATGAAGAACGATTCTTCAATTTTGTGTTTTGGGAGAGAAGAGAAAAAAGAGGCTACAAGAGAATAAGATGAATCTTCTTTTCTAAACCTATTTTTCACTTAATATACTATTAAGTATATCGAGTCCAAGACTCAATTGGGCTTACACCCGATTGGGCCTAGGGAATAACCCAACAATCTCCCACTTGACCTAGATCCAATCAGTCAAGAACTCTAATATTTATTATATTTCTGTGCTAGCAGAAAAATATAACAAATATGCCATCTAGATCATTTCAATAAATTATCTCATAATAAATTAAATGATCTTAAACATCAAACGTCACTCGTAAGTGTGTGACCACATAGCATCAACGCTAAATCGGTAGTAATTAATCTCATTAACTGCTAATCGAGGTTGGCGTCTAACAACACTCCTGAACGACCGGATAACGTGAATATCAATATCCAATAAAGACGAACCTGGTTTAAGGACGATGAATTGTTTTCCTTCCATCTTTCCAACTCCTGATTATCCTAGGGTATGGTTTGACTGCCAAACCCTAATAGATAACCACTATGTTTCATGTTGATCGTTACTGGTTGTTGAATGACTTTAAGAAACTCCTTTCTTAAATCATTCTTCTGCCTTGGCCAAGGATCTTCTCAACCATAGGATTCATAACAACATAGATTTCAAACTCATTACCTTGAGTTGATGGATTCCCTCTTGACTCACCATTGATTATATAGGTACTCAATTATACCCAATGACCTTTCAACTAGCATTTTTACACACTAGGTGTCCGGTATCAAAGTATAACAAGCATTCTATTAATCACTATGGTGATCTCAGGTCAAAGGACAAAACAATATACATTTGCTCCTTAAAAAAATTTCCGCATTGACAGTGTAGGTAAAATCAACCATTTGGAAATCTCACTTTTGGTCAGTTCAATGATCATATCCACCATATGCATCATCTATATTATAACTTAATGAATGAGATCCATTAATACTCATCCAATGAGTACTGTTATACATATATTGGTCTATCCGGATCACCTTAGTCCTAGTAGGATGATCCTATGACCAAGAACACATTTAGATCAAACTCTATCATACTTGACTCTCATTATCATAATCCCTATTATGATGACAAGTATATCAATTTAATCAAGGAATTATCATATCTAATGTCAATAAACATTCATATATGATAACAATAAAAGCCATTATATTAGTCACCACTAATAAGAATAACACGATATGAAATGTGTTATAAACAATGTTTCATGAAGATTAACATTTGACTAAAGCCAAACATTCATGAATTCCAATCCTATACTCCACTTGTGCTTGTCAAACTCCTTTGAACCAAGCACCTTTGTGGAAGGACCTACATTGTTTTCCTTTTCTTCCAACTTCAGAATTTGAACGTCTCCACGTTCAACTATTTCTGTAATCAGAAGAAACTTCCGAAGAACGTGTTTGGATTTCTTGTGTGCTCTTGGCTCCTTGGCTTGTGCAATAACGCGTGTATTGTCACAAAATAAAGGAACACTTTCCTTTACTGAAGGAACCACACCGAGCTTAGTTAAGAAATTCTTTATCCATACACCTTCCTCAACATCATCACATGCAACTATGTATTCTGCTTCGGTTACTGGATTAGCTATGGTAGCTTGTTTGGAACTCTTCCAACTTACTGTTCCACCATTCAAGTTAAATCATAACCAGAATTAGATTTGCTATCATCCTTATCTGATGCAAAAATTGCATCGATATGGCTTAACAATTTAAGCTCATTATCTCCATATATGAGGAATTGGTCTTTAGTTCTTCCCAAGTACTTAAGAATAGTTTTAACACCTTTCCACTGTGCCTCACCCAGATTTCCTTGGTACCTACTTGCTACTCCTAGCGCATAGGTAATATCTGGTCTCGTACATATCATAGTATACATGATAGCTCCCACTGTGTTAGCATATGAGATTCTACTCATGCATTCTCTTTCCTCTAAAGTCTTAGACTATCCTCCTTAGAAAGAGAAGCTCCAATTCCAATAGGTAAATACCCTTTTAGGGATTATCCATGTGATACTTCCTTAAGATAGTATCAATTTACATAGTTTGGGAGATCCCAAACGACTTCCTTGATCTATCTCTATAGACCTTTATTTCAAGAATATAAGCTGCTTCTCCCATATCTTCCACAGAGAACTTTTCAAATAGACAAATCTTTGTTTCTTGCATGGCTGACACATCATTTCCTATTAGCAATATGTCATCTACATATAACACTAGGAAAAAGACAACGCTCTTTGTACACACATGGCTCATCTTCACAACGCACAAAATCTAACCTTTCGATTGTCGTGTGAAAACGAATGTTCCAATTATGAGAATCTTTCTTTAGTCCATAAATGGATCGTCGTAGCATACATACTTTACTAGGAGCAGATGACAATGTGAAACCTTCAAGTGGATTCATATAGACATCTTCCTTGAGGTCACCATTAAGGAAAGTCGTTTTCACATCTATTTGTCAAATATCATAATCATAGTATGCAACAACATCAAGCAAAATCCGAATAGATTTGAGTATTGCTACAGGGAAGAAAATTTCTTTATAATCAATACCTTCCTTTTTATTATACCCCTTAGCAACTAGACGGGCTTTAAAGGTTTCAACCTTACCCTCCGCTCCAATCTTTCTCTTAAAACCCTATTTACACCCAATAGGTTTTAAGTCCTTAGAGTCATCAACTAAAGTCCATACTTTTTTTTTTCATTGACTTCATTTCGGATCCCATGGCAGCAAGCCATTTCTCATGGTCTGGGCATAGCCATCGCCTCTTGGAAACACTTAGGACCGTCTTTAATAATAAGGTCATCATCAGTATGATTGTCCTCATTATCGCACACTAATAGATTAATCCTATTTTGTGCATGACGTTCTCTAATTGATCTTCTAGGAGGCTCTTGTACTTCTTGATTCCGTTACCCTTGTTCCCGATTTGGTTCATTAACCAAGTCATTTACCTCATTGTTTGAGGTTGGAACCCTCGCTGGCAACTGTAAGACATTAGGAAAAGGTTTCTTAATATGCATCACATGCTCTTGAGTCGGCGCTGACTCATTGGTATCTTGTATTTCATCAAGAGTTATTTCTACTTCCAGTTCTTCCAACATCAAGGAACTTCTTTTCTAAAAGAAAGCCGCATTCCTAGCCACAAATACTTTGTGTTCAGAAGGATGATAGAAATAGTATCTCATAGTTTCCTTGGGATAACCAACAAATCTGCATGTGTTAGACTTAGCGTCAAGCTTGTCTGATTGCAGCCCTTAACATAGGTTGGAAAACCCTTAAATGTTTAAGGTTAGCTTTCCATCCTTTCCATATCTCATATGGTGTTTCATCAACTACTTTAGTGGGAACCTTGTTTAACTAACATGCAACAACCTCTAGAGCATATCCCCATAGGAAGATAGAAAGATCTATAAATCTCATCATCGATCGTACCATATCTAATAAGATACGAAGTCCACTATGATAGGATCCCTTCTTGTGGCAAATAATCAATAAAATCGTTTATAAGATACTCACCCCCACGTTCAGATCTTAGTGCCTTGATATTCTTACCAGTTTGTTTCTCAACTTCACTTCTAAATATTTTGAACATTTAAAAAGATTTTTACTTATGTCTCATGAGATATATAAAATCATATCTCGACATATCGTTAGTGAAGGTAACAAAATAAGAATATCCACCTTTAGCTCGAACTTTCATTGGCACACATACATCAGTATGTATGAGTCCTAAAAGTTCACTAGCTCTTTCTCCAGTTCCAGTAAAAGAAGATTTTCCCAATGAGACTATATTCACAAGTATCATATGATTCATGACCATACTACCTAAGACACACTGCCTTATGCAACTTGTTTTCTCTTTTCTCATTGATATGGCAAGCCTATAAAGCTAAAAGTAACTTTGATTTATTTGATTATTTCTCTTCCTATGTCCTTACCTTTTTTTACAAAAGAAACGTCCAACATCCCATTGATCGATGCTCATCTTTAATTTATTGAATGTGTTCATAACAACATTCTCAAGTGCAAGCGGTTTTCTCACGGGCATCCCATTTGCCTCTCCACTTACTCTTTAAAGATTCATCAATCAAATGCACAAATCTTGATACTTCCTTTTCTCGATGTGATTGTTTTTCATAATTGACCAACATATTGAGCAATTCATGAATATCACAATTCACATTGTTCATGTTAAAATTAACATAACAGAAGTATCATCAAGAGACTGCAAGATCAAATCCTGCTATAAGTGTACATCCTTACTTCTCAAGTTGTTCTATAAGATTAATTATCTTTAGAACATGGATGTGCACCAACTCATAGAGCTTTAATTCAGACATGAATAGAAACTTAGATATCTGATATCTAGCATTCATATTCTGAGACTCCTACATCTTCTTAAGATGTTCTATTATCTGTGGTGGATTCATAGTTTCATGTTTCCTTTTAAGGACAAGACTCATGGAAGCCAAAATGATGCACTGAGTAGTAGTATTTCGTTCCTAGTACTTCAAATATACATCTAATGCAACTACATCAGTCACTCCCTCAGAGGGAGCTTCCATCATGAGGTTATCGATCACATCGATAAACTTTTCATGCATGAGAACAATTCTCAAGTTCCGGTATCAGTCATTAAAATTGTTACCAAAAAATTTGTTAGCATCCAGTATATCCCGCAGGGAAATAGTAGTCATTTCGTAAAACAACTATAAAGGAAAAACAACAATAGCACAAGCATACGTCGTTAAGACATGAACTTCATCAAAATGATAATACAAAGTTTAAAACATGAGTGAGGCCCTTGGTAGTCAAGTCGTTTCTCACGCATAATTAAAGTTCTCCTGATTTTATCATATAAAATCAAAGCAGGCTATATACTACATAGTCACCTGGTTGTCAGGTCGGTCCTATTAGTACATTTGAGTTTATCCATCTTTATGACAGAAAATTAAGTAATATCATACCCTCTGGGTGGTCCAGACTATAAGTATAACATTATATTACTTTTCTTCATACTAGCATCATATGCAGTAGAATAAATTAATTTTCTCCAAAAATTAATTAATATCATACCCTCTGGGTAGTCCAAACTATAAGTATAATGTTAAATAATTTTAATTTCACTTGCATCATATGCAATAGAATATACCATTTGCTCCCAAAGTTAATTAATATTATACCCTCTAGGTAGTCCAGATTATAAGTACAATATTAGATAACTTTCCCTTTCCATTTGTATCATATGCAATCAAAAAGTATATTTATCTTTGAACTACAAGTCCCCTGGTAGTCAGGTCGTTCCTTGTAAACAAAAATAAAATTTATACACTTTATACATGTATCATATACAATGGAGGAAGAAAAAACATTTATCCTTGAACTATAAGTCCCCTGGTAGTCAGGTCGTTCCTTGTAAACAAAATTAAATTTTGTTTTGAACTACAAGTCCCCTGGTTGTCAGGTCGTTCCTTGTAAACGAATATCAATTTTATTTATCTACTTCGATGGAAAAGCCTTTGATAAAATATCTTATATTTTATCAATTAAAACTCAATAATTTTAAAAATAAATTTTCATAATTTATTTGTACTAAAACAATTTAATACAATTTTCAGTATATGAAATCACATACACAAAGTCGTACATATTACTGTATGAATCTCAAAAATGTGATCATATGTAAGAGGACAAAAATTTAATACCATCTGTACATATATATACATGTCATGCATACACATTAAAAAAATCATACATGGTACAAACAACTCACCAACCTACAACACTGTGTACCTATACAGTTCATACATATACATGTGACCCATAAAAAAAAGGCCAAACAATGCATAAAAAGTATACATACAATTTCATAAACCATACATAATCAAAGATTTTTTTTCATCCAAAAAATATAAACAAACGTATGTTTATCAATCAATCACACACCATATGTTATTCATGGTATACATATACTATATATATCCCACGGTACTACATAAATATACATATATATATATATATAGGAACACTTTCAAATATTACCCATTCTTAATCTGTTACTTGTTACCTAAATATAACCAATTGGATCTACTCATCTAAGAGCTGTAAAATAGATGGCATATAACCGCAATTAAAACAAAATATTATTTTATTTATGTCATTTTGCATAGCAAAAAGACATTTACGCCACTTTACACTTATATACATAACCCTAATCTCATCATCGCTTTCATTTCACAGTATCATGCATCTCTCCCACAGATTTTTGGATGTCGCAGCTCTGTCTAGGCACGACTCCGTTCAGCCGTCCTTCCTCATCGTGAAGCCGGGGCACTCCGACCCTGATGAAAATCCCGGTGAAGAGGCCGAGCTTCGATTTTCCACCATCGAAGCTGTCACGCCCCAATTTCAGTAAACCGAACTCGGGACGCGAACATTTAAAATAAGAAAGCACTTTGAAAACATTTCCATTAAAACATTTTACAATACCAGTTTAGTTCAACAAAGGATAATTACAATTCAAATAAAACGTCCCACAAGCGGACAAAAAGGCGAGGTATCCGTCGCTAGACCAAAAGTAAAAACCCGGACTCCGCTCCTAGCTCCACAAGCTTCGAGAGCTCACCTAGTCCGTCCCACGAACAATACCTGTAGGAAAAGCAGCTAGGGGTGAGCGTTCGCTCACCACCACGGATAACAGACTGACTACGGCATAATTAGTAGACAATGCCGGTAACACCAACAACAAACTCAACCCCCGGGGATCGTGGTCGGACGTGGGAGGTGAGGGTGGACGGAGGTGAGGGTCGCCGGAGCTGGTGCGTTGGCCGGAGAATCGGACGGAGGAGAAGGAGGTCGGGGCTGCGTGGGTCGAAGAAGAGAGGGAGAGAGGTCGAAGACGGAAATTAGGGTTTCAGACCCTAATTTCCCTTTTTATACTCAAGCCCTCAAACGGGCCTGAAACCTGGGCCTCTCCGAGATGGGCCGTGCGGCCCAGACGTGGGTGGCCTGGCCTGCCCGGGCCGGGTCTGGTCTAGTCGGGTTGCTGGTCGGGTCCGGTCCAACCCAATAGTTTTTTTTTTGGAAGTGGGTTTTACAATCTACCCCCCTTAAGAGAATTTCGTCCGCGAAATTTAGAATAACGCTCATAAAAGGTACAATAGTCATGTACCCTGATAGGTCTCGCGGTAGGTAGGGGTTCCTGGTATCCGGGAGTCGTTAACGGCGTACACTCTTCCCTCCGACTCCTGCTGCCCCTAACCCGGCGCACTGGCTGCTGGATACCCATAGCTTCGTTGCTGTCTCGGAGTCGGCGCGCTCGTCGACGGCTGCGAAAACCTCGACTGCTGACTCTGACGAGGGCGGCCTCTAGGCGACCGCGCAGTATACGACTGCTGTGGTCGCCGCGCTGACGTTGCCCCCAACGGCTCAATACACCTGGCCATAGTGTGCCCAACCCGGCCACATCGGTGACACCTGGTCTCGTCGGCTCTCGACCCCGTGCCCAACGGACACTCTCGATGCATGTGGCCTAGTTGCCCGCAGCTAAAGCATCTCGGTTGTCTCTCTGAAGCGACTGGCCCCACTGCTGTCACCGACCCCAGTTGTCTCGCTCCACCCTGATGAGCGTGTGGTCGGAGGAACTCTGTGGTCCTCTGTCTCCTCGGGTCTCGTGACTCGGACGGCCCTGCAAAGCTGGTCGGTCGCTGCCGAACCTCACGGGTCTTGGCCGCATCCCGGATCCCCTGCTCCACCATCGCTGCGGTGTCTACGAGATCTGTGTACTTCCTCAGTCTCAAGGCGAGAACCTGGTTCCGAATCTCCAGACTCAGTCCTCCCTGGAACCGCAAGCAACGGTTCTTCTCGGTCATCACCATCTCTGGCGCGAATCTGGCTAAGGCCGTGAATCTGGCCTCGTACTCTGCTACTGTCATCCCCTCTTGCTCCAGGTCCATAAATTTTTGATGTCGCTCCAACCGAGCTGACTCGGGAAAGTACTATGCCATAAACAACTCTTGGAAGATGTCGTAGTCGTGCCCGACACTGTCCTTCACACGCCCCCACCAGTAGTAGGCGCTGTCCCTCAGCTGGTGAGCTGCGAAGGACACTCTGCGGCGGCCATCTTCGATACCTGATGTATCCAGGTCCCGCGTGACCTGCTCTAGCCACCTCTCGGCTAGGTCGGGGTTCGGCTCCCCGACAAATGTAGGTATCCCTAGCTTCAGGAAGTCCAGCAGGGAACGGGTCGTATGGTCCTCTGCCTGAACGGACCTCAACGGGACCGCTGCTGCCTCCGGAGCTGGCGAAGCCAACTCTCGTCTGGCGATGATCGCCACTAAACTCTAGACTGTCCTGGTCAGCTCATCCAGGGCAGTCGTGACGGGTGGGTCTGCGACCGGCGGGACACTGGGTGTGCCCGTAGAAGGTCCCGCATCGCTTCTCCTGTCTTCTCCGACAGGAGTGCCCTGTGCCTCCGCGTGCTCGGCGGGCTCAACGGTTGGCACCCGTCCTGGTGTCCCCGCTGACCGTCCCCGCCGGCCTCGCGTGGGCGCTCGTCCCCGTGCCACTCCTGCTCTTCCTCGTCTGCCACGGGCCATAAGTAGGTATCCTCTGCACGGATACACGCAAACGTTTAGTTTGCGAACTCATACAAGACAACAAGCTCGAATACACTAACGTTCACACGGTCTACGTCTACCCCAACGTGCTTGTTACTAAACGTCGCACCGTTCACGCTAGTTATACTTTAATTATAACAACCCGCAAGCGAGATCTCAAGTTTAACCACACAAACGTACACCAAGCCCTCGACCAGTCCCTTATGCACTTACTTATAACTTTCCGCAACCAAACCAGTGTTCGCTACTCGTCCCTTGCGGGAAAGTAGTAAAGGGGATGAGCGTTATGCTCACCTCCACGGACACCCGTTCGATTATGGCATACTAATAACGCACCAAGGACTTACCACTCTAGTCAGGGCAAATCACCATCCCAAACCTATTGCCGACATGTCACGCTGCTCAAGTCATTAACACCTCAATTACTCTTTTATGTAAGGGAAACCTCGAAATGGGGATTATGTTCTCAATTCAGCAACTACTATTACTCACAACCTCAATACCCCAACACAACCGTGAACACCGCCACGCAAAGTCAACACTCAACTTGTACAATCAAGACGGTGAGAAGGACAAGGATCACGGAGTCGTGACGAAGATCTAAATTTTGCCAGAACTCTCTGGTTCGTCACGGATCCGTGACAGGATCCGTGACACTCGCACAGACCTGCTTTCCAAACTCGGTTCTAACTCGAACCTGAACCCGTTTTAACCCCAAAATTTGCCTTAAACGACATACACGCTTGTCTACCAAATCAGCAAACACACGCGCCACGATTTACAAACCAAGAAAGTCATTCAACCTCAACCAAAACACGAGCCAACACGGCCAAATGACAACACAACAACACTCGCCCACCGGCCAATCAAAATCAAACACAAACGCCCACGACGTCAAACAACAACAAAACAATCAATTTTTTTTAGCTTTCTTTACTCCATTGAAACCTCATTTCTTGACATCAGGCGTCCCCGAACTACGTTGTACCGACTTGACATCAGCACCGTCACGTTCGACTACAGGAGCGCTCCTGAGTCGACCCGCGACAGCTTAAAAACGTTTCACGCAGCACACACAAGCAGTATGCCAGTAGCCACGTACTACACATACACACAAACAAAACAAAACTCAAGACATTAAGGGTTTACACACGGTTCCCGACCTACGTACCCAACGCACGGCGGGACTTTACTGACTCGACTCTCCCCACCTAATTGACGGACAGTCCGAGGTGTGAAACCTCGAGCTCTGATACCAAGCTGTCACGCCCCAATTTTAGTAAACCGAACTCGAGACGCGAACGTTTAAAATAAGAAAGCACTTTGAAAACATTTCCATTAAAACATTTTACAATACCAGTTTAGTTCAACAAAGGATAATTACAATTCAAATAAAACGTCCCACAAGCGGACAAAAAGGCGAGGTATCCGTCGCTAGACCAAAAGTAAAAACCCGGACTCCGCTCCTAGCTCCACAAGCTTCGAGAGCTCACCTAATCCGTCCCACGAACAGTACCTGTAGGAAAAGCACCTAGGGGTGAGCGTTCGCTCACCACCACGGATAACAGACTGACTACGGCATAATTAGTAGACAATGCCGGTAACACCAACAACAAACTCAACCCCCGGGGATCACTGTCCCCAACCCAAGTACTCTAACTGACAAACACCCACGGTGACCTTCCTCGAACGACTCGACACTCAAACACGTAAGTAGACACGACACAACGATCACGACCTCTTCCAAGGACTCAAAGGAACTACGTAACACCAAACAAGATCACAAAGGATCGCACACCAAACAAGATCACAAAGGATCGCAAACCAGCTGCTCAGTAACCTCCCTCACGCCCTTTACCGATCATAGACGTGGTCAGGCGGTCGACCTGTCGCATTTCCTCGACACAAAGTCGGATCAGACTGTCAACCTATGACACTCACAACCACCGAACCACACACGCGCGACCAGGACCCCTTTACTGACAGGCGGGCCCCCTACCTCGTCTGAACGTGCAGACGCGTGTGATCGAGGACCCCCGTTTAATGAAGCGGGCCCACAACCTCAGGTAACCACAATCACAATCACAGTTCAACAAACAGCAATAACACAGGTTCAACACTCCACAGGCACTCATGGCCACCCAAGATACCAACCCTAAAACGCGGACTCAACAGCCCCACAGGCACTCACGGCCTCCCAAAACACCAACCCTAAAACGCGGACTCAACAGCCCCACAGGCACTCACGGCCTCCCAAAATACACCAATAGTGACTCACGGGTCAACGACCCCACGGGCACTCGCGGCCACTCAAAACATCAACAGTAAGACACGGGCTCTCATGGCCACCCAAGACACCGACAATTAAATACGGGCTCTCATGGCCACCCAAGACACCAACAATTAAATACGGGCTCTCAAGGCCACCCAAGACACCAACAATTAAATAACACAGGCTCTCAAGGCCACCCAAACTCGACAACAAATAACGCACAACAACCTCCGGCATAATCGATGCCTCCAACAGTCCTAAGATCACTAGTTTCACAAACAACCTCCGGGCATGATCATATGCCTCCAGTAGAACAATTATCGCTAAGTTCTCTGATCCTACGACACTACTAAGTGTCACATGCTTTTCCAATAATTACCAAGTTCCCGTAGCATGCTTTTCTAATAAACTCTACAATCTCGCGTCATGCTTCTCTAACATTTAAAATAAACCTATTCAACCCACGACACCCCGGTGTCACATGCAATTCTACTGTTAACTTTCCCTAGTCAGGGCCGAGATCCGGCTACTTTTCCCTACCTCAACTGAAGAGCAACCGCTACGCTTCCTAGCTACTGACGTTCTGGCTCGCTACCTCCGAGCTTCACTTCGATCGAAGCCGGACGTTAAAGGAAACACGAAAGCCATAGATTAATAACGGTTCCGCCGTTAAGTTAAAGGTTACGATTAGTCCAGTTTAAATCCGACAGTTGTCTTTCACACTCGAGCGGGATAAAAGCGGGATTACAACGGATCGAGTTCGAGCACCCGCGCACCGAACTCAAGTTGATCCAAAACCCAGTTAAAACCAATTTTAACTCAAACCGTCTTTGAAACTCCTTTGTTTTATCTAATTCCAACTTTGATTTTAAGACAAAACGATTCTTTTCTGATCTTTTCCAAACTTAAGGTTTTGGTCCAAAACCCTTCTAAAGCCGATCTGATATGAGTTCGTTTTCCTTTTCGACTTAACTTAACTCAAGTTTTAAACTTAACCGACTTTCGTTTTAAAAAAACCCGTTTGATTTAACCAGATCTAATTTTATCATTTTTTTCTTAAGAACTCGAAACCGATTTCCTTTTCCCCCTTTTTCCCTTAGACAATTGTTTTTCGTTTCAAACAAAGTTCCTTTTTAATTAAACTCTGATTTTCTTTCCGTTTAAAACAACTTCGTTTTCTCATTTAACGGGTCTAAGTCGTTTTTAATTACTATCCCTTTTAACCGATAAATTTTCGTTAGTTTTATGCTTCAACAATTTGTCCAGATCCAAGTAGAAACCCAACACAATACCGATCAGATTTAGGGTAAAATACGGCATTGAATATAAAGCGGGAAGACATTATGGAACGAAACCGGCCACCGACGAAGCCATCGCCGGCGACCAAACTCCGTGGGCGAGGTTTCTCACCGTAGGAAAAACAGAGTACGGTGGCGGGCTGGTTGAGCACGGCGGAGGTTCGCCTCGGATCCGGACGGTTCGGTCCCGTCCCGGATCTGACGAGCTCGCCGGTGACGGCGGGAGCTCGGGTTAGAGGAAGACGAGGTCGGAGAGGCTCGGTGGTGGGGTACCGGCGACGGCTCGGGACGAGGGAGAGGGTGTTCGGGGAGGACGATCTCGGGCTCGGGACTGAGTGAGGACGGAGGCGGTGGTTCAGGCGGCGGCTGGTGAGTGGAGAGAAGGGCGGTGGCTGTCGTGGTCGGACGGAGGAGGTGACGGCCGGAATCGAGATGGACGGCGTAGGGAGAGGGCGGCGGCGTGGAGAAGATGAGGGAGGACGGGTGGTGGTCGGATCCGGTGAGGGAGAAGGAGACAAGAGATGGGAGGAGCCGTGGTCGGACGTGGGAGGTGAGGGTGGACGGAGGTGAGGGTCGCCAGAGCTGGTGCGTTGGTCGGAGAATCGGACGGAGGAGAAGGAGGTCGGGGCTGCGTGGGTCGAAGAAGAGAGGGAGAGAGGTCAAAGACGGAAATTAGGGTTTCAGACCCTAATTTCCCTTTTTATACTCAAGCCCTCAAACGGGCCTGAAACCTGGGCCTCTCCGAGATGGGCCGCGCGGCCCAGACGTGGGTGGCCTGGCCTGCCCGGGCCGGGTCTGGTCTGGTCGGGTTACTGGTCGGGTCCGGTCCGACCCGGTCCGACCCAATAGGTTTTTTTTTGGAAGTGGGTTTTACAGAAGCAGCCACGGAAGATGGTCTTCCTCGCCGATCTGCCACCGTGATGCCGCTCTCACATGTACTGTTCTGCCACCGTCGCCGGCTATGCAAGATGGAGACCCTCCGCCGTGAACAATGCACGCCTACGACGCCGTGGAAGTGAAGTCGTCAGCGCACACGCCAGACCCGTGGACGGAGGCTCCACGTCGCAGATTCACCACTGCCTGGCCTCGCCCGTGGTCGTGCCGCCGCAGCTGTGACAAAAAAGCTGGTCGTCTTTGCTACCCGTGATTTGGTTTTCAGCAAGGACATGGCCTCCGACAAATATCTCTGGCGTCTGGCTTTGCTCCACGGAGGACCTGCTTCTACTCCGATAGGGATCTGCAATGGGTAAGATTTTCCTGGCGTGCTCAATTCTGTCGCGCATGCCGAGCTTGGTTGCAGATCTACAACCTCTCCATTGTGCTCATCCCTTCGTGAAATTGTGGCGCCTCGCCGGAGGAGACTTTGCTTCCGTTTGTTGATCTTATATGAATTCGGGGAATATGTATTGATTTGGTGGCCTTCTCTGTTGTTTAGTCCGACCACGGCGTAAGTCTCGCTTGCTGGTTCGTTACAGGCGATACCAGATATTACACTGGTATGTTTTTTTTATAACTTAGTGTTTAAAAATATATGACTGTGGGATAGGTTATTTTTTGGGGTTATTAATATTTTGTTTATTTTATAACTTTACAGATAAAACTATGTGATTTGTGATATAGGTTTAGTTTTGATTTTCGATCATTTCAGGTTCGTTGTTTGATAACTTCATAGTTTGTTGCTGGAAAGCTGGTCTGAATTAACTACCGGATGTTTTTCGCTTGGGCATAGAGGAATTGAGAATGAGCATTGTGAAAATAAAGTTTGCAATATTGATTCTTCTGTAAATTTCAGGGTACCTCTGTGTAACACTGTTACAATTTTTTTGTAATGTTTATTGTATTTTTATGTCACATTTGATTAACGTTTCCGTAATGCTTAGGGCATGTTTATGTAACTGTTAGCTAGCGTATGTTTATTTCTAACATTAAAAATCTGTAACTTTTCATGTAATATTTTGTAAGAACAAGGTTTGGATTATTTAACTCGGGTATTTTTTTGCAAGTTACAAAGTTAAGTAACTTTCATTGTTTTTTTGTGTAACTTTTTGTATAATATTTTGGAATAACAAGGTTTGGATTATGTAACCACAGTGTTGGTGTAGATTTTTGTAAAGTTACAAAGTTCTGTAATTGACATTGTATTTTTGTGTAACTTTTCGTACAATATTATGAAACAACAAGGTTTTTATTATGTAACTCAAGTATGGTGTAGTTTTTCGCAAGTTCTAAAGTTTTATAACTTTCAGTGTAGTTTTTTTGTAACACTTTGATCAAGTTTGTGAACGGAACATCTCATAAAATTTGCAACAATTGGTACCAATTTCTATAATATTCGGCATAAATTTATGTAATATTAGATATAATAATCTATAACATAAATTATGAAATATTGAAAAAAAACCCAGAATTTTAATTACAAAAATAAAATATTGAAAAATTTACACAGTAAAAATAAATTATGTAGTAAAAAATTTAAGGGATATGGAGTTACCAAAATACCCTTTTGTTAATTTTTCTATTTTATTAGTAGATAATTGAGGTTGAAAATCTATAACCATTGGATTTAAAAATTCAATGGTCTAGATTTGGGTAACAAGTAACAATTTAAGCTTGGGTAACATGTGAATGTGCCCCTATATATATATTTGTATACATATGCATTCAACCGATGAATATATATCATACAATAATATATATATATATAAGGGCATGAATATGGATTCAAGTACTCTTGATATGCAAAAGCATTTATACGACTGATATGTATCATATACATAATTATATAAAAAAAATTGTACATATGATTTAAACGCAAAAAAACCAAGGCTCTCATACCAATTGAAGGATCGATAAACATTACATGTTCGTAGCGGAATAAACAGATTCGATCCAAAAATGATCTACATCATTTGAATCAATGATAAAATTAATAGGCTACTTACTTAATATGTAGAACAAAGCCGATATAGCTCCGAAAATACGAAGCATCTAGTGTATCCACACCGAGCAACGATTTGATGCTTTCAACCACTTGAGACGGCTATGGAGATGAAGAACGATTCTTCAATTTTGCGTTTTGGGAGAGAAGAGAAAAAAGAGGCTACAAGAGAATAAGATGAATCTTCTTTTCTAAACCTAATTTTCTCTTAATATACTATTAAGTATATCATGTCCAAGACTAAATTGGGCTTAAACCCGATTGGGCCTAGGGCATAACCCAACAGTCTGACGGATTGTAGAATGGAGATGAGCCCACAGAAAAATCGCTAGTAATAGTAGGTGGAGCATAGATTATTATCGCTGCTGATGGGGGTTCGTGGTTGTCATCAAACTGGTTCGGAACGTAAGGGAACTAGGGAGATGACGAAAGACAACGTGGATATATTCAGGCTTTGGTATCATAAATTTTTGTTCATCCTAACCATTGGGAGAGGGGAAAATGAGTTATCCTTGGGGATACAGATCGCTGGGGTGGAAAATTGTCCCGGCTAGTGCCTGATTAACATCTGTTAACTAGTTTCCTCCATCAATTATTGTGATCCCTGATCAAGTAGCACACTTTTTTTTAATACAGAAAAACACATGGTCCTCTTCATAAGACAAAACACACTATTACTTGTATCAAGTCGAGGTAGAATTGGTTATGTTGTTTTTAGAACTCGTTTTTTTTTACGTTTATCCCCAATTATCAAGATTAAATTTGTATCGATTATAGTTCTAAGACCAATACCATAGATTTTATGAGGAAAATCTATGCTCTTAATCTGGTTCTCCCCGTTTGTGTTTCTTTTTTATTGAATAAAATAATGTCTTTCGCTAAAAATGTGTTTTCAAATTAAAGAATTACAATAAAAAAATATCATTACCTATATTAATGTCGGATTAATTACCACTATTGAAGATTTGATTACATTAATCACTATTACTTATCATCTACCCAAATTAAATAATAAATCAACATGTATACTATATAACATAACGTCTTTTTTTAGTAACTAGAATATCATTTCATTAAAAGGGTCAGTACATGTTTGACAGCCCGGACGGGGCAAACACAAAAACCCTGTAACCACAATTGCGTCCATGACGCATTGAAGGAGCCAGAAAAGCTAAGTACGACAATAACCAAACTAAGTATAAATGAAAAATGCAGACCATAAAACTAGTAGGGTACTGGTGACCACTGCTCAAGTTAGGGTCTGCAGACCGCTGGGTCGCCCAAAGGCGACACTCTTGTTTCGCTATAAAACCGAGCATATGACCACTAGCACCGGGTTGAGGATAGGGTGACCTTGGAGGGTGTACCCAATCTCCCCCGAGCCCCAGATGACGACTTATGGCACAGGCAATGGAACAGTCAATGGACTCTGGGGTTGGCCCAAGTCCGTAAATGGTAAAGATTATCATCCGCTCGGATGTTGTCAATGTGGTTACTCTTAGCAATTTGTCTATCATTCTCCTCTCCCCGGTGGGTAGCGTTATCCAAGATATTCAAATAATGCTCTCTCAAATCGAGGATTCAAAACTCGTATTCGTGAAAAATTCAGCGAATAAGACCGTTCACTAGCTAGCCAAAAAAGGTCTATTCTATGACTGTTCTTATAGGATCGGGAGCCGAACTCCCGCCCCAATTAATTTGTATTCTCCTGAACAATTAATAAAGTTCTCCAACTTTTGCTAAAAAAATCAAGTCTTTAAATAATATATTTAATTTTTTTTTTATTTTACATAGTTTACGTCATTGGTTTTTTTGTTTTTCTCATAATGAATTTAATATCAAATTAAATTTAATATTATAAAATAAACATATTGTGTTTTAAAATTTCAAGACATAAAATTTACACTAAAAATGTTTTTTTTTTAATTTTTGATCATTATTTTGATATAGGCGCTTAGTGCATTCAAGTCAACGATAGAATTTTTTTTTGAGAGAAACGTTGATATTATTAATATAAAAGCAATCTGGTGCCTTCGGGAACCCGAGACACCGTACAAAGGAACCAGACTAACAAAACATGAAAGACATAAGCAGAAAAATAAATTTTACTCTTTGACATAGGGGCGGTCGGAGGGGTGGGACTGCGGTAGCGTCCATGGACACCGATACAGTATACTACAACCATAAGATACTGATCGAGCAGATCAGAGGATAAACAAGCAGTGGTGGACCGATTACTCCCCCGGTAAGTCAGCGTGCGTCGTCCTCCCTTGACTGATAATGGTAGGGCTCCTGAACGTGGGATTACTGACTCCGAAGTGGTAGAGAAGTAACTCATCAACTGTTGGTGGTACCAATGCCACCTATACACCATGGAAAAGGTACAGCCGATCAAACCTTCCCTGGCCCCTTCCATACTCATTCCTGGAGGCGAGGGTGCCTGAAGCCCCCCACCGCTGCTATGTTTGATGCACCACCATAATTCCGAGAACTCCTCGAAATTCGTGCCAAAATAGGCCCAGACTCCGCCTCGGCCTGTGTAAACTCCTCAGATAGGCCGATCCACGGAGGGCTGCCCCAGCTCTGACCCAATCCACCCAGACCCGACCCGGTCCAAACCGACCCGACCCAGGCAATCCCAACCAGCTTCCTCCTCAGCCCCGACTAGGGCCGACCCAGCCCGGCCAGGCCGGACCGACCCGTAACCAAAGCCCATCTCGGCCCAAGACCCCCGAATCCTAGATTCCTTTGCCTGCAACGCCGACAACCTTTCTCCCGGAACCCTAGCCACCGTCGACGTCTTCCCTAACGCCGCCATCTTCTTCTGCCGCCCGCCGGACTCTGTCTGGGCCCAAGCCAGCATGCTTGGAACCCTAGCTTCCCGTTCCTCTTTCCCCTGCAACGCCACCGCCTTCTCCCGTCGTCCGCCAGACTCAAGCACCACAGACTCCGACTCCTGAATGCGTCGTACTCCGCCCCGCGACGCCGTCTGGGAATGACCCGTCCCCCACGACGCCCGACCTTCCTCCCTGATCCTCTGTGCCGTCAGGACCACTGGGACGAGACCCCCAACTCCTCCGAGAGATCCGGCGAGAACCTCCACGTCCGCACTCGGCGATGCGGAATGTGGAGAACATCGAGTCGATGGGATGCGGGGAACCACACGGCCGGACGCCGCCCTCTTCATGCCGCTCTCTCCATCCCTCACATACGCAGCGGTGGTGAACAACTCCACCGCCGACGTCCACGGCGATGAGCGGGATGATCGATGGTCCGCCTCTGGTCCGCTGCGGCCACCGAAGGCCAGTACTCGGCCTGACTTCCCCGTCGACACCGCAAGACTGGTGCCGCACCACCCCTCATTATCAGAGCCCTTCTTAATCCGGTCGCCGATCAAAACCAATGATGACCAAAGAACCTGCCTCTGTTCCTCTGCAAACCCACAATTCCACGATGTATTCAACGCTAGGACAATCACAACCAGGATCATATGATCCAGCCCCATGATCACAGTCATGATGCACTGCAATCAATACAAACTCCCCCTATCAGCGGCGGCGCAAACCCTAGCCGCCGCTCTGCTCTCCTCGTTCTCTCACTAGTTGTATGATCTTCTTATGCTGACAGAGGATGGAGTTTTGTACACACTAATAGATTCAGGAAGGATGAGGCGATTACGATGGTAGAAACAAAAGTTTAGGAAACGAAGATATTGTTACCTTGCATGTATTCGTCAATTAAAAGGAAGAAGCAGCGTTGGCCAATTAATACTTTATTTATTTTAATTTAATATTAATTTACAAACACATGTACAATGTTCTATTTTTATTTGAAAAAACACATATCTTATAAATTAGAAACATTTCCATTTTCTCAAATTTTTAGAATTTTATAATTATGTCAAATTAATTTGAAAATATTTATTTTAAAATCAAATTTATATCTTAAATTAAGATCTCAATAAATTGATGTACTTTTTATATTTTATTTTATTATTATGTTTTTTTTACTAAAAGGTACTCATATATTATTAATTAAAAAAAGAGTCATTATATGGTATCGAGCCCCAAAGGTCTTTCGACACATAATTCTGAGATAAGTGAACCGACACATGCGATGTTTGAGGAGCCATAAAAGTGAACTGAAATAAAAGCTAAACTACGACAAAGCCAATGACTGTTGCTCAAGGTGATTCCTAGCTGCTGCATACTCTGTAGAGTGCGACCGAACCTGTTGTCATCAGTTTCTAAGGGAGGCAGAGCTCTTCCTAGGGACCCCTCTCAGGGCTTGTCCCTAGAGCATTGTATTCCTTTCATTCCTCCGTGCGGGCCTGCTTCCCCGCCCTGTCCTTATCTTCCCGGGGTTCCCTAGTGGACCCCCTCTTCACTCCCTCGACTCCTGCTCTAATACCAGACTCAGCTCAAGTTCCAAGTCCAGTTCTACCTTTGTGCCCAGGCAGGTCCAGGGTGTCGGTTTCCCCGCTACAAGAGAGCTGGTTGATCACCAAGTTCTTCCAGCCCGTATCGACCGAGCAAGTCTGAGGGACTCTCCGAGGGTACACATAGTTAGGTGTAGTATCCGGGGATACTATCGGACCCCTGCCACGAGATAAGGGCCCCATAGGTGTAGAAGTCGAGGATATCAATTTACGGGACGTCTGACCGTCCAAATCGGTTGCATATGTCTTGTTCTGACGATCCTTCAGGAACTCTAAGATAGAGGAGTCGAACTATGGAGTACCCACCACCTCCCTGTTGCATTCGGCCACCATGTGACCGATCATAACACAATTAAAACAAAGCACTGGCAGTTTTGTATAAGTGTGACACGAACCGGGTCGGGAAATTCTCGAAAACGAAGCAGAAGCTGTCGATGAAGACGGCGCTCGACAAGGTGCCAAAATCTGACCTTCACTGTTCCTCCCCAGCAGGTGCCACATTGGTCACATGTGACATCAACACATAGTCCGAGAGTCGAATCGATCGTCTCTCCTATGGTCATGGTCCGTACCAACGGGGGAAGTTGTCACGCCCCAAATCCGGTGTTGACTGGACCCGAGACGTGACTTAGTGAAATTTAAATAAAACAGTAAAACGAGGTAAGTAATATCTGAATAAGATGAAATAATATAAAACAACGGAAATTTGAAACCCTGAGTCCTACGCTCAATCTAATACATAAATCCAAAATTCAAACGGTACGTCTCTACGAAACATAAATAAAGGTAATCCCAGACCCTCGCTAGCCCCATGCTCCACGATGTCCTCTACTCCAAAACAAGGCTAATACCCGCAGAAAACACAGTAAGGGGCGAGCTTGACGCTCAGTAGGGAAAACCAAGGAAGCCACCTCAAAACAGATTTGCCAGAAAGCTATTCCACGAATTAAAATTGATTAAAAAGGCTGATACAACGATGCAGTACTTAAAGTAATTAAAGACGAAAACCCCTTCTTAACCTGACACTCATAAGTCCAACCGTACCAGCGTTAACTCAACACCAACCACCATACCAAAGTACACACCACAGGTAACAATTCTAGTACATTTCCAAACTAACTTTTAACAATTAAAGGGAGAAGGCGACAACGAGAAACTGTAACTCAAATTAAACAACCTTCACTTTACTCGACCACAAACTATCCCAAAAAACCTCGTCCAGAACCCCTTCACGACCGACTCACGGACAACCACAAAGACGACGCCTTAACTTACACGGAAACCACACAATGAACTCAGCATCAAACTGTAATAACCACTTCTGGTCAACGCCAGTCAAACCTGCGAAAAATAGGAAAATCTAAAAATTCTTAAGACAGACACTTAATTGAACCTAGAATTAACCCCGAGGGTCATACCGGACTTAATTTGACCCCGTTATCGACCAAGGTGAGTTCCGGAGGACTCAGGGTAACTTTCCGATCAGTTTGGGAAATGTTGACTTTTCGCTGGGAAAGTCAACCGAGCGACGTTTTGGTCCATTCGAGGACCGTTTTGGATCCAAAAAGCTTAGCCGTCGTCGCAGCGGTCTTAGTTGGGCCGTTTCCTTGTAGCTCGCGAAGTTTCGTAATTTCTTGGAAATAGTGCCCGTTCGGGGCCCGAATCGTCCGATTTTCGCGAATCTGATTGGAAAATATCTTCTAGATATTTTTCCAAAAAGGTGTGGGACCCACCTTGCCACTTGTCAAGCAAGTGGTCGTGTTAGGTGTGGGACAAGACAAGGAAGACTACTTTAGGTGTTAGTTTGTAATTAAGTATTAGTTTGATGTTTTTTTTCAAATAAAACAAAAGGGAAGAAGATGACTACACGTCCATACATTGTAAAAAAAGAAAAGAAAATGGAAAAAGAGAGTTCGTTTTTAGAGAGAGAAGGAGAAGGAGAAGAAGAGAGAAAAGAGAAGGAGTTGGGGTTTGTGGTCACTATTCACGAGCATCGAGCCATGGGTTTGTCTCAACGATAGTAGATTCGAGCTCACATCGTCTTCCTCTACGGTAAGCACCTAATCGATCTTCATTTTGGTTAAGTTCAAAAGTTAGGGTTTGTGTAAAACTATTAGTTTAGGGTTGTATTGAGGTTGGGGGAGTGTTGGAGACGTTTTGGAGACGTTTGGAGGTGAAGGAGCACGTTTTCCGGTGACCGGCAGCTCGGGAGGAGCCCCGGCCACCATGTGAGGTGGCTGTCCGGAGCTAGGGCCGGCCACCACCATGGTGGGCCGGGCCCAAAAGGCCCTAGCCACCCACGGCCTTGGTTGGCTGGGTGGGGCCCACTTGCTCGGGTGCTCGGGTTTTGTGTTCGGGTGGTTTAGAACGTTCCCCGGACCATTTATCCTTAACCGAATCGAAATTTGGAATTAAATTGGAAAAGTTGTAATTATCGGGTTTAGAAACTTTAAACGTTAATTAATTGACTCGGAAGTCGGAATTCGATTCCGTCTTGTGCCTAGGAACCTTTGAATTATTCGAAGACCGAGGAAACGAAAACGGGAATTTTCGGAGCCCCGGAAAGGCGTTTTCAAAACCCGGGCAGATTCGCCATGTCGGGCGAATCGGGCTTTTCCGGGTCCATTATCGACAATGTCGAGTAATTGGGGAAGTTTGGGAGTGGTCGACATTGTCGGGGTTACTTTTGGGCGTCAAGTTTATTAAATTCCAGTTTATGTCTGTGAGTTTAAAAGTGCTTAAAATTGTGTTCTTTTAGATCGTGCTGCAGACAGAGGAAAGGGAAAGCTAGGCGAGTGACCGAGATCACGCCGGAGCTTATTTGTGCGCTTTTGGAGAAAGCATACGAGGTAGAGAAAAGTAGCCGGATCTCGGGACTAGGGAAAGTTAACAGTAGAATTGTATGTGACACCGGGGTGTCGTGGGTTTAAGTAGGTTTATCGAATATTAGAAAGGCATGATACGGGAATGTAGCGAATATAGAAAAGCATGTGACACTTAGTAGTGTCGTAGGAGCAGAGAACTTAGCGATATTAGAATTACTGGAGGCATATGACCATGCCCGGAGGTTGATTGTGAACTTATCGATATTAGGAGTACTGCAGGCATATGACCATGCCCGAAGGTTGATTGTGAAACTGTTGATATTAGGACTGTTGGAGGCATTGGTTATGCCAGAGGTTGATTGTGTATTTGTGTCTTGGGTGGCCATGAGAGCCCGTGTTTTACCGTTGTGTCTTGGGTGGCCATGAGAGTCCGTGTTTTACTGTTGTGTCTTGGGTGGCCATGAGAGCCCGTGTTTTACTGTTGTGTCTTGGGTGGCCATGAGAGCCCGTGTTTTACTGTTGTGTCTTGGGTTGCCATGAGAGCCTGTGTTTTACTGTTGGTGTCTTGGGTGGCCATGAGTGCCCGTGGGGTTGTTGAACCCGTGTCTTTACTGTTGGCGTGTCTTGGGAGGCCGTGAGTGCCTGTGGGTTTGTTGAACCCGTGTCTTTACTGTTGGTGTCTTGGGAGGCCATGAGTGCCCGTGGGGTTGTTGAACCCGTGTCTTTACTGTTGGTGTCTGGGTGGCCATGAGTGCCTGTGGGGTTGTTGAACCCGTTTCTTTACTGTTGGTGTGTCTTGGGAGGCCGTGAGTGCCTGTGGGGTTGTTGAACCCGTGTCTTTACTGTTGGCGTGTCTTGGGAGGCCGTGAGTGCCTGTGGGGTTGTTGAGCCCGTGAGTTACTGTTGGTGGTTTTGAGAGGCCGTGAGTGCCCGTGGGGTTGTTGAGCCCGTGAGTTACTGTCGGTGGGTTTGAGAGGCCCTGAGTGCCCGTAGGGTTGTTGAGCCCGTGTGTTACTGCTGGTGTATCTTGGGAGGCCGTGAGTGCTTGTGGGGTTGTTGAGTCCGTGTTTTACGGTTGGTGTCTTGGGTGGCCATGAGTGCCTGTGGAGTGCTGAACTTGTGTGTGTTGCTGTTTGTTGAACTTTGTTTGTGATTGTGATTATGGTTACCTGAGGTTGGGGGCCCGCTTCATGAAACGGGGGTCCACGAGCACACGCGTCTGCATGTTCAGACGGGGTAGGGGGCCCGCCTAACAACAAAGGGGTCCTGGCCGCGCGTGTGTGTTTTGGGGTTGTGAGAGTGATAGGTCGACAACCTGATCCGACTTTGTGTCGAGGAATTGCGTTTGGGGTTGTGAGAGTGATAGGTCGACAGCCTGATCCGACTTTGTGTCGAGGAATTGCGACAGGTCGACCGCCTGACCTGATTGAGATTGGTAAAGGGCGTGAGGGAGGTTACTGAGCAGCTGGTATGCGATCCTTTGTGATCTTGTTTGGTGTGCGATCCTTTGTGATCTTGGGTTTGCATGGCGGTCTTTTGAGTCCTTCGCAGAGGTCGTGATCGTTGTGTTGGGTCTACATTACGAGTCCGAGTGTTGAGTCTGTTGAGGAAGTAACGGGTTGTGTGTTAGTTGAGTTACTTGAGTTTGGGGGTAGTGATCCCCGGTGTTGAGTTGGTGTTACCGGTATTGTCTGCTAAGTATGCCGTAGTCAGTTTGTTATCCATGGTGGTGAGCGAATGCTCACCCCTAGCTGCTTTTCCTACAGGTACCGGTCGCAGGTTGGACTAGGTGAGATTCCGAAGCTTGAAGAGCTAGGAGCGGGATTCTGGGTTTGTTTTGAGTCTAGCGACGGATACCATACTTTTGTCCACTTGTTGGGACGTATTTTAAGTTGTAAATATTGTTTTGTTGAACAAATGGTGATTTTAAAGTGATTCAGTGTAAAAGGTTTCAAAATGTTTTATTGTTTTTAAAGGTTCACGTCCTGAGTTCGGTTTACTGAAATTGGGGCGTGACAACAATCAAAATCAAGTCATTCACGGTCACACACAACACATAACAAGGAACACTCATAGCCACAACACATCAATACTCATTCAAACCAAAAACATTAATAAAACACACAACTCGTAACCATCGCACGGTCTCGGAAGCAACCCGCTTGGCCCGGC
Organism: Erodium maritimum; assembly: GCA_963921825.1. Lineage (NCBI taxonomy): Eukaryota > Viridiplantae > Streptophyta > Magnoliopsida > Geraniales > Geraniaceae > Erodium > Erodium maritimum. The sequence continues at coordinate 119,155,692 of OY997588.1, forward strand.
GCAGCCGCACGCAACTTCCCCAACACAAAGTCGGGATAGGCGGTCAGCCTCATCGCGGAACACAGCGTTTTACCGATCGACGGAAGGCAGGAAAATCGCCTCTTCGCGGCCTCATGTCTCACGGTGCTCAACACAACGTTTTACCGAGTGCTAGTCGGAAGGTAGGGAAACCACCTCTTGGCGGGACACATCGTTTTACCGACTCGCGGTCGAAAGGTAGGGAAACCACCTTGCTCATGTAACCAAAGCACAGCACAATATCACCCTTCACCGATTGCGCGCCGGAAGGTACGATACACCTGACGGAAGTACATCTCTCACACTTTACCGGCCACGCATTGGAAGGTACAACACCCTCTCGGGCACAACTCAACCAAGTAACACCAGAACAATCACAATAAAAATCACAATTATAATCACAACTACAAGTAACCACAGTACCACCACCACAATCATGATCACGTCGTTCTATCACTCACCCGACCATATCACAACCAATGATTCACATCATAACAATCACGACACACTTACCCACACATAGCAACGGCAGGTTACACCGAATATAATATGCTTTGACCCTTAATTACACTCACAACTGTTTCGTACTTACCATCACTTACCGACACCATACTCCACGTGGTAACCCCACCGGCTTAACCGGTAATCGTTCCCCAACATCCCCAAGTCAACATATCATATAAACGTGAAATAAGGTCACTCAATCATAATAAGCATCATCAAGTTCAACTCTATTCGTTTTCATGTTCGTTATTTATTAACCGTTCAAACAGCACAACGTACACAATCCACACAATCAACAATCAATCCTACGGGCACGACGCGGCCCGATTCTATCAGCACTGCAATTTTCCCAAGACAATAATCGTAAAGGTTCATAGTTTATACGTCTACGCTAGTTATTCACATCCTACATGCATACTAGTTATTTAACCGGTTATTAGGTTTCCCTATATGCATTCTAATGCGTCCGTAATAAAGCGAGTTTCGAGGTAATCCCTACCTCAAGAAGAACCACAGCTGCGTCTCCTAGCTGCTAATGTCCGGGCCTACCTCCGGTCTTCTCCGTGCTCGGGGTAAAGGCCTGGTTTTAACACAAAAGGGACGGTCATCAGTACCGGTCCAGTCCGTAACGGTCCTCTAATTATTAATTAAGTCCAATAGTTCGTTGTCCCAACGTCCTTTAGAAGTCCGATAAGTCCTTCATATTTATCTGATTTTAAACCAATTTAATTATTTAATAAATTAATTAACTGGTCTGACCCGGATCCGACCCGAGTCCGAAGCCCGGACCCGAATCCGACCCGGATCCGACCCGTCCAAGTCATCAGACCCAGACCTGACCCGAGCCCGACCCAGACCCGGACCCAGCCCGAATCCGGACCCGAACTCAGACCCGGTCCGAGCCCGAGGCCCAAACCAGATCCAACCCGAGGCCCAAACCAGATCCAACCCGAGGCCCAAACCAGAGCTGGAGCCCAAGTCCAGCTCGAGGCCCAAGTCCGAGGCCCGAGCCTCGTTCCTGGCCCAAGGCCTGATCCCCTTTTTCCCCTCTTTTTTTTTGATTTTTTTTGAATTCGATCCAAGAATAAACTCGTTCCCAACCCTCGACGTTCCAACAATAAAATAAGGTATTCAAATCCCCGGTCATTACAGTCTACCCCCCTTAAAGGAATTTCGTCCCCGAAATTTAAAACGAGCGTACTCCACTTCAACCTGCCTCAAGGAACGTCCGATTAAAGCCCCCGGTCCATTGTCACCCAAACCCACGGAAGCGCATAAACAAGTTAGTCGATATTGGAATTCTCCGTCGGTCGAGACGTCGCACCGACACACGCGGCTTGGTCGAGATATCCTACACTGGACCCGTCCGTGTTGGCCGGACCCAAGACGTGACTAAAGTCCATGGGCATGTACCCATAATTGAAGCTGATTCAGAGTGGGAGGCACCCTAGCCAGCGGGAACAGATCACCTAGTAGAAGTGATCGTCTATCAAAGCACCACGGCTTGTTCCCTCGAAACCCATGCACGAGCTGTCTTCGTTTCAAAGTAAAACTCGAAGATCCCTGGGCCGATGTCCTTGATTAATAGACCTTCGGCCGACTTCCCCCACCCCTTAGTGATGATCTTGAGAAGAACCTCCTTACGGGGTGGCTTGGAGGTTCATAATTTTCCTATCATGGAAAATTGTCACCTCTACTTCTTCTTCCTCATCTAAAGAGTAGGCCGAGAGACCATCTTGAAGGTTGATCAGATGGGAGTCTAGAGACACCAACAAAACTAGAGCCTTTGAGGTGAATCAAATTTCTTTCGATTTGAAGGTCCTACGATCCTGGATCATACCCGACGGTAGTGAGAGCAGCACCAAAATAACAGGAACACGTTCAGTATTGGGAACCTAGACCCCATTGCAAAGGGCCTCTAGTTCCTTCCGTTCCGGTTCCTCCCTTTCTGTTTCAGACATGAGAGCCTTTCCTCGAAGACGATCCCAGACCAATAGAGGTGACATAGTGGTGATAGGGGCCACCTTTGGCTGCGGAGCGCTAGGTAGGGTAGAGTCCGATGGAGGCTAGGGAGCAGAGCCAGCCCTTAGGGTGGTGGAGTAGGCCAACCATCGACGTTGGATGGAGGCAGTAGAGGCGCCAAAACCCTAGCGTAGCTTGCAGTGGAAGCTAGGGTTTGAGCCTTCAATAGGCGGCCCCGTAGCGGTATACTCAATGACTCGGAGGAACCTTGAGAGAAGTTATAATCGTCGTTGTTGGGGCAGGAGGGAAGATCGCCGTAGAAGACAGAGAGAGAGGGACCAGAGTAGTGGTTTGCTTTTTCTTCCTTCTTCTTCTCGGTTTAATGGGAGACACAACCTCCGAAGAGGGGCGCGATGAAGGCACATGTGTCGCGTGTTGCATTAGGGTTGGCTGCGATGAGACAAGACCAGCGAGGGGGGCAGTGGTCATGTCGGCGAAAAAGGTAGGGAACTCCATAGATAGTATTAAGGTAACCTCGGAAAGGAGGATCTCGACAGGTGCAAGGGAATTTGTTTTTTTTTTTGTCATTTTTCATTAGATTCTATTTTATTATTATTATATTAAAAAATACATATATATATATATATATATAATATTTTACTCTCATTTGAAATATACATTTATTATTAAAAAAAAAGGGTTACTCCATATCCTAACGCCCAACTTGTAGAAATTGTTAAATCCTAACCCTGTAAAACTGAAATTGTCATGTAGTAACGGTCAATTAACTGAAATTGCCAACTGTTTCTAATTTTAAACGGACGTTAACTTGGTCAAGTGAAAAATCGAGTTTGCCCTCAAATATGTTCTTCCTTAAGACGTTAACTTGGCCGAACTTCATCTCTTCGTGACCTCATTTCTTTATCTCAGCTCTTCGAAGTTCATCTCTTTGTGTCCGAGCTTCGAACTTCATCTCTTCGTGACCTCAGCTCGCCCAAGCTCCATTATAAAATGAGTCACGTGAGACGCACGTGAGTCACTGTTCACGGAAACAGTCAATTTAAACAATATTTTTTTGGTTTTTAATAATTCAGTTTTGAAATTTGTTACTATTTGACAATTTTCCAAAGTTTGAGTGCGGATTTGACAATTAAGTGTAGTACGGCGTTAGGACATGGAGTAACCTCTAAAAAAAATTATACAGTATCAATAAAATATATAATATAGGTACAATTTTTAATATTAATCATAATACAAAGCATATATTAATAAAATATAGCTTTAAACATAATAATATTTTTGTATTTTATAAATAAATTATTTATTTATTTATTTTTTGTATTAGCCTCATTTTTTTTTCTACGTTATTTTCTCAAATTTATAGAATTTTATAATTATGTTAAATTAAAATTTAAAATATTTATTAAAAATTTATTTTAAAATTAAAGTTTTATCTTAAATTAAGATCTCAATAAATTGATGTACTTTATATATTTTATTTTATTATTATGTTAAAAAATACATGTATATAATATTTTACTTTCATTTGAAATATACATTTATTATTAAAAAATTATACAATATCAATAAAATACATAATATAGATATAATTTTTAATATTAATTATAATACAAAGAAAATATTAATAAATATATAGTTTTCCACAAATAATAATACTTTTTAACTTTATAGTAGTACCATTTTTTTAGTTTACGTCAATCTATAAGCCTTAAAACAAAACTGTTTCACAAACAGGCTGAAAGAGAAGAGGAAATGATTCCTAAGGAGGGTGCAATTTTTTTAGCCTATGTCATGGTAATGCTTCTCTTTCCTACACATTCTCTCCCTTGTACCCACTTTAGAAATCCAACAAAGGTTTTTTCTACTAGGGTTTCTTTCGAGCAGCCCTTAGCCCCCGCGATGTTGATCTTCTTCCACCATCAACGTAGCGTCTCCCGACTTGTTTCGCTCCCTCCTCTGCAACTCCGGGGATTTCCCTCCTCTGAGGCCGCCGTCCCTACTACTGTCGTCGCCGTCTGTGAAGTCGCCGCCGTCTCTGGAGTCGTCCCTGAAGCCGCAGTCGCAGCCGACGAGCCCTTCTTCCTGGCCTCCATTGTCGCAACCTCCGCGACCCCTTTTACGGTTATGGATCTGATTGATTGAGTGTGTCCTTTTTACTTTATTTGAGCTTGTCTTTGTAGGTTCAATGCCTAGTGAACAGAGAATCAAAGATTTTTTCAGAGAGGGAACCCCGATTGATGTATTGCCTCCCACTATTATTGTTGAGTTCCTTGGCCAATTTTCGGAGCAGGATTTCCACTACCACCTTCTCAATCTCCGTTTTCCTTCCTTGCCTATATGGCCTCCTATTTCAGTGTTAAATGACTCATCCAATACAAATAGGGACGGTTATACTATAAAAAGAACTAAGACAATATTGTGTCTTTTATCTGTTCTTCATAGTCGGAGATGTATCACTTAAAACTTTTCATTACACTAATTACTGTAATTACTTTTGGGCGTGAAGAGCACAACTAGTCTAAACCTAAGATGTTCTCTCTAGTAAGTTCAATTCTTCAATTTGAAAATTTTAGTTTATTTCTTCGGGTCATTTTTTTTCTTCCCTGTTCTCCTGCGAAGCTTTTCTATCGTTTTTTTTTTGCTTCCGTCCAAGCCACGCGTGTGTTTGACCTTCATCCCCGTGAATCTGGAACTCGGATGCGGCGAGTTGGTCAAAGTCCAGGACTCGCTTCAACGTGATTGGCGTTGACGGTCGAGATCGAGGCGCAAGAGACTGCCTCGTAGTAACGGCAATCATACAGCTGGGGCTATTCTACTCTCCATATTTCTATGTCTATTTTGTTTTTACTATCATTAATGTTTAATTGTTGGGTATGGTGTACAAGTTGGCATTACTTTATACGACTCAGATCTCTCCTCTCTCTCTTCCCTCTTAAAATAAGAGAGAGTTTTATTCATTCCTGCTTAGAAGAAGAAAATGGCAGAGTACAAGGAAGCTTTGCTGGAGAAGAATGATTTCCATGACAACTGCCCAGGCTGCAAGGTTGATCGGCTCAAGCAATTGCAAATTGGATTGCCCATTAAGCAGCTCTTTTCTGTGTGGATTATCGTGCTCTGTAATGGTTAGACAATTAATTCCCATAATCGCAGTCTCTTCATTTCTGAACAACTTTTTATAATGCTTCATTCTCTTATTTTCAGCTCTGCCCGTTTCATCTCTCTTTCCATTCCTTTATTTCATGGTGAGTTGTGCACAAGAGTGATTTTTGCGTACTTCTTTTAACTGTTTGGTGATACTGACTAAACTTCCAACACCAAAGACTTTTGCTTTATTTGTTTTGATGTCTTTATTATTTTTGACAGGTTAGAGACTTCCATATTGCAGAAAGGGAAGAGGATATTAGTTACTATGCTGGTTATGTGGGTATGCTTAACTAATTTCAACACTTCTTTATATTAATGAACAATTACTCTAAACTTCATCAGGAAGTGTAGTCTCTAATTGCGTCGTCAATGTCAATGTCAATGTCAATGTAATGAAGGGGCTTCTTTCATGCTCGGCAGAGCTTTGACTTCTGTCTTTTGGGGAATGTTGGCTGATCGCAAAGGTCGGAAGCCTGTTATCATTTTCGGGACTGTGGTGGTGTAAGCAACCAGATTTTGCTCTTATTCATTCATTACATGCAAAGTCACATTCACACTCATCTAAGCTATGAACTGATTGATCTCAGGGTTATTTTCAACACTCTGTTTGGCCTTAGCACAACCTTTTGGATGGCCTTAACAACAAGGTTCCTACTGGGAAGTTTGAATGGTATACTTGGACCAATCAAGGTACTCTATTATTTACTACACCTAGTTGTTTTCTTCAATTGATCTACTGGTTAACTTTACTTATCATGTCATTGATCAGGCATATTCAACTGAAATTTTCCGTTCCGAGTACCAAGCTTTAGGACTGACAACAGTAAGCTTTCTTGGTGTTTGGTACAAATTCTCACATTTGGATTTGATAGTCAGAAATGATAGGAATGACTTTGTTTCAGGTGAGCTCAGCATGGGGGATAGGACTCATCATTGGCCCTTCCTTGGGAGGATTCCTTGCTCAGGTACTTGTTGTCCATTAATTCAATGGAAGATCATCGGCTTACATTTCTAATACCTTTGAACAATCCCAGCCAGCTGACAAGTATCCACATATCTTTTCTCAAGGATCTTTGTTTGGGAGGTAAATCAAACACACATTAACATGATCTTTATGTCACGGAGTTTCTGTTAGATAGTTTCCAACATAATGTCTTTCATGCAGATTTCCATACTTGTTGCCCTGCCTTTGCATATCAGTTTTTGCGTCGGGAGTAACAGTGGCTACTTGTTGGCTTCCGGTACATTTCTGATGAACCCTACTTGTTCATGCCACTATTCATTATTATCTTGTGTCTTAGTAGATCTAAATATCGAAACTAGCGCTGACTTATCTGTAATTTGCTAATTCATGTCTCCTCTTCAACTCCTGCTTCTATTATATTTATACGATTTCTTCTTTGTTGTAGGAGACAGTGCACATGCACAATGCAAACAAGAAATCATCAGATGACTCTTATGAGGCCTTGGAATCTAATGCAAAAGATGAGGCTGGAGAAACCAAAGAAAACCTTTTAAAGAACTGGCCCTTAATGTCATCCATCATTCTCTATTGCATTTTCTCACTTCAAGACATGGCCTACTCAGAGGTACATTTTACATCTAGACCAGTCATGTTAACTTGAACATCCGCCCGAAAGCATGCATCATTCGGTATGATAATTTTCTCTTGTGTAGATCTTTTCTTTATGGGCCGTGAGTCCTACAAAACTTGGCGGTTTAGGATATACAACTAAGAATGTTGGTCAGGTTCTCTCTGTAACAGGTATGCAATGCTTGTAACAGTTTTTTGTCTTGTACAAACTTGAAGTGAATCATACACCTAACATGTACTGATGTATTGTATAGGTCTTGGTCTTTTTGTGTTTCAAATGACTCTGTATCCATTGGTTGAGAGATATCTTGGGCCGGTAACAGTGTGTCGTATTGCAGGGGTAAACTTCCAACTTCCAACTTGCAACCTGCCATTAATGTCGCATTTGATTAATATAGTTTCACAATATGCAGGTTCTGTCCATACCTCTGCTGGCAAGTTACCCATTACTAGCCATTACTTCGGGCTTGTGTCAAACTTTGTTAGTAAATTGTGCATCAGTATTGAAGAATGTACTATCGGTATGACTCGTATATATACTATCTCCTTTTCTTGTACAGATGATATTGACATTTTTGTCTAATTCTAATATATGTTCCTTGAATGCGACCAGTTGTCCACTATTACAGGCACATCAATTCTCCAAAACAATGCAGTGGTACATAATATATCATTGTCCACTATTATTGACATTTTTGTCTAACTCCCAACGAATGTATATATTTGAACTCATCTATATAACATAGCATAACATGGTTGATACTGAAATGTTGTTTAAAAGAAACGAAACCAAAGAGGAGCAGCAAATGGTATTGCAATGACGGGGATGTCTATTTTCAAAGCAATAGGTCCAGCTGCAGGAGGCGCCATGTAAGTCTCCTCTTGCTTCACAGAGTATCATTGCAATGACAGTTGATCTAAAAAAAAGAACACTAACACATACGATTTGGTTATCAGATTGTCGTGGTCACTAAAGCGGCAGCACGCTGCTTTCCTTCCAGGTTAGCTACCAAACTCAACTATATAATTATGACACAGGAACAGGATTGGGCTCACATTGTTAAGCAAACACTGCAGGTGTCAACATGGTGTTTTTCGTCCTCAACGGTGTTGTGGCTGTTGGAGTCCTTTTGACGTTCAAACCATTTTTGACTCAAAAGCAGAGGGAGAGTTATTAGATTATATTCTTGTTCTTCCTTTCCCCAGTTGCAGTGGAACAAAACAGCAGAGGAGTGTGCATTGTTGCATTATGATGTTATGAAGTCCCCAGATGCAGGGTTCAAATAACAGCCATATGTATTGGTTATTTACTTTGAATTTCTGATTGCTTGGTTATTCAGTGAAGACAATGGTTAGTGTACTGTAAGGACAATCACAAGTGTCTTAGTATCTTGAAGTAATTCAATTTGTGATGGCCTATCTCCAAACAAATCTTGAACCGGTCGAATTGATTTTGACAAAAGATCATCTCTACACTTTCTCATTATTATCCTTGGATCAGACTAAAGTCACCAAAGACAATCTTCATTCTCCAGGAGGCTTTCGATCATCGTTGTTGCCGATAGGTCTATTTTTTATGGTCCTGTCTCGTCGGCGCTCGTCCAGGCGTAGTTTTCGGTACTTGTACTGCCGCCTCGTCCCTCCTTGGACGTCGTGTCCCTCCCCGCAAGATAAGAAGACGTTGAAAGCCCCTCCAACAGGCCATGACGTCTTCTACTCTCTCCCTCATCCCTCTTCCATCTTCTCCGGCCATGGTGGAGGGTACTTTCTCTCTAGGTCACGCAACCCCTTTAATCAAACCTCATCGGGGTCGGCCAAGTAAAACCCTACGTCTTGCGTCTTCTGCAAGAAAGACCAGGACTCCGCCCTTCCAACCTACAACAACTCCGGTGGACGCAACGGCTAGGGTTCACCCCTCTCCACCCGTGGTAGAATCGGCTAAGGCTCCGACCGTTGAGGTTCCACCTGGTTTCGCTCCCCTTTCCTTACCTTGTCCTACTACGCCGCCCTCGCCTGATGTAGAATCGGTTCTGGTTCCCTCCTCTCCACGCTATCGAGACCCTATCCAAGGGAAGACTCCGATGGAGGAACCAAGACGGACGGTATTGTGGGACCTTCGTGGGGGAGGGATTACTCCGAACTTCGATCGCATTCCCATCGTTCCTGCTGCTCTGAATCTGCCTCTGGGAGTTTTTCGGCGTCGACATGTCTTCAAAACCAGAGACACCAGTTCTACCTCGGAGCCTCCACCTGGGGGTGGGGGGGGACACCATTGGAGGTCAACCTCACCAACCTTCAGGATGGCTTCTCGGCATGCTCGCTAGAAGAAGATGAGGAGGTGGAGGTCGTGATGCCGTGTGCATCGTTGAGCCCCTCTTTGTTGGCTCGCCAACAATTTGTTATTATAGGAAAATTGTAGGCGCCCAAGCCACCTTGGAAGGAAGTGCTGCTCTGAATCATCACCAGGGCATGGAGGAAGGCTGTGGAGGGCCTGGTCATCAAGGAAATCGGACCTGGGTGTTCGGTTTCTACTTTGAATCGGAGGAGGCGCACATGTGGATCTGCGGGAACGAACCTTGGTGATTGACGGGCGACCTCTCCTCCTCGGGGACATGGACGCGATGGTTAGGGAGCCTTCGGCTTTGGATCGGCTTCAACTCAAGGCCCATGCTCACGGTCTCCCTCCCTTGGTGCGAACCAAGGCAATGAGGGAGACAATCGGCTCGGTGTTAGGGCTGAGCGTCGAGGTTCCGTTCGACAAGTTAGGCACATGCTGGGGAGGAGCCGTTCAGATTCGATTTTGGCACCTGATGGAGCGTCCCTTGCGCCGCCTTCTCCTGCTCTGCTTTCGGGAATTTCCTGACCCAATTTGGGTATCTCTTACATACTTTAAGTTACCTGATTTCTGTTTTAACTATGGGATGATTGGACATGGCCTCAAGGAGTGTCCCCGGGAAGTGGTGGGAAGCCTACAGTTCGAATATTCCATGCTGAAGTATCAACATGATCGGGACGACAAGGTATACGCGATAGATTGGAAACCAGTATCCTTGCCTACTGCACCTAAGGAACCATTATATCGGGGGAGAGTCCCGATAGTACCTCGACTACTACACATACGGTGCGAGTCCTTGGGGCGCCACTCAAACTCGCTCGGTGGATCCGAGCTGGAAAAATCTGGTGGTCGGTCAGCTCTCTATTAGCTGGAAGCCTGACACCCCGATCCTGCCTATGCACATAGATAGAAGTGGACCTGGAACTATGTATGGGTCTGGTACAAGGGCATGAGTTGGGGGAGTGAAACGGGGTTCTACTGGTGAACACCAAGAGGACCAAGAACGGGCGGGAAAGCATTCCCGCATGGAGGAATGAAAGGAATCTAGTGCTCTAGGGACTGGCCTGTAAGAACCGCCCCCGGTCGATCCCGTTCGAACCAGTGATTTTTGGCGAAAGTTGACTTTCCGGCAGAAAAGTCAACCGATGGCTCCGGGAGTCACTAGGGACCTTTTCGGGACCCAAATAGCTTAGCCGTCGTTACGGTTAGCTTAGTTAGGTCATTTCCTTTTAAAGGTGTAATTTTGAGAAAAAGTCAACCCAGGTCAAACTTAGCTTAATTAAATTAAGGGTTTACTACATGTCCTAACCTCGTACTACACTTAATTGTCAAATCTGCACCCAAGCTTTGGAAAATTGTCAAATAGTAACGAATTTCAAAACTGAATTATTAAAAATCAAAAAGTACTGTTTAAATTGACTTTTTCCGTGAACAGTGAATCACGTGCTGCCCATGTGACTCATTTTATAATGGAGCTTGCGCGAGCTGAGGTCACGAAGAGATGAAATTCGAAGCTTGGACACAAAGAGATGAAGTTCGAAGAGCTGAGATGAAGAGATTAGGTCACAAAGAGATGAAGTTAGGCCAAGTTAACATCCGTAGGAAGAACATATTTGAGGGTAAACTCGACTTTTCACTTGTCCAAGTTAACGTCCGTTTAAAATTAGAAATAATTGGCAATTTCAGTTAATTGACCGTCACTACATGGCAATTTCAATTGTACAAGGTTTGGATTTAACAATTTCTGAAAGTTGGGTGTTAGGACATGGAGTAACCCCTTAAATTAATTCAGCTGGATTTAATTGGGTTAGAGATGGTCCCCATATGGAAACTTGTCCATGTTGTCTTGGAAGGGAAGAAGTGGGTGAGATTTGACCAAACCACCCTCATGTGAGGCAAAGGAGGGAGAGGGAGCAAGAGGGACATTTTAGGGAGATCACCTTTGGGTAAAAGCCCCCAAAAAGAGAGCAATTCAGCCTAATATTGCTAGTTGGCCGAAAATACCAAGGGAGAGAGAGACAGAGACAGAGAGATAGAGAGAGGTTCCATGGAAGCTTGAAGAAGAAGCAAGGAGAAAAGAGGAAGCTTTAACTCCATTTCTACCTCAAAACATCTCACAAACCCCATCTTCTTCTTCTACTCACCATTTCCAAGGTAAAGCTCATAAGTAATTTCGTTTTTTATTGGAATTGAATCATGGGTTTGATGGAGAAAAGCTAGAAGTAGTTGGGTTTAAGGTTTTTATGGCTTAGATGATGGTTTTAGTGATGAAAAATGGAGATTTTGGATAGAAACCACTAAGTTGTGTTGTTTATTGATGAAGCCCAACATGGGTATTGAATATATGGAAGTTTTGGGTCTGTTTTGGAGGTTTGGGAGTTCATCAATGGAGGTTTTGAGGTTGATTTTCGTGAAATCAGAGGTGGAGGAAGAAGATGGACGAATCTGTCCAGACCTATCACAGATCCTAGACAGGCACCGTGGCGGAACGCGTCACGGCTCTGTGACGGAGACCGTGACGGCACACGTCACGGTTCCGTGACGTCACCCGTGACGGGGACCCTCACGGTTCCGTGACCCGAACCGTGACAAATCAGATTTGGGCCCTTTGGGCCAATTTGGGTGAAATTCGAGTAATTGGGACAATTACCTATAACCGAGTCCTTTTGGGGTTAATTGGGAATGTTTTCCTCTTTAAACCAATCTTGAATTACTCTTAATTCTCGTATTAATTTGTGATCCTAGACTTTGGACCCGAGCTCGGCGGAGGAGACTTTTGGACATCGTGAAGTGACTAAGCGTTTGGAAAGCGATCGAGGTAGGGAAAGTAGCGAATACCGGTTTAATTGCGCAAATTTACTAGTATGCATATAGGTTGCGAATACTTAATATAATGATAGAATTGCATGTAAGATGTGAGGAACGAGTGGAATGAGGGATAGCTTACGATTCATGTCGAGCCGTAAGTTTAGAAATTGTTGTGATATAGAAATGCATGTGTGCCATGTCGAGCCCTTAGGTTTGTGTGTTGATTGTGATGTCATGATCTATGATTGTGATGCTTGATGGGGGGTTTATTCGTTGTTAGATTGAGAATCGATATGGTATACTCGGTGTAGTATGTTGTTGTGTTTTGACAAGTGTGACATGCTTGATATGACGTGAACCAATATTTATGATATGATCGATTGATTGATAGACCGATGTGATGTGTTGTGGTAAGTTGGCTCGGTTGGTGTACCGTGGTTGAATTATGGCATTGTGATGCGTGAGACTCTCTTGATGTATATTCCAAGAGGAGATGTATTCCGGTATGGTACCTACACCGAGGGGGTATGCCGGTGTAGGGTGGTATCTAGGCCGACGGTGTGGTCCCATGTACGCGGTCCCCCGGGTAGTGGTTCCGGTACGATACCTACATCGATGGGGTATGCCGGTGTAGGGTATCTAGTCCGATGATTGTATGATCCGATATGATGTGTTATGATTGTGCCTCGATGCGGTTCCGGGAAGACATCTAGGCCGATGATGTGTGATCCGGTATGATGTATTGTGATTGTGACCCGATGCGGTTCCGGGAAGATATCTAGGGCGATGTTGTGTGATCCAGTACGATATGAGGAGTCGGGTTGTGGACAGCCGGCGGAGTTCGGGGACTGCTGTACGGGACGTATGATTGTTTTACTGTGTGTTGTATGCTTGATGATCGGATAAGTGTTGTGATTACAGTGTGATAGTGGTCTTGTAAGTGTGTTTGTGGTTAGGTGTTCTCTGTGGCTGTCATTAGTCTTGTGCTCTGGTAGTATGCCCTAATTAGACGGTTACTCGTGGTGGTGAGCGGATACTCATCACCCAACTACTTTTTCCTACTGAGCGAAAGCTCACCCCCTTACTCTGTTGTTTTACAGGTCTTGAGCGGGAGTTGTGCTAGCGGTATTCTCGGAGCTTGGGAGCTAGCGAAGGTCTTAGTCTAGTGTTGTCTAGAGACGTACTGGTTTATTGTTACTAAACTTATTTATTATTTGTTTTGCCGAGTTGTTGACTCGTGATGTCATTTGGATCTTTTAAACGGTTTTTGGAGACTCTTTTTGGTATTAAAGTTGCTCTTGTTATTTATTATGTTAGTTCACGTCTCGAGTCCGGTCAAAACCGGATTTAGGGCGTGACAATTTGGTATCAGAGCCTGGTTTTTCAAAAACTTCGGACCGTACGTAAATTAGGTGGGTAGAGTTAGGTTGTTGAGTTTCGGTGTCTCGGTGATGCAAGTCGGAAAGGTCCTACGTGTAGAAACGAGACAAGGAGAGTCTCGGGTTTAGTGAGATGTCCTGTCTAAGTGCGGGGTACTTGTATTGAACCATTATGGTTGGTGTCATTGTTGGTGTTATTTGAGTACTGAGTGTTGGCTTGGCCGGGTGGTAATGGTGTAATTACCGAGACCCGAGTTGTATAGCTGCGTTGACTTGTTGTGTACTGTGATTGTGTTAAGTGCCTTGTGCATGTTGTGATTGAATGTCTTGCTTAAGCGAGTGGTTAGTGTAATTTACGAACGGATCATGCCCAATTTTCTGCAGAAACTGAAGTGTATGTGTACCATCACGATTCAACTATAGGGGCCACTGTAGCCGAACGTGATGAGGGGATGTCAAGTGGTTACAACGTAATTCGGGGACGCCTGAAACGGGTTGTAACGACACGATGTCGACATGAATGTTATAGTAGAAAGAGGACGTGTTAAGAACTTGAATCTAAGTTGATGTGTGTCTAATGTGGAATTGCTGTGTGGTATGATTTTTGACTTGTGTGACTCGTGTGTGAAATTTTTGAAATGTGTGTTTGACTTATGTTACGCACTAGCGTGCGGACTTCTCTGATTGTGTGAAATTGTTTGATTATATTATACTTAGCATATTATTAGTCCGAGTACGAGGCGAGGTTCACCTCTTTGTCCCGATTTCCCCCAGAGATGGTGCAGACCGAGGTTCACCGCTGCCGACGGTCTAAGGGAGGGCTTCGCCCCGCGATTGCGGATCAGGTCGCCGTTATGAGGACCCAGGTATCCTCGGACCTGGTGGATCAGGCACTGGCAGTGGAGCGACGCTTCCATGAGGTAGCCAGAGTTCGGGAGAGCAGGCCGAGACCGAGCGGCTCTTTGAGGTCGTCTGAGACCCGTGACCCGAGGAGATAGAGGACCTGATTTTTCCTTGGATGCTGTCTACGACATGATTTTTCCTTCTACCTGGTGCAACTTGGGTCGTCGTGTTTTTAGCTCTTCATGGTTGAAAAATCTAGGTAGTAAGACCTTTTCATTTATTGTTCTGAGTTTCATGGCTGAAAAATTAGGGTTTTAGACCTTTCTTTCAACTTTTTCATGTTCTTCAAGTTTGTAAAATCTGCTTAGTAGACCTTGTTTTTCTTGTTTGCACTCATGTTGGGCTGTTGTTGTTGTTGGTTTCACAGGGCTGTTTAGACCTTTTAATTCTTCCTTCCCCTTGTTGGGATTGTTATGGGATTGTGCTCATGTCAGTGCTCGAGTCGGTTTAGTTTCTGTAATTAACTAAAAAATTGATGTTTTCTGTTAGATATAACTATAATTGGACCTTCAACTATCAGCTTGAGCTTTTAGTTGAGTTGGTCCTTTAATCCCTTTTCAATCTTTAAAAAAGAGGTTTATAAAGCTATTTTTTGTCAAAATTATTTATGACAAGAGGAGGAGACGCAGCAAAACGTAAAAATTGTAGTAGATATACGTGATTTGGTTGTTTGTACGTACCTTTGAGTGTTTGTACGTAATAATAATTTGTTATATTTGTATCGGTTCAACGCACGTCTCTACACATGGGGGCTATTCTAGTGTGGGTATTTTGATGTCTACTTTTGTTTGTATTATCATTAAGGTTGAATTATTGGCCTGTAGTAGAGTCAGGGTGGCATGTGCCTTTTGATCCAAGTCACTTTTGGAAGGACCGAGACCTCTCGTATCTCAAAATATTACTGGTTCATTCATGCTGGCACAGAGTGGAGGGAAGGTTTCAAAGTGGTGTTTATCATTGGAATGGTCCTCAAGAGGCTGCTTTGCTGTCATAATTAATACCTTTTTCGTGTCCATTACGTTGTGGTGCGATCGTGTGTCACCAACATGTGAACAAGTGTTTTCATTTCCACGGTTCAAGATTGCATTTCTACGGCCGTTTCCTTAGTACACACCTTATGCATTAAGTCAACAAGTTTGGTATCAACTTAAATACATTAATTGATTCCAATGGAGTCATCACATTACACGTGATGGAAATGTTGGCTGACCTTCTTCGGTCGTGTTGTCAGTTATTTACTAAAAACAGTGAGATTAATTTAATTCTTATTAAAACATTGTTTTCTTTTGCCATGAGGATTAAATACAAAACTTTCTTTGGTCGTCTCCAATAGCATTCTCATTATGTTAACATAATGTGAAAGTCAAAACTATATAATTTGTATTTTGATTGAAAGTACATGTTTTCATTTGATCAGATCCCAAAAAATCCGATTGTAGTGGTTACCCAAAAGATTGATCGGATCGGATCATATCAGGATCGAATAATTTTCAGGGCTGGATAGATTGTGGGTTAAATTTCGTGTCTGGGTCAGATCTGTTATGGATGCGGGTAGAGTATGGTTGGGTAGGGTACCCATGTAATATCAAAGTTGTTGCCAAAAAGGGACACGCTGAAGCTATACTGGATCTCTGACCTGTTATATAATTAATTAATATGTAGTACTCAATTTTTTGAAACAGAAAAAAAAAAAATCTTATTTATTATTTAATTAATACTTTTATTAATCAATAATAAAAAATTTAAATCAAATATATTTTATTATATCAATGATGACAGTGTAGCCCCTAACTTAATTTTTTTTTAATCCCAATTTGATTATGATTCCAACTAATTCAAGATTTTTAATTTTTAAATTGGACGTAGGACAAGCGGTTATAAGGTTGATATGAGGATTCTCAGTCGGATACGGGGTAAAATCGAGTATGGGATAAGTACGGGACTAAGATAATAAACGGGACAAAACGGGGATAATGAACCTTTCCCAATGCCCACCCGTTGCCATCTTCTCCGGTGGTTGTCGTCTGCTTCCCATGACCTTCCCGTGGGTTTCTTGCTGGGTGGCGCTTGAGGTTCATCCCAGACTGGACCATCCTGTTCTAGTCCGATTGGGGCGCCCACGGAGGTGCCAGGAATGAAGAGAGGCTCGGCTGGTGAGCCTCGAGAAGATCAGGCGAGGGTTGTTCTCCACTGAAGATCACAGGTTCGGTTGCATCAACGAGGCAATGAGTCACCTTCGGGTGGCCCAGAGTTATCCAGACCCCACCTTGAGCAGTGTTCGTCGGTGAATTTTATTTACCTTTGTTTTTAATTTATTGTTACTAGGTTTGATTGTCTGTTTCTCGTTTACTCTAGTTATTTATGTTTGGTTGTCAATTCTAGTCGCCACTAAGGCACATCAGCACAACGTCTCTGACGTGATAGTAGTTACATGCTTTCTTTGTTTACCCCAACTGGGATTCTAAACATGTATTGACTCTTTTAATGGAATGGAATAACAGTTTTACTCAAAAAAAATAACAGTGACATGGATAATATGTTTAGAGACTATGTGTGAACAACTTTGGACGGTACAGTTGTTATAATATACAACTGAATCATTCATGGTTTAATACAAAATTAAAATTCACCAAAAATCTTCTCTCAAAACGTTTATTTAGAAACCCATGACCGAACCATCGGCCTCCTCCTTGAACTTGTCCGGCGGTGGGCTTCAATCGCTTCTATGGAGGTTGCCCCGCTTCATTCTCCTCCCTTTCCTTCTCATCTCCTTTGTTCTTTGGCTTCTCTCTCGTCCTTTTGGATTTTTTTTTGCTGGAGTTCACCTCGTCAGACCCCATCCGTCCCTGTTTCTCCCCCCCCCCCCCCCCCCCCACTTGGCGAGCCTCGACGCTCCTCTCAGTTGTCCTCTCCTCTCTCGTTGACTTCGTGTCGTTCAGGGCTAGGTTTCGACTTTTGGCTTCTGATCTGGCCTCCAGATCCTGCTCTCTAGTTTGGGGTTGTCAGTGTGGGTTGGGACCAGATCTCACCAGTCCTCGGTGTAATCTAGGTCTCTCAGGTCGGTCTGGTCTTTGTTGCGATGGTTTCGCTACGTTCTCAAAGGAAGATCCTGGCCTCTTTCGAGCTTCTGGGCTTCGATCTTGGCCTTGATTCTTCATTCTTGCCTCCGCTTCATTGGTTGTGTCCCCTCCTCCGACCTCCTCTGTTGGCTCCGTTCCTTGATCAGTCCTCCTCCGCGTCGCCCCTACTCGCCCGTGATTCACAGGTCTTGTGGGTGTTGGACCCCTACGCTCCACCACCGTCGGGCCTCTGAGTTCCCCTCATCTCCCTCTTGGCTCTAGTTTTGGATTTACTTTGCTGAGGTTCGTTTGTGGTGGATGTGAAGTCCTGAAGTTGCCTCATCCCTTATGCTCTTGCGTTTTGGCTGTCGTAGCACAGGGATCCTCTTCGTCTTTCGGTGAGGTGGTGTTACGGTGCACGCGTGAAGTCCTCTTGTCCAGATCTCTCTTCGTCACCGGTAGGCGTTGAATCTCTCCTTCATCTTTGCCTCCGCCTTGGGTCCCCGTTCCTCCATCTCTTTCGTCCCGTTGTAGCAACTCGTCGGAATCTTCTCCTTTTTGGTCCTCCTCTTTTCGGTCTTCTCATAGTACTGGCTTCCGACATCTCCTGCCTCTTGGCTTCCTCTGGACCTGCTGGCGACACGATTCCGGTTTGATCCTCGTTACTCCGACGAGTCGATGGTGGTGTGGGCGCGTGTGTGACGTGCGACTCCCCGTGGCTTCCTTGGGGCGAGTACAGTTGTTCGCGTACAGTCCCGATGTGCACGTGGGTGTTCGCGTTGTCCTGAGGCATCCCGAAGCTGCTCGTTGGCCTTCCCTCTTCTCTCAAGCTTGGGCCGGTTCTAACCTTTAGGTTTTTGGGCTGACTCTAGTCCGTGGGCCTGGCTTTTGTAATGTTCCTTTATGCTCTTTTGTTGATGTTGTTCTCTTCTTGTGCTCTACTTGTATTTCTACATGTGTTCTTGATGAGTGGAATAAAACTGTTTTTTTGTTGATAATTTTTTTTTAAAATTCACCTCAACAACTTTTGAGGATTCGGGGCAACAATGGGGATTCCCGGGTTACCAATAGGTATGGGGCACAAATAGGACGGGAAAAAATGAGTACGGGGATTAGGTTGGGAAAGGGAAAGGAAACGGGGATCATGATCCCCGCCCCGTTGTCATCCCTAATCTGTAATAAATAGATAAAAACTAGGTTTTTATTTTTTAAATAAGTATGGATAAAGACTTTTTAAATTAAAATAAACCAAAAATACATTTAGCAATGATTTTTTTTTTTAAATGGGTAAACGGAGATAATATTAATACCCAAAGGTAATCAAACAGGGGAGGGCGTAAACGCCCAGGGTTCCAGATATGTGTCTGGACCGACCGTAGCAAGTCCAACACTCATGGACCTATAATAATAGCCTACTTGTAATCGTTGGCAAACACTCAAGACAACTCCTTACCATCATCTCAAAACAGCGAGACATGAAATGAAGAAACCTAAACAACCTAGCTAGCCAAATATTTATTCGACCTAAAACAGAATAACAATCAGGAAGTAATGCCTTTGGTGCGGATATCATGAGACTCCCCGACAGTAGTAGCCCCGGGTCTGTGGATATAGGTCCCAATGTGACCATTCCACCCCTGCCGGGGCCTATCATTCGTCCTGCAGAGGGTCAAGTCCCTCCAACTGCACGAACCCCTATCCCCGATGCTTGACCATTTGCAGGCCCCAGCGGGATCCATTGCTCTCCGTCCAGAGGTGACGCCAACGGCGACACTATACGACTGGGAACCCTAATGGGATTCCCTTTTTCAACAAGAATCCAGAGCATCAGCAGCGGCGACACAGGGTATCCCAGGACGTCCACCCCCGCCCTCAGTTGGGCTCCGATCGTGCCCGGCCAGCCCAGGTCCCTTCCCTGGTCCCAACCCCCGTCCCCTAGTTCCCGACGAGGGTGCAGACGTGGCGTGTGGTCCTGGTACGGTTGATACGGCCACAATGGCCTGGGTGCCCGCCCCTGCATCGACCAAACTCCAGGGCGTTGCATGGCCGGGGGTCCCATGAACAGGTCGAGCGGAGGGGACAATACCCGTGGATGAGCCATCGTCGACCACGATGGACGAGCTCTGGCTCCATAGGGCTGGCGACGATGTACGGAGGGGGCCATCAGTGGTGACAGGCGACTGGAAGGAAGCGTAGCGTATGGTGGAGGAGGAGAAGAAGCACCTAGTTATAGGCGGGCGGCGTGGAAGGCGGCGGCGGCGACAGGAAAAAACGAAAACCCTAAAAAGGTAGCAGAGAACCTCTTTGAAGTAGACGAGAGCTTTTTACATGTAATATACATTTATCAATGATAGTATTTCATGAGATAACAAATAATGGGCAACAAATAGATTTAAATAATTTAAACCCTTCTCCCTCAACGTACGCAAAAAAGGAAACTCATCAAGCTCTATCATCTTAACAAGAGCAATCTTACAAGTATCTTGATCAAATCGTCAAGATATTAATTAAGATGATATGTCTTTTTCAACTGCCAAATATTTAAGTTGTTATTGTCTACTTGATAATTTTTTAGGGTTTTTGGTATAGACTAGTATATGTGTATTTAAAGTAGTACCATTAGTCTTTGTGTTACAATCCAATAACTATATACATATCTTACGCTAAGTCTTCGCTTCACCATCTTTAAGGGGAAACTCTGGTTCCTAACCTTCTTGAACGTTTGATTATCACGTCGTAACCCAAGCCAACGTTTCGTTCCAGTTCCAGTTCCATACACGAAAGGTTGGAACTTTTACAAAACCTTATATGAACCGTTTATAACGATTTCGTTAACATGGGAAGTGAAAATTCGAAACTACCGTTGTATTTAACCTTTCAGCTCCTCTTTCCCAAAATAATGCATTATTTTGAAATTCAGTGTTGAAAAATTGTTGGATATGTATACTAAGTGTTCTAATGCATGTTGAATATGTATGAGGAGGTGAAAGATTAACGTGAATGGAGGGGTAGTTTCGACTTTTCACTTCTCATGTTAACGAAATCGCTAATTTAAACGTTGACTTGGGTTAGGACGTGATAATGAAACGTTCAAGATGGATAGGAACCAGAGTTTCCCCCATCTTTAATTACTAAATCAAAATGATCCCCAAAATTAGATGCGTTTCCTTTTGATTTTGGACTTAGGGAGAAGAATATTGATGTGGACACAAAAATGTATTGGTTTTCGATGTTTTAAGCCCACATCTTGAGCTTTTCGGTCCCGGGTTGGTATGTTTTTATGAATTTCTTTCTCTTTCTGTGCAGTTAGCCTTAATTCGAGGATTTTCAAGCATTTGGAGCAAAATAAGGGTATTGAAGGCTCGTGTGATCGAAAATGAAGAGGCGCCACAAAAAAGTCGTAAAAGAAGTCTAAAGCTCTCTGTCCATCAACGTTTGAACACTGTCCCCGGGAAGCTAAACGGAACCTTTAATTTGGGTACTATGTATCAAACTCATTGAAATATGTTTACTTATAGTTGTTCTTCATATTTTTGCTAGTTCCACTTCTCCATCATGAGCTAAATTTCTATTGATCTAGGACTAGGAGAAACAATATGATGAAATAATTCAAAGCATTCGTATTTAGTCTGTGCAATTTGTGTTTGCTTGATTTACACTTGATGTTTTGTAAAACTGATCACTTGATATATTTTGAAGATAGTGTCGTATTCGTGAGTGGTCAGACTTATGATGATAGTAGTTAAAAATTCAATTATAATTCTATATTCTAACCTAAGTCAATCTATTCTTTTCGAAATTGGCCGGTTTCAGACTACCTTATATCCTTGGAAAACAGTTGTCGTCGCCAATTGTGAATCCATTTGCATGTGTTATAATGAATATTGTATTAGTTGGGGCTATTTTGTTTTTATTATCATCAAGGTTGAATTGTAGGGCAGAGTCAGGGTGACATGTGGCTTTGATGATTATGATGTACAAGTTGGCATTATTTTGAAGGACTGAGATCTCTCGTATCTCCTTGCTCTTATAATAAGAGAGAGTTTTATTCATTCATGCAGTATTTGTGTTTGAAGAAGAAAATGGCAGAGGAGTACAAGGAAGCTTTGCTGGAGAAGAATGATTTCCATGAAAACTGCCCAGGCTGCAAGGTTGATCGGCTCAAGCAGTTGCAAATTGGATTACCCATTAAGCAGCTCTTTTCTGTGTGGATTATCGTGCTCTGTAGTGGTTAGACAATTAATTAACTCCCATAATCACAATCTCTTCGTTTCTGAACAACTTTCTGTAATGCTTCATTCTCTTATTTTCAGCTCTGCCCGTTTCATCTCTCTTCCCATTCCTTTACGTCATGGTGAGTTGTGCACAAGAGGAGCAATTCCTATGTATGCCATCTGCCAATACCAAAGACTTTGCTTTATTTGTTTTGGTGTCTTTGTTTTTTCACAGGTTAGAGACTTCCATATTGCAGAAAGGGAAGAGGATATTAGTTACTATGCTGGTTACGTGGGTATGCTTAACTAGTTTCATCACTTCTTTATAATGAACAATTACTCTAAACTTCATCAGTAAGTATGGTCTCTAATTGCGTCGTCAATGTCAATGTCAATGTCAATGTAATGAAGGGGCTTCTTTCATGCTCGGCAGAGCTTTGACTTCTGTCTTTTGGGGAATGTTGGCTGATCGTAAAGGTCGGAAGCCTGTCATCATTTTCGGGACTGTGGTAGTGTAAGCAACCAGATTTTACTCTTATTCATTCATTAGAAGCCAAGTCATATTCTCATTCACACTCATCTAAACTATAAATTGATTGATCTCAGGGTTATTTTCAACACTCTGTTTGGCCTTAGCACAACCTTTTGGATGGCCTTAACAACAAGGTTCCTACTGGGAAGTTTGAATGGTATACTTGGACCAATCAAGGTACTGTATTATTTACTACACCTAGTTGATTTCTTCAATTGATTTACTGGTTAACTTTACCTATCATGTCATTGATCAGGCCTATTCAACTGAAATTTTTCGTTCCGAGTATCAAGCTTTAGGACTGACAACAGTAAGTTCTGTTGGTGTTTAGTACGAATTATCACATGTTGATTTGATAATCAGAAATGATGGGAATGACTCTGTATCAGGTGAGCTCAGCATGGGGGATAGGACTCATCATTGGCCCTTCCTTGGGAGGATTCCTTGCTCAGGTACTTGTTGTCCATTAATTGTTTCTTTTCAATTAATGGAAGATTTTCGGCTTACATTTCTAATACCTTTGAATAATTCCAGCCAGCTGACAAGTATCCACATATCTTTTCTCAAGGATCTTTGTTTGGGAGGTAAATCAAACACACATTAACATGATCGTTATGTCATGGAGTTTTTGTTAGTTAGTGTCCAACACAATGTCTTTCATGTAGATTTCCATACTTGCTGCCCTGCCTCTGCATATCAGTTTTTGCGTCGGGAGTAACAGTTGCTACTTGTTGGCTTCCGGTACATTTCTGATGAACCCTACTTGTTCATGCCACTATTCACTATTATCTTGTGTCTTAGTAGATCTAAATATCGAAACTAGCGCTGACTTATCTGTAATTTGCTAATACATGTCTGCTCTTCAACTCCTGCTTCTATTATATTAATACGATTTCTTCTCTGTTGTAGGAGACAGTGCACATGCACAATGCAAACAAGAAATCATCAGATGACTGTTATGAGGCCTTGGAATCGAATGCAAAAGACGAGGCTAAAGAAACCAAAGAAAACCTTTTGAAGAACTGGCCCTTAATGTCATCCATCATTCTCTATTGCATTTTCTCACTTCAAGACATGGCCTACTCAGAGGTACATTTTACATCTACTTCTCAAGTAGAGCACTCATGTTAACTTGAACATCCGCCCGAAAGCATAATGAATATTTTCTCTTGCAGATCTTTTCTTTATGGGCTGTGAGTCCTACAAAACTTGGCGGTTTAGGATATACAACTAAGAATGTTGGTCAGGTTCTCTCTGTAACAGGTATGCAATGCTTGTAACAGTTTTTTTTCTTGTACAAAATTGAAGTGAATTATACTCCTATAACATGAACTATTTCACAGGTTTTGGCCTTTTTGTGTTTCAACTGACTCTGTATCCATTGGTTGAGAGATATCTCGGGGCGGTCACAGTGTGTCGTATTGCAGGGGTAAACTTCCAATTTCCAACTTCCAACTTGCAACCTGTAATTAATGTCACATTCGATTAATATAGTTTGACAATATGCAGGTTCTGTCCATACCTCTGCTGGCAAGTTACCCTTTACTAGCCATGACTTCGGGCTTGTGTCAAACTCTGTTAGTAAATTGTGCATCAGTATTGAAGAATGTACTATCGGTATGACTCGTATATATAGTATCTCCTTTTCTTGTACAGAGGATATTGACATTTTTGTCTTGTTCTAATATATGTTCCTTGAATGCGACCAGTTGTCCACTATTACAGGCACATCAATTCTCCAAAACAATGCAGTGGTACGTAATTTATCCTTGTCCACTATTATTGACATTTTTGTCTAAAACTCCCTACGAATGTATAAATTTGAACTCATCTACATAACATAACATAACATAACATAACATAGTTGATATTGAAATGTTGTTTAACAGGAACGAAGCCAAAGAGGAGCAGCAAATGGCATCGCAATGACGGGGATGTCTATTTTCAATGGAATAGGTCCAGCTGCAGGAGGCGCCATGTAAGTCTCATCTTGCTTCACATTATCATTGCGATGACAGTTGATGTAAAAAGGTATTATACTAACACATACGATGTGGTTATCAGATTGTCGTGGTCACTAAAGCGGCAGCATGCTGCTTTTCTTCCAGGTTAGCTATCAAACTCAACTACAAATTGATCCAATTATGACACAGGAACAGGATTGGACTGACATTGTTAAGCAAACATTGCAGGTGTCAACATGGTATTTTTCGTTCTCAACGTTGTTGTGGCAGTTGGAGTCATCTTGACGTTCCGACCATTTTTGACTCAAAAGCAGAGGCAGAGTTATTAGATTATTCTTTGTATTGCATTATGATGTTATTTATTTACTTTCAATTTCTGATTGCTTTGTTATTCAACAAAGACAATGGTTAGTGTAGTGTAAGGACAATCAGAAAGTGTCTTAGTGTTTATAAGAATACAACAAATGTTCATCTTTATAGTCTTGAATCACTCCCATATGCTGACACTTTATTTCATCTTTCACTCCCAAATCTTCCTGAAAACCAGTTTTACACTCTCATCTCATTATCCTAAGGGATCCAAACCGTCGATATGACCAAGATCAGAGCAAGAGAGACTTGCTTTAAGCGAAAAAGGGATTAAAAGATATCAAAGCCGATTAAGGGAAAACTTGCAAGCAGAGTCGTCAATTACCGACACCATTAATAAACTATTGATCATTGGAGACCAATTAAAAGCAGACTCGTTAATTTGTGGGCACAAATAACAAGCTACAAAACTTGGCTGGCATGTAAAATTTGTCAACTCTACAATATGTTTATTAAACAATGCTATAGTTTGTATATTTTTGTTAGAGATCAGTTCCTCTCGCACTTATTTGCTCTATACACGTCTGCATGATCTTCTACTGTACCAGATACATTCATCATACAATAAGTGCCCTTTACCTGTGTCCCCTCGTCTTCGTCTTCTCTCCTTCGTCCTCTCAGTCCAGTTCCGGACCCCCTTCCCTCTTTGCCGTCCCTCCGCCGGCGACGCTATGGTCTCCGGCCATGAGCGTCGCTGATGGCGTTTCCTTCCTCCCTTTCTCTTCGGTCCTTTCTTACACCTTCGTCCCTTGCCCTGTTCTTTCCCCTTCTCAAATTCCTCCTCACCCGGCCTCTTCATCCTTCTGCAAACAGTGTCAGAGTGGAGGCATTCTCCGGCCTTGGGGTGGCTGCCGGTGTCGGAGTTAAGCCCGGATTCTGTGCAGCCGGCTTCTTCTTTTCTGATTCAGATCTGGTTTTTATCAGGTTTGCTCACCAGTGTAGCTTCCCCTGTCTCTTCATCCGACGTTCTCAGGGTGCTTATGCTTGGTCGGGGTTCGGTTCGGTGGCTGAGCTCAGGCCAGACTTCTCGATTGGGTTTCACTAGGTTCTGGTGTTACATGTATTCTTTTTGCACTCTTTGCGTGGTGTGGTTGTTATCTGAATGTTGTCAAGCTACTGGTGTTTTGGTGTGTGGGAGTTGTTTTGGAGGTCCGTTGGTGTGGCTGTTGGAGTTCGACTCATTCACAGCTAGGTGGATTTGGGTTATGCCTTATTATTGAAATCTCCATCCTCGGTGGTTGGAGTCCTGTTAATCGCTTTTGTGTGTTGTGGTTGGGGTGAAAGCGGTCGCAAGGAGCTCGGTCCGAATATGGGTGTCTGTCACGCCCTAAATCCGGTATTGACCGGACTCGAGACGTGACTTAAAGATAATTTAAAGTTAACAATAAAAGTGTCTCAAATCCAATAAAACTCTCCAAGTTTAGTTCAATCAAAATATATCAAGTAAAAACTCCATAATAATTTCTTTAAACATAAGGTTCATAACCAAAAGTAAAACCATAACGTCTCTAGAGATAAGTGTACCCGGACCCACAGAAACTCCCGAGCCTCGAGTCCATTACTTCATCAACCAAGCCTGTAAAAACAATAAACAAACAAATAGGGGTGAGCTTACGCTTAGTAGGGAAAATAAATAACAAGGACAACCTTTAAGTTTAATAAATAGAAATTCACAATTTTGTTCGAGTCTCAATAATACGAAGAACTAAGAAGATGTTGAAATACGGGAATAAAACAGGTATTTAACGCTTTTAAGAAGCTAGCAATAATCATAGAAATCAAGGGAAACAATACCCTTCTTAACAATCAATAGATAATAGAACATTTAAGTGCCACCGTGGAACATGAAGTCTCCACACTCCGATCCACAATACTCTTTGTGTCATGTCGGATTTTCCCTTGGCCCAGAGGAGACGCATGACATCACAAAGACGTATAACGTCGACAGTACCGGAAACGTCCACATGAGGACGCATTCGTCGGAACCCCCGGAAACGTCTCCAAAAGACCATAGATCATCGGGAACCAAGGTAATATTCCCGCAGGACGCATATACTCGGGTGAATCAACAAGTAACCATTCCCCGCAGGGTAAACCATCCCATTTCTCCGCAGGGTCCAATAATCAATGCCCCACAGGGTCCAATCCACCAGCTATGATATTACCCCACACCGGCATTTCCTTCGGTGTAGGTACCATACCGGATCACAAGTCATCGGCTTAGGTACTACCCCACACCAGTATTCCCCTTGGTGTAGGTACCTTACAGGCACTACCCCACACCGCAACATGGGTGCCATACCGGTATAAAACACAACTTAAAGACTCACAAGAGAATAACTTACTAATCAATCATGAAGCAACCAACGCTTAGCAAATCACAATTCTATCACAACACATCACAATAATCAATATAACTTTACACTTAACGATTACTTACCAATCGCACTCCATTGGTCTATCATTCACCCGATCATGTACCATTTTGCACAATCAATTACACTCAATATTCATCCAAGCATTCGATCAAATAACCATTCAAACATTCAAAGTTCAACAATCGAATCATCTAGTGTATTAGACTCTTATCTTATCCAAAAGCTAGGCAACCAAGCATGTGAGGCTAACACAAAAAATCCTAAGGCTCATCACGACCATCTACCAGCACGGCAATTCCCAAGTATTGAAAGCGAGTTAAGCTAGTTATTCACATCCTACGCATGCATTCTAGACACGTCCGATTATTAGTAATTGAAAGACGATTATTCTAGTTATTCGCATCCTATATGCAATTCTACGACCTTTCCGATTTTATTAACGTAATAGGCATACTAAGTATTGAAATGCACGAGGAGTTAGTACTTTCCCTACCTTGCGGTCTTCCTCTAATAATACTCCTAATTGCTGACGACCGGGCCAACTCCGTCTTCTGGGGCAAAGTCCACGTTCTCGGGCAAGGTCCAATCAGTGTCTGGGTTTACAGACAAAAGGTCCGATATCAGTCCCGGTATTAACCAAAGGTCCTCTGATTTGTCCAAATTAGTCCTTTAATTGTACAAATTACATCAATTAAATAATTAATTAACCTTATTTTTGAAAATGAATTTCTTAAAGGTCGGGTTGACCCGGATCCGAGCCCGAACCCGGTCCAGACCCGGCTCAGGACCCGGACCTTAGATCGAGCCCGAGTCCGAGGCCCGAACCAGGTTCAGACCTGAAGCCCAAACCCAGTCCGACCCATGGCCCGGACCAAAGCTAAGGCCCAAGGCCCAAGCTTAGTGTCGACCCAGGTCCGAGCCCAATCCTCCTCAGGCTAGGATTTTGATCTCCGACGATGGTGGCGGCGGCGGCGTTGCTTGGGGTTTTGTTCACGGCGGCGAGGGGCGTCAGAGACTCGAGAGGACGGCGGAGAGGGTCGCTGGCACGGGGTTGAAGCTCCTCCGGCCAGAACCGAGGCCGTGGGAGCTGCAGCGTGGAGAACGCCAGATCCAGAGCGAAACGCTCCGGCGATGCTCCCCAGTCAAGCCCGTCCCCAAAAACGAGCCTGGAGCTCGCGATTCTCCGGCGAGAGGTGACAGAAAGGCGGTAGAGCTCGGGACAATGCTCACTGTTGCTGGAGGGACACGGCGAGGCTTGAGTCAACGGCGACGGCGGGTTTTGATTCTGAGAGGAGAGAGAAGATCGAGAGAAGTAAAGGGTTCTCTGGGTTTTAACGGTGAAGGAAGGTCGAGGAAAGGAGCAGGAGACGATGAAGGTCGAGAACGAGGAAGGAGAAGGCTAGAGATGGTCGGAGAAGAGGGCGGCGGCGATGGATCTGAGAAGCTTCGCGAGAGGGAGAAGAGAGCGAGGTTGCAAGTGCCTCGTAACGCGTGCGTAGAAAAGAACGCGAAACATCGCGTTTTTTAGGTCTTCAAGGTTCAACCGGTCTGGGTTGGGCCTCACATGAGTCATTTGGGCTCGGCGCGCGCACATATGAGGCCCGTCTCTGATGGCCCAGAACTCAGCCCAGACAACTCTCCTCCTCAACTTTTTTTTTTATTTTTCATTTCCCAAAAACACTTGTTTCAAAAACCTACCTCATCGTTCCAAAAGGCAACTTATTACCCTTTTAAAACAAGATGGTCTTTACAGTCTACCCCCCTTAAAAGAATTTCGTCATCGAAATTTAAAACTGTAGTATCTCAAAGGTCGGACAGGTAGAGATACTTCGCCCGAACTTCATCCTCGCGTTCCCAAGCCGATTCAGCTCTTTGGTGCTTCCCTTGCACTCGTACTAGTGGGATAGTCTAGTCCCGCATGACCTTCTTCCGTGTATCCAAGGTTCTAACTGGTTGCTCATCATATGAGACATCATCAGCTAAATCGATGTCCGTCCACTCGATAACGTGGGAAGGGTCTGTAGTGTACTTTCGTGGCTGGGTTACGTGGAAGACGTTATGCACGTTAACGGGCCGTCGTTGTCATGCAAGTCTATAGGCAACGTCTCCAACTCTGCCCAAACTCTTAAAGGTTCGATAAAACGCGAGGCTAGCTTTCCTTCGCCGCGGTTGAACCGCAATAGTCCCTTCTTCGGACTCACCCTAGAATTACATGATCGCTAACCGAACACTTCAAAAGGTCGATGCCGTCTATCAATGTAAATTTTCCGTCGAATTTGTGTACCCTTTAATCGTTCCCGAATCAATGCAACCTTCACTTAATCGTGCTTCACTAGATCACGCTAGTTACTCAAACGTCACACTTAGCGGTGCAAGACCGTCTTACTCAAAAATTCACAAATTCAACGTGAAACGTCTCACCAAATCAAAGAAATACCGAGTAACAACACAAGCCGAGAAATAACCAAACACTTAAGAAACTTAGGTAATGGCCTAGAAATCCCATACCAAAATTTTCGTCGGTACAGGTATCCTGCCGGAACCCTCTACAAGTCGAACAAGATCGGAACCACACAACAACGTAACTCATCAGCTTCTTCCTTAATGATCGTTACGGGGATTAATCCCAACAGAACTCAAACACTACCAAGTCATGACCAACCACTAACAAACTTACAAGGAAGTAATACACAATGCATTCATCAAAACAATAGATCTCACTAACACTGCAGGGTCTGGAACAACTATTCGTTCATCACATCTTGTGGAAAGGTGGGCGTACCCCAATCAAAGAAATAACAAAAATTACCGACATCTAGTCGGAAGGCAGCACGCCTCAAACATACCACAATTAAAGGCTCATGCCATACCGAGCATGGCACGCTTGTCCAATCATATCAACAGGTCACACCGAGTAAATCCTTTCAAGGTTCTCAACTGATAACGATTTAACCATTCATCAAGTATCACAATCCTAGATCAAGGAAAAACCATCAAACTCAACTACGATCGATCACGAAGGTTATCCAACCTGCTATAAATCTCTTACCGTTGACGCTTGCTCACATACTATCAATCGACCAACTCATAAGTCGTTTCATCCGAGTCATCACCATAATGAGTCCACAACTAGCATTGAAATCTTGAGAATTTGAACGGTTTTTGGGGTACCTTGCGCGTAAATCCTTAAACGTCTTTCAAACAACTTTGGACCAGTCACTGGTCAACTCTAGATTCTCATTGTGCACTGCATGACACAAAACCTGACCTACCATGCGATGCTTCACGCGGTGCCCTCTTGTTACCAGTTTGGAAGCTCGTGGCAGCCGTATTCCGCTAACTGTTTCCGGGTCTCAACTTGAGGTATTCTCACTTCTGCGGTCTAACTTAGCGGTTACACTAGTCCTCGCGGGACACTAGCGTCCGTCCTTCTTTGTCGACAAAGGTACGTGTTGGTACTCGGTTTGCGTTTTCCGTATTCGGCTCTACTGGAAATGTCGTTTGATGGCGCTGTATCTCTCGATGTTTGTTTGGTTGTACTGTGCATCGCGGTTGATGTGACTCTTGAACATGTCTTCTTGCTGCTGCGCGGCTCGAACTCTCCTTTTGATCCGCTACATGCTCCGGTCTTGGTGTCGTCGTCGTAGCCGTCTTCTCCTGGAGCTTGTCGCGTCGGTACTGGATATCGATTCTTCAACTTGATGCGGTCCAGCTTCCTGTGGTCTTCTTGCCTCTTTAGCGCTCCGTTCAACTCCTTCTTGAAGTCGTGCTGCAATCTTCACGGCTGTGCGCTCGGACAGGTCCTCCGTTTTCTTGGCTCTTCGGCTGACGTCTTGGGTTGGTCAACTCTGTTGGCGCGGGTCTGCCTGGTCTAAGGATGTTGGCGTCGACTCGCGTCTCAGGTTAATTCCGAGGTCGTTCTCGTGAACTGGTAGCAATCTGATCGGCTCTTCCGGGAGGAACTAAGGGAAAACACTATAATCTATCTTACACGCACGACTCACGCTCGTGCAACTTTTCGCTTGTTAACAAAAGAATCGTCTCTAAGGTTCGAATCTCATGACCTAAGTCTTTTAGTGGGGGTAGAAGAAGCTGGAGATTACGACTCCTGTGGGTCATGGGCCCACCACGCTTCCGCTGCGCTACTCTGATCTTGTCATCACTCGGTCATCTCCGGTGACCGGTCAGACCGTTTACTGGTCAAGGCTACAGCCTTTCACTGCTCGGGCATTCGCTGCTGATAGCATTCGATGAACGCCTGTTGTTTCACCAATCGGTTCTTAAAACTTGATCCGCACTCTCGAAGAAGGACAGAACTTCCCGTACTACTAGGTCTGTTACTCCTCGTTCAAACTCCAACTGACACTAATCGATACTACCACACCTCTAGTCGATGTGTTAAGATACGGGGGGCTTAACAGTTTTAATTTCGTTCCAACACAAAACAACCACGAAAACAAACCAACAAGCGTAATACTCAAGCGTCAGCAAACCCAATATCCAAAATAACTAGTACACCGGTACTCTAAGCGATCTCACGATCGGAAACATGTCCCTTAGCTCGGGGACCGGCAATCGCGCACGCTCGACCCTGCTGAATTGGAGGTCCTCCTCTCAGAACGCCTACAACGGCTCTCCTCGATCTGCACCATCTTGGCGCAAAGCGAGACAGGGACGTGAACCTCGCCTCATACTCAGAGATGGTCATCCCTCTCTGCTGCATGTCCAAAAGCTGCTGGTGTCGGTCATCTCTGTCACGCCCCAAATCCGGTTTTGCCCGGACTCGAGACGTGACTAAAGATTTACAATAAAACAAAAATAATGAAATAAAATAAAGTTTCCAAATGATATAAATCCATCAAAATGTAAAGAGTCACAGCTCAACGGTAAAACACAATAACCAACTTAAAAGGGTACACATCTCTAAACTAGCTAAACCCTCAAGCTCCCAAGCTCCGAGAGTCCGGCTAATACTGCTCCCGCTCAACACCTGAAACACCAAAAGACAGGAAGGGTGAGCTTACGCTCAGTAGGGAAAATGCATAACCAGATCACCCTTTTAGTTTAATAAACAGGAGTTCACAAGTTCATTCAAATCTTAATAAAACGAGAAACCAAACCGATGATGAAATACGGAGGCCAACCGAATGTTTAACAATTTCAAAGAGTTAATAATGATCGTAGGAAAATAAGAGAATCAATGCATTTCTTAAATACTCAATAGAAGATCAAACGTTCAAGTAATGCCGTGGGACATGAAGTCGCCACCCTCCGATCCACAATACTCGTTGTGTCATGTCGGATTTTCCCTCGGTCCAGAGGAGACGCATAACGTCGCAAAGACGTATAACATCGAGAATGCCGGAAACATCCCTAGGAGGACGCATATCATCGGGATTCTCGGAAACGTATCCAAAGGACCATATGTCATCGGGACAAGTAGAATAATGTCGTGGGACATGTAGTCGCCACCCTCCGATCCACAATACTCTCTGTGTCATATCGGATTTTCCCTCGGTTCAGAGGAGACGCATAACGTCGCAAAGATGTATAACATAGAGAATGCCGAAAACGTCCCTAGGAGGGCGCATATCATCGGGATCCTTGGAAACGTCTCCAAGGGACCATCTGTCATAGGGAACCAAGGTAATACTTCCGTAGGACGCATACACTTGGGTGAATCAACCAATAACTAATCCTCACAAGGTAAACCATCCAAATGCTCCACCGGGCCTAATAACCAATGCCCTCAGGCTCCAATAATCAATCCCCGTAGTATCCAATAACCAATCCTCATAATATACAATAACCAATGCCCTCAGGCTCCAATAATCAATCCTCACAATATTCAATAACCAATGCCTTCAGGCTCCAATACTCAACCAATATCTCACAGTATCTGTCAAACTCCAACCACCATAACAGCACCGGATTACCCCCCCCCCCCCCCCCCCCCCCCCCCCCCCCGGTGTAGTACCGAACCGAACAAAAAAACATTTTAAGAATAAGAATAAGGAAACAAGCACTATAAATCATTCATCAACGAACACTTCTCAAATCACACTTTCATCACAACAAAGATATCCAATAACACTCCACACTTACCGTATACTTACCTGTCACGAACCATCGGTACATCGATCACCTGATTGTACCCCTTGGTACAACCAGTCATACTCGATCATCCGTTCAATCAAACAAGTAATTCAACACGCAATCACTCAACCAAGCAAGTAACAATCAACCAATCGAACATAAAATTAAACTAGTTTCATTAGAATCTTGATTATCCTAATAACTAGCAACCAAGCATGTGAACCTAGCACAACAACTAATCCGAGAGCTCATCACGGCCTCTCTACCAGTAAATCAATTCCCAAGTATTGAAAGCGAGTTACACTAGTCGTTCTCATCCTAAGCATGCGTTCTAGACACATCCATTTATTAGTAATTGAAAGACGGTTGTTCTAGTTATTCGCATCCTATAGGCAATTCTAGGACCTTTCTGATTTCATTATCCTAACATGCATACTAAGCGTTCAATTCAGAAGTTAAGACTTTCCCTACCTTGTGGTCTTCCTCTAATAATACTCTGCTGTAAAGTCGATTAGCCTCTCCTCCGTTCTTCGCACTGGTTCCAGAGTGGTCTTCGTCTTCTCGGGCGAAGTCCAAGCTCTCGGGCGAAGTCCGAGTCTGGTTTCAACAGGTAAAACTCACACTCAAAACCGATACAGTCTAAATAACAGTAAGTTGATCTTTAACTCGAACGGGCCAAAAGAGGGATTAAACGCCGAGTCGGGTTTGAGCAACCGAACCCGAGCACAGAAACCGGTGCACGTTTCTCTAGGCACGGTTCCCGATGCCCGATTTCGATGTACGTGTTTCGTGGCACGATTCCCAATGTACCCAACTCAACGTTCCACTTTTGTCCCGTTTTAGTCATCCAGGTTACTTGTTCCCAAAAAAACGTTCCAAAAACAGTCCAGTTTTATCCAACAGTCTCAAAATCCCGTCTTTTCTTCTCTTAATCAGATCTGAACTCGATTTAGATTAATTTCCCATTTAACAGATTAAAATCAACGATTTCGTGTTTCAGATTCAACTCCAACAACCGGATCCAAAAAGAATCTGCTTCAAAGAAGCTCAGATCGAAAGGAAGCTAGGGAACCAAAAAGGAAGGCGGAAAAACTCGGATCTGAGGTTTGCCGGCCACCGGCGAAGACAACGCCGACGACGGAAGCTCACATTTTCGACGCTCAACGTAAGGAATGACGGTGGTGGAAGACATTGGCGCGTTGGATTTGGAGGTGGCTGAGTCCAGGCCGGCGACGAGTCACTGCCGTCACTTCGTGGTCGAGGACGACGAGGGCGACCAGGACTTTGCTGATGTCGTGGAGGTGAAGGCCAGGGATGGAGGACGAGGATTTGGAGCGGGGATGGCCGGCGGGGTTCGAACTGAACGGAGAGGGCGGTGGCTTGGGTCTGAACGGAGAGATTAGGGGGAGATGGTCGGCTTTGAGTGGAAGGGAGACAGTGGTGGATTTGGGGACGAGGGAGATGGAGGTGAGGGACGTCGGTGCTGGTGTGGTCGGGATCGAGGACAGAGAGGGAGAAGGGTTCGGACGATGGGGCTGTGCGAGGCTCGAAGAGAACGAAGAAGAAGAAGGCG
Organism: Erodium maritimum; assembly: GCA_963921825.1. Taxonomy (NCBI): domain Eukaryota; kingdom Viridiplantae; phylum Streptophyta; class Magnoliopsida; order Geraniales; family Geraniaceae; genus Erodium; species Erodium maritimum. Next base: position 119,190,545 of record OY997588.1, read on the forward strand.
TTAGATGCACAGAACCCTAATACCCGAGTATAAATAGCATGGCCAATTTCCCCTTTGGGCCTCAGGCGGAACGGACTACAGCAGATTCGTGGGCTCCTGGCGAGTAGCGGGCCTCACGACCCAATAAAGGAGCAGCTGGGTTTGTCCGGCCCGGTTCTCCTTTCCCCTTCTTTTTTTTTTGATTTTTCTTTTCTTTTCTTTTTCTTTCGCAAACGATCACCATTTTCAACTCGTTTTTTCCAACCTCGACGTTTCAAGACGATGAAAATTAATATTTTGCTTCTTTTAATTTAGCCTGTCTTTACAATCTCGAACATATCGAAGGAAAAACTGTTCCACGAACAGTCTCCTGGACAGCTGAAAGTCATCTCCAACCCTGGTGTGCACATGCTGCCACCAGTAGTATGCTTCTCCCTCAAACTAAAAGGTCGCGAAAGACACTCTCAAACGACTAACGGATGCCTCAAACGTATCCAGGTTGCGGTTAATCTGTTCCAACCAACCTGCGACATCCACGGGGTCTGAACTCCCGGAGTCGACTGATGTGCCCAGCTTGCGAAAATCTATGAGTGCCTGAGCCGTATGAGTGTCAAGATGGCCTTGCCTCTCGACATAGGCTGTAGTAGCTGCGGGCACGGTCTCTGGTGTCGGTGCTACAGTCTCTTATTGAGCGCTACTCGCTGCTAGTACTGCGCGAATCATCTTCTCTAGAGGTGTCACGCCCCAAATCCGATTTTGACCGGACTCAAGACGTGACCGAGATTAAAAGTAGAAAAGCAATAATTAAATACCAAAACCTTTATAATACCAAGGTAAACTCTCTCAAGTCAACAACCATAAATAGTTCCAAAACTTCCAATGAGTCACCGCTCAACATAAAGAGTCAAATAAATAATGTTTAAAACACATGACCAACATAACTCTAAGATAAACCCCAAAATGTCCAAAAGCTCTCGAGCCTCGAACTCACTAGACATCAGCTACGCCTGTAAAACTGTAAGAAAACCAAAGGGGGGGGGGGGGGGGGGGGCTGAGCTTACGCTCAGTAGGAAAACCCTTAACAACTCAACCCTTAGGTCAATATTGTACTGGATAAACAGGTAACTCAAATAACAACAAAATACGATTAACAACAAAATAATATGTAACGAGATAGAATAAGATAAGTGCGATGAAATAATATATATAAACAAGATAGAATAAGACAAGCACTGTACTCTTAAAGATAACTTTAACTTGAAAGGTTCCATAAAAGAATTATTATAAAGTATCATAATGATTAAAAGGGAGTAATTGATATCACGCCAACTAGTTGCTTTCTCAAGCCTCCGATCCATGAATAGATTCTAGTGCACCTCGGTTCCCATATTCCGATCCGCTAGAGTATTCATATCACATCAGATTTTCCCTCGGTCCAAAGGAGGCACATACATCGGAGCACCGGAAACCATCCCATAGGGATGCTCATCGTCGGGATTCTCGAAAATGTCTCCAAAGGACCATAAGTCATAGGGAACCAAGGTAGTGCTACCGTAGGACGCACACACTTGGGTGAAACCATTGCAACCATCTCTCATAAAGTAATCCAATCACTATCCCGTAGGATCTGCCGAGCTCTCGAGCTCCAATAATCAATCGATATCCCGTAGGATCTGCCGAGCTCTCGGGCACCAATAATCAATCAATATCCCGTAGGATCTGCCGAGCTTTCAAGCTCCTATAATCTATCAATATCCCATAGGATCTATCGAGCTTTCAAGCTCCTATAATCTATCAATATCTCGTAGGATCTGCCGAGCTCTCAGGCTGCAATACTGAACCAATATCTCACTGTATCTGTCAAACTCCAACCACCACAACGGTACCGGATTACCCCCCCCCCCCCCCCCCCCCCCCCCCCCCCGGTGTAGTACCGAACCAAACAAACAAACATTTCAAGGATAAGAATAAATAAACAAGCACTAAATTCATCCAACAATGAACACTTCTCAAATCACACTTTCATCACAGCAAAGACACCCAATTACATTCCACACTTACCGTATACTTACCTGTCACGAACCATCGATCACCTAATTGTGCCCCTTGGCACAACTGGTCATACTCGATCATCCGTTCAATCAACAAGTAATTCAACACATTATCACACAACCAAGCAAGTTAGCATTCAACTAAATCAACGTAAAGTAAACTAGTTTCACTAGACTCTTGATTATCCTAATAACTAGCAACCAAGCATGTGAACCTAGCACACAACTAATCCGAGAGCTCTTCACAACCTTTCTACCAGTAAATCAATTCCCAAGTATTGAAAACGAGTTACACTAGTCATCTTCATCCTAAGCATGCATTCTAGACATTTCCAGTTATTAATAATTGAAAGACAATTATTCTAGTTATTCGCATCCTATAGCCAATTCTTGGACCTTTCCGATTTTATTATCCTAACATGCATACTAAGCTTTTAAATAAGAAGTTAAGACTTTCCCTACCTCTTGGTAAACCTCTAAATCTCTGTTGTCAAACTCGGTGGTCACAACTCCGTCCTTCACACGGGTTCCGGGGTGATTCTTCGTTCTTCAAGCTCTAGTCCAAGTTCTTCCTTCCTTCCTTGCTCGGTACCACGGTCTTAGACCACCATAAGACCAAAGTTAATAACTCAACGATGTTCTTATCCCCAAAGTACAGAACAACACTCAAATAATGGAAATAAGGTTTGAAGAAATGATTTAAGAATCGAAAAGGGCTAAAAAGGAAGGGTTTTGGATTATGGGGGTCTAATCTGGAACGCCATACGGACCGTGTGGCTAGCCGTGCCGGAACCTGGCACGGACCGTATCATAGTCCGGCCCGGTAGCAAGCATGGATCGCGTCACAGACCGGCTCGGAGTGCGACACGGACCGTGTGAGATACCGTGCCGGACTCCCGTCCGTTCCGTGCCGGTACCAGGCCCGTTCCGTGCGGCCTGCCGTGCCGGCACCTGGCCCGGTCCGGGTCACGTTCCGCGCCAAACCTGATCAGTTCCTTCCCCTTTCTTCCCCAACTCGATTTTCATGAAAATCACCATTAAAACTCCATTTCCAAGTCCTCTCAACTCCAAAATGTTCATCCAAGGTTACCCAACATCAACACCCTCAATGAGTTCATCAAAACTTCAACCAAAACACAATCCAAACATCCTACTTCACTACTTCTTCTCCAAGCAACAACCACATAGCTAGTTCTTCAACTTTGAGCCCAAAACCCACAAAACCCAAAGATTAAAAGTTGATGGAATGAGAAGTTTAGAGCATCCATACCTTGAGGATGTGTAGGAGATGAAGCTAGCAAGCTTGGGAAGGAGGAATGGTGGAAAGATGAGCCAAAAACCCCTTCTTTGCTCTCTTTCTTCTTGCTCAAGCCAAGAGCTCCTCTCCTCTCTCTCCCTTTAGAAAATCTCTGCAGCAAAATGAAGGTGAATGTTGAATTTGTGTCCAACAATTGCCTTAAATGACCAAAAGCCCCTTGCTAGTTTTATCCAATTAGAGCCTTTTAGGGAGGGTCAAGAGGTCATTTCCACTCTTTTTCTTCTCATCCAAGTCTACAATGTCATTTGGCATTGTGGGAGCCACTTTAAATTAATGGAAATCCAGCAGTCCAATTTTAGTCGAGAAAGTCGATATAAAGTCTAAGTTTGACCAGAAATTGACCGTTACAATATTACAGTCAAACTGAAGGAAATGACCCAACTAAGCTAACCGTGATGACGGCTAAGCTTTTTGGGTCCAGTAAATGTCCCGAATGACTTCCCGAGTCTTCGGTTGACTTTTTCCGGCCAAAAGTCAAACTTAGTCGGAGTTCGCCGGTTCTACCGGGTTCGACCGGGGGCGGTTCTTACAATCTACCCCCCTTAAAAGAATTTCGTCCTCGAAATTAAAAGGAAAGTACCTCAAAGATCAAACAGGTGGGGGTACTTCTCCCGGGTCTCATCCTCGCGCTCCCACGTTGACCCATCTCCTTGACTTCCCTACTGCACCAGTACTAGTGAAATCGTCTTGTGCCGTAGAACCTTCTCCTTTGTATCCAAGATCTTGACAGGCTGCTCCTCAAATGAGACATCATCAACTACATCGATGTCTGTCCACTCAATAATGTGAGAAGGATCCGCCATGTACTTCCGCAATAGGGACACATGGAAAACGTTATGCGCGTTCCCAAGCTGCGGTGGAAATGCTAACCGATAAGCTACGACTCCAACTCGATCCAAGATATCAAATGGTCCAATGAAGCGCGGCGACAGCTTTCCTCCGCCGCGGCTAAACCGTAATAGTCCCTTCTTCGGGCTCACCTTCAGAAATACATGATCTCCCACCGAGAACTCAAGCGGTCTGCGCCGTCTGTGTGCATAGCTCTTCGGACGACTCTGTGCGGTTTTCAACCGCTCTCTAATTAATGCGACCTTCTCGGTCGTCTCCCTGACCATATCTGTACCAAGTAAGTTTCGTTCCCCTACCCCTGCCCAGCATACTAGCGACCTGCATGGTCTTCCGTACAAAGCCTCAAATGGTGCCATCCCAATGCTAGACTGATAGCTATTGTTGTAGGCGAACTCTGCTAGAGATAGGTGATACTCCCACGATCCCTGAAAGTGTAGCACACAAGCTCGAAGCATGTCCTCCAAAATCTGAATGGTGCGCTCGGACTGTCCATCTGTCTCAAGATGGTAAGCTATACTCAGCAGCACCTCTGTCCCCAATGCCTTCTGTAGGCTCTTCCATAATCTGGATGTGAAACGCGGATCCCTATCAGATACTACTGATACCGGTACTCCATGAAGACGGATAATCTCCCTAATGTACAACCGACTCAACATGTCCACCATGTCAGTCATCCGCATGGCCAGAAAATGTGCCGACTTGGTGAGTCGATCAACCACAACCCAAATAGCGTCATGTCCCTTAGACGACCTCGGTAATCCACATACAAAATCCATAGTAACGTGTTCCCACTTCCACTCGGAGACCGGTAAAGGCTGTAGTAAGCCAGCGGGTCGCTGATGCTCCGCCTTCACCTGCTGACAGGTGTGGCACCTCGAAACAAAGTCTGCTACTGCCATGCGCATCCCACGCCACCAGAACTGTCGTCGGATGTCTCTATACATCTTGGTGCCACCGGGATGCACAGCAAGCCGGGAGTGATGGCACTCTCTCAATACGGTGTCCCTACATCCTCGGGGTACAAACAACCGTCCTCTAAAACGAGACTCTGATCTTCACTCAACTCCCAACCATCGATCTTGTCACCGTCCAACAGTCTTTCACGAATCCCTGTCGTCTCAGCATCCTCGGCCTGTGCCTCTAGCACCCGAGTAATCAACGTGGGCTGAGCCACCAAAGCACACAAATCCATGCCATCCGTGATCTCCTCAAGCTCCAGTTTGAAAGAGCTCAACTCCTCCAGCATGTTCCACTCTTGGACTGCCATGCTGGCCACGCAATGAGTCGACTTCCTGCTTAGAGCATCTGCGACAACATTTGCTATGCCCGGATGATAGAGTAGCTCGAAGTCGTACTCCTCAAGTAACTCCATCCACCGCCTCTGGCGCATGTTCAAGTCGCGCTGAGAGAAAATATACTTGAGGCTCATATGGTCCGCGAAAACTCTGAACTGCTCACCGTAGAGCTAGTGCCTCCAACTCTTCAATGCAAAGACCACTGCTGCGAGTTCTAGATCATGGGTCGGGTAGTTGCGCTCATGTACTTTCAATTGTCTTGAGCCATACGCAACCACCTTCCTAGACTGCATCAAAACACAACCAAGTCCCTCGCCTGAGGCGTCACAGTACACATCGTAGCCCACTCCCCACTCCGGAACAATCAACACTGGGGCGGTAGTCAGTCGAGCCTTTAGCTCTGAGAAAGAGTGTTCACACCCATTAGTCCAAAGTAACTCCGCTCCTTTGCGAGTCAACGCTATCATAGGTGCAGCCAGACGTGAGAAGTCCTGAACGAAGCGCCTATAATAACCCGCCAAAACCAGGAAACTACGGATCTCAAAAACATTCTTGGGCCTCGCCCACTTCGAAACTGCATCGACCTTCGCTGGGTTGACTAGGATACCATCACGGGACACTACATGTCCGAGGAATTTCACCTCTGCAAGCCAGAATTCGCACTTCTCCAGGTTCCCATAAAGCTGGTGAGTACGTAAAAAGGTCAACACTATTCTCAAGTGCTCCTCGTGTGCCTCTTCACTAGGCGAGTAAATCAAGATGTCATCAACGAAGACTACGACAAACTGATCCAGGTAAGGTCTAAATATGCCATTCATCAAATCCATGAAGGCTGCAGGTGCGTTCGTCAACCCGAACGGAATCACTAGAAACTCAAAGTGTCCGTACCGTGTTCGGAACGCGGTCTTCTCCACATCCTCCTTTCGGACCCTCAACTGATAGTACCATGATCTTAGATCAATCTTGGAGAAACAGGTTGCTCCTCTCAGTTGAAAGAACAGGTCATCGATTCTCGGCATCGGGTAACGGTTCTTTACCGTGACCCGGTTCAACTTCCGGTAACCGATGCACATCCTCAAGGCACCACCCTTCTTCTTTACGAAAAGGGCGGGCGCTCCCCACGGTGAATCACTAGGGCGGATGAAACCCTTCTCATGCAACTCTTCGAGTTGTCGCTTCAACTCGACTAACTCAACTGGCGCGAATCGATAAGGCGTCATCGAGATTGGCGTGGTACCTGGGATCAAGTCGATTTGGAACTCTAACTCCCGCGCCGGCGGTAATCCCGATAGCTCCTCCGGAAACACATCCGGAAACTCGCACACTACCCTCGGTAGGTCTCTGCCACTCTGCACAACCTCGGCCCCCGCTCCCGAAGTCAAGCAGAAAGAAGGACTCCGTTCTTGCTACCCAAAACACAAGTAATCACTCTGTCACCTAATCGTACGGTCACCTGACGTCGAAAGCAATCGATCGTCGCTCGATACCTCGCAAGCCAGTCCATCCCTAAGATCACGTCGAAGGCAGTCATCTCCAGAATGAGTAAGTCACCAGCGAAGGGGCAGTCTGCCACTCAAACTTCACAATTTCGACAGAAAGTATCCAGCACTACCTCCCCCGTAACTGGGGTCTCAAGACATAAAGGGCTACTAAGGGCCTCCACCCTCAAACCCAAAGAACGAGCAAAAGAAGCAGAAATAAACGAATGGGAAGCACCAGTGTCGAACAGAAACGACGCCCACGAATTAAAAAGTAAACACGTACCCTGTGTAGCCTCATGGCCGGCGTACTGTCCCTCAGCTCTACCATCCGTGACTGCATAAACTCGACCCTACCGTGCCGGTGGTCCTCCTCTTGGTGGTGGTGGTAATGCCACCTGCTGCTGAGGCCTAGCCTGGTGTCTCGAGGCTGCCGCTCCCGCCGCCTAACGCAGAGCTCTCTGCTGCAGTGCCGGTCGTGGTCGGCCGGGAGGTGCCTGCTGGGGCCTCGGTGGATGTGCAGCTCTAACCCGTTCGGGACAAGTGAAAGCAATGTGCCCCTACCGGCCGCACTGGTAACAAGTCCGATCATCAACACGCTGCCTCTCACCAAACCTTTGTGGACGATCTATCTGCCGCTCTGCTGGTCCCCTGCTCCTCGGGCAGTCTCGGGCCAAGTGTCCCTGCTGTCTGCATGTAGGGCAGAACTGTGTCAGCGGAGCAGGCCCAACGGATGCCACTGCTGCTCCTCTGCGCATACCACTCTGCTGAAACTGTGGCTGGAAGTACCCAGAAGTCCTCTGTCGTCTAGCATCACGCCTCTCTGACGGTCTGAGGAACCCACTCGGCCTCGGCCTGACATCTCGCTCTCTGGCGGTCTCTCGAAAATGCCTTTCCACTGCTAAGGCCTTGTCAACCAGAGTAGAGTACACCTCTGTCCTCAAAACAATAATCCGATCTGCAATCGCCGGGAGGAGTCCACGCTCGAACCGTCTACAACGACTATCCTCACTCTACACCATCTCGGGTGCGAAGCGGGACAAGGATAAGAACCTCTCCGCATACTCAGATACTGTCACCCCCCTCAGCCGCAGATCCATGAACTGGTGGCGTCTATCATCTCTAACTGACCGCAGAAAGTACTGCTCCAGGAACCGGTCGACTGAAAAGCTCAAAATCCTCGCCAACTCTGGTCTGCAAAGACTGCCACCAGTAAAAAGCCTCACCCTCAAGCTGGAAGGTGGAGAAGGAGACTCTCAGACGTCCCTCAGAGATGCCAGACGTGTCAAGGTTGCGAGTGATCCGCTCCAACCATAAAACTGCTGCCTCGGAGTCAGCACTCCCAGAAAAAGTCGGTGTACCCAAACGACGGAAATCAAGAAGCGCCTGGGCCGTGTAGCTATCCATCTGTCCTGGCCTCTCGACGGAGACTGCCTCAGTGGTAGGCACGGACTCTGACGTCGGTGCTGCGGCCTCCTGCTGAGCATTGAGTGCTGCCAGTACTGCGCGTACTACCTCATCAATATGGGTAGCATGAGTCGGCCCTGCGACTGGAGTATCTCTCACTGGTGACCCTGATGGTCCATCCTCAAAGCTCTGGTGCTCTGTGGGAGCAGCACCCTGGGCGCTAGCTGCCCCTGCCAGTCCAACCGCTGGTGACTGGCTCTGTCCCAAAGATCGGCGACTCCTGGTACCTCTCGGGACGTAAACATGAGACATCACGAAATATTGCTGCAGTAGTACGTACAGTTCAACTCAGTTTAACACAACCGAAACGATTTAAGCATAAGGGGCGTTCTCATTCGTCTTAACGGATCCTAATTGGATCAGGGGTAAGTATATAAGTCGTATATAGTACATATATAGACAATGAAGTCCGCACATCGTGCGTCTCACACAACAACCAAGTAATGCAACCAACTCCCACAGGAGGCAGAGTTCACACACAAACACACCCATCACTAGGGTTCCAAAGCACGAAGCAAACAATTTGGAAACAAGTCCTTAATCCTTTTCTCATAGCCTTTATCTTTTCTCAATTTCCTTTCATTTAATCAAAACAGTTATGTTGATCTCGCATCGTTACAACTCGATTCAGGCGTCCCCGAACCTCGTTGTAACCACTTGACATCCCACCATCACATTTGACTACAGTGGCGCCCCCTGAGTCAAACTATGATAGTGCAACCAATCCAGTTTTATGGAAAATTCGGCATGACCTATTCGTATTTTCCACTAACCCTCCGTTTAAACGGGACATTTACCAATCAATTTTCACAAGTTATTCAATACAAAGAGTTCTTATGCTATGCAAGGTACACAACAAAATCAATACATAGATTTCTCATGCTTCGTAAAGTACACACACAATCAAAGAGGGTGCAAGAATACTCGAGTTTTACTCCTTTCAAAAGTTCCCCCTCCGGTCAATCACCACTCCAACAGTAACACTCCAATGAAACCAATCTCCAACCTCATCAATACCTCAATCAATTAACCATTCAACCTTAACAAACTTAAACCGGCCAACACGGTAGTAACACCTTTAACAGATAATTTATTCAATAATTAATATACAACGGTTTGATCATTGCTCGTTAATCCAATACCGATCTCAACCGTTCGGTTTCACCGATCACTGTACCTGACAGTTCAAATGGTAAGGACACCAGTTAAGCGATGTAAATGTTGTAATAAAAAGGTTCAAATTTAAACAACCATTGAAAACAGTAAGACTCGAGTCGTTCTCACTCTATGCATCAAAGTCTTTAGCTTGCATCACCGAGTACACGACTTAGACTCCCTAACACCTAATTGACGTTGGTCCGAGGTTTTGAAAACAAGTTCAAAATTTACAACCTGTTTCAAATGAAACCAGGCTCTGATACCAAATTGTCACGCCCCAAATCCGGTTTTGACCGGACTTGAGACATGACCGGGATTAAAAGTAGAAAAGCAATAATTAAATACCAAAACCTTTATAATACCAAGGTAAACTCTCTCAAGTCAACAACCATAAATAGTTCCAGAACTTCCAATGAGTCACAGTTCAACATAAAGAGTCAAATAAATAATGTTTAAAACACATGACCAACATAACTGTAAGATAAACCCCAAAATGTCCAAAAGCTCCCGAGCCTCGAACTCACTAGACATCAGCTACGCCTGTAAAACATTAAGAAAACCAAAGGGGGGGTGAGCTTACGCTCAGTAGGAAAACCCTTAACAACTCAACCCTTAGGTCAATACTGTACTGGATAAACAGGTAACTCAAATAACAACAAAATACGATTAACAACAAAATAATATGTAACGAGATAGAATAAGATAAGTGCGATGAAATAATATATATAAACAAGATAGAATAAGACAAGCACTGTACTCTTAAAGATAACTTTAACTTGAAAGGTTCCATAAAAGAATTATTATAAAGTATCATAATGATTAAAAGGGAGTAATTGATATCACGCCAACAACTTGCTTTCTCAAGCCTCCGATCCATGAATAGATTCTAGTGCACCTCGGTTCCCATATTCCGATCCGCTAGAGTATTCATATCACATCAGATTTTCCCTCGGTCCAAAGGAGGCACATACATCGGAGCACCGGAAACCATCCCATAGGGATGCTCATCGTCGGGATTCTCGAAAATGTCTCCAAAGGACCATAAGTCATAGGGAACCAAGGTAGTGCTACCGTAGGACGCACACACTTGGGTGAAACCATTGCAACCATCTCTCATAAAGTAATCCAATCACTATCCCGTAGGATCTGCCGAGCTCTCGAGCTCCAATAATCAATCGATATCCCGTAGGATCTGCCGAGCTCTCGGGCACCAATAATCAATCAATATCCCGTAGGATCTGCCGAGCTTTCAAGCTCCTATAATCTATCAATATCCCATAGGATCTATCGAGCTTTCAAGCTCCTATAATCTATCAATATCCCGTAGGATCTGCCGAGCTCTCAGGCTCCAATACTCAACCAATATCTCACTGTATCTGTCAAACTCCAACCACCACAACGGTACCGGATTACCCCCCCCCCCCCCCCGGTGTAGTACCGAACCAAACAAACAAACATTTCAAGGATAAGAATAAATAAGCAAGCACTAAATTCATCCAACAATGAACACTTCTCAAATCACACTTTCATCACAGCAAAGACACCCAATAACATTCCACACTTACCGTATACTTACCTGTCACGAACCATCGGTACATCGATCACCTAATTGTGCCCCTTGGCACAACTACTCATACTCGATCATCCGTTCAATCAACAAGTAATTCAACACATAATCACACAACCAAGCAAGTAAGCATTCAACTAAATCAACGTAAATTAAACTAGTTTCACTAGACTCTTGATTATCCTAATAACTAGCAACCAAGCATGTGGACCTAGCACACAACTAATCCGAGAGCTCTTCACAACCTCTCTACCAATAAATCAATTCCCAAGTATTGAAAACGAGTTACACTAGTCATCTTCATCCTAAGCATGCATTCTAGACATTTTCGGTTGTTAATAATTGAAAGACAATTATTCTAGTTATTCGCATCCTATAGGCAATTCTTGGACCTTTCCGATTTTATTATCCTAATATGCATACTAAGCGTTTAAATAAGAAGTTAAGACTTTCCCTACCTCTTGGTAAACCTCTAAAACTTTGTTGTCAAACTCGGTGGTCACAACTCCGTCTTTCACACGGGTTCCGGCGTGATTCTTCGTTCTTCAAGCTCTAGTCCAAGTTATTCCTTCCTTCCTTGCTCGGTACCACGGTCTTAGACCACCATAAGACCAAAGTTAATAACTCAACGATGTTCTTATCCCCAAAGTACAAAACAACACTCAAATAATGGAAATAAGGTTTAGAGAAATGATTTAAGAATTGAAAATGGCTAAAAGGAAGGGTTTTGGATTATGGGGGTCTGATCTGGAACGCCATACGGACCGTGTGGCTAGCCGTGCCGGAACTTGGCACGGACCGTATCACAGTCCGGCCCGGTAGCCAGCACGGACCCTGTCACAGACTGGCCCGGAGTGCGACACGGACCGTGTGTGGTACCGTGTCGGACTCCCGTCCGTTCCGTGACGCGTGCCGTGCCGGTACCAGGCCCGTTCCGTGCGGCCTGCCGTGCCGGCACTTGGCCCGGTCTGGGTCACGTTCCGCGCCAAACCTGACCAGTTCCTTCCCCTTTTTTCCCCAACTCGAGTTTCACGAAAATCACCATTAATACTCCATTTCCAAGTCCTCTCAACTCCAAAATTTTCAACCAAGGTTACCCAACATCAACACCCTCAATGGGTTCATCAAAACTTCAACCAAAACACAATCCAAACATCCTACTTCACTACTTCTTCTCCAAGCAACAACCACAGAGCTAGTTCTTCAACTTTGAGCCAAAAACCCACAAAACCCAAAGATTAAAAGTGGGTGGAATGAGAAGTTTAGAGCATCCATACCTTGAGGATGTGTAGGAGATGAAGCTAGCAAGCTTGGGAAGGAGGAATGGTGGAAAGATGAGCCAAAAACCCCTTCTTTGCTCTCTTTCTTCTTGCTCAAGCAAAGAGCTCCTCTCCTCTCTCTCCCTTTAGAAATTCTCTGCAGCAAAATGAAGGTGAATGCTGAATTTGTGTCCAACAATTCTCTGCGGCTCTTGGTCCCTCTCGGGATGTAAACACGGGAAATCTCGTGTACTCGTTGCGTTTATAACGTATATGATCATAATTCAGTTTAACTCAAGTGGTTCGATTTATCAAAAAGGGACGTTCTCATGCGTCTTATAGGGATCCTACTTGGATCGATAATACGTAGTATAGTCATATATAATACTTATATAGACAAAGAAGTCCGCACCTAGTGCGTCTCACACATCAAGCAAGTAATTCATCCAACTCCCACTGGAGGCACAATTTCAAACAATCACACAATCAATATACCAGACCAGTAGACGTCTCGGTCGGGTATCTTCCCATCACGTGGGGTTCAAATAATAATACAACAATTCCACAATTTGTGTCCTCGATTTCTTTCTCATAAGTCTCAACTCTTTTCATAATATCAACCCCTTACTTTTCTCTTATAACATTCATGTCGATATCGCGTCGTTACAACCCGATTCATGCGTCCCTGAATCTCGTTATAACCACTGGACATCCAACCATCACGTTCGACTACAGTGGCGCCCCTGAGTCAGCCCGTGATAAATCAAACACTTCAGTTTCACAGAAATTTCGGCATGACCTATTCGTATTTCCCACTAACCATCCGCTTAAGCGGAACATCTTAACAATCCAAGTCAGGTGAAAGCCAGCAAACAAGGCATACAATCATCACAAAGTGCACATCTCTGTAGGATACCGCAGTGTCATTCAGGTTCTACCCTTTATTTAATTAAACTCCCCTTTCGGGTCAACTTTCAACTTTAATTCTCAAATAATGGTTATCACTTAAATAAGTCAACATTTCAAGTTTACCAATCAAGTAACGACAAACCAAGGAGGTAACGTAATCAACAATTTCACAACTAACACTTCATCACTCCAGAACACGCAGCATCAGAATAATACAGTAAAGTATGGTGCCTGAACATCATCGGCTCAATCTTCCCGTATCACGAAGCATAGGGGTGGAACCAGTCCCGTATCACGAAGCATAGGGAAGGACAATAATATCACGAAGTATCGGGATGGAATCAGTCTTTCCGGATCACGAAGCCACGGATAAGACGGTAATTGACCATATATCTTCAAGTTTAGTTCAATCAAAATATTTCAAGTAAAAACTCCATAATAAATCCTTTAAACATAAGGTTAGTAACCAAAAGTAAAACCATAACGTCTCTAAAGATAAGTGCACCCGGACCCACAGAAGCTCCCGAGCCTCGAGTCCACTACTTCATCAACCAAGCCTGTAAAAACAGTAAACAAACAAATAGGCGTGAGCTTACGCTCAGTAGGGAAAATAAATAACAATGGATGCCTTTAAGTTTAATAAATAGAAATTCACAATTTCGTTCGAGTCTCAATAATACGAAGAACTAAGAAGATGTTGAAATACAGGCATAAAACAGGTATTTAACGCTTTTAAGAAGCTAGCAATAATCATAGAAATCAAGGGAAACAATACCCTTCTTAACAATCAATAGAAGATAGAACATTTAAGTGCCACCGTGGAACATGAAGTCTCCAAACTCTGATCCACAATACTCTTTGTGTCATGTCAGATTTTCCCTCGGCCCAGAGGAGACGCATGACATCACAAAGACGTATAACGTCGAGAGTACCGGAAACACCCATATGAGGACGCATTCGTCGGAACCCTCAGAAACGTCTCCAAAAGACCATAGATCATCGGGAACCAAGGTAATACTCCCGCAGGACGCATATACTCGGGTGAATCAACAAGTAACCATTCCCCGCAGGGTAAACCATCCCATGGCCCCGCAGGGTCCAATAACCAATGCCCCGCATGGTCCAATAATCAATGCCCTGCAGGGTCAAATAATCAATGCCCCGCAGGGTCCAATAATCAATGCCCCACATGGTCCAATCCACCGACTATGATACTACCCCACACCGGCATTCCCTTCGGTGTAGGTACCATACCGGATCACAAGTCATCGGCTTAGGTACTAACCCAGACCAGTATTCCCCTTAATGTAGGTACCGTACATGCACTACCCCACACCGCAGCGTGGGTGCCATACCGGTATAAAACCCAACTTAAAGACTCACAAGAGAATAACATACTAATCAATCATGGAGCAACCAACGCTTATAAAATCACAATTCTATCACAACACACCACAAGAATCAATATAACTTTACACTTACCGATTACTTACCAATCGTACTCCATTAGTCTATCATTCACCCGATCATGTACCAATTTTCACAATCAATTACACTCAATATTCATCCAAGCATTCTATCAAATAACCATTCAAACATTCAAAGTTCAGCAATCGAATCATCTAGTGTATTAGACTCTTATCTTATCCAAAAGGTAGGCAACCAAGCATGTGAGGCAAACACAAACAATCCTAAGGCTCATCACGGCCATCTACCAGCACGATAATTCACATCCTACGCATGCATTCTAGACACGTCCGGTTTGTTAGTCTTAGTGCCCGTAGTTCAATCCTAAATGTCCAAATGTATATATCATCGTTAGCAATAAAATTAAAGCGGCTTTATATTACTTATGTGTTGGAGTAATATATCGATGTGTGCTCTGATCTATGCCCACCATGCGAATAGAACCATAGATCGAGATAGATCACACTCGATGGGTCCCTAGTCAACAAAGCTTCACTAGAAGCGACTAGTATGAAAGATGGCTCTTTATGGCTTACGTTCTGTTAGTCATTGGAATGGGATTCCGGAGTCTGATCATAGATATCATGTGGGACATGATATTGGACGACCCGCCCTGAATATGTGCCATAGATTAAGTCATGAACATATTCAGTGTTGTAGCTTGTCATGTATCCTTAGACCAAGGAGTCTTTGTGATCGCTATGTAGTGAACAACTGAGTTTGACCTGAGCCTAACGTTGTCCGTAACAGGGCTTCCATAACGGCCAGGATTGGCTTGGGGACGGGCTACATGAGTGACACGAAAGACGGCTAAGGGATTTATCCCTCATACTAAGGTATGGGAAAGATATCGGTTCTCGGCCTCTTGATCGAGAGTGACTGGAAGAATAGCATGGCCATGCACATGATACTGGGTATCATATCTTCAGTCATCTCACATATCAAGGAACGGTGATTGAGAATAATAAGGATGACGGCTCTATGCCTTATCTCAATCAAGATATCGGAGATAAAAGGATAATGACAGGGACGACGGAAAGGTTAGAATCGACAGGGTCGATTCGTTATGTAGTGTCAGGCAATACTAAAGTCTCGTTAGTTGCCACTTAAATAGGATCAAGTAAAATGGGATTTTACGTTGATCTATTGACATGCATAAACCTAAGGGTCACACCGGAGGATGAAACTCATTGACACATTTATGGAGAATGGCCAAAAGGGAGTTGTCTCGGGACATGACCAAAACTGGGTTTTGGGTCATGTGCCCGTAAGTGAATAGGACTTTACGGATCGAGACAAGGCTTGGAGTCTTGGGATTGATCGCGTCGGATAATGTTGGACATTTCCGGTATGGAAGGCATGGAGGCGATGAGCGAATCACGGGACCTCGTTGGAAATGGCCACGGGCCATGTTCCAAGAGGCCCATGAAAGGCCCATGCAACCAAGGCCCATGGAACTAATTAATCAAGTCTTGATTAATTAGTACTAAGTAAGCAAGACAAGGATTAAGGTGTTGGTGATTCACCACCTAACCCAATCTTGTCTTGCCATACTTTGTCCTATTTACACCTTACTTGACACCATACTTGTCCCATGCCTTTAGTTGGACAAGTATGGGTTTTGTTATGTTTAAGTCATCTTTTTTCAACATAACAAACACAAGACAAGAATAGGAAACACATTTTCTCTCCCTCTTCCATGGCCATTTCGGGTTTGGCTAGTTTCCTCCTCCATTTTTGTGTTCTGGAGTCCTCAAAGAGAAGAACTACGTGGCTTTGATTCCCATGTGGATACGTAGGCGTCTTGGAGACTCAAGCCAATCATTCGTTAACCGGTGTTCTTGTTTTGGTAAGAACTAGTGCTGAATTTTTCTCTTGTTAATCCATTCTTTGTTAGTTGTTTCATGGTTCTAATTGTCTCTTGGTTTTCATTGATTTTCCGCTGCGAGTTGGTTCATCTCCAACCCTACCTCGAGACCCAACAGTGGTATCAGAGCCGTGCTACCTTCGGGATTCACAAGACGGTGTTCAAAGTTTCGGTTTTGCTTGAAAGTTTCGTTTTTGGCATGTTATTTTGCTAAATTGTTTGATAACATGTGTTAAATTATTGTTTATGGATTTAATGCATGTAAAATGAATTTTTGAAAATTATTTCAAATCTGGAAATTTTGAAAAAAGTTTGATTTTTCGGGTCTCGGGAGCGGGACTCTCGGGGAGCCGAAACCGAGACCGAACGGGGATCCGTTGGACGGAGCTAGGCCAAGCATGACCATTGGATGGTTGATATGCCAAGGCTAAACCGTTTTGTTAGTTATGACGAGTTTGGAACCGTCATGACGAACTCGAAGATCAAATGTTCAAAAGTTTCATTTTTGAACGGTTTCGATAAACCGAGCATCAAAAAAAAAAAATTTCAAAACTTGGGTATTAATTAAAACCGGAAAATCACATGATGTTTGATAACATGCTTGTTTGATAACACGATGTGTGATGTGATGTTGGCATGGTGTACATAATAGCCCCGAGCTCAATTTAATTATTTATCGCTTTTCACGGTCTGCGAGCCGTTAGTGTTAGCGTGTAATTATTCTTTCAAGGTGTGGTCGTCGAACCACTTGTTTGTAATATTTATTTATTCCCGACCTGCGAGTCGTGTATTAAATTGTAATATTTTACTCAAGATGAAGAAAGGGCGAAAAGGTCATTTGGTGGCTTTTCGGGTGTTGGCATCGGCTTGGAGTCGATGGAGCTCAAGAAGCTAGTGGGAGTTAGTTTAGGGGGCTATTATGTGCATATTTATCGCCTTATGCTTGGTTTAGTTTATGCATGATTAATTCTATGTGTTTTAGAATTGCATGCTTAACTTTATTTACCGAGCATATCACCTCACATGCAAAGATAAAATTGGAATTTTAATCCTTGTGTGTGAACCCTTAGAACCGTCATTGCATTGGATGTAGTTGACGGGTTCAAAGGAAGAATTACATTGGATGTAATTTGAGGCATCATTGCATTTGGAATGTAGTTGATGTGCTCATCGCATCTAGGATGTGCCAAAGTTTTGAACACAACTGGACAAGTAAAAGCGGGTCATGTCCGATACCTCCCAATCATCAACACCTTACTACCTCCCCGTCCTATGGGTGTCGTGCGCATTAGCGGAGCATCCATGGGGAAGCGGGGTAGTAGGTTTGGACGACATATGTGGGTGTCGTGCGCATTAGCGGAGCACCTACATAGTGACGGGCCATAGTTGAAAATTGGTGGACCCGACTACGATTCTCAGCCTGAGGTTGAGCTAGGGTAACAGATAGGGTAAGTCGTGTACATATGTACATACCCTAGCCAAGAGTCACATTGGATGTGATTGGATGGAGTCCTACCTACATAGCTCTATTAAGTGGTGAGCATTAGTTCAGCTTAATCGAGTGAATCAAGGATCTTGGTTTCAGATTCTAAAGGTTTAGAATCGATTGTTGGTGTCTAAGCTTGATCTTCATAAAATTTATTCAGTTTACTGATTGAATTTTATCTGTTGTAGATCAAATGGCAAGTTCAGCGAACATTAATAGTTTGTCATTAAAAACCATTCTTGACAGGGTCAAGCTAAATGGGACAAACTATTTGGACTGGTACAGAATTTTGAGGATAGTCCTCAGGTCTGAACGCAAAGAATATGTCCATGACAAGGCTGTCTCTAAGACCATATCAGAGTTACATGAAGTGTCATTAATTGTTGAGAAGAATATATCAGGGATCTGGGATCCAAGGATATTCTGATGGTCAACAAGGGAATTGGAAGTGGCAAGGGCGGGGCCCATGCGCACTTGGCAGGAAAGATGAGACACATGAGAATGTCTGCTTCTACTGCCAACAGCCTGGTCATTGGAACCGGGATTACAGGAAGTTCACGGCTGATCTGAAGAAGGGCAGTGGGACTGCGCCTTCATCAAATAGCGTGGATGATCTGAAGAAGGGCAGTAGGACTGCGCCTTCATCAGGAAACCTGGATGATCTAAGGAAGGGCGGTGGGACCGTGCCTTCATCCGGTATTAACTCTATAGAGCTACATCTCTCTACTTCCAAAGATTCATGGGTATTAGATACCAGGACTGAATCTCACACATGCACTTATATATGGTGGCTGAAAGTAGGAGAGGTCTGGAAAGCACGAAGTGGACCTCAGAGTTGTGGCAACTGCTGTAGGATCCATGAGTCTTGCTTTGCCAAGAGGCCTTGTCTTAGTATTGTATAATGTATATTGCATACCTACTTTTAGTAGGAATATTATATCTGTATCCGTGTTTAACAAGGAAGGATATAATGTTAATATTGGAAATGGAGTTTTCAATGTTCTATGCAATGATATGTTTTATACCAGTACTGACATGGTTGGAGGATTGTACATATTAGATATGGGTAACAATGCCTCAAGTTCTATATATTCCGTTAATACCAAGAGGTCTAAATCCAACGATTTAAACCTAACTCTGTTATGGCACTGTCATTTGGGTCGCATAAATAAGAAGCGCCTATCAGCACTTCAGAAGTGCGGGCTTTCAGGTTCATTCGAATTCCATTCGATCGATAGGTGCAAGGTTTGTTTGATGGGAAAAATGACTAAAGTGCCCTTTATCGATCGCGATGAAAGGGCGGGTGAATTATTGGAGCTGATACACTCGAATGTGTGTAGACCAATAAGTTCACCTGCCAGGAGGGGTTTTAGCTACTTTATCACATTTACTGATGATTACAGTAAATATGGTTATGTCTATTCGGTGAGACATAAGTCTGAAGCTTTTGATAAATTCAAAGAGTTTAAGACTATAGTAGAAAACCAGCTCGACAAAGGTATTAAGGCACTTCGATTGGATCGAGGTGGAAAATACTTGACCACAGAGTTATTAGATCATCTAAAAGAGAATGGGATCCTTTTGGAATGGACTCCTCCTAGGTCACTATAGTTGAAAGGTGTAGCCAAACGGAGAAATCGGACATTGTTAGACAATGGTCTGTTCCATGATTAGTTGGACTGATCTCCCAATCTCTTTTAGGGGTTTTGCTCTAGAGACGACCGCATTCATAGTGAATCGGGCTTCGACGAATGGTGTGGAAGGGACACCATTTTAAAAAATGGTACGGGATGATGCCCGCTTTGTCCTTCCTAAAGATTTGTGGTTACGAGGCTTATGTGAAACATTTGGTTTCGACTAAGCTCGAACCAAGATCTGAGATATGCACCTTCGTGTGGTGTCCCAAAGAAACAAGGGGATACTATTTCTACAATCCCAGTGAGAACATGGTGTTCGTCGCTTGGGGTGGGGTCTTTATGGAAAAGAAGTTTTGTTTCCAAAGACGTCATTGGAAGGACTGTGCATCTCGAAGAAATTCAGGATGGTACAGATCTGTCTAAACCAATTGACAACCCAGTAGAAAGGAGTCAGAGATTGTCGTAGAGTAAGAACCAATTCCTGTTACAATTCCGGAAGGTCCAAGACGATTTGAAAGGATCAATCTTCCACCTCCAAGATATGGTATCCGGAGGTGACAATGAAGTCATGGTGGATCACGATGATCCAGCCACCTTTCAGGAAGTCGTGGATGGGCCCAACTCCGAGTTATGGTTGGGAGCCATGAGGGAGGAAATGCAATCCATGTCGGACAACCGAGTCTGGGAACCGGTTGATCCCATCAATGGTGTGAGGACCATAGGATGCAAATGGATCTTCAAGGTGAAGATGGACATGGACGGAAACCCTCTGACCTACAAAGCTCAACTGGTGGCGAAAGGCTATAGGCAGATCCAATGGATTGACTATGAGGAAACCTTCTCCTTAGTGGCTATGGTCAAAATCGATCCAAATTCTTCTTGACATAACTGCGTATCATAATTACGAGATATGGCAAGTGGATGTCAAAACCGCTTTCCTAAATGGAAATTTGACTGAGTACGTTTGTATGTCTCGGCCCAAAGGTTTTGACGATCCGAAGAATAAAGGAAAGATTTATAAGTTGTTGAAATCCATTTATGGATTGAAACAAACTTCTCGGAGTTGGATCCTTCGTTTTGATGAAGCTGTAATTGGATTTGGCTTAATCAAGAACGAGGATGAATCTTGCGTTTATAAGAAGGCTAGTGGGAGCAATATTACCTTTCTGGTTCTCATTGAAAACGACATCCCAACCTTGCACGAGACTAAAGCTTGGTTGAGGAAGTGTTTTTCAATAAAGGACTTAGGCGATGCTTCTCATATCTTAAGGATTAAGATATGTAGAGATCGCACCAAGAGGGTCTTGGATTTAAGTCAGGGAACCTATGTGAACAAGGCATTGAGTAGGTTCTTAATGCTCGATTCAAAGAAAGGACTCTTACCCACTGGTCATGGCATTCATCTCAGCAAGACTCAGTGTCCTAAGACACCTGATGAGCTGAAAAGGATGATGAGAATCCTATGCGCCTGGGGGCAGGATCGATCATATATGCCATGACATGTATGAGACCAGACGTCTCGTAAGCCTTATGTTGTACCAGTAGACATCATTCTAACCCGGGGGAAAGATGATGCTGAACTAGTCGTCGAAGGATGAGTAGACGCTAGTTTTCCAAGACAAATCCAGATGACTTTAGAAGTCAATCAGGATATGTGTTTACGCTGAATGGCAGAGCTTTAGCTGGGAAAGCGTAAAGCAAGATACCATTGCCGAATCTACGACAGAGGCCAAGTACATGGATGCTGTAGAGGCAGCTAAGGAGGCTATGTGGATTTGGAAATTCATGGCAGGGCTGGGTGTAATTAAAAACCCATCCAGTCCGGTGAATCCATTTTG
Organism: Erodium maritimum; assembly: GCA_963921825.1. Classification (NCBI taxonomy): domain Eukaryota; kingdom Viridiplantae; phylum Streptophyta; class Magnoliopsida; order Geraniales; family Geraniaceae; genus Erodium; species Erodium maritimum. The sequence continues at coordinate 119,212,170 of OY997588.1, forward strand.
CGACAACACAAGGGCCATTGCGCAAGCTAAAAGCCTAGATCGCATAACAAATCCAAACATGTACTGCGGCGTATCCACCTCATCAGATAAATACTGAACTGAGGTGAAGTGAAGATAACCGATATTGCAATAGATGATAACATAGCCAACCCTTTGACTAAGGCAGTGTCACTGCCTGAACATGTTAGACATGTAAAGTCGATGGGGACATATTGGAGTTTAGATTGGAACTAGGGCAAGTGGGAGATTGTTAGTCTTAGTGCCCGTAGTTCAATCCTAAATGTCCAAATGTATATATCATCGTTAGCAATAAAATTAAAGCGGCTTTATATTACTTATGTGTTGGAGTAATATATCGATGTGTGCTCTGATCTATGCCCACCATGCGAATAGAGCCACAGATCGAGATAGATCACACTCGATGGGTCCCTAGTCAACAAAGCTTCACTAGAAGCGACTAGTATGAAAGATGGCTCTTTATGGCTTACGTTCTGTTAGTCATTGGAATGGGATTCCGGAGTCTGATCATAGATATCATGTGGGACATGATATTGGACGACCCGCCCTGAATATGTGCCATAGATTAAGTCATGAACATATTCAGTGTTGTAGCTTGTCATGTATCCTTAGACCAAGGAGTCTTTGTGATCGCTATGTAGTGAACAACTGAGTTTGACCTGAGCCTAACGTTGTCCGTAACAGGGCTTCCATAACGGCCAGGATTGGCTTGGGGACGGGCTACATGAGTGACACGAAAGACGGCTAAGGGATTTATCCCTCATACTAAGGTATGGGAAAGATATCGGTTCTCGGCCTCTTGATCGAGAGTGACTGGAAGAATAGCATGGCCATGCACATGATACTGGGTATCATATCTTCAGTCATCTCACATATCAAGGAACGGTGATTGAGAATAATAAGGATGACGGCTCTATGCCTTATCTCAATCAAGATATCGGAGATAAAAGGATAATGACAGGGACGACGGAAAGGTTAGAATCGACAGGGTCGATTCGTTATGTAGTGTCAGGCAATACTAAAGTCTCGTTAGTTGCCACTTAAATAGGATCAAGTAAAATGGGATTTTACGTTGATCTATTGACATGCATAAACCTAAGGGTCACACCGGAGGATGAAACTCATTGACACATTTATGGAGAATGGCCAAAAGGGAGTTGTCTCGGGACATGACCAAAACTGGGTTTTGGGTCATGTGCCCGTAAGTGAATAGGACTTTACGGATCGAGACAAGGCTTGGAGTCTTGGGATTGATCGCGTCGGATAATGTTGGACATTTCCGGTATGGAAGGCATGGAGGCGATGAGCGAATCACGGGACCTCGTTGGAAATGGCCACGGGCCATGTTCCAAGAGGCCCATGAAAGGCCCATGCAACCAAGGCCCATGGAACTAATTAATCAAGTCTTGATTAATTAGTACTAAGTAAGCAAGACAAGGATTAAGGTGTTGGTGATTCACCACCTAACCCAATCTTGTCTTGCCATACTTTGTCCTATTTACACCTTACTTGACACCATACTTGTCCCATGCCTTTAGTTGGACAAGTATGGGTTTTGTTATGTTTAAGTCATCTTTTTTCAACATAACAAACACAAGACAAGAATAGGAAACACATTTTCTCTCCCTCTTCCATGGCCATTTCGGGTTTGGCTAGTTTCCTCCTCCATTTTTGTGTTCTTGAGTCCTCAAAGAGAAGAACTACGTGGCTTTGATTCCCATGTGGATACGTAGGCGTCTTGGAGACTCAAGCCAATCATTCGTTAACCGGTGTTCTTGTTTTGGTAAGAACTAGTGCTGAATTTTTCTCTTGTTAATCCATTCTTTGTTAGTTGTTTCATGGTTCTAATTGTCTCTTGGTTTTCATTGATTTTCCGCTGCGAGTTGGTTCATCTCCAACCCTACCTCGAGACCCAACACGGTTATTAGTAATTGAAAGACGATTATTGTAGTTATTCGCATCCTATATGCAATTCTAGGACCTTTCCGATTTTATTAACCTAATAGGCATACTAAGTATTGAAATGCACGAGGAGTTAGTACTTTCCCTACCTTGCGGTCTTCCTCTAATAATACTCCTAACTGCTGACGACCGGGCCAACTTCGTCTTTTCGGGCGAAGTCCACGTTCTCGGGCAAGGTCCAATCAGTGTTTGGGTTTACAGACAAAAGGTCCAATATAGTCCCGGTATTAACCAAAGGTCCTCTGATTTGTCCAAATTAGTTCCTTAATTGTCCAAATTACATTAATTAAATAATTAGTTAACCTGTTTTTTTAAAATAAATTTCTTAAAGGTCGGGTTGACCCGGATCCGAGCCCGAACCAGAGTCCGAACCCGGTCCACACCCGGGTTAGGACCCAAACCTTAGATCCAGCCCGATCCCGAGGCCCGAACCAGGTTCAAACCCGAAGCCCAAACCCAGTCCAGCCCATGGCCCGGACCAAAGCTAAGGCCCAAGCTCAGTGTCGACCCAGGTCCGAGCCCAATCCTCCTCAGGCTAGGGTTGTGATCTCCGACGATGGTGGCGGCGGCAGCGTTGCTTGGTGTTTTGTTCACGGCGGCGAGGGGCGCCAGAGACTCGAGAGGATGGCGGAGATGGGTCGCTTTCAAGGGGTTGAAGCTCCTTCGGCCAGAATCGAGGCCGTGGGAGCTCGCCGGCGTGGAGAACGCCAGATCCAGAGTGAAACGCTCCGGCGATGCTCCCCAGTCAAGCCCGTCCCCAAAAACGAGCCTGGAGCTCGCGATTCTCCGGCGAGAGGTGACGGGAAGGCGGTAGTGCTCGGGAAAAGGCTCACCGTTGCTGGAGGGACACGGCGAGGCTTGAGTCAACGACGGCGGCGGGTTTTGATTCTGAGAGGAGAGAGAAGAGCGAGAGAAGTAAAGGGTTCTCTGGGTTTTAACGGTGAGGGAAGGTCGGGAAAAGGAGCAGGAGACGATGAAGGTCGAGAACGAGGAAGGAGAAGGCTGGAGATGGTCGGAGAAGAGGGCGGCGGCGATGGATCTGAGAACCTTCGCGAGAGGGAGACGAGAGTGAGGTTGCAGGTGCCTCGTAACACGTGCGTAGAAAAGAACGCGAAACGTCGCGTTTATTAGGTCTTCAAGGTTCAACAGGTCTGGGTTGGGCCTCGCATGAGTCATTTGGGCTCGGCGTGCGCGCGTATGAGGCCCGTCTTTGATGGCCCAGAACTCAGCCCAGACAACTCTCCTCCTCAACTTCTTTTTTTTTTCTTTTCCCAAAAACACTTGTTTCAAAAACCTACCTCATCGTTCCAAAAGGAAACTTATTACCCTTTTAAAACAAGGTGGTCTTTACAGTGTCGGCCTACAGATTTTCCGTCTCTGTTGTAGTGCTTCTTCTTGAGGTGATTTTGGTGGAGCCGTTCTTGAGTCTTCAAAGGTGGCTTCGGTCGGTTCCGGATGTGGGACGCGCTTCTTTACCCTCTCGGGTCCTGATCGTTGTTGTCTTGATCTAGTCGCTAATACTGGTTCGTTTGCTCGCATAGCGTTTCGTTTCAGTTCAGGTCGCGAGACGCATTTCATCATCGGACCTTGTGTTGATCGTCGTGGAACTGTTCGTTCGTTGTGTCGTTGGTATCAGTATTACTTTTTGTTTGCTTAAGTTAGTGTTCCCTCCTTGGCCCTGTATCGTTAGTTGATTGGGTTACAACTGCTTCCTTTCCATTCGTGGTTAGGGCTCGTCGGTTTAAGGTGTTGGCCGCCGGCAAGTGTTTTGGCCATTGTGCCTCTTATTTGTTTCCCTTCAGAGTATCGATTTTGGTTCATATGAGTTCCGGTCGGTTCTACCCCCGGTCTGTCTCTGTCGTTTTCGGTGTTGGCCGACGACTTATAATTTTTTGTCCTCTAGTCTTTGTGACTGGTAGATGGACCTGATGAGACAGAGTTTCTACTTTCTTAGGTATTCGTTGAGTTTATGTTTGTATCGTTTGTGCTTAATGTTTGGTTTTTAAGCTTTTAGACCTTATTTTACTTATGCGCTTTTCAGTTTGTAAAACTCGGGTATTATACCTTCTTTTTTACCTGTTTTGAGCTTAATGGTTGTAAAATCGGGTTATTTAGACCTTCATCTCATGGTTTCCTCCCTTGTCGGGATGTTGAGGTTCCTATCATAGGAATGCTCTTTCATTGTACTTCTTCGATCCGCGTAAGATTCATCATGGTTGTAGGTTCATCACCCTTGTGTGAGTTTTTCATTGGTGGTATTTCATCCTCATTATGTTGAGGCTTCTTGGTTGAGGTTCCCGTTATGGAATGCTCCTTTTTTTATCAGCAAAGACATATTATAAAACCTCCTATTCGAAGTAAAGAGGAGGGGTGAAGTACAAAGAACGAGCATTCTTCTCTAATCGGAACCACATGAACACAAACCAATGAATGTAACCCACGTAGGGGTATGAAGTGAAACCCACACAGGGGTATGAAGAGAATGAAACCCCACGCAGGGGTACAGATCTAACAAACCCACCCAGGGGTATTGATGAAGAGGATACAAACCAGAAAATGCACCTCAAACCAACAACCGGGATTACACCCGAAGAAGAAAAAGCAAAGAATAAATTTTTTTGATCTAAATTCTAGATTTGCCTACCTTGAAGCTCAGAAAAAAAGGTCTAAGATACCCTGATTTAACAACCATTAAGCCCAAAGAAAGCAGAAACCAACCTCCTCCGAATCTCCTCAACCCTAACTAAATCTGAACAAATTCAAACCCAGCTCAAAGAACCATAAAACCCAAAAAAGGGATATAGCCTTTTTAATACCGGCGGCCAACACCGCAATCGGTAGAGACTTTCCGGTGGAAATCCATCGGAATCCTCTGAACCCAAGAACTAAAACCGAGAGTGTATCGAAGGCTTGAGAGGCTTGGACTCTCGCCTGCGGCCTGTTAGCCTTAATTCCCGTGGTTCAATCCTAAATGTCCAAATGTATATATCATCGTTAGCAATAAAATTAAAGCGGCTTTATATTACTTATGTGTTGGAGTAATATATCGATGTGTGCTCTGATCTATGCCCACAATGCGAATAGAGCCACAGATCGAGATAGATCACACTCGATGGGTCCCTAGTCAACAAAGCTTCACTAGAAGCGACTAGTATGAAAGATGGCTCTTTATGGCTTACGTTCTGTTAGTCATTGGAATAGGATTCCGGAGTCTGATCATAGATATCATGTGGGACATGATATTGGACGACCCGACATGAATATGTGCCATAGATCAAGTCATGAACATATTCATTGTCGTACCTTGTCATGTATCCTTATACCAAGGAGTCTTTGTGATCGCTATGCACTAAACAACTGAGTTTGACCTGAGCCTAATGTTTTCCGTAACAGGGCTTCCATAACGGCCAGGATTGGCTTGGGGACGGACTGCATGAGTGACACGAAAGACGGCTAAAGGATTTATCCCTCATACTACGGTATGGGAAAGATATCGGTTCTCGGTCGCTTCATCGAGACTAACTTAAAGAATAGCATGACCATGCACATGATACTGGGTATCATATATTCAGTCATCTCACATATCAAGGAACAGTGATTGAGAATAATAAGGATGACGGCTCTATGCCTTATCTCAATCAGGATATCGGAGATAAAAGGATAATGACAGGGACGACAGAAAGGTTAGAATCGACATGGTCGATTCGTTGTGCAGTGTCAGGCAATACTAAAGTCTAGTTAGTTGCCACTTAAATAGGATCAAGTAAAATGAGTTTTTTCGTTGATCTATTGACATGCATAAACCTAAGGGTCACACAAGAGGGTGGAACTCATTGACACATTTATGGAGAATGTCCAAAAGGGAGTTGTATCGGGACATGACAAAAACTAGGTTTTGGGTCATGTGCCCGTATGTGAATAGGACTTTACGGATCAAGACAAGGCTTGGAGTCTTGGGATTGATCGCGTCGGATAATGTTGGACATTTCCGATATGGAAAGCTTCGAGGCGATGAGAGAATCACGGGACCTCGTTGGAAATGGCCACGGGCCATGTTCCAAGAGGGCCATGAAAGGCCCATGCAACCAAGTCCCATGGAAATAATTAATAAAGTCTTGATTAATTAGTACTAAGTAAACAAGACAAGGATTAAGCTGTTGGTGATTAACCACCTAACCCAATCTTGTTTGTCATACTTTGTCCTATTTACACCTTACTTGTCAGCATGCTTGTCCCATGCCTTTAGTTGGACAAGATGAGGTTTGTTATGTTTAGGTCATCTTTTTTCAACACAACAGACACAAGACAAGAATAGGAAACACAACTTCTCTCCCTCTCTCCCTACAATTTCGGGTTTAGCAAGCTCCCACCTCCATTTTTGTGTTCTTGAGTCCTCAAAGAGAAGAACTACGTGGGTTTGATTCCCATGTGGATACGTAGGCATCTTGGAAACTCAAGCCAATCATTCGTTAACCGGTGTTCTAGTTTTGTTAAGAAATAGTGCTGAATTTTTCTCTTGTGAATCCATTCTTTGTTAGTTGTTTCATGGTTTTAATCGTCTCTTGGTTTTCATTGATTTTGCGCTGCGAGTTGGTTCATCTCCAACCCTACCTCGAGACCCAACAGTGGTATCAGAGTCGTGTTACCTTCGGGATTCACAAGACGGTGTTCAAAGTTTCGGTTTTGCTTGAAAGTTTCATTTTTGGCATGTTATTTTGCTAAATTGTTTGATAACATGTTTCAAATTCTTGTTTATGGATTTAATGCATGTAAAATGAATTTGTGAAAATTATTTCAAATCTCGAAACCGGGACCGAACGGGGCACTGTTGGAAGGAGCTAGGCCAAGCATGACCATTGGATGGTTGATATGCCAAGGCTAAACCGTTTTGTTAGTTATGACGAGTTTGGAACCGTCATGTCACGCCCCGATTTCAGTAAACCGAACTCAGGACGTGAACCTTTAAAACAATAAAACATTTTGAAACCTTTTACATTAAACCACTTTAAAAACACCATTTGTTCAACAAAATAATATTTACAACTCAAAATCAGTCCCAACAAGTAGACAAAAACATGGTATACGTCGCTAGACTCAAAATAAACCCAGAATCCCGCTTCTAGCTCTTCAAGCTTCAGAAGCTCACCTAGTCCAGCCTGCGAACGGTACCTGTAGGAAAAGCAGCTAGGGGTGAGCGTTCGCTCACCACCATGGATAACAGACTGACTACGGCATAATTAGCAGACAATGCCGGTAACACCAACAACAAACTCAACACCGGGGAGCACTATCCCCAACCCAGGTACTCCGACTGAACACACACCCACTGTTACCTTCCTTGACAACCTCAACACTCTGACACGTAAAGTAGACCCGACACAACGATCATGAACCCTCCCAAGGACTCAGAAGATCACCACGCAACACCCAAGATCACAAAGGATCGCACACCAAACAAGACCACAAAGGATCGCATACCAGCTGCCATCTGCTCAGTGCCCAAGAACGCTTGCAACCTCCCGAGACTCTAACTCGGTCAGGCCAGCCAAAGAACGCTCACAACCTCCCGAGACTCTAACTCGGTCATGCCAGCCGAAGAATGCTCGCAACCTCCCGAGACTCTAACTCGGTCAGGCCAGCCGAAGAATGCTCGCAACTTACCGAGACTCTAACTCGTAAGCCAGCCAAAGAATGCTCACAAACTCAAACCACACATGCGCGACAAGGACCCCTTTATTGACGGGCGGGCCCCCTACCCCGTCTGAACATGCAGACGCGTGTGCTCGTGGACCCCCGTTTCATGAAGCGGGCCCCCAACTTCAGGTAACCACAATCACAATCACAACCACAAACAAGTTCAACCACAGCAACAACACAAGTTCAGCACTCCACGGGCACTCATGGCCACCCAAGACAACAACCGTAAAACACGGACTCAACAACCCCACAGGCACTCACGGCCTCCCAAGATGCACCAACAGTAACTCACGGGCTCAACAACCCCACGGGCACTCACGACCACTCAAAACCACCAATAGTAACTCACTGGCTCAACAACCCCACGGGCACTCACGACCACTCAAAACCACCAACAGTAACTCACGGGCTCAACAACCCACAGGTACTCACGGCCTCCCAAGACACACCAACAGTAAAGACACGGGTTCAACAACCCCACGGGCACTCATGGCCACCCAAGACTCCAATAGTAAAGACACGGGTTCAACAACCCCACGGGCACTCATGGCCACCCAAAACACCAAAGGTAAGGACACGGGTTCGACAACCCCACGGGCACTCATGGCCACCCAAAATACACCAACAGTAAAGTACGGGCTCTCATGGCCACCCAAGACACAGATAATAACACGGGCTCTCATGGCCACCCAAGACTCAACAATAATAGCACGGGCCCTCAAGGCCACCCAAGACTCAACAATAATAGCACGAGCTCTCAAGGCCACCCAAGACACCAAATAAACAAATCAACCTCCGGGCATGGTCATATGCCTCCAGTAATTCTAATATCGCTAAGTTCTCTGCTCCTACGACACTACTAAGTGTCACATGCTTTTCTAATAATCACCACGTTCCCGTATCATGCCCTTCTAATATTCGATAAACCCAAATAACCCACGACACCCCGGTGTCACATGCAATTCTACTGTTAACTTTCCCTAGTCAGGGCCGAGATCCGGCTACTTTTCCCTACCTCTTGAACCGTGTCACAACCGACGCTCGCTCTCCGACAATGCTCCAAATTTCCTGCTTAGCCTCCTCTTTCCACGGTAGGCGACGCGGTCTACAATTATTACAATTTACACACTTTTTAAGTAAGTATGCGAAACCCGAATTTAAAGAATTAAACGCCCAAACTCAACCCCGACAATGTCGATCACTCCCAAACTTCCCAATTACTCTACATTGTCGATAAAGGGCTCGGAAAAGCCTGATTCGCCCGACATGGCGAATTTTCTCGGGTTTTGGAAACGCCCTTCCGGGGCTCCGAAAATTCCCGTTTTCATTTCTACGGTCTTAGAATAATTCAAGGGTTCCAACGCAATCGACGTAATCAATTTCCGACTTCCGACGTAATCAATAATTCAAGGAAAATATCTACTAGATTCCAATCAGATTCGCGAAATTCGGACGTTTCGGGCCCCGAACGGGCACTTTTCCCAAGAAATTTCGAAACTTGGCGGGCTACAAGGAAATGGCTCAACTAAGACCGCTGCGACGACGGCCAAACTTTTTGGATCCAAAACGGTCCTCGAATGGACCAAAACGTCGCTCGGTTGACTTTTCCAGCGAAAAGTCAACATTTCCCAAATTGATCTGAAAGTTGCCCTGAGTCCTCCGGAACTCACTTTGGTCAATATCGGGGTCAACTTAAGTCCGGTATGACCCTTGGGGTCAAATTTAGGTTCAACCAAGTGTCTGTTGAATTTTTTTAAATTTTCCTGTTTTTCGCAGATTTGACTGGCGTTGACCGTGATTGGTTATTACACGTCATGACGAACTCGAAGATCAAATGTTCAAAAGTTTCATTATTGAATAGTTTCGATAAACCGAGCATCAAAAATTGGCTATTAAATAAAACCAAAAAATCACATGATGTTTGATAACACGATGTGTGATGTGATGTTGGCATGGTGCACATTATAGCCCCGAGCTCGTTTTAATTATTTATCGCTTTTCACGACCTGCGAGCCGTTACAATTAGCATGTAATTATTCTTTCAAGGTGTGGTCGTCGAACCACTTATTTGTAGTATTTATTTATTCCCGACCTGCGAGTCGTGTATTCAATTGTAATCTTTTTCTCAAGACGAAGAAAGGGCGAAAAGGTCATTTGGTGGCTTTTCGGGTGTTGACATCGGCTTGGAGTCGGTGGAGCTCAAGAAGCTAGTGTGAGTTAGTTTAGGGGGCTATTATGTGCACATTTATCGCTTTATGCTTGGTTTAGTTTATGCATGATTAATTCTATGTGTTTTAGAATTGCATGCTTTAACTTTATTTACCAAGCATATTACCTCACACGCAAAGATAAAATTGGAATTTTAATCCTTGTGTGTGAGCCCTTAGAATCGTCATTACATTGGATGTAGTTGACGGGTTTGAAGGAAGAATTACAATGTGTGTAATTGGAGGCATCATTACATTTGGAATGTAGTTGATGTGCTCATCGCATCTAGGATGTGCCAAAAGTTTTAAACACAACCGGACAAGTAAAAACGGGTCATGTCCGATACCTCCCAATTATCAACACCTTACTACCACCCCGTCTTATGGGTGTCGTGCGCCTTAGCGGAGCATCCATGGGAAAGCGGGGTAGTAGATTTGGACGACATATGTGGGTGTCGTACGCCTTAGCGGAGCACCTACATAGTGGTGGGTCATAGTTGAAAATTGGAGGACCCGACTACGATTCTCAGCTAGGGTTGAGCTAGAGTATCAAATATGGTACGCCGTGTACTTAGGGTCATACCCTAGCCAAGAGTCACATTGGATGTGATTGGACGGGGTCCTACCTACATAGCTCGATTGAGTGGTGAGCCTTCGTTCAGCTTGATCGAGCGAATCAAGGATCTTGGTTTTAGATTCTAAAGGTATAAAATCGATTGTTGGTGTTAAAGCTTGATCTTCATAAAATTTATTCAGTTTACTGATTGAATTTTATCTGTTGTAGATAAACTGGAAAATTCAGCGAACATTAATAGTTTGTCATTAAAAACCATTCTTGGCAGAGTCAAGCTAAATGGGACAAACTATTTGGACTGGTACAAAATTTTGAGGATAGTCCTCAAGTCTGAACGCAAAGAATATGTCCTTGACAAGACTGTCTCTAAGACCATATCAGAGTTACATGAAGTTTCATAAACTGCTGAGAAGAATATATCAGGGATCTAAGGATATTTTGATGGTCAACAAGGGAATTGGAAGTGGCAAGGGCGGGGCCCATGCGCATTTGGCGGGAAAGATGAGACACCTGCGAATGTCTGTTTCTATTGCCAACAGCCTGGTCATTGGAACCGGGATTACAGGAAGTTCATCGCTGATCTAAAGAAGGGCAGTAGGACTGCGCCTTCATCAGGAAACCTGGATGATCTAACAAAGGGCGGTGCGACCGTGCCTTCATCCGGTATTAACTCTATAGAGCTACATCTCTCTACTTCCAAAGATTCATGGGTATTAGATACCAGGACTGAATCTCACACATGCACTAACATATAGTGACTGAAAGTAGGAGAGGTTTGGAACGCACAAAGTGGACCTCAGAGTTGTGGCAACTGCTGTACGATCCATGAGTCTTGGTTTGCCAAGTGGCCTTGTCTAAGTATGTATAATGTATATTGCATACCTACGTTTAGTAGGAATATTATATCTGTATCCGTGTTTGACAAGGAAGGATATAATGTTAATATTGGAAATGGAGTTTTCAATGTTCTATGCAATGATATGTTTTATACCAGTACTAACTTGGTTGGAGGATTGTACATATTAGATATGGGTAACAATGCCTCAAGTTCTATATATTATGTTAATACCAAGAGGTCTAAATCCAACGATTTAAACCTAACTCTGTTATGGCACTGTCATTTAGGCCGCATAAACAAGAAGTGCTTATCAGCACTTCAGAAGTGCTTATCAGCACTTCAGAAGTGCGGGCTTTCAGGTCCATTCGAATTCCATTCGATCGATAGGTGTAAGGTTTGTTTGATGGGAAAAATGAGTAAAGCGCCCTTTATCGATCGCGGTGAAAGGGGGGTGAATTATTGGGGCTGATACACTCGAATGTGTGTAGACCAATAAGTTCACTTGCCAGGGGGGTTTTAGTTACTTTATCACATTTACTGATGATTATAGTAAATATGGTTATGTCTATTCGGTGAGACATAAGTCTGAAGCTTTTGATAAATTCAAAGAGTTTAAGACTAAAATAGAAAGCCAGCTCGACAAAGGTATTAAAGCACTTCGATTGGATCGAGGTGGAAAATACTTGACCACATAGTTATTAGATCATCTAAAAGAGAATGGGATCCTTATGGAATGGCCTCCTCCTGGGACACTGGAGTTGAAAGGTGTAGCCAAACGGAGAAATCGGACATTGTTAGACAATGGTTCGTTCCATGATTAGTTGGACTCATCTCCCAATCTCTTTTTGGGGTTATGCTCTAGAGACGACTGCATTCATAGTGAATCGGGGTTCGACGAAGGGTGTGGAAGGGACACCATTTTAAAAATGGTACGGGATGATGCCCGCTTTGTCCTTCCTAAAGATTTGTGGTTGCGAGGCTTATGTGAAACATTTGGTTTCGACTAAGCTCGAACCAAGTTCTTAGATATGCACCTTCGTGTTGTATCCCAAAGCAACAAGGGGATACTACTTCTACATTCCAGTGAGAACATGGTGTTCGTCGCTTGGGGTGGGGTCTTTATGGAAAATGAGTTTTGTTTCCAAAGACTTCATTGGGAGGATTGTGCATCTCGAAGAAATTCAGGATGATACAGATCTGTCTAAACCAATTGACAACCCAGTAGAAAGGGAGCCAGAGATTGTCGTAGAGTAAGAACCAATTCCTGTTACAATTCCGGAAGGTCCAAGGCGATTTGAAAGGATCAATCTTCCACCTCCAAGATATGGTATCCAGAGGTGACAATGAAGTCATGGTAGATCACGATGATCCAGCCACCTTTCATGAAGTCGTCGATGGGCCCGACTCCGAGTTATGGCTGGGAGCCATGAGGGAGGAAGTGCAATCCATGTCGGACAACCGAGTTTTGGAACTGGTTGATCCCATCAATGGTGTGACAACCATCGGATGCAAATGGATCTTCAAGATGAAGATGGACATGGACGGCAACCCTCTGACCTACAAAGCTCAACTGGTGGTGAAAGGTTATAGGCAGATCCAATGAATTGACTAAGAGGAAACCTTCTCCCTAGTGACTATGGTCAAAATCGATCCGAATTCTTCTTAACATAACTGCGTATCATAATTACGAGATATGGCAAGTGAATGTCAGGACCGCTTTCCTAAATGGAAATTTGACTGAGTACGTTTGTATGTCTCAGCCCAAAGGTTTTGACGATCCGAAGAATAAGGGAAAGATTTATAAGTTGTTGAAATCCATTTATGGATTGAAACGAATTTCTCGCAGTTGGAACCTTCGTTTTGATGAAGCTGTAAATGGATTTGGCTTAATCAAGAACGAGGATGAATCTTGCGTTTATAAGAAGGCTAGTAGGAGCAAGATTACCTTTCTGGTTCTCATTGAAAACGACATCCCAACCTTGAACGAGACTAAAGCTTGGTTGAGGAAGTGTTTTTCAATAAAGGACTTAGGTGATGCTTCTTATATCTTAGGGATTAAGACATGTAGAGATCACACCAAGAGGGTCTTGGATTTAAGTCAGGGAACCTATGTGAACAAGGCATTGAGTAGGTTCTCAATGCTCGATTCAAAGAAAGGACTCTTACCCACTAATCATGGCATTCATCTCAGCAAGACTCAGCGTCCTAAGACACTTGATGAGCTAAAACGGATGATGCGAATCCCATGCGCCTAGGGCAGGATCGATCATATATGCCATGACATGTACGAGATCGGACATCTCGTAAGCCTTATGTTGTACCAGTAGACATCAGTCTAACCCGGGGAAAGATGATGTTGAACTAGTCGTCGAATGATGAGTAGACGCTAGTTTTCCAAGACAAATCCAGATGACTTTAGAAGTCAGTCAGGATATGTGTTTACGTTGAATGATGGAGCTTTAGTTGGGAAAGCGTAAAGCAAAATACCGTCTCCGAATCTACGACAGAGGCCAAGTACATGGATGCTACAGAGGCAGCTAAGGAGGCTATGTGGATTTGGAAATTCATGGCAGGGTTGGGTGTAATTAAAAACCCATCCAGCCCGGTGAATCCATTTTACGACAACACAAGGGCCATTGCGCAAGCTAAAAGCCCAGATCGCATAACAAATCCAAACATGTATTGCGGTGTATCCACCTCATCAGAGAAATACTGAACCGAGGTGAAGTGAAGATAACCTATATTGAAACAGATGATAACATAGACAACCCTTTGACTAAGGTAGTGTCGCTGCCTCAACATGTTAGACATGTATAGTAAACAACTGAGTTTGACCTGAGCCTAACGTTGTCCGTAACAGGGCTTCCATAACAGCCAAGATTGGTTTGGGGACGGACTGCATGAGTGACACGAAAGACGGCTAAGGGATTTATCCCTCATACTACGGTATGGGAAAGATATCGGTTCCCGGCCGCTTGATCGAGACTGACTGAAAGAATAGCATGGCCATGCACATGATACTGGGTATCATATATTCAATCATCTCACATATCAAGGAACAGTGATTGAGAATAATAAGGATGAAGACACTATGCCTTATCTCAATCAGGATATCGGAGATAAAAGGATAATGACAGGGACGACGGAAAGGTTAGAATCGACAGGGTCGATTCGTTATGAAGTGTCAGGCAATACTAAAGTCTCGTTAGTTGCCACTTAAATAGGATCAAGTAAAATGGGGTTTTTCGTTGATCTATTGACATGCATAAGCCTAAGGGTCACATAAGAGGGTGAAACTCATTGACACATTTATGGAGAATGGCCAAAAGGGAGTTATCCCGGGACATGACCAAAACTAGGTTTTGGGTCATGTGCCCGTAGGTGAATAGGACTTTACGGATCAAGACAAGGCTTGGAGTCTTTGGATTGATCGCGTCGGATAATGTTGGACATTTCCGGTATGGAAAGCTTGGAGGCGATGAGAGAATCACGGGACCTCATTGGAAATGGCCACGGGCCATGTTCCAAGAGGCCCATGAAAGGCCCATGGAACTAATTAATCAAGTCTTGATTAATTAGTACTAAGTAAGCAAGACAAGGATTAAGGTGTTGGTGATTCACCACCTAACCCAATCTTGTCTTGCCATACTTTGTCCTATTTACACCTTACTTGTCACCATGCTTGTCCAATGCCTTTAGTTGGACAAGTATGGGGTTTGTTATGTTTAAGTCATATTTTTTCAACATAACAAACACAAGACAAGAATAGGAAACACAAGTTCTCTCCCTCTCTCCCTACAATTTCGGGTTTGGGAAGCTCCACCTCCATTTTTGTGTTCTTGAGTCCTCAAAGAGAAGAACTACGTGGCTTTGATTCCCATGAGAATACGTAAGCGTCTTGGATACTCAAGCCAATCATTTGTTAACCGGTGTTCTTGTTTTGGTAAGAAATAGTGCTGAATTTTTCTCTTGTGAATCTATTCTTTGTTAGTTGTTTCATGGTTTTAATCGTCTCTTGGTTTTCATTGATTTACCGCTTCGAGTTGGTTCATCTCCAACCCTACCTCGAGACCCAACACGGCCAACACCGAATACTGACGAGCCCGTGCCATAAAGTGGACGGGAAATCGAACAGATCAAACGGCAAGAACAGGGACAAGGAAGGGCGAAAAAGCCAAACTCAGATAGGGAGAGAAGAAAACCAAACCTCAGAAACCGAGGATGAACCCAGGAGTCGCGGATCTGGAGAAGCCGAATCAGCAAACTGCGCTGCCGAGAAGAATCCACTACCAACAACAACATGACCACTAAGAACCGGGACAATCCTTGAGCAGGAAGTACCTCCCACATCCGGAGCCAGCAAGACACATGAAACTGAGGAAGGTAAACCTCCGCTGCGACACCGAGTAGGCCACCGCCGAGGCCACAATAGAGCTCAGATCCGTGACTATCCTCACCAAGGGGTAGAGGAATGTCGTCCCACATTCAGATTTGAGCCCTATCGCCACCGAAACCCACCGGATAAGAAGAAAGGAGGGTCAGAAGCAGCGTCGGGGAGAAGAAGAGGAGGGGACAAGCGAGGAAACGAGAGGAGCCGAATCTGGACTGAGAGGGGGGCGGGGATGCCACTGCCAGTGAGCTCTGAGGTCGAGAGGACATAGGGACTCACCGACGGTGCCCAACGGAGAGAGCGGCGGAAGGCTTGGAGCTAGGGTTTTTTGGGCTCTCTAGTGAGAGGGTGCACACTCTCTCTAAAACTCGTGGAATGCTCCTTAGCTTGTACCTTCTGTAAGAGAACCAACTCAACTAAAAGCTTAAGCTGATAGTTGAAGGCCCAATTATATTTATATTCTAACACGCGCCCTCACAGACAAGCCCGTTTTACGGGTTTGGAGGTGAATTATTTAGAAGAGAGGATAAACTCATTGAGAAGAGATATAAGGGCTGGCCCATTTTGGGCATATTTAAGAAATTGAGAAGAAATTAGTGTTTTTGTAAAGAGTGGGGTTTGATCCCGGGTCTGTGAGGAACACAGGCTCTGATACCATGTAAGAGAACCAACTCAACTAAAAGCTTAAGCTGATAGTTGAAGGCCCAATTATATTTATATTCTAACACCTTCATCGCCTGTTCTTTATTTTAAACAGCAGGTTTTATAATATGTATTTGCCGATAAAAAAAAATAATGAGTTCCGTCCTCCATCTTTATTACTAAATACATTCATTATGTAACAAAGAATGCACATACCCCCTTTACTTTATAGCTCTCTCTATATCGTAATCATTTATTGAATATGCACACGTAACACTAAATATCACAAGCATGTTATCAAAGCCTTTGCTCCATTTTTACTTCTGCTCGACTACCACAAATTCACAGGTCTGATTTTCAGGATTGATCAATGCTCACCACCGATAATTCCGCCTCCGCAGACCCCAAGGTCATGGTTAGGAACTCAAAGCGAGAAACTTGGCACAAGAGTGATCAACTGTTTGTTTTTTTATCAGCAAATGAAACAAGTTATATTCAACCAAATAATACGTTACGGGGGAGAATTATAATCGAAAGGAAGAAGAGTAAAGAGACTAAAGAGGAGAACAAAGAGAGACACACTTAAACAAGATCCTGAAAAGCTTTGATGGTGCCCTTATCGCTGTAAGAAGAGGTGAAACCCATCGATTTACAGAGATCACATATGCATTTAGTCTCAGATTTCTTCCGAAGGGATCTACAGCGGATAGCATCTTCGAGAGCCCGAAGGAGCTTTTGAAGACCATTTCTAATCCGCTTATTCTTCCGTTTCGGATGAGGAGGGATTGAAAACGAGACAACAGCTGGAGAGCGGATAGCGTCCATAAAAGACGAGAAGTATGAGGGCTCGAGAAAAGGCCGCAGGCACAAGAGGAACTGAGAGGGGACTGGGCTTGGGATCAAAATCCCCAACTAGGCCTAAGGTCAGGCCTAAAGTAACAAGCCCAATCTGATCAGAATCCCCATCCCGGCCAAATCTGCAAAGAAGGATTCATCGCGCCTCGAGAAATGGAGGACCCCTTGACACGCGCAACCTCGGGACTCAAAGGCTTGGGAATCGAAGCGTCATGTCTGAAAAACGAAGAGTCGAAACAATTGGGGCACTCCAACAAAGAAGTTGAGGAGAGATGATTGGTGCAAAGCTCTGGTGACTGAATCCGATCACGGGGAGGAGAGGACACAGAGGCAAAAGGGCGAGACGCTGGCCAATCCGGCACCTTAGATTTTCGAGGCGGGGACTAGTCGTCCAGCCTCACTTCTCCGTCTTCAACGTCATCAGACTCTTGCTCGAAGTCAATGACGAGGTGAATTCGAGAAAAACGACTCAAACAGGGGATTTGTAGCCATCAATTTCGAGCTCGACCGTGCGAACCTCGGGGAACAGATTGCCTAAAAAGTTAGGGCAAAAGCCAAATCTATACGTGTGAAGGATGAGGAGCAAGGATAAACGGCGAGTAGAGTCCCACCCGTCGAAGCTATGTTGCGAATCGAATCAAGAGACCAGATCATTTGATGCTTGTTAAGAACTAGAAAGTGACTTTGGATCTATCTCTCATATCTGTCAATTACAGCCTCATATTGAGCTCCAATCTGTTTGTCGCAATAACACCTCAGTGATAGACTCTCCAACGAGGCGAAGTCATTGTCGACGAACTTGGTGTCACGGGTAGAGTTATTTCCGATACTGAATTTAACTTTATCATTTGTGGGAACATAGGTTCTGAATATTATGGGTTCATATCCTTTATCAATCAACGCGATTCCCCGATCACATTCAATGAACTTCATGGCCAGCTCCTCGCTAACGAGATCCTTCTCTAGAAGCAAGAGGCAGGATCCTCTGCTGACTGGGCTAAATTATGATCCTGCCCCTCTGAAATTGAGAGTGTTCCACATCAAGAGAGGTAGATATGGGGATCATGCCCCTCTGAAATGCTGACTGGATAATTAATAATGCTTTTGCTGAATTTGTTAAATGCATATTTAATTAACAAAATAATAAATAAAATAGAAATAAAATATATAAAATTAATTAATAAATACATAAATGAAATAAAATACAAAAATAATTAATAAAATAGAAGTTGAATTGTAATCCTCTGGACTCAAGAAAACAACTTGGAGGAATTGCCTCCTTACATGCTAACCAGCAAAAGGCAGTGATTTTGGGATGAACCCTAGGGAGCCAAAGATTTGAGGCCCAAGGTGTTTATGATTTTCCTTGATGTTCAAGTAAACTATATGCTTTGCTGATAGTGAACCCTTTTGGATTAGCTATCTAGGAAATTGAGTCATCCTCCGCTCCCAACTATATATTAAGAAGTATAGTACTGAGAGTGTCCCAATACTGGCACTCCCTTCCTTTAGGATCACTCGTCAGATCAACCTTCCAAGAGGCCCCATCCCAAACATCACAAATAAGATTCTTTTTTTTCTTTTCAAGAGAAAATTTGGTTGGGAAGAGGACTTTAAATGAAACTCCCCCCTCCCCCCCCCCCCCCCCCCCCCCCACACACACACACACACACACACCATAGATCTTCCCAAAACAAGATTCTATTCCCTCTCCGCATAGTCGAAAGGATTCCTTTTGTTCCAAACAAATATGAAAATTTAGGGTCTTGGTATAGTGCAGAATTATGTGAGGCAAAACTGTGTTGGCCAATTTCTGAAAATTTTGATAAGTCCCACTCCTTTGGGCTCCAATTTAATTTAGCACATAAGGCTAGCTTCCATAGAGATTTTTCTTCAGATGCAAATCTCCACCACCATTTTGGTAATAATGAGATATTCATGACTTTTAAATTTTTTATCCCTAAGCCACCTTCTTCCTTTGATCTACAGACTTTATTCCATCCCACTTTACAGAAGACTCTAGAAGGTGCTGAGCCACGCCAAATAAATCTTCTCTGCCACTTTTCTAGAGCTTTGATGACTGACTTGGGAGCTTTCAGAATTGAGAAATAATAGAGAGCTAAGGTTCCTAATGTAGATTTTATCAAGGTGATTATGCCCCCAAGGGACAATATTTTGGCCTGCCAAAGGCCCAAAGAGTTCTATAATTTTTTTGTATAATTGGCTGCCAAGTAATAAGTCTCTTAGGATTTAATCCTAATGAGAATCCCATATATTTTAGTGGAAGAGTATCTGTAGAGCATTCAAGTATTGAGGCTAGTAATCGTGATTCCTCATCTGTCAGGTTCATTGGTATGATCACATACTTGTTACAATTAACTTTTAGACCTGAGGCTGAATTGAACATAGTAAGAGCATTCTTGAGATTGGTTGTACCTTCCCGAGTGGCTTTTATGAAGAACATAGAGTCGTAAGCAAACTGCAAATGTGAAATTGTTGGTAAATTGTTTACAGTTGCTCCTAGTGTTATGCATTGAAAATGATTCAATTGAAGACCTGGTTTCATGATTTGGATTAATCCTTCAGCCACTAGGGCAAAAAGAAGTGGGGATGTAAAACCCGTTAAAAAAAAAAAAAAAAAAAAAAATTGTTGGGTCGGACCGGGTCGGACCGGACCCGACCAGCAACCCGGCCAGACCAGCGACCCGGCCCGAGCAGAGCAGGCCAGACCCGGCCAGGCCCGGCCTGAACCGAGCCCTCCTCTTCCAACCTTGGGCCGTGAGGCCCGTGGCCGACCAGAGGCCCAACCTCCTTAAGCCCAGTCCCGGCGTGGTATTTAAGGGTGAATCAGGGTTGGAAACCCTAATTCCGACCCGTTCTTCTTCGCGCAGCCCTCTCCCTCTCTGCAGAACCCTCACCCGAGCTCCCTCCATCCTCTCAACTCCGGTCGCCGGCCACCGCTCCCGAGTCCGGCCACTCCCCTCTCGCCCTCCCCCACTCCTTCTGCTTCGTCTTCTCCGATCCCCTTCCGACCCTGTCCCTCCCATCTCGCCGGAAACGGCGCCTCCGGCCCTCTCATCGCCACCGAGCCCCTCCCATTCCCTCTCCGTCCAGCCACCACGCCGCCGTCCCGAGCCCGAGCTCGCCGTCCCGAGCCCGAGCTCGCCGTCCCGAGCCCGAGCTCGCCGTCCCGAGCCGAGCTCGCCGTCCCGAGCCCGAGCTCGTCCTTCCCGACCACCCTTTCCCTCGTCCCGAGCCGTCGCTGGTACCCCACCACCGAGCCTCTCCGACCCCGTCTTCCTCTAACCCGAGCTCCCGCCGTCGCCGGCGAGCTCGTCAGATCCGGTACGGGACCGAACCGTCCGGATCCGAGGCGAACCTCCGCCGTGCTCAACCAGCCCGCCACCGTCATCGGGTTTTTTCCTACGGTGAGAAACCTCGCCACAGATTTTGGTCGCCGGCGATGGCTTCGTCGGTGGCCGGTTCCGTTCCTTAACGTCTTTCCCTTCTATATTCCGTCCCTTATTTATTTGAACCTGGATCTGGACAACTAGGGCATCGTTTTGTTGAAGTAAAACTAACGAAATTTTATCTGTTAAACTTGTTAAAGAAACTGATTAATTTGGAATCGGTTTTTACATTAAAAAGGAAGTGTTGAATCGAAAATCAGATGGGAGAAAAAGGGTGACTTTTAGATCTGTTTTGGTTTAAATCGAAATCACGGTTTTGGAAAGAAAAGGGTTGTAAAACGGAAAATCAAATTTAAGGAAAAAGGTTTTAAAATGAAAAGGAACTAAAATCGATTCGGTTTAAAAACGGTTTTAAATCGAGGAGTCGTGAACCTAAGTTGTAAACGGGATTTAGGGACGGTTGTTCAAAAAACAGAACTTAATTCATTTTGGGCTCAGGGGTTCGGAATAGAAATAGATTTGAAATAAAAGGGGAATTAGATTTGAAGCAAAAACCGTTCTGTTTTGAATAAACGGTTGGTAATCGGAATTAGGAACGAATCTGGAACTCTGGGTAAAATGGACTGCTTTTCGGGTTTAAAAAGGAACAAAAGCTGACCGCTGAATTGGACCTCGGGATTCGTGCATTGGGACCGTGCCTCGCATGTACCGGTTTCGGTGCTCGGGTACCCAAACCCGATTCGCCGTGACCCCGCTTTTATCCCCCTCAAGTTCAAAGGACAAATGTCGGTTTTAGACTGGACAAATCGTAATCTTTAACTTAACGGTGGAACCGTCTTTAATTTATGGCTTTCGTGTTATCTTTAGAGTCCGGCTTCGACCGAAGTGAAGCTCGGAGGTAGCGAGCCAGAACGTCAGGAGCTAGGAAGCGTAGCGGTTGCTCTTCAGTTGAGGTAGGGAAAAGTAGCCGGATCTCGGCCCTGACTGGGGAAAGTTAACAGTAGAATTGCATGTGACACCGGGGTGTCGTGGGTTAATTAGGTTTGTTTAAAGATTAGAAAAGCATGATACGGGATTGTAGCGTTTATTAGAAAAGCGTGATACGAGATTTTAGCGTTTAAGAGAAAAGCATGTGACACTTAGTAGTGTCGTAGGAACAGAGAACTTATCGATATTAGGAGTACTGGAGGCATATGACCATGCCCGGAGGTTGATTGTGAAACTGTTGATATTAGGACTGTTGGAGGCTTGGGTTAAGCAGGAGGTTGATTGTTTATTTTGGTGTCTAGGGTGGCCATGAGAGCCCGTGTTGTTAATCGTGTTTGGGTGGCCATGAGAGCCCGTACCTTACTATTGGTGTTTTAGCTGGCTTACGAGTTAGAGTCTCGGTAAGTTGCAAGCGTGTTTTATTGTTGAGTTTTGGGGGGCCATGAGTGCCCGTGGGGTTGTTGAACCCGTGTCTTTACCTTTCGTGTTTTGGGTGGCTTTGAGAGCCGAGTACTAAGGTTGGTGTCTTTGGCTGGCCTGACCGAGTTAGAGTCTCGGGGGGGTTGCAAGCTTCCTTTAGCTGGCTTACGAGTTAGAGTCTCGGTAAGTTGCAGACGCGTTTTACTGTTGGTGTCTTGGTGGCCATGAGTGCCTGTGAGTGTTGAACTTGTGTTGTCACTGGTTGTTGAACTTGCTTGTGATTGTGATTGTGTTTGTGGTTACCGGAGGTTGGGGGCCCGCTTCCTGAAACGGGGGTCCACGAGCACACGCGTCTGCACGTTCAGACGGGGTAGGGGGCCCGCCCGCCAATAAAGGGGTCCTGGCCGCGCGTGTGTGGTTTGGGTTTGTGAGCATACTTTGGCTGGCTTACGGGTTAGAGTCCCGGTAAGTTGCACGCATACTTTGGCTGGCTTACGGGTTAGAGTCCCGGTAAGTGCAAGCATTTTCCGGCTGGCTTACGGGTTAGAGTCCCGGTAAGTTGCAGCATTCTTGGGTTGGCCTGACCGGGTTACAGTCCCGGGAGGGCGTTCTTGGCAGCTGGTTTGCGATTCTTTGTGATCTTGTTTGGGTGTGCGATCCTTTGTGATCTTGGTTGGTGTGTGATCCCTTGTGATGCTGTTTGATGTTGCGTACTTTCTTTTGAGTCCTTGGAAGAGGTCGTCAATCGTTGGATCAGGTCTACTTTACGTGTCAGAGTGTTGAGTCGTTCGAGGAAGGTCACCGTGGGTGTTTGTTCAGTCAGAGTGCTTGGGTTGGGGATGGTTTCCCCGGTGTTGAGTCATTGTTGGTGTTACTTGCTTTGCCTGCTAATTATGCCGTAGTTAGTCTGTTATCCGTGGTGGTGAGCGAACGCTCACCCCTAGCTGCTTTTCCTACAGGTACTGTTCGTGGGACGGATTAGGTGAGCTCTCGAAGCTTGTGGAGCTAGGAGCGGAGTCCGGGTTTTGTCTTTTGAGTCTAGTGACGGATACCTTGTACTTTTGTCCACTTGTTGGGACGTGTTTTAAGCTGAAATTATTATTTTGTTGAACTAAACTGGTATTTTAAAGTGTTTAATGAAAACAGGTTTCAAGTGTTTTTTATGTTTTTAAAACGTTCGCGTCCCTAGTTCGGTTTACTGAAATTGGGGCGTGACAGCTTGGTATCAGAGCTCGAGGTTTCACACCTCGGACTGTCCGTCAATTAGGTGGGGAGAGTCGAGTCAGTAAAGTCCCGCCGTGCGTTGGGTACGTAGGTCGGGAACCGTGTGTAAACCCTTAATGCCTTGAGTTTTGTTTTGTCTGTGTGTATGTGCAGTACGGGGTTACTGGCATACTGTTTGTGTGTGCTGCGTGAAACGTTTTTAAGCTGTCGCGGGTCGACTCAGGAGCGCTCCTGTAGTCGAACGTGACGGTGCTGATGTCAAGTCGGTACAACGTAGTTCGGGGACGCCTGGACCGGGTTGTAACCACCTGATGTCAAGAAATGAGGTTTTAATGAAGTAGAGAAAGCTTTAAAAATTTGATTGTTTTGATGATTGTTTGACGCCGTGGGCGTTCGTGTTTGATTTTGATTGGCCCTGAGGGCGTATTTGATTTTGGTTGGCCCGGTGGGCGAGTGTTGTTGTGTTGTCGTTTGGCTGTGTCGTCTCGTGTTTTGGTTGAGGTTGAATGACTTTCTTGGTCTGTGAATCGTGGCGCGTGTGTTAGCTGTTTTGGTAGTCAAGCGTGTGTGTTGTTTAAGGAAAATTTTGGGGTTAAAACGGGTTAAGGTCCGAGTTAGAACCGAGTTTGGAAAACAGGTCTGCGCGAGTGTCACGGATCCTGTCATGGGACCGTGACGGGCCAGAGGGTTCTGGCAAATTTTAGATCTTCGTCACGACTCCGTGACCCCAACCGTGACGGGGTCTGTCACGAGTCCGTGATCCCTGTCCCTCTCACCGTCTTGTTTGTGCAAGTTGAGTGTTGGCTTTGCGTGGCGACGTTCACGGTTGTGTTGGGGTATTGAGGTTGTAAGCAATAGTAGTCGCTGATTTGAGAACATAATCCCCTTTTCGAGGTTTCCCTTACATAAAGAGTAATTGAGGAGTAAGTAGCGTGAGCAGTGTGACTTTTGGCCTCAGTTTTGTGATGGTGGTTTGCCCTAACTAGAGTGGTAAGTCCTTGGTGCGTTACTAGTATGCCATAATTGAATGGGTGTCCGTGGAGGTGAGCATAACGCTCATCCCCTTTACTACTTTCCCGCAAGGGACGAGTAGCGAACACTGGTTTGGTTGCGGAAAGTTATAAGTAAGTGCATAAGGGACTGGATGAGGGCTTGCTGTATGTTTGTGTGGTTAAATTTGAGATCTTTCCGCCTACGTGTTATGATTAAAGTATGATTAGCGTGAACGGTGTGGCGTTTCGTAGAAAATACGTTGGGGTAGATGTAGACCTTGTGAACGTTAGTGTCTTCAAGCTTGTCGTCTTTTTGGAGTCAGTCTGTTATCCGTGGTGGTGAGCGAACGCTCACCCCTAGCTGCTTTTCCTACAGGTACTGTTCGTGGGACGGACTAGGTGAGCTCTCGAAGCTTGTGGAGCTAGGAGCGGAGTCCGGGTTTTGTCTTTTGAGTCTAGTGACGGATACCTTGTACTTTTGTCCACTTGTTGGGACGTGTTTTAAGCTGAAATTATTATTTTGTTGAACTAAACTGGTATTTTAAAGTGTTTAATGAAAACAGGTTTCAAGTGTTTTTTATGTTTTTAAAACGTTCGCGTCCCTAGTTCGGTTTACTGAAATTGGGGCGTGACAGCTTGGTATCAGAGCTCGAGGTTTCACACCTCGGACTGTCCGTCAATTAGGTGGGGAGAGTCGAGTCAGTAAAGTCCCGCCGTGCGTTGGGTACGTAGGTCGGGAACCGTGTGTAAACCCTTAATGCCTTGAGTTTTGTTTTGTCTGTGTGTATGTGCAGTACGGGGTTACTGGCATACTGTTTGTGTGTGCTGCGTGAAACGTTTTTAAGCTGTCGCGGGTCGACTCAGGAGCGCTCCTGTAGTCGAACGTGACGGTGCTGATGTCAAGTCGGTACAACGTAGTTCGGGGACGCCTGGACCGGGTTGTAACCACCTGATGTCAAGAAATGAGGTTTTAATGAAGTAGAGAAAGCTTTAAAAATTTGATTGTTTTGATGATTGTTTGACGCCGTGGGCGTTCGTGTTTGATTTTGATTGGCCCTGAGGGCGTATTTGATTTTGGTTGGCCCGGTGGGCGAGTGTTGTTGTGTTGTCGTTTGGCTGTGTCGTCTCGTGTTTTGGTTGAGGTTGAATGACTTTCTTGGTCTGTGAATCGTGGCGCGTGTGTTAGCTGTTTTGGTAGTCAAGCGTGTGTGTTGTTTAAGGAAAATTTTGGGGTTAAAACGGGTTAAGGTCCGAGTTAGAACCGAGTTTGGAAAACAGGTCTGCGCGAGTGTCACGGATCCTGTCATGGGACCGTGACGGGCCAGAGGGTTCTGGCAAATTTTAGATCTTCGTCACGACTCCGTGACCCCAACCGTGACGGGGTCTGTCACGAGTCCGTGATCCCTGTCCCTCTCACCGTCTTGTTTGTGCAAGTTGAGTGTTGGCTTTGCGTGGCGACGTTCACGGTTGTGTTGGGGTATTGAGGTTGTAAGCAATAGTAGTCGCTGATTTGAGAACATAATCCCCTTTTCGAGGTTTCCCTTACATAAAGAGTAATTGAGGAGTAAGTAGCGTGAGCAGTGTGACTTTTGGCCTCAGTTTTGTGATGGTGGTTTGCCCTAACTAGAGTGGTAAGTCCTTGGTGCGTTACTAGTATGCCATAATTGAATGGGTGTCCGTGGAGGTGAGCATAACGCTCATCCCCTTTACTACTTTCCCGCAAGGGACGAGTAGCGAACACTGGTTTGGTTGCGGAAAGTTATAAGTAAGTGCATAAGGGACTGGATGAGGGCTTGCTGTATGTTTGTGTGGTTAAATTTGAGATCTTTCCGCCTACGTGTTATGATTAAAGTATGATTAGCGTGAACGGTGTGGCGTTTCGTAGAAAATACGTTGGGGTAGATGTAGACCTTGTGAACGTTAGTGTCTTCAAGCTTGTCGTCTTTTTGGAGTCAGTCTGTTATCCGTGGTGGTGAGCGAACGCTCACCCCTAGCTGCTTTTCCTACAGGTACTGTTCGTGGGACGGACTAGGTGAGCTCTCGAAGCTTGTGGAGCTAGGAGCGGAGTCCGGGTTTTGTCTTTTGAGTCTAGTGACGGATACCTTGTACTTTTGTCCACTTGTTGGGACGTGTTTTAAGCTGAAATTATTATTTTGTTGAACTAAACTGGTATTTTAAAGTGTTTAATGAAAACAGGTTTCAAGTGTTTTTTATGTTTTTAAAACGTTCGCGTCCCTAGTTCGGTTTACTGAAATTGGGGCGTGACAGCTTGGTATCAGAGCTCGAGGTTTCACACCTCGGACTGTCCGTCAATTAGGTGGGGAGAGTCGAGTCAGTAAAGTCCCGCCGTGCGTTGGGTACGTAGGTCGGGAACCGTGTGTAAACCCTTAATGCCTTGAGTTTTGTTTTGTCTGTGTGTATGTGCAGTACGGGGTTACTGGCATACTGTTTGTGTGTGCTGCGTGAAACGTTTTTAAGCTGTCGCGGGTCGACTCAGGAGCGCTCCTGTAGTCGAACGTGACGGTGCTGATGTCAAGTCGGTACAACGTAGTTCGGGGACGCCTGGACCGGGTTGTAACCACCTGATGTCAAGAAATGAGGTTTTAATGAAGTAGAGAAAGCTTTAAAAATTTGATTGTTTTGATGATTGTTTGACGCCGTGGGCGTTCGTGTTTGATTTTGATTGGCCCTGAGGGCGTATTTGATTTTGGTTGGCCCGGTGGGCGAGTGTTGTTGTGTTGTCGTTTGGCTGTGTCGTCTCGTGTTTTGGTTGAGGTTGAATGACTTTCTTGGTCTGTGAATCGTGGCGCGTGTGTTAGCTGTTTTGGTAGTCAAGCGTGTGTGTTGTTTAAGGAAAATTTTGGGGTTAAAACGGGTTAAGGTCCGAGTTAGAACCGAGTTTGGAAAACAGGTCTGCGCGAGTGTCACGGATCCTGTCATGGGACCGTGACGGGCCAGAGGGTTCTGGCAAATTTTAGATCTTCGTCACGACTCCGTGACCCCAACCGTGACGGGGTCTGTCACGAGTCCGTGATCCCTGTCCCTCTCACCGTCTTGTTTGTGCAAGTTGAGTGTTGGCTTTGCGTGGCGACGTTCACGGTTGTGTTGGGGTATTGAGGTTGTAAGCAATAGTAGTCGCTGATTTGAGAACATAATCCCCTTTTCGAGGTTTCCCTTACATAAAGAGTAATTGAGGAGTAAGTAGCGTGAGCAGTGTGACTTTTGGCCTCAGTTTTGTGATGGTGGTTTGCCCTAACTAGAGTGGTAAGTCCTTGGTGCGTTACTAGTATGCCATAATTGAATGGGTGTCCGTGGAGGTGAGCATAACGCTCATCCCCTTTACTACTTTCCCGCAAGGGACGAGTAGCGAACACTGGTTTGGTTGCGGAAAGTTATAAGTAAGTGCATAAGGGACTGGATGAGGGCTTGCTGTATGTTTGTGTGGTTAAATTTGAGATCTTTCCGCCTACGTGTTATGATTAAAGTATGATTAGCGTGAACGGTGTGGCGTTTCGTAGAAAATACGTTGGGGTAGATGTAGACCTTGTGAACGTTAGTGTCTTCAAGCTTGTCGTCTTTTTGGAGTCAGTCTGTTATCCGTGGTGGTGAGCGAACGCTCACCCCTAGCTGCTTTTCCTACAGGTACTGTTCGTGGGACGGACTAGGTGAGCTCTCGAAGCTTGTGGAGCTAGGAGCGGAGTCCGGGTTTTGTCTTTTGAGTCTAGTGACGGATACCTTGTACTTTTGTCCACTTGTTGGGACGTGTTTTAAGCTGAAATTATTATTTTGTTGAACTAAACTGGTATTTTAAAGTGTTTAATGAAAATAGGTTTCAAGTGTTTTTTATGTTTTTAAAACGTTCGCGTCCCTAGTTCGGTTTACTGAAATTGGGGCGTGACAGGGGATATGGCACATCCTTGTCTAAGACCTCTCTATTATTGAAAATCAGTTGAGGGTGTGCCATTGATGAGTACTGACACATGAGCTTTGAAGCAAGATAACATCCAAAGTCTCCATTGAACCCCAAAACCCATTCTGGACATCAATCTTATCACATATATCCAGTTGACTTTATCAAAGGCTTTCTCAAAATCTGCTTTGAAGATCAATGCCTTAGACTTTTTTTTTTGATTTCCTGAACAACCACATTTGCTACTAAAATACCATACATGATCTATCTGCCTGTAATGAAACCTGTTTGTTCAAAGCCTGCTAGCTTTCCAGTTACTTCTTTTAGCCACAATGATAAGAGCTTAGAAAGTATTTTGTAAGTGCAACTCATAAGGATAATAGGCCTATAATCTTCAAAGGCAAGTGGGGCCTCCCCTTTTGGTATCAGGGCCAAAAGGATGAGTTTAATTCTTTTCCCATATGGCTTGATCTATAGAAGTGAGCAAAGAAATTCATCATGTCTAACTTGATTGTAGGCAACATACTTGAAAGAATTTAAGGGTGTAGCCATCTGGTCCATAAGCTTTATTCCCAACACAAGTCATTAGGGCATTGAAGACCTCATTCTCATCAAAAGGTCTTTCCAACCAGCTAGATTGAGTATCTGTCAAGGTGTTAAACTACAATTGATCAATAGAGACTGTGCTTATATTTGATTCAGTAAACCTTACACTATAATATACAACAACATCAACTTTGATTTATGTAGGATCCTGCATTAGTTCATCATTAACCAAAACTTGTGAAATTCTTTTTCTTGTTCCTTTGAAATTGGCAAATCTATGAAAAAAATTGGAGCCTTTATCCCTATTAGAGGACCAACTCAACTAAAAGCTTAAGCTGATAGTTGAAGGCCCAATTATAGTTATATTCTAACACGCGCCCTCACGGACAAGCCCGTTTACGGGTTTGGAGGTGAATTATTTAGAAGAGAGAGATGAGCCCATTGAGAAGAATGATAAGGGCTAGCCTATTTTGGGCAAATTTGATAAATAGAGAGTAAATTAGAATTTTTTTGTAGAGAGTGGGGTTTGAACCCGGGTCCGTGAGGTAACAAGCTTTGATACCATATTAGAGGGCCAACTCAACCAAAAGCTCAAGCTGATAGTTGAAGGCCCAATTATAGTTATATTCTAACAATCCCCTATCCAAAAACACTTCTTTCTTGCCTTTTGACTTCATAATTTTGATAACAACTTGGTCTTTATTAATTCAGCTGTTAGAGCCCCTCTGTCATTGCACTCAGAATTGGTTAGAGTTCTGTCCTCCACAATTGAATCCAATTTATCCAAGTCCCTCCTTATATTTATGATTTTTGTGTCCAAGATTCCAAATAATTCCACATTCCATAACTTCAACTTTTCCTTTAATAACTTTAATTTCTGCCATAAGATATAGTGAGGTAGAACAAAAACCTGAAAAGATGTCCAGAACTATTGTATTGCTGGTAAGAATTTATCATCATCTATCCATACATTGAGAAATTTGAAGGGTCTAGGGCCCCAATTTAACATATTATTAGTTAGAATCAAAACTCTATGATCTGAGAGGCATCTTGGCAGACATATTTGAGTTAGATCCATAAATGAGGCAAGAAATTAAATTGATACTAAGAATCTATCAAGTCTTGAAGCTGTTGAACCAGGGCAAAACCATGTATATATTCCACCTTAGAGAGGGAGGTTGATGAGAGCCAAAGATTCCACAAACTGCTGAAAATTCGCCATATCTCTGTCTCCTCTTCTGTTACTAGATCTTTTTGATATTGATAATGTAGTATCGAAATCACTTGCCACCACTAGCAGAGAGTCAGGATGTAGGTGCTATAATTCTTTGTCTAAACCACCCCATAGAGATAGCCTACCAATTCTTGAGCAGGGACCATATACATTGATGATAAAGCATTCTTTGCTAATTTCCTTCAGCCAACCATACCAGATAATAGCAACAGGATCTGAAGCAGATGAGCTATCTCCATGAGAGCTTGTAGTGTAGTCCAAGAGGAAATCAGGCAGAATATCAACATCTACTGAATTAACCCAGACTTTGTAAGCTTGATGTCCTAGAAAAAGTTCAACCTCTTTTGAGATAGAGATGAATTCAGTAAAGTGGATAAGAACATAAGCAATGTCAATATAGAGGTCTCCTCTGTTGTAGGGATGAGTGTAGACTCGTGAACCAAAATGTTGAATACATGTTTCAAGTGTTTTTTCACACCACCCATGATAAGGAATATCATAGATAACTACCCAAAAAAAAGTTCCTATCAGTTTGCACATATTGTCTTTTCTAGGGATGAAAGAGAGCCATTTGTTGAGCCAGGCTCCATCATCTTTCATCAGCTCCTTATCAAATAAATTATCAAGACAATGCCCAGTTAGAGATCTATTTCCCAATGCTCTAAATTGGATATCATAGACCCCTTCCAAATCTAATTCTCTCATAATTTCTTGGGCGTTCAGATTTGTGAGAGAAACAACCAAGTGACAATTCTGAAGTATTTTTTCTTGTTTTGTTACAATCGACCATTGTACACAATTAAGAATTTGTGTATCACCATGACCTTGAACTTCAGTAGAAACCAACAAGGCTAACCTTTTTGGGGCATGAAGATAAGGTTTTGGCCAAGCTTTAGTGACAAAAAGCCTTTGTCCATTAATGGTGAAACCATTGAATCTGTAGATAGCCTTTTTGAGTTGAGATTCACAAGAGAAGTAGAAAAATCCATACCATCTTCCTTTTTTATTTGGGTTTGCAGCAATCTTAAACCTTTTGATTCCACCAACCTCAGAGAACAAATCTGCAAGGCAATTTTCAAAAGCTCTACTTGGAAGATTGTGTATGAAAGTTGTGAACAGTTGCAGTAGTGGTAGGTTATCTTTTAGGAGCCTCCATCTGTTACTGAAGCAGGGTTCTGAAGGTGGTCTCTATTCATACCCATTGTGTTTATATCTGTGACCTTACTGATGTTGTAGGTGAAGAACTTTCTACTTTGAGATTATGTCACGCCCCAAATCCGGTATTGACCGGACTCGAGACGTGACTCAAAGGACAAATAATAAAATTTACGATAAGGCAGTTTAAATAAATAATTAAGTCTCCAAGTTTAGTTTCAACTCAAGAAGTCTCAAGAAATACATCTACAATAAGGTTTAAAAGTAAAGCGACCACAACATCTCTAAAGACAACACCCGAACCCATGAAGCTCCCGAGCCTCGAGTCCACTAGTCCACAAGCAAGCCTGTATAAACAGTAAATCAACAAATAGGGGTAAGCTTACGCTCAGTAGGGAAAATAATAACGAAACAGAACCTTCAACAAGTTTAGTGAATTGAAATATTATAGTTGATATCGATTTACAATAACTTGCATAACCAAAGAGATGCTCAGATAAAAGACATAAACGAGTATCTAACGTTTTAAGAAAATAACAATTTCTATTAAGAAGTTAAGGAAAGAACAATCGAATATCATAATGAGAAGTTAAGCCTCGACACTCCGATCTACAATAATCTTGTGTCATGTCGGATTTCCCCTCGGTCCAGAGGAGACACATATCGTCGGAATACTAGAAATGTCCCTAAGGGAACACATATCATCGGTACTTCCGGGAATGTCCTCAAAGGACCTCAGATCATCGGGGTATAGATCATCAAGGAAAAACATGGTAACTTCCGGATATGCTCCCGCAGGGCGCATGTACCGGGTGAAGCAACACTTAACCATCCCCGCAGGGTAAACCATCCAATTGCCCCGTAGGGTAAACCATCCAATGTCCCGCAGGGCCCAATAATCAATGTCCCGCAGGGTCCAATAACCAATGCCCCGCAGGGTCCAAACCACCGGCTATGATAATACCCTACACCGGTATTTCCTTCGGTGTGGGTACCATACCGGATCACAAGTCATCGGCTTAGGTACTACCCCACACTGGTATTTCCCTCGGTGTAGGTACCTTACAGGCACTACCCCACACCGCAGCGTGGGTGCCATACCGGTATAAAACCCAACTTACAGACTCACAAGAGAATAACATACTAAACAATCATGGAGCAACCAAAGCTTAGCAAATCACAATTCCATCAATGCGCGCCACAAGAATCAATATAGCTTTACACTTACCGATATACTTACCAATCGCACTCCATCGGTCTATCATCCACCCGATCATGTACCATTTAGCACAATCAGTTACACTCAATGTTCATACATTCATTCATCCAAGCATTCGATCAAATAATCATTCAAGCATTCAAAGTTCAACATTCAAATCATTCAAGCATTCATTCAACCATTCAAGCATACGATTTATCTAGTTTCGTTAGAGTCTTAGTTTATCCTAAAGCCTAGCAGACAAAGCATGTGAAGCAATCACAACCAATCCTATGGCTCAACTCGGCCTTTCTACCAGCACGACAATTTCCCAAGTATTGAAAGCGAGTTAAACTAATTATTCACATCCTACGCATGCATACTAGACACGTCCGGCTATTAGTAATTGAAAGACGATTATTCTAGTTATTCACCTCCTATATTAACCTAATAGGCATACTAAGTATTAAATTACTCGAGGAGTCTGGACCGTGCCGTGCGAGGTCCCGTGCCGGAGTCTGGACCGTTCCGCGCCGCGTACCGTGCCGGTGCCCAGTCCGTTCCATGCTGCACGCCGTGCCGGCACCAGGCCCGTTCCGGGTCCCATTCTGTGTCGAACCAAACCGTAACCTTCCTCTTTCTTCCCCAACTCGGATTCAACGAAAATCAACCCAAAATCTCCATTTCCAGCTCCAAACAACTCCAAAATAACCATCAAAAGCCTCCAATCCTCAACACCCTCAATGGGTTTCATCAAAACTCCAACCAACACAAGAAAACAACCTAACTTCACTAGTTCTTCTCCAAACAACAACAAAGAGAGCTAGTTCTTCAAGCTCAAGCCAAAACCCACAAAAAACCTAAACTAGAAAGTGGATGAAATGAGGAGTTAAGAGCATCCATACCTTGAGGATGAGGAGATGATGAAGAAACAAGAAGTTTGGAGATGACTTGGTGAAGGAGAAGTTTGAAGATGGCTCCTTTCTATCACTTTCTTCTTCCTAAATAAATGTCGCCTCTTCCTCTCTCCCCCTCTTTTTGTACTCGGCTGCAACAAGTGAGAATTGACTGAATTGTCTCCAACAATTGCCTTAAATGACATAATATGCTAAATAACCAAAAGCCCATTTCAAGTTCTATCCACTTAAAGTCTTTAAGGAGGGGTAAAAAGTCATTTAAGCTTATTTTCTTCTCATCCAACTCTCTAATGCCATGTGGCATTGTGGGAGCCACTTTCCTTTCATAAAATTCCAGCAATCCAATTTTAATCGGAAAAAGTCGATAAAAAGTTCGAGTTTGACCAAAAGTTGACATATCCAATATTACAGTCAAACGAAAGGTAATGACCCAACTAAGCTAACGGTGATGGTGGCTAAGCTTTTTGGGCCCCGGAAATGTCCCGAATGACTTCCAAAGTCATCGGTTGACTTTTCTAGCCGAAAGTCAAACTTCGCCAAAATCCACCGGTTCGACCGGGGGCGGTTCTTACAGATTACCTTAGAATTGAGTTGCCTCAAAGAGCCCCTAGCCTTTTTTGGAAATACATATGTTCTTCATCAAATAACAATGTGCCTTCATTGTGTTTCCTTTTATGATGTTCATTGCGCACAACTTTCCTCTGCTGGTAGATTGGTGTTGAATCTGTATTTGAGTTCACTGGCTGAAACTATTTTTCGTATAACATATTTTTCCCATCTAAGAGCTTTGTGCGCCAGAAGAACTCAACATTAACAACAAGGTTAGAATGGAGTTGTAATGGCCTACCCTCTGTGCTCACCAAGAAGGAACCAATAGAACATCAAGATGTCTCACGATGAAGGGATGAGTGAGTTTGATCGGAGTTCCAATCGTAAGGCCAAGCATCTCAAACATAAGGCTAAACGACCCAAAGCTCCCAAGCTTATCAAAGCTTCATTCTGTGACGTTTGTGGGATTGGGTACGTGATGGAAATTTCTAACTTCTGTGCCGTGTGTGGTTCGTTTCGTTTGGATGTTCTGAATGGAGGACTCGTCGACTCTATTTTGGGTCAGAAAAACAGAGTCGGTAAAGGAGTTAGGTCCTCGCCTGCGACAGATTCGGACGGGAAGCGAACTTGAGAGGGGTTTCCGGTGGTTTCTTCAACAGACATATCAGGAGCAGTCATAAAGGATTTGGCGTTTGAAGCATCAACGGTTGGACCTGGTTCTCCCGTTGGTGCACAGACGGATCTTCCAAAACTGCAGAATGCAGCTGCGATTCTTCCAAGTTCTGGTAAGAAATTATTTGTGTATAACATTCCGTTTGGTTCAACAGACGATTGGATGCGAAGTGTCTTTGGAGAATTTGGAGAAATTTCTTATGCCATCGCTATTAAACGTCCGAATAGAAAAGGAAGGTGTTTTGGTTTTGTGGAGTTCCTTTCCTCATTTGCAGCTCAGAAGGCCGTTGAGGTGTATGATGGATTTAAATACAATGGGTATATCCTTTTTGTGGTGTTAGCTCGTCCGGAACATGTCACGGTTCCGGTTACACAGTCATCAGCTTCAAAACAGAGCATCAGTTTGCAGGTGAAGGTTTCGACGGGGAGTGAGGTGGTTTCCTGTCAATCTTCTCAGTTGCAGACGACGGCTTGCAACTCTGTTCCGCAGAGTTCGGTAATCGGCACTTTGCAGGAGAAGGGAGAACTGGTATCAGACGTGAGAAGGGTTGATGGTTCTCCGAGGAGCCTGATGGTGTTTGCTCCATCGGACGTCGGTCGGAGAGTGCTTCCAGAGCCTGTACGACCAGAGTTCGTGGATCTACTGCGCCGGTTTTTTCGCGATTCGAATATCTCATCGAATTTTTGTTTCGATTCTGTTGGCTTGTTAGGAATGCCCGCGCTCCAGAATCGTGATCAATAACGAGGTAGTACAGTTTTCAGTATATTTCGCGATTCTAAAGAATTTCAATCTGATGTTTGTGATTTGGGGTGTTTGGGCTCCAACAGTAAGGCCCAACTTGCAGAAGTAGGCTGCTCTAAAGTTTTAAGTCCTTCTGCGGACGATATTTTGGAGGTTCGGTCAGCTTCGGAAGCTTCTATTGAAGTCGGGGTAGAAGAGAAGGAGGTCAGTCCGTGGAAGGCCGCCCTCCTAAAATCTCGCCAGAGCCGGGCTTCTACGTATACGGTTGTTACTCGTTCGAGAGCTCGTTCTTTGACTCGGGAACGAGCCACCAAGGCAGCGCCTCCGGCTTCAACCTTGTGGAAATCGTCTCATAAGGCCCGACAAAAATCAGCTTGTTAGACTGATTTATTTTGTTTTTTTCTGTTTCTGTTTTTTCTGTTCTGGGTTAAGGATTGTCCTTTTAGTTCCCCCTTAGCAGAATTCCTCTGTAAGCGTGGCACGGGTCTTTTAATCCCTTTTCCCTGATTCTGCTTGAATCAGGGCATTCCGAATTCTTAAATTCGGTCTTATTTAATAATATTTTCGAGCTTATAAAAAAAAGAGCTTTGTGCGCCCTCCCGGAGAATACTGTTATGTTCTATCCGATGATGATGAATATAGCCTCTGCTTTCTCCCTTTCTACTTGATCCCTTTCCGACCACCCAAAATAGCCTTAGAACCTCCTCCATTGAGTTCTTGCTCAATCAACCTTGTTCCTAAGTTGTTGTCTTCCTCCATTAAAACCAACGCAAAATTGATCTTCAAATGTCTGCTATACTTCGAATCTTCACTTCGAAGTTACTGTAGTCTAATGAAGATCTTCAAAATGTTCTTCATACTTTACTGTAGCTCCTAGTCAGACACCCTTTTACGGTTTTTTTATTCTACTAAGAACCAATTATGGTCGATCCTGCAACATAATTAAATATTTGGATAGATAGATAATGAATCTTATGTTTAACTATAAATTTATATATATGAAACTCTCCAAAATAGCAATAGAAATGCTCTCTAGCTACAATGTTCTGGTTTTGAACTTCCAACAGTAATGAACCGGATCATCGCCGGAGTATATATCTGAAGTTCTGTGGTGTAGTGTTCAGGGTGATCACGATCACCGGACCACCATCAGGGTTGCATACAACAGTTACATCTGAGATCGATCTTCTCTTTTCTATTACCCGGGTTAGTTCTTACTTTCAACACATATGACAACTTCTGGTTCATCAGGACCCCCTCCTGGCTTTGAAGTTAGACTGGGGAATCAAAGAGTGGGGGAAGAGCAGAGGGGAAGATTAAAGTCTATCATTGTTTCCCAACAAGGGTTAGACACTCACCAATAGTTTTCGCCACATGCTCAATCTGTGGGAGGAAGAATGGAAGAACAGTTCAGAGTGTTTGTTCATAATCTACCACCTGGAACCTCAAACATCTGGTTAAGAAATTTGTTCTTAGAATGTGGAGAGATTAGAAGAACGGAGACACCATCTGGCCCAAACAACAGAGGCAAATGGTTTGGTTTCATTTCTTTTGCTACTGAATAAGGTCTGCAAAGGGGTATTCAAGTTTTCAATGGCTTTATTCTCAAGGGTTTTAAGCTTTTTGTGGTGAAAGCTTGGGATAAGAGGAGGGGATCAAGATTTCCTAGAGACAGAGTTGTGTGGAAAAGGAAGGATCTTGAAGATGCCTCTCATGAAAACACAAAGGCTCTAGAAGTTCCAATCAAACCAGTTAAAGGAGTTGTGGCAGAGGAACATATGAAGTGGGTTAACAAAGGGCATTTGGCCCTTCTGCACAAGCATTTCTCTTTAGAAGCCATCATGGAAGACTTCAAACTTGAGAGAGAAGTGGAGGTCAACATAACTGACTTGGGGAACAGGGTGGTTTTGGTCTATTTCTCTGATGAACAAGCTGTAAAGGAGGCCTTGGAAGAAGGAAGCACTTGGTTAAGCTACTGGCTGTCATGGCTGGATGATAAAAGCTATTTATGCAAATCTGGAGGAAAATTTACATGGGTGGCACTCCATGGGATACCCATTTTAGGTTGGTGCCAAGGAACCTTTGAGGCTGTGGTAGCTGATCTTGGGAATTTTGTATGTACCCATCCCAACTCTCTAAAAGGAAGCTCTTTTGAAGTGGCTTTCATCCTCCTTCATTCTCAAGAATATCTGAGAGTATTTAAAGAAGTTACTCTAGAATTGGAAGGGAGTAATTTTAATTTCATGGTCAGTTCAGTTGATGTAAGAGTGATCCCCATCTGTGAAGCACCAAAATTTATTGCTTCAACTACCCCTTCTGATAATGTGGCTGTAGAAGAATCTTTGTCCTCTGATTTTAACACCTTAAGTGCTAAGGAGACTGTGGAAGAATTTTCCTCATTAAGAAGGACTGGATCAGACTTGGCTTTGGAGGGAGAGCAGTTGATTGTTCCTGACACCATCTTTGAAGAAACACAGAACTTGCAGCTCACTAATTTCCCAGCATTACAGGGTCAAACAATTCACATCCCCTCAGTTCCTATTTCATCACCCCAGCACTTGTTGAATTTTAGACAAGTTTTATTATCTGAAGAAACTCAAGGTACTATTTACACTGGAGAAGAAAGCATTGTTCCGGTGATTATTTCTCAAGTAGTTGGAGTGGCTGATGGGACTGGGAAGGAAGCAAAAGTACAAAAGGAACCCTTGGAAGCTGGTCTTATTAATGGGGATGAGACCACAACTCTCCCATCCACTGTTTTGGGGGCCCAGTTGCAGACTCCAGCTTGTACTAATCTTTTGGAGGGAAGGATTAATTTGAATTCTAATGGTAAGAAACTGGTTTTAGTTAATTATAACAATGAAGAGATATAAACTTGTCAAAATGGAAAAAAGACAATTACAAAGGTGGACACCACAGTGACATATAACACAAGATCTAGATCAAAAATTCAAAGGCCAAAGGAAGCTACAACTGTTGAAAATGGCTTGAGGAAGAAGGAACCTCATAAATTCAAAAGTGGAGGGGCTGACACTTAGGAATTTTGTAAAGATTTGGGGCTGGAGGCTTTGATTGATGATGATCTGGTAGCTGCACAGTTTGACAATTTGGAGAATGAGATTAACCAAACAGTGGACTTGGAAACCAACTCTGAAGATGAATAGTGTGATCTAGATGATCTGGATGAGGGTGTAGCAGTTGAGGAATCCTTCCCCTCTATCTCTACTTTGAGGCTTGACTCTCCATGAGAATTATCTCATGGAACATGAGGGGTGCCTCCTCAACACAAAAGAGGAGGGCTCTTAGAAATTTGTGCTCCAAAAAACAAGTGGTGATGGTTTTAATTCAAGAATCAAAATTGGAGGAGCTACCAGTTTATTTCATCTCTAGTTGTGGTTTCTCTCAGTCTTGGGAGGTGTTGATTGCCCCTGCCATTGGCAATTCAGGTGGTATAATTACATTATGGAACAAAGATTTTTGCCATGTCCATTCCTCCTTGATTGATAAACATGCTATTTATTGGTCTGGACTATTTACTGAGGAGAACTCTTCCTTCACTGTTATAAATGTTTATGCTCCTTGTTCAATACCAGCCAGAGACATATTGTGGAAAGATATTGAAGCAAAGGCACTACAGTTTACTAATCCTTTGGTGGTAGCTGGAGATTTTAATGTTATTCTTGATCCTACTGAGAAAACAGGTTCCAACTTTTCTTCAAGAAGCTCCAGACATTTTCATAAGCTATTGGACAACCTTGGCATCATTGATCTTCAGCTTATTGGGGGTAAATACTCTTGGTTTGGCCCCAACTCTTCAGCCTCAACACTGGACAGGTTTCTAATTTCTCCTCAGGTTTTAACAAAATGCACAAGTTTAATTCAAGAAGGGCTACCAAGAACCATCTCAGATTACAAACCCATCCTCCTCAGTAATCCAAGGACTGACTGGGGGCCTAGGCCATTTAAATTTATTAATGCCTGGATAGATCATCCTCAGTTCCTTACTTAATCCAAATTGTTTTGGGAATCTATTGTGGTGCATGGATCAACATCCTACAAGGTGTGGTATAAGCTCAAAGCTATAAAAGATTTTTACAGGAAGTGGAACACTGAGGTATTTGGTTGGGTGGAAAATGATATTGAATCTCTCACTTTGGAGATAAAGGCTCTGGACACTATTCTTGATGTTAGAAACCTTCTCCCACAGGAACTATCACAGAGGGCCTTACACAAAGCTCAGCTTATTCAAAAACTAAAAACCAAGTGCAAGATGTGGTGTCAAAAAGCAAGGCATAGATGGTCCAAGGAAGGGGATAGATGCTCTAAAATTTTTCACTTGGTGGCAAACTTCAATGGGGCTAGGAAAAGAATTTCGGAAATTATGGTTGATGGGGTATATTATGGGAAACCAGATGAGATTAAGCATTGGGCCAAACAACATTTCCAAGAGAGGTTCTTAGAGAATAATTCAGTTTGTATTAAACTTGAATCTCTCCCTTTTAATGTGCTATCCTCCAGACAATCTGTGGTTTTGGAAGCACCTTTTACTGAAGTTGAAGTGCTAGCAGCAATTAAATTATGCAATGGGGACAAAGCCCCTGGTCCTGATGGATTCACAATGAAATTTCATCAAAAGTGTTGGGTTTTTACAAAATCTGATATCATGGCTTGTTTGGATCATGTTTACCTTGGAGGGGCCTTAGGAAAGGGTTTAAACTCTTCTTTTATCACTCTTATCCCTAAGACTGGTTCACCACAGATCTTTGATGATTTCAGGCCCATCAACCTCATCAGTAGTGTATACAAAATTTTATCAAAGGTGCTAGCTCTCAGACTCAAAGCTATCATGAACCATCTGGTGCATGATGTTCAGTCAGGCTTCATCTCAGGTAGGCAGATAATGGATGGGATCCTCATTTCTTCTGAACTCCTTCACTCCATCAAAACCTCAGGGCAGGAGGTGATTATTTTCAAAGTAGATTTTGAAAAGGCATATGATCACATTAATTGGGGAGCTTTGTTGAATATTCTAAAATCCATGGGCTTTGGAAACAAATGGATCTCTTGGGTGGAAATGTGCATTTCAGCCTGGTCTCTAGTTCTAATTAATGGCTCACCCACTGAAGATTTTCCCTTGCTTAGAGGCCTTAGACAAGGATGCTCTCTATCACCCTTATTGTTTGCATTATTGGATGAAAGCCTTCACCAACTTATGAGTCAAGGGATCAAATCAAATATGTTTGCAGGAGTCAAATGTAACTCTCAAGGCCCAGAGATATCTCATCTACAGTTTGCTGATGACACTTTAATCTTCATAGAGGCTGGTATACAACAGGCAACCAACCTAAAGCATTTACTCAATCGTCTAAAGAAGGCCACAGGTTTAAAGATAAATTTTCAGAAATCAAAAGTCCTGATTATGAATGCAACTACAGTTTCTATTCAGGAAATCACACAAATTTTTGGCAGTGCTTCAATGGATATACCCTTTGATTACTTGGGTTTTCAGCTGGGAGCCAATCCTAGGAGGAGGAAGTTTTGGGATCCAATGGTAAAAATATTCAAAAGCAAGCTGAATCTCTGGCAAGCTAAGGCCAGGTCTTTTGGGGGAAGGATCACACTGATCAAATCTTCCCTCAGTTCTCTACCACTATATTATATGTCCTTATACAAAGCTCCAAAATGTGTCATAGCTGAAATGGAGAAGTGGCAGAGGAGGTTTTTATGGAATGGGTCAATAAACAAAAAGGTCTTACACAAAATAAGGTGGAACCTGATCTGCAGACCCAAATCAGTGGGGGGCTTGGGCATAAAAAATCTTCATATCATGAACAAGGCTTTATTAGCAAGGTGGTGGTGGAGATTTTCTCTAGAAACTGATTCATTATGGAAGAGACTTTTGTGTGCTAAATTTGGGTGGGAAATTGGAGCATGGGATCTATCTGATTTCTGCTTACATAATGACCAGAGTTTCATCAGACATGTGGAATCACTACTTTTATGCCCTAAATTCTCATCTGCTGTTGGGGCTGTGGGGATCTCTTGGACTGTGAATTTAGGGAATATGGTACTTTTTTGGGAGGACAAATGGTTGCTTGATACCCCTCTTAAATATCAGTTCAACAGGATATATCATTTATGCACTGATAAAAAGGCTTTGGTTTCTGCATTCTGGTTTGAAGGGAATTGGGTGCTAACCTTCAGAAGAGACTTGAGAGGTTGGGAAAAGGATCAATTTCATATCTTGTGTGATGCTATTAACTCTTATCAGTTATTAGAGGGTAATGACATAGATGGTTGGGTTTGTGATCACAAGGGTTTCTCTGTCCATAAAATGTATGAGATCTTAGATGAGAATTGGGATACCTCTATGGAATGGCCTGCTTTGCTTTGGGCTCCCATTTTAACACCTAAAGTGGCTGCTTTTGTCTGGTTAGTTTGTATGCAAGGAGTACGTACAAAATGCTTCATGTTGGCCAGGGGATTATACAATGGCAACATATGGTGCCCTTTATGTTTTGAAGATCCTGAAGATTTAGATCATTTGTTCATAGGTTGCAAAATTGCTTCTTTGGTCTGGTATTATTGCCTGGATTGGTGGGGGAAAAAAGCTTCTCTACCAGACACAATTCTTGGATGGTTTGTAAGCTGGAATCAAATGGCCACAGTCAGGAACAAAAGGAACTGGAATATGCTTGCTTCATTACTCATTTGGAGGATCTGGATTACCAGAAACCAGTCTTGTTTTCACAATAGAGTTCTCTCCCCACTTGATATCTTCCTCCAAATACAAAATGACTTATCAATTAATTTGGGCTAACTTTAAAGAAGGCCAAGCATTTTCTTTTGACTCCTGGATTACTAACCCAAGGGGTTGCTCCTCTTCGAAAAGGAGGCTGATGTAAGATGACCTGATATATTGGTACTTTTGGTTTGGGAAGGGGTGGTTTTGGAGGGTGGTTGGGGGTGTTTTGAGAGTTCTAGAGGTGAGGTAGAACACTTTTGGGGGGGGGGGGGATTTTTAGTTTATCAAGCTCTATGAGTGGGGTTTTTTTTTCCCGTGCAGTATCTCTTGTGTGGGTAGTCATTTGTATAGGTTGAGAGTTTTTGGTTGTGAGTTTCAATTTGTTTTGGTTGATGTTTTGTGTAAGGTCTTGTCCGGTTCTTTTCATGGCTAGTAGGTGCTTGCACAGGTTTGGAAAGACTAAGTTGGCAGCTGTGTTATCTCATTGACTGGTGCAGAATGCTGCAGTTCACTTGGCTCATACAAGACTCACTTTGGTTAAGGTTGGGAGAGCTTCACATCATCACTTCTTAATTGGTCCATCACTCAACATGCTGCTGTAGATTTTCTCTTCATTGCGTGAGTAAAGATCTCTTTATTTTGTTAGATCTGGGTAAAGGTTTCGGGGTGAAATTGTTGGGTTAGCTTGTTCTTTGACTTGTTTTTAGGCTTTCTTGTGCCTCAAGTATAGTTGTTGGGTTGGGGTGTAGAAAGTTTTAGGGTGCCTTGGCTTACAAGCCAAGTACAAAGTTAGTTTGGGGTGGGTTACTTGTGGCTCAAGCCTCGTTAGTTTTTGTTGGGATTAACGTTTTTGTTTGTCTTGGTTGTCTTGTCTTGCAAGCCAAGTCTAGTTAAAGTTTGGTTGAAAGACTAGTTTGTAACAATTTGGAGGGTAAGCCCTTGATCTTTTCTTCTTTTTCGAAGAATTGATTTATAACAAAACAAAAAATTTGCTGATAAAAAAAAAGAGCACTCGTAAAATAGTAAACCGTTTAGGTTTTAGTCTGCTAGGGTTTAGCAGAAGAGACGCATCGCCTCTCTATTTGCTAGGGTGGTGTTTTGCGATTTGCGTTGTTCTCCATGGCAGTATCGGGTAGCGTGGATGATGGCGAGCAAGGCGGCGATGGGGGCGTTCACTGGCGACCCCGTCTGTCGGAGGAGTATGATTCGGGGTTCGGTGACGGGACGGATCGGCTGGAGTAGGAGCCGGAGGAGGAGTCGTGGCAGAACTTCGGGCCGGCTGTGGTGACTGTCCCTGGGACGGAGCCGATGTCGGGGTCGTTGCCGGACGTGCAGGAGTGGAGGGCGGTGCCTGGGACGTTGACGTTGGACGGTGTTGGGTTGTGGCCGGTGACGGGAGCGGGGTCAGGAGTGGTGCTGCTGGACGTCACAGGGGAGGATGAACCGGTCGTGTCGGTTGGGGCATGGACGAACTGGATGGAGGGGGCGTCGGACCTTCGATTCTCGGCTGGCGAGGATGAGGGTTGGGTCCCGGGGGGTCGTCTCCGATCAGGACCAGCGTGCCTTCGCCGCACGCCGGCAAGGGGACCTCGTCCCCGGCGTCTGAGGAGTGGTCTAGGGCGTATACCGGGGAGAGTGGAGGATCGGACCACCGGCGACGGGGGCCTGGTTCCACTACACACGGTGATGCGGGGGGAGAAGCAGAACCCGATCACTATCTCGTCGGGGGCTGCGGGCTTACCGGAGGAGGGGACAGTGGAGACGCCGGAGCAGCTGGCGTGGCAACGACGCAAAGGAAAGGGAGTGGCGGCTACGGAACCGGATCAGGTTAGGGATTCAGGTAGGGCTACTAGAGCACCGAGTCCGGATCGGGGATTCATGGGCGACGCACGCTGGGCGTCCACGCTGGGTCAGAAGTCGGTTTGGGCCCAGGGAGGAGGTGGTGATG
Organism: Erodium maritimum; assembly: GCA_963921825.1. Taxonomy (NCBI): domain Eukaryota; kingdom Viridiplantae; phylum Streptophyta; class Magnoliopsida; order Geraniales; family Geraniaceae; genus Erodium; species Erodium maritimum. The sequence continues at coordinate 119,256,002 of OY997588.1, forward strand.
TGGCCCGATGGGCGGCAAGATTTGGGGATGGCCGACAATCTACGGAGAGGCCAGCTAGATCGGATGACCGGGGTGGACAGGACAACAGGCCGGGTCAGCAGGGACGGGGGGGAGCGATTCCATCCCAGGCAGGTCGGTCCTTCCCATCCTCTAGGGTGCAGGGGAATAATATATACCAAGGACTGGATCGGTCCTCGGGGGAACAGATGGGGTGTTTAGACTATCCGATGGGTGCTATGCGTATTAAGGAAGTAGTAGTGTCGGTACAGGAGGTCACGAGCCAGGGGAACTTGTATAAGTTTGCTCTGGCGGCAAAGGTATTGACATCCAAGACCATATTCTAACCGTCCGTGGTTGCAAGAATGGAGGATGTCTGGGGAATGAAGGTCGAGGCCAAACCGCTGGAAGGGGGGCTGGTAGCTTTTTTCTTCAGGTCTGCGAAGGAAAGAGACCGGGTCCTAATGGGGGAGCCGTGGTCCTTTTGGGACTCTCTGGTCCTTTTCACGGACCTGCGGGCTCACATGCATGTCTCGGATCTCCAATTTCACCAATTCTCGGTCTGAGCGAATTGGACGTACCTGAGCGGGTCAAGGAAGGGAGGTCAGTCACCGGTCCCACCACCTACTCCGCTGAGGAGAGAGGATATGGGCCGTTGGGGTCAACGGGATGAGGAGGAGGAAGTTACACCAGCGGAATGGTTTCCACGTCGCACGACGCCTTCGTTGTCGGGCAATAAGAGGGCTGGGAGGGAAGGGGAATCTGTAGGGGATGAAGAATCAGCGGCGTCGAATGAGGCGTCTTCAGCAGCGGCGGAGGGTTTCAAGCACCCTCGCCTCCAGGAATGAATGTTGGGAAGGCCAGGGAGGGTTTGGTCGACTGTACCTTCTCCCTGGTGTATAGGTGGCAAGGGTACCACCAACAGTTGATATGTTATTTCCCTACCACTTCGGAGTCAGCAATCCCGCGTTCAGGAGCCCTACCATTATCAGTCAATGGAGGACGACGCACGCTGACCTTCTGGGGGAATAATTGGTCCACCACCGCTTGGTTATCCTCTGTTCTGCTCGATCAGTATCTTATGGTTGTAGTGTACTGTATCGGTGTCTTTGGACGCTACCGCAGTCGCCCCCCTCCGACCGCCCTTAAGTAAAAGAGCAAAATTTATTTAAATTTCTATACTTATGTCTTTCAAGTATTGTTAGTTTGGTTCCGTTGTAAGGTGTCTTTAGTCCCCAAAGACACCAAAATACTCCTTTATTAATAATATCAAGTTGTTCCCCTCAAAAAAAAATATTATGGTCGATCCTCTTTCAACGAAACTCCTTATCTTACTTTCTTCTGCGAAATTGCAGCTTTAAAGTTTTTTTTTCTTGTGGGGGGGCCTTTTGGGTCCAAAACACCATAATGACTCTTTTCTTTTATTATTATTACTAAAATTACACCCTTTAGAAAAAAAAAATGCTATTAGTTTCCACATTTGAAAGTCTATTTTGTTTTTTTATCATTAAGGATGAACAGTTTGCCGTTGAGCTTCAGGATGACTTGTGGCTTTAATGGTTATGGTGTTCATGGTTGTTGGTATCATTTAGAAGGACTGAGACCTGTGGTTATCTCTTTTCCCTTAAAACAAGAGTGATTCATTCATGCGGTGTGTGAGAGAGAAGAGAAAGCTTCCTGGAGAAAGCTTAGAAGAAGAAAATGGCACAAGAGTACAGTGGATCTTTGTTGGAGAATAATGATTTGCATGAATACTGTCCGGGACCTTTCCCAGGTCCAGTCCCTGATGCTCCCCTCATGCTCCCCTCCCTAGGGAAATTCTCGATTTCCTATTCAATAGGCATGACAACGGCGGCTGCAAGTACGTCGACGGCTTCATGTGGCTCGACGGTTGGTTGACGTCCTCGGTTGTTTCTTCTCCAAGTAACTCTCTCCCCGGCCTCCTTCCTCCAAACCCTAGTTCACCGGCCGAAATTTCGGTTAAGATTAGAACCCGAAGTACCATCCGTAGGAATCACGACCACAACCCAAGGAACCTTAGGTGAATAATTCACCCCAGATGCAGGACTCGAGGAGGAAACCCTAGGTATAGGTTGAATAGGGTTGGAGATAAGCGAAAACCTAGCACCCAACGACGGAGCCAGAGTAAGGTCATGGCTAGGAGGCAACCGACTAGGGTTTGGAGGGGGTAGAGCGATGAGGCCCTTACTTGCAGAGGACGTTATCGTAGGGCGATGCAAAGGTCTCCCCTATTTCGGTTTGACCACCGGACCAAGAGATGCAAATCCCACCGAGAATACCCCATCCTGACTCGCATCCCGAGGATAGGGAACTGGTGGTGGTGCGACGGCCGATGACGGCGACAAAACCAGTTTAGGTTTACGCCGACGTCAACCCTTGTCCCCACCCCAACCCCATGAGCGATTGGTAGAGAACAAGGCCGAGGAATAAGAGCGACACCAATAGGAGTAGCGGCATCCACTCCTGGCTTCGTGACGACGAAGGGTGGAAACCAAGAAGGTGGGGACAACGATGGATGCTTCAGTGGCGGTTGCAGAGATAACGCCAGTAGAGAAGGAGGAATCGCCAACGAAAAGGACCAAGGTAGGTCGCTCCGCAGAGAGGGGGGATCCTTTAATCTTGGCCTAGCAGCAGAAGAGGAGGCAGAGGAATGGGGAGAACGCCATGGCAGCGGAGACAAGGGACCGAAACTACGTTGGGAGGGACCGAAGCTACACCGGAAGAGGTGGGGGCTGGGCTGGGGTGAGGCGCGGCGGGGCGGCGCCAAAACCCTAGCAGAGCTTTTCTGAAGCCCTAGCAAAGCCATTGGAAAAGAATTTAAGAAATTTGTTAGTATTTGTTGAAATGACTAATATATCTTTAATTATTCGAAAAAAATTACAATTACAGAATGTCATTTTATTTAAAAAATAAAATCACTTAACTTCTCTTTTTTTTCTCTACTAAACCCCTTCCTAACCCTAACCCAACAACCACCGTCTTCTTCGCTTCCTCCACCGACGATCTCTTTGGCCTCGGGTCATGGTTGTCATCGGTGGTGGCTACAATACCTTCCTCCCCTCTCTTGTTTCTTCCTCTTCTCTACTCGAGTCCTTCTTCGTCCCTCTGGTTCTCGCTCAAGTTTTTCTCCTTCCTTGGCTCGGATCTTGGTCATCTCGACATGTCTTCACAGATCTATGGTGGGAACATTTTCTGGTAACGAATTAGGTGTAGATCTGGTCATGCCCGAAACTGGTCACAGTGGTGGCGCTACTGTTTTGACAGCCAGAGTTCTCTAGAGTTGGTGTCCACTTCGGTGTTCTCGTTGCAGATCTTCGGTAGGATGCTTTTCTGGTAACAGAATAGTTGAGAGTCTAGACGCTCAGAGTCCTGATTATTGGAGTTCAGGTCGTCGCTGAGTCCCAGTCACCGGATCTTTGCTCTTGCTGGTGATGTAGCTCTTTCAGGTCGGAGGATGACTTTTTCAGCCTTTAGATGGTTAGTGGTCGGTCTCCCTAGGTGAAGTCTCCGCTTTCCCTCTCTCCCTTTGGCCCCTTCTCCGATCTTAGTGTTGACGGAGACGCGACGTCCTGGTGTTGGCTGGAGCCGTGTGTTATGCCTTGTAGGTTCTTTTTGGATGGGGTCAGGGGATCCTCTGCTGAGCGTGGTGTTGGCCACCAACTAGTTGGGGTCCTGGTGGCTCCGCTGGAAATTTTGGGGTGAACTGATTTTCGGATCGTCTGTGGTGGAGTTTGTTCTCTTTGGGATTGATTATGGTAGGTTTCTTTAGCACTTCTTGGTTAGTTTTCTCTAGTGTGGTTTTAGGAAAAGTTTTGTCCACACTCTGTGGCTACTCTAAAGTTTCGTCCACACACTTCTGTCAGAAAAACTTAATAGGAGAATCTAAAATGACTATTTTACCCTTCTATATTTGAATTGAATTTTAGTAGATGAATTCAAAGACGATTATAACCCTTATTTCACTAAACACTTAATAGCTCATTAAAATTTTTTTAATTAGATTTCATTAATTCAATTTTTTTATTACTCAATATTAATTTTTAAATAAATAAATAAATTTATGTAAATTAATTATTTAATTATTTGAATTTTTTATAATTTTTTAATTTAATTAATTATTTAAATATTTAATTAATTTTTCAAAAATATTTTTTCAATTTTTTAATTAATTAATTAAATTAATTAAATATTTAAATTATTTAGTTATTTATTCCAAAATAAATTGTTTAATTAAAATTTTCTAGTTTATTTTCAATTAATTATTTCAAAATAGGTTATTTTTCCAAAATAAATTATTTAATTAACTTTATTATTTTTAATTTATTAGTTTTTATTATTATTTCTGCATTTTAAGGTTAAAAGTAAAATATGAATTATAACATATTTTATAAAATTAAAAAAAAATGATTTTTTTCAATTAATATATATTTTAAATTAATATTTGATTTAAAACAGATTTTATAAATTAATTAATTTATTTCATTTATTTATTTATTATTTAAAAGAGTAAAATGGTATTTCCTTTACAAAAGTCAAAGGGTTCGATTGTTAAGTGTAAAGAAGGAGAAATCAAATACAAACCATGTCTTAAACTAAAAACTAGAGAACCAATATAAGCCATTCATTTTAAGAATGTGTGGATGAGATGCAATTGAGTAGTTGACTGCAAAAAAAAAAAACAGAACTTTTTAATAAGTGGTAAGAGCTTTTTACTAAAACTATCATAATTTTTTTTTAATCAATTCACTAATTTAATTTTTCCCGCTTTGTTTGAACTCCGATTGGCTTCAAACTTGCGCCATTAGTTTTGTTTTTTAAGGGCTTTGAATCAAGATCAGTCATGAATATATTTTGAAGCAAAAATTTCTTTTTTTTATTTCGGTGTTGATTTTTTTTAAAAAAAAATTTGGGTAATTTTATCAACACTTTGCTCTGGATTTATCAACATTTTACACTGGTTTTATCAGCACTTTACACTGGTTTTATCACCTCATTTTCCAAAACTGATCATGATTTATCACCTCATCGCGTGCTATTTATGAACACTAGTTTTATCAACACTAAACACTAGGTTTAGGTTTATAATTCAATTACGTGTGTTTTATCATCCCCATCACATGGTTTTTTTGAAGCACGATTTTCTTTTTCGGGGCTGATTTTTAAAGAAATTATATCTGGCTAATTTTTATCAACACTTTGCTTTGGTTTTATCAACACTTTACACTGTTTTTATCAACACTCTACACTGGTTTTATCACCCCATTCTCCAAAACTGATCATGATTAGTTTATCAAACTTATTATCAAAATTGAACATGGTTTTTATCACCTCAGTACATGTTTTTATCAACATTTAGCACTAGTTTGATACCTCCGATATAAAACATTTATTAGTGAAGATTTATCAACACTCAACATTTTTTTATCACTCCCATATACCTTTTTATTTTCGTGCTTCAAAATATATTCATGATTGATCTTGATTTAAAGCCCTTGAAAAAATAAAAATATTGGCGCAAGTTTGAAGCTAATCGGAGTTCAAACGAATCGGGAAATATTAAATTAGTGAATTGGTGAAGAAAAAAATGGACACTTGTCCACATGGCACCATGCTTTTACAATTATGCCCTTCCTTGTGCGAGAAAGGATGAAAGTGGCGTGAATTTGGGTGAAATTGGGGTGATGATGTGGCATCATGGTGAATGTTGGATCTTAGGTGTGTGTGGCTAGGATTGGTTCTCTAGTTTTTAGGTTAAGAGTGGTTTGTAGCTAATTTCACCTCAAGTGTAAAGTGGTAATTTCACTTTACCCTTAACAAGCACATGGGTCACATGCATAACAGAAATGGAATATTCCGTTTTTATTTTCTGACAGAAGTGTGTGAACGAAACTTTACGGTAGCCACATAGCGTGGACGAAACTTTGTGCACTAAAACGTTTGTGGATGAAACTTTAGGGTAGTTTTGGACAATTATCCCTTGTTTTAAATAAGATTTAACCATACAGTTATTTTTGGAACTAAGATTACTTTTCAAAACCTCATTTTTTCCTCTAAACCATTTCCGCCTCGCCTCTTTTCAGTTGTCACCATTTTCACTTACATCTCCCAATCACCATGGATTCCCGACAACCGCACTTGCCGACCACTATTGTTGCGTCCTGTCTATCAGTCCGTTGTTCTTCCACGGCCCGCCCGACTAGAAAGGGTTTGTGCATCATGACATGAGAGGAACCACCTACCCTCACCACTTATCGCCGAATGTTCCCTCATGAGATGACGTACTCCCACCCTATAGACCAACGAGCCAGGTCAGAATCTTGACTCCTGCCACCACGGCGGAGGGGAGATGCGGAGGAAGAAGTTAGCCTCGCCCTTCACTAGATCTTCCACGATGTTGTAGTGGACATGAGGACTCGGGAACCTATTAGGACACGAGCACTGACCACAATCCCGCCCAACCCCTATTGCAGACCCTCTAATACCGACCCCTGTCCCTAGGCACAATCGGGAAACCATGCGCCCTAACGGATCTAAGGAGGGGGAACTCGTATCGCGTTCACATCCCGTCCCGGATTACTAGTACCGATCAAAAGAACCTTCCTATTGAAGGTTGATCCATCAATACGAACTGGTTTTTTTAACCGGTCAATGCAGGACAAGACGGAAAGGGCCCTAACTACTCATTGTGGGTGACGAACATGATTCTTTGGATCCGAGTTGTGGTGGACATCCACCCTTACATGAATCATACGGGTGATGAGGGAACCCATCCTCAAGATATCTGGAGGTATAGGGTTCGCCGGTCTGAGTCTATCCTCACAGATACACCTAGGGTACGGAGAAAGGAACCTTGTTGGTATTACTCCCTCCTAGGGCGGATGATTTCACACCCTACCCATCGGTTGGAGGAGCCTCGCTGTTACTTCTCATCTTTAGTAACGAAAGGATCTGATATTCCCACCCAAGGCAGTCTGAATTCCAAGAATATAATCGAGGAAGATGGCCCTGATGGGAAAAAAGTGAGGCACGGTGAGCTACCTCGCGATCTCCATGAGTCACCCAGGGCACCTTGAGGCGTCTATGATGAGCCACACCCATGGCTCGATGAATCAGATACCTTCTGAGTCCCAACGTCTTCCATTCCCTAGCATACTCCTTGATCGATTGTTATGAAAACGGTCAAGTCAAGACGGGAAAATTCCTATAGATTCACAACGCTCAAAACAGTTAGAATATGGAACCACTCCCTAGCATCTCCTTGGGTCTAACTGACTATTTAGGCATAGGATCAGTGTTTCGGGTATCATTGAAACTGTATCTCAGCCTATTAGTTCATTTTCACTCTTGTACGGTATTTACAATCATTTTATTTCCATGTCAATAAAAACTTCGTCAGTGTGCTAATTTTTTTATAAGCGAATTTATTAAGGCTTTCGATCTTTCAAAGCAGTGTCGAAGCAAGAAACAGTGCCTCGAGGAGGGTCCCCTTCCTAAGGACACAAACAGAACTAAATACAACCAATCCAACACAAAAACAAAGCACCAAAAATGGCTACAAGAAACAAGCCCAAAAAAATAAAATAAAAAAGCCAACACCAAGACCTTAACTTCTCCACCTGCAAAAACGATGAGAATCTTCTCCAAATACCACAATGGCCTCCAAGCGACTCTAAAAAAAAGGAACTCCAGTCCAACGCAACGTGGGTCCACTAACCAACCCAGACGCTACCACCCAAGTACAACCCCAAACACTATCCCAACCACAAGTACACGAAATGGAAGAAATAAAGCAGAGAACAAACAAAACCAAAATAAGTTATTGTAGCAATATCACTGATGGACTACACCTATACAATCACCGACCAAATACAAAACTAGAGGTAACCTCCCGCAATATCTTTTTTATCCTCCCATCAAACAAGTCAAACTTGACAAGTACGACTTCTGTCCCAACTCTCCCTTAGGCGAAAAATCATCATCTTCTTCCTTCACGCCCTCCTTCGTACAATTTTGAGCCTCCATCGAGGAGGTAAGATGGGGCTTCTTTGTCCCAGTTTTTGTACTTAAAACCCACTAATCACATCCTCCTTTCTTCTTCTTTGCAATAACAACCACGAAAGTCCCCGCATTTGTTCCTGCTTCCCTACTTCGAGACCTGGTACACGTTTGTGACTGATAATATACTACCGGTGACAAGGGCTTCTTGCATGGCCGACCCATCTTTGCCTGCTAAAAAATACTGTTTAAATGAATGTTATTTTTTTTATATTTTTTATTTTTTTTCTTTGTTTATGAAAGAACATACATCTTATAGGTTGTGCTTCAATAATTGAACAAACCAAGCTTTCCAACTTGTATTTCATGTCAAAATCTCATTTCAACAAACCAAACTCAACTCTGGAAGATGATGAGTGGGTCATTGATGGTTGATTTAGTGACACATTTTGTTTTTTTTTTCGGGTTGTATACCCGCAGCTCCCTATGAGAGCTCCCATGTAATAGTTTCCTTTGGTTAGATCCTCCTCGGATCTAACTTTATCTGAATAAATTTTTTTCGAGCTTATAAAAAAAACTCAAATCTGCAAATTTATGTCATGTTTTCAGAAAATCACGATTTAAACTTAAAGAGCTTCCTTTATATTTGTTCAAAGAGCTTCCTTTCAGATTTGTTTTGCAAAATCAAGATCAAAGAGGTCGAGTTCTTCTCCGGTACAACACTAGTATAAGGATTCGGTTATAGCTTGAGGCGGAGACCTGTTTCAACAAAAAGGAACCAAGAATTAAAACTAATTCAAACCAACACCATCTATAAATTTTGACATAAAATGAAGCCAAAAATCCCCAACCCCCAACATCATTGGCTGGAGTTGTCGTAATAGAAGAACCCTAACCTCAGATAGGACCATATCTCACCTACAGCTAGGTTGAAGACCAGGTCTTGGTCGTAGTTCGTCACTAGCAACCGGTCAGTTAGGTTGAAGACCAGATCTCGGCCGGAGTTTATCACTGGCAACCAGGAAAGCTTCTAATTAGAGGACCAACTCTATTAAAACCTCAAGTTGATAGTTGAAGGTCCGATTATAGTTATATTCTAACACGCGTCCTCACGGAAAACCCTGTTCGCAAATTTGGATATCATATAGAAGGAGAGAGATAACTCACTGAGAAGAGAGATAAGGGCTAATAACTAGGTGGGACAAAAATAGACAAATAGAGAAATAATCATACGTTTTGTAGATATTGGGGTTTGACCAAGTGTGCATGAGTTAATCAAGCTTTGATACCATATTAGAAGACCAACTCAACTAAAAGCTCAAGATAATAGTTAGAGGCCCAATTCTAGTTATATTTTAAGATTTTCAAATTGGAGCAGTGACGTATCGTGAAGCTGTGTAGAAAATGTGGGGTCAAGATATAGAAACATCCCGTAGAGGAAAGAGGAGAAGTGGATGAAGGAGTAACGAATGGTCTCGCTGTTGGATTTATGACTCCATTCTTTGGCGAACTAGGTTCTAGTGAAGTTGTTGGTGAGGAAGGTTGAAAGATCTGTGCTCTTCTTGCGATCATTTTGAAATGGAAGCCTTGGGATCCATGAACAGAAGAAATGGAAATGGAAAATAAAAATAAGATTTATAATTATTTTTGAACAAAAATAATAAATAAGAAATATAATTTTATTTATTCATTTTAGATAATAGAAATTTAGTAAATTTGAAAGGATGAAGAAGTGGCATTTTCATAATTTTGAAATTCAGACTGAGATTGTGGTTATAATGTGGATGGTAGCTTCGATAGTTTTGCAAAATCTAATAGAAAAAGTAATGATGAAAAAATAGGAAAATAATGGGTTTCCCTTAAGTAGATTGAACATTTGTACATATTTTTTTTGAGTGAGAGTTGTAAAACCCACTTCGTTTAAAAAGGGTTTTAAAGTCCGAGCTAAAACGTGGGGGTTGTTTAAAAAAAAAAAAAGAGAGAGCAAAGGAGTTCTGGCAGGATTGGGCCATCAGACCCGAACTGGGCCTGACTCGCGCTGAACCGAGCCCAGTCCATTTCGAGCCCAAACCCTAGACTTAAAAGGATGATGCGCTGCTTCAGAACCCATTTTCGCGCACGACTACCGAGGGATCTCTCTCCCTCTCGCGCAGCTTCGTCTTCACACACCCAAAACCGAAGCCGTCGTCGCCGTTCTGTGTCGTCGTCGCACCACCTCCGTCCTCTCCTTCTCCTTCTCCAGCTCCTCTTCATCTTCCTTCTCCATCATCTACCTCCATCCTCAAACGAACCCCACCTTCTGAAACCCCTTTCCCCTTCGCCCTCACGTCCGTTCGAAACCCTCGTCGGGGTCGATTCGAGGACGTCGTGCCTGTTTCAGGCATCTTTGTCACCGGTGAGTCGTTCCTCACCAGTTTCACCTTCCTCACCCTCTTCTTCGCCGAAAATCACGAACTCCGGGCTCGCCTTGGCTTCGGACGGGACAGGAGAGCGTCGCCGGAGTGCTCAAGTTCCAGATCTGGAACCTGCATGCCGACGAGCTCTTTGGCCGTCAGATCTGGCCGGGAGAGCTCGGGTCTCGCCCCAACCGACCTCCTTTTCGCATTCTCGAGCTTCTGACGTACCGCCGCCGTCATCACTAGAGTCCGCCGTAATCCGCTGGAACCCTAGCCCCGTCTACCTCCGTTCACGGCTCTGGCAGGACGAGACCCTGTGTTGGGCTCGGGCCTGGGTTCAGTTGGGCCTCGGGCCTGGACGGGTTTGGGCATCGGGCCTGGACCGGTCTGGGCCTGGGTCTGATTGAATCTGAGTCCGGGTTCGACTCGGGTCCGGATCCGGGTCGGGTTTCGGGTCGGACTCGGGTCGGTCGGGTCGGACAGACTCACCTAATTAAATTAAACGAGAATTAACGACTTTTTGGACTAATTGACGTTTTTAAAGAAAAGCACGAACAGTTAATTTAAAAGAACTGGACTTCTGGATCCGATCTGATTTTGGACCGTTTGTTTGTAAACCCAGGCTTCTCCCGAGAGCTTGGACTTCGCCGAGCAGACGAAGACCACTCCGGTATCCGTGTGAAGAACGGGGGAGCGACTGATCGTCTTTTCAGCAGAGTGTTTTAGAGGAAGGCCGCGAGGTAGGGAAAATCTTAACTTCTCGGTTAAAATTCTTAGTATGCATGCTAGACAAATAAAATCAGAAAGGTCCTAGAAATGCCTATAGGATGCGAACAACTAGGATAATTGTCTTTCAATTACTAATAATCGGAAGTGTCTAGTGGTGAACGATTAGGATGCCAATCACTAGTGTAACTCGCTTTCAATACTTGGGAATTGTTTGTCTGGTAGAGGAGCCTTGGCAAAGCCCTCGGATTAGTTGCGTGTTAGGATCACATGCTTTGTTGTTTGGTTGCTTAGTGGATAGGTTAAAGAGTCTAACGGAACTAGTTGAATTGCATACTCGAATACTTGTTTGAAGGTTTTCATGATTGGTTGAACTGAACACTTGACTGTGGACTGTATGTGAATAATTGCTTGATTCTTTGAATGGTTGAATCGAGTATGACTGGTTGTGCCGAGCGGTACAATCAGGTGATCGATGGACCGAAGGGTCATGGCAGGTAGGTGAGCGGTAAGTTGTGGTTATGTGATTCGTGTGCTGTGTGTTGTGGTAGAACTGTGATTCGTGTGTGGTGTGGTGTGGTGAGAGTGTGAGTCTTTAAGAATTGATTACTCCGTGGTTACTGGGTGTGTTGTTCGTTCATGGATTCGTGAGTCGGCTGTTATATCGCTATGGGGCCTACACCGAGGGAGTGCCGGTGGGAGGTAGCGTCATAGTCGGTACCCGGTATGGCGCCTACACCGAAGGAGTGCCGGTGTAAGGTGGTAGCATAGCCGGTGGCCCTGGTTATAGGACGATTATTGGATGGTTTTGGGATGATTATTGATCGTTTCACCCAAGCGTATACTCCCTATAGGAGTAATACCTTGGTTCCCGAGGACATATAGTCCTTTGGAGACGTTTCTGAGAATCCCGACGATATGCATCCTCAGGGGGTGTTGCCGGTAGCCTCGATGATATGTGTCTCCTCTGGACTGAGGGAAAATCCGAGAGGACACACTGGGTGTGGATCGGAGGGTGGTGACTTCACGTGCCACGGCATTGATCGATTCGTGTATTTCCTGTCGATTACTAAGATTTATCTTGTGACTGTGTTTAAGATTTGGTTAAACGGCGAAGGTTAAATTGTTATGTATTTTCCCTACTGAGCGTAAGCTCATCCCTGTGTGGTTACTGTTGTGTTTACAGGCGTGATTGAGGAGTAGAGGCTCGGGAGCTTCGTGGTCTGGGTGTGTTCTAGAGGGTCCGGTCACACTTTATTCTAGTTTTCAGACAAACTTTGTTGGAGATTACTATTACACTCCTGGAGGGTTTTACTTTTGTTCAAACTGAATTAATTGATTTGAAGTCTATTTGAAGGAGTTTATGACAATTGTTGTATTATTGTGTTTTAAACCGTTTTCACTCAAGCCACGTCTCGAATCCGGTCAAAACCGGATTTGGGGCTTGACAAGAGGTGCAGATTTCATTAACTTTGATAATCGATTACATTCTTTTGCATCGAGGAACATGCTACTCGACCACGGCAAGGTCAGTATGAATGAACAATGGTTCACTGAGCCTTTTCATATCAGAACCGTCACATACGATATTTTGATGCCCCACGGGCAGGTGATGCCTCTTGGGCAAAGAGAGAAGACGGTGAGGAGGAGTAGGGTGCCGGAGATCATGAGGGACTTCAACAGTAATGGTGATGGTGGGAGGCACAACATCGTCTTGGTCGGGCCAGACTCTGATACTCCCCTCCCTGGAGAATCCTTGATTCTCTGATCGATAGACACTAATCCTGCAAAGACAAACTCAAACAAAATAACTGAAACCCTTTCGATTAGGCAAATCCATAATCGTGAAAGGGACGAGGCGATTGCGGCGGTGGAGGCCAGGGAGGAGGACACGCCTTCTGCGACAGAGCCGACTGCTGCAACTTCAGGGACGCCTCTAGGGACGGTGGCGGCATCCGAGACGACGGCGACATCTGAGGCAGCGACATCAGCAAGGGCGACGGCGGCTTCAACGACGGCAACGACAAGATTAGGGATGGCGGTTGTAGAGACGGTAACCCCTGGGGAAGAGGAGAGGCCGAAACAGATCGAGAGATGCTCCGTTGATGGCGGGAGGCGGCCAACGTCGCGGTGGCTAGAGATGGCTTGAAAGAAACCCTAGCAAAGAAAAACTTCGCAGGATCCAAAGGGAAAGTGCAAATGGGAGATTGGGAGGGAGAGAGAGGAAGAACCATGGCATAAGTTATGGCAATTGTCATAGCCATAGCCAATTAGCCATGGAGTTGTAGACGGCGCAAGACTCTCACATTTGTACATATTTGAAAAATGCTTATAGTTGTATGCTGTTTTGTGAAATTAATCCTTGACTTAATGTTAAGCAAGGTGTCACAGCACCTAGTTGTTTGCTCTTGTAATTTCAATTGATCTAGTGGTTAACTTTACTTATCATGTCATTGATCAGGCATATTCAACTGAAATATTTCGTTCCGAGTATCAAGCATTAGGACTGACAACAGTAAGCTTTGTTGGTGTTTAGTACAAATTATCACATGTTGATTTGATAATGAGAAATGATAGGAGTGACTTTGTATCAGGTGAGCTCAGCGTGGGGGATAGGACTCATCATTGGGCCATCCTTGGGAGGATTCCTTGCTCAGGTACTTGTTGTCCATTAATTCAATGGAAGATCATTGGCTTACATTTCTAATACATTTGAACAATTCCAGCCAGCTGACAAATATCCACATATCTTTTCTCAAGGATCTTTGTTTGGGAGGTAAATCAAACACCCATTAACATGATATTTATGTCACAGGGTTTCTGTTAGTTAGTGTCCAACATAATGTCTTTCATGCAGATTTCCATACTTGCTGCCCTGCCTCTGCATATCAGTTTTTGCGTCGGGAGTGACAGTTGCTACCTGCTGGCTTCCGGTACTTCACTTGTCTTGTAATTTTTAGATTGGTCTTGTAATCATGTCACATATTCATTATTATCTTGTCTAATAAACCCTCTTTTTTACATCATGAAATGTATATTTAAATATCGAAACTAGTGCTGACTTATCTGCAATTTGTTCTCTACTGCAGGAGACACTACACATGCACAATGCAGACAAGAAATCATCGAATGACGCCTTGGAATCTAATGCAAAAGAAACCCAAGAAAACCTTTTAAAGAACTGGCCCCTAATGTCATCTGTGATTGTTTATTGCGTTTTCTCACTTCATGACATGGCCTACTCAGAGGTACATTTTACATCTCCTACTAGGTTGCTCACTTATTATGTTCAACATCCTATGAATCGTCCGACCCAAAGCATGCATGATTTGTTATATAGTTGACCAATGAAAGTTTCCTGTTGTAGATCTTTTCTTTATGGGCTGTGAGTCCTACAAAAATTGCCGGTTTGGGATATACAACTAACACTGTTGGTGAAGTTCTCTCTGTATCAGGTAGGCAATCAACTTTTTTTCTTCTACAGAGTAACATGAACTAATGTGTGTCTGGATGATTTATCGAATGTGTTGTATAGGTCTTGGCCTTTTTGTGTTTCAAATGACTTTGTATCCATTGGTTGAGAGATATCTCGGGGTGGTAACAGTGTGTCGTATTGCAGGGGTAAACTTCCAATTTCCAACTTCCAACTTGCAACCTGTAATTAATGTCACATTTGATTAATATTGTTTCACAAAATGCAGGTTCTGTCCATACCTCTGCTGGCAAGTTACCCTTTACTAGCCATGACTTCGGGCTTGTGCCAAACTTTGTTAGTAAGTTGTGCATCAGTAGTCAAGAATGTACTATCGGTAGGTATATACGACTCCTTTTCTTGTACAGATGATATTAACATTTTTGTCTAACTCTCATATATGTTCCTTGAATGCGACCAGTTGTCCACTATTACAGGCACATTAATTCTCCAAAACAATGCTGTGGCACGTAATTTATTCTTTTTGCTTTGTATTACCGTTGTCATTTGAACTCACCTACATAACATAATATAACATGGTTGATACTGAAATGTTGTTTAACAAGAACGAAGCCAGAGAGGGGCAGCAAATGGTATCGCAATGACGGGGATGTCTATTTTCAAAACAATAGGTCCAGCTGGAGGAGGCGCCCTGTAAGTCTCCTCTTGCTTCACATTAGCATTGCAATGACAAAGTTGATGTAAAACGGTATACTAACGCATCAGATTTACTGATTTGGTTATCAGATTGTCGTGGTCGCTAAAGCGCCAACATGCTGCTTTTCTTCCAGGTTAGCTACCAAACTCAAATCTTTATCCAATAATTATCACACAAGATTCAGATTGTTAAACACTGCAGGTGTCCACATGATTTTTTTCATCCTAAACATTATTGTGGCTGTTGGAGTCCTTATGACGTTCCGACCATTTTTTACTCGAAAGCAGAGGCAGAGTAATTAGATTATTCTTTCTTCTTTTCCACGGTTGCTGAGGAAGAAAACTGCCCATGAGTGTGGACTGCATTACAATGTTAATAGCATCAATTTACTGTTTATTTACTTTGAATTTCGGATTACTTATTTATTCAATAAAGACAATGGTTACTCTATTGTAAGGACAATCACAACTGTCTTAGAGTCCTCAAGTAAATCAAGTTTTTTTTTTATTGTAAAGTTTCAATAAGCAATGGAATCAGATACACATAAATTGAGTCAGCAAATGAATGAGTTGCATGATCTAGACACGGAACCACCAATCTCTCCACTCTCTCTTCCTGTGCCGTCTTCAATGACGGTGGTTTTCTACTCGTCCGACGTCGTCTCGCCGACACCGACTCGCCAACCACCGAAGCGAGACGCCCTCCTACATGGCTGATCACGACGGCGACGCCTCTAGCACCGGCCCTGTCAAGGCCCCGGAGCTCGGATGGATCGGGGACTACTTTCGGCGAGTCTTCGTGGTCGAAGGCGGGAGGAAATTCGGTTTCCCTAAAACTTGGGGAGCACGTTCTCTCGCCTCCGGTGCCCTCACCTAATGTAGAGATGATTCCTTACATTCCCTCCCTTCCTGCAATCCCGTCGTATCTGCTACGACGTGTTGGGGTGGATCCTCATCCACCAGAGGGAACCCTAATCCCTGCTTCTGCGCCGTCGCTATCGTCGCCGCCACCGCTGCCACCTACCAATCAACTGGCGGCCTCGTAGTCGCTCAAGGGGTCCTCCTCCTCCATGGTCAGTTTGCAACAGAGCCTCTTCTCTTGCTCCGTTGATAAGGCTACTGGTCTGGTGGTTCGGACTACTGACCGGCTCGTGACCCCTCAACTCTCTGCTGATTCGGTTGCGGTGATTCTAGCCCCCACCTCAGGTGGGTCGGAAGGTGGAGGGCGCGAGGTCTTAGGAGTGAAGGTTGTTGAAATTCCAGCACCCACTGGAAGGGATGACAATAAACCTGGAATACTCAAGAGGTTGGCAGTTGGAGCACCTAGGGAAGATTAGGCCAGGGCGGGGAAACAGCCCCGCTAGGAGGAATGAGAGGCAGGAGAAGCATCGGGAACTGGCCCTGGGAGGGGTCCCATATAGATGCTTTGCCTCCCACCATCACCGTTGTTGAGATCCTAGATTTCCTCGTATTTTGTCATTGCCTATATGGCTTTCAAATACCGTCTGTGACGGTTATAGTGATAAAAGGTTCAATGAGCTATTGCTCTTTCGGTCTGACCTTAGTGGCCTGAGAGCATGTTCCCTGACGCACAATAATGTCCTGATATAAATTTAATACAATTGCACCTTTCGCTCCGAAAAAAAAACTAGCCAATGTGTTTCGTCTCTTATCTTGCTGAGCTGCACTCCACTCCGAGATGCCTTCCGTGGTTTTGTGAATACTGAAGGAGATTGGTGTAGTTTTCTCTTTCCATATACGAGTATTCTTAGAGAACCATAGTTCCCAACATATCATAAATATTATATTGCACTCCTCCTAACTTTGATGCGGTAAAATGTGTCAGACCCAAGCCCTTGGGTTCTCCCATGAACTTTTAGTTATTAGATCATGTACAATGGAAGAGCTTGGGTTAGGGGTTTGGATTAGAGGCTTGGATGCTGACGGTACAAAATAGTGGGATGCATGACTCAAAATAAACTATGTTTTACGATGGTGAGTCCTGGATTGAGTCATGGATTGTGAGTGGATGCTGACTGATTTATTAATTGATATTTTGTTGTTTTATATAATTCTTTGTAAAAACAGTAAATGTTATATAAAATTGAATTAAATCTGAAAAATAGTTAATGATAATATAAATTAATGATCAATAAATTTAACACGAATAAAAATGAACTTGAACTTTTATTCATCCCCTTTTAATACAACCCCAACAAAACACAAGTTCAAGAATACAATTACACATACACATCATTGTGGTGGTGGTGGTGGTTGTTGTTGTCGAAGAACTTTAATTTCAACATCAATCTCTTCCATATGTTCCCAAATTCGGGACTTCAGCAAATCGTGTCGTACCAATTGGGCTTCGTTGAAGTTGAAGGTATCCTTTTCGTCCAAGGCATTGTATTTGTCGTAGTATTTTTGCCACCGGCCGGTTAACTTCTGAAATAGGCGGGTCCTTTCTAGGTTGCCTTCAGACCTTGATCGTTCCAGCTCCATCATGGCAGTTATTTGGTCTGTGAGGTTGTCCCCCTTCCTCTTTGAAGCCTTCTTGCCCAACAGTCGTGTTTAGCGAGGTCTTTGAGAGGGACCTGTATTGGTTGTGTGGGAGGGGGGTGTTTTCTTGAGAGATACCTGACCTCCTTCATTCAGATCGCAAGATGCCCATTATGGTGCTTGAGACTCACCAGCGAGAGGTGTGTAATCTTCAGCCGTACTTGTGGGTGAGGTTGAGCTATAATTCCTAGCCTCATCCAAGCGTTGTCGTTGTTGGCGTATATGACCCATGGTGCCTTCCTCGGCATTGAACTTCTCATCGTTCTCAAGCAACTGAACCCAATGATCGAGGTCGAATGTTTTCGGGTGACCAAACGGTCTTTCTTGATCCGGGTATCTTACCACATCTGCTTCGCCGCTCTCATGTGGTCATCATGATTGCATCCGCTACGGTACTCGGACTTCTAGGTCTTCAGATAACCGAGGAACCTCCTGTTGGGTCTCGAGGTAGGGTTGGAGATGAACCAACTCGCAGCGGAAAATCGATGAAAACCAAGAGACGATCAAAACCATGAAACAACTAACAAAGAATGGATTAACAAGAGAAAAATTCAGCACTAGTTCTTACCAAAACAAGAACACCGGTTAACGAATGATTAGCTTGAGTCTCCAAGACGCCTACGTATCCACATGGGAATCAAAGCCACGTAGTTCTTCTCTTTGAGGACTCAAGAACACAAACATGGAGGTGGAAACTAGCCAAACCCGAAATGGCCATGGAAGAGGGAGAGAAAATGTGTTTCCTATTCTTGTCTTGGGTTTGTTATGTTGAAAAAAGATGACTTAAACATAACAAAACCCATACTTGTCCAACTAAAGGCATGGGACAAGTATGGTGTCAAGTAAGGTGTAAATAGGACAAAGTATGGCAAGACAAGATTGGGTTAGGTGGTGAATCACCAACACCTTAATCCTTGTCTTGCTTACTTAGTACTAATTAATCAAGACTTGATTAATTAGTTCCATGGGCCTTGGTTGCATGGGCCTTTCATGGGCCTCTTGGAACATGGCCCGTGGCCATTTCCAACGAGGTCCCGTGATTCGCTCATCGCCTCCATGCCTTCCATACCGGAAATGTCCAACATTATCCGACGCAATCAATCCCAAGACTCCAAGCCTTGTCTCGATCCGTAAAGTCCTATTCACTTACGGGCACATGACCCAAAACCCAGTGTTGGTCATGTCCCGAGACAACTCCCTTTTGGCCATTCTCCATAAATGTGTCAATGAGTTTCATCCTCCGGTGTGACCCTTAGGTTTATGCATGTCAATAGATCAACGTAAAATCCCATTTTACTTGATCCTATTTAAGTGGCAACTAACGAGACTTTAGTATTGCCTGACACTACATAACGAATCGACCCCGTCAATTCTAACCTTTCCGTCGTCCCTGTCATTATCCTTTTATCTCCGATATCCTGATTGAGATAAGGCATAGAGCCGTCATCCTTATTATTCTCAATCACCGTTCCTTGATATGTGAGATGACTGAAGATATGATACCCAGTATCATGTGCATGGCCATGCTATTCTTCCAGTCACTCTCGATCAAGCGGCCGAGAACCGATATCTTTCCCATACCTTAGTATGAGGGATAAATCCCTTAGCCGTCTTTCGTGTCACTCATGTAGCCCGTCCCCAAGCCAATCCTGGCCGTTATGGAAGCCCTGTTACGGACAACGTTAGGCTCAGGTCAAACTCAGTTGTTCACTACATAGCGATCACAAAGACTCCTTGGTCTAAGGATACATGACAAGCTACAACACTGAATATGTTCATGACTTAATCTATGGCACATATTCAGGGCGGGTCGTCCAATATCATGTCCCACATGATATCTATGATCAGACTCCGGAATCCCATTCCAATGACTAACAGAACGTAAGCCATAAAGAGCCATCTTTCATACTAGTCGCTTCTAGTGAAGCTTTGTTGACTAGGGACCCATCGAGTGTGATCTATCTCGATCTATGGTTCTATTCGCATGGTGGGCATAGATCAGAGCACACATCGATATATTACTCCAACACATAAGTAATATAAAGCCGCTTTAATTTTATTGCTAACGATGATATATACATTTGGACATTTAGGATTGAACTACGGGCACTAAGACTAACAATCTCCCACTTGCTCTAGTTCCAATCTAAACACCAATATGTCCCCATCGACTTTACATGTCTAACATGTTCAGGCAGTGACACTGCCTTAGTCAAAGGGTTGGCTATGTTATCATCTGTTGCAATATCGGTTATCTTCACTTCACCTCAGTTCAGTATTTATCTGATGAGGTGGATACGCCGCAGTACATGTTTGGATTTGTTATGCGATCTAGGCTTTTAGCTTGCGCAATGGCCCTTGTGTTGTCGCAAAATGGATTCACCGGACTGGATGGGTTTTTAATTACACCCAGCCCTGCCATGAATTTCCAAATCCACATAGCCTCCTTAGCTGCCTCTGCAGCATCCATGTACTTGGCCTCTGTCGTAGATTCGGAAATGGTATCTTGCTTTACGCTTTCCCAGCTAAAGCTCTGCCATTCAGCGTAAACACATATCCTGATTGACTTCTAAAGTAATCTGGATTTGTCTTGGAAAACTAGCGTCTACTCATCCTTCGACGACTAGTTCAACATCATCTTTCCCCCGGGTTAGAATGATGTCTACTGGTACAACATAAGGCTTACGAGACGTCTGGTCTCATACATGTCATGGCATATATGATCGATCCTGCCCCCAGGCGCATAGGATTCTCATCATCCTTTTCAGCTCATCAGGTGTCTTAGGACACTGAGTCTTGCTGAGATGAATGCCATGACTAGTGGGTAAGAGTCCTTTCTTTGAATCGAGCATTAAGAACCTACTCAATGCCTTGTTCACATAGGTTCCCTGACTTAAATCCAAGACCCTCTTGGTGCGATCTCTACATATCTTAATCCTTAAGATATGAGAAGCATCGCCTAAGTCCTTTATTGAAAAACACTTCCTCAACCAAGCTTTAGTCTCGTGCAAGGTTGGGATGTCGTTTTCAATGAGAACCAGAAAGGTAATATTGCTCCCACTAGCCTTCTTATAAACGCAAGATTCATCCTCGTTCTTGATTAAGCCAAATCCAATTACAGCTTCATCAAAACGAAGGATCCAACTCCGAGAAGTTCGTTTCAATCCATAAATGGATTTCAACAACTTATAAATCTTTCCTTTATTCTTCGGATCGTCAAAACCTTTGGGCCGAGACATACAAACGTACTCAGTCAAATTTCCATTTAGGAAAGCGGTTTTGACATCCACTTGCCATATCTCGTAATTATGATACGCAGTTATGTCAAGAAGAATTTGGATCGATTTTGACCATAGCCACTAAGGAGAAGGTTTCCTCATAGTCAATCCATTGGATCTGCCTATAACCTTTCGCCACCAGTTGAGCTTTGTAGGTCAGAGGGTTGCCGTCCATGTCCATCTTCACCTTGAAGATCCATTTGCATCCTATGGTCCTCACACCATTGATAGGATCAACCGGTTCCCAGACTCGGTTGTCCGACATGGATTGCATTTCCTCCCTCATGGCTCCCAGCCATAACTCGGAGTTGGGCCCATCCACGACTTCCTGAAAGGTGGCTGGATCACCGTGATCCACCATGACTTCATTGTCACCTCCGGATACCATATCTTGGAGGTGGAAGATTGATCCTTTCAAATCGCCTTGGACCTTCCGGAATTGTAACAGGAATTGGTTCTTACTCTACGACAATCTCTGGCTCCTTTCTACTGGGTTGCCAATTGGTTTAGACAGATCTGTACCATCCTGAATTTCTTCGAGATGCACAGTCCTCCCAATGACGTCTTTGGAAACAAAACTTCTTTTCCATAAAGACCCCACCCCAAGCGACGAACACCATGTTCTCACTGGGATTGTAGAAATAGTATCCCCTTGTTGCTTTGGGATACCACACGAAGGTGCATATCTCAGATCTTGGTTCGAGCTTAGTCGAAACCAAATGTTTCACATAAGCCTCGCAACCACAAATCATTAGGAAGGATAAAGCGGGCATCATCCCGTACCATTTTTAAAATGGTGTCCCTTCCACACCATTCGTCGAAGCCCGATTCACTATGAATGCGGTCGTCTCTAGAGCAAAACCCCTAAAAGAGATTGGGAGATCAGTCCAACTAATCATGGAACAGACCATTGTCTAACAATGTCCGATTTCTCCGTTTGGCTACACCTTTCAACTACAGTGACCTAGGAGGAGTCCATTCCAAAAGGATCCCATTCTCTTTTAGATGATCTAATAACTCTGTGGTCAAGTATTTTCCACCTCGATCCAATCGAAGTGCCTTAATACCTTTGTCGAGCTGGTTTTCTACTATAGTCTTAAACTCTTTGAATTTATCAAAAGCTTCAGACTTATGTCTCACCGAATAGACATAACCATATTTACTGTAATCATTAGTAAATGTGATAAAGTAGCTAAAACCCCTCCTGGCAAGTGAACTTATTGGTCTACACACATTCCAGTGTATCAGCCCCAATAATTCACCCGCCCTTTCATCGCGATCGATAAAGGGCACTTTAGTCATTTTGCCCATTAAACAAACCTTGCACCTATCGATCGAATGGAATTCGAATGAACCTGAAAGCCCGCACTTCTGAAGTGCTGATAGGCGCTTCTTGTTTATGCGACCCAAATGACAGTACCATAACAGAGTTAGGTTTAAATCGTTGGATTTAGACCTCTTGGTATTAACGGAATATATAGAACTTGAGGCATTGTTACCCATATCTAATATGTACAATCCTCCAACCATGTCAGTACTGGTATAAAACATATCATTGCATAGAACATTGAAAACTCCATTTCCAATATTAACATTATATCCTTCCTTGTCAAACACGGATACAGATATAATATTCCTACTAAAAGTAGGTATGCAATATACATTATACAATACTAAGACAAGGCCTCTTGGCAAAGCAAGACTCATGGATCCTACAGCAGTTGCCACAACTCTGAGGTCCATTTCGTGCTTTCCAAATCTCTCCTACTTTCAACCACCATATATTAGTGCATGTGTGAGATTCAGTCATGGTATCTAATACCCATGAATCTTTGGAAGTAGAGAGATGTAGCTCTATAGAGTTAATACCGAATGAAGGCACGATCCCACCGCCCTTCCTTAGATCATCCAGGTTTCCTGATGAAGGCGCAGTCCTACTGCCCTTCTTCAGATCATTCAGGCTATTTGATGAAGGCGCAGTCCCACTGCCCTTCTTCAGATCAGCCGTGAACTTCCTGTAATCCCGGTTCCAGTGACCAGGCTGTTGGCAGTAGAAGCAGACATTCTCAGGTGTCTCATCTTTCCTGCCAAGTGCGCATGGGCCCAGCCCTTGCCACTTCCAATTCCCTTGTTGACCATCAGAATATCCTTGGATCCCAGATCCCTGAGATATTCTTCTCAGCAGCTGATGACACTTCATGTAACTCTGATATGGTCTTAGAGACAGCCTTGTCAAGGACATATTCTTTGCGTTCAGACTTGAGGACTATCCTCAAAATTCTGTACCAGTCCAAATAGTTTGTCCCATTTAGGTTGACCCTGTCAAGAATGGTTTTTAATGACAAACTATTAATGTTCGCTGAATTTGCCATTTGATCTACAACAGATAAAATTCAATCAGTAAACTGAATAAATTTTATGAAGATCAAGCTTAAACACCAACAATCAATTCTAAACCTTTAGAATCTGAAACCAAGATCCTTGATTTACTCGATTAAGCCGAACTAATGCTCACCACTTAATCGAGCTATGTAGGTAGGACTCCATCCAATCACATCCAATGTGACTCTTGGCTAGGGTATGTACTTATGTACACGACTTACCCTATCTGTTACCCTAGCTCAACCTCAGGCCGAGAATCGTAGTCGGATCCACCAATTTTCAACTATGGCTCGTCACTATGTAGGTGCTCCGCTAATGCGCACGACACCCACATATGTCGTCCAAACCTACTACCCCGCTTCCCCATGGATGCTCCGCTAATGCGCACGACACCCATAGGACGGGGAGGTAGTAAGGTGTTGATGATTGGGAGGTATCGGACATGACCCGCTTTTACTTGTCCAGTTGTGTTCAAAACTTTGGCACATCCTAGATGCGATGAGCACATCAACTACATTCCAAATGCAATGATGCCTCAAATTACATCCAATGTAATTCTTCCTTTGAACCCTTCAACTACATCCAATGCAATGATGGTTCTAAGGGTTCACACACAAGGATTAAAATTCCAATTTTATCTTTGCATGTGAGGTGATATGCTCGGTAAATAAAGTTAAGCATGCAATTCTAAAACACATAGAATTAATCATGCATAAACTAAACCAAGCATAAAGTGATAAATGTGCACATAATAGCCCCCTAAACTAACTCCCACTAGCTTCTTGAGCTCCACCGACTCCAAGCCGATGCCAACACCCGAAAAGCCCTTTTCGCCCTTTCTTCGTCTTGAGTAAAATATTACAATTTAATACACGACTCGCAGGTCGGGAATAAATAAATATTACAAACAAGTGGTTCGACGACCACACCTTGAAAGAATAATTACACGCTAACTCTAACGGCTCGCAGGCCGTGAAAAGCGATAAATAATTAAATCGAGCTCGGGGCTATTATGTACACCATGCCAACATCACATCACACATCGTGTTATCAAACAAGCATGTTATCAAACATCATGTGATTTTCCGGTTTTAATTAATAGCCAAGTTTCGAAATTTTTTGATGCTCGGTTTATCGAAACCGTTCAAAAATGAAACTTTTGAACATTTGATCTTCGAGTTCATCATGACGGTTCCAAACTCGTCATAACTAACAAAACGGTTTAGCCTTGGCATATCAACCATCCAATGGTCATGCTTGGCCTAGCTCCGTCCAACGGAGCCCCGTTCGGTCCCGGTTTCGGCTCCCCGAGAGTCCCGCTCCCGAGACCCGAAAAATCAAATTTTTTTCAAAATTTCCAGATTTGAAATAATTTTCAAAAAATCATTTTACATGTATTAAATCCATAAACAATAATTTAAAACATGTTATCAAACAATTTAGCAAAACAACATGCCAAAAACGAAACTTTCAAGCAAAACCGAAACTTTGAACACCGTCTTGTGAATCCCGAAGGTAGCACGGCTCTGATACCACTGTTGGGTCTCGAGGTAGGGTTGGAGATGAACCAACTCGCAGCGGAAAATCGATGAAAACCAAGAGACGATCAAAACCATGAAACAACTAACAAAGAATGGATTAACAAGAGAAAAATTCAGCACTAGTTCTTACCAAAACAAGAACACCGGTTAACGAATGATTGGCTTGAGTCTCCAAGACGCCTACGTATCCACATGGGAATCAAAGCCACGTAGTTCTTCTCTTTGAGGACTCAAGAACACAAACATGGAGGTGGAAACTAGCCAAACCCGAAATGGCCATGGAAGAGGGAGAGAAAATGTGTTTCCTATTCTTGTCTTGGGTTTGTTATGTTGAAAAAAGATGACTTAAACATAACAAAACCCATACTTGTCCAACTAAAGGCATGGGACAAGTATGGTGTCAAGTAAGGTGTAAATAGGACAAAGTATGGCAAGACAAGATTGGGTTAGGTGGTGAATCACCAACACCTTAATCCTTGTCTTGCTTACTTAGTACTAATTAATCAAGACTTGATTAATTAGTTCCATGGGCCTTGGTTGCATGGGCCTTTCATGGGCCTCTTGGAACATGGCCCGTGGCCATTTCCAACGAGGTCCCGTGATTCGCTCATCGCCTCCATGCCTTCCATACCGGAAATGTCCAACATTATCCGACGCAATCAATCCCAAGACTCCAAGCCTTGTCTCGATCCGTAAAGTCCTATTCACTTACGGGCACATGACCCAAAACCCAGTGTTGGTCATGTCCCGAGACAACTCCCTTTTGGCCATTCTCCATAAATGTGTCAATGAGTTTCATCCTCCGGTGTGACCCTTAGGTTTATGCATGTCAATAGATCAACGTAAAATCCCATTTTACTTGATCCTATTTAAGTGGCAACTAACGAGACTTTAGTATTGCCTGACACTACATAACGAATCGACCCCGTCAATTCTAACCTTTCCGTCGTCCCTGTCATTATCCTTTTATCTCCGATATCCTGATTGAGATAAGGCATAGAGCCGTCATCCTTATTATTCTCAATCACCGTTCCTTGATATGTGAGATGACTGAAGATATGATACCCAGTATCATGTGCATGGCCATGCTATTCTTCCAGTCACTCTCGATCAAGCGGCCGAGAACCGATATCTTTCCCATACCTTAGTATGAGGGATAAATCCCTTAGCCGTCTTTCGTGTCACTCATGTAGCCCGTCCCCAAGCCAATCCTGGCCGTTATGGAAGCCCTGTTACGGACAACGTTAGGCTCAGGTCAAACTCAGTTGTTCACTACATAGCGATCACAAAGACTCCTTGGTCTAAGGATACATGACAAGCTACAACACTGAATATGTTCATGACTTAATCTATGGCACATATTCAGGGCGGGTCGTCCAATATCATGTCCCACATGATATCTATGATCAGACTCCGGAATCCCATTCCAATGACTAACAGAACGTAAGCCATAAAGAGCCATCTTTCATACTAGTCGCTTCTAGTGAAGCTTTGTTGACTAGGGACCCATCGAGTGTGATCTATCTCGATCTATGGTTCTATTCGCATGGTGGGCATAGATCAGAGCACACATCGATATATTACTCCAACACATAAGTAATATAAAGCCGCTTTAATTTTATTGCTAACGATGATATATACATTTGGACATTTAGGATTGAACTACGGGCACTAAGACTAACACCTCCTTGTCCGTGACTGATGTGAGGCCCAATGTTTCTTGATCGCATTCCTCCTGAAATAGGGGTGTTCTCTGCTCTTGTTGTACTTTTTCGCAACAGTGCACCAGTATGTGTCTCCGGTTTGGGAGTTTCCCTTAATCGGGTCTTTTGGTGTCGAGAGCCACGTTCGTATGATGTGCTTGTCCGCCTCGATGGTCCATTTCCCTCATGCTTTTGTTGTTGTTCGAGGTCGTTGTTGGGAAGGTCTGATAGAGGAAGACTATGACGACATATGGGTGCTAGTGTGTAGTGGGTAATCGGGGTACAAATAGTATTGTGGTGGAAGCAGTGGCGGCTGGTAACCTTGCGGCGGCGGCTGGTACCATTTCGGTTGCGACTAGTGGAATTGTGGTTGCGACTGGTAAAACTGTGGTTGCGACTGGTGGAATTATGGTTGCGACTAGTGGAATTGTGGTGGCGATGGGTGGAATTGCGGTTGGTGGAATTGACCTTGAAGAAAAACTAAAAAAAATTACAACAATAAATTACAAAAATAAATTACAACAATAAACAATAGTTTGAAAGTACCTGAGCTCGAACCCGATTGCATATAGGGGGAGAAAGCAAAGTTCTCACTAGGTTGCGTTAACATATCGTGGAAGCTGCCTGCTAGGTCCTCGAGGAACAATCCGAAATCCTCCGACCTTCTTTGTTCGTCATCCGCCCTACGTTGTCCGCCATCCGATGAATGTGAACATGCATTTTCGTCGTCCGACATTTTTCACAAGGAGATTGGGAATGGGAGAGTGAAAATGGAGAATGGGTGAGTGATGAGAATGGAGTTGGGGTGTTTATAGGGTTAGAAATTAGGACTTTGTGAACTAAAAAAAAATTACCGTTTCCGACTGTTGCCCAAAAGTCGGAATTTTTTTTCCTCCAAAATGCAACGTGGCGGCCTTGGATTGGATGGCTGGACGAGCCGGGACGCGCGTACCTCGTCTCGTGAAATCGAGCCGCAGGACGTGGGACGCAAAAAATCTGTCCCACAACGGGATGGCTCGCGTTCTGCGTCCCGCAAAAACACGGTGGAGATGTGGGGCGCGATCCAGGACGGCCTGTTGTACGTGCTCTTACCAACACTACAAAACTGAGCTAAAATATAACAAGACAGGATTCTCAGCTTCGTATTTCTCACATACAGAGCAACAGGGTGTGGCTTCTGTTGGATTACAAGATGTGTTACGTTAATACGACGGAAAACAAAATTTTCCTAAACTTTTGTCGGTTATAATATAAATAACCTAGATCACTCATTCATGCAATTTCTAATCTATGCAAAAATTTAACGGAGATTACCTTAATGGAAAGCACTTTCAATCAACTTGTTCGAGACGGGGAGATTTAGAAGTGTCCGTATAGGTGCCCAAGTGTTCGACCTGTAACGATATCCACACGAGAAAGATAGATCCACAACTGAGCACGCTAGTAGCCCTTGAACGAAGAACTCTCAACTCACTATCACTACTGCCGGATTTCGCTTGGGCAACGGATTAAATGGATCCGTTGCTCATGTGTTGGCCACTTGACTGACGGATGCGACATCCGTCACTCAAGTACTGATTCTTGGGTCACGTTTTAAGTATACATTGGTCAAAAAGCCACTTGACCCACACATATAGGACTCGTGGTCCAAGTTAACTGGATCCGTGACTAAAGTGATGGTACTTTAACCACGGATGCAATATTCATGGGTAAAGTGTTCAGTTGACCAATGGATGAGGCATCCGCTGTTCAAGTTTTTTACATGCGTGGCTAAAGTATGGTTACTTTAATTACGTATTCCACATACATGGCTAAAGTAATACTTGACCAACGGATGTTATATATCCGTCGGTCAAGAGAGACAACTTATTAAACTTTATCAACACATTTCAACTAATAATCCTGTTAACAAATATATATATATATATATATAGGGTAGCTATCCAGTAAAAACCACTCTTATCGTGCAAACTACAAACCAATCTAAGCCACAGGATGCGGTTAAAGTGACGTCAGCAGAGTGCGCGCGATGCTGACACGTGGCAACTTCGCGCGAGCCTCTGCCCGCATAGTAGCGCGTGTTGACCACGCGCGCGCGGGGGTGCTGATCGTTTACAAGCACGGTGCTGATAGTTTAGTACAAATGTAAACTATCAGCACTTTTTGTACTAAACTATCAGCACCGTGCTACTCAAACTATCAGTTTTTTGCGCGCGCGCGCCCACGTGTCAGCACCTGGTGAGTTCGTAGTTTGCATAATAAGGTGTGGTGTTTTATATATTTAATTGCCCACGTGTCAGCATCTGGTGCGCTCTGTTGACATCACTTTGGGGGATCCTATGGCTCAGATTGGTTCGTAGTTTGCACAATAAGGGATGATTTTTACTTGATACCAATCCTCTATATATATATATATAGGGTTGGTATCAGGTACAAACCACCCCTTATTGTGCAAACTACGAACTCACCAGGTACTGACACGTGGGCGCGCGCGCTGCTGGTGCGTGCGCACAATGCTGACACGTGGCGCGCATAGTGCTAATAGTTGGGGCGCACAGTGCTGATAGTTTGGCACTGTGCTAAACTATCAACACTGTGCGTCCAAACTATTAGCACTGTGCGCGCGCGTGGTCAACACGTTAACGCGCGCGGGCAGAGGCGCGCGCGCAAAGTGGCCACGTGTCAGCATCGCGCGCGCTCTGCTGACGTCACTTTGACCGCATCCTGTGGATTAGATTGGTTCGTAGTTTGCACAATAAGGATGGTTTTTACTGGATAGCTACTATATATATATATATAGACAAACGTAGACTTGTTTCGATTATTCCCATCAACATATGTACACAAGCGATAAACATAGGTAAATGAGTTAATATATAAGTTTGGAATACTATTGTTTGTAAACAAATATTCAAATGATAGTTGGAACATAACACACACAAAGAGCATAATAGAATTAATCACGCAGACTTGCAATAATACGCTCGTACATTGCTTTGCCTTCTTCAATCCATGCAACATAATGTTTAAACCACCAAGGCTCCTCTACATGGTAAAGACCATCCGGAATAAGGTCTAACCACGCAGGTCTCTACCTAGCCACGGGTATACCATCAATGGTTGGAGGACAATCAATAGCTCTGTCACGTATCAGGATCTCGATATAGTCCAACCGTTGTTTGGCTTCTTCGAGCAGTTGGTCGTACTACTTCACCCAGTCCGTGTTTTCTGTAGGCTCTGGTTGGGCGCAAGGCTCTGCACGGTTGGCTCTTCGCGAGAATAAGATTCGAGAATTTTCACGTTGCTGCTACCTACGAAAACATATGCATATATTTACATAACGAAAACAAAAAACACATATAACATACCCTATCACTAACTGAGTTTTTACATACATAATACATAAGTAGCTAGCATTCAAAAAAAATAGAACACTAAAAAATATTCAAACATCCGTTAAAATATTCAAACCAAGTCATATAAAGTAGAGTACAAAATATTCAAACATAATTAAATTATCATTATAACACATCCGTTAAATACTAAGTATTAATCTAGAGCATTATATAGTCTTCGAACTCGCGCTCGGAGTTGTCTTTCAGCCACTGTACGTAGACTTTTGCGTGATGCTTAGGTCCGCGCATGGAGGTGACTCTATCGGATGTACGAATTCCTCTTTCACCAACAAGCCTTGCAGCAGCTTGCCTAGCACGTGTAGCTCTTTCAGCAGCAATCCTTTGCCCCTCTCTATTGATGAGCCCCAATATTCTCATTTTAGCTGCTTATTCTCCTCTCGCACATGTGTCCTTTGGCAATTTGTCATAATTTTCTGCATCTCTCAATATAAATCAAGCATTTTTTTAATAATTGGTGCATCATATTCACCATCTGATATGTTTTCCCCGACACTACTGCTTGGGTCCGCCATTAACTATATAAAAAAAATGACTTAAAGAATGTACAATGCACCAAACCGGATGATCAAACCGAATGCTGACTGTGCAAAATAATGTTCCATAATAGTACAAACGGGATAAGGGCTAGATTGTAAGTGAATGCTGAATTGATATTTTGCTGATTTAATTAAATGTTTTATTAAAACATTAAACATTATATAAAATTGAAATAAATTTGATAAAAATAATTAATAATAAATTATAAATGATCTGACATAAGAAAATAATAAATAATTACATTGCATGTTTAATTTATCCCCAAAACCTCAAAACAAAATGAAAATAATCAATCGAACTTTGAAAGTACGAATTTGTCTCTCCAAACGACCTTGGATGACTGAAAAACAACGTACGTCATGGCAAAAAGTATTGGGTCCATTTTAAATGTTGCCTAATATTTGTTATAGTGTAAAATTATCTATCTATACTTTAATTTTGGACTACTCCTATTTAGTTAATTCTGATTTTATGCATTAAAAAATTCGGGATGACCACGTGTCGAGTGGAGAAAGAGTGGTGGCGCGACGAGGGTCGCACGACCCGCAACTGTGAACTCGGGCCCCGAGTCGGGGGCCAACCTGTGAACCGTGTTTTTACGATTTGCGGATCGCTACTCAGACTGACGCGTTGTATCTGCTCTTAACACATAATTGTCGGATAAAGCCCCGTTGGACTACCGACATTTTTGTCGGTGTTTTGGGATTTTAGAGCCGCTAATGGACGTCCACTGCTCCACATGCTCTAAGAGCATGTACAATGGAAGGGCTTGGATGTTGAATGTACAAAATAGTGGGACTCAAGTCTCAAAATACATTGTGTTTTACAATGGGAGTCCCGTATAGGGTCTCGTATTATGAGTGGACCAATCATATTTAGTTAAATCTAATTTTTTGTATTTTTTTCAATAAGAGGACACGTGTCAAGCAACGGGACGACCCGGGACGCACGTCCCGGGTCCCGGATTAGCGGGATTGGGGACGTGAGCTGCAGCTCGGCTCGGGTTTTTACGGGACGCGGGACGCGAAAAATCCTTCCCACAACAGGACGACTCTTCACGGAGACGGTGCTCCGACTTCAACTGAGCGTCCCAGCCACGGAGGAACTGTCTCTGTTGCGATTTGTTGTGGTTTGACGGCGAATCTGGCTTTTGTTGGTGAAGGAGTCAGTTCTGTGGATCCATTACTCGGCGCACAAAGAAACACCAGCGGGTTCCGAGGCTTCGGAGATGGAGCGATCCCCAGATTATCACGAGAAATTGATTGAGGGTAAGTTATTTCGAGTTCCTAAACTTCTGTCGGTAATCTGCAGGTTGGAGGATTCTGCTCAGGTGCCGATCAAAAGCTCGGTTATTCGAGATAAAGGAGACGCGTCTGTTCCGGCTGTTGAGTTTTCTTCGAGTCCGATTAAAAGTGTGGAGATTGAGGGAAAATGATCGATCAATCCACCTGCTGCTTCAAAAGAGTTGTGTAAGCTCTTCATCTGTAATATTCCCCATGATACAAATAGGTTGAAGTTGAGATCCTGGTTGGAACAATTCACTCCAGTGTTCAGGGTTTTTGTAAGCAAAAGACGAAATTCAGGTGGATGTTTCTTCGGGTTTGTGCCGGTTCAATCAAAAGAGGAGGCAACTATGCTAGTGAAGGCCTGTAATGGAGTGTTCAGGGAGAAACAAAGGATTTTTATGACCATAGCTTGGCCGGAAAGACTGAGTAAAAGGATGGGTAGAAAAGTGGTCGAACAGGTTTGGAGGCCAAAATTTTTGAGCACGAAAGATCAGGTTAAGCCCGCTGCTGTTCCTAACCAATGTCCGGAAGTTAAGGGTACTATGTCGAGCTATCTTTCGCCTTGGTCTGAAGCGAGTTTGATGGGAGTTGCAAGGGAAGATATCTCTTTGGCAGAGTTACGGGAATGTGTCAACAGGGAATCACCCTTGGACCTTCAATTCAGGTACTTGGGTAACAGAATTTTCCTATTTCTTTCATCTGATCAGGATGCTCTCTCTGCTATTCTGAATTCAAAGTGGAAGTGGTGCTCCTCTACTTTCATTATGTTTGACTGGGCCAAGGAGTGGCTGAATAGGGAGGGTTGCTTCTCTTGGGTGAGGATTTCTTGCATTCCGATCTCGGGGTGGTGTTTGTCGACTTTCACAGATCTGGGAAATTCAATAGGGACTTTTGTTTTGTCCCTGCGTGATGAGACCTCGGTTATATTAGATCATAATTTTCTCCTGTTGAAATTGAGTTCAAATGCCAAATCCTTTTCTCGAGGCTTGGTTTTGGAAGGGAAGTATTATCCCATTGAGGCTCAGAGACTTGATGCTCTGCCAGCCACTGTGCCAGAATTTGAGGTGAAGCACCATTCCATGGCTTACAAATGGGCTCTTGATTTGAATGATAGAGTGCAGTTCCCGCCTCCGGAAAAGATGTCAAAAGACAAAGGTTTGATGCGCAACTCTTCTTCGGCGAGCAAAGTCTTGGATTCGCAAAGTCCGTGTCAGAGTCAGAGCAGCCCGAGCCCATCCAATCTATTGCGTGGGCCTCAAGTTTCTCGGACCGGGGGATCAATTAATCGTAATTTACTGAATTCAGGTAACCCTACCTTTGTTTATCGTTCTTATGCGGCAAGAGGGTGTTCTTTGAGCAAAGAAAATGCAGAACGAGACAGAGAGTGGAAATTAATCAAAGCTAGCCAGAAAGCTATCTCAGGTAATCTCGATGCTGCAGATCAAATAGAAGCTTTAGACTTTGAATTGGGAGATTTTGTTGACCCTGAATTTCAAGATAATTCTGATGCTTTCTACACTGATGATGAGTTAGAAGAAGGAGTTTCTCTCCCTTCTTTGCCTTTCTAATTTATCATTGTTGGTGAAATTCATCTCCTGGAGCATGAGAGGGATGAATGCCGTAGAGGGCAGATATGCCTCTCTATTTTCTGCGGAGTTGTGGTTTTGGCGGGGAGTGGGTTTTGTTTTGTGCCTTCGATAGGAGCGTCTGGGGGAGTGTTGCTACCTGATGGCATTTATGGTTACAGTGTAACAATGTTTCAGGAGTACTGTGCAAATTGTTTCTGAGGTGTTTGAGAAGATAAAGTCTCGTATTTTCAGCATAACAGTTTTAGCATGAGAATTAGTGCAGAACGTGCCCTTCGAGCAATGGAATGCAGCCCCCCGGTCGTGCATTTTGATCAGACGCCGAAAACTACTCGCAGGGGGTAACCTGAGTTTATTTTCGGTATTTATGTTTCTAGTTTTTAGTTGATTTTCATGTGTTTATGGTTTTTTGGTTGTAGCCTTTCGAGGTATTCTTTTTTAGGGTTCCACCTTGGAATCATGTATCAATAAATTCATCGTCTATCAAAAAAAAAAAGGACGGCTTGCGGG
Source organism: Erodium maritimum (assembly GCA_963921825.1). Taxonomy (NCBI): domain Eukaryota; kingdom Viridiplantae; phylum Streptophyta; class Magnoliopsida; order Geraniales; family Geraniaceae; genus Erodium; species Erodium maritimum. Next base: position 119,290,064 of record OY997588.1, read on the forward strand.
ACGCATCTTGCAAAAAACCGAGCTGGGACGCATCCTGCAAAAAAAACAGAGCTGGGACGCAAGCCGGAACCCGGACCATCCCAGTGTTCATGCTCAAGGGCCTTTCCCACGAAAATGTCGCCAGCAAAACCAGGCGTTGGGGTGTGTTTGACTTGGACGACTTGGCTCGTGCGTATTTCGATAGGACTCCACCTCACGGGCCGATAGATTGCCTTGCAGTAACTATTAACGCCATAGGTCAATCTGTATCTATCTTCCCCCAATTTTGTCTGCTTCTCAATTAACGTCTTCAAAATCGAATCTTTTTTATGAAGTTTTTTATCCTTTTTGAAATCGACAGGTTTAAGTTTAAGTTCGATTTCTCTACCTTTTATTATTGGAAAGCTGTTTCCGTCGTCAGTTTCTTTTATAATAATTGGTTATATTTGTATCGGTTCAATGCATGGCTCTATAGTTGCGTCATATTTGTATCTCTGTCTTGTTTGTATTATCATTAAGGTTGAATTATTGGCCGTGGAGAGTCAGGCTGACATGTGCCTTTGATGGTTGCTGTTCATTACTTTGAAGGACTGAGACCACTCGTATCTCTTTGCTCGAGACTTTTATTTTTATTCATTCATGCTGTTTTTGTGTGGAGGAAGAAAATGGCACAAGAGTACAGGGAAGCTTTGTTGGATTTCCATGACAACTGCCCAGGCTGTAAGGTTGATCGGCTCAAGCAGTTGCAAACTGGATTGCCCATTAAGCAGCTCATTTCTATGTGGATTATTGTGCTCTGTACTGGTAATCACAATCTCTTACCTTGTCTCTTTCTTACTAAGTAATTCCTGTTTTTAACTTAAACTGCTATCTTAATGCTTCATTCTCTTCTTTTGTATCTTTTCAGCTCTGCCCATTTCATCTCTCTTTCCATTCCTTTATTTCATGGTGAGTGTTATTGCAAATTGTATCTGTATCTTGTGCACTATGTGTTTTAAGTGGAATTATTTCTGCATATAGTTGATAGTTATTCTAACTGTTTGGTGATCCTGACTGAACTACCAAGGAACAAGTCCTATGATCCCTCCCTCTCTCTTTTCAATGATTGGGTGCTTTTCTATGTCATCTTCCAATAGGAAAGACTTTGCTTTATTTGTTTTTATGTCTTTTTTCCAGGTTAGAGATTTCCACATTGCAGAAAGGGAAGAGGATATTAGTTACTATGCTGGTTACGTGGGTATGCTTAACTTTCAGCACTTCTTCATTAACAATTACTTTAAACTTCATCAGGAAGTACCGTACCTAATTGCCTCGTCGATGTAATGAAGGGGCTTCTTTCATGCTTGGGAGAGCTTTGACTTCTGTTTTTTGGGGAGTGGTGGCTGATCGCATAGGTCGGAAGCCTGTAATAATGATCGGGACTGGGGTAGTGTAAGCAACCAGACTTTGCTCTTACTCATTAGATGCCAAGTCACATTCACAGTGATCTAAACTATCAATTGGACTCAGGGTTATTTTCAACACTCTATTTGGCTTTAGCACAACCTTTTGGATGGCCATAACAACAAGGTTTCTACTGGGAAGTTTGAATGGTCTACTTGGACCAATCAAGGTACTGTATTATTTACTTAATTTTAAGCATGGTGTCACTACACCTACTTGTTTGCTCTTGCTATTTCAATTGATCTTGTTTTCCTGGTTTACTTTACTTATTATGTCATTGATCAGGCATATTCATCTGAAATTTTTCGTGCTGAGTATCAAGCAATAGGACTATCAACAGTAAGCTTTGTTGGTCTTTAGTACAATTTCTCACATGTGGATTTCATAATTGCAAATGATAGGAAAAACTTTATATCAGGTGAGCTCAGCATGGGGGATAGGACTGATCATTGGCCCATCCTTGGGTGGATTCCTTGCTCAGGTACGACTTTAGTTTCTGGTCTTCTTCATTACCAGTCATATAATATTATGTCTGCACATGTCCATTGTTGCTTTTCAATTGAAGATCATTGGCTTACGTTTCTAATACCTTTGAACAATTCCAGCCAGCTGACAAGTATCCACATATCTTTTCCCAAGGATCTTTGTTTGGGAGGTAAATGAAACGCACATTAACTTTGATGTTATGGAGTTTGTCATTTTCTGTTACTTGTTTTGGAGTTCTTCAGTGTCCAACATAATCTTTTCATGCAGATTTCCATACTTGTTGCCCTGCCTTTGCATATCAGTTTTTGCATTGGGAGTAACAGTCGCTACTTGTTGGCTTCCGGTACATGTCTTGTTTACTTCACTTATCTTGCAATTTGTTATATTGGTCTTTCTGATGATACCTATTTGTTCACGTCACATGTTCATTATTATCTCATCTCTTAATAAACCGTTGGGAACATGCTTGATTACTCATCTAACCTTTTTTTTACATCAGGAAACATAGATCTAAATATTGAAACTAGTGCTGACTTATCTGTAATTTGGCTAATACATGTCTCCTCTTGAACTCCTGCTTCTATTATGTATACTTGTTTAAACTATTATGGTAATACTTTTGCTGGTATTTTCCCACAATTTCTTCTCTGTTGCAGGAGACACTGCACATGCACAATGCAAACAATAAATCATCAAATGACTCATATGACGCCTTGGAATCTAATGCAAAAGATAAGGCTGAAGAAACCCCAGGAAGAAAAGAAAACCTTTTAAAGAACTGGCCCTTAATGTCATCTGTGATTGTTTATTGCGTTTTCTCACTTCATGACATGGCCTACTCAGAGGTACATTTTACATCTCCTACTAGGTTGCTCACTTATTACATTCTGCCACTGAAGTAGAGCAGTCATGCTAACTTGAACATCCCATGAACTGTCCGCCTGATAGCATACATGATTTGTTATAGTTGACCAATGAATTTTTTTCTGTTGCAGATCTTTTCTTTATGGGCTGTCAGTCCTACAAAAATTGGCGGTTTGGGATATACATCTAAGAAAGTTGGTGAAGTTCTCTCTGTATCAGGTATGCAGTCAATGCTCTGGGCTTGTAACAGCTTTTTTCTCCTATGAACTTAACAATTACTCTATATTTCTAACAGATAAATTGATGCATTATGTTGACTTCCATATGAACTACCCAATTTTCAGTTTTGACTTTTTTTTCTATATTTCTGGGTTTCTTAAATGAAAACAAAATTGAAGTGAATCATACACCTATAACATGAACTAGTGCGTGCTTTCTTCGTCCTGGTGAATGTATGATAATATTCTGGATGTTTGCTGACCACTTATCAGATGTATAGGTCTTGGCCTATTTGTCTTTCAACTTACTTTGTATCCATTGGTTGAGAGATATCTCGGGGTGGTAACAGTATGTCGCATTGCAGGGGTAAACTTCCAACCTGTAATTAATGTCATTTCCTCATTTTACGTATTTTTTTTTTCACGATTAATTTTTATTCTCGTGTCTCCCAACACAGGTTCTGTCCATACCTGTGCTGGCAAGTTACCCTTTACTAGCCATGACTTCAGGCTTCTGGCAAATTTTGTTGGTCAATTGTGCATCAGTAGTGAAGAATGTCCTAGCGGTATATACGATTCAAATATCTCCTTGTCTTCTACAGATGATATTAACATATTTGCCTAACTAATATATGTTCCTTCTATGCGACCAGTTGTCCATTATTACTGGCACATTCATTCTCCAAAACAATGCTGTGGTAATTTATCCTTCTGCTGTGCATTACCATTTGAACTCATATTTCTTCATCTATATAACATTCTTGATACTGAAATGTTGTTTAACAGGAACAATGCCAAAGAGGAGCAGCGAATGGTATTTCTATGACCGGGGCGTCTATTTTCAAAGCAATAGGTCCAGCTGCAGGAGGCGCACTGTAAGCCTCCTCTTGCTTCTCAATATACTGCAAAGTTTTCTTTCACCATTGTTTACATATTTGAGAAAAAACATATCATTGCAATGAAATGAATGACAGTTGATGTAAAAAGGTGTGCAGCATTAGATTCACCGATTTGGTTATTAGATCTTTCAAACTTAATCATAATTCCCAGTAACCAAAACTTACTATATCACAATTATTTTAATTACTTGATTAAAACATATGATAAAACCCATCAATAAAGTAGTTATACACATGCAAACGAGAGAATGAAAAGTGAAGAAAAATTTAACGTTATTTCTATGCAAATAGTAATGAGACATGTAATTGGGGACGGAAAGAATATTACTTTTTATAAGGAGATAAGGCAGTGGGAAGTGGTGGACATAACATTATATGTGACAGTGAAATCTATATGTAGATATGAATCATGGTTCCTGGACATCGATTTGGGTTAACAAAATATGTTATTTTAATTTAATATTTAGTGCTTATATAATTCATGGAATATAATATAAACTACAATTTTGAAATTAGTGAATAGTAAATGGTAAAATTTCCATTGGTTTGATCTTGGTGGTTTCAGATTGTCATGGGCACAAAAGCGCCAGCATGCTGCTTTGCTTCCAGGTTAGCTACCCAACTGAACTCTTGATCCAATAATTATTACACAGGATTCAGATTGTGAAGTTGTGCTGTTCCACTGCAGGTATCCAGATGATTTTTTTCATCCTGAACGTTGTTGAGGCTATTGGAGTCATTATGACGTTTAAACCATTTTTAACTCAAAGGCGGAGGCAGAGTTAGAAGAACCGATAAAAAGAACATTAGGTTATCCTTTCTTCCTTTCCCCAGTTGCGGTGGAAGAAAACAGCAGAGGAATGTGCAATGCATTATATATGATGTTGTAGTCTCCCAGATGCGGCCTTAAAATAGCAACAATTTACTGTTTATTTAGTTTATGAGTTTCCAATTGCTTAGTTATTGAATAAAGGGTAAATTACAAATACCTACTCTAGACTTGTAGCGTTTAACTGATACCTACTCTGATATTTTTTTAACTGATACATACTCAGATGTTTCGTAATATAATATAAAGTCCACCTTCGTCCAACTCTGTAAGTCTTTTTTTGTTAAATGAAAAAACACCCTCTGTCAACATTAGAAATTACACATATGACTCTACAGTAGAGTCCTCTCTCTCTCTATCTCACATCGTTTTCTCAGGCGAGCTTCATTTCTGTCGCTCGTATCTGTTTGGTACTGGTGAGTCTGGCTCCTCCCTCTTCTCCGTTTTCTCTGGATATGGTATATACATGGGCTTCTGGGAATTTCCCTTGTTTTGAAGAGTCTCTAGAGTTTGAATTTTGTTAGGGTGAATAGTGGTGGGCGATGGTTTGATGCGTTGATCTCCGATTCCCCATCCTTTCCAACATCTCCGCTTGTTGGTGTTGGCCATGGGAAGATGGAAATCTATGTCGAGTCTCGGCCTAGAGGGTGTGGGTGACCAGATTTTGGTGTACCAGCGTGATCTGATGGTTCGACGAGCAGTCCCGATGGTGTGACTCCGAGGTTGGCGGTGCGTGGACATATTGAGGTTTTGAGGGTTTGTCGTTGGTGTTGGACTTTTCAGTCCTTTAGTTTGGGCTATTTGTTTTGCTTAGATCCTTGTTCGTTTTGGTTCAGGCTTGTATGCCTCGTTGCTCTTTCGAACTTGTGCAGTCTTGGGATGATCCCTTTCTGAAGTTGATCTCTTGTCTTGTTTTCCTAACTCAGGAAAGCAAAGGTTAATAAAATTTCGCTTATAAAAAGAAGATTATTTTACATTCATCATTAGTTTTTAATAATATCTTTTTATTTTTTGTCTTCTAATTTTCATAAATTAATATTTTTTGTAAATTCTTTTCTACCATTTTTAATTTTTTTTATAATTTTATTTATTTCTAACTTTTTATTGATTCTTTTAAAAATAATTAAAAAAAATCTAGTAATTATATTTTTAATATTATTTTTTGTAAGTTTATATTTCTTTTTTCGAAACATAATTCTTTTAAATAGATTCTCAATTGATTTGTGAAGTCGGATATTGTTTGTTCCAAATTCTCAATTCTCAATCTTGTTGATCTTGCCATGAACACCCTTCCCTACATATATTTAGTAATCAAAACACCAAATTAGAATACAGTACCATTCACCAACATTCAAAACAAAAGTTACTGAAATCAAACTTGGCCTTACAAAAAGAAGAAGAAGAGATCAACTAAAAATATATTGAAGTTGAAGTCAAATTAAGGATAAACCAGACCCTTGAAGGTATTCCCCCAGAATTTTCTTGGCACGGTCAACCATTGCAGGCGTCAAGTGGTTAGCCCAATCTCCGACCTCTCCTTTCCTAAACAACAAATGGTTCTTTATTTCAAAATGGGTCTTCCCGGTCTTGTTCACCTCGAAACCTTTCATAGTATCAAAACTACACAAGTTGACGACATCTTCCACCGCCCCTCGCGCCTCTTCCTCCTCCGAGAACGGACACCCCAAGAACTCACCCACCTTCTTGGTGCACCCCACAGCATCCTCCTTCAACTCTTCGAACCTCAAGAACAGAACTTTCTGGGGCCTCTCTATACTCATCTTCCAATACCCCAAAGCATGGTCCCAATGAGGCCCCATCAGCTGGATTCCTCGGCAGAACATGTCGAAAGCCTCCTCCAACTCAACCGTAGCTTCCCCATCCGTGTCTCGCATCACACTGACCTTTTGGAAAAAGAGAAAGTAGGAGACGAACTGGTCCAAAGGGTTTCGACACACGTAGATGATTCGACATCGAGAGTCCTGTATGGAACTGGATAACAACTTGACTGGTGCGTGAGTGGAGAAAAGTCTCGGACTAGGAAGATGGTCGAGGACCGGATATGGGTCGGTGTAATAAAGGTTGAACTCGAGAAAGGGTACGAGGTCGTGAGGATTGGAAGAGAGCAAGGGGCTATTGACCATCAAAGGGGAGTGGAGAGCACGGTTCGTGACGGAGAAGGTGAGGGCTTTGATCCATGTGGTGCCTGATTTTGGGAGTGTGGCGATCAAAACATCGGAGTCACGTGCTTGGAAATGTTTCTGGCAGGAGAGGAGCGGTTTTAAGAATTTGGGATCACACCACACACCTTGGTAAAGGTAGAGGACGGTGCCTGCCCAGTTTCTTGACTGAGGGAGGCTGTGTAGTAACTCCAAGTACCCATTCTTGTCTTCTTCATCATGTGTTTTGATCCCATCCATGGCAACTGTATCAAGCACTCCATGGGCTTTATTTATATTCATTTTTGGATTCTCTCAATCATTCGTTATCTTTGGGTATGATTGGATGTCATGTCACAAAGGATTTTAATGGGATTCTAAACTAGGAGGATAGGAAAAGGGGGCTTCTAGATGGTTTTAGTCATTCAAGGACATACCGTTGGGGACAAAGAATTTACCTGGCCAGGTATTGAAAGAGAAGAAATCATACCCGATAAAGCATTGTTTAACTTGGGATTTAATAGGTTATTTCCAACGGCACAATTAATGAATTTGGGTGCTCTCTCGTGCATCGTTCAGCATGGAGATCCTGAAAATGATTACTTAGTGCATAGACAATGGGTCGGTCCAGCCTGCGGCTTGCGTGTCAGCTGGCGTTTTAACGAGACGCAGGACGCGTGCCGTTTCGTTATGGGACGGTTTTTATGCGTCCCGTTGTGGGACGGTTTTTACGCGTCCCGCAACCCTGGGACGGGCCGAGGCCCGCGTCCCGTGTCCGGAGGGCGGCGAATGGCCAAGTGCCACGCGTCCTATTTTTTATTTTTTTTTAAAATACGAAAATCACATTTAACTAAATATGATTGGTCCACTCACAATACGAGATCCTATACGAGACTCACCATTGTAAAACACCCACTATTTTGAGTCCTAAGTCCCAATATTTAGTCCAGTCAGCATACAAGTCTTACATACAAGTCTCACATACGAGCCTTTCCATTGTACATGCTCTTAGACTGGTTATCATCGGCGAAGTCCGGGACGCTACTTTTGTTGCTGGAGTGGACAAATTACCAGGTCTGGATGAACATAGAGCTTGTACAACGCACGACCCATGTACGCGACCCACGACTCGTGACTCGTGGTTTAGTGAGTCGCGATTCGCGCCGTTGTGGATACAATTGCATGTGACTCGCTAGTTGCGACCCACTAAAACGCGAGTTGCGACCAACCAACTAGAATGCGCCACGTGGCCTATTGATTTTAATATTTATTCAATTTTAATTCAGTTGTTAATAAATCTAAACACGACTTTGTGCAAACGGTGTCCATAATTTAAAATTTTATACTCATTAGGTTCATATTGTTCTAAATAATTTATTTAACATCTTTGATAAAAAAATACATTGATTTACACTTCGAATCGAGAAAACAAACAAAAACCCGACATCCAGTCAACATCCACTATGAATCTGAACCCCTTAATGAGTCTCATTACTGTGAAATACAATTAAATTTTAGGGTTCATACTGACTATTCTACAGAGACATCGTATGAATCCGTAGCATATGTCTTTTCACTGTATATGCTTTTAATGCTCACTTTTACCACCACTATTAACTATAGTAGGAACCCTTACTCCAGAGCACCTTAAAGATCACTATAACTAAGTGAGAAAATTAGTTTATTTTAATGAGCTCATGTACCTATTTATATTTGTAGTTTGCATAGCGTTCTTCGAAATGACGGCGATGAGAGAGGTTTTGGGTAGCCTCTTCTCCAGCGACGACGGCGATGACTGGACTCCGGCTTCTAATACTATTTCCGGACGCTCTGTATCTACTCCGTCGGAGAGGGACCATGGCAGTCTAGGTCTGCCCTTTGGGGTCTCCAACCCTAAGGTCGCATCTCTCATCCACAGGTTTGAAACCTCTGCTCACTCCTCGCGACCTATTGCAGCCCGTCTTGGTCCGGCCACCGCTCCGACCTCTGATTCTCGTCGCGCAGTCGATCCCTGTAAGCTCTTCGTCAACAATTTTCCAAAGCTTGCTAAGGAGCCCTGCCTCTACAAGCTTTTCTCAGAGTTTGGGGTCATCAATGGCATCTACCTCAGTACGAGATCCGTCGCGGCTGGCCGTCCCTTTGGTTTCATTCACGTCGACTCCTCTGAGGATTGCTTGAAGATGGCATCGGCCCTAAATGGTAAACGTTTCTCGGGCCAGAGACTATTGGTTGTCCAAGCCTGGCTGGATCCCCGGCGAACCCGATCCACCTGGAAACCTGCTCCTGCTCAAGCCCCTCCGGCTCCGGCTGTCCCTACTCCATCCATTGTTGGTAGCGAAGTCACAGATTTGAAGGCTTTGACAATATCTAGTGCGATCGGAATCTCGCATTCTTCTTCCTCCACAGAAAACCTTTTAGAGGCTATATCCCTTGCAGGGCTCTTTCGTTTTGAGCTTAAAAGTTTTGGTCATAGAATTTTTATGATATCCTCCACCAATTCTGATTAGGACTGGTCCGTTCTAGCTCCCTGGTTCGACATTGTCCGTCCCTCCGGAGAGCTTTTTACACGAGGTGGGTTTTTCCAATGGATGTCCATTGCAGGTCTGCCCATTCAAGGATGGAGTTATGAATATTTTATGTTAATTGGAGAGGCTTTGGGCACGGTATTGCAAGTTTTGCGCAAAGATTTTGAGGGCTTCTTCGTCCTGGTTCATAATTCACAACACCTGACCGCCAGATCTCTCTGTTTTGATTTGGACGGAGTTAGTTACGACTTGTGGGTTGATCCCATCTCAGCGCACTTAGTACCCTTGCCTAAGCTACACCCCGCTTCTTCCTCGACCTCGAAGTCCACTTCTTCTCCGGCAAGTCACGACTCATCGACGCGTGACTATCACTCTCCAATTTCGAATTTGAATTCAAAATCTTTGGAAGATTTGGATCGCTCACCCTTACCGGATCAGGGTTTCCAGGATTATGAGGACTCCTTCTTAAGAGCTGGCAATGACGTGATTATTCCAGACTCTTCTTTGGGCTTATCGGTAGTTCCTTTGGCCTCCAAGCCCGTTCTTCCCGACAGTTCTGCGTTGCGTGATTCGCACGGTACCTCCGCCAAAATTAGTAAGCGCGACTCTCGCTTCTCAGGTAAATCGTTCTGCGTCTCTGGCACATCGAAGCTCCTTCCTCCAGCTCAGAACAAGTTGAATTATGTGAAGAATCTAGGTTACAAAGCTCTTGCCTCGGGAGGAGACGTTAAGGAGCAATTTGAAAACTTGGACGTTGAAATTCCAGGCAACTTATTGATTATTATGGAGATCTATCTGATCATGATCTAGACTCTGGTGGAGGCACAACCCGACCTGTGACCTCTTCCACACCTCGATGTTCCAACTGAGAGATGAAGCTCTCTCATGGAATGTGAGAGGAGCGAACTCTCCTCATAAGAGGACGGACTTAAGGTGTGTTCTGCTCACCATTAAGCCTGGCTTTGTGTTATTGCAGGAGACAAAGGCCAGTGAAGTTTCATCCAGTTTCCTTAGAAAATGCGATTTGTTCCTTGGATGGGAATTCTGCTTTATTCCATCGGTTGGAGCATCTGGAGGGGTCTTGTCTGCCTGGAAAAGTTCCATTTTTCGTCTTTCCTCTTCTAGGCCGATCGGTTCAGCCCTTTTATGGTCAAGTTTATATCTTCCCCTTGGCTCTGTTTTTTTTGTCCTTAATCTCTATGGGCCATCTTCTATCTCGGGCCGTCGAACCCTTTGGAATCTTTTGGTTCAGGAAAGAGCATCGTTTGGAGACTTGTTATTTGCAGGAGATTTTAATTCCGTTCTTCATGTTGAGGAAAGGTGCGATACTTCGTTATTAGTTACTGATCGTGCTCTGTTATATGATTTTCTTCAATCTATGGAGCTGGTCGACCTAAATCTTACAGGTGCCAAATTTACTTGGTATGGAGGTGGGTCAAAGGCTTCGAGGCTTGGTCGGTTTCTGATTTCTCCAGCTACTCTGCTTCTTTTTGAAGATTTGGTTCAACTCGGTCACCCTCGTTCCCTTTCTGATCACAGGCCGGTTTCGCTCTCCTCTGTTGATACAAATTGGGGTCAAAAGCCCATGCGATTCCTTAATGCCTGGGTGGATCACAAATTCTTCATCCCAGACGTCAAAGCCTTTTGGGAATCCTATTCTTGTCAAGGTTTGGCAAGCTATGAACTTTGGTTTAAATTGAAACAATTGAGGATTAATCTTCACAGGTGGAGTCGGAAGGTCTTTGGTCGGGTAGACAGGGAAGTTGAGGCATTAGAAGCTGAATTAAACGTTTTTGACAACGCTCTTGATGATCGGGATTTGACCGGCCAAGAATGCCTTTCCCGGTCGTTGCTTCGTGTCACGCCCCAAATCCGGTTCTTGCCCGGATCCGAGGCATGACTAAAGATAAACGAATCAAAGACGGTAATTCAAAGTTTAGTTCCTGAAAATCTCCAATAATGACATTAAGATCGCAAAACTGAGTTCAAAACATAGTAACCCTCCAGGGGTGTAATAATAAACCTCCACAAGTTTTGGTCAAAACATAAAAATAAAGAGTACGAAGTCTCTATCACGCACCCACACCGAGAAGCTCCCGAGCCTCTACTCCTCAAACAAGCCTGTAAACACAACAGTAAATTCATAGGGGTGAGCTTACGCTCAGTAGGGAAAACGCATAACAAAGTGGACTTTAAACTCAAAAGATTCAACAGTAAAATTAACACATAACTCTTAACAATCGCAAGCAAAAGATAAACCGATCAATGTCGTGGCACATGAAGTCACCACCCTCCGATCCACATCTTATGTGTCCTCTCGGATTTTCCCTCCAATCCAGAGGAGACGCATATCATTGAGACTATCGGAAACACCCTTCAGGGCACATATCATCGGAAGTCTCAGAAACGTCTCCAAGGGATTTTAGATCCTCGGGAACCCAGGGCCATACTCCCATAGGAAGCGCACACGTGGGCAATTCGATGATAAATAGTTAATAATTGAATAACGCACTCAACCGAAATACGAAGTAATACAAGTTCAACAACCACCAATCCGATTCCACACATGGCTCAACCATCACCAATTCACCCCAACACATAGTACACGAATCACGCATCCATAGCACACCAAATACACAATCCCAACTTACCGTTCACTTACCAGTTTCGAACCACCGGGGCATCGATCACCTGATTGCACCGCTCGGTACAACCAGTCATACTCGATGCTCCAAACCACCATTCAAGTAAAACATTCAAGTAAAACAAGTAATCATTGAATACAATCAACTAGCAAGTACGAGTGAAATCAACTAATAATAAAGCCTTCAAAAGAGCATTCAAACATGCAATTCCACTAGTTTCATTAGACTCTTTAGCCTATCCACTAAGCAATCAACAACCAAGCATGTGATCCTAACACGCAACTAATCCGAGGGCTTTGCCAAGGCTCCTCTACCAGACAATCAATTCACAAGTATTGAAAGCGAGTTACACTAGTGATTGGCATCCTAATCGGTCACCACTAGACAATTCCGGTTATTAGTAATTGAAAGACGATTAAGCTAGTTATTTGCATCCTATAGGCATTTCTAGGATCTTTTCCAATTTTATTAACCTAGCATGCATACTAAGCATCATAAACGAGAGGTTAAGGCTTTCCCTACCTCGAGGTCTTCCTCTCAACACTCTGACGAAAAGCCCGGTGGTCACCACTCCGTTCTTCACTCGGGTCCCGGCGTGATCTTTGCTCCTCTAGTTCAAGTCCAAGTTCTTCCTTCCTTCCTTGCTCGGTACCACGGTCTTAGACCACCAAAAGGCCAAAGTTAATAACTTAACGGTGTTCTTATCCCCAAAGTATAGAACAACACTTAAATAATGAGATTAGGGTTTGGAGAAATGATTTAGGAATCAAAATGGGCTAAAAGGAAGGGGTTTGAGTTCTGAGGGTCTGATATGGAATGTGACATGTTCCATTCCACCCAGAGGGCCGGAATGTGATACGTTCCATTCCACCCAGAGGGCCGGAATGTGACATGTTCCATTCCACCCAGAGGGCCGGAATGTGACATGTTCCATTCCACCCAGAGGGCCGGAATGTGACATGTCCCATTCCGCGTTCCGTATCAAACCTGATCAGTTTCTTCCCCTTTCTTCCCCAACTCGAGTTTCACAAAAATCACCCTAGAAACCCCATTTCCAAGTCCTCTCAACTCCAAAATGTTCATCCAAAGTTACCCAACATCAACACCCTCAATGGGTTCATCAAAACTTCACCAAAAAAGCAATCCAAACATCCTACTTCACTACTTCTTCTCCAAGCAACACCCACAAACCAAGTTCTTCAACTTTTAAGCCAAAACCCACAAAACCCATAGATTGGAAGTGGAAGAAATGGAGAGTTGAGAGCATCATTACCTCTAGATAGTTGAGATGGAGAAGATGAAGTGAAAATGAAGGCAAAAGGACCAAGAACAAGCTCCAAAATCCAAGCTTTCTTCTCTATCTTCTTCCTCAAGAAAGTGAGCTCCTCCTCTCCTCTCTACTAGTGATTTTCGGCTGCAACAAGAGTGAATGGACTGAATTGTTGCTCTCATTCCCTTAAATGACCTAAAAGGTCAAGTTACTCAAAAGCCCTTAAGGTCTTATCCCTTTAAAGGGAACTTAGGAGGGTATGAGGGTCATTTGAAGCCCCAAAACTCATCCTCCAAGCCAAGCATGACAAGTGTCATGTGAGGTCACTCTTATTTAATAATTTTCCAGCTTTCCAAGATTTATCGACAAATAACCGATATTAAGCCCGAGTTTGACCGACAGTTGACTTTAACAATATTACAGTCAAACTGAATGAAACGACCCAACTAAGCTAACCGTGCTAATGGCTAAGCTTTTTGGGTCCCGGAAAGGTCCCGACTGACTTTCCGAGTCATCGGTTGACTTTTCCGGCCGAAAGTCAAACTTAGCTAGGATTCACCGGTTTTATCGGGATCGACCGGGGGCGGGTCTTACACTTCGGGTCACTTTGATCCGTAAGCAGAAGGTTCTTTCAAGGATATGGAGTCAAAAGGCCTGCTTGAAATGGCTCAAATAGGGGGACGTTTGCTCCCATTTTTACCACAAGATTGCGAACTTAAGGGCGGCAAGGAATAGAACTTCATCGCTTCGTTCAGGCTCAGTCTACCTTACGGATCATGTTGAGACCAAACACCATGCTGCTGAACATTTCAGGCTTCGTTTTGCCAGGCCAGATGGTACTCGGGTCCCCCTCCCCCGACTCCCCTTTGCTAGGCTTTCTGGCTTCCAAGCTTGTTTCTTGGAAGAGCCCTTCTCTGTGGATGAGATTTTCGCAACCGTTTGTGATTGTGGTTCAGAGAAAGCCCCAGGTCCTGATGGTTTTTCCATGCTCTTCTACAAAGTCTGCTGCGACATTATTAAGAATGATTTGCTTCGCTTTTTCTCTGATTTTTATGCTTCTGGGTCTATAGGCAAGGGGCTTAATTCCACCTTTCTTACTTTGATCCCCAAAGTTCCAAATGATGACAGGATCCAAGACTTTAGGCCCATCAGTCTAATATCAGGCCCCTATAAGATCCTTGCTAAGGTGCTTTCTAATCGAATCCGTCAAGTACTGAATGATCTTATCAGCGCCTCCAAGTCAGGTTTTGTTGTAGGCAGGCAACTAGTTGATGGAGTCCTGATTGTTTCTGAGGTAATTGATATGGTTCGGCATTCCAATGAGGAAGTTATTGTTCTCAAACTCGATTTCGAGAAGGCCTTTGATAAGGTGCATTGAGACTACATTGAGGAGGTTATGGTTGCCATGGATTTTGGGCCCAAATGGCGTTCTTGGATGGCCTCTTGTTTCAGGGCATTCATGGCAGTTCTAGTGAATGGGTCTCCTAGCCATGATTTCCCCATTCTTAACGGGATTCGGCAAGGATGTCCCCTTTCACCCTTTATTTTTTTGGTCGCTGCAGAGGGTCTCCATCAGGTTTTGGAGGAAGGCATAAGGCTGTGTGAATTTTCCAGTGTTCAAATAGACTCTTTTGGCCCGATTATCTCCCACTTACAATTTGCAGATGACACCCTGCTTTTTGTTAAAGGTTATGTTGATGATCTCATGAGATTAAAGAGTACTCTTATCACTTTTTAGCTCAGTTCCGGCCTCAAGATTAATTTTGACAAGTCCACTGCTATTATCTTGAATGCTCGAACTTTCTCCCTGAGTCCGTTGCTTCCTCTCTTGGGTGTTTGGTAGGTTCCCTGCCTATCAAATATCTCGGCTTTAGCTTGGGAGCTAACCCTCAGTGACTTTCTTTTTGGGACCCAATAGTGCAGAAGTTCAAGAATTCCTTAGCCCTTTGGAAGACCAAGGACCTATCTATGCCTGGCAGGTTGGTTTTGATTAAATCCACTCTTTCAGATTTGCCCATCTTCTTTATGTCCCTCTTCAGAGCTCCTAAGAGTGTGATCCGTGAGCTTAAGGCTTGGAGGCGCCGGTTTTTATGGCATAATAAGGCAAGAACTTGGGTTTTCAGCAAGGTCCGTTGGTCTACTGTTTGTCGGCCCAAGTTAGAGGGTGGTCTTGGCATCAGAGGCTTGGAGAGGGTAAATAACAGCTTGCTGGCAAAGTGGTTCTGGCGTTTTGCTTCTGACAAAGATTCTCTTTGGAAACGAGTTCTATGTGTGAAATATGGGTGGAACTTGTCTGAATGGGATCTCACTACCCTTGACAAGCCAGGGTCTTCGTTTCAGTTCCATCATATCATGGCTTTATCTAATGATCCGGTTTTCAGGAGTCTTTTTGGCAATCAGAGTCTTCACTGGAGATTAGGTAGCGAGGATCGCATCCGGTTCTGGCAGGGCGTTTGGGTCGGCCCCTTAGCCCTTCAATACCGATTTCCATGTCTCTATCTCCTCTATTCGCGCAAGTGGCTAAGTGTTGGTGAAATGTGGCAAAATGGTGCTTGTAGAATTGTTTATCGACCTCCTTTTGTATTTTCCTATGAAAGTGATTATTCGGTCTCGCTTATGGATTTATTGGGCTCGGTTTGTCTCAGGGCCGGTGAACCTGATAGGGTTATTTGGTCTCAACGGGACGCTGGTTTCTCCACTGCTACTGCTTATTTACTTTTGACAGACTCTGATCCTACACCTGTTTCTTGGGCTAGCTTTCTTTGGATTAAAAGTTTACCTCCCAAATATAGCTCGCTAGTTTGGCTTATTGCTCATAATGTCGTCCCTACCAAGTGTTTCTTGGAGGAACGAGGACTCCCTATCTCTATTCAGGATATGCTCTGTAGTTTCTGTGCTCGGTCTTTTGAGGATTCACCTCATCTTTTCCTGCATTGTGATTATTCTTGGACGCTCTGGTCCAGAGTTTATACCTGGTGGTCCTTATTTTGAGTAGTGTCGGGGGATTGTGTCTCCTCCCTTTCGATTTGGAGAGGTCTTGGTAGTCGTCGTTGGTGGAAGTCTTGGGTGAAGGTTGCTTACCTTTGTTTCTGGCATATTTGGTTGCAGCGTAACTCTGCAGTCTTCAGGCATCAGTTGGATCCTATTGATACAGTCTTCTCCAAACTCCAGCTCCATAGCTTCAACATTTGCAAGATGGCTGGTGATCTGATAGAGGAGGCTAGCCTTACTACTTGGCTGACCTCCCCTTCCTATTGTTTGGTTTCGGCTGCTAGGAGATGATTTCTTATTTTTGGGCTGTTTTTATCTTTTGAAGGTTATTTTGGGATTTCTTCACGTGCTTTGTAATATGTAATTCCAAAGCTTTTGAATAAAACCATCATTTATTAAAAAAACCTATTTATATTTGTAATTACATGCAATTAGTTTTTTTTAGAATACAAAGTAGTTTCATTAATAATAATTCAAAGTCATTATAATGGCCATTACTTTTGTAGGATACTGATCTAATAACCCTTAGAAACGAACCGTCCAATAAATAACGGTTATAGTAATCAGAATTGAAACCAGAAATATAACTAAAACAGGAATTGAAACCAAAATTAGAACATAAATAAAATCCAAAGCGTGCCAACTGTCAAGAACCGCTCAAAGTAGGGCCTAACATTGCTTGGTCCCTGCTCTCCAAGGACTCGTTTTGTCAAATGAGCTATCGAACTTGAACCTGACAGTCTGTTTGGGAGTGACGACTCGTCCCAGGGATTCCTCCTAGACTAGTTCCTTGGAGCTGAACTTGACCTCATCATATCAACGGGGGACATACGTGATTCAGGGATTCCTACCGATAAAAGTATCCGAATCCTTGGGTAAAATCCCTAAATCGCCATTCCCTACACATAAACCTTGCAAAAAAGAAAAAAACAAATAAAATAAGGCAGAACCAAGCGATTATAGGTCGAGGAGGAGGCATCGTTGGAGGCCAAGGAGGTGGATACACCGACGACGGCTTCAGAGGTGGCGGTTGCTGCTCAAGGGAGGGGATCCGAGGCGGGGAGGTTGACTGATATCAAAGAAAAACAGGTGGCAACCGTCGGGGTAGCATGGGGGCCGAAATAAAAATCAGAGGCACGTCGTTGGTGGCGAGGGGGAGCCAACGACATGGTGATTAGAGGTTGCGCGAACGAAATCCTAACAAACATGGAGAGAGCTTTTCCATCGATAACAGATTGCACGACAACGACTACAAGATCGGATTACGGGACAATCGCTGGTGCACTAGATCCGACTAGAACTTTCAGTACAAAAGCAATTGATGTTCGAACTCCTGAAAACACCCTAAAACAAGATGATGACATCACAGAAGATAGCTAGAATTGAGAGTTCTCAAACCCTAACAGAGCCCTTATTGGATTACATGCAATTAGTTCAGTACTAGTAAAGTAGAAATCGACTTGTTTAATACAAATTAAGTAGACATGTTTTTTATCTCAAAGAAGAGAAAGGGGACATGTTTCCTTTCCTTAAAAAAAAGGGGACAGGTTTTCAAACATGGCGCCTAGTACTCGCTGTCCTCTATTGCATTTTCAGGTAAAAGGTCCAATCTTCGGGAAGGATCATGTGTAAAACGGAAAGTTTACAAAATCAGAACACAACCAGAAACATCACTAGCAAGGGTGTATACATCTTCTGCCTATTATCTGACATCACTAGCAACGGTGGATACATTTCTGGATATTATTTAATGTCATTAAGCATTATCAGCAGTTCTGATAATGATATGCTTAACAGTGCAACTTATAGGGATGATGGTGCCAAATTTTCCTTTTCTCGGATTTGAAAGCACCAATTTCCCATTTTTGGAATTATAAAAGATGGAGTGAGCCACACTTAAATTACAGAAAATTGAGCAGGATACTAATTCAATCATTGTAGTGTTTTAACAAAAGACATGACACGTCCGTATGGTGTCTTCGTATTCATAGAGCACGTATAGCGCGCCGAATCGCGACCACGAACCGCGATCTAGTGGTTCGCGGTTCGCGAGTCGCGCATTGTGCCGCGCACCGGCTATTGCTGTTCGTCGGTTCGCGTCTCGTCATTCGCACGTCAACCAATGGTGGCTCGATACGTGTCATTGCCGGAACAAAAAAAATCCGACCGTTGGCAACGGTCGGATAACGGTAACTTTTTTTTTATTAGTCATTAAATTCGAATTTTCAACCCAATAAATACCCTCAACTACATTCTCAAACCACCAACTATTTTCCAACTTCTCTATAATTTTTCTTCACATTCACACTCTTATTCCCAACTTTCTCTCTCTCAAAAGTCGATACAAAATATCCGACGATAAAACTCAGCATTCTCATTCATCGGATGACGAACAACGTAGGACGAAAGATTTTCAATTCACCACTGAGGACCTAGGAAACTTTCGGGACTTGTTGACGCAACCCGGTGAGAACTCCGCGAACGCTAGCGCTTTCACCCCGTATATACAACCGGATTCCCCCTCAGGTACTTTCAAACTCACGATTTTTTTTTTTCATTTTTTAAATTTATTTGAAGTAACAATGATGTGAATGTTTGAAAATTAAATTCAACATAGGTCATTTCCAGCCCTTTCCAGATCAAAGCTACCCCTTTCCACCTCAATTTGACCCTTTTCTGGGTCAAAGCTACCCTGTCACGCCCCAAATCCGGTATTGACCGGACCCAAGACGTGACTTAGCGAAATTTAATAAAACAGTTTAATAGTAAATAATATCTGATAAAGATGAAATAAAGTAAACCGACAAAAGGTTCAAACCCTGAGTCCCAAGCTCAGTCAAATACAAAATTCGAAAATGAACAATACGTCTCTAAGAATCATAAATAAAATAAAACCCGGGTCTCCGCTCTGCGTAACCCTCTACTCCAAGTCATAGCTAAAACCCGTAGAAAACACGGTAAGGGGTGAGCTTGACGCTCAGTAGGGAAAAACCACGAGATCCACCTAATTACAGATTCACAAGGAAAGCTTTTCCAACGTTTAAAATTTAATAAAAAGGGTTGATAAATCGATACGACAATTAACTCGTTTTAAAAAAACAATACCCGTTTCACCTTGACGCTCAACAGATTACAAATCTCCAACTTCGAACTCAACACTAAATATCACACCGATGCAACACCGAAGGAACAACAATGAAACACTCAAGGCCACAAACATCACAACACTCACTCAAGATCCAAGGCATTCTCAACACATCGATTCACACACACTTGCACGGTTTCGGGAGCAACCCGCTCGGCCCGGTGAAGCCACACACAACTTTCCCCAACACACAGTCGGGAGAGGCGGTCGACCTCATCGCGGAACACATCGTGGACACAACGTTTTACCGACACACGGAAGGCAGGGAAATCGCCTCTTCGCGGAACACATCGCGGACACAGCATTTTGCTGAGTGGTAGTCGGAAGGTAGGGAAACCACCTCTTCGCGGGACACAGCGTTTTACCGACTCAAGGTCGGAAGGTAGGGAAACCACCTTTCTCATGTAACTACAATACCACAATCACAATCTCAATTCACTCCCATAACCATCGCGCACTTACCATCACTTACCGACACCACACTCATGTGGTAACCCCACCGGCTTAACCGGTATCCGTTCCCCCAACGCCCACATTTTAACAAGTCAAATAAACAGGGAAAATAACCACTCAAGTCACTAATATGCATCACCAGTTCAACTCTACTCGTTTTCATGTTCGTTATTTATTAACCGTTTAAACAACACAGAGTACACAATCAAACGCAATCATCAAACAAACCTACACGCGCGACACGGCCTGATTCTACCAGCACGACAATTCCCAAAACTATAGTACTACAAGGTTCGTAAATGTTCACAGTTCATAAGTCTACGCTAGTTATTCACATCCTACATGCATACTAGTTCTTTATCCGGTTATTATGTTTCGCTAAATACATTCTAGTACGGCCGTAATAAAGTGAGTTTCGAGGTAATCCCTACCTCTGAAATCTCTATTTGGATCGTCTAGCTGTTGACGTCCGGGCCTACTCCGGTCTTCTCCACGCTCGGGGTAAAAGCCTGGGTTTAAAAAAAAAGGGACGATAATCAGTCCCGGTCCAGTCCATAACGGTTCTCTAATTATCAAAGTCCTTTAAATTGTCCGAAAGTCCTTGGATTTATCTGATTTTAGTCCAAATATTTAATTAAATTAATTTAGTTAAACTGTCCTGACCCGAATCCGACCCGGATTCGACCCGGTCCAGATC
This sequence comes from Erodium maritimum, assembly GCA_963921825.1. Lineage (NCBI taxonomy): Eukaryota > Viridiplantae > Streptophyta > Magnoliopsida > Geraniales > Geraniaceae > Erodium > Erodium maritimum. Next base: position 119,310,667 of record OY997588.1, read on the forward strand.
TCAGACCCGGACCTGACCCAGACCCGGACCCAAACCCGAGTCCGAACCCGAACCCAGATCCAGTCCAGGCCCAAGGCCCGAACTAGGTCCAAGCCCGAGGCCTGATTCTGGCCCAAGACTTGTCCAAGGCCCAAGGCTTGTCCAAGGCCCAAGGCCCGTTAGAGACGAGGCTAGGGTTTGGTTTCGGTCCGGTACAACTCTGGCGACGGCGGCGGCGCCAGGAGATCTCGGGGTGGTTTGTCCACGGTGGCGGCGGCGTCAGGAGCTCGGGGTGGAGAGGGAAGGGTGTTAGGGCGGATCTCGAGCCTCCCCGTCCAGATCTGACGGCGTTGAGGAGCTCGCCGGCGTGGGAACGAAGACTTGGATCTCGAGAACTCCGGCCGAGCTTCTCCGCCCCAAGTTTAGTCAAATCGAGCTCAACGCTCACGAATCTCAGTCAAGGGGTGACGGGCGAGGTGAATTGAGGTCGGTAAAAGGCTTATCGTCGCTGATTTTGTCCGTTGAAGGTGTGGTGAGGCTCAAACCCAGACAGCGGCACTGGTTCGATTCGAGTCGAGGAGGAAGAAGAGAAAGGAGAGGCTGGTGGTGGTTTCTGGTGGTGAGGAACAGGCGGGGGTGGAGGGAGAAGGACGAGCGATGATGGGAGGTCGGATCTGAGACGACGGCTCTAGTTCGCGAGAGAGAGAAAGAGAGTGTCACGCCCCAAATCCGATTTTGACCAGACTCGAGACGTGACTTAAGGAAGAAGCAATTATAACAATAAAACTATCATAAAACCAATAAAATCCTCCAACTTTAATTCAATCAAAATGTTTCGAGTGACAACTTATGATAAATCCTTTAACAAAGATTCATAAAACTCATAATAAATCCTTTAACAAAAGGTTCATGATAAAAAAAAACGACCAACGTCTCTAAAGAACAAGCACCCGGACCATAGGAGCTCCCGAGCCTCGAGTCCACTATTCATCACGCAAACCTGTAAAACAGTCATAGACATATAGGGGTGAGCTTACGCTCAGTAGGGAAAATGCATAACCAGGGCAACCTTTCAGTTTAATAAATAGAAGTTCACAAGTTTATTCAAATCTTAATAAGACGAGAAACTAAACAGATGATGAAATACGGAGTCAAACCGAGTGTTTAACACTTTCAAAGAGTCAACAATAATCATAGGAAAATAAGGGAATCAATGCATTTATTTACATATCATTAGAAAGCAAGGCGTCCAATTAATGTCGTGGGACATGATGTCACCACCCTCCGATCCACAATACTCGTTGTGTCATGTCGGATTTTCCCTCGGTCCAGAGGAGACGCATGACGTCACAAAGACGTATAACGTCGAGAATACTGGTAACAACCCTTGAGGGCGCTTATCGTCGGGATTCTCGGAAACGTCTCCAAAGGGCCATATGTCATAGGGAACCAAGGTATTGCTCCCGCAGGACGCATACACTTGGGTGAATCAACCAATAACCATCCCCTGTAGGGTAAACCATCCAATAATCAATGCCCCGCAGGGTCCAATAATCAATGTCCCGTAGGGTCCAATAATCAATGCCCCGCAGGGTTCAATAATCAATGCCCCGCAGGGTCCAATCCACCGGCTATGATACTACCCCACACCGGCACTTCCTTCGGTGTAGGTACCATACCGGATACCAAGTCATCGGCTTAGGTACTACCCCACACCAGCATTCCCTTTGGTGTGGGTACCTTACAGGCACTACCCCACTCGCAGCGTGGCTGCCATACCGATATAGAAATCAACTTAAAGACTCACAAGTGGGTAACACACTCAAACAATCAAGTAGCAACCAACGCTTAACGAATCACAATTCTATCACAACACACTACAAGAATCAATGTAGTCTTACACTTACCAATTACTTACCCATCGCACTCCATCGGTCTATCACTCACCCGATCATGTCCTAATTTAGCACAAACAATTACACTCAACATTTATACAATCATTCATCCAAGTATTCGATCACATAAACATTCAAGCATTCATATTTGACATTTAAATCATCTAGTTGTATTAGACTCTTAACTAATCCAAACTAGGCAACCAAGCATGCGAAGCTAACACAACTAATCCGAGTGCTCATCACGGCCTCTCTACCAGTAAATCAATTCCCAAGTATTGAAAACGAGTTACACTAGTGATTCACATCCTAAGAATGCTTACTAGACACGTCCGGTTATTAGTAATTGAAAGACATTTATTCTAGTTATTCACATCCTATATGCAATTCTAAGACCTTTCCGATTTTATTAACCTAATAGGCATACTAGTATTTAAATACACGAGGAGTTAGGACATTCCCTACCTTGTGGTCTTCCTCTAATAATACTCGTAGATGTCGAAGTCTGAGCTAGCTTCCTCTCCGTCTTCACTCGGGTCCAAGCCCAAGTTCTCGGGCGAAGTCTAGTCTGGATTTGACAAATAAAATGTCCAATCAAAACCGGTAATTGTCCAAAGGTCCTCTGATGTTTAAAGTGATCCTTTAATTTCTCACCTTAAATTAATTAAATCAGTTAATTAATCTGACTTTAAAATATTTTTATTTGAAACCGGGTTGACCTGGATCCGAGCCTGAACCTGGTCCAGACCCGACCCAGACCTGGCTCCAGACCCGAGTCAGAACCCAAGCCTTCGTTCTGAAACTGGCCCAAGGTTTGTTACCCGGCCCAAGTTCTGGCCCTGGCCCCAAAGGCCCGTCTGGCCCTGTGTCGCTGGTCAAGCCCAAGCCCGAATCTTTGGCCTGGTTGTGACAGCGTCGAGGCCGGTAGGGTTCCGGCGAGCTGTGGTTGCTCCGGCCGTCGTTCGCGGTGCCAGGCGAGCTCGAAGTGGGGGAAAAGGAGCGGAGAGGGGCGTCAGGGTCGTGGTGAGGGTGTGGCAACGATGGTGCTGGCTTAAGCGTGAACCCACACCTCTCCTGTCTCAAATCTGACGAACCCTCAGTTCTCGGCGGTGGCTCTCTTAGGAAACGCTCAAATCAAGCTCAAAAGGGTGCGAATCTGGTCGATACGAGGTCGGAGAAGAAGGAGGGAGGTCGGGAGAAGCACGAATCGTGAAGGAACGAGCTCGGGAACCTCGAATGTTCTCCGACGAGCTCGTGTTGGTTTTGACGGAAAAACGAAGAAGGAGAAGAAGGATGGGGTGTTTCTAGTACGAGTTTGAGGCAGTAGATGTTGTTGGATGGTGGAGGACGGTCAGGAAGCGGCGCAGGAGCTCCGGCGAGGTCAGGAGCGCTCTAGATCTCCGACGAGTTTGAGAGAGAACGAGGGAGAGAGAGGCGAGCGGCGCTGCATTTTGTGTCTCGAATTTCGTGCGGCTCCGAGTTGAAGACGAGGGTTTCTGAAAAAATGGGTCGCGCGCGCGTGCAAATGGGCTTGACGTTGATTGGGCCCAACCTGGCCCAATCTCTGCTTCAGTCCAGAATTTACCCCTTTTCCTTTTTTTTTCTTCTCGAATCTCACTCGTTGCAAAAATCTACCCCAACGTTTCATATTTCAAGATATTACCCTTTTCGAATGAGTGGGGTTTTACAGAGAGGCGAGAAGAAGAAGACGGCTTTGGGATGTGTGCGCACGAAATGAGGTTGGAGCTGAGCGTTGCTAGGGTTAGGGCGCGAGGATCTTGGCCCCTGGCGTGGGCTTGCGCGCGCGGGTTGGGCCAGGTCTGTTGACTGGGCCTGAGCCTGGCCCAACTCTGCTTCAGCCCCTTTTTTTATTTCTTCTTTTTTTTTAATTCGATCCAAAATTAAACCCGTTCTCTAACCCGTGACGTTCCAAACCATAAATTAAAATAATCAATTTTCCGGTCTTTACATACCCGGTTCCACCGCAATTCAACCCCGATCAAGGTAAATTCCACCCCGGTCCCAACTATTATGGGTACCCCAATTATCAACCATAGCCACAACACGTCGGTGGCAACAGCAACACCCATATGTCATCGCAGTCATCGTCTATCGACCCTTCCCAACAACGACCAGCAAGGGTGACACAACCTAGGAGAAAATGGATCGTTGAGGCGGAGAGGCACCTTATACAGAGATGGCTTGCGACATTAAAAGACCTGATCAAGGTCAACTCCCAACTAGGTAGCACATTCTGGTGCATAGTTGTGAAGCGGTACAACGAGGGTGGGTGTTTCCCGCATTTCGATTCAAGACCCATCAAGAACCATTGGAACAACTTTGGGGCACGGACCAAATGGTTCCTCGGTTTTCTAAAGGCCGACAAACAAAGCAGATTGATCCATGAAGACTACATATAAGAGAGGAAAAGGAGATGTGTAGAGTAATACAAAATGAGGAAAGGAGGAAGGGCGTCTTAAAAATTTCTCCCTCGATCACTGGGTCAAAATGTTTGAGAACGAGGACAATTCCCCCCCCCCCCCCCCGAGGAAGATACGATCGCTCATGTACGGCAACATCGGTTGGATGAGGATGAGACTTATAGCTCAACCCCACCGAAAAGTATCAGTGAAGATTACACACCTCTCGGTGGTGAGTCCCAACAAGAATGGGTATCTTCCGATCCGATCCAGGGAGGTCATCAACAAAGACCCCTTCCCCTCCCCCTCAGCGAGTAGAAGAGCGAACGTGGGGAAGAAGTCTACGAAGAGGAATGGGAAGACCTTCCAAGATCAAATAAGTTCCATGGTGGACATATAACGAGCAAGGACTGAGTCACAACGAATCGATATGGAAAAGAACCGAATAAAGCTTTAGAAGTCTGCACAACATATGAAGTTCTCCAAGCAATGCCATCAACTCTTCAACCAATATAATGTCATGCAAGAGAAGGACATCTCCAACTACAACGACGAGTAGTTGACCCGACATGCATTAATGATGACCCGATTGTGGGCTCGAATGAAAGACCTTGAAGTTCAAATGGTCAAGCTTCAACGAGAATGATGTGTATGTTGAATTAATGACTTTTTGGGGATTGTATTATTAAGGGGATGAATAAAGTTTAAGTTCATTTTTATTAACTTGTCTTATATAACCGTGATTGTTTTAATAAAAATTTAATAAATTCAGCATCTTTTGCACAATCAATATCCAGTCAGCATCCACTCACAATACGGTTCCCTACCTGGTTCTCACAACTGTGGAACACAGTTAAATGTACGTCTATTACGTACCCAAGGCTATTACGTACACCATGTAAGCCATCACATCATAAAGCATGTTATCAAACAACGTATTATAATTAATTTTAATTAATTCCAAGTTTCGAAAATTAATGCTCGGTGTATCGATACTGTTTCAAAACTAAAAATTTTGAACGTTCAATTTTGGGGTTCGTCATGACGGTTCAAAACTCGTTACAACTCACCAAACGGTTTATCCCCGGTGTTCCGACTATCCAATAGTCACGACTCGGCCTAGCTCCATCCAACAGAACCCCGTCCGGTCACGGGATCGGCTCCTCGAGAGTCCTTGTCTCGTGACCCCAAAAATTAAACTTTGTCCAAAAAAGTCAGATTTAATTTTAGTTTGAAACTCACCATTTTCATGCATTAATATGCCTGTCACGCCCCAAATCTGGTTTTGACCGGACTCGAGAAGTGAGTTAAAATAATGATAAATAAAAGTAAATAAATAAACTTTGGTAAAGTAAATCTCCGAGTAAATCATAAATCAAGTCAATACGATGAGTGAAAAGCTCAAAATATAACAAAGTGCGACCACTCTAATACAAAATGAGAAGGTACGTCTCTAATACAATAAACACCCGGACCCTCAATGAGTTCCAGAGCCTTGAGACGTCCTACAACTTACTCACCAACGAAACCTGAAAAACAGTAAAACAGAGGGGGTGAGCTTACGCTTAGTAGGAAAAAGTAGTAAAGTGAACGGACTCCCGCTCCGGGTCATAATTATTTGGTCAACAATTCTTACTAAAACTGAGAACATAAATAGAAACTAAAAAGAACAAAAGATCTCAATAACAGCACCAAATCAAATGAACAAACAAGTAACAGGACATTGTACTACTAAGGCCACTACGGACGTTACTTACACTGAACGACACATAACAATAGACAAGCACTCAGGAATCCGATCATCACGCACAACTCAATCAATACATCATACCGACTTTTACCCTCGGTCTAGATGTGTCCCCGGACACACAGCATCGGGGTGAAACAAGTACATCATACCGGAATACCCATCAGTCTAGATGTCTTCCCGGAAACACATCATCGAGGTGAAACTTTACATCATACCGGAATGTCCATCGGTCTCGATGTCTTCCCGGACACACAACATCGGGGTGAAACACTACATCATACCGGAATGTCTGTCGGTCTCGATGTCTTCACGGACACACAGCATCGGGGTAAAACAACATACATCATACCGGAATGTCCCTCGGTCTCGATGTCTTCCCGGAACACACATCGGGGCAACTCTCAATGCACTCATACCGGACCGGCACACACCTCGGTCGGGTATCTTCCCGTCACTCGGGGTACAAGTCACAATACACAATACCGCACAACCACACTAAACGAACTCATCATGCCAACAACGCTTATCGTCACCACTTACAAAGAACACCGCATCAGTCTATCATTAACCCGATCATTTCACAAGGCGAACAATCATATCACATTAACCTCATTCATTCAACCAAACATAACAGAAGACAAACATTCATACGGCACACATCAAATATGCATGGTATAATATGACCTTAAACTTAACTAAGATTGTATTATACATCGACATTTAAAGACAACATCCATCACTAATACAAACAACACGCAATCCTAAGACTCAACATGACCATTCTACCAGCACGACAATATCCCAATAATTGAAAGCGGTTAAACTAGTGAATCACATCCTATATGCATACTAAGACTCTTCCGGTTATTATCGTAATTGAAAGCGGTTATTCTAGTGAATCACATCCTACATGCGAACTAGGACCTTTCCGGTTATTATTATCATATAGGCATATTATTAGTATTCTTTAAATTAAAAGTGGAGTTTACCACTCCTCCCTACCTCAAAAGCAATCCACTCCTAGCTGTGGACGACCTGGCTAGCTTCCTTCCCGTCACTTCACGATGTCCAAGGGTCTTCTCCTCCGTCGAGCTCGGGTCCAAAGTCTTGGATCACAAATAAATACTCGAATTAAGAGTAATTCACAATGGTTTAAAGAGGAAAAACATTCCCAATTTATCCCAAAAGGACTTGGTTATAGCTAACCATCCCAATTACTCGAAATTCAACAAAACGGGCCCAAAAGGCCCAACACAGGTATGTCTCGGTTCTGGTCACGGAGCCTTGACGGGTTCCGTAACGGATCTGGTCACGGATCCGTTGGCTGCGCCGTCACGGTTCTACTCACGGAGCCGTGACTGACGTCATCACGGTCTCCCTCACGGAGCCGTGACTTCTCCCGTCATGGTGCCCGTCACAGATCCGTGACGGGTCTGGCACTGTTCCGCCTTCTTCTTCTTCCAACTTCGGTTTTCACGAAAAACAACTCAAAAACTCCATTTTTGACCTTCCCAAACCTCCAAAACAGTTCCAAAATTGCCAATAATCCAATACCCATCATGGGTCTTCATCAAAACTTCCACAAATCAAATTAAAACATCAACTAACACTCCTTTTTCTCTCCAAAATCAACATCCATCATCAAACTTCAAATACCCAACCAAGTTCATTATTTCTCCTCAAAACCCATGAACCAAAATCACCAAAAACGAAAAAGGATTAGATGCTCACCTCGGAAATGGGAAGGAGATGAAGAATCTAGTGTTTTTGAAGAACTTTGAGTAGAATCTAACCCAAAAATCAAGCCTTTTCCTCCTTTCTTCCTCCTCAAGCTTCCAAGCTTCTGTTCTCTCTCTAATTTCGGCCACAATGCTCAAATGAGCTGAAATTGTTCTCTGTGTTGTGCATTTAACCTATTTGTGAAAGTCCTAAATTGCCCTTAATGCCCAAAAGCCTTTCAAGACAAAAAAAACAAGGGTATAGGGGTCTTTTTCCCCTAGTTTCTTCTCACCCAAGCTACTATGGACATGTGTCCATAGTGGGGACCACCTCTTCCAAAATATGTCAACAAAGCAATTAAATAATCCTTTAAGTCTTAGGTTTGACCGAAAATGATCGACAATTGACTTTTTCACAAATACAGTCATTTGAAAGGAAACAGCCCAATTAAGCTAACCATAATGACGGCTAAGCTTTTTGGGCTCCGGAAAGGTCCCGAATGACTCCCGGAGTCATCGGTTGACTTTTTCGGCAAAAGTCAACTTTTGCCAGAAATCACAGGTTCGACCGGAGACGGTTCTTACAATGCCACATGCAAGTATGTAAATCATGTTATCAATGAAGTACACACAAACATGCAAAAACTTGAAATTAGAAGGCTAAAGTGTAAAAATCAGCACTTCAATAAAATTTCCAACAAGCAAGTTGGAAAAATCAGTTCCAAAGCTGAAATTTTTAGCTCTTGTAATTCCCGTTGGTAGTCAAGCCCTGATACCTCTGTTGGGTCTCGAGGTCGTGGACAAAAGAAACATGAAACACATCAGAAATTAACCACAAAACACTCGAGAAGAAGCTACCAATTATTGAAAAACAAGAAAGAAAATTCAGCAAGAGTTTGTGTGCATTACCTTCTTGTTTCGGTGAGAATTGAGAAGAAGAATACCAAACTTTGGATGGCTTGAGCCCTTGGACGCTTACGTATCCTTAATGGAATCAAAGTTGACGTAGTTCTTGATTTTGTAGACTCAAGAACATGCAACAATGGAGCTTGCTCCTTCTAAGTGTGTTCGCCAAGGTGGGAAAGAGGATGAAGTGGTTGTGTAAAAATTCTCAAGTCTTTGCATGTATTGATATGGCAACAATCTTGCATGTTGAGTTAAGTGGATTGTATCATCTCACTTAATCCCCATCAAGAGCCAAGTGTCCATGCAAAAAGCAAGGTGGATTTAATAAACTATGTTAGTTCATTAATTAGTGGAAAGTGGGTCAAACCCACTTTGATCAAAACGAATACTTAGTCAACCTTTGTCCTTTTGTTCTTGTTCAGCCTAGATTATATGGGCCGGCCATGGGCCTCTCCAAGAGAGCCCATGCTGAGCCCATCATGTCCTAGCTGTCTACTATGGCAATTCCCAACACGACCCCTTCCAAGCCAAGCTACGCTGCGTTCTTTATCGAGTTTATAAACCTTTAGTGTGACCCTTAGGTATACGCATGTCGGTAAGATTAACGTAAAGTCCCACTTTACTTGATCTTACCGTATTGGCAACTAACAAGACTTAGTTTAGCCTGACACTGCATAACGAATCGACCTTGTGATTCTGACCTTTCCGTCGTCCTTGTCATTTATACTTTTATCTCTGATATCCTGATTGAGATAAGGCATATACCCGTCATCCTTATTATTCTCAATCAATGTTCCTTGATATGTGACATAACTGAATGATGATACCCTGTATCATGTGCGTGGCCATGCTTTTCTTTCAGTCACTCTCGATCAAGCGGTCGTGAACCATATATCTTACCCATACCGTAGTATATGAGGGATAAATCCATTAGCCGTCTCTCGTGCCACTCATGCAGTCAATCCCCAAGACAATCTTGGCAGTTATGGAAGCCCAGTCACGGTGCAACGTTAGGCTTTAAGGTCAAACTCAGTTTTTTTACTGCATAGTTACCACAGAGACTCCTCGGTCTAAGGATACCTGAAAGGCTACGACTCTGAATATGTTCATGACTTAATCTATGGAACATATTCATGTTGGGTCGTCCAATATCATATCCCACATGATATCTATGATCAGACTCCGGAACATATTTCAATGACCAATATAACGCAAGTCATCAAGAGTCATCTTTCATACTAGTCACTTCTAGTGAAGACTTTTGACTAGGGACCCCATCGAGTGTGATCCATCCTGATTTATGGTTCTATTCGCATTATGGGCATAGATCGGAAACACATAGGATATATACATTTGGATGTTTATGATCGGACTACGGGCACTAAAATTAACAGAAGAGACAAATAAGAATTAAAAAGGGGAATAAATGATCTTGTGAAATGTCACAAATGCCCTTAGCCATGTATCTTGTCATAAAAAGAGGCTCAACTTCGAGTTATTTACGCATCAATGCCACTCCCATGAGCAGACGGTAGATGAAACCGATCCAATGACATGTAATTAGTTTTTTATTTATTTAGCGAAAGGTGCATTTTTATTACTTGAAATCGATTACATTATCATGCATCGGGGAACAGGCTCCTCGACCATCAGAAGGCCAATATTAACGAATAATGGTTCACTGATCCTTTTACTACCAAAACCGTCACAGACGATATTGTGATGCCTCTTAGGAAAAGAGAGAAGACGGTGAGGAAGAACGGGGTACCAGAGATCTTGAGGGACCTCAATAGTAATTGTGATGGTGGTAGGCAAAACATCGTCTGGGGACCCCTCCCAGGGCCAATCCCCGATGCTCAGACGGTGCGTCATCTCTCCCGGCGGGGCTTCTTCCCCGCCTGTGACAAGTCATCCCGCACAACGGTAGACACAACCCTCTTCAGAGGTCCAGCAGGCGCTGGAACTTCAATAATTCGCGCTTCGGGCTGGGCGCGTCCTCTACCTCCAAACCCTCCACGCTGTAGTGGTAGATGGGAAGCAATCGAATTAGAGAGAGCTGATCAATTTCCGTCCCCTTGATCTACGCGTGTACAAAAGAACACGGGGGTTTTTGGTTGGACCATCCAGGGTGCGTTATTGCGGGCGACAGGCTAGGTTCCCAACTGGAACGACGGGGACCCAAATAAGGTATTTGGTCCATCGTTACGCCGACTCCCCCATGTTGAGATAACCTAGCCTTAGGTATTGGGTCCAATGTCAACGACCTGAATACAACTTCCAACAGATTTCCATCCCGATCGATGCCTGCTCCATCTTGAATCTCTGGTGGTTTGCGTCGCACGCGAGGACGAGGCCCCTTCGCCGGGGAATACCGCAGCAGACCCCTATGGTATGCTGGGAGGGAGCTTTGAGGGTAGCGTGTCGACCGAACGGGTCTTTGAACGATAGCCGCCTCTTGTACCAAAGCAGCCTCCCTCACGACCTAGGACCGATCACCTATCCCCTGAGCAGCTCCGGAACCGGGCTCACCAGAGAACCATCATTCTCTCGTTTGCCACCGAGACCAGCTTCGGGTAACCCGTAGGGAAGAGGAATCCACCATGCTCCTCTGTATCCCATCGTGGTTGCGAAACCAGACCCAAGTCTGAGCCTGCACCGATGTTGACCGAGATAGAGTATTTTGTCATGTCCCTCCCCCCCCCCCCCCCCCGCCGCAATACAAGGAGGAAAAAACGCAACGGAACAGGAGGATAGCACCGAGAGGTCCAGCGACATCAGACGACATTCCCAGCGGAGCATAACACGGAGAACGAGAACTGAGCTCGTATCAAGACGTATCTTTGTCAGCAAGGGAAGGGCGAACGCCAGCATCCCATGAGGACTATTGCAACCGCTAAGTGTACGCCATAGAAGTAAGACCACCTCACGTTGGAATCGGGAAAGAGATAGCCGATTGCGACTACCACAAGCTTCCAGGCCAGTAACAAGATGGCACCAAGCGAAGCATTGTATGGTAGGTCAGGTCTTGTGTCCATGCGGGGCACAGTGAGAATTAAGAGTTGACCAGTGACTGGTCCTAAGTTGTTTGAAAGACGTTTGAAGAAATACGCGCAAGGTACCCCAAAGACCGTTTCGAATCCTTGATATTTCAGTGAGTTTGGAGTACTTTTTAAAGTGGTGACTTGGGTGAAACCACTTATAGGTCGGTGATCGATCTCGGTTTGTGTTCTACTGTCGGGTGTAGTTATCGTAACGTTTGGCTTGTGTGTGTCTCGAGGGACGCCTACTTTCGACTAAGTGCCAGTAAGAGGTTCTATAATTCCTTTTTATTGTGCGTCGTTCGCCCGACTGGATGTCGGTAGAGTACGTGGTTTTGTGAACCGTGCACAGGTTATGAGAACCTTTGTTTTGATGAATGCATTTGTGTGTTACTTCCTCGTTTGTTTGTGTTGGTCGTGAAATGACCATGTTTGAGTTCCGGTGTGAACTACCCCTGTAACGGTTGTTGAAAAGAATGTGAAAGGTTACGTCTACGTGTGATTCCGACTTTGTCCGACTTTCGGAGTATTCCGACACGACACCTATACCGACGGGGAATTCCGGTATGGGATGTCTAGACCGATATCGCATGTTCCGGTGTGATACCTATACCGACGAGGAATTCCGGTATAGGGTATCTAGACCGAGGTTGTCTGTGGCGGTACGATATCTATACCGATGCAGGATTCCGGTATAGGATATCTAGACCGTTACCTGTTCTTCCTTAGTGTTTGAGTGTTAATCGACTTGTTGTTTTTACTCGGTGATTCTTTGAGATTATGTGTTTTGTTACGCGTTGAAATTGTGAGCTGTTGAGTAAGGTTGTTCTTCACCGCCAAGTATGGCGTTTGCGTATTTAGCATGATCAAGTAAAGAAAGTTTAAGCAAAGGTTGCATTTCGGGAACAGTTAAAGACCGTGCAGAGCCGATAGAAGAGTTATACAGTTAGAAGGTGCAGGTCTCTTAGGTTTTTGGTTGGTGATCAGATATTTCTGAAGGTGAGTCCGAAAAAAGACCTAGTACGGTTCAACAGTGACAGAGGCAAATTGGCCCCACGGCTTACCAGACCTTCTGAGGTTGGGCAGAGTTGGAGCCGCCGCCTTTTGTCTTCCACGTTCCCAACTGCGGAAGTACGCCACGGATCCCTCGCTTGTGAGTTTTAATCGGGTGTTCCCTCAGATAGGATCAAGTGGAGCACGTTCGTTTTTAAATTTCGAGGACAAAATTCTTTTAAGGGGGGTAGACTGTAAAGGCCGGTTTATTTAAAAGGGTACTTTTTTCGCAATTGGAAACATGGGGGTGGGAAATTGCAACTAGTGAATTTCTAAAAGGAAAAAAAAGTGATTTAAGAGGTTTGGACTGAGCTGGAAGTTTGGGCCGGAGTTGGACCCAATCAGAGACGAGCCCAGCCCGTTCCAGCTCGCAAGCCCGTCAGGCCCAGAACCCACGCGCGGCCCAACCCTAGCAACAAAAGGCTCGCAACGCCGCTTCAGATCCCATTTTCGCGCTCGCTTTTCGAGGCCGTCTTCAACCTCGCGTCCCTTCTCTCTCTTGCGAACCCTCTCAGACCCACGCCGCCGCCCCTCGTCTCTGACCACCTCCACCTCTCTTCTTCCTCCTTCTCAACCATCCCCTTCTCCTGCTTCTTCACCCGACCTTCCCTCACCGTCAAAACCCAGAAAACCCCTCGATCTCCCTCTCTTCTCCTTCCTCTCAGAAACGAACCCAAACCCGCCGCCGTTGATTCAAGCCTCGTCCCGAGCTTTACCATCTTCCCCATCACCTCTCGCCGAAGAATCGCGAGCTACTAGCTCGTTTTTGGGTCGGTCGTGACTGGAGAGCGTCGTCGGAGCGCTCGAGCTCCAGATCTGGACTTCTCGCGCCGACGAGCTTCTCCGGTCGTCAGATCTGGGCGGTGAGACTCGTCCCGTGACCTGACGACCTCTCCACTCCGCCCTGGCTCCCTAATGCAGTCACCAGCGACGAGAAACTATTCTGAGCCTTCCCCCCGCCGCCCTCGCCTCGCCGGAACCCCTATCGCCGCCTCGCCGCCGTTCACGTCTCAGGCCAGAGACAAGTCTAGACCTGAACCAAGCCACGGACGGGCCTGGGTCAGTCCCGAGCTGGGCCTCAAGCCTGGGCCTCGAACCAGACTTGTGCCAGAACCAAGTCTGGGCTCCAGCTCGAGTTTGGGCCTTAGGCCCAGACTTGAACTGGATCTTGGACTCAGATCTGGACTCGGGTTTGTGTCAGGCTCGGGTCGGTTCGGGTTTGGACTCGAATCCGGGTCGTATTAGGATCCGGGTTCCGGATTCCGGTCGGACTCTGGTCGGGCAGAACGAATTAATTAATTTAATTAATTTAATTACGGTTTGGACTAAAATCAGATAATTCTTGGACCTTTCAGCTTAATTAAAAGACGAATTGTTAATTTAAAAGGACTGATCCATCTGGACCTGGACTGATTTTGGACTTTAATTGTTAAAAACCCAGATTTGGACTTCGCGGACTTCGCCCGAGAAGACCGGAGTTAGGAAAGGACGTCAGCAGCTAGGAGACGCAACTGTTGTATCGTCTTGAGGTAGGGAAAAGCCGTAAACTCCACTCCTAATTTGAGAATGCTAATGTATGCCTACAAGATAATTAATAACCGGAAAGGTCATAGATTGCATATAGGATGTGATTCACTAGAATAACCGTGTTTCAATTATAACAATAACCGGACGAGTCTTAGTATGCTTATAGGATGTGATTCACTAGTTAACCGCTTTCAATATCTTGGGAAATTGCCGCTGGTAGAATGGTCGTGATGAGCCTTAGGATTGTTTGTGATTGCCTCACATGTCGTGCTTGCCTAGTCTTTAGGTTAAGATAAGAGTCTATCTAAACTATACAAATTGTGATGCTTGAGATATGAATTGTTGAATGAATGTTTGAATGAATGCCTGAATGAATGCTTAAATGAATGCTTGAAAGAATGTTTGAGTGTAATTGATTGTGCCAAGTGGTATGATCGGGTGGGTGATACACCGATGCATCGTGGTTGGAAAGTATGTCGGTAAGTGTAACTCTTTATATGAATTCTCCGTGACGTGTTGTGGTAAGAATGTGGATTGTTGAACCTGGGTTGTTCTACGACTGTTTAGTATGTTACGCTCTTGTGTGTGATCTACGAGGAGTTGTGGTCCGGTATGGTACCTAAACCGAGGGGGTAAGCCGATGTGGGGTAGTATCATAGCCGAGAGATTGTTTACCCTACGGGGATGGTTACTTGTGGTCCGGTATGGTACCTACACCGAGGGGGTAAGCCGGTGTGGGGTAGTATCATAGCCGAGCGATTGTTTACCCTGCGGGGATGTTTACTTGTGGTTCGGTATGGTACCTACACCGAGGGGGTAAGCCGGTGTGGGGTAGTATCATAGCCGAGAGATTTTATACCCTGCGGGTATGGTTATGGTTACTTGTGTGCTTCACCCCTAGTGTATGCGTTCTGCGGTAGCATTCCAGGGAGGTTATGTAATAACCACTCCCTGTCAACGCTAGTCAAACCTGCGAAAAACAGAAAAAAAATTTAAATTTTTTTGTAAAGACACTTAAATGAACCTAAATTTGACCCCGAGGGTCATACCGGACTTAAGCTGACCCCGTTATCGAACAAAGTGAGTTCCGGGGGACTTAGGGCAACTTTCTGACCAATTTGGGAAATGTTGACTTTTCGCTGGAAAAGTCAACCGAGCGACGTTTTGGTCCATTTGAGGACCGTTTTAGATCCAAAAAACTTAGCCGTCGTCGCAGCGGTCTTATTTGAGCCGTTTCCTTGTAGCCCGTGAAGTTTCGTGATGTCTTGGAAAAAGTGCCCGTTCGGGGCCCGAGACGGCCGAATTTCGCGAATCTGATTGGAAAATATCTAGAAGATATTTTCCAAAAAGGGTTGGGACCCACTTGCCACATGTTACCAATGTGGTGGTGTTAGGTTTATTGGACAAAACAAGACTTGACTACTTGAGGGTTAGTTTGCTTTTTATGTATTATTTTATTACTTTTTAAAACAAAACAAAAGGGAAGGAAAGGGTGATGTTCGGCCATATGGTTCAAAAAGGAGGAAAAATAGGTTTTAGAGAGAGAAAATGAGTTAGGAGAAAAGGAGAGAAAAGAGAAGAGGCTTGGGGAATTTGTGACGTTTCTCGATCATCCGACCGGTGGATCGTCTCAACGATAGAAGAATCGAGTTCACACCGTCATTCTCTACGGTGAGCCCCTAACCGATTTTCGTTTTGGAAAGTTTGAATTTTAGGGTTTGAGTTTAAACGATTCAAATATGGTTGGGTTTTGTTTAAGTTTGGTTTAAAGATGATTGGTTGAGGTTTGGAGTTCGTTAGGAATGTTTTGGGGCGAAAAGGGAATTTTCCCATTGTGGCCGTGTGGGGCCCACGTGCTCGGGTATCTGGTTTTTGTGTTTGGGTGGTTTAGAACGTTCCCCGAATCATTAATCCACAACCGGATCGAAATTTGGAATTAAATTGTAAAAGTTGTAATTGTCGGGTTTAGAAACTTTAAACGCGAATTAAATTACTCGAAAGTCGGAAATTGATTCCGTCGAGTGCATAGGAACCCTTGAATTATTCTAAGACCGTAGAAACGAAAACGGGAATTTTCGGAGCCCCGGAAGGACGTTTTCAAAACCCGGGCAGATTCGCCATGTCGGGCGAATCGGGCTTTTCCGAGCCCATTATTGACAATGTCGAGTAATTGGGAAGTTTGGGAGTGATCGACATTGTCGGGATTGAGTTTGGGCGTTTAATTCTTTAAATTCGGGTTTCGCTTGTTTAGTTAAAAAGTGTGTTAATTGTAGACCGTCTCGCCTACCGTGGAAAGAGGAGGCTAAGCGAGAAATTTGGAGCATTGCCGGAGAGCGAGCATTGGTTGTGACACGCTTCACGAGGTAGGGAAAAGTAGCCGGATCTCGGCCCTGACTAGGGAAAGTTAACAGTAGAAATGCATGTGACACTGGGGTGTCGTGGGTTAAGTAGGTTTATCAAATATTAGAAAGGTAGGCGACACCGGGTAGTGTCGTATGATTCAGGAACGTATCGAACAATAGAATTGCATGTGACACTTAGTAGTGTCGTAGGAGCAGAGAACTTATCGATATTAGAAGTACTGGAGGCATATGACCATGCCCGGAGGTTGATTGTGAAACTGTTGATATTAGAAGTAGTGGAGGCATATGACCATGCCCGGAGGTTGATTGTGAAACTGTTGATATTAGAACTGCTGGAGGCATTGGTTATGCCCGGAGGTTGATTGTGTAATTCGTGTCTTGGGTGGCCATGAGAGCCCGTACTTTACTGTTGTGTCTTGGGTGGCCATGAGAGTCCGTACTTTACTGTTGTGTCTTAGGTGGCCATGAGTGACCGTGGGGTTGTTGAGCCCGTGAGTTACTGTTGGTGTGTCTTGGGAGGCCGTGAGTGCCCGTGGGGTTGTTGAGCCCGTGAGTTATTGTCGGTGTGTCTTCGGTGGTCGTGAGTGCCCGTGGGGTTGTTGAGCCCGTGAGTTATTGTAGGTGTGTCTTGGGTGGCTGTGATTGCCCGTGGGGTTGTTGAGCCTGTGAGTTATGGTCGGTGTGTCTTGGGTGGCCATGAGTGCATGTGGAGTGTTGAACCTGTGTTGTTGCTGTTTGTTGAACTTGCTTGTGATTGTGATTGTGGTTACGTGAGTGAGAGAGTTTATTGAGACATGTCGACCGCCTGGCCTGACCGGGACTGGCAAAGCGCGTGAGTGAGAGAGGTTACTGAGACAGGTCGACCGCCTGGCCTGACCGGGACAAGCAAAGCGCGTGAGTGAGAGAGGTTACTGAGACAGGTCGACCGCCTGGCCCGACTTTGTGTCGGGGAAGCGCGTGAGTGAGAGAGGTTACTGAGACAGGTCGAACGCCTGGCCTGACCGGGACTGGCAAAGCGCGTGAGTGAGAGAGGTTACTGAGCAGCTGGCGTGCGATCCTTTGTGATCTTGTTTGGTGTGCGATCCTTTGTGATCTTGGGTGTTGCGTGGTTGTTTGTCGTGTCTTTGGAGGAGGTCGTCAATCGTTGTGTCGGGTCTACATTACGTGTTAGAGTGTTGAGTTGGTTGAGGAAAGTAACAGTGTGTGTGTGTCAGTCGGGTTACTTGAGTTTGGGATAGTAGTCTCCGGTGTTGAGTTGTCGTTGGTGTTACCGGCATTGTCTGCTAAGTATGTCGTAGTCAGTCTGTTATCCGTGGCGGTGAGTGAACGCTCACCCCTAGCTGCTTTTCCTACAGGTACCGGTCGCAGGTTGGACTAGGTGATCTTCTGAAGCTTGAAGAGCTAGGAGCAGGATTCTGGGTTTACTTTTGAGTCTAGCGACGCATGCCTTGCTTTTTGTCCATTTGTTGGGACGTACCTTTAAGTTGTAAATGATTATTTTGGTTAAGTAAATGGTGGTTTTAAAGTGATTTATGTAAACGGTTTCAAATGTTTTATTGTTTTAAACGTTCGCGTCCCGAGTTCGGTTTTACTGAAATTGGGGCGTGACAGGTTATCTTGTTTCACCCCGACGATCTATGGTCCTTTGGGGACATTTCCGAGAATCCCGATGATATGTGTCCCTTCAGGGATGTTTTCGGTAGCCCCGACGTATGTGTCTCCTCTGGATCGAGGGGAAATCCGACATGACACAAGGACGAATTGTGGATCGGAGTATTGTATCCGACATGACACAAGGACTAATTGTGGATCGGAGTATCGTGGTTTAAGTTATTGACGTGATATTTAAATACCCTCGTTTTAGTAAGTTTATCAAAGATTACATCGTCTTTCCTTAATCTTCTTGAATTACTGTTTTTCCCTTAAGCGTTAAATATTATTATTGTTCTCTTTACCTTAGCATCTTGTTGGTTTATCGTGTTATTTGTACTTGTGATTATTTGTGTTAATTCAGTTTTATTACCAAAGTGGAGGTTGCCTTTACCTATTATTTTACCTACTGAGCGTAAGCTCACCCCTGTTTGTTTATTTACTGTTTGTACAGGCTTGCTTGGTGAGTAGTCCTAGAGCTGGACTCGAGGCTCGGGAGCTTCTGGGAGAGTCCGGGTAGTGTTGGCATTAGAGACGTTTTTGTCATTATTTTGGACCTTATGTTTACTCTGTTTTATTCTGAGCTTTGACCCGTAACTTCGGTTTGGAATTTTTTTAACAAGTTATCTGATCAGAATTAAAGTTGAATATTCAAAATTATTTGATTTTACTTTTATCGGTATTATTTAATTATTAGTTTAAGTCACGTCTCGAGTCCAGTCAAAACTGGATTTTAGGTTGTGACAGAACGGGTCTCTGAATTATAGCCGCCTCAGGTACCAAAGCAGCCTCCCTCACGACCTAGGACCGATCACCTATCCCCTGAGTAGCTCCGGAACCGGGCTCACCAGAGAACCACCATTCCCTCGTTTGCCACCGAGACCAGCTTCGGGTAACCCGTAGGGAAGAGGAATCCACCATGCTCCTCTGTATCCCAGCGTGGTTGCGAAACCAGCCCCAAGTCCGAGCCTGCGCCGACGTGACCGAGATAGAGTATTCAGTCACGTCCCTACCGCCCCGCCCCCCTGCAATACAAGGAGGAAAAGAACGCAAGCGCACCAACGAAAACGGAACCCTAGATCGAGCAACATCCATCTTAGGCACCAAAGCAAGGTCGTGGTGGGCCTGAGCGGCGGGCCAGGGTTCAGCCAAGGAGGGAGCATGTACCTTGGAGCATACGACACCCAAGATCGCCTCACTCGATCTTCCCGCCGGAAATCTCCAAAAAGAGGAGAGGGAGACGACCCTCGCTCAACAAAGAGCCCCCGCATCGCCATGGACGCCGAAATAAAAGACCCTGGAGGAGGAGCCATGCAGGAGACAAGAGGGAAGTTTGAAGAAGACGGTGCTCGCCTTATGCCCTCTCGGTATATATTCCCCACAGGGTCTGCGAAGGAACCGACCGGATGGGACGCTAGGGCACGGGGGCGGTGAGATCAGCAAGAGCAATACCACGTGGGAGACCTACAGGCAGCGTAGCAGCGGCGATGGCAGGCAAGAACCCCATAGCAATTAGGGCTTGGGTTAGACAACATTCTCAAGAGACGAGAGAGAAGTTATTTCCCTAACGTTATGACATATAATTAGTTAATAAGTAAAAACATAAGGTATTGATAACACTTATATATTCTTTTAAATAAAATTTGATTAAAAAGTATACAGATTTAGGTAGTCATATATACAGGTTAGAATAATTATGTAAATTTCGTTGTTAGATTAGGTTTGTCGTTTGTAATTATCCATAAATTTTATTTTTATATAGTATTAATTAGGATGCTCACATGAGAGATATTGCAGACACCACATACTTTGGGAGAAAATGGAGAAGGAGATTACAGCCTCCTAGAAAAGGGGAGTGGGATAGAGGTTGGGAAGATGTCAAGTAGGGTGAGGCTGAATTTTGGGCATTTGTAAGCAATATCCCACCCAAATCATCTCCTCTGTGGTTAGAAGGACAATTCAACTCAACTGGGGAAGTCATTTCTGTTCAAGCCCCTTCAAAACCAAATATAAGAGGGAGATGGTTTGCTTTTCTGAGGTTTAGAACTGAGGAGGGTTTATACAAAGCAATTAATACTTACAATGGCTAGCATTTCAATGGATATAAGATCCTGATATCTAAGGCTTGGATGAAGAAACCAAAGTTGTATCAACAATCATCTTACTAGTGGAGAATAAAGGAACAAAGGGTTGATCACCAAAACAACAGCTGTCCTCATTTGGAGAAGAAGGAGAAGAATTCTAGACCTCATGTGGAAACAGTAGATGGAGAGTTGGGACATATTCAAAAAAACCCAGCTTTACTTGGAGCTGTGGTAACCAGGAATGTTCATAACCTTCAAAGGTCTTAGGTGGCTATCTATGTGAGGAATCTCAGTGCTAATGCAATTATGAGAGAGATGACATTGGAAGGGATCTCTGAAATTGAAGTTAGAGATTTAGGTAGCAGATGTGTATTGATTACCTTTCCTGACAAAGAATATGAAAGACTAATGGTAGAGGAGAATTTTCAATGGCTAGAAAACTGGTTCATCATCTTACCAAACACACCACTATATCATAAGATCAAGGGTAGATTCTTGTGGGTTTCATTGAAGGGTATTCCTTTCCATGGATGGTGCATGGAAACTTTTGCAGCTGCACTGAATGGGGTGGGAGAACTCATATACACTCATCCTTGTTCTAATACTGGCTACAATTTGGAAGATTCTTTTGTCTTGATTCATACTTCTTTACTAGAGGCTATCAGAACATATACCACTTTCTGGTTGCAAGATGTAAATTACAATGCTTTGGTCACTTCTGTTGATAAAAACCTTCTACCATAATGGGAGCCACTTTGTTCTGAAAATGGAACCATCTCTTCTGAGAGGGATTTGTCTAGCAATTTTACAACCCCCACACAGACATTGAATCAATCACTCACTCCTCCATTAATTGCATCACCTCAGATTGAGGAAAAGGAACTACAACAACCTGAAGGAGGAGTCAACATGGGATTGATATCACCAACACCAGTTTTGGAGGTTGTTGATGAAGGGGTATTAAGTGTTGGTCCAGAATCTGAGACAATTAAGGTAGGTGAAGAAGTTAAAACTGCTGAAGAAGGTGGTGGGATAGAATTTGTGAGACAAAATGGATCTGAGACAGACATTATAATTTTCTCTAAGGATGAGTTACTACATGCAGTGGTGAGAGATTCTTTCTCTTCATTATCTCCTACAAACATTCCCTCTGCTGTGGAAGATACTCTGAATGTGCAGACCCAACAACAAACAAGGGTAGAGGATGAAGGAACAGTACCCACTATACCCATAGGTACCAGTCCATTGGGTATTGTTGAAGAGAGCATTCAGTTAGTTCCAACAGTAAGGGCAGTAGCATTGGGCAATGAAAGTGCAGGTGGTATTAATGAGAAGTTACGTGTTGAGATTAAAAAAATCTTATAGGGTCCACAAGATAATTCACACAAAGATCTAGACCTTATTTTGGAGGGAAGTCCAAAACTGACTACATCCCTTTCCTCTAACAGTAAAATGACTACTCCTCTGTCAAAGTCCATTCTCAAAAGAACCTCAGTCAATAGAAAATCAAAAAACCCACAAGTCTCCCATGTATATGACACTCGTTCAAGAAGAGGCAAAGAAATACCATTACTTCAACTCTCAGACTAGAGGAAGAAGGGATTGGAGGCCATTTGTAGCAATGAAGAGCAAAGGAGCCCTTGGGATTATTGTAAAGCATTAGGATTGAAGGCATTTGTGGCTGATGATTTAGTCATCGATCAGTTTGATAATTTAAAAGCTGAAATAAATCAGAAGGTTTTATTCCTTTCAGATTCTGGTGAAGAAAGTAATGAATTAGAGGAAGAAGAGGCAGAAGTTGAGAGCTTTGAACCTTGTCTTGAGGACATAAAATCTCAAGCAAGCCCCCCCTATTAACAAGGCTCATGAAGATCCTCTCTTGGAACATGAGAGGATCCTCCTCTGAGAAAAAGAGGAGAGTGCTAAGAACAGTGATATAGCAACACAAACCACTTTTCATATTACTAGACCAAATTGCAAGTTATGCATACTTTTTTCCTGAGATCAGTGGGACTACTTCATGGTTGGAAAATGGAGTTTATTAATGCACATGGTTTATCTGGAGGAATTTGTTCAATCTGGAAAGAAGAAGCTTTTAAGGTGCAGTATATTAAACCAATTGATTATGCCTTGATCTGGTTTGGTTTTGTTGAAGAATGGAAGATTGATATGGCTATCATCAATATCTATGCTCCTTGTGATACTACTTTCAGGAGAGCTTTATGTATCAATCTGTTTGAGGAGGCCCCAAATCTTGGGAATTATTATATTTTTGCTGGAGATTTCAATGATATACTGAACCCTTCTGAAAGAGTACCCCCTTCAAACTCTATTATATCTATCAGAGACTTCAATAAATTGCTGTTGGAAACACTTTTGGTTGATCTTCCACTTAGTGGTGGACAGTTTACTTGGTTCCAGTCTATATGAAGAGCTTCTAGACTGGATAGGTTTTTTCTTGCACCACAAGTTTTCAATGATATTAAAAACCTCTCACAGACTTGTCTTCCTAGAGCTATCTCTGATCACAAACCTATCCTCTTGGCTGATCCATTCATTGACTGGGGGCCTAGACCTTTCAAATTTTTAAATGCATGGTTGGATCATCCAAGGTTCTATTCTGATGTAAGTCAGTTTTGGACATCCTTGAGCATTGTGGGGGAGCCAAATTATGTTATATGGTTGAAGCTGAAGAAGTTGAAGGAATTTCTTAAGGGTTGGAATGTTGATGTTTTTGGGAACTTAGAGAAGGACATTGCCTCACTACCATTGCAGATTAACAACTTTGATAGCATTTTCGAGTCTAGATGCCTTACTGAAGAAGAAAGATCTGGAAGAGCTCACTGTAGTGCTCATTTAATACAGAAACTAAAGGCCCTGGAAAAATTATGGAGGCAAAAGTCTAGAGCTAAGTGGATTAATGAGGGTGAAAGATGCTCAAAGTATTACCATATTATAGCTAATTTCTCTTCAACTAGGAAAAGAATAACTTAGATTATTGAGAGTGACACAGTCTACTCTTCTCCTGTGGATATTAAGGAAGCAGCCAGGTCACATTTTGCAAAAAGGTTGCAGAAAAATGCCTCAATTGTAGTTAATCTCTCACAATTTCCCTTCAGTAACATTTCATCAACCAAAGCAGAGTTTTTGGAAAGACCTTTCACAGATGAAGAAATTTACAGTGCAGTTATGTACTGTGATGGAGAGAAAGCTTCTGGTCCTGATGGTTATACCCTCAAATTCTTTCAAAAGTGTTGGAGTTTTCTTCAGGGTGATGTCTTAACCTTTTGCCATCATTTCCACACTTCTGGCTCCTTAGGAAAGGGCATAAAGTCATCTTTTTTCACTTTGATCCCCAAGATCTCTTGTCCTTCAACTTTTGATGACTACAAACCAATTAGTTTGGTGGGGGCTCTATATAAGATCATCTCAAAGGTGTTGGCTGCAAGGTTAAAGACAGTGATGGATCAATTGGTCAGTGATGTGCAAACTGGTTTCATTAGTGGGAGGCAGATACTAGATTGTATTCTTATAGCTTCTGAGATATTGCATAGTTTTAAAGCATCAAAGGAGGAAGTGATTCTTTTTAAGGTTGATTTTGAAAAAGCTTATGATCACCTGGATTGGGGGTATCTGGAATCAGTCCTTTATATTATGGGTTTTGGTAGGCAATGGTGTTTTTGGATGAAGTCCTGCTTTGAAGCTTGGGCATCAATGCTAATAAATGGCTCTCCTTCTTTGGATTTTAAACTCACAAGAGGGCTTAGGCAAGGCTGCTCCTTATTTCCATTGCTCTTTGTATTGGCTGCTGAAGGCCTACATCTAATCATAGAACAAGGGATTATTTCTGGGAATTTACAAGGCATTACCTGTGGAAGTGGTGGACCAATTATATCTCAACTCCAGTTTGCTGATGATACCCTCATTTTCTTAAAGGCCAAACTCACACATGTGCAGAACCTCAAAACTTCCCGCTTGGCCTTCCAGCTAGCTTCTGGATTGAAGATCAACTTCTCTAAATCCAAAGTAGTGCTCTTAAATGCTTCTTCAGTGGAGGAAAGTCAGATCACTGCAGTACTAGGCTGTGAGGGGGTAAAACTACCTTTGGACTATCTTGGTTTCCAACTAGGAGCAAATCCTAGGAGATATAGCACTTGGACTCCTATCATTAATAAATTCAAAAAGAAGCTAAATCCGTGGCAGGCAAAAACTCTGAATTTTGGTGGGAGAGTTACACTAATTAAATCCTCCCTCTCTTCCCTACCATTGTACTATATGTCATTATACAAGGCTCCAAGGAGGGTGCTGAGAGAGATGGAGATGTGGCAGAGGAGGTTCCTTTGGAATGACACAGTTACAAAGAAAGTTCTGCATAAGGTGAGATGGGATCTTATCTGCACTCCAAAAGATAAAGGAGGGTTAGGTATTAAGAGCTTGTGTATTATGAACACTGCGTTACTAGCCAAATGGTGGTGGAGATTTGCACTGGAGACAAATTCCCTTTGGAAAAAATTCATATGTGCAAAGTATGGTTGGAGGACAGAAGATTGGGATCTTTCAAAAATTAAGATCTCTGGGAACCAGAATTTCCTCAGTCATGTTCAAGCATTGCTGTCAGATCAAAGGTTTAGTTCTGTTGTGGTGTTTGCTGGCTTAGAATGGTTTGAGGGTTAATTTTTGGGAAGACAATTGGTTATCTGAGGAACCTCTTAAGAACAGATTTAGGAGGCTTTATCATATGTGCTTACACAAAAACAGGAAGGTGGCTCTTTTTTGGAATAATGGAGAGTGGCTCATTCATTTCAGAAGGGCTCTTAGAGGGTGGGTGATTGGTCAATTCATATTGCTTTCTGAAAGTCTTAATTTATTCAATCTGCAAATGAAGGTGAGGATAAGGTCATTTGGAAAATTCATGAAACTGGTTTTAAAGTCAAAGGGATGTATAATTATCTTGAAGATACAAGTTTGCAGGTCCAACCTTGGAGCAAATATCTATGGTCCCCACTTGTTCCTCCTAAGATTTCATCTTTTGTTTGGTTGGCTTGTCATGGAGCAGTCCCTACAAAATTATTCCTAGAAGCTAGAGGATTGAATTTGGCTTTCAATGACACCTTATGTCCCTTCTGTCATAGGGACTTTGAAGAAGTAAATCATCTCTTCTTGACTTGCAATAGGTCTTGGCTAGTTTGGGTAGCAATCCTGGAGTGGTGGGGGATCAAGGGTGTTATAGGAGACAAGTTCATCAGTTTTCTTTATAGCTGGGTGGAATTAAGTCCTGCTGCTTTTAGAGATCAATCGAGGAACATTACATTTGTGACTCTATGGTTTATTTGGCTTTCTAGAAATGATCTGGTTTTCAACTGTACTTCTACATCTGCAGTGATCATTCTTCAAAAAGTCCAGAGTTATACATTTAATCTGGAGTGGAGCCTGTTTAAGAAATCTCATCCCTTCTCTTTCAATGATTGGATAAAAAACCCTTTGCTGTGTAAAAGAAGAAAGTTCAGTACTAATGGGAATTGAACTTGTTGAACTGGTTTTTGTTTGTATTGTTGGAATATTTGTTCTGGTTGGCTTGGGTGGGATGGGCAGATGGGGTGGTTTTTTGGTTTTTTCTGTCCTTTAGTTGTGAGGTTAGGCTCCTTCTAGGGTTTGGGTTTGCTTCTTTGCCTGACCACAGGCTGTTTCTGTTGGAGTGGGGGT
Source organism: Erodium maritimum (assembly GCA_963921825.1). Lineage (NCBI taxonomy): Eukaryota > Viridiplantae > Streptophyta > Magnoliopsida > Geraniales > Geraniaceae > Erodium > Erodium maritimum. The sequence goes on from OY997588.1 coordinate 119,336,753, forward strand.
TGTATAAGAGTCTGAGAGTCTTCTTAGCTCTCCTTTTGTTTGGACTGAGAGTGTGTGGGTAGGTTTATTGTATAGGTCTGAGGGTTTTCTATTGTAATTTGTTTCACTTGACTGGTTGGTTTTTTTTTAGTCTTTGCCAGCACTTGGGTAGAGCTAGTAGTATCTCAGCTGAAGAATTAAGGCCATTGATCCTTGAGGTTGCCTTTGAGAGGGTTTTGGAGTTGCTGATCTCTTGTCTCTGTTGCTGGATTCATTATGCAGCATTGAGGAATCTATGGAATGTGGGGATAGTAATATGGCTTCTATCCTTTTTGCTTGGTGTTGTAGAGATCATTCCTAGTTGCTGCAAGATTGTCCTTAAACTAAAAGCTATAGTAGAACACTAACTCTGTCGTTGGTTGAGGAACAAGCAACTGTAATTGCTTGAGCATTAAGCTATGGTGGGAAGGGGTTTGATAATGTTATAGGTATTTGGGGGGTTTTGTTGGTGGGGTTACTTGAGGTACAAGTCAATGCCTTTGATTGTTGTAGTAGTGTTAGTAATCTTGTTTGGTTTCTGGAGCGGCCATTTAGGCCTCTTAACCCTTTCTTCTTTTGGAAGATTTGGTTCTCTAATAATATAATTGCTGATCAAAAAAAAGGAAAATTATATCATTTTTATAGAAAAATACGTTGATGTGCATGGCAGATGACCTTTTTCGGTCCAAAAACTAACGGGAAGGAGTAAAGTGTAAATTTTGGAAAGTTATGATATCTTTCAGACGAAAAAAATAGTTGGATGTAACTAGATGAAATTCATGGATAATTAATTATAACTAGGTAAAGTTTTTTTTTTCCAAAAATCGAGCGTCGGCGTATTTTTTATATCATATTAAAAATTTTGAAGTTTATTTTAGGTTACATATTTTCTGGATTGGCTATAAACGGTATTGAACGAGAAATGGGCGGGTTTCAACCCGACGGTGGCGCCAACATACAAGATCCCATACCGGCTATAGCCGGTTCTGTTTCCAATGAAGGCATCCCTAGTATTAGTATACGAATTCCCTTGAAACCGTGATTCACCTAGCCAGCTATGATATGGTTAGCCAAAAAATGTACTATCGTTCAGAGCAAGTACAATGGAAAGGCTTGGATGTGAGGCTTGGATGCTGACTGTACCAAATAATGGGACTAAGAACTCAAAATAAGCAGTGTTTTACAATGATGAGTCATGTATTGAGGCTTGGATTGTTAGTGGTTGCTCACTGGATGCTGAGTGGTTAATTAATTGATATTTTGTTGTTTTATTTAATTCTTTATCAAAACAGTTTAAATTATATAAGATTGAAATAAATCTGGAAAAAATGATAATAAAAAATAATAATCAATCAATTTAACACGAATAAAAATGAACTTGAACTTTTATTCATCCGCTTTTAATACAACCCAAAAAATAAGAGTTCAAGAATCTTTGCGGTGGTGCTAGCGGTGGAGGTTGTTGTTGTCGAAAAGCTTCAAGTTCACCTTTAAGGGTAGTCATGACTTTCGAAATTTGGGCCTTAAACGACTCGTGCTCTGCCAACTGGGCTTCGGTGAAGTTGGAGGTATCCTTTTCATCCATGACATTGTATTTGTTTAAGTATTTTTCCCACTTTTCGGTTAACTGGTATAATAGGCGGGTCCTTGCTAGGTTGCCTTCCTTCCTTGATCGTTCCCGCTCTGCCATGGCACTTAGTTGCTCCGTGAGGTTGGTCCCCTTCCTCTTCAATGCCTTCTTGCCTGGCGGACGCATTTGGCGAGTTGCTTGAGAGGGACTTGCATCAGCCGTATGGGAGGGGGTGTTTTGCTGAGAGGGGCCTCACTCCCCTCGTTGAGATCGGAAGGTGCCCATTCTGGTTGTTGAGACTCACCACCCAGAGGTGTGTAATCTTCGCATGTGCTTGTGGGTGTGGTTGAGCTATAATTCCCAGACACATCCAAGCGTTGTCGTTGTTGGCGTTGTTGTCGGAAAACATTACCCATGGTGCCTTCGTTGGTAGCGAACTTCTCATTACCCTCAAGAAAATCAACCCAATGATCGAGGTTAAATTTTTTCGGGTGACCATCCGGTCGGAACTTCTCCAGGGTATTGAACCACATATCCTTTGCCGCTTTCATGTGGTCATGATGGTTCTATCCGTTGTGGTACTCGTCCTTCGGTATCTTCAGATAACCGAGGAACTTCCTTGTCCGTGACTGCCCAATGTTTCTTGACCGCATTCCACTTGAAGTAGGGGTGTTCTCCACTCGCGTTGTACTTCCTCGTAACATTGCACCAGAATGTGTTTCCGGCTTGGGAGTTTCCCTTAATCGGGTCTTTTGTCGTTGAGAGCCAGCAATGTATGAGGTGCTTGTCTGCCTCGATGGTCCATTTTTGTCGTGCATGTGGTGTTGCTCGAGCTCGTTGTTGGGAAGGTCCGACAGAGGATGATTGCGACGACATACGGGTGCCGGTGTGTAGTGGGTAATCGGGGTAGTTATAGTATTGTGGTGGAAGAGGCGGCGGCTGGTAACCTTGCGACGGTGGCTAGTAACCTTACGGCGGCGACTGGTAACCTTGTGGCGGCGTCTGGTACCATTGTGGTTGCTATGGGTTGAATTGTGGTTGATAGAATTGACCTGGAAAAAAATAAATTACAAAACATATATTACAAAAGTAATATAAAACATAAAATTAAAACAAATAAATTACAAAAACAAATTACAAAAATAAATTAAAAAATTAAATTGCAACAACAAAATAAAAAACAATAAATGAAACACTAAACGATAGTTTCAAATTACCTGAGCTGGAACCTGGTTGCATATATGAGGAGAAAGCGGAGTTCTCACTAGGTTGCGTTAACATATCGCGTAGATCCCATGCTAGTTCATCGGGGGAGAATCATACATCGTCCGAGCTTTGTTGTTCGTCATCCCCTGATTGTGAATGGGTATTTTCGGAGCCCGACATTTTTCACGAGAATATTGGGAATGAGATAGTAGAATTTGGGAATGGGAGAGTGAAATTGGAGAATGGGTGAGGGAAAAAAATGGGGTTGGGGTTGGGGTATTTATAGAGTAAGAAATTAAGTAGATTGAATAAAAAAAATCTTATCCTTTTCGACCGTTGGCTAACGGTCGGATTTTTTTTCTTTTGATAGGACACGTGGCAGCCGGGGGTTGGGTGACAGCCGGCCACGGGACGCGAGCCGCGGGCTTCGGCCCGTCCCGGAAAAGCAGGACGTGGGACGCGTAAAAGCCGTCCCACAACGGGAGGACCCGCGTCCCGCAAAAATGTGAACCGGGCTGACGGGACGCCCCAACATTCATGCTCTCATGTAATATGATTTGGGTAATTGAATGATTAAAACTGATATAAATTAAATAGTCAGAGAAATTAGACTCAAGATCTACTAAATTAGTTTCCTTCACTTGAATCAAAGAATATGTTCGGTGTCCCCGACAAGATTTACATTATAGTCTAATATCTAATACGATCAAGTTGATGGAATATGGATTTTTATAACTTGCTGAATCCTCACCCACCAATGAATTAAGCTTAGAACCCGGAAAATATGAGATAATAAAGACTTGGGATGAAGGCCATCTTCTTCTTCTTTGTTTTCTAACATAAAGGCTGAAGATGCATTATTAATAAAAGCAACTCTTAACCACAACGGGCAAGGCAAACATACGCATGCCACCACCAATCGTCAACTTGGTTGAGAATACTAATTGCTCGTTATCAGCTGGAACTTGGAAGTGAAGTAGACCTTACATTGTTGCTATATATGGTACTCGTACATAAATAGTCACTTACATATTAATTAATTATTTTGTCATGGACGAGATGGAGCAAGAGCAGAACTATGAAGAGCTACTCAAGGTTACAAACTGGGCAGGTACTTTCCTGTACCACTATCAAGGCGTGTGGTTTGAAGATCTGAGGTTTGAAGATCTCAAGGAGGACACTGTAATAAGGTGGCTGAGTTCTTGGGACGTCCGTTCTCCGAGGAGGAAGAGGCGCGAGGAGTGGTTGCAGATGTAGAATGTAGTTAGGTTGTGTAGTTTTGATACGCTGAAAAATTTGCAACTGAACCACACTGGGGAGTACACAACAGGTATTTCTTTAGGAAAGGAGAGGTTGGAGATTGGGCCAACTATTTGACTCCTGAAATGGTTAAGCTTGCCCAAGTAATCGTTGAAGAAAAGCTTAAGGGTTCGGGTTTAACCTTCCACTTCAACCAAATTTAAATATCTTTGTTATGTTCTGTTTTATTTTGTACCATAAAACTAGCAGCTGGCTAGTACACCTTACATTGGTAGCATAATAGACGGTATCACAATAGATAGAAGATAAGTTTTTTTTTTGATCGGCAAAGTAAATTTAGATTAAAAACCTCTTTCGAGATGAAAGAGTAGGTTGTTACACAAAGACTTAAAATAAAAGGCAACCAAACCTTCTAAATTGCATACAAAAGGGAGAGGAAGGAATGTCTTAGCTACTTTGAATCAAAGGAACCTCAAAGAAGCCTAATCCTACCAATCCAAAAGGAAATAAGCGACTACAAATTGCATAATCAAAGGAGAGGAAGAAGTAGTTGTAGCTGGAATTCGAATTTGGGGCAATTGACTTTGAATTGGGGGCAAAGGACAGTAACTTGCACCCAAAGAAACTTCCAAACAGTAAGACTTGTGTCTGAAGAAACCCCAACTGCATTGTTCAATTCAGTTCGACAGCAAATCTTGCACTGTGATTGTGACGAAGTCCTTCCAATTGATGATGTAGCTTGCATGTGTATGAGTAAACAAGTAGTAGAGGGCTAACAACAGAATAAGGAGATCTGAACTGCCAGAAAAACCAAACCAGTAACCTACAAAGAGAGAGGCCAATAAAAGCCTCCAAAAGAGACTTAATGTCACGCCCCAAATCCAGTTCTTGCCTGGACTCGAGGCATGACTAGAATAAATGATTTAAAAAGAACAACAACTCAACAATAAGTTCCTGAAAACTCCAATAAGAACTCAAATCCACAAAATTCAGTTTAAAAACATAGATAACCCTCCAGGGGTGTAATAATAGTCCTCCACAAAATCTGTTCTAAACGAACAGAAATAAAAGCGAAGTCTCTACAGACACCCACACCGAGAAGCTCCCGAGCCTCTACTCCTCAATCAAGCCTGTAAACACAACAATGGACTCACAAGGGTGAGCTTACGCTCAGTAGGAAAAACACGTAACAAGGTGAACCTTAAACTCCATAGATCAACAACAAGTCAACAAGATCCATAAATCAACAACAAAGTCAACAAGATAGCTCATAACAAATATGGGAAAAAGGTAAACCAGCCAATGTCGTGGCACATGAAGTCTCCACCCTCCGATCCACATATGATGTGTCCTCTCGGATTTTCCCTCAAATCCAGAGGAGACGCATAACATTGAGGCTACCGGAAACAACCCTTCGGGGCGCTTAACATCGGGATTCTTAGAAACGTCTCCAAAGGATTTTATGTCCTCGGGAACCAAGGTATTACTCCCATAGGAAGCATACACTTGGACAATTCAATAATAATCAGTTAATAATTGAATAATGCACTCAACCGAAACACGAAATAATCCAATCCCAACAATCACTAATTCATTACTACACATAGCTCACACATCACCAATTCACCACAACACACTGTACACGAATCACATAATCATAGCACACAATCCCCACTTACCGTTCACTTACCAGTCTCGAACCAACGGGGCATCGATCACCTGATTGCACCGCTCGGTACAACCAGTCATACTCGATGCTCCAAGCAACCATTTAAGTAAATCAAGCAATCATTCAAATACATTCATTAGTCATGTGGGAGTTTAGTCAACCAATCATAAACCTTCAATCGAGCATTCACCCATGCAATTCAACTAGTTCCGTTAGACCCTTTAGCCTATCCACTAACAACCAACAACCAAGCATGTGATCCTAACACGCAACTAATCCGAGGGCTTTGCCAAGGCTCCTCTACGAGACAAACAATTCCCAAGTATTGAAAGCGAATTACACTAGTGATTGGCATCCTATTCATTCACCACTAGACACTTCCGGTTATTAATAATTGAAAGACAATTATGCTAGTTATTCGCATCCTATAGGCATTTCTAGGACCTTTCCGATTTTATTAGCCTAACATGCATACTAAGCATCATAAACGAGGGGTTAAGGCTTTCCCTACCTCAAGGTCTTCCTCTCAACACTTTGATGAAGCCCGGTGGTCACCACTCTGTTCTTCACTCCGGTCCCGGCGTGATCTTTGCTCCTCTAGCTTGATCCCCAAAGTCTTGGACACAAAAAAACTTTAATTAGACTCCACTTAAACAGCAAGCAAAACCCCCCCAAAGTCGCTCCAAAGTTCAGCTCAAAACCAAGATCAACCAAGGCGAAGAACCCTCAAAGAAACCCCCACCTTGGTCTGCCACGGATCTGGTCACGGATCCGTGAGGCCAACCATCACGGTTACCATCACGGAGCCGTGACGAGTGCCGTCACGGACTCCCTCACGGAGCCGTGACGTCGCCCGTCACGGGATCCGTCCCGGATCCGTGGCGCACCAGGGCAGTTTCGCCCTTCTTCAACCTCCAGCTCCTTTTCTCCGAAAAACCACCTTCAAACCCCAAATTTCACCCCTTCCAACTCCCAAAACAGTCCAAATCCTTCAATACTCCTCTACCCATGGTAGGAATCAACACACAAACAAGTTTCCAAAGATTCATCAAATCAAACCCAACTCAAAAGCTCCAACAAACTAATGATTTCTCAACAAAAACCCAACAAAGCTTCTCATCAACAACATCTCCCACCATTTCTACTCAAACCCAACAACATCTAGCAATTTCACCCAAAACCCATGAAAAGAGATGAAGAGAAATGAGGATTAGAGAGTTCCATTACCTCTAGATTGTTGAGATGAAGAAGATGGTAGTGATTTTGAGGAGGGATGGCTAGAGGAAGACTTCAAGTGGCCTCTTCTTCCTTGATTTTCCTTCAAAGCTCCATGAGAGCTCTTCTCCCTTGCACCTCCTCCAAATTTCGGCTACACCAAAATAAAATGAGTTGATTTTTCTTTTCCAAACTCATATAATACCTAGATGTGTCAAATGACCAAAAACCCTTGAGCTAGAATTCCTGGTAGAAGCTTTTGGAAGGGTAAAAGGGTCTAAGACTACTCCTTTTTCTCTCTTTCAACCAAATAGGGATAAGTGTCCAAATAGGTTATTTACTTTTCCAAAATAATTTCCAGCACAATAAAATAATGCTTTTAGTCGATTAAAAGTCTCGTTTTGACCAAAATTGACTTTCTCCAACATTATACTCAAACGAAAGGAATTTCTCCCCTTAAGCCAACCGTGATGATGGCTAATTCGTTTGGGTTCCGGAAAAGTCCCGAGTGACTTCTTGAGTCATCGGTTGACTTTCCGGTGGCAAGTCAAACTTGCTTGAAAAGCCGCCAGTTCGACCGGGAGCGGGTCTTACAATTAACAAGAAAAGCTCATCACTCAACCTAAAAACGATCTACCCCAACTCAGAAAAGGAACCACAGCACAAGAAACCCCACACACCAGAGAAGAACAAAGGTGTTGGGTCTCGAGGTAGGGTTGGAGATGAACCAACTCGCAGCGGAAAATCAATGAAAACCAAGAGACAATTAAAACCATGAAACAACTAACAAAGAATGGATTAACAAGAGAAAAATTCAGCACTAGTTCTTACCAAAACAAGAACACCGGTTAACGAATGATTGGCTTGAGTCTCCAAGACGCCTACGTATCCACATGGGAATCAAAGCCACGTAGTTCTTCTCTTTGAGGACTCAAGAACACAAACATGGAGGTGGAAACTAGCCAAACCCGAAATGGCCATGGAAGAGGGAGAGAAAATGTGTTTCCTATTCTTGTCTTGTGTTTGTTATGTTGAAAAAAGATGACTTAAACATAACAAAACCCATACTTGTCCAACTAAAGGCATGGGACAAGTATGGTGTCAAGTAAGGTGTAAATAGGACAAAGTATGGCAAGACAAGATTGGGTTAGGTGGTGAATCACCAACACCTTAATCCTTGTCTTGCTTACTTAGTACTAATTAATCAAGACTTGATTAATTAGTTCCATGGGCCTTGGTTGCATGGGCCTTTCATGGGCCTCTTGGAACATGGCCCGTGGCCATTTCCAACGAGGTCCCGTGATTCGCTCATCGCCTCCATGCCTTCCATACCGGAAATGTCCAACATTATCCGACGCGATCAATCCCAAGACTCCAAGCCTTGTCTCGATCTGTGAAGTCCTATTCACTTACGGGCACATGACCCAAAACCCAGTTTTGGTCATGTCCCGAGACAACTCCCTTTTGGCCATTCTCCATAAATGTGTTAATGAGTTTCATCCTCCGGTGTGACCCTTAGGTTTATGCATGTCAATAGATCAACGTAAAATCCCATTTTACTTGATCCTATTTAAGTGGCAACTAACGAGACTTTAGTATTGCCTGACACTAAATAACGAATCGACCCTGTCGATTCTAACCTTTCCGTCGTCCCTGTCATTATCCTTTTATCTCCGATATCCTGATTGAGATAAGGCATAGAGCCGTCATCCTTATTATTCTCAATCACCGTTCCTTGATATGTGAGATGACTGAAGATATGATACCCAGTATCATGTGCATGGCCATGCTATTCTTCCAGTCACTCTCGATCAAGTGGCCGAGAACCGATATCTTTCCCATACCTTAGTATGAGGGATAAATCCCTTAGCCGTCTTTCGTGTCACTCATGTAGCCCTTCCCCAAGCCAATCCTGGCCGTTATGGAAGCCCTGTTACGGACAACGTTAGGCTCAGGTCAAACTCAGTTGTTGACTACATAGCGATCACAAAGACTCCTTGGTCTAAGGATACATGACAAGCTACAACACTGAATATGTTCATGACTTAATCTATGGCACATATTCAGGGCGGGTCGTCCAATATCATGTCCCACATGATATCTATGATCAGACTCCGGAATCCCATTCCAATGACTAACAGAACGTAAGCCATAAAGAGCCATCTTTCATACTAGTCGCTTCTAGTGAAGCTTTGTTGACTAGGGACCCATCGAGTGTGATCTATCTCGATCTATGGTTCTATTCGCATGGTGGGCATAGATCAGAGCACACATCGATATATTACTCCAACACATAAGTAATATAAAGCCGCTTTAATTTTATTGCTAACGATGACATATACATTTGGACATATAGGATTTAACTACGGGCACTTAGACTAACAATCTCCCACTTGCCCTAGTTCCAATCTAAACTCCAATATGTCCCCATTGACTTTACATGTCTAACATGTTCAGGCAGTGACACTGCCTTAGTCAAAGGGTTGGCTATGTTATCATCTGTTGCAATATCGGTTATCTTCACTTCACCTCAGTTCAGTATTTATCTGATGAGGTGGATACGCCGCAGTACATGTTTGGATTTGTTATGCGATCTAGGCTTTTAGCTTGCGCAATGGCCCTTGTGTTGTCACAAAATGGATTCACCGGACTGGATGGGTTTTTAATTACACCCAGCCCTGCCATGAATTTCCAAATCCACATAGCCTCCTAAGCTGCCTCTGCAGCATCCATGTACTTGGCCTCTGTCGTAGATTCGGCAATGGTATCTTGCTTTACGCTTTCCCAGCTAAAGCTCTGCCATTCAGCGTAAACACATATCCTGATTGACTTCTAAAGTCATCTGGATTTGTCTTGGAAAACTAGCTTCTACTCATCCTTCGACGACTAGTTCAGCATCATCTTTCCCCCGGGTTAGAATGATGTCTACTGGTACAACATAAGGCTTACGAGACGTCTGGTCTCATACATGTCATGGCATATATGATCGATCCTGCCCCCAGGCGCATAGGATTCTCATCATCCTTTTCAGCTCATCAGGTGTCTTAGGACACTGAGTCTTTCTGAGATGAATGCCATGACTAGTGGGTAAGAGTCCTTTCTTTGAATCGAGCATTAAGAACCTACTCAATGCCTTGTTCACATAGGTTCCCTGACTTAAATCCAAGACCCTCTTGGTGCGATCTCTACATATCTTAATCCTTAAGATATAAGAAGCATCGCCTAAGTCCTTTATTGAAAAACACTTCCTCAACCAAGCTTTAGTCTCGTGCAAGGTTGGGATGTCGTTTTCAATGAGAACCAGAAAGGTAATCTTGCTCCCACTAGCCTTCTTATAAACGCAAGATTCATCCTCGCTCTTGATTAAGCCAAATCCAATTACAGCTTCATCAAAACGAAGGATCCAACTCCGAGAAGTTCGTTTCAATCCATAAATGGATTTCAACAACTTATAAATCTTTCCTTTATTCTTCGGATCGTCAAAACCTTTGGGCCGAGACATACAAACGTACTCAGTCAAATTTCCATTTAGGAAAGCGGTTTTGACATCCACTTGCCATATCTCGTAATTATGGTACGCAGTTATGTCAAGAAGAATTTGGATCGATTTTGACCATAGCCACTAAGGAGAAGGTTTCCTCATAGTCAATCCATGCCTATAACCTTTCGCCACCAGTTGAGCTTTGTAGGTCAGAGGTTTGCCGTCCATGTCCATCTTCACCTTGAAGATCCATTTGCATCCGATGGTCCTCACACCATTGATGGGATCAACCGGTTCCCAGACTCGGTTGTCCGACATGGATTGCATTTCCTCCCTCATGGCTCCCAGCCATAACTCGGAGTTGGGCCCATCCACGACTTCCTGAAAGGTGGCTGGATCATCGTGATCCACCATGACTTCATTGTCACCTCCGGATACCATATCTTGGAGGTGGAAGATTGATCCTTTCAAATCGCCTTGGACCTTCCGGAATTGTAACAGGAATTGGTTCTTACTCTACGACAATCTCTGGCTCCTTTCTACTGGGTTGCCAATTGGTTTAGACAGATATGTACCATCCTGAATTTCTTCGAGATGCACAGTCCTCCCAATGACGTCTTTGGAAAAAAAACTTCTTTTCCATAAAGACCCCACCCCAAGCGACGAACACCATGTTCTCACTGGGATTGTAGAAATAGTATCCCCTTGTTGCTTTGGGATACCACACGAAGGTGCATATCTCAGATCTTGGTTCGAGCTTAGTCGAAACCAAATGTTTCACATAAGCCTCGCAACCACAAATCTTTAGGAAGGACAAAGCGGGCATCATCCCGTACCATTTTTAAAATGGTGTCCCTTCCACACCATTCGTCGAAGCCCGATTCACTATGAATGCGGTCGTCTCTAGAGCAAAACCCCTAAAAGAGATTGGGAGATCAGTCCAACTAATCATGGAACAGACCATTGTCTAACAATGTCCGATTTCTCCGTTTGGCTACACCTTTCAACTACAGTGACCTAGGAGGAGTCCATTCCAAAAGGATCCCATTCTCTTTTAGATGATCTAATAACTCTGTGGTCAAGTATTTTCCACCTCGATCCAATCGAAGTGCCTTAATACCTTTGTCGAGCTGGTTTTCTACTATAGTCTTAAACTCTTTGAATTTATCAAAAGCTTCAGACTTATGTCTCACCGAATAGACATAACCATATTTACTGTAATCATCAGTAAATGTGATAAAGTAGCTAAAACCCCTCCTGCCAAGTGAACTTATTGGTCTACACACATTCGAGTGTATCAGCCCCAATAATTCACCCGCCCTTTCATCGCGATCGATAAAGGGCACTTTGGTCATTTTGCCCATCAAACAAACCTTGCACCTATCGATCGAATGGAATTCGAATGAACCTGAAAGACCGCACTTCTGAAGTGCTGATAGGCGCTTCTTGTTTATGTGACCCAAATGACAGTACCATAACAGAGTTAGGTTTAAATCGTTGGATTTAGACCTCTTGGTATTAACGGAATATATAGAACTTGAGGTATTGTTACCCATATCTAATATGTACAATCCTCCAACCATGTCAGTACTGGTATAAAACATATCATTGCATAGAACATTGAAAACTCCATTTCCAATATTAACATTATATCCTTCCTTGTCAAACACGGATACAGATATAATATTCCTACTAAAAGTAGGTATGCAATATACATTATACAATACTAAGACAAGGCCTCTTGGCAAAGCAAGACTCATGGATGCTACATCAGTTGCCACAACTCTGAGGTCCATTTCATGCTTTCCAAATCTCTCCTACTTTCAGCCACCATATATTAGTGCATGTGTGAGATTCAGTCATGGTATCTAATACCCATGAATCTTTGGAAGTAGAGAGATGTAGCTCTATAGAGTTAATACCGAATGAAGGCACGATCCCACCGCCCTTCCTTAGATCATCCAGGTTTCCTGATGAAGGCGCAGTCCTACTGCCCTTCTTCAGATCATCCAGGCTATTTGATGAAGGCGCAGTCCCACTGCCCTTCTTCAGATCAGCCGTGAACTTCCTGTAATCCCGGTTCCAATGACCAGGCTGTTGGCAGTAGAAGCAGACATTCTCAGGTGTCTCATCTTTCCTGCCAAGTGCGCATGGGCCCAGCCCTTGCCACTTCCAATTCCCTTGTTGACCATCAGAATATCCTTGGATCCCAGATCCCTGAGATATTCTTCTCAGCAGCTGATGACACTTCATGTAACTCTGATATGGTCTTAGAGACAGCCTTGTCAAGGACATATTCTTTGCGTTCAGACTTGAGGACTATCCTCAAAATTCTGTACCAGTCCAAATAGTTTGTCCCATTTAGCTTGACCCTGTCAAGAATGGTTTTTAATGACAAACTATTAATGTTCGCTGAATTTGCCATTTGATCTACAACAGATAAAATTCAATCAGTAAACTGAATAAATTTTATGAAGATCAAGCTTAAACACCAACAATCGATTCTAAACCTTTAGAATCTGAAACCAAGATCCTTGATTCACTCGATTAAGCTGAACTAATGCTCACCACTTAATCGAGCTATGTAGGTAGGACTCCATCCAATCACATCCAATGTGACTCCTGGCTAGGGTATGTACTTATGTACACGACTTACCCTATCTGTTACCCTAGCTCAACCTCAGGCTGAGAATCGTAGTCGGGTCCACCAATTTTCAACTATGGCTCGTCACTATGTAGGTGCTCCGCTAATGCGCACGACACCCACATATGTCGTCCAAACCTACTACCCCGCTTCCCCATGGATGCTCCGCTAATGCGCACGACACCCATAGGACGGGGAGGTAGTAAGGTGTTGATGATTGGGAGGTATCGGACATGACCCGCTTTTACTTGTCCAGTTGTGTTCAAAACTTTGGCACATCCTAGATGCGATGAGCACATCAACTACATTCCAAATGCAATGATGCCTCAAATTACATCCAATGTAATTCTTCTTTTGAACCCGTCAACTACATCCAATGCAATGACGGTTCTAAGGGTTCACACACAAGGATTAAAATTCCAATTTTATCTTTGCATGTGAGGTGATATGCTCGGTAAATAAAGTTAAGCATGCAATTCTAAAACACATAGAATTAATCATGCATAAACTAAACCAAGCATAAAGCGATAAATGTGCACATAATAGCCCCCTAAACTAACTCCCACTAGCTTCTTGAGCTCCACCGACTACAAGCCGATGCCAACACCCGAAAAGCCACCAAATGACCTTTTCACCCTTTCTTCGTCTTGAGTAAAATATTACAATTTAATACACGACTCGCAGGTCGGGAATAAATAAAAATTACAAACAAGTGGTTCGACGACCACACCTTGAAATAATATTTACACGCTAACTCTAACGGCTCGCAGGCCGTGAAAAGCGATACATAATTAAATCGAGCTCGGGGCTATTATGTGCACCATGCCAACATCACATCACACATCGTGTTATCAAACAAGAATGTTATCAAACATCATGTGATTTTCCGGTTTTAATTAATAGTCAAGTTTCGAAAATTTTTGATGCTCGGTTTATCGAAACCGTTCAAAAATGAAACTTTTGAACATTTGATCTTCGAGTTCGTCATGACGGTTCCAAACTCGTCATAACTAACAAAACGGTTTAGCCTTGGCATATCAACCATCCAATGGTCATGCTTGGCCTAGCTCCATCCAACGGAGCCCCGTTCGGTCCCGGTTTCGGCTCCCCGAGAGTCCCGCTCCCGAGACCCGAAAAATCAAAAAAAAATTCAAAATTTCCAGATTTGATATAATTTTCAAAAATTCATTTTACATGCATTAAATCCATGAACAAGAATTTAAAACATGTTATCAAACAATTTAGCAAAACAACATGCCAAAAAACGAAACTTTCAAGCAAAACCGAAACTCTGAACACCGTCTTGTGAATCCCGAAGGTAGCACGGCTCTGATACCACTGTTGGGTCTCGAGGTAGGGTTGGAGATGAACCAACTCGCAGCGGAAAATCAATGAAAACCAAGAGACAATTAAAACCATGAAACAACTAACAAAGAATGGATTAACAAGAGAAAAATTCAGCACTAGTTCTTACCAAAACAAGAACACCGGTTAACGAATGATTGGCTTGAGTCTCCAAGACGCCTACGTATCCACATGGGAATCAAAGCCACGTAGTTCTTCTCTTTGAGGACTCAAGAACACAAACATGGAGGTGGAAACTAGCCAAACCCGAAATGGCCATGGAAGAGGGAGAGAAAATGTGTTTCCTATTCTTGTCTTGTGTTTGTTATGTTGAAAAAAGATGACTTAAACATAACAAAACCCATACTTGTCCAACTAAAGGCATGGGACAAGTATGGTGTCAAGTAAGGTGTAAATAGGACAAAGTATGGCAAGACAAGATTGGGTTAGGTGGTGAATCACCAACACCTTAATCCTTGTCTTGCTTACTTAGTACTAATTAATCAAGACTTGATTAATTAGTTCCATGGGCCTTGGTTGCATGGGCCTTTCATGGGCCTCTTGGAACATGGCCCGTGGCCATTTCCAACGAGGTCCCGTGATTCGCTCATCGCCTCCATGCCTTCCATACCGGAAATGTCCAACATTATCCGACGCGATCAATCCCAAGACTCCAAGCCTTGTCTCGATCTGTGAAGTCCTATTCACTTACGGGCACATGACCCAAAACCCAGTTTTGGTCATGTCCCGAGACAACTCCCTTTTGGCCATTCTCCATAAATGTGTTAATGAGTTTCATCCTCCGGTGTGACCCTTAGGTTTATGCATGTCAATAGATCAACGTAAAATCCCATTTTACTTGATCCTATTTAAGTGGCAACTAACGAGACTTTAGTATTGCCTGACACTAAATAACGAATCGACCCTGTCGATTCTAACCTTTCCGTCGTCCCTGTCATTATCCTTTTATCTCCGATATCCTGATTGAGATAAGGCATAGAGTCGTCATCCTTATTATTCTCAATCACCGTTCCTTGATATGTGAGATGACTGAAGATATGATACCCAGTATCATGTGCATGGCCATGCTATTCTTCCAGTCACTCTCGATCAAGTGGCCGAGAACCGATATCTTTCCCATACCTTAGTATGAGGGATAAATCCCTTAGCCGTCTTTCGTGTCACTCATGTAGCCCTTCCCCAAGCCAATCCTGGCCGTTATGGAAGCCCTGTTACGGACAACGTTAGGCTCAGGTCAAACTCAGTTGTTGACTACATAGCGATCACAAAGACTCCTTGGTCTAAGGATACATGACAAGCTACAACACTGAATATGTTCATGACTTAATCTATGGCACATATTCAGGGCGGGTCGTCCAATATCATGTCCCACATGATATCTATGATCAGACTCCGGAATCCCATTCCAATGACTAACAGAACGTAAGCCATAAAGAGCCATCTTTCATACTAGTCGCTTCTAGTGAAGCTTTGTTGACTAGGGACCCATCGAGTGTGATCTATCTCGATCTATGGTTCTATTCGCATGGTGGGCATAGATCAGAGCACACATCGATATATTACTCCAACACATAAGTAATATAAAGCCGCTTTAATTTTATTGCTAACGATGACATATACATTTGGACATATAGGATTTAACTACGGGCACTAAGACTAACAAAAGGAACCAAAGAGCTTACCAAACTCACACAGTACCCATCCCACCCCAAACCCCAAAGAGAATCCAATAATAGGCTACCCCAATTCTCAGCATGGAGCTGAGGGGAGCTTAAGACTGGAAAAAGAGGGATAAGATTACAGAGAAGCCAGAAATAAACAAGAAGATGGAGCAGTGATCCAGGCGTTGAAAGTGAAATGATACCCTTTTGAATTAAACTTGGCCCATTCCCATGAATAAGCTTGGTTCACAACCTTTTGAAATATTGCAGAAGCTTCAGGCTTTTCATTTTCAAAAACCATACCATTTCTTGCAAGCCATAGTTGCCAGCAGCCTATTTGTAGAATGTTTCCCCAGCCCTGTTTGAGTTTGGAGGGAACTAGAGTGGACCAAGAAGTAAACAGAGTTTTGATATTTGAAGGAATAACCCATGAGATCCCCCACCAATTCAAAATGAGTCCCCATACTTCTCAAGAGATTTGACAGTCAACAAGATATGAGAAGCATCCTCAAGATCATTAAAGCAAACAGGACAAGTTAGACCTTAAAGTGAGAGGTCCATTCCTCTTGAGTCTAAAAAGCATTTAGTTGGAATTACTTCTAGGCATGCTAGCCAGCAAAATGCTGAAATTTTAGGAGGGATCCCAGGTTTCGAAACAGCTTTGGTCCAATCAGCAGTCAAAGGTGGAGCAGAAGTTGTTAAATCTAGGAGTGAGTAAAAAAATTTAACTGAAAAGCCTTTTTTATCTCCACTCCAAATTAGTAGGTCTTCTTGGGGGATCAGAAGAACTCCAGAGAGTATTGTTTGAAGAGTTTGCCAGTCTGATTCAGCTCTGCCTCCAGGAGCAATTATGAAGTTAAGCTCCCAAATACCACTGATGCGGGCCTCTGAAATGAGTAATTTTTTTTACTGAGATAGTTGATATAGCCTTGGGACTAAGAATTTGAAGGCTAGCTCTCCCCACCATATGTCTTTCCAGAATGAAATTCTCTCTCCATTTCCCAGCTTCCATGAAAGGCCTTGAACACAAAAGAGATAATGAAATGCTGGATCAGCATTAAGGGCTAGAATATGAGACATAAAACTGGAGCTTCCTATTTCTGCAAAGGTGGACAGATCCCATTCAGATAATTCCCAACCATATTTTAAACATATAATTCTTTTCCAAAGAGTGTTTTTTTCCAAAGCAAATCTCCACCACCACTTGGCTAATAATGCTACATTCATTTTTTTCCAAATTCTTGATCCCAAGACCTCCTGCATTTTTTGTTTGACACGCCCTATTCCAACCAACTTTATAAAAGGCTCTTGCAGATGAGCTTCCATGCCATAAAAATCTTCTTTGCCATGATTCCATCTTCCTCAGAACCCCTTTTGGAGCTTTAATAATTGAGAAGTAATATAGGGGTAAGGCACTGAGGGTTGATTTGATCAGTGTGATCCTTCCTCCTAGGGAGAGCAATTTGGCTTGCCATAGACCAAGAGCAGCTTTGAACTTTTTTATAATTGGATCCCATGTTTGAATTCTTCTTGGATTGACTCCTAGTGGAAACCCTAAATGTAAGAACAGCCCCCGGTCAATCCCGGTCGAGCCGGTAAATTCTAGCAAAGTTTGACTTTCGGCTGGAAAAGTCAACCTATGACTCCGGAAGTCATTCGGGACCTTTCCGGGGCCCCAAAAATCTTATCCGTCATCACGGATAGCTTAGTTGGGTCATTTCCTTTCGTTTGACTATAATATTGGAGAAAGTCAACTTTGGTCAAACTTGGACTTTTATCGGCTAATCCTTTTTTTTTATAAGCGAAAAAATTAATTAGGCAAACGTTCTACAAGAAAGTAAAACGATGCAAGAAAAACGATCCTCAAAGGGACCTTTTCCCCAAACTGAAACAAGCGTATACAAAACTAAAAAACAAAGAACAGGAAAGCAAACGAAACAGAACACCGCCCTCCTTGCCTACTTCCTATCCGGATTTAAGCAGAGAAATCGGTTAGAAACCGAAACAGGAGTTGAATTTCCTGAAAACGCTTCCGGAAAAACCTCAATCTCGCTATCCTCGGGTTCTGTCAAGCCCCAAATCCGGTTTTGACCGGACTCGAGACGTGACTTGAATAAAAACGGTTTTGAATACTATTGATCAACAATAACTTCCTGAAAATCTCGAAAATGAAACTCAGATCCACATAAGTCAGTTTAAAACATAAATAAAACCCTTCATGGGTGTAGTAATAATTCTCCAATAAAGTTTGTCTAAAACCTAAATAAAGACATAACCGAAGTCACTAAGACGACACCCAACCAAGAAGCTCCCGAGCCTCTACTCCTCAACAAGCCTGTAATCACAACAGTAAAAACATAGGGGTGAGCTTACGCTCAGTAGGGAAAATACATAACAAGTTGACCTTCAAAGTTTAACAATTTCTCAATCAAAGTCACCAAATAAAACTCGGTAATTAAAAAGAAATACCCAATCCAATCAATGCCGTGGCACGTGAAGTCACCACCCTCCGATCCACACAGAGTGTGTCCTCTCGGATTTTCCCTCAGTCCAGAGGAGACGCATATCATCGAGGCTACCGGCAACACCCCCTAGGGTGCATATCATCGGGATTCTCGGAAACGTCTCCAAAGAACTATATGTCCTCGGGAACCAAGGTATTACTCCTATAGGGAGCATACACTTGGGAGAAACAATCAATAACCATCCAATAACCATCCAATAACCATCCACTAACCATCCTATAACCAGGGCCACCGGCTATGCTACCACCTTACACCGGCACTCCTTCGGTGTAGGCGCCATACCGGGTACCGACTATGACGCTACCTCCCACGGGCACTCCCTCGGTGTAGGCCCCATAGCGATATAACAGCCGACTCACGAATCCATGAACGAACATCACACTCAAGTAACCACGAAGTAATTAATTCTCAATGACTCACACTTTCACCACGACACACCGCACACGAATCACAGTTCCACCACAACACACAGCACACGAATCACATAACCACAACTTACCGCTCACCTACCTGCCATGACCCTTCGGTCCATCGATCACCTGATTGTACCGCTCGGCACAACCAGTCATACTCGATTCAAGCATTCAAAGAATCAAGCAATCATTCAAATACAATCCACAGTCAAGTATACATTCAATTCAACCAATCAAGTAAACCTTCAATCAAGCATTCAACCACACAATTCAGCTAGTTTCTTTAGACTCTTTAGCCTATCCACTAAGCAACCAAACAACCAGACATGTGATCCTAACACACAACTAATCTGAGGGCCCTGCCAAGGCCGCTCTACCAGTAAAACAATTCCCAAGTATTGAAAGCGAGTTACACTAGTGATTGGCATCCTAATCATTCATCACTAGACACTTCCAGTTATTAGTAATTGAAAGACAATTATTCTAGTTATTCGCATCCTATAGGCAATTCTAGGACCTTTCCACTTTTATTATCCTAACATGCATACTACGCATAATAACGAGGAGTTAAGACTTTCCCTACCTCGATCGCTTTCCAAACGCTTAGTCACTTCACGGTGTCCAAGAGGCTCCACCTCCAAGCTCGGGTCCAAAGTCTTCGTTCTCGAGCGAAAGTCCCGTCTAGGTTTGACAAATAAAACGTTCAATCAAAACCGGTAAAGGTCCAACGGTCCTCTGATGTTTAAATTAAACCTATAAATTTCTCACCTTTAATTAACCAAATCTGCCACTTAATCTGATTTTTAAAATAAATTTCTTTACTGCCGGGTTGACCCGGATCCGAACCCGAACCCGACCTAGATCTGGCCCAGACCCGGTCCAGACCCGGGTCCGAGTCTGAAGTCAGTCTGGGCCCAAGGCCCGAGTCTCAGTCTAGGCCCATCCGGCCCAGCATCAGTCTGGCCCAAGGCTCGGTCTACCCTGCCCAATCTGACCCGTTTAGCTCGGCCTGAGCTGGACACGACGCCGGCGAGCAAGGGTTGCTCCGGCCGTCGTCCCTAGCGTCAGGGAGCTCGAGGGGAGAGGAAAAGGCTGTGGACGGGGTCGTAGGGCTTCTGGCGACGCCGTGGGTGAGCCGTGGGTGCTCGGAAACGCGGTCCCGATCCTTCTCGCAGTGGATCTGACGGGGGAGACTCGCCGATGAAGGTACCGTCCAAAAACACTCGAATCGAGCACGGAAATGGGTCAAATCCGGTTGATAAGAGGTCGGGGAGGAAGAGGGACGGCGTGAGAAGGGTCGAGACAGACACCTACCGTCTCTGATGCTCACGGCGAGCTCGAAATCTCCGTCGATGGCGCTGCTTCGTTTGGTTCGACGAAGAAGAAGAACGAGCGAAGGGTTTCTCTGGTTTGGGCTTTGTCGAGACGAAAGCAGAAGGAGAAGAGGAAGGTGGTGAAGGGTTTGACGGAGGTGAACGGCCGGAGGAGGAAGCACGGCGGTCCAGATCTGGTAACGCAGAGAGAGAGAGGCGAGGGTCAGGGGAGATGAATAGTACCCTCCCTCACGATTAGGGTTTGTCCTTATAAACCGTGCTCTTTGGGCCGGGCCTCGCACCTCAGGGAACTGGGCCGGCGTGTCTCCGATTGGGCCCAGCCTGGCCCAGTCTCCTCTTCAGTCCAACTAACTTCTTTCCCTCTTTTTTTTTATTTTTCTTCTCAACTTCCAATTGTTGCAAAATCACACCTCAATGTTTCGATTTTCCAAAAAGTTACCCATTTGAAAGAGTGGGGTATTACAGGTTCTTCCTCCGACTCAACCTGCTATGGGGATTCAAAAACAATGGACTTGGCAACAACCTTCTTCACAAATCGCTTGCTAAAGCTCCACGTTCCTTCTTTACTTTGTTTAGCAATATCGATAGTGAAACCGCCTGCTTGACCCCCTTTGTCAGCTGATGTTTTGGCTCTTGTCTGGTAAAAGACGGTTGGAGGAGCCGTCTTTTTTGGCTATCCTTTTTTTGGACGGCCGCATTTCCTTGGAACCTCAATGGGGATACTTGTTTTACTCAGAAGGATGTCTTTCCACGGACTTCCATCTTGTTCCACAAGGGATCCTCCATCACCTATCGTCGCAGGAATTGCATCCCCATACATCTCATGAGCGTGAGTAGCAGTCCGCCCAAGCTGGGCTTGAGTAATAAATTAAAGTGCTGGAATTTTATTTGGAGACTAATGGTCCCCACTTGGATACATGTCCATAAAAGATTGGAAGAGAGGAAATGGTTGCCTTTGGACCATTATACCCTCCCAAGGGCCTTTACGTGGGAAAGTATCAAAAGGAGCTTTTGATCCTTTCCCAATTAGGTCTATTAAAGAATTTGGAGCATCAAATTTCAGCCTTTTCCTTGTTGTAGCCGAAACCTAGAGGAAAAGGGAGAGAAGAGAGCTCCCATGGAGTCTTGAAGAAGAAGCAAGAGGAAAAGAGACAACTTTGATTCATTTTCTACCCTTCTCTTCTCTAAAACCCTCACCATCTTCTCCATCTAATTCTCCTAAAGGTAAGAACACTATCAAAATCTCTTTTCCATCAATTTCATTTCATGGGTTTTCCTTGGGTTTTTGCTAGAAGTTGTTGGGTTTGATTCTCTTTGTGTTAGATGTTGTTGTAGAGAAGTATAGGTTGATTTGTGGTTGAAATCCTTGAGTTTTAATGGGTTTTTGATTTGATTTTGATTTGGAAAATCCTTGGTTACTTGTTGGCTTGTTGATTCATACGTTGGGTAGAGGAGCTTTGATGTTATTTAACTGATTTGGGAGTTTTGATGGACTGAAAATGGAGTTTTTCTGTTGATTTGCGGGGAAAAGGAGCTGGAGGTTGAAGAAGGGCGAAACTGCCCAGATCTGCCACGGATCCGTGATGGATACCGTGACGGGCGACGTCACGGCTCCGTGATGGAGTCCGAGACGGCACGCGTCACGGTCCCGTGACGTCATCCGTGACAGGTGGTGTCACGGTTCCGTGATCCATTCCGTGACATACCAGTTTTGGGTTCTTTTGGGGTGTTTTTCATCAAATTCGATCTTTTGTTGTGAACCGGGCCTGGGGATGCTTTTGGGACTTTGCTTGTAACTTGGTTAGTCTTTAATTAGAGTTTAATTGTGATCCAAGATCTTGGGATCTAGTTCGAGGGACGAAGACTACTTGGACACACGAGAAGACGGATAGGAGACTAATCGGACCGCTGTTGATAGGAGTATTTGTTCGTAGGAAGACCACAAGGTAGGGACAGTACTAACTCCTCGTGAATTTCAATACTTAGTATGCCTATTAGGTCAATAAAATCGGAAAGGTCCTAGAATTGCATATAGGATGCGAATAACTAGAATAATCGTCTTTCAATTACTAATAACCGGACGTGTCTAGTATGCATGACTAAGATGTGAATAACTAGTGTAACTCGCTTTCAATACTTGGGAATTGATTTACTGGTAGAAAGGCCGAGATGAGCCCTAGGATTGTTTGTGTTTGCCTCACATGCCTTGGTTGCCTAATTTGGATAAGATAAGAGTCTAATACGACTAGATGTTTTGAATGTTGAACTTTGAATGCTTGAATGGTTATTTGGATGATTGCTTGGATGATTGAATGTTTGAATGGTTATTTGATCGAATGGTTGGATGAATGATTGTATGAATCTTGAGTGTAATTGATTGTGCTAAATGGTACATTATCGGGTGAATGATAGACCGATGGAGTGCGATTGGTAAGTAATCGGTAAGTGTAAAGTTATATTGATTCTTGTGGTGTGTTATGATAGAATTGTGATATGCTAAACGTTGGTTGTTCAATAGTTGTTTAGTATGTTACTCTCTTTTGGATCTTTGAGTTGTGTTCTATATCGGTATGGCACCCACACTGCGGTGTGGGGTAGTGCCTGTAAGGTACCTACACCAAAGGGAATACTGGTGTGGGGTAGTACTTAAGCCGATGACTTGCGATCCAGTATGGTACCCACACCAAGGGGAATACTGGTGTGGGGTAGTATCATAACCGGTTGATTGGACCTTGCGGGGCATTGGTTACTGGACCCTGCGGGGCATTTGGATGGTTTACCCTGCGGGGAATGGTTACTGGTTGATTCACCCGAGTGTATGCGTCTTGCGGGAGCATTACCTTGGTTCCCGATGATTTATGGTCTTTTGGGGACGTTTCCGAGGGTCCCGACAAATGCATCCTCATATGGATGTTTCCGGTATTCTCGATGTTATACGTCTTTGTGATGTCATGCGTCTCCTCTGGGCCGAGGGAAAATCCGATATGACACAAAGAGTATTGTGGATCGGAGGGTTGTGACTTCATGTCCCACACTCTATCTTCTATTGATTGTTAAGAAATGTATTGTTTCCTTACACTTCCATGATTATTGTTATCTCTTTAAAAGCGTTAAATATCTGTTTTATTCTCGTATTTCAACACCTTCTTAGTTCTTCGTATTATTGAGACTCCAACGAAATTGGGGGATGTCTACTTATTAAATTTAAAGGCTACCCTTGTTATTTATTTTCCCTACTGAGCGTAAGCTCACCCCTATTTGTTTATTTACTGTGTTTACAGGCTTGCGTGATGAGTAGTGGACTCGAGGCTCGGGAGCTAATAAGGGTCCGGGTGCACTTTGTCTTAGAGACATTTATGGTTTTATTTTTGAGTTATAAACCTTATGTTTAAAGGATTTATGTTGGAGTTTTTACTTGAAATGTTTCGATTGAACTAAACTTGGAGAATCCTTTTGGAATTGAGACATTTGTATTGTTATACTTGTTTTATCGTTAAGTCACGTCTCGAGTCCGGTCAATACCGGATTTGGGGCGTGACACTAAATAAGTTGTAGGGAGATTTCCAAGAGAGCATTGTAGGATATCTGTCAGCTCCAATTCTTCCTGTTGTGATAGATTGAATGGGAGTGCTACTGATTTTTCATAATTGACTGCAAGTCCTGAGGCCATTTTAAACATAGTGAGAGCAAATTTGAGGCTCAAGACATTGGAGCTTGTAGCTTTGAAGAAGAACATGGTATCATCTGCAAACTGAAGGTGAGTTATAATTGGACCACTTATGTTGAACTGAATCCCTTAAAAATGTCCTTGATGCACTGTGGCCTTAATGATCTGATTTAGGCCTTCTGAGACTAATACAAATAGCAATGGGGATAGAGCACACCCTTGTCTTAGCCCTCTAGACATTTTGAAATCTTGTGTTGGAGAGCCATTTATGAGTACTGAGATATAGGCCCTAAGGCATGAGATTATCCACAATCTCCATGTATAGCCAAAATTCATTCTTGTCAGAACTTGCATGATATAGCTCCAACTGACTTTGTCAAAAGCCTTTTCAAAGTCAGCTTTGAAGAGCATAGCTTTCTCCTTTGTTGTGTGTAGATCATTCACCACTTTTGAGGCTATTAATATTCCATCCACAATTTGTCTATCTTGGATAAAACCAGTTTGCTCTTCTCCTACTAGGAAGCCAATCACTTGTTTGAGTCTGGTTGAGAGGATTTTGGAGAGAATTTTATAAGGACCTCCCATTAAGCTTATAGGTCTGTAATCATCAAAGGTGAGAGGAGAGGAGTTCTTAGGAATCAGAGCTAAGAAAGATGAGTTGATGCCTTTTCCCAACTGTCCAGTGTTATAGAAGCAATGAAGGAATTGCATAAAGTCTTCTTTTATGATTTGCCAGCAAACTTGGAAATATTTCAGAGTGTATCCATCAGGCCCCGTGGCCTTTTCTGCATTACAGGCCATCACTGCTTGTAGTGTTTCTTCCTCAGTGAAGGGACTTTCTAGCCAGATTGCTTGCTCATCAGTCAAAATAGAGAATGGTAGTTCATCTAATGTAATATCACTTGGAAGATCTGCCTTGAATCTTTTGCCAAAGTGTTCAGCAGTTGCTCTTTTGATCTCAATAGGGTTCTCTAGCAAAATACCCGTATAATGTATATGTGTGATCTTGTTATTTGCTCCTTTAAAATTTTCTACTCTGTGGAAGAATTTTGAGCCTTTATCCCCCTCGTCTATCCAATTCTTTCTTTCTTTCTGACTCTAGAATTTGGACAGTTGCTTATATTTGCATATCAGGTTGGCCTTGAGAGCTCCTCTTAGTGTACACTCGTGTGAGGTTAGAGATCTTGATTCCGCTATGGTATCTAGGACATCAATATCTTTTGCTAAGTTAGCAATTGTAGTTTCTATATGACCAAAAACATTTTTGTTCCAAAGCTTTAGATCACCTTTGAGCAGCTTGGGTTTCATCTAGAGGATGTAATATGGTTGGCCTGAGATTTTGTATGAGCTCCAATAATCTTCACCTGCCTTATAAAATATTGAATCTTCTGTCCATACATTTATAAACTTGAAAGGCCTTGGTCCCCAGTCCACAACTTCATCAAATAGACTAATAGGCATGTGATCAGATATGGTTCTTGGCAAGAAAAGTTGAGTGAGGGAGCTGCATTTTTCCATAAAGTCTTGAGAGATGAGAAATCTATCTATCCTTGAAGCCCTGGATTGTGGTCCAAACCAAATGAATTTCCCCCCTTTGAGTGGTAGATTGATGAGCCCCATATTGAATATTAGATTCTGAAAACACTGCATATCAGACCCTCCAGGTCTCTGAGAAGATCTTTCTAGAGCTAAGGTTGTAGCATTAAAATCACCTCCTAACAATATCAAAAAGTTAGAGGGAAGAGCTTTGAGAGTTTTCTCCAACTCCAACCAAAGAGTCTTTCTTGCAGCAGAAGAATCTGTGGGAGCATATATGTTGATTATGCAGCAATGTGAATCTGTGAGCAACCATTTCCCTACCCAGATCAAGGCTCCTTTTATATCATAGGAATTTATCACACCAAATTCTTTGCTTTTCCAAATAGATATAATTCCTCCTTTTGATTCCATAGCATCCAGATAGCAAAAGTCCCACCCCCTCTTAGATTACAGGATCTCAGAAAATTTGTGGGCATCTTATTTAGCTTTGATTCTTGAATGAAGATGAAGTTGGGAGCTTGCTTGTGTATCAAGTCATTGAGACTCCTCCTCTTTTGTGGGGAGGAGAGACCTCTCAAATTCCAAGAGAGGAATTTCATAGAGCTTTAGTGGGAGGAAAGTAAGTTGGATTTAGCATCCAACTGAAATTCAGAATCAGAATCCCTCTCAAGATCACAGAAGTCCTCTTCATAGCCTCCTTCTAAACCCACTGAGTGATTTTTTAGTTCTTCCATATCCAGCAGCTGGTTAACAATCTGGTGATCACTAACCTTTGCTTTAAGGCCAATAGATTTGCCAAAGCTCCAAGCTTTTTTTGCTAAAGCTGTGTCATCTGGGAGAATGGCTTTTGCAGCAGGAGTGCCTAGACCAACTTGAGCAGCTTGATTTAACTTTGATCTAGTACTATAAGCATGAGTTGAGAGATCAGCATTGAGCTTTTTCTTCTTTTTTGTCAGATGATTGGCTGTGTGATGAAGCTTTGATTTTGTTAAACCTAAAAAATCTACCACCTCTTGAACTTGTGTTTGCTCCACATGCAACTGCATAGGAGAGAGTTTTTGTTCTCCAGCTGTGGGGCCGCTAGTAATATAATTAAGTCCCATAAAATCTCTTGATGGTGAAGGAAGAGGACTAATATCCCTTTGACAGTGATTTGCATTTAATGGTAAAGACATGCCTTTTGTAGACTTATTGTGTTGAGCCTCATTCCCATTTAATTCTGCAGTTGTGCTTGTACTTGAAAGTATTATAATAGGCCTTGTTTTGACTGTAGCAGATTGTGTAATGGTCTTGTCCACTGGTTCTTGCTGAAGTGGTGGCTGAGCCTCTCCCCCAATGCTTCTTTCAGGCTGTAAAGTTGAGTTGATTGAAAATAGAGTGGGTAAATTTGAATTCTCAATACCTTCTGCAGTAACTAGAGCCTCAGTTGAAGTAGTAACTTGCATTGTAGAGATTGAGTTTGGCCTTGGGACAGTTGCATTTGATCCCTCTCCCTTCAAATTTGTTTTGCTGCTAGAAGAAGGAAGGGAGTCTTCTACAATTAAATTTTGCAGATTGGTTGGAGTTGAAGATAATACCATAGTAGGAGAGATGAAAGCCTCTATACTGGTTTGCAGAGGAATGTTTTTTCCTTCACCTACTTGAACTTGTTGATGCTTAGCAGTTATTATCTCCACAGTCAATAGATCCTCCTACGCAATTAATGTGTTGGCTTCCATAATTGGGGATAGGTGATTTTCTAAGAGCAGATCCTTTTGTTGAATTGTTTGTGGTGAAGCATTAACTTCTCTTTGAACATTCTCTTCAGCCTGATCTTATGTCAGAGTAATACCAAATCTTGAGGACATATCATCATCTGAATTTTCCTTTGAACCACTTTCAGAACTGCTTGAACCCTGACAATCTGAATAAGTAGAGATGGCTGGGAAAATGGGGAGTTCTTGAGGTTTGATAGAATTAATCCATAGCTTGTAAGTCTGACTGCCCACCATAACTTGTGCTTCCTCAGAGAAAGCAAAGAGCTTAAAGGAGTGAATGAGGACATAAGCTATGTCCATATAAGTACCAGCTTTAGAAATAGGATGAGTATAGATCACAGTTCCTTGATCCATGACTGCAGTCTGTAATGTTTCTTCACACCATCCATTAAAAGGAACTTCATGTATGGCCACCCAATTGAAGCTTCCTCTAATACCACAAAGGTGATTAAAATCAGGAATGAATGTGAGCCAATCATGCAACCAGTTCCTCTTTTCTTTCATTAATTCTTCTCCAAATTGTTCATCTGGACAATAAACCAATGCAGCCTTGTTCCCCAGTGATTTGATTTGGATCTCATATACTGTCAAGTTTGAATGGCCTCCACTATCAAGTTTAAATGGGTTATTGCTAAATGGATTTTCTGCATAATCTTAGCATGCTCTGAGACTAGTGATCCTTTGTGGTTGAAGTCTTCAAATGTGAGATGATCTTTTCCAGAATTGGAAGTGGAAAATCTTGGGATCTCAGGTCTTGAATGTGAGTAGCTTCCTCTTCCTTTTGAGCTTCTGTCCCAAGCTTTTGCTATAAAGAGTCTAAAATTTCTCACCATAGTGCCATTGAATGTGTAAATAGCTTCTTCTAGAGAAGCTTCTGAATTATAGAAAACAAAGCCATAAGTTTTGCCTCTTTTGTTTTGTGTCTGAGCCATGAGTGCTTTACAGAAACCTTCAACAAACCCAAATTTTTCTTGAAGCCAAGTGTTACCTAAGTCAGGAGGAATATTGCACACATATGCAGTATGAAAGGGTCCTTCCTTTGTACTTGTTGGTAAGTGCCTAAGCTCCATGTCTGAATGCAAACCTTTGAGTTTCAGATGAGACTGCACTTTTAAATGGGGCTGCACATTTTCAAAACCTGGAGGGGGATAGCCCATTGAAAAGAAGTCTTGTTGGTTTATAGTAGCTATTGCAGATCTGAGCTTATTTTGCTGCCCAAGTTTCTCTAAGACTGGAGTCTGATCAGTATCAGAATTGATAGGTTGGAAGTACTTGTTTTAATTTAATAGGCGATAAAAATATTATTAAGAACTCAACCCAGGGTTACAAGAAGGAAACCCAGGCAAGAAGTCTAATAAAAACCTCGAAAACAAACACTATAATCATAAGAGGAACACCACATAAAAACCCCTCTCACCGAATAACACTCGGTTTGTGACGGTAGTTCAAGCAAAGGGTCGGGGATGAAGCCCAATCCGAGAACTTTACTCCCTGGGCCAGCATGTTCGAGTTGTAAGCCAAGCCGAAAGCATAGTTCTGCACTTTCTACACCATCGTGTCAATGGTGGACATCTCTTTCCTGAACACAAGAGAGTTCATCCCTAACCAAAGATACCAAAAAACCGTATAACCAGTCTGCAACCATGCCTCCCTCCACTTTTTATTCCTCAGTCCTTGCCAGCAACATAGTAAATCCCCTACCGAACATGGCATGACCCACTCTATCTTCCACCATGCCATTATCCTGCTCCAAAGCACCCAAGCAATCTTACAATGCATCAAAATATGTTCAGTAGTTTCGAAATCAGAGGCGCAAGACCCACACAACATTTGACTTAGAGATAAACGCATCCCTCTGTCTTCCAAAAAGCTCGTTGTTGGTAAAGCACTATGTGCTGATAACCAAACCAAAGCACAAAACTTCGGAGGGACCTTCGATACCCACATAAAGCGCGCCCACAGGAAGGATCCAGAAGAAGGGATATCAGATTGGAATAAGCTTCCACCACCGAGAACCCATCCTTGGACGGCACCCACACCACGTTGTCTAAAACTTCATAATCCACCTCAACCTCCATTAATTCATCAATCAAATCCCACAATTGATCTTCCTCCCAAGGCCTCAAGTGTCTTCTAAATTCAACGAACCAACCTTCTTCATCCCAAAAGTCTCCCACTTTACCTGACTTACAAACAGAAAAAGAGAATAAATGAGGAAAACGATACCTCAAAGCACCCTCACCGAGCCAGGCATCATGCCAAAAGAAAATCCGATTCCCAGCCCCCAATCTCCATTCCATTCCTTGATCGCCAAAGAGGCTCCTGAAACGAGGTTCAGAGGACAGAGCCAATATGTGTCCAAAAAGGGCAGTGCTACCACTTCTGTCAACCTTGGAGAGGTCCCAATCTCTGATATCCCATTCTATTTTATAACAGATGACCTGCTTCCACAGAGAATCCCCTTCCACTGAGAACCTCCACCACCACTTCGCTAATAAACTGTTGTTCATCTCCTCCAGCCTTCGGATTCCAAGACCCCCTTCTTCCTTGGATCTCGTCACCTTATCCCACCTGAGTTTGCAGAAAACCCTGCCCTCCCCTGTATTTCTCCACAAAAATTTACGCTGCCAGGACTCCATTTCCTTTATGACTCCCTTAGGAGCCTTAAGGAGAGTCTTAAAAAACAGAGGCAAAGAACTCAAGGACGACTTGATCAAAACCATACGACCTCCCAATGATAGATATCTCGCTTGCCACAGAGCTAATGAATCCTTAAACTTCTGAATCACTGGTTCCCATGTGGTCTTTAGTCTTGGATTAGCCCCAAGATTAAAACCCAGATACAGCATGGGCAGAGATCCCCCTGAGCAACCTAAAGCAACGACCACCTCCTCCTGAGTCATGTGTTTCGGATTAAGAAGAACCGCCCTCGACTTAGCAAAGTTTATCTTTAATCCGGAGCACATCTGAAAAGAAAATAGAATCCTTTGTAAAGCTTCGAGCTCTTCCTGTTTGGCCTTGACCATTGTAAGAGTATCGTCAGCAAACTGCAAATGCGATATCTCCAAACCAGCATCTCCACAAGCGAATACCTTCAAAATCACCATTTCTTACTCCCGCCTCCAAAGTTTGGTGAAGCCCTTCTGTTGCCAGTAAGAAAAGAAAGGGAGATAAGGGGCAACCTTGACAGAGGCCACTTGCCATTGCAAAGTCCTTTGCGGGAGACCCATTTACTAGAATAGATAGGTAGGCTCGAAAACAGAATTGCATCCACCCTCACCATTTAGCGCCAAAATTCATAGCCTTCATATTAAAGTCCACATAGCCCCAATTTAACTTGTCATAAGCTTTCTCGAAATCCAGCTTCAAAATCACCACCTCTTCTTTTCTCTTCTTGACCAAGTGTATCACCTCAGTTGCAATCAAGACCCCATCGACCAACTGTCTCCCTGCCACAAAACCGCTTTGACAATCTGAAATTAAATCAGGGAGGACCTCCTTTAAACGGAAAGACAAAAGTTTTGCCAAAATTTTGTAGGGCACTGTGACCAAACTGATCGTTCTATAGTCTTCCACCACCTCTGGACTATTCTTCTTAGCTATTAGCGCTAAGAAAGTAGAATTTAGCCCCTTTCCGATTACTCCATACTCATGAAATTCTCGCAAGAAATCCATAACATCCGATTGAACCACCTCCCACGCTACCTGAAAAAAGTGGAGAGTAAAACCGTCGGGTCCGGGAGCTTTATTCCCTCCACAAGCATCGATCGCCTTTTTGGCCTGGTCAACCGAGAACGGCTCTTCCAATCTCAAATTCTGTCCACTGGAAAGAGAGCTAAATGGCAAGTCCGACAATTGTAAAGTTACTTCATTTTCAGCAAATCTTTCTTCAAAGTGGGCCTTCACATGAGCTTTTATATCTGCTGGGTCGAAAATCGGAACACCCTCCACCATCAATTGGTGAATTTTGTTTTGGGTTCCTCTGAAATTTACCAATCTATAATAATATTTCTAGCACCTATCACCTTTCTTGTGCCATTTTTTCCTAGCACGTTGACACCAGAAGCGTGCCAAAAGCTTCGTCTTTTGTATGAGTCTGGCTTGTGCCAGCCCCCTAGCACTACACTCCTCGTCTATTAACGTTCTAATCTCCAAAATCCCGTCCAGCCTATCCATTTCTTGACGAGCTTCTTCACCTCCTTCTCCACATCCTCGAAAGCTTCCTTACTCCAACCTTTTAGAGACCCTTTCATTGCTCTGAGCTTAGCCCATAATTTATAACTCGGGGAACCAGACACAGAAATTGCTGCCCATAGCTCCTTGGCAGTGGGAACAAAGGCCTTGTGTTCCGTCCAATAGTTTTGGAATCTCCCCGGTTTCGGTCCCCAATCTACTTCCTCCTCCTCCAGGCAAACATGTCTATGATCGGAGATAGTTCTTGGTTTCCCGCTCTACTTCAATGATCCCAGTTGGGCCAAAGCTCCCGGCGAAATCAAGAATCGATCTAGTCGAGAAGCATTAGAACCTGTTCCGTACCAAGTGAACAGCCCTCCCACCATTGGTAGATCTTCTAGATCGAGATGCTGTAAGAAAATTTTAAAATCCCTGGTACTTCTGCTATGCCTCGCTCTACTCCGCCTTTCTCCTTGTTCAAGAGTCGCATTAAAATCACCCCCAGTCATCACAATCTCTTCCATAGAATCTTGATAGCTTATAATTTGTTCCCAAAGTTCAGCTCTTTCTCTATCATCACACGGGCCATAAACATTGATGACTGTCATTTTTAAATTCTGAAGACCAACACTTACTGACCAGATTATCACATTTGGTAGACAAATGGACCTATCCGTGCGGAATAAGTTTGTTTGCCACAACAACACCACACCTCCTGCAGCTCCATTTGTCGGGACTTCTTCCCACTTCCACCCTAAACCAAAACCACATTCCCTCATCACTGTATTTTGAATGAGAGACATCTTCGTTTCTTGTAGTAGTACACATTGAGGTTTCTCTCTATTCACAAGTTCCTTCAAGCTCCTCCATTTCTACGAGGAGTTCATTCCTCTCATATTCCATGAGAGGAATTTCATCACAAATAGTCAGGCTAGAGTTGAAGGGTCGAGGTGTTAGTCTTAGTGCCCGTAGTTCAATCCTAAATGTCCAAATGTATATATCATCGTTAGCAATAAAATTAAAGCGGCTTTATATTACTTATGTGTTGGAGTAATATATCGATGTGTGCTCTGATCTATGCCCACCATGCGAATAGAACCATAGATCGAGATAGATCACACTCGATGGGTCCCTAGTCAACAAAGCTTCACTAGAAGCGACTAGTATGAAAGATGGCTCTTTATGGCTTACGTTCTGTTAGTCATTGGAATGAGATTCCGGAGTCTGATCATAGATATCATGTGGGACATGATATTGGACGACCCGCCCTGAATATGTGCCATAGATTAAGTCATGAACATATTCAGTGTTGTAGCTTGTCATGTATCCTTAGACCAAGGAGTCTTTGTGATCGCTATGTAGTCAACAACTGAGTTTGACCTGAGCCTAACGTTGTCCGTAACAGGGCTTCCATAACGGCCAGGATTGGCTTGGGGACGGGCTACATGAGTGACACGAAAGACGGCTAAGGGATTTATCCCTCATACTAAGGTATGGGAAAGATATCGGTTCTCGGCCACTTGATCGAGAGTGACTGGAAGAATAGCATGGCCATGCACATGATACTGGGTATCATATCTTCAGTCATCTCACATATCAAGGAACGGTGATTGAGAATAATAAGGATGACGGCTCTATGCCTTATCTCAATCAGGATATCGGAGATAAAAGGATAATGACAGGGACGACGGAAAGGTTAGAATCGACAGGGTCGATTCGTTATGTAGTGTCAGGCAATACTAAAGTCTCGTTAGTTGCCACTTAAATAGGATCAAGTAAAATGGGATTTTACGTTGATCTATTGACATGCATAAACCTAAGGGTCACACCGGAGGATGAAACTCATTGACACATTTATGGAGAATGGCCAAAAGGGAGTTGTCTCGGGACATGACCAAAACTGGGTTTTGGATCATGTGCCCGTAAGTGAATAGGACTTCACAGATCGAGACAAGGCTTGGAGTCTTGGGATTGATCGCGTCGGATAATGTTGGACATTTCCGGTATGGAAGGCATGGAGGCGATGAGCGAATCACGGGACCTCGTTAGAAATGGCCACGGGCCATGTTCCAAGAGGCCCATGAAAGGCCCATGCAACCAAGGCCCATGGAACTAATTAATCAAGTCTTGATTAATTAGTACTAAGTAAGCAAGACAAGGATTAAGGTGTTGGTGATTCACCACCTAACCCAATCTTGTCTTGCCATACTTTGTCCTATTTACACCTTACTTGACACCATACTTGTCCCATGCCTTTAGTTGGACAAGTATGGGTTTTGTTATGTTTAAGTCATCTTTTTTCAACATAACAAACACTAGACAAGAATAGGAAACACATTTTCTCTCCCTCTTCCATGGCCATTTCGGGTTTGGCTAGTTTCCACCTCCATGTTTGTGTTCTTGAGTCCTCAAAGAGAAGAACTACGTGGCTTTGATTCCCATGTGGATACGTAGGCGTCTTGGAGACTCAAGCCAATCATTCGTTAACCGGTGTTCTTGTTTTGGTAAGAACTAGTGCTGAAAATTTTCTCTTGTTAATCCATTCTTTGTTAGTTGTTTCATGGTTCTAATTGTCTCTTGGTTTTCATTGATTTTCCGCTGCGAGTTGGTTCATCTCCAACCCTACCTCGAGACCCAACAGTGGTATCAGAGCCGTGCTACCTTCGGGATTCACAAGACGGTGTTCAAAGTTTCGGTTGTGCTTGAAAGTTTCGTTTTTTGGCATGTTGTTTTGCTAAATTGTTTGATAACATGTTTTAAATTCTTGTTCATGGATTTAATGCATGTAAAATGAATTTTTGAAAATTATTTCAAATCTGGAAATTTTGAAAAAAAATTTGATTTTTCGGGTCTCGGGAGCGGGACTCTCGGGGAGCCGAAACCGGGACCGAACGGGGCTCCGTTGGACGGAGCTAGGCCAAGCATGACCATTGGATGGTTGATATGCCAAGGCTAAACCGTTTTGTTAGTTATGACGAGTTTGGAACCGTCATGACGAACTCGAAGATCAAATGTTCAAAAGTTTCATTTTTGAACGGTTTCGATAAACCGAGCATCAAAAATTTCGAAACTTGGCTATTAATTAAAACCGGAAAATCACATGATGCTTGATAACATGCTTGTTTGATAACATGATGTGTGATGTGATGTTGGCATGGTGTACATAATAGCCCCGAGCTCAATTTAATTATTTATCGCTTTTCACGGCCTGCGAGCCGTTAGTGTTAGCGTGTAATTATTCTTTCAAGGTGTGGTCGTCGAAGCACTTGTTTGTAATATTTATTTATTCCCGACCTGCGAGTCGTGTATTAAATTGTAATATTTTACTCAAGATGAAGAAAGGGCGAAAAGGTCATTTGGTGGCTTTTCGGGTGTTGGCATCGGCTTGGAGTCGGTGGAGCTCAAGAAGCTAGTGGGAGTTAGTTTAGGGGGCTATTATGTGCACATTTATCGCTTTATGCTTGGTTTAGTTTATGCATGATTAATTCTATGTGTTTTAGAATTGCATGCTTAACTTTATTTACCGAGCATATCACCTCACATGCAAAGATAAAATTGGACTTTTAATCCTTGTGTGTGAACCCTTAGAACCGTCATTGCATTGGGTGTAGTTGACGGGTTCAAAGGAAGAATTACATTGGATGTAATTTGAGGCATCATTGCATTTGGAATGTAGTTGATGTGCTCATCGCATCTAGGATGTGCCAAAGTTTTGAACACAACTGGACAAGTAAAAGCGGGTCATGTCCGATACCTCCCAATCATCAACACCTTACTACCTCCCCGTCCTATGGTTGTCGTGCGCATTAGCGGAGCATCCATGGGGAAGCGGGGTAGTAGGTTTGGACGACATATGTGGGTGTCGTGCGCATTAGCGGAGCACCTACATAGTGACGAGCCATAGTTGAAAATTGGTGGACCCGACTACGATTCTCGGCCTGAGGTTGAGCTAGGGTAACAGATAGGGTAAGTCGTGTACATAAGTACATACCCTAGCCAAGAGTCACATTGGATGTGATTGGATGGAGTCCTACCTACATAGCTCGATTAAGTGGTGAGCATTAGTTCAGCTTAATCGAGTGAATCAAGGATCTTGGTTTCAGATTCTAAAGGTTTAGAATTGATTGTTGGTGTTTAAGCTTGATCTTCATAAAATTTATTCAGTTTACTGATTGAATTTTATCTGTTGTAGATCAAATGGCAAATTCAACGAACATTAATAGTTTGTCATTAAAAACCATTCTTGACAGGGTCAAGCTAAATGGGACAAACTATTTGGACTGGTACAGAATTTTGAGGATAGTCCTCAAGTCTGAACGCAAAGAATATGTCCTTGACAAGGCTGTCTCTAAGACCATATCAGAGTTACATGAAGTGTCATCAGCTGCTGAGAAGAATATCTCAGGGATCTTGGATCCAAGGATATTCTGATGGTCAACAAGGGAATTGGAAGTGGCAAGGGCTAGGCCCATGCGCACTTGGCAGGAAAGATGAGACACCTGAGAATGTCTGCTTCTACTGCCAACAGCCTGGTCATTGGAACCGGGATTACAGGAAGTTCACGGCTGATCTGAAGAAGGGCAGTGGGACTGCGCCTTCATCAAATAGCGTGGATGATCTGAAGAAGGGCAGTAGGACTGCGCCTTCATCAGGAAACCTGGATGATCTAAGGAAGGGCGGTGGGACCGTGCCTTCATCCGGTATTAACTCTATAGAGCTACATCTCTCTACTTCCAAAGATTCATGGGTATTAGATACCAGGACTGAATCTCACACATGCACTTATATATGGTGGCTGAAAGTAGGAGAGGTTTGGAAAGCACGAAGTGGACCTCAGAGTTGTGGCAACTGCTGTAGGATCCATGAGTCTTGCTTTGCCAAGAGGCCTTGTCTTAGTATTGTATAATGTATATTGCATACCTACTTTTAGTAGGAATATTATATCTGTATCCGTGTTTGACAAGGAAGGATATAATGTTAATATTGGAAATGGAGTTTTCAATGTTCTATGCAATGATATGTTTTATACCAGTACTGACATGGTTGGAGGATTGTACATATTAGATATGGGTAACAATGCCTCAAGTTCTATATATTCCGTTAATACCAAGAGGTCTAAATCCAACGATTTAAACCTAACTCTGTTATGGTACTGTCATTTGGGTCGCATAAACAAGAAGCGCCTATCAGCACTTCAGAAGTGCGGGCTTTCAGGTTCATTCGAATTCCATTCGATCGATAGGTGCAAGGTTTGTTTGATGGGCAAAATGACTAAAGTGCCCTTTATCGATCGCGATGAAAGGGCGGGTGAATTATTGGGGCTGATACACTCGAATGTGTGTAGACCAATAAGTTCACTTGCCAGGAGGGGTTTTAGCTACTTTATCACATTTACTGATGATTACAGTAAATATGGTTATGTCTATTCGGTGAGACATAAGTCTGAAACTTTTGATAAATTCAAAGAGTTTAAGACTATAGTAGAAAACCAGCTCGACAAAGGTATTAAGGCACTTCGATTGGATCGAGGTGGAAAATACTTGACCACAGAGTTATTAGATCATCTAAAAGAGAATGGGATCCTTTTGGAATGGACTCCTCCTAGGTCACTGTAGTTGAAAGGTGTAGCCAAACGGAGAAATCGGACATTGTTAGACAATGGTCTGTTCCATGATTAGTTGGACTGATCTCCCAATCTCTTTTAGGGGTTTTGCTCTAGAGACGACCGCATTCATAGTGAATCGGGCTTCGACGAATGGTGTGGAAGGGACACCATTTTAAAAATGGTACGGGATGATGCCCGCTTTGTCCTTCCTAAAGATTTGTGGTTGCGAGGCTTATGTGAAACATTTGGTTTCGACTAAACTCGAACCAAGATCTGAGATATGCACCTTCGTGTGGTATCCCAAAGCAACAAGGGGATACTATTTCTACAATCCCAGTGAGAACATGGTGTTCGTCGCTTGGGGTGGGGTCTTTATGGAAAAGAAGTTTTGTTTCCAAAGACGTCATTGGGAGGACTGTGCATCTCGAAGAAATTCAGGATGGTACAGATCTGTCTAAACCAATTGGCAACCCAGTAGAAAGGAGCCAGAGATTGTCGTAGAGTAAGAACCAATTCCTGTTACAATTCCGGAAGGTCCAAGGCGATTTGAAAGGATCAATCTTCCACCTCCAAGATATGGTATCCGGAGGTGACAATGAAGTCATGGTGGATCACGATGATCCAGCCACCTTTCAGGAAGTCGTGGATGGGCCCAACTCCGAGTTATGGCTGGGAGCCATGAGGGAGGAAATGCAATCCATGTCGGACAACCGAGTCTGGGAACCGGTTGATCCCATCAATGGTGTGAGGACCATAGGATGCAAATGGATCTTCAAGGTGAAGATGGACATGGACGGCAACCCTCTGACCTACAAAGCTCAACTGGTGGCGAAAGGTTATAGGCAGATCCAATGGATTGACTATGAGGAAACCTTCTCCTTAGTGGCTATGGTCAAAATCGATCCAAATTCTTCTTGACATAACTGCGTATCATAATTACGAGATATGGCAAGTGGATGTCAAAACCGCTTTCCTAAATGGAAATTTGACTGAGTACGTTTGTATGTCTCGGCCCAAAGGTTTTGACGATCCGAAGAATAAAGGAAAGATTTATAAGTTGTTGAAATCCATTTATGGATTGAAACAAACTTCTCGGAGTTGGATCCTTCGTTTTGATGAAGCTGTAATTGGATTTGGCTTAATCAAGAACGAGGATGAATCTTGCGTTTATAAGAAGGCTAGTGGGAGCAATATTACCTTTCTGGTTCTCATTGAAAACGACATCCCAACCTTGCACGAGACTAAAGCTTGGTTGAGGAAGTGTTTTTCAATAAAGGACTTAGGTGATGCTTCTCATATCTTAAGGATTAAGATATGTAGAGATCGCACCAAGAGGGTCTTGGATTTAAGTCAGGGAACCTATGTGAACAAGGCATTGAGTAGGTTCTTAATGCTCGATTCAAAGAAAGGACTCTTACCCACTAGTCATGGCATTCGTCTCAGCAAGACTCAGTGTCCTAAGACACCTGATGAGCTGAAAAGGATGATGAGAATCCTATGCGCCTGGGGGCAGGATCGATCATATATGCCATGACATGTATGAGACCAGACGTCTCGTAAGCCTTATGTTGTACCAGTAGACATCATTCTAACCCGGGGGAAAGATGATGCTGAACTAGTCGTCGAAGGATGAGTAGACGCTAGTTTTCCAAGACAAATCCAGATGACTTTAGAAGTCAATCAGGATATGTGTTTACGCTGAATGGCAGAGCTTTAGCTGGGAAAGCGTAAAGCAAGATACCATTGCCGAATCTACGACAGAGGCCAAGTACATGGATGCTGCAGAGGCAGCTAAGGAGGCTATGTGGATTTGGAAATTCATGGCAGGGCTGGGTGTAATTAAAAACCCATCCAGTCCGGTGAATCCATTTTGCGACAACACAAGGGCCATTGCGCAAGCTAAAAGCCTAGATCGCTTAACAAATCCAAACATGTACTGCGGCGTATCCACCTCATCAGATAAATACTGAACTGAGGTGAAGTGAAGATAACCGATATTGCAACAGATGATAACATAGCCAACCCTTTGACTAAGGCAGTGTCACTGCCTGAACACGTTAGACATGTAAAGTCGATGGGGACATATTGGAGTTTAGATTGGAACTAGGGCAAGTGGGAGATTGTTAGTCTTAGTGCCCGTAGTTCAATCCTAAATGTCCAAATGTATATATCATCGTTAGCAATAAAATTAAAGCGGCTTTATATTACTTATGTGTTGGAGTAATATATCGATGTGTGCTCTGATCTATGCCCACCATGCGAATAGAACCATAGATCGAGATAGATCACACTCGATGGGTCCCTAGTCAACAAAGCTTCACTAGAAGCGACTAGTATGAAAGATGGCTCTTTATGGCTTACGTTCTGTTAGTCATTGGAATGAGATTCCGGAGTCTGATCATAGATATCATGTGGGACATGATATTGGACGACCCGCCCTGAATATGTGCCATAGATTAAGTCATGAACATATTCAGTGTTGTAGCTTGTCATGTATCCTTAGACCAAGGAGTCTTTGTGATCGCTATGTAGTCAACAACTGAGTTTGACCTGAGCCTAACGTTGTCCGTAACAGGGCTTCCATAACGGCCAGGATTGGCTTGGGGACGGGCTACATGAGTGACACGAAAGACGGCTAAGGGATTTATCCCTCATACTAAGGTATGGGAAAGATATCGGTTCTCGGCCACTTGATCGAGAGTGACTGGAAGAATAGCATGGCCATGCACATGATACTGGGTATCATATCTTCAGTCATCTCACATATCAAGGAACGGTGATTGAGAATAATAAGGATGACGGCTCTATGCCTTATCTCAATCAGGATATCGGAGATAAAAGGATAATGACAGGGACGACGGAAAGGTTAGAATCGACAGGGTCGATTCGTTATGTAGTGTCAGGCAATACTAAAGTCTCGTTAGTTGCCACTTAAATAGGATCAAGTAAAATGGGATTTTACGTTGATCTATTGACATGCATAAACCTAAGGGTCACACCGGAGGATGAAACTCATTGACACATTTATGGAGAATGGCCAAAAGGGAGTTGTCTCGGGACATGACCAAAACTGGGTTTTGGATCATGTGCCCGTAAGTGAATAGGACTTCACAGATCGAGACAAGGCTTGGAGTCTTGGGATTGATCGCGTCGGATAATGTTGGACATTTCCGGTATGGAAGGCATGGAGGCGATGAGCGAATCACGGGACCTCGTTAGAAATGGCCACGGGCCATGTTCCAAGAGGCCCATGAAAGGCCCATGCAACCAAGGCCCATGGAACTAATTAATCAAGTCTTGATTAATTAGTACTAAGTAAGCAAGACAAGGATTAAGGTGTTGGTGATTCACCACCTAACCCAATCTTGTCTTGCCATACTTTGTCCTATTTACACCTTACTTGACACCATACTTGTCCCATGCCTTTAGTTGGACAAGTATGGGTTTTGTTATGTTTAAGTCATCTTTTTTCAACATAACAAACACTAGACAAGAATAGGAAACACATTTTCTCTCCCTCTTCCATGGCCATTTCGGGTTTGGCTAGTTTCCACCTCCATGTTTGTGTTCTTGAGTCCTCAAAGAGAAGAACTACGTGGCTTTGATTCCCATGTGGATACGTAGGCGTCTTGGAGACTCAAGCCAATCATTCGTTAACCGGTGTTCTTGTTTTGGTAAGAACTAGTGCTGAAAATTTTCTCTTGTTAATCCATTCTTTGTTAGTTGTTTCATGGTTCTAATTGTCTCTTGGTTTTCATTGATTTTCCGCTGCGAGTTGGTTCATCTCCAACCCTACCTAGAGACCCAACACGAGGCCCTCGCTGTCCTCCTCCCACTCTTCTTCCTCCGTACCCTCTTCGAAATCCAGCCTCTTGTTAACTTCAGTGTGCAGATTTTGGAGCTGATCAATCACAAGTGTATCATTGGCAATGGCTTTGAAGCCGATCTTTTTAAGGTAAGCCCATTAATCGTGACCGGAAATCTTAGGCCCAACTCTACTTTCC
Source organism: Erodium maritimum (assembly GCA_963921825.1). Taxonomy (NCBI): domain Eukaryota; kingdom Viridiplantae; phylum Streptophyta; class Magnoliopsida; order Geraniales; family Geraniaceae; genus Erodium; species Erodium maritimum. The sequence goes on from OY997588.1 coordinate 119,377,859, forward strand.
ACTATCGTAGGCTCCTGCAAAAATTTCCCCCCTCCAGACACTTGTGTATCACGTTTAGATTCTCTACTCTTTGATCTCGTCTGATACACTACTGTATTTTCGAACTTCTTCTGCTTCTTTCCTCTTTTCCTTTGGATTTTCTCACAACCTTCCTTTAGTGAAACCAAAGTTTCGGAATCAACTCCTCCTAAACCCATCAGAGATACGTCATAATGGGCCAAGGCAGTACCTTCCTTTTCTGGTTCCAGTTCCATATCCGATGAAGCATCTAAAAAATTCCCTTCTGAGGATTTGTAGTTATTAGGATCATATCTCTCCACAATCACAGGCTCGGTTTCCTTTTCTGAGATACACAGATCTTCCCCAATCCCGGTCAATCGGGTCAATGATTGGGGATCCTTTCCTTTTGAATCTTCTTCCTGGGAATGATCGGAGCTTTCTTCCATCGGCTCCTCCTTCTTTGAATCACCAAACCACTTTGATGAGGTTTCCTCCAATGCTGCTCTAATTGGGGGGACAAGACTTACTGCCACATGACTAACGATAACTTTGAAAGGAACATTGTTTAACATAAGCTCCATACACTAAGTCTGAACAGAGAACTTTGACACAACTAAAACCCAAACTTTATCAAAGTTTTGAGTAAAATTGTCATGGATATAGAGAACTCGACCAAAATCCTTCACCAGTAATTCCATATTTACCTTTGTCCATCCATGGAAAGGAAGGCCCTCCAAGCACAACCATTGGACTGTTACTCCCTGTAGGCAAATTTCTCTTGGAGCCTCTAAAACTTTAACCCAAGGTTTTAACCAGTTGAGGCCTCCCTCGTCCTCGCTCCCGGAGTGATTCAGCAGACAAACTCGATTCCCAAATCTCCTCATCTCTAAGGACCAAATTCCATCTCTATCCATTTCGTTCTCCAATAGATCAAGGCTACAAGCTGACACTGCCACTCCTAATCTTCCCGTTGCAGCTAGCGTTTTGTGTTCCTCCACTATTTCCCCAACAATCTCCTTTTTTTCCTTTCCCATAATAGGATCGGAATCATCACCGGTAAGTATCGAGTACTTCTTCTCCACCTTCACCCAAGCCTTCGGTCGAGATTGGGTTTGCACTAATCCGTTTTCCCAAGCCAAAGCCACGAAGAAAGTATGACCTTTCACTTTGAAACCATTCATCTTTTCCACAGCTCTCTCAGCCTCCTCCTTCGATCTATAGATGAGAAACCCAAAGAAGAGTCCTCTCCTATTTTGCCTCCTCACCGGTTCTGCGCTCACCAGTCTCCCCCACCGCCCAAAAATACTCCTCAACCAGGCTTCCGTGGTGAAATAGGGTAAATCGCAAACGAAAACTTTGGTCTTTTCCTCACCTGAAATAGCTCTATTCACCGGAGCCTGTGATCTCCGCCTCACTTCATTGTTCTTGTCACCGATTAACACCTCTTTGTAGTCCAATCTCTTGGAGTGCCCTTCTGAAAGAGATGGAGTCGTGGCTTCCTCACCGATAATGGTCGTTGCTGCCGAAGCTGTAACCCTCGAGATTGCCGCCTCCTTCTCAGTTGTCCTCGAGATCGACGCTCCCGTTCCCCCTTTGCTCTCCAATCCATTTTTTGACCACCAATCCATTTAGTCTTTCCTCCTGGAGAATATTGTTGAGTTCTGTCTGAGGATGAGAGTGAATGAGTGCGAGATCCTCTCCTTCTACCCAGTTTTTTTATTCCTTTTCTGTATGAAGTTGAACCTATGGCAGAGTAGGGTCCTCTTGCAATGAATCCTCCAGTGAGCTCTTGTACGGTAAGAGAAGCTCCATCCATTCCTTTCATCTTCAGAGTAGAGTAAAGACTCAAAGTAGAGCAGAGATAAAGGAGTAGAGAAGAGCAGAACTTCCAGCTTCTACTGCAAGAACAAGGGGTTCTCAGCAAAAGAGCAGAGCTTCAAGCTTTGATGGTCCGATGTCTTTCTACCATCTTGGACACTACATCAAAGCTTAAGCAAAATGGAAACCTTAGGATGCTTGATTACTTGTGGAAGGATGCTAAAGAACAGCTATTGTAGAGGAGCTAGAACATGAAGAACACCACTGTAGCAGTTGAGAGCATTTTGTGTGTTTACTCAGATTTTTAATTTTTAAGCACCTACTTAAATCAATAATCAGATAGAAGAGAAGTTATTAGACGAATTAGTTCAAATCGGTAAAATAATATATTGAAGTGAGGCTAATTAGTGGAAGTTGGTAGCACAATAGATATAAGTGAAGCTGTTAGAGAAAATCGGTGGCTGGATAGATAGAAGTGAGGGTAAATTATGGAAATTGGTAGCATAAATAGGTTGGAACTAATTCGTAGGAATCAGTAGCACAACAGATAGAAGTGAGCCTAATTAGTGAGAATTGGTAACATAATAGCTTGAAGCGAAACTAATTAGTGGGAATAAGTAACATAACAGATTGAAGTGAAGCTAATTAGTTAGAATCAGTAATAGATAGAATAATAGGGCAAAATCAGCGAGAATAGGTAGCATAATAGATATAAGGGATAATTTCATTTTAGTACCCTAAAACTTTCGGATTTCGTTTTTAGTACCCTAAATGTTTTTTGTGCCACTTCAGTACCCTAAATCTTCGTTTATTCCAGTTTAGTACCCAACGTCTGATTTTTTATCTATAAAAAATCATTTTTATTTTTCAAAAATTCAATTTGTTTAAACTACCGAAGGGTAGTTTTGGAATTATTATAAAAGATAAGGTCATGTGCAAGACACATGACGTTTTTCCATTCAAAAATGGATGGAAAATCAGACATTGGGTACTAAACTGGAATAAACAAAGATTTAGGGTACTGAAGTGGCACAAAAAACATTTAGGGTACTAAAAACGAAATCCGAAAGTTTTAGGGTACTAAAATGGAATTATCCCTAGATATAAGTGTGACTAAATAGTGGGAATAGGGAGCACAATATTCTTGCACGCTTATTCGGTGTTCAGGTGTCAATTGAAGATATCGATTATAATTTATAACGTATAGTCGTATACACTTAACTTTTTTTTTTTGAAACGAGAAAGAGGTAGTTGTATTACGATTTCATATCATGATTACAAGGAGGGACATAACAATCCCGAGTACCAGCTTTTTGTCCCAACCGGCCGTAGCCCGTCGGGCGCACATGGTTCCATACATATAGTCTGCTTTGATTCGCAGATCCGAACTCAAGTGTACCTCGATCCAACGTTACAAAGAAATAACAAAACAAAGTCCTAAACTTATTGAGCCAAAAGATTATTCGACCTAACACAGTGAATAACCAATAATTTATTCGACCTAAAACAGGATAAAAAATTAGCACACGATCGAAAGAGCAACCTACCAAATCTGCGATGCCAGTTCTTCTAGGCCCCGTGTCATTGGAGCGATCTGGTATCGTCAATTCTTCGTCTTGATTCGCCCGGATCTTTCGAAGTAGTGCGGAACACGAGAGCAACAATTTGACCCGCAACGGTTTGTTCGAGATCGAGGGTCCCGACTTCGTGTGCCATGGAGACAGACCCCGACTTATCGTCCTTCCTCCCGGATCCCAGATCCATCGAGGGAGCGGATCCATGCCGGTGATAGGTGGCTCTGGGGCGGGAGGCCGCTGCAGATGGAGGACGGCGCATGGAGCCCGTATCCCGAAAAACGGCAACATGAGGGCCACGGTGGCTATTGAAGGATGCATCGAATCGCGAGCGGTGGGGAGGAAGGCCAGATCGGAATCGGGAAGCGGAGCAGGCTCTGGTATTCAATCAAACAAACAGGTTATCCTATCAAAAGATCGGATCCGGTACCTGAGAGACGTCCGGAAAGTAGAACGGACGGACCAGGGAAGAAGGCCGTGCAGGAACAACGGGGAGGCGACGGTGGCGAGAGGGTCGGATCAAGGAGGTCGGAGAGTGGCGACGTTGGCGACGGTAGCGGCGGCGGACCCTGGTGGCTATGGTAGATTGGACCCTTGTGGCTAGGGTAGACGAGAGCTTTTTCGTGGGGTGGTAGATTGTATACAGTTAATTATTAGTAACATACATTAAAATAATTTTTTCTCGCTTTGTGTATTATGTTACTTACGATGTCTTACTAAACACTTTTATAGGACATAAACAAAACAATCTACTTACAAAGTTACTTGTTTTTGAACGAAAGACGTATATTTATAAAATCATAATAAAATAGTCATTACAATGATCAAAGCTTTAGCAGATCTTTGTCCAAAAAAAAAACTCTATGTAAGAACCGCCCCGGTCGATCCCGGTCGAACCGGTGAATTCTAGACAAGTTTGACTTTCGGCCAGAAAAGTCAACCGATGACTCAAGAAGTCATTCGGGACCTTTCCGGGGTCCAAAAGGCTTAGCCGTCATCACGGTTAGCTTAGTTGGGCCATTTCCTTCAGTTTGACTGTAATATTGGTTAGGTCAAATTTCAGTCAAACTCGAACTTTATATCGGTTAAATTCCGATAAAATCTTGGAAAGCTGGAAATTATTCAAGTGGAAGTGACCCACATGACACTTGTCATATTTGGCTTGGAGGATGAAAAAGGAGCTTCAAATGACTCTTATACCCTCCCAACTTACCTTTAAAGGGATAGGACCTTAAGGGCTTTTCGGTATTTGTACAAAATAGGTCATTTAAAGCAACATGAGCACACAAATCAGCTCACTCACTATTGTTGCAGCCGAAAATCACAAGGAGAGCTCATTTCTTGAGGAAGAAGAAAGTGAAGAAAGCTTGGATTTTGGAGCTTGTTTTTAGTCATTTTGCCTCCATTTTCCTTCCATCTTCTTCACCTCACAATCCTAGAGGTATGGATACTCTTAACCCTCCATTTCATCTACTTTCAATCTTTGGGTTTTGTGGGTTTTTGGTTCAAGTTGAAGAACTAGCTTTGAGATTGTTGCTTGGAGAAGAAGTAGTGAAGTAGGATGTTTTGGATTGTGTTTTGGTTGAAGTTTGATGAACCCCTTGAGGGTGTTGATGTTGGGTAACTTTGGATGAACATTTTGGGAGTTGAGAGGACTTGAAAATGGGGTTTTTATGGTGATTTTCGTGAAACTCGAATTGGGGAAGAAAGGGGAAGGAACTGGTCAGGTTTGATACGGAACGAGGTATGGAGAGTGTCACAATCTGGCCCTTTGAGTGGCACGGAACGTGCCATATTCCGGCCCTCTGAGTGGCACGGAATGGGTCACATTCCGGATCAGACCCCCAGAACCCAAACACCTTCCTTTTAGCCCATTTTGATTTCCTAAATCATTTCTTCAAACCTTATTTCCATTATTTGAGTGTTGTTCTATACTTTGGGGATAAGATTTCGTTGAGTTATTAACTTTGGTCTTATGGTGGTCTAAGACCGTGGTACCGAGCAAGGAAGGAAGGGAGAAGTTGGACTTGAGCTTGAAGAACGAAGAATCACGCCGGAACCCGTGTGAAGGACGGAGTTGTGACCACCGAGTTGTCAACAGAGTTTTAGAGGAAGACCACAAGGTAGGGAAAGTCTTAACTTCTTAATTAAACGCTTAGTATGCATGTTAGGTTAATAAAATAGGAAAGGTCCTAAAATTGTCTATAGGATGCGAATAACTAGAACAATCGTCTTTCAATTGTTAATAACCGGAAGTGTCTAGAATGCATGATTAGGATGAAGATGACTAGTGTAACTCGCTTTCAATACTTGGGAATTGATTTACTGGTAGAGAGGCGGTGTTGAGCTCTCGGATTAGTTGTGTGCTAGGTTCACATTCTTGGTTACTAGTTATTAGGATTATCAAGAGTCTAAGGAAACTAGATCGAACGCATGCTTGAATGTTGAAAGATTGAACTTGAATGTTTGAACGATTGGTTGATTGTTTGAGTGGTGATTAATTGTTTGGTTGAACGGATGATCGAGTATGATTGATTGTGCCAAAGGGGCACGATCAGGTGATCGATGGACTGATGGTTCGTGACAGGTAAGTATACGGGGAGTGTGTGGAGTATTATTTGATGTCTTTGCTGTGATGAAAGTGTGATTTGAGAAGTGTTCAGTGTTGGATGAATTATAGTGCTTGTTTATTTATTCTTATTCTTGAAATGTTTGTTTGTTTGGTTCGGTGGTTCGGTACTACACCGGGGGGGGGGGGGGGGGGGGGGGTGGGGGGTGGGGGGGGTGGGGTAATCCAGTGCCGTTGCGGTGGTTGGAGTTGGACAGATACAGTGAGATATTGATAGATTATTGAGCTTGCGGGCAATGGTTATGTACCCTGCAGGGCATTGGTTATTGAGCCTGCGGGCAATGGTTATGGACCCTGCAGGGCATTGGTTATTAAGCCTGCGGGCAATGGTTATGGACCCTGCGGGGCATTGGTTATTGAGCCTGCGGGCAATGATTATAGATCCTGCTGGGCATTGATTATTGGACCCTGCGGGACATTGATTACGGGACCCTGCGGGGATTGATTTCTTGATATTTCACCCAAGCGTATGCGTCCTGCGGGAGCATTACCTTGATTCCCTATGACTATGGTCCTTTTGGAGGCATTTCCGAGAATCCCGACGATGAGCGTCCTTATGGGATGGTTTCCGGTGCCCTGACGCATGTGCCTCCTCTGGACCGAGGGAGAATCTGATATGATGTGGGTACTCTGGTGGATCGGTATATGGGAACCGATGTGATCCCAGAATCTATCCATGGATCGGAGGCTTGAGAAAGCAAGTGGTTGGCGTGATATCAATTACTCCCATTTTAATCGTTACGTTACTTTTTAGTATTTTCATGGAATCTTTTAAGCTACTGCTATCGTCGAAAAAGCGATACTATTTCATTTCACTGATTCTATAGTCTTTCATTGATTACTAGTGTTTACTCGTTTCCAGTTGTGATGGTTTTCCATTTTCTTATAATGTTCTCTATTTGTTCTCTGTAAAGTTATCGTTATCCTTGAGAATGCGCTATTGTTACCGTTGTTTTTTATTTGTTTATTATATCTTTTGGTATAAGGGTTTTAAGCACTTTTGTGACATCGAACTAAAGCAGTTTTATTATTAAACTTGGAGGCTAAAGTTGTTTACGATTTTCCCTACTGAGCGTAAGCTCACCCCTCCTGTCTTTGTGTTGTTTCAGGTGTTGAGTGGGAGTAGTATTAGCCGGACTCTCGGAGCTTGGGAGCTTGAGGGTTTAGCTAGGTTTAGAGACGTGTACTCTTTTATGTTGAATATTGTGTTTTCCTGTTTGAGCTGTGACTCTTACATTTTTGACGGATTTATATCATTTGGAAACTTTATTTTTATTTTATAATTCTTGTTTTACTGTAAACCTTTGGTCACGTCTCGAGTCCGGGCAAAACCGGATTTGGGGCGTGACACTCTAAGACAAGATGACTGTTAACCTTACAATAGGAAATGGTTTTCAAAGAACATAAAAGCTGAATGAAACTGAAACTACAAAGAAAAAATGGCGAGGACTGCTCAAATAATTGCCTTAATGTTGCTTGATCCCTCTATAGGGACTCTTTTCGTTGTGAGGTGGGCGACCAAACTTGAACTCCACTATTTGGACGGGAGGTGAGGCTTGAGCAAGGGACCCCTCCCTAGGTAGATCCCTGAAGCCATTGGATCCTATCATTCCTCTTGGCGGGGTTGTTTTGCAGCCTTCGCCTGATCTTCACACGGCTCCCCCGTGATATCTCTCTTCAGGCCCAAAATTCAAGATGATCCCAACAACATCCTAGATAAGATAGACCCAGGGAGGCCTATCTTTGAAGCATACCCAACCTCTCGGGGATATAGACCGACATCGGTACGACCCTTGCCCTGTCGTTGAGGGTTAGGTACCGTGTCCGGGGATACAAGTGGCCCCCTTCCACGAGGTGGCCAGGTCTTAGGTAGCCTGTCCGAGGTCAGGGGTGCGAACCCCAAAGGTGGTGATGGTGCTCCCGTAACCCAATCTGTGGTGTACGCCTTCTCTAGCTTGCCCGGTTGGAACTCCAAGATTGAGTCATTGAACCTCGTTGTCCTCGGTACCTCCCAATCACAATCACGGACCTTATGAATAATTCGGCCACAATGGAAGCAAAAGGATAGGAGAAGTTCATAGGTTAGAGTACCCTTCATCGGCTTCTGAAAGTCCATGAACCTCATAATTATGGTCCGACTGAGGGGTCGATGGAGTTCCATCCATAATCGGACTTTGACTGTCCCACCTGAGCACAAACCCCCTTGGCCATAAGGGACGTCCCGCATTCCCCTAGCGTAACGATGATGACCTCTCTAGTGGCCTTGGTCCGTACATAGGGCGAGATTCCCCGAGCATGCACCCATAGTTGGATCTGATCCAGTCTAGGAAGGTCCCGAGCCGTCAGGTCAAAAATCTCTCAAAGCACCAGCGAATACCCATTAAAGCACCAAGGTTTGTTATTACGAACCCAGGTTCTCGCCTCTTGAGACGTGAAGTAGAAACCATAGGTTCATGTCTCTAGGTGTTTGACCACCAAACCTGAGGGCGATTATCCCCATGCTCGTGTGATGATCGTGAGCATGAAATCTTTTCGGGGTGGGTTGGGCGATAGAAGCCGCCCCACCATGCCAAACTGAAGCCGAGAAAGGACCATAAGGTCCGCCGGAGTGTATGAAACCAAAACGTCTATCTCTTCTTCCTCAGTGAGGGAACATGCAGAGAAGCAAGTCTAGAGGACACCTATCGATGACAGCGGGGGCGATGAACCCAATCGTCACCTTAACCACAAAAACAAGACCATCTATGTTTGTGGATGGTGTACCAGACAGGGGCGACAACTTGTTGATGAGGAGCTTAGCATGCTGACCCCGCTTCGGCTCAACTGACATAGACCCCAACGTTGCAAGACCTGGCGAGAAAATCACCACAGTCGTATCGTTTACCAATGGAAGACCATGTGGGAGAAACAACATCGATGGTGGTGGCGTCGTGATCGGGGAAACAAGGAAAGGCGCCTTAGGGTTGCGCTTCTTCATGATCATATTTGGGCGCATGAACTCTATTAGAGGTTTCAGGGGCATTATGTGAGGGGTTGGGAAGCGTTCTAGACATGTGATGGAGGGGACATGTCGAGAACGGCCAGTGGTGGTGCGGTAATCGAGGATGAGGTAGACGGAAGGCGATACAATCGACATAACAAAAGTAGGATTAGGGCTACAATATGATCTAGAGAAGCACACGACTCAAGAGAGAACGTAAAGAATGATAATAGTTTTTTTTATTAGCTAATCGTTGATCTAACACATAAAGTATCAAATTTTCTTACTAGGCTATTTTGTTCATATTGGTTTAGATGCTCGGATGTTCAAATGGTTTATCATTCATATCTTTGTTCTTTACAAATCATTCCATATTTGATATTCCACGTCAATTTTACCCATGATAAGCCCTCACGTCATGTATTATGACAAGTTATCTGATCGAGCACCACATAATAGTATATATTTAAAAGAATATAAGTTTCATTTAAAAGTTTCAATAATAATAAAATTTGAGCTAATAATTTGGTTTTAGATCAGTTTTCCGCCTCGAAAAATCCAATCCCAAAACAGATATTTTAAAATTTTGGGTTTTGATCTTGAATTGTCTGATTTATATTGCTCACCTATTCTAATCATAGGTGATGAAATAGAGATAAGTAAATTTAGGAGGAATTCTCATTTTTATAGAAAGAGTGAAGATGACACTTAACCCACAGCACATGCCACCAACTCTGGCAGGCGTTACATGGAGACAAACGAGGCAAAGCACGCGCCACTCCAGTTGTTCCAAGAGTCAAACAAGCCCAGTTTGTCCTTTATGAGGATCACCTTTAGATAACACCCCAGCCATTTCGATCTATCATCATCTTCTCTCTCACCTTCAGAGTTCAAATTGTTTGTGATGGATGAGATGATGAAAGCAGAGCGAGAAGAGGACCACCAAGAGCTACTCCTCAGCCTTCCCAAGGTACCAAACTGGGCAGGAACTTATCTCTACCAATACCAAGGGGTGTGGTGCGAGTCTCGTCTCCTCCCATCCCTCCTCTTCATTCAGAAACACTTCCAAGCACAAGACACTGACATCGTTGTGGCCACACATCTGAAATCAGGCACAACCTGGATCAAGGCCCTCACCTTTTCGATCATACACCGCACTCTCCACTCCCCTTTGATGACCAACAGCCCCTTGCTCTCCTCGCACCCTCACAACCTCGTACCCTTCCTCGAGTTTGACTTCCTCAACAACATTAACAACCCACCTCCGTTTCTCCGAGACCTTCCTAGTCCAAGAGCTTTGTCCACCCACGTGCCCTCTACATTGTTACCGGCTTCTGTACTCAACTCCAAATGTCGTATCATCTACTTGTGCCGCAACCCTTTGGACCAGTTCATCTCCCACTTTCTTTACTTTCAAAAGCTTACTGCATTCCGACCCACGGAGGCTGCGCCTACGGTGGACTTGAACCAAGCTTTCGATGCGTATTTTAAAGGAATCCAGCTGATGGGGCCTTCGTGGGACCATGTTTTGGGGTATTGGAAGATGAGCGTCGAGAGGCCTGATAAGGTTTTGTTCTTGAGGTTTGAAGATCTCAAGGAGGACACTGTGGGTTGCACCAAGAAAATGGCCGACTTCTTGGGATGTCCGTTTTCTGAGGAGGAAGAGGCACAAGGAGTGATTCAAGACATAGTGAAGTTGTGCAGTTTTGATACGCTGAAAAAAATGGAAGTGAACGAGAGTGGGGAGTGTTTTCAGGGAACAAAGAACAAGTGGTTCTTTCGGAAAGGGGAGGTTGGAGATTGGGCTAACTATTTGACTCCTGAGATGGTCAAGCGAGCCCAGGCTATTGTTGAAGAAAAGCTTCGAGGATCGGGTTTAACCTTCGACTTCCACCTCAACAAAGTCTGAATATGTTTTCTTGTCTTCTATTGTGTTATGTTTGCTTTCTGGCGTATGTTAATTTCGGTAGTTTCTTTCAGCATTGTTTGGTTTAATAACATACCATCTATGGGGGTCGGTATGAAAGGACTGAAGGACCCTATTCCCTCCTCTTCCTTCTGCTATATTTTTTTTATCAGCAAAAACACCATTTTATTCTCAAAATAAAAGTTCCAAAAAAATTACATCGGGGAGAAGAAGGGTCCAAAAGGCCCAAAAGAAAAGAAAAACACCCTAATCAATAAAAAGCTCAATAGATTATACACTTGAGAACTCAAAGGACACATTGACACATCCACCCACGCGCATCGAATCCCGCGAGGCATCGGGAACTGTAGGACGGAAAAGACACCAAACCATGAGGACCTCGCTGGAAACGACAGGCCGAGAACAACGAGGAGTAACGCGGTGACAAAACAGAGATGGGGAGCCGGAAAGCCAACACCAAGAGAACCTATGACCGACAAAACCAAAGAGTCCACCGAGAGGAACGAGATGGGGGCAACGGTTGAGAGTAGAGGGCAAGGTCGGGGGCCAACAACCAGAAATCCGACATCCCAACAACTAAGCCAAGAAACCGACCACAAGACAAGCGAAAGCACACAGAGTAGGCAGCGTCAGCGAACGTAAAAAGGACCACGTTGGAGGAAGAGCAATAGACAACGAGAGGGGAGCCGGAAAAGGAGGCGGTGCTGCCACAAAGGAGAAGGGGACACCAGAGATGAGGTCTCAAAACAAAAAACACCACGTCCCGATCACAGATGTTATCCGCCATCCAGAGTCGGGAGAGCGTGAAGATAGAGGAGGACAAGATCTTATGGAGAAATATCGCTGTGAGTGCCAGAAGTCACCGAGAGGACTAGCTCTTTGAGAGGAGGACAAAGCGATGTCGAGGACAACCGGACCAAAGGAGGAGATGCATGCGACTTCGAGACGAGCGAAGAGGAGGAAAGCGAAAAGAAACAACAGCGAGAGGCCAAGGAGCCGTCGGCGATGGAGAAAGAGCGAGATCCTCACTTGCCGAAGCTCTGAGGAGATGAAGTAGGCCAGGATCCACTCTCGAGACCAGAGAAAAACATGCGCAATCAGAGACCCAACCGTCTTGAGAGACCCATATTACACCGAGGACCGGTGAGATCTAGTTCCAACCCACCCTGAAGAAACAAAACAGAGAGCCGGATCTGGAGGCCAGATCTAAACGACACGAAGACGATTAGAGAATGGAGGAAAACTAAGATGAGGGTCGAGGCTCGCCAAGTGAGGAGGGAGAAGCAGGGATGGCTGGGGTCCGGCGAGGTCTACTCCAGCCAAAAGAAATAGTGACCAAAAAGGCGGGAGAGGGGTCAGAGAAATGAAGGAGAGGGGAAGGGGAAGGGAGGGGGTGGGCGCCAACCCCTTTAAAAGCCATTAGAGGCCGCCGCCGGAAGATCTCAAGGAGTAGGCCGATGGTAGGTCAAGGGTTTCTGAAGAGCTCCTCTAAACTTTCCTTCTGCTATATTTTAATTTGGAGTTATGAAGCATATTTCAACATCGTTTCTCGATCAATTTCTAAGAAGGAATTCATTGGTACAGTCATGAAAGGAAGGTTTGGCTATGTTCCATGTGAGCCTACATTTAAGAAGGGTTGAGTCCCGATTGTTCTGATGCTGGTGAGTGGCTTTGGTGAGCCTAGTGTTGCTACTTTGGTCGATCTGATCAGTCCCAAAGTCGACATCCATTACCCGCAGTCAACGTTGGTCACGAAACTGAATTCTGGAATGGTGCATGAGAAATCAACCATTCAAAAAGGGAAGAAGGTTGTGATTTCCTCTAGGGCAAAGTCAGCGGCGGGTCAAGGTTATGAGGTTTTTCTTCACAACTTACCATATGAAACATCCTCGGACTGGGTGCAAAACTCGGTGGGAACGTGCGGAGAGGTGCTATCTGCCACAAACCTCAAGAGACCGAGTTGCCAAGAATTTTTCTTTGACTTTGCAACTTCAGCTTTACAAGATATCGAATCCCTCAATGGTCTCAAGTTCAACGGATACATTTTTTTTTGTTTCACTTTCTCAAACTAGGAATGGTAAAGTTCGTGCCCTCGATCATTCTCTGATGATGGTAGGTGGAAATTGGGTTGTAGAGGATATCTGTCACGCCCCAAATCCGGTTTTGACCGAACTCGAGTTGTGAAGTAAAATAAAATAAAACAATCATAATAAAAGAAAATTAATGAAATATAATTCCGAAATTTAGTTCCAAATCAACAATAAAATACCACGAGTCAAACGCTCAAATCCAAATACATAAAGACACTGTTTAGTTCATAAAAGAAAGTACGTCTCTACTAAATGATAACCCACGGACTCTCGACGAGCTACCGAGCTCTAAGATGTCCTCTAAACCGACTCACCATCGAAACCTATAAAACAGTAAAACAGAGGGGGTGAGCTTACGCTCAGTAGGAAAAAGTAGTAACGGGAATGGACTTCCGCTCCGTCACCATAAGTACTAAGCCACGAATATAAACTAATAACTGACAACACGAATAGAAAACCAACAGGAACCCAACGTTATCGACCATAGGATCAAGCTAAGAAAACATATAAACAACAGAATATTATACTGTGACGTCTACTGCGAACACCACTCAAATCCAACATGACACGAATATGAGACAAGTACACCGGGATACTCCGATCCACACACGCAGCTCAACATATCGTACCGGAACACCACCTCGGTCTAGATATCTTCCCGGAATCCAGCTTCGGGGTGAAACAAATAAATCAGACCGGAATACACCCTCGGTCTAAATGTCTTCCCGGACACACAACATCGGGGTGAAACAATATACATCATACCGGAATACCCATCGGTCTAGATGTCTTCCCGGAAACGCACATCGGGGCAAGCAAACAATACATCATACCGGAAACGCACTCGGCCTAGATGTCTTCCCGGAAACGCACATCGGGGTAAGCAAACAATACATCATACCGGAAACGAACTCGGCCTAGATGTCTTCCCGGAAACGCACATCGGGGTAAGCAAACAATACACAACATTATACCACACATGTTACAACGAACTTATCATACCATCAAAACTTACCGATACACTTACCAAACCCACCACATCGGTCTATCATTCACCCGATCATATCACAAGACAACGGTTCATTTCACATTCATCACATTCATTCAACCAATCATATCAAGAAACAAACATTCGTATCACATTCATCACAATTCATATAGCATGCTATGATTCTTAAAGTAACCAAAGAAGATACTATACATCAACAGTGAAGGACTAATAATCACAACCAAACGCAACCAACACACAATCCTACGGCCCGACATGGCCACATGTGATCCTACAGCACGACAATTCCCATAATTGAAAGCGGTTATTGTAGTTAATCACATCCTATATGCAAGCTAAGACTTTTCCGGCTATTAACATCCTATATGCATACTATTAGCATTCTTGAATAAAAAGCGGTAATTACTACTCTTCCCTACCTCAAACACTATCCAAACGCTTAGTCACTCGAGAGCCGTCTAGAAGTCTCCTCCGTCGTGCTCGGGAACAAAGTCTAAGATTACAAGTAATACTAGAATGAATGGAAAAACAAGGGTGGTTTAAGAGGCAAACACTCAAGTTAAAACCCCCAAATGTCTGATTCAAGATAACCTTTCTAGTTAAACGAAAAACACCCAAAATGAACCCAAAAGGCCAAAAATTGATCAGCCACGGCCCGAGTCACGGAGCCGTGAGGCTCTCCATCACGGATGACGTCACCCAACAAACAAAAGAAGTCCACGCCCCGTTACTGGCACAGTCGTCACCGGACTGCAAACGTGGTCACGCCCTGACCAACCACTCATGATAACACAAACAAATAACATGCACTCTCCACCAGTTTACAAGTCGATTCACCCGCAGTACCACGAAACCGAAGGCACTACAAGTACCAGTCTCTCAGGCTCCGTACGGCTTGGATACCTCGTGAGGTACTCCCACCTCTACCATACACTACCCACACTCGTCAAACCACAACGTACTCAGTTAGGGTGTCAAGACGCCAGAATCACATCGAGGTTCTACTTTTAGACCCCCACATCTACTCACGTGTAAAGAAAATAGAAGAATGCGATGCATGTGGGTTATGGGCCCACCATGCTTCCAGTGTGCCACTCTGATCTCTTCGTCACTCAGCCACCTCTCTTGATCGGGCTGACGGATTACTAGTGTTGTTGCGGTCCTCCGCCGCTCGGGCACCCGTCTCCGATGTCCCGGCTACCGACAGAGTAAACACACTGGCCAAAGCGACCTCGTTCCACTGTTGTCGTTGTATCCACCACCTCAGAACTAAACCCGATTCATCAGGTTGAGAACTTGACCCAAACTCCGGGCTCGGGGCCCTCTCTAGAACTTGTTGCATCCAATCACCTCGACGCCCACCCAAATTGGTGCAAACGGTCCATGCCGTAACTCTGGTCTAGCACATCATCTCTGATACTCCGTCCCGTTGCAGCCCGGAACCTGCTGGTGTTGCTCCTCCTAACCTCCCCGTGGGAGTAACCCGGCACTTGTGCCCCCAATGGCTTACCTCTCCTACCCCGAGGTGCCACGACGTAAGTAACCTCCACACGGTAACGCCCACGATGAGTTTCTTACTCTTAAAGAACGACGCGCTTATCATAACTAACGTCACACACAGTCCACCACACTAGTACTTATAGTATAATATCCTTACTATAATAAAATCACTCAATAGCACACAGTAGAGAAGTTCGCATACTATTGTGTCACACATATCATATCTACAAACAGCGGTTACACCCAATTTCGCACTCAGCAGCAATTTCAAAAAGTTCAGACAGCGAGGCTACCCCCAGTCAACCACTTCACGATGCACACATTGCACCACAAATATACAGGAGACAACAACAACTTAGGTTTACATTTCTTAGCACGTCCACTTTCTAACATAACATTCATGTTGACATCGCGTCGTTACAACCTGGTTCCGGCGTCCCAGAACTACGTTGTAACCACTCGATATCCCCCCATTCACGTCCAGCTATAGTGGCCCCTATAGCCGAATCGTGATGGTACATACACTTCAGTTTCTGCAGAAAAACGGGCATGACCCGTTCGTAAATTAAATTAACCATCCGCTTATGCGGGACAACCAAACATTACCTGCACACAACACTCAATCACCAGTAGCGCACAACAATTTATCTCAACTTTTACACCGCGGTCTCAATAATTTCACACTTACCACCTGGTCAAGTCCATACTTGTAAAACAGTTCAACTTCACAATAACCACAATTCACACAAGTTCACCCAAAGTCCACGACACTCAGGCCGGACGTTTCACCAATCAAATAACGGCCGACCAAGGCGGCACCCTACTAACAATCAATTCATCAATACACACACGCAATAACCAGTTCGAGCATCGCTCGTTAACCAACCTCGATCTCAACTGATCGACATCATGGATCCACTGAGGTGTACAACACACGACAATCAAGGTTCAATCAGATACGGTAAAACTTAAACAACACACTTAACAAACGAGGCTCGTGTCGTTTCGACTCTACGCACAGGATATTTCCGACTCACGTCACTGAGCACTACGACTTGAACCACCTAACTCTACCCACCTAATTGACGTACGGTCCGAGGTTTGAAAAATCATTTCAAATTGCAATCAGGCTCTGATACCAATTGTCACGCCCCAAATCCGGTTTTGACCGGACTCGAGACGTGAACTTAAAATAATAAATAAACACGGTAAAATTACGAAAGATAAAATTTCAAAAGTGATAATAAATCAATTGACAAAGTTAACAGCTCATAAAACCTATTATACAAAATTCGGTTCAAAAACAAACGCACGTCTCTAGACCTACTAGCCTAAGACCCTCGCCAGCTCCCAAGCTCAGCTGTGTCCTGCTAGCACAAATCCCGCTCAACACCTGAAAATCGACAATGTAAGGGGTGAGCTTTCGCCCAGTAGAGAAAGTCGTTAAGGTAACGAACATTGGCTCACCACCACGAGTAACCGTCTAATTAGGGCATACTAGTACAGCACGACTAACTACCGACCGGGGTTCATAGCCAAATTTACAATACTCTCAACGATAACGTTCACACAAGAAAACATTTACCAAACAGCAATGTATCAAACACAGAAGCCATCAGCACACACATCCCGTACTACAATCCCTGAACTCCGCTGACTGTACACAGCCCGATCCAGAGGAGGCGCATAACGTCACAAAGACGTATAACGTCGAGAATGTCGGAAACACCCCTATGAGGACGCATTCGTCGGGACTCTCGGAAACGTCTCCAATGGACCCCAGATCATTGAGGCTGAAACACGGCACCTAGTGCCCATCACGACCTGTAGGCCCACTATGATATGATTTGGCCCGTAGGCTCCGACCCGTCGACCATATGCAATATGATATGATGTGGCCCGTCGGCTCCGACCCATCGGCCCTATGCAAGATGATATGATGTGGCCCGTCGGCTCCAACCCGTCGGCCTATGCAACACGACCCGCATGCCCAACACGACCCGTAGGCCCCAACCATATTATGGCCCGTCGGCCCGACCCGTCGGCCCCAAACACGACCCGTAGGCCCAAACTAAACTGGAATACCATCCTCAAGGAACACACAACAAAATAACAATCGCGCATCGAAATGCCACAGATCAAACACGGCTCACCAGCCCAACAGTCTTACCATAAATACACGGCACGTCGGTCTATCACTCACCCGACCATATCACAACCAAGGGTTCTCATTACAACAAACACGGCACTCATGCCCACACACAACCACAATCATGCAACGCCGAGCAATAATCTTATTGAACTCTTAAGCACACTCAAACTGTCACGTACTTACCAACACTTACCGACCCCACGTTCAACGTGGTAACCCCACCGACTTAACCGGTATCAAATCCCCAACCGTCCCACAGTCCAACATATCAATTAACAGGAAATAACCACACAAGTCATCAGCATGCATCACTAGTTCAATCCTATCCGTTTTCATGTTCGTTATTTAATATTCGTTCAAACAACACAAGCACATTAGCAGAAACACTCAGCAAACAATCCTACGGGCACATCATGGCCCGAAACTACCAGCACAACAATTCCCAAGACAGAAAACGTAAATGTTCACAATTCATACGTCTACGCTAGTTATTTGCATCCTACATGCCAAACTACGATCTTTCCGATTTTATTATTATTACCTAGCATGCATACTAGTAACTTTCGCAATTAAACCGGTATTTGCTACTTTCCCTACCTCAAGGCGAACCGACAGCCCCGTCTCCTAGCTGCTGACGTCCTGGCTCGCTACCTCCAGTCTTCTCTTCGATCGAAGCCGAACTCTACATTGCACAGAAAGTTACAATTAAAACCGGTTTCACAATTTAATTTAAAAAAGGTACGACGTTTTCAATTTAAATTCAACAGTCGTCTTTTAAACTCGCGCAGGCTAAAAGCGGGATTACGACGAATCGGGTTTGAGTATTCGGGCTCCAAACACAGACCCGGTGCAAGTTTTTCCGAGGCACTGGTTTCGAGACACGGTTCCCGAGGTATGGGTTTCGTGGCACGAATCCCAATGCACATGTTCGGGGCACGGTTCCGGATGCACCCAATTCAACGATTCTATTTTGTCCCGTTCGAATTCTGATTTAACGTCCGGTTTAATCGTTCAGGTTTCCAAAACCGTTCAATAGTCCCAAAACGTTCCAAAGTCCAAAATCCTTTCTGTTTTTCTTTTAATCAAATCTGGTTTTGTTTTAAATTTATTTCCCTTTTTACAAAGTTGTTTTCTATAAATTTTTCGTTCAATAACGTCTCCCACACGCCTAGATTTACAGTAAATCTGATCAACACTGTCTAGCTTCACAAGGTTTCTGTTTTAAAAACTAACCAGAGTTGAAGAGAGGCTCGGGAAAAATAAACGGAAAGAAGAGAAAAAGAGGGTTCGGTTTGAACTCCGACCACCGGCGGAGGCGCAGGCGACCAAACCCTCTCGGGGTCGAGATCCTCACCGTGGGGAACAAAAAGGGCGGCGGCTGGGCACGGCGGAGCTCGACAGTCCCTCGTCTGTGTCATATCTGTACGGACTCGAGGACTTGGGCTCGGTTCGAACTCGATTGAAGAAGAAAGAGAGAGGAGAACGACGCGATTCTGAGATGAAGAGGGTTCGAAACCCTAAATTGGGGGTATAAAAAGGCGGGCCAGGCTTGGGCCTCAGAGGCGGAATGGGCCGCTCGGCCCAAACGTGAAGAAGAGGGCAGGGTTTGGTCGGGTTTGCTTGTCAGGACTGGTCCGACCCGGTCCGACTCTTACCTTTTTTTTAAACGACTTAAAATTTAAACAGAAATTCAACTTTGTCGTTACCAAAACTGATTTAAATTTCAACCTCGACGTTCCGATCGAATAAACTTAAATAAATTAAAACTTTTTACCAAAGCGGTCTTCACACTTCTTCTTCCTCCAGCCTCTTTTCCACGAAAAAAGCACCAAAAACTCCTTTTTTTTAACTACCCAAAACCTCCAAATCAGTCCCATAACTTCAATACTTCACTACCCATTGTGGGTTTCATCAAAGCAACACTACCCAAGGGATTTCCATCCAAAACAACCAAAACTCCAATTGATTTCTACTTAAATCAACCACTTCTTCTCATAAACAATCATCTAATAACAAATAACTTAAAACCCAACTAGTTCATGCAATTTCTATGGAAACCCATAACCCCAAATTGATTGAAAGTAGATTGGTAGAGCTTCCTTACCTTGAAAATGGATAGATGAAGAGGATTAAGAGGTTTTTGAGAAGATTTGGTGAAGAAATGCCACTAAAGGAGCCCCCTTTCTCTTGCTTCTTCTTCAAGCTACAATGGAGTTCTCCAACTTCTCTCTTCTCTCTATACAATTCGGCCAACAAGGGAAAAATGAGCTGAAATTGCTCTTTGGTGCCTCTTAACCTAAGGAGGAAAAGACAAAAAGGCCCCCCTTGCTCCTTCTCTCCTATTTTGGCACTTATGAGGGCAAATAGGTCATTATATGCCCATTTCTTTTCCTCCAAGCCACCATGGACACATGTCCATGTGGGGGCCACTTTTCCCTTGCCAATTTCCAGCACAATTAAGTTAATTAGGTTTAGTCACTAATTAGGCCTAGTTTGACCAAAAGTTGACTTTTTTGTAAAAATAGTCGTTTGAAAGGAAACGGCCCTACTATGCTTACCGTAACGACGGCTATGCTTTTTGGGTCCCGGAAAGGTCCCGAATGACTCCCAGAGTCATCGGTTGACTTTTCTAACCAAAAGTCAACTTTCGCCAAAAACCACCGGTTCGACCGGGATCGACCGGGGGCGGTTCTTACAATCTACCCCCCTTAAAAGAATTTTGTCCTCAAAATTTAAAACGAAAGTACCTCAAGGGTAAAAGAGGCTGGGGTACTTCGCGCGAACCTCATCCTTGCGCTCCCAGGTCGACTCAGCTACGTGGTGCCGCCACTACACCCGTACTAGTTGGATAGTCTTGTCACGCAAGACCTGCTCCTGCGTATCCATAATCCTGAATGGCTGCTCCTCATACGAAACATCCTCTCCACCTCGATGTCCGTCCACTCAATAACGTGGGAGGGTGCGAAAATGTACTTCCGTAGTTGGGAAACGTGGAAGAAGTTATGAACGTTCCCAAGCTGCGGTGGTAAGCAAGCTGGTAAGCAACGGCTCCCACTCTGCCCAAAACCTCAAAAGGTCCAATAAACCGCGGGGCCAACTTTCCTCTGCCGCGGTTGAACCGCACTAGCCCCTTCTTCGGGATCACCCTCAGAAACACATGATCACCAACAGTAAACTCGAGAGGTCGGCGTCGTCTATCCGCATAACTCTTCTATCGGCTCTGCGCGGTCCTCAACCGCTCACGAATCAACGCGACATTCTCGGTCGTCTCTCGGACAAACTCCGGACCAAGCAAAGTCCTATCTCCTACCTCTGCCCAACACACGGGCGAACGACATGGCCTACCATACAACGCATCAAACGGTGCCATCCCGTACTGGCCTGGAAGCTGTTGTTGTAGGCGAACTCGGCTAATGGTAAGTGATCCTCTCATGATCCTCGGAAGTCTAACACGCACGCCCGCAACATATCCTCTAAGATCTGGATGGTGCACTTTGACTGACATCTGTCTGCGGGTGGTACGTTGTACTAAGTAGAACCTCGGTCCCCAAAGCTCTCTGCAAGCTCTCCCAAAATCTAGAGGTGAATCGAGGATCTCTTTCGGACACGACCGACACTGGCACCCCGTGAAGTCGGATAATTTCTCGAACGTACAGACGGCTCAGAGTGTCGACTGTATCAGTCATCCTCATGGCTAAGAAGTGTGCTGACTTGGTCAGTCAGTCGACCACTACCCAAACTGCGTCGTGCCCTCTCGGCGACCTCGGTAAGGCACACAGGAAGTCCATCATGACATGCTCCCACTTCCACTACGCGATCGGTAGTGGCTGCAATAAATCGGCGGGACGCTGATGCTCGGCCTTCACTTGCTGACAAGTGAGGCATCTCGAGACAAACTTGCAACTGCTCTTCGCATCCCGCTCCACCAAAACTGTCGCCTGACATCCCGATACATCTTGGTGCCACCCGGGTGCACAGCAAGACGGGAGTGATGAGACTCTCTCAACACATTGTCTCTACAGTTGCACGGCACAAACAGTCCTCCTCGGTAACGTAGACCCAGATCAGTACCCTGCTCCCATCCCTCGGTGTCAATCCCGCTGATAATCCTCTCTCGGATCTCTACCGTCTCGGCATCCTCGGCCTGTGCCTCCAGCACACGAGCAACTAGTGTGGGCTGAGCTACCAGCGAACACATGGCCACGCCATCGGTGATCTCATTTAGCTCAAGTCTAAACGAGCTCAACTCAACCATCATATCCCACTCTCGGACTGATATACCAGCGAGGTAGTGGATCGACTTCCTACTCAGGGCATCAGCGATCACGTTCTCCTTGCCCGGATGGTAGAGTAGCTCGAAGTCGTACTCCTTGAGTAATTCCATCCACCGCTGCTGGCGCATGTTCAAGTCTCGTTGGGAGAAGATGTACTTGAGACTCTTGTGATCCGAGAACACCCAGAATCGCTCTCCATACAAGCAGTGTCGCCAGCTCTTCAGCGCAAAGACGACTGCTGCCAACTCTAAGTCATGGGTAGGGTAGTTGCGCTCATGTGTCTTCAACTGTCTGGAGCCATAAGCAACCACCTTCTCGGACTGCATCAACACACACCCCAGTCCCTCACCGGACGTTTCACGCCCCAAATCCGGTTTTGACCGGACTTGAGACGTGAACTTAAAGTAATAAATAATAACAGACAATTTTGAAAGAAAAGAGTTCCAACAATAATAATAATCCGATAAAACTGAGTCAGCAGCTCATAAATTCAGAATTAAACATTTTAATTCCAAAAACAGTATGTCTCTAGACAACTAGACAAGACCCTCGCTAGCTCCCAAGCGCCGAGAATCCCGCTAGCACAAATCCCGCTCAAGACTAGGGATGGCAAAAAAGCCTGAACCCGACGGGTACGCGATGTTCCCGACCCGATCGGGGCGGGTTCGGGGCGGGTATTTATTGGTTCGGGGCGGGGCAAAACCCGGTCAACGGGTATTTGACCGGGGTCGGGTTTGGCACTTCTCGCCACGAACCCGCCCCGATATTAGTACTATACATTCAATTATACCATTTATCATATAATGACAAGTGGTCTAGTGGTAGAAGCTGGCCTCTAACACTCGGATGAACCTAGGTTCGAGTATCACGAGTTGCATGTTTTAATCATTTTTATTCAAATCACAAAAACAGAAGCAACAGGTGAGACTCGAAACTAAGACCTCCATCAGAGTCATGGGGCCACCTGACCGCTAGGCCACAATATGGTTTATGATTTGGTTTCTCTTTATCTATTAATATATGAGTCTATCAGTATATTTAAAAATAGAAACTAAAGGTACCACATCGCCTAAATTTCAAAACATGGCAAATTAACTTCCCTATATAATGAAGTTTCTCATCTACAATACAACAAAACTCGTTCCATAAATCTTATTTTTGGTTTAACAGATTTTAACATTTGAGTATAAATTAATTAAGTCCATTTTAAATGTACTTAATATTTATTATAGTTTAAAAAAATTATTTTATTTTTAATTTTGTTTTGTGGTAAAAATATACGGGGCGGGTCAGGGAATCCCCGACCCGAGCGGATCACCTTCGGGGCGGAGCGATGTCGGGTCAAGGTCGGGTACAGGTTTAGGTGTTATATGTTCCGGTCGGGTTCGGGTATTACTAAACCCTCCCCAAACCCGCCCCGTTGCCATTCCTACTCAAGACCTGTAAAACAACAAGGTAAAGGGGTGAGCTTTCGCTCAGTAGGAAAAGTAGTTAAGGTTATGAACATCCGTTCACCACCACGAGTAACTGTCCAATTAGGGCATACTAGCAAGGCATAACAACTAACAATGTCCACGGGAAATTACCAACCACTAAACACTCTCACCATACCATAACCACACTTAAACATCGCACACAACCAATCATCAAGCATACAATACACAGCAGAACAACACAAGTCTCGTACGGCATTTCCCCAACATCACCAGTTGCACACAACCCACTTATATCATATCGGACCACACAACATCGGTCCCGATATCTTCCAGTCACTTAGAATCAGGGCACATCCTTGACCGGTAATACATTCAGTCAGACGTCTTCCCGTCACACAGATTCGGGGTAATGATCACGCCATCCTTGGCCTTGATACCCTACACAGGAACTCTCCCTCGGTGTAGGTATCATACCGGACACACCTCCTCTTGGAACACACATCAAGAGAATAACACGCATCCTAATGCCATAGTTCGACCACAGAATACCAACCGATCCAATTCACCATAAAAATCACATCATTCTATCACTCACCCAATCATATCACAACCAATTGTTCATATCGCATCACGCATGGCACACTTGCCCAAACATAGCAACAACATGCTACACCGAGTATATCATAACATGATTCTCAATCCAACAACGGCTAAATCACACATCATGCATCTCAATCAAAGATCATGGCATTTCAATCAACACACAACCTAAGGGCTCGACATGGCCCGCATGCATTTCTATAGCACCACAATCCCAAACTTACGGCTCGACATGGCTCGTAAGCTATCCCTCATTTTACTCGTTCCTCACCTCCTACCATGCAATTCTAACAATTAAATTAAAGTAACCACGACCTATATGCATACTAGTAACTTTCCGCAATTAAACCGGTATTCGCTACTTTCCCTACCTCAAAAGTAATCTGATCCCGCAGCAAACGACCTGGCTAGCTTCCTCCTCGTCACTTCACGAAGAACAAAAGTCTCCTCCTCCGCCACGCTCGGGTCCAATGTCTAAGATTACAAGAAATACAAGAATTAATGTTAATTCAAGTGTGGATTTAAGAGGGAAATACCCAAACTAATCTCAATTGCTCAACTTGGCAAAATGGGCCCGGAATCGGGAAAACATCCCTCGGGACTCCAAAAATTTCCCTTCTCATTTCTAACAATCCTAATTAAGTTTACTTGTTCCAACGCACTTGACGGAATCCAATTTCGTGGTCCGAGCCTTCCCAATTTCGCAATTAAAGTTTCTAATCGCTTTTTCCGAAATTTCATGAATCAAATCCATAATTCGATCCGAGTGTGAAAACATCGTCCCGGGGTTCATCCACGATCGTCCAATTTACGAAACAACCAAAACCCGGCCATGTGGGACCCACGGCCACACTTGGCCGTGTATGGCCAAACTAGGCCGGCCGGTCACGGTTCAAGGTGGCCGGATCATGGCCGGTCCTTTCCAAGGATGGCCGAACCATGGCCAGTCCTTTCCCTCTCCGGTGGCCGGATTCCGGCGACCGGCCGGAGCTCGGGCGAGCCTCCGATCGCCGGAAAAATATCTAATTTCTCCAACAAGCTCCTAACTAGTTCTAGATTCTCCAAATAACTATTTTCAAGCTTTAGAACTTCAATTTCACCTCAAATCATCCAAAGTTTCAAGACCCAAGTGGGTTTTATCAAAAACTACTCAAACCAAGTTATCTCCATCATCTAACTCCACTTCTTCTTCACAAATCAACATTTAAACCTTCCAACACCCAAAACCCACTAGTTCAAGTCATCTCTACTCAAACCCACAACATCAATTTCATCAAATGAGGAAATAAAGCATACCATCCTTTAGGAAATGAAGAGATGAAGAAGATGAAGCAAATTTGAGAAGATTTGGTGTAGAAATGGCCAAAAAAGAGCTTCCTTTTTCTTGCTTCTTCTTCAAGTTTCAATGGAGGAAGAGTTTCTCTCTCTTCTAGCTAGGGTGGTTCGGCCAACATGAGGAAAATGGGCAGAATTTTTGCTCCATGTGATCTTATCCTCTAAGTGGAAAAGTTAATTTCGTCCCTTAGTTCATCTCTCTCTATTTTGTCCATATGTGGGAACCATTTGGTCTTTTAACCCACTTTTCTTCCCCTCCAAGCTAACATGGACATGTGTCCATGTGGGGACCACTCCTACCCCAAAATATCTCAGCTCTTATTATTTTATTCGTTAATAATCCAAAATCGACCTAGTTTGCCCCGGGTTTGACTTTTTCACAAAAGGTGTCATTTGAAAGGAAATGATCTAACTAAGCTAACCGTTACGACGGTTTAGCTTTTTCGGTCCCGGAAAGGTCCCGAATGACTCCCGGAGTCATCGATTGACTTATCTGGAAAAAGTCAACTTTCGCCAAAAACCTCTGGTTCGACCGGGATCAACCGGCGGCGGTTCTTACAAGACGCGTCGCAATATACATCATATCCGATCCTGCGCTCCGGCACTATCAACACTGGAGCGGTAGTCAGAAGAGCCTTCAGCTCGGAGAAGGACTGCTCACACTCATCAGTCATCACAAACTCGGCTCCCTAGCGTGTTAGTGCAGTCATCGGCACGGCCAGGCGTGAGAAGTCCTGGATGGACCGTCGATAGTATCCTGCCAAGCCAAGGAAGCTGCGGATCTCGAAGACATTCATGGGCCGTGCCCACTTCGAGACTGCGTCGATCTTCGCCTGATCGACCAGTATACCCTCTCGGGACTCAACATGCCCGAGGAACTTCACCTCGGCGAGCCAAAACTCGCACTTCTCCAGGTTACCGTACAACTGGTGAGTGCGCAACAAGGTCAACATTGTCCTCAGATGCTCCACATGCGCCTCCTCACTCGGCGAATAAATCAGAATGTCGTCTACGAATACCACGATGAACTGGTCCAAGTACGGTCGGAAGATACCGTTCATCAAATCCATGAACGCTGCAGGCGCGTTCGTCAACCCAAACGGCATCACTAGGAACTCGTAGTGTCCATACCGAGTCCGAAATGCGGTCTTCGCCACATCCTCCTCCCGAACTCTCAACTGATAATATCCGAATCACAGATCAATGTTCGAGAAGCACTTCGCTCCTCTCAGATGATCGAACAAGCATCGATCCTCGGCATTGGGTAGCGGTTCTTCACCGTGACCCGGTTCAACTTCTGATAATCGATGCACATCCTCAGCGCTTCACCCTTCTTCTTCACGAAGAGGGTGGGTGCTCCCCACGGTGAAGCACTCGGACGGATAAATCCCTTCTCCCGAAGCTCCTCGAGTTGTCGCTTCAGCTCGACCAATTCGGCTGCTGCAAACCGGTACGGGGCCATGGATATCGGCGTCGTCCCCGGGTTAAAGCTGATCTTAAACTCAACCTCGCGCGCCGGCGGTAATCCTGACATCTCCTCCGGAAATACCTCCGGGAACTCGCATACTACCCGCGGCAGCTCTCTGCTCTGAACGGTCGTCACCTCATCTCCCACGGTTAATGCTGACAGGAGAACTCTGCTCCTATTGCTCAAGACACAAGTGACGATCGTGTCGCCCGATACCACTGTCACCTGCTGTCGATAACAATTGATCGACGCTCGGTACCTTGCAAGCCATTTCATCCCCAAGATCACATCAAATGTCGTCATGTCCAACACAAGAAAATCACCAACAAAAGGGCAATCAACCACTCTAATCTCACATGCACGACACACGTTACTTAGGACTACATCTCCCGTAACCGGGGTGTCAAGACACAATGGTCTACTCAAAGGCTCAACATACGAGCGAAAGTAGAAGAGAGGAAAGAATGTGATGCCCCAGTATCAAATAAGAAAGACACCCAGGAATTGTAAAGCAAGCACGTACCCTGAGTGGTCTCATGACCGGAGTGGCGTCCCTCCGCTCGGGAGTCAATGACAGCATACACCTGGCCCTGCTATGCATGCGGTCCTACTCTCGGGGGTGGTGGAAGGGTCATCTGCTGCGGAGCTCTCGGCTGATGTCTCTGTGCTGGTACGCTCGCCACTGGCGTGGGGCTCTCGGAGCCTGAGTCTGACGCGGGTGGAACGAAGGTGCCTGGCGGGGCTGCGTCTGCTGTGATCGATGCGCTGCTAATCCTCCAACCCGGTCGGGACACCCACTAGAGATATGTCCTAGTCGGCCGCAATGGTATCATGTCCTCTCATCGGTATGCGGCCTCTCCTCGACCCTCGTCGGACGACCCGCTAGGCGGTCTGTAGGTCCACTACTCCTTGGAAAATCTCGGGCCAGATGACCCAGCTATCTGCACAGGGGGCACAACCTCTCTAACGGGGCAGGTCCCACGGACGCCTCTACTCCGACCTGTCGCATCCCACCAGACTGGGGCTGTGGCCGGAAAGATCCGGAGGTCCTCTTCGTCCTCGGATCGCGGCCCTCAGACGGCCTTAGAAAGCCACTCGGCTTTGGCCTGCTCTCGCGGGCCCTGGCGGTCTCTTTGAAGTGTCGCTCCACTACCAGTGCCTGGTCCACTAGTTCAGTGTACACCTCAGTCCTCAAGGCGGTGACTCGGTCCACGATCGACGAGATGAGTCCCCCCTCGAATCGCCTACAACGGTGCTCCTCGATCTGCACCATCTCCGGTGCGAAACGAGACAAGGATGTGAACCTCGCCTTATACTCCGATACAATCATCTCGCGTTGACGCAGCTCTAGGAATTGATGGTGTCAGTCGTCTCGTGCTGACATCGGGAAATACTGCTCCAGGAACAGCCTGCCGAACAACTTAAAGTCGTCTCCAACCCAGATCTGCTCGCGCTGCCACCAATGATACGAGTCATCCTTCAACTGGAACGATGCACCAATGATACTCTCATGTTGCCTTCCACGATCCCCGATGTATCCAAGTTGCGGATGATCTGCTCCAGCCATCTCTCGGCTGCCTCGGGGTCTGGCTGCCCGGAAAAGACAGGAGTACCCAGCCTGTGGAAGTCCCTCAGCGCCTGGGATGTGTAGCTATTGGCCTGCCTCGGCCTCACAGCAGCAGCTGTAGAGGCAGCAGGCACAGTCTCTGGTGCCGGTGCCGTAGTCTCCTTCTGGGCGATGATCGTCGCGAGACTCTGAACTGTGCGAACCAGCTCCTCCAGAGTGGTCTCCTGGGTCGGCTCTACGACCGGAGGAACTCTGGGCGGTAGCCCTGACGGTCCTACATCATCTCTCATGTGCTCCTCAGTGGGAGCATCATGGGCGCTCGTTGCCCCTGCCGACTCAATGGCAGGTGGCTGCCCTCGGCCTCCAGTTGGCCGGCTCCTAGTGCCTCGTGGTACGTAAGTAGGTGTCATTTCCTATATCCACTGCACGGATAACGCACATGTTCAGATTCTTAAATTTGTATAAAGCGGCTCGCATAAAATAGTAGTGTTCACACACTTCTCACAAGGATCATACTTGGACCAATAACAAGTCTTCTTTTTGCAGTCATAAGTCGTCTCACACAACAGGGAAACCCATACACTTGTACGTCATACCAGTCAATCACACAGTTCAACAATTTCACACAATTTTCACACATTCCACAATTCACGTCTTAGTAATTTAACAGAAGTCTCAATGTCAATTTGACTCCACTAGTGCAAACCTCAACTCGGTTTCAGGGTACTCAAAACTTTCTCTTTCTAACATAACATTCATGTCGATATCGTGTCGTTACAACCCGATTCAAGCGTCCTCGAATTACGTTGTAACCACTTGACATCCCCCTATCACGTTCGACTACAATGGCGCCCCTGAGTCAACCCGTGATAGTACAATCACTTCAGTTTTGCAGAAATTTGGGCATGACCCGTTTAAAAATTTTCACTAACCATCCGCTTACGCGGGACATTCAACTCACATCTTGCACAAAGTATTCAGCACATCATAGCACACACTAAAACATCGCAGCTTTACACCTCGGGTCTCGGTAATTCACACGAGTACCACCCAATAAAGTCAACACTTCACACTTAACCAATCGATCAACGGCCGACTAAGGCGGCAACCCAATAAACGATCACTCAGACAAGACCAACAAGTCATAAAACAGCTCGAGCATCACCCGCTAAGTCAACCTCGATCTCAATCGATCGGCATACCAATTTAACCAAGGCACACAACACAACAATAAATCACCCTCGATCTCAATCGATCGGCACAACAGCTCAAACGAAGCACACATCACAATAAGGACCAGGGGAAACACAAACAAGTAGTTCACTATCCGAGACTCTCGTCGTCTTGGATCTACGCGTAGGACATTTCCGAGTTGCGTAACTGAACACTAGAACCCTAACGACTTAACTCTACCCGCCTAATTAACGTACGGTCCGAAGTTTTGAAGAACCAGGCTCTGATACCAAATTGACACGCCCCAAATCTAGTTTTGACCGAACTCGAGACGTGAACTAAAATAAAATAAAGGGAAAATTTCATTTTACCACCCTGGCAAACTTTTAATTTCAGTTTAATACCCTGGCATAAATTTTTTTCACTTTCATACCCTAACCAAACTTTTAATTTCACTTTCATACCCAGTCGGGTAAAATGTCCATAATACCCCTAACTATTACTCAAATTTTCAAACTCATGTCATTGGTTACGAATTTGAAAATAAGTGAAATGAAAATAATACCCTTCATTGTTAGGGTGTTAAACTGAAAATTTCACTACTTTAAAAATAAAATCAGTTTTTTTTATAAATTCAATTTTTATTTATGAAAATTATTTTTATTTTTCAAAAATTCATATTTTAATTTGCAAAATATATAAAAAATTAAAAAAAAATCAGTTTTTTAATTGTATTATATTTCTTTTTTAATTTTATTTTTTCATTTTTTTTACCTAAAATTACTCTCTCTCTCTCCTCACCTTCGTCTCTCTCCTCTCACCATTTGGAATCCATACATACTTCGTCCCTGAGCAGTGGAAAATACTTACAGATCTGAAGAGGAGACTACAACTGCATGGTTAGGCGAACCACCAGGCGACAGACCCAAGCTCCGGCGAGCCTATGGGCCATGGAGAATCGGCGAGCTTACGGTCTAAGAGGAGATCCGAGAATCAGGAGAGCCCAAACTTCGGCAAGGACTCACGAACTCCAGGTAGTGGCTAGCCGGCAAGGAATCACGGTCTCTTCAGATCTGTATCTTGGATTGAATTTGAAATTGAAGAGAGGAGTGAGACGAAGGTGAGAGGAGAGAGAGAGTAATTTTAGGTGAAAAATTGAAAAATTAAAATTAAAAAAGAAATATAATTTAATTGAAAAAAAGAACTGATTTTTTTAAAAATAATTTTTTATATATTTTTAAAATTAAAATATGACCGGAGTCGAGATGTGACCAGAATTAAAAGTAGAAAAGCAATAAATAAATAACAAAAACCTTTATAATATCAAGATAAACTCTATCAAATCAACATCGGTAAATAGTTCCAAAACTTCCAATGAGTCACAGCTCAACATAAAGAGCCAAATAAATAATGTTTAGTACACACGACCAACATAACTCTAAGATAAACCGCAAGATGTCCAAAAGCTCCCGAGCCTCGAACCCACTAGACATCAGTTACGCCTGTAAAACAGTAAGAAACCAAAGGGGGTGAGCTTACGCTCAGTAGAAAAAATCTTTACAACTCAACCCTTGGATCAAAATTGTATTGGTTAAATAGATAACTCAAATAATGATATAATACGATTAACAATGAAATATTAATTAAACAGGATAGAACAATATAAGCACCGTACTCATAAAGATAATAGTAACTTGAAAGGTTCCATAGAAATATTAAACGTATCATAACGATTAAAATAGGAGTAATTGATATCACGCCAACCACTTGCTTTCTCAAGCCTCTGATCCATGGATAGATTCTGGGATCACATCGGTTCCCATATTTCGATCCACCAAAGTACCCATATCATATCAGATTTTCCCTCGGTCCAGAGGAGGCACATGCGTCGGGGCATCGGAAACAATCCCAAATGGGCACTTATCGTCGTAATTCTTGGAAATGCCTCCAAAGGACCATATGTCATAGGGGACCAAGGTAGTGCTCCCGTAGGACGCATACACTTGGGTGAAACCACAGTAACCATCTCTCACGAAGTAATCCATCTAACTGCCCCGTAGGGTCCAATAACCAATGCCCTCAGGATCCAATAATCAATCCTCATAATATTCAGTTAACCAATGCCCTTGGTCTCCAATAATCAATCCTCACAATATTCAATAACCAATGCCCTCAGGCTCCAATACTCAACCAATATCTCACAGTATCTGTCAAGCTCCAACCACCACAACGGCACCGGATTACCTCCCCCCCCCCCCGGTGTAGTACCGAACCGAACACACAACATTTCAAGAATAAGAATAAGGAACAAATTCAATATAATTCACCCAACAATGAACACTTCTCAAATCGCACTTTCATCATAGCAAAGACATCCAATAACACTCCACACTTACCGTATACTTACCTGTCACGAACCATCGGTACATCGATCACCTGATTGTACCCCTTGGCACAACCAGTCATACTCGATCATCCGTTCAATCAACAATTATATCAACACAATCACTCAACCAATCAAGTAAACATGCAATAAATCACTCATAGATAAAGTTAAACTAGTTTCATTAGACTCTTGATTATCCTAATGACTAGCAAACAAAGCATGTGAACCTAGCACACAGCTAATCCGAGAGCTCAACACAGCCTCTCTACTAGTAAATCAATTCCCAAGTACTGAAAGCGAGTTACACTAGTCATCTTCATCCTAAGCATGCATTCTAGACACTTCCGGTTATTAATAATTGAAAGACGATTATTCTAATTATTCGCATCCTATAGGCAATTCTAGGACCTTTCCGATTTTATTAACCTAACATGCATACTAAGCGTCTAAAATAAGAAGTTAAGACTTTCCCTACCTCTTGGTAAACCTCTCAAACTCTGTTGTCAAACTCGGTAGTCACAACTCCGTTCTTTACACGGGTTCCGGCGTGATCTTCGTTCTTCTATCTCGAGTCCAAGTTCTTCCTTCCTTCCTTGCTCGGTACCACGGTCTTAGACCACAATAAGACCAAAAATGAGTAACTCAACGATGCTCTTCTCCCCAAAAATACAGAACAATACTCAAGTAATGGAAATAAGGTTTGAAAAAATGATTTAGGAATCAAAATTGGCTAAAAGGAAGGGTTTTGGATCTGGAGGTCTAATCCGGAATGCCATACGGACCGTGTGGCTAACCGTGCCGGAACCTGGCACATACCGTATCACAGTCCGGCCCGAGAGCCAGCACGGACCGCGTCAGAGACCGGCCCGGAGTGCGACACAGACCGTGTGAGGTACCGTGCCAGACTCCCGTCCGTTCCGTTCCGCATGTCGTGCCGGTACCAGGCCCGTTCTGTGCGGCCTGTTGTGCCGGCACCTGGCCCGGTCCGGGCCACATTTCGCGCCAAACCTGACCAGTTCCTTCCCCTTTCTTCCCCAACTCGAGTTTCACGAAAATCACAACAAAACCCCATTTCCAAGTCCTCTTAACTCCAAAATGTTCATCCAAAGTTACCCAACATCAACACCCTCAATGAGTTCATCAAAACCTCAACCAAAACACAATCCAAACATCCTACTTCACTACTTCTTTTCCAAGTAACAACCACAAAGCTAGTTCTTCAACTTCAAGCCAAAAACCCACAAACCCAAAGATTGAAAGTGGATGGAATTAGAAGTTTATAGCATCCATACCTTGAGGATGTGTAGGAGATGAAGCTAGCAAGCTTGGGAAGGAGAAATGGTGGAAAGATGAGCCAAAAACCTCCTCTTTGCTCTCTTTCTTCTTGCTCAAGCCAAAAGCTCCTCTCTTCTCTCCCTTTAGAATTTCTCTGCAGCAAATATGAGGGGAAAATGCTGAATTTGTGTCCAACAATTGCCTTTAATGACCTACAAGCTAAATGACCCAAAAGCCCCTTGCTAGTTTTATCCTTCTAGAGCTTTCAGGGAGGGTCAAGAGGTCATTTCAACTCCTTTTCTAATCATCCAAGCCTCCAATGCCATGTGGCATTGTGGGAGCCACTTTATTTTAATAAAAAACCAGCAGTCCAAATTTAGTCGTGAAAGTCGATATAAAGTCCAAGTTTGACCAGAAATTGACCGTAACAAAATTACAGTCAAACTGAAGGAAATGACCCAACTAAGCTAACCATGATGACGACTAAGCTTTTTGGGCCCCGAAAATTTCCCGAATGACTTCCTGAGTCTTCGGTTCACTTTTCCGGCCGAAAGTCAAACTTGGTTAGAATTCGCCGGTTCTACCGGGATCGACCGGGGGCGGTTCTTACAATCTACCCCCCTTAAAAGAATTTCATCCCCGAAATTAAAAGGAAAGTACCTCAAAGATCAAACAGGTGGGGGTACTTCTCCCGGGTCTCATCCTCGCGCTCCCACGTTGACCCGGCTCCTTGGCTTCCCCACTGCACCAGTACTAGTGGAATCGTCTTGTTCCGTAGAACCTTCTCCTTTGTACCCAATATCTTGACAGGGTGCTCCTCAAATGAGACATCATCAGCTACCTCGATGTCTGTCCACTCAATAATGTGAGAAGGATCCGCCATGTACTTCCGCAATTGGGATACGTGGAAAACGTTGTGCACGTTCCCAAGCTGCGGTGGCAATGCTAACCGATAAGCTACGACTCCAACTCGATCCAAGATCTCAAATGGTCCAATGAAACGCGGTGACAGCTTTCCTCCTCCGCGGTTAAACCGTAATAGACCCTTCTTCGGGCTCACCCTCAGAAATACATGATCTCCCACCGAGAACTCAAGCGGTCTGCGACGTCTGTCTGCATAGCTCTTCTGACGACTCTATGCGGTCTTCAACCGCTCTCTAATCAATGCAACCTTCTCGGTCGTCTCCCTGACCATATCTGGACCAAGTAAGTTTCGTTCCCCTACCTCTACCCAACATACTGGCGACCTGCATGGTCTGCCGTACAAAGCCTCAAATGGTGCCATCCAAATGCTAGACTGATAATTGTCGTTGTAGGCGAACTCTGCTAGAGGTATGTGATCCTCCCATGATCCTTGTGTTAGTCTTAGTGCCCGTAGTTCAATCCTAAATGTCCAAATGTATATATCATCGTTAGCAATAAAATTAAAGCGGCTTTATATTACTTATGTGTTGGAGTAATATATCGATGTGTGCTCTGATCTATGCCCACCATGCGAATAGAACCATAGATCGAGATAGATCACACTCGATGGGTCCCTAGTCAACAAAGCTTCACTAGAAGCGACTAGTATGAAAGATGGCTCTTTATGACTTACGTTCTGTTAGTCATTGGAATGGGATTCCGGAGTCTGATCATAGATATCATGTGGGACATGATATTGGACGACCCGCCCTGAATATGTGCCATAGATTAAGTCATGAACATATTCAGTGTTGTAGCTTGTCATGTATCCTTAGACCAAGGAGTCTTTGTGATCGCTATGTAGTCAACAACTGAGTTTGACCTGAGCCTAACGTTGTCCGCAACAGGGCTTCCATAACGGCCAGGATTGGCTTGGGGACGGCCTACATGAGTGACACGAAAGACGGCTAAGGGATTTATCCCTCATACTAAGGTATGGGAAAGATATCGGTTCTCGGCCACTTGATCGAGAGTGACTGGAAGAATAGCATGGCCATGCACATGATACTGGGTATCATATCTTCAGTCATCTCACATATCAAGGAACGGTGATTGAGAATAATAAGGATGACGGCTCTATGCCTTATCTCAATCAGGATATCGGAGATAAAAGGATAATGACAGGGACGACGGAAAGGTTAGAATCGACAGGGTCGATTCGTTATGTAGTGTCAGGCAATACTAAAGTCTCGTTAGTTGCCACTTAAATAGGATCAAGTAAAATGGGATTTTACGTTGATCTATTGACATGCATAAACCTAAGGGTCACACCGGAGGATGAAACTCATTGACACATTTATGGAGAATGGCCAAAAGGGAGTTGTCTCGGGACATGACCAAAACTGGGTTTTGGGTCATGTGCCCGTAAGTGAATAGGACTTTACGGATCGAGACAAGGCTTGGAGTCTTGGGATTGATCGCGTCGGATAATGTTGGACATTTCCGGTATGGAAGGCATGGAGGCGATGAGCGAATCACGGGACCTCGTTGGAAATGGTCACGGGCCATGTTCCAAGAGGCCCATGAAAGGCCCATGCAACCAAGGCCCATGGAACTAATTAATCAATTCTTGATTAATTAGTACTAAGTAAGCAAGACAAGGATTAAGGTGTTGGTGATTCACCACCTAACCCAATCTTGTCTTGCCATACTTTGTCCTATTTACACCTTACTTGACACCATACTTGTCCCATGCCTTTAGTTGGACAAGTATGGGTTTTGTTATGTTTAAGTCATCTTTTTTCAACATAACAAACACAAGACAAGAATAGGAAACACATTTTCTCTCCCTCTTCCATGGCCATTTCGGGTTTGGCTAGTTTCCTCCTCCATTTTTGTGTTCTTGAGTCCTCAAAGAGAAGAACTGCGTGACTTTGATTC
Source organism: Erodium maritimum (assembly GCA_963921825.1). NCBI lineage: Eukaryota > Viridiplantae > Streptophyta > Magnoliopsida > Geraniales > Geraniaceae > Erodium > Erodium maritimum. The sequence goes on from OY997588.1 coordinate 119,413,896, forward strand.
CCATGTGGATACGTAGGCGTCTTGGAGACTCAAGCCAATCATTCGTTACCCGGTGTTCTTGTTTTGGTAAGAACTAGTGCTGAATTTTTCTCTTGTGAATCCATTCTTTGTTAGTTGTTTCATGGTTTTAATCGTCTCTTGGTTTTCCTTGATTTTCCGCTGCGAGTTGGTTCATCTCCAACCCTACCTCGAGACCCAACACCCTGAAAGTCTAGCATACAAGCTCGAAGCATGTCCTCCAAAATCTGAATGGTGCGCTCGGATTGTCCATCTGTCTCAGGATGGTAAGTTGTACTCAGCAGCACCTCTGTCCCCAATTCTTCTGTAGGCTCTTCCAGAATCTGGATGTGAAACGCGGATCCCTATCAGATACCACTGATACCGGTACTCCATGAAGACGAATAATCTCCCTGATGTATAACCGACTCAACATGTCCATAGTGCCAGTCATCCGCATAGCCAGAAAGTGTGCCGACGTGGTCAGTTGATCAACCACAACCCAAATAGCATCATGTCCCTTAGACGACCTCGGTAGTCCACATACAAAATCCATAGTAACGTGTTCCCACTTCCACTCGGAGATCGGTAAAGGCTGTAGTAAGCCAGTGGGACGCTGATGCTCCGCCTTCACCTGCTGACAGGTGAAGGCTGCTACTGCCCTGCGCATCCCACTCCACCAAAACTGTCGTCGGATGTCTCTATACATCTTGGTGCCACAGGGCTGCACAACAAGCCGGGAGTGATGGCACTCTCTCAATACGGTGTCCCTACAACCTCGGGGTATAAACAACCGTCCTCTATAACGGAGACTCTGATCTGCACTCGACTCCCAACCATCGATCTCGTCAACGTCCACCAGTCTCTCACGAATCCCTATCATCTCAGCATCGTCGGCCTGTGCCTCTAGCACCCGAGTAATCAACGTGGGTTGAGCCACTAATTCACATAAATTCATACCATCCGTGATCTCCTCAAGCTCCAGTTTGAATGAACTCAACTCCTCCAGCATGTTCCAATCTTGGACTACCATGCTGGCCACGCAATGAGTCGACTTCCTGCTCAGAGCATCTGCGACGATATTCGCCTTGCCCGGATGATAGAGCAGCTCGAAGTCGTACTCCTCAAGTAACTCCATCCATCGCCTCTGGCGCATGTTCAAGTCGCGCTGAGAGAAAATATACTTGAGGCTCTTGTGGTCCGAGAATACTGTGAACTGCTCATCGTAAAGATAGTGCCTCCAACTCTTCAATGCAAAGACCACTGCTGCCAGTTTTAGATCATGGGTCGGATAGTTGCGTTCATGTACCTTCAATTGCCTCGAGCCGTAAGCAACTACGTTCCTGGACTGCATCAAAACACAACCGAGTCCCTCGCCCGAGGCGTCACAGTACACATCGTAGCCCATTCCCCGCTCCGGAACAATCAACACTGGAGCGGTAGTCAATCGAGCCTTTAGCTCTGAGAAAGAGTGTTCACACTCACTAGTCCAAAGGAACTCCGCTCCTTTGCGAGTCAACGCTGTCATAGGTGCAACCAATCGTGAGAAGTTCTGGACAAAGCGTCGATAATATCCTGCCAATCCTAGGAAACTACGGATCTCAAAAACATTCTTGGGCCTCGCCGACTTCGAAACTGCATCGACCTTCGTTGGGTCGACTAAGATACCATCCCGGGACACAACATGTCCGAGGAATTGCACCTCTGCAAGCCAGAATTCGCACTTATCCAAGTTCCCATACAGCTGGTGAGTACGTAACAAGGTCAATACTATCCTCAAGTGCTCCTCGCGTGCCTCTTCACTAGGCGAGTAAATAAAGATGTCATAAACGAAGACTACGACAAACTGATCCAGGTACGGCCTGAATATGCCATTCATCAAGTCCATGAAGGCTGCTGGCGCATTCGTCAACCCGAACGGCATCACTAGAAACTCAAAATGTCTGTAACGCGTCCGGAACGCGGTCTACTCCATATCCTCCTTTCGGACCCTCAACTGATAGTAGCCTGATCTTATATCAATCTTGGAGAAGCAGGTTGCTCCTCTCAGTTGATCGAACATGTCATCGATCCTCGGCATCGGGTAGCGGTTCTTCACCATCAGCCGTTTCAACTTCCGGTAATCGATGCACATTCTCAAGGCACCACCCTTCTTCTTTACGAAGAGAGCGGGTGCTCCCCACGGTGAAACACTAGGGCGGATGAAACCCTTCTCCTGCAACTCTTTGAGTTGTCGCTTCAATTCGACTAACTCAGTTGGCGCAAACCGATAAGGCGTCATCGAGATTGGCGGGGTGTCTGGGATTAAGTCGATCCGGAACTCTATCTCGCGCGCCGGCGGTAAACCTGATAGCTCCTCCGGGAAAACGTCCGGAAACTCACATACTACTCTCGGTAGGTCTCTGCCACCCTGCACAACCTTAGCCTCCACTCCCGTAGTCAAAGCGGATAGAAAGACTTTGTTCTTGCTACCCAAAACACAAGTAATAACTCTGACACCTGACCGCACGGTCACCTGACGTCGAAAGTAATCGATCGTCGCTCGATACCTCATAAGCCAGTCCATCCTTAAGGTCATGTCGAAAGCAGTCATCTCCAGAATGAGTAAGTCACCAACGAATGGGCAGTCTGCCACTCAAACCTCACAATCTCGACAGAAAGTATCCAACACTACCTCCCCCGTAACTGGGGTCTCAAGACGCAAAGGGCTACTAAGGGCCTCCACCCTCAAACCTAAAGAATGAGCAAAAGAAGCAGAAATAAACGAATGGGAAGCACCAGCGTCAAACAGAAAAGACGCCCACGAATTAAAAAGTAAACACGTACCATGTGTAGCCTCATGGCGGGCATACTGTCCCTCAGCTCTAGCGTCTGTGACTGCATAAACTCGGCCCTGCCATGCCGGTGGTCCTCCTCTAGGTGGTGGTCGTGGTAGTGCCACCTGCAGCTGAGGCCTAGCCTGGTGTCTCGGGGCTACCGCTCCCGCCGCCTGACGCGGAGCTCTCTTCTGATGTGCCTATCGTGGTCGGCCGGGAGGTGTCTGACGAGGATGTGCCTGCTGCGGCCTCGGTGGAGGTACAACTCCAACCCGATCGGGACAAGTGAAAGCAATGTGGCCCTACCGTCCGCACTGGTAACAAGTCTAATCATCAACACGCTGCCTCTCACCAAACCCCTGTGGACGATCCATCTACCGCTCTACGGGTCCTCTGCTCCTTGGGCAGTCTCGGGCCAAGTGTCCCTGTTGTCTGCATACTGGGAAGAACTGTGACAGCGGGGCAGGTCCAACTGACGCCACTACTGCTCCTCTGCGCATACCACTCTGCTGAAACTGTGGCTGAAAATACCCAGAAGTCCTCTGTCGTCTGGCATCACGCCTCTCTGATGGCCTGAGGAAACCACTCGGTCTCGGCCTGACATCTCGCTCTCTGGCACTCTCTCGAAAATGCCTCTCCACTACCAAGGCCTGGTCTACCAGAGTAGAGTACACATCTGTCCTCAAAGCAATAATCCGATCTGCAATAGCAGGGAGGAGCCCACGCTCGAACCGTCTGCAACGACTGTCCTCAGTCTGCACCATCTCGGGTGCGAAGCGGGACAAGGATAAGAACCTCGCCGCATACTCGGATATTGTCATCTCCCTCTATCGCAGCTCCAGGAACTGCTGGCATCTATCATCTCAAACTGACCGCGGAAAGTACTGCTCCAGGAACAGTCGACTAAAAAGCTGAAAATCCTCATGAACTCTGGTCTGCACAGACTGCCACCAGTAAAAAGCCTCACCCTCAAGCTGGAAGGTGGAGAGAGAGACTCTCAGACGTTCCTCAGAAATATCAGACGTGTCAAGGTTGCGAGTGATCCGCTCCAACCATAGAACTGTTGCCTCGGAGTCAGCACTCCCAAAAAACGTCGGTGTACCCAAACGATGGAAATCATGAAGCGCCTGGGCCGTGTAGCTATCCATCTGTCCTGGCCTCTCGGCGGAAACTGTCTCAGTAGTAGGCACGGGCTCTAACGTCGCTGCTGCGGTCTTCTGCTGAGCATTGAGTGCTGCCAGCACTGCGCGTACCACCTCAACAATAGGGGTAGCCTGAGTCGGCTCTGCGACTGGAGTATCTCTCTTTGGTGACCCTGATGGTCCATCCTCAAAGCTCTGGTGCTCTGTGGAAGCAGCACCCAGGGCACTTGCTACCCCTGCCAGTGCAACAGCTGGTGACTGGCACTGCCCCAAAGTTGGGCGGCTCCTAGTGCCTCTCGGGACGTAAACACGAGACATCACGAAAGATCGCTGCAGTAATACGTACAGTTCAAACTCAGTTTAAAACTATCGAAACGTTTTAAGCAAAAGGGACGTTCTCGTGCGTCTCGACGGATCCTAATTGGATCAAGGGTAAGTAGATAAGTCGTACATAGTACTTATATAGGCAAAGAAGTCCGCACATCGTGCGTCTCACACAGCAAACAAGTAATGCAACTAACTCCCATAGGAGGCAAAGTTCACACACAACCACACCCATCACTAGGGTTTCAAAGCACAAAGCAAATAGTTTGGAAATAAGTCCTTAATCCCTTTATCATAGCTTTTCTCTTGCCTCAATTTCCTTCCCTTTAATCTAAACATTTATGTCGATCTCACATCGTTACAACTCGATTCAGGCATCCCCGAACCTCGTTGTAACCACTTGACATCCAACCATCACGTTCGACTACAGTGGCGCCCCTGAGTCAACCTATGATAGCACAAACAATCAAGTTTTACGGAAAATTCGGCATGACCTATTCATATTTTCCACTAACCCTCCGTTTAAACGGAACATTTACCAATCAATTTTCACAAGTTATTCAATTCAAAGAGTTCTCATGCTCTGCAAGGTACACAACACAATCAGTACATAGATTTCTCATGCTTCGTAAAGTACACACACAATCAAAGAGGGTGCAAGAATACTCGAGTTCTACTCCTTTCAAAAGTTATCCCAATTGGATCATCTTTTCAACCTTGATTCCTTAAACGATTCTCAACATCATAACCGAGTCAATACTCAAACAATTTCAAAATCTTAACAGTCCAATCCTTCCATAAGTTCACCCTTCGGTCAATCACCACTCCGACAGTAACACTCCAATGAATCCAATCTCCAACCTCATCAATACCTCAATCAATTAACCCTTCAACCTGAATAAACATGAACCGACCAACACGGTAGTAACACACTTAACAGATAATTTACTCAACAGTTAATATATAACGGTTCGATCATTGCTCGTTAACCCAATACCGATCTCAACCGTTCGGTTTCACCGATCACTGTACCTGACAGTCCATAGGGTAAGGATACCACTCAAGCGATGTAACCGTTGTAGTAAAAAGATTCAAATTTAAACAACCATTGAAATCAGTAAGACTCGAGTCGTTCTCACTCTATGCATCAATGTTTTTGACTTGCATCACTGAGTACACGACTTAGACTTCGTAACTCTACCCACCTAATTGACGTTGGTCCGAGGTTTTGAAAACAAGTTCAAAATTTACAACCTGTTTCAAATGAATCCAGGCTCTGATACAAAATTGTCACGCCCCAAATCCTGTTTTGACCGGACTCGAGACGTGACCAGAATTAAAAGTAGAAAAGCAATAAATAACTAACAAAAACCTTTATAATATCAAGATAAACTCTCTCAAATCAACATCGGTAAATAGTTCCAAAACTTCCAATGAGTCACAACTCAACATAAAGAGTCAAATAAATAATGTTTAGTACACACGACCAACATAACTCTAAGATAAACCCCAAGATGTCCAAAAGCTCCCGAGCCTCGAACCCACTAGACATCAGCTACGCCTGTAAAACAGTAAGAAACCAAAGGGGGTGAGCTTACGCTCAGTAGAAAAAATCTTAACAACTCAACCCTTAGATCAAAATTGTACTGCTTAAACAGATAACTCAAATAATAATATAATACGATTAACAATGAAATATTAAATAAACAGGATAGAACAATATAAGCACCGTACTCATAAAGATAACAGTAACTTGAAAGGTTCCATAGAAATATTAAATGTATCATAACGATTAAAATGGGAGTAATTGATATCACGCCAACCACTTGCTTTCTCAAGCCTCCGATCCATGGATAGATTCTGGGATCACATCGGTTCCCATATTCCGATCCACCAGAGTACCCATATCATATCAGATTTTCCCTCGGTCCAGAGGAGGCACATGCGTCGGGGCACCGGAAACAATCCCAAATGGGCGCTTATCGTCGGAATTCTTGGAAATGCCTCCAAAGGACCATATGTCATAGGGAACCAAGGTAGTGCTCCCGTAGGACGCATACATTTGGGTGAAACCACAATAACCATATCTCACGAAGTAATCCATCTAACTGCCCCGTAGGGTCCAATAACCAATGCCCTCAGGATCCAATAATCAATCCTCATAATATTCAGTTAACCAATGCCCTTGGGCTCCAATAATCAATCCTCACAATATTCAATAACCAATGCCCTCAGGCTCCAATACTCAACCAATATCTCACAGTATCTGTCAAGCTCCAACCACCACAACGGCACCGGATTACCTCCCCCCCCCCCCCCCCCTGGTGTAGTACCGAACCGAACACACAACATTTCAAGAATAAGAATAAGGAACAAATGCAATATAATTCACCTAACAATGACCACTTCTCAAATCGCACTTTCATCACAGCAAAGACATCCAATAACACTCCACACTTACTGTATACTTACCTATCACGAACCATCGGTACATCGATCACCTGATTGTACCCCTTGGCACAACCAGTCATACTCGATCATCCGTTCAATCAACAATTATATTAATACAATCACTCAACCTGTCAAGTAAACATGCAATAAATCACTCATAGATAAAGTTAAACTAATTTCATTAGACTCTTGATTATCCTAATGACTAGCAAACAAAGCATGTGAACCTAGCACACAACTAATCCGAGAGCTCAACACAGCCTCTCTACCAGTAAGTCAATTCCCAAGTATTGAAAGCGAGTTACACTAGTCATCTTCATCCTAAGCATGCATTCTAGACACTTCCGGTTATTAATAATTGAAAGACGATTATTCTAGTTATTCGCATCCTATAGGAAATTCTAGGACCTTTCCGATTTTATTAACCTAACATGCATACTAAGCGTCTAAAATAAGAAGTTAAGACTTTCCCTACCTCTTGGTAAACCTCTCAAACTCTGTTGTCAAACTCGGTAGTCACAACTCCGTTCTTCACACGGGTTCCGGCGTGATCTTCGTTCTTCTAGCTCAAGTCCAAGTTATTCCTTCCTTCCTTGCTCGGTACCATGGTCTTAGACCACAATAAGACCAAAAATAAGTAACTCAACGATGCTCTTCTCCCCAAAAATACAGAACAATACTCAAGTAATGGAAAAAAGGTTTGAAGAAATGATTTAGGAATCAAAATGGGCTAAAAGTAAGGGTTTTGGATCTAGAGGTCTGATCCGGAATGCCATACGGACCGTGTGGCTAGCCGTGCCGGAACCTGGCACGAACCCTATCACAATCCAGCCCGGGAGCCAGCACGGACCGCGTCACAGACCGGCCCAGAGTGCGACACGGACCGTGTGAGGTACCGTGCCGGACTCCCGTCCGTTCCGTGCCGGTACCATGCAAGTTCCGTGCGGCCTGCCGTGCCGGCACCTGGCCCGGTCCGGGTCACATTCCGCGCCAAACCTGACCAGTTCCTTCCTCTTTCTTCCCCAACTCGAGTTTCACGAAAATCACAACAAAAACCTCAATTCCAAGTCCTCTTAACTCCAAAATGTTCATCCAAAGTTACCCAACATCAACACCCTCAATAGGTTCATCAAAACCTCAGCCAAAACACAATCTAAACATCCTACTTCACTACTTCTTCTCCAAGTAACAACCACAAAGCTAGTTCTTCAACTTCAAGCCAAAAACCCACAAACCCAAAGATTGAAAGTGGATGTAATGAGAAGTTTAGAGCATCCATACCTTGAGGATGTGTAGGAGATGAAGCTAGCAAGCTTGGGAAGGAGAAATGGTGGAAAGATGAGCCAAAAACCTCCTCTTTGCTCTCTTTCTTCTTGCTCAAGCCAAGAGCTCCTCTCTTCTCTCCCTTTAGAATTTCTCTGCAGCAAATATGAGGGGAAAATGCTGAATTTGTGTCCAACAATTGCCTTTAATGACCTACAAGCTAAATGACCCAAAAGCCCCTTGCTAGTTTTATTCTTCTAGAGCTTTTAGGGAGGGTCAAGAGGTCATTTCAACTCCTTTTCTAATCATCCAAGCCTCCAATGCCATGTGGCATTGTGGGAGCCACTTTATTTTAATAAAAAACCAGCAGTCCAAATTTAGTCGTGAAAGTCGATATAAAGTCCAAGTTTGACCAGAAATTGACCGTTACAAAATTACAGTCAAACTGAAGGAAATGACCCAACTAAGCTAACCATGATGACGACAAAGCTTTTTGGGCCCCGAAAATTTCCCGAATGACTTCCTGAGTCTTCGGTTCACTTTTCCGGCCGAAAGTCAAACTTGGTTAGAATTCGCCGGTTCTACCGGGATCGACCGGGGGCGGTTCTTACAGAACAGATCCTAGACAATCTATACCCAAAACGGGCAAGAAGTGCCTCCCACTTCGGATCTGTTTGTCGGAGAACGAACTGGGAGATGTGAACAACTAGAGCTTTAATAGGTCACAAACTCAAAATCAAATCTGAGAGCACCATAAATCTTCAGATTCAGACCCACAACCTCACGGGACGAGGCCGGCCTCGAAGAGACCAGAGGAGGTGAAGTCACCGGACCACGCCGGAAAAGTGCGCTTCTGAGCACCTTCCTTAAGCTGTGCAACACACGTCGAGGCAGAGGAGGTTATACCAAATCTGCGGAGGAGTGACTGGTGAGGATGAAACCTTACCTTACAGATCTGGAGCAGCTGGCCAAGGGAGCACTGCAGACGAACCCCACGACTGGAACACGGAGTGGAGAAGATCAGACGGCCAAGTGAGCTATGCATAGTAAAACGGGAGCTCCAAAATACAACATACAGAGAACAAGAAAACGCTGGAGAAAAGAAGAAAGAGGAAGAGATGTGGAAGGGGAAAAGTCACCACTGGCGACCACCAAGGCCGGAGACCCTAGCGTCGCCGGTAGTGAGGATAGGCGGAAGCTATGGTTAGAAGAAGGGGACGGGCTTGTTGAGAGAGAAAAATCCTTAACAACTGTTCATAGTGTAGAACGATATGTGTTGGCTTGTTTGGAGATTCTACACTATAATGGAGAATATATTTTCATAATGCAATTATTAGACAAACGTATTGATAATCAAAATCTGTGACCCTTAGGTGTGTTTCTCTGATATACTCATCTTCTTTTGTTGTATCTTGTCCCTCTCAATTGTTTCACCAATCATTGTGTTTTAAATTATCTCGTGTGAGGTTAATCTATAAATGCTTTTATCAGAGTTTGGCAGGTGGTCCTTGTACTTGTGGTTTTTTATATGGAAAAGGCAAATGTATATTAATAAACCCTCATGAATCAGAGATTGATTCAGGAGAGAAGAGGCAAAGCCTTGTACCCATACGATAAGAACACTGGAATCCATAATGGAGACCTGAAAACCAAGACTAATACAGATCCAAAACACTACAAACTCATAAGCGATATTACCCCAGCAAAATAAACGATCCCAAACAAAAGATGGAGAATCATTCAAACAATCCTTTGCAATGATCAAATGAACTCTTGCAGACTTTACCTTCTCCAATCAACCTGCAGAACACCAAGCCCAAGAACCAATAAATAACCATACCAAATGCCCAACCTCAAGCGGTGAAAGTCCAACACCAATACTAAAGAACTAACAGAAGCATCAATGTCAGGGACCTATGAACGAACAAGAACTCTCAACCTAATAAAAGTCCTACCCACACGCAGAACCAAAATGAGACCTACTAAGGTGATACTCTACCCCATACAAAATAAACAACAATTCACAACACTCCACAACATGAAACCTAACCTCACCTCAACTACCCTGAAAATAACCCAACCAAGCCACCCCAACCCAACCCAAAAATACATCCAACCTAGCTCAACACAGGTTACTTGTACTACACGTTACTCTTTTCCTTCTCTGACAAGACTGAGGGCTAGATAGCCACTGTTGAAAATTAAAGGGGATAATTCTTTGGAATTGTGCCCATTATAATGCATATGCATTATATTGAATAGCAATCAAAACTTTTGAGGTAGATAGAAACACCCCTTGGAAGACCATCTTGTTCTTATAAAGCCAGATTTCTCATAAGATGATGTAAAACAAATTTCTCCAAACTTTGCTTCTCTGATGCAAAAAGTCCCAATTGTATACAATACTGGGAATGTCACAGGGGATGCACCAAGAAGAGCCCAACCATGATATCACTTCTAACCAAATTCTCCAAGCTCTCTTGCAACCGATGAATAGATGATGAATGTCCTCAAAGAAAGACTTGCAAAAAGGGCAAAGCGATTCATTTAATGAAATGTGTATTCCTCTTTCTTACATGAATATTTTAGTAGGCAATGCATCCACACAAGCTAACCAAGAAAATGCTAATAGTTTGGGAGGAATAGAAGCTTTCCAAAGGATTGTACTCTAATCTCTATCCATAGAGGACTGAGACAAGTGCTTGTACATACGATGAACCTTGATTCCATTATCAGAACCTTTCCATATCACTATATCCTTAGAGTTAATGACAATTCTCTTATTGTTTAATAGAGCACCCAATCATATCAGCTCCCCCTATTCCCAGCCCATAATCCTTCTTCTAAAATGTAACCACCAATTTGCATCACTCCATAATTCCTCCAATTTAAGATCATGTTGAATATTAAGCAAATATAGTCTTGGGAATTTCTGCTTTAGAGGTATCTCTGATAGCCACAAATCTCCCCAAAAATCAATCCTCTTCCCGTCTCCCAAGCTCCATTCTAAGCTTATGCTTCCAAAAGCATTACAAAATCTCTCATCTGATAGTAAACATGAAAAATATTCTATAAAACTATGGCCATCAGTAATAGATAGATTGGATAAATCCCAATCTGAAATACTCCACCCTAACTTGTCACAAATTACTCTCTTCCAAAGAGAGTCAGCTTCAAAAGCAAAACTCCACCACCACTTGGCTAGAAGAGCAGCATTCATAAATTTGATTTTTTTGATCCCAAGACCCCCTTCCTTCTTTTAGCCTGCAAATGAGATCTCAATTTATTTTATGTAATGCCCTCCTAGTTACTTTACCATTCCAAAGAAACCTCCTCATCCACTTCTCCATTTCCTTCATCACACCCATATGGGCCTTGAATAAAGACAAATGGTATAAAGGTAATGCACTTAAGGTGCACTTTACAGTGATATCCATCCCCCACATGATAAAAGGTTAGATTGCCATAGGGTAGATTTGTTTTTGAACTTGTTGATAATAGGCTTCCAAGTCTGGAACCTCCATGGATTGGTACCAAGTTGAAATCCCAAATAATCCAATGGTAATTGAGAAATTTCACATCCCAGAATAGTAGTAACCTAATCCTCATCCATAGTATTAGCATTCAGCAGCACTACTTTAGACTTATGGAAGTTTATCTTCAACCATGTGCCATTTTGAAAGGCTAGCAGTGAATGTATTATATTTGTGAGGTCATTAGGAGAGGCTTTTATACAAAGCAGTGTGTCATCAGCAAAATGAAGGTGAATAATAAAAGGGCTAGATTGTCCTGCTGCAATGCCTATAAACATGTTTTCTACTTGTCCTTTATGAATTAACTATTGGAGACCTTCTGCCACTAATGTGAACAATAGTGGAGATAAAAAGCAGCCTTATCTGAGGCCTCTCAACAAAACAAAATCTTCTGATGGTGATCCATTGATGAGAGCTGAAACCCAAGCTCTAATGTTGTTGTTGATCTAGAGAATCCATCTGTTCCCAAAACCCATAAATGATAGCATTTTATTCAGATAATCCCAATCAACATGATCATAAGATTTCTCAAAGTCAACTTTGAATAAAATAACTTATTCTTTTGATCTCTTGACTGTATCAGAAGCAATCAAGATCCCATCAAGTATTTGCCTCCCTGGTAAACATGTTTGAACTTAATTGACCAAGCCTTCCATCAAAGGTTTCAACCTTGTTGTTATGACTTTAAATATAATCTTATATGATGATCCCACTAGACTGATAGGTCTGAATTTTTTGAATTCTAGAGGATAAGAAGTTTTGGGAATAAGAGTGATGAATGAAGAGTTAATGCCTTTTCCTAGAGCCCCAAACTGATGAAAATGATGACAAAATGCCATAATGTCAAACTTAAGAAGAGGCCATCCTTTTTGAAAGAATAACATTGAAAACCCATTTGGCCCTGGAGACTTGTAACCATCACAATCCATTATAGCAGCTTGAACTTCTTCCTCTGAAAAGCTTCTCTCAAGATTTGAAGCTTGTAAGAAAGTGACTGAGTGGAAAGGTAAAACTGACTAATCAATCAAAGATATAGGCCATTTCCAAAATCTGTTTTTAAAGTGCCTTGTAGCACAAGTCTTGATATCTTATGGAGTCTGATACTCAATACCCTCTTCTATTATGCTTGTAATTTTTTTCCTCTTCTGCCTCAGATTTGCAATGATGTGAAAATACTTAGAGCATCTATCACCTTCCACTAAAATTTTCAACTTGGATTTTTTTCTCCAGAATTTGGCTTGAGACTTCAGATTCTGAATCTGCAAAGCTGTTGCTAGAGGTCTATGAGAATTCTCCACAGGTGTCAATGGTCTAGACTCCACAAGAAATCCATGGAATTGATTGTCTCATTTATCTATGAAAATTCCTTTTCCAAATTGCCAAAAGTATCCCTCCTCCAAGTCAACAGGAAGGTCTCTAGTGATTTCAATTTGTACCACAGCTTGTAGTGAGGATCACCAATAACCTTGATAGCTTTCAAGTGCTCAGAGATGTCGAGCCAGAATATCTTGTGATCAATCCAAGAGTTACATAATTTGAATGGTTTAGGGCCCCAATTAGTGACATGACTAGATAATAGCAATAGCCTATGATCAGAGATGCCTCTTGGAAGACATTTTTGTGACAAATGTGGGAGTTTTAATAGAAAATAAGAAGCCACCAGAATCCTATCCATTCTTGAAGCTTTGTTAGAACTTAGAAGTACTGAGCCAAGTAAAAGATCCACCTTCTAATGGAAAGTCTATAAGACCCATATTTCTAACAAAAGAGTTCAAGTTTGCACTAATGTTGGGGGAAGATGATGGGGATATGTCAGAGGCTAATAGTGTTGCATTGAAATCACCAGCACAAATGATTGGTTTATGAATGTTAACTTTCGGTAGAAGGATCTCAGCCCACATTCTCCTTCTATTAGATTAATTACAGGAAGCATAAATATTGATAATGCAGACCTCAATTTTAATTGACTTGAATAACCCATGCCAATAAATAACTTTATTCTTCTTAATAATAGAATGCATTTCAAAGAATGTAGAGTTTCAAGCAGTTACCAGACCCCCATATAAGCCCAATAATGCTAGAAAATCATTTTCCCAATGAGTACTACAACCACAAGACTTTAGAAAGTTAAATGGCCACTAAGAGATTTTTGTTTCCTGCAGCATTAGCAAATTCAGTGAATGCTTAATCACCACGTTACTTATCATCCTCTGCTTCAGCCTAGAGGATACCCCTCTCACATTCCATGTGAGGAGTCTCATTTAGATCAGTTTTGTTGTACCTGGTTGGAATTTAATTCTTCCAACCTCACCACCTGCTCTTCATCTAGATCTTCAAAGTCATCTTCAGATTGTGCTTTCAAGGATACTCTATTCTGTAGCTCCTCATTGAGATTTTCGAATTGCTCAGCCACTTCACATCAGATGCAAATGCCTTCAATATTATTGCTTTACAATAGTCCCAAGTACCTTTCCCATTGGCGTTAAATACTTTATTTCTCTTGTCTGCAACCTCAGGTGAAGGATTTGGTGAGGTTGTATAAGTTGTTGCTGCTTTGAGCTTCCCAACCTTAGACATGTTGCATAGAGAAATGTTATAGGGTTCTTCTTTGCCTTTTTTTCTATCTTTGCCACTCCTTAGTAATAGTACTAGGCTTTTGAAATTGTTGCAGATATTTTGGCCCAACCCTTCTTCATTTAAACTTCCCCAAAAATAATTGTTGTTGCTAAGTTGTTTCAGTAGGGCTAGTAGGTAAAATGGTGTCAGCTACTGTTTCCTCCACATTAATGTTTGGTGTTACCAATGTTCCCAAAGTGTGTGAGCTCTCTTTTCCCATGTCTGACTCCCTCCCCACCATCACTTCAACAATTAATGAACTCTCCTTCTTAAGTTGGATGTTATCAATCTCGTTAGGAATAATTTGTGTTCTTTCTTCAACTTGCAGCTCTAATGCTTATTCAAAACTATAGGATATAATTATGTGCTTGTGTTCTTCCCAACACTATCTTCTCGATCTGTCGAATGTTGATGGTTTTTGTGTTGAGAATCAACTTTTCTTTGTTTCATTGCTTTCTGAAGAGCCTCACCAATAATAAATTCTTCTCCTTCCTCAATAAATGCTTCCTGCAACAATAAACCCACATGTTCTTGACAAAAAACATTCTCTGCAGACTGGTTAATATTCTCATTAAATAAGGGTTGATTGTCTTCGAACAATGGGATTTCACTTGATAAAGAGTTGCCACATCCTTCTGAATCTCCTATTTCTAAGCCCTTGGAGTTTTCTAAGCTGTCGTTCTCTATGAAAGTATCTCTAAACAAAGGATGAATAATAACCGGCACATGAATTTGTTCAGCACTTTCCGGCTACATCGTAATATCTTCATCTCCAAGCTTCAACATTGCCTCTTGTTCAATTACTCCATAACTTTCATAGTGTACTAATATAATAGCATGTTGAAAGCTTTTCCCAGCCAAAGAATCTGGATGTGCATAAATAAATTCTCCAATAGAAGCTACACTTGCCTTGAATGATTCTTCACTCCAACCTTGCACTAGTAAACCTTTAACTGAGATCCATCTGAAATAACCTGCCTTCTTTGCTTGTTGGTTCTCCTTTGGTAAGACAGAAAACCATTGTTGTAGTCAGTGTTCTGATTCTTTCAAGACTTCCTTTTCAAATGCTTGATCTGAAAATTGCATCAATCCAACTCTATTTGCTAATGGGAACAGTTTTATGTCATACACTCCCTCCATAGCAAGTTCTCTCATTACTGAATCACAACTTATTTTCCTGTGTAAGATGGCCAAGGGAGAGTTGTTGATTAGTTGTAGTAAGTCAGTGTTGATGGATCCTTGTGTTACTCTTGTTTTGTCTCCCTTCTGCTGAATTGGCCTCCACTCTTTATTCACTCTCCTTGGATTCTCTCTATCCCAAGCCTTTGCTACAAAGAGTTTGTATGCCGAACAATTGTACCCATTAAAGTCTTGAATTTCCTTTACAACCGCTTCCTCCGAGCGAAACTGAATAACTGTAAACCAATGACCCCTCACATTTGGCCTAGTGGGACCTTGGACTTTCAAGATCTGTCCACACCTCCAAAACAATTGTTCCAACCAACTTGGATCCGGCCTTGGTGGTAAGTTGTGAATGAATACCTTATTGACTCCTTCCCTTATTTGATTTGGGATTCCTTCTTTCTATAATACTTGCCTTTGAGCCTTTTCGAAACCTGGGGGAGGATATCCCATAGAAGAGGATGTAGCCTCCCGTTTAGCACTACTGATCTCAATACTCTCCAACTACCATTGTGTTCTATTACTTCTTTGTCTTGTCTTAAATCTCTATTATGGCCCTTCCTGGCTACTTCTGCTTCTTTGTTGGGAATGTTCGATCTTGTATTCTCATTTTTGTGATATCTTAGCGCTCCTGTTTTGTCTTGATAAGTCCTATAAATCTTCTTTCCATTTTCCAGTGTTGTTGTGCTATTGAGTGACCGCATTTCCTTGACTGGAGAAGAGCCTAATGCTCGTAGTTCTTCATCTGTATACCTTGTCATGATCTCTGTTACATAAAACTTAATCTTGAATAGATGTGCAAATGGAGCTTTAGACGTTGTCTTGTTGAAGATGAACTGCTAATCGATGAACATCATAGAAAAGTTGTAGCATCTGCAAACCTTTACTGGAGCTCTAGAGAGCATTCTAAAGTTGAATACCTTGTGCTTGTGGTTGTCAGCTTGCTTTAATACTTCTATTTTCTTGAGAAATTAATGGTAAGAAATCATTTATTTTTTCAAATGGGTTCAAGTTAATTTACACAACAAGTTCAAATTGGGGAAATGGGGTCTCTTCCATTTTCTTGTGTGTTAGGGCTCTTATTATCTATGACCTCCTCAACAATAGGTATTCTATAAATTTTTCATGAGAAATAGTAGAAACTAAAATTTTGGTTAGGTTCCGTAGCAAGATGTCTTACGTTAAGACTTGTTGACAAACATCTTCCTTTCGAATAGATTGCAAAAAATAATAAGAACAAGCAACCACACAAGGAAATATAAATTGGTTACCCAATTCGGTGCATACGTCTAGGGGCACTCTGCCAATAGAAAATTTTAACTATACATAATCAAAAACATACAAGTTTCAGATACTCCATATCAAATCTATGCTATTATTACAAGTGCTAACCTATCTCAGGGTCTCCCGCTGAATCCGAGATCCCATCTCGATTCCACCCTACGAGCCCTTCAGTCTCGGATTAGTCTTGTTCTTCAGAGGTTGTTCCTGACACTTCAATCACGCAAACATAGCTTGAATACTCATTTAGTTAAGAATAGTAGTTTGAGCGCAACAACGTTATTCTTTGATTAATTCATTCAGTCTCCCAACACGCTTAGGAACCCTGAAATCATAACCAAAGAACAAAAACAAACAAATATTCTTGGCGATGACAAATAGTCAGTTACGACGATAGTGTTGGAAAATATATCAATGGATCCGAACCGAGCTACGAGAGTTACCTCGAGTTGTATAGCTCAATAATACCTTGTATCGTGCCTCCTAGGGTTTCCATAATCCTTAGAGTCACGATCAAGCTAAATCTCTTTGTATCCTTGCGTTAGAATATCTATCGCAGAAGTATCATCAAACTGGAAAACAAATCTTCAGCACTTGATAAGCGTAAGATGCTTGATAACATCTAGGCTGACATCTTTTCTATCTTTGCTACCGGAAACGCACATGATGTCTGATGTTATCTTGAATAACTTCTTGCTTGACACGTAAGTTGTCAACCTAGATGTAACAACAATCTCCCCCTTTGTCTATTTTTCTTAAAAAGCATATCAACTACTTCAATTCAAGGGATGACAAATCACAGAGATCAAACTCTCCTAGCATGCATTGTCTAGAACACTATTTCTTCAAAAAGACATATCTTCATAAACATGTTTCTTCTAAACTTCAAAAACAACATCATGCTTCAACAATGTGCATCATCGAAGCCACGTTAGCGGAATGCGTGGATGTCCCGTATGACCAGTGAGGCTTATGTTGGGGAGGGAGTGTAAAAGTTCGTTTCTGGATGGAAATCCAACATCCCATGTGACGGAAACTAGTCATGCGGTTCATGGAACTCTGGAACCGATTATGGTCACCCTGACCTATGATAGGTTTCCCTCGTTCTTCTACAACTACAACCGGATCGACCATATGGTCCGAGATTGTGACCGGGAGATGTCGGTGACACAGAGGTTTAATTATTCCCTCCTGGAATTTAAACTAGACAAGCTTGAGAAACCATATGCCAGAGACTGGGGATGGTTGCAATGGTGTCGGTGAGTCTTCTAGGATTTGCACCGGTGACCTTAAGGACTCTACCTTATGCATCTTCATCTCGAGGAAGCAGACCAATTTTAATCACGAACACCCTACCTAACCTCTAGGTAGGGAAGATGAGGATCATGGTGCACAGAGCACTGCCCTTGGTGGAGAGCCCAACCTAGGGGTTGGGTCTACTAGTCCCTCATGGGTTTCCCCATCTTCCATGATGAGGAAAATGAGAGAATCTGCAGGGGAACCCTGTGAAGATCAGGGAAGGGCTAATAAGCAGCCTTGCCAGATGGAATGCTAGACGACCGAGGCTTCAGGGACTTACTTAGAGAGGGGTCCCTACCTCAAGCCCATCATTCGCACTGCTCACGGCGAAAAGAGTCATCCCCGTGTCATCAAGCAGCGTTTAGGCACTCCTCGTTTTTTTTGTATCCAATACCTACCCTGATGTTTCCTTTTATGACAAATAGCCCCTGCTGTCAAATTTTTCACCCATTTTATGTTAACTTTTTCTAAAATAACCAAAATGCCCTTAGAACAAATAAATAATTTTAATTTACAAAAATCTTTTTTACTTTAGAACAAATAATTTTTATTTTATAAAAACAGTTTTACTTTTTAAAATCATTTTTATTCTTAAAATTTCAATATTTATTTTTTCAAATTCTATATTTACTTTTAAATTCAATTTTTATTTGAAAAAAAAATCACTTTTTTAATAACAAACAATTATAAAAAAATGATTTTAAAATAAAAATGATTTTTTTTAAAATGAAATTGTATTTTTTAAATAAAAATTGATTTTATAAAAAATGATTTTATAAAAATGTAGATAAACTGCATTTTAAAAATAAAATAAAAAAATTAATTTTAAAAAATAAAATTAATTTTTTTACATAAAAATTTGATTTAAAAAAATTGTTTCATATAAATAAAAACCGAATTTCGAAAATATTTTTTTTTATAATTATGATTTTCAAAATTTTATTTTACAAAAATAATAAAAAAAATCTAAAGTAAAAATTATTTTTAAGAATTAAAAAAATTGATCAAGAATTTTTAATTATTTTAACAAATATATATATATAGGGTAGGTATCCAGTAAAAACCACCCTTATTGTGCAAACTACGAACCAATCTAAGCCACAGGATCCGCCCAAAGTGACGTCAGCAGAGCGCACCAGATGCTGACACGTGGCCTCTTCGCGCGCGCCTCTGCCCGCGCGCGTGCGCGTGTTGACCACGCGCACGCGTGGGTGCTAATAGTTTGCGCGCACGGTGCTAATAGTTTAGCACAGTGCCAAACTATCAGCACTGTGCGCACAAACTATTAGCACCGTGCGCCCAAACTATTAGTACTGTGCGCGCGCGCCCACGTGTCAGCACCTGGTGAGTTCGTAGTTTGCACAATAAGGTGCGGTGTTTTATATATTTATTGTCCACGTGTCAGCATCTGGTGCGCTCTGCTGATATCACTTAGGGGGGATCCTATGGCTCTCGTGGGTTCATAGTTTGCACAATAATGGGGGGTTTGTACTTGATACCAACCCTATATATATATAGATATATATATAAGAAAATAACTAATGATATTTTCGTAATTATTTCAAAGATAGGGTTGTAATATTGAAAGATAGTCGAGGGTATTTTCGTCATTTAACAAAAACAAGACTAACGGAGTTGGACGGTAGGGGCAATTTGTCATAAAAGGAAACATCAAGGTTGATATTGGATACAAAAAAAATATGAGGGTAGGTATCAGAGAAACGTGACAACTTAAAGGTATGTATTTGTCATTTCCCTTCTTTATATATTCTTGTTGATTTAAAAAAAAATTGTGTCTACATAATATATCAGAATATTGTTGGTTTGAAACTGTAGGGTCCCGAAAAGAAAGGAATAGAGAGGTTTATCATATCTTAGACACCGACACCCTTGTCATAACCGAGCGTACTCAAGACCCGTTGGAAGTCAGCACACCGACATGTACATGGTCGGAGATGGCGCCTTTTTTTTCTCCTCAACAACTTCTTCTCGAGCAAGACCAAGTCTTGGAGAGACAACGAGCTTCAAATCCTCGTAGGATGTCTAGCAGGTACGAAAGGCGGGGCAGAAGAGAGTAGATGTTTCCCTTGGTATACCCATGACCACCGATGATGAGCGTGAAGCTGAGGCTGTTGCTGAGGAGGTTCAGGCGGGTGAAGGTGATTCGTCGAAAACCCCTGCTAAGAAGAAGAACAACAACAACAAGAAGAAAAATTATTGAAATAGAGGTTTTGTCATGACCATTAAGACACAGAAGGCAGTGGAAGAGTACGGGGGAATGTGGTCGTTGAATGGGATGCTGCCAATAATCAACCTTTATGTCAAAGGAACTTGTCTATCGCCCATAAAAGAGTTATCCGACATACCAGTTCCATCATCAGGAGGTAGTACTGATGAAGTCTATAAAGTAAAATGATATTGAGGTTGCATCTCAAAAACCAATGCAAATGAAGCTATACGTAAGTACTTTTCCCATTTAATATTTGGGTTTTTTTAATCGTGTTAATAATAATTTTGTTTTGTATTTTTTTTTCTTGTAGTGTCTAATACTTCTGTGACGACGAGAACGATAAAATTTGCGAATGGATCCAGTAGAATTGTAGAAGTCGGTACAAGGATTAGAAGTGAAGGATTAATAAAGATAGAAAGGCCAAAATCAAGTCCATGGCGACGCCAAAGAACCCAGAGCTGGAGCCCTCGATCCCGCAGGAGTTCAAGTTCTATCAGGACGAGTATGAGTGGCTTCTCACACACTTCAAATCCGATGAGTTCAAGGTAATGAATTAACCTATTTTTCAAATCAATTGGTTATTTCATATTTCTAACTAAATATTATTATATCTTTTGCAAATGGTAAGCTAAATCCAAGCAGACCATTGAGGCTCGGGATGAGGTTCGTACTAAGAACCGAGCAGGGTCTTGTTCGATACACGACCACAATGGATTGATCAAGGACTAGGAAAAAGAAAACATGATGCCGCTCTTGATTTTCCAGTCAGAAAGTGTACCTTCCACATAACAAGAACAAGCACAACGCCAAAAATGGGGTAAGTACTTCACATTTTCAACTACATTTTTTTTTCATTTCAATAACTTGTCTAATTCTCTTTTGTTTATAGTCAGCAACTTGTCCAAGCTGCAATGGAAAATGTCCAAGAGTTGGGCATGGCCTCCACACCCGACATGTTGTCGGAGTTACTCTAGGCTGAGGCTCTAGCTACCAAATTAGGAAAACAGTGGAAGGGGAGCGTGTACCTAGGATGTGGTCGGAGGGTTTTCGTCCCAACGCCTAAGAAAAAAGCGTCTTCCTCGAGCGCCACTTATGCGGGCATCACTCAAGAGATCCAGAAACAAGTGCAGACATGAATCCATGATCAAGTGAAGGCAGAACTAGAGCAATATATAAAGGAGCATGAGGACCGACTAGTAGAAAGACATGCTGCTATGGATGTCGAACAGGCGGCCCGACAGAAAGTTATGAATGCTTAACATGCAGCCTGACTGGCAGAGCATGCGGAACAACAGGCGGTTCTATACACGTAACTCGACGAATGCACCCATGTTCAACAGTTGTTCGAGGGTGGCCTATTCCCGTTACGAATGCATGGAAATGATAGAGCTGGGTTTAGCAAATGACATTGTTTAATGACTTTTAAAACTTATTATTTATGGATTTTTACTTTGTTTTGAAAAATTCAGTAGTATTTTGGATATTTGATTGAATTTTTGTGTTAATTTGGTATTATTGTACATTTCTATTGGTTTTGTATATTTGGGTGCATGTTTTACAACTTTTTTTTAAATATGAAACTCTTTTTTACGACTGAATAAGTAACTTTTGCGATGTTATAATGTCGGCATTGAAATTTGTAGTCTCTAGTGAATTTATATATACAGCGCTAGAAATACTAACTTTAGCGATATTATAGTATACCATCGTTGAAGGTGTATTTTGACAGAAAGCTAGAGAACCACGTTCTGCGACCCCTGTACCATAGTAGTAGTTCTTCAGGGAAGTATAGCTAACTTCTACCATCGTAGAAGCATTCCTAGTAGTGGAGGAGAAGAAGAAGAAGATGGAAGATGATTTTAGGGGTAGTTGTAGGTTAGAGAGAATTGATGGCGGGTTAATGAATCTCACACAATTTTACCGACCAATTTCTGTATTCGGTCGGTAGTAAAAGTTTCATTACCTATCACAAAGATTTTGGTCAGTAATTAAACTTTCATTAATTAATGTTTACTCAGTAATGAAACTTGCATTACCGACCACATAGTTTTCGGCTGGTAATGATTTTCATTACCGATTAAACATTAATTCATTCGGGGTTGAAAGTTTCATTACCGACCTAAATCTTGGTGGTCGGTGACATTGTAACATGACCGACCGAATGAAAGTGTTGGGTAGTGATAATTTCATTACTAACCGCTTTTATTCGGTCGAGTAAAATACACTTTGGTGTAGTGGGAATGAAATATATCTGATCCTTAAATGATCTATTTATATCGTTTACAAAATAGAATATACACTTACTTGATATATATATATATATAGGCAAGTTGTCCATTGAAAATTACTAGTTTCACTATAAATTGAAAACTACTTTCCACCATTGGATTGGCATATATATATATAGGGTAGCTATCCAGTACAAACGCCTCTTATTGTGCAAACTGCGAACGTACGAAAACCACAGGATGCGGTCAAAGTGACGTCAGCAGAGAGCCTCAGATGCTGACACGTGGTGCGCGCTGCTGGTGCGCGCGCGCACAGTGCTGATAGTTTACATAACACAATGCTGATAGTTTAGTACAAATGTAACCTATCAGCACTTTTTGTACTAAACTATCAGCATCGTGCTATGTAAACTATCAGCATTGTGCGCGCACCAGCAGCGCGCGCCCACGTGTTAGCATCAGCAGCGCGCGCCCATGTGTCAGCATCTGGGGCGCTTTGATGACGTTACTTTGGGCGGATCCTATGGCTCCCGTGCGTTTGCAGTTTGCACAATAAGGCCTTTTTGTACCTGATACCAGTCCTATATATATAGTTATAGTATTTGATCTATTCTGAAACCAAAAACTCTATTGTATATCTATATTGAGTGACAATTTTTATTTTCAAACACATGCAATGTATCTAAAGAGGACTAACGAGTCTTTTTTTTTTAGAAAATACCCTCAACAACCCTTCAATAATACATAGTCCTACCCCTTATTCAGCAATTTAGTTTTTTTTCATTTTCATTTTCCAAAATTAATATTAAATCAAATTTATTATTATAAAATACATTTTTATTTTTAAAAAATCACAATTCATTTCTACATTTAAAAAATCATATTTTTTTTTTGAGCGAAAGTTGCAACTTTATTAATGAAAATCCATTACACTACTATGCATCGATGAGCATACTCCCCCGACCACGAAAAGGATAGATTTAAAGAACAATGGTTCACTGATCCTTGTAATACCAGAACCGTCATAGACGGTATTTTGATGCCCCATGGGCAGAGATAGAATACAAAACGGGGGAAGGGGTACCGAAGATCCAGAGGGACCTCAATAGTAATGGTGATGGTGGGAGGCAAAGCATCATCTTGGGACCCCTCCCTAGGCCAGTCCCCGATGCTCATCTAGCCTCTCATTCCTCCTGGCGGGGCTGATTTCCCTCCCTGACCTGATCCTCCCGATGAGCTCCAACTGATGATCTCTTGAGCGCTCCAGTACTCTCTCCAACTCTAATGGGACCAGGAAGCCCGACAGCCTTTGCTCTCGAGCCCTCACAAGCTCCCCCACTCATATGTCTATAGGGTGGTGGAGGGGCCACCAGTGCCGAGATAACTGGGGACTGAGCAAGGGCAATTCTGGTAGGACCCTGAGGCCCCAGACCAGAAGGCATGAAGGTTCGAGGGGCCTTATTCAGATCCAAGGGGGCTTTCGGGACGAAGCCCGGTGGAGCAGACGAACGGTTAGTCTACCCCCAATTAGTTGCATAGGCTTTGACCTGCTTCTCCCTCTGATACTGCAATAAGGAGGAGTCAAACCTCGGGGAGCCTTTGACCGCCCCCTTACATTCCTTCAAGACATGGCCGAGCCGGGCACAATTGTAGTAGAAGCTCGGAAGCTTTGAGTAGGTGAGTTACACATGGATCGGCTCAGGGAACTCCTTAAACCGAAGGACCAGTCCCCTACACTGTGGCCTCTCAAGGAGATACCAGAACCGGACTTTGACAGTGTCGCCCCAACACATGCCCCACTAGTCACATAGGACATCCACACACACTCCTAGCGCGTTTCCGATGGAAGTACCTGTTTCATGCGTCCGTACCAGGGGCAGTAGACCCCTTGCATGTGCACACAATTACACTCGGTCGAGAATTGGCATCTCCCAAGCACATAGATCCAAGTCACCCAGCAACAGGGCCCGTCGATCAAAGCACCAAGGCTCGTTGCCTCGGACCCACGACCGAGCCTTAGGGGACCAGAAGTAGAATCCAAATAGCCCTGGCCCTAGGTCTTTGACCACGAGACCCTCAGCAGCCTTCCCCGACGCGTTGGTAATGATACGCAGGAGTGTCTCCTTGCGGGGAGTCTTTGGGGACCACAACCTCCCCAACATCCCACATTGTTGGCAGGTAATGGCCGTCGATGTTTCCTGAGAGAACGGAACCACCACGTCGACCTCTCCGTACTCTTTCAAAGAGCAGGATGATAACCCGTCCTGAAGACCCGCAGGGAAGCTTGAATATCCGAGACCAAGTCAGTCGGATCAAATTCATCCGTATAAGAATGCCTCGACCGGTCTCGCGTCATCCCTTCCAGAGTAGTGAAACACGTCGGGATGATCGGGATCTTGGCCTGATAGGGAAGGCAGCTCCCTAACCCTAAAGCCATCACCGTCGTCCTAGGAAGCTCCTCCATTGGTGCCTTCCCCTTCGTCGGGTCTCGCTGCAACAGCGGTACCCTACTAAGGCTAGAGCCCGAGGCACCAACGACAGTAGTCACTACCTTAGCCCATGTATCCTTAGTGGGGGAAACCAAGCTAATGTCGTGACGTGAGGGAAAAGGAACCCTAGAGAGGGTTGGAGGGGAACCGGCTGTAGGCGGAACCCTAGCACTCGCGCCGCTATGTAAAGGAGGAGCCAGAGCGAGGTCATGGCTATTGTGGGGGCAGCGAACTAGGGTTCGGAAGGGGGAGAGCGAGGAGGCCGGTTTGTGGAGAAGAAACCACTGAGGGGCGGCGTGAAGGTCTCCCTCGTCTCGGTTTTGCGATCGGATCCGGGGAGGTTGATCCTAATGAGAAGGAGACACCATCTGAGATCGCTCCTAGAGGAGGGAGAGTCGGCGTCGGCAGCACGGGCGGATATGAAGAGGGAGCCAGGAGCGGTTTGGGCTTTCGTCGACGTCGGCTCTTGTCTACAGCATCGAGAGCAGGTTGCAGGGGGAAAGGTAATGCAAGGGGAGCATCACCAACAGGAGCAGCGGCGCCAGCCACGACAGAAAACATGTCGACGATAGGAGTGGAGGAGAGCACCATAGCTGTCGCGCAACTAGAGCTTAGAGGGAATCTCAAAAGTTGAGAGAGTATAAAAGTTGATTTTTTTTTTTTTTTGTCTTTGATATTATGTTAAAAGACCAATTCATTTAACAATATAAAATAATAATCAAAGGCTTAGTTATAATTATATTCGGCCAATGTGATTGATAATTTTTCATTTAATTTGTATGATATTTGGTAGATAATTCTTCGTTAAATTTAAATGTACCATTGTTGCTTTAATCTGTTTGTTTTACTCTCTCATATTTAATAGGTTCGAAAAAGAAATAATTCCAAACCTCTTTTTTTTTTTTTCTGATCAGCAAAACATAATTTAAATTAAAATTTCCTTTGAGGTAAAAGAGGAATTACAATTATATCCATGGATCTACAAGCAAAATTGAACTTGCAGGCGCTGAAAGTGAATGAAGATACTTAGGAGGTATTAATAACTTACAGTCCGAATAATCTAAAAAAGAGATGAAGATGAAAACAAAACACATTATAAGTTGAATATGATCTGCATTTTTGGAGTGGAAGTGAAGGAGCAGGGATGCTGAGTGAGGAAGTGAATTAATTTTATGAGGAGCAATATAATCTTGAGCTACTTTGAAGTTTCTGTAACCTGTTGGCTTGAGTAGCATTGTACTGCAGCTTGTAATTGGTGTAGCTGGTGTTGTTCTTCTGAGATGAGATGTGAATTTCTGCAACTGATTGTCCTAACCTCTTATTAAAGGTGCATTATTCCCAAATCCCAAATACTTGGCAAATTCAATCTTGATTCCCGCGTCAGACTACAACAAACGCATCACCACCAATGACAACGATACAATGGATCGACAGAAAACTTCTTATGAAGAAGGATGGTGATATTGGAACCTACGGTCGTTTTCGGACTGCGTCCCAGCCGGCCGCCCCAATTGACTGTCAAACAACATTACATATATAATGACTAAGATCCTTATTTAATTTGTTTTGTTTTCTTAACTCACGTGGCTTTTGTCGACAATGAATATTATTTTTAGTTAATAAGCTCATATATTGCTTGTCGGTTGTACCGACTATACATTACAAAATGCACGGTCCAATAACATAATTACATTTAGGCCAATTTATCTATCGGTTCAATTTTTAACGCAGGCCGAAGCCTGACTTTTTGACTAAGGTTAACCCGAAAGGGTTGACCACTACCTTGCAGGAGGATGGTTGTGGAGAATCCTACCCGCCTCCCAGGTCCACAAAGCCTGACCTCCTGGCTAACATCCACTCTGCCGATGGTCCCGCGACCGGAGCTCCTCCTGGATTCAATGCGATGATGAGGAAGGAAGATGAGCCAGAGCCACGGGGCTACCCAGCGGATCTTCAGGGGAGCCTAGGCAAAGGAGGCCCCAGAAGGGGCAAAGGGAAGAAGATCATCCTGAAGACCAGAAGTGGATCGCAGTATGCTCGCCCACCGGAGACCAAGAAGCGCAAGGGGGATCTGGATACCAACCAGCAGTCCTGGGAGCTGCTTTTTCAAGGGGAGGCCCAGACAGAAGGAGCGGAGGCCCAGAGGCCTCCAATGGAGGAATGATCGACCCAGCAGGGGTGGGAGGCGTCGTCATCAGCCTATACCCACAGACCCGAGGCAGCCAATGCTGGGAGGTCCCGGGCAGCCTGCACTATTAGTACCAGCCATTTTACTTTTCAGCTATTTCTATTATGTTTTTTGGGACTATGTTTTTCCTGTTGGTTTTGGACATTGCTTTATTTTCCCCCGTGATGTTGAAACGGCGGTAGGGGGCTATCTTGAGTTGTTGCCCACAAGTACAAGTGGGCTAAAATTATGGGTCCATGAGCGCCGGGCTTACTATGGTCGGCCCGGACAAACATCTGGAACCCGAGACGGTCACGCCTCAACTTGTCTAATTGCCAGTTGGCGTTAATGAAATTGCCGGTTACCCGTTTCAAAAAAAACAAAAGCGCTCCAGTGGGAATAAGTATTTTTTTTAACCTCACAGAGGTTCCTCTCAAAACCCTCCTAGGGTTCCATTTTCGCTGCCGCTGCCGCCACCTTCCCGTCGCCCTCCTTCACGCTCCGCCCACATGGTACTATCTCCTCTCCCCGTAGTGCTACTCTCCATCTCCGTCATCACTATGGTGCCCCCGATCCATCGCTATCATCGCGAAGGATACCCCCCACGGAATCCATGGCTGCCGAACTCTCTCAATCTGGATCATCCGTTTGGGTCTGGTCGTCCACGCCCTACCATGACCGATCAAGCCAACCCTATTTTGGTTCTACACAATAGGGGATGGTCCATGCACGACATGCACCACAATCCGACGTGGATGCATAGGGACCCTTGGCACCGCCCTCCACCGGAGTACGCCCGGATCTTTGCAGCCAACCCCGACAACCGCCGCCCTCTCCCGGATTGGGATCAACCATTCCAACGTCAGGAGGCACTAGCTCGGGATCTATTCCCAGTTCCCCCACCGGCGGGCATCGGGAACCTGGCCTTTCCATGGGACCTGGTGCACTATTTTTCCTGGTTTTCGGCTTATCAACCAGATTATGGACAGTCGGAGTTTGGGATGCAATCGGGTAGGGCTCCTCATTTTCAGCCGGAGTGTGGGATGCAGCCGGGTAGGGCTCATTATCAGCCGGAGGTTGGGATGCAGTCGGGTAGGGCTCCCCACTATCTGGGCCATGTCAACCCGAGAAGGACCGAGACCGACAGGAGCCGGGGACACCAGGAGCAGCGGAGTACTACTGTCAAGGTGCTACATCCGCCGCCAACGATAACCAAACGTCAAGGCACGGATGTCCCAAGCCCTAAGTCTCGCTTGAAGATTGGGGCCAAATGGAAGAAGCCGGATCCACAACTAGGGGATCTGATGAACTGCACTTTGGCTCGACGGGGGATCCTGCGCTTCACCACAGATGTTGGACCACGACCCAGGGTGATCAAGACGGGTCACAAACCGGAGTCTATAGGGCAGCCAACCTCCACTGACCAAGCACAGGAACGAGACACTAGCCCGGGGGCCTGCAACCCCCCGGGGGAGGAATGATCCCCCAGAGCGGGGGTGGGAAGGACCATCAAGGACCTATACCCACAGACCCGGGACGTCTACAGCCGGGACGTCTCGGGGAATCCGCACCAAAGGCCTTATCTAATTTCAGGTTGCTTGTTTTAGGACAAATAAGACTTTGGATAGGTAGATTTCATTCTTTTAGTTTTATATTGTTTGAAACAGTGGATCGAGGAGTTCCTGAGTTTGGATCTGCGAAACAAAGCAGACTATTGTTATGGAACCATGTGCGCCCGATGGGCCACGGCCGATCGGGACAACAGCTGGTATCCGGGACTGTTAGGTCCCACATTGTAAGCACATTGATTTATTAATACTACTTCATTCCCGTTTCAAAAAAAACAAAAGCGCTCCGTCTATTTCTGATACAGAGGTTCTCTCCACACCCTAGCTAGGGTCTCACCGTCGCCGTCTTCTCCGACGTCGTCCGAGCCCCGGGTTCATCTGACCGGCGTCGACTCTACCGGTACCTCCCTTTGCTCTCTCTCCCAGCATCCCGAGGGGCAGTCCACGAGTCCCACCATCCATATGTTGTGGTTTCGGCAACCCCATAGAGCCAATTTCGTCGTCCCTGCCCTCTTCTACACCGGATCCGACCAAATCTCGGCTAGTCTACCCGGAAATAGAAGCTACCGATCAGATCCATCCCGCCGCCGAGTCTCAACACCCGTAGGCTCCTGTTCTGGCGGACTTTTTGCCCGATATCACGTTCCCGTCGTCCCCCACTGAAGCTCTCCCTCGTCCTCCGCCTGAACACCGGCGGCCGACTGGCCCTCTCACCCTGAAGGATAATCCAGGAACGGAGCCGGGCGGAACCCTAGCTTTGGTGGCTCCGCTGCCCCTCTCATGCCAGGAACGGAGCTCGTCTGGGACGGGGAGTGGTCAGGTGGAAACGCCATCTCCTCCTCGTCCACAGTCGCCGGCGTCCGTACCCAGATACCGTCCTCCGGTAGATCGTCCAGCGGGATCGAGTAATCGGGCGTCAAGTGGCTCCGGGCCGCATGCACGTGAGGGGGAGGTGAGTTCGGTCCGGATCTCCCTGATCCCGGACTGGGAGGATGACAACGACGAGGTGGTGGTCCCGGCTTTCACCAAGGGAACTTATCAGTTCTCCCTAGCAGCCCGAGTTGCAGGGGATCGGATTCACAATAAGAATGGTGTCTGCGCAATGATGCTGCAGAAATGGAAGGTGGATGGCATTCAGGTTGAGCACATGTCCCCGGAGGTAACGGGATATCACTTTCCGTCCACTGAGACGATGGAGAATATCCATCATAGGGTCCTTGGAGCTTCAAGGGATTCCCTGTACTGTTGGAACCCCTCAAGCCTTATGTCCAGGCAAATGAGATCGTATTCAATCACATCGAACTTGGAGTCCGGGCACTGAACGCTCCGATGGGGGACAGGAATCTACACATCAGCGGTCTTATTGCAGATAGCATTGGTACTCAAGTGGTGTCGACCCCAATTCCATATGTCCGACGGGACGACTTGTTCTTATGGTTGCGGGTGCGGATGGAGTTGAACAGGCCTCTCCGGAGACGACTCCATCTCAGGTTCCCAGACACTGCTTCCTCCTCGCTGGTTGAGCTGCAATACGAGAGGCTCATGGATTTCTGTCGCAGATGTGGGACGATGACACACCGGATTATGGGGTGTACGACTCACTGATCGGATATAGGCCGGGAGGAGGTCCGATATGACTCGATTATTCTGGTACCAAGGTAGCTGGACGTGGATCGATTGCTGAAGACGGCCTGGCATACAGCTCCTTCGTTGGCACATTTGGCTGTTGATGATCTCCTAAATGGGCTATCCCTGAACCCTGTGATTCGATCCAGGGAGGTCGTCATAGGAGATGGTTTCTCTGCTGCAGACGTTCATTCGAAGTCTGACAATGTGGCTAGGATTACCTCAGGAGGGGTAACCAATGTAATGCAGGATGGAGTGCGCCGAGCCAATGGAGGGCCACCGACCTTCACAAAGCCTGACAATCTGGCTAGCATTCATCCTGCAGGAAATCCTCCTGCTCCTGCCGAGCCCGTTGACATTGTAGGAACTCGGGCGGGGAAGGAGAAAGATCCCCATGAAGCTTTAGGGAAAGGGGGGCCAACCGGGGGAAGGCCAAGAAGTCAACCCTGAAGACTAGGAGCGGGTCGTTGTATGCTCGACCGCCGGAATCAAAGAAGTCACTGGATCAGCCGACCCTCCTACCAGACATCAAGCAGCCGACAAACACTAAGGGGGACATGGAGGAGCAGGTGGAGGCACAACGGCCTTCTATGCAAGAATGAACCGACCCGGTAGGGGTGGGTGGAGTCGATGTCAGACTATACGTACAGACCCGGGACAACCAGTGATGGGAGGTCCCGGGCAGCCTGCATCAACAACTCAGTTTTATTATCTGCTTTCTCGTTATTTGCATTATCTCTGGAACAACTTTTTTCTTGCATTGATTAGGACTTTCCACTTTATGTATCGTTGTTTTGAGACGATGGTAAGGAGTTATCTTGAGTTTTTTCCTACGATTTCAAGTAGGCTATTATTATGGGTCCATGAGCGATGGGCCTACTACGGTCGGCTCAGATATACATCTAGAACCCGGGGCGATCACGCCCCGTCTTGTTTGATTATCTTTGGGTATTAATGAAAGTCTCCGGTTACCCGTTTCAAAAAAAACATAATTACATTTAACAATAAAATCTCCTTTTTCACTCAACAATAAACAATTAGGATCCTGAGAAAAAAAGCGAGGTGGAGAGACGAAGAGAAGAGGGGAAGGGAGGAAGGGGTCTGCGATCAAGACCGGAGGTTGAAAGAGGGGAAGGACGGTGACGGAGGGACTTGTAGAGATAGGGTTTTGGGACTCGACTTGCAGCAAAGGAAGAAGGTTGTGGCTTCCGACGATATGAGAGGACCGGACTGAAGAGCTTTGACGTTGGCTGGTGGTTGATCTGCTTGTGACCTGATGACGATGAACCATGCTTCACCAGATCCACAAGGCGTAACGAGTAAATAAAAATTATTTTTTTATAGAAATTTGGAAAAATATAATTACTATATTTTTTAGAAGAAAAAAAATATATACAAAAAAATAGAAAAAATGTTTATCTTGAAGAAGAAGAAGAAGAAGAAGAAGAAGAGGAAGAAGAAGAAGAAGAAGAAGAAGAAGAAGAATAATAATAATAATAATAATAATAATAATAATAATAATAATAATAATAATAATAATAATAATAATAATAATAATAATAATAATAATAATAATAATTTGTGTGGACTGATGAGTGTGAGCACTCCTTTGCCGAGCTGAAGGCTCGCTTGACCACCGCACCCGTGTTGATAGTGCCGGAGCGTGGGATCGGCTATGACGTGTATTGTAACGCGTCGGGTGAGGGACTAGGGTGTGTGTTGATGCAGTCCGGGAAGGTGGTTGCATATGGCTCGAGACAGTTGAAGATACATGAGCGCAACTACCCGACCCATGACCTAGAGTTGGCAGCAGTTGTCTTTGCGCTGAAGAGCTGGAGGTACTATTTGTATGGTGTGCGATT
Source organism: Erodium maritimum (assembly GCA_963921825.1). Taxonomy (NCBI): domain Eukaryota; kingdom Viridiplantae; phylum Streptophyta; class Magnoliopsida; order Geraniales; family Geraniaceae; genus Erodium; species Erodium maritimum. Next base: position 119,445,970 of record OY997588.1, read on the forward strand.
CCGGATGTTTTCGGATCACAAGAGCCTCAAGTACATTTTCTCCCAGCGCAACTTGAACATGCGCCAGATGCGATGGATGGAGCTGTTGGAGGAGTACGACTTCGAGCTACTCTACCACCCGGGCAAGGCGAACGTCGTCGCCAATGCCCTGAGTAGGAAGTCGACTCACAGCCTTGCTAGTATATCTGTCCGAGAGTGGGACATGATGGAGGAGTTGAGCACGTTTCGGATCGAGCTCGATGAGATCACCGATGGCATGGCCATGTGTTCGTTTGTGGCGCAGCCCACACTTGTTGCCCGTGTGCTGTAGGCACAGGCCGGGGATGCCGAGACGGCAGAGATCCGAGAGAGGATGACCAGCGGTGTTGACACCGAGGGCTGGGAGCAGGGTACTGATCTAGGTCTACGATACCGAGGAGGATTGTTTGTGCCGCGTGGTTGTAGAGATGATGTACTGAGAGAGTCTCATCACTCTCGTGTTGTTGTGCACCCGGGTGGCACCAAGATGTATCGGGATATCAAACGGCACACTTCTTGGCCATGACACAGTTTGGGTGGTGGTCGACCGACTGAAAAAGTCGGCACACTTGTTGGCCATGAGGATGACGGATACAGTTGACACTTTGAGCCAATTGTATGTTCAGGAGATCATTCGTCTTCACGGGGTTCCGGTGTCGATTGTGTCCGACAGAGATCCGCATTTTACCTCCAGATTTTGGGAGAGCTTGCAGAGAGAGTTGGGGACCGAGGTCTTGCTTAGCACAGCGTATCACCCACAAATCGACGGTCAGTCAGAGCGCACTATTCAGATACTGGAGGATATGTTGCGAGCCTGTGTGCTGGACTTCCAAGGGTCATGGGAGGACCACTTACCATTATCGGAGTTCGCCTACAACAATAGCTTCCAGGCCAGTATTAGGATGGCACCGTTTGAGGCGTTGTATGGTAGGTCGTGCAGATCGCCCGTGTGTTGGGCAGAGGTAGGAGACCGGAGTCTACTTGGTCCGGAGCTTGTCCAAGAGACGATCGAGAAGGTCGCACTGATTCGGGATCAGTTAATGACCGCGCAGAGTCGCCAGAAGAGTTATGCAGATAGACGGCGCGGGCCTCTTGAGTTTTCGGTGGGTATCATGTGTTTTTGAGGGTGATCCCGAAGAAGGGCCTATTGCTGTTCAACCGTGGCGGAGGTAAGTTGGCCCCGCGGTTTATCGGACCTTTCGAGATCTTTAGCAGAGTTGGAGCGGTTGCCTATCGCCTTGCATTGCCACCACAGTTCGGGAACATTCATAACGTCTTCCATGTATCCTAGCTGGGGAAGTACACTACGGACCCCTCCCACGTGATTGAGTGGACGGACATCGAGGTAGCTGAGGATGTTTCGTATGAGGAGCAACCAGTTAGGATTCTGGATAAACGAAAGAAGGCCCTGCGTGGCAGGACTATCCCACTGGTACGTGTACAGTGGAAGCATCACGGAGCAGAGTCGACCTGGGAGAGCGAAGATGAGGTTCGTGCGAAGTACCCCAGCCTGTTCCACTCTTGAGGTACGTCTGTTTTAAATTTCGAGGACGAAATTCTTTTAAAGGGGGTAGATTGTAAGAACCGCCCCCGGTCGATCCCGGTCGAACCGGAGGTTTTCGCCGAAAGTTGACTTTTTAATGGAAAAGTAAAACGATGACTCTGAGGGTCATTCGGGACCTTTCCGGGCCCCAAAAAACTTAGTCGTCATCACGGTTAGCTTAATTGGGCCGTTTCCTTTCAGTTGACTTTAATTGTGGAAAAGTCAACTGTTGGTCAATTTCTGGTCAATTATCGATTCTTTAAGGACCAAAATTAATTAATTACAGGTGCTGAGAATTAATTGAGTTAGGATGGTCCCCACTATGGACACATGTCCATAGTGGCTTGGGTGAGAAGGAACAAGAGAAAAAGGACCCCTTACCCTTGAAATTGATCTAGAGAAGCTTTTGGGCCTTAAGGGCATTTGTGTCACTCCACTTTTAGGTTAAAGGGAGCCTTGAGTGGGCATTTCAGCCCATTTGGAGAGAGATGGCCGAAATTGTCAAGAGAGAGAGAAGAGGCTCCCATGGAAGCTTGAAGGAGAAGTAAGGGAAAAGAGAAGACTTTTTGCCCATTTCTACCTCAAAACACCTCCCAAATCTCTTCTTCTTCATCTATTCTTCATTATCAAGGTGAATATCTAATCTATTTTCGTTTCCATTGATTTTGATTCATGGGTTTTGAAGAAAATGATGAACAAATGGTTGGGTTTGGAGTTTGGTGTTTGGATGATGAAGGTTCGGAGGAAATTGATGTTAGATGATTGATTTTGTTGAGTTTTGTGGAGTTTTGATGAATACCCATGGTGAATTTTAAAGTAGAGATGTTTAGGGCCTGTGTTTTGGAGCTTTGGATGGTCATCAATGGAGGTTTTTGGGTTATTTTCGTGAAAATCGCGGTTGGAGGAAGAAGAAGGTGGAACAGTGTTGAACCGTCACGGATCCGTGACGGGAGACGTCACGGCTCCGTGAGGGAGACAATGATGGCGTTAGTCACGGCTCCGTGAGGAGAATCGTGACGACGCAGCCCACGGATCCGTGTCCAGACCCATGGCAGACCTGCATTAGGCATTTTGGTCCCATTTTGTTGAATTCCGAGTAATTGGAACGATTATCCATAGTCGGGTCCTCTTTGGGGTTAATTGGGAGTTTTTTCCTCTTGAGCCTTTGTGAATTGCTCTTAATTCGGGTGTTGTTTTGTGATCCAAGACTTTGGACCCGAGCACGGAGGAGGAGGAGACGTTTGGACTTCGTGACGAGACGGAGGGGAAGCTAGCCAGGTCGTCGGCAGCTAGGATTTGAGACTTGTTTACCTTTGAGGTAGGTTCGATTGCGGAAAGTTACTAGTTTGCTTTTAGAATAATAATAATAACCGGAAAGGTCCTAGTTCGCATATAGGATGTGATTCACTAGAATAACCGCTTTCAAATACATAATAATCGGACGAGTCTTAGTTTGCATGTAGGATGTGATTCACTAGAATAAGCGCTTTCAATTCTTGGGAAATTGTTGTGCTGGTAGAATGGCCATGTCGAGCCTTGAGTTGTGTGTTGATTGAAATGTCATGATCTGTGATTGAGATGCATGATGTGTGACTTAGTGTCGATAAGATTAAGAATCATATTATGATATACTCGGTGTAGCATTTTGTGGTTATGTGTGGGCAAGTGTGCCATGTTTGATGTGGTGTGAATCTTTGGTTGTGATATGATCAGGTGAGTGATAGACCGATTTGTGTGTTATGGTGAGTTGGCTCGGTTGGTATATCGTGGTCGAACTATGCATTGTGATGCGTGTTATTCTCTTGAGGTGTGTTCCAAGAGGAGGTGTGTCCGGTAAGATACCTACCCTGAGAGAGTATGCCGGTGTAGAGTATCGAGGACAAGGGCGGTTTAACCATTACCCTGATGCTATGTGGTCCGGGAAGGCGTACGACCGAGGTATGTGCCGGTCTGTTATGCTTGAGGCCTCGAGTCTACGTGACGGGAAGACGTCCGACTGAGGGATTTCCGGTCTGGGATGTTACCCCGAGTCTACGTGACGGGAAAATGTCGGGACCGATGCTCCGTAATCTGGTACGATATAAATGGCACGGGCTGTGATAGCCGGTGATGTTGAGGACGGTTGTATTAAGTTGTGTGTTGTTCTCTGTTGTGTGTTGTGTGTGCTGATTGAGTATGTGCGTTGTATTATTTGTGTTTGTGGCTTTACGAGAGTGATTGGTGGTTGGTACTTGTCTCGTGGGCGTTGTTGATAGCTACGCTTTGCTAGTATACCCTAATTGGACGGTTACACGTGGTATTGAATTGATGTTCATAACCTTAACTACTTTTCCTACTGAGCGAAAGCTCACTCCTTACCTTGTTGTCTTTCAGGTGCAGAGCGAAATTTGTGCTAGCGGGATTCTCGGCGCTTGGGAGCCAGCGATGGTCTTGTCTAGGCTCTAGTGACGTACAGTTTACTTTCACTGAACCCTTTTACTATGTGTTTTTACCGAGCTGTCGACTCTTGCTATTACTCTGAGCTTTAAACTGTTATCTGATATTCTTTTCCTTTATTAAACTTGCTTTAATTATCTGTTATCTTAGTCCACGTCTCGAGTCCGGTCAAAACCAGATTTGGGGCGTGACAATGAAGCTCAAAAAAGCCAAGCGTCCACCGAGTAATCCCCATAACCTTACCCGAACTGAAGAATAATATTGTATCTCGTCGGCACCCAAACTCATAGAGTCGAAGGGAACCGACACGCCGGCGACCAACATCGCTGATCGGCAGAGATAATCCGATGAATCATCACCGAACTTAAAAAACAAAAGATGAAGGACTCGAAGATTCCAAAGACCAAAGTCCTAGTATAACCCGTTAGAGGCCAACACCTATAAGACTGACGACCCCTCCCCAAAAAATAGAAAGGGATACCAAGGAAATCGGAACGAGCCTAAACCTAGGAATGAGCAGTAAATCAACAAGTTACAGGAAAAGATTAAGGGGATTCAAGTACCTTACCATCTGCGGAGAAGAGGGACCAATCCAAAAGCACAACGAATCCACAAACGGAAACACTTCCCACGGTAGACCTGAGAAAAGGCTCAAAGGACCCCCAAGGACAGGTCCGATGAACAGCAAAGCAAACACATCCATCGGCCGAGAAGGAGTAGCACCAGATAACCTTCGAAGAAGTGGGACCAGCACCACCACAGCCACGGGGCACGACTCAAGAAAAATACCAACGATCAAAACCACAGAGGTCAAGAAACGTGTCCCACGCAGGAAGGACCAGAGACGCCGATGCAACACCAAAAAGAGCGAAGGAGAAGCCAGGAAACAACTGACCAAAAAATCGAGAGAAGCACGTCCGAAACCGCTACAATCCACGACCCAGAAGGTAGAGAAAGAAGTCCCACATCGGAAGAAGAATGAACCACCCCGAAACTTTCTTCAGCCCAACCTGGACCAAACAGGCCCACACCTGAAACCAGCCCAGGCCCATATCAGACCCAGACCCAGACCCAGACCAGACCCAGACCCATAACAGATCCAGACCCATTATCTGAACCTGGCTAGGACCATGCCCGACCCAGACCAAGCAAGCCGGCCCAGGACCAACCCGCAAGGTCTAGGCCCGGATCCAAACCAGCAGGCCAAGCCTGGCCCGCTTGAACCCGACCCGGACCCGCAGCCGAGAAGTCCCGCCGCCAAGTCGTAGAACTATCGGACCGGAGATGAACGGCGAGCCAGGACCTCCAGCTCCAGCGATCCTTCCCAAGCTTCACAGCGCCCCGACACAAGCCCGAGATGCCCATCGCAACAAAACCAGACAGCAGCAAGCTCCCATCCCAGATCTACGCCAGCAGCATCTCAAGACAAGTTGCGACGACCCCGGACGAACAGAGGAAGAGGCGAGCCGGCAAGCTGCAAACCAAATGCAACAACGAACAAGGAGGCCGGCGAGTAGCAGCGGAGAAGAAAGCCATACCCGACTCCGGTGAGGCGACCAAGGAGAGGATCCACGTCGGTCGGAGAGGCTTCTAACAGTGAAGATCTGGGCGAGGAGGCGAGAGAAAGAAAGGAAAGAAGGTTAAGGGAGAGGAGATGAGAGAGGAGGGGAGAGAGGACACCACCGGAGACGTCCATGGCCAGAGACCATGGCGTCGCCGGCGGTGAAGAGAGGCAGGAAAAGAGGCAGGGCTAGGTCAAAGAAGGGGGTCGAAGCAGGCGAGAGAGAGTAGATTGTTCACGCCTTCTGAGAGTGGATATACTTCAATGTTGTTGATGACTGCTTCACTCACTCTTTGCAATTTCTTCCACCTCGCATGTGAGGTTTACTTGTAGTTGATCGGTTATGAATCCGTCCAACAATCTATTAGTACATGTACGGGAAGAGCATTCACAACATCGAAGTACGATTCGTAAATCGTGTTTTAGTAGTTCGAGGTTCGCGATTCGCACACTGAGACGTGCATGATTCGCGAACCTCGAACCACTAAAACGCGGGTCGTGGTTCACGCGCCGAACAACAACTTGCTTTTTTGGTTCGCTGGTAAGCGATGTGTGATTCGTGGCAGGGCAAGGCAAAAAAATTGTACCGGTGGCAACGGTCCGAAACGCAACGGTTATTTATTTATTTTTAATTAAACTCAATACAAAAAAAAATACTTTTTCTCCACCTACAAATACTTCTTCCCCCATTCATCTAACCCACAACACTTCTCTAAATATTCTCTCAACTTTCACTCTCAAATTATCCACTTCCTCTCTATAAAATCAGATAAAAAATGTCCAACGATTCGACTCAACCGCCGAAACTCACCGGAGCAACAAGAGTACACGTCGGATGAAGTCAATGCGACTGTTAAGGTCAACATATCTCTAGGAAGGAGCTACCAACAAATGTTGAACACAGGTTTCAACCCTACTGGTGCTTGGAATATGGAGGCTTTCAACCAATATACGCAACAACACTGGAACACAGGTACTTTAAACTTCTCGTCTTTATTTTTTTATTATTACAAATGTTGTTAAATGTATTTAGTTTCATTAATTAATTTTTTAAGTTATAAATATCGTTAAATGAAAATCATTTCATTCAATAATTTTTTTATTATGTATGTTAATTAAACATTTGAACATAGGTACAATCCAACAACCATCCAATCTCGTTGCATTCCGAGCAACAACTTTCAACCCCCCGCCTTAAAACCTCTCGATCAACTATTACGGCTACCCCGGTAATAATGAGTACCACCAACAACACGTCAGGGGCAGCAGCGACACCCGGATGTCGTCAACGTCCTCCTCTATTGGCCCGAGACAACAAAGCAAGTCGGTCTCAAATAAGCGAACCAGATGGCTCCCTGAGGTGGACAAGATCCTATAAAAGTCTGGCTACGCATAAGAAAAGACCCCATCAAAGAAAACTACCTAGATGGAAACATGTTCTGGGGCACAGTTGCCAAACGATTCATCAAAGATGGAAAATTCGACCCTAAAGAGTTTACATGGAAAGCCATCAAGATTCATTAGAACAAACATGCGCCTAGAGTGCGGAGGTACATCACCCTCATGAGGAGAAAAAATGCGCTTGATCATAGCGGATGGGACGATGAAAGGTACAAATAGGTGGTCGGAGAAACATATCGAAAAACGGAGAAAAAGGACGATCCGGAGAATTTCAACCTCCACCATTGGATCGAGTTTTTGCAACACGAAGACAAGTTCTGGGCAGAGGAAGGCACGGTCGAAGCTATACGACGTCGATTGGACAAGGTCGGTAGTTACAGCTCAACCCCACCCACTTCACTCCCAGCACTTGGGGTACAATCTCCCTCAATCCTAATCCGATTGAGGGAGATTGTACCCCAAGTGCCCCAATTTCCCCTCAGCGTGTACAAGAGGGCCCAATTGGCAACAAGGCCGCGAAGAGGAAAGGGAAATGTGTCCAGGATTCAGTAGCTGCCATTACCCAAATTGACAACTCAAGGTGTGAGAAGGCCAAGTTTATATGCACTCTAGACGCCAAATTAAACAAATAATGTGAGAAGATTAGTGAACTGCAGAGTGTGTACGTGTCAAACTTCACCGAGGAGCAGTCGGTCAATCACACGAAAATGTTATCTTTATATCCAGACACAAATTGACTCTCTCCAATAAAATTGTAATACTTTGACGAATTAATGAATGTACTATTTGGAGGCAAGGATGCACAAAGAAGGGGGAGATGGTGGCACACGAACTGACGACGGTACTGGTGTCGGTGAACGGAGTAGTAGAGGCAAGGTTGTACAAAGAAGGGGGAGATGATGGCGAGACTGACGAGGACCTAGTGTCAAAATATGACCAGTAGATATATCCAAACACCTATAAGATGAGTGTGATGGAGAATACCCAAGAAAAAACATTGTTTAGAACCGAAAATCAAAATTATGCTTGTTGTATTGTAATAACTACTCCCGGTCAACGCCAGTCAAACCTGCAAAAAACAGGAAAATTTAAAAAAATTGGTCAGGCACTTATTTAAAACTAAAATTGCCTCCGAGGGTCATACCGGACGTAAATTGACCCCGTTATCGACCAAAGTGAATTCCGGGGGACTCAGGGCAACTTTCTGATCAATTTGGGAAATGTTGACTTTTCGCTGGAAAAGTCAACCGAGCGACGTTTTGGTCCATTCGAGGACCGTTTTGGATCCAAAAAGCTTAGTTGTCGACGCAGCGGTCTTAGTTGAGCCGTTTCCTTGTAGCCCGCCAAGTTTCGTAATTTTTGGGAAAAAGTGCCCGTTCAGAGCCTGAAACGTCCGATTTTTACGAATCTGATAGAAAAATATCTAGTAGATATTTTTCAAAAGGTGTGGGTACCACCTTGCCACTTGTCCAACAAGTGGTGGTGTTAGTTTTGGGGGGAAAATGAGTGGTGATGCCTTACGTGTGGCCGGCCAGAAATCAAAAAAAAATGAGTTAGTTGTTTTAGAAAGAGAAAGAAGAGAGAAGAAAGGGAGAGAAGGAGAAGAAGAAAAGAGAGGAGCTAGGGCTTGGAGGGGCACTATTCACTTCTTCAAACTTTGGATCGTCTCAACGTTCCAAGAATCGGGCTCCCCTCGTCTTCCTCTACGGTATACACCAAACCGATCTTCGATTTGTCAATTTCTAAATTTAGGTTTTGATTTGAAACTATTAGTTTAAGGTTGGTTGGATGTTGGGAGAGTGTTGGAGACGTTTTGGAGGTGTTTGGAGGGGAAATTTGACGTTTTCCGGTGACCGAAAGCTCGGGAGGAGCTCCGGCCACCGTGGGTGGTGGCCGGCCGGCCATGGGGTGGCTGGCCGGAGCTGGGACCAGCCACCACCATGGTGGCCGGGCCCCAATTTGAACCCTAGGGCCCACGGCCAAGTTGGGCCGGGTGGGGCCCACGTGCTCGGGTGCTCGGGTTTAGTGTTCGGGTGGTTTAAAACGTTCCACAGACCATTTATCCCTAACCGAATCGAATTTTGGAATTAAATTGGAAAAGTTGTAATTATCAGGTTGAGAAACTTTAAATGTCAATTAATTGACTCGGAAGTCGGAATTCGATTACGTCAAGTGCGTTGGGACCCGTGAATTATTCTAAGACCGTAGAAACGAAAACGGGAATTTTTGGAGCCCCGGAAGGGCATTTCCAAAACCCGGGCAGATTCGCCATGTCGGGCGAATCGGGCCTTTAAGGGTCCAATATCGACAATGTCGAGTAATTGGGGAGTTTGGGAGTGATCGACATTGTCGGGGTTGCTTTTGGGCGTCAGGTTTATTAAAATTCAGCATTATGCCTGCAAGCTTAAAAGCGTTTAAAATTGTGTTCTTTTAGATCGTGCCGCGGAACGAGGCAAGGGAAAGCTGGGTGAGTGACTGAGATCACACTGGAGCTCGTTGGTTGGCTTTTGGAGAACACGCACGAGGTAGGAAAAAGTAGCCGGATCTCGGCCCTGACTAGGGAAAGTTAACAGTAGAATTGCATGTGACACCGGAGTGTCGTGGGTTAAGTAGGTTTATCGAATATTAGAAAGGCATGATACGGGAACGTAGCAAACATTGGAAATGCATGTGACACTTAGTAGTGTCGTAGGAGCAGAGAACTTAGCGTTAGTAGAATTACTGGAGGCATATGACCATGCCCGGAGGTTGATTGTGAACTTATCGATATTAGGAGTACTGGAGGCATATGACCATGCCCGGAGGTTGATTGTGAAACTGTTGATATTAGGACTGTTGGAGGCATTGGTTATGCCGGAGGTTGTTGTGTAATTCGTGTCTTGGGTGGCCATGAGAGCCCGTACTTTATTATTGTGTCTTGGGTGGCAATGAGAGCCCGTGTTACTGGTGTGTCTTGGGTGGCCATGAGTGCCTGTGGGGTTGTTGAGCCCGTGAGTTACTGTTGGTGTGTCTTGGGTGGCCATGAGTGCCTGTGGGGTTGTTGAGCCCGTGAGTTACTGTTGGTGTGTCTTGGGTGGCCGTGAGTGCCCGTTGGGTTGTTGAACCCGTGTTACTTTATTGTTTGTGTCGTGGGTGGCCATGAGTGCTCGTTAGGTTGTTGAACCCGTGTTACTTTATTGTTTGTGTCGTGGGTGGCCATGAGTGCCCGTTGGGTTGTTGAACCCGTGTTACTTTATTGTTTGTGTCTTGGGCGGCCATGAGTGCCCGTTGGGTTGTTGAATCCGTGTTACTTTATTGTTGGTGTCTTGGGTGGCCGTGAGTGCCACTGGGTTGTTGAACCCGTGTTACTTTATTGTTGGTGTCTTGGGTGGCCGTGAGTGCCGTGGGGTTGTTGAGCCCGTGTTTTACTGTTGGTGTCTTGGGTGGCCATGAGTGCCTGTGGAGTGTTGAACCTGTGTTGTTGCTGTTTGTTGAACTTTTCTTGTGATTGTGATTTGTGCTTGCCCGAGGTTAGTGACCCGACTGTGTGTCGGCAAGTGGTGCGAATCCCGGTGGGTTACGAGCATTCTTTGGCTGGCCTGACCAAGTTCGAGTCCCGGTAGGTTACGAGCATTCTTTGGCTGGCCTGACCAAGTTCGAGTCCCGGTAGGTTACGAGCATTCTTTGGCTGGCCTGACCAAGTTCGAGTCCCGGTAGGTTACGAGCATTCTTTGGCTGGCCTGACCAAGTTCGAGTCCCCGTAGGTTACGAGCATTCTTTGGCTGGCCTAACCAAGTTCGAGTCCCGGTAGGTTACGAGCATTCTTTGGCTGGCCTAACCAAGTTCGAGTCTCGGCAGGTTGTGAGCATTCTTTGGCTAGCCTGATCCGTGTTCGTGTCGTTGAGGGAGGTCGTCAATGGTTGTGTCGGGTTTACTTTACGAGTTTGAGGTTGAGTCTGTTGAGGAAGGTAACGGGTTGTGAGTGTGACAGGTTGACCGTCTGGCCTGAGTGGTTCGGCAAAGCGCGTGATTGAGGGAGGTTTCTGAGCAGCTGGTATGCGATCCGTTGTGATCTTGTTTGGTGTGAGATCCTTTGTGATCTTGTTTGGTGTGCGATCCTTTGTGATCTTGGGTGTGTGTGGTGGTCTTTGAGTCCTTGGAAGAGGTCGTGATCGTTGTGTCGGGTCTACTTTACGTGTCCGAGTGTTGAGTCGGCTGAGGAAAGTATCAGTGTGTGTGGGTGTCGGTCGGGTCACTTGAGTTTGGGGATGGTGATCCCCGGTGTTGAGTTGGTTGTTGGTGTTACCGGCTTTGTCTGCTGATTATGTCGTAGTCAGTCTGTTATCCGTGGTGGTGAGCGAACGCTCACCCCTAGCTGCTTTTCCTACAGGTACCGGTCGCAGTTTGGACTAGGTGAGCTTCTGAAGCTTGAAGAGCTAGGAGCGGGATTCTGGGTTTATTTTGAGTCTAGCGACGGATACCATACTTTTTTCCACTTGTTGGGACGTAATTTTAAGTTGTAAATATTATTTTTGATTAACTAAATGGTGATTTTAAAGTGTTATTTCAAAACAGGTTCCAATTGTTTTATTATTTTAAACGTTCGTGTCCCGAGTTCGGTTTTACTGAAATTGGGACGTGACATGTATGGTCAAAGCAACGGATACACAACACACACAAAAACTTTAATATAAAAAATCAGGAGACTGTTTGTAGAGTATTATGAGAGAAGTCAGACCATTAAGAGGAAAACAAGATAAACGATTTATAAGAAAAACTGTAGTTTGAAATACAAACTTCCAATATTTGAAATGAGTTCCCGTATGAGCAAGTAAGGCCAAACCCATATCAACAATTGTCTGAATTTTCATCTCAACTGCCCAATTTTGTTCATTGGTATGGGCACAGGCAACACGGTGATTAATGTCAATGAAGTGATTGTATTTGTTGACGGACTTGTATTCATCAACCCAATCAAAGTTAATCACTGAGCATGTTCGACAATGGTTGAAACTAGAGCTTCCATGGTTGATATGTCTTGGAGCCCGTGAACTTGATTGCAAACGATTTGTCACGCCTCAAATCCAGTATTGACCAAACTCGAGACGTGACTTAAAGATAAATTGAAGTGAAACAATAAAAGTGTCTCACATCCACTATAAATCTCAAATTTTGCTTCAATCAAAATATCTCAAGTAAAAACCCATAACAAAGCCTTTAACATCGGGTTCATAACCAAAATTAAGACCGAAACCGTCTCTAAAATAAGTGCACCCGGACCCACAAAAGCTCCCGAGCCTCGAGTCCACTACTCATCACGCAAGCCTGTAAAAACAGTAAATAAACAGATAGGGGTGAGCTTACGCTCAGTAGGGAAAAATACATAACAAGGGCAACCTCTTAGTTTAATAAATAGAAATTCACAAGTTCGTTCAAGTCTCAATAAGATGAAGAACTAAGAAGATGTTGAAGTACGGGAATAAAACGAGTATTTAACGCTTTCAAAGAGCCAGTAATAATCATAGAAAATAAGGTAAACAATGCACTTATTAACAATCAATAGAGGATAGAACGTTTAAGTAATGTCGTGGGACATGAAGTCACCACCCTCCGATCTACAATACTCTTTGTGTCATATCGGATTTTCCCTCGGCTCAGAGAAGACACATACATCGGATTACCGGGAGTATCCCGCGAAGGGTACATAACGTCGGAATCTCCGGAAATGTCACCAAAGGACCATATGTCATCGGGACAAAGTAGAATAATGCCGTGGGACATGAAGTCACCACCCTCCGATTCACAATACTCTTTGTGTCATATCGGATTTTTCCTCGGTCAAGAGGAGGCACATACATCGAGCTACCGGTAACAATCCCTGAGGGACGCTTATCGTCGGGATTCCCGGAAATGCACCCAAAGGACCATATATCATCGGGAACCAAGGTAATGCTCCCGCAGGACGAATACACTCGGGTGAAATCAAAAGGTAACCATTCCCCGCAGAGTAAACCATCCAACTGCCCCGCAGGGTCCAATAATTAATGTCCGCATGGTCCAATAATCAATGCCCCGCAGGGTCCAATAACCAATGCCCGCAGGGTCCAATAATCAATGTCCCGCAGGATCAACCAACCAATGGCCCGCAGGGTCCGTAACCAATATCCCGCAGGATCAACCAATCAATGCCCCGCAGGGTCCATAACCAATATCCCGTAGGATCTACCAATCAATGCCCCACAGGGTCCATAACCAATATCCCGCAGGATCTACCAATCAATGCCCCGCAGGGTCCGTAACCAATATCCCGCAGGATCTACCAATCAATGCCCCGCAGGGTCCATAACCAATATCCCGTAGGATCTACCAATCAATGCCCCGCAGGGTCCATAACCAATATCCCGCAGGATCAACCAATATTCTCACAACACACAAGAGACTGACACGCCAATATATCATACAACCGAAGCTTAGCAAACCACAATTCCGTCACAGCACACAAAAGGGATCCATATACCTTTACACTTACCATTAAACTTACCAATCGCGTTTCATCGGTCTACCATTCACTCGATCGTACCATTTAGCACAAACAATTACACTCAAGTTCATACAATCATTCATCCAAGCATTCATTCAATCATTCAAGCATTCAAGTTCAACATTCAAAACATCTAGTTGTATTGGACTCTTATCTTGTTCAAACTAGGCAAACCAAGTATGTGAGGCAGACACAAGCAATCCTAGGGCTCATCTCGGCCTTTCTACTAGTAAATCAATTCCCAAGTATTGAAAGCGAGTTACGCTAGTTATTCACATCTTAATCATGCATACTAGACACGTCCGGTTATTAGTAATTGAAAGACGATTATTCTAGTTATTCGCATCCTATATGCAATTCTAGGACCTTTCCGATTTTATTAACCTAATAGGCATACTAGTTATTGAAATGCACGAGGAGTTAGTACTTTCCCTACCTCAAGGTCTTCCTCTAATAATACTCCTAGCTGCTGACGACCGGGCCAACTCCGTCTTCTAGGGCGAAGTCCAATTTCTCAGGCAAGTCCAAGCCGGTGTCTGGGTTTACAGACAAAAGGTCCAGTCAATTCTGGTAACGTCCAAAGGTCCTCTGATTTGTCCAAATAGGCCTTTAATTTTCCAACTTAAATTAATTAAATAGATAATTAACCTGATTTTAAAATAATTTTCTTTAAAACTGGTTCGACCCGGATCCGAACCCGAACTCGGTCCAGACCCGGTCCAGACCTGGTCCGAACCCTGATCCAAGTCTGACCCGGACCCGGTCCCAGACCCGACCCCGATCCGAGTCAGACCTGGTCCGGACCCGAATCAGAACCCAGTCCGAAGACTTGGGCCTGACTCAAGTCCGGCCCAGAATCTGGCCAGAGCTCGAGTTTCGGCCCAGGACCAACCGGCCCAAGACACGACCTGGCCCAAGGCCTGGTTCAGGCTCGTTGTCGAGCTGGATCTGGCTCTGGCGAGTTCCAGGCTCTCCGGCCGTCGTCTACGGCATCAAGGGCACGCGAGTGAGGGAGAGAAGAGTGTGAGCTGAACGCCATGTCGCTGGCAACGCCGTGGTGGTGGTGGCGACGGCAGAAGCGCTTCCCTGACGTCCTCCCGTACAGATCTGCCTCCCTAGTTTGCTGGCGACGACCCATCCTGAAACCACCTCAATCGAGCCCGTCTCGAAGGGGTTTCAGGCCAAGAGAGGACGGAGAAAAAGAAAAGGGAAGAGATGAGGCTCAATTTGAGCTCAGAGACGACGAACCGAGCGGAAAACACCGACGATGCTTCGTTTCTCGCACGGGAAGCTCTCATTGAGCTCCGAAGGGAAAGAGAAGAGGAAGGAGAGGGCGAGGTGAGGTGATCTGAATGTGGGGATGAAGCTGCAGAAGAAGGTGGAGAGAGAGGAGGTCGGAAACGGAGAAGGGAGTGAGTGGCGGCGAGTGCGTTGTCTGGTTCGAAGAAAGAGAAGGAGAGGCGAGCATGGGGAAGAGATGAACAGTACCGTGCGATTAGGGTTTGACCCCATTTAAGGCGTTGGACCCGAGTCTGACTTGGGTCGGGCCCGTGTTTGTTCGCTCATTGGGCCTTGAGCTGGTCCAATTCCAGACTCGGCCCAAACTGTCCTTTTCCTCTCTTTTTTTCCAAATCAACTTGTTGCAAAAACACACCCACACGTTTCAGATTGTAGTTTAATACTCTTTTAAAACGAAGTGGGTTTTATAGATTGATGGTGAAATGATGATGGGAATGCCGCTGTTGAAAACAGGGAGGGGATAATGTGGTTTGAGAAGTGTAGGAAGTGGTGGAAGTAGGGGATAGAGATGGAGAAGAAGCTGAGGAACCCGAGGACGTCATGAAGAGAGAGAAAAAATGGAGTTCTTAAGCTCTGATACCAAATCAACACAAATAATTGTATTGAATCTTGTATATTGAATGAATTATAATGAGACACGTGTGCTTATTTATACCAAATGAACGATGAGTCCTATACACATTGGACTCTATCACTAACACATGATAAATACAATCTTGATAACCACAACATATGATATATACAATGTGAAGATAATCATCAAATATAATCATTATCATACTAAGAGCAACTCCAACGGTCGCTACAGCGCCGTAGTTTGGGTGTCGTCGTAGGTCCTACCTGTCACGCCCCAAATCCGGTTTTGGCCGGACTCGAGACGTGACCTGAAACAAACAAGATAAATAGCAAAACAGTAATAAACTCTTTTAAAGCTGAAAGCGGGTCCAAAATATTTCTCAATAATTCGATCCAAAATTTCAAATACAGTGTCAAAACTTGACAAGCAACATAAGGTAAATAAAGTTCAACAATGTGGACCAACACATCTCTAATAAAACCCTTAAGACATCCGGAAGCTCCCGAGCCTCGAATTCCCCAGATCTCAAGTACACATGTACACACAATAAATAAAAAAATAGGGGTGAGCTTACACTCAGTAGGGAAAATCGTAAACAACTTTAGCCTCCAAGTTTAATAACAAAACTGCTTTAGTTCGATGTCACAAAAGTGCTTAAAACCCTTAGACCAAAAGATATAATAAACAAATAAAAAGCAACGATAACAATAACGCATTCTCAAGGATGATGATACTTCCCAGAGAATAAATAGAGAACATTATAATAAAATAGAATATCATCACAATTGGGAACGAGTGAATACTATTAATCAATGAAATGCTATGGAATCAGTGTAATTAAATTAGTATCGCTTTTTCAAAGATAACAGTAACTTAGAAGATTCCATGAACATACTACAAACGAATCGTGACTACTAAAATGGGAGTAAATAATGTCGCACCAACCACTTGCTTTCTCAAGCCTCCGATCCACAGATAGATTATGGTGTCACATCGGTTCCCATATTCCGATCCACCAGAGTACCCATATCATATCAGATTTTCCCTCGGTCCAGAGGAGGCACATACATCGGGGCACCGGAAACCATCCCGTAGGGACACTCATCATCGGGATTCTCGGAAATGCCTCCAAAGGACCATATATCATAGGGAACCAAGGTAGTGCTCTCGTAGGACGCATACACTTGGGTGAAACCATAGTAACCATTTCTCACCGAGTAACCCATCCAACTGTCCCGTAGGGTCCAATAACCAATGCCATCAGGCTCCAATAATCAATCCCCATAGTATCCAATAACCGATGCCCTCAGGATCCAATAATCAATCTCCGTAGTATCCAATAACCGATGCCCTCAGGCTCCAATAATCAACCAATATCCCATAGGATCTGCCAACCACCAACGACCATAACACCACCGGATTACCCCCCCCCCCCCCCCCCCCCCCCGGATGTAACATCGAACCGAACAACCAAACATCTCAAGAACAAGGATAAAGGAAACACATTACAACACATCAACCAACCAACGCTTATCGAATCACACTTTCACCACAACACATCAAAGACATTCGCTTAATCATCAATCCTAGAAGTACACACGTTCATCAATACACACCACACGAGATTCATATCCACAATTACACTTACCGTCATACTTACCTGTCACGAACCATCGGTACATCGATCACCTGATTGCACCGTTTGGTACAACCAGTCATACTCGATCATTCGTTCAATCAGTCAATAAATCATTCAACAATCAAGTAAACATTCAATCAATCAAACATGTAAACCTTCAACCATGCGTTCAATCATACAAGCTAACTAATTTCATTAGACTCTTAGTTTATCCTAAACTAGGCAAACAAGCATGTGATCCTAACACAAGAACTAATCCGAGGGCTCATCACGGCCTCTCTACCAGTAAATCAATTCCCAAGTGTTGAAAGCGAATTATAATAGTTATTCTCATCCTATTCATGCATACTAGACAATTCCGATTATTAGTAATTGAAAGACGATTATTCTAGTTATTCGCATCCTATATGCAATTCTAGGTTCTTTCCGATTTTATTAACCTAATATGCATACTATTATTGAAATTACTCGAGTAGTTAGGATTTCCCCTACCTTGTGGTCTTCCTCTAATAATACTCTGATGAAAAACTCGAGTGGCCTTTCCTCCGTTCTTCACACGGGTCCCGGAGTGGTCTTCGTCCTTCTAGCTCGGTTCCAAGCCCTTGATCTCGGGCGAAGTCCCGTCTAGATTTGACAAATAAAACGTCCAAATCAATACAAGTAATTTTCCAAAGGTCCACTGATTTATCCAAATTTGTCCTTTAAATTCTCATCTTGAATTAATTAAATCAATTAATTAAAACTGATTTTTAAAACATTTTTCTTTGAAACTGGGTTGACCCGGATCCAAGCCCGACCCGGGTCCAGATCAGGTCTGGGTCTGAATCCAAGCCCATGTCTGAGCCTGGCCCGAGTCCACACTGGGCCTAAAGTTCGAGCTTCGGCCTAAAATCGTCTTCTGGCCCAGACCATCACGAGGCCCAAAGTCCGCCTGATTCGAAGCCCGTGCTTCCTGGCCTGATCTGGAGACGGAACAGGACCCGTTCTAGGGTTCCGGCCAGTTTGCCGGCGGCGGTGTAGCTCCAAGGAGGGACGACCGGGTGGGGAGAGGCGTCAGGACCTCCGGCGAGATCGTCGTCGTGGCCTTGGTGGCCGGAACGCCTGTTGTTAGTGCAGGTTCGGTGGGTTGAAGATGAATGACCTAATGACGAAGTCATTCACGAGCTATGTGGA
This sequence comes from Erodium maritimum, assembly GCA_963921825.1. Classification (NCBI taxonomy): domain Eukaryota; kingdom Viridiplantae; phylum Streptophyta; class Magnoliopsida; order Geraniales; family Geraniaceae; genus Erodium; species Erodium maritimum. The sequence goes on from OY997588.1 coordinate 119,464,137, forward strand.
CCTGAAGAAAGAGGCGATGAAGGATCTGGAGGCCAGGCCGGGAGTGGAGATGAGAGACGGGAACTACATGGCCGACGACATGGGGCTGTTCCTGGAAGAAGCTGAGAAGGTGAAGAACGAGATAGGTCTGATCTGGGTGACGAAGTAGAAGAAGGGCAGGGAGAACAACAGGATGAAGAGGGAGGCGTCAATGGGAGGGAGTTACCAGAGAGGATGGGTTTGGTTAGGGTTTTGATGAAAAGATGAGGGAAAAGAGAATTGTGTGGTTGAAACGAGAGAACAAGATCAGTGGATAGAGAAAAAAAAGGTTAGAATTATAACATATTTTTTTTAAATAAAATATGATTTTTTAAAAATAAAAAAAAAAAAGATTTTTTAAAATAAAACTGATTTTTTAAAAATAAAAACTGATTTTTTAAAAATAAAAAATATTTTTTGAAAATAAAATATGATTTTTATAAATAAAAACAGATTTTTTAAAATAAAATATGATTTTTTAAAATAAAATATGATTTTTAAGAATAAAATATGATTTTTTATATAATATATGATTTTTTGAAATAATATATGATATTTTGAAATAAAATATGTTTTTTAAGAATAAAAATAAAACTGAATTTTTTTATATGATTTTTATAAATAAAACTAATTTTTTAAAATAAAATTGATTTTTTAAAAAATAAAACTGATTTTTAAAAAATAAAAACAGATTTTTTTAAATAAAATATGATTTTTATAAATAAAACTGATTTTTTTTAAATAGAACTGGTTTTTTAAAAATAAAACTGATTTTTGAAATAAAATATGTTTTTTTGAAATAAAAAATATATTTTATGAAATATAAACTGATTTTATAAAATAAAAAATTAATAATTTTATAGAAATTCTAGTTTTTATAAAATAATAAATGTTTTTTATAAAATAAATAGGGGTTTACTCCATGTCCTAACCTCGTACTACACTTAATTGTCAAATCCGCACCCAAGTTTTGGAAAATTGTCAAATAGTAACGAATTTCAAAACTGAATTATTAAAAATCAGAAAGTACTGTTTAAATTGACTTTTTCCGTGAACAGTGAATCACGTGCTGCCCATGTGACTCATTTTATAATGGAGCTTGCGCGAGCTGAGGTCACGAAGAGATGAAATTCGAAGCTTGGACACAAAGAGATGAAGTTCGAAGAGCTAAGATGAAGAGATTAGGTCACAAAGAGATGAAGTTAGGCCAAGTTAACATCCGTAGGAAGAACATATTTGAGGGTAAACTCGACTTTTCACTTGTCCAAGTTAACGTCCGTTTAAAATTAGAAACAATTGGCAATTTCAGTTAATTGACCGTTACTACATGGCAATTTCAATTGTACAGGGTTTGGATTTAACAATTTCTGAAAGTTGGGCGTTAGGATATGGAGTAATCCCAATAAATAAATAAAAAGAAGATTTGAAACCAATGGCATATTTTGAAAATTTGACTTTTTGTGAGGGGTATTTTAGACTTTTCATGCATTTTCCATCCAAAATGGATGGAAAGTTGACAGCGGGTACTAAAGTGACGGAAATTGACATTCTAGGGTACTGAGGTGACGCTAAAAATAGTCAGGGTACTGAATTGACGCTAACCCAATAGTTAGGGTACTGAGATGAAAATTGCCCTATTAATAATATAATGTATTTCATATTTGACATTAATAGAAATAATAATTTAATTTGAAGTGTTTTTTTAATTGGTGAAAGTGTAAACCATTACACCTAATCATTGGTATTGCAGGTGTAGTGGTTTGTAGGAGAAAGAAAACCAAAAATAATCCAAACCAGTACGTAATGATTTGCCGTTGAAGATGCTCTAACTAAGGTATGCTTAAAAATTAAGTGAATCAATAGGAAAACGCTTTTTGATTGTCAATCTGAGACACACAAAAGAATCATGGTTATTATTGAATGATAAAGTGTAAGAAAATCAAGATTGGTACATAGATGTTCAAAGTCAAACCCTATAACATGTATAATTTGTGTAAAAAAAAAGAACAGAAGCTCTTGACTTGATATGTCCACGTGAGAGACTAAGAAACATTTACAGCAAACTGAACACGAACATGGTGTCTTCCGCCGGTCCATGTCACGGACCCAAAATTGTATCCATTTTGAGCTCCCTTGCCAAAGAACGAGACCTTGAAGGATCTCTTGGGCGCACCCTCCACGAACACAAGCTTCTTCGGGCTCACCTTCACCACCAAACCTGCAGGAGAATCCACAAAAGCGACGTATGTTGCATTTGGAGATCCTACATTGGTCACAACTCTCTCGACTGTTTGTGCTCTGGCTCTGTTCCTGTCAAGCTTGCTTATGGAGATCGATGGGTAGTTGATGTTCGAGATGAGCACTTCGGACGAGTTCTTGGGACAAACGAAGTTCGCGTTTGACAAGGATCTGATCTTCTTGTCTGGGTAACCAAGGTAACATAGGAACCGCATGTAGTCTTGATTTGTGGTCTCAAACACCAGCCCCGGGTTTATAGCTCTGGATGGATCGATCTCTCCTACACCCATGTCATGTGGATTCGCGGTGTGGTTCGAGGAGTCCGTTAGATGATTCTTCAAGTTATTAGATGTTGTTGCTGCATATGTTAAAGTTGTTATTATCATCATCAACACTCAGGTTTCAGTATCATCGTAGTAAAAAGAATTTAAATTCGGAACCTGTTGTCATGAGTGCTGATTTAATCACTGATGAGCTCCATTTAAGGTGCACGGACTTGATGTATGCAGCAGCGCCGGTGACATGAGGGCAGGCCATGGATGTTCCGGATTTCAGGCTGAATCCTGATGGTTTCATTCCAACGGGAGGGGTAATTGCCCCGTCCGCGATTGGACTTACTGCAGCCAAAATTGCCACTCCCGGAGCCATTATATCAGGCTGAACATGAAAACCAATCATTAGAGTTACATACACATGGTTTATGTGTTAAATAGGTAGATAAATAGAGTAGTGTAAGTGACCTTGAGAATGCTCTCAGTTTGTCCTCCGGGACCTCTAGATGAGAAGTATGCCACAGCTGGTGCTGGTTTATATCTCTTTGTTTCACTACTTGCAAGGATTGTTGCTGTTGGGTTCCTGTTTGTTAAAGACATATAAATAAACCGTTTCAAACCAAATTTACCATCCATGTTAAGTCGGTTGGTGTTAAGGTTAGAAAATGAACATACTTAGTTGAGTTGATGTAGTTGAGAATCTGTAGGCCCACGGCTTCTCCAACTTGTGCAAAGGGAAAAGCGCCCGAATCGTAAGGCACGCCTAGTTGCTCTCCTTGGATCAAAATCACTCCTTTTGCCTTAGCATCTTCCGCAACCAGTTTCTTGACTTGCCTCGACACGGTCGGGTCGTTGTGAACACAAACAACGATCTTTCCCGCAACTTTCTTCCGGTCCAACGATCCCGGGTAGCAATTACTGCATTTTGGTGGATTAATGATCATACGGAGAGAGCGAGCTTCTCAGATTTGGATCAATTTGAAAGAAGCATACCTTGCTTCAGAGGCAGGGGTGTAAGCAGAAGCAACACTCTTCCCAAATGCAACCGGATATGCCTTGGATCTCTTAAGCTTTGAAAAGTTTATGGCCGACCCCTATCACCAATCCCAAGCTCATCAAATTTTCACCAAGTAAAAGATACAAAAAGAGGGACAATGACAATTTTTTAGTATAAATACCTGAAAAGATTTGCCATTCCCGAGAAGCAGAGTAGACTGGAAATCCCTATCAATGTTAGAGGCAGCAACGGTGAAGATCCAAGGAGCGGAGTTGACGACAGTGTAAGAATCGGGACCGTCATTGCCGCCGGAGCAGACCACGAGAACGCCCTTCTGCTCGGCATGGAAGGCGCCAATGGCAATGGGGTCCTCCAGGAAATCGGATTGGAGCAGGGAGCTCATCCCGATGGAGATCGAGATCATGTCGACGCCGTCATTGACGGCATCGTCGATTGCCTTGAGGATGGTGGCGCCGGAGCAGCCCTCCTCCGAGCAGGCCTTATAGGCAGCGATCCTGCTGCTCGGGGAGCCGCCCCGGGCGGTGCCTCCGCCCAAGCCGTAGTAGCTGGCGTTGGCGACAGGCGCACCGGCGGCTATGGAAGATGTGTGAGTGCCATGCCCCACGGAGTCCCTCGGTGTGCCCGTGTGGCTTGTCTTGTTGCCACCGCTCGGAAATGGTTGGGTTTTGTAGTATCTTGCACCTATCAATTTCCTGCCCAAACAACTTTCGACCGTTAATGCATAATATTTAAGGGGAACAATGATGCAAAATCTACTTCGAGTTTTGTTTTTCGTGATCTTAATCTGGGTTTATCTTTCGCTGTATTTCTCAGTTATGACATTACATTTTTTGTACGTCAAAATTAACATGGACGTTAGTTTTGGATGGAAAAAGTCTAAAATACCCTCAACAAAAAATCGAAAGGTTATAGTTGGGAAGTGCAAAAAATGTCAAGCCCAACTTCAGGTTATTGACTTTTGTTGAGGGCATTTCTGTCTTTTCCCATCCAAAACTAACGTCCATGTTAATTTTAACGACACACGATAGTCCGTGCAAAAAATATAAATTTATAGTTAGGAAATACAACGGAAGGTTAGGATCGCGAAAACAAATCTCAAAACAAGTTAAGAACCATGATTTCCCCAATATTCAATTACATACAATGCACATTTTGTAGTTATACTACGTCGTTTTTGCTTAGCGTAATTTATGTTAACACCTGTTGCAGTTGGATTTACTGAAAGTGAGTCCCTCCATGCAGATTCCTTTCCATCTTGAAGGGATTCCTCCGATTCCCTTGTCATCGAAACTTTGAGATTCCGGCCATATTCCTAAAATCAACATGTTCACGGTTATATGTACAGAACAAACTTTAATTATGATTATTATTATTTTGAAAACAACCTTTAATTATGACTAATCATAATGTAGTTAAATATTTATAACTAATTAACAATGATGGCAGATATTCAGCAATTGGGGAACCTGGATATTCTAGGATCATGTGCACATGGCCTTCACTCTTTACAGCCTAGCCCTTCATGTGCTCCTTGTCTTATTATTATGTCTCTTTACCTAACTAATGCTCATGTATATTACAATACACCTTGTCTTATATTAACAAATTATATTACCATAGAACCAGTTAAAATTGGGATCCCCATGGAACCGAGACTTGTCTAGTTTTAATATCATATGAGAAAAAACGCTATGTTATTTTATTGTATTATAATCAATTATCAAATTATAACTCATATATAGCATATATATTACATAGTAGTAAGTTTGACAAATTAATTCTCAAAATGTATCAAAATCTTTAAGTGTGACTGACTCCGTGGAAAATCAGTCATATGCTTGTCACGTGTTCTAAAATTTTCCTAAAATGGCATGAGAAAATTTGATGTCATAACGTAGACCTTTTGTTTATCCTCAAATCATAACTCTGGCCTATCACCTTTTTCTGTCACTCACTAAACAACCATTAAACTTGAGGACGGAAAATGCAATAGGTTGCGTTCAACGTTACTATATCAAAACAAACGTTTGTTGGGGTTAAAATTTAGTAATAAACGAAAGGTGAGGGTACGGACATCGAGTAACCCTTATCATATAATCTATATCTTTTTTGTATAATTATCTATTATAAACGATTCTTTATTCTGAGAAAATATAAGGCAAATATCATTCAATTTTAACAAATTTTTAAAATGGATAACGTCGATTTTTAGCTTAGTCGGAAAGGTCATTTGCACGTCTTAATTGTGCTCCACCTTTTGTGACAGATCCTAACACAAAGGTGGTACACGTTTACCAAAAGTATCAATCACGTGTAAAATAATTATGAAAAAGGGGCTAAGATTTGTAATAAAGTATCACCTTTATGCTACTTTTTGTAAAAAAAAAAAAGTACCACATTTATGTTACTTTTTGTAACAAATTGGATAACGCCGAATCCCAACTGTGTTGGGAATGTGTTTTTCACGTCCTAACTGTGGCCACCTTTTCATGACATGCCATATACCAAATGTCACCTTTTGTCACATGTCTTATACAAAAAGTGGTTTTTTTTTGACGAAACATGAAAAATGACACAAAAAAGTGTTTTTTTTTGGTAAATTTATACCACCTACCTCTTGTAGTGCACTGATAAACGCAAATTATACAAAAATTAAGAGGAAAAACCATCGAGTGCGAACATTATACCACTTTTTTGGTGTCATTTTTCATGTTTTGTAAAAAAAAACCACCTTTGGTATAGGATATGTCACGAAAAGGTGGCCACAGTTAGGACGTGAAAAACACATTTCCAACACAGTTAGGATTCGGCGTTATCCCTAACAAAAAACCACATTTGTGTTAGGATCTATCACAAAAGGTGGAGCACAGTTAGGACGTGCAAATGACCTTTCTAACTGGGCTAGGAAATGACGTTTTCCATTTAAAATCTAACTGATCTTAATGTTTTAAATGACAAATAAATGATGTACGAATCTATATTTTTAACTAATATCAACTTTATTAATTTATAGGTTTTTTAGAATAAGTTATAGTTGTATTAATATGGTAAAAGAGTCATTATAGCGGTCACGGCCCTTAGGGTCTGTGATTCAATAACTATGAGACAAGAAAACTGGTCCTAATGGAAACGGTTGTAGTAAACCAGATGCATAACTAAAACAGGAATTGAAACCAAAACTAGAACAGAAATAAAAATCAAATGGCTCAAACTGCCAAGGACTGCTTAAAGTAGTGCCTAAACGTTGGTTGATCCCTACTCTCCTAGGACTCTTTTCGTCATGATGCGGGCTACCGAACTTGAACTTGACATTCTAATTAGGAGGTACGGCCTTGACCAGGGACTCCTCCTAGAATAGGTCTGTAAGGCACGTGGTACCTAACATCCTCCATGGTGTGGCTGTTTTCTAGCCCTCTCTTGATCTTCATGCGACTCCATCACAGTATCCTTCTTCTAGACCGATGGACCTGGGGGTTGTGCTGATGGGCCTAGCAGCTTCCCAAATGGGACAGACCCAAGGAGGCCTGTCTCTGAAGAGTGGCCAAGTCCCCGAGGGTAAGGCATAACCCTAGACCGACCTTGAGACCTGAGGTATGGGTTAGGTATCGTGTCCAAGCTTACAAGGGGTCTTCCCCTGAGATGACCTAGCCTTAGGTATTGTGTCTGAGGTCATTGATGCAAACCCTGGCGGTGGTAGTGGTGTTTCCATACCCTAATTAGTGGTGTATGTCTTTTCCAGCTTGGCGGACTTGGACACAAGAATCGAGTCATCAAACTGAGGTACCCTCGGCACCTCCCATTCGCAATCACGGGCCATACATCCGATTCTACCACAGTTGAAGCAAAAGACTAAAAGGCGTTCATAGGTCAAGTCGACTCTTACCGGATCATGAAACTCTCAAAACCACATGATCATGGTCCGTTGAAGAGGACGGTGAAGGTCCATCTAGAACCGAACTCGCATAATTCCGCCACAACATAGCCCTCATTGGTCACAAGGGGCATCCACGTACTCTCCCAATATAACCCTTATCACTTCCGTGGTAGCCCTAGTTAGGGCAGGAGGCGGTACACCCTGAGCATGCACCCACTATTAGATGCGGTCCAACCGCGAAAGGTCCCGAGCCATCAGATCAACTATCTCACCGAGCAGCAATGGGTGACCATGGAAGCACCACGGTTCATTACCTCGAACCCAAGCCCTAGCCTCCTATGACACAAAGTAAAACGCAAAGGTCCCCGATTCCAGGTCTTTGACCACTAAATCTATAGTCGAGTGGCCCCCTGCATGCGTGATGATCGATAGTAGGGAACCCTTCCGGGGGTTGGGGAAGCCAAACGACCCACCATTCCATATTTGAGGTGGGCGAGTACCTGAGGGTCCGTCGGAGTGTAGGGAACCGCAACCCCCATCTCTTCCTTCTCGGAGAGACAACATGTATAGAAGGTGACTTGAAGATCCCCCATTGACGACGGAGGAATAGATGGAGTCGAAACCCTAACGTGGGTGACGTCCACCGAGGCCACCGAAATAGGTGGATTTGGAACCCTACCGGTCACATCAATCCCCAAGCCAGGGCCGTCAGAGATTAGAGGGGTCCCCGATGGCTTCTGTGGCCGAGGTTGGACGAGAGGCTTCAAAGGACGACCTCACTTCACCTTCGTCGGGATCGTATCTGGTGGAGCGACTCCAGAAGAGAAAACTACGAACGCTTGATTAGCCATCAAAGGAGGACTCGGAAGGAGAGACAAGGGTGGCAATCGTGAAGGCGTGGTCGGAGAGGTTGACGAAAAAGCCTTCAACACTCGTTTCTTCCTTACCCTAATCAGACGTACGAATTCAGAAGGAGGCTTCGAGAGCATGATAAGAGAAATAGTGTAGTGCTTCCCCACTGGTGGTGGAGGGGACAGGTCACGAGTCAAAGGCGACGACACAAAAAACAAGAAGGTAGACGACGGAATAGACATAGAATTAGGGTTAGACTAGACTATAAGGAAAAACACACGACTCAATGAGGGAGAAAAAAATTTATGAGAGTTTATTAATTTATAGTAGTATACTTGCGGACCTATTCTATTTGGTTTCTAGCCAGATAGGAAAATGTATCATTAGTCCTATCACTTTTGGATGGTACAGTACGTATTACATCATTGGTATTTGGTAGAGAATGGGTGATGACTGATGAGTGAGCTTTGCCATGAGCCATGATCACCATATTATTATGAGTGTGGGCCTCATGGTAGCTTAAAGTAGAACTCCAAAACTGAGGTCCTCTACATCTACATCTACTTGTATGGTTGAAGCGAACCATCATACCATATAGGGCTGGTTGTTCCAATGATTAATGCCCGCTTCTGCTTTCCCCAATAATTACTACGTGTTATAGGTCTCCATGAACCAAAACGTATCACAAAAATAACAATGCGACAAGATATGTGTTCTCCATCCAGATCCAATTTTGTTTTCGGAAAATGATTCTATCTTGATTTCATTTTAATTCGTGTTCTCAAATTTTGGTCCCTCTCTTATAATTATCTTGGCGAGTATTACTTCTTGTATATTTTGGGTGCGAGATTTTTGAGGATGTATTCAAGTCGGACTTAATCGGGATAGTGAACTTTTTACCCTCCCATCGTCGAAATTGTTCAACAATCTGATCCTGTGTAGGTCAACACTATGAATTTTAGATATCATACCGTCCTTTTAACTTTTATTCAATTGTGATTATAAGACAAATATGCTTGATAATCAGTCGTTTTTAGTAACGTAAGTTAGATCAAGCGGTAAGGAACTCACTTTTATATAATTTGATTTTGAGATTTGGAAATCAAATCTTAGACTGAGTTCTAGTTATCTTGTACTCTGCCTCTTTGTAATTTGTTTCAATTAATAAAATCGTTTTTCCAGCTGACCAAAATAAAAATAAAAAAAGGTAGGTACCTGTGTCGATCACTCCAATAATGACATCACTGGACACAAGCCTTGGATTAGAAGCCTTGCTCTTGCGGCCATTGATGGCCGATTCTGATTCCAAGAAGTCCCATGAACGAGTCGTGTGCAGCTCAAGAACCGGATCGGGGAAGATTGATACAATCTCTTCATTCCCTACACGATTCAATACATTTATCAATTGATTAGGATTCAATGTTATTGCTAGTGCATTGATTAATTGTTATAATTGTCACAACTACTGATCTTAATTATGCCAATGATGATTTAGCAATTTATGCCATCTAAATAAATTAGGTGATGTTACAAGTATACACATAAAAGGGTGTATAATGCCAATAAATTGAATAGAAAAGTACACGACCCTGTAATTCGTTGATGGGACTGAGATGATTTTGACTTCCGACCAAGAAACTTGGAAATCATAGTGAAAAGTAAAACCATGCTGAATTACATGCATATCCTTTTGTTACTCGATATCTATACGAGGTTGTTAATTGTGGCTGTCTGTAAAATTGTCATTTCATATTCAAGAAAAAAGGGTGAGTAACAGAGCTTTAAAACAGCAAATGTACCAGACAATGCAGAAGCTTCATTATCAGTGAGCATTGCAGAGAACCCTTTGAAGGCATGAGTGTAATGGTGGATTAGAGCTATCCTCTCACTCTCTTCACTGGTGATTAAGACAGAATAAACCTTAAATTTGTCAAAATCACAACAAAGTCAGATACTCTGACACTGATTATGGTCATGATCAAGACATGGATGTAGAGACCTTGGAATGATTGAAGACAACAGCTGCAGATGAGCTGACTCTGCCTCTGCCACTGCCAATTCAGCTCCACCACCATTTGATGAGCCACTTCCCATATAGACCACATAGGGCTGAAACAAAAATACTCAGAATTGGATTGAACCCAATTCACAGTTGATAAAGAAATGCAGAATTGGATTGAACCCAAGTTTCAAAAGTACAAATTTACCTTGGGGGCTTGAGATGAGCAGATCAGGAGGGGGTGTAGAGAGAAGAAAAGTAGGAGATGAAGAAGAGAAGCCATGGAAGATGAGGTGAGTGAGTAGTGAGAGTGAGGGAAGAAGAAAGAGGTGGGGTGTGATTATGAGAAGATGAATCCAACCACCCATTTTGTAGACTATTCTTCCTTGTGGCACATTTTTCACTCAAGAATACTTAAAAGAGAGTGAGGAGTAAAAGCATGGTTGATTATTCTGTTTTGACTGTTGAAGTACTCATCAAGTTATCAAGAAAAAGGATAGAGGAGGGTACATAATAATTTCTTTATAGCCATTGTGTCTGGAAACCTTTTATGGATGGTCTGTTTCCTCTAAACCACAAAAGACCCCTAATGTATTTGTTATGTAGGAGGAGGAGGAGGAGGACTTTTAGTATGACCTACCAACTTATTGATTTTCAGTTAGGAAGCCATTTGATTTGTTGCGGGTCAACATCTGACCACACCAGCAAAAGTGGCTTAACCAGTCAAGCCTTACATAATTACCTACGAGCGATGATGTCTGCTTTTCGATTTTTATGGACGGACTGATTCTTGAATTGTTCGTAGTTGGTTAAATTGAATCAAAATAATCGAGATATTCTTTGTTGGTAGTATATTAAAGTGGGAGCAGGAAAATCATGAGATGCAGATTCCAATACTATATCTGAAATTGATTTGGGGTTTGAATAAAAAAAGTTGACTTGTAATCCAAGTAAGCATATGTCCCTTTTGCAAAAGAGGGGTAGAGACCTTGTATACTTCAATGTCCCATGTGCTTCTTTTTGTTTGCCTTCATTTCTTATGACCTTCCCTTTTTGTTTTCTTCTCTTTACTTGTTATATGCAACCTTCCAATTATATGAATTTTGCTATATTCTCCAGTTTGATATAAATCTCCACACACTTAAAAACTGGAGCAAATAGGTATTTATTCATACATGGTGAACATATATAAGGTTATGATACTTTACTTGTTGGGAGCATAATTATATATATTGTAGCTTGAACTAAATATATCAAGACAAGTTCATATGCTCTCTGTCTTATTATCAGATTCATTATTAGGCTTTTTCAAGATTAGATTAATTGTGGACTATCCATGTCTTGTTTTAAGCCAGCCTGGCAACTCCTTGAGACTGTAAGTCACTGAGCATATTCACAATTTAAAAAACTCTTCCTCTTAATTTGCTTCATCTTCTACCAATTGTGTATTTACTTTTGAATCTGATATAATTGTTGATTTGTCTCTACAGTATTACAAAGGTTTATAATTAATGTAGGTTTGATTCGGTCCAAGTCAGTAAATCTAATTCTGGGATAATGTTCTCTTTGTCCTACACTTGATATACATTTATTTACTAGATTTAATTTCGGAATTGATTCATCTTGGGATGAAATCCATTTCACCCAAAAAAAAGTTGCTCAAGAGAGAAAAAAACTTATTAACGAAGCAATAAATACGAAATGGGAACCCCAACAGGGCTTAAACACAAAAAGCAAAGGCAGTTGTGAGACTAAAGCATCATCATCAAGTGACCCTAATGGCGATTGGAACTTGACTCCTATAGTAAGGACGCTTCGATCTTCCTGAATCCTTCTTTCGCTAATTTTCTGTAACAGACTTCTAAACGCTCAACAAACCTAGCAATGGAATGGGTAATACTCTACCTTGTGCGCCCATCGAACAAGGGGAAGAGAACCCCCAAGAAGTCATCCGGTTGAGGAGGGACAACTTGGAACGGCGGGGGATCGATCAATGTCACGCCCCAAATCCGGTTTTGGCCGAACTCGAAACGTGACCGAAAACAATCGAGATAAAAGTAGTAAAACTGAAATAAATTCCTTTAAGACTGAAAGCGAGTCCAAAGAATTTCTCAATAATTCAATCCAAATTTTAAATTAAAGGTCAAAACTTGACAAGTAACATAAGGTGATTAAAATTCAACAATATGGACCAATACACCTTTAACACAACCCTTAAAACATCCGGAAACTCCTGAGCCTCGAATTTCTCAGATCTCAAGTACACCTGTACACGCAACAAATAGACGAATAGGGGTGAGCTTACGCTCAGTAGGGAAAATCGTAAACAACTTTAGCCCCCAAGTTTGGTAATAAAACTACTTTAGTTCGTTATCACAAAGTGCTTAAAACTCTTAGACCAAAAACTATAATCAACAAATAAAAAGCAACGAGAACAATAGCGCATAACGTTAACTTCTCAGCGAACAAATAAAGAACATTATAATAAAATGGAAAATCATCACAACTGGAAACGAGTAAACACTAGTAATCAATGAAAGACTATAGAGTCGGTAAAATGAAATAGTATCGCTTTTCGATAATACCAGTAGCTTAAAAGATTCCATGAAAACACTAAAACGTAATGTAACGATTAAAATGAGAGTAATTGATATCACGCCAACCGCTTGCTTTCTCAAGCCTCCGATCCATGGATAGATTCTGGGATCACCTCGGTTCCCATATACCGATCTACCAGAGTATCCATATCATATCAGATTTTCCCTCGGTCCAGAGGAGACGCATAACGTCACAAAGACGTATAACGTCGCGAATACCAGAAACATCCTTAGGAGGACGCATATCATCGGTATTCTCGGAAACGTATCCAAAGAACCATATGTCCTAGGGAACCAAGGTAGTGCTCCCGTAGGACGCATACACTTGGGTGAAACCATCGTAACCATCTCTCACGAAGTAATCCATCCAACTGCCCCGTAGATCCAATAATCAATGCCTTCCGGCTCCAATCATTCCCGTCAACCATTCCCACACCGGACTCCTCAACAGTGTGGGTATCATTAATCATTTCTCTTCCTACACCGGACTCCTCAACGGTGTAGGTACCATCACGTATCCACAATAATCATTATCTCACCCTACACCAGACTCCTCAACGGTGTAGGTCCAGTAACCAAAGCCCCACAGGGTAAACCATTATCTGCACCGGAATCCTCCACGGTGTATATCCAATAACCAATGCCCCGTAGGGTAAACCGCTCCCCACACCGGAATCCTCAACGGTGTGGGTACCATACCAAATCACCATTAATCCTTCTCGTAAGCTATCCCCGCACCGGAATCCTCAACGGTGTGGCTACTCTAACCAGTATCCCGCATAATCTATCAACAAAGCCCCGCAGGGTCCACAAACAAACATAGAGATACACACGTTCATCAATACACACCACACGGGATTCATACCCATAATTACACTTACCGTCACTTACCACTTGCTCTCCACCGGTCAATCGATCACCTGATCGTGCCTCCTTGGCACAACTAGTCATACTCGATCAACCATTCAATCAACAATTATATCAACACAATCATTCAACCAATCAAGTACGCATTCAACCAATCAATCATCGTGTGAACGATCAATTAAGTATTCAATCATACAAGCTAATCTAGTTTCATTAGACTCTTAAGTTAAACTAGTAATTAGCAATCAAGCACGTGAACCTAGCACACAACTAATCCGAGAGCTCTTCACAGCCTCTCTACCAGTAAATCAATTTCCCAAATATTGAAAGCAAACTTCACTAGTCGTCATCATCCTAAGCATACATACTAGACTCATCCATTTATTAGTAATTGAAGTACGATTATTCTAGTTATTCGCATCCTATAGGCAATTCTAGGACCTTTCCGATTTTATTATCCTAATCATGCATACTAAGCGTTAATTAAGAAATTAAGACTTTCCCTACCTTGCGGTCTTCCTCTAATAAAACTCTGATGAAAAGCTCGAGTGATCGCCACTCCGTTCTTCTCACGGGTCCCGGCGTGATCTTTGCTCTTCTAGCTCGGGTCCAAGCCCTTGCTCTCGGGCGAAGTCCCGTCTAGATTTGACAAAGAAAAGTTCAATCAATAATGATAATTGCCAAAGGTCCACTGATTTATCCAAATTTGTCCTTTAATTTCTCACCTTGAATCGATTAACTCAAATAATTAAATCTGATTTTTAAAAGGTTTTCTTTGACACTAGGTTGACCCATATCTGAGCCCAGATCCGAGCCCAGGCCCAAACCTGAGACCTGGCCTGGGCCCAAGACCCGTTTGGATCTGGCCCGATCCGCTGGTCATGGCCCAAGGCCAATCTGGCCCAGCCACATCCCAGGCCCAAGGCCCACTTCTCATGTCCTGTTTTTATTCGTGCACGGAGAGGCTGCTAGGGTTGGGTCTCCGGCGAGGTTCTTGTCTAGCACGGCGGCGAACGTCGACGGTGAGCTCGGAGGATGGAAGAGATGGTCGGGGGAGGGGACGGCCGATGCTTGCTCTCCTGAAACGCTTCCCTGACCCCGGCCAAGAGCGAAGCGAGATCTGGACTCGAAGAGCTCGCACGAGGTTTTCCGGCGGTGATGGCGAGCCAGGTTTAATTCGCGATGCAGTTCTCACCGGCGGTGGCTTCAGCGTCGTCTTGATGGAGGTATGGCTCGTGTCGCGTCGTGGCCGGTGAAGAAGGACGAGCTCGCCGAGCTTGGAAGGGAACGACGGTGCAAAGTCTTCCGGTAGCGGTGGGGTTCAGATCCGGTGCGAGGAGCTCGCCCAACACCGTGGTGACGTTCCTGGACGTGGGCGAGGCAACGATGGCCAGTAATGTTCGAATTGGACCGTGAGCAGGACACACTGGTGCTCGGCGGCGAAGGTGAGAACGTGAGAGAAGGGAGAAGGAAGTCGCGCGTCTGAGAGAGGGAGAGAGATCGCAATCCTCGGGTAGCGTGCGACACTAAGGAGACAAAGGGAATTAGGGTTGCTCAACTTTTGGGCTGGGCTGGCTTGTGTTGGGCCTGGTTCCTCTGATTGGGCCCATGTCAGCCTGGCCCAGAAACCGCTTCTAATTCCCCTCTTCTTCTTTTTTTTCTTTTTCTCTTTTTTTTTCAATTTCACTTGTTGCAGAAACCCACCTTGACGTTTCGATTTTCAATTAATACCCTTTAGAATTACGTGGGGTTTTACAGTCTTCCCCCCTTAAAAGAATTTCGTCCTCGAAATTTTAAAAAAAACGAACGCGTTCCTCTTGACCATACCTTAGGGAACGTCCTGCCCAATTCACAAGCGAGGAACCCGTGGTGCACTTCTGTAGTCGGGAACGTGGGAGACGCTAGGCAACGAATCTAGTCCTGCCCGAAGATCTCAAAGTGTAAGAGAAGCTGCGGGGCCAACTTTCCTCTGTGCGGCCATATCCGCTAAATGCCCTTCTTAGGCTCACTCTCATAATATTTGATCACCAATAATAAACTCAAGAGGCCTGCGCCTTTCATCTGTGTAACTCTTCTGTCGGCTCTGCACGATCTTTAACCGTTTCCGAGACTACGCTATCTTTACTTATCGTGCTTCACTTGATCACGCTATCTTCTCAAACGCCATACTTGGCGGTACAAAACCGTCTCACCCAACTTTACGAAAACACGCGCAACGTTTCACTAACTCAAGAATACCGAGTAACAACACAAGTCGAGCAACATCTAAACACTTAAGAAAACTAAGGTGAGGATCTCGAAATCTCACTCTGGGAATTCCGTCGTCAACGGTATCCTGCTGGAACCCTTTACAGTCAAACCAAGTCGAAATCACACATAACGTAACACAACCAATTTCTCCTTAGTGATCGTCACAGGATCAAACCCAACGGAACTCAGGTACTAACAAGTCAAGACCGACTACAAACAACTTCCAAGGGAGTATCACGTACTCCAAACAACAACCAAAAGACCTCACTAACACCGAAGGGTCTGGAATAATCGTTCGTTTCATCACATCTCGTGGAAAGGTAGGCGTACCTCAAACAAGTGAATAAAACGAAGCACTGACCTCTAGTCGGAAGTCGGCACGCCTCAAAACGTGCTACCGTTAGGAGCTCACATTATCCGAAGTGCGGCATACTTGCCCAATTCTAACGACATGTCACACCTGGTAAAAACGTTCAAGATTCTCAACCTGATACAGATTCAACCACTCAACAAGTATTACGATCCTAAAATAAGGAGGAAATAACCATTCCTAACTACGGTCGATCACAAAAGTTACCCCACTGGTTATAATTCTCTTACCGTCGATACCAAATCACACTTCTGACGAAATCATCTTACAAGTCGCTTCGTAAAAGTCATTGTATCTGCGAGACTACGGTTCTCAAACCCGGTGCACGGTTCCGTACAACCACGATCTCTACCAACATCTTGTCGGACGAACGACGCAAACAACAAGAACGGTGGAACCTCGTACTGGCACTCCAGCCGAAAGTAGGCTTCCTTCAAGACACCAAAATACACGTACAATAATCACACTCGACAGCGAAACACAAACCCAAAATCGATTGACAAAGGTTATCCCAACCGGTGGTATTCCTTATACCGCTGACACTCGTTCACGAGAAATCCTCGGGTAGCGTTCGACACTAAGGAGACAAAGGGAATTAGGGTTGCTCAACTTTTGGGCTGGGCTGGCTTGTGTTAGGCCTGGTTCCTCTGACTGGGCCCATGTCAGTCTGGCCCAGAAACCGCTTCTAATTCCCCTCTTCTTCTTTTTTTTCTTTTTTTCTTTTTTTTTTCAGTTTCACTCGTTGCAAAAACCCACCTTGACGTTTCGATTTTCAATTAATACCCTTTAGAATTACGTGGGGTTTTACAATCAAAGATAGGGACTAGCGCATAATCCAGTCCATCATACAAGTTCATAATGGATGTCATATCAGTCTCATAAACACCTGAGGTCGTATCCGTCTCATCAGCATACATGTCTAACTTACTTCCCACCGAACCCACCAACTATAGTAGTAGTTGGACCAAGGAATATCAGCTTAGTAAATGAAGTGGGTAGCACGAAAACTTTGTCAGGGAGCTTAAGGGTGGTGGGGATCGCACAAGGGACATGAGGTTTAGGGTTATTCCTTCTATTAGACTTGGTCCAAAACTCAACCATCTTAACCCGAGGAAAGTAAGGGATGGTATCCAAGTGCACACACTCGAGAAGTACATCCACAGCAAAGCCCGATCCTTGAGTGGAAATCACCTATCTACCAGTCGAAACGTCCATCACGTGGACAAGAACCACGACCCTGAACGATTGAGAAGACGTCAAAGAGCAGGGGTGGAAGGTGACCAGCTGATGCAGAGTGCGGAGCGGAAAGGAAGAATTCTTTATCGAATTCGTTGATTCTAGAGAGAATACCGAATAGGATAGAAATTGAGTAGAACTCGTTTTTGTTTTATTTCGTCAAATCTGAATTACAATGGAGAAGAACAAGTGTTTAAATAGAGAAACTAGTACCCAAAGTCCTAATACAGTAAGGAAATTATTACCCAAAACCCTAATTCAAAAATAAAGGAAATATGAAAAACAAGAAATAATAAACCGGACCCTAAAATATCAGTTTCGCCCCTCTAAACGATCTCGGATGGCCGAAAAACGTCTTAGCCCATGGCAAAGCCATGACTTTTGCTCAGGGGCCCGTTTCGACCCGAAAAATACTAAGGTTTCGTTAATTTCGGAAGGGTTTTCTAGCCGATTCGCCAAAACATCTTCAATATGCACTGCATCACCAGCCCATCAAGGTTCCCAATAATCGCATCTATAGAGTCTCGGTTCCAACACACGACAGGGAGGTCCGTGATGTCAACCTAGAGAAATTAGCCTTCTAAATAGTACTCATTAAGCATTGTCCGAGGTGTTATTCTTAGTGCATGTAGTTCAATCGTAAACATCCAAATGTATATATCATCGTTAGCAATAAAATTAAAACGGCGTTATTTTACTTATGTGTCGAAGTAACATATCGATGTGTGTTTCGATCTATGCCCACCATGCGAATAGAACCATAGATCGAGATAGATCACAGTAGATGGGTCCCTAGTCAACAAAGCTTCGCTAGAAGCGACTAGTATGAAAGATGTCGCTTTATGGCTCACGTTCTATTAGCCAATGGAATGATATTCTATAGTGTGATCATAGATATCATGTGGGACATGATATTGGATGACCCAACATGAATATGTTCCATAGGTCAAGTCATGAACATATTTATTGTCGTAGCTTATCATGTATTCTTAGACCAAGGAGTCTATGTAATTATTATGCAGTAAACAACTAAGTTTGACATGAACTCAACGTTGCTTGTGACCGGGTTTCTGTAACGGCCAAGATTGGCTTGGGGACGGACTGTATGAGTGACACAAAAGACGTCTAAGGTATTTATCCATCATACTACGGTATCGGAAAGATATCGGTTCTCGACTGCTTGATCGAGAGTGACTGAAAGAATAGCATGGTCATGCACATGATACTGGTATCAAAGATTCAGTCATCTCACATATCAAGGATCAATGATTGAGAATAATAAGGATGACGGTTATATGCCTTATCTCAATCAAGATACCGGAGATAAAAGGATAGTGACATAGACGACACAAAGGTTAGAATCGACAAGGTCGATTCGTTATGTAGTGTCAGGAAATACTAAAGTCTCGTTAGTTGCCACTTATGTAGGATCAAGTAAAATGGTATTTTACGTTGATCTACCGACATGCATAAACCTAAGGGTCACACCAGAGGATGAAACTCATTACACATTTATGGAGGATGGCCAAAAGGGAAGTTGTCTCGGGACATGACCAAAATTGGGTTTTTGGTCATGCACTCGTAAGCATTCAGGACATTACGAATCAAGACAAGGCTTGGAGTCTTGGGATTGATCGCGTCGGATAATGTTGGACATATACAGGATGGAAGGCGTGGAGGCGATGAGCGTGTCACGAGACCTCGTCGGGAATGGCCACAGGCCATCACCCACGAGGCCCATGGGCGGACCATGCCACCAAAAGCCTATGGAACTAATTAATTAAGCTTTAATTAATTAATTTCTAATTAAGCAAGAATAGATTAAGGTGTTGGTGATTCACCACCAACTCCAATCTAACACTATGCTTATCACCATGCTTGTCCTATTTACATCGTGTTTATCATCATTATTGTCCTATACTATTAGCTTATTAGTTTGATGGGATTTACTTGTTTAAAGTCATCCTCGTCAAACATAATAAACACAAGACACAAATAGAAAAAACAACTTCTCCCTCCTCCCCTCTAAATTTTGGGCAAGACAAGGTTTTCTCTCCATTTTTGTGTTCTTTAGTCCTCAAAGAGAAGAACTGCATGGCTTTGATTCCCAAGTAAATACGTAGGCGTCTTAGAGACTCAATCCCGATCATTTCTTGCCCGGTATTCTTGATTTGGTAAGAAATGCTGATTTTTTTGTCTTGTGAATCCATTCTTTGGTAGTTGTTTTTGGATTTAATGGTCTCTTGTTTTGATTATTATTCTACTACGAGTTGGTTCCTCTCCAACCCTAACTCGAGACCCAACAGTCGTATCAGAGCCGTGCTACCTCCGAGATTCACAAAAGTTTCGGTTTTGTGCTTGTAGTTTCGGTTTTGGCATGTTGTTTTGAAAAAAAATGTTTGATAACATGCTCTAGTTTATTGCTTGTGGGTTTAATGCATGAAAAACGTAATTTTGAAAATTTAGTCGAATCTGAATTTTTTTTTAAAGTTTGAATTTTCGGGTCTTGGGAGCGGGATTCTCGAGGAGCTGAACTCGGGACTGAACGGTGCTTTGTTGGACGGAGCTAGACCGAGCATGACCATTGGATGGTCGAAATGTCGGGCCAAACCGTTTAGTTAGTCATGACGAGTTTGGAACCGTCTTGATGAACTCAAAAAACAAATGTTCAAAAGTTTCAATTTTGAACGGTTTCGATAAACCGAGCATTAAAAAATTTTGAAACTTGGCGATAAACTAAGACCAGAAAATCACATGTTGTGTGTTAACATGGTTGTTTGATAACATCTTGTGTGATGTGATGTTTTCATGGTGCACATAATAGTCCCGACCTTGTTTTAAATTATTTATCGTTTTTTTTACAGTCTACAAGCCGTTAGAGTTAACATGTAATTATTTTTTGAAATGTGGTCATCGTACTACTTATTTGTAATATTTATTATTTCCCGACCTATGATTTGTGTATTTAATTGTAATATTTTGCTCAAGACGAAGAAAAGGCGATAAAGATCAATTGGTAGCTTTTCGGGTCTTGGCATCGGTTTGGAGTCGATGAAGCTCAAGAAGCGAGTGAGAGTTAGTTTAGGGGGCTATTATGTGCACATTTATCGATTTATACTTGGTTTAGTTTTGCATGAGTAATTCTGAATGTATGATTAGAATTGCATGCTTAACTTTATTTACCGAGCATATCACCTCACATGCAAAGATAAAATTGGAATTTTAATCCTTATTTGTGTGAGCCCTTAGAATCGTCATTGCATTGGATTTAGTTGACGGGTTCGAAGGAATAATTAAATTGGATGTAATTGGAGGCATCATTACATTTGGAATGTAGTTGATGTGCTCATCGCATCTAGGATATGCCTAAAGTTTCAAACACAATCGGACAAGTAAAAACATTTCATGTCTGATACCTCCCAATTATCAACATCTTACTATCTCCCCATCTTATGGGTGTCGTGCACCTTAGCGTAGCATCCATGGGAAAGCGTGGTAGTAGTTTTGAACGACATATGTTGGTGTCGTGCGTCTTAGTAGAGTACCTATATAGTGACGGGCCATAGTTGAAAATTGGTGGACCCGGCTACGATTCTCAGCCAGGGTTGAGCTAGGGTAAGTTGTGTACATATGTACATACCCTAGCCAAGAGTCACATTGGATGTGACTAGACGGGTATCTACCTATATAGCTCGATTAAGTGGTGAGCCTTCGTTCAGCTAGATCGTGTGAATCAAGGATCTTGGTTTTAGATTCTAAAAGTTTATAATCGATTTGTTGGTGTTTAAACTCGATCTTCATAAAAGTTATTCAGTTTACTGATTGAATTTTGTTTGTTATGTATATCAAATGGAAAGTACTTCAACGATAAACAGTAGTTTGTCATTAAACCATGCTAGACGGGGTCAAACTTAATGGGACAAACTATCTGGACTGGCGCGAAAATTTGAGGATAGTCCTCAAATATAAACGCAAAGAATATGTCCTTGACAAGTGTGTCGCTCATATTCTGAAAAGAAGGGGCATCTCTAACATCTTAATGGACTAGGTCTTAAGATAGAGTCAGAGATGGCAGTAGATAGGGTTCTACGCTCCCTTCCTCGTGCGTATGTTGAGTTCACCATGAACTATCACATGCACGATATGGAAAACACCATATTAGAGTTACATGGCATATTTGTAATTGTTGAGAAGAATATCATGGATTTGGAATCCAAAGGATATTCTGATGGTTAGAAAGGGATCTAGTTTCAAGATGGATACTGGTAGAGGCAAGGACAGGGCCCATGTGCACTTGGAAAGAAAGATGACACACCTGATTGCTCCTAACCCTCATAAGACCGGGGGTCCTCAAGGAAGGCTGAGGAGGATGAGAATGTCTGCTTCTATTGCCAGAAGTCTGGTCATTAGAAATGGGGTTGTAGGAAATCCCTGGATGATCTGAAGAATGACAGTGGGACTACGCCTTCATCAGATACTAACTTTATAGAGCTATATCTCTCTACTTCCAAAGATTCATGGATATGCACTATTGTGTAGTAAATGAAAGGTAGGAGAAGAACGAAGTGGACCTCGAACTTGTGGCGACTGTTGTAGGATCCATAAGTCTTCATTATCCAAGTGGCGATGTTTTGTACTAAACAATGTATATTGCATACCTATTTTAGTAGAAACATTATATCAGTATCCGTGTTAGACATCGAAGGATATAATTTTGATATTGGAAACGAAGTTTTCAATATTATATGCAATGATATGTTTTATGCTTGTGCAAACATGGTCGGAGGATTGTATATATTATATTAGATATGTGTAATAATGCCTCAAGCTTTATTTGTAAAGTTAATACCTAGAGGTTTGAATCCGACGATTTAGACCAAACTCTATTGTAGCACTATCATTTAGGCCTCATAAACGAGAAACGCGTATCAGCACTTCAAAAGTGAGGACTTTTAAGTCCATTCGAATTTCATTCGATTGATAGATGTGAGGCTTGTTTGATAAACAAACTGACTAAAGCGCCCTTTATTAGTCATGGTGAAAGGGGGGGTGAATTTTTGGGGATAATAGACTTGAATGTGTGTGGACCAATAAGTTCTCTTTTCAGGAGGGGTTTTAGCTACTTTATCACATTTATTGATGATTATAGTAAATATAGTTATGTCTATTCGACGAGACATAAGTATGAAGCTTTTGATAAATTCAAAGAGTTTAAGACTGAAGTAGAAAACCGGCTCGGGAAAAGTATTAAGACACTTCGGTTGGATCGAGGTGGAGAATACTTGACTATAGAGTTTTTTATCATCTAGCGGAGAACGGGATCCTTCCGGAATGGACTCCTCCCGGGACACCGCAGTTAAACTGTGTAGGCGAATGGAGAAATCGGACATTATTAGATATGGTATGATCCATGATCAGTTGGACTAATCTCCCGATTTCTTTATGGGGTTATGCTCTAGATATGGCCCCATTCATAGTGAATCGGGCTCCAACAAAGGTAGTGGAAGGAACACCATTTGAGAAATGGTACGGGAAGAAGCCTGTTTTGTCCTTCATAAAGATTTGGGGTTGCGAGGCTCAAATGAAATGTTTGTTTTCGACTAAGCTCAAAACCAGATCTAAGAAATGCACATTCGTGGGGTATCCCAAAGAAACACAAGGATACTACTTCTAAAAACCCAGTGAGAACATGGTGTTCGTCACTCGAGTGGGAGTCTTTATGGAAAATGAGTTTGTTTCCAAAGTCGTCAGTGGAAGGACTGTTCAGCTTGAAGAAATTCGGGATGGTACAGATCCATCTAAACCTATTCAGGAACAACCACTTGACAACCCATTAGAAAGGGAGGAGCCATAGATGGTCGTAAAGCAAAGACAAAGTCCTGTAACAATTCTAGAAGATCCAATGTGTTCTGTAAGGGTTAGTATTCCGCCTCCGAGATATGATTTCTTTGTGTCTGGAGGTGACGGTGAACATATGGTGGATCACGATGATTCAGCCACCTTTCAGGAAGTCGTGGATAGACCCGACTCCGCGTTATGGGTAGGATCCATGAGGGAGGAAATGTCGTCTATGTAGGACAACCAAGTCTGGGAACTGGTTGATCCCATCAATGGTGTGAGAACCATCGGATGCAAATGGATCTTCAAGGTGAAGATGAACATGGACAGAAACCCTCAGACATATAAAGCCCGACTGGTGGAGAAAGGTTATAGGCAAATCCAAGGGATTTAATATGAGGAAACCTTCTCCCTAATGGCTATGGTCAAATCGATCCAGATTTTTCTTTCCATAGTTGCGTATCACGATTACGAGATACGGAAAATGGATGTCAAACTGCTTTCTTAAACGGAAGTTTAATGGATGATGATTGTATGTCTCATCCCGAAGGTTTTATCGATCCGAAGAATATAGGAAAGATTAGTAAGTTGTTGAAATCTATTTATGGATTGAAACAAGCTTCTCGGAGTTGGAACCTTCGTTTTGATGAAGCTCTAATTGGATTTGGCTTTATCAAGAACGAGGATGAACCTTGCGTTCATAAGAAGGTTAGTGGGAGCAAGATTATCTTTTTGGTGCTCATTGGAAACGACATCCTAACCTTACACAAGACTAAAAGCTTGGTTGAGTAGGTTTTTCTCAATATAGGACTTGCGTGATGTTACTTATATCTTGGAGATTAAGAGATCCCACCAAGAGAGTCTTGGTTTTAAGTCACAGCACCTTAGTGAACAAGGTATTGAGTAGGTTCTCAATACTTGATTCCAAGAAAGGATTTTACCCGCTCATCATGGCATTAAACTCAGTAAGACTCAAGGCACTACGACACCTGATGAGCTGAAAAGGATGATGCGAATCTCATGCGCTTGGGGCGGGATCGATCATATATGCCATGATATGTACGATCCTGGACGTCTCGTATGCCTTAAGTCGTACCAGTAGACATCAGTCTAACCCCGGGGGAAAGATGATGTTGAACTAGTCGTCAGTGGATATGTGGACGCTAGTTTCCAAACAGATCCAGATGAGTTTAGAATTCGGTCAGGATAATGTGTTTACTTGAATGACGGATATTTTAGCTTAGAGAGCGTAAAAGCAAGATATCGTCACAGATAACTTGAATGGATCTTATTATTCTTGAATCACAACTTGACACTTACATTAGAGATGAGCGTTCGAATGAAGCTTTTAAAAAATTGAAAGCTAATAGGGCTATTGCAGAGGAAATGGTAGAGACAAAAGGAAAGGATGTATATCATTTAGTTTACTTGTTGATTACGTTGGCACTGATCTTGCCAGTTGTTACTACAACTGTAGAGAGATTATTTTCTGCTATGTAAAGAGATTTAGAACAGAAGAAGAAAATACTTAGTGTTGTCTTTTGTATGTATTACTTCTTTACAGAGAACACATATATATACACGGTCACTAATATGAATAGGGTATGGAGCAAGATTAGGTTACAATCTACGAGTAAATTAAGTTAATCACATTTAAACCTATTTCCTATTCTTAAAACTCCCCCTCAAGTTGGAGTGTATATTAATCACACACAACTTGGATACGAGAAAGGTGAACTGTTTGACTGTCAAAGGTTTCGTAAAGAGATATGCTGGTTGTTCATCTGTCCGGACATGATGTGTGGTGATAAGTCCCCGTTCAACCTTTTCTCTCACGTCATGGCAATCTATATCGATGTGTTTGGTCCTCTCATGAAAAAACTGGATTTGATGCAATATGAATAGTCTCCTTATTGTCACAAAACAGCTTGATCGGAGATCGTTGATGAACTTGAAGATCTCGTAGTAAGCTTCCGATCCAAGTAACTTCACAACATGTTGCCGCCATCGACATGTACTCTGCTTCAGCACTGCTCCTCGACACCGTCTGTTGCTTCTTCATTCTCCACGAAATAGGTACTCCTCCTAAGAAGACGCAAAATCCTGTAGTTGATCTGCGGGTATCCAAACACCTTGCCCAATTGGCGTCACAATACACCTTGACCTCCAATTCTCCTAACGATGGTAGCATGATTCCCTGCCCCGGGTTGCCCTTGATGTACCTTAATACCCGGTGTGCTGCTTCAAGGTGAGGAACACGAGGCTTGTCCATGTATTTTGATAGAATGTGTACAGCATAAGTAAGGTCCGGCCTTGTTATGGTCAAGTATATAAGCCGACCTACTAGACGTCTGTATTGTGAGGGATTAAGAATGAGCTCTCCCGTGTTCTTGTCTAACTGAATGCCTGACTCAAAGGGCACTCGTGCCGGTTTCGAGCCAAGAAACCATACGTCTTCAAGTACATCCAATGCATATTTTCTTTGTGACAATACAATACCCTTTGCAGATCTAGCAACTTCAATTCCTAAGAAAAATTTGAGTACTCCCAAATCCTTGAGTTTGAAATGGCTTGCAAGAAATTCTTTCATTGAATTAATCTCATGGATATTATTTCCAGCAACTATCACATCATCCACATAAACGAGCAAAACAGTGAACGTACCTTTATGGTTTCGTACAAATAAGGAATAGTCTGACCATGATTGAACAAAGCCACCTTGCTTCAAAGCGGATGATAGCTTCAAAAACCATTGTCGCGAAGTCTGTTTGAGGTCGTACAACGATTTGTGTAAGTGACATACTCGATTCTCCCCCTTACGGCCAAACCCCAGTGGTAATTGCATATAGACATCCTCATAAAGGTCGTCGTTGAGGAAGGCCTTGGTTATGTCCGATTGATGCAAGTGCCAACCATGGATAGAAGCAAGACTGAGCAGTAGACGGACGATGGTGAGCTTCGCCACTGGAGCAAAAGTTTCTTGGTAATCAAGCCTCGCAACCTGACTATACCCCTTGGCCACGAGTCGAGCTTTGAGACGTTCAACTGAGTCATCAGCTTGTCGCTTGACTTTGTAAACCCACCGGCAACCAATGGCTTTCTTTCCAGCGGGAAGATGAACCAATGACCACTTTCCATTGTCTGTAAAGCCTTAATCTCAGTGTTCATGGCATCTATCCAGAGAGGATTGGCTTGTGCTTGAGCAAAAGAGTGAGGTTCCTTCACCATAGAGATATTGTTGATAAAAAGCAAAATACTTTGGACGTAACTTATCAAAATTGATTACCTCATACAAAGGATGATAAGCTTTAGACGAGACCAGAACAGTCAAGGAAGAAGACGCAGACGAGCGAGAGGGTAGTTGTGTCTCAACGTGGAATTGGTCAAGCTTTGTTGGAGGTCGAGTTGTCCTGGTGGACCGGCGCGGCTGACACAACGGTGGTGATACGGGCGACAGAGGCTCTAGCAGTGACTGTGTTGGCTGCAAAACAATTGGAATAGTATTGGATTGTATATTTGTGTTTATGGGTAAATCGGTGGATGTGGGCCCAGAGGAATTTGCATGTTTGTCTCGTGATGATGGGGATTGTATGGATGGAGTTACGGTGGGTTCAATATGGGAAGAATCTGCATGGGTATGAGAAGGATCAATGTGGTTATGGGAAGAATCTGTATGGTTATGAGAAGGATCAATGTGGTTATGGGAAGAATCAATGTAGTTATGGGGAGTATCATTCTCTAAAGGAAACACGGTTTGGGGTTGATGGACAGATGAAAAAGGAAGGTAAGGTGGATTAGGATCATAATTATGGGCTGACTTTTGGTGGTGATAATCAAATTTTGGCAAGTCTTCGGCAACAGTAGGATTTCCCCAATCAAACAATTCAGTCTCATTAAAAATAACATCTCTTGATACAAATACTGAATGAGATTCCAAATCTATGACCTTGTAACCTTTCTTTCCATGTGGGTAACCC
Organism: Erodium maritimum; assembly: GCA_963921825.1. NCBI lineage: Eukaryota > Viridiplantae > Streptophyta > Magnoliopsida > Geraniales > Geraniaceae > Erodium > Erodium maritimum. The sequence continues at coordinate 119,491,543 of OY997588.1, forward strand.
AAAAATATGCAAACTTTAGATCGAGGTTCAAATTTACTTGGTTTGAAATTGTGGGTGGAAACGTAACACTTGCAACCAAAAACACGTAGATGGTCGTATTTCGGTGGTTTTTGAAAAATATTTTCATAGGGTGTCTTGCCATGCAATAAAGGTGTAGGTGTCCGATTGATTAAATACGCGGCTGTGAGAATGGCATCACCCCAATACTCAGGTGGTAATTTGGACTGAAATAAAAGTGCTCGAGCAACGTTTTGTAAATGACGATGTTTTCTCTCTGCGATACCATTTTGTTGGGGCGTGTCAACACAACTAGTATGATGTAAAATGCCCTTTTGTGCATAAAAATCTTTGCAATTAAATTCAGGGCCATTGTCACTCCAAACTGTTTTGACCTTTGTTCCAAATTGATTCCCGACCAAAATAATGAAATTTTGAAGTAATGATCTTGTTTCCGATTTTGCATGCATAAGAAAGATCCAAGTGGCACGGGAATAATCATCGACAATTGTCAAGAAAAGTTTTGCACCAGAAATAGATGGGACACAATAACCTCCCCAAATGTCAACATGAATCAAATCAAAGATGAACTGACTACAGGATTGACTCAAAGGAAAAGGGTTACGAATTTGTTTGGCTAAATGACAAATGTGACATTGTCCAGTAACATTAGGTTTAGGAATAAAAAAAAGGCAACAAAGATAATACTTTAGCAGATGAGTGCTCGAGCCTCTTGTGCCAAGGTAACTTTGAGGATGTTGGAACCGAATTGCAAGCTCCTGATTGTGGCACATTGAGACAATATAGCCCTTCTTTCTCAACTCCCGTCCCAATCATCTTCCCCGTTTGTAGGTCCTGAATAAAACAAACATTCCAAATGAAAATGGTAGCATAGAAAGTGTCCAAGGCAAGCTTCATCACAGATATCAGATTTAGAAAGAATTGTGGTACACAGAGAACATTATGCAAAATGAGTTCATCCATAAACCGCACGGTACCAATGTGCGTGACAGGTAGTGTAACTTTGTTTGGCAGACGCACTTGCTTGTGCTCTACCTTGCGGGCTGTAGTGAGGAGGTTGTGATCGTGGACTATGTGATCTGTAGTTCCACTATCCATGATCCAAAGGGTATTTCCTGCTTGACTAATCAAAGTAGTGACATTACCTGACATGTAGTCAATGCGCGGACCCTTGCTTACAAAGTTGGCTGAGCTCATCATATCAAGAAGTTGATTTTCATTTGATGCATCACGACTCGCCTCCCTCATCTTTGAAATAAAGCTCAACATGTTGTCACATTCCTTGGTTGAAAGCCCGAAGGTTGAAAAGTCTGGTTGGTTGGCCACCGCGTTTGCTTTTGTTGTCATGCCGCTGCTACCTTGTCCTTCCCGACGTTTTTTCGTACGAAAATAGTCAACGGAATGACCTCTTCCACCGCAATAGGTGCAAGTCATGTGTGCACAACAATACTTCGTTGAAATGTGTCGTCTCCTTGCACTTCTCACAAAATCGCCCCGCGTATTCACTTGACTCCTGCTTTCCTCCATTATTATTACCTCCTCTTTTACCCACGGCTTTGGCCGCAAAAGCTGAGGTCTCAACAATAACATGAGTCTGTTTATCTGCCACAATGCTATCCTGTTTTTCATGCCTTAACACCATGGCCAAGACTTTGTTAAGAGGCATAATTGGTTCAAGAGCAGTTATATTATTTCTAGTTTGGGCAAAGCTTCCATTCAAGCCAAGCAAAAACTTCATTATCTTATTCATTTCGAGGAAGGATTGAAGAACTTTCTGACCTGCTGCTTCACAATTACACTCTTGAGTTAATTTGCACTTACAGGTTGGATAGACTATGAGAGCATCTCTCTCATCCCAAAGGGTTTTGAGTTTGGTGTAGTAGGTATTTACGGTAGAGGATCCCTGATCCACTTTGTTCAGTGCCTCCTCGATTTGAATCGTCGACAAACAACTGGTTTGAGTTAACCGCTCTTTCAACTCGTCCCAGATGCCCTTAGCGTCCTTTATTCGCGCAACACTTTTGTTCATGGTTTTGCTCATGGATCCAAGGAGCTAATACTTGACCATGGTGTTGCAACGCTGCCACTGTTGTATTTCTTCTCTATCCTCCTCCGGCTCCTCTAGTGTACCATCAAGGAAGCCGACTTTGTTTTTGACGTCTAGAGCAGCAAGTATAGCCTCCTGCCATGATTGATAGCTGTCTTCTTCGAGCATAATAAGGATCAAGGCTCCGCCTGTTTGATCCGAGAGGTGCAAGTAGAGTTCATGATATGGGTTGTTCTCCCATGGTTGGGGAACTCGTGGTTGAACGACGTCTTTGGTCTTGTTATCGTCTCCGGCCATGAGTGTTTGATCTTGCAAGCCTCAAGAGCTACGCTCTGATACTATAAAGAGATTTAGAACAGAAGAAGAAAAGACTTAGTGCTGTCTTTTGTATGTATTACTTCTTTACAGAGAACATATATATATACACGGTCACTAGTATGAATAGGGTATGGAGCAAGATTAAGCTACAATCTAGGACTAAATTAAGTTAATCACATTTAAACCTCTTTCCTATTATTAAGACTATGAATATCATCAAAACTCGGTTGAGAAATCGAATGGGAGACCAATGAAGGAATGATAGTTTGATCGTATACATCGAAGAAGATATTTTTCGATTGTATTAACAATGAATGTATTTTACAATATTTTCAAAATATGAAATATCGACGCCACTTATTATAATAATTAATCATTATCTTTTTTATGCAATATTAATATTTTTAATATTAATTTATATTATTTTAAAATTTATTATTATTATTATTATACAAAAAATTTGGTGCCCCCTTGAAAAGCTAGATCCATCACTGTGAGAGATAAGAGCACCCACATCAAGGGGGGCAGAACCCTCTACTGACTGGGCAAGGTTCAGGGTTCTGCCCCCCTAGAAAAAGTGTACTGCACATCAAGAGGGGCTTGTATGGGGGGCTTGATTTTCAGAAATGCTGACTGTGTAATTAATTAAGCTTTTAATTGAATTGTTAACGTTATTTTTAAATCGACAATTACTAAATAAAATAGAAATAAAATTTCATTAATAGAAATAAAAATTCATTAAAATAAAATGCAAAAAAAACAATTCATAACTTAAAAAAAGACATAAAAAAAATTACATTATCAGGTATCCCCATTAACGTTGTCGAGTTGTTTCTGAAGCTTTTTTATTTGATCCATCCATACACGCATCATTTCCAAATGTTGCTCCTTCTGTTCTGGGTCGAAATCAGACGTGTCCGCAGCCCTCATTTATTTAAGTTCCTGCATAATTTATCGATTTTCTCGTCAATCTTCACGGCAAGCTTCGCCTTCTCACACCTCCCCTGATCCATTTGGAGGATATACGATGCCCTGTCCGACAAACTCTTCCCCTTCCTCTTCGTGGCCTTATTGCCAATTGGGCGTTCTCGTGGAGGCGGCATGCCAGTTGGGGAACTTGGAACCTCGAGTGGGGATTGTGGACGTCGGGTTGGGGAACTTGTACCTCCCGCCGGGGAAGTTGAGCCTCCCAACGGGGAAGTTGAGCCTCCTGTTGGTTGCTCGTCACCACTTAAATGTGTGACATTATCATCGTCGGTGGGGAGTGAAGCGGGCGGGGTTGTGCTGCTATAACTTCCGGCCTCGTCCAATCGTCGTCGAACTACCCCGACTTCGCCGAGTTCTGATACCCAGAACTTCTCGTCGTTTTCCAACGGCTCTATCCAATGGTGGAGCTTGAAAATCTTTGGCTCGTTTTTCATATTCTTGACGTGGATTCGATATTGTTCCATCACCCGCTCCCTAAACTTTTCTTCATTCCACCCGCTATGACCCAGCTCTTTCCTCTCCTTCTTCATGAGTGTGATATACCGCTTGACTCTTCCAGCACTTTTGTTGAAATGGTTCTTGACGGCTTGCACCGTCCACTGATCGATTGGGAAATTTCCAGATTTGCACAAGCGCCTCCTCACCGTGGTCCAGAACGTGTTCCCATCTTGAGAGGTTCCGTGTATGGGGTCGCGCGTTGTCCTTCGCCAGGCATTGATCAGGAGCAAATCCACTTCAGGGGGCATTTGGTTCGCCTTTCTACAATCTCCCGGGTGCTCGGTCCCACTGATGATGAAGTAGACGACAGTCGGGTTCCGGTGGCGGCCGGCATCGAGAATTGTTGGTGGCCGAAATAGTTGACCCCCATATTGAATTGGTCGAACAGCGGGCGTTTGAATACACCAGTCACCGGTGGAAGATGACCAAGTGGGTTGGTAGGCCGGTTGTCCCAGTGGGTAGGTCGGTTGTCCTATTCCACCTACGTTGACAATTATATTTTAATTCAAAGTACAAATGGATAATTCAAACTTTGATAATGGAATGATTAATATTTTATATAATGAAATGGATAAAATTATAATTACCTTGGCCGAAAACAGAGCTCATGTATTGGTTGAACATATTAGGGTGCCAACTACCATTTGGGGTAAAACCGGTCTGCAACATCTGTACGTAGTTCGCCCTGGGTTGATTGGTGGTCGCATCTTGTTGATTGGTGTTCGCCCCTTCTTGAGCGGTGTTGTCCTCCTCATCAGTATTGAAAACTTGGTGTTCCGGCGGTTGAGTGAAATCGTCGTCTGACATTATCGATCAGATTTTGCAAAAACGGTATGAATTCGAGAGAGTGAGGGTTGAGAGAGTATGAAGGTTGTTGTGTGGATTTGGTGAAATGGGGTGAGGGGTATTTATAGTGTTGGAAAATTGATTATTTTAATGTATTTTATATTTAATAAAAAAAACAGAACTAGCCGTTAAAAGACTGTTGCTCAGCAACGGTTATTTTTTTTCGTTTTGGACAGGTGTCAGCCTGTCAATGGCGGAGAGCGAGGCAAAGGGGCAGCAAGGCAAAAACAGTCATCGCGCCCCTCTACCCCGAACCCATCCTCTTCTCCCCCACGCCCCCGCCCCTCACGCCTCGCACCAAACCCCCTCCACACCGGACCGGACCCTGAACCCCGACCCCCCCCCTTTCAGCTCCTGCCCCTGCCTCGCCATCAAGCCCCGCTCCGATGTGGGTGCTCTAACAAGTGCCAACACCGGATACCTATTTGAATTTCCCTTATTTAGCTGGTGAGGTTCTAATAGATCAAGTCAGACCTATTCCCCCATTATGATGGGTTCCTGAGATCATAGTTATGTTTTAACCGACACTCTTATTGAGATTAAGACATCGAGAAGTTAGTTAGGATAAGACCTGAATAAGACCCAACCAATGTCCAGTGGATGGGAACTCCTCGAGACCCCTCAATGTGTAATTGTGGACCTTGCTGAACCTGTTTTGCGGACTTCACCTGATAAATGGTGTGATTCAGATCTTTTGTTAGTCGTCCCTCTCAAATCGTACCAATATTTGAACAAGCGACATCCCGTTAAATTGCTCTACCGCAACATCAGAGAAGATCTATGGGATGTCAACTAGGCTGATGGTCGTTGAGAAACATATGCCCCCTCGAATCCCAATGATACTTATAATACTCTTTCCTCTTTCCCATCCCGTTAAATTTGACAGATTCAGAAAACTCTTATTCTTCGTACTTAGGCAAATTTGCTAATTGAAAACGATACTTTTGTCAACATTTTAATTCATATTTACTGGGGATAGAACAAGCTAAAAAAACAAAGAAAAGAAAATTGTGAATTGTGAAGATTTATGTCTGAAAAAACGACTCATCCCTTGTATATCTTTTTTTTTAGATAAACGATGATAATAATATTAATATAAAAGCATTCTGGTGCCTTCGGGAGCCCGAGACACCGTACAAAGGAACCAAACTAACAATACATGAAAGACATAAGCAGAAAAGTAAATTTTGCTCTTTGACATAGGGGCGGTCGGAGGGGTGGGACTGCGGTAGCGTCCAAGGACACCGATACAGTATACTACAACCATAAGATACTGATCGAGCAGATCAGAGGATAAACAAGCAGTGGTGGACCAATCACTCCCCCGGTAAGTCAGCGTGCGTCGTCCTCCCTTGAATGATAATGGTAGGGCTCCTGAACGCGGGATTGCTGACTCCGAAGTGGTAGAGAAGTGACTCATCAACTGTTGGTGGTACCCTTGCCACCTATATACCAGGGAGAAGGTACAGTCGACCAAACCCTCCCTGGCCCCTTCCGGACTCATTTCCGGAGGCGAGGGTGCCTGAAGCCCCCCGCCGCTACATGTGACTCCTCATCCGAGCCCGGCTTGCCTGATCCAGCTCGATGATCACACGGAGCCCATGTCCAGGCAGCCTGCCAGGCCAAGCAAACGTCCGCGCGCAGGCCCCGGCCCAGCCCCTCATCCTTGCGAACCCGGCCCAATGTCGCGTCTGAAACCCTAGCGGATCCGCGCACCATCGCCGCCGACCCTTTGCTTCGCCGCCACGCCACCGCATCCGGTGGCTCCACTGTGACCGGGGCCCTATCCGATGATACCGGCGATGACCCGTCTCCCGACAAGACCCCCATCTCACCTCGCGCCACCGTCCTCCCAGGGAGTTCACGAGACAACGAAGGTAGTTGTCCCGATCCCCCCAGCATCCCCGGATGGCCGCCCTTCGCCGTCGCCATCGGCGAGCCGGATCGAGGAAAGACCTGCTCAGGAGACAGAGACGGCATCGGCCACGACCCGTCGGCCTTCACTGTCCTCCCGTATTGTGTATGACCGGAGTTCGCCGAGAACCTCGACGTCGCCGCCATCCACGATTCGCAAAACCCTAACCGCCTCTTAGAGAGAGAAGGAACAGCTGCGACGAAATCAAACCTATTCTTGTCCCGCTCGAGACGCCCTTGCCTCTACGCAGACTCTAAACCTGTTTTCTCTTTCAATACCAAAGCCAAGTTTGGTGAAACTAACCTCTTCGCATATGAACCCCCCCCCCCCCCCATAAGCCCCGCACGCCATAGCCAAGGGAAGGCCTTGATGATTGGTGAAGATGAGCACCCCATCTCCCTGGCGGCAGCAGCACATCAAACCCTAGCCGCAGGGAGAGCATCTTCGCAATCAATCTTCTTCCCTGTCCCGGAGCAGAAGAGACCTCTCTCTCTCTCCTGAATCTTCCCTTGTATATCTTTGGATAACCCATCCAGGAATAAAAGAATCGGGTACTTTTTTTTAATTAATAATAGAAACAAAAGGTGTATAAACGATTCTTTTAAAAGATAGTGTGCTAAAAATGCCATCATGCCTTAATTTTAAATACGTAAAACCAATAAACTCATAATGTTGAGAATCCATGGAGAGTTTTCTTCTTCCAAAATGACATGATCCCGTTACACAATCGAGGCAGATCTGAATCACCGCTAACTACAAAGCATCTTCAAGTTATTACACACACTGGAATGAGAAGCATACTTCACTTGGCGATCCATCAACATACTACAATAGCCCTAAAGCCTTCATTCTCAAGTTTATTTATGGACAAATTTATGCTCGTGTGAGTACATTTACTAGGTTGACTTATTTTGAGTGACATCATGGAACTGCCTCGGATTGTTTTTCTGTCAACTGATTGTTGAGGAACTCCAGCACTGATTTTCGCTGTATACGGAATTGTGTATTTAGTCAAAAAGTTCACTGTTCAACTTGCACAATATAGTAAGAAAGATACTTACTCGTTGATCAAGACCTGCTTCTTCAGGATTTAACGTCAAAGAGTCCAATAGTTTGATGGCTTCCTGAAAACCATCCACTGCAACATTCTCGTCTCCAAGAATCCTGTCCAAGTCAGCTACTTTTGCAAGAGAAACAGCTACATCTAGAATCTGCCATCATAATAAGGAACAAGGTAAATTTGTGTCATCAACTGCAAGGTTCTCATTTCAATTAGTAATTGGCAAATCAAGGAGGAGACGACAATGCAGAACTCAGCCTCACAGAGCCGTAATGACTTCCTCACACAACATTCTACCTCGCCTACCAAATAATGCAGGAAACGAAACATTGTAAAGGATCTAGTCCTTTCTTTGAGAACTTCCTGAGCCCCTATCTCCAATTATATCCAAGAACTTGAGCAATTACACTTGCATATCCTTACGCAACTCAAACTTATAACCCGGCACCATATCAAACAATGAGAGGCATTTCCTCAATGAAGTTTGCAAACAGATATCAAGGTCGAAACATAAATTCTTACTATAGAAACCTAAAACAATTTTTATCACCTCTTATACACTACATAATGGTGGATTTACAATGACATTGGAGCAGTTTGATAGGTTCTCATCCAAGAAATTGCAATCTCGTTTCGTCTCATTGTTTAGGTAGTTTCACATTCACAAACATAAGAGAGGAAAAAAAAACTTTTAACTAATGGGCAATCACCAATGTTAATGCACACCAAACCCAGACCCCGTGGACTTAATGTAGCAAGTGAACCAATTAATCACCACATTAACATGTTAGAAAATCAGCACCATAACCAGATAGAACATTTGTTATACAATAGTAGGCGATCAAATGATACCTCACAATGAAACAAGTGATTAATAAATGCTAGACTGGAAACAGAATTCACATGATCCAACATGGCCAAGATAACAAATACATCATCATATATGTTCCTTATTTCAAGTCAAGCTAAACATATGGCAATGACAACAACTAAAATAATTTTAAGAAAATAATGGTTACCGACCTGGGATGGGACATTTGGATGGCATTTGGCACAATCACGGCGAATATTTAGGGACCGGGAGTAGTAGGATCGAGCAGCTTGCAGATCCTCGTAATATTTAAGATCTCCAATTTTATTGAGTGAAACAGAAAGTGTATGTGCAACCTGTATAAGAAAATATACACAATAACTAGGCTGGCATTGATCAAACCTCACAAATCACACTAATACTGCACAGTATAGGTTGTGCAATAACCTCTAGATCATCTGATGGAAATTTTGAAAGGAAATCAACGCTTTCTTTGAAATAAGTAACTGCAGAACCACGATCTCCCATTGCTCGACTGCAAAATACGAAGAGTTTCAATTTGACACTAAAACATAACTAATTAAGATTCACCACTATAAAAGCAAGTTCTTGGGAGAACAATTAGTAAAAGGTCACAGAATGCTAGGGCTGTGAACTAGGTACTAGCATTGGGAAAGCAAGAATGATAGGAAATATTAATTAAGTTGCTGTCTTCTCCAAATACGGAATTCATTCATACTTTGGCCTTTATATGGGGATAATAGGTTAGGTGTGTGTCAAAGTGCTTACATAGGAATTAGCCTATGTAAGCATATGATGTCTCTGAGCCCACAAAAGACTTTTTCCATCAGTCAATAAATTGCATTCACAGTCTGTTAGGACCTTTGATAAAGGTTAGCTGTTACAAGATAGTAAATGGCATCATTTACTATCATTTATGCAGCAAACATTCAATTTGCTTTCAAGAAGGGTCTTTCCCTAATCTGTGGGCTGATCTAAGTATATAAATTGCCATTTGGCAGAAGAAATAAAACATGGAGAGTTTTTAGTAGCTAATTAGTTACTTGGTTTACTTAGGTTACTGTAAGTTGAGTGGATGCAAGGAAGGGTAACCAGGTCTCAAACCCAGGACCATAACACCATCTTATAATGAGATATCTCAACACTTCCCATGTGACCCTCACAGAGTCACAGGAAGCTAACTTCCCATGTAATGCTGCATCCACCGTGAGTTAACATTTTAAACAGCGGCTCATAGCCTAAATAACACAGTAGTTATTCACTCTGTATATATATGACGAATAAAACATTACTGATAATGAGAAAAGAAAGAAAGAGAACACACCAGCAATCACCAAGCATTCCCAGAACTGCACCAAGCTGTGAACACAATTCTGGAGTGCTTCCATTTCTTTCTAATTGATCCCGGATGTCCTCAGCACAAATACTAAGTCTTGACTTGGCACTTTCAATATTCTGAGCCCCAAATGCCTATACACGGAAAAGCCAAAAGCAATTAAGTACTAAGCAAGAGACAGCTTTCGCACTGCTGAATAATAAAGGCATGCTATATTTGGTAAAAAAATTGTTGAGAATTTTTTTTCCTCACCCTCATGGCGTGTTGCACCAAGAAAGCACCTCTCTCCAAGGAAACATCCTCATAAATCACAGTTTTCTTATCATTTTCTATTTCCTCCTTGTAAGCTTCATCAGTTCCAATCTGAGGCCTCTTAATTCTAGCATGCCCATCAATGAACCGATCAACCATACTCTGAATATTGGTATCTGCTTCTATCTTCTCAATATCAAGTCCACACAAAGGACAGTCTTTGAAGCGTGAAATGCACACCCTAATGTCAATGCCCAGATTGAAACATCATTAGAAACACCCAAAAGCTATAACGACAACCCAACAATGTAGAAAATAACAAGAAATGTGCATACTTGCAATAAACATGGGAACATGGGACGCATTTGGAGCAATCATAGAGAAGGGCACGGCAAATCATGCAACTGAGAGGACCCAACTTAAACGCTTGAGAATCATATCCAAACGGGCACTTAGGAGAAACAGTAGCCGAGTCAGTAACAGATTCCTTTTTGGCATCATATCCAAATGGACACTTTGGAGCAGCGTCACCACCAGACTCCTTCTTAGCATCATATCCAAATGGACACTTGGGAGCAGTGTCACCACCAGACTCCTTCTTGGCATCATATCCAAACGGACATTTGGGAGCAGCATCACCACCAGACTCCTTAGCCTTCTCCTCTTGTTCAGCCTGGTTTTTGCTCTGGTTGTTACCCACTCCCCTCATAGCTTCATCATCGGGACTACTTGCCTTCACAACAGGGCAAACTGGTGTCATCTCTGTCACTACCACTCTGTAAGAACAAGAGCCAAAAAAAAATGTTTCAATTCAGGTATTCAGTGATATCAAATACATCTTACACCTATATCAGATGAGTTTGATTTGAATTCAACTTAAAACAGTAAAAAGACCTAACATTCATTTCCTCACCCTCATGATTGCTTCTTCACATTCATTTCCAATGCAAAAACAATGATACCTAAGCCGAATCAGGCACAGAACTCATAAATTGCAATATAGAAGGAAATTGAGGAGATAAAGCAGGCTCCAGCATAACAAAATCGGAAGAAGAAGAAAATCAAACAGATAATTGCACAATTTCTGGGGTCACTCAACATGAACGGATCGAATTAAAAGCGATTTAAACACGAAATTCCTAGATCGATTAAGGAAAGAGAAGGAAAATTAAGCGTAGATTATTTAATACCGCAATAACGGGTCGCGTCTTGTTCGTGAGCGTGGTGTTTGTTCTACTAGTGCTCGAGGAGCGCTTCTGCAGATTTACTCAAAAAGGAGAAACTGGGCATGTGTTTATGTCTACTTTCAGAAGTAACCCATACTTTCTATTATTTAGATAACGACCTTACCTTTCTCTCTTATCTTCGATTTTTCTCTTGAGATATTGTTTTAATTTGTTTAGTCACTATGTTATATTATAGATGGATTGGTGTACATTCCTTGACCTTACACCATGACGATAGGATAAAATGGATGGAGACTATAAGCACATAGAGCCCCAAACCACATGTTTTTTTGTTTCATGTTGGAAAATAATATCTTGAGGAGACATACAGATTAAATTCATCAATATATGCTCAAAACGCTCTGAAAAAAAGAATTGTGCTTCTCTCTCACAAAGTAAACCCTACTACCCTTATACTGAGTTGTTGTCGTTGTCATCGACGGCCACTATGACTCTAGTCACAGGGTTTTCGGTGTGGCTCTTCTCTCCCACGATCCTCGCGTTCTCTGGTTGCACCTGACTTTCGTCGTTACCATGCCTCCCCTCCGGTTGCCGTCTCTGCCATCCGAGTCTCGCAACCGTCCGACCTGTTTTGCAGGTTCTCCAGCCAGATCTGCAGCCTCCTACCTTCGTTCCACTCGCCTCGCCAGCTACTTCCCTCCCCCCGTCGTCTTTTAACTTCCTCTGACCGATCCCACCGTCATCTTCGCCTCCCACCGCCACTCCTCTACTCCCTGTCCCTCCTCCGACTTCCCCTTTCCTCCCTACCCCTCCCCGACACCGGGCGGTCACTTACCCACCTCCTCCGATCAAATACCTCCCCCCTTACACTCCTCCGACCAGATCCACCATATCTCCGACCATATCTGCCCCTTCGCTTCGTCCTCACGTCCTCCCACCTCGGTTCCCCTTTCGGCCTCTTTTCCCTGTGACGATGACGGTTAGGCGTTCGGCTTTATCCCATGACAACGAAGATCTGAGTTTCTCCGGTTGAGCCTCTTAGCCACGCTTCTTCGGCAAGACGGTCAAATATATTCCCACCTCTCACCGGAGCTCTGCAGTCGGAACCACTCAGTCACGTTCCTTTATATCGTGTTTCCCAACCAGACCCATGCACCCGCCCCAAGCGGAACAGATCCGTACCCACCGACGCCGCCCACCTTCCCGTTAACTCCTAACATCGGAGGTCGGTCGTATGTAGTTCATGGTCGTAGTTGTCATTTATGTTTATTTTCTTTTTGTCTCTGTCTTGTTTGTACCCTCTATCGGAATCTCGGATCTCTAGTAGGGTTGGTTGCTTCCTTTAGTAGCGTGTCCGGTCGGATCATTTTATCGACGTATCTTTTCGAAGAGTCGACAAAAAAGACAGACTTGGTAGTTATGGTTTATTTAGGCGCTGCGTCGCCCTGGTTTAGAGCTATTCATCTCGTTAGTCGTCTCTCGGGTTTTCGATAACGGTTGATGGATGCAACGCTTGTTCAATTTCTTATTTCAAAACAAATTCATCAAGATATCCATTCAAAAGAAATCATCAAGATATCATATCAAGAAACAAGTTTTATCCAATAGTAAAAGAAATTATGAAATCTTATGAATAGTTTATTTACTTCATTCGATCATGTATGTTATCATATAATCAATGTATAGGATTTTTTTTGGATAATTTCATCTCATTATCCTGAAACAATAAAAAAAATTATCATTTCAAGTTATTTTTCTCGCTACTCTAGAGTTTCAATTTTTCAAGTTGGTACCTTCGTATTTTTTTGGACGGAAAATATGCATCACACATGACTCTAACTTTTTTTAAATGTCCAAAACGCCTTTAAAGGTCCAAACCATAATACTCAACCTCCTTCTTCTTTTTCAATGGCATGGTTTTGAAAAAATCGACGCCTTCTTCTTCATCATCTTCAATGACATGGTTTTGAAAATTCTTCTTTTTCTTCTTCTTCTTCTTCTTCTTGATTTTGAAAATTTGACTGTTAGTGATGTTGGGTTTGTCCTAGGCCCAATCGGGTTTCAAGCCCAATTGAGTCTTGGACCCAATAATTAGAAGTATATAAAGAGAGAATTAGGTTTAGAAAAGATGAATCATCTTATTCTCTCTAAGCCTCCTTTTTCTCTTCTCTCCCAAACACAAAATTGAAGAATCGTTCTTCATCATCATAGTCGTCTCAAAAAGGTTGAAGCCATCAAATGGTTGCTCGGTGTGGATACACTAGAGGCTTCGTAGTTTCGGAGCTATATCAGTTTTGTTCTACACATCAAGTAAGTAAACGTTCCAATTTTATCATTGATTCAAATGCAAATAGATCGTTTTTGGATTGAATCATTTTATTCCGCTGCGTACATATGATGTTTTTTCGATCCTTCAATTGGTATCAGAGCCATGGATATTTTGCTTTTGAATCATATGAAAAATTGTTGAATCCTAATACGGTTTCGGCTTGTATTTGTGACATGGATTAAGGTATTAATATTATTTTTCCTTAATCCTTGGTTGCCGAACGTACCTTTCTGTCCAAACATATGATCCATGCTTACTTGAATACTAACATGTTTAGTTGACTGCCGTGAATATGTGCCTGTATATGATATTTCCTAATTGCATATGATGCAAGTATAAAACTATATTTTGTTTACAAGGAACGACCTGACTATCAGGAGACTTGTAGTTCGAAATAAAATTTATTTTTGTTTTCAAGGAACGACCTGACTACCAAGGAACTTGTAGTTCAAGAATAAATGTTTTTTTCTTCATCCGTTGTATATGATACAAGTATAAAGTGTATAAATTTTATTTTTGTTTACAAGGAACGACCTGACTACCAGGGGACTTATAGTTCAAAGATAAATATAATTTTTTAATTGCATATGATGCAAATGAAAATGGAAAGTTATCTAATATTGTACTTATAGTCTGGACTACCCAGAGGGTATAATATTAATTAACTTTGGGAGGAGATGGTATATTCTGTTGCATATGATGCAAGTGAAATTAAAATTATTTAACGTTATACTTATAGTCTGGACTACCCAGAGGGTATAATATTAATTAATTTTTGGAGAAAATTAATTTATTCTACTGCATATGATGCGAGTGTGAAGAAAAGTTATGTAATATTATACTTATAGTCTGGACTACCCAGGGGGTATGATGTTACTTATTTTTCTGTCACAAGGATGGATAAACTCAAATGTACTAATAGGACCGACCTGACAACCAGGTGACTATGTAGTATATAGCCCGCTTTGATTTTATATGATAAAATCAGGAGAACTTTAATTATGCGTGAGAAACGACTTGACTACCAAGAGGCTTACTCATGTTTTGGAGTTTTTTGTTATCATTTTGATGAAGTCCATGTCTTAATGATATATGCTTGTGCTATTGTTGTTTTCCTTTATGATTAATTTCTGAAATGATTACTATTCTTCTGCGTGGCATACTAGATGTTAACAAAATGTTTGGTAACAATTTTGATAATTGATACCGGAACTTAAGAATTGTTCTCATGCATGAAGAGCTTATCGATGTGATCGATAACCCCATGATGAAAGCTTCCTCTGAGTGAGTGGCTGATGTAGTTGCATTAGATGCATATTCGAAGTTCTAGGAACGAAGTACTACTACTCAGTGCATCATTTTGGCTTCCATGAGTCTTGTCTTTAAGAGGAAACATGAAACTATGAATCCACCACAGATAATAGAACATCTTAAGAAGATGTAGGAGTCTCAGAATATGAATGCTAGATATCAGATATCTAAGTCTCTATTCATGTCTGAATTAAAGCTCTATGAGCTGGTGCGCATCCGTGTTCTAAAGATAATTGATCTTATAGAACAACTTGAGAAGTAAGGATGCACACTTATAGAAAGATTTGATCTTGCAGTCTCTTGATGATACTTCTGTTATGTTAATGTTAACATGAACACGATGGATTGTGAAATTCATGAATTGCTCAATATGTTGATCAATTATGAAAAACAATTCACATCAAGAAAACGAAAGTAGCATGATCTGTGCATTTGATTGATGAATCTTTAAAGAGTAAGTGGAGAGGCAAATGGATGCCTGAGAGAAAACCGTTAGCACTTGAGAATGTTGTTATGAACACATTCAATAAATTAAAGATGAACATCGATCAATGCGATGTTGGTTGGACGTTTCTTTTGTAAGAAGTAAGGACATTGGAAGAGAAATAATCAAACAAATCAAGATTACTTTTAGCTTTATAGGCTTGGTCATATCAATGAGAAAAGAGTAAACAAGTTGCATAAGGCAGTGTGTCTTAGGCATTATGATTATGAATCATACGATACTTGTGAATCTTTTCTCATTGGGAAACTGACAAAATCTCCTTTTACTAGAACTGGAAAAAGAGCTAGTGAACTTTAAGGACTCATACATACTGATGTATGTGTACCAATGAAAGTTCGAGCTAAAGGTGGATATTCTTACTTTGTTACCTTCACTGACGATATGTCGAGATATGATTTTATATATCTCGTGAGACATAAGTCAAAATCTTTTGAAATGTTCAAAATATTTAGAAGTGAAGTTGAGAAACAAACCGGTGAGAATATCTAGGTACTAAGATCTAACCGTGGGGGTGAGTATCTTGTAGACGATTTTATTGAGTATTTGCCACAAGATGGGATCCTATCATAGTGGATATCATACCTTATTAGATATGGTGCGATCGATGATGAGATTTATAGATCTTTTTATCTTCCTATGGGGATATGCTTTAGAGGTTGTTACATGTTTGTTAAGTAAGATTCCCACTAAAGCAGTTATTGAAACACCATATGAGATATGGAAAGGATGGAAAGCTAACCTTAAACATTTAAGGGTTTTCCAACCTATGTTACGCGACTGCAATCAGACAAGCTTGAGGCAAAGTCTAATAAGTGCAGATTTGTTGGTTATCCCAAGGAGATTATGGGATACTATTTCTATCTTCCTTATGAACATAAAATGTTTGTGGCTAGGAACGCGGCTTTTCTTTTAGAAAAGAAGTTCCTTGATATCGGAAGAACTGGAAGTAGAATTAGATCTTGATGAAATACAAGATAACAATGAGTGAGCGCCGATCAAGAGCATGAGATGCATATTGAGAAACCTTTTCTTGATGTCTTATAGTTGCCACCGAGGGTTCCAACCTCAAACGTTGAGGTAAATGATTTGGTTAATGAACCAATTTGGGAACAAGTGTAACAACAAAATCAAGAAGTACAAGAGCCTCCTAGAAGATCAATTAGAGAACTTCGTGCACAAAATAAGATTAATCTATTAGTGTGCGATAATTAGGACAATCATATTGATGATGACCTTATTATTAAAGACGATCCTAAGTGTTTCCAAGAGGCGATGACTATGCCCAGACCACGAGAAATGGCTTGATGTCATGGGGTCCGAAATGGAGTCAATGAAAATCAATAAAGTATGGACTTTAGGTGATGACTCTAAGGACTTAAAACCTATTGGGTGTAAATAGGGTTTTAAGAGAATGATTGGAGCGGAGGGTAAGGTTTAAACCTTTAAAGCCCGTCTGGTTGCTAAGGGGTATAATCAAAAGGAAGATATTGATTATGAAGAAACGTTCTCCCCTGTAGTAATACTCAAATCTATTCGGATTTTGCTTGCTACTGTTGCATACTATGATTATGAGATTTGACAAATGGATGTGAAAATGGCTTTCCTTAATGGTGAGCTCGAGGAGGATGTCTATATGACTCAACCTGAAGGTTTCACATTTTCATCTGCTCTTATTAAAGTATGTAAGCAACAACGATCCATTTATGGATTAAAGAAAGCTTCTCATAGTTGGAAAATTCGTTTTCACACGACAATCGAAAAGTTCGATTTTGTGTGTTGTGAAGAGGAGCCATGTGTGTACAAGAAGGTTAGTGGGAGCGTTATTATTTTCCTAGTTTTGTATGTAGATGACATATTCCTAATAGGAAATGATGTGTCAGCCATGCAAGAAACAAAGATTTGGATATCTGAAAATTTCTCCGTGATAGATGTGGGAGAAGCAACGTACATTCCTGGAATAAAAGTCTATAGAGATAGATTAAGGAAGTTGCTTGGGATCTCCTTATCTATGTACATTGATACTATCTTAAGAAAGTATCACATGGATAATTCCAAAAGGGGGTACTTACCTATTGGAACAGGAGTTTCTCTTTCTAGGGGGGATATTCCTAAGACTCTAGAGGAAAGAGAACGCATGAGTAGAATCCCATATGTTAACACAATGGGAGCTATGATGTATACCATGAGATGTACGAGATCGGATGTTGCCTATACGCTAAGAGTAGCAAGTAGGTACCAAGGGAATCCGGGTGAGGGACATTGGAAAGTTCTCATACATATTCTTAAGTTCTTGAGAAGAACTAAAGACCAATTCCTCATATATGGAGATAATGAGCTTAAATTGTTAGGCCATATTGATGTAAGTTTTGCATCAGATTAGGACGATAGCAAATCTACCTCTGGTCATGTTTTACCTTAAATGGTGGGGCTATTTGTTGGAAGAGTTCCAAACAAGCTACTATAGCTAATTCAGTAACCAAAGCAGAATACATATCTGCATGTGATGCTGCTGAGGAATGTGTATGGATAAAGAAGTTCTTAACTGAGCTTGGTGTGGTTCCTTTAGTAAAGGAAAGTGTTCCTTTATTATGTGACAATAAGGGTGTTATTGCACAACCCAAGGAGCCAAGAGCACACCAGAAATCCAAATACATTTTTCGGAAGTTTCTTCTAATTAAAGAAATAGTTGAACGTGAGACGTTCAAATTTTGAATTTGGAAGGAAAGGAAAACGATGCAGATCCTTTCACTAAGGTGCTTGGTTCAAAGGAGTTTGACAAGTGTAAGTGGAATATAGGATTGAAGTTCATGAATGATTGGCTTTAGGTCAAGTGTAAATCTTCATGGGACATTGTTTTGGCATATTTCATATCGTGTTGTTATTAGTTGTGACTAATATAATGGCTTTTATTGTTATCATATATGAATATTTATTGATATTGTGATATGATAAGTCCTTGATTAAACTGTTATACTTGTCATCATAATGGGGATTATGATAATGAGAGTCAAGTATTATAAAGTTTGATCTAAATGTGTTCTTGGTCATAGGATCATCCTACTGGGACTAAGGTGATCCGGATAGACCAATATATGTATAACAGTACTCATTGGATGAGTATTAATGGATCTCATTCATTAAGTTATAATATAGATGATGCATATAGTGGATATGATCATTGAATTGACCAAAAGTGAGATTTCCAAATGGTTGATTTTACCTATACTGTCAATGTGGAAATTTTCTTAAGGAGAAAATGTATATTGTTTTATCTTTTGACCTGAGATCACCATAGTGGTTAATAGAATGCTTGTTATACTTTGATACCGAACACCTAGTGTGTAAAAATGCTAGTTGAAAGGTCATTGGGTATAATTGAGTACCTATATAATCAATGGCGAGTCAAGAGGGGATCCATCAACTCAAGGTAATGAGTTTGAACTCTATGTTGTTATGAATCTTATGGTTGGAAAAGATCCTTGGCCAAGGCAGAAGAATGATTTAAGAAAGGAGTTTCTTAAAGTCATTCAACAACCAGTAACGATCAGCATGAAACATAGTGGTCATCTATTAGGGTTTGACAGTCAAACCATACTCTAGGATAATCCGGAGTTGGAAAGATGGAAGGAAAACAATTCATCGTCCTTAACCAGGTTCGTCTTTATTGGATATTGATATTCACGTTATCCGGCCATCGAGGAGTGTTGTTAGACGCCAACCTCGATTAGTAGTTAATGAGATTAATTACTACCGGTTTAGCGTTGAACCTATGTGGTCACACACTTACGAGTGATGTTTGATGTTTAAGATCAGTTAATTTATTATGAGATAATTTATTGAAATGATCTAGATGACATGTTTGTTATATTTTCTGCTAACACAGAAATATAATAAATATTAGAGTTCTTGACAGATTGGATCTAGGTCAAGTGGGAGATTGTTGGGTTTGCCCTAGGCCCAATCGGGTTTCAAGCCCAATTGAGTCTTGAACCCAATAATTATAAGTATATAAAGAGAGAATTAGGTTTAGAAAAGATGAATCATCTTATTCTCTCTAAGCCTCCTTTTTCTCTTCTCTCCCAAACACAAAATTGAAGAATCGTTCTTCATCTCCATAGTCGTCTCAAAAAGGTTGAAGGCATCAAATGGTTGCTCGGTGTGGATACACTAGAGGCTTCGTAGTTTCGGAGCTATATCAGTTTTGTTCTACACATCAAGTAAGTAAACGTTCCAATTTTATCATTGATTCAAATGCAAATAGATCGTTTTTGGATCGAATCCTTTTATTCCGCTACGTACATATGATGTTTTTTCGATCCTTCAAGTGAGAGGTAGTAGGGACTTTTTATGTGTTTTTCACGAAAAAACTAACATTGGTTTTAAATAGACACAAGCGAAACCTGGGATAGCGAGAAGAAAAAATAAGACTTAGGGTAGTAATTTTGGAATCTCATAGTTGCAAAGTAGTAAGATGGAATTATCCCCTCTCTCTTTTCAAGGAATATATAGAACTGTTGTATATCATTATGAAAAAAACAATATAAATGAAACACTCTTACGCAAATATAAAGCATCAAAGCACATCACAAATATTGAGTGACCAAACGATCAAAACAAAACCTAAAGCCTCTCTCGCTTTCTCTCTATGTGCCCTAATGGTACCACCATCGATCGCTTCCACCAACCCTTTTCCATTATCAACCACCAATCTAATGGTGTTTCATGTCTCCTCCTCGTCATTGGTACTGCCTCCTTGTCCAACCACCGAATTTTTCAAGCTTATACGGGGGAGGAAACTTAAAGGAACTCCTAGGGTTTTCTCTTCATCGTCTAACCCTCCGTCGACCTCCAATTTTCAGCCGCCCTCCAATCCATTGTCGTCATCCACTCCATCGTCGCTGGAATTGATCGCTCCTGCCTCAACACCCCTGGCGCAACCCTCCCACGAGGTCAACCGACCAAAGAGGGTGCATAGGATGACAGAGTTTGCGTCCCCCAACCATCCTGCTACTTGCATGGCTATTACGGTCATGTCTACCACCGGCTTACATTGGCAATTCTTATCTTGTGCCCTAGGCCAATCTTGATCTTGGACGCTATTATCATTTTATTAATACATTGACATTACTATTATCATTTGTGAAGTGTTAATAGCGTGAATAATTGACTCTTTCTAAAACCATCAAGTACGTGACTTGATAGTAAAATACTTAGAAGAAAAAGAGTATTATTCTAATGATCCATGGTCTTATCGATATACTAAGACTAGTATGATGTTGACTGATGATCACGTTTTACTGATCATTCATATTGAATATGAAGTCAAATCATATATTCCATTTGGGGAAATGGTATTGGATTACCCACTATGAGAATACTACATAGGAACTTTCATGAGTATTTATCAGTACCGTAATATGGCTTAAGTCCTTTGACCTTATAGTCATCATGAATTTCTACATAGGTGGTTGTATGTCTTGACACAATTCAATGTTGTCTTTAACCGGGCAACAATAAAGATTGTTGTTGGATATATAATTGTCTATGTGAAAAATATGGTTGACTGATAAGGGATTTGTCACTCATGTAAATATGAGAGATATCGTTTGGGTCCCTAGATAAGTGAGACTGCGAAAATGCATGGTCATGCGAATTGATAAAGAGTTATCACTTGTAGTCTACGTAAGATAAAGAAACAACAAGCGGATAAAATAAGGATGACGGTCATATGCCTTATTCAATCGAAATATCGATGACAAAGTGATTAAGATATTAACGATAAAAGGTTAAGTCGGATGACGGTCATCATACATGTTTGGGTAGTCATAATGTCTTGCTAGAGGCTAACTATGACATGTGGACGAAATGAGGATTACGGGCTCACTGCCAATAATTTTTTAAAATCATAATTCAATTTCATAATGGTAACTTTTATATTTTTTAATTTTATTAGTTTTTATAATTTTATTTGTAAATGGAATTTATAAAATAAATTAAAATATGATTTTCATAATTAGTAAAATATATTAAAAATATAATTTTTTTCTAATTTTTTTATCAAAGTAATCTGTTTTTTTAAATAAAGAAATTCAAATATGCTTTTAATAATTAGTAATATTGAATAATTTTTCTAATAAATAATTGAATGAAAAATATATCCTTTTGAAGTCGAAATTATTTTTTAGAATTTACCTGTATAAAGTTGAATTTTTTTTACATATATTTATCAAAATAATCTGACTTTAAAAAATTTAAAATAATACTTTAATCATCAATGAAATTGAAAAATATTAGTATATAAATATAATATATTTTTAAAAAATTGCCATTAATTCTAATTTAATTCATGTGAAAATTAAGGAGCGAGTCATTGGAGATGGAATAGAATACTTTTTTTTGTACATAATGTAATACTATTTTGTTCTTTTTGATGTAATGTTCAAATTCAAATTTGATAATTTTGATATATGTTGTTATGATTAATCCAATAATTAGGGTGTTTTTTGTATCATTAAGAAGGATCATTTGATTAGATTATAGTGATCACTTTTTAATGGTTTTGATTGCCAATAGTTTTTTTTAATGTGATTATCAATAGGTTAATTTTGGATGCCTAAACAAATTTATGTTTAAATTTAGTTTTTTTTTTAAACAGGTAATCGGGGAAGTGCATTACTATAAATAAAAAAACCATACAATATAGAGCGTAACTGTTCTGGGTTCCAGATATTTGTCCGGGCCAACCGTAGCAAGCCCAACGCTCATGGACCCGTAGAAATAGTCTACTTTTAATCGTAGAAACTAACACACGGGATCCCCTTACCAACGCCTCAAAACAACGAGACATAAACAAACTTGTCCAGCAAAAACAAATAGTTCCAACAAAAATCAAAAGAAACATAAAGAGACCAAAGATAGAGAACTGTAATTGCGATTTTCCCGAGACCTCCCAACACTAGCAGTCACGGGTCTGTGGGTATAGTCCATAGACGGCCACTCCCACCCCTGCCGGGTCCTCTCATTCCTACGGAGGAGGCCTTACTGCCTCCACTTGTGTAGTCTTCTCCTCCTCTTCCTCTCCCGGCTTGTGTTCCTAGGGGATGATGCCCAACAACTCCAGGGCTTTCTTCATACAGGTAGATTTGGCGTACAGTTGTCCGCCCCTACTCTTCATCTTGAGCTTCTTGCCTTGGACCTAATGAGACCTGCACCTCCGGACGGGGCTTGAGGTTCTTTTTGTTTCCCCGCTGCAGAGCCCAAGTCCCCCAGCATTCCCATCCGGGCAAAAATCACCCCCAACATAAAGGGACATTAGCCAGGTTGTCAGACTTTGTTGTTCCCAGCTGCCCCCTAATGCTCTCGGGGATTCTTTTTGCAATGTGATAATTGTCCCTTCCGGGACATCTTTAGCCATTTTGTTAGACTTCGGTTGAAAGTCCTCCCTCCTGAGTATAGCATGGGGTCTAATGACCGGTAGTTCTGAGAAGTTGCTACTACTCCCCTGGACTTATTCTCTAGACCTCCCGATTAGATTTAGGGAGAGACCTGTCAAGAGATCATCAACTGTCAAGTTCCCAATAGGTCTCGGGGGCTGCCAACCCGTCTTGAGCAAGTGATCCATATCTAGGTGTCTTGGCACCCTTATGGAGGTATCATAACGGATCTCCTCTCGGCCAATCCCAGGTAGATGAGCCATACATTCTGGTATTCGATGTGTCAGCCTACCACATCGACGACAGAATTCCGGTAGCCTTTCATACTACAGCTCAATCATTGAGGACTGGGTATTACCAGGGAAACGGAGACGAATACGTCTCATTAACGGCTGGTTCACATCCAGATTGACCCTCATCCACAGGAAATTATCCTTCCACCTAGCAAAGGGTATAGGGGCAGAGATGACCTGAGTGCCCATGTAGGATGATATCAGGTCGCGGACACTAGGGTTCTGGGTATCTCCCAGGACATTCATAGCTCGAACCCCTATTTTCATATGACTGAAAATGATGTCGCTGAGATGCATGCAGGGTTGGAGTGGTGTCAACAACACCGGGTACCCTCTGAAGCCTCACGGCCCACGGTGGCGGATATTTTCCATAGTCGTCAGGTACGGGAAATGGAACCCGATAATATATGGCGACAAATATTCGACCTGGAGGCCATCCACCTTCCATTGTTGCAACATCAACCCGCAAACAGCATTTTGGTTGTGGTTTTTCCCCCTAGCGACCGACCTGCCTGCGAGAAAAGGTATATGTTGTTTGTAGTCGCCGAGACGGCTTCAACTGATACATCCACAACCTCGTCTTCATCCTCCCAGTCCTTTACTGGTGTGATACGCTCCGGCTGTTTTCTGACCTACCGGGAAAAAAATCTGGCATACGACGGTGGCCGGTCCATCGGATCTGCCTCGTGCGCGTCGAAAAGAGGAGACCTTGGATACAGGTCCGGCGAAGGGGCGTCAAGAGTTCTCGGGGGCTCGTGTGGTTCACGTTGGCGGGGCTGGTTCCTGTCGAGTTCGGCATGAGGGCGTCGGGGTGTCATCCACACTGGTGCTTTTGCCTTCTCCATGGGTTGGGGGTCGTATGGGACGACTGCGCCCGGTTGCGGATGGGACGGGAGGGTCTCCAGGATGACCAGCACCGGCGAGCGGGCAGTATGTTGCGTGTTGTGGTCGGGTCCTTGTGTGGCGCGGATGGAGGGACAAGGGAGGAGGCACCGTTTGAGACGACGAATGAGATGCCGTGGAGAAAAACTGGGGCGGCCGAAATCTCTTGAGGTAGATGAGGAGGAGATTGATGACCGGACATCATGGAAATGGGGTCAGAAATGATGGCGGGGGGTGGGGGGGGGGGGTGGAGGTAGAAGAGTTCAACCCTAAGGGTTCTTTTGCAACCTAAAGGGATTCACCGAGAGCGTTATATGTTTAAATTTAGTTAATTCAAAGTTCTTTAGGAAATTTTACAAATTCGAAATAATGGGTAGGTTGTGACCAGAACGATCAGTTAATTACCAAATCCATATGATTTCAAATTCAAATTCAAACAAATTTTAAAATTAAATATTGATCCCAAAATTTACACACACCCTGCTCAAACAACATAGTCTGTCAGGTCGCACATCTCTTGCTCGGGTAACCTGGGCCTTGAGTTATCCAAAACATTTAAATGGATCTCCAATAGCCAACATGAATCTGGGCCAAGCCCATTCATCTACAACCCAACAAGCACTTAATATTATTTTCTGGTTATTACACGTCCCTAATTGCCAAACCGGTCCCATAAACCTCAGAGTCAGAGCAGCCTCGGCGAGCCGCCGTGAACTAGAGCATCGGCATAGTGCATAACCCTCCGCCTTCCTCCGCCGTTGTCAACCGTCGATTTAAGGTGAGATTCGTGCCATTTTTCACTTTCTGGGTGGCTGGGGACATAAGTGCTGCTCGTCAAGAACAATTGAAATCTATATTAATTTCAGGGACATCAAAAGTTGTGAATTCTGACGCTATATTATATGTTCTAACTATGAATTTGATGAACATGCAATGAATCCTTTACATTTTTCTGTAAAAATTATAGTGTAGTTTATATGTTTTTCAAAACCAAGCTTTAGCTGTTATATAGAGATGTCTAATATGATTAGAGTGAGTCATATTAAGGATTGAAGATAAACAGCGCTCATGGATGAGCTGTCCTGGTCTGTTTTCCATATCAGTGATGCATAGCTGCAAAGTCAGGGTTCCTTACTTATTGTACCAATTACTGCATGCATTCGAGGAGAAAAAGTGATTGCTACCCTCTATGTTTTTATAAGCTGTATGAGTTTCCACCCTCCGTTAATTTTGTGCAAATCGCATTTACCAGTAATATGAATTAGTTATAACTACTTGGAAAGTTCAGCGAGAAGTCGATTAGTGCTCTCATTTGTGATTGAGGGAAAAATACAACTATATTGCAAATAGAGGGTTCCCAATAAGAGCAAGCTATAATTGAAACTAGTGTAATTATTCATTCGAAAAGTTTATTGCATTTGTTAGTTTGAAATTATCATATGTTGTTTTTAGACCTTCTTATCCTGGAAAGTGTATAGTGGATATGTCAAATTTCCCTGTTATATCGCATTGATGACCAAATGCTTAGTTATATCACATATTGTTTGAAACCAAATAGGCACGAAGAGGATGGCAAGAAGGTCAGGGGCGGGCAGGTTATCCTCAATGTTGAAACAAGATGTGCAAGAATGTATCAACTCCCATAAGTACTCAACTGTCGATGAGATAGTTGAGTATCTCCGCACAAGTTATCCAGCCTACAATCGTATTAGGCAGCAACCTATCTCCAGACTCGTCCGACAAATCTTAGAATCATCACAAGAAAGAAGCAAGCAGAAGCTCAACGAGGAAGAACTTGATCAAAGTACTCCTCACAAGAAGAAGCTGAAGAAGGCTGATGGTATGCCAACCTCGTCAGCTTCAGATGATTCATCATCAGATGAGTCAGGAAATGGCGTGGTTTCCACGTCTGAAGGCACTATCGATTTGATGAAGTCCATGCTACAAACTTCTTATTCCAAAATCAAGAAAACTGAATCGAAGGCCGAAGAGAAAAATATTGAATTGGAAGTTGTTACCAATAAGAGTAAGAAAATTTACATGGCAAATGGGAATGTGGGTGGGGAAAGATTGAGGGTTGATGCGAGATCAGATGCTAGCGGGGTGGAGTTGAAGGAGAAAGATGGACCAAGGTTCAAAGATTTGGGTGGGATGGAGGGGGTATTGGAGGAGTTGAAGATGGAGGTGATTGTGCCTCTATGTCATCCACAGCTGCCACGGTGGCTGGGAGTTAGGCCAATGGCAGGGATTTTGTTGCATGGACCTCCAGGGTGTGGCAAGACCAAGTTAGCTCATGCCATAGCAAATGAGACGGGTGTTCCATTTTATAAGATTTCGGCCACTGAAGTGGTTTCTGGTGTCTCAGGTACTAAATTTAATTATGATTTAGCTTATATATTCATTTACGTTCACGCTAGTTTTTATTCTCTATTTGCTTACATTTTAAACAAGATTTTGAATGATCTTCAAAATTGCTGCCCAATATTGATTCACATCTGTTATAATACAAAAGAGTAATGATGGAGAAGTCAGTTGTAGTTATCAGTTAGATAAGTGCTCCCCCCTACCCTGTAGTACCTTCACATGCTTTATTGTTTGGCTTGATTTCCCTATCGTAATTGTTGAGTTCATACCTGTTCAGTCTGATTGTAGGCACTAGAAGTGCCTCATAAATTGAGTTTGAACCACGTTCTTGTATTTTATTTTCGTTTTCTGATAGTGTTAGCTTACTAGTTTGGCTATTTGGAAATAAAATAGAGCTATTTCACCTTTCCAATGAGACCTAGTTCTAAGATGATGTAAATTAATATTTAAAGCCTTTATTATAAAAATATCGTAGGCGCATCAGAAGAAAATATTCGGGAACTTTTCTCAAAGGCATACAGGACTGCACCATCAATCGTTTTTATTGACGAGATCGATGCAATTGCTTCAAAAAGAGAGAATCTACAGAGGGAGATGGAGCGGCGAATTGTGACACAATTGATGACTTGCATGGATGAATCTCACAAACTTGTGAAGCCAAATGATGCGAATGAAGAGTCAGGAAACTCTGATTTTCAACATGGCTATGTTCTTGTCATTGGTGCTACCAATAGACCTGATGCTGTTGACTCTGCACTGAGGAGGCCTGGTCGATTTGATCGTGAGATTGTCTTAGGGGTTCCTGATGAGAAGGCTAGGGTTCAGATTCTTTCTGTGCTTACACGTGATCTTAGATGTGAGAGTACCTTTGATCTTGTGAAATTAGCTAGGTCTACCCCGGGGTTTGTGGGAGCTGACCTGGCAGCACTAGCTAATAAGGCTGGTAATCTTGCAATGAAAAGAATTATTGACACAAGGAAGTCTGAGTTATCTAAAGAATCTATGGACGAGGAACATGATGCAGAATGGTGGAAGCAACCATGGACACCTGAGGAGATGGAAAAGCTTGTCATAACCATGAATGATTTTGAGGTAATCTTTGACATACAATTATTCAAGAAATACTCCCATTCATATTTTGTGCATTATTAATACAGTTTTCTATATGCATTTTGTCCATTAAAACATCTATGTTTAATATAGTGATATTAATGTTAGGCTACTGTCTTAGTGCTCAACATTATTTAAGAAATAATTGTATATTCCTTTCTTTACATGATTTACAATTTGCAAAACTCACGGGCCAGTTTAGTCTGCTAGCCGTAATGTGCTGCGGATGTTTCTCTTGAAGATCATGTAACACAACATCCTTGAACATCAGACATATTACGATAGATATTTTTTATTCTTTTCTATGTTGATTAATTTTGGTTACAAAGATGATGTTGATTACCTTAATGTGAGCTCCTTCAGGAAGCAGCCAAAGCAGTTCAACCCTCATCAAGGAGAGAAGGATTTTCCACCATTCCCAATGTTAAGTGGGAAGATGTCGGTGGTCTTGATGCTTTAAGGAGGGAGTTTGATCGATATATAGTTAGGCGTATAAAGTATCCAGAGGAATATGAGGTAATCCATAGTTTTTTTTACTTAGAAAGAGAAGGCGGATTTTTGGCAGGTAATCAAGTAAGTTCTTAGAATATGGAATTGATTATATATTAAGAAGAAAAAGAAAGAATTTTAAAATATCTCTATGGAGTCCGGTATTAGAAACCATCAATTGATAAGAGCAAGTCTGGAAATGCCTAAAATGCAAAAAATTCAACTCAAAAAAACACTTTATATGCTAGTGGAGTCGCAAAGTCAAGAAGACATGCCATGTATAAGTTGACTATGAAAATAGTAGCATGATGCTGTTTGAGCCACCATCTTTTTCTCAATTTTATCTCCTTTGGCTGAGATCCCCTTGAATCCTAATTTTGATGATTGGTGTATTCGCCAGTCTGAGACATTGGCAATATATGAGAGTTAGCCAACTTGAGATGCAGCCTTAAATCGTAAGTTTAGGACTTAAACCAATTTGTGAATCCAAAAGTAGGCAAGCAGTTCAATTTAGGTACTAACAGATAGCCCATCAAGTTTTTAAGGCTACATACATAATGATCATGCCAAGACTAGTGTGAGCATAGAGAAAAAATTTGCTATCTGTCACAGCTATCTGATATAACCTTCAACTATCATATTCATTAGTTCTCTTAAATGAGCTTGCTCTAACATCCTTAATATTCCCTCCTATTCTGTACTTGAGTAATTTTGAGTTCTGGGTTCGCATCTTCAGGATTTCGGAGTGGATTTAGAGACTGGATTTTTGCTCTATGGGCCTCCAGGCTGCGGGAAAACACTGATTGCAAAGGCTGTTGCTAATGAGGCTGGAGCAAATTTTATTCACATCAAGGTCTATCCACTTGACCTAACCTCTTGGTTTCCTTTTTGTTGTGGCACTATGCTCTTTTGTGTGTACAATATTCTTCTTATTTACCCTTTTCCTTAATGGGTGGGAGAGTTAAACTCTGCATTTTCTGGTGATTAGGGCCCTGAACTCCTGAATAAATATGTTGGTGAAAGTGAGCTGGCAGTTCGGACATTATTCAGTCGTGCAAGGACATGTTCACCATGCATACTTTTCTTTGATGAGGTTTGTGGCCTTTTTCGATGGTTAATGATAAATTTTGCTGCTGAATTTATTTACTTTGAGATTCAGATGGGAAACATTGAATAGTCTGAATATTCTCCTCTCGTATTGAAACAAATTGTGTTCTTTATAGAATCATTTTTTTCCTGATTTTAAGAGAAACTGGGATATCCACACACCAACTTACTAGCCTCATTTAAGAACACGGTAGTAATGGATGTGGAGTATTCCTCCTGAAAGAAAAACAGAGTTAGAATGGAAAATAATCAGGTCAAATATATACTGTAATTGCTAGAGGCTGGCTGGCGAGTGTTCTGTAAGATTTTCCCATCAGTCAATAACTGGGTTATCTTTAGGTCATTAACTTGTTTGGCATTTTAGTATTCTGATTGTTTTCCTTGTTTGTAGGTGGATGCCTTGACAACAAAGCGTGGAAAAGAGGGAGGATGGGTTGTTGAGAGGCTTTTAAATCAGGTCAAATATTCTTATGATATAGTCTGTGAACAAAGTGAAGTTCACAAACTTTATGATGTGTAGCAATTGATAATCAAGTAAGGATGACATGAAATTGTATCTTTAAACTCACAGTTACTTATAGAGTTGGATGGAGCTGATCAAAGGCGGGGTGTTTATGTAATTGGTGCTACAAATAGGTAGAAATCATTTCCTTAATATTTAAAGTTTATTCTGATTATCATCATTATATATTGTCCTCACTTTGGTATTTGTATTGGCAGACCAGAGGTAATGGACCGTGCTGTTTTACGGCCCGGTAGATTTGGTAAACTTCTTTATGTCCCTCTGCCTACTCCAGATGAGCGTGGGTTAATCTTAAAAGCTCTAGCAAGGAAGAAACCCATAGATGACAGTGTGGATTTGGGAGCCATTGGACAGAGGGAGGCTTGTGAAAATTTAAGTGGGGCCGATCTAGCTGCTCTGGTGGGTTTGGTTTCAGCACTAATCTTCCTCTCACATTTTCAGCAGCTAATGTTGCATTGCTGTTTCATTATGTATATGCCAGTTGAATGAAGCTGCTATGGCTGCTCTTGAAGAGAAACTGACATCGACCGCTAGCAGTTTGAATGCAAGGCATTCTATCAAGACGGCGCATTTTGAACGAGCGCTTGCCAAAACTCGCCCATCTGTGTCAGACAAGGTTTGTTCTTCTCGACACTTAAGCCAACAATCTATAGTGATTCAACATTCTGAAAGTCATTGTGTCTTAATACTGTGTATTTGTGGAGCAGCAAAAACGGTACTACAAGGCATTATCGGACAGCTTCAAAGCAATATGAGAAAAAAAGAAAACAAACATATCTTCACGTGCGAGGATCGAACCTAATCTGCTTACATCCTACTAATCATTGGGGATAATTTTGGGAGAATAAGTTATATCGTGATACGTTTATTTGCAGACATCATATTCATGTGTAGTTTCTTGTTGGCGTAAACTTTTGGTTCCTGCTGTAAGAGTGTGAACCCTAATTGTTATAGCTGTAGTTAATATGCATATCTTTTTTCAGCAAAAAATATGAAATGACTGTACAAGATACGCATGATACATCAAGTGGTGCGTTGTGTTGGTCCATGTGGTTTGTGGAAACGTGATGAATGATCTTTCAATTTTCTTTTTCCAGTCAACATTCAACCTCTGCTGAAAATCATGACTCTCTCCAAACCCATTTCCTTTTGTGTAATGGCAACAAGGAATATACATTGCCACACCAAATGTGATGGTCCAAATTTAGAGCCTCTGTGCTTGTGTTATCTCCCTTTTGTCTTGTCTTCAACAAAATGCAACCATTTAGTGATAGTTTAAATCAGGCTAACTTTTGTTTGTATATCTTTATATCAATAGTTTTCGTGTATTTACGTTTGAATAATCTAGAAAACGCGTTTTAACATAGAACGTAAAAGCAATGAATGAGTGAATCCGTGTTGAAAAGATGATCCTACCTAGGGTTGGAGTTGGAGAAAGAGAGTGATGAGGTTCCATGTGAGGAAACTTAGAGAGAAAGGAAAGAAAAAATGAAGAAGCGGCAAAAGGGGAAATATTCCCCCAATCAATGAAAGGGGTACGTAAACGTAACCTCATGATGAATCAAATAGAGAGAAGAGGGAGTCAAATAGAGAAGAGGATTAATATGATATGATATGCATCATATTCTTGCGAGTATGGACAAAAGGCTACGTGTTTTGTGGATACAAAGATAACCAGACGTATGGCCTTTGGTTTTATCACCACAAGCTTGCTGCTTGCCATGCCTCTTCCTTTTGCTTGTCTTCAATTCTACTTTTCTTCCCTCACCTCTATTTTCTACATAAATAAAACCTTCACCTCTTTTGAGTATGCGTGCAATTTTGTCTCCACTCTTGCTCTATTTAAATCATGGTTTTTGCAACTCAATAGATATTTTATTAGATAAGGATAGCGTCGATTTCTAACTTAATCAGAAAGCTCATTTTCACATTTTAATCGTGCTCCACCTTTCGTGACAGATCCTAACACAAAGATGATACACGTTTACAAAAAGTATCATTCACGTGAAAAATAGTTATGAAAATGGGGGCTAGGATTTGTAACAAAATACCACATTTATGCTACTTTTTGTAACAAAATACCACATTCATGTTAGGATTTATAACAAAATCACACATTTGTGTTAAGATCTGTCACAAAAGGTGGAGTACGATTAGGATGTGCGAATGACCTTTCTAACTGGACTAAGAAATGACGTTTTCCCTATTAGATATAAGAGATTAAGCATATCTCTATAATAAGCCGCCAAGGCTCAAGGTACAAGTTTACGTGTATTTGTTTTTGTATAGTGTGCCACGTCTGTAAAATCAATTTAACCAAATCTAGAATGTATCGTCTTGTATATCCAATTGTTTGTATATATGATTCTTCTCAAAGTTAAAATAAAAAAGTTTTGAGGCGATTCTTCTAAAAATTAAAATAAAAAAGTTTGGAGGTGATTTTATTCTCTTGTAAACTTTAATTTGGACGTGAGGCATAAAAAAATCATTACAAGGTCTTCCTCTCAATCACATGTGTGATGGTCATGTACAATCATAAAAATTGCGAACAAATAAAAAAGTGTGTAACTCTATTTCCATGGACGGATGCGAAATATAGCGGATATTAACGTCTAAGTATTTTGTTTTCTTGCACATAATTAGGTGGAGAGGAGGTAGTAGATAATGATTGATATCATACTAATCTATGATTGCGACTATTTCAGCCGTCCTAAGTTGTCATTCAGATTAATTTATTCAGTTATTGAATTAAATGTTTTTATTTTTATTTTTGTAAGTAATTAACTGTTTGTATTTTTATTTAATAAAAATAATAATATTAAACTATGGGAAAAATACAAATGCATATCCTCAAATTAACACGATCATCTGACGTATACCCTTAAGTATTTTATCAACCGATACATACTCCGATCTTTCACTGTGTAACCAAAAACACCTTCCGTCAGTTTTTTCCATTCATTTTCTGTTAACTTTTTTAAATGCCTTTAGTTATAATTTTAAAATGAAAACTGATTTTTAAAAACTAAAAATGATTTTTGAAAATGAAAATCTGATTTTTTTTAAACAATAAAACTGAATAAAAGATATTTTTTTAATAATAAAAATGATTTTTAAAAATAATAACTGATTTTTTTTAATAAATACTGATATTTTTCTGTAAAAATATAATCTGAAATTTAAAAAAATAAATTCATATTTTTAAAAATTAAAATTTTAAAATTTTAAATATATAATTAGAATTTAAAAATAGTTTAATAAGCTAAATTAAAATATAAGTTTTTTAAAAAATAAGTTTAAATAAGTTAATGAGATGGTAAATTAATGAATTTTTACTTTTTTTTATATTTTTAAACTATTATTTATCATTTATATAATTTTTTTCTTAATTTTATTTAATAAAAATAAGGGTAAGATGGTAAATAAGGGCATTTTAGGCATTTTTTAAAAAAGTTAACAGAAAATAGATGGGAAAACTGACGGAAGTGGTTTTTGGTTACACGTTGAAAGATCAGAGTATGTATCGGTTAAAAAAATCCTTAAGGGTATATATCAGATAATCGTGCCCACTTAAGGGTAGGTATTTGTAATTTTCCTTTAAAATATTATCTTTCATTTTTTTTAAGTAATGTCAAATATTTATATATTAACCAGAGAAATAAGAAAATACATAACTATATATACAACTTATAGAGGTTGTATTTCCTTGGATACATATTTTGTTTTATTTAGAGCATGTAGAGTGGAAAGAATCATATAAGAGAATCGTATAAGTAAATCGTATTAAGAAATAGTATACTGACTGTGCAAAATAGTGGTTTCCAACCCGTGAATTTAACTGTGTTCCCAACCCCTGAATTTAACTACAATAGTGAGAACCATGTAGGGAACCGTATTGTGAGTGGATACTAATTGGACGCTGAATCGATATTTTGTTGGTTTTATTAAATTATTTATTGAAACAATAAATGTTATATAAAATTGAAATAAATTTGACAAAAATAATTAATAATAACATAAATTAATTATAAATAATATTAACACAATTTATTAAAAATTAAATTCAACTTTTAAAGTTATTGAAATAAATATAACGAACTTAATTAATAATAAAAATAAATTAACAAATTAATTAATAATACACTTCTAATTAATTAGTAATTGCAATGTGTGTTTAATTTATCCCTCCAAAACACTAAAACAAAAAGAAAATAATCAGTCAAACTTTAAAAGAACAAATCTGTCCCTCCAAACAACCTCAGATAGTCAAAAAACATCATACGTTATAAAAAATCTAAAAAGTCTGATTTTATTTTTAAAGATATATATATATAATAAGTTTTATTAGTTTTTATTTTATAAATATCATATTTATTCTTGAAAAATAGTTTTATTTAAAAAAAATGAGTTTAAATAATTTTTTAGAATATTATCATTATCTATAATTTAAAAATCACTATTTTTATAAAAAAATCATTTATTATCATTATCATAAATTATTTTTTATAAAATTTTAATTTTCAACATATTGGTTTGATTGTGAGACCTTGCATGTCCTTTCACCAAACCTCCACCCTTTCTCAAGCAATAGTCTATGCTCGACGGAAGCAAGGGTGTCTACTATTTCTCGTACTAGTTCCAGCACAGAGCTTGCCTTAAGGTTCGGAAAATTCGGGGACAACTTTAGTTGAATGTCGATCAAATCAACGCCGATGCACGGCACGACGTTGTTGTAGGCAAGAAGGATTGGCTGAGCCGAGTACTTATTTGTAATATGATCGTATTGGACGTTTGAGATAGCCACCGCTCTGGCCTGATTCTTGCACACTTTCTTCCTCTCTCTTCACGCCTTCTAACAGTCATTGAACTTGAAATTTAGGGTTGGTTTTGTGTTTTGCAGAATAAAATTTGGGGTTGAAATTTGTGGGAGTAAGAGAGAAGGAAAGCTTGAACCAAAGATAAGATGAAGAAGAATATGGAGCTTCTAGGTTGGGAGAAATTGGTAAGAAATATGGTTAAAGGCATTTTTGACATTTGCAAAATCATAAGGGTCATTTGCTTTGTACATGACCATTTTCCGTCCAAAGTGGACCGAAAATTGATGGATGGATACCAAAGTGTCGACAAATGTTTCGTTTGGGTATTAAACTACAAAAAAAAATTGTCAGGGTATCATTTTGAAAATAAATGTTTGGTAAGGTATTATATTGAATTTGTTCTAAAAATATATATACAATCACATTTTATTTTTAAAAATATATAAAATTAGTTTTTTTTTCACTTTTAATTCACTTATTTTTTTGTAAAGTTATATAAATCATTTTTTTTTCATTTTGGTACCAATTACCTTTTTCAACCTCGATTTTTTTTCATCTCTAATAATAGCCTGAGCAACGCCGCCATCAAAAGGGCTGGGTTTCTGGCCACTACCATTCCAGATTCGCCACACCTATATCTCCAATTTCACCATCTTCCCAATACATTTCAGTTACTGCATATTCATAAAAACAACTAAAAATTACAAAACATAAACACATTAAAATCACTTAACCCACCTATAGATTCAAACACCAACCCAACCATGTCCTAATCTCACGGATCCAAAACACAAATCCTGACCAACCCATAAAAAACACCAACAGTAAGGCAAGTCAAGAACAGTTCGACAACACAAATTCACACCAACTCATCAAACAAAACACAAAATCACATCAGCTGCTCCCGCCCATCGTGGTGCATGGTGTTAATTTTGAAAGCCACGATCGTCGCTCAATTGCTCTTGTCCACATCCTGATCTACTCGCCCTATCGCCTGCGTCGGAGCTCCGCTTGGGTTGACGCTGTTTCGGAGCCCGATTCTTCTACCACTAATCTCCCCGGTCACCGCGACAACAAGGTTCATTTCTTCATAGACCTTTTTCGGCGGCGGGTTGAGCAGTCTAAGGTCATGGGCAACACCGATTTAGCTTCTGAGGCGATTCACGACTCCGATTTTGGGATTATTAACGGAGATGGTAATGTGGATATGGAGGATTTGGCTTTGGATTTGAAATTATGGTTAGGGCTTTGATGAGGACATCGAGACTAGTTTATTCGGACCCAAGGAAGAAGCTATCATCAACACCATTAATATCATGAGACAAGCTCCAAGGACAAGGTCGGAAACTAGAGCATCACAACAAGAATTCAAAAAACACTTAGAGAGCTTAATTACACTCATAAAGCATGAGGAACTCTAAGAAGACGTGATCACCAAGGCAAAACCATAAGATATTCAAGATCAGTTCAAGACTTCAACGAATCTGTTTTTTCCTCTTCTTCAAGAAATTAATGAAGCTACTTTATTCATCATTTCCAAAGGAGAGTCATCCCCTCAAACCATTCAAGGAGAATAAATATCCAAGGTATGAATTGAATTTGAATTATTAATAACTTCTCTTTTTCTGTTTTGCATATTTCAATCTTCAATGTATCAAGTCTTTTTATTTCCCTTAATCATTAATTAGAGACTCTTGTATTAAATTTCGACCCTAGAAGGTCACAAGCTACTGGACTCTTTATAAAGTCTCTTCTCAACATGTATGAATCAAGTTTTTATGAAATAAAATCGAGTGTTTTCTTCGAGGAAGAAGATTAAGTAATTCAACTTTCTTGTGTGTGAAGCCTTGAAGTTTATTTGTTTCGACTTATCACAAACTTTCCATCATATGTGTGGCTTCATTCAATTCATCATCTATCTTTCTTGTTACTTCGATTCCATCTTCATTCATTGTTTCCTAAGAAAGTGTTATACGACCAGCTAAAAATTTCCATCCTATCATCATTATCCTATATAACCTACCAGAAAGGTTCTATCTCATCCTACCACCACGTTCATGTATCATCAGTATGGAGACCAATGGTTTCTTCTTGGAGAGGAAAGGTGATAAGGATAGTGATGGTGATGGTTTCTAAATGACGATGATACTGTTTTCCACTTCTGTTGGGATTCATTTCAATTGGTTGCGGGTTGTGAGAAGAACAAAGAATAGAAAAGAACGGAGAATAAAGAATATGATAAGAGGGTGTGTGAAGAGGGTAGGAGATGAGGGTATTATTGTTATTTCAAAAACAAATTGGGTAATGTGTCAGACACATAACGATTTTCTATCCAAAAATGGACACAAAGTTAACGTTGGGTATTAAATTGAGACAAATTAAAGTTTAGAGTATCGAGGTGACACAAAAAATATTTAAACTCTAAATGGAATGTAAAAATTTTAGGATTCTGAGTTGAAATTATCCATTGTTTTGATGCATTATTTTTTTTCTGATAATAACAAAAAGTCTCATATATTACTCTTCTTAAATTAAGAAGAGTGATCTTATAATTTTTGGGGATATTATCCCTAAATACTACACACAATTTCAACTTCTCCCAAATTTTTAATTGATTAAAACTGTAGCCTCTAGGGCCTCTTCTTCTCTCTTTCCACAATCGCCCTTTTTGTCTCCTCCGCAACTCCTTTTCTAGCCATAGTAGCTTATCCTTCTCATTTTCTCTCTCCACTTACCATGATTCTCCTTACCAAGCCCCCACACAGCCCCTCGAAACCAGGTCCCTAGCTTCATCGACGGACTTTATTAAGTCGTCCTGACCAAGGAAGAAGGCACTTCATCCTTCTCCTCCAACTCCTCCTGTATCGTCTCCGCCTCCTACACCACCTTCGTGTCACACCCCAAATCCGGTTTTGACCGGACTCGATACGTGAACGGAAATAATAAATAATAAAAGCAATTTTAATACCAAAATGGGTCTCAAATAACAGTTTAAAAGATCCAAGTATCAACACGAGTCAACATCTCGACAAAACCAAATAATAAATAAATTTGATGGCAAAGTAAACAGTACGTCTCTAGACCATGCTAGCCTAAGACCCTCGCTAGCTCCCAAGCACCGAGAATCCCGCTAGACCACATCCCGCTCAAAACCTGTGGAACAATAAAGTAAATGGGTGAGCTTTTGCTCAGTAGGAAAAAGTAGTTAAGGTGCTGAGTGTCCGCTCGTCACCACGAGTAACCGTCCAATTAGGGTATAATAGCAAAGCACAACACTAATGACACCCACAGAGAGCACATAATTACAAACACCCTTACATGACCACAATCACCCTATACTCACATCTCACATCCGATCATCAAACATACAATACACAATAAAACAATCGCACGTCCCGTACAACAGTCCCCAAACCTGCCGGCTGTCCACAGCATGACTCCGTCATATCGTACCGGATCACACATCATCGGCCTAGATATCTTCCCGGAACCACATCGGGGCACAATCACAATACATCATACCGGATCACACAACATCGGCCTAGATGTCTTCCCGGAACCGCATCGGGGCACAGTCACAATATATCATACCGGCTCACGCCGCATCGACCTAGATAGCCTACATCGACATACCCCCTCGATGTAAGTATCGTACCGAAACCACTACCCGGTGGACCGCGTACATGGGACCTCACCGTCGGCCTAGATACCACCCTACACCGGCATAGCCCCTCGGTGTAGGTATCATACCAGAATACACCTCATCTCGGAACATACATCAAGAGAGTCTCGGGCATCACAATGCTATAACTCAATCACGGTATACCAACCGAGTCAACTTACCACAACACATCACATCGGTCTATCAATCAGCCGATTATATCACAAACATTGGTTCACATCATATCAAGCATGTCACACTTTCCAAAACGTCACAACATACTACACCGAGTATATCATATCATGGTTCTCAATCTAACAACGGATAAACCAATCAACAAGCATCACAATCATAGATCATGGCATTACAATCAACACACAACCTAAGGGCTCGACATGGCCGACATGCATTTCTACAGCACGACAATTCCCAAACTTATGGCTCGACATGGCTCGTAAGTTATCCCTCATTTCACTCGTTTCTCACATCTTACATTATATCGTTTAAACAAGTATTTACAACCTATATGCATACTAGTAACTTTCCGTAATTAAGCCGGTATTCGCTACTTTTCCTACCTCGGTCGCTTTCCAATCACTTAGTCACTTCACGATGTCCAAAAGTCTCATCCGCCGAGCTCGGGTCCCAAGTCTAAGATCACAAATTAAACCGAGAGTTAAAGCTAATTCAAATTCGTTTTAACGAGAAAACACTAAATTAAGCCCGAAAGTCAAAACATGGGCTGAAGAGGAAATGAGCCGGAACGAGGCCCAATCCGGGTGGCCCACAGGCCCGGTACCCGACCCGGCCCATGCAACACACCGGCCCGGAACCAGGCACGGCCCGCGTGGCACATCGGCCCGGGACAGGCACGGTCTGTGCGGCATTTCGTGCCGGACCCTGGCACGGTCCGTGCGGCACTTCGTGCCGACCCTGGCGCAGTCAGTGCGGCATTCCGTGCCGGTCTGGACAGAGGCCTTTCTTCTTCCTCCCTCAACTTCGTTTCCACGAAAATCAACCTCAAAACCTCCATTGATGAACTTCCAAACCTCCAAAACAGGCCCAATAATCTTCAACACTTCAATACCCATGATGAGTCTTCATCAAAACATCAAAATCCAATAAAAATCTATCATCCAACTCCCTTTTCTCTCCATAAATCATCATCTAACACCAAATCCTCAAACCCACCTCTGATTCATGCTCCAACTACCAAAACCATGGATTAATTCCAACAAAAACGAATTTAGTTCAGAGCTTTACCTTAGACTTGGAGAGCAGAAGAAGAAAATGGGGTTTGTGAGATGGTTTGAGGTAGAAACAAGCTAAAGCC
This sequence comes from Erodium maritimum, assembly GCA_963921825.1. Taxonomy (NCBI): domain Eukaryota; kingdom Viridiplantae; phylum Streptophyta; class Magnoliopsida; order Geraniales; family Geraniaceae; genus Erodium; species Erodium maritimum. The sequence goes on from OY997588.1 coordinate 119,530,996, forward strand.
TCCTCCTTTTCTCCTTGCTTCTTCTTCAAGCTTCCACACCACCTACTCTTCTGTGACCAGAACCGACACCGTCCTCGCTAGACCCAATGAGGCGATGGATGAACAACGGGGTGTGTATGGGGATACACACCTCGCCCTGTAAAGGTCGGACCTTGATTGACACCCTGATTCCCCCATCTCTTAGAGTTTTTTTTTATCAACAATGCAAATTTTATATAAAAACTTAACTTTCAGAGAACAAAAGAAAAGACAAGGACAACGTCCTAAGAAACTAGATACAAACCAGAGCACCGAGAACAGAACCCAGCATCAAACCAAACTAAACAAAGACCTGAAGTGAACCAACAACAGACGCGAGCACTGACATGACAGCTCAGCCTCAAGACAATACCATCAAAGGGAATAAACCATGAAAAAGGTCTTGAAACCCAAATTTTACAACCATAAAGATTAGAACAATAAAGTATATCTAGAATCCAGATTTTCCTACCATGCAACACATGAGAATAAAAAGATCAAAACCCTAATTTTCCAAACAATAAACACAAAAGATACTGAAAAAAACCAACCGACTGCTATAGAAAGTAGAACACCCTATCTCACCAGGACCATCAATTAGTCACACAGACTGAATGATGGTCTCTAACAAGTCGGTGGCCAACACCACAAACGACAGAGACAAATTCGAAGAGTAATACCCTCCAAAACATATTATACTAAGATCGAAATTGAAGGTATATTACTTAACGACACTAAGGCCAAATTACTCACCTGGGCTAACACCGTAAATCGACGATTCCTACGCACCAAAGTGGAAGGAAGCAGAAGATAACCAACAATTAACGATAAAGGTACAAGGTGGGGAACACTAAACTATAGCAAGAGATAAGGAATACCAGTAACCCTCAACGAATCACCAGGTCCACGACGATCGACACCTTGGAGGATGAAGAAACGCGTCCCACGACCAGACCTGAGAAGAAACGTCGGGTAACAGAACGAACCAACAGATGTGCTCGGTCTAGAACCACAACGATCCATACATAGGAGGATGTAGAAGCGCGTCCAACGATCAGCTATGAAAAAAGAGTACTTCGAAGTTCCGCTTTAGCCTCCACTACACCGCCTCAAGGAAAAGAACAGAGTCGGGTAATCCGGAGGCCAACACCTAAACCAGTCCGAACTCCTTGAAACCGCTGCCTGCACACCACGTCCGAGCTCCATCAGAGGGACGAGATACCACCTGGGCCGGTCACCATAGACAATAGTGACCCGGCCTGAGCAAACTCCACGGTCTCAAATCTATAAAAAAAAATAGGACAAAATTGACCACACCAGACCAAAACAAGGGTAGCCGGCGTGGCCACACAAGATGGGAACGAGGGGAGTTTACGGGATCGAGGATGACAACAACAACCAGAGAAAGCCAAGAACATCAGCAAGAAAAATACCTGCTAGAATAGACGAACCACTCTGGCGAGGAGGGAGGAGAAGAACGCCGGTCACCAAGACCGGAACAAGGTAAGTATTAGCAACCATAGCCGCTGCCGGAACAAGGCAGAGCAGGTGAGAGAAGAAAGGTGAAGAGGGAGGAGGTTTAGGGGGAATGAGGGTAAGGAGAAGCCGCTGCCGGAAAAAACCATAGCCAGAGCCATGGTCGTCACCGACAGGGGTAGAAAGGGGTGACGACACCAGACGAAAAGTTTCCAGGGTTTAGGTTGTCATGCCCCCTTCAATCAATCCATATCAATCGGGACAAACATTTTCAAGTCGAGTCAGGAAATGAGTATTGTGAACTACAACTGAATAGCCACATTTGTGGAGTCTGTCCAACAATTCCTATCTCTAGCATAGTCGGATATCTTGTTATGAGGTTATCGTCTGATACCTACGAGTCAGAAATCAAATCTTATTCTTTTAATTCAGTTACTCATGTTTGCAGTTTTATTTCGGTCTTATGTTTTTCGTTACGTCTGTATTTTTTATTGTCAATTAATAAAATTCCTCAGATGCTCAAAAAAAAAATAGTGATCTTAAATTTGAAGGTAGTCAAGTAGGTTTTAAAGACGGTGTATTGTATGTAGGCAAGTGAAAATTTCTGTACTTTCCCACAAAAAAATGGCGTTGGTAGAAAAAAGAGAGTGAGTGCACAAAAAGTGAATGAAGAAAAATTCAATTGATATGAAAGGAAAGATAGAAAAGAGCAGGAGCAAGGATTTCTGGAAATGAGCTGGTTTGGTAATGGCTGAAGCTCAACCACAACAAAAACAAATCTCTCTCTAGCTACCTTTCTTTCTCCACCACCACCACCACCACCACCATAACTTGAACCTGAACCTGAAGCTTTCTTCTTTCTTCTCTATTGGTGTTGGTGTTGGTGTGTTGTGTGGGCAAAGGTAATTGTTATCTCTCCTCCTTTCTCTCCCCTTAATTTCCTCTCCTTTTGACATCTTTTTCTTCTTCTCTTTGCTCACTTCATACAACACACACACACACATTTCTTCACACATCCCATTTCCTCTCTCTCTACAAATTTCCCATTTTTCTCCGATTCCCTCCTTCCATTTTCTCCATCTACACAAATCCATTCACACACAGCTCTTCTCTCCTCAACAATCTTCGGTCTTTCGTTTCTTCTCCATGATTGGATCTTCTTCAGACTCTTGCTCTAATTACGGTCAGCATTAGGGTTTCTATTTCCTATGTTCGTTTTCTTCATCTCCTCCTCCTTTGTTTTCGGTAAACTTGACTTTGATCTGTGAATTGTGGCTTTTTATGGTTTCTCAATTGGGCAAGTTAGGGTTTGTGTACTGAATCAATAGTTTCTGAGGATGAAATCTGCGAATCCTCATTTTGTTTTGGATTGAAATTTGATTTTTCTTTCTTCTTCCGGTTTTTGCAGCTCCTTTTTTGGCTTCTTAGCTTACAGAAGCTCCACATCTCAGCCGTGTTGATTTCTGTTACCTGGAAGTGACCCTGTGTTTTGGCGATCTGCAAGCTTGGATTTGTTCTGTTCGTGTGTTCATCGCCCTAATTTGTCCTGATTTAAGGTATGTTTGTTCTTTGGTATCTCCTTCAATTTAATGTTTCTACCTGTCTCTTCAAGGAATTCAATTCAATCTTCTTTGATTGATTAGGCCAGAAGTTTCAATCATGTCTGTGATGTTAGTGTTATGTTCTGTCATATAAGGCAATTTTGTAGCAGTCCACTTCTGTTTTGCTAAGTTTATGGTAATCATGTAATGCTGTAATTATTGTGGTAGATTGCTCTGCAATAAATGACCTTGGGTTTGCTTGTTCTCCGCTTTGCTTTATATAGAAATTTTGGTTGTTGAACCAAATGAATAAGCATGTAATGACTATACTCAATTTTCATGGTTTTCTAGATATGTTTGTTTTGAGATTTCGGCCGGCATGGAGCCTTTTGCTTGAATTATTTGCTTCCAATTATGGGAAAACAGTTTAACTCAACAGGAGATTAAATAAATGTCTTTTCCTAACTTTCTCTTATGCTTTAGGAATCCCTGCTTGCTTGTATGTATGCAGTAATCATTGAACTGAAATCTATAAAATTCTTACTTTCTCTCAGTATTGCTATTTATTTTCATTTTCCTTGTCAATTCAACTATTCAGGACATGATATTTGTGTATCTGGTTAGTTGTGTGGCTTGCTAATTAAATTTCCCGAAACTCATTAATGTCCCCAAATCATCACTTTTTTTTATTTGTAGCTTTATGGCCAAGCCTCTATTTTTTTCTCGTGGAAGTATCTTTTACAAGTGATGTTTGAGGCCTAATTTTTGTGTGGTGCCTTGTGCAAAGAGAGTGCTTGGGGTATAAATTCAGGAAAGCTAAAAATTGCCACTTTTTTATTGCTTATATGAGTATATTTTAATTCTACACTTGTCCCTGCATGTTCAGGTTGTCACCATACTTTTTGAAATGATTCTTGGCTGTTAGTACCAACTGGTGTGTGAGCATATCTGTAAAATGAGTCGCACAACAACCGAGAGCAAAGATGGGGTGTTTTGTAATGATCAGATTGAGTCACCATTGATGGATGAGGGAAACTCCGGAGGAAGTGATGGTGGACTTGTTTTAAAGAAAGGACCATGGACATCTGCTGAAGATGCCATATTGGTGGATTATGTCAAGAAACATGGGGAGGGAAACTGGAATTCTGTTCAGAAGCACTCGGGGCTTTTCCGCTGTGGCAAAAGCTGCCGGTTGAGATGGGCAAATCACCTAAGGCCTAACTTGAAGAAAGGAGCATTTACCCAAGAAGAAGAACGGTTGATAATTGAACTTCATGCCAAGATGGGGAACAAATGGGCACGCATGGCTGCACATGTAAGTGTATGGTTGAGTTAAGCTACTTAAAATGCATATGGCTTATTCTTATATTTATTTATTTTGTCACACGACTTAAATCAAGGGTATAAAACTTCAAAAAGTAGAATTAAGGTTAAAAAAGCGACTATTAGTACTCGACTATGTTATTTTTAAAAGAAAGTATTACCTATGTATTGATTGAATCAAAATAATCCCAAATTTGGAGACCAGTTCATGATTACACTTGCATCCTCAGCTGAAAAAGGCTATAGTTCCCATACCTCGGAAGACTAGCTCAAGAAAATCGTGTTAATGGCATAACCTTAATCAACCGCTTAACCGAAGGTTTTCAAGATTTGAGTTTTACATGGGGGTCAGTAGTTAATGATTTGATCTTCTGTAGATTTCAGGATAAACAAACTAGATTATCATGAAGCCAAACTTTGCCATGCTTGCATTACTTATTTAATGTTCAATACATAACTGCAACATTTAGCATAAGTGGCCCAGAAAGCAGTGGACAATCTACAGTATACTTTGAGCCAAACTAGCACCAAAATGTACATAATTTGCTAGGGAGAACAAGAACAGAAGAATTACATGTATTTTTGGTGTATATAGCTGTAAACAAAGGATGGAAGGTGCTAGTGCTGGCTTCTGTATTTCAGTGAATATACACGGTTCTGTATTGCATGTCTTTCCCTTTCTGGAGATTATTGAGAGCCATTTCTCTTTTGTCTCTTTGAATAAATGCTTTCGAATCCTTGTTCCTGTATTTTCAGTGTCACTGTTCTTATTGTAAGGCTGTTTCTGAACATTTGTTTTTGCTATTTAGAACATATGAATGTTGTAGTTTCATCTAAGCTTACCTATTGTCTCTTTGCTTTTCTTAGTTGCCTGGTCGTACTGATAATGAGATAAAAAACTACTGGAATACTCGAATTAAGAGGCGTCATAGGGCTGGATTACCTCTCTATCCACCTGAGCTGTCTCTGCAAGCAATGCAAGAGAGTCAACAAGACCAGAATACTACTGAAACCAATGCTGGGGACAGAGGACATCAAAGTCTCTTTCAAAGTAATAGTTACGAGATACCTGATGTTATATTTGACAGCTTAAAAGTCAACCAAGGAGTCCTTCCTTACGTCCCTGATATCTCTTCAACTAGCATGTTGATGAAACATCTTGGCTCTCCTCAGTATTGTACTTTTGCACCACCAACATCGCATCGCCAGAAGCGCCTTCGAGAATCAACATCCATGTTCTCCGGTTACAATGAGGGTATCAAAAATTGTTTTCCCCTATATGACCAGCTCCAGGATGATGCTGGTGATCTGAGTGCTCAATCTTGTGGGTTGCCTTTTCCAGTCGATCCTGATCTTGATGATGCAAATAAGAATTCACTGTCTTTCGGTGTAATTCAGGGTGGCCACTCCCTTTCAAATGGCAACTTCTCTGCTTCTAAGCCTACTTGTGAGGCTGTGAAGTTGGAGCTCCCTTCACTCCAACATTCCGAAACTGCTTTAAGTAGCTGGGCCGCATCTTCTCCGCTGCCTGCACTTGATTCAGTTGATGCTTTTATTCAGTCTCCTCCTTCTGGGGATTTTGATTCAGATTGTGTTTCACCACGCAACAGTGGTCTTCTGGATGCTTTACTCTACGAGGCGAAGACTCTGAGCAGTGTGAAAAATCATTCATCAGACATGAGTTCGAATTCATCTTCTGTGAATCCTATTGATGTAGCTGTTGAGAGTTCACACTTGAATGTTTCTGAGACAGAATGGCAAGACTATGATGATCCCTTATCTCCATTGGGTCATTCTTCAACTTCGCTATTCAGTGAATGCACTCCTCTCAGTGCCACTGGAAGTTCTTTGGATGAACATCCTGCAGAGGCTTTTACTGGTGAGGATCTCTTCTTTTGAATGATGGGTTTCGTTCATAATAGTGTATAGCTTTTTTCCACATCTGATTTCATTGTGTGATTTCGCCAACTTTTCTTCTAGGCTTCAGTTTGATGGTTATTATGTGTTTGATTCATCAGCAGGGTCCAATATGAAGTCAGATTCAGTTACTGAAACTTGGCCCTCAGACAGGCAAAAGGAGACTACAACTCAGTTGTATTCTGATTCTCTGCTTGCTTCAGATTGGTTTGAGCAGAACACCGAAGACCAAGCCACAATGACTGATGCTATAGCAGCGCTACTTGGTGATGATTTGGGCAGCGAGTATATGCACATAACTACAGGAACTTCTCATGCGGGTCAAGGATGGGGATTTGGTTCTTGCGCCTGGAACAACATGCCCGCTGTCTGTCAGATGTCTGAAATCCCCTGAAATCTACCGTTTCAATACACACAAAAAATGACTTTCAAACTTTTGTCACTGGATGATTCATGTTTGATGTTTGTACTCTGGCCTGAGCACCTCCTTTGGGCTTGAACTAAGGAAGGATGTGGAGGGTGAGATAATTAGTATGATGTGTGTACTGAGTCATGGTGGTTGTAACTTTCTTCTCAATACCAAAACAATGCATTTGAATCATATTCAGCTAACCTTGTTGGGTATACAAGAATATTTTGATGCAATTATTTTTGTAGTGTTTAAGATTTTAATATTTTTATTGACTTGAATCCTGATCATAAGAATTAAGGGGTGGAAAATAAGTATTGAAATTGCAAACTTTCAGGTTTGTTGATCGAACGGTTGCTGAGAAAACATGTTTCGTAGCTCTAACTGCATTTTGTCGATAGATCAGTCTAATGTCAGTGCTTAACCAACATAGCAGCAATGATAGCATCTAAATAGATCCAAGGAGGCTCTTCAAGTTAAACATTGCAGGTGATGTTTGATCACATGTCATGAATCTCAATCCCATGTACTTGGGAATTGCATTTGGGATACACAAACTCAAACAAGATTTAGCCATAAAATGTATCCTTAAGTCTGCTAATAATACAACACAGCAAGAAAAATTGCAAAACTAAATAAAAGGGTAAATGTAACTAAGCTCACATCATGTTCTTCAGAGCAACAAACAAAGAAACACTCCAATGCAATGGATGGGAAACTCATTTATCAGTTGGTAAGCTCCATGATGGCAGAGACTATGTCCCCATCAGCACCCTTGAGAGCCTTCACAGCCTTGGGCCTTGACACTCCAGCCTGTGTCATCACCAACTCGATGTCCTTAGGCTCCACTCCAGTCTCATCTACATCTTCATCATCCTGGGCCACAGCTGATGTGTCAGGTTTGGAGATCACGTGACTGAGATCAGGGGCTTTAAACTGCTCTGCAGCCTGGCTCTGCAGTTGTGAACTCAAGTCCTCAATCTTTGCCTCACCAAAGATGACGTATGTGTCTGATGCTGGGCTCTTAAAAACATCTGGCTTAGAGATAACAAACAAGATCTGTTTTCCCACGTAGTTAACCAGAAAAAAAGTAAGTAAATTAATGGAGGTGGAAAATCAAGAATATTAGGCAAAGGAGAACGCACATTCTTGCTCTTCTTGACTGTAACCCTGCTAACACCAGGAATAGGTTTCATTCCAAGCTTCAACATTGCTTTACGACTCTTCTTTTCGCTTCTACTCTGCTTTGACCTACCACTCCCATCTTGCTGTCCTGCAGGCACAAGAAAAAAGGATGAAATGGAAATCCATCACTTATATAATTTAGCAAACACATTATAGATAAACTTAAGCTTATTTGAATGCACAAATTGTTTTAACATCAAATTGTTACAGCCCAATTATTATTTTCATGATACTAGTGTAAATAAAATTTTATTGAGATAAACAAAGTTAATAAAGTTCTGGTTACATTCCTGTTATAAATGGGGATGGGATCATATCGGGGTTGACTATTTCAAAAAAAATCTATAAAGAACATTTTATCACAGGGCATGTTCCATCTAACAAATATAACAAACCAATACTACTAAACAGCAACATTGTTCCTCCTCAAATATAACGAGCTTATATAGTTACATGTTTGGTGAGCTAATACAATAAACAGCTATAACTGATCTCACCTTCATCATCATCCTTGTCATCATCATCATCGTCCTCATCATCATCATCCTCTTCATCTTCAACAACTGGCTCATCGGACTGAGAATAGTTGGGGGAAAAAGGCAAGACGTCAATCCTCATGATTAGAAGAGTGGTAAAAAAACAGTCTTACAACTCTAGTCGCACTTCAAATCATCTCAATGTCTTTACAAGCTAATTCAACAAGAATACAATACCCGTTCATCCTTACAAATATGACAACTTGGAGATCTAATCAATAATTGAGCACCATCCGAACTCTTAACTTGACAATAACTTCAAATGCTTAACTAAGCCAACATGATACTTGCACGTGCAAATGGTAAGAAACCCAAATCGAAATATAGCATCGAAATCTGAAAGGGGGGAAATTCGAGTTGAAATGAACACGAGAAGACCAAATTAAACAATGCATTAAATCAAGTGCAGGCCATAGGAAAGCGAAGAAGCCCAAACTAGTACTAGTATAATGCAGTCTCCAAACTTTACTAAAATGTTAAGAAAAACATTTGAACATGATTTTGATAGCAAAGAGAAAGCAGTAAATAGGGAGTGGACGTAGGAGCTATGAGATACACAAAAGTTGCAGACCCAATAGAGCATGGATAGAGAGATAAAAGTAGAAGGAAGAGATGAAAATTACATTGATCTTTTGCTCTTCAAGGTGAGCGGCGAGAAGCTCTTCCTGTGTCTGAGCCGTCATAGCTTGGATTGATTGAGGAAGAAATCGGATAGAAAACCCTAAAACCCCAGACTGGATTGGATTAGATTGGATAGCCAGGAAGGCGAAGACGTAGCAGTTTTATATCACGGTGGAATTAGATCGGGTCGGTTTGTGTTGTGCTCGAATGGGCCAAAGTCCACCGAGGCTACACTCGACTCCAAAATTGCCCTCTAAAACAACACCCATGTCCTAACTCACTTGATTTAAGGTAATAGTCCGGGAATGTGGTAAAAAAATACGAACTTAAATCTCCGGGAATATTGTAAAAAAAATGATCTTTATGGATAAGATTATCCACAATGAGGTCTCGTCTTGAACGATTTGTGCGTCGAATTTGACTGAAAAACTGCTTTTTACGGTCGTTTCGTCAAATCCAAGTCCAATGAGCCATCAAATCGGTGCAGTAGTTTTAGACGATCCACGAATCAATAGACCGCCGACATAGTCGTTTCGACATAGATGACTTTGACCATCTGGATCAACGAGTGACACGTGGGTGGATTCGGCGAGGGAAATCTGACGAAACGTGACGAATCGACCACGTATCCTAGAGTAACCAGAATAGGTTTGACCGGAATTAATTATGTTATTGTTTTTCTGATACAATGTTTTCTATAAATACCCTAACTTCTTGTAAAGCAATATATTATCACACCATCATTTGTTTCATTTTGTCCTCAAAATATTTGTATTTTCTTGTTCCGTGATGGATTATTCAAGTAGTGAAGAGTATGATGGCGGCGCAATCGACTATGCAACGTTACAGGAGAGGACACGTCAGGCGGAGCACCAGATGTTGCAATCTTTGTCACGCCCCAAATCCGGTTTTGACCGGACTCGAGACATGACCTAAGTTAAAGATAGAAAACACTAAACAAACGATAGAACCTTTAAAATCTCAAATAAACACCATTAAATCATCATAAATAAATAGTTCAAAAATCTCAAACGTGAGTCAAAACTCGACATAAAGTGCAAGATAAATAGTGTTTAGTACAAACGACCAACACAACTCTAGAACAATCCCCAAGACGTCCAGAAGCTCCCGAGCCTCGAACTCACTAAACATCAGGTACGCCTATAAAAACAGTCAGAAAACCATAGGGGTGAGCTTACGCTCAGTAAGAAAAATCGTAACAACTCAACCTTTAGATCAATGATAAAACTGCTTAAACAAGATAGCGTAAATAACGATTTAAATACTATTAACAATGAAATACTAGTAACCAGAATAAATAAGAATAGTACCGCATTCTCAAGAATAATAGTAATGAAAGGATTCTATGAAAAATACTTTATATAAATCATAACCACTAAAATGGGAGCAAATAATATCACGCCAACCACTTGCTTTCTCAAGCCTCCGATCCACGGATAGATTCTAGTGTCACATCGGTTCCCATATTCCGATCCACCAGAGTACCCATATCATATCAGATTTTCCCTCGGTCCAGAGGAGACACATACATCGGGGCACCGGAAACCATCCCAGAGGGACGCTCATCGTCGAAATTCTCGGAAATTCCTCCAAAGGACCATATACATAGGGAACCAAGTTAGTGCTCCCGCAGGACGCATACACTTGGGTGAAACCACAAGTAACCACTTCCCCGTAGGGTAAACCATCCAATTGCCCGTATGCTCCGTTAACCAATGCCCCGCAGTGTTAGTCTTAGTGCCCGTAGTTCAATCCTAAATGTCCAAATGTATATATCATCGTTAGCAATAAAATTAAAGCGGCTTTATATTACTTATGTGTTGGAGTAATATATCGATGTGTGCTCTGATCTATGCCCACCATGCGAATAGAACCATAGATCGAGATAGATCACACTCGATGGGTCCCTAGTCAACAAAGCTCCACTAGGAGCGACTAGTATGAAAGATGGCTCTTTATGGCTTACGTTCTGTTAGTCATTGGAATGGGATTCCGGAGTCTGATTATAGATATCATGTGGGACATGATATTGGACGACCCGCCCTGAATATGTGCCATAGATTAAGTCATGAACATATTCAGTGTTGTAGCTTGTCATGTATCCTTAGACCAAGGAGTCTTTGTGATCGCTATGTAGTCAACAACTGAGTTTGACCTGAGCCTAACGTTGTCCGTAACAGGGCTTCCATAACGGCCAGGATTGGCTTGGGGACGGGCTACATGAGTGACACGAAAGGCGGCTAAGGGATTTATCCCTCATACTAAGGTATGGGAAAGATATCGGTTCTCGGCCGCTTGATCGAGAGTGACTGGAAGAATAGCATGGCCATGCACATGATACTGGGTATCATATCTTCAGTCATCTCACATATCAAGGAACGGTGATTGAGAATAATAAGGATGACGGCTCTATGCCTTATCTCAATCAGGATATCGGAGATAAAAAGATAATGACAGGGACGACGGAAAGGTTAGAATCGACAGGGTCGATTCGTTATGTAGTGTCAGGCAATACTAAAGTCTCGTTAGTTGCCACTTAAATAGGATCAAGTAAAATGGGATTTTACGTTGATCTATTGACATGCATAAACCTAAGGGTCACACCGGAGGATGAAACTCATTTACACATTTATGGAGAATGGCCAAAAGGGAGTTGTCTCGGGACATGACCAAAACTGGGTTTTGGGTCATGTGCCCGTAAGTGAATAGGACTTTACGGATCGAGACAAGGCTTGGAGTCTTGGGATTGATCGCGTCGGATAATGTTGGACATTTCCGGTATGGAAGGCATGGAGGCGATGAGCGAATCACGGGACCTCGTTGGAAATGGTCACGGGCCATGTTCCAAGAGGCCCATGAAAGGCCCATGCAACCAAGGCTCATGGAACTAATTAATCAAGTCTTGATTAATTAGTACTAAGTAAGCAAGACAAGGATTAAGGTGTTGGTGATTCACCACCTAACCCAATCTTGTCTTGCCATACTTTGTCCTATTTACACCTTACTTGACACCATACTTGTCCCATGCCTTTAGTTGGACAAGTATGGGTTTTGTTATGTTTAAGTCATCTTTTTTCAACATAACAAATACAAGACAAGAATAGGAAACACATTTTCTCTCCCTCTTCCATGGCCATTTCGGGTTTGGCTAGTTTCCACATCCATGTTTGTGTTCTTGAGTCCTCAAAGAGAAGAACTACGTGGCTTTGATTCCCATGTGGATACGTAGGCGTCTTGGAGACTCAAGCCAATCATTCGTTAACCGGTGTTCTTGTTTTGGTAAGAACTAGTGCTGAATTTTTCTCTTGTGAATCCATTCTTTGTTAGTTGTTTCATGGTTTTAATCGTCTCTTGGTTTTCATTGATTTTCCGCTGCGAGTTGGTTAATCTCCAACCCTACCTCGAGACCCAACAGTGGTATCAGAGCCGTGCTACCTTCGGGATTCACAAGACGGTGTTCAAAGTTTCGGTTTTGCTTGAAAGTTTCGTTTTTGGCATGTTGTTTTGCTAAATTGTTTGATAACATGTTTTAAATTATTGTTTATGGATTTAATGCATGTAAAATGAATTTTTGAAAATTATTTCAAATCTGGAAATTTTGAAAAAAAATTGATTTTTCGGGTCTCGGGAGCGGGACTCTCGGGGAGCCGAAACCGGGACCGAACGGGGCTCCGTTGGACGGAGCTAGGCCAAGCATGACCATTGGATGGTTGATATGCCAAGGCTAAACCGTTTTGTTAGTTATGACGAGTTTGGAACCGTCATGACGAACTCGAAGATCAAATGTTCAAAAGTTTCATTTTTGAACGGTTTCAATAAACCGAGCATCAAAAAAATTTCGAAACTTGGCTATTAATTAAAACCGGAAAATCACATGATGTTTGATAACACGATGTGTGATGTGATGTTGGCATGGTGTACATAATAGCCCCGAGCTCGATTTAATTATTTATCGCTTTTCACGGCCTGCGAGCCGTTAGAGTTAGCGTGTAATTATTTTTTCAAGGTGTGGTCGTCGAACCACTTGTTTGTAATATTTATTTATTCCCGACCTGCGAGTCGTGTATTAAATTGTAATATTTTACTCAAGATGAAGAAAGGGCGAAAAGGTCATTTGGTGGCTTTTCGGGTGTTGGCATCGGCTTGGAGTCGATGGAGCTCAAGAAGCTAGTGGGAGTTAGTTTAGGGGGCTATTATGTGCATATTTATCGCTTTATGCTTGGTTTAGTTTATGCATGATTAATTCTATGTGTTTTAGAATTGCATGCTTAACTTTATTTACCGAGCATATCATCTCACATGCAAAGATAAAATTGGAATTTTAATCCTTGTGTGTGAGCCCTTAGAATCGTCATTACATTGGATGTAGTTGACGGGTTCGAAGGAAGAATTACATTGGATGTAATTTGAGGCATCATTGCATTTGGAATGTAGTTGATGTGCTCATCGCATCTAGGATGTGTCAAAGTTTTAAACACAATCGGACAAGTAAAAACGGGTCATGTCTGATACCTCCCCATTATCAACACCTTACTACCTCCCCGTCCTATAGGTGTCGTGCGCATTAGCGGAGCATCCATGGGAAAGCGGGGTAGTAGGTTTGGACGACATATGTGGGTGTCGTGCGCATTAGCGGAGCACCTACATAGTGACGGGCCATAGTTGAAAATTGGTGGACCCGACTACGATTCTCAGCCTGAGGTTGAGCTAGGGTAACAGATAGGGTAAGCCGTGTACATAAGTGCATACCCTAGCCAAGAGTCACATTGGATGTGATTGGATGGAGTCCTACCTACATAGCTCGATTAAGTGGTGAGCATTAGTTCAGCTTAATCGAGTGAATCAAGGATCTTGGTTTCAGATTCTAAAGGTTTAGAATCGATTGTTTGTGTTTAAGCTTGATCTTCATAAAATTTATTCAGTTTACTGATTGAATTTTATCTGTTGTAGATCAAATGGCAAATTCAGCGAACATTAATAGTTTGTCATTAAAAACCATTCTTGACAGGGTCAAGCTAAATGGGACAAACTATTTGGACTGGTACAGAATTTTGAGGATAGTCCTCAAGTCTGAACGCAAAGAATATGTCCTTGACAAGGCTGTCTCTAAGACCATATCAGAGTTACATGAAGTGTCATTAACTGCTGAGAAGAATATCTCAGGGATCTGGGATCCAAGGATATTCTGATGGTCAACAAGGGAATTGGAAGTGGCATGGGCTAGGCCCATGCGCACTTGGCAAGAAAGATGAGACACCTGAGAATGTCTGCTTCTACTGCCAACAGCCTGGTCATTGGAACCGGGATTACAGGAAGTTCACGGCTGATCTGAAGAAGGGCAGTGGGACTGCGCCTTCATCAAATAGCCTGGATGATCTGAAGAAGGGCAGTAAGACTGCGCCTTCATCAGGAAACCTGGATGATCTAAGGAAGGGCGGTGGGACCGTTCCTTCAATCGGTATTAACTCTATAGAGCTACATCTCTCTACTTCCAAAGATTCATGGGTATTAGATACCATGACTGAATCTCACACATGCACTAATATATGGTGGCTGAAAGTAGGAGAGATTTGGAAAGCACGAAATGGACCTCAGAGTTGTGGCAACTGCTGTAGGATCCATGAGTCTTGCTTTGCCAAGAGGCCTTGTCTTAGTATTGTATAATGTATATTGCATACCTACTTTTAGTAGGAATATTATATCTGTATCCGTGTTTGACAAGGAAGGATATAATGTTAATATTGGAAATGGAGTTTTCAATGTTCTATGCAATGATATGTTTTATACCAGTACTGACATGGTTGGAGGATTGTACATATTAGATATGGGTAACAATGCCTCAAGTTCTATATATTCCGTTAATACCAAGAGGTCTAAATCCAACGATTTAAACCTAACTCTGTTATGGTACTGTCATTTGGGTCGCATAAACAAGAAGCGTCTATCAGCACTTCAGAAGTGCGGGCTTTCAGGTTCATTCGAATTCCATTCGATCGATAGGTGCAAGGTTTGTTTGATGGGCAAAATGACTAAAGTGCCCTTTATCGATCTCGAGTAAAAGGCGGGTGAATTATTGGGGCTGATACACTCGAATGTGTGTAGACCAATAAGTTCACTTGCCAGGAGGGGTTTTAGCTACTTTATCACATTTACTGATGATTACAGTAAATATGGTTATGTCTATTCAGTGAGACATAAGTCTGAAGCTTTTGATAAATTCAAAAAGTTTAAGACTATAGTAGAAAACCAGCTCGACAAAGGTATTAAGGCACTTCGATTGGATCGAGGTGGAAAATACTTGACCACAGAGTTATTAGATCATCTAAAAGAGAATGGGATCCTTTTGGAATGGACTCCTCCTAGGTCACTGTAGTTGAAAGGTGTAGCCAAACGGAGAAATCGGACATTGTTAGACAATGGTCTGTTCCATGATTAGTTGGACTGATCTCCCAATCTCTTTTAGGGGTTTTGCTCTAGAGACGACCGCATTCATAGTGAATCGGGCTTCGACGAATGGTGTGGAAGGGACACCATTTTAAAAATGGTACGGGATGATGCCCGCTTTGTCCTTCCTAAAGATTTGTGGTTACGAGGCTTATGTGAAACATTTGGTTTCGACTAAGCTCGAACCAAGATCTGAGATATGCACCTTCGTGTGGTATCCCAAAGCAACAAGGGGATACTACTTCTACAATCCCAGTGAGAACATGGTGTTCGTCGCATGGGGCGGGGTCTTTATGGAAAAGGAGTTTTGTTTCCAAAGACGTCATTGGGAGGACTGTGCATCTCGAAGAAATTCAGGATGGTACAGATCCGTCTAAACCAATTGGCAACCCAGTAGAAAGGAGCCAGAGATTGTCGAAGAGTAAGAACCAATTCCTGTTACAATTCCGGAAGGTCCAAGGCGATTTGAAAGGATCAATCTTCCACCTCCAAGATATGGTATCCGGAGGTGACAATGAAGTCATGGTGGATCACGATGATCCAGCCACCTTTCAGGAAGTCGTGGATGGGCCCAACTCCGAGTTATGGCTGGGAGCCATGAGGGAGGAAATGCAATCCATGTCGGACAACCGAGTCTGGGAACCGGTTGATCCCATCAATGGGGTAATGACCATCGGATGCAAATGGATCTTCAAGGTGAAGATGGACATGGACGGCAACCCTCTGACCTACAAAGCTCAACTGGTGGCGAAAGGTTATAGGCATGGATTGACTATGAGGAAACCTTCTCCCTAGTGGCTATGGTCAAAATCGATCCAAATTCTTCTTGACATAACTGCGTATCATAATTACGAGATATGGAAAGTGGATGTCAAAACCGCTTTCCTAAATGGAAATTTGACTGAGTACATTTGTATGTCTCGGCCCAAAGGTTTTGACGATCCGAAGAATAAAGGAAAGATTTATAAGTTGTTGAAATCCATATATGGATTGAAACGAACTTCTCGGAGTTGGATCCTTCGTTTTGATGAAGCTGTAATTGGATTTGGCTTAATCAAGAACGAGGATGAATCTTGCGTTTATAAGAAGGCTAGTGGGAGCAAGATTACCTTTCTGGTTCTCATTGAAAACGACATCCCAACCTTGCACGAGACTAAAGCTTGGTTGAGGAAGTGTTTTTCAATAAAGGACTTAGGCGATGCTTCTTATATCTTAAGGATTAAGATATGTAGAGATCGCACCAAGAGGGTCTTGGATTTAAGTCAGGGAACCTATGTGAAAAAGGCATTGAGTAGGTTCTTAATGCTCGATTCAAAGAAAGGACTCTTACCCACTAGTCATGGCATTCATCTCAGCAAGACTCAGTGTCCTAAGACACCTGATGAGCTAAAAAGGATGATGAGAATCCTATGCGCCTGGGGGCAGGATCGATCATATATGCCATGACATGTATGAGACCAGACGTCTCGTAAGCCTTATGTTGTACCAGTAGACATCATTCTAACCCGGGGGAAAGATGATGCTGAACTAGTCGTCGAAGGATGAGTAGACGCTAGTTTTCCAAGACAAATCCAGATGACTTTAGAAGTCAATCAGGATATGTGTTTACGCTGAATGGCAGAGCTTTAGCTGGGAGAGCGTAAAGCAAGATATCATTGCCGAATCTACGATAGAGGCCAAGTACATGGATGCTGCAGAGGCAGCTAAGGAGGCTATGTGGATTTGGAAATTCATGGCAGGGCTGGGTGTAATTAAAAACCCATCCAGCCCGGTGAATCCATCTTGCGACAACACAAGGGCCATTGCGCAAGCTAAAAGCCTAGATCGTATAACAAATCCAAACATGTACTGCGGCGTATCCACCTCATCAGATAAATACTGAACTGAGGTGAAGTGAAGATAACCGATATTGCAACAGATGATAACATAGCCAACCCTTTGACTAAGGCAGTGTCACTGCCTGAACATGTTAGACATGTAAAGTCGATGGGGACATATTGGAGTTTAGATTGGAACTAGGGCAAGTGGGAGATTGTTAGTCTTAGTGCCCGTAGTTCAATCCTAAATGTCCAAATGTATATATCATCGTTAGCAATAAAATTAAAGCGGCTTTATATTACTTATGTGTTGGAGTAATATATCGATGTGTGCTCTGATCTATGCCCACCATGCGAATAGAACCATAGATCGAGATAGATCACACTCGATGGGTCCCTAGTCAACAAAGCTCCACTAGGAGCGACTAGTATGAAAGATGGCTCTTTATGGCTTACGTTCTGTTAGTCATTGGAATGGGATTCCGGAGTCTGATTATAGATATCATGTGGGACATGATATTGGACGACCCGCCCTGAATATGTGCCATAGATTAAGTCATGAACATATTCAGTGTTGTAGCTTGTCATGTATCCTTAGACCAAGGAGTCTTTGTGATCGCTATGTAGTCAACAACTGAGTTTGACCTGAGCCTAACGTTGTCCGTAACAGGGCTTCCATAACGGCCAGGATTGGCTTGGGGACGGGCTACATGAGTGACACGAAAGGCGGCTAATGGATTTATCCCTCATACTAAGGTATGGGAAAGATATCGGTTCTCGGCCGCTTGATCGAGAGTGACTGGAAGAATAGCATGGCCATGCACATGATACTGGGTATCATATCTTCAGTCATCTCACATATCAAGGAACGGTGATTGAGAATAATAAGGATGACGGCTCTATGCCTTATCTCAATCAGGATATCGGAGATAAAAGGATAATGACAGGGACGACGGAAAGGTTAGAATCGACAGGGTCGATTCGTTATGTAGTGTCAGGCAATACTAAAGTCTCGTTAGTTGCCACTTAAATAGGATCAAGTAAAATGGGATTTTACGTTGATCTATTGACATGCATAAACCTAAGGGTCACACCGGAGGATGAAACTCATTTACACATTTATGGAGAATGGCCAAAAGGGAGTTGTCTCGGGACATGACCAAAACTGGGTTTTGGGTCATGTGCCCGTAAGTGAATAGGACTTTACGGATCGAGACAAGGCTTGGAGTCTTGGGATTGATCGCGTCGGATAATGTTGGACATTTCCGGTATGGAAGGCATGGAGGCGATGAGCGAATCACGGGACCTCGTTGGAAATGGTCACGGGCCATGTTCCAAGAGGCCCATGAAAGGCCCATGCAACCAAGGCTCATGGAACTAATTAATCAAGTCTTGATTAATTAGTACTAAGTAAGCAAGACAAGGATTAAGGTGTTGGTGATTCACCACCTAACCCAATCTTGTCTTGCCATACTTTGTCCTATTTACACCTTACTTGACACCATACTTGTCCCATGCCTTTAGTTGGACAAGTATGGGTTTTGTTATGTTTAAGTCATCTTTTTTCAACATAACAAATACAAGACAAGAATAGGAAACACATTTTCTCTCCCTCTTCCATGGCCATTTCGGGTTTGGCTAGTTTCCACCTCCATGTTTGTGTTCTTGAGTCCTCAAAGAGAAGAACTACGTGGCTTTGATTCCCATGTGGATACGTAGGCGTCTTGGAGACTCAAGCCAATCATTCGTTAACCGGTGTTCTTGTTTTGGTAAGAACTAGTGCTGAATTTTTCTCTTGTGAATCCATTCTTTGTTAGTTGTTTCATGGTTTTAATCGTCTCTTGGTTTTCATTGATTTTCCGCTGCGAGTTGGTTAATCTCCAACCCTACCTCGAGACCCAACACGCAGGGTCCAATAATCAAGGCCCGCAGGCTCCAATACTCAATGCCCCGCAAGGTCCAATATCCAATGCCCGCAGGGTCCAATAATCAATGCCCCGTAGGGTCCAATATCCAATGCCCGCAGGCTCCAATAATCAAACGTTATCCCACGGGATCTGCCAACACCAATGACTATAACACCACCGGATTACCCCCCGGTGTAAGTACCATACCGAACAACCAAACATCTTAAGAATAAGAATAAGGGAAACACACAATAACACATCAACCAACCAACACTTATCGAATCACACTTTCACCACAACACACCAAAGACATCCGTTCGATCCTTACACTTACCGTTATACTTACCTGTCACGATCCATCGGTCCATCGATCACCTGATCGTGCCCATTTGGCACAATCAGTCATACTCGATCATCCGTTCAAACATTCAATCATTCAACATTCGATCAATCATGCAAACATTCAATCAACCAATCATGTAAACATTAAATCAATCAAGCATAAAATTTAACTAGTTTCATTAGACTCTTGATTATCCCAATAACTAGCAAACAAGCATGTGAACCTAACACAACAACTAATCTGAGGGCTCATCACAGCCTCTCTACCAGTAAATCAATTCCCAAGTATTGAAAGCGAGTTACACTAGTTATTCTCATCCTAAGCATGCATTCTAGACACATCCGATTATTAGTAATTGAAAGACGATTATTCTAGTTATTCGCATCCTATAGCAATTCTAGGACCTTTCCGATTTTATTAACCTAATAGTCATACTAGTAATGAAATACTCGAGTAGTTAGGACTTTCCCTACCTTGCGGTCTTCCTCTAAAAACTCTGTTGTAAAGCCGGTTAGTCGCTCCTCCGTTCTTCACACGGGTTCCGGAGTGATCTTCGACTCTCTAGCTCGGGTTCAAGGCCTTTCCTTCTCTTGAGCTCGGCTCACGGTCTTAGACCACAACAATACCAAAATTAGTAACCCAACGGAGTGTTCCTCAACCCAAAAATTACAGAATAAACCTCAAACAATGGAAACAAGGTAAAAGAAGTGATCTAGAAATCGAAATGGGCTAAAAGGAAGGGTTTTTGGATCTGGAGGTCTGATCCGGAAGGTGGCCCTGACCGTAGCACAGGCCGTGCCGGAATCTGGCACGAACCGTGTCACAGACCGGCCCGGTAACCAGCACGGACCGTGCGGCGCACCGGCCCGGAGTCTGACACGGACCGTGCGAGGTTCCGTGCCGGACTCACGCCCGTTCCGCACAGCACGCCGTGCCGGTACCTGGCCCGTTCCGTGCGGCTTGCCGTGCCAGCACAGGGCCCGGTCCGGGTCACGCTCCGTAGCGAACCAGTCCAGGTTCTCCCCCTTTCTTCCCCAGCTCGAGTTTCATGAAAATCACATCAAAAACCACATTTCCAAGTCATTCTAACTCCAAAATGTTCATCCAAAGTTGCCAAACAACAACACCCACAATGGGTTCATCAAAACTTCAACCAATAACACAATCCAAGCAACCTACTTCACTACTTCTTCTCCAAGCAACAACCCAAACACTAGTTCTTCAACTTCAAGCCAACAACCCACAAAAACCCAAATTGGAGAGTAGATGAAATGAAGAGTTGAGAGCATCCATACCTCTAGGATGGTGAGATGAAGAAGATGGAAGGAAAATGGAGGCAAAATGACTAAGAACAAGCTCCAAAATGCAAGCTTTCTTCTCTTTCTTCTTCCTCAAGAAATGAGCTCTTCTCCTCTCCTCTCCTTGTGATTTTCGGCTGCAACAATAGGGAATGAGCTGAGTTGTGTGCTCATGCTGCTTTAAATGACCTATTTTGTCCAATTACCAAAAAGCCCTTAAGGTCCTCTCCCTTTAAAGATAAGTTAGGAGGGTATAAGAGTCAATTGAAGCTCCCTTTTCATTCTCCAAGCCAAACATGACAAGTGTCATGTGGGGTCACTTCCACTTAATTAATTTCCAGCCTTCCAAGATTTTATCGGAAAATAACCGATATATAGTCTAAGTTTGACCAAAATTTGACCTAACCAAAATTATAGTCAAACTGAAGGAAATGGCCCAACTAAGCTAACCGTGATGACGGCTAAGCTTTTTGGACTGCGGAAAGGTCCTGAATGGCTTCTTGAGCCCTCGGTTGACTTTTCCGGCCGAAAGTCAAACTTGTCTAGAATTCACCGGTTTGACCGGGATCGACCGGGAGCGGTTCTTACAATCTACACCCCTTAAAAGAATTTCGTCCTCGAAATTAAAAGCAAATGTACCTCAAAGATCGAACAGGTGGGGGTACTTCTCTCGGATCTCGTCCGCTCGCTCCCAGGTCGAGTCGGCTCGTTGGTGCTTCCATTGCACTCGAACCAAAGGTATAGTAGTCTTCCGCATGACCTTCTCTCCCGTATCCACAATCCTGACGGGCTGCTCCTCATAAGAGACATCATCAGCTACCTCGATGTCTGCCCACTCGATAACGTGAGAGGGATATGCCGTGTACTTCCGTAGTTGGGACACATGGAAAACGTTATGCACGTTCCCAAGTTGTGGTGGCAAAGCCAACCGATAAGATACGTCTCCAACTCTATCCAAGATCTCAAATGGCCCAATAAAGCGCGGTGACAGCTTGCCTCCACCGCGGTTGAACCGAAGTAGGCCCTTCTTCGGGCTCACCCTCAGAAATACGTGGTCTCCGGCTGAGAACTCAAGTGACCTGCGACGTCTGTCTGCATAGCTCTTCTGACGACTCTGTGCGGTCTTCAACCGCTCTCTAATCAATGCGACCTTCTCAGTCGTCTCTCTGACCATATATGGCCCAAGTAAATTCTGATCCTCTACCTCAGCCCAACACACCGGCGACCTACATGGTCTGTCGTACAAAGCCTCAAATGGCGCCATACCAATGATGGACTGATAACTGTTGTTGTAAGCGAACTCTGCCAAAGGCAGGTGATCCTCCCATGATCCCCGAAAGTCTAGCACACAAGCTCGAAGCATGTCCTCCAAAATCTGTATGGTGCGCTCTGACTGTCCATCTGTCTGAGGATGGTAATCTGTACTCAACAACACCTCAGTCCTCAATGCCTCCTGTAGGCTCTCCCAGAATCTGGATGTGAAGCGAGGGTCCCTATCAGATACAACTGACACTGGTACCCCATGAAGACGAATAATCTCCTTGACGTATAACCGACTCAACACATCCACAGTGTCCGTCATTCGCATAGCCAGAAAATGTGCCAACTTGGTTAGTCGGTCAACCACAACCCAAATAGCGTCGTGCCCTTTAGGCGATCTCGGTAGTCCACAAACAAAATCCATAGTAACGTGCTCCCACTTCCACTCAGAGATCGGTAAAGGCTGTAATAAGCCAGCGGGACGCTGATGCTCCGTCTTCACCTGTTGACAGGTGAGGCACCTCGAAACAAAATCTATGACTGTCATGCGCATCCCGCTCCACCAAAACTGTCGTCGGATGTCCCTATACATCTTGGTGCCACCTGGGTGCACGGCAAGGCAGGAGTGATGACACTCTCTCAACACCGTGTCCCTATACTCTCGGGGCACGAACAACCGACCTCTATAGCGAAGACTCTGATTAGAACCCAACTCCTAACCTTCGATATCTTCATCGTCGACTAGTTTCTCACGAATCCATGCCGTCTCGGCATCCTCGGTTTGTGCCTCTAGCACCCGAGCAACTAACGTGGGCTGAGCCACTAATGCACAAAGAGCCATACCATCCGTGACCTCCTCTAGCTCAAGTATGAAAGAGCTCAACTCCTCCAGCATGTCCCACTCTCAGAAAGCCATGCTAGCCACACAATGAGTCGACTTCCTACTTAGAGCATCGGCGACGACGTTCGCCTTGCCCGGATGATAGAGGAGATCAAATTTGTACTCCTCAAGTAACTCCATCCATCGCCTTTGGCAAATGTTCAGGTCACGATGGGAGAAAATATACTTGAGGCTCTTGTGATCCGAGAACACTCTGGACTGCTCACCGTACAGATAGTGTCTCCAGCTCTTCAACGCAAATACTACTGCTGCCAGCTCTAGATCATGGGTCGGGTAGTTGCGCTCATGTACTTTCAACTGTCTCGAGCCATAAGCAACTACCTTCCCAGACTGCATCAAAACACAACCTAGTCCCTCGCCTGAGGCGTCACAGTAAGCATCATAACCTACTCCTCGCTCCGGAACAATCAACACTGGAGCGGTAGTCAATCGAGCCTTTAGCTCGGAGAAGGAGTGCTCACACTCACTAGTCCAAAGGAACTCTGCTCCCTTACGAGTCAATTCTGTCATAGGTGCCGCCAAATGTGAGAAGTCCTGAACAAAGCGTCGATAATATCCTGCTAATCCCAGAAAGTTACGGATTTCAAACACATTCTTGGGCCTCGCCCACTTCGAAACTGCATCGACCTTCGCTGGGTCGACTAAGATACCATCTCGGGACACTACATGTCCGAGGAATTTCACCTCTGCGAGCCAGAACTCGCACGTCTCCAGGTTTTCGTACAACTGGTGAGTACGTAACAAAGTTAATACGATCCTTAAGTGTTCTTCATGTGCCTCTTTACTAGGCAAGTAAATCAAGATGTCGTAAACGAAAACTACAACAAACTGGTCCAGGTACGGTCTGAAGATGCCATTCATCAAATCCATGAATGCTGTTGGCGCGTTCGTTAATCCGAACGGCATCACTAGAAACTCAAAGTGCCCGTACCGTGTCCAGAATGCGGTCTTCTCCACATCCTCCTTTCGGACCCTCAATTGGTAGTAACCTGATCTTAGATCAATCTTGGAGAAGCATGTCGCTCCCCTAAGTTGATCGAACAGGTCGTCGATCCTCGCATCGGATAACGGTTCTTTACTATAACCCGGTTCAACTTCCGGTAATCGATGCATATTCTCAAGGCGCCACCCTTCTTCTTCACGAAGAGGGCGGGTGCTCCCCACGGAGAAACACTAGGGCGGATAAAACCCTTTCCCTGCAACTCTTCGAGTTGTCGCTTCAACTCAACTAACTCAGCTGGCGCAAACCGATATGGTGTCATCGAGATCGGTGCGGTGCCTGGGATCAAGTCGATCCAGAACTCTAACTCGCGCGCTGGCGGTAAACCTGAGAGTTCTTCCGGGAACACATCCGGAAACTCACACACTACTCTCGGTAGGTCTCTGTTATTCCGTGCAACCTCAGTCTCTGCTCCCGTAGTCAAGGCGGACAGAAGAACTCCGCTCTTTCTACCCAAAGCACAAGTAATTACGCGCTCGCCTTACCTCACCGTCACCTGACGTCGATAACAATCGATCGTCGCCTGATATCTAGCAAGTCAGTCCATCCCAAGGATCACGTTGAAGGCTGTCATCTCCAGAATGAGTAGATCACCAACGAAGGGGCAGTCTGCTACTCGAACCTCACAATCTCGGCAAACAGTATCCAACACTACCTCCCCCGTCACTGGGGTCTCAAGACATAGTGGTCTACTAAGGAACTTCACCCTCAAACCCAAAGAACGAGCAAAAGAAGTAGAGATAAACGAATGGGATGCACCAGTGTCGAATAGAAAAGACGCCCACGAATTAAAAAGTAAACACGTACCCTGAGTGGCCTCATGGGCGGCGTACTGTCTCTCAGCTCTAGCATCCGTGAGTGCATAAACTCGGCCCTGCCGTGCCGGTGGTCCTCCTCTCGGTGGTGGTAGTGCCACCTGCTGCTGAGGCCTAGCCTGCTGTCTCGCGGCTACCGCTCCCGCCGCCTGACAAGGAGCTCTCTGCTGCTGTGCCTGTCGTGGTCGACCGGGAGGTGCCTGACGAGGCTGTGCCTGCTGGGGCCTCGGTGGAGGTGCAACTCCAACCCGATCCGGACAAGTAGATGAAATGTGCCCCTGTCGGCCGCACTGGTAACAAGTCCGCTCATCAACACGCTGCCTCTCACCAAACCCCTGTGGGCGATCCACATGCCGCTTTGCGAGTCCTCTGCTCCTCGGGCAGTCTTTGGCTAAGTGCCCCTGCTGTCTACACACCGGGCAGAACTGTGCCAGCGGGGCAGGTCCAACTGACGCCACCGCTGCTCCTCTGCGCATGTCGCCCTGCTGAAACTGTGGCTGGAAAGACCCAGAAACCCTATGTCGCCTCGCGTCACGTCCCTCGGACGGTCTGAGGAATCCACTCGGCCTCGGCCTGACGTCTCGCGCCCTAGAGGTCTCTCGAAAATGCCTCTCCACTGCTAAGACCTGGTCCACCAAAGTAGAGTACACCTCTGTCCTCAAAGCAATAATCCGATCTGCAATCGAAAGGATGAGCTCACGCTCGAAACGCCTGCAACGAATCTCCTCGGTCTGCACCATCTCGGGTGCAAAGCGGGACAAGGATAAAAACCTAGCCGCATACTCAGAAACTGTCATCCCCTTCTGCCGCAGCTCCAAGAACTGCTGGTGTCTATCATCTCGAACCGATTGAGGGAAATACTGCTCCAGGAACAGTCGACTGAAAAACTGAAAATCCTCACTAACTCTGGTCTGCACAGACTGCCACCAGTAATAAGCCTCACCCTCAAGTTGGAAGGTGGAGAAAGACACTCTAAGACGTCCCTCAGAAACTCCAGACGTGTCAAGGTTGCGAGTAATCCGCTCCAACCATATAATTGATGCCTCGGAGTTAGCACTCCCAGAAAAAGTCGGTGTACCCAACCTACGGAAATCCAGGAGAGCCTGGGACGTGTAGCTATCCATCTGACCTGGCCTCTCGATAGCGACTGTCTCGGTAGCAGGCACGGGCTCTGACACCGGTGATGCGGTCTCCTGCTGAGCGCTGCTAGAACTACGCGAACCACCTCATCAATAGGGGTCGCCTAAGTCGGCTCTGCGACTGGGGTAGCTCTCGCTGGTGACCCTGACGGTCCACTCTCAAAACTCTGGTGCTCTGGGGAGCAAGACCTTGGGCACCTTCTGCCCCTGCCAGTCCAATGGCTGGTGACTGGCCCTGCCCCACAGTTGGGCGGCTCCTGGTACCTCTCGGAACATAAACACGAGACATCTCGTAGGATCGCTGCAGTTATGCGTACAATTCCTAACTCAGTTTAACACAATCGAATCGATTTAAGCAAAAGGGACGTTCTCACGCGTCTTGAAGGATCCTAACCGGATCGAGGATAAGTAGATAAGTCATATAGATAGTACTTATATAGACAAAGAAGTCCGCACCTTGTGCGTCTCACACAACAATCAAGTAATGCAACCAACTCCCACAGAAGGCATAGATCACACAATCACACCACAATATACCAGACCGGTAAACGTCCCGGTCCTGTATTTTCCCATTTCTTGGGTTTCAAAACACGAGCATTAAGTTCTAAAAGGTAAGTCTTAAGCTCTTTCTCGTAAGTTCTCATTCTTTTCTTAAACTCCTTATCTTTAATCCAAACATTCATGTCGATCTCGCGTCCTTACAACCCGATTCAGGCGTCCCCGAATCTCGTTGTAACCACTTGACATCCAACCATCACGTTCGACTACAGTGGCGCCCCTGAGTCAACCCGTGATAGTGCAAACATTTCAGTTCTACGAAAAATTCGGCATGACCTATTCGTATTTTCCACTAACCCTCCGCTTAAGCGGGACAATTATCAATTAATTTTCACAGGGTATTCAATACTTAGAGTTCTCATGCTCCACAAAGTACACAACACCATCAGCACATAGAGTTCTCATGCTCCACAAAGTACACAACACAATCAGCACATAAAGTTCTCATGCTCCACAAAGTTCACAACACAATTAAAGAGAGTGCAAGAATACTCAAGTTCTACTCTTCTCTCAATGTCATTTCAATTGGATCATCCTTTCACTTTAATTCTTTAAACAAGGCCCAACATCTTAACCAAGTCAACACTCAAACAATTTCAACATTTCAACATTTTAATCCCTCAATACGCCGAGAAGTCAATGCTTCAGTAAGTCAACACTTCGATAAGCCAACACGTCGATAAACCAACACTTCAACAAGTTACCACTTCACTCTTATCAAACATGGAACATCCACCCACGGCGGTAACACACTTAACAAATAATTTACTCAACGACCAGTTTATAACGGTCCGATCATTGCTCGTTAACCCAATACCGATCTCAACCGTTCGGCTTCACCGATCATTGTATCTTACAGACAATAGAGTAAGGATACCAATCAAGCAATGTAACCATCATAATAAAGAGATTCAAATTCAAACACCCATTGAAACAATCAAGACTCGTGTCGTTCCCACTCTACGCATTAAAGATTCTCAACTTGCGTCACTGAGCACAGGACTTAGACCTCCTAACTCTACCCACCTAATTGACGTCGGTCCGAGGTTTTGAAAACAAGTTCAAAAATTAGAAACCCGTTTCAAATGAAACCAGGCTCTGATACCAAATTGTCACGCCCCAAATCCGGTTTTGACCGGACTCGAGACGTGACCTAAGTTAAAGATAGAAAACACTAAACAAACGATAGAACCTTTAAAATCTCAAATAAACACCATTAAATCATCATAAATAAATAGTTCAAAAATCTCAAACGTGAGTCAAAACTCGACATAAAGTGCAAGATAAATAGTGTTTAGTACAAACGACCAACACAACTCTAGAACAATCCCCAAGACGTCCAGAAGCTCCCGAGCCTCGAACTCACTAAACATCAGGTACGCCTGTAAAAACAATCAGAAAACTATAGGGGTGAGCTTACGCTCAGTAGGAAAAATCGTAACAACTCAACCTTTAGATCAATGATAAAACTGCTTAAACAAGATAGCGTAAATAACGATTTAAATACTATTAACAATGAAATACTAGTAACCAGAATAAATAAGAATAGTACCGCATTCTCAAGGATAATAGTAATTTAAAGGATTCTATGAAAAATACTTTATATGAATCATAAACACTAAAATGGGAGCAAATAATATCACGCCAACCACTTGCTTTCTCAAGCCTCCGATCCACAGATAGATTCTGGTGTCACATCGGTTCCCATATACAGATCCACCAGAGTACCCATATCATATCAGATTTTCTCAGGGTCTAGAGGAGACACATACACCGGGGCACCGGAAACCATCCCAGAGGGACGCTCATCGTCGGAATTCTCGGAAATGCCTCCAAAGGACCATATGTCATAGGGAACCAAGGTAGTGCTCCCGCAGGACGCATACACTTGGGTGAAACCACAAGTAACCACTTCCCCGCAGGGTAAACCATCCAATTGCCCGTAGGCTCCGTTAACCAATACCCCGCAGGGTCCAATAATCAAGGCCCGCAGGCTCCAATAATCAATGCCCCGCAGGGTCCAATATCCAACGCCCGCAGGCTCCAATAATCAAACGTTATCCCACAGGATCTGCCAACACCAATGACTATAACACCACCGGATTACCCCCCGGTGTAAGTACCATACCGAACAACCAAACATCTTAAGAATAAGAATAAGGGAAACACACAATAACACATCAACCAACCAACACTTATCGAATCACACTTTCACCACAACACACCAAAGACATCCGTTCGATCCTTACACTTACCGTTATACTTACCTGTCACGATCCATCGGTCCATCGATCACCTGATCGTGCCCCTTTGGCACAATCAGTCATACTCGATCATCCGTTCAAACATTCAATCATTCAACATTCGATCAATCATGCAAACATTCAATCAACCAATCATGTAAACATTAAATCAATCAAGCATAAAATTTAACTAGTTTCATTAGACTCTTGATTATCCCAATAACTAGCAAACATGCATGTGAACCTAACACAACAACTAATCCGAGGGCTCATCACGGCCTCTCTACCAGTAAATCAATTCCCAAGTATTGAAAGCGAGTTACACTAGTTATTCTCATCCTAAGCATGCATTCTAGACACATCCGATCCTATAGCAATTCTAGGACCTTTCCGATTTTATTAACCTAATAGGCATAGTAGTAATGAAATACTCGAGTAGTAAGGACTTTCCCTACCTTGCGGTCTTCCTCTAAAAACTCTGCTGTAAAGCCGGTTAGTCGCTCCTTCGTTCTTCACACGGGTTCCGGAGTGATCTTCGACTCTCTAGCTCGGGTCCAAGGCCTTTCCTTCTCTTGAGCTCAGCTCACGGTCTTGGACCACAACAATACCAAAATTAGTAACCCAACAGAGTGTTCCTCAACCCAAAAATTACAGAATAAACCTCAAACAATGGAAACAAGGTAAAAGAAGTGATCTAGAAATCGAAATGGGCTAAAAGGAAGGGTTTTTGTATCTGGAGGTCTGATCCGGAAGGTGTCCCTGACCGTAGCAAAGGCCGTGCCGGAATCTGGCACGGACTGTGTCACAGACCAGCCCGGTAACCAGCACGGACCGTGCGGCGCACCGGCCCGGAGTCTGACACGGACCGTGCGAGGTTCCGTGTCGGACTCACGCCCGTTCCGCACAGCACGCCGTGCCGGTACCTGGCCCGTTCCGTGCGGCTTGCCGTGCCGGCACAGGGCCCGTTCCGGGTCACGCTCCGTAGCGAACCAGTCCAGGTTCTCCCCCTTTCTTCCCCAGTTCGAGTTTCATGAAAATCACATCAAAAAAACACATTTCCAAGTCATTCTAACTCCAAAATGTTCATCCAAAGTTGCCAAACAACAACACCCACAATGGGTTCATCAAAACTTCAACCAATAACACAATCCAAGCAACCTACTTCACTACTTCTTCTCCAAGCAACAACCCAAACACTAGTTCTTCAACTTCAAGCCAACAACCCACAAAAACCCAAATTGGAGAGTAGATGAAATGAAGAGTTGAGAGCATCCATACCTCTAGGATGGTGAGATGAAGAAGATGGAAGGAAAATGGAGGCAAAATGACTAAGAACAAGCTCCAAAATGCAAGCTTTCTTCTATTTCTTCTTCCTCAAGAAATGAGCTCTTCTCCTCTCCTCTCCTTGTGATTTTCGGCTGCAACAATAGGGAATGAGCTGAGTTGTGTGCTCATGCTGCTTTAAATGACCTATTTTGTCCAATTACCAAAAAGCCCTTAAGGTCCTATCCCTTTAAAGATAAGTTAGGAGGGTATAAGAGTCAATTGAAGCTCCCTTTTCATCCTCCAAGCCAAACATGACAAGTGTCATGTGGGGTCACTTCCACTTAATTAGTTTCCAGCCTTCCAAGATTTTATCGGAAAATAACCGATATATAGTCTAAGTTTGACCAAAATTTGACCTAACCAAAATTATAGTCAAACTGAAGGAAATGGCCCAACTAATCTAACCGTGATGACGGCTAAGCTTTTTGGACTGCGGAAAGGTCCTGAATGGCTTCCTAAGCCCTCGGTTGACTTTTCCGGTCGAAAGTCAAACTTGTCTAGAATTCACCGGTTTGACCGGGATCGACCGGGAGCGGTTCTTACAGTCTTTACAGGAAACAGTTATGGAAGCTGAGGAACGTAGGACGAACCCCGTCCGGGTGAAGCACAAAAGAATTTATTTTTCAGAGATCGAAGCGATGCTCACGACCGGCTTATGTCCAACTACTTCGTAGCGAAGCCGTAGTACGATGAAAAATGTTTCGGTGGCGTTTTCGTATGGCTCAAATAGTTTTCATAAAACGTGTAGGTGGACTGTCCGAGTTCGATGTTTACTTTACGCAAAAAGTTGATTGTCGTGGTTGGGTCGGGTTTTCACCGATTCAAAAGTGTACGGAACCTATACGGATGCTTTGCTACGATTTATCGTCCGACAACTAGACGAGTGTTTGAAAATGGGGAAAACAACGCCCCTCGAGTATACATCGGTTTGCTTCACCTTAATCAACGTCTTTGGCGATACCTATTTAAGTAAGCCCAGCGGTAATGATATTGCTTACCTTACTCGTGTCAACGAAACTCGGAGTTTCCCAGGTTGTATCGGTAGTCTCGATTGTATGCATTGGACGTGAAAGAATTGTCAAAAAGCGCTTCAAGGGGTTCATGAGTGGGGCGAACATCTTGGACCTATAGTCATGCTTGAAGTTATTGCGGGGCCAGACACCTGGTTCTGGCACGCATACTTTGGTATGCCGGGATCAATCAACAATATTAATGTGTTGAACCAATCGTCATTATTTTCTCACGTACAACGAGGTGAGCAGTCTAAGGTCGTGTTTGAGGTAAACGATATGTATTACAACGCTCCTTACTACTTAACTAACGAAAATTATCCACAGTGGGAAACCTTTGTGGAATCCATCCCGACAACACAACTCTCGAAGCACGTGTTATACGCAAAGAAACAAGAGGGCGCAATGAAGGATGTGAAGAGGGCATTCGGGTTTCTCCAAGCTCGGTTTCATATCGTCAGTAGGCCAACTCGAGGTTGGGATGATCAAAATTTAGCTATGATAATGCGGGCGTGCATTATCATACACAACATGATTGTTGAGGATAAACGTGATACGTACCAAGGAGAAATTAAACTACTAGAGTCCGAAAAACCAATCCTACCCATCCACCAAGGGCCATTAGCTAGTTACGAGGTCATTCGAATCCACACAAGAGGTCTCGAGGATCGAGTTATCCACCAGTAGCTGAAAGCATATCTTATTGAGCACATTTAGACTATGTTTAGGCCAAAGCCAGTTTTGGATCCCGAAAACGCGTAGATGTTTATTTTATTTATATCGGTATCCAATTTCATTAGACTAATGTTTGTTGTGTTGTTTTAGTTAGGATTGATTTTGCTGCATTTTTGTTACAGGAACCTGTATGTCGAGAACATTAATTTTTCGTTCAACATTATGTGTGTTTTTTATTACATGGATCGTGCACCTTCCCAATGCATCTAGGAGGCCGAATCGGTGGCTCACCACAGAACTCCTCCTCCACCTATGTTTCATCTATAAAAGGTAATGACATTCAACCATATTTCATCATCCTTTCCAATTTTGTGCACAAGCAAAATTCCTACACAATGGATTCTAAAAACGAAAGTAGTGTTTCACAAAGTGATATGGGTCCACCTCCATCATTCTACAGGATCGAGCGAGAAGCACAGCAACATGATAGGTTCGAGCGAACAAAAGCTCGACTTATGAAGTGTTACACTTCATTGACCAGGAAGTACGTTAAAGCCATTGATGTTGACACACTCGATTAGACCCCGCTCGAGAAGGCCAGCCACAAAACTCTTATGTTCAATATGCTTCAACTTATGAACTACAATTAAATTGTTTCATGTATGTTTGTTTTTTTATCGATGTACTCGGTTTCGAACACGATTTGTTTGATTTTGTACTCGACATCCAAACCGAATTGTTCGAAAAATGTTTGCTTCCAATGTATTGGTAATTAAATGGCATGATGTATGCCAATTGATGAATTTGTCCTTTTCACATGCACCAATTCTGCCAAGGGATAAGGATGCACGATTTTATCCCATATGAAATGTTAAAACTTCATATGACATGAATGGAGTTATAGACCTTTGTAGGAGTTATCCATAACTTGTGAACGAAATGAAAGTTTCGTGCTCACTGTCAACGTTATGTGAATCTAAAGGGTCACACACAATAGAGAAAATTTTGTATCGAATTGGACCTCGGAGGCACGAATTAAATAAATAAGGATAATTATATACGATATAACTAACACATTTATATAATTAAATAGATTTGTATTTAAGTTATATATCAAAGATTGATATTTATTAGAATAAAACAGTTCATATAAATATGTTAAATTAAAAGGGGCGAAAATTATATTAGAGTGATATATATATATATATATATTTACGGTCAGTCCTATTAATTTATATATATTAGATGTTGTGTTTATATTATAAAAAAGCTAGAAAAACTAATTTGAGAGGAAAACTTAGTTTGACTAGAAATAAAACTCTTTTTTGTTTCCTTATTCCAAAAAGAGTTTGTTTTGAAGAAACCTTACACCTATAAATGCAAGCACGTTGGTCGAAATTATTGAACACATCACTTGTGAATTTCGGCCACCACATTGAGAGAATAAAGACAATTGTTCAAAAACTCTAGCAACCTTAAAGCGGAGGAATTACGGTTGACTCCATTATCTTAACCTAGGATATCAGCTTAAACCTAGTACGCCACGAACTCAACCGTAATTCCTCTACTTTCGATCCATTCGGATTTCGATACGTGCATTTGATATCCTGGTCGAAGATAGAACTTCCAAGATAAGAACCTTCATTGTCTCCAATCTGGGAAAAGAGGTGGAGATCCGAAGGGAAAACGCCCCGAGAGGCCCAAGTAAGCCTCGAGGCTGGGACACTTTCCTTTGGCTCTGGGTGGAACTGGATGCTAACAGCCACTTTGTCGTCACTTGATCTTGTAAGTCGATGTAAACGCAAAGCGGCTAAAAATACGACTTGAGTATGAAAAATTATCGGATTTCTGCTTCCGGTGTGGTCGTCTCGGCCATGTGAATAGACACTGTTTTGTTGTCCTCCTAGGCGTGGACCAACTTTCAAGGCATTATGAGGAGTCTCTTCGAGCTCCACCAACAATCCAATCAGAAGGGATCTTTCGTACGGATTGGAATTCCATGCCACCACAGCCCCTTGGTACTGTGAACATACCACCTACTAATCTGTTTTCTTCGGATATTGTGATAAGGTCCCAAGAACGATGGGATCCTCTCGTTCGGTTGCTACTAGCTCCCTAGAGGGGCGTGACTTTATACCCAAACTTAATGTGCTCAAGACTACAGTCCTGCTTACTGATTAAGGAATCGGAAACCCCACACCAGTGGTCATGTTGATGGATGTGTAATGCGGGAAGGGATCGGTAATATCTCCACCATTCCCGTAGACCGTAAAGTCTACAGTCCTGCCTAACCTGAAGGCACCTTGTCCACCACCGATTGGGAGGACAAGAACCTGATGGTGGGTGGGGAACCACAAACCCTGGCTGAGGGAACACAGTCTATAGGGATGTCGGCTCAAAACCAGGTGGAGCCACCCCAACTTCACCTTGTTCACCACATCCTCCAACACGATATCTTAGTTGGATTTGAGTAGCGGTAGAAAATTTCCCCCCTCGGAAACAAGGTGAAGAAGGAACCGAAGAAGAAGCAACCAACAAAAAGACTCCCGGGAAAAACGAAGTCCCTCAAAGCCTCAACCAGGGAAAAAGGGCCACGACCAAGTAATGTTGCATCTTGCTCCAAGAAGCGGGCTTTTATGTTAATGAACATCGACCAGACTGTGATGGATGCCCAACAGGTTCATTCCCCGAGCATGTTGACGAAGGCTGGTAAACAACCTCGTCGAGAGTTATGATAAACCATTGGTTTGTTGGGAGATTGAATCTTTTCTTCTTCCAACTTCATAGCCTTATTTAGGGGTGTCATGTTCTGTGGGGCGACATCTAGCTTGCCCTTGCGACCCAAGACAACCTCTTTTCGGGGAAAATTTAGCCCATTGACCCCGTTTTACTGTGTGTATCTACAAATAACAGTTCTCTTCTACCGCCTCGTGTAGAAATCTTTATTTTCTCAACCATGCACACTGGATCACATGTTTGAATCCAAATGGGCAATCCAGTTACACTTTTGGCTTGTATCAGATTTATGCCCTGATTTTGATATTATATCGTGTTACTTGGTTGAATGAATACATACCCTTTTACTAAAAATAAAATAAAAGAATCAATGGTTCTCGTCCTACATCAATGTGGGCCGATTCTAAGAACAGAATAAACAACACACTACAAATTTCGGATGTACATGCTATACTCAAGGACGAGCAGAAAGTGTATAATAGAAATGAGCAAAGTTAACTGAAACACTGAAATCAGTCGGCACCGCCTGGAACTGGCACCGGAATAACCGGAACCAGAAAAAATTCGGCCGGAGTTGGCAAAAAAATAGCAGAACCAACGAGATCAACGGTTACGTCTGATTTTTGTGCCTAAAGACTGCCGGTCAACTGAACCGGCAGACACTGTTTGGTTGTCACATACAGGCCCAAACATTCTATTTTGGCCCAATTTATTTCAGCCCGAAACCAATCCCATAGATGCAGCCCACTTCGCTGCTTTCTTACTCTACACCCGTTAGATGTAGGGTTTTAAAGAGAATCGTTGGATAAGTTCATGTATTAGCCTAATATCACATCAACATCAATTGATTCATTATCGCACATCTTTTCCTCAAACTCATCTTTGTACTTATCCTCTCATCTCAAATCTCTACACCCCAATACTTTAAGGTCGTCTCTCTCAAATTTCTTCCCTCAAATCAAGCATATACTTTCTTTCTCCTTCTTCTTTATATTCTCAAATGTAGGGCTGGGCATCGGCCGGTACCCGCCCCAAAATATCATACCCATTAGCCAAACCGTGATTTCCGGTTACCTAAAACCCATATCCGTCCCCATAACCGGTCGCTGGAGAAAAAGTTGATAACCGCCCAGCCTTACTACCGGACGGTAACGGTTACAACCAGCCAACCAAACCCAATAGGCTTTTTGTTGGGCCTTAAAGAATATAACCCAACATACAACATTTTATAAACATATTTTACGAACTTCCAACTTAATTTCACAAACATGCATATATTAAAGAATTCAAACATTCAAACTCAAAAATTCTTAGAACTAATACCTCATAATCATGTATTTATCGTCTTACAAAACACATGCTTCAATTTTGCAGGACTTCAGACATCATTTGAATTGGGCCTTAATGCCTTTGGGCCAAAACAAGTAAGTATGCCCAAATAATATAAGCCCTGTATGAACAGTACTGGCCGGTTTGGTGACCGTCGGGTTACTGCTATCCTACCCGTTGAGCATTCCGGTTCGACGATTTTTAAACCATCCCCGGTCCGGATAAGATCGGTTACGGATATTCCGATGACAGAGACGACCGGATATGGTCAGTTTCCGATGATGATCGGATTTTTGCTCTGCCCTACTCAAATGTTTTTGGCTCTCTATTTGTTATTATTTTCTAGGGGAAACTACAAAAATATACCTCCTAATGACCTTTCGTCTCAAAAACCTGTCCGCTATGAACTTCTTTATCATGTATATGCTTGGTAAAAGGTCAATATCCCACGTAATGTAGGTTTCCATTGAAAACATAAACAACATCCATTATATCATTTTGAAAAGACCAAACTATCCGTATCCTTTCTTTTCTTCTTCCCCCATTGTCTTCTTACTAATTGCTCTCGAGTATCTTCAAATATACAGGTTAGATAATCGTTCATCATCTTAAAATATCATATTCACTCAATTGACCATGCACCTACCATGGAACTAGAACAAAAAAACAATTAAAAATACTTTCAATTCGACACAGATGAAAGACACTATCAAAACAAGAATAGAAGACGGAGTAGAACGCAGGTTGTCTTCTCCTTTGCCATCGGGTAACCAATCCTTGGGTCTCGAACCAGCGACTTGGTCGCGCCTGAGGAAGCAATAATGAGAGGATCTGTATTTACGTGACTCCGTACTCTTGGAGCTGAAGATCGAAGGATGAAATCAACAACCTTACCACGCCATCTCTAGCAATTTTGAGGCAGTTATCCATTTTGTTCTTAGCTAGGAGCATAATCTCCATGCCCGTCTGTTTTTGCTCATCGACTGAACAGGAATCGAGATCGGAAACTAGCTGTCGGATCAGGTCATCGGAGTTGTCCATGGTGGAAGCAATCAGCAGCAAACGGCTTTGCGATGACGCCGTTGGGAACTCACCGGACCGATCACTGTTGCAGTCGTTGAACGTCGTCGAATCTTTGTTGACATTCAAATCCCTAAAACCCCTCCCCATCTGTAGGTATAATTGCCAAATTCTTCATTTCCATGGTAGTGATTCCAAATTCTGCATTAAAATTGGGACCAATCACGATAACTAATTTCTAACGGATTAGAAAATTGAAAAAAGATAGAAGAATTAAAGGTCTTAGTATACGTCAAAAATGATGTATATATACTTCTTCTCTTACGTTGATATTGTCTCTGATTTGTGTTGAATTTAATTGATTTTAATTGTTTTTTTGGTTCTAGTTCCATGACAGGTGCAAATAAGAAGGAATTAATTGAACTAGTATATTTTCATTAAAGATTATCTAACCTGAATCTTTTGATATTACAGAGCAAGCATGAAGACTCAAGGAGGAAGAAGAGGGTAGTTTGGTTTTTTATAAATCATTCAACGGATGTTGTTTATGCTTTTTAACGGAAACTTACATTATGTGGGATATTGATTTCTACCGGGCATGTATATGGTAAAAAAGTTTATAGCCAGTAGGTTTTTGAGACAAAAAGTCATTAGGGGATATATTTTGTAGTTTTCCCTTTTTTTTCTACGCGGAACACACAAGTATGCTCTCAAGACACTATCTGTGTATGTTTCTTTAGATTTAGATATATGTTTTGCTTCTCTTATTTTTTTCAATTAATTTCTTTGATATTTGTATTGCTCTCAAAATGTATTGAAAATAAATTAAATATAATCTATGATCTTAGAATGAGTAAAGATGGAGCATTTAGTAAAATTACTAAATTTGGACTTTGAACTAAATCTGGGTTTAAATTCAGGGCCCAAATAAAAACCCAATGGGCCCGGCCTGCCCAGTTAAAAACCGACAATATCCATTATAAATTCCGGCCGGCGAATATTACTACCTCCGGTTTCTGGTGCCGGCGCCGGTGGTATCGTCCCGATTCCAATAGAGGTATGGGCCTCCGGTGCCGGTTAACCGGCTGTCCCCACCCCTAGTGTGTACAAACTAGAAAAGGAGAATTAACAGTAGTTGAGCATGACCAGTTAAAAAAAAAACAGTAGTTGAGCATGACCAGTAACCAGTTCAAGCTGTTGTAATTTGTATGAACTTTGTGCTAGAAAAACAAGTCTTAGTCTCCTATTGTGGCGTGTAGACAACAAAACAGTACACACTCTTCTTCATTTCATATCCACTACTTGAAAAGAAACTTTACCAGGCGCCTTGAGATCATCCACCAGTATTCTCATTCTGTGCTTCATCCCAACTCTTCTTACCCCAACCTCCACCGTCTTTACTCGCCCCCCATCCGCCACCATCTTCACCCCTTCCCCTCCCTCCTCTCCTGCCCCTCCCATCGTTCCTCCCACGACCCCTCCCGCCGCCGTCGCTGAATCGGCCACCGCCACCACCTCGTCCTCTCCTGCCCCTCCCGTTACCACCATCATTATCATTCCTTCCACGCCCACCACGGTAACTGAACCTCCCACCTCCTCTCTGCTCTCCGCCACCACCTTCATCCCAATTCCCACCACCACGTCCACTACGACCGCCACGATTCTTCAAATCGCCTTCCCATTTGCTCCCCCAACTTTCATCTCCTCCAGATGAATTCAAGCTGGAGCTCCATTTTGGAGCACTACCATAGGCACATTCTTCATGGCTAGGTCCACGCCCTCGCCCGCGTCCTCGTCCTCGTCCCAACCCACCGGCACCATCGTTTCTGCCTGTCAAACAGAAAATGAAGTCAGCTGGATAGGTTGCTTTAGTTTATAAATGAAACTTCCTTATGTACAAAGAATTACTATATTGAGCAAGCATCTTCACCTTCTTCATCACCACCCCAGTTTCTATCTCCACCACCCTTATCACCACTACCCCAATTTCCATTACCGCCACCAGTATCACCACTGCCCCAATTCCCATTACCACCGCCAGTAGCTCCTCCACTTCCGCAACTCCATGACAAATTTTCATCTTGAGCACCAGAAAACTTGCCCCTACCACCACCAGTCCCATTCCCATCATGGAAGCCCGAACTCCATTTCGGGGCACCGCTATTACCAGGTTCCTCTGACCCGTTCCCAAAAGAACTGCGTCCTCGTCCACGCCCGCGCCCGCGCCCACCACCATCTCTGCCTGTTGCCATGAATAGAGAGATTTGAATTGCTTAATCACAATCTGTACATGAAGATATATTCTCTCACACAAATATCTATCTGATCAGCTATGTTCATTGAAAAGTTCTGAGATTATTTCCTATAAAGTAACACTCTCTTGTACTTTCTAATTTGATAATACAAGGAAAAGGCATTGATGGCTAATGGGAAAATCTTGCAGCTCAGATGGAACTGTTACCCAAAAATATTATGTAAATCACAGAAAAAACTAAATGTGCATTATGCCCGAATATATCATCAAAAGTACCTTAGTAGATTCACTTTTGAGTTCATTTCTTTACTTTATATCTCATATGAACATTTTCAATCATCTACTTTTTGTACTAGCTCTTTTTCCAGGTGGATCTAATCCATTTCCTTGCTCATCATATTTAAATCTCTCCTTTAAGCATCTAAATTTGAATACAATATCCTACAAAATCAACTTACATTCAAAAACCTTTTACATATATTTTAACTGATTTTCCTTTTCCCGTCTCAATTCTTCTCTTCCACCTAACTACAAAATTGTTGTTGACTAAGATTTCTCGTCGTCAAAATCTATAAAAAAAATTTGGAAGTTTCGAATTCATGCATCCTATGCATAAAAACAAGGTTCAATGAAGCACACGACAACAGAGATAAATAAAAAGAAGATGAGAAGTAATGACATCCCTGCCTTACAAACTATTTGTACACCCTATTTCAGCTACCAAAACTCAAGTTATTAGTTAATCTTCCATGGTTTTTGGCATCTACATAAAGTGTCAAGTTATAAAAGAAAATGAGATGACAGGCCTTTACTTCTGGAACCAGGAGCTGAAGATCTGTTTTCATCAGAGTTTGTGTGGCAACTGTTTTCACTTCCCCAAGTGTTGGCAATGAGTCCCCTTTCAGAAGATCTCACTGGAGCTAACTCCTGCTGCGAATCATCAATGTGCTTCTGGAAATGTGCCACAAGATGCTCAATCTTTCCAAACATATGCTTCCTAAACTTGAATCCTTTAGGGTTCAACCCAACATACTCATGACGAAGATTTGTACTCCTTATATATGACAAGATGAAAGTTCCAGGATGTTCATGTGATGCACAAAAGCAATAGACTATTCTCATAGGATATTCCGCTTTCTCTACTTTCAAAAGTTCATCAGTCTCTACCTTCAACCCCTTCTTGAACTTTCTGAAAGTAATCATTGCTTTCAGGTGCATAACTAATGGATCAAGATATCGATCAATGACCTAGTATGAAACCATCCATGAAAACAAACGGTCAAAAATCTATTGTAGACATGAAATAAGTTTGTCAAACAGTCAAAAGCCATGCATTACTCAGATGGGAAACATATTCTTATTGTAGACATGAAATAAGTTTGTCCAAACAGTCAAAAGCCATGCATTAGTTAGATGAGAAATATATTCTTATTGCCTAAACTACTCTCACAGGCCTTGTATCCACAATACATGATATCTCATTTGGTATATGATTTCTTAACAGGTGCATCACCACAAATTACAAGACATTCTATCTGAAACCAAAATGGCTTCCCTAGTTTGATGCAAGCTCGGATAATTCCAATGTCCCCATACACCATGCATATTCTAAATCAATAATAATTAGGATAAGCATGAAAATGAAGGTATCTAATAAAAATCAACAATGCTACTTTTTAAGAAGTGAACTCTGTTTATGCAAGCCATAAAGACCACGAGTTGGATAATTCAAAGACTGAGACACCTACGAAAATATGATGTGTTTGTTGTTCTTGACTAATCCATTAGAAGATTATATTAATCTAATCATATTCTAAAAGTATTGTGTACAGGTAAGGAATATCAAATATGTGGTCAATGCAATTCGCTAATGTATGGAAGGACAAGAATAAGCCTATCAAATAGGTTGGTGCAGAAGACCAACCTCATCTAAATTCTCAAAAATTTCATCCCCAATTTTTAAAGTTGTTCCAATTTGAAGCAAGCTTGCAATGTCCTTATGCTCCTTACCACCTTCAGTGATTTCCTTGTGCGCATATAGTTCGTCGCACACTTTCAAAGTCAGCGACAAATAAAATGGACCCCTTGAGCTTGGATGAAAAATACTTTCACCGGCATCCTTTCCTGAAAGAAACTACTCAGACATTCCAAATATACAAATGCCTATCAGTACATTGAAACATTATAACAATAAAGATGCAAAGGATGGTGTAAAATTGAAATAGACACAGAGAGAGAAACTACACATAACACACCTCCATTGCCTGACCTGATGTCATATTATAGAAGCGGGGATGATCAATCATCCTCGTCATCTTAAAAT
Organism: Erodium maritimum; assembly: GCA_963921825.1. NCBI lineage: Eukaryota > Viridiplantae > Streptophyta > Magnoliopsida > Geraniales > Geraniaceae > Erodium > Erodium maritimum. The sequence continues at coordinate 119,572,441 of OY997588.1, forward strand.
GTTTCATTCCTACTTCTTCCTTCTTTGCTTTCTCCTGTTGGGTTACTGAATCACTCTGTTCCCTGAAATAGTAAGGGTCAACTTCAAGATTGCTCTGGTGACTGCTATTTTTCATTTCACTTTCTTTACATGTCAGCAGCACCTGGAATCTGCTCTTCTCAATTTGTTTAATTTTGCAAGTAAGGATGTCGCCTTCCCTTAGTTTCTCAGTCAAAGAAAAATCATCCCTCTCATCTGAGAAGTCATCCTTGGAGAGCATTCCAGTTATGCCTGAATCGAGTGCACAGAAAACTCGTTGAGGTAGGACTCGGCGAACTATTGCACTAACAACTCTTCCTTCCACAAGTTCATGTGCATGTTTCCCAGCCATCATAGAAAATTCTTCATCCTCAGTTGGTACTTCCCAAGGCCTGCGAGGATCTAGAAAGCCGTGAATCAGTTCATTTTTTATATCATGTAGAGTCTGCCTTCTGTCTTTTCCTTCCTCCTTTTCATAATTATCAGCAAAGGCATCAATATCAAAATCTTTTAGAACCTGAAGATTGTCTTTTATGTATTCTATGGCCTCTGCAGGTGTAAAATCAGTATCCATACCACCCTGATCGCAATGTGGATGTACAGCTTTAGCCAACGTCTCTGCAAGATCATACGACTCTGGGTGAACTCTTGTATCATCCAAAAGGTGGATATCGCTACAAACAGACGGCAACTCACAGCAGTGAACGCGAAAGAATCCAACTGCATTATAGAAAACCTTCTTTGTTCTCAGTCCGCAATCAGTTAACTCCTTCCTGTTACTAAGTCCTTGAGAATTACTCAATCCCCTCTTCACAGAAGCAACTCTTTTAGGCCCAAGCCCTGATATAAACTGCATAGTAGCTAAAAGCCAGCCATGGTTCACAGCCTCGTTTATATTAAGACCAACCTGATTTGTAACATCCACCATTACCCATTCAATCATCTCATACTTCTCATGTGCAGTAAGAAAGTGATCTAATGTGCAGAGCTGCCAAGAAACTATCTCTTTCTGGTCCCCACACAATGTTGCAACCATAGCCAATGGATTTTGGAGGTAACGACCTAGAGCCACAGCTCGTTTAACAATACCTGTGAAATTTATCATAACTAGTAAGGAAAAGAAAGTAACAGTTACTGTGAAAGTTCAAAACAAATGCTATAAACAGGTGTAAAATACCTGGTTGCCCAGGCAGCTGATCGGAGGAAATTTGTGAATGTTCATAAATATCAGGTAAGGATTCATCGCCATAAACAACACTAATCCCATCCACATATTGGCCAACAACTCTAGAATCTTCCACAATCTTCAATAACATTTAAAGAAGATAACATTACGAATAGATACCATAGACTTTTCAGGTTTATCTTCCAAAGAAAAGAAAACACTGAACATTGCCAACAGAAGAGGCGCAAGAGTAGAAGCATGTCACAAATATCAATTACCACCTATGCTCTATATGATATTAAGATTTAAGACACAGCAAGACATCCTATGTTCCAAAATGTACAATGAAATAGAGAAATATAAAGGAGGTCTTACAGTAGTTTAAATAACAATAAACGGAAAGGTTTTCAGTGGCTGAAGCATATAATTCTTCCTAATGTCAATTATGAAATTTTCATAAAAGAAAAAATATTATATAAACTATATCTACTCTTGATAGGGTGGGTTATTGAAAAGGGATAATTTAGTTCCTCTGTACTAACTTGCAAAGTAGTACTGATTGACAGTGACTTTAGGAAGGTATACGTACCTGGCTAATATCATCCTTCAATCTCATACAGGAAACATTAGATGCACCAATAACAATAACCTGCGGCAAATAGTCTGTAATAAACTTGAGAACACGTTGTTGGTCATTTCTCTTGCGCTGCTGGTCAATAACATTCTGCGACCTTAGACTAATGGACCCAGCATGCAATATATTGAGTATTTCACCTGAGGAATCCAACATGACGAATGTGGTAGCTGGCTTTCCAGGACCCCAACAGCAAGCCATGACCCTTGGCTGAATACCTTTTTCTTTAGCAATAAGATCCCTGCGCTGACTAGGTGCAACAGATACTCTATTCCACAGCTGCTTTGCATACTCCATGCGGATCCAGATTTTTGCTCTAGTAGTCAAACTTTCCCTTGCCTCCTTTTCCAATGAAGGAAGAAGATGGTTTGAAAACGCATCCTTTAGAATCAATTTGCGTTGTTCATCCCAAGCATATCTACCACCACCATCTACAAGATAAATGCCATTGAAGTCTCTAGCAAGCTTATCTAGAACACCTTCCGGTAATTTTATGTTAACCTCAAGAAGCTTCTCTTCCTCGGCTTTTTGTATTAGGAGCCATTGAGCACCCTCAAATTTACAAAGTGGTTTTTCACTAAGCCGCTCAACACCTGCAAACTTGTGGAAGGAATCTATAGCACTTTTCCCTTCCGAGGTAGGGTTTGTTGAGACTACAGCTTTATCCATAAAAATACATCGAGCATGTTTCCTTAAACTTGGTTCAGAGCTGATTTCCACTGCAATCTAGAGAAGGCAGGATATTAGCTTAAAATGGCTGGATACCTACCTAAAACTGAAAAAAGACAACATCAAAAGCCTACCATGTGACGAGCACCTTTAAGTACAGCCTCTGGAGTTTCAAATATTTCAGACATATAATTGGAAGCTACCTCCTCGGGGGATTCTTCAGCATCCTCCCAAAACTCAATTTCCTGTAAGTGAAGAGGCAAATACTTCACCTGAAACAAATTCATAGAATTATGGAAGGATATAGAAGGTAAACAAACTTACAGCTTTCTCCATAGTAATTCGCGAACCGAATTGATCAGCTTTATATCCAAACTTGCTTGTTAGTTGACACAGACCAGCTTTAAAACAGTTGTTATATTCTGATTTTGTTTTAGGCCTCTTAAATTTTCCATCCATCCTATCTTCAACTGGGGGAAAATGCAATCTAAACTTCTTCTCCGCATCATCTATGTCCCTTTCAGATTCAGAATTCTTGAGAGTGTGAGTGATTGATTGAAACACTTGCTTGTTGAATGCGAGTATTGTCTCGTCGGTAATATTGCGATACTCTTCTTCATAACGCTTGTTATAGTACATGTGAAGAGAACTTTTCCGCTTATGAAGAAGCAACCACTTTCTGTCCAGCTCTTTGATGGCCCAGAGTACCTGCAGTTATGTAATAATTACTTATGATTCTAACTATTAACCAAGGCAGCTAAATATACATATTAATCCAGATAAACCTACAATATGCTGATCACTTCCCACTATATCCATGCAGAGGAGTGAGGGAAGAGAAGTTTTGGAAGACTACCTTGTGCCACTTAAGTCTAGGAGCTGTCTCAGCATCACCATAAGTTGTGTTTACAGCTTCATCTTGCTCTGTTTCGTCCAATAAACTCGGACATTGCTCCTTCCTATACATAGCTATAAATGGAACCTGAAAATAAGACAACAAAATTGCTGTGAAAAAAAGTATGCAATTTAGAATTTGAAATAATCTCATTGCAAATTTAAGGTGTTCTTACATCATATTTTTCCACGTGATGCAAATTCAAGAACCTCACTATGTCTTCCCTTTTGATCTTTTTGCGATAATAATTTCCTTCGGTCTCATCCAGGGTGGTCCTCTTGAAAGTTACTGGATATATGTTTGTGGCAAGCTGACTAATAATCCAAGAAGCTTCCTCTTCTGTGTTCATTTCGTCAAAAGGGTAAGGCCCTTCGGTTTCCTCGAACTCCTATAGCGATGAAATATGACAAACTCAGTGCTGAATAATGATATCCAATACACATGTTTTTGCAGAAGGGAATATAGCATGAACAGAAAAAATAAATAAACCTGCATCCTCTCTGGTATATCAATCTCCATTGTACTGACTGCCCCCTCCCCAAAATAATCTGACGTAACTATAGTATTTTTATTCTTTAGCAGCTGATCAGCAGTGCCAACTATGTGACTTGATGGTTCTCTTGGCACTCTCCTTGACTTCATTAGATTCACCTTCCTCTTTCTAAAAGAGTTTCATAAACATAATGGAGTTGTAATTTACTGGTGAACTATATAGATGGGTCAAAAAATGGAATGTATATAATTGATGGAGAAAACATACCTGATATGGGATTCTATCTCATTCATATCTACTTCGTCATGCACAATAAAATTGTCCATGTCATCCACTTCATAATCAGATGTGTATTTTTCTTCTTCAGCATCAGTGTCAAAGAGTAATTCTGCAGAGGACACAATTGCTATTATTGATCCGCCTTTAAACTACAACCTAAGGGTAGTTGAGCTATTCATAATAAGATCCACATTGTGTCTCTATGAGTAACATAAGTTTTCTTTTTAATAAAAGCAATGCAGTACATAACTTGTTGCCATAAACAAAGGGCTATACAATTAGCAAATAATTTATGAGCAAAAACACCCGAAACTATCCCATCATGCTCTAGAATGATCGATTTTGAGCAAAATGTCCCCAAAACCCATTATAAGAGCTGAGCTTCAGCTAAACCTAATGGATTTAAGCACAATGTAGGCACTTATAATAAGAATGACTTAAGATGTGCTCTAATATCAACATCCATTGGCATAAGAACACAGACGTGGATAACTGCAATCAACATAAGTGATCAAATATTTCACTTTCTCTTTGGGGGATTAACATGTGATCTGAAATGGAAGTAGAGTGTAAGATAAATTACCCTCATCCTCAGAAAACCCAGATGGCTCCATCCCCTCAGCATCATTTCCAAATTTTTTGAGCCGTTTCAGCTTGCTACTTCCCTGAGAAGATTCAAATTACACAAAGTGAGCTGAGAAAACACATCCCCATGTCAAAATAGAGAGATCAAATGAAGGGGGTGTAGAATCTTACTTTCTGTGGTTGATAGATGACTAAGTCTCTATTTTCATTAATCAACGCAAGGTCTTCGTCGTCCAAAATAAAAGGTTTCATTGATTTTCTAAGTAAATAAAAAAAACATGATAGTTTGTCAAGTATCCATGAAACAAACCTCAAAATACACAACACAGCCATACAGGTCAGGGCAAGGATTTACCTTTTTCTCCTCTTTTTCTTTTGCCCCTCCTCTACCTCTTCCTCCTCCTCTCCATCCCAGTCCACTATAAATCCATCTGTCTCAAACTCATCAAGATTTTCCTCTACACGTTCCAATAAACCCAAATTTATTCATTAATAAGTCATAAACCTAGATACCAGTTCGAAGCAATAAAACGAAGACTGAGAAAATGGTAACACAACTTGCACATTAGAATAGATTCAAAAAATGAGAGTTATTACAAGTCAGATTGCTAATTTCCCAAAAATGTTTCATACACAAAACACAGTATGTTTACACTACAAAATTAATACAACTCCATTATGGAAGTGTGAGCTTATTATTAAACAAGTTTACTTACTCACTTACACCAGCATTCAAAAACTGATAATGTTTGAAAATATGTTAGTTTACATTTCATTTTTCTGAAATTACGAAAATGTCCTCATATTTAAAACCTAAATACTAAAATAGCCATTTAAACAATGAACAAATCCATTTTTTTGCATTGTAAATTTTTGAAAAGTTTAATATATCATCTAATAAATTTGAATGTTATATAAACAAGTGAAAAAACGTAAGGATTATCGTGTGATTACCCTTACAAATATAAGGAAACATCTCAGGCAACAATACAGCCGAGCTGGTGAAGTTTAGTACATAAGCATTCGCCCTGGGAGAGATCTCGGCGGTGGAAATCGTTCAACCTTGCCGGTCTGTATGAAAAACTAACCTTTTCCCCAAAACAAATATTATAAAATGCCATCAAATCAAGCGTCAATCCTAAAAGCTGAATACAGCAACATTACAGTGCCAGACCGAGAAAAAGAGTTGCATACACCAAAATGGCTAAAAGTGCGAAACCGAGTCAAAAATCAAGTAAAGAACCAATAAAGCCTTCCAGAAAAAACCTTGACCGTGCAGTGCGAGAAGAGGAGAAGAGAAACGCAGTTCACAAACATAGCACAGAAAAGTAAAATAAATAAAAACGAACCAGCCGAATCTACCCGAGAGAGAACGAGTTCCATAGGAGCACATGCTTTGGATAAAAAATGGGAATCTCTAGAGAAAAAGAAGAAGCTAATTACCGTCTTCTTCGTCGGATTTGTCAGGGACCTCCTTAGCTTTAGCCTTATCTCCCTTCATCGCTAACTACAACCAGAAAACACTAGTCAACCATTATGATCCTTGGAGAGAAATGATTCTGGAGCTGTTATATGCAACAGAACATACCTTTTTCTGGTTCGCGGTCGCCGGAGATGATGAGCTGGTGAGAAACCCTATCTCCGGCGGGTGTGTGAGAGAATAAGTAGAGAGAAAGAGGGAGGTGGCAGACGGAAGGAAATGAAATACTCGCCGAGGCGCTGCGCTTCTGTAGTGGGATCAGTCACTGGTACGAAAATGCAAGACACGCCTTTTGTTTTTTGTTTTTATTCTGGTTGGTGAGTTGTTTTACCATTATGCCCCCGTCCTCAATTTATGGTCGTCTGGAAATGTCTTCTTTGCTTGCTCGGCACGATCGATGAAGAGAGAATAAGGTAACTGATGTTGCCATATACTGGTTTGAAGTCATTATTGATTTCTATTTTGAAGCATCCTATAACAAACATAGAAATATGATTTTCAGTGCTAGGCTGCTCTCTATCTCTATGATATTAATCTGTTTTTTTTTAACAACTATTTATTCACATGTGATTCTCACTAAATTTTAAAATATGTATATGATATATTGCTTAAAAAAATTAATTAGAAATAAAATAAATTGAGTCTATAAGAGAATAATATTTATAAAATGTTGACCGATAAATATATATATATAAGAGATAAATCACGATGAGACGTTGTTGTGATGGAAACAGACTTTTACACTTCCCCATAAAATAACATGTACAAGTAATTAACACTTATTGATGGTCTTATCTTCTATTTGATTTGCATATCTCTTGTCATCATTACAAATTTATGTTAAAAATAAATAATTTGATCTCTAAACCCACACATTAGGCACATTTCATATAAAGGTATATAAGGACATACGCACTCTTTGCGAAAAGATAGAAGTCGAACCCAGAGATTTGGGCACCGTGTCGTGCGCCAAGAGGGAGAGAAGCTACGGGCTTTGGCGCCCCAAACGTGAAGCCGAAGCTCCACACGCATTTGAGTGTTGAACACGGATCCACACCGTCTCTTCCAATTTTGCCCGTCACGTGTCTCATCAATTTAAAAAAAGGTTATCGTTTAAGTTTTTCTAAAACTTAAAAAAAAAATCTCTTATATACAACACATGATACCTTTTTCGTTTTTGTAAAAAATGACAATGAGATACTTCTCAAACTCTCTCAAAGTTTCCCACAAATTTCTTACGGTCAACAAATGTCGAACGACGATAAAGGACATGAGTCACCCTCAAACTTCTCTAGTGCACCAACGAGGGGTTTTCAGCGAATGTTTCTTGATGAACATATCGCTAGGTATGTATACTACCCCGCCCAATTATTATGGCTATATACATGTTTCGCAACCTCCAAACACGCCAACACTGATGCCCGGCCTGACCTCAAGAAGATCCCCACCACAAAATTCGAAGAAGAGAGCCCAACCATGGACATTGACGAAGGATCTTAGATTAATCGCATGTTGGTTGCATACTTCCAAAGACTCGATTAAAGAAACGATAGATTGGGAGCCACTTACTGGACACACACAATCAAGACGACGTACAAAAAAGACTCCAATTTTGAAGATATGGAGGTTTTCCATATGAAGAATCACTAGAACAAAGTATTCCCTCGTGTTAAAAGATTTGACGACTGAGAGAAGTCAAACGTACATAGACCATTGAATGTAGCGACTCTATGCTGAAGGATATGGAAATGCAGGCATATGTCCACGATGTACGAGAACGCGGTGAACTACCTGTCTTCGCGTACCTCTATTGGTGGAATGCACTACATCATGAGCCCAAATTCCAAGTTGGGGAAGGCGTCATGGGGAAACGAACGAGATTGGATAGAACAGGTACATACAGTTCGTTCCCAACTACTGCTTTTGAACCTGAGTTTGGTCATGATTCATAAACCCGAATCAATCCATGATTATATACCTTCTCTTAGCCCTGTGTAGTTCTCGACACCCCCTTCGTAAGTTCGTCCTCCAAGTCAGAAGGCGGCCAAATGCAAAGGTAAGAGGTCGACTCTAGAAGAAAACTCAAGGATCACACATGCGATAAAGGTCGTAAATGCCAAATTTCATATGTTTGGTGTTGAGCATCGCAATCTTACGCCCATGAAACTGTGTGAGTTAAAGGATAAGAACATAACTACCATGACTCCAATGGAATTTGAGAAGTAATAAAGCGACCCGAATACCTCAATAATCTAATTGACATTATGAATGTGAAGTAAGATTCATTTTTATCGTTGTTTAGTATGTACTCGACAAGATCTTGGACTGGATATTTTTCAAATTTATGTTGGTCATTGTTTTAACTAACGTGTACTGCTTAATGTTTAGTTAATTAATGCGTCATTTTTATTATGTAACTTTTAATGTTCACTTGTTGTATTTTACAAAGAAAAAGTTCCTTTACATACAAATAAGTTTATTAATATTTTAATTATGGGCTTCTCTATGGACATCCTTATAATCTTTATACCACTGTAGAATATTACAATTCAGCATTGCACCCTCAAGCTTCGAAACTTCGAAAATATAATTTTTAATTTCAACTTTGGGGTGTAATATCTCTCTAAGCTTCTCACCACTGTAAATGCCCTAAGTTTCACTGGACTCATTGAAATTGGGTGGAACTCGACACCAGCACCGGGATGACTCCGATCGACGGCGACAGAAAAAATGAATAACCAAGAAATATTTGGTCGGGTACTGGGTTTTGGATGTTGATCACTGTGGGTTAATCAGTAAAACCGTTATCAATACCTACTTTCCAAGACACTATAGATCTACACTAGGTTTTCCATATGACAACTATCGTTTTATGTCTAGTTAAAGGTAGAAGATGAATATAAGCTAGTTTTTTTTTTTATCTTGGACTGAGACTTTGAACAAAATGGTTTAATTGTTATTGTTTTTCCATTGTAATTCAGCCATATCCATTTACAATTGTGACCCTAACCTCTTCTCTTTAAAAATTCATTACACAACATATTAGATTTTCATTATTCTTCTTTTCTTAACACTATATTGTCACCCGTCTCTCTTCTCTTGATAGTTGATTCTCATTCATCTACATCATCTTTTTTCATGCTTAGATTTTTAGGGTGCTCTTCTACAACTTCAAACATCGTATGATTTGTTCTTTGTGCCTTTATCTTCTCTAGGTTTTCTTATTTATTTTATTTTCTCTTTTTTTATAACCTCAAAATTTTTTATCAGATAAAGATAAGATCCAAGAAGGATCGAACCTAAACGGAATCATTACAAGGGAGCTCTAAAAAAGAGTTGTGGGAACGAAACTTGAAACAAGAAACCAGAAAAGAAAATCACAAATAAAAAGATCAACCCTCATCGTTGACCCACTCTGCACCTTATGGAGTCAAAGTTGGATCATCGAAAGCCTTTGTTGGAGCAGGATGTGCTAAATAAGTGGTTCGAGCTTGTAATACCTGCTTCCCTACGTCCATAGGATTTACAATTCTCTCTCGGCTCAAAGAACGATCTCTTGATTTGATTTCAGCAATAAAGTAATTCGTCAAAAAATTGGGAGGCGGACTCTGACGAGTTGAAGCTCGAGACTGCTTCGACTGTCAGCCCTTAAATTTAGGGGGTCTAAGAAGGATGTCCTTCCACAGACTACTCTAATATCGAAGTCAGTAGGAACTTGGGTGGTATGACCCGAAAGAGGTGGATCTTGAGTTGCTTGAACCAAAAGCAACCCATCACCCAACCCCATATTTGACCCCAAAAAAAGAGACGAAGATGGCACGATTAACTTCTCCATGGAAACCCCATGAGATATCGATATATCCTCGGACCGAACAAATCTCACCTCTTCAACAACCGAATTTGGGTGATCAAAACTTGCCACAATAATCGTCCAGGAAGCATACTTCTCATATTGATCCTGATACGATCCTGAACCACCGCAACTTGTGGTGATCTTGAATCACAACAAATTCACGCGACTCAGAGAATGGATCTCTTGTACCTTGAATATCCAAATCACGACCATTCGAATTTGAATTCAATTAGTGAACCGAATCCCCGTGAAACACGGGATATCGAATCTCCACAGTCGTTTTCTAAATGGACTCAACTTCAACCAAATACTTGATCATGTCGATGTTCGCCGGAATAAACGCCGGCCCCGAAGAGGCATGGCAATGATTTGCACAACCCTCAAGAAGCAAAGCATGTTCCACACTAATGCTTAGTTTTTCAATCAAAATAGGCTAGTACTCTGGTTTCCTTGCTCGATTGATTTTTAACTACTATTCCGACGAGAAGGCCGAGCAGATATACAAAGAGAGTATACCCATTAATCTTGTAACCATTCATGCTATCCATTGCCTGGGAAGCTGCGGAATCTGTCGTGAAAGTTACAAACCCGAAATAATGACCTCCTCTACTTGGCTAATGAGGAACTGAGCAAGAGAGAATAACACCAAACAAACCAAAAAAACGTTCCTCATCCAATCCTCTGATGTCTCAAAAGGTAGATTACTAATGAAAATATGATTGACAATTACCTTGATTCGGGATGCACGAGATATATGAGGAACATACTCTGTTTTTCAACACTTTGTCAACACAACATGTTTGAACCTTTCTACCAGAGCTACTTACAAACTATGGTTGATCCCTAACATCCAATAGTACCGTCAAAAGAGGCTCTCGAGTAATACCAACGTCAGAACCACCTGTCCCTGTGACCGTATCATGCTTCGCTCTATCCTCTGGATCATGCTTCGCTATATCCTCCAGATCGGGCTGCAACACCATTGGCTTACCACGCCGTTTACGGTGTTGTCGTCCAACCTTCTTTTTCATGCTTAGACCTTCCAGAATAAACCTACAAACCAGTCTTGTACTCTATACATGGATGGTTTCCATACAAAGGTATATATATTGTCAAATTACTAATTAATTTATTACATTGATCAACGAATTACGAATTTATCCACATGATGATAAAGTGAACTCATATAATATGAAAGATTGATACAAAACAAGTGTTACCCTGAGGGTTGCATGAATGGTTACAAGTGGCACTAGGGATGCTCTTCGCTTGTAGGAAAAGGGTAGACACAACAGGTCAACCGTGAAGAGTGGTCCCCCCATTACGCGCGCACACACACCACCACCACCAAGGTCTCCTCCTTCTCTTCCTCTAAAAAACATAATGGCGTAAACGGGCGGCTAGGGTAAAAACAACACTACCGCTGGATCAGTATTGGGCAACGTATCCCATCCGTTGTCTAGGAATTGATATCCGTCGGGAAAATACTAACCCAACGGATGCATGCATCAGCTAAGATCCGTCTTCTAAGTTACAAATCCCAAGTATTTGGCCAACGAATATCTGTATCCGTTGGTGAAGTTTATCACATGGCCCACGGATAGTATCCATGGCCTTACTTTTTCACCTCACCCACAGATGGGATCTATTGGTGAAGTTTACCACATGACCCACGAGTAGTATCCGTTGTCTAGCTTTTTCACTTCACCCACGGATGGAATCCATTGGAGAAGTTTACCACATGGCCCACATATAGTATTTGTGGACTAGATTTTTCACCTCACCCACGTATTGGATCCGTTTGTGAAGTTTAGTACATGGACCACAAATAGTATCCATTGCCTAGCTTTCTCACATCACCCATGGATACTGTTGGATTTTAATTTTGTGCCTGTTTATTGATTCATTTGTGATATATATTAACAAATACAGATATGTAAAGGGAATTCAAACAATACAGAATATTATATCCTAGAGTTTGATTCCATTCAAACTCTAGGTAACCTTATCGCTAACGTGCCCCTACAGTTTGAACGTGAGGTTCTCGGACGTTCAGGCTGGACCGAAAGTCGAGAAACAGAACTCGCGGCAAGCCCTTGGTGAAGACGTTAGCAATCTGAGAGCGGGAGGGGACGTGTAGGACGCGGACCTGACCCTTGTCAACCTTCTCCCGAACAAAATGGATGTCGAGCTCGATATGCTTGGTGGGTTGATGTTGCATCGGATTGCCAGAGAGGTAGATCGCACTAATGTTGTCACAGTACACCAGTGTAGCTCGTGAGATAGGACAGTGAAGCTCCTGGAGAAGATTACGAAGCCAGCAAGATTCGGACACTAGATTAGCTACGCCGCGATATTCTGCCTCATTGCTAGAGCGAGACAAAGTAGGTTGACGCTTGGACGACCAAGAGACCAGGTTGTCCCACAAAAACACGCAGAAACCAGAAGTAGATCGACGTGTGTCAGGACATCCAGCCCAATCAGCATCGGTGTATGTGACGAGGTCGGATCCAGATGAGGAATATATGTGTAGGCCGAGGTGACGTGTGCCCTGTAGATAGCGAATGATCCGCTTGAGCGATGCCATGTGACGAATACAAGGATCATGCATATGAAGACATATCTGCTGCATGGCATATGAGATGTCAGGGCGAGTAAATGTGAGATACTGAAGTGCTCCTGCAAGACTACGGTAGAGAGTAGGATCCTCAACCGCTGGACTATCAGAAGAGCTGAGCTTCCCCTGAGTGTCAACTGGTGTGGTCGAAGGTAAGCATGACGTCATACCAGCACAAGCAATAATATCATCAGTGTATTTCTGTTGAGACAGAAACATACCACCCGAATGACGAGTGACAACGATACCAAGAAAATATGAGATTCATAGCGAACTCGGAGCTAAGGTGAGACATGATAGAGAGACGAAGTGCATCGCTAGACGAGACAAGGATGATATCGTCCACATAAAGCAAGATGTAAGCAGTGTCAGACCCGCTCCGGAAGATAAACAATGAATGATCAGACCTGCTGTGACAAAAGCCAATAGATGATATAAAGTCTATGAATCGCTGGTACCAAGTCTGAGGAGCTTGTTTGAGCCCGTATAGAGAGCGGTGCAACAAACAGACATAATCAGGATGAGAAGAGCTCCGAAAACCCAATGGTCGATGCATGTAGACCGTCTCATTAAGATTTCCATGGAGAAAGACATTCTTGACGTCGAGCTGATGAATAGACCATGAGCGAGAAATTGCAAGGCTCAATAGTGTGCGAATGGTCGAAGGTTTGACCACAGGGCTGAATGTCTCATCATAGTCCACTCCAACCTGTTGAGACCTGCCATCACCAACAAGACGAGCCTTATATCGCTCAAAAGAACCGTCAGAACGAGTCTTGTGGCGAAAAATCCACATAGACCATATAATGTTAACCCCCATAGGACGAGGAACTAGAACCCAAGTCTTATTATTAATCAAAGCATTATACTCATCTGTCATCGCCAGTTTCCAATTCGGGTCGGTAAGTGCATCCTTTGGGTTTCGAGGAATTGGGGAAATACTGGTAGTGGCAGTAAGGTTAAATGGAATTTTGGGCTTGATAATTCCCAATCTGCTCCGCGTTACCATCGGGTGAGGACGAGCAACATGCTGAGACAGGCCGGATGGGGATGGGTCTGAGGTGGATGGGCTGGAGGGCGATGGGCCGGATGGAGGTTGGCTGGCTATAGAGGATAGTAGCGGGTCAGCAAGAGTTGGGCTGGGCGCTGACACCGCACGAACAGGATGAGCCGGTGATGGGCTGGACAGTCGAGGCCCATATGTGGAAGTTGGTGTAGGGTGATGTGATGGCCTAACAGGAGAGGTTGAGGGAAAAAATAATTGTGCTTTCAAAGTTGGTGAAATAGGGTCAATAAAAAATCATAGGCAGGTGATGATGTGGGACAAGAGGATGAGAAAGGAAAAACCGATTCATCAAAAATAACATGCCTCGAAATCATGAATTTGTTTGTTTTTAAATTATAACAAATGTACCCTCGATGGTTAGGTGGAAACCCAAGAAAGACGCAGGGAGTAGACCGAGCCTGAAGCTTATGAGCTGTAGGAAGAAGTGGGAAACAGAGACATCCAAATATACGCATATGAGAGAAAGACAGGTGACGTTTATACAAAAACATAGTGGGGGAGGAAAATTGAGCACTTTAGAGGGAAGAATGTTGAATAAATATGTAGTCATGGATACCGCGTAGTGCCAAAAAGAGGGAGGAACAGAAGCATGTAAAAGTATCGTATGAACCATATTATTGAGACTCCGTATTTTGCGTTCAGCTCGTCCATTTTGAGGGGAAGTATGAGGACACGAGAATCGGAACACCATTCCGGAAGAAGCACAAAATCGATGATAGGAGGAGTTATCAAACTCTTTTCCATTGTCGCACTGAAAACTTTTAATAGCATAACCAAATTGAGTAGACACATATTTACTGAAAGAAGAGAATATAGAAAATGCTTGAGATTTCTTACCCATAGGAAAAGTCCAAACAAAATTTGTGAAATCATCAAGCAGTACCAAGTAATATTTGTGACCTGAAGAGCTTATGATGGGAGACGTCCATAAGTCAGCATGCACAATATCAAACAGAGCACAAGTAACAGATAAAGATGTTTGAAATGGCAATTTAACTTGTTTTTCGAAAACACAGGACTAACAAACTGAATTAAAATTGTTCATATTACATGATATAATATTTGAACGAAAAAGAGAATTAAAAATTGGCGCTCCCGTATGACCAAGTCGGGAATGCCAAATTCCTGTAGAAACAGTAGCAAAAGCAGACGAAGTAAGAAATGAAGACGAGGAAATAGTCGAAGTGACTGGATACAAGTCGCATTTGCTATTGCATCTCAAAACCGGACGACCCGTTGGAAAGTCTTTCACAGAGAAACCAAGAGGATCAAATTCAATCGAGACATTATTATCATTAACAAATCGGCGAACAGATACTAGGTTTTTAACCATCTTAGGAGCATGGATAACATCATGTAATACATAATTAGGATGGGAAGGAAAAATCGATGCATTACCATAACCACGAACAGGAATTTGATTACCATCACCAACTATAACAGAATGAGACATGTTCGAATTAACATAAGAACTTAAGGTACCTGAGTTCGCAGTCAAGTGAGAGGTAGCACCAGTGTCCATGGAAGAGAAGGCACGCTCCATGGAGATGATATTCCCCATTGATGCGTCCGTTGCGCGTGCGGCTGAGCTGATGGATTTGGCCGAGGCCCATTTCGACCACCACGGGCTGCGCGAGGATCGTCCATAGGAAGTAGAGATTAGAGCTGTTGATGGAGTCAGCTCCGGGCAGCAACAAACTAAGATGCTGATGGGCGTGATCTCGGGTAGCAAAAATCTGAGAAACGGACGTGATCTCGGCGTTGTGATTAGCAGCTGCGTTGGAGAAACGCTGCAGAATGGAGCCACACGTAGAATTGCGGCTGGGTTCGGCAACCACGGTGATCGCAGATGGAGAAGATACGATCTGCAAAAACTTGGAGTTCGGCTGCGTGGAGAACCAGAGGCGCGACGGCAGAGAGAACTAGAGGTGCGGTGTTCCCTTTTCGATTCCAACAAGCCAGTTGTGATCTGCGGTTCAAGAAGATGTTGTCGCAAGTATGGACCAGACGCAACAGAAGAAAAAAAAATCAACAAATCTGCTAGAGAAGACGCAGCATGTTGCAATTAAGAAGTTGCTGCAATTAAGAGGACTTGGTGCAATTAAGAGGACCTGCTGCAATTAATTAAGAAGTTGTTGCAACAATTTGGAAAGAAATCAGTGTTATGCGATTAACACAAGGGAAATAGATTAGAAAAAAAAATGAGGCGGAAGCTGAGAGAGATTTTGAGAGGTTTAATCGTATTGTGGCTCTGATACCATGTTGGATTTTAATTCCGTGCCTGTTTATTGATTCATCTGTGGTATATATTAACAATTACAAATATGTAAAGGGAATTCAAAAAATACCGAATATACTATCCTAGAGTTTGATTTCATTCAAACTCTAGGTAACCTTATCGCTAACAGATACTATATGTGGCCTTGCTTTTTCACCTCACCCACGGACTGTATCTGTTTGCCAAGTTACATGTCAGATTAAAAATAGGTAGAAATCTTGCACCCAAACGTGCATTGAACATGCATATTTATCTGTGATGTAATCTTGTTTCCACACATACCCAAACTGAGAGAAAACTGTAAATACTAGTACTACATACACAAACAAGCAGTTTAGCACTTATATAGAACTACAAATGACAGTTTTTCATAGTTTATGTTCATCAAATATAATGAATAAGTTTAATAAAGAGGTTACTCCATGTCCTAACGCCGTACTACACTTAATTGTCAAATCCGCACCCAAACTTTGGAAAATTGTCAAATAGTAACAAATTTTAAAACTGGATTATTAAAAACAAAAAAGTACTGTTTAAATTGACTGTTTTCGTGAACAGTGAATCACGTGCGTCTCACGTGACTCATTTTATAATGGAGCTTGGGCGAGCTGAGGTCACGAAGAGATGAAGTTCGAAGCTCGGACACAAAGAGATGAAATTCGAAGAGCTGAGATGAAAAGATGAGATCACGAAGAGATGAAGTTCGGTCAAGTTAACGTCCGAAGGAAGAACATATTTGAGGGAAAACTCGACTTTTCACTTGACCAAGTTAACGTCCGGTTAAAATTAGAAACAGTTGGCAATTTCAGTTAATTGACCGTTACTACATGGCGATTTCAGTTTTATAGGGTTAGGATTTAACAATTTCTGAAAGTTGGGCGTTAGGACATAGAGTAACCCCTTTAATAAATATATAAGTTTGAAGGGACGGGGTGGATGACGGAGGGGTGGACGACGGGATAGTAGATGGCGGGGAAGAAGTTGATTGGGAGCGCATCATTGTTTCAAAGCATGCCTTCATCATCTCAGCCTGACTGAATTATAAGTCAGATTTGACTTGGGCGGCTATTTGTGCCTCCATTTCCTTCTTCATAGCTTCATCCCTTTGTAGGTGTTGCTTCTCCATTTAGACGATGCGAACCCTTAACTCGTCCAGTTCTTCTAATGAACTATCAGACCTTGCGCTGGAGGAACCACCACCATACAAATTATCCCTCACTGTTGGGAGCTTAATCATACTCTCAAGCCCAGACTGCATAGGACCTTTCTGAGGCTTACCAGTGACTAGCTGGAGGAGGGGAACCTCTTGCTCTAGAATAAGTGACTTAACCACTAAGAGGGAAGAATTCTCGCATTCATCCAACGCCAACTGAGTCATCTTCTCCAGGGCATCCTCCATCACCTTTCTGGCCTTGACATGAAATACAACGAATGTCAAATCAAGACATAACACTCATATAAGGAAACAATAATATTTAAATGAATATAAAAATAAAACTACAGTAATCTTTTTCGTACCAGAATGTTGTATATCTAAATAAATATAAAAGTTAAACAATGACACTTATTTATGAGATTAAGTCATAAAAGTCAGCAATTGAAACAAGTCCACCCAGATTCTTATTTGAAAAAATAAAGTCCACCTAAAAAAAACTGTTTGTGAATACAATTAAACACGCCAAAAAGTGTTTAAAAAATTATACATGCGATTGAATACTTTACAAGTAGAGTAACACTTCACAAACTATAATCTATGTATATCAATCAATTATTATGTTCTGTAAGCCATCAAAATAAGAAAATAAAAAACTAAACCTTCTTAATTCAAAAAGTATCCCTGAATTACAATTAGATAAATAATGTAATGAAATTAATTCAAAAACTCAAGTACTTAACCCAAAAAACAACAAGGCCTTTGGAATCACTAAAAGCATTCATTGGTTATACCTACACTTACACTTCACAAACTATCATCCATACATTGGCTTCCATGGAACAAACACTCTATACCATAACCAGATCAAGCTCACAACTAATCGAATTGTTGAAACAACAAAACATTATAAAGTGTAATAAGAAAGCATACAACTTTTTCAACATTGTGGATGTTGTTGTCCTTCTCTTTGTTGTATGCCTGGATAAAGGCTTCGCAGTATGGGTCAAAGGAAACTTTGAAGCATTCCTCGTGAGCCCGGTCAGCAAGGGCCATACTCCCCACGTAGTGAGCGAGCATTTTTTCCACATTTTCTTAATTTCCGTAGTTAAAAAAATGTTGTTAATCTATTCAAAATAAAAAAAAGGTTAATTTCATCTCACTAGCCTAAAAATTCTTGATTTTCATCCCACTACCCTAACTATGATTTGTTGCACCTCACTCCCCTAACTATGATTTTATTTTCACTTTAATACATATCGTTAGTTTCCATCCATTTTTGGATGGAAAATGGTCATGCATATGCATTGCACATGGCCATATTTTTTTTAATTCCTTTTTTACCCTTTGCTCTCTTTTAACCTTAACCCCTCATCCTCTACGCCTCCATCTCCTTGCTGCTTCAACAACCATCCTCCTTGGTTTTTTTTCAATCAGATTTGGCTTCAACAACCGTCTTCTCTCCTCTACGCCTCTAGTGCGCGACACGAACTCAGGGAGCACCATTAGATCTGATGGACGAGTTCGAGAGAGAGAGAGAGAAACGATGCGTCGTGGGCTTTCCGCCGTGGCTGGAACCAAGGGGCTTTCTCGGCGAGGCGCCATGGTTGAAGGAGTTCCATTAAGCCATCAACGAACTAGTCCTCTTCTACAAGCCATCGTTGTCCGTGAGAAGAAGTTGTCGTCGCCTGCTCATCTCCTCAAGATCTAAAATTGGACGTCTCGAGCTCTTGTTAGAAGTTGAGAGTGATATAAGCGAGCTTCTCCTTCATGTCCCTCATGATTTTTGAGCCATACAGTGGTTTTTGCTTGGTTTCTATTTTCGGGCCTCCTTGATTCTTCGATTTATTTGTTGGGAATGTTACTAAAGTTAGGATGATGGTGCGTTTGTGAATTGAGCTGTGTTGTAATGAATTTGGAGAGAAAGAGATAGATTAGGAACTGTGATTGGAGATGATTGAGGGCTAATTACAAGGAAAAATAATTTTTTATTAAATAAAAGTTGATTTTTGAAAATAAAAATTGATTTTATAAAAATAAAATTGATTTTTAAATAAATATTATATAAAAAAATAAAATTAATTTTAATAATAAACATGATTTTTTAAATGTAAAAATGATTTCTGAAATTCAATTATGATTTTTGAAAGAAAAAAAAAACTGATTTTGAAAAATGAAATTGATTTAATGTTATACACTTGCATGTATATTAAGATGAAAAAATACCGATATGTCCACATGTATAACTGAATATTATAAAATTGGTAATCAAGACCTTTGATATGGTCTATATATGGTGTAACTATGTGGTAAATGAAAATAACAATTATCTGATGGTTGGTGATCCTCGATTGATGTGGTCAACTCCGTAGATCAACAAATATGTATTTACTTACCCCACAAATATAGAACTCTTCAGAAACACATGTAGAGTCGCTGGCCTAGTGTTCAATTGGGCAACATATGTTTGTATCCGTCGGGTTAGAAAATAAATATGACAAACTTTTATTGTAAACCTATTACATAATTTCTAAGTTAAATGTTATGACGTTGTATCATTCCTAAAACTTTTTTTAACCAAAGAAAAAAAAACAAGTAGTTTAAGATGAAGATTCAAGGTTTTTTAGATCGAAACAGAGCATTTTTTCTCTGTTTTATCTATCGTCCTGATGGTCACTTATCCTCCGGCCATGAACTAAAACAAAGCATTTTTTGTATTTCTAAGTTTCTCTGCGTCCTTATCCTGTGATCTATTTTGCATTCAGTTAAAATAATTTACGAAGTATACATAACATCAATCTAATACTCAATGAAATATATAAAGATATGTCACAATTAATCAGAGTCGTTCCTCTCGTCATTGTCGAAGTCATCAAAACCACACTCTTCCTCACTAATTTCGTCGTCTGTGTTCTCTACATCATTCACTTCCTCTAATAAGACTTCAGCATGTGGAATAACATGAAGTTCTGCTATGACCACATATGGAAGAACTCAAAGCAATAGACGAGCGTATTATTGCAAGCCTGCATGTTGCTTAAATCTAATATGCTCTGTTTATGTGTTATGTTCCAATTATCGGATGAATAATGATGTGTACAAACAATTTACCATTTCGAAACTTATATATATATATATACAAGGGTTATTTACGATAAGGTACCCTTATGTTTCGTCCACGAACGATTAGGTACCCTAATGAATTTTGTGTCCGATAAGGTACCCTAATGATTCGTCCACGAACGATTTGGTTTTCTGCTGTTAAAAAACTAACAGACCAAAGTGAAAAGACCATTTTGCCCTTTATCATTTTAGTTGACTTTTGACTTAATAGTGAAATGACCATTATACCCTCAGTTTTTATTTTTCCTTAATTTCTAATTACTTTTAATTTTCAAAATAAAATAAATAATTTTTTTAAAAACTGAATTTTTTTTTTCAAAAATCAGTTTTTTTTTAAAAAAATCAGATTTTTATATTTTAAAATCAGATTTTATATTTAATTAGTTTTATTTTTTAATAATTAATTTTTTTATATATAAAAATCATTTTTATTTTATAAAAAAATTAATTTTATTAAAAAATAATAATTCTGGATCGAGTTTGTCTTCTCCGGCAGCTCCGGCGTGGTCTCCGGCCACCCGTCCTCCGCCGGCGTCGTCCCCGGCCACCCGTCCTCCTCCGGCATCTTCCCTCCTCCCTCTTCTACCGCTGGCGTCGTTGATTTGGTTCAGATTTGAACCAAAACACCGACGAAGACGCCGGCGATGGAAGAGGGAGGAGACGCCGGAGGAGGGGGACGAGACGTCGTAGGAGGGGGTGGCCGGGGACGAGACGCCAGAGCTGCCGGAGAAGATGAAGAAGGTTCTGCAATTTTTTTTTTTGATTTGGTTCAAATCAACGACGCCGGCGGTGGAAGAGGGAGGAGGGAAGATGCCGGAGGAGGACGGGTGGCCGGGGACGACGCCGGCGGAGGACGGGTGGCCGGAGACCACGCCGGAGCTGCCGGAGAAGACGAACTCGATCCAGAATTTTTTTTTTAATAAAATTAATTTTTTTATAAAATAAAAATGATTTTTTTATATAAAACTGTTTTTAATAAAAAAAAATTATATATAAAAAAATTAATTATTAAAAAATAAAACTAATTAAATATAAAATCTGATTTAAAAATACAAAAATCTGATTTTTGAAAAAAAAAATCAGTTTTTAAAAAATTTATTTATTTTATTTTGAAAATTAAAAGTAATTAGAAATTAAGGAAAAATAAAAACCGAGGGTATAATGGTCATTTCACTATTAAGTCAAAAGTCAACTAAAATGATAAAGGGCAAAATGGTCTTTTCACACCCCACTTAACTGAAAATGTCTAAGTTAGAGGAATATTCCGTTAAAAACTAACGGAATATGCCAATTTTAAACCAAATCGTTCGTGGACGAATCATTAGGGTACCTTATCGGACACAAAATTCATTAGGGTACCTTATCGTTCGTGGACGAAACATAAGAGTACCTTATCGTAAATAACCCTATATACAAGGGAACTTTCGGGTATAAATCAAAATTCGGGTGCGACATACAAACCAATATGGTCTATTGGTTTAGGGGACCGGACGACCACCAAAATTCAGAGGGGGTGATTGATTACGAAATTAATTATAAAGATATGCATTAATAATTCAGCCATTAATGATTTTTGTTTAAATCTGGGTCTTTGATTCCACGATCCAAGGGCCTAGATTGGTAGTTTGTAATTTCGTACGAAAGATACAAGTTTGTACCTGGATCTTATCCTATATATATATATATATATATATATATATATATATATATATATATATATATATATATATATATATATATCAAGGTTCTAAATCTCGCGAGATCTCGGTTAGAATTGGGTTGCCGAGATTGAGAAGCTATCTCGGTCAAACAATCGGTCAACTCGAGTCAACTCGGTCAACTCGCCGAGTCAAGCGAGTCTATTAGCCAAAAAGAGAAAAATGAAGGGAAAAAAATCTGTCCACACCCTCTTTGTCCTCCTTCAATCTCGTTTTCTCAGATCTTGCAAAGCTGGTCTTGCTTTTTTATTGTTGTAACTTGCAAGCTTGCTCTCTTCCTCTATTTTCCATGCTTTTTCCCTTACAAACGAAGATAAAAAGTAACGTAGAGGTTTTGACTTGAGAAATAAGGATGGGTTAGAGTTTTGAAAGAGAAAGAGATGAGAAATGAAAGGATTTGACTTGTGAAGTAGAAGATGAGTTCAGAGTTTTGGAAGAGAAAGAGATGAGAGATCTAACTTTTCTTTTCTATTTTTTATATTCCGTACAATTCTTGAAAACTGAAAAGTTTTGTGCACCTTATCTCTTATTTATTTTTTTTGCAATACCAATGGCCATACCACCATCAACAATTAATGTATTACTTCTTTTATTGCAAAAGAGGTAATGACCAGTCACAATATAATAAAATATTAAATAACATTGATGATATTAATAATACTTTGATAATAGCATTATTGTATTAATACTTTAATAGTTAATGTATTCGTTTTTTTTCATATTCTTTAATAATATATTAAAATAATTATTTACTTGTTAATTAATGGTTTAGAATTTAGGGTAAATTACAAATACATACCAAAGATTGCACGTTTAACCGATGATTACCCTGAAGTTTAAAGTTAACTGATGCATACCCTAAAGTTACGATTTGTAACTTAAAACCCCTTCTGTCAGCTAAAATGACGAAAATACCCTCAGTGATTTTTTTGAATAATTTTTTAAAAATATAAATGAAGTGCTTTTTTAAATAAAAATGAAGTCATTTGATAAGTTAATATATATACATAACAAAAGTAATTTTTTTAAAAAAAATAACATAATTATTGAAGTGTAGTTGAGGGTATTTTCGTCATTTTAGCTGACGGAGGGGTTTTGAGTTACAACTCGTAACTTCAGGGTATGCATCAATTAACTTTAAAATTCAGGGTAATCATTGGTTAAACGTGACAACTTCAGGGTATGCATTTGTAGTTTACCTTAGAATTTATTGTTAATAATGTCATTTTTGTTATTAATATATGTATTATAAATTATTTATTCTATAGAGTTAGTAGTTAGGTAACTTGTTATTAATATATGTATTATAGGGACACTATCTACTAAAAACCAATGATTTAATAGAAACTAGGGACTAAATATGACCATATGATTAGAATGAATGGATGAATGAGATTAAACATCTCATTAATGGTATAGACGTAAATAAATATAACTTTGAATGCATTTTAGACATTTAAAATGGAAAGATAAAAGCTGATTTTTTTTTACCGCACAATTACTGTAGCTGCACTATAGCGTTACTGTAGCAAATTAATTGTTTCATTTAGATTGACTGAATGTTTCATCTCCTGTTTTCAGATTTGAATCAAGTGTTTCATTTGGTTGAACTAAATGTTTCATCTCTTGTTTTCAGATTTAACTTTGATAAATCTTTATTTTGTCGAATCATGTCTTTCATTTGATGAATTTTTCATTTTGCATTGTTTCATTTGAATGAATATGGTGTTTCATTCGTCGCATTTGATTTGGAACTAACCTATAGCTCTGAATATAATGTTTCATTACTATAACATAATGTTTCATTTTGATGCACCTAATATTTCATTTAATCTAAGTTTTGAATTTTTCATTTTACTGGTGTTTCATTTGAATGAAAATGGTGTTTTATTTTATTAATATAATGTTTCATATATGAAATAAATAAATATGATGTTTCATTTCCATGAATCTTAATGTTTCATTTCTAAGCCATACCATGAATCTTACTGTTTCATTTTTAGTCCATAGCCATTTAACAAAACCCATAAATATATAACATTTACATTAAAAAAAATGACACAAAGTACAAATAAAGAACTTTGGCTCCATCCCAAATTAGAATAACAAAAATCTCCATCTTCTGAGTTTAATGTTCCTGAAGCATCCCACACTAGAATAACACATATCTCCATCTCGTGAGGGTCATGTTCCTGAAAAATCAATCGATTTCCAATGGTTTTATAGTGGTTTATTTGCCGGTAGTGATATTTCACTGTCCAATTCAAACTAAAAATAATATCCCTCAACAAAATAACTTATAAATGAAAGCTAACATCAAATAGTACCCAAAAAAGATCACAAAACCTAAACCAAACCATTGAAAATAAATTAATTTGTCATTTGAAGCAATTATAATTTAATAACGAGCTAAATTAGAAGGCCACAAATACATTTACATATGAAGTAAATCGAACAGCTTGAAAAAAAAATCCAGTTTGCTTTTAAAAGTAGCAACAATGATTAACATACATATTGATACTTCTTTTTTAAGATAGTGAGACATTGTAATAACAAACAAAACAACATCAAAATGCTCATAAATCCCATAAATGACATGAAACGACTACCAAATCCTCCCAAAATTTAAAATCTTGAAACGATTCCCATATCTTACTATGAAGACTTAGTGCCCCTTCTAATCCAGGCAGACAATCACAATTTCATGTTTGCAACATTACAATTTCAGCAACAAGTACAAAAATTTTATAATCATCATCAAATGGACACCATTTTTAATGGACATAATTGAATTGAACTCTTACCTGATTATCTACGAGACCCATCTCCGAGCCACTTCCTGGTGTATTCTCTCGGATCAACGGCGACCCACGGCGGCGGAGAACCAGTAGTGACCCCAACACGAGAACCAACAACGACCCGTGGCGACGGACAACGCGTGAGCTCACCAGCGACCCACGGTGAGCGATCCACTTTGGAACAACACCGAAAACCTTGAAGCTCGCGTGATGACGGTGATAGAACCGCGCCAGACCTCGCGATTTTTGATCAGTTGTGGGGCAACCAACGGTTGGAGCAACGAACTAAACCGTGCATCGGCGAGACCACCGGTAGGAGCATTGGAGAAGAGGGTTGAAACCGATCACGCTGCATCTGGAAGAGCTCGAGGCGGCGGTATTCAGCTGTAGATGATGAGTTGAGAGAGGGAGAGGTACGAGTGAGAAACGTGAAAAAATGGTTAGGGTTAAGATTAGATAAAAGGGGACGTAAAATTCCATATATATCCTTTTGGGGTGTGAAATTACCATTACTTTTTTAGCTTTTTCAATAATTACAGTTGAGTGCCATTTTAATCGGGTCCCTTAATATCAATAGATCTAATGGTTACAATTAGTCCCTAGTTTGTATCAAACCATATGGTTTGTAGTGGATAGTAAGTCATGTATTATATATATATATATATATATATATATATATATAACGCGATTTACCGATATCTCTCCGATATATTGAAATATCTTTACCGGTGACCTTACCGATATTTCACCGCGACCGATATTTAGAACCTTGATATATATATATATATATAGGATTGGTATCAGGTACAAACCACCCCTTATTGTGCAAATTACGAACTCACCAGGTGCTGACACGTGGGCGCGCGCGCAGTGCTGACACGTGGCGTGCATAGTGCTAATAGTTTGGGCGCACAGTGCTAATAGGTTGGCACTGTGCTAAAATATTAGCACTCTGCGCGCCAAACTATTAGCACCGTGCGCGCGCGTGGTCAACACGCTCACGCGCGCGGGCAGAGGCGTGCATGAATCTGCCACGTGTCAGCATCGCGCGCGCTCTGCTGACGTCACTTTGACCGCATCCTGTGGCTTAGATTGGTTCGTAGTTTGCACAATAAGGATGGTTTCTACTAGATAGCCACCCTATATATATATATAAACTATATGTTGTCTATATATGGACTGTTTCATAAAGATTTATATATCTTTTGTGTAAATATGTTATTTGGAATAATCAAAATAGATTTATGTGTACATATGTTAACGAGAATAATCGAAATGTGTTATGTTTTGGATTGTACATTGTATCACTTGGCCCACATATATAAAATATCTGCGTGTTGAATACAACATCCATTGGGAAAGTAATTACTTTAGCCACATACGTTATATTTGTGGCTAAAATACACTCACTTAAGCCATAAATACATATTACTTGTGACATGGATATTATATCCGTTGGGCAAGTCGACACTTTACCCACGGATGTGTCATCCTTGGCTAAAGTACACCCATTTTAGCCACGGATACAAATTACTTGAAACACAGATTTTATATCCATTAGGAAAGTAGTTACTTTACCCACGGATGACGCATCCGTGGCTAAAGTACACTAACTTTAGAGCATGTACAATGGGTCAAACCGTATAATCAAACCGTATGCTGACTGTGCAAAACAGTGGTTTGCAAGCCTTGAAATAAATTGTGCTCCACCGTGGGTTAAACTAGATAGGGAATTGTATCGTGAGTGGATACTGACTGAGTGTTGAATTGATATTTTGCTGATTTTATTAAATTCTTTATTAAAGCAATAAATATTATATAAAATTGAAATAAATTTGACAACATTAACAAAAAAGAACATAAATTAATTTGGACCCCGAAATATTGAACTTCAACTTTTATTCATCCCCTTAATAATACAACCCCAAAAAATACAAGTTGAAGCATACAATTCAAGTTGGACCCCTATCGTTGTTGTTGGAACATTTTCATTTGAGCGTCAAGATCTTCAATTTGATCCCACAATCGGGACATCATTAATGCGTGTTGGGTTAACTTGTCCTATGTGTAGTTGGAGGTGTCCTTATCAAGCAGCTCATTGTATTGTTTAAAGACTCCCTCCTATTTCCTAGAAAAGTCTTGATATAGTCGGCCCCTTTCTAAGTTTATTCGTTGCGCCTCGGCCCTTGTTCATTCCATGTCTGATATGGCTTGTATTTGGTCGTTGAGGGTCTTCCACTTCCTTTTCGAAGACTTCTTGCCCAACGGTCCCTCTTCTACACGCCGAGGTCTTTGAGAAAGGCATCTTTGAGAAGGACCTCCCTTGGTTGTAGCGTAAGGGGGTCTTTGTTGAGAACCTCCCTCGGTCGGTTTGGAAGTTCGCCATTCTTGTTGGGAGTCACCATCGAGAGGTGTGCAATCTTGTAATAACCACTCCTGGTCAACGCCAGTCAAACCTGCGAAAAACGGGAAAATTTAAAAAATTTGGTTAGACACTTAATTAAACCTAAAACTGACTCCGAGGGTCATACCGGACGTAAGTTAATCCCGATATCGACCAAAGTGAGTCACGGGGGACTCAGGGAAACTTTCTGAT
The DNA here is from genome assembly GCA_963921825.1 of Erodium maritimum. Taxonomy (NCBI): domain Eukaryota; kingdom Viridiplantae; phylum Streptophyta; class Magnoliopsida; order Geraniales; family Geraniaceae; genus Erodium; species Erodium maritimum. The sequence continues at coordinate 119,599,861 of OY997588.1, forward strand.
CAATTTGGGAAAAGTTGACTTTTCGTTGGAAAAGTCAATCGGGCGACGTTTTGGTCCATTCGAGGACCGTTTTGGATCCAAAAATCTTAGCCGTCGTCACAGCGGTCTTAGTTGAGCCGTTTCCTTGTAGCCCGTGAAGTTTCGTAATTTCTTGGAAAAAGTGCCCGTTCGGGGCCCAAAACGTCCGAATTTCGCGAATCTGGTTGAAAAATATCTACGAGATATTTTTCAAAAAGGTGTTGGACCTACTTTCCACATGTCACCAATGTGGTGGTGTTAGGTAACATTGAACAAAACAAAGGAAGACTTGATGCTTAGTTTTACAATTTAAGTATTAGTTGTTATTGTTTTAAAACTAAACAAAAGGAGAGAAAATGTGAGGTCTCGGCCACTTTCAAAAAAGGGGGAAAATGGTGAGTTTGAAGAGAGAGAAAGGGGATAGAAGGTGGGGAGAAAAGGAGAGAAAGTTTAAGGTTTTGCTATTTCCCGACGATCCGTCCGGTGGATCGTCTCAACGATAAAAGAATCGAGCTCACATCGACATTCTCTACGGTGAGCACCTAACCGATTTTCGTTTTGGTACGTTTGAATTTTAGGGCTTGAGTTTAAACGATTCTAATATGGTTGGGTTTTGGTTGGATTTGGTTTAAAGATGAAGGGTTGAGGTTTGGGGTTCGTTAGGAACGTTTTGGGGCAAAAAGGGAATTTTTCCATTGTGGCCGTGTGGGGCCCACATGCCCGGGTATCGGGTTTTCGTGTTCGGGTGGTTTAGAACGTTCCCCAAGTAATTAATCTTCAACCGGATCGAAATTTGGAATTAAATTGTGAAAGTTGTAATTGACGGGTTTAGAAACTTTAAACGCAAATTAAATTACTCGGAAGTCGGAATTTGATTCCGTCGAATGCCTAGGAACCCTTGAATTATTATAAGACCGTAGAAACGAAAACGGGAATTTTCGGAGCCTCGGAAGGGCGTTTTCAAAACCCGGGCAGATTCGCCATGTCGGGCGAATCGGGCTTTTCAGAGCCCATTATCGACAATGTCGAGTAATTGGGAAGTTTGGGAGTGATCGACATTGTCGGGGTTGAGTTTGGGCGTTTAATTCTTTAAATTCGGGTTTCGCTTGCTTACTTAAAAGGTGTGTTAATTGTAATAATTGTAGACTGTATCGCCTACCGTGGAAAGAGGAGGCTAAGCGGGAAATTTGGAGCATTGCCGGAGAGCGAGCTTTGGTTGTGACACGCTTCACGAGGTAGGGAAAAGTAGCCGGATCTCGGCCCTGACTAGGGAAAGTTAACTGTAGAAATGCATGTGACATTGGGGTGTCGTGGGTTAAGTAGGTTTATCGAATATTAGAAAGGCATGATGCGGGAACGTAGCGAATATCGGAAATGCATGTGACACTTAGTAGTGTCGTAGGAGCAGAGAACTTATCGGTGTTAGAATTACTGGAGGCATATGACCATGCCCGGAGGTTGATTGCGAACTTATCGATATTAGGAGTACTGGAGGCATATGATCATGCCCGGAGGTTGATTGTGAAACTGGTAATATTAGAACTGTTGGAGGCATTGGTTATGTCAGAGGTTGTTGTGTTATTACTATCGTGTCTTGGGTGGCCATGAGAGCCCGTATTATTATTATTGAGTTTTGGGTGGCCATGAGAGCCCGTATTATTATTGTTGAGTCTTGGGTGGCCATGAGAGCCCGTGTTATTACTGTTGGTGTGTTTTGGGTGGCCATGAGTGCCTGTTGGGTTGTTTAACCCGTGTTACTTTATTGTTTGTGTCTTGGGTGGCCATGAGTGCCCGTGGGGTTGTTGAACCCGTGTCTTTACTCTTGGTGTGTTTTGGGTGGCCATGAGTGCCTGTTGGGTTGTTGAACCCGTGTTACTTTATTGTTTGTGTCTTGGGTGGCCATGAGTGCCCGTGGGGTTGTTGAACCCGTGTCTTTACTGTTGGTGTGTCTTGGGAGGCCGTGAGTGCCTGTGGGGTTGTTGAACCCGTGTCTTTACCGTTGGTGTGTTTTGGGTGGCCGTGAGTGCCCGTGGGGTTGTTGAGCCCGTGAGTTACTGTTGGTGTTTTGGGTGGCCGTGAGTGCCCATGGGGTTGTTGAGCCCGTGATTTTTGTCGGTGTGTCTTGGGTGGCCGTGAGTGCCCGTGGGATTGTAGAGTCCGTGTTTTACTGTTGGCGTCTTGGGTGGCCATGACTGCCTGTGGAGTGTTGAACCTGTGTTGTTGATGTTTGTGGAACTTGCTTGTGATTTTATTTGGTTACTTGATCATGGTGGATGTTGTGTGGTGTAGCTAGCCTCCCGACTGGGATCGGGAGAAGCGGAGAGGTTGTGGGCTAGCTCCCCAACTGGGATCGGGGGAAGGACGCGCGGGTGTGGCTAACCACCCGACAAGGATCGGGTGAAGCGGAGAGGTTGTGGGTTAGCCTCCCGACTGGGATCGGGAGAAGTTGCGCGACAGGTCGACCGCCTGGCCTGACTGGGATCGGAAAGGGCGAGAGACAGAGATGGTTACTGAGCAGCTGGTATGCGATCCTTTGTGATCTTGTTTGGTATGCGATCCTTTGTGATATTGGGTGTTGCGTGGTTGTCTGTTGTGTCCTTGGAGGATGTCGTCAATCGTTTTGTCGTGTCTACTTTACGTGTCCGAGTGTTGAGTCGGTTGAGGAAAGTAACGGCGTGTGTGTGTCAGTCGGGTTACCTGAGTTTGGGGGATAGTGATCCCCGGTGTTGAGTTGGTTGTTAGTGTTACCGGAATTCTCTGCTAAGTATACCGTAGTCAGTCTGTTATCCGTGGTGGTGAGCGAACGCTCACCCCTAGCTGCTTTTCCTACAGGTACCGGTCGCAGGTTGGACTAGGTGAGTTTCTGAAGCTTGAAGAGCTAGGAGCGGGATTCTGGGTTTATTTTGAGTCTAGCGACGGATACCATACTTTTGTCCACTTGTTGGGACGTATTTTAAGTTGTAAATATTATTTTGTTGAACAAATGGCGTTTTCAAAGTGGTTTAATGTAAAAGGTTTCAAAATGTTTTATTGTTTTAAAGGTTCACGTCCCGAGTTCGGTTTACAGAAATTGGGGCGTGACAAATCTTCACCGGTACTAGTGGGTAGGGTTGAGCTGTAAGTCCAAGCCTCATCCAACCGTTGTCGCCATACATGAGCTATCGTGCCTTCCTCGGCAGTGAACTTATCCTCGTTCTCAAGCAAGTCGACCCAATGATCGAAGTTGAAAATTTTCGACTTACCTCTCACCCTTTGCTTTTTCGGTATGTTGCGCCACATCTCCTTTGCTGCCTTCATATGGTCATCGTGGTTCCATCCGTTATGGTACTCGGCTTTTGAGAGGTTCAAAATACCGAGGAACCTCCTTGTCTGCGCCACGAGGGTGTTCCAATGGTTCTTGACCGCATTTCACCCGAAAGCCGGGTATTGACCTCCCTCGTTGTACCTCTTCGTAACTATACACTAGAGTGTGGTACCTTGTCGGGAGTTGCCCCTAATTGGGTCTTTTGATGTCTCGATCCATTTTCTTATGAGGTGCTTCTCCGCCTCGACATGTCATTTTCTATAACCTGTTTCACCCTTGCTAGTCGTTGTTGGGAATGTCCGACAGAGGATGACTAAGACGACATACATGTGTCACTATTTCCGGGCACGTGTTGTTTCCATGGTGGGTAATCGGGGTATACCCCTAGTAGTTGGGTACCTGGTTGTATTGAGGTGGAACCGGGTAGCTTTGACCAACGAATGGGTTGTATTGAGGTGGAAGGGGTAGTTTTGTCTAGGGTGGAATTGACCTAGACCGGGGTTGAATGGACCTGGAACGGTGTTGAATTGACATGTACTTGTTATATCGGGTGCATATATAAATTACAAAAATAAATTACAAAAATAAGTTACAAAAAATAAGAGTTTGAAAGTAGCTGAGCTGGAACACGATGGCATATAGGGGGAGAAAGCGGAGTTCTCGTCAGGTTGCGTCAATATGTCGCGGAAGCTGCCTATGTCCTCGGGAGACAACTAGAAATCATCTGCCTACATTGTTCGTCATCCGATGAATGCGAACGCTGAGTTTCGTCGCCGCACATTTTTCGCTATACTTTTCAGCGGGAGGATGTTGGTAATGGGAGAGTGAAATTGGAGAAATATTAGGGAGAAGTTGTAGAATTATTGGTGTTTGAGAATGGGGTTTGGGGTATTTATATGATTGAAAATTAAGATTTAAATGAATTAAAAAAAATTACCGTTCATTTCCAACCATTGTCAACAATCGGAATTTTTTTCTCCCAAATGCCACGTGTTGTCGTGCGATTGGCTGGCGCTGCGACTCGGTTTGCACAACCCGCGTCGCGTAATACCGGAGCGCGAGTCCCTTATCGCACACCGAAACGTGTTTTAACGGGTCGCGTAATCGACGCTCTACACCGCACCGACCCGCGACTCGTGAACCGCTAAAACACGGTTTGGTTCGCAGTTCGTAAAACAGTTCGAACGGTTGTACATGCTCTTAGCTACGGATGCGTGATCTCTAGTTAAAGTTGCAAAACTTTACCAATAGATTTATTTTATCCGTCGACCAAGTTAGACTCTACAGTAGTACAAGAAAACCTGTCTTTTAAGTCAGGACAACTAGGGCCGTGATTAAAGGTTCTATCTTGTGGTGTTTAGTTTGGAGTGTGGATTAGGGATAATATCCCCACCCACGCCAACGTATTCTGATTGTGAATTTGTGTATTCCTATACATTTTTTTGGTTTTTTCATATAATTTATGAGTTCAACTTCTTGTAGCCTTCAAACAACTTTTCTTATTATTAATATTTTATTTACCTTAAGAAAAGGATAATAACAGGTGAGAATAAAAAAACCCTAACCCACCGTCGCTGAACCATCATTCTTCCACCGGCGGCAGCCCTGTCCTTTGGCCAAGGCTATCGTCGATGGTGGCCTCACCCTTTTTTTTCCTCAGTCATTTTCTTCTCTTACCTTCCCGAGACGCGCTTCGTTCCTTTGGTGCTCGCTCCGGTTTCCATCTCCTGGCTTGGATCTCGGTCGTCTCGACCCTATTATGCCCGATCTACGACATGAACTCTTTTCTGGGCACATATTAGGTGTAGATCTGACTTGTTCGAATCCGGACACCGTGATGAAGCCATTACTTCCCCAACCGGAGTTGTCTTTGATTGGCGTTCTCCTGGGCGTTCTCATTGCAGCTCATCGGTGGGAAACGTTTTCGTCATGGATTCGTTGACGAGCTGCTCGTTTAGAGTCCGATTGGTGAAGATCTGGAGGTCTATGAGTCCGGACACCGATCCTTCTCTCTTGTTGGCGTTGGCGCTTTTCCAGAAGGGTGTGGACTGTTGCAGTGGAGATTGGAAGGGCTTTGGTGTCTCCACTGGTGAGGTACTCCTTCCCCTTCTCCCGTACACAGTGGTGGCGGAGACTCGGTATCCAGGTGTTGGCCAGAACCGAGGGTTGTGCCATTTAATGGCTTGTTGAAAGTGTGATTGGGAGGGGGACAATGGTTCCTCAACTGTTTGTGGTGTTGGCCACTAGCATGCCCGGTTCCTTGTGGATCAGGTTAGGTGTGTAGGGGTTCTTTGTTCGTCGAGTTTGTTGTTGTGCTGGGAGTGTTGCTTGGAATTGTTTCGGGTTGTTTCTTCTCTTTTTCTTCTGCTTATTTTGTTGTTTATGGTTTGGTTTTCAGTCCTCTAGTTTACTTAATTTGCTCTTCAGGGTAGTGATTTTAGGTACTAGACCTTTTGGTTTGTTCTGTGCTTATTGTTAGGAAAATCTGGCTTCTTAAAGTCTTCTTATTTAGTTTAGTAATTGTTGTGCTTAAAGTTAGGCAAATCAGGGTTCTAAGACATGTATTGTTGTATGTTTTTTTTAGTTTACCCCTTGTTTTTTTTATCAGCGAAAGCAAACTTAAATTGAGCCTCTTCAGAGGATGAAAAGGAATACATGTAGGTGGTCTAACGACAGACCAGTGAATCGAGTGTTGGCATGACAACTCAACCTCATGACAATCCCACGACGATGAGATACCTTATACATGAAATAGCATTCCTATACAAGGAACCTCGACATCCCAACACGGGAGCAGTGAATACAAACTCAACAAAGGAGAACAAAGGTCTCAAAACCTAATAAGACAATCATCTAAGCTCAATACAAAAAGACTAAAAAGTAAGTCTAAAACCCGGATTTAGCAACCATGAAGCCCATAAAAAAGAGGTATGATACCCAGATTTACCAACCATGAAGCTTAAAAAAGCAAGCCGTCCACCAAGAAATCACACATAACCTTACCCGAACTTGAGGAGAATACAGTATCTTATCGGCTCCCAAACTCATAGAGTTGAAGGGCAACGCCGGCGACCAACATCGCTGATTGGTAAAGATAATCCTATGAATCATCACCAAACTCATAACCCAAAGATGCAAGACTCGAATATTTCCAAGGTCTAAAGACCTAGTACCCGTCAGAGGCCAGCACCTAAAATACTGACCCCCCTCCCCCCACAAATGGAAAGGGATACAATAGAAATCGAAACGAGCCTAAACCTAAGGATGAGCAGATTACCAACAAGGCGCAGGTAAAGATTAAGGTGAGACAAGAACCTTACCATCCGCAGCGTCGAGGGACCAGTCCAGATGCACAACAAATCCACAACTAGAAACGCTTCCCACAGTAGATCTAAAACAAGGCACCAGAGGACCACAATGAACAGGTCTGGTGAACAGCAAAGCTAACACTTCAATCACCCGAGAAGGAGCTACACCTAAAAAACATTCATAGAACTAGGGCCAACACCACCACAGCCAACAGGGCACGACTTAAGAAAATCAACAACGATCAAAACCATAGAGGTCGAGAAATGTGTCCCACTCAGGATTTGACCCGAGACGCTGATGCAACACCAAAAAGAGCGAGGAAGAAGTCGGGAAACGACTGACAAAACATCAGGATATGATCGTCCAAATCCGCTACAATCCACCACCCGGATGGTCGAGAAAGTAGTCCCACATCGGATGAAGAACGAACAACCCGGATCTTTGACTCATTTGACCTGGTCAAACCTAGCCCGATCCGGTCGAACCTAGTCAAATAAAACCCTACCCGGTCAAGCAACTCCTGCTAACCCGACCCATAAGCTACGACCCGATTGCCCTAGGTCCCAACCAACATCAACCTGATCTACATGTCGGATCCAACACTGGCAAGCGAGTCGAGGTGGTTCCGGCAACCACATCGAACAGGGAAGACCCAGCCTACGGAAAATAGAGGCGAAATGGACGAAGCTTTAGAGACCGCGACGGGCCCAGAATAGCTCCGGTGGCAACCTGCACAGATCCGACGAGCACGAGCAGATCTGCAGTTGGCCGGAGCAACCACGATGGTGCTGGGAAGAAGGATGAGCAGGAGCACGGAGGACGGAGGATGGCCGAGTAGCTGCCCCCAAGAAGGACTGAGCGGCTAGAGGATGACCAACTCCTCCGGCGACCCCAACCCACAACCCACCGAGCTTCCAACAAAGATGAACCACACCAGATTTGAGATCTGGGCCTCTGGCACGAAACTCCAGTGGATCTCCAACAGACGAAGCCCACGCTCCCCACACTCCCCAACAACCGGTCAAAAAAAGCCGTTATAGCAGATGAACGGGAGAAGCAGAGGTGAAACAGAGAAGGGAAAAGAGAAGGAAGGCAAAGGGAGGGAGAAGAAGAGGGACGAGAAGGTCAGGGTAAGCAGAGCTTCCCCACCGGCAACTTCCTTGACCGGAGCCAAGTCCGTCGCCAATGGAGATGAAGTAGAAAGGTGGGTGGCGGCTAGGGTTGGGAGAAGGGAGTTGAGAGCGTTTTCCTTAGTTGTCTTTTAAAAAACCAATTACGTTCCCCCAGTTTACCCCTTGTTGGGTTGTTGTTTTGAGGCAGTGCCTCTTGTTTGTGTTCTTGGTTGTAATAAGGATGTTTATCCTTGTCATCCGACTTTATTTTGAAACTTTTTTACTATTAAAAGAAATTACTGATGAAAAAAACAGGTTAGAAAAAAATTGCTAGGAGTGAAGAGTTACAAAGACTAGTAGTGACAAATAATTTCATATATTTAATATTGGGAAAACCATGGTTCCTAACCCCTTTTCACCTTTGCTTTCCCGATCCTAACCTGGGTTTACCTTTTTTTGCATTTCCCAACTATCACCTTTTAATTTGTTGCAGAAAGTATCGTTTGCCGTTTATTTTGACGATTCCGTTAGTTTTTTGCATGCATGTTGGTCACGTGTACATAAACATTTTTGTAACGGAATCGTCAAAATAAACGGTAAACGATACTTTCTGCAAAAAAGTTGAAAGGTGATAGTTGAGAAATGCAAAAAAAGGTAAACATAGGTCAGAATCGGGAAAACAAAGGTGAAAGGGGGTTAGGAACTATGGTTACCCTTCTAATATTTGAACAAAATTTTGATTAAATATATAAAAATAAATGGATAGTTTTTCAAATAATACAATCTTCTGGACGTTTTCTTCTCGCCCAGGCTAGTCCTTGCTATTCTCCCACTCATTCTCGGGTTTTGAGGGCATTCGTTCAGTGAGTTGCTCTTAAATGTTTAATGATGGGTTTTGAGAAATTGGAAAGTAAATAAGGAAATCCAATCCTTTTACTAGTGTTGTCCTCAACCGCTGCTACATTGCCAAGTTACTATCCGTGTAGAAAACCTTGATGCCTCTCAAAGTAGTCGTATTAATTCCACCCATGTGTCTATAAACTGATGATACGTCACTGGATGACATTACTACAACGTTAGCCTTTTTAAACTGTAAGGGTCTGACCTAATGTAAAAATATTTATGTTCCCTTGGACTAATATGACAAGGTTATAGCCAGTGGACACCGCGTTAGCTTGAAAATTGTTAGCTATAGTTGAATCGTGACCAAGTCAAGATGCATACGACCAACTTGACCATATACATAATTTATATTAATTTTCCCCCATCCATACATATAATAAAACGACGACTTTGGGCTACGTCGTTTTGTAGGACCACTCGCCCTATAAATAGACCCTCTATGCTCTGCTCTTTCTTCCCATCATTACTTACCCATACAGCTAATCCCAATTCACACCACATTCAACATCTTGCACTTTCGTTTTCATTTTTGTTCCAACTTTCCCAACACCATGACCAAGGTGAGCATGCTAAGTCTTCTTATATATATATATATATGCATTGTTAATGAAACTATATTAATTAATGTGGTGATCTTAATTATTATATACTGATTATGTATATTTGCAGCAAAAGATAGTGATTAAGGTCCAGATGAACTGCGACAAATGCAGACGTAAGGCTATGCAGATCGCTGCGGTTGCTCAAGGTAAGCGATTAATTAGCTCCTATAATCCAATCTTAATAACATCTTAATTACCCGTAGGAAGGTAAATATTAACATAAATATTATTATGTAGGCGTGATCTCGGTGACCCTTGGAGGCGGCGATAAGGACCAGGTGGTGGTTACGGGCACCGGAGTGGATTCCGTGAACCTGGCGTCGCTGTTACGGAAGAAGGTCGGGCATGCCATAATAGTCAGCGTAGAGGAAGTCAAAGAAGAGAAGAAAGACAAAGAGGAGGACAAGAAGAAGGAGAAGGAGATAGTGGTAATAGATCATCAGTATTGGGGGCATAACGGTCATTACAACCAGCTTCCAAGGTATGAAACTGTTGTTTACAATCCAGAAGGACCTGGTTGCTCCATCATGTAATGAAAATTATCACGATCACGATCACGCAAATGTTATTCAGTAAAAAATAAATATATTTGTATATATATAGATGGTATATTGATTCCATATGAAGTACAAGTTTAAACTTTAAATGTGTTGCCAATGCCAATGGGACGTGTGTTTAAATTGACGATGTACTATATTGAACAAATTTTCAATTATACCCTTTCTTATTTATATTTCATATCAATGAGAAACTACTGAATATCTTTTGAAAAATAGGGAAACTGTATGCGGAAGTATCAAATCAACTCTGGTCGTCTTGAAAAGAACATATGAGAACATGAAAGAGCCTTCGATGATTATTGATGTGTTACTTGCTGAATAAGTTAGTATGAAGGCACGTAGAAAAAATCAAGTCAAAACTCCATTTCTTATTTGTTTTTAAAACAAATAAAACAATTGATTTTAAAAAGAAAACAGTCATTGGAAACTAATTTTGGTGTGAAATATTCTGCATCATTAACTGATAAATTAATGAATATAGAAGAAGAGAAAGGAGGGATATTATAGTCAACAAGGATACCAAATAAAATAAATTATAAATTAAGATACTTAATTCAGTCACTTGTACACGTTAGTGTATAAGTTGGGCATTGATTATTAATTTGGTAAAGAATAAGGGTATGAAAGACAAAAACATTCTAACTACGGGTAGGTGAATTTTTGGGTTCCACACAGTATTAGAGGGCTTTTTATCTATTTCGGAAAACCAATATGCTTTTCCATATATGGACACATACATTTGAACATGTAGAGAGGGGTTGTGTGACGACGTTGAAAACATAATAGGGGAAACTCAGTGTGATTTGAATCAGCTCGGAATCCGTTTCAAAGAAAAATCATTGCCTCAGAGTTAAATTGTTTATTTAATAGAAACATTGTTAGTATACGACAGATTTTTTAAACTTCCGTTTTCCCGTTATTTCTGCCTCTGCCTCCAAACCAACCATCAGATTCCTACTCATCACCAGTATTGTACATAGGTGTTTGGTCACTCGACTCGCCGTGCACTGATCATTCGTTCCACGAACAACTACTTCCACCGTCGATACCTACTGTCACCCATTTACCATCCTCTACCGCCACCCCAACCACTGCTCTAGGCGACCCTGGCTTCCACCTTCGTCGCTTCCCCATGTACCGTACGACGCCATAAGGACATCGATGTACGCCAGAGAACATGCTCCCGGGCCACTAAGGTCAGACAGAAAGAGCAATGGCTCACTGATCCTTTTTTTCACTAGAACTGTCACAAATGGTATTTGAATACCAAATAGGCAATGATAGAATACAGAGGATGAGAAAGTAGTACTGGAATTTCTGCTCCGAAAACTGGCCAAGGATTTCAATAGTAGTGTTGAGAGGCAATACATGAATCAGGGTTCCCTCCTTGAAAAATCCCTGATTATTTGTTCCTTAGGCATTGATCATGAAAAGAAAAACTCAAATAAAGTAATAGGACCCTCTCGATCAACCATCTCCATAATCGTGAAGGGGGTCGAGGCGATTGCGGTGGTGGAGGCCAAGGAGAAGGACGCACTAGCTGCGGCTGCGGCTTCAGGGACGTCTCTAGGGACGACGACGACATCAGAGACGCCAACGACATCAGAGACGACGACGGCTTCTCAAACGGCGACGACAGCATCAGGGACGCCGCCCCCAAATGCGGTAGCCCCTGGAGTTGCAGAGGAGGGACCGCCGTGGCAGAGGAAGTTCAACGCCGTGGTGGTTAGAGGCGGCTCGAACGAAACCTTAACAGAGAAAACTTTCACAAGATCCCTAAGAAGGGTGCAAAGGAGAAGATGTGTAGAAAAAAGAAGCATAACTACAACATAGACTAATAAAAATCGTGACCATAACTATGATTTTTAGGCAGTGGCGGACTTAGGGGGGACCCGGGGGGCACGTGCCTCCCCTCAACTTTCTGAAATTAAGTTAACACCACTATATTTGCTTCAAACTTTCAATAGTTCCCCTGCTCATTTGTTCTTTCTAATTTCTTAATGACAACTAATCCAAATGAAAATATTAAGGATCTTTTAGGATTTAACATCTTGTCTTGTTTTTGCATCTTTTTATTATTAATATTTCCTAAATATTTTTATTTTTTTTTAATTTCTCAATTGTAATTAATGTAAAAAAATAAAAATTTAATATGTTATTTTGAATTTGAGACTACACCATCTTAAATTTGATTCTCTCCAAAATTAATGTAATCATGAAACGATATCTTAATTACGTTCTCTATATTTCTATTTCTTATTTTACAATTGTTTTATTATTAAAATTTCTTAATTTTTTAACTAGTTTACAAAATCTATTATTATTTAAATTATTATTTAGGCTTTGAAATTATCATTAATTTGAATTTTGAAGTGGTTATTTACAAAATTACTATAGTATGATCGGATATTATCATCAAAGAAGAGAGAATATGTTCTATTATGAAGGGTAAACTACAAATACCTACCCCAAACTTGCAGCGTTTAACTGATACCTACCCTAAAGTTTTTTTTTGTAACTGATACCTACTCAGATGTTTAGTTATTTATAGATGGCCCAAGTAGACAGCTAAAATGACGAAAATGCCCTTAATGATTTTTTAAATAATTTTTTAAAAACAAAACTGAAGTGATTTTTTAAATAAAACTGAAGTGATTTAATAAGTACATATATAAACCTAACAAAAGTGATTTTTTAAATATTTTTTTAAATAATTACTGAAATGTAGTTGAGGGTATTTTCGTCATTTTAGCTAAACATCTGAGTAGGTATCGGTTAAAAAAATAACTTTATGGTAGGTATCAGTTAAATAACTAAACATCTGAGTAGGTATCAGTTAAAAAAAACTTTAGGGTAGATATCAGTTAAACGCTACAAGTTTGGGGTAGGTATTTGTAGTTTACCCTGTTATGAATACCATCAAGACTCAGTTGAAAAACAAATGAGAGACCATTGGATGTATAATAGTAATGATCTCATACAACGAAAAATATATTTTTGATTGTATTAACAACAGAATTGTTTGAAATATTTTCAAAATATGCATTCTCGACATGACGTCTTCTAGTAAGTAGTCATTTATTAATTCATGTAATATTAATATTTTAATATTAGTTATTATATTATTTTGACGTTATTTGTTATAATATAAAAAAAAATTGGTACCACCCTCATCGGAAAAGCTGGATCCACCACTGTTTTTAGGTGATGCGGAGAGCTTCTTTTTTTTGGTTTAGAGAGAAAGTTTATTTCTCAACGAAGATCATTGGTTAAAACTAACCACTAACGTTTTTTTCAACCTTTTTAGTAGATGACAAGCTTTTGTAATTAACTCAAACTTAAATGGTCAAGTTGTAAATATAGATATCACGGCGAACGGGTGTAATTTATCATTTTATAGCTGACGTGTCCTTCCAAGAGAGGACTGTGAGTCAATATTCCGCACGGGCTGCGTACTGTAACGGATGACTGCAGCAGCGCACTTTCCTCCTACGCGCGTGTTTGGTTTTCGAGAAAGTGGCCTTCGGAAATTTTTTTAACTTTTTCTCGAGAAAAACCCTACCCTAATCATCCCCAGAAATGAACTGTCACATTTCTCTTCCCCTGTCGCCTTGACGCCGACGCTGCGTCTCCCGGCGTACAGATGCAGCTTTGATCGGCGATCTGACCGGCGAGATATTCAACTCAGGCCAGAGATCGGATTTTCCTCTTCCTTTTGACACAGGTATCTCCACCTCTTCCTCTTTTATGTCCGTAAGACGAATTTGATACGCATCCGTATAAGTGTGCGCGTATATATACATATACTATTGTGTATGCTAGCTCAGTCTCTGTCTAAATCTGCGTGTTAATCTCGCTCCTCTGGTTGTTGATTTGATTTCTACTCAATAATCTCACTCTAGCTAATTTGGGAATACCATTCGGATTGAATGCATTTTCTCGTTCTTTTTTTCTTAGTGATTGAAGTGAGTGTTTGATTTTTGATGAAGTTGAAATCACTTCAGTTTAAGATGCATTTACTAGGCACGCTGGGCATTAGTTATACTTCGTAGTAATGTCAATATGTCATTTGCTGATACAATCCATTACTATCTATTTCTGTGTGAGCTATTAATCCATCATTTCAGTAATAGATTTTTCAGAGTTTGATTTTCATCATGTTTAAACCACTTCAATTTATCATGTAGTTGCTACGCATTGTGACATTGGTTTCTAGTTGTGGCACTTTATTTAGGATAGTATATTATTACGGACACTTTCACTCAATCTGATTATGTTAGTGCTATATTAAGATCTTTTTTTCAATATCCAAACCATTCTACGGTATGGACTTCTCTATGTGAATGGGTTTCTTTAAAGCAGTTAGAGGTATAGAGTTAATGTGTGAGTGGCAAGTAATGACACCCTAATTTTGAATAATCCCTACAATATGTTTTAGTAGAAATGATAACATCAAATTAACAAATTCATTTCACTATATCAGACTCAGGCATTCCTGAAATGGAGATTAGTGAATAATGTTATGGGATGGGCAGGGGGTGGCCGTGCTACTAGCTGTAGTACTGAGTACTAGCGCCTTAGTGCTGTGCTTTGTTTGGCTCAAAATAGAGTGGATATAGTAATTCCTTGTTTGGTCCATCCTTGTCCAGCTAACTTCCTTCAGAGCATTAACTTTTTTAGTTCTTTTTCCTGTGTTATCCAAACATTTGCATTGCCAAATACCTTCATGCATGAGTTGAATTACATCGTTCTGAAAAATATAAGTCTTCAAAGATCACCCAATATTGTTATATTGCCATATTTTGTGCTTTTACATTGTCACCCCCTTGCATTTTCATTTCGTGATTCTGGTATGAAGGAATGGAAATGCAATGGTTAACGGCATTCTCACTTTGATCCTTATTTGTTTTACGAATAGAAGCATGGCCACTTTATAATAATGCAAATATCTTGCATTTTAACCCCATTTGATGGATTAAGCATTAACAATGCAGTCTTTATGGTCGCTTTCCTACTGTTTCTTCACGTTGCAGGATCCTGAAAGAATATGTTCCATTCTAAATTCAGGAACTGTTTTATAAGATTATTTTATCAATTTTAGGACCATACATGTTCTACTTGACCACTTATCCATATTATCTCTTTCAACTATTAGTTGAAAATTTTGAATAACAAATGCTGTCATGATCCGGTGATCATGGGTTTCTTCACTACTTATGCTACTTAATACTTATTGTGCATTAGCCCTTCCAGCTACTTTCCCATTAACGAAGATCCAAACTTGGACCTCTTCTCTTGAGTATATTGGAGGTTTCATTTATTTGTGTCTATTTTGTTTGCCCATAATTTAATTTGAAGTTGACTTGGACATTTCTTTACCTAATATTATGCTGCATATGTACATCATATTTGTGGTCTTCACTTTTCCATTCTAAACATATGTATCTATTCTGTAAGGCACTGTTGTGAACATATATTTGATTTGTTCTGCTTTATTGTTAATTTAGTCAAACTTTGATGGTTCATGTGGACAAAGTTTTGTCTTATACCTTAACAGCTTTCTCTCCCTCATAATCAATCAGGAATGGACCACTATGACTTGCAAGCACAAAGGAGGGAGATGAAGCATAAAGGAAGAAATGTTGTATGGTCCATTGCAATGGACAGATGTTTAATTGAAGCTCTTGCTGTTCAGGCTAGAAACGGGAACAAAATCGATAAATGCTTTAATGAAAATGCATATACTGCAGCTTGTTTTGCAGTGAACAGCCGCTTTCATCTGAACTTGAATAATCAGAAAATTGTCAATCGTCTCAAGACAATTAAGAAAAGGTACAAGATTGTTAGGGACATGCTCAACCAAAACGGGTTCAGGTGGAATCCAAGTACAAAGATGATTGAATGTGACAATGAAGAGCTTTGGAAGAGATACATTGCAGTAAGTCTTGTTATTTTGGTTCCTCTCTTGTCAGTTATATGCTTATATGTTTCTGCGATATTTAAAATCTCCACCCCAAATTTTTGAAATAGGCACATCCTGATGCCAAAGGATTTCGAGGAAAGCAGATTGAGATGTATGATGAGCTAAAAATAGTATGTGGAAATTATCAAGCCCCCACTCGCTGGTCTAGGATGAAGGATGGAAGTCATCCAAGTGAGGTTAAGAATTTTGAAGAAGATTCTGCTTCATTTGTTTCACCCAGTTCTGGAAACCTGAGTGATACAGATGGAACAGAGTCATACACAGGATCTCCAGAGCATGTTCGAGATGGTAGTCAAGATCCTCCTCTTGTCCAACCTATCAGACAACTCCCAAAACGGGCTCGTAGCTCAGAGGCTCTGCAGGATGCAATGCTGGCTGTGGCATCAAGCATTCGGCACTTGGCTGATGCAATGGAGCAAAGTAAAATCACAATCAATGCCACAGAACTACTTGAGGCTGTGATGGAAATTGATGGCTTGGATGAGGCCAAGCAGATGTATGCTTTTGAGTACTTAAATGCCGACCCTGTCAAAGCCAGAGCCTTCATGACATACAATGCTCGAATGCGGAAGCTGTATCTGTTTCGACAGTTCTGGTGGTGGAAGTAACAACTCTTGGACATTTTTGGTATATAGTTCACTGTGAGAAACGGTCAGAGGTTGGTGATTACTCATTAGTGAAAACACATTCTTGTTGATGCTTGGTGGTGGGGTGTATAGAGATCTAATGACTGTAGATGAGCACTTATGGGTAGAAGCTGGCGCTGTAAAGAAACATTTTCCGCCCTCTTGAGGTCTTTCACACAGGATTTGTGCTTTAGAATATTTTTGTGCCTCTGTACGTGTCAAGGCTGCTATTAGGGATCAGCTTTGTAGACTTGCCTGCACAAACAGATGTAACCTGCCACTCTGTTAAAGTCTTCTTCTTCTTAAGGTTTTATTTACAGATCATTCTTGAATGCTAAGAATTTTCATGGTTGATTGGGTGAATTTTGGTTCAAGACAGTACTATCCTGTATCTTATTTCAGTTGCTTGATTGTTCCTTGATAAGTATGACTAATCTGAAGGGGAGATTCTTAATTTGATTTTTCAGAACCAGCTTGTATTGAATCTCATGATTCTATTGAAGTCTCAAACCAAAATCAAAGTCACCTTTTTATTTTGTACTCTGAAAAAAAAAAACAGTATTAACAATCTTGTGGGGCAAATATAGAACCACTTGAAATTAAATAGTCAGTCACCAGTAATCTCTGCAAGAACAAATGCCATTCTGGAAGTGATGGAAGCGATGCATATCGCGCACTATAATTTCCCTTCCGGTGACAAGTGAAATGTACTTGGTCGCATTATGGCAATCACCACATACTCTCAGGTTCTTCCTAACATGTATAGTAGCACCTGGCTTGGTATTCAAAAGAGCAAATGAAATGGCCAGTTTCTCACTATGGCTACTGAGCAGCTGCTCCTTAATGTCATCTTCCACATCATGAATTGAATTGGTGTCAGGAACATAACCGGCAGCTTTGATCTCATCTCCTAAGGTCTCGAGGTAAGCATATATTCTTTCAGACTGGGGATGGTTTGTGCTCCCAGAATAGAAGCTATGAACCTCATTCCTCAGCTCCACTAAACTGCAACCAGGAGTTTTGCGAAGCCCACTGTTCTCCATCATGTTCCTCACTTCCACCACTTTGTCCCACATTGAAGCTGTAGCGTATATATTCGCAAGCAATACATGGTACCCACCTTCTTCTGGTTTCAGCTCAAACACTCTGTTTGCTGCCTTCTCTCCCAACTCGGCGTTGTTATGGATTTTGCAAGCACCCAACATGGCACCATAAACATTCATTCCTGCCTCAACCGGCATCTTTTGTATGAACTCCCAAGCTTCATTAAGCCTACCTGATCGACCAAGAAGGTCAACCATGGCACCATAATGATCCATTGCAGGCTCTAAACCATAATCTTTCTTCATGGTTTCGAAGATATGGAGCCCCTCCTCCACCAAACCTGAGTGACTGCAGGCAGAGAGGACACACAAAAATGTTATATCATTTGGTTTGGCCCTCTCCTTCCGCATAGTATTGAACAGGACTACAGCCGCTTTCCCTAGCCCGTGTGTCCCATATCCATCTATCATAGCATTCCATGTTATCACATCTCGTTCATTCATCATGTCAAAGAGATATCTTGAAGTATGAATGGCTCCACATTTTGCATACATGTCAACAAGAGCAGTCATCACATAAACATTACTGTCCAAGTAACTTCTTATAACTAATCCATGAATCCACTTTGCATGGCGTGCAACTGATAACTCTGCAAGAGCAGTAATCACACTTACCATTGAGAACGAATCTGGTTTTATGTTCTGAGATTGCATCTTACAGAAGTAATCCAAAGCCTCGTTTACTCGTCCATTTTGTGCGTAGCCCAATATCATAGCATTCCAAGACACACGGGTTTTACCCTGCAATCTTTCAAAGATATCAGCAGCAATATCAACTCTCTTACATTTGGAATACATGGAAATCAGAGTGTTTGCCACAGAGACATCGGAGCTAAGTTGCAGCTGATCAGATAATTTATGAACAAGCATTGCCTGCTCAAGGTCACCTAAATCAGCACAGGCACTTAAGGCTTTCATAATAGCAACATTTGTAGGCTTCACCCCTTCATCCAACATCCTTTTAAATATCACCATCGCTTCTTCAGGTTGTCTACTTGTAACATACCCATCAATCATTGAATTCCAGGAAGCATCAGACTTACGCTTTATCTGATCAAAGATCAACCTAGCAGTCCCGACTGATCCACATTTCGAATACATGTCCACGAGAGAGGTCAAAATGTTAACAAATGATTCGAGCCCGGATCTTAAAACATACCCATGGACAGACTTGCCAATCCTCAGAGACCCCATAGCTGCAACAGCAGGCAAAATGGAAACAATTGTGACAGAATCAGGACTCAGGCCATCCTCCTGGATCCTTGAAACCATCTCCAAGGCTTCCACTTCCATGCCATTCCGAGCATACCCAGAAACAATCGCATTCCAAGAGACCAAGTCTCTCTCAGGCATTCTATCGAACATCTTACATGCATCACCAACCCGTCCACATTTGGCATACATATTAACAACCCCTGTCATCCCAAACAGACTGGAAGCATGGCCAGTAGCTACCAACTGGCCGTGAATCTCTCTGGCCCTCCTGAAATCCGAATTGTCACCACAAGCTTTCAACAGATAAGTGAAATTGTACCCAACAGGCACAACCCCATCCGCGAGCATCCGAGCAAAGAACTTGACAGCGTCGTCCAAAGACGAGTTCTGGGCATACCCTTTGAGCATGGTGTGGTAAAGAGCGTCGAGCTTATCTTCAATGGGGCCGAAAACCAGAGCAGCTTCGTGCAAGCTGCCGAATTTACAGAACAAGCTGACGAGCTTGGTCTGGAAGAGCTGCTCGTTGCAGAGGCCGTGCTTGATGACGAGAGGGACGATTTGGCGGAGACGGGAGAGGGAAGTGCAGTGCTCGAGGAGGAGAGCAGAAGGGTGCTTGTAGACATGGGAGGGAATGTAAACTCTTTGGGAAAGAGAGGGAGATGCAGAAGGAGGTGAAGAATGGCGGCTTCGAGAGGAAGCTGGTGGTGGGGTTGTGGCGCTGTCGGCGACGGAGAGTGGAGCTGTGACCGCAAAGACCAAGGACTGTGAGCTCATCCCTCGGTCTCTTGCTTGCTTTGGCCTGTTTGGATATCAACTTCTAAAAATACAAGACACCAAATTGACAAAAGAAAATGACTATCTTTAACTCATTTTTCCCTCCATCAATGATAAAATTATAATTAATTTATTATTAATAAATCTTACCGGACCGGCCACTGCCGGTGAGAGATTTTGCACGCCGGCCCCGGAAAAACTCTTCGGTTTTGTGCTGCCGGTTATAACCCAAGAGATCCCGTTATATCGGGCCTACACTAGTGTGCTTCAAATACTAGTCCCAAAGTAATTAAACCATACAAATAACAACAGTGGATGAATTTTAAGATGAGAAACCTATGCCATAAAATAAATGATCTCGAGAGAAGAGAAATGAGAGTGAAAGTAGACGAGGGTTCTGTTTTGCTGCATTGAGAGTACACAATAACATAAATGAAATTGAAAAAATGGACCAATACAGAGGAGAGAAAATATTAGCAGTAGAAAAGAGGAGATATGGATACAATTGAAAAAAATAAGACTAGATAAGAATGTATTGAAAAGGGTGAGAGATAAGAGCGTGTGACCCAGGTCACAGACCGCAACCTGTGATCCGTTATTTAATGGGTCGGAATCACGGGTGGCGTATTGTTTTGCGACTCCGACCCGCTAAATAACAGGTCGTGGTCATGGTTGGTTGTCGCATGACGTGCCATTTTTTTAAATACATCAAATCAGATTCAGTTAAAAATGATTAGTCCAAATTTGAAGTATAAATAATTTTTTTTACGGTATAATAAATACTAGGCAACATTTAAAATGAACCCAACATTTTTTTCTAAAATGTAAATCTCGTTTTACCTCAAAATGAGACTTATGAAACAAGTTTTAGTAAAATGGTGAACGAAACGAAAATGTGTCAATTTGACATGGGGGGGAGGATGCTCATGTGTCAACCGTATCGGAAAGACTTGGTGCTTAAGGTTATCACGAAATCGGGGGTCGTTCGACTTTGGGGATAGTGATAAAAAACCTAGAGTTGGGGATCTTTGGTTTTTACTTTGGCTCGCAGGCAGCCAAGGATTGGGTCCGAAAAAATCAACCTTGGTGCTTTGACGGGTCTCCACTTATCCTCGGTGATATAATTGATCCGATGGGAATAGACACCTCCCGAATTGATAGGCTTCAATTTTGGGTGGAGACTAAAGGCCTTGTGCCCCTAGTTCGGACTCAAGCTACAGGGTAACTTATTGATAATACATTGGGAGAATGTGTGCATGTCCCTTGTGACGAATGAAGGTTTTTTTGGTGGAACGGTTCGAATTCGTGTTTGTATGCCCCTGAACTGTCCTTTGCGAAGGTCTATGGTATTGCGCTTCAAGGGGCATACATACCTAGTGAAGGTCACTCTGACCTATGAGTGCCTACCTACTTCCTACTCAATTGTGACCAGATCGGTCATGCGATTCGGGATTGTGATCTGGAAACTCCCAAGATTTTCCGGTTCGACAAATCCCTCCTTGAGGAGAAAGTTGATAGGCTTGACCAAAACTTTTGTCATTGACTGGAGCAAGGTGACACTGCCATCTCCGTCATGTCCTCTGAGATTCACTCAGGTTACCCCAAACATCTTACCTACCATCCCATCAGATCCAGGGACGAGACCCCTAATAACCCCGAACATCTTAACATAACACAAAGACGACGTGAGATCGAGTTGTCCGTTATCAGAGGTATGAGATGGTCTGCTGGCTGGGACCACACACCCTTCAGTGACTACTTCGTCTAAGCCCTTATCAAGAAGATGGCGTCTGCAGGCGAATCCCAAGAGGATCAGGTGAGGACTGGGAAACAACCTCGCCAAGTGCAATGATTAGTGAGCAAAAATTCAGGATTTTCAAAAGGGACGAGCCTCTAAATCGAGTACATACTCCCCTACCTATTATCAAGTTTCTTGTTCAATCGTACACCTCACGATGAAATGAGTCATTTCCATGGGATTAAGCAGCGTTAAAGCACCATTTTCATGGGATTAAGCAGCGTTAAAACACCATTTTAAACTGCTTTCTACAGTTGAGTTTATCTTTAAAGCATTCTATGTTACTTTGCTTTTTTTCTTTAAACTGAAGTGTTATCAATATTTTGTTTTAGGGTCTATACACAAAGATTTACTATTGCGTACTTTCTAGATAAACATTTTTTTATTAATAATATCTTTTGTTTAAAAAGAAAAGGCCAAGAATAAGATGAGAAGTGTACACTAGTCAACATGTAATTATGTGTTTTTTAAGGGTAAATTACAAATACCTATCCTAAATTTGTAGCGTTTAACTGATACATTCCCTAAAGTTTTTTTTAACTGATGCCTACTCTAATGTTTAGTTATATAACAAATAGCCCAACCCGCCAACTAAAATGACGAAAATACCCTCAACTACACTTCAATAATTATTTAAAAAATCACTAAGGGCATTTTCGTCATTTTAACTGACAACTTGGGCAATTTATTATATAATTAAACATCAGAGTAGGTATCCATTACAAAAAACTTACGGATAAATATCAGTTAAACACTACAAATTTGAGGTAAGTATTTGTAATTTACTTTTTTTTTTAATACACTATCAAATCAATCTTGCTGCCTATTTGTTGTCCATAACCCTTCACCTCTCTGTAAAGTAATAATAGTGTCATACCATGGTTTAAATGAAATTAAAAAAAAACATTAGTTCAAGGCCGAAGTTCTCTCCTCATATGCCTCTTCTTGAGAACCAACTTTTCTTTAAACCTTTATCTTATAAAATGGATGCCACATTAACCTCATCCCCCACTCAATTCAATTCTTGTCTCCAAAGTCATAACCTTCATCTCCGTCTAATTCAACCCGGTTTCCAGTTCCCATTCCCTTTAATCTGTATTGTTCTCAGCAAGTTGCCGGCTATGTTCGTCCGGGACCAAAACCAATGGAGCTGCCCGGTAGCTTGACTGGAGATGCTCTCAACAGAAACAATAACAATAAAAACCAAACAGGAGCCGTCCAGTAGCATGACTGGAGATGGAGATACTCTCCTTGTATCGGCCAGCTGGAGATGTCAACAGAAACAATAACAAGCATCTCCTGTAGCTGTAGCCTGTAGGTAGGTTTTATCATATATACTTAGTGGAGAATAATAAAAAGTAATTTCAACAATTGGAGATCTGGATGGAATTGAAATATCAAACATATGGACCTTAGTTTCCAGTATCACTGACCGGAAATGTTCACAGCCGGGCTTTGGCAGAATGATAGTGCGGCCATATGTTAAAGGAATTAAACATCAAATTGTTGGCTGTTGCTGTGATCATATATAGCTGCCCCTTATTCATCCACAATTCTAAACTCAGTGAAATGTCACAGTAACTGTGAAATCATAAATGTCTTTCAGCTTCTACTGGTAATTTGCAAGGTTTCTGAAAGTATTGAGATAATTGAGAATCTATGGAGGCCATGATTTACCAAAATTAAGTTATATCCCTTACCCCAAACTACTTCACAATATCTAAATCAAGTGTCCCAAGCAGCTCTAGATAAGGCAATGCATTATCCCAAGCATCCTCCTACTCCTAGCTTGTCAATATCAGATACATAAGAGGATGGATCTATGCAAGTGCAAGCCAAGTTGGGGGAAAACAAAATGCTTGTCAGAGATCTTCAATCATTAACATGGTTGTTGGCTGAAAGGAGGTTGAAAAAGAATTTTTTTGCAGTCGTGAGACTGAAAGGAAAAAACAAGTGCTTTTCCTTCACATTTTGTAGCAGCCGGCTGAAAGTGCCGGCGGCTGATAGCAATATTTTAATAATTTATCTCCTACTTTTGCTTTCAACTTCCTCTTTCAGCCACCTATCAGCCTTGGACTGGAGATGCTCTCAGATAAGGTATTTGGCAGCTGTAGGATAGTATACAGTTCATCCAAAAAGCTAGATAACCCACCGGGTAAAGAAATCGGAAACTAGTAGCCACCAACAACCTGAAGAAGGATGTGTCAAATACGATGCCTCAAAAGGGAGAAGTCACTAACCTTTATGTTATGCTCTTATAATTGGATCCTAATCCTATAGACAAGATCAGATTGAAATCGAACATAACAAAGGATATATAAGCCAAATATTGGTAATTTATTGCTATTGCAATTCATTTTAGAAGACCACTGTGGCAATAAGACTCAAAAAATGAGGCTCATAAATCCAACCAAACTACAGAAAAGAGCCAATGTAAATTCACCCAATTGGGGGAACAAAACAAGGGGAAATGATATTGCACAAATGAAGAACATCAGAAGACTGATGATGCTCAGGTAGATAGCTAGTATAAGCCAAATGTTGGTACTTTATTGCTATTGCAACTCATTTTAGAAGACCACTGTTGCAATAAGACTCACAGTATGAGGCTCATAAAACCAACCAAACTACACAAAAGAGCCAATGTAAATTCACCCAATTGGGGGAACAAAACAAGGGAAAATGATATTGCACAAATGAAGAACATCATAAGACTGTGATGATGCTCATGTAGATGGCTAGTACAGGCCCAAGTTGCTCAACTGAAGGTACATAGCTGGATTGACAAAGTACAAGTTGATACATTGCTAACACTGGGTTAAATTATTATCTCCAACTTATGAACTGCTTGATATTTTCCAAATGAATGAAATCAAAATGGAAATCTGAAGTAATCAATTCCTTTATTCTCAATTACACATGAGAAAAAGAACTTGTACCACTTATATATCACAAAAATTCACAATAAAGTATCATATTTTAAAGGTAAACTATGACCCAATAATGACCTAACCTCAAACTATGTGATTCTTCTGTAAGGAAGACCAGCAATGGAGCCCAAACCTGTGGTGGATTGGATCATCCATAATGCGCCCTGGCTGCCATACTAGTCACTTGTGCCTGCATCTGGGCGGCTCTGACTTTGGAGGCTGTAGCCCTATGGAAAAACTGCTCCCTAGACAGCAATCTCACATTTCTCAAGTACAGATCAAAGGGTATAGCACCCTCCTGAGCTGCCTTATCCAAGGCATATATGGTGTCTTCAATGGCCAAATCAGAGGCCGTAGACTCAAGCATTTGCTTGGAGAGTGTATCAACACACTGGAAAGCATCATCCACATTAACATCCCCCAATTGCCCAACCTTTCCCTCATTGTCTCTCAACCAAGCCTCCATCACATCCGTGTTCATGAGCACCATCTGCAACTGCTGCTCCAATCCCTCCTTTTCGTCCTGCATCTCCTTCAACCCTCTCTTCAGCTGTTCCTCCCTCTGCCTCAGCACCGCCTGGGCGCTGAAAAGCCCCTCCATTTCTGATTCCCTTGTCTTCCTCATCCCGGCTATGTCACCGTGAACCGTCTCCACAAGCTTGTTAATCGCGTTCCTCTTGAAAACCTCGGTGGGATCCTCAGTGTGAGGCTGAACTCGCCCTCCGCCCACGCTCCCGCCTCCGTACGGAGACGGCGGGTAAGCCCTAGGCGGAATCGCCGGGCGCGGGTAAGCCGCCGATCCGAGACCGGGAGATACCGAAGAATAATGGGATGGGGTGGGAGAAGGAGTGGGGTTAGGGTTAGGTCGGCGCTGAGAGTAGAGGGGAGGGTCGCGGCTGAAGACGGCGCTCAATTGGCGAGCGAGATCGACGAGATTGGAGCTAGGGTAGACCCAGTTCTGGAGGTAGAGGATGGAGACCATGCCGGAGGGGTTGACGTGGGGGTGGGGGCGCTTGATGACCATGTCGCGCGTGGGGTTCACGTAGACGCAGGGAGGGTGGCGGGGGTAGGATTCCATGAGCCAGATGATGACGGGGATGTTGTAGGTGACGCCCTGGAAGGCCATGGGGACGGTGCCGTCGGCCTGGAGGAGGTTGACGGCGCGGCCGTCGTTGTGGGTGAAGGTGGCGGTTTTCGGCTCCAGCGACGGGTACGCGGCGGCGAGAGACACCAGGTGCTGCCGGATCAGCCATTTGGTATCCTCAGAGTAGGGCAGGGCGGATGGCCCGCGCTGGGACAGAACGGAGCTCAGAAACTGCTGGATCATCTGCGGGTTCGGAGCCGGAGACGCCATAGCTGCCTGATTTGGTGGTGCGAGATTGATTCTGGTTTGTGTAGATAAAAATCAGAAGAAGAAAGAAGAAGAGTTGTGACTCGTGAGAGAGGATGGAGGTGAGATTACTTCGAGAGACTGGTTTACGCGTGGACTTTTTCTTTATTATTTGAAGAGTGAGTTCTCTTACGTGGGCCAATCACACATTCATCATCCTATACTCTTGGGTTTTTATTGGGCTCTCACAAAAGCCCACTATAGCTCAACCGATTCAGATTCCAGTTTTTACTTTTACAACATGGAAAAACTCTACACACTAACTATCGCTAATTTATACATCTCAAGAATTGATTGTTACTCATATCTCATTCATTAATACTCCAATTTCTGATTTCATTGTGACTCTCTGAACTTTAGGGTTTCCTTCTAAATTTTAGGGTTTCTAACCATCAAAAAGAAAGACCCTAATCATTAAAGGAGAAAACCCTAGACGCTATCAAGGGATTTCCATCATTCTCGTCGTCGACCAAGCCGAGTTTGACATTAGTTCTATTCCAAAATCGTTTTTTTACAGGTACGAGGTACTATCGCCATATACCCGTCTTCTAGTTTGTCATGTACTAGTGTTTTGAGATTTCGATGGCCATGTTCATGGTTTGGAACTACCGAGACGTTGGATCGAACACAAACCGGCAACAACTACAGACTTCTCAATCTAACACGTAGGGGTGTTCAAAAATCACCAGAACCGTCTAAACCAAACAAAACCAACCGGAATCGGCACCGGAAAAACCGGTAAAGAACCGGTTGGAAAATTTCCAAACCGCCATTGTTTCGGTTGAAGACTGGTTTTGTTTTTTGAAACCAGCGGTTAACCGCTTAGAACCAGACCGGACATTGGACTTCAAATATGACAAAGCCTTTTTCTGTTTTTTGCTTGAGCCCAATAATTTTTTCAACATCAACCTATTTACTTTTTCAGCTCTAACCCATTTCGCTTAAGTACAACTAAATGATACAACCCAACTTATTTTAACACAAGTATTTCCATATAGATACCCATACAACACCCTTCAACACAACATTACACCCTTTTTCATCATTTTGTTGTCGTCTCTCTCTCTTCATCGTCTCTAAGTCTATGCAACTATCATCTTAGTTCCATGTTTTGAACATTTCATTTCTATTCTCTCCTACATCTCTATTATCAAGATTTTATGTTTTTATTTTATTAAAAATTTTAAACTTCAGTATTTTATTTTGTGTGTTTTTTTTTAAATCAGATGCATGTTAAAAGTTAAGAGTTTTTTTTCTCATCAGTCATATATGACTCATATCGAGATCCCATTGACGAGGGGATTTGAATTTATCAGTTATAAAAGCGGGAAAGGGATGGAGGAAAGAATTCCCAATGCCAACTACTATCCTCTTCATAGTCTCTGGGTTTCAATTGGTGTTCAAAGAATTCTGAAGCATTTTGAATGTGTCGATGAATTCGGTGAATCAAGAGCAAATAGAAACGAGGAGCAGGTTGGCCATGAGTTGAAAATATTGGGCCCAATTAGTAGGCCCAATCAATGGGTTGGCCCGGTTTCAAACCGGTAACCAACCAAAATTTATTACGGTAAAAACAAACCGGAGTAGCATTTTTCGGTTGCGGTTCCCAAAATTCACACCGATGATGTTTCCGGTTGGTTCATAAATTCTGTGTAATGGTCGGTTAAACCAACCATGTACACCCCTACTAACACGTACACAAGCCGACTGAAGAAGGTCTTGGAGAAACCATATCGATGGGTTTGGGATCCGAAGGCGGGACGATAAGACAAGACCTGGGGCGACCGGTACTGGGTGTCTCGGAAAAAGTATGAGAGCAGCGCATAGTTATTGTCTTTTATATTTTCAGTTCTATTGTTTTTCTGTTCTTAGATTGAAGTACTCGGTTGGACTTTTTCTTTTATGTTTAATTCTTTTGAAATGCTGATAATGGGATCTCTTGAGTTAGTGTCTACGAACCAAAGTAGACTATTTCTACGGGTCCATGGGAGCTGGTCAGGCTACGATCGGACCAGAGAATATCCTGGAACCTAGGACTTTTACGCCCTACATTGTATTGTTTACGTTTCTCAGTAATGCAAATCCCCACTTTACTCGTTACAAAAAAAAATTGATTGTTAATTTATTAATCGATCAGATCAAATACGTAAATTTATCGTAATTATACAAAACAATATTATCTCAGTTCCTCATTTTCTTCTTCTTTTATTTTTCTCTCTCGAAACTAAGTTTTTCATCGTCTTTTCTACAACTCCATCGTCTTCAACAACCTCGACTTTTGAACTTCTATTCTTTTTCCTCTTCGGCCAACTCGGATTTTGAAACTTCAACTGTCAAACCGACAAAACCCCTCATCGGAGTCCCAGACTTTCGACGAGGCCCGGGGCACCCACACGTGACCGAGAACTGAAAGAAACAAAATGGATCTGGGTAGTGAACTCCAAACACGCCATCAATTGAAGCCAAAGTGTAAATCTGGTGTGAGCCGAGCGAGGAACATCAAAGGAAACAAGCGACGCAGAAGATAGAGAATGAGGGGAGAAAAAAAGAAGAGAATGATAAAGAAAGGGCTAAGAGAAGCTACTGGCGATTGTCTAGCCACATGGGCCAATCAATCGCCGGCGACGGTGAAGATTAGGGTTTTTTTTTTTTGTTAGATAGAAGGAAGAGCAAAGGTAGAGAGAGAAGTCTTTGAAATGCTGCAGCTTGGGGTGGCATGACATTTAAAGCACTGAATTTGACTATATACATTGACTAAACCATACAGTATTTGTGTACATATTTGAAGGATCAAGCTGCACTGAGGCAATTGTCCCAGCCTCCATATTTGGAGGTGAAGGTCCCTCCCCCATATTTCATCGCATGTGCCAAAACAACTTCTCGAGCACAAAAATCCCAACAACTCACTATCTTCCCGATCGAATATGGATGTTCAAGGCTTTCCAGAGATCTCTTCAGCTTTGCTTTTGCTTTTTCTGAAAGATCTTCCTCACTGCCAATATTAGTAGCCAAGCACAACTTATTAGCCACCACCATCAAAGCTTTACAGGCAAACGAAAAAAGGAAGTAGCAGGATCTAGAGTTTGCATCAAAGCCATATAAAAGATCAGAGACATTAAGGCCAAAGGAAACAAAACTTTTTCAAACCAAAGTTTTAATTAGAAACACATTGTATTTTGTAATCTACAACATATAGGGAAACTGTTGTTGATGAGGTCAAGTTAATTCAAATCCCTCTTGACAACATATTAGGATGAGTGTACATTTCAGTATTAAGATCATCGAATGGCACAAGGTTATGGAAATAGAGTTGCAGTTTCATAGATTCCTCAAGAACAAAATACCGTCAAGTGAAACCAAAGAGCTTCAGATCTTTACCTCAGTTTAGGTGGCAAATTGTCTAGCAGTGTGGGAGAGCAGTTGGGATAGTTAATGGGAACAAGCAACCATAATGATAGAGTTGATGGCTGCACGATGAAACACAAATTCGAGAGTATTAGTATGGTATTAACGTGTATATCTGAGTCAAGAATAGATCAGAATGATGCTCAATAACACACCATCAGAATGTTTGGATTGACAGACACAGCACTGAAGGAGCATGTAACAATTGTCCCTTCACCGTATTCAGATGCAGTTTTGTTGGCATCTTCATCACTGATACCAACCACCATGTCTATTAATCGCTGGTTTACCTTCCATATTTCTTCTAGTAAGGAAAACTTGGTCTGCATAAAACATCCAAATTATTAATAGGTTTTTTTTATAAAATATAAAGGGTAAACTACAAATACCTACCCCAAACTTGTAGCGTTTAACTGATATCTACCCTAAAGTTTTTTTTAACTGATACCTACTCATATGTTTAGTTATTTAACTGATACCTACCATAAAGTGTTTTTTTAACCGATACCTACTCAGATGTTTAGCTAAAATGACGAAAATACCCTCAACTACATTTCAGTAATTATTTTAAAAAAAATATTTAAAAAATCACTTTTGTTAGGTATATATATGTACGTATTAAATCCCTTCAATTTTATTTAAAAAAATCACTTCAGTTTTATTTAAAAAAAATTATTTAAAAAGTCATGGAGGGCATTTTCGTCATTTTAGCTGTCTGCTTGGCTATCAGTAAATAACTAAACATCTGAATAGGTATCAGTTACAAAAAAAACTTTAGGGTAGGTATCAGTTAAACGCTACAAGTTTGGGGTAGGTATTTGTAGTTTACCCAAATATAAAACCTACTAATAAGTTTTCATTTGATTATTTGCAAGAATTTTTTTTATTGATTCCTTCAAATGCAGGATAAAACTTGGCAACTGGCACACTGCGACCTTTTTTCTCCTTGTGCACTTCATATATAAAGAAATAAAAAGGAATGTGAGAGAATTCAAGAGAGTGCTAAGGTATGCTCTAGGCCACTTTGATAATGAACTCCCTTTAAACCAATGTGGCAACAATAATAACAAACTATTTTTTGTCATAAACTAACCCTAAACTTTTTATAATCTACAAAAAAGCAACAAACCATAAGTCACCCACCTCCTACTTTCCCTGTTTAGAAATAACCATATAACCTTCTTTTTGCAACAATTGATGACGTCATAACGATTTTTTTATTTATAGATTATGAAAAGTTCATAGTTAGTTTATGACAAAAATTAAGTCACAAGGTGAGTTCTTACAAGTGGAAGGTCAAAATGGGTATTTTATTTGAGTTACCCCTTATTTCTATGTTCTAGCCACAGACAATAAACTACAAGAGGGGGTTACTTGCCTCAACCCTCAGCCACTTTACGCACGATGTTGCTGATGAATCCAATCTAGATTTGTCCATGTCAAAGCAACCACTTATTCCTCCTGCAAATGCATTAATATCCAAGGGCATTTGGCTTGCGCCACGCTTTCTTTTTCTTGTTCCAATAGCATCATCCGAATGGCTGAAACAACCTGCTTGCAAATGACATTTAGTCATGGCACACAAATCCTCGCCAATGGCACCTCTTGATCCACTCAATGGTGTTGATACTTCAGCCATCATGTCAGTCACACTGACAATTGACTCAATATCACTGATAGATGCTCTAAGTGCTTTGGCCGACATGGACTTCACCTGAAACATGACAATGGCATCACCAATTCCATAACTGCATGTCAAACAGAAGAATGAAACAAGGGATAATTGTCAAAACATGCACTTATGTTTCGTCCACAAACGAAATAGTGCACAATGTTTTGTCCACGTCGTCTGGCTACCCTTATGAATCGTCCACGCACTTCTGTTAGAAAAGTGTAACAGCAGAACCTGAATTGACAATTTTGCCCTTTTGGTTTGAAATTCAAAAATAAGATTTTCGTCCAAAAAATGAGTGCGTGAGGATTGTTAGGGCAATTTCGTCCAAAAAAAATTTCAGACACAAGCACATGATAGCACGTGAGGCTACAGATTCGAATATTCTGTTAATTTTACTGACAGAAGTGTGTGGACGATTCATAAGGGTAGCCAGACGACGTGGACGAAACATTATGCACTATTTCGTTTGTGGACGAAACATAAGTGCATGTTTTGACAATTATCCCATGAAACAATGGAAGTATTACTGAAACTAACCACTTTAAGCAAGCGTTGAAAAGGTTGCTCGGCAACACTTGACTCGTCAAAAATGCTTGTTGAAACAGAAGAACGCTTATTTTCACCATTTCCAGCATTTGAAAGGGAGGAAACATCAGAAATTACTTCCTTAGAAGCTGGGGGAAAAGAAGTTGACTTGGGAGCAATACAGGGAATAGAGGGAGAGTCTCTATCACACAAAGCACTGCCAGTTTTTGCCTGAGAGCCTAGCATATTCGACTTGTTCTTATGGGGAATCACAGATTGAAGGAGTTCAGATGAATAAGCAGATAACAAGGTACCAGACATAGAGCGATGGTGGGGATGTGAAGAGCACTGGCCGGCTGATTGATGTTGTTGAAGAGCTTCCGGTTTAACACCACTTCCTTCTATAATTTTTGACTTGATTTCTCTAGTTTGATTTTGTGAGACTTTAACACTAGTCCCACTACTCAAATTCACATTTTTTACTCCATTCATCTGATGATGTACCATTCCTGCATGTAGAAACTCTGATGGTGGCTGCTGCATTACTTGCCGTCTCTGTTGTGTCAGCGGCTGATGCATCTGTTGCTTGTCAATCTCTAGCCTTGGCTTCAGCATTTGTACATTTTGCTGTTTCAGTTGCATGTTTTGAAGTATAATAGGATTTGACTCCAAAGATGTCATATTCTGGTGAAGCATATGCCATTCTGATAGTGAGGTGCTGCCATCTGGCAGCAGGCGAGTGCTTGAAGTAATTGGTTGAGGTTCCACAACTATCTGCCCATGAGAAGGTGGACGCAGAGTCTGATGCATGGAGTGCACATTAAGAGGAAGTTGTCCAAGAGGAGATATATGTTGTCTGGCTTGTCTGATAAGAATATTTATCCTCTCCTCAACACGATCCAACTGTACATAAGCATTATTTTTGTCTTGGGGATTTATCAGAAAGGAGGCAATATTGACCAACATGGTCCCAGTTTTCGTAAGCTCCTCCAGATTGGCTTGTGGGGGAAGAGACTTGTGCTGAAGAACGAAAAATTAAACCAACATGAAAAATAATTCAACCATGTAAAGAGTAATCTGTGAAACAACATGATGATTCAACTAGTTAAAATGGATACATACAGACTGCACTTCTGCAAAAACCATTTTTGAAAGGGAATCCACTGTAGTGAAATATTTTTTCTTCAAATGCTCAACCTGAAAATAGGATCATCAGAAAATAAATGATTCAAAGTTCTTTTGCTATGAGAATCATGATTAAAAAAGTATAAGAACAGTAATCTATTGGTTATGGTACAAAGACACCATGTATCGAATCAGCTAAGTAAAAGAGATATCCTCCCATTTCCAATTTCTTATCATAGCTGAGCCTACAACCATGAAAGGAAATCATCTACACTTAAGTGTCTCCATGAGAATGTATAGCCATTAGAACCAATCACATTCAGGTCAAATCCCATTAGACCAATAAATTTGATGAGAAACTGAAAGCTCTGATCAACAGGTGAAAGATGAGTCCATGGCTACTTGAACCTGTGACCTCTCTAATTCCTGAACCAAGGCCCAGCCACTAGGCTAATTGGTTTAGCACCTTGGCACGTTTTTTGTAGACACTAATTCATTATCAATTGAGAAATGGTGTTTTCTTTTCCTTGCTGAATTTTACTGGGGGAAAGTTAAGTTTTCCTCTACAATTAAACCGACTTTACTCAGAAGGCCACAACCTTAAGTTTTGAGTGTATATTAGGCCCAGAAGCATTTAAGAAAATTTTGGTTCAATTAATAATTGAGAAGTATTTTATTTCATATTTACCTACTCATTACTTCCTATGCAAGAAGTGTCTGAAAGCATCTACGCTATTCAGATTGGCAGAATATTATAGAAAATGTATTAGAAAGAAGTCTTATATACAGGATTTGCTTGCAATGTGAAAGGAATTTAAAGCATTACCTTTTCCAAAGCTTCTTTCTCAACTTTCTCTAGACTTGCATGCTCTTTGGTGGGTGAGCGGCAGTCTACAGCTGCTACATAACAAGCAAAGTGTATTTTTGTCAACAATAAGCACACCATCTAATACAATTAGAATGACCAGCCATAATACTAATAACTAAATATGGGGAATGGCAAAGACATATATCAGTTGAAGGTACCTGATGTCTGCAGTCTATGTAGCATATCTTGCTGAGATGGAATTGGATCTTGTTGCAAAATTGCAGGCTTTGAATGAGAGAACAAATGTTTCTCCCAGGGTTGTGGGTGCGAATGTTCGGCCTGCCCCTGCAATGCAACTGCATCTCGTTGCATGCTAGAATTACCATATCCATTAACAAGCATTTTCCCACGCTGTTGCATCCCAGCAACATTATTTTGGTGGTTAATTAACTGGCCCTGCTGTACATCAACTGTACTCAGCCTCTGCCTCATCATTTGGGATTGCTTCTGCAATGGCGACAAATTATGATTGTGAGGATGAGCATGTTGCTGTTGGTAGAGACCAGGTTGCTGAAAAGGTTGTGATTGCTGCTGATCTTTTTGGTTCTGCCCTTCTTGTTCCTTGTGAGTTTGGAAAGAACCTGAAACATTTTGCATCTTCAACTGCTTCAAAATCTGAGGCTGTGATTGCTGATGGCCATAACTTTCACAAGCCAGACCTTGCTGCTGGTTCTGTAGTAACTGCCTCTGATGAACAGCAGAAGTTTTGGGAGATGCCTGATGTGCCATAGAATTTCTTACTGAACTATGTAAGGTGCTACAAATATTCTGTTGGGTTGGATTCTCAGCAGAAACTTTTGGTATGGGAGTGTGAGCTGAACCACTAATAAGAGGCCTCACAGATGGTAAGCTAGTATAACCTTGTACTCCAGGTGATGCAATTACATCAGGAGTGTTCTGCAAAGTGTGCTGTTGGCGGACTTGAGACTGTTTATCAGACTGGGTAGTAACTGGTGACTGTTGCACATTCTTTTTGGAAGGCATATCGTGAGAAGCTACAAAAAACGACTATTATATCATGTATATAAAGCACAAAGCAAAATAATCAGATAAACTGAAGAGATCATACTCAAGAAAGTGTTTCATCCAAAAAGTATAAGTTAGAGATGTAATTATGAAGTTGGGAATCTGAAAATTAAGTTGCTTAAAAAAATTTCCTGGTTGAAACCTAATTGATTGAATATAAATATTTTTTGAAAGAAGATTAAATAGGAATATAGTTTGAAAGTAAGAAAGCATGTGTATCAAGTGTCAAAACTACCGCCATTTCTTATTGTTATCATTACCTTAAAAACTCTAACCAATCAAATTCACAGTAAATTTAAATAGGGTTAACTGCTAAAAACTACAAAAGGTTTTGTCCACATGCTAAAAACTACACTGAGTTTAAAAGTGGACAAAAACATACAATAAGTATTGTCCACAGACTTCTGTTACAAATAATGAATGAAATATTCTGTTCAGTTAACCCCTACATGATATGTAGACGATACATATAGCATTGAAAAGTATTGTGGTCAAAACATATGGGCCAATACTTAACAGAACATAATATTCTATTCATTATTTTAACAGAAGGCTGTGGACAATACTTATTGTATGTTTCTGTCCACTTTGAAACTCAGTGTAGTATTTAGCATGTGGACAAAACTTTTTGTAGTTTTTAGCAATTAACCCATTTAAATATTAGGTAAAAGGGGAAGAGTCATACACAATAGTTTAATGGAAAAGACAAGGAAGATTTGGTTTCTTGCTCCAAGAAACTTTGGTAAGCACATCAGAAATTTTGTACCCAACTAGCAAATGCAATATTTAGAACACGCGGAGGCTTATGTCCAAAGACAAGAAAGCACATTTTGCAGGAAAAATGAGTATGAGGCTTATGTCAAAGGTAAGATGCACATTATGCAAGCAAAGTGAGTGGAGTGTGCAGGTAGCACTAATATAAAGGTAAGTTAAGTCAACACAAGTACGTTCCATAGAAACATATTCATACCTGGATGAGGAAGAATATCAGTTGTACAAGAATCTGATCCCAAGGAATTGGACAGTACTTTGTTAACTTTCCCCCCTAATGACATCACCTTCAGTGATATTCTCTTTAGATAATCATCCTACAAGTGCATATTCATCGTTAATATTTTTTAAATGCATACCAATCCAAGCACACAAAAAAACATAAACATGTACTGAAATGACAAATAGAGAAAATATTTGATAACATATGGATGAATAAGCAACAGCAAGAACAGTACCTTCATATATCATATCATATTTTCCTCACTGAGCTATTACAGATAACCATCTTAACAGCATTGCAATACTTGTACTCGTGTTTTTTTAAACTGTTCATAAAATATGCATACACACACACAGCTAGAGAGTAGTACTTTAAATTGAGTTATATATATATATATAGGTTGATCTTAATAGTTTATATGTACCTATTTTTTCTTATT
Organism: Erodium maritimum; assembly: GCA_963921825.1. Lineage (NCBI taxonomy): Eukaryota > Viridiplantae > Streptophyta > Magnoliopsida > Geraniales > Geraniaceae > Erodium > Erodium maritimum. The sequence continues at coordinate 119,635,545 of OY997588.1, forward strand.
TTTATTTCACGTGGGACGATATATTTCAACGCTGTTGCATGTATATTATAGCAGACAATACATTTGCACATGTATCGAAGACCACAAGGGGAGGCGACAAATGGGTCACATGACCAAAAATGTACACAGGCCCCAATCAATCAATCAAAACTTGTATACGACGTTACACTAAGCATAAGTAATTGTGTGGAGGATCCAGCAAGTATATCAAATGGCTACCAAATCAACACTGTTTCATTGTGGGACACTTCAACACTCTTCATACACGCACCAAGAATATATGAGCAGAAGGAAGAGGAAGCATAAATATGTCATGGTTTCTGCAACTAAAAATGCCATTCTTGATTGTTAGGTTTGACTATTCCTTTTATGTGTAGTTTTTATTTTATTTTATTTAATGTGGACTATTAATTCAACAATATATATAGAGAGAGAAGAGAAATGTCTATAGAGAGAGAAGTACATAGCCTAAAAGCTAAATTCAATACATAATAAAATTATTATATCATGTAATAGAAGTACCTGACTTGTAGCCATTGAATAAATCTTCTCCTCAAATGTCATAGCAAGTGCCTTAACTTGAGGCAATTGTTCTTTTGAAGACGGAACATATTGCTTTAATTCATCCGCACTACAAAGTTAAATGTTCAAGGGTCCATAAATTATTTTGCAGCATAGAGAAGTTATACTGAGAAGAAAAAATTGATTGTTAACAAACAGAAGTTGCTTACTACGTCACAAGCCAAATAATAAAAGTGCAAAAGCCAGCAATCATATAAACCCATCCTCATTAAATGTTATGTTTACAAATATTAACTAGTATTACAGAAGATGGGAATCATACTTATGTGTCATTGTTTAACGAACACAAAATAACTGATGTAATAGGAAGTCAATGGAGTTTCTACAAAACCATTATCTTCTCTAGTTCAAGGATAACTGTGACAAAATTTAGAAAATTAGTTCATACAACTATTAATAAACAAGCCAGGTAGAAGAGCATCATAACTATTGGCATCCTTCCATTTGCATGTTTGCCTTCTCTCTATATATTTATATTTCAAGCAGTGCAAGCTTGCTCTACATCAAGAATTAAATGACGAGACAACACAAACCAGCCACAGAGGCAAACACCATACCAGCTCCGATATTCTGTTCAAACATCACTCCGACAGAAAATCATATGGATAAGGGAGGGGTATAACTAATATATCAAGCGCACAATGTGGGAAATTTCAATATGACTAAATTCTTTCTAATACGTTCCTTGGCCTTCTTTCATATCAGACTATGATCAGTCCATGCCACGAGTCATGATAACTCGTTCACTCCTAACTACAAGGACGTAAGATTCAGGTTCAGAAAACTAGCACAAAACAAATATTATCCCCCAAAGCCTAAAGTTGCATGTGAAATATGAATGTCAACCTCTGGTTTACTCCCTCAATACACTACCTTCAAATCAAGAGCTACCGACCCAATAAAGGCTGGCAAGAGATACAAATAAAGATATTAGAGAGGGAGAAAGTAGCAAGTTAACAATGTTTGGCATATAGAACATAACTCACATTCTGTTCAATGTTGCTTTTCGCAAATCGGGGTGTATTTGAGTCCTCCAATTGTTAGCTTCCATTTAACTTGGACCTTAAGCAGAGACCCAAATGTTAGCAGCCAATTGAACACAGAGACGAAGTAAAATCCTAATACAACTCGATCCATATAACAAACATACAGGCTTACACGAAATCACTACATTAGCAAATCAATTCAATCGCTTTCCATAAGGAGACGAAACCCTAAAACCAATTTGCAGTAGCATGAATCACACAATCAGATCGGAGTCTTAGAACAGTAAAGAGGAATGAGCATCTTCTATAAAGCACCGTACCAAAGCACAGTAGAGCCGAGCCGGAGAGTTCCGAAAAGACTGGGGGCGGCGGCGGATTGTGCAGAGACTTGGGGAGCAAGAAATGGAGAGTCACGCAGCTGGAGAAAAGGGGGAAGGAATAGGAACCTGAGCTGCTTCGTATTCGGTTTACCTATAAAAAGGCCCCGCCAACGCGTAAGCTATTTAAATCTGGGAAATGGGGCCCACATGGTAACCAAACCATTCCTTTTCGGGTAAAGCGCGTATCGACCGGGTAATCCTTTTGGTTTCTTTATTTACCGTCAATGGTAAATGAGAATGTCTTTAAGTGTTTTTATTAATGGTTTTTGAGTGGGGTGGTAAAAAATATTAGGCGTTAGTCGGACGAAAAATGATTCTAAGCATTAGACGAAGATTAATTGTATTGTTATTTTATTATATTTTTTAAAATTTTATTATATATATTATAAAATTTTAAATTATATTATATAAAATACGAATCTGACTCGACGTTTGACCAACCTGACCAATTAATCGGCCAGTTGGTAGCAACCCAAACTGGGAGATACCAACAATGTCATGTCTTCTATGCCCACTACAGTCGACTCATGTCGAACCCAGCTACTAGATGTTAGCGAGAGTCCGGATGTCAGACCCGAAAATGAGTAGGGTGTGACCAGATGCTCGTCCCTGTGTCGTTAAGGATCCGGGATTATGGATCCGTGCAAAGCCATCAGGCTTATGGTCCCTTGCTGGCACATATTTGGGTGTAAGGTGCATCTCGTACAAACATTACTTGACAGACCGGTGGTTGTTGTAGAGAAAGTCGTGCCCGTTGTCGTCTTTAGAAAAAGTCCTTAGTCTCCTGACGAAGAAAACATGGAGGAAGAATGAGAGTGTGACCTATTGGCGCAACAACTCGGGCAGGTCAGCGTAGTAAGATACAACAAAAAAGAACGATGTCGCGGGAAGGCGAGTGGTTGGCGACGACACAAAGGTCGTGCACAGAAACCTTACTTGAGGGGGAGAGATAGTCACATCATGCTCCTAGTTTAACTAATTACATATTTTTTCTGAATAGTTTTTCTAATAGTTGTATTATTATGTTTACACATTAATGATCTCGCTAATTTTTTTAAAAAAATACTAATATTGTGTTTGTTGTACTAATGTTTCAAACATTTTCCTTCATTTTTTAAAAACTATATAAAATAACTTGTGATATATCTTTTCTTCATTTTTACTAGATTAATCTTTATCTGACATAAACTCACCACCAAATCTATTGAAGGTGTTTGTAACACCAACCACATATCGAATCTTTCAAATCTCCTAATTGTATCTACATATGAGTAAAAAAAGGGGGGAGAAGGCAAAGATAGGTACAAGAGGATAATGATACATATTTTGGAATTTAAGGAAGGGCAAATTACAAATACATACCTTAAATTTGTAGCGTTTAACTTATATGTACACTAAAGTTTTTTTTTTAACTGATACCTATTTAGATGTTTAGTTATATAACAAATAGCCCAACCTATCAGCTAAAATAACAAAAATGCCCTTTGAGACTATTTGTGCACTTTGAGACTTCAAATCTCATAATTACTTTTCTTAATGAGTTATCTAGTTTGAGTGAAACCAAGTCCCTTATTAGTAGAATTATGTAGATTGTACTCTAACCAACACTTTCACATTAAATTCACGATGGTCGGCATATAAAAATTGATCTAGGTGTAACTAGATAATTCACTTTTCTTAGAGATTGTGTTATACACTTATATATTACTATAACAAAGTTCTATTTAGTTCAACTTGATTATTGTACCATCTTGATTATTGGTGTTCAATATTCGAGAAGTGAACTAGGAGTAGTTGGACACACTTCTTTATTTGTGCTTGTCTATTTTAGCATTTGTGTGTTACTAGGGTAATCACCGCTTATCCTATGTAAGTTGTCTCACTTTGATTATTTATCGATATGATATATTATCAAGTTGAGAAGCAACTTAAGAGAATGTAAAATAGATGTATGTAAGTTCGATGATTGGTTTTACTCGAACCATATAAATTCATACTTGCACATTTACTCCGATGATTGGTTTTTGAGCCATGACGGGAGCACTCTTTTCATCCTCATCATCACATTGATTACCTTATGCATTGATTGGTTTTATGTATGAGCACGATACCCATGATTGTTTTCTCTTATACAAAGTTTTCATTTTCATTCCTATTTTGTCTTTCTTTATTTCTCACATATTTCTCATGAACATTTACCTTTCCGTTTTCACGGCTTGAACCATTTGATTACTTTTAGAAGAGTATTTAGTGACGTTTATATACTTTTCGCCATTTTTACCAATTTTTCGTAGATTTTATCATCCATTGATCCGACTGATCTCTAGTGTTCGATCGATTACTTATCGTTAAAAAATATTGCTTGAACGATTGTGTACGGGAGTACGTTAAAGATGGTATGATAAAACCCCGCCTTCACTTGCAACCAGTCCGAGGTTTCCTGGGGTGCATCTTGGACATACAGAATGTCTGTTGGGTGGTCATGTTCTCTGGAACAGTTATGGGTGTTCCATATGATGGGAAGAAGCCAAGGTAGATCGATCCAGGATGATGCAGGACAATACTTCATCCTATGGCCCACATCCCGTGTAATAACCACTTCCGGTCAACGTCAGTCAAACCTGCGAAAAACAGGAAAATTTAAAATTTTTAAGACAGACACTTAACTTAACTTAAATTGACCCCGAGGGTCATGCCGGACTTAAGTTGACCCCGTTATCGACTAAATTGAGTTACGGGGGACTCAGGGCAACTTTCTGGTCATTTTGGGAAAGTTAGATTTTTCGCTGGAAAAGTCACCCGAGCGACGTTTTGGTCCATTCGAGGACCGTTTTGGACCCGAAAAGCTTAGCCGTCGTCGTAGCGGTCTTAGTTGGGCCGTTTCCTTGAAGCCCGTCCAGTTTAAAAATCTCTTGGGAAAAGTGCCCGTTCGGGGCCCGAAACGTCCGTTTTTCGCGAATCTGATTGGAAAATATCAACTAGATATTTTCCAAAAGGTATGGGACCCACCTTGACACTTGTCAAGTATATGGTGGTGTAATTTTTGGAGGGAAAAGGTGTGGTTGGAGAGGGTTGGCCGAGTATGGGGTTTTAAGGGAGAGAAAGTTAGTTTTGTTGTTAGTTTAATTAAATTAGAAATTAGAAGAGAGGTTTTAGAGAGAGAAGGAGAAGGAGAAGAAGAGAGAAGAAGGGAGGTTGAGCTAGGGTTTGTGATCGAGCCCTTGGATCGAGTCAAAGCAAAGAGCAATCCCGTTCCCCTCGTTCTCCTCTACGGTAATACCCGAACCGACTCTCGTTTTGATTATTTTCAAGAGCTAGGGTTTGGTTATAAACTAAGGCTTAGGGTTGTGTAGAGTGTGGGGAGGTGTTGGAGACGTTTTAGAGGTGTTTGGGGGGTTTAATTTCACGTTTTCCGGTGACCGGAGGCTCGGGAGGAGCTCCGGCCACCGTGGGTGGTGGCCGGCCGGCCATGTGGTGGCTGGCCGGAGGTGGCAGCAGCCACCACTTGGTGGCCGAGCCCCTCCCTCAAACCCTAGGGTCTCGGCCAAGCCTCTTGGGTGGGGCCCACGTGCTCGGTTGCTCGGGTTTTAATGTTCGGGTGGTTTAAAACGTCCCCCGGACCACTTATTCCTAATCGAATCGAAATTTGGAATTAATTTGGAGAAGTTGTAATTAACGGGTTTTGGGAAACTTTAAACGTTAATTAATTGACTTAGAAGTCGGAATTCAATTCCGTCAAGTGCGTTGGGTTCCTTGAAATATTCTAAGACCGTAGAAACGAAAATGGGGGCTTTTGGAGCCCCGGAAGGCAATTAACCAAAACCGGGCAGATTCGCCATGTCGGGCGAATCTGGCCCTTACGAGTCCTTTTTCGGCAATATCGAATAATTGGGAAGTTTGGGAGTGACCGACATTGTCGGGGTTACGTTTGGGCGTTAAGTATGTAAATTTTTGGTTTATTCGTACTAGTTTAAAAGTACTTTAAATTTGTGTTCTTTTAGATCGTGCTACGGACCGAGGCAAGGGGAAGCTCGGCGAGTGACTGAGTGTGCTTCGGGTGTTGTTGGAGCGCTTTTGGGATTGTATACGAGGTAGGGAAAAGTAGCCGGATCTCGGCCCTGATTAGGGAAAGTTAATAGTAGAATTGCATGTGACACCGGGGTGTCGTGGGTTGAGTAGAATTATTTAAATATTAGAAAAGCATGATACGGGACTGTAGCGTTTAAGAGAAAAGCATGTGACACTTAGTAGTGTCGTAGGAACAGAGAACTTAGCGATAATTGAATTACTGGAGGCATATGACCATGCCCGGAGGTTGTTTGTGAAACTAGTGATTTTAGGACCGTTGGAGGCATCGAGTATGCCGGAGGTTGTCGTGCGTTTTATTTAATTGTTGAGTTTGGGTGGCCTTGAGAGCCCGTATTTAATTGTTGAGTTTGGGTGGCCTTGAGAGCCCGTATTTAATTGTTGAGTTTGGGTGGCCTTGAGAGCCCGTATTTAATTGTTGAGTTTGGGTGGCCTTGAAAGCCCGTATTTAATTGTTGAGTTTGGGTGGCCTTGAGAGCCCGTATTTAATTGTTGAGTCGGGGTGGCCATGAGAGCCGTGTATTTAATTTGGTGTCTTGAGTGGCAGCGAGTGCCCGTGGGGTTGTTGAACCCGAGTCTTGACTGTTGAGGTGTCTTGAGTGGCCTTGAGTGCCTGTGTGATTGAACTTGCCTGTGATTGTGATTGTGGTTACCAGGAATTGCGAGTTTGAAAGGTCGACAGCCTGATCCGACTTAGTGTCGATGAATTGCGAGTTCTAAAGGTCGACAGCCTGATCCGACTTAGTGTCGATGAATTGCGAGTTCTAAAGGTCGACAGCCTGATCCGACTTAGTGTCGATGAATTGCGAGTTCTAAAGGTCGACAGCCTGATCCGACTTAGTGTCGATGAATTGCGAGTTCTAAAGGTCGACAGCCTGATCCGACTTAGTGTCGATGAATTGCGAGTTTTAAAGGTCGACAGCCTGATCCGACTTAGTGTCGAGGAATTGCGAGTTTGAAAGGTCGACAGCCTGATCCGACTTAGTGTCGATGAATTGCGAGTTTTAAAGGTCGACAGCCTGATCCGACTTAGTGTCGAGGAATTGCGAGTTTGAAAGGTCGACAGCCTGATCCGACTTCGTGTCGAGGAATTGCGATAGGTCGAACCTTGACCTGATTGAGATTGGTTACTGAGCAGCTGGTGTGCGATCCTTTGTGATCTTGTTTGGTGTTGTGTCGTTTCGTTCGAGTCCTTGAGGAGGTCGTCGATAGTTGTGTCGGGTCTACACTGTTTCATCGAGTGTCGAGTCTGTTGAGGAAGGTGACGGGTTGTGGGTCAGTTGAGTACTTGAGTTGGGGACTGTAGTCCCGGCGTCGGGTTTGGTTTTAGTGTTACTGGCTTTTTCTGCTAATTATGCCATAGTCAGTCTGTTATCCGTGGAGGTGAGCGAACGCTCACCCCTAGCTGCTTTTCCCACAGGTACTGATCACCGGACGGACTAGGTGAGCTCTTGAAGTTCATGGAGCTTGGAGCGGAGTCTGGTCTTTACTTTTGTTGAGTCTAGTGACGGATGTTGTACCTTGTCCACTTGTTGGGACGTTTTTGTATTGTAAATACTATTATTTTGAGAAGTAAATGGAAATGTCAAAGCTTTTATTGAAAACAGGTTTCAAGTGTTCATGTTTTTAAAAGTTCGCGTCCCGAGTTCGGTTCGCTGAAATTGGGGCGTGACAGCTTGGTATCAGAGCTCGAGGTTTCAAACCTCGGACTGTCCGTCACTTAGGGGGGGAGAGTCGAGTCAGTGTAGACCCGTCATGTCCTGAGTCTTGTTTGTGTTGTGCGTATGTTACAGTATTTTGTTGCTGGCATACTGATTGTGTGTGATTGCGTGAACTGTTTTTAACTATCGCGGGTCGACTCAGGAGCGCTCCTGTAGTCGAACGTGACGGTGTTGATGTCAAGTCGGTACAACGTGGTTCGGGGACGCCTGAACCGGGTTGTAACTACGTGATGTCATGGAACGAAGTTTTAAAATGAAAGGGTGAAGGTTTTAAAATTGTTGGCCCTGTTGGCATGTCTTGAACTTGATTGGCCCTATGGGCGTATGTTTGATTTTGGTTGGCCCGGTGGGCAAGGTTCGATTTTGATTGGCCCGGTGAACGGGGGTCGTCGTGTTGTGTGGGTTGGGTTGCCGTCGCTTGTTTAGTGCACGTCGGTGCGGTCTCGTTGAGGTCTCGTTTACTAATGCTAGTATATAAAGTACGTTTAGCTTGAGCGGTGTAGCGCTTTAGTGATAAGCACGTTAGTGTAAGCTTAAGCGGGTGGACGTTAGTGCTTTTGTACTGTCGTTTTTATTTAAGTTCGCAAACTGAACGTTTGCGTATATCCGTGCAGAGGATACTGTTTATGGCTCGCGGTAAGCGGGGACGACCATCAGGAACACGGGGCCAGGCTCCCACGCGAGGCCGGCGGGGACGGTCAGCAGGGGCACCAGGGAGGGTGCCGACCGTCGAGCCCGCCGACTATGCGGAGGCACAGGGTACTCCTGTCGGAGAAGACAAGAGGAGTGATGCGGGGCCGTCTGCAGGCACCCCCAGTGTTCCGCCAGTCGCGGACCCTCCAGTGATGACTGCCCTGGATGAGCTTACCAGGACCGTTCAGAGTTTGGTGGCGATCATCGCCAGCCGAGAGTCGGCTTCGCCAGCACCAGAGGCAGCCGCAGTCCCGGTGAGGGCCGCTCAGACAGAGGATCTTACCTCCCGAGCGCTACTAGATTTCCTGAAGCTCGGGATACCCGTTTTTGTCGGGGAGCCGAATCCCGACCTGGCCGAGCGATGGATAGAGCAGGTCACACGAGACTTGGACACATCGGGTGTCGAGGATGGCCGTCGGAGAGTGTCCTTCGCGGCCCATCAGCTGAGAGACAGCGCCTACCACTGGTGGGGGTGGGTGAAGGACACGGTCGGATACGACTACAGCGTATTCCAGGAGGTATTCATGGCACAGTACTTCCCCGAGTCGGCTCGGCTGGAGCGACATCGGCAGTTCTTAGACCTGGAGCAAGGGGGGATGATGGTAGGGGAGTACGAGGCCAGGTTCACAGCCTTGGCCAGATTCGCGCCTGAGATGGTGACAAGCGAGACGAACCGTTGCCTGCGGTTCCAGGACGGACTGAGGCTGGGCATCCGGAACCAGGTTCTCGCCTTGAGGATACGGAAGTATACCGACCTCGTGGACACCGCAGCTACAGTAGAGCAGGGCGCCAGGGATGCCGTCAGGAGCCGTGAGGTCCGACCTCGGCCGATCAGTTGGGCAGGGCCGTCAGACTCACGAGACTCGCGGAGGCCGAGGACCGCGGGATCCTTCCGACCACCGCCTCATCAGAGTGGATCGAGATAGCAGGGGTCAGTGGCATCAGTGGGCCCAGTCGCCTCAGAGAGGAGGCCGTCATGCTATCACTGCGGGCAACCAGACCACTTACAGCGAGACTGTCCGACGAGGGGAGGAACCGCGGCAGTACCAGCTACTAGCCGGACAGGCCAGGGCTCGGGGTCGAGGGCTGACGAGATCAGCTGTTACCGATGCGGCCGGGCCGGTCACACTATGGCATGGTGCCGAGAGCAGTTGGGGGAGACATCAGTGCAGCGACCGCAGCAGTCGCGGACAGTACAGTCGCCCAGAGGTCGCCCTCGACAGGGTCAGCAGCCGAGATCATCACGGCCGTCTACGAGCGCACCGATTCCGAGACAGCAGCAGAGTCACGGGTATTCAGCGGCCGGTGCGCCGAGTCAGAGGCAGCAGGCCTCGTAGGGGAGAGTATATGCAGTCACCGACTCCAGAGCCCCAGGGCCTAGCACGTACCGGGAGACCATCCAGGGTACGTGTTTATTGTATCATCTATGGGCTTTATTCTTGTTTGATACCGGGGCATCGCACTCTTTTATTTCGTCGGGTTGTGCTGAGAGGTTGGGGTTGAGCTTAGAGCCGTTGAGTCCACCCCTATGCCTAGACACCCCAGTTGGGGGTGGTGCATCGTTGACTAGAGTATGTCGTGCCTGCGAGATTAGAGTCGCAGACTGTCCTTGCCCTGGTGATCTTCTCGTGTTGGGGATGACTACCTTTGATGTGATCTTGGGTATGGATTGGCTGTCGAGGTACCGAGCCAACATCGATTGCTACAGACGACGAGTGACAGTGACAGTGGGCGGTACGAAGGTGACGTGCGTGCTGGGGAGTAAGAGTGGGGTCCTCCTATCGGCGTTGTCCGCAGAGGAGGAAGTACCGGCTGTGCAGAGCCGAGAGTTACCGAGAGTGGTATGCGAGTTCCCCGAGGTCTTTCCTGAGGAGTTGAGCGGGCTGCCACCGATTCGTGAGGTGGAGTTCGGGATTGACCTAGTGCCGGGAACGGCGGCGATATCGATGGCGCCTTATCGGTTTGCGCCGGCAGAGTTGACTGAGCTGAAGCGTCAGCTGGAGGAGCTTCAGCAGAAGGGGTTTATCCGTCCGAGTGCATCACCGTGGGGAGCACCAGCACTCTTCGTGAAGAAGAAGAGTGGAGAGATGCGGATGTGTGTAGATTACCGGAAGCTGAACCGGGTTACGGTGAAGAACCGGTACCCGATGCCGAGGATCGATGACTTATTCGACCAGTTGAGAGGGGCGACTCACTTCTCGAAGATCGATCTGCGATCCGGTTATTATCAGTTGCGAGTCCGTGAGGGGGACGTCGCAAAGACTGCATTCCGGACACGCTATGGGCATTACGAGTTCCTGGTGATGCCATTCGGACTGACGAACGCGCCAGCAGCGTTCATGGACCTGATGAACAACATCTTCCGGCCGTACCTGGATCAGTTTGTGGTGGTGTTCGTGGACGACATCCTAATATATTCGCAGAACGAGACGGCGCATAAGGCACATCTGAGGGCTGTTCTGACCCTACTGCGCGAACACCAGCTATATGCCAACCGGGAGAAGTGCGAGTTCTGGCTCTCTGAGGTGAGATTCCTCGGCCACATCGTATCCCGTGACGGTATCCTGGTCGATCCGTCGAAGATCGATGCGGTCTCGAAGTGGGCACGGCCCACGAGTGTTTTCGAGATCCGCAGCTTTCTGGGATTGGCAGGCTACTATAGGCGATTTGTCCAGGATTTTGCACGACTAGCCGCACCGATGACTCTGTTAACGCGCAAGGGTGTTGGGTTCGTGTGGACAGATGACTGTGAGCATGCGTTCGCGGAGTTGAAGACTCGACTGACTACAGCTCCAGTGTTAGTGGTGCCCGAACGAGGGATTGGCTATGATGTTTACTGCGATGCATCCGGAGAGGGACTGGGTTGCGTGCTGATGCAGTCGGGCAGAGTTGTGGCTTATGGCTCCAGGCAGTTGAAGATACACGAGCGCAACTATCCTACCCACGACTTGGAGCTAGCAGCAGTCGTGTTTGCGCTAAAGAGCTGGCGATATTATCTGTACGGCGAGGGGTTTCAGGTGTTCTCGGATCACAAGAGCCTCAAGTACATATTTTCCCAGCGAGACCTGAACATGCGTCAGCGACGGTGGATGGAACTACTCGAGGAGTACGACTTCGAGCTACACTACCACCCAGGCAAGGCGAACGTTGTCGCCGACGCCTTGAGTAGGAAGTCGGCTCCGAACCTCGCCAGCATATCTGTCCGAGAGTGGGACATGATGGGGGAGCTGAGCACATTCGGGCTTGAGCTAGAGGAGGTTACTGGCGGTGTTGCCATGTGCTCCCTAGTGGCTCAGCCCTCCCTGCTTGCCCAAGTGTTGGAGGCGCAGAGGGAGGACGTCGAAGCATCAGAGATCCGCGAGAGAGTCGTCGGGGGTGACGAGGTGGTGGGCTGGCAGGACAGTACTGATTGGGGACTACGGTACCGCGGGGGGCTGTTCGTACCAGTTAACTGTAGAGATGCCGTGTTACGAGAGGCACACCATTCGCGTCTCGCAGTGCATCCGGGGGGCACCAAGATGTACCGTGACCTCAGGAGGCACTACTGGTGGCGCGGCATGAGGAGAGCAGTCGCAGAGTTTGTGTCGAGATGCCTTGTCTGTCAGCAGGTGAAGGCAGAGCATCAGCGTCCCGCGGGATTGTTACAGCCACTACCGATTGCTCAGTGGAAGTGGGAGCACATTACGATGGATTTCGTGTGTGGACTACCGAGATCGCCCAAGGGAAACGACGCCGTGTGGGTAGTAGTCGACCGGTTGACCAAGTCGGCCCACTTTCTGGCTATGAGGATGACAGACCCGGTCGACAAGTTGAGCAGTCTGTATATCCAGGAGATAGTGCGCCTCCACGGGGTCCCGGTGTCGATAGTGTGTGACAGGGATCCCCGTTTCACGTCCAGGTTCTGGCCGAGTCTGCAGAAGGCACTGGGGACAGAGGTCCTACTCAGCACAGCACATCATCCTCAGACAGACGGTCAGTCTGAGCGTACCATTCAGATCTTGGAGGACATGCTGCGAGCATGTGTGCTGGATTTCAGGGGATCTTGGGAGACCCACTTGCCATTGGCCGAGTTCGGCTACAACAACAGCTTCCAGGCCAGTATCGGGATGGCACCGTTCGAAGCGTTGTATGGTAGGCCGTGTCGGTCACCAGTATGCTGGGCAGAGGTGGGGGACAAGAGTCTGCTGGGGCCAGATCTTGTCAGAGAGACGACGGAGAAGGTCGCATTGATCCGCGATCGGTTGAGGACCGCGCAGAGCCGGCAGAAGAGTTATGCAGACAGGCGACGTCGACCTCTTGAGTTTGCAGTCGGGGATCACGTGTTCCTGAAGGTGAGCCCGAGGAAGGGGCTGGTGCGGTTCAGGCGCAGCGGGGGAAAGTTGGCTCCGAGGTACATAGGCCCGTTCCAGATCTTAGACAGAGTGGGAGTCGTGGCTTATCGTCTGGCGTTGCCACCGCAGCTTGGGAGAGTACATAACGTCTTCCACGTATCCCAGTTGCGGCAGTACAACGCAGACCCCTCCCACGTCATCGAGTGGACTGATATCGAGGTGGCTGATGATGTCTCCTATGAGGAGCAGCCGGTTCGGATCATGGACACACGGCAGCAGATTCTGCGGGGAGGCAAGATTATCCGCTTGGTCCGAGTGCAGTGGAAACATCACGGAGCTGAGTCGACGTGGGAACGCGAGGACGAGGTTCGCGCGAAGTATCCCGGCCTGTTCGACTCCCGAGGTACGTCTGTTTTAAATTTCGCGGACGAAATTCCTTTAAGGGGGGTAGACTGTAATAACCACTTCCGGTCAACGTCAGTCAAACCTGCGAAAAACAGGAAAATTTAAAATTTTTAAGACAGACACTTAACTTAACTTAAATTGACCCCGAGGGTCATGACGGACTTAAGTTGACCCCGTTATCGACTAAATTGAGTTACGGGGGACTCAGGGCAACTTTCTGGTCATTTTGGGAAAGTTTGATTTTTCGCTGGAAAAGTCACCCGAGCGACGTTTTGGTCCATTCGAGGACCGTTTTGGACCCGAAAAGCTTAGCCGTCGTCGTAGCGGTCTTAGTTGGGCCGTTTCCTTGAAGCCCGTCCAGTTTAAAAATCTCTTGGGAAAAGTGCCCGTTCGGGGCCCGAAACGTCCGTTTTTCGCGAATCTGATTGGAAAATATCAACTAGATATTTTCCAAAAGGTATGGGACCCACCTTGACACTTGTCAAGTATATGGTGGTGTAATTTTTGGAGGGAAAAGGTGTGGTTGGAGAGGGTTGGCCGAGTATGGGGTTTTAAGGGAGAGAAAGTTAGTTTTGTTGTTAGTTTAATTAAATTAGAAATTAGAAGAGAGGTTTTAGAGAGAGAAGGAGAAGGAGAAGAAGAGAGAAGAAGGGAGGTTGAGCTAGGGTTTGTGATCGAGCCCTTGGATCGAGTCAAAGCAAAGAGCAATCCCGTTCCCCTCGTTCTCCTCTACGGTAATACCCGAACCGACTCTCGTTTTGATTATTTTCAAGAGCTAGGGTTTGGTTATAAACTAAGGCTTAGGGTTGTGTAGAGTGTGGGGAGGTGTTGGAGACGTTTTAGAGGTGTTTGGGGGGTTTAATTTCACGTTTTCCGGTGACCGGAGGCTCGGGAGGAGCTCCGGCCACCGTGGGTGGTGGCCGGCCGGCCATGTGGTGGCTGGCCGGAGGTGGCAGCAGCCACCACTTGGTGGCCGAGCCCCTCCCTCAAACCCTAGGGTCTCGGCCAAGCCTCTTGGGTGGGGCCCACGTGCTCGGTTGCTCGGGTTTTAATGTTCGGGTGGTTTAAAACGTCCCCCGGACCACTTATTCCTAATCGAATCGAAATTTGGAATTAATTTGGAGAAGTTGTAATTAACGGGTTTTGGGAAACTTTAAACGTTAATTAATTGACTTAGAAGTCGGAATTCAATTCCGTCAAGTGCGTTGGGTTCCTTGAAATATTCTAAGACCGTAGAAACGAAAATGGGGGCTTTTGGAGCCCCGGAAGGCAATTAACCAAAACCGGGCAGATTCGCCATGTCGGGCGAATCTGGCCCTTACGAGTCCTTTTTCGGCAATATCGAATAATTGGGAAGTTTGGGAGTGACCGACATTGTCGGGGTTACGTTTGGGCGTTAAGTATGTAAATTTTTGGTTTATTCGTACTAGTTTAAAAGTACTTTAAATTTGTGTTCTTTTAGATCGTGCTACGGACCGAGGCAAGGGGAAGCTCGGCGAGTGACTGAGTGTGCTTCGGGTGTTGTTGGAGCGCTTTTGGGATTGTATACGAGGTAGGGAAAAGTAGCCGGATCTCGGCCCTGATTAGGGAAAGTTAATAGTAGAATTGCATGTGACACCGGGGTGTCGTGGGTTGAGTAGAATTATTTAAATATTAGAAAAGCATGATACGGGACTGTAGCGTTTAAGAGAAAAGCATGTGACACTTAGTAGCGTCGTAGGAACAGAGAACTTAGCGATAATTGAATTACTGGAGGCATATGACCATGCCCGGAGGTTGTTTGTGAAACTAGTGATTTTAGGACCGTTGGAGGCATCGAGTATGCCGGAGGTTGTCGTGCGTTTTATTTAATTGTTTAGTTGGGTGGCCTTGAGAGCCCGTATTTAATTGTTGAGTTTGGGTGGCCTTGAGAGCCCGTATTTAATTGTTGAGTTTGGGTGGCCTTGAGAGCCCGTATTTAATTGTTGAGTTTGGGTGGCCTTGAAAGCCCGTATTTAATTGTTGAGTTTGGGTGGCCTTGAGAGCCCGTATTTAATTGTTGAGTCGGGGTGGCCATGAGAGCCGTGTATTTAATTTGGTGTCTTGAGTGGCAGCGAGTGCCCGTGGGGTTGTTGAACCCGAGTCTTGACTGTTGAGGTGTCTTGAGTGGCCTTGAGTGCCTGTGTGATTGAACTTGCCTGTGATTGTGATTGTGGTTACCAGGAATTGCGAGTTTGAAAGGTCGACAGCCTGATCCGACTTAGTGTCGATGAATTGCGAGTTCTAAAGGTCGACAGCCTGATCCGACTTAGTGTCGATGAATTGCGAGTTCTAAAGGTCGACAGCCTGATCCGACTTAGTGTCGATGAATTGCGAGTTTTAAAGGTCGACAGCCTGATCCGACTTAGTGTCGAGGAATTACGAGTTTGAAAGGTCGACAGCCTGATCCGACTTAGTGTCGATGAATTGCGAGTTTTAAAGGTCGACAGCCTGATCCGACTTAGTGTCGAGGAATTGCGAGTTTGAAAGGTCGACAGCCTGATCCGACTTCGTGTCGAGGAATTGCGATAGGTCGAACCCTGACCTGATTGAGATTGGTTACTGAGCAGCTGGTGTGCGATCCTTTGTGATCTTGTTTGGTGTTGTGTCGTTTCGTTCGAGTCCTTGAGGAGGTCGTCGATAGTTGTGTCGGGTCTACACTGTTTCATCGAGTGTCGAGTCTGTTGAGGAAGGTGACGGGTTGTGGGTCAGTTGAGTACTTGAGTTGGGGACTGTAGTCCCGGCGTCGGG
This sequence comes from Erodium maritimum, assembly GCA_963921825.1. Lineage (NCBI taxonomy): Eukaryota > Viridiplantae > Streptophyta > Magnoliopsida > Geraniales > Geraniaceae > Erodium > Erodium maritimum. The sequence goes on from OY997588.1 coordinate 119,651,498, forward strand.
TTTGGTTTTAGTGTTACTGGCTTTTTCTGCTAATTATGCCATAGTCAGTCTGTTATCCGTGGAGGTGAGCGAACGCTCACCCCTAGCTGCTTTTCCCACAGGTACTGATCACCGGACGGACTAGGTGAGCTCTTGAAGTTCATGGAGCTTGGAGCGGAGTCTGGTCTTTACTTTTGTTGAGTCTAGTGACGGATGTTGTACCTTGTCCACTTGTTGGGACGTTTTTGTATTGTAAATACTATTATTTTGAGAAGTAAATGGAAATGTCAAAGCTTTTATTGAAAACAGGTTTCAAGTGTTCATGTTTTTAAAAGTTCGCGTCCCGAGTTCGGTTCGCTGAAATTGGGGCGTGACAGCTTGGTATCAGAGCTCGAGGTTTCAAACCTCGGACTGTCCGTCACTTAGGGGGGGAGAGTCGAGTCAGTGTAGACCCGTCATGTCCTGAGTCTTGTTTGTGTTGTGCGTATGTTACAGTATTTTGTTGCTGGCATACTGATTGTGTGTGATTGCGTGAACTGTTTTTAACTATCGCGGGTCGACTCAGGAGCGCTCCTGTAGTCGAACATGACGGTGTTGATGTCAAGTCGGTACAACGTGGTTCGGGGACGCCTGAACCGGGTTGTAACTACGTGATGTCAAGGAACGAAGTTTTAAAATGAAAGGGTGAAGGTTTTAAAATTGTTGGCCCTGTTGGCATGTCTTGAACTTGATTGGCCCTATGGGCGTATGTTTGATTTTGGTTGGCCCGGTGGGCAAGGTTCGATTTTGATTGGCCCGGTGAACGGGGGTCGTCGTGTTGTGTGGGTTGGGTTGCCGTCGCTTGTTTAGTGCACGTCGGTGCGGTCTCGTTGAGGTCTCGTTTACTAATGCTAGTATATAAAGTACGTTTAGCTTGAGCGGTGTAGCGCTTTAGTGATGGGCTGCAGTCGATGGTATCACCTCATCCCGTAGCGATGGTAGATCAAAAGGAAGCTGAGCCCGACGTGTATGTAGGAGGAAAGCAGGGTGATTATTCTGGGGATCAGTCTGGTCCATGGAAGGATGCTCTCCTCAAACCTCCGAAACGTCAGAGTCGGGTTCCTACTCATTTTTCGGACCACGTTACCGGCAAGGTTTTTGGTGTGAAGCTCCCACCGATTCAGAATGTGCCCCAAAAAGTGATAGACCATCTGCAATCTTTTGACAGAAGCTTGGATGAAGCCCTCGCGATTAAGGCTCGTAAGGGAAGGCCTTGATCCAATTTGGTACCTCGTACTCACACTACCAGGTTCAAGACCCGAGCTCCCAACCGGAAGGATCCCAGTAATCCGAGCTCGGAAAGCGAGTGGTATGAGGAAGAATAGGTCTTGTTTTTGGCCTAGTTTTTTGTTAAGGGATTTTTCCCTGTTTCTCTTTTGGAGTTCCTTTGTAATCGTGGTTTCCTTTTTTGGCTTTCTCCTCCTTGGAGATCGACCTTCAATAAAAAATTAGCGCTTATCCAAAAAAAGAGAGGCTTAGACCCCCAATTGATCTTGGGTGTGGATAGTAAGAGAGGTATATGGTGAGAAATACTCCTTTATAGACAGGTTTGAGAAAGATAAGGGAACTTCAAGAAAAAAGTTGAACAGACAAGGAATCTATCAATTCTAGAGGTCTTAGAGAGAGATCCAAACTAGGTGAAAGAACCTCCTTCTAAGGAAAAATCTAGCAATCCAATATTATTAACAAGCAAAAGTAAGTGAGTACTGAAGAAATTAGAAGAAATATGAGCTATATTAGAAGCGAGTAAAGTAGCATTAAAGTCTTATGTTAGATTAATTCTCAAATGATATCATAAGGTTTAGTGATCAATGTATATTGGTCCAATGGCCAAAATATGTGATGTTTCAGAAATAGCTTTTTCTCTCTCACACCTATTGATGGATAGTTGTGATGGTTGAGAGAATTGCTATTTAAGTCTTATGTTGGTCCCCAAGTCCACACATAATCTGATTTTACTCATACATCATCTAGAGAGACAGATAAAGAGTGGGAGGACTTGGAAGATCAAGACTTTGGATCTTCAAAAGCTTCTTCCAGGAAAACAATGGCTGGAGGTTAGTGATTATATTTCCGCGTTATTAATGCTTGAAACATGTTTGTTTGACAACATGATTGAGTGTTGAAAGTTGGTATCAGAGCATGATTAATCCTCTGCCTTGTTTGCATTTTCAAGTTTATTAATTTTTGGGTTTTGTTGATTATGCATTGTTTTTGTGTTTTGTTTATGGGAATCATCTAGAAATTAGATTTCCTTACGTTTTGGGCTTAAAAACGAATTTTTTGATGCCTTAATAAGGGAAAACCAGTCGGATCGGATTTGGGTCTGAAACTGGGTCGTTTTTGATCCGGCTGGAGGTAGGAGACGAAGTTGACCCGATTCGGGTCGTTGACCGGGTCGTAGACCCGGGTCTGGGTCAAAAAAAAAAAAAAAATTTACCCACTGGGATTCGAACCCAGGAGAGTCTGGCCTTCAGTAACGCTTTACCCACTGGGCCGAGTTGATTTGTTGATCAGTTTGTTAAAGAACAGTATTTACCTACTGTTTCTGCAACAATACTTGAAAAACAAAATAAACTCACCTATGGAGACTCGAACTTAAGACCTAACCTATGCTAAAGGAATCTCTCACCACTGAGCTGGAGCTAATTTTTGTTAATATTAGCTCAGTAGAATTTAGTTGTTCTAGAATCAGCTCAGTTTTACCTTTTAGACCAAAATGATCATTTCTTGGTGATAGGTTTCCCGTTAATACCGGTTCATGTATGCACTATTATTTATTTAAAGAGTAGCCACAACATCCTTAAATTTATAATCCATGCATATGAATTGAATCATTAAAATTGTGGTTAATTATATCGGATTTAATGGAATCGATCCCACATGATATTTTATTAAACTCTATATAATTAATCAGAATAAAATATCAAAATTATATATCCTAATCTACCCACAGGAATTAGGAAAAGGAACATGATTTTGATAGTTTTATTGATTGCTATGTATGAATGTTCTATTTGCGTATAACTTTAGCCCACATGCAAGTTGTACGTCAATAGATTCATTGTTGTATGAATTTTCTATTTACATATGACTTTATAGCCCACATGCAAGTTGTAGGTCGATAGATACATTTTGTATGCTTTTGTTTGTAAAGCATGATAGTTAGTCTCATTTATGTTATTGTTTTTACTATGCACGTAATGTTTGCAGCATCGAATTCTTTGAATATCAATGATCTCAAAGTTGAGGTTCCTATGTTGGATGGTGATAACTATTCCGTTTGGAGAGAGAGGATATACTCCTTTCTATAGGGGTGGCTGACATGGACTATGCTATCCGTAAGGATGAGCCACCGACCTTAGATGATGCCAATCAAGAAAGTGAGCTTCATGAAAAGTGGGAGAAGTCTAACCGACTCTCTGTCATGTTCATTAAGACTCACATATGTGCTGGCATAAGAGGCTCGATTGAGAAGTATGGAAATGCTCGTTCGCTTCTGGCAGCGATTGATGAGCAATTCCAGACTTCTGATAAGTCACTTGCTAGTACCCTTATAGGAAGATTCTCGGCTCTAAAGCTTATTGGTCTTGGTGGTGTGCATGAGAACATCATGAAAATGAGGGACATTGCGGCAAAGATGAAAACATTGGAGGTTGAAATGTCTGACACCTTCTTAGTGCATTACATACTGAATACTCTTCCCCATCAATTCGGGCCTTTTAAAATATCTTACAACACACATAAGGATAAATGGTCAATGAATGAACTCATGACCATGTGTGTGCAAGAGGAAAGCCGATTGATGATGGAGCATGGAGAGACTGTTATGTTAGCAACGCACAAGAAGGGGAAATGGCATGCTAAGGACAAAGGAAAGGGGAAAATACCTATTCAAGGCGGAATTAAGAAGGAATCTAGGTGCTACTTCTGTAAAAAGAAGGGGCACATGAAGAAGGATTGTCCGAAATTCCGCATGTGGCTGAAAAACAAAGGTAACTACGTATCCCTTGTTTGTTATGAATCCAATGTGGCTGATGTTCATGTTAACGCATGGTGGATTGACTCTGGTTCTTCAATCCATGTTTCAACATCGATGCAGGAAATGACACACCTGCGGAAACCAGCGTGAAATGAGCGATGCATTTATTCGGGAAACAAAATGCGCTCGGCTGTGAATATGTTGGAACGTGTCGTATAACATTATCTAGTGGTTATATAGTAACTTTGCATGATACATTCTATGTACCTGGTTTTTCCAGGAATTTAATATCTATATCTAGACTATTGCCTTTTGGCTATGCTTTTGAATTCCATGATACGTCAATAAATTTATTTAATAAATTTGATGTTATTGGAAATGGCATTTTGTGCAATGGTCTATTTATGATGAATGTGCAAAGTAACACCACTAACTCAGTTATGCATATTGAAACTGGCACAAAAAGATGCGTTGAAAATGAGGAATATTCTATGTTGTGGCATCGGAGATTGGGACATATCTCGAAGGATAGAATCAAGAAATTAGTAAAAGATGGAGTACTTGGTACTCTAGACTTTACTGATTTCGAGGTTTGTGTGGATTGCATAAAAGGTAAGCAAACCAAGATATCCAAAAAGGGTGCACACAGAAGTTCCGAGTTACTTGAAATCATCCATACTGATATTTGTTGTCCTGACATGGATATGCAAAGTGGTCCGAAATACTTTATCTCCTTTATTGACGACTTTTCACGGTATATGTATGTTTATATGCTTCACCATAAAAGTGAAGCATTAGACGTATTTAAGATTTTCAAAGCAGAATTTGAAAATCAATGTGAGAAGAAAATCAAGATTGTCAGGAGTGACAGAGGAGGAGAATACTATGGTAGATACACCGAAGGTGGTCAAGCACCGGGTCCGTTCGCTAAGTTTCTTCAGGAGCATGGAATAGTCGCTCAATACACCAATCCAGGATCTCCTAGTGAGAATGGTGTAGCTGAAAGAATAAACCGGACCTTGATGGAGATGGTGAGGAGTATGCGTGTAATGCGAATCTCCCATTATTCTTGTGGACTGACGCACTTAAGACGGCTGTGTACATATTAAACCGTGTTCCAACCAAGTCTGTTTCAAAGACACCTTTTGAATTATTCAAAGGTTGGAAACCGAGTTTGCATCATGTACGCGTTTGGGGATGCCCGTCTGAAGTGAGGATTTACAATCCACAAGAAAAGAAGCTGGATCCTAGGACCCTTAACGGTTATTTTGTTGGATATGCAGAACGATCCAAGGGATACAGATTTTATTGTCCATCTCATAGCACCAGGATTGTGGAATCAAGAAATGCGAAGTTTCTTGAGAATGATTTAATCAGTGGGAGGAATCGGTTGCAAAGCTCAAATTCTGAAACTATTATTGAGAAACCTCCTACATCAATCAATCAAATCGTTGTAGTTAGAAATCAACCTCAAATTGAGATTGAACAACTTCCACATGTTGATAATGATCCAGTAGATCAAGTTGTTCAAGACGAACCTTTGGTCAATGAACAAGCAGTTGGTCAACCTGATCCTCAGGAAAATATTGATCCAATATTAAGAAGATCTACTAGAATGAGGAAATCAGCAATCCCTGGGGATTACCATGTGTATCTACAAGAATCGGACTTCAATGTCGGAGTTGAATATGACCCCGAGACCTTCTCACAAGCTATGAGTTGTAATGAGTCAAATTTATGGTATGATGCTATGAATGATGAATTGAATTCAATGGCATCAAATAAAGTTTGGGATCTTGTTGAGTTACCTAAAGGGGCGAAAGCCATTGGATGTAAATGGGTCTTTAAGACCAAGAGAGACTCATCAGGTAACATCGAAAGATATAAGGCCCGACTTGTTGCCAAAGGGTTCAACCAAAATGAAGGAATCGATTACAAGGAAACTTTTTCCCCTGTATCAAAGAAGATTCGCTTCGCGTCATCATGGCATTAGTTGCACATTTTGACTTGGAATTACAACAGATGGATGTAAAAACGGATTTTCTAAACGGAGATCTAGAGGAGGAGGTGTTCATGAAACAACCTGAAGGATTCCCTTCTAGTAATGGTGATCACTTGGTTTGCAAGCTTAAAAGATCAATATACGGTTTGAAACAAGCCCCACGTCAATGGTATTTGTTCCATGATGTTATTTCTTCATTCGGTTTCGAAGAAAACATTATGGATAGTTGTATATACCAGAAGGTTAGTGGGAGCAAGACTTGTTTCTTGATTTTATACGTTGATGACATCTTACTTGCAAATAACAATAGGGATATGGTATATGAGGTGAAACAATTTCTTTCCCGAAACTTTGATATGAAAGATCTAGGCGATGCATCTTATGTCATTGGGATAAAGATACATCGTGATAGATCGCTAGGCACTCTGGGCATGTCTCAAGAGACATACATTAACAAAGTCTTGGAAAGATTTCGGATGAAGGATTGTTCACCTAATGTAGCTCCCATTGTGAAGGGTGACAAGTTTTGCTTGAACCAATGCCCGAAAAATGACATAGAACGAGAACAAATGAGAAACATTCCCTATGCTTCAGCTGTTGGAAGGTTGATGTATGCACAGGTCTGTACCAGACCTGATATTGCATTCATTGTTGGAATGTTGGGAAGATATCAAAGTAATCCGGGCATTGAGCATTGGAAAGCTGCAAAGAAGGTATTACGATTCCTAAAGGGGACTCGAGATTACATGATGGTATACAGGCGAACGGACAATTTGGAAGTAATCGGCTATTGCGATTCAGACTTCGCTGGTTGTGTTGATTCACGGAAATCAACTTCTGGTTACATCTTTATGTTGGCCGGTGGAGCTGTGTCATGGAGAAGTGCCAAACAGTCCTTGATTGCTACTTCTACCATGGAAGCCGAGTTCGTGTCCTTCTTCGAGGCTACTTCTCATGGTGTATGGCTTAAGAGTTTCATTTCTGAGCTTAGGATCATGGATTCTATCAGTAGACCCCTGAAGCTGTATTGTGACAATTCAACTGCTGTCTTCATGGCTAAGAACAACAAAAGTGGAAGTCGAAGTAAACATATCGACATAAAGTACTTGGCCGTAAGAGAGCATGTGAAAGACAAAGTGGTTGTCATTGAGCATATCAGTACAGACTCAATGATAGCAAATCCTCTAACTAAAGGCATGCCACCAAGAAAATTTGAGGATCATGTTAAGAGTATGGGACTTGGTTTTCATATGTAAACTTTTCGTTATTAGAACGATGTTTGTCTTTTGAAACTCTTGTTACAATGATGATTTATTATTTATAAATGTGTACACATTCAGTATATGATTACATTGGTCAATCATAAAAATCATCAACTAAGTTTGGACCAAGAATAAACATCAGGTTTATTCATTAAGTTTAAGGAACGAATGTATTGTAATACATGGGAGGTACTACTTGTTTTTCAATTAAAAGGACATACCGCCATGATTCATGCATTTGGGTTTCTAATTATGTTTGGCATTGAGACATTAACATTGATCAAGTGGGAGAATGTTAGATTAATTCTCAAATGATATCATAAGGTTTTGTGATCAATGTATATTGGTCCAATGGCCAAAATATGTGATGTTTCAGAAATAGCTTTTTCTCTCTCACACCTATTGATGGATAGTTGTGATGGTTGAGAGAATTGCTATTTAAGTCTTATGTTGGTCCCCAAGTCCACACATAATCTTATTTTACTCATACATCATCTAGAGAGACAGATAAAGAGTGGGAGGACTTGGAAGATCAAGACTTTGGATCTTCAAAAGCTTCTTCCAAGAAAACAATGGCTGGAGGTTAGTGATTATATTTCCGTGTTATTAATGCTTGAAACATGTTTGTTTGACAATTATACACAAATGATTAATACAAAGATGAATTATTTCATCAGTATAATATCCTCCCACAATCTCCTCTTATCAGCTGAAACACAAGGGGCATACATATTGATGATACAAAACTCAAGATCCAAGGGTTTGTATTTTCCAAACCAGTACAAAACACAATTTTCTTTCCTGATGTTAGTAACAAGAAAGATATCAGATTGCCATGCTAATAATAAACCACATAAAATCCTGTAGAAGTAATGAAGTCCATCCCCCAAAGAGAACACAAACCACACGAGCTAAGAAAGTTATAAGGCAATTGCATAAGTTTTGTTTCCTGTAATAATAGAAAATTGAGAGATTGATTTGAAACCACGTTTCTCAACATGCTTTATTCCTGTTTAGAGGATGATCATCTCACATTTCATGAGAGGATCTTCATGAACCATTGGTATGAGAAGACTTTGTTGGAGTTTATAAGCCCCAACCTCTTTCCAAATCTTCCTCAAGATTCTCAAACTCAACTTCAAGATTTACCCTATGATTTAGTTTCTCATTAAGATTTTCAAACTGTTCACCTACTTCTACATCAGTGGAAAAAGATTTCAACCATACTGCCTTACAGTAATCCCAGATCCATTTCCCATTAGATCCAAACACTCAATTGAAAGGTTTGTCAACATGAGTTGTAGATAGAGAAGAAATATTAGGGATATTATGAAGCACATATTTGGTTTTACCTACTTTGGATCTTGTAGCAATCAAAAGAGTCTTAGTGATCTTCTTGGTCTTTCCTTTACCCTTGTGGTGCATTGGTAATAGTGTTGGGCTTTTGAAGTTGTTGTTTCCTTTACCCTTGTGGTGCATTGGTAATAGTGTTGGGCTTTTGAAGTTGTTGGGGCCCAAATTGTCAAAATTTGAGTTTCCCTCTCTAAGGCTTCTGAACCAAAGACAGTGACGGGAACAGGAACAGTTGTACTTTTAGTTTTATTAATGTACATATTTTCAATTACCTTTGGTTTTAGAGACAACTTTTCCTAAGCCTAGCTTAGTGTGACGCCCGGGGAGGTGAGCGGACCGGGCCAAGCTCTGATATTGACGCCCTGGCTTCGCTCACACGGACGCCCGACACTTGGACAGGAAAACTTCGCCGAACCTGTCCCAAGTTAGCCTTCTGCGATGACCCGAGAGGTCTCGTCTCGAAGCGACACTGTGACGCCCCGCGAGTTCTCCTTGAGAAGTGTGACTCGGCTCTCGTCTCACCCCTCTCGGCTCGCTCGGTACTCAGAATGATCTATTCCAAATCTGTCGTCTTGACTCGTTGCGTTGCGGAAGCTCGATACACTACTGAAGCATTCATTATAATACCAAGGAAATTGTGTCAACCCTTAAACCAACCACCCATATCAAAGAACAAAACTAAGCTACGGTTACACAATCTCAAAGCCTAGGAACTAAATATGGGGTGGTTGAATTTCTATAACTACCAACTACCCCTATATATACTACTCGGCTACACAACTATCCAAGCCTTAATGGCTAAGTAAAACACCCACAAATAATGCTTCTCAATTTGATTTGTCTTTGTAACTTGAACCCGTGAGATGTAGCATGTCAAAGTGTGGTCTTCATGTGCAAAATGTGTGCTCCATGTGTTGTGGCGTGGCTCACCATTTGGTTCCATGAGTTTGGAAGGTAGAACCCTGTGTTCCTCTTGAGCTTCCACATGATTGGCTTATGCTAAGCTTTACAAAGCTTGTGTTTCCTTTCAGGGGGGAGAAGCACCTTGCCAAATAAGCATGTCAATGGTCCCAAGAAATATGCATGCATGGATCATGCATGGCTTCACCAAATGCATGGTCTTGGCGACCACGGATACGAGGTCGGGTCGTAATGGACACGACGGGAAAAACTAGTACGCCACGCCATGCAACGATCAATCGAGAAGCTCGTCGTCTCGAGCTTTCGCAAAAACCGCACGATAAACTGTACACTAGCCGAACAACCGTATCACCGTATCGGGCGATCACCAAACCCAAGCACGTCGTAACGTGCCTAGGATAAAGTATGCGCATTCGTGCGCCAAAACCTGATGAACCGGTCGGGACGTGACATTAGTTCCCACCATCATTTCCACATTAAACACCTCAATAATCTCAATCCTAATTGTAGGGCTCACCTGAATGTTCACTCACTAACCTCAATATCCAAAACAAAATAAACTACAACCCCACGACAGTACTTTCACTGTACTTCTTCTTAGTTTTCTCCTCTTTCTTCAGCTTGTAATTGTAACAACTTTTTATGGTGGGAGTTTAAAGAGTAGGCAATCTTGGTGTAGTGTTCAGGGTGGATCAACACTGATCCATCGAACCACCAGGTCCTATTCCGGTTCGATTTCAAGTCATCAAGCTGTTTGGGGTTGAGTTTTATTTCTGAGTGTCGACCGTCGAGCTGAGATTGGGTGTTGTGTTCAGGTTGCTGTTACACCAAGCATCGAACCACCAGTCGTTGTTTCACGCCCTGGTTCTTTCTAAGGTAACATGGGTTCATCATCGGCAACGGGCCCTCCTCCAGGCTTTGAAAACACCTCTGTTTCTGGGCTTCTTCCTGGTAGAAGGCTGGAATCGGTAGTCATTGCCTCACAGAACCGGTTCCAGGTACTAGCCGATCAAGCTGAAGAGCGGGCCATACCTTTCAAAGTTTTTGTTCACAATCTTCCGCCTCGAACTTCCAGTCATTGGCTCCAAAACCTGTTTACAGAGTGTGGAGAGATTGTAACTGTGGTAACCCCGATCAATCCTAATAGCCGAGGAAAGTGGTTCGGCTTTGTGACTTTTAAAACTGAAGAAGCTAGGGAGAAGTGTTTAAAAATCTTCAATGGATATGTATTAAAAGGTTTCAGATTGTTTGTAGCTATAGCTTGGGATAATAAGCCTCAAAGGTTCGGAAACAACTTTACTTGGAAGAGGAAGGAGATCTACAATGGTCCTCAGACACGGGTTTGGACTGAGCCGGAACAAAAACCTCAGGTGAACTATCCTAAAGGGAAGGTGAATGAAGATTACAGAACTTGGCTAGACAAGGGACATTTGGCGGTTTTACACAAGGATTACTCACTGGAGATGATCATGGAGGATTTCCAAGCTGAAAGAGATGGTCAAATCTGCATTAAATCTCTTGGAAACAGAGTGGTTCTCTTGTATTTTCCACAGGAACAAATGGAAAAAGATGCTCTCAAAGAGGATGCAGAATGGTTGAGGAGCTGAATGACTGTACTGGTGGACAAAGCACATTTGTGTAGAGAGGGAGGCAAATTTACCTGGGTTGCTCTCCATGGCATTCCCATTCTGGGTTGGTGTTCAGAAACCTTCGAAGTCATTTGTGAGGATCTTGGTTCTGTGGTTTGGATTCATCCACAAACTTTGTTGGGTTCATCACTTGGGGTAGGCTTTGTGTTAATGCATTCTACAGATTATCCAAGGGTGTACAAGGAAACAGGACTCTTGCTTGAGGACAAGGTGTTCAATGTAATGGTTAGTTCAGTTGAAAGCTCAGTAGTGCCACAAGTGTTTTTTGTGCCTTCTGAAGCACAATCTACTTCAAGCCCGTCTACCTCAGATAATGGTTCCTCCCATGAGGTGGTGGCTACTCTTCCTGGGAGTGGACATTGTAGTGAAGGAGTTTTGAGAGCATTTAAAGAGGTACAGAATTTGTTACATGCTGCTGAGCCTGAGGTTGCCCCAATTTTGGTCGAATCTTTGGAGGAAGAATTTATTGAGCTTGAGCCTGCACAGACAAACATTCTCATTCCTTCTGAGAATTTAGGAAACACCATGGTTGAGGTATCATTGGCTTCACCTACCTCCAAGGACTTCTTAATTGCTCCAGATTCGTTGGGTGAAGAAAACTCAGTCACTTTGGTCACTGTTCCGACCAAGACTGATGAATTAGTTACCACATTTCCACTGTTGGAACCAGTTCACTCTTCTCCACACCAGCTGATTGAAGGGACAGACATGGAGAAGCAAGGACAGTTGAGTACATTGGGTTGGGGTGACATTAATGAGATTGCAAGTTCCTCCTCTTTTGCTGCTATTTTGGGGCCCATTAACCAACCTACTTTGCCCAATTACTCGGTTTTGGAGGGAAATGAAGTTTCAAAATCATTTTTAACTCCTAATAGAGTTCTAAGCAACACACCTGCCAACAAAGGTTATTTGAACAAGAAAAAAGGGAAGGGAGTTGAAGTTGTAGCTTATAACACTAGGTCTAAAGCCAAAACCATTGTGACCAAACTAAGACCTATTACTAAAAAGAAGAGTGACACTGGCAGACAGAAATTCGAGCAAGGAGGGGCAGGAACACTTGAGTACTGCAAATCACTAGGACTAAAGGCTTATTTATCTGATGATTTGGTTGCAGAGCAATTCGACAATCTGGATCAAGAGGTTAACCATGCTGTGGACTTGGACACAAACACTGAAGATGAATACTGTGACTTGGAGGATTTTGAGGATGATGGTTTAGAGGAGGGGAGATCAATTGTTCCCCTCAGACTCCCCTCACCATGAGGATGATTTCTTGGAACATTCGAGGGGCTTCCTCAAGACAAAAGAGGAGAGCCATTCGAAACGTGTGTTCCAAGCAACCGGTTGCAATGCTGTTAGTTCAAGAGACCAAGTTACCAAACCTGCCTGTTTTCTTCATCTCATCTTATGGCCTCAGTTCAAATTGGGAAGGTATAAGTAGTCCATCAGTGGGGGCTTCTGGGGGTTTATTCACTCTGTGGGATACTGCTATTTTTGAGATGCACCAAAACTACTGTGATGATCATGCAATATACTGGACTGGTTGTTATATACCACTGAATATAGACATCTCTGTCATTAACATTTATGCCCCTTGCTCTGTCAGTGCTAGGACAGCTCTTTGGGAAGAGGTTGGAGAAGTAGCTCAGTCTTTACATAACAATTTACTGGTGGCAGGAGATTTCAATGCTATACTTGATCCTCTGGAGAAGACAGGCTCTAATTTTTCTTCCACCAGTTTGAGAGCTTTCAGGACTTTTGTGGATGATCAAGGGTTAGTGGATTTGCCTATGGCTGGGGGAAAATTCACTTGGTTTAACTCTAGGAGTATGGCTTCAAGGATTGATAGATTTTTAGTCTCACCTGAAATTTTGACTTTGTTCAATAATCTCTCTCAATCCTGTTTGCCTAGGACCATCTCTGATCACAAACCAATCCTTTTAGCCAACCCTGTGGTTGATTGGGGGCCTAGGCCTTTCAAATTCATCAATGCCTGGGTCACTCATCCTCTTTTCCTTTCACACACCAAACAGCATTGGGACATTATTCTTATTGAAGGGTCTCCATCCTACAAGCTATGGTTCAAGCTTAAATCACTTAAAGCTTTTTATAGGACCTGGAATTTTTCTGTCTTTGGGTGGTTAGATTCTCAGATTGAGAAGATCAAAAAGGAGATTGGGGCTTTGGATGATCAGTTTGAGGTGAGAGGACTCTTGCCTGAGGAGATATCTCATAGGGCTCTGTTGAATGCCAGACTTATTCAGAAATTCAAAACTCAAGCCAAAATTTGGTGTCAAAAGGCCAGGCAAAAATGGACTACTGATGGGGACAAGTGCTCCAAATATTATCATATTGTAGCTAAAATCAATCAAGCCAGATTGAAAATCACTTGTATTGATGAAGGTGGAGTGGTTTTTCAAGATCCTGCACAGATAAAACAGGCTGCTTCTTTGCACTTTGCTAATAGGTTACAAGGCTCATCAACTGTATGTTTGGATTTATCAACTCTACCTTTCAAAACCATCACTTTGTTACAGGCCAATCAGTTAGAAAACCCTTTTACTGAAGTTGAGATACTGGCTGCTATTAAGGCCTTGCAATGGTGACAAATCACCTGGTCCTGATGGATTTTCAATGCTTTTTTATCTCAAATGCTGGGAGGTGATTAAAGAAGACATCTTGGTGTATTTGAACATTTTCACAAGGGTGGACAGTTGGGGAAAGGTTTAAATTCCTCTTTCATAACTCTCACCCCAAAAAATAATGCCCCTTTGAGTTTTGATGATTTTAGGCCCATCAGTCTTATTCATGGTACCTACAAAATATTTTCCAAAGTTCTAGCTGCAAGATTCAAGCCTTGGATGAATGGACTGGTGCATGACACACAAACTGGTTTCATTGCTGGTAGGCAAATTTTGGATGGGGTGCTTATAGCTTTTGAGCTTATTCATTATATTAAAAGGAAGGGGGAAGAGGTAATTGTGCTCAAACTGGATTTTGAAAAAGCTTATGATCATATACATTGGGGAGCATTGATGAATATTTTGACTATTATGGGGTTTGGAGATGTGTGGAGGCATTGGATCTCAGTGTGTATTCAGGCTTGGACTTCTGTACTCATAAATGGGTCACCTTCTGCTGATTTTCCACTGCAAAGAGGTCTTAGACAAGGCTGCTCTCTATCTCCACTTTTATTTGCCTTAGTTGCTGAGAGCCTTCACCAGTTGATGACTAAAGGGGCTACCTCAAACATGTTCTCTGGGGTCAAGTGTAGTGATCAAGGGCCAGAGATCACTCATCTGCAATTTGCAGATGACACTCTAATTTTTATTCAAGCTGGAAGACAACAGGCTATTAATTTGAAGCATACACTCAAGTGCCTACAATCTGCAACTGGTTTAAAGATCAATTTTAATAAGTCCAAAGTCTTACTGATGAATCCTTGTGTCATGAATACTGAAGAGGTAACTGATATCTTGGGCTGCTGTGAAATGCAACTGCCTTTTGATTACTTGGGATTCAAGTTAGGGGCAAATCCTAGAAGAGCAAAAACTTGGGAACCTGTGATCAACAAATTCAAAAGTAATCTGAGTCTTTGGCAAGCCAAGAACAAATCATTGGGTGGGAGAATTACTCTTATCAAATCCTCCCTTAGCTCCTTACCATTGTATTACATGTCTTTGTACAAGGCTCCAAAAGGTGTTATAAAAGAAATGGAGAAATGGCAAAAACAGTTTCTATGGAGTGGGAAATTGAGCAAAAAATCACTACATAAAGTAAAGTGGGATAATATCTTTAAGCCTAAGAGTGCTGGTGGCCTAGGGATCTTGAAATTAGAAGTTATGAACATGGCATTATTGGCCAAGTGGTGGTGGAGGTTTGCACTTGAACATGATTCACTTTGGAAAGCATTACTCTGTGCTAAGTATGGTTGGGATTCTTCAGCTTGGGATTTATCCAAATTTATCCTTGGAAATGATCAAAGCTTCCTGAGACATGTGGGCTCTATCTTACAATATCCAAGATTTGCAAATGCTTTTGGAGCTGTTGGACTTCATTGGACTATCAATTCAGGAAGAACAATGCTTTTTTGGGATGATCTTTGGGTGACAGATATTCCACTCAAAACCTTGTTTCAAAGGCTATACCATCTCAGTCATCAGAAGAAAGCTAAGGTGCATCAGGTGTATCTAGAAGGGGACTGGATCTTATTATTCAGAAGGGAACTGAGAGGTTGGGAAGAAGATACTTTCCTCCTTCTAAGTGATAAATTAAATGCTTTGCCTCCATTAAACTCTGAGGATGACAATGTGGATTGGGTGGTGGATAACAAAGGGTTTTCAGTGCATACAATGTATCATTATTTACTCAATGTGCCAGAGGAAGATCTCATATGGCCAGCTCTAATTTGGGAACCAAAAGTGCCCCCAAAAATAACTGCTTTTGTTTGGCTATTATGCTTACAAGCTGTGCCTACCAAGTGTTTTCTCCTCAGTAGAGGAATTTTCTCTCACAACATTTGGTGCCCTCTCTACAATGAGGAGCCAGAGGAACTAGATCATCTGTTCCTTGGGTGTGGCATATCCTGGTCCATTTGGTCTAAGGTTTTGGACTGGTGGGGGGTTAAAACTGCTTGTCCAGAGGACATTAAACTTTGGTTCATCTCTTGGAAGCATCTTGGATCCTTTTCTTCTCATTCACCTTGGAGATTCATAATTTTCTTTACTCTTTGGAGAATTTGGTTGTGCAGAAACAACATGGTTTATAATCAAGTATTACTCAGCTCTGAACAAGTTTTACAGCAGATACAAAATGATGTTTATCAGTTGATTTGGGCCTTTTCTAAGAGAACTGCTTTCTTCTCATTTTTGGATTGGATAAATCATCCAGCCAGTTGCTTAATCAAGAAACCTAAACATTCTGCTGAGAATGCTCACAGGACTGTGGTGCTACATTAATGGGCTACTTGGACATTATTTTGGTGCTGGTTGGTTTGTCTTTAGGGGTTTGGGGGAAGGGACTGGTTTTGGGAGGGTTTGGGGTGAGGTTTAGGTTGGTGAGGTTAGTTGAGAGACTTTGGGTTTTTCTGTGTTTTGGAGTGGGGGTTTCTGGCTACTAGCACTGGCCTTTTTCTTACTTGTCATGTGTTTCTTGTGAGTGGGGTAAAAGCTTAGCTGAGAGTGTTTGTTTGGTGTTGTGTCTTTTTATGGTTTCATATTTACAGGCTGTAGCTGACTTGGTTATTTCATTCCTCAGCATTTGGGGTTTGGAACTACAAACATTATTTGGGGATCCTGGTGCAGATTAGGTTGGATCAGGCTGATCTACAGTTTGTCCTTCATCTTCTGATGAGAAAGTAGCTGATGAGGTGTTAATTGCCAAGGCAAGGGAGGAGCAGCTTCAGCCTTGGGTACCAGAGGAAACACAAGTGTTTTGGTTATATTTCTGACTGTTTTGAAAAGTATCTGCTGCAATTTGGTTGAATGGTGCTGACATACAGAGTTCTTGGTCTTGATAAAGAGCTACAAGTCTTGTTTCAGCATGGTAATGCCACAACGTTTGGAAAGGGCCAAACCATTGGCCATAGTGTACTGTAAATTGGGTAGGATTGGGGTCATTTTGAGGCTTTTACTGGTTTATCTATTGCTGTTCAGTTTTCTTGGGGTGCAAGTTATGCACTTCAAAGTTTTAGTTTTGATGTTAAGCTTAGTTTTGAATGTTTGTTGGGTAGCTTAGTAAACAAGGAACCGCTAATGGTTAGGCTGGGGGTGTTTTGTAACTGTCCCGGAGGGATAATCCCTTGACTTTGGTTTTCTTTTCGAAAACTTGGTTTTAATAAAATACAAAATTGCTGATAAAAAAAAATAATAAAATAAAACAAGATTAGTTTTAAATCCTTTTCAATCTCGACACAAATATAAGTTTATAACATTTATAATGTAGATGCTTCTTGATTAACAGAGTTGTACATTTATATTATTTATGATGTAGCTATTATTTGGTTAAGAAACACCAAACGTCATTTAACCAAAAAAACAGAAGAAAATAAGGTACATGATTACCAATAATTGGTAAATAGAAGACACAAAACGTCATTCATTTTGCAGGATGCTGCACATTATAAGTGTTAAAACTCAATCCAACTTACACTATTTAATTTATAAGTGAAAATCCCAATACTCTTATTAAAGGATCATTTTGAAGGATGCTACATATTACAAGTGTTAAAACTCAATCCAACTTATAATATTTAATTTATAAGTGAAAAGTCCCAATATTCTTATTAAGTGATTGTTTAATCCATGTTTTTTCAAGATAAGATAATTCAACTTGCAATATCTAATTAATAAATGAAATTGTTGGTTTCCTTGTACTCTATGTTTGTATAATCCAATAATTAAGCCAGGTTGTTGTACTTGGTTGATCTGGTTTGTTGTTTGTTGTTGGTTGGTATCTTTGATTTTTGTAGGTAAATATCTATACTTGATCCGTCCATTTCAATCTCTTAATAAGAGTTTTATAATATATATATTGCCGATAAAACAAATAATAAATGAAATGCTCAATGTACTTAGAGCATGAACAACAGAAATGACCTTGGTCAGGGAGTGAGAGTGCAGAACTTGTGCTGAATGGACAAAAGTGAGGGAGTGGGAGTGCAGAAAAGTGGGTGTTTTGCAACAGAAATGACCTTGAGGTCCTGGGAGTGCAGAACAGTGCTGACCGGATTATTATTTGATATTTTCCTGTTTTATTTAATTCGTTATCAGAAACCGTTTAATTTAGTCATAATTTAAACAATTTTGGAAATAAATAATTAATGACAACCAATAATTAATAAATTCAACACGAATATAAATGAACTTCTAATTTTATTCAACCCCTTTTAATACAACCCAAAACAAAATACAAGTTCAAGAATCATCCTCTGTTGGGTCGACATCCGGTGGGGGGGGTTGTCTTCGAATATCATCAATTTGGGCTTGAAGGGTAGATATGAGTTGTCGCAGTTGGGACTTGCAAAACTTATGGTCTGCCATAGCCTCTTCGTCGTAGGAAGATGTATCCGTCCCCACCAGGGACTTGTAGGTGGCGAGATTTGCTTCCCACTGTTGGGTTAATGTATGTATCATGCTATACTTTTCTGCATGTTGTTCTCCACGTGAACGTTGAGCGTCCAACCGTGCACGTTCAACCTCCATTCGTGCACGTTCCAGTTCGGCGAAGGAAGACATTTGGGCCGTGAGGACGGTCCCCTTCTTTGCGGCCTTCGCTGTCTTCTTCCCTTGCGGTCGGCGAGGGGGACTTGGGGCGGCCTCAGGGGATGGAGGTGTGTCGCTGAGAGGGACCTGAGTCCCCTCGTAGTTCTCGCTTCCTCCTCATTCTGGTGGTTGGGACTCACCACTGAGATGTGTGCCCTCCTCCCCTGTGCTTGTGGGTGGGGTTGAGCTGTAAGCCCCAACCTCATCCAACCGCTATCGTTGTTGGCGTACCTGACTGCAGACAGTTCCCATTGTGCCCTCCTAGGCACTGAACTTCGTATTGCCCTCGAGCCTCATGACCCAATGATCCAGGTCGAACTTTATTGGGTGGTCTTTCACCACTTTCCCATCATTCTCCCACATTTGCTTCGCACGTCTCAAGTGCTCTTCCTGGTTTGCGCCGCTCGGATTCTCGGCCTTGGACCTCTTCAAATAGCCGAGCATCCTCCTTGTCTGGCTGGAACCTCTAAGCCAACGTTTCTTGATAGCTTCCCAGCGGCGATGTGGGTAACCTCCTTTGGAGTTGTATTTCCTCTGCACTTCGCACCAGAATGTGCTGCCGCTTTGAGAGTTGCCCTTGACGGCGTCTTTTGTAGTGCTCAACCAGCAAGTTATGAGGTGGTGGTCCTCCTCCTTGCTGAATGTCCGACCCTCCGGATCTGGTTCTTCGGGTTGGGCTCGGGGTTGGGCTCGGGCTCGGGTAGGGGCTCGGGCTCGTCGTTGGGAAGGTCCGGCAGAGGATGGTTGGGGGGTTTGTACGTTGGGTAGTGGATGACCCTCGTAGTTGTAGAATTGGGGTGGCATGCCCCATTGTGATGGCACTTGGAACCCTGGCGCCATTTGGAAATGTTGGGGACAATATTGACCTAATAAAAAAAATTAATACAATAAATTAAGTGCAAAACTTAAAATAATAAAATAAGTGCAAAAAATTAATACAATAAATTAAGTAAAAATTGTAACACAATGTATTAATATAATAAAATAATTAAAAAAATGAATACAATGCATTAATACAATAAATTAAGTAAAAAAATTACGTTACATAAATAATAAGTTTGCACTTACCTGAACTCGACCCGGGGTTCGAGTTTGGGGAGTTGGAGCGATTGCCCGTTAGAATGTCTCCGAAACCTCGTGCCAGTTCGTCCTCGGTGAATCCTACTTCGTCACCAGCTGACTGTGCACGAGACCCAGCGTCGCCCGACATTTTTCACGAGAATAATTGAAACGAGAGAGGAGAATTTGGGAAGGAGAGAGTGAAATTGGATAGTTGAAGTAGAAAGTGGTGTGAAAAAAATGAGAGGAGAGGGGTATTTATAGGGGTTTTTTTTGCTGATTTTTGAATTAAAAAAAAAACTAGCCGTTAGTGCCAACGGTCGGGACACGTGGCAGCGCTACACGCTGCCAGCGCAGCAGAAGGCGCGCCGGCGCGTCTACCGCGCCCGGCCAGCGAGAGGGGATCGGGAGCGCATGCAAGGGGAGCGGGAGCGCGTGCAAGGGGAGCGGGACCGCGTTTTTCGGCCTCAACAGCGGAACGGCCAGCGCACCCGGCCAGCGAACGCCACGGCGCGGGGAGCGGAGCCGTTCCGTTGTGCCTGCTCTTATGAAGTGGTGGCCCGTGGCCTTGACCCATGTTCTTTCAATACAAGACCCTTCAACACTAAACACCCATGTTCTTTCAATACAAGACACTTCAACACTTAACACCAGAATGTACTCCACTCTAGAGTAAGATTAGAGGCACAAACATATTAGAGCTTAATCAAACACAAAAGTTCAAGTTTAGGTATCACAAAACATCTGCCATTAGCAATATGCTACACATTGTAAGTGTTAACACTCAATCCAACTTACAAATATCTCGTTTGCAAGTTGAGGTTTCAATATGCTTATTATTTAGGTGGTCGCTTAACCCACATTCTTTCAATAAAGGACACTTCTACACTCCTTGTTCTATACTGAAACAAGTAACAACATTGCACATTAGATATCTATAGGAATGTTCTCAGTTCTAGTGTAGAATTATAGGCTCAAACCAGGCTCTGATATTATAGGCTCTGATATAATAGAATAGAAGTAACAACATTGCACATTGCACATTACATATTATAATTCTGATATCTAGAATTATAGGCTCTGATATCATATTAAAGCCCAATCAAACACAAAAGTTGAATTTTGGGATTGGATCAGAAAGTTTGCAACAAACTCAAACAGGACAAACTGGAGTAGTGTAATAAAGGGGAGCCAAATATTCTGTAGAGTAGAGTTCAAAATTACAAGTCAATGAGGCAGAATCAGTAGAGGGAACTTAGAGTTCTAAATGTGAGACTATAAGTTTGCTCTTCTAACGCATTGTTTCTGCATAACTGGTCTCAATTGGCTGCTGCACCGGCATATGAGGTTCCTGAAGCTGTTGTGGAGTAGAAGGAACCTGTCCTTGATGCAAAGATGAACCAAGCTTCCGTCTAAAGAACGCTTTAAGCAGAAAAATTATGGTGTGCTCAACAGAACCCAGCCTCTCTTTGTAGGCTTTATCCATCATGTTTTTGGGTTTGTTTAAGAACAAGTAGATGCCAACCATCTGCCTCATTTCTTTAAGTTTCTCAACATGGTCAGGACTTTGCTCTTCAGAGAACAAATCATACTGAAAAAAACATATGTCATGTCAGAATTAAAAACAATGCAAGTATATAATCTATGTATGAAACAATGTGGTATAAAGCCAACTTAATATGGAAACATACACACTGAAGCTCCGCTGTGGTCAGTTTGAACATTTCACTCAGTTTTGGGAAATACTTGGTCTTAATATGTTCAACCTGCAGTGCAACATGAAATCATCAGAAAAGTAAACAAATCAAATTGTTACTATTCATAATGTATCACAGGTGAAAAAGATGCTGGTTTAGCAGAACATGAATAGCTATATTTCTATCGCCTTCCCCGAATCCCAATATGCATTAAAGATTACAATCCACAAACAGAGCATGGGAACAAAATGAAACTTGCATTTGAGTCATATAATCTATATGTATATTAAATGATAAGGACAGGAGATACGGGATGGCAATAGCTGGTGCCTGTTTGGCAGAGCCTACTCGGTAGCTTCAAGCCAAGAGAAGCTCAAAAGCTATCTGATAAAATGTAAGTATTTTCACAGTTAATGTAAGGCCTTAACCCATGATGGCTTCAATATGCTTATAGCAACCTATAGAAGCTTTTCAGTCGGTAATGAATTTTTATAAGTAATGTTTGGAGCATGGCTTCTAAATAAGCTCTACTAAAACAGTGTCTCTGTGATAACTGCAGTATTGCCCAACATGCTCTTCAAGGTTAAATATGACTTATAAGCATTACCTTCGCATAAACTTCCTCTTTCTCCCGTTCTGGACTTTCTTGCCCTTGCATGGATGTGTTTGCTAGGACTGTTATGGAACAAGTAAATAATTAGCAAAATTATTCACAATTACACAAAAATAAACAACACCAACATGAAAAATTTCAGTAATCAAAGGGAGCAATCAGACCAAACTGCTTAGGGGGAGAAAGTGTGTAAGAATACTGGTTCATGAACAGGCTACTATGTTCATTGAGAAAATACTGACACAGTACTAGTTGAAGGTTTTCCTGAGTATAAATTAGGTACAAAGCAAGGTACCTGATGCCTTAAGTGTAGATTGCATACCGTACTGTGATGGATTAGGTGATTTTTCCAAATTTCCTGCCTGTAACTGGGACAAAATTTGCACCTCCTGCAGATATGGCTGTGTATGTTGACTACGACTCTTCAATGCAGCTTCATCTTGCTGCTTGCAAGGGTTACAACTTTCAGGCCTCTGCCCATGCCGCTGTTCTATAAAAACATTACTTTGGCAGCCAATTAACTGGTTCTGCTGCCTCATCAAATGGAGAGTCTGCTTCAACAGAAAAGAATTGTGAGGGACACAATCAGACTGCTGCGGTTTCTCAGAAGGTTGAGACAGTGTCTGCTCTAGTTGATTCAGCTGTTGCCCTTGTTCAGTGTTAGTTTGCACAGAGCCTCCTACACATCCCTTCTTAAACAGCTTTACAACCTGAGGTAATGGCTGCTGACAAGAGCCTCCATGTAAAGTCATCTCTTGCTGTTGGTCATGTTGCAACAACTTCTCATGATTAACAGAAATATTGGGGGGTGTCCCTCGTGCCACTGTAATTCCTACACATCTCTGCGAAATGCCCCTTCCTTCTTGTTGGTTGAAATTCTTGGCAGACACAGGTCTAGTATGGGTCTGAGTTGTACCATTGCTACAAGGCCTTGTGGATGGTAAGCTAGTAGAACCTTGTAGCCCTGGTGAAGCAGTTCCATTAGGACCGTTATGCAAAACTTTCTGTTGATGGGCTGGTGAGTGCTTAACAGACAGGGAAGTAGGCCGTTTTTGCATATTTAATTGGGACTGGATACTCTGAGAAGCTGCAAAATGAAATTTTATTTTCATATACAAATAGGGCGATAAAAATAAAGACAGACACTTACTGAAGGGGTTAAAGTCAGGAGCTGAAAATAATTTGTAATCTGGAAGTTACAAGTCAAAACCTCAATTACAAAATGCAGAATTCGAAAATTAAGCTGCTACAGATTGGTTGTAGCGGAAACTTGGTAAATAGGAAGAATACGTTACAACATGACAAGTAAAGTATTCAGATCCAAGAAATGAAACCACAATATTATCATAACAGTGTTTTTATACGTCAAAGAAATTCAGTAATTGTTTAACAGAAGCTTTATGCTTCGGTATAGTGCTAAAATGTGCGAGAGGAAAGGTGAAGTTCATGCAAGTACACACTGTGTATAAACGACAATATATATGATCAATCGGAGCTAGGACAATATTACCAGTAAGAACTGACTTTGATCCCAACAAATTACTTAATGCGTCCTGAGATGTTTTCTGTAGTGTCAGCATCTTTACGGATATCTTCCTTAGATAATCGACCTAGAATAGAGATTGATCAATTTTTATACATTGCAAAAATACATAACCATCCAAAAGCACAAAACAAAGTTATTATAGTCTTTAGAAGTGGACTAAACTAACACAGAGCAAAAAAAAAAAACTATTAATAGAAGATGAATAAGCAGTTAAATAAACTGCATAATTCCTGTAATAAATAGACATTGTAGTTGAGAAATTAGAAATGACCATAACATGATGCTGTAAAGATCCAAGATCCTAAAGCAGCGAGGGAAACTAGAAATGCTGAGTTCATGTTTAGGCTATGCAGCTATATGGTGAAACATGCATTGTATGTGTAAATGCAAATTGCATAAATATTATACCCACAGAGCAGTGAAGGCACCTGACTTGTAGCATGAGAATATATCCTCTCCTCAAACCTCAAAGCAATATTCTTAATTTCAGACAATAGATGATCATGAGAAAATGGAACACGCTTCCTTAGTACATCCACGCTACAAAGTAAAAACGTAAATGTTTAAGTTCAGTACATTATTTGTCTGTCCGCATAGAGAAAAATTACTAGAAAGAAAAAACTGATGAGTGGACAAATCAAGTCATGGAGTGGGGCACAAAACAAATCATAAACTGTGCAAATCACTGACTACGTAAACCCTGTTCTTTAAAATAAATGTGATAATCTAAAAGAAAGATCATGAAATATCAACTGTAAAACTAATTAGAAGAGAATGTCACTATATCTCATAACTGAAGTTAGTGCATGCTCTAAACAACAAACGGAAGTCCTGAGGTGTTCAGAAATGAGTGTGGTAAAGTCCTATATCTGTTTGAAAATTAGGACCACGGGTTCAACA
This sequence comes from Erodium maritimum, assembly GCA_963921825.1. NCBI lineage: Eukaryota > Viridiplantae > Streptophyta > Magnoliopsida > Geraniales > Geraniaceae > Erodium > Erodium maritimum. Next base: position 119,675,762 of record OY997588.1, read on the forward strand.
ATTACTAACTAACCAAGGTAGGAGGAAAATGCTTTCTTCTGTGTCGTTTCACGGCCACTTCACTGGTGGATTTATATATCACTGAAAATATCTAGCTTTCACTGCAATTAGACTAGAAACTCTATTCTGTTTAAAACCTAATAAGAAACACAATTTTGATCATATTTCTAAGTAGCGGTAAAAACATCAAATCTAAGAGACACTATTGAAATTTTGGTGTCTTTTTTTTACATGAGGTAAGGGTCACATATGTCAAAGAAAGTTCAATAACTACAAAACTCTAGCTGCATCTTTCAGCTTTCTGAAAACAACTATTCAACTTCACAGCTTCCCGCACAGGAACCATACACCAAAGCCATTCTACTTCTTTTATCATCACTGTATAACAATGCAAATTGTTTTTCCAGTTACAACTAAACAAAACTACAAACCTAGTTGACACAAGTAGCAACAGAAACTAACCGAGTATGCCAATATATAGATAAATATGAAATCAAGAAGCACACAAATGAACTACGATACTCAACAAGGCACTTCACATAATTATATGCCCTTTATAGCATTTATTTTATCATACACAATTTAGTAATAGTAAAGGTCAAGACATAAACTGAGTTTAGAAAAAGAAACTAACAATTACTTACATTTTATTCACAACCTTCCCTCTATACTCTGGGCCAAATTGAATACTCGAATTGGTCACTTGCATTTTAGTTAAACCTTCAGCAGGTACCCAAATTTTAGCAACCATCATAGTAAAATAACAGAGAATATAAGGATATATGCAGTCAAATACCGATATTTGAGCAAGCAAAACATTAGAGTATAAAGGGTAATGAAAAAGAAATACTAAATTAATAGCACGAACTATGAGCCAAATAATGTTACGAAAGATGCACCAAAAGGAGAAGATAAAGAATCTATTGAACTCCGAAATTATCCGAATCAGACCCAGAGTCAAGAGTTTGAAAAATCTAATGAGGAAAGCAGATCTAGGCAGTCCAGAGCAGCAACCCAAATACTATTACCAGTATGCTTTTTCTAGTCATGTATGCTTACTCAAGTACAGCAAGCTGAACAAAGGAATCAACGATTATATGCTCTCCTTGTATATAAGTAAAGCAATTCTTGAAATATTACTACTCATTGAACATATTCAAGTATAAATAGTCTTTATACCTAAAGGAGACCGAATAGAGAAATGAAACATTACTAAAAAGCCTGATTCAGTGAGAATTTCATAGCAACTCAGAACTGTGGAAAAGTGATTTCCTATAAATTTGTGGCAAGTTTGCAATAAATACCCAGTCACATGGTTGCCAAATGCACGACAAATTCTATTGGTAGAGAAACTCATATTAGATAGCACAACAATACAGTTACTTAAGTTACAGAAGATTGCATAGATACTACTACCTGGATCCAAGCCAATATCATCAATAGGTTGAGGATTTGACCCCAACGAATTAGGCTTGGTATTCTGAAATTTTCCCTCCATAATCAACATCTTCTTTGATACCAGTTTTAGATACTCATCCTAGAAGTAGAAATTGATCAATATCTATATTTTCTGAAAATGCATAGCATTTTTAGTTTTTGTTATAATTGTATATAAAAAAGATGCAACAGTATTCATCATAAGCAGTTACAAGAATTGTACTTTACAATTGCATTAACACCAGATACACTTACACACACACTACTACACTAGTAATGAAGATGTAGCTCAAAATGAAGCTGCAGGAAGTATTAGTACAATTAAAAATATAATAGAAGTACGCAGGGAAAAAAGATAGGAAAAAGAGGGATGTCAGTTTATTACAATAAAATGGACATGCATGGTGAAATAACAAAATTAGTTCAAATGCAATAATCAGACCTTCCTTTTAAGAAGGAAAATTCTGAATTCATAACGTTAATGCATGTCAAAAAATATTATACTGAGAGAGTAATAAAGATACCTGACTTGTGGCAGCTGAATAAACCCTCTCCTCAAAACGTAAAGCAATTTCGTTAATTTTAGATGCCGCATGGGGATCGGAAGATGGAAAGAACTTTTTACATGTATCGGCGCTACAAAATATAATGTCCGTGAGTCAAGCATTTATGAAATCAAACAAGAAAAAGGAAGAATATAATAATGTTGATATGTTTAGAAAATGCATGTTATAACAACAAAAGAAATACATCTGAAGTTGAAGAACAGGTGTTGCTATGATCAGACCACATATTCATATAATTGTTACTTCACAAGGCAACAAGTTCGTCATCATCATGACTATTGCTTCATTCACTCTCATTGGTGAACTACATTTATAGGCCCAACATACTATATTATCATCATGAGCTCCGCCTCCTTCAGTTTATTACACATTTCCCTCTTAAATATTACAAACCATGTATTATCGGATTATTTCTCAGATAAATTTGTGAATTTAGCCTTGAGCCTCATTCAGAATGCGGTAAGCTATTTCCATTTCTTTGCTGATGAAACCATTAAATCCAACATGCAGAGACGATCTTCTAGTATTTTGGTCTTTGGAATCATATAGCAACTCTGTTTAGTTTTTGGAGGGGAAACGGGTAATAGAAAGTAAAAATTGCACTTTTTATTATTGTGGATAGAAAGCATACTCATCTTTCAGCTATTGGAAAACAATTTAAGGTCCTTCTGAAGATCTTTGACTGCACCAACTTAATATTTCTCCATTTAACTATGTTTATGTGTTTCAAACAAGAAATTACAATTTAAGAAATGGAAAAGAATGTGCCAGAATCATGATAATAATTAAAAAATGAGACCAAATTACAATAAAAAATAATATTAGAACATTTGACATCACCGTTAACAATGAAATCTGCTTCCATTTTCAACTAAAAAAACATCTCTACCAAGTTAGTTAGCTGACACAAGCAGCAAGTAAAAAAGTATGATGCACACATAATGACATGAATCCAAGAAGCTACCAATCAGAACAAAACAGTAAAACTTCATGTAAGGGAGTCTGCTTTAAACATAGACTTTATGCTAAAATGAAGCCCTAGCAAAGGCACAAACTATGATTGTTAGAAACAAATACTATTGATATATAGAATAGCAACTTACATTTTATCCACAGTGGATCTTCGGGTCTCAGGGCAAATTTGAATTTTCCAGTCGGTTGCTTTCATTTTAATTACACCTAGAAACAATCAAAATTGACAGCCTCTTATTAAGGATCGAGTTATAAGCGATCAAAATCCCAGTATTAAAAAGAATCATCAAAAGCAACCCATTAAAGATCTCAAAATCTATCTGGATATAAATTGATACCCAAAACTCAAATTTTAGAACTAATTCCATACAATGTAGCCAAGCAGACATGAAGAACACCTGAACTATAAAATTCCACACAAAAGGAATCAAAATACAATTACTATAAAATAATTGTACAATCATGCGTCTCCAGTTTTTCATTCCTTGTCAAAGGAACAAAATCAATACTTAGTGGGTTGGAGCTTTTCATTAGGGTGATTGAAGCAAACCTTTTCGCTGATCTGAAATCAAATACTTAAAGAAATGAAAGAAAATAAACAAAAGACAGCGGAAATTAAATAAAACTCTTGAAAATATAAAATATATGTATGATCAATTGAAAATCCAAAATGCGCGTCTCGTTGATCACAAATGCTGCTGAGAAAAAAGAACCCTAGAGTTGATTCAGTTGAAGAACAGGAGAGAAAAATGTCTGAATTGCAGCGTAGAGATAGAGAGTTGGAGGTGTCGATTACCTCTTGGAGGAGTCGAGACGAGAGAGTCCTCGAATATGGTTTGGTGCGATCAAGTCATTATTATATGCTGTTTCAATTTTCATCATGAGTTAGGAACTTCGCGTTCGGGTGCTCAATTACTATTTTATATTTGCAAAAAGCCCTAATTTGTTCTTTCTATTAACAGTTTCGAGGCATAGTTAACTATTAGCTTACTCTCCAAGATGATAATTGGATATTATTCGAAATACATGTCGAGATAGTGATCTGACATAGATTATATTTGGATGAAATATTAGAAAATTAGATATTTAGTTCCCATTTTTTCGGACCAAGAGGAAAATTTTCAACAATTGTATTTTTTTTTTGTAAGTGAGAAGGAATTTATTAATTTCTTGAATCGAGACTATATATAAAAAGAGTGTAAGGTAAGGGATTACCATACCACATAAGGACATGCTGAACAGACCTTCCCCATACACTCGTAAGAAGCGTTGTTTGCTATTTTTTTTCTTCAAAATTCGTGTCTATATATCTTATGGTTTGAAATTATGACTAACAATAAGATAAATGCAACAACATGAAAGAAAATCCAAACACGATCACCCATGTCTCGACTCGGATCTTGCTAAATTGTCTGACTGTATGTCGGTCTCGTAAGGTGCTGATGTGAGTACGCTAGATGTTCAAAGAGCAACCCATGGGGTGGTAGAGGAGAATGGTCGACAAGAGCCGACCTTAGGGGTGGGGGCTAGTCCTCCTCTCTAAAGTCTCGCTTCCATGTGAGTGCCTCATTTGATCTTGAGAGGTTGTGTAACAAACTTCGCCTAAAATTCGGAGACCACGTCTTGTGCAGCAACGCCAAACCCTAAATCCTTTATGAAAGAGGAAGTCTGGCGAAACCCTAAACACTTCATCAGTGAGGGAGTTAGGCGATACGTATGGAATACGAAGATGCCAATAGTACAATAGAAGAGAACAATTTGTTAGAGATAGAATACATTCAAATACTTAGGTATATTTGTATACAATTGTAGATAGGATAATACACTTCAAATTCTATACAGTATATATCTAAATATTTGAATGTATTCTACCTCTAACACAATTGTATTCTTAATAAGTAAAATTATAAAATACATATTTCAAAAAAAATCTATGCTATAAAATACATCATTCAAACTTATTTTGGGGATATATTATTATCCAAGTCTTTTTTGAAATGTCATATTTCCCTACATTGTCAATTTATAAAAGAATGTTTGTCGTTTCTAAGAGGGGTGTTGATTCCACCTTTGTTGAGTGGCGACAGCAAGATTTCCTATGGATATCAATAAAGAGACAGGCTGAAATAACAATGGGTATAAGATATTTGAAAGGCGCGTAATGGTAATGTATGGAGGACCGAGGATCCCAAGAGCATAGATGCGGCCTTTAAAGCACGAGACTTCGACTTATAAAGAAATTTAGTGACAAATAGATCGACCTTGTCTACTACTTCCGTTATGGTCTGATGGGTCTTAGATTCAGCTTGGAAAGTGGCGGTATGGGGGAGGTTGGTCATAAATGTTGATGGAGGTATCTTTGTTGACTTGGAAAAATTTACATGTGGGCTTAATCTGTAGGGATGAGTTCGAGAATTCATAACCATCTTATTTAGGGAACCCTTAAACTAGCCTTCATTGAAGCTCTGCCAATCGAAGAAGGCTTATTATGAATGCGGTGCTTACACTCATTCACCATTGTTTTTCTAAACAACAAGGGTTGACATGTGAGATAAGTTTGTTGGCAATCCGTTCAAGATGAAAGTTGCAGTAATGTAGACTATTAACCACTTTCCGCATTTGGGATGTTAGGTGAAATTTTGACAAAGGGATGCAAGGCTTATCCAGTTTATTAGGATGAGATGGATGCTACATACATTTAGAGAAGAACCTCCTACTTTTGAGAGTAATTTGTTGGATGGAAAGTAGAGAGAACGACTATGATAGTTCCACTTTCAGGGAGGGAAACGCACAAACGCGTATTAGGTGAGGTCATTCAATAAGTTGTACACATTTTAAACCCAGGACTATCGGGTTTGAATGCATCCACGAGGAGGAATGTGTGTTGCCTTACTATGAGGATTTGATGATATGACCCGCACTGGATGTCACGCGTGTTGAGAAGAATGAATGACAACATATTGAGAACATTGCTAAATATATTGTGTAAGACTAAGAACGATGTCAAAGCTAGGATGACTTGGAAGGAATGTGATATAAAACCTAACTTATGGCCTAAGGGAAAGAATGATAAATATAACTTATTCGATGCTAAATATAACTTATTTTACTTGGTTAAATTAGCTAGATATTTTTAGGTTAGTTCCGCTTGGTTAGGTAAGGATAATGGTAATTTAGTCATTTCAAGTAAAATAACAGTTAAATCTAACAAGAATAGCTTCAAAATAACGGTGTTATTTAGTGTATTTGTTAGTGTAGGTATTTATAATTTTTAAACGTTTGTATAATCATGTGAAAACGTGTATAAGTTAATGTAGGTATGGTGGTTTGGAATCACCTAGAATAGGTAATTGGAGCATGACCTGTTTTCAGACGAGAGTTTTCTCCCCTTATCTTGTTGAGTGCTTGACTTTGAGAGAGACTCTGGAGTGATATGCGGCAAAGGGGTGGTAAGTCTTGAAGAAAGAATTGGATGTCTCGAATATAGTTTCGATTGTCCGCGACCGGTGGTTTGTTTCCGTAGAAGAGCCTATTGTTGATAATATTTGGTCTTCTTTAGATGTTTTAGGAGATGTGATGATTCTTTGTGTGTCTTGTTGTTGTAATGAGGTTATCCGTAACCTATGTCAATTTACTTTTGGGTTATTTACGATAAGGTACCCTAATGTTTCGTCCACAAACGATAAGGTACCCTAATGATTTTTTTGTCCGATAAGGTACCCTAATGATTCGTCCACGAACGATTTGGTTTGAAATTGGCATATTCCGTTAAAAACTAACGGAATATTCCTCCAAATCGGATATGTGCAGTTAAGTGGAGTGTGAAATGACGATTTTGCCCTTATCCAATTCATCCTTAAAAAATTGTAAGGGGAAATTACCATTCTGCCCTTATTTAAAAATAAATATAATTAAGAAATAATATATTATTAATATATAAAATTCATAAATAATTATTAAAAAATAAAATGATTAATATAATAATTAAAAAAATTAATCTAACTAAATCTAATTAGAACCTAATCTACCTTAATTAACATAATCTAATTAACAAATTAATCTAACACATCATTTATATGTTCTACCGACCTCACCTTTACCCTTCTTACAAATCTATTTGCTACTTCTTCTCCTAAATCTAATGCAGACCGATGAACAAGAGACGACGCCATCTTCTCCGGTGAGATCTGATGTTTGTTCAGATCCTCAGAGAACACGGCCAGACCACGCCGGAGAAGACGTCTTCCACGTTCTTCATCTTCCTCGCGTGGACGAGCACAGACCCGATACCAACGAGCGGATCTGGTCGGCCTCGACATCCATGACCTTCGCCATCACTCATCCATGCGCAGCCTAAGCCAAATCGAAGCTCGACGTCCACCGATTTTCGTCGTCGCTCGTCCATGCGCCGCCCGAGCCGTGGATTTTAGGGTTGTGGAGTTCAAGCCGCCACTGTAGATCTGGAGCGAGACCACAACGAGGACGAACAGATGAATCTAGGGTTTGTATAAACTATGGATTGAGTATCAATTGTACTAATATTTTTTATTTGAGGGGAATTAGGGGATCAATTTTAACATGGGTTGTTGTGATTAACGATTTGTTCATCAGTTAGTAGAGATTTCTTGTATCTGTAGATTGATTGAATGAATGGCTTTGATTTGATTGAACGAAATTGGATGAACTAATTTTGAACGGATTTGGGACGATGGTCGTGCTCGTCGGAGAGGTTTTTGCACGGAGAATCGCGAAGAAGATGAACAGACGAACAGATGATTACAATTATCATGAAAATAAGAAAAAACAAAATAAGAAAATCGAAAAAATGTTAAAATAAAATTTCAATAAAAAAGAATTAAAAAAAAGTTATTAAATATTCATTAAATTTTTTTAAGAAAAAACAGAATTATTGGAAAAATATATTTAAAAAAAATAATTATTAGAAAAAGATATTTCAAAATAAAATTATTAGAAATAAATAATAAAGAAAAATATTATCAAATTAATAAATTTTTGAAATATATTATCAAAATTAATAAATATTTAAAAAATAAATTAAAGTATTAATTAATTAAAATGTTAATGAAATTAAGTATTATTAAAAAAAATTAATGATATTATTAATAATTAATTAAAATGTTAATGAAATTAAATATAGTAAAAGGGAAAAACAGTCTTTTCACTCTTAAGTCATAAGTCAACTGAAATGTCAAAGGGCTAAATAGTCATTCTACATAATTCTGTTAGTTTTTTAACAGCATTAAACCAAATCGTTCGTGGACGAATCATTAGGGTACCTTATCAGACAAAAAAATCATTAGGGTCCCTTATCGTTCGTGGACGAAACATTAGGGTGCCTTATCGTAAATAACCCTTTACTTTTTATAGATCGATAGTTCAAAAATAAGATTCTTTAGCGGTAATCCTTCTCTTCATCGAAATTCGTATTTTCTTTCCCAAAAAAATTAAAGAAAGAAGGAAAACTAGACTAGTTTGCATTATGTAGTGCATATCTCTCTCGTCTACTGAGAAACCCTAGCCTCTATGGCCTTGTAAAGACCGCTCCTGGTCAACGCCGGTCAATCGGCAGAAAAAAAAAACGGAAAAATTTAAATTTTTTGGACATACACCAAATGAACCTATAATTGACCCCGAGGGTCATATCGGACTTAAGTTGACCCCGATATCGACCAAAGTGAGTTCTGGGTGACTCAGGGCAACTTTTTGACCAATTTGGGAGAAGTTGACTTTTTGTAGTAAAAGTCAACCGAGCAACGTTTTGGTCCGTTCGAGGCCCGTTTTGGATCCAAAAAGCTTAGCCGTCATTACATCGGTCTTAGTTGGGCCGTTTCCTTGCAGCACATGAAATTTCGTAATTTATTGGAAAATGGGCCCGTTCAGGGCCCGAGACGGTCGGATTTCACGAATCTAACTGAAAAATATCTACAAATATATTTTTCAAAAAGGTGGGACCCACAAGACACTTGTCACCCAAGTGGTGGTGGTTGATTTTTAAAATAAAGAAAAAGGAATAAGAGTGGTAGTTTTGTAATTAAGAGGTGGGTGTTTTTTTGAAACAAAATAAAGAGAGAAAAGAGAGGCACACGGCCACATTTCAGAAATTAGGAGAGAGAAAAGGAGAGAGAAAGAAGAGAGAAGAAGGAGAAGGAGAAAAGAGAAGAAAAGGGTAGGTTTTGGTGATTTCCCGACGATCCGACCGACGGATCGTCTCAATTCTCGCGTCTCCGTCATCCCCTCGTCATTCCCTACGGTGAGAACCCGTTCTTTTCTCGTTTTGGTACGTTTGAATTTTAGGGTTTGAGTTTAAACGGTTTGATTAAGGTTGGGTTTTGTTTAAGATTGGTTTAAAGATGAATGGTTGAGGTTTGGGGTTTGTTAGGAACGTATTGGGGTGAAAGGGAAAATTTTCCTTTGGGGACGTGTGGGGCCCACTTGGCTGGGCCTCGGGTTTTTCGTGTTCGGGTGGTCTTGGATGATCCCCGAGTCGATAATTCACACCCGGAACGAATTATGGAATTAAATTGTGGAAATTGGAAATTTCGGGTTTAGAAACTTTAAACGCGAATTAAATCGCTCGGACGTCGGAAATTGATTCCGTTGATTGCGTTGGAACACTTGAATTATTTTAGGATCGTAGAAACGAAAACGGGAATTTTCAGAGCCCCGGAAAGGCGTTTTCCGATCCCGGGCAGATTCACCGAGCCGGGCGAATCGGGCCCTTCCGGACCCTTTGTTGAAAATATCGAGTAATCGGAAAGTTTGGGAGTGATCGGCATTGTCGGGGTTGCGTTTGAGCGTTAAGTTCATTAAATTCGGGTTTCACCTGCTTATTTAAAAAGTGTGTTAATTGTGATCACTGTAGACCGTGTCGCCGACCGTGGAAAGAGGAGGGTAAGCGGGAAATCTGGAGCATTGCCGGAGCGTGAGTATCGGGTTTTGACACGCTTCAAGAGGTAGGAAAAAGTAGCTGGATATCGGCCTTGACTAGGGAAAGTTATCAATAGATTTGCATGTGACACTTGGTAGTGTCGTAGGTTGAGTGAACCTGTCGAATAATAGAATTGCATGTGACACTTAGTAGTGTCGTAGGTTGAGTGAACCTGTCGAATAGTAGAATTGCATGTGACACTTGGTAGTGTCGTAGGTTGAGTGAACCTATCAAACAATAGAAATGCGTGTGGCACTTCGTGGTGTCGTAGGGTTAATGAACTGATTGTGGTTGTGTGTGGCCATGAGTGCATGTGGGGTGTTGAACCTGTATGGTTGTTGACTGACTTGCTGAGTGGTAGCTAGTCGTTACGTTATTTTCGCTGGTTGTTGAGTATTCGCGTGATTTGTGTGATTGGCGTGGAGGTTGGCCCGCCTATCGATTTGCCATCGATAAGGGGTGCCACGGTATGGCCGTGGGTGCCTGTGGGGAGTTGAACCCGTATTAGTTGACTGACTTGCCGAGTGGTAGTTAGTCGTGTTGTCGTATTTTCTTTCTATTTGCGGGGTATTGCGTGCTATTTGGTTGTGACTGAGATTGTTCTGGTGATGTCTGTTGAGCTATGCCCGATGGGTGTGTCGTACCCTCCGGTGCGCGGTCGGTAAAGTGTTGAGGGCTGTGGTTCCCGTCAGGTGCGTCGTACCTTCCGGCGCGTGATCGGTAAAGTGCTGAGGTTAGAGCTATCCCCGAGGGGTGTGTCGTACCCTCCAATGCGTGGTCGGTAAAGAGCAGAGGGTTGTGGTCCCCGTCAGGTGTGTCGCACCTTCCGGCACGTGATTGGTAAAGTGGTGAGGCTGGATTTATGCCCGAGGGGTGTGTCGTACCCTCCGGTGCGCGGTCGGTAAAGAGCAGAGGGCTGTGGTCCCCGTCAGGTGTGTCGCACCTTTCGGCGCGTGATCGGTAAAGTGCTGAGGCTTGTAGTTGTGGTTTGCGATCCTTTGTGATCTTGACCTGGTGTGCAATCCTTTGTGATCTTGAGTGTTGTGTGATCGGTTGGTTTTGTGTGACCCCGCGTGATTTTGATTACTATTGCATGTGTTATTGAGGTCGTGACTGCTGGATCGGGTCTACATTACGCGAGCGGGTTGTTCGAGGTTTCCTTCACGTGAACGGGTGGTTTGAGGTTTCCCTCACGTGAGTGGGTTGTTTTGAGGTTTCCCCTACGTGATCGGGTGATTGGGGTGTTGATATGGTGAGCAATAGTGTTTGCTTAGTTGAGAACGTGATCCCCGTTTTGAGGTTTCCCTTATGTGATCGGGTAATTGGGGTGTTCATATGGTGAGCAATAGTGTTTTCTTAGTTGAGAACGTGATCCCCGTTTTTTGGTTTCCCCTACGTGATCGGGTAATTGGGGTGGTGATATGGTGAGCAATAGGGTTTGCTTAGTCGAGAGTATTATCCCCATTCGAGGTTTCCCTTACGTGAGCGAGTATTTGAGGTACTGATATTGTGAGCAGTTGTGACGGTTTGGTATCAGGTCTTGAGGTAGTTGTTTGCCTGTTTAGATTGGTAAGTTGTTGATGCTTTACTAGTATGCCATAATCGAACGGGTATCCATGGAGGTGAGCGGAACGCTCATCCCCTTTACTACTTTTCCCGCATGCCTCTGAGGTAGGGACGAGTAGCGAATACTGGTTTGGTTGCGGAAAGTTAAAAGTAAATGCATATAGGATCGTGTGAGGGTTGTGCTTTACCTCGTCGGTATGACTTACGGAATGGTTGTTCGGTCTCTGATTTGGGGTTTACTTTACGTGTCCCGGCTTTGAGATGGTTGAGAAGTTTTTGACAGTTGTATTGCGTGACTGTCAGTCTTATTTGTGTTTTTGGGGTAGTAGTCCCGGGGTTGTTGTTGCTGCCGGTGTTTCCGACATTTTTGTTGGTATACCGTGGTCAATCCGGCATCCGTGGCGGTGAGCGAAGTGCTCACCCCCTGCTGCTTTTCCTGTAGGTACTGGTCGTGAGGCGGACTAGGAGAACCCTCGAAGCTTGAAGAGCTGGGAGCGGAAGTCCGGGTCTTTGGGTAGTTAGTGACGTACCTTGTAACTCGTGTTGTTCATTGTTTTGAACGTATTTTCCGCTGTAAAAGTATTGTTTTGATTGACGTAAGTGACAATTTTAAAAGGTTTATTAAAATGTTTGAAAATCGTTTTAATGTTTCACCGTTCGCGTTCCGGGTTCGGTCATGCCGAATTCGGGGCGTGACATGCCTCCTCAACTCTAGCCACCATCGTCGCCGACGGGTCTGCCTCTGATGGACCTGACCCGTCGCAGTTCACCCAGGCGCAGTCTTATGTACTTGTACCACCGCCTCATTCCTCTACGGACGTGGTGACCCCACCCCCCCCCCCCACCCCCCGCACGATAAGGAGAAGTCGAAAGCCTTTCCAACCAGCCAAGGCTTCTGCTCTCTCTCTCTCATTCCTCTTTCATCTTCTCTGACCACGACGGAGGGTACCTTTTCTGTAAAACCCGCTTCATTTCATTAGGGCATTAAATTACATTCCGAAAACCTAAAGGTAGGTTTTTAAAACAAGTGCAAAAAAAAAAAAAAAAGAAGCAGGTCTGGACCAGGCCAGGCGCGCAGGCCCAACCCGGCCCAGCCAACCTCTCGGCCCGGTTGCCCTCTGAGGCCCAAATGGCCGGCCCAAAACCCACCCCCCTTTAAGAGACTGAAACCCTAGGGTTTCAGTCTCATTTTCACGCAGCCCCTCCTCCCTCTACCCTCTCTCTCTCTATTCGACCCTCACCCTCTCTCTCTCTCTCTCTCGTCTTCCTCGCCGAACCAGCTCCTGCCGCCACCATTTCCGGCCGAGCTCTTCACGCCGTCACCGTCCCGGTCCTCACCACCCTCGTCCCGTCTTCTTCTCCCCCATCCCGACGCCGAAGTGGGCACGGCCCACGAGTGTTTTCGAGATCCGCAGCTTTCTGGGATTGGCAGGCTACTACCGGCGATTTGTCCAGGATTTTGCACGACTGGCCGCACCGATGACTCTGTTGACGCGCAAGGGTGTCGGGTTCGTGTGGACAGACGACTGTGAGCGTGCATTCGCGGAGTTGAAGACTCGGCTGACTACAGCTCCAGTGTTAGTGGTGCCCGAGCGAGGAATCGGTTATGATGTTTACTGTGATGCGTCCGGAGAGGAACTGGGCTGCGTACTGATGCAGTTGGGCAGAGTGGTAGCTTATGGCTCCAGGCAGCTGAAGACGCATGAGCGCAACTATCCCACCCACGACTTGGAGCTAGCAGCAGTCGTGTTTGCGCTAAAGAGCTGGCGATATTATCTGTATGGCGAGGGGTTTCAGGTGTTCTCGGATCACAAGAGCCTCAAGTACATATTTTCCCAGCGAGACCTGAACATGCGTCAGCGACGGTGGATGGAGCTACTCGAGGAGTACGACTTCGAGCTACATTACCATCCGGGCAAGGCGAACGTGGTCGCCGACGCCTTGAGTAGGAAGTCGGTTCCGAGCCTCGCCAGCATATCAGTCCGAGAGTGGGACATGATGGGGGAGCTGAGCACATTCTGGCTTGAGCTAGAGGAGGTTACGGGTGACATGGCCATGTGCTCTTTAGTGGCTCAGCCCTCACTGCTTGCCCAAGTGTTGGAGGCGTAGACGGAGGACGTTGAGACGGCACAGATCCGAGAGAGGGTCGTCAACGGCGACGAGGTAGTAGGTTGGGAGATCAGTACAGATTGGGGACTACAGTACCGAGGAGGGCTGTTCGTGCCGGTTAACTGTAGGAACGACGTGTTGCGAGAGGCACACCACTCGCGTCTTACGGTGCACCCGGGGGGCACCAAGATGTACCGTGATCTCAGACGACATTTCTGGTGGCGCGGGATGCGAAGAGAAGTATCAGAGTTTGTGTCGAGATGCCTCGTCTGTCAGCAGGTGAAGGCCGAGCATCAGCGTCCAGCGGGATTGTTACAGCCACTACCGATTGCTCAGTGGAAGTGGGAACACATTACGATGGACTTCATGTGTGGACTACCGAGATCGCCCAAGGGAAACGACGCAGTGTGGGTGGTAGTCGATCAGTTGACCAAGTCGGCCCACTTCTTGGCTATGAGGATGACCGACCCAGTCGACAAGTTGAGCAGCTTGTATGTTCAGGAGATAGTGCGTCTCCACAGGGTCCCGGTGTCGATAGTGTCTGACAGGGATCCCTGCTTAACGTCCAGGTTTTGGCCGAGTCTGCAGAAGGCATTGGGGACCGAGGTGCTACTCAGTACAACACATCATCCTCAGACAAACGGTCAGTCGGAGCGTACCATTCAGATCTTAGAGGACATGCTGCGAGCATGTGTGCTAGATTTCAGGGGATCTTGGGAGACCCACCTGCCTTTGGCCGAGTTCGCCTACAACAACAACTTCTAGGCCAGTATCGGGATGGCACCGTTCGAAGCGTTGTATGGGAGGCCGTGTCGGTCACCAGTATGTTGGACAGAGGTGGGGGACAAGAGCCTGCTGGGGCCAGATCTTGTCAGAGAGATGACGGAGAAAGTCGCACTGATCCGCGATCGGCTGAGGACAGCGCAGAGCCGACAGAAGAGTTATGCCGACAGGCGACGTCGACCCCTTGAGTTTGCAGTCGGGGATCACGTGTTCCTGAAGGTGAGCCCGAGGAAGGGGCTGGTGCGGTTCAGGCGCAGCGGGGGCAAGCTAGCTCCGAGGTACATTGGCCCGTTCCAGATTTTGGGCAGAGTGGGAACAGTGGCTTATCGTCTGGCGTTGCCACCGCAACTTGGGAGAGTCCATAACGTCTTCCACGTGTCTCAGTTGCGGCAGTACAATGCAGACCCCTCCCACGTCATTGAGTGGACAGATATCGAGATGGCTGATGATGTCTCCTATGAGGAGCAGCCGGTTCGGATTATGGACACGCGGGAGCAGATTCTGCGGGGAGGCAAGATTATCCACTTGGTACGAGTGCAGTGGAAGCACCACGGGGCTGAATCAACTTGGGAGCGCGAGGACGAGGTTCGCGCGAAGTATCCCTCCTTGTTCGTTTCCCGAGGTACGCCTGTTTTAAATTTCGTGGGCGAAATTCCTTTAAGGGGGGTAGATTGTAAAACCCGCTTCGTTTCATTAGGGTATTAAATTACAATCCGAAAACCTAAAGGTAGGTTTTTAAAACAAGTGCAAAAAAAAAGAGAAGAAGCAGGTCTGGACCAGGCCAGGCGCGCAGGCCCAACCCGGCCCAGCCAACCTCTCGGCCCGGTTGCCCTCTGAGGCCCAAATGGCCGGCCCAAAACCCACCCCCCTTTAAGAGACTGACACCCTAGGGTTTCAGTCTCATTTTCACGCAACCCCTCCTCCCTCTACCCTCTCTCTCTCTCTATCCGACCCTCACCCTCTCTCTCTCTCTCTCTCTCTCTCGTCTTCCTCGCCGAACCAGCTCCTGCCGCCACCATTTCCGGCCGAGCTCTTCACGCCGTCACCGTCCCGGTCCTCACCATCCTCGTCCCGTCTTCTTCTCCCCCATCCCGACGCCGTTACCGCTCCGGCCAGCCACGCCCTCACCGTCCCCGACCTCCCTGCCTCTCTCTTCTCCTTCATCTCCGACCAGCATCGTCACCGTCTCCGTCCACAAACCGGCCCTCCACCACTGGTTTCGTCCCGAGCTCCCCACGCCACCACCGTCTCCGACCTCCCCGTCCCGAGCCCTAACGCGAACCGAGCTCCCGCCGTCGCCGGCGAGCTCGTCAGATCCGGAACGGGACCGAGCCGTCCGGACCCGAGGCGAATTTCGCCGTACACCGCCGCTCTCCATCGCCGCCACCGTTCCTCACGGTTAGTTCTCGGCCGTGGAACCTCGACCGACCGGCGCCGGTGGTCGGTCGCACCTAACCCGATCCCGTTCTTCGTCTTTTGCTTTCCCGTTTCCGAGTTTGTTCAGATCCGGTCGGGATCGAACGGAGCTCCCGAAATGGAAAGGAACAGAACACAAAAAAACGTGAATCCGGTTTCGTTTAAAGGACTAGTGTAATGGTGTAATCTGAAAATTGTAAAGATGAACAAATTTATGTTATTATTGTTATGTTTCGAACAAATTTCAGATCTGGTTAACGATGAAGAAAAAATGGGTTTGATTTGAGCGTTACTTTGAAAAATCAGATTTAGGTTAAAAGTTCGATTTCGCTTTTCGAACGTAAGTTAGTTATCGATAAAACTAAATCGGTTGAATTAATTGGGTTTTAAAATGAAGGTCGGTCGATAAACAAACTTGAGTTAAGTTAAATCAAAAAGGGGGGGAAAACGAAATCAAATCGGTTTTAGAAGGGTTTCGGACCAAAAATATCGAGTTTGGAAACGAGCGGAAGGAGATCGTTTGTTTTAAATTCGAAGTCGGAATTAAACAAAGCAAAGGAGTTCAAAGACAGTTTTAAGTTAAAAAGGGGTTTTAACTGGGTTTAGATCAAATCTGGGTTCGGGCACGGGTGCTCGAACCCGATCCGTCGTAACCCTACTGTTAGCCGCTCGAGTGTAAACGACAACTGTCGAATTTAAACTGGACAAATCGTAGTCGTTAACTTAACGGCGGAACCGTTATTAATTTAAGCTTTGAGTTATTTAATTTCGGCCTGTTCGCACTAGTTTAAAAGTGAGTTAAATCTGTGTTCTTTAGATCGTGCTGCGGACCGAGGCAAAGGGAGGCTCGTCGAGTGACTGCGATCATCTCGGGTTTAGTGGAGCGCTTTTGGAGTTGTTTACGAGGTAGGGAAAAGTAGCCGGATCTCGGCCCTGACTAGGGAAAGTTAACTGTAGAATTGCATGTGACACCGGGGTGTCGTGGGTTGTTTAGGTTATTGAATATTAGAAATGCATGATACGGGAACGTAGCGAATACTGGAAATGCATGTGACACTCAGTAGTGTCGTAGGAGCAGAGAACTTAGCGTTAAATGATTTACTGGAGGCATATGACCATGCCCGGAGGTTGTTGTGCGTTATTTGTTGATTGAGTTTGGGTGGCCTTGAGAGCCCGTGTTATTTGTTGTTGAGTTTGGGTGGCCTTGAGAGCCCGTGTTATTTGTTGTTGAGTTTGGGTGGCCTTGAGAGCCCGTGTTATTTGTTGTCAAGTTGGGTGGCCATGAGAGCCCGGGTTGTCGTTTCGGTGTTTTGGGTGGCCGTGAGTGCCCGTGGGGTTGTGAACCCGTACTTTATCGTTGGTGTCTTGGGTGGCCATGAGGGCCCGTAGGGTTGTGGAACCTGTGTTTGGTTGTCGGTGTTTGTTGGCCTTGAGTGCCTGTGGAGTTGTCACCGGTGTCGTTACTGTCTGTTGAACTTGTTTGTGATTGTGATTGGTTACTGGTTACTGGTGGAGGTTGTGTGGTGTAGCTAGCCTCCCGACTGGGATCGGGAGAAGCGGAGGGGTTGTGGGCTAGCTCCCCGACTGGGATCGGGGGAAGGACGCGCGGGTGTGGCTAACCACCCGACTGGGATCGGGTGAAGCGGAGAGGTTGTGGGTTAGCCTCCCGACTGGGATCGGGAGAAGTTGCGCGACAGGTCGACCGCCTGACCACGTCTATGATCGGTAAAGGGCGAGAGACAGAGTTTGGTTACTGAGCAGCCGGTTTGCGATCCTTTGTGATCTTGTTTGGTTTTGTGTGGTCAGTCGCGTCTTGGAGGAGGTCGTCGATCGTAGTGTGGGGTCTACATAACGTATCCGTGTTTCGAGTCAGTTGAGGAAAAGACTGGTCGTGTGTGTGTCTTTGAGTCGTTGTTGGTGTCATCGGCGTTGTCTACTAATTATTCCATAGTCAGTATGTTATCTGTGGTGGTGAGCGAACGCTCACCCCTAGCTGCTTTTCCTACAGGTACCGTTCGTAGTCTGGACTAGGTGAGCTTCTGAAGCTTGAAGAGCTTGAAGCGGGTTGCTAGGTGTTTTGAGTCTAGAGACGTGTATCTCGTTTTGTCCAAGTGTGGGACTATTATTTTTGAGATGTAAATAATATTCGTTTGTGGAACTAAACTGGCTTTTAAAGTGATTTAACGAAAACAGGTTTCAGTATTGTAACTTTTTAAACATTCGCGTCCCTAGTTTCGGTTCGCTGAAATTGGGGCGTGACATTTTCTCTTGGTCAAGCAACTCTTGTGATCAAACCCCGTCGGGGTCGGCCAAGTAAACCCCTAGGGCTTGTGTCTTCTACAAGCAAGCCTAGGGCTCCGCTTCTCCAACCTACAACTACTCCGGTGGTCGCAGCGGTTGAGGTTCACCCCTCTCCATTAGAGGTAGAATCTGTTTGGGCTCCGGCCCCTGAGGTTCCACCTAGCTTCGCTCTTGCGTCCTCTGCAAGCAAGCATAGGGCTCCGCTCCTTCAACCTGCAACTGACCCGGTGGGCGTGGCGGCTAGGGTTCAGTCATCTCCACCAGGGGCATAATCGACTAGGGCTCCGGCCCCTGAGGTGCCACCTAGTTTTGCTCCCCTGGCTGTACCTGTTCTTGTTGCGGCGGCCTCGACTGACGCAGAACTGGTCCAGGTTCCCTCATCTCCATGCTATCAAGATCTTATCCGAGGGAAGGCTCCGATGGAGGAACTAGGACGGAAGGTGTTACGAGATCTCTGTGGGGGAGGGCTTACCCCGAACTTCGACCGTATCCCCATTGTCCATGTTGCTCTGGATCTGCCTCCGGGAGTTTTTCGGCGTCGATGAGTCTGCAAATCCAAAAAAGTCGGTTCCACCTCAGAGCCTCCACCGACGGGGTCACCACTGGAGGTTAACCTCAACAACCTTCAGGACGGCTTCTCGGCATGCTCGTTGGATAATGAGGAGGAGGTGGAGGTCGTTGTGCCGAGTGATTCGTTGAGCCCCTTATTGCTGGCTCGCCAACAATTTGCTATGATGGGAAAATTGTGGGCGTCTAAACCACCTCGGAAGGAAGTGCTGCTCCGAGTCATCACCAGGGCATGGGGGCAGGCCGCAGATGGCTTGTTCATCAAGGATATCAGACCAGGGGTGTTCGGTTTCTACTTTGATTCGAAAGAGGCGCGCACGTGGGTTCGCAGAAACGAACTTTGGTTCTTTGACGGACGTCCTCTCCTCCTTGGGGACTTGGACCCGATGGATAGGGAGCCTCCGGCGTTGGATCGACTTCAACTCTAGGCCCATGCTCACGGTCTTCCTCCCTTGGTGCGAACCAAGACAATGGGAGAGACGATCGGCTTGGTGTTGGGGTTGAGCGTCGAGGTTTTATGTGACAAGTGGGGCACATGTTAGGGAGGAACCGTTCAGATTCATTTCTGGCACCTGATGGAGCGTCCCTTGCGTCACCATCTCCTGCTCCGCTTTCGGGAATTTCCCAACTCAATTCGGGTATCTCTCACTTACTCTAAGTTACCTGAATTCTGTTGTAACTGTGGGATGATTGAACATGCCCTCAAGGAGTGTCTCTGGAAAGTAGTAGGAACCCCGCGGTTCGACTCTTCCATCCTGGAGTATCAACGGGATCGGGTCAAAAAGGTATACGCGACGGATTGGAAACTAGTATCCTCGACTACTAAACCTAAGAAACCATTGTATCGGGGAAACGACCCGATTCTATCCCCGACTACTACACTTAACACGGCGAGTCCTCGGGGCGCTACTCTGACCCGCTCGGTGGATCCGAGTTGGAAAAATCTGGTGGTCGGCCGGCTTTTTGGTAGCGGGAAGCCTGACACCCTAACCCTGCCTAGGCACATAGGTAGAAGTGGATCTGGACCTGTGTTTGGGTCTGATACAGGGGAAGGAGTTGGGGGAGTGAAACGGGGTTCTTCTAGTGAACCCTAGGAGGACCAAGAGCGGGCAGGAAAGCATTCTCGCATGGAAGAATGAAAGGAATCCAATACTCTAGGAATTGGCCCTGGGAGGGGTCCCTGGTTAGAGCGCTGCATCCCGAAGAAGTGGATGATAGCAGGTTCGATCATACTCTACTGTGCATGCATCGTTTAGGCAAGACCTCGAGTAGCCGTAGTCAACTTCGTTTAAATT
Source organism: Erodium maritimum (assembly GCA_963921825.1). NCBI lineage: Eukaryota > Viridiplantae > Streptophyta > Magnoliopsida > Geraniales > Geraniaceae > Erodium > Erodium maritimum. The sequence goes on from OY997588.1 coordinate 119,695,723, forward strand.
TAATTTTATTATGTAGGCTCTGTGACATCTCATTTAATACCGTCAGAGACATGTATAGTATGAAAAGAACTGTGGTACTATTATGTCTTTTGTCTATTTTTCGTGGTCAAAATTTGATGCACTCAGGTGTATTTGAATTTAAATAATGAATGGTACCTTTGATCGAAAATGTGCTTAACCATGTCCATATTACGCGGAGTTGGCATGCCATGGATACATTACAACAACTTGAATAGTGAAAGTTAAATTAGAGCAATAATGAATTAAAACAATTTAGATAGGTGGAGATTACATTAGAACTAGATCAGTTGCAGGGAATATTACAAACCATCTAGAAGTTCTCTTTATTTTTAAAATATACATAAAAATTAAATGCTTGCCATTGAAGATTTGTAAACACGAATAACGACATTATATTCCTCTTGAAATATATAGTTATTTAATTGAAATTGAAATGGGATATTTGGAGATCAATGCTCTGCTAGGGTTTAGGGGGTTTTGTGAGTTTCGTCGTTCTTCATGGGGTTTTCGACCGAGATGGAGGGCGGGAAGAGCAGCGGCGACGGCGAGGGGCACTGGGGGCCTCGGATGTCGGAGCTGGAGGACCGGGACGTGTCTCAGGAAGATCGAGACGAGTCTCACGGGTCGGTTTTGATGGAGCCGGAAGAAGTGCCGGCGGAGGAAGTGGAGGACACGAGGTTCTCGGGGCCGGGGGAGGAGCTGGAGGGGGAGGACAGTCCGGTGATATCGGAGGGGGTGCTGACAGAGAAGGTTGCGGGGTCGCCGGTGATGTGCTTCTCGGCCCGTCCTGTGGAGGTGGAAGGATGGGTGGTGGGAGGTCGGGTCCGAACAGGACCGGCTGACTTCCACCGTACGCCGGCGAAGGGGCCGAGACCTCGGCGTCTGGGGAGTGGGGCAGGACTGCGGGGAGTGGATCGAGCTGTCGGTGGTAGTGGACGGGACCCTGTGGTGCCGGCGAGCAAGGGAGAGGGGTTAGTCCCGATCCCAACCTCGACAGGCTCAGAGATCACGCAGAAGGAGATGCCGGAGGCGGTTGCTTGGCGTCGAAGAAAGGGGAAGGAGCCGGCGGCGCTGGATGCTGCTAGGGCTTCAGAGGTTCGGGCTGGGGATGGAGTGGGCCTGGGCCGAGGATTTATGAGAGATGCCCGATGGGCTGGGGAGGATGAAGAATCTGCGGCGTCGAATGTGGCGTCATCTGCAGCGGCGGGGGGCTTCAAGTACCCTCGCCTCCAGGAATGAGTCATGCTGGGGCCAGGGAGGGGTTTGTCGGTTGTACCTTCTCCCTGGTGTATAGGTGGCATTTGTACCACCAACAACTGACATGTTACTACCCTACCACTTCGGGGTCAGCATTCCCGCGTTCAGGAGCCCTACCACTATCAAGCAAGGGAGGACGACGCACGATGACATACCGGGGGAGTAATTGGTCTACCGTTATTTACCTATCGTCTGGTCTGCTCGATCAGTTCCTTTTGGTTGAAGTACACTGTATCGGTATCTCCAGATGCTACCGCAGTCCCAAATCCCCGACCGCAATTATGCTACAGAGCACATTTACTCTTTATGCACTTGTCTTTCCAGTTATTCTAGTTTGGTTTATGTACGGCGACTTCCCACTGTGGGGTCCCCGAGTTACTTTATATTAATGAATATCACCATTTCCTTTCAAAAAAAAAAAGAATATTCTCTGTTGAACATTAGCTTGCAATTACATATCAATTGCATTACACTTACCTATGGCTTTTTTTATGATTATATTTAGGGAAAATATGAAATTGATACCCTTAACTATACGTTTTTAACACACCGATACCCTTAATTAATTTAATCACTAAAAAGTACCTTAAGTTTCCAATCAGTAACACTTTAGTGTTTTCCGTCCATTTTTGGACGGAAAATGGTCATGGCGGTGGAGATGAAGGCTAGGGAAGAAACAGAATGAAGGAGGCATAGGTATGAAATAAAATGGGGGAGATGAAGGTTGCGTAGGAGAAATAATGTAAAAGAATAATTAGGGTTTAAACTTAGAGAGGTATTTTTGTTATTTTTTGAAAGTTTATGGTCATGTGCATTGTACATGACCATTTTCCGTCCAAAAATAGACAGAAAACACTAACGTGTTACTGATTAGAAACTTAAGGTCATTCCTAGTGATTAAACTAGTTAAGGGTACCAATGCGTTAAAAACGTATAGTTAAGAATACCAATCTGATATTTTCCCTTTTATTTATATAGAAAGAAAAGACAATGTGGACGGAAAGACAAAAATGCCTCCCATTCCCTAACTAAAAAATGGGTAGAAGTTAGAGCATGTACAACTGGTCGCACCCGCGCCCCACTCCGTGCGCGCCCGGACCGCGGCACGCGGGCCGACCCGCTGTGGAGGCCCAAAAACGCGCGCCCGCGCCCCAATTTCGCGCCCCCGCCCCCCGATACGCGTGCCCCGTCTGCTTCCCGCTGGCCGGTCTCGCTCCCTTCGCGCCGTCGCTGGCGTGGCAGCCTGTGGCTGCGCCACGTGGCCAGACCGTTGGCAACGGTCATGTTGCTAACGACTCTTTTTTTTTAAATCAAAAATCAACTAAAACTAACCCTATAAATACCCATCTTCACTCTCATTTTTTCCACACCACTCTATACTTTCACTCTTTCATAATCAATTCCTACTTGCTATTTTTGAAAATGTCCGACGACGAGGTTATGTCCGACGCTGAGGAGATGACGTACGAGGAGCTGGCTCCCCGGATGCCGACGCATGCGGAGATGGCAGCCCAACTACCGACATATGAGGAGATGGCAACCCAAATGCGGCCAGTTGCGCGACGATTCCGGCGGATGATGGAGAGGCAGATGCAGAGAGTAATGCCAAGGGTCCAGAGGACCATCAACTACAACAAGATCTTATGGAGCACTTATGGGATCGATTTGGAGCTGGTTTCCATGACGACGAGTAGTCGTTTGTGCTCTTGGAGCTGGGTTTTTTGGTGTTGTATTAAAACGGGGTTGAATAAAATTAGAAGTTCATTTATATTCGTGTTGAATTTATTTATTCATTATTGATTGTCAATACTTATTTTTGTTCCAAAATTGTTTAAATTATGACTAAATAAAACTGTTTCTGATAACGAATTAAATAAAACAGGAAAATATCAAATAATAATCCAGTCAGCACTGTTCTGCACTCCCAGGGCCTCAGAGGTCCTTTCTGTGGTAGAACACCCCCTTTTCTGCACTCCCACTCCCTGACTTTTGTCCAGTCAGCACAAGGGTCTCAGGGCCAGGACCTCACGCAGGACCGACCCGTTGTACATGCTCTTAGACTACAGAGTAGTCTGGCTCTTGGTCTTAGTTGGTCTTCATGGCATTGTTGGCTTGTGACTTGTGCAACTCAACTCCGTTAGCTCAGATTACGGTAACGGCACCACTGTGTCCGTTTCCGGTGGCCGGAACTCCCTTTACGACCTTCAGAATGGTCCATAGCCATCTTCTCCTTCATAGTAAAGCCCTATCACTATCAACTACCAAGATGGAACCAATTAACCGCTCTGTACCCAAAGGAGGGTGAAGAAGTGAGTCAGCAAATGATTCAACGAAACGTAGAGAATTGAAGGAACGCATATAATATTATGGATATGATACTTGGTGAGTGTGATGACATGTGATTCACCACAGTTAATGGTCCATTACAGTCTGGTTCCAATAGAGATGCTTAGGGAATATGCGGCCAATATGGATGCTTGTACATGAAATGATATTCCAGCAATTTGTTCGCTAGAATAACGGTAGCAGGGTGGGGTAGTATTATATTCATTATGGACTTTGTTCGTTCTGTCTTTCAATCTAAGGTCGGTAGTTTATGTGATTATTGTTGGTTGTGGGTTTGTTCATCGATTAACCGCGAATGTTAGAGGTGGCTTTGGGTGACAACAAGAGAGCTCGAATATACTCTGGTTAGGACGGGACATCCCAAATGTCCCCGTCGATTCAAGACAATCGGTCGGTAGGTACTACCGAAGTGCCCACTTCGACAGTCACAAGTTCCGGAAGAGGGATCAATGTGTTCTATAAACGACTTGGTTTTACATGCCTTCTGGTCCATTGTGTTCGTTTTTGTGTTGACTTAGAATTTTTCTCATATGCGATGCAAATCAGATCAAATTACTGTAATCCCGATAGTAGGATCCGAGACTACACTGTATATTGTAAGGATCATTACCAATTTATGCTCTATGGTACTTAGCACCATGTTTTAGTAATAATATATCTCTACCTTAAAAAAATCAATGAAGGTTGGATTTTATTATCCTCAATCTCTCGGCGTTCGAAGAATAAGGCGATAATGACAATGGTAATGATACAGTAATATTAACTTCTAATCAACTTCTTTGTGTTTTCATTTTTTTGTTCTTGAGAAAATACGAGTAATATTATAGCCGTAAAATGTTTACATCACACAAACACATCAAAACAGAAATCGAAAGTACGACAATAATATAAGGTGGAGTAAAGAGTAAACATGCTCTTGTAGAATCCATTGTTGTTCGGAGGGTAGTACTGCGACAACGTCCAAAGATCACCGACACAACGGCTCCAAATGGGTTTTCAACGACCGAGCAGGTCCATTGTAGCTTCTCATACTGGTGGAATGAGTATCCCCCCAGGTTGCCAGCATGCGTCGTCCTCTCTTGAATTATAGAGGTAAAGCTCCAAAGCGCGGGATTGCTAATCCCTGAGCTGGTAGGGGAACCTGGTGTCAGTTCTTAATGGTACCACTGTCATCCTACATACAGGGGGACGGTATAACCGACTGCCCTCCCCCTGGACCATCTCGCACTCATTCCTTGAGACGAGGGTGCTTACTGCCCCCCGCCGCTGTGTTAGATAGTCCAAACCTGACCCGACCCGACCCAAGAGCCTTGATCCGACCGCCCCAGGCCTGGGAGCCTTGACCCGACCCTGCTCGTCTCCCTTTCAGTCATGTAGGACAGGCCCACCGGCCCATCCCTCTGTCTCGTCTGTCTCGCGTCATTTGGCTTCAATCCGGGCCTTGGGTTGCCACCCAAGCACGTCTCCCTGACAGGTCACCAGACGACCCAACTCTCAACCCAAGCTCATCACGTGGGAATCGGCCCGAAACACGGCCCGATTCAAAAACCCTAGAGCCAGGTTCAACCTCGCGCCGCCGTGAACCGTTTTCCCATGGCGTTCCCCTTGACGCCGATCCAACACTGTCGTCCCTAGACGCTCCACCCATCCTCCACCGGTGCTCCTCTCCGACCGCGTCCGTACCGCCAACCCCGTTCCCCTCTCTCCCCGATGATCCTCGCCTCGGATGACTCCCGAGAACCATACCAAGTAGGGGTAGAGGCTATCGGCGGCGGGGGATATGCCATCGCCGAAGGATCTGTACAAACCAACCCCCCCGAAGTTTACTACTCGACGAGGAGGGGCTACGACGAGTAGTGGAAGACTAATCTACTCCAAAACATCGATTGGTCTGCCAAAGCCGAATCGAAGACTCCCAATTGAAAAAAACAACAATAGGATGACCAAAATGGACACAAGAATACCTTCCCTCCTCTACCGTTCACTCCTTACACCGGTTGGTTTTGGCGGCGGCGGGGCTCCCTCCTTTCGAAAACCTGGTTGCGCTCTCAAACCCATCAAAAATACATGTTTCATTAAACTCCTTGTGTTTTCATTATCTTTATCTTCCTAGCATAATATTATTTATATTTATATATTAAATAAATTAATACGATGCATGAGTCTCTTATAAATCAGTTATTTTGGGATTAATCAAAATTTAACTTTAATATTTAGAACAGTCTCTTTTAAAAAATATAAATATTTATTTATCAATTAATCAATATTTTTATAAAATAATAAAGTGTGAAATTTAGTATAATGTTTAATTATTTTCTTCCTTTGGTTTATGCATCGAAAAGCTCTCGGTCACCTTTTTAGAGGTTCTTCTCTACCCTAGCTAGGGTTTACTTCGTCGCCCCCATTACCACGCTGCCGTCGATGACCAGGACCTCTAGCACCGTTGGTCGTCCGTTAGTCCAGCCTACAAGCCTCCAAGCCCCTGGCTCCCTTCGTCTCTCGATCTCCTTTGGCCCCGACGAGCTGCTGCACGGCTTCGGAGTGTGCCTGTCCACCATGCGAGCTCACGCAAGCGTTGTCGCCCATTTTTCCGGTCCCGTCCTCTGTCCCCAGCAGATTCGGTTACCTCGTCCCGTCCACATCGATTGGAAATGGACGCTGCCGAATAGATCAGTTCCTCCGTCGATTCACAACAGATCCAGTCTGTTGCGTCCAACTACCTCCGGCGGGGCTCCTACCCGAGGTCACGTTCTTGTCGTCTCCGGCCGACACCCGTCCTCGTCGTTCGCCTGAGCCACGACTCCCCGCCGGCAGTCTGCCCCCACTGAAGGACAAGCCGAGCGCGGGGTCGGACGGAGCCCTCGTCCTGTTTGACCCTATCCACCGGCGTCTCCGCGCCGGATCTCGCCCGAGGTGGTTGGAATGCATCCAGGCCAACCATCCCTTCCTCGACCATCATCGCCGACGACCACGCCCAGGTACCGTCCCCCGACTGCTCATGTGTCGGCCTCACTGGATCAACCGAGCCTCCCACCAGAATTCACCAAGCCGGACAACACAGGGGAGGACCAGGCGAAACGGGAGGAGGCAGGGCAGCCTCCTATGCAGGAATGATCCAACCCGGTAGGGGTGGGTGTGGCCGATGCTGACCAATACCTACAGACCCGGGACAACCAGTGCTGGGAGGTCTCGGGCAGCCTGCAACAACAACTTAGTTTTATTGCTTGCTTTAGACCTTCCTGTTTTACCGTTGGAACATTTTATTTTCTGCTTTGGATATGTTTTTTCATTTCATGTCTCGTTGTTTTTAGACGTTGGTAAGAGGATGTCCTAAGTTGTTGTCTACGATATCAAGTATGCTATTTTTATGGGTCCATGAGCGCTGAGCTTGCTACGGTCGGCCCGGACAAATATCTGGAACCCTGGACGGTTACGCCCTACCTTGTTTGGTTACCTTTTGACAGTAACGCACTTCTCCGGTTATCCGTTTCAAAAAAAATTATTTTCTTCCTTTCATTTTGTGTGAAAAATAAGCATATGCTCTCAGAAGCACGGAGTGTTGAGTTATGTAAATATAAATGCCAATTATGGCTTTACTCCATATCAATGCCGCGCACACAGCTAATAATTAAGAGCAAAAGCATTTGCACATCATAATGGGGGACAAGACTAGAAATTTAGCTACAGGCACTTCACTAATATATTTAATTTTATGATTATTTTTGAAGGCAAGAAAATGTGAGGTGAAAAGACAAAAATGTCCTTCTCCCCATACAATTTGATAAATTAGACTGCAGAGTCCCCTGGCTCTTGGTTGGCCTTCACGGCAGAGAGCTTGTCATTGTTGGCTTCTACCTTGCGCAACTCAACTCCATTAGCTTCAATATCTCCGATGACCGCAACTGCTACGTGGCCGTTTCCGGTGGCCGGAGCTCCCTTTGCGACCTCCGGAATGTCGAAATCGTCCATATCCATCTTCTCCTTTTGCTTGCCCCATAGGACCGAGTAAAGCCCGATCACTATCAAGATCGAACCTATCACTCTGTATCCAAACAAAAGATGAACAAGTGATCAGTCGGCAAATGATTCAAGCAAACAATAAAATATATAATGGATATGATACTTGGTGAGTGTGATGACATGTGATTCCTCCATAGCTAATAATAATTATCCATTACAGACAATTTTGATTCCAAAAGATAAAGATGCTTAGGGATATTTTTCCTGCATATATGGATGCATGTACTTTATATAATATTCATGCAATTTGGCTTGTCAGAATAATTAAACGGGATCAAATCAATAAAACACTTTTAAGGCTTGCATTTATTTGTTTGCGTATTTTTTTTTGTTTGAAAGAACTATATATTTTTGGTTTGGAGTAGTCACATTTTATAAGTGGTTCTTTATAATTTTATTTAGTCAATATAGATTTATGCGTGAATACCTCAGAATGGTATCTACATATGAATCATAGATTACAAGGTGAAAATGACAATTGGGTCGTGTGTACAAACTAGTTTCAATACCATATAAGTCATCTATATATATTAGACCAAAGACCAAACTTCTATAAAAGACTAACCTTATTAGTTGAACGTGACTTTAATCTTTATAAGTGGTAATTTTATTTGGCATTTTGATACCCTTAATCTATTAGGTTGAAAATTTACCCTCCAAGGAAGATCTTTTCGGCGAGGATGAAAGAGCCCATGATGGCGACTACGATCATCATCAAAGGGCTGAAAGCAGTGGCAAACACAGGGCCTTTCTTCTTTATCACGATGCCTTGGACAAAGTAGGAAATGCTTGACGTCACTATACCCTACAAATTAAACAAAACATATTATACTTATATATACATGAGCTTCGAGAAGAGAAACACTTTAACATGTTAAGGATATATATCATCATCTTCTGATTCTCCTCTATTATATATATATATACTTACGGCGTAGGCGGCGGCAAGAAGGTTCATGTCCCAGCCGATTTGCCATACATCGGCCTTACGCTCCATGGCGAAAGTGACAGCAATGGCCTGAACAGTGCCGATGAAGCAGATGAGGCTTGTGAGGGAGAGCTGGTGGTTTTTGTAGGTCTTGAGGGCTTTGGTCTGCAGGACGAAGAGAGAGGCCCATGCTAGGGTGGCTATGATGAGCAGGATCGAGCCCTTGAACCAGTCCTTGTCGCTGCTCTCCGCCGTGCTCGACTGCTCCCGGTGCATGTGCTTCGTCCAAAACAGCTCCAATATCGGCCCCTTGTACAGCGTCATCAGCATCGCTCCGGCCACCGTCACCACCGTCCCCGCTATCTTCGCCTGGCACCTCACTTTCTTCACGTCCATTTTCTCCATCCTATTATTAAAAGTCACATACCCACGTCACTTATTATACGTCTTGACCAATCAGATCAGTTTAATAAATCGGTCATCACAAGCTGATTCGACTAAGAATAAACCTACCTGCATAAGACGGCCATGATAAACGTCATGGCTGGAAGCATGTTGCTCATAGCGCACGAAAAGGTTGGTGACGTGTACTTCAACCCGGCATAGTAAAAGTTCTGGTCAATCACGGGCCTGTATATATTTAAGTTACACATTAAGAAATCTATCGAACTATATATATTAATTACTTAGCGACTTACAACATTATTGATGTGTACTAATAGTTACCCAAGGAGTCCGAGGATGAAGAGCTGAATGAAGAGCGGGAACGTGATCTTAGGCTGAGCTTTGCGCTCGAAGAAGAAGGCAAAAGGGGCGATTACCGCGGTGGCAATGGCATGACGATAGACGACGAGCACGTAGTGGCTCATCCCCCGGTTGAGGGACACCTTGGTGATGATGTTCATACCGGCGTAACCAAACTGTAACGCTATCATGGCCAAGTAGGGTTTGGAGGTCTCCAAAAACTTGTTGCATCCACTTAGCTTCTCCATTTTCTCGGGAAAGTGTAGTTCAAATATCGATTTCCCTCGATAAATAAATATGTCAAAGAGTAGTGAGAGATAGGGAGGAGCAATGAGGTTGATTTGTTCCTAGGTGTTGATTATGGTACCACATATTTATATCCGTTTTGAGGCACATGTCCGTGTCAAATCTTGAGTTAAATAAATGTATTCGGAAAAGAAAGGTAATAACTGTGTGAGAGAGCCTACCCATGTGTGTGGAATCTGATGGAATAAATAGTTCGTTAGTAATAGAATCATGTCCAATTCCAAGGAATAATGAGAGATATATTAAACTCAAGTGGGATACGCGTGGAAGCTGAGCAGAGGGAGATCCGAGTCAGCACGATTGAGTGCAGTGACGTATGTAGATGGTGATCCTATCTCAGCCGTCCGATGAACGGATACGCTGAGGGAATCTCAAATCCGTCCTCTTTTTGCTACACTTGCGTGAACAAATATTAGTGTAAGTCTTTGCTGACGGAAGCAGAAACAAAACGATGTGGCTGTGCAAGATTGGTGAAGAAAAGTGGATATAAGATCTCACTGATGAGAAGTGAGAACATGCTATATGTATATGTAACATAGCGTGCCATTGACATGAAATTAGAGAATATATGCACAGCTAGAATTGGAGAACAAACCTAGACTTGTTTTAATGCTAATCGGTCCTTTCCATAAATGGAATTTGATTTCCACTAGCCTTCATTCTTCTAGATTCATTCTGTAAAAAGAAATGTTGAAATGACGATCACTGACGATTGAGAATTTAAGTTACATGTACATGCATGTACCGTTACTAATAAATGTCTCTATGTGACTAATAAGCAAAGCAAATTCAAAATATAAATCCCTAAAGCTCCTTGTAGCTACATTATGAATTTGAGTAGGGTAGTTGGTGGAAATGGGATAACAAAACAAATTGTAAGGTGAAAAGTGCTTGTAGGATCCAGTAGATCATGGGTTCTCATGGTTGAGGACGATTATAATTCGGTATCAAACAAACAATGTCTGCTACACAATCTCGTCAGGTCCAATAAAAATTATAAAACACATATAGTAAAGTAGGACGTTGGAGAAGAAAGACAACTCAGTTCCCCCGATTAGCATTAGCTAACTAATCTACTCTATCAATTGTTGAGTTTCTTGGTCTGTCACTGTACCCCTCATAAGTATGTATCATATCAAGTCACGGTTTTTTTATAAGCTCGAAAATTTATTAATAAGATCGACTCCAAAAAGACCGGAATGCTCTGATTCAAGAAGAAACAGTGTTCAAATCAACGATTACAAAGGAACTCCAGTAAGGGGAGTTAAAAAGCCAAGCCTTTTCAAAACACGAAACAAGGAACGAAAACAGAATAGAGAACCCCACCAATCCTCGCCCCCGAAGTCAGAGACGAATAGTTGCACCTTTCTTCTTGGAAGCCAACTCACGAATTTTAATCCATGCGTCGGTCCCGTGAGACGAAGCTGCAATTTGAGTTTTTCCAGTTCGGCCTTGCTCAACCTGTTTCCAAGTGTCGACGGGACGACACCTCTTTCCCGGTCCAAAGAGCGATTCCGTGATTTACACGTAACAGTATAATAATCCAATAAGTGTTTGGGAGGTCGACTCTCCCGTTTCGAAGGTTTGAGTAGGACCTCCTTCCAAAGACTACATTTATCCTCATTGGACCCAATTTTTATCGAAACATCACTCGACCCAGGGATTACCCGTTTCAACGTGCACGACCATAGGTTTGGATCCACCAGCGTCAGGCCCAATCTGCTCCATATGCAGCATCACCTGATCAACCACTATTGGGCCTGTAGACAAGCCCAAAACAAGTGTAAGTCCCACACCATCATCCTCATCTTGAGACACGTCTGCGGAGTCAGCTGCGACATGCTCATCCATCGCTAAAAAGCTTAGAGTTTTTTTTTGGTTATGTATAATTATCAATACTGAGTTTGTTTCGGTTATAGCTATAAGATCAAATAATTGTAATTGTTTGTTAAAAATATCTATGCTCTTACCCTGATTTTTTTTTTAATTTCTTTCTCTGAAAAGAAAAAAAATGAAGACTCAAAATATAAATTTGGGAAAATTTCATTTTACCACCCTAACAAACATTTAATTTCAGTTTGATACCCTGGCATAAATTTTTATCAGTTTCATACCCAAACCAAACTTTTAATTTCACTTTCATACCCAGCCGGGTAAAATGTCCAAAATACCCCTAACTATTACTCAAATTTTCATCTCATGCCATTGACTCGGAATTTGAAAAGAAGTGAAATGACAATAATACCCTTCATTGTTTAGGGTGTTAAACTGAAAATTTCACTAATTTCAAAATAAAATCAGTTTTTTTTATAAATTCAATTTTTATTTAAAAAAAATCAGATTTTAATTTTAAAAATACATAAAAATCAGTTTTTTTTTATAAAAATATTTTTTTTATTAAAAACAGTTTTATATATCAAAAATCATTTTTATATTTTTAAAAAATTAATTTTATTTATATTAAAAAAAACTGGAGCTGTTCGAGCTTCGCCCCCGGCCACCTCCGGCGTCGTCTCCGGCCACCTCCGACGTCGTCTCCGGCCACCTCCGGCGTCGTCTCCGGCCACCTCCGGCGTCGTCTCCGGCCACCCCCTCCTCCGTCGTCGTCGTCCCCGGCCACCCCACCTCCGCCGCCTCCTCCTCCCTCTTCCACCTCCCACCGTCCTCGTAGAGCTGAAGCTCGCGATTTGGTTCAGTCTGAACCAAATCGCGAGCTTCAGCTCTGCGAGGACGGTGGGAGGTGGAAGAGGGAGGAGGAGGCGGCGGAGGCGGGGGTGGCCGGAGACGACGTGGGAGGTGGCTGGGGACGAAGCTCGAACAGCTCCAGTTTTTTTTTATACTATAAATAAAATTAATTTTTTAAAAAAATAAAAATGATTTTTGATATATAAAACTGTTTTTAATAAAAAAAATTATTTTTATAAAAAAAACTGATTTTTATGTATTTTTAAAATTTAAATCTGATTTTTTGAAAATAAAAATTGAATTTATAAAAAAAATGATTTTATTTTAAAATTAGTGAAATTTTCAGTTTAACACCCTAAACAATGAAGGGTATTATTGTCATTTCACTTCTTTTCAAATTCTGAGTCAATGGCATGGGATGAAAATTTGAGTAATAGTTAAGGGTATTTTGGACATTTTACCCGGCTGGGTATGAAAGTGAAATTAAAAGTTTGGTTTGGGTATGAAACTGATAAAAATTTATGCCAATGTATCAAACTGAAATTAAATGTTTGCAAAGGTGGCAAAATGAAAATTTCCCTATAAATTTTCAAAATCTCCTTGTATATTATGAATTTAAAATAGAAGAACGGGTGGAAATGGGTGGAAATGGGATAGCAAAACAAATTGGAAGGTAAAAAGTGCTCATAGTATCATGCGGATATGATTATGATTAAACCGAGTTTCATCTGCTTGGCCCAATAATAGCTGATCATGAAAGATAAGCAAGGAAAACATCATCACTATTTAGTACTGTCCTATATCTTAATTGGATTGGAGTGGATTAAGCCTAATTAAAGCCTAACTAATTGTTATTCTTCTACTCTTCCAACTATGTGACATCACATCCATATCCAAATCCATATATAAAACAATATTTTCAGTGATCCAAGCTGATTTTTCATTCAGATCTACAATAGTAAAATGATTAAAGGGTTTACTCCATGTCCTAACCTCGTACTACACTTAATTGTTAAATCTGCACCCAAGCTTTGGAAAATTGTCAAACAGTAACGAATTTCAAAACTGAATTATTAAAAATAAAAAACAACTGTTTAAATTGACTTTTTTCGTGAACAGTGATCACGTGCTGCCCACGTGACTCATTTTATAATGGAGCTTGCGCGAGCTGAGGTCACGAAGAGATGAAATTCGAAGCTTGGACACAAAGAGATGAAGTTCGAAGAGTTGAGATGAAGAGATTATGTCACAAAAAGATGAAGTTAGGCCAAGTTAACATCCGTAGGAAGAACATATTTGAGGGTAAACTCGACTTTTCACTTGGCCAAGTTAACGTCCGTTTAAAATTAGAAACAGTTGGCAATTCCAGTTAATTGACCGTTACTACATGGCAATTTCAATTGTACAGGGTTTGGATTTAACAATTTCTGAAAGTTGGGCGTTAGGACATGGAGTAACCCCATGATTAAATTGTCCCCGGTAAAACACATGTTCCAATGGGGTCTCAAAAATATCAACTTAATTATTTAGATGTGATATATTTTATTTGAGTAAATACGAGGAATATTATAACTACAAAATGTTTACATCAGACAAACATATCAATAAAAAAAATTAAAACTGAATGGAGAGTAAACGTACTCTTGTAGAATTCATTGGTGTTTGGAGGATAGTACTGCGACAGCGTCCAAAGATCACCGATGCAGCGGCTCCAAACGGGTTTTCAACGACCGAGCATGTCCGTTGTAGCTTCTCATAGTGGTGGACTGAGTATCCCCCAGGTTGTCAGCGTGTGCCGTCCTCTCTTGAATGATAGAGGTAGAGCTCCAAAGTGCGGCATTGCTGACCCTTGAGCTGGTAGGGGAACCATGAGTCGGTTCTTGATGGTACCACTGGCATCCTACATCCAGGGTGACAGTATAACCGACTGCCCCATGGACTACCTCAGACTCATTCCGCGAGGCGAGGGTGCTTAGAGCCCCCCACCGCTATAAGTGATGCCTCGTCCGATGTAGTAGACCCGACCTGGTTGTGGAACCCAGGTGGTCCACCCCCTTGATCCGGTCCGGTCCGGCCCAGACTCGTGGGTCTTAATCCGACCCAACCCAGGCCCGACCCTTGTGACCCGATCCGGTCCTGGTCTGACAACCTTGACCCGACCCGACTCAGGCTTGAGCTCCTTGACCCAGACCAGCCCAGGCCCACGAGCCAACTTCTCCCCTTAGCCCTGCTTCCCAGGCCCAGATTGCAGCTTCTTTGACCCGACCCGAACTACGACCTGATTCAGAAAGGCTCGAACCACGACCCAATTTCAAAACCCTAGATCCAGGTCAAAATTCGCGCCGTCTGCCTCTACCGTCCCTAGGCACACCGCCCAACATTTTCTGGTTCTTCCGACAACCTTTCCCACTGAAGATCGCCGGAATTCCCTGTGCCACCGCCCTGGTAGCGAAGAACCCTTATACCTGCCGCTCCTGCAACGATACCCCATCGGAAAACGCTGATGATTGACCGGGAGATCGGCTTGTTATCCGAGACAACAAAAACGATGATGACGAAGATGACGCCCTGAGCGCTCCTTCTCCCTCCCAACCGTTGCTCGACGAAAGAAGACTGCCAGAAAACGCCGCCTCCCTTATTCGCGAAACCCTAGGTTTATAGAGCCGCGTGTCCCATGAATACTTGTAAATGCACCGTGGGTTTAGTCGTACTCAGCCGCATGACATATTGACAAAAAGAAGAAACCAATCATAGAGAAGGCCAATCAAAACCGCCGTTGCCGAGAAAAAAAGGGATGGCAGGAATAACTAGTTTGTATATGGAGTTCACATATCAGTATTTATTGAAAGATAAATATAAAAAATTATCGTGTTTTAAGAGTATCTACACTAATGTTTATTGAACGGGTCGAATCTGTCCTAAACATAATCTTGTTTTAAGAGTATTTACAGTGTTGTCCTAAAACTAAAAAAAAGTGAGCCTAATCCCATCTATTTTTGCGTCAAAAATTGGGCAAAGATTATTTTGATTATAACAATTTAAAAAAAAATTCGAGCGAAAGGTTCAATTATATTAACTTTATATCAGGGCATTAATGTATACCAGAGAACATACTCTCATGCCACTAATAAGGTCAGCTAGAACGAGCAATGACTAACTGAACCTTTTACCATTATAACTGTCGCAGACGGTTTTTAAAAGTCATATGGGCAAAGACATAATACAAAGAGGGAGAAGGGGGTGCCGGAAATTTAGGATCTCAACAACGGTGATGGTGGGATGCAAAGCATCGTCTAGGGACCCCTCCTAGGGCCAGTCCCTAAAGCAATGGATTCTTGTCGCTATTGACCCTGCAAAGACGAAGTCAGAAAAATGACAGACTCACTCGATTAGCCAGATCCATAATCGAGAGTGAGGTCGAAGAAGTAGCGGTGGTGGAGGCCAGAGAGGAGGCAGTTTCAGAGATGACGGTGACGCCTTCAGAGGCGGCGACGGCGGCGGAGGCCAGGGAGAAGGCCGCGCCGTTGGCTTCAGGGACAACGTGGGCTGATCGGGAAAGATATCCCGATACCTCGGAGGCTTTGGTGAAGACGCAACCCTACGCAACGCGCCACCCAAAACAGGAACCAAAGCAAGGTCGTGGTAAGCCCGATGACTCAGCGATCTAGGGTTTGGAGGGAGAGGGACATGGTTGTTGCTTGGGGTGAAAGTAACCCAGTGCTGCTGCAGAGATCCTTCCCGCCGCGGTTCCCCCAGCATCAGCGGGGGGGGGGGGGGGGGTGAGAAGGAAGCCGTAGTGCCAGAGGAGAAGGGGGCGCTGGAGGAATCCCATGTAAAGGTTGTTTCGACGTCCTCCCGCGCTGGGCCTTCAGAGGAAGATTCACAAGAGGAGACGACGCAGGCTTCGAGGGAAAAGTCTGCACCGGAGACGCCATGACAGAGCCGGCAGGGAGAGCGGCAGCAACGTCAGCGAGATCGTCGGCATCGAGGACAAGGATAGAAAGCACCATAGCCATAGGGGTACGACGGCTAAAGCTAGGATTTGCTCTCAAGTTACGAGAGAGAATTGTTACCGGGTATTTTTGATAGTTCAGATTTTTGTTTACAACAATTTAATTAAGATAAGAGAATGAATGACATCTACTGGATTACAAAGATCTTGACCCCGCGTCTAAAAGAGGAGAGAGAAAAAGACGATCGACAAATCAATCGACGATATATTTAGATCCAATATACATAGATCCTATAATTAATCACCACGTAATATGACCAAATCTTTATTAAAGATTAATTATTTAATATTTACTTAATAAATTATACTATACTGTTTAATGTTTTCTTAATAATACTTTGCAATTTAATATCAGATCATTTAAAATTATATTAAATTTTTATTCACAATTTAATATTTTCTAATTAATATTAGGTAACTTAATTTAAAATAAGATTAATTAATTAATTAATAATATAATAATTTAGGCTTTATCAACTTAATATTTTAAACCCTAGGGGCTGCGCTCTCTGTGTGCAGCCTCCTCCCCTCCCCCCTCCCCCCTTTTCTCCACCATTGAAACTCTTGAAGCTCCTGACTCAAAGCGCTCTTTTACCTTTCCGGTTACCCTTGATGGGTTTCCTTATGCATAGGTTCCAATCTACCCATTTATGAGTTTTTTTGTTTTTGTCTTTTTTTGCAGCCGGTCTACCTCCGTAGGTCGCCGCCCATTGTTCAATCTGTTCCACGCACTCTCCCTCGTCTCGCGCCACCATTCCTACATCGCCGGACCGGCCCCGCCTTCGAGCCAGTAGCCACCGTGGCCCCCCTCCGTTCTCCGGAATACTGGCTCCACGCTCCGTCTTCCATCTACAGCGGCCTACCGCCCCAAGGTCAACCCTCGCCGACTTGGGTCCGCTCCCTCGATGGATTTGGGATCCGGGATGAGGGACGGTAGGTTGGAACCTATTTCACAGGCACCCAAAATCGGGACTTTCAACCCCGAACAATCTTTTGCAGCAGGGAGGTCTCGGGGAATCCGCACTAAAGGAACATTCTCTATAAGGTTTCACTGTTTTAGGTCGAATAATCTTTTGGCTAAATAAGTTTAGGACTTTGGTTTATTATCATTTTGTAACGTTGGATCGAAGAGCTCTTGAGGTTAGATCTGCGAAACAAAGCAGACTATATGTATGGAACCATGTGCGCCCGACGGGCTACGACCGGTTGGGACAAAAATATGGTATTCGGGACTGTTATGTCCCTTCTTGTAAGCATGATATGAAATCGTAATACAATACTTCTTTCCAGTTTCAAAAAAAAAACTTAATATTTTTATCATCTAAGATCTTAATTTAAGATTATTATTTTTTAGTTAAGTTTTAGTCCATAGGCATCGAACGTTGACTTTATAATAGACTGTGCAGTTATATCAAGGGTAGAAGTAATGAGGTAACTGCCTTGAAAGGGTGGGTAGATGATAGGACTTCGGTAATTTTCACTTTCTGTCTCGACCTAAAGATGTTTGCAACATAGGATCCAAGACGCTTGATGGGACATCATACATTGAGGGAGTAACCAAGGAAATGGTGGAAACATGGGTTCAATTATGACCTGAACCTGGTAGGTCTAAGTGTGCTTCCCTATGCACACCTCGTTGCTGGTGAGGCCACTCATGGACTCTAGCGAGACCGCTAGATGGGTCTCGCCTTGGTCATAGTCGGGGCCAGTGGGCTTGCCTTCCTTCCCTCTGGTGGATCCGCCGTTAGAGCTCCATGGAGGGGCTTGTAAACTTTCAAGGATCCTGTGCCATCCAGAGAGGACCTCGGGTAGGAAGGAGGTCTTGTATTTCCTTTGCCTCTCCAAGTCCTTTAATTTGTCTCCCCTCAGGGGGTCGGTTGGATGGGGTGGACACAACACATCCTGTCCCCATTAGTGTCAATGCTTTAGGCAAAAGGTCCTAGATCGGTGGTTGGGTGAGGAGTGGTCGACTGACATAGCCCGGTATAAGGGGCAGGATTTGGGCGTTGGATTTCATGTGGAATATGTTGCCTTCCCTCTAGTGGTTGTAAGGATTGATCCCACTATAGTTGTTCCATTCCCTGATCCGCTGTCGAGTGATGCAGCAGGTTCGACGGATGGCCGATGGTTCGGGCGTGACGTTCAAATCCCTCTGACAAGGGCTATTGTGCCAACCACCCGAGCAACGATAGTTTATGGGAGGCTTTCCCGTGTTGTCGGGTCTCCCATCGAGGGAAGGCTGGGATGTGAGACTCCAAGGTCGGGATGGGATTTGAAACTCTAGGACAAGATGGGATTTGAGCCAATAGGGCCGGGGTGGATCCCCTAGATAAGCCAATTAGGTGCGCCTCGGAGAATACATCAAGCCTCCCCAACCAGGGAAAAGTGGTGGGGTTAGGGGGTGCCCTCGTAGGTCAGGGTCGGTCGGAGAGGGTGGGGGTCCGGTCACCTCTTCGATTGGTGGCGATGGTAGTAAGTGATTGGGGGAGGGGGGTACCAATGACCGATCTTCCTGTTGGTCGGGGTTAGGATGGAGGATGAATTCTTCCTAGATTTGCTTGAGCCGAGTCTGAGGGGAGGGGGGAGGTTCGGAGGTCACCTTCTCCTCTTGAAATGCTCCAATTGGATAACTGCAAGAGTGGGTGTTGAAGGCATGGTGGGAGACGATGAGACAGGAAATAAGGCATTCTTGAGCCAAGCATTCATTGTCGCTTGGGAACTCGGTATGAGGAAAACTTTCTCGGATGAAGGGATCGACATGAGGGTCGTCAGGGAGGTGGGGACCATTAATGGAGTCGAAGGTGATGTGACAATGATTGGCTGGGTGGTGCCGGCGATGGTTACGACGTGTAGTAACAAAGATAAGGAGGCTAACGTAGAGAGAACCCTAGAAGAACGATATTCTATATATTCTTTCATTAAAAGATTACTTAATTAAGATTAAATTAATTTCAGATTTATAATTTAATATTTTATAATTTATTATTTCATAACTAATATTAGGTAATTTTGGATCTATTAATTTAAGATATTTTGAATTTATTTTTTAATTAAAATATTAAATTAAAATTACAATTTTATTTTAATTAGACCCTAAATAGACCGAAATATACCGAATCGGTCTATTCCCCCTACGTGATAAAAAACAATTGGATGGTAAAATTGATACTAACTTTATTAGTTTTAAGTCAATTGGTCGAGGAATGGAACGATTCGGTCTATTCCCACTATGGGTGCTCTGAAAAATATTCACAAAAAGTGACGTAAAACTAAAAATTGTGGTAAAAACTAACCCTATATTTATGTTTTAGAATTATCAAAAGAATTAGAAAGGGTAAAATGCGGTGTTATTTTCTTTTTGTCTCGGACCATGCAAACTTTGAAAGTGAAGAGCTATAAAGTTCCTATATGAGTGAAATGAAATGATGTGAGGAGTTTCCAACGAGAGACGAATTCTGGATGGATAACTTTCTAGGTCGAATAAGGACATATCGAACAAGAAATCGACACAAGATATGTGAAACCTAATTCTTGAGTATCAATATGTTGGGTCTCGAGGTAGGGTAGGAGATGAACCAACTCGCAGCGGAATGACAAATAAAACCATGAATCAACTACCAAAGATTAGAATCACAAGAAAAAAATCAGCATTTTCATACCAAGACAAAAACACCGAGTAAGGAATGATCGGACTTGAGTCTCCAAGACGCCTATGTATCCACTTGGGAATAAAAGCCACGTAGTTCTTCTTATGAGGACTCAAGAATACCAAAATAGAGAAAACACCTAGTGTTGACCGAAATCTATGGGAGGAGTTAGAGAAAAAGTTGCTTCCTCTTTGTGTCTTGTGTATGTTGAAAAATGATGACTTAAACCAATTAAATAACATCAACATAATAAACAATAGTACAGACAAACATGGTGTGAAGCATAGTGTAAATAAGACAAGTATGCTGTTAAGTATGACTAGACAAGATGGGGTTAGGTGGTGAATCACCAACACCTTAATCCTTGTCTTACTTAGTACTAATAATTAATACTAATAAATAAAGACTTGATTAATTAGTTCCATGAGCTTTGGTTGCATGAGCCTCTTGGAACATGACCCGTGGCCATTCCCAACGAGATCCCGTGGCACGCTCATCGCCTCGAAGCCTTCCATACCAGAAATGTACAACATTATCTAACGTGATCAATCCCAAGACTCCAAGCCTTATCTCAATCCGTAAAGTCCTATTCATTTACGGGCACATGACCCAAAACCTAGTTTTGTTCATGTCCTGAGACAACTCCTTTTGTCCATTCTCCATAAATGTGTCAATGAGTTTCATCCTCCGGTGTGACCCTTAGGTTTATGCATGTCAATAAATCAACGTAAAATCTCATTTTACTCGATCCTATATAAGTGGCAACTAACGAGATTTTTGTATTGTCTAACATTGCATAACGAATCGACCCTGTTGATTCTAACCTTTCTATCGTCTATGTCACTATCCATTTATCTCCGATATCCTGATTGAGATAAGGCATAGAGTCGTCATCCTTATTATTCTCAATCACTGTACGTATATATGTGAGGTGACTGAAAATATGATACCCAGTATCATGTGCATGACCATGCTATTCTTTCAGTCACCCTCGATCAAGTGGCCGTGAATCGATATCTTTCCCATACCTCATTATGAGGGATAAATCCCTTAGGCGTCTTTCGTGTCACTCATGTAGCCCGTCCCCAAGCCAACCCTGTCCATTATGAAAGCCCTGTTACGGACAACATTAGCCTCAGGTCAAACTCAATTGTTGACTACAAAACGGTCACAAAGACTCCTTAGTCTAAGGATACATGACAAGCTATGACACTGAATATGTTCATGACTCAATCTATGGCACATATTTAGGGCGGGTCGTATAATATCATGTCCCACATGATATCTATGATCAAACTCCGAAATCTCATTCCAACGACTAACAGAACGTAAGCCATAAAGAGCCATCTTTCATACTAGTCACTTCTAGTGAAACTTTGTTGACTAAGGACTCATCGAGTGTGATCTATCTCGATCCGTGGTTCTATTTGCATGGTGAGCATATATCAGAACACACATCGATATATTACTCCAACACATAAGAAATATAAAGCCGCATTAATTTTATTGCTAACGATGATATTTACATTTGGACATTTACGATTGGACTACGGGCACTAAGACTAACACAGTATACATAGATAATCTTGATAGGTTCAAATTGAAATCAAGTTGCAATCACGAGTATTATGCATGTATATGTCTTCTTAGAAAAGCAAGTATATTTGATATGAACATAAAATGCATCGACTTTAGATTTTTTAGCCCATATTTTTGAGCTTTTTAGTCCCGAGTTGATATAACCTGATGCAATTTTTACTCTATTTGTGCAATTGATCTCTTTTCAAAGGAATTTAGGAATCCGCAGCGAAATAAAGAGATTTTTAAGCTAATTGGAGCAAAAATCAACTTAAGGAATCAGGAAGTCTGATTGATCTTGCGAGGGGCATAAATCCATAATCCAAGCTGCGATTTTCACCTATATGATATCAAATACAAAGGCATGAAGAGATCTATGCATCGAAGTTGGCCTGGACCCAATAACGGACCGTGACACTTTCTGGAATGGAACTAGAGCCAGTCCATGAAGCATTGTGCAATAAAAATTCAAGCTCTCTCTTTTGGACCTGTAATTGTCCCTTAAAGTGCCTCGTTCAGGGCCAGAAACCGTCCCTTAGAGTGTCTCGCTTTGTGACACGTGCAGAGTTAGGTTTCCAGTTACACTTCAGAACAAGGGAAATTATGTTTTATTTTGAAGACAACGAGTTTGAGAGCAAAAATGTGTTTTTTTAAGCAAAAAGCTCTCTACTTGCTACGATGATTCTTTTGAATATGTCCACAGTATGTTCATCGGTTCTTCATTCTTCTTCATAGTTCTTCTTGGATTTTCGATGGTGTAGTGTCTTCGTTGATCATGTACTTGATCATCAGACCACCGGTAGCCCTCCTACAGGTATTATTTGTGTACTATCTCTTAACGATCTTGAGTTCCATGTCTTCTTCAAGCTCCTTCGGTCCTCCACCTGGGTTTGAAAAGGGTTTTGATGCCAACCATAAAGGTGGGTCGAGACTCAAATAAGTGATATTCAACAATCAACAACACGAAGGTCGTCAGGAATCAAACAAACAAAAGTCACCAAGCGAGGAGGAGCCTGGTCACTGCAAGATATTTGTACACAACATCCCTCCTGGGACTTCACAAGTATGGCTACAAAATATTTTTTTGGAATGTGGTGATATTATCAACACGTTGACACCGAGATTCCCTAACTCTAAAGGGGCTTGGTTTGGCTTCATCACCTTCGGAACTAGGGAGGAAGCACAAAATGGGATTCGGATCTTCAATGGGTATACACTTAAGGGCTATAAATTATTTGTAGCACTTGCTTGGTATACAAAACCAATTCAAAATATTCCTAGAGGGAGTAGGAACAGAGGAAGGCTAGATACATTGTTGGAAACCCCTTCCAAAATCTCTGTTCGTGGGACTATTGTTGAAACTAATAAGGTTTGGTTGGAAAGGGGTCATCTTGGTCTTTTACACAAAGGATTTGACATTGAGGCTATAATGGAGGACTTCTTGGCTGAAAGGGACAACAACATTGTTATCAAGTCCCTTGGTAATAGGGTTGTCATCTTCTATTTTCCGGATGCTGAGATTGAAATGGAAGCACTTAAGCAAGGGGCAGCTTGGCTCAAGCCTTGGTTAACTGTCATTAATGATAAGGCTCATCTGTGTAGAACATGAGGGAAATTACTTGGATTGCACTCCATGGTTTTCCAATCAATGGTTGGTGTGCAGAAACTTTCAAAGCCTTCTCTGTAGAATTTGGGAGTGTGGTTTGTATTCATCCTTCTTCATTGATGGGGGAGTCTTTTGAGGCGACTTTTGTTCTTGTCCACTCTCTGGAGTACTTAAGAGTATATCACGAAGGCAGCATATTATTAGAGGAGCAGGATTTTAATGTAATGGCTTGCTCTGTGGATTTGTCTGTGGTTCCTTATTGTTCAATTCCCTCTATACTACATTCCTCTTCCTCTGAATCCTATAGGACTACTAACTCTCTTTCTAACGAATTCAATGCTACTCTTACCAAAGGAACTGACAGAGATTCATCGGTGGTAGCTGTGCTGGATAAGGTTACTGAATTATTGGGTGAAACTGGTGTAATTGCTGATACTGTGGAGGGATAGTTGGCATTGGTGACACCTACTGTTACACTTGTGAATCCTGTGATCTCGGAACTAGATTTCCCAGCGTTGGGATTGAATGGTAGTATTGTTGAAAGTTTACCACATAACTCTCCTCTTCCTCAGAGCTATAAAGACTCCATCATTGCACCAGACACTTTTGGGGAAGAAAACATTGGGGATCTTGCTACTGTTCCGGTGCCTTTGGCCTCAACAAATCTGCTTGCTGGATTGGATGGGACTACTAAGGGTTGGCAGGGTTATGAGAAGTCCTTGGAAGTTGCAGGCCTAAATGCAAAGGCATCGAAAAACCCTTTCTAATACTATTTTGGGGCCCAAGGAACTAACACAAACCCTAAACATTTTGGAGGGAGATTTTAATTCAAATCAAGAGGTACTAAGCATTAATCCTTCTCTTACTCCCACTCTAATCAAAGGCCCCACTTTGTTAAAAAAGAGAGGGAATTCATCTGTGGCTTACAATACAAGATCCAAAGCCAAAGTTTCTCTCTCAGTGGAGAATTCAAAATCTGCATCAGTTGGGAGAACAAGAAATTCAAAAAACTCACAAAGCTATAAGAGAGGAGGGGTTGGAACTTGGGATTACTATAAGGCTCTGGGTTTAAAAGCATACTTGGCTGATGATCTAGTTGTAGCACAGTTTGATAGTTTGGAATTGGAGGTGAATCAGGCAGTGGAACTTGAGACTAACAGTGATGATGATTTCTGTGATTTGGAAGAAGTAGAAGAGGGTCAGATTGAAGAGTCCCCTCTACCTCTTATCACTCCTCTGAGACTCTCATCAGCATGAGAATCATCTCATGGAATATGAGAGGTGCCTCTTCTAGACAAAAAAAAAGATCCCTCAGATCCGTGTGTGGCAAGCAATCTTTGTCAATGGTGTTGTTACAGGAAACAAAAATCTCATTGTTACCAAATTACTTTCTGCCAGGGTGTGGTTTCTCTCAGCCCTGGGAGGCCCTTTATATCCCAGCTCTGGGATCTGGAGGAGGTGTTGTGACGATTTGGAATAAAGATGTCTTTGAAATTCAGTCTCATCTGATTAATGAGAGAGCTATTTTTTGGGCTGGAAAATTTATCCCTCTGGACTTGAAATAACTGTAGTCAATGTTTACGCACCTTGCTCTGTGGCTCTGAGAACTCAATTATGGAATGATATTAGAGCTCAAATTGTATCCTTTCATAGTACTTATGTGGTTGCAGGTGACTTCAATGCTATCTTGGATCCCTTGGACAAAACAGGCCCTAGATTCTCTTCTACTAGCATCAGAGAGTTCAAAAATTTCCTTGATCTCCTGAGATTGGTTTACTTGCAGTTATGCGGTGGCAAATATACCTGGTTTGGCTCAAATTATAAGGCCTCAAGAATTGATAGGTTCTTGGTCTCCCCACAACTATTGTCTGAATTTAATAATCTATCACAGGCCTGTCTCCCTAGATGCTTATCAGATCACAAACCTATCCTCCTTTTTGATACTGTTGTGCATTGGGGTCCAAGGTCATTTAAATTTATAAATGCTTGGACCTCACATCCTAAGTTCTTTAATGACACCAACGCCTTCTGGGAATCTTGTCAAGCTACTAGTTCTCCCTCATACCAGCTTTGGTTCAAACTTAAGGCCTTGAAGACTTTTCTTAAAGGCTAGAACATTAATACCTTTGGTTGACTTGACAGGGGTATTGAGACACTGAAGTCAGAGATCAAAGGCTTGGATGATCTGATTGATACTAGATCGCTTAATTCTCAGGAGATATGTCACAGATCACTACTTAATGCTTTGTTGACACAAAAACTTGTTCAGCAAGCAAAGATTTGGTGTCAAAAAGCCAGACACAAGTGGTCTAAAGATGGGGACAGATGCACTAAATAGTTTCACTTGGTGGCCAATTACAATTTTGCTAGGAGGAAAATTGATCAGGTCTTGGAGTTGGGACAATTCATTACTGATCCCGCTGAAATTAAGAGGGTGGATAAGCAACATTTTGCCAGTAGATTTTCTCTGGATTCTGAGATTTGTATCAGTTTATCATCTTTGCCCTTTAATTCTCTCACTGGGATACAAGCTGCTGGACTTGAGGTCCCTTTCTCCGAGGAGGAGATTTGGAGTGCTATTAAGGCCTGTAAGGGGGACAAGTCCCCTGGACCTGATGGATTCTCAATGAAGTTTTACCAACATTGTTGGTCATTCACTAAAGTAGATATTATTAATTTCTTAAATCACTTTCACTTGGGGGGCTCACTGGGCAAAGGCATTAACTCTTCTTTTATTACCTTGATCCCCAAGATTGACTCTCCATAGACTTTTGAAGAGTATAGACCCATCAGCCTCATCTGTAGTACCTACAAGATCATTTCCAAAGTGCTAGCAGCAAGTTTGAAGACAATTATGAACTTTCTGGTCCATGATGTCCAGTCAGGATTTATCACAGGTAGACAAATTCTTGATGGCATCTTAATTGCATCAGAGGTTATTCACTCCATCAAATTGACTGGACAAGAGGTTATAGTATTTAAGGTGGACTTTGAAAAGGCCTATGATCATGTACACTGGGAAGCTTTGTTAAATACTTTACAAATCATGGGTTTTAGCACAGTTTAGAGGTCTTGGATCACTGAATATATCAAGGCTTGGTCATCAGTCCTCATTAATGGTGCACCAACTGATGATTTTCCTCTCACTAGAGGATTAAGACTAGGGTGTTCTTTGCCCCCTCTTCTTTTTGCTCTCTTGGCTGAAAGCTTACACCAACTCATGGCTAGAGGGATTGAATTAGGGATGTTCTCTGATGTCACCCCCCAATTTCAGCAAACCGAACTCGGGACGCGAAGATTTAAAATTAAAAACCTTTTGAAACCATTTTCATTAAACCACTTTAAAAACACCATTTGTTCAACAAAATAATGTTACAACTTAAAATACGTCCCAACAAGTGGACAAAAGTACAAGGTATCCGTCACTAGACCCAAAAGACTGAACCCGGACTCCGCTCCTAGCTCCACAAGCTTCGAGAGCTCCCCTAGTCCGTCCTGTGATCAGTACCTGTAGGAAAAGCAGCTAGGGGTGAGCGTTCGCTCACCACCACAGATAACAGACTGACTACGGCATAATTAGCAGACAATGCCGGTAACACCAACAACAAACTCAACTCCGGGGATCACTGTCCCCAACTCAAGTACTCTGACTGACAAACACCCACGGTGACCTTCCTCGAACGACTCAACACTCAAACATGTAAGTAGACCGACATAACGATTTAGACCTCTTCCAAGGACTCAAAAGAAACTACGCAACACCAAACAAGATCACGAAGGATCGCACACCAAACAAGATCACATAGGATCGCAAACCAGCCGCTCAGTAACCAATTCTGTTTCTCTCGCCCTTTCCGATCCCAGTCGGGCCAGGCGGTCGACCTGTCAGTAACCATCCATGTATCTCGCCCTTTCCGATCCCAGTCGGTCCAGGCGGTCGACCTGTCTCAGTAACCTCTCTGTCCTTCGCCCTTTCCGATCCCAGTTGGTCCAGGCGGTCGACCTGTCTTACAACTTCTCTGTCCCTCGCCCTTTCCGATCCCAGTTGGTCCAGGCGGTCGACCTGTCTTACAACTTCCCTCACTCACGCGCTTCCACGACACAAAGTTGGGCCAGGCGGTCGACCTGTCTCCGTAGCCTCTCTCACTCAGGTAACCACAATCACAATCACAAGCAAGTTCAACAAACAGCAACAACACA
The DNA here is from genome assembly GCA_963921825.1 of Erodium maritimum. Taxonomy (NCBI): domain Eukaryota; kingdom Viridiplantae; phylum Streptophyta; class Magnoliopsida; order Geraniales; family Geraniaceae; genus Erodium; species Erodium maritimum. The sequence goes on from OY997588.1 coordinate 119,723,073, forward strand.
GGTTCAGCACTCCACAGGCACTCATGGCCACCCAAGACACCAACCATAAAACACGGACTCAACAGCCCCACAGGCACTCACGGCCTCCCAAGACACATCAACAGTAACTCACGGCTCAACAACCCCACGAGCACTCACGGCCTCCCAAGACACACCACGATAAAGACACGGGTTCAACAACCCCACAGGCACTCACGGCCTCCCAAGACACACCAACAGTAAGGACACATGTTCAACAACCCCACGGGCACACACGGCCTCCCCAGACACCAACAGTCAAACACGGGCTCTCATGGCCACCCAAGACTCAACAGTCAAACACGGGCTCTCATGGCCACCCAAGACTCAACAGTCAAACACGGGCTCTCATGGCCACCCAAGACTCAACAGTAAAGTACGGGCTCTCATGGCCACCCAAGACACACCAACAGTAACTCACGGGCTCAACAACCCCACGGGCACTCACGGCCACTCAAACCACCAACAGTAAAGACACGGGTTCACAACCCCACGGGCACTCATGGCCACCCAAAACACCAAAGGTAAAGACACGGGTCAACAACCCCACGGGCACTCATGGCCACCCAAAACTCAACGATGAAACACGCTCGCAACTTACCGAGACTCTAACTCGTAAGCCAGCTAAAACACCAAAGATAGAGACACGGGTTCAACAACCCCACGGGCACTCATGGCCACCCAAAACTCAACAATAAAACACGCTCGCAACTTGCCGAGACTCTAACTCGTAAGCCAGCTAAAACACCAACAGTAAAGTACAGGCTCTTATGGCCACCCAAACACGAATAATAACACGGGCTCTCATGGCCACCCAAGACTCAACAATAATAATACGGGCTCTCAAGGCCACCCAAAACTCGATAATAATACACGGGCTCTCAAGGCCACCCAAGACACCAAAAGATCAAACAACCTCCGGCTTAACCAAAGCCTCCAACAATCCTAATATCAACAGTTTCTCAATCAACCTCCGGGCATGGTCATATGCCTCCAGTACTCCTAATAACGCTAAGTTCTCTGCTCCTACGACACTACTAAGTGTCACATGCATTTCCCATAATTGCTAAGTTCCCGTAACATGCTTTTCTAATATTCGATAACCTACACAACCCACGACACCCCGGTGTCACATGCAATTCTACAGTTAACTTTCCCTAGTCAGGGCCGAGATCCGACTACTTTTCCCTACCTTGTGCGTGTTCTCCCAAAAGTCAAACCACGAGCTCCGATGATGATCTCAGTCACTCACCCAGCTTTCCCTTGCCTCGGTCCGTGGCACGATCTAAAAGAACACAATTTAAAGGCACTTAACAACTTGCAGGAATAAACTGAAAATCATTAAACTCGATGCCCAAACTTAACCCCGACAATGTCGATCACTCCCAAACTTCCCAATTACTCGACATTGTCGATAAGGGATCCGTCAAGGCCCGATTCGCCCGACATGGCGAATCTGCCCGGGTTTTGTAAATTGCCTTCCGGGGCTCCAAAAGCCCCCGTTTTCGTTTCTACGGTCTTAGAATAGTTCAAGGAACCCAATGTACTTGACAGAATCGAATTCCGACTTCCGAGTCAATTAATTAACGTTTAAAGTTTCTAAAACCCGTTAATTACAACTTTTCAAATTTAATTCCAATTTTTGATTCAGTTAAGGATAAATGGTCCGGGGAACGTTTTAAACCTCCCGAACACTAAACCCGAGCACCCGAGCACGTGGGCCCCACCCGGCCCAACCTAGCCGTGGGCCCTAGGGCTTAAATTAGGCTCGGCCACCATGGTGGTGGCCGGCCCTAGCTCCGGCCAGCCACCTCCTATGGTGGCCGGCCACCCCCCATGGTGGCCGGCCACCCCCCATGGTGGCCGGCCACCCCCCATGGTGGCCGGGGCTTCTCCCAAGCCCCCGGTCGTCGGAAAACGTTCAATCAAGCTTCCAACACCTCTAAAACGTCTCCAACAATTACCCCAACACCAAAACCACCTTAAACTAATAGTTTTACACAAACCCTAACAATTGAAAATCAACAAAACGGGAATCGGTTCGGTGCTTACTCAAGAGGAGAACGAGATTGCTCCTTGCCTTGAGACGATCTAAAGGTTGGATATGACGTGAATAGTGCCCAAACCCTAGCTTCCTCTCTTCCTCTCTTCCTCCTTCTCCTTCTCTCCCTTTCTTCTCTCTTCTTTCTCTTTCTAAAACACTAACTCATTTTCCCTTTTTTTTCTTCTTTTTTTTAACATGTGGCCGGCCACACATAGGCAACACCACCCATTTTCCCCCCAAAACTAACACCACCACATATTGGACAACTGTCAAGTGGGTCCCACACTTTTTGAAAAATATCTCCTAGATATTTTCCAATCAGATTCGCGAAAAACGGACGTTTCGGGCCCCGAACGGGCACTTTTCCCAAGAAATTACGAAACTTGACGGACTACAAGGAAACGGCTCAACTAAGACCGCTGCGACGACGGCTAAGCTTTTCGGATCTAAAACGGTCCTCGAATGGACCAAAACGTCGCTCGGTTGACTTTTCCAGTAAAAAGTCAACATTTCCCAAATTGATCAGAAAGTTTCCCCGAGTCCCCCCGGAACTCACTTGGGTCAATAAAGGGGTCAACTTAAGTCCGGTATGACACTCGGGGTCATTTTAGGTTCACTTAACTGTCAGTTTTAAAATTTTTAAATTTTTCTGTTTTTCGCAGGTTTGACTGGCGTTGACCGGGAGTGGTTATTACATCTCGTATCAAGTGCAATAACCAAGGCCTTGAGATCTCACGCCTACAGTTTGCAGATGACACACTTATCTTCATTGAAGCTGGAATTCAGTAGGCCATCAACTTAAAACATACCCTCCTATGTCTCCAAAAAGCCATTGGCCTCAAAATTAACTTCCAAAAGTCACAAGTTTGTGTACTGAACTCCTCAACTGAATTTGTGGAAGAGATCACTGAGATTTTGGGTTGCACTGCTGTGGAACTTCCCTTTGATTACCCGAGGTTTCAATTGGGTACCAACCCTAGGAGAAAGAAAACTTGGGATCATGTTATTAAGAAATTTAAGAGAAAACTGAGTCTTTGGCAAGCCAAGTCAAGATCATTTGGTGGGAGAATCACTTTGATCAAATCCTCTCTTAGCTCATTACCCCTCTATTATATGTCATTATATAAGGCTCCCAAAGGAGTCATTCAGGAAATGGAGAAGTGGCAGAGAATGTCACGCCCAAATTCGGTATAACCGGACCTGGAACGCGAACAACGGACCCGGAACGCGAACAATGAAACAGTAAAACAATTTTCAAATATTTTAAAAAGTCACTTAAAATCACCACTTATGTTAATCAAAATAATATTTTACAACTGAAAGTACGTCCAAAACAAGCGGACAAAAACACCCAAAACGTACGTCGCTAAACTCCCAAAAAGAAACCCGGACTCCCACTCCCAGCTCTTCAAGCTTCGAGAGTTCCCCTAGTCCGCCTCGCGACCAGTACCTGTAGGAAAAGCAGCTAGGGGTGAGCGTTCGCTCACCACCACGGATACCAAACTGACTACGTCATACTAGCATAAATACCGGAAACACCAACAACAAACAAAACACCGGGGATTACTATCCCCAAACTCAAATAACCCGACTGTCCAACGAAATCTGTTACTTTCCCCAACCAAACAAAACATCGGTACACGTAATGTAGACCCGACACCGTAATGACGACCTCAAGGAACACAACACAGAAGTGATCAAAATCACGCAAACCACAACCACAAGCCTCAGCACTTTACCGATCACGCGCCGGAAGGTGCTACTCACTTGATGGGGACACAGCCCTTTGCTCTTTACCGACCGCGCACCGGAGGGTACGACACACCCCTCGGGCAGAAGTTCAGACTTAGCACTTCACCAATCACGCGCCGGAAGGTGCTACTCACCTACGGGGAACACATCCCTCTGCTCTTTACCGACCACGCATTGGAGAGTACGAAACACCCCTCGGGCATAGCTCTAACCTTAGCACTTTACCGATCACGCGCCAGAAGGTGCTACTCACCTACGGGGAACACATCCCTCTGCTCTTTACCGACCGCGCACCGGAGGGTACGACACACCCATCGAGCATAGCTCAACAGTACCACCAGAACAATCACAGTCACAACCAAAGTTCAACAAATAGCGACAACACAGGTTTAACACCCCACATGCACACATGGCCACCCACGACCCACAAAACAGTAACACACGGGTTCAACAATCCCAAGGCACACCTGACCACCCACGACACATAAACAGTAAAATACGGGTTCAACTCCCCACGGGCACTCATGGCCACCCAAGACACACAAACAGTAAAATACGGGTTCAACTCCCCACGGGCACTCATGGCCACCCAAGACACACAAACAGTAAATACGGGTTCAACTCCTCACGGGCACTCATGGCCACCCAAGACACAAACAATAAAATACGGGTTCAACTCCCCACGGGCACTCATGGCCACCCAAGACACAAACAATAAAATACGGGTTCAAGTCTCCACGGGCACTCATGGCCACGCAAGACACAAACAATAAAATACGGGTTCAACTCCCCACGGGCACTCATGGCTACCCAGGACACAAACAATAAAATACGGGTTCAACTCCCCACGGGCACTCATAGCCACCCAAGACACAAACAATAAAATACGGGTTCAACTCCCCACGGGCACTCATGGCCACCCAAGACACAAACAATACAATTAACCTCAAGGCACAACTAAAAGCCACCAGTATATCTATTATTCGATATGTTTACTTATCCTACGACACTTCTAAGTGTCACATGCATTTCTATTGTTCGATACGTTCACGTATCATACGACACCACTAAGTGTCGCCTGCATTTCTAGTGTTCGATAAACTTACTTATCCTACGACACCACTAGGTGTCACATGCATTTCTACTGTTAACCTTCCCTAGTCAAGGCCGAGATCCGGCTACTTTTCCCTACCTCGTAACGCTTCCACAAAAGTCCACGCCCCAGCTCCGGCGTGCTCGCGATCACTCGCCTAGCTTCCCCTTTCCTCGGTCGGTGGCACGATCTAATAAGAACACAATTTAAAACACTTTTTAAGTTCGTAGGCAAAAACTGAATTTCAATACACTTGATGCCCAAATGCAACCCCGACAATTTCGATCACTCCCAAACTTCCCAATTACTCGACATTGTCAACAACGGGCCCGTAAAGGCCCGATTCGCCAGGCCCGACGATTCCGCCCGGGATTGGAAAACGCCCTTTCGGGGCTCCGAAAATTCCCGTTTTTGTTTCTACGATCTTAGAATAATTCAAGGGTTCCAACGCGATCGACGGAATCAATTTCCGACTTCTGAGCAATTTAATTCGAGTTTAAAGTTTCTAAACCCGTCATTTCCAACTTTTACAATTTAATTCCAAAATTCGTTCCGAGTGTGGATTAACGACTTGGGGATCGTCCTAAACTACCCGAACACAAAAACCCGAGACCCGAACATGTGGCCCCCACCCGGCCACCCTTAGCCGTGGGTGGCTGGACCGGTTTTGGACCGGTTCACCACCATGGTGGCCGGTCCTAGCTCTGGCCAGCCACCACCCACGGTGGCCGGAGCTCCCCCGAGCCTCCGGTCACCGGAAACCGATCATTTTTCGCTCCAAAACGTTCCCAACGAACCCTACACCTCGACTCATCCATATTTAACCCGTTTCAACACAAACCCTAACTTTTAAACGTACCAAAACGAAAATCGAATAGGTGCTCACCGTAGGGAATGACGATGGGAGCTCGATTCTTCAATCGTTGAGACAATCCGTCGGTTGGATCGTCGGGAAAACCCTAAGCCCTAACCTTTTCTTCTCTTTTTCTCTCCTTCTCTCTTCCTTCCCTCTCATTTTCTCCTTTTTTTTTGAACTATGGCCGACCACACCTATGTGGTCTTCCTTTTGTTTTGTTCAATATTACCTAACTCCGCCACTTGTGTGACAAGTGGAAAGTGGGTCCCATTTGTGTCAGATTCACGAAATTCGGCCGTCTCGGGTCCCGAACGGGCCCATTTTCCAAGAAATTACGAAACTTCACGGGCTACAAGGAAACGGCTCAACTAATACCGCTGTAACGACGGCTAAGCTTTTTGGATCCAAAATGGGCCTCGAACGGACCAAAACGTCGCTCGGTTGACTTTTCTAACAAAAAGTCAACCTTTCCCAAATTGGTCAAAAAGTTACCCTGAGTCCCCCAAAACTCACTTTGGTCGATATCGGGGTCAACTCAAGTCCGATATGACCCTCGGGGTCAAATTTAGGTTCATTTAAGTGTGTCCCAAAATTTTAAATTTTCTTGTTTTTCGTCGCTTTGACTGGCATTGACCGGGAGTGGTTCTTACAGAGAAGGTTTTTGTGGAATGGGACTGTCTCCAAAAAAGTTTTACATAGAGTTAGATGGAACTTAATATGCAGGCCTAAAAGTGAAGGAGGTCTAGGGATCAAGAATTTACACATTATGAACAAAGCTCTCCTGGCAAGGTGGTGGTGGAGATTTTCTCTGGAACAAGACTCTTTGTGGAAGCAATTACTTTTTGCCAAATATGGCTGAGATCCTTCAGCTTGGGACCTATCTACATTTCTGCTACAAGATGGCCAATCATTTCTCAGACATATTGAATCATTGCTTTGCTGCCCAAAATTTGCTAGTGCATTTGGTGCAGTGGGATTACATTGGTCTGTGGTTACTGAAGAAAGGGTGAATTTTTGGGAGGATGCTTGGTTATTAGATACTCCACTAAAAAAATACCTATCACATGCTTTACCAACTCAGTGAACAGAAGTCTTTGGTTGTGGCCAAACTTTGGGTGGAAGGAGATTGGTTTCTGATTTTCAGAAGGGATCTGAGGGGCTGGGAGTTAGATCAGTTCAATTTATTGTGTGATATACTTAATCCTTTCTCATTGCTCTCTCTTGGGAGGGACAAAGTCACTTGGAAACTGGATCACAAGGGTATCACTATTCATAAAATGTATGAGGCTTTGGATGATAATGCTGATCAGACACTTGAATGGCCTGCACTTCTTTGGTGTCCACTTCTCCCTCCTAAGGTGGCTGCATTTGCTTGGTTGGTCTGCATGAATGCTGTTCCTACTAAATGCTTTCTAATGGCCAGAGGATTAATCTCTGATACTATTTGGTGTCCAATCTGCAATGAAGATCCTGAGGAAATTGATCATCTATTTTTGGGTTGCAAATTGGCCAGGACTATATGGGATTTGTGCTTGGATTGGTGGGGGATCAGAACTGCATTCCCCGAGACTTTTCTTCAGTGGTTCATCTCTTGGAAACATCTTCAATTAAATAGGATCAAGAAATATTGGAACATGATTTTCTCCATCATCATTTGGAGAATTTGGTTATGCAGGAACAAGCTGGTATTTGAAGGAATCCATCCCTCAGCTGACTTGATTTTTCAACAAGTTCAATCAGATACTTATCAAATTCTTTTGGCCAGATTCAAAAAGGATCAATCCTACTCTTTCCTTGTTGGATCACTAATCCTTACAGCTGTTTGATGATAAGAAGCTGTTAGATGTTTGTTGTCCTAGGTGATACTTGAATTGATTGGTAATTGATAGGCTTGGTTGGTGCTTTTTACCTTGGGGCTGGGTTGGGATGGGTTTAAGGGTGGTTTTCGGGACTGTGGTGAGGATTAGAATGGTGAGGATATGATTATCTGGGTTTGCTATGTATTGTTGCTACTGAGTATGGGATCTTTGGTCTGTTACTTGTGTGAGGGTAGCTCATTTTAGTTTTGAGAGTGTGTCTTACTACTTTTTGAGCATTACAACTCTTGTTGTCTATTCTGGTGATTCCTATTTCAGGATACTAATTGCTTTACACCAGGAAGGTTTTGCAGCAGAAGATTGGGTTTATTCAAGCTTTGCTGGGAATACTTATTGGCTCTGTAATATTATGCAGAGTTTGGATTGTGGCTTGGCTCACTGAGTTCTCCTACTACTGAAGACTTGTTCTGTGAGCTTGGTGTACTTGGTATTGCTACTGATGTGGTTTTGTTGGCTTGGGGGGCTATCACTTTTGGTCTCGTTTGGTCTGTAGAAGTGGATTTGTGATAGAATAGTTGTAGATTTTTGTAAGGTTGTCATTTTAGGAGACTTGAGTGACAAGTCTTCCATTGACTTGTGAAATTGTTGGTTGTTGGGTATTAGATTGATACCCATTTGTTGGGTAGTAGATTGAAACCCATTGTTGTAATTGCACATGGAGGGTTAAATCCCTTGGCCAAGACTTTTATTTCAAAAGCTTGGTTTATAAACAAAAAATTGTTGATAAAAAAAAAAGAGTGATGGCTTGAGATTTTGGGAGATAGAAGTGTATGAGAGAAAGGATTGAAGCCAATTTGAGACTTCATCATTGAATTGATATTTGTATCAACTTTAGCTTTGATATGTTTATCTCTTGTTCTTCTTCATCTTCTTCCTTGTGTCCTTCCTTTATCATCATGAGTTAAATCTCTATTGATCTAGAGCTAAGGAAAGCAGTATGTGAAATTGAATCAATGAGTTCCGTTGTAACTCTATGCAATTAGTATTTAGATTAATGATTAACATTCAACAATTGTGAAATGAGAATGTTAAAAGGACTAAGGATTATACAACTCGAGTTTAAATCTAGACTATAGTAGAGTTAGGTTGACACGAGTGTAGGATTACAACCCCCAAAGATAGAGAAATTCACAAATCATAGTGCGTTATATCTTTTGATGCCTAGATTAGCAATAACTAGGCGTTAGATTATAAAACAGTTCTGATACGATCGAGATATGGTTATGACTAGTTAAAGAGAACTCATGTTACCACTAAACTAATTTTGTTTGCATGTGTAAAACAGATCTGTGCGAATAATTTGTCATACTGTAAACCTGTCAAAACCCTAGATCATTTTCCTCTTGACGTCAATCCAATTTTGATATTGTGCATCTTTTTTGATTGGAAATCACTTTACTTTGCATTTGAAACTGTTTGTTATTTTTCGAAATACAAATCGACATCATTTTAGAAATAGCTTAAGTAAGAACTATAAATTGACTAATTGTCTAACTACTCCATTGGGTACGATATCCTGGATTTAAAACCAAAACACTACTTGACGATCGGAGCGCTTTCCGCGCTCTTTTTATGAGTTAATTCTCACGGTGTCAAGTTAATGGCCCCCGTTGTTGGGGAGCAATTTAGTCAACATTAAACTTTTAATTTGTGTTGAGTCTACTTCATTGTTTTTTTATGTATATATTTAGTTAATTTAGTGAATATACATTTTATGGAGAATTAGTATTGTAATAATGTGTATTGTGATTTTCCTGAAGCTAATGCTCATTGTAATTACGACTGTGAGTATTTGGTTCATTCAAGTTCTTGTATTCAATATTGGGAGGATGCTTCTACTTTTGATCGAGGTTATCAAGTTTAACCATAATTTCCTAATGATGAGAAGAAAAAGTCATGTAAAGAAATGTGTCTTCCTATCATGAACCAAATATTGGAGAAGGATAAGAGAGACGAAGTAAGAGAAAAAGAAATGAGTAACTGATTCCAAAAGCTTGAATATCAAATAATCCTCCAATACAAGTAGTGAATGAGAGGGCTCTACATGATCGGGCAATTCACATTGAGGAAGATCATTTTGAGCATTTCGGTGGCACAACAGATGAAGAAACTTATGATCCAATTATTAGGTAAGTACAAAATGTGAGGTATCTCGTTCTTATCCCTCTTGTATAATATTTGTTCCATCTCTATGTAGTGTTGACGTAGTGGCTGATAACTCTATTATATATTCAAGAGGCAAGAGGGACTATGAAAGATGCTCACAAAAGAGGGGTTGTATTTGAATATTCCATTTATTTTATTTTTCTAGACATCAAGAAGGATGTCGCTTCATTTTTTTATTCTAGAAAATGAACTCTATATATTCAAACCATCTCATTGATTTTTAAATTTAATATTGAGCATAGAGTTTTTAATATCAACCATGATTTTTTGATACAAATTTCTTGTCCTCAGTCCGCGTTTGTGAGCTTTTACTCTATTATGGTGGATACTCTTTACCCTTGTTGTTATGAGCATTTTCCACTTCATGGGATTCATATCCCTATCATGTTTTTTCTAAGACGAGCCAAATCATAATTGTTATGTGAAGGCGAGCTTGATGAGATTATCCTTGAGATAAGACCGCTTACAAAACTCAGGGAAAATGATCTTGACACCCAACGGTTTTAGCACAAAAAGGGCATGACAAACGCACGGCTCGTCAAGTAGTATTTTGGGATTTTTATTTCCAGATTATCAACCCAAAGGAGCACAAGACATTTTCTATTTAAAGTCGTTATCAAGCTATTTCGCGAATAAAATTTTAATTTTGGTTTCAAAATCATGCTCACATAAACAATATTTGGGATGTAGAGCAAGCAATCAGGAAGCAAAGTGTTCTAATCAGTGAAAAATGTAATCTAAGGTATGGGTTCATAGAATTCATTTCAATACATTGAACACTGATAAATAATGTGAAGCTGTGTAATTTTAGGGGCAACAGACTATCTCTAATATAGTCCTAACTTCGATCGATAGCTTAGGACCCTAATAGAATCTAACCACCTAGTTCTCCCGAATCTAGATGTAGGAAAACCCAAAGCACTAGGTTCTTCGATAGTTTCTAGCTTTGGATTGGAAACTATAGTTATTGCGATTATGTTAATCTAGATATACATAGTCTAGATTTTAAAAACACAATTAATCATTGATTTTAGACCAAGTATTGGATCACAATTCATATAATCTATCAAGCCTACTTGGAAGACAGAGCATTCAAAGTGAATCAACAATAAACCCTAAGCTAGATTCAACACTCACAAAATATATGACATTCAATACAATGACATCCAAATACCTAATCCCCCATAACCTTAGATTATGGGGTTTAGTTGTTCATGGAAAAGGGAGAAAAAAATATGAAGAAGAAAACACAAAGATTCATCAAATTGACAAAGTGTAAACTTACAAATACCAATTCAAGCAAAGCAATGATTGTTCTTCAAGCTTCAATCCTCTATTCCTTAAGCTCTCAACTCTCCTCTTTTCTTACAATAGCACAAATACAAATTATCCTCTTCCGAAGCCTAAAATTTTACTTAAAAAAGAGAAAACAAATTTAAAACAAAAATAGGGAACCAGGTCTGTGTACGTCCCGGTCAAACTCAAGGTTTCGTGAGGGGCTCTGTGCTGGACCTCTACCCGATCACGGGAAACTCTTCTTATCAAGAAAAAGAACTTCTGAGATTTTTTTCTCCTTTGGCATGGACATATCTACGGCTCTGGGACTCTTTCCGTACTGGTCTCCTTGTTGGTTCCGGACATGACTCCATGAGCTTCCAAAATCGTCCTTTTATTCCTAAATTCCCCATTTCCATCCGGTTCAATGCCCAGATCCATGAAATAGTCCGCGAGCCATTAGTTCTGATGGACTTTTACTCTATTTTGCACTATGTTTAGCTCTAAAACCTATTATCCACCACAAACATGCAAAACACATAAAATAGAGGAGATTGAGACCAAAACAAGGTTAAAAGTCTAATAGAAACCGATTAAATATGGCTATTTTGGTGCTACGATAAGCCCGCATCATGTTACATTGAGTTTTTTTTCCCACTTCTTCACTCACATTTAAAGAAAAGGACACAATGGAAGTATGAGACATTTGTTTGGCCTCTTGATTGAGCCTCCTACCTATCGAGCTAACGACGCTAAATAAATGTGTTGGTTAGGAGGCAAAGCTAATACTCTCACCCATATTCTCGTGGTATATGTTTAATCTTTCTCTTTTTGTAATTGTTTGTGCAAGTTGGTGATACAAGATGGACGTTTATGAACTATAGCTATATTTGTTGGCGCCGAGTTCTCGAGAACTCATTTGGTAGAGTATCAATCCATCTACCATGGCTTGTGATGTTTGGATAGATGGGTTTATGTGTTGAGATTTATTTATATGTGTGTTGATGTGATCTTTGGTGATGATTCAAGTTTTCTTCCTTTCACATTTATCCTTTCAATCTCGGCTAGGTTAAATACATGGTTCAGGTTGGTTTATGGTTGGATTGCACTTCAATGGTTTAGTCATTAACAACTCGATTTCTCATTTGGTAGCTTGAAATAAGAAAATAAGCCAACTTTAGGGTGCTTGGTTAATCTTAGGACTCATCTAAAGCATAAACTTAAATTGTTTTTATTATTGAAAGATTGGAAAGGGACATCTTAGTGGATGACTATGATCTTCACCTCTCATGTCGATTGAGAGTTGGAAACCTCATTCCAATCTCTAAGTCGACCCGAGATCGAGTCAAAACACTCCCCGTATACCAAACCAACTTGTCAACCAAGGTTGTGAATGTTGTTCAATAGGTCCCCTTAAGTAGTCACTACTAGAAGGCGAGGTGTAGTCTGGGGTGACACCACAAACCAAGATACATAGCTGAAATGAGATGTAATAATAGTTTTGGGGACTGAAATAGGTTGTCCCGTGTCGGGGGTAATTAATTTCCTTTACCACCGGGTAAAAGATTATCAAAGTTCTACGATCAACACCGTTATCTTGTAACGAACACACATTTTATGGTGGGTAGAAATCATACCCTTATATAAGTAAGAGACAAGTCCCTAACATATGATCGTGTCCTTCGTTCTGTTTTCATGATAACTTTGAGGATGCTTATCATTCAAGAAATAGCTAACTGTTAGGGCTAAGGAAAGTTCTGGGATGACCGTCATGGTCGGGGTGTAATGATTCAACTAGCAGCTGTATCTAAGTTCACATATGAAAATCTCTTGAGATTGATGATACACATTTCTAGTCATACTTGAGTTATTATACCATCATGAAAGTTAAATCACATCAAGTTCATGCACACTTGTGTACTTGTCTCTCTTACATTGCTTACTCTCTTGTTCTATGTACATAATGCATGCTCCTCCTAGTTAGTGACAATCTCTCTCTACTTCCTCACTATAGTTCCCTTTAAGGGTCGTGGTTGCTCCACTCCTAACTTCACTCACCGGAAATCTTTTGTGAGTGAATCTGTATAGTGTAATAAAAGGAATACAAAAAAGCTAACATATGGTAGTGACAACTCCAAGATAGAGTGTTTCTAGATTCGAGGTACTTAGCGCTCCCCTATGGGATCGATCGGTTGTTACCATTATATTGTTTGTTTAATTGATGATGTGTTTATGTACGAAACTTATAACTACTTATTCCTCTATGTGAGGCGAAATCACCCTTGGATAAGATGGCGCGATTGTCGAGGAATGTTCTTCTTATAATTCCCCATTGATCAGTCATCTAGTTGTTAAAAACCTTGTTGAGGTGATGAAGACATTACCATTTGACATAAACCACCAACACTACTTCAAGAGCAAGCTCTTATTGACCGCTTTTAGGTCGCGTAAAGAAAGACCCCATGCGAACTTAGAACGACACACTCTATCCCAACCGACTTTGGAAAAACAACATTCAGTCGAAGAAGAAGCCCAAAGGAGGCATTGTTGAATCATCTCCATAAGAAGCAAAACCTATTTTTGAGGCTCGAAAAACTGACATGTAATGCATCGGAAGGCTGGCTAACGTATACCAAATTAACATGAGACGTACCCAAAAGAGATAAGACAATCTTGCCACACCCTAAGCCTCGTCCATAACTTGGCAATAACCGAGATCCAAAAGGAGACATGTCATAGGTTAGCTCTTAGCTGAAAATCCAGATAAATAATGGGAAGGTGATCTAAGTCAATGTTTGTAAGTCCTAATCCGAACTTCACTCTATAAGTTCAATCCAATACTATAAGAACCGCCCTCGGTCGATCCCGGTCGAACCGGAAGTTTTTGGCGAAAGTTGACTTTCGGTGGGAAAAGTCAACTGATGACTCCGAGGGTCATTCGGGACCTTTCCGGGGCCCAAAAAGCTTAGCCGTCATCACGGTTAGCTTAGTTGGGCCGTTTCCTTCCCGTTGACTATAATATTGGGAAAAGTCAACTCGGACCTTTTGTCGGTCAAACACGATCCGATTAAGATAAAAATCCGATAAAATTATTTGTGCTGGATTTAGTTGAACTAGGAGTGGTCTCACAGTTGGACAAGTGTCCTTATTTACTTGGAGGGGAAGAAATGGGTCTAAAAGACCCATTTGACACTCTTGGTATGCCTTGAAGGGATAAGAGTTAGGAGGGGCATATTGAGGATTTCAACCCTAGATTAAAGGCACAAATATCAAGAGCAATTAAGCTCATTTGTGCCTATTGAAAGATTTTGGAGAGAGAGAGAGGAGAAGAGAAGAGATTAGAAACTTGAGGAGGAAGAAAGGAGAAAAATGGGAGATTTCGGGACTTAATCTCTACTCAAATCTCATCAAAAACATTGGATTCTTCTTCTACACTCCAAATCCCAAGGTAACCATCTAGCTCTTTTTCGTTTTTGGTGATTTGTGGTTCATGGGTTTGAGGGGAAATGAAGAACCATGGTTGGGTTTGAAGCTTTAATGGTAGATGATGATTTTTGGAGAAGAAAATGAGTTAGATGATTGGTTTTAGTTGGGATTTGAGTAGTTTTGATGAAACCCCTTTGTGAGTATTGAATTGCTGGAGCTTTGGGGGCTGTTTTGGAGTTTTGAGGATTCATAAATGTAGGTTTTGAGAAGATTTTCACAGAAAACGAACATGGGGAAGAAGAACGGGTCTGGTTTGGTCTGATACGGAACGGGGCACATAGGGGGCCTGATTCTGGCATGAAACGTCGCACGGACCGCGCCAGGTTCTAGCACGGAGTACCGCACGGACCGCGCTAGGTTCCAGCACGGAGTGCCGCACGGACCGGGCCAGGATCCGGCACGGTGTGCAGCACGGACCGTGCCTGGTTCCGGGCCGGCGTGCCGCATGCGCCGGGTCTGGTTCAGGGCCGGTCTGTGGCACGGGTCGGTTCGGGTACCGGGCCGGTACGCTGCACGGGCCGGGTTGGATTCCGGGCCAGTGGGCCATCTGAATTGGTCCTCGTTTCGGCCCATTTCCCGTTTTAGCCTATGTTGGACTCTCGGGCTTAATTCAGTTATTTCTCGTTCTTATCGTAACTGAATTAGTTTTGACTCGAGTTTTTAATTGTGATCCAAGGCTAAGGATCCGAGATCTGCGGAGGAGGAGACCCGAGGACATCGTGAAGTGGAGGAGGAACCGAGCCAGGACGTCAGCAGCTAGGAGTTAAGATCTGTTTGCTTTTGAGGTAGGGATCGTAGCGAATACCGGTTCGATTGTGGAAAGTTACTAGTATGCATGTGTGTTAATAATAATAACCGAAGAGGTCCTAGTTCGCATATAGGATGTGATTCACTAGAATAACCGCTTTCAATTACATTAATAACTGGACGAGTCTAGTTTGCATATAGGATTTGATTCACTAGTTTAATCGCTTTCAAATTCTTGGGAAATTGCCGTGCTGGTAGAATGGCCATGTCGAGCCTTAGGTTGTGTGCTGATTGAAATGCCTGATCCTTGATTGAGACGCATGATGTTTGATTAAGTGTCGATAAGATTAAGAACCATGTTATGTTATACTCGGTGTAGCATGTTGTGGCTATGTGTGGGCAAGTGTGTCGTGTTTGATGTGATGTGAACTTGTGGTTGTGATATGATCGGGTGAGTGATAGACCGATTTATTGTTATGGTGAGTTGGCTTGATTGGTACATCGTGGTCGAACTATGGCATTGTGATGTGTGTTATTCTCTTGATGTGTGTTCCAAGAGGGGTTATGTCAGGTAGAATACCTACACTGAGAGAGTATGCCGGTGTAGAGTATCGAGGACGGTTCAACCATTGCCCTGATGCTATGTGGTCCGGGAAGGCGTACGACCGAAGTATGTGCCGGTTCGGTATGCGTGAGGCCCCGAGTCTGTGTGCCGGGAAGACGTCCGATTGAGGGATTTCCGGTCTGGGATGTTACCCCGATTCTACGTGACGGGAAGATGTCGGGACCGATGCTTAGTGTTCCGGTACGATATAAATGGGTTGGGCTGTGAGAACCGGGAATGTTGGGAACGGTTGTGCTAAGTTCTGTGTTGTTATGTTGTGTGTTCTATGTGTGCTGGTTGGCTTTGTGCGTTGTCTTATGTGTGATCGTGGTCTTGCGAGAGTAATTGGGGGTTTGTACTCGTCCCGTAGGCGTTGTTGTTAGTTAAGCTTTGCTAGTATGCCCTACTTGGACGGTTACTCGTGGTATTGAACTGATGTTCATAACCTTAACTACTTTTCCTACTGAGCGAAAGCTCACCCCTTACCTTGTTGTTTTTCAGGTGTTGAGCGGGATCAGTGTTAGCAGGATTCTCGGAGCTTCGAAGCTGGCGAGGGTTTTGGCTAGTGTCTAGAGACGTACAGTTTTTACTGTTTCTAAACTAAGTTACCTTTTTGTTGTTGACGAGCGTTACTTTTTGGAGCTTTTAAACTGATATCTGAGACCATGTTTCATTAGTAAACTGCTTTATTTATCTTTTATTTAAGTTCGCGTCTCAAGTCCGGTCAAAACCGGATTTGGGGCGTGACAATTTGGTATCAGAGCCTGGTTTCATTTTGAAAGCGTTTTTTCAAAACCTCGGACCGTACGTCAATTAGGTGGGTAGAGTTGGGTCGTTAAGTACCGTGTGTCGGTCACACAATCGGAGATGTCCTACGCGTAGAACGAGACAGAGACAGAGACAGTGTCGGGTTGGTGGTTGTCTGGTCTAAGTACCGTGTGTCTTTTGTGAACCCGTGTAGTTGGTGTCATGGTTTGAGTTAAACTGTTTTCCAAGTGTGGACTTGGCCAGGCGGTAAGAGTGAAATTACCGAGACCCGAGGTGTAAAGTTGAGGTAACTTGCTGTGTGTTATGTTTGTGATTGAGTGCTGGGTGCAGTTTGTGTTTGGTTGTCCCGCATAAGCGGATGGTTAGCTTAATTTACAAACGGGTCATGCCCGATTTTCTGCAGAAACTGAAGTGTATGTACCATCACGATTTGGCTATAGGGGTCACTGTAGCTGGACGTGAATTAGGGGATATCAAGTGGTTAAAACGTAATTCGGGGACGCCTGAACCGGGTTGTAACGACGCGGTGTCAACATGAATGTTATGTTATAAAGAGAATGCATTAAGAACTTGAAACTAAGTCTATGTTTTACATTGTGAAATTGCTTGGTGGTATAAACTGTGTTCTGTGTGATTTATGTGTGAAATTGTTGTTGAGTGTGAAACTCTGTGTGACCTCGCTGTTTGAGTATATGATCTATGTGGCGCACTAGTTTGTGGACTTCTCTGCTGTGTGCTATTGTGTGACTATACTACTAAGTATATTATTACTATAAGTACTACTGTTGTGGACTGTGTGTGGCGTTAGTTATTCTAAGCACGTCGCTCTTTCCGAGTTAAGAAACTGAACATGTGCGTTATCCGTGCAGAAGACTTACGACATGGCACCGAGTTATGTTCCACGAGGCACGAGGAGACGTCCAGCTAGAGGACGAGGACAGCCATCGACTACCGAGTCGGCAGGGGCGACTAGTGCCCAGGGGGCGCCCGCTGAGGGGCACGAGAGGGCTGAGACAGCCCAGGCGGCAGCTCTGGAGGAGCTAACCCGCACTGTTCAGGGTTTGGAAGCAGCCTTTGCCCGGAGAGAGGCTGCAGCTCCGACACTGGAGGCAGTGCCTGCTGCCACTGCAGCGACCACTAAGGGACCTACTTAGGTCGACAACTATACTGCGCAGGCGCTGCGAGACTTCCACAGTGTTTTCCGGGGAGCCAGACCTAGAGGCAGCCGAGAGGTGGCTGGAGCGGATCACCCGCAACCTGGACACATCGGGGATCCTGAATGGTAGCCTGAGAGTATCGTTCTTAACTTTCCATCTAGAGGGAGAGGCCTACCACTGGTGGCGGCGCGAGCATGCGGGAGTAGGAGATGACTTTGCGTTGTTCGGACAGCGTTTTCTTGAGCAGTATTTTCCACAGTCGCCACTGGACGACAGACGACAGCAGTTCCTGGAGCTGCGACATGAGGGATTGTCAGTGTCCCAGTACGAGGCGAGGTTCACCTCCTTGTCTCATTTTTCTCAAGAGATGGTTGTAATAACCACTCCCGGTCAACGACAGTCAAACCTGCGAAAAACAGGAAAATTTAAATTTTTTAAGACTGACACTAAATTGAACCTAAAATGACCCCGAGTGTCATACCAGACTTAAGTTGACCCCGTTAGCGACCAAAGTGAGTTCCGGGGATCTCAGGGCAACTTTCTGATCAATTTGGGAAAAGTTGACTTTTCGTTGGAAAAGTCAACCGAGCGACGTTTTGGTCCATCCGAGGACCTTTTTGGATCCAAAAAGCTTAGCTGTCGTCGCAGCGGTCTTAGTTGAGCCGTTTCCTTGTAGCCCGCCAAGTTTCGTAATTTTTGGGAAAAAGTGCCCGTTCGGGGCCCGAAACGTCCGATTTTCGCGAATCTGATTGGAAAATATCTAGGAGATATTTTCCAAAAGGTGTGGGACCTACGTGACACTTGTCCAATATGTGGTGGTGTTAGTTTTGGGGGGGAAATAAAGATGAGAGGACAAGGGGTGGCCGGCCATATAGGGCAAAAAGAAAAAAAAATAGAAATTAGAGTTAGTTGTTTAGAAAGAGAAAGAAGAGAGAAGGAGAAGAAGGAAGAGAGAAAGCTAGGGTTTTGGCACTATTCACGCCATATCCAACCCTTGGATCGTCTCGAGGCAAGGAGCAATCAACTTCCCCTCGTTCTCCTCTACGGTATACACCGAACCGATTCTCGTTTTGTTAAGTTTCAAATGTTAGGGTTTGTGTAAAACAATTAGTTTAAGGTGTATTGAGGTTGGGGGAATTGTTGGAGACGTTTTGGAAGTGTTTGGAGGTGAAGGGGAACGTTTTCCGGCGACCGGGAGCTCGGGAGGAGCCTCGGCCACCATAGGGGGTGGCCGGCCACCATGTGAGGTGGCTGGCCGGAGCTAGGGCCGGTCACCACCATGGTGGGCCGGGCCCCAATGAACCCTAGGGCCCACGGCGTAGCTTGGCCGGGTGGGGCCCACGTGCTCGAGTGCTCGGGTTTAGTGTTCGGGAGGTTTAAAACGTTCCCCGGACCATTTATCCTTAACCGAATCGAATTTTGGAATTAAATTGGAGAAGTTGTAATTTATCGGGTTTAGAAACTTTAAACGTCAATTAATTGACTCGGAAGTCGGAATTCGATTCCGTCAAGTACATTGGGACCCTTAATTTATTCTAAGACCGTAGAAACGAAAACGGGAATTTTTGGAGCCCTGGAAGGGCATTTACAAAACCCGGGCAGATTCGCCATGTCGGGCGAATCGGGCCTTTATGGGTCCCTTATCGAAAATGTCGAGTAATTGGGAAGTTTGGGAGTGATCGACATTGTCGGGGTTACGTTTGGGCGTTAAGTTTATTAAATTTCAGCTTATTTCCTGCGAGTTAAAGTGCATTAAAAATTGTGTTCTTTTAGATCGTGCCACGGACCGAGGCAAGGGAAAGCTGGGTGAGTGACTGAGATCATCACCAGAGCTCGTTGGTTGGCTTTTTGAGAACACGCACAAGGTAGAGAAAAGTAGCCGGATCTCGGCCCTGACTAGGGAAAGTTAACAGTAGAATTGCATGTGACACCGGGGTGTCGTGGGTTAAGTAGGTTATCGAATATTAGAAATGCATGATACGGGAACGTAGCAAATATTGGAAATGCATGTGACACTTAGCAGTGTCGTAGGAGCAGAGAACTTAGCGAGTTTAGAATTTACTGGAGGCATATGACCATGCCCGGAGGTTGTTTGTGAAACTAGTGATCTTAGGACGGTTGGAGGCATTGATTATGCCGAAGGTTGCTGTGTATTATTATTGTTGAGTTTGGGTGGCCTTGAGAGCCCGTGTTTTTATTGTTGAGTTTTGGGTGGCCTTGAGAGCCGGTATTATTATTGTTGAGTCTTGGGTGGCCATGAGAGCCCGTGTTATTATTTGTGTTTGGGTGGCCATGAGAGCCCGTACTTTACTGTTGGAGTTTTGGCTCGCCTGACCGAGTCAGAGTCTCGGGAGGTTGCGAGCATTCTTTGGCTGGCTTACGAGTTATAGTCTCGGTAAGTTGTGAGCGTGTATTATTGTTGAGTTTTGGGTGGCCATGAGTGCCCGTGGGGCTGTTGAACCCGTGTCTTTACCTTGGGTGTTTTGGGTGGCCATGAGTGCCCGTGGGGCTGTTGAACCCGTGTCTTTACAGTTGGTGGTTTGAGTGGCCGTGAGTGCCCGTGGGGTTGTGAACCCGTGTCTTTACTGTTGGTGTATCTTGGGAGGCCGTGAGCGCCTGTGGGGCTGTTGAGTCCGTGTTCTTCTGTTGGTGTCTTGGGTGGCCATGAGTGCCTGTGAGTGTTGAACCTGCGTTGTTACTGGTTGTTGAACTTGCTTGTGATTGTGGTTACTTGAGGTTGGGGGCCCGCTTCATGAAACAGGGGTCCACGAGCACACGCGTCTGCATGTTCAGACGGGGTAGGGGGCCCGCCCGTCAATAAAGGGGTCCTGGCCGCGCGTGTGTGGTTTGGGTTTGTGAGTATTCTTTGGCTGGCTTACGAGTTAGAGTCTCGGTAAGTTGCAAGCATTCTTCGGTTGGCCTGACCGAGTTAGAGTCTCGGGAGGGTGCAAGCGTTCTTGGCACTGAGCAGTTGGCAGCTGGTATGCGATCCTTTGTGATCTTGTTTGGTGTGCGATCCTTTATGATCTTGGTTGATGTTGCGTATTTATCTGTCGTGTCTTTGGTGGAGGTCGTCAATCGTTGTGTCGGGTCTACTTTACGTGTCAGGGTGTTGAGTTGGTCAAGGAAGGTAACTGTGGGTGTGTGTTCAGTCGGAGTACTTGGGTTGGGGATGGTGTTCCCCGGTGTTGAGTTTGTGTTGGTGTTACCGGCTTTGTCTGCTAATTATGCCGTAGTCAGTCTGTTATCCGTGGTGGTGAGCGAACGCTCACCCCTAGCTGCTTTTCCTACAGGTACCGTTCGCGGGCTGGACTAGGTGAGCTTCTGAAGCTTGAAGAGCTAGAAGCGGGATTCTGGGTTAACTGAGTCTAGCGACGTATACCATGTTTTTGTCCACTTGTTGGGACGTGTTTTAAGTTGTAAATATTATTTTGTTAAACAGTTGGTGATTTTAAAGTGAATTATAAAAATGGTTTCAAAAGTGATTATTATTTTAAAACGTTCACGTCCCGAGTTCGGTTTACTGAAATTGGGGCTTGACAATGGTACAGACTGAGACTCTCCGTTGCCGACATTTCGAGGGAGGGCTTCGCCCTGCGATCGCGGACCGGGTCACTATTTTGAGGACCCAGGTATACACTGACCTGGTGGATAAGGCCTTGGTTGTGGAGCGACGCTTTCGTGAGACAACTAGAGTGGGAGAGGTCAGACCGAGGCCGAGCAGCTTTCTAAGGCCTTCCGAGACTCGTGATCCGAGGAGACAGAGGACCTCGGGATCGTTTCAGCCTCAGACCCAGTTGAGAGGTTCATGACAGGTTGGGTCGGTGGCTTCTACTGGACCTTCCATGAGAGGACGCACGTGCTACGATTGTGGGCAGTCGGGTCACATGGCTCGAGAATTTCCGGGGAGCAGCGGGCCAGTGGACCGTCCAGCGGGTAGACCTGAGGAGAGGTCAAGTGTCGGGCCACCGCTATGTCACCGGTGCGGTCGGCCAGGACACTTTGCTTCCAGGTGCCCAGATCGGTTCGTGGAGGTGTCGGCCACGCGACCACAACAGTCGCAGACTGGGCAGTCACCGTATTTCCAGCAACGTCAGGCTCAGACGCAGAGAGCTCCGAGGCAGGCAGCGCCGAGGCAGAGATTCGTGCAGTAGGTGGCACTTCCACCACCTCCGAGAGGCGGACCCCCGGCACAACAGGGTCGGGTGTATGCTGTCACCAACTCTAGAGCTGAGGGACGTTACGCCGACCATGAGGCTACTCAGGGTACGTGCTTGCTTTATAATTCATGGGAATCCTTCTTGTTTGATACTAGAGCATCTCATTCTTTCATCTCTTCTTCTTTTGCTCGTATTTTGGGGTTGAGGGTGGAATTTCTGAGTCGACCTTTATGTCTTGACACCCATGTTACGGGAGAGATAGTTTTGAGTACTGTTTGTCGGGCTTGTGAGATCCGAGTGGCTGATTGCCCGTTTTATGGTGATTTGCATGTGTTGGACATGACGACGTTCAACGTGATTTTGGGGATGGACTGGATGACGAAGTATCAAGCGTCGATCGACTGTTATCGTCGGCAGGTGCCCGTAGTATCGGGAGACACGGTCGTTACTTGTGTCTTGGGCAGTAGGAGCGGAGTACTCCTGTCTGCGTTGACCGTGGGAGATGAGGCGGAGACTGTGCAGAGTAGAGAGCTACCAAGAATGGTATGCGAGTTCCCGGAGCTCTTTCCGGAGGAGCTGTCAGGATTACCGCCGGCGCGCGAGGTGGAGTTTAGGATCGACTTGATCCCGGGTATGGCGGCGATCTCTATGGCACCGTATCGGTTTGCACCAGCCGAGTTGGTCGAGCTGAAGCGACAACTTGAGGAGCTTCGGGAGAAGGGTTCCATCCGACCGAGTGCTTCGCCGTGGGGAGCACCCGCCCTCTTCGTGAAGAAGAAGGGAGGAGCTTTGAGGATGTGCATTGATTATTGGAAGTTGAACCGGGTTACGGTGAAGAACCGTTACCCGATGCCGATGATCAATAACCTGTTTGATCAGCTGAGAGGAGCGAAGTGCTTCTCGAAGATTGATCTTCGATCAGGGTACTACCAGCTGAGGGTTCGGGAGGAGGATGTGGAGAAGACCGTATTTCGGACTCGGTATGGACACTACGAGTTCTTAGTGATGCCGTTCGGATTGACGAATGCACCTGCAGCGTTCATGGACTTGATGAACGGTATCTTCCGACCGTACCTGGATCAGTTCGTCGTGGTGTTTGTGGATGACATCCTGATTTATTCGCATAGTGAGGAGGCACACGTGGAGCACCTGAGGACAATGTTGACATTGTTGCGCACTCACCAGTTGTACGGCAACCTGGAGAAGTGTGAGTTCTGGCTCGCCGAGGTGAAGTTCCTCGGGCATGTTGTGTCCTGAGATGGTATACTCGTCGATCCGGTGAAGATCGACGCGGTCTCGAAGTGGGCACGGCCCAAGATTGTCTTCGAGATCCGCAGCTTCCTAGGCTTGACAGGGTACTATCGACGGTTCGTCCAGGACTTCTCACGTCTGGTCGCGCCGATGAATGCCTTGACACGCAAGGGATCGGAGTTTGTATGGACTGATGAGTGTGAGCACTCCTTTTCCGAGCTGAAGGCTCGTTTGACCACCGCACCCGTATTGATCGTGCCGGAGCGCGGGGTCGGTTATGACGTGTATTGTGACGCGTCCTGTTAATGAATGGGGTGTGTGTTGATGCAGTCCGGGAAGGTAGTTGCATATGGTTCGAGACAGTTAAAGATACATGAGCGCAACTACCCGACCCACGATCTCAAATTGGCAGCAGTTGTCTTTGTGCTGAAGAGATGGCGACACTACTTGTACGGAGAGCGTTTCTGAGTGTTTTCAGATCACAATAGCCTCAAGTACATCTTCTCTCAGCGCGACTTGAACATGCGCCAGAGGCGATGGATGGAGCTGTTGGAGGATTACGACTTCGAGCTACTCTACCACCCGGGCAAGGCGAACGTCGTCGTCTATGCCCTGAGTAGGAAGTCAACTCATAGCCTTGCTAGTATATATGTCCGAGAGTGGGACATGATGGAGGAGTTGAGCACGTTCAGGCTCGAGCTCGATGAGATCACTGATGGCATGACCAAGTGTTCGTTGGTAGCGCAGCCCACACTTGTTGCCCGTGTGCTGGAGGCACAGGCCGGGGATGTCGAGACAGCAGAGATCCGAGAGAGGATGATCAGCGGTGTTGACACCGAGGGCTGGGAGCAGGGTACTGATCTGGATCTACGATACCGAGGAGGGCTGTTTGTGCGGCGTGGTTGTAGAGATGATGTGTTGAGAGAGTCTCATCAATCCCGTCTTGCTGTGCACCCGGGTGGCACCAAGGTGTATCGGGATATCAGACGGCAGTTCTGGTGGAGTGGGATGCGTAGAGCAGTGGAAGAGTTTTTTTCGAGATGCCTCACCTGTCCGCAGGTGAAGGCTGAGCATCAGCGTCCCGCCGAGTTATTGCAGCCACTTCCGATTGCGGAGTGGAGGTGGGAGCACGTCACGACGGACTTCGTGAGTGGCTTATCGAAGTCGCCGAGAGGGCATGACGCAGTTTGGGTGGTGGTCGACCGACTGACCAAGTCGGCATACTTTTGGCCATGAGGATGACGGATACAGTTGATACTTTGAGTCGGTTGTATGTTCGACAGATTATCCGTCTTCACGGGGTGCCGGTGTCGATTGTATCCCACAGAGATCCGCGTTTCACCTCTAGATTTTGGGAGAGCTTGTAGAGAGAGTTGGGGACCGAGGTCTTGCTTAGTACATCGTATCACCCACAGACCGACGGTTAGTCAGAGCGCACTATCCAGATAATGGAGGATATGCTGCGAGCCTGTGTGTTGGAATTTTGGGGGTCAACGGAGGACCACCTGCCTTTAGCGGAGTTTTCCTACAACAACAGCTTCCATGCTAGTATTGGGATGACACCGTTTGAGGCGTTGTATGGTAGGCCGTGCAGATCGCCCGTGTGTTGGGCAGAGATGGGAGACCGGAGTCTACTTGGTCCGGAGATTGTCCAGGAGACGACCGAGAAGGTCGCACTGATTCGGGATCGGTTGAGGACCGCGCAGAGTTGCCAGAAGAGTTATGCAGATAGACGGCGTAGCCTCTTGAGTTTTCGGTTGGTGATCATGTGTTTCTGAGGGTAAGCCCGAAGAAGGGCCTATTGCGGTTCAACCGTGGCGGAGGCAAGTTGGCCTCGCGGTTTATCGGACCCTTCGAGATCTTTAGCAGAGTTGGAGCAGTTGGCTATCGACTGGCATTGCCACCGCAGCTCGGGAACGTGCATAACGTCTTCCATGTATCCCAGCTGCGGAAGTACACTACGGACCCCTCCTACGTGATTGAGTGGACGGACATCGAGGTGGCCGAGGATGTTTCGTATGAGGAGCAGCCAGTCAGGATTCTGGATAGGCGAGAGAAGGCCTTGCGTGGCAGGACTATCCCACTGGTACGGGTGCAGTGGAAGCACCACAGAGCAAAGTCGACCTGGGAGCGCGAGGAAGAGGTTCGCGCGAAGTAGCCCAGGCTATTCGACCCTTGAGGTACGTCGGTTTTAATTTCGAGGACGAAATTCTTTTAAGGGGGGTAGATTGTAAGAACCGCCCCCGGTCGATCCCGGTCGAACCGGAAGTTTTCTGCGAAAGTTTACTTTCGGACGGAAAAGTCAACCGATGACTCCGAGGGTCATTCGGGACCTTTCCGGGGCCCAAAAAGTTTAGACGTCATCACGGTTGGCTTAGTTGGGCCGTTTCCTTTCCGTTGACTATAATATTGGGAAAAGTCAACTCGGACCTTTTGTCGGTCAAACACGATTCGATTAAGATAAAAATCCGATATAATTATTTGTGCTGGATTTAGTTGAACTAGGAGTGGTCTCACACTTGGAAAAGTGTCCTTATTTACTTGGAGGGGAAGAAATGGGTCTAAACGACCCATTTGACACTCTTGGTATGCCTTGAAGGTACAAGAGTAAGGAAGGGCATATTGGGGATTTCAACCCTAGATTAAAGGCACAAATATCAAGAGCAATTAAGCTCATTTGTGCCTCTTGACAGATTTTGGAGAGAGAGAGAGGAGAAGAGAAGAGTTTAGAAACTTGAGGAGGAAGAAAGGAGAAAAAGGGGAGATTTTCGGACTTAATCTCTACTCAAATCTCATCAAAAACATTGGATTCTTCTCCTACACTCCATTTCCAAGTAACCATCTAGCTCTTTTTTGTTTTTGGTGATTTGTGGTTCATGGGTTTGAGGGGAAATGAAGAACCATGGTTGGGTTTGAAGCTTTAATGGTAGATGATGTTTTTTGGAGAAGAAAATGAGTTAGATGATTGGTTTTAGTTGGGATTTGAGTAGTTTTTGATGAAACCCCTTTGTGGGTATTGAATTGCTGAAGCTTTGGGGGCTGTTTTGGAGTTTTGAGGATTCATCAATGGAGGTTTTGAGAAGATTTTCGCAGAAAATGAACATGGGGAAGAAGAAGGGGATTGGTCTGGTCTGATACGGAACGGGACACAGATGGGGCCTGATTCCGGCACGGACCGCGCCAGGTTTGGGCACAGAGTGCCGCATGGACCGCCCCAGGTTCTGGCACGGAGTGCCGCACGGACCGGGCCAGGATCCGGCACGGTGTGCAGTACGGACCGTGCCTGGTTCCGGGCCGGCGTGCCGCACGGACCGTGTGAGTTTCCGGGCCGGTCAGTGGCACACGCTGGGTCTGGTTCCGGGCCGGTCTGTGGCACGGTTCATTTCGGGTATAGGGCCAGTACGCTGCACGGGCTGGGTCGGATTCCGGGCCAGTGGGCCATCTGAATTGGGCCTCGTTTCGGCCAATTTCCCGTTTTAGCCTATGTTGGACTTTCGGGCTTAATTTAGTTCTTTCTCGTTCTTATCGCAACTGAATTAGTTTTGACTCGAGTTTTTAATTGTGATCCAAGGCTTCGGATCCGAGATCTACGGAGGAGGAGACCCGAGGACATCGTGAAGTAAAGGAGGAAGCGAGCCAGGACGTCAGCAACTAGGAGTTGAGATATGTTTGCTTTTGAGGTAGGGATCGTAGCGAATACCGGTTCGATTGTGGAAAGTTACTAGTATGCATGTGTGTTAATAACAATAACTGGAAAGGTCCTAGTTCGCATATAGGATGTGATTAACTAGAATAACCGTTTTCAATTACATTAATAACTGGACGAGTCTAGTTTGCATATAGGATGTGATTCACTAGTTTAATCGCTTTCAAATTCATGGGAAATTGTCGTGCTGGTAGAATGGCCATGTCGAACCTTAGGTTGTGTGCTGATTGAAATGCCTGATCCTTGATTGAGACGCATGATGTTTGATTAAGTATCGATAAGATTAAGAATCATGTTATGTTATACTCGGTGTAGCATGTTGTGGCTATGTGTGGGCAAGTGTGCCGTGTTTGATGTGATGTGAACCTTTGGTTGTGATATGATCGGGTGAGTGATAGACCGATTTGTTGTTATGGTGAGTTGGCTTGGTTGGTACATCATGGTCGAACTATGGCATTGTGATGCGTGTTATTCTCTTGATGTGTGTTCCAAGAGGGGTTGTGTCCGGTAGAATACCTACACTGAGAGAGTATCCCGGTGTAGAGTATCGAGGACAGTTCAACCATTGCCCTGATGCTATGTGTTCCGGGAAGGCGTACGACCGAAGTATGTGCCGGTTCGGTATACGTGAGACCCCGAGTCTGTGTGCCGGGAAGAAGTCCGATCGAGGGATTTCCGGTCTGGGATGTTACCCCGATTCTACATGACGGGAAGATGTCGGGACCGATGTTTAGTGTTCCGGTACGATATAAATGGGTTGGGCTGTGAGAGTCGGGAATGTTGGGAACGGTTGTGCTAAGTTCTGTGTTGTTACGCTGTGTGTTCTATGTGTGCTGGTTGGCTTTGTGCGTTGTCTTATGTGTGATCGTGGTCTTGCAAGAGTAATTGGGGGTTTGTACTCGTCCCATAGGCGTTGTTGTTAGTTAAGCTTTGCTAGTATGCCCTACTTGGACAGTTACTCGTGGTATTGAACTGTTGTTCATAACCTTAATTACTTTTCCTATTGAGCGAAAGCTCACCCCTTACCTTGTTGTTTTGCAGGTGTTGAACGGGATCAGTGTTAGCAGGATTCTCGGAGCTTGGGAGCTGGCTAGGGTTTTGGCTGGTGTCTAGAGACGTACAATTTTTACTGTTTCTATATTAAGTTTTTGTTGTTGACGAGTTGTTGACTCGCGTTACTTTCTGGAGCTTTTAAACTGATATATGAGACCCTGTTTTATTATTAAAATGCTTTATTTATCTTTTATTTAAGTTCACGTCTCGAGTCCGGTCAAAATCGAATTTGGGGCGTTACAAATACCATGTTCGAAGAGCAAGCGAATGTTTTTAGAGACTACGTCAGACAAAAGGAAGAGATAAAATATCCATGACGAACTCAAAAAATGGAAAACTGACCGGATGAAAATCGATCAAGTGCACCAAGAAAAGGGAATTATAACATGATGAGACATTTTGGTAGAAGATGACCATTTTCCTTCGTTTGATGTGAAGAAAGGAATCCATTCTTGAAAGCATAAGAATCTCATTTATTGAAGAACTATTGCTAATCCGGAACTAAATACATAGTATGCACACATTCAACTCATTAAAGAACAAAAGCATTTGCCCAACACTACGGGAGACAACACCAAAATAGCAGAGGTAGCACTTGTCCCACATAAAGCTCTCTCATTGCAAAGTTGCATGGACTCATGCACACGAGTACTTTCAACCATAATAAATAAATAAACTAATTAATGCAAAGACCTTTTATTGTGGTTCATGAGCATTTTCTCTCTCGTAAAAACGCTCTCCCTATTCACCCAAAACCTAGTTCTGCCTCCTTCTCGTCGGTGGCGGCTTCGATCATGGCTGGGCGCGTCGCCGGCGGGGTTCGGTTCCCCTCCCCTCCCTCTCTCTTAACCCTCTTTCAATTTTACCTTCATCCTTCTCCATCTCCTCCTCTCGGTTCTGCTTGGCCGTCCGTTTTACTTCTGGTGGCTCTGTCCGTTGCGAAATCCATGGGTGGGACGCGTTTCCAAGCCCTTCAGGCTCAGATTGTGGTGGATTTGGCCCGAGCTTGTCGCCGTGGTTCTCGGACGTTCGCCGTCATCGGTGGATCTTCAACTACCGGTCGTGGGACTCTTTTCCATGCTGTCTTGGGGTGGATTGAAGCGGTTCCTTGAAGATCTCTCCGGTTCGTGGTGGTTGCTGGGCGGCGCTTCTCCCTGCAGTTCCTCCCTCTCCAGCTGTCGACGAGGGTTTCAGATCATACAGATCTGGTCGCTGGACACTCCTCGGTAGAAATACCTTCCTCCGGTGAGCGTTTTTGGGGTTGGCCGAAGCGTCTGGAGGACAGGGAAAGTGCTCTGTTGTTGAAGATCTGAAGGAAGATCTGCTCCTGGGTAAGCTCGATTCGCTAGTCTGGTTGGATGTGTCTTTCCTACCCGTTCTCTCTCTCTTTTCTGGTTGTCTTCGCTTCATCTCGACCTTGTGAGGGTCGAGCTCGCCGGTCATGGGGTAGGCCACCGGCGAGTCTCAGGGCATGTTTTCCCATCAGAAGCCTCCAGTTAGGTTAGATGGTAATTCGGGTTTGTTTAGATTTATCCTTCTAGGTAGGGTTTCTAGGCTTCCTTTGTCTCAGCTGGTGTTTTTGGTCTTCTGTCTTCTTCATCTTGATCCTGTAGGCCTCAAGCTCATCCCCCTGCTTTGGATCCTTTCATCTGTTTCATTCCTTCATTCACTTCATCAGAGCCCAACTCAAGCAAACTTCAAAGGCTCGGGGCTTTTACTCTTCATTGCTGTGGTTCTACTAGCAACACTCATCTCATCTCAATTCAAGCAGATTTCATTACATTCAAAGACCAGAGGAAGCTCTCAAGGTTTCAATCATTTTTCATATTGAAGCTTTCCTCTTGGATTGTGAAGGGTTCACGTCATATGCTGCAGAATTATCATTTGGTTGCAGTTCATTTCATCTGCTGCAGAACTCCATCTCATAGCAAGGCTAATCAAGTTTATTTGTTGTTTCTATGTGGTGTTTGTCATGTGCATCTGGGATGTTGTAATGGGGTTTTCATTTTCATACCATGTTCGTGTTCAGGTTGCATTGGGTTGTTGTTGAGGGGCTTCATTTTCATCCCCTGTTGTTTTTCAGTTTACTGCTCTTTTTTGTGCTTGATCTGTAGCTGGATCTTAAGCTGTATTCCTCTTGAAAGGTTTACTTATATATAAAAAAAATTGCTGATAAAAAACAAATGCAAAGACCTTTTAACCTTCAATTAATTGACCAATCTTGTGCTAATAATCACTCCACCAAAGAGTTTTGACACTATTTTTGTCTCCAACCAAAGTTATTTTTTCCAACCCACCAGCTACTCTAAAACCCTAACAAAATCTGAAATTTTCTTTCTTTTGTTTGTGTACCTTAGCATGAATACAAATTTCCATAAAGTTGGCATTCTCTTCCACCCAATTTACTTGGAGAAAAAGAAAGAAAAGAGAGAGATAGGATCGCAAAAATGGCCAACAACAAAGCCTCTTTGGATAAAGGTAGCATCACTTCATCAAATCAAAGGAAGTTTTCATTTTGACTGAAAAAAAGTATAACCCTTCGAAGAGAAGCAAACAAAAAAAAACTTCAACTATTGAGCAATCCATGCTCTGAAAGAGCCGGTCAAAGATTCATTTCCACACATGAATCTCCACGACAAGCTTATAAGGTGTCGTCTCAACCTTTTTCTTTTTATTTTTTTGCAATTTCTTGTCTTAATTTACATAAAGAAAAGCCTTTTGCTTTCAATCAGGGACTTCATAACCTATGTTCAATTATAAGCATATCGTATGAATTGATCGTTTGATCCCTTAAGCCAAACTCACCAATTCTTTTTAACAAGTTAGCCGAATACACTATTTTTTTCTAACAAGGTAGCCGAATTCACATTAGAAAGTAACAAATGGAGACTGTACATATAATTCAGGAGTTAATAAAATTGACACGTTTCTTACTTGATTGTATTAACGTCAAAGTTTGTCCGAAGATAAAGAGAAAACTACAAATAACTACCTTAAGTTGGCACGTTTAACCGATGATTACCCTAAAACTCAAAAACTACTGATGCATACCTTGAAGTTACAACGTGTACCTAGAAACTACTTCTGTCAGCTAAAATGACGAAAATACCATCAATTACATTTCAATAATTATTTTAAAAAAATTATTTAAAAATCACTTTTGTTATATATATATATATTTACTTATTAAATGACTTCATTTTTATTTAAAAAATCACTTTACTTTTATTTTAAAAAAATTATTTAAAAAAATTACTGAGGGTACTTTCGTCATTTTAATTGACAGAAGGGGTTTGTAGTTACAGGTTGTAACTTCAGGGTATGCATCAGTAGTTTTTGAACTTCAGGGTAATCATCGGTTAAACGTACCAACTTCATGGTATACATTTGTAGTTTATCCGAAGATAAACTAAACTTCTTAAAAATTTATGACGATAAAAAATCTTAAAATTTACTGTTTCTTTTTTTTTTCTTTCAGAAATGATAAAATTAACCTTAAAATCAACCTAAACCTAAAACCCTCTGATTATAACCCTCCAAACCCCTGTAGTCCCTATATTTGAAAATATAAATATTTGAAATAAAAGGAAATACAAGGTTTTTTTTATAGCATGGAAGGGGTAGTTTTATTCATATGAATAATTAAAAGAATAAGTGAAAAGAAAAATGATCTGAATGAAAGGATGAGACGTTACTGTTGGGTCTCATTGGAGGGTATGAATACATACTCGCAGCAGAAGCAAACTCGAGACCATGTAAGGAAAAACTATCACGATTAGATTCACAAAATGAAATCACCACTTCTTACCAATTGTTCAAGAACACGAGAAGAGAAGAGAACACCAAGGAAAGGATGATCAACTTGAGTCTCCAAGACGCCTACGTATCCACTTGGGAATCAAAGCCACGTAAATCTTTTTATGAGGACTCAAGAACACCAAAAACAGTGGAAAAACAAAAGTTGGCGAACCTAGCTTGGAGGAGGGAGAGAAGTAGTTTCCTATTTCTGTCTTGTGTTTGTTATGTTTCACAAAGAAGACTTAAACATAACAAACCCCATCAACTTGTCTAAGCACATCCAATGGTAAACCACTGTACAGTAGTTTGGAGTAGTGGTTTGGGCCTTTTTTTGGCTTTCTCTCTCATCCAACCCACTACCTTCTACCACTACACCTTCAATGACATACCACTACTAATGGTTTGGAGCACTGGTTTGTACTTCCAATATTAAAAAAGCACCCCAAATGAAACTAGTTATTTTAATAATGCCAAATATGAAAATATATAAAATAATAATTAAACTATGAACAATAATTAAACATACATAAACTAATTATTAAAAAAAAACTAATTGTTCCTCGATGCAATGTGCACACGCCACTTCGGGTGATCTTTGAGTATGTCCTACACCTCACGTTTAGTCCATTTTGAATTTTTTTTCTTGTATTCCTCCACCGCCACTGCATAGATTTCGTCGGGGGTTTCTCCTTCTTTGATGTGTTTCCGGTATTCCTCATCGAATGGTCCTTCATCTGCTTCTCCGACCGGCATGCCCACTTTGGATTGTAGTCCAAGATGTAAGCGTTGTAGAACTTATAACAATACTCCCCCCGACCTTAGCGACGATTAGCCAAGTCAATGTCAGATGCATCTCTTCATCGTCGAACCAAAGGGGGCCGGTCGCCAAGAGGACGAGACCAATGCAAACACGAGAAGAAGTAAAGAATTAGATTGGAGGGATTTTGAGAGGTGTGAATTGTGAGGGAGGGTTGGGTGATATTTATAGGGAGGGATGGAGAGCTTTCGTTGTGGCTACAACGACGCGACACACACTATTCACCGAATAACGTGCATGCAATAAAATCGAGGCACCGTGAATTCGATAAAAAGAATTGAAAAAACAGAAGAAAAAAAATGTCAACTAATTTTATCGTTCATATTTAAAACCCAGTTACAACTTGTAGTGTACATCAGATAGACGGAAAGCGGTTGGCTAGGCTTTCTATTATCCATCCACGAGAGACCCGTTCCTCTAGAGTCATCTACGAGGTGTCTTGGCTCTGCATTGCAATCAACATTTGCATGATTTCTCCTTGAATCGTTGATTTCTTTGGTCGCAATGGTCTGGGCTTGGTTCGTAGTCATTACAACCCGACGGTCTCCAAACCCTGAAAGGAACTGCATTGCCTCAGGTGCAACGACCGGGTCCACCTCTACTTGTTTCCCTTTTCCTCTAACTTTTGCCTTGGCTTTTTCCTGGCCGATTGGATGCTCCTCCCTTGGAAGAGATGCCAACTCGTGCTCGTGCCCGTCGCCCGTCGCCCGTTCTGTAGTTGTAGTTGTCATCCAACCTTGTACTTTTGCTTGCTTCCCTTGCAGCGTCTAGGTCAATGTCAACGTCACAGTGCGGCATCTTCGGGCTCTTCAACTTTGTTTCCCCCCACGATCCTCCAAACATGTTTCCAAGAAAACTCTTGCTTCTCCTCCTTCTTGTATGCCTCTTCAGCGGTTGCCATGAAGCCAGCGTCGTTTCTCCTACTAACGATTGCATCCTCAAGCCTTGAATATTTTTCCTTGAATTTGGTTAATTTTCCGTTGATCGGATGCCAGTGGTCCTTGCAACTCTTCCAGTTACGTTCTGGCTCGTGTTCTTTCCTCGTCGACTCGAACTCACCCCCGACCTTTTCCTAGTACATGTCATTCTTCTGGTTCTTCCTTGTGATGCTATCCAGAGAACTGTTGAGTCACACCCTCGCCAACATTCCTTCTCCACGATGCTTCATTTCATCCGCGGTCCTGAAGTCGTTGGTGGTGCGGCCTTCTTCCCTTTCTTTTTCGGTTCAATGACCAGAGAAGATTAGGAAGGTTGCTCTTTTGGGGTTTGCGATTATGGCCATTGCGAATGTTGGAGCGGGTTTAATAGTGAGGGCATGGATTGGGTCGGGTGGAGTAGGATTCGACGTGGCATGTAATCTATTCTTTCGTGCGCACTGAGTCCTCGAGGTTGAAGTCGTCCAAGTCTAATTCAATGTTGGAGGGGTCAGGCATTGAGGAAACGATGTGGAAAAAATTAGAGAAAAAGTAGAGAAGAATAAAAGAGGGTGTGTAGAAGAGAGGTGTGAATTTGGGGTAGGGGTGGTTGTGTATTTATAGAAATAGTAGGGTTTTTTGAATTTAGTCATCGCCACGTGTCGGCGTGGGACATGCCCGCCGACTATCCGTTGGGCCAGCGACGGCTCGTCGCATCGCTGTAGGATCCTAAGGCGACAGCCTGCGACGACTGTCCAAACCACGCCTCCAGCGACGGGTAGCCGTGGTAGGGCTTGTGACGGCACATAAACCATGACACAACGACGACCGCTGGAGGTGCTCTAAAGGCATGGGACAAATATGGTGACAAGTAAGGTGTAAAGCAGACAAAGTATGATGCTAAGTAAGGATAGACAAGATGGGGTTAGGTGGTGAATCACCAACACCTTAATCCTTGTCTTACTTACTTAGTATTAATAAATCAAGAATTGATTAATTAGTTTCATGGACCTTGGTTGGCATGGGCCGCCCATGGGCCTAGCACGAGATGTCCCATGGCCATTCCCAACGAAGTCCTGTGAGGCGATCATCGCCTCCCAAGCCTTACATACCAGATATGTTCAACATTATCCGACGCGATTGTTCCCAAGACTCCAAGTCTTGTCTCAATCCGTAAAGTCCCATTTACTTACAAGCACATGACCCAAAAGCCAATTTTGGTCATGTCCTGAGACAACTCCTTTTTTCGCCATTCTCCATAAAAGTCTTAATGAGTTTCATCCTCCGGTGTGACCCTTAGGTTTATGCATGTCAATAGATCAACGTAAAATCCCATTTTACTTGATCTTATATAAGTGGAAACTAACGAGACTTTGGTATTGTCTAACACTGCATAACGAATCGACCATGTTGATTCTAACATTTCTACCGTCCCTATCATTATCCTTTTATCTCTGATATCCTGATTGAGATAAAGCATAAAGTCGTCATCCTTATTATTCTCAATCACAATTCCTTGATATGTGAGATGACTGAATATATGATACCTAATATCATGTGCGTATCCATGCTATTGTTTCAGTCATACACGATCAAGCGACCGAGAACCGATATCTTTCCCATACCGCAGTATTAGGGATAAATCCCTTAGCCGTCTTTCGTGATACTCATGCAGTCCGTCCCTAAGCCAGTCATGGCCGTTATGGAAACCCTATCATAGGCAACGTTGAGCTCAGGTCAAACTTAGTTGTTTACTACATAATAATTACAAAGACTCCTTGGTCTAATGATACATGACAAGCTACGACAATGAATATGTTTATGACTTGATCTATGGTACATATTCATGTTGAGTCGTCCAATATGATGTCCCACATGATATATATGATTAGACTCAAGAATCCCATTTCAATGGCTAGCAGAACGTAAGCCATAAAGAGACATTTTTCATACTAGTTGCTTCTTGCGAAGCTTTGTCAACTAAGGACCCATCGAGTGTGATCTATCTCGATCTATGGTTCTATTCGCATGGTGGGCATAGATCAGAACACACATTGATGTATTACTCCAACACTAAATTAATACATAAAGCCACTTTATTTTTATTTCTAACGTTGATATATACATTTGGATGTTTACGATTTAACTACGAGAACTAAGACTAACAATCTCCCACTTGACCTAGTTCTAATCTAAACTTCAATCCATTGACCTTACATGTCTCTCATGTTTAGGTAACGATAGTGCCTTAGTCAAAGGGTTGGTTATGCTATCATCTGTTGCAATATAGGTGATATTCACTTTACCTCGATTGAGTATGTCTCTGGTGAGGTGGTAATGTCGCAGTACATATTTGGATTTTTTATGCGATCTGGGCTCTTTAGCTTGCACAATGGCCCCATGTGTTGTCACAAAATGGATTCACCGGGCAGGATCTATTTTTAATTACACCTAACCAAGGTTGTAAAAGGCGCTAGGCGTCAGTCGAGCGGTGAGGACCCCTAGGCGTTAGGTGGGGACTAGTCGGGGCCTAGGCGGGACCTAAGCGGATTTGTATTTTTTATTATTAATATATATGTTTTATTTATAAAAATAAAAATATTGATGCAAATATCATTTTTATATTAAATCTAATAACAATTCCAACTCAATTCCAAGCTTAATTATATGTCAAATTCTATATATACAAGGGTAAACTTCATCCCACTACCCTAAAAAAACTTGAGTTTCAACCCACTACCCTAACGAAACTTAGTTGCATCCCACTACCCTAACTTTCAATTTAGTGTCAATTTAGTACCCAACCCCTTACGGCGTCAGATTTTGGATGGAAA
This sequence comes from Erodium maritimum, assembly GCA_963921825.1. Lineage (NCBI taxonomy): Eukaryota > Viridiplantae > Streptophyta > Magnoliopsida > Geraniales > Geraniaceae > Erodium > Erodium maritimum. The sequence goes on from OY997588.1 coordinate 119,759,449, forward strand.
AGGCAAGCACGTGACTCGCATGTGCCACTAACTGATGCGTAAAGACTGATTTACCCTCGACTCTCTTCATCTCTAACACCCACGACCATCAGGCTTCTCTTTCACTCTCAGACACACACGAATCTTAGACAGGACACGAAGACGATGAGAAGGAATGAGGACGAAGGAGGGGGTTGCAGATAGAAGAAGAAGGATTGGGTGGGTCGAAGGTTGTAGTTCGATGAAACAACAGTCAAAGGCGACAAGGTCGGGGTTGAAGAAAATGAAGATTGACGAGTTGTACTGCTTCTGTGGAGTTCCAGCAGCCATACGTACGTCGAGGACAAAGGATAACCCTGGAAGAAAGTTTGCTGGTTGTGGGAAGTACAGGGTAAGCTCTGCAATTGATTACCCATGTTGTTCAATTTTAGTGAAATTTAGGGTTTTTGTGATTTAGGGGTTTTTGTGATTTAGGGTTTTTTTTTGTGATTATCGCGTTTGCCATGCAACTGATTTAGGGTTTAATATTTTGTGTTCATAGCAAGGGTGGAAGTGCAATTTTTTTGCTGGATTGATGAAGAGTCGTGCCATGTTGGGGAAATTCCCGTAGGTGGACAAGAGGAAATCAATATGAGGGTGAGGATGGAGGTGGATCTGAAGAAAGATATACCCAGAAATTTCATTCTGGTGTTGTTCATCATTGTAGGGTTGTTTCTGTATTTTGTTAGGTCATAGATTAGGTTGAATTCCTTGTATGGGCTGATGGGTACTGATGTGAGATGTTGTATTTTAAGCAAATGGAAATGGAAATGGAAATGACCTGGTTTTGTGTTCAGTTTGTTGATGGGTACTAATCTGAAAATTAGGTTTTGAAGGTAATGGAAACTGACATAGCATGTGAAATAAGCATATTTGTAATAGGGAACTGATATGAAAACATGGATTTGAAGGTAATGGAATTTGTGAAATAAACATGGATTTGAAGTCAAACATATGTCAAGATGGGTACTAATTTGAAATTTTGTTTGTTAAGGTAATGGACAGTGAAATAGGTTGTGAAGTTAACATATTTGAAGATGGGTACTACTATGGGAACTTGGTTTGTATGGTAAATGGAAATTGAAATGGAAAATGAACAAACTTGGATATGGGTACTAATCTGAAAGTACAAGTAACTATAATTTTTGACATGAACCATCTGTTCTTGGGTTTGAAAACCTGTATTATGGTAAATTGGAATGCATAGTTACAGTCAAAAAAATATGGGAACCATTACCTAGCAAATAAATTGACAAGCATCTAATGTAACCAAAGTGATTTACAATTCACATGTTCAACAACCAAAAGAAAAAGGTTGTAAAGTCTTACACAAAAAAGCATCCATGTCCCCATCATACATGTGCACAACCTACTTTGCACATTAATTACATGTCCAACCACCACAAAAGTCCAGATTCACTTGTTCCCAAAAGGCCACATGTTCCTACAAACTAACCCAAAATAAACACAGCAAACCCTAAGGTTTCCGACGAGGAGGTGGTGCTGCATAGGCTTGGGTAGATGTGGATTGGCTTGGAGGTCCTCTTCCTCTTCATCGTCCTCGCACTGTCCCCCTTCCTCTGCCTCATGTTCCAGCAGCTTGGGGGATCACAAATTGAGCATCTTCAGTGATTCTGGACCCAGCTCCTTGTCCTTGGAGAGAGACAAAAGGCCTCTACACATGCTCAACCACAACCAGTTCAACATGTAAGAAACTATTTCAAGATTTGAGAAATATTTGAGAAAACAACTGGCATAAGGTAACGATTTCATACCTGATTTGTCTGTCTTTGCTTGTTGAGCTCAGATTGAGCTAACCCAATACCAGACGCTTCTTGTGTTGTCACAGGAGCACCGGTTTGACTACCGACAGTAGCTGGTGTGGCTGGGCCTTCTTCTTAGGTATGTTTTCCCATCTTCTTCAACCTTTCAAGTGCAACTAGTCTCTTGCTTTCAATTTCATCCTTTGTGCACTCTCTTTTTCGCCTTTTTTGTAAGATCTCCTCGGCCTTTTCTTTCCTCTTCTCCATCAGTTCTGCTAATTCATCTTCAGTTGTACTGAAGCCTGATTTCTTGCCCTTTCGTACCTTTCTCTTGGCTGTACTCTCATCATGGTCCTTCGCAGAACAGATTCTTGCGTTATGACCGATGATTCCACAAACAGAACACTTCATGACCTTTGATTTACCCTTAGCCTTAGAAATAAGTTGTTCTGCCTTTGATTTCACCCTCCTTGTCCTAGGTTTACCGGGTGGGATGTGCACAATAGGTGGTAAAACCTTTGGGTAGTGTGTGATGATTGGCCATTCATCCCTACTTGGTACGGGCTTCACAGAGTATGAGTAAATGGTTTTGTATGTCTTGACCCAATAATATGTGCTCACATACTCCTCTGGTTCTAGCCTATGCACTACAAAACAAGAAATTGCATGCCTACAAGGTATCCCAGTTAGAAGCCAAGACCTACATGAACATGTTTCTTGAATTATGTCCACAGCGTAGTTCCTATCTCCCTCCTTAACCTCGAAAAGTAAGTCCTCACTGTTTATACCTTCACACTTTGCACTCTTGATTTTGTTCTCATCTAAAATAGTAACTGCATAGGGTGTGAGGTGGGTTTTAAGGTCATCGAATTTGTGAGACCTTTTGAAGAACATCTTCATCAACTTAATTCTAATAAATTCACACAGATCTAACACACTCTTAGACCTACCCTTCCTCGCCCAATTATTGAAACACTCACTCATCGAGTTGACTTGTATATCACTCATGGCCCTACTAGAATAAAAATCCTTGGACCAACCATTTGGGTCAATAGCTCGTAGCCAATTGTATCCATCTACATTCAGCAGCTTAATCTCCTCCATTCTCTGCTCAAACCTCTCAACAGAAGACGCCTTTGCACATCCGTACAATAGGGTGTCCAATTCCACAGACTTGAACTTGAGGTACCAATTTTCATAGAGGTGCCTCAAGCAAAAGCGGTGTTCCTTGTTAGGCAGCCACTCCTTGAAGAGTGACACCAACCCCTGTCAAGACAGACAATAGTGGTTATTGCTACTTCTCTGAATTAACAGTTAAACACTAATCTGAAAACTCATAATTTGTCTAGGTACTAATCTGAAATAACTACGATGAAAACTCATAATTTTTCTAGGTACTAATCTGAAATAACTAAGCTGCAAACTCATAATTTGTCTAGGTACTAATCTGAAATAACTAAGTTGAACACACATGCTGTATAGGTAGTAATCTGAAATAAAATTCAAAAAAATAACCTAAAAACACATTAATATGCATACCTTCTGCCTATAAGTGATGAACACCCAATGCATTAACTGATCCGTCCCAAAGTCTTCAAAAAATTGTTCCAAAAACCATCTCCACGACTGCTTGTTCTCCTGCTCGACAATAGCAAATGCTAGTGGAAACATCCCTCCATCGGCATCGAATCCCACGGTCGAGAGTAGTTTCCCACCGAAGCTCCCCTTCAGATGGCAGCCATCCATACCAACTATTGGCCTACAACCAGCAAGGAAGCCATCCATCTGAGCCTGATATCGGATGTACATCCTTAAAAACCGAGGTTGACTAGATGGGTCGGGTGGGTGCACGTCGTGCTCAACCATCAACACCGCCTTACTGCCTGGGTTGGACCTACGAAGCACCTCACAGTACGTGTACAAGTCCTGGTACTATGTATCCAAGTATTCTTCTGTCTGTAACCTTGCTCTCTTCAGTGTACGGTACAACATCGCCGGGCTGACTTTGACATTCAGCTTATCAAGTATAAGAGCTGCCAAACCCTCCTTGTCCATTGTCCGAGACTGCAGAATCTCCTTAGCAAACCTTTTTGCTAAAAATTCTGCACTAACAACCTTCTTCCCCAATTTCCTTGGACAATATTTGAGATGAGGATCCCATTTCCTTATCTCCAGCACATCTGTCTTCGTGTATGACCCAGCCCAACACCAAAACTGGCAACGCTTGGTCTTGCACATTACAACAACTTTTCTCTTCTCTTTCCGCTTCCAACGGAAGTGCCAGCCTTGCTTCACAGCGTATGCAAGGAACAACTTCCTGAAAGCCTTTGCATTCTTGAATAGCTCCCCTAGACGCATGAGTCCTCACATCTTCCAAGTCCCACACCCTACGCCCATCTACCCACCTGGGGTCCAGTGTATGTGTAGCATCCACTTCTTCTACTTGATCATCATCCTCATCCTCATCCTCGGATTCTAACTCAACTTCCACTATTTCCTCAAAATCAGAGTCTGAGTGATGCCCTGCATCTTTTTCTCCCTCCACGGCATCCTTCCATCCTCGGCTGCCATGAACTCTATCCCCATCACTATCGTACTCCGCTATCTTCAGCGAATATGGATATTGACGAGCCTCCAGATTCTCATCTTCATCTCCTACGCACAACAAAATATTTTTAGCATCCATTTGTCAATCACCAGAAATATTTGTAATAGTAATAGTAAATTACCTAGCTGCTAAAAAAATTAGTAAATTACCTATATCATCTGCCTCATTCATGCCCATTGCACCACCCTCAGCATCATCACTAACCTGATTATCACTCATACCCATATCATCAGCCTCAGGTATGCCTTCATGGCCATCAACATCATCCTCCAATGGTGCCTTGCCTTTCCTCTTACGTTCCGTATGCAATTTCAGTTCTTCGTCATCCTTCATTTGGTCAGTTACACCTTCTGTTTCTGTCCCAGGAACATCACCAGTGCCTTCACACTCCATTGGCTCCTTCCCCTTTGTCTTTGGTTCCTCAACAACATCCTCTTCATCGTTGCCTCTTTCAGAATTTACATTTTCTACAAAAACAGGTTAAATGAATAACATGTACAAAATTAACTACACATTAAAGGAAAACCACAAATTGTAACTAATTTTCAATTCCATACCCAAATCAGCTTCCCCATGGTCTATTTGTCAATGTCCTTCCTCCTCCTCATCTTCATTTCCTACACATAGGCAAGTGATGTCAGAACCAACCAAATTCCAATACTTACTAATTAAATTTGTCTAGTTTCAATTCCATACCCAATTCAGCATCCCAATGGTCTGTGTCTACATACACCATTTCCTCCTCATCCTCATCCTCCACATGATCATCATTAGCATCCTCCACATGATCATCATCACTGTCATGGTATGTTTGTCCATTATCCTCCTTCTCTTCATAGTCATGGCCTACAAATAACAAACTCATGTAAATAACTTACAAACCTAGTCAATCAATTACAATTTCATGCCCATACCCATATCATCATCCTCGTACTCATCTTCATCTTCATCATCATCTAAACCTACAAAAAAAGATATTACTGATCACATAACAGATTGCATACACTTAACAAGGTAATTACTGATCATCAAATAATTAAACACTTTCATACCCATCAAATAAGTAAATGAACTCCGACCGTGATAATCATCATCCTCATTGTCACTTGGCAGCTCCTGAATAATCCTCCTTCCATCCAACATGCAGAATTTGTCTAGCTTGTGGCCACACTTTAACATTTTAATAAGACCACGCCTCGAGAAATATTCATTCTCATCTTCGTATAATTTCTGCCTCTCCTTTGGCTTCATGACTTGTAAGCCTATTATCCCATTACTCTTTGCCTCACTACCTCCCAAAATCACCCCACTAGGATACACCACATGTAGTGGAGAATATCCATCTATTATGTACAACTTTCTAGCTGCCCTAGACCCTGTATACCTCTTCAACCATCTAGCTACAGACTTATTATTTTCCATAGTCCTAACTAGATTTTTTTCCTTATAATGTAGGGTACTAGTGGGCTCACGTCCTGCATCGTGCACTAAGGCAGTGAGCTTGAAGAGGCTGCATTCATCTTCACTTACAAGGAAGACTTTAACAGAACCCCCTTCGTACCTATTATCAGCTCCTATAAACTTTCCCCCATAATTGATTTCAACACAAATTGGAGGCTGAAGAAAGGGGTTTGACTCAGGACAACTCCTTGGTGGTTCTTTTACACCCCCACGTTTCTGCAAACATTCACAATAACAAGGGCACATTCAAAGGAAACTCAGAAATTAACCCCTAACTATAAAATACGAAACCTTTACTCAAGTAAGGAACCCTAGAAACTCATATTTTAAAACCCTAACTATAAAATACGAAACCCTACAATCGGAAACTTACTCTCCCCATCTCAGCAAGAACCAGGTTCGTCTTCTACAGAGAAACGCGCGCCAAGAATCTACAACTCTACAACCTTCTCCTTCGTCCTCACTCCTGCTCGTCGTCTTCGTGTCGTGTCTGAGATTCGTGTGTGTCTGAGAGTGAATGAGAAGAGTGAGAGTCGTGAGTGTTACAGTAAAGGAAGCTGAAGAGAGACGAGGGTAAATCAATCTTTACGCATCAGTTAGTGGCACATGTGAGGCACGTGCTTGCCTTTTCCGTCCAAAATCTGACGCCGTAAGGGGTTGGGTACTAAATTAACACTAAATTGAAAGTTAAGGTAGTGGGATGCAACTAAGTTTCGTTAAGTCAGTGGGTTGAAACTCAAGTTTTTTTAGGATAGTGGGATGAAGTTTACCCTATATACAACCCTAATTTCCATTTGTTCCACTTCTTCATGTATCTGCCGCCAATTTCCTTAAATATTTAGCATATTTAATTCTATTTGTTAATAGTTTATAGCTTGTATTCTACTACCTAGCCGTAAGTGATTTGAGTTACTACTACTGAGTAATTAATTCTTCATTTCTTTTTCTATTCTTTTAATAATAGTTATACTTAACCCTAACCACTTTAACACCACAGCCGCACTTCTCATTCTTCCCTGTCGATGCTTCTCTTTCGCAGTTCTGTTCCTCTCTCTACTCAGTTCATGTATTCTTCTATTAATCAAAATAAATCAACACTGTTATGGAGCTGGAGTAGCATGGGAAGAACTCAAGCTTTCAGCCGGCCGGCTATATCGAGGTTCCAGAAAAACTGGAGTCGCGCCGCCTTGGTTCGCATGACTACGCCTCGGTCCGTTTGATTCCGCCTCGGTCCGCCTGACTCCGCCTAACCGGCGTCAAGTCGGATGGCCGACTAGTTCCGCCCGAGTAGCACCAATCGGGCGGCATGACAGTTTTTCGCGCCTAGGCGGCCGCCTAGGCCGACTTTTATAACCATGCACCCAACCCTGCCGTGAATTTCCAGATCCACATAGCCTTCTTTGCTTCCTTTGTAGCAACCATGTACTCGGCCTCTATCGTAGAGTTGGAGACAATGTCTTGCTTTACGCTCCAAGCTAAAGCTCCGCCATTCAACGTAAACATATTATCTAGACTGACTGCTAAAGTCATCTAGATCTACATGGAAACTAGCGTCGACATATACATTGACAATTAGTTCAACATCCTCTTTCCCCTAGGGTTAGACTGATGTCTACTAGTACATTTCATGACATACGAGACGTCCGATCTCGTACACATCATGCCATACATGATTGATCCTACCCCCAAACTTATAGGATTCACATCATTCTTTTCAGGTCATCAAGTGTCGTAGGACACTAAGTCTTACTGAGTTTAATGCTATGACGAGAGGGCAATAGTCATTTCTTTGAATCGAGCATTGAGAACGTACTCAATGCATTGTTCACATAGGTGCTCTGACTTAAACACAAGACCCTCTTGGTGTGATCTCTATATATCTTAATCCCTAAGATATAAGCAACATCGCCTAAGTCCTTTATTGATAAACACTTCCTCAACCAAGCTTTATTTTCGTGTAAGATTAGGATGTTGTTTTCAATGAGCACCAGAAAGGTAATATTGCTCCCACCAACTTTCTTATAGACGCAAGGTACATCCTCGTTCTTTTTAAAGCCAAATCCAATTACAGGTTCATCAAAACAAAGGTTTCAACTTCGAGAAGCTTGTTTAATCTATAAATGGATTTCAACAACTTACCAATCTTTCCCTTATTCTTCGGATCGACAAAACCTTATGATTGAGACATAAAACGTGCTCAATTAAACTTCCGTTTAAGAAAGAGGTTTTGACATACACTTTCCATATCTTGTAATTATGATACACAATTATGTCAAGACCAATCTGGATCGATTTGACCATAGCCATTGTGGAGAAGGTTTCCTTATAGCCAATCCCTTGGATTTGTCTACAACCTTTCGCCACTAGTCGAGCTTTGTAGGTTAGAAGGTTTCCATCCATGTCCATCTTCACCTTGAAGATCAATTTTCATCTGATAGTCCTCACACCATCGATGAGATCAACCACTTCCCAGACTTGCATTATAATTCCCACCTCATGCCTCCCAGCCATAATTTGATGTAGGGTCTATCCACGACTTCCTGAAAGGTGGTTGGATCATCGTGATCCGCCACAAACTCAAAGTCACCTACATATACCATATCGAGGAGGTGGACGACTGATCCTTTCAGATCGCTTTGGACATTCCAGAATTGTTACAGGAATTGGTTTTTTCTCTACGACCACCTCTGGCTCATTTTCTACTGGGTTGTCTAGTGGTTCAGAAGGATCTATACCATCATGAATTTCTTTGAGATGTACAATCCTCCTACTAATGTCTTTGGAAACAAAACTCCCATTCCATAAAGACCACACCCCGAGTGACGAAGACCATGTTTTCACTAGGTTGTTAGAAGTAGTATCCCCTTGTTTCTTTGGGATACCCCACGAAGGTGCATATATGAGATCTTGGTTCGACCTTAGTCGAAACCTAACGTTTCACATAAGCCTCGCAATCATATATCTTTAGGAAGGACCAAACGGGCTTTTCCTATGCCATTTCTAAAATGGTGTCCCTTCCATAGCCTTCGTCGGAGCCCAACTCACTATTAATGCGGTCGTCTCTTGAGCATAACCATATAAAAAGATTGGGAGATCATTCCAAGCCAGTTGTGTCGATCATCGGGGCATAGAAGATAGGTAAGACGTGTTCACAAGATGCGGTCTAGAAGGAGTTGGGTAGCCCGTGTAAGGATACCCTTCTCAAAGTTCCGAAACAATAGAGCTGGCCTCCCAAGTTTTTAGAGGATTATTATACTGATAAATCCAACCCTCGAGCTCGTTCTTTGAGTCGTGAGAGACTTGTTGCTCTTGTTGCTGTTTGGAAGCAGGCTGCACAAGCTTGCAACAATCAATTAGCTCAACTTCACCAAGCAAAGGTTTTTGACGATCCGAACCTAACCTCGGAAGATAATCAGTAGGTCACTAACGAGGGTTGATCGGTTCAATTGTGTTCGTTGTTTCGGGTTTTGTTCCCGCAACTCCTATTGAGAGTTCCTTTGTTATGGTATTTTTTCTATTCGATCCTTCTTGGATTTAATCTTTCTATAATAAAAAATTTCGAGCTTATCTAGAAAAAAATTACCAAGATATAAATTTATGATTCTGTCATTAATTATTTTTCTTTAAATCTGGACCTTTGATTCCACGATCCAAGGGTCTAGATTCATAGTTTGTACTTCGTAGTAAATATAAAAATTTGTATCTGAATATATATATATATAGGTTTTATGGTGTGAACATGCGAACTCGCGAATTCAGTGTATACGGTTTGAGAAAATAGCATTCCTAGTTTGAGGTGAATATTCTCACACTAAAATACCATATCTGATTTGTAGGTTTTTGAGTGAATCAACGACGACACAAATGTTCATCATATCTTCTAATTGTTCTCTAATTTTTTAGAGGTGTCTAGTTGTTGATGTAGAGTTCTTTAATTATTCGAGCATATTTATGTAATCATTTGTGTGAAATTATTGATTACAACAAGTTTTGAAACTTTTCTATAGTATTTTTTACCAGTTGTATATTTTTGTTTTTATTTCTTTTACGGTGTAATTTTCTGATTTTGGTTGTGTAATATTAGGTAGTATTTCGTAATTTTTAGTTTATTCTTTTGTTGAATTTTTTTGGTTTTATTTTTGGTATTTTATTATGTAACATATCATATTTATATTAAAAAATATGTAATATCAGTAACATCGGTCTTAAATTTCTATAACATCGATTTTTATTTTCGAATATGATTCAAAGTCTAGAGCACCAATATAAACTTTATATAACATCTCATATAAATATTTATAATATCATACATAATATTATGTAACATCAATTATGAAATATGGAAAAAATCGAAATTATAAGGGTTAGTTACATTCACCTACCCCGAACTATACAAATTTAACAAATACCTACCCCGAACTAACAGTTGTAACAACATCCCCCATTTCGTCCATTTTTTCGTCCATTTACTGTTCATTTTTTTCAGAAATTTCGAAACTACCCGTAGTGTTACAATCCTAAAACTAACTCCAACCCTAATTCTCTCTCCAAACCTAAAACTAATCCTAAAAATGGATGGAAGGGAGGATGTTGTTACAAATTGTTAGTTCGGAGTATGTATTCGTTACGAAATAACTTTGGGATATTTATCCGTTAAACGTGTATAGTACGGGGAAGGTGACCATAATTAACTCAAACTTTAAATTTAAAAGAAAATATATCAAATAAAATCAAATTTAGACATTAAAAAAATTATGCAGTAAAAAAATTTAAGTGAGATGGAGGTACCAAATTACCCTTTTGCTTGTTTTTCTATTTGTTTTTTGTATAATTTAGGCTGAAAATTTGTAGCCATTAGATTTCAAAATTGGATGGTTTAGATTTAGTGAACATGTAAGAATATAAGATTTGATAACATGTGAGTGTCCCCCCCCCCCCCCCCCCCCCCCCCCCATTTATGAATACTATCCAGTATAAACTATAAACCATTTTGGGCCGCTAGATCTAAACAATGGACGGAGGATATCAAAAGACAAATGTTTACTTTTGTGCATTATTGTAGCGCATATGAGTGCAAATGTAGCGTATTTGAATACTATTGTAACAAGTATTGATCACGACTGTAACGCGCTCATGCATCATAGGTGATAGTACCTTATATCCAAAAGGGTGATGGTACCTACGTGCAAGGTGATGGAACCTTTTGTGTGTTACACGTGCAGTCAACACAGGAAGAAGATCGTTAAATACTACCCCATCACGTTGTAGGTGTGGAAGTGGTATAATTAACCTTGTATTACAGAGGAAATGCACTGGTACGATGAAAGGAACCTTAACTCGGACATGTTGAGATATCCGACTGATAGTGGAGCATGTAAGGATTTTGACAGGTTACATCCACGATTTGTAAAAGAACCTTGCAATGTACGTCATGTAGTGGCCACTAACGGGTTTAGTCCATTTGGAGGAAATTCTACACCTCATAGAATGTCGCATATGATTTGATAACTTACAATAGGTGTAGTTACATGCAATTAACCCTACATAACGCGATTATTATAGATGATTTTATTTTTTGGATCACCTCATAATATTATTAAAAAGGAGACAACTTCTCGATAAGGAAGCGTCAAAGAGTCAAAAGATCAGGACATGATTACAAAAAATACTCCCAATAATGGAGCTAAAAGGCATAACCTTTTTTTTTAAGAAACAAAAAGGAAAAAGAAAACAACCACCAACCTCGAATAGGTCACGATGGTATCGTCCTTCTCCTTGACGCCTAAAAGGACACTATGGTCCTTAAGAACATCCTGATTCAACACATCCACGACTGTTAGTGTGGCTTGGATAACTCGTTATCGGCTCAAAGAACGAGTTAGAGGCCTAGAATATACCATAGTTGAGCCAGACGAAGAGGATTTCTTGGTAACCCGACCCTTAGAGGGTTTTAGAAGAACCTCTTTCCAAGGACTACCTTGATCCCCGTAAGGCCAGATCGAGGCGTTTGAACTAGTAGAATGACCGCCAATTTTCCCATCGACTCCATAGGCCCAACTACGACCGTAGGACCAACGTTCACTCCGATCACACATTGAGTTGAGGAGAAACTATGTGGAGAGCCATGGACAACCAAAAAAATTGGGCTTGAGCCCAAATACCCTGCATCAACAACTAGGCCCGCACCGTGAGCCACTTTACTCGAGCTCATCGTGATAGGCGTGAAGTCCAGGTCTTGAGGATCAACTCGAATTGCAACAGCTCGATTCAAAAAATCCGGGACAACTACGCGGGAATCAGAATCATATACGTGATTGGATGCAACAACCAAAGGATTAAATAAATTCAAATTCTCTAAACCGCTCGTGGATCCTGCACAACGACTGCCAAGAAACATCGTCAACGAGGGACAAAACAGCTCAACAACTTGTTTTCGTGGTTGAGTAACTAGTTTAGACTGAGTTGGAACCAGCCCCCCAATCCCCTGTAAAGCTCTGACTTACCCTACTGCGAAATCACGAATGCTCTATTTTCAGTTTCTAATGCTCTGTTTCTGATGGAAATTCACCAGCATGAATTTACGATGCCAAGAAATGGCTACAAAAAAAATGTATCCATTGAACTTAAACCCATTGAGGTTGGCGATAGCCCGCTTCGCGTCTTCCTTCGATCGGTACCGAACGAAGCTAAAAAACTACCCCTTATAGTTTGGCTGGAGTAGAACATAGGAGCTCACGATAATGCCAAATGACCCTAATATGTTACATTACCAATCAATTTTCGATTCATACGATAGGTTGCGAATTTAGACCTCGTTCTCTTATAGCTTCATGGCTTTCAAACGACGAACCCACGAGCCGAAAGACCTCAGACTCACTTGTTTTTATTTTTCTAATGAACCAATATGAAAGGGATCACTAGGTGTTGTCGCTACTCCAAACTCACCAGAAGCATGGGCTTACTCGACCTCTTTAGCTGATATTGAAATAGGATTGGTTCTAGTTGAAGAGATCTCCCCAACTTCAACTAATGACGCCAACGAGTTAGGCTCCCCAACATATGCAACATTTGCATTGTTTTTGTCCGTCTCTGTGACCGGGACAAAGATGGACTAGGATCTCACCCCAAGAAACATTCGAACACGCTAATTTCTTTTGCTGTCAAAAACACCGAGAACCTCCACCCTTAGCTTTAGAACCAAGGCGAACATGGAAAGCTCCTCCCTCATTTATTGAACTGTTAGTAGTCTTAACATACAAAATCCAATATTTACCGTACAGTGACAACAATTCAGATAAAAAAGAGGAGAAGGAAAGCAAAGGAGGAGACTTCATCTCCTCGAGCTAGCACTTGGTTAATTTCTAATGAAATTTAATCATATTAGTTGAATCATTAGAGTAGTATTCTTGATGAAATAATTATTGTTTTTGACAGTTGCACTATTTTAATTTTATGCAAGGAACTTAGGTATTATAAAAATATGTACGAATTAACCATTTTGGAAGTATCTATTAATCATCAATATTTGATGTTCATAAATTTGTACCTCGATAAATGCAACTCGAACATAGATGAGCCTATGATGGCTAAGTTGATCTTTTCAGATTTTCCCCATCGATGACGCCATCACGTTGGGTTTGGAACACAAATTGGACAAGTATGAAACTAATCTCGCTCATTGGACAGTCAAGCAGAACTGTGCTGAAGACAATTCCTTGTTTCAAAACTTTACAACGATTTACGGCACTCAATATCCATATAGGTCTTTACAACATGGAATTCGTACATTTTACACGACATTTAAAAAATAGTTTGTTCATACATACGGTTTCAGGTACAAACCCATCTTATGGTGCAAACCTACGAAGTAATCTCACCATTATATTTTAAAAATAAATTATTGAGATCAAAAAATATAAAATTATATGCGTGAGTGTTGAAAATGTCAATTTGTACTTTTTATATTGGTTATTGGTCAAAGATCGTGTCTCACAAGCTGAAGAGCACGCCATGTGTCAACATCCAGACATGTGTCCCTTTTTTTCTTAACAGAAATTCAGTAATATTCTTGTTTCCGCTTTGTTTCAACTCCGATTGGCTTCGTTCTGGTGCCAATATTTTTTTCCAAGGGATACATATCAAGACCAGTGTTGAATATACTCTGAAGCACGAATTGTTTTTGACAGTCAAGGGGTTAGAATATGTTCTAGACTAAGAATAAACTTTATAAATTGTATGAATATGGGTTCAAAGCTAAAAAACCGGTTTGTAAATCCTATAAATATGGTTTGTACATTTGTCATTCCCATTTCTTTTCATCTTTGATTGGCTTCATTTTTGCGCCAATTTTTTATGATAGTTTCCATAACATTACGATGGATTTACAAACCATTTTATTAGGATTTACAACCCAATTTTAGGATAGTTTCTAGACCATTTCGATGTATGTTCAAACCATTTTCTTAGGATTTACAAACACAGATATAGGATTAATCGTGCATCGTTTCCTGACACAACAAACATACTAGGGCTGGGCAAATATACTGTCGTCACCGAAAACCGACCGTCAACGACCGTCCCCATCATCGGATTCACCCAAATCGGTGTCACCAGAAAAGGTTATGTTTCAAAAATTACCAACCCGATAGTATTTTGGGTGGGTACGGTTATTTATCTTCCAAACCGATAAAAAACCGACCAACCGACTTTAGGTGTGTATGTAAAAATTTATGTTTTTTTTTACTAATTTGATGGTTATAGTATTACAAGAGGCTTAAATTAAATGTTGACACTGGTATTAGATTAACAACCTAGTAGAGGTAAAGTATAAGAGATTACTTTACTTTTACTAATTTATGTTTTTTTACTAATTTGATGGTTATAGTAAGTTGGTTGTTCAGGTTAAAATAAATTAAATATTAACACTAGTATTAATGATTTTATTTGATTTTAAAGTTCAAAGTTTATTTGATTGTAATGAAGTTGAATTTAAATCCTTTTACTTGAATAAACATACATTCCAATCCTTTATTTATTGCTTGTGGCATGTACTTAACTTGAAGGTTTTTGTTTTTAAAAACCATTTAAGATTTTTTTAAAGATGTTTTCTTGATGTAATAATTTAATTACAAATTACTAGTAATAACTAATTGTGTTTTGTTGTAAATTGGTTTTATTTTTATAGTTGTTTTAACAATTGATGTTTTTTTTTTCTATTTTGGGTTTTAATTGAAGGCCTAAAATAAGCCCAATGGGCCGGTTAAAAACCGTAACCGGTCGGCTCCGTGACGGTCGGTTTTTAGGTTTCTCATTGAAACCCGATGCGGTGCCGGTTATAGATTTCAAGTAACCGGTCCTCCCGGTTCGGGTTACGGATAATGAAAATATTACTGAGCCCCGGCCGATGCCTACCCCTAACACATACAGATACATAACTGGCAATTCTTATGCATTTACAAACTATGGAATAGTTTCCAGTAAAATTGCCTTTATCGTGAAAACTAAGAACCTTTGTGGGCCGTTAAATCTAAACAATGTATGTATGAGATCAAAAGGTGTACTTCGACTTTTTCGTGTTACTGTACCACGCGTTGATCGCTACGATTGTGTGGTTGACCGATACTGTAGCACATGTTGACCACGATTGTAGTGCACTCTTGCACCATAACTGTTGGTACCTTACATACAAAAGTGTCGGTACCTTACAAACAAATTGTTGGTACCTTACATACAAGGGTGATGGTACTTACATGCAAAGTGTCACGCACCAATTTCAGTAAGCCGAACTCAGGACGCGAACGTTTAAAACAATAAAACATTTTGATACCTTTTACGTAAATCACTTTAAGATCACCATTTGTTCATCAAAATAATCATTTACAACTTAAAGGTATGTCCCAACAAATGGAAAAAAATGCAAGGTATACGTCGCTAGACTCAAAATAAACCCAGAATCCCGCTCCTAGCTCTTCAAGCTTCAGAAGCTCGCCTAGTCCAACCTGTGACCGGTACCTGTAGGAAAAGCAGCTAGGGGTGAGCGTTCGCTCACCACCACGGATAACAGAATGACTACGGCATACTTAGCAGACAATGCCGGTGACACCAACAACAAACTCAACACCGGGGATCACTATCCCCAACTCAAGTACCCCGACTGACACACACCCACTGTTACTTTCCTCAACCGACTCAACACTCGAACACGTAATGTAGACCCGACACAACGATTGACGACCTCCTCCAAAGACACGACAGACAAACACGCAACACCCAAGATCACAAAGGATCACACACCAAACAAGATCACAATGGATCGCACTCCAGCAGCTCAGTAACCTCTCTCACTCACGCGCTTTGCCGATCCCTGTCAGGCCAGGCGGTCGACCTGTCTCAGTAACCTCTCTCTCTCACGCGCTTTGCCGATCCCTGTCGGGCCAGGCGGTCGACCTGTCTCAGTAACCTCTCTAACTCACGCGCTTCCCCGACACAAAGTCGGGCCAGGCGGTCGACCTGTCTCAGTAACCTCTCTCACTCATGCGCTTTGCCGATCCCTGTCGGGCCAGGCGGTCGACCTGTCTCAGTAACCTCTCTCACTCAGGTAACCACAATCACAATCACAAGCAAGTTCAACAAACAACAACAACACAGGTTCAACACTCCACAGGCACTCATGGCCACCCAAGACACACCGACCATAACTCACGGGCTCGAGAACCCCACGACACTCACAGCCACCCAAGACACACCAACAGTAACTCACGGGCTCAACAACCCCACGGGCACTCACGGCCACCCAAGACACACCGACCATAACTCACGGGCTCGAGAACCCCACGACACTCACAGCCACCCAAGACACACCAACAGTAACTCACGGGCTCAACAACCCCACGGGCACTCACGGCCACCCAAGACACACCGACAATAACTCACGGGCTCAACAACCCCACGGGCACTCACGGCCTCCCAAGACACACCAACAGTAAAGACACGGGTTCAACAACCCCACGGGCACTCATGGCCTCCCAAGACACACCAACAGTAAAGACACGGGTTCAACAACCCCACGGGCACTCACGGCCTCCCAAGACACACCAAAGTAAAGACACGGGTTCAACAACCCTACGGGCACTCACAGCCTCCCAAGACACACCAACCGTAAAGACACGGGTTCAACAACCCCATGGGCACTCACGGCCTCCCAAGACACACCGACGATAACTCACGGGCTCAACAACCCCACGGGCACTCATGGCCACCCAAGACACAACAGTAGTACGGGCTCTCATGGCCACCCAAGACACAACAGTAATACGGGCTCTCATGGCCATCCAAGACACAACAGGAACACGGTCTCTCATGGCCACCCAAGACACAACTACACAATCAACCTCCGGGCATAACCAATGCCTCCAGCAGTTCTAATATCAACAAGTTCACAATCAACCTCCGGGCATGGTCATATGCCTCCAGTAATTCTAATATCGATAAATTCACTTCTCCTACGACACTACTAAGTGTCACATGCATTTCCAATCTTTGATAACCTACTTAACCCACGACACCCAAGTGTCACATGCATTTCTAATATTCGATAACCTACTTAACCCACGACACCCAAGTGTCACATGCATTTCTACTGTTAACTTTCCCTAGTCAGGGCCAAGATCCGGCTACTTTTCCCTACCTCGTATGTTTCTCCAAAAGACAACCAACAAGTTCCGACGTGATCTCGGTCACTCGCCTAGCTTTCCCTTGCCTCTGTCTGCGACACGATCTAATAAGAACACAATTTGAACACCTTTAAGTTCGCATACATAAACCGGAATTTAATAAACTTGACGCCCAAATGTAACCCCGAAAATGTCGATCACTCCCAAACTTCCCAATTACTCGACATTGTCGATAAAGGACCCGGAAAAGCCCGATTCGCCCGACATGGCGAATCTGCCCGGGTTTTGGAAATGCCCTTCCGGGGCTCCGAAAATTCCCATTTTCGTTTCTACGGTCTTAGAATAATTCAAGGGTTCCTAGGCACTCGACGGAATCGAATTCCGACTTCCGAGTCATTTAATTAACGTTTAAAGTTTCTAAACCCGTCAATTACAACTTTCACAATTTAATTCCAAATTTCGATCCGGTTGTGGATTAATGATCCGGGACACGTTCTAAACCACCCGAACACAAAACCCGAGCACCCGAGCAAGTGGGCCCCACCCGGCCAACCTTGGCCGTGGGTGGCTAGGGCCAAAATGGGCCCGGCCCACCATGGTGGTGGCGGCCCTAGCTCCGGCCAGCCACCCCAAATGGTGGCCGGCCACCCTACATGGTGGCCGGAGCTCCCCCCCCCCCCCCGAGCTCCCGGTCACCGGAAAACGTGCCTCTTCCCTCCAAAACGTCTCCAACAATCCCCACACCTCATTTCCACCATAAACTACTCATTTTAACCAAACCCTAACTTTCGAAATTAACCAAAACGACGATCGGGTAGTAGCTCACCGTAGAGAATGTCGAGGTAGGCTTGAATCTTCGAACTTTGAGACAATCCAAGGGTTAGATGTTCCAAAAACCCTAGCTCTTCCTCTCTTCTCTCTTCTTCTCCTTCTCTCTCTAAACTAACTTCTCTTTTTTTCTATTTTTTTCCCTTTTTTGATTAATGGCCGAACCCCCCCCCCCCCCCCCCCCTTATCTCTCTTCTTTATTTTCCCCCAAAACACCACCACTTGTTTGAGAAGTGGCAAGGTGGGTCCCACACCTTTTTGGAAGAATATCTAGAAGATATTTTTCAATCAGATTCACGAAATTCGGACGTTTCGGGCCCCGAACGGGCACTTTTTCCAAGAAATTACGAAACTTGACGGGCTACAAGGAAACGACTCAACTAAGACCGCTGCGACGACGGCTAAGCTTTTAGGATCCAAAACGGTCCTCGAATGGACCAAAACGTCGCTCAGTTGACTTTTCCAACGAAAAGTCAACATTTCCCAAATTGATCAGAAAGTTTCCCTGAGTCCCTCGGAACTCACTTTGGTCGATATCGGGGTAAACTTATGTCTGGTATGACCCTCGGGGTCATATTTGGGTTCATTTAAGTGTCTGCTAAAGAAATTTTAAATTTTCCTATTTTTCGCAGATTTGACTGGCGTTGACCGGGAGTGGTTATTACACAAAGGGTTGATACCTTATATACAAATTTTTTTTTTACCTTACATACAATGGTGTTAGTACCTTTTGTGTGCATAATGCATAGTAAACAAGCACTAAAATATGGTAAAAAGATGAGAAAATTCGCGTTATTTATAAAATTGCCACCATGCACTGACAACATCAAGGACTTTATATTTCAAAAATTCAACGGGTCTTATTGGTTCGTGGTTTTCAAGATAAGGGTTGGTTTATATTTGATAGTGATCCTACAAACTGTATCTTATATATACACAAAATTGTAAACCATTTTTGCAAACGACCACCAAATGTTAAACCTGAAAAGTAAACCCTACCTACTAAACACTACATGCTACACATTGAATAATAAACCCTAAATGTTACACCCTAAAACTTAACTCTAAATGATAAACCTCAAATGCTACACCCTAATAGTGAAACCATACTTATTACACCTCCAACACTAAAACATAAATGTTAAACACTAAAAAAGAATTAGGTCATGGGAAAAGGGATCTAATAAAATATATGTATTAACAAAGGCTTGAGGGACTGCGATGGATTGCTTTCCAGAATTAGGCCCTTATGTCCCGAGTAAGTTAGCATAATAAAAGGTGAAACCCTCAGCCTAACTTAATGTAATCCAAAGTTTTCTACATGTAATCGAAAAAAGGCAAACAAAACTTTGATCTACCGCTTGACTCGTAAAGGAACTAGATGAGTTAACCATTCACGTAATCCCAAGGTAATGTAATTACATGACAACAATGGCAGAGCCAGCTTTTCCAGTAAGGGGGCACCAATTTCTTTTATGTTAATACATAACATTGAGATAATATGAACTAACGTTAAAAAATATTAATATCGTAAAAAAATTAATAAATAATAGTCCGAGACTTTAAAAATTGACTTAGATATAAAAAAATGACTTAAATAATGATAAGTTTGTGTAAACTAATTGAAGTTAAGAAACTTAAAACAATTAGAAATTAAAAAAAATATATATAAGAAACCTAAAACGGTTCAGAAATTGAACGATGAGGGGCATAATTATATTATTTAAAAAATTGAGGGGTACAATTACAAATTTTATTTTTAAAAAACAAGTGATAAAAATAAAAATTAAAGAATGTTTGAGGGGGGCACAACTTCAAAAAATGAAAAAGTTAAGGGGCATAAATAGAAATTCTCTAAAATTAGGTAACAAAAGCCAAAAAAAAATTGAGGGTTAGGGCATGTGTGATATTTGTGAGTGAGATTACGCTGCACTTTTGATTATTACCGCGATATGTAGAGTCGAGAGAGAAAATGGCTAACTGAAAATATATAGGCTTGAAATCTTTTTAATTATTGCACTTCATCTTGTAGACCACAACACATACACTTCTAATTTACAACATGTAAAGACTTGTTGGTGGAAAAAAACAAGAGTGATGAATGATTTTATACTTGATGCAAGCTCTAGGTCGTATTAGTAATAAATTCGAAGTGTGAGCATACACCTTCTTTGAGTATTAGATTGTTGGTCTTTTACTTGCTTGTGCATTTGCACAACAATTTTGTATAGTTTAGTCAACATATGCATATTTATTATGTTCAATAATCCAGAGTCGCCAACCTCCTCCTATAGAGATAATACTGCAGGTTTATCTTTGCATTTATCTTAGTTAGTATTTATATTTATATATGTTATGTTTTCTTCGAGTTGTTGTCTATTATGTGCTTGGTTTTCTCGCGGTGAGAAAAGTCATAGTGTGGGGTATTGATGTGGGTTCATTTTAGCACCTAAAGTGACATAATTTATCGACCTTTATAAACTTTTATCCCCACTTCTTGTACTAAATTCAGGGTTATAAGAATAATTAATGTGTATGATGTTTCGAATGGATAACCGACGTAATTTGGTGTGCCTTACAAGTGGATCATCAAGATGATCGATATTGTTCAATCCTAAATATATGCAAGTGTAAACTACAAATAAATACCCCAAACTTGTAGCGTTTAACTGATATTTACCCTAAAGTTTTTTTTAACTGATACTTACTAAAATATTTAGTTATATAACAAATAGCCCAAGTCGTCAGCTAAAATGACGAAAATGCCCTCAGTGATTTTTTTAAATAATTTTAAAAAAATGAAATTGAAGTGATTTTTAAAATAAAAGTGAAGTGATTTAATGAGTAAATATGTATGTATAACAAAAGTGATTTTTAAAATAATTTTTTTAAACAATTATTGAAGTGTAGTTGAGGGTATTTTCGTCATTTTACCTGACAGCTTGGGCTATTTGTTATATAACTAAACATCTGAGTAGGTATCAGTTAAAAAAAAAACTTTATGGTAAATATCAGTTAAACGCTACAAGTTTGGGGTAGGTATTTGTAATTTTCCCTATATGCAAAATTGGTATTGATGTGTAGATCGTGGAAAAAATAAAAAATTTGGCGCAAGAACGGGATCAACCAGAATTTTCAAAATAGCGAAAAAGAGTAAAAGTGGAGGAACACACCATAGAATGACATGTGCTGTGGCTAACAATAGTTGGTCGCGCTAGTGTGTGGCGTGGTGCATGGAGACGTGGTACACACCCGCGAGATCCTTTGACTAGTGTGCGGCTCTGCCGAGCCGTCTGATTTTCGCGAGTTCAACTTAGTCGGATTAGTTGCCTGCACAGAAGCACACCGGTTTCCTCTTGGACACGTGGCTCTCTGTTTGATCGACACATAGCACGTATCTATACTCCATCTTCCATGCACATGCCCACACCGGATCGTAGGTTATCCATCTCTTATTTGCTCGACCAAACAATGATTAATTGTTTTCTCTTCTTCATTATTTTGGAGTGTTTTGAGGAACACATGGACAAGACTCCATATTTGAGGGGAGAACCAGCTTTTTAAATCTTTATCTTCGCATTTCGGGGTTGATAAAAAGGGGATAACTCCATATTATTTTTGAGAGAGTTTTGGAGAGGAGCTCCAATATTTACTTCACACAAGAGCTTTACTATTGACATTTTTCAAGAGTTCAAGGAGGAGGGATTTTTATGATAGATTTTTTTTTCACCCTTAAAGGTTCTTGGCTAGAGATTGGAGAGGAAGGAAGAACAAGTTTTAGACGATTGATTTGGTGATTATATCTTACTTTATATCCTTATTATGAAATCAATTGTTTGTTTGTTCTCATCTTTGTATTATCTTACCATGAATAACTAAACCCCATAATCTAACGTTATGGGGTATTAGAGTAGTGATTTTCACAAATTGAGTCATAGATGGTTGTGATCGTTGATTTATGTTAGAGTTTATGATTGATTTGTGCGTAATGCTTTATCTTCCTTGTAGGCTTGATAATTGATTTGAATTAGGATCTAACACTTGAAAGAAGAGGATTCTAATTAGTCTAAAATTAATAATAGGTTGGATTTAAATTATAGCTAGAACTAGTGGGATTAATACAATTGCAATAACCATAGATTCTAAATTGAACGCTAGAAGTTGTAAAAGAGAATATTGCTTTGGATTTTCCTATGTCTATAGTTGAAATAATTAGGTAGTTAGATTGCATAAGAGTCCGACGAAATTGGTGTTCATCAAGCAGTACACTTACCCAGAAACAACAAAGTCAACCAAATGTCACTTGGACGACGAAATAGAGTCGTTGGTCATGTAATCCACTTGGCCGTCGAACCACAATCGTCAGCCAAGTGATCCACTTTACATTATTGTTTCATTTCCCAAATGTATTGCTTTGCTTACGAAATAAGAAAAACGCCGGCCAAATACTTAGTCATGAGAGTTAGCGAACGACATATGGCTGACGAAATAGTCAACTTGGGTTTTTCGTTGGCCATAAGGCTTTCCGTAGTAGTGGATAAAGTGTTTTTTGATAGATGATGATTTTATTAATCTGTTTGCCCCAAAATGGGGAAAGAAGATAGTACTGCCAAAAAGTTATCCCAAATAACCTTTAAAGAGACTCAACCACAAAGCGGTAGGAAAATCTCCCTTATAACGAAAAAAACAATGAAAGAAAGAAAACAACAACCAAAAAACAAGAAAAGTACAAAAACTCATGAAGAAGTCAAGGATAGAACTGCGTCTTTAGTCACTGCCTTCAGCATAGTCCCCGTAGCGACAAAATGTCTTCAAACCTCGTTTCTGCGCTGAGCTTCTAGAATTTCACTATCACTCTGACCGAGTGAAAGAGTTGTTACTTTAAAAGGCTGCTGATGTTTCTTCTTTCTTTTCCCTTTACCCGTCTTTACTGTTTCAGGCGAACATACTGGAAAATCCTAATCATAACCTGAATGTGGAGAAAATGAGGAAATCGGTGACACCTGAGAAACCGACTTTGGTTAAGCATCCTTAATCACACCATCAACCATCAGCTGAACCGAAACTGATGGGATAGGAGGCAACAAACGCAAGGGTGGAACATTTGCTGCAGAAGCATCCCAAATTTCTGGTCTCACAACAGGACCAAACACAGGCCCATAACTGTCCTCAAGCCCATTTTTCGGCAAGAACAGGCCCGTTTGTGCGTAACATCGGTCCAACGAATTCGCGAGAATCGCAGATCATAATAGCTGATTCAATTTTCCTATCACCACAATTTGTAATTAAATTCAAAATCCACCAAATTTGAAGTCGTGATTTACGGCTCTGGATAATCGGCTCCATGATTTGTGGCTGCAAGATTTGCGAATTCCAAATATGGGATAGAAATTTCTAAAGTCGGAAAATCCGGCGAAGAGATGATCGGTTCCCCGTGCAAAGTCTCCGGGGAAACTGGATTGCTACTCACCTTCCAGTTCTTGGAAGGCACAACGTGATTCACAACCGGAGAATCTGTTCCCGTCTTGTTGCAGGTGTTTTTCGAACCAGCAAGTGTGGCGTCAGAGACTTGAGATGCTATGTTTCTCAAGTCTTTTCTTCCTCGTTAGTTTTACAGAGTGAGCTAAACCCACAAAACCTTATAACATTGTTTTAGAAGCAATTAACTCTTTCTACAAATTTCAAGGATGTTTCTGGTGAATTAAATTCAATAAACCCGAAGAAACGTCCTCTACGGTTGGTCGAGCACGAACAGAGGCCGAAACGATTGAGCCATACAGCTCAAAAGTGCTCTTCAACCATGTCTCAGATGTGCCGACATGGAGATTAGAAAGAAAAACTATGTTTCTCTGCACTCCTGATCCTCCAACAATCCCGTTAAACACTGACTCAACCTGAACGTCCAGCGGTCCATCCTTACCTTCCTGAACAACAGAACTCGTTGGAGCGCCATAGGCTTGGCCGGAGCATGGACATCTGAACCAGATCCACCAGCCACAAACTTTGGTTTGTGAACCGAAGCTTTGCTACCCTTGGCTTCCTTCTTATGTATCTGTGATCGGGTTGAGCCAAAACCATTCGCTGCTAACTTCGACTTGGTCGGAGACTTGTCCTGGCGAGTGGACTGAACCACGGATCGAAAAACAATCTTGCAATATGAATCGTAAATCCATATAGGCACCTGGTTGCATTCTGCTGAGCTTTGAGGGACTCCTCAACTTGGATGGCTAACAGTTTCTGGGACAGGGCTGATTTGGATGGTTTTTGGACACTTACTAGGCGTCATGTTATGGTGGTGTTCCAACTGCATTGATTCTCTTTACTGCTGATATTTTTGCATCAGTTGGGGTATTTATGCTGCAGAAGTGGTGAATTCATTTCTTGCAGCATGGTTGGGTGATAATTAATCAGTGTAGCAGATGGGAAATAGGTTTTGAGATGCCTTGGGCTTTAAGTTGCACATTGTAAGGGTAGTTTTCTGATAACTTGATGCCCAAGTTATGTTCTGAGATGCCTTGGGAGGTAAAACTCAGTTTTGTATGGGTAGTAATTTGATACCTTGTACACAAGTTAGGTCCAGTAGTTGATTTTCTCTAGTTTTTGGTTGCTTGCGGCACAAGTCTGTCCTTTAGGTCTTCAAAAAGAAGCACCTTTGTTTTGTAAGCCTCTAGGGATTCATCCCTTTGCCTTGCCTTTAACTCAAAGGTTAGGTATTTATACAAAAATAGCCGATCAAAAAAAAATCCATATAGGCACCGAATATCAGACTAATGATCACCTAATATTGGACTAGACACGTTTGAATGTCGGACCAAACCGTTTAATGTTAGACTTGTCGGACCAGGACTACAAAGTGACGAAATATCTCGCAGTGGTAGTAAAAATCGAGCTGCTCCCCGTTGTTCATTTTATTTAAGAAAATGTTACTGCACATTCAAACTCATCTCAGTTTTATATTTAGCAGATCTACAGTATAAACTATGTTTTCTAATTCTTATAAAGAATGGTGTTTACCTTACCCTCCTTTTATATGTATGTACATTTTCGAATGAATGTTCATTTTTTAGATAAAAAAACAGACAATATTCACCATGGACATATACAATCACAAGAGCATATCATGTTCTTTCGGTTTTAGTATATCTTTTGTGTGGATATCTTCTGTTCGATCACTTTTGCATAATTAATCGTAAGTATCATTAACATGTATGGCCCTCAATTTTACCGAAAACTACAAGCACTAACGTTATTTTTGTGGTGGGAGTTAAAATCCATATATTTTATGGAGCAATACCAGCCACATCCACTTCGAGGGATGGTGATGTTAGTAGTGGTTGTCTACGTGGTCGGAAATATGTAAACATAAGTCTTACCGTGTGTATCACATCAATTAAAAAACGTTGTTGCGTCCTCACGTTTTGGAAGAATTGATTCATCACGCACATAAGTTGCGTATGTTAGCCAAAACGGTCAAATGTTAGCCAGATGATTTTAGATACTATTAGAGTGACCAGGATTAGTATAATCCTTGTCATAATTTACAAACTAGAGAACCAATTTAAGCCATCTATTTTAAGAATGGATGTATGAGATAAAATTGAGTTGTTGACTGCAAAATAGTAAAACTATCATTTTTTTTTACCAATTCACTAATTTAATTTTTCTCACTTCGTTTGAACTCCGATTGACTTCAAACTTGCGTCATTAGTTTTGTTTTTTCAAGTTTTTTCTATCAAGATCACTCATGAATATATTTTGAAGCACAAAAAAATATTATTTCGGGACTGATTTTTAAAAAAAAAATTATACATGAGTAATTTTTATCAACACTTTGCTCTGCTTTTATCAACACTGTTACACTGGTTTTATCAACACTTTGCACTGGGTTTATCACCTCATTTCCAAAACTGATCATGATTTTATCACATCATCACGTGCTTTATGAACACTAGTTTTATCAACACCAAAAACTAGGTTTATCATTAAATTAAGTGTGTTTTATCACCCCAATCACATGTTTTTTTGAAGCACTAAAAAAAATTATTTCGAGGCTGATTTAAAAAAATTATATCTGGGTAATTTTTATCAACACTTTACATTGGTTTTATCAACACTTTACACTGGTTTTATCAACACTGGACACTAGTTTTATCACCTCATTTTCCAAAACCGAACATGATTTTTATCACCTCATCACGTGTTTTTATGAACACTAGTTTTATCAAAACTAAACACTATGTTTACCATTAAATTACATATGTATTTATCACCCCACATGTTTTTTTATCAGCGCTAAACTCTAGTTTATCACACTTATGATCAAAATTGAACATGGTTTTTATCACCTCAGTACATGTTTTTATCAACATTTAGCACTAGTTTGATACCTCCGATATAAAACATTTATTAGTGAAGATTTATCAACACTCAACATTATTTTTATCACCCCGATATACTTTTTTATTTTCGTGCTTCAAAATATATTCATGATTGATCTTGATTTAAAGCCCTTGAAAAAATAAAAATATTGGCGCAAGTTTGAAGCTAATCGGAGTTCAAACGAATCGGGAAATATTAAATTAGTGAATTGGTGAAGTAAAAAATGGACACTTATCCACATGGCACCATGCTTTTACAATTATGCCCTTGCTTGTGTGAGAAAGGATGAAAGTGGCGTGAATTTGGGTGAAATTGGGGTGATGATGTGACATCATGGTGAATGTTGGATCTTAGATGTGTGTGGCTAGGATTGGTTCTTTAGTTTTTAGGTTAAGAGTGGTTTGTAGCCGATTTCACCTCTAATCCACTATATGTATCAATTATTACTTGACAAACCATTTGAGTCATACAACATAAAGTCTCTCTCGTACTCACCCGGCAACTAGAGTTCGGATACCGTCGCCGCTAACGTGGGTATAAGTGATTAATCACCATGGTTAACCCGTGTGATCAATACATTGAGTGACTTCAATCCCTAGAATGGTCCGCAAAAAGTTTGGATGATCTCTGTGGTTTATAGATAGGGTTCGGAGCTGTGTGTTTGGGAGTACAAGGGCACGGCGTTTGGACCCTCGATGGTGATGGATGCGACATCCATGTCGATGTGCTAAGGGGGATAAGGGCTCGAAGATTAACCTCGGGCGGCCAAACCTATCCTAGGGCAATTGATGTCATGCCCCAAATCAGGTTTTGACCGGACTCGAGACGTGAACTAAAAAAATAATGATAAGGAATGCAATTTAAAAAAAAAGATGAAACTCCAGAAATAGTTTAAAGCCAGTAATTAAGATGACAAGATTCAAATTCTCAAAATCCAAATAAAAGAAGTTTAGTATAACGGGAATACGTCTCTAGACAACCCAAAAACTATGACTCTCGCTAAGCTCACAAGCTCACGGGACGTCCTCTAAAGCAACTCACGATCAAAACCTGTAAAAAACAGTAATGAAGGGGTTGGGCTTCTGCTCAGTAGGAAAAAGTAGTAATGGGGATGAGCATGTCGCTCACCCCACGGATACCCGTCCAAATAAGGAATACTAGTAAAGCACAATAACTAACGAATCAAACAGTAATCACAACCACAATCATAATCAACCTTACTTAACCATAACCTCGTTTGATTACACCATTTACCCAATCGCCACACTTAGCGTGTGAAATCAACCCTGCTCAGCAATTAACAATTTCTCAATGTTCACACCCAAACCATATCTCAAAGAGTCACCGAGTAAATACACACAGTAAAACGTTACCAATACACATACAGTAAGTCTCCCATAATACGCCAGATCACACCGTACGGCTCAACATAACAAACCGGAACACACAGTATCAATCTAGATATCGTTCCGGAACACACAACATCGGGTATACGTATAACAGAAAACACAATATCGGTCAGGATATCATACCGGAACACCTAGCCTCGGGACATATCGTACCGCAACACACAACATCGGTCTAGATATCGCCCCGGAATACCATCCTCGGCCTAGATATCCTATACCGGAATCCTCCGTCTGTTGGGTCTCGATGGAGGGTATGAACACATACTTGCAGCGGAAATAACTCGAGACCATGTCATAGAACACTACCAAATATTAGATACACAAGAGAATAAACAATATGGATGTTTCCTTACCAACTAGTTCAAGAAAAGGAAGAGAACACCAAAGAAACGATGATCGGCTTGAGTCTCCAAGACGCCTACGTATCCAAATGGAATCAAAGCCACGTAGTTCTTCTTTAGATGACTCAAGAACACAACAAGAGGGGGGAAAAGTGCCAAACTCGAAATTGTAGTGTGAGAGGGAGAGAAGTTGTGTTTCTATTCTTGTCTTGTGATTTGTTGTAGGAAAAAGATGACTTAAACCATCAACAACCATCAAGGACAAGTAAGG
Organism: Erodium maritimum; assembly: GCA_963921825.1. Lineage (NCBI taxonomy): Eukaryota > Viridiplantae > Streptophyta > Magnoliopsida > Geraniales > Geraniaceae > Erodium > Erodium maritimum. Next base: position 119,788,199 of record OY997588.1, read on the forward strand.
TGTGAAGCATGGTGTGAAGTAAGACAAGCATGGTGCTAAGTATGGCAAGACAAGATGGGTTAGGTGGTGAATCACCAACACCTTAATCCTTGTCTTGCTTACTTAGTACTAATTAATCAAGACTTGATTAATTAGTTCCATGGGCCTTGGTTGCATGGGCCTTTCATGGGCCTCTTGGAACATGGCCCATGGCCATTCCCAACGAGGTCCCGTGACGTGCTCATCGCCTCCAAGCCTTCCATACCGAAAATGTCCAACATTATCCGACGCGATCAATCCCAAGACTCCAAGCCTTGTCTTGATCCGTAATGTCCTATTCACTTACGGGCACATGACCCAAAACCCAGTTTTGGTCATGTCCCGAGACAACTCTCTTTTGGCCATTCTCCATAAATGTGTCAATGAGTTTCATCCTTCGGTGTGACCCTTAGGTCTATGCATGTCGATAGATCAACGTAAAATCCCATTTTACTTGATCCTATATAAGTGGCAACTAACGAGACTTTAGTATTGCCTGACACTACATAGCGAATCGAACCAATCGATTCTAACCTTTCCGTCCTCCCTGTCATTATCCTTTTATCTCCGATATCCTGATTGAGATAAGGCATAGAGCCGTCATCCTTATTATTCTCAATCACTGTTCCTTGATATGTGAGATGACTGAATATATGATACCTAGTATCATGTGCATGGCCATGCTATTCTTTCAGTCAATCTCGATCAAGCGGCCGAGAACCGATATCTTTCCCATACCTCAGTATGAGGGATAAATCCCTTAGCCGTCTTTCGTGTCACTCATGCAACCCGTCCCCAAGCCAATCCTGGTCGTTATGGAAGCCCTGTTACGGACAACGTTAGGCTCAGGTCAAACTTAGTTGTTGACTGCATAGTGATCACAAAGACTCCTTGGTCTAAGGATACATGACAAGCTACGACACTGAATATGTTAATGACTCAATCTATGGCACATATTCAGGGCGGGTCGTCCAATATCATGTCCCACATGATATCTATGATCAGACTCCGGAATCCCATTCCAATGACTAACAGAACGTAAGCCATGAAGAGCCATCTTTCATACTAGTCGCTTCTAGTGAAGCTTTATTGACTAGGGACCCATCGAGTGTGATCCATCTCGATCTATGGTTCTATTCGCATGGTGGGCATAGATCAGAAATCACATCGATATATTACTCCAACACATAAGTAATAGAAAGCCGCTTTAATCTTATTGCTAATGATGATATATACATTTGGACATTTATGATTGAACTACGGGCACTAAGACTAACAATCTCCCACTTGCCCTAGTTCCAATCTAAACTCCAATCTATTCCCATTGACCTTACATGCCTCTCATGTTTAGGCAACGATAGTGCCTTAGTCAACGGGTCGGCTATGTTATCATCAGTTGCAATATAGGTGATCTTCACATCGCCTCGGTTCAGTATCTCTCTGATGAGGTGATATCGCCGCAGTACATGTTTGGATTTGTTATGCGATCTGGGCTCTTTAGCTTGCGCAATAGCCCCTGTGTTGTCGCAAAATAGGTTCACCGGGCTGGATGGGTTTTTGATTACACCCAACCCTGCCGTGAACTTCCTAATCCACACAGCCTCCTTGGCCGCCTCTGCAGCCGCTATGTACTCGGCCTCTGTCGTGGAGTCAGCGACGGTGTCTTGCTTCACGCTCTTCCAGCTGAAAGCTCCGCCATTCAGCGTGAACACATATCCTGACTGACTTCTAAAGTCATCTGGATCTGTCTGGAAACTAGCGTCTACATATCCATTAACAACTAGTTCAGAATCATCTTTTCCCCCGTACACTAGAAACGCGTCCTTAGTTCTTCTCAAATATTTGAGAATCGCTTTGACCGCTATCCAGTGTTCCTCACCAGGGTTAGACTGATGTCTGCTGGTACAACTCAAGGCATATGAGACATCCGGTCTCGTGCATATCATGGAATACATGATCGATCCTACCGCCGAAGCGTATGGGATTCGCATCATTCTTTTCAGCTCATCAGGTGTCTTAGGACACTGAGTCTTGCTGAGATGAACGCCATGACGTGCGGGTAAGAGTCCTTTCTTGGAATCAAGCATTGAGAACCTACTCAATACCTTGTTCACATAGGTGCTTTGACTTAAACCCAAGACCCTCTTGGTGCGATCTCTATATATCTTAATCCCTAAGATATAAGCAGCATCGCCTAAGTCCTTCATTGAGAAACACTTCCCTAACCAAGCTTTAGTCTCGTGCAAGGTTGGGATGTCGTTTCCAATGAGTAGTATGTCATCGACATACAACACCAGAAAGGTAATCATACCCCCATTTGCCTTCTTGTAAACGCAAGGTTCATCTTCATTCTTGATAAAGCCAAATCCAATTACAGCTTCATCAAAACGAAGGTTCCAACTCCGAGAAGCTTGTTTCAATCCATAAATGGATTTCAACAACTTACAAATCTTTCCCTTATTCTTCGGATCGACAAAACCTTCGGGTTGAGACATATAAACGTCCTCCGACAAATTTCCGTTTAGGAAAGCGGTTTTGACATCCATTTGCCATATCTCGTAATCGTGATATGCAGCTATGGCAAGAAGAATTCGGATAGATTTGACCATAGCCACTGGGGAAAAGGTTTCCTCATAGTCAATCCCTTGGATCTGCCTATAACCTTTCGCCACCAGTCGGGCTTTGTAGGTCTGAGGGTTGCCTTCCATGTCCATCTTCACCTTGAAGATCCATTTGCATCCGATGGTTCTTACACCACCGATGGGATCAACCAGTTCCCAGACTTGGTTGTCCGACATGGATTGCATTTCCTCCCTCATGGCTCCCAGCCATAACTCAGAGTCGGGTCCGTCCACAGCTTCCTGAAATGTAGCTGGATCATCGTGATCCACCACAAGCTCACCGTCACCTCCAGACACAAAGTAACCATATCTCGGAGGTGGACGACTAACCCTTTCAGATCGCCTTGGACCTTCTGGAATTGTTGCAGGAACTGGTCCTTGCTCTACGACCATCTCAGGCTCTTCTACAGGGTTGTCCAGTGGATCAGTTGGATCTGTACCACCCTGAATTTCTTCTAGATGTACAACCCTCCCACTGACATCTTTGGAAATAAACTCCCTTTCCATAAAGACCCCACCCCGAGCGACGAACACCGTGTTCTCGCTGGGTTTGTAGAAGTAGTACCCCATTGTTTCTTTGGGATACCCAACGAAGGTGCATTTATCAGATCTTGGTTCGAGCTTAGTCGGAACTAAACGTTTCACATAAGCCTCGCAACCCCAAATCTTTAGGAAGGACAAAACGGGCTTTCTCCCGCGCCATTTCTCAAATGGTGTCCCTTCCACAGCCTTCGTCGGAGCCCGATTCAAAATGAATGCGGCCGTCTCCAGAGCATAACCCCAGAAAGAGATTGGGAGATCAGTCCCACTAATCATGGACCGGACCATATCCAATAAAGTCCGATTTCTCCGTTCGGACACACCATTCAATTGTGGTGTTCCGGGAGGAGTCCATTCCGAAAGGATCCCACTTTCTGCTAGATGATCTAAAAACTCTGTGGTCAAGTATTCTCCACCTCGATCTGATCGAAGTGCTTTAATACTTTTCCCGAGCTGGTTTTCTACTTCCGTCTTAAACTCTTTGAATTTATCAAAAGCTTCAGACTTATGTCTCATCAAATAGACATAACCATATCTACTGAAGTCGTCAGTAAATGTGATAAAGTAGCTAAAACCCCTCCTGGCAAGTGTGCTCATTGGTCCACACACATCCGAGTGTATTAGCCCCAATAAGTCACCCGCCCTTTCACCGCGACCGATGAAGGGCGCTTTAGTCAGTTTTCCCATCAAACAAGATTCGCATCTATCAATCGAATGAAATTCGAATGGACTAAGAAGTCCACACTTGTGAAGTGTTGATATGCGTTTCTCGTTTATGTGGCCTAAACGACAATGCCATAAAAGAGTTTGGTCTAAATCATTGGACTTAGACCTCTTGGTATTTACATTATATATAGAGCTTGAGGCATTGTTATCCATATCCAATATGTACAATCCTCCAACCATTTTGGCGCTAGCATAAAATATATCATTGCATAAAATATTGAAAATCCCATTTCCAACATCAAAATTGTATCCTTCCTTGTCCAACAAAGAAATAGATACAATATTCCTACTGAAAGTAGGTACACAATATACATTGTTCAAAACAAAAACTAGCCCACTTGGCAAAAGAAGACTTATGGATCCTACAGCAGTCGCCACAACTCTAGTCTTGTTGCCCACTCTGAGGTCCACCTCGTCCTTCTTCAAGCTTCTCCTACCTTCCAGCCACTGCACATTAGTACAAATGTGAGATTCAGCCCCGGTATCCAATACCCATGAATCTTTGGAAGTAGTGAGATTTAGCTCTATAAAGAAAATACATGATGAAGGCACAGTCCCACCGCCCTTCTTCAGATCATCCAGAAACTTCCTGCAATCTTTCTTCCAGTGACCAGGCTGTTGACAGTAGAAGCAGACATTCTCGACATCCTTCCCCTTCCTTGAGGACTCCCCGGTCCTAGGAGGGTTAGGACGCTTCGGATGCCTCATCTTTCCTGCCAAGTGCATAGGGGCCTTGCCCTTACCACTAACAGTTCCCTTATTCTTGAAACTGTTTCCCTGTCTGACCATCAGAACATCCTTGGATCCCTGATCCTTGACGTTCTTTTCAGCAGTTACCAACATTCCATGCAACTCTGAAATGGTCTTGTCCATATCGTGCATATGATAGTTCATGACGAACGTAGCATATGAACGAGGAAGGGAACGCAGAACCACATCCGCTGCCATCTCATTCTCTATCTTAATACCCAGTCGATTAAGATGTTCGAGATGCCCCTTCATCTTTAGGACATGAGGACCCACGGAGACTCCTGCTGACATTTTGCAGGAGAGAAGTTCATTAAGGACATTGTATCTCACGATACGTGCCCTTTCCTTGAACATACCCTTTATGATCCCCATCATAGTATAGGGGTCATCAGAGTACTCCATGAACTGGTCTTGGAGATCAGACTCCATGCAGCCCAGCATAATACATGCCACATCTATAGAATCGCTAAGGTGCTTTTGGTATGCATCCTTAACGGCCCTAATGGCATTATTAGCTGGCTCCTCAGGGATAGCCTGGTCTAGGACATATTCTTTGCGCTCGAATTTGAGGACTATCCTCAAGTTTCTGTCCCAGTCCAAGTAGTTTGTCCCACTTAGCTTGATCCTATCAAGAATGGTTTTTAGTGACAAACTACTATTGTTCGCTGAAGTACTTGCCATTTGATCTACACGACAAACAAAATATAATCAGTAAACTGAATAAATTTTATGAAGATCAAGTTCAAACACCAACCAATTGATTCTAAACCTTTAGAACCTAAAACCAAGATCCTTGATTCACCCGATTAAGCTGAACTAATGTTCACTACTTAATCGAGCTATGTAGGTAGGACTCCATCCAATCACATCCAATGTGACTCTTGGCTAGGGTATGTACTCATGTACACGGCTTACCCTATCTAATACCCTAGCTCAACCTCAGGCTGAGAATCGTAGTCGGGTCCACCAATTTTCAACTATGGCCCGTCACTATGTGGGTGCTCCGCTAATGCGCACGACACCTACACATGTCGTCCAAACCTACTACCCCGCTTTCCCATGGATGCTCCGCTAATGCGCACGACACCCATAGGACGGGGAGGTAGTAAGGTGTTGATAATTGGGAGGTATCGGACATGACCCGTTTTTACTTGTCCGGTTGTGTTTTAAACTTTTGGCACATCCTAGATGCGATGAGCACATCAACTACATTCCAAATGTAATGATGCCTCCAATTACATCCAATGTAATTCTTCCTTCGAACCCGTCAACTACATCCAATGTAATGACGATTCTAAGGGCTCACAGACAATGATTAAAACCAATTTTATCTTTGCATGTGAGGTGATATGCTCGGTAAATTAAGTTAAGCATGCAATTCTAAAACACATAGAAAAGATCATGCAAAAACTAAACCAAGCATAAAGCGTTAAATATGTACATAATAGCCCACTAAACTAACTCCCACTAGCTTCTTGAGCTCCACCGACTCCAAGCCGATGTCAAAACCCGAGAAGCCACCAAATGACCTTTTCGCCCTTTCTTCGTCTTGAGTAAAATATTACAATTTAATACACGACTCGCAGGTCGGGAATTAATAAATATTACAAATAAGTGGTACGACGACCACACCTCGAAAAAATAATTACACGCTAACTCTAACGGCTCGCAGGCCGTGAAAAGCGATAAATAATTAAATCAAACTCGGGGCTATTATGTACACCATGCCAACATCACATCACACATCGTGTTATCAAACAAGCATGTTATCAAACATCATGTGATTTTCCGGTTTTAATTAATTGCCAAGTTTCGAAAATTTTTGATACTCGGTTTATCGAAACCGTTCAAAATTGAAACTTTTGAACATTTGATTTTTGAGTTCATCAAGACGGTTCCAAACTCGTCATGACTAACAAAACGGTTTAGCTCGGCATATTGACCATCCAATGGTCATGCTTGGCCTAGCTCCGTCCAACGGAGCCCCGTTCGGTCCCGGTTTCGGCTCCCCGAGAGTCCCGCTCCCGAGACCCGAAAAATCAAATTTTTTTCAAAAATTCCAGATTTGATAAACTTTTCAAAAATTCATTTTTCATGCATTAAACCCATAAACAAGAATTTAAAACATGTTATCAAACAATTTAGCAAATTAACATGCAAAACCGAAACTAGCAAGCAAAACCGAAAGTTCTCTTGTGAATCCCGAAGGTAGCACGGCTCTGATACCACTGTTGGGTCTCGATGGAGGGTATGAACACATACTTCAGCGGAAATAACTCGAGACCATATCATAGAACACTACCAAATATTAGATACACAAGAGAATAAACAATATGGATGTTTCCTTACCAACTAGTTCAAGAAAAGGAAGAGAACACCAAAGAAACGATGATCGGCTTGAGTCTCCAAGACGCCTACGTATCCAAATGGAATCAAAGCCACGTAGTTCTTCTTTAGATGACTCAAGAACACAACAAGAGGGGGGAAAAGTGCCAAACTCGAAATTGTAGTGTGAGAGGGAGAGAAGTTGTGTTTCTATTCTTGTCTTGTGATTTGTTGTAGGAAAAAGATGACTTAAACCATCAACAACCATCAAGGACAAGTAAGGTGTGAAGCATGGTGTGAAGTAAGACAAGCATGGTGCTAAGTATGGCAAGACAAGATGGGTTAGGTGGTGAATCACCAACACCTTAATCCTTGTCTTGCTTACTTAGTACTAATTAATCAAGACTTGATTAATTAGTTCCATGGGCCTTGGTTGCATGGGCCTTTCATGGGCCTCTTGGAACATGGCCCATGGCCATTCCCAACGAGGTCCCGTGACGTGCTCATCGCCTCCAAGCCTTCCATACCGGAAATGTCCAACATTATCCGACGCGATCAATCCCAAGACTCCAAGCCTTGTCTTGATCCGTAATGTCCTATTCACTTACGGGCACATGACCCAAAACCCAGTTTTGGTCATGTCCCGAGACAACTCTCTTTTGGCCATTCTCCATAAATGTGTCAATGAGTTTCATCCTTCGGTGTGACCCTTAGGTCTATGCATGTCGATAGATCAACGTAAAATCCCATTTTACTTGATCCTATATAAGTGGCAACTAACGAGACTTTAGTATTGCCTGACACTACATAGCGAATCGAACCAATCGATTCTAACCTTTCCGTCCTCCCTGTCATTATCCTTTTATCTCCGATATCCTGATTGAGATAAGGCATAGAGCCGTCATCCTTATTATTCTCAATCACTGTTCCTTGATATGTGAGATGACTGAATATATGATACCTAGTATCATGTGCATGGCCATGCTATTCTTTCAGTCACTCTCGATCAAGCGGCCGAGAACCGATATCTTTCCCATACCTCAGTATGAGGGATAAATCCCTTAGCCGTCTTTCGTGTCACTCATGCAACCCGTCCCCAAGCCAATCCTGGCCGTTATGGAAGCCCTGTTACGGACAACGTTAGGCTCAGGTCAAACTTAGTTGTTGACTGCATAGTGATCACAAAGACTCCTTGGTCTAAGGATACATGACAAGCTACGACACTGAATATGTTAATGACTCAATCTATGGCACATATTCAGGGCGGGTCGTCCAATATCATGTCCCACATGATATCTATGATCAGACTCCGGAATCCCATTCCAATGACTAACAGAACGTAAGCCATGAAGAGCCATCTTTCATACTAGTCGCTTCTAGTGAAGCTTTATTGACTAGGGACCCATCGAGTGTGATCCATCTCGATCTATGGTTCTATTCGCATGGTGGGCATAGATCAGAAATCACATCGATATATTACTCCAACACATAAGTAATAGAAAGCCGCTTTAATCTTATTGCTAATGATGATATATACATTTGGACATTTATGATTGAACTACGGGCACTAAGACTAACACCGTCGGTATAGATATCATACCGAAACACCTAGCCTCCGGTACCGCGTACGCTGGAACACCAGCCTCGGCCTAGATATCTTATGTCGGAATCCTCTGTCGGTATAGATATCATACCGGAACACCTAGCCTCGGAACATATCGTGCCGGAACACACATCATCGGCCACGATATCGGATCGGAACATCATCCTCGGCCTAAATATCCTACCGGGACACACACAAACAGGGTCTCAAACATGTCACAAGGAAATAGTTCACACTAACATTCACCACATTCTCATAGCATATCATGATCCTTAATTTAACAACCGAACATACCACAGACCAAACATTACAAAGCTATTAATCACAAACAAGCGCAACCATCACACAATCCTACGGGCACGACATGGCCCTCATGCAGTTCTACCGCACAGCAAATCCCAGACCTACGGGCACGACCTGGCCCGCAAATGATTCTACATTTTAAACGACTACGCTAGTTAATTACATCCTATATGCAATTCTACAATTATTCTGGTTACTCATAACCTATATGCAATTCTAGTAACTTTCCTCATTTAAACCGGTATTCGCTACTTTTCCCTACCTAAACCGCGATCTAATCTCGAACAAACCACGAACCGCCTAGTAGCCTCCTCCGTCGAGATCGGGAACAACGTCTAAGATCACAAAATACACGAGATTTAATAATAATTCAAGGGTGGTTTAAAGAGATAACATCCAAACTAATCCTCAATACGTTCGGTTAAAGATAACCCTCCTAATTACTCGAAAACAACCAAAATGGACCTAAAAGGTCCATTTCTGATCCATCACGGAGTGGGTCACGGAGCCTTGACGGGCTCCGTCACGGTCTGGGTCACGGAACCGTGCCGTGTACGATCACGGTCACCGTCACGGAGCCGTGACGTGCTCCGTCAGGGTTCCCGTCACGGATCCGTGACGGGTCTGGGCATCCTTCTTCTTCTTCTTCCCTCAACTTCGTCCCCACGAGTCCAAACCTCCAAAACTCCATTGTTAACCTCAAAAACCTCCAAATTCAGTCCCCAAAACCCCAAAAAGTCAAACCCAAAGTTGGGTTTCATCCAATTAACAAAAACCCAATTAATTTCAATTACCATCTTCCACTTTTCACCCTAAATCATCTATTTAACAAGGAAAAGCTTAAACCCTTTAACACCCAAGCTTGATTCATGCAATTTCTACCAAACCCACAACCCAAAGTTCATCAAAAGAGGATTTAAGTGAGTGCTTACCTTAGGAAAAGAGTAGATGAAGAGAAATACGGAAGAAAAGAAGGATTTTGGTGTTGGAATCAAGTAAAAGCCCCCTTTTTCTTCTATTCTTCGCCTTTCTTCAACAATGGAGCTCCACCATCTCTCTCTCCAGCGAATTTCGGCCAAGACACAAAATATGAGCTTATTTTACTCCTATGTGGCCTTTAACCTAAAATAGAAATGTCCAAATTGCCTCTTATGCCCCCTTTCTTCTTATGCCCAAAAATAGGGTTAAATGCGTCTTTTTCTCACCTATTTCTTCTCCTCCAAGACTTATGGACATGTTTCCATGTGGGATCCACCTCCCCTCACAATTATCCCAGCCCAATTAAATTAATCCGATTAAACCCCTAATTCGACCCCGTTTGACCCGAAATTGACTTTTTCGCAAAAATACTTATTTGAAAGGAAATGAACTAACTAAACTAACCGTAATGAAGAATAAGCTTTTTGGGTCCCAGATAGTTCCCGAATGACTCCCGGAGTCATCGGTTGACTTTTCCAGCGGAAAGTCAACTCTTCCCGAATTTCACCGGTTCGATCGGTGTTGACCGAGGGCGGTTCTTACAATCTACCCCCCTTAAAGAAATTTCGTCCGTGAAATTTAAAACGAACGTAACTCAAGGGTCTAACAGGATGGGGTACTTCACGCGAACCTCGTCCTCGCGCTCTTAGGTCGACTCTGCTCCGTGGTGCTGCCACTGCACCCGTACCAGTCGGATAGTCTTGCCACACAAGACCTGCTCCCGCGTATCCAAAATTCTGACCGGCTGCTCCTCATACGAAACATACTCAGCTACCTCGATGTTCGTCCACTCAATGACGTGGGAGGGGTCTGCATTGTACTTCCGCAGCTGGGAAACGTGGAAGACGTTATGAACATTCCCAAGCTGCGGTGGTAATGCAAGACGGTAAGCGACGTCTCCCACTCTGCCCAAAACCTCAAAAGGTCCGATATACCACGGGGCCAACTTGCCTCCGACGCGGTTGAACCGTACCAGCCCCTTCTTCGGGCTCACCTTCAGAAATACATGATCACCAACTGTGAACTCGAGAGGTCGGCGCCGTATATCAGCATAACTCTTATGTCGACTCTGTGCGGTCCTCAACCGTTCATGAATCAGTGCGACCTTCTCGGTCGTCTCCCAGACCAGATCCGGACCGAGTAAGCTCTTATCCCCCACTTCCGCCCAACATACGGGCGATCGACATAGTCTCCCATACAACGCTTCAAAATATGCCATCCCAATACTAGCATGGAAGTTGTTGTTCTAGGCGAACTTGGCTAGAGGTAAGTGGTCCTCCCATGACCCTCTGAAGTCTAACACACAGACCCGTAGGATAACCTCTAAAATCCGAATCGTGCGCTCTGACTGTCGTCTGTTTGTGGATGGTATGTTGTACTGAGTAAGATCTCGGTCCCCAACGATGTCTACAGACTCTCCCAAAACCTGAAAGTGAAACGAGGATCTCTATCGGACACGACCGACACTGGGACTCCGTGGAGACAGATAATCTCGCGGATGTACAGACGACTCAGAGCGTCAACGGTATCAGTCATCCTCATGGCTAGGAAGTGAGCCGACTTGGTCAATCGGTCGACCACTACCCACACTATATCGTCTCCCCTTGGCGATCTTGGTAAACCGCACACGAAATCCATAATGACGTGCTCCCACTTCCACTGTGCAATCGGCAGTGGTTGTAATAATCCAGCGGGACGCTGATGCTCGGCCTTCACTTGCTGACAAGTGAGGCACCTCGAGACAAACTCTGCAACCGCTCTCCGCATTCCGCTCCACCAAAACTATCTCCTGACATCCCGATACATCTTAGTGCCACCCGGGTGCACAACAAGACGCAAATGATGAGACTCTCTCAACACGTCGTCTCTACAACGGCGCGGCACGAACAACCCTCCTCAGTACCGTAAACCATGATCAGCACCCTGTTCCCAGTCTTCCGCGTCAACACCACTGGCAATCCTCTCCCGGATCTTTGCCGCCTCATCATCCTCCGCCTGCGCCTCTAACACTCGGGCAACCAGTGTGGGCTGAGCCACCAGCGAACACATGGCCACACTGTCAGAAATCTCATCTAGTTCAAGCCCAAACGTGCTCAACTCCCCCATCATGTCCCACTCTCGGACTGATACACCAGCAAGGCAATGGATCGACTTCCTACTCAGGGCATCGACAACAACTTTCGCCTTACCCGGATGGTAGAGTAGCTCGAAGTCGTACTCCTCAAGTAGCTCCATCCACCGCCTCTGGCGCATGTTCAGGTCTCGCTAGGAGAAGATGTACTTGAGACTCTTGTGACCCGAGAACACCTGAAATCTCTCTCCATACAAGTAATGTCGCCAACTCTTCAGCACAAAAACGACCGCTCCCAACTCCAAGTCATGGGTAGGGTAGTTGCGCTCATGTGTCTTCAACTGCCTGGAGCCATAGGCAACTACCTTCCCTGACTGCATCAACACACAACCCAGTCCCTCACCGGACGCATCACAGTAAACATCATACCCAATCTCACGCTCCGGCACTATCAACACAGGTGCGGTAGTCAGACGAGCCTTCAGCTCGGTGAAGGAGCGCTCACAATCCTCAGTCCACACAAACTCGACTCCCTTGCGCGTTAGGGCAGTCATCGGTGCGGCCAAGCGTGTGAAATCCTGGACGAACCGCCGGTAGTAGCCTGCCAGACCTAAGAAGCTGCGGATCTTAAAGACACTCGTGGGTCGTGCCCACTTCGAAACCGCTTTGATCTTCGCCGGATCGACCATTATACCCTCCCGGGACACGACATGCCAGAGGAATTTCACCTCGGGGAGCCAAAACTCACACTTCTCTAAGTTGTCGTACAACTGGTGGGTGCAAAACAAAGTCTGAACCGTCCTCAGATGCTCCACGCGTGCCTCCTCACTCGACGAGTATATCAAGATGTCATCCAAGAACACCACAACGAGCTGGTCTAAGTATGGACAGAAGATACCGTTCATCAGATCCATGAACGCTGCAGGCGCATTCGTCAACTCGAACGACATCACCAGGAACTCATATTGTCCATACCGTGTCCGAAATGCGGTCATCGCCACATCCTCCTCCCGAACTCTCAACTGATAGTATCCGGATCGCAGATCCATCTTCGAGAAACACTTCGCCCCTCTCAGCTGATCGAACAAGTCGTCGATCCTCGGCATCGGGTAGCGGTTCTTCACCGTGACTCGGTTCAACGTCCGGTAGTCTATACACATCCTCAACGCTTCACCCTTCTTCTTCACGAAGAGGGCGGGCACTCCCCACGGCGAAGTGCTCGGGCGGATAAACCACTTCTCCCGGAGCTCCTCAAGTTGGCGCTTCAACTCGACCAACTCGGCTGGTGCAAACCTGTACGGAGCCATCGATATCGGTGCCGTCCCTGGTATCAGGTCAATCCTGAACTCAACGTCAAGCACTGGAGGCAAACCTGACAACTCCTCCAAAGACCTCCGGGAACTCACACACTACTCGTGGCAACTCTCTTCTCTGCACCGTCGCCACCTCCTCTCCCACAGTTAATGATGAAAGGAGAACTCCGCTCCTACTGCCCAGTACACACTTGACAGTCGTGTCGCCCGATACCACCGTCACCTGCCGCCGATAGCAGTCGATCGACGCTCGGTACCTCGCAAGCCAATCCTTCCCCAGGATCACATCAAACGTCGTCATTTCCAACACCAGAAGATCACCAAGAAAAGGGCAGTCAGCCACTCTAATCTCACAAGCACGGCACACACTACTCAAAATCACATCACCCGTAACCGGGGTGTCAAGACACAAGTGTCCACTCAAGGGCTCTACTCTTAACCCCCAACATATCAGCGAAGGTAGAAGAAATAAAGGAATGCGATGCTCCAATATCAAATAGAAAAGACGCCCAAGAATTGTATAGCAAGCACGTACCCTGGGTGGTCTCATGACCAGAATGATGCCCCTCAGCTCGGGAATCGGCAACCGCATACATTCTGCCCTGCGGTGCCTGAGGTCCTCCCTTCGGGGGTGGTGGAAGGGTTATCTACTGTGGAGCTCTCTTCTGCTGTCTCGGCGCTGGCGCGCTCGCTGCCTGCCGTGGAACTCTCGGCGCTTGAGCCTGACGCGGACGGAACTGAGGCGACTGACCGGTCTGCGACTGCTGCGGTCGCGGGGCCGACATACCTCCAAACCGGTCAGGGCACCCAACAGAGATATGCCCTGGCCGTCCACACTGGTACTCGGCCTCCCCTCGAGTCTCGTCTGACTGCCCGCGGGCCCACTGCTCCTCGAACAATCTCGAGCTAGATGGCCCGGCTGTCAGCACAGGTACACGTCTACTCTGACGGGGCAGGTCCAACGGATGCCACTGACCCGGACAGTCGCATCCCGCCAGACTTTGTCTATGGCCGGAAAGATCCTGAGGTCTTCTACCTCCTCGGGTCACGGACCTCAGACGGCTCAAGAAACCACTCGGTCTCTACCTACTCTCTCGGGCGCTAGCGGTCTCCCAGAAATGTCGTTGTGCTGCCAGTGCCTGGTCCACCAGCTCTGTGTACACCTGAGTCCTCAGGGCTGTGACTCGGTCCACAATCGAGGGATTGAGTCCCCCCTCAAACCGCCTATACCGGCGCGACTCTGTCTGCACTTACTCCGGTGCAAAGCGAGACAGTGAGGTGAACCTCGCCTCATACTCCGACACTGTCATCCCACTCTGACGCAGCTCCAGGAACTGCTGGTGTCTATCCTCTCGGGCTGACCACAGAAAGTACTGCTCCAAGAACACATCTCCGAACAGCTGGAAGTCATCCCCGACTCTGAGCTGCTCACGCTTTCACCAGTGGTAAGCATCGTCCCTCAGCTGGAACGTTGCAAAGGAGACCGTCATGTGACCATCCACGATCCCTGAAGTGTCCAGGTTTTTAGTAATCTGCTCCAGCCATCTCTCGGCTGCATCGGGGTCTGGCTCCCCGGTAAAGATAAGCGTACCCAGCCTAAGAAAGTCTCTCAGTGCCTGGGCTGTGTAGCCATCAGCCTGACTAGGCCTCACAGTAGCAACTGCAGTGGCACCAGGCACGGTCTCTCGTGCCGGGGCCACAACCTCTCTTTGGGCGATGATCGCCGCTAAGCCCTGCACTGTGCGAACTAACTCCTCCAGGACTGTCGCCTGGGTCTGCTCTACGACCGGCGAAACTCTCGGTAGAAACCCTGATGGTCCGGCGTCGCCTCCCCCGTGCTCCTCAGTGTAGGCACCTTGGGTACTCGTTGCCCCTACCGACTCAATGGCAAGCGGCTGCCCTCGGCTCTCAGCTGGCCGGCTCCTAGTGCCTCATTGTACATAAGTACGAGCCATGTCGTCTATATCCGCTGCACGGATAAACGCACATGTTCAGTTCTTAAATTCGCGTAAAGCGACACGCTTAAGTCACTAGCGTTCACACACGTTTCACAAAGGTCGCACTTGAACCAAACAACATGCCTAATCTTAGCATATTCATAACTAGTTTTACACAACCAGGAAAACCCGCACATTTGTGCGCCAAACGAGTCAACTATACAGTTCAACAATTGCAACCAAAAGCCACAGAGTCCACAGTTCACATCACACAGCGATTCCACAAGGTGTCAACATTAACTTAATTTCAATGTTCTTAACACTTTCTCTTTCTACCATAACATTCCATGTTGACATCATGTCGTTACAACCCGGTTCATCCGTCCCCGAATTACGTTGTAACCACTTGAAACCCCCCCCCCCCCCATCACGTTCGACTGCAGGGCCCCTGTAGTCGAATCGTGATGGTACAAACACTTCAGTTTTTGCAGAAATTTGGGCATGACCCGTTTGAAAACTCTATTAACCATCTGCTTACGCGGGACATTCCACTCACATCCTGCACAAAGCACTCACCACAATCATAGCACACAACAAGTCATCGCAGCTATACAACTCGGGTCTCGGTAATTACACGATTACCACCCGGCCAAGTCAACACTCTGATCTTAACCGATCGGCCAACAGTCGAACACACAACAATCAATTAGAACAATCATTGGCACCAACCACAAGTGGTTCACCCAAAGCACACAACACCAAACATGACATTTCACTAAACCGAGACTCTATTCATCTCGGTTCTACGCGTAGGACATTTCCGATTTGCGTTACCGACACACACGGAAACCTAACGACTTAACTCTACCCACCTAATTGAAGTACAGTCCGAAGTTTTGAAAAACCAGGCTCTGATACCAAATTGTCACGCCCCAAATCCAGTTTTGACCGGACTCGAGACGTGAACTAAAAAAATAATGATAAGGAATGCAATTTTAAAACAAGATGAAACTCCAGAAATAGTTTAAAGCCAGTAATTCTGATAACAAGAGTCAAATGCTCAAAATACAAATAAAAGAAGTTTAGTATACGGGCGTATGTCTCTAGACAACCTAAAAACTATGACTCTCGCTAAGCTCCCAAGCTCCGAGACGTCCTCTAAACCAACTCACGATCAAAACCTGTAAAAAAAGTAATGAAGGGGATGAGCTTTCGCTCAGTAGGAAAAAGTAGTAATGGGGATGAGCATGTCGCTCACCCCACGGATACCCGTCCAAATAAGGCATACTAGTAAAGCACAATAACTAACGAATCAAACAGTAATCACAACCACAATCATAACCAACCTCACTTAACCATAACCTCGTTTGATTACACCACTTACCCAATCGCCACACTTAGCGTGTGAAATCAACCCTGCTCAACAATTAACAATTTCTCAATGTTCACACCCAAACCATATCTCAAAGAGTCACCAAGTAAATACACACAATAAAACTTTACCAATACACATACAATAAGTCTCCCATAATACGCCGGATCACATTGTACGACTCAACATATCATACCGGAACACACAACATCGGTCTAGATATCGTCCCGGAACACACAGCATCGGGTATACGTATAACAGAACACATAGTATCGGTCAGGATATCATACCGGAACACCTAGCCTCGGGACATATTGTACCGGAACACATAGCATCGGTCTAGATATCGCCCCGAAATACCATCCTCGGCCTAGATATCCTATACCGGAATCCTCCGTCGGTATAGCTATCATACCGGAACACCTAGCCTCGGGTACCGCGTACGCCAGAACACCAGCTTCGGCTTAGATATCTTATACCGGAATCCTCCGTCGGTATAGATATCATACCGGAACACCTAACCTCTATATCGGACCGGAACACCATCCTCGGCCTAAATATGATATTGAGGCACACACATACAGAGTCTCAAACATGTCACAAGGCAATAGTTCATACAAACATTCACCACATTCTCATAGCATTTCATGATCCTTAATTTAACAACGGAACATACCACAGACCAAACATTATAAAGCTATTAATCACAAACAAGCGCAACCATCACACAATCCTACGGGCACGACATGGCCCTCATGCAGGTCTACCACACGACAAATCCCAGACCTACAGGCAGGACCTGGCCCGCAAGTGATTCCACATTTTAAACGACTACGCTAGTTAATCACATCCTATATGCAATTCTATAATTATTCCGGTTAGTCATAACCTATATGCAATTCTAGTAACTTTCCGCATTTAAATCGGTATTCGCTACTTTTCCTTACCTCAATTGCGATCCAATCTCGAACAAACCACGAACCGCCTAGTAGCCTCCTCCGCCGAGATCAGGAACAACGTCTAGGATCACAAAGTACACGAGATTTAATAATAATTCAAGGGTGGTTTAAAGAGATAACACCCAAACTAATCCTCAATACGTTCGGTTAAAGATAACCCTCCTAATTACTCGAAAACAACCAAAATGGACCTAAAAGGTCCATTTCTGATCCATCACGGAGTGGGTCACGGAGCCTTGACGGGCTCTGTCACTGTCTGGGTCACAGAACCGTGACGTGCACCGTCACGGTTCCCGTCACGGATCCGTGACGGGTCTGGGCAGCCTCTTTCTTCTTCTTCCCTCAATTTTGGCCCCACGAGTCCAAACCTTCAAAACTCCATTGTTAACCTCCAAAATCTCCAAATTCAGTCCCAAAAACCTCAAAACTTTAAACCCAAAGTTGGGTTTCATCCAATTAACAAAAACCCATTTAATTTCCATTACCATCTTCCACTTTTCACCCTAAATCATCTATTTAACAAGGAAAAGCTTAAACCCTTTAACACCCAAGCTTGATTCATGAAATTTCTACCAAACCCACAACCCAAAGTTCATCAAAAGAGGATTTAAGTGAGTGCTTACCTTAGGAAAAGAGTAGATGAAGAGAAATACGGAAGAAAAGGAGGATTTTGGTGTTGGAATCAGGTAAAAGCCCCATTTTTCTTCTCTTCTTCTCCTTTCTTCAACAATGGATCTCCACCCTCTATCTCTCTCTCTCTCAAGGTAATTTCGGCCAAGACACAAAATATGAGCTTATTTTGCTCCTATATGGCCTTTAACCTAAAATAGAAATGTCCAAATTGTCCCTTATGCCCCCTTTCTTCTTATGCCAAAAAATAGGGTTAAATGGGTCTTTCTCTCACCCTTTTCTTCTCCTTCAAGACTTATGGACACATGTCCATGTGGGCTCCACCTCCCCTCACAATTATCTCAGCCTTATTAAATTAATCCGATTAAACCCTTAGTTCGACCCCGTTTGACCCGAATTTGACTTTTTCGCAAAAATACTCATTTGAAAGGAAATGACCTAACTAAGATAACCATAACAATGGATAAGATTTTTGGGTCCCGGATAGGTCCCGAATGACTCCCGGAGTCATCGGTTGACTTTTCCGGCGGAAAGTCAACTCTTCCCGAATTTCATCGGTTCGACCAGTGTTGACCGGGGGCGGTTCTTACAATTGAAACACAAGGTCGTTGACCTCCTCGGACGATGGATGCCGCGACGGTTTAGGAAAGGTATCCTCGCGTTCCCCTCCCTTATTTTCGATTTTTGGCATATGTGGTATGCAATCTGGTCATTTGGATCGATCGGTGGTGGAGTCAGCCAGACCAAGGTTTTCCACTCGACGTAGCCCCTGTCCTTTGAACTAGTGTTCCGGGCAGGTTGGTTTTTGTGTCTTCCGGTTGTTCTAATCTTCGGAGTCGTAATCAGTCACGAGCTATCTTGGATGGCAATGAGACTCGGTCAAAGAGGATATCGGCACGACAACCGGTGATGATCCAAATGACTGACATTCAAAATATTTGGTTGTTAAAGGGTCGGTTGTGGTGGTGCCTCGGTGGGTCGGGTGGGGTATGGGTTGATTTTATGAGGCAAGGGCATTAACATGCAAGTAGGTGTGAAGGTCTGAGCAGTTAGTGTGGGGGAGACCCAAGACTTAGAGTTTGAGGACTTTAAACGCTTTCAGGGAGCACAACAAGTAGCGGCGAGGGGTAGTAAGAACCCTCGCCTCGATCAATAAGGAGTTCATGGTCTAGTAGGGATCGACTAGAAACATCGTCCCGATGGACGTAAGGTGGCAGTGGTTCCACCAAGTTCTGCTAAGGTATTCTCCTACCATCTCGGAGGGCAGAACTCTCGCGTTTTGGAGTCTTACTCTATCATTTCAGGGACGACGACGCACACAGTTTGCCCGGGATAATACACAGTCCGCCTCGGGGCCAACCCGAAAATGGGCTGGTTCTATCCTAGCTCCCAATTTGGATCCGCTATATCAATTTCTTCAGACGCTACCGTAGTATCTCCTTCCGAACATTTCGGACGCTAGCACAGTACATAGTCTATTTGTGCATTTTCTGACATTAGGGTTCGGTCGGCCCTACTCCACAGTGTTCAGCCATTGTACCGGTTGCCTCAACTGCTATCACAACATTCTCTTGTTGACACCCTTGATGTACTTCGGTGAAAGAGTATTTTTCAATTTCATACTTGTCCCACGTTATATGTACTTTTTATATGTTTACTTACTGTTATTTCAATTGGCTTTTGTCTCTTGTGGGTGACCTGTTTTGGGTTGTTACCTCTAGAGATTCCTTTTTATTAATATATTACTTTCACTCCCCGATAAAAAAAATTACGGATTAGTTAGTATTTATTTGGATTTGTAATTTTTCAATTGTTTTAATTATTAATAATATGTATTACGTGTATATTGTTAAAAAATATAAGTAATACTGTTAAAAATAATTAGGAAAATATAATTTTAGTATTCTTAACTAGGCGGGATTTTCACTTAAAGTAGTTTAATTATCCAATTCAACTGAGAAGTATCTTAACTATCCAAAAATATCACGTTAGTCATTTCTGTCAATTTATGGACGAAAAAGGTCCCTTTTTTTTGTAAATGATACGCCTTTTACATACTTGAAAATTTCCCCTTAATTACAGACCTAAATCTCCACATTTCCATCACAACGTCTTCATCTTCTTCATTTCAAACCTAAATCTAGAGCTGAAAAGAGGTATGTGGCCATATATGGATGGAGGTCGTAATACTATGAGGTATGTGGTAAAATCGGTTTGTCGAAAGCCATCCAGATCTACAACGCTAGACATGCCTCGCCGGACGCCAGATCTGTCACGATGATTCAACTCAGAAAGAGAGGTTGGAATATCGTGAAAGACAACAGAATCTGGCCACTACAAGCTTCGAAAAACACTGTCCTATGTTCCTGTGACTTCATCTCCATTGCCCCATGCCAGATATGCCTCTGGACATTACTGCACATTGTTTATGTTAGTCTTAGTGCCCGTAGTTCAATCCTAAATGTCCAAATGTACATTTCATCGTTAGCAATAAAATTAAAGCGGCTTTATATTACTTATGTGTTGGAGTAATATATCGATGTGTGCTCTGATCTATGCCCACCATGCGAATAGAACCATAGATCGAGATAGATCACACTCGATGGGTCCCTAGTCAACAAAGCTTCACTAGAAGTGTCACGCCCCAAATTCAGAGAACCGAACTCGGGACGCGAACATTTTAAAACATAAAAGCACTTGAACCTGTTTTGAATAAAAGCTTTGACATTTCCATTTACTTCTCAAAATAATAGTATTTACAATACAAAAACGTCCCAACAAGTGGACAGGGTACAATATCCGTCACTAGACTCAACAAAATAAAGACCAGACTCCGCTCCAAGCTCCACCAGCTTCAAGAGCTAACCTAGTCCGCCCAATGATCAGTACCTGTAGGAAAAGCAGCTAGGGGTGAGCGTTCGCTCACCTCCACGGATACCAGACTGACTATGGCATAATTAGTAGATAAAGCCAGTAACACCAACGCTAAAACCAACACCAAAACCAACACCAAAACCAATACCAAAACCAACACCAAAACCAACACCAAAACCAACACCAACTCAAGTACTCAACCTAACCACAACCCGTTACCTTCCACAACAAACTCAACCTCAGACTCACAAAGTAAGACAACACATCCAACAATGAACTTCCCCAAACACAAGAACACGGATCAGGCTAGCCGAAGAATGCTCAGAACCTGCCGAGCCTCGTACGCGGTTAGGCCAGCCGAAGAATGCTCGTAACCTGCCGGGACCCGGTCACGAATCAGGCTAGCCGAAGAATGCTCATAACCTCTCAGGATCCGGACACGGAACAGGCTAGCCGAAGAATGCTCAGAACCTGCCGAGGCTCGAGTTTGGTCAGGCCAGCCAAAGAATGCTCGCAACCTGCCAAAATCCACACCACTCCCCGACACACAGTCGGATCGGGCAAGACACGACCACAAACACAAGCAAGTTCAACAAACAGGCACTCAGGGCCACTCAAGACACCTCAACAGTCAAGACTCGGGTTCAACAACCCCACGGGCCATCATGGCCACCCAAGACACAACCATAAGTACACGGGCTCTCATGGCCACCCAACACCAAATTAAATAACACGGCTCTCAAGGCCACCCAAGACACCAACACTTAAAATACGGGCTCTCAAGTCCACCCAACTCAACAGTAAATAATACGGGCTCTCAAGGCCACCCAACTCAACAGTAAATAATACGGGCTCTCAAGGCCACCCAACTCAACAGTAAATAATACGGGCTCTCTAGGCCACCCAACTCAACAGTAAATAATACGGGCTCTCAAGGCCACCCAACTCAACAGTAAATAATACGGGCTCTCTAGGCCACCCAACTCAACAGTAAATAATACGGGCTCTCAAGGCCACCCAACTCAACAGTTAATAATACGTAGCAACCTCCGGCACACTCGATGCCTCCAACAGTCCTAAGATCACTAGTTTCACAAACAACCTCCGGGCATGGTCATATGCCTCCAGTAATTCAATTATCGCTAAGTTCTCTGTTCCTACGACACTACTAAGTGTCACATGCTTTTCTCTTAAACGCTACAATCCCGTATCATGCTTTTCTAATATTTAAATAATTCTACTCAACCCATGACACCCCGGTGTCACATGCAATTCTACTATTAACTTTCCCTAATCAGGGCCGAGATCCGGCTACTTTTCCCTACCTCGTAGATAAATCCAAAAGCGCTCCAACAACACCCGAAGTACACCCACTCACTCGCCGAGCTTCCCTTTGCCTCGGTCCGTAGCACGATCTAAAAGAACACAAATTCAAAGTACTTTTAAACTAGTACGAATAAACCGAAAATTAATAAACTTAACGCCCAAACGTAACCCCGACAATGCCGATCACTCCCAAACTTCCCCATTACTCGATATTGCCGATAAAGGACCCGTAAGGGCCAGATTCGCCCGACATGGCGAATCTGCCCGGTTTTGGTTAATTGCCTTCCGGGGCTCCAAAAGCCCCCGTTTTTGTTTCTACGGTCTTAGAATATTTCAAGGGACCCAACGCACCTGACGGAATTGAATTCCGACTTCTCAGTCAATTAATAAACGTTTAAAGTTTCCCAAAACCCGTTAATTACCACTTCTCCAAATTAATTCCAAATTTCGATTCGATTAGGAATAAGTGGTCCGGGGGACGTTTTAAACCACCCGAACATTAAAACCCGAGCAACCGAGCACGTGGGCCCCACCCCAACCACTTGACCGAGACCATAGGGTTTGAGGGGGGGCTCGGCCACCATGTGGTGGCTGCTGCCAGCTCCGACCAGCCACCACCCACGGTGGCCGGAGCTCCTCCCGAGCCTCCGGTCACCGGAAAACGTAACCTTACACCCCCAAACACCTCTAAAACGTCTCCAACACCTCCCAAACTCTACACAACCCTAAGCCTTAGTTTATACTCAAACCCTAGCTTTCAAGAAAATAATCGAAACGAGAATCGGGTTAGTGCTTACTTGAGAGGAAGACGAGGGGAAGAGATTTGCTCCTTGCTTTGAATCGATCCAAGGGTTGAAAATCAAACCCTAACTCCACTTCCTTTCTTCTCTCTTCTTCTCCTTCTTCTTCTCTCTCTAAAACCTCTCTTCTTCTTTCTAATTTAATTAAAACTAACAACTAACTCCAAAAACTCCTCCCTTTACCCTATGTTCGGCCACACCTTCACAACCGCCCATTTCCCCCCCAAAACTAACACCACCACATTTAGGACATGTGTCTAGGTGGGTCCCACACCTTTTGGAAAATATCTAGTTGATATTTTCCAATCAGTTTTGCGAAAATCGGACGTTTCGGGCCCCGAACGGGCACTTTTTCCAAGAAATTACGAAACTTGACGGGCTACAAGGAAACGGCTCAACTAAGACCGTTGCGACGACGGTTAAGCGTTTTGGATCCCAAACGGTCCTCAAATGGACCAAAACGTCGCCCGGTTGACTTTTCCAGCGAAAAGTCAACATTTCCCAAATTGATCAGGAAGTTGCCCTGAGTCCCCTGGAACTCATTTTGGTCGATAACGGGGTCAACTTAAGTCCGGTATGACCCTCGGGGTCAATTTAGGTTAAGTTAAGTGTCTGTCTTAAAATTTTTAAATTTTCCTGTTTTTCGCAGGTTTGACTGACGTTGACCAGAAGTGGTTATTACAAGAAGCGACTAGTATGAAAGATGTCTCTTTATGGCTTACGTTCTGTTAGTCATTAGAATGGGATTCAGGAGTCTGATCATAGATATCATGTGGGACATGATATTGGATGACCCGACATGAATATGTCCCATAGATCAAGTCATGAACATATTTATTGTCATAGCTTGTCATGTATCTTTAGACCAATGAGTCTTTTGTGATCGCTATGTAATCAAAAACTGAGTTTGACCTGAGCCTAACGTTGTCTGTAACAGGGCTTCCATAACGGCCAGGATTGGCTTGGGGACGGGCTACATGAGTGACACGAAAGACGGCTAAGGGATTTATCCCTCATACTAAGGTATGAGAAATATATCGGTTCTCGGCCGCTTGATCGAGAATGGCTGAAAGAATAGCATGGCCATGCACATGATATTGGGTATCATATATTCAGTCATCTCACATATCAAGGAACAGTGATTGAGAATAATAAGGATGAAGGCTCTATGCCTTATCTCAATCAGGATACCGGAGATAAAAGGATAATGACATGGACGACGGAAAGGTTAGAATCGACAGGGTTGATTCGTTATGCAGTGTCCTGCAATACTAAAGTCTCGTTAGTTTCCACTTAAATAGGATCAAGTAAAATGGGATTTTACGTTGATCTATTGACATGCATAAACCTAAGGGTCACACCGGAGGATGAAACTCATTGACACATTTATGGAGAATGGCCAAAAGGGAGTTGTCCCGGGACATGACCAAAACTGGGTTTTGGGTCATGTGCCCGTAAGTGAATAGGACTTTACGGATCGAGACAAGGCTTGGAGTCTTGGGATTGATCGCGTCGGATAATGTTGGACATTTCCGGTATGGAAGGATTAGAGGCGATGAGCGAATCACGGGACCTCGTTGGAAATGGCCACATGCCATGTTCCAAGAGGCCCATGAAAGGCCCATGCAACCAAGGCCCATGGAACTAATTAATCAAGTCTTGATTAATTAGTACTAAGTAAGCAAGACAAGGATTAAGCTGTTGGTGATTCACCACCTAACCCAATCTTGTCTTGCCGTACTTTATCCTATTTACACCTTACTTGACACCATACTTGTCCCATGCATTTAGTTGGACAAGTATGGGTTTTGTTATGTTTAAGTCATCTTTTTTCAACATAACAAACACAAGACAAGAATAGGAAACACAACTTCTCTCCCCCTTCCCTTGCAATTTCGGGTTTGGCAAGTTTCCACCTCCATTTTCGTGTTCTTGAGTCCTCAAAGAGAAGAACTACGTGGCTTTGATTCCCATGTGGATACGTAGGCGTCTTGGAGACTCAAGCCAATCATTCGTTAACCGGTGTTCTTGTTTTGGTAAGAAATAGTGCTGAATTTTTCTCTTGTGAATCCATTCTTTGTTAGTTGTTTCATGGTTTTAATCGTCTCTTGGTTTTCCTTGATTTTCCACTGCAAGTTGGTTAATCTCCAACCCTACCTCGAGACCCAATAGTTTATACTTCTCAAATTTAGTGATTCGATTTGTGATTAGAATTTAGGGTTTTCTTCATGATAAATATTTGGGTTATATGAATCCGAAATAAAATATGTGGGAAATATTCATTCATTGGAGATCGTGGCGGCTTCTTCGTTCTGGTTTTTCTCCTCAATTTTATTCGTCGGAGATGGTGTATGCGGCCATGGTCCTCGAAATCAACACATTGGACGAGCTTCATCATAGAGGTTCGGAAAGGATTAATTGTCACCTCTCTCGAGAGGACCAATTCTTCATGACGTCCGGTTGGATCTTGTAGAGGTTGAGTTGCGTGCGTCGAAGAGCTCAACGAGGTGGAAGCGTGTTCGAAAGGAAGAAGCTCGGCTAGATCTGAAATTTATTCATTATTTTTTTAAAATAATAAAAATGAAAGTGTAAGTAAAAATATTTTATAAAAATGTAATTATAAAACAAAATAAATATTAAAAATTAAAGAAAAAGGAATTAATATTTTAATATTTTAATAAATTAGTTAAAAAAATTAATCAAACACATATTGAGTAATAAAATTTAAAGAGAAAAAATAAATTAATAAAGAGTAATGAAAATTTAAAAGTAAGAATTTTTAATATTTATGTGAAACGGGAAGCATCAACTTTATGTATCAGTCAAAGTGACATACGAACAATCTGATGAAAGCGCACAAGCAAACGATAAATATTACAGAGTATAGATTAACTAGCCTATAATATTACCGACTCTCTACAGAAACCAGAACGCAAAACAGGGCGCCCTAGAACGTGCAAACAACGTGCACGTCAAAAGTGCAACAACGTGCACACCAAATCGTGCCACATAATGGGCACACCAAACGTGCAAGTAGTGCACACAAACCGTGCAACTAATGCATACCCAATCTGCACCAAGTGCAGTTATTGAAAAACAGTAACATAAAAGGGAAAAAAAAACTAGTCGATTCAGAGTCACCACCGTCCGACAAGGGACCTTGACCCGAGGAATCCAGAAAGCGCGAACTCTAGATCCTCGCCAAAGGTATTCGTACAGTGTGACGAATCGCCAGAGCTGCCCACCACTGCTTAAACCCACCTTGCTCGACCGTAGGCACCAAAACAGCATCAGCCGGAAACGGACACAGACGCCGGCCTTGAGAGGAAAGAAAAAAGGTGTGGTAAAGGGGAAAAAGGAAACGGGGGGAGACTAGGGGGTTGAAGAGGGGGTTTCCGGCTACGACCACGACCATGTTGTACTTTGGTCTTTTTATGTGTTTTGGATAGAAAATTAATTTTGTAAACTAAAATGAAATTTTGACATTTAAGGTACCTCTGAAATGAAATTGATAGTTAAGTAACTTTAATTGAAAATTGCGCCTAGTTAAGCATACTAAAATGATATTTTCAGTAATAATAATAAAATATAAATAACAATATTATTTATAAAAAAACGATACCAAATATAAATATATAACACCAATATCAACTAATTAATAAGACAACAAAAATTATCCCTAAAACACTTGTTATGGACTTGACCGTTCATCAATAGTCGGACATAACTAAAGGCCTAGTCTTGATTGGAGGGAAGGTCATTTACCCTTAATTTTCTGATCCAATTGAATTTAAGAACATCCACAATGAGTTCGTTTCTACAAGGTCAAGTCGGAGATGATTTTGGGACAATTCATGGTCTATTTGCATTGAGTGTCGAATATGTGTGATCGAATTGGACCAAAACCCCAAACTTCATATTGAGAGAAACGAGAAGAGAAGAGAGATAAGAGAGATAAGAAAATTTGTCTATTACTGAATCTATAGGGTTTATGAATTATGCGACGCATGAGAGAGACTCTATTAGAAAAAGAAGAAAACCAACTTTTCGTTGGATCCCATTCCACTGTGGCTATAATAATAGTGTCGTTGCTTCTTAACTTGTTCACTTTTTTCTTATTTCTTCTTTTTTCCACCTCACTAATTTGTATATGTTTCTTGTTCTTCATCGCTTTACTCACCTGCATATGCTTCTTCGTGTTATGGGATGGTCCTCTATAATCTATCCCGATTCTCATTCTACATCAAACCCTACTTTCTATGTTGTAGCCACCAAACCCCTTCTTCAGGTCTTACAATGCTTATCTCATGTGCATCTTTTCCCATCCTTTTGCTTTCTCTTCGCACCAAGACCCTCCTCATCATCTCTTCTCTGTGTACCTCATCCTCCATATCAAGGAGCCATCAGATCTAGTGTTAAAGATAATCATTTCAGCAATCGCGCTTAAGTGCTTACAAGTTGGACAACCGCCTTGATCCTCCCGACATTGTCAAATAAGAATAATGAGGGTGATTTTTCTGGTCACACAACGTCTAAACCCGTTTCTTACAATATTTTGCACATATTAATATAAAAAATATAATTATTGTATTTTATAGTCACCACACCATAAATATATTTGGAAGACAACATTTTTCCTTCTATTGACTATATCATCTTTTTTTTTATAAGCTAAAGAATTTTATTAAGCATATGTTCTATAAGGGTATAAAACATAGCAAGGCTTCCACAACCGTCCGAGGAAGGTACGCCATTGGCGCCTTGCCTTTCACCGGATCCCTTTGAAGGGGGACATCCACAGAGAGGACAATGGTTGAGAGGAGGCGGTGTCGAGGTTTGTTACAGAACAAGGGCTACAACCCTAGGAGCCGCGCCGCTTGGACCGACTGGAGGTAAAACCAGGGGCGCAACACTCGACAGGCTAGGGTTGCGAGGAGGCGAAGGCAGGACCACACGCGACGCAGGAGGAGGCGATCGTGGGTTGCTTGGAGGAGAAGCAACTGTGGCCCGCCTTGTTGGACGTCCCCGCCTTGGTTTCAACACCGACTGAGGGGAGATTGCCCTCATGGAGAAGGACACCAACTTAGTCGAGAGGGCCGGGAGCATCGCCAGAGCAGAAGGAGAGGGAAGCAAGGGAGGAGAACGCAAACCGAGTGCTTTTGGGTCTTCTCCTTCGGTGGGTCTTATCCCCAGCACCGGACACGGTCTGTGAGGGATTGGACAGCACAGAGCCAATGACCACAAGGACAACACGGACCTCAAGCATAGCAGCATCAACAACAACATGTAAAGCTACGACAGACGGTACGACAATAATGGGATCAGAGAAAAGCATTATAATTGACTAGGGCTAAGGTTTAGGTCTCAATTTCGAGGGAGGGTTTTCTTTGGAAGCTCTTGTTTGCATAGTTTATTAAGGGTTTGTCCTCCGGTTCTTGTGCTACTCCTTTAATCCAAAGGGTAAAACCTTATTAATGTCATTTGCTGCATAAAAAAAAGTTTACTTAAAAGAAGAAATCTACAATCTAAATGGATTTGTCTACAAGTTTGTTACTTATCTATAATGTTAGATTGTATTAATTTTGATTTCATCTTCTATTCTAAACACATTTTGACGTCCCAGTTTAGATTTAATTGATTTCTTTAATATAAAAAAATAATGAATATAATAATCATATAAAACATGAACAAATTTAGCAATGTTAGATTGGGAGGGTACAGCAGTTGACTACTATATATAATGCATTCGATGGCTTTTTTTCTTTTCTTTTTTGATAAATCGATGGCTTTACTTTACATGGATGGGGATTAACATATGGTATCACTTCATATATAAAGCAAGGTCTGCTTTATTCTTTAAAACAAAAAAGTGGGGCTCCTTTATAAGTTTCAATCTCATGATTTCCATCCAATTGTGGCCCATATGAAAAGTTGACTGAGGCTGCTCTTTTGACTCTCCACTGATCCGGTCGCTTCTTTCATTTTCTCAGCAATTTCCAGCCTACCCCAAAGCATTTCCATGGAAACCATGTTCCAACAAACTCATACACCAACCTTCACGTTTTGTGATCAAAACGTGTTTGGTCTTGTTTGAGATTGAGATATCAAGTCCTTGTATATACATGTGAATGATCAAACTGGTCGTAACTCGTGTGAGATGGAGGTAGGATCTCTCGCCTATGGGAATTGTTTGGAAATGCAGGTATCATGTTTTGAACAATCAATGGTCCAACATTGGGCTCGTGGCAAGAAATTTAAGTCTCCAACTACTTTTTGTTTTGTTTTCACTCACGGCCGATTGAGTAATGATAGGGTCTAAGACCATCAAATTCATTCGAATCGTAAATTTAATAAAGGATAATATCAAAAAGTTATTCTCAATTTTCAGCTATTTTCATAAAATTACGCACAACTTTAAAAGATAACAAAACGACCTGCTTCATGTCGGGTTGGACAGAGTTTTGGTCGTGTCTCTACTCAAGTTGTTTCTCCCCCTTTGTTTGTTCTTGTTTTGGTGGTTCGTTCGGTGCCGACCGACGATCGGTGGTTCATTTTTCGGGGGGGGGGGGGGGGGGGGGGGGGGGGGGTGTGGGGAACTCTTTTGGGTGTTCGGGTCCTATTGTTTAGGACTCTCCGAGGGTGCGCGTGGCCGGTCGATGATTGTCTGGGCGGTTGTATCGTGTCAGACGTTTTTATTGGTAGTGGCATCCGTCAAGCTTGTTTCGGGTGGTGGCTTTAGTTTCAGTTCATTCCGGGCTGGGATCGGTTGGTGCTCGGTATAATAACAGGCCTACCAATAATGAAGGGAAAACGGCATTTTACCATCCATTATATGACACTTGAGGTCATATGACTAACGGAATGGAAAAAATAGCATTTTATCGTCTATTTTTCCTAACGTAATCGCGTGACCAATAGATAAGGTACTGCAAATATGATTTTGAAAAGGAGGGTAGCACAGTGTTCGTGACCAATACATAAGGGTAAGTTTCAACAATTAACCATTTTTTATATTATCTCATTCAATAATGTTTTCATCACAAATTCAGCTCAATCTCGACAATTTGAGTTGCAACTACTAACTTTTTTTTTTGATAGCCTAAAGATTTTATTAAGCAAATGTTCTATAAGTCTATAGAACAAAGTAAGAAAAGATCCTATCCTCAGACCATTACCAGCTCCAAAGAGCGAAAAAAGAAAATACAAGAGAAAACGCCATGCCTACTTCCTATCCGGATTCAAACAAGTGAAACGGTTAGAAACCGGAACAGGGGATAAAACAAGTTTTGAAGTCGGTTCCACATACTCCTTGTTCTTCCTGCCCTCGGCGTCCTTCTCAAGCGCCAAAGCACAAAGATCGACAGATCTATGGCCAACTTTCGAGCTGCACCTCCACTTACCCGGGCTATCTTTTTTGGCAACGTCTACAAAAAAGTGTCCCGTTTTATCCCCTTTATCAACAGAGGTCCTAGCTCCTATCTGATAGACCACGGTTGGTGGAACAATCACCTTCGATTGACCCTTCTTTGGACATCCACGTTTCTTTGGCTTGGCCGGTTTTTCCAAGACTTCCTTCCATGGACTTTCTTGCAGCCCGATTTCGAGAAATGTTACAACATTCTGAGAGAGGTTTTCGTTTTCCACCGATCCCACAGCTAACGGGCCTAAAATACGATTAAAAACGGTAGCCAAACTTAGGTCCTCACGGGCCAGCAAAACCTCTGTGGCTGGGCTTAACTCAAAACCACCCAAAACCGGCCCAATACCTCCTTACGATAGACCCAACCTGGACTGGTCAACAACCATGCCTTTTTCTGGATCAGGCTCACCTGATTATCAACTTCAAGCCCATCCGTAAGCCCAGACTCCTGAACCAGTGTCGTGCTCGGAAACGAATCTGATGACACCATGATTGTCGGCGATGACCCTCCCGAAACAATAGGAGATCGATTCAAAAAAGGAAACCCTTTCGAAATGGGGATCTCTTTCGGATTCGACATCCCTTGAATCAAGGGATCAGTAGCTTGCACCATTGTCGCATCCATGATTAGCTCTGAAGATGTCGTGATCAACGACGGAATCAATCCCGAATCCACACGATTTGAATTCGAAACATGATTCTCTTTCGAAGAAACCATCCTTTGAAACACGGAGTTAACGATAGAAACATGGGCGTCTGACACAGAGTGTTGCAGGGCATCGGCGTCCTGAGAACACGGCGGAGGAGTGGTCGCCGGTAGAGGAAAGGGTGTCTGAGTGCTAGCGACCTCACGAGGGTGCTCCTGCCCCTCACCGGAAGTCTGAAAAAACTCTCTGGGGAAAGCTTTCGGTTCAGAACGTAAAACAGAGCAAGTGCTCTGTTTTGCCTCTCCGACTGAACCAGTCACCGGGGATAAATTTTTTGACCTGAGAGCAAGTTGCAACTACTAACTTAATTTTTTTCGGGTATAAAATTATTGTTTGTCTATTTATGAAACTTATTTTCATCACAACTATCAATCCTAAATGGTAAAATGAAAATACAACTTTTTTTTATCAGCTAAGACATATTATAAAAACTTGTTCTTTGTAATAAAGAACATGTGATGAAGATAAAACCTAAGGAGTATTCTACAAACTGAACCTTAATCATGAAGCCTCAACACACTGAGGATAAAATACAACCAATGACAGAACCCAACTAGGGGTGATGAACCTAAAACCATAAATCCCAACAATAGGAAAAAACCAGAACAATGAGAAATGAGGTTTAATAACCTGTATTTAACATACTTTAAGCACAAATTAAACAAGTAAGAGGTCTAGTAACTCTGATTTTCCAACCATTAAACCCGAAAAAATATGAAGGTTTAAACCCGGATTTTCCAACGATGAAGTCCAAAAATACTTAATGTTCCATAATATAATGCTTGAGAGTGTACAACCCCCTATCTCGTTAGGACCTTAAAACTCTCATAGAGAGATAAGACGATGCCTAGCAAGTCGACAGCCTACACTACAAACGATGGAGACAGGTCCGGAGGACAAAGTCCACCAGAACACACTAGACCCTAATTAAATCGAATCTGAAGGAGCTCAAACAAAAGGCACAGTTACCTTAACCACTCGTCGACAGCCAACAACTAAAACAGACGAGCCCTTACCCCTGAAGAGGAAAGAAACCGATGAGCATCGAGCAGAGGCAATAAAGGACAATGTGGGGAATAAAAACAAACAAGCAAAGGCAAAAAAGAACAAGTAACCTCACCTAAAAGGGTGTTGCACCGAAAGAAAGCACCTCCTACCTGAAGCTAACACATAGAAATCGACTAGGAGGCATACCTCAAAAAGATCATCAATGATCTACGACTAGAAAGGTCGAGAAACGCATCCCACGCAAGACCAAGATGAGTTACCGGATTCACATCAGAATCAGAGAGATAGGAGCCGAAGAACGAGAGCAGCAGGGGCGACTAGACCAGAACCACTACAATCAACAACCATGAGAGTCGAGAAAGCAGTCCCACGTCAGAACTAGTAGAAGTTGTCGGAAACAAAGCCAGGACGAGACCCAACCGACGAAGCCAAAATACGAGCACCAATGTCAGGCACCACCCAAACAATGCTTCCACCCGAGGCACCCAAAGTTAAACCAATAGATTAAATATCACATTCTTTAAATTTCATCAAAACCAAAATTTAAACAAAATATACGTACCCGTTCATCACAACAACCAACCTAAATCTTACATCCTCAAATTAAACAAAAATTATATTTTATCCTTGAAATCCTAAATATAAATCAAACCTAATTATATTAATCTAATTTTTTTCTAACACTACCCTAATTTCTAACTATTAACACTAACATATCTGAAGAAATGGACGCGACACACGCGTGCCCATTCTCTTCCATTTAGGTTTTGGGGTTCTTCGCCATTAGAAGCCGTCTTCGTCATCGTGGTCGCGATTGGCCGGGCAGTAATGAAAACGACAACTACTGTACGTAGGGTGACACAGGCTTCTTCGACTTCGTCTCTTTAGATGCAGACAAAGAGTGGGTTCGCGATGGGCGATTTTCCAAGCACGATCGTCGACGGTGGGATGGGAGGTACCACTAGGACAGACCTCGACGACGCTTAAACAGTTTTGACCTCTGGTATTGGCTAGATTATCGGAAACTTCTAGAACTATTGTCAAGACTCTAAATGTCCTCGGGCCTAATTACAAAGGAGATGGGCTTGAAGTTGCCGGCCTAATCGAGATGAAGAGGTTCACTTATTGGGACATTGTCGTTTTAGGGAAGCAACAAACCAAACTCGTGAAGCCGACCAAGTAACCGTTGTAGGAGGAAGAAGAACAGTGTAGGTAGTTGCAAAAAAAAAAAAGCTTGTGAGAGAAAGGGACATCTTTAATGGTAGTGTGTAGTATTAGTAGACTAAGAAATGTTAGTTGTTGTATATTGAGAAAATTGTGGAAGAACACCTTGAAGCAAGGTGCAACCAAACATGAAGCAGTTTGTGGGATCTTCTGTAATTGGATCACCTATCTTTGAATTCAATCAAAAAGAAATTATAGTTTTTTATAGTTTAAGATTATTAGTATTGTTACACTAGTATAAGAGATTCGGATTCAGCGACACACATCTATGGAGGAACTTGTCGAAAGCTCGGAACAGAGCATAACCACGATGCTAGACAAGGTGGACGGCATAGAGGCTCAGTTCAGAACCAACCTCCAAGGAGTTAACGCTCGAATGGACGCGATGCACCTGGGTCAAGCCGAGATCAAGGCTACCTTGGATAATCTGGTTGCATAACTCCGGAGCCAAGTCCCTCCAACTTCAACAAGCAATGCAGGTGACAATGGGTAGCGCAACAAAGGGCCATTGCATGACCCACCCCATACCACCTTCATTGTCCCAACCACTCCAGATCCAGAGCACCCAACTCAGGATTGGCGAAGATCCTACACTCCATACGGAAATTACCCAACACCCCGATCATTACCCAACACAGAGCCTCATCCTCAACGCCAGCAACAACCTACACCAGACATACCCCCACTTGTTCCTTTGGGCCAAGCTCCAAACATCACCTTCCCAATCTTTGACGGGTCAGGGTTGAGGACCTGGATCCAAAAGAGTCTGAGTTACTGTGGTTTTTTCAACATCCAAGTGAATGCTAAAGTTCAGTTAGCTTCTCTTCATTTTACAGGCAAAGCTGCAACCTGGTTCCTCATGTATCATCGTGGGAGAGAAGGACTTCCTTGGGAAGATCTTTGTACATACATGATTGGCAAGTTCGAACCTCTTTGAAAAGACGATTCAAGGTAGATCTCAAGCATCTGATGCAAACGGGTTCAGTTATGGACTATTAAGATCGATTTGATGAACTAAGAGCAGGAATCCTTAGTGATTTTTCAGAGCTGACAGTTTTTTATTTCCACCTTCGTCAGCGGCCTCAAAACTCAACTCCGGCTAGGAGTAAGGAAACTCAAACCCTTCTCCGTGCAATAGGAGATGAGGCTTGCTCGGTTCGAAGAACAAAAGCATCAAAAGGGGCCCACGCAGGCTGTCCCTCAAACTCGGCTCCATTACCAAGGTAACACCAGGCCCAGAAATCCATTACAAGCCCAAGGCCCAAATCCACCTCGTCCAAATGGCCCACATGCTAGGGGGCGCAATAACAGAGACAACGTGTGGCCTCGCGTGAACCAGGCATTTCTCAAAGATAACCGACGTCGTGGATTATGCTTCAACTACCTGGAGAGATATTCGGAGGAGCACCGCCTTATCTGTCCCAATCGAAATCATCTCTATATGCTTAGCCAATCAGACGATGAAGGAGATGATGACCCACCAAAACCTCTAGAGCCGGAGAATCAACAGAACAATAACACACTCAGAAATCTGGAGGAAGAAATTGAAGGGGAGGAGAGCATTTATGCAATTGGGAACGAGATGGGTTCCGCAAGTAGTAAAACCATGAGAATTAAATAAGTAGTCAGAGGCCTAACCATCTTCAAATTGGTGGACACGGGAGAACTTTGTCGTTCCTGGACGAGAACATGACCAAGAAATTGAAGCTCCAGCAACGTTCAATCAACACCAGACGCGTGCAAGAGTAGAATTTGAGGGTTCCTATCTAGTTATGCCTTTGGGAGATTGTGATGTAAGTTTGGGAGCTGATAGGCTTGAGTGTGTAAACCCGATGCAATTCGACCATATCCAACGATCCATCACCATCTGGGTTCAAAACTAACCAATTGTGCAGAGAGAGGAAGGAAACAACCAGTGGCCGAGGCTGGTGAATTTTACCATCCTGCAACGAAAAGCAAAACAGGGCAACGATTTGCTCATTGGCCAATTCTGTAGGGCTGGATCCATTGAGTTACATCAGCAGCAGCAACACTCCCAGAGTTGATCCAAATAATTGGAGAAATTCCTCAAGGAATTTGAAGATGTATTCAGGCCTCCAAAGAAACTTCCTCAAAGGAGAAACTTCGACCACAACATCCCTCTCCTACATAGTTCTAACCTGCCTTCAATTCGCCCATACAAGCTGAGCCATGAGCAGAAAGGGGTAGTGGAAAATGTGGTCGAGGAAATGCTAGAGGCATGGATTATCCAAAACAACACCAGCCCTTTCTCTTTCCCGGTTATTCTGGTAAAGAAAAAAGATAGAAGATGGAGGTTCTGCGTAGACTATCGGAAGCTGAACGACATGACAATCAAGGATAAAATCCATATTCCGGTAATCGACCAAATGCTTCATGAACTTAGTGGAAGTTCGTTCTTCTCCAAGATCGATCTAAGGTCAGGTTATCACCAATTTTTTCTTAAGGCAATAGAGGAAGAAAAAACAGCCTTCAGAAATCATCATGGCCATTGGGAGTGGAAAGTCATGCCCTTCAGGCTTACTAATTCCCATGCGACCTTCCAATCACTCATGAACGACATATTTAAAGGCTTCTTCAGAAAATTCGTACTGGTATTCTTTGACGACATTCTTATTTACAGCAAGAATTGGGGAGATCATCTTAAGCATTTGGCATTGGTATTGGCTGTCCTAAGGAAAGAAGTCCTTTATGCAAAGTTATCCAAGTACGAGTTTGGGAAGGATTCTGTGGAATACCTTGGTCATGTAATTTCAGCCCAAGGAGTTGCAACTGATAAGAAGAAGATAGAGACAATGGTGGAATGGCCCGTACGAATTAATATCAAAGGGTTGAGAGGATTTCTAGTACTCACAGGGTACTATAGAAAATTCATTCAAGGTTATAGGATCATTTCCAAACCTCTAACCAATCTCCTCAAAAAGGATTCTTTTACACGGAGTATGGAAGTACAAGAAAGCTTTGATAAGCTGAAACAAACCATGGTGATGACCCCTATTTTAAAACTTCCTGAGTTTGAAGAGAAATTTGTCATAGAAATCGATGCCTGCGACACCGAAATAGGGGTCGTATTGATGCAGAAGGGTCAACCCATTGCGAATCTAAGCAAGTCCTTGGGGCCGAGAAATTGCAACCTCTCTACATACGAAAATGAGCTTTTGGCAGTTGTCTTGGTGGTAAAGCAATGATGACATTATTTGCAAGGTTACTCTTTTGTCAGAAGGACCGATCACCAACTGCTCAAATTTCTATTGGAACAAAAATTGTCCACCTCCTTCCAACGGAAATGGCTCACAAAATTATAGGGTCTTAATTACACAATCGAATACAAGAAAGGCAAGTCGAAAAAAGTTGCAGATGCACTTTCTAGAGCTCCTGTGATCAAGAGCAAGGCTATCAACGTAGTAATACCATAATGGATGAGAGAGATAGCTGAGAGTTATATTAAGGACAAAGAGGTTGAGGGTCTACTGATCCAAATTGAAATTACTCCCAGGCTATTACCAGATTACCAACTAAAGCAAGGAGTGATATTTATGGGAGGAAAGATATATGTGGGGAGCAACAATGAGGTCAAGAAGAAAGTAATGGAAGTGCTACATTTTTCAGCACTTTGAGGGCACTCGGGGACAAAGGCCACGATAAAAAGGGCTCAACAACAATTGTTTTGGCCAAATATGGGAAAAGAAGTTAATAGCTTTGTGAAAGAGTGTGAAGTGTGCCAGCGTTGCAAAGGGGAGAATGTCGCTTACCCGGGATTTCTACAACCGCTGTAAATTCCGACGAGCCCTTTGAAAGAAATAGTTATGGACTTTGTGGAGGGACTGCCAAAGCCAGGAGGGTTGGAGTGCATCATGGTCGTGATTGACAAGTATTCAAAATATAGACATTTTATATCCATTCGCCACCCTTATACAACCATTACGGTTGCTGAAATTTTTCTGAACAACATCGTCAAGCTTCATGGGATTTTCGACCCTATAGTATCTGACCGGGATAGAGTTTTCATTAGCTCTTTTTGGAAGGAGCTCGTCACCATATTGGAGACTCAATTGAAAATGTCATCAGCATATCACCCTCAAATGGATGGCCAAACGGAACGTCTGAACCCATGTATGGAGAATTACCTTAGGGCGATGGTGCATCAGAAGCCCAAAGAATGGAAGAAATGGCTCGGGTTGGCAAAATATTGGTATAATACAAG
Organism: Erodium maritimum; assembly: GCA_963921825.1. Lineage (NCBI taxonomy): Eukaryota > Viridiplantae > Streptophyta > Magnoliopsida > Geraniales > Geraniaceae > Erodium > Erodium maritimum. The sequence continues at coordinate 119,825,926 of OY997588.1, forward strand.
CTATCACACTGCCTTGAAGATGAATCCATTCGAGGTTGTGTCTGGGTACTCTCCTAGAACACTAAACTTGGCCTTGGTAGAGACCAAGGTAGCTGTTGTGGAAGAATTTATCAGGAACAGAGCAAGCATTTCCTTGATGCTTAAGGACAACTTGTCAGTTGTTCAAGAGAGGCTGAAGACTCAAGCTGATTAGAAGAGGTCAGAGAGGGTTTTTGAGGTAGGGGACTGGGTTTTCTCAGGTTACAACCTTATTTCCAATCATCAGTGGCCTTGAGAAGAAACTTAAAGCTAGCTGCTAGGTATTTTGGGCCTTACCAAATTGTTGAAAAAGTTGGGCAGGTTGCATACAAGCTCAAACTACCTGCTGGGTAAAAGATACACCCCGTATTCCACGTTTCACTATTAAAGAAGAAGCTAGGAAGCCATGTAATAACCACTCCCGGTCAACGCCAGTCAAACCTGCGAAAAACAGGAAAATTTAAAAAAATTGAGCAGACACTGAATTGAACCGGAATTTGACCCCGAGGGTCATACCGGACTTAAGTTGATCCCGATATCGACCAAAGTGAGTTCCAGGGGACTCAGGGCAACTTTCTGACCAATTTGGGAAATGTTGACTTTTCGCTGGAAAAGTCAACCGAGCGACGTTTTGGTCCATTCGAGGACCGTTTTGGATCCAAAAAGCTTAGCCGTCGTCACAGCGGTCTTAGTTGAGCCGTTTCCTAGTGGCCCGTGAAGTTTCGTAATTTCTTGGAAAAAGTGCCCGTTCGGGGCCCGAAACGTCCGAATTTCGTGAATCTGATTAGAAAATATCTAGAAGATATTTTCAAAAAAGGTGTGGGACCCACTTGACACATGTCACCAATGTGGTGGTGTTAGGTTTATTGGACAAGACAAGAGAAGACTACTTTTAGAGTTAGTTTTGTACTTAAGTAGTAGATTTGATTTTTTTAAAACAAAATGAAAAGGGAAACAATTGTTGGTCTCGGCAATTAGAAGGGAAAATGATGAGTGGATGGTAGTTTGGTAATTAAGGATTGGTTTGGTTTGTTTTTAAAACAAAATAAAAGAAGGGATGTTGAGTGTCTCGGCAAAAAATCAGAAAAAGGAGATGGAGAAGAAAGAGAAACAAGAGAGAGAAAGGGAAGGAGAGAAAGAGGAGGGGAGTTGGGTTTTTTCGATTTTCCCGAACATCCGACCGACCGATCGACTCAACGATTAAAGATTCGTCATCCCGTCGTCATTCTCTACGGTGAGCACCTAACCGATTTTCGTTTTGGTACGTTTGAAATTTAGGGTTTAAGTTTAAACGGTTTGATTATGGTTGGGTTTTGGTTAGAATTGGTTTAAAGATGAATGGTTGAGGTTTGGGGTTCGTTAGGAACGTTTTGGGGCAAAAAGGGAATTTTGCCAAGCTTGGTCGGGTGGAGCCCACGTGCTCGGGTTTTATCGTTCGGGTGGTTTAAAACGTTCCCCGGACCACTTATCCTAAACCGAATCGAAAATTGGAATTAAATTGGAGAAGTTGTAATTTATCGCGTTTAGAAACTTTAAACGTCATTTAATTGACTCGGGAGTCGGAATTCGATTCGGGCAAGTACATTGGGTTCCTTGAACTATTCTAAGACCGTAGGAACGAAAACGGGGGCTTTTGGAGCCCCGGAAGGCAATTAACAAAACCCGGGCAGATTCGCCATGTCGGGCGAATCGGGCCTTTACGGGTCCCTTATCGACAATGTCGAGTAATTGGGAAGTTTGGGAGTGATCGACATTGTCGGGGTTAAGTTTGGGCTTCGAGTTTAATGGTTTTCGGTTTATTCGTACTAGTTTAAAAGTGCCCTTAAATTGTGTTCTTTTAGATCGTGCCACGGACCGGGGCAAGGGAAAGCTGGGTGAGTGAATGAGATCATCACCGGAGCTCGTGGTTGGCTTTTAGGAGAACACGCACGAGGTAGGGAAAAGTAGCCGGATCTCGGCCCTGACTGGGGAAAGTTAACAGTAGAATTGCATGTGACACCGGGGTGTCGTGGGTTGAGTAGATTTATTTAAAGATTAGAAAAGCATGATACGGGATTGTAGCGTTTATTAGAAAAGCATGTTACGGGAACTTAGTAATTATGAGAAAAGCATGTGACACTTAGTAGTGTCGTAGGAGCAGAGAACTTAGCGTTAATAGAATTACTGGAGGCATATGACCATGCCCGGAGGTTGTTTGTGAACTTATCGATATTAGGAGTACTGGAGGCATATGATCATGCCTGGAGGTTGATTGAGAAACTGTTGATATTAGGACTATTGGAGGCTTTGGTTAAGCCGGAGGTTGATTGTTGATTTGGTGTCTTGGGTGGCCTTGAGAGCCCGTGGTTTATTATCGAGTTTTGGGTGGCCTTGAGAGCCCGTATTATTATTGTTGAGTCTTGGGTGGCCATGAGAGCCCGTGTTGTTATTCGTGTTTGGGTGGCCATGAGAGCCCGTACTTTACTGTTGGTGTTTTAGCTGGCTTACGAGTTAGAGTCTCGGTAAGTTGCAAGCGTGTTTTATCGTTGAGTTTTGGGTGGCCATGAGTGCCCGTGGGGTTGTTGAACCCGTGTCTTTACCTTTGGTGTTTTGGGTGGCCTTGAGAGCCCGTGTACTAAGGTTGGTGTCTTTGGCTGGCCTACCGAGTTAGAGTCTCGGGGGGTTGCAAGCTTTCTTTAGCTGGCTTACGAGTTAGAGTCTCGGTAAGTTGCAAGCGTGTTTTATGGTTGGTGTCTTGGGAGGCCGTGAGTGCCTGTGGGGCTGTTGAGTCCGTGTCTTACTATCGGTGTGTCTTGGGAAGCCGTGAGTGCCTGTGGGGTTGTTGAGTCTGATTTTTACGGTTAGTGTCTTGGTGGCCATGAGTGCCTATGGGTGTTGAACCTGTGTTGTTACTGGTTGTTGATTTTGCTTGTGATTGTGTTTGTGATTGTGATTGTGATTGTGGTTACCGGAGGTTGGGGGCCCGCTTCCTGAAACGGTGGTCCACGAGCACACGCGTCTGCATGTTCAGACGGGGTAGGGGCCCGCCCGCCAATAAAGGGGTCCTGGCCGCGCGTGTGTGGTTTGGGTTTGTGAGCATACCTTGGCTGGCTTATGGGTTAGAGTCCCAGTAAGTTGCATCATTTTCCGGCTGGCTTATGGGTTAGAGTCCCAGTAAGTTGCAGCATTTTCCGGCTGGCTTATGGGTTAGAGTCCTAGTAAGTTGCAATATTTTCCGGCTGGCTTATGGGTTAGAACCCCGGTAAGTTGCAGCATTCTTGGGTTGGCCTGACCGGGTTAGAGTCCCGGGAGGGCGTTCTTGGCAGCTGGTTTACGATCCTTTGTGATCTTGTTTGGTGTGCGATCCTTCGTGATCTTGTTGGTGCGTGATCCATTGTGATGTTGTTTGGTGTTGCGTAACTTTCTTTGGAGTCCTTGGAAGAGGTCGTCAATGGTTGTGTCGGGTCTACTTTACGTGTCAGGGTGTCGAGTTGGTCAGGGAAGGCAACAGTGGGTGTATGTCCAGTTAGAGTGCTTGGGTTGGGGATGGTGTTCCCCGGTGTTGAGTTGTTGTTGGTGTTACTTGTTTTGTCTGCTAATTATGCTGTAGTCAGTCTGTTATCCGTGGTGGTGAGCGAACGCTCACCCCTAGCTTCTTTTCCTACAGGTACTGTTCGTGGGACGGACTAGGTGAGCTCTCGAAACTTATGGAGCTAGGAGCGGAGTCCGGGTTTGGTATGTTGAGTCTAGTGACGGATACCTTGTACTTTTGTCCACTTGTTGGGACGTGTTTTAAACTGTAATTATTATTTTTGTTGAACAAATGATGATTTTAAAGTGATCTATAAAAATGGTTTCAAAGGTGTTTATTATTTTAAAACGTTCGCGTCCCGAGTTCGGTTTACTGAAATTGGGGCGTGACAAGCCACCACCAGCAAGTAACACAACTCCCCGAGATTGCGGAAGATGGGCAAGCCAAGGTAGCTCCATTTGCAATTCTGAAGCTAAGGTTGATACAAAAAATCGTGAAGCCCATGCGGAGCACTTAGTCCAATGGAACCCGTATTGTGTGGAGGATGCAACGTGGGAGGATGGACCTGCATTTCGAGCCAAGTTCCTTGCGTTTGTCATTCCAGACTTGAGGTCAAGTCTTGCTGAAGGAGATGGCATTGTCAAGACTCTAAATGTCTGCGGGCCTAATTACAAAGGAGATGGGCCTGAAGCTGCCGGCCCTATCGAGATGATGAGGTTCAGTTATCGGGACGTTGTCGTTTTAGGGAAAAAACACACCAAACTCGTGAAGCCGACCAAGTAACCATTGTAGGAGGAAGAAGAACAGTGCAGGTAGTTGCAGACAAAGCCTGTGGGAGAAAGGGACATCTTGAATGGTAGATTGTAGTATTAGTACACTAAGAAATAGTAGTTGTTGTATTGAGAAAATTGTGGAAGAACACCTTGAAGCAAGGTGCTCCCAAAATGAAGCAGGTTGTAGGATCTTCTATAATTGGATCACCTATCTTTGAATTCAATCAAAAATCAATTCTAGCTTATTCTGGTTTGAGATTATTAGTATTGTTAAACCTATCACATCATGGGTTAATAGGGTCTCGTGCACAGGGTCCCTCGCTAAGTAGTCGTGCTTCAACCTGGTTGTGGTCTCGTGGTCGTAGGGTATCTCATGTTGAGGAGGAGGCATTTTGGCTCTCCATAAAATTCCAAGCTCTTACGGCTCAGCCATCCCAAGAACTCGCAAGTTCTAGCTCTATTCTTGCTAGCCATCCTCCAACAGATTTGGTCGTGGATGATACCCACCCTGTTTCTGCTTTGGGTACTTCTAATTTTGCTCACCTAATTGGAATTGCTTTGTCCTTCTCCTCACTAGTGGTTGCTCCATCAACGGATCCTACTCACCTGGTAACGGTAACTCAGTCATGTGGTAAGGATCTTCCCTGAGGTTCTATTGTTACATTGAAGCCTTCATATGCCTCAATAATCTCTTCGACACTTCCTCAAAAGGCTTTAGGTAAGGACTGCAATGTCACTCGATAGGAAGAGAAAGGATCAAGAGGATCAAAAACCCAACCAATCTAATTTCCAAATAGAGACTTTCCAATTTTTCTTGCCAATTTCCCCAACTCTATGTCAATTGAGAAACTCAAGACCCTCTATGCTCCTTTTGGGACCGTCATTGATGTTGATGCTGGCTCCTAATTTGCTACCAAATGTAATCGTTATGTCTTTGGGTACTTCAAAGAGTCGAACGATATGGCTCGAGCTATGGAGTTTGTACATGGTTCTCTCTTTAGGGATAGAAGGATACAAGCTGAAATGGGAAGGAAACAGTTAAAGTCGGGTATTGTTGTTGCTTTGTCCACATCGTTAGTTATTTCACCAAGGTGGCTCTCCCCTACATACCTTCTAGAGACGTTACTTCTACTCAGTTTCGTTCGGAGTTGTGCACATTGACACTAGCTTCTCGTTTTGTGAAGATGCCACGTTTAGTGTGATTGGCATCTCTAGATCTTCGATATCGCTTCGCATCGTCAGTACAAGATTTAGGTTGGAAGGGATCTTGGGGGTGGATCTTCTTTAGGAGAGCGTGCCTTTTTGGTGTCCTGTGAGGACCAGGTTGTTTGGACAACCATTTCTGCTAATGATTGAAAGGTGTTGCGTTGATGATTCTTCTCCTTCTCAGATTGTGTGCCACGAGTTTTTTTAGGGAATTCTTTGTTGGGTAGAAGTCATCGACCTTCCTGCTCTTAGTTGCAAACCCAAGCGTCTAGGGTCTTGTCTCTTATTCATGTATTGGATGTCACGTTTGGTAGTAGGATGATCACCGCTAGGGACTCGGGCATCTATTTAATGTTCTTCTCTAGCTTGTTCACGTGGATACCGAGATTATCGAGTCGTGGATCAAGTCTTGTAATAGAAGTGGTCCCACATATCCGGCCTTTGAAAGGAGTCCTGACACTCTTTCCCCTATTGTTGCAGCAGGTTCTCGTCCGTTCGAGTAGATTATCCCTGGAATTGTTGCTTTTCCTATTAGCGAGGGATCTCTAGGTTCCAAAAACAAGTCGGACAAGTGGGCAGATCAGGTCTCGGACGCTGACAAGTCAGACATGGCCTTAACCATAGGCATGTACGATAGTCTTGAAGGTGCATTGATTGGTTCCTCTCTTTGATCGGTCCCCTCCACCGCTCTAAGTTGACTTTGGTGGTGTCCTCGCTCAATAGTATGTCTTTTTGGGGTTTTCCTCGTCCCTGATTGATTATTGACGAGGGATAGTATTACCTACACTATGACTAAGTTTGCAGAAAGCTTAAGGGTCCGCTACTTGGGTTTGACGAGGACGGCTTCAAGAAGATCATGGTGACGTTGAGTCCTCACGATAGTAGCAGGGTTGTTACCCCCATTAGGGTCATCTGAGGGCATTCTTCTTGTGTTGATGCTTATGGTGTTCACCTTTTTCCCTACTCGTTTTTGAGTTTCGAGTTCACCTCTTTGTTCACCTGATAGTTATCCTATATATATATATACATATATAGGGTAGCTATCCAGTAAAAACCACCCTTATTGTGCAAACTACGAACCAATCTAAGCCACAGGATGCGGTCAAAGTGACGTCAGCAGAGCGGGCGCGATGCTGACACGTGGCCGCTTCGCGCGCGCCTCTTCTCGCACTCGTGCGCGTGTTTACCACGCGCGCGCGCGGGTGCTGATAGTTTGCGCGCACGGTGCTAATAGTTTAGCACAAATGCAAACTATCAGCACTGTGCGTGCAAACTATCAGCACCGTGCTACGCAAACTATCAGTACTGTGCGCGCGCGCACCAGCAGCGCGCGCGCCCATGTGTCAGCACCTGATGAGTTCGTAGTTTGCACAATAAGGTGCGATGTTTTATATATTTATTTTCCACGTGTCAGCATCTGGTGCGTTCTGCTGACATCACTTTGGTGGATCTTATGGCTCAGATTGGTTCGTAGTTTGTACGATAAGGGGTGGTTTGTACCTGATACCAACTCTCTCTATATATATATATATAAATTAACCTAATTTATAACAATTTATAGACCTACATGCCCAATTTCAAATATCCACAATAATGTATCCACGATAGCTCACAAAAAGAATATTAAATTTTAAATGAACATGTAAAAAACACAATTAGTTTACTGTTGTTTGAGTTTAGTTTATTTTTAATTACAAGTACTTCCTATTTCTAGATTAGTTTGGTTTCCTATATTGTCTAATATAGTATTTCCTATTTAGTAGTAGTGAGAGACAAGAATATCAAGTATCATTAATAGTATTTCATAATTTTACATGATATCAGAGTCTGCTTCGACCTTAGCTTAAAATAAAGTGAAGTAGTGCTTTTCCTACTAGTTAATTTATGATTTAACGGGTGGGCAAGACATTGTTGTTCGTTTCCGACCGATAAGTTTGAAAACACACCTTAGTAATTCAATTTTTACTAATTATGTAGAACTTCTCATTCTGCTAAGAAATAAATTTATTATTTGTCTATTTATGAAACTTATTTTCATCACAACAATCAACCCTAAATCCTCAAATGAAAATACAAGTTAGACCAAGAAAATTAAATATCAGTTCTTTTAAACTTCAACGAAATCAAAATTTTAAAAACAAAGTACATACCCGTTCATCACAACAACCAATGAATTCTGGTTACCAGGGACAATGGGGAAATGGCTTGATGCTACTTTTTTTTAACTTTGATCCTGAAACATTCCCTTGCAGAGACCCCTGTAGATATCTGACCGATAAGTTTGACTTCAGGGCCTTATAAGCTGTTGGAAAAGGTTTTGGCCCTTAGGCTTAAGGGAGTTATCTCCAACCTGATTAGTGACACCCGAAATGGCTTTAAATTAGGAAGATAGTTGACAGACGGGGTTCTAATTGATTCCAAAATTATTCAATCTATCAAACGTTCAAAGATTGAGGTTGTTCTCCTTAAGCAGGACTCGATCTTTCAGTGTTATTGAATAAGGTCTTGAGCCGAGAATTTTTTTATGAAAACGACTTCCGCCAAGAATGCCCCCTTTTACCGTCTCTGTTTCTTTTATCGGCGGAGGGTCTCCACTTGTATCTCGACGGGGGAGAGCGAGCGTGTCATTTTTCGGGCATTCAGCTGAGGACTTCAACTATTTCAATTTCTTGTTTAAAATTCGCAGACGATACCCTGCTGTTTCTACATGTTGGTGACGTGGGCGAGTTGATCTCTTTGAGAGAGGATTTAGTGGCTTTTCATGATATGACAAGCCTTCATATTAATTTTCATAAATAAACTATTGTCCTTATGAATACTAGTGCGTCTCTTTCATAAATGGGCGTTATGTCAACTTTGGGGTGTGACATTTCTGAACTCCCTATATCTTATCTAGGTTTCAGTTTGGGCTCTTCTCCAAGACGTTTATCTACTTGGGATGCAGTTATTACTAAATATAAGGCTGCTTTATCCTTATGGAACGCCAAGTATCTTCCGATTGCATGTAGAATTATTTTAATTAAATCCACTTTATCTGGATTACCTTTATTCTATATGCCCATTCATAAACCCCCGAGAGGGGTTATTAGGACATTAGAATCCTGGCAGGGGGACTTCTTATAGTGGAATGGTGGAGATGGCCGAGTTTTATGCAAAATCGGGTAGTCCTTGGTTTGTTTACCTAAACTTTTGGGGGGTCTTTGTATCCATCATCTTGAGGAAATGAATAATGCTCTTTTGGGTAAGTGGTGGTTCCTCTTTGCGGTGGAAAAGAGGTCTTTATGGAAGGTTGTTATTTGTTGGACGGTGAGATGGGACGTGGATGATTGGGACCTGTGCAAAGTGGATAAGAGGGTCAACTCTTTCCTTTTTGATCACATTGTTGTCTTGCTAGCGATCCGGTGTTCCGGGGTTTATTTGGGAATCAAGGAATCTTTTAAAAATTGGGTGATGGATCTAGGGTTCGTTTTTTGGAATATGTGTGGTTAGGGGATTCTTCTTTGAAATCATGCTTTCCAGATATTTTTGTGATAGCAAGTAGTCATGAGGGCCCGGTAGCATCCTTCTTAGTTGATGGTTCGTGGGAGCTTGAGACGCGTCGGAGTCTGTGGGATTGGGAACATGAACATATTGATATTATTAAAGATAATCTCGGGAGAGTTCATTTTGTCGTTGAAGAGGCGGATGTAGTGTTTTGGAGGAAGAATAAAGCGAATTTTTTGGTTAAATTGACTTATGAGGCATTGGCTAGTGTTGACAGTTCAATGGTTCAGCAGTGGGCCAAGATTTTATGGCAACCCTGAATTCAAAAGTTTAAATTCTTTTATTTTTTTTATAATTAATTTTTATTTTTGATTGAATAAGGGCAAGCAGGTCATTTCCCTCTAAATCCATAAGGTTTAAATGAGTAAGGAAAAATCGTCATTTTACTCCCACTTAACACTCAAACGGGTCACGTGACTAATATAATGAAACATTCCGTCCATTTTTACTAACGGAAGTTTGTGACCAAAAAGTTTAGGTATCGTATTTATCACTTTTAAACAATGGGTAGTTCAATGTGTGAGAACAAAACTAATAAGTATGTTATTATCCTTTGGTCATAAAAGAAATTTCAGGAAACGAAGGATGTTGGTGAAAAGGGTTACATATATATATATATATATATATATATATATATACACATTTGAATTGTGATTACAGTATTAGTATATTATTTTTTTATGTAATATCCATATATTTTTGTTTGGTTATTTTTATAATCACTAATTGTTGGTGGCATACACTGGATTGTAATTCTAGCTTCGCCTTTGTCCCATCCTCCAAACGCCTCTTACCACCCTCAATTTAGTGTTTCAAACTTTTAGGTGACTGATTCGTCGTGTTCTCTAGTTTAGGGAATTAAAGAGCCATCGCCCGATGAAGAAGAAGCAACCAAGAACAAACTCGCAAATCCACCTCGATCAAGTCCGCATACATATTTCGTTCGTTCCATTCCTAGGTACGCTCCATCACTCACGACCCGTGCCACTCTCAGCCCATGTCCGACTCTCGATAGTCTTCATCATAAAATCATTTGGACCGACAAGGAAGAGCATTGACTTACAAGCGCATAACTTAACAATTCAACCGACCATACAATGGGCACCACAAGGATGCCTTAGGCGTGTTGGGATTCCATATATTTCGAATTAGACAAGAACAATATCAATATAATCGTCATTCCATGTCGTAACACGGAGAAATGAAATATCACTTTATAAGATGGATTAAAGAGATCAATCGATTCAACCACACTTACTTGAAGCCCGATATGGAACAACGAATTGGTGAGTCAGGTGAACAAGTAGTAGAAAGGGCCAAAGAAGATTACGAGATAAAAATTGGGAGATATTTCCTCTAGAAAAAATGGTGGACTATGATGAACGACCACCCGAAGTAGACTAGTTTGACAACCTTGCAGCATATGGTCCTCGAGCTCTTATCAAGCGAACAAGGATGGACGAAGTCAGGTCATGTTTATCGTTCATCTCCTCCTTCCACTTGACCGATTCTATGCGCACCCCAAATATTATGAGTCCCATACTTATTGTTTGGACGAGCTCATCTTTTTCATCCATATCGATTCGTTCAATAGGTAAAAAGACAATTAAGAGAAAAAGAATTGTCATACCAATGAATCCAACCTCTAAAAATTCACTCTCTCCTCTCTCTAACCAGGCCTCTCTTTCAACCCTAGTTCTCCTATCGCCGCCGGTGTCTTCTCTGGCCTTTGGCCATGGAAGATGTCGGCGGTTACTCCTTCCCCTCTCTTCCTTTCTAACCCTTTTTCCTTCCTCTTCGTTTCCTCCCCCTTCTCCTTCTTGCTCCGGTCCGGTTCGATTTGGACTCCCCTCTTCTCGTTTCTACCTTTAAGTCTCAGATCTGGCTTCTCCTAATTCCTTGGTGACTGTCGGCGTGAGGAGTTGCGAGTGGTGCTTCGGTGAGGGGTGAACGGTACTCTACCGTTTGTTTCTTCACCGACACGCGCAGATCTGGTCCTCTGGACTCAGATCTGCTTTAAATCTCGCCTCTGGTGGTGTTAGCCCCAGTTGGCTCTTCACAATGACCTCCGATGGGGTTTGGTTTGCTGGTCTTCGTAGCTAGTGAAGAGGAGTCTTACAGAGCGGTGGATTCGGCGTTTCGTCTTCCTTCCTCAACGGGGATGTGCGGGGTCGAGTGGGACGACTTTCTCCATCGGTTTGGGTGGAGACTGTTGCGATTCTGCTCGTCCGCTGTTTTGCTTCCAGATCGGTTCCTCAGGTTCAACAGCTCGTAGAGATGCTCTTTTTGCCCTGGCGCGGGTCGCTGCAGAACTGGAGTGGGTCGACTTTTCAACTCCTGTAGTTGATGGTTACGGGTGTCTTCGAATCTCGTTTCCTGGGCTCTCGTGGCTGGATCTCGACTTCGTCACTGCAGATATAATTATCTCTTCTTACACCCTTCAAATCGATCTGATCTATTCCTCCCCCCCCCCCCCCCCCCCCCCCTCAATCACTATTGTTGGTTGGGGACTCACGGTTTTGAGGTGTTGCCCGTCGTGAGGGGTGTTGGCTTTGTGCCTAGTTTGGGGTTTGTAGTCAGTTTTGAGTTAGGGATAGAAGATACTTGTAATGTTGTTTTCCGGAGTTGTTGTGTACTGTCTGGTGGCTTCTTTGTGTGTCGAAGTTGTTGTTGTTTCCCTGTCGGAGTTGAGCTTCAGTTGGGGTTTTCTTTTCTGGACTTTAAGTTGGTAAAATCGGGGTGTTTTAAGACCTGTTTTAGTTTGTTTTGTTTTGTTTTGTTCTTGTGTGGTTTGGTTTTTTGTGCTTGTGGTTCCTGGTCTTTGAATCAGTTAGTTGTCCTAGTTGGGTTAAGGTTTACTTCATGGTAGTTAAATTTGGTACTAAGACCACTTATAATGTGTTCCTCCCCTTGTTGGGAGTGTTCTAAGACCGTACTGGTTTGCGGTGCTCTTGTTTGAAATGCCTGTTTGAGGACCTCATCCTTGCCTTCTCTTTATTCTCTGAAGAGGAGGTTTTAATAAATAAAAAAGTTAATGATAAAAAAAATACCAACAAATCCAACCAAACTCCGCGTAATGTCTCTAATAAGATGAATTTTGAGATGAAGAGTATCAAGAAACATTATTAATAAATGTTTTGGAATTGTCATCTAACGAAATTTCGTGCATGACTAAGGATGAAATAAACTAATACAACTATGTCCTCGAAAAGTTGTGGACTAATTATCCGTTTGAAGACTAGTTTATCTATAATTTAGATCTTTAGATCATTGTAATTTCAATATGTGGTGTAATTCATTTTTGAAATCATATACTTGAATTGAAATAATTTGTAATTATTGTTTTTTATAATTCTGAATTTTTGAGCTTTACAGTACTGTTTAATGGTGAATTTAGATTTGAAATAATTTAAGGCCACAAAATATGATTACTTTTTAGATGAAGAATTTTAAAGTTTTGGATATTAATAAAATATAAAGAAAATTTTGTCTGACATGAGACAATGAATATTTAAATACGAACAAGTGATTCAGCCTATATAAAAAAAATAAAACCTCGTGTCTTCAAGGCTAGGTATTACCCGAAATGTGATTTCCTAACCGCAGAAGGAGGTAATAACCCCAGTCAGATCAGGACGGGTCTTCGTGCAACACAGGATCTGCTTAGACAGGGATTGATTCGGACTATTGGGGACGGCTGTTCGAATATAGTGGAGGGATCTCCCTGGCTCCTAGTGAATAACCCCGTCATCCCACTTCATACCTGCCTCATCCCGGACATGAGGGTGTCTGAATTGGCTTCGGACAATGGCCATTCGTGGGACATCCCAAAACTCCAACAGAATCTTCCTTCTGCCATTGTGGAGGACATACTGTAGGTGCCCCCTCCTCTTCCACGACACTTAGACAAATGGTTCTGGAAGTACAATATTTGGGGAATTTATTCGTTCAAGGAAGGGTATATGGTGTTATCCCAGGAGAATGACGATGGCATGTATCGGCTGGTACGACGGTTTGGACGGGCATTTGGGACATGGACATCCAATCGCGTATCAAGGTTTTCCTCTGGCTGGCTATATCTAGTACTTTACAAGTTGCAGTCAATCTTCGGACAAAGTTCGTCCCGATTCTGGATACTTGCCCAATGTGTCAGGGCGATCAGGAGACTACCGACCACCTCCTCCTCCACTGTCCGTTCGCCAGATCCGTATGGGATTTATCAGGGTCGCAGATTCCTATCCCCCCCAGGTACCTTACATGACTGGTTATCTTCCTTGGTGCAACTCCCGGATATGCAGATGAAGTGTAAAATGTGCCTCTTACTATGGGAGATTTGGAAAGCGAGAAATGGATAACTCTAGGATCATAGTACCTCTACCCCACAAGGTATCCTAACTACGGTTCTTAGCAACCAATGCAGTTGGTCAAAAGACCAAAATGGTCGACCCAAACCCATTGTCGTTCCTCACTGTAGTCAGACGAGCTGGACTCCACCACCTCAGAATTGGTCCACTATCAATGTGGATGGAGCGACCTTTGCGGATTCAGGGCAATTTGGCTGGGGTGGCTTTGTCGAACAGAGACGAGAGTGATTCTAGATGGGAGGAGCGGTAGTGGGAGTGGCATGCTGGGTCCCGAATATTCTGAAGCTATGGCTGTTTGGCAAGCTTTGTAGTGGATTCAAGCCTCACACCTATCCAGAGTAATTATTCGGAGCGATGCCCAGTACCTGGTGCACTTGATCCGAGGGTCTCATCAGGTATTCTCCCTTTTGGGTCGATTGGTTGACGACTGTCGGACCCTCCTTGCTGTTCTCGAGGATGTTAAACTCGAGTATGTCTCTTGGTCAGCGAACGGAGCAGCCCACTGGCTAGCTCGGGAAGCCCGTTCTATGCATGTCCTCTCGTGATCCGGATCCATTATTCCGGATGTACTCAAGTGTATTTTGCAATAATTAAAGTAATAAATCTTGTTCCCGGTTTCGAAAAAAAAATGAAACTTTGAAGATTTTAGTATGTACAAGAGAAAAAAATCTGGATTAGACAACAGAACAAACGATTGAAGACACTGACAAACAAATTTGGTGGTCCTCAAACACCCATACTGAACAAATATCTCATGAGTCCTGTCTTTTGGACCCATACCTTGTTGTGACAATAGTACACATAGCATTCAAATTAGTGGGTCATCGATTTTACATTTTATCGTGGCACTTTGGGTTCATACATGGCTATGATAGAGGAAATGAATTAAGCATTGTGGTTTTGAGGGCTTCTATAGACAATTCGGAGATTGAACATGTAAAGGTGACTTTATAGTATAATCGTCAAGAGACACCTTTACCTGCTAAATCCTAAGAGCACCTCCAACGGGTCGTGTCTACCCGTCGTGTCTGGCGTAGGCACGGCCCAGACACGACGTGTAGACACGACTTGTCGTGCCTAGACGTCGTTCCTGCACGGTCGTGTCTGGTTGTCGTTGCTGGTTCTGGCAACGACGCCAAGGTCGTGTCTACTGGCCATTTTGTTCCAAAAATGCTTCCTACCATGGCTAGACACTGCTCCTAGACACTGCACTATTGGAGGAGCAGTGTCTGGAAGCCAAAAACAATGGTTAGACACTGCTCATAGACACTGCACAGTGTCTAACCATTAGAGATGCTCTGAAATTTAAGCGTGGACTTTAAACATATCATAAATGAGTTTCATGAAAATGGCCACACAAGCTTAGAAAGTTTTCACTAACGCATTTCACAGATAAAATTCAATCTTTCTTCAGTCACAAATCGTTCAGTTGAATATGACTCAAAATCATATTGACTTAAGAGACGTTTCTCTTTTGAACAAAACTATACCCGAAGACTAGTTTATTTCCTTGTCATGAAGAATAAACGGTAGAGATTCTTAGAATGATTCTCAAACTTACTTGAATACAATTGTCATAAATAATAAATATGGCCTTTTCCAACAGCTGCATGGTTGAACGTTCGAGTTCTTTGGTGTCTTGAGAATATATAGCTCCGGTATAAAACGTGTATACTCAGTAAGTTTGAAACATGAATTCTTCCAAATAATTAATTAGGCAACATATTTAAAATAAGAATATCTTCAAAACAGTACTGTAAAAATAGGGTCGCATGTTGATTCAACAATGCATCCCAATTTAAGGGGATAACAGGTTCAGGCAAGATTAATCGAATAACTTAGAGCGAGTCGAATGTTCTAAAAATTTCACCTAGATGCCACGCCGCCTAAACGACATCCTTAACTGATTTTTGGAGGTCTCTGATTTTTTAAGCAGCCCTCAAACACGAGAAGTCCACCCTCGAAACAAAAAAGGTCTTGATCTAGTGGAGAAAGTACAGGAAACGGTCTTCGCCATAAAATATTGACTTAATTTGATTAACTGATTATAACTCATTGGATAAAGTAGTTAATTAAACCACCAACATAAGCATCCAGATATAGAAATAACTGATTACATAATAAACTTTTTCCGTCTAATGCCTCTTGACGAACTCGGAGATTCCGGCGAGAAGGCGGTCGGTCTGAGCCGCCGTGTCCGGGTCCATGTCGACGGCGATCTTGTTGAGGTAAAAGCTGTGACCCATCCCAGGACTGATGAAGAGCTCCACGTCCTTGTTGGCCTTCTTCAGCCCCTCGTAGTACTCCATTTCAGTGTCCTTGATCAAGTCCTTCTCCGCCACGCACAGCAGCAGCGGCGGCATCTTCAGGCTCTCAATGGCCGGAGCGCCCTCACCCATCGGACACGTGTACGGGTGGTCCTTGGTGGCTCCCACCGGCAATGCCATGCTCAGGAACTTGTCCACCATGTCCAGGGTAAGAAACGGCGACTCCGGCATCTCCACCTCCGACCTGCTCCGCTCCGCCCGCACGAACCCCGGGTGGATCGGTATCCCTCCGGCGAGCCTCAGCGGGACCAGCTCCGTCTCCATCTCCCCTGCTCGCGCCGCCACCAGGTGGACTAAGTTCCCCCCGGAGCTGTCCCCGATGAGGAACACGCGGCCGAAGTCGCCGTCCCGGCTCAGCCAAGGGTCCTGGGACTCGCCTCGGGCCAGGGAGGCGAGCCAGAGGAGAGTGCTGACGCCGTCGTCAGCCGCGGCGGGGAGGCGGTGCTCCGGGGCGAGGCGGAGGTAGACGGAGACGCAAATGGCCCGAGCCGTGCGGGCGAGGCGGGTGTAGGGGCTGTAGTACATGAACCAATCGGGTCGGCTGATGCAAAACCCGCCGCCGTGGAAGTGCAAGATGATCGGCAGCCTGGTATCATCGTGACTGTCTGTCTCGGGTAAGTAAATACGGACTCCAAGTCCGGATTCTTCGCTGACTAAAACGTCGCGCACAGCGACGCCGTTGACAAATTCCTCGTGAGGAGGAACCGGGTCGGACATGAACTTAACTTCGGGCGGTCCGGTCCAAGTCCGGTCGGCAGAGCCGTCGTTGAAGACTCGGAGCCAGCCGGAAACTTCATCCACAACTATAGGAACAGTGACCATAGCTATTATATATGATTCAACAACCTAACACTAACACTAGTTTCTATATTGTGTTCCGGAGTTGTGGTTGTTATTTATATACACATGATTGGTAATTAAAATGTAGAACACGAAAATTCTGTGCCATTTCACGCTCAGAAAGCCATCGCCATCGCTGAGCCCCACTGATTTAATGTACCGGCTGACCCACCACTTCCATTACAATGATCGATAGCCATCGGTTAAAGCAATCAATCCGTACTGTTTTTGTTTTCATATTTTAATATATTTATTTGATTATAATATGTATATTTTTAATGAGGAACAACAACTTCACGTGACAAACTCAAACAAGAATTATTTCCAAATGCAGATATAAATAGTGCTGCCAATAATAGAAATAGTAAAAGACATGGAGGACATGGCTCTTTTTCAATTGAACCACAAATTTGTGTTTGGCTGAATAGCTTATGTTGGTGCCTGTGAAACACTATTTACTACTTCTTAACCCATCAATTTTCTATTATGGTAAGTCTAGTCTTGTTCGATGAATAATTATTATGTCATTTCAAAATTTTGTTGTATAAGAATAAAACAGATTGAATTTAAATAATAAATTGGTAATGGTCAAGATTCAAATAATGTACAAATTATTTTTATAAGAATGATAGTGGTGGTGGATAAGGAAATATGGACAAAATGAGAATTGTTAGAGGAATGTATAAGATGGATGGTCAAATATTGGGGGAGAGGACTTGCATATCCACATGTTTTTACACCAAAAGTGAAGTAGTTGAGTAACCAACCCCGTGGTGTGTGGTGCACTATTGTCTTTTGAAACTTCTCATCAGTTTAGCAGTAGAATACTTTTTGATTGGGGACACCATGTCCTTGGGTGATCGGTCTTTGTTTTGGTTTCAATTGTCTAACTAATGGAATTGACGTGGAAATTTTCTGGTTACTTCCTCGATCTTTCCCCTGACTCACCTAAAATAATGTGTGTGAGTATTGTAGGGGTTAACTGGAGTATTGTAGGGATTAACTGGCTAAATAGTGGCTCCTTCTTTTCTCTCTCGGAAAGAAACCCTATCTTATACCAGTTACTGTCGTTATCGGCGGCCACAAAGGATGTCGGTGGAGCTCTTCTCCCCAACGGTCTTCGTCCTCCTCGCTTGCAGCTGTTTTGGGTCGTCATCGTCACCTCCCCAGTCGGATTCCGTCTCGCCCTACTGTCCACGTCCGCCATGTTCTTCCTTTGGCCGGAGCTCGAGCATGATCCCATCACCACCGCCCCTCTCTCTCTCTCTCTCTCCTCTGCCAACCCCTCTCCTCTATCTCTCTCCTCGCCACCCTCACCGGCCAACCCAACCGTCGTCCGCCGCCTCCACCTTGTCTCCCCCGTTCCTATCAGTCAAATCTCACCCCCCCCCCCCCTCCTCTCGGCCAGTTTCGACTCCCCCCGCCACCCCTCGACCAAACCCATCAGCCTCCAGCCATGTTCGCCCCCCTCGACAGCAAGATCCGATCTCATTCCAATGACTAACAGAACGTAAGCCATGAAGAGTCATCTTTCATACTAGTCGCTTCTAGTGAAACTTTATTGACTAGGGACCCATCGAGTGTGATCCATCTCGATCTATGGTTCTATTCGCATGGTGGACAAAGATCAGAAAAACACATCGATATATTACTCCAACACATAAGTAATATAAAGCCGTTTTAATCTAATTGCTAATGATGATCATAGATATCATGTGGGACATGATATTGGACGACCCGACATGAATATGTTCCATAGATCAAGTCATGAACATATTCATTGTCGTAGCTTGTCATGTATCCTTAGACCAAGGAGTCTTTGTGATCGCTATGTAGTCAACAACTGAGTTTGACCTGAGCCTAACGTTGTCCGTAACAAGGCTTCCATAACGGCCATGATTGGTTTGGGGACGGGCTACATGAGTGACACGAAAGACGGCTAAGGGATTTATCCCTCATACTAAGGTATGAGAAAGATATCGGTTCTCGGCCGCTTGATCGAGAGTGACTGAAAGAATAGCATGGTCATGCACATGATATTGGGTATCATATATTCAGTCATCTCACATATCAAGGAACAGTGATTGAGAATAATAAGGATGACGGCTCTATGCCTTATCTCAATCAGGATATTGGAGATAAAAGGATAATGACAGGGACGACGGAAAGGTTAGAATCGATTGGTTCGATTCGCTATGTAGTGTCAGGCAATACTAAAGTCTCGCTAGTTGCCACTTATATAGGATCAAGTAAAATGGGATTTTACGTTGATCTATCGACATGCATAAACCTAAGGGTCACACCGAAGGATGAAACTCATTGACACATTTATGGAGAATGGCTAAAAGAGAGTTGTCTCGGGACATGACCAAAACTGGGTTTTGGGTCATGTGCCCGTAAGTGAATAGGACATTACGGATCAAGACAAGGCTTGGAGTCTTGGGATTATTCGCGTCGGATAATGTTGGACATTTCCGGTATGGAAGGCTTGGAGGCGATGAGCACGTCACGGAACCTCGTTGGGAATGGCCATAGGCCATGTTCCAAGAGGCCCTTGAAAGGCCCATGCAACCAAGGCTCATGGAACTAATTAATCAAGTCTTGATTAATTAGTACTAAGTAAGCAAGACAAGGATTAAGGTGTTGGTGATTCACCGCCTAACCCATCTTGTCTTGCCATACTTAGGACCATACTTGTCATACTTCACACCATGCTTCACACCTTACTTGTCCTTGATGGTTGTTGATGGTTTAAGTCATCTTTTTCCTACAACAAATCACAAGACAATAATAGAAACACAACTTCTCTCCCTCTTACCCTAGAATTTCGGGTTTGGCACATTTCCTCCCTCTTGTTGTGTTCTTGAGTCATCTAAAGAAGAACTACGTGGCTTTGATTCCAATTGGATACGTAAGCGTCTTGGAGACTCAAGCCGATCATCGTTTCTTTGGTGTTCTTGAACAAATTGGTAAGGAGACATCTATATTGTTTATTCTCTTGTGTATCTAATATTTTGTAGTGTTCTATGGCATGGTCTCGAGTTATTTCCGCAACAAGTATGTGTTCATACTCTCCATCGAGACCCAACAGATCGGTAGTCCACCCCCTCCAGACTCATCTCCCAACGACGACGGTTCCACTAACTCCACTCGAGCATCTTAGCCACGCTTTTTATCCAGCCAGACGATCAGATCTGCACTCAGCTTTTGTCGGAACACTACAGTCGAAGCCGTTCAGCTGTGCTCCTTCTTTTTGTGTTTACCCGACCAGTCCCGTGCACCATCCCTTAGCGGAGCGGATCTGTACCCGTCGGCGTCATCCACCTCGTCCTGATCCCAAGCCCACACATCGGAGGCCGGTCGCGAGTAGATATGGCTCGCCGTTGTTGTTGTTTTATCTGGTTTTGTTTTGTACTCCCTGCCGGAATCTCGGAGATCCAATAGTTGTAGATGTTACCTTTGGTGGCGTGTCCGGTCGGGACTCCTTATTGGCGGATCTCTCCGGAGAGCCGATAAGGAAGACCGACACGGTAGTAGTTGTTTATTTAGGCATTGAGTCGCCCATTTCGAGAGCTATTTATCTCGTTGGTTTTTCCTCGGAGTCCCGAGAATAGTTGGTGGATGCAACGCTTGTACTGTTTTGTTTGTGGTCGATTTGTAAGGTTTATTAATTTATTAATTAATCTTTATTTTAAAAAAAACTGGCTAAATAGTTTTTTTACCATAGTATATTTGTACGAGGACAAATCTAATAAAACATCTCTTATCCTAAAAAATGTGTGAACCAATCTTAATCATACAATTCTAAGATCCAACACTCACCATAATATCACATCATCACCCAAATCCCACCCTAAATTCACGCCACTTTCATTCTTTCTCACAGAAGTAAGGACATAACTGTAATAACATGGTGCCAGGTCGACAAGTGTCCAATTTTTTCTTCACCAATTCACTAATTTAATTATTCCCGCTTCGTTTGAACTCCACTTAGCTTCAAACTCGCACCAATATTTTTCTTTTTTCAAGGGCTTTAAATCAATATCAATCATAAATATATTTTGAAGCACGAAAATAAAAAAATTATATCGAGGTGATAAAACTAATGTTGAGTGTTGATAAATCTTCACTAATAAAATGTTTTATATGGGGGTATCAAACTAGTGCTAAATGTTGATAAAAAAAACAATTAATGAGGTGATAAAAAACGTGCTCAATTTTGATAATAAGTGTGATAAACTAGAGTTTAGTGTTGATAAAAAAAACATGTGATGTAAGAACAACCTCCGGTCGATCCCGGTCGAACCGGCGAATTCTGGCGAAAGTTGACTTTTTGCCGGAAAAGTCAATCGATGACTCCGGGAGTCATTCGGGACCTTTTTGTGGCCCAAAAAGCTTAGCCGTCGTTACGATTAGCTTAATTGGGCCGTTTCCTTTAAAATGGCTGTAATTGTGAAAAAGTCAATTTTCGGTCAAACGGAAGCTATTTATCGACTAAGCTTAATTAAAATTGAGATGCTGGAATTAGTTAAGGAAAAAGTGGTCCCTACATGGACACTTGTCCATATTAGCTTGGAAGGGAAGAAAAAGGGCTAAAATGACCCTTTTAACCCTCATAAGTGGCCTTGAGTGGATAAGAGCTAAGGGGCTTTTTGGACTTTACAACTTTTAGGTTTTAAAGAATTTTGGGAGCAAAAACTTAGTCATTTTATTGTGCTGGCCGAAGTTATAGAGAGAGAGGAAGAGGAGAAGAAGCTTTGAAGCTTGAAGAAGAAGAAAGGAGCAAAAGTTGAGTCTTGACCTTGATTTCTTCCCCAAAACTCTCCAAATCATCATCTTCTTCATCCCCATTCCACTCTTAAGGTAAATCCTTCATCTATTTTCGTTTTCATTGAGAATTGAATCATGCGTTTGGAAGGAAGAACTTGGAAATGAGTGGGTTTCATTGGGTTTTGATGGTTGATGTTTAGATGATCCAATTTTGGAGTTAAGAGGTTGTTTTTGTTAGAAATCAATTGTTGTTTGGTGTTTTGTTGAAGACCCATCATGAGTGTTGAAGTATTGAGGGTTTTGGAGCTGTTATGGAGGTTTTTGATGGATAAAAATGGAGTTTGGAAGGTTTATTTTCGGGGAAGAAGAAGCTGGAGGAAAACGAGGGCGTCACTGTTAGACCCGTCATGGATCCGTGACGGGGACCGTGACAGAGGACGTCACGGCTCCGTGAGGGAGACCGTGACAGCGTCAGTCACGGCTCCGTGAGGAGAACCGTGACAGCGCAGGCAACGGATCCGTGACCAGATCCGCTACGGAGCCCGTCAAGGCTCCGTGACCCGAACCGTGACAGACCTGAAATGGGCCTTTTGGGCCCATTTTGTCGGATTTCGAGTAATTGGGACGGTTATCTATAACCGAGTCCTTTGGGGATAAATTTGGAATGTTTTCCTCTTTAAACCTTTGTGAATTACTCTTGATTCGAGTGTTTAATTGTGATCCAAGACCTTGGACCCGAGCTCGACGGAGGAGGAGACTCTTGGACATCGTGAAGTGACGGGGAGGAAGCTAGCCAGGTCGTCCGCAGCTAGGAGTGGATTGCTTTTGAGGTAGGGAAGAGTAGTAAACTCCACTTTTAATTTAAAGAATGCTAATAGTATGCCTGTAGGATAATAATAACCGGAAAGGTCCTAGGTTGTATATAGGATTTGATTTCACTAGAATAACCGCTTTCAATTACAAGAATAACCGGAAGAGTCTTAGTATGCATATAGGATGTGATTCACTAGCTTAACCGCTTTCAATTATTGGGAAATTGCCGTGCTAGTAGAATGGTCATGTCGAGCCTTAGGATTGTGTGTTGATTGTGTTTGATGATGATTGTTCGTCCTAAACGTCGATGCATGTTACACTCTTAGTTAAGTTTAGAATCTTATTTTACCATGTGAACTATGATGAATGCAATATGAATGTTTGCCTTGTGTTATGATTGATTGAATGAATGAGGTAAATGTGATATGATTTTTGTCTTGTGAAATGATCAGGTGAATGATAGACCGATGGACATTCCGGTACGATGTAGAGTTCCACCCTGATGCTGTGTGTCCGAGAAGACATCTAGACCGACGGGTATTCCGGTATGATGTATTTTGCTTCACCCCGATGTTGTGTGTCCGGGAAGACATCTAGACCAAGGGTGTATTCCAGTGTGATGTGTTAATTGAGTTGTGTGTTGTGATCGGATTCCAGAGTACTTGTCTTATGTTATGTTGTTTGAGTTTGAGTAACGTCCGCAGTGGTCTTAGCGGCATAATGTCATGTTGCCCGTTTGTTTACTTAATTTGGTGCCATTATCAAAATCTTGTGCTCTTGTTAGTTTCTATTTGCGTTCTCAACTTTTAATAAGAATTATTGATCGATTTATTTTGACATCGGGGCGGGAGTCCTTTCCCTTTTTACTACTTTTCTCTACTGAGCGTAAGCTCACCCCCTCTGTTTTTATTGTGTTACAGGTTTCGTTGCTGAGTAGGCTTTAGGACATCTCAGGGCTCGGGAGCTCATTGAGGGTCCGGGTGGTTACTATAGTAGAGATGTACCTTCTCTTTCCGTTTTAGACATTGTTTTACTTTATTATCTTTGGAGCTTTTGACTAATAGTATCAGATTGAATTATGTTTATCAGGGTTATTTATGTTGAAACTAATTTTGGAGATTTAAACCGTTTTAAGTTTGCTTGTATCGTTATTAATTGTTATTATTTTTAGTTCACGTCTCGAGTCTGGTCAAAAACGGATTTGGTGCGTGACAATTTGGTATCAGAGCCTGGTTTCACTGAAATTGTTTTTCAAACCTCGGACCGTACGTCAATTAAGTGGGTAGAGTTAGGTTGTTAAGGTTCTAGTGTCGGTTACGCAAGTCGGAAATGTCCTATGCGTAGATACGAGACGAAGAGAGTCTCGGATGGCGAAGTGCCTTTTTTGAGTCTTGCCTTACTTTGTGTTATGCTATGTGCCTTGGTTGAACTGTTATGCCGATCGGTGGAGATCGAGGTTGGTTTCACGAACGATGCTCGTTGTTGTTTATGATATGAGTGTTAAGGGATCGTTTATTGGGTTACCGCCTTGGTCGGGCGTTGATTGATTGGTAAAGTGTCAAGTGTTAACTTAATTGGTTGGTAATCGAGTAAGTACCGAGACCCGAGGGGTGTAACTGCGATGTTTTGCTGTGTGCTATGTTGTGCGGAATGCTTTGTGCAGTTAATTTATTGAATGTCCCGCTTAAGCGGATGGTTAGTGGAATTTTCGAACGGGTCATGCCCAAATTTCTGTAAAACTGAAGTGTTTGTACTATCACGGATTGACTCAGTGGCGCCAATGTAGTCGAACGTGATAGGGGGATGCCAAGTGGTTACAACGAGATTTGGGGACGCCTGAATCGGGTTGTAACGACGCGATATCGACATGAATGTTGAGATAGAAAGAGAAAGGTGTGAGAACCTGTAGAAATAAGTTAGTGCGGAAACTTTGTGGAATTGTTGTGTGATGTGAACGGGATACTGTGTGACTTGTTTGAAACTGTGACTCCCGCGGGAGATAGTTGAATTGTGTGATTGATTCTGTGAGACGCACAAGTGTGCGGACTTCTTTGATTATATGAAAGTATTTATAACTATGCTAAGACTAAGTATATCGTGGTCCGAGTATGACCTTTGTGAAACGTGTGTACACGTCAAGTGTTTTAAGCAAGTCGTTTTTATGCAAACTTTGGAACTGAACATGTGCGTTATCCGTGCAGCGGATACCAGCTCCATGGCTCGTACCTACATTGCGAGAGGCACTAGAGGTCGCCCAGTTGGGGGCCAGGGGCAGCCACCTGCCATTGAGCAGGCAGGGGCAGCGAGTGCCCAGGGTGCTAGCTCTATGGAGCACGAGAGAGATGAGGCTGGACCGTCAGGGCCACCGCCCAGAGGTCCTCCGGTCGCAGAGCCGACCCAGGTGACCACTCTGGAGGTGGTGGTTCGCATAGTTCTCGCGGCGATCAGCGCCCAGAGGGAGACTGCTGCAACGGCACTTGAGACTATGCCCGCTGCCACTGCAGCTGTTGTTGCCAGGCCGAGTCAGGCCGACAGCTTCACAGTACAGGCACTGAGGGTCTTCCTCAGGTTGGGTGCTCCAATCTTTTCCGGGGAGCCAGACCCCGAGGCAGCCGAGTGGTGGCTGGGACAGATCACCCGCAACTTGGATTCATCGGGGATCGTGGACGAGCACATGAGAGTATCCTTTGCAACATTCCAACTGAGGGATGAGGCATACTACTGGTGGCAGCGCGAGCAACACAGGGTTGGAGACTTTGGAAGACTGTTTTCTGAGCAGTACTTCCCGAGATCAGCCCGTGAGGACAGACATCAGCAGTTCCTGGAGCTGCGCCAGATGGGTATGTCTGTATCTGAGTATGAGGCGAGGTTCACCTCCCTGTCTCGCTTTGCACCGGAGATGGTGTCGACTGAGGCACTCCGATGTAGACGATTCGAGTGAGGGCTCATTCCGTCGATCGCGAATCGAGTCATTGCCTTCAGGACGGAGAAGTATTCTTCACTAGTGGACCAAGCACTGGCGGTGGAGCGGCACTTTCGAGACCGCCAGAGCTCGGGAGAGCAGGCCGAGGCCGAGTGGCTTTCTGAGTCAATCTATGGGCCACGATCCGAGGAGGCAGAGGAGCTCAGGATCTTTACAGCCACAGCCCCAGTCTGGTGGGATGCGCCAAGTTGGAGAAGTAGCGTCTGTTGGACCTGCCCTGGTAGCGCAGTTGTGCCCCTTGTGCAGGCAGTTGGGCCACCTAGCCCGAGACTGCTCGAGGAGTAGCGGACCTGTAGATCGTCAGACGGATCGTCCGCCGAGGTTCGGGGAGAGACCGCGTGCTGATGAGAGGACGTGCTACCAGTGCTGCCGACTGAGACACCTCTCTTTCGCGTGTCTTGACCGGGTTGAAGGAGCGCCAGCGCCGAGACCTCAGCAGACGCAGCCACGCCAGGCACCCTCCTTCCGTCAGCGTCAGACTCAGGCTCCGAGAGTCCCACGCCAGGCGGTGATCGCACCAGCATGGAGGCATCAGCTGAGGGCTCCACAACAGGTGGCTCTTCCACTACCCCCGAGAGGAGGACCTCCGGCTCAGTAGGGTCGGGTGTATGTTGTCACTGAATCCCGAGCGGAGGGACGCCACTCAGGGTATGTGCTTGCTTTATAATTCCTGGGCGTCTTTCTTATTTGATACTGGGGCTTCACATTCTTTCATCTCTTCTACTATTGCTGGTTCATTGGGGTTGAGGGTAGAGACGTTGAGTTGACCCTTATGTCTTGATACCCCGGTTACGGGAGATGTGATCTTAAGTTCAGTATGTCGTACATGTGAGATTAGAGTGGATGATTACCCTTTTGTTGGTGATTTACTTGTTTTGGACATGACGGCATTTGACGTGATCTTGGGAATGGACTGGCTCGCGAGGTATCGAGCGTCGATCGATTTTTATCGACGGTAGGTGACAGTAGTATCGGGCGACACGATCGTTACTTGTGTCTTAGGTAGTAGGAGTGGAGTTCTCATGCCAGCATTGACCGTGGGAGATGAGACGGAGACCGTGCCGGGTAGAGAGCTGCCGAGAGTGGTATGTGAGTTCCAGGAGGTCTTTCCGCAGGATCTGTCGAGATTACCGCCGGCGCGCGAGGTGGAGTTAAGGATCAACTTGATCCCAGGTACGACGCCGATATCTATGGCCCCGTATCGGTTTGTGCCAGCCGAGTTGGTCGAGCTGAAGCGCAACTCGAGGAGCTTCAGGATAAGGGATTCATCCGTCCGAGTGCCTCACCCTAGGAGCACCCGCCCTCTTCGTGAAGAAGAAGGGAGGAGCACTGAGGATGTGCATCGACTACCGGAAGTTGAACCGGGTCACGGTGAAAAACCACTACCTGATGCCGAGGATCGATGACTTGTTCGATCAGCTGAGAGGAGCGAAGGGCTTCTCGAAGATTGATCTATGATTAGGATATTATCAGTTGAGAGTTCGGGAGGAGGATGTGGTGAATACCGGATTCCATACTCGGTACGGACACTACGAGTTCCTAGTGATGCCGTTCGGGTTGACGAACGCGCCTGCAGCGTTCATGGACCTGATGAACGGTATTTTCCAACCGTACCTGGACCAGTTCATCGTGATGTTTGTAGACGACATTCTGATTTATTCGCCGAGTGAGGAGGCGCATGAGGAGCACCTGAGGACAGTTTTGACGTTGTTGCGCACTCACCAGTTGTACGACAACCTGGAGAAGTGCTTGTTTTGGCTCGTCGAGGTGAAGTTCCTCGGCCATGTTGTGTCCCGAGAGGGTATCCTAGTCAATCCGGCGAATATCGACGCAATTTCGAAGTGGGCACGGCCCAAGAGTGTATTTGAGATCCGCAGCTTCCTGGGATTGGCAGAATACTATCGATGGTTCGTCCAAGACTTCTCACGTCTGGCCGCGCCGATGACCGCACTGACACGCAAGGGAGCATATTTCCTGTGGACTGATGAGTGTGAGCATTCCTTTACTGAGCTGAAGGCTCGTTTGACTACCGCTCCCGTGTTGATCGTGTCGGAGCGGGGGATCGGATACGATGTGTATTGCGATGCGTCCGGTGAAGGACTGGGATGTGTGCTGATGCAGTCCGGGATGGTGGTTGCCTATAGCTCCAGACAGTTGAAGATACATGAGCGCAACTACCCTACCCACGACTTAGAGTTGGCAGTAGTCGTCTTTGCTTTGAAGAGCTGGCGACACTACTTGTATTGAGGGCGATTCCGGGTGTTCTCGGATCACAAAAGTCTCAAGTACATATTCTCCCAGCGCGACCTGAACATGCGCCAGAGGCGATGGATGGAGCTACTTGAAAGTATGACTTCGAGCTACTCTACCACCCGGGCAAGGTGAACGTTGTCGCCGATGCCCTGAGTAGGAAGTCGGTCCACTGCCTGGTCGGTATATCAGTCCGAGAGTGGGACATGATGGAGGAGTTGAGCTCGTTCAGACTTGAGCGTGATGAGATCACAGATGGCTTGGCTATATGTTCGTTGGTGGCTCAGCCCACACTAGTTGCTCGTGTGCTAGAGGCACAGGCCGAGGATGCCGAGACGGCAGAGATCCGAGAGAGGATTATCAGCGGTGTGGACACCGAGGGCTGGGAGCAGGGTACTGATCTGGGTCTACGCTACTGAGGAGGGCTGTTTGTGCCGCGGGGTTGTAGAGACGTTGTGTTGAGAGAGTGTCATCACTCCCGTCTTGCTGCGCACCTAGGTGGCACCAAGATGTATCAGCACATCAAACGATAGTTTTGGTGGAGCGGGATGCGGAGAGCAGTTTCAGAGTTCGTCTCGAGATGCCTCACCTGTCAGCAGGTAAAGGCCGAGCACCAGCGTCCCGCCGGTTTATTGCAGCCACAGCCGATCGTAGAGTGAAAGTGGGAGCACGTCACGATGGACTTCGTGAGTGGCTTACCGAGGTCGCCGAGAGGGCACGACACTGTTTGGGTAGTGGTCGACCGACTGACCAAGTCGGCACACTTCTTAGCCATGAGGATGACTGACACGGTTTACACCTTGAGTCGGTTGTACGTTCGGGAGATCATTCGTCTTCACGGGGTTCCGATGTCGGTTGTGTCCGACAGGGATCCTCGATTCACCTCCAAGTTTTGGGAGAGCTTGCAGGGGGCGTTAGGGACCGAGGTCTTGCTTAGTACGACTTATCACCCGCAGACCGACGGTCAGTCAGAGCGCACTATACAGATCTTAGAGGATATGCTGCGAGCATGTGTGTTAGACTTCCGAGGATCATGGGAGAATCACTTACCTTTAGCCGAGTTCTCCTACAACAACATTTACCAGGCCAATATTGGGATGGCACCGTTTGAGGCGTTGTATGGTAGGCCATGCAGATCGCCCGTGTGTTGGGCAGAGGTAGGAGACAGTAGTTTGCTTGGTCCGGATCTTGTCCGGGAGATGACCGAGAAGGTCGCGTTGATTCGGGAGCGGTTGAAGACCGCACAGAGCCGATAGAAGAGTTATGCGGATAGGCGACGCCGACATCTTGAGTTTACAGTTGGTGATCAGGTGTTTCTGAGGGTGAGCCCGAAGAAGGGACTATTGCGGTTCAACCGCAGCGGAGGTAAGTTGGCCCCGCGGTTTATCGGACCTTTTAAGGTTTTGGGCAGAGTTGGAGCCGTCGCTTATTGCCTTGCATTGCCACCGCAGCTCGGGAACGTTCATAACGTCTTTCACATGTCCCAGCTACGGAAGTACACTGCGGACCCCTTCCACGTGATTGAATGGACGGACATCGAGGTAGCTTAGGATGTCTCGTATGAGGAGCAGCCAGTCAGGATTCTGGATAGAGGAGAGCAAACCTTGCGTGGCAGGACGATCCCACTAGTACGAGTACAGTGGAAGCACCACGGAGCATAATCTACCTAGGAGCGCGAGGATGAAGTTTATGTGAAGTACCCCAACCTGTTCGACCCTTGAGGTACGTCCGTTTTAAATTTCGAGAACGAAATTCTTTTAAGGGGGGTGGATTGTAAGAACCGCCTCCGGTCGATCACGGACGAACCGGCGAATTCTTGCGAAAGTTGACTTTTTGCCGGAAAAATCAACCGATGACTCCGGAGTCATTCGGGACCTTTCCGGGGCCCAAAAAGCTTATACGTCATTACAGTTAGCTTAATTGGGCCGTTTCCTTTCAAATGGCTGTAATTGTGAAAAAGTCAATTTTCGGTCAAACGGAAGCTATTTATCGGCTAAGCTTAATTAAAATTGAGATGCTGGAATTAACTAAGAACAAAGTGGTCCCTACAAGGACACTTGTCCTTCTTAGCTTGGAAGGGAAGAAAAAGGGCTAAAATGACCCTTTAAACCCTCATAAGTGGTCTTGAGTGGATAAGAGCTAAGGGGCTTTTTGGACTTTACAACTTTTAGGTTTTAAAGCATTTGGGAGCAAACACTTAGTCATTTTATTGTGTTGGCTGAAATTATAGAGAGAGAGAGAGAGGAAGAGGAGAAGAAGCTTTGAAGCTTGAAGAAGAAGAAAGGAGCAAAAGTTGAGTCTTGACCTTGATTTCTTCCCAAAAACTCTCCAAATCATCATCTTCTTCATCCTCATTCCACTCTTAAGGTAAATCCTTCATCTATTTTCGTTTTCATTGAGAATTGAATCATGAGTTCGGAAGGAAGAACTTGGAAATGAGTGGGTTTCATTGGGTTTTGATGGTTGATGCTTAGATGATCCAATTTGGGAGTTAAGAGGTTGTTTTTGTTAGAAATCCATTGTTCGGTGTTTTGTTGAAGACCCATCATGGGTGTTGGAGTATTGAGGATTTTGGAGCTGTTGTGGAGGTTTTTGATGGATAAAATGGAGTTTGGAAGGTTTATTTTCGGGGAAGAAGAAGCTGGAGGAAGAAGAGAGTGTCACTGTCAGACGCGTCACAAATCTATGACAGCGTCAGTCACGGCTCCGTGAGGAGAACCGTGACAGCGCAGGCAACGGATCCGTGACCAGATCAGTTACAGGGCCCGTCAAGGCTCCGTGACCCGAACCGTGACAAACCTGAAATGGGCCTTTTGGGCCCATTTTGTCGGATTTCGAGTAATTGGGACGGTTATCTATAACCGAGGCCTTTGGGGATAAATTTGGAATGTTTTCCTCTTTAAACCTTTGTGAATTACTCTTGATTCGAGTGTTTAATTGTGATCCAAGACCTTGGACCCGAGCTCGACGGAGGAGGAAACCCTTGGACATCGTGAACTGACGGGGAGGAAGCTATCCATGTCGTCCGCAGCTAGGAGTGGATTGCTTTTGAGGTAGGGAAGAGTAGTAAACTCCACTTTTAATTTAAAGAATGCTAATAGTATGCATGTAGGATAATAATAACCGGAAAGGTCCTAGTTTGTATATAGGATGTGATTCACTAGAATAACCGCTTTCAATTACAATAATAATCGGAAGAGTCTTAGTATGCATATAGGATGTGATTCACTAGCTTAACCGCTTTCAATTATTAGGAAATTGCCGTGCTAGTAGAATGGTCGTGTCGAGCCTTAGGATTGCGTGTTGATTGTGTTTGATGATGACTGTTCGTCCTAAACGTCGATGCATGTTACACTCTTAGTTAAGTTTAGAATCTTATTTTACCATGTGAACTATGATGAATGCAATATGAATGTTTGCCTTGTGTTATGATTGATTGAATGAATGAGGTGAATGTGATATGATTGTTTGTCTTGTGAAATGATCGGGTGAATGATAGACTGATGGACATTCCGGTACGATGTAGAGTTCCACCCTGATGATGTGTGTCCGGGAAGATATCTAGACCGACGGGTATTCCGGTATGATGTATTTTGCTTCACCCCGATGTTGTGTGTCCGGGAAGACATCTAGACCGAGGGTATATTCCTGTGTGATGTATTAATTGAGTTGTGTGTGGTGATCGGATTCCAGAGTACTTGTCTTATGTTATATTGTTTGAGTTTGAGTAACGTCCGCAGTGGTCTTAGCGGCATAATGTCTTGTTGCACGTTTGTTTACTTAATTTGGTGTTATTATCAAAATCTTGTGCGCTTGTTAATTTCTATTTGCGTTCTCAACTTTTAATAAGAATTATTGATCGATTTATTTTGACACCGGGGCGGGAGTCCTTTCCCTTTTTACTACTTTTCTCTACTGAGCGTAAGCTCACCCCCTCTGTTTTTACTTTGTTACAGGTTTTGTTGCTGAGTAGGCTTTAGAACATCTCAGGGCTCTGGAGCTCATTGAGGTCCGGGTGGTTACTATAGTAGAGATATACCTTCTCTTTCCGTTTTAGACATTGTTTTACTTTATTATCTTTGGAACTTTTGACTCATAGTATCGGATTGAATTATGTTTGTCGGTGTCACGCCCCGATTTCAGTAAACCGAACTCGGGACGCGAACGTTTAGAATAAGAAAACACTTTGCAAACATTTCCATTAAAACAATTTACAATAACAATTTAGTTCAACAAAGGATAATTACAAATCAACAAAAACGTCCCACAAGCGGACAAAAGGCGAGGTATCCGTCGCTAGACTAAAAAGACAAAACCCGGACTCCGCTCCTAGCTCCACAAGCTTCGAGAGCTCACCTAGTCCGTCCCACGAACGGTACCTGTAGGAAAAGCAGCTAGGGGTGAGCGTTCGCTCACCACCACGAATAACAGACTGACTACGGCATACTTAGCAGACAAAGCCGGTGACACCAACCACGACCCAAAAGACACACACACGACCAGTACCTTCCTCAACTGACTCAACATTCGGACACGTGATGTAGACCTCACACTACGATTGACGACCTCCTCCAAAGACACGACTGACAACCACGCAATACCAAACAAGATCGCAAAGGATCGCAAACCAGCTGCCAAGAACGCCCTCCCGGGACTCTAACCCGGTCAGGCCAACCCAAGAATGCTGCAACTTACCGGGACTCTAACCCATAAGCCAGCCGGAAAATACTGCAACTTACTGGGACTCTAACCCATAAGCCAGCCGGAAAATGCTGCAACTTACTGGGACTCTAACCCATAAGCCAGCCAAGGTACGCTCACAAACCCAAACCACACACGCGCGGCCAGGACCCCTTTGTTGGCGGGCGGGCCCCCTACCCCGTCTGAACATGCAGACGCGTGTGCTCGTGGACCCCCGTTTCAGGAAGCGGGCCCCCAACCTCCGGTAACCACAAACACAATCACAAACACAATCACAATCACAAGCAAGTTCACAACCAATGACAACACAGGTTCAACACTCATAGGCACTCATGGCCACCAAGACACTAACAGTAAAACTCGGACTCAACAGCCCCACGGGCACTCACGGCCTCCCAAGACACCAGCCATAAAACACGCTTGCAACTTACCGAGACTCTAACTCGTAAGCCAGCTAAAACGCCAACAGTAAAGTACGGGCTCTCATGGCCACCCAAACACGAATAATAACACGGCTCTTATGGCCACCCCAGACTCGACAATAATAATACGGACTCTCAAGGCCACCCAAAACTCGATAATAAAACACGGGCTCTCAAGGCCGCCCAAGACACCAAAATAAACAATCAACCTCCGGGCATGGTCATATGCCTCCAGTAATTCAATTATCGCTAAGTTCTCTGATCCTACGACACTACTAAGTGTCACATGCCTTTCTCAATAATTCCTAAGTTCCTGTAACATGTTTTTCTGATAAACGCTACAACCCCGTATCAGGCTTTTCTAGTATTTAAACTAAACCTACTCAACCCACGACACCCCGGTGTCACAAGCAAATCTACTGTTAACTTTCCCTAGTCAGGGCCGAGATCCGGCTACTTTTCCCTACCTCAACTGAAGAGCAACCGCTACGCTTCCTAGCTGCTGTCGTTCTGGCTCGCTACCTCCGGGCTTCACTTCGATCGAAGTCAGACGCTAAGGATAACACGAAAGCCATAAATTAGAGGCGGTGCCCAGGTTAATCTAAAGGTCACGATTAAATCCGTCTAAAAACGACAGTTGTCCTTTAAACTCGAGCAGGATAAAAGCGGGGTCACGGTGAATCGGGTTTGAGTACCGAGCACCGAAACCGGTGCATGCGAGGCACGGTCCCAATGCACGAATCCCGAGGTCCGATTCAGCGGTCCACTTTTGTTCCCTTTTAAATCCAAATAGCAGTTCATTTTACCCAGAGTTCCAGAGTCGTTCCTACATCCGATTAATAACCCTTTATTCAAAATAGAACGGTTTTTATTTTAAAACGAATTCCCTTTTTTATTTCAAATCTGATTCTGTTCCGATCTTTGAGCCCAAGATGAATTTGGTTCGGTTTTTGAACAACCGTCCCTAAATCCCGTTTACAGCTTAGATTCACAAAATTCCTCGATTTAAAACCGTTTTTAAAACCGACTTGATTTTAAGTCCTTTTTATTTTAAATCCCTTTTTTTCTTAAATCGATTTTCGTTTACAACCCTTTCTTTCCAAAACCTTGATTCCGATTCCATCCAAAGCAGATCCAAAACCGTCTTTTATTATAATCTGATTTTGATTCAACAATTTCCCTTTTCGATTCAAAATCAGTTCTAAAACTTAAACGATTCTTTAGCAGGTTTAACCGACATAACTTCCCCCAATCAGATCCACATCGACTCGAATTTAACAACACGGGAAACCTTAAACGAGGGGCTCGGTTTGGAAACCGGCCGGCCACCGACGGAGACGCCGCCGGCGACCAAACCTCGTGGTGAGAATCTCACCGTGGAAGGCGAGGTGGTGGAGCACGGCGGAGGGAGAGGCGGTGGTGGTGGTCGTGGGCTCGGCGGGGCACTCCGCCTCAGATTCGGACGGGTCTCACCAGATCCGGCGAGATTGTCTAGGGTAGACAATCCCGGCGCCGACGGGGGAAAGAGGCCGAGAGGGGTTCGGCGTTGAACACGGCCGGAGACACTGAGTGAGGGCGGAGGTGGCTGTTCGGGCTCGGTGGTGGCAGAACGGAGCGGGGAAAGGAGACGGGGGCGGCGGCTTGACGGTGGCGTGGCCGTGAATCGGACGAAGGAGAAGACGGAGGCGAAGGGGAGGTCGGAGACGGCCGAGCTCGGGCCCGGGACGGCCGGAATCGATGGCCGAGCTCGGGCTCGGGACGGCCGGAATCGATGGCCGAGCTCGGGCTCGGGACGGCCGGAATCGATGGCCGGACTGGTGAGGGAGGTGAACGAAGAAGAAGGCGTGGAGGAGGGAGGTGGCGGCGGGACACGCCGTGGCCGGCGAGGTCGAGAGGAACCAGAGAGGGAGGAGGGTCGGACGTGGGAGGTGAGGGTCGCCGGAGCCGGAGACGGGAGAGGGAGTGGTGGCGGCGGCGTGGTGGCTGGACGGCGAGAGGAGCTGGCCGGACGTGGTTCCGGCGAGGGTGAGGTCGGGAGAGGAGCTGGGCGGCTGAAGGAGAAGAGAGTGAGAGGGATTAGGGTTTGAGGAGGAGGGGTGGGGTTTAAATACCCTGGGCTAACCCGAGTTGGGCCTCGGCTGGGATTTGGGCCGCACGGCCCAAAACACTTGTTGGCCTGCTCAGGTGGGAGTCGGGTCCTGCCTGGCCGGGTCTGCAGCTTGGGCCGGGTCCGGTCCGACCCGGTCCGACCCAAAAGTTTTTTTTTTTTTTTTCAGACTTTTCGAACCGCTTCCCGATCCCGTCACTTAAAACCCGTAAAAGGCAATTTAAATTTTCAGGACTTTACAGTCGGAGTTATTTATGTTGAAACTAATTTTGGAGATTTAAACCGTTTTAAGTTTGCTTGTATCGTTATTAATTGTTATTATTTTTAGTTCACATCTCGAGTCCGGTCAAAACCGGATTGGGGCGTGACATGTGATGTGGTGGTAAAACACTTGTATTTTAGTGATAAACTTAGTTTTAGTGTTGATAAAAGAGGCTACTCCATGTCCTAACCCCTTACTACACTTAATTGCCAAATCCGCACCCAAGCTTTGGAAAATTGTCAACTAGTAACGAATTTCAAAATTGAATTATTAAAAACAAAAAAGTACTGTTTAAATTGACTGTTTCCTTGAACAGTGAATCACGTGCGTCTCACGTGACTCGTTTTATAATGGAGCTTGGGCGAGCTGAGGTCACAAAGAACTTAAATTTGAAGCTCGGACACAAAGAGATGAAGTTCGAAGAGCTGAGATGAAGAGATGAGTTCACGAAGAGATGAAGTTAGGCCAAGTTAACGTCCGAAGGAAGAACATATTTGAGGGTAAACTCGACTTTTCACTTGGCCAAGTTAACGTCAATTTAAAATTAGAAACAGTTGGCAATTTTTGTTAATTGACCGTTACTACATGGCAATTTCAATAGTATAGGGTTTGGATTTAACAATTTCTGAAAGTTGGGCGTTACGACATGGGGTAACCCCTTGATAAAACTAGTGCTTAGTGTTCATAAAAAACATATGATGAGGTGATAAAAATCGTGTTCGTTTTTGGAAAATGAGGTGATAAAAATCATGTTCGGTTTTGGAAAATGAGGTGATAAAACTAGTGTTCAGTGTTGATAAAACCAGAGTAAAGCGTTGATAAAAGCAGTGTAAGTGTTGATAAAAATTACCCAGATATATTTTCTTTTTAAATCATCCCCGAAATAATTTATATTTTTCTTGTTATAAAACATAGTCACCAATGATCATGATAGAAAGCCCTTGAAAAAACAAAGGTATGACTCAAGTTTGAAGCCAATCAGAATTCAAACGAAGCGGGAAAAATTAAATCATGTTTAGTTTTGAAAAATGAGGTGATAAACCTGTGTCCAGTGTTGATAAAATCAGTGTAAAGTGTTGATCAAACCAGTGTAAAGTGTTGATAAAAATTACTCAGATATAAATATTTTTAAATTAGCCCCAGAATAATTTTTTTTTGTGCTTCAAAATATATTCATGACTGATCTTGATAGAAAGCCCTTGAAAAAATAAAAATATTGGCGCAAGTTTGAAGCCAATCGAAGTTCTAACTAAGCGGGGAAAATTAAATTTGTGAATTGGTAAAAATAAATAATATGATAGTTTTACTAAAAATCCCCTACAATTTACCAAAAAAGTGTTGTTTTTTTTAGTCAACAACTCAATTGCATCTCATCTATCCATTTATGAAACAGATGCCTTGGATTGGTTCACACGGTTTTTACGTTAAAAGGTGGTTTTTATTTCATTTATTCTCGTATATTTTGTAAAATAGTCTTTTATATTTTTCTTTTTTTCATCGTATGATTGTGTAGTCCATATTATTCCTGAACCGTCAAAATTATATTTATACCTTTCATTAAACATCTAAAATAAATAAATAAATAAATAAAAACATCTAAATTTTACCTCTTTGTTTTTCTTATTTATTTTAGTTTTTTTATTATCAAAAATACTATTTTACCCTTACTTCAACTACAGAAATCAAAACAAGTTTACTCTTTTTGAATCCTTCACCTTTGATTGAATCTCATATCATTCAAACCATCTCTTCTTCGATTTCAATTCAGACCACTCTGTTCGATTCAACTTGATCTTTAGCACTATTGTCTACGTCTCCATTCACAAAAATCTCCCGAGAAAGAAACATCATCGGCACCGAGAACCAAGCGAAGCTGTCGCTCGAGCTACCTAGACAACCTAGGTCTGCACGTTGATAATGTTCTTCCATGTTATGTGTCTAGCTACATTTTTTTCTGGTTTGAAGTTGTATGTAGCTTGTTCATATGTAGTATGTAGGGGAATTGAAGGTTTAGGATTTTTGCCTTTGTTTGGGAATGTATTGTAATTGAGGTGCGCATTATGTTGATTTGATGTTCTGTTGGGTCTCGAGGTATGGTTGGAGATGAACCAACTCGCAGCAGAAAATCAGTGAAAACCAAGAGACGATTAAACCATGAAACAACTAACAAAGAATGGATTCACAAGAGAATAATTCAGCACTATTTCTTACCAAAACAAGAACACCGGTTAACGAATGATTGGCTTGAGTCTCCAAGACGCCTACGTATCCACATGGGAATCAAAGCCACGTAGTTCTTCTCTTTGAGGACTCAAGAACACAAAAATGGAGGTGGGAACTTGCCAAACCCGAAATTGCAAGGGAAGGGGGAGAGAAGTTGTGTTTCCTATTCTTGTCTTGTGTTTGTTATGTTGAAAAAAGATGACTTAAACATAACAAACCCCATACTTGTCCAACTAAAGGCATGGGACAAGCATGGTGACAAGTAAGGTGTAAATAGGACAAAGTATGGCTAGACAAGATTGGGTTAGGTGGTGAATCACCAACACCTTAAAGTTTGTCTTCCTTACTTAGTACTAATTAATCAAGACTTGATTAATTAGTTCCATGGGCCTTGGTTGCATGGGCCTTTCATGGGCCTCTTGGAACATGGTCCGTGGCCATTTCCAACGAGGTCCCGTGATTCGCTCATCGCCTCCAAGCCTTCCATACCGGAAATGTCCAACATTATCCGACGCGATCAATCCCAAGACTCCAAGCCTTGTCTTGATCCGTAAAGTCCTATTCACTTACGGGCACATGACTCAAAACCCAGTTTTGATCATGTCCCGAGACAACTCCCTTTTGGCCATTCTCCATAAATGTGTCAATGAGTTTCATCCTCCGGTGTGACCCTTAGGTTTATGCATGTCAATAGATCAACGTAAAATCCCATTTTACTTGATCCTATTTAAGTGTCAACTAATGAGACTTTAATATTGTCTGACACTGCATAACGAATCGACCCTGTCGATTCTAACCTTTCTGTCATCCCTGTCATTATCCTTTTATCTCCGATATCCGGATTGAGATACGGCATAGAGCCGTCATCCTTATTATTCTCAATCACCGTTCCTTGATATGTGAGATGACTGAAGATATGATACCCAGTATCATGTGCATGGCCATGCTATTCTTTCAGTCACTCTCGATCAAGCGACCGAGAACCGATATCTTTCCCATACCTCAGTATGAGGGATAAATCCCTTAGCCGCCTTTCGTGTCACTCATGTAGCCCGTCCCCAAGCCAATCCTGGCCGTTATGGAAGCCCTGTTACGGACAACGTTAGGCTCAGGTCAAACTCAGTTGTTGACTACATAGTGATCACAAAGACTCCTTGGTCTAAGGATACATGACAAGCTACGACATTGAATATGTTCATGACTTAATCTATGGCACATATTCAGGGCGGGTCGTCCAATATCATGTCCCACATGATATCTATGATCAGACTCCGGAATCTCATTCCAATGACTAACAGAACGTAAGCCATAAAGAGCCATCTTTCATACTAGTCGCTTCTAGTGAAGCTTTGTTGACTAGGGACCCATCTAGTGTGATCTATCTCGATCTATGGTTATATTCGCATGGTGGGCATAGATCAGAGCACACGTCGATATATTACTCCAACACATAAGTAATATAAAGCCGCTTTAATTTTATTGCTAACGATGATATATACATTTGTACATTTAGGATTGAACTACGGGCACTAAGACTAACATGTTCTACATTGGTGCCTGACGCTAGAGTAGGGAAAATTAGGTGGTAGTAATTTCTCCACTATCTGCAATTATCGTTATGCAATTTAGCCCAACTTAGCATCGACTAGGATTATGTGTAATTCTCTATCGTGATTTTATACCTAGTATCGGGAATTTGTAACGTGAACTAGTATTGTGAGTTTATTCCTAGTATCAGGATTTGTTCTACGTAGATTGTTTACGAAAAATTGTTATGTTCTGTTCTTACCAGGCAATCAATAGTTTGTTACTGACATGTCTGGAGTGAAGAATAATGTTGGACCTAGTCGGCTCCCATCTGGACCAGTACGAGCAATCAAAGATGTGGTTCCCCGTGTTTTATCATCTGAATCAGTGTAAGAACAATCGGGGTCACGGTCAATTGGCAATGTTGCAGTAGAAGCAGAACGTTCAAGCTCAAGGTCAGTTGGCGAATTTGCAGTAGAAGCTTCAAGGTCAAGGGCAATTGGCGATGTTGCAGCAAAAGCTTCAAGCTCAATGTCAAGTGGTCGAGGCTAAAAAATTACAAGTAAAGAATCACATATTCCTCAGTTTAGACTAGTGTTTCCCGCGGATAAACATTTTGAGGCCAAAATCTTTAGCAAAGGTCAACCAATTGACATGGAAAAACACCATCAAGAGTGAATTGGACAAGCTGCAAGATAACAACATGTACCTCAATGAACTGAGAAGAACTCAATTTGGTCCCATGTTGGACCTAAAACTAAACTTTTCATCTCAATCGTTGTGGGCGCTTCTACTCTGAGAAGCCGATGTGGACATAGTATCAGAGAGGTGGTTCGTAATCTGCAGGACACCAATTAGATTCTCCTTGGGGAAGTATGCTTTGATAACTGGTTTGGACTATGGACAAAATACAAACATAGTTCATGTCTGTTTAGAATTATTTACTTTGTGTACATGCAATTTCTCACAATTTCAGTTGTGTCCACGCAGATATTGGCATTAGAATGCATACCCGAGTTACAAGGTCTTGTGTAGAGTTCGTGGTAGATCTGCTAGTGGGAGGCTTTCGTTCACCTTCTCCAGTGCGATTTTCGTAGTTCGATCCCGATGCTATCAGGGCTTCTCCTCTGCCGTTAGCTGCTGGTCTAGGTGAAGCTCTCTGATCCTTTTTTTCTGTTTGGTCCTTCCTATCCCTCCCTCCCCTTCAAAATTTTTGTTTTTGTTTCTCTTCTTCTCGTCCACGGGTGGTGGTTGAAGCTCGCCAATTTAAGGTGTTGACCGCCAACGAGTGTTTAAGGCTTGTAGCCTTCATCTGAAGCCTTTCAATTTTTTGTTTGGTTTTGGTGAGTTCTGGTGGTTCTCCACCGGATCTGTATTTGTCGTCTGCGGTACTGGCCGCTGGCTCTTTAGGGTCATATTCCCTCATTGTGGGAATTGGTGTTTCTATTGATACAGGGAGCTTGAAGTCTCGTCGGTGTAAGCATTGCTTGATTCTTCTGTGTTTGGCTTATTTTCTCTGCTTTGATCTTCATGGTGGTAACATTTCGTTACTGTAGACCTTTTATTTTGATTTTCAGCGCTTTATGGTGGAAAGATCTAGATAGTCTAGAGATGTTAAATTTGTGCTTCACGATGGTTAAACCCGGTTTTGGACCTTTGTATTTTCCTGGTTGGTTTTCTGGTGTATTTCATGTATTCTTGGTTGTAATTCTACTGTTGTTTATTGGGTTTTTTCAACCTTGGAATGGGGCTCTGATTGCTTGAAGTTCTTCTGCAGAATGCTTTTAGTCTTAAGTTGTATTTTGTTCATCTTTTCGGTATTCTTTACTTCAAAAAGCCGGTTCTTTTAATATACACCTTTTCCGGTAAAAACAACTAGACGAAGAACCAGTTCAAATCCAACGCCTTTACACTTACACCTTTACATGGCAACCACACTCCTGCCAAAAACAAGCACATTGTTTCCCAATCAAATACTCAATCCACCACGCACCACTCTCCATGTACCCTCACACATGTAGTTGGACACGAAACCCGGCTCAAGGATAATCTTTATCTGTCTCATGTTCCATCGATCGCGACCCCATGCAGACCCCGAGCAAACCAACAAAAAGAACTCTCTGTGTGCTTTGTACCCTTAATGTAGAAGTTGAAAACACGTTGGAAAAATTTAAGAATAAAAAGATATATGTAGAAATCAGGATCACATTCAAATAATAAAATTGACATTTTAGTAGTGGAAGTCCATCTCAATGTAAATTAACCGTTTTACAAACAAAACTAACATGATAACTTGTTTGTAACCTCCGCCTCCTGACCTCAGGCCCATATACAAATACAATATCACTGGACTAGACTAGACTAACAGTCCACACTGTTTAAGAAATTTTTTTAAACTAGGTTCAAATCATTGGCCCAAAACCAAAGAAAGGCCCATAGAGGCAGAAGATCGGGCCCAACTGTAGTTATGGAACACGTATATAACCCAAGGACATGGTGGCTTCTCGAAAATCAAATTCGTTCAAAAAAAAAAACTACCATTAATTCGTCTCCAAACTTATGAAGCTTTCTGCATCCTCTTCAAGTTGATGAGAAAGAGCTAACATAAGTCATTTAGTGTTTTGGAGATATTA
Source organism: Erodium maritimum (assembly GCA_963921825.1). Lineage (NCBI taxonomy): Eukaryota > Viridiplantae > Streptophyta > Magnoliopsida > Geraniales > Geraniaceae > Erodium > Erodium maritimum. The sequence continues at coordinate 119,867,199 of OY997588.1, forward strand.
TTGAAGATATGTATTTTATAAATAAATTAAATTGTAATAAAAAGAGGAAGGCCATTACCAACAACACCGAGACGAGATAGTGTTTTCTTCATGAGGAACGAGAAATATAAGGAAGACATGCTTTATTTGGTGTTGGTTGGATGAAAAGGAAAAAGGAATCAAAATAGCTGCTTGCTTACATTATTACTTTGTTAGGTATTCATTAAAACTGAAAATAATGATTAAATATAATCAAACATGCTTGCTTGCCTTCCTCTTTAAACTAAACCAGTAGCTCTCTCGTTCAAGTTATACCAATTCAATTCAACTACAAAACAAAACCCCAATCATTCCTTAACCGCAACCATATATAAACTACGCTCCTAAGCAAGTTTCAAAAATATATATGCCCCGACTCATACTGTGATACCTTTCAACTAATAGATTAAAATTTATTACTATTTCCTGTTAATTCTACCTTTATGTTGGACATCAATTCCATAAAATGTTTATCCATCTCCATCTTACTTTTCAGAATAGGAACTAGCTATAAACATATAGTTTACTATATGAGACGGTATGATTTGATGAACAAAAAAGAGAGAGTATATTTGGCATGTTAGAATATTTAGTTTATATTTTCTTGATTTGCTTAGTGCAGTTACAGCGGTCGTCGCTTAGTCGTTGTAGGTGTGCCGTCGCAGGCCCTGCAACGGCTCGTTGTTGCAGCGACTCGTCGCAGTCAGTATCGTTTGGGGTGCCGCTGTAGGCGGTCGTCTCAGCTTTCTGCAACGACGTGACTAGCCGTCGTTGGTCCAACGACTAATCGGCGGCCCAACCCCACGTCGATAGGTGGCAACGTCAATTTTTTTTATAAAAAAATACTAATTTTCCCTATAAATACACAAAGACCTATACCCCAAGTTCATATTCTTCCCCGCTACACTTCTTCTCTCAAACTTCGTTCGTTAAATTTTCTTCTTTTATCGACGAATCGTTTTTCAACATTGGCGGAGTTACGAAAAATGACCCCTGAAGAAATAGAAGAAACGATGGGAAGGGTGGTTGCAACAACGACAAAACGAATTTAAGACCGGTTTTTGGAAAGTATAAATCCAAAGGAAGACGATGAGGAGGCCGAGGGTTCCCAATCGTCGGCGCCACCAAAGAAGAGAGTTAAAGAGCGCAATCGAGATGAAGCACACGAGCGGTTGAACCCTGACTACTTCGCGCCTACTCTGGTGTACAACGACCAATAATTTCGACCACGCTTCCGGATGTCGAGGGAATTGTTCCTACGGATCATGAATGCATTGAGTGACCGGTACGCATACTTTTGTCAACAAAAGGATGCTACCGGGAAGCATGGATTCTCTCCACACCAGAATTGCACGGTAGTACTTCGTCATCTATGTTATGGGGGTCCCGCAGATGCCGTTGACAATTTTTTGCGAATGGCGGAGAGAACTTCTTTGGACTGCGTCAAGAAGTTCTGCATGGGTGTCATCAAGATTTTTGGGCGGACATATCTATGACGCCTGACAAAGAAAGATACCCGCCGTCTGCTGGAAATCAACGAAACGCGCGGATTTCTGAGGATGATAGGGAGTCTCGAATGCATGCACTGGGATTGGAAGAACTGTCTATTGGCATGGGCTGCACAATTCTCAAGCAGGGACCACGGGAACGTCCCCACAATTATGCTAAAAAATGTTGCATCCCAAGACTTGTGGATATGGTACTCTTTTTTCGGAACACCGGGCTCCAACAAAGACATCAAACGTGCTCAATAGGTCTATATTGTTTCACAGGAAGTTCGAGGCTTCGCTCCAGATGTTAAGTTCAAGGTCAACGACAAAGAATACACAACCCCTTATTACTTGACCTATGGAATTTATCCTCCTTGGGGCTGCATTTGTGATGACAATACCAGTACCACAAACGGCGAAGCAAAAGTGTTGCTCGAAACCAAGAGGCATACAGGAAGGATATCGAACGAGCATTTGGAGTTCAACAGGATCGCTTTCACATTGTTACTCGTCTGAGCCGAATGTGGGATAGACACTGTTTACAAATATTGGTGATCCGGACCCAACGACTCGTACAGGACCACCACCAGCGGTGGAATGGGATAATATCATGGCCCATAGAAGAAGTATTCGGGATCGAGATGTTCATCACAGTCTCCACACCGACCTCGTCGATCACATATGGGATAAATTTAGAGATGGCACCAACAATTAGAATAGTATAATGTATTTCATATTTGACATAAATAAAAATATTAGTTTAATTTTGGGTGGTTTTTTAAATGTTGAAAGTACAAATAATGGCTCCAAAAAACTATTAGTTGTTTGCTATTGGAGGTGTAGTGGTAGGAGATAGTGGTTTAGAGGAGAGAGAAACTCAAAATGTGCCCAAACAACTGCTCCAAAGCACTGCGCAGTGTATTACCATTGGAGGAGCTCTTAGATATTACTAGTTGAAACTTGATAGATGTTTGGTTGATTATTTTTTTTTTTTGAGTGGAATACGAAGATATATATTAGAAAATGTAAAAATCCAACCAAAATAGACATAACAAGATTCAACACAAGAAAGTACTGGAAATACAGTCTAAAAATCATGGGACCCAACATAAATAAAGAAGAAGACTGAAAGTAAATGTTCAAGTAATCTAAGTGCTCTACTAAGATGTTAAGAAAGGAGATATTACGACAGCGTTCGAAGAAACCAATACAGCGGATCCAAATTAGGAGCTAGAATAGAGTCGACCTATTTCCGGGTTAGCGCCTAAGCGGACTGTATACTCTCTCGGGTTGTTAGCGTGTGTCATCCTCGCCCTCGAAGTGGTAGGGGAGTACCATGCAAGAACTTAGTGAGACTACTGCCACGTCCAGTGAAGCGATGTTGTTGGTTAGGCCCCCACTGGACCACGAGGTCCTCATTTTTCGAGGCGAGGGTGCATGTCGCCCCCTGCCGGTAATCTCGATGCCCAACGGAAACCATCTCGCTCTTTGGTTTTAGGATAGGTTATTGTCCCATCGGTAGAGAAAAAGTATCTAACTCCAAGGAGGCCCCCAAATCCACCACGTCATTGTGTCTGAGGTCCCTGGTATGTGAAGTCCGGGACGATTCTTTTTCTTGGCTTAGGAGGCCTCCAGCAGCATCTCATCCACCTCGGAGATGGGCCTCCAAACAAACTTGGCCCACATGCGGGTGAGCCTACCTAGTCCGACCTGTGTCTAGAGAACCCTCTAGCCCACTGACTGCGTCTGTCAAGGACCCGACCCGCATAGGTGCCGCCTTACCCTCCAAACCCAAAGCCTGCCGCCGCCAACCCCTCGTTCTCGCTCTTCTATCTCGTCTTCTCGACGTCGTTCCGACCGTTCTTAATTGCTAAGGGAATTTTTTTTCCTACTCCCCCTCGCCAGAGCCTTCGTCGTCGTCTTCTCTCATGGGCCCCTACCACCGATCATGCATCGTCGTCACAGGCAACCCCAGGATCTCCTCCACCGCGAGGAAAGTCACGTCCACGCCCATTTTCGGTCGAGGAGATGAGATATGTCGGCTCCCTTAATCCTTTCCACTATCACACCCATCACACACGGTTGTTGGCCTCTCGCTGGGGTTCGACGAACCAAGCCTAGCGACTGGCTTGATGGTCTTCTGAGTCGTGGCCCTCGTCCTACTATTGTCGACAGAAATGGAGGAGATCCTACCGCCGCTTGCACATAGAACACAATCCTAATCTCTATAGACAAAGGGGTCACGATCAGATCTACAATCGACCTGAAGAGAGTCGACTCACCAAATGAATCGGAGAGTTGGTTTTCGACCTCACTACTAATGGGCCCTTGTCTTATTGATGTTGATTAAGAAGCGTCGTAATCCATAACTACACGTTTAGTAGGGCTGATGCCGAGATAAAATGAGAGCAACATGAAAATATTATTTTGATGTTTGGCTTATGGATTTTTTTAGATGACTAATTGAAAGTTGATAGATATCTAGCATGTCATTATCACGAACTTCTTTTTTTTTTGACGGAAAGCGGGAGGCATCAATTTTATATATCAATCAAGGTGACATAATTACAATCTGATGAAAGCGCACAAGCAAACGATATAATTACAGACTCCAAACTAATAGCCTATAATATAATATTACTGATTCCCTACCAGAGCGCAATTTGGGCGTCCTAGAACGTGCAAACACGTGCACGTCAAAAGTGCAACAACGTGCACACCAGACCATGCCACATAACGGGCACACCAAACCGTGCAACAAGTGCACACAAACCGTGCAACTAGTGCACACCCAATCTGCACCAAGTGCAGTTATTGAAAAGTTGTAAAATGAAAGGGAAAAAAAATCTAGCCAATTCAGAGTCGCCATCGTCCGGCAAGGGACCTTGACCCGAGGAATCCAAAAAACACGAACTCCAGATCCACGCTAAAGGTAACCGTTCAGGCCGGATCTGCAGCGAGACGAGTCATCGGAGCTGCCCACCACCGCTCAAACCCACCTTGGCGCGACCGTAGGAACCAAACCAGCATCAGCTGGAGACGGAGACGGACACTGGCCATCGAAGACGACGATAAACCGGCGTCGGCCTTGAGAGGAAAGGGGAAAAAGGGGTACGGGGGTGGTGTGGTGTGGGGGAGGGGACAAGGGGGGAGGGCTATGGGAGGAGGAGGAAGATATCACCGACGACAGCCATGGCCGTCGCCGACGATGGCTCAAAGATGGGGGGCGTAGAAAAGCTTTTGTTGTTTAGGGTTTGCACTTGGGCGCAGAAAAAGATTTTGTTGTTTGATGCCCTCTTGTCTTCTTATATTATTACCAAATACAAACAATAAATCTAAGCAAATAACTTGATCGGAAAAAAATTCAACATTTAACATTCTTATCACGAACTTCTTAATTTTATGCTCCACATGTTTGTAGAAGTAAGATCTCCATTTTTTCACAATTATTTTCCATTTATCATTTTTTTTAGAATAGCAGTTGCAATAGTATTATAAAAAAAGAAGATAGTTTGGTAGGTATACAAATGTACCCCACCTACAAAAGAAAATCCAACTAATAAACAGAAATGAAAAGCAAAGCAGTAAATTCGGCTCTGATAATTGGGGGCGGACGAAGGGGATATCTGCGGTAGCGTCCAAAGACACCGAAACAGCATGCTTCTTCCAAATGGGACGAGGCGAGCCAACCAAGTTAAGAGGAATACTGGTGGGCCTACATCTCCCCCGGTGTGTCAGCGTGCGTCGTCCTCCTTGGACTGATAATGGTAGGGCTCCTGAACGCGGGTTTGCTGACTCCGGACTGGCAGGGGAGACAAATATCAACTGATGATGGTGTCGTCGCCATCCATCCGCCGGGAAGGGGCCAAAGTTGACCCACCCCTCCCCGGGCCACCTCAGTCTCATTCCTGTAGGCGGGTCTCATTCCTGTAGGCGGGGGTGCTTGATGCCCCCCACCGCTGCCTGCGATTCTCCATCTGACGTTGTCGATCCGTTCGACTCGTCCTGAGCATCCTCCCTTGCTAGGCGCTTCTTCCCAGACAGCGACGGGCTCCCCTCCTTCGCCAATTATTTAGACGGGGTGTCCTCCGTGCCCTCCTCATATGCCTCCTCCTGCTCCCTCCAGAAATCGTGTCGCGGGGACGGTGTACAGGGGCCGCCCCGACTCTTTTTCCTTGCCTCCAAGTAGCTCCAATTAGTTCCCGGGATCGCCTTCCCGTGTTTGGCCTTTTCTAAGGCCGACCTCGGATCCCCCGGGGCACGAAGCGAGTGACCCCTGATCCCACCCGTGACCGGGCACGACGGGAACAGATGCCCCGCGCAACTACATCCATAATAGTGATCTGATAAGTGTTCATAAGACACATGGAGTAGCGTGCGTACCTGCGATTCCGACAATCGGAACCAAACTTGACTCTGCAGAGGAAGTCGAATATCAGCTCGAATCCGGACTCGCATAAAATCCTCCCAACAGCGGCCAGCGCCGTCCACATCCACTGCCTGGCAAGTACCCAGGGCACTTCCAATCCGAAAGCCCACCGCTCTATTCCAAGCCCCCACAGGTAGATTGGAGACCTTAGCCCAGACCGAGAACTAGTGAAAGCTCAGCTAGCTCACCTGCATGTGAGCCCTCAGATCCGTAAACAACACCAGGGACTCCCAAAACGCCCATGGTTCCCCCGCTAGGACCCGCGCCTGCTCCCGCGCCGTACGAAAGAAGAAGCCCACTAGTCCCCCTTCAAGAGGTCTATCATCTACCTTCATCCCCCACAAGTCTTCCATCCTGTCCACCAATGATTTCCATAAGAATCGCTTCGATGTCAGGACCTTAGCTGCAAGCGCAAATAGAAATTGCTCTCCAGCCTTACCAATATCGCCAGATGGGACCACCACCTCCTTGATGCAGAGCGAGGACAGACGCTGACCAAGATCAGGCATCTCTCCCACTGGGCCGTGAAGTTCCCCAGGAGAGGCCCCACGACCTCCCAGGCCCACCCGGTCATTCAGCCTTCGTTCTTGGGCCCCCGACTCCAGGCCCCCCTCACAGCCGACGGGCCTCCCCGATCCGTACCGGGCCGCCCAACTGCCCACATCACCCGGCCCAGATGGCCCATCTCTACCGCCCCGACCCGCCCGAGGGATCCAGTTTCCCGACCCTCGATCTGCACGACGTGCATCACCCATGAACGTCACCCCGCTGCCCGGGCCAACTCTCCGCTCCAGACCCGGTTCTAACTCGCTAGGGTTTTGCCTTACCTCAGTCACCGCCTTCCCCTTCAGCCGGCGTCGCTCTTGCGCCGCCGGAGATTCCGGTTGCGTGTCCTCCGAATCCGAAGGAACCTGGACCGGCATACAAGCCTCCCTCACGTTCGCATGCAAAACCCCCACCGGCCGGAAGTGCACCCCACGATGAGCCCGTGCACTCAGGCCCCTTGCCGGCGCGCGATCCAGCCCTGAGCCCTGCCTGGCCCGCTCGCTTCCACCCCGGCCAACTCCCGTCGATCGCCAGACCGAGGAGAACACCATGGTCGGCTCCACGTCCTCCCCCGGCAGCGATAGATCCGTCACCAGTAAAGACGCAGTATCACCTTCCTCCTCCCCTCCGTCAGACGACAGCGAGATCACCGGCACCATCACACCCCGGCGATCCTCTCGCGCATGGAACCCCACGCCAGTGCCCCGGCCCGCTGCCTCGCCTGCGCTCAGTGCGGCTCCGCACACCACAGCCGCCCCGGCGACACCCGTCACTGCTCCACACCCAGCAACGTTCACCGCATCCCCACCCGCTACGATCACAGCCCCAAACACCATATCCTCCACCGGCTCAAGCCACAGAGATGGATCCACCGAAACACTCGACAGTTTTGCCGCCGATTGCACCATTGTCTCACAAAACCAAACCTAGGGTTTACTGGTAGAGAGAGCAAACGAGAGGCGGCTACTGGTAGTATTGTCCCATTTATTATTCAAAATCCATTGTTTTCATATTGCATTGTTATCGAATATTAATGATTCTTCGGTGATGTACTTGAAATATTTGTATAAATATACATACTGAATATAAACAAAAAATGAAAACAAGTTAATATAAACAAAAAAATGAAAACAATTTCAACATTTAACATTCTCATCACGAACTTCTTAATTTTATGCTCCACATGTTTGTAGAAGTAAGATCTCCATTTTTTCACAATTATTTTCCATTTATCATTCAAAATCCATTGTTTTCATATTGCATTGTTATCGAATATTAATGATTCTTCGGTGATGTACTTGAAATATTTTTTAATGGATAAGTAGATTAATATTGATGAACCCAAACATCCTCATTTTAACATTTATATTGGAATTAAAGTTGGAGCAGGATATCGTTGACCCTCTCCTTTTTTTTTTAGAAAAAAACTATGGTTTTTGGCGATCAATAAAGGCGGTAAGGGATAATAAATTCGATAGTGTTCATGTGTCGAGGAGCGATAGGATGGGTTCTCGATCAGTGAGTGTCTCCCCTCCGGCATCTCTGACATCGCGGTCTCGTGAGGTAAGCCGGCCTCCTGGCACGCTTTCACCGGTGAATGGTGAGGTGTCAATACAAGGGAGGTCGTAGCTCGTTTTCTCCGCCAGCAAGACGGTGGAGATCGTTTTCTCCGCCAGCAGGACGGCGAAGCATGGCTCTCAAAGGTTACACAGAGGGAAAGGAAGGCGTAGATCGCAAGGGAATCTCTTGGGGAAGTCATGCAGGATCGTGAGGCGGACTCTGGCGTTGGGTCCAAGACCACGCCATCGGAAGCCCGTCCATACTTCAGGGACGGTGAACTCGGTGGAGTGTGCAAACTCGGGTCCGTCCTCACCGGTTTACTTCAAAGGTCTCGACGATGTTGAGGGCCTTCATTGGAGAAGGACTGGTTTGGAGGAAGTGGATACGGAGGACGGTGATATCGACCTATTGATAGGGTTTGGAGGGCGCTTGCAGGAAGCCCTAGTTCTACCGACCTCGGGCTCTGCCACGCCCCAAATCCGGTTTTGACCGGACTCGAGACGTGAACTAGGAATAATGATAAACGCTAATAAAAAGAATTTAAACGAAATTAAACTTCAAATTTTAGTTCTAAAACAATAACTCTGATAAATATAATCCGACTATTCCCCAACTCCTACAAAATAAATCACATATTGAGCACTGTCTAAGGACGGCTAACCAGACTAAGCGTCGGTAAAATGAGCTATGAATCGTGATGAGGTGCGCCTGCCCTCCGACCGAGTGTCGGTAAATTATGCTATAGTCGTGAGATCCAGCGTATTAAGGGGGACTTATTGTGTGTGTATTGCTAATGATTTATTGCGCGGTTGTTATTGCTTTACCTGTATGTATGATTTGGGTGTTACGATGTGACTGATACCCCGTGCTATGGGAAGATACCCGACCGAGGTTGTGCCGGTCCGGTATATCGTAGTGTGTTTTACCCCGACATGAGTTCCGGGAAGCGATGCAGGTGCGTTCGTCAATCCGAACGACATCACTAGGAACTCGAAGTGACCGTACCGAGTCCGGAATGTGGTCTTCGCCACATCCTCCTCCCGAACTCTCAACTGGTAGTACCCTGATCGAAGATCAATCTTCGAGAAGCACTTCGCTCCTCTCAGTTGATCGAACAAGTCATCGATCCTCGGCATCGGATAACGGTTCTTCACCGTAACCCGGTTCAACTTCTGGTAATCAATGCACATCCTTAATGCTTAATCAATCCTAAGGCTCGTTGTAATAACCACTCCCGGTCAACGCCAGTCAAACCTGCGAAAAACAGGAAAATTTAAAAAAATTGGTCAGGCACTTAATTAAACCTAAAATTGACTCCGAGGGTCATACCGGACGTAAGTTGACCCCGTTATCGACCAAAGTGAGTTCCGGGGGACTCAGGGCAACTTTCTGATCAATTTGGGAAAAGTTGACTTTTCGTTGGAAAAGTCAACCGAGCGACGTTTTGGTCAATTCGAGGACCGTTTTGGATCCAAAAAGATTATCCGTCGTCGCAGCGGTCTTAGTTGAGCCGTTTCCTTGTAGCCCGTCAAGTTTCATAATTTCTTGGAAAAAGTGCCCGTTCGGGGCCCGAGACGGTCGAATTTCGCGAATCTGACTGAAAATATCTAGGAGATATTTTCCAAAAAGGCATGGGACTCACATGACACATGTCATGAATGTGGTGGAATGAAGAAAAGGGGACAACTTTGCCCTTTGATTTAAAACTAAAGGAAAAGGGAAAGTGAGGGTATTTTGGTAACTTTGATGTGTGGTTAGTGTTTTTGAACAAAACAAAAGATGAGAGGATGGGGGTGTTCGGCCATAAGGTGATTTTTGGGGTTTTTGGAGAGAGAAGGGGGAGTTAGAAGAAGAAGAGAAGAGAGAAGGAGGTGTTGGAAGTTTTGGCTTTTCCCGTCGATCAAACCGTTGGATCATCTCAAAGTTCGAAGATTCAAGCTCACCTCGTCTTCCTCTACGGTAATCACCAAACCGATTATTGTTTTGCTAAATTTCAAAAGCTAGGGTTTGGTTAAAATGAGTGGGTTAGGGTTGTATTGAGGTTTGAGGATTGTTGGAGACGTTTTGGAGACGTTTGGAGGTGAAGGGGGACGTTTTCCGGCGACCGGGAGCTCGGGAGGAGCTCCGGCCACCATAGGGGGTGGCCGGCCACCATGTGGGGTGGCTGGCCGGAGCTAGGGCCGGCCACCACCATGGTGGGCCGGGCCCCAAAGTGCCCTAGCCACCCACGGCCAAGCTTGGCCGGGTGGGGCCCACGTGCTCGGGTGAACGGGTTTTGTGTTCGGGTGGTTTAGAACGTTCCCCGGACCATTTATCCACAACCGAATCGAAATTTGGAATTAAATTGGAAAAGCTGTATTTATCGGGTTTAGAAAATTTAAACGTTAATTAAATGACTCAGAAGTGGGAATTCGATTCCGTCGAGTGCCTAGGAACCCTTGAATTATTCTAAGACCGTAGAAACGAAAACGGGAATTTTCGGAGCCCCGGAAGGGCGTTTTCAAAACCCGGGCAGATTCGCCATGTCGGGCGAATCGGGCCTTTCCGGGTCCAATATCGACAATGTCGAGTAATTGGGAAGTTTGGGAGTGATCGACATTGTCGGGGTTACTTTTGGGCGTCAGGTTTATTAAAATTCAGTTTATGCCTGCAAGCTTAAAAGCGTTTAAAATTGTGTTCTTTTAGATCGTGCCGCTGACAGAGGAAAGGGAAAGCTAGGCGAGTGACCGAGATCACGCCGGAGCTTGATTGTGCGCTTTTGGAGAAAGCATACGAGGTAGGGAAAAGTAGCCGGATCTCGGCCCTGACTAGGGAAAGTTAACAGTAGAATTGCATGTGACATCGGGGTGTCGTGGGTTAAGTAGGTTTATCGAATATTAGAAAGGCATGATACGGGAACGTAGCGAATATTGGAAATGCATGTGACACTTAGTAGTGTCGTAGGAGCAGAGAACTTAGCGTTATTAGAATTACTGGAGGCATATGACCATGCCCGGAGGTTGATTGCGAACTTATCGAGATTAGGAGTACTTGAGGCATATGACCATGTCTGGAGGTTGTTTGTGAAACTGTTGATATTAGGACTGTTGGAGGCATTGGTTATGCCGGAGGTTGATTGTGTATTTTGTGTCTTGGGTGGCCATGAGAGCTCGTGTTTTACTGTTGTGTCTTGGGTGGCCATGAGAGCCCGTGTTTTACTGTTGTGTCTGGGTGGCCATGAGTGCCCGTGGGGGTTGATTGAACCCGTGTCTTTACTATTGGTGTGTCTTGGGTGGCCGTGAGTGCCGTGGGGTTGTATAGCCCGTGAGTTACTGTTGGTGTGTCTTGGGTGGCCGTGAGTGCCGTCGGGTTGTTGAGCCCGTGAGTTACTGTTGGAGTGTCTTGGGTGGCCATGAGTGCCGTGGGGTTGTTGAGCCCGTGAGTTACTGTTGGTGTGTCTTGGGTGGCCTTGAGTGCCCGTGGGGTTGTTGAGCCCGTGAGTTATGGTTGGTGTGTCTTGGGAGGCCGTGAGTGCCCGTGGGGTTGTTGAGCCCGTGAGTTATGGTTAATGTGTCTTGGGAGGCCGTGAGTGCCCGTGGGGTTGTTGAATCCGTGTTTTACTGTTGGTGTCTTGGGTGGCCATGAGTGCCTATAGAGGCATATGACCATGCCCGGAGGTTGATTGTGAAACTGTTGATATTAGGACTGTTGGAGGCATTGGTTATGCCGGAGGTTGTTTGTGTATTCTGTGTCTTGGGTGGCCATGAGAGCCCGTGTTTTACTATTGTGTCTTGGGTGGCCATGAGAGCCCGTGCTTTACTGTTGGTGTCTTGGGTGGCCATGAGTGCCCGCGGGGTTGTTGAACCCGTGTCTTTACTGTTGGTGTGTCTTGGGTGGCCATGAGTGCCCGTGGGGTTGTTGAACCCGTGTCTTTACTGTTGGTGTGTCTTGGGTGGCCATGAGTGCCCGTGGGGTTGTTGAACCTGTGTCTTTACTGTTGGTGTGTCTTGGGAGGCCATGAGTGCCTGTGGGGTTGTTGAGCCCGTGAGTTACTGTTGGTGTGTCTTGGGAGGCCGTGAGTGCCCGTGGGGTTGTTGAGCCCGTGAGTTACTATTGGTGTGTCTTGGGAGGACGTGAGTGCCCGTGGGGTTGTTGAGACCGTGAGTTGTTGGTGGTTTTGAGTGGTCGTGAGTGCCCGTGGGGTTGTTGAGCCCGTGAGTTACTGTTGGTGTATCTTGGGAGGCCATGAGTGCCTGTGGGGTTGTTGAGTCCGTGTTTTACGGTTGGTGTCTTGGGTGGCCATGAGTGCCTGTGGAGTGCTGAACTTGTGTTGTTGCTGTTTGTTGAACTTTGTTTGTGATTGTGATTGTGGTTACCTGAGGTTGTGGGCCTGCTTCATGAAACGGGGGTCCTCGATCACACGCGTCTGCATGTTCAAACGGGGTAGGGGGCCCGCCCGTCAGTAAAGGGGTCCTGGCCGCGCGTGTGTGGTTCGGGGTTGTGAGTGTGATAGGTCGACAGCCTGATCCGACTTTGTGTCGAGGAAATGCGACAGGTCGACCGCCCGACCTGATGAGATCGGTAAAGGGCGTGAGGGAGGTTACTGAGCAGCTGGTTTGCGATCCTTTGTGATCTTGTTTGGTGTGCGATTCTTTGTGATCTTGTTTGGTGTTGCGTAGCTTTCTGTCGTGTCCTTGGAGGAGGTCGTCGATAGTTGTGTCGGGTTTACTTTACGTGTCAGAGTGTTGAGTTGGTCAAGGAAGGTAACAGTGGGCGTGTGTCAGTCGGAGTACTTGGGTTGAGGATAGTGTTCCCCGGTGTTGAGTTTATTGTTGGTGTTACCGGCATTGTCTGCTAATTATGCCGTAGTCAGTCTGTTGTCCGTGGTGGTGAGCGAACGCTCACCCCTAGTTGCTTTTCCTATAGGTACCGGTCGCAGGTTGAACTAGGTGAGCTTCTGAAGCTTGAAGAGCTAGGAGCGGGATTCTGGGTTTTACTTTTGAGTCTAGTGACGGATACCTTGTTTTGTCCACTTGTTGGGACTTATTTTGAGTTGTAAATATTATTTTGATTAACTAAATGGAGATTTTAAAGTGTTTATTCAAAACAGATTTCAAATGTTTTATGATTTTAAATGTTCGCGTCCCGAGTTCGGTTTACTGAAATTGGGGCGTGACACTCGTCATGGACATTCTACCAGCACGTCAATTTCCCAAAGTATTGAAAGCGATTAAACTAGTGAATCACATCCTATATGCATACTAAGACCCTTCCGGTTATTATTATAATAGAAAAGCGATTATTCTAGTGAGTCACATCCTATATGCATACTAAGACCCTTCCGGTTATTATTATAATAGAAAAGCAATTATTCTAATCACAACGCATTTCACCGATTCCTAGTCGGAAGGTAGGTACACCTTATCATGTAACCTGATCATCGTAGACCCATCATACCAACATATCAACCCAACAATTCACATCGACATACTATACCAACCACAAACTTATCGACCGCGCTACAACGAACGCATCATAACAGCCAGCTTACTGGCATGACTTACCAACCACGCACCATCGGTCTATCACTCACCCGATCATATCCTTAGGCACAACCAATTCACATTCAAACATTCACTCAATCAACCAATCATAACACGGATCAACCAATTACATTACGCTCATCATAAATCAATTAGTTTAGTATGACTCTAATCTTATCCTAAGGACGGAACATGCATCGACCTTACGGTGAACAATCATCAATAAATACAATCAACAAGAAATCTTAGGGCTCGACATGACCATTCTACCAGCACAACAATTTCCCAAGATATTGAAAGCGATTAACAAGTGAATCACATCCTATATGCATACTAAGACACGTCCGATTATTCTTGTAATTGAAAAGCAGTTATTCTAGTGAATCACATCCTATAAGAAATCTAGGACCTTTCCGGTTATTATTATCATATAGGCATACTATTAGCATTATTTAAATTAAACGAGAAGTTTAGTACTTTTCCCTACCTCTCAAACTCCATCTGGAACTCCTAGCTACTGACGTCCGGGCCTACCTCCGGTCTTCTCCACGATCGAGGCCAAAGTCTGATTTTAACAAGTAAAGGTGGTAATTAGTCCCGGTTTAGTCCGAATCTGTCCTCTAATTTACAAATTAAGTCCTTTAAATTCTCCTATTTAAGTCCTTTAAATTTAATTGTTTTAAATTAAATAATTAATTATATAAATTGTCTGACCCGGATTCGAATCCGACCCGGATCAGATCCGGTCCAGACACAGACACTAATTGTGTCAGTCGTCCATTGAAAAGCGGTTATTCTAGTGAATCACATCCTATATGCAAACTAGGACCTTTCCGGTTATTATTATCCTATAGGCATACTATTAGCGTTCTTTAAATTAAGAGATGAGTTTAGTACTTTCCCTACCTCGAAACTCCAAAGCTAAAATACTCCTAGCTGCTGACGTCCTAGCTAGCTTCCTCTCCGTCTTCTCCCGGTGTCCCAAAGTCCTCCTCCTCCAAGCTCGGGTCCAAGGTTTTGAAAACAATTTCAAAATGAAACCAGGCTCTGATACCAAAATGTCACGCCCCAAATCCGGTTTTGATCGGACTCGAGACGTGAGCTAAAGACATTAATTAAATAACAAGTAAATGAGATTTAATAGTGTAACTTCCACGAAAAACTTAATAAAACCAAAATCAAGAGTCAGCAGCTCTAATGAACAAATAACAACAAACTAGGGTTGAAACTAACAGTACGTCTCTAGAACAAAAATCCCAAATCCCAATGAGCTCCCGAGCCTTGAGACCACCTCTAGATACTACTCACCAAGGAAACCTGTAGAAACAGTAAACAAGAAGGGGGTGAGCTTACGCTCAGTAGGAAAAGTAGTACAGTAAAAGAAACCCCCACTTTGGTGATAAAACCCGAATTGTACAGTTATCCAAAAGTTACGATCAGTACGATTAACCAAGAAGATGTCATAAATGGAGATCAACAAGAATTACAGTATTTGATAAAACAGTAAATCAAAGGAGATCAAAGGAGAGGCAGTTTATTCTCTAATAAAAACAACTAAAGGAAGCATGTAACCGTCGCATCGATAAATTAAGCCAATGCTCTGATCCACAATTAATCATTGTTTCATGTCAGATTGCCCCTCGGTCCAGAGGAGACACATATCGTCGAGGCCACCGGAAACATCCCGAAAGGGACACATATCATCGGAGTCCTCGGAAATGTCCCCAAAGGACCATAGGTCATCGAGGCGAAACAAGATAACCTCCCGGAAACGCTCTCGCAGGAACGCATACCCTCGGGTGAAGCAACAAGTAACAATCCCCGCAGGGTAAACAATCTCACGTCATACCGGAATTCCCTTCGGCCTGGACGTCTTCCCGGGATTCACATCGGGGTGAACACGATCCCTCGACTTAGGTACTACCCCACACTGGCATACCCCCTCGGTGTAGGTACCATACCGGAACACAAACCATCAGCCTAGGTATTAACCCACACCGGCACCCCCTCGGTGTAGGTACCATACCGGAACACAAACCATCGGCCTAGGTACTACCCCACACCGACATACCCCCTCGGTGTAGGTACCATACCGGAACACAACTCTTCTTAGAACACACAACCAGAGAATAACACACTTCAAGTCATAGTACAATTACAGCTTAGCAACCCAACAATCTTATCACAACACATCACTAAGAAATCATATTAGCAATCACGCTTACCGGCATGACTTACCAACCACGCCCCATCGGTCTATCACTCATCCGATCATACCATTAGGCACACTCAATTCACAAACAGCAATCATTCAATCAATTATAACACGGATCAACAATTCACGTACAATCATCATAAATCAACTAGATTGGTGTGACTCTTATATTAACCTAAAGACGGAACATGCATTGATACTAAGAACGAACAATCATCAATAAATACATTCAACAAGTAATCCTAAGGCTCGACAAGGCCATTCTACCAGCACAGCAATTTCCCTAAGTATTGAAAGCGGTTAATCTAGTAAATCACATCCTATATGCAAACTAGGACCTTTCCGGTTATTATTATCCTATAGGCATACTATTAGCGTTCTTTAAATTAAGAGATGAGTTTAGTACTTTCCCTACCTCGAAACTCCAAAGCTAAAATACTCATAGATGTTGACGTCCTGGCTAGCTTCCTCTCTGTCTTCTCTCGGTGTCCCAAAGTCCTCCTCCAAGCTCGGGTCCAAGGTCTTGGATCACAATTAAAACTAAAATTAACAACTAACCAAAGACGGTTTTAACTTAGATTATTTAAATTACTCTAAACGACAAAGACTAGGGCCAAAAGGGGAATTAGGCCCGAACTAAGCCCAATTCGATTAGTCCACAGAAACTCTGCTCCCTTGCGTGTTAGTGCGGTCATCGGCGCGGCCAGATGTGAGAAGTCCTGGACGAACCGTCGATAGTATCCTGCCAGTCTCAGGAAGCTACAGATCTCAAATACACTCTTGGGCCGTGCCCACTTCGAAACTACATCGATCTTCGCCGGGTCGACTAGGATACCCTCTCGGGACACCACATGCCCGAGGAATTTCACTTTGGTGAGCCAGAACTCGCACTTCTCCAGGTTGTCGTACAACTGGTGAGTGCGTAGCAATGTCAAAACAGTCCTCAGGTGCTCTTCATGCGCCTCCTCACTAGGCGAATAAATCAGAATGTCGTCCACAAACACCACGACGAACTGATCCAGGTACGGTCGGAAAATACTTTTCACCAGGTCCATGAACGCTGCAGGTGCGTTCATCAACCCGAACTGCATCACTAGGAACTCGAAGTGTCCGTACCGAGTCCGGAATGCAGTCTTCGCCACATCATCCTCCCGAACTCTCAACTGGTAGTACCCTGATCGAACAATTCATCGATCCTCGGCATCGGATAACGGTTCTTCACCGTAACCCGGTTCAACTTCCGGTAATCGATGCACATCCTCAATGCTCTACCCTTCTTCTTCACGAAGAGGGCAGGTGCTCCTCACGGTGAAGCGCTCGGACGGATGAATCCCTTCTCCTGAAGCTCCTCGAGTTGTCGCTTCAGCTCGACTAACTCGGCTGGTGCAAAACGATACGGGGCCATAGATATCGACGCCGTACCTGAGATCAAGTCGATCCTAAACTCTACCTCGCGCGTGGGCGGTAAACCTGACAGCTCCTCCGGAAAGACCTCTGGGAATTCACATACCACTCTCGACAGCTCTCTACTCTGTACAACCTCCGCACGGTCAAAGCAGACAGGAGGACTCCGCTCCTACTACCCAAGATACAAGTAACGACTCTGTCGCCCGACACCACTGTCACCTACCGTCGATAGCAATCGATCGATGCTCGATACCTCGCGATCCAGTCCATCCCCAAGATCACGTCGAAAGCAGTCATATCCAAAACAAATAAGTCACCAACAAAAGGGCAATCAGCCACTCTAATAGCACAATCACGACACACGGTACGTAAGACCACATCTCCCATAACTGGGGTATCAAGACATAGGGGTCGGCTCAACGTCTCTACCCTCAACCCCAAAGAATCAGCAAACGAAGAAGAGATGAAAGAATGCGAAGTCCCAGTATCAAATAAGAAAGATGCCCGGGAATTATAAATCAAACATGTACCCTGTGTGGTCTCATGACCGGCGTACTGTCTCTCAGCTCTAGAGTCAGTGACTGCGTAGACTCGGCCCTGCTGTGCCTGGGGTTCTCCTCTCGGTGGTGGTGGAAGTGCCACTTGCTGTGAAGTCCTCGGCTGGTGTCTCTGGGCTGGTGCCCCCGCCGCCTGACGCGGGGCCCTCGGAGTCTGTGTCTGACACGGTCGAACAGAAGGTGCCTGGAGGGGCTGCACCTGCTGAGGTCTCGGCACTGGCGCTCCTCCAACCCGATCAGGACACGCGAAGGAGAGGTGTCCCTGTCGGTCGCACTGATAGCACGTCCTCTCATCAGTACACAGACTCTCCCCGAACCTCGGCGGACCATCAGGCTGACAACTACACGACACAGGCTCTGAGGGATTTCCGCAGGCTGGGCACGTCATTCTATTCCGGGGAGTCAGATCCCAAGGCAGCCGCGGGGTGGCTGGAGCGGATTACCCGCAATCTGCATACGTCTGGGGTATCTGAGGGTATCGTTCGCGACATTTCAGCTAGAGGGGGAGGCGTACTACTGGTGGCAGCATGTGCAGACCAGGGTTGGAGATGATTTCCAGTTATTTAGCAGACTGTTCTTGGAGCAGTATTTCCCTCGATCTGCTCGAGATGACAGGCACCAGCGGTTCATGGAACTGCGTCAGAGAGGGATGACCGTCTCGGAGTATGAGACGAGGTTCACATCCCTGTCTCGCTTCGCACAAGACATGGTGCAGACCGAGGAGAGCCGCTGCAGGCGTTTTGAGAGAGGACTCATCTCGTCGATCGCGGATCGACTCATTGCTTTCAAGACGGTTGATTATCCTGCACTAGTGGACCATGCACTAGTTGTAGAGAGGCACTTTCGGGAGACTGCCAGGGCGCGGGAGATCAGGCCGAGGCCGAGTGGCTTCCTGAGGCCGTCCGAGGGTCGCGATCCGAAGAGGTAGAGGACCTCCAGATCTTTTCAGCCACCGCCTTAGTCTGGGGATATGCGCCGAGTCGGAGCAGTGGCGCCCGTGGGTCCTGCCCCGGTAGCGCATCCTTTGTGCAGGCAGTTGGGCCACCTCGTCCGAGACTGTCCGAGGAGTAGCAGACCGGGCGAGGTCCCTTAAAACACTGACATCAGATTATTGACTCCCAAATCCGATACTCATCTCTTAATCTAAAGAACGCTAATGGTATGCCTATAGGATAATAATAACCGGAAAGGTCCTAGTTTGCATATAGGATGTGATTCACTAGAATAACCTCTTTCAAATATAATAATAATCGGACGAGTCTTAGTATGCATATAGGATGTGATTCACTAGTTAACTACTTTCAATACTTTGGGAAATTGTCGTGCTGGTAGAATGGCCATGTCGAGCCTTATGATTGCTTGTTGAATGTATTTATTGATGATTGTTCGTCCTTAGTATCGATGCATGCTCCGTCTTTAGGTTAATATAAGAGTCATAATAAACTAGATGAACTATGATGATTGTATGTGAATGGTTGATCCGTGTTATGATTGATTGAGTGATTGTTGATTATGGATTG
Organism: Erodium maritimum; assembly: GCA_963921825.1. Lineage (NCBI taxonomy): Eukaryota > Viridiplantae > Streptophyta > Magnoliopsida > Geraniales > Geraniaceae > Erodium > Erodium maritimum. Next base: position 119,886,463 of record OY997588.1, read on the forward strand.
ATTGTGCTTAATGGTATGATCGGGTGAGTGATAGACCGATGGAACGTGGTTGGTAAGTTATGCCTGTAAGCGTGATTATTAATGTGAGTTCTTTGTGGCGTGTTGTGATGAGATTGTTGGGTTGATAAGCTATGGTTGCAATATGTCTTTATACTACGTGTTCTTTCCTTGATGAGTGGTCTAAGAGGGGTTGTGTTCCGGCATGGTACCTACACCGGGGGGAATGTCGGTGTAAGGTAGTACCTAGGCCGAGGGATTGTAGTAACCCCAATGCGAATCCCGGGAAGACCGTTGCGAATTCCGGTATTGTGGTAACCCCGATGCGAATCTCGGGAAGACGTCCAGGCCGAAGGGAATTCCGGTATGGCGTGAGGTTGTTTTCCCTGAGGGGACTGGTTACTTGTTGCTTCACCCCGAGGGTATGCGTTCATGCGGGAGCGTTTCCGGGAGGACATTTTACTTCACCCCGATGATCTATGGTCCTTTGGGGACATTTCCGAGAATTCCGATGTTATGTGTTCCCTTAGGGATGTTTCCGGTAGTCTCGACGATATGTGTCTCCCCTGGATCGAGGGGCAATCCGATATGATTGAATGGAGATGTTTATGGGTCCCAAATCATCTCCATTCAATCCCTAAGGTAAGTAAACTCTTAAATCCTTCATCCATTCACTTTTGAGTTGTGGGTTTCTAAGAAAATTGCTAGAACTTGTTGGTTTTGTGGTTAGTATTATTAGATGGTGGTTTTTGGTGAAGAATAATGAAGTGTAGGTTGGTTTTGTTTAGATTGTTGAAGCTTTGTTGGAACCCATTGAGAGTAGTAAGGTTTGGGAGTTGGATTGACTGTTTTTGAAGTTTGATGATGGTAAAAATGGTGTTTTTGGAGTAGTTTTTCGTAGAAACGGAGTTGGAGAAGAAGGGGTTGGGGCTGCCTAGATCTGATACGGAATAAGGTATGGAAGGGGTCTCATTCCGGCCCTTTGAGTGGCACGGTAAGGGTCTCATTCCGGCCCTGTGAGCGGCACGGAACGGGCCACATTTCGGCCCTCATAGTGGCACAAAACGGGTCCCATTCCGGCCCCCTGAGTGGCACGGAACGGGTCCCATTCCGGCCCTCTAAGTGGCACGGAACGGGTCTCATTCCGACCCTCTAAGTGGCACGGAACGGGTCACATTCCGGCCCTCTAAGGGTCACGGAACGGGTGCCATTCCGGGCCAGTTTCCAGAAATGTGGGTTGTCCGAGTTGGGCCTAGTTTGGGCCCAATTTGCCCTTTTAGCCCAAGTTTTCATCGTTAAGGGTATTTTAGGTGGTTTACTATAAAACCGTCTCTGTTTAGCTATTAATTATAGCTTAATTTGTGATCCAAGACCTTGGACTCGAGCTTGATGGGGGAGGCCGTTGGAACCACGTGAGAGGACGAGGAAGAAGCTAGCCAGGACGTCAGCAGCTAGGAGTATTAAGCGTTGGAGAATTCAAGGTAGGGAAGAGTAGCAAACCCCACTCTTAATTTAAAGAATGCTAATAGTATGCCTATAGGATAATAATAACCGGAAAGGTCCTAGTTTGCATGTAGGATGTGATTCACTAGATTAACTGCTTTTCAATTACAATAATAAGCGGACGAGTCTTAGTATGCATATAGGATGTGATTCACTAGTTAACCACTTTCAATACTTTGGGAAATTGTCGTGCTGGTAGAATGGTCATGTAGAGCTTTAGGATTGCTTGGTTAATGTACTTATTGATGATTGTTCGTCCTTAATATTGATGCATGCTCCGTCCTTAGGTTAATTTGAGAGTCACACTAAAGTAGATGAATTATGATGATTGTGATGTGAATGGTTGATCCGTGTTATGATTGGTTGAATGTGATGAATGGGATGTGAGTGTTGTCTTATGTTATGATCGGGTGAATGATAGACCGATGTAGTATGCTTGGTAAGTTATGTCGGTAAGCTTGTTGTTTTGATGCGTTCGTTGTAGCGTGTTCGGTAAGTTTGGTTGGTATAATACGTCGGTGTGAATTGTTGGGTTGATATGTTGGTATGACGGGTACACGATGATCAGGTTACGTGTTAAGGTGTACCTACCTTCCGACTAGGAGTCGGTAAAATGTGCTATAATTCTATGCTAAGGTGTACCTACCTTCCGACTAGGAGTCGGTAAAATGTGTTGTTGCCAGTGTTAAGGCGCACCTGCCTTCCGACTAAGCGTCAGTAAAATGAGCTATGAATCGTGATAAGGTGAGCCTGCCCTCCGACTGGGTGTCGGTAAAATGTGTTATAGCCGTGGGATCCGGTGTATCAAGGGGGACTTATTGTGTGTGTATTACTAATAATGTATTGCGTGGTTGTTATTGTTGTACCTGTATGTGTGACTTGGGTGTTACGACGTGACTTGTACCCCGTGCTATGTGAGGATACCCGACCGAGGTGTGTGCCGGTCAGGTATCTTGTTTGTGTGTTTTACCCCGATGTGAGCTCCGGGAAGACATCTAGGCCGATGCGTGTTCCTGTGCGTTATGAGTGTTGGTGTGTGGATCGGAGTCTTGGGGGTTAATTATCTGTATTTCGGGATTAGTAATTTTCTTTGGTTGACTTCTAGTGGGAAGTAAGTTGTCTCCCTGTTGTCTCCTTTTGAGCTGTTATTTTATTAAGTGTTGCATTTCCTGTTGGTTTCTATTTCTGTCTTCTTCTTGGTAATTATGCTATTTGAGAATTTTGGAATCGAAGCGGGAGTTCGTGTCCTTTACTACTTTTTCCTACTGAGCGTAAGGTCACAACTCAAAAGTGAATGGATGAAGGATTTAAGAGTTTCCTTACCTTAGGGATTGAATGGAGATGAAGAAAAGAAGCTTTTGGAGAATAAATGATGTAGAAATCCCTTGAAACTCACCTCCTTTCCTCACTATCTTCTTCTCCAAGCAAAGTTGCTCCCAAGCTCTCTCTCCCTTAGCAATTTTCGGCCAACACAAAAATATGAGCTGAAATGCTCTTCCAAATTGCTTTAAAACCTACTTTGGTGAAAGTTCAATAGTGCCCCTTGCTCCTTTCATTACAATTTGGCAATTAAGAGGGTAAATGGGTCTTTAGAGACCCATTTCTTCTCCTCCAAGCCACTAGGGGCAAGTGTCCTAGTGGGGACCACTTTGCCTCTAATAAAAATCCTGCACTTTAATTAATTTGGATTTAGTCGATAAAAAGTCCCGGTTTGACCAAAACTTGACATGTCCAAAATTACAGTCAGATGAAAGGAAATGGCCCAACGAAGCTAACTGTAATGACGGCTAAGCTTTTTGGGCCCCGGAAAGGTCCCGAATGACTTCCGGAGTCATCGGTTGACTTTTCCGACAAAAAGTCAACAATCGCCGAAAATCGCCGGTTCGACCGGGATCGACCGGAGGCGATTTTTACAGACTCGGATGGGGAAGTCAACACAGAGCCGGACGAGCACAGAGTCACGAGGACATGGCGGCGGCGTGAAGGAAACGAACCTTGTAGGGTTCCGAGCAAGAGACCCCAGGATGTGGGCCCATATTTTGTTGACATGCGCCAAGTCCCGATGGGATGTGGGCTTAAGGGCTAGGAAGAACTGGTAGGCCATATATTAGATTGGACTGAGAGGAAGGCTCGATCCGAAGAAATACGAGCCCAAGTGCTACCCGCGACCGAACCCGAGTCATCGAGAACCCGAACGCTAGTTCTAGAATGAATCGGGGAGGAGCAACCAAAGTTCAAACGGGAATGACTGAGTTGGGGTCAAGGATGGGGAGATTATGTATCAAAAAGGTGGTGGTTTCTCCATCTTAGGTGTGTGGTAGGTGCACTAGATCAGGGGAGGCGACAAGTGCAGCAGTGGGGAGCTATAAGCACCCTCGCCTCGCCGAATGAGTCTGAAGTAGTCTAGTGGGGGGTTGGCCAGTATCACCGTCCCACTAGATGTAAGGTGGCAGGGGTTCGACTAAAATCTGGCATGGTACCCTCCTACCTTCTCGGAGACCAACATTTTCGCGTTATGAAGCCCTACTTATATCATTCCAGGGAGGACGACGCAAGTTGGCAATTTGGGGGAGTATCTAGTTCACCTCATTACCCCTCCGGAAATGAGTCCGTTTTACCCTAACTTACACTCCAGATTTGCTATATTGGTGTCCCTTGATGCTACCGCAATACCCCTTCTGAACGTATCAGTGAAGGGTTCGATTCAAAGAACTAGTTTTTATTATGTTTCGATTAATTACTGTTAGTTTGTTTTTCCCGTACTCTTATTGTGGCGTTCGGTAGTTCTTCTATCATTCATCAGTATGTATTTATAATATCAAGTCGTTTACCGGTAAAAAAAACATTTATGTTTGGCAAAAAATAAAATAAATAATATATGTTTATACAGCCGTAGCAACCTTTGATTGCTTTGAAATCAATTGGACAGCCACCGCCAGTCTCGAATCCAGTTCTGCTCCGTAATTTATGATACCGGTGCCCACCAACATATATTTAATTCATTCGACACTGCTAATAAAACCCATGACCTCGAAAGCTATTAATGGCTGATTAATACAGCAGATGGATTAGGTGCCACCACTTGCGTATTTCACGCAACTTGATACGTTAGTCAACCAATTTATTTTTGAATCATAATCCACAATTAGAGCAGTTTAATAAATTGGTTTGTATCAGACTTAAACCTAGTCTAAAATCAATTCACAATGAGAGCAGTTACAACAGGGAGTTTCGAAATTACAAAAGAGGGGCTGTGAATCATAGAGTCAAGAAGAAGAATAACTTTTTTTCACTTTTTGGACAAATCTGCTTTGAGTTTGGAGATCCTCCACCGCAGATGCTCTAATGATCTGAATCAATATTATCTATATACACTTTGATATTCAATCTCTTTTTTTGAACGAAGTGTGTAACTTTATAACTTTAAACGATTACTTTATCTTGTATCGGGAAATATGTTGTCCGATCATTGGAAGGTCAGTATTAACGAACAAAAATTCACTTGACCTTATACTATCATAACCGTCACAGACAGTATTTTAATGTCTCGTAGGCATAGATGTAGAGCAAGGTACCAGAGATCTGGAAGAACCTCAACATCAACGGTAATAGTGGAAGACAAAACATCGTCAGAAAAATTTTCCTCATTTCTATCCAAAAGATAAGAGATTGATCCAGATGTGTATGTAATATTAGATTTTCCCATATTAAAAAATTGCACAAATTTCAAAATAGTTGTTACATTAATTGGGTCAAACTTTTGGGTTAAGTCCTCAAGTTAACCGAGTTAGGAAATGAAGAACAAATCGAGATCGACCCGACGTACAATGATTCGATAAAAATGATCTAGTGTTTCAATTTTCATAAAAATAAATACAATGATCTCATGATATAGTTTTTTTTTTATATTCACGAGGATGGTGCACATTAAAAGTGGGAAGAAGAAGAAAAAAAAATTGCAAATCGCAGAATCACCTTGCATGGAAAGCGAGAGGAACCAGCTGGGAGAGAGGCGTGGAAACCGGCGACGGCGCCGGAGAGTTCCGGCAGAGGGGGCACGTGGCGCTCATCCGGAGCCATTCGTCGACACATCCGGCGTGGAAGCAGTGGTTGCATTCTGGAATGCACCGCACCGTGTCTTTGGGTCGGTACTCGGACAGGCAAATGGAGCAGGTGGCGTCGTTGGGCCTGGGCAGCCTTTTGCTCTCCCCCAAAATCACCTTCGGGTAAGACTCTATTACGGGCCCGTCGAGCCCCACCACCACCACCACCTCCGGCGTCTGGTGGCGCCGCCGAGAGATGTTGTACAGCTCGCTGTCGCTGTCGTGGTAGCTGCGGTCCCTTGATTTGACCTTGACGCAGGCGTAGGAGGCGAGCATGATGGTGGAGATGAGGACGAGGATGCTGACGGCGATGGCGATACCGTAGCCGAGGCCGACGCCGGTAGCGGCGACGGCTACCGGTGGCTCGGGCGTGGACATGGCGGAGGAGAGGAGGCGTAGGAGAAGGGGATTTAGGAGTTGGGGTTAGGGGTAATATATTTGTTAGATTTTTGGTTGGGTAGATGGGACGAGGGCAGCGTGGTCCGCGGGAAATATTAAATGCGTTGAACTTTGTAGTTAATGTGTTCAAACCTTTTGAATTTACTTTTATGTCCTGTCTTTGTATCATCTTCTAAAGAAACAGTTGGAAACCAATAAAACTAAGGAATATTTTTTTTTGAGTAACTAATTTTCCATTCCATTAAAATGATCCGTATACGTTTGACAGCCCTGACGGGAAAAACACAAAAATTTTGTAACAACTTTTACGTCTAAGACGCATTAAAGAACAAAATAAAACTAAGTAAAACTGGAACCAGACTAAATATAATTGAAAGTAGAAAACCATAAAACTACGAATGTACTGGCGGCCACTGCTCAAGGTAGGGTCTACTGACCGTTGGATCGCCCAAAGGCGACACTCTTCATTCGCTTTAAAACCGAGCATAGGACCACTAGAACCGGGTGGAGAACGGGGTGACCTCGGCGGGAATACCCAGACTCCCCCGAGCCCCGATGTCTGACTCATGGCTCCTGGCGGGGCTGTTTCCCAGCCCTTGCCTGATCTTCCCGCGGTTCTCTCGCCGAATTCCTCTTCATTCCCGGAGCCGCTGAAGGTTCCACAATCATTTCGACCCACGAGGTCCCCGATGGTCCTTTCGCTGCCGACCCACCCCCGGTTCTCCAAGGTTCCTTCCCCGTCCCCTCCCGAGGACTAGGTAGTGGTGGGGTTGACCCGCTTGCCAGTGGTGCAAAGCCCAGCAGTACCCTAGCAGTTTGTGCCAAGTTGTGGCATACCCTTTATCCTTCCGGGTTTTGGGGAAATGCTTCAGTGACTTATCAAAAGTATGGATTCTCGGATCTTCTTGTTGCAGGCCATGGGAGAATGACCTATACACCCACAATTACCACCAAAAGTCGGCTGCTTGACATATGTAAGAGAACATGTGATCGGATCCTTGAATTCAGGGAACCGAAGGCGCATATTGCGACATAGGGTTCGGTCAAGGGAGTGCCAGAAACGGACCTTCACCGTCCCCCCCCCCCCCCCCCCCAGCACTGGCCGAGTTCGTCACACGGCACATCCACCGTCCCGCCTAACGCCTCCCCAATCCTCATGCCCGTAATCTTAGTGCTAACTATCTGGAGGATACCATGGGCATGAACCCAAAGTTGAATCCTGTTCATGGCCGGAAGGTCTTGGACAAACGGATCTGTCTCCTCCATCATCAATGGTTTGCCATCAAAGCACCATGGTTCGTTCAACCGAACCCAATCTCGATCCTCTTTTCTGGCAAAGTAGAACCCGAAGACACCCGGGGCGGCGTCCTTTATGACCAAACCAACAGCCACCTTGCCCCATGCATTGGTCAGGATACGAAGGAGGGTATCCCGACGAGGTTGGGTCTACGTGAGGAGACGACCCACCATCCCATATTGTTGAAGGGAAAGTGTAACAGGGTCAAGCACCCAATTCACGACCGTGACTTCCAAGGGTTCCTCGAACCCCAAGGAGCACCCGGAGAAACTCTGTTGTAGAGCCTATAAGGGAGTATCAGGAACTGTTGTTGGAGGCGTGGTACGAGAATGGGAAGACTGTGGGTGGGCCCCTGCCAGGTTTGTCATTAAGGGTTGTCCCGTCTGGACGGAAGGGGGGGTACGATCGGCCAGAGGAAAATCGTGATATTCCCCATTCGCCGTCTCCAGCCCTTCCGCCATCTGCAATTGGTGGCCCTCCAAAACCCTAGACGAGAGCAGGGGTGGTGGCACCATTTCATCTGTTTTGGGGGGTGTCCCCGGTGCAGGTAGTGGTTTGGACAACAGAGAATCCTCCCCCGGTGTATTCTCTAGCAATGGGAACATCGAAGGAGGGTCCGAGGACGGGGCTTGCACCGGGTCCCAGGACGTAGCCAAAGGCGGAACCGACACCTTCTTCTTCAGCCGAGTTCGCTTAGGCCGCACCATGTCATGCGATGGGTAAGGTGGAGGGATAACCCCCGTTCCGGAACCCACACTAGCAGCTAATGGGGCAAGGGCTCCCGCGATCGCACCCACACCAGCAGTTGAAGAAGCAGAGCCCGTTCTGACGCCTACGCCAGCGGCTAATGGGCCAAGAGCTCCCGCGATCGCACCTACACCAGCGGTGGAGGGAGCAGGGTCCAAGGCAAGGACCTTCGGGAAAGCGGGATGGGAGGATGGTGTGGACATAAGAGAGGTCAAGGGAAGAGGCGTCGATGGGGGAGGCGGAGTGCACGACCTGGTCAGCGAAAAACGCAGAGATTCAGGAACACATAGGGTTAGGGTTTAGAGGTCTCGACAGAAGCGAGGAGAGAGCTTAAACAAATAAGGAATATGAATATCACACGAATTATAAGCTTTTTTTTATCAGCAAAGCATATATTAAAACATCGATTCTTTGAAATAAAGAATGCGATGGGTGGAGATGAAACATGAAGGAGCATTCCTTTCGGAACCTCAAGAAGCCCCACACCGGGGAAATAATTGGGTACGCGGACCCTGAAACAACTACAGGAAGCCCCACACCGGGGAAATGATTGGGTACGCAGACCTTGAAGCAACTACAAGAAGCCTCACACCGGGGAAATGATTGGGTACGCAGACCCTGAAGGAGACAACCACAAATAAAGAATGGGTACGCAGACACTGAAGCTAACAACCATAAAAGGAAAGGGTCTAGCACCCAAATTTGATAACCATGAAGCCCTAAAAAGGAATAGGTCTTGAACCCTGATCTTTCAACCATTAAGTACAGGCGATAACACACTTTGGGGAGAAGCATCCAACTGTCAGGACCAACCAGAAGATCTCCCAACCCTAACCTTGAAAGGATAGAACAGCTCTCATCTCCAAAGAGCTGCCAACCCTCGAAGGAGAATATGATAACAACTAAAACGCCGGTGGCCAACCCCGCTAACGGTAGAGACGGACCCGGATAACCATACATAACTTAGGTGGTGGCTTCTTAAGGGGGAAAACAATGCCCAAGAAACTCGCCGGCGGTCAACACCTTTAACCAACGAGCTCGAACCACACCCGATTTGATATGAAAGGAAGCCAAAACACATAGGTATGTATGAGCGGGTCGGAGAAGACTAACCAAACAAGGGAGAAAAAAGAGAGTACCTCAAAAAAGTCGACCTACAATCCAGAGACCGGGTGGTGAAGCACCAGAAGCAGCTAGAATAGCTCAACAACGATCCAAACCCAATAGGATGTAAAATCGCGTCCCACGACTTGAGATAGAGTCAGACACCTCCAATGACATGCGAGAAGCTCCTCCAACAAAACCGCGAGACACAGAGCATAAAAAGAACTCGCACTCAGCCCTCCAATACCTAATTCTGGCAAACACCGAAAAGAGGCCCTAAAAAGGCGGAAGGCTGGTAATTCTACCGAGAAAGAGATCCAAACTCCAAGCCGGCAGCAGCAAGTCTACTAATCTGAGAAAGTGAAACTGGAATGCGTGCTGAGCGTTCCGAAACCGAGACCGGTAACCCCTCGCCAACCGGCAGCGAGGACCCGAAGGAGAAAGCATGTAATGATACCGAGCACTATCTAGCCCGGACCCAAACAAAAGAAGACACCAAAGCTAGCAAGAAGAGCAGCCCCTACCATGGCTCCATGCCATTAGTTATAGTAAACCATTGGAGATGCTCTAAGTATTTCTGAATTGAAGTGGTTAGTTTATAATCATAAACAATACCTATGTAGCATCATTTTTTAAAATTTAGGTTAATTCAAACGTTTCTTCATTCAATCAGCAAAAGTTTACAACAATGGGTTATCCAATTGTTCTGAACTTGGCAGCACCAATTTCCTGTCACATATTATATCCCTTGTTCAAGACTCCAAATTTGCTGAACCATTTGGTGCCAAAGGCCAATACTTGGTGGGGAGCTAGCCTTCAAGGACCTTTTTCCAAGACTGTATTCACTAGCAAATTCTAAAAACAAACTTTATTCTCAGTTGTGGAATGGAGAGCTCTGGGACTTGGATATGAGAAGGGATCCAAGAGGCTGGGAAGTTCAAGATTAGGGTTTAATTTGTGCTATTCTAAGTGATATTCATCTTGGTGAGGAAAATGACTCACTCAGCTAGAAAGCAAACGACAAACGCTTCTTAGTATCCAAAATTTACTCTTTATATGCTCATCAAGAAACTTCATATCGGAAATGGGATGCAAAAAATTGGCAGCCTAGGATCCCTCCTAAGGTCACATCATTTTGTTGGCTGGCCTGTCTTGAGACTATTCTATCAAGGTGCTTTCTATAATCAAGGGGTATAGACTTCACCTTCCAACAACTGATTTTTCCTCTTTGCGTTGGGATTTAGAAGATTTATTCTCCACTGCAACAATTCATGGGCAATTTGGAATCTATTACTATCATGGTGGGGTATTGTTTGGGTGTGTCTAGCTACTGTCAAGGACATATTCAGCTCCTTGTTTTCTCTAGTTCTACCAACCCTTAGAAGAACGTGGGGTAATATATTGCAGGTCACAATTTGGAAGATTTGGCTTGCAAGGAATGCATACTACTATCGAGGTTATTTTCAGTTCAGTAATCAACGAGACATACAGTTGGGAATTGGCTCTATTTAACCAAAAGTATCATTTCACCTTCTAGAATTTTCTCTCAACTCCTTGGTTATTTGTTAAACAGGCGGTTCAGTTATTACAATCTCACTTTGCTGATCTTAGGCCATTACAATACTAGGAGATTTATGGATTGCAGATCATCCCCTCATCTTTTGTTGCGGCTTCTTTTACTAAGTGGGTCTGTTCTCATAGGCTTGTTATTGAATGAGGTCTTGGCTGGTTCCAGGGAGTGGGTTTTTGGGGACAGGGTTGTAGGAGGGGTTGGGCTTTTTTTGTGAGGTTTGGTGAGGTTTTAGGGGTCTTTTCTGGGTTTTGCTTTTGCTAAGGGTTGTTTGGTCTTGTGTATGGGTAGTCTTCATTCCTTGTCTTGTTTGGGCCTTTTGTGGTGGTGTGTGGGTAGTTTCATTGGTAGGTCTGAGGATTCCTTGTATTGGCTTTGTCTTTGGGTTATGCTTGGTAGCCTTTCAAGGCTGCCTTGTGGGTTCTGTTTTAAATTTCTTATCTCAGGTTTTTGGTGCTTTGCCGCATAAGGCTCTCTTCTCCATATGTGTTGGTTGGAGGATTGTAGTTTTTTTTTTCATATTTGGAGCTAAATACAAGAAAAGCATTTGTTCTACGTTTGATTTTCAAGGTTACTTGGGTTGCAAGTAAAATCCATTAAGGGAAATTGGTTTAAGCAACTGTCTTTGGAAATGGTTATAACAACATGAGACATAGTTATAACACAAGGTTACTTGGATTTATCACAACTTTAACATGATGCTGATAAGCTAAATACATAGGGATCATCTAGAATTTAGTCAAGGAAACACAGTTTCTACTACATTTATGACATCCAGTTGTTGGGTAAGGATAGCATTCAATATAAAATCATGGGTAGTGATAATTAGATTTAGGTACCTTTAATTTTCTATACCCTTGGGGTTTTTATCATTAGCAGTGATATTGTAATTAGGACCATTGGGGATTGGTTTTTGTTCAAGGTTTTGCTGGGTCAACTACATGTTCATGTTTATTTCATAACAATATGTAGCTACATTGTTCGTTTGTAACACTTTTCTACCTCAGAAAGAGGACTAATTTAAATTTGCCTTCACTAATAAAAAAAAGGGTTATCCCACTTGACAATTTGTATTCCATAAGTAGGGATTATATTCCTACATTGTGAATAAATTGTCAAGAAGTTTTTTTGTACATCTTCTTATAATTAAAAGTTAGATTAAGAGCATGTATAGTGGTGAAAAATATACCCGGTACAAAGGATTGACACATTGGATGAGTCGCACAACAAAGGAGGAAACGTGGGGATGGTACTGTTGTCGCGTGGTTGTAACGGCTAGTTGCAGCCTTAGTCAGCTGTTGTCGCGTGGCAACAAACTTTTTCCCCAATCTTTAAAGTTTTAATTTTAAACCCCTATAAATACAACCCCTCTCGAAAGAGCTATTGCCACCTCTTATTCCTCATATATACCTCTTGTACTCATATTCACACCTTTCTTACCATGGATCCAATGCTCGATTTGGAATGATTCGGGGAGAAAACAGCAGAGTCGATTAAGCAACAGATGGAAATCACTATTGAGGCTGGGTTAGCTGCACTTCAACCAAAAAAGTGGATTTTCATAAACATAGGGCGTAATGAAGGGCATGAGAGTTTGATGGCCGATTACTTTGTTCAGTAGTTAGTGTACATTAAGCAAACCTTTCAACGTCGATTTTGAATGAAAAAGGATTAATTCTTCTGCATTATGCATATCTTGAGTGAAAGGGAGTCGTACTTCTATCAACGACCCGATGCAACCAAGAAGGTTGGTTTTTATCCCTATTAAAAATGCATTGCATCTCTTCGAAGTCAATGAAGCAGGTGGTTTCCTGAGGATGTTGGGTAGCCTCGACTACATGCATTGTGTATGAAAGAATTGTCTGGTGGCGTGGGTGAGTCAATTTTCACGGAGAGACCCTAGAAACTCCCAAACAATCATGTTGGAAGTCATTGCAAGTCGAGACTTGTGGACATGTCATGCGTTTTTTGGCGTCGAAAGATCGAACGATATCAATGTGTTGAATCAATCAACACTGTTCGCCGAAGCCATGAAAAGGTTTTTCGCACCGGTAAAGTATATCGTCAATGGTAACGAGTATTTGACTTCTTATTATTTAACTAATGATGTTTACCCGACGTATGCTGCATTTGTGAAGACAATATTGGCTCCACATCTTCTAGAACAAAAGTTGTTTGTGAAATACCAATAGACGGCTCGGAAAGATATAGAACGAGCATCTTTGGTTTTACAAGATCATTTTCACATTATCATTCGCCCAAGACGAATGTGGGATAGGGAGTCACTCGTCGTGATCTTGAATGCATGTATCACCTCTCACAACATGATAGTGGAGAATAAACGTCATACATACAACGCAACTATAGACCTACCGGACATTGAAGAGTCGTCACGACGGTGACACAATGAAGCCCGCCCCCGACCTTAATATTAATGTCATCACGGAGAATGAAGAGAAACTAACAAATTGACTAACTCATAAAATGCTCAAAGAGTATCTCATCGACCACATTTAGAAGAAATTTGCATAAGTAGTATTTCGATATCGTTTTGTACTTTCCTTTTCAATAATAAAATTGCATTTCCGCTTTACTGAAAGTGTGAACTTATATCACTTGTGATCAATAAATTTTGTTTGAGTCAAGCTATTTAGTCAAATAGATTTGGTACCTCTGTAACCACTTGGTGTAATAAGGGAATGTTAGCAACTTAGCCCCAATAAAAGAATTTTTATGATATAAAAAAGCATGATTGAAGTTTCATTAAACTTTAAAAATGGACACGACAGTAAACTATGGTTGCTAATACATTTATAAAAATAATATATTTTATTAGTTAAAGGGTTAATTGTTTTTTTGTACCCCTTTTCTATTGGTAACGTATTTTTAGTACCCTTATGTTTGGTAATGTTCGAAAACACCCCCTGTGTTTCGGTAACTTGCAACTGTGAGGAAAATGTAACGGAGGGAAATGTAGTGACGGATATACCCTTCCATATTCAAATTTAAATTTACTCGTCAATTGAAAATCCATTTTACCCTTATTTATTAATATTTTATTTAATACTTTTTAACAATACTTTATTTACTTTCTAAAAAAATTAACAATTCTTTTTCTTTAAAGTTTATTCTGTTTTAGAAAATATAAATCTTTAATTTTATATTATTAATTCTTTTCAAGTTTTTATTAATTTTCAGATTAAACTTTTCATTATTAATTCGTTTTACAATTTTATTACTTTTCATAAATATTTTGCTTTAAATTAATTTTCATATTTCAGAAATTTTCGCTCTTCAGGAGCAAAATGGATTGTTTTTCGGGAATCAATACTCATAGTATATACTGAAACCAACAAAACAAACAATAATCCCGTGAACCACCATGAATGGAGAGCAAAAACACAAGCAATAGATCTTACATAATTTTCTCACCAGTAACAGAGGTACAATAGCAATCCAAGAACCAAAAATACAGATCCAGCTGTGGGTCAAATGAACACCACAACATGTCTCGGTCAAATAAATATTTTAGAATAAAACAAAAAAAATAAAAGAATACAGGGAGGTCGGAGGAGGTCGGCGAAGATCTATGCCAAGCCCTCTCCCCGACACACTTTACTAATATGGGGTGCGGTTCCAGTGGCGGAGGTCGGAGGAGGTCGGAGGAGTACCACAAGGAGGCTGGTGAAGTACGGCACGACGCGGTTGCCGGAGACGTCGGGGTGCGGTTCCAGTGGTCGACGGTGTCGGGGTGCAGTTCCAGTGGTCGACGGCGTCAGGGTGCGGTTCCAGTGGTCGGCGGCGTCAGGGGTGCAGTTCCAGTGGTCGGCCGCGTCAGCGGTGCGGTTCTAGTGGTGGAGGTTGGAGGAGGCGAGGCCGGAGAAGATGGCGTGAGGTTGGAGGTGTTGGGGGAAAGGGGAAAGGGGAAAGTGACGACTGAGTTGAAAATGGGTGAGAATATTTGTATATGTATCGTAGGGTAATGTTAGAATAACTAAAGGGTAGAGTAGGAATTTTACTACTCAATATAGGTCACGTGTGGTCACATGACGGACGGAATGGAATATTCCGTTCGTTTTTCTCACAGTTGTAAGTTACCGATACATAGGGGGTGTTTTTGAACGTTACCAAACATATGGATACTAAAGGTACGTTACCAATAGAAAAGGGGAACAAAAAGCATTTAACCCTTAGTTAAAATATATAATTGTATGTATTTATATCTTCTCATTTTTTTTATAAGCGAAATGTTTATTAAACAAATGTTCTACAAGGTTATAGAACATAGCAAGAAAAGATCCAAATAGACTTTTTCCTCAAACCAGAACAGCTATAAAGAACAAAATACAGACCAGGAAACAAAACAAGAAATAAACAAAAACACATGGCCTACTTCCTAGATGGGTTCAGACAAGTAAACCGGTTAGAAACCGGAACAGGGGTTAAAGCAAGTTCTGAAGTCGGGTCCAAGTGCTCCTCGTCCTTCTTACTCTCGGAGACCTTCTTGTACTGATCAAGCACAAAGAACCAAGATCAACAACCTTTCTACCGACTTTCGTGTTGTGACTCGAATTACCCGAACTATCTTTTTTGGCAACATTCACAATGAAACGTCCCAATTTATCCCCTTTATCAGCAGAAGTCCCGACTCTTGTCTGATGCACAACCACTGGTTGAGCAATCACCTTCGACTTATCTTTCTTTGGGCGTCCACATCTTGTTGGCTCACCCTTAGAGATCGGTACTTTGTCTAAGGCATCCTTCCACAGGCTACCTTGAAACCCGACTTTCATAATCGGTTCTCCACCTCGAGGATGAATGTCCTGCGCTTCTGAACCCGATCCCACAACAGAAACTATCGGGCCCAAATCAGTACCAATGTGTTTAAAAACATCTACCAGACTCGGATTCTCGCTGGCCAACTTCTGGGCCTTTTCGGAAGGACTTTTCTCGAACAAAACTGGACCAAGTCCACTATTTGGCCCATTAACAACACCAGGCCAAGTAATTGGCCTATGTATTAATTATGGGCCTGCATCAGACACCAGAGCCGACCCATTTACCAATTGGACCGGTCCAACAAGTCCACCTCCGCGAAGCTCGTCTTCCTCGCGCGCGTCCTGGTTCTCCAACTGCGATTGCGTAATTTTTGGAAACAGGGGATCGCAATCGGAAACAGGCGCTGAAATCATGGGGCCTGATTTCTGTAACACCAAATCCGGGATAGAGATACCACAATCCACGCGATTTTGATTCTCTCTGATCTGTTCAGAATCCTCAACGATCCGAGAACCTTCCATCGCCGGCGAGCTTCGTGCCGGACGATCCATGGCAACAAACAACTTATGACCATTTAGTTTAAACCCATTTAGGGTTTGGATTGCCTGCACAGCCGAAGACGGATTTACGAACTCTTCAAATCCAAATAGGCGTCATTTCCTGTTCGGCTTTGAGACAACGTTCGCAGCAACCACCTACCCAAACAGAGATAACGAGTTGCGCGCCCACTCCGACGTAGTGCCCCAAGGTAGGTTGTATATAAAGATCCTACAACCCTTGATATCGACCATCTTGCTAACCTTCCTGCTTGTGTGGCCTGAAACAGAGGTTGCAGATCTTCAGTCTCAGACGCAGGAACGCCCCTCGAAATTGCCCCTGACGCTGCTGCAGGAACCACCAGCACAGGTTTGGCGGGACGCTCCTTAGCCGTACACTTGACCGGACGTTCCTTTGCTGCCATTTTGGCATTCACCCTATTAGTCTTGTGCCCAGCGTCTAGAGCAGAGACGATGGCCACATAATCCTTGTACAGAGTGAGCAGGACTGTGCCGAAGGAAGAAAAGGACAAGAGAGACGTGTCGAGATCAGAACTGATTTTCCGACGAAACTGAGTCCTCTGTCGGCGATCCCGAGTGGTCACCATCTCAATCTTATTTATATCTTCTCTTTGATATATAAAAATTTGGCATTATTCCCTCAAAAACAAATACAATATATGATAAACTAGTTCTGTATGTCTTAAACTATCATTAATTTTGATTAACTAAGAAACCGGGTGTTGATTTATCTAGAGTTTATAAGTATTTATTTTGATTTTTTTATTTAAATCACAAAACAAAAACAAAAGCATTAGAGAAAATGTCTCCTCTTGGACATTTTTTTGCGGCGGCGGTGTTATAGACAAAAGTCAAAAAGTCATCCCAAAGCGCCTATAAAATAAGTGTGTCTTGGCTTTTTATCCGTGTTTTGAAAACACCCCATCTTTTTAACTGCTAGAACGCCTAAGACTACAAATGCTCGGAAATAAGGGCTACATCTTAGTACCTAAACCTTTCATGTTTTTATTTAGAGTACCTTAAATATTTTTTATGTCACCTCAGTATCCTAGATCTTCATTAATTCATTTAGAGTAACTTAAATCTTTTTTGTGTCACCTTAGTAACCTAAACTTTCATTAATTCTATTCTAGTACCCACCGTTAACTTTTCATCTAATTTTCAATCCAAAACAGGTAAAATGACCACTAAAAACCAAATTTAATGTATGGCTTGGAAAAGAAGAACAAAGCATCATCCGGGGAAGAGAAAATCAACGCAGTGACTCATCTGCGCCCTGGTGATGTTGTACTGGATGCTCTTCAACGTTCAGGTGCAGGTCTGGGTGTGGACAGGGTTAGTGTCCCTGACGTTGGTGCTACGACCGACGAGGTTCAAAAGTCCGATTTCTCGTCTCCGGATTCTCGCGATTTGGTTAGTTTTTATTTTCAATCTTCCCATAAATCACGGGGGGCTTCCGCAGATATCGATTATGCCAATCCCTTCCTTGGCACGATCGATGTTGCGAATCTTCTTGAGCGCCCGGATATGTCTCGCAAAGACGAAGAAGGAAGCGGTGCGTTTAGGGATGGGCTTAGGGCAAGCCCAGGTATTGGTGGACCCAAGCCCAAAACAGTGTTGCCCAACAATAGTGGCTGACTTTAGGGAAACAAGCTCAATCGAAAAGGCCAGTGATGGCCCGTGAAGATCCGAGTTTAGCTGGTGTTTTTAAACGAATTGGGAAGGATTTGGGCCCATGGACCAAGAATTAGTAACGAACCTGGACGTCGGGTTCCAAGGTAGTCCATGGAAGGAAGCCTTGAAAAATTAACGATCTTCGGGGTTGAAACTAAGAGACGTGGACGCACAAAGAAGGGCCAGAAGAAGTTGATTGCTCAACCAGTTGTTGTTTACCAGACAAGAGCTCGGACTTCGGCCAATAAAGGGGATAAATCGGGATGTTTCATTGTGAACGTTGCGAAAAAATATAGCTCGGGTAATTGGAGTAATAGCTTGAAAATTGGGGAAAAGGCAATTGATCTTAGCTCCTTGGCGCTCGAGTGGTTCAAGAAGGACTAAGAGGGTAGGAAGGACGAGGATTACCTGGAACCGGAACAAGCTCTTACCCTTGTTCCGGCCTCTAACCGATTTTCTTGTTTGAACCCGAATAGAAAGTAGGCAATGTTCTATTTGCATCCTGTGTAGTTTTTGTTATGTTTTTGCTCTGTGGAGTTGTATTGGTCTGAGGTAAAGGTCTTTTTGGATCTTTTCTTGCTTTGTTCTATAGCTTTATAGAACATTTTCTTAATAAACTTTTCGCTTATAAAAAAAACAAATTTAGGGTAAAGTTAATGGTGGTTACTAAAATGGAATTTAATAAAAAGTTTAGGGTACTGAAGTGACACTAAAAAGATTTAGAGTACTCTAAATGAATTAATGAAAGTTTACGATACTGAGGTGACACAAAAATGATTTAGAGTATTCTAAATGAAATATGAAAGATTTAGGATACTGAGGTGGAATTATCCCCATATATAATGACACAACCAGGTATTGTACCATTTCACCAATATAGATTTAGTTGTCAGTCTATTTTTGGACGGGAAATGGTCATGTGTAGTGCACATGACACTAACTTTTTATTAAAATGCCCAAAATACCCTTAAAAGTTCATACCCTAGATACCCCACATCTATACACCCTACACGCCTCTTCACTTCTCTACTTTTCCTTTAACACCTACTGCTTCTCCTTCTTCAACCTAAGAACCGAAGGAATGCACAACCTCGTGAAAATACGACCATTTCAATCTTCGTCTTCATCACCACCAGATCTTCCAGGGTTTGATTTCTCTCGAGCATATAAGTAAAGGAGATGAAGCTCCTTCAGGTGGTGGTTGTGGTGGTTCTGGTGGGCTCCACGATTCACTTCTTCATTCTCCATCTCCGTCTCTACCAGAGTTCGAGTAGTACTCGATGTTGGGGACCGGCAAAACTCTAAAGGGACGACGAGATGAGGTTGAGACTAGTTTCTAGCGATGTGGTGACTCCGAGGTCGGGATGAGCTCCATTTACTAAAGTGTGTGTAGAAAGTATTGTTTTATCTATATTAGAGAGTGAGGAGGTTGATGGCGGTGAGGGGTACTGTTTTATCTGTATTGGAGAGTTAGGAGGTTCTAGTTTTTCCGTATTAGATTTAGGGATGAGAGTTTGATTGGATTTGGGGTTTGTTGTTGATTTTGCATTGTTCATGATTTCAAAATTATGTAGATGGTATAGTCGTAGATTGGGTATTGTTTGATAGGATTGGGTATTGTTGATTCTAAAGATGGAGGGTGAGATTGAAGATGGAGGTAAGGTAGAAGAAGGTTGGAGACAGAGGTTTGATAAAAAAAATTATTTTTTGGGAAATATGTAATTTTAAGAAAAAGAAATCTGAATATTAAACAACAAAGAAAACTTAAAAATAAAGAATATTGATATTAAATAAAATATTATATTATTATTTACTAAAAAAAATAAAAATTTATTTTAGCAATTGAAATAAAGAAAATAGGATTTGATGAAAATATGAATTAAAAATGAAAAAACAAAAATATGATTTTTTAAATAAAATAGTTATTTTAATAAACAAAAACTGATTTTAATAAAATAAACTGGTTTAAAGAAACTAATTTTTTAAAATAAAAGCTGATTTTTTAAAATAAAATAGATTTTTTTATAAATTTAAAAACTATTTTTTTATAAAATAAGTAAATAAAAAAATTTGAAAACCAAAGGCATGTTTTTGAAAATTTGACTGTTGAAGAAGGGTATTATGGACTTTTTAAGTGTCTTGGATGAAAAATTGTTAACTATTGGTACCAAAGTGATACGAACTCAATTTCAGAGTAGCGAGATGAGGAAAAAAAGTTGTAGGGTAGTTGAAATGATAAATGGAAAGGTTAAGGGTGTGAGGTGAATTTATCCTTTTTTAATTAATATTTTTGATTCAAAAATATGTTTTTTTTCAATATATTATTTTTTCCAACGATTTTTTCGAATAATTTATTTTTATTCTAAACGATGTTACAAAATTTTATAGATAATGTTCAGAAATTTGTGGTCGATGTTACATAATTTTACACTGATATTACATAATTTTAAAGCTGATGTTACAGAATTTTGTAGCTGATGTTATATATATTTTTAAATATTTTATATTTAACACCCATTTTCGTAATATTCATTTTTTTGTTCAAACTAAAATTATAGAATTTTATAGCGAATGTTTCAGAACTTCATAGCCGTTGTTACAAAAGAATATAATTGATATTTCATAAAAATACGATCGTTGTTTCAGAATAATATAATTTGTATTATTCTAATACAATCGATATTACGCTTTTCTACTGAAACAAAATTTACAGTTCACGAGAGTTTTTGTTCTAACTAATGTTACATAATTTTATAATGGATGTTCTAAAACTTCACAGTCTTTGTTCCTGAATAATATAATAGATATTAAGAATTAATACAATCTATATTACATAATAATACAATCGATATTAGCTTTTCTGTATGGATACAGAGTTTAGAGTTCATGAGAATTCATCTAACAATCAGATTAAAGATCTAATACCACGAAACCTATCAGCGGAACACTAATCATGCATGACACAATCTAAATGAAATCGGATATGATTGCATAGCTCAATCCCATATGAGAAATCGACATGAAAATACAAATCAAGAGACTATATCTAACATAAGACATTGACCAAATACCTATCGACCGTAAAGCTAGAACATTAAAGACATGCATGCATAAGACTATTGAACGAGACTAAATCAGAAGCAGCTTCACGGATTCAACAGCCAAAACTCAATAAGCGATGATGAATATCATGGGCCGATTGGTTTCATCTACAATTGAATCGGAAAGTGCAGAATAATACAACAAACTAACTAAGATAAAGGGAAGAAGTTCATAATATTTCTAGTTCCCACCTCCATTTCACACCTCCGATTCATGATGTCTTGTCTCTAGTTCGATCGATCGACAGCTGATGCGGGATAAGATGAAAAGGACGAGGTGGCGGAGAGCTGGGATGGCGGGTATAGTGGCGATAGAGGGATGGGATGATGAGTTTTTTGATATCGGTGATTCTTCTCAGAGTTGTACATCTGGGCAAGCGGTGGCAACAACCATCCGACCTCCAACGACGACGAGAACTCGGGGGGGGGGGGGGGGGGGGGGGGACAATAACCACGAAAACGACGAGGAATAACTTTTCAGCTTTATATTTGGGTCTAAGGCTTCACAATTGGTACAATTCGACCATGCGATCTATTATCCCGTGTCGCCACAGGACCCGTCATCCCAGGATTACCCCGTGCGACCAGGGGTAATTCTATTATTTTATCAACAAAAAAAAACTATAAGAGTTAGACAAAAAAAATGAATAGTGTTATAATTTGCAATGGTCAGGATAAAAATGTGTAATTTTCAAAGATTATTATGTGCATATGAAATACGCTGATAGATTTGGGTAGATATGTATGTTAACCTTTTTTTGTAACCAATACGATAAGTTGACTCTTATATACTTGGACATAAATTAAGTTTTTCGATAAATAACGTGAACATAAAAGAAGTGTCATGTGATGTTAGATATACCAGGTAAATTCATAAAAAAAAAATATTTATCTAAGGTCAGGGTGTGAGAGATGCAATACAGAATATACCCTAGTTATCGATGCCATCAACACTAACCTGCTCGACAATCGTATTATCACCAACTCATACCGCCACACAACGTCTTTACTAGCAGCATGAAAGTCACAATGAAAAGAAGGCACCTGGATCAGTTCAATATACACTCAAGCAAGATAGCAAAATCCGAATCGAGAATGAAATGGTGTTTTGTGGTTTTATTCTCTGTTTCATTTTCCTATATGTAGTAGAACTTGAGGAGCCAATGTTTATGTTATCGAACCTGAACATTGTGTCTACCCAAATATTTTTTATATCAGCAAAAATAATAGTTTATATTGAATAGCCAAAAGGTAGGGATTGGGCACATAAAAGACTTAAAAGCCCATAACAGAAAAAGAAAGACCAAATACAATTGGTAGCCCAAGAGCATGGGGAAACCAAAAGACACCGCCACAGAACCACGCACGCCAAAATGGAACCTCACGCCATTGGGAACCGCAAGCGACGGAGAAGCTGTCACGCCCCAATTTCAGTAAACCGAACTCGGGACGCGAACGTTTTAAAAACATAAAAACACTTGAAACCTGTTTTCATTAAATCACTTTAAAATACCAGTTTAGTTCAACAAAATAATATTTACAACTTAAAGTACGTCCCAACACGTGGACAAAAGTACAAGGTATCCGTCACTAGACTCAAAAGACAAAACCCGGACTCCGCTCCTAGCTCCACAAGCTTCCAGAGCTCACCTAGTCCGTCCCATGAACAGTACTTGTAGGAAAAGCAGCTAGGGGTGAGCGTTCGCTCACCACCACGGATAACAGACTGACTACGACATAATTAGCAGACAAAGCAGGTAACACCAACAACAACTCAACACCGGGGAACACCATCCCCAACCCAAGTACTCTGACTGAACATACACCCACTGTTTCCTTCCCTGACCAACTCAACACCCTGACACGTAAGGTAGCCCCGACACAACCATTGACGACCTCTTCCAAGGACTCAAAAGAAAGTACGCAACACCAAACAAGATCACAAAGGATCGCACACCAAACAAGATCACAAAGGATCGCAAACCAGCTGCCAAGAATGCTCACGCCCTCTCGGGACTCTAACCCGGTCAGGCCAACCCAAGAATGCTTGCAACTTACCGAGACTCTAACTCGTAAGCCAGCCGGAAAATGCTTGCACTTACCGAGACTCTAACTCGTAAGCCATCCAAAGAATGCGTGCAACTTACCGGGACTCTAACCCGTAAGCCAGCCAAAGTATGCTCACAAACCCAAACCACACACGCGCGGCCAGGACCCCTCTATTGGCGGGCGGGCCCCCTACCCCTTTTGAACATGCAGACGCGTGTGATCGTGGACCCCCGTTTCATGAAGCGGGCCCCCAACCTCAGGTAACCACAAACACAATCACAATCACAAGCAAGTTCAACAACCAGTAACAACACAGGTTCAACACTCACAGGCACTCATGGCCACCAAGACACTAACAGTAAAACTCGGACTCAACAGCCCCATAGGCACTCACGGCCTCCCAAGACACACCAACCGTAAGACATGGACTCAACAGCCCCACAGGCACTCACGGCCTCCCAAGACACACCATAAAACACGCTTGCAACTTACCGAGACTCTAACTCGTAAGCCAGCTAAAGAAAGCTTGCACCCCCCCCCCCCCCCCCCGAGACTCTAACTCGGTCAGGACAGCCAAAGACACCAACCTTAGTACACGGCTCTCAAGACCGCCCAAAACACCAAAGGTAAAGACACGGGTTCAACAACCCCACAGGCACTCATGGCCACCCAAAACTCAACAATAAAACACGGGCTCTCAAGGCCACCCAAACACAAATAAACAATCAACCTCCGGCTTAACCAAAGCCTCCAACAGTCCTAATATCAACAGTTTCTCAATCAACCTCCGGGCATGGTCATATGCCTCCAGTACTCCTAATACCGATAAGTTCACAAACAACCTCCGGGCATGGTCATATGCCTCCAGTAATTCTAATAACGCTAAGTTCTCTGCTCCTACGACACTACTAAGTGTCACATGCTTTTCTCATAAACGCTACACTTCCGTATCATGCTTTTCTAATAATTGCTACGATCCCGTATCATGCTTTTCTAATACTTAAATAAACCTACTCAACCCACGACACCCCGGTGTCACATGCAATTCTACTGTTAACTTACCCAGTCAGGGTCGAGATCCGGCTACTTTTCCCTACCTCGTATGCTTTCTCCAAAAGCGCACAACTAAGCTCCGGCGTGATCTCGGTCACCCGCCTAGCTTTCCCCTTCCTCGGTTTGCAGCACGATCTAGCAAGAACACAATTTTATTTAAGAGGTTACGACGGTCTCGATTTAAGTTCAAAAGTGGTCTTTTAGACTCGAGTGGGCTAAAAGCGGGATTACGGCGAATCGGGTTCGAGCACTCGAGCACAGAACCCAGTGCACGAATTTTGAAGCACGGGTCCCAACGCATGGATTTCGAGACACGATTTCCGAGGTACCCGATTCAGGGTTCCACTTTTATTCCGTTCTAGGACTGAATTAACCGTCCAGTTTAAACGTCCAGGGTCCCAACGCTCAACCGTTCAAAACTCGTTTAAAAACTAACTGTTTTTACCCCTTTATTCCGAAATTAACAATTTTCTTTTCTGAAATTCCAAAACTCCTGAATCGAGTCCAGATTTGTTCAAGGTCCACTCAAAACCGTTTTAAATCAGATCTGACTTCGTTTTCCTTTTTGACTTAAAACAACTTCGTTTTCAAATGTTTTTGCTTCCAACCAGTTCAGATCCAAAATAGGCTTCGTTCCAGATCAGTCCAGATCAACAACAATTTTACGTCCGAAATACAAACATCGAATTTTTATTTCAAATATCGTTTTATTTCCTTCACTGAAATTACAACACTTCTCGTCGTTTTCAGACAAAAACACAGATCCACCGCTCGGGACCAAAACACAGAAGCCAAAAAAGAGACGAACAATACGGAAATTAAACCGGCCGCCGGCGAAGACGTCGCCGGCGACTAAACCCCCAGGCACGAACCTCACCGTGGAGGAAAAGAGCGACGGGCAGCGGTGATTGCCGCCGTGGGGGGCTAGTCCCCGTCTCGGATCTGGAGCAGCACAGGGACGGCGGGGATTTGTGGCCGGAGTCGAGCACGGGGCGAGGTCGAGCACGACGAGTACGGGAGCGAACCCAGATCTACGAGGCGAGCTCGAATCCTTGACGCTGCGTCGACGCCGATCTGAGGTGGAGGCCGTCCCTCGCCGTCGGGCAAGGGTGGAGGTCCTGGCGAGGCGACTACGAGAGGTGGAGGGCTCGGCGGCGGTTACGGCACCGTGAGGGAGGCGGAAGCGCCGGCGCCGACTCGCACGGCGTACTCGCCGGCCTTGAGGACACGGGCGAACCTCTCCAGCAAGGTAATCGAGGGCGGTGGCGAGGTAGACGAGAGAACGGCTCGGGGCGAGGACTCGGCGACGGACGGTGAAGAAGAAGGGAGACGGTGGCGCGTTGAGGGTTTCTCCTCAGATCTGAACGAATCCGGCTGTAACTCGCCGGATTTGGCGAGCGCCAGCAACGTTGAGGATGAGGACGGTACCGGCGGCTCTGCGCGTGGTCGAGACGAATCGGGAGGAGAGAGGGCGGCTGCTTGAGCCGGAGAAGAAGGGAGGGAGGTGGCTTGTGACACCGGTAGCTCGGGAGGGAGAGGCCGGAGAGTGGCCGGCGAGCCAGGGTCGTGGTGGGGAAGGTCGGGGCGAAGCGACAGAGAGGAGGGAGGTCGGCTTGGGCGTGAGGGAAGAGGGAGGAGGCTGTGTGCGTGAGAGAAAGAGGCAGGAAATTTTAGGGTTAAAACCCTAAAATTGGGTATTTATACCCAGGGTTTGGGCCAGCTGGTTAGGCCAGGCCCAAAGAACGAACCAGCCCAGTTTTTTTTTAACACAAAACAAACTCGTTCCCAACCTCGACGTTATTATTTAATAATTTAAACGTTAAAATTTTCTCGGTCTTTACAGAAGCACCAGTAGCCAAAACATGCCAGAGCAGAGATGGCGTCGGAGAAACAAACCCCCACACCAAGCCACGATCGGGAGTAGAAAAGACGCTGAGGGCCAACACCTAGACACCGTCGACTAGACGAAGACCAAACCTAGCCCGGTTGAGAGGGGAGGGCGTCGACAAGGGGAAGAAGGACAGACCGTGGCCAACATCCTCCAGATATTAACCTGGTTTGTTTCATTTCTTGTTAAATTCTTGGATCTCTATTAAACGATGTGTTAAACATAATATACATGATCTTAAATTTTGGGCATCACAATCAATCACAAGATTAAAATATAGATGGAGATGGCTCTTAGGAGTACCTGATTGTAGATGCACTTGTAGAGAATACGTCATTCTCCTATGATCTTATTTGGGCATAACAAACTTGTATCCAGAACGTACTCGGATTGCCTACGTACTCCCCAATAGTATGTGAGAGATCAAAGTCCACGTAGTTCACCTTGAGAACTTTGGTTTCTCTTCTCGTCCTATACATTCATTATGTGTTTGTGAATTGTATACTTATGATGGAATAAGTTACTTGTATTTATAGAGGGATAGAAGACCAAGATTCGTTATTAGGGTTTAATTAACATTCAATCTCTACCGCCCATTAAAGTAGAGATTGAATTAGAAATGACTTTTTACCAATCAATTGGTAATTACCATTTAATTATAATAACACGTTTTCTAAAAGTGATGAATCCTTTTATTTTGGGATGAAAGTTGCAATCTCATTAATTTTGAATATCAGTTACAAAAGAGTGTATTAGGAGGAAGTCCCTGATCACGAAATAAAAAAGATTCATTATACTGTATAAAGCCCTTGTAGGTCTCTTTACAAAAAAAACAATGAGACAAGTGAACTGACACATGCAGTGTTTCAAGAGCCATAAAGGCTAACTGAAATAAAAACTAAACTATGACGAAACCAATTACTACTGCTCAAGGTATTGCCTAGTTGCTGCATACTCTATAGAGTGCGACCGAACATGTTGTCATCAGTTTCAAAGGGAATCATTGACCCTGCAAAGACGAAATTTAATAAAAATAAAAAAGACCCACTCAATTAGCCATAATTGAGAGAGAGGTCGAGGAGGATGCGGTGGTGGAGGCCAGGGAGGAGGACACGCCAATGGCGTCAGAGACGACGATAACGACATCAGAGACGGTGGCTGTGGCTTCAGATACGGTGGTGGTGGCATCAGAGACGGCGGCAGAGGCTTTAGAGACGGCGACAATGGTGGCTTTAGTGACAACGACGACATCGCGGGGCCCCGAGGTGGTGAGGAACATTGACATCAAGGTGAGCCAGGCGAAAACCATTGGACTTGAAGTGGGGGACCGAACAAGATCGGTAGACGCTTCGTTGGTGGCCGGAGGGAGCGAAAATCGCAGTGGTTAGAGACGGTTCGAAAGGAACCCTAAGAAGAAAAACCTTCGCAGAACTTAAAGGAGAGGTGCAAGGAGGAATATGTATAGAAAATAGAAGCATAATCATGGCATAGACTATGGTAATACCCATGCTCATAAACATGATTTTGTCACCTTACGACGACTCTGTCTCAGAGAAAAAAACCCTAACAGAATTTTGTGATGATTCTTAATTGACTGCATAATAAGAAAGATAATATTTATATTTAATAACCCTAATAAATATAATATTATACGATGTAGTTTTGTCAACGATAAAAATCTATGTTGCTTATAAACATAAACATTAAAAGCATAATAAGATATTTTTACAAATTTGAAATAACATATTTTTTTAAATACTCGTATTTTTCCTGATATATGTGAAACATTTATAATTTACAAAGGATTGATTTTTTTTTTTGAGAAAGACGAGGTAATATTATAACTTAAAAGTGTTTACAAACGATAAACACTAAAAAAGTGAAACTGAAATAAATAATAGAACATGAAAGTAAAGTCGCCCTATAGAAATCAGGGTTGTCTGGAGGATGATACTGTGGTAGCGTCTGACGATCACCGATACAACGGCTCCAAACTGGTTTACACGGGCCGAGCAGGCCCAATGTAGAGGTTTGTGGTGGTGGACTAAGTATTCCACTAGGATGTCAGCGTGCGTCGTCCTCCCTTGAGTGATACTAGTAGGGCTCCAAAACGCGGGAATGCTGACCTCTGAGCTGGTAGGGAAATATTGTGCCGGTTACTGGTGGTACCGCTGCCACCTTACATACAGAGGGGCAGTATAACCGACATACCCCCCTTGGACCAACGAGCACTCATTCCTTGAGGCGAGGGTGCTTATTTCCCCCCACCGCTGTATATGATGCCCCGCACGACCGAGTCCCCTCCGAATCCTCGTCCTCCTCATCGTCCCGTACCAGCCTCTTGACACCAGCCGAGACCGATCGAGGCTCAACCTGCTACTCTTGATGGTCGTCCGAGTGTCCTTGCCGATTCAAGAAAGACCTGACCACCCATGGACGAGCGCCCCCTTCTCCAACCTTCTTTCCTTGACGAGGAGCCACAAGAGCAACCAAATAAGCCGATACCCCCGAAGCTCCCCCCAGGTATGCCCAGTTCGTCCCCGGGAATTCCTTCCCAAGTTTAGCCTTCAACAATGCTGATCGTGGATCAACCGGGGATCTCAGCAATGACCACTTCTTTCCCCCACTCACAGGGCAAGCCGAGAATAAATGACCAGCGCAACTACAACCAAAATAGTGATCGGGTATGTGTTCATAAAAAATATGCAACGTCGTACGTACCTGCGATTCCGAGAGCCGGAACCCAAGCTCACTCTGAAGTGGGACTCGAATGTTAACCCGGATTCGTATAAAATCGCCCTAGCACATTCCATTAGCATCCGAATCTTCCGCCTGAAACCTACCCAGGGCATTTCCTACCCGGAACGCCACCTTCCTATTCCATGCCCCTACAGGAAATTCGAAACCCTCACCCAGACTGAAAAATGGGTGAATATCATAACCCCCCGCCGCATATGGGCCCTCAGATATGTGAATATTACTAGTGAGTCCCAGAACGCCCATGGTTCACCAGATAGGACCCTCATCCTTTCCTTGTCCATCCTAAAGAAAAATGCCACAACCCCATCTTCTAGTGGCCGAGCCTCCATATGTCTCAACCCCCACAGGTCCTCCATTCGGTACGCCATCGTTCTCCAATAAAAAGAACGCGGGGTGAGAACTTTCGCTGCTAAAACGAAAGCAAAATTTGGGCCCTCCCCACCTGCCTCCTCTGACGAGACCACAATCTCCTTAATTTAAATGGACCTCATCTGATTGTCGAGATCCCCCAAGGCCATGTCGTTATTCGAATTCGGAGTCTCTGTACGTAGAAAATCCCGAGCCGGGTCTGGATATGAACTGGGTTGGAGCCGGATCCGACCCGGGTCTGGAAAAGCAACCGGGTGGGCCCTGGACCAGAGGGACCCGACCCATCGCATGGTCCGGTCCATCCATCCCTCGTATCTGGGCCAGGCCCGCGTAGTCCCGAGCACACCGCAGTAACCACGTCTCGTCCCCCTGGGCCACTCCTTGGCCCACCTACCATCCGCGAGCAGGCCCGCCACCGCCAGCCCAGCTGGACTGTTCTCCTACGAAGCCCTAGAGGGTTCCTTGCTAGGACGTCGCCTCCACGTAACCGCCATCTTCTCCGACGGCTCAACCTCCTTCCCGTCCGTTTGCTGCAACGAAACGTTCACCTTGGTGACCGGAATCGGAGATGAGTGGTTTTCCTCCTCAGCCAACGCTTCCAGGTGCCTCGTCATGAGAGTTCCCCACCGAAAAACCCTCGGCGACGATCCCACCCTCACCGGCAGATCTCTGGGCTTCTCTACACCGGTCTGACGCGACCGAGGCCCTATCACGGCGTCCTTCTCAATAACCCCCTCCTGACCCGCTGGTAGATGCTCCTGAAGTCGACGTCCCGACCTCCTCATCGCCTCCGACCGATCACCCTCCTCCCGAATAGAAGAGAAGCACATTTGGTCTCCCCTCCCTGTCGCCCTCGGCGAACCAGAACGGGACAGATCTGGAGAGAGATTGGGACAACATCGGCGCCAGCCCGCTGTCCTCTTCCTCCGACTCCATCGAAGGATCCGACGTTGATCGGACCTCCCGCAACAGATCCACGTCGAGCCCTCCCCCATCGCTTGATAGTTTGACAGTCGAGTTCGTTATTGTCGTCTTGATACTCTAGGTTTGGAGAGCAAAAGTTGCGCTATCGTCCAAAGACACAAAAGATTGAATAAAATAGTAAGTCAAGGGTCGTGTATTGATATCATATTTGAATTAAAATGAAATCATCACTCCTTTTTTTTTGAAGCAGAAAATAATACAATCAAAGTGTTATTGCAATTTAGTGTGTTATAATATCAGATAAGATCCGTTTACCAACCTGTAACGGCCATATATATCTCAACACTCAACTAATCAATCATGTGATGTGAGTGATAGAGATAGAGCGCCAGTGGTACATCTCGGTAATTTATGCGATTTCTGTGACTAGTTGTTCAATTTCGTCCTCGTTCCTCGCAAAATCCATCCCGAGCTCTCATTTCAAGATACACGAAAAACAATAAATCCCGATCTCCACCCCAACGAAAGCTCCTTCTTTCTTCGCTGAAACCACCTGCTCCGCCGCAATTATCGCACCGTACGGTAGACAATCGCCGCGAACCGGTGACGACGGCGATCACTCTCCGATTCTCTACTGTCCGGTTCCGTTTCGTGTCTTCCAATCCAACTGTTGATTTCAATTGGCTAATCGATTCCCGAATAATTATCCCATTGAAGCGCGGCTTCGGGCTTCCGTTCGAGGTGCGTATCGTATCGGTTCGGTGCTGTCTCAGACTTTTCCTCGAAATCAATGGAGGAGATTGGGCATCACTTTTTGTTGTTGTTGTTGTTGTTGTTGATGTTACTTTTGCTTATTTATTTGGATTTTGTTTCCTGCAGAGGATCCGATTGTGTTTGCCTGCTCTCTGTCCCGGGAAAATTTGCAGAGGAGGGCCAATTTGCACGTTTTACTGTTGTGGGGATAGGTAATTATGATCCGACTGATGGTATATGCATATTTGGAATGAAATGGAGTGATTGATTTGTGTTCAAGTTTTTGCTTTGCTCGGTCTGCTTGGAATATATCAATCTTAAATCTAGCTGCCATGTGATTGCTTGAAGAACAAAAGGAGTGAACAAAAACAAAGTAGATTGGTTTTACTTGAATTCATATGAAAACAGAAATATAATATTGTGATGCATGTGCAATCACTGTAAACGTGGTCAGGGTGTTATAGTTTATTGGGTTTAAACTGACAATGTGTTGGTTAATTTCTTAGTTGACTTTCATCACATAATGGGCAATTTGCAAAAGAATTCTGGAACACAGTTCATTCTTCTGTTGTTTAATAGTTACTTGTTTTATTGGCAAATTATAGAACTGTTTAATAGTTATACTTTGATTTTTTTTTCACTATAAACAGTTTTAGATGCAAGAAAGTGCATAGGAATTGTAGTTGAGGCTGCATAAATATTGGTCTTGTGATCCAAGGTTTGACTTTAATTAGTACAGCTCTTTAAGATTCGATTACTTATTACTCATCAGTCAGTGAAACAAACACTTAAAGCTGAGATATTCATATTACCGTCTTACTTGAATTTTTTAAACTATTTCTGTACCCATAAATTTATCTAGAGCATGACAATTCAGTTTTTTTGTTTCTGGAACTCTTTGTATCACACATTTCCTGTTTCTTTAAATCTTTTCCATGAAGAAAATGTACATCAGATCTAGGTTTCTTGAGTGATGAGGTTACACATGTAATTGTAAATTGTGTCTGCATTTAAAGAATTGGATATAAATTGAAAAAGTTGAATGGTGAAGTTTATATATATTCTTTCATTTTATGTTTCCAGATCAGGTATTATCAAGTTATATAACTTGATTCCTCCGAGGTTATATTAGTGTCGTTGTCTACAACTTTATCAAGGCTTTATAATGGGTGCTGTAGAACAAGGTGCAGACAGAAGAGGAGATACTCTGCCAGGAGAAGTGAAGGAGATGTTACTTTCGTTGGCTTCCAAGTGGGAAGATGTATTAGATTCAAATGCATTGCATATGATTCCACTTAAGGGTGCAATGACCAATCAGGTCTTTCAAATAAAGTGGCCAACAAAAACGGGGTACAATTCGCGGAAGGTTATACTTAGGATATATGGCGAGGGTGTGGAGGTGTTCTTTGACCGCCAGGATGAGATCCGAACATTTGAGTTCATGTCAAAGCATGGGCAAGGTCCTCGTCTTCTAGGTCGTTTTCCAAATGGGAGAATTGAGGAGTTCCTTCATGCTCGGGTATTTGATAATGATTTCGTTCTTATAGCTTTGTTAATTTCTTTTAACCCTTTGTTTTATTGCTGAAAATTGTTCGATAGTTGATCCAAGGATGATCTGGAGCATATTAAACACATTTGTTTTCAATTTTCTTCTAGTACCATTATCTAATCGTTGTAAACTTCTTATTCATTTGCATTTTTTTATCATTAAGTATCAACTTAATGTCAAACAATTTGAATATGATGTTGCTGTGCCCTAATCAATACATTCTAAATCATCGTAAATAGTTTGGGTCTCAAATTAAGATCTGACTGCATCTAAAACATCAAGGAGGATGTGAAACACAACCTCATGTGTGACCACGGGGTGATAGTTTGTCATATTATACAATTGGCAAATAATATAACTCAATTTGCTAATATATGCATATTTTTGTCATATCAGGAAAAGCAAACTTTTTGCCATACAGTTGGAAATAATTAGGGATAATTGTCAAAACATGCAATAAAGTTTTGTCCACAAATGAAATAGTGCACAACGTTTCGTCCACGTTGTGTGGCTACCCTAAAGTTTCGTCCACAAAATGAAATAGTGCACAACGTTTCGTC
This sequence comes from Erodium maritimum, assembly GCA_963921825.1. Taxonomy (NCBI): domain Eukaryota; kingdom Viridiplantae; phylum Streptophyta; class Magnoliopsida; order Geraniales; family Geraniaceae; genus Erodium; species Erodium maritimum. The sequence goes on from OY997588.1 coordinate 119,919,199, forward strand.
CACGCTGTGTGGCTACCCTAAAGTTTTGTCCACAAATGAAATAGTGCACAACGTTTCGTCCACGTTGTGTGGCTACCCTAAAGTAATTTGCTGATTTAGGTTTCATAAGTAATTTTAAGTAATTTTACTAACAAATGTTCGTGGACGAAACTTTAGGGTAGCCACACAACGTGGACGAAACATTGTGCACTATTTCATTTGTGGACGAAACTTTAGTGCATGTTTTGACAATTATCCCAAATAATTATTTCTTACATTGTTCCAGCTGCAGTTCTTTTTCTTTTAGCATCTACCTAACAACTGTCTAGATATTGCATGGTGGTACATTGTTTCCAAGGACCCCATTCTTTACTGAGGTTCACTTTCTTTTATTTGCTATATTTTTTTTCTGTTAGTAACTTATAAGTTTTTTGTTTTGGCATCTGCCCTGCTAGTGTGTAGGTTCTAAAGCAATTGCATGCTGGTACACTATTTCTCAGGACCTCATTCCTCTCCTAGACTCACTTTCTGTTTATACTGTTAGTAACTTATACATAGGTTTTTGAAGTCAGAAGATCATGAAAAAAATGATGACAGTTGGTCAAACAAAAAAAAGTGTTGCTCTGACCTCTGTTCAAATTGTATCCTTTTCTAATATATTGTCTTCTCCATATGTAAATTTCAGACACTCTCGGCATGTGATCTGCGTAACCCTGACATTTCTGCAATTATAGCAGCTAAGATGAAAGAATTCCATGATCTTGACATGCCTGGTTCAAGGAAAACCATTCTTTGGGATAGATTGCGGTATGCGACCTCTCTCCCTCTGATTACGAAGTCATGTGCAACATTTTCACCATGTCTTACCACTGCATTTGAAATGCCATAACTTTTTGAATGCTACAGAAGTTGGGTTCCTGTCGCCAAGAATGTCTGTCCACCAAAAGAAGCTACAGCCTTTCGTTTGGATGTCATTGAAGAAGAAATCTCTGATTTGGAGAAGGAGCTTTCCAGGGATCAACACATAGGGTTTTGCCACAACGATTTGCAATATGGCAATATAATGATGGATGAAGTGACTAAAGTGATTACCATAATTGTGAGTTTCTCTTTGTTTCTATCAATCAAATTCACGTTCAAAACTCATGTTATTTTTTTTATTGTTTTAAGAGATACAATCTCTCTTTTGGATGACTTCATTACTGAAGTGTATGACAAGGTGTTGCTTCTTTTTGACCATGTGGCAGTTTTCCTGCTTTTTACAAGTCATATTCTTTTAAATGATATGTACTCCATAGTGCATGAAAGAACATACAAAATGAAAATATAGGCAAACAATACTTTATAAACTTGTGGGATCCTTGTTGAAATCGACTCAGTTTCAGAAAAGTATTTCCCGAATCCCAAGTCAAAGGTTTGTATCAGCTAGTCGGGCCCATGTCTGCCTGTCGTTGCTTCATTTCTCTAATACGGAGCTATACCATGGAATGGGAATCTGATTTAAGTAGTTATTTTGTTGTCTGATCATCAATGTGCAAGACATGATTGTATATAGTTGCTTAAGGTGGATATCGTTTGAGTTATTGGTTCAACTTTTGCACATGGATATTTTATTTTAGCATACAAAATATATTAACTATCTTTTTGAAGTTCTATTGACCTTGGGATATTTGCCAGGATTACGAGTATGCAAGTTATAATCCTATTGCATATGATATTGCAAATCACTTCTGTGAGATGGCTGCCGATTACCATACAGACACACCTCATATTTTGAACTACAGTAAATATCCTGGTGCGTGTCATTCTCTCATCTCTTTGCTCCTCTCTTTTGGCTTTATTTTCTGAAGTAAAAAAATAACTGTTTGACCAATTATACATACTGAACAGATGTGGAGGAGCGAAAGAGATTTCTGAATATTTATTTGAGATCTTCAGGTAATAGTTACAAAAAATTAACTTGCTTGCATTTCTTAGTTACTTGGATAGTGATAACTTATATATCATTATTAAGGCTCTGTTTGAATTAGGGATGGGGAATGAGAATGGGAACCACCTAAATTTATTTCTGTGTAACTTAGAAGGTATTTGTTTGTGTTTTCATTCCAATTCCACTGCCAAATAGCCCTATTACTAAATGGAAATAAGGAAATCTGAGTGAATAAGAATGGACATTAAGATGATAATATTTACATAAAAAAAGAGCAATTGATTTTCACTCACACAAATGTTCTTTGTTCCAAATTTAAGACATTTGGAGCAGCCAGTGTACCACTACTGTTCTTTTCTGAATCTCATGTTTGCAAATTATTGGTTGAAAAAGGTTCTTTGTTCCAAATTATTGGTTGAAGTTGGAAGAGTTTGGATCATCATATTATTTGGTGGAAGAGTGCACTGCCTTTTTTCTTCACAATTCATTGAATTCAATATGGTTTATATTGTTCAGGTAACGGGCCTAAGGATATTGAAGTAGAAAAGCTGATTCAAGAGGTTGAGAAGTACACTCTCGCAAGCCATCTGGTTTGGGGCTTATGGGGAATAATTTCGGTACTTTCCAGCCTCTTATTTTAGCTTTCTGTACCTTAACTCTGTCATCAAAGGTCAAAAGAACCACTCATGAATGAAAATGAGTTTGATGAGCCACGTAGTTTAACGAGTCAAGCAGTTGTGCAGGTCCCTGGTTTGAACCAACGAACAAGGCCTAGCAACTTTCTCAGTGAAATAGCTTACAACTTGTACATATAAGCAAGTTAGTTATGTGTTTTCTTTTGATCTAAAAACACCCGTCCATTGGCTGCTGGTTTTGCAGGAACATGTGAACGGGATTGACTTTGATTACAAGGAATACGCAAGGCAGCGGTTTGAGCAATACTGGTTAAGGAAGCCTGAATTGCTGCACCGTCCTGGTGCTGCCCAGAAAGGCTGATTGATGATGAATGATAATTGCATTTAGTTCTGTTTGGTGCTCCCTGGACTGGGTGATAGATGATAATTGCTCCTTGTAGTTGTTCGGACTGTTACTTCCATCTTCTTCTAGACTACTGTAAATATATTTATTAATATTCAGAAACCTACATATCTGATACAGAGGATCTTCTCATTATCATCGTTGTTTTCTGGAAATTTTTGCTCATTTAGTCTTATTTAGGCGTGGTTAAATGTTGGGAGAATTTTTGGTCTAGTAGTAGTAAGCAGAAAATTTGAATAATTATCTTTTATTACTTAAATAGAGATCTTTACCATTAATGCGTTTTTTATTTGGTGCCTATTTCTTTGTTTAGAAAAAGCGAATTTATATTGAAGATCACGAATCAAAATACATCTTTTTTTTTTATCGGCAGTTTTTTGTAAATACCAAGCCTTTTAGAAAAAGGTCAAGGCAAAGGGTAAACCCTCCAAGCTTATAAACAAAGGATACTCAATTATGAGCACCTAGTACACCAAACTTGTGCGGTAAGCAACAAACTACAACAATGAGAACGCAGTCTCAAACAGTCCCAACCAGGGGAAAACAACAACACTTGATCTAGTAATAAGATAAAACAGTAAACGAACTAAGCCAACAAGGGCTAGAAACAGAAATCAACAAAACAGTAGATACAATAACTACCAAACTAACAGGTCTAAAACCTAGGAATAATTAAACAAGTAGCTCCAACTGTAGCCCTCCAACAACTCACCGCTCCCAACAACAGCACCTCAAGAAACGTCCTGTAACACAAGCACCCTCAAACAGGCCAAACTAGTAAGGATCGCCCCATCTCATCAGGGTCATCAACTCAGAGAGTTAAATGACCTCCGACACGCCGCCGACCAACACCGGACCCGACAAAGATGGGTCAGCAGTTAAAAACTACTAATAACACAAATCCCTACCATCAAATCGATGGTCTTCACACACAGATCCATAGACCCAAAAAAACTCGCCGAAGGCCAACAACTACACACCGGCGAGCCCCTACTCTCAAAGTAGGGAAATCGAGAAGACTGTACATATCGATACCAAGGACGAGCACGTGACTCACCAATAAAACCGTTAAGGGGCAAAAACTAAAGCACACCCAAACCAGTAAAGGCCCAAAGAAAATACCAACAAACTGTGACCCAAAAACAGCAACCAACCAAACCATCCAAACGAAATAGAGCTCCGGCGACAAGGGCACTAACATGTCGGAGACGAGGTGGCACGAAGGAGCTGAGGCGGGTACAGGTCAACGATCTCTTCCACAAGCCTCAATCCACGGGCTTTAACTGGTCGGCAGAAGACGAAGAGGAAACTGAGACCAAATCGAAACCTAGAAACTGTCGGGGACGAGTCGAGGTCGTGGAGATCCCGAAACATTTACCACTCCCGTCCAGTGCAGGCCCAACGAGTGGAAATAGTGTAGCGGCCGGAAAACGAGGAGGAAAAAGGCCAAAAGTCACAGATCTGAACCCGAAACTCAAGCCAAGAATCTGCTGGGGACGAATCAAGGTCGTGGAGGACCCGAAACACCAACCACTCCCGTCCAAATCTGACAAAACGAGCGGAAAAGTTCAAGACCGGCCGGAGAGCAACCACCACGGAATCAGAACAGTCGTCGGTAAAAGTGCCGGAGGCCTACAGATCTGAAACCGAAGAACGAAGCCTAGCAGCTCCAGAAAAATATCAAACCCGAAACTCAAGTATTGCTCCGGCGACAACAAAACAAACCGGCCGGAGAGAAGGTGAGTCGAAAATGTTCCTGGAGCCGAAAAGCCACAAATCGAAAACAAAAGACCTGAAACCAGGAGGTGCGCGAATATTCTGGGACGATTTGTTATCCGGCGAGCTAGAAAGGTCGGCGAACCAACCAGAAAAGGAAGACCTGTAACCAATGGAAGGATGAAGGGAGGAAGAAGGGGGGGGGGGGGGGGGCGGAGAGAAGCCGGTGGTAGACGAAGGAAAGGTGTGGAGGTTCAAAGAGGGAGAGAGGGGGGACTGCCATCGCCGGTAACGGCGCAGGCCGCAGCCCACAACCTCACCGGCGAAGGCTAAGGTGAAAAGGGGCGGCGGCTTGAAAAGTTAGATTTGGCTTTTTTTAGGGAGCAAAATGTTGCACTTGTAATAAGTTAGGAAAAATGTATAGTATCAAAATACATCTTAGTATCAGGGAGAAAACATACTCAAAGGAATTCTGAAAATAAAACTATAAACCTTTGTGTAACGGGGACACAAAGATAGCTCATGCTTGAATAAGATGGTACTGACTTAACAACTGTACGCCCGAACATCACTTCAATCTCGAGCCTAAATTCATTCGAAAGTATTCCAAATTCCTAATGAAGCATTACTTTGGAGTGAGTTCCATTAAAAATCCACATGATTTAACATCAATAAAAAAAATACTAAAAAAAAGCTCTCTAGGAGCATCAATTCTATCTACAGTGTTTGTTTGAAGATCATCGTCTCTTGTATTTTTTTATAAGCAAAACAATATTATAAATCTCTCCATTTTCAAAGATTGAAAAGAGAGGACAAAAAATCCATAGCTACAGAGACTTTACAAGATGGAGTACATACAAGTCTTAAATAAAATGACAAGATTTTGAAGTTGGAACAAAGTGAAATAAAGGGGTAGTAAGTTGCGAGCTTGTAAGACTGGGGCTAAAAGGGTGTGGAATTGCAAAGTTTGTCCAAGTAGAGGATAGCTCTGCTCAGTCTTAAGGAGAATTGATTATCATCTTCCCCTATGTATGTCTTTCTTGCATTAGAAGGAACAATAGGGTGTAGTTCTGCATAAGTGATAAGGAAGGCAACAAAGATCTGCATGGTGTGGATTTGCAAAGTTTTTCCAAGTAGAGGATAACTCTTCCCATTCTTGAGGAGAATTGATCATCATCTTCCCCTATGAATGTCTTTCTTGCATCAAAATGAACAAAAGGGTGTAGATCTGCAATGTCAGGAAATGAGAATGTGCAGACTTCTTGTGAAAAGACCCTTGTAGGTGTGTAAAAACCTTTTCTATTCAAGACCTTGTCAGCTGATAAAAGAACTAAAACCGACCTGAGAAGCACCTGCACAAAAGACAAGGAAGGCAACGAAGATCTGTAGGGAGATCAAAGGAGAAAGGATTGAGGGAACAAACCAAGAGGCCTAAGCAGAGACCAACCACAAACTCAACCACCTAAGGCTAAACCCCACACTCACAAACAAGTCTGAAAGAAACGAGGTAGGAAACTACCCACACACAAAAGAAAGGGGGAGAAGAAACAAGGAGACCCCAAGAACAAGACACCCTCACAACAGTTCCCAAACCAGCCCCAAACCAACCCCTTAAGCCCCCCAGAACCAACAGAACCAGTCAAAATAAAAGGCCAAAAACAGAGAAACCTTCCAACTATATAAACACCAAAACCACCTTCAGACCAAAAGAAAAGGTCAAGGCACATTTTGTCTCAAAACCAGGCAGGTTGCAGGAGCTAATAACCAGTTCTCATAGGAGAAATAATATGATTGAGAGGAGGAAGCACTTTCCCAAGAGTAGATGTTGGTTTGTATTTTGTTGAATATGGTTGCAGGAGATAAATCCACAGCATTGAACAATTTATTATTTATGGCCAACCAGATTTGCCAACAAGTTAATTTTAGAATCTTCCACCATACCTTCTTAAATCTGGCTTTGGTTAGATGAGACCAAGAACAGAAAAGAGCCTTAAAGCCAGCAGGCATTGTCACAGAAATCCCCCCACCAAGATTGTATATAATTCCACACTTCCCAAGCATATTTACAATGCAGAATGATGTGAGCAGCATCTTCAAAGTCCTTAGAGCAGGAGAGACAGATCAATTCCTCTAGTGAGAAGGTCATACCTCTGGATTCTAGGAAGCACCTTGAGGGAATAGCCTCCAAGCAAGCTAACCAACAGAAAGCCACAATTTTAGGAGGCACACCTGGAGACCAAATATTTTTTGTTTAGCCAGGAGTAATTGTGCCTTGGGGAGCAAGAAATGAGTACATCTTCTTAACTGTAAATCCTTTCTCATCATAAATTTAGAACATTACATCATCAGTGCTTGGGAAAATTAGTGAGAGAATTGAGCTGATAATACCCCATTCATCTTCCTCCCAACCTCTTGGAGATCTCCTGAGCTTCAAATCCCACTCCACACCAGACCAAAGATCCTCAATCAAGTCTGCTTATGAGTTTGACAACATATAAATCCTTGGAAATAATTCCTTAAAGGTAATTTCTCCCCACCAAATATTAGTCCATAAATGATTTTTTTTTTCCTCTTCCTAATTTCCAAAGGCAAGCTTTTGCTCCAAATAAATCACTAAATCTTGGATCCTTTGCCAAATGGAGAATTTGATTGAAAAAGCTTGAGCTTCCTACTTCTGCTAAATTGGATAAATCCCACTCATTAATATCCCCTCCAGCTTTGGAGCAAATGACCTGTTTCCAAAGAGCCTTTTCTTCTGTAGCAAATCTCCACCACCATTTTGCTAAAAGTGCCAGATTCATATCTGCCAAACCTTTAATCCCGAGGCCACCTTGTTCTTTGGATTTACAAACTGTAAACCAATTTACTTTGTAGAACACTCTTGAAGTGGAAGATCCATGCCATAAAAATCTTCTCTTCCAACTGTCACAGGACTTGATGATTGCTTTTGGAGCCTTTAAGATTGAGAAGAAATAAAGAGGCAATGATCCAAGAGTAGATTTAAGTACATTTATTCTTCCACCAAAAGAAAGGAGTTTTGCCCGCCAGAGTCCAATCATCGTCTCTTGTTGAAGATCATCAAACAAAGTTTCTTTGAAGATCATCGTCTTGTTGAAGATCACCAAACATTTGATGAACTCTTGGATTCTCAGTTGAAGATTCACAGTTTTAGGGTCGAGTATGAGCAGATATACTGATGAAGAGTTGAGGGCTTTAGGTTCTTCACCAGTCAAGGAGACTTGGTCTCCCAATGGTACAACGAAACTAGTTAATGGGAAGAAAGTCTAGGAAATCTATCAGGATAGAAATGGAGCGTTGAGATATGGCAATAATCCAAAATCAAAAACCCAACCTGCAGCAAAAAGAGCCTTATTGACAACGATTCAAGTTTTGGAAAACACAAGGATTAATTCAAAGGAGCCATTAGGGTTGGCCTCATCTTCATCCATAGGTCCTCCATCATGTTTTGAGTTCAACACAGAGGAGGGTCCAACATCAAAGAAGCGTGTCAATGGAAGACCAAGTAGCACATATTTCAGAGGAGATGGAGAAGGAGATTAGGTCCTCCAGTAAATGAAACTAGTGATAGAGGCTGGTTTGAGATCAATTTAGGAGTACCAGAACATTGGGTTTTCATTAGCATTATTCCACCACGCTCTTCATGCACCTGGTTAAAAGATCAATTCAAAGAGGCTGGAAAAATTCCAGTAGTAGAAGCACTAACCAAACCAAATCTCAGAGGGAAATGGTTTACATTCATAAAGTTCAAAGAAGACGAGGGAATGCTTACTGCAATTGATATGTTCAATGGTTGGCACTTATTTGGATTCAAAGTTTTCTTGGCTAAAGCTTGGAGGAAGAACAAGGCACAAAATTAGCAAAAGCACACAACCCTTTAGTGGAGGAGAAAGACACTCAAACAAAAGAGCAAGTGGAGAACAAGGTGGTCACAGACTCATTGCCAAGAGGCTCAGTGGTCATAGATCATAAGGAACTTCTAAATCGATCTCACTTAGGCATTTCTTACAAAAACCTAAGTGCTGAAGCTATCATGAGGGAAATAGTTGCAGAAGGAGTCACTGAGGTTCAAGTAAGAGATCTGGGAAATAAGTGTGTATGTCTATCTTGCCCAGACAAGGATTTTGATGAATTACTACTCCAAGAAAATGACAGATGGTTGATGAATTGGTTCCTATTAGTTCCCAACAAGCAAGGATTATGTGCAAACCAGACAGACTCTAGTGGGTATCAATACATGGCATTCCTTGCCATGCTTGTTGTCGGGAAACGATGTCAACAACAATAGAAGAGGTGGGAGAAATGGTATGCATTCATCCCTCATCAATTGAAGGAAGGGACCTAGAACAGGCTTATGTTATGATACATACTAAACATGTTAAACCAATAAATGAGGTAACAAATTTCCTACTAGGAAAAGAGAAATTTGAGGCCCTAGTCTCCACTATCAATCAAAACATCCTACCTCAATGGGAGCCAAAACTTACAGTTACACTGATACAATATCAATAAAAACCAGTTACAACTCTTTCACCACACCAACTCAAACCTTGAAGGCTTCAGATTCACAATCAGTGAGATTGGTAAGCTCTGAACATTTTTCTCCCTCCCTACCTCTAAGAAAAACAAGAACAAGTATTTTTGGTCCCATTGATTGTTGAGCAAGATGTAATGTTGGAGGAGGCTTTGGGAGTTATAAGCACAAAAAAGTGGTTGGAGCCTATCATCAATGTGGAGACAGAGACAAAGAGAATGTCTCAAGAGTTTACTCCTATTATTAACTCAGGAGATCCTTTGTTCAGTCCTGAAACTACAGTACAATTTCAGTCTCCAAAAACATTCCGCAACATTTTATTGGTCAAGGACACCTTCGATTCTTCAACAACATTGACGGCCATTATTATTCCTTCAATCCCCATTCAAACATTGGTGCTGCATCAAACAAGTTCAGAGGAGGAAGAAGTTCAGAAATGTTTGCATACTAAGTCAAGATCAGTGGATAAAGAGAGAAGCTTAGACCTGACAACAGGTGAAAAGGCTAAAGCTTGGGAAAAGGGAGTTGTAAAGGGCATTAATGAGACTATAAGAGTTAAACTTGATAGTACCTTGGAAGGTCCACTAAGCTTGAGAAGTTGAGTATTTTGGAGGGAAATAAAGCTTCAAATTTTTAGTTTCAAGGTGATAAAGACCTAACCTTCTCAAGCTCTTCACTGCATTCCACCAGACCTAACAAGAAGAGAGCATCAAAGAATCCTCAGGTATTATATGTATATGACACAAGATCAAGAAGAGGCAAACCAGTTTCACAACTAGCTCTCACAAATAAGAGTTCTCCAAGCCTTAAAGGATCTTTTTAGTGTAATGAAGAGACAAAGAGTCCATGGGATTATTGTAAATCCATTGGTCTCAAGGCTTTTGTTGCAGATGAACTAGTCATTGATCAGTTTGATAATCTGGAGGCTGAGATTAATTAGAGGGTCAATTTTGAAGCTGATTCAGGTGATGAATTCACAGACCTTGAACTAGAGAGGGAGGAAGCAAATTGCGTGGATGAGATAGCCTCTCAACTCAGGACTCAACATAACTAGAAGCTTCATGAAGATCCTCTCTTGAAACTAAGTAGATCTTCCTCCGTTCAGAAATGGAGGGCATTGAGAGAGGTCATTAAAAACCACATACCTGTTTTCATATTATTACAAGAAACAAAGTTTCAAATCTCTCCTTCTTTTTTTCTAAGTTCAGTGGAGTAAGAGAGAGGAGAGCATTATGGCATCAACTTCTTGAAGAAATTCAATTTCTAGGAGAATATTACATTTGTGTAGGTGGCTTCAACTCCATTCTTCATCCCACTGAAAAAACTAGTCTTTCTTCAGCCTTTGTAAGTATCAGGAACTTTGATTATTTCCTTAATGAAGCCCCTTTACTTGACTTGCCTCTCAGTGGAGGAATTTATACTTTGTCTGGTACAAAGTCAAAAACCTCTAGGCTGGATAGATTTTTACTTGCACAACATGTAATGTCTGAATTTCAAAATTTATCTCAGTCTTGCCTTCCTAGAGCTATCTCTGATCATAAGCCTATTATTTTAGCTGATCTTGTTATTGATTGGGGTCCAAGGCCTTTTAAATTCATCAATGCTTGACTGGATCATCCTTTGTTTTTCTCCACTATTAGTAAATGTTGGTCAGAACTGATAATTGTGGGAAATCCTCAATATATCATTTGGTGTAAACTCAAACTCCTCAGGGACTTTCTTAGACAGTGAAACATTGATATCTTTGGATTTCTAGAGAAAGATATTGCCTCCCTACAAGTGCAGATTGACAACCTGGATAGAATTATTGAGAGTATACCTTTATCTGCTTTAGAAACTGGCAGTAGAGCATTTCTCAATGCTTGGCTTATTCAGAAACTCAAGGCTCAGGCAAAGGTGTGGAGCCAGAAGGCAAGGTTAAAGTGGTTGAAAGAGGGAGAGAGATGTTCAAAATATTTTCATATTGTGTCCAATTTCTCTGGTTTAAAGAAGAAAATTAACTTGATTCAAGAAGGTGATGTTGTATTTTCCAATCCAGCTGACATCAAACAAGTTGCTGCTACACATTTTTCAGCAAGATTTCAGAAGTCCAGCTCTATTATTCTAGATGTTTCCCAATTGCCTTTTAACAAGATTTCTGAACCTAAGGCTTCTTTCTTGGCGAGACCATTAACTGAAGCATAAATCTATGCAATAGTTATGGATTGTGATGGGGATAAAGCCCCAAGACCTGATGGCTTCACTATGAAATTTTTTCAGAGTTGTTGGCATTTCTTGCAAGTGGACATTTTCCAATAAGTTTCGAAAACATATAAATTATGTTCGCTGTTTAAATTATATATGAGTGGAAAGTAAGCTCGTTAATTTGGTATGGTAGGTTTTGTATAACGAAAAAAATGAATTGACGGATGCAACAACCATCAGTGATGTTTATCGACCTTACCGACAGGTGAAACACTTTTCTTCTGGTTATTATATCTTCGGTGAGGGATATACCATACCGATGTATAACATATCCGTGTCTGAATTTCTCACATCATACCAATGAATACAATTTCTAATCTGGCGTTTACGCCATCTATCGGTAAAATGAGTCACTTTTGCAACGAACTGTGTCCGTCGGTGGGCTGATACAAGATCTTATCTGGCATTTACTTCAACCATCGGACAAGCGATCCACTTCTCCAACAGATAGGTTATCATCGATGAGGTAGAAAATCCTTGTCGACGGATGTTTTCATGTCGTCAGTGAAGTCGAATTATACAATAGTGATTGATTCAAATACAATTTACAATAATCTACATGTGGGCAACCAAATTCTTCACGTGTTGTCAATTTTGCATACATAACTATGATAGAAACATGAAAAAATACATAGGCGCTCTGAAAACCCTTGATTGGGTGCACCATTACCCTTTTAGGGTTCGCCTCTCCGCCGCATATCTCCACTCTCCCTTCATCTCGCCGGATTCCGACCACCGACAACCTCCCTCACCAGGTGACGTTGTTGCTTGCTCGACCCCCTCCCGGTTCTACAAGTTCTCTCCGACCCTACCAACCTTTTCAATCCCTTTTCCATGGCATCCGCTCAATCAAACCACCATGACACAGCGAAGCCTCCCCCCCGGACTTCATCCCCGTCGTCGAGGTCCAGTTGCTGGATGTCACCCGACCCATTTTCCTCTCAGTCGGACATCAAGGCATCGGGTACAACGAGTACCCGCCGATAAACGATGAACCGAGATCGACCTCTACATGTACAACCGTCCCCTGCGATCCACAGCCACTGGAGACAGCCGCACCTTCGGAAGGGATGGTGTCGCGCATGCCACATGCAGAGATTGGTGGTGTCCGCACCGAGATGCGTCAAGTGGAGGCTGGACAGCCTCCTCTGCAGGAATGAGAAGACCCGAAAGAGGTGGGTTTGGCTGCTACTGGCCTATACCCACAAACCCGGAACAGCCAGGGTGGGAGGTCTCGGGAAGCCTGCAACCACAACTATCTACTTCTGGTCATTTTTACATTAATATGTTTTTCATTTGAACAATTTACTTTCTGGTTTGTTTAGGACTAGTTTGTTTATGTCTCGATGTTTTGAGACGTTGATAAGGGGATGTCCTGAGTTATTGTTTCACGCCCCAAATTCAGTAGAACCGAACTCGGAACGCGAACATTTAAAACAATAAAACACTTTCAAGCCTTTTAAATAAATCACTTTAAAACCATCAAGTAGCTAATCAAAATAATTATTTACAACTCAAAAGTACGTCTCAACAAGCGGACAAAATACAAGTGTACGTCGCTAGACTCAAAAGAAAACCCGGACTCCCGCTCCTAGCTCTTCAAGCTTCGGAAGCTCACCTAGTCCATCCTGCGACCAGTACCTATAGGAAAAGCAGCTAGGGGTGAGCGTTCGCTCACCACCACGGATAATAGACTGAATACGGCATACTTAGCAGACAATGCCGGTAACACCAACAACGACCCGACTGACACACACAAACTGTCACTTTCCTCAACCGACTCAACCCTCGGACCCGTAATGTAGACCCGACACAACGATTGACGACTTCCTCCAAAGACACGACAGATAACCACACAATACCCAAGATCAGTAAGGATCGCACACCAAACAAGATCACAAAGGATCGCACTCCAACTGCTCAGTAACCCCGACGCCCTTTACCGATCCCTGTCAGGCCAGGCGGTCGACATGTCGCACTTTTCCCGACACAAAGTCGGATCAGGCTGTCGACCTGTCACCCCTAACCACGCACGCGCGGCCAGGACCTCTTTCCTCACGGGCGGCCCCCCTAGCCCGTCTGAACATGCAGACGCGTGCGATCACAGGACCCCCGTTTCATGAAGTGGGCCCCCAACCTCAAGTAACCACAATCACAATCACAACCAAAGTTCAACAAACAGAAACAACACCGGTCCAACACTCCACAGGCACTCATGGCCACCCAAGACACACCAACAGTAAAGACACAGGCTCAACAACCCCACGGGCACTCAAGGCCACCCAAAACACCAACGGTAAAACACGGGTTCAACAACCCCACGGGCACTCAAGGCCACCCAAACACCAAAAGTAAAGACACGGGTTCAACAACCCCACGGGCACTCATGGCCACCCAAGACACCAACAGTAAAGACACGGGCTCTCATGGCCACCCAAGACACAACAGTAAAATACGGGCTCTCATGGCCACCCAAGACACAAACATTAAAGTACGGGCTGTCATGGCCACCCAAGACACAAACATTAAAGTACGGGCTCTCATGGCCACCCAAGACACAAACAGTAAAACAATCAACCTCCGGGCATGGTCATATGCCTCAAGTAATTCTAATATCGATAAGTTCACTGCTCCTACGACACTACTAAGTGTCACATGCATTTCTAATGTTCGATACGTTCCCGTATCACACGACACCACCCGGTGTCGCCTGCCTTTCTAATATTCGATAACCTACTTAACCCACGACACCCCGGTGTCACATGCATTTCTACTGTTAACTTTCCCTAGTTAGGGCCGAGATCCGGCTACTTTTCCCTACCTCGTATGCTTTCTCCAAAAGCGCACTAACAACCTCCGGCGTGATCTCGATCACTCGCCTAGCTTTCCCTTTCCTCTGTATGCGGCACGATCTAATAAGAACACAATTTAAATACTTTTAAGTTCGCAGACATAAACTGGAATTTAATAAACTTGACGCCCAAAAGTAACCCCGACAATGTCGATCAGTCCCAAACTTCCCAATTACTCGACATTGTCTATAATGGACTCGGAAAAGCCCGATTCGCCCGATATGGAGAATCTGCCCGGGTTTTGAAAACGCCCTTCCGGGGCTCCGAAAATTCCCGTTTTCGTTTCTACGGTCTTAGAATAATTCAAGGGTTCCTATGCACTCGACGGAATCCAATTCTGACTTCCGAGTAATTTAACTAGCGTTTCAAGTTTCTAAACCCGTCAATTACAACTTTCACAATTTAATTCCAAATTTCGATCCGGTGTAGATTAATGACTCGGGGAACGTCCTAAACCACCCGAACACGAAACCCGAGCACTCAAGCACGTGGGCCCCACCCGACCCCCTCTGGCCGTGGGTGGCTAGGGCCGGTTTGGGGCCGGTCCACCATGGTGGTGGCCGGTCCTAGCTCCGGCCGGCCACCCTACATGGTGGTCGGAGCTCCCCCGAGCTCCCGGTCACCGGAAAACGTCTCCAACAAACCCCACACCTCAACACCACCACAAACTATTAGTTTCACACCCAACCCTAGATTTCAAACTTAACAAATCAAAATTTGGTTAGATGCTCACCGTAGAGAACGTCGATGGGAGTTCGATTCTTCTATCTTTGAGACGATCCAACGGTTTGATGAACGAGAATCACCAAAACCCTACAAACTTCCCTCTCTTTTCTCTCTTCTCCTTCTCTCGCTAAACTTCTCCTTTTTTCTATTTTTTCTCCTTTTTTTTGAAATGGCCGAACCCCCCCTTTAGGGTAGTCTTCCTTGTCTTGTCCAAAAACCTAACACCACCACTTGTTTGGCAAGTGGCAAGTGGGTCCCACACCTTTTCGGACGTTTCGGGCCCCGAACGTGCACTTTTTCCAAGAAATTACGAAACTTCACGGGCTACAAGAAAACGGCTCAACTAAGACCGATGCGATGACGGCTAAGATTTTTGGATCCGAAACGGTCCTCGAATGGACCAAAACGTCGCTCGGTTGACTTTTCCAACGAAAAGTCAACATTTCCCAAATCGGTCAGAAAGTGACCCTGAGTCCCCCGGAACTCACTTTGGTCGATACCGGGGTCAACTTAAGTCCGGTATGACCCTCGGGGTCAATTTTAGGTTCAATTAAGTGTCTGTCTTAAAATTTTTAAATTTTCCTGTTTTTCGCAGGTTTGACTGGCGTTGACCGGGAGTGGTTATTACAATCGACCCCCCTTAAAGGAATTTCGTCCGCGAAATTTAAAAAGACGTACCTCGGGAGTCGAACAAGTCGGGGTACTTCGCGCGAACCTCGTCCTCGCGTTCCCAAGTCGACTCAGCCCCGTGATGCTTCCATTGCACCCGTACCAGGCAGATAATCTTGCCACGCAGGACTTGCTCCCGTGTGTCCATGATCCGAACCGACTGCTCCTCATAAGAGACATCGTCAGCCACCTCGATATCTATCCACTCAATGACGTGGGAGGGGTCCGCATTGTACTGCCGCAATTGGGACACGTGGAAAACATTATGAACTCTCCCAAGTTGCGGTGGTAACGCCAGACGATAAGCCACTGCTCCCACTCTGCTCAAGATCTCGAACGGGCCAATGTACTGCGGGGCTAACTTGCCCCCGCTGCTTCTGAACCGCACCAGTCCCTTCCTCGGGCTCACCTTCAGGAACACGTGATCCCCGACTGCGAACTCAAGAGGCCGACGTCGTCTGTCGGCATAGCTCTTATGCCGACTCTACGCGGTCTTCAACCGCTCGCGTATCAGCGCGACCTTCTCTGTCGTCTCTCTGACAAGATCTGGCCCCAAAAGACTCTTGTCCCCCACCTCTGCCCAACACACTGGCAATCGACACGGCCTCCCATACAACGCTTCGAACGGTGCCATCCCAATACTAGCCTGGTAGCTATTGTTGTAGGCGAACTCGACCAACGGCAGGTGGGTTTCCCATGATCCCCTGAAATCCAGCACACATGCCCGCAACATGTCTTCCAAGATCTGAATAGTGCGCTCGGACTGACCGTCTGTCTGCGGATGGTGTGTTGTACTGGGTAGAACCTCGGTCCCTAACGCGGTCTGCTGACTCGGCCAAAATCTGGACGTGAAACGAGGATCCCTGTCAGACACTATCGACACAGGGACCCCATGGAGACGCATTATCTCCTGAATGTACAGGCTGCTCAACTTGTCGACCGGATCAGTCATCCTCATAGCCAGGAAATGGGCCGACTTGGTAAACCGATCGACTACTACCCATACGGCGTCGTGTCCCTTCGGCGATCTCGGCAGCCCACACACGAAGTCCATCGTGATATGCTCCCACTTCCACTGGGCAATCAGCAGTGGCTGCAACAATCCCGCGGGACGCTGATGTTCGGCCTTAACCTGCTGACAGACGAGACATCTCGACACAAATTCTGCGACTGCTCTCCGCATCCCGCGCCACCAGAAGTGCCGCCTGATGTCACGGTACATCTTGGTGCCCCACGGGTGCACTGTAAGACGCGAATGATGTGACTCTCGCAATACGTCGTCTCTACAGTTGCCCGACACGAACAACCCTCCTCGATACCGTAACCCCCAATCTGCACTGATCTCCCAACCTACCACCTCGTCACCGCTGACGACCCTCTCTCGGATCTCTGCCGTCTCGACGTCCTCCGACTGCGCCTCCAACACTTGGGCAAGTAGTGAGGGCTGAGCCACCAATGAGCACATGGCCACGCCACCAGTAATCTCCTCTAGATGCTCACCGTAGAGAATGTCGATGGGAGTTCGATTCTTCTATCTTTGAGACGATCCAACGGTTTGATGAACGAGAATCACCAAAACCCTACAAACTTCCCTCTTTTTTCTCTCTTCTCCTTCTCTCTCTAAACTTCTCTTTTTTTCTATTTTTTTCTCCTTTTTTTTTGAAATGGCCGAACCCCCCCTTTAGGGTAGTCTTCCTTGTCTTGTCCAAAAACCTAACACCACCACTTGTTTGACAAGTGGCAAGTGGGTCCCACACCTTTTTGGGAAAATATCTTTTAGATATTTTCTAATCAGATTCGCGAAATTCGGATGGTTCGGGCCCCGAACGGGCACTTTTTCCAAGAAATTACGAAACTTCACGGGCTACAAGGAAACGGCTCATCTAAGACCGCTGCGACGACGGCTAAGCTTTTTGGATCCGAAACGGTCCTCGAATGGACCAAAACGTCGCTCGGTTGACTTTTCCAGCGAAAAGTCAACATTTCCCAAATCGGTCTTAAAGTGGCCCTGAGTCCCCCAGAACTCACTTTGGTCGATATCGGGGTCAACTTAAGTCCGGTATGACCCTCGGGGTCAATTTTAGGTTCAATTAAGTGTCTGTCTTAAAATTTTTAAATTTTTCTGTTTTTCGCATGTTTGACTGGCGTTGACCGGGAGTGGTTATTACATATTGTCTACGATATCAAGTAGGCTATTTTTATGGGTCCATGAGCGTTGGGCTTGCTACGGTCGTCCTGGACATATATCTGGAACCCAGAGCGGTTACACTCTACCTTGTATGGTTTCTTTTTTACAGTAATGCACTTCCTCGGTTACCCTTTAAAAAAATTATAGAAACATACAAATTATAATAATATACATAATTACGATAGAAACATGCAAATTATAATAATATAAGCCTCAATGTGGTAATCCCTAACCTATGTTTTTTGGAATATTAGCAACAATCATACACCATATAACACGTGTTACAAAATTTACATACAAATTATATGCAAAACATCATGTGTGAGATAAATCATTATTTTCATGAAAGCTTAATACACTTTTCAAATAAGGTAGGATTTTTCCAAAAACTTAATTTTGAAAAACTTAATGGAAAAACATAAATGTAGATACATTTGGTATTTATAATAGTAATTTTAAAAATAGTGGTATAATAATCATAATTATCGAAAATAAAGGATAATGAACATAGTTTTTCAAAATTGAAGTGGAATAGTCATCATTTATCAAACTTTATGTGGATTAAACATAAATTCCGAAATATAAGTGGAATAAGCATAATTTAAGTGCAATAAACATAAAAAAAAATTCTGAAAACATTATTCATCCGAATACTTTTCACAATATAATGTTCATCGGTAAAGAAAAACTAGTATTGTTCATTTTGAAATTCAATATTCATCTAAAACTTAATACAACCTTTGTTTAAAAACATTATAGAACATACAACATGCATCATGTATCATGAAACAATTCATTTTACATCAAGGAAACAAATGTTCCCCAAACCCGCTCAAGTACCACATGTGAATATGTAATATACATGATCCTAATTCTTAGACAACGCATTTAATCACAAGATGAAAATATAGATGACGAGTTCTTCGTTCATCTTATTGATGCTTTTGTAGAGAAAATACACATTCCTTCTACGATCTTGATTTTTCTCCCCTTCTTTTGCACTCCTATATGTTTTTGTAAATTGTTTACTTATGATAGAGTAAGTCATGAGTACTTATAGGTGGAGACTAGTCCAAGATTCCTAGTCACGGTTTTATTAGCATTGAATATTTACCGTCCATCAAAATAAAAATTGAATTTAGGAATGATTTCTTACCAACTAGTGGTAATTACATTTTAGTTAGAATAACATGTTTTTTAAAAATGATAATTATTAATTGACCACTTTTTTAAGCATAGTAATAGATTTTTTTATTGATATACATTTGAAATTTCAAAAGTAAACATACACGAAATAGAAATACTAAAAGTGGAAATATAAGAAGGGTTAGACATAGTCTCAGATCTTACTAACAAGATCTGAGACGATGAACCTGAAACACAAATATTGTTTGTCTTCGCAGTTTTGTGAGTGACACGAGATTATTTTTTTGGCTAGACTTGAAAATACATGTGGTGTTTACTAAACACACTGGTTTCTCGGCGGAGACCTTCTTGGGGCATATGAGGGAATACCAAGCATCAAGGGAGAACACCAGGAAAAGGGGGAGGCTTTGGGTCGAGTTGACTCTAGCCCTAGGAGGGTGGGGTATGCGTCCTCAAACACACCTCGTTGCTCGTCCTTACTCATTGGACCCGACAGGCTACGTAGCAAACTTTGCTTGGTGTTTGGGCCAACATGAGCTATTAACACTGTTCCACGACGACACCGCACCATCTTCGAGTTTTCTCCGACCACTACCTATATGATCAATCATTGATTCCACTCTCCTTAAGCTCCATCAGGGATGTAAGGGTCCCGATCCAGCGGAGGGGGTTGGAGCGGCCCAACATGGAGGATCTGAGTGACCGAGTGCGTCCTCAACGATCGTACAACGAAAACATGGAATTATCCTTGATTTACCCATAAATTAATTAATGATATGGTTTCAAAGATTTGATGATATAAGAAATATATATATATATTTTTATCTCCAGATATTTGATGATGCTAATAAAATGAACTAATATATATAGTAAATTATTTCAATGCATATAAATAATTTAACTTATGCAATACAATTATTATATTTTTGTTTCAAACTATCATGATTTGAACTCTTACCTTAAACTATTTTTTTTAGAAAATATGAGATTTTATTGATATGGAAACGGAAGCATAAAAATAAAGTAACTGGAGAATGAAAGAGAAAGGAAAAGGTCTAGTCCATAGGCATCGACCATTAACTCTATTACAAAGTGCCTGGTGATTAAAGGGAAGAGCAATACCTCGAGGGGTTGGATAGACGGTAGGACATCAACCGTATACACTCCCTGTCTCGACCTGAAGATGCCTGAGACTATGGATCCGGGGCAATTGATGGGACAACAGACATCCAATGAGTAACCCAGAGAGTGGGGGAAGCAAGGGTTCAGTTGTGAATCGAACATGGCAGGACGAGGTGTGTTTCCTCGAACACACCCCATTGTTGGGGAGGTCCCTCATGAGTTTTGAAGAGACCACTGAGAGGGTCTCGTCTTGATCATACTTAGGAACCTTGAGACTGTGCTTCCTTGTCCCAACAGATCCGTCCTTGTAGTTCCAAGGGGATCCTTGGAAGCTTTTAAGGATCTTCTAGCGACCGACAGTAATCCCGGGTTAGGCAAGAGGTCTTGTGTTGCCTCTACCTCTTAAAGTATCAAGGCTCGACCTCCTCAGAAATTTGGATGGGCTGAATGACCACAACGTGGTCTGCCCCTTGGTTGTGGTGTCTTAGGCAAGAGATCCCGGATCGGGGGTGAAGCAAGGATGGCCCGACTTCTTTGTTTTGGAGGAGGGAGAGAGTGACGACATTGGATTTCCATCGGGAAGTGTTCCTACCTACCCGTCCATTTGGGAGAGGTTTCCACGACCTAGTTTCCTTACCACACTCCAGTAACAGGTCTTGAACCAGTTGCAACAGCGTGCCAGTATACCAGACACACCATGCAAAGCCTCTCGGGATGGGTTTTTGAGCCGACTTTCTAGAAAGTGCTTGGATCAGGGCAGGTTCGCCATGGTGGTTGATTTGGTCCCAAGGAAAGATCGGGGCTTGGGTCGTCGGGACCAAAAAAGGGGTTGAGACCTTCGAGTTGGACATGGGTTCGATAGTGTTGGTCCGGGCGGGGACGAGATCTCTTTCCCAAATGGGCCAACCACGTGTTCCTCGGTAGTGGAAGTAGGCTTCCCCAATCTGGGAAATTGATGGGGCGAGGGGTTGTTCCTTGCATAATAAAGACAGCCTAAGGAGATAGTGAGTTACCTTCCTTCTCTCGTAATAGGGGAGGTTGGGTATCTCCGGGGAGGCGTGTTGGGCCTCAGCCTTGTTATGGATCCGAGAGTGTAAGGAGGGTGGAGACCTCCGCGACCATCGTGGGTGAATACGAACAGCGAAGGAGAGAGGAGAGATAGGCGACACACTTAGGTTTCCTAATGTGCTCCGGTTTTATGAACTCCCGGATGGATGCCAAAGGCATGACGGGAGGCGATGGGACATGGCATGGGTCTGTCTCGAGCCCATCACTCGTCGTCTTAGGACTCGATATGGGTGCAGGTGTCTCAGGCGACGGAGGCTTTACGCGGGGTGTCGGAGCCTTGTATTCCCTTTGTGAACAAAGAGATCGTCATAAGAGAAGCTTGTTAGTGGAGACCGACGATGACGACAACATGCTGAAGAGAAGAGTTGAGAGAACCCTAGTGAAACATTTTTTGATATACGGTTCACCTTAAACTATTTTTTTGAAACGAGTATAGAGGTATTGTATTACTGTAGAACAACAACTTTACAGGGTAGGACATAACTGTCCAGGATTCCAGATATTTTTCCCGGTCGACCGTGGTCCATCAGGCGCTCATAGATCCATCTAAATAGTATGCTTTGAATCGCAGATCCGAACTTAGGAGTTCCTCTTACCGACATTTAAAAAATACTAAAACCAAAGCCCTAATCCTAGCTAACCAAAAGTTTATTCGACCTAAAACAGAATAAAAAGCAGGAAGTAATGTCTTTATTGCGGATTTCCCGAGACTCCCTGGCAATAGTAGTCTCGGGTCTGTGGATATAGGTTCCAGTATGACCATTCCACCCCGCCGGGTCCTATCATTCGTCCCACGGAGGGTCATGTCCCTCCAACTGCAGGTTCTAAACCTGTTCTAGGATTGGTTCAGTAGTGCTCTCCTACAATCCAACTGCTCTTGTACGAACCCCTGTCCCTATTGCTTGACCATTTGTCGGTCCCAGCGGGACCCCCTACTCTCCGTCCAAAGGTGACGACATAGTATGCATCCTCGGTAAGCTCTATGTTCCATGGCGTCTTATCTTCATTCCTAGTCTATTGGTCCGAGGCCAAGGCCCAATTGCTGGGTTAAATTTAAGGAGGCCCCGAAGCTTCTCCGAGATAGTCTCTTGGGTATAACGCTGGACCGGAGGCCTAAAGGGTTCCGGTTGGTGGCCCGGTTGTCCATGTGGCCACAGTTCCATCTCCTCGTCACCATCCGGGTTGGTCGGTATTGGTGATGTGATATTTGTCCCCAGAACGATCACCGTGACCGTCCTTGATCTCGGGGGTCTCGGGGCGCGACGTCTGATCAGCGGCGGTAAACAGCTAGGAACCCTAATAGGGATCCATTGCTCAAAGGGAACCTAGAGCATGAGCAGCGGCGGCACATGAGACCCCAGGACACCCGTGCTCACCTCCAGTTGGGCACCGATCGTGCCCGGTCATACATGTCTGACGACTCCGTCGCCAGCCGGTTGTGGAGGGGTGATCGGCCGAGCTCCATACCGGTGTGGCTCGAGCATGTGCCAAACAGGCACCGGATGAGGACGCCATGGTGGCCCTCGTAGGTTTTCAGGCAAGGGGCGGTGCATGCGAGAGTTCTGGATGGCGAGCTGGTGCGGCTGCTTGGCGGCGGTGAGGCGGATAAGGCGGACGAGCCAGCAGGTACGGGCTCCACGATCGGTTGGGCTGCATTGGGAAATCGAGTAAAGGAGTTGGGAAGTGATGATGGGACGCCAGAATCACGCAGAGCCACCCCTATTGAGGTTTGAGACGAAGTCCTAAAGGGTTGATGGGTGAACCCTAAATGGATTTGGGAGAGCACTATTTTTTGCTGAATACACCTTAAACTATTTAACGTAAGGTACAGTGAAGGTGTTTTTATCAAATTATTTGAAAAATATGTATTTGGGATTTTTAATTAGAATAATATAAAATAAATTTCTCATATGTTCAAAGATCAAATATCACATGTCCCATTTTAATTTGCCGGCTTTATCACGTGCGGTTTTAGCAAAAAATCTCATGACTAGCATATTTTATTAAATGAAAAATGAAATGAATGCGTGTGCGTGTGGAAAAAACTGGTGGAGGGTAACTAATGCTATTTTATTTTTTGAGGAATTTAGCAACACCATAAAAACTGTAACATGATGTACGTTCGTGTCGGCTGCACATTTGTGTCAACTGAACCTAGCTGCTTTTCTGGAATCTGTTCATATAAGATTTGAGTATGATAAAAATGAATGGAATAAAAGGTTAAGCTCAGAAAAGATGGAATAAAAGACAATATAGTTGGATTGGAATGAACAAATTGTATCGACTCTCAATTTTTGGAATAAAAAAAAAGTCCCCGCCGTTTACTGTTTTGAGAGAAAATTGTTATTCTTTTTTATCAACTCATAAATTTATCAAAAAAAGATTTTCCAAACAGAAAAGTATCATAATGTCGAAAACTAAAAACATTATTACAGAGAAGCTCTCGATAATAGAGCCTAAAACCATAAACTATGGAGAGTAGTCCCCCAAAATAAAAACTATGCAGAAAAAATACACAAAACTATTTGCTAATCTTCTTAACACTTGAGAAGGCATCCTTAGAAGACTTAAGGGTCGTCTGATTCCACATGTCAACTGCTGAAGGGGAAGCTTGAACAGTTTCTCCCGATTCATGGACCACGTTTAGGCTTGGTAAAAGTCACGATACATGTAGAAGTATGCTTCTTACTCACTCAGCCTTTAGAAATCGAAGGTTGAATCAGAGCATCTTTCCAAGGACTACCTTGATCCCTAACAGCCGGGATCGAGTCCTTTGAAACACCATAACATGTCTGAATAACAATCCAGTAGCAATCAAACCCGGACCCAAAAGAGGAGGGCCAATACCCTGTGCCATCAGAACAACAGCTAACTCCCTGCCCGGGCCTCCACACATGTCCCAACGACAGGAGCTGAAACAGGCTCCGTCCGCACACCCACGACGAT
Source organism: Erodium maritimum (assembly GCA_963921825.1). Lineage (NCBI taxonomy): Eukaryota > Viridiplantae > Streptophyta > Magnoliopsida > Geraniales > Geraniaceae > Erodium > Erodium maritimum. The sequence continues at coordinate 119,943,375 of OY997588.1, forward strand.
AGATCTGTGACCAATAAATTGCTCCCAGACCAACGAATCAGGCTGGGCCAGGCCGAGAACAACTTGGGCTTGCAACTCTATGCGCCTATTCTGATCAGTTTAGGCCTAGGCCTCTTCCCCCAACCCGACCCATTGCACAACTAAGCCCTCAACTATAGTGTCGTCTTCTCCAGCCAACGAATCCGTCTGAGAATTTACAGAAACGACATCACAATTCGGGGACAAGAAATCTCCTTTAGTCACCAAATCCCACGAATGCAGGGGGAATTGAAACTCGAAAATGTGTGAGTCATGGAAACACAAACTAACCGTGGCCTTGTCAACGATAGCCGTTATAGTCGCCGGAAAGGCACACTCAACGATCTGGCCTTCACTAGTCCCAGCCTGAGGAAGTTCTTCAATAAGAAACTCCCCGTAGTCTCAAAACGAGGCTGAATAAGTTCTTTTCTACCCGAGATCTAAGCCCCCACCCTAGACGAACAAGGGCGCGCCAAGGCTACAAACAGGATGTAGCCACTAACCTTTAAACCATTAAAGGTTTTCACGTCCATGGACGCCGCTACCAGCGACAAAAAAGTGACAAAACCGAACACTTTTCCACCTCTGTTCGGGCGTTTCAAAATAGAGCATCCAACAATTTCGTAGAAATTACCAAAACTATTACGTACCCAATCCTCCGTGGTATTGTATAGCAGATTACAGATGAACATTTCAGTGCAGCTTACCTGAATTGGAGCCCTAGTCTGTGGAGTCAACACCATGTGATGATTTGAAATAGAGTCGTCCTTTTGTACATTGGCAATGATCCTATCAGTTCCCAGATCACCGATCACTTGTTCATCAGAAATCTTGGGATTGATGATAACATCATGCACCCTGTCATGACGCTCATCGCATTGATAACGACTTTCTCCATCCTTATGGTCGTCGTCAAAGATTTCCGATGACAACTTGTACGCGAGCGCCTGGCACGAGCCTTGGTCTGCACCGGGACTTTCACAGCCTTTCTCTTGTGCGCCTCACCTATGATCCCGTTCTTCTTGCTGCCTACAACCCCATTGACTACACAACAATACTCACCGTACAAGACAATCATATCATAACATAATTTGGTGCAAGAGAGCAAAGGGAGAGCTCCAGTGAACCCTCCATTCTTCCTCATTCCAATTTTCAATCAATGACCTAGATTAATTTGTATTTTGCACCATAAGATTAGTGGAAAAGGAGTTACTATTTTAAATTACCGATTGGTATTTTTCCATTTTCAAAAAATGGCCAAAGTTACTATTTTATTAATATCGAAAAAAGGGTCAGTCAAGAAATCGGGTCTTTAGAAGGTCCATTTCAACAAATTCTATGACAGATCGTTGTTACTACATATGAATTTTTGAAAACATAAAGGAAACTAAAATCTGATACTATCGAGAACCGTTCAAGATGGTGCCTAAAACATTGTTGGATCCTATGGGGGATTCTTTTCGTTGTGAGGAAAATAATCGAACCTGGTCTCAATAGTAGCAACGATACGTGATTCAGGGTTCCCTCCTGAAAAAAGTCCCTGAAGCTTTGCTCACTAGTCTTTGACCTTGAAAAAAAGCAGACAAAAAAAACCATTTGATTAGCCTGATCCAGAATCGAGAGAGAGATTATATAAACAGGTCACTCGTTTAAACTGAATTTAAATTTGGGAAAATTTCACTTTAACACCCTACCAAACATTTAATTTCATTTTGATACCCTGGCATAAATTTTTTTCACTTTCATACCCTAACCAAACTTTTAATTTCACTTTCATACGCAACCGTCAAATTCTATTAACTTTCCATCCAAAATAGGTAAAATGTCCATAATACCCCTAACTATTACTCAAATTTTCAAACTCATGCCATTGGTTCAGAACTTGAAAATAAGTGAAATGACAATAATACCCTTCATTGTTAGGGTGTTAAACTGAAAATTTCACTATTTTTAAAATAAAATCAGTTTTTTTTATAAATTCAATTTTTATTTATGAAAATTATTTTTGTTTTAAAAAATTCAGATGTTTTTTTTATAAGCGAAAGATTTATTAGGCATTCGTTCTATAAGCACATAGAAACGAAGCAAAGAAAACGACCCTAAAAAAAGGCCTTTTCTCCAAACCAAAACGGCTACAAAGAGCAAAAAAAAGTCCAACAAGGGACAACAAGCCAACACGGGAAACATACCCAAACAAAGGGCAACAACCTAAACAAACAGGTCTAAAACCTAGATCTCCCAGCCATGAAGCACAAAAAAAACACACCTCCGCCGCACCGAGAACTTCCGACTACCACAAAATCCGACCAAATATAATACACTCCAAACTCATCTGATCCACCAACTCAAAGAGTCGGGAGGCTCAGACACGCCGACGGCCTACACCGGAAACGGCAGAGAAGGACCAGTGACGATAATCACCAGAACTCAGTTCCCAAGCTTCAAAACCAAATCGACTACAACAAAGGTCAACAGACCCAAAACAACCCGTCGGAGGCCAACACCAAAACCGACGAGGCCCCTACTAAACAAGAGTAGGGGCTAACTAGAGGTACGACCAGGAACTAAAACTCGGGACCAAGTAGTGTAAATACTGACGAATAATGTGATATAAAGTCATACCAACCGAGTGAAGCCCTGAACCGCTGTAGCACTGAAAAGAACCTCCGACGAGCTGGGGCCAACACCTCGACAGCCAACGACAGGTTCCGCTCAAACAGGACCCCAACAATCTTCTGTAGAAGAAACGATTCCCACACAGGGCCTTGAGCAAGCATCCGGAACCAAAGACAGGAAAGGGAGCCGAGAACTGAGTCGCTGCTCCAAAACGGCCCAACCCGCATCCGGCCCACACGTGCACCAGCCCACACCAGCCTGACCCAGCCCAACTGGAACCAGCCTTACCAGACCCAAAAGCAGATCAGGTCGACTCGGCCCAACTGAAGCCTGACAGACCAGGCCCAACCCTAGAGAGCCAAACTAGAGAACGACGGCGTTCTTGGCCGTAAGACGCGCCTGAGCAGAAGAGACCATCTCCGAGCAGCTGGACTTGGCGAGGGCGCCTGAACAGGCCGCCGGAGATGCCTGCAACTCAAACTTCGAACAGGCCGGTCGGGAGGGACTACCTGCGAACCGAGAAGGAGCTAACTCGCCGACCAGCATCCACGTCCGATCTGCTTCAGAACGGGTCAGAGCATACCGGCCCAGGAAGACAACTGCCGAAGTGGATTCCGCGGAAGGAGGGGTAACGAAGAAGAAAACGAAAGCAGTCAGATCCAGATGAGAGAAAAGAAGGAGGGGAGAAGTCGGGAGAGGGGATGCGAAGGAGGAAAGGGGGAGAGGAGGGCCGTCGCCGGCAACAACTAGGGCCGTAGCCCACGGTCGTCACCGGCGAAGGCGGTTACACGACGGCGACTACTTTGTAGCGAAGGGTTTTTTGTGCGAGAGAGTTTTTTTTTTTAAAAAAATTCAGATGTTAATTTTAAAAATACATTAAAAATTAGTTTTTATTTTAAAAAATATTTTTTATTAAAAATAATTTTATTTATCAAAAATAATTTTTATTTTTTTAAAAATTTAATTTTATTTATATAAAAAATATAAATTCAGATTTTTAAAATAAAAATGTTTTCAAAACATGTTAAAATAATTTTTTTCTACCCTATTTACCTATTCTCTCTCTCCTCCTCTCCCTATCCTCCGCCCTCGTACCCGACCACCATCTCTCTCTCCTACTCTCCCCCTCCTTCGCCCACATCCCCATAGCCCTAAAATCGGTGCTTCTCAAGCACGTGTGGCTGTGCGACGTCTGCGAGCAGGCTCCCGCCGCCATCACCTACAAGGTCGCCGCCCTCTGCGTCACGTGCGACGCCGACATCCACTCCGCCAATCACCTAGCTCAGCGCCACGAGCGCGTCCCCGTCGAGCCCTTCTTCGACTCTGCTTATTCTCTCGTCAAGTCCTCCGCCCTCAAGTTGCTCGCGGTCCCCACCGACGCCTACAACCACCACTGCTCAGACGACGGCAGCAGTGGAGACAACCAGCACTACGACAAAATCGAGACGGCGTCGCTTCTGCTTCCCAATCTGAACGCCAATTCGGGATCCACCTTCTTCTTGAAATGGACGAACCGTTCATCGATTTCAGTTACTCGAAACCCGTGGATTCTAGGATTCAGAACAAGGTAGAAAAAATTATATATGAGAAGCACCGATTTTAGGGCTATGGTGATGGGGCGGAGGAGGGGGAGAGGAGGAGAGAGAGAGGGGGTGGCCGGGGACGAGGGCGGAGCAGGAGGAGAGGAGGAGTGAGAGAGGGGTGAACATAGTAGAAAAAAAAATTATTTTAACATGTTTTGAAAACATTTTTTATTTTTAAAAACTGAATTTATATTTTTTATATAAATAAATTTAATTTTTTAAAAAATAAAAAATGATTTTTGATTAAAAAAATATTTTTAATTAAAAATACTGATTTTTAATGTATTTTTAAAATTAAAATCTGAATTTTTTAAAATAAAAATAATTTTCATAAATAAAAATTGAATTTATAAAAAAAATTGATTTTATTTTTAAAATAGTGAAAATTTCAATTTAACACCTTAACAATAATGGGTATTATTGTCGTTTCACTTATTTTCAAGTTCTGAACCAATGACATGAGTTTGAAAATTTGGGTAATAGTTAGGGGTATTATGGACATTTTACCTATTTTGGATGGAAAGTTAATAGAATCTGACGGTTGGGTATGAAAGTGAAATTAAAAGTTTGGTTAGGGTATGAAAGTGAAAAAAATGTATGCCAGAGTGTCAAAATGAAATTAAATGTTTGGCAGGGTGTTAAAGTGAAATCTTCCCTTTAAATTTATCAGGAATTACTTAAATTCAGAAACATTATTGTTTGGGTAAATTACGTTGACATACTCCGAACTATACACGTTTAACGGTTTACTACCCAGAAGTTCATTCGTAACAATCGCCTACCTCGAACTAACCATTAATTACGACGTTACCCCCTTTCCATCCATGACTGTTATTTTCTTTGTGAAATGACAAAACTACCCTCAAATGTTATCCAGATTTACCCTCATACCATTCATACCCTAAAATTAATTTTTTCCTATTAAATCAACTATAAATGAAATGAATTGGTTTAATAAAAACTATAAATGAATTAATTATTTTTAAATATTTATTAATACATGAATTCATTTATTTTTATTCTGTTTTTAATTGTAATGATTATTTTTTTTATAATTCATTTCCAACTATTTTCATTTTTTATTCATTAAATATATAAAAATAATTTTTTTCAGATTAATTAATTAATAAATTAATTAAAAAAATTCAGATTAATTAATTTTTTCCTTCACTATTTTCCTTTATTTATTTATTTAAAAAATTCTATTTTAATTCTGCTTTTATATTATCTAATGATGATACTCTTAATTTTCAACTCATTCACGAAGAACAAATTGAACCAAAACAATTTCCTTTGGACAATCTATGAACATCCAAAATGAAGAACATGCATGGACAACAAAATTAACTAACCCAACTTCTCCAAAACATCCATGAACCAGATAAAAATTCCCTTTAGAATGAAGAACAAAATTAAAAAAAAAAACAGATCTGAGATTCAACGACACCCACAACCCACCACCACGAAGCTCCTGCCACAACTCACCACGAAATTCCAGCCACAACCCACCACGAACCTCCGAGGTCCCCAAATCCCTCGCCACAACTCCGGCCGCCGAGGTCCCCAAACCCCCCTTTCTTTCCCTCCGCCGCAGCTCTGGCCAAGACAAGAACGAAGAGACAAAAGGAGGTTTCATGGATTTGGTGATGAGTGGAGATGAAAGAGACAAAGGGTGGTTTCATGGATTTGGTGATGAGAGGAGATGAAAGAAGTGAAGAACATGGGAGATAGGTGTCGGTTTGGATAGAATTGGAGAGGAGAGATAAGTAGATGAGGTTGTGTGGATGAGGGTAGATGAGGTTGTGTGGTTGTTATTAAGTTAAATTAGTTAGGTTAGATTAGGTTCTAATTAGATTTAGTTAGATTAATTTGTTTTTTTTAATTATTATATTAATCATTTTATTTATTTTAATAATTATTCTGAATTTTAATATATCTGAGGGTACTTTTGGAATTTTGGGGAAAATGAACAGTGAACAGATGGAAAAAGTGGATGGAGGGGGTAACGTCGTAATTAATGGTTAGTTCGGGGTAGGCGATTGTTACGAATGAACTTTGGGGTAGTAAACCGTTAAACGCGTATAGTTCGGGGTATGTTAGTGTAATTTACCCTTATTGTTTGGTACTAATAGAAAATTTGGTCATTCTAAAGTTTCTCTCGTTTTCGTCTCTCTATGTTATAGAACAATCAGTTAACCAATATACAATAGATCGGACGAAGTGTGCTAAAATGGCCCAAGTTGTGAAGCCTACTGCATATGAAGGGGGGCCCATCTCCATGGAAGCCCAATCGACAACGTGGAGTAATTTCATCTGTTCGATTACTCAATTAAATCATGGTCGTCTGATGCATGTGTTAGGGTTAACTTTGAGATCGAAGTCTCTCATCCTCAGCTTCTCAGCCTTCTCTCATCCCTAGCCCTACCTGAAACTCAATTTCTCAACAGTTCTCGTGGTTTCCTCCAGATCATCATGTATCCTATAGATTTTTAGTCATCTCTCAAGTATCCACCAAAATCCATGGTCGAATCTCATATCAACTTTTTTTTTCATCTCCCCTCTCACGGCCGAGTCCCCAACCTCTCGGATTTTTATGAAATTTCATAGCTACGTATCAGTCAGGTATCAATATCCCGTTCATGATGGGATTCGAATTTTAGACTTATAAAATCCGGAGAGAGATGGAGGGAATAACACTCACAATATACTACTATCATCTTTACTTTTTACTCCAGGTTGTAATTGTGGTTCAAAGAAAAGCAACTTACTGTTGGTTTGGTTGGGTATATGGTGACTCGAAGCATATGGAAACTAGGAACGGGCCGATGAAAACTTGGAAAAGGAACGGACATGTATACAAATTGCTTGTTATGTTCATTTCAAGATTATGATTAGTTGATGCATGTTTGTTGTTAGTCTTAGTGCATGTAGTTCAATCGCAAACATCCAAATGTATATATCTTAAACATCCAAATTTATATTACTTATATGTTGGAGTAATATCTTGAAGTGTGTTATGATCTATGCCCACCATGCGAATAGAACCATAGGTCAAGATAGATTACACTCGATGGGTCCCTAGTCGACAAAGCTTCATTAGAAGCGACAAGTATGAAAGATGGCTCTTTATGGCTTACGTTCTGTTAGTCATTGGAATGAGATTCCGGAGTCTGATCATAAATATCATGTGGGACATGATATTGGACGACCCGACATGAATATATGCCATAGATAAATTTATGAACATATTCATTGTCGTAGCTTGTCATGTATCCTTAGACCAAGAAGTCTTTGTGATTACTATGCAGTAAACAATTTAGTTTTACTTCAGCCCAATGTTTCTTGTGACAGAGTTTCCATAACAGCCAAGATTGACTTGAGGACGGACTGCATGAGCGACACAAAAGATGGCTAAGAGATTTATCCGTCATACTGAGGTATGGGAAAGATATCGGTTCTTGGCCGCTTGATTGAGAGTGATTGAAAGAATAGTATGTCCATGCACTTGATACCGGGGATCATATATTTAGTCATCTCACATATCAAGGAATAGTGATTCAGAATAATAAGGATGAAGGCTCTATGCCTTATCTCAATTAGGATATCTAGAGATAAAAGGATAGGGACATAGACGACAACAAAGTTAGAATCGACAAGTTCAATTTGTTATGTAGTGTCAGGAAATACTAAAGTCTCGTTAGTTTCCACTTATGTATGATCAAATAAAATGGGATTTTACATTGATCTACCGACATGCATAAACCTAAGGGTCACACCGGAGGCTGAAACTCATTTAACACAGTGATGGAGGATGGCCAAGCAAGGACGATGACACAGGACATGACCAAAATGAGGCTTTGGGTCATGTGCCCGTAAGTATTTAGGACATTACAGATCGAGACAAGGCTTGGAGTCTTGGGATTGATCGCATCGGATAATATTGGATATATTTGGTATGGAAGGCATGAAGGCAATGAGTGTGTCACGTGACCTCGTCGGGAATGGCCACGGGCCATCACCCACGAGACCCATGCCCTCAAAATCATATGGAACTAATTAGTTAAGTTCTATTTAAGCAAGAATGGACTGAGGTGTTGGTGATTCACCGCCAACTCCCATCATTCAATACCATGCTTATCGCCATGGTTGTCCTATTTACACCATGATTAACACCATGCTTGTCCTATACTATTGTTTATTATGTTGATGAGATTTAATTGGTTTAATTCATCCTTGTCAAACATAACAAAAAACAAGACACAAATAAGAAATAACAACCCTCCCTCTCTCCCTTTAGAATCTCGGCCAAGGGTGTTTTTCTCTCCATTTTTGGTGTTCTTGAGTCCTCGTACGAAGAACTATGTTGCTTTGATTCCCAAGTGGATACGTAGGCGTCTTGGAGACTTAATCCCGATCATTCCTTACTCGGTGTTCTTGATTTGGTAAGGAAACCATGAATTTGTTTATTCTCTTGTGTTTCTTACTTTTTAGTGTTTCCATGACATGGTCTCGTGAGTTATTTTCCGCTCCAATTATTTGATCATACTCTCCATCGAGACCCAACATATTTGTTGTCTCCCCGAGACAAACAAAGAGCACATCTGCAAAAAAAATTTAAGCAGCAAGCTCCCAATCATCAGCAAGAAGAAAATGTTGCGACCCAAACCTTTGTAGAAGCCAATGAGAATAGGCAGAAGCGCAGAGCCGTAGAAAATGAAGTGCAAACTTCTACTAGTAAGGAGAACACAGCTCGAACCAATAAGCCTCCAACCTGTTAGAGACAACAAGACCAAAAAACACTCACCTAGGCAGAAGATCTACCCACTACTCAAATTAGAAGGAAGCCTAAAGGGAAGCAAAAAGTCATCCCCCAAAACAACTACCCACTCTGGAAATAGGTCAATAAAGAGAAATACCGAAGGAACAATACCTATCCTTATCACTAGTACCCAAAACCCACCCTAACCCACTCATACCCACCCCAAAATAGAAACCAGACCACAATAGTACAAGGCAGAGATGTCTTGACCCTCAAGAAACCGATGATAGAACTCAAATTGAAATGGTAGAGCTTCCTTGCCCCCCAAGTAACTAATGGAACTGAAAATGAAATTAAAGGCAGAGACTCCAACTAATCCAACCAGCCAGCTACATATCCCTCAAAGAAGTGAGAAGCAATGAAGGAGTTACTTGTAACCTCTTTTCTTCCTCAAACAAAGTTGAGGATTTGATAGCCAATACAGAAAACTGAAAGAGATATTTCTCTTAAAATGAGCCCATTCTAGAGCATAGGCACTGTGCTGAATAACAACAAGAACTTCTGCAGTGGAAAGAAAGATTCCTTGAAAAACCATCTTATTCTTTGCAAGCCAAATTTCCAAAATACTTATGTCAAATAGATTTCTCCACACTTTATTGTAGTGTTGTAGACTATCCCAAGAGAATAAGATATGAGGGATGTCACTAGGGATGCACCAAACGACTCCCTACCACAACATCACTGCTGCCCAAATTCTCTAGGCCCTCTTGCAGGTTATGAACAGATGATGAATGACATGTTCAAAACAACCAATCAGTAATATAATTATTATCTATAGGGTTCTACTAATTGCATTTGGACACTTCCATAGTTAGTTTCTCTGTCCTAAATAACAACAAGGTTCAATACTAAATCTGTATTTCAAGAACACAACACAATCAAGATATGAAGTTGTAGTATATTAATGTGGGTATGAAATAGAAAATAGTACAATGCTTATAGGGTTGTGCTAAAAACAATCAAAATTTACATTTTGTTTTCTAGTTTGAAATTGTTTTTTTAGTTTATAGTGTGATTTCCTTACACTGATAATAGTTCTCATTACACTAATTTATATTTGATAAATTAGTTTAAAGTTAGATTTAATTTTTTTTTGTATGTATAACTATGCAGTTTGTTGAAAGTATGATTTGTTTACATTGCTTACAAGTCTAATGAAATAATTACATAGAATAGATCTATAAGTTTTAACTATGCTCTTTTATGGTATGAGAGCTTATGGGGAAGAATCACCATAAGCACTTGTTTGTTTTATAAGCTCAAAAAATTTGTTAGAGAAGACACTTTCCAAGAAGGAAAATATCCAAAGGTCACTGACCGAAACAACGATTACAAAGGAGCTCCATGGGGAGCTAAGAGGCCAAGCCTTTTCCTTAAAAAGAAAAAAGAACAAACCAGACGACCCCCACAGGAACGGAAAGATGGGCGCTAACAAAACGAAATAAAGAACGCTAAAAGCTAAGAATGTTTGCATATTAAAATAATATGTCTTAGTGGAGGTCAATCATGTATGAGACGTCATCATGATGTAAGGTATACCTTCACACTTCTCCATATAGTTAGCTTTTAGAAGCTATTGCCATGCATTGGTGGTCCTATATCTCCATCAGATTTGCATATCCCATGCCATCATTTTTTGAGCTTTATGATGGATAGAGCTAGTGCACCACTATATAAGGATATGTTTGGTCCCTAAGCTCACACAGCTTAATACTCCACACTCTTTATAAGTTCATAGTGATCATTTCATTTTTGGATGAGAAACACCATCATAAAGAGAGTTGTGCAAGGGCTTAGAAGCACCAACACCCAAAGGTATCTCTACCTTCATGGCTATGGCGGGAGGTTAGTCGATCTACACGTTTGCACACTTGTCAATTTAGTTTTGCTTTATTCGGTTATTGAAGGCGTGCTAGATCGCATATTTAGACTTTCATTTGGTATTAGAGCATCGTTGAACCTTTTTTTTTTATCAACGATTGCATATTATAAAGAACCCTCTTATGAGGAAGAAAACAGTTTACAAAAAACCCAATCTGTCTATAGATTGGAAGAGCAGAGAATTAGACAAAAACAAGTAAAATGATGATTTGGACAGTAAATAAAAACCAAAGAGGTGAGTTTCCATGGTGTGTTCTGAGATGAGTGCTTGTGTTTGTTTGCGATGAATTGCAACCTTCTGAGGATAAAATAGACTTGGGAGGTTGAGTGGTGTGATTTTGAGCCTGAAAAATGTAGCCTTATATGTTGCTTGTGTTCCAAGTTAAGGGTAGCTTGAGTCGCAAGTCAATCCGCATGTAGTTGTGAAGAGTTGGGCCTGCAAAAGTGTTCTCAGGGCTGGTGTCTAATGGTGAATTCAAGACTGAGTGAGGTGCAACCATGTCTGTCATGAGATGAAACCTGAGAAGTGAACTGCAAAGAACAGAAATGTTCTGCAAGTAAAATGAGAAACTAGTAGAGAGGCAAGGAAAAAAGGAGGGAGGACTCTCAAAACTAAGAAAAAACTACCCTCACATAGTAAGAGATAGTTAAAACCCCCACACCAAAGGATCAATAACCCAAGGACACTCCTAACCTCACAAAGCCTAAAAGCCTCACAACCAACCACCCAAACCCATCCCAATCCCAGTCCAATCCCAGCATGCAGTGAATCTCCAAATCAAATATGGAGGTTAATATGAATACCTTCATACCCGTTGAGGAAAAGCCAAAATGAATAGTTACTTTCTTCTTGCACAGTTTTTTGGTGTGGCAATCCAATCTTGTAAAGTGAAATGATAAGTTGAGTTGAAAGATGCCCATTCCCATCCATATACCTTGTTCAAGATCTTGATGAAGATTGTTTCTGGTGTTTCATCTACACCATTAAATATGAGTGAGTTCCTTGCAAGCCAGAGTTGCCAAAGTATGACCTGAAGGATACTTCCCCAACATCTTTTTAGCTTTGAAGGAACCAGAGAAAACCAGATACAAAATAGCTGTTTAACATCAGCTGGAAAGATCCACCGAACCCCCCACCATCTGCAGACTAGTGTCCAAGTATTCCAAGCCTTTTATACAATGAATGAGGATGTGTGCTCCATCCTCAAAGTCCCATGAGCAATGAGGGCAGATCATTTGTTGAAGTGTTAATTCCATACCTCTTCCTTCTAGAAAGCACTTTGAGGGGATTGCTTCAATACAGGCAAGCCAAGAGAATGCACATAATTTTAGTGGTATACCAGAACTCCAAACCTTAGAGGTCCATTCCATAGCAGTGTTGTTTTGTTGAGCAAGCAATGTGTAAATTCTGCTTACTTTTTTTTTGGATAAGCGCAAAAATTTTATTAGAAAAAAAGTAGATCCAAGCAGGATCTAATCAAAGGCAACCATTACAAGAGAGCTCTCAAAAGGAGCTGCGGGAACAAAACCCGAAACAAAAACAAAAGGCAACACATAATCACCCATCAGTGACCCACTCTTCATCTTCTGAAGTCAAGGTCGGGTCATCAAAAGCTTTAGCTTCATGAGCCAGTTTAGCGGCTCGAGATAATTCTGCTTACTGAGAAGCCTTTTTCATCTAATTTCTAGCATAATTTGTCTTCAGATGAGCTTATGGTAGTAGAGCAAAGGATGGCTGAGAGTGATCCCCACTCCAGAATCTCCCTGCCCATTGGAGTCCTTCTAAAGTTGAGGTCCCAGTCTCCATTAGATCTGATCTCAACAATGGTTTTGAATTTGGTATTTGTCAAGGCATATAGTCTAGGAAAGAAAGTTTTGAATGACACATCTCCCCACCAATGATCTTGTCAGAATTGAATTCTATTTCCTTTGCCCAAAGACCAAGTCAGGCCTTTATCCCCAAAGCAATCAACAAATCTCTCATCTTTGAGGAGTACTAGGAAGTGAGAGATAAAACTTGGCCTTCTTATCTCAGAGAACTTTGACAAATCCCATTCATTATAGTTCCAGCCCATTTTAGCACAAATTGTGTGCTTCCAAAGAGAGTTTTCTTCCAGAGCAAATCCCCACCACCATTTTGCTAGTAGTGAGATATTCATCAAATGCAAGTTTTTTATGCCTAAACCCCCCAGGTCTTTGGATTTCCATATTTGATTCCAACCAACCTTACATAATACTTTAGAAGGAGCATCACCATGCCAAAGGAACCTTCTTTGCCAACTTTCCATTTCTTTTAGGACTGCTTTTGGAGCTTTGAGGAGGGAGAAGTAATATAAAGGCAGAGCATTGAGGGTTGTTTTTATTAATGTAATCCTACCTCCAAAGAACAGTATGTTTGCTTGCCACAGTCCAAGACTCTTTTTAAATTTCTGGATAATAGGCTGCCAAGTTATAAGCCTTTTGGAGCTGGCACCCAAGGAGAAGCCAAGATATGGCAATGGAATACTATCACAATTACAGGCCAGAATTGTTGAATAATCTTGGGCTTCTTCTGGAGGTTATATTGAGAGGGATTAGTGAGGATTTGCTGTAGTTAACATTGAGACCTGTTGTGAACTTGAATATGGAGAGTGTATTTTTCAAATTTTGAGCTCCTTCTGAGGTTGCCTTGATGAAGAATAATGAGTCATCTGCAAATTGTAGATGTGATATGGTTGGCCCATTTACTCCTAGAGAAATACCTTGAAACTGATCATGTAGCAATCCTGCTTGCATAATTTGATTAGTGTATTACTAGTTGCGAGTCCGAGAGGGGGACGTCGCAAAGACTGCATTCCGGACACGCTATGGCCATTACGAGTTCTTGGTGATGCCGTTTGGGCTGACGAACGCACCTACATCGTTCATGGATCTGATGAACAGTATATTCCGGCCGTACTTGGATCAGTTTGTGGTGGTGTTCGTAGATGACATCCTGATCTATTCGCAGAGCGAGGCGGCACATGAGGTACATCTGAGGACTGTTCTGACTCTATTGCGCAAGCATCAGCCATATGCCAACCTGGAGAAGTGCGAGTTCTGGCTCGCTGAGGTGAAATTCTTCGCTCACATCGTGTCCCGTGACGGTATACTGGTCGATCCGTCGAAGATCGACGCGGTTTCAAAGTGGGCACGGCCCACGAGTGTCTTCGAGATCCGTAGATTTCTGTGGTTGGCGGGCTATTATCGGCGATTTGTCTAGGACTTTGCGCGACTAGCCGCGCCGATGACTCTGTTGACACGCAAGGGAGTCGGGTTTGTGTGGACAGAGGATTGTGAGCGTGCATTCGCGGAGTTGAAGACTCGTCTGACTACCGCTCCAGTGTTAGTAGTGCCAGAGCGAGGGATCGGGTATGAGGTCTACTGTGATGCGTCCGGGGAAGGACTGGGCTGCGTACTGATGCAGTTGGGTAGAGTTGTCGCTTATGGCTCCAGGCAGTTGAAGACACACGAGCGCAACTATCCTACCCACGACTTGGAGCTAGTAGTAGTCGTGTTCGCGCTAAAGGGCTGGCGGTATTATCTGTATGGCGAGGGGTTTCAGGTGTTCTCGGATCACAAGAGCCTCAAGTACATCTTTTCCCAGCGAGACCTGAACATGCGCCAGCGGCGATGGATGGAGCTGCTTGAGGAGTACGACTTTGAGCTACACTACCATCCGGGTAAGGCGAACGTGGTCGCCGATGCCTTGAGTAGGAAGTCGGTTCCGAGTCTTGCTAGCATATCAGTCTGAGAGTGGGACATGATGGGGGAACTGAGCACGTTCGAGCTTGAGCTAGAGGAGATTACTGGTGGCGTGGCCATGTGCTCACTGGTGGCTCAGCCCTCACTACTTGCCCAAGTGTTGGAGGCGCAGTCGGAGGACGTCGAGGCGGCAGAGATCCGAGAGAGGGTCGTCAGTGGTGACGAGGTGGTAGGCTGGGAGGTCAGTGCGGATTGGGGGTTACGGTATCGAGGAGGGCTATTCGTGCCGGGCAACTGTAGAGACGACGTGTTGCGAGAGTCACATCATTCGCGTCTTACAGTGCACCCGGGTGGCACCAAGATGTACCGTGACATCAGGCGGCACTTCTGGTGGCGCGGGATGCGGAGAGCGGTCGCAGATTTTGTATCGAGGTGCCTCGTCTGTCAGCAGGTGAAGGCCGAACATCAGCGTCCCGCCGGATTGTTGCAGCCACTGCCGATTGCCCAGTGGAAGTGGGAGCATATCACGATGAACTTCGTGTGCGGACTACCGAGATCGCCGAAGGGACATGACGACGTATGGGTAGTAGTCGACCGGTTGACCAAGTCGGCCCATTTCCTGGCTATGAGGATGACTGATCCGGTCGACAAGTTGAGCAGCCTGTACATTCAAGAGATAGTGCGTCTCCATGGGGTCCAAGTGTCGATAGTGTCTGACAGGGATCCTCGTTTCACGTCCAGGTTTTGGCCGAGTCTGCAGACCGCGTTGGGGATCGAGGTTCTACTCAGTACAACACACCATCCCCAGACAGACGGTCAGTCCGAGCGCACTATTCAGATCTTGGAAGACATGCTGCGGGCATGTGTGCTGGATTTCAGGGGATCGTGGGAGACCCACCTGCCGTTGGTCGAGTTTGCCTACAATAACAGCTACCAGGCCAGTATTGGGATGGCACCGTTCGAAGAGTTGTATGGGAGGCCGTGTCGATCGCCAATGTGTTGGGCAGAGGTGGGGGACAAGAGTCTACTGGGGCCAGATCTTGTCATAGAGACGACAGAGAAGGTCGCGCTGATACGCGGGCGGTTGAAGACCGCACAGAGTCGGCAGAAGAGCTACACCGAAAGACGGCGTCGACTTCTTGAGTTCGCAGTCGGGGATCACGTGTTCCTGAAGGTGAGCCCGAGGAAGGGACTGGTACGGTTCAGTCGCAGCGGGGGCAAGTAAGCCCCGCGGTACATTGGCTTGTTCGAGATCTTGAGCAGAGTGGGAGCAGTGGCTTATCGTTTGGCGTTACCACCGCAACTTGGGAGAGTTCATAACGTCTTCCACGTGTCCCAGTTGCGGCAGTACAATGCGGACCCCTCCCACGTCATTGAGTGGACAGATATCGAGGTGGCTGACGATGTCTCCTATGAGGAGCAGCCGGTTCGGATCATGGACACACGGGAGCAGGTCTTGCCTGGAAAGATTATCCGCCTAGTACGGGTGTAATGGAGGCATCACGGGGCTGAGTCGACTTGGGAACGCGAGGACGAGGTTCGCGGGAAGTAGATTGTAATAACTACTCCCGGTCAACGCCAATCAAACCTGTGAAAAACATGAAAATTTAAAAATTTTAAGACAGACACTTAATTGAACCTAGAATTGACCCCGAGGGTCATACCGTACTTAAGTTGACCCCGATATCGACCAAACCGAGTTCCGGGGGACTCAGGGCAACTTTCTGATCAGTTTGGGAAATGTTGACTTTTCGCTGGAAAAGTCAACCGAGCGACGTTTTGGTCCATTCGAGGACCGTTTCGGATCCAAAAAACTTAGCCGTCATCGCAGCGGTCTTAGTTGAGCCGTTTCCTTGTAGCCCGTCAAGTTTCATAATTTCTTGGAAAAAGTGCCTGTTCGGGGTCCAAAACGTTCGAATTTCGCGAATCTGATTGGAAAATGACTAGAAGATATTTTCCATAAAGGTGTGGGACCCAACTTGCCACATGTCACCAAAGGGGTGGGGTTAGGTAATTTTGAAGCAATACAAGGAGAGAGGGGGGGAAATGGTTCGGCCATTAATCAAAAAAAGGAAAAAAATTAGAAAAGAAGAGAGTTTTAGAGAGAGAAGGAGAACAGAGAAAAAGAGAGGTGTTCTTGAGGATTTTTGATGTTTCCCTTCCATCCAACCATTGGATCATCTCAAAGCTAGGAGAATCGAACTCCCCTCGACATTCTCTACGGTGAGCAACTATCCGATCTTCGTTTTGGTTAAGTTCAAAAGTTAGGGTTTGGTTAAAATGAGTAGTTTATGGTGGAAATGAGGTGTGGGGATCGTTGGAGACGTTTTGGAGACGTTTTGGAGTGAAGAGGGATGTTTTCCGGTTATCGGGAGCTCGGGGGGAGCTCTGGCTACCATGTAGGGTGGCCGGCCGGCCATGGGGTGGCTGGCCGGAGCTAGGGCCGGCCACCACCATGGTGAACCGGGCCCAAGCCAACCCTAGCCACCCACGGCCAAGGGTGGTCGCGTGGGGCCCACGTGCTCGGGGGCTCGGGTTTCGTGTTCGGGTGGTTTAGAACGTTCCCCGGGTCATTCATCCACAACCGGATCGAAATTTGGAATTAAATTGTGAAAGTTGTAATTGACGGGTTTAGAAACTTTAAACGCTAATTAAATTACTCGGAATTTGGAATTGGCTTCCGTCGAGTGCATAGGAACCCTTGAATTATTCTAAGACCGTAGAAACGAAAACGGGAATTTTCGGAGCCCCGGAAGGGCGTTTCCAAAACCCGGGCAGATTCGCCATGTCGGGCGAATCGGGCTTTTCCGGGTCCATTATCGACAATGTCGAGTAATTGGGAAGTTTGGGAGTGATCGAAATTGTCGGGGTTACTTTTGGGCGGCAAGTTTATTAAATTCCAGTTTATGTCTGCAAACTTAAAGGTACTTAAAATTGTGTTCTTTTAGATCGTGCTGCAGACAGAGGGAAGGGAAAGCTAGGCGAGTGACCGAGATCACGCCGGAGCTTATTTGTGCGCTTTTGGAGAAAGCATACGAGGTAGGGAAAAGTAGCCGGATCTCGGCCCTGATTAGGGAACGTTAACAGTAGAATTGCATGTGACACCGGGGTGTCGTGGGTTAAGTAGGTTTATCGAATATTAGGAAGGCAGGTGACACCGGGTAGTGTCGCATGATACGGGAACGTAGCGAACATTAGAAATGCATGTGACACTTAGTAGTGTCGTAGGAGCAGTGAACTTATCGATATTAGAATTACTGGAGGCATATGACCATGCCCGGAGGTTGATTGTTTAGTTTATGTCTTGGGTGGCCATGAGAGCCCGTGTTTTACTGTTGGTGTCTTGGGTGGCCATGAGAGTGATGCGGGTGCATTTTAACACATAAAAGTGCCACTTTATATCGAGTTTACAGGCTTTTGGTCCCAGTTTTCTATCATATATTTAGTTTTAGCATGAATAACTGATTTTATCGATATGTTCGGTGTTCCGATGGATTTTCGATGCATTTTGGGTGTTTTGTGCTTGTGGATCGTCAAAGGGTCGATTTTGTTCGTTCTGAAATATATTCATGATTGGTCTTGTTTTGTAGGTCTTGAAAAGAGGATTTTTTTGGTGCAAGAACGAGATCAATCGGAGCTCAAACGAAGTCGGAGCGAGCAAAATAACAAAATAGGAACAAAAAGGAAGGACCCATCAGGAGCTGACACGTGGCGCTGCCAGCCCAGCCGCCAGAGCTCCAGAGGTCGCCACGTGTCCAGCCCCAGCTGCCCTTGTCCCAGGTTCGGACACGTGTCCAGCCGGCCCCTCACCTCCGCCCGCGTGGCGCCTCAGCCTGCTGCCACGTGTCCACCCCTCAGCCCCAGCCGCCTTGCACCCTGCGCGACACCTGTCCACTCCAGCCGCCATCCTCCCTGCGTGCGACACCTGGCGCGCCCAGCAGCTCTCCACCCTTTTATCTGACGCGTGTCCCACCCAAAAAGCAAAAACCCTACTCCTCATTTTACAAAAGGAGCCGCGCAACAGATTGGGGGGGGGGGGGATCTGCTTCTCCATTTTCTTTAGACACAGATATACAAACAGTAGAAGGAGAAGAAGCTTTGTACAGCTTTCATTTTTATTTTTTTTATAGAATTATAGAAAGTTGATTATCTTGTATTATTTGTTGAGAAACACTATTTTGTGGGTAGAGAACCATTTTGAGATTTATTTGGGTGTTGATTTTTAGAGACAAGCTCCATTGTTGCTACACAAGTAAATTTCTTTTGGTGGATCTTCAAGAGCATTAAGGCTAGAGATTGGAGGAGGGGAAGAACAAGCTTTGGACATCTAATTCGATGATTGTATCTTAACTTTCATCTTGATGATGAGTTTAATTGTTTGTTTCTTTTCATCCTTGTATTTACTTACCATGAACACCTAAACCCCCAATTTCTAGGGTTATGGGGGATTAGAGTAGTGATTTCTATATTTTGAATGCTTCGATTGTGGTGTTGTTGATTTGTATTAGTGTCTATGATTGATTTGTGCTTAGTGCTTTACCTCCCGTGTAGGCTTGGTAATTGTTTTGAATTAGGATTCGTCGCTCGAAAGAGGAGGATTCCAATTAAGTCAAAAATCGATCATACGTTGGATTTAAACCTTAGCTAGAACTAGCGGGGTTAATACAATTGCAATAGCTATAGTCTTGGTTGGTCGAAAGTTAGAAGTTGTCATGGAACTAAACGCTTTGGGTCTTCCTACATCGTGATTCGAAAGAACTCGGTGGTTAGATTCCATTAGGGTCCGAATCGTTCGAAAGAAGTTAGGACTAGAGTTGAGATGACTCGTTGCCTCTAAATCAAGTCTTCGTCACAACAATCGAGTTTATTTGATTTTATGGCAAGAACTCTATGAACCCGATATCCTAGAAATTTCATCACTTGTTTCAAGATAAGAAAACTTTCTGCTTAGTTCTTTATCTTTATTATTTGCTTCTTAGTCGTTATAGATTTATTTTCGAAACTTAAAAATCATATCTTTACCGAAACAGCTTAGCTACAAATTTTAAATAGTAAGTGTTTGTCTTTTGCTCTCTTGGGCTCGATATCCCGAAATTTTACTTCCGGTTACTACTTGGCGACCGGTACACTTGTCGTGTCCCGTTTCTGCGATTTAAAACCCGCAGGGCGTCAAGTTTTATGCCATGAGAGCCCGTACTTTACTGTTGTGTCTTGGGTGGCCATGAGAGCCCGTACTTTACCGTTATGTCTTGGGTGACCATGAGAGCCCGTGTTTTACTGTTGGTGTGTCTTGGGAGGCCGTGAGTGCCCCTGGGGTTGTTGAGCCCGTGAGTTATTGTCGGTGTGTCTTGGGTGGTCGTGAGTGTTCGTGGGGTTGTTGAGTCCGTGTTTTACCGTTGGTGTCTTGGGTGGCCATGAGTGCTTGTGGAGTGTTGAACCTGGGTTGTTGCTGTTTGTTGAACTTTGCTTGTGATTTTGATTGTGGTTACCTGAGGTTGGAGACCCGACTTTGTGTCGGGGAAGTTGCGTGAGGTGTGGCTAGCCACCCGACTAAGATCGGGGGTAGGGGAGAGGTTGTGGGCTAGCCTCCCGACAGGGATCGGGAGAAGGTGCGCGTGGGTGTGGCTAGCCTCCCGACTGAGATCGGGGGTAGGGGAGAGGTTGTGGGCTAGCCTCCCAACTAAGATCGGGAGAAGTTGCGCGACAGGTCGACCGCCTGACCTGACAGGGATCGGTAAAGGGCGAGAGGGAGAGGGGTTACGGAGCAGCTGGCGTGCGATCCTTTGTGATCTTTTTTGGTGTGCGATCCTTTATGATCTTGGGTGTTGCGTGGTTTTCTGTCGTGTCTTTGGATTAGGTCGTCAATCGTTGTATCAGGTCTACATTACGTGTCCGAGTGTTGAGTCGGTTGAGGAAAGTAACAATGCGTGTGTGTGTGTCGGTCGGGTTACTTGAGTTAGGGATAGTGATCCCCGGTGGTTGGTTGTTGTTGGTGTTACCGGCATTGTCTGCTAAGTATGCCGTAGTCAGTCTGTTATCCGTGGTGGTGAGCGAACACTCACCCCTAGCTGCTTTTCCTACAGGTACCGGTCGCAGGTTGGACTAGGTGAGCTTCCGAAGCTTGAAGAGCTAGGAGCGGGATTCTGGGTTTACTTTTGAGTGTAGCGACGTACATTTGTATTTTGTCCGTTGTGGGACGTACTTTTGAGTTGTAAATTATTCTTTTGATGAACTAATTGGTAGTTTTAAGGTGATTTATGTAAAAGGTTTCAAAACGTTCGCGTCCCGAGTTCAGTTTACTGAAATTGGGGCGTGACATGGATAACATTGAAGAATCTTGAATCCTCAAGCCAGATATTCAAAAATTTGAAGGGTCTTGGTCCCCAATTAGTTTGTTCATCAAACAGAAGTAAGGCTCTATGATCTGAAATACCTCTTGAAAGGCATTTTTGTGTGAGGTTATTGAATCTGGCAAGGAAGTCTGAAGTAACAAGGAATCTATCTATCCTTGAGGTTTGGGAACCAGCATCAAACCAAGTGAATTTTCCTCCATTAAGGGGTAGATAAATCAAAGCTAGGCTATCAAGTAGGCCTTGAAAAGAGGCAATATCACTGAGAGAGGCTCTTGCACTGGATCTTTCATTTCTAGCAAGGACTGCATTGAAGTCACCAGCCAAAACTAATAGGGGAGTAGGAGGAGAAGCATTAAGTTCAGCAACTAATTCTAGCCAAAGAGTCCTTCTGCCTCTGCTGTCACAAGGGGCATAGACATTAAGAATACAACAAGGCTCTCCAGAACCTTTGATCAAGCCAAACCATAATAAAGCTCCATTGATCTTCTTTATCAGAGATAATTGGAAATAAGAGGATTTCCAGCACAAAATTATACCACCAGATAGTCCTATAAAGGGAATAAACTCCAATTCCCACCCCTAGTTCATACCACAAGATCTGAGAAAGCCTACAGCAGGTGCCAATAGTTTTGTTTCTTGAATGAGAACCATGGAAGGTTGTTGCTTGCGGATCACGTCACCCAAAGACTTCATCTTTTGTGAGGAAGAGAGTCCTCTCAAGTTCCAAGAGAGGATCTTCATGATTGGGCTTATATGAGAGGAAATGGAGTGGGCATATTGCCCACAACCAAGGTTGAGTCTGACCCTATAGGATTCTGATCTTCCATATCAGCTTCTTGAACGGTATCCATTAATCTTTCATCATCTAATGTTAAACCAATTACCTTTCCAAAAGACCAAGCCTTTTTAGCTTCATTGATTTGCCCTTTTGAGATGTATGTCTTTGAAGATGTTGAGTTGTCTTTGCATTTGGATCTTGTTGGATAGATATGAGGTGTATGTATGTTTTTGATTTTATTTCCTTTGCCTTTGTTTTTGGAGAGAGATGGGAATTTTGAATCCTCAATTTCCATAATATCTTAATAATCTCGTGTCAGCCTAAGTGGGGTAGCCTTGAGGGTTTTGCTGTCACTTCCGAGCATTTCCAACCCTTGAGTTTCTCTTTGCAGCTGTTGAGGGTGAGTTGGAATTGATAGTTTCTCTGAATATCCTTCTTTTGGAGCAGGAGCATTTACTGTTGTTGTTTCCAAAGCCTTTCCTTCCATGGTAGAGGTAGAGGTCACATTTTGAGCCTCCCCCAACAATAAATCCTGATGTGGCATTGTACTTGCAAGGTTGAGTTGGGGTTGTGCTAGTTGGCAAGTAACTGAAAGAGGTGTTTGTTGAGTGATTTGGGCTGACTGAATATATGGGGCCATAGGGGGGGGTGTTGGAACAGAGGATTTGTGTGCTTGAAACTCCATGATCTTCCTCAGAGTCAAAGGTATCATTTACCACTTGATTGAGCAGATGCAGTTGTTGGCTTGAATCAGATATGTTAATGACAGGGAACTGAGGTGAATCTAACGATTTGTCCTCAGTAGTAGAATCAATGACAAAGGTTTGGCTTGCAATAAGTGCTTCATTTCCAGAAGGATCAATGTCTTGAGCTTTAATCAATGATTTACCAGCAGAGTTAATGAGGTTTTGGGTGGTTGGGATTTTATGGTCCGAGGTTGTTGGGTCTGTACCACCCAGTTGAGAGGACAATAATTCCTCAGATACTGAATTGTGTAGGGAGACATCAGAGTCATCAGCATCAATACTTCCTTGAGGAGAAACCTGCATAATCTTTAACAAAGAAATTTCTTCTACATATATAGATTGAACCCAAAGTGGAAAGGTTTGTGTACCTAGTAATATACTTGCTTCAGAAGAAATCTGTGAGAAAGAGGTAGTGTGTATTAGAACATATGCTCCCTACAGATATAAACCAGCACTTGTTATTGGGTGGGTTTAGACATAGGTGCCAAAACTGGCTACTACTGTTGCATAAGATTCATCACACCATCCCTAGTATGGAATGCCTCTGATTTTCACCCAAGTAAATTGTCCTTCATACTTACAAAGAAGATCCTTTCCAGGAATGAAAGAGAGCCAGTTTTGTAACTAGGCTCCATTATCTTTCAAGAATTCTTTATCCAATTCAGAGTTATCACAATGGATAAGCGGAGTGTTACTCCCCATTTCCTTCACCTGAATCTCACAAACTCCTTCCATGATTAGATCCCTTGTGATAGATGATGCACTGTGATTATTGAGGGCTATAGCAAGGTGGGCTTTCTGCAAGAATTGTTGGTGAGAGGTAACCACTGAGCCTTGATTTGCAGGAGGTTTAAAGGCATTTGCAGGTTGTCTTCTATGATTAGTCTGGTTGCTTCTTGCTTCTGTGACAAAGAGTTTGTAGCCATTGATGGTATAACCATTGAATAGAGAGATAGCATCATGCAATTGTTTCTGTAGTTGGAAGTAACAAAAACCATATTTTTTTTACCCAGCCTGCTTGGATTGGTTGCTACATGTACTTTATTGATTCCACCTATTTTTGCAAAGAGGTTTGCTAGCCATTCTTGTGTGGCTTTGAGTGGTATATTATGGACATAATCCACAAATGAGTCACCAATGTTTTGTTGAAATGCAGTGTGTGCTCTATTATGTGGGTGTGAAGGTTGTCTATAGAGGTTATGTGAGGATTGGATAGGCTTCAAGATGTCTTTGTGTGGTGAATTCTGATACTAGTTGGCCTCCATTGAGTAGGAATGAGTTATATCTGGACCTGACAATACTGGTTTGAAAAACTTATCATAAAACATCTTCTTACCATCGATTAATTTTGTGCATCCTTCTGGTGAATACTCTTGAGTTCTATCAGATGAAGAGGATGAATGTGCTTCATGGAATCTCCTTCTTCTTGTTTTGAGTAATTTCTTTGGTTGGTTTTCAAAACCAGGTGGTGGTCCTATGGAGGAGGAAGAGGTTTCCTTCTGTTGAGAGCTAGCTTGAGCGTTGGTTTTGGTGGCCAGTTGTGGAGAAGGTTGTATTCCTCCCATAAGTTCTTCAAAGGAAAGCATCGATGATTGTGTTGCAGTAGATTTTTCTTCTTTTCTGGGTTGTAATTCAGGACTGAAGGTTGTTGGTCACAAGTAAAATGATCTGCAGCGGTGGAGAAGCTCTCAGATCTTCTGCTACTTTGATGAAGTTGGGGTTGAATGTTTGAAGAATGAACAGTGAAGATGAAGTTGCTACAATAACTCTATTGTTTCTCTAGAGAGAATTTATGTTGATATAACATTCTTCAACGTGTATGCATCGTTGAACCTTTGCCTAGCCTTTTTGTGGTGTGTTTTATGCTTTGGTCGAATTTGCATGTGCTGCCCTGTTTTTATTGGTTGCATGTTTATTTCTTTTGATGCTATAAACTTTTTAAGGATAAAATTCTGGAAATTTTGGCTTTTGAGTCAACTAAAACGGAGTTGTATAGCAAAAGTTATGGCTAAAATGGTGAAAACCCGTAGCTTAAAATAGTTTAAGCAAATAAGAGTTGCTAGAGGTTGAAGATGATCGAAACTACGTCGTTTTGGTCATCTCTTTAAAGAAACAAAAAAGAGATTTAAAATCTACTAGTTGTGGGATTTGAACCTACGTTATTTACTCACTAGTTTCATGCTACAATCACTTGAGCTAAATGCTTTTTGTTAACTTTATGCATTAATGTGTTCACATGCATGTCTGTTCTGTTTGCATGATTATGAACCTTTAGTTATTGGAATTTAATCTATGTTAGTAGATTAAATATTTGTTCATTATTGTTCATGCAATTATTTTAATGCATGTTATTAATAGTGTAATATTTAAACATGATGTATCTTAAATGTCTTAGTGATCCATATAAATTTTATTAATTAGGGCTTAGCCACAACAACCCTAGTTAAGTAAAATATGAAGATTTTGGATCACATTTATTAAATAAGACATTTGTTAAGATTAATTATTTGTGTACAATATGTTAGTGATCCATGAAATTTAATTAGTTAGGGCTTAGTCACAACAACCCTAGTTAAAAGAAATTATAAGGGTTTTGGATCACATTTAGTAAAACATATTTATTTGAGGCTTAGCCATAGCAACCTCATTTTTGGTGCACAAATTAGAAATGTCTAGTGGATTAGTAGAGCTTCAATGAATTGAGGGTTAGCCACAACAACCTTAAGTTCATGAAGTCATACATATAGTTAAAATCCACATTTGGTTAAGGACATTTCGATTGTAATTGATTGTTTGATCAATTAAGATAAAATGTCAAATTACTTTTCCTAAGTCGCCCACAGGTATTAGGAACTACGGGATGGTTTGATAGTTTTATCGATAAAGAACAACATAAATCTATTTGAATTAAAATTTATCCCACATGCAATTTTATGTCATTGATTTATGTTTGACATGTTTGGCATTGGCGAAACATATATTTGGTTGTGTAGTCTCTATTTTGATAAACAAGTATGATTGTGATGCAACCTCTCAACCTATTACTGTCTCTGATAATAAGGTTTCTGAATTAACGGGTGAAATGTAAGAACCACTCCCGGTCAACGCCAGTCAAATCGGCGAAAAACAGGAAAATTTTAAAAAATTGGACAGACACTTAATTGAACCTAAATTTGACCCCGAGGGTCATACCGGACTTAAGTTGACCCCGATATCGACCAAAGTGAGTTCCGGGGGACTCAATGCAACTTTCTGACCAATTTGGGAAAGGTTGACTTTTTGCTGGAAAAGTCAATCGAGCGACGTTTTGGTCCGTTCGAGGTCCGTTTTGGATCCGAAAAGCTTAGCCGTCGTCGCGGTGGTCTTAGTTGAGCCGTTTCCTTGTAGCCCGTGAAGTTTCGTAATTTCTTGGAAAAAGTGCCGGTTCGGAGCCCGAAACAGCCGAATTTCGCGAATCTGACTGAAAAATATCTAGAAGATATTTTCCAAAAAGGTGTGGGACCCACTTGCCACTTGTCAAACAAGTGGTGGTGTTAGGTTTTGGAGACAAAACAAGAAGACTACAAGCGGAGAGGGGTTCAGCCATATTTAAAAAAAAGGAAAAAAGTGGAGTTTTAGCGAGAAAAGAAGAGAGAAGGAGGAGAGAAAAGAGAAGGGAGGTTTGGGGTTTTGCTACTATTCTCGAAGATCAAACCGATAGATCGTTTTCAACGATCAAGTAATCGAGTTCCCATCGACATTCTCTACGGTGAGCAACTATCCGATTTTCGTTTTCTTAAGTTTAAAAGTTAGGGTTTGGGTTAAAACTAGTAGTTTATGGTTTAGTTGAGGTGTGGGGTTCGTTGGAGACGTTTGGGAGCGAAGATTGGACGTTTTCCGGTGACCGGAGGCTCAGGGGAGCTCCGGCCACCGTGTATGGTGGCTGGCCGGACATGTAGGGTGGCTGGCCGGAGCTAGGACCGGCCACCACCATGGTGGACCGGCCCAAAACCGGCCCTAGCCACCCAAGGCCAAAGATGGCCGGGTGGGGCCCACGTGCCCGGGTCACGGGTTTTCGTGTTCGGGTGGTTTAGGACGTCCCCAAGTAGTTAATCCACACCCGGAACGAATTTTGGTTTTAAATTGTGAAATTGTAATTGACGGGTTTAGAAACTTTAAACGCGAATTAAATTACTCGGAATTTGATTCCGTCGAGTGCATAGGAACCCTTGAATTATTCTAAGACCATAGAAACGAAAACGGGAATTTTCGGAGCCCCGGAAGGACGTTTTCCAATCCCGGGCAGATTCGCCGGGTCGGGCAAAATGGGCCTTTCCTGGCCCATTATCGACAATGTCAAGTAATTGGGAAGTTTGGGATTGATCGACATTGTCGGGGTTGCATTTGGGCGTCAAGTATATTAAAATTCAGTTTATGCCTGCGAACTTAAAAAGTGTTTTAATTGTGTTCTTATTAGATCGTGCCACCGATAGAGGAAAGGGAAAGCTAGGTGAGTGATCGTGATCACGCCGGAGCTTGGTTGTGAGCTTTTGGGGGAAAGCATACGAGGTAGGGAAAAGTAGCCGGATCTCGGCCCTGACTAGGGAAAGTTAATAGTAGAAATACATGTGACACTTGAGTGTCGTGGTTTAAGTACGTTTATCGAACATTAGAAAGGAAGGCGACACCGGGTGGTGTCGTATGATACGGGAACGTATCGAACAATAGAAATGCATGTGACACTTAGTAGTGTCGTAGGAGCAGTGAACTTATCGATATTAGAATTACTGGAGGCATCTGTTATGCCCAGAGGTTGATTGTTTAGTTTGTGTCTTGGGTGGCCATGAGAGCCCGTACTCTACTATTGGTGTGTCTTGGGTGGTCATGAGTGTCGTGGGGTTGTTAAGCCCGTATTTTACTGTTGGTGTGTCTTGGGTGGCCATGAGTGCCCGTGGGGTTGTTAAACCCGTACTTTACTGTTCGTGTATCTTGGGTGGCCATGAGTGCCTGTGGGGTTGTTAAACCCGTACTTTATTGTTGGTGTGTCTTGGGTGGCCATGAGTTCCCGTGGGGTTGTTGAACCCGTGTTTTACTGTTGGTGTGTCTTGGGTGGCCATGAGTGCCCGTGGGGTTGTTGAACCCGTGTTTTACTGTTGGTGTCTTGGGTGGCCATGAGTGTCTGTGGAGTGTTAAACCGGTGTTGTTGCTGTTGTTGAACTTTTCTTGTGATTGTGATTGTGGTTACCTGGGGATGGGGTGTGACAGGTCGACAACCTGATCCGACTTCGTGTCGGGAAAAGTGTGACAGGTCGACCGCCTGATCCAACCGTCGTGTTGGGAAAAGTGCGACAGGTCGAAAGCCTGATCCGATTGGGTGTCGGGAAAAGTGCGACAGGTCGACAACCTGATCCAACCGTCGTGTTGGGAAAAGTGCGACAGGTCGGCCGCCTGATCCAACCGTCGTGTTGGGAAAAGGGCGTGGGTACTGAGCAGCTGGAGTGCGATCCTTTGTGATCTTGGGTGTTGCGTGGTTATCTTTCGTGTCCTTGGAGGAAGTCGTAATCGTTGTGTCGGGTCTACTTTACGTGTCCGAGTGTTGAGTCGGTTTAGGAAAGTAATAGTCGTGTGTCAGTCGGGTTACTTGAGTTTGGGGATAGTAGTCCCCGGTGTTTGGGGTTGTTCTTGTTGTTTCCGGCATGTTCTGCTAAGTATGCTGTAGTCAGTCTGGTATCCGTGGTGGTGAGCGAACGCTCACCCCTAGCTAATTTTCCTACAGGTACCGGTCGCGGGACGGAGTAGGTGAGCTCTCGAAGCTTGAAGGGCTGGGAGCGGGAGTCCGGGTTTCCTTTTGAGTCTAGCGACGTACGCCTTGTATTTTGTCCGCTTGTTGGGACGTACTTTTGAGTTGTAAATTATTATTTTGATTAACTAAATGGTGGTTTTAAAGTGATTTATTTAAAAGGTTTGAAAATGTTTTATTGTCTTAAACGTTCGCGTTCCGGGTTCGGTTCTACTGAATTTGGGTCTTCCCTACTCCCCTTGACGGTTGATGAGTAGGGATGACTATGTGTCAGATCCATATTCTTACGTGCATCAAGACACGGTCATCAAGAAATATAAAAGACGGTTAAGTATCAGTCAAACTCACAAAGAGTAGAGATATCATTAGTATTTCGCTAAAACCAGGGGATGTGGGTTGTCACTTCCACATCCCTGAAGGGGAATATAAAAGGAAAAAAAGTAAAAGTTTGTTTTAGTATAGACAAAAGGAAACTATCTACATGCTACCACCTAAGACATAGCATTTTATTCACACAAAGAGTCGGTCAAGGGAAAAAGTAAAAACAAATTCCAATTAACACATGGTATGGTTAACGCTGGGTGAAAATAATGAATGCTTTCCTTATGGTCCAAAAAAAACACTTAGTTCTTATGTATGCAGTATCATGAAATAAACCACATACTAGTCACAGGGAAAGGACACGAGACCATTGCCCGGACCGATATTCGTACCACCAATCATCGGAAAAAAACAATAATAATAGGGTGTATTTCTATAATCTTGAGCAAAGCTTGATCAATCCTCGAACAAGAGATAACAAAAACGAATGTGTGTTACTCTCGCTACCAACTACCAAAAGTAAAGATAGCTACACCACTCAGCGAATCTACACTGTTGCTGGATCAGTCATGGGCAACAATCCCATCCATTGCCTAGGAGTTGATATCTGTTGGGAAAAATACTAACCCAACATATGCATGCGTCAGCTAAGATCCGTCGCCCAGGTTCCTTAGCCCAAGTATTTGGACGACAGATATCTGTATACGTTTGTCAAGTGATAACTTAACCCACAGATGGGATCCATTGGTTAAGTTTACAACATGGACCATAAATAGTATTCGTGGCCTAGATTTTCACCTCACCCATGTATTGGATCCATTGGTGAAGTTTGGTACATGACCCACAGATAGTATCCGTTTCCTAGCCTTTTCACCTCACCCACATATACTATCTGAGGCCTTGCTTTTTCACCTCACCCACGGATTGCATCCATTGGCCAAGTTACATGTCAGATTCAAAAAAATAGCTGGAAATCCTACACCCAAACATGCATTGAACCTACATATTTACCTGTGATCTAATCTTGTTTCCACACATACCCAAACAGAGAGAAAACTGTATATACTAGTACCGCATACACAAACAAGAAGTTCAACACACATATATACAACTACAAATAACAGTTGTTCGTAATTTATGTTCAACAAATATAATGAATAAGTTTTAAAAAATATAAGTTTGAAGGCATCATGACGGAGAGGTGGACGACGGGACAATATATGATAGGGAAGTAGTTGATTGGGAGCGCACTATTGTTTCAAAGCATGCCTTCATCATCTCAGCCTGACTGGCTTATAAGGAAGCTTTGACTTGGATTGCTATTTGTGCCCCCCTTTTCCTTTTTAATAGTTTCCTCCCTTTATAGGTGTTGCTCCTCTATCTAGACGACACAAACCCTTAACTCGTCTAGTTCTTCTGATGAATTACCAGACCTCACATTGGAGGAACCACCACCATACAAACTCTCCCTCACTGTTGGGAGCTTAGTCATCTTCCTGTTCCCAGATTGCAGACGACCCTTCTGAGGTATACCGGTGGCTAACTAGAGGAGGGGAACCTCTTACTTTAGAGTAAGTGGCTTAACCATTAAGGGGGAAGAATCCTCGAATTCGTGTGACGCCGATTGAGTCATCTGCTCCAGGGCGTCCTTCATCACCTTTCTGGCCTTTACCTGAAATACAACGAATATCAAATCAAGACATAACAAACATCCAAGGAAACGAAAATATTTAAATGAATATAAAAATCAAATATTAGTACTCTTATTTGTACCTTAATTTTGTATACTTAAACGAATATAAAAATCGAACAATAACACTTATTTATGATATTACGTTACAAAAGTCAACAATTGAAACAAGTACACCCATAAACTTACTTGAAAAAATAAAGTCCACCTAAAAAACGGTTTGTGAATACAATTAAACATGCCAAAAAGTATTTTGGAATCATACATTCAATTGAATACTTTACAAGTAGAATAACACTTCACCAGATCAATCAATTATTATGTTCTGTAAGCTACCAAAATAAGAAAATAAAAAACAAAACCTTCTTAATTCTAAAAGTATCCCTGAATTAAAATCTGATAAATAATGTAAACAAATTAATTAAACAACTCAAATACCTAACCCAAAAAAACAACAACAAGGCCTTTGAAGTCACTGAAAGCATTCATTGGCTACCTATATTTTTTTTATCAGCGCAGAAAATATATTTAAAAGAGACTTTCCAAGAAGGAAAGAAACTCGAGGTCAAAACCCAGAAACACGATTATAGAGGAGCTCCCGACAATGGAGCTTAAAGACAAAACCTTTTAAACCAAGGAGAGTAATCCCCGAAAACAGAAACAGAAACAAAAACAATGATAAGTAAACCTTAGGATCCTAAAGGGTGATTCCATGAATCCGCTGCTGAAGGGGCAGCTTGTCAAGCTCTCTCCCGACTCATAGATCTCGTTATAGATTTGGTATAAGTTACCAAACCTAAAGAGGGATGCTTCTTGGAGAACATAGCCTCTTTCCAGGGTTTCGAAGCCACGTGAGGAGGAGCTAAACTCCCTATCTGAATTCCCCCCCCCCCCCCCCCCCCTATCCCACAAATGGATACCCTTAGAGAAACATTACTCTCTACCAATCCCGGCAATCCTGATCCAAGTTCCGAACCTAAGGGAGGACCAAAATCCAAATTACGCCCCCAATTTTGAACCTGAATCGAGGTAGATATCTCTTGGGCTACGAAACCCAAATGTTTGCCCAACTCCTTGTCTTGGGCCTGTGTCTGATCGAACCGATCGGAAGTAAGACCCGCGTCCATGACTAGATCTTCTTCCTCATAGACGATATGATCATCTCCACGAACTTTGCTGATACCAAAGCTTACCAAATCTCCAGAGATCACCATATCCAAATTATCCTAAGGCATAGAAGGATCCTGGAAACACAAGCGTACAGAATCATTGCCACCGATCGCCGGAGAATTTTCCAGAAAAACGCAATCGACGATTTGACCAACTCATTCTCCAGCGGAACTAGAACACTTCCTTTCGATCAATAAAGTCCCTTTGTTTACAATGACCTGCAACAAATCCTTCCTTCCCAAACAAGTACCCCCCCCCATCGGAGACGAACGGGGCCTCGTCAATGCAATACAAAGCACATGACTGTCGACCTTGTACCCATTGTAAGTATCTATGACCAAGGATACAGATGACGCCGACTTAAAGGAGAGGAAACCGAATAGCTTACCACCTATGTTCGGACATCGCAAAATAGAGCAAGACGGAACTTCGCCAAAAGTATTGAAGAAGCTACGTAACCAGTCATCCAATTTGGCGTAAGGTAAATTGCAAATAAATATCTTATCCAGAGCTTTACCCACTTGTCCTTAATCGCGATCTGGAACAATCCCCACCGGACTGAGATTTTCATGCTGCGAAACAACTGAACTTACTTGTTTTGCACCAATAAGACCCGTTTCTCCTAACCTCGTTAGATTTTACAGGCTCTGATATAGGCTCTGATACATGCTCTGAAGCAGGCTCTAAAACAGGCTCTTATACAAGCTGATCTTTTCCGACCAGTTCCACTGAAGATGACCGATGATGCCTACGCGGTTGCCTGCGCTTAACGGAAGAATGATAACCATTTCTAACCGGACTCCTCTTGACCTGATTCAGGCGAGCCTTAGCTTTCTTCTCAGCTGTGTTTTCAATCCCATTGATCACGACACAATACTCACCATACAACTTGATCAGATTTAAGCAAAAAGAAGAGAACGACAATACTGATGGAGCTCTGCGAACCATTGCTTCCCCCAGCCCCCAAGGCTACCTACTCTTAAACTTCACAAAATATCATCCATACACTAACTTCCATGGAAGCAACACTCTATACCATATCCAGAAAAAGCTCACAACTAATCGCATTGTTGAAACAATAATGCATTATAAAGTGTAATACGAAATCATACCACCTTTTCAACATTGTGGATGTTGTCGTCCTTCTCTTTGTGGTATGCCTGGATGAAGGTTTCGCAGTGGGGGAAAATGAATCTTTGAAGTATTCCTCGAGAGCCCGGTTAGCAATGGCCATACTCCCTCGTGGTGAGCGAGCTTGTTCTTTGCTCGAGCATTTCTCCCACATTTTGCTTAATTTCTATGCAAAATAAAAACATGTACAAGTTCAAAATGCATAAAGTATGATATGTACATCAAATTCTTCTGATTTAAAGTGGTCGAGTAGCCATTTGAACTCATCCGGGCGTGTTATGAATTCAAGCGGTACAAGAATCTTTGGTTCCGACTTGTCGACAGTTTTATGTGTCTCCACCCAATTTTCACACCATTCCTTAATCTCGTGCTTCCACTCCCGAAAGCGCGCGTTTTCCGTTTCCATTATGAATTCCAACAGCCCGTAGAGGGTGTCCCCACCGTTAAACTCGTATATGCATTGCGTAAAAGAAAGTCAATTAGTAAGTATGTTACAAACCTATATAATAATCATATTATTACGTCTGTTGGATCATGTGAATAATTACGTGTAGCTGGTAAAAAAGTAATGCCTTCGTGTTGTCATCCAAGTTCTTAAAAGTAGGCTTGTTCATCAAAATCCAGTTTTGGATGATAGAGCCTATGTGTCTTCTGATCTACTTTTGTGGGATCGCACACTCGGTACGACTCCCATTTCACAACACCTCGTATTTTACCCATTTCCTTTCCTGTAGATTTTTGTGCAATATCTTCATGCTGACCGGTCCTCTCCTGCCGGTCTTTATCTTAGCACCCTATCCTTGGGTGACCATAGCATGAACACGAGCATCCTTTATTATATATTCCATGTCCTGGATACTTGGTACATTCGGACGGGACATATTCAAGGAATATTCCTTGCTAAATGTGGGATAACTTCTGAAGCACGGTCATGTAGGCGCCGTAGTCTTTTAGGGAACGTTGCAGACGACGTAGAGCTACCGCTTCCCAGACTCCCTACATTTTCGGGCTCAGTGGGAGCGACCAAAATCGTAAGGATGGTATAAAATTTCATATTATTTTTCCGCCCTATTATGTAGTTCACATTTCAACCAAGACAAAACAAAAAAAAAATCAACAAACACTCAAACTATACCAATTCAATTGAAATTAATACAGTAGCAACATCGACAGAATTGAAACGAATTTAATGCAAAACAGTCCAATCCAAAACCTCCATTCAATCAAAAACCCGACAACTCTACAATCATTGAATTGTAATGCATTATCAACTTCCTAACACCATATGCCAAACCTAAATTCAATCAAAAACCTACATCCATGTAATTTTCGATCAATCCCCTAACAATTTACAAGATCATTTCCCTAAACTAATTCAAACCTAAAATACTTAAAAAATTATAAACCCTAAATATAAACTAACAAACCCAAACGAATTCAAATAACCTAGACTAACTATTAAGCTAACTTAGTTTAACTAAGAACTAACCTAATTCAACTAACAATTAAACTGATTGAACTAACAAATCCCTCAAAATCACTAACAATTCACAAGATCATTTCCCTAAACTAATTCAAACCTAAATTAATTAAAATTATTATAAACCCTAAATACAAACTAATAAACCCAAACTAACTCAACTAACTATTAAACTAACTTAATTCAACTAACAACTAAACTAATTCAACTAACAATTAAACTAATTCAACTAACAAATCCCTCAAAATCACTAACAATTTGCAATTTCATTTCCCAATACTAATTCAAACCTAAACTAATCAACTAAAAATTAAACTAATTCGATAAGAAATCCCTCAAAACAATAACATTAACCCGAAATCCATTTACCTAAACTAATTCAAACCAAAACTAATTCAAAAACCCTAAATACAAACTAACATTAACCCTAAACAAAATCAAATGCAACTATAATTTCATTACCAAACCTAATACCCTACTAAAATCATTTACGATATATACCACAAAACCAAAATAAAAAATGATAGCACATTTGAACAAGCTAGACAAAGATAAATGAAATAAAAATCAAAATCAAAATGGTTGACAATAAAATCTGATATTCAAGTTCTTATCAAACCCTACCCTCGAATATCTACATCCAATAAGCTAGAATCAACACCCCCCCCCCCCCCCCCCAAATAAAAAATAAACAAACCCTAAACTCATTTTCCTTTCTTGGAGAAGGAGATGAACTCGGGCTACTTCTAGTCGTGGATGTTGCGTAGAGAAGAAAGAAGACAGAGAGGAAGTTGACGCAGAGAGAGAGAGAGAGATGGATGGAGTAGAGAGCACACGAGCGAGAGAGGAGGATTGATAATATAAAGAGGAGGTCGGAGGGTCGGGTTTGAGAAAACGAAAGATAGCGAGAAAATTAAGTGAGAGTGAGAGGAGTGTGTTAATATTCTAACCTAATTTCAAAACTTGACCGACAGATCTCACGTCCGCTGGGTAAGTGCTACAAGACGATGTCGTTTACGGGCTGACACTTACAGAAAAATTTGAGAATTGAGAGTTCACTTGGGCAATGGATAGGCATATTTGTCGGCCAGCAAATATTGATCATAGTTGACCAAAAACCCAACTTCCAAATTGACCTTTTTTTCCGAGTTCGAATATCATGTATTGTTACATAATCATGTTCCATAAGGTCTAACAACATAAAATTCAGATTTGTACATTATTGACATAACACAAATGTTTTCAGCGTAGTCGGTCGAAACACTTGCATGTACATTAAGATGAAAAAATATGGATCAGTACATATGCATAACTGAATATTATAAAATCGGTAATCAAGACCGTTGATATGGTTTATATATGGTGTAACCATGTAGTAAATGAAAAATAACAATCATCGATAGTTGGTGATCCTCGATGGATGTGGACAACATTGTAGGCCAACAAATGTATACTTACTTACCCTACAGATATAGAACTCTTCGGCAACGCATGTAGAATTACTGGCCTAGTGTTCAGTTGTGCAACGGATGTTAGTATCCGTCGGGATAGAAAATAAATATGACGAAATTTTACCGTAAACCTATTACATAAATTTTACTGCCCTCCTTGCCGGATAGGAATTAGGCAAGGAGGGCGGTGCTCTGTTTAAGCTTGCTCCCGGTTCTGTATTTGTTTCTGTTTTTTGTCTTTAGTGTTGCTTTATGCTTGTTTCGTGTCACGCCCCAATTTCAGTAAAACCGAACTAGGGACGCGAACATTTAAAAAGATAAAACATTTGAAAACCTTTTCCATAAATCACTTTAAAATCACCATTTGTTCATCAAAATAAACATTTACAACTTAACAAAAATACGTCCCAACAAGTGGAGAAAATACAAGGTATCCGTCACTAGACTCAAAAGATAAAACCCGGACTCCGCTCCTAGCTCCTCAAGCTTCGAGAGCTCACCTAGTCCGTCCTGTGATCAGTATCTATAGGAAAAGCAGCTAGGGGTGAGCGTTCGCTCACCACCACAGATAACAGACTGACTATGGCATAATTAGTAGACAAAGCCGGTAACACCCACAACAAACCCAACACCCGGGATTACGATTCCCAAACTCAAGTAACTCAACTGACACACAACCCGTTACTTTCCTCAACAGACTCAACGCTCGGACTCGTAATGTAGACCCAACACAACGATCACGACCTCTTCTAAGGACTCAAAAGACCACCACGCAACACCCAAGATCACAAAGGATTGCACACCAAACAAGATCACAAAGGATCGCATACCAGCTGCTCAATAACCTCCCTCACGCCCTTTACCGATCCCAGTCAGGCCAGGCGGTCGACCTGTTGCATTTTCCTCGACACAAAGTCGGATCAGGCTGTCGACCTGTCACACTCACAACCCCAAACCACACACGCGCGGCCAGGACCCCTTTACTGACGGGCGGGCCCCTTACCCCGTCTGAACATGCAGACGCGTGTGCTCGAGGACCCCCGTTTCATGAAGCGGCCCCCCAACCTTAGGTAACCACAATCACAATCACAAACAAAGTTCAACAAACAGCAACAACACAAGTTCAGCACTCCACATGCACTCATGGCCACCCAAGACACCAACCGTAAAACACGGACTCAACAACCCTACAGGCACTCACGGCCTCCCAAGATACACCAATAGAAACTCACGGGCTCAACAACCCCACGGGCACTCACGGCCTCTCAAAACCACCAACAATAGCTCACGGGCTCAACAACCCCACATGCACTCACGGACTCTCGAAACCACCAATAGTAACTCACGGGCTCAACAACCACACGGGCACTCACGGCCACTCAAAACCACCAACAGTAACTCACGGGCTCAACAACCCCACAGGCACTCACGGCCTCCCAAGACACACCAACAGTAAAGACACGGGTTCAACAACCCCACGGGCACTCACGGTCACTCAAAACCACCAA
The DNA here is from genome assembly GCA_963921825.1 of Erodium maritimum. Taxonomy (NCBI): domain Eukaryota; kingdom Viridiplantae; phylum Streptophyta; class Magnoliopsida; order Geraniales; family Geraniaceae; genus Erodium; species Erodium maritimum. The sequence goes on from OY997588.1 coordinate 119,980,422, forward strand.
CAGTAACTCACGGGCTCAACAACCCCACAGGCACTCACGGCCTCCCAAGACACACCAACAGTAAAGACACGGGTTCAACAACCCCACGGGCACTCATGGCCACCCAAGACACCAACGGTAATACGGGCTCTCATGGCCACCCAAGACACAACAGTAACACGGGCTCTCATGGCCACCCAAGACACAACAGTAACACGGGCTCTCATGGCCACCCAAGACACAAATTACACAAACAACCTCCGGGCATAACCAATGCCTCCAGTAGTCCTAATATCAACAGTTTCACAATCAACCTCCGGGCATGGTCATATGCCTCCAGTACTCCTAATATCGATAAGTTCACAATCAACCTCCGGGCATGGTCATATGCCTCCAGTAATTCTAACATCGATAAGTTCTCTTCTCCTACGACACTACTAAGTGTCACATGCATTTCCAATCTTCGATAACCTACTTAACCCACGACACCCCAAGTGTCACATGCATTTCTAATATTCGATAACCTACTTAACCCACGACCCAAGTGTCACATGCAATTCTACTGTTAACTTTCCCTAGTCAGGACCGAGATCCGGCTACTTTTCCCTACCTCTTGAAGCGTGTCACAACCGATGCTCGCTCTCCGACAATGCTCCAAATTTCCCGCTTAGCCTCCTCTTTCCACGGTAGGTGACGCGGTCTACAATTATTACAATTTACACACTTTTTAAGTAAGCATGCGAAAACCGAATTTAAAGAATTAAACGCCCAAACTCAACCCCGAAAATGTCAATCACTCCCAAACTTCCCAATTACTCGACATTGTCGATAAAGGGCTCGGAAAAGCCCGATTCGCCCGACATGGCGAATCTGCCCGGGTTTTGGAAACGCCCTTCCGGGGCTCCGAAAATTCCCGTTTTCATTTCTACGGTCTTAGAATAATTCAAGGGTTCCAACGCAATCGACGGAATCAATTTCCGACTTCCGAGCGATTTAATTCGCGTTTAAAGTTTTTAAACCCGAAATTCCAACTTTCACAATTTAATTCCAAATTTCGATCCGGGTGTGGATTAACGACTTGGAGAACGTCCTAAACCACCCGAACACGAAAACACGATACCCGGGCATGTGTGCCCCACATGGCCACAATGGAAAAATTCCCTTTTTGCCCCAAAACGTTCCTAACGAACCCCAAACCTCAACCATTCATCTTTAAACCAATCTTAAACAAAACCCAACCTTAATCAACTCGTTTAAACTCAAACCCTAAAATTCAAACGTTCCAAAATGAAAATCGGTTAGGTTCTCACCGTAGGGAACGTCGATGTGAGCTCGATTCTTTTATCGTTGAGACGATCCACCGGTTTGATCGACGAGAAACGTCATAAATTCCCCCAACCTCTTCTCTTTTTCTCTCTTCCTTCTCTCTTCTTTCTAACACCACTTTCTCTCTCCAAGTCTTCTCTTTTTTTTTAAATGAACGTGTACCAACAACCACCATTTCTTTTATTTTGTTTTAAAAATCAAAACTAATACTTAATTACAAACTACCTCTCACATGTCTCATCTTTTGTTTTGTTCAATAAACCTAACACCACCACATATTTGACAAGTGTCAAGTGGGTCCCACACCTTTTTGGGAAAATTCCAATCAGATTCGCGAAATTCGGACGTTTCGGGCCCCGAACGGGCACTTTTTCCAAGAAATTACTAAACTTGACGGGCTACAAGGAAACGGCTCAACTAAGACCGCTGCGACGAAGGCTAAGTGTTTTGGATCCAAAACGGTCCTCGAATGGACCAAAACGTCGCTCGGTTGACTTTTCCAGCGAAAAGTCAACATTTCCCAAATTGATCAGAAAGTTGCCCTGAGTCCCCCGGAACTCACTTTGGTCGATATCGGGGTCAACTTAAGTCCGATATGACCCTCGGGGTCAATTCTAGGTTCAATTAAATGTCTGTCTTAAATTTTTTAAATTTTCCCGTTTTTCGCAGGTTTGTCTAACGTTGACCGGGAGTGGTTATTACATTTCGGTTTGGGGAAAAGGTCCTTTTAAGGATCGTTTTCTTGCTTCGTTTTACTTTCTTGTAGAACGCTTGCCTAATAAAAAAATTTCGCTTATCAAAAAAAAATTTAAGTTTAATGTTATGATGTTGAACTCTTCCTAACCTATTTTTTAACCAAAGGAAATACAAAAAACAAGTAGTTTAAGGTTACGATACAAGGTTTTTTGGATCAAAACAGAGCACTTGCACTTCGTTTTATCTGTCGGCATGGTGGTCAGTTGGGCAACGGATATAGGCATCCATCTTATAGGTGTTGAAACATAGCATTTTTGTAGTTTAAGTTTCTCTGTTTCCGTATCCCGTGAACTTTTTTGCATTCAGTTAAAATAATTTACGACTTATACATAACATCAAACTAATATTCATTTAAATATATAAAGATATGTCACAATTAATCAGAGTCGTTCCTCTCGTCATTATTGATGTCATCAAAATCACACTCTTTGTCATTAATTTTGTCGTTCGTGTTCTCTTCATCATTCACTTCCTTTAACAAGACTTCGGCATGTGGAATAACATGAAGTTCTGCTATGACCATTGATGTAGAGGGCTCTTGTAAAGTCCTGAAAATTTAAATTGCCTTTTACGGGTTTTAATTGACGGGATCGGGAAGCGGTTCGAAAAGTCGAAAAAAAAAAAAAAAAAAAACTTTTGGGTCGGACCGGGTCGGACCGGACCCGGCCCAAGCTGCAGACCCGGCCAGGCAGGACCCGGCTCCCACCTGAGCAGGCCAACAAGCGTTTTGGGCCGTGCGGCCCAAATCCCAGCCGAGGCCCAACTCGGGTTAGCCCAGGGTATTTAAACCCCACCCCTCCTCCTCAAACCCTAATCCCTCTCACTCTCTTCTCCTTCAGCCGCCCATCTCCTCTCCCGACCTCACCCTCGCCGGAACCACGTCCAGCCACCACGCCGCCGCCACCACTCCCTCTCCCGTCTCCGGCTCCGGCGACCCTCACCTCCCACGTCCGACCCTCCTCCCTCTCTGGTTCCTCTCGACCTCGCCGGCCACGGCGTGTCCCGCCGCCACCTCCCTCCTCCACGCCTTCTTCTTCGTTCACCTCCCTCACCAGTCCGGCCATCGATTCCGGCCGTCCCGAGCCCGAGCTCGGCCATCGATTCCGGCCGTCCCGGGCCCGAGCTCGGCCGTCTCCGACCTCCCCTTCGCCTCCTTCTTCTCCTTCGTCCGATTCACGGCCACGCCACCGTCAAGCCGCCGCCCCCGTCTCCTTTCCCCGCTCCGTTCTGCCACCACCGAGCCCGAACAGCCACCTCCGCCCTCACTCAGTGTCTCCGGCCGTGTTCAACGCCGAACCCCTCTCGGCCTCTTTCCCCCGTCGGAGCCGGGATTGTCTACCCTAGACAATCTCGCCGGATCTGGTGAGACCCGTCCGGATCTGAGGCGGAGTGCCCCGCCGAGCCCACGACCACCACCACCGCCTCTCCCTCCGTCGTGCTCCACCACCTCGCCTTCCACGGTGAGATTCTCACCACGAGGTTTGGTCGCCGGCGGCGTCTCCGTCGGTGGCCGGCCGGTTTCCAAACCGAGCCCCTCGTTTAAGGTTTCCCGTGTTGTTAAATTCGAGTCGATGTGGATCTGATTGGGGGAAGTTATGTCGGTTAAACCTGCTAAAGAATCGTTTAAGTTTTAGAACTGATTTTGAATCGAAAAGGGAAATTGTTGAATCAAAATCAGATTATAATAAAAGACGGTTTTGGATCTGCTTTGGATGGAATCGGAATCAAGGTTTTGGAAAGAAAAGGTTGTAAACGAAAATCGATTTAAGAAAAAAGGGGATTTAAAATAAAAAGGACTTAAAATCAAGTCGGTTTTAAAAACGGTTTTAAATCGAGGAATTTTGTGAATCTAAGCTGTAAACGGGATTTAGGGACGGTTGTTCAAAAACCGTACCAAATTCATCTTGGGCTCAAAGATCGGAACAGAATCAGATTTGAAATAAAAAGGGAATTCGTTTTAAAATAAAAACCGTTCTATTTTGAATAAAGGGTTATTAATCGGACGTAGGAACGACTCTGGAACTCTGGGTAAAATGAACTGCTATTTGGATTTAAAAGGGAACAAAAGCGGACCGCTGAATCGGACCTCGGGATTCGTGCATTGGGACCGTGCCTCGCATGCACCGGTTTCGGTGCTCGGTACTCAAACCCGATTCACCGTGACCCCGCTTTTATCCTGCTCGAGTTTAAAGGACAACTGTCGTTTTTAGACGGATTTAATCGTGACCTTTAGATTAACCTGGGAACCGCCTCTAATTTATGGCTTTCGTGTTATCCTTAGCGTCTGACTTCGATCGAAGTGAAGCCCGGAGGTAGCGAGCCAGAACGTCAGCAGCTAGGAAGCGTAGCGGTTGCTCTTCAGTTGAGGTAGGGAAAAGTAGCCGGATCTCGGCCCTGACTAGGGAAAGTTAACAGTAGATTTGCTTGTGACACCGGGGTGTCGTGGGTTGAGTAGGTTTAGTTTAAATACTAGAAAAGCCTGATACGGGGTTGTAGCGTTTATCAGAAAAGCATGTTACAGGAACTTAGGAATTATTGAGAAAGGCATGTGACACTTAGTAGTGTCGTAGGATCAGAGAACTTAGCGATAATTGAATTACTGGAGGCATATGACCATGCCCGGAGGTTGATTGTTTATTTTGGTGTCTTGGGCGGCCTTGAGAGCCCGTGTTTTATTATCGAGTTTTGGGTGGCCTTGAGAGCCCGTATTATTATTGTCGAGTCTGGGGTGGCCATGAGAGCCCGTACTTTACTGTTGGCGTTTTAGCTGGCTTACGAGTTAGAGTCTCGGTAAGTTGCAAGCGTGTTTTATGGCTGGTGTCTTGGGAGGCCGTGAGTGCCCGTGGGGCTGTTGAGTCCGAGTTTTACTGTTAGTGTCTTGGTGGCCATGAGTGCCTATGAGTGTTGAACCTGTGTTGTCATTGGTTGTGAACTTGCTTGTGATTGTGATTGTGTTTGTGATTGTGTTTGTGGTTACCGGAGGTTGGGGGCCCGCTTCCTGAAACGGGGGTCCACGAGCACACGCGTCTGCATGTTCAGACGGGGTAGGGGGCCCGCCCGCCAACAAAGGGGTCCTGGCCGCGCGTGTGTGGTTTGGGTTTGTGAGCGTACCTTGGCTGGCTTATGGGTTAGAGTCCCAGTAAGTTGCAGCATTTTCCGGCTGGCTTATGGGTTAGAGTCCCAGTAAGTTGCAGTATTTTCCGGCTGGCTTATGGGTTAGAGTCCCGGTAAGTTGCAGCATTCTTGGGTTGGCCTGACCGGGTTAGAGTCCCGGGAGGGCGTTCTTGGCAGCTGGTTTGCGATCCTTTGCGATCTTGTTTGGTATTGCGTGGTTGTCAGTCGTGTCTTTGGAGGAGGTCGTCAATCGTAGTGTGAGGTCTACGTCACGTGTCCGAATGTTGAGTCAGTTGAGGAAGGTACTGGTCGTGTGTGTGTCTTTTGGGTCGTGGTTGGTGTCACCGGCTTTGTCTGCTAAGTATGCCGTAGTCAGTCTGTTATTCGTGGTGGTGAGCGAACGCTCACCCCTAGCTGCTTTTCCTACAGGTACCGTTCGTGGGACGGACTAGGTGAGCTCTCGAAGCTTGTGGAGCTAGGAGCGGAGTCCGGGTTTTGTCTTTTTAGTCTAGCGACGGATACCTCGCCTTTTGTCCGCTTGTGGGACGTTTTTGTTGATTTGTAATTATCCTTTGTTGAACTAAATTGTTATTGTAAATTGTTTTAATGGAAATGTTTGCAAAGTGTTTTCTTATTCTAAACGTTCGCGTCCCGAGTTCGGTTTACTGAAATCGGGGCGTGACAACTCTTTCTTCTGGTAAGGAGCGTCAAGCTCGTATGAAATTTGAGTCAAAACCGTGTCAATCGTTGTTGACACGTATACTCCTCGTTGGGAAATCTTGTTCATGATATTCCACCCTCTACCCCGTTTCGGATCTTCGATGTTGAAAACGTGTTTCATGGATATAGACATATATGTTATATATATAGGATAATATTCAGGTACGAATATCCCAAAAAATTACGAAATACGAATCCATCCCAATCTTTCAATCGCATTATGTTTAGGGCTGCGATCAAAATTGGATTAATATTACACGCATCTAATTCTAATTGTATTTCCTTAATCCATTCGAAGTAAGAGTAAATCATATTTTGAATCTGTACAAATAAAGCAAAAAAATATTGAATTTTTGGAAACATAGAGTTTAATTAAAAATCAAACTTTACACGATTGTGAAGACCAAATATTCAGTGATTTAAGTTTAGGAAACGAAAATTGAATTGAATAAAGTTTTGGAAATAATGAAACTCTACAAACATAAGAATACTTAAGAAACAACATGCACGTACATAGTACTCAACTAAAGTTGGAGTAACAAAACCTGCAATTTAGAAATTCCAGCTTCCTGCGCTAAGAATCTGTGGAAAAGGTTTCTTAGTATATTTACAATATTTTGAGTAATATTCAAATTTTGCATATAATAGCCATGTAGTTGTCAGTGATTTATCGTGTTGTTATAATGTTCAGAATCATGCACAAGAAGGTGCAAAATCCGGATAAAAGCGGGAAGAACAAACGTCATCCATATCCGTTATTCGATGGTAAGTATCGTATAAACACATGGGTAGTAAATTGACACAATTAGGATGCATACAAGACTTTTAGTTTGTGTGCATTTACTAGCTAGTATGCATGCATACACTTTGTGTGTTGTGTGATTAATCATATGAGTTTGAATAAAGCTTTACATGCAAGAAATTTATATGTAGTTTGAACTTTGGGTATTGATATGCTAAAATGGTTTGTGTGTATAAGAGGTATAGGTTGTATGACTACAACTGTTAGATTGAAATTCATTGAAAAACAAGAAAATTCATTTTAGTTTTAACACTATTTAACAGGGTATTAAATCGCAACATTGTACTAGGTATTAAATTGATATAATATGTTACATCGTAGTGTGAACTTTGGGTACTTGGGTACTTAAATGATCAAACAATTTGTATGTATATGAGGTATAGTTTGTATGACTACAACTGTCAGTTTGAACTTTATTCACATGCAAACAAGTTCATTTTAATTTTAACACTATTGAATAGGTTATTAGATCACAACATTGTATTGGGTATTAAATTTAAATAATATGTATTACATAGTAGTGTGAACTTTGGGTACTGATATGATCAAACAATTTGTATGTATATGAGGTACATATTGTATGATTACAACTTTCAGTGAACTTCATTGATATGCAAGTATGTTCATTTTAGTTTTAACACTATTTAATAGGGTATTAAATCACAACATTGAATTGGCTATTAAATTGAAATAGTATGTCTTACATTGTAGTTGTATGTATATGAGATTTAGATTGTATGACTACAACTTTCAGTTTCAACTTATCAATTTCTTTTTTTTTCGAAACGGGAAAGAAGTATTGTATTACGGTAACATATCATGCTTACAAAAGAGGACATAACAGTCCCGGATACAAGATTTTTGTCCCAACCGGCCGTAGCCCGTCAGGCACTCATGGTTCCATACGTGAAGGTTGCTTTGTCTCGCAGATCCAAACTCAAGAGTTCCTCGATCCAACGTTTCAAACAAATAATAAACCACAATCCTAATCCTATCTAGCCAAAGTATTATTCGACCTAACACAAGGAAAACAAAAGGTAACTTAGCCTTTAGTGCGGATTCCCCGAGACCTCCCGGCTGTAGTTGTCTCGGGTCTGTGGGTATAGGCCCCCGACGGTCCACCCCACCCCCGCAATGGGAGATCATTCACCCCATGGGGGGCTATAACCCCCCGGGCTTATGAACTGTTCTTGAGCTTGGCCGGTTGCATCCGAGGACTTCGATCTCTCGGGCTCGGGGGGCAGGCGATACGGCCACAGGGGCTGGAGAACTCGGCCGTGCAAGGGCCCGTCGTCACGATAGTGCATGGCCACTGAGTGCATAAACGCACCGGAAGGGAACCGGACCCGATGAGGCTCCGCCGGCGGCGAAGGCGCCCTACCAGGATGAGGGCCCTATCCATTGGCGTGGCGGAGATAATGTGGAGGATACATCGACGGCGTATCAACGATTGAGACCCGGTTGAAGGAAGGTCCTTGGTGGTGCTTGGATGGAGATGATGCCGGACATTGAACCAGTCGAACTGGTCGGCGACGACGGCGAGGAGTGAGTGGCGGCGGCGTATACCCTAGCTAGGGTAGAGACGAACCTCAAAGAGGTAGATGGAGAGATTGGAAGCAGGGGCTTCAACGGTGGAAGCAGGGGGCTTCAATGGTGGCTGCAATGGAGGAGGGAGCGGGGGGCGGCGGCTGCGCGCAGAGGGTTTTAACTTATCAATTTCTATTATGTATTACACTGCACTAATCATGTACGATGAATTATATCATTTGGATGTGGATTGTTGTGCACATAGTTAATGTATATTAAGGATTGTATGTGGATATTAAATAATCGTATTTTCTGGTGGTAGATGATCCTGACTTCCAGGCTACACCTGTTGAACCGGAGTATAGTGATTATCATGTACCACTTGCACAAGTACTCAAGAAGAAAGGCAAAGTGGCAGGTCCAGTTCATCCTGACTGAGGAGAACCTAAAAGAAAGAGGAATGGGGCTGAGTGTGAAAAAGAACGTGTACTAAAGAAGAAGTCCAAGCACCCAAAATTTACGAAGCATGATAGGAAAGAGCTTATAAAGGAAAGACGTTAGGCACTATTGGTATTGAAGACAAGGGCATCGCCAAACAAGCTGATGCAGGTTATTACTAGTTTTAAACTAAAATGTAATTCATATGTTTTCAATTTAACACCCAATTCAATGTTGTGATTTCCTACCCTATTAAATAGGGATAAAACTGAAATTAACTTACTTGCATAACAAGAAGGTTCAAACTAAAAGTTGTATTCATACAATCTATAACTGAGATACATACAAACCTATTGATCATATTAGTACCTAACGTTTCACACTGCAATTTAATTCATATGTTTGCAATTTAACACCCAATTCAATGTTTTGATTTACTACCCTTATTAAATAGTGGTAAAACTGAATTTAGCTTACTTGCATAACAAGAAAGTTCAAACTAAAAGTTGTATTCATACAACCTATAACTGAGATAAGTACAAACCTGTTGATCATATTAGAGCCTAAAGTTGCGCAATGCAATGTAATCCATATGTTTGCAATTTAATACCCAATCCAATGTTGTGATTTACTACCATATTAAATAGTGTTAAAACTCAAATTAACTTACTTGAGTAACAAGAAGTTCGAACTAAAAGTAGTATTCATACAATATAAAACTGAGATACATATTCACATTGTTAACACTCAATGCAATGTTGTGATTAAATACCCCTATTAGATACTGTTAAAACTCAAATTAACTTACTTGCATAACAAGAAAGGTCAAACTAAAAGTTCTATTCATACAATCTATAACTGGGATACATACAAACCTATTGATCAAATCAATACCCAAAGTTTCACACTGCAATATAATACATGTAATCATACAATCTATAACTGATATACTTTTTTTTTTATCAGTAATTTTTTTTTATATAAAAACCAACGAATTCAAAATGAACGTCGAAGGTAAGGGAAAAGCCCTCAGTACACAAACATCCAACAAAAAACCAGAGGACACAGCCTCTAACCAACACCCCAACAAAGGGGAGAACAAACCTAAGGGTCTCAAAACCCAGAAAAACCTAAAATTAAGCACAAATACAACAATCCCAACACGGGGAAAGCAAACTAAAACAGGTCTTAACACCAAGAAAACTAACAATAAGCACAAGCCAAACAAACTAAGCCTAAGAAAACTAACAACGAAGCACCAAAAGGCACCAAGTCACCGAAGAAGCCCATCGCAGCAACGGACACCCACTTCTGGAAATGAAGAACAAACGGAACCACCACCGGTCCACAACATAGAGCAGAGAAGAAAGAAGACCCAAAATCCGGCGAGCCACGAGCGAAGACCCCAGGACCAAACCCCAACAGAAGTCGCCAGGAAGCTTCAACCCCTGCACTCCGACAACTCCCCCACACCCAGCAAAGAACCAAGCAAGGAACCCCGACAACGGGAAAATCCAAATAACGGCTCAAATCAATCCAACCCGAGACCCACCAGCCTCAACGGTGCCCGAAGGCAAAACAACCCACGGCGGTCAACTCTGGCCGTGGGCCCCGGACCAAATCATGGCCGGGAAAGGAAGACTGATGGGAGAGAGTTTAGGGAAAAAGATTTGTGGTAGAAGGAGGGGAGATCTAAGGTCAAGCTTGACAAAACCGAACCCCATTCTTCAAAGCTAAGAGAAGGAGCCGGGGAAACGGCGAGAACATGTGAGGGAGGAGAAGACATACCTCATACTCAGATCTGACGCCCCTATCTCCGATCTCTACGACCCGAGACCTCAACGGCGGCCAGCACCAGCCGGAGGACCAACAAGGGTGAGAGAAGGCTCTAAAACGTCACCGGGGAGTAGATCAGGAGTTCAAAGCAGGCGTGAGGCGAATCGAGATAACCAATGATCTGAATGGGAAGGTGAAAGGAGAGGAGAAGGGAAGAAAGAAAGGAGGTCGGAGATTGTAGCCACCGGCGACAACCACAAGTGGCCGTCACCGGCGGCCTTACACGAGAGAGGAAGGAGGAGGCGCTCGGTGTTAGGGTTTCTCGTTCTTTCTAGAGAGAGGTTGCAGCGTCTCTCTCTAGAAAGCGTTCACTGTTATAACTTATATACATACAAACCAATTTATCATGTCATTACCCAAAGTTCACACTACAATGTAATACATATGATTTCAATATAATACCCAATTCAATGTTGCAAATTATTATCCTATTAAATATTGTTAAAACTTAAATGAAATATCAATTTGAAAGATGTAGTAATACAATCTATATCTCACATTCATACAAACCAAATTAGCATAACAATAATCGAAGTTACAATTCACTAAACCATTTAGATACAAACCATATATTCACTCATATCATGACGAACAGAATATGGATCATACTAAAGAAAATTACAGACGAAGAAAAAATGATATACTAACAGATAATGGCTTCTGCGATTCTTCGAAGGTGTGTTTGCTGTGAATTTTTTTTGTCTTTCAATTTGCGTTTGATTCTGATATATGTTGTTCGAAAATGACTCAATCGTTAGTTTCTGATTATTATTGATTTCAGAATCAATTATCTATCCATTTATAGATAGTGATCATGTGGAATTATTTTCGGAAACATTTCCATACAAATGAATCATGTCTTCCAACTTTACACCCCGTGTTCCCAATTAAAAAGCAGGAATCGAAAAAAAGACTGAATCGCAATCTATATGGGCCGTGGATTTGGTTTATTGAAAGTCTTAGATTGGTACTGTCACGTCCCAATTTCAGTACCGGCAGGTGGGCCGGTCCATGTGGGCTTCCGGGCCGGCACGTCGTCCGTGCCGGGCTGGTTGCCGGGCCGGCATGCCAGCCGGTCCATGCTGGCTGCCGGACCGGACCAGCGAGCCCTTCCTGGTCTCGTACCAGGTCGGCCCGTGGTCCGTCCCGTAGCCGCGATCGTTTCGCCCCTAACTGCCCGTCACGTTGATCCTAGGACACTCGCATCCTACCCTTCTCCTAGCGACCCACACGCTTGTGCGTTGCAGACACTCGACCACTAATCATAAAAGCCAAGTACCAAAACAACCACACCCGCCCACCGGGCCAACAACCGAAGTCGAACGTTGCCCACCGGGCCAAACAAAACTCCACAGCACGCCCACCGGGCCAACCAACAACAAACACAGTACGCCCACAGGGCGAATCGAAGTCAAACACAAACGCCCACGGCATCAACAACATCAAAACAATCAAATTTTGTAAAGCTTTCTCCACTTCATTTTTAAAACCTCAAACTTGACATCAGGTGGTTACAACCCGGTCCAGGCGTCCCCGAACTACGTTGTACCGACTTGATATCAGCACCGTCACGTTCGACTACAGGAGAGCTCCTGAGTCGACCCGCGACAGCTTAAAACGTTTCACGCAGCAACAACAATCAGCAAGCCAGCAAGAAAACACTGCACGTACGCACAGACACAAACAAGACTCACAATACCACGGGTCTACACACGGTTCCCGACCTGCGTACCCAACGTACGACGGGACTCTACCGACTCGACTCTCCCCACCTAATTGACGTACAGTCCGAGGTGTGAAACCTCGAGCTCTGATACCAAGTTGTCACGCCCCAATTTCAGTAAACCGAACTCGGGACGCGAACGTTTTAAAATAAGAAAACACTTTGAAACCTGTTTTCATAGATCACTTTAAAATCATCATTTGTTCAATAAAAATAATAATTACAACTTAAAACACGTCCCAACAAGTGGACAAAAACGAGTTACACGTCACTAGACTCAAAACACCAAGAAACCCGCTTCAAGCTCTTCAAGCTTCAGAAGCTCACCTAGTCCGTCCCACGAACAGTACATGTAGGAAAAGCAGCTAGGGGTGAGCGTTCGCTCACCACCACGGATAACAGACTGACTACGGCATAATTAGCATACAAAGCAGGTAACACGAACAACAACTCAACACCGGGGAACACCATCCCCAACCCAAGTACTCTAACTGAACATACACCCACTGTTGCCTTCCCTGACCAACTCGACACCCTGACACGCAAAGTAGACCCGACACAACCATTGATGACCTCTTCCAAGGAATCAAAAGAAAGTTACGCAACACCAAACAGCATCACAAGGGATCACCCCAAATAAGATCACGAAGGATCGCACACCAAACAAGATCACAATGGATCGCAAACCAGCTGCCAAGAACGCCCTCCCGGGACTCTAACCCGATCAGGCCAACCCAAGAATGCTGCAACTTACCGGGACTCTAACCCATAAGCCAGCCGGAAAATGCTGCAACTTATTGGGACTCTAACCCATAAGCCAGCCGGAAAATGCTACAACTTACTGGGACTCTAACCCATAAGCCAGCCGGAAAATGCTGCAACTTACTGGGACTCTAACCCATAAGCCAGCCAAGGTATGCTCACAAACCCAAACCACACACGCGCGGCCAAGACCCCTTTATTGGTGGGCGGGCCCCCTACCCCGTCTGAACATGCAGACGCGTGTGCTCGTGGACCCCCGTTTCAGGAAGCGGGTCCCCAACCTCTGGTAACCACAATCACAATCACAATCACAAACACAATCACAAGCAAAATCAACAACCAATAACAACACAGGTTCAACACTCATAGGCACTCATGGCCACCAAGACACCAACAGTAAAACTCGGACTCAACAGCCCAACAGGTACTCACGGCCTCCCAAGACACACCGACAGTAAGACACGGACTCAACAGCCCCACATGCACTCACGGCCTCCAAAGACACCAACCATAAAACACGCCTGCAACTTACCGAGAGTCTAACTCGTAAGCCAGCTAAAGAAAGCTTACAACCCCCCGAGACTCTAACTCGGTCAGGCCAGCCAAAGACACCAACCTTAGTACACGGGCTCTCAAGGCCACCCAAAACACCAAAGGTAAAGACACGGTTTCAACAACCCCACGGGCACTCATGGCCACCCAAAACTCAACAATAAAACACGCTTGCAACTTACCGAGACTCTAACTCGTAAGCCAACTAAAACACCAACAGTAAAGTACGGGCTCTTATGGCCACCCAAACACGATTAACAACACGGGCTCTCATGGCCACCCAAGACTCAACAATAATAATACACGGGCTCTCAAGGCCACCCAAGACTCAACCATAATAATACACGGGCTCTCAAGGCCACCCAAGACGCCAAAATAAACAATCAACCTCCGGCTTAACCCAAGCCTCCAACAGTCCTAATATCAACAGTTTCACAATCAACCTCCGGGCATGGTCATATGCCTCCAGTACTCCTAATTTCGATAAGTTCGCAATCAACCTCCGGGCATGGTCATATGCCTCGAGTAAAACAATTATCGCTAAGTTCTCTACTCCTACGACACTACTAAGTGTCACATGCCTTTCCAATAATTACTAAGTACCCGTAACATGCTTTTCTGATAAACGCTACAATCCCGTATCATGCTTTTCTAATAATTACCAAGTTCCCGTAGCATGCTTTTCTAATAATTAAATAAACCTATTCAACCCACGACACCCCGGTGTCACATGCAATTCTACTGTTAACTTTCCCCAGTCAGGGCCGAGATCCGGCTACTTTTCCCTACCTCGTGCGTGTTCTCCCAAAAGCCAACCACGAGCTCCGGTGATGATCTCAGTCACTCACCCAGCTTTCCCTTGCCCCGGTCCGTGGCACGATCTAAAAGAACACAATTTAAGGGCACTTTTAAACTAGTACGAATAAACCGAAAACCATTAAACTCGAAGCCCAAACTTAACCCCGACAATGTCGATCACTCCCAAACTTCCCAATTACTCGACATTGTCGATAAGGGACCCGTAAAGGCCCGATTCGCCCGACATGGCGAATCTGCCCGGGTTTTGTTAATTGCCTTCCGGGGCTCCAAAAGCCCCCGTTTTCGTTCCTACGGTCTTAGAATAGTTCAAGGAACCCAATGTACTTGCCCGAATCGAATTCCGACTCCCGGGTCAATTAAATGACGTTTAAAGTTTCTAAACCCGATAAATTACAACTTCTCCAATTTAATTCCAATTTTCGATTCGGTTTAGGGTAAGTGGTCCGGGGAACGTTTTAAACCACCCGAACGATAAAACCCGAGCACCCGAGCACGTGGGCCCCACCAACCCACTTGGCCGAGAGCTCCTAGGGCTCAAGGGGGGTTCGGCCACCATGGTGGTGGCTGGTACCACCTCCGGCCAGCCACCCCATGGCCGGCCGGCCACCACCCACGGTGGCCGGAGCTCCTCCCGAGCCTCCGGTCACCGGAAAACGTGCAATTAAACCTCCAACACCTCTAAAACGTCTCCAACAATTTCCCCAACACCAAAACCACCCTAAACTAATAGTTTCACCCAAACCCTAGCATTTGAAAACTATCAAAACGAGAATCGGTTTGGGTATTACCGTAGAGGAGGATGAGGTGAGCTTGAATCTCTAACTTTTGAGATGATCGAGTGGTGGAGATGACGTGAATAGTAGCTCCAAAACCCTAGCAACCTTCTTCTTCTCCCTTTCTCTCTTCTCCTTCTATCTCTAACTCTCTCCTCTCTTTCTAATTTAATTAAACTAACAACAAAACTAATTCCCCCCTTTAAAGCCACATGTTCGGCCAGCCATGCCCACCACACAAATCCCCCCCAAAACTAACACCACCACAAAGAGGACATGTGTCAAGGTGGGTCCCGCACCTTTTGGAAAATATCTAGATATTTTCCAATCAGATTCGCGAAAAACGGACGTTTCGGGCCCCGAACGGGCACTTTTCCCAAGAAATTACGAAACTTGATGGGCTACAAGGAAATGGAACAACTAAGACCGCTGCGACGACGACTAAGCTTTTCGGATCCAAAACGGTCCTCGAATGGACCAAAACGTCGCTCGGTTGACTTTTCCAACGAAAAGTCAACATTTCCCAAATTGATCAGAAAGTTGCCCTGAGTCCCCCGGAACTCACTTTGGTCAATAACGGGGTCAACTTAAGTCCGGTATGACACTCGAGGTCATTTTAGGTTCATTTAACTATCAGTCTTAAAATTTTTAAATTTTCCTGTTTTTCGTAGGTTTGATTGGCGTTGACCGGGAGTGGTTATTACAGGTGCTTATTTTGTATGTAAGGGATGGTTTGTACCTGAAATCCCCTTATATATATCATGTGGTTCTAGTAAACACGGGCCTGATTGTGAAAACTACTAACAAATTTGGGCCATAGGCTGCGGTCAAAGTGACGTCAACAGAGCGCACCAGATGCTGACACGTGGCCACTTCGTGCGCGCCTCTGCCCGCACAATGGTGCCTGTTGACCACGCGCGCAACGCGAAAGGCACTAACATCCTATGATTTTAAGGTATCAGCACTCGTATATATAACCTATCAGTACCCGTGTATGTAAACTATTAGTACAATTACATGTAAATTATCAGCACTGTTTTGCGTATAAGGTATTAACACCATGCTATGTAAACTATCAGCACCGTCCTATGTAAACTATCAGCACTGAGCGCACATTACAAATATGTTTAAGGTATCAGCACTATAGGGTATTAGTATTATGTTATGTAAACTATCAGCACCGTGATATGTAAACTATCAGTACTGGGCGCGCGCACCAGCAGCACGCGCGCCCACATGTCAGCATCTGGTGTGTCTGTAATTTGCACAATAAGGTGCAGTTTTTTTATTTAACTGCCCACTTTTCAGCATCTGGTGCGCTCTGCTGACATCACTTTGGGAGGATCCTATGGCCCAGATTTGTTTGTAGTTTGCACAATAAGAGGTTGTTTGTACTTGATACCAGTCACAAACAACAACGAGGATATAAAAAGGAAACGAAAGGCACATAGCACCATAATGTTCAGGTTCGAAACGAAAGGCTAAGGCTCAAATGGGGTGACTAAGAGATATAATCATGCAAAGGTAGGGAATTTTGGCTCAAACGATCCATAGATGGCCTAAAATCATTTTCTCAACCAACCGTGTTCTTTAATCTTATTTCGCCTCGAATGGGTCATACATGTAGTTCTAGACTCATTTTACCATGCATAAAACTCAAATGAATATAACACAAGTTCTAGCAAACCCTCAAAATGTAAGTGGAAGAGCTATTCCTCATGCATGCGCTTTCACTACTCATTTGATTCATTCAATATTTAAATACCAATTTGATTTATACAAGGAAATAAGCATATGCAATAGTTCAATCATTGAAACCTTAAGACCATACACACTAGAATCAACATATCACCAGAAAATATATTTTAGTATTCTTCAAAATTTTCATTTTTTTTGTCTTTTTCAAATATTTATAACACGAAATGATGCATGAGCACACAAAAGAAAACATAAAATGCAAGACATACCCCACACATCACACTTTAAAACTAAGTATTGTCCCTAGTGCGACTCTAGACACATATGCTCTTAACCACATAAATAACAACCCCACATTTATCATCGGCAAATACACAATTCATAATATCCTATATGCATGTTCTATCAACACGGTAATTCAGGTGCTCAGCGCCCACCAGATAACATAAAGGAAATACAATAGAAGTATACAGTAAAAATAGGAAGGGAAGAAATATTGCCCCTCGAAGAACTACTATGCGAACTGCATTGACTGTGGGAATCCTCGTGCATGGATGGATGGAGAGCTATTCGCCCAAGTGAGTTCACAAGAATTCGGCGTCAACAAATACAACTATAATTTCCACGCTTCCATCTTGTATCACCAACTTGCACAGATAGTCAAAAAATAAGAGCAAGACATAATATGTACAAAACAAAGAGGGGTAAGGATATTGGGTTGCCTCCCGACATGCGTATTTGTTTAAAGTCGTTTGCTCGATGGGTAGGAGGCTCAATCAGGAGGCCTCCCGAACGTCTCATACTTCCATTGCATCCTCCTCTTCAAGTGTGGATGTGAAGGTGGGAGAAGGAATACATTGTAGAACAAGATACTATTCCCCGAGTTTTGCAAAAATTCCAAACTCAAGGCTAATCTCATCAAGCTTGCCTTCACATAATAATTATGATTTAAGTTGTCTTGGCACAACTTGATAGGGATAGGAACCCCATGAAGCGGAAAATGCTCATGACAACAAGGGTCAAGGCCATCTACCACAATAGAGTAACAACTCACAAACGGGGAAGGAGTACTAGCAAAAACATCACAGAAATTATGCTTTATATTAAAAACTCTATTCTCAATATTAAATTTAAAAATCAATGAAATAGGTTGAACATATAGAGTTGATTTGCTAGAATCCAAAAATGAATCTCCCGTACTTAAAGAAATTTCGACGTCATGCTCGATGTCTACCAAAATAAAATCAATGAGAGTTTCAACTACAACCCCGCTATTGACAGCATCTTCCATAGTACCCCTTGGATATCTAATAGATTTTTCAGCCAACTCTACGGATACTATGGAAGTATTCGGCTCAACAAGAGTTTGTGAACTATTTTATACAATTATACAATCATTATTTTATATCAAAAGAATGCAATGTATCAAAATTACATGGAGATGACATAGATAATATACAAGAGGGGATTAGAATTTGATACCTCACATTCCGCACTTACCTCTAAACTCATGATTGAATCATGAGTTTCTTGCTTTGTTGTGTTACGTAAGTGTTCGGAATAATCATCCTCAATGTGAGTTGCTTGATCGTGTAGAGCTCTCTCATTCATCACATGTATGAGAAGATTCATTTGATCTTCAAGCTTTTGAAGTCACTCGTTCATTTTTCTATCTCTTGCTTCAATCCTCTTCTTTCTTTCTTCGTCTCTCTTATCCATCTCCAACATTTGGTTCATGATAGAAAAACACATCTTTTCAAGTGATGACTCCTCATCATGAGATAATTGTGGTTCAACTTGATAACTTGATCAAAAGTGGAAGCGTCCTCCCAATAGACTATAGGAAATTGAATTCACAAAATACTCAAAATCGTAGTTAGCATGATCATTAGCTCCACACAAATCACAGTACACATTATTATCATACGAATTCTCCATAAAATCTACGTTGCATTGAATTTAACTAAAAAGATATATACAAAACAATGAAACAGTCTCAACACATATTGAAAATATAAGTGTGGCTCTAGTTTCTTCCCGGCAACGGCGCCATTAGTTTCTTAAAAAGAGTTGATTTTGGTTTTAAAAAATGTAAATAACAATCTGAAAAAAGCAATTATAGTAAATCAAGAACTAAAAAGCAAGTGTTTGTGAAATTCAGGGGAAAGTGATATAGGACTTTAACGAGGTTACAATATGATTAATAATTCACATGCATTTGTATTCACTTGTGCAGACAAGGGCGGGTTTAAAGGCAACGAAAATTATCTCAACTGATCCTAAACATCTCACGATCGAATTAGGACCCTATTATAGTGTAACCGCCTAGTTATTTCTAGTCTAGGTGTAGAGAAACATAACGCATTAAGATTCGCGAACTTCTCTAACTTTTGGGGTTGTAATCCTATAGCTATTACACTCGTGTTAACCTAACTTTACTAGAGATTAGATTTAAACCCGAGTTGCATAATTCTTAGTCCTTTTAGCAATTCTCATGTCACGCCCCAAATTCAGTAGAACCGAACCCGGAACGCGAACGTTTAAGACAATAAACATTTTCAAACCTTTTAAATAAATCACTTTAAAACAACCATTTAGTTAATCAAAATAATAATTTACAACTCAAAAGTACGTCCCAACAAGCGGACAAAATACAAGGCGTACGTCGCTAGACTAAAAAAGGAAACCCGGACTCCTGCTCCTAGCTCTTCAAGCTTCGAGAGCTCACCTAGTCCGTCCCGCAACCAGTACCTGTAGGAAAAGCAGCTAGGGGTGAGCGTTCGCTCACCACCACGGATAACAGACTGACTACGGCATACTTAGCAGAACATGCTGGAAACAACAACAACCCAAACACCGGGGACCACTATCCCCAAACTCAAGTAACCCGATTGACGCACGGACTATTACTTTCCCCAACCAACTCAACAACCGAACACTCAAAGTAGACCCGACACAGCGGTTATGACCTCCACCAAAGACACAAAAGACAACCACGCAACACCCAAGATCACAAAGGATCGCACACCAAACAAGATCACTAAGGATCGCACTCCAGCTGCTCAGTGCCGGTTGCTAACCGGCTGGGCTCGAGCCTGCCCCACGCAACTTTACCGACCCCTGTCATGCCAGCCGGTCGACCTGTTAGCGATATGTACCGAGCTACTTTTCCGATAGCTAGTCGGAAGGGGACCAACCCTCCATCGCCGAAGAATGCTCAACCTTACTGATCCCTGTCGTAAGGCTAGCCAAAGAATGCTCAACTTTACCAATCTATGTCGGAAAGCTAGCCAACCCCCACGCAACTTCCCCCGATCTCTGTCGGGCCCCCAACCTCAGGCAATCACAATCACAACCAAAGTTCAACAACCAGCAACGACACAGGTTCAACACTCCACATGCACTCATGGCCACCCAAGACACCAACAGTAAAACACGGGCTCAACAACCCCACGGGCACTCATGGCCACCCAAGGCACACCAACAGTAAAACACAGGCTCAACAACCCCACGGGCACTCATGGCCACCCAAGACACACCAACAGTAAAATACTGATTTAACAACCCCACGGGCACTCATGGCCACCCAAGACACATCAACGGTAAAACACGGGCTCAACAACCCAACGGGCACTCATGGCCACCCAAGACACACCAACAGTAAAATACGGGTTTAACAACCCCACGGGCACTCATGGCCACCCAAGACACCAACAGTAAAATACGGGCTCTCATGGCCACCCCAGACACAAACAGTAAAGTACGGGCTCTCATGGCCACCCAAGATACAAACTAAACAAACAACCTCCGGGCATAACCAAATGCCACCAGTAATTCTAATATCGAAAGTTCACTGCTCCTACGACACTACTAAGTGTCACATGCATTTCTATTGTTCGATACGTTCTCGTATCATACGACACCACCCGGTGTCGCCTGCCTTTCTATTATTCGATAAACTTACTTAACTCACGACACCCCGGTGTCACATGCATTTTCACTATTAACTTTCTCTAATCAGGGCCGAGATCCGGCTACTTTTCCCTACCTCGTATGTTTTCCCCAAAAGCTCACAATCAAGCTCCGGCGTGATCTCGATCACTCGCCTAGCTTTCTCTTTCCACTGTCGGTGGCACGATCTAATAAGAACACAATTTAAAATACTTTTAAGCTTGCAGGAATAAACTGAATTTTAATAAACTTGACGCCCAAAAGTAACCCCGACAATGTCGATCACTCCCAAACTTCCCAATTACTCGACATTGTCGATAATGGACCCGGAAAGGCCTGTTTCGCCCGACCCGGCGAATCTGCCCGGGATTGGAAAACGTCCTTCCGGGGCTCCGAAAATTCCCGTTTTCGTTTCTACGGTCTTAGAATAATTCAAGGGTTCCTATGCACTTGACGGAATCTCTTTCCGACTTCCGAGTAATTCAATTCGCGTTTAAAGTTTCTAAACCCGTCAATTACAACTTTCACAATTTAATTCCAAATTTCGATCCGGGTGTGGATTAACTACTTGGGGAACGTCCTAAACCACCCGAACACAAAACCCGAATACCCGAGAAAGTGGGCCCCACCCGGCCACCCTTGGCCGTGGGTGGCTAGGGCCGGTCCACCATGGTGGTGGCCGGTCCTAGCTCCGGCCAGCCACCGTGCACAGTGGCCGGAGCTCCCCCCGAGCCTCCGGTCACCGGAAAACGATCATCCTTTCGCTCCATAATACCTCCAACGAACCCCACACCTCAACTCAACCATAAACCACTAGTT
Source organism: Erodium maritimum (assembly GCA_963921825.1). Lineage (NCBI taxonomy): Eukaryota > Viridiplantae > Streptophyta > Magnoliopsida > Geraniales > Geraniaceae > Erodium > Erodium maritimum. The sequence goes on from OY997588.1 coordinate 120,002,017, forward strand.
TTAACCCAAACCCTAATTTTCAAACTTAACAGAACGAAAATCGGTTAGATGCTCACTGTAGAGAATGACGGTGTGAACTCGATTCTTCTATCTTTGAGATGATCCAACGGTTTGATCGACGGGAAAAATCACAAAACCCTAAACCTCCTTCTCTTTTTCTCCCTTTCTTCTCTCTTCTTTTCTCTCTCTAAACTTCTCTTTTTTTCTATTTTTTGAACAATGGCCGAACCATCTCCATCCTCTCATCTTTGTCTCTTTTCAAAAATAACTAACACCACCACATATTTGACATGTGGAAAGTGGGTCCCACACCTTTTCAGAAAATATCTTCTAGATATTTTCCAATCAGATTCGCGAAATTCGGCCGTTTCGGGCCCCGAACAGGCAATTTTTCCAAGAAATTACGAAACTTTACGGGCTACAAGGAAACGGCTCAACTAAGACCGCTGCGATGACGGCTAAGCTTTTTGGATCCAAAACGGACCTCGAACGGACCAAAACGTCGCTCGGTTGACTTTTCCAGCGAAAAGTCAACATTTCCCAAATTGGTCAGAAAGTTGCCCTGAGTCCCCCGGAACTCTCTTTGGTCGATATCGGGGTCAACTTAAGTCCGGTATGACCCTCGGGATCAAATTTAGGTTCATTTAAGTGTCTGTCTAAATTTTTTAAATTTTCCTGTTTTTCGCCGATTTGACTGGCGTTGACCGGGAGTGGTTCTTACATCTCATCTCTATATTGTTGAATCCAAAAACCTAAACATCTATCAAGTGATCAATTTGAAAAAGCATTAAGAATAAATTATGCAAACAATAACCTGAACCTAATTGCACAGAGTAAATATGAAAGTTTTAAATCATTTCATCATATTGTTTCCCCTAACCCTAGATTATTAGGGATTTAATTCATGATAGAAATGAAGAACAAGCAAAGAGAAGATGAACAAACATGGATTAACATATTGCAATGAGTTTCTCCAACAAAGTTTCTTCGATACTCTTGAAATTCTCTTCTCCCAAGCCAAAAACCCGAGCGTTTCCTCTTAGATGCTCCCAATATCCTTCTTAGCTCCCAAAAATAGAATCCCCCTTAAAATATGACCTAAGTTATCTATTTATAGGCCTTAAAACGAGTGCGAAATTATGCCCAGTTGCGCGAAGCAGCCTGGGGGCGTACTGGGCACGAGCCTGTAGCAGCTTGGAGCGCGAACTATTGGTGAAGCCTTATCAGAACAGTGAGTTTTAGGGCGCTAGCCCACGGTCCACTGGTGAAACCGCTGCATCTTGGGGGAAAGACCACTGGCGAGTCCGCTACACCTTGGGGGACAGACCACTAGCGAGTCCGCTACGTCTTAGGGGATAGACCACTGGTGGGTCTACTACACCTTGGGGGGACAAAGCACTGGCGAGGCCCCCGCAGATTGATTTTTGGCATTTTTTGCTCAGTTCCGCTTCGAGTTCTCAATTTCACCAAGAAATAGACCGCCAGCACGAAATAGATGAAAATAACATTAAAGCAAACCAACTCGCGACGGAAAAACTCAAGATGTGGGCTTTAAAACATCGAAAATCGATGTATTTTATATCCACATCAAAGACGATTATGTGGACTTATTATATAATAGAGATCAGGAAGATATGGTTCAGGTGACTGGGGTTTATGGTAAACCAAAGAAAGAAGAAAGACCGGAAACATGGAATTTGTTGAAGTCTTTGGAAAGTAGATGGGCAGATCTGTGGATGGTGATAGGTAATATGAACAACATATTGGGCAATGAAGACGCCAGTGGGCGACTCTGTATCTGGAGTGGCTACTCTCGGGTTTTCAGGAAGCATTGGATCATTGTGGGTTAATGGATGTTTCCATTTAAGGACATCATTATACATGAGAGAGGGGCATCATAGACCGGATGGGATGGAGATACAGCTGAACAGTACAGTTGTAAATGGGGCTTGGATCGTTAGAATGCTTGAGACTCGACTAGTACATGGAGGGTTGTCATTATCTGATCACACCCCAATCATAGCCTATGGTGAAAGGGAGCATGGGTCACATGTTCAAAGGGGATTCAAGTTTGAACAAGGTTGGCTAAGGAATGAAGGTTGTGACAGAATTCTATAGGAAGTTTGGAAAAGGGAGGGAGCGAGGCCGATAATGGAGAAATACAAAACCCTGGAACGAGAATTAACCAGGTGGGCACCATCAGAGCATGGGGACATTGAAAGGCAGATTAAAAGACATCAACGGAAGATGAATAGATTGGTTGGTCGTTGGAGTTTAAATAATGGTAGTCGAATTCAGACTTTGAGGGGGAAGCTGAATGAATTATTAAGCAGTAAACATATGGCGTGGAAGCAACATGCAAAACAACATTCGTTGTCTAAGGGCGATGCTAACACAAAATATTTTCACGCAAAGGCTAAAAATCGAAGAAAGAGGAAGAGACTGACATGAATTCGGAATAGACATGACCAATGGGTGACGTGTTGAAATGGGCTGGAAGGTACAGTTGAGGAGTACTTCACAGACCTTTTTCGGGCAGGAGGAGGTGGCCAAGAACGGGTAAGCGAATTGATCCTGAGTTCGGTTACGGAAGATGACAATGCCAAGCTCCTAAAACTGGTAGAGCAAGCGGAGATCACAAAGGCAATTTATAGCATGTAGGATCTGAAATCCCAAGGACCGAACGACTATAACTCGGGGTTCTTTAAACGTTATTGGAGTGTCGTAGGTGGAGAAGTGGGGGCTATGGTCCGACAGGTTTTCCAAGAGAGGAAGCTGTCGGAGGGTCTTAATGATATGCACATTGTACTTACATCGAAAGTGCAGTGGCCAGAGAAAATGAGTGAATTCATACCCATTGCACTTTGTAATGTCCTCTACGAAGTGGTAACTAAGGTGATCATCAATCTTATGAAAGGATTATTGCACATGATCATCTCGCCAGCACATAGTGCATTTCTTGGGGGTAGGCTGATCACGGACAACATAGTCATGTCAGGGGAGGTGCTACATTACGTTCGTGGGAGGAAGAACGGTACGCAGGGGTGATGGCTATGAAAATGGACATGAGCAAAGCGTACGATCGGGTTGAGTGGAACTCTTTGGAAAGGGTGATGGGGAGAATGGGGTTCGGAGATAAGTGGGTACAACTTATTATGACTTGTGTTCGGTCTGCGCGGATGTGGGTGGAAGCGGAAGGTAGACGAATTGGTCACATTCGGTCCGAAAGAGGAATTAGGCATGGTGATCCTCTGTCTTCCTATCTGTTCATTATTTGTGCGGAGGGACTGGCCCGACTTATTGAGAAGAGTGAGCTGGAATGCAAAGCACAAGGGTGAAAAATTGCTCGTAGTGCCCCATCTATCTCACACTTGTTTTTTTGCAGATGATAGCTTTTTCTTCTCTAGAGCTACGGTGGAGGGGGCAGTGGAGTGGAAAGAAATACTAGGGTGGTACAAGATGGCCTCGGGTCAACTTATTAATCCAGCAAAGTAATCAATCACTTTCAGTCCGAACACCCCAGTTGCGGTGAGGTAGGGAATCCGGGCTGTAATGGAGATGAAGAAGTTGAGGATCTGGGTTGTATCTAGGTCTGCCATTAACTTTGGATCGAAGTAAGTACATTTCATTCTTGGGGCTAAAAGACTGAATTATTTCAAGATTGAAGAGTTGGGATGAACTACTCCTCAGTAAAGCGGGGAGGGAGATTTTGTTGAAAGCAGCTATTCAGGCTCTCCCTGCTTATACTATGGGAGTGTACAAACTTCTGATCCGTCTAATTTAGGAAATTGAGGTTCAGATGAATAAGTTATAGTGGAGTCATGACACTAGGACGGGAAGAGGGATTAAGTGGAAGAGCTAGGACAAATTATCTAAGCACAAGCTGCAGGGAGGTTTGGGTTTTAAATTCTTGTAGGGACTTTAATACAGCCATGTTAGCAAAGCAAGGGTGGAGGCTTCTGACCTAACTGGAGAGTCGGGTAGCAAGGGTCTTGAAATCGAAATATTATCCAAACATGAGTTTTCTGCTTGTAGGAACGAAGCAAGGGGAGTGTTATTTGGAGCAGTATACTCTCAGGTCAGGGAGTGGTTATTCAGGGAGTTCGATGAAGGATTGGGGACGGGACTAGTATGGGGGTCGTGGGGGTCCCTTGGCTTCCCACGGATACAGGTCTAGTGGAGGGGTGTATATGGGAGATCCGGCTGGATGTGTGGGTAACTATATAGATACAGATCAAAGGTGGAACATGGGTAAATTGGAGGAGGACTTTGAAGCGTATGAGCTAGCGGTAAGTATTAAATTACCATTTCATGTTATCCCAATACTGGATGGGTGGTTTTGGTAGGGAACTCGGGATGGAGTGTTCTGGGTATGGGATGCGTATAGACTCATTCAGAGTCAGACAGGGAGATTGAGGTACCAAGACCGGGATGTTTTTTGGAAGAACTTGTGGGGGTTGGCGGTCCGGGCAAAGGTCAATCATCATGTATGGAGAGTGTTGACGGGGTCCTTGCCGACGGACGTCAATCTCTAGAGACGTTTTGCCCCGGTTGATCCGGAATGTGGAGTGTGTGGGTTACCGGAGATAGAGAATCATCTATTGTTCCAGTGTGGGGCTACGAGGAGGCTTTGGGAGAGAGTGGGTTTGGTGGTGTTGGATGAAGAGGTTGACCCAAGATCATGGTTAGAGCATTGCTGGAATTTAGGAACTCATGACCTGGTGGAGAAGGATGTATGTTTATGGTGGGAGATTTGGCGAGCCTGCAATGCAAGAATATGGCGGCAAGTTCTTGTAGGGGATGAAGAAGTTTGGAGGGCTGTGGGATCTCTGTTGATGGATTGGCAACTGGCCCAAGCCAAGCCGGGAGAGGCGGCTCAAGGAGGTGGAGGAAGAGGGAGTGATGGGGGTTCACGGCGGTGGGTGAGACCAAGTATGGGGTTGGTGAAAATAAATGTGGATGGTGTGGTTTTGGGCTCAGTGAGTAGAGGTAGGGGATGGTGTGTCGAGGAGGAGATGGTTGGGTTATAAGCGCCCATAGTATTGTCATATCGGGTAAGCAGAACCCGGAGTTTATCGAGGTATGAGCATAAACGAGGCATCGTCTTGGACTTATGAGGATGGATGGTTAGCTGGTTCAATTGAATTTGACTGCTTGAGTGTCGTCCAGGCCATTAACGGAGACAAAGTGATTATGTCCCCGATAGGCCTTATTATCATGGAATGCATAGAAAAACTGAAGGTGCTAGAAAGGTTACTTTAAACTTTGCTCGTAGAGAGAGACAAATACTGTAGCACATTGTTTAACTCGTAATACATGTGTTTGGTGTACCATTGATTGGAAATTGCGGAGATTCAGTTGGAACTTCGTAAATATTTGACCAAAGATATGAATTAATGAAAATCGCCATTTTCAAAAAAAAAATAATGAACAATCGATACCAGTTAACTTCTTTCTCGTTGGAGCATTCACATAGATTTACTTCAAAAAAATATGATCTCTAGATCTGCTAGGGTTAGGGTTTTTTCTACGCCTCTAGCGTAGGTAGTTGCCCTTCCTCAAGGTCGCCTCTGTGTCTCCCGGCACCGTTTCGGTCATCCTAATCTGCTGCAATGGCGTCGTCCTCCTTTCTCTAACCCCTATAGCAACCTTTCTTTCAGTGGTTGTCTCTCCTGCTCCGCCTTTCAGTCGTGAGTGAGAAAGTTAAGAGGACCGATTTATGAGGTATCAAGCGTTCTTCGATTGTCATCAACGACTAGTACCCGAGCAGCGGAGGACCGCAGAAATACCAGTACGCAGCCAGAACGGCCAGGGGAGATGGCCGAGTGACGATGAGATCAGAGTGGCGCAGCGGAAGCGTGGTGGGCCCATAACTCACAGGCATCGTATTCTTATGTTCTTCCTTACACTTGAGGAGACGTGAGGGCCTAAGAGTAGAACCTTGATGCGGTTCTGGTGTCTTGACACCCCGGCTAAGTACGTTGTGGTTTGACGAGCGTGTGTCGTACGTGTGAGATTAGAGCAATTGACCGCCCTTTCTTAGTAACCTTTTTGTGTTGAACTTAGTGACTTTCGATGTCATCCTGGGGATGGACTGACTCTCAAGACGCGGGCGTCGATCGATTGTGACCGGCGACCGATGGTAGTGCGATCGGGCATACGACAGTTGATGTGGACTTAAAATACATCTATTTTAGATGTCATTAGCCCACATTTATGCTCTTTTTAGTCCCGAGTTAATATGAAATGATGCATTTTACCCTCGTATTGTGTATTTGGTCTTGTTTCAGGGTTCATCAAGTTTTCGGAGCAAAAAGGGGCAATTCGGGAGTGAAACGGAGCGAATTTGGAAGTTGGGCAGAAGTGTCAGCAACATGCACCATTTTGTTGCACGCCGTGCAAAAAACTGGTGCACTCAGAACAGAGGAGTCAAGAATCTGCACCATTTTCGTGCACGGCGTGCAAGAAACTGGTGCAACTTAAGTGCACCAGAAACTTGCACGGCGTGCAAGCGACCGTGCAAGCGTCAAAAACGCGATTTCCAGCTGCGTTTCCTATTTTTTATCAGAGTTAACCCGTCATATAAAAGGGAATTTAGGTCAGATTGAAGGGGATCACGAATTGGAGGAGAAAAAGACACCTTGGGAGAACTTGGAGAGCACTTGGAAGAGAAGACTTGAAGATCAAAAGAGAGTGGAAACCATCATCGAAGGTTTTGTACGTTTTGATTAAACTTTGACAATTGTATTACTTCATTGGATTAATATGAGTATCATGGTTTTTATCAATTCCTTGTGTTCTCGTCTCCTTGCTATGAACTAAACTCCCATTGATCTAGGGCTAGGGGTAAAGATGTGATGAGTAGAATTAACTTGTTCGAGTTATGCAATTGTTAAACTAGTATTAGGATTTTGTTTATCTCATTTTTTTCGTAATGCCTTTTTCGCCTTGATCACGTGAGAAATGTTTAAATCGTGTTAACCAACAATTGAGAAATGAGGTTAATAGGAGGAAAAGGAATGAGATAGCTCGGGTTTTAATCTAAGCCATAATATGGTTAGACTGACACGAGTGCAATAGCTATAGGAGTAAAACCCGAAAGTTTGAGGAATTCATAGAATTTAATGCTATATACTGCTCTACACCTAGATTAGAGATAATTAGGTGGACCGAGTATGTTAGGGTCCTAATACGATCGAGAGATGGTTAGGACTATACTTAGAGAATTCACGTTGCCCTTAGAATAATATTAGTTACAAATGCACACCGAACTCCGTTAAGTCATTCATCACATTCGAACCCCGTTAATGTCCTAGATCACCTTTTTATCTCTGATTTACAAGCCCGCTGTGACTTTGTTCTTCGTTTCTGATCATTCATATATTCTCATTACTTGCTTGAATTTAATATTTTCTGAAACAAAAAAAACAAACATCGTTATAGGAATAGCTTGACCATCGAATTAAGTAACTAAAGAGCTTGCTTATTTGCTCCCTTGGGTACGATATCTCGGACTTAAAACCCGAATACTACTTGACGACCGGTACGCTTGCCGTACCATTCTGAGGGTTAAATCTCGGAGTGTCAATTTAATGGCAGTCACGTATGGACGGGCAGTATGTGCGAAGTTTGGACCGATGCACATCAATTGTCAACAAGTAAAGACTGAATGCCAGTGTTCCACGGGAACTAGTACGACCCCTACGAAAGCACAGTAGAAGTAAGAGCATCGTTTGCTGGAGTCCGGAAATAGTTAGCTGAGTGCGACTACCACAACGATTTCAGGCCAGTAACATTATGGCACCGTACGAAGCGTTGGATGGTAGGTCGGGTCAATTGCCCAAGCAGGGCACACTTGAGGATTAACAGTTGACCCTTGTGGTCCCGAGTTGCTCGAGAGGCGACAGAAGGGTCGCGTGGATTGTGGACGATTAAGAACCACACAGAATCGACGCGGAAGCGCGAGGATGAGGTACGCACGAGGTATCCAAGGTCGTTCGGTCCTTGGGAAAACGGTAATGGTAGTGTCTTCAGTCATGTGGTGCCTTGGATGGAACGACTTATCTTTTGGTTCGATTGGTAGTATGTGAGCGAGGGTGAACGGTAAGCGCGACATCCCTGGATGGGTAACCTTCGATGATTGATCATGACTATATGTCACCTCTTGTGGAGTGTCGTCATAGTGAGGTATGACAAGTTGGGTGTTTCGAGGTGCGCACGCCCTCCGACAAGATGTTAATAAGATGTACTGTCGCTCCAAACCGAGCAGTAAGGGTGAGGTCCAATGTCAGGATGGTAGAGATTACGTGTTCTTTCCTTGTGTTTTCGTGTGTGGTTGGTCGTGGCGTAACCACGTTTGGAGTCCGGCGTCGATTGTCTGAGTAACGGGACGTGGACCTCTTTTGTTTGGTTGTGTGCGCGATACTTGGTTAAGTGAAGTGAGTAGTCGAGGAGAAGTGTCGGTGGGTTGGATCCATTTTAAGTGCGATGTGAGAATTGTTCCAGTATGATACCTGTACCGACGGACGGTTCCGGTATAGGATATCTCGACCAAGCTGCGTGTGCCGGTGCGACGTCTCTACCGACGGAGGATTCCGGTATCGACTAACTGGTTTAAGTGTTTCCGTGTGCATATGGGTTAATGGACTGGGAGTTTTAATCGGACGTTCCCTGAGATAGGGTCAAATGGAGCGCGTTCGTTTTAAATTTCGAGGACGAAATTCTTTTAAGAAGGGTAGACTGTAAAGACCGCCCCAGTTAAAAGAATTAATATTTAAATTGTTCGATTGGAACGTCGTGGTTGGAAAACGGGTTGAATTTTTGGAACAAATGCAAAAGAAGAAGAAAAGAAAAAAAAAGTGGAAGCAGACTTGGGCCGGTCAGATTTGGGCACAGTCAACCGGACCGGGCCCAAGCCCGCACCGCGCGCACAAGCACCGGGCCCAAGCCCACGCGGCGACCTAAACCCTACTGTTCCCCTTTCTTCTTCACGCAACCGCGCACGAAACCCGAGGCAACTCCTCTCTCTCTCGTTCTCTCTTTGCTCTCGCTCTCTCCCTCTTTCTCTCTCGCAACGCCGCCCTCGCCTCGCCGTGTTCTTCCCTCCACGTACGAATCGAACCACGCCGCGCACGGAATCGAGACGCCACGCCGAGAACCTCTCTCTAGTTCGACTTCCCGAGTTCGAATCGCGCTGACGACGGAGGAAACGACGAGGGTTCGTGACCTCTCTCGTCCCGTTCATCTTCTCCGACCACGCCCCACCTGAAAACCCTCTGCGCCGAGCTCGATTGGGCGAGCTCCGTTGGGACGACGATGGCCGAGAGCTCCCACGCCGGAGTACCTCTGGTTCTCGTAAGATCTGAGATGGGGGAGGCGGTTGGGTCGCGCTCCAACCACCAACGTCATGGTCACGGCCTCGCCGGAGCCCTAGCGCCTCTCCCAGCCACTATCGTCCCTCCTCCGCGCTCACCTGACGCCGTCCGCCGCCACGGCAAGACCAGGACCTCGCCGTCGTTACCCTCGGCCACGCCGTACTCGGGCCAGACTGGATCTCGAGCAGGCTGGCCTTGGGCCAGGACAAGGCTAGGCCTTGGGCCAGACCGGATCTCGGTTGGGCCTTGGCCCAGGCCCAGGTCCCTGGATTGGGTCCGGACTTGGGTCGGAGCCGGGTCTGGGTTAGGTCTGGGGCCGGGTTCGGGTCGGTTCTGGGTCAGGTCGGGTCTGGGTTCTGGACCGGGTCGGATTCGAGTCCGGTTTTCGGATTCGGGTCTGATCCAGGTCGGACAGATTAATTAATTAATTAACTAATTTAAATAATTTAAAATGGAGAACTTAAAGGACTAAATTGACAAATTAGAGGACTTTCGTACTGTGCCGGGACTGATTATCAATTTTACCTGTTAAAATCAGACTTTGACTTCAACCGAGAAGACTGGAGGTAGGCCCGGACGTCAACAACTAGGAGACGTAGTTGTTTGTTCTTCTTGAGGTAGGGAAAGTAGCGAATACCGGTTTAATTACGGAAAGTTACTAGTATGCATATTAGGTAAATAATAATAACCGGAAAGGTCCTAGTTGACATATAGGATGTGATTCACTAGAACAACCGCTTTCAATTATATAATAACCGGACGAGTCTTAGTGTGAATGTAGGATGTGATTCACTAGTTTAGCCGCTTTCAATATTCTGGGAAGTTGTCGTGCTGGTAGAATGGCCATGTCGAGCCTTAGGTTGTGTGCTGATTGAAATGCTTGATCTTAATTGAGATGCATGTTGTGTGACTTAGTGTCGATAAGATTAAGAGTCAAGGCGTATTATATTCGGTGTAACATGTTGTGGCTATGTGTGGGCAAGTGTGTCGTGACTGATATGATGTGAATCATTGGTTGTGATATGGTCGGGTGAGTGATAGACCGACGTGTCGTGTAATTGTGGTAAGATTGTTGGGCTTGGTGAGACGTGTTTGATCTGTGGCATTACGATGCGTGATATTATCTTGATGTGTGTTCCAAGAGGAGTTGTATTCCGGTATGGTACCTGCACCGAGGGGGTGTGTCGGTGTGGGGCAGTACCTAGGCCGACGATGTGGTCCCACGTATGCACGGTCCCCCGGTGTGTTATTCTGGTACAATGCCTACATCGAGGGGGTATGCCGGTGTAGGACATATAGGCCGACGGTTGTGATTGGGCCTACGGGTCGTATTGGGCCTACGGGTCGTATTGGGCCGACGGGTCGTATTGGGCCGACGGGTCGTATTGAGCCTACGGGTCGTGTTTGGCACTAGGTGTCGTGTTTCTACCCCGATGATATGTGCCCCTTCGGGATGTTTCCGGGAACCCCGATAATATGTGTCCCTACGAGGATGTTTCCGGGAAGATATCTAGGCCGACGTGCGCTTCCGGTATGATATGATGGAGTCGGGTTGTGTACAGCCGGCGGAGTTCGGTGACTGCGGTACGGGACGTGTGCTGGTTGCTTTTTTGTGTGATACGTTTCCTGTTTGGTTAATGTTTTATTGTGTGTAAGTGGTCGTTTGAGTGCGTTGTAAGTTTGGTTATGAGACCCGGTTTGGCAGTTAGTTGTGTTGTACTAGTATGCCTTAATTGAACGGTTACTCGTGGTGGTGAGTCGATGTTCATTACCTTAACTACTTTTTCTACTAGGCGAAAGCTCACCCCATACCTTGTTGTATTTCAGGTGTTGAGCGGGACCAGTACTAGCAGGATTCTCAGAGCTTGGGAGCTAGCGAGGGTTTTGGCTAGTGTCTAGAGACGTACAGTTTTTATTACTGTTTTGACTCGTTTATTATTATTTTCTTTTTTTACCGGGCTGTTGACTCGTGTGGATGTTCGGAGTTTTAAATTGATGTAGAGACCCTCTTTCTTATTTAAATTACTTTATTATTTATTGTTTTAAGTTCGCGTCTCGGATCCGGTTAAAACCGGATTTGGGGAGTAACAGGACCTTGTTTCACATATATCGTCACAATACAACTGATACAGTTCAACCTCGGTCGCGTTGCCCCCATATGCATGATTTACGCACTATCGTGAGTAGGACTTCCAGTCCCGTTTTCCAATCCGTCGAGGTCCCGCAGGATCTCCGGTATCCTGTTCCCCTCACCGTCTTCTTTCCGTGTCTAAGAGGCGTCAACATACCGTCTGACGGTTCTGATATTCAAAGGATCTCATTGTCCAAAGAACGCCAAAATATCATCTGTAACGATTGTAATATTAAAAGGATCAGTAAATATTTGTTCGCTAGTACTGGCTTCTAATGATCAGGAAGTTTGTTTCCCGAGACCCGATAATATAATCGATTTCAAATAATAAAATTGCACCCTTAATTAAAAAAACTTCTTTCTCGGTGCACATGCTCTGATCATCGGGTCCACCTGCTAGTTGCTACATGACATAGTCGGCAAAGTATCCAAAAGGGTGATGTGGCTTTTACATAGTCGGCAAAGTATCCAAAAGGAGCTGAGGATCGATGGACTGATGCGAAACGTTGTCAGAGTTATCTGATGACAACAACGCCAACCACACACTTAAACACTTAACTTTTGAGGTTGCAAAAACTTGTTTGTCGTATGTGGCCAACATATAACTGTGCAATAAAAATAATTGTTGAAAGGGACAAAAACAATGCCTTCATTATGCACTACACAGTATTTAATCGGAATTTTATTAAAACTACTCGCTCATGTCGAGATCCTCTCCTCGTTCTGTCGAGACCGAAACTCTAACCATGGAACTAGCTCTTTCTCGTCGTTCTCCTAGGCAGAGTTCTTCGAAGGCTGCTTCAGCAGAGTGGTCTTCTCCGCTATCCTGGTAGCCATCCCCTTCCCCTCCTGTCATCATGCCGAGGCCCTCACTCGATTCGGAAACAGGATCGTCCGCCTCTCCTCCGAGCGTGATTGTTAACTCCTCGGACGACTCGTCCTCGAGCCCTTCGTCGATGCACCTATCCTCCCAATCGCCTCCGCCCTCGTCGTTCCCCACATGGGGGCCGCGTCGTCGTCGTTCAGGTTTGGAGGCGTTCCCGCCAAGGCGTGGCTTCGCGTGGGGGCGTCCATGGGAGCCTGCCCTTCGCTCCGGTGGTCCTTCTCGCATTCAACACCCGCGATTCAAAACTACGGAAACCTATGACCTTTCTTTGGGTCGGCGGTGGGTGCAAGGCCAGCATTCTGGTAGTCCTATTCGCATCCAGCAACCACGATTCATGAATGCTACGACCCACGGCCTTGCTCTGGGTAATCTTTGGGTGCACGGCCAGCCTGGCCATCAGGAGCGCTTTGCGGATGTTGCGTCCCATGACCTTGCTGGATACAAGGCTGGCCTGGAAGTCCGGCGGGGTTTGGTCGATCCCCGGGATGCCCTACGGCGGTGAGGGGCCGGTCTGGTAATCCTATCTGTCCATCTGGCTGGGCTCCTTCGTCCACTAGGTTTTATCACTCCCATCGTGCGGCTATATCGGTGGTGAGTCTTGGCTTCTGGTTGGTCGGACTCTTTGTCGGCTAGCAAAGAACATGGTGCATTGGGATATTGGCGACCCCTTCGTGTGGAGCCTACAACGTACTATGACCCTGCATGAAATATCCATACAGGGAGGATGGTTGGACCTAGACCTTGGCCAGGACATCAGGGACCGCAGGGCCATGGTGGTATGGAGAGGCTAGGTCTGGGGGGTCATCTATCCACCTTTGCCCCTGGACTCATTACCTAAGATTTGGTTGTGCCGTGGTTTGGGGACCGAGGTACCATTGGTGTCGGTCTCTACCCTGGGACATAGCTCTCTACGGTCAGCAGACTCATTAGGGCATCTCGGGAGGTTTGCCCAACCAGCGATGGTCCCGGGCCTCAGGGATGACTTCGGAGGTCTAAGTGAGACACTGAGTGGAATTTGCATTACTGAATCTCCCAGGTGTCCTAGTGGGATATAGTATCTTTGGCACCAGGATATGGAGGATTGGGGGGGGGGGGGGGGGGGGGGGGTCGGCAACTACTAGAACAGGCGAAGGCTGGGTACCAGCCCCACCGATTCATATGAACTCTCAGGCCGGCCCCGGAGGCAGGAAGGAGTCTTTAGGGGTGGCCTACCAAACTTCCCCCACTGACAATCACAGGTTCGGTTGCACTAACGAGACAAAGTGCCACCCTTGGGTAACCCAGAGGTACCCAGACCCCACCTTGAGCAGTGTTCGTCGGCGGATTTTATCAACCATGGTTTTTACTTTTTCGCTATTATATTTGAGTTTAGTTATCTATGTTTGGTTGTTAAGTCTAGACGCCACTAAGGCACATCACCAACACGTCTCTGACGTGATAGTAGTTACAGGGTTTCTCTGTTTACCCTCTAGAGTTCTAAATATGTATTGACTCTTTTAATGGAATAGAATGGGAATTTTACCAAAAAAATCGGAATTTCATTTGAACTCACATCCACTTTTTCTTTGTTTTTGAGTAAAAAGTACGTATTTATTTAAGCGCGTAACATAATACAAAACCAGAATAAAAAAATAAAGAATAAATCCGATACAAGTTAAAAGGTAGTCGGCATCCCCTATTAATTTTTTTTGAGCGAAAGGTGCAAATTTATTACTCGAAAACGATTACAGTATCGTGCAGCGGGGAACAGGCTCCCCGCCCGCCAGAAGGTCAGTATTAGCGAACAGTGGTTCAATAATCCTTTTAATATCATAATCGTCACAGACGGTATTTTGACGTCCCTTGGGCAATGAGATCCTTTGAATATCATAACCGTCATAGACTGTATTTGGACTCACCTTGGGCAATAGAAGAAGACGGTGGGGGTTTCGGAGATCCTGTGGGACCTCGACGGTAATGGTGATGGTGGTAGGCAAAGCATCGGCTTGGTCGGGCCAGTCCTAGATGCTCCCCTCCTTGGAGAACTCCATGATACTCTGAGCGATAGGCAGTGATCCTGCAGAGACAAACTCAAACAACATGAAAGAGACTCTTTCGATTAGCCAGAGTCATAATCGTGAAAGGGGACGAGGCGGTTGCGGCGGTGGAGGCCAGGGAGAAGGACACACTAGCTGCAGCAGAGCCGGCTGCTGCAACACCTTGGACGTCTCTAGGGATGGTTGCGGCATCAGAGACGGCGGCGGCATCAGAGGCGGCGACAGCAACAGGGGCAGCAGCGGCTTCATGGACGGTGGCGGCAGCATCAGGGACGGCGAATGTAGAGACGGAAACCCCTGGGGTAGAGGGGAGACCGAATTAGATCGGGAGGTGCTCCGTTGGTCGCAGGAGACGACCAACGTCGCGGTGGCTAAAGACGATTTGAAATGAGCCCTAACAGGAAAAAGTTTCGCAGGATCCAAAGGGAAAGTGTAAAGAGGAGGTTGAGAAGAAGAGAGGAGAAAAACCATGGCATAGGGGGGAGCTCGACACGGACGTCATGTCATCGCAACCGTTCTCCATCGGTCCTTCGAAATAAGGGTAACTACCATTTCTGTTTTCCCCCACCCCCTTCATTGTCCTCAACTCCTTCCACTCCTTAGGTACCCTGAGAACCATTTCTTCCTACTGCTCACAATAACTACGATAAGGATGCATCATCGAGTACTGAAGATTCCCCCCCAACCAATGACAATGACACAACACATCTTGATGATCGCCTTGTGACACCTCCATGGCTATATTGGTCGGATCCGATGGAAGAAAAAAGTGGGTATGGTTTGATACGGAAGCGGAAGCGGAAGCGGGTGAATCGGATAATGAAGATTCTTCGGGTTCCGATGAAGTGTAAGAAAAAGTCTATGTCGGAGGACTACAATTTTGGTAATATATGTTGGTCTTCATATGAATGTTCAGCATGATATCCCTATAATTTGACAAACGTTATCGTGTAATCATCCTAAACGATGTTTAGTTGCTATGTATTGTTTTATTGGATTTATATAATTTTTAATTTGAACGTAT
Organism: Erodium maritimum; assembly: GCA_963921825.1. NCBI lineage: Eukaryota > Viridiplantae > Streptophyta > Magnoliopsida > Geraniales > Geraniaceae > Erodium > Erodium maritimum. The sequence goes on from OY997588.1 coordinate 120,017,468, forward strand.
TATGTTCTTATTATTTAATGTTGTGGTAATTGAATTACAATTTACATAAGTAAAAAAAATTATGTTTTGTAAAAACTGTTTATTGCATCACTTAATCAAAAGAAAAACTAGAATTCAATTATTTAGTCAGTGCAAGTAATCAAACGAGAATCTATACGACAATCATCAATTTATTTTCATGCATCGATTTTTAGCATTATTGGTTCCTGATTGTATGCTAATACAATTTATAGGCATCAACACCACTATTAAGATCTCAACTTTATCTCCCCCTTCCTCTCCTTCTCCACCATTTAAGTCTCTACCTTAAATTACTCAAAGCTCTCCAAACAATCTCGTTGAGGTTCCTCTTCTAACCTTTTTAAGGTTCTACCATCGCCGTTGCCGCCGTCGCTCCACCGCCAGCCTCCTCCATGGCAATTACATGCCTCCACCATCGAAGTCTCGGCTTCAAGGTTCTCCACTACCTCCAGGTGAGATCATGTCTACCCGGCTTAGTGTCCGCCGCTGCCGTCATCGCCGTCCATTGCCGCCCACCAGCCGCTCTCTCGCCTCGCGTCCTGTTGCCCGGACGTCTCGCAGCCACCGTGGCCCTCCTGCCACTCTCCGGGTTACGGGCTCCATGCGCCGTGCCACCTATCGTCGTCATGGGTCCGTTCCCCCGACGGATCTGGGATCCGGGAGGAAGGCCGATAAGACGGGATCTGCCTCCACGACACCCGAAGTCGGGACCCTCTATCTCGATCAAACCGCTGCGGATCGAATCGATACTCTCGCCTTCTGCACTACTTCGAAAGAGCAGGGCGAATCAAGACGAAGAATTGACGATACCAGATCGCTCCAATGGCACGGGGCCTAGAAGACCTGGCATCACAGTTTTGGTAGTCTGCTCTTTCGTTTGTGTGCTAATTTCTTTTCCTGTTTTAGGTCGAATAAGTTATTGGTTATCCACTGTGCTAAGTCGTTTAACCGCTTGGGACTGTGCTAGGTCGAATAAGTTTAGGACTTTGGTTTATTATTTCCTTGAAACGCATGTTGAAACGTCAGTAGGGAGTTGTCTTGAGTTGTTTCCCATGAGTTCATGTGGGCTAAAATTATGGGTCCATGAGTGCCGGGCTAGCTAAGGTCGGCCCGGACAAATATCCTGGAACCCGAGGCGGTCACGCCTCTTTCTGTATGATTTCCTTTTGGCATTAATGAAATCTCCGGTTATCCGTTTCAAAAAAAAAAGATCTCAACTTTATATGTATTCTTATGTTTTTTTAACGAAATGTGTAATATTATAAATGATATATCATAACATCGGGGTGCGCCAGGGAACATGCTCCTTGACCACTAAAAAGGTTAGAAAAAAGAACAATAGTTCACTGATCCTTGTAGTACTAGAACTGCCACAGACGGTATTGGGATGTAATATAGGCAATGACAGAATACGGGGGATGAGAAGGTGGTACTTGAATTCCTACTCCGAAAACTGGTCAAGGACTTCAACCGTAGTAGTGGGAGGCAAGGCTTCGACCAGGGACCCCTCTCAGGGCCAGTCCCTAAAGCCTGGAGAATCTAACATTCCTCCTAGCGGGATTGATCCTGCAAAGACTAACGTAGATAAAATAAAAGGGACCCACTCGATTAGCCAGATCCATAATCGTGAAAGGGGTTGAGGCAGTTGCGGTGTTGGAGGCCAGGGAGAAGGACGCGCCGACAACGGTTGCAGAGACGACGGCTACGACTTCAGGATTCATCAAAAGTACTACTTAATTTTTTTATTAAAAATCGAATGATAATTTATCGAGTTTTTAGTGTATGTAAAATACGGAGAATTTTTTTTAAAAAACAAATATGGAGTTAATCATCTTTGTAATAATGATGATACAAATTGATGTTAAAGAAAGTATTGAGTTAATCCTCATATTAATTTAGACTCTAATCACTGGCACAAATTAATATATAAAATGATTAATGGGCAAAGACTGAATAGATAGAGTTGAACCTTATCCGTACTACCCACGTGAAGTAGGGCTCGCTTCCAACACTGATTGCGAATGTATCGAATGAACGTGAGCTAGTTGTGCTCAATCGCTTACGTCATTCGGTGCGCCAACATTGAAGGACATATTCATTTGAGACCTTGGAATATAATTGTCTGGACGTTCGAGGAGCATGTTTGGGTCTTTTTTTTTTTGGAAAGTAGATGAATATAAGGAGAAAACCCCGAATCCTAAGTGTGTTGGAAATGTGTATTTCATGTCTTAACTGAGGGTCACCCTTTGTTACATGTCTTATCCCAAAGGTGGTTCTTTTTTACAAAATATGAAAAATGACACCAAAAAAGGGGTATAACGTTCGCATTCGATGGTTTTTCCTCTTAATTTTTGTATAATTTGCGTTTATCAGTGCACTACAAGAGGTAGGTGGTGTAAATTTACCAAAAACAAATACTTTTTTTGTGTCATTTTTCATGTTTTGTCAAAAAAAAACACATTTTGTATAGGACATGTGACAAAAGGTGACTTTTGGTATAGGACATGTAACAAAAGGTGGCCCTCAGTTAGGACGTGAAAAACACATTTCCAACACAGTTAGGATCCGACGTTATCCCTATAGTAAGAGAAAATTACTTTGGATCAGAGAGTTTCTCTCTCTCTCTTTTTCTTGACTAAAATTGTGCAATTTTATTAAATAGAGTTCAATCGATAATGAAAACGCATTAAGAAAATCTGTAATCACGGTAAAAGAGTTATTATATGGTACTGAGTCCTTAAGGTTTGTCTATGCATAACTCTGTGACAAATGAACCGACACATGCGGTTTGTTAGGGAGCCATAAAGGTGAACAGATAGTAAATAACAATGAAATTTATGTCTGATGCTCAAGGTATTGCCCAGCTGTTGCATATTCTGTAAAATGCGACCGAACCAGCTGACACCGGCTTCCAAGGGAGGGGAACGACGATGGTAGATGTGATTCAGGGATCCATCCCGGTAAAAGTCCCTGAATCCTTGTGTAGAAATCCTGCATCTTCGCTCACTAATTATTAAACTTACAAAAATGAACAAAACGGGTAAAGTAAAACAAATCCAGTCGATCATCCGGACCCAGACCCGAGATAGAGATCGAGAAGGAGGCCTCGGTGGAGGCCAAGGAGGTGGATACACTGATGACGGCTTCAATTGTGGTTACAAGGGCGGCGGGGGGTGCTCAGAAGAGGGGATCCGGACTGGCGGCGGTGGTGATCGTAGGGATACTTTCATATTAATACTAAAATCTACAATTTTAAGCTGCCTATCAAAAAAAATTAGTATGAAAGTTACTAAGAGTAAAGAGTCTCCGGAGGGATCAAAACACATAACTCTAAAGAATATAATTATTAGAGACGGTATTGAAATCACTACATAGACATTCAGAAGGGGGGACGGAACTGGTAGTATTGCTCAAGATATTGCTTAAGCGTTGCATAAGGGACTGTGCGATACGATTGAACCTGAACTCCTCAGCAGTAGGAGAAATGACTTTGATCAGGGACCCCTCCCAAGACAAGTCCTTGAAGTCATCATATCCTAGCATTCCTATTGGCGAGGTTGTTTTCCAACTCTCGGCTAATCTTTGTAGTGTTCTCCAACTGACCCCCTCTTTATTCCTCCAGCTGTAGTCGGGAAGGATCCTGAACTTTCAGTTTCCTTGCCTCTAGAGAGCTGGTTGATCACCAGGTTTTTCTAGCCTAGATCACCTAGTCTGGTTGGGATACCTACCTGTTTTCCTATACCATTAGGTACAATGTTCGGGGATACTATCGGGAATCTACCTAGATGTGAAGCGCCCTTAGGTACAATGGTCGGGGACAAGGGTTCGAAACCTGGTGGGACGTCCAGAGACTCTTTGACCTCCCAATCGGTCGCGTACTACTTAACATTCTGATCCTTATAAAACTACAACATCGAGTCATCAAATCATGGGGTACCATGCATCTCCATGTCACTCTCCCAAGCTCCATGAACGATGCTACCATAGTTGAAGCAGAATGTGGGGAACTTCGTGTAGGTGAGTGAAACTCGAACGGGGTCTGGGAACTCCGTAAAATGCAGCAGCAGATGTTGACGAAAAGGACATTCCACGGGGTGGTAAAACCGAACCTTTACCGCCCCTCCCCAACACATGGGCCATAGATCGTACAGGACCTCCACGCATGTATCCAAAGCGCGACAATTATTTCTCTTGTCGACTTCGTCCGGACCAATAGAGGGAGACCATGGGCATGGACACATAGTTGTAGACGATCCAGGGCAGTACATTCCCTGGCCATCGGGTCAATGTCCCCAAGGAGGAGAGGATAACCAACAGAGCAACATGGTTCGTTGCCTATGACCCATGCCCGGGCCTCCGCCGGTTCAAAGTAGAACCCGAAAATCCCTAGGCCGATGTCCTTGATGACCAAACATGACGCCGATCTTCCCAATGGATTAGTGATGATTCGCAACAGGACCTCCTTTCGGGGAGGTTTCGAGGCCCAAATGTTTCCCACCACACAGAATTGTTGGCATGCCAACACACACGGATTAATTGGTGTGTAGGGAATCAGCACCTCCGTTTCCTCTTCCTCCTCGAGAGAGCATGAGGAAAGGCTGTCTTGGAGGCACGCCATGGGGGTAAGAAGGCTCGGTGGCACCGGGACCTCGGGTGGTAGGGTTTCCTCTAAGAACGGCGACGTGCCCCCCGTCGAACCATTTTTGCAGGGACAGTCAGCAAGGACGGTATCACCGAGATCCTATCAGTATTGGGAAGACAAAAAGAAGCACGCAGGGGCGCCTCCATCTCCTTCCTCTGACCGTCATGTTCGACGGTCACCTTTCCTTGAATAGGGTCCGTCCGTAGTAGAGGTAGAGACTCAGGAATGTCTGTAACAGCGGGAGGAACGTCCGGTGTTGGGTGGCATGGAGCCAAAGTAACGGTTAGGGTTTCACCGGATGACCATGTCGAGGCTTCCGTCGGGATGACACCAACGGCATGGTGAGCCCTAGAGAGAAAGCCATGATCGTCGTGGAGGGTTGTGGCATCAGAGTTGGTCTGGGAGTGGTTGTCTTCGGCTTCCTCCTTCGTCGTGCCTTTAATGGCTCGCAACTTCATAGGAAGGGCGTGGGGGTGGGGTTGTCAGAGGCGATACGGAGAACTGCATGGTTGGAGAAGACAGCGATGGGATAAGGCCGGAGGCTAGGTCGGCGGTGGTGACACAGGTAGGGATCACCATAGAGACTAGGGCTAAGGTTTCCTCGGAAGAGACAGACGACATAACGTGAGAGAGAGATTTGTTCCGTAAATTATATATATATAATGATCATGTTGTTTTCGTAAAAAGATATTATTTAAGAACAAATGTAATAAATTAAAGAATATAAGTATTTCAAAACTCATCGTATTTGTAGGTTTTCTCCATCAATTCCAAAATTCCCCTCCTGAACTATGTGCATCATCCAGATATTAGTGAATCTCAAATAAGGCTCCACATACGTATAGGCTTATATGGTTGGCCTCATGTTGAGGTGGAATTGGTTTCCCTGTTTTCTAGTTTTGGTAACTATCAATCAGTTTTTGGATGTTTTAGTATAATCGATTATGTCTCGATTATAACTAGAGGATTAAGTATCGAATTAGTTATCAATGATTCACTATCCCATTATTCTTTTCCTGATATGACTAAATTTTAATAATATTAATCCCTTTCACTAAAACAAAAACTTCACAAAATACAATATCTTTTTTAAACACAACAAGTATAAGTTAATGTAAAAGTAAAACACAATTGAGGTCACAACCTTAAAAGGTTGTTGGAGAACATCCACACACACCATATCTAAGCAGTAGGCTATGATAGAACAAAAACCCAAATATTTTAGAACGAGATGTAAATTGACATATCTAAGATCAATAAAACACTAGAGCTAGAAATGCCCATTCATTCTACAATTTTGTTTCCAACATGTGGCGGTTATAACAATCATGATCATTAGGATAGTCGTAAGAAAACGAGAATAAAGACTTGGGTTACCTTTTTTTATCAGCGAAAGCAAATTGAAATTACCTTTTAAGGAAAAAGATACAAAGTAATAAAACCCAAACCAGCTACAGTTCGAGAAATAAAGCCAGACAAAAAACAAAGTGGAAAACTAAGCACAAGCTGCTCATCCCCGAAACCAAAGAACGATGAAATGAAGCCTTGAGTGAAAATCCTTGAGCGGCCTGAGAGTATGCAAGTGTATGGGGATGGAACTGAATTCCCCTGCGAGGCCTGAATATGCTGTGAATGGGAATGTAACCGAATTCCCCTGAGAGGCATGTGAGTATGCAACCCTGTGAATGCCTGTGAAGCTTGTGAATGGAGAGTAGGAGGATGAGAACATACCTAGAAGTCCACGAAAAAGCAGGGTAGGAAAATGTCTGAATACCCAAGTTTACCAACCTTGAAGCCCAGAGAAAAAACAGGTCTGAAACCTTAAACTAACCAACCATGAAGCCCAAAAAGAAACCCGCAATTACCTACTACCACTCTACCCTGAACTAAGAAGGAATGACATATACTCCCTTGTCCAAAAAAAACCTGAAACCCCGTAAGAGGTAGAGGGGTTTTGCAGATGCCGGTGGCCAAGACCATACGCGGCAGAGACATAAACCGAACTCTAAGACTAAACGATAAAAATCCCGAGGACAAATCCCCATGCTTTCACCGGAGGCCAACCTAAACCGACAATTCCGACCACATAGGTGGACGGGGGCACAGGGAGATCAATCGAAGAGCAAAAGGATCGGAAGGGGGAAGAAAACCTAGCTTGGACATAGAGGAGGGAAGAAGGTAAACCTATCCCCGACCTCGAGATGGAAAGGGGAGGAGAGGACCTCAGCAACACTACAACGGAGCCAACGGAAGAGCCAAGTGCCCCCAAAACGAACCTTCCAACTCGACCGAACCAGATCCGCAACAATCAACACCCAAACGGCTGGAGAAAGCGACCCACGACCGGAACTGAAACGAGCCACTGCTAAAAAGCCGCACGGAGAACCACACCAATCCGCAAAGAAAGCAACCGAGGTGAAGGAGGGGACAGAGCACACGGCTTAAACAGAAACGAGTCGCGACAATCCATGCAGGAAAGCCTCCCACGAACGGAAAGCTACCAAGTCTCCACCACGCACTCCAACACCAAAAGCCAAAAGGCCGGAGCTTGAGCTCGGTCCTTATCTTGTTTCCGGCCAACACCGAGAGAGTCCAATGAAGACCGGTATTTCTACCGAACTCAAGTCCGACAAGATGGACAGTCAGGGATAACCTCTAAAAGCACGCGCAGGATGGAAGTCAGTCCAAACTCAACCTCGGCCCAAACAGATAAGACCCAAAACCAGAAGTGGATCTGCCAAGGCCCGACCCGGCCCAAAACCCAACTGCCTGTCTGGACCGGCACAAGACCCGAACCGGCCAAAACCCGGACATGACTCGACCCGGCCCCAACCCACTCCAGCTGAGCCCTACCCGGTCTTTGACCCGGTCCCCTGAACTGACCCGAGTCAAAAAATCGTCGCGCGCCTAAAACGAAGCCGGACCGAGGCGACCTCCACGTCGGAACAGAAGCAGCTGAGACGAGCCCACGCCAGAGCAGCAGCACAACTGCCGCGCGTCGGAGCAGCAGAAATCGAGACGAGCCACGCCGGAGCAGCAACACCAGAGAGCAGGGAGAGGTCGAGGAGACAACCGGTCCGAGAACCAGTCGAGCTCTGGCACAGAGAAGATGAGCTATGGCCAAAGAAGCATCATCCTGCTAGACGAGCCCATCCACGCCGGGCACAGATCCACCCACGGATGTGCCAGAAGCCGGAGACGAGACGCAGGCGCCGGTAGAAACAGGGGCCGAAAGGGAGAAGAAGGGGGAGAAGGAGAAGAGGAGGTCACCGACGACGTCTAGGTAGAAGGTCATGGCCGTCACCAGTGACAAGGAAGAGAAAGGTGGCAGCGGCTAGGGTTGGGGTTGGATCTTAAAACAAATGCTTGCAGAGACAACAAATACAACTCAAAATTGCAGAGACCAAACAAATACAACTCAAAGGCTACCTTACTTTACCAAACTTGATAATCACTTTATTCTCCCACGAACCCAGCTCATATCCCTCCTTCTGATAATAGTAAGGGCCTTTAAAGATGTGTTAAGACCCAACTTAATAGATAATTGTTGTGTCGATATTTTGTGAAACCGATACCACCTGCAGTTAAGTGGGAGAAAAGTTTATGCTGACCCCACTATCCCTTAGAGCTCCTCATAGGGGAGAGGCGAGGTTGGAAACCGTGAACACCTCATCCTTTAAAACCTCGCACTTGGCCCTTTTACGACAAATTGATGTCGTTTTCCTCCTCCGTCAACCACCATTATCGCTGCAAGAGAAAGTTAGCACTGTGCATCTCTAGATTCTTAGTGTACCGGGAGACCACTATGGTCGTGTTGCGCACAACACAACCTCACTAGAGGCGGCAATTTGGAACTCTCGTTGCCCACTTGAAGTGGTGGAATTAGTGTTGCCTTTATCCCGAAGGTGTGTACTCCCCCTTTAGTGCGTTATCTGATACGCTTCGCCCAACCCTGTCTTACCATAAGCTTTGTTCGGGTAAGAATAAACCATTACTATAAGTAGTGGAACAGTTCTGCGGGAGAGGTTACTATTGTTGATTTTCGCCCAAGATGTGTTCAAAGCAATGACAGATTTATTGAGGACCCGAGGGGGCACGTGCCCCCTAATAATTGAGAAAAAATGTTGTTATATATATATGGAAGCTTTCAGGTACTCACCACTCTTAGGATACAAACGGTGCGGACCATGTAAATCTGTGGAAATAAAATGTAATTACATTTTATTTTGGAGATATTATATTTTGAATATATTTCGTTTCTGTAAATAAAAAATAGGTTAGTCTACGTAAATGTAAATCGGAAATGTAAATCTACAGAAAATAATTTGTAATTACATTTCATTTCCGCAGATTTACATGGTACGCACCGTTTGTATCCTAAGAGTGGTGTGTACCTGAAAACTATTCTATATATATATATATATATATATATATATATATATATATATATATATATATATATATATATATATATATATATATATATATATATATCTTTCCATAAAAAAATGTTTTTTTTTACTTAGCGTACCCCCTCAATTTAGAAAAAAAGGATATTCTTACCTAATTTGTTACCGTTTCGGTTTATAAAATTCTATTTTTATTATTATTATTATTTTAATTTCTTAATTTTATGAGCTTATATTTATAAATTTATGTTTTTATTATATTAAATTTTTTTTTTATATTTAATATTATTTAAGTTTTGAAATTTGTATAAAAGTTTATTAAATATTATTGTTTTAAATTTAAGACTATTATTAATTTGAGATTTTCATTTAGCTATTGTTTGAAGTTTGAAACCATTATTAATTACAAAATTACTATAATCAATGAGAAAGTTTAAAAAAAGATCGGATTACACAATATTGATAAGAACAATAAGAAATCAAGTAAAAGACAAACGATTATTATATTGGCCTAAATTGCACATCCAAGGTTTACACACAAAATAAAGACCTATAAAAAAATTATACCAAAAATGCATGAAGTGCAACATAGAATGCAAACATATAAATGCAAAGCATCCCGCCAGAGGCCACACCCCACACTTAGACTTTTCTCGTCCCGAGAAAACTAAACATAGATAAATATAAACTAACTAAGATAAATGCCAAGATAAACCCCGCGATACTATCTCCGTAGGCGGAGCTTGGCGACTCCGGGTTATTGAAAGCAGTAAAAATGCATATGCTGACTCGACTAGACAAAAATTCTCATGCTAATACACAAGGAAATTACAGACCGAAAAATTAAGACTCAAAGAAGGTGTGTGCTTACACTTGGATTTTATCGGCAATTTTACCTAGAGCATGCCTATGGAATAAGATCTCTCATCATTCTTTTCTACTTTTCACCAACCAATTTTACATGTCGTAGATTAAGAGTGTATGTGTAGTGGTTTACAAGATGAAGTGCAATAACTAGAAAGATTTCAAGCCTAACTATTGTCAATTGGCCCTTGCTCTCTCGATTCTACATATCATAGTACTAATCAAGGGTATAACGTAATCTCATTCACAAATCTTATAAGGGGAGGTTGTCATGCAATTACGTTGCCTTGGGACTACGCGAATGGCAAACTTATCTAGTTCATTTACAAGTCAAGTGGTAGATCAAAGTTTTGCTTGGTTTTCTCGATTACGTGTAGAAACTTTGGATCATTAAGATAGGCTGGGGGGTTCACCTTTTATTACGCTATGATTAACTCGGGACATGAGGGTCTCACTCTGCATAGCGATCCGCCGCAGCCCCTCAAACCTTTGTTAATACACAGATTTTATTGGATCCCCTTTCCCCGGGACCTATACTTAATTCCCCGTGCATAGTGTGTGTGATTTTGAAAAATTGGTACCACAAACGCACAATGGGACTAACCACTTGAACTCGACTAGATTTCTAATCTACCGAAACGCATAGTTCGATCCCAAGACAACAAGCATGTGGGCTCAACCTCCTCTACATGCAACAAGTGAAATAAGACTAGTATGTTTTAACTAGGGCCACTATATGCAGAAATCAAGATAGAATCAGGTCGGTGACAATAAAAAGAATTGAAACCTAACCACACCTAACATTTGGTGTGACCGCCTTTTTCGTGTTAAGGCATCTAGCATCACAAAATCATCATGAACCCAATAAGCAATATAGCACAAACACAAAATACAGCTCATTAATACCACCCACAGTAAATCAACCAAACATTCCTCAAAAAATCCTCAATGATGAAAGTTATTCCCAGCTTGCTCATATTGGCCTAAATTGCACATCCAAGGTTTACACACAAAATAAAGACCTATAAAAAAAAATTATACCAAAAATGCATGAAGTGCAACATAGAATGCAAACATATAAATGCAAAGCATCCCGCCAGAGGCCACACCCCACACTTAGACTTTTCTCGTCCCGAGAAAACTAAACATAGATAAATATAAACTAACTAAGATAAATGCCAAGATAAACCCTGCTATACTATCTCCGTAGGCGGAGCTTGGCGACTCCGGGTTATTGAAAGCAGTAAAAATGCATATGCTGACTCGACTAGACAAAAATTCTCATGCTAATACACAAGGAAATTAAAGACCGAAAAATTAAGACTCAAAGAAGGTGTGTGCTTACACTTGGATTTTATCGGCAATTTTACCTAGAGCATGCCTATGGAATAAGATCTCTCATCATTCTTTTCTACTTTTCACCAACCAATTTTACATGTCGTAGATTAAGAGTGTATGTGTAGTGGTTTACAAGATGAAGTGCAATAACTAGAAAGATTTCAAGCCTAACTATTGTCAATTGGCCCTTTGCTCTCTCGATTCTACATATCATAGTACTAATCAAGGGTATAACGTAATCTCATTCACAAATCTTATAAGGGGAGGTTGTCATGCAATTACGTTGCCTTGGGACTACGCGAATGGCAAACTTATCTAGTTCATTTACAAGTCAAGTGGTAGATCAAAGTTTTGCTTGGTTTTCTCGATTACGTGTAGAAACTTTGGATCATTAAGATAGGCTGGGGGGTTCACCTTTTATTACGCTATGATTAACTCGGGACATGAGGGTCTCACTCTGCATAGCGATCCGCCGCAGCCCCTCAAACCTTTGTTAATACACAGATTTTATTGGATCCCCTTTCCCCGGGACCTATACTTAATTCCCCGTGCATAGTGTGTGTGATTTTGAAAAATTGGTACCACAAACGCACAATGGGACTAACCACTTGAACTCGACTAGATTTCTAATCTACCGAAACGCATAGTTCGATCCCAAGACAACAAGCATGTGGGCTCAACCTCCTCTACATGCAACAAGTGAAATAAGACTAGTATCTTTTAACTAGGGCCACTATATGCAGAAATCAAGATAGAATCAGGCCGGTGACAATAAAAAGAATTGAAACCTAACCACACCTAACATTTGGTGTGACCGCCTTTTTCGTGTTAAGGCATCTAGCATCACAAAATCATCATGAACCCAATAAGCAATATAGCACAAACACAAAATACAGCTCATTAATACCACCCACAGTAAATCAACCAAACATTCCTCAAAAAATCCTCAATGATGAAAGTTATTCCCAGCTTGCTCATATTGGCCTAAATTGCACATCCAAGGTTTACACACAAAATAAAGACCTATAAAAAAAAATTATACCAAAAATGCATGAAGTGCAACATAGAATGCAAACATATAAATGCAAAGCATCCCGCCAGAGGCCACACCCCACACTTAGACTTTTCTCGTCCCGAGAAAACTAAACATAGATAAATATAAACTAACTAAGATAAATGCCAAGATAAACCCCGCGATACTATCTCCGTAGGCGGAGCTTGGCGACTCCGGGTTATTGAAAGCAGTAAAAATGCATATGCTGACTCGACTAGACAAAAATTCTCATGCTAATACACAAGGAAATTAAAGACCGAAAAATTAAGACTCAAAGAAGGTGTGTGCTTACACTTGGATTTTATCGGCAATTTTACCTAGAGCATGCCTATGGAATAAGATCTCTCATCATTCTTTTCTACTTTTCACCAACCAATTTTACATGTCGTAGATTAAGAGTGTATGTGTAGTGGTTTACAAGATGAAGTGCAATAACTAGAAAGATTTCAAGCCTAACTATTGTCAATTGGCCCTTGCTCTCTCGATTCTACATATCATAGTACTAATCAAGGGTATAACGTAATCTCATTCACAAATCTTATAAGGGGAGGTTGTCATGCAATTACGTTGCCTTGGGACTACGCGAATGGCAAACTTATCTAGTTCATTTACAAGTCAAGTGGTAGATCAAAGTTTTGCTTGGTTTTCTCGATTACGTGTAGAAACTTTGGATCATTAAGATAGGCTGGGGGGTTCACCTTTTATTACGCTATGATTAACTCGGGACATGAGGGTCTCACTCTGCATAGCGATCCGCCGCAGCCCCTCAAACCTTTGTTAATACACAGATTTTATTGGATCCCCTTTCCCCGGGACCTATACTTAATTCCCCGTGCATAGTGTGTGTGATTTTGAAAAATTGGTACCACAAACGCACAATGGGACTAACCACTTGAACTCGACTAGATTTCTAATCTACCGAAACGCATAGTTCGATCCCAAGACAACAAGCATGTGGGCTCAACCTCCTCTACATGCAACAAGTGAAATAAGACTAGTATCTTTTAACTAGGGCCACTATATGCAGAAATCAAGATAGAATCAGGTCGGTGACAATAAAAAGAATTGAAACCTAACCACACCTAACATTTGGTGTGACCGCCTTTTTCGTGTTAAGGCATCTAGCATCACAAAATCATCATGAACCCAATAAGCAATATAGCACAAACACAAAATACAGCTCATTAATACCACCCACAGTAAATCAACCAAACATTCCTCAAAAAATGCTCAATGATGAAAGTTATTCCCAGCTTGCTCATATTGGCCTAAATTGCACATTCAAGGTTTACACACAAAATAAAGACCTATAAAAAAAAATTATACCAAAAATGCATGAAGTGCAACATAGAATGCAAACATATAAATGCAAAGCATCCCACCCCACACTTTAAACCTAAGCACTGTCCCCAGTGCGACTCTAAACATATATTTACACATGCACCCGATAGATGATAACAATAAACACCCCACACTCACAAGCAGGCAACATACAAGTCAAGAAATCATATATGCATGGTCTATCAACACAGTAATTCGGGTGCTCAGCACCCCCAGATAGCATATATGAGATATAGTAGCGGTAAACAATATAAAACAAGAAGGGAAGAGATATTGCCCCTCGAAGAACCGCTACTCGACTTGTGAGCTGACGTGGGAGTCCTAGTGTGCATGGATGGATGGAAAGATCATCGCCCGTGAGAACTTCTAAGAATCTCGGCGCCATGGCATGTGACTAAACTGCTCCCACTTTCCATCCATTGTTGGGGTGCCTCCCAACTAGCGCATTTGTTTAACGTCGTTAGCTCGACGGGTAGGAGGCTCAATCAGGAGGCCTCCCAAGAACCTCATACTTCCATTGTGCCCTCCTCTTCAAATATGGATGTGTACGCGGGAGAAGGAACACAATGTAGCAAATGAACCTCTTCCTTGAGTTCTGCACAAACTCCAAACTCAAGGCCAATCTCATCAAGCTTGCTTTAACAGAATAATCATGATCAAAATCATTTTTGCATAGCTTGGCAGGGATTTGAATCCCATGAATCGGAAAATGCACATACCCAAAAGGGTTAGTAGCATCTACCGAAATAGAATAATAACTCACAAACGGGGAATGAGAACTAGCACATGAATCAAAAACTTTATGCTCAACATTAAATTTATAAACCAACGGTATAGGTTGAACATAAAGAATTGATTTTCTAGAATCTAAAAATGAATCTCCCACACTCAATGGAATTTCGACATCATGCTCGATGTCTAGCAAAATAAAATCAATAGGAGATTCAAACATAACCCCTCTCTTGAGAGCATCTTCCATAGTACCCCTTGGATATCTAATCGATCTGTCAGCCAACTCTATGAATACTATGGAAAGATTTGGCTCATCAAGAGTTTGTGAACTATTTTCTACAACTGTACATTCATTATTTACATCTATAGAATTCAGTGCATCAAAACTACATGGAGATTGATTTGGCATAATAGAAGAGGGATAAGAATTTGATACCTCACATTCCGCACTTACCTTTAAACTCATGGTTGAATCACGAGTTTCTTTTTCTATTATGTCACATAAGTGCTCGAAATGATCATCCTCAATGTTGACTGCTTGATCATCAAAGTTTGTCTCATTAATCAATTGCACGAGATCATTCATTTGACCTTGAAGCTCTTGGACCATGGACACTTGTTCCTCTTGTTTCCTCATCATCTCGTCCATCTTGTCCATCTCATCATGTCGCTTTTCCTCCTCAAATCGGTTTGGAAAAGCTAGACAAAAATCCTCTTCACTAGGCAATTCAAAAGTGGAAGCGTCCCCCCAATTTTGACTATAGTCCCTTGAATGCAAAAGAACCTCGCAATTGTAAAAATAATGATCATTAGCTCCACATATATCACAATTCACCCTATTAGGGAACCAATTCTCCATAAAAGCTATGATGCAAAGAATCAACTAAAAGAAAAATATATACAAGAATGAAACAGACGTAGCACAAACTATATAGCAAGGGTCGCCTAATTGCTCCCCGGCAACGGCGCCATAAAACTTGACGCCCTGCGGGTTTTAATCGCAAACTTGAGCACGGCAAGTGCACCGGCCGTCAAGTAGTAATCGGATTTGAAGTCCGGAATATCGAGCCCAAAGGAGCAATAGACAATCACTTACTATTCAAAGCTTGTAGCTAAACTGCTTCGGTAAAAATCGAGTTTTTAAGTTTGAAAAATAAACCTATAACGACTAAAAATAAAATACTGAATTTAACAGAGTGTTTTCTTAGCTTGAATCAAATGAAGAGAGATCAAGGGCATGGGTTCATCGAGTTCATTCCATAAAATTGAACACGTTCGATTATAGCGATGTCGATTTATTTTAGAGGCAACGAGTTGTCTCGACTCTAGTCCTAACTTCTTTCGAACGATTCGGACCCTAATGGAATCTAACCACCGAGTTCTTTCGAACCTCGATATAGGAAGACCCAAAGCGTTTAGTTCTATGACAACTTCTAACTTTCGACCAAATAAGTCTATAGCTATTGCAATTGTATTAACCCCGCTAGTTCTAGCCAGAATTTAAATCCAACCTATGATCGATTTTTGACTTAATTAGAATCCTCCTCTTTCGAGCGACGAATCCAAATTCGAAACAATTACCAAGCCTACACGGGAGGTAAAGCATTAAGCATAAATCAATCATAGACACTAATACAAATCAACAACACCACAATCGAAGCATCCAATTTATAAAAATCACTACTCTAATCCCCCATAGCCCTAGAAATTGGGGGTTTAGTTGTTCATGGTGAGAAAATGCAAGAATGAAAAGAAACAAACAATTAAACTTATAATCAAGATGAAAGTAGAGATACAATCACCGAATTAGTTGTCTAAGGTTGTTCTTCTTCTTCTTCTTCTTCTTCTTCTTCTTCTTCTTCTTCTTCTTCTTCTTCTTCTTCTTCTATCTCTCTCCTTGATGCTCTTGAAAATCCACCAAAAGAAACCCACTTGTGTAGCCAACAATGGAGTTTGTCTCCAAAATTCAACACCCAAATAAATCTCAAAATGGTTCTCTACCCACAAAATATTTTAATTCTCCACAAATAATCCAAACTAATAAACTCACAATTTAATTCTATATAAAAAAAAGAAAACAAAACTGTACAGGAAAAATGGTTCTCGTCCGTGCTCTCTCTCTGTTCTCTTTTTTTTTAAAAGAAATGGTGAAGCAGATGAAGTATATCTGGTGCGGCGCTGCTCTGAAAAGAAATAGGGTTAGCATTTTGGTGGACACGCGGCAGAAATCAAGAGGGTGGTTGGTCTGATGGACAGGTGTCGGCATCAGGAAAAACGGCGGCTGGGCTGTACAGGTGTCACGCAGGGGAGACGCTGCGGCTGGAATGGGCGGGGACAGAAGGGACACGTGTCGCGCTGGAGGTGAGAGGCGGCTGGCGGCTAGAGAGGGACGCGAGGCGAGCTTTAGAAGCGCCACGCATGCTGGAGTGGGGCCGGATGGATGTTGCGCGGCCACGTGTCAGGCGGAGGCGAGGCGGCGGCTGGACAGGTGTCAGCCTCTGGCGCGATCTCCAATTTTGTTCTTTTTCCTTATTTCGCTCGTTCCGGCTTCGTTCGGACTCCGATTGATCTCGTTCTTGCGCCAAAAAATTCCTTTTTTCGAGACCTACAAAACAAGACCAGTCATGAATATATTTCGGAGCGAACAAAATCGACCATCTTGACGGTCCACATGCACGAAATACCCAAAATACGCCAGAAATCCATCAAAACACCGAACATATCGATAAAATCAGTTATTCATGCTAAATCTAAATATATGATAGAAAACCGGGACCAAAAGCCTATATAATTCGATAAAAAGTTGTTCTTTATGTGTTAAAATGCACCCGCATCACTACCCTCATATTTTTTGTAACCGATACATACTCAAATGTTCCGAAAATTAACGCAAAGCCCCTGCAGACAGGTAAAATGACGAAAATGCCCTGAAGTGATTTTTTAAATAATTTTTAAAAAATAAAACAGAAGTGATTTTTTAAATAAAACTGAAGTGATTTAATAAGAACATATATATACCTAACAAAAGTGATTTTTTATTTTTTTTTAAAAGTAATTACTGAAATGTAGTTGAGGGCATTTTCGTCATTTTACCTGTCTACAGGGGCTTTGCGTTAATTTTCGGAACATTTGAGTATGTATCGGTTACAAAAAAACATGAGGGTAGGTATCAGTTAATCGTGACAAGTTTGGGGTAGGTATTTGTAGTTTACCCAAGATTTAAATAGAAACTCCACTAAATATTCATATTTATAAAGAATATTTGTTTAGAAATTGTTTTTTAATTGGATATTTGTTGAGATAAGTAAATATAAAAAGAAGGCAATTAGAGCATGTACATCAAGGGGGGCTAGAGGCAAGATGCAGGATCCTCTGCTGACTAAGTTGAATTATGATCTTGTTCTTCTGAAATTGAGAGTGTTCCACATCAAGAGATGCAGATATGGGGATCATGCCCCTCTGAAATACTGACTGGATAATTAACAATGCTTTTGCAGAATTTGTTAAATGCATATTAAATTAACAAAATAATAAATAAAATAGAAATAAAATATATAAAATAATTAATAAATACATAAGTTAAATAAAATACAAAACTAATTGATAAACTTGAAATTTCATTAATAATCAAACATTACAATAGTACATTCATTAAAAACAATACTAAATACAATACAGTATTGTCGTTATTTATTAATATTGTCAATTTGTCTCTGAATCTTCTCGACTTGTGTGAAATATACAGACAACATTTTCACGTGATTCACTTGTTGTTCCTCGTTCATCTTTGAAGTGTCCATGCTTTGCAACTCTCTAATGTCCTGCATATATTTATCAACTTGGGCGTCTAGAGTGACAAAAACCTTCGCCTTCTCACACCTTGTATTGTCTATTTGGGCGATGGTCGCTGCTGCATTTGAGATGCCCTTCCCATTCCTCTTCGCAGCCCTATTTCCAATAGGACGTCGTTGTTCACGCGGAGTGGCAGTTGGGGAACTTAGGCCAATCGGGGAATTTGGGGCAATTGGGGAACTTGGGCCTTCGGATGGTTGTTCGTCAGTACCGAGATGTGTAACATTTTCATCGTCGGTGGGAAGTGACCTAGGTGGGGTTGTGCCGTAACTGTCGGACTCGTTCAAGCGTCGTCGTACACACCCATCATGGCCATCCTCTGCCCAGAACTTGTCATCATCTCCCAACGATACGATCCAATGGTGGAGCTTGAACGTCTTCGACTCGGATTTACCTACGGTGTGCGTCCGATAGAGTTCCATGGTCTGCTCCCTGTACTTTTCTTCGTTCCAGCCGCTATGATCGAATGCTTTCTCTTTCCTGTAAAGTGTGATATATCGCCTCACTCTTGACGCACATTTTTTAAAATGGGTCTTGACGGCTTGTACAGTCCAATCTTCTTCTTTGAACTTCCCATCTTTGATGAATCTTCTGGTCACAGTGGACCAGAACGTGTTCCCATCTTAGGAGGTCCCCTTGATGGGATCTTTTGTTGTTTGTTGCCAAGCAACTATCAGGAGCATGTCCACTGCAGGGGCCTACTTGGTTCTCCTGTCTGGGACCGCCTTGGCCCTCGTTCCAACGGATGATGAAGTAGAGACAATCAGGTTCCGGAGTTGCCGCCGACATATTGTTGTTGGGCGAAAAAATTTCCTGCAAGACCGTAAAGGTCAAACATTGGTGCTCGGAATAGTGGTAGGAAAGGGGGTCCCATTGAATTGAACGGTTATCCCATTTGATTAGCCGGTTGTCCCATTAGATTGGACGGTGGTCCCACTAGACCTACGTCAACATTAACAATTTAATTAAAACTCCATAAAAATGAAACATACATAAATTAAAAATTAATTACAATAACATACATAATTAAAAATATAAATAAAATTTAACCTACATAATATTACAATTTAACCTACATAATTAAAAATGTAATTAATTACAAAAATAGTACCTTGGTTCCAACTCGCTTGCATGAATTGGTTGAAAGCCTCTGCGGGTCAACCATTGGTTCAGATGAAACCGGTTTGCAGATATTATTGGTAGTTGTCGGGTAGATTGGTGTTCGGATCTTCATCCGTATTGAGGTCTGGAGGCGTGTATTGACGTTGCTCAGGTGAGCTCGGCGGTGGAAGCGAATCATCATCCGACATGGTGTAGTTAGAAATGGTGATTGAGAGGAACTAAAATTGAGGGGGAGTTGAGAGAATTTAGATAAAAATGGTGTGAATTTGATAAATATGGATGGGGTATTCATAGGGGTTTTTTGTATTTAATTTTCATTAAAAATATATATAAAAAATAGTCGTTAACTAGCCGTTGGGTAATGGCTAGGACACGTGGTAGCCTAGCAGCGAGCGGAGAGAGAAGCACAGAGGCGCGGGGCGTGTTTCTGCCCCGCGCTCCGCACCCCCCCTTGCGGTCCCACGCCCCGACCAGCTCCACTCCCGCCCCTCCATTTCAGCTCCCCACATCGCGCGGGGCGTGAACCCCGAACTCCGAGGCACATGCCCTACGCCCCCACCCCCTTCGTGCTCATTTTCGATGTGTATGCTCCTAAGTGTGATGTGCGTGGATCGGGACCCCCGACCCACAACAAAAATGCATGCACTTTGAATGAAAGCAACGTGTGCTTCTCAAGTAGACGTGAACATTTTTCACCTTGGGCACACAAAACCAATATGATGAGTTGTTTGAATTAAGCACGTGTTGAGCATTTTTCACCTATATATATGCGTCTCCATCCTCCCATTTCCTTCACTCACAACCTCGATACGATACCTGTCTTTATACGCCTACCCAAAATGGCCATCACCAAAACGACCGACAATGTGCAAAACGACGAGAAGCTGAGCCCTGAGTTCGTGCACCTCCTCTCCTCCCTCCCCAAGGAGCGCGGGTGGCGCACGCCGCACCTCTACAACTACGGCGGGTTCTGGTGCCAGCCCAAGGAGATCCAGGCCGTCCTCTCCGTCCAGCGCCACTTCCGCGCCCTGGACGGCGACGTCATCCTGGCCAGCATCCCCAAGTCCGGCACCACCTGGCTCAAGGCCCTGGCCTTCGCCATCCTGAGCCGCAAGGCCCACCCTCCGGCGTCCCCCAGCCACCCCCTCCTCACCTCCAACCCGCACGAGCTCGTCCCGTTCCTCGAGTACAAGCTCTACGCCGACAACCGGGTCCCCGACCTCTCCAACCTCCCGGAGCCGAGGCTCCTGGCCACCCACGTGCCCGCCGCGTGGTGGCCCGAGTCCTTCCGCTCCTCCCGCTGCCGGATCGTGTACGTGTGCCGGAACCCGTTCGACACGTTCATATCGTCGTGGCATTTCGTGATGCGGGCCCGGCCGGAGTGGATGGGGCCGATGAGCCTGGAGGAGGGCTTCGACATGTTCTGCAGAGGCGTGGTGGGGTTCGGGCCCTTCTGGGAGCACATGCTGGGGTACTGGAGGGCCAGCCTGGAGGCCCCCGACAAGGTGCTCTTCCTCAAGTACGAGGACATGAAGGACGACCCCTCCGCCTGCGTCGGGAAGCTGGCGGCCTTCCTGGGGTCGCCGGTGATGGCGTCCGAGGCGGAGGAGATCGCGGGGCTGTGCAGCTTCCAGACCATGAAGGAGCTGGAGGTGAACAAGTCGGGGAAGCAGGCCATATCGTGCTTCGAGAACAGGAGCCTGTTCAGGAAAGGCGCGGTGGGAGACTGGGTCAACTACCTGTCTCCGAGCATGGTGGAGAGACTGTCCGGGGTCATGGAGGACAAGCTTGCTGGTTCCGGTCTCAACTTCAAGGTCTTCTCCTAGGATGTTTCGATCTTCGATCAAGTGTGTATGTAAGATACCTGTGCCTAGCTAGTTGTTTTTATTGTGTCCAACCAATAAATTGAAATATATATAGATTGTGAGAAGCCAATAAATCTTGTACCAAAACAAATCGATCTTAAAACTTTTACAAACCAGTTACAACAACTTAAGCTGAGCATTGGAGAACAAGAAGAATGAAGCAAGCAAATTTCATTAATTAGGGATAAGTTTGACATCCATGGAATAAACATTAGGTAATCTGAAGCTCATGTGAAGTTGATCAATACATCCTTTATCGATCCCGCTGTTCATTAATATTTCTGTAAGCACATTTGTAGGGAAACAGAAACCCCAGCTAGCTAAACCTAATTTACTTTCCAGGCATTTTAATTTTGGGATAAAAACCAAGACTTTTTTTTATATACATAGCAATAGCATATTAATTCTTTGTATATGTGTGAGCAACTTTCTGCGCTATCATGAAAATTTGCTTACAAATATGGTATCTACTTGAATCCAAGATGGTCCCTATTTCTCAATTTTAGTAAATTTGCATTTATTTAGGTTTTGGAATTTATACAAATACATGTTTTCCATGTTTAAATTAAGATTGCGATGCTCCCTATGCCACCCATAAATGTTTGCCACTTTATGTATATTGGTAGGTGTGCTAAATGTTTGAATATAATTATCATCGACTTTTAATGTATTACCAAATAAATTAAAATTTTATGTTCTCTTTCAAGAGGAGAACTCTAATAGAAACTACTCTTATCCTAAAAGTTGTGTGAACCAATCCTAGTCGCAAACCTTTCAGATCCAACATTCATCATAATGTCATATCATCACCCCAATTCCACCAAAACTCACGCCACTTCCATCCTCTCTCACACAAGCAAGGGGATAATTGTAATAGCATGGTGTCATATGGACAAGTGTCCATTTTTTCTTAACCAATTCACTAATTTAATATTTCTCGATTCGTTTGAACTCCGATTAGCTTCAAACTTGCGCCAATATTTTTCTTTTTCCTAGGGTTTTAAATCAAGACCAGTCATGAATATATTTTGAAGCACGAAAATAAAAAGTTATATTGGGGTGATAAAAACAATGTTGAGTGTTGATAAATTTTCACTAATAAATTTTTTATATCGGGGTATCAAACTAGTGCTAAATAGTGTTTTGTGTTGATAAAACTAGTGCTTAGTGTTCATAAAAAACATGTGATGATGTGATAAAAATCATGTTCGATTTTGGAAAATAAGGTGATAAAACTAGTGTTCAGTGTTGATAAACCCAGTGTATAGTGTTGATAAAAATTACCCAGACTTAACTTTTTTTGAAAATCAGCCCCGAAATAAGGGTGATAACCTAGAGTTTAGTGTTGATAAAAAAAACATGTGATGAGATGATAAAAACACATGTAATTTAATGATAAACATAGTATTTAGTGTTGATAAAACTAGTGCTTGGTGTTCATAAAAAAACATGTGATGTTGTGATAAAAATCATGTTCGATTTCGGAAAATGAGGTGATAAAACTAGTGTTCAATGTTGATAAACCCAGTGTATAGTGTTGATAAACTCAGTGTATAGTGTTGATAAAAATTACCCAGACTTAACCTTTTTTTTTTTGAAAATCAGCCCTGAAATAAGGGTGATAACCTAGAGTTTAGTGTTGATAAAAAAACATGTGATGGGATGATAAAAACACAAGTAGTTTAATGATAAACATAGTGTTTAGTGTTGATAAAACTAGTGCTTAGTGTTCATAAAAAACATGTGATGATGTGATAAAAATCATGTTGGATTTTGGAAAATAAGGTGATAAAACTAGTGTTCAGTGTTGATAAACCCAGTGTATAGTGTTGATAAAAATTACCCAGACTTAACTTTTTTTGAAAATCAGCCCTGAAATAAGGGTGATAACCTAGAGTTTAGTGTTGATAAAAAAAAATGTGATGAGATGATAAAAACACATGTAATTTAATGATAAACATAGTATTTAGTGTTGATAAAACTAGTGCTTGGTGTTCATAAAAAAACATGTGATGCTGTGATAAAAATCATGTTCGATTTCGGAAAATGAGGTGATAAAACTAGTGTTCAATGTTGATAAACTCAGTGTATAGTGTTGATAAACTCAGTGTATAGTGTTGATAAACTCAGTGTATAGTGTTGATAAAAATTACCCAGACTTAACTTTTTTTTTTGAAAATCAGCCCTGAAATAAGGGTGATAACCTAGAGTTTAGTGTTGATAAAAAAACATGTGATGGGATGATAAAAACACATGTAGTTTAATGATAAACATAGTGTTTAGTGTTGATAAAACTAGTTCTAGTGTTCATAAAAAAAACATGTGATGATAAGATAAAAATCATGTTCGATTTTGGAAAATGAGGTGATAAAACTAGTGTTCAGTGTTGATAAACCCAGTGTATAGTGTTGATAAACCTAGTGTATAGTGTTGATAAAAATTATCCAGACTTAATTATTTTTTAAAAATCAGCCCCGGAATAAAAAAAAAAATCTGTGCTTCAAAATATATTCATGACTGATCTTGATAGAAATCCCTTGAAAAAAAAATATATTGGCGCAAGTTTGAAGCCAATCGTATTTCAAACGAAGCGGGAAAAATTAAATTTGTGAATTGGTAAAAAAAAATATGATAGTTTTACCAAAAAGCCCCTACAACTTATTAAAAAAGTGTTGTTTTTTTCAGTCAACAACTCAATTGCATCTCATACATCCATTCTTAAATTGGATGGCTTGGATTGACTCACACGGTTTTTACGTTGAGAGGTGGTTTCTATTTGATTTTTACTCCTCTTTCAAAACCATATTTTTGGAATGTAAATCACGGTTTTGTTAATCCTTTGTATTTGTATACAATTTGCAGATAAAAAATAATATTTAAAACCTATACACCATATTCTAAGAGTTTGATTGTATTCAAACTCTAACAATAATTATCTCTAACACTATGAATTCAAAAATTGATAGCTTTGCGTCTAAACCTTATAGCGGCGTTGGGGTCTAGGTCAGGGCCATGAATTCAACATATGCTAAATGTTTGTTATCATGATGGTTGTTCACCATACCATGTCATGGTATGGACAAACGCAGCCCTTCCTTTCGATTCTCTTTGAGATAGAAAAGTTAGGGTTTTGCGATTTCATGGAGGCGGCGGCAAGGATAGGTACCAGCGATCCCGACATCATTCATATTACGAGCGGCGTTGACACAAGAACATGGACTGTAAGCCTCTTCCTTCCGATGTCCCTGATCTCGCAGTCTCACGCATCCTCTCGGTCCCCTAGTTCTCGGAATCCGAGGGATGGTGATCTACAGTACTGGCACGGTGTGGTAAGATGAACTCTTGTGGTGGGACTGTGCCCTCGGCATCGTATGGGGGAGAAAACGACGATTTCGTTACGGATGAGGTCCCCGGTCCAAGGCTTCTGGTGGGGGAGAGCCATGACGGAAGAGATGTGGTCAGAGGATCGGGACATCGTCCTTTTGATCATTCTTGGGGGTCAACTCTTGCCGAGGTCGACTCCTATGGTGGCGGTCTCCTCGGATATCGGGATGGTGTGGCAGGTCGAGCATGGGTAGCCGGTGACGTGGAGGCGGCGGCTTGGGACAGAACCCCTTAGGGTTTCGATGGAGGTGTCATAGGAACATAGCCCTCAGAACGGGCCTGGGTGGAGTGGGCCTTATGGGGCTGTAGGTCGGGCTAGAGGAGGTAGGCTGCGGACGGGTGATGGGCCAAGGGTTTGGGCTGGGCCGGGACAAGGGAAACCGGTTCGGGCTGGATCAGGTCAAGGTAATCGGGTCGGGGAGGGACCGTGTAAGAACCACTCCCGGTCAACGCCAGTCAAATCTGCGAAAAACAGGAAAATTAAAATTTTTTGGACAGACACTTAAATGAACCTAAATCTGACCCCGAGGGTCACACCGGACTTAAGTTGACCCCGATATCGACCAAAGTGACTTCCGGGGAACTCAGGGCAACTTTTTGACCAATTTGGGAAAGATTGACTTTTTGTTGGAAAAGTCAACCGAGCGACGTTTTGGTCCGTTCGAGGTCCGTTTTGGATCCAAAAAGCTTAGCCGTCGTCACAGTGGTCTTAGTTGAGCCGTTTCCTTGTAGCCCGTGAAGTTTCGTAATTTCTTGGGAAAAGTGCCCGTTCGGGGCCCGAGACGGCCGAATTTCGCGAATCTGACTGAAAAATATCTAGAAGATATTTCCCAAAAGGGGTGGGACCCACTTGCCACATGTCACCAATGTGGTGGTGTTAGGTAACATTGAACAAAACAAAGAAATGGAAAGGTGGTGTTAGTTTTGTAAATATGGTAAAAGTGTGTGTTTTTGAACAAAAACAAAAGGAAGACTTGTGTAGGTCTCGGCCATTTCAGAATTTAGGAGAGAGAAAAGAAGAGAGAGAAAGGGAAGGAGAGAAAGGAATAAGAAGGATTGGTTTTTGGTGATTTCCCGACGATCCGACCGATCGACTCAACGATTGAAGATTCGAACTCCCCTCGTCATTCCCTACGATGAGAACCCAATTTTTTCTCGTTTTAATACGTTTGAAATTTAGGGTTTGAGTTTAAACGGTTTGATTAAGGTTGGGTTTTGTTTAAGATGAGTTTAAAGATGAATGGTTGAGGTTTGGGGTTCGTTAGGAGCGTTTTGGGGCGAAAAGGAAATTTTCACATTGTGGCCGTGTGGCCCACTTGCCCGGGTCTCGGGTTTTCGTGTTCGGGTGGTTTAGGACGATCCCCAAGTCGTTAATCCACACCCGGAACGAATTTTGGAATTAAATTGTAAAAGTTGTAATTGACGGGTTTAGAAACTTTAAACGCGAATTAAATTACTCGGAAGTCGGAATTTGATTCCGTCGAGTGCATAGGAACCCTTGAATTATTCTAAGACCGTAGAAACGAAAACGGGAATTTTCGGAGCCCCGGAAGGACGTTTTCCAATCCCGGGCAGATTCGCCGGGTCGGGCGAAACGGGCCTTTCCGGGTCCATTATCGAAAATGTCGAGTAATTGGGAAGTTTGGGAGTGATCGACATTGTTGGGGTTACATTTGGGCGTCAAGTACTTTAAATTTCAGTTTATGTCTGCGAACTTAAAAGTGTTTTAATTTGTATTCTTGTTAGATCGTGCCACCGACAGAGGAAAGGGAAAGCTAGGCGAGTGATCCAGATCACGTTGGAGCTTGATTGTGAGATTTTGGGGAAAACATACGAGGTAGGGAAAAGTAGCCGGATCTCGGCCCTGACTAAGGAAAGTTAACAGTAGAAATGCATGTGACACTTGGGTGTCGTGGGTTAAGTAAGTTTATCAAATGATAGAAAGGTAGGCGACACCGGGTGGTGTTGTATGATAAGGGAACGTATCGAACAATAGAAATGCATGTGACACTTAGTAGTGTCGTAGGAACAGTGAACTTATCGATATTAGAATTACTGGAGGCATTTGATTATGCCCGGAGGTTGATTGTTTAGTTTGTGTCTTAGGTGGCCATGAGTGCCTGTGGGGTTGTTGAGCCCGTGTCTTTACTGTTGGTGTGTCTTGGGTGGCCATGAGTGCCCGTGGGGTTGTTGAGCCCGTGTCTTTACTGTTGGTGTGTCTTGGGTGGCCATGAGTGCCCGTGGGGTTGTTGAGCCCGTGTCTTTACTGTTGGTGTGTCTTGGGTGGCCATGAGGGCCCGTGGGGTTGTTGAGCCCGTGTCTTTACTGTTGGTGTGTCTTGGGTGGCCATGAGTGCCTGTGGGGTTGTTGAACCCGTGTCTTTACTATTGGTGTCTTGGGTGGCCATGAGTGCCCGTGGGGTTGTTGAACCCGTGTTTTACCGTTGGTGTCTTGGGTGGCCATGAGTGCCCGTGGGGTTGTTGAACCCGTGTTTTACCGTTGGTGTCTTGGGTGTCCATGAGTGCATGTGGAGTGTTAAACCGGTGTTGTTGTTGTTGTTGAACTTTGCTTGTGATTGTGATTGTGGTTACCTGGGTTGGTGAGTGACAGGTCGACAGCCTGATCCGACTTTGTGTCGGGAAAAGTGCGACAGGTCGACAGCCTGATCCAATTGGGTGTCGGGAAAAGTGCGACAGGTCGATAGCCTGATCCAACCGTCGTGTTGGGAAAAGTGCGACAGGTCGGCCGCCTGATCCAACCGTCGTGTTGGGAAAAGTGCGACAGGTCGGCCGCCTGATCCAACCGTCGTGTTGGGAAAAGGGCAGGGGTACTGAGCAGCTGGAGTGCTATCCTTTGCGATCTTGTTTGGTGTGCGATCCTTTGTGATCTTGGGTGTTGCGTGGTTATCTTTCGTGTCCTTGGAGGAAGTCGTAATCGTTGTGTCGGGTCTACATTACATGTCCGAGTGTTGAGTCGGTTGAGGAAAATAACGGTTTGTGTGTTAGTCGGGTTACTTGAGTTTGGGGATAGTGGTCCCCGGTGTTTGGGTTGTTGTTGTTGTATTCCGGCATGTTCTGCTAAGTATGCCGTAGTCAGTCTGGTATCCGTGGTGGTGAGCGAACGCTCACCCCTAACTGCTTTTCCTACAGGTACCGGTCGCGGGACGGACTAGGTGAGCTCTCGAAGCTTGAAGAGCTAGGAGCGGGAGTCCGGGTTTCCTTTTTGAGTCTAGCGACGTACGCCGTGTATTTTTTCCGCTTGTTGGGACGTACTTTTGAGTTGTAAATTATTATTTTGATTAACTAAATGGTGGTTTTAAAGCGATTTATTTAAAAGGTTTGAAAATGTTTTATTGTCTTAAACGTTCGCGTTCCGGGTTCGGTTCTACTGAATTTGGGGCGTGACAGCTTGGTATCAGAGCTCGAGGTTTCACACCTCGGACTGTACGTCAATTAGGTGGGAGAGTCGAGTCATTAAAGTCTCGTCGTGCGTTGGGTACGCAAGTCGGAAACCGTGTGTAGACCCGTAGTGTTTGGAGTCCTGTTTGTGTTTGTGTGTATGTGCAGTACGGTTATTATTGGCATACTGTTTGTGTGTTGCTGCGTGAAACGTTTTTAAGCTGTCGCGACTCGACTCAGGGGCGCCCCTGTAGTCGAGCGTGGCGGTGCTGATATCAAGTGGGTACAATGTAGTTCGGGGACGCCTGGACCGGGTTGTAACTACCTGATGTCAAGAAATGAGGTTTTATAATGAAGT
Organism: Erodium maritimum; assembly: GCA_963921825.1. Taxonomy (NCBI): domain Eukaryota; kingdom Viridiplantae; phylum Streptophyta; class Magnoliopsida; order Geraniales; family Geraniaceae; genus Erodium; species Erodium maritimum. Next base: position 120,045,848 of record OY997588.1, read on the forward strand.
GGAGAAAGTTTTAAAATTGGTTGGCCCTGTGGGCGTGTTTCTGATTTTGATTGGCCCTGTGGGCGAGTTTTTATTTTGGTGGGCCCGGTGGGCGTGTGTTGATGTTGGTTGGCCTTGTCAGCTTGTGATTGAGGTTGAGTGACTTGTTTTGTCAGTGAGTCGTTGTGCGTGTGTTTGTTAAATTGGTGGTCGATCGTGTGTGTCGTTTAAGGTTTTTAGAGTTAAAAATGGGTAAGGTTCGAGTTTAAAACGATTTTGGAAAACAGGCATGCGCGAGTGTCATGGACCCTGTCACGGATCCGTGACGGAGCAGCGCGTTTTGGCAATTTTAGGGCCTTCGTCACGGATCCGTGACCCCAACCGTGACGAGGTCTGTCACGGATCCGTGATTCCTGTTTTGTTCCACCGTCTTGATTGTACAGTTTGAGTGTGGGTTTTGCGTGGCTGTGTTCACGGTTGTGTTGGTTGTAGAGGTCGTAAGTTCGGTGTTAAAGGGTGAGGTCTTGGGTTCGAGACTCATCAATAACCTACGGTAGTGATACAGCGCCTCGGTGTGAGAGTCTCACCACGGAGAGGGGTTAAGGTTGATGCGTTACGGCGCCATACGAACTAGGTTTCCCCTATGTGAACGGGTGTTCGAGGTTTCCCTCGCGTGAACGGGTGGTTTGAGGTTGCTTTCACGTGAGTGGGTTATTCAAGGTTTCCCTCGCGTGAACGGGTGGTTTGAGGCTTCCTTCATGTGAGTGGGTTATTTGAGGTTCCCTACATGATCGAGTAACTAGGGTATCGAGGTTGTGAGCAATAATGGCTTGCTGAATCGAGAATAGGATCCCCGTTGAGGTTTCCCTGCCTGATCGGGTAATTGGGGTATTGAGGTTGTGAGCAATAGTAGTTTGCTGAGTTGAGAACATGATCCCCGTTTGAGGTTTCCCTACGTGATCGGGTAATTAAGGTATTGAGGTTGTGAGCAATAGTGGCTTGCGGAGTTGAGAATAAGGTCCCCTTTCGAGGTTTCCCTTACGTGAGCGAGTATTTGAGGTACTGATAGAGTGAGCAGCGTGACGTTTTGGTATCAGGTTTTGAGGTAGTGGTTTGCCCTGGTTAGATCGGGGACAAGTGGCGAGTATTGGTTGGGTTGCGGAACGTTATAACTAAATGCATAGAGAACCGTGTGAGGGTTGTGCTAGACTTTATCGGAGTGACTAACGGAGGGGTTGTTCGGTCTCTGATTTGGGCGTCAGTTTTATTGGATACCGGGGTGTCACACTCGTTTGCTTTGTCGAGTAGTGCTGAGATGTTGGGGCTGAGTTTAGAGCCGTTGAGTCCACCCCTGCGTCTGGATACGCCGGTTGGGGGTGATGTGGTGTTGACTAGGGTATGTCGTGCCTGTGGAGTTGGAGAAGCGAACCGATACAGGAGGTTCGAGAGAGGGCTCAAGAGCCCAGATGCTGGATCGAGTCCTCACCCCGAGGATTCGGGTATGTTCGGAGTTGGTGGGCACGACGGCGGTAGAGGAGCGAGGTCTTAGAGAGACTGCGAGGTTCCGTGAGTTTCGGCAGCGACTGAGCTTGTGCGTGTATCCGTGGGAAGGATACTTACGAAATGACAGCTTTTGACGTGATCCTGAGAAAGGATTGGCCGGCGAAGTGCCGAGCCAATATCGATTGTTACTGGCGACAAGAGACGGTGTCAACAGGCAACACGAAAGGTTCGTGTATTCTGGGCAGTAGGAACGGAGTTCTCCTGTCGGCTTGTCCGCAGTAAAGGAAGTATCGGCCGTGTAGAGCCGAGAGTTACCGCGAGTGGCGTGCGAGTTCCCCGAGGAGTTGAGCGGGTTGGCACCAGTTCGTGAGGTGGAGTTCGGGATTGACCTGGTGCCGGGAACGGCAGCGATATCGATGGCGCCTTATAGGTTCGCGCCAGCCGAGTTGACCGAGCTGAAGAGTCAGCTCGAGGAACTTCGGGAGAAGGGGTTTATCAGGCCGAGCACATCGCCGTGGGGAGCGCCAACACTCTTCGTGAAGAAGAAGAGTGGAGAGCTTTGGATGTGCATCGACTACCGGAAGCCGAACCGGGTTACGGTGAAGAACCGATACCCGATGCCAAGGATTGACGACTTGTTCGACCAGTTGAGAGGGTCGACATGCTTCTCGAAGATCGATATGCGATCTGGATATTACCAGTTGCGAGTCCGAGAGGGGGACGTCGCAAAGACTGCATTCCGGACACGCTATGGGCATTACGAGTTCTTGGTGATGCCTTTTGGACTGACGAACGCACCTGCAGCGTTCATGTATCTGATGAACAGTATATTCCGGCCGTTCTTAGATCAATTTGTGGTGGTTTTCGTAGACGACATCTTGATCTACTCACAGAACGAGGCGGCACATGAGGAGCATCTGAGGACTGTTCTGACCCTACTACGCACACATTAGCTATATGCCAACTTAGAGAAGTGTGAGTTTTGGCTCGCTGAGGTGAAATTCCTCGGTCACATTGTATCCCGTGACAGTATACTGGTCGATCCGTCGAAGAACGACACGGTTTCGAAGTGGTCACGGCCCACGAGTGTCTTCGAGATCCGCAGCTTTCTGGGGTTGGCAGGCTATTATCGGCGGTTTGTCCAGGACTTTGCGTGACTAGCCGCGCCTATGACTCTGTTGACGCGCAAGGGAGTCGGGTTTGTGTGGACAGAGGATTGTGAACGTGCCTTCACGGAGTTGAAGACTCGTCTGACTACCACTCTAGTGTTGATAGTGCCAGAGTGCGGGGTCGAGTATGAGGTCTATTGTGACGCGTCTGGGGAAGGACTGGGCTGCGTGCTGATGCGGTTGGGTAGAGTTGTTGCTTGTGGCTCAAGGCAGTTGAAGACACACGAGCGCAACTATCCTACCCATGACTTGTAATTAGCAGTAGTCATGTCCGCGCTAAAGGGCTGGAGGTATTATCTGTATGGCGAGCGATTTCAGGTGTTCTCGGATCATAAGAGCCTTAGGTACATCTTTTCCCAACGAGACTTGAACATGCGCCAGCGGCGATGGATGGAACTACTTGAGGAGTACGACTTTGAGCTACTCTAACATCCGGGTAGGGCGAATGTGATTGCCGACGCCCTGAGTAGGAAGCCGATGCCGTGTCCTGCTATCATCTCAGTCCGGGAGTGGGACATGATGAGAGAGTTGGGCACGCTCGGGTTGGAGCTAGAAGAGGTTACCGGCGGCGTGGCCACGTGCTTCTTGGTGGCTCAGCCCACCCGGCTTGGCCGGGGGATAGAGGCACAGTCGGTGGATGTCGAGACGACAGAGATCCGGGAGAGAGTTGGCGGCGGGGTTGACGCCAAGGGCTGGGATCGTCGTGCTAATTGGGAGTTACGGTATCGCAGAGGTTTGTTCGTAACGAGTAACGGTGGAGGCGACGAGCTGCGAGAGTCGCACTATTCGCGTCTGACAGTACACATGGGTAGCACTAAGAGGAGCGCGACATCAGGCGACGGACCTAGTGGAGCGGGATGCGGAGAACGGTTGTAGAGTTGGTATCGCAGTGCCTCACTTGTCAGCAGGTGAGAGCCGAACATCAGCGTCCCGCTGGGTTATTGCAGCCACTACCGGTTGCACAGTGGAAATGGGGGCACGTCACGATGGATTTCGTGAGCGGTTAGCCGAGTTCGCCTACAACAACAGCTTTCAGGCCAGTATCATGATGGCACCGTTCGGAGCGTTGTATGGTAGGTCGTGTCGGTCGCCCATGTGCGGGGCGGAAGTGAGGAATGAGGGTTTACTGGGTCTAGAACTGGACCGAGAGACAGCTGAGTCGGTCGTGCCGAAGCGTGAGCGGTTGAAGACCGCACAGAGTCGGCAGGAGCTATGCTGACAGACGGGGCCGACCTCTCGAGTCAGCAGTCGGTGACCATGTATCCTTGGAAGTGAGTCCGAAAGGTAGACTGGTGCGTTTCAACCGCGGCAGAGGCAGGTTAGCCCCACGGTGTGTCGGGCCTTTCGAGGTCTTGAGTAGAGTGGGAGCAGTTGCATACCGACGTGCACTGCCACCGCAGCTTGAGAATATCCACGTTTTCCAGTTGCGGAAGTATCTGTGGACCCCTCGCACGTCATTGAGTGGGCAGATGTCGAGATAGCAGGTGATGTCTCGTATAAGGAGACACCGGTTTGGGAAATGGATCCATGGGAGCAGGTCCTGCGCGAAAAGGTTATCCGCTTAGAATGGGTGCAGTGGCGGCACCACGAGGCTAAGTCGACTTGGGAACGCGAGGACGAGGTTCGCGCGAAGTACCCTGATCTGTTCAACTCCAGAGGTACGTTTGTTTTAAATTTCGTGGACGAAATTCCTTTAAGGGGGTAGATTGTAAGAACCGCTCCCGGTCAACGTCAGTCAAATCTGCGAAAAACAGGAAAATTTAAATTTTTTGGAAAGACACTTAAAAGAACCTAAATCTGACCCCGAGGGTCACACCGGACTTAAGTTGACCCCGATATCGACCAAAGTGACTTCCGGGGAACTCAGGGCAACTTTCTGACCAATTTGGGAAAGATTGACTTTTTGTTGGAAAAGTCAACCGAGCGACGTTTTGGTCCGTTCGAGGTCCGTTTTGGATCCAAAAAGCTTAGCCGTCGTCACAGTGGTCTTAGTTGAGCCGTTTCCTTGTAGCCCGTGAAGTTTCGTAATTTCTTGGGAAAAGTGCCCGTTCGGGGCCTGAGATGGCCGAATTTCGCGAATCTGACTGAAAAATATCTAGAAGAAATTTTCCAAAAGGGGTGGGACCCACTTGCCACATGTCACCAATGTGGTGGTGTTAGGTAACATTGAACAAAACAAAGAAATGGAAAGGTGGTGTTAGTTTTGTAAATATGGTAAAAGTGTGTTTTTGAACAAAAACAAAAGGAAGACTTGTGTAGGTCTCGGCCATTTCAGAATTTAGGAGAGAGAAAGGGAAGGAGAGAAAGGAAGAAGAAGGTTGGGTTTTTGGTGATTTCCCGACGATCCGACCGACCGATCGACTCAACGATTGAAGATTCGAACTCCCCTCGTCATTCCCTACGGTGAGAACCCAATTTTTTCTCGTTTTAATACGTTTGAAATTTAGGGTTTGAGTTTAAACGGTTTGGTTAAGGTTGGGTTTTGTTTAAGATGGGTTTAAAGATGAATGGTTGAGGTTTGGGGTTCGTTAGGAACGTTTTGGGGCGAAAAGGAAATTTTCCCATTGTGGTCGTGTGGGGCCTACATGCCCGGGTCTCGGGTTTTCGTGTTCGGGTGGTTTAGGACGATCCCCAAGTCGTTAATCCACACCCGGAACGAATTTTGGAATTAAATTGTAAAAGTTGTAATTGATGGGTTTAGAAACTTTAAACGCGAATTAAATTACTTGGGAGTCGGAATTTGATTCCGTCGAGTGCATAGGAACCCTTGAATTATTCTAAGACCGTAGAAACGAAAACGGGAATTTTCGGAGCCCCGCAAGGACGTTTTCCAATCCCGGGCAGATTCGTCGGGTCGGGCGAAACGGGCCTTTCCGAGTCCATTATCGACAATGTCGAGTAATTGGGAAGTTTGGGAGTGATCGACATTGTCGGGCGTCAAGTACTTTAAACTTCAGTTTATGCATGCGAACTTAAAAGTGTTTTAATTTGTATTCTTGTTACGTCGTGCCACCTACAAAGGAAAGGGAAAGCTAGGCGAGTGATCGAGATCACGCCGGAGCTTGATTGTGAGCTTTTGGGGAAAGCATACGAGGTAGGGAAAAGTAGCCGGATCTCGGCCCTGACTAGGGAAAGTTAACAGTAGAAATGCATGTGACACTTAGTAGTGTCGTAGGAGCAGTGAACTTATCGATATTAGAATTACTGGAGGCATTTGATTATGCCCGGAGGTTGATTGTTTAGTTTGTGTCTTGGGTGGCCATGAGTTCCCTTGGGGTTGTTGAGCCCGTGTCTTTACTATTGGTGTGTCTTGGGTGGCCATGAGTGCCCGTGGGGTTGTTGACCCCGTGTCTTTAATGTTGGTGTCTCTTGGGTGGCCATGAGTGCCCGTGGGGTTGTTGAGCCCGTGTCTTTACTGTTTGTGTGTCTTGGGTGACCATGAGTGCCCGTGGGGTTGTTGAGCCCGTGTCTTTACTGTTGGTGTGTCTTGGGTGGCCATGAGTGCCCGTGGGGTTGTTGAGCCCGTGTCTTTACTATTGGTGTCTTGGGTGGCCATGAGTGCCCGTGGGGTTGTTGAACCCGTGTTCTACCGTTGGTGTCTTGGGTGGCCATAAGTGCCCGTGGGGTTGTTGAACCCGTGTTTTACCGTTGGTGCCTTGGGTGGCCATGAGTGCCTGTGGAGTGTTAAAACGGTGTTGTTGTTGTTGTTGAACTTTGCTTGTGATTGTGATTGTGATTGTGGTTACCTGGGGTTGGAGAGTGACAGGTCGACAGCCTGATCCGACTTTGTGTTGGGAAAAGTGCGACAGGTTGACCGCCTGATCCAACCGTCGTGTTGGGAAAAGCGCGACAGGTCGACAGCCTGATCCAATTGGGTGTCGGGAAAAGTGCGACAGGTCGACAGCCTGATCCAACCGTCGTGTTGGGAAAAGTGCAACAGGTCGGCCGCTTGATCCAACTGTCGTGTTGGGAAAAGGGCAGGGGTACTGAGAAGCTGGAGTGCGATCCTTTGCGATCTTGTTTGGTGTGTGATCCTTTGTGATCTTGGGTGTTGCGTGGTTATCTTTCGTGTCCTTGGAGGAAGTCGTAATCGTTGTGTCGGGTCTACATTACGTGTCCGAGTGTTGAGTCGGTTGAGGAAAGTAACGGTTTGTGTGTCAGTCGGGTTACTTGAGTTTGGGGATAGTGGTCCCCGGTGTTTGGGTTGTTGTTGTTGTTGTATTCCGGCATGTTCTGCTAAGTATGCCGTAGTCAGTCTGGTATCCGTGGTGGTGAGCGAACGCTCACCCCTAGCTGCTTTTCCTACAGGTACCGGTCGCGGGACAGACTAGGTGAGCTCTCGAAGCTTGAAGAGCTAGGAGCGGGAGTCTGGGTTTCCTTTTTGAGTCTAGCGACGTACGCCGTGTATTTTGTCCGCTTGTTGGGACGTAAGTTGTAAATTATTATTTTGTTTAACTAAATGGTGGTTTTAAAGCGATTTATTTAAAAGGTTTGAAAATGTTTTATTGTCTTAAACGTTCGCGTTCCGGGTTTGGTTCTACTGAATTTGGGGCGTGACAGACCGGGTCGGAGGGATGGGCCATTTGGGTTCCACAATTGGCCCCGGACAATCGACATTCCTGACGGGGCATTATTTGTAGCGGTGGGGGCTCAATGCACCCTCGCCTCGCGGAATGAGTCCGAAGGGGTCTAGATGGGGATCGTCCGGTTATACCGCCCCTCTGGACTCAAGGTGGCATCGATTCCACCAAGTACCGGCGCGACATTTTTTAATCAGATCAAGAACCAGGAACTTTACGTTTTTAAAGGCCTTATTATCATCAAAAGGGGGGACGACGTCTGTTAGTTCCTTGGGAGGATGCAAAGTCCAATTGATCCATTTCAGTCCCTGGTTACAGGGCTGCCCGGGGCGTTACTCTAGGGCTTCAGTATTCTACTGGAGCATAACTCAGACTCGATCTATGCCTAATCGGATTATAAGGTTTACTCGGCCCTACCCTACAATCTTCAGCCGTTGTACCGGTTGCTTCGGCAACTATCGCAACATTCTCTTGTCGACATCCTTGAAACAATTCGGTGAAAGAGTAATTTTCAATATAGTAGTTGTCCCACGATGTGTGGATCTGTTACTTTTTTGTGTGTAATGTTTTCAATTGTTAGTTGTCTCTCCTGGGTAACCCGTTTTGGGATTGTACCTCTGGAGAGTTCCTTTTATTATTAATATATTACTCTCGTTACCCACTCAAAAAAATTATCTCTAACACGCGCTTGTAGTCTGAACGGAATGTTCGCAGACGTTCAGGCTGGACCGAAAATTAAGAAACAAAATTCGCGGTAAGCCTTTTGTGAAAACGTCGGGAATCTGAGAACGAGAGGGGACGTGGAGAACCCGAACATGTCCTTTTTCAACTTTTTCCCAAACAAAGTAAATATCGAGTTCAATGTGTTTGGTATGTTGATGTTGGACAGGATTGCCAGGAAGGTATATGGAACTGATGTTGTCGTAGTACATCAGTGTAGCTCAGGAAAGAGGACAATGAAGCTCAAGAAGGAGATTCTGAATCCAGCATGCCTCGGACATAACATTGGCAACTCTACGGTACTCAGCTTCCGTACTCGAACGAGAGAGAGTAAGTTGTCGTTTTGAGGACCAAGAGATCAAATTGTCCCCCAAAAAGGCATAAAACCTAGAAGGGGATCGGTGAGCGTCCGGACAACTAACCCAGTCAGCATCTATGTAAGAGACAAGACCAGAAATGGGCGATGAGTATAGATGAAGACCGATATGCATCGTCCCTTGAAGATACCGAATAATGCGCTTCAGAGCACCCATGTGATTGACCAGCGGATCATGCATATGCAGATACATCTGCTGCACTGCATAGGCGATGTCCGACCTGGTGAAGGCGAGATACTGGAGTTCTCCTGCTAGACTACGATAAAGGTTCAGGTTCTCAAACGGAGAACTGTCAGAAGCACTGAACTTTCCCTGAGTGTCAACATGAGTTGCCGAGGGAGAACAAGATGTCATACCAGCACGGCCTATAATGTCGGTGGCGTATTTCTATTGAGAGAGAAATAAACCCCCGGGATGACGAGTAACAGCAATACCCAAAAAATAGGAAAGAGGACCCAGATCTTTCATGGAAAACTCGGAGTTGAGACGAGAGATAATAAACATTCTGAGGGTCTCACTCGAGGAAGCCAGGATGATGTCATCAACATATAATAGAATGTAGGTTGTGTCTTTGCCATGCCGATAAACAAACAAGGAGTGGTCGGACCTACTATGAGAAAAACCAATCGAAGGGACAAAGTCAGTAAACGTTGATACCATGCCCAAGGAGCCTGTTTGAGACCGTAGAGAGATCAGTTAACAAGAAAACATGATCTTGATGAGTGATACTGTGAAATCCAAGGGGCTGATGCATGTAGACTGTCTCATTAATATTGACGTGAAGGAACGCATTCTTAACGTCAAGTTGGTGGATGGACCAAGACCGAGAGACGGTAATGCTAAGCACAATACGAATAGTATTAGTTTTGACCACAGGGCTGAATGTCTCATTGCAATCAACTCAAACCGGTTAAGACATGCCATCACCAACAAGATGAGCCTTATATCGCTCAAAAGATCCGTCAGAACGAATAATATTCACACCCAAAGGACATGGAACCATAACTCATGTCTTATTATTAATTAAAGCATTAAACTCGTCTATCATAGCAAGTTTCCAATTCGGATCAAAAAGAGCATCCTTGGGATTTCGGGGGATGGGGGATAAGGTTGTGTCGGAGGTGAGGTTGAATGGCACCTTCGGCTTGGTGATTCCCGACCTGCTCCTTGTGACCATGTGATGTATGGGCCCGGAAGGATCTGGGACCGGTACACATGCGTCGGGTGAGGGCTGGTTCGTAGTCTAAGACTGGGCTGGTGAAGGAGCTGATATGGTAAGTGGGGTGGGCCGGTGTTTGGATTGGCTGGGAGGAGAAACTAGGCCAGGCCCGCTTGGCAGAAGAGACGAGGCGCAAGGGAGGGGCGCATCTTGGGTGGGTGGGGGCCGCAGATCAGGCCTAACGAGAGGAGTATGAGTTGTAATGGGTCGTGGTGGTGTATCGTGTCTAAAGAATAGCTGAGCTTGGGTGGCTGGGGAGATGGGGTCGGAGAGAAAGTCATAAGTAGGTGATACTGGGGTAAAGGTCAACGAAAAAAGAAACAACGATTCATCGAATAAAACATGCCTCGAAATTATAGATTTATTTGTTTTTAAATCAAAACAATTGCACCTATGTGGTTTGGAGGAAATCCGAAGAGAACACACGGCGTGGAACGGGCCTACAGTTTGTTAATCGAGGTAGACGGAAACAGAGGAAAACACAGACAACCAAAGATACGAAGGTGAGAATAAGATGGAACACAATGATAAAGTGCAAACATAGGAGAAGAGAAATTAAGCAATTTAGACCGTAGAATATTTGATAAATAAGTGGACATAGAAAGAGCATAAGGCCAAAACGAAGGAGGAATTGACGCATGAAGAAGTAGAGTACAAACCACATTGTTGAGACTTCGGATTTTGCGCTCTACACGTCCATTCTAAGATGAGGTGTGGGGACACGAGAAACGAAACGTCAATCTTGATGAGGCACCAAACTCACGAAACGAAGAATTTTCAAATTCTTTTCCATTATTGCATTGGAATCATTTTATGGAGCGACCAGACTGTGTGGATACGAGAGCACTAAATGATGCAAATGTTTTGAAGACATCAGATTTCCTTGCCTAGAGGAAAAGTCCAGAGAAAATTAGTGAAATCATCAAGCAATATTAAATAGTATTTATGACCAGATATGCTCAAAATCATTTTAATTGATATTCCAGATAAATAGTTCGGGAATGCTTATTGTCCTGAAAAATTAATCTGAGAGTATCTCAAGCCCAGGCAGTGGTACTATCTGGTGTAATGATCTTTTGGAGAAGGTCATTAGAGATCGTACCATAAATACATTGAAGGACCGTAGCATCGAGGCGATCCCATATGTCACTAGGGACGTACGATACCGGAACCGGTGGAGAGGTGTTGCCTGGCGGTGATGCAGCAGTCGGTGGTGAAGCAGCAATCCCCTAAGCAGCTGTTGTTGACGTGGCCTCGGTTGATACAGTAGAGGAGGAGTCTGACACAACCAACGGGAGTGCAACAACGGTGGAGAGAGTCGGTGGAGGTGCGTCAGGGAGAATATGATGAAGAACACGATATACCCGGCAATGAATCTTGAATAACTCATCCCAAGATGAGTATTTCCCTTTGTCAAGCTCCAAAGTAATTGGAATTGAGCTGCGAATATTTGACACTATCAATGCTGGGTATATGCGCGTAACAGCCATGGTTGAAGAAGAGCAACAGCAAGGAAAACGAGACCCCTTTATGAAAAGTCTGGGTAAATCTGAGTTCTGATACGCGGGCCTGGAATAGATGGGCTTCGCGGGCTTCAATCGCAGGTTTTAGAACTGAGATTCGCGGCATGTATGAAAACGCGACCGCGTGCAGCAAAGAAACCAAACACGGACATGCAGAAAAAAAGGATCACGGGTGAGAAGAGAGAATCGCAGATGCGAAAGCGAAAAAATCATATTAGATCGACTCTAATACCATTTTTGGAATTTAAACCGCGGTTTTGTTATTCCTCTACACTTGTAATTGTTTAGAATTTACGAATAAAAAATAATATTCAAACCTATACAATATATTCTAAGAGTTTAATTGTATTAGGAAAAAAGGTTTTTACTCTCTCAACTTTTGAGATCCTCTTCTAGACCTAGCCGCGAGAAAGCTATGGTGCTCTCCTCTGCCCCCGCCGCCGACATGCCTTATGCGGTGATTCCTCCCGTAGCTGGTGTCGTTGCTCCAACTGGTGGTGCTCCCCTTGCATTGCCTTGTCCCCTACAGACCATCCACGGTGCTAGGGATATGAGCCATCGTCGAAGGAAGCCCAAGTCGACTCTAGCTCCCTATGTCTCTCCACCCGTGTTGCCGAAACCACTTCTCCCTACTCTCGCAGCGATCTCGGATGAGGTCTCCTTCTCCTTCGGACCAGCCTCTCCGGCCTTAGTCGTCAAGCCGAGACGTGGGAGGCCCACACGATGCCGCCCCACGGTTGCTTCCTCTGCAAGTAACGGCCTCCTAGCCCTCCCCTCTCCAAACCTTAGTTCGCTGGCCCCCCAGATTAGCCACGACCTCGCTCTGGCTCTTCCCCTCCAAGGTGGCGCAGCTCCTAGGGTTACGCCATCAGCAGGCCCTCCTTCAACCCTGGCCTTGGCTCATCCCCTTCCTGGCGGTGCGACCTCAAGGGTTACCTCACCCTCGCGACAAGAGCATGTCGTGGTTCCCCCCACGACAGGTGCATGGGCTAGGGTTATGACTACTGCCGACGGATGTGCGTCGAACTCTAGCCCTAGTAGGGCACCGCCGCTGCAGCGAGATCCGAACAAAGGGAAGGCACCTATGGGGGAGCTTCTTAGGACGTCGGTGGTGGCGTTGGGGTTAGGGTGTTGCCTCCCCAATCAGGATAGGATCCTGTTCATCCTGGCATGCCTTACAACTCCGGGAGGAATGACGCAGGATCGATCGCGGCACTTGGATACGGATGAAGTTGTTCTGCCCTCGGCCGACTTGGTCTCGGATCTTCAGGCCTCCCTAGCGGGTCTTTAGGACGGCTTGTCGTCCTGTTCTTTGGAAGAGGACCAAGAGGTTGAAGTGGTGGTCTCATCTTCTCGGGCAACATCGGCGGCCATTTCCCACCAACAATGGGGGATGATGGGGAAATTGTGGTCTCCAAACACTCCTCGTAAGGAGACTCTCCTGCGTATCATTACAAACGTGTGGGGGGAAGGTTGTTGAAGGTCTCGTGGTCAAGGACCTAGGGCTTTTTCGATTTTACTTCCAGTCCTCTGAGGCTCGGGCGTGGGTCCGAGGCAATGAGCCCTGGTGCTTGGTGATCTGGATTCGTGTGCTCGAGAGCTGCCAACTCTCGATCGAGTGCAATTGTGGGCGCACGCTAGGGGTCTACCGCCTCTGGTACGGACACGGGAAACATGTACTTTCATCGAGGACGCGCTGGGAGCGTGTGTGGATGTCCCATGTGACCAATGGGGCATGTGTTGGGGCGGAACTGTCAAAGTTCAGTTCTGGAACCTCCTCGAGAGGCCACTCCGAAAGGTATTGGTCCTTCGGTTCAAGGAGTTCCCTGAGCCTATCCAAGTTGACCTCACCTACTCTAAGCTTCCAAGCTTCTACTACAATTGTGGCCAGCTCAGCCATGACTTGAAGGAGTGCACATGGTAAGTCAAAGGTCCATCGAGGTTTGATTCCTCCCTGCTGGAGTACCAGAGAGACAAGAAGGTCAAAGCCTATCACTACTGCAGAAATCCACTTGGCTAACGGATAAAATGGGTCCGTCACTACAGTTTTGGCACTCTAGCCACGGATACATACAGCCAAGTTAAACAACTTAGGTCACGGATCCTGCATCCGTCAGCCAAGTGACACACCTGGCCGAAGGATACAATATTCGTAGATAAGGTCACTCATATCCGTCAGCCAAGTGAGAAAACCTTAGCCATGCATGATGTATCCGTCAGCCAAGTGACAAAACTTTGGCCACGGATGTCACATCCGTCAGCCAAGTTGCCACTTGGCTAACGGATAATATTTCCGTGGATAAGGTCACTCGTATCCGTCATCCAAGTGAGATAACTGTAGCCACGCATACTGCATCCGTCAGCCAAGTGAGCGAACTTTAGCCACGCATGTTGCATCCGTCATCCAAGTGAGAGAACTTGGGCAATGGATCTACATTTGTCACCCAAGTCTTATACATCTGTTACCCAAGAGTGTTGACCAATTTTTCTCCAACTAGTTGACCACCTCGATCGAGCACCTACCACCGTTAGATGATTCTTATTTTGCATATGCATAGTATGTACAACATTATGTACCAGATAGACGGTTTTGATTACTTAATTTACGATGCAACGTTACTCATATTTAAGAAATTTTGTATCTTTACCCTTGATGTACATCTTACTGTTTTGATCTTATTATCAACCGTTTCTCCCACGGATTAAACAATTTTTAGTAATTACTTGCATTCATTAATTATTTTAGGACGACACTAAGCTAATTAATTTTTTTTTTTAAATTAAGTGCACAATAAATAATTAAGATATGGGTGAGAGAGGAGAGAGATGTGTCACTACAAGGGAAAGTTTCATTCCCGACGCTGCTGAAATGGGTGTCACCATATTTAAGATATTGGTGGAATTGGATTTAGTCGTTGTTGAGTATTCATCGAAACGAAACCCGCCATTGAGAAATTTATGTATCCTGGTCTCAGTATTATATAAATACAAACTATCACAAGATAAAATTAACTTGCAATAAATAATTAGTAGACAGTAGCTACATTCATACCAAAAGTCACAAAAACTCTTCATTTAATTTAATTATGCTAAACCATTTATGCAATAAGTAGTGATATATATAGGAATTAAAACAAAAGAAACTAAAGAGAAACTTAAAAATTGTATATATATTTTCTAAACAACCATACATCACAAAGATTCAATAGCTGAGTTGGTAAGGGATTACCACTTTGACCATGAGGTCTTGGGTTCGAGTCATGCAAGGCACATAGGTGCCATATACTCCTCTTGTGTGATCGGGCTTTGACGCGGGCTTGGGTTCCCGGGGCTTCAATGTGGGTCGGGGTTCCAGGATGTGGCCGGGTCCAGCAGGACTGGGCTCCAGAACGGGTCGGGCCTAGGCACATTTTTTTATTTTTTATTCTGATATTAAACTTGGGTGACAGATCCATCAGATTGTATCCGTCAGCCAAGCTACAACTTGGGTGAAGGATCCATCAGATTGTATCCGTCAGCCAAGTTACAACTTGGGTGACGGATGCAGCCAAGTTACAACTTGGGTGACAGATATCTTGATCCGTTGGTAAAAATCTTGGCCGACGGGATCTTGGCCGACGGATATGTTAACCTAGGTGACGGATCCAATCCGCCAGCCAAGTAGTTATCAGCAGTAGTGTATGCGACAGATTGGGGGGAGGCTGAGCGTTCGTCTACTCCCACGCACCTCGCCCCTAAGGTCCCCTTGGCTCTGGATAGGGCCCCCCGGGTTTCCACAGGCGTCATGCATCCGGGTCTGGGGACTCGTGGTACACCCCGACTTGTAACCGTTCGGTCCCATGCTAACTCAGTTTTGGTGGGCCCATCACCGCTCTCTGGTGAGTAAGGCGGGGGAGCACGCGAGGGCTGGGTACAAAGGATGCTGGAGTATCCGGGGATGGAACTGGTGTTAGTCTTAGTGCCCGTAGTTCAATCCTAAATGTCCAAATGTATATATCATCGTTAGCAATAAAATTAAAGCGGCTTTATATTACTTATGTGTTGGAGTAATATATCGATGTGTGCTCTGATCTATGCCCACCATGCGAATAGAACCATAGATCGAGATAGATCACACTCGATGGGTCCCTAGTCAACAAAGCTTCACTAGAAGCGACTAGTATGAAAGATGGCTCTTTATGGCTTACGTTCTGTTAGTCATTGGAATGGGATTCCGGAGTCTGATCATAGATATCATGTGGGACATGATATTGGACGACCCGCCCTGAATATGTGCCATAGATTAAGTCATGAACATATTCAGTGTTGTAGCTTGTCATGTATCCTTAGAAGAGGAGTCTTTGTGATCGCTATGTAGTCAACAACTGAGTTTGACCTGAGCCTAACGTTGTCCGTAACAGGGCTTCCATAACGGCCAGGATTGGCTTGGGGACGGGCTACATGAGTGACACGAAAGGCGGCTAAGGGATTTATCCCTCATACTGAGGTATGGGAAAGATATCGGTTCTCGGTCGCTTGATCGAGAGTGACTGAAAGAATAGCATGGTCATGCACATGATACTGGGTATCATATCTTCAGTCATCTCACATATCAAGGAACGATGATTGAGAATAATAAGGATGACGGCTCTATGCCTTATCTCAATCAGGATATCGGAGATAAAAGGATAATGACAGGGATGACGGAAAGGTTAGAATCGACAGGGTCGATTCGTTATGTAGTGTCAGGAAATACTAAAGTCTCGTTAGTTGCCACTTAAATAGGATCAAGTAAAATGGGATTTTACGTTGATCTATTGACATGCATAAACCTAAGGGTCACACCGGAGGATGAAACTCATTGACACATTTATGGAGAATGGCCAAAGGGGAGTTGTCTCGGGACATGACCAAAACTGGGTTTTGGGTCATGTGCCCGTAAGTGAATAGGACTTTACGGATCGAGACAAGGCTTGGAGTCTTGGGATTGATCGCGTCGGATAATGTTGGACATTTCCGGTATGGAAGGCATGGAGGCGATGAGCGAATCACGGTACCTCGTTGGAAATGGCCACGGGCCATGTTCCAAGAGGCCCATGAAAGGCCCATGCAACCAAGGCCCATGGAACTAATTAATCAAGTCTTGATTAATTAGTACTAAGTAAGCAAGACAAGGATTAAGGTGTTGGTGATTCACCACCTAACCCAATCTTGTCTTGCCATACTTTGTCCTATTTACACCTTACTTGACACCATACTTGTCCCATGCCTTTAGTTGGACAAGTATGGGTTTTGTTATGTTTAAGTCATCTTTTTTCAACATAACAAAAACAAGAAAAGAATAGGAAACACATTTTCTCTCCCTCTTCCATGGCCATTTCGGGTTTGGCTAGTTTCCACCTCCATTTTTGTGTTCTTGAGTCCTCAAAGAGAAGAACTATGTGGCTTTGATTCCCATGTGCATACGTAGGCGTCTTGGAGACTCAAGCCAATCATTCGTTAACCGGTGTTCTTGTTTTGGTAAGAAATAGTGCTGAATTTTTCTCTTGTGAATCCATTCTTTGTTAGTTGTTTCATGGTTTAATCGTCTCTTGGTTTTCATTGATTTTCCGCTGCGAGTTGGTTCATCTCCAACCCTACCTCGAGACCCAACAACTGGAGCACCTAGGGAGGATCAGGTCAGGGCGGGGAAGTAGTCCCGCCAGGAGGAATGAGAGGTCAGATGAGCATCGGGGACTGGCCCTAGGAAGAGGTCCCATGAAGATGCTTTACCTCCCACCATCACCACTGTTGAGATCCTTCAGGATTTTCGGTGCCCCCTTCCCCCACTTTGGATTCTGTCCCTGCCCATGAGGCGTCAAAATACCGCTTGTAACGGTTATGGTACTACAAGGATCAGAGAACCATTGTTCATTCAATCTGTCCTTTTCGTGGTCAAGGAGCCTGTTCCTCGACGCACGGTAATATAATTGATTTTCCGAATAATAATATTGCAACTTTCGCTCAAAAAAAGAGTTTAATTGTATTCAAATACTAACCATAATTATCTTTAACACATCAAATAAAATATTGCAGGACTAAATTAACAGTTGAACTTTCGGTTTTGATTCGATTTATATTCTTTGAATGATACATGAGAAAAGTTATCAGTTTATATTGAAGATTTTCATGAAGCTATAGGTATAAGCATATTAATCTTCGAAAGGGAACATGGCTAACAGACACCATAGATTTTTTAGTTTTTGTAATTGCATGTGAGCAGGCTGAAAGGTGGTCCAGATATTTTAGGAATTGATCGTAAAATACAGCTTCTCAACAAGAAGTTAAGATCATTGAATGGTATAGGTTGTTGATAGGTTAATATATCAATTTCACTACTCTCTGCTGGACTTGTATTTTAGCTACAGTCAGGTAAGATGTCAATGTTATGAAATAATAGACATTCCTAATCATGTGTTGTATCTCTCGTTAATTAGCAAGTCACAAAACCGTCCTACTGCGCTAATATATGGCCAAATGTCAATATTGTTAATTACTTCTGACCCTAGCATCCGTATATTTCAAAAAAAAATTGCCGGGTTTAGTTTATAGATGTATATTTGGCAACAATGTACGTGAGATGGGGCAATCGGGTGGCGGCTTCGACGACAGGGAAGGAGGTCGTGTCTGTAACGGCGATGGCAGATGAGATAGGGTAAGTCTTCCATTCGTTTTTGTTGACATGTCTAGACTGTGGGGTTTCGGGTTTCAATCGATTCACGATTGTCCGGGAGTTGGAGGGTTTGTGTCGTGTCGGACGAGTTGTCGGCGTGATTGCGGCTTTGATCTCAGATCGGAGTCGGTGTAGCCCCACATCAGATCTGTAGGGTTCTGTGTGGTAGTGCTTGGTTTCGTGGCTCGTCTCTGTTCAGTCGGCCCCGGAGTGGCTGGGTTGCTGTATCGTGGGCGGTGTTGTACGGTCGGTGATGGGAGCGGAGGGCGGTGGGGGCTCAGACCGATTGGAAGAGAGGGTTGTTGAGCCGGTGTTGGAGTCTGGTCGTTTTAGTCGGACTAGCACGAGTGGGGCGCGGGGCGCGCTGCAAGTCTGGAACAGTAATTACAGTTAAAAGTAGTAGCTGGACACGGGGGTCTCGTCTAAAAACCCTACTGCTACTGTACTCCTTCTTCGTTTGATGTCGCCGCCGCCGCCGGCGATGGTTGTGCCTCCTTCTCCCCTACCTCTCTTTCTTCCCCTCCCTTTTCCTCTCCTCTTCTCCTTCTTCCTTCTGGCTCCTTCCATTTCTGCAGATCTGGTTTCTTTCCGGGCTTAAAGTTGGCCAGTGTGAGCACCTCTTCTCCCGGTCTCGGCGAAGTCCTCGTCTGTTCGTTGCAGTTCCAACTCGTCTTCTTCCTCGGCGTTCCTGTTCCGACAGATCTGGCTCAGCAGCAGCTTGTGGACTGCTGCGGTGGTGTCGGCCTCGTTTCTGGTCGGCATGGGTCGCTGCTCCGATGGGTTCATCTTCTCTCCTCGTTGCTTCTGGTCGGCGTGGTCTGTTTCGTAGGGGCGGAGGGATCGACGAGATCTGGTTTCGGGTAGGTTCGGCGTTGATGGGTCGGATCTGGTGGAAGTAGGTCACTTTTGGGCTGGATTGGTTTCGGGCTGGGCTTTATTGTTCGGGTTGGTCATCCTGTTGGGTCGGGTCAGATACATGCGGGTTGGTCCGGGTTGACCAAGTTATATTGGGCTGGGTTGATTTTGACCCAGTCTTGGGTCGGGCCTGTTTTCTGGTTTGGGGAAGCCCAGTTTTCTGCGGATCTAGGTTGGTGGCCTCTGCTTGGTGGTGATGGTTTGCTGTTTTATCGGGGAGTTTGGCTCAAACCCGGCGTGGGACTACTTTCTTCTCCATTTGGATTAAGATTGTAGTGGTTTTGGTCGATTGGCTCTCGGTACATGCCGGTTATCTCTGCTCGTGTTCTTGGCTTGTCGGAGTTTTCCTTGCTTCCGGCGACTTGTTCAGTTCTCTCCCCCTTCTGGGTGTGAGTTTCTTGGCCGTTTTCCGGATCAGATCGTGGTGACTTTCGGGTGACTTCGTCCAGATTCTTCGTGGGAGGCGTTTCCGAGTTCGGATTCGTTGTGCTTCTGGCATCATCACTCATCGTCGCGGATGGTATGGTTTTGTCTCTCCATTGGCCTTATCTGTAGCTTGTAGGATTTATGCTCAGCCTTAGAATTTAGGCGATTCCGGTTTCCTTTGTTCTCCTGCCTTGTTTGCGGGGCCCGTCATTCTTTAGGTGTTGGCTTATGACGGGTTGTACTGGGTCTTTAGGCCTG
This sequence comes from Erodium maritimum, assembly GCA_963921825.1. Classification (NCBI taxonomy): domain Eukaryota; kingdom Viridiplantae; phylum Streptophyta; class Magnoliopsida; order Geraniales; family Geraniaceae; genus Erodium; species Erodium maritimum. The sequence continues at coordinate 120,065,208 of OY997588.1, forward strand.
GGAAATCAAGTTGTCCTTCTTTCTTTGGGTATTGAGTTTCAGTGTTATTACACTGATTTATCTCTGCCGGTTTCCGATGTTGGTCGGCGGCGTGTCGGTATCTTTTAACTCGCTGAGTTGGGATACCGATGAGATACAGTTTCTCCTCTAGTTCAGGTTAGGTCTTTGGTGTTTACTTTGGAAGACGACTAGCTTTCTCGTGCTTTTTGGTTGACTTATCTGGGTTTATAGACCTTTTTTAGTGCTTCATGGTGGCTTTATTTATGGTGTGAGTCTTCTTTTTTAGCCGTCTTTTTTGTTCGTTTTCTTTTGGGTATGCGTACCCTTGTACTTCAGGGTCTGCGTACCCATTCACTTCTGGCTCTGCGGACCCTTTCACTCCGGGTCTGCGTACCCATTCACTCAGGTTCTGCGTACCTATTCTCTCAGGGTCTGCGTACCCATTCACATGCACTCAGGGTCTGCGTACCCATTCACGTTCACTCAGTGTCTGCGTACCCATTCACTCAGGGTCTGCGTACCCATTCACGTTCACTCAGGGTCTGCGTACCCATTCACTCAGGGTCTGCGTACCCATCCACTACAGGGTCTGTGTACCCATTCATTTCAGGGTCTGCGTACCCATTCACTCAAGGTCTGTGTACCCTTTCACTACTGGGTCTGCGTACCTTTCCATGTTTACTGCTTTTCTTTTGATTTCAGGACTTCCACCTTCAATCTATAAACATATTGTTTTTTTGTAACCTTTTTCTTCCTCAGGAGAGGATAATTTATCTTATGCTTTCCCTGATTAAAAAAAAAATAGAACAGACTACTTGGGTAGGGACTGTGAGGTGGGACGGGCGTCAATTTAGCTGTGATGGGACGTGACTAACGGTGGAGGCAACAGTCACATCGACAACAGGTATAGAGACCTCTATAAGTGAGACTAAGATTTTCTTAGAAAATAGGAAAATCTCGCAAATAGAGAGCTTTTTTTTAACGCAAAAAAATTTGTTTTAAATTACTTTTGTGGTAAGTTTACAAATTTCTTCGTAAAAAATAAAGAAACTAAAGCATGAACACGACTCTTTTTACCGGGTATTTTAGGACAATGGCATGCTATTTGGGCTTTAAAAGCCACGTGATATGTTGGGCTTTCAATTCATATCCCGGCCCATCAGTGGAAACCCTACCCCTTCCTATTCTGATGGTTTGCATTTCATTTCTCCTTTTCTCAGTTCTCGAGCTTAAGTCCCTGGTCCAATACTTTTCCCACAAACAAGAAATTTGAAGTCTTTGCCGGTCACTGTCATCTTCTCCGGCGCCGGCGTTTTCTCGCCAACTAGTTCTGGTAAAATGAATTTTATTTTTTTTGGTATTTAGATAGGGAATGATTAAATCCAATACATGCTCATTAGCTAATGTCTAAAATGATTGAATTTCTTGCAATAGTGTTGTTTTGATGAATGTTGCATGTACAAGCTATCTTCAGCGCTTATTTATCTAAACTTTTTCTTCACCATATACTGTTGATGTTGGTTTTTGATGTTTTCGAGGTCACAAGTGATCCCTAATAGTTTTGCTTAAACAATTATGTAACTGGGCTCAACATTGTTTGGGAAGTAGATTAGTTGTTTGATTTATATGTTACGGTGTTTGCTTAGAAACTTTTGTATGTTTCTTCAGGAACTAGATTTATATTAAATCGAGTTGTACTTCCAGCCAGCACTTCATACTTTAATTGTTTTCTTAGATTTGGTTCTATTAATTTTGACTTTAAATCTTTCACTTATTTCTGAGGTATTAGACTACGGTAGATTGATTGCGCTTTAATACAATCTTATAGTGAGCTATTGTTATGTCATAGTCTATTTGGTCCTTGATTTTTTGTTGCAATTTAATGCTTCACTAGTCCAACAATGTGTTGAATATGTTCTTAGTGCATTGATTTTCATTTTGTTTTGATGAATGTGGTAACTTTGCTATGAAATTATGTGTTGTTTGAACTAGATTGTATGATATTTTATGAATTTACTATTTTTATTATTGGGGCTTACGCCTCGGTTCCCAATTCCGCATTGTAAAACCTTGTCTGTGTTTATATGTTTACAAGAGATGGGTTGCTTGCTCTTCGCTTACATGCAACAAAATTTCATTTTGACAGATTGTTGTTGTCACAAAGGACAGGCAGATTGAAATTTTGGAAAATGTTGCCTCTTGATCTTTCAAAGAAGTTGTCTTTTAAAAGGTCCATTAGGGATGGAGATTTGGTAATTGTCTATGAGCGGCATGATATCATGAAGGCTGTTAAAGTATGTGATGGCTCAGTGCTCCAAAACCGTTTTGGTGTATATAAGCATTCGGATTGGATTGGCAAGCCCTTTGGATCAAAGGTGTTTAGCAATAAAGGCGGGTTCATCTACTTGTTAGCTCCTACACCTGAGCTTTGGACGCTGGTTCTTAGCCACAGGACTCAGATTCTTTACATTGCTGATATCAGTTTGGTGATCATGTACTTAGAATTGGTTCCTGGTTGTGTTGTTCTAGAGTCTGGGACAGGAAGTGGCTCCTTAACTACGTCCCTTGCAAGGGCTATTTCCCCCACAGGGCATGTCCATACCTTTGATTTCCATGAACAAAGGGCTGCTTCAGCCAGGTAAAATTTTGAGATTTTTCTCTCGATGCTGTGAATGGATTAAGCAACACTTTTCAAGAATGTGTTTTCCTCTGTAGGGAGGATTTTGAGAAGAATGGAATAAGCAGTTTAGTTAGCGTAAAAGTTAGAGATATCCAAGGAGATGGATTCCCAGATGAGCTCTGCGGGTTGGCTGATTCTGTATTTCTGGATCTACCTCAGCCTTGGCTGGCCATCCCTTCAGCTGCAAAAATGTTGAAACAAGATGCAATATTGTGCTCTTTCTCACCATGCATCGAACAAGTACAACGCTCTTGTCAAACTCTCAGTTCAAATTTTACTGGTATTCTCTCTCAAAGTTTCTCATGCTATATTTTAGTTGATAAAAATCCTTCATACAACACATTTATTTTGTTTTTGTGTATGCATATAGATATAAGGACGTTTGAGGTCCTGCTGCGAACGTATGATGTTCGGGAAAGGAAAATGGATGCCCCCCAGGGTGATGAAGATGGAATTACTGGGTCTCTTCCATGCAAAAAGAGGCAGAGAACAAGTGAAGAGAGCAATGTACAGTGCAATACACAAGTCATGGTTAAGCCAGTAGATGAGACCAGAGGTCACACTGGCTATTTAACATTTGCCAGACTCCAATGCTTCTCATGAAGAGCAAAGTTGTGGAGAAATCTGTAATTGACTCTATGTTCGGGATTCAATCATCAGAATTTGTTCCTGATTGCTGATTGTATTTGAATTTGTTCCTGATATCCAAGCAGCCAATTTCCATGTGCTTTATAAATTCTATCCCTTAATCTTTTACATAGTAGAATAATGCTTAATTCTGTAGCATTTTGTTGAACACTACCCAAACTTCTATTTCTATAGCAGCCATGTATTTTTTGTCAGACTTTCCGAATCCTACTCACCATGGAAAGAGATTAAATGGTTGGTCTGTGTGCGAGATTTAAAAAGAAGAGTTTGAGAAACATAGGACATAATCAGATGGAAGAGAGAGAGCAAGTAACAATGGCGGTAGGGCGTTGTGAATCCTGAAAGGAAAAAAAAAACAGGGAAGATGGTGGTGTAGACGAGAAGTTTGAGAGACTTTAATACCATGAAATTATGCAATTTCCTGTACAGTCATATAGATGTGTTCTTGTATTAAATGGAGATACAAATAGTTGAATTGAATGGAGATACAAATAGTGGAGAATAATTATGCAATTTCCTCTTATTGGTTCAATAAGTTGATTGTAATTACTCTCCTTCCAACAGCGAAACAATTCTATTACAATGAACATCGCTCAATGCTTTCCTCTTAGTAAATATACAGACAAAATAGAGTCACTTGTTTTTCAACACCTTTGTATATAAACCAGACAATATTATTAAAAAAAAGTGCCTTTATAGGTCTTTATTAAGAATCCCAAAAACATTTCGTAAATGCTCCATTTCGTAAGAACCAATGTTAAAAAGAACAGGGTCAAGCACAATAATGCCTATTAGTGCATATCTAATGTGCTCAACAATTTGGTTAAGCTAAGCCAGTCGTCTGGGGTTAGGAGTGAAATCGGCTTAAAGAACCAGACGGTTAAGTCTTAGCCAAGATGTTAATTATGTATTAGACAAGCTATTTAGCTTAAACGTGGTTAACGCATTGGAGACCAATGTCTAATAATTTGGTTAAGTGGATATAGAGGATGAAAATTTGCAGTTAGTCATATTGTACTGACCAAACAGTTGTATTGTTTAAAATAACAAACGTAAAGTTGTATAAAATGCATCACACACCTGTTAACATCAACACCATACATCCTATTTGATCGATATTTGAAGGACTAAGACATATACTAGAAAACATAGTTTGAAAACATCTTTCATCCATTTACAAGATAAACAACCAAACTGGTGATCAATTCACCAGAACATAAAGCTATTGAAACCAAGATTACCATCTAATTTTCAACATTTTACAATGGATCACAAGTGTAATGCTACAACATAAATATCATATTATGTAATTTGACAACATTAATCCCCGAAACATAAATTGTGATTCAACCATCATTCCGGTACAAGGTACTAGTACAAATACACGCAAACTCATTCATTTACAATCCGATCAAAACTTAGCTGAAGAACCAATACGGAGTATCTTTAAACTTGTAAATACCAGCATACCACTTTACTATACAATCCAGGGCGAGGAAAGTACTCCTATGGATCTCCCAGGAACAGATTCAATCATGGATGCAAATTAACTGTGGGTTTAGATTTCACATGGAACTGGTACATGTGGCCAGCTCTCTGAATGGAACTTGTGTGTCACAAGGCGCCTTCTGATCTTGTTGACTTGAGCAGTAGCTGTGTTGTCCGAATGCTTCCGTTCCTTCTTGCTTCAAGTTTGTTGGCACGGCAAGTGAAATGTTCCTTGCATTTGACTCCATCTCACCAAACATTAGGTTTGCAATGGCCCTGTCAATCGTGTTAGTCTGTGACTCTACTACGGGTTTCCTTGTTTCAGGCCTGAACACAGAAAAAATTCATCATCAAGAACCAAGAACTGTCATGGTTTTCACTCTACAAAATTTCTGCTGGCATTGTTCTAATATAATTTTTTGGCATGCTAATGAAACACAAATAATTGAGGAAAACATATGCATCAAAGCTCTGAATGACCTTATTGTCTCATCATGACTTGTCCATGGACAAGACTCGTCTGCGAGGGGGTCACCAGTCTGGCTCTCATCCACCGAATGTTGTGTTGAGTTCTTGGCAAGACGGTACAAGGCATCTCGAAAGCATATTCGGGTTTTCTCTGTCAACTGAAATGTAGAGACTTTCAGCAACTTTGCAAATTGTCAAGGAATAGCAGTCATTAAGTTTTGACTCCTTGATTGTCTTACCTGAGTCATCGCAATTTCAAAGTCTTGGAGTATAGACTCTTCCAGTGATGCTTCCTCTCCCACAAATCCACTTGTGCTGTTTTCCTCAGAATGAGAGAAATGTTCTACCTGCAGTGCCTTGAACAAGAATTACTGCCATTAAATTAACTTAGAAGCATGTGTATTGTTCATTACCAGTATATCAAAAAACAATTAGAGAAACAGAAGCAACCTGTTAAAACAGTTGTGACTACATTTTACAAAAATTCTCACCTTCACTGGCGGTGGCGTGAGGCCCTTTTGCTCTGACTTACAAGAGGTAGCTCTTCCACTCTCCCAATCCACTGGTGTGTACGTGCCATCTGTTCGTGCATACTTTGAGCTTTCAGTGTTATTTATGTCACTTTGTGAATCAACCATTTGAGTCAAGACACTTTCACTTGGCTTTGTGTCAATCTCAAGTCCGGGAGAAACACAAACAGACTTGCGGAAGCTTTCAATAACAGGTAGATCATCAAGTAAAGAACTCCTGTATGAACAGAAAACTAGGAGGTCAAGACCAAAAGCAACACATAGAAATAACATCTAGTGCAGACTCAGACATCCCAGTGGTATTGAACTGTAAGCCAATTGTGTTGCACAAAGTGGTAGTCTTTGAAAGTATAATGATACGCATACACAATAGGACAACTCAATCTCAACGGGACTCGCTTACAATCAACATGACAGACTAAAGCTTATTGGAAACTACTTGTTATTTTGCAGGCATTAAATGAGTTTCTTAATCCCAGAAGTTACGCTTGTACAAGAAAATGTCATCCATCTGTTCAATCCCAGGGAAGTCACCAAGCTGGTAATCTTGTGAAACTGCAATAGAGTTGGATAATTCTCCTCCACATATGCTTGAAACACTTGAATGATCCTTACTGTTGACTGAAGCTCCCATCTCATCATTGTAGCAGCTAGATCTTTTACCATTGAGGTTTAGCTCCTCTTGTGGCAAGTCCGAGTCCATGGTGAAGTACTTGTTCTCAGATCCAAAACTCTGAGGTGCATTCATTCCCCATTTGAACCAACTGTCAGGTGATGGGAGCCTATCAGGTAACTCCCCGTCCTTTGGAACAACAAGGTCGTCAATACCACTCCCAAGGTACCAATCCATAGATTATTCTGGGAAAACAGGCACAAGTCACAATTAGAAGCATGTATTTGCTGATAAGTTCGCAATAGCATACTTAATGATGTGTTCGAGATTGTTTCAAAAGAACCAATTTTCTAAAACTCGGTAAGGTCAAAACTCGGCGAGGTGATGACTAAGGGTTTTTTTAACTTACCGGGAGATATCAGCAAAACATGTTCTGCAGTAAATAAAAATGTATAATACATATGTTTAAGACGAAAATAGCCATAGTTTAGTAGAATAAGATAGTTCCTAACACACTTTAATTCATGTTTAATGAAATTTAATTGTATTTGAAAATTGAATTGAACTTGCTATTGATAATCTCTTTTTTGTGTTCGTGCTATACTTAGACCTTTGAGTACAAACTTTCCTATACAGTTCACAATTGTATATGAAAACTAGTAGACTGGGTTCTGACCGAGTTGGGATCTATTTTCACGTATCGGTGGACATGTGTCAATACTCGGTGGTTAAGTTTCACCATGATAGCAGAGATATCTGGTTATTTTGAACATTGATAAGAACCCCAATATGTTTGAAAAACTTCTAGTTACAGTTGGTTTTATCGTCCCAAAGGAAAGAATGCAAATGTCAAACTTACAATTAGAACCACATTATCAAAATGTGTTCCAATAACCAAATCCTGATTATTAGTTTAAAATACCAAATTTACGAATCATTTCCAAGTATTAGATTATTTTAAAGTTATCAAGATGCTTTATGTTCTTGCCGCAGGGGATTTTATGAGCAATCCCCTGCTCATATAGAAGAGAAATGAAGAAAAACCCAACTCAAAACCTCAGCTGAAGTAAACAAAGATCATGTACTTTCCTTCAAACCAAAATAGAAATAAACAAAAGGATGAGAAAATACACCTATCAGTGGATGAAAGCTGAAAATGAAAATGACCCAATTCAGATCTCAGCTCATAATAACAAATAAAATCATATGTTTTCAATTACAAAATTGCAGAAAAGAAGTACACTGTTCGGACGAAACACTTTCAGGTGAACTAATTCAGATCAAATTTAAGCTAAGCAATAAAGTGAAAAGGAGAAAATTGGTAAGAAGCTTGGCTAACATGTAAAAACGCATAAAAATGAAGCAATCGCATCTTGAGATGGAAAAGTAAAGAAACCCAATTCATATTTCAGCTCAATCAACTAAAAAATCACATTCATCGATTCAAAACTAAAAGGAAAATAGCAAATTGAGGAGAAAAACTCTATGGATGATTCATAGAGAAAATCATGAAAAAAAACAAAACGCAAATCTCGCACATCTTAATCTTATCCAAAACAGGAAAACAAATTAATTGAAAAAAATAGTAAATCGATGAACAACACACCTTGTGGCAGATCAATCCAGAGAAGGGAGCAGATGAAGTTGGAACTTTTAAGAAAAAACACAGAACCAAATCTGAATACGCTACTTGAGGAGGTGAAACAATTGGGAACTAGAGGCGGCTGTGGATTGGGCAGAGCCTTTATATACCTTCAGAAATCACAGCTACAAGAAAGAGAAAGGAAGCAACAAGTTGCAGCACATCTGTGGAGAGAGAAAAGGCAATTGAAGATGAGCTTGTGGCCAGGAAACGGTGCTGCCAATTCGTGGCTGAGAGGTCTCCATCTTAAAACGCTTCCCCATTGGTCCACGTGTCTCATGTGTCACGTGCGGAGCTACGCATTTACGGGTATGCCCCTGCCTCTGTCCTCAGGTTTGGTGGGTGTTTTGTCTTTTCGCCATGACGCGTGGATCACTTGGAAGACCTCACGTATCTGGATAAATCCTGGGGATAGGCACGTGGCGAGAAAGTAGTGGTGAAAAATGACACGTGGAGAAAATCATTATTTCCTAATAAAATAAATGTTGTCGGAAAGAGAGCAAGTGGATGATTGGGGTTGTGGATAAGTTGTCGTCGTCGTTACTTTCGAGGTGTCTGAACGTGAAGTATTTATTTGAGCAGATAAGAGTCCTTGAAAATAGAGAATATTAATATTGGGCTAACGAGCAAAGCATTAACTACTGTCAATTTAATTGAATCACTAATCCAAATCATTTTCGAAATAAATGTCCTCGTTTTGGGGTAATGGTGTAAATTCACAATCAATTATTAGCTATTGAAATATTTGAACGTACTAATCCAATCATTTTCAGGAAATTGGTTGTGGTTTTGCTCAAGCTCAAACTCAAACGCATAAGGAAACAATTACTATTAGTGAATAATAGAGTACCTTGTTAACTGTCATATAAGGAAATGTGAGGAGATTCAGGAACGAGAAAGACATAGTTTGTAATGAGATTCAGGCTAAGGCCTAGGTGGTGTCTAAATCGACCTCAGCGTCGGTTTCGCCGTCTATCATGCCGGCCTCCACTTCTTCTAGCTGCCCAGCTTCCTGACCGCCGTCTGTGTCGGAGCTGTGTTTCTGTTGATCGTCAGGAGGTGTGTCGCCTTGGGACATGTTGTCAGTTACTGCAGTCTCCATCTGTGCTGCTGAACCCTCCAGCTCCGCTGCACCTTCCTCAGGCTCACTAGCATTTGTTTCAACCTTACCAAAAAAAAAATTCAGATCAAATAAAAGAAAATTACCCATGGTTGCTCAACCAAGTGCTGGGGAGAACTCATACTTGACTCAAAAGACTAAACTATCACGCCAAGGGTCCAACTGGTAACGTCAATATATCCCATATTTATCTGACGTGAGACTCGTAATTGCATCCTCAAAAAGGCAAAAGCTTGATACAGATGTTGTTACTGTGAGCAGCGCCTTATGTTAGTTATGTTAACGGTAAAATATAAATTTGATCACGTGACTTTACAATTTTTTGGGAAATGCCGATTTTGCCCTTGAATGAACAAATTACTAATAAAATCTCAACTTATCTTCTATACAAAAACTTTTATTGAATTAAAAAAGAAAGAAAGAAACAAGAAGTTTTAAGTATTACATTTTCTTATTTTGAGGGGTATTTCTTTTTATTTTTCCTTTGATTTTAATGGTGTTATTGACGGTGTAAAATAAAAATTATTCGCAGTACTAACTTACAACAACTTTTCAAAGACGGTACCAACTTGCAACAAATGCAAAGCAAACGTTCAGATTTTTGCAATTACACCCCTAAACCTTACCCAGATTTATTTTTAAACCAAATAAAAGAAACTTATTCTTGATGGCTATACCGGGAGTTCAACTCTCCTCGGTGGAATCAGATGGTCCAGCTAAGACCCTTTTGATATACAAAGAACAAAAGCTTGATATAGTAAAGAATACCTGATTTTCTTCAGCTTGATGTGCAGAACCCTTTGTTTCTTCTTTCTTAGCACGTTTGGACCTGTCATTTGGTTTTGCTTGATATTTTAATCGAGCATCGGCTGGCAACAGTTCCAGAGGCACCACTCCTTCAATACCATGTTCAGTAAACTGCATTGAGAAGCAGATAAGTTTCCTTAGTGCTTTTAGCCTAAGCGGTCTTAAACAATTATACTCCATTAGTGTATTAGTTATAATTTCAAGTCATACCCTAGAAAAGCCTTCCAAATCCTGTCGAGCAGAAAAACGGAGACCTTTCCAGCAGTAAACCTGCAGGGGAAGAAACGCCTTACATGAACCTGCAATTTAATAGTAAACCAAGGACTTTCTTTTCGACAAAATAAACACTACTTTGAAGTTGATATACTTTCAAATAATATGCACTTGGGTATCTATGCAAACAAACATCATTTTTTATCTTTTGGATTACCAGCCGTTGACTCCTTTTCTGAAATAGTTCAGGTATAGACTGTACCTTCTTCAATTGCGACTTTAGTTTCTATATGCATTTCTTTACATAGGAGAAGGGACAATGAAAGCAGAGTAATACTCATTATCTTTCTTACAACTGAATCTCATCTCATAGAGTATATGTCATTGAGGTTACTTATTCCAAAACATATCATATATCTCATGACAGATTAATTCAATGATATTCAACTTAAGCCTCAACTCCTCTAGAGCTTCATACCAGGTTTTCTGGGAAGTCCAGTTTAGTCAATAGTAACTTATGCACAGCAACATCTTACTCCAAAAATATAAAGGGTTTAGATTCAAAAGGCTTGTTATGTTTTTCTATATATCTTAATTTTTACATATTTTAGTCTCCAAAACTTTACCAGGTTCAATTATTGTCAAGGAAATATCAACAGACCACACAAAGGATAAAACCCAGAGTAATAATTAGATAACTAGAAGCATATTGTTTAAGTTTCATATACAGAAACTCACTCGGTTATTTTTGTGATGATACTCGGCTTCTATTCCAGCTGTTACATCCATCTGTAATTGCAAGATAAAAATAACTTCATTCTGATAGTTGACACAGTGAATTAAGTTCATAAAATCATAAGAATCAAGGACCTAGGTAAGCAAGTTAAAGGAACCTGGAAACAAATTGTTGATGTATTACTGTGACTGACACGTCTTAAAGAAATAAAACTACTTACATCTTCAGCCAAGGTTTTCCAGTATTCTGTAACAGCTGGAGTTCGAACACGCTGAGGATCAGTTAAAGCATTCTGTAGAAGTGAGGAAACAAGTTTCTCATAAGTTGATGATCTGGAACAATTTATAAGCATTGACAAAGTAGCTCCAAAGAAAGAAGAGAGATACAATAAAGAGCGCAGGAAAAGCAACACTAGGAAAGTATTTGACTTTACAAGGAAATAATTAACTCCTGACATATGTGTTGAAGTAATTACTCCTCAGTGTTGTCTCTCTAGAAAAAAGTAGTCACAATTTGTCCTTAGTCATGCATATTCTCAGCGACCTAAGCATATGGCTTTCAAATTCCACCTTTCTAGAAAATTAACTAACCTTGTGTTGCTAAAAGTCAACGATCGCCGCCATCTCTTTGAATAGAAACAATTAAGACAATGTTGTTTGCTTAGTTAACACTTAACAGAGCTCCTATATAAAAGAGGCTTTCATTATATATTGTTGAAGTGTCCCACACATACTCCTGCCATGCTACTCTACATGACTTAGCTTTCCAGCCAAGTAGACACGATACTTCTTTATTTATGAGTCGTTCATTGGATCGATTGTCAAACTTCTTATTTATGAGGACTACATTATAATTACTGGTACAAACACGTCTTTGATCTCTAAGTTGAAGCTTCATCACCATAGCTCCTTTTAGATGAATGGGTTCTTTAACATATTTTTTGGGTCTTGAGGTTCACATAGACTCAACAGGAACTCTCCTAAAACAAGGCCAAGTATACCAGTAACCTGCTTGACTCGTCTGGTATTTGTGGCAGTTCTCTGGTAGACACTCCGATGGAGCTCAATGTCAAGTTACGCAAAAAAGAGGGTGATCTCCTATCTGATCCCACTATATTGTCAGCTGGTTGGGAGTTTCGTCTATATGACTAGTATTCGCTTGGATTTTCCTTTGTTATTCACAGGCTAAGTCAGTTTCTTCAATGTCCGGGACATTTGCATATGGTTGTTGTTCATCACATTTTGCGTTATCTTTTGGGCACAGTCACCAAAGGAATTTATTTTCCTTTAGTGACTTCTCTTTATCTTTCGGCATATAGTGATGTCAATTAGGCAGGTTGTGCAGATACTAGAAGTTTTACGACGGGTTGGTCTGTGTTCTTGGGCCTTGCCTATATTTCTTGGAAGTGCAAAAAACAAGATCGACTCTCTAAATCTTCCACTAAGACTGAGTATTGAGCTATGTCTCAAGCGTGTTTTGAGATTATCTAGTTGAGTGGACTATTATTATAATTGGGAGTCCTGTTTCTTGGGACTACTTCGCTTCATGTAACAATACCATATTACGACTAACTTTATCTATCATTAGCATACCAAGCATATTGAGGCGGACTGTCACTTTATTCGTGATGCATATGATTTCAAGTGCTATCTCCCCCTCATGTACATTCTCCAATTGGCTGACACTCACCAAAGTACTTCTTCGCCAACATCATCGGTTTGTGGCAGACAAATTGTTAATAGTCGATCAAACCCTCATCAATTTACGTGGGCACAATCCTATGGGCTTTAGGGTTTAGGCCCGATTTCCTAATCCATGTACCTTGTGTAGTATATATATGTGGTCTTGTATGATACTTGAATCACCAAACATAAAGGTAAATTCTTGAGATTGACATAGTGTCAAACCTTGGTTTGGGCATGTGACCATTTGTGTTTCCTCCATGTTCATATATACTTGGTCCTCTTACGAGACCTGCACATGAGGGGGTGCTGAAGTGTACTACATTGAAAGAATGTGGATTTGACCATTTGATAAATATCTTAAGGCTTCCACCCACTGACTTGAACTTTTGAGTAGGATCTGACTTATACTTAATGATTCAATTGGTGAATTATACCAATTCTCTTCTATTTCGAGAGAAAGAAACATCACATACAACTTGAGAAGATTAGGTTTAAGATCCACAGAAAAAGATCATACGCAGACTCTGTATTACAGATTTAGGGGAGAAGTGTTCTTCCAAATTCCAATAAGGAGCTAATGAAGAAATCACAGTTAACCACAAAGCTAAATTTGCAAGTGCACAACCACACACTAATTATCAAAATGAAGACATAAGTCACATGTCAAATGCTTAACCGAAGAACCACTGCTATTGACATGTGACTGGCTACAACGCTGGAGACCGCCTAACGCTCATCAAATGTCAACAGAATCCAAAAGCATAGTGTGAGAATGAGGATCATTTGAAGCATGAAGTACTAGAGTCATTAAGGGGTAAGAGAGTACAATAGATTATCAGTGTACAATAACAATAGGTCAGTTGGTGGTAAATTTAAAGCAAGACATACCGGATTCTGATCTGCCCACTTCCACAATTGTGACAGTTCCTTGTTTCCCAGCCTCCATCTTGGCTTACTGAAAAATTAGAAAGTAAATGTATCATATGAAATCCAAATGAAATTACAATCATATCCAAAAATTTGAGGTAGAAATCACAATTAGCAATCACGAACACGGAAAAGACCACGAAGAAAATGTTGAAATTTCAGTTTAAAGACATAACTAAAAAGTCAGGTGGATCGCAAATATAGCAAATAAAAAATAAAATGTAAGCCAGAACTTATGAGAAGAAACTATAATATGGCCACATAAAAGTTTCCTTTTTATACAAAACGTTCTTAAGAATTCCTAATCTCAATTTGTCATAGGGGTACTCAAAATCCTATCCAGATCGGATGATCAGACTAAACAAATCAATCCAAATCTTCTTCATTCTATGTTTTAGATATCTGGACCATAATAATGACATGAGCTAAATATTTTAAATTTTTAATGGTTTTATACTTTTTGCTTTAATTTTTTTATTATTATTTTGATCAGCAATTCGTAATTTAATATCTTACCAAACCCTTATCCTCACATCTGCTCCCAAACAGATGACCAACTAGAGTTTGAAAACTAGACCTCTTATAAGGTGCTCTAAATTTATTAGGATCCATTTTTAGCATTTTAATTAAACTGGGTCCAAAACGATATATATATATGGCCTGGTCTTTGGTCCAAACATTCCCAAATCGACATGTGTTCCTGGCTTGCACTATTAGAAGACCACACATGTGATTGTTGGCCCCGCATCACATAAATATGTGGTTAAGGAAGAGTTGGTATGCACATTGGATCCATGATCTGATAGACTACTGTTTTGGGTCAAGATGGTGTCTAACATATATAATGTATTTCACTAGTTGCTCCTCCTTGGCAGGCCTGTTCTCCCTGACATGGACTATTGAGCATCCCTATTTATAAGTATGGTTGGTTGATAAAAATAGACCATATTGATTAGGAATGAATATAGTACAAGTAACGAACATCTCTGTCGTCCATTCTGCTTAATCCTTGTTTTATGGGAAGAGCTATAAACAAATTGGAATTGTTTCTGAAAGATAAGACTGAAATTGTCTTTTTAACTCAAGTAAAAGACACTATAGGTCTATCGTATGGTAGTTCTATGGAGTATTAACTTATATAGTGATGGTGGAACTCTGAGCAATAATCTATATAACCTCTATAACTCGACTGAGTGCAGAAAAGTTTCAAATCTTGCATCATTGCCAAAGAATTCATCGGTAAGTAAATAGTGTGCAAGAAAAATCACGAGCCCAAATACCGTTTTCTAACTCCATCTTGGCCTGCCTTCTTTTCTATTGGCTGCTTTTCAAATGGTGGGCAACCGTCACGCTTCCACCAAACCTAAGAGAGCTCATACAAAATTCAGATAATGTGGTGATGTGAGTGTGTGCCAAGCAAGCAAGCATGTAGAGAAAGAGAGATTACATACCCAATTTTTTTCACGCTCTAAAATGTGCTCAATTTTATTGAGAAAATCTTTTCCTTTAGGTGGAGTCATTTCAAGAAGCTTCTTCACATGTTCCTCATTAGACTTAATTTCTTCTTTCTGTAAACAACGAGGATATGTAGTCATTGTCAAGGTGCATATTCCATAATTTGGAAAGTTTGAAGATAGGTTGTAAAAATTTAAAGGAGCATACAATTTCTAATGGATGGGATTGAGCAAACTGGACTAATAAATGTCAGCTAGATAACTTGCAAAACAAACAAAACAGCACTAACCATGCTTTCAGATGGCAAATCCTTGTCATTCTTCCCTGGAGCCTGGAAGCGGAGGTCACTTTTATCAACATATTACATTTTAATAGACGGAAACTAATAACATAGGGATAATAGCTAAAAATTGGAACCTTCAAATAATTGAACAATATCAGGCACTGGACAAGAATATGGCGTCGAAAACTTGAATCTTTTAACTGTGCACAAAACAAGGAAGGCAAGTCAAATCCGAATATTCTACAGCAAAGATAAAAGTTGGACTGTTTGTCAAGACTTGTCAACACTGCTTACTTCTAAGCCCATCAGCTTACTGCTTGTGAGATACTTTATGCTGAAAGTCTCTGCCTCTTCCTCCAAGTTATTAGCATCTCCTTCTTCGTCACTTAAAGGTTGTGCTTCAAAAGTATTCAACACAACCTGAACATGCCACAATATGAGAACACATTTTAATAAAGTAAAAAGTACAAGTGCTAATACATCAAGAGCAAATAATCATCAAGAGAACTGAGCATAACACCTATCAGTAGACAGAAGGAATACCATTAGGTTGGAAGTAAATCTCTGCCATTTGGTTGGAGCAAGAGATAGAGAAGCAGGATTGCAGAAATTTTCCTGAAACCCCAAACAGATTGTCATCGACAAAGATCTGTATGCAACTATACTTGGGATATCATCGAAGCTGCTACATTGAAACAAATTATAGGAGGAACAAATCGAAACACTCTGGAGACCAGGAAGAGTGAGTGCATAGATGCAGAGCCAAACAGCTCTGACATAAGAGCAATGAATCATACATCCAACAGGAAGGTATTAATAAGATATTAACATACTTGAAGCACAAAGTACTAACTTTTCTTTTATTATAGTCAAGTAAAACTGCTTAAAGTATTAAAATTACCATAGGAATCAAGTTCATGCAATCAACAAATGATTTAGGGAAAAAATAAGGGGTAACAATAATGTGGGTGTGATGTGGGGGTGTCATTTCATGACCCAATGACCTTAATGTAGACCAGAAAATTCGATCATTTGATTTTTTGTCACATTATCTCAATCTAATCCATTCAACATTTGTAGATCATAGTCCCAGGCTGTTAGAAGGAAAGAACATGCCATCCAGGTTCAGCCAGAAACTATGACAAACAAATTTGGATATGGTGGGAATGGTAGTAGAAATGGCAATGTCTGTAACATTGTGATGGTGAAGATAGTGTTCTAGAGACAACAACTATACAGTAAAATCACCAACAGATGTTTCTCTGTTTTTATTCCAAGGGAACAACAAAATAACATCAGCACTAGAAGCTTATACTATCTGTTTTTATTTGGTAAAAGCGATGTCATCTATTGATGTATAATATTCCAAATACTTGCCACTGACAGATTGTACTCCAATGGCTTCACTTAATAGCATTCAATGTTCATATAATCTTCTAGCATAAAAATATGTGTGGGAGAGGAGAATATACTATTCTAACACAGATGCAGTTATGAAGTGGCATAGTTACCTGTAAACTCCAAAAAGTTTTATAGAAATTGAAATCAACAGAAATTCCTGAGAAGTAGGAAAACGTATTATTAGAATTGCCTGACACCGCACTATATCAGCTGACGGAAAATAAAAAAAAGGAAGAAAACTGAAGTTTAAGATAAGATAGAGTTGTAATTTAGGGTGTACCAGCAGGAGGGTCTTTCTCAAATTTTGTTTCATTTGATGTGTTGAAAACTCCTTTTATATTCACAGCTGATAGCATTGACACAAAGGGCAAAGTAAGATCATCTAAGTGATCGAGTACAACAGGTTATCAAGATAAGAATTACCTGATCGTTCAGACAATGGAAAAAAATGAGCTAGGAACATGAGAATTCGCCCACAAAACACCACATCATTTGCCTAAAATTGAAAATGTAAACATTAGTCAAAGATAGGAAATCATAACAATGTTTCCCAAACAATTTTGTTTTAGAACATAAATAGAATTGACAGTCAAGATGAAGATATCTTTACTATATTCTACAGTATTGTCAGAAAGTTACGAAAACTCAAATATTAAAGAAAATGGATGAAACAATTGTGTCTCTAATTCAAATAAGCTATACAAGTATGCCAAAGAAAGGGAATTATATAACTCAATGCTCCCTAAATTTATATTGAAGAAAGTGTTACCAAATGGATCTTTCATGTCACATAGTACAACTAATACAGAAGAAACTTCATCACTTAAAAAGACTGCCCTCGAGCGGATCTTTTTTCTAATGGAGCCCATAAACCACTTAAATAGTGGAACAATTGCTAACAGCTCAACTCACACAACACATCAATAACGTCGTCTTTCCTTAATTGTACCTTTGAAAGACGACGAAGCAGTTGATTGCATGTCCTCAACATCACAAGTTTTCCACGAGCAAAGAGCTCTTGCTGCGGGTAATATGCAGACATAAAGTTGATGAAGAAAAACATGGTATAGGAAAAATAGGACTCTAGTAGAAAAAACAAAAGCTTCAAACAATTGGCAAGGTACAAACCTTTCCCAATATATCTTGTTTACTCTCAATATAACCAAAAATGTCTTTGCAATTTCTCATTGTAGACATCTCTGTCAAGTCTTCCAACAGCTGGAAAATCATACCACCTTCAACGTGTTCTTTCTCACAAAGATGTAGCACAATGTCTGATTAGAAAAACTATTCATTAGAGATAGAAACGATTGTTGTCTGCGTATCAAGAATACCTTCACCAAAACTTAACGTGAATCTAAACAAAACAAAAACTATGGTAAACCGATACAGCCTTCCATATCAAAAATGAGTAAGCAGCACTTGCAACACGAAAATGTCGTAAATGTAGCATTCAATCATAATCCGACAGTAGTTTACACTCAGCTGCAGTGTAACACGAAATAAACTGATCCAAAAATAACGATTCAAACATATAGTTAGCAACTTAGCAAGCAAAAATAAACCATATGTCCCTTCAAGCATAGCAAATTTGAATTATAAAGGTTTCAAAATTATTTAAATGTTAATTTGATATGTTGCAAGTTCAAGGGGCTACAGTTTTTTGGAAGTTCCCGAAAAATGAATGAAATGGTAAAACACATTTATATAAAGTTTTAGCTAGAAAAGCATGTACTGACCAAGAAGGCGTGGAATTTGACCCTGATTTGTTTCACCTTCGCCAATAGATTGTCCATACTCCATTATCTGTTCCTCTGACTGGACTGCGGATGACTAACAAAGACCAGCCAAGTAGATCTAATCAAGGCTTGTGCAGAAGATTTAACCCGTGCAACAAATGCAATCTACTTGAACTTGGTATAAATCTAGGATAAAAAAAAACATATGTTATTCTTTACTAATAAGGGACCCTTGTAAGCCTACTTTGGGGACCTAGAACAACAAACCACGGGCCACTGCCATGAACCACCCACCACGTAAATCACCAGTCCAATGACTCTAATCCTATGGGGAAATCGAACCTTCAACCTATGGGCCACCTAAGGGTGGATAGACAAGTGTTTTCAAAATAATATCAGAATATTCATTCATATTAGCAAAAGAGGAAAAGGTTTTGTGAATATTAATCTGCAATAAGTACAAGATATTGATATAATAAATCCACATCTACAACCAAACATTGGGGAAGCCCTCAGGAAATAGCAAGTTTGCATAAGAACATATTATCATAAACATTACGTTCGCTATGTGTGGGAACAGAAAGTTCTTTTCCTTGTGAACCAAAATCTCTTTTCATACACAATAAGTATACACTACAAATATGGTGAAATCCGCAAGCATGAAGACCTAAATGGTAGAAGCAGAAACTCCTTGAGGAAATATCAGAAATAGTAACGTACCACCAGTTCTTGAAGCAATGCCCTGAGAATGTTTTCCAACAATTGATTCTCATCCTGAGCTAATTTGGTTTGTTTCTGCCATTAAACATTAATCCACCCAAAAAACATTATATAAAACAAACAAAAAATCCTTAAATGTCTTAATAAAAAACACAAAAACACTATGAATATAAACAGAAAGAATGCATCAGTGAGTGAGCATATTAAAACCATTATACATGTGATCAGGAAAAACTAGGTGGTTTTCAGGTGCCAAAGGTAAAGTAAGGATTATAGTGTGTTCGCAAGCTGCAACAATGGATGTTTGCATACAAGACTTTTCTTTTTCCTCCTTAAATACAAGGACTTGAACATGGCCTTTATCACGTATCATTCAGATATCAGATAAAGATAGTGCGTAAACCAGGAATTTACCAGCTCAATATGGCATAAGTTATATATACGTCAATGGCATTAAGCACATGCGAATGCAACACTCTAGAGCATCAAATTTCATGTTTATAAAATGTAAATACAAAGTATGAATTGAAGCACCTGAGGTTTTATGACTTCTTGAACTATCCTTAGAGCAAAACTTTCCGGAGGTCCAGGCTGCAGTATGGCCATTTTGAATGCTTCCTGAGACAGTTATATTTTTCCAGAATTCATGCATTTTAGTGACGACTGGAACTAGTATGTGACATATGAACACTTGAGAAATTCCAAATTCGAAACCGAGATGAAGAGGCTTACCATGACGCAACTGTAAACAAATAGATCACACTCCAAGCTCCGAGTTCAGAACCTGAATTTGAGGTTCCTCCAAGGGAAAGAGGGCACTGTGAGGTTAACAATAACATTGAGGGGAAAACATTTCGATGACGAGAGCGAGTACTATTTTCTGGGAGTGTGTTGAATGGCGCATTCGAAAGGAAGATGAATGAGGAAATATGCTGTTTGGCTCCCGAGAAAACGAAGGGAAAAAATTTCTAACCCTGCTGAACGTGGTTTCCGTAGCTGCGGAAGGGAAGGTGAGAGTGAGAGACGAAGCAGGATGGGATAATACGGCGTCGCATAACATAGAACCTTTTACTCATGTATATATAGTAGCAAAATAGATGGCCTTTGGGTGGGCTCACTATCGACCTTGGGTGGGCTTTTAAACTGAGTTATACAATTATAAGTAAAAAGATAAGTTTGATAAACAAGTGAATATAGAAAACAAATAAGATTAAGGGAAAGTTTTAAGGGTAAATTACAAATGCATACCCTTAAGTATGCACGTTTAACCGATGCATACCCTTAAGTTTAAAGTTAACTGATGCATACCCTAAAGTTTCATTTATTAACAGATAGCCCCTTCCGTCAGTCACTATTAGTCCTTTTTTTATCAAATGACAAAAATACCCTCAGTACCTATCAGTATTACACAACCCTACCACCGGTTTTTAAAAATATTTTTTAAAAAAATCAGTTATATTACTAATAAATCAGTTTTTATTGTTTAAAAATAGTTTTATTATTTTAAAAATCAATTTTCAATTTTAACAATCAATTTTATTACTAATAAATCAGTTTTATTATTAATAAATTAGTTTTATTATTAACAAATTAGTTTTTATTGTTTAATAAATCAGTTTTATTACTAATACATCAGTTTTTTTTAAACTAATATTATATCAATTTTATTATTATATAATCAGTTTTATTTTATTTTAAATTTCAATTTTAATTTCAGTTTTTAAAAAAAAAATCAATTTTAATTTCAAAAATTATTTTTATATTTAGAAAATCAGTTTTATTATTAAAATGTCATTTTTTATTATTAAAAATCAATCTTCTTTGTTTCGTTTTTAACTCTGCACAATTTTCAATTAAAAGGATCAAGTATGTTCACAGTAGCATTTTGCAAACATTAACCCACAAGATGAACGGTTCATCCACAAAAAAAAAAACCAATGAGATCCAGATTTACATACTGAACCCCCTTTCGCCATTAATGTAGACCAAATAAACGGACTTCTACAATCTCCACACTCAATCCTAAATTCATATGAATTAAAATGAAGATTTTTTTGAGATGAAAATGAAGTCTGGTTAAGCATAGACCAGCAAAAAAGTTCCTAAAATAGCAATCCAGAGACACAAAAACTCTATGAGGCAGAGACAAGGTCATGGATGGAGAAGCTCCGTGAGAGAGAAAGGCAAAATTGGTAGATCTGAAATATATGAGGTCGTGGATCTGGAGTGATTGAACTCGAGCCGCAAATCCGTAACCATATCGTCGGGGGAGGAGAAGCCATGGCTTGCCGAGCTGGGCGGCGACGGGACCAAGAACCCATGGCTTTCCGAGGTGGGCGACGGCTTTCACGAAAGGGAGCCATGAAAGGCAAGTGGGAGATGAGTTGTGGCTGGCCTTACTCCGGCATGTGGAGATCAGCGGAGGGGATGTGGGTGTCGATAGGGATATGAGATGGATAGGGAGAGGGGATTGGGTGGCGGCAGGTTCAGGGAGGTTGTGTTGGGTTAGGGTTTGGGTTAAATAAATAACTTTTTAGAATTTTATAAAAATATATATAAAAAAATATTTTAATTATAATATTGTTTAGGCGTGAGGGTATTTTAGACATTTTAAAAATTGTTAACAGAAAATGGATGAAAAAACTGACGGAAGGGGTTCTGGGTTAATAAATGAAACTTCAGGGTATGCATCGGTTAATTTTAAACTTCAGAGTATTCATCGGTTAAATGTGCATACTTAAGGGTATGCATTTGTAATTTACCCAAGTTTTAATATAATTCCCCACTCAACATTTATTTGGAAGATAATATTTTGACGTAATATTTTTATAATATAATATCTTGTTAAACATATAACTACAATTTGATACCTACCTCAAAAAAAAACTACAATTTGATATCAATCAGTAAAAAAATCTAATAAAGCAATTCTAGATCAAAAAAAGCACTCATCTTTCTCCCCTTCTCTTCTCTACCCTAGCATCTTCCTGTCGTCCACCATGTCCACCACACCACCATCGTCGACCATTATGCCTACCACCATATTGTCGTTGTTGGTCCTACAACTTGTGGGACTATCGGAATCTGGTACGTTTCAATCGTCGGGATGGGAGACTACAGGCGAGTCGGCCTCCATGGAAGCCCTGACCACACTGCCGCCCACGACCCTGCATGTCAACCTAGACCCCTCGCTACTACTCTCGGTGCAATCATCGTAGGGAGCGATCTCAACCCCCCCCCCCCCCCCCCACCGGCCTCCGACTCTCCGATAAATCATTGTCGTCAATTGAAGAATGTGGAAGAGGATGTTGAGCAACAAGCGAAGGCTCAGTAGCAACCTCGCCAAGATCCATGAGAGTCCCGGGAGAGGGTGGTCCCTTCGGGGGCCTATCCTACTAGGCCGGGGGCGTCCGGTGCTGGGACGTCTTAGGATGACATAAAAGGCAGCGCATCAAGTTTTAATGCTTTATTGTTTTTCTGTTCTTAGTTTGGAGTACTTTGTTTGGTTTTCTATTGGTTTTTCTGGTACAAGGTTTTGGTTGTTTTGTGTTAGGTCGAATAATTTTGAAAATGTGGTAGGAGGTCGTCCTCAGTTAGTGTCTACGATGTGTCCTATGGGTCCACGAGAGCCGGGTCGCCTACAGAAGGCTCGGACAATGTTCTGGTGCCCAGGCCTTTGGCCATACTTTATATCCCTTGATTTGCATTAATGCACGCCTCTATTTGTCGTATAAAAAAAAGTACAGTTTGATATCTAGTCCTTAATATTTTGTTATTTTTCCATCCAAAAAATATAAAATATTTAAAGTATCTTTCACCATGAAAAGTCAAAATTGTCCTTCGTTCATCTAGAAATTTTCAAAATCTACCATAAAAAATCAGATTTTTTATATATTTCAAAAAATAGGTTTTATATTGAAATATCATATTTATTTCAAAAATTATTTTTATTTTAAAAATTAGATTAAAAATCAGTTTTTATATATAATTGTATTAATAATAATTTTATTAATTCATTAATCTTAAATATTTTAAATAAAATATGATTAATAAATAATATGTACATTTTAAATACAAAATATTTAATATTAATGAATTAATAAATATTATATATATATATAAACTGCTTTTTAAAATAAAATCTGATCTTTTATTAACTAAACGTGATTATTATATATAAAAAATGATTTTTTTAAATATAATATTTTTTGAAATAAATATGATTTTTTTAAAAATAAAATCTAAATTTTAGAAATATATAAAAATATGATTTTTTTTATGGTAGATTTTGAAAATTTGAAGACGAATAAAAGGTAATTTTGACATTTCATGGTGAGGGGTATTTTGGACTTTTTATACTATTTAGATGGAAAAATAACATAAAATTAACAGTTAGGTACCAAATTATGGTTAAACGTTTGGCACAGTATTATATTGCAAAAATATCATATCATGGTATTATCTTGCAAATAAAAGTTTGTTAGGCTATCATATTGAAAATTTCCATACCATTAATTATAATGATAAACGGAACCGCAAAATGCTCATAAGAGCACGCACACCGTGTACGATTCCGATTAGTGAATCGTGAGTCGTGCGATGTGAAGCGTGGTTGGTTCGGTTCTGATTCACTATTTATTGGATCTGAACCGCAAATCGCAGTTCAAGGTTCACAAGTGTGAATCTAAAACATGCGACTCGCGAGTCACAACCAACCAATAAAACGTTGCCACGAGGCACAAAAGAGTCGTTGGTTTTGTCAACAGCTCTCAAAAATTTTTAAATTAAAATTATTACTTTTAAAAAAATAAAAAATAATTTTTGCCGTCTATAAATACCACACAATGTTTTTCATCAATCCACCAATAATTTCTCATCATCTCAAATAATTCTCTCTCAAATTCCACTTCCCACATAAATTGAATTCTGATCATTTTTTGTTCGAGTTATGGATGATTCAAAAGTCTACGTTCGTGAAATGGCGGCACGAATTCGACAAAGGGTGGAGGAGCAAGAATGTAGGCGCAGTTCGACGCAATTAAGCAAAGGCTCGAAAGCGGGGAACCTTCCCGAAGAGAGATTAACAGAGGTCGTGTCGAAGACCACGAATGAATAATGCATGATTATTTTGTCGAGAATCCCACCTATGTGCTCGAGATGTTTAGGTGTCGATACCGTATAAGCCTGCCACTTTTTATTCAGGTGATGGAAAAGGAAACGAAACATGACTATTACTTCGTTCAAAAGTCGGACGCTTTTCGGACGCATGAGGTTATCAATGCACCAAAAATGCACCTACGTGATACGAATATTATCGTACGGGTGCTCGGCCGACTCGTTGGATGAATCTTTACGACTTGGGGTAAGTATCATACTCAAATGTGTACGACGGTTTTCCAATGTCGTTGTTGAGGTTTTTATGGAGGAGTATGAGGAGCACCAAATGTGTATGTAATAACCACTTCTGGTCAACGTCAGTCAAACCTGCGAAAAGCAGGAAAATTTAAAAAATTTAAGACAGACACTAAACTTAACCTAAATTGACTCCGAGGGTCATACCGGACTTAAGATAACCCCGTTATCGACCAAAATGAGTTCCAGGGGACTCAGGGCAACTTTCTGATCAATTTGGGAAATGTTGACTTTTCGCTGGAAAAGTCAACCGAGCGACGTTTTGGTCCATTCGAGGACCTTTTTGGATCCAAAACGCTTAACCGTCGTCGCAGCGGTCTTAGTTGAGCCGTTTCCTAGTAGCCCGTCAAGTTTCGTAATTTCTTGGAAAAAGTGCCCGTTCGGGGCCCAAAACGTCCGATTTTCGCGAAACTGATTGGAAAATATCAACTAGATATTTTCCAAAAGGTGTGGGACCCACCTTGACACATGTCCTAAATGTGGTGGTGTTAGTTTTGGGGGGAAAGGTGTGGTGGTGAGTTGTGGCCGAGAATGGGGTTTTAAAAGGGAAAAAGGTTAGAATTTTTAATTAGTTGTTAGTTGTTAGTTGTTTTAAATTAGAGAGAAGAAGAGAGTTAGAGAGAGAAGAAGAAGGAGGAGAAGAGAGAAGAATTGAAAGCTAGGGTTGAGAGTTTATTCAACCGTTGGATCGATTCAAAGCAAGAAGGAAACGTTCTCCCCTCGTCTCCCTCATCGGTAAGACCTAACCCGATCGTCGTTTCGTTTATTTTTCCAAAGCTAGGGTTTGGTTATAAACTATGGGTTAGGGTTGTATGGATGTTTTGGAGGTGTTGGAGACGTTTTAGAGGTGTTTGGGGGTGTAATGGCACGTTTTCCGGTGACCGGAGGCTCGGGAGGAGCTCCGGCCACAGTGGGTGGTGGCCGGCCGGCCATGAGGTGGCTGGCCGGAGCTGGCAGCAGCCACCACATGGTGGCCGAGCCCCCCCTCAAACCCTAGGGTCTCGGCCAAGCCTCTTGGGTGGGGCCCACGTGCTCGGTTGCTCGGGTTTTAATGTTCGGGTGGTTTAAAACGTTCCTCGGACCTTTTATCCTTAATCGAATCGAAAATTGGAAGTAAATTGGAGAAGTTGAAATTAACGAGTTTAGAAACTTTAAACGTTAATAATTTGATTTAGAAGTCGGAATTCGATTCCGTTAAGTGTGTTGGGTTCCTTGAAATATTCTAAGACCGTAGAAACGAAAACGGGGACTTTTGGAGCCCCGGTAGGCAATTAACCAAAACCCGAGCAGATTCGCCATGTCGGGCGAATCTGGCCTTTACGGGTCCTTTATCGACAATATCGAGTAATTGGGAAGTTTGGGAGTGATCGGCATTGTCGGGGTTACGTTGGGGCGTTAAGTATATTAATTTTCGGTTTATTCGTACTAGTTTAAAAGTACTTTGAATTTGTGTTCTTTTAGATCGTGCTACGGACCGAGGCAAAGGGAAGCTCGGCGAGTGACTGGGTGTACTTCGGGTGTTGTTGGAGCGCTTTTGGATTTATATACGAGGTAGGGAAAAGTAGCCGGATCTCGGCCCTGATTAGGGAAAGTTAATAGTAGAATTGCATGTGACACCGGGGTGTCGTGGGTTGAGTAGAATTATTTAATTATTAGAAAAGCATGATATGAGATTGTAGCGTTTAAGAGAAAAGCATGTGACACTTAGTAGTGTCGTAGGAACAGAGAACTTAGCGATAATTGAATTACTGGAGGCATATGACCATGCCCGGAGGTTGCTTGTGAAACTAGTGATCTTAGGACTATTGGAGGCATCGTGTATGTCGGAGGTTGTTGTGTGTATTTAATTGTTGAGTCTGGGTGGCCTTGAGAGCCCGTGTTATTTATTGTTGAGTCTGGGTGGCCTTGAGAGCCCGTATTTAATTGTTGAGTTTGGGTGGCCTTAAGAGCCCGTGTTTTTATTGTTGAGTTTGGGTGGCCATGAGAGCCCGTGTATTTAATTTGGTGTCTTGAGTGGCAGTGAGTGTCGTGGGGTTGTTGAACCCGAGTCTTGACCGTTGGTGTGTCTTGAGTGGCAGTGAGTGCCCGTGGGGTTGTTGAACCCGAGTCTTGACTGTTGAGGTGTCTTGAGTGGCAGTGAGTGCCCGTGGGGTTGTTGAACCCGAGTCTTGACTGTTGAGGTGTCTTGAGTGGCCTTGAGTGCCTGTGTGATTGAACTTGCATGTGATTGTGATTGTGGGTACCTGGGGTGGTGAGTTCTAAAGGTCGACAGCCTGATCCGACTTAGTGTCGATGAATTGCGAGTTCTAAAGGTCGACAGCCTGATCCGACTTAGTGTCGATGAATTGCGAGTTCTAAAGGTCGACAGCCTGATCCGACTTAGTGTCGATGAATTGCGAGTTTGAAAGGTCGACAGCCTGATCCGACTTCGTGTCGAGGAATTGCGATAGGTCGAACCCTGACCTGAGTGAGACTGGTTACTGAGCAGCTGGTGTGCGATCCTTTGTGATCTTGTTTGGCGTTGTGTAGTCTTTTGTCGTGTCCTTGAGGAGGTCGTCGATAGTTGTGTCGGGCCTACACTGTATTATCGAGTGTCGAGTCTGTTGAGGAAGGTGACGGGTTGTGGGTCAGTTGAGTACTTGAGTTGGGGACTGTAGTCCCGGTGTTGGGTTTGGTTTTAATGTCACTGGCTTTATCTACTAATTATGCCATGGTCAGTCTGTTATCCGTGGAGGTGAGCGAACGCTCACCCCTAGCTGCTTTTCCTACAGGTACTGATCACCGGACGGACTAGGTTAGCTCTTGAAGTTCATGGAGCTTGGAGCGGAGTCTGGTCTTTACTTTTGTTGAGTCTAGTGACGGATGTGTACCTTGTCCACTTGTTGGGACGTTTTTGTATTGTAAATACTACTATTATTTTTGAGAAGTAATTGGAAATGTCAAGGCTTTTATTGAAAACAGGTTTTAAGTATTCATGTTTTTAAAGGTTCGCGACCCGAGTTCGGTTCTCTGAAATTGGGGCGTGACAGTGTAGGACTTGACCAAATTACTAGAATCGGTATATAGGCGAAGGTTCCCCAGCATGATTGGGAGTACTGATTGCATGCATTGGCAATGAAAGAATTTCTCAACCGCGTTGTAAGGAGTATTTGGTCAGGAGATCACCACGGGTGTCCAACCAAAGTGCTGGAAGTTGTAGTGTTCCGTGATTTGTGGATTTAACATGTGTTTTTTGAAATGTCTAGCTCGAACAATGCCAACAGCGTGTTAAGTGTCAAACACTTTTTCATAGACTTTCTTTCGGATGCGACTATGTCGTGGAATACGAGATCAACGGGACTCGACCTTATTATTTAGTTGACGGTATTTACCCAACATGGAGACAATTTGTGAAGTCGATTTGACATCCCCCCCCAACGCAAACACAAATTGTTTGCTAAAGTCCACGAAGGTGCTTGGAAAGATACTGAACGAGCTTTTAGAATCCTTCAAGCAAGGTGGCACATAATTTCTCGACCCATTCGTGTTTGGGATGGGAGGACGTTGGCTGATATCATGCACATTTGTATCATTCTACGCAACATGATTGTAGGGTATAAACACGTCCAGTGTGAACAAGGGGTTGAAGAATGGTAGTAGAAGGCCCCTCCGGACATACATGATTGAACACCACTTGAACGATGAGACCAGGGAGGGACCTTATCCTACCAACAATACTTGACCGTTCGAATAGAGGTTAGAAATGATAACACCTACCGATAACTCCAAGTTGAGCTTATTGAGCACATGTGGAATCATTTTGGAGCTAATTATGAATCAGACGATTAACTTTATGTAATTTTTTTAATGAAATAATAATTAAGTTTTTGTGCACATAATATATGCATACCATGACAAATCTCCACCCTCCATGTTTTCTTTCCACGGGAATTGTCTTGTCAAATGTCATCTTTATATTCAAATTGGACGATTAAGAATTTTACAGAAACGATGATTTATTTGATTCGGGATGAACAAAATTTAGGGTTACTTTCATCTCACTACCCTAACTATTTTTTGTGGCACCTCACTACCCTATAATTCTTTTTTGTTTCACTTTCATACCATAACTATTTTTTGTGGCACCTCACTACCCTAGAATGCATTTGTGTGGCACCTCACTACCCTAGAATGCATATTTTGTGGCACCTCACTACCCTATAATGCATTTTTGTGACATTAAAAAAACTGATTTTTTTTAAAAGAAATTTTGAAAACCAATGACATGCTTTTGAAAAATTGATTATTAGGGAGGGTATTATGGACTTTTTAAGTGTTTTCATCCAAAAATGGATGGAAAAATGACAACGGGTATGAATGTGAAAAAAAATGCATTATAGGGTAGTGAGGTGCCACAAAAAATAGTTAGGGTAGTGAGATGAAAAAAAACCACATAGTTAGGGTATTGAGATTAAAATAACCCTAAAATTTATAATTCAAAAATTAAAGATTTATTTAATTTTAACATAGAAAAATTAATTTAATTTTTTTCATTTTATTTTAATTTCTTTAGTATTTACTATCTTAATTTGTTATTTAATGAATTCAGCATAATAATACTATTATCCAGTCAGCATACAAAAATCCTTAATGAACCCCTGCATAAAAACTCATGATATAGAAATCTGGTCAATGGCTTTTTTTGTAGGGGTTCACATTCAATATTAGTGAATCTGAACCCCTTCACAGGAACACATGATCTAAGAAAATAGAAAATTGGTACTTGCACTGCACCAATTGGTTTCGGTGGTAGAGCAGACGAGAACAAACGGAACGTCTGCCTTAACGCCACAAGCCATGATTTACACCTCATACTTCTAATAATTGGGCTTATGGGCTGCTCTTTTCATCTATTATACAAACACTGTTACACGGCACACTCCACTATCCTTGTTTGGGCTTCGATCCAAATATTATTTTGTGGCAAATTTACCTGTAATGAATTTCTTTATACTGTTTAATAATAAAATAAGTTGATGTATATAATAGTGGCAACCTCCAAATGTCGTTAGTTGGTTAGTCCTCAACTTGAATTTGGTGTCAAATGGAAAGGGGTATAATCTTTCAAATAATGATATTTATATAAATCGTTTTCAAATAAATGTCTATTTACTATTCGTACATATACATTTTTAGATACAAACATTTCTATAATAAAATGTGATTTTTCAATAACAAGGATTTTTTTTCCTATGCTAGTATAATTTAGAACACAAAAAAATATGTTTTTTTTGTATTTTCTGAGAAAAAATGCCCTTATTCTAATTTATACAAAGCTTTTAATCTCACACCCTCAATAATTCTCTATTCATCGTCTATCTTCTGTAAATAAATCTATATTATATATTAAAATATTATAGCACTATAGAACACACGCCTATCTTATAGCCTTCACTCGCAGAGTCACGCGCCTCACTCCCTCTCAGACGTTGGCTTGGAATTTCCCTGAATCGCATCGCATCTTTTTTGTTCTTTTTTTGTCATCTTATCTTCGTTTCTCCATTCATTCTTACCCTCTCTCTCTTCGATTTGCAGTTGAAGATGAACTCTACTAAATCTATGATTGATCATCTATTAGGAGCATCTTCTGCTCTCAAAACCAAACCTCCCTTTTTTCAGATTGAATGTACAAATATAGCTTGAGATGATGATGATTTAGAGCTATGGCTTTGACAAAGATCTTCCATTACAAATTAAGGGTGTTTTGATTCTCCCGAATCCAACAGATTGACAAGGTTAGTAATTTTATAAAACTGAATTCAAAATTTCTATGCATTTTAGGGATTCATTTAGGATTAGGATTTTATGGATTCGAATTTTGCACAGAGCTTAGAACTTTAAGGTTTGGACTTTAGGGATTTACGGTTCCATGCTGATTTATGGTTCTGATTTAGGGATAATTTGAATCAGAGAAAATAAGGAACTTAATTTTTGTCGAATCCAACATCTCTAATGCAGGTTTGTAATGGCTTAATCTATTTCCTCATTCACTGTTTACATGACTTTGATTCAATCATCTACGTTCATGCCATTGATTGTATTTTGGGGGATATTTTTTTTATGTGCTTGACAATATGGTTAGATTTAATATTCTTTCTTTATTTACTGTTTTTTTGTTATTTATTCATAAAGATAACCATAAAGTGAAACTACCAAATCATGGATCTATTTTTCAATTGTATATGTAAAGACCGGGTAATTTAAGAGAATTAAATTATTATTGGACCGTCGAGGGTTGGAGAACAGGTTTATTTTTGGTATTGATTTAAAAAAAAGAAATTCAAAAAAAGGGGGGGGGGGGGGGAAGGAAATAATTGGGCCAGGCTGACTCAGGCCAGCCCGTACGCACGCGCACGGGCCCAAGCCCAAGTGCAGCCCAACCTTTCAGCACCAAAACCCTAACAACACGCCTCTTCAGCTTCACTTCTACGCACACACACCGAGGAAATCCTCTTCGTTCTCTCGTCGCCCCCACTCGAGATCTCGTCTCATCGCAGCTCGCTAGAGATTTCGAAGCAACGCCGGAGCTCCGCCTCACCAGTACACCTCCGTTCCTGTTCCGGGTCGAGTCACGCCGGTGACGGAGGTTTCAGCGCGGTTAACGGCGTACTGGCTCCGTCCATCTTCCCCGACGACCTTCCCCTCCTGGATTACGCACGTCTGAGACACCTCTTCGGCCTCTACCCCTCGCGACAGCTTCTAAGTCCCACGCCAGAGTTGCTCAACCCAGATCTACGGTAGGAACCTCCGCCGCCGCCATGAAGCGCCGCTATCGTGAGTCCACAGTCCTTCTCTCTCACAGCCTTGCCGCCTTCCATGGTAGACCCACATGTTCTGGATTAGCATCGCCGGAAGCACCACGTGAAGCCGGTCCGTGTTCTTCCTTCGCTGGAGACCGGTCTGAATCTCGAGGACGTCGTGGAGAACCACCCCGAGAGTTCCCCGCCGCCGGCCGCCGTCGAAGAGTTGAACCCTAGCTCTCTCTCCCTCACCCTTCCTTCTCGGGTTAGGCCACCAGCCTGGGCCTGCACACGAGCTTGGGCCACCAGTTGGGCCTCAGACCGGGCCAGACCAGGCTTCGGCCCAGACTCGGCTGGATCTGGACGCGGGTCAGGGACCGGATCCGGGTCATGTCTGGGTCGGGTATGGAGCCGGGTCCGGGTCAGGCTTGGGTCCGGGTCGGTTCCGGGTCTGGACAATTTTAAGGTAAGCCCACCACGCTTCCGCTGCGCCACTCGGACCTCATCGTCATTTGGTCCAAACACGGGTGCGAACTCAGAATTAACAGATTAACGAATTAAACAAACATAAGTTCAAAAGTTGCACCGATAACTAAAAGTAACCAAACCAAAACGAGTCAAATACAAGTCTCAAATGAAAAGGGAAAGTACGACTCTGCATTCAAACAAAAGTAACTCTCGGACTCTCGCTAGTTCCAAGTTCCGCGATGTCCTCTACTCCCAAGCGTGCTCGAAGTCATGAGCGATCCGACGATCGGAGTCCTGTCTCTCTGCTCGTGAATCGGTGACAACATACACTATGCCTAACGAGGGCCACTGCATCACCATGTGTCCAAGCTGTCCACAGCCGCGACATCGGCGCTCTCCGATGCTCGGTCTCACCACTGACCCGGCCTGGCTGCTGGCGGGGCGAGCTACAGTACTCGCGCCCCGCGGGCAATCCTTGCTCAGACGTCCCCGCCGATGACAGCGGTAACACTCCGGTCCCATCTCGGACGCTGTCGGTCCCACTGATGCCACTGACCCCATCGATCTCTGCCCGCTGAACTGCTGCTGAGGACGGAAAGATCCAGTAGTCCTAAATCGTCTCGAGTCTCTCATCTCTGACGGTCTCAGAAAACCGCTCGGTCTCGGACGACTCTCACTAGCTCCGGAGATCTCGCTGAGGCACCGCTCCACGGCCAGTGCCTGATCCACCATCTCGGTGTACACCCGAGTCCTAAAGGCGGCAAGTCGATCCCTGATCGGGGTGATGAGTCCCTCTCCGAAGCGTCTGTACCGGTTCACCTCGGTCGCCACCATCTCTGGGGCGAACCGGGACAATGCTGTGAACCTGGACTCGTACTTAGATACGGGTCCTCGTGCCCTATCGCAGCCCTAGGAACTGCCGGTGTCTATCATCCCGAGCGGACTCGGGAAAGAACTGCTCCAAAAAGACAGCTCGGAATCGGTCATAGTCATCTCCGACCCGCTCCTCAACACGCTCCCACCAATGGAAAGCGTCGTCCCTCAGCTGATGAGCTGTAAAGGACACTCTTAGATGCCCATCAGTGATACCTGAGGTGTTCAGGTTCCTGGTGACCTTCTGCAACCACCTCTCTGCCCTGTCGGGGTCGGGCTCCCCAGTGAAGATAGGCATGTCCAGCCTCAGGAAATTCCTCAACGCATGTGCCACATAGCTGTCGGCCCGCGTCGATCTCATCTGCATCGCTGAGACAGCTGCAGGTGTTGTCTCCCTCTGGGCAATGGCTGCCACAAAACCCTGCATGGTACGGGTCAGCTCGTCTAGGGCAGTCGTCGTGGTCCTCCTAGCCACTGGCGGAACTCTGGTAGGATGCCCCAAGGATTTGGCATCGCTCCCCTCGGACTCCTCTGAGGTCAAGGGCTGGGCATCCTCTGCCTCTACAGGCTTAGCCTGCACTGTGACGGGTGGTGCTCTGGATGGAAGTACTGACGGTCCAAGGTCACTCCTCATGGGTCTCTCTGTGCCCGTTGCCTGGACACCGTCTGCCCCTGCCGCCTCAATGGCAGGGGGCTGACCTCGACCTCCAACTAGTCGGATACAGGTACCTCGTCGAATGTAGACATGTGCCATACGATCCATTCACTGCATGGTCCACGTACAAGTTCAGTTTCTCAACAACTCTTAAAAGTGACCCACTCAATACACTAATGTTCACACACGCATAGCATAAGCTCAAACTGTTCTTTAAAAACTTCAGTTTACTCATAGTCGTAGTAGCAGCAGGAGCAGGAGCAGCAGGAGCAGGAGCAGGAGCAGGAGTAGCAGTAGTAGTAGCAGCAGCAGCAGTAGCAGTAGCAGCAGCACCATCTCAAAACGCGTTTACCAGAAAGTCATTCCACAAATTAAGGGTGATTAAACAGTTTGATACAACGACGCGACACTTAAAACAATTAAAGACAAAACCCTCTTTTTAACCTGACACTCAAAAATCCAACCATACCAACGTTAACTCAACACCATCCACCAAACCAAGGTACACACCGCAGGTAACAATCCACGTAAAACACCCAAATACATTCCCAAACTAACCCTTGACAATTAAAAGGAGAAGGCGACAACGAGAACATGTAAACCAAATTAAACAACCTTCGCTTTACTCGGCCACATCTATCCCGAAAACCCTTGTCCAAAACCCCTTCACAACCGACTCACGGATCATCACCAAGACGTCACTTTAACTTACACGGAAGCACACACATAAACTCATCATCAAGCAATCAAACTCAAGTCATTCGGGTCACACACAACTCATAACAAGGAAACGCCCATAGTCACAAAGACAACAACACTCGTTCAATCCAAAACATTTTCAATACACACAACTCGTAACCCATGCGCGGTCTCGGGAGCAACCCGCTCGGCCGGCGTAGCCGTACACAACTTTCCCCTAACACACAGTCAGGAGAGGCGGTCGACCTCATCGTGGACACAACTCTTCGCGTAACACATCGCGTAACACATTGTTTTACCGACACACGGAAGGCAGGGAAATCGCCTGTTCGCGCAACACATCGCGGACACAACGTTTTACCGACACACGGAAGGCAGGGAAATTCCCTCTTCACGCAACACATCGCAAACACAGCGTTTTACCGACACACGGAAGGCAGGGAAATCGCCTCTTTGCGCAACACATCGCGGACACAGCGTTTTACCGACTCACGGTTGGAAGGTAGGGAAATCACCTTTCTCGGGTAGCCACAGTACCACAGTCATAATCACAATAACAGTCACAGGTAACCACAGTACCACAACCATACTCACGCTCACACTAACACATGGCACACTTGCCCAAATCATAGCAACACATGCTTCACCGAATATCACATATCATACTTCTCAATCTACCAAATATAGCAACACATGCTTCACCGAATATCACAGTCACGTCGGTCTATCACTCACCCGACCATATCACAACCAATGATTCCCATCATAACAATCACGCACTTACCATCACTTACCGTCACCACACTCAACGTGGTAAACCCCACCGACTTAACCAGTATCCAGTCCCCAACATCCCCACATTTCAACATATCGGATAAACGGAAAAGTAACCACTTAAGTCAAATATGCATTACTAGTTCAACTATACTCGTTTTCATGTTCGTTATTTATTAACCGTTTAAGCAGCACAGAGTACACAACCAAACACATTCAACAATCAATCCTACAGGCACGACAAAGCCCGATTCTACCAGCACGGCAATTCCCAAGACAGTGATCGTAAATGTTCACAGTTGAATCGTCTACGCTAGTTGTTCTCATCATACATGCATACTAGTTCTTTATCCAATTAATAGGTTTCCCTATATGCCTTCTAGAACAACCGTAAATAAGTTGGTTTCGAGGTAATCCCTACCTCAAGACGGGCACAACAGCTGCGTCTCCTAGCTGCTGACGTCCGGGCCTAACTCCGGTCTTCTCAGGCAAAGTCCAAGTCTGGGTTTAACTCCGGTCTTCTCCGTACTCGGGGTAAAGGCCTGGTTTTAACACAAAAGGACGGCCATCAGTCCCGGTCCAAACCATAACGGTCCTCAAATTAATAATTTAGTCCAGTAGTTCGCTTGTCCAAACGTCCGTTAAGTCCAGGTATTTATCTGATTTTAACCCAATATTATAGCACTGTAGAACACATGCCTATCTTATAGCCTTCACTCGCAGAGTCACGCGCCTCACTCCCTCTACGCGCCTTACTCCCTCTCAGACGTTGGCTTGGAATTTCCCTGAATCGCATCACATCTTTTTTGTTCTTTTTTTGTCATCTTATCTTCGTTTCTCCATTCATTATTATCCTCTCTCTCTTCGATTTGCAGTTGAAGATGAACTCTACTAAATCTATGATTGATCATCTATTAGGAGCATCTTCTGCTCTCAAAACCAAACCTCCCTTTTTCAGATTGAATGTACAAATATAGCTTGAGATGATGATGATTTAGAGCTATGGCTTTGACAGAGATCTTCCATTAGGAGATTAAGGGTGTTTTGATTCTCCCGAATCCAACAGATTGACAAGGTTAGTAATTTTATAAAACTGAATTCAAAATTTCTATGCATTTTAGGGATTCATTTAGGATTAGGATTTTAGGGATTCGAATTTTGCACAGAGCTTAGAACTTTAAGGTTTGGACTTTAGGGATTTAAGGTTCCATGTTGATTTTTGGTTCTGATTTAGGGATAATTTGAATCAGAGAAAATAAGGAACTTAATTTTTGTCGAATCCAACATCTCTAATGCAGGTTTGTAATGGCTTAATCTATTTCCTCATTCACTATTTGCATGACTTTGATTCAATCATCTACGTTCATGCCATTGATTGTATTTTGGGGGATATTGTTTTTTATGTGCTTGACAATATGGTTAGATTTAATATTCTTTCTTTATTTATTGTTTTTTGTTAGTTATTCATAAAGATAACCATAGAGTGAAACTACCAAATCATGGATCTGTTTTTCAATTGTAAGAAGTTTAACGAAGTGTTGCACCAACCTTATATGATATCTAAGATGTGCATGCCTTTTGTCGCAGTATTAGGTGATTGATGATTGGGGACACAAAAATCGGTACCTACTTTTAGGGCATGCCTTTTGTTGCATAGTGGTAATGACTGTTAGGTTCCTATTGGCAGCATTTTAGTGAACGATGGCAGCGAATTCTAATTCAGTGAACGATGACAGCATTTTATTCACTTATTTTGTTGTCAGCAAAAGTAGGATATAAGTGAACCTGCCAACTTTAGAGGTTTGATTTTATTATATTTTGTATTGCCTTTTGTCTTGATTTTGTTTTATTCTCTCCTGATTTTTATGTTTCTGGTTCAACTTCTTTACACGGTTCAAGTTCTCTTCTTCTTGGATAATTTAGAGCTCATTCGAAATAGGTAACTTTTGTGTTACCGGGTATCCTACTTTTCATTTATAATTTGTACTTGATGATCGGGCTATTTTGGTTCCTAAGTTCAATAGATAAGTGTAATAGTAGTGTGACAAACATGTTTCCTTTGTTAGGTTGCATTCTTGGAGTGATTCTAACATTTACAATTTAATTCATGTATCGTTAGCTTCATTTTATAATACACGTTAAGAGGTGGTTGCGAAAATTGCATTTTTACTGTACATGTATTGTGAAAACTAATATTCTGTTATTTATATTAAGTCCAAAAGACTGCAAGAAGAGTAAAAACTAATTACATTCATTTGAAAGAGAATAATCTGAACTTGATCGAATCTTAAATCTTGAATTGCAAATAAAGGTCAAATACATAAAATCAGGTTTAGCTATCTTACTGGAGCATTGATCCTTTTCATATAAGTTTAAGGTCTATTTGTTTTGTTTTGCCCTTTGTGATTGGAGTGTTTAGACGTGCTGTTTTTTTTCCTGATCCTACTGTGGTATATCATATTTGTTCTAATGATATTGTTCTTCCCGTAATTGGAAACGTCCTATTTTAGCAGTACATAATCTGTTTCATTTGTTATTGTTTTGTTCGATTGTAGGGTTTTTGCTTTGTTACTGCCTTGGTTGTTGAATCAGATTTCGTCCATTTTGTCTGATGAAGAAATTCAGGGACTGACTGGTCATAGAGACACATTTTGTAGTAGAAAATGGTGGACTCATGTCAGTGCAAATGGTGTCATTGGATTGGTGGGTAGGTCCTAATTTAGCTTTCTATGAATATTTATTTAGTTTTAAGATCGACAAAAAGTTGACAGTTAATATTTGGGTTTCTGCAAGGTATCTTCTATATGCTCAGAGACATGCAATTTTGCAGTACAAAATAGTGGACTCGCCAACGGAAGAAGACATGATTAGGTGCTCATCGATCACGTACATATTATCAGTGCCAATGGTGAATTTGTCTCAATTGGATTGGTGGATAGATGGTAATTTGTGTAGTTTGTTTCTCTCTGCCATGACCCTATTATTTGATTTAATTTAGAGTGTTTTGCTGTTATTACAGAGAATATACAAGAATTATTATACAGTGTTTGTGTTTCAAATAGTTTTAAAAAACTCGAACACGAGAACTATGTCTTATCAAATACAAAGATGTTTACAAGTCATAATATATATTACAACTAGCATCCCGCGATAGCGCGGTGCATCCACCTAGTTAATATTTAATTAATTCATAAAAATACACCTTCAAAATAAGTATTTAGATTTTACATAACAAATATTTTGAACAATTTTGTTAATTGCTAAAATCATATTATTTTGATAATACTTTTAAAAATATAATTCAATTTTATATAGTAATTTTTCAATTTTATTAATTAATAAATTAATATTTTTATTTATTTTCTAGATTATGCTTAAAAGTGTCAATCTTATTTCAATAAGGAATAAAAAATATATTTATATATAAAATCTAAATTATTTTTGAAAATTTACTATT
Organism: Erodium maritimum; assembly: GCA_963921825.1. NCBI lineage: Eukaryota > Viridiplantae > Streptophyta > Magnoliopsida > Geraniales > Geraniaceae > Erodium > Erodium maritimum. Next base: position 120,103,480 of record OY997588.1, read on the forward strand.
ATAAATCTGAGTTATCTTTTTAAAATAACTTATTAAAATAATCAGATTTGAAAAATGATTTTAATAATTAATAAATTTGAGTAAAATATTTTGTATATAAAATCTGAATATTTATTTTTAAAATATATTTAAATAAAGTAATTAAATATGAATTATTCTCAAAATATTGGTGAAAAGAGGGTGTGAATTTTTTTTGAGAGAGTTGCGAATTTTATTATAAATCAGTTGCAACGATACACTAGAGTGCATCAGGCACAAGGCCTGACCACTGAAGAACATGCATAGAACGAGCTTTCCTGGTTAGCTAGTGGGAAGCCATGTTCGTAGTTCTTTTTACAAATTGAAGGGTTGTCCCCTCTTGTTGAAAAAGAAGCTCACGAATATCCCTAATAAACGTCCCAATGGGCGAGACCGGAGGGTCGCCATGAGAGATCGGGTTGAGGAGGACCTGAGCATCAGAGCGAATAATAACACTAGACCCAAAACTCAGTGCATTCTTCAGCGCCGTCACCAGGGCGTAGGCTTCGACCATGATCGGGGCTTATACTTCTGGAAAGATACCATTTGCGATCAGACGAACCGACCCATGGGTGTCCCGAGCAATGATACCCCATGCAGACTGTTGCGTATCCTAAAGGATGGTCTCATCCACATTAATAATGATAGTGCCCGAGGGTGGGCGTGTCCACTTAGCCGGCCATACAGAGGGTACACTTCTAGGTTTAGGGGAAACAGCCTTCGCATCCCGTCAGGTCGTCGGATGAGCTGTCACCGACGATATTACCCGTAAAGCCGCCGGGGGGGGGGGGGGGGGGGTTCCCCTCCATTTAAGCTCATTCATGGCCTTCCATATTTCCCACAAAATAGATAGAACCGCTGCCACCTTATCCCGAGGCCTCCCTGATTTGATCCCCTCCCACCATTGCACAAACGATCCTCCTAAACCTTGGGGGATGAGGTCCCCAGCCTATACCCAGCATGTCTTTGTGAAACCACATTCGAGGAATACATGGTCAACTGTCTCAGGGGCTCGTCCACAAATATCACATGTAGCTAGGATGGGAACAAACTTACGATTAAGGTTGGTAGCTACCTGTAGAGTGTCATTCAGACCTCGCCACAAGAATATTAGGGGTGTGGGGGCGGGGATTGACCACAGAACAGACCATGTTACCAAAGTCGTATGATGCCTCGCTGCTTGCCTTGCCGTGGCCAGTATCGAATAACATGTCTTTGTAGTATAATGTCTAGTCCGGTCAGTAACCCAATACCATGTGTCCTTAGCCTTGAGCGCCTAAAGTGGTACCTGAAGTATATTATCTCGTTTTGCGGCGGAGAATACCTTGCCCATCCAGGAAGCATCCCAGCACAACCTCCCTGACACCATGAGGCCCGCGACTCGAGCCCCAACCAGCGCCTGGTTAGACGACGTTATCTCCAGGTTAGTCCCCAAAAGCCATGGGGTACCCGTAATGAAGGTATCTCGGCCATCCCCTATCGCTATCCGAAGATCACCCCGAAGTAATTCCTGAGCGGAAAGAATACTAGCCCATGTAAAGCTCTGATTCGCTACGACTCAAGCCTCAAGAAAGCTAACCTTTGGGAAGTAACGTGCCTTAAGCACCCGAGCCATCAGATATTGAGGCCGATGGACTAGACTTCATGCTTGCTTTCTCAAAAGAGCCTTATTGACATCGCTCAGGTGACAAAATGTCATACCTCCAATTTCCTTTGGCATACATAGCTTGTCCCAATCTTGCCAGATAATCGGTCGACCAGACTCCCCCCCCCCCCCCCCCACCAAAATCGGGCCAGGGCCACATGGATCCGAGAGATAATCTTAAAAGGTATCGTAACGATGACATAACATATACCAGAAAAGAGATAAGAACTGACCGGATCATCACTTCCCGTCCTGCTGGTGAGAGGAGCTTCCCATCCCAGTATCTAATACGCTTAACGATCCGGTCTCCCAAATATGCCATTGCTGCATTCCTATTCTGCCGATCATATTCAGGACCCTATGGTACATAGACGCTACCAAGGTCTCCTCAATAGCCAAGATCTGACGACATTGTAGTTTCATGATCGCAGGTGTATTTTTGCGTAACATAACTAATGACTTATCCAAGTTCAGAACTTGGCACGAGAGGGTACCAAACAAGCCGAGAATACCCGTAACCATCTGAGTATCTTCAGGTGTGGCCCGACAGATGATATAGTAATCATCTGCGAAGAACATATGTGAGATTTCTGGGGGGGCCTCGCGACACAAACTTTCCTCAGACGCCCCTCACTCTGGGCTTGGCGCAACAGGAAAGATAAACCCTCCATATAAAGTAAGAAGAGATAGGGAGACAACGGGTCACCCTGGCGTAATCCCTGAGTCGGTGTAAGATGTGGCATCTCCCGGCCCCCAAACAAAACCGTATAGTGTACAGATTTTATACAGCAACTCAACTCAGTCCGCCGAGAAGCCCAACCGACCCATAATCTGAAGGAGGTAGTCTCATTCAACCTGATCATATGCCTTACTCATATCGTGTTTGAGCGTCATAAATCCTACCTCCCCTGCCGCTTCTATCAAAGGAAACAAATGACCTCAAAGGCTATAAGGATATTATCCTAGATACACCTGCCCGGGATAAAAGCCCCTTGAGTATCCGAGATAACGGTATGAAGGAGGGGCCGCAAGCGGTTGGCTAGTACCTTAGAGAGGATCCTAAAGATGACATTACATAGAGTAATTGGGCGAAGGTCTGTTACCTTATCCGGGTCAGGCTTCTTCGGAATTAGGACAATAGAGGTGTCGTTCAGAGTGTGATCAAAGTCGCGAGAAGCCAACACCTCACTTATAAAACGCACCACCTCGTCCGCCACAACCAGCTAGTAATGCTGTTGAAACCGAGGGTTCAAACCATCTGGACCCGGGGACTTGTCTGGCCCCATCTGAAACACTATCATCTTGACCTCTGACACTGAGCATAAAGATAGTAAGGAATGGTTCTCTACCAGAGTAATACACTGAGATATATCAATGGGAAAATCCTACAAGTCAGGTAGACTTGAAGTAAACAGAGTGTTGAAGTATCCCACAAGTAATTGCTGCATCCCCGTGTCCCATGTAACCAACTCCCCAGCGTCGTTTTTAACAGACAAGACCGCATTAATCTGACGCTTGTACAAACAAGCCGCCTGAAAGAACTTAGTGTTGCAGTCACCTTCTTCCAACCAGTGCTGCTTCGCGTGCTGGCGCTAGAAAGCCTCTTGTTCCCCCAATGCACGTTCATATTGGATTTGAATAGCCTCCCGGCGATGCACCTCTGATCTATCCGTATGGCCGTTGAGCTCCGCAATCCGTCGTTGGCACCATTTAATATGATTAATATTATGGAAAAAATGTTGTCGACCCTAGTTATCCAGGGACTTGTCCAATGATTGTATGACTTCCCCAATATGTTTCGTCGGGTACTTATCCTAGGATGCCTGAAATAGACGGCCGCAGTCTGGATCAAGAACCCATTGAGACTGGAAGCGGAACTTCGAAGGGCCTTGGTAGGAGACTTGACGGACTAAAGAGAATAGGATCGGCCAGTAATCAGAGGTCGTCACACCCGTATTGCAGAAGTCTAGGTCCGGCAGAGAGGATAAGAGTGTATCCGAGACCAGGTGTCACGCCCCAATTTCAGTAAACCGACTCGGGACGCGAACGTTTAAAATAAGAAAACACTTTGAAACTCTTTCCATTAAAACACTTTACAATACCAGTTTAGTTCAACAAAATGATAATTGCAACTCAAAATAAAACATCCCACAAGCGGACAAAAAGCGAGGTATCCGTCGCTAGACTAAAAAGTAACCCGGACTCCCGCCCCTAGCTCTTCAAGCTTCGGAATCTCACCTAGTCCGACCTGCGACAAGTACCTGTAGGAAAAGCAGCTAGGGGTGAGCGTTCACTCACCACCGCGGATAACAGACTGACTACGACATAATTAGCAGACAAAGCCTATAACACCCACAACAAACTCAACTCCGGGGATCACTGTCCCCAACTCAAGTACTCCGACTGACAACACCCACGGTGACCTTCCTCGAACGACTCAACACTCAACCATGTAAGTAGACCCGACACAACAATTGACGACCTCTCCCAAGGACTCAAACGACAACTACACAACACCAAACAGATCACAAAGGATCGCACACCAAACAAGATCACAAAGGATCGCATACCAGCTGTTCAGTAACCTCTCTCACTCACACGAACACGGATCAGGCTAGCCAAAGAATGCTTACAACCTGTGATACTCAAACTCGGACCAGGCCAGCCAAAGAATGCTTGCAACATGTGTTACTCAAACCGTGTCAGGCCAGCCAAAGAATGCTTGCAACCCGTTGACACTCAAACTTGGTCAGGCCAGCCAAAGAATGCTTGCAACCTACCGGGATCCGCAATCACAATCACAATCACAACCAGTAACAACACAAGTTCAACACTCACAGGCACTCATGGCCACCAAGACACCGACAGTAAAACTCGGACTCAACAGCCCCACAGGCACTCACGACCTCCCAAGACGCACCAACAGTGAAACACAGACTCAACGGCCCCACATGCACTCACGGCCTCCCAAGACACACCAACAGTAGGACACGGACTCAACAGCCCCACAGGCACTCACGGCCTCCCAAGACACCAACCATAAAACACGCTTGCAACTTACCGAGACTCTAACTCGTAAGCCAGCTAAAGACCAACAGTAAAGTACGGGCTCTCAAGGCCATCCAAACTCGACAAAAAAAATAACACGGGCTCTCAAGGCCACCCAAACTCGACAATCAATAACACGGGCTCTCAAGGCCACCCAAACTCGACAATAAATAACACGGGCTCTCAAGGCCACCCAAACTCGACGATAAATAACACGGGCTCTCAAGGCCACCCAAACTCAACAATAAACAACACGGGCTCTCAAGGCCACCCAAACTCAACAATAAATAACACACAACAACCTCCGGCATAATCGATGCCTCCAACAGTCCTAAGATCACTAGTTTCACAACAACCTCCGGGCATGGTCATATGCCTCCAGTAATTCAATTATCGTTAAGTTCTCTGATCCTACGACACTACTAAGTGTCACATGCTTTTCTCGTAAACGCTACAATCCCGTATCATGCATTTCTAATATTCGATAACCTACTCAACCCACGACACCCCGGTGTCACATGCAATTCTACTGTTAACTTTCCCTAGTCAGGGCCGAGATCAGGCTACTTTTCCCTACCTCAACTGAAGAGCAACCGCTATGCTTCCTAGCCGCTGACGTTCTGGCTCGCTACCCCCGGGCTTCACCTCGATCGAAGCCGGATGCTAAAGATAACACGAAAGCCATAATTAATAACGGTTCCACCGTTAAGTTAAAGATTACGATTTGTCCAGTTTAAATCCGACATTTGTCCTTTAAACTCGAGGGGGATAAAAGCGGGGTCACGGTGAATCGGGTTTGGGTACCCGAGCACCGAAATCGGTGCATGCGAGGCACGGTTCCAATGCACGAGGTCCGATTCAGCGGTCCGCTTTTATTCCTTTCTAAACCCACTTAGCAGTCCATTTTAACCAGAGTTCCAGATTCGTTCAACTGCTCAAATTCCGTTTTAAATCCGTTTAACGTCTAGTTTAAACGTTCAGGTTCCCAAACTCAATCCAGTTTCGATCCAATAATCTTAACAAGAAAACCTTTTGCTCGACTCCGGTTTCGTCTTCCTTTTTGATTAAAACCGTTTTATTTCCAAAGTTGATTCTCGTTTTAAAAATCAAACTGATTTTACTTCCATTTTATTTTCAAAACTGATTGTTCTCCTTAAATCAATTTTCTAAAACCAAAGTCGTTTTAGTTCAATTTCCGAACGATTCGTTTCTCAAACTCCTCGCTTCAAAACCGTTTTTGTCTTAAATTCATTTTCCACTGATTTTGAACTCCAAACCCAGTTAAAACCATTTTTAACTTAAAACCGTTATTTTAAACTCAAAATTGATTTTAAACCCTTAATCTCAAAACTGATTTCTTTCCTTTTTCTTTTGAAACTGTTTTTCGTTTCAAGTGGGTTTTGTTTTCAATTTCAATTGTTTTGGTTTGCTTCTACTCCGATCTAACACCAATAGACATAAAACAAAAACCTAACTGCTTCTAAACAAATTTCTTTTCATTTTCTCCTTTTACAACTCGAAGATTGAGTTCAGAACAAGATACAAAACAACATTTTTAACAGTTGAGACAGAAGGAAACAACGGGAAGGAGAGGCACGGGTTTCGAGTCCGGCCGGCCAAAACCTCACAGCGGTGGGGCTCACCGTTTCAGTGGTGGACGGTGGCTGCTGGAGCGGCGGAGCACGGCGGTTCGCCTCAGATCCGGACGAGACCGGTGAACGACTTGACGGATCTGCGGCGGTGGTGGCTCGGCTGAGCCTTTCGGTGGTGGGACGGCGACAGAAGAAAACGGCCGACGGCGGAGATGGCCAGGATGGCACCGGAGGCGCACAGCCTTCTTCACGGCGGCCTCCACGTTCTCGGTCTCGAGGCAGAGCACAACGCCCTCGGTGACCTCGCCCACGATGGTGGCTCCGATAGTCATGGGCGTGGAGGGGAAAGGACGGCGGCGGCTCGGTGGTGGCGCGGTGGCGTTGGCTGTGAGAGGAGAGAAGGCGAGGGAGGGCGGCGGTTTGAGCCGGAGAAGAAGGGAGACGGGGCGGCGTGGTCGTGGTTGGACGGAGAAGATGGGCTCAGTGGTGGCGTGGTTGGACGGAGATGACCGAGAGGTGAGGGAGAGGTGAGGGAGAGGGTGGCGCCGACGACCGGATTTGAGAGGAGGGAGTGACGTCGGGTGAGGCTCGAAGAAGACGAAGAAGGAGTGAGGGAGAGGGTCGGTTTCGGCTACAGGAGAAGAGAAGGAGCAACACATTTAGGGTTGAAACCCTAAATGTGGGTATTTATACCCAGGCTTGGGCCGGGTCAGCAATCTGGGCCGGGTCGCTAGTCGGGTCTGGCCCAGCCCGGTCCAGCTTTTTTTTTTGAAGCGGTCTTCACACCAGGGCCATGTCTAGCCATGACTGGATTCGTGCATCATGTCATCGGCCCCTGTACCAGGTATACTGATGGCCATTCATTGGGACATCCACTAGGTGCAAGTCATTCACCATAGAGCAAAAATCATACATAAGACTCAAAGGATACGACTGACCTCCAGTAGTCTCGTCCGAGTCAAGAATGCCATTGAAATCCCCTATCAGAATCCAATTGGGTCTCGTGGGGGTATGGAGGTCTCGGATCATTTCCCATGTAAGATGCCTTCGGTCCCGATGAGGTTCTCCGTAGATCTTTGTGAGCCACACATCCACATGTCTCGGGGTCAAGACCTCAACGTCAATGTACCTCGCAGTTGACGCCCGGAATGCCACACTTATACCAGAGACCCAAAATAGGGCCAACCCCCTCTGACCCGGCGTACCCTAGATCCTCGTACGTAGGGGACACATAGGTAGTCCTGAAAGCCTAGAGACCGAGAAAGGAGAGCACAATTTTGAGTATCCAACAGAGATTCTGAGAGGAAGAGAAAATAAGGACAGTGGTCACAGAGCAATTGTCTGAGCTGTTGTTTGTGCAATCCTGTTCCCATACCACGACAATTCCATGCCAAGACTAGAAGATCAGGCTTGGCCTACGATGACGGAGTCCTAAGACCTGGGTCCCAGTTTCGCTACGAAGACCGCAAAACCAGAGACGATGAGGGTGGGGGGGGGGGATCTAAGGGGAGTCTGGGTCCGTACACCCATCAGCCCTTGCGACGCTATCCCATCCAATCCTGGAGCAGATACAACTAGAGACACTAATGGGACCGGCGACGAAGAGATGAGGCTCGTCCTTGGGTCCCCGTCCTGCAAGTGGCTGGGGTTCACAACCGCGAGCTGGTGGTGCAGGGAAGAAGAGCGGCGACATACTCGACGTCGCGAAGGCGAGGAGAACACCTGTGAATGGATCTCGTCCAACCCAGGGTCAGGTAAGATTGGCGAGGATAAGACCGGGGAAACCCGACCCAAAGACGGGAGAGTAGCGCTGGAACTCTGCCGAGAGAGGGGAGATTTGCGTTGGCGACGACGCGCATGAACCCTAGCAAACATTTTAAAGAGGGTGTGAATTAGAAGTTGTATAGAAGTTATGATGAGATATTTATGTCATAACAAGTTTGAAAAACATATATTTCTAATTCTAAACTATGTTAGTATATAAAACAAAGCATGTTTTATAGAGCATATTTTCTCAAGTTTCCCTTTCTATAGTTGATTACTCTAACCAATCACCTATTTTACTTGACTACTCAAACGTTTGGACATTATAAATGACTATTCTAATTACATAATTTTTAACAACGTTATCTTTTCCATCCGATTCTGCTAAGGTTTCTGTTCTTTTTTCTTGAAATGGCGAAACTACCCCCACTTAAAACTCATTATCTCACTCATCTGTTCAAACTCCTCTTTATGTAGCTCTCATCTTCTTCTCCTGATATAAATCTAGCCTTATTTGGTTACATCTCTTCAAATCTCTACAAATCTATACTAAGTCCCTCATTTGTTTAACTCATTCTCTCATTTTACTCAACATCTTGTCCGTCCCTCTCCCTCTTTTTCTTCAAGGTTGTTTAAGAATGGCGAAGAGTAACGAAATTCCCTCCCCTACTACCAACAACCCTATCAGCCTCATCATCTTCTTCTTATTACGATTTCACCATAAACCCGTCATTCGTCCCTGATTCTCTTTTTACCTTCCCGAGCAAAAGCTTCATCAGCCAACAGATTTCAATTCCAAGCTCGTGAAGCCTCACCACTCCGATAGTATGTTCCTTGGTGGTGATACCTCTTCCTCATATCTAGACCAAATATATTTGTTAGCTTTTATAGTGCTCGCCTAATTGTATAATATTTTGGGAAAATTTCACCTCAGTACCATGCAAAAGTTTTATATACATTTTAATGCCATAAACTTTTTATTCTTTTCCGTTACCTAGAAAAAGTTTTATTTTCAGTTTAGTACTTGTCGTGATTTTTTCATTCAATTTTGGACGAAAAATAATCATGTGCTTCACACATGACCCTCTTTTAAAATATATTTCTACCAAAAATACCCTTAACCGATGTTGTTTAAGAATGATAAGAGTTTTTTTGTGTGACAAATTAGAGGAGAATGGACTGTATAAGGTTATAGAAGAGGACAAATTAGAATGAAGATGACATATGGGAACTTTGAGGGGGGGAAACTACCGGGTAAGGAAAATTAAACGATGTTTGATAGCCGAGAAAATTATAGTCGAGAAAATAGGACGGGGGCAGGGTTTTAGGGTCGCATGGATTAATTTGTTATAAAAATATTTCATGAATATTAATAAAAAAAGCTTAATGAAAATTAATGAAATGAATTCATTATAAAAGTTAATATAAATTTAATTGTTAATTAAATATAAAATAAAATAATTTAATATAGATTAAATTATAATAAAAATTGATTTTAATGTTTAGTAAAAACTATAGCCTTGGGCTTCTCTTCCTCTTATCTCTATGTGTCACCCTCTAGTTCACGATATTGCCGTCTGCCATATGCCGCCTGCAACCTCCTACTACATCGCCCAATCCGCACCATGTTTTGGAACAACCAAATATGGTGAGCCCTGCATTCTACCAGGCAACCCATCACCATTAGCTGGTCCCCGACGAACTTCCGCACCCTTCACCCGTTGTCATCACTGACCCGCCTTCCTCATCCTACACCATACATCCTCCAAGGAGCCTTGACTCAATGTTTTTACCTAAAATACGGAGACACATCAACCCAGGTAAATCAAAATTCGCCATTGGTTGTCACGATCAGCTTCATCTCTACCGGGATTGGCGCGGCCAAAGGTCGGTCACCGGTCGTGACCGAGGCCCTAGGGACATCGTCCAACCAGGATTTTCCTATCCCCTGAGTGCCACGCACTACCCCATCTCCATTGGGATTGGAACGACCAAATGTCAATCATTGGTCGTGATTGTGGCCTTAGGATCACCGACCAAATAGGTCCAGGTCAAATGGAAGTAGTGGTGGACCGTGCGTTTTTTTGTTGTCTAAATGAGTCGAAGTTAATGCCTCACATGAAGGGAGCGCAACAACAACTAGTCTAGTCACGATTATGGGATATCGAAATGGAATACTACGAGATTGGATCCCCAATATGATGATTGATATACAAAATGTCCTGGAACAGGAAGAGGCAAAGGATGCCCATTAGCCTCGCCAAGGAAAACGACTGACCCGCTATGCAACAGAGTGTGTGTGGGGACGCACACTCCGACCTGCTATGTTCGTTGCAACCCCGAACCCTTGATACCCCCTCCATTTCCTGGATTTCTCTCTGATTACCCTTGCAACCCACATATTATCTATATCCACGGGCGTCGGTTCGAGTCAAGAAATGTGGTGAAACCTCTTAGTGTCGCCCTAAAAGCATGAGTCTAACTCCTTTTTAATTTATTTGGTATAACTGGGTACCCTGTTATAGGGATGAGTGCCCCACACTTACATGTTAGGATATTGGCTCACCCTTTTGATTTTCCATCTGTTGTGTCGTTCTTATTAGTATTTGTCTACATGTAACTTCATTCCGTATAAATAAAAGTTCCACATTACGCTCAATAAATAAATAAAATATGATTTTTATATTTTTTTAAACTAAAATATGGTTTTTATATAATTTATAAAATGAAATATACTTTTATATAATTTTTAAACTAAAATATAACTTTGATATAATTTTAAACTAAAATATTATTTTTATATTATTTTTAAAATGTAATAAACTTAAATTAAAATGAAGAAAAGAATTAAATAAAATAATATAGTTGAAATGAAAAAAAAACTTATAAAAATAATTAAAATAAATTATATTTTTTATAAGCGAAAAGATTTATAATTCTTGAAAACTTATGAGGAATAAGTACAAGGATACACGGGAGAACATGCTCAACCCTGAAAAACCAAAATAAACACCAAAACAAACTTAACGTATGATGCAAATCTCAATGAAACCAAGTAAAACACCAAAGCTTAACGATCATAAACAAGTATAAGGTATGGACTATCAAAGTGTGAAGCAAGATCCACTATGAATCAAGCCTGCAGATTGGAATAAGCCATAGGATTGGTGTTGTAACTTGATAAATAAACTGTTGACATGCTCAGTTACTTGATTAAATTGTAATCCATTCATGCAGATCCAGATGTGTCATAACATTAGATAACCAAGTTTAAACTAGTGATTGACCCACCAACGTGAACCAAAACTTGTCCAAACATGTAAGAGGTCCAGCATTGGTGTAGGATGAACAATATTGATGCCCCACCAATGATAAATCAAAGACCAAAAGGTCCAAGCAAAATCATAGTGAATGAAGAAATGGTCAAAGTCTTCAAATTTCAGTTTGCAATGAGAGCATAACATATCTGTCAGGGAAATTCTACAACCCCTACTCTCCAAGAACACCCTAGTTAGAACAACTTGATTAACCAACAAACACACCAACTTCCCGTATTTAGGTGGCCAATTCTTGATCCACAAGAGAGAGGCCCAAAGAGGAGGAGTGGAAGTCGATTGTTTTACAGGGTGTGAACTTTGGATGAAGAGAAAGTTGAAGCTTTCGTCCAAACCAAAGAGTCTCTACATTTGAAATTGAGATGTACTCTGCAAAGACATGAGGTGTAGAGCTTGCATGTCCTCATGTACCCTGCAATCCATGCTAAAACCCACTGACATACTCCAATTTGAAAATTTTCATTGATCTTCTTTACTTAGTCGATGTAAAAGAATATAACCTTGGACATTTTTAACATAAAGCCATATCCTCAAACTAAATATCCTCCTAGAAAAGCACTATGTCGCCATCACATATATGCCAATGCAATGCTTGATTCTCAAACAAACCCAAGAACCTTGAGTCTCATGCCAAAGCAACAATGTGTTTGAATATCGAAGAACCTCTAGGCTTGTCATACATAGAGAGATCCCAATCATTGCACTTCAAACCATAAATCTCACAAACCACCTTTTTCTACAAGGAGTCCGCAAATTCAGTAAACCGCCAAAACTATTTGGCGAGCAAGCTCATGTTGATATGTTTAAGCCGTCTAATCCCCAGTACACCCTCCTTATTAGGTCTACAAACCTTTCCCCTAGCCACCTTATTTATCACTCTACGAGCAACACCGCCCTTCCATAGAAACCGCCTTTGCCAAGATTCAAGCTTAGTTATAACACTTTTAGGAGCTTTTAAAAAGAGTCATGTAAAATATAGGTAGCGCTGCGAGAGTTGACTTAATCAGAACCATACGCTAACCATATTAAGGAATTTGGTTTTCCACAAAGAAAGATGGTTCTTAAATTTGTGAACCATTGGATTCCATGTGCTAGCAGGACGAGGACTCAGTCCTAGATCAAAACCCAAATAATATATTGGTAACTCGGAAATCACACAATCCCAAGCTGAGTACACACATATTACAGTTAAAGAAGATTTGTTTAATATGAATGCTTTGGATTTTTTGTAATTGATCTTCAAACTAGACATAAGCTGATAATTATCCAAGGTCATTTTTACGATCAATAGCTTCTCCACATTCCTAGATATAAATAGGAAGGTGTCGTCTGTGAATTGTAGATGGGAAATTATAAAAAAAATCACAACCAATCCGTACAATACCAAAATCTCCGTATTGAATGCCTGCCACAATTAACATATCTAAACCCTCAACTGCAAACAAGAAAATAAAAGGAGATAGGGGTCATCCTTATTTAATGCCATTAGAAATCACAAAATCATTGTTAGGAGACCGGTTTATCATAACCGAGTGTTGCTATGAAACACTATGATATCCAAAATCTCCAACGCTCTCCAAAATTCATTTCAAACATCACGTCGTCCAAGTACTCCCAGTAGAGCTTGTCATATGCCTTTTCAAAGTCTAGATGTAGTAATACAAGCTCCAACTTCACTCGTTTAACAAGGTGAAATATTTCAAATGCTATCAACACTGCATCAACGAGTTGTCTACTTGCTAAGAAACCGCTTTGAACATCATTGATGAAGAAAGGCAGCACAATGTGATCAAATTGATTGGACGGAGCTCATCCATGACTTTTGGATTTCCAACTTTAAGAATGAGAATTAAGAATGTAGCATTTAATCCCTTTCCAATCTCCCTAGAAAAATAGAATTCCCGAATGAAATCAAATACCTCATCCCCAACAAAATTCCAACATTCTTTGAAGAATAACAAAGAAAATCCCTCTGGTCCTAGAGACTTATCACTACCATAATTCAAAACGGCTTGATGAACTTCACCAATTGTAAATTCTCCTTCTAATGCCTCTTGTTGAACATGTGACAGTTTTCTGAAAGCCAACTCTGGCATGTTCATTTTGGGGGAAGATGGAAATGAAAACCGGGAGCTGAAGTGGGTTCTTGCATGCTCTTTTATCTCAGCAGGTTCTATAAGGATCTCATCTCCATTACGAATGATCGAAAATTTATTATTGGTTCCTCTAAATTAATCCAATTTATGACAATATTTAGAGCACGACTCTCCATCTTTGAAGCACTTGTGTTTGGATTTTTGTCACCAAATACGAGCCAGAGTCTTTTGCTTCTTAATTAGTTAAACTTAGAGTAGAGATCAAGCAATACATTCTTCATCAAGCGAGTCTTTATCATCAATAATTCTATTCAAATGCTTCAATCTCCTGCACCAATTTCTTTACTTCATGATCCTTCCTCCCAAAAGTCTCAACATTCCACACCTTTACGTTTGATCGGAGACATTTAAATTTATACCACAATTTATAACTAGCTGCCCATTGACAAACATATGATTTCCACAGAGCTTCAATTGTAATTCTGAAAACAGGATGTTCCAACCAAACATTCAAGATCTTTAATGCCTCCTCCCCCAAATTATAAATTTACTCCCAAGAAGTATATGATTGTGATCTGATAGAGATCGTTCCAAGCCCCTCTGAAACATATCATCAGTAACGTGTAACAAAAAGGGAGAAACAAGGAACTAGTATAATCTATAGGCCTTAGAACCGGGAACATACCATGTATATTTGTATCCTTTCAATCGAATGTCTATCAACCCCAAACTCTGCAACAAATTTTGAAAAAACAATTCCATCTGATTCCAAAAAATGGCAATTTATTTTCTCCTCTACTACGAGAACCGAATTAAATTATAAAAATATTAGTTAAAATAAAAATAAAATATTTCAATGGCATATTTTGAAATTTTGAAAGGTAATGAACGATATTATTGTCATTTCACTATCTGTTAAATTCTGAAAATTCAATTGTGTGATTTTGAAAATTTTACTATTAGTAAGGGGTATTATGGACTTTTTAAGTTTTTTTGGACATAGAAGTAATTGAAAATTAACGTTAGGTGCTAAATAGAAGATAAAAATTTATTAGGGTAACGGGAACAAATAGGGTATTAAACTGGTAAAATTTTCACAAATACTTTCAAATTTTAATAGATTCTTTTATGTGACTAAGATTGTTGAGAAATATTTCGTAGATGAATGACACCTTCATGTGCAACAATATTAATACATGTATATAATTAATAACTTAATGTATGTATTATATGCTAAATATACATATTTTATATAAAACATGATATGTCGATATCTCCCTGTTAAGTTAAAACAACCTAAAGCGACACCTTGATGTAATTTGACCGCTATCAATATATATAACTTTGGAATTTGGTTTATGTAATGTTCAATTAATGTTTCTAATAAAGAATAATTTGATTTCAACCGATCTTAATGATTATTTTAACTATTTAATTAATCATATGTATATTTTTAATACAAATCTTATTTAATTAATTAATGAATACAATTCAAGCAACTAACATGATTAGCAAACAAATTGACCATAAGAAGCTTCTCATTAATCATTAAATAAAACCAGTTATCCTTTTTAACTAACGCGTAGCCCTTTCTAAACAATACCACATCAACATCCTTTTAAATGCTGAACTTCAAAACGATATATTTTGGTATAACCGAGTTTGGTCTCGTGACACAGCTCAACTAATCTAGTACTTTATCTTGTTACTACGTGTATTAGAGTTAAGAAATTGAAGAAATATGAATTCTCCCTTCTTTACACTACCGTTTCCAAGCTCCCCCGACCATGCCAATTTTCTCCTTCTCCGTCTCTTGCTCCTCCTATGTCGTTTCTGACGAAGATGCCTCCTCAGCCTCCTCTCTATGGAGGATCCCCACAATGGTGCACCGACTTGTCTGAAGGCACCTCTTTCATGCGACGGGGCAGTCTTCACCATATTCGAGGACTACCACCGAAGATTTGGACGAGCATTTCATTACAACTCCCTCCAACGACCACAAAGGCCCAACAACCCCCTATGACCAGCGAACGGCTTGGCCCCCGCCCAAGATGCCCCATGCATCCCCTCTGCCCGGTGCAGTTCTCCAACCAGTGCCCTGTCGTTTTCTAGCCCAACCGTGGGCCGTCACAAGGTCGGGACCACTGCTCTCGGTCGTTTCATCGGACTCCTAAAATGTCGAGGTTGACAAGATCATTTCAGGGATTTTCCCTTAAAGGAGGATGCAGACAACGAGGACGCCTTGGTGGTCTTCCCTACCGAAGCCGTACCGACAACATCGGATGGTCGATACTGTCATTCTTTGGCCGGACGAATTGTGGCCGATATTACATGCAATCTGAGAGTTCTTTGAGATATAAACGGTTACCAGGTTTATGTGTTTGATGTGGGAAGCTCAACCACCAGATTCGATCTTTCCAAGCTCGTCTACATGGAGTGGGAAAAGAGGAGGCTCGGTTCAAAGATTACCTCCGATTTTCGATGAGTAAAGGATCTTCTTAAGACAAAGTAAGGAGAGCCCCGAGATTAGCGGGTTGATGAACTGTTGACCTTCCTCACCTTGGAGCCTTAAGGGGGGGGGGGGGGGGGAACATGATGGACCACATGAATCTTCCCCCTTCCCTAGGTTTCCCAAAACTTCTCGGGGTGGGGGAGGTTGTTTCGAAGACATGTATTTTGGATAATGAGCTTTCCGGGGGGGACGAATCCTAGATCAATTGACTAGACATGCGAGATTGCAAAGACACATGACCTAGCTAACAAGGCCCAAGAACATGGTAGGTTGTGTTGGGGGAAAGCGCAACTACATTAATGGGAGTCCCACACGATCATTGTCACCTTCTCCGGAGCACCCACTTGCGGACGTTGAGACATCTCTTCAGGTTGAAAAGTAAAAAAAAACTCGTGAGTATCCAGACGGTTTAGGGCCAAAGAAGTCTTAGGTTCTGAAGACGAAGAGGAGAAGCAAGACGGGACAATTCTACACCTGTACATGTTAGTAGAAACATGCGCTTGATCTCTAAGGCGTCCCCACCACAACCCGTCAACTTCTGAACGAAGAGGAGGTTGACTTCCAACAAGCGAGGACTGCCAAACAACCCCGCTAGGAGCCATAAGTATGCCACGGGGTGGGGTGGTAGGTGTTTGGTGGCCTACCCCCATAATCCGGGCCAATCTCGATTACCATTCTTGGAGGAGCATGGGGGCACCCTCGTTTTTTTTCCTATTTAGTTTGTGTTCTGAGTTCTTATTTTTTTTTTTCCAGTTTTAGACTTATGTTGTTTTGTTGGTAAGGAGATGCGTTTAATTTTGGTTGTCTAAGATAAAAATTAGATGTTTTATAACAAGTCCAAAAACGTTGGGTCACTTATAGGAGTCCGAAACATATTCAGGTACCCAAAGTCCTTGACCGATATTATATTATTGTTTATTGAAAAAATTACAATAGAATTCCTAGTCGCCTTGTTAAAAAAAGTTCTCTATCCTGTTTTTTTTAGAGGAATGACAATATTATTAAATAAGCAAGGTAATTAGGTATCCGTCTGGCGACAAGACCCTTACAATCCCGTAAAGTAAAGAAACATAAACTGGAACATAAATGCTGAGAAATAAAAGGTGCTCATATGCATAGAGGCGGTCGGGGGGGTGAAATGCGGTAGCATCCGTGAATGCCGATACAGTATG
This sequence comes from Erodium maritimum, assembly GCA_963921825.1. Taxonomy (NCBI): domain Eukaryota; kingdom Viridiplantae; phylum Streptophyta; class Magnoliopsida; order Geraniales; family Geraniaceae; genus Erodium; species Erodium maritimum. The sequence continues at coordinate 120,120,662 of OY997588.1, forward strand.
CGCCAACCATAAAGTACTGATCGAGCAGACCAGATGATAACTGAACGATGGTGGACCGATAACTCCCCCGGTAAGTCAGCGTGCGTCGTCCTCCCTTGATTGATAAAAGTAGGGCTCCTGAACGCGGGATTGCTGACCCCGAAGTGGTAGGGGTGCATCTTATCGACTGTTGGCAGAACCATTGCCACCAAACTGTCAGGAGGGGGATACAGTCGATCAAACCCTTCTTGGGGGGCCAGGCACTCATTCTTAGAGGCGGGGATGCTTATAGCCCCCACCACTACATTTGACGACCCCTCTGACGCCGACGAGGCCTCCTCCTCCTCAGGTTCCATCTCCCTCTCCAGGCGTTTCTTCCCCGACAGTGATGGCGACATTTCCTGTGGAAGCCAACCGACCGGAGCCTCCTCCTCCCTGTGGCTCGGTTGCCTCCCCTGCGGCCTTGGCTCCTGGGACCTCGGAGGGGTGTGTGGTCCACCCGACGAAGATCCCCCCTTCCCCAAGCCTCTCAAATATGTCCAGTTTGTACCCCGCATCGCCTTCCCATGTTTCACCCTTTCCAAACCAGATCTCGGGTCCGCCGGTACTTTCAGCGATGGGCCCCTTTTGCCTCCCACCACCGGGCATACCGGGAACAAATGACCCGCACATCAGCACCCAAAACAATGCTCAGGCAGATGTTCGTATGATATCAACAAACGAGTACGTACCTGAGAGGCAGACATCCGGAATCAAAGCTGGCTCTGCAACGAGACTCTCATGTTCACCCTGATTCTGACCTTCATGAAATCTCTCTTGTCTTTTTTTTATAATTTGTATTATGTCTCGTAAATCAAGGATATTGAACAAAAAAAAAAGTAATCATAAAACTCAAAAGGAAGAAAAGGAAAGCCAATAGCTCATATCAATAAAACTCAAAAGGAAGAACGCTCATATTTGTTTTTTTTTTGAGATAAACCGTGCAATTATATTAGAACACCATAGAAAAGTTTGGTGGGTACTTGACATGTACACCACCTACAAAGGACCAAACCATACTGGATGGGCATGTATTCATACACCATCGACCTAAAGTAAAACAATTTCGAAACATAACTGAAACAAAAGCAGTAAATTCGGCTCTAGTGCAACATGGTGGAAGTAGGGGGAGTCTGCGATAGCGTCTTTCGAAACCGGTACAACAATCTTCTTCCAATGGGGACGAGGCGAAGCCAGCCTCGTTTAGGGGAACACTGGTGGACCTCCATCTCCCCCGGTATGTCAACGTGCGTCGTCCTCCCTTGAGTGATACTGGTAGGGCTCCTGAACGCGGGATTGCTGACATCGGACTGGCAGGGGAGGGAAACATCAACTGAAGATGGTGCCGTCTCCATCCATCCGCCGGGAAGGGGCCAAAGTTGACCCACCCCTCCCCGGGCCACCTCGGACTCATTCCTTCAGGCGGGGGTGCTTGGCTCCCCCCGCCGCTGGTGCATGTGAGTCCCCGTCCGACTCTGTCGAGTCCTCAGCCTCGATCTGATCTTCCTCCCTCGCTAGGCGTTTTTTCCGAGAGATCGTCGGACTCAGCTCCTTATGTACACCCTCTGACGGCATTGCCTCGGCTTCTGTCTCAAAGGTCTGCTCCTGCTCCCTGCCGGACCAGGACATCGGTGATGGGGTCCGAGGTCCCCCCTACCTCCTTTATTCCGAGCCTCCCCATAGTTCCAGTTCGTACCCGGGATCGCCTTCCCATGCTTGGCCTTCTCCAAGGCTGATCTCGGATCCCCCGGGGCTCTCAGAGAGTGACCCCTGGTTCCCCCTGGGGCCGGGCATGATGGAAACCGATGACCCGCACAGCTACAGCCATAGCAATGGTCCGGTAAGTACTCATAAGAAATATGCAGTAAAGTCCGTACCTGCGATTCCGATAACCGGAACCAGAGTTGGCTCTGCAGCGGCTGCCGGATGTCTGCTCGGATTCTGACCCGCATGAAGTCCCCCCAGCATCTTCCTGCCGCATCCACGTCCACAGCTTGGTAAGTACCCAAGGCATTACCGATCCGGAAACATGACGGAAGAAAAGGAAAGCCAATAGTAGCCCACTTCGGAGGGAGTGTGTTAACGTCGTTCTAAAACCCTAAACCCTTGCCACTCCAGCTCCAACCTCACTTTCTCCAAAAACCTCAACTCTGGTACGAAGCCTGTATCAAGACCGGACAACAGTTTCTTTAGCTTCCACTGAGAAGAGAGCATTTTAAGAGCACGAAAAAGATGGTGGCAAATTCCGTTGCGGCGCCAGACTATGGGCCGTTGAAGGATCTGATGCGGCACCATATAGAGTCCTTCGATCACATGGTGGAGGCTGGATTGGAGGCCATGATGTTGCAGGCCAAGCCTGTCGAAATCGACGACTCTTTCACCGGAAGGAAGCTCAGAAATATCCTTTTTTTGCCTTTATTTGCTTTGCTCTTTTTGCGTTCAATTTATCGTCATAGAATCTAACATCAAATCATAACCCACATATATGAAACATATCAAATAGTAACTGGTTTCACCTTGTTAATTCTCAAAATATGTTAAGTGTGATACCAGATCAACTCTTCGTTTATTCATCAACTTTTCCTGTTACTCACTTAATGACCGTTAGACTTGCGGACCGAAAATGCAATAGTTGCTGGTCAACGTTACTACATGACAATTTACGTTTACTTAGTTAGGATTTAGCAATAAACGAAAGGTGTGCGTGCATACATGGAGTAACCCCTAAAATCTATGCATTGATTTAATAGGCTGACTTTAGCACATTTTGTTTGTATATGAGTTCACTTGGATTTTTTTTCTTGTTGATTTATTTTATTTTATTGTATTGCTTTATTGGTAGGGAAAAAGCATAGTGCTATGCTATGCTTTCAGTACCCAATTACATTGATGTTTCCCATATGCTTTTGGATGTCCCTATAGTTGTGTGTTACAGTTTGTCCTTGACTTCTTGTATCACTATCGTTGGGTAAGCCTGAGGTATTCCCAGCTCAAAAGGAACGTCTCTCAAAGACAATGCGTGAAGCCCTATATCCTGCTGAAGTAAGATTTAAGATTTAACTCATTCATGTGATTTTTTTGATGTCCATGTATTTGTTATATTATGTTTTGATGGTTTGGATGGACTTATTCAAAACAGTGTAGAGAGTCTAAAACTTCATACACAGGAAGGTTCTCTGCGGAGGTTCTCTTTAAGTATGATGATCAGCAGCCAGTGAGGGAAACAATTTGTTTTGGAAATCTCCCCATAATGCTGAAGGTCAGTGCACATTGCTATTGGTGTGTTTTCGTACGTAGGCACTATTTGTTTGTTCATCTTGTGTAAATTGCTGGCATGCTTTTGTTCCTTATTGTCCTCTCTAATGATTTTCGTTAGTCAGCTTGCATGATTTGTTATTGGGTACGAGTCATTGCAACAGACCATTTCATAAAATAGTTGGAAACCTCCATATCTTTTGTGCTGGAATTGTTACGAAGTGATTTTTTTTACATCTTAGGAAAACTCTTCACAATATCCACTTCCTTAAGCAGTTGATATTTATTAAAAATTGCTCCTACCCTAAATAAATATATATATTTTTTCGCTTTGTGGTTGATGACTCGTTCATTTATACAATGGATCATGTCTAATTTGTTGCCCATATGTACGTGTTGTTTGTCCAGGAAACTATTTGTTTTTACTTATGCAATTGGTCTTATTATTTGATTGAAGTTCGGGTCCGGTTATATTCATGTCAATGCACACATATTAGTTTTAAGTGCAACTGTCCATATAACTTTTTATCTTGTTTTTAGGAGTTGCCTGATTATTGGAAATGGTTTACTTGTGCAGTCTAAACTTTGTCACTTGAGAGATTTCGATGCCCGAAAACTAGTTTCTTGCAAAGAAGAGGCGTCCGAGATGGGTGGGTAAGTAATCCACTACAGTGCTGACTTTAACATAGAAAGTTAATAAGGTTGCTAATTGTGCTGCTTTGAATTCACGTTGAATTGTTTCTAGCATCTATGAGCATGTCAGTTCAAGTACAGTGGCAGTCTGTATTGTATCGCTGTTCAATTTTTGTATTTTCTTTTGCAATCTTCCTAGTGTAAAGAATTCAAGTTCTCTCTTACGTCTGCACTTGATTTTTTCTATCCAGTTATTTCGTTTTGAATGGGCTGGAAAGAGTTGTTCGGCTTCTTATATTGCCAAAGCGGAATTACGTAAGTGGTTATTTATTTTACTTCAGGTGAAGTTACATGCATGAGTAGCCTTTCAATCTCCTGCATATTTTACTTAGCTAGTTACGCTGTACCGGTTTCAAATATCAATTTAAGTAGTTAGTAAATGGTTGCAGAACATCAATATTTTTCAAACATGAATCAACTTTGCATGTTTATAATCATAACCATAATATTTCTGGGTTCATGTTTTAAATTCAGCCTATGAGTATGGTGAGGAACTCATTTCGTGATCGACGTGAAGGATATACAGACAAGGCAGTCGTAATAAGGTTCTGTTTCTATATTATTTTTGTTTGTAGTTACATTTAGTTATATTGTGGCATGCATGGCATTTTATTTCTCTTTGTGTTGTTTTGAACAAAAGCTCTAGGTCTCTGAGAATTACTTCTGATCTTAAATACTATTGTTCATGTTTAATTCACAAACAAATGAACATATATATGCTTGCATACATGCATTTGAACAATATAAAGACATGCATACACAGACTGGTGTAACTCCCCAGAGCTTCTAACAAGCTTCTTCTGAGACGTCTTACAGATAAGAATGTCAAAACACCCTGTGTTGTGTCTATAATTTTATCACATGTGCTTTTTTATCACCTTTATATCCCCGATTCTCAAACTATTATCCATCTTAGCATCTTACAATATTGATTTGGACTTTTTTTTTCTTGCTCTATTTAGATAATTGTTAATACTTTGATCCTTATTCTAGGTGTGTGAGAGAAGATCTGTCTTCAGTGTCTATTAAAATATATTACCTTCGCAATGGAAGCGCAAGACTTGGAGTTTGGTAAGCATTTTGAAGTATAACTGCAAACTAGTTGGAAACATTGTTTTGATCTAGAATCTTGAAATACCTAACTAGGTTGCATTTATCTTTAGTTTGCTCTGGGGTGTAACTAGATTGCTTAGCTATTTAATATGCTTCTGCAGGATACAAGGTAGAGAATACTTGCTTCCCGTAGGCGTTGTTCTTAAGGTATTTAACAGTTTTTAGATCCACTGTTTTGCTGTTTTTACGCTGATTATCCCTGACTTGCTTCTCGTAGGAATTGTTCTAAAGGTATCTGGACGTTTTTAGATATATTAGTTGACTGTTTTACCTCTATTGGTTCTTATAGTCTGCAATTGTTGCAAAAAAGAACGTTCAATGTAGTTTTTATTCACAAATATCTTTTGTAGTTATAAACTATATCTTTTAGAATAAATGATAGTTTTGAATAAGCTATTTTCCAAATCTCAGAAACTACCACTCTAGGAAAAGTTCTTATGTGTCCCTTTAATTGTTGAATAGTATTTAAATGCAACTTTTTGGAGATTAGTCAAACATAATCTGCACTTCTATGGTTTTATGTTAATTGAAATAAAATAATAAATATGAGAAACATAGATGATAGTATATGGGTTCTCATTCTTTTCCTATTATTTTTATGATGCCATCAATTCAGCTGAATGATCTTATTCAAAATGATATTTTTTTATTCAAGAAGTCATACCAATTATGAACGTGGCCATCAAATGTTCAAAAAAGGATTATGTGACTCTTTTCTATCTCATAATTAGCTGCCACGCATTCTTATCTTATAATTCTAAGGATTTTGTACGATTGTTGACAAAGTATTAAATCTTGAACGCTGTTAACAGGCCCTCATTAACACTACTGATCATGAAATAGACACTAGTTTGACAAGCTGCTTCAATAAGAAATATCAGAATGAAAAGGGAGTTGTTGGCACTCAGCTTGTCGGCGAAAGGGCAAAAATCATATTAGATGAAGTTCGGGGCTTGTCTCTTTTCACTCGTGATCAGTGTTTACAGCATATTGGTACTTGCTAAGGCATTCAATCAATCATCAATATTATTACCTCGTTTCAGCACCTGTGTTAACTTCATTCATTTTGATTCAGGGGAGAACTTTAAGCCTGTTATGGATGGAGTTGAAAATCAAAGTGACACCACTGTAAATCTTCCTACTTTCATTTGGTTCTTACTGAATGAGAATTTAAATGTTTTACAAAGTGGTTTGAGTTACAGTTTTGTGACACTATTAATATCTGCAAATTTTCTCATTGTACAGGTTGCGGAGCTTGTTCTAAAGAACTACATATTTGTTCACCTTGAACACAATTATGACAAATTTAATCTACTCGTGTAAGTTTTCACCCTTTTCTGTCTTTTACATAGTTACAGAGTAGTCTGTTGCCTTTCCAGTTACTTTCCAGACAATCTTGTCCTTTCAGTTAATAGTTTTACTCAGTGTCTTCCTTGATGGTTTAAGTTTGACTTCTTTTCTTCAGCTTTATGCTACAGAAGCTTTTTTCACTAGTTGACCAGACATCTGAGCCTGACAACCCAGATTCTTTGCAAAATCAAGATGTGTTACTCCCTGGTCACCTGATTACCATTTATATGAAGGTAATTGATATCTGGAAAAAAAAACTTTTTCTATGTTTAGAAGATTTCAAGTAGTGTGTCACCTTAGAGGTTGCTTTGCAAATAAGGTGTGTGGCAATTAGCAAGCACTTCGATCTTTATGCCTTTTAAGCTACACCGAGGCTGTTCAAATGTGGTATCTAGTTTTGTCTGGTCATATTATAAATTCGACGCATATAAACATGTTCAATATTTTGAAAGTAAATATTTAGTTTCTTCTTGTGGAGACTTCCACATAGTGAGACAAGATTCCATGTGGAAAAGGTACTATCCATCTGGAGTACTGCTGCACAAGTGTGCTATATCTAATATATTGACCAGTTGAGATATGTTCAATTTTTCTTTCCACTAATCAAATTGAATTGTAATTACTAATGTATTGAACATGGTAGTTTGTCAGTTTTTATATTAAGATTGTTGTACAAGGCTAACTCTTATATTATACTTGCATATTGTTTGTTCTGGATTGCAGGAGAAGCTGGAGCAATGGCTAAGCAAAGGGAAAAAACTAATTGAAGAAGAGCTGAAAAAAACAAATAAAAAATTTGATTTTTGCAACTGTATGTTATTCCACCCACTTCCACCACCCTCTATCTCTTTCCATCCCTCTGTCTCAGTCCCACTGATGTTTGTGTTCGTTGAGATGCAGTGCTTGATGTCAAGAAGGTTATGGAAAAGAATCCTCCAAAGCAAGTTGGTTTGGCGATTGAGAACTTGTTGAAAACTGGAAGACTAATTACACAAACAGGTTTAGATTTACAGCAGGTGTGACATTCCCGGGTTCATTTTCTTAATTTGGAATCTTTTACTATTATCATCCACTCATGCATTTTCTTAGCAAGAGTTAAAGCGCAATCAGAAATGTATAGGCTTCGTTGCCTCCTCATTCAAGTAGTCTAATGGATCCTCACGGATTATTTAAATTGTGGTCATGTGAGTAGTAATGGTCACTGTATTTACATTCATTTGTTTTCATTATCGGCTTCCATAAATGAATGATACACAACCATGAACTTCACTCAAACAATAGAAAGCGGTGAATTGACGATATGGTGTTCACATACATTTGCATAAACATTGATACATGCTTGCACGATATTTAACCTTTTTTCAAATTGATATGTAACTCTATTTGTCGCTGAAGGACTATAGTTCTTCTAGATTTGATGTTTGAAGTGTTTTAGTAATATATCATAATGTATTGCTTCAAAAAGCATGTGTATTAATATTTTTGGGTCTTATACCTCATTATTGGATTAGAACAATATCTTTACAATTTACTTCTGGTTGATGGGGATTTCAAAATATTTAAAAGGACCATTTTTGTTCTTTAGTTTTGTTTAAGTTGGATGTTTGTACTTGGTATTTGTTTATGAATGTTGTTTTTGTTCATTAGAGGGCTGGATATACTGTTCAAGCTGAGAGGCTCAATTTCCTGCGCTTTCTGTCTCATTTTAGAGCTGTCCATCGTGGAGCTTCATTCGCAGGACTTCGCACAACAAGTGTGCGAAAGCTGCTACCTGAGTATGTATTGACTCTGAAAAAAGTTATTGTTGTTTCTAATATTAGTTGATTCCAATTTATTGGATATGTATATTCTCTAAACTTGCAGATCTTGGGGTTTTCTTTGTCCTGTGCATACACCTGATGGGGAGCCTTGTGGGTTGCTAAACCATATGACTTGTACTTGTAGTAAGTTTATATTGCTGGATTAAAATTTCTACAGAATTTTTTAGGTGTGTGTCAGTATTATACTTTTGATACATCTGAATGGGGCTAAATTTTGAAGGTGTGGCTTGCTTTCACTGGTGGACATTGAAGATTTTGTGTGAATTAGAATGGATTGACAAATTCTCATTTGTTTATGTAGCTTATGTATCAGATTATATTTATTCCGCCACATTTTGCAATCCTTAAACTCCGAAGTTACAAAATAGGTGGTGTGTAGCGGAGATGAGAATGTTAACTTAATTTGGAACTCTTTAAAGGATAGGATTAAAAAGAGAGAAACCGAGGCCATATGAGTGGTATGGAAATTCAGTTCGAATTTGGAACTCTGTAAAGGATAGGATTAAAAAGAGAGAAACCGAGGCCATATGAGTGGTATGGAAATTCAGTTCGAAGAAATAAAAGAAGTTGGGAGGAATGATAAGAAAATTCAGTTAGAAAAAATAAAAGAAGTTGGGATAGGGTTCAAGTTTACTTGGAAAGCAGTAATAGAAGACATTAATAAACATGGCCCAACATATGAGATAAAATTAGATATGATGGAGCTGAGAAGGAGTATTAGTATGGGACCAAAGAGTTCTGTAAAAGATACAAGCAGCTGATCACAGTGTTGCTCGGGAATTAGTATTCTTGTTCTTTGTGTATGTGAATAATTAGCCTATCCCATACACTAACTACGCCATCTATTATTCCTTCCTGGTGATAGTCTGATAAGAAACTACACATCCATGACTGGGTTGTTCAAGTATTTGTTGCCATGCATAAAAAATTCGAAGGATGTATATCATCAGCATTTTGTCATGTATCTAGGATCAAAATTTCTAACTATTCTACATCTGTTCCAGGAATCACTTCGTATTTTGATTCAAAAGGATCTGTTAGAGATTTTTTCAGTATAAGGAAGTCTATTATCAGTGTTCTGGTTGGGGTTGGAATGTCTCCTTCTGTGCCAAAGCTTGTTCAAGCTGGTCCTCCTGAAGTTCTTTCGGTTCTTCTAGATGGTCGCGTTGAAGGCTCCATACCAACTAGTCAGATTGATAAAGTTGTTTCCCATTTGCGGAGATTAAAAGTTTCATCTGCTTCGGTGGTCTGTATCTTATTTTTTGTTCCCTTTGTTTTCTCTTTTGTTTACCAAAATTTTCATTGTGCTACTGCCAAAATGTTCTGTTGCAGATTCCTGATGACCTGGAAGTTGGCTATGTTCCTTTGAGCAGGGGTGGGGCATATCCTGGTTTATTTCTATTTACATCTCCTTCTAGATTTGTTCGACCAGTAAGAAATATTTCTATCCCTTCCGAGGATAGTCAAGACATAGAACTTATTGGACCATTTGAACAAGTGAGTGTTGAGTTTTTGTAGCCATACAGTAGTAGAGTGTTACTGTAAGCTCACTGATTTAATGTTTTGTATATATTATGTTAGGTTTTCATGGAAATAAGATGTTCAGATGGTGGAGATGGAGGAAGACAGGATTCTTTTCCTGCTACTCATGAAGAAATCCACCCGACTAATATGCTCAGTGTGGTTGCTAATCTTACACCTTGGTCAGATCATAATCAGAGTCCACGTAATATGTACCAGTGTCAGGTGATTCTCCCCAACTTACCTCAACACTCCCCTCTTGCTTGATGTCTAAAAATGTGTTGCATTTTACATATGGTCCTAGGTTTATTTGTATTTTAAACTTCTCAACTTTTGTTTTTCAGATGGCAAAACAAACCATGGCTTTTTCTTTGCAATCGATCGGCTGTCGTGCAGATCAGAAGTTGTATCACCTTCAGGTTGGTTCATACGATCCTCGGCTCCTTCGTATTTTCAGAACCTGTTTACACACACACACACACACGTATATGAACTATATATTCATTTGTTGTACAAGAACAAATAATTTGATATTTCATGCAACTTATTTTTTATACCCTCAAAATCTTGTACAGACCCCTCAAAGTCCCATTGTTCGCACAAAAACATACACAAAATACAGCATTGACGAGTTTCCTAATGGGACAAATGCCATTGTTGCTGTGCTGGCATACACTGGGTATGAATTTTAGACTAATGAGTTCCTCTGTATCATTTTACAATTTTTAAAAGTCCATTTTCTTTACTTTATCCAGGTATGATATGGAGGATGCCATGATTCTGAATAAGTCGTCAGTCGACCGTGGAATGTTTCGTGGACAAATATATCAGGTGCGCGTACTTGATAGTAAAAATATCAAGTTTATGGAAAATACACGAATGTTTTAAAACAGCTTATCAAATCTTCTGCAATTTAGTTAGAAATCCTCACTAGTATTGTCCTCAAATAAAATTGTGAATGATCTTTACATGTTGTCATCCACTGGTTAATCTAGTGTGAACTTAGACTGTGATTACACTTAGTACATTATTACTGTACATGCTACATCTATAAACTGTAGTCTAACCCATAAATAAAAGGAACACTCATTCTTCATATGCAATATAACTGGTTTCAAATTAGGAAAATTTTGTGAACTGAAGTTTCAAACACAATGGCAATCTAAATTTTTACTCAGCAATTTAAATATATATACATACACACGCACACACACCCTTGACTTGAACCCAAGACCCATACCATTAGGAAGGCAAGCCTATCTCTGACCTATCAGGCGTTGGTATGGGGGAGTTTTTCAGAGACACTCAAGAATTCATGGCCTTTTAATCAGTCGTAGGTTTTAAACTCTATTTGTGTGTATGGAGAAAAATGTAAGTGAACCTAAGACAGAAAGGTTTCCTCAATCAATTGTGTGCATGTTTACGATTGTACTTGAAATAAGCTCTTAATGCTTTGTTCTTTTTGATAAGGATTTAATTGATTTGTTATATGGAAATATGTGTTGATAAATCACCACCTTTGGGCAGGCAGAAACTATTGACTTGACTGATCAAGGTCGCAAGTCAGATGACACCCAAAAATATTTTGCACTTGCGGATAAGAAGCATCCTTTGATCGATTCAGATGGACTTCCGTATGTTGGTCAGGTTAGACTTAATACTCCATTACTTTTTATCCTTTTTCTATTAATTATGCTATTTTATCTTGTCCGTGTCTATCTTAACAGATTGGTCATATCTGACTTTCAGGTAGTAAATCCCGGTGAGCCATATTGTAGCATTTACAATACAGTAACTACTGAGACGAAAATGAATAACCGGAAAGGTTCAGATCCTGCTTACGTTGACTATGTATCTATTGATGTAAAAAAGAAGCATGTTCATGGAGCTACCAAGAAAGAGCATTGTCAAAAGGTAGTTTGTTGTTAGGCCATTTGAAGTGTTCTTGTTTAGTTTTTAATTTTGAATTTCACATGTGACTGGGCATTGCCATATTTTACTTTAAATATTAAGTTCCAAAGACATTGCTGTTGGGTACTTCTTCCAAACTTATAGTAACAAGTACCCTTCCAGCCAGCCTTTTTTCTTCTTCTCATTTATTGATTACATTATTGAATATCTGTTCAGTTCAAAAGGTTTATGTGCGCCATTAATAAGCTCAAGTGTTGCCATAAGAAAAAAATTACCGCCCCAAAGAGTTGGCCTATACAATTTCACTACCGATTCAATAAAGATTAACATGTTTATTGAAATGATTTTTTTGTTGAATTCTTCATTGCTTTTTATGATATTCCCGTGTATGGCCCTGAAATTGATGCTCACCAGTTTCTTTTCATTCTGTAATACACCCGAGAGCCTTATCTCAAGTAATTTAACCTGCTTATGTGTATTCAGTTCTAAATTGATTTCCTTAATATCTTTGAATACTAAAGAAAGTGCATTCCGTTTTTTTATAAATTATGTTAGTCTCGTTCTCGTGACATTTAAGCCCCATGTTTTCTTCTTTGATCAGGTAAATATACGTTTTCGGCATCCTAGATTACCTGTCATTGGTGATAAATTTAGCAGTAGACATGGGCAGAAAGGTGTTTGCTCTCAGTTATGGCCAGATATAGATATGCCTTTTTCTGGAGTAACGGGTATGCGTCCAGATCTTATTATCAATCCGCACGCCTTTCCTTCTAGGATGACGATTGCAATGCTTTTGGAATCCGTTGCTGCTAAGGTATCATTATTGTGAAATAGTTTAATGTTTTTTTCTTAATTTGAAAAATCTAATTCATTGCTAATAACTATGTAAATGTTACTAAAGTTGTTTTGTGGCAAAACATATACATTTAAAACATTGTGTAATCATTAGGTTTCAGTATTAAGCATCACTCTAATACTGTTGACATGATATTTGTGATATTCAATGGACCCTATCCTGTATTCATAGGCATACATTAACTATAAAGGATAAATACTATATACTGATGCTTTATCATTACTTGTCACAGCAAGGTAGCTTACATGGGAAATTTGTGGATGCAACCCCATTTTCTAGTTCAACCAATAAAGACAAGGGGGATAGTATTGTTGATGAAGTTGGTTCCTTGTTGAAAGAGAAAGGATTTAATTACCATGGCGTCGAGGTTTTATATAGTGGAGTTTATGGAACAGAACTCACATGTGAAATTTTCATCGGCCCAGTTTATTATCAGCGACTCCGACACATGGTCTCAGACAAATTTCAGGCAAGCTCTAAACCTGTTTTCTTCATTTCATATAATGCTTATATTGAAGCTCATGTGGTCATACTTATTGCACTTGTATCATTCCTGAACTTACATCTTCAAGACTTGTTATCTTCTTTAGCCCATGAAGAAATATTCCCAGTTCTGATTATTTTGTCTGAGTGCAATATTTTATGCAATTAACCTGTGTACATTTGTCAAGTGTAAGCATGGTAAATACTCGGGGAGTTGATCTGACAAAATATTCCCAGTTCTGATTATTTTGTCTAAATGCGATTTTTTATGCAATTAACCTGTGTACGTGTGTGACATGTAAGGTAAATACTAGAAGAGAGGTGATCTGTTGTGCAAGGTTTAAGTCTTTATGTGGATGTTGTAAAACTTTAACGAAACGTGATAATGTAAAAGTACTTGTTGCAAGTTCTAGGAACATTTTTCTAATGTAAAATCTCACTCTGCCTCCCTTAATTACCCTAACTACCCTAAGTCTGAAATGCTTATGACAACCCCTTAATTTTTTTAGCCTCATTCTCCACCAATTTCGTCAACTTTTGGGTGTGAAATGATGAAAATGCACGAATATTATATTTTATTTTTTCATGAGAATGGTGCATACTTACGGGTAGCTGAGTGAGATAATCCATTTTTAATAATGAAAGTATTACTAAACATTATATTTCCTGTGTAATATATATTTGCATGGTAAAGAGTAATTAAGCTGTACTTTTAATCAAGGTTCTAAAAGTCGCTAGGCGCTAGTCGGGCGGCTAGGTCCTTCAAGGATTAATCGGGGACTAGACGGGGATTAATCGGATTTGTATTTTTTTATTTTTAATAGATATATTATTATATATAGAAATAAAATATGAATTTCATTATATTAAAAATGGTAACTAATGTCTAAAATACCTAAAAAAGTAATACCAAACAACTCAGAAGCACAAACTCTAATATTACCAACATCATAACATCTAATTATTTTAATTGAGTCAGTACACTACGCAAAATTGTAGGAATCGCCTAGGCGGCTAGGCGGGTCGGCTAGGCGTAGGCGGTCGGGATTTTTAGAACAGTGCTTTTAATATGTCAGAAAACTAAGTTTTCTCTACACAAAGCTTGGGTAGATGCATAGGAATGGTTTGCTTCACCTGCAGATGGGCTCACCATTTCCAGATTTTGTTTTGTAATTTTTCTCATGCTGGCTATATGGAAATATTACGATCTTTCAGGGGGTAGATAAATGTTGAGATTGAACAGTTTTTGTGGATTAATTATGTGTCAAGTCCATAACAGGGGTTTATGAACATTTGGTGTAGGTGCGGTCGACGGGAATTGTAGACCAAGTGACTCGACAGCCTATAAAGGGGAGAAAGCGTGGAGGAGGTATCCGATTTGGAGAAATGGAACGGGACTCAATGCTGGCTCATGGGGCTGCTTATTTGTTGCATGATAGGCTCCATACATGCTCTGACCATCACATAGCTGACGTGTGCTCCCTTTGTGGTAGCATCCTCACAACGTCCTTTATCCAACCTCAAGAGCGTATGCTTCGGGAGATTGGGGGACTTCCACCTGGAAGGGCTACCAAGAAGGTGATTTGCCTTGCCTGCATAACAAGCAAAGGGATGGAGACAGTTCCTATGCCTTACGTCTTCAGATACTTGGCTGCTGAGTTGGCCGCTATGAACATTAAGATGACCCTTCAGTTGAGTAACGGAGCTGCAGCTTGACCCTACATCGATATGTATGATTTTGTGTGATTCTAACTCGAGGAGGGCTTGGTGAATGTACAACGACAGGGCTGAGATTCATACCTACAAGTGCGCATGGCCATGTAATGTGAAATGTAATTTGAGTTGCTCTTCAATTTTGTTCTATGCATAGACAAGAGGCCATGTTGATCCTTACTTAAAACTGTCTCAGGTGTTTACATTAATATTTTATCTATTTGTATCCGATTTTGAAATTAGGTATAAATGTAAAGAAGTCTGCCAACTACAAAAAAAGGGATGTGTCGTACACTGTAATGGTAACAGGGGTATTAATTCGCACACGGATCTTAAATTTTCTAGCTGACATTATAACATGCGCATGACAATTTTGTAGTTCACAGCATTTGGCGGCTTTCATTTGCGAAGTATGAAGGTGGATCAAGACTAATTCGTGTGGTCTGCAAATTGTGTATCAAAACCTAAGATGAAAAATACTCTTAGAAAAAACTAACACCATTTCTTGATTGAAGCGATTTCAAGATACTACAATAGGAAAAAACCAAGTACTGTAGTAACACCAAAAAGTTTACTTCCAGTTTTCACCGGCGACGGACACGGCTTCGGCCGTGGTTGTCGCCGGTGATGACCTCGTCTCTTAGCCTCCCTTCCCTTCCTTTCCCGTGTGCTTCTCGTCCCCTTGTACCGGTGTATTTGCCTGAAGTTCTGCACCCTCCGATCTGCGATTTGGGGAACTTTCCGTCGTCTCCGGTGGCAGTGAGGGCGGGGAAGGGTGGGGTGACTCCGGCGACCCTAGTCCTCATTGTTCCGACCGGCGGCGCGACTGGTTTGTGCAGATCTGCGTTTGGGGCCTCTCTCTTGCTTCGGGCAGATATGAGTTTTGGAGTGGCTGCGTCATCTCCGGTGGCTTTAGGGCGGGGAGGAGGGTTGTCTCCGGCGACCGTCATCTTCGTTCCCGGCTCCGGCGATAGTCTTGCTCTCCTCGCCTTCACTTTCCGGTCGCAGGTTACTGTTCCTCATTCGTTCTTTGTCCTTCCGGCTTCAGTTTGGAGACGCTTTTCTGGGGGTTCACCTTTGTTTGGGTCGTCCTTTGGCCGGTCGTGGTGTTTCCTCCGGCGAGGCTTCTCGGATCTGCCGTGGGAAGCTTTTCCGGCTAGGATTAGCTGTGGTTCCGTCCAGCTCTCTCCGTCCAGCGCTGCCCCGACGTTTTGACGGTTCACTGCTCCCCGTGCTTGACCGGACTCGCCTCGTCCCGTGGTGCTCCGGCCTTGTTACCTGTGTTTTGTTCCTTTTGCAGATCTACTTTCAGAGTGTTGGGGTTCGGTCGTTTGTGCTCGGGTTTCTGGTCTTGTTCGGTTTTGTGCGACGCTGTTGTGGATGATCTTTTCGTGCTCGGGGATTGTCTCGGTTGGGTAAGGTTCCCCTGCTCCGACCTAGTTTTTGTTTGAGAATTGACTTGTCACTCGTTTAGAATTGTAAAACTGTTGGTCTACCGTTCCCCACCCGTTGTGGTGGGACTCGTCGGTTTAAGGTGTTGGCCGCCGACGAATTGATTTCTCGGTTCTTTCCGAGTATGGAGACTTGCTTTTTTGCCTCTTGGAGTGTTTAAGTTGCGGTGGTTAATTCTCTGCGTTAGCTCTGCTGTTTGCGGTGCTGACCGACGGCGTGTCGGCTTTCTTACAACTTTTGAGGTGGAGATGTCGATGAGCTAGGTAGTTCTCTAATAATACTGGTTGTTGATTTGGGAGGAGTGGTGTTTGCGTGCGGTGGTCACCTTCCGTCGATTTCTTCTGGTAGTTTTGTTCGAGCTTCATGGTGGTTTTCTAGGTTTTAGACCTTTTTTGTTGTTAGTTTTTATCCTTTTATGGGTTCTTTTCCGTTGTTTCGGGCTTCATTGTTGGTTGATCTGGTTGTGTAGACCGTGTTCTGTATTGTTTGTTTTATGGTTTGCTTCACGGTGGATAAATCTGGGTATAGGATTGTTAGACCCATCCTAGTTTATGTTTTGGTTACTTACTCTGCATGTATTTGCGCTAGGAACCTCAGATGGGGTTTCCTTTGTTTGTAAGTTTCCTGTTCTGAGGGGTTTCCCCTTGCCTTGTCTTTTGTTCTAAAAGACTTGGTTTGTAAAAAAAATAGCCGATCAAAAAAAAGATACTACAATAGTACTACACTTGATTTCATTATAGAAATATTTGGTTGTATAGCTCTCTTTAAGTGATTTTGGACATTTCTATCTTTATCATTCATTATTAAATTATTATGAATAATTTATATTTTTCTCTGATTTGTTTTTTTCTTTTTTCTTTTTACTTGTTCGTTCGGTGCTGCATTCGTTGCTGGTTGTCTTCGATTGTTGTTTACCGTAAAATGACAAGCGGCTCGAAGTGTGTCTGGTGCTCTTCTCCGTCTTCTTCTTCTTGGGGTTACTGTACTGTTGGAAGAGCTCGAAGTGGAGCTATCGATTCACAATGTTGTACCGAACCATATCAGTGAGTAGCGGAACACTAAATTCTAATTTTCAATTTCATTCGTCATCCCCACCTCACAATTGTCAGAAATATGTTTGTATGTATGTGTAGATTGTAGTTGATATGAATTTCGAATGTTATGGACATATGTCAACAATCTACCGGCCGATACAAGCTCGGAGTGGGTGAGGAATGCATTGGGGTCCTATGGTGAGGTTGTCTCAGCCAACATCCAAAAAAGGCCTAACAAAGAAGGCTTATTTTTTGGATTTGTCAAGTTCACATCAAAGGATTCAGCATCACATGTGATTGATTCTCTAAATGGTTACAAATTCAATGGGCATACACTTTGTGTTGCCACTTCCCGACGTGGTAAAAGGTCCGGAGCAATTCCTTTACAGAAGGTGTTTCACAACCTCGACATGCATCTCCAGCCGAAGAACAACCGGGAACCGGCCAGCGACGCGGGTCTGAATCCGTGGCCAAATCCGATCCGTGATACGTGCGTTCCCATTCCAATTTCGAAATCAATTCCCTTGTTTTCTTGCTTGGATGAGGGATCGCAATCTCTGATTCTGAAATCAGCACCAAAACCATCAGAGGTTCCTCCCGAATATCGCGTTTCGGGATCCCTTTCTCGCGCAGATCGTGTTGATATCTCGGGTTTGATCGAGTTCCAATCAGGTGAAGGGTTGCGTGTGGATCACGCAACTCAAGCCCAAACAACAGGCCCGTCTGCTGTTGGGTCAGATCCTCTAGGCTCAGAAGTTTGTGCTGATGCACTTGGGCAAAGCCTTGTGCAAAAAGGGCTCTCTCTTGCAACTTTTGTTCGACCTCTAGCATCATGTTCTGATTTGGTGAAGGAAGTTCTCCCCAAGTCGGACTCTGGGGTTTCACCTTCCCCCTCCGGTAATCCGATGTCAAGTTTCGATCAAGACTTCCCAGTGTGATCGCCTGAAACAATACATAAGGTTAAAGGGAAAAGAAGGAAGAAACCTCCCTAGCTTTTTCGGGTGTCGACTCGTTCACTCTGTGTGAGTGAAACTGAGAAGCTTGAGGCTCAGCGTAAAAATGAAGCTTGGAGACACTTTATCAAAACAGGGACAATGCTACAGATAGAGTTCAAAGATTCTATTGAATAGTTTTTCTCTGTTTTTAGCTCTTGTCGCCTTTCTTCATTATTTTATCGTTTTTCGTAAGATTCTCTTTCCCGTTTGTGGTAGAGTTTCTTTTGAAGGTTATTTGGGATAGCTTTATTGCGGCCTGCTCTCTTTTCCCCATTGGGGCAAAAAGATTCCCGACTTTGTATTATTTCAAAGCTTAATAAAACCATCATTTATAAAAAAAAAACGAACATTATTGAAATGGAAATGAATTGTTGAATTGAATATGCATCTGCAAATTTCCTCCAACATTTTTGGGTATTTGTAATAACCTGATACGGGGAAGAATAAGGATGCGTAAAAACCAGATACTGAGATAAAATAAACCGGTACTAGGGATATGCAATAAATTGATACTGTAAAGAAATGAACCGGTACTAGAGTATAACATTTGTATGTTGATGTTTTTTTTTTAATTCGTGTAGGAATGGGGCGAGTAGGAGTCCTTACTTTTTGTGGTGGAGAATACAAGATAGAGGGAGGAAAGTATACTTGGATACCTAGTATTGATGATAAAGTAGTTAGTTTTGTTGTTGCTGGGAACATTGTATGAGAAGATTGGAGTGGACAAAAACGGCATAGAATTGAAAGTCAGTTACCAAATGTATGAGTTTGAAGGTATTTCTTGTGCATTTTTTAATCCAATCCTGATAACAGATGATGCGAGTCTTCAAGCCTATCATTTGTTATGTGGAAACGTCGACACCCGTCGTCCAAACATATTACATATAGATCTAAGTAAGAAAGATACTCTTGGAGTTAATATTTTTGACTGGGAATGCCGTCCCCAAACTCAAAAGAACGAAACGGGCACTGGTAGTGTTAATTTAATGAGGGGTTTAGCGAAGAAAGGATATATTGGTATTGGAGCATCATCATCATCTCCTACTCGTACATAATAGGATCTCCTTGGTATTGGAGAAGATGTTGATCCTGTATTTGACATTGGAGAGGACTTTGAACATGAATTTGATAATGGAGCAGACTCTGATGAAGAAGATGACCCGGTTTATAAAGGAGACCAACATTATGGTTCAATGGGATTGGTTGATGAAGAGCCCTTGGTCGCATTTGGTTTCATAGATGGGTCGGACTTGGCAACTGGACAAGAGTTTGCAGACAAACCTAAGGTTTGAAGAAAGTTGAAGAATGTTGCAATGATGTGTCAGACTTAGTTTGAGTTTAGAACCGTCAGATCTATCCGAACATTGTATGTTGTGAAATGCAATGATCGTGAATGTGGTTGGATGGTGCGTGCAACCAAAATGAAGGGAGTATCCACCTTCTCCATAAGAACGTATCACAATTATCACACTTGATCCATAGATGATGTCAATGAAAATCACAGTCAGGCATATGCTGAAGTGGTTGCCACCTATCTGAGTGAATTCTTTAATGGTGAAGAGCTACCCTCGTCAAGATCAGTTCAAATATTTGTGAAAGGTACCTACAATGCAAACATAACATACGAGAAAGCTTGGATGGGACGACAACTTGCAAACGCTAAGATAAGAGGTTGCCCTGAGCAAAGTTATCGACTTATCCTTTTCTATATGTACCTTGTTAAGCAGTTCAATCCAGGCACAATCACGGATCTAGTGGTGAATGATAAGAAGGAATTCAAATATTATTTCATAGAATATGGAGCATGTATTAAAGGATTCACCCACATGAGAAAGGTTGTTAGACTGGATGAGACTTGGTTGAAGACCAAGTAAAAAGGGGTCATGCTAATTGCATCGACATTCGATGCTAATTTTCAGATATGCCCAATTGCTTGGGCTGTGGTGGACTCGGAGAACCAAGCATCGTGGACATGGTTCATGAAGAATTTGCAACAATGCATACCAGATTCTAGTGAGTTAGTAATCGTTTCTTATAGAAGTGCAAGTATCATAAAAGCAGTGACAACTATCTATCCAATAGCATATCATGGCCATTATAAGTGGAATCTCACACAAAATGCTAGAGATAAGGTAAAAAGAGGAGAAGGTGTCCCAATTGGACCTCTTTTTGAAAAGGTTGATGATGTAGACACAATTATCGAATTCGACTGTAAGTACGGTCAACTACATACAAGACATCCACAAGAGACATGATATCTTTGAGAAACAAATCTATCATTGCATTAGTTGGCGAGAGCTCACTTCCAAGCCGAGCGTTACGAAATCACGACAACCTATGTGGTCGAGTCTATAAACTCAGCTTTAGGCCAAGCAAGAAAATGACCTATCATTACATTGTTAGCTGCTATGTAGGTGAGAGTCACTGAGTGGTTCAACATCTGTCGCAATACAATTAATAAAATGCTTGAGGGTGCTCGCCTGCGGTTTATAGACGTATAAGGAGTAGGTTTGATTCGTGAAAGGGTATGAAGTTTGTACCATTGAATGAAACAGAGTTTGACATACGTGGTAACCATGCAAACAGGGGCGCCAAAGGTTACTTAGGTCCGAAGACATGCAAATGTCGTGTGTTCAACATTGAAAAAATTCCATGTGTGTGTAATAACCACTCCCGGTCAACGCCAGTCAAATCGGCGAAAAACAGGAAAATTTAAATTTTTTTGGACAAACACTTAAATGAACCTAAATTTGACCCCGAGGGTCATACCAGACTTAAGTTGACCCCGTTATCGACCAAAGTGAGTTCCGGGGGACTCAGGGCAACTTTCTGACCAATTTGGGAAAGGTTGACTTTTTGCTGGAAAAGTCAACCGAGTGACGTTTTGGTCCATTCGAGACCCGTTTTAAATCCAAAAAGCTTAGCCGTCGTCACAACGGTCTTAGTTGAGCCGTTTCCTTGTAGCCCGTGAAGTTTCGTAATTTCTTGGAAAAAGTGCCCGTTCGGGGC
Organism: Erodium maritimum; assembly: GCA_963921825.1. NCBI lineage: Eukaryota > Viridiplantae > Streptophyta > Magnoliopsida > Geraniales > Geraniaceae > Erodium > Erodium maritimum. The sequence goes on from OY997588.1 coordinate 120,141,885, forward strand.
CCGAAACGTCCGAATTTCGCGAAAATATTTTCCAAAAAGGTGTGGGACCCACTTGACACATGTCACCAATGTGGTGGTGTTAGGTTTATTGGTCAAAACAAGAGAAGACTACATTAGTGTTAGTTTTGTAATTAAGTATTAGTTGTTTTAAAAACAAAACAAAAGGGAAGGCAAATACAAGTGTTCGGCCATAGTGTAGAAAAATGAGTTTTTGGAGAGAGAAAGTAGATAGAAGGAAGAGAGAAGAAGGAGAGAAAAGAGAAGGGAGTGCTTGGAGTTTGGTGATTTCTCGTCGATCAAACCGGTGGATCGTCTCAACGATAAAAGAATCGAGCTCACATCGACATTCTCTACGGTGAGCACCTAACCGATTTTCGTTTTGTTAAGTTTAAAAGTTAGGGTTTGGGTTAAAACTAGTAGTTTTTGGATGTGTTGAGGTGTGGGGTTCGTTGGAGACGTTTTGGAGCGAAGTTGGAACGTTTTCCGGTGACCAGAGGCTCGGGGGAGCTCCGGCCACCGTGTAAGGTGGCTGGCCGGACTTGTAGGGTGGCTGGCCGGAGCTAGGACCAGCCACAACCAAGGTGGACCGGCCCAAAAATGGCCCTAGCCACCCACGGCCAAAGTTGGCCGGGTGGGGCCCACGTGCCCGGGTCACAGGTTTTCGTGTTCGGGTGGTTTAGGACGTTCCCCAAGTAGTTAATCCACACCCGGATCGAATTTTAGAATTAAATTGTGAAAGTTGTAATTGACGGGTTTAGAAACTTTAAAGGCGAATTGAATTACTCGGAAGTCGGAAATTGATTTCGTCGAGTGCATAGGAACCCTTGAATTATTCTAAGACCGTAGAAACGAAAACGGGAATTTTCGGAGCCCCGGAAGGACGTTTTCCAATCCCGGGCAGATTCGCCGGGTCGGGCGAAATGGGCCGTTCCGGGTCCATTATCGACAATGTCGAGTAATTGGGAAGTTTGGGAGTGATCGACGTTGTCGGGGTTACATTTGGGCGTCAAGTTTATTAAAATTCGGTTTATGCATGCAAGCTTAAAAGTATTTTAAATTGTGTTCTTATTAGATCGTGCCACCGACAAAGGAAAGGGAAAGCTAGGCAAGTGATCGAGATCACGCCGGAGCTTGTTTGTGAGCTTTTGGAGAAAGCATACGAGGTAGGGAAAAGTAGCCGGATCTCGGCCCTGATTAGGGAAAGGTAACAGTAGAAATGCATGTGACACCGGGGGTCGTGGGTTAAGTAAGTTTATCGAATAATAGGAAGGCAGGCGACACCGGGTGGTGTCGTATGATACAGGAACGTATCAAACAATAGAAATTCATGTGACACTTAGTAGTGTCGTAGGAGCAGTGAACTCTCGATATTTGGATTACTGGAGGCATTTGGTTATGCCCGGAGGTTGATTATTAGTTTGTGTCTTGGGTGGCCATGAGAGCCCGTACTTTACTGTTTGTGTCTTGGGTGACCATGAGATCCCGTACTTTACTGTTTGTATCTTGGGTGGCCATGAGAGCCCATACTTTACTGTTTGTGTCTTGGGTGGCCATGAGAGCCCGTACTTTACTGTTTGTGTCTTGGGTGGCCATGAGAGCCCGTACTTTACAGTTTGTGTCTTGGGTGGCCATGAGTGCCCGTGGGGTTGTTGAGCCCGTGTCTTTACTGTTGGTGTGTCTTGGGTGGCCAGAGTGCCCGTGGGGTTGTTGAACCCGTCTTTTACCGTTGGTGTCTTGGGTGGCCATGAGTGCCCGTGGGGTTTTTGAACCCGTGTTTCACCGTTGGTGTGTTTTGGGTGGCCGTGAGTGCCCGTGGGGTTGTTGACCCCGTGTCTTTACAGTTGGTGTGCTTTGGGTGGCCGTGAGTGCCCGTGTGGTTGTTGAGCCCGTGTCTTTACAGTTGGTGTGTTTTGGGTGGCCGTGAGTGCCCGTGGGGTTGTTGAGCCCGTCTCCTTACAGATGGTGTGTTTTGGGTGGCCTTGAGTGCCCGTGGGGTTGTTGAGCCCGTGTTTTTACTGTTGGTGGGTCTTGGGTGGCCATGAGTGCCTGTGAAGTGTTAGACTGGTGTTGTTGCTGTTTATTGAACTTTTCTTGTGATTATGATTGTGGTTACCTGAGGTTGGGGTCCCGTGATCGCGCGCGTATGCATATTCAGACGAGGTAGGGGGCCCCGCCTGAGAGTAAAGGGGTCCTGGCAACGCGTGCGTGGTGGTGACAGGTCGACAGCCTGATCCGACTTTGTGTCGGGAAAAGTGCGACATGTCGACCGCCTGGCCTGACAGGGATCGGTAAAGTGCGTGGGGACTGAGTAGCTGGAGTGCGATCCTTTGTGATCTTGTTTGGTGTGCGATCCTTTGTGATCCTGGGTGTTGCGTGATTATCTTTGAGTCTTTGGTGGAAGTCGTAGTCGTTGTGTCGGGTCTACATTACGTGTCTGAGTGTTGAGTCGGTTGAGGAAAGTAACAGTTGTGTGTCAGTCGGGTTACTTGAGTTGGGGATAGTAGTCCCTGGTGTTGGATTGTTGTTGGTGTTACCGGCATTGTCTGCTAAGTATGCCGTAGTCAGTCTGCTATCTGTGGTGGTGAACGAACGCTCACCCCTAGCTTCTTTTCCTACAGGTACTGGTCGCGGGACGGACTAGGTGAGCTCTCGAAGCTTGAAGAGCTAGGAGCGGGAGTCCGGGTTTCCTTTTTGAGTCTAGCGACGCACGCCTTGTATTTTGTCCGCTTGTTGGGACGTACTTTTGAGTTGTAAATTATTATTTTGATGAACAAAATGGTGGTTCTAAAGTGATTTATATAAGAGGTTTAAAAATGTTTTATTGTCTTAAACGTTCGCGTTCCGGGTTCGGTTCTACTGAATTTGGGGCGTGACAGTGTGCATGTAGCCAGAGCATATAAGGTAGCTAAGATGCAAGACATGTTTTGTGCGACCCATATTATTATAAGGAAACCTAGAAGGCCTCTATTGTTGATAATGTGTATCACATGCCAGTGAATCCCGAAGAATGGCCGGAAGACTTAGATTGTGAAGAAGTCTATCCTCCAACAATCCAAACCAAGCGTGGTAGACGTGAAGAAGCCAGATTCAACTCAAAATGTGAGCATGACATCAAGCATTGAAAGAGAATTAGGACCCGCATCAGCGACCACAAGGAAGACTAGCCACAAGACGAAGAAAAAACAAATGAAGAAAAGACGCATGAAGACGAAAACGAAGAATCAAATGGACATGAAGACGACGAAGAAACATATGAAGAAGAGGCACAAGAAGACGAAAGCAAAGAACCAAATGTACATGAAGACGATGAAGAAGACTGAATTTTAATTAATTTCCTGGAATTGTAATAATATTCCTAATAATGTAACATACATACTGACGTTGTATCAAATTAACATAAAATTTTCATTCTAATCCATTTTCTGGAATTGTAATAATAAATTATCCAGTACTCTGCATATAAAGCAAATACTTCATCAGCAGAAACAAAAGAACAATAGCAAAACAAGAATACATGTGATGTGAAGAATAAACATAGTACTAAGAGAATGAACCCAGTAGTAGAAAAATGAACCCAATACTAGGAAAATGAAATACAATACGATTGAAATGAAGTACAATACTACTGCATTAGAAACAAGACAACAAAAGCAAGACAAGAATATTTGTAATGTGAAGAATAAGCATAGTACTAGGAAAATGAATCCAGTACTAAGAAAATGAAATACAATACTATAGAAATGAAATACAATACTAAAGCATCAGAAACAAGACAACAGTAGCAAGACAAAAATACCTGTAATGTGAAGAATAAACATAATACTAAGAAAATGAAGGGTTAATTACCTTTACTACCCCTTATGATTTGGTAACACTCCTTTAGTACTATGATGTATTTGTAACGTTCTGGACAAAATTTTGGTCAAGTTTACGCTATTTTGATGATACCTGACCAATTCATAAGGAGTGTTAAATGTTCAGTTATCAATACATAAGGGGTATTATATGATCCATGATCAATTCATAAAGGGTATTAAATGATAGTTACCAAAACAGATGGATTGTTACTGAACGTTACAAATTGCAGGGGTACAAACGGTAATTAACCCAAAAATAAACTCAGTAGTAGGAAAATGAACCAAGTACTAGGATAATAAAATGAAGTACTAGTAAAATAAAATATAATGCAACATCAGAAACAAGAATGAACCATGCATGTAATACAATAATGTGAAGAAGAATAAGCTGGCACATGCAATCAATCATCAATGTAAACCAAGGTTTTCCCTTACAAAAAAAGATGTAGTTAACAACCGAAGACATACGGTTTGCCATTACAAAAAATCATGCATGTAATCCATGCATGTTTGCATTACAAAAAACATCAACCCCCTAAAAAAACATGTGTTATTTTTCATAATTAATCATCAGAGCAGTACTCATTAGTATAATAATTTGTGTTTCATCGTCGTTGTCCTCCTCATCGTCTTCTCCTTATTCATAATGAGCAACATAATCTCGAGTTTCCTCATCTTCCAGCCTATGCTTCTTCCTCAACAGCCTATCAACACTCGATTCGCTCTTTCACTTTTGTTCGGAGTGAAGAACCTTTTCCAATTCCGTTTTCAGCAAGTACTTCAATCTAACAAGGTCATTCTTCCTCTGTTTCCTCCTAAGTTTCTTTAACATCGTTGGATTCATCAAAGTTGATGGTCGTAAAGATAGTGGTAAAGGAGGAACTCATATTGGTGGTGGAGATTGTTCCGGAGATGGTGGCGGAGATGGAATCTGTATTCGTGACAGAGATGGTAGTGGAGATGGTGTCTACCTTTCACTTATCTTTTTAGTTGATTTTTTTATTTTATCCTTCATTTATCTCTTTAAATGAATTCCAGATTGGGGAATTTTCATCTCCGCACTGGAAAATATCGAATCCCAAGTTGTGGATATTTCATCCCAATACTAAGGATACGAATCGCAGGTTGAAATCTCAGGCCCTGGCTTGATGGAGAAGAAGGATACTGAGAATATGAATCTCATGTCGAAATTTCAGCCATTAACTTGATGGGGACGAAGATTGATACTACAAATTTGATTGTTGGAGAAGAAGAAGGAGAAGAAGAAGAAGAAGAAGAAGAAGAAGAAGAAGAAGAAGAAGAAGAAGAAGAAGAAGAAGAAGAAGAAGAAGAAGAAGAAGAAGATTTACAACAAGTGACACAAAGAAGATTTGTTACAGAAGATCAACTGTTAAAGTAAAGTAAAAAAGTGGAAATTGAAAAGACAAATCTATCACTGACACGACGCGTTAGTGAGATTAAAACACGCGATTATTAATCGTGATTTATTTATCACGACTTATTGTTATGTCACTAGTACTAGGAAATAAATAATCAATACTTGTAAAAAATGGCACTGTGGAAAAAACGCTAGTAGGAAACAAGACCCACTAATAATCTCAATAGTTTTTTTCCATCTCTTTATTGTAAGTATTGATCTGTCGTGTATCCTTGTATCGGGGGATTGTTTTCATAATACTTTGATACACGATAGATCAGTGAAGCTGGTTTACTGGGATTTATGTAAGTAAGCAAATTATTCTATTTCTAGTTTTAGTCCAGTTCATTTCATCCAAAAAAAAGAATATTGCTTTGTTCCAAAATGAACATATTATTGAAAAAACAAATAACACTAATAGAAATACAACATCTAATATCACTATTTTTTTATTTTCTTCTTGAAGGAAGAAATTTCTATTTCACACCAGGTGATAACCTCATCCTTATCAGCAAATTCCAGTTCAAGCTCCATAATTATTCTTTCTAATCCACCAGTATCATCTACTACTTTGATCGGTTGATCAATCCATTCAAAAAATCTGCATCCTCTATTACTCTTTCGATTTTCAAACCACTCTTATCAGTTACTATGAAATTTTGCACAACACAAAAAACAAAATTATGAACAATAAAATGCGTACCTTGTAATTTAAACAACCGTAAAATCTTCTCCCAAGATTCTTCTTGGAGTTCGACGTGGAAATTGGAGGTGGGAGGCCACACCGACACATCTTCTCCGGCTTCTTCCTGTGAACCATCTTGTCATCTCCTCTCCCCCCGCAGATCAAAGCTTGTTTAGGTGACATAGATATGATTTATTCCTCAAATCATATCTACGCAAAACAAAGTCGTTTGTTACCATATGCACTACACGTGCCAGTGTTGGTACTGATCTGTGACCGAAATGTAAAAAAAAGGATAGAGGTGTTAATAGATAAATCCCTATTAAAGGATTTTTTGTAGCTTAGTACCATTTATTTAATACACAGTATCGGGTTGATGGATAACGTTGCATTCACAACTTAACGATCGAAAATGGTACCAAGTAAACATTCACCACGTATAATGACCACAAAACATTATATTCCTTAGCTAAGAACTTCATCCAATACTCCATGTTCATCTTCCTTGGAGATGATGTTCATCATCTCCAACCTTATCCTCTTCTTTAATTTACAACTTCAACCAATACTCCATGTTCATCTTGATAACCTTGTTTCCTTGGAGATGATGTTCATCCTCTACAACCACTTGGTATTCATATTATCCATCTTTTTCATATTAATCGTCATTAACCTTTACCTTAGTGTTTTGAAACCAGTACTATGTGTTTATTCTATTGTATTGGGTGCCTTTCCCAGTACAACTGTAACAAGTAATCACGATTATTATTCGTGTGTTTTAACCGTAATGACGCGTCTTGTCAGATTAAATTGATGTCTTGTCTTGTTAGTGACAAAACGTTTGAATTTTCACTTCTCACTCCACTTTAAACCTTCATCTTTTTCACAAAATAATCTCTCATTCCCCTTCCTCACTCATTCTTTATCTTCTGAGTCTGTCAAGTATTTTCTCCAAAGCCCTTACCATGTTTCCGCCATGGTATCTGCGACCATATCCGATACCATATTCTCTACCATTGTCACCATGTCTGCCATAATATCCCCCACTATCGTCGTTATTACAGCCACTATATCCGCCATCTTCTCCATCATCGCGCCATCATCATCGCCATCGCTGTGACCATCATATCCACCATCATCTTCGCCATATCTGCAACCCTCTACGTAGATGGTGTCGCTATCTCTGCAACTATTGATGCATCATCACATCCATCTTCTCTGGCGCCTCTATTTCTTCCTCACGTGCTTAAGAAACTTGATTTTTGGAAATAGAGGATGAGTTAATTTTTTATGTGGTTTTTCATGCCGAACGAAAGAGGAAGAGGACAGAAAGGATTAAACAGCTGAAGAGGAAGAAGAAGAGGCTGGAAATAGAGGAAGATCGAGATGGTGATGAAGATTATGTGGAAGAACATGAAGATGATGAGGAGGACAATGATAATGTAGATAAAGACCCAAATTATGAGGATGAAGAACCATAAGAAGACAAAGAATATAATGTTGAAGAGGAAAAAATGATGTAGATACAGATTATGAGGATGAAGAGGCAGAAGAAGATATAGAAGAGGACCCAAAGAAAGACCCAGAGGAGGACCTAGAAGAAGGCCCAAAAAAAGATGATGACTGATGATCAAATAGTGGGTTTTCCCTGTAAACATGCAATGTAAACCATACATGTAAAATCTAATTTCGTAATGGATAACAAGCACTATGTTGTTTGTTTTTATTTTGATCATTACTTGTTCTTTCTCTGTTTGTTGTGATGAAAACATGCATTGTAACCATGCATGTTTCTTTTGATTTCTTTTCACTGTAAACAGATTTGGCTTACATCCTAATACTGGTAAAAAACTATCAGTACTAGGATACACGACATCTCAATGTTTTAACTTAAACCTATTTCATGGTATTGAGAAGAAACACTCAGTACTAGAATACACAACACATCAATATATACACTAGGACGCATACCATCGTACTGGGTAGAAAAACCAATACTAAGAAGCATGACAACTCAATGTTTATGCTTAAACATATTTCATAATACTGGGAATTAACTGTTGGGGAGAACCGGGCCTATCAAGGAGGAGCATACAACAAGAAGCCCATAATACACACGTTGGCCGCCCCACTTGACCCAAAAGACTAGCCTATCAGGTCATGGGTCCAAGGTGTATATTAACTCTTCTTTTATTCCTTAAGTATCCGATGTGGGACTCCTGACTCACATGTGGACACACCTAACAATCTCCCCCTCCACATTGAGTCTCATCACATCGGCTTGCTCGCACTCCTGAGCCCAACTTTTACCTGTTCTACTCAATCCCTTACGGGCCCACTTCATCCTATCTGGGCCCACCACCATGAGAGCAGCGATCATGGTATCCTGGTGTTTCTGGCCCTAGGAGATATACCCCGACCCGCTTCCTGGGACAGTCCACAGAACCAGGCTCTGATACCACTTGTTGGGGAGAACCGGGCCTATCAAGGAGGATCATACAACAAGAAGCCCATAATACACATGTTGGCCGCCCCACTTGACCCAAAAGACTAGCCTATCAGGTCATGGGTCCAAGGTGTATATTAACTCTTCTTTTATTCCTTAAGTATCCGATGTGGGACTCCTGACTCACATGTGGACACACCTAACAATTATTGTTAGGGTTGTGTGGAGACTTCCTATTTTATTTAGGAAAGGTCTAGTCTTCCTAATTGATTTAGGTAAGAGGATTGAGTAGGCAATTAGAGGAGATTTCCTATTAGGATTAGGAAACCTAATTCCTACCTTATTTTACCCATTGTCTTCTCCTATAAATACTATGTACTTGTAAACCCAAATTCATTCATTCATTGTGAGAGCAATAAGAAGAGAGTAGTGAGACCGTGGACGTAGGCAACTTGCCGAACCACGTAAATTCTTGTGTTCTTGTGTGATTGCTTATTTTCCCTTGGTTTCTTCTTGCTTGAATATTGTTCCACGTTGTTATACCCCAACAACTGGTATCAGAGCCCGGTTCGTGGCAAGTGGGAGCAATGGCAGAAGATGGGAAAGTTCGAATCGACAAGTTCGATGGGAAAGATTTTGGATTCTGGAAGATGCAGATTGAGGATTATCTGTACCAGAAGAAGCTACATGAACCGTTGTCAGAGACCAAACCAGAGAAGCTAAGTTCGGCCGATTGGTAGTTGCTAGATCGACAAGAACTTGGTGCGGTGAGGTTGACACTGACAAGGAACGTTGCCTACAACGTAATGAAGGAGACAACTACCTACGGACTAATAAAGGCGCTATCAAATATGTACGAAAAGCCGTCTGCATCAAACAAGGTATATTTGATTCGTCTATTAGTTAATACGAAGATGAGGGAAGGTGCTAATGTTACCGATCATGTGAACGAATTTAATACGATACTATCCAGATTAGTGTCAGTGGATATTAAATTCGATGATGAGGTACAAGCCCTATTGTTGCTGTCTTCGTTACCTGATAGTTGGTCAGGAACCGTCACATCAGTTAGTAGTTCGTCTGGATCTACTAAACTGTCGTTCGAGGGGATAAGAGACTTGATTCTTGGGGAAGATATTCGTAGAAGGAATTCTGGAGAATCGTCAGGCTCCGTGTTGAACGTGGACGGAAGAGGTAGGAATTATGAAAGGGGTAAGAACAAAGGGCGAAGAAGATCGAAGTCCAGAAAGAGAGGACAATCTAAGAGCAAAACAGACGTGACTTGCTATAATTGTCAACAAACTGGCCACTTCAAGAGTCAATGCCCGAACCCAAAGAAGGAAAGAAAGGAGAACAACTCGGTGAATGCGACAGAAGAATTTGAAGATGATGCTTTGATCTGTTGTGTAGAAAGCCCGGTTGAGTCATGGATCATGGATTCAGGTGCTTCTTTCCATACTACCCATTATAAAAATATGCTAGTGAATTTTAGACCTATAAAAGGTATAGTTCATCTAGCCAATGATGAGACGGAAGAAATTGCGGGCATAGGAGATGTGAATCTCAAAACTCCCATGGGTAAAATTTGGACGTTAAAAGATGTAAGGTATATCCCTACCATAAGGAGAATGTTGATATCTGTAAGTCATCTGGACAGTTTGGGATACGGTATAACCTTTAAGAACGGCCAATGGAAGGTATCAAAAGGGAATTTGATTATTGCTCGAGGATGGAAGAGGGGAACTTTGTACATGGCGGAGATGCCAGTGGAAGAGGTTAATGCAGTTACTGATGGGCCCGATCCTTCAACTCTATGGCACCAACGACTTGGGCATATGAGTGAGAAAGGAATGAAGATGTTAGCTTCAAAGGGGAAGATTCCAGAACTGAAGAATGTGAAGGTTAGTTTTTGCGAACCATGTGTGTTCGGAAAGCAGAAACGAGTTAGCTTTGCAAAGTCAGGGAAACCTCCTAAGGCAAAGAAGCTGGAAATGGTGCATTCAGACGTGTATGGACCTACAAAAGTTCCATCCATTGGAGGATCTCGCTACTATGTCACCTTCATTGATGACTCCACAAGAAAGGTATGGGTTTACTTTCTAAAGCACAAGGATGAAGTTTTTAATACCTTTAAGAAGTGGAAAGCTGCTGTTGAGAATGAAACTGACTTAAAAGTGAAGTGTTTAAAGTCTGACAATGGTGGTGAGTATAGTAGTGATGAGTTTATTGATTATTGTGATGAGCATGGTATAAGGATGCTAAAGACTGAGCCTGAGACGCCCCAGCATAATGGTGTTGCTGAGAGGATGAACAGAACGCTGAACGAGAGGGCGAAGAGTATGAGGATTCAATCAGAATTGCCTAAAAGGTTTTGGGCAGACGCAGTGAGCACAGCAGCATACCTCATCAATCGTGGACCCTCAGTTCCTTTGGGATTCAAGATTCCTGAAGAAGAATGGCGTGGAAAAGAGGTAAATCTTCAACATTTGCGAGTTTTTGGTTGTGTTTCTTATGTGAGAGTAAAGGATTCCGACAGAGACAAGCTTGATCCAAAAGCAAAGAAGTGTGCATTCATTGGCTATGGATCTGATGACATGGGGTATAGATTCTGGGATGAGTCAAAGATGAAAGTCATCAGAAGCAGAGATGTCACATTCTGTGAAAGCGCTATGTACAAGGATCGCTTGAGTGTGGAGCAAGATATTACTAAAGAACTTGAAGGCAAGGAAGAAGCAATGTTGGAAGATATTACAATAGAAGATGTTACAGGCGGCAGTGAGAGTCAACTACAAGAAAATAATGAGGAGATAGTACCGGCTACCCCAGTAGCTGAAGTGAGGAGATCGAGCAGAGTTTCAAGACCTCCAGAACGGTTCTCTCCATCACTACATTATCTGTTGTTGACTGAGAATGGAGAGCCTCAGTGTTATACAGAGGCAGTTCAAATGGATGATTCGATTAAGTGGGAGTCAGCCATGGATGAAGAGATGAAATCTCTTGGAAAGAATGAGACTTGGTCATTGACTAAGTTACCGGCTGGGAAAAAGGTTTTACAAAATAAATGGGTGTTCAGGGTCAAGAAAGAACATGATGGTAGCAAGAGGCACAAGGAAAGGTTAGTAGTCAAAGGCTTTCAACAGAAGAAGGGGATTGACTACAACGAGATATTCTCTCCAGTAGTCAAGATGACTACTATCAGGCTTGTGTTAGGTATCGTGGCTGCAGAGGATCTTCATCTAGAGCAACTAGATGTGAAGACCGCGTTCTTACATGGTGATCTTGACGAAGATATTTATATGGTACAACCAGAGGGTTTCCAGAGAGCTGGGAGTGAAGACCTAGTTTGCAAATTGCAAAAAAGTTTGTATGGTCTGAAACAAGCACCAAGACAGTGGTACTTAAAGTTTGACGATTTTATGATGAGGAGTGGATACTCAAGATGTGTCATGGATCATTGTTGCTATGTCAAGCATTTCAATGCATCCTACATCATATTATTGTTATACGTTGATGACATGTTGATCGCAGGATCCAACATGGTAGAAATCAACAAGTTGAAGAGACATATGTCTGAAGAGTTTGAGATGAAGGACTTAGGCGCAGCGAAGCAAATACTCGGAATGAGCATCAGTAGGGATCGATCTGATGGAAGTTTAAAGCTATCTCAAGAGAAGTATATTGAGAAGATCTTGAACAAGTTCAGTCTCCAAGATGCTAAGACAAGAAGTACGCCGTTGGGAGGTCACTTCAAACTCACTCGAGAACAGTCACCTAAGACGGATAAAGACAAGGAAGAAATGGCTAAAGTCCCGTACGTATCAGCAGTGGGCAGTTTGATGTACGCAATGGTTTGCACAAGGCCAGACATTGCACATGCAGTGGGAGTTGTTAGTAGATTCATGTCTAATCCTGGGAGAGAGCATTGGGAAGCAGTCAAGTGGTTGTTTCGCTACTTGAAAGGCACTTCAAAGGTTGCACTACATTTCAAGAAGAAGGATGTAATCTTAGAAGGGTTTTCTGATGCAGACTTAGGTGGATGTTTGGACACAAGGAAGAGTACTACAGGGTACGTCTTTACCTTGGGTGGCACAACAGTTAGTTGGATGTCTCGACTGCAGAAGAGTGTTGCTCTTTCAACCACTGAAGCTGAGTACATGGCTATTTCAGAAGCTGGAAAGGAAATGATATGGTTGAAGAATTTCTTGGAGGAGTTAGGGAAGAAACAGGCAGACAGTCCTTTGTATAGTGATAGTCAGAGCGCCATTCACCTCGCCAAGAATCCTGTGTTTCATGTTAGGACGAAGCATATCCAGTTGAGATATCATTTCATTAGAGGATTAATGAATGATGGTACTTTGTCCTTGAAGAAAATCCTTGGGTCAAAGAATCCTGCAGATATGCTGACGAAGGTTGTTACAACGGAGAAGCTGAAGTTATGCATAACTTCAGCTGGCCTTCATGGTTAGTTGAAGGAAGATGTCTCACTACCTCAGAAGCTTATTGATGGTGCATTGGGGTGTTATTGGAGTTACATGAGTAGGAGTGAAGTGAAGACATTCATGGACAGTCTCCAAGTGGGAGATTGTTAGGGTTGTGTGGATACTTCCTATTTTATTTAGGAAAGGTCTAGTCTTCCTAATTGATTTAGGTAAGAGGATTGAGTAGGCAATTAGAGGAGATTTCCTATTAGGATTAGGAAACCTAATTCCTACCTTATTTTACCCATTGTCTTCTCCTATAAATACTATGTACTTGTAAACCCAAATTCATTCATTCATTGTGAGAGCAATAAGAAGAGAGTAGTGAGACCGTGGACGTATGCAACTTGCCGAACCACGTAAATTCTTGTGTTCTTGTGTGATTGCTTATTTTCCCTTGGTTTCTTCTTGCTTGAATATTGTTCCACGTTGTTATACCCCAACATTAACACCCAGTAATAGAATACACAACACATCAAAATACACACTAACACGTATGTCATAGTACTAGGAAAAAACCCAATACCAGGATACACGACAACTCAATGTTTGAACTTTAACGTATTTCATAATACTGGGAAGAAACACCTAGTACTAGAATACACAACACATCAAAATTTACACTAAGATGCATATCCTTATACTGGGTATAAATACATAGTTAGGATACACGACAAATCAATAATTACAAAAAGACAACAAAAAACACTATTACACCTATCTCTTGTTATTCTTTTCATAATTTCCCCTACCTTCCCTTCTCCCAAAACACACAAATACTGGACCCACCTTCACCGCTCCCCAACCACGCGTGGTTGTCTCTATCGTCCACCAACCAACTATTCTTTATCTCTATCTTTTGCATTAAAGGGGTTTCAGGGCTATTTAAGGGGCTTTTAGGGTTCCATTTCTGCCATTGTCTCCACATCATCCTATCCAAATGCTACATTTTCTCTACCCCACCTCTACCATATCATGTCGGTGCCATCACTAAGGGTATGGCCTCTATGGTCTTGGAATTCGCCGTCCGAGTTTCATTCTCGTGGCTTACCCTATATCATGACCTTTTGACTGAACGTGATTCACAACCTTCTCAACCGAGGGGTGGTATTCTTCTGATGTCCATGCCTCTGCCGACGGTCTCCCATGATCTCTCACCTAGTCTTGTTCATGGATCACACTTAACACCTAATGTTCTGCCTAAGAAACCCGCATCCAGGGGTAGTAGAGGTCGCGACCCTTGATCCGTGGTTGGTTGTGACAACCAATGTCCTACCTAACCAGCCATTGGAAAGGACTCGTCCAACCGGCGCCTGTTGTGGGTGCTCCTGAATGCCACCAACCTTATGACACCACCAATATGAAGGTGGTGTCATAAGGCCATACACCACCTTCAATTTACATAACCCAGTTTCCATAAACCAATTCAGCTAATTAATCTACCAGATAGGTATAGTCAGTAGATACATCCACACACACCTTTTGACGAAAAAGCCTAACACTGTCTTCATTCACATGCTTCAGAAGTTGCTTTTGGATTGGAAGATCGATGTATTTGATTGTCTACATGCCAGAATCTCCTCCCATGTACACAAAAAACGGTAAGTAAGAATGAGGATTTATATTTCGCGTAAAACTGAACAAGAAAAGGGGAGTGTACCTTATATTTTGGGCGAGATTCGGTTTGTATTATCCCAAGAGGTCCGGTCGGGATCTTGTATTGGGAAAGAATGAGCAGAGACACATCAAGGAAAGGTTTCATAATTCCATCCATAAATTTCTCAGTCGTAAAGGCCACATTCGAGTCGTACACATAGGGTTCTTTGTTCCAAATCCGCAACCACCGTCAGCTAATGTTTGTCGTCGAAGTTCACTGGGAAGTACCCTTCCGTGCGTCCATGCCATTTTTCCCCGTACTCAATTGGAAGATCACCCGTAGGATATTTCATTATATTCTCATCCGCTAAGTGCTCAAATTGTCCACAAGGTGTCTTAGCGGTGAACTATGAGCGATATGTTTTGATATATTGGTAAAAACATGCGTCCAAGACTACCGTGTTAAGCGATTTCGGTCAAAATATTGTTTTAATTCGTAACATGCAATGTAAACGAGTATTTAAAAGACCAATCAAGTAAAGTGGAAAATAATAGAAAAGGTAACCTAGGGTATGAGTTCATAGAGATCATTCCAACATATTGAACACCGATAATTATTGAGAAGTTGACTATTATGGGGGAAACGAATTATCTCTAATCTAGTCCTAACTTCGGTCGATATTTTAGGACATTAATGGAATCTAACCACCTAGTTCTCTTGAATCTAGATGTAGGAAGACCTAAACCATGACGTTCCTCGATCATTTCTTGCTTTCGATATAAATCTATGGCTATTGCCATTGTGTTAACCAAGTTTTCCTTAGTCTATATTTAAACCCAACTTATTATTGATTTTAGACTAATAATGATCCTCATCTCATGAGCATTAGGCCCTAATCCTCATAATCTATCAAGCCTATATGGGAGATAGAGTATTTAGAGCAAATTAACAATAGGTCCCGTGGGAGGTGGTTTGCTTGTCCAAGGACTCAGGGGGGCTTGGTGTTCGTTCTTTGTCGGCGGTAAACATTAGTCTTCTCTTGAAATGGTGGTGGCGCTTTGCTACTGAAGGGACCGTTCTTTGGAGGCGTGTTATTTGTGCTTGTTTTGGGTGGAGGGAGACTGAGTGGGACTTGGGTGCGCTTACTGTTCCCCCGAGGACTTCCTCTTTCTTCATTCGGCATGTAGTTCGTTTGGATCGGGACCCCGAGTTTGCGAGAGTGTTTGGTCCTGACACTTTAAGGTGGGTGGTCGGTTCTAGCACCACAATTCGTTTCTGGGAGGACCCTTGGATTTTTGAGACCGCTCTTGCGATTCGTTTTCCCCGACTCTATAGGTTGGCGGAAGGCCATCATGGGTCAGTTGTCAAGTTTTTCGTGGATGGGGAATGAGTATTTTTGGTTGGCAGGGATCTTCGGGTCCAAGATGCTGAGGCGTTGGAGGAGATGATGGTCTGTTTGAGGGGGTTCGTCTAGTACAGGAGCGCCCTGATTCGTTGGTCTGGTCCTGGGATTCGCGTGGTTTCTCTACAACTCGAGCTTTTCAGGTTGTCGCTGGTCGGGTGGATCATGGGACCGTACCTTGGGCTTCTGTGATCTGGTCTGCCCCAGTTCCTCCTAAGATTCATTTGTTCGCCTGGTTGTTTGCTCATGAGGGGGTTCCCACTATTTCCTTCTTGGTGGATAGAGGTGTGTCGATTCCGTTGGTCCGGTGGAGGTGTGTGTTGTGTGGTTCGGGGGGGGGGGGGGAGGACTCTAGGCACTTGTTTGTCGCTTTCCCGTGGACGTGGAGGGTTTGGTCTCTGGTCTTGGGATGGTGGGGAGTTGTTTGTGTTCTTCCGTTGTTGCCAGCTCTGTTTCTTGAGTCGTGGACCTCTCTGGTGGGACTGAGGAGGGTCAGGTCTGAGTGGACAAGTATCGGGTTGTTGTGTCTTTGGCATATTTGGATAGAGCACAACCGTCGTGTCTTTTCAGGGTCCGCTGCTATTGAACCAAGCATCCTTCTAGCTAGAGTTCAGCAGGGGTCCTTCTCCAGCTTGAGAGCGGATGGTCATCAGTTTACCCTCCTCGAATGGATCGAGTCTCCGGCTGTTGCGGTGACTAAGAGCGCCTAAGATTGGGTATCATGTTTGAGGAGTTCAACACTTTGTCCCCCGGTCCACGTCAATGATTTCACTAGCCAGGTCTGGTGAGTGCTTGTTCAGGAGTTGTTTTGGGTTTGTTTTATCTTGGTGGTCTGGTGAGTACTTGTTCCAGAGTCTCTTTTAGGGCCGATTTGTCCTTTCTTGGGTGGAGGAGCACGAATCACTTAGCCTTCTTGAGGCCAGAGGATCCACCCGTCACTAGGCCGATCAAGGTTGCCCGAACGGTCTCCTGAGGCACCGTTCGCTAGTCTGGTGGGTTTGTGGTGGACCGGGGTAGTCATTATCTTTTATTTTCCTTGTTGCTTTTGCCTGTTTGGCCGGTTTTGTTGGACCTTTTTTGGTGTGTGGTTTCTATCCCAAGACCCACATTTACCTTTTTAATGCATTCCTTTCTCTCTGATAAAAAAAACTATAATCTAGGTTCAACATTCTCAATATTATGGCATTCCATAGAAGGAAATTCAAATATATAATCCCCCATAGATTATGAGGTTTAATTACTCATGAAGAAGAAATAAGAACACTCAAGGAAGCAAGCAAGGTGATTCATATTATTGATAAAGTGTAGATATACAATTACCAATTTAATCCTACAATTGATATTCTTCAAGCTTCAATTCTCAAATGTCCTATATATCAACTCTAGAACTCTCTTAAACTATGTAAAATACAAGATATGCCCTCAAAAATACATAATTTTTCTCTTATAATGGTAAATTTATGGCTGAGAGCAAAAACAGGAAACATGCTCTTTTTTCGTGTTGTTCGAGAACAGTTCTTAAAAGGATCCCAAATTGAAATAGTTTGTAGATGGCTAAATTCCCTTTGATTTGATGTCTTACGGGCGATGTGAAGACCTGAGAATTTAATGGTCTAAATTATGGTTTTAAAACGGCAGGGTTGGAAAGCAGAGCGAAAAATTGTATAGAGTGCAAAACAAAAAGAAATTTCAAAAAAAAAAAAAAAAAGGGTTAGAGCTGGGCCAGGCCGGACCCAGGCTTTGGGCCGAGCCAGACCAGGCCCAGCCACTCTCGCGCGCGACCCACGAAGCCGGCCCAGCGTCACGCGTCCTCTAAACCCTAATGTCCCTCGTCTCTCTCCTCATTCAGTGCACGCGAACCGAGGCTTTCCTTTTCATTCTCTCTCGCCGCCTCCCTTCCAGATCCATCCTCACGCCGTCCGAACCACGCCGGAGCTACGTCTCCCAGTTTCTCCAGCTCTTACTTCTTCTCCCTCGACTTCCATCGTCACAACCGCACCAGAGAACCCCTCTCCTCTCTTCTTCTTCCTCTTCGGTTCGAACCAAATCAGCGGCGCCGCCCAAACCCTTTCACCTCCGCCGTCGCCCGCTCGTTTCCGAGCTACGCCGTACCGGCGACGCTAAATCCCGTTCAGGTGAGCCGTCATTTGGGCCTGACCCATCCTTTCCTCCCTTCCTCTTCTGGGATTCGTGCTCGTACGAGCTCGGTTGGTGGCCGATCTTGGAGGAAGAAGCTCACCGGAGCCCGAGCTCCAGATCTACTCCTCGCCGTCAGATCTGAAGCGGAGGAGCTCGGGTTTTGGCTCTGCCGACCTCTCATCGTTATCCCTTTCTCTCTAACACTGCTACCACCGTGGAGGACCACTCGAGATCTCCTGGCGCCGTCGCCGGAACCGTACCGGGACCCTAGCCGCCTCATCAGACCTGAGCAAGCTTGGGCTCGGGCCAGGAACGGTGCTCGGGCCTCGGACTCGGGCCTTGGGCTTCAGCTCTGGTTTGGGCCTTGGGCCGGACTTGATTTGGGCCTCGGGCCTGAACCTGGTTCGGGCCTCGGGCCTGGACTGGATCTGAGGTCCAGGTCTTGATCCAGGTCTGGGTCCGGGTCCGGGTCTGGGTCCGGGTCTGGGTCGGGCTCGGGTCAGGTCCGGATCTGAGGCTGGTTTGGGTCGGATCCGGGTCGGGCCAGTTTAAATAATTAATTAATTAATGAATTGGACTTAAAATCAGATAACTACAAGGACTTTTTGGACTTTTAAAGGACGTTTGGACAAACAAACTACTGGACTTAAGTTAATAATTTGAGGACCGTTACGAGTTGGACCGGGACTGATGACCGTCCCTTTTGTGTAAAAACCACGCTTTTACCCCGAGCACGGAGAAGACCGGAGTTGGCCAGGACGTCAGCAGCTAGGCGACCCAGATAGAGATTTGTGAGGTCGGGATGACCTCGAAACCCGCTTTATTTTGGATGTACTAGAATGCATATAGGGAAACCTAATAACCGGTTAAAGAACTACTATGCATGTAGGATGTGAATAACTAGCTAGATATCTAAACTGTGAACTTTTACGATTACTGTCTTGGGAAATTGCCGTGCTGGTAGAATCGGGCCATGTCGCGCCTGTAGGTTTGTTTGCTGAGTGTATTTGATTGTGTGCCTTGTACTTCTTGAACAGTTAATAAATAACGAACATGAAAACGAGTAGAGTTGAACTTGGTGATGCATATTAGTGATTGAGTTACTTTCTTGATCTGTGATTTGTTGAACTGGGGATGTTGGGGATTGAATATCGGTTAAGCCGTGGGGTTACCACATTGAGTGGGGTGACGGTAAGTGCTGGTAAGTGCGTGTTGGTGGTGTAAGTTGTTGAGAATGTGATTGTGATCATGTTTGAGAATGTGATTGTGATCCTGTTTGTGAGTGTGATTGTGATTGTTTTGATGCGCGGCCGGTAAAGTGTGAGAGATGTACTTCCGTCAGGTGTATCGTACCTTCCGGGGCGTAACCGGTAAAGTGTTGCGTTTATGGTACTTTGGTTACATGAGAAAGGTGGTTTCCCTACCTTCCAACCGTGAGTCGGTAAAATGTCGTGTCCCGCGAAGAGGTGGTTTCCCTACCTTCTGAATAGCACTCGGTAAAACGTTGTGTTGTGCCGCGATGTCGGGAGAGATGAGGCCGCGAAGAGGCGATTTCCCTGCCTTCCGTCGATCGGTAAAACGTTGTGTTCCGCGATGAGGTCGACCGCCTATCCCGACTTTGTGTTGGGGAAGTTGCGTGCGGCTGCGCCGGGCCGAGCGGGTTTCTCCCGAGACCGTGCGATGGTTACGAGTTGTGTGTTTGAAATTGCTTTGAATTGATTGAGTATTAATGTGTTGTGGCTATGGGTGTTTTCCTTGTTATGAGTTGTGTGTGACCGTGAATGGCTTGATTTTGATTGTTTGATGATGAAGTTCATGTGGGTGGCTTCCGTGTAAGTTAAAGCGTCGTCTTTGGGTTTATCCGTGAGTCGGTCGTGAAGGGGCTTTGGACGAGGATTTTCGGGATAGTTTGTGGTCGAGTAAAGTGAAAGTTTTTTAATTTGAGTTTCATGTTCTCGTTGTCGCCCTCTCCTTTTAATTGTCAAAAGTTAGTTTGGTAACGTAATTGGGTGTCTTATTTGGATTGTTCCCATCGGTGTGTGCCTTAGTCAAATGGTTGGTGTTGAGTTAAGCTGGTATGGTTGGCCTAGGAGTGTCAGATCAAAGGGAGTTTGACTCTTAAATTGGCTTAAGTGTCGTGCCGTTATTTCAAACCTTTTAAAATCCTTTAAACTATAATGAGGCTTTCTGGTAAATTCGTAATGAGGTGTTTGTGTGGTTTTCCCTACTGAGTGTCAAGCTCACCCTTTTACCGTGTCTTCTACAGGTGATAGTTATGCTTTGGACTAGAGGGTTACGCAGAGCTGGGAGCTAGCGGAGGCCTGGGGTTTATTTATATCATTAGAGACGTACAGTATTTTCAACTTGTACTTGACTGAGCATGGGACTCAGGAATTTAAACTGGTGTGGATTTATTTTCTTTCCTCTTTATCAGATATTCATTACTTTTAATTTTTTTTATTAAATTTCACTAAGTCACGTCACAGGTCCGGTCAACGTCGGATTTGGGGTGTGACAGGCGAAAATTAGAGTTTGTATGAAAAAGTTATGCCCTTCGAAAAATCTGTAAGATTTTAGGACTCCATAATCTGATTTTGTTCCATTTTGTCCTCTTTTCGATCCAAGAACCTACAATTCACCGGAAACAAAAAGTACCCACAAAATATAGATAACGAGTTAGAAGCAAGGCTAAAAGTCCATTTAAACTTGATAAAATGCGACACTTTAGGTGCTAAGATGTATACGCGTCAATGATTTTGTAAAGACTTATAGTTTAGATTTTCATTCTATGAGCTAAAGGTTCCACCTTAGTATTTTGGGGGTCAGAAAACTAAAGGGTGGACTGAAGACAGATTAGGAGGTTGTTCATGTATTTTGGTCATTAATAGATCGATTACATGTTTCGATTTTAGAAATCAAATCTTTTTAGAAGTCGATTTCATGAGAGCGGTTTGTTTGCATGGGAAGGACCTACCTATATGATATGGTCGACCATGTTTCTAGTTAGACGGGTGGATCACTTGGAAGGGAAATTCTAGTGGACGCAAAGTGTGAATCTTATAGAGAAAATTGGTTAACCATGTGGTTACCGACTAATCAATCAAAGTTATAGTTATGGCTCCGTTCATAGAAGAAGCCGACATACCGTCTAAAAAATATGAATGGTTTGCTAGCTCCCCAGAGTAGTCATTGTGGGATGGGGAGTTGCATAAGGGAGATGGAAATCCCAACCAACGATGTATAACCAAAAAACCTCGTAGTTTATTGCTCGGGGACAGAATTGCAATTCATACAAAGTTTTGGTTGAAACTCTTTTCCTTTAACACCGAGTTGGAACTATCAGAGCTTTATCACTCCCAATCCTTTTTAGGAAGAAAGAAAAGTTTTTAATTGGTTAGAGATCCTAACCTTTATATAGGGAAGACATGCATCACACTTAGCATGACCAATTCCACTTTATTGTGTAATCTTGAATTTTTGTGTTTTATAAACTTTTGTAGTTGGGCTCTTAGGAAAAGTCAGAGAATAGACTCTATCGGAATTGAGTTCGGAGATTTGTAAGACCGCCTTTTACCCAGGTTTATCTAGGGGATACTATCAGCAATGATAGAGATCTCCATGATATTATCCAAAGTAGTTCATATGGCTTGTCACATAAACTTGATATGAAGGATTGGTGATCGTATGAAGGCACCATAACCCATCACAAAAAGTCTTTTACATAAAACACAACACCCCGAGCACATGACATTTCATCACTCATATTGCTGCTTATATTATACATACCATTATCTCTACCTGCAGCAAACGCTCACCTATAAGCTTTTCACTCATCCTCAATCCCGCTTAACGGGACCCTTAGACATTTTGAGCCCACTCAACCTCACTTATGACAACCATGTATGTGAATTGCACTTGCATATATGTACATAATTAAATAAGAATGGATAAATAGATTAGGATAGTGACAACTTTAGTTTAGGTGAGCCCTAAGAATTGAATTACCCCGTGCTTCCCTATGTGATCGACTAGTACTTTACCGTTAAACTATATTAATCCTTTGGTAGTCATGCACATGTATATATATATATATACATATAGGGATGGTATCCTATACAAACCACTCTTATCGTGAAAACTAACGACTAATCTAAGCCACATGATGCAGCCAAGATGACGTCATCAAAGCGCGCACGATACTGACACGTGCTCGTGCGTGTAGACCACACACGCGCGCCCATGGTAACAGCACTCAGCGCCCATGGTACTAGAACTCCGTATTTAGAAGGTACCATAACCGTGTATGAAAGGTACTAGCATTGTGCTATGTAAGGTACCAGTACCGTGTTAGGTAAGATACCAACACTTTGCATAGTATCAGCACTCTGTATGTGGATATCATCACTTTGTATGTGGGTATCAGCACTTTGTATGTAGGTATCAACATCGTGTTAGGTAAGGTACCAGCACTAGGTGCGCGCATAAGTGCGCGGAGCACCCACGTGCCAGCATCTTACGCGCCCTGATGACGTCAGCGCGCACACATCTTGTGGCTCAGATCTGTCCGTAGTTTGCACAATAAGACCCAGTTTGTATTTGATACATGTTCTATTGTTAGCATGACAACTGTGGCAATGTATAAAGTTGCTGGACGAGATGAGTCATTTGAAATATGGTAGAATAAAGAGATCATATTGAGGGTTTGACCGTGTGATCAATCTATTGGTATGACCCGACTTGCAGCTATCGCCAATATGACTCGTTACATGTGCATGGATCGATGATAGAAGGCGAAACAACGACCACTACTCAAAACAGGTTTCACATGTCATATTTGACCGTCAGGATAAATGCCATTACTAGGAACTTTCAAATCAGTTGATAGCTTCCAGTGATTGGTAAGCTATTAGGGCGTAAAGAAGATGACATGGTCACGTCAAAATGGCGCCTTTACTTGGGAAATCAAATCAATTGATTCTCTATGGTGAAGGTGGCCAGTTTTGCTAGAGCTAAATCATGTGACCAAGACGGTCCCGTCAGTAGTAATATATATATGGTAGCTATCCAGTACAAACGCCTCTTATTGTGCAAACTAAGAACGCACGAGAGCCACTGGATCTGGTCAAAGTGACCTCAGTATAGCGCCCTAGATGCTAACACGTGGCGCGCGCGCTGCTGGTGCACGCATGCACAGTGCTGATAGTTTACATATCACAGTGCTGATAGTTTACATAGCACAGTGCTGATAGTTTAGTACAAATGTAACCTATCAGCATTTTTGTACTAAACTATTAGCATCGTGCTATGTAAACTATTAGCACTTTGCGTGCGCGCCCACGTGTCAGCATCTGGTGAGTTCGTAGTTTGCACAATAAGGTGCGGTGTTTTATATATTAAACTGCCCACGTGTCAGCATCTGGTGCGCCCTACTGACATCACTTTGGGGGTATCCTATGGCTCAGATTGGTTCGTAGTTTGCACAATAAGGGGTGGTTTGTACCTGCTACCAATCCTATATATATATATATATATGGATGGTATAACGTGAGAACCAGACTTATTGTGCAAACTACGGACGCACAGGAGGGCGACATGTGTTCTTTTCGCGCGCGCACTTGTTGGTCGATCGGTCGTGGTGGTGTTGGTACAATACACACACAGTGCTGGTATAATACGCACACAATGCCGGTACAATGTTTATTAATTCAGAAAAATTGATTTATAATCAAAGCCTCATGTGTTTATGAACCCTAAACCCTAAACTAAAACCTAAACCCTAAAAACTAAATCTCTAAACCCAAAAAACTAAACCCTAAATCCTAAAAACTAAACCATAAACCCTAAAACTAAACCCTAAGGAATGTAATCCCGAAGTCTTAATATGAATAAAGAAAATCAGAAAACCAAATAAATAAATAAATCAACAATCTAAAAGTATTATTTTGACCCTCCATATGACCCCGAATGGCCGAAAAAAAACGTACAACATGATATAGCAGTGATTCTTGCTCGGAAGGCTGTTTCCACCCAAAAAATGCTAGGGTTTTGTCAAATTCTGACACTGATTGCAGCTCAGGTTCAATTCTGTCGATTCAATACATACACAAGTGATGGTACTTCATATACACTTGTGTTGGTACATTACATGCACAAGTGTTGGTACGTCATATACATGGGTGTTGGTACCACATGTATATGACTAAGCAGTTGATCGGCCAGGTTTAACCCACCAATCAGACGCGTGAACAGTAGATGTGTGCGCATGAACATTAGCTGTGTGTGCGCGCGCGAGTGAAAATGCCATGTGTCGCTCTCCTGTGCGTCCGTAGTTCTCGAAATAAGCCTGGTTCTCATTGGATACTGAGTATATATATATAATTGTGATTAATCAAATGTGGTATATTTTTAACCCGGAGTTTATAAATATTATACTATTTCAGACCTAAAGTTATAAAATCATTAAAGATTTTTTTTTGAAACGGGTAACCGACAATTTCATTAATGCCAATTGGCAATCAGACAAAGTGAGGCGTGACCGCCTCGGGTTCAAGATGTTTGTCCGGGCCGACCGTAGCAAGCCCGGCGCTCATGGACCCATAATTTTAGCCCACTTGAACTTGTGGGCAACAACTCAAGATAACCCCCTACCGCCATTTCAACATAACGGGGGAAAATAAACCAATGTCCAAAACCAACAGAAAAAACATAATCCCAAAAAACATAACAGAAATAGCAATAAAGTAAAATGATTGGTGCTGATAGTGCAGGCTGCCCGGGACCTCCCAGCATTGGCTGCCCGGGACCTCCCAGCATTGGCTGCCCCGGGTCTGTGGGTATAGGCTGATGACGACGCCTCCCACCCCTACTAGGGTCGATCATTCCTCCATCGGAGGCCTCTGGACCTCCGCTCTTCCAGCTGCTCTTGCACGGACCTCTATCCCCGATGCTTGACCCTTCGCCGGTCCCAGCGGGATCCACGGTTCTCCATCCAGAGGTGACGCCAGCGGTGACACCATACGAGTGAGGGCCCTACCGGGATTCCCTATTTCAACAGGAATCCAGAGCATCGGTAGCGGCGATACAGGGGATCCCAAGACATCCACCCCCGCCCCCAGTCGGGATCCGATCGTGCCCGGCCCTGTCTGTCCGCCGACTTCGTCGCCATCCGGATTTGGAGAGGAGATTGGCCGATCTCCAACTCGGTAAGGTTCGATCATATGCCAACCCGGCGTTAAATGGGTACTCCATGGTGGACCTCGTAGAAGGTCAGGCCGAGGGCGGTGCAGCCGGATGGGGCAGTCATCCGACGATGAGGAGATGAGGGCGTCGGGGTGAAAGTTCGATGCGTACGGTTGGGTAACGTTGGAGCGAATCTGGTTACCTGGATCCATGGCTGCGTGACGGCGATGGTGATGGCGAAGGGGGAGACAGTGGTCAGCAAGATCTGGCGGCGGCGACGGCGAACGTAGTGGCGAACTCGGGGAAGAGAAGGCAACGTGGCTGGTGACGACGATGTCGTGGAGAGAGGAGGGTTGTGTGATTGGTGGTGATGGCGAGAGAGGTAGAGGACGAACGGATAAGGTGGTGGTTGACGGCGGCAGCGGCGACCCTTTTAGGGTATGAGAGAACCTCATTGAGGTTGTCCAAATTCATTAAAAATAAGTACATTGAATCATTCGTTCATGTGAAATTAATATGTACATCATTGCTAAATAATGACTAACCATAAGTTCTTACATACTTAAAGTTTCATAGAACTTGAGATAAATTTATTGAATCATTCGTTCAAGTGAAATAGATACGTGCCAAAATTTTAAATTTCGTATGGCCAGAAGATCATACAAGCTTAAAATTTCACGAAACTTGAGATTTTTTTATTTATTTTAGATGCACTTTTGCAATTTATATGATCAGAAGTTCATATAAACCTGAACTCACAGAAGTGATGGAAGTATATGTTGTATATGAAATGAGGGAGATCATTAGCCGAATACTTGTCGTATAACCAAATGCTTTGATGCATTTATATCAAGCATTAACCATAAGAAAGGAAAAGCCGATAAAACATGTCTGATTTATAACTCAGATCTCGAAGATGTGACCGAAGTTAATGACTCATACGTCTATATAGATGAAGATGTAAACCATGACTAATGTCAATTTTGATGATTATATATGGATCTATGAAGTGGTCAATTTATTATGTAAATATTAAAATGATATGTGTATCATTGGCACAATGTTACCCTAAAGAAAGATAAACGTTTCTTGATTAACACTTTTATGGGTGTAGTATATGATATTAAGAGCTCCGGAAGTGACATGAAGAGGAAGTTTTAATATAATTCTCTACTGATCATTTATTTGCAAGATAATATTTTGATGTAATTATTTTATAATACAATACCTTGTTAAATATTTAACTACAGCTTGATATCTAATCGTAAATGTTTTTTTCTATCTAAAGAATATAAAAAGTCCAAAATACCCCTCATCATGAGAAGTCAAAATTGTATTTCATTCATCTATAAAATTTCAAAATCTACCATAAAAAATCATATTTTTATATATTTCAAAAAATTAGATTTTATTTTGAAAAATCATATTTATTTTTAAAAAATTAATATAAAATTATATTTTATTTTAAAAACTAGATTAAAATATCAGTGTTTATATACAATAATATTTATTAACTCATTAATCTTATATATTTTAAATAAATATAGTTAATGAATAATATGTATATTTTAAATAAAAAATATTTAAGATTAATAAATTAATAAAAATTATATATAAAAACTACTTTTTAAAAAAATATTGTTTTTTATTAATTAAAATAAGAACTTTATAATTAAAATATGATTATTATATATAAAAACTAATTTTTTACTAAAAATATTTTTTGAAATAAATAAGATTTTTTTAAAATAAAATCTAATTTTTCGAAATATATAAAATAAAGTTATTTTTTATATGGTAGATTTTGACAATTTTGAAGATGAATAAAAGGTAATTTTGACATTTCATGGTGAGGGGTATTTTGGACTTTTTATACTCGTCAGATGGAAAAATAACATAAACTTAACGGTTATGTACCAAACTATGGTTAAACGTTTGGAACGCTATTATATTGCAAAAAAAAAATCATGTTAGTGTATTATCGTCCAGATAAATGTTTGTTAGGCTATCATATTGGAAATTTCCCTATCATTAATTACAATGATAAGCGGAATCGCAAAATGCTGATAAGAGCACTCAAATCGTGTATGGTTACGTTTCGTGAATCGTGAGTCGTGTGATGTGAAACGCGGTGGTTTGGTTCTGATTCACTATTTAGAGGATCTGAACCACGAACCGCGGTTCAAGGTTCACAAGCATGAATCATAATCATGTGACTCGCTAGGGCTGGGCAAATATCCGGCCGTCAGCGAAAACCGACCGTCACCAGTCGTCCTCATCACCGGAATCACCCAAAGCGGTGTCACCGGCGACGGTTACGGTTAAAAAAATACCCACCCGACATCATTTTGGGTGGGTACGGTTTTTTATCTTCCAAACCGGTAAAAAACCGGCCGGCTTTTATCCTCCAAACTCGCGTGTCACAACCAACCAATCGAACGTTGACACGTGGCACAAAAGAGTCGTTGGTTTTGCCAAAGACTCTCAAAGGTTTTTTTAATTAAAATTAATACTTTTTAACAAATAAAAAATAATTTTTACCATCTATAAATACCACACAATCTTTTTCATCAATCCACCAATAAATTCTCTTCATCTCAAAAACTTCTCTCCCAGATTCCACTTCCCACAAAATTTGCATTCTAGTCGTTTTTTGTTCGAGCTATGGATGATTCAGAAGCCTACGTTTGTGAAATGACGGCACGAATCCGACGAAGGGTAGAGTATGAACATGCAAGAATGCAGGTGCAGTTCGACGCAATTAGGCGAAGGCTCGAAAATATAAAACCTTCCCGGATAGATATTAACAAAGGTTGTGTCGAAGACCACGAATGAATAATGCATAATTATTTTGTCGAGAACCCCACTTATGTGTCTGATATGTATAGGTCTCGATACTGTATGATTCGACCACTTTTTATTCAAGTGATGGAAAAGGCAGCGGAGCATAACTATTACTTCGTTCAAAAGTCGGATGCTTTTGGACGGATGGGGTTATCAATGCACCGAAAATGCACCTACGAGATACGAATGCTAGCGTACGGGTGCTCGGCCGAATCGTTGGATGAATCCTTACGACTTGAGGTAAGTATCATACTCAAATGTGTACGATGGTTTTGCAAGGTCGTTGTTGAGGTTTTTATGGAGGAGTATGAGCGAGCACCAAATGTGTATGACTTGACCAAATTACTGGAATCAGTATACAAATGAGGGTTCCCCCGCATGATTGGGAGTACTAACTGCATGTGTTGGCAATGGAAAATTTTCCCAACCGCGTTGTAAGGAGCCTTTGGTCGAGGAAATCACCACGGGTGTCCAACCATAATGCTGGAAGTTGTAGTGTTTCGTGATTTGTGGATTTGACACGCGTTTTATGAAATGTCTGGCTTGAACAATGACATCAACGTGTTTAACGTCAAACACTTATTCAAAGACGGTCTTGCCGACTGCGACTATGTCATGGAGTACGAGATAAACGAGACTCGATACAAATTGTTTGCTAAAGTCCAAGAAGGTGTTTGGAAAGATATTGAACGAGCTTTTAGAGTCCTTCAAGCACGATGACACATAATTTCCCGACCCTTTTTTGTTTAGGATAGGAGGACGTTGGTTGATATTATGCACCCTTGTATAATTCTACGCAACATGATTGTAGAGGATGAACGTGATCGATGTGAACAAGGGGCTGAAAATGGTAGTACGAGGCTCATCTAGACATATCTGATTGGACACCACCTGAACGATGGGGCTATGGAGGGCCCTTATCCTACCAACAATACTTGGTCGTTCGAATAGAGGTTAGAAGTGATAACGCCCACCGACAACTTCAAGTTGAGCTTATTGAGCACATATGGAATCATTTTGGAGCTAATTGTGAATCAGACGATTAACTTTATGTAATTTTTTTAACGAAATAATAATTAAGTTTATGTGCACATAATATGTACATACTCCTGACAAATCTCCACCCTCCATGCTTTCTTTTTAGAAGAATTATCTTGTCAAATGTCACCTTTATATTCAAATTGGACAATTAAGAATTTTATAGAAACAATGATTTATTGATTCAGGATGAATACAATTTAAAATTTCAAAATTAAAAAATTGTTTAATTTTAACATAGAACAATTAATTTAATTTTTTTAGTATTAATTTAATTTTAATTTGTTATTTAATGAATTCAGTAAAATAGTATTGGTTATCTAGTCAGCACACAAGAATCCCTGATAAACCCCTGCATAAAAAACTCACGATATGGAAATCAGGTCAAGGGCTCCTTTGTGGGGGTTCACATTCAACATTAGTGAATTTGAACCCTTTCAAAGAAACCCCAACGATGTACATGCTCTAAGAAAGTACAAAATTGGTACTTGCACTGCACCACTTGGTTTCTGTGGTAGAGCAGACAGAACAAATTGAACGTCTGCCTTAATGCAATAGAGCTCAACCATAAGCCCTGATTTACACATATACTTTTAATAATTGGGCTTATGGGTTGCTCTTTTCATCCATTATACGAACACGGTTACACGACACACTCCTGTACCCTTTGTTTGGGCTTCGGTCCAAATACTATTTTGTGGCAAATTTACTTGTAATGAATTTCTTTATACGGTTAAATATTAAAATAATTTGTTATATATAATGGTGGTAACCTCCAAATGTCGTTAGTCAGTTAGTCCTCAACTTGAATTTTGTGCCAAATAGAAAATGATATAATCTTACAAATAATGATATTTATATAAATTGCTTTAAAATAACGGAAAATTTTCATTTTAACACCATGTCAAACATTTAATTTCATTTTGATACCCTGACATAAATTTTTAACACTTTCATATCCTAACCAAACTTTTAATTTCACTTTCATACCCAGCCGTCAGATTATGTTAAATTTCCATCCAAAATAGGTAAAATGTTCATAATACCCCTAACTATTACTCAAATTTTCAAACTCATGTCATTGGTTCAGAACTTGAAAATAAGTGAAATAACAATAATACCCTCCATTGTTAGGGTGTTAAAATGTAAAATATCTTTTAGAATTTTCAAATTTTACAAAATCATTTTTTTATTAATTCAGTTTTTTATTTATAAAAAATCAGTTTTATTATAAAAAAATCATTTTTTTGTTAAAAATCAGATTTTATTTCAAAAATCAGTTTTTATTTTATAAAATCATTTTTATTTTAAAAAACTCAGTTGTTATTTTAAAAAAACTCAGTTTTTAATTTTTTAAAATCAATTTTTATTTTTTTAAAATCAATTTTTATTTTAAAATTAATATAAAATTTTAAAATACTGTTTTTGTTTATGTAAAATATTAAAACCATCTGATTAAATTAAAACCATCTGATATGTGCTCTGAACCATCTGATTGAATTACAACCATACGATTAAACCATTCAAACCCAAGCTTTACATGCTCTTTGTCTCTGCCCTCACATCTTCATCTCTATCCTCAGATCTGCGATGGCCGGAGCTTCCTTTGTGGTCGAGGTCTGCAAATCCGACGACACCCCCTCACCGGAGTCAAGACCCGCCCTAAGCTCTACATGGTGATTTCGTTGATTGGGGAGATTTGGGTCGGATTGGAGCCAAGGATGGGTCCGGCGAGCTCTGCAAATCCCGGTCGCTTGCGTCAGATCTGCGAGTCCGACCCCTTCTTCAGCTTCTCCGAGACCAGCATTTTCGCTCCCCAAACCCCTACCCCTGCCCTACTTCTTCGACGAACCAGGTCTGCCTCTCGATCTGATAACATCTGATTGAATTACAGGAAGCTTTTGGGACCAAACCAGTTTGAGATTGGGGCAAAGATGAGCTGTATCAAAACCCATAAACAAAACTATTGAATTTAATGGCAGTGCATACACAACACATAACTGGGGACTATATTTTGCTTAATTGGAGGTCAGACAAACATTTCAAAATATAAGAAGACAAAAGGCCCAATTTTCGTCCGTACCCACAAGTTTGTATCAATGAAGTAAGGGAAAACCCAGAATTCTAACTGTGTTGGAAAATGTGTTTTTCATGTCCTAACTCAGCGTCACCTTTTGTTACATGTCATATACCAAATGTGGTTTTTTTTACAAAACATGAAAAATGACACTAAAAAAGTGGTATAACGTTCGAAGTCAATGGTTTTTCCTCTTAATTTTTGTATAATTTACGTTTATCAATGCACTACAAGAGGTAGGTGGTATAAATTTACCATAAAAAAACACTTTTTTGGGGTCATTTTTCATGTTTTGTAAAAAAAACATCTTTTGTATAGGACATGTGACAAAATGTGACCTTTGGTATTAGACATGTAACAAAAGGTGACGCTCAGTTAGGACGTGAAAATCACATTTCCAAAACAGTTAGGATCCGGCGTTATCCCATGAAATAACCAAAAATTGGTCCAGGAAAACCTAGACCTGACAGGAACACGACCAAGAACAAAAATTCAAATCACGAGCTAGAGTTTAAGCAAAAAGATAAGGGAGAGAACTGACTGGTGAGATGATGACGAGGGTTCTGAATAGCCTCTACGAGGAAGGGATCCACCATTGACTCTTTATCATCGAGATGAGCAGTTGCAGAAGAGTCTGACGAAGCCTCTCTGCCTCTCGATCTCATAACATCTAAGCCCAGCTTCGACCTCTTTAACTTCGTTATCGAGTTAATTCAGGTCGAGACCACGATGAAGCCGGTTATCTCATATAAGAGGGTTCATCGACAGGTCAAGCCGGAGCTCTATTTGCATATTCAGTGGGTGTCGATTCAAGATTCAATGGGTGTGGGTATGAAATTGAAAAAACTTTAATATTTAAAAGTAATTAAAAGAAAAAAAATATAATAAAGAAAAAAAAAATAAATAATATGATTTTGATTTTCCATAAACAAAAACAGTTTTTTGATTTTTATATTAATTTTTAAATAAAAATTGATTTTTTTAAAATAAAAACTGATTTTTTTTAAAATAAAAATGATTTTATAAAATCAAATCTGATTTTTTAAAATAAAATATAATTTTTAAACAAAAAAATGATTTTTTTATAATAAAAACTTAATTTAAAAAAAAACTGAATTAATAAAAAAATGATTTTGTAAAATTTGAAAATTCTAAAGGATATTTTTCATTTTAACACCATAACAATGGAGGGTATTATTGTCATTTAACTTATTTTCAAGTTCTGAACTAATGGACATTTTATCTATTTTGGATGGAAAGTTAACAGAATCTGACGGCTGGGTATGAAAGTGAAATTAAAAGTTTGGTTAGGCTATAAAAGTGTTAAAAATTTATGCCAGGGTATCAAAATGAAGTTAAATGTTTGGCAGGGCGTTAAAGTGAAATTTTCCCTAAATTAAATGAATATATACTATTTGTATATATACATTCGATTTTACATACAAAGATTTCTAAAAGAAAATGTAAGAAAATATGTTTCATAATAACAAGGATTTTTTTCTATGCTAGAATAATTTAGAACTAAAAAATATATATATTTTTTTGTATTTTTTAAGAAAACATGCCCTTATTCTAATATAGAAAAAGCTTTTAATCTCCCACCCTCAATAATTTTCTATTCATCACCTATCTTATGTAAGTAAATTTATATTTAATTAATTTATAAAAATCTATCTTTAATATAAATATTTAGATTTTACATAACAAATATTTTAAACAATTTTATTAATTACTAAAATCATATTATTTTTATAATATTTTTAAAAATGTAATTAAAATTTATATATTAATTTTTCAATTTTATTAATTATTAAATTAATATTTTTGTTTATTATTTCATATTTTACTTAAAATTGTCAATTTTATATTAATAAGTAATAAAAAGTTATAAAATCTAAATTATTTTTGAAAAAAATACTATTATTATTTTTATCAGCAAATAAGTATATAAATCTCTCCCTTTTCAATGTCTGAAAAAAGAGGGGAGAAAATCGGAATACATGAAGGTGGTTTGGCTACAGGCCTGAATATCATACCAACAAATGACTCGAGCGCTGGCATGACAGCACAACCTCATGATTATCCCAACATGGGTGAAGAATGGTCTGAAAACCTAATATGACAATCATATAAGCACAAGACAAAACGGTTAAAAAATTGAGTCTCAAACCCGAATATAGCCACCATGAAGCACAAGAAAAAAGGTCTAAAACCCAGATTTGTCAACCATAAAGCTCAATAAAGCTAGTCGTCTTCCAAAGTAAACACCAAATTACTATTATAAATCTGAATTATCTTTTAAAATTAACTTATCAAAATAATCTGATTTAAAAAAAATCAATTAAAATATTATTTTAATAATTAATGAAATTGAGTAAAATATTTATACATAAAATCTAAATGTATATTTTAAAAATATATTTGAATAAAGTAATTAAATATGAACTATTCTCAAAAGATTGGTGAAAAGAGGATATGAATTAAAAGTTTTATTTAAGTTAGGATGAGAGTATTTATGTCATAAAAAGTTCGAAAAACATATATTTCTAATTCTAAACTGTGTTAGTATAGAAAAAAAAAATCAAGTATTTATAGAGCATATTTTCTCAAGTTTCCATTTCTGTAAGAGATAATTATTATTGACTACTCTAACCAAACACTTATTTATAAGAGATTGGATCCCCAATATGATTATTGAGATACTAATTGTCTCGGAACAAGAAGAGTCGAAGGTTGCGCAGTAGCCTCGCCAAAGAAAATGACTGACCTGTTGTGCAACAGAGTGTATGGGGGACGCACACTCTGCCCTGCTATGTTCGATGCAAACCCAAACCCCTGACCCCCCCTCCATTTCCTGAAGTTCTCCTTGATTACCCTAGCAACCCACATATTATCTATATCCACGGGCGTCAGGTCGAGTCAGGAAATGTGATGAAATCTCCTAGTATGGCCCCAAAAGCAGGACTATGTCTTCTTTTTAATTTTCCTGGTATAACCGAGTACTCTGTTATAGGGTTGAGCGCCCCACAATTACGAGATTGGATACTGGCTCACCCTTTTGATTTTGTTTATGTTGTGTCGTTCTTATTAGTATTTGTCTACATGTAACTTGATTTCGTATCAATAAAAGTTCCACATTACGCTACAAAAATAAATAAAATATGTATTTATGTTTTTTAAATAAAATCTGATGTTTATATAATTTATAAATAAAATATGATTTTTATATAATTTTTAAAATATTATAAAAAGAAAATTAAATTAAAATGATGAAAAGAATTAAAGAAAAATAGTATAGTTCAAATGAAAAAAAACGTATAAAAAATAATTAAAATAAATTATATATTTTTATAAGCAAAAAGATTTATAATCCCTGAAAACTTAGGAGAAATAAGTACAAGGACACACGGGAGAGCATGCTCAACCCTGAAAAACCAAAACAAACACCAAAACAAACTTAACTTACTATGAAAGTCTCAATGAAACCAAGTAAAGCACCAAAGCTTAACGATCATAAACAAGTAAAAGGTCTAGACTATCAAAGTGTGAAGCAGGATCCACTACGAATCAGGCCTACAGACTAGAATAGGCCATATGATTGGTGTTGTAATTTGATAAATAAACTATTGCCATGCTCAACTACTTGATAAAATTGTAATTTATTCTTGCGGATCCAGAGGTTCCATAATACTAGATAACAAGTTTAAACTAGTGATTGACCCACCGGTGTGAACCAAAACATGTCCAAACATGTAAGAGGTCCGCCATTGATGCAAGATGGACAATATTGATGCCCCGCTAGCGATAAATCATCGACCAACAGGTCCAAATAAAATCACAGTGAATGAGGAGATGGTCAGTCTTCGAATTACATTTTTTAATGAGAGCATAACATATATGTCAGGGAAATTCTGCAACCCTTACTCTCCAACAACACCTTAGTTGGAACAACTTGATTAACCAACAACCACACCAACATCCCGTATGTAGGTGGCCAATTCTTGATCCACATGAGAGAGGCCCAAGGAGGAGGAGTGGAAGTCGATTGAGTAAGCAGGGTGTAAACTTTAGATGAAGAGAAGCAAACCAACTAGTCTCTTTGCAATTCAAATTGAAATGTACTCAACAAAGACATGAGGTGTAGAGCTTGCATGTCCTCATGTACCCTGCAATCCCTGCTAAAACCCACTGACCACACTTTATTTTGAAAAAAAATCACTGATCTTCTTTCTCTTGATCGATGTAAAAGAATATAACCTTGGATATTTTTGGCATAAAGCCACATCCTCCAACCAAATATCCTCCCAGAAAAGCACTTTGTTTCCTTCACTTTCACACAATGCAATGCATGATTCCCAAACAAATCCAATAACCTTGAGTCTCTTGTCAAATCAACAATGTGTTTAAATATGGAAGAACCTCTAGGCTTGTCATACATAGAGAGAACCCAATCACTGAACTTCCAACCATAAATATCACAAACCACTTTTTTCCACAAGGAGTATACTGCCAAAATCATTTGGCGAGCAAACTCATGTTGACTTGTTCGAGACGTCTAATCCTCAGTACACCCTCCTTCTTAGGTCTACAAGCCACCTTATTTATCACTCTACGAGCAACACTACCCTATCATAGGAAACCGCATTTGCCAAGATTCAAGCTCATTTATAACACTTTTAGGAGCTTTGAAAATATTCGTGTAAAATATAGGTAGTGTTGCGAGAGTAGACTTAATTAGAACCAGACGCCCTTGGTAACTCGGAAATCACACAATCCAAATCTAAGTAGATACATTCTGCAGTTAAAGAAAAGTTGTTTAGTATGAATGCTTTGGATTTGTTGTAATTGATCTTCAAACCAGACATACGCTGATAATTATCCAAGGTCCTTCTCATGATTAGTAGTTTCTCCTTATTGCCAGATATAAATAAGAGGGTGTCGTCTGGGAATTGTAAATGGGACATTAAAAAAATTCCCGACCAATCCTTAGAATACCAAAATCTCCCTATTGAATGCCTCCCACAATTAACAGATTTAAACTCTCAGTTGTCAGCAAGAAAAGAAAAGGAGATAGGGGGCATCCCTGTCTAATGCTATTAGAAATCACAATATCATTGTTAGAAGACCCCTTTTTCAGAACCGAGAGTGTTTATTTGAAACACTATGATATCTAAAATTTCCAACGCTCTCCAAAATTCATTTCAAACATCACTTCGTCCAAGTACTCCTAGTGGAGCTTGTCATATGCCTTTTCAAAGTCTAGTTGCAGTAATACAAGCTCCAACTTCGCTCATTTAACAAGGTGAATTATTTCAGATGCTATCAGCACTCCATCAACGAGTTGTCTACCTGTTACGAAACCGTTTTGAACATCACTGACGAGGAAAGGCAGCACAAACTTCAATCTATTAGCGAATGTCTTAGCTAATATTTTATATAGAGTTGTGGTCAAATTGATTGGACGGAGCTCGTCCATGACTTCCGGATTTGTGACTTTAAGAATGAGAGTTAAGAATTTAGCATTTGATTCCTTCCCAATCTCCGTAGAAAAATAGAATTCCTGAATGAAACCAAATACCTCATCCCCAACAAAATCCCAGTATTCTTTAAAGAATAAAAAATAAAATCCATCTGGTCCTAGAGACTTATAACTACCACAATTCAAAACGGCTTGATGAACTTCACCAATTGAAAATTCTACTTCCAATGCCTCTTGTTGAACACGTGACAATCTTCTGAAAGTCAATTCCAGCATATTCATTTTGGGGGAAGATGGAAATGAAAACCGGGAGCTGAAGTGGGTTCTTGCATGATCTTTTGTCTGAGCAGGTTCTTTAAGGATCTCATCTCCATTATGGATGATCGGAAACTTATTACTGGCTCCTCTAAATTTAGCCAATTTATGAAAAATATTTAGAGCATGAATCTCCGTCTTTGAAATACTTATGTCTGGATTTCTGTCACCAAATGCGAGTCAGAGTCTTTTGCTTCTTAATTAGTTAAACTTAAAGTAGAGATCGAGCAATACATTCTTTATCCAATAAGTCTCTATCATCAAGAATTCTCGAAGTCTTCTATCTCTTGCACCAATTTCTTTACCTCCTGATTCTTCCTCCCCAAAATCTCAACATTCCACACCTTTAAGTCGATCGGAGACATTTAAGATTATACCACAATTTATAACTAGCTACCCCTTGACAAGCATATGATTTCCATAGAGTTTCAATTGCAATTTGAAACCAGGATGTTCCAACCAAACATTCACCCCCCCCCCCCAATTTATAATTTTATTCCCAATAAGAATAGCTTATAATCTAATAATGATCGTTCCAAGCCCATCTGCAGCATATCATCAATAACGTCTAACAACGAGGGAGAAACAAGGAACCGGTCTAACCTGAAGGCCTTAGAACCGGGACCATACCGTGTATATTTACAACCTTTCAATCGAATGTTTATTAACCCCAAACTCTGCAACAAATTTTGAAAAGCGATTCCATCTGATTCCAAAAAAGGACAATTTATTTTCTCCTCTGCTGAGAGAACTGAATTAAATTATAATTATACATTAGTTAAAATAAAAATAAAATATTTTGATGGCATATTTTGAAAATTTGAAAGGTACTGAACGGTATTATTGTCATTTCACTATCTGTTAAGTTCGGAAAATTCAATTGCACGATTTTGAAAATTTTACTATTAGTGATGGGTATTATGGACCTTTTAAGTGTTTTGGACGGAGAAGTAATTGAAAATTAACGCTAGGTGCTAAATAGAAAGTAAAAGTTTGTTAGGGTAGCGGAAAAAAATAGTGTGTTAAACTGAAAATAAAATTTTTCCAGGGTAATAAGGTCAAATTTTCACAAATATTTTACAATTTTATTAGATTCGTTTGTGTGACTAAGACTGTTGAGAAATATTTCGTAGATGAATGACACCTTCACGTGCAACAATATTAATACATGTATATAATTAAGGGTTATATGCTTTTTGGTACCCTTATGTTCCGTCCACAAACAATTTCGTACCCTTTTGAATTTTTATTCCAATTTGGTACCCTTATGCTCGGTCCATGAACGTTTTGAGTTAATGGGGTTAACAAACTAACATAGTAATGTGAAATGACCATTTTACCCTTATATTGATTTTGTTGACTTTTGACTTTAATGTAAAATGACCATTATATCCTTGAGATTTAATTTCATTAATAATTTAATTAATTATTATTCAATATTAATTGGTCTCTTTATTTTTTCATAAATTCTTATTAATTATTTATTTATAAATTCGAAATTTAATATTATTTTATTCAGATTTTTTATTTCTTTTCTGAAATATTAATAAGTTTTTTTTAAATAACTTTATTTTTAAAATTATTTTTTAATAAGTTTTTTTTTATTTTTTCATAAAAATAAATAAATTTATTTTATTTTATTGAATTAATTTTTTATATAAAATTATACTTTGATATATTTTTCGAATTTCTTATTTTTTATTTTCTAAAATAATTAATAATTGTTTTTAAATTTTCTGAAATAATTTTCTTATTTTTTTTATAAGCTAAAAGTTTATTAAGCAAATGTTCTACAGAAAATAGAGCATAGCCAGGAAAGCGGTCCTCTAACAAGGACCTTTCTGCAGACCAATAGAGCTACAAGAGCAAAACAAAGAGCAAAACAAATCCAAGCAAGACAAACAAAAGAAGCCGCTCAAAACTGCCGCATACCCTGCTTGCGTCCTACCTGGATTCAAGCACAGAAAACGATTAGAAAGCGAAATAGGGGTCATAACTTTTCCTGAATACGCATCAGGGATAACCTCATCCTCACTATCCTCGACACCCTCCTTAAGATGTTGATGGACGTCTAAAGATTGTTCAAGCAACAAATGAGCAAGATCAAAAGCCTTTTTACCAATTTTCGTGCTAAAAGTCCAACCACCTAGGCTATCCTTCTTGGCAATATCAACAGTAAAGCTTCTTGAATTGCCTCCTCAATCAACAGAAGTTTTAGCTCTTGTCTGATAGAAAACTGTTGGAGGAACAATCGCCTTTGACTGGCCCTTCTTAGGATGACCACGTCTTTTTGGTTGAGCTATAAAATTTCTATGAATCGCAGTGATTGGCATCAGAGGTTTAAGTAGAACCTCCTTCCACGGGCTAGGTTGTTGGTCCCCAACCGAATCACTGGCCTCAGTCTGAGTTCCAACATCCAAATCCACAAAAGCCTCCTGCTAGGTTTCATGACCACCAGCTAGACTATCTGATTGAGCCTCAACTGAATGAGCTTCAGAAAAACATCCTTGGGCCTCAACTTCGTCTTCTTGTGCGACACAAGGCGCTGCTTTTCTCACTGAAGCATTACCCTGCTCTGCTCCGCAAGTCGGATCAACAACGGTTCGCTTCGAAGAAGTTCCAACGAAATCAGCCCGAGCATGTCCTGACTTCGTACGACCTGGAGACGAAACCTCGGCACTAGACACACGAGAGCGTGCCAAAGCTATAAGCAAAATGTTTCCATTAACCGTGTACCCATTAAAAGTCTCCACTACCATGGACGCAGATTCAGGTGACGAAAAAGAAACAAACCCAAAAAGCTTTATGCCCATGTTCGGACGCTTCAGAACAGAGCATCCGGTAATCTCACCAAAAGCTCCAAAAGTGCGATGAACACAATCTTCCGAAGTCGCAAAGGGTAAATTTTGAATATACATCTCGTTTGAAATTACCTGTGCATAGTCGCCTTGAGTGGAAAAACCTGCTTCTTCCTCTCCGAAAGTTTCATCCTTTGCGTCGCAGCTGTGTCTAGAAACCCACCCATCTGTTCAAGCTCCCCGCCAGTACGCCTTACATTTTTTCCCTGTTTCTCGGTCGCAACATGACCCTGAACAGAACTCGGCTGTAGTGGTTTTACTTTCTTATTCCCAACCTAGTTGGCACGACCAGAAGCGTCATTCGTGACCTTATTTACCCGTGTTGTCGCCTTAGTTAGTATTCTCTTGGCTGCAGACTGAGCTCCTTTTCTGTTAAGCCTCTTTCCTGAAACAATGGTCTCCTTACCAATAGGATGAATGATGTCACAGTATGTAGCATAACTCAAAATCAACACGGTGCAAAAAGCAGAAAACGGAAGATGTCGGGTCGCCGGGACCTCGCCTAAACTCCTCCTTTTCATTTTGGAGCTCCTTCCCTGTTCACGCCAACACTACCAAAACCCTCTATTCTCTGTTGTTGATCATGACACAACCACCGAACTTCGGATTCACTGCAGCAATGATAAACGAACCGGATTGATCCTGAACCGCGCACCAATACCGAGTTCAACATGCATGAACCAACTGATTCCGTAACCAACCAACACACCACTGCAACATACTTGTCTGGTGCCTTTGTTGGTCACGAAGGCAGATGGTGATTTCAGTCAACCACCAAACTCTCACACCACAACCACAAGCAGCAGGACTTGCCCGATCGATCCCGGACGGAATGGCTTAGAAGCCGCTGCAACCTCAAATCACGCCGACCGGAACACTGAGAGAAGAAATGCAGATCGGACGACCACATAATCACATGATCCCATAAACCAGCCACTCACCACTGCCTCATCGACGGCCAATCGAACGCCCACATCAACACGCCTCTAAGAAACGATACACAACGGCTCAAACCGATGGTGGTCCTCACAACTCCGGCTTCTTACCACACTCACGAAGAAAGCTGTCGAAAGTCTACCGGAATCGAAGCACCATCGACTTGCCGGAATCGGAAGGGAAAAGCGGCACAAAAGAGGATTTTTATTTTTATTTTTTATATTTAAATTTATTTATTTCTAATTTTATTTAATTATTATTATTATTCATTAATTAGTTCTTATTTATTTTTTTATTATTTGATTATTTCTTGTATTATAACTAAGGGCATAATGGTAATTTTGTCTATCAAGTTTATAGGCTTAAAATAAGAAAGGGTAAAATTGTCATTTCACACCCCACTTAACTTCACATGACTACATTAGAGGAATATTCCGTTATTTTTCTAACGGAATATGCCACTTCCGTCCGTGGACAAAACAAAAGGGTGCCTAATTGGTCACTTTAAACATAAGGGTACCAAATCGTTCATGGACGGAACATAAAAGTACCAAAAAGTATATAACCCTATAATTAATAATTTAATGTATGTATTATATGCTAAATATACATATTTTATATAAAACATGATATGTCGATATCTCCCCGTTAAGTTAAAACAACATTAATGTTTCTAATAAAGAATAATTTGATTTCAATTGGTCTTGATAATTATTTTTGAATAAAATAAATGATTGTTTTAACTTGTTAATTAATCGGGTGTATATTTTTAATACAATTCTTATTTAATTAATTAATGAATACAATTCAAGCAACTAACATGATTAGCAAACATTAGAAATTGACCATCTGAAGCTTCTCCCTAATCATTACATACGACTAGTTATCCTTTTTAATTGACGTGTAGCCTTTTTTATACGATACCACATCAACATCCTTTTAAATTCTCAACTCCAAAACGATTATATTGGTATAACCGCTTGGTAGAGTTTGATCTCGTGACACAACTCAACTAATCTAGAACTTTATCTTGTTACTACGTGTTTTAGAGTTAAGAAACGGAAGAAATAGGGTTTCTTCCTTCTTTATAGTACCGCTGCCCAAGCTCCCCAGACTATGCCGATTTCCTCATTCTCCTCCTCCTATGCCGTTTTTGGTGAAGTTGCCTCCTCGACCTCCTATCCACAGAGGATCCCCACAATGGTGCACCGACATGTCTACAAGCACCTATTCTATGCGACGGGGCAGTCTTGACCATCCGCCGAAGATATGGATGGGCTTTTCGTCGCAGCTCCCTCTAGCGAGCCAAAGGCCCAACAACCCCCCTCTAACCAACGAACGGTTTGTGCCCAGGATGCCCCATGCATCTCCTTTACCCCATGTAGTTCTCCAACCAGCGCCCTACCGCTCTCTAGCCCAACCGCGTGACGTCATAAGGCCGGGACCACCACTCCCGGTCATTTCATCGGACTCTTGAAGTGTTGAGGATGTCAAGATCATTTCAGCGCTTTTTCCATAATGGAGGATGCAGATGACGAGGACGCCTTGGTGCTCATCCCTGTTGAAGCCATACCAACAACATCGAATGACTGATACCGTCATTCTTTGGCCAGACGAATTGTGGCCGATATTGTATGCAATATGAGAGTTCTTTGTGGAATCATGACACAACAGTGGAAGGTATGGGGCTTACAGGTCGAGTGATTCTCCAAGCAGGTTATGATATTCAATTTCCCAACCAGCACGACGATGGAAAGCGTCTGCCATCAGGGTCCGTGGGGTTTTAGCGACTACTCGTTTATTCTAGTACCTCTCCTCCCTTGCATGCAGTCGAGTACTATCCCCTTTTGGTTCATGGAGATCATGGTCCGATGTGTACAATGTCCCATGGATGCCCGAAATTCCCATGGTCGATCCATGTTGGCCAATACCCTGACACCAAGGTGATATCGACACTCTGTCGGTGGGATGGCTACCTTTGGCTCCGGTTTAACCTGAACATTGATAGGACACTCCGTAGGGGGTCCGCTTCCCCTTCCGATCACTTGGAGCCACGACTATAGGTCTCCAATATAAACGATTATCAGGCTTATGTGTCCAATGTGAGAGGCTTAACCACCAGATCTGATCTTTCCAAGCTCGTCTATAGGGAGTGGGACGGGAGGAGGCTCGGTTCGATGATTCCCTCCGATTCCAGATAAGTATTGTAATGAATGTAGGTAGATAAAGAGTTTCCCCATTAATGAACTCATCATTAATGGGGTAGTTCAAAAGCCATATCATTGTGTATATATAGTTAATCCCTATGTATATTTCAAATCAAGTTGAACGAGAGATATTTATCATTTCTACATGGTATCAGATTTACAAGGTATTGTGCATTTTTTCTCACCTCCGGAAAATGAAGCTTCTACAGCGTTTTTGGAGTTTCTGGAATTTTACGTCGCCACCCACAGCCGCACGTGTATTCCACGCGTCGCTACTGCCACCACGCGTGAAGTCCACGCGCCGCCACTACTGCCACGCGTGAAGTCCGCGCGCCGCCGCCACGCGTAAACCCCACGCGTCTCCCTCTGCTCTTAAAAAACAGTTCTTCAGTTTTGCCTCTGCCGCCAGTTTTATCCGGAGACCAAGAGTTCCATTATGATGGAAAGCAACCCTGGGCATTGGAATCGAGAACCACGATTAGTTGGTAATCGAACGATCACTCTATTTGCTGTTGAGTATGATCAATTTCGTCAGTACCAGGACACACTCATGCACTCATCTCATTCTGTCGCCTCTGTCGCCGAGTCAGGTAATCCTCATATGTGTTCCATTTAATCACAACCCTCTTTCCATTGGGTCCTTGATTCTGGTGTCATAGATCACATGATGGGTAATCCTAAATTACTTAACACTTATGTGCCTCATACTTCATGTTCTTCAGTAAAATTAGCTGATGGATCGGAGTGTCCGGTTCTCGTTTCTGGGACGACCCACCTCACACCGTCCATTTTCTTACCATTTGTCTTAAGTTTGCCTGGATTTTATTTTAATCTGATGTCCATCAGTAAAATTACTCGTGCCCTCAGTTGTTGTGTCTCCTTTTACCCTGATCATTGTTTATTTAATGATCTTGTGACAAAGCGGATTATTGGTAAAGGACATGTATCTGGGGGACTTTACATCATGAATACCCACAGACTCGTATCACCAATCGCTTGTTCAGCCTCC
Source organism: Erodium maritimum (assembly GCA_963921825.1). Classification (NCBI taxonomy): domain Eukaryota; kingdom Viridiplantae; phylum Streptophyta; class Magnoliopsida; order Geraniales; family Geraniaceae; genus Erodium; species Erodium maritimum. Next base: position 120,185,848 of record OY997588.1, read on the forward strand.
TTAACCTTGCTTGAAGCTCATTGTCGCTCCGGTCACCCATCACTTCCGATTCTGAAGCGCCTCTATCCTCAGTTTGAAAAGGTACAATCTTTCGATTGTGAAGCATGTCGGTTTGCTAAGCATCATCGTCTCCCCTTTACTCCTAGAGTCAAGAAAAGAGTTTGTTCCCCTTTTGAATTAGTTCATTATGATGTTTGGGGTCCATCGCCTGTGGTGTCTAAAACCGGAGTTCAATATTTTGTCTCTTTTGTGGATGATTTTTCCCTAACTACATGGCTTTATTTCATGAAAAATCATTCCGAGTTATTTTCTCATTTTACTGTTTTTTGTGTTGAAATACAAACGCACTTTGGTACTAATGTTCGTGTCTTGAGAAGTGACAATGCAAAAGAATATTTTTCTGAGTCATTCACTACTTACATGGCTCAGAATGGTATCCTTCATGAATCTTCATGTGTTGGCACTCCATCTCAAAATTGTGTTGCTGAAAGGAAAAATAGACATCTTCTTGAAACTGCAAGAACCCTTTTATTTCAAACTCATGTACCAAAATATTTTTGGGCTGACGCTGTCTCGACTGCATGTTTTCTCATTAATTGTATGCCTTCGTCTGTCCTTCAAGGTGACATCTCGTATCAGGTCTTATTTCCTACTAAACCTCTTTTTCCTACTACTCCTCGTATCTTTGGGAGTACATGGTTTGTTCGTGATGTTCGCCCTAATCGTACAAAATTGGATCCAAAATCGGTCAAGTGTGTTTTCTTGGGATACTCGCGGTTACAGAAAGGATATCATTGTTATTGTCCAGACCTCCACCGGTATCTTGTCTCCATTGATGTCACTTTTATGGAGCATCGTCCTTTCTTTTATTCGGCAATTCCCCACACTCTAAGACAGGGGGATAACGATGACTTGTTATTCTACCACATCTCTCATCGAGAATTGATTGTACCTGCACCTACCATCAAGCCAACACCATCTATGCATACTATTCCGGATCCACCACCACCACCGCCGCCGCCACTGTCAATCTGATACATTTATTCCCGTCGACAGGCCCCTCCCGCTACACATGCCCCTCCCACTACACAAGCTCCCTCCACTACACAAGCTCCTCCCGCTACATGTCCGGAGCCAAGTTCCTCTTCGCCAACAGATCCTGATGATCTCCCTATCGCCCTTCGCAAAGATAGACTACAATGTACGTATCTTATCTCTTCCTTTGTGACATATGATCAATTGTCTCATTCATCATGTTCCTTTATAGCCTCTTTTGATTCAGTCTCAATTCCTAAAAAATTTCAAGAAGCATTGTCTCATCCTGGCTGGCGTTCAACAATGATAGAAGAGATGAGTGCACTGGATGCAAATGGTACTTGGCGAATGGTTCCGCTACCTCCTGGGAGAAAGGCTATTGGTTGTAAGTGGGTGTTTGCTATTAAATTCAATTCCGATGGCTCTGTAGCCCGTCTTAAGGCTCGGCTAGTGGCTAAAGGCTTCGCTCAAACTTATGGAGTGGATTACTCTAACACTTTTTTCCCTGTTGCTAAACTGACTTTTGTTCGGTTATTTATCTCTTTGGCAACCACGTATGATTGACCATTACACCAGCTGGATATTAAAAATGCTTTCTTGCATGGGGACTTGCTTGAGGAAGTTTATATGGAGCAACCTCCAGGTTTTGTTGCTTAGGGGGGAGTGTGGAGTGGTATGTCATCTTCATAAATCATTATATGGGCTCAAACAGAGCCCTCGAGCGTGGTTTGGAAAGTTTAGCCAAGCAGTGGAAAAGTTTGGAATGAACAAGAGCAAGTCCGATCATTTTGTGTTTTACATAAGCTCTCCAGTAGGTGTTATTCTTCTAGTGGTATATGTGGATGACATTTTTATCACCGACAGCGATGAGGTGAGCATATCTTCTCTAAAGTATTTTCTCCACAGTCAATTCAGTACCAAAGATTTGGGAGTTTTGAAGTATTTTCTGGGAGTAGAAGTATCAAGAAGAAAGAAGGGAATTTTCTTATCTCAGAGAAAATATGTGTTGGACTTGTAAACGGAAAATGGGAAGCTAGGATTCAAACCATATTCTGCCCCAATGCCTTAGAATACGCAACTCATGAAGGAAGGAGAATTATTTGAGAATCCAGAGAGGTACAGAAGAATTGTGGGGAAACTAAATTATCTTACGGTAACTCGACCTGATATTGCCTACTCAGTGAGCATTGTAAGTCAGTTTATGTTTTCCCGTCCAGTTGAGCATTGGACCGCCCTCGAACATATCCTGGCTTATTTAAAAGGAGCAGCTGGACGAGGTATACTCTATCAGAACCACGATCGTACTCATATAGAGTGTTTTACAGATGCAAATTGGGCAGGATGCAAGATTAATCATCAATCCACTTCAAGGTACCGTGTATTTGTATGAGGGAATTTAGTCTCATGGAAAAGCAAGAAACAAAATGTTGTTTCTCGCTCGAGTGTTGAATCAGAATACAGAGCCATGACCTAGTCTGTGAGGGTAATAATGTGGATCTACCAACTCCTTTCTGAACTTGGTCTCAAAATCTCCATGCCCGCAAAGTTATGGTGTGATAATCAAGTTGCTCTTCATATTGCCTCAAATCCCGTGTTTCATGAATGAACCAAGCATATTGATATAGATTGTCCGTGAAAAACTTCAGCAAAATTTGATCAGCGTCGCATATGTGAAGACCGGAGATCAATTAGGAGATTTGTTCACCAAAGCTCTTCCGGTTACTCGGGTTGATTATCTTTGTAACAAGCTGGGCATGATTAACATCTATGCGCCAGCTTGAGGGGGAGTGTAATGAATGCAGGTAGATAAAGAGTTCCCCCATTAATGAACTCATCATTAATGGGGTAGTTCAAAAGCCATATTATTGTGTATATATAGTTAATCCCTATGTATATTTCAAATCAAGTTGAATGTGAGATATTTCTCATTTCTACAGAATACAAAGGATCTTTTTAGGACAAAGTGAGGGGAGCCCCGAGATCAACGGATGCACCCCAGTTGATGAACTACTGACCTCCCTCACATTGGAGCCCTAAGGGGGGAAACATGAGGGACCGCATGACTCTTCCCCCTCCCCTGTGGTTCCCGACACTTCTCGGGGTGATGGATGCTATTTTGAAGACATGTGGTTTGGATAATGAGCTTCGGGGGGGGGGGGGGGGGACTCTACGATTTTAGTGGGCGCATTCCGAATTAGTTGACATGGCAGGTGAGAGCGCAAAGACATGTGACCTGGCTAACGAGGCCCAAGAACACGGTAGTTTGTGTATGGGGAGCGCAACTACATCAATGGGAGTCCCACACGATCGTTGTCACCTTCTTCGGAACACCCACTACGAACGATGAGATCTCTCATTGGGTTGAAAAGTAGAAAGAACCTCATAAGTATCCAAGCGGTTTAGGGCCAAAGAAGTCCAAGGTTCTGAAGACAAAGGGAAGGGCAAGACGGGATAATTCTACACCCGTACATATTAGTTGAAACGAGAGCTTGACCTCTAAGGCATCCCCACCAAAACTCGTCAACTTCTGGACGAATAGGAGGTTGACTTCCAACAGGTGAGGGTTGCCAAACAGACCTATTAGGATCCATGAGTATGCCATGGGATGAGGTGGTAGGTGTTTGGTATCCTACCCCTATGATTCGGGGTAGAGCTCGGATTGCCATTCTCGGAGGAGCAAGGGGGCGGGCACCCCCATTTTTTTTTCCTACTTAGTTTGTTTCTGAGTTCTTGTTTTTTTTCTTCCAGTTTTGGACTTATGTTGTTTTGTTGGTAGGGCGATGGATTTAATTTTGGTTGTTCTAAGATTGAAATTAGACTTTTTATAATAAGTCCAAAGACATTGGGTCAGCTATAGGAGTCCAGTAAGTCCTTGACTCAGGTTATGTTATTGTTTATTGGAAAAATTATAATAGAATTCCTCGTCGTCGGTTGAAAAAAATTCTTTATCTTGTTTTTTTTTTATTATTTGTATTTGATATGATCCATTTTTCTTGTTTTTTAAATTATGTAATTGAGCTTCTATCAAGCCCAAGCCCGGGCCTTTATCTGTTTTTATCCTTTAAGTAGCTAATAAGAAATGAGAATGACATGAACCAATTCACAACAGAATCATCTTCTCTATTTTGTCTTCTTCCTCTAATTCTCTCTTTATCCCTCTCTCTCCTCATCCTCACACAATTCTCGTGCACCATTCCCAACCCTAATCTCTTGGATCTACCGCCACCACCTATATTCCCTCATATTCCATATACACTCACATCACTGGTATCAAACAATCAATCCAGGCAACCATGACAAATCCGAATCAATCAAGCTCTTACAAGATGACCTCGCCTCCACAAACGCCGAGGTCCTCAACATCAAAAGTTCAGTTGCGGAATTGCAAACTCAGTTGGGCGATATTACCAAACTCCTTCATGCCTTGGCTGAGAAACTTCCTAACAACACACCCCAGAGGCGCTACTCCTCTATTCCTCCGTCTCCGGTCGCACGCCCTAGCTAGATGACTCTTGCGCACCAGCAAGCATCCATCCTCGATGCACCACCTGACCCATGTGCGGACCCTCCTGGGAAACGAGAAAATCGCGCACGAAATCCACCGAGATTTGATAGCAACAACTTACTGGGATGGGAAATGAAATTCCTTCGCCATTGCCAAGCGGAAGATGTTCACGAGACAGACATGGTACGGGAGGCCATTCTCGGGTTTGAGGACGCTGCTCTGAGGCACCACCTCCACTACTGCAAGCAACTGGCGGCGAGAGGAATCACTGAAGTGGAATGGCCGGAATACTTAGAGGCTTTGCGCCGCTGGTTCACAGATGGAGACTATACGGACTATATGTCTGAGCTAGCACACCTGAAGCAAGATGGGTCGGTCGAGTCCTATTTTCAGAGCTTCCAAGCCATCATCACCCAGCTCAACCTGTCGGAGAAGGACACCCCCTTCATGTTCTTGAGCCATCTGCGACCTGGTATTGAAGATGCAGTGCGCCTCCACTTTCCCAAAGACTTGAACCAAGCTTTGGTCATGGTAAAACGTCTGGAACGAAAAGGTCCCTCCTTTATGAGACCTTCATCCTCATCGTTTGCCCCATTCCGTCCGAACAACAACTCTGGCCCTTGTTACCAACCACAATCTCAACCTCCCAAACACCAACCACTCCCATCGGTTAAGCCATTCCACCCAACTAGCACAAACTCCACTCCTCCCACAGCAGCACAACACCAGCTCCGTGATGAAAGATATAGGAAAGGGCTTTGTGTGTGGTGCAGCGACAAGTTCTCCAGGGAGCACAAATGTACCAAGTTCAGGCTTTTCCAATTGCTTGTAGAGGATGACTCAGTAACACAATCGAATGGTGATATATTTGTTGATTGTGTCGCTGCCTTGGACCCGATTTCAGAGGAGGACCCAAACCTTTCTGAGCCCATCATTTCATTACATGCCCTGCGTGGGTTGGCTGGGTTCAACACAATAACAATTCCAAGAAAGCTTTATGACAAGCATGTGACGATTTTGGTTGATTCTGGGAGTACACACAACTTCATCAGCGCAGCGACTGTGAAGAAATTGTGTTGCCCAACGGTTACAATTGACAATGTGAAGGTTTCAGTTGCGAATCGAGATGTGCTTTCTACAGGAGCTCGCTGTGTCGACTTGACTTAGGAAATGGGGCATCACCCATTCACAGTGGATTTTATGGTTTTGTCTGTGCAAGGGTGCGACGTGATTCTCGGCGTCCAATGGTTGGTAACTCTCGGCCCAATCTTATGGGATTTCGTGTCACTCAGAATGGAATTCAGATTGAGCAACCGTTGGGTTAGATTGCTGGGCGTTCCTCCTGGTGGAATTACTTGGTCGATAAGCAACTGCTGCAACAGGCTCTGTGGCAAGTCATCTACTGTATCTGAGTTCTCTGCTCTAAGATTGAAGGTTCCAAACCACAACTTCCCTCCCCAGCTCCGATCGAGATGATAATTCCACAGCAGTTTCATGCTCTGTTATCGGAATTTACTAGATTATTTGCTGAACCTCGTGGTCTTCCTCCCACCAGGACCCATGATCACGTTATTAATCTCCTCCCAAACGCACACGCGGTCAAAATCCGCCCTTACAGGTACCCTTCTCTTCAAAAGACTGAGCTTGAAAGATTGATTACAGAAATGCTTGAAACATGCATCATTCGACCTAGCACCAGTGAATTCGCATTCCCTGTTATATTGGTTAAGAAGAAGGACCAAACTTGGCGCCTATGTTTTGATTATAGACGCCTCGACGCTATGACGATCAAAGCAAAATTTTCGATCCCATTGGTGGAAGAGCTGCTAGGCTAACTCTATGGAGCATCGTTCTACACTAAACTAGACCTCAGAGCAGGCTACCATCAAATCCTCATGAAGGTCGAGGACGTCCACAAAACGACTTTTTGCATACACTCTGGCTTGTATGAATTCCTGGTTATGCCCTTTGGGCTAACGAACGCACCTTCGACGTTCCAGTCATTGATGAATGACATATCCAGGCCTTTACTTAGTAAGTGTGTTCTGGTTTTCTTCGACGATGTGCTTATTTACTCCCAATCTTTGGAGGACCACTTGAGAGATTTACGTTTGGTCTTTGAGATTCTGCAATCGGAACAGTTGTTGCTTAAATGGTCGAAATGTGTGTTTGCGGCTTCAGAAATCGAGTACCTGGGACATGTGATTTCAGCGGCTAGGGTTGCTATGGATCAGAAGAAGATCGAGACAGTGCTCGACTGGCCTATTCCAACAACAGTCAAGCGCCTTAGAGGTTTTCTAAGACACACAGGCTATTATCGTCGGTTCATTCGCAATTATGCCTCCATCGCGAGACCCTTGACAGAGCTCCTCAAGAAGGAGGCCTTCTTTTGGACACCTGAAGCAACAATTTTCACGCCCCAAATTCGGTAGAATCGAACCCGGAACGCGAACGGTGAAACAATAAAACAATTTTCAAACATTTTAATAAACCGCTTAAAATCACCACTTTGAGTTAAACAAAATAATAATTTACGACTGAAAACACGTCCAAAACAAGCGGACAAAAACCAAAGTGTACGTCGCTAAACTCCCCAAAACCCGGACTCCCGCTCCCAGCTCTTCAAGCTTCGAGAGTTCCCCTAGTCCGTCTCGCGACCAGTACGTGTAGGAAAAGCAGCTAGGGGTGAGCGTTCGCTCACCACCACGGATACCAAACTGACTACGGCATGCTAGCAGAAATCCCGGAAACACCAACAACAACCAAAAAACCGGGGACTACTATCCCCTAACTCAAATAACCCGACTGTCACACGAAAACTGTTACTTTCCCCAACCAAACTAAACACCCGTACACGTAATGTAGACCCGACACCGTAATGACGACCTCAAGGAACACAACATAGAAGTGATCAAAATCACGCAAACCACAAGCCTCAGCACTTTACCGATCACGCGCCGGAAGGTGCTACTCACCTGATGGGGACACAACCCTCTGCTCTTTACCGACCGCGCACCGGAGGGTACGACACACCCCTCGGCATAAATCCATCCTCATCAATTTACCAATCACACGCCGGAAGGTGCTACTCACCTACGGGGACCACAACCCTCTGCTCTTTACCGACCACACATTAGAGGGTACGGCACACCCACGGGCACAACTCTAACCTCACACTTTACCGATCACGCGCCGGAAGGTGCTACTCACCTGACGGGGACCACAACCCTCTACTCTTTACCGACCGCACACCGGAGGGTACGACACACCCATCGGGCATAGCTCAACAGTACCACACGAACAATCACAATCATCACCCAAGGTTCAACAAATAGCGACAACACAGGCACACATGGCCACCCACGACACACAAAACAGTAACACACAGGTTCAACACCCCAAAGGCACACCTGACCACCCACGACACACAAACAGTAAAAATACGGGTTCAACTCCCCACATGCACTCATGGCAACCCAAGACACACAAACGGTAAAATACGTGTTCAACTTCCCACAGACACTCATGGCGACCCAAGACACACAAACAGTAAAATACGGGTTCAACTCCCCACAGGCCACCCAAGACACACAAACGGTAAAATACGGGTTCAACTCCCCACAAGCACTCATGGCCACCCAAGACACACAAACGGTAAAATACGGGTTCAACTTCCCACAGGCACTCATGGCCACCCAAGACACACAAACAGTAAAATACGGGTTCAACTCCCCACAGGCACTCATGGCCACCCAAGACACACAAACGGTAAAATACGGGTTCAACTCCCCACAGGCACTTATGGCCACCCACAAACACAAACAATTCAATCAAACTCAGGGCACAACCAAATGCCACCAATATTTCTATTGTTCGATATGTTCACTTATCCTACGACACTCCTAAGTGTCACATGGATTTCTATTGTTCGATACGTTCACGTATCATACGACACCACTAAGTGTCGCCTGCAATTCTAGTGTTCGATAAACTTACTTATCCTACGACACCACTAGGTGTCACATGCATTTCTACTGTTAACTTTCCCTAGTCAAGGCCGAGATCCAGCTACTTTTCCCTACCTCGTAACGCTTTCCCAAAAGTCCACGCCCAAGCTCCGGCGTGCTCGCGATCACTCGCCTAGTTTACCCTTTCCTCGGTCGGTGGCACGGTCTAACAAGAACACAATCAAAACACTTTTTAAGTTCGCAGGCAAAGCTGAATTTTAATAAACTTGACGCCCAATTGCAACCCCGACAATGTCGATCACTCCCAAACTTCCCAATTACTCGACATTGTCAATAATGGGCCCGGAAAAGCCCGATTCGCCCGGCTTGGCGAATCTGCCCGGGATCGGAAAACGCCCTTCCGGGGCTCCGAAAATTCCCGTTTTCGTTTCTACGATCTTAGAATAATTCAAGGGTTACAATGCAATCGAAGGAATCAATTTTCGACTTCCGAGCAATTTAATTCGCGTTTAAAGTTTCTAAACCCGAAGTTTCCAACTTTTACAATTTAAATCCATAATTCGTTCCGAGTGTGGATTAACGACTTAGGAATCGTCCTAAACCACCCGAACACGAAAAACCCGAGACCCGACACGTGGGCCCCACCCGGACACCCTTAGCCGTGGGTGGATGGACCGGTTTTGGACCGGTTCACCACAGTGGTGGCCGGTCTTAGCTCCGGCCAGCCACCACCCACGGTGGCCGGAGCTCCCCCGAGCCTCCGATCACCAGAATCCGATCATTTTTACTCCAAAACGTTCCCAATGAACCCTACACCCCGACTCATCCATATTTAACCCGTTTAGACACAAACCCTAACTTTCAAACGTACCAAAACGAAAATCGAATAGGTTCTCATCGTAGGGAATGACGATGGGAGCTCGATTCTTCAACCGTTGAGACGATCCGTTGGTTGGATCGTCGGAAAATCGACAAACCCTACCCTTTTCCTTCTCTTTTTCCTTTTCCTCTTCTCCTTCTTCTCTCTTCTTTCTCTCTCCTTTTCTCTCCCTTTTTTTTCACTATGGCCGAACCCCCCTTGTGGTCTTCCTTTTGTTTTGTTCAAAAATACCTAACACCACCACTTGTGTGACATGTGGCAAGTGGGTCCCACCCTTTAAACAAATATCTTTGTAGATATTTTTCTGTCAGATTCATGAAATCCGGCTGTATCGGGCCCCAACGGACCCATTTTCCAAGAAATTACGAAATTTCACGAGCTACAAGGAAACGGCTCAACTAAGACCGCTGTAACGACGGCTAAGCTTTTTCGATCCAAAACGAGGCTCGAACGAACCAAAACGTCGCAAGGTTGACTTTTTCGGTAAAAAGTCAACCCTTCCCAAATTGGTTAAAAAGTTGCCCTGATTCCCCCAGAACTCACTTTGGTCGATATCGGGGTCAACTTAAGTCCGATATGACCCTCGGGGTCAAACTTAGGTTCATTTAGGTGTCTGTCCCAAAAATTTAAAATTTTCCGTTTTTCCGTCGATTTGACCGGCGTTGACCGGGAGCGGTTCTTACAATCTACCCCCTTAAAGGAATTTCGTCCGCGAAATTTAAAACAAACGTACCTCCGGAGTCGAACAGATCGGGGTACTTCGCGTGAACCTCGTCCTCGCGCTCCCAAGTCGACTCAGCCACATGGTGTCGTCACTACACCCGTACTAGGCGAATAACCTTGCCACGCAGGACCTGCTCTCGTGTGTCCATGATTCGAACCGGATGCTCCTCATAAGATACATCGTCAGCCATCTCGATATCTGCCCACTCAATGACGTGGGAGGTGTCCGCGTTGTACTTCCGCAACTTGGACACGTGGAAGACACTCCCAAGTTGCGGTGGTAATGCCAGACGATATGCCACTGCTCCCACTCTGCTCAAGATCTCGAAAGGGACGATGTACCGCGGGGCTAACTTGCCTCCGCCGAGGCTGAAAGGCACCAGTCCAACTTTCGGACTCACCTCCAGGGATACATGGTCACCGACTGCTGACTCGAGAGGTCGGCGCCGTTTGTCAGCATAGCTCCTGCCGACTCTACGCGGTCTTCAACCGCTCACGCTTCGGCACGACCGACTCAGCTGTCTCTCGGACCAGTTCTAGACCTAGTAAACTCTTATTCCTCACTTCTGCCCAGCACACGGGAGATCGACACGGCCTACCATACAACGCTTTGAACGGTGCCATACTGATACTGGCCTGAAAGCTGTTGTTGTAGGCGAACTCGGCTAACCGCTCAAGAAATCCATCGTGACGTGCCCCCATTCCCACTGTGCAACCCGCAGTGGTTGCAATAATCCAGCAGGACGCTGTTGTTCGGCTCTCACCTACTGACGAGTGAGGCACCACGATACTAACTCCGCAACCGCTCTCCGCATCCCGCTCCACTAGATATGCCGCCTGATGTCGCGCTCCTCTTAGTGCTACCCACGTGCACTGTCAGACGCGAATAATGCGACTCTCACAGCTCGTCGCCTCCACCGTTACACGGCATGAACAAACCTCCACGATACCGTAACTCCCGATTAGCACAACGATCCCAGCCCTCCGCGTCAACACCGCCGACAACTCTCTCCCGGATCTCTGTCGTCTCGACATCCACCGACTGTGCCTCTATCCCCCGGCCAAGCAGGGTGGGCTGAGTCACCAAGGGGCACATGGCCACGCCGCCGGTAACCTCTTCTAACTCCAACCCGAACGTGCCTAGCTCTCCCATCATGTCCCACTCTCGGACTGAGATGCTAGCAGGACACGACATCGACTTCCTACTCAAGGCGTCGGCAACCACGTTCGCCTTACCCGGATGGTAGAGTAGCTCAAAGTCGTACTCCTCAAGTAATTCCATCCATTGCCGCTAGTGCATGTTCAGGTCTCGTTGGGAAAGGATGTACTTGAGGCTCTTGTGACCCGAGAACACCTGGAATCTATCGCTATACAGATAATACCGCCAGTCTTTCAGCGCGAAAACTACTGCTACTAATTCCAGGTCATGGGTAGGACAGTTGCGCTCGTGCGTCTTCAACTGCCTAGAGCCATAGGCAACCACCTTACTTAACTACATTAGCACGCAGCCCAGTCCTTCCCCGGACGCGTCACAGTAGACCTCATACCCGATCATGCGCTTTGGCATTATCAATACTGGAGTGGTAGTCAGACGAGCCTTCAGCTCCGTGAACGCACGTTCACAATCGTCAGTCCACACAAACCCGACTCCCTTGCGCGTCAAAAGAGTCATAGGCGCGGCTAGACGCGCGAAGTTCTAGACGAACCGCCGATCATAGCCTGCCAACCCCAAAAACTGTGGATCTCAAAGTCGCTCGTGGGCCGCACCCACTTTGAAACCGCGTCGATCTTCGCCGGATCGACCAATATACCGTCACGGGACACAATGTGACCGAGGAATTTCACCTCAGCGAGCCAAAACTCGCACTTCTCCAGGTTGGCGTATAGCTGATGTGTGCTTAACAGGGTCAGAACAGCCCTCAGTTGCTCCTCATGCGCAGACTCGTTCTGCGAGTACGTCAAGATGTCGTCTACAAACACCACCACAGATTGATCTACGAACGGCCGGAATATACTGTTCATCCGATCCATGAACGTTGCAGGTGCGTTCGTCAGTCCAAATGGCATCACCGAGAACTCGTAATGCCCATAGCGTGTCCAGAATGCAGTCTTTGCAACGTCCCCCCTATCGGACTCGCAACTGGTAATATCCGGATCGCAGGTCGATCTTCGAGAAGCATGTCGACCCTCTCAACTGGTCGAACAAGTCGTCAATTCTCGGCATCGGGTATCGGTTCTTCACCATAACCCAGTTAAGCTTCCGATAGTCTACACACATTTGAAGCTCTCCACTCTTCTTCTTCACGAAGAGTGCTGGTGCTCCCCACGGCGATGTGCTCAGATGGATAAACCCCTTCTCCCGAAGCTCCTCGAGCTGGCGCTTCAGCTCGGTCAACACTGGTGGCGCGAACCTAAAAGGCGCCATCGATAGCGCTGTCGTTCCCGGCATCAGGTCAATCCCGAACTCCACCTCACGAACTGGTGGCAACCCGCTCAACTCCTCAGGAAAGACCTCGGGGAAATCTCACGCCACTCGCGGCAACTCTCGGCTCTGCACGACCGATACTTCCTCCACTGCGGACAATGCCGACAGGAGAACTCCGCTCCTACTGCCAAGAATACACGAAACTTTCGTGTTGCCTGTTGACACCGTCACTCGTTGCCTGTAACAGTCGATATTGGCTCGGTACTTCGCCATCCCATCCATTCCCAAGATCACGTCAAAGGCTGTCATTTCGTAAGTATCCTTCCCACGGATACACGCACAAGCTCAATCGCTGCCGAACCTCACCGACCCTCGCAGTCTCTCTACGACCTCGCTCCACTACCGCCGTCGTGCCCACCAACTTCGAACATACCCGAATCCTCGGGGTGAGGACTCGATCCAACGTCAGGGCTCTTGAGCCCTCTCTCGAACCTCCTGTATCAGTTCGCTTCTCTAACTTCGCAGGCACGACAGACCCTGGTCAACACCACATCACCCCCAACCGGCGTGTCCAGACGCATGGGTGGACTCAACGGCTCTAAACTCAGCCCCAACATCTCAGCACAACTCGACGAAGCAAACGAGTGTGACGCCCCGACACACAATAAAATGACGTCCAAATCAGAGACCGAACAACTACTCCATTAGTCACACTGGTAAGGTATAGCACAACCCTCACACGATCCCATATGCATTTACTTATAACTTTCCGCAACCAAACCAGTATTCGCTACTCGTCCCCTACGGGAAAAGTAGTAAAGGGGGTGAGCGTTCTGCTCACCTCCACGGACGCCCATTCGGTTATGGCATACTAGTAAAGCACTAACGACTTACCAATCTAATCAGGGCAAACCACTACCTCAAAACCTAATACCCAAACGTCACACTGCTCAAGCTATTAATACCTCAAATACTCTCTCACGTAAGGGAAACCTCGAAACGGGGATTATGTTCTCAATTCAGTAGATCACTATTGCTCACAACCTAAATACCCCAATTACCCGATCACGTAGAGAAACCTCAAACGGGGATCATATTCTCAACTCCGCAAGCCACTATTGCTCACAACCTCAATACCCCAATTACCCGATCACGTAGGGAAACCTCAAATAACCCACTCACGTGAAGGAAACCTCAAACCACCCGTTCACGTGAGGGAAACCTCGAACACCCGTTCACATAAGGGAAACCTAGTTCGTATGGCGCCGCAGCGCATCAACCCTAACCCCTCTCCGTGGTGAGACTCTCACACCGAGGCGATGTATCACTACCGTAGGTTATTGATGAGTCTCGCCCAAGACCTCACCCTTTAACACCGAACTTACTACCTCTATAACCAACATGAACATGAACACAGCCACGCAAAACCGACACATAAACTGCACAACCAAGACGGTGGAACAAGACAGAAATCACGGATCCGTGATAGACCCCATCACGGTTGGGGTCACGGAGCCGTGACGAAGGTCCAAAATTCGCCAAAACGTGCTGATCCGTCACGGATCCGTGACAGGGTCCGTGACGCTCGCTCAGGCCTGTTTTCCAAATTCGTTTCAGACTCAATCTTTACCCCTTTTTACCCTAAAATCAACCTTAAGGGCCACACACGTTCGATCACCAATTTAACAAACACACGCACAACGACTCACAGACAAATTCAAGTAACCCAACCTCAATCACAAGCCCACAAGGCCAACAAAATTCAAAACACGCCCACCGGGCCAACCAATTTCAAAACACGCCCACCGGGCCAACAAATTTAAAAACACGCCCACAGGGCCAACCAATTTAAAAAATTTCTCCCTATCAACATAAAATCTCATTTTTGACATCACGTAGTTACAACCCGGTCCAGGCGTCCCCGAATTAAATTGTACCTACTTGATATCAGCACCGTCATGTTCGACTACAGGAGCGTTCCTGAGTCGAGTCGCGATAGCTAAAAAAAACGTTTCACACAGCAACACAATCATTATGCCAGTAACAACCGTACTGCACATACACACAACAACCAACAGGACTCATGTCACTATGGGTCTACACACGGTTTCCGACTTGCGCAACCCACGCACGACGGGACTTTTAATGACTCACCTCTCCCCACGTAATTGACGTACAGTCCGAGGTATGAAACCTCGAGCTCTGATACCAAACTGTCACGCCCCGAATTCGGTAGAACCACCCGGAACGCGAACGGTGAAACAATAAAACAATTTTCAAACATTTTAATAAACCGCTTAAAATCACCACTTTGAGTTAAAAAAAAAATAGTTTACAACTGAAAACACGTCAAAAACAAGCGGACAAAAACCAAAGCGTACGTCGCTAAACTCCCAAAAACCCGGACTCCCACTCCCAGCTCTTCAAGCTTCGAGAGTTCCCCTAGTCCGTCTCGCGACCAGTTCCTGTAGGAAAAGCAGCTAGGGGTGAGCGTTCGCTCACCACCACAGATACCAGACTGACTACGGCATGCTAGCAGAAATTCCGGAAACACCAACAACAACCAAAACAACGAGGACTACTATACCCAAACTCAAATAATCCGACTGTCACATGAAAACTGTTACTTTCCCCAACCAAACTAAACACACGTACACGTAATGTAGACCCGACACCGTAATGACGACCTCAAGGAACACAACACAGAAGTGATCAAAATCACGCAAACCACAACCACAAGCCTCAGCACTTTACCGATCACGCGCCGGAAGGTGCTACTCACCTGATAGGGACACAGCCCTCTGCTCTTTACCGACCGCGCACCGGAGGGTACGACACACCACTCGGCATAAATCCAGCCTCAACAGTTTACTTTTCCGGTAAAAAGTCAACCCTTCCCAAATTGGTCAAAAAGTTGCCCTGAGTCCCCCAGAACTCACTTTGGTCGATATCGGGGTCAACTTAAGTCCGATATGACCCTCGGGGTCAAACTTAGGTTCATATAGGTGTCTGTCCCAAAAATTTTAATTTTTCCGTTTTTCCGTCGATTTGACCGGCGTTGACCGGGAGCGGTTCTTACAACAATGGCCTTCGAAGCTCTGAAGGATGCGACGACATCAAGCCCTGTTTTGGCCCTTCATGACTTCACAGTGGCCTTTGTCCTCAAAACCGACGCGTCCAATACCGGCGTGGGAGCAGTTTTGACCCAACTAGGGCTCCCTATTGCATTCTTCAGCAAGGCCCTAGGCCTTCGCCAAAGATCATTCTCCGTTTATGATAAGGAAATGCTGGCGGTATTATGGGCTACCAAGCATTGGAATTCATACTTGATGGGAAAGGCATTATGTGATTAAAACGGATCATCAGAGCCTGCGATTCCTCCTTCATCAACACACCTCTATTCCTGCACAGCTCCAATGGGTTATAAAGATGATGGGATATTACTTCGAGATACAATTCAGAACAGGGGCATCCAATACTGTGGCTGATGCTCTGTCTCGACTACACGATGATGCAGTGGTCTCTGTTTTGGCTATTAGCTCGATTTCTTCTGATTTACTGGCGAGGGTTCTTAGATCTTGGGCAGAGGACCCTTATTTTCAGAGCATTATCACCTCCTTACAACAGCACCCCTATGTTCCGAGTCGTTATACTTGGTCCAATAACCAGTTGTCTCGGAAGGGCAAACTGATTGTGGGTCGCGACCTGCCCTTGAGATCAGAATTGGTGGCTTATTTTCATGAAAGTGCTGTTGGTGGAAACTCGGGAATTCAAGCTACATTCAAGCGCCTCTCCTCTCACTTCTATTGGAGGAAAATGAAATCGGATGTTCAGAGAGCTATTGCGCGCTGTGAGGTATGCCAATCCAACAAGTCGGACCTTGCGGCTTCCCCAAGCCTATTATAACCACTGAACATACCAAATCGTGTGTGGTAAGATATTTCGATGGAATTCATCGATGGGCTCCCAAAATCCAATGGCTTTGAGGTAATGTTTGTGGTGGTTGATCGTCTGAGCAAGTCCGCCCATTTCATTCCATTGAAACACCCCTACACAGCATTGACGGTTGCTTAGTCGTTCCTGGATGTTGTTTTTCGCCTCCATGGTATGCCAGAGTCCATCACGAGCGATAGAGACAAGGTTTTCATTTCTTCATTTGGGCGTGAGTTGTGCCGTCTGCAACATATCCACCAAAACGTTTCTTCGGCCTACCACCCTCAAACGGATGGCCAGACCGAGGTAGTGAACCGGTCATTGGAAACGTACATGCGCTGCATGTGCTCGGAAAACCCAAAAGCTTGGCCCAAATGGCTACACCTCGCTGAGTATTGGTACAACACATGCTTTCATTCGGTCATTCAAACTACCCCGTATGAAGCACTATATGGACAGCCACCTCCGGCTCTATTTCCGTACCTCATAGGGTCCTCTACTTTGGACGTGGTTGATCGAAGCTTGGCTGCAAGGGAGCAAGCTCTGAGGGTCCTGAAATTCCATCTCCACCGTGCGTAGGCACGCATGAAGTCCTCGACAGATAAGCACATATCTGAGCGTTCTTTTGAAGTTGATGACTGGGTCTATGTGAAACTTCAACCATACCGACAAAGCACTCTGGCCAAGCGCTGCTCCAACAAACTTAGTCCAAAGTTTTTCGGTCCATTCAAGATATTGAAGCGTGTTGGTCAAGTGGCTTACACCTTGGCTCTTCCGGCTGACTCTCGTGTCCATCCAACCTTTCATATCTCCCAACTGAAGAAACATGTGGGTTCGGTGGTTGTCCAAGCTACATTGCCGGAGCTCTCGGCTGAAGTATTAATCGCACGAGCCCCTGTCCGGATTTTGGATCGTCGTTTGATCAACAAGAACAACATGGTTGCGCCACAGTTGCTGATCCAATGGTCTGATGGGGATTCGGAGAACGCATCGTGGGAATTTGCGGACGACATCAGGAGGCAGTTTCCAAAGTTTGACCTCTCTTCATAAGGACATGAAGATTCAGAAGAGAGGGGCAATGATATGATCCATTTTCCTTGTTTTTTAAATTATATAATTGGGCTTTTATCAGGCCCAAGCCCAGGGCTTTATCTATTTTTATCATTTAAGTAGCTAAGAAGAAATGAAAATGACATGAACCAAACGAAAAAAACTATCACACGTTCTAGAGAGAGAGGCTCTGCCTTCTCTCTAGAAAAACCCTAGCCGCCCGTCTACAGAGCTGCGCTCGCGTTTCCTCCTCCCTCGCCGGTGACCTCCATCCCTTGGAGGTTGCCGGCGGGTCTTGTCTTTGCTTCCTTCAACTGTTTCCCTTCGTTCCTCTCTTCTCCCTTCTCCCTGGTTCTCGATTCTGACTTCCCTGCTCCAGATCTACAACTTTTGGCCATCCTCTTTCCGTCCGGCGTCCTCACTCGTGGATCTTCGTGGATCTTCTGTGGGAATCATTTCCGGCAAGGATTTGGTGCAGATCTGGACGCTCCTAGCTCGCTGAGGAGGGGGCTTTCCTGATGGTCGGCTACTCAAAGGTATCTCTCTCCTCCTTCTCTCCGTCAGATCTCCCTTTCCCGACCTCGTTGGGTCGGGGCCACTCGAGTATCGAGTTGGTTGTTAGCCCGTTGGCTTGTTCCGAGATCTGGGGTTCGTTTTGGTGGTGTTGGGTCACCGGAGGGCTTGCGGTCTCTGAGGGTGTGGCCTAGTCCGTTCTCGCTCGTCCTCCCTTTCCCTACAGATCTGCCTTTTTGGTGGTTCAATCGTCGTTAGGTGCTGGCCAGCGTCGAGATGGGTGTCGTCTCCGCCGTTACAGTTGTCCCCTTTGTTCTTTAAGCCTCATTTACACTCCTCTTCCCCTTCTCAACCCGTTTAGTGGTTGGGGCCTCACGGTCCTTGTTGGTGTTGGCCACTGTGAGGTTGTTTGGTCTTCAGGCCGGTTTCGAAGAGTTGGTAGATGTGGTTTAGGGGGTAAGGGTCACTGTCTCTTCGGCTTCGTAGGTGTGGTTTTGCGGTGAACGGGTCTTGGTGGCCTTGTCGGTTGATGGTGTGAAGCTGGAGGATTTGTTGAAGCCAGAGTTTTTTCCTTTACCCTTTTGGTTCTCTGTTTTTTTATTGTTGTACTTAATGTTAGTTTTTCAGGGTATTGAGACCTTTGTGTTCTTGAGTTGTTTGTCTAGTTCACCAATTGTTGGGTGATTTGGTTTGCTTAATGTTTCTGTTATATGGGTATAGGCATTTGTTAGACCTTGCCGTTGTTCTTGTTCTGGTTTTCTTCCCCTGCGTGGGATAGTTGCAGACCTATGTTTTACCCAGTTTTTGGGTCAGTTGTTATTCTGGTTTGAGGTGCTTTCATGGCATGCTCTCGTTTGTAATTGTTATTGAGGGTTCGCCCTTAGGGCCTTGTTTTCACTTTGAAACATGGTTCTTTTATACAAAAAAAACTTGCTGATAAAAAAAAATGACATGAACCAATTCACAACATACTATCTTCTCTCTTTTGTCTTCTTCCTCTCCTTTGCACCATTCCCAACCCTAATCTCTTGCCGCCACCACCTACATTCCTTCACACTCATATACACTCACATCAGTATTATATCTTGTAAATCAAGGATATTGAAAGAAAAAAAACCTAATCATAAAACTCAAAAATCGGGGATCTGATTTAGAATAGGGTCGGGTTATCCAAACCCGGTCCGAACCCGACAACTATTTCAATCCCACATTATCTAGCCGTTAAGCGAGCCCAAGCCCATGTCATGATGGAAGAAAAGGAAAGCCAATAGTAGCCCACTTCGGAGGGAGTGTGTTAACGTCGTTCTAAAACCCTAAACCCTTGCCATCTCCATCTCCAGCTCCAACCTCACTTTCTCCAAAAACCTCCACTCTGGTACGAAGCCTGTCTCAGGACCGGACAGCAGTTTCTTTAGCTTCCACTGAGAAGAGAATTTTCAGAGCACGAAAAAGATGGTGGCAAATTCCGTTGCGGCGCCGGACTATGGGCCGTTGAAGGATCTGATGCGGCACCATATAGAGTCCTTCGATCACATGGTGGAGGCTGGATTGGAGGCCATGATGTTGCAGGCCAAGCCTGTCGAAATCGACGACTCTTTCACCGGGAGGAAGCTCAGAAATATCCTTTTTTGCCTTTATTTGCTCTTTTTGCGTTCAATTTATCGTCATAGAATCTATGCATTGATTTAATAGGCTGACTTCAGCACGTTTTGTTTGTGTATGAGTTCACTGGGATTTTTTTTCTTGTTGATTTATTTTATTTTATTGTACTGCATAATTGGTAGGGAAAAAGCATAGTGCTATGCTATGCTTTCAATACCCAATTACATTGATGTTTTCCATATGCTTTTGGATGTCCCTATAGTTGTGTGTTACAGTTTGTCCTTGACTAATTGTATCACTATCGTTGGGTAAGCCTGAGGTATTCCCAGCTCAAAAGGAACGTCTCTCAAAGACAATGCGTGAAGCCCTATATCCTGCTGAAGTAAGATTTAACTCATTCATGTGATTTTTTTGATGTCCATGTATTTGTTATTTTATGTTTTGATGGTTTGAATGGTCTTATTCAAAACAGTGTAGAGAGTCTAAAACTTCATACACAGGAAGGTTCTCTGCGGAGGTTCTCTTTAAGTATGATGATCAGCAGCCAGTAAGGGAAAAAATTTGTTTTGGAAATCTCCCCATAATGCTGAAGGTCAGTGCACATTGCTATTGGTGTGTTTTCGTATGTAGGCACTATTTGTTTGTTCATCTTGTGTAAATTGCTGGCATGCTTTCGTTCCTTATTGTCCTCTCTAATGATTTTCGTTAGTCAGCTTGCATGATTTGTTATTGTGTACGAGTCATTGCATCAGACCATTTCGTAAAATAGTTGGAAACCTCCTTATCTTTTGTGCTGGAATTGTTACGAAGTGATTTTTTTACATCTTAGGAAAACACTTCACAATATCCACTTCCTTAAGCAGTTGTTATTTGTTAAAAATTGCTCCTACCCTAAATAAATATCTATTTTTTTCGCTTTGTGGTTGATGACTCGTTCATTTAGACAATGGATCATGTCTAATTTGTTGCCCATATGTACATGTTGTTTGTCCAGGAAACTATTTGTTTTTACTTATGCAATTGGTCTTATTATTTGATTGAAGTTCGGGTCCGGTTTTATTCTTGTCAATGCACACATATTAGTTTTAAGTGCAACTGTCCATATAACTTTTTATCTTGTTTTTAGGAGTTGCCTGATTATTAGAAATGGTTTACTTGTGCAGTCTAAACTTTGTCACTTGAGAGATTTCGATGCCCGAAAACTAGTTTCTTGCAAAGAAGAGGCGTCCGAGATGGGTGGGTAAGTAATCCACTACAGTGCTGACTTTAACATAGAAAGTTAATTAGGTTGCTAATTGCGCTGCTTTGAATTCACATTGAATTGTTTCTAGCATCTATGAGCATGTCAGTTCAAGTACAGTAGCAGTCTGTATTGTATCGCTGTTCAATTTTTGTATTTTCTTTTGCAATCTTCCTAGTGTAAAGAATTCAAGTTCTCTCTTACGTCTGCACTTGATTTTTTCTCTCCAGTTATTTCGTTTTGAATGGGCTGGAAAGAGTTGTTCGGCTTCTTATATTGCCAAAGCGGAACTACGTAAGTGGTTATTTATTTTACTTCAGGTGAAGCTACATGCATGAGTAGCCTTTCAATCTCCTGCATATTTTACTTCGCTAGTTACGCTGTACCGATTTCAAATATCAATTTAAGTAGTTAGTAAATGGTTGTAGAACATCAATATTTTTCAAACATGAATCAACTTTGCATGTTTATAATCATAACCATAATATTTCTGGGTTCATGTTTTAAATTCAGCCGATGAGTATGGTGAGGAACTCATTTCGTGATCGACGTGAAGGATATACAGACAAGGCAGTCGTAATAAGGTTCTCTTTCTATATTATTTTTGTTCATAGTTACATTTAGTTATATTGTGGCATGCATGTCATTTTATTTCTCTTTGTGTTGTTTTGAACAAAAGCTCTAGGTCTCTGAGAATTACTTCTGATCTTAAATACTATTGTTCATGTTTAATTCACAAACAAATGAACATATATATGCTTGCATACATGCATTTGAACTATATAAAGACATGCATACACAGACTGGTGTAACTCCCCAGAGCTTCTCACAAGCTTCTTCTGAGACGTCTGACACATAAGAATGTCAAAACACCCTGTGTTGTGTCTATAATTTTATCACATGTGCTTTTTTTATCACTTCTATCTCCCCGATTCTGAAACTATTATCCGTCTTAGCATCTTACAGTATTGATTTGGACTTTCTTTTGTTCTAATTCTCTATTTAGGTAGTTGTTAATACTTTGATCCTTATTCCAGGTGTGTGAGAGAAGATCTGTCTTCAGTATCTATTAAAATATATTACCTTCGCAATGGAAGCGCAAGACTTGGAGTTTGGTAAGCATTTTGAAGTATAACTGCAAAGTAGTTGGAAACATTGTTTTGATCTAGAATCTTGAAATACCTAACTAGGTTGCATTTATCTTTAGTTTGCTATAGGGTGTAACTAGATTGCTTAGCTATTTAATTCGCTTCTCCAGGATACAAGGAAGAGAATACTTGCTTCCCGTAGGCGTTGTTCTTAAGGTATTTAACAGTTTTTGGATCCACTGTTCTGCTGTTTTTACGCTGATTATCCTTGAATTGCTTCTCGTAGGAATTGTTCTAAAGGTATCTAGACGGTTTTAGATATATTAGTTGACTGTTTTACTGCTATTGGTTCTTATAGTCTGTAATTGTTGCAAAAAAGAACGTTCAATGTAGTTTTTATTCACAAATATTTTTGTAGTTATAAACTATATCTTTTAGAACTAAATGATAGTTTTGAATAAGCTATTTTCCAAATCTCATGCAAATTTTTGGAGATTAGTCAAACATAATCTGCACTTCTATGGTTTATGTTATTGAAATAAAATAATAAATATGAGAGACATGGATGATAGTATATGGGTTTCTCATTCTTTTCCTATTATTTTTATGATGCCATCAATTCAGCTGAATGATCTTATTCAAAATGATATTTTTTTATTCAAGAAGTCATACCAATTATGAACGTGGCCATCAGATGTTCAAAAAAAGGATTATGTGACTCTTTTCTATCTCATAATTAGCTGCCACACATTCTTATCTTATAATTCTAAGGATTTTGTACAATTGTTGACAAAGTATTAAATCTTGAACGCTGTTAACAGGCCCTCATTAACACTACTGATCATGAAATAGACACTAGTTTGACAAGCTGCTTCAATAAGAAATATCAGAATGAAAAGGGAGTTGTTGGCACTCAGCTTGTCGGCGAAAGGGCGAAAATCATATTAGATGAAGTTCGGGGCTTGTCTCTTTTCACTCGTGATCAGTGTTTACAGCATATTGGTACTTGCTAAGGCATTCAATCAATCATCAATATTATTACCTCGTTTCAGCACCTGTGTTAACTTCATTCATTTTGATTCAGGGGAGAACTTTAAGCCTGTTATGGATGGAGTTGAAAATCAAAGTGACACCACTGTAAATCTTCCTACTTTCATTTGGTTCTTACTGAATGAGAATTTAAATGTTTTACAAAGTGATTTGAGTTACAGTTTTGTGACACTATTAATATCTGCAAATTTTCTCATTGTACAGGTTGCGGAGCTTGTTCTAAAGAACTACATATTTGTTCACCTTGAACACAATTATGACAAATTTAATCTACTCATGTAAGTTTCCACCCTTTTTTTTTGTTTTTTGCATCGTTACAGAGTAGTCTGTTGCCTTTTTAGTTACTTTCCAGACAATCTTGTCCTTTCAGTTAATAGTTTTACTCAGTGTCTTCCTTGATGGTTTAAGTTTGACTTCTTTTCTTCAGCTTTATGCTACAGAAGCTTTTTTCACTTGTTGACCAGACATCTGAGCCTGACAACCCAGATTCTTTGCAAAATCAAGAAGTGTTACTCCCTGGTCACCTGATTACCATTTATATGAAGGTAATTGATATCTGGAAAAAAACTTTTTCTATGTTTAGAAGATTTCAAGTAGTGTGTCACCTTAGAGGTTGCTTTGCAAATAAGGTGTGTGGCAATTTGCAAGCATTTCTTTATGCCTTTTAATCTACAGCAAGGCTCCCGAGGCTGTTCAATTGTGGTATCTAGTTTTGTCTGGTTATATTATAAATATGACGTATATAAACATGTTCAATATTTTGAAAGTAAATATTTAGTTTCTTCTTGTGGGGACTTCCACATAGTGAGACAAGATTCCACGTGGAAAAGGTACTATCCATCCGGAGTACTGCTGCTCAAGTGTGCTATATCTAATATATCGACCAGTTGAGATATGTTCAGTTTTTCTTTCCACTAATCAAATTGAATTGTAATTACTATTGTATTGAACATGGTAGTTTTTCAGTTTTTATATTAAGATTGTTGGTAAATTGTTGTACAAGGCTAACTGTTATATTATACTTGCATATTGTTTGTTTTGGATTGCAGGAGAAGCTGGAAGAATGGCTAAGCAAAGGGAAAAAACTAATTGAAGAAGCGCTGAAAAAAACAAACCAAAAATTTGATTTTTGCAACTGTATGTTATTCCACCCACTTCCACCCTCCTCTATCTCTTTCCATCCCTCTGTCTCAGTCCCACTGATGTTTGTGTTCGTTGAGATGCAGTGCTTGATGTCAAGAAGGTTATGGAAAAGAATCCTCCAAAGCAAGTTGGTTTGGCGATTGAGAACTTGTTGAAAACTGGACGACTAATTACACAAACAGGTTTAGATTTACAGCAGGTGTGACATTCCCGGGTTCATTTTCTTAATTTGGAATATTTTACGATTATCATCCACTCATGCATTTTCTTAGCAAGATTTAAAGCGCAATCAGAAATGTATAGGCTTCGTTGCCTTACTCATTCAAGTAGTCTAATGGATCCTCACGGATTATTTAAATTGTGGTCATGTGAGTAGTAATGGTCACTGTATTTACATTCATTTGTTTTCATTATCGGCTTCCATAAATGAATGATACACAACCATGAACTTCACTCAAACAATAGAAAGTGGTGAATTGACGATATGGTGTTCACGTACATTTGCATAAACATTGATACATGCTTGCAAGATATTTAACCTTTATTCAAATTGATATGTAATTCTATTTGTCTCTGAAGGACTATAATTCTTCTAGATTTGATGTTTGAAGTGTTTTAGTAATATATCATAATGTATTGCTTCAAAAAGCACGTGTATTAATATTTTTGGGTCTTATACCTCATTATTGGATTAGAACTATATCTTTACGCTTTACTTCTGGTTGATGGGAATTTCAAAATATTTAAGGGATATTTTTGTTCTTTGATTTCTAATTTTGTTTAAGTTGGATGTTTATACTTGGTATTTGTTTATGAATGCTGTTTTTGTTCATTAGAGGGCTGGATATACTGTTCAAGCTGAGAGGCTCAATTTCCTGCGCTTTCTGTCTCATTTTAGAGCTGTCCATCGTGGAGCTTCATTCGCAGGACTTCGCACAACAAGTGTGCGAAAGCTGCTACCTGAGTATGTATTGACTCTGAAAAAAGTTATTGTTATTTCTAATATTAGTTGATTCCAATTTATTGGATATGTGTATTCTCTAAACTTGCAGATCTTGGGGTTTTCTTTGCCCTGTGCATACACCTGATGGGGAGCCTTGTGGGTTGCTAAACCATATGACTTGTACTTGTAGTAAGTTTATATTGATGGATTAAAATTTCTACAGAATTTTCATTAGGTGTGTGTCAGTATTATACTTTTGATACATGTGAATGGTTCTAAATTTTGAGGGTGTGGCTTGCTTGCACTGGTGGACATTGAAGATTTTGTGTGAATTAGAATGGATTGACAAATTCTCATTTGTTTATGTAGCTTATGTATCAGATTATATTTATTCTGCCACATTTTGCAATCCTTCTAATTATTCTACATCTGTTCCAGGAATCACTTCGTATTTTGATTCAAAAGGATCTGTTAGAGATTTTTTCAGTATAAGGAAGTCCATTATCAGTGTTCTGGTTGGGGTTGGAATGTCTCCTTCTGTGCCAAAGCTTGTTCAAGCTGGTCCTCCTGAAGTTCTTTCGGTTCTTCTAGATGGTCGCGTTGAAGGCTCCATACCAACTAGTCAAATTGATAAAGTTGTTTCCCATTTGCGGAGATTAAAAGTTTCATCTGCTTCAGTGGTCTGTATCTTATTTTTTGTTCCCTTTGTTTTCCCTTTTGTTTACCAAAATTTTCATTGTGCTACTGCCAAAATGTTCTGTTGCAGATTCCTGATGACCTGGAAGTTGGCTATGTTCCTTTGAGCAGGGGTGGGGCGTATCCTGGTTTATTTCTATTTACATCTCCTTCTAGATTTGTTCGACCAGTAAGAAATATTTCTATCCCTTCCGAGGATAGTCAAGACATAGAACTTATTGGACCATTTGAACAAGTGAGTGTTGAGTTTTTGTAGCCATACAGTAGTAGAGTGTTACTGTAAGCTCACTGATTTAATGTTTTGTATATATTATGTTAGGTTTTCATGGAAATAAGATGTTCAGATGGTGGAGATGGAGGAAGACAGGATTCTTTTCCTGCTACTCATGAAGAAATCCACCCGACTAATATGCTCAGTGTGGTTGCTAATCTTACACCTTGGTCAGATCATAATCAGAGTCCACGTAATATGTACCAGTGTCAGGTGATTCTCCCCAACTTACCTCAACACTCCCCTCTTGCTTGATGTCTAAAAATGTTTTGCATTTTACATATGGTCCTAGGTTTATTTGTATTTTCAACTTCTTAACTTTTGTTTTTCAGATGGCAAAACAAACCATGGCTTTTTCTTTGCAATCGATCGGCTGTCGTGCAGATCAGAAGTTGTATCACCTTCAGGTTGGTTCATACGATCCTCGGCTCCTTCGTATTTTCAGAACCTGTTTACACACACACACACACGTATATGAACTATATATATATTCATTTGTTTTACAAGAACAAATAATTTGATATTTCATGCAACTTATTTTTTATACCCTCAAAATCTTGTACAGACCCCTCAAAGTCCCATTGTTCGCACAAAAACATACACAAAATACAGCATTGACGAGTTTCCTAATGGGACAAATGCCATTGTTGCTGTGCTGGCATACACTGGGTATGAATTTTAGACTAATGAGTTCCTCTGTATCATTTTACAATTTTTAAAAGTCCATTTTCTTTACTTTATCCAGGTATGATATGGAGGATGCCATGATTCTGAATAAGTCGTCAGTCGACCGTGGAATGTTTCGTGGACAAATATATCAGGTGCGCGTACTTGATAGTAAAAATATCAAGTTTATGGAAAATACACGAATGTTTTAAAACAGCTTATCAAATCTTCTGCAATTTAGTTAGAAATCCTCACTAGTATTGTCCTCAAATAAAATTGTGAATGATCTTTACATGTTGTCATCCACTGGTTAATCTAGTGTGAACTTAGACTGTGATTACACTTAGTACATTATTACTGTACATGCTACATCTATAAACTGTAGTCTAACCCATAAATAAAAGGAACACTCATTCTTCATATGCAATATAACTGGTTTCAAATTAGGAAAATTTTGTGAACTGAAGTTTCAAACACAATGGCAATCTAAATTTTTACTCAGCAATTTAAATATATATACATACACACGCACACACACCCTTGACTTGAACCCAAGACCCATACCATTAGGAAGGCAAGCCTATCTCTGACCTATCAGGCGTTGGTATGGGGGAGTTTTTCAGAGACACTCAAGAATTCATGGCCTTTTAATCAGTCGTAGGTTTTAAACTCTATTTGTGTGTATGGAGAAAAATGTAAGTGAACCTAAGACAGAAAGGTTTCCTCAATCAATTGTGTGCATGTTTACGATTGTACTTGAAATAAGCTCTTAATGCTTTGTTCTTTTTGATAAGGATTTAATTGATTTGTTATATGGAAATATGTGTTGATAAATCACCACCTTTGGGCAGGCAGAAACTATTGACTTGACTGATCAAGGTCGCAAGTCAGATGACACCCAAAAATATTTTGCACTTGCGGATAAGAAGCATCCTTTGATCGATTCAGATGGACTTCCGTATGTTGGTCAGGTTAGACTTAATACTCCATTACTTTTTATCCTTTTTCTATTAATTATGCTATTTTATCTTGTCCGTGTCTATCTTAACAGATTGGTCATATCTGACTTTCAGGTAGTAAATCCCGGTGAGCCATATTGTAGCATTTACAATACAGTAACTACTGAGACGAAAATGAATAACCGGAAAGGTTCAGATCCTGCTTACGTTGACTATGTATCTATTGATGTAAAAAAGAAGCATGTTCATGGAGCTACCAAGAAAGAGCATTGTCAAAAGGTAGTTTGTTGTTAGGCCATTTGAAGTGTTCTTGTTTAGTTTTTAATTTTGAATTTCACATGTGACTGGGCATTGCCATATTTTACTTTAAATATTAAGTTCCAAAGACATTGCTGTTGGGTACTTCTTCCAAACTTATAGTAACAAGTACCCTTCCAGCCAGCCTTTTTTCTTCTTCTCATTTATTGATTACATTATTGAATATCTGTTCAGTTCAAAAGGTTTATGTGCGCCATTAATAAGCTCAAGTGTTGCCATAAGAAAAAAATTACCGCCCCAAAGAGTTGGCCTATACAATTTCACTACCGATTCAATAAAGATTAACATGTTTATTGAAATGATTTTTTTGTTGAATTCTTCATTGCTTTTTATGATATTCCCGTGTATGGCCCTGAAATTGATGCTCACCAGTTTCTTTTCATTCTGTAATACACCCGAGAGCCTTATCTCAAGTAATTTAACCTGCTTATGTGTATTCAGTTCTAAATTGATTTCCTTAATATCTTTGAATACTAAAGAAAGTGCATTCCGTTTTTTTATAAATTATGTTAGTCTCGTTCTCGTGACATTTAAGCCCCATGTTTTCTTCTTTGATCAGGTAAATATACGTTTTCGGCATCCTAGATTACCTGTCATTGGTGATAAATTTAGCAGTAGACATGGGCAGAAAGGTGTTTGCTCTCAGTTATGGCCAGATATAGATATGCCTTTTTCTGGAGTAACGGGTATGCGTCCAGATCTTATTATCAATCCGCACGCCTTTCCTTCTAGGATGACGATTGCAATGCTTTTGGAATCCGTTGCTGCTAAGGTATCATTATTGTGAAATAGTTTAGTGTTGTTTTTCTTAATTTGAAAAATCTAATTCATTACTAATAACTATATAAATGTTACTAAAGTTGTTTTGTGGCAAAACATATACATTGAAAACATTGTGTAATCATTAGGTTTCAGTATTATGCATCACTCTAATATTGTTGACATAATATTTGTGATATTCAATGGACCTTATCCTGTATTCATAGGCATACATTAACTATAAAGGACAAATACTATATGCTTTATACTGATGCTTTATCATTACTTGTCACAGCAAGGTAGCTTACATGGGAAATTTGTGGATGCAACCCCATTTTCTAGTTCAACCAAGAAAGACAAGGGGGATAGTATTGTTGATGAAGTTGGTTCCTTGTTGAAAGAGAAAGGATTTAATTACCATGGTGTGGAGGTTTTATATAGTGGAGTTTATGGAACCGAACTCACATGTGAAATTTTCATCGGCCCAGTTTATTATCAGCGACTCCGGCACATGGTCTCCGACAAATTTCAGGCAAGCTCTAAACCTGTTTTCTTCATCTCATATAATGCTTATATTGAAGCTCATGTGGTCACACTTATTGCACTTGTGTCATTCCTGAACTTACATCTTCATGACTTGTTATATTCTTTATCCCATGAAGAAATATTCCCAGTTCTGATTATTTTGTCTGAGTGCAATATTTTATGCAATTAACCTGTGTTCATTTGTCAACTGTAAGCATGGTAAATACTCGCAGAGCTGATCTGACAAAATATTCCCAGTTCTGATTATTTTGTCTAAATGCGATTTTTTATGCAATTAACCTGTGTACGTGTGTGACATGTAAGGTAAATACTAGAAGAGAGGTGATCTGTAGTGCAAGGTTTAAGGCTTTATGTGGATGTTGTAAAACTTTAACAAAACGTGATAATGTAAAAGTACTTGTTAGTTCTAAGAACATTTTTCTAACGTAAAATCTCACTCTGCCCACCTTAATTACCCTAACTACCCTAAGTCTGAAATGTTTATGACAACCCCTTTAATTTTTTTAGCCTCATTCTACACCAATTTCGTCAACTTTTGGGCGTTAAATGATGAAAATCCCCGAATTTTATATATAATTTTTTCATGAGAATGGTGCACACTTACGGGTAGCTGAGTGAGACTATCCATTTTTTAATAATGAAAGTATTACTAAAAATTATATTTCCTGTGTAATATATATCTGCATAAGGAATGGTTTGCTTCACCTGCAGATGGGCTCACCATTTCCAGATTTTTTTTTGTATTCTTGTCATGCTGGCTATATGGAAATATTATGATCTTTCAGGGGGTAGATAAATGTTGAGATTGAACAGTTTTTGTGGAATAATTATGTGTCAAGTCCATAACAGGGGTTTATGAACATTTGGTATAGGTGCGGTCGACGGGAATTGTAGACCAAGTGACTCGACAGCCTATAAAGGGGAGAAAGCGTGGAGGAGGTATCCGATTTGGAGAAATGGAACGGGACTCAATGCTGGCTCACGGGGCTGCTTATTTGTTGCATGATAGGCTCCATACATGCTCTGACCATCACATAGCTGACGTGTGCTCCCTTTGTGGTAGCATCCTCACAACGTCCTTTATCCAACCTCAAAAGCGTATCCTTCGGGAGATTGGGGGACTTCCACCTGGCAGGGCTCCCAAGAAGGTGATTTGCCTTGCCTGCAATACAAGCAAAGGGATGGAGACAGTTGCTATGCCTTACGTCTTCAGATACTTGGCTGCTGAGTTGGCCGCTATGAACATTAAGATGACCCTTCAGTTGAGTAACGGAGCTGCAGCTTGACCCTACATCGATATGTATGATTTTGTGTGATTCTAACTCGAGGGCTTGGTGAATGTACAACGACAGGGCTGAGATTCGTACCCACAAATGCGCATGGCCATGTAATGTGAAATGTAGTTTTAGTTGCTCTTCAATTTTGTCCTATGCATAGACAAGAGGCCATGTTGATCCTTATTTAAAACTGTCTCAGGTGTTTACATTAATATTTTATCTATTTGTATCACATTTTGAAATTAGGTATAAATGTAAAGAAGTCTGCCAACTACAAAAAAAAAGGATGTGTGTACACTGTAATGGTAACAGGGGTATTAATTCGCACACGATCTTAAATTTTCTAGCTGACATGATAACATGCGCATGACAATTTTATAGTTCACAACCTGTGTATGACAAATAAACTTTTGGCGGCTTTCATTTGCAAAGTATGAAGGTGGATCAAGTCTAACTCATCTGGTCTGCAAATTGTGTATCAGAACCTAAGATGAAAAATACTCTTAGAAAAAACTAACACCATTTCTTGATTGAAGCCATTTCAAGATACTTCGATAGTAATACATTTGATTCCATTATAGAAATATTTGATTTCATATAGGGGAAACTAGGTAAATAGTACTCCGGACAAAATATGTTACGAGGCTAGCCTTACTGAAAATAAATTTTAGTTGTATAGTCCTCTCTTTTAAGTGATTTTGGACATTCCTATTTTTATCCTTCATTATTAAATTATTATTTTTATTATGAATGTTTTCTATTTTATTTATTTATTTGTTTTTTCTCTTTTTTTCTTTTTACAAAGATACGAGTTAAAAATTCTTACCCGTATCTTCTTTTCAAGCTTCTTCCTCTCCTCTACGAGAACTTCATCCCACACGCTCGCCTTCATCGGCAAGTGCGCCCGAATGAGGGACCCGATAATCACTCTTTTGTGATTGATCTCCGGATGGTCCCCACTCACAAGGCCTCCGTGATATTCCAGGCGAAACTTCCCTTTTTGCTCCATCTCCATCAGTGTCCGAGCGGTCGACACAAATCTCGTTCTCCCACCCTTCTTCTTCTTAGCGGGTCCGTTGGACGACTCACCTGCTTTACCAGCACTCAGTTGAGTGGCGTTATCGCCCTCACTCACCAGAGTGGCGTCAACGGTCTTACTCCCCGCAGTGGCGTCAACGCTCTCACTGTCATCCTCTTCCTCAGTCGAGCTATCGCTCCCGGTCTCACTACCAATGTCACTGTCCTCGTCATCTAACAAGACAGCAGCGGCGGGATCCCATCTCTTGTACAACGCCTTCCGGACGTACCAGATATCGCCCGCTTCAGTAAAGCTTTGAGCCATTCTCGGACTAGGTTCTGGTGTAGTGGATTTTGTCAGAGATAACACCAACAACATCATCGCAGGCCAAATACTCTACGGGGAGGGCGTATCTTGAGTCCGCTCGACAGGGGCGGGGGTAGGGGCATCATCTAGTCTAACTCTTTTCTTTGGTGGCATACTGCATTTTAAAACCAACAACAAATAAAAATAGAAATGAAGCTAATTTTCATTAACTTTATTTTGAATAAATTAGACTAATATATATAATTTAAAATGAATCCACAAGAAGAATTATCCAAAATAATGAATTACACAGGTATAAGAACTATACTATTAAAATACTTTAAAACAAACCAAGGATACAAAACACAGTTTGAAGAAAAAACACAAAAACTGAAACAATAAACCCAAAGAACTTCTGCCTAAAAGACCCAGACAAGCCAACCATATTCACCCATCCACCTTACTGTTAAAAATGTAGCAATATCACTCGAAAACCAACCATGCTCCTTAAAAACTCTAAACTGCAGCCCCAACACCACAAAACACCCTTATTACTGGAATTGCACCCGAGCCACTAATAGAACCTCCACCACAACATATTTAATCAGTCCTTACAAGAAAGAGACCCTTGGATTGGGTTTTGATTGTCGTAATCCCAACTAAAAGTAAAATATGTTATAACCTAGAATTTATCAATTAAGTGATGGGCCTAACTTATTTACCTTAAACTAATAACTTGAATGATGATAGTCACGGGGAGAGGGCACAAGACCATTGCCCGGACCGAAATGCGAACCACCAATCATCGGAAAGCAATGAAAATAGAAATAGGGTGTAGTTCTATGATCTTGAGCGAAGCTCGATCAATCATCGAACGAGAGATAACAACAACGAATGCATGTCACTCTCGCTACCAACTACCACAAGTAGAGATAGCTACACCACTCAGCGAATCAACTCGTCTACGCCTAGTTCACTTCCTAATTCCCGAATACCATCAATAGCGATGAACATCGGAAATCGGGTAGAACTAAATAGAGTATCGAATCGTGATACTCTGGTACTACACAAGCATGAGTAAACTCTAAATCAATAAACGAATCTACCCAGCTACGCCTAGTTCAATCAACCTGGCGACCGAATAAAGTGATCATCAAGGAGAGCTAAATAGAGAAACGAATCACGAAGCTCTAGTAATACACAAGCATGAGTAAACTGTAAATCAATAAACGAATCTACTTAGCTACGCCTAGTTCACTTCTCGAAAACCAAACACCACCGGTCAAGATGAGTTCGCTAATCGAGTAGAACTAAATAGAACCTCGTTATAGTATTACTCAAGCGTAAGTAAATTCTATAAACGTAAAATCTCGTCTCACACTAGATCAAATCATGGGTCGCTCCAAACATCGATCCACATAGCGCACACAACAATCATGAGAAAATTCCCATGATCGTTCGGTCGACTTGAAACACACAAGAGAATTGAGAAAACACATCCTAACATATTTCTATCTCATCAATAGGAAATCAAGACATGTGGATGTCGGAAATCCTAGATAAGTTCACTAAATGGCTAAAGTTTGCATTTTTACGAACTCTAACCTAGAACTTGATATGCACCCGAGTGATGAAATAGCTAGCACATGAAATAGGGTTTTAAAATAATGAAAGTTTCAAACACAAAGTAATAAAATCATGCTTGAACATCGATTAGCTAAAATATAGACAAATACCCATACAAGCAAGTGGATGCTATTAAGCTCAAAACCCCAAATCATGCCATAAACACCACCAAAATCAAATTAACCATACAACCATGCATTAACTTCAAGGAAATCATCATCTACACAACACCCATGACCAAGGATTGAAATCCAAGGTCATGGATTCCAACTCCTACTCAAACATACCACAAATCCTAGTTTTACAACAAAATATAGAAGAGTTGGAGATTAGATCCGGGATTGGGTTGAGAAACCCAATCAAAACTCCTCTAGTTTGCAAACCCACCATCTCCAACTCTCCAAAGCTTCAACAAATGAAGATGAAGAAGTTAGAGATGGTGAGAAGCTCATGGTTGCTTGAGAACTCCATGGATCTTCATGGCTATGGCCTTAGATGGTAGAAAATGCTCCCAAAAATGAAGAACACCAAGAACACTTGAAGAACTTGAAGAACAAGAGAGAGAAAATAAAAAATAAACTTTTGGGCAATGCTTCCCGGATTGAATAGAAGCGTGGACAAAACTTAAATGCTCCCACAAAGCATGGACAAAACTTAAATGCACCCACAAAAGCGTGGACAAAACTTCAGGGTAACCACACAACGTGGACGAAACTTTGTGCATCAACTCGTTTGTGGACGAAATTTTAGGGTAGTTTTTGACAATTATCCTTTTTTTATTGTTTGGTTAATCGATACTGTACATTTAAGTTGTCTTTCGAAAAATTAAGTCTTTTAGCTGATGTTAATACGAGAGTTTTGAAAACAAAAATATCAGTCTGGATGACAGATGCAACCAATGGTACTAGTAAGTGACCCATGTCCACCCCTTACAAAAAAATGATTTTTACTTTTGTTTCCTAATTCGACATTACACTGGGTTTCAAATTTAGGAGTTTTTTTTCATCGACAAAGCAAATATATAATGTAACATCTTCAGAGGATGAAAAGGAGGTACAAGGCTCAAGTTCTAGCTACATAACGTAAATTCTGTATTACCTCCTTCATTTTACTCTTTCTGATTCAAACAACTCTCTTCTTCTTCTTCTTCTTCTTCTTCAAGCTTGGGGGCCTACACCTTCTCCAACAAGATATGAGCTGAAACTTCAACCTAAAATTTTGTGTTTCCGTGGTGGAATTTGCACAACCTGGATTTGTTATTTCTAGTGTTGGGATGAAATTTCTTCAACGATGAAACCAAAAACTGATAAAGCAGCTAAACTATAAGACAGATAAGTCTCGCTAGACCATATAAGCGCACAACGGGCCTACGCAAAGGGTTTGGTTAAGATATATCAGATTCCCCCAAAGATGTAAATGGAACACAATCATACGTGCCCTTCAATTATATAGGAATAGTCGATTTTATCCTTCAGTTAAAATGTAGGAATGGTCGATTTTACCCTTCAGTTAAAGAGGTAAATGAAAGGTAAAATCAGAAAATCACTAAAAAGATAAATGAAAAGTATAACCGAAAAATCACTATTAGAGAAGGCCATTTAACGAAAGTCTATAACATCAAGGTTCGAAAACAAAACTACCGGACAAATAAGGTTATTTCTTCAACTCCCCCTTGAAAGTAGCTACTCGTTCTAAATTAACTAAAGGGTTAAATATCAAAACTTACTCTTAAGTATTGATCATGAACCCTACGTTACTCACGTTCTCAAAATGAACACTACACTACCTTAAGTATTGGTCACACGATTTTGTTAGTAAAAATGGATGGAATTTTCCATTCCGTTAGTCATATGACCTCAAGTGTCATATAATGGATGGTAAAATGACGTTTCCCCTTAATTATATGACCTCTACAATTTGATAAAGAACATTATCATTGTACCCTCATTATTGTTCCTTATAAAATGTATAAAGGTCAAATACTTAAGGGCAAAAAAAACATCATTTTACCATCTATTATATGACACTTGAGGTCATATGACTAACGGACTGGAAAATTCCGTCCATTTTTACTAGCAAAATCGCATAACCAATACTTAAGGTAGTGTAGTGTTCGTGACCAATACTTAAAAGTAAGTTAAAATATATTTCATCTATCTTTTTTGGCAATCAATCTTTAAAGCCATAGCACCAAAAAAACATACACCAGTTCAATATCCTCAAAAATGCCTTAACGATTTCAATTTGATACACAATAAAAACATGGAAAAGTGATCTACAGCAAAACTTGGATCCACTCATTCAAGATTAAATATTTGAACAGGCCATTTTCGTTTCTGATCATCCTGGCCAACTCCAGTAGTTTCCAACGATATGTCGATACTGCGATATTCTGCAGCGCGAGCAATACTGATGCGCAGTTGAAGCCTTGCTGCAGGACACATCTCAGTTCCAACCTCTGCTGATCTCTCAGCTTTGGTGTTTGTTGATCGTGCAATTGCAATCGGTTCCTTGAAGGTGAAGATAGTTTGGGACCAGTGGGTCCTGGGGGTGAATGGTGATGTGGACAAAACTGCTGGCATTTCTTTGCAGAACCTGCTTGTAAAACCAGTCTCAAACCACAACACAACACCATGGCACCAGCTAATTTTAGATTCCACACTAGGCTCCAACTCAACACTGGCCGTAAAATCCACTTCATCAGGCTTCATTGTCACCAGGTCAAAGGCCTGAAAGAACAAGGAAAGAGAAATCAACCTCTATTTCAGATTTGTTAAAATGGTTGCAATTCAAGCACACCACTGTACTTAAGGCACTAACCTGGAGAACTGCAGAATTGGTTACTATATCGCGACTGTCCACAACATCAACAATGGGATTCTTAGCAGCATCTTCAACAAGCTCCTTGCCAATGCAAGACATATCGAAACCAAACACATCTTCCCAAAATGGAAGACTAGTCCCTCCTTTACCAAAACCTGCAACAAGCTACAAAACAATTGTTTTCAAGGAGCAGACAATCAAGAAAGGACCCCTGTCCAGATTAAGACATGCAAGTGACTAAGGTAGAACAACTCACAATAGTTGCAGTGTCAGGGAGCATTGCACCTCCAGGTTTCAACCATTTATCTCGTGCAAAGAGCACTGAGTTGAGCATTGTCTCATAGAGTAGGCAATATCCCATCCATTCACTCACCAACACATCAACACTCTGAGGTTGAATTTTAATAGATTTCTCAACCTCTTCAACCATACTTTGAACAACTTCAATCACCCCATTGACACTGCTATCACCTTCACTTCGGCTTTCGCGCAAAAGCTTGTTGTTTTTTGCAATCTACAATCAGCCAAGCAAAATAAATGAGGGGGAAAGAGCAGTCAGTTGAAATAGAGGGTGTTTTTCACACTCCAAACATGAAGATCTACCTCTGTTGCTACTTTAGCCATCTTTTCACTAGCTTCAATTGCAACTACCCTTGAGGCACCAGCTTGGGCTGCAAAAAGACTAATTACAAAGGAAATCAGAACTCCATAACCACTATACCACAGCAAACCATAAATATTTAAAACAGGCAAATGAAAGATGGTAGCAAACAAATGAACCTTATGGGGAGAGAGCAATTTTGACCATATTGGGTGCAAGTGCACCCATTCTTTTTTTCCCTTCATAAAAATAAAGCTTTAGGTGATATTTTTTATTAATTAAAACAGGCATCTGAAAGATGGTAGCAAACAAATGAACCTTACAGGGGAAGAGCCGTATTGATCATATTGGGTGCAAGTGCACCCATTCATTATTTTCCTTTGTAAAAATGAAGTTTTTGGAGATATTTTTATTTTAAAAATTAACAAGTATGAGGTAAAAACAGATTAGGAGTACACCAATTAAAATTTCTTTTGGTAATGAGAGTGACTTTCTTTACAAAGAATTAGGACTGGACCCATTAACTTGATGTGATGGATCGTTACATAGAGTTCACATGAAAAAAAAAGTGGATATTTAACCAAAGCAACCAACTTGATACGGTATCTATTACCTAAGCACAGTTCTTTACATAGTCCAGTGAGAAATAGGTGAGCCTACAATCATATACCATGTTGAATGAGAACAAAACATTCTAGGATGCTTGAACATATAAAATTTCAGTCACGTCTCTTCTAAGGCTGAAAACTTAATTATGGGAATCCCTCTTATATGTCCAACAGACAGAAGTCATCCAGATACATAAACTTTCAGAACACTGATCCAAGAGATTTAACAAGAAAATGAGGTCAAAGATACATGCATTTAAAATTTAGCACACATGATATATATGATATGCCGTGGCACAACTGGATTCGATGTTATTCATGAAACCAGTAAAGAAATTGCATTGTGTTGATATAAAACCTACTGTTCATATAAGTAAGGAGCAGATAAATAGTAAAAGGTACTATTCACATGGATTTAAATTTATTATCCCACCTTAGTACACCGGTTCCACAACCAACATCCATCACAACTGCACCCTTCAGAAGAGAAGGATTTTTCAAGATAGCTTGTCTGTATGCATCCATCCTTACCTGCATGTCCAGAAAAATATGAACTTTCTCTGGAAAAATTGTTATAGAATGAAATAATCAATGCATTCGCCTTATAAAATAGAATCATCTCACCTTGTCACTTATCATCTCTCTATGGATGCCGAATGAACTATATGCCCCAAAATAGTTATCATTAACATCCTTGATATCCTTTGCAGTACGATTTGACAGAGAAATTTTTGAAGAGCATGCAATGTTTAAATGACCATTTGAAGAAACAACAGTTTTTTCAGGCACGTCCTCTGTTTCTATGCTAATCTCATTGAAGTTCTCCAAATCCCTCAAAATTTGCTCTTTGTCAATGGATATAGTAGAGTCATCTTCACCTTCTTCATCCTCACCAAAACTGTACAAGAGTGAATCATCTTGCATAAAAGGTTTTAGGTATTTTTCATCGTCCCAAAGAAGCTTAATGTCCTTAACATTAACTGTTTGATGCAAATGGCTATGTAGATCCTGGTCAGATTTACAGGAAAGCCCACAGCTCCAGCATCTATGTTCTGCAACCTGGTAAAGGATACTGCAGATGATGAGAAAATCGAAACCCATTAACTAATGTGCAATAATTAAACTTGCTAACTTTAATCCTCTGAACAGCCACGTGACACAAGGAACGTTATTAGAATACAGCCATTGTTCAATATTTCACAAAAGAACTTCTTGTGCAGAGCAAAGAAAATAAACTTCAGTTCTCAAGCACAACATTTACTTGAACTGAAGGTAGTTTTTCCCACCATTGAATTGAATATATCATTTGGGACAGTCCAACATTCATAGAAAAAATATACATTTGATCCATCAACAATCACTCTGATGGACAAAAACTGAAGCCAAAATTACATCTCCTTAGTAAATCAGCATTTATTAAAGCATTTCAGAGTCTTGTTCTCCATCACATGAAGAACCTTTTTCTCTCGAGTTCATGGTTTCGTCAATAAATTTTGAAACGAAAATTTTCATTTGCCCTCCCTTCAAATCCTTGGAACAAATCTAGAGGAGACATTTCAAGGAACAAGCAAGTCAAAAGCACTGATGGGACTGACCTGCGAGCGAACATAATTGATAAGCTTGAAAGAAGCGTAGAAATCCAAACCGAGCGCCTTCCTTAGACCATTGAAATCGAAGTGATGAACTGAGTTGCAGTGGTCGAAGAGAGCACCGCACGAACTGTAATGAGAATCGCAGAAGAGACACCTGAAATCCGAGTCTGAACCGTCGGCGGCGCCGTCATCGCCTTCGCTCCAGTCCTCCCAGCCACCGTCGAGCTCCTCTTCATCGTCTTCATCCTCGGTTTCGTCTTCGGTTCTTCTGATTTTGTGGGTCTCCTCCGTTTCGGTAGGGTTCTTGGCCATAGTGTTTAATGTTAGTATTGCAGCTGAGATTGAGAGGACAGAGCTTCGCCCAGATTTACTGTTAAACCCTGCACTAAACCCTAAAACCAGACTCGGAGCAGCTAGAGCTTGTAACAAGGAACACTCCCCTTTCTGACGTGGCAGCCTCCTAGAGGATAGCCATAGCCACAGGCCCGAACCACCCTGGACAGCATTGGGCTGAAGTTCCCGGGCCATTGGGGACTCATGGATTACGAGTCGCATGGCCCATCATGAAGCGTGAATTTGGATCCAAGGTTGAACCAATTAAATATCTTTGATCAAAATCGAGTTCAGACAGACCACAATTCAGTTAAAAATTCATAATGGAGCCATCCAACTTATCCAGCTAAATAATATAACCAATTAATTTTTTTATATACGACTATTCCCGATCATTAAAAGGTGTAGTAATCTAGTTGTCTTAGGCATAGCTCAAGATCTCTGATGCTTTGACGGCGCTAAAACATTAAGCCGTGCTTTAACTTCCGCTATGGTCCTATTCTACTAATGGGTGTAACATGTCATATGGATCGGGTTGACAGTTTCTTCCTCTCCTTGTTTTACTGTTCTTGCAACAATGACTTGAAATATCGGTGTTGCTTTTCGATTTGTAGTGTTCTACAATAAAAAATTTTTTTGAGAGAAACGACAATATTATTAATGTAAAAGCATATTGGTGCCTACAGAAGCCCAAGGCACCGTACATGAAAACCAAACTAACATGACAATAACAAAAAAAGCAGGGAAGTAAATTTTGCTCTTTGACATCGGGGCGGTCGGAGGGGTGGGACTGCGGTAGCGTCCAAGGACACCGATACAGTATACTACAACCATAAAATACTGATCGAGCAGATCAGAGGATAAACAAGCAGTGGTGGACCTATTACTCCCCCGGTAAGTCAGCGTGCGTCGTCCTCCCTTGACTGATAATGGTAGGGCTCCTGAACACAGGATTGCTGACTCCGAAGTGGTAGGAAAGTAACATAGCGACTGTTGGTGGTACCCTTGCCACCAATACACCAGAGAGGAAGTACAGTCGACCAGCCTCTCTCTGGAGGCGAGGGTGCCTGAAGCCCCTCCGCCGCTGCTGAAGACGCCTCATTCGACGCCGCTGATTCTTCATCTTCTACTGAGTCCTCGTCACACTCAGCCCCCTTATTTCCTGATAGTGACGACGGCGAGTCACGTGGTAGCCAGCCTACCGGCTCATCACCCTCAACTGCTCCCTGCTGACCCCATCGCCCCATGGCCTCTCTTCTCGGGCCCATGAACCCACAACCCGACTCCGGCGGCCGGTCAAACCTACCCGGTTCCACAGCCGCCACACCCTTCCCCATTCTTCGACGCCAAGCAATCTCCTCCGGTGTCACAACCGACCCCGAGGAGATCGGGATTGGCGTATGCTCCACCCCCAACGGCGTCGACATCGCAGGACCACCGGCAGCGAGACGAACCGCACCTAATCCCAGATATCGCCCCACCACGCCCGTCTTCCTTGGCCGAGTCCCCCTCGTCGGCGTGCGACGGAGGCAGGGCCTCGAACGACTCCGGCTACCCGGAACCCATCCCGGTTCCTCCCCGGCCGAGAAGCACAAGACCGGCATCCCTCCCGTCCTGGCTGTCCATGTCTCCTCCGGTTGCACAAGCTCCTCCGATCGCACGGGCTCGTCCGACTACAGCATCGCCACCGTCAACCCCGGCTTCGCCATCACAGCAGCCAACCCCGCCTCCTCCTCATACGGATACAACGGCTCCTCCTCCGGATCATCATCCGAACAGTCCGTGCCGGAGTCGTACTCGACTTCCAGGGCACTCTTCTCCGGCAGACAGGGTCCCCAATGGACACCCTCGTCACCGGCCCGCTCACCATCTCCCTCCTCACCCGAGAACTCCATGGGAGACAGATGCAGTTCACAAAACACCAAAACCTTAGTAAACCCTAGCAGAGAGCAAGGAGGCGCTATGTTTTAACATATACTTAGTGTTCTACAATAATAATGTTGTAGGATAGTGTTAAAATGTGTGTCCTATATCGGGAATATAGATGTATTGATCACTTAAGAAACATATTGATGTCTCATCTATCGCTTTAACTAGTAGCCAATAATCGAAAGATTTATATCTATTTGTTTATGTATCATAAGGTTTTTATCAGGAAGAGAGATAAATGAACCAGATGTTTAGTCCTCAAATCCATATTATAATCTAATAACATCATCACAAAAAAATTTAAAAGACAGATATAAAGTGTAAAACCCCACGTATTTAAAAAGGGTAATTTTGTGGAATCAGA
This sequence comes from Erodium maritimum, assembly GCA_963921825.1. Taxonomy (NCBI): domain Eukaryota; kingdom Viridiplantae; phylum Streptophyta; class Magnoliopsida; order Geraniales; family Geraniaceae; genus Erodium; species Erodium maritimum. The sequence continues at coordinate 120,227,638 of OY997588.1, forward strand.
AATGTGGAGGTAGGAAAGTACAACAAGTGTTTTGTTTAAAAGAAAAAAAAGGGAAAAGCAGGCCAGGCCAGGCCTAGTGGGCCAGCCGAGCCAGGCCCAAACGGATGGAACCGGCCCGTGTGGTTTCAGCCCAAGTGCCCCATCGATAACCCTAGAGGGGTTACTGTTCAGCATCAGATCTCGCGCACGCAAGCCGAGGAGCAGCCTCTCTCCCCCCCTCCTGCGCGAAGCTCTCCCCATCGTCCCTCTCTCTCTCTGAATCCCGTCGTCGGAGCTCGTCCGCGCTCTTCCTCCCGGTCACGACGCGAGCCTCACCCTTGGAGGCGTCGCTGAAGCCACGCCGGCCGTGTCTAGGACGGAGCTCGCCGGCGAGAGAACCTCGCGACCGGATCTGGATCTGCAGCGCCGCCGGAAAGCTCGCGAAGAGCCTCTCCGTCTAGCTCTCAAATCCTACCTTCGCCGGAGTCAGGAGGTCCCTCCGGGTTGAGAATCGGTCGGCCGTCCTCTTCCCGACCTTCTCTTCCCTCCTCCGTACGCGTTGTCGCCGTCCACCGCCGAACCTGACGAACCCTCGCTGGAGAACACAAACAGGATCCACCGTGCTTCGATTGGGTCCGTGGGGGCATGCCGAAGCTTCCGCCGTCCTTCCCCAGTCACGGTTGTCCCTCCCGGCGTCGCACAGTTCCCCCGAACTCCTCGTCGCCGCCGTAACCGGCGAGAATCCACCAAACCGTCACGGCCGTCTCGCTCTGTTTCCGGTTCAGACCGACCAGGGCACACCAGGTCTTGGGCCGGAAAAGGGAATGGGCCTTGGGGCCAGTTTTGGATCAGGCAGATTGGGCCTTGGGCCCAGATCAGGCCTCAGACCAGATTAGGTGAGGATTCGGGCCGGATCCGGGTCGCAGAATTAATTAATTATTTAATTAATGATTTGGACTTAAAATCGGTAAATTAAGGACGTTTGAGACGTTCCGAGGTTTCGGACACTTGAGAACTGATTGGACCTTTTGTCTGTAAACCCAGACATCAACTTGGACCTGAGCTAGAAGAACGAAGATCACGCCGGGACCCGTGTGAAGATCGGAGTGGTGACCACCGGGCTTACCATCAGAGTGTTGAGAGGAAGACCTTGAGGTAGGGAAAGTCTTAACCTCTCGTTTAAATGCGTAGTATGCATGTTAGGCTAATAAAATCGGAAAGGTCCTAGAAATGCCTATAGGATGCGAATAACTAGAATAATTGTCTTTCAATTACTAATAACCGGAAGGGTCTAGTGGTGAATGATTAGGATGCCGATCACTAGTGTAACTCGCTTTCAATACTTGGGAATTGTTTTACTGGTAGAGCGGCCTTGGCAAAGCCCTCGGATTAGTTGTGTGTTAGGATCGCATGCTTGGTTGCTTGGATGTTTGGTTGCTTAGTGGATAGGCTAAAGAGTCTAATGGAACTAGTTGAATTGCATATGTGAATGCTCGATTGAAGGTTTTTATGATTGGTTGATTAAACTCGTACTTGACCGTTGAATGTATTTGAATGATTGCTTGATTTCCTTAAATGGTTGCTTGGAGCATCGAGTATGACTGGTTGTACCGAGCGGTGCAATCAGGTGATCGATGCCCCGATGGGTCGAGACGGGTAAGTGAACGGTAAGTTGTGATTGTGTGATTCGTGCGTTGTGATTATGTGATTCGTGTGCTGTGTGTTGTGGTGAAACGGTGATGTGTGAGCTATGTGTGATAGTGACTTGGTGCTTGTTGGGATCGGATTGCTTCGTGTTTCGGTTTGAGTGTGTTACTCAATTATTATCTGATTAGTATTGAATTGCCCAAGTGTATGCTTCCTATGGGAGTAATACCTTGGTTCCCGAGGACATAAAATCCCTTGGAGACGTTTCTGAGAATCCCAATGATAAGCGCCCCGACGGGTTGTTTCCGGTCGCCTCAATGATATGCGTCTCCTCTGGATTTGAGGGAAAATCCAAGAGGACACATCATATGTGGATCGGAAGGTGGTGACTTCATGTGCCACGACATTGATTGGATTACCTATTGCCCGTGATTGTTAAGAAGTATCTTGTTGACTTGCTACTGAAATTATTGAGTTTAAAGTTCACCTTGTTATGTATTTTCCCTACTGAGCGCAAGCTCACCCCTATGAGTTTATTGTTGTGTTTACAGGCTTGATTGAGGAGTAGAGGCTCGGGAGCTTCTTGGTGTGGGTGTCTTGTAGAGACTTCATTTTTATTTCATTTCTGTTTGAACAAACCTTGTGGAGGATTATTATTACACCCCTGGAGGGTTATCTATGTTTTAAATTAAGTTATGAGGATTTGAGTTTTATATTGGAGATTTTCAGGAAGTTATTGTTGAGTTATTGCCTTTTTAATCGTTTTATCCTAGTCATGCCTCGAGTCCGGGCAAGAACCGGATTTGGGGCGTGACAATTTGGTATCAGAGCTTGGTTTCATTTGAAACAAGTGTCTTGTGAACTGGTTTTCAAACCTCGGACCGAAGTCAATTAGGTGGGTAGAGTTAGGGAGTCTGAGTCGTGATACTCAGTGACGCGATTTGGAAACATTGACGCGAAGAGTTGGAACGATATGTGTCGTGAGTCGCTTTAAGGTGTGCCCTAAATGAAATCTTTGCACTACAATGTTTGCATTGCTTAATTGGTATCCTCTCCCAAGTGATCGGTGACGCCGAATAGTTGAGATCGGAATTGGATTAACGGGCAGTGATCGACCCGCTATGCATTCGTTGTAGAGTGAGCCAACTATTAGTGGTGTTGCCATTGTGGTGGATCATTTCTAAAATTTTCAAGTTGTAGTTTGGTCTTGTTCAAGTGTTGACTTGTGGTTGATCGCCTTTCTGGAGCATGAGTACTCCATGTGTGCTTGTATTGAGTGGTTTGGGTGGGGCGCGAGAACCCCGTATCCCGTTGTATGAAAACTATGAGTGGGGTCGTCGAACCCGTGTCTTTACCTTTGGTTTGAGTGGCCGTGAGTGCCGTGGGGCTGTTGAGCCCGTGAGTTACTGTTGTTGAGTCTTGGGTGGCCATGAGAGCCCGTGTTATTATTTTTGTTTGGGTGCCCATGAGAGCCTGTGTACTAAGGTTGGTGTCTTTGGCTGACCTGACCGAGTTAGAGCCTCGGGGGAGGTTGCGAGCATTCTTTGGCTGGCTTACGAGTTAGAGTCTCGGTAAGTTGCGAGCGTGTTTATTGTTGAGATTTGGGGCACGAGAACCCCGTGTGCCCGTGTGTGGCGAGATTGGGGCACGAGAACCCCGTGTGGCCGTGTGTGGCGAGTTTGGGGCACGAGCACCCCGTAGTATTTGGGAGCACGAGAACTCCGTTTATTGATTGTGTTGTGTACTTTAGGGAGCACGAGAACTCCGGTTATTGACTTTGTATTGTAGCTTGAAGAGCATAAGCACTCTTTGTATTGACCGTGTGGTGTCTTTGGCCGAGCATGAGAACTCTGCGTACTTTTGTCTTGTGGTTTTGTGTTGGTAATTGTCCCGCTTAAGCGGAGGGTTAAGGGAAAATATGAATGGGTCATGCCGAAAGTTTGGTAGAACTAAAGTGTTTGTACTATCACGGGGCGACTCAGGGGCGCCACTGCATTCGAGCGTGATGGTTTGATGTCAAGTTATTACAATGAGGTTCGGGGACGCCTGAATTGGGTTGTAACAACATGAGATCGACATGGAAAGATTTGGGTAGAAGTTAAAAAATGGGAATCTATGGAAGGGAAGGAAAGGTTAAGGGTGATTATTGAATTGATTTGTGTTAAGTATTAAACCCCTCTTTGTGAAAGGATACCCGAGCAAGGGGTATGCATGTTGCGTTGTGCCTTGTGTGGTGTGCTTGAGATTGAAACCTCATGTGGGAGCTGGTTGTGTGTTTGATTGAATCGCTGACTGTTGTTGTGAGACGCATAGAGATGCGAGCTTGTGTGCTATTATATATGAGTATATATATCTACTAAGCTTAAGAGCTGTAAACTTGGGTGACATGTGAGACGCGCGTGAACGTCCTTGTACTTGATCGAACCTTTGATTTCTGTGAGACGCACGAGGTACATGTCTCTTGTCTACGTAAGTGTTACTTATGACTTTACGACTTACTTTTGATCCAAGTGGGATCCGGTTGAGAAGCACGAGAACGTCATGTTTTGGTGAATCGAATCGATTGGGTTAAACCGAGTTATGAACCTATAGGTTCTAAATGCAGCGAGCTTACGAGACGTCACACGTTTCTATCCTGGAGAGTACCAAGAGCCGTCCAGTTGTGGGGCAGAGCCAGATACCAGCTATCGTTTTTGGTTCTGAACTTTCGTTGGAACAGAAACTGTTGAAGCAAATTAACTAAAGAAATTAAAAGAAACGAAATTAACACGAAAAATCAGTTTTAACTAAAAAGGTTTGTTTTTGAACTCTGGAACGACTTTGGAACCTTGGACTGTGAACTTTTCGGTTGAACGTTGGGACGTTGAGGAATCGGACGAATAAACCGGACTGTTAATCGGACTTGGAACGGGATTTAAAAGTGGAAACGCTGAATCGGACACCTCGGGATTTGTACATTGAAACCCATGCATCGGGAATCGTGCATCGAAACCCGTGTCTCGAGAATCGTGCATCGGGTTCTATGCTCGGAGCTCGAGTACTCGAACCCGATTCGTCGTATATTCCCGCTTTTAGCCCGCTCGATTTTAAAGGGCAACTGTTGAACTTAAATCGAACCCGTCGTAACTTTTAATTCAACTTTGGAACTGGTTTTAATTTTGGCTTTCCGTGTAATTTAGAGTCCGGCTTCGATCGAAGAGAAGACCGGAGGTAGCGAGCCAAGACGTCAGCAGCTAGGAGACGTAGCTGTGTGTTCGTCCTGAGGTAGGGAACGTAGCGGATACCGGTTTAATTGCGGAAAGTTACTAGTATGCATGCTAGGAATAATAAAACTGGAATGATCGTTTATACTAGATAATAACCGGACGAGTCTTAGTAACATGTAGGATGTGATTCACTAGTGTAGCCGCTTTCAATACTTGGGAAATTGCCGTGCTGGTAGATTGGTCATGTCGAGCCTTGGGGTTGCATGCTGATTGAGATGCATGATGCGTGTTACAACCGTTGTGTGAGAGTCTAATTAAGATTATACTCGGTGAAGCATGTTGTGACTGTGTGTGGGCAAGTGTGCTGTGTTTGATTTGAAGTGATTCTTTGGTTGTGATATGACCGGGTGAGTGATAGATCGGTTTGTGTGTTTTGGTCAGTTTGGCTTGGTTGGTATACCGGGGTTGAACTATGTTGTTGTGATGCGTGTTATATTCTTGCTCTGTGTTCCGAGAGGATGTGTGTCCGGAATGATACCTACACTGAGAGAGTATGCCGGTGTAGAGTATTGAGGACGAGGACGGTGTGACCGTTATCCCGAGTCTCTGTGACGGGAGGACTTACGACCAAGGTATGTGTCGGTCCGTTGTACGTGAGGCCCTAAGTCTACGTGACAGGAAGACGTCTGACTAAGGGATTTCCGGTCTGGGATGTTACCCCGAGTCTACGTGACGGGAAGATGTCGGGACCAAGGCTTCATGATCCGGTACGACATAAATGGAACGGGTTGTGATAGCCGGAGATGTTGGAATGGTTGTACTACGTTGTGTGGGTCTGTTGTGTATGTTGTGCGTGTTATTGGCTTGGTACGGGACGTGTATGCGTTTTTACTGTTACTTTGTATTTGATGCCCTGTTAAGTGACGTGGTTGCAGTTTGTGCTTGTTCGTTTGAGTATGTTTGTGAGTGTGGTTTGGTCTTGAGTTGAGGATTTATGGTTACGAGTTCCGTTGGAAATTAGTTGTGTGCTATACTAGTATGCCCTAATTGGACGGTTACCCGTGGTGGTGAGCGCTTGCTTATAACCTTAACTACTTTTCCTACTGAGCGAAAGCTCACCCCCTTATCTTGTTGTTTTTCAGGTCCTGAGCGAGTTGTGTACTAGCTGGATGCTCGACGCTTGGGAGCTTGTGAGGGTCCTAGGCTAGTAGTCTAGAGACGTACCGTTATCTTCTCAACTGTTTTACTGTCGTTTTTACCGAGTTGTGACTCGCGGCGTCGTTCAGATTTTTAAACTACTATTTGAGACTTGTTTTGGCTTTACTTCATTTAAAATTATTATTGTTTTAGTTCACGTCTCGAGTCCGGTCAAAACCGGATTTGGGGCGTGACATAAAGGAACCGTCAGAATATGAGGCAATTAAGATGAACGAGTTACTTGTTGAACTGTGTTCCAACCAATTATGTTCCTAAGACTTCTTTTAAACTATTTAAGAGTTGAAAACCGAGTTTGCATCATGTATGCAAATGGGGATGCCCTTCTGAAGTGAGGATTTACAACACACAAGAAAAGAAACTAGTTCTTAGAACCCTTAACGGTTACTTTGTTGGATATGTGGAACAATCCAAGAATGCAGATTATATTGTCTATCTCATAGCACCAATATTATGGAATAAAAAAATGCTAAGTGTCTTAAGAATGATTTGATCAGTGGAGGAAGTCTTTACAGAGCTCAAATTCTAACACTATTATCGAGCGACCCCCGCATCAATCGGTTAAATCATTATCGTCGGTGATCAAGCTCAACCTCAACTTGAGATTAAATGACAACTTCCACATACCGATACTGATCTAATAGATCTATTTGTTAAAAAAAAAACTTTTGGTCAATAAACAACTAATTGGTCAACCCGATCCTCGAGAAAATGTTGATCCAACATTAAGAATATCTACTCGAATGAGGAAAACAACAATCCCTAGGGAATAGCATGTGTATCTGCAAGAATCAGACTTCGATGTAGAAGCCAAAAATGATTTTGAGATATTTTACGGAGCCATATTTTGTAATGAATTGAGTCAATAGTAAGTTTTATGAATGATGAAATGAATTTGATGATATCAAATGAAGTTTGGTATCTTGCCGAGTTATCCAAAGGGGCGCAAGCCATTGGATCAAAACAGGCTCGTCCCGTAACATTGAGAGATATACGACCTAACTAGTTGCCAAATGATTTAATCAAAAGAAAGGAATCGATTACAAGAAGATTTTTTTCCTTTTGAATCAAAGAAAGATTTTCTTCGGGTAATCATGACATTGGTTGCATACTTTGACTTTGAATTGAAACAAATGGACATAAAACAACCATCTGAACGGAGAATTAGAGGAAGAGGAGTTCATGAAACAACCTGAAGGAATCCTCTCTACTAATGGTAAGCATTTAGTTTGCAAGCTTAAAAAATCAATCTACGGTTTGAAACAAAGCTCACGACAATGGTACTAGAAGTTCCATGACGTTATTTCTTCATTTGGTTACTGAAGGAAAACTTGTTTCCTGATACGTAGATGATATCTTGCTTGCTAGTAATGATAGATATATGGTTTTTGAGGTGAAACCGTTTCTGTTCAATAACTTTAATATTATAAAATTCACATGAGCATCCTTTATTTTGTATAGGTCATCTAGGTGTTGCTTATTCATAAAGAAATCCAATAACAAATTCATATATAGTAAAAGTTGTGACTACATGTCCAACATTTGTATAACAAATTCAGTGAGATATATTTGGACCTAATGTCCTGTCAATGGGGTCATTTCACTACTTTTTGAAACTTTAAATGCATCAACATGTCGGTTGTATTTTTATTTCTTATTCACTTGTAATGTTGTGTTTGTAAGACTCTTTGCTCAAATAGTCTGACTAATGACGCTATTTTTAGATCATACAGTTAAAAAAACACATGGACAATACAAAGTAGTTAACATCTCAAATTTTCCTATGACTACTGATTGGAACTACATTCAAACATCATGTTGATCATGCTCGTGCACATACACAACATGGTTTAGCATAAATCTTTGTCAAAAGACTAAAGTTGATTGATAATCCCTTAACTACGATAACAAGTTTATCGAATTATACATCGGGGCATAAAATATTGATTGCGTGTTGCGCCTCTGATTTGTATAAGGTCAATTCCATATCATAAACATCCATAAATGCAGCTTGTCAATGAACAAAATCTGAAAGCATGTATAGTAGTTGAACAACTTAACTTATCCATAACACCACGCCTCTAACACCTCGTCCTTAAGTCAAACATTTACAATGATTAAGACATACACTTGACTTAAGATGGTCCCGCTACATCTCTTAATCATTCAAAACATTGTTTTTCCTTTTCTCTCTTGTAAGATGGGCCCAACTACATTTCTTAAGACATGTGCTTGTCTTAGCACTTGAAGTGCTTTAAAGGGTTGTACATTGCTAAGCCCCTCTTTTTGCCTCATTGTGCATGCTCTGATAGCTACTATTTAAGAGTTCTAGAATGTTCTATATATGTTCCTATTGCTCCAATATCCCCTAACAATAAAATGAGACCACAAATTTGAAAATGAAATACAAGAAATTTAAGGGAATATATTGTCGTTGTTTCACCTTAATTATCTTACAAATCAATGCGAATTTAAAGTTATAAATATTATTGATTTACACAGAGTTGTAAACACATTGCCACAATGGAAAAAATCAAATATACCATATGTCAATGTTTCTTGTAAATGTAATTTTATAATGAAGAGATTGTAAACATGTTTCCAAATGAGTTTAAAGCAAGCCATAAACATGTCAGACTTGATGGACATGAACAAAATAGGAAGTATGTGGTGACGAATCTGGTAGTGGGAATCCTAAGCCTAACTATTCTACCATGTGCATTAATGGTTTCTCCACCGCCCATGTTCTGTCGTGTCGCCTACACATTTGACACCTCGAATGGCGCATTGTCAATCACAATTGATCCCCCCACCGCCTACGGTTTTTGTGAAACCGGAATTTAGGAGAAGGGTTCATAAGAGGCCTTCGACCATTGTTCTCTCCACATCATCATCCTTCTATGCACGCTCCTCTCTAATGGCACACGTCCGACCACTAAATAACTGGTTCCCTAGGCCGTCTCCGCTCGCCCTTCATCCACCATATGTTTGTCGTGTCGCCTACACCTTTGACACCTCGAATGACGCATTGTCAATCACAATTGATCCCCCCCCCCCCACCACCGCCTACGTTTTTTGTGAAACCGGAATTTAGGAGAAGGGTTCATAAGAGGCCTTCGACCATTGTTCTCTCCACATCACCATCCTTTTATGCACGCTCCTCTCTGATGGCACGCGTCCGACCACTAAATAACTGGTTCCCTAGGCCGTCTCTGCTCGCCCTTCATACACCATATGTCTGCCTTCGCCCTTTGTGTACGATGGTCTACACCACCACGACCATTTAGAAGTGAGAAACAAGGGTGGTGTTAGGGCCCCTTGTGATCCGTCCACAACCCCTATGCCTTCTGAACCGGTTAGACCTTTGGGCCCTCAAGGCTGAAGCTCTATCTCTTATCTCGTCCCAGTGTGGCGGACTCATCGTCACAGACGACTGTCCCGATCCATTCTCATGGTTGCCCCCCCCCCTCGGGGCTCACCCTTGTTCCATGGACAGGCTTCCGATCGCCTTTAGAGTCATGTTCTCCCACGCCCCCACCGTTAGGGAACGACTCTAAGGGATCGCCCTTAGAGTCATAGGCCCGAGTGCTAGGGAGGCACTTTTGACCTCAACTAATCCTCGTTATCCGGATCCTAGAGTGAGGTCCATCATCCTACCTAAGCCTTATTCATTTGTTGAGAGTACTTGAGACGTCCAATCTAATCCAACCTAACACTCCAGTCTTGCAAGAGATCCAAATGAGGATTGAGTGACGCCCACCATCCTGCCTAACTCAGGGTTAACCACCCATGCCACCACCAATCATCCAGAAGGATATTTAAAGTTTCCATTAGGGTACCAGGAATGGAAGAGAAAGGAGGACGGATCGGGAAGAATGAAAGAAATTCAGGAAATGGCGGTTAAGCAGCTTTGCCAGGGCCAATGATGCCTTTTTTTATTGGGCGACATTGGAGGACTAGCATCCCACCGTGTTATGGGGTTTCTCTAACATATCATGTGATCTCTCCCCAAACCCGCGCGTCTCCCTGACACTTAAAGATCTTTGTTGGCGGATCCACTAGTTTTCAAACTATGATGGGTGGGCTCACGTCGAGCCGGATATGGTTATTGAGTCTAGTTTAATTAATGGTTTTGAGTTTAGTCGTATGAATCTTAATTTTCTGTTCTTAGTTTTTGTTTGACCTAATATGTCAAGTGTCAAAACAAAGTGCTTAGTCACTCAAAAATCCGACTATACCTTGGGTTCGTTTACAAGATTAGTTGTAGTTTGTCTTCGGATACACTACTCTCCCCTACTCTTCGTCCTATGTAAGTTCAAATTTTGAATAAATTTCTTCTTTCGCTCAATTTTTTTTATCAAGAAGAAGATATATATACAAACAGTTACACGTACAAGACAACAAATTCTAAACTGGCTAGACATATTCCAGGAGATGCAACACACTGCATAATAACAAGTACACATAAATCTACATTAAATGTAGTTATTTGTCCAAACTGAGTCGAACTCAAAACATTTCACATGGAAGCTTGAGTATTGACTGCTAGAATGATTTTGATACTCTAGAGAACGTTTTATAAATCAAATAACTAATTTAATTGTTTTTTTTAAATGAGTAACTGAGGTAATGCATTACTGCCAATTAAACTTATACAATGTAAGGCCAAGACCCTGGGCTCCAGAATAATGTCAGGGTGTATCGTAAAAGATCCGGTGCTCATGAATCCATAGAAATAGTCTACTTTGTTCTGTAGACACAACCTGAGGAATTTCTCGTACCGACATTTCAAATAACCTAAGAATAGTACTAGAAATCCAACTAGCAAAACAACAGAAAAATATCCAACTAAAACAATTCAAACCTGAAGCTAAAACCGAATCAAAATGCACCAAACTAAAACAGGAAAAACGAGCTGATTCCTTGCTCCTCCCGGGACGGTCAAGCAACGTCGGTCCCGGGTCATGTTGGGTAAGCCCCAGATCCCAACTCCACTGACTGTATCGCTCCAAAACTTTCTCCAAGCGGCTCGTGCGTGTGTTCGGTTGGTAAATCTTACCAAAACTAAGCCTCAACAAATCGAAACCATAAACTGTAGAGATCAATTCTGGAATAACCCTGATGGCTCGCGATAGCCTCTTAAACTCGGTATTACCTCGATCGACGATGATGAGGAGAGTAACCATCCACGGCTCGTATGACTGAAACGGAGATCCAACAACGATGGAGGGACACGACATAAACGGTGACGGTTGTGCTCAGGCGAAGGAAAGTTGCAGCTGCTGTGCGTACGAGGACGACTGCGAAGAGAGGGGCTCGAGAGGAGGAAAAGGAAGGGGAGAGAGCTCCACCGACAACCTTCATGGCCAAAACCATGGAGGCCGCCGACGACGTTTAGGGTTTGGGGATATGTGAGTTCTCGCAGACTTAAGAGAGATTAAACTAAAAATATTATTTTACCCTAATTTAATTGTTTTGAACTTTAAATTAGATATTTTCTTTGACAAATTTTATGCATGATGAAATGGTACATTTAAAAGTTTAAAATGTATCGAAAGATAGGGCAGTATTTTTTTTTTTGAGAAAATAAGGCAGTAACTAATTTAGATCAATTAAAAAGTTGGATGATGATTTGTCCTCGTTCCGTAGTTTTTCCTTTTCTTTTTCATTAACGCTTTGAATAACGAATAACAAAATGATAGAAAAAGAAAAAAAACGAACTAGAACCACTAGCAGTGTAAAACAACCGCGCTGGATAGAGATCTAATACTCGGGTTTGCTCATCTCTCCTCGCTTTCTCTCTCTGCAAAACATCGAACTCGAACCAGACACCGTCGTCCTCCGCCGTGGTTGACCGTTTCCGATCAACGACCGAGTCTCTCATTCTCCCGCTTCACTTCCCATTGACATTTCCTGGCCTCACTTTGACTATTCGTCTTCTGTGCATTTCTTCCATGGTTGAGTAACAACTGTAAGCCGACTGATCTTCTACTTCCCAGTCTTTAATTGCATCCTGTAAATTCATTTCGTACTTCAATGGCAATACCTATCAATTTAACTCGCGATTTCTGGAATTTTACATTTTCGTTTACGAGATCTCTTGGTTCCGAGTTTCAAAGCATGTTACTGGTTCTGTTTGGTTCTCCAGGAAAATGAGTGTGAGTTAAAGTGAGAATTTATAGTTCTGGGATGGTTGGATTGGTTTCCGAGTGAATGGAAAAGTCAGGTCCACTGCGAGGAGGAGTTGTGTTTTTCTCAGTACTTAAATGGATCTAATGGTGATTTTATATAGGATTGTGAAATTGAGCTTCATTTGCCTCTTCCTTTTGGTGTCCAGACCTATCAAAACGAATATCATCTTTAATCTCTGTAACTGAAGATGATTTTGAAGTACTGAAGCATACTATAAGTGTATTTACCACAATTAATTACTTGTTATTGTTATTGTTATTGTTCTTTTCCGTGTATGTAGGCTCAGTAGCTCATAATGTAGTTATAGTAGAATTGCTGTTTTTTTCATTTATATTCACTGGAATTTTTCATTACTCTCAGGCTGTGAATATCATTTTTTGCAGGATTTTGTTTTTGATTTACTGTATACTTTGCCATGGAGATGGAAGGGTATGCGTTCCTGCATTGTTAATCTCCATTTACATCAAAGTATCCATGTTTCTTTAATTTTAAACTGATTTTTGATTAATTTAGGGAAAATGCCGTTGAGCTTCTGCAACGGTACCGGCGTGACAGGCATGTACTACTTGACTTTATCCTGTCTGGTAGCCTAATAAAGAAAGTGGTAATGCCTCCTGGTGCTGTTTCACTTGATGATGTGGATCTAGACCAAGTCGGTGTTGATTATGTCCTCAATTGTGCTAAAAAAGGTCTTGTACATTCTTCCATTATTTGCTCAAGGAAATATTTTTACCAGGATTACTCCTAATTATTATTTGTGAATTTAGGTGGTACGCTCGAACTTTCAGAAGCCATTAGGGATTTTCATGATCACACTGGGTTACCTTTCATGGTATGCTGCAAGTAGGAATGTATTAGACATCATCATCCTTTTTTTGTCTCCTTATATATCTTGTAACAAACAATGGCGTGCTTGAAAGTAGGTTGTGCGTGGAATGTTTATTTTGAGTACATACAATTTAAATGCAAATGATATGGGACAGAATACTTTTAATCATGGGAGATTTTCTGCATATTCTTGTGTCAGTCTGTGTTCTTTTCTTTGCATTGTGACACTTAAAAGCTTATTATTTTTTTCTCCTTTTCCAGAACAAAACATGTTTGCATTGTGACACTTCAAAGCTTATTATTTTTTTCTCCTTTTCCAGAACAAAACAGGTTCTGCCAATGAATTTTATCTGGTTACAAACCCAGAAATTTCAGGGTTGCCTCCAAGAAGGCCACCACCTCCTATTCCTGCTGCCACACCACTGCAACCAATTCATTCTTTTGCTGCATCACCTGTTGCATCAAGCGTATCAGAATCAGATTCATTTAATGACATATCAAAATCAGAATCTTTTAATGTTTCGAAATCCCAGTCATTTAACATATCAAAATCAGAATCATTTAACTCCACACAAGTTCGTGAGCTGACTGTTGATGACATCGAAGATTTTGAGGATGATGATGATGTCGAGGAAGTTAACAGTCGCAGAATGTCAAGACGAAATCCAAATGATGCTGCTGATCTTGTGTTAGGATTGCCTTCCTTCACAACAGGTAATAGCTTAACGACAATGACATGCTACACAATAAGATATATGTTTCCTTCCATGTTGCATCACATAAAAGTTATGTGGAAGGATTTTTCTATTTGCCATGGAAATACGAAGGCCATATTAATTTTGCTTATGTTTGGAGCTTTTGTTTTTTGAAAGATCCAATAAAGGTGCACAGGACTTTGTCTGCACATCATCATATTGTTATGCAAAATATATGCCATACTCTAGATGGGTGTGTTCAGGTGAAGCGGGTATATACAACTCACCTACTCATTCAAAGATTATTATTTTAGTATTTCCAGCATGCTAATGGAAAAATTGAAGAACTAGAGGCAGAGGTGAAAATCATTTCGAACCCAAGGAAATGTTTGGGATACCCACCATATTGGAATTACATAGTGAACTTCATCATGGTGAATGAATAGTGAAATTTCTATCCAAGTCAATATTGTTTAAACAGTGTGTAGCATGTTGACCATGCTCCATATGTATATAAGCAATTATAAGTTTACATCTGTGGTTGGCTGCCTTTGGCTATTTGATGATCATTTAAGATACCAATGGTAGGATGTTTGTACAGTGGTCTTCACATGAAAAATGAAACCAAATTTCTTTTGGTGGTGGTTGTTAAAATATTTTTTTCATTTCAGGTATTGCAGACGACGATCTCCGTGAAACCGCCTATGAAGTCCTCTTGGCATGTGCCGGGGCATCAGGGTATGCAACTCATTATCTGGTTTACCTCAGTTACCTGTCAGATAAGTTTTCCATTTTAGCCATGTTATACATTCGGTCTTATTTATTGTACAGGGGGCTTATAGTACCATCAAAGGAAAGGAAGAAAGACAAAAAGTCCAGGTTGATGAAAAAGCTTGGGCGTAGTAAAACTGAAAGCATTGTGGCACAATCTAAACATGCTCCTGGCTTGGTCGGTTTGTTGGAGACCATGCGTGTCCAGATGGAGGTATTTATACTTTTTTTATTTATGTGAGTAAAATCTATTTATTTCAACTTTGTTGTTTAGCTTCTTAGTACAGGAACTGCTCATGAATCATGAGATAAATATTTACCCAAAATGAAATAATCTGTTTGATCAAAAATTCCATTTCAATTCTAGAAAAGGACTTTCTTTTGTTTGTGTCAAAAAGTATTTCCCAAAATGCAAAACAAATTTTTCTCAGCTAATGCTTCTTGAATAAACAAAAGCTAAATGGACTCATAATTTTGTTATAGGGTTATCCGTCTCCTTGTAATACACATGGTTGTGGTTGTTGGTACCTTACATCCTTCTTTTGAGACGAGCCTACTTTATAAGTTGCACATGTGTAAGCTATGAGGAAATTGTTTAGACCAGGAGGCTTTCTTAATCCATGTTGATTCTTTATGTAGTTGTTACTAGATAATTAACTTATATTCATTAGATTCACGCTATATATATTTTCAAACAGTGAATTATTTGATGACCCCATTCCTGTTCACTTGCATTTTCAGATTTCTGAGGCAATGGATATTAGAACAAGGCAGGGATTGCTCAATGCTCTTGCAGGAAAAGTCGGAAAGAGAATGGATACCTTACTGATTCCTCTAGAATTGTTGTGTTGCATTTCACGGACAGAATTTTCTGACAAAAAGGCATATATACGGTGGCAAAAAAGGCAGGTGAGTTTTGTCCTCCTCTTCCTCTCTCTCGCTAAATTGATTCTGGCCACACCTCTTTTTCTTAACACTATTTTGGTTCTGTTATAATCTTAAGTTCCTTGTTAATTACAGTTGAACATGTTGGAGGAGGGGCTTATTAATCATCCAGCTGTTGGATTTGCGGAATCTGGGCGCAAGGCAAGTGAATTGCGGACTCTTTTGGCGAAGATTGAGGAATCTGAGGTTTGTTTTCGATCAAGTTGAAAGGATTTAATTTACTTTATTTCCTGAATCTCATTCCATAACATACTCTCCCTGAATCATGGCACTCGAGTTTCCCCCCATATTAGCTTGTAATTTAATCATCACCCTGATGGCCTGATTCTTGGGAAACTTACACAGTGAGGCATTAAGAATTTCACTTTTTTCTTCAATCTATTCTTTTCAAAATCTTGGTAGTCTCTATCAAAGATATAAAATTCTTCTAGGCTTAAAAGTATACTGCAGCTAGTTTATGGTGTTGACTAAGTGGTTGTGAAGTTGTTAACACTGTTACTGATAGAAATTTAATCCAAAGGTGTTATTTTAGCATGCTTCTACTATCTTTTTATCTGGTCCTTATTGTCTTGCCTTTTCTCTTCTTCCCATTTCCAGTCTTTTCCACCTTCCACGGGTGAACTTCAGCGTACAGAATGTTTGAGAACTCTCAGAGAAATTGCCATTCCACTTGCCGAAAGGCCGGCCCGGGGTGACTTAACTGGTGAAGTGTGCCACTGGGCAGATGGATATCATCTAAATGTCAGATTGTATGAGAAACTTCTTCTCAGTGTCTTTGATATTTTAGATGAGGGGAAGCTGACTGAGGTTAGTACTTTTATAGTTTTATACCAAAGGTTGTGATGACAGATAATACATAACAGTTTCGGATGCCTTCTATATATTTGGATGGGTCATTTTATATGTTAGGGTATTATTAAAGTTCCAACTTTGCTTGAGTTTAGTAATGAAGCCAAATTGTGATTAAGCCAATTGTTCTGTAAAATCGTACACAGTGCACTGTAGTAGCTTCATATTTGTAATTGTAATTTGCTTAACTGGTTCAGTTATGTTACATCTGCATTTTCAGGAAATAGAAGAAATTCTCGAGCTCTTCAAGTCAACCTGGAAAGTTTTAGGGATTACAGAGACCATCCATTACACCTGCTATGCATGGGTATTGTTTCGTCAGGTATTATAGCCAAAGGACTTTCCCTCTTCTAATGTATAGCTGTATGCACATGTTAGAATAGCAGACAGCTGCTAGTAGGAGTGTCCATGGGCTGGGCCCCGGTCCCGTGGCCAAATTTTTTAACCGAACCCGGAGTGACCGGGTTCAAAAAAACTAACCCACTCTCGGCCCCGCGCCCAAAAAAGGACCTTTAAACCCGCCGGTCTGGATTATGGGCCGATTCACCGGGTTGGACCAACCCATCCGAATTTGATAACAATTGATAACATTAACCGTAAGTAGTAGTACATATACTTTCAAAATATTTTTTTCATTATCCAAAAAATCATTAAAAAGACATTAAAGAGTGCTTAGAAACTCTCAGTTTGGTCACTTCTTAATGGTGGAAAAAATTCATACACTGTTTAAACTTTATCAAAAATTCAAGGATTACAAACGTCAAATAGGGAGTTCAAGTTGACCAAAAACAAATTACGATTACAAAAGATGAGTTCAACACAAAACTATGACATGTTGAATTACAAAATTGGTAATCATCTTCATCTTCATATGCAAAAGTAATTAAAATTGTAAGAGTGTGGCCTTAGGCCTTAGACTTGTACCATATCCGGGTGGTCCAGGTTATGTAGGAAACCATGTCACGAACCCTGGCCCGGGTTTGATTTTTTGAACCCTGGCCCGTCCCCGTAACCCATGGGGGCAAACCCACTGGGGCCGGGTTGGACGGGTTGACCGGGTGGACTGGATTGCGGGTCAATTTTAGACACCCCTAGCTGCTAGTACTCTTTTGCATATGAAATGCTCTGTGTCCTGCTGTTGAGGATTGCTTAACTTGATTACTGAAAATGAAGGAATGTGACAATGTCTCATGTTGGACTTGATGGGTTGGTTCTAAATTGCCCATATTGTGTTGCTAGGTTTTGTTGTCATTATGATCTTCATTATAAAAGGTTACTGTCATTTTCTGATTGTGTCATCGCAGTATGCTATCACGAGCAACCAGCAATTATTACAGCGTGCAATTGAACAGTTGAAAAAAGTACCTTTGAAGGAACAACGTGGCCCACAAGAGAGGATACACTTGAAAAGTTTGCGCTCAAAAGTTGGTGGTCAAGAAAGCCTCCGAGAATTTTCTTTCTTACAGTCTTTCTTATTACCCATCCAAAAATGGGCCGATAAACAGCTGGGAGACTACCATCTGCACTTTGCTGAGGTTTGTGCAGTTGTGTTATTTGAAACCCAGTGTTTCTGTATTTATAAATTGTGATGCACGTAAAAAAACATGTATGAATACAGATAGTTTGCGTTGCATCATTGTATTCTCTTGCCACCTTTACAGAAAAGCACAATTTGGCTGTGCTTAGAAGCTGAACCTTTGTTTCTTCAATAATAAACAGATTGATACACTTGTTGTAATTTTGTGTGCTCGTTGCAATCATTGAAAACCTAAATTTGTGTCAGGTGAGTCTTTTTTAAAAAGAGATCCCGAAGTGTTATAACAAACCCGGCCAATAAAATTGTCAGTACAAGAGAATAGAAAGACTTCAAAAAAAAGACAGAACAAGAAGTAAGAGTCTAGCCAGAGAGAGCTTAAAATATTTATGAGTTACATAACTAATGTTTTTCTGGACTTCTTTTGTTCCAGGTAAGGTGGAAATATGTGGTTTGTGTTCTTAACAATCTCACACTCTTCTCTTTGCCCATTCTACACAGCTTCTTCCACCTATTATGTAATTATCTCCTACTTGTGCAATTCAGTATTGTTATATTTCATATATACCTTGCAGGGATCACGAATGATGGAGAGTGTTTTAGGAATCGCAATGGTTGCTCGGAGGCTTCTTTTGGAAGAAAACGAAGCAGTATGTATACCTCTTTATTTATACCCTAAGTAATAAGTATGAAATATCATAGTAGACACCTCCAAATCTATTCATTTCTGCTTGTGATGAAAACATTATTGAAAGTTACCTGGCCCATATTTATTGTTTAACCACCTTTGCAGATATTGGCATGCAGTTTTCTATTTAAGCTTAAAGCTACATCTTTAATTTTTCTCACAGGCAATGCAATCTACCGCTTCCACTGATCAGGATCAGATAGAATTGTATATATCATCATCTATTAAGAGTGCATTTGCAAGGGTACGTGCTATGCTGGCTATGGTGTGATGTATTATATTTAATAGTTGATTCATACACGTATGTGCATCAGTTTTCATTTTTTTTCCTTTTGTAGTGTTTGTTTTTATTTTATCATGCATATTGAGGTGTGCATACGCAGAGCTGAGAGGTTTCCTTTTCCTGTCATGGCTTTTTAATTTTGGCCTGCTTGTATTCATACAAATATAGTCCAACGGATGATGTTAATTGAAATTAGTGGTACTACCTCTCTGTTAGACAACTAGACTCTTAAGTAAAAGTAAAACACACCTTTTTTCCTTGACATTTCTTTTTTCCATGTACAGGTATTGCAGGCTGTTGAAAAGTCAGGCTCAACACACGAACATCTTCTGGGATTACTTGCAGAAGAGACCAAGAATCTTCTTAGAAAAGATGCTTCTACTTTCGTGCCAGTTTTATCTCAGAGGCACCCACTAGCTACTGTCGTTTCAGCATCACTCCTTCATAAGCTATATGGGGTTAAGTTGGTAAGCTTATTTGAATGCTGATTTGTACTTCGCCCATAAATTTTCCTGATACATACTGAATTTCCTGTGAAATGAATGGGCTTAAGTGTTTAACTGAACTGTTCTTTGCAGAAACCTTTTGTTGATGGTGCTGAACATCTCACAGAGGATATTGTAACCGTTTTCCCGGCAGCTGATAGTCTGGAGCAGTATATACTGTCTCTAATCGTAGCAGCATGTGAAGAGGGGACTGGTGACATCTATTGCAGAAAATTAACTCCTTATCAGGTCAAGTAGATTGGTTAATTACCATTACCTGAAAATTAACTTCATGATTACAATCAAAGTGCAATATATGTACTCACCTGCATTTATATCTGTCATGCTACACAGCCTGTTTTTGCTCATTATCTTTATTTTCTTACACATTACTCAGATTGAATCTACATCTGGAACATTAGTGATGCGTTGGCTCAATTCACAGTTGGGGCGTATTTTAGGATGGATTGAACGTGCTATTCAACAGGAGGTTCATTCTAAACTTTGTTTCTGACCCATGTGTTGATTTTTTTTTCATTTCATTTTTCTTATTCGACATGTAGAAGAGTGAAACATGTTGTTTAGTCTTCGTTCAGTCTTTTATGTACATCTGTTTGTCTATTTTTCACTTTTACGGATTCCCTCTTTAAGCATTGTTTGTATACCCATTTCAGTCTTGCTTTCTGTGTGCCCTATTACTGCCTCTTCCTCCCCTCAGCTTGAGACCTTCATTGGATAAATAACAGTGTACATGTAAATCCTTCTACAGCGATGGGAACCCATATCAGCTCAACTGCGGCATGGGAGTTCAATTGTTGAAGTTTACAGAATTGTTGAGGAGGTATGAAAGTGTATTCTTTTTTACTGGACTTCCTATAACTACGTTTTTCAATACCAAATAGTTGGTAATGTTACCTCGTGTCACTTTTCCTTGACACAAAAAGAGCATGGCTGTGTGGCGTTATCATGGCAATTTGTGGTTCTAGAATAAAGCAATTGCTCTGGCATAATGAATGATGATTACTAGCATCATTCTTCTATTCTCACTATGCCAAAAGTGTTTATCGGTGCTAGTACTTGTAGCTCTTATGTAAATTTTCCTTCATAATCATTTATCTTGCATAAATTTTACCAGTGCTTTTTTTCCGATGTAAAAATATTTTCAAGTGCAGACTGTAGATCAATTTTTTGCTCTTAAAGTTCCAATGAGGCCTACAGAGTTGAGCAGCCTGTTCCGTGGCATTGACAATGCATTTCAAGTATTTGCAAATAATGTCACTGAGAAGTTGGGTGAGTATGCGCTACTTGTACAATCTTATTTATGAATATATGTCATTTCCTTTTAAAGAATTGGGAATCCCTCTAGAGTAGCAATTGCTCTTCATGTCTAGTTGAAAAGTGTGTATTCTCTCATTTCCTTTTTACCTTGAAGGTGAACTGTTTCTTTCTTGTCTAATATAACTTGGTACCGGAAAAGTATAATTTGCTACTATACGAGTTAGATAGCCTTCGAAGTTTAAACTTGAATGGTGAAAAATGTAAACAATAGAAAACATTGAAACATAGTCAACCTCTCAACAGAGTGTCACTGAATTGCTGTATAGCGTATCCCTTAACTTCGTACCCTATCAGAACTTAAGGCCCTAAAATTATGCATTTCAACCTCTGTCTGTCTTCGTATGGAGTATGTCTTTTTGTGTGTAGATTTCATGTCCAATTCACTTTCTCCTCTTTTCTGTTCAACTCTCTCATGCAGAGTGGGTTTTGACAACAATATGGTTCTGGTAGTGTTGGGAACTGAAACTACTAGTTTTTCAAAATTGAGATTTTAGGTCTTCCAGTAGCTGCTTGCGTCGGTTTCTTGACATGCTAATAGGCAAGTTAATAACTTAAGGACACATTATCAACACATGAACCTATGCCACTAAATGTTAACTAATTAAACTTCTACCAAGATTGTGCAAGTCAACTAGATTCCTTGTCCTCTTGGCAGTGTTCTAAAAATCCCAACCAGGCCTCGCCTAGGCGCCATTTACTTGTTGGCCGACCCGATTAATTCGATTAATCTCCGATTAATCCCCGTTTAGTCCCCGATTAATCCCCAAAAGGCCCTAGCCGCCCGACTAGCGCCTAGCAATTTTTAGAACCTTGCCTCTTGGTGATGTTTTTTTTTTTTTGCATTAGAGGCTTTGCCATAGCTGTTTTGTACTACTGCATTAAGAAGTTGTAGAGCTTGCAGTCTGTCCATATACAAAATAAGAAACTTAAAAAATGAAAAGAAAAGGGAACTTTCTTTATCGGTGCATTACATCATAGCTTTTCTTGACCATGTTGTTGCCAACATCTTCCTCCAGTCAGTGGTTGCTTAACCCTCTGCCATAACAGTACTTGATTTTCGAAGTTGTTGTCTGTGTAGATCTTTTTATCTTATTTTATAGCTTTCTGCCTTAATAGGCATTTCTTTATAAGTCGATTTCTTGGGTCTGCTCTTTCAATATCTATGTTGCAAATTTTACATTCTTTTCTGCAGAGATTTGTGTTTATCTTCATTATTATTTTACTCTTCTGCTCTACAATGTGGACCTTTAAGTGTTATTTTGTTCATGCAGCTAGCAAGGAAGATTTGATTCCACCAGTGCCTATTTTAACAAGATATAGTAAGGGAGTAGGAATAAAGGCTTTTGTAAAGAAGGAACTATTTGATCCGAGGCTGCCTGATGAGAAACGGTCCATTGAAATTAATGTCCTGACAACGCCTACTCTATGTGTTCAGTTAAATACTTTATATGTGAGTTGAAGCTTCACCTATTACTTATCAAATCATTCATCTGTTTTTCAGAAAGGACAATATTTTTTTGCTGTGCTTTATAAACTTTGATTGCTCCGAATCAAATCCATTACTGTATTGTTGTGCCCTTTCTTTTTATGATGATGCATAATTTTCCAAGTCTGACTTGTGATATTCTCATGCGATTTTTTTTCTTGTTTTTAACAGTATGCAGTTAGTCAACTGAATAAGCTGGAAGATAGCATTTTGGAAAGATGGGCAATGAAAAGGCCGCGACAGACATTTATGAGTATGCACTTGAGTATATAACCTTGCTACACTGATTATAATTATGCAAGTGGAACCATATCTCATTTATAAAGAGCTTACCCAACCAAATGACCCATGTGATGATAGCTTACTTTCTTCATGTTCTAATTTAAACTGGAAAACAAATCAGTTTTTCCAGTGTCTGGTAGAATCTGTTATTGATTAGGTATTTTCTGAGATAAGGACACCATCGCCTGCTATGTGTTCTGATTCTGCCTGGTTACTTCTTCAGTAATTATACCAAGTAATACATCAACCATAACAGCTTCCTTGTGTTGTGTGTGATTAGGTGCCTAATTTTTACTAGCTAGGGATAGTTTATTTAATCAGAAGCCACATGTTTTATATTGTGCCTGGTTTAGCACTACTTTGTAAATGATAACTTTTATTTATCAGCTATACCTCTGACCCAAGGTTGTAAGTGATGCTTACTATTTGACATTATACTAGTTTATTGCCTGTTGAATATGTTATCTTTGAGAAGAACAGAATGCAGGTGCATTTACATCAGGCTATCAATGTGGCATTTTTTTTATTGATGTTTGTAGCGTTCATCCTTTGTCTGTAGAGAAATCCATGGATGAGAGGTCCAAAAGTTTTACACAGAAAGACACATTTGATGGGAGTAGAAAGGATATAAATGCTGCAATTGACCGCATTTGTGAGTTCACTGGTAAGACCAAAGAGTAGAAGTTGCGTCTTCCCGCTTACTGATTCCTTGCGAAACAGAAATACTTTAATGGTTATTTAAACATTTGCACCTTGCAGGAACCAAAATTATCTTCTGGGATCTTAGGGAGCCGTTCATTGAAAACTTATATAAACCAAGTGTTTCTCAATCTAGGTTGGAAGCAATAATTGATCCACTTGATGCAGTAAGATTTATCTCCTTATGCAACTGCATTGTTGTTTAGTGTATTGTGATGTTACTCAAGTAATTGACTGATGAGTCTGGGATTTAACCACTTCATTTTCCCTTTTATGGAAAAATTATATTGGAGCATGAGCTTGTATTTTCATCAGTTCATATTTGAACTCATTAGAGAGTTTTCGTGTTGATGCTTCTTTTTCTTTCTTGGGTTTTGAGTACTTAATTTTGGACACCTCTCTATTTAGCTCGAGAGCCCGTCTTTTGGGCTATTATGGGATTTTGACTAGAATTCGAGAAAAATGTGGCAAGGCACTTTAGACAACGTAGCTGCATCATAGTTTTGTATACACACACATATATATATATATATGTATATATATATGTGGTTTGTAGCACTTTACGTAAAATAATTTGATACAACATTTTTTAATCTAACCATAGCCTGGTCTTATTTTATGTGTGCTTGTACATATAGTTACATTTGGAATTTGCAACGGATCGATTTAAACATCCAGAGATCGGGAGTATGGCCAGAACACCTTATGATTACCGTTTTAGTTCATATGGTGACCAAACAAAATGAATGTCATGTGATTTTAGATATCCCAACAAACATGATGTCACCTAAATATCTTCTCTGAAAATTAGGTTTCACGTTTGAATTTTGGTTGTCAATGTAAATATTTCAGGAACTCAACCAACTATGTGATATAATCATGGAACCGCTCAGGGACCGCATCGTGACAAGTTTACTTCAAGCATCTCTGGTCTGTACCGAGTCTCTTTTATCAGCAAGTCTACTAAATTTTTAGCAATCGTCTTATTAGACATGTTCCTGTGCTAGGATGGTTTGCTCCGTGTGATATTAGATGGGGGTCCGTTACGACTTTTCTCCCCGGCCGATGCAAAACTATTAGAAGAAGATCTGGAGGTCATGAAGGTATTTGTGAAGTAACCTTTGGACCGTACATTAATAAAAATAGAATCAAGGATAATTGCCAGACAAATTATAAGTCCACCATTTTGATTTCATCATATGTTTTTTTTGTCGATGATGTGTGTATTTTATAGGAGTTCTTTATTTCTGGAGGAGATGGACTTCCTCGAGGAGTCGTTGAAAATCAAGTCGCACGTGTTCGACAAGTGATCAAGTTGCAGAGCCACGAGGTTAGCTTTTGTGGTTATATAGATTACTGATATTATGATAATTGTTGGAATTCCGGTTGGTAGAATCAGGGAATTTCCTTCGAAACCCTTTCCATTCTGGAAAGAAAAAGGAGAGTTGAGAAAGTTTACCCACAACAAAAGCTAAAGAACTACTGAAAGTGACCAAAGTAAAACCTGTGGTTGTAACTTAGAAATCATAATACCAATACGCTGATCATGGGGTAAAAGAGATGGTGGAGATTTTCTGTTGGGTCAGAGTAGAAAAAGAGATGTTCTTCGTTACCATCTTCATTTGATTGGTTATTAGGAGAGGTTGTGATGTATTTTCTGTTTCAATTCTGGTTGCAGACACGAGAATTGATAGAGGACCTGAGATCTGCGAGCAGCCTGGAAACTCAAGGGGGAGGAAGCAGACTGGGTGCTGATTCCAAAACTCTACTGAGAATTCTATGCCACAGGACTGATACAGAGGCTTCTCAGTTCCTCAAGAAACAGTTCAAGATACCCAAATCTTCTGCGTAGGGTTACTTGACACGCAGCACTGTATCTTTAGCAACTTTGCTTATGTCAATATAAATTGTTGGTTCTGGGAAAAAGGAGGATTACTGTATGATGATGTTATCTTCTTCTTTTCATGTCTAACCATTTTTTTGCTTCAATTTTCGAACATTTTTTGTTTTTGCTTTTTTGTGCAAGATTCAATGACTATACTCAGTCATATCCATTCTGTAAAGTATAAATCCAATTTAGAACGGTTAAAACCTGATTCGGCTTAATTGCTACATGGTGTGTGTTTAACCTCGACGCATCACATGCTAGCTCATGGCTTTAGGAACAGCTCTAACGGTCGCTGCAGCGCTGTAGTTTGCGTGCCGCTATAGCTCGTTGTCACGGCGCGCCGTCGTTGGAGCCGTGGTTTGGTGTGCTGTTGCAGGCTGTCGTCTTAGGAATCTGCCATGGCGCGACGAGCCGTCGCTGGCCCAACGGCTAATCGGTGGGCTTGTCCCACGCCGACACGTGGCGCCGACTGAATTCAAAACAACCCCAATCCCAATTTCACACCTCTCTTTTAAACTACAATTCGTCTTTCATTTTCTTCTCTCCCAAACTTCGTTCTTAATTTTTTTTCCTTTTTAACGATGGATCGTTTTTCAACGTTGGCAGAGTTAGAGAAAATGACTCCTGAAGAAATCATGAGAGGATGACAAGGGTGGCTACAACAACGTCGCTACAAATTCAGAATCGACTTTTGGGAAGTATACATCCAAGGGCAAAAGTGAGGCTGAGGGTTCAACGTCGACGACTACACCAAAGCGGAGAGTGATAGAGCGCAATCGAGCCTAAGGAAACGACCGTTTGATTGTTGACTACTTTGCGCCTAATCTGGTGTACAACGACTAACAATTTCGTCGTCGCTTTCAAATGTCAAGAGGACTGCTCGTACGGATCATGAATGCATTGAATGACCGGTACGCGTACTTCCCTCAACAACAGGATGCTACAAGGAAGCACAGATTCTCTCCACACCAGAAGTGCACGGTAGTACTTCGTCAACGATGTTATTGAGGTCCCGCCGACGTCGTTGACGAGTACTTGCGAATGGCGGAGAGCACTACTTTGGAATGCGTCAAGAAGTTTTGCATCAGCGTCATCAAGATTTTTGGGTGGACATATCTACGACGCCCGTCCGAGGAGGATACACGTCGTTTGGTGGAAATCAACGAACTGCACGGCTTCCCGAGGATGATACGACTGCATGCACTGGGATTAGAAGAACTGTCTTGTGGCATGAGCTGCACATTCTTGAGCAGGGACCACGAGAACGTCTCCACAATCATGCTAGAAGTCATTGCATCCCAAGATATGTGGATATGACACTTTTTTCGGAACACCGTACTCCAACTACGACATCAACGTGCTCAATAGTTCTACATTATTTCACCATGCATGTCGAGGCTTGGCTCTAGATGTGAAGTTCACAGTCAACGGTAAGTAATACACAACACCTTATTACTTGACCGATTGAATTTATCCTCCTTGGGCTACATTTATGAAGACAATATCGACACCACAAACAGCGAAGCAAAAGTGCTTTACTAGAGTCCAAGAAGCGTGCGGGAAGTATATTGAATGAGCATTTGGAGTTCTACAGGCTCTCTTCCACATCGTCACTCGTCCAAGCCGAATGTGGGATAGGCACTCACTCGCAATCATCATGACTTGTTGAGGATCAACGAAGGCTGTACCCCACTGATCCGTTTACATATCTTGGTGTCCCGAATCCGACGGCTTGTAGAGGACCACCACCAACGGTGGACTATACAAGTATATTGGGGCATAGAGCAAGGATCAAGGATTATGATGTCTATAACAGCCTCCACACCGACCTCATCGAATACATTTGGACTAAATTTAAAGATGGCGCCGATAATTAGAGTAATATTAATAATATAATGTATTTTATATCTGACATTAATAAAAACAATAGTTTTATTTTGGGTGTTTTTTTAAATAGTAAAAGTACAAACAATTACTCAAAACAACTACTGTAAAGACCGCCCCGGTTTAAAAAAATTAAATTGTTAAATTTATCGATTTAAAGCGTCGTGGTTGGAAAACGGGGTGGATTTTTGGATCGAGGGCAAAATAAAAAGAAAATAAAAAAAGGGGGGAAAGAGCTTTTGGGCTGGACCAAGCTTGGGCCCAATCAAAAGGACTGAGCCCAAGCCCAATACGCACGAGGCCCAACCCTAGCGCACTTGCCTTTCTTCTTCCTCACGCGTGCACGCGTTCCGAGGCAGAATCGCAGCCGCCTCCTTCTCCTTCTCTCTCGATCCTTCCTCCTCTCCCTCTTCTCCTCTCTCGCCTCCAGCCATCACCACCGTCATCGCCTTCGCCTCCGTTCACAGACGAGCCACCACGCACGGAAGAGACGAGCTCGCCGGGAATCCCTCTCTGGTTCATTGCCGGAGCTCCTCGCTCGAGTTCTTCCGCTCCGAGCTCGAATCGAGCGCGCCAGCGACGGGAATCGCACGGTTCGTGCTCCCTCGCCCGTTTCCCTTCTTCTCCGAGCTCGCCTCGCCTGAAAACCCATCGATACGAGTTCGATTGACGGATTCAACCGAAATCCTCGACGGCGAACCTTGCCCTCGACAGATCTGAGACGGGAGCGAAGTTGGGTCGCGTTCCAGCCAACGCCACCACGGCCACGGTCTCGCCGAAGTCCCTGATGCCCCTCTCCGCCCTCGTTTCTCCCCTTCCGAGCGTCCCTGACGCCGTCGACGGCGGTCGGAGCAACCCTAGCTCGCCGTCCTCGTCTCCAGCTCAGAGCGGGCCTAACAGAGATGGGCCTTGGGCCAAGACTACCTTTGGGCCGGATCACCTTGGGCCATGACACAGGACCTGGATCAGGACAGGCCTTGGGCCAGGCCCAAATCTAAGGTCCGGGTTCTAGACTCAGGTTTGGACCGGGTCTGGGTCGGGTCTGGAGCCGGACCTGGGTCGGTTTTGGGTCCGGTCGAGTCTGGTTCTGTACCGGGTCGGATCCGGGTCTGGTTTTCGGATCTGGGTCGGACATATTTAATAATGTAATTAATTTAATTTAAATAATCTAAAAATGGATATTTAAGGACTAATTGGACAAATCAGAGGACTGTTGGACTATACCGGGACTGATTAGAAATTTTACCTGTTAAACCCAGACTTGGACTACGCCCGAGAAGACCGGAGATAGGCCAGGACGTCAGCAGCTAGGAGACGTAGCTGTTGTGTTCGTCTTGAGGTAGGGAAAGTAGCGAATACCGCTTTAATTACGGAAAGTTACTAGCATGCATGATTACGGAAAAATAATAACCGGAAAGGTTCTAGTTGACATATAGGATGTGATTCACTAGAATAGCCGCTTTCGATTACTAAATAACCGGACGAGTCTTAGTAACATGTAGGATGTGATTCACTATATTACATGCTTTCAATACTTGGGCAATTGCCGTGCTGGTAGATGGGCCATGTCGAGCCTTAGTATTGCGTGCTGCGTGTTATAACCGTTGTGTGAGAGTCTAAATAAGATTATACTCGGTGTTGCATGATTGTGACTGTGTGTGTGGGCAAGTGTGACATGTTTGATGTACGTGAACCCTTGGTTGTGCTATGACCGAGTGAGTGATAGACCGGTTTGTGTGTTATGGTGTGTGGGCCCGGTTGGCATACCGAGGTCAATTATGACTTTGTGCTGCGTGTTATACCCTTATTGTGTGTTCTAAGAAAAGACGTAACCAGAGTGGTACTTACACCGAGGGATAGTTCCGGTGTAGTGTATCGAGGCCAAGGATGGCGTGATCAGTACCCCGATGACTCGTGGTCCGTGACGATGTTCGACCGAGGTGTGTGCCGGTCCAGTACGTAAGCTGAGTAAGGCCCGGGTCTATGTGCTTGGAAGACATCAGACTGAGGGATTTCTGGTCGAGGATGTTACCCCCAGTCTCAGTGATGGGAAGATATCGGGACTGATGTTGTGTGGTCTAGTACGATATAAGTGGGTTTGTGCATTCAATGATGTTGGAAATGGTTGTACTAAGTTATGTGTGGTTCTGCTGTGTGTGCTGTGCGTGTTGATTGGCTTTGTGCGTTGTTTTAAGTGTGATTATGGTCTTGTGAGAGTGTTTGGTGACTCGAGGTGCTGTTATACCTGATTTCTGTGTTGCCGTGCGAGTTCGCACGTGTGATCGGCTGCGAGATAACCGTGGGCGTGTCCATTGAGAATTGTTAGGTGACGAGTGTCAAGAGCGAGTTGAGAAGAGTGTATGTGTTCGGTTCATTGTGAGTTTGATTTACGGGTTGTGCCTGAGTGAAGGTCAAGCGTTGTCTTGGAGTAATTGTTTAATTTGTTTTTAATTGTTATGCTTACTAGTATGCCCTAATTGGACGGTTACTCGTGGTAGTGAACTGATGTTCATAACCTTAACTACTTTTCCTACTGAGCGAAAGCTCACCCCCTTACTTTGTTGTGTTTCAGGTCTTGAGCGGGATTTGTACTAGCTGGATGCTCGATGCTTGGAGCTAACGAGGGTCCTAGGCTAGCTTGTCTAGAGACGTACTATGATTTTGAATAAAACTTTAACGCTGGATTTATGAGCTGTTGAATCTGTTATCGGATTGTGGTTACAACTTATTATTACTTTGAACCTTATTTCATTTAAAATTGTTTTATTTATTATCGTTTTAAGTTCACGTCTCGAGTCCGGTCAAAACCGGATTTGGGGCGTGACAACTACTAGTGATTTGATATTGAAGGTGTAGTGATTTGAGATAGTTGTTTGAAGAAAATAAAAAATAAAAAAAGACCCAAACCACTGCTACAAATCACTGTATAATTATTTTCCATTAAAATACTTTAAGAGGGCATTTGAACATCCCATTTAAAACGCCCTCTACGATAGCTGGTTAATTCTGTTAGACAGGATAAAAACGGGAAGAAGCTAGACAACATACTATGGAGAGGTTATATATGATGATTAATGTCAGGAGAGACTCTCAAAACGATGCCATAAGAGTGACACTCTTTTAGAAGGCCTAGCTGGTGGGAGTTGGAGTTTTTTACAGTCTGTAGAGCCAGCGAGGTGGCAATCTGTTAGAGTCGATAGAGCCAGTTAGGTGGCCAATCTGTTAGAGTCGATAGAGCCAGATGGCCGTTGTATAAACCATAGCTCCTTCTCTGAACATAATGATGTTGTATAATCTGGACAAAGAGAAGACTCTGGCTCTAGAGAGAGCAGAGGTTCAGTGTAATAATTTCTCAATTTCTTAATAAATCACTTGGATTCTTCATGTTGTTGATTGAGAACATAACAGTTTGGTATCCCCGAGCAGCAGATTTTAAGGAGGAATTTAGACACACACATCGGAATAGAGAGTACATGCAAGAAGCAAGGTGTAGATGTTTGGCTGGAGAGGGAGCAGCAGCGGGGAGAGCCTTGGCCGGAGACCAAAAGAAAGGAACGACAAGTACAATTTCTTAGGGAAGAGGACGATCGTGTGGGATCACCTAGTGCAGGATATGATATGGAAATTTGAGGACAAGTTTGAGGCGATGATGCTCTCCAAAAATCCATGATCTCAAACTTTATCAGTGGGGTGTGGATGATGGAATCAGAGTCAGAGTAAGAGTCACTGGACGAGCTATGGAAGACTATGGCTCTGCAGAGGAAGATGTGGGTATTCCAGGAAACAAGGCTGGAAGAGAAGGGGTTGAGGAGGAAATGGATTGGTCAACTCAACGCCCTCCATAGTGGATGCATGAGCAATAACTTGTGTCTCGAACGATTGAACGACCAGAAGACAGACTAGGGTTCGAGGCACACATCAAGTTAGAGAACTATATCGTGGCACTACTTCACGATAGTGGATGCAAGACACCACTTCACACGAGACTTCCTCCTAATGCCACTAGGCGACTACCAAAGGGTGTTACTTGTTACGAATGGATTGGATGAGTCCGATCACTTTCGATTTTGAGGAACGGACAATCTTGATCACACAAGGTTGAGCAAATAATGCGGCCAATAGAGGAAAAGAAGTTCAGAAAAGAGCTATACAACGGAAAAGCAGCAGAGAAGAATGACCTGCAACCATGCCTTGAGGCGCTCGCAGACGTATTTCAAGTACCCCCGCGACTAGAGTATGATCCCTTTTGTCCCATCCTGCGATATGATCATACCGCCTTAGTCGTGAACAAAGAGACACGATCAAAAAGTTAGAACAAAAATCAAATCCCTTGAGAATCCAACGCTTAGTCAAACAATCAGGATCTAAGCATAGAACAACATAGAAAGCGTACCAGATTCCATGTCGATGACGAGAACAAGAATGGTTTTGGCCTTCCACAGATTAATCCCTTATGCTCTCAATTTACTCTCACTCAATAGATGTGGATGAAGGAGAATAAAAAACGACTGATTAATCTTGGGGACCAAACCCTAATTACCGATATATATAGGCTCAAATTAAAGCTCATTATTCTAACCAGACTTACAGTGGGTATCACACATTGCAAAGTCTATACCAATTATTTAGTCCAATACAAATATTGACCCCAAATATATGTCTCAATTTGGAAACCCACATGTTGGATTATAAAATAACCCAACATATGTTTTTTGTGAAGATGCTTTACTCCAGGGTCATCAAGCCCAGCTCGAGCCTCTTCTCCTTCATCATTCTATTGGTTAAGAAGAAAGATGTAACGTGGATGTTTTGTGTTGATTTTTGAGCCTTGAACGACATCACCATCAAAGACAAGTTGTAGAAGAACTATTGGACGAGCTCGCCGGAAGTAGAGTGTTCTCCAAAATCGATATACCACCAAATTAGAACAAGCACAATACGTAATTTCAGACACATGAATTCCACGTCATGCCCTTTGGGCTGACAAATGCAATTAACATCGAGCTTTCCAGAGTCTGATGAATGGGGTTTCAAGTGATTACCTGCACAGGTTCATCTTAGTACTTTTTGACGACATCCTTTCTTACAACATGGATGTGGAGGCACAACGCAAACACTAGCGACTCATGTTTACTAGCCTTCGGGAGCAGGCTCTATTTTAGAAAAGATCCAAGTGCTCGTTTATGGCCCATGTCCAAGACAGTTAAAGAAGTCCAGGGATTTTTGGCTCTATTTAAGGTACTATCAATGATTTGAATGATGTCATGCTTGTTTTTGGGACTCTAGAGAAACTTTGGCTCATAAACACAAAAGTAATGTATGTGCTTTACAGGGGTGGGTGTGGTTCTGATGCAGGAAGGGAGACCGCTCCTATTTCTCAACAGAGCTCTGGGTCCTAAGAACGCGACCCTCTCTACATATGGGAAAGAAATGCTCGCAATGAACATGACGATGCAACGTTGGAGATAATACCTGTAACAAAGTGAGTTTGTAATTCGAATGGCTTAGCAAAGCCTGAAATCGTCAATGGAACAACGGCTAGTTTAGCACAAGTGATTGTCGAAGATGTTGGTACTATTTTACCGTATCGAATAGAATAGAAGACAACCTCTCCTTACAAGCTCACCTGGAACTCAAAGAAGTATATGCGATCATTGCAATATGGATCACCAAGATAGACGAGACGAGAGTTATGAGGGAGACCAAGAAGCAAAGGGCTTGATTCACGGATTAACAATGAGCCATCAAACATTGCAAGACTACGAAGGGAAACGATGTCTAATAAAGGTGAATAGAAAGATCTATATTTGTGCTTCAAAAAGCGCAAGCAGTAGATCATAAGGGCTCTTCATGATGCGGTCTTGGGTGGCCATTCTAGTACCCGAGTCACGACCAATAAGATTCAAGAACACTTATAGTGACCTCATCTATTGAACGACATGAAGAGATTTGTGGCAGCCTGAAACACATACGATAGATGTAAGGTAGAGACAGTGGCTTACCCCGGGCTCTTAGAGCATGTACATAAAGGGGATCACATATAAAGGATCAGGATTCAGGATTCATGTGGTGACTAGGATGATTTGTGATGCAAACCTCTGAAATAAGAAATGACCACATCTAAAGGATCATGTATGGTGATCATGGTTTGTAGAAGTGCTGAATGGATGCTGATTGGATAATTAATTATGTTTTTACTGAATTTATTAAATTCATATTCAAAACAGTAAATACTAAATAAAATTGATAACATTAATTAATAATTAAATTAACTAAAATGCAAATTAAACTTGAACTTGTAATTAATAAAATAATTAAATAAAAAGAAAATAATACCATATAAACCTGGGTTCCAATGTTGTTGCACGTATGTTGAGTTTTGTTTGTTTTTTTGATTCGAAGTGTAATTCAATGTTTTTTTTTGTGACCAAAGACATTAAATAAATTATTTAGAACAATACAAACCTAATGACTATAAATTTATAAATTTTAGAAAAGTGTTGGTGGTTTGATGAATGGGGAGGGGAGTATTTATAGGAAGGTAAAAATTAATTTTTTTATATGTTTTTCATATTTATTTTAAATTTTAGAGTGGTTTGATGAATGTGGTTCGCGGTCCTCACCTCGACTCGCGAATCACGAGTATATGGTTTGCGGTTCGCAATTCATGCGTGTGGAGGCCGTTCGGACATCCTCCGGGACATTGAACGCCCAACTCCAATCTCAATGAATTGGAACTGGGTTGTGCTCGGTTGCACGCACATGAGTAAAGGAATCAGAATCATCGGGTAGCCACTGAAGTCCCACGGACTACGATGTCGGATGTCCTTCATTGTTGTGTTTGTCGAAAAATAGAAGGCCACTACCTCCTTGGTTCCATCTCAGTACCATATGACCCTACAACGCATGCGCGGATGACAGACAACATCCTCCATTATCCAGCCGGTCATAACATAACGATCTTCTGTTTGTCGTCGTCGGGACGGCCTCTTTGGGGACCATCACCACCGCATCTTCATCGTTATCGTCATCCGTCAATGTGAACGCCCCAAAATGGCCCTGTATGGTCTCCACCACTATCAAATATAATGAGGCGTCTAACAGCGGAGGTCTCGACCTTGTGCTCTCCTTCGAGATAACCGACTTGTCCCGATGCACGACCACGAGAGATACAGACGTCCTTGTGTCTGCATGTGGTCGGCAGGTGTTGAAAATTCCCCGAGAGGATATCGGGGAGGAGTGTCCGACACTGGGTAACGATGGGGACGGCAAATAGTCGATTGAGTAAATAGTCCGAGTGTTATGCCATGAGACCGAAGCACAATCGAAGTGTAGTAGAAGAGCGGAATTGAGGAGAGAGGCTCGTTGGATGATAGAACAAATCCCATAAAGGGAAAAGAAGTCCCGGGACCTACAAAGATGACCAAAATGATGGTTTAGGAAGAGGAACAAAGTATGAACGGTGGTGAAAGAAACCTAGTTTCCGAAAAACTCATTATCAGCCTCTTAGACTCATACACAATCCAAACAGTTCCCGTCGACTTTATGTTTATTTAAGCTAATAGAAATGAATAAATAATAAAAGAAAGAAGAAAAAAAAACGTGAAAGAACTTATTTTAAGGTAAGAATTATCACAAAAGAAACTCAGAGCCCTACGAGAACCCTCTCAAAAAATCCTAGCCGTCGACGGCCTACATGGCTTTGGCCATGGAGGTTGTCGATGGAGATTCCTCTTCCTCTTCCTCCTTGTCTTGAGTCCCTCTCTCAACAATCGTCCTCGACTGCGTACTACTTCTCCGTCCTTGTATTGCCAGCGCCGTCATCGTCGTGTTCCTACACCGTTGCCGGATCTACGCTTCAATCGGGTGTGCGGCTGGTGGATTATCTCTCCACCATCATCTACCGAGGTAACACAGAGTCGAAAAGACTATGCTGCACCTTCGGTTTATACTACACACTCAGAGGTTTTTCCGTACCGATCTCCACAGTGTATCCACTTGGAGAAGGCTGAACTTTCAGGTAAAACCGAACCCTCCAGGGTAATCACGAACCGACCTCCACAGTGTATCCCCTTGGAGAAGGTTTTGAAGCATCAGTGGAATTGGGATCCGGGACCTACCCATCATGACTCGGGACTAACGTTGCTCGGCCGTCCTGGGAGGAGAAAGGAAGCAGATCGTTCGTTATGTTTTAGATTGGAGTCAATCTTAGTTTCAATTATGAATTGCAGATTTTGTTTTAGATGGATTCTCTGTTGTTGTTTTGTCTTCGTTATTAGGATCAATAAGCTGAAACGTTGTGTAAGAGAATGTCCTCAGTTTGTATCTACGGTAAAACGTAGCATCTTTTACGGAACCACGAGAGCTGGGTCGCCTACGAGAGACCCGAAAAAAAGTCTGGTATCCAGGGCCATTACGCTCTACTCTATAACCATTTATTTAGTATAAAACCCTTCCTTTTGTTTCAAAAAAAATAAAAGAAAAAAACTGTAGAGAATCGGCAAAAAGAATATCACGGTCCCGCAACACACAGCATTGAATTGGATACGGTGTCGTAAAACATAAGAGCTGGTGACTATCGAAACGACATCGTCTCTCGTTCTCAGTAGAGCACAATAATCTAGATTCCGCCTCCTTTGTCCGGCAAAATCTGTATCTGACCTCCATACTCGATTTGATTTCTTCCATTTCTGAAGAGAGAGAGAGAGAGGTCTGTGAAAATGTCGTTTCGGAGCGTGAAGGTGCCGGCGAACTCAGCGAGTCTGGCGGAGGCGAGGTCTCGGGTATTCGATTTCTTCAGGTCAGCCTGCAGGTCGATTCCATCGATAATGCATATATACAATCTCGACGACGTCGCTACCCCCGCTAACCTCCGCTCCTCCATCGCCTCCCAGATCCGCAAGAATACCCATGTCTCCGACCCTAAGGTCTCTCTCTCTATCTCTTCATCTGTATGCTTTGTTTGGTTGGTTCAATTGGTAATTTACATAGAAGGCACTGATTTCTTTTGTTCATCGATCAAATATATGTTTATGCTATCATCCAAGTTATATTTGTGACTTAAGTTTTGATTTCCCCCCCTCCTTAATCGTTGAATTTAATTGGGCTGATTAAATGTCATATGAAAGACTGAGTTTATTTTTTATTTTTTGAGAAATGGGTTTTCTTGAACTCGTGATATATGTCTGCACATTTCTATCATTATTCTCTTGTTGCTTTAATTGACAATATATTGTGTTTCCTTCTTATGCTGCTTACTAAGAAAAAAATGTAGGAAGCCCAAGTGTTCAGCCTATGTGGTAGAATTGGTGCTATCTTATAATTATCTACTCATCTTTAATACTTCCGTTTCTGTATAGGTTATTTACCAGTTGTCTTAACATTCACCCATCCTTCCCAAACATCTTAAAATCATGCTAGTGTGTTGTGATGAGAGTGTCCAGCACTCTATAAATAAAATAGGGTTAGCTTGTTGGAGGTGTATTGCGCCGGTTTGTCAATCTCTAGTGATTAAGATTTGCTCAATAGTTGCATTAGTTTCGCGTCGATTACAAGTTTGATAGAGTTACCATTGTCGTGTCATCACAATGCCCAAACCTATGCACGGCCACTCTTGGTCTTACAACACCACTTGGTTAAATGTTGGAGACACTCTTATCACTATACACCAGCACAGTTTGGTGGGTGCAAAGGAATACATAGGCAAGTAGGATTGAAGGGAGTTAAAAGGAATTCTAGTATGGAAGATGAGTAGTTCCTTTCTCTCAAAATGAAAAGGTTTTGTATCCCTATTTATAATAGTTAGGACCTCATATTGGTGTTTTCTTATTAGTTACAGAAAGGTAAGCACCTAATTAGACAATGTGCTGGTCCTGTTATACCAACCTACTTCCTAGCTAGGCAAACTTGGGTATTTGGAAGTGCATACTAGAATGTAACCTCCTTCTTGCTTTCTCACCTCTTTGTTTGATATTTTTCCTTCATTCTCAGTATAAAAGTTTTCTTTCAACCTTTTCCATCACAAGCTTATTATCAAAATTTTCAGTACTCATTCATCTTCCTTTTGTGCTTCTTGCACCCATTTTAGGCCATCACACACACAGCCTGTGTGAATATTTCCTTCAGATCATTTTATGGCATTTCCCATGCGTGCTGCTCACAGTATACATGGTTTTCACTTCACATTCTCTCAGAACTTGGTGATCGGACTTGGTTTAGCACATACTAAACCTTGTCGCAGTAATACACCATAACTGTAAGGCCATATTAATTTGGTACTGTTGGTTGAGATGACTGAACTGTCACTCAATGCACAACTGTTATAATGAAATGTGTTTTTTTGGGGACAAGTACTTGGGAGCAAGTGTGGGGGAGAACAAAGAATCACTAACAATTAAACAACCACTTCTATCGTAATATATTTCATCATGCTAGTGTGTGGTAACATTGTCATTACATGTCTCTTTGCTTTGTTACCTTGGCTTTTAAGCATTCTGGATAGCGAGATGCAAAAATAGCGGAACTTCTTAACCATGGATATTTAACTTAAACAACAATGGGCTGGATATCCAACCCATTTTATAGGTTATGTTTATTCACTTCACTTGCTATTTCTGATTAAATAACCCATATGTACTAAATAGGTGGTGCTTTAGAGTTTGCTCGAATATGTAATGAACTGTGTTTATTGATAAATCATGTTCGTGACATAACTGTGTGGCAAGTATTTCTTGTTAATATGGCTGGTTATAGCTTCACAGCAATTAATTTTCATCTGCCTAACATTAAGTCAATCTAAATTACCAGGTGATTGATATGCTGCTCTTCAAGGGGATGGAAGAGCTGAATAACATCACGGAGCATGCAAAGCAACGGCACCACATCATCGGGCAATACGTGGTAGGTGATCAAGGGCTTGTGCAGGATTTGCACCCCAAGGATAAGGGCCTTTCTGATTTTCTCAAGACTTTCTACAAGAGCAACTACTAATGGGCTGTTTCGCTTTGCCTAATAATATTCAACTCAGAACTGTTTTGTATTTGAATGTGGGAACGAATTCATTATGATTTTTAAGCTTTTTGTATGGTCCCTTTGTGGTAACCTATTTACAATGCTTCTGTATGAAGTTTTGCTGGTTTGTAGACCCCAATAAAGAAAATGTGCAAGAATCTTGAATCATGCAGCATCATCACCCTTGTATAACTATATCTCATTTTTGAAAAGTCCTCTTACCAGCCTAGGCTGTGTTTCATATTTGATGTTCATGACAATGTGATGTAGAGGGTGTAGTGGAAATGAGAGTTCTTTGTTGAGTTTGTTGATTTACAAAGGATGTCGATATCAAATTCGTTGATTTGTGATGAATACTGAAAAATATAGTTTGAGTGTCAACTCGTTTTTGTGTTTATTTCTTCAAGGGAAAATTTTATTTTAATACCCAGACAAACTTTTATTTGTAGTTTAATACCCTAACTTGTTTTTTTTTTGTATTTTAATACACTGGCAAGCTATTATTTTCAGTATCATAGCCAACCGTTAACTATCCATCCAAAATGTATGGAAAATGATCATGTGCTTTGCACATGACCTTGTTTTTTTTAAAAAATATACCAAAAACACCCTTCAACCTTTGACCTCTGAAAAATATTAGGGTATTTTTATGAAATTTCAAGAATAAATTAAATAAAATAATAAAAGAATTAATTTAAAAAAAATATTATTCATAAATATGTGAAGTGTATAAAATATTAATTATAAAAAATCTGATTTTTGTTCAAATGTATAAATCTGATTTTTTGAATTATATAAAAATATGATTTTTAAAATATATAAAAACTGATTTTTTTGAATTATATAAAAATATGATTTTAAAATATATAAAAATTGATTTTTTTAAATATATAAAACTGATTTTTTTTAAATATTTTTTGAAATATATAAAAAAATCTGGTTTTTTGTGGTAGGTTTTGAAAAATTGATTGGTCTCAAGGAGTATTTTGGACTTTTCATCCATTTTGGATGAAAGGTTAACGGTTGGGTAAAAAAAAACAAGTTAAGGTATTAAACTGCAAATAAAAGTTTTCCAAGGTATCAAAATGAAAATTTCCCTTTCTTCAAATCTGATTTACAATCAAATCATCATGTGTTTATATAGTAAAACTAAATCCTAATATAATAAGGAAACTAAACCCCAAAGCCCTAATTTGAATAAAGACTCAAATCCTATAACAAAAAGGAAATAACGAACTGGATTCTAAAAGTACAATTTTACCCCTCCAAATGACCTCAGATGTCTGAAAAATATCGTACATTATGACGAAGCTATGTGTTTTGCTCGGGAGCCCGTTTCGACCCGAAAAATACTAAAGTTTCATCAAATTCGAACACTGACGCATTTTCGGATTTTCTAACTGTTGCATCAAAAGGTCTTCAATTATCACCATGCATTTAAAGTTCAATTGGAAAATGATCAATTTGTCTATACACATTCAATGTGGACCCTCATGTGAGGGACACGCCCGTGTTGCACACTACACCGTTGGAAGGATCTTGTACACTAGTTAAAGCTCAATCCAACCCAAAAGCTCAATCTGATAGATAAAGACAACAGTGTGTTTATCAAGTGATCAATTCATCCATACACTTTCAATGTGGAACACATACTTTAACATTCCCACTCATCTTCAATCACTCCAATGATGTTATGTCCACAAATATTCATGAAAATATTAACTAGGCAATGGTAAAATGCACTTGTGCGGTCAAAATAATATTACAAGAAATGAAATTCAATCAGTTCATGTGTTCTCATTGAGCATTAACAAAACAAAACCATCAGAAATAAACTTATTAAAACCATATTTCATTGAAAGATATTTAACTATATCAGAGAAATACAGTGAAGTTACAGGCAATGCATATCAGAATGTCATAAGATGGAAGATACAGACTACTGTCAGAATGACAAGAAACAACAAACTGATATCAATAATGCACAAATATCAAAAACTACAATTCAAATGAAAAAAAAAATCGTAGTGATGAAGAAAACTGATTACTGTCAGTGGTGCATTACTCCCTAATTTTAGTGATTCACTCCCGGGGACGGGCAAGCCAGAGGGAGCTAAGAGCACGAAGTCTGGAGAAATAATCATGGATTGCAAGGAGTGCACGAGCTGATTGTCTGGTTGTTAATATCCGGTGCATTTGTTGCAAGGTTTGTTGCCTCAGATTGTCAGCCTTAAACAAGCACATGAAAATCAGACATTATAATATTGTATTGATCATTTGGTTGATGCAAGACAAGTCTTACTTAGTTAAGAAAATATGGAATTACCTGTCTGATGAAGCCCTCGAGAGTTCCAAGCTTTCCCATGGCCATGGCCATTTGACCCATGTAGTTTGCGACATTCCCAGATGAACCAGAGGAGCCGAGATTACCATTTGAAAGAGTTTCAGCAAGGGACTGTTGCAATGCTTCCATCCCTTGAGATAATGCATCTTCTGCCTGTTGTGACGACTGCTGCAGGTTACTTATGCCTGCTAACTGCTGCTCTGTCAGAGGCTCCAATTGATTCATCAGAAGCTGTAACCATAGCCATAACCATTCACTTACTTACACAACTCAAAGCATAACAAGTCTATTGCTAGGGAAAGAGAGCTTCTCCATATGCCTGACCTTGAGGAGCTCAGATGAACGGAAGCCGCCAAGCCACAAGAAGCACCTCTCAGCGGGTGTTTTCCACATGCCGGACAGTAGATGGAAAACATCAGCCTTAGCTGCAACACCCTTCAGCCTGAATATTTCATCATAGTGCGTCATCACACCGTCAACAATGATACGAAGTTCCGTGTCACTTGCGTGAGCGTTCACTGCCGCCCTCAGCTCATTGATCTGCCGGTTTTGTTCTTCCAACCACCTTGCATATTCTACATCAAAAGCCATGGCACCTGTACAAATACGCAATCAATGTAGGTTTTTTTTTTTTTATAATTAAGACTGCCTATTAACATATGATTACAAAGATATTAAAGAAAATTCCTTCCCCTTAACCCCATCCTATGTGCATACCCACAAGAATTTGAAGCAATGAAGATAGATTAAAAAGGAATTATTTCAAGGGCTAGAAGAGATCATACCATGTATTTTATTATTACACGTCAACATTGGCAATGACCAAAGTTAACCAAAAATAAAAAAGAAGAGTACCAGTATCCTAATTTTCTCCCTTAATATTTTAACTAAAACGATAGTGATATCAAGAATATAGGGAGTGATTCAATTATGTCAGAACTTAGAAGACAATATAATATTACTT
The DNA here is from genome assembly GCA_963921825.1 of Erodium maritimum. Classification (NCBI taxonomy): domain Eukaryota; kingdom Viridiplantae; phylum Streptophyta; class Magnoliopsida; order Geraniales; family Geraniaceae; genus Erodium; species Erodium maritimum. Next base: position 120,268,850 of record OY997588.1, read on the forward strand.
GGGGGTATATAATTCAAAAGGATGGAGAGGTTGTTGAGAATGTCATAAATAGGATCTAGCCAGCTATGTTGCATGACACTAAATATTGGGCTCTGAAAAGGCTTCAAAGCCATGCAATGCAAGTAGCAAAATAGATGAGAATTTTTAGATGAATTGGTGACGCACGAAGAAAGGTAAAATAGTTGAGTTGGGAGAAACTAAAAGAGGTAAGGGTATGCCCAATTTAACATGGAAGAAAATAAGACATAACAGAGGGTACAAGGCTATATAACAGAGGGTACAAGGCTATATAGAGTGTACAGGTTAGTGACACATGAAGAAAGGTCAGAACTCAGTTAGGAGAAATATTATATAACAACCATACCTGGAACCCCATCACGATAGCTTTACACTACGCAATTGGAGCCACTAAAAGACATCTTTGCAAGGTAATATTTATTCTTCTTCTTCTATGCCATTAGCATAAAAAACTAGTGTATGAAATACCTAACACTGCATGTTTTATTTAGTGATGGTCCGTAAGACTCAAGCAGTAGTTATATAGAAATAGCAAATCATTGCCAAAGGAAAAAATAACAAGTAGAAAGAATAAGTAACAAACCATTTCCAGTCATCGTATGGGCTTGGTCTCCCGAGCTTGATATGAAGACCCCCTGCAAGATATCAAAATATCAGTACAAATAGAAGCCATAAATACACAACAGAGGAAATACCAAGAATCATGAAGAAAAGTAACAAGAAATAAACATAACCTGCTGTCGTGCACGCTGGAGTTCCTGTTCTAGCTGGGTCAGCTTCAAACGGCTACTTTCCAGCTGTTGCACATAAGCCTGAGGAGAAACACACACAATGCAATTTGTTAGGAATGATGTACAGTATCCAGCATGGATGGACCAACAAGTGACCAATGGTCAATCAGTAACAAATGTGTAATATTGTAGAAAGGGGCATTACATCAAAACAAAAATAGATATGACAGTGATAAATGATGTAAGTTCTTGCAGGGAAGCAGATGACATTATATCAGAAGACTACAAAGATGTGACCATACTTTCTTTCTTAATCGACTTTTTCTTGCAGCCTCACGATTTTGAGCAAGCCTGCGAAGAGTCTGCACAGTTAACCAGACAAGAGAACATCAGATACTATTTGGACTCAGCTAAAATATCATGCATAGAATAATTTTATAAATATACTTGTCTACATATGAAGTAGAAAGAAAAAAAAAGGCACATATAATGGGAAGAGTAAAATTCAATGGCAAAGTTAACCTTTTAGTATTGGAAGAAAATAGGAAAATGATATATGAGCGTAATATGTAATCTTAAGTTTGAGGGGAGTGTTCGAATAGTTATCATCCACTTAAGGACATTGTCCAAGTAAGCTTCCGAGCTTGTAGCCTATATCATTCATATTTCTACTTTGATTTCTATTTTAGTGTACGTCGATTCCATATATAAAGGGATTCTCATTGTAGTTGATGATTCAACTATTGGAGAAATTATCCTCTCTTCTATTTCAACGTGGAATCAGAGACTGATTGGTTTGGGCTCGTGGGCATTATTGGTTGTGTGGTCCGTCTAACGCATCCCTGGTGATGTTGATGTATAAAGTCTCAAGTAAAACCTAACCACAAAGTTGACATTTTTTTCTTGAAGAGACCGATCCAATATATGTAACTCGATTTAGAGTTCTACACTAACCTTCTGGTCTGATTTGTCCTTTGATCTATCACTGGAATCTGAAGCCCCGTTAACAATAGATATGGCTCTATCAAACTGCAAGAAGCACATCAAAGTCAATTCAACACCATGTATTAAAATAAGTGTAATTTAACAATGCACCACCATCTTAATAATTGCTGGGGTCTAAAAGAAATACTGCATGTTTAGGATAAAAAAACTGTAAGGATGATAAAATTTCAAGAGGAAAAAAAAAAAGAGGCTGCTGCACCATTTGGTTTCTTTCATCTGTGTCCACATCTGTTGATATATCGGTTCTAGGACTGCCTTCGGCCATGATTGACTCTTCTGAGACCTCTTAAATACCGCTAGATTTTGTTGTTGATCACTGTTCTGAGATTCTGCTCTGAAGGCAGATGGACTTGTATAAAATGAAGCTGATGACTGTTTTGCTCCCTGGTCCACTAAATTATCACTAGATATGGGGTCTAGACTTGATTGTTGACCCCTTGCAGTAGCAAACTCATAGATGCTGATCTGGAGGCAGATGAATTCATATCCAATGATGCTGGTCACTGTATTGGCCAAAACAACACATCCTCAGGAGCAATTACTACAGTAATGGATATAAGAAAATGCATTAACAACTCAGAAAGAATTTGTTACTACACAGAAAATACAGGAATTTCCTAATATAATTCAGAAGGAAGACAGAGTAAATTTATCCTGAAGCTGAAGCAAACCTTAAAACCAAAAATATATAGCAATCAGCACCAGGTAACCCTTTCTGGCAAGGAATATAGCAAAAGCTGCAATCTAGGGTGCATATTGAAGACAAGTGACTGAGAAATGAAGCTTGTCATCATGCTCCTCAGTCTCTACTTCTACTATATTGGCGCCATTATCACTAGTTAGCCCCCCCTACACTAGCTGACACTTCCTAGCCCTAAACCGTAAATCAAACAATAACTCCAAAAACATAGTGTTATAATGAATATGAAGGCTAAAATTAAGTCATGAAAACTAGTTCACAATAGCAAGAAACCAAAATCCTAACATAAAAATATTTAAATAAACATGAAAAATGCAAGCAACAAACTCCAATAAAGACCAAAAGAAGATCAAACACTAACCGGGGCACACTAGAAATAAAATTGGCGGTTGCTATTACAGAATTAAGGTCAACATATCTTCCCTGATCAGAACAAGATTGCACAAAACTAATGATATCCATACTTCCAAACAATTTATTGGATGCCCGAAACCAACAACAGTCATTCAGACAAAACCCTAATCTCTCAAACAGTGAAACGGTAACAAACATAGTTGAAATTAAATGCAATTGCAAAGGAGCTTGAGGACTGAGGTGGTCAAAGTGAGTCATACAAGCACCAGTTTTAAACACTTGGTCAACATTAAGTGGGAGTCCCACTCACACCCACTGGAGGAAGAAGAAAGAAACACTTCACTCACCTATTCTAGCATTTTGCATAGCAAATCCACATTGATGCAACACTTGATCCAGAGAACACATGTACAAAACTTGAATTTGATAAAACACTACCTAGAACCCAGAGTCAGAAGAAACTTGGGAAGATCGAAGTCAAAACATCAACCAAACTACAACTAGTATAACATCAAAGGAAATGAATTGTGTGAGACACTATAGCCCTAATAACAGAAACTATCAAAGCTCAGTGTGCACTGTTCTCATATGCGGCACATAGATTCAACACCAACCCAGTAATCCCTAGAAGTCAAAATCAAATATTTCAAACTACCCAATATCCAGCTCATCAATTCATGATGGTCGACACAGATTTGGCACCGACCCAGCAAAACCCAGAAGAGAAAGAAGCTCAAATCAGAGGGGAAAGGGACCAATTGAACCCCAAATTCCAAGCACGTGAAGATCAAATGCAAAGCTAACCCACCCCGCGCCTCTAAACTGGCAGCAAACTACTCAAATCGCAGAACGAGAAACATAAGAATCATCAGCTAACACATCACAGAGAAGCGATATCTGAAGCAAACCCACCTGCGATTTTGATCTTCTGGTGGCGATGACGATGCAGAGACGATGCTTCTTTTGATTTCTCCTTTGTGCAAATGGATTAGTGAGGAGAAAGAGAGTGACGTTTGGATAATTCCAATCTCTAGACGTCTTCTTCCGTAGAAATCTTCCACTTTCCGAGGACTAATGAATTTATAATTGCCTTTCAAAGCTCAGTGCTTTGACATGAATTGCGTTCCTTGCCTTTGTTTAGTTTTTTTATAGTTTAATTATAATTATTATCTTCGCTGTGAGCTGTGTCAGAGACTCTGACACAGTAACAAATACAGCCAATCTCTTCACTGTCAGTTTGTGTGCAGTGCGTTTTGGTAAGTTTTTATTTGCTTACATTATTATCCCTGCTATATTGGTTTAGACATTTTTTAGGTTCATGAATTTTCGGAAAAAAATATTATTAAATACTGAAAATAACATTCTATTTAATAACTTGTGAAGCATTTAACTTATTTTTCCCGATGGCCATAGTGTATGATTTCATAAACATTGGAATCTAATTTTATAAAAACTTTAACGGTAGATTTTATGACGGTAAAAGAAAATTAAGTTCATAAAGTTGAAATGTCATTATGTTTAATGAGAAAAAAACTAATTTCACCTCATAAAACATGTGTCCTATTTCCAATCAAACAAATTATCTTTTTGGAATGGTTTTCTTCCCGAGTGTCTCCTCCGATAACATTTTGTTTCTCCTCATTAAATTTTGACCCATTTGTAAGAATATGTCAATGTCAACATGTACCCTCATCACAAGGGTGACACTCAACTAAAAGATATGATATCTTTTAGATAGAATCCAACTTAGTTTTAATCTCGACAATGTGATATTGACAAGCTCAAATAAACTTAAAGTCGTGCAAATATAAGCAAATGGTGGGAGACATGAACTCCTTTTTTTTAAATCTCAATAATTTCTCCAATTCAACATTTGAAATCTCACTCGAAAGATCTTTGATTTAAAGGAACAAGACACATAAAGCTCTGATCAATAAATCTAGCGGGACTTTGACAATCTTAACTCTTCCTTACCCTTTGTCTTGTTGGACATTGTTGTGTCCATATAAATAATTAGACATAAAATAGCCTTACTAATAATGAGATCATAGGTTTTCATTATACTGGATGAGTTCTTGTATGTTCTTTATGGAATGTGCTTTTCTTCTTCTTATTCTATTAATTTGTTGGGAGTCAACTTTGACATAAAATATGGTTTTTACGGGACTCATTTTTTCATGAACTATACTATCGTTAAGTTATAAGAATAAGCCCTAGGATATAAAGACCTTGGAAACCAAACAGTAATTATGTGTAGAGAACTTCAATCAAAGTGGAGAAAGGCAAGGGGCATTCCACAACACGAATCCAATTTTACATACAGTATTAAGAAATGGAAAGGATTAATATAATTAACCTTTTGGTTTGGGTCTGAATGTTGACTCTGGTAAGTGACTTGCGTGGGAGCAACGTTCGGCGGCTATCCTGTTATGGTATTGTTTTGTTCTTATGATTGGGACAACTTTAACATGTGCGCTGACTCTCAGACCAAACCTTATTGGATGATCAATTCAATCACGCCACGTGTCAATGGTTAAGTAAGGGCACCTATAGTTTATAGATAGGTTTTTGTCTCACTAATCATATTCAAATCAAATATCGTCAAAGAAAGCCTTCTTCTCAACATATTTGTGGGCACACATCAGATTAGGTGAATTAACCGATGAATATGCAATATAGGTTTGAATTATAGTAGAGAATGATGGTGTGTATGGAACTCATCGTGAATTTGTAGATGGTCTAATTGTTCACATGTGAACTTGAGGTCTTGTATTGCAAACATGTAAAGGACCGTGCTGGCTGATTCCAGACGTGAAACAATTTTGGATAGTGCGAACTACTTTTTTTTTATCAACAAATAATATTATATCAGACTCGACTTTTTGAAGTAGAAAGAAGAGCCAAAGTAATTCTTTCGAGATCATTTTGTTAGAATCAAATATCGAATCCCTTAAATATCCAAAGCTTAGTTAAGTAATCGGGATTTAAACATAAAACAACAATAGTACGTATTGATTCCATTGTTGATTTGAGAATGAGATTGGTTTGGTCTTCCACGGATCAATCTCTTATGCTCTCTCAATATGTTTTTGTTTTATGAATGGGGATGGAGGACAAAAGGGAGAAGACTGATTGAACTTAAGGACCAAACTTTTTTTGAACGAAAGGTGCAATATTATAAATCATATATCAGAACATCGATGTGAGCCAGAGAACATGCTCCCTGACCACTAAGGTCAGAAAAAAGAACAATGGTTCACTGATCTTTGTAGTACTAGAACTGTCAGAGGTGGAACCAGGATTTTATTTTAGAGGTAGCCGTCGATGAAATCTATTATCATAGACATGGATCTCTCCCAATTTCACATGTGGGTTGTCTCGGATTTGGAGTCTTGAAAACGAAGCTTCAATTATAATGCAAAGAAGTACAAAGTAAAATAATTTAGGACCTTTACTAGCAACTCATTCGGTTTTTGATCATTCATCCCTGTTTATTGTTACATAGTACGGATTGGTTTCGAAGATTCAACGCATAATTGAAGGGTTTTATTTTATCTTTTTTGGGTGAATTTGTGATGAACTGATGACCACATGATAGGATCTTACACTCGGATTTTTTGTAATTGTCCGTTTATGTGTAGCTCATTGTGTTTTGATTTTTGAAATTTACATATATAATTAGTTAATTTAATTAGTTTTGATGTGTCCTTTGTGTATGATTATGATAAAAAGTTGTTTCCATGTTGAAGTTGTGAATTTTAAGCTGAACTTGCTGTTTAATTTGATAGAAATGTGAGCTTCATGTGGATTTCTATTCAGTAATGATAACTTTTGTTGAATATTTTCTTTTTACAATATAGAGTTATGAACTATTGTTGGATTATAATCCATTGGGTGGGAAAATATGTATTAAATGTACATGTTATCACTAAGGTTATAGATACATTTTAAAGTGATCAATTAAAGTGTGTATCTAATAGGTATCATTAAGTGGTCATGGAACTTAAAAGTGTAGATACCAAGTTGTAATTTCTTTTGGTTGAGGGGCCTAATTGAAATTACAAATAGTTGGCCAACGCTCATTGTGTTTTGATTTTTGAAATTTACATATATAATTAGTTAATTTAAACAGAGTACCAACTAAAGCAGTTGCAAAAACACCTTATGAGCTTTGGACATGGAGAAAGCCTAGTCTAAAGCATTTTCACGTCTGGGGATGTCCAGCTGATACAGTGGCTTATAGGCCACAAGAAAGAAAATTGGACTCTAAGACTGTGAGCAGCTACTTTATTGGTTACTCGTAGCACTCAAGGGGGTATAAGTTTTATGATCCCACAGAAAAGAAATTTTTTGAGGCGGGAACTGCAACATTTTTTGAGGAAGTTGAATTTGAGGGGAGTAATAAGGTTAGAGACATTGTCTTTGAGGAGGAATTGAGATCAAACTCGATTCCTACTATCACTTTTGATAATGTTCAGGTTCATACGCCTTTCATTGATCAAGAAGTGAATCCGGAACCTCAACAAGACAATGTTGAACGACTCCCCGTTCAAGATGAAATAGTTGTTCCGGAAGAGCAAATTCAACAACCTCAACAACATGTGCCACTAAGGAGATCCATAAGAGAGAGGAGAAATGCCATTCCAGATGACTATGTCGTATTTCTCCAGGAACATGAAAATAGTATGAGGGAAGATGATCCAATCGATTTTTCTCAGGCCATAAAGTGTTCCGACTCTCTAAAGTGGATTGATGCCATGAAGGAAGAGTATAAGTCTATGCAAGACATTAAAGTTTGGGAACTTGTCACATTACCTGAAGGAGCAAAACCGATTGGTTGCAAATGGATATTTAAAACCAAAAGGGATGCAATAGGTAATGTGGAGAGGTATAAGGCACGTCTTGTGGCTAAAGGCTATACTCAAAAGGAAGGCATTGATTTTACAGAGACTTTCTGTAAGAACCACTCCCGATCAACGCCAGTCAAATCGGCGAAAAACAGGAAAATTTAAATTTTTTGGACAGACACTTAAATGAACCTAAATTTGACCCCGAGGGTCATACCGGACTTAATTTGACCCCGATATCGACCAAAGTGAGTTCCGGGGGACTCAGGGTAACTTTCTGACCAATTTGGGAAAGGTTGACTTTTTGCTGGAAAAGTCAACCGAGCGACGTTTTGGTCCGTTCGAGGTCCGTTTTGGATCCAAAAAGCTTAGCTGTCGTCACAACGGTCTTAGTTGAGTCGTTTCCTTGTAGCCCGTGAAGTTTCGTAATTTCTTGAAAAAAGTGCCCGTTCGGGGCCCGAGACGGTTGAATTTCGCGAATCTGACTGAAAAATATCTAGAAGATATTTTCCAAAAGGTGTGGGACCAACTTGCCACATATCTTAAATGTGGTGGTAGTAGTTTTTTTTTAAAATAAAGAAAGATAAATAAGAATGGTAGTTTGGTAATTAAGGGGGGGTTGGTATTAGTTTTGAACAAAACAAAATGGACTTGGCAGAGAGGTTTCGGTCACTTTCAAAAAGATAGAAAAAGGGAGAGTATGAAGAGAGAGAAAGGAGCTAGAAAGAGGAGAGAAGGTGGAGAGAAAAAGGAGAAGAAATTTTAGGGTTTTGACATTTTCCCGACGATCCAACCGGTGGATCGTCTCAACGATCAAGGAATCGAGCTCCCACAGTCATTCCCTACGGTGAGTACCCTTTCGATTTTCGTTTTGGTACGTATGAAAGTAAGGGTTTGGGTTTAAATGGGTTAAATATGGATGAGTCGTGGTGTTGGGTTCGTTAGGAACGTTTTGGGGCGAAAAGGAACATTTTTCGTTGTGGCCGTGTGGGGCCCACTTGGTCGGGCCTCGGGTTTTTCGTGTTCGGGTGGTTTAGGACGATCCCCAAGTCGTTAATCCACACCCGGAACGAATTTTGGAATTAAATTGTGAAAGTTGGGAATTTCGGGTTTAGAAACTTTAAACGCGAATTAAATCGCTCGGAAGTCGGAAATTGATTCCGTCGATTGCGTTGGAACCCTTGAATTATTCTAAGACCGTAGAAACGAAAACGGTAATTTTCGGAGCCCCGGAAGGGCGTTTTCAAAACCCGGGAAGATTCGCCATGTCGGGCGAATCGGGCTTTTCCGAGCCCGTTATCGACAATGTCGAGTAATTGGGAAGGTTGGGAATGATCGACATTTTCGGGGTTGCATTTGGGCGTCAAATTCATTAAAATTCAGCTTTGTCTGCAAACTTAAAAAGTGTTTAAATTGTGTTCTTGTTAGATCGTACCGAGGACCGCGGAAAGGGAAAGCTAGGCGAGTGATCTTGAGCACGCCGGAGCTTGGTTGTGAACTTTTGGGGAAAGCGTTACGAGGTAGGGAAAAGAAGCCGGATCTCGGCCCTGACTAGGGAAAGTTAACAGTAGAAATGCATGTGACACTTGGGTGTCGTGGGTTAAGTAAGTTTATCGAATAATAGGAAGGCAGGCGACACCGGGTGGTGTCGTATGATACGGGAACGTATCGAACAATAGAGATACATGTGACACTTAGTAGTGTCGTAGGAGCAGTGAACTTTTCGATATTAGAATTACTGGAGGCATTCGGTTATGCCCGGAGGTTGATTGTTTAGTTTGTGTCTTGGGTGGCCATGAGTGCCCGTGGGGTTGTCAAACCCGTATTTTACTGTTGGTGTGTCTTGGGTGGCCATGAGTGCCCGTGGGGTTGTTAGACCCGTATTTTACTGTCGATGTGTCTTGGGTGGCCATGAGTGCCCGTGGGGTTGTTGAGCCCGTGTTTTACCGTTGTTGTCTTGGGTGGCCATGAGTGCCCGTGGGGTTGTTGAGCCCGTGTCTTTACTGTTGGTGTGTAGTGGGTGGCCATGAGTTCCCGTGGGGTTGTTGAGCCCGCGTTTTTACTATTGGTGTGTCTTAGGTGGCCATGAGTGCCCGTGGGGTTGTTGAGCCCGTGTCTTTACTGTTGGTGTGTCGTGGGTGGCCATGAGTGCCTGTGGGGTTGTTGAGCCCGTGTTTTATAGTTGGTGTCTTGGGTGGCCATGAGTGCCCGTGGGGTTGTTGAACCCGTGTTTTACCGTTGGTGTCTTGGGTGGCCATGAGTGTCTGTGGAGTGTTAAACCGGTGTTGTTGCTATTGTTGAACTTTGCTTGTGATTGTGATTGTGGTTACCTGGGGTTGGTGAGTGACAAGTCGATAGCCTGATCCGACTTTGTGTCGGGAAAAGTGCGACAGGTCGACCGCCTGATCCAACCGTCGTGTTGGGAAAAGTGCAACAGGTCGACAGCCTGATCCGACCGGGGTCAGGAAAAGTGCGACAGGTCGACAGCCTGATCCAACCGTCATGTTGGGAAAAGTGCGACAGGTCGGCCGCTTGATCCAACCGTCGTGTTGGGAAAAGGGCAGGGGTACTAAGCAACTGGAGTGCGATCCTTTGCGATCTTGTTTGGTGTGCGATCCTTTGTGATCTTGGGTGTTGTGTGGTTATCTTTTGTGTCTTTGGAGGAAGCCGTAATCGTTGTGTCGGGTCTACATTACGTGTCCGAGCGTTGAGTTGTTGGGGAAAGTAACTGTTTGTGTGTCAGTCGGGTTACTTGAGTTGGGGGACAGTGGGCCCCGGTGTTGGTTTTGTGGTTGGTGTCACCGGCATTGTCTGCTAGTATGCCGTAGTCAGTCTGTTATCCGTGGTGGTGAGCGAACGCTCACCCCTAGCTGCTTTTCCTACAGGTAGTGTCGCGGGATGGACTAGATGAGCTCTCGAAGCTTGAAGAGCTAGGAGCGGGAGTCCGAGTTTCCTTTTTGAGTCTAGCGACGTACGCCTTGTATTTTGTCCGCTTGTTGGGACGTACTTTTGAGTTGTAAATTATTATTTTGATTCACTAAATGGTGGTTTTAAAGCGTTTTATTTAAAAGGTTTGAAAATGTTTTATTGTCTTAAACGTTCGCGTTCCGGGTTCGGTTCTACTGAATTTGGGGCGTGACACTTTCTCTCCGGTTTCAATGAAAGACTCTTTTAGGGTAATCATGGCACTTGTCGCTCATTTTGATCTCGAGTTGCATCAGATGGATGTAAAGACAGCGTTTCTCAATGGTAATATTGAAGAAACAATGTATATGGTACAACCAGAGAACTTTGAGTCTGGAGACCCGAAGAAATTGGTTTGTAAATTAAAGAAGTCCATCTATGGCCTCAAGCAAGCTTCCCGTCAATGGTACCACAAATTTCATAACGTGATTGTCTCGTTCGTTTTTGAGGCAAATAAGGTTGATGATTGTGTGTATCATAAGTTCAGTGGAAGTAAGGTAATGTTCCTGGTTTTATATGTCGATGACATATTACTTGCCACCAACGATGTAGAATTATTAAAGGAAACCAAGATATTTCTGTCAACTCATTTTGAGATGAAAGATCTTGGGGAGGCCTCTCTTTTTTAGGGATCCAGATACACTGAGACCGACCTCGAGGTGTTCTCGGATTGTCACAAGAGAGCTACATCGATGAGGTACTCAAAAGGTTTGGCATGGAAGGTTGTAAACCAGGTAACACCCCGGTGGCTAAAGGAGACAAATTAAGTCTTGCTCAATGTCCTAAAGGTAATCTTGAGATGCAAGAAATGCAAAAGATTCCCTATGCATCGGCAGTTGGGAGTTTAATGTATGCTCAAGTATGTACGCGTCCGGATATAGCGTATGCTGTTGGGATGCTAGGCAGATATCTAAGTAACCCCCGGTATGGATCATTGGATAGCAGCCAAAAAGGTTATGAGGTATCTAAAGAGGACAAAGCATTACATGCTCACTTACAGGAAATCAGATCGTTTGGAGGTCGTTGGGTATTCAGATTCTGATTTCGCTGGGTGCCAGGATAGCAGAAAGTCTACATCAGGCTATATTTTCTTATTAGCCGGAGGAGCTATATCGTGGAAAAGCGTTAAGCAAACACTTGTAGGTTCCTTCACTATGGCAGCAGAATTTGTAGCATGCTTTGAGGCATCGAATCAGGGAATATGGCTGCGAAACTTTGTCACTGGGCTGCGCATTTTGGAGAATGTTGAAAGACCACTAATGTTATATTGTGACAATAGCTCAGCAGTTTCATATTCCAACAATAACAGGAGCTCGTCAAAGTCTAAACACATAGACTTAAAGTTTAAGGTTAAAGTTTTGTGCTTAATTCTGATCAAAAATAAAATATTCAGTCCTTGCATTCTGCTTCAGTTATTGACCTCACTTAAGTTTAAGGTGGACCAGTTGGAAATAGGCATGTCGGATCACATTGCATGTAATTTCCATGCTACACATCCATGATTGATCTGTGTCGTTCGGTTATGCTTGTATACGTGATCATTGTTGGTTTAGTCTAAAGTTAATTGACGAATGCTGCTTTGGTTCTATACGAGTATAGTTGAATGAACGAGATTGTAAGAGATACCTATTATGTGATAACAATTTTGAGCTCATAAGGTTGTACATTTCTCAGGCAAAACATATGTTGCCCAAGTGGGAGATTGTTGGATTATAATCCATTGGGTGGGCAAATATGTATTAAATGTACATGTTATCACTAAGGTTATAGATACATTTTAAAGTGATCAATTAAAGTGTGTATCTAATAGGTATCATTAAGTGGTCATGGAACTTAAAAGTGTAGATACCAAGTTGTAATCTCCTTTGGTTGAGGGGCCTAATTGAAATTACAAATAGTTGGCCAACTAAGCATTGACCATCTATAAATATATGGTTATGGTCCCCAATGGAGTACTTGGCATTCCTCTTTTTTCTCACCCCCATCTGAGAGTTAGAACTACATGGAGCAAGTATAATCCATTGGAAGATCCATAGCCTTGTTCTTCTTCTTCTTCAAGTGATCTTCATGGCTTCAAGTAAGTAACATTTAATTAATTCCGCTGCTTTGATTTTGTGTTCCTATTAGTTCAACAAAAACTCTTAAGGCATGGTTTGGGTTTATGAATTAACACTTTGGTTGTTGTTTCATTTTGGTTGAGCCATAAATCCATTCCTACAACTATTATTTTGAATCGCTGTTATTTGAGTAAAATGCATTCTTTTGGCAAACACGATTTCAATTGTTTTCAAGCAGGAATAGAATTTCAGCTGGTCCATGGCTTAATTCTTATAGCAAGCACGATTTAAATTCTTTTGGCAAACACAATTTTAATTGTTTTCAAGCTGGAATAGAATTTCAGCTGGTCCATGGCTTAATTCTTATAGCAAGCACGATTTCAATTCTTTTGGCAAACACGATTTGAATAAATAAAAGCATGCATTAATGAATTTAGTCCATTACGTCATTCTATGCCTGAAAGCAATGAATCATATTTCTCTTCAGAAACAAAAGAAGATTTTGGATCTTAAATATGGGATAAAATCTCTAACCTTCCAACTAAGCCTGCAAAAACAAGATATATCTTTATGCAATATTTGTTTTATGATCCAAAGCCCATCCAAGAAAAAAATGAAGGAAAAAGCCATCCAAAGCGCAAGAAAAAATGAGGGGAAAGCCATGCAATACTTGTAATACTTGTTGTGTGATCTAAAGCCCAGCCCAATAAAAAATAAAGGAAAAGCCATCCAAAGCCCAAGCAAAAACGAGGGGAAAACCAAAAAATGTCAGGGTGTTCCAGCGTTGGCTTTGAAATCAGGTTGCAAGCAATTGTGCAGAAGTCCTTAACCACCGAACCATTTTTCTATACATTAAGGGTGTTCCATGGAACACCCTATACCCCTTTGGTTCCTCCCCTGAGAATTGTCGCAGACGACATTTCAATACCATATAGGAAATGATAGAATACGAGGGATGAGAAGGTGGTACTGGAATTCCTGCTCCGAAAACTGGCCAAGGACTTCAACAACAATGGTGGGAGGCAAAGCATCGACCAGGGACCCCTCCCAGGGCTAGTCCCTGATGCCCAGATGGTCGAACACCCTGATTCTCTATTCAATAGGCATTGATCTTGCAAAGACAAAATCAAATAAGATAAATAGGACCCTCTCGATTAGCCAGAGCCATAATCGTGAAAGGGGTCGAAGCGGTTGCGGCGGTGGAGGCCAGGGAGAAGGACGCGCCAAATGCGGTTGCGGGTTCAGGGACGACTCTAAAGATGACGGTGGCATCAGAGACTATGGCGACATCAGAGACGAAAACGGCTTCAAAGACGGCGACGGCAACATCAGGGATGCGGTCTCAAAGGTGGAAACCCCCAGGGTTGCAGAGGAGGGACCGAAACAGGTCGGGAAATGCTTCGTTGGTGGCGGGAGAAGGTCAACGTCGCGGTGGCTAAAGGCGGCTCGAAAGAAATCCTAGTAGAGAAAACCTTTGCAGGATCCATAAGGAAAGTGCAAAGAAGTGGATGAGTAGAAGGGAGAAGCATAACTATGGCATAGGCCATGGTGAAAACCGTGACATAGGCATGGCTTTTGGGTGCTGCGGCGGAGAGCTTTTCCTAGGGTTTTGAAGGAGTTGATATATGTTGCTAATTTCTTAAGGACCAAACCTTGATACACCTTTATATATTTAATTTGAATAAAGCACATTACTCTTTTTCAGATTTATATTGGCTATCACACCTTACAAAGTCCATACTTACTATAATGTTTTAAATTGGGCTTCCCAACTAGATTATTTATTCAGCCTAATACGAATCATTGACCCCAAATATATTTGTCTCAATTTGTAAGTTCACACATTGGATTATAAAGTAACCCAACAATCTCCCATTTGGGCTACAAATCAATTCTAATGACAATTATAATTGAAAACTGTACGTGCGCACAAAATGGTCAATATTCTTAAAACATTCCCTCTTAGTCAATCTAGTACATCTCCTTTACCAACATGAGATCAAAGAAGTTTTTGCTACATTTATTGTGACTAGACTCATCAATTATCATCATGCAAAATACATTTAATGACATAGATCAAGTATGGATGTGTGACTGGAAATTTCACGCGGTGTGATATCATACATGCATATTTCCACTTGGTCCTTAATGCTTAAATGAGATCAATATTCGGTCTTTCAAACCTTATGCTAAACCACAATTGAAAGAAAAAACATTCAGAGCAACAATGATAATAACATCACCAACTTTATTCTGTAGAGTACTTAACATGTATAATGTTAATCCAAATATCCAGTATATGCAACAAACTCTCACTAAAACCGCATATCGTCAATTAAGACAACACCCATATAAGCAGTATACTCATGAAACACTTTAGGTGTTAAGCCCTTAGTTAGTGCTAGCATGTAGTTTGTTCTCATGTGATCAATAAACACAATTCTACTCTAAACCCCTTTCTTTAACAACCAGAATTTAATGTCTATGTGTTTAGACTTCGACGAGCTTCTGTTTTTATTCAAATACATGAATGTAGAAATATTGTCACCATAGAGCTTTAGAGGTCTTTTGATTCCATCCAGATCCCGCAGCCCTGGTGACAAAAATTTAGAACCATATAACTTGATTGGTTGCCTCATAACAAGCTATGAATTCTGCTGCCATGGTGGAAGGAGCTATAAGTGTCTGCTTAGTACTTCTCCAAGATATAGCTCCTCCAAACAACAGAAAAACATAACCAGAAGTGGATCCCCTAGTATCTTGGCAACCAACAAGATCAGAGTTAAAATACCCAATGATCTCTAAATTTTCTGACTTTCGATAGGTGAGCATGTACTCCTGTGTTCTCTGTAAGTACCTCATGACCCGTTTGGCTGCTTTCTAATGATCCATACCAAGGTCATTTAAGTATCTTCCCAACATGCCGACTATGTACGCCAAATCCAGACGGGTACATACCTAAGCATACATAAGACTCCCAACAGCCGAAGCATATGGAATCTTTAGCATATCCTTTCTTTCTAGTTCATTCTTGGGGCACTGTTTGAGAGTAAACTTGTCTCCTTTAGCAACAATAGTATCTCCAAGTGCACAATCTTTCATGTCAAACCTGGAAAGGACCCTTTCAATATAGCTCTTTTATGATAACCCAAGAATACCACGTGATCGATCTCGATGTATCTTGATTCCTAACACAAAATTTTCATCACCAAGATCTTTCATTTGAAAATGTTTAGTTAAAAATATCTTGGTTTCGTGCAACAAACCTATATCGCAACTTGCCAACAAAACATCGTCGACATAAAAGCACTAAGAAGATGAATTTACTCTCACCGAACTTATGATATACATGATTATCCATTGCATTGAACTCAAAGCCATACTAGGTAATGATAGTATGAAACTTGTGATACCATATATATAGTTTCCTCAATATCTCCATTAAGAAAAGCTGTCTTAACATTCATCTGGTGCAACTCTAAATCCAAATGAGCTACAAGTGTCATTAATGTTCTAAAAGAACCTTTCGATGATACCAGAGAGAAATTTTATATACAGTCAATACCTTCCTTTTGAGTAAAACTCTTAGACACTAGACGCGCTTTGTACCTTTCAACGTTGCCTTTCAAATACCATTTGGTTTTAAATATCCATTTACAACCAATGGACTTTGCACCTTCAGGCAACTTGACGAGTTTCCAAACGTCGTTGTCATGCATAGATTTTATCTCATCATTCATGGCATCGATCCACCTTTGACATTTAATACTTTGTTTGACTTGTTGGAAGTTGATTGGATCATCTTCCATTGTCCCTATGTCAAACTCATGTTCTTGAAGGAATACAATGTAATCACAAGAGATTTCACTCCTCCTGTCTCTAGTAGATCATCCTTCCTCTTGAGGTTGTTGTGGTTGCTCTTCTGGAACAACCTCCTGATCTTGAGTAGGGGGATCCTCATTGTAGTCTCCTATTGTCTCTTGAACAATGTCAACAAGTTAAACATTTTCAATAGCAACATCTGGCAAAAGAACGAATTCCTCTTCAAAGAAAACATTCCTAATACTCTCCCCCACCCCTCTCAAACACAACATCCTCAAGAAATCTCGCATTTTTCGTTTCGAAAAAGGACTTAGTTGAGGGACCATAAAATTTAAAACCCATCGACCATTTAGGATACCCAATAAAATAGCAACTACCCGTTCTGGAATCCAATTTATCCCCATGTGACCTATAAGGCCTTGCCTGAACAACCCCAAATGTGTTAGTGCTTAATACTAGGTCTTTTTTTCCTGTCCATAGTTCATAAAGGGTTTTAGCTACCGTTTTACTAGGTACTCTGTTCAGTATATATATATATATATATATAGTAACTATCCAGTAAAAACCACCCTTATTGTACAAACTACGAACTCACCAGGTGCTGACACGTGGCACGTTTAGTGCTGACAGTTTGCGCAGCACGGTGCTAATAGTTTGGGACTATTAGCACTGTGCGCCCAAACTATTAGCACTCTGCGCGCCACGTGTCAGCGCCTGGTGAGTTCGTAGTTTGCACAATAAGGTGCGGTGTTTTATATATATATTGTCCACGTGTCAACATCTGGTGCGCTCTGCTGACATCACTTTGGGGGGATCCTGTGGCTCTCATGGGTTCGTAGTTTGCACAATAAGGGGGGTTTGTACCTGATACCAATCATATATATATATATATATATATATATATATATATATATATATATATATATATATATATTGTAGTCTTAATTGCCTCTCCCCAGAGTGATTTTGGTAAAGAATAATGATCAGTCATACTTCTAACCATGTCCTTTAAGAGTTATGTTTCACCTTTCTACGACACCATTCGTGCGAGGTTGCCTTGGAATGGTGTATTGCGGGACGACTCCGCACTCCTCCAGGAATTTGGCAAAGGGACCTGGACGTTGTTCAATTGATCCGTCATACCGACCGTAGTACTCACCACCACGATCAAATTTGACAGCCTTAATCTTATTGCTTAGTTGATTCTCAACTTCAGCTTTGAAGGCCTTAATAACGTCTAAGGATTGTGACTTTTCATGTATCAAGTGTAAGTACCTAACACGAGAATAATCGCTTATGAATGTTATGAGAAAAAAGTTGAAGCTGCTCAGACAATCACGGGGATGAATGGGTACATAATCAATGGCTACATTCACTTCGTCGCGGTAGCTCATCATCGGCCGTAGGCTATTTTCGATGGCTCTATTTTTGGTGCTAAAAAATAGAGCATCTTTTCAGGGGCAATGGTTAAGCTCCAAACTGAGGAAGTTGTTGCTGTCAACGTGCAGGAGTTCTCACCGGCGTCGGCTTCTCCCCCAACGTCGAAGTAAGGCCACGATTCAGTGGATTTCGCGAGAGTTACGGACTTGATTTGCGATGATTCGCGAAATCATATCTCCTTGCTGGCGAATTTCAGTGGATCCCCTGAGTGTTTGGGATTGACATATTGAATTGGAGAAGATTGTGTAGGTGATTTTTCTGGCGTGATTAATGGGATCTCTGTAAATCGGGAAATAAGAGAGTCTGCGCGTTCGTTTCCCATGAAGCTTGCGGGAGATTCGGGTGTTTGCGATGATTTGATTAACTCCCTTGATTGTATGGGTTATGCAGAGAAATCCCTTAATCCGCGTGAAGCTCGTGATTGCGGGCGGAGATTCTGCAAAATCAGATGTTGCTACGCGTAACTCACGGGGAGAAGAAGACGAGTGCTTGAAGTCGTCTGGGCCGGATTCGGGCGGGTATGGGTCAGGGCCGGGTTCTGGGCTCCATATGGGTAAGGTCCATCCCCTTGTAAGCCCGATTTCAAGCTTTTTGGGGCCTATCCTTAGCCCAAGAAGTAAGGATCACCTCCAAGCAGGTTCCGAATCCGGTCCTATTGGGCCGGTTGCGGGTCTGGAATCCCAATTTCAACCAGTTTCCGTTGTGGAGTCGCGACAACAAGTGGAAATTAGCGACGTGGTTCAACATATCAGTAGGTGGAAAGAGGTTCTCCTTCAACCTCCGAATCCTAAACCTTTAATTAAGGATCGTTTTTCGAAGCAGGTTCCTTCTAGAGCTTCGAATCGTCAGAGTCGGCTTCCAAAATTCTTAGGTGACTACTATACTCGTGAAATCAAACCGGTTTGTCACTTGGGTCGGTATCCAGTGGACGTTGGGAAACAAATTTCACAAGCTAAGGATGCTCAGCTAGCTCATTCAGCTAAAGCCTTTGATGATCCGACTTTGACATCGGAAGACGAAGAATGGGTCACTGATAGTTAATTTAGTGTCACATTTTGGTTTATTTTGTTTCGGGTTTTTGTACCCGCAGCTCCCTATGAGAGCTCCTTTGTACTGGTTGCCTTAGGTTAGATCCTGCTTGGATCTAACTTTTTCTAAATAATTTTTTTCGTGCTCATCAAAAAAAAAAGAATGTTATAAAATACCATTTTCCATTCCAATAAGTCGTAGGGAATGGGCCACAAATATTGGTATGTATCAATTGTAAGACTTTAGAGCTCCTGTTTGCACTTAACTTCCTTATGTTTGTCTATTTTCCTTTAATGCACTCTACACATACACCAAGGTCTGTGTAATCAAGTGTGTAAAACCCCACGTATTTCAAAAGGAAATTAATTGAAAAATCGAAACGTCAAGGTGGGTTTTTGCAACAAGCTTATTTCGGAGGAGAAAAATAAAATAAAATAAAAAAAAGGAAATTGATGTGATTGCAGTTGGTGTGGGTTCGTTCGACCATGTTTTGTGAGTGTGGTGGGGTCCTGAGTTGAGGAGTGTGGTTACGAGTTCCGTGGGGGTTAGTTGTGTGACGCACCCGTATGCCAGACTTAGCATGACGGGAGGTGTTGAGTAAGTTATGTTTGAGGCATGCCGCTTTTCGACTATATGACGGTACGCGGTACCCGTTGCTTGACGGAGGTATACCTACCTTTTTCATGAGATGTGATGAAACGAGCGATTGTTCCAAACCCCACAGTGGTTATGAGGACCTTTGTTTGGATGATTACTGTTGTGTGTTGCTTGCTCGTCTGAGTGTGTTAGGTCGTGCCAAGACCCCATTGGCGTTCCAGTGTGAACTATTCGGGAGACGGTTACTAAAGAGAAATTGGAGAGCTATGTCTGTGGTTAGCTCCGTCCTTGTCCGATTTTCGGAGTATTCAGGTAGGACACACATACCGAAGGAAAATCTTGGTATGACATGAATGAACCGAAGTCGTTCTATCCGGTGTGATACCGGTACCGTTGAGGATTCTGATGAGAGGCGTCGGCATCGAGGTTGTTGGTGACAGTTCACCGTCTATGCTAACATTGGAGTTTGTTATAGGTTGCCAAGATCGCTATCTGGCATTCCTCAGTATCTGAGGTGGGTACGATTACCCCTTTTGAGTTGCGCCCAATAGTCCACCGGATGTGGTAAAACGGATGGTTGTTCCGAATCGTGCAATGATCATGAGATCCTTTGTCTGGAGGAAGTGGTTGTTATGTATTCCTTGATCGTGTAATCGTTTGTGGTTGGTCTTAACTTGACTAATATTGGGTTTCTGGGTAAGTTGTCCCTGTAACGGTTACTAAGAAGGAAACTGAGTGGTTATGTTTACGTGTAAATTCCTACTTCAGTTCGCCTTGCGAGGTGTTCCGGCCCGATACCTATGACCGACGGGAGATTCCGATATAGTGTATCTGGACCGATTTAGAGTCTTTCAGTACGACGCCCATACCGAGGTAGGATTCCAGTATAGGATGTTTTATACCGTCATCTGGTCTTCATTAGCGATTTGAGTGTTCTTTGACGTGTTGGGTACATCAGTGGTTCTTGAGTTTTGGTTGCTTGTTGAAACTGCGAGCGGTTGAGAAGGACTGTTTTTCACCGCCAAGTATGGCTTTTTGAGTAACTAGCGGGATCTAGTGAAGCACGGTTAGGTAAAGGTCGCGTAATTGTGGAAACGGTTAAAGACCGAGTAGAGCCGACAGAAGAGTTACTCAAATGAAAGGCGCATGCCTATTGAGTTTCTTTACGGGATCAGATAGTTTTGAGAGTGAGCCTAAGAGGGGCCTTAGCGGATCGACATCGACGAAGGCAAGTTGGCCCCGCAGTCTATCGTACTTTTGAGGTCTTCAGACAGAACCAGAACCATTACCTGGCAGCTTCCACGTGTCCCCGAACTACGGAAGTACATCACAACTCCCTCGCTAGTGAGTCTTAAGCGAACGTTCCCTAAGATAGGAACAAGAGGAGCGCGTTCACTTTAAATTTCGAGGACGAAATTCTTTTAAAGGGGGTAGGCTGTAAAACCCCACGTATTTCAAAAGGAAATTAATTGAAAAATCGAAACGTCAAGGTGGGTTTTTGCAACAAGCTTATTTCGGAGGAGAAAAATAAAATAAAATAAAAAAAGGAAATTAGGTTGTTGGGTCAGCTCAGCACAGACTTGGGCCGAGCCACGCTGCGGCCCAACTTCGCGCGCTTCAGGCCCACGAGACCGGGCCCTAGGGTTTTGAACAAAACCCGGAATCTGACCCTTCGCGTCGTCATTCTCGCGCACAGGTCCCGAGGCGTCTTCTCCCTCGAGACCTCGTCTCTCTCTCACCCTCGAGACCTCGTCTCTCTCTCACCCTCGAGTTCTCGGGTCCGCGTGAACCAGAGCAACCCACGCCATGTTCTCCGACCTCTCTCCTTCTTCTCCTCCTTCATCCGCCCTCGTACCTGCGCCAGAAACCCCCACCTTCACCTTCCCCTTCTTCTCCGATCTCAAGCCAAGCTCGCACGACCTCAAGCCGGCACCGGAGACCCTTACTCTCGAGTCCGTCCTCCCCACGCTTGAATCGAGCCCCAACCTGCACTCCTTCTTCTTCCCCGACCTCGTATTGCCGAGATTCCGGCTCCCTGAGCTCGATACGAGTTGTGCGACTCGGAACCCTAGCCGGTGAAACCCACCTCCGTCAGATCTGAGACGGGAGGCCTCGGGTCGCGTTTCTA
Source organism: Erodium maritimum (assembly GCA_963921825.1). Taxonomy (NCBI): domain Eukaryota; kingdom Viridiplantae; phylum Streptophyta; class Magnoliopsida; order Geraniales; family Geraniaceae; genus Erodium; species Erodium maritimum. The sequence goes on from OY997588.1 coordinate 120,290,542, forward strand.
GGCAACCACGACACCGTCACAGTGTCGCCAGAGTCTCAACGACCATCTCCGCCCCGTTCTCCCCTCCCCTGAGCACCCCTTGACGCCTTAGACGACGGCCAGACATTTCGTGGTCTCGCCGGAGTCAGGTCGAGCACGAGCTCGTGCCAGAGCAGAACGTTGGGCCGGGTCTCAGACCGTTGGGCCAGATTTGGCATCGGGCCGGACTCACGAGAAGATGGGCTCTGGGCCCAAACCAGGACTTAGATCTGGGTCTGGATCCGAACCGGGTCAGAGCCGGGTTCTGGGTTCTGGATCCGGTTTTGGGCTTGGATCCGGGTCGGATCCGGGTCAACCCGACTGTAACGAAAATGGTTTTAAAATCAGATTTGATTAACGGATTTAATTAATTCAAGGTGAGAAATTGAAAGGATAAGATTTGGTTAAATCAGTGGACCTTTGGAAAAGTACTGGTTTTGATTGAGCGGTTTTTGTCAAACCTAGACGGGACTTCGCCCAAGAGCGAAGAACTTGGACCCGAGCTAGAAGAACGAAGATCACGCCGGTACCCGTGTGAAGAACGGTGTGGTGACTATCGTTTGTGGCATCAGAGTGTTGAGAGGAAGACCTCGAGGTAGGGAAAGTCTTAACCTCTCGTTTAAATGCTTAGTATGCATATTAGGCTAATAAAATCGGAAAGGTCCTAGAAATGCCTATAGGATGCGAATAACTAGAATAACTGTCCATCAATTACTAATAACCGGAAGTTTCTAGTGGTGAATGATTAGGATGCCAATCATTAGTGTAACTCGCTTTCAATACTTGGGAATTGTTTTACTGGTAGAGCGGCCTTGGCAAAGCCCTCGGATTAGTTGTGTGTTAGGATCACATGCTTGGTTGCTTGGTTGTTTGGTTGCTTAGTGGATATGCTAAAGAGTCTAATGGAACTAGATGAATTACATGCTAGAATGCTCGATTGAAGGTTTACATGTTTGATCGATTAAACTCGTGCTTGACTGTTGAACGTATTTGAATGATTTCTTGTTTCCTTAAATGGTTGATTGGAGCATCGAGTATGACTGGTTGTACCGAGCGGTGCAATCAGGTGATCGATGGACCGATGGGCCATAACTGGTAAGTCAACGGTAAGTTGTGGTTATGTGATTCGTGTGTTGTGATCGTGTGATTCGTGTGCTGTGTGTTGTGGTGAAACGGTGATGCGTGAGCTATGTGTGATAGTGGATTGGTGTTTGTTGAGAATGGATTGCTTCGTGTTTCGGTTTAATTGTGTTACTCATTTATTATTTGATTATTATTGAATTGCCGAAGTGTATGCTTCCGATGGGAGCAATGCCTTGGTTCCCGATGACATAAAATCCCTTGGAGACGTTTCTGAGAATCCCGATGATAAGCGCCCTCAAGGGGTTGTTTCCGGTAGCCTCAATGATATGCGTCTCCTCTGGATTTGAGGGAAAATCCGAGAGGACACATCATATGTGGATCGGAGGGTGGTGACTTCATGTGCCACGGCATTGATTGGATTACCTATTGCTCGTGATTGTTAAGAATTATCTTGTTGACTTTGCTGATGAAATTATTGAGTTAAAGTCCACCTTGTTATGTATTTTCCCTACTGAGCGCAAGCTCACCCCTGTGAGTTTATTGTTGTGATTACAGGCTTGATTGAGGAGTAGAGGCTCGGGAGCTTCTTGGTGTGGGTGTCTTGTAGAGACTTCGTTTATATTTCATTTCAGTTTTGAACAAACTATGTTGGAGGATTATTATTACACCCCTGGAGGGTTATTTATGTTTTAAATTGAGTTATGTGGATTTGAGTTTTATATTGGAGATTTTCAGGAAGTTACTGTTGAGTTATTGCCTTTTTAATCGTTTTATCCTAGTCATGCCTCGAGTCCGGGCAAAAACCGGATTTGGGGCGTGACAAAGTGTTTCAAGAATTCCATCCGACATAAGCCTTTCCATTCTCCTCCTTTACATATGTCCTAAGCGCTTGTGCCATAAGGTGGCAGAATCAAGACTTAACAATTTGTGCTTTGTACCTCTTGATGTTACTTGCAAGGTTTCGTTAGTTGAACCAATCATATCCAACATATAAAGATTATCAACCAAATTACCAGTCGCAACCAAAGTATAATTAAGAAAGAGGCTAAACTTATGGTTTCCGGTTGAACAAGAATAACCCAATTTGTCCAAAACAGAAACCGAAACCAAATTTCGTCTAAATTCCGGGACCACAAAAGTCTCTTTCAAATCAACAAAATGACCAGTATCAAAAGATAATCTAAATGTGGCAATGGCTTCAACTGGAACTGCTTTGTCATCGCCCACATAGATGAATCTTTCATCATCACTTGGCAATCGGCTCCAAATGCAACCCTGCATAGAAACACTTGTGTGAGTGGTAGCACCCGAATCCACCCACCAAGTATTACTAGAAAATTCCATTACTCTAATTCAGATTTATATTGGGTATCACACATTGCAAAGCCCATACTCATTACAACGTTTTAAATTGGACTTCCCAACTAGATTACTTATTTAGCCCAATATGAATAATTGAACCCAAATATATGTCTCAATTTTTAAGACCACATGTTGGATTATAAAATAAACCAACACACCTCGATTATAACTTGTACAAAAAATTAAACCAAACAAACAAGACTCCCGACAATGGGTTATACAGATCATATACTCAGATATCTCAACCTTGAAGCAAATATAAAACCCAACAATGGGTCAAAGAAACAACCAGAAAATAGGTTATCTACCTAAATTTAACAGCATTGCATCCCAAAACATAAACCCAAAGGCCATTAGTCACAACAACTTGGGTCAGAAACCACGCCCAACAAAACGAACATAGAAAAAACAAAAGCTGCCTTCGAAGATCCTCGAGAGCACCCTACCACCGCAACAAAGAACAACGATCAACACTAACACGTTGGTGTCAATAAAACCCTCCAACATCTAATAGATGAAGAGTCGCACATCACCACAGTAGAGCATTGATGATCAACAACCTTGCCTCCCCAACCTAACTTCACGCGTCAAAAAAAAGGAGCGCAGTGTTAGTCTTAGTGCCCATAATTCAATCGTAAACATCCAAATGTATATATCATCGTTAGCAATAAAATTAAGCGGCTTTATATTACTTATGTGTTGGAGTAATATATCGATGTGTATTCTGATCTATGCCCACCATGCGAATAGAACCATAGGTCGAGATAGATCACACTCGATGGGTCCCTAATCGACAAAGCTTCACTAGAAGTGGCTAGTATGAAATATGGCTATTTATGGCTTACGTTCTATTAGTCATTGGAATGGGATTCCAAAGTCTAATCATAGATATCATGTGGGACATGATATTGGACGACCCACCCCGAATATATGGCATAGATTAAGTCATGAATATATTCAGTGTCATAGCTTGTCATGTATCCATAGACCAAGGAGTCTTTGTGTAAAACCCGCTTCGCTTTCAAAAGTGTATTAAATTGCAACCTGGAAACCTCAAGGTAGGTTTTTGAAACGAGTGAAAAAAAATAATTAAAAGGCTGGACCGGGCGGGCCAGACCCGGCCCAAGCTACAGACTCGGCCCACTGCTACAGGCCCGACCCAAATCCAACCTATATAAGTTTGGATTAGGGTTCTGAAACCCTAACCCTCTCCCTCTCTTCTTCTCCTTCAGCCGCCCCTCACCCTCGTCGTCCTCTCTGCTTCGCCGTCTGGTCGCCATCACCGGCCACACCTCGCATCGCCGGCCACCGCTTCCGAGTCCGGCCACCACCCTCTCCCTCGCCTCCTCTCCCTTCCCTCACTGCGTCTTCGTCTTCTTCGAAACCCCATCCCCGACCTCCTTCTTCTTCGCCCTAACCAGATCCGGCCACCACTCCCTCTCCCGTCTCCAGCTCCGACGACCCTCACCTCCGTCCACCCTCACCTCCCACGTCCGACCCTCCTCCCTCGTTCTTCAACCTCTCTCCCTCTCTCCTTCGATCCACGCAGCCCCGACCACGCCGCCTCCATCTCCGGCCAACGCACCAGCTCCGACTCCCTCATCTCCGGCCACCACCGACCCCGTCACCGTCCCTCCGTCCTCACTCAGTCTCGAGCCCGAGCTCGTCCTCACCGTGCCACCACCGAGCCGCCTCCCTACTCCGCCCCTCACGCTCGCCTCCGTCCAGATCCGGCCACCACCGCCACTCCCGCCGCCGTACTCCACCACCTCATCTTCCACGGTGAGGTTCTCACCACGAGGTTTGGTCGCCGGCGGCGTCTCCGTCGGTGGCCGGCCGGTTTCAAACCGAGGCCCTCTTTTCGGTTCCCGTGCTGTTCGTTTCAAGTTTATTTGGTTAAACTGTTAATGAAATCGTTTGTTATTTGGTTAAACTGTTAATGAAATCGTTTGTTATTTGGTTAAACCGTAAATGAAATCGTTTAATATTTGGTTAAACCGTTAATGAAATCGATTAATATTTGATTAAACCTGCTTATGAAGTCGATTAATATTTGGAACGGTTTTTGAATCAAAAAGGAAAATATGTTAACTTACAATCAGTTTTTGGATCTGGACAAATTGTTGAAGCATAAAACTAACGAAAATTTATCGGTTAAAAGGGATAGTAATTAAAAACGACTTAGACCCGTTAAATGAGAAAACGAAGTTGTTTTAAACGGAAAGAAAATCAGAGTTAATTAAAGAGGTTTGTTATTTGAAACGAAAATTATTTGTAAAAGGAAAAAAAGGGGAAAATCAGTTTTGAATTCTTAAGAAAATTGATAAAACTAAATCTGATTAAATTAAACGGGTTTTAAAACGAATGTCGGTTTTCAAGTTTAAACTTGAGTTAAGTTAAGTCGAGAAGAGAAAACGAACTCTTATCAGATCGGATTTAGAAAGGTTTGGACCAGAGTATCGAATTTGGAAAAGAACTGAGAGAATCGTTCTGTTTTAAAATCAAGGTCGGAATTAGATAAAACAAAGGAGTTTCAAAGACAGTTTGAGTTAAAATTGGTTTTAACTGGGTTTTGGATCAACTTGAGTTCGGTGCGCGGGTGCTCAAACTCGATCCGTTGTAATCCCGCTTTTATCCCGCTCGAGTGTGAAAGACAACTGTCGGATTCAAACTGGACTAATCGTAACCTTTAACTTAACGGCGGAACCGTTATTAATATATGGCTTTCGTGTTTCCTTTAGCGTCCGGCTTCAATCGAAGTGAAGCTCGGAGGTAGCGAGGCAGAACGTCAGCAGCTAGGAAGCGTAGCGGTTGCTCTTCAGTTGAGGTAGGGAAAAGTAGCCGGATCTCGGCCCTGACTGGGGAAAGTTAACAGTAGAATTGCATGTGACACCGGGGTGTCGTGGGTTGAATAGGTTTATTTAAATATTAGAAAAGCATGATACGGGATTGTAGCGTTTATTAGAAATGCATGTTACGGGAACTTAGTAATTATTGGAAAGACATGTGACACTTAGTAGTGTCGTAGGATCAGAGAACTTATCGATAATTGTTTTACTGGAGGCATATGACCATGCCCGGAGGTTGTTTGTGAAACTAGCGATCTTAGGACTGTTGGAGGCATCGTCTATGCCGGAGGTCGTTGTGCGTTATTTATTGTTGAGTTTGGGTGGCCATGAGAGCCCGTGTAGTTAAATTGGTGTCTTGGGTGGCCGTGAGTGCCGTGGGGTTGTTGAACCCGAGTCTTGACCGTTGGTGTGTCTTGAAAGTCCGTGAGTGCCCGTGGGGCTGTTGAGCCGTGAATTACTGTTGGTGTGTCTGGGAGGCCGTGAGTGCCTGTGGGGCTGTTGAGTCCGCGTTTTAGGGTTGGTATCTTGGGTGGCCATGAGTGCCTGTGGAGTGTTGAACCTGTGTTTTTGTTGTTTGTTGAACTGTGATTGTGTTTGTGATTGTGGTTACCTGAGGTTGTGGGCCCGCTTCATTAAACGGGGGTCCTCGATCACACGCGTCTGCACGTTCAGACGAGGTAGGGGGCCCGCCTATCAGTAAAGGGGTCCTGGCCGCGCGTGTGTGGTTCGGTGGTTGTGAGTGTGATAGGTTGACAGTTTGATCCGACTTTGTGTCGAGGAAATGCAACAGGTCGACCGCCTGACCACGTCTATGATTGGTAAAGGGCGCGAGGGAGGTTATTGAGCAGCTGGTTTGCGATCCTTTGTGATCTTGTTTGGTGTGCGATCCTTGTGATCTTGTTTGGTGTTGCGTAGTTCCTTGAGTCCTTGGAAGAGGTCGTGATCGCTGTGTCGTGTCTACTTACGTGTTTGAGTGTCGAGTCGTTCGAGGAAGGTCACCGTGGGTGTTTGTCAGTCAGAGTACTTGGGTTGGGGACAATGATCCCCGGGGTTGAGTTTGTTGTTGGTGTTACCGGCATTGTCTGCTAATTATGCCGTAGTCAGTCTGTTATTCGTGGTGGTGAGCGAACGCTCACCCCTAGCTGCTTTTCCTACAGGTACTGTTCGTGGGACGGACTAGGTGAGCTCGCGAAGCTTGTGGAGCTAGGAGCGGAGTCCGGGTTTTTACTTTTGGTCTAGCGACAGATACCTCGCCCTTTTGTCCGCTTGTGGGACGTTGTATTTTGGGTTGTACTTATCTTTTGTTGAACTAAACTGTTATTGTAAAGTGTTTTAATGGAAATGTTTTCAAAGTGTTTTCTTATTCTAAACGTTCGCGTCCCGAGTTCGGTTTACTGAAATTGGGGCGTGACACTTTGTGATTGCTATGAAGTCAACAACTGAGTTTGACCTGAGCCTAACGTTGTCTGTAACATGGCTTCCATAACGGCCATGAGTGGCTTAGGGGCGGACTACATGAGTGACACAAAAGACGGTTAAGGGATTTATCCCTCATACTACGATATGGGAAAAATATCGATTCTCAGCTGCTTGATCGGGAGTGACTGATCAAGGAACAATGATTGAGAATAATAAGGATGACGGCTCTTTTCCTTATCTCAATCAGGGTATAGGAGATAAAGGATAATGACAAGGACTGTAGAAAGGTTAGAATCGACATGGTCGATTTGTTATGCAGTGTTAGGTAATACTAAAGTCTTGTTAGTTGCCACTTATGTAGGATCAAGTAAAATGGGATTTTAAGTTGATCTACCGACATGCATAAACCTAAGGGTCACACCGGAGGATGAAACTCATTAACACTTTATGAAGAATGGCCAAAAAGGGAGTTGTCTTGGGACATGACCAAAATTGAGTTTTGGGTCATGTCCCCGTAAGTATTTAGGACTTTACGGATCGAGACAAGGCTTGGAGTCTTGGGATTGATCGCATCGGATAATGTTGGACATATCCAGTATGGAAGGCGTGGAGGCGATGAGCGCATCACGAGACCTCGTTGGGAATGACCACAAGTCATTTCCTACGAGGCCCATGCCACCAAAGGCTCATGGAACTAATTAATTAAACTTTGATTAATTAGTTCTAATTAAGCAATACTAGATTAAGGTGTTGGTGATTCACCAGCAACTCCCATCCAATCTTGCACCATACTTGTCCTATTTACACAATGCTTGCATCATGCTTCTATTATATTATTGTTTATTATATCGATGGATTTAATTGGTTTAAGTCATCTTATTGAAGATAACAAACACAAGACAAGAAAACAAGACACAACTTCACTCTCTTTAAAGTTTTGGCCAAGAGGAGATTTTCTCTCCATTTTGGTGTTCTTGAATCCTCATAAGAAGAACTTCGTGGCTTTGATTCCTATGCGAATACATATGTGTCCTGGAGACTCAAGCCGATCATCCTTTTCTTGGTGTTCTTTTCTCTTCTTGTGTCCTTCAACAATGGATAAGAAAGGGTGATTTCATTTTGTTTTGTGAATCTAATCATGGTAGTTTTTCCTTGCATGGTCTCGAGTTTTATTTACTTCCGCTGCGAGTATATGTTCCTACCCTTAATCAAGACCCAACAACGCAGACCAACACCACAAAGCTCGATCCCAACAACGAAACAGAGAAGGGAAGCAGATCCAAATCCACACTATCAAGCCCAACACTATGTTTCTTCTTATCCCAAAAATGGATCATCCGTTGACCAACACCAGAACACTACAATTGGGCCAAATAGCTCCGGATCAGAGTTAACAAGAGGGAAAAAAAATACAAGACTAAACCTGGGAATAGGGGGCAAACCTCGTTAGAGCCACGCCTTGCACTGTCTGAGCTCAGATCTAACTAAGACACTATCGTAAAAACTATATATGAGGGACAAGCAAAAGAAAATGATGGAGAAGCAACAACAAACCGGAGCACATTTGTATGGGAAGGGTGAAGAGAAAAGACCCTAGCGACGTCCATGTCCAAAGAACACAAGGATCATTGATGGTGCCGAAACGAGAAGTAGAAGTGATATCTCTATGTTTGGAGTGATTAGAGAGAGTTTTTAATGCCATGATTTTTGCACGGTCACATATGTGATATAGAATGAACGAGTTGATTATTATATTTTACGAATGTTATTTAAAATAACATATTCGTATGCAGTGATGATTAAAATATATAAGGATGTAAAAATAATTCTTAAAAAGTTCATTGAAAAATTATAATATTATTATGTAGAACAACTGTAATACCCTTATACATGTGTCGAATTGAATTCTGACACTTCTTTAAAGGGTCCTCCCTAATCCTCTGTTAGGATTTTCAAAAATCATGTTTTTTAAAGGGGTTACTCCATGTCTTAATGCCCAACTTTCAGAAATTCTTAAATCCTAACTCTATAAAACTGAAATTGCCATGTAGTAACCCTATAAAATATGAAATTGTCAAATGTTTCTAATTTTAAACGGACGTTAACTTGACCAAGTGAAAAGTCGATTTTCCCTCAAATATGTTCTTCCTTCGAATATTAACTTGTCTGAACTTCATCTCTTCGTGACCTCATCTCTTCATCTTAGCTCTTCGAACTTCATCTCTTTTTGTCCGAGCTTCGAACTTTATATCTTCGTGACCTCAGCTCGCCCAAGCTCCATTATAAAATGAGTCACATGAGGCGCACATGAGTCACTGTTCACGTAAACAAACAATTTAAACAGTACTTGTTGGTTTTTAATAAATCAGTTTTGAATTTGTTACTATTTGACAATTTTCCAAAGTTTGGGTTCGGCGTTAGAACATGGAGTAACCTCTTTTTTAAACATTCATTGTTTGATGATTAATAATATGATAATTATTTGTTCTTGTCTCAACATAAATGTTTTACTTAACAAGATTAGTATCAATTTCAAGTGTTTGACTTTTATTCTTTTAGAGCATGTACAATGCATAAGTCAAGTGCTTGACTTATAACTTAACTCAGTACCTACATCAAGTTGTTTACTCCAAACTTCAACACCAAGCTGTTACAGTGCTACCAAATTTACTTAACTCAACAACTTAACTCAAACAACATTTATAATTAAAAAATAATTTCATTTCACACTTTTAGTAAATCAAAATTGAAATTTTATTCGAATGAAATACATTACATAGACGATTATGAGGTTAAATCAATACATCATAAGTAGTTAGTATTGATTTGTCAAGACGCCGGGCTAATTTAGTATTTAATACATCATAAGTCGGTTATAATATAACATTCAATAACTTGTGGCGTCACAACCTTTGTCGAGTATCACATGATGTGGGATCTTATGCTAAACAGCCACAAACTACGCCTAAAATACCAAATTTCTTATGCTAAACAACCACAAATCTCACATTTTGGTGAAAGTCGGTTATATAATATAACATTTAGTATTGATATCTTAATTATTGAATGAAATTTATTGAATGGAATACAATACATCATGTGGTACTTGACAAAGGTTGTGACGCCTTGATTGTTTGGGTTGGTGGGGAAGGTTGGGAAAGATGACTCGATTTGAACATATGATCTTGGATGGGCGACCCCAACTTGTGGATATCCGATTGAAATTGTATTTGATCGACATGGCTTTCTTCGTAGTCACCATCAAGTAATGATTCATAGTCAAATGGAAAAAATTTAGGAGAAATATTGGAGTAGAGGATGATATAAAAATGAAAAGGAGGTGTGAAAAAATATATTTGGAGAATGTTGTATTTATAGGAGTGAAAATTGAGCTTTTGGGGGTTGTGGGAAGAGGTAGCCATTGGGCTACATGGCAGCAACACACAGGTGCATCGAAGTAGTCGTTGGCTCTAATATGACCTCGAGTGCTCATTGCGCCAGCCCCAGCTTAGCAACTTGACACTGTAGGAATAGGTAATATATTACGATGTCACCTTTTTCGTGATACATGTGTGGTCACTGCGTCGCCTAAAACTGATTGCATTGTATATGCTCTTATATGCTAAAGTGTTCTCATTAGATACTTAATATATGATACTAATTTATAATGTATAATATTGGAAAATAATTTTTAAAACTAAATATTATAAAATTAATATAAAAATCATAAATTATTAGACAAACATATTCTCAAAATTAACATTATAGTTTTTCAGATTTTGAAACATTACAAACTTAAAATTGATGTGAAATAAGCTTACAAACTCTTTTTTTTTAAATATCTTCATTAGTTAAAAATTTTAATCCGATGTACACGAATAATTTTTGGTTTTCGTCCTAACATTTAGTTTTCATGTTATTGTTGCATTGTAAAAATTATATACATGAATAATTAACTAATAAAAAATTACTTAACTTCAAAAAATGAACTCTTATTTTAAGAACGATAATTACATGGTGAATTGACTCTCTCTTTCAGATATTTTGTTTTATCGATGAGTGACTAATTTAAAATTCAAAATAAAATTAGTCATTCACAAAGGTAAATTTTGACTCTGCATGCTGGATTGGTCAGGATGAGAGCGCAGTGATCGAGGTCTCATATGATCCGATGGATGAGGTTTTTTCGGTCAGAATCTTTCTGGTATGACAGGTCGTCTCCTCACGGTTCGGCCCTACAGCCTGACGACGATACTCTAAGTCATCACCAGGGCTTGGGGTCCAGCTTCAGAAGGGCTAGTGGTTGAGGAACTGGGTTCTCACGATTCTTTCTTCTTCTTCGCTTCCTAAACTGACAAGGATAAGGTTTGACGTGAGGAACTGTGGTGCTTTAACCGGACACCCTTCATCATCTATGATCTGTCAGCGCAAGGAGTTGTGACGGTACACCGACTTGACCGCATCCAACTGTGGGATCATGTGAAGTACATTCCACCTAAAGTCATGGCAGAGGCTACGAGAACGCTTGGGGGTTGTGTGAAGGTCAATACCAATCGCCGGGGTCTCTACTGAGGGTAAAAAATTGGGTTTGATTTTGGATGAATTTGCACTGCCCCCTCTAACGGACCTTAGTCCTCAAGTTTCGAGAATTCACTCAACTGATCTATATCAAGCTACAATATGAGTGTCTCCCTGTGTTTTGTTTCAATTGTGGACGTTTGGGTCATGTCGTACATGAATGCTGCACTGTCACACAAAGAGTGCCTCGATACGACCTATCTCTATTGATCGACTAGAACACATACTTGGGACACCGCTTAGGCACATACTAGCCAAGTCCGCATGCCCCTTGTTAGGTTTATCATTGTGTGCTTCATGGTAGGAAAATCAAGATTATAGAACTATTTTACTGTGTTGTTCTTCATGTTTTTAAAACTTGGGTATGTTTACCTTTTACTGTTTAATCATCCTCATGTTGGGTTTTTTTAGACTAAGATTTCATGCTAGTACTAGGGTTTGTTTTCTGCAAGTTGGTTGTTGGTATGATCCTTTGAGCAGATCGAGTTTGTTGGTTTTAAGTTCATGTGGCATGCTCATGTCTATTAGGGTTCTGTAGCTAGACCCTTTTTTATACTCATTTTCTTCCTCCGAAAAGGTTTTATTTATGTATGTGCTTTGCTGATATAAAAAAGTTTGCATGCCCCTCATTTCCTAGCACCATCTCGACCTGACTTCCCATTGGGATTAAAACCAACAATGCCACATGTACCTATACCACTGATATCCTTCCTGAGAATTCAGTGTATCCTTATATGCAGCCGGTCATTTGGAAACCAGCTCCAGAATAGAAACAAAGAAGGTTTTGGCATGGGAAAGACCATTGTGCATAACGAAAGACATCTTACCTAGCTTACAGTTGGGAGGGATATGCACCAACTAGTCCTACCCACTCCTTAACTGGGAGGGGTAGGCACCACCTAGGACTCAGCCAGAGGGTTGGACCCTACATGGGAACCACCCTTACCAACAATGGCACCATCGATGGGGATCTTGGCACCCGAGGAAATCTAGGGAAAGACATAATATTAACTAGGCTCAATTCATTGATCCGAAGAAGGTCACAACAAAGAAGAGGGCTTTGGGTCTGACTAACATAATTGTTGTAGAAGAGTTTCAGGATTAGCAGGCGAGGTCTGACAAACAGGCTTGTTAGGGTAAATTAGAGGCCTTATGGGATATGAGGTGATGGGAAGGAAAAATGTCCTAACCCCACGGTTAACACCAATTAACTCTTTTCCTCCACCGATTGATGTGATCCCTAGTCTACTATCGCACCCCTCACAGAAAGCAACAAGTGCCCCCTCATAGGATCAAGCGACAGTCAGCCAATCTCGTATGCATTAGATCGAGCCACAATTGGTCGCCCAAATAGTGTCGCATTTCTTTATATTGAAAATGACGCAATTATCAAAACCATAGTCTTTCAATTTCTAATCACATGATTAGAGAATTAGAATTGTCATGTAGATATACTCATACTCACCTCATGGTTCGTTTTCTTATGTTTTCTTATGTAATTTCGATATGAATTATCATTCGCTCAAATATATAATGTCGTCATTACGAGTCACAAAATTACATTAAGAGTATTTTAATACACTCTCTATATTAGTTTTAAAAAACTATTATAAAGAGTGAAAATGTAAAAAAAAACAGCATTCCAATGTTGTTCCATAAATGAACTCTTTACATTAAATTTCATTTTCTTTCTTGTCAGCTCCCTACCGTCTTTCTATATTCTTTATTATTTTATATGATCTTTTTTTTATTGATTTTTCATACATTATTTATTTTTTAAAAATTCATAAGATAGTATACCTAAGGTAAATATAAAAAACATGATTGGAACACTAATTAAAATAACTTCATACACTAATATAAATACAAATGTCTCTTTAAATCAGTTTAGTTTAGATAATACGATTGAAAAAAGATTTCTTAGAAAACAAGCCAATTTAAAATGGGTAAACTACAAATACCTACCCAAACTTGTCACGATTAACTGATACCTACACTCATGTTTTTTGTAACCGATACATACTCAAATGTTTAGTTTTTTAACAGATAGCCCAAGCAGACAGGTAAAATGACGAAAATGCCCTACACTACATTTTAGTAATTACTTTAAAAAAAACAAAACAAAAAAACACTTTTGTTAGGTATATATATGTACTTATTAAATCACTTCAGTTTTATTTAAAAAAATCACTTCAGTTTTATTTTTTAAAAATCACTTCAGGGCATTTTCGTCATTTTACCTGTCTGCAGGGGCTTTGCGTTAATTTTCGGAACATTTGAGTATGTATCGGTTATAAAAAAAACATGAGGGTAGGTATCAGTTAATCGTGACAAGTTTGGGGTATGTATTTGTAGTTTACCCATTTAAAATCACAAACAATATTTACTTAGGGAAGAAATCAAATGGAAACCCACTCTTAACCTAAAACTGTGAGAACACATCTAAGTCATTCATTTAATAAAGGGATAATTCCATTTTAGTACCCTAAAACTTTCGGATTTCGTTTTTAGTACCCTAAATGTTTTTTGTGCCAAATCAGTACCCTAAATCTTTGATAATTCCACTTTAGTACCCGCCATTAACTTTCCATCTCTTTTTTAACAGAAAATCGCATGTGCATAGCACATGACTTCAAAATTTTTTAAAATCCCAAAACTACCCTTAGACCTCTTAAAACCCTAACAGCTCTTATCCATTTTCTACTTCACTCTCTGCCTCTTTCTTTCTTCTCCTCCCGCACACCAGAGCAAAGAAGTCTCAACCATTTTCATTTCTCACTCTGCCTCTTCTTTCTTCTCTCCAACATACTACTCCCACCACCACCAAATCTGACGCCATCCTCCACGCGACTTGACGACGTTTGGTTTCTTTCTCCGGCGACATGACCTGCAGATCTGGAAGGCGCCGCCGCCCAAGTTGCAGACATCGCCGGAGCTCGCCGGACCTCGCCTCCCGAGCTGCAGATCTGGAAGGCGTCCCCGCCCGAGTTGCAGACATCGCTGGACCTCGCCGGATCTCGCCTCCCGAGCTGCAGATCTGGAAGGCGTCGCCGCCCGAGTTGCAGACATCGTCAGACCTCGCTGGACCTCGCCTCCCGAGCTTCAGATCTTGGTCGTTTCAAGGTGCCTCTTGGTCGTTCATCGATTCAGATTTCTCTTTGGGGCTTGCTCATAGAAATTAGGATTTTTTTTTTGTTTCCATATTTGATTTGGATTTGGATTTAGGGATTGGGTTTGTTTGTGTGTTTGATGAGTAAACACGAGGGGTGTTCATAGAAATTGTATTGAAATTGGTACTGTCATGCTGCAAAATTGTAAAACTGGTACTGTTAGTTTTGCTGGGTTGATTTACTCGTTCTCACTTTTTCACATGAGTAAATTCATGAATATGGAATAAAGCAATGAGTAAATTCATATATGAATCTGATTCCGATGGTGTAAGTTCATGTATGAATCTAGTTTTCATGTATGTTATGACGAAAGAGAAAAGCTAAGGTATCAAAATGAAAAGATAAAACTTTCGGGAAATAAAACTAGTTTTTAAAATAAAATCTGACTTTTGCTTAAATTATAAATAATTTTTTAAATAAAAACTTATTTTTTTAAACAGTAAATTGATTTTTTGAAATTAAAATATAATTTTTATTAAAAAACCTGATTTTTATATAAAATATATATTTTTAAATCCAATGGCAATTTTTTGAAAATTTGATGTAACATGAGGGGTATTTTGGACATTTCATGTTCATTGGATGGAAAGTTAACAGCTTTGGATGGAAAATCAGATGTTGGGTACTAAAGTGGAATTATCAAAGATATAGGGTACTGATTTGGCACAAAAAACATTTAGGGTACTAAAAACGAAATTCGAAAGTTTTAGGGTACTAAAATGGAATTATCCCTTTAATAAATGGATGAATGAGATGCAATTGAGTTGCTAACTTGTTGACTGTAAAAATACAAGACTTTTTGGCAAGTGATATGGGCTTTTTAGTAAAACTATCAAATTATATTTTTCAGCAATTCACTAATTTAATCATTCTTGTTTCGTTTGAACTCTGATTGGCTTCAAACTTGTGCCAATATTTTTTTTACAATTGGTTCCTATGAATACTAGTGAATAATATATTTTGAAGCATGAAAAAAATTCAGGGTTGATTTAAAAAAAATATATGGGTAATTTTTATCAACACTTTCCACTGGTTTTATCAACAATGTACACTGGTTTTATCAACACTGAACACTTGTTTTATCACATCATTTTCCAAAACTGAACATGTTTTTTATCACCTCATCACATATTGTTTATGAACATTGAACACTAGTTTTATCAGCACTAAACACTAGGTGTATCGCTAAATTACATGTGTTTTAGAGCATCTCCAATGCAAGGTTGATGGTGGCTGATGGAAACAAAAGTAAGAGAGAGAAAGCAAAAAGTAAGAGAGAGAAAAATAATAATAAAATACTCCCATCAGCCGGCGACGCATCCGTTGGCGGTAAGCTTACCTATGGCACGAACAGCCGACAAATAGGAGATAATGAAGAAAAAATATTTGTTTTGTTTCCATCAGCCAACTATCAGCCCATGGATTAGAGGAGTACTGTTGTTTCAATCGGCTGATAGGATTAATTTAATATATTACATGTTTTCATCAGCCAATACAAACATCCTAGCATTGGAGATGCTCTTATCACCCTATCACATGTTTTTTATCAACACTGAACATTAGTTTTATTGTCATGCCCCAAATCCGGTTTTGACCGGACTCGAGACGTGAACTTAAAGCAATAATTAATTTAAGTAAAAAAATTGAGATAAGTATTAGGGTAAATTACATCTACATACCCCAAACTATACGCGTTTAACGGTTTACTACCCCAATGTTCATTCGTAACAATAACCTACCCTAAACTAACCATTTGTAACGACGTTGGTCACTTTCATCCATGGCTGTTAGTTTTTTTTGTAAAATGACCCAAATACCCTCGATTGTTATCAAAATTTACAGGGTTATACCATTCAAACCCTAAAATAATTATAAAAAAATTAAAATCTTTCTACTTATTAATAAAAAATCATAAAAATGTTTTAAAAATAGATTTTTTAATATCATATTTTAGATAAATTAATTTTTAACTTTTTTTAAACGAATTAATTTTTTACTTATTAAACCTTTCTACTTATTTTTTTATGAAAATATTTATTTTTAAAATCATAAATTATGAAATATATAAAAATCATAATTTTTTTTTATAAAATCTGATTTATTTTATATTATGTTTTTTTATTTTCTAATAAATTTATAATTATCTATTTAAAACAATTTATTAATTATAAAACTTAGTTATTAAATAATTAATTAACATATTTTTTTGCAATTTTTATTATTAATCATATATAATTTTCATATTTACAAAAAACAAAAAAAAATACTTCGTCTTCTTTCTCTCTCAACCCTTTCGTCGTGTAGATCTGGACAGGCTCTCTGGAGACGAAGACCTCGCCGATAGAAGCTTTTTCGTTCGTCTTAAGTTGTCCAGCGACCATAGGTGAATCAAGCAGAGGTCGCGCCAAATCAATGCCAAAATCCCCAAATCAGATATGGGTCTTCCCCAAATCGACTTAGAAATCCTACTCGAAGCCCCAACTTTGTGACGCCTTATCGAGCTTCTTCTTTCACTTCAGATCTCTTTTAATCTGGTGAAAAACAAAGAGATGAAAAAGAAGTTGAATCTGTAGAAAATTTTGGAATGGAGTGGAAGAGCAAAAGACAGTGACTTTAGGGAAAATTATTGGAATGACCAGGCTCTCTCTATTCCATGGACATAGACGAGAAGGTGGTGGAGATTCAATGGGTTTGGGTTGTTATTGAGAAGAAGCTAAAAATTTTGGGGTGTTGAACACGATGAAGATGGAGATGTGGTTGTTTGGCTAGAGAGAAAGGGATTTGGTTTTTGACTTGAGAGAGAGAGAGAAAGGATAAGAGTTGTGTGGTGGAGAGAAGATAAATAAATCAAATAATGAATTAAAGAAATAAATAAAAATAATTGAAATCAATTTGTAAACTGTAAGGGTATTTTCGGAATTTTAGAAAAAGTGAATACTGAACGGATGGAAAAATGGACGGAAGTGACCAACGTCGTTACAAATTGTTAGTTCGGGGTAGGTTATTGTTACGAATGAACATGGTGTGGTCATCCGTTAAACGCGTATAGTTCGGGGTAGTCAAACATAATTTACCCTAAGTATTAAATAAAACTCCGATTTGCATAAAACCAAATAAAAAGAGTCAACAGCTCACAAAACACTGTAAATAAAGGTTTAGTTCAAATGACAGTATGCCTCTAGACAAGCTAGCCTAAGACCATCGCTAGCTCCCAAGCATCGAGCATCCAGCTAGTACAAATCCCGCTCAAGACCTGAAACACAACAAGGTAAGGGGTGAGCTTTCGCTCAGTAGAAAAAGTAGTTAAGGTTATGAACATCAGTTCACCACCACGAGTAATCGTCCAATTAGGGCATACTAGCAAAGCATAACTATCAACAACGCCCACGGGACAAGTCCAACCACCAATCACTCTCGCAAGACCACAATTACATATGAAACCACACATATAGCCAACCAGCACGCACAGAACACACATCAGAACAACATATAACTTAGTACAACTGTTCCCAACATCACCGGCTATCACAGCCCGTCCCATTTATATCGTACCGGAACACAAAGCATCGGTCCCGACATCTTCCCGTCACGTAGACTCGGGGTAACATCCCAGACCGGAAATCCCTCAGTCGGACGTCTTCCCGTCACGCAGAATCGGAGCCTCATGCATACCAGACCGGCACATACCTCGGTCGTACGCCTTCCCGGGCCACATAGCATCAGGGTAATGGTTAAATCGTCCTCGTCCTCGATACTCTACACCGACATACTCTCTCAGTGAAGGTATCATACCGGACCCACCTCCTCTTGGAACACGCATCAAGAGAATAACACGCATCACAATGTCATAGTTCGACCACGATATACCAACCGAGCCAACTCACCATAACACACAAATCGGTCTATCACTCACCCAATCATATCACAACCAAGGATTCACATCATATCAACACGGCACACTTGCCCACACATAGTCACAACATGCTACACCGAGTATATCTTAACATGATTCTTAATCTTATCGACACTGAGTCACACATCATGCATCCCAAACATAGATCATGGCATCACAATCAACACGCAACCTATGGCTCGACATGACCATTCTACCAGCACGACAATTTCCCAAGAATTGAAAGCGACTAATCTAGTGAATCACATCCTATATGCCAACTAGGACTCGTCCGGTTATTAATGTAATTAAAAGCGGTTATTCTAGTGAATCACATCATATATGCGAACTAGGACCTTTCCGGTTATTATTATTACTCTAAAAGCATACTAGTAACTTTCCGTAATTAAACTGGTATTCGCTACTTTCCCTACCTAAAAAGTGATCAAGTCTCAACTCCTACCTGCCGACGACCTGGCTCGCTTCCTCCTCCACTTCACGGGATTCAAGTGCCTCCTCCTCCATCACGCTCGGGTCCAAGGTCTTGGATCACAAAACAAGTTGCGAATTAAGAGCAATTCACAAAGGTTTACAAAGGAAAACATTCCCAATTAACCCCCGAAGGACTCGGTTATAGATAACCGTCCCAATTACTCGAAATCCAACAAAACGGGCCCCAAAGGCCCAAAAAAGGTCTGCCACGGTTCTGGTCACGGAGCCTTGATGTGATCCGCCACGGTTCTGGTCACGGATCCGTGGCCCACGCTGTCACAGTTCTCCTCACGGAGCCGTGACTGACGCCGTCACGGTCTCCCTCACGGAGCCGCGACGTCTATCGTCACGGTGCCCGTCACGGATCCGTGACGGGTCTGGTACTGTTCATCTTCTTCTTCCTCCAGCCTCGGGTTTTCACGAAAATAACTCCAAAACTCCATTTTTGACCTTCCCAAAACTCCAAATCAGCTCCAAATTCGACAATAATCCAATACCCATCGTGGGTTTTCATCAAAACCAAGTTAAATCAATCATCCACACTCCTTTTTCTCCCAAAAATCATCATCCACCATTCACAATCTCAACCCAATCAAGTTCTTCATGTTTTCTTCAAAACCCATGAACTCATATCACCCTAAACGAAAATGGAAGAGGGATTTACCTTGAGGATGGAGAATAGGTGAAGGAAATGAGGTTTAGGAGGTGTTTTGAGGTAGAAATGGGCAAAAGGCTCCTCTTTTCTCTTGCTTTTTCTTCAAGCTTCCATGGGAGCTCCTTCTCCCTCTCTTCCTTGACAATTTTGGTCAACCTCTTCAAATGGGCTGAAATGGTCCAATTTTGGGGTCTTAAACCTAGAGAAATTATTGCCCAAAAACCCCTTTACCTTATCCCTTCTCAAGTTCACCCATTAAGGGCATAAGGGTCAAATTGCACTCCTTTCTGCCCCTCCAAGCAAGCATGGACACATGCCTATGTGGGAACCACTCCAAGCATTATATAATTCCAGCTCAAATACTTTATCAGATTTAGTTGCTAAATGGACCGCGGTTGACCGAAAATAACCTCGGGTTGACTTTACCCAATATTACAGTCAATTGAAAGGAAACAGCCCACATAAGCTAACCGTAATGACGGCTAAGCTTTTTGGGCCCCGGAAAGGTCCCGAATGACTCCCGGAGTCATCGGTTGACTTTTCTGGCAAAAAAATCAACTCTCGCCGAAAACCTCTAGTTCGACCGGGGGCGGTTCTTACAATCTACCCCTTAAGAGAATTTTGTCCTCGAAATTTAAAATAGACGTACCTCAAGGGTCGAACAGGTTGGGGTACTTCGCACGAACCTCATCCTTGCGCTCCCAGGTCGACTCTGCTCCGTGGTGCTTCACTGCACACGTACCAATGGGATAGTCCTGCCACGCAAGGCCTTCTCTCGTCTATCCAGAATCCTGACTGGTTGCTCCTCATACGAAACATCCTCAGCCACCTCAATGTTTGTCCACTCAATCACGTGGGAAGGGTCCGCCGTGTACTTCCGCAGCTGGGATACATGGAAGACGTTATGAACGTTCCCGAGCTGCGGTGGTAATGCAAGACGATAGGCAATAGCTCCAACTCTGCTCAAGATCTCGAAAGGTCCGATAAACCACTTAGCCAACTTGCCTCCGCCACGGTTGAACCGCAATAAGCCCTTCTTCGGGCTCACCCTCAGAAACACATGATCACCAACCGAAAACTCAAGAGGCATGCGCCGTCTATCTGCATAACTCTTCTGACGACTCTGCGTGGTCCTCAACCGATCCCAAATCAGTGCGACCTTCTCGGTCGTCACCTGGACAAGCTCCGGACCAAGTAGACTCTGGTCTCCCACCTCTTCCCAACACACGGGCGATCTGCACGATCTACCATACAACGTCTCAAACGGTGGCATCCCAATACTGGCCAGGAAGCTGTTGTTGTAGGAAAACTCTTCTAGTGGTAAGTGGTCCTCCCACGACCCTCGGAAGTCCAGTACACAAGCTCGTAGCATGTCCTCTAGTATCTGAATAGTGCGCTCTGACTGACCGTCGGTCTGTGGATGATACGTTGTACTAAGCAAGACCTCGGTCCATAACTTTCTCTGCAAGCTCTCCCAAAATCTGGAGGTGAAACGCGGATCTCTGTCGAATACAATCGACACCAGAAACCCGTGAAGACGGATGATCTCCCGAACATACAACTGGCTCAAGGTGTCAACTGTATCCGTCATCCTCATAGCCAGGAAGTGTGCCGACTTGGTCAGTCGGTCGACCACCACCCAAACTGCGTCATGCCCTCTCAGTGACCTCGGTAAGCCATTAACGAAGTCCATCGTGACGTGCTCCCACTTCCACTCCGCAATCTGTAGTGGCAGTAGCAAGCCAGCGGGACGGTGATGCTCGACCTTTACCTGCTGACAGGTGAGGCATCTCGAAACGAACTCTGCCACTGCTCTCCGCATCCCGCTCCACCAGAACTACCGTCTGATATCCCGATACATCTTGGTACCACCCGGATGTACCGCAAGACGGGAGTGATGACACTCTCTCATCACAACGTCTCTACAACCATGCGGCACAAACAGCCCTCCTCGGTAACGCAGACCCTGATCGCCCCCCTGCTCCTATCGCTCGGTGTCAACACCGCTAATCATCCTCTCCCGGATCTCTGTTGTCTCGGCATCCTCGGCATGTGCCTCCAGCACACGAGCAACAAGTGTGGGCTGCACCACCAACGAACACATGGCCACGCCATCGGTGATCTCATCGAGCTCGAGCCGAAACGTGCTCAGCTCCTCCATCATGTCCCACTCTCGGACATATATACTAGCAAGGCTATGAGTCGACTTCCTACTCAAGGCATCAGCGATGACGTTCGCCTTACCCGGATGGTAGAGTAGCTCGAAGTCGTACTCCTCCAACAGCTCCATATATCATCTCTGGCGCATGTTCAAGTCGTGTTGGGAGAAGATATGCTTGAGGCTCTTGTGATCCGAAAACACCCGGAATCGCTCTCCATATAAATAGTGCCTCCAGCTCTTCAGCGCAAAGACAACTGCTGCCAACTCTAGGCCATGGGTCGGGTAGTTGCGCTCATGTGTCTTCAACTGTCTCGAGCCATATGCAACTACCTTCCCGGACTGCATCAACACACAACCCATCCCCTCTCCGGACGCGTCACAATACACGTCATAACCGATCCCGCGCTCCGGCACTATCAACACAGGCGCGGTAGTCAAACGAGCCTTCAGCTCGGCAATGGAGTGCTCACACTCAACAGTCCACACAAACTCAGCGCCCTTGCGTGTCAAGGCAGTCAATGGTGCGACCAGACGTGAGAAGTCCTAGACGAACCGTCTATAGTACCCTGTCAAGCTTAGGAAGCTGCGGATCTCGAAGACACTCTTGGGCCGTGCCCACTTCGAGACCGCGTCGATCTTCGCCGGATCGACGAGTATACCCTCCCGGGAAACAACATGCCCGAGGAACTTCACCTCGGCGAGCCAGAACTCGCACTTCTCCAGGTTGCTGTACAACTAGTGAGTACGCAACAATGTCAACACTGTCCTCAGGTGCTCCACGTGTGCCTCCTCACTAGGCGAATAAATCAGAATGTCATCCACAAACACCACGACGAACTGATCCATTCATCAAGTCCATGAACGCGGCAGGTGCGTTCGTCAACCCGAGCGGCATCACAGGAACTCGTAGTGCCCATACCGGGTCCAAAATGCGGTCCTTTCCACATCCTCATCCTAAACCCTCAACTGATAGTACCCTGATCGAAGAACAATCTTCGAGAAGAACTTCGCTCCTCTCAGCTGATCAAACAGGTCATCGATTCGCGGCATCGGATAACGGTTCTTCACCGTAACCCGGTTCAACTTCCGGTAATCGATACGCATCCTCAACGCTCCACCTTTCTTCTTCAGAAGAGGGCGGGTGCTCCCCACGACGAAGCACTCGGTCGGATGAATCCCTTCTCCCGAAGCTCCTCGAGTTGTCGCTTCAGCTCGACCAACTCGGCTGGTGTAAACTGATACGGTGCCATAGAGATCAGCGTCGTACCCGGGATCAAGTCGATCCTAAACTCCACCCCGCGTGCCGGCGTCAATCCTGACAGCTCCTCCGGAAAGACCTCTGGGAACTCGCATACCACTCTCGGTAACTCTCTACTCTGCACGGTCTCCGTCTCATCTCCCACAATCAACGCAGACATGAGTACTCCGCTCCTACTGCCCAAGACACAAGTAACTACTATGTCGACGGATACTACGGTCACCTGTCGACGATAACAGTCGATCGACACTCGATACCTCGTCATCCAGTCCATCCCCAGAATCACGTCAAAAGTCGTTGTATCCAACACAAGCAAATCGCCATAAAATGGGCAATCAGCCACTAGGATCTCATACGCCCGAATAACAGTACTCAAAGCTACCTCTCCCGTAACCGGGGTGTCAAGCCACAAAGGTCGACTCAGAAATTCCACCCTCAACCCCAACATACGAGCAAAAGAAGAGGAGATGAAAGAATGAGATGCTCCAGTATCAAACAAGAAAGATGCCCATGAATTATAAATCAAGCACGTACCCTGAGTAGCCTCATGGCCGGCGTGACGTCCCTCATCTCTAGAGTCGGTGACAGCATACATCCGACCCTGCTGTGCCTGGGGTCCGAATCTCGGAGGTGGTGGAAGTGCCACCTGCTGCGCAGCTCTCTGCCTCGGCGCTGGCGCGCTCGCTGCCTGCCTCAGGGCTCTCTGCGTCGGTGCCTAACGTTGCTGGAACTGCGGTGAGTGCCTAGTCTGCGAATGTTGTGGTCGCGGGGCAGACACCTCCAAAAACCGATATGGGCACCTAGAAGCGAAGTGTCCTGGCCGACCACACCGGTGGCATAGCGGTGGCACGACACTCGACCTCTCCTCAGGTCTACCCGTCGGACGGTCTACTGGTCCGCTGCTCCTCGGACAGTCTCGAGCCATGTGGCCCGACTGCCCATATCCGTAACACGTGCGCCTTGACATGAAAGGTCCAACAGAAACCACTGACCCGACCTGTCGCGGCCCTCTCAACAGTGTCTAGGGCTGGAACGATTCCGAGGTCCTCTACCTCCTCGGATCATGAGACTCAGATGGCCTCAGGGAACTGGTCGGCCTCGGCTTGACCTCTCGAACTCTGGCTGTCTCACGGAAGCGTTGTTCCACAGCCATGGCCTGATCCACCAGATCTGCAATCGTCGGGCGGAGGCCTGCTTCAAAACGTTGGCAATGGCGAGCCTTAGTCTGTACCATCTCCTGAGCAAAACGAGACAAGGAGGTGAATCTCGCCTCGTACTCGGACACTGACAGTCCCTCCTGTCGTAGCTCTAGGAACTGCTGACGCCTGTCGTCCAGTACCGACTGTGGGAAATACTGCTCTGGAAATCGCTGGCCGAACAGCACAAAGTCGTCTCCCACTCGCGCCTGCTCGCGCCGCCACCAGTGGTAGGCCTCTCCCTCCAGATGGAAAGCCAAGAATGAGACTCTCAGGCTACCACTCAGGACCCCTGATGTATCCAGGTTGCGGGTGATCCGCTCCAGCCACCTCTCGGCTGCCTCGGGGTCTGGCTCACCGGAAAACACAGGCGTGCCCAGCCTGTGGAAGTCTCGCAGTGCCTGCATAGTGTAACTGTCGACCTGACTAGTTCCATCAGTGGCTGCTGCAGTGGCAGCAGGCGCAGCCTCCGGTGTCGGAGCTGTAGCCTCTCTCCAGGCAAAGGCTGCTGCCAAGCCCTGAATAGTGCGAGTCAGCTCCTCCAGAGCTGCCGCCTGGGCTGTCTCAACCCTCTCGTGCCCCTCAGCGGGCCCACCCTGGGCACTAGTCGCCCATGTCGACACAGCAGTCGATGGCTGTCCTCGGCCTCTAGCGAGCCGTCTCCTCGTGCCTCGCGGAATGTAAGTCGGTGTCATGTCGTAAATCCTATGCACGGATAACGCACATGCTCAGTTTCTTACTCTTAAAGAACAACGCACTTAAAATAACTAACGTCACACACAGTCCACCACATGAATACTCATAGTAATAATATACTCAGTATAGTATAGTCACACAATTGCACACAACATAGAAGTCCGCACATTAATGCGTCGCATAGATCATACACTCTAACAGCGAGGTTACACATAGTTTCACACTCAACAACATTTTCACACATAAGTCACACATACCACAGTTTATACCACAAAGCAATACCACAGTAAAACAAAGACTTAGATTTAAAATCTTAACACGTCCTCTTTCTAACATAACATTCATGTTGACACCGCGTCGTTACCACCCGGTTCAGGCGTCCCCGAATTACGTTGTAACCACTCGACATCCCCCCATTCACGTCCAACTACAGTGGCCCCTATATCTGAATCGTGATGGTACATACACTTCAGTTTCTACAGAAAATCCGGCATAACCCGTTCGCAATTTACACTAACCATCTGCTTATGCGGGACAACCAATTTACCACCTGCACACAGTACTCAATCACAATTTAAGCACACAACAAATTATCTCAGTTACACGCTCGGGTCTCGGTAAGTCCACACTCGGAAAACATTTTAACTCAAACAATGACACTAACCACACAGGTCCACCAAAAGCCCATGGTACTTAGACCAAACCTTTCACCAACCCGAGACTCTCCCCGTCTCGTTTCTATGCTTAGGACATCTCCGACTTGCGTGACCGACACACGGTAACTTAACGACCCAACTCTACCCACCTAAGTGACGTACGGTCCGAGGTTTTGAAAAACAATTTCAAAATGAAACCAAGCTCTGATACCAAATTGTCACGCCTCAAATCCGGTTTTGACCTGACTCGAGACGTGAACTTAAAGCAATAATTAATTTAAGTAAAACAATTGAGATAAGTATTAAATAAAACTCCGATTTGCATAAAACCGAATAAAAAGAGTCAACGGCTCACAAAACACTGTAAATAAAGGTTCAGTTCAAATGACAGTACGCCTCTAGACAAGCTAGCATAGGACCCTCGCTAGCTCCCAAGCATCCAGCTAGTACAAATGCCGCTCAAGACTTGAAACACAACAAGGTAAAGGGTGAACTTTCGCTCAGTAGAAAAAGTAGTTAAGGTTATGAACATCAGTTCACCACCACGAGTAACCGTCCAATTAGGGCATACTAGCAAAGCATAACTATCAACAACGCCCACGGGACAAGTCCAACCACCAATCACTCTCGCAAGACCACAATTACATATGAAACCACGCATATAGCCAACCAGCACGCACAGAACACACATCAGAACAACACATAACTTAGTACAACTGTTCCCAACATCACCGGCTATCACAGCCCGTCCCATTTATATCGTACCGGAACACAAAGCATCGGTCCCGACATCTTCCCGTCACGTAGACTCGGGGTAACATCCCAGACCGGAAATCCCTCAGTCGGACGTCTTCCCTTCCCGACACACTTGCCCACACATAGTCACAACATGCTACACCGAGTATATCTTAACATGATTTTTAATCTTATCGACACTAAGTCACACATCATGCATCTCAAACATAGATCATGGCATCACAATCAACACGCAACCTAAGGCTCAACATGGCCATTCTACCAGCACGACAATTTCCCAAAAATTGAAAGCGACTAATCTAGTGAATCACATCCTATATGCCAACTAGGACTCGTCTGGTTATTAATGTAATGAAAAGCGGTTATTCTAGTGAATCACATCCTATATGCGAACTAGGACCTTTCTGGTTATTATTATTATTGTTATTCTAAAAGCATACTAGTAACTTTCCGCAATTAAACCGATATTCGCTACTTTCTCTACCTCAAAAGTGATCAAGTCTCAACTCCTAGCTGCTGACGACCTGGCTCGCTTCCTCCTCCACTTCACGGGATCCAAGTGCCCCCTCCTCCGTCACGCTCGGGTCCAAGGTCTTGGATCACAAAACAAGTTGCGAATTAAGAGCAATTCACAAAGGTTTACAAAGGAAAACATTCCCAATTAACCCCCGAAGGACCCGGTTATAGATAACCGTCCCAATTACTCGAAATCCAACAAAACGGGCCCCAAAGGCCCAAAAAAGGTCTGCCACGGTTCTGGTCACGGAGCCTTGATGTGATCCGCCACGGATCTGGTCACGGAGCCTTAATGGGCTCCGCCACGGATCTGGTCACGGATCTGTGGCCCACGACGTCACGGTTCTCCTCACGGAGTCGTGACTGACGCCGTCACGGTCTCCCTCACGGAGCCGCGACGTCTCCCGTCACGGTGCCCGTCACGGATCCGTGACGGGTCTGGTACTGTTCATCTTCTTCTTCCTCCAGCCTCGGGTTTTCACGAAAATAACTCCATAACTCCATTTTTCACCTTCCCAAACGTCCAAAACAGCTCCAAATTCGACAATAATCCAATACTCATCGTGGGTTTTCATCAAAACTACTCAAAACCAAGTTAAATCAATCATCCACACTCCTTTTTCTCCCAAAAATCATCATCCACCATTCACAATCTCAACCCAACCAAGTTCTTCATGTTTTCTTCAAAACCCATGAACTCAAATCACCCAAAACGAAAAATGGAAGAGGGATTTACCTTGAGGATGGAGAATAGGTGAAGGAAATGAGGTTTAGGAGGTGTTTTGAGGTAGAAATGGGCAAAAGGCTCCTCTTTTCTCTTGCTTTTTCTTCAAGCTTCCATGGGAGCTCCTTCTCCCTCTCTTCCTTGACAATTTTGGTCAACCTCATCAAATGGGCTGAAATTGTCCAATTTTGGGGTCTTAAACCTAGAGAAATTATTGCCCAAAACCCGATTTGCCTTATCCCTTCTCAAGTTCACCCATTAAGGGCATAAGGGTCAAATTGCACTCATTTCTGCCCATCCAAGCAAGCATGGACACATGTCCATGTGGGGACCACTCCAAGCATTAAATAATTCCAGCTCAATTTTTTTTATCGGATTTAGTTGCTAAATGGACCGCGTTTGACCGAAAATAACCCCGGGTTGACTTTACCCAATGTTACAGTCAATTGAAAGGAAACGGCCCAACTAAACTAACCGTAACGATGGCTAAGATTTTTGGGCCCCGGAAAGGTCCCGAATGACTCCCGGAGTCATCGGTTGACTTTTCCGGCAAATAGTCAACTCTCGCCGAAAACCTCCGATTCGACCGGGATTGACCGGGGGCGGTTCTTACATTTATCAACACTAAACTCTCATTTATGACCCTTATTATCAAAATTTAACATGGTTTTTATCACCTCATCATTTGTTTTTTATCATCTCAGTACATATTTTTTTATCAACATTTAGCGCTAATTTGATCACCCCAATATAAAACATTTATTAGTGAAGATTTATCAACACTCAACGTTATTTTTATGACCCCGATATAACCTTTTATTTTCTTGCTTCAAAATATATTCAATATGTTATTTGATAGATAGCCCTTGGGAAAAGAACAATATTGACGCAAGTTTGAAGCTAATTGGAATTCAAACGAATCGAGAATGATTAAATTAGTGAATTGGTCAAGAAAAAAATGGACATATATCCACATGACACCATGTTATTACAATTATGTCTTTGCTTGTGTGAGAAAGGATGAAAGTGACGTGTATTTGGGTGAGATAGGGGTGATGATGTGACATCATGATGAATGTTGGATCTTATATGTGTGTGGCTAGGATGAGTTCTCACAGTTATTAGGATAAGAGGAGTTTCTATTAGATTTGTCCTATATTTACTTAATATCGTCAAGGAACACTATATACCTAGGTTTCAAGTGGAATCTGCATAGTGTCGGCCTTAGGTTTGACGATCTTCAGATCTTCCCCGCGGCGGCCCCAAGGGTGACGATGGAGTCAAGTTTCTGGTGCAATCTGTAGAAGAAAGGTACTCGATCATCCTTCCTCCTAGACCCGATTTCTCTTCGATTAGTTGAAGTTTGATTTTATGTCCGAGTTCCTCTCGGTGAGGGATTCGGTCAGCGTGTTTCTGAAGTCCCTGTAGCCCCACCTCGGTTGAACGACGTTCCCGAGTGGTTGTGCTAGTGGATACCATGTGTAGTGTCGAAACGGGTATGGGTAGTATTAGTGCTTCTCCATCGTCTCGGTGGTTCTTGTCCCTTGGAGTTCCGCAGGTGGGGCTTAAGGGAGGAGGAATGGTTGTTGAGCCATGCTCATCCCCGTCAATCCTTGGGTTAATCCCTTACAGTAGCATGTTTAGGTCTCATTCGTACATGGGAGACCTGAATTTCGAGAAACAAGTGTGGACCGATAGTGGTATAGGGTGCTTTGAGTTGTGGTGACTGGTGCGTCAAGTAGTCGACAAATCAGGATCAAGGCTTTCGTGTAGGTATTTTTGCCTCGAAGTGATGTACGACCCTCGAAATGGTGCGATACTATCATGAGAATGTTGTCATAGAATTGTAGAGGGTTTGGGAAACTAGCCTCGGTGGAGTATTTGAAGGGTGTAATTCGACGTCGTAAACCCTACGTTATTTTCCTCTACGAAACAATGGTTAAGGAGGGTAGATTGGAGACTCTAAAGATATAATTGGGCCTTTCGGGTGGCTGCAAGGTATCGGCTAGGGGCACTAGGGGGTCTCATGCTACTCTGGACGAAGGAGGCACAAATATTGGTACGGGACTAGGGTCCTCGATTTATATATGTCCTCATTCGAGAGGCGGGAATCGACGAGTTTCATTTTTCAGGGATCTATGAGGATGCTAATACAGATGTTCGCTGGACAACATGGGAGTTTCTTAGGTCTCTGAGTGGATCTAATGTTTCAGGAGATGACTGACTCTTAATGGGGGATTTCAACGGCATCCTCAACCAGAGGGAGAAGAGAAAAGGTCACTCGTACCCCGAAGCACTTATCACCTCATTTAGGGATGTCTTGAGTGAACTTCTACTACATGACATGCCACTATAGGGATACGAGTACACGTGGCTCAGCGGTAGTGAACCAACTACAAGGAGGGAGGTGCAACTAGATAGGGCTATCATCTCCCTAGGTCTCAAGCACATGTGGGCACAATACACCTAGACAATGTGGTTATTTCCACATCGGATCATCTTCCTATTTTGTTCAACGTAGAGAGAAGGATTGGACCAACAAGCTGTCTTCACTTTCGATTCGAGAATATTTGGGCGAGGGACCCAGAATGCGGAATATAATTCAAAACATGTGGGGAGAACTGGATAACCGTCCCATTTTGGTTAAGACAAAGGAGACAGATGCAGGGTTAGAAAAGTGGGGTATATAACGCTCTTTCCCAGAAAAGTTTCCACTATGAGAGGGATATCTTGTGGCTGAATGGAAAGAGAGATCGCGCTAGTATCCGAAAATGCAAAGCACTACAAATCGAGTACACCACTACTCTAGACAAAAAGGGGTCTTTCTGGAAATAGAGGGCAAAACAACATTGGCTGACAGAAGGGGGGCATAATACACAATTCTTCCAAGCATCCGCCTCTCAACAAAGTAAAATCAACAAAGTGACAAATCTCTAGGATGCGGACGGCACAGTGTTGACTTAGGACACAGGACTAGGAGATCACATTCTCTCATTCTACAAGGCATTGTCAAAAAGGTCGGAAAGATCGACTGCCTCTTGGCTACCCCAGTTTTCTTAGCAAATTACTAAAGAATAGAATGAAGCGCTGCTTTCCCCCGTTTCGACAGAAGAAGTCTGAGATTCCACTTTTTTCAATGGGACCCAAACAATCTCCAGGTCCGGCTGGGCTCAATCCATTTTTTTTACCAAAAGTACCGGTCCACAGTATGGGAGGATGTTACATATTGTGTCCGCAATATCTTTGAAGGAGGGGATGTCCCGCTCTCACTCAACGAAACGACGTTGTTACTGATTCCAAAAGTGGAGGCTCCAATGTGTCTCAAGGACCTTCGACCCATTTCTTTATGCAATGTGCAATTGAAAATAGTTTTGAAAAGAGCAACTAACCGACAAAAATTTACTCTAGAGAGAATTATCTCTCCCATTGAAGGTTCTTTTGTCTCTGGACGTTCCATCTAAAACAACATCATCTTATCCTTCTTTACTCTCCACTTCATAAAGAATAAGAAGAAAGGTCGGGAGGGCTGGTAACCCTAAAGCTGGATATGAGTAAGGCTTACGAAAGAGCAGAATTGGGATTCTTGTGGGATATGATGAGATCATTTGGATTCAGGGAGGAATGGATCTCGCTCTTGCGCCGCTGTACCTATTTAGTCACGTACAAAATAGTGGCAGGAGGTCGTCGGGCAGGTATTGTCCAACCGGAATGGGGCATTAGTTAAGGGGACCCACTATCCCTATATATGTTCTTATTTAGTATGAAAGGATTTGCTCGTCTTCTCCAATCGGTAGAAATTCAAGGATTCATCTATGGTGTAAGCATTGCTCCATTAGCTCCTCCCATTACTCGTCTATTTTTTTTTGCAGATGATTGTTATTTCTTTTGTAAGGGCTCACATATTAAAATGGAGAGGATTAGAAACTATCTCAGAATGTCCAAGGAAGCCTCGGTTCAGGTAGTAAACCTCCAGAAATCGTTGTTGTTTTTAGTACAAACATCCATATGGATGCTAGAGGAGAGGGGGTACGTCTCCTGGGAATACAAGAGCTTCAGACACCATCCTTGTATCTAAGGGTACCAAAACTGATGGAACGTAGTAAGAAACAAAGTTTTCAATACATATTAGATCGGGTGGTGCGACGAATCTAGAGGTGGGATGGAAAATTATTAAACAGGGCATGGAAGGACATCCTGGTAAAGTCGGTGTTACAATCTATACCAACCTACGCAATGAGCTTCATGCGACTCCTACAAGGCATGATTGAAAAGATAAACGTGGTTTTACCGTGTTTCTGGTGGAAGTCATCGAAGGGAAGTGATACCCCATAATATGGTAGTCTTGGTCGACTATGTCTCGCCCTAAGGAGGTGGGTAGTTTGGGTTTCATGAACTTACGGAATTTCAACACCTACCTGTTGGGCAAGCAGCTATGGAAGATTACGACGGAGGAGCCCAGTCTGGAGGCATGGGTGTTAAAGGAATGGTACTTTTGATATTCTTCGGTGTTGGAAGTAAAAAGAGGACTAAATCAGAGCTTTATCTAGAAAAGTCTTTTTTCGGCCCAAATTCTGATCAAACAAGGGGCACGCGGATCCATAGGCCCCGAGACGTCAACCTCAATTCTTCGACACCCCTATTCGATAGGGATGGAGCCACGGATCACCACGACAAACTCAGATCTCGAACATCTGAACGTATCAGAGCTTATGAAGCCAAATACTAAACAGTGGAATAAGGAGACGATTCGAGGGATTTTTGACAAGAGGGATATGGTAGCCATCCTAGCAGTCCCAACTAGAAATACCGCCCTCTCGGATTCGTGGTACTACTCTGGTGAACACTTAAGACAATACTCAGTCAAGTCTACCTACGGAATGCTCATCCAAAGGCAACCACTCCTAAGCATCCTGTCGGACATTTGGCTGTCCATTTAGGGTCTTAACGTCCTCTCAAAGGTCCGTAATTTTTTATGGCGGACTTGTGCGAGTTTTCTTCAAGTAGCAACCAGACTTTGATCTAGAAGGGTGGAAATGAAAGTGTCATGCCCGATATGTCAAATGGGAGAGGAGTCAAAAATACACCTCCTAGTTACCTGCTCGGTGGCGGTAGAATGTTGGCGACTTAGTGGCCTTTCCCTCCATACTGAAATTGAGGACATCATAGAATGGTTGTGAATCATTCTATCCATAAACCCATGAACAAAAGGGGAGAGGGAGGGTGTCTACTATGAGGAATATGGAAAACCAGAAACAAGAAGGTGTGAGATGCTATTACCCCTTTGACAACGTCCATTTGTTACACGGCCTCCCCTCTAAATGTAGTATGGCTGGAGGCAAAGTCTCGTTAGAGGATAAGAACATTTAATCCAACTCAGATAGGAAGTGAAACAACAACCACTTGGATCTACCTACCCCAAGGGTCTTGGGCGATTAACACGGATGGAGCTCTTTTAGCAACAATAGGAAAATAAGGACAGGGTGGTTGTGTAGGGATGATACAAGTCAGATCACTTGGCCCAGGTCCTCCTCTTTTCAGGGTCCCCAGAATTCGGGTTTGGTGGAAGCTTATGCTATCAGCAACGCGTTGCAGTCGCTAGTGTAGAAGTCGCATAAAAAAGCCACCATCCGAAGTGATTGCAAGGTTATAGTGGATATGATTAACAAAATGAGAAGTTCATCTTCTCCTCTAAGAATATTCGTTAGCGATTGTATTTCCTTATTTACTAGACTCGAGGCCGTGCAACTCGAGTTCGTAAATCGGACAGTGAACAAGGCAGCTCACTGGCTTGTCAAGGCGTCTTGTTCCTCCTTTGTCTAAAAATGGCAAATAAAATTTATATCGGAGTCATTTCATCATATTCTTACTGTTGATATTTGAATAATATATTTCGTTAATGCTAAAAAAATCAAATAATACCGTTATATATATATTATACCCTCTCGTTCAAAATTAAATCCAGATTGAAAGAATCTCTCTCTCCCTTTCGAGAGCACCCCTAAACCCTAGCCCCATGTGTTCCCAGATCTATTCCATCCTCGACCGCTGCGCCCTCTCAAGTCCCAAGGAAGATCGCCTATTGGTGCCTTTGCCGCTCATGATACATGTCGCAGACCTACCTCCTGCATCTGTCCCACCAGCCGCTCGGGTCACCTCACCGTCTGAGTGATCCTCCACGGTGGTGACTGGTGTCCCTCCTCCATGCCCCTCTCACAATCTCGTGAGGCCTTTAAGGCCGCGGCGGAACACACACTCCGCCTCAGCCGCAATCGAAGTCCCACAGCGGTCGTCATCCCAAATAGGTGGCCGAAACCTCCCCTCCAACAGATATATCTCCAATTAGGGTTTTGGTGAGGCATCAGGTATGGATTGAGGAGGCAACCTGGACAGTCGCGGTTGGGCTTGACACCCTTGCGAATAAGGACCGCATCCCTACCATCACAGTGCCCCACTTTCTTCTCCACCGGTTTGAGACCGTCCTTCCAAAATATGCATCACAAGAAGGGATTTTGCCCCTACCTCTGCCTCCTCGGACACCGCCTCGGTTGCTCGGGTCGACGGAGCATGACTTCCAGGTTACGGAACACTATGAGAGTCTCTCGGGTTGCTCTTTGGGATATGACGAACCGTTGGAGATTACCATCACCGATGCAATCCTCGACCCGACTGCGTTGTCCCGTCAATAATTCGGGATGATTGGTCGCCTCCTAGATGACCGCCTTCCCCGCAAAGACACACTGTTTTGGATCCTCACTGAGGCATAGGGTACTTCGGAAATAGGCCTGGTGATCAAGGACATTGCTTCGGGGGTTTTCGATTTCTATTTTGCTCTGAATGAGGACCGGGCCTAGGTGCGCCAGCACTAACCATGGTGCTTTGAGGGTCACCCGTTGATGCTGGCAGAGACTGGCCCGTTCGTGCAGGACCTCCTGGCCTTGGATCGACTTCAGCTATGGGTTCACGCGCATGGCCTCCTTCCTTGTTTAGTACCAAGACTACAGGGGAGAAGATTGGAGCTGATTTAGGGACCATAGTGGATGTCCCATGTGACGAGTATGGGCAATGTTGGGGTGGGACGGTTCAGGTGCGTTATGTCGAAATCTGCGCCTCCGTTTCCCAGAGTTCAAAGACCTGATCGTCTGCACCCTCACCTATACCAAACTCCCAATCTCCTGTGGGAATTGTGGGCGTACTGGTCATAGTCCTTGTGATCGTGAGATGTCGAGAATTCATAACTTCGATAAGTCCCTACTGCACTATCTGAAGGAGAGGAAGGACAGGGTCTAAGCCACGGACTGGAAGAAACCGGAGCGCGTTCCGATGGGCTTTGCTCCACTGACCCATGACACTGCACCTAAGACTACCCCACTTCAGGGATGGGACCCTATCATGTCCCATAACATCGCACCTAACGGGTGTGTTTATGGGCCAGAGGTAGGGGGTCCATCATGGGCTAGTCGAGTAGAAGCATCGACAGGGATACCGGGAATGAAGAGGGGTTCGCTAGGAGAGCCTCGGGAAGATTAGGCGAGGGCTGGTAAACAGCCTCGTCATGCCTAATGACTACACCTACAGGCTTCAGAGACGCCGTGAAGGGATCCTTGAGACAAGTCTGTCCTTCCCTCACCACTGACGACCACAGGTTCGGTTTTACATCAGAAGAAAAGTGTCACCTTCGGGGGACCCAGCGGTTTACAGGCCCTACCTAGAGCAGTGTTCGTCCGTCTTTCTTAGTTTTTGTTTGGGTTCTAGTTTATGTCTTAGTTAACTTTAGTGACGCCTCGTCAGAATGTCCTAAACATTTAATTAGTCTTAGAGATAGTTGTTTATTTTGTCAGGACCCTCAAACACGTATCAACTCTTTTTGAAAATAATGAAAGATTTTGTTTACTCAAAAAACACCCTCCCGTTCAAAGCAAAAACGTCACTTGCCACTTGGTAGCCACGCATTTAGATGACGTCTCTCTCAGATTCTAGATCCACCTTTCTTTATTTTCTTCGGTCATAAGAGACTGCGCACGATTACATTAAATAATGAATAATAAATAAATAAGCTTATTTTTTTCCAACACCTCTCTTCCTTAGCTATTTAGCTCCACAGATCATCCAAATCCGTATTAACAATAACAACACATTACGGGTCCTCCAAGTAGTTTCTCGTTTATCAAATAAGAACCTTCTTTCCAGTCCCTTCCCAGTTCCTTCCCTTTTCTCCGTCACCCAACCCAACCGCCTTCCCAGAAACAACCGCCAAGACTAATTACATACCTTAAGTTAAGGTGTTGTCGTACCTAGTAATAATAATCAGACAAACCTTAAAGGTGTCCGTACCGTACCCCTTATATATATGATATATCCCCTCCCTCCAACTTGCTATATTATTAATTATATACTCGGAGATGGATTGTGGTCGGAGCCGTAACAACAAGAGGAGTAAGAAGGAGGGTATCAAGGTTGTGTACATATCGACCCCCATGAAGGTCAAGACCAGTGCCTCCAAGTTCAGGGCTCTCGTCCAGGAGCTCACCGGCCGCCACTCCGACACCGCCAGGTTCATGACGGAGGATGCCTTCACCGCCGCCGATCATCATCATGCTCTGCCTCAGAGTAGCTCCGATGATTCCTTCAAGCAGCTGCCGTGGGATCAAGAGACTTTTGATGGCCAAGCGTTTCCGTTTTCGAGCTTGTTTGTTAATGATCACTCTAACTTCAATTACTATTATCATGATCACCTGGACCCGGTTTCAGGATTTGCCGCTGCGCTCTAGATTTTTGTTTTTGCATATTGCTTCATGTGTTTGTTTATCATCTTTGTATCTATACTGTAGCCATTTCTAGCTATTACATAAATAAATACTTTATTACTTTTTTTATTGCTTAGTTGGCCACAATAAATAATATATATGTTTATTTCTATGTGGGTCTATTGATTATAATGATTGAGCTATATGTGGGAGATTTAAAATTGTCCACATTGTGGGACATTCCATTTTCCTCCACTTTCCAGCTAGCCAAACAGGGGAAACACTAACCTACCTCGTCTCCTTTTATTCGACTTTCCCATTTTCTTCCCCGTGCAAGCATACAGGTTTGGAATAACAAATGATCAATCAGAATGCAACAGTGTCAATATGTATTGTAGGCTTTTCAACTTAGAAGCTATGGCATTTGGAAAATGGTCTCTGTTTTTATCTCTCTATAAAATCAAGTTTATGGGTTTCTGGCATAATCAGATACTGATGGGCTGAGACTAGAGTTTCTTCCAACACTGTAGAATACGATAATATTATTGAACCGCTGGATTAATTTATACATATCTATTTATAGGGAAGAAAGGTATCCTAACCCTAACGGAACCTACTGGCTTACGGGCCAAACAGTAATCAAAGCTCTCTAAAGACTTTTTTTTTTGAAACGAGAAAGAAGTAGTATTACGATTATATCGTGCTTACAAGGAGGGACCTAACAGTCCCGGATACCAGCTTTTGTCCCAATCGGCCGTAGCCCATCGGGCGCACATGGTTACATACATATAGTCTGCTTTTTGTCGCAGATCCAAACTCAAGAGTTCTTCGATCCAACGTTTCGAACTGAAAATAAATAACGAAACAGAAACTAACTATCCAAAATATTATTCGACCTAATCCGATGAGAGTAGATTGAAACAGAGCCTTTACTGCGGATTCCCCGAGACCTCCTGGCTGCAGTTGTCTCGGGTCTGTGGGTATAGGCCCCCGACGGTCTTTCCCACTCCCGCCCTGGGGAATCATTCATCCCCCGGGGGGTTATCACCCCCCGGGCTGATCTCCCTTTCCTGTTCCTGCTCGGTGGTAACTGGCAGCAGCAA
This sequence comes from Erodium maritimum, assembly GCA_963921825.1. NCBI lineage: Eukaryota > Viridiplantae > Streptophyta > Magnoliopsida > Geraniales > Geraniaceae > Erodium > Erodium maritimum. Next base: position 120,327,870 of record OY997588.1, read on the forward strand.
AGATTCTTGTAGGGCCTCCGGAGCCGCTGGCTTATTGCGCGTCTTGATCTTTTTGGGTCTGGGTCCAATGGCAGTAGTGAACCTCAGGATCCCCCGGCGGGCCAAGGGACAGTCTTTCAGGTCTCCCAACGTAGGATCAGGAGATTTTTTCCTCGGGCCGAACTTCAGTTGTGGCTTAGGTCGTACTAGCACCGTTCCAATCTGTTTGGCCACCACAGGTGTCGGGCCCCGGCTCCTAGCAGGATTATCACGATTCTCCATGAATACATATCCCCTAGGGTTAGCGGTACCCGTACGGGTTGCATGCATACTAGGGTTTTGGAGTACCCTAGGGTTTATGATCCCCCCAAAGTAGGCTGGCAGTGTGGGGCGTGCATGCCCTATCTGATAGGACGGCGGCCATGGCCGGTGAGGCCCCTGTTCCCACGGGTACGGATGTGCTTCAAGGCGCGGCAGTGGGAGACCGGAAGCCCGATCCCGGCAGAGAGTCCCCTCGCAAGGTAGCCTCCGGTACCAATCCGGTTGGATATGGTGGTTCCAATGATTGAGTTCAACGAATCGGTCCGGTTCCATCTGCGGCGCTCCGATCCAGAGCGGATACGACCACATTGGAGCCCAGTCTGCTCCATGCATGGGCCACCCATCACGGGCGGCCATGGCCAACGAAGGCCTGGGCTGGTCGTGCACGACGGGGCAAGTCCGGGAGAGGAACTCCGGTGCCCATGGTCCTCTACGGCTCGGGCTACCATGACGACGAGACGAAGGAAGAACCATGATTGCAAGGAGAAGAGAGTGTGCTTACTGGCTGGGGCGGCGTCAACCGAGAGACTGTGGGCTGACAGGGACGTCGGCGTGGTGGTGGAATAGTAGAAGACGGCGGCGGCGACAGAACTCTGGTGGCTAGGGTAGAGTGGACCCTGGTGGCTAGGGTAGACGAGAGAAGCTCTCTAAATACTTAACTTACACATGATTTAATATCCCCTCAAACTCAATACCATGTATCAACCGATTTTAGGATGAAGCCGGAAATGAATGTGGTGAAACTTGATGGTTGAAATCTTTTTTTAGAATAAATGAAAGTTTTATTAAGATGGTAAAAGAGTTATTATACTGGTCACGACCTTTGAAGGATTATTGATCCAAACACTTTAAGCCAAAACAACCAGTCTTATAGGAGACGGTTGTGATAAAAAAGAGCCGGAACTAAAACTGGAATTGAAATCAAAACTAGAAAATAAATAAAAAACAAAGGGCACAAACGATGTTTGATCCCTGCTTTCTAAGCACTCTTTTCATCGTGATGTGTGTGAGCAACTGAACTTGAACTTGACAATCTGATCGAGAGGTACGACTTTGACCGTGACTCATCCCAATGTAGGTCCCTGAAGCCATGTGTACCTATTATCCTTCAAGGCGGGGCTGCTTCGTAACCCTCGTCGGATCTTCACGCGGCTCCCCCGAAGTATCTCTCTTTTGTCCCAATGGGCCTGAGGGGTCTTTCTAGTGGTCCTGACAGTTTTTCCTAGATGGGGCATACCCAAGAAGACCTAGATCTGAGTATCCAGGTCCTCGAGGGCAAGGCTTGACCTCAGACTGACCTTGAGTCCCGAGGCTACAAGGGGGCCATTCCCCCGAAGTCAGTGGTGCGAACCCCGACGGTGGCAGTGGTGCTCCCATACCCCAATAAGTGGAGTACGTCTTCTCCAGCTTGGCGGACTTGAACTCTAGGACCGAATCATCAAATTGGGGTATCTTTGGCACCTCCGATTCACAATCCCGAACCATATGTCTGATTCTACCACAGTTGAAGAAAACGGCTAGAAGGCGTTCATAGGTCAGGGTGACCCTTACTGGGTCCGGGAACTCCCAAAATCGCATGGTCATGGTACGTTGAAGAGGGTGGTGAAGGTCTATCCAGAAACGAACCCGCATTGTTCTTCCCCAACATATACCTCATTGATCACAAGGGGCATCCACATACTCTCCCAGTGTAGCCCCTATCACTTCCCCGTTAGCCCTATCCCAGACAGGGGGTGGTATTTCTCGAGCATGCACCCACAATTGGATGCGGTCCAATCGAGAAAGGTCCCGAGCCATCGGGTCGACTATCTCACCGAGCAGCAAGGGGTGGCCGTGGAAGCACCACAACTCATTACTCTGAACCCAAGCCCTAGCCTCTTGGGGCGCAAAGTAGAATGCAAAGGTCCCTGGTTCCAAGTCTTTGACCACCAAACTCGTGGCCGAACGACCCCATGCACGCGTGATGATTGATAGTATAGACTCCTTTCGGAGTGGGTTGGGGGAAACCAGGCATCCCAACATACCATATTGGAGACGAGAAAGTACTTGAAGGCCCGTCGGACTATAGGGCACCACGATCTCCATCTCTTCCTCCTCGAAGAGACAACATGTAGAGAAAGTGTCCTGGATATCCCTCATCGGCGATAGAGGAATAGGTGGAGCCGAAACCCTAGAGTGGGTTAATTCTGTCGGGGCCACCGGAATAGGTGGAGCCATAACCCTAACGGTCAGACCAATCCCCAAAACAGGACCATCAAGGGTTAGAGAGGTCCATCTAACCCTTGATGGTCCTGTTTCAGTGGACGACCTGTGACAGATACTGGCCGAGAGGCTTCAGTGGACGACCTCGCTCCATCTTCGTTGGAGTTGTGTCTGGTGGTGTGACTCCCAGAGAGAAAATCACTAGTGCCTGATAGACCATCAATGGAGGACTCGGAGAAAGAAGAAATGATGATGATGGCGGTGGTGTGGTCTAAAAGGTTGACGAGGAAACTTTTAGCACTCGCCTTTTCCTCACCCGAATCGAACGTATGAACCTAGAGGGAGGCTTCAAGGGCATGATAAAGGGGTGGGATATTGCTTCCCAAAAGGTGGGGGGGCTTATTGGGGGATAGTGGTTGTGACACGACATACAAGGAGGTAGGAGGCAGAATAGACATGGCAGAGAGGATAGGGTTAGGGCTAGACTTGACTCTAGAGAAATGGCACACGACGTGATGGTTGAAATATTTGTTGAGCATGAATGTGTTGAAGTCAACATTTATCTCTTTGATTTGCTTCATTCGTCTTCTTCTTAATCACCTCACTTTTCCTACCCGTATAACTCTTGTACCTATTATTACTTGCCTTATATAGTTTCACTGTACCAGTATAGATATTTATCTCCACAACACTATTCAATCATCAAAAAAAGTGATCAAACGGTCAATTACCTCTTTGTTAATCGTCACGGTATCAGAGTTGGTTTGGTTCAAGAATTGTTTGTCACCTTCATTCTGTGGTCTCCGGTCCATATGCAGATATTCAATCCTACTATGGACCATGGTAAATGTATAGCCTTACACGTGAGAGGAGTGCTGAAGTATCTGTCCCACATTGAAAGTGTATGGACGAATTGACCACTTGATAAGCATATTGGTGCCTCGACCCATGTGTTCGAGTTTTAGGGTTGGATTAGGCTTCAACATGGTATCACAGCAAAAATAATCGTGCTCATCCAACGAAAGTACAACCTTCATAACATGTCTGATTATGGTCTTATGGGCCGTGAACCTGCAAAATTCCCTTTACCACAACAACATCGTTTGTCTGCCACTACTAGGCCCCCCTTATCAAAATGTTAGTCAGTATCGTCATCTTGTTGATCGCTTATTGTATCTCACCATCACTCGACCAGACATCGGCTACGCAATTCACATCTTCACCAAGTTCATGCGTGCACCACAACAACCATATCTCGGAGTAGCATTTCACGTATTGCGTTATATTAATGGATGTCGGGGACAAGGAATCTTTCTTTACTCTAACACACCTCTATCTTAACAAGTTTGGCCGTATTAAATGTTTTGATGAGTCTTTGGTCCGATAAAGTCGGTTCTCAAAGTTAGGGTTCTGTCGCCTAATAGACGTGCGAAGGAGGGTACCGAGGTTTCCAGTGGTTGCGGTGCTTGTAGTTGGTGGAGTGTTGTTGGACGGCTGATCTGTCTGTGAGAATGGAGGAGATTCAAGAGAAGCTAAAGGGGGTCATCATAGATAGTGACGATGAGGAAGCGGCTGTGATACCAGAAGAGGTGCTTCACTTTGGGGGAGAAAAGTATCGGATTGGTCTGGCGGCCAAGGTTTTGTCAGACAAACGGTATAGGGAAGAGGTATTCCGGTCAGTGATGCGTAACGCCTGAGATGTCAAAGGTATGGAAATACAAACCCTAAGCCCTAGGGTAACTGGTTTCTTTTTCAGGTCGGAAAGGGATAGAAACAAGGTTTTGGAGATGGAGCCTTGGAGTTTTAACAATGCTTTGGTTGCGTTAACCAAGTTCTCACCGGAGCAGAATGTTGCGGACATAAAATTTGATCATACATCGCTATGGTTGCATGCTTCGAACTTGCCGTTCATAGCGTTAACTGAGATAGTGGGAGAGGTCATTGGCAATCAGATTGGTCAGTACATCGAGGTCGATTGTAATGAGGAGGGTAGGGCGAAGGAGGACTATATTCGTATTCGGGTGAGGTGGAATATTGAGAAACTATTGAAGAATACTACTAAGCTTACTTTGGGAGAAGGAGCTAAGCCAACGGTGGTGAGGTTGCAATATGAGTGTATCCCTGATTTCTGTTATAGGTGTGGACGCTTGAGTCATAAGGAGACGGCATGTGAAGAGGATCCGGAGATAATGAAGGTCCCGGGGAGGTATGGCAGCCATATGAAAGTGGATCCCCCGAGACCGGTGTTGGGAGTCAGAAATGGTGGACAGGAAAGGGAACGAGAGGGGAGGCAGTGGACAAGAAGTTATAGGGAGAGAGCAAGACTCCGAGCTGGAGTGAGAAGGAACGCTCGAAATCCCCAATTGGGAATTGGGCAAGGAGGGGCTCTGTCAGGGATTGGAACGTAGGGAGGTGGAGGAGACTGGTGAAAAGGTTGCAATGGTGGAGAAGGATAATAGGGGTGATGGGGAGCGGAGGATAACAACTGAGGGAGCGGAAGTGGTGGAGGGAGGAGTGGTGACAGGTACAAAAGTAATGACAGACGTTGGTGATAAGTTGGGTGGTATGGAGGATGTGATAACAGTGACAACAGGAAAAGGAAAGGGAGAGGTATTGGATAAAGGCAGTGGAAGGATGGTAAAGGTGGTGAAGAATGTAAAGGCTCGACCTAAGGGTCGAGCGGAGGCAAGTGGGGGAGGAGGTACGGTGGAGAAGACTGATTCGAGGAAACGAAAGATTGATGGCATTAGTGTCGATCTAAATGTGGACCCTGGCTCTTTATTGTCTGTTCCACAGGAAGATGCTGCACCAGAATTGGCGAGGGTTGCTAAGCAACCCCGCCAGTCCGAATGATTTTCTTGGCTTGGAACTGTCGGGGGCTTGGGAACCCTTGGGACGAACAGTTCATTATCGAGCTTATAGCTCAAAAGAAGCCCGATGTTGTGTTTCTTAGTGAAACAAAGGTGGAGGAAGTGGTGATTCAAAGAATAAGGAGGAGTGTGGGTTTTGAAGGGGCTTTCGTGGTAAAGCCGAGGGGGACAAGTTGAGGGATAGCTATGCTTTGGAAGAACAAGGATGAGGGGAGTTTGAGAACATACGATAAAAATCATGTGGACTTGATGGTAACTACTGGGGAAGGTTCTGTAGTGAGGGTGACTGGCATGTACAGTGAACCAAGGAGAGATCTGAGACATAACACGTGGGCGCTACTACGTCGTTTAGCACAAGCTGAAGTGGAGACGACATGGCTGGTTATAGGCGATCTTAATAACGTAATGGGAGTGGAGGATATGAGAGGTTGTCAGCCTTACCCGTCAAATTTAATAACAGGGTTTAGGGAGGCAGTGGAGGACTGTGGGCTTCGAGACGTTGAGATCGAAGGTCACAGGTACACTTGGGAGAAGGGGAGGCATAGGGTGGATGGGATGGAGATTCAATTGGATCGGGCATTAGTGAACCGAGGCTGGGTGGAGATGTTCCCTGAGTCTAGTCTGACTCATGGGGGGTTATCCCCTTCGGATCATGCTCCGATTATATTTAGAGGCGAGAAGGAAAGTGTGGGTAGGCACAGGAGATTGTTCAGGTTTGAGCAAGCTTGGACACAGGAGGAGGAGTGTGGCCGGTTAGTGAAAGAGGTGTGGAAAGCGAATGGAGATAAGTCACCTATGGAAAGAAATAGAAGGGTAGCTGAGGTATTATCGCAGTGGGCACGACACCAGCACAGGGAGTTGGAGAATCAGATTAAAGCAACACAAGCTGAATTAAACTCTCTACTGGGGCCGTGGGATGAACAACTAGGGGCGCACATTCAATACCTGAGATGTAAGCTGAATGAGTTGTTGAGACGGAAAAATTTGAAGTGGAAGCAAAGGCCAAAACAGTTCTGGCTGAAGGGAGTTGATATGAATTCTTAATATTTTCATGCGAAGGCTTCGTCGAGGCGGCGGAGAAACCAGATATGGAGATTGAGGAAAAGAACAGGAGAGTGGGCCTCGTGGGATAATGGATTGGCTTCGGAAATTGAGGGGCACTTTAATGAGATTTTGTCACGCCCCAAATCCGGTATTGACCAGACTCGAGACGTGAACTAGATTAATAACTAAGTAAAGCGATTTAAAAGAAATAAACTCTGATATAATAATCCGAAAGTAGTAAATCTGATACAATGAGTCAACAGCTCATAAAACCAACAATAAACGTTCAGTTCAAGAAGAGGGTACGTCTCTAGACTAGACTAGCCTAAGATCTTCACTAGCTCCCTAGCTCCGAGAATCCAGCTAGACCACAACCCGCTCAACCTGTAAAACAATAGAGTAAGGGAGCTTGACGCTCAGTAGGGAAAACCATAAAAACCTCCTTATCTCGGATTTACCAAATGCAATTCCATAATTTAAAGTTTAACATTTTAAAGCAAGGTTTGATAAAATCGATGCGACACTTAACCATTTTAAAACAATACTCAGTTCACCCGGTCACTCACCGGACCAACACTCTCCAACCTTAACCCGACAATAGTCAAAAAAATCAAAGCAACACCGGAGAACCAAACCAAAGAAACCACCACAGCCACAGGCACTATAACACTCAAAACACAGCAAAAGCTCAATCAAACCAGATAATATCAACACAGGCAATTCACACAAATGCACGGTCTTGGGAGCAAACTGCTCGGCCCGGCAAAGCCGTACGCAACTTTCCCCAACACAAAGTCGAGAGAGGCGGTTGACCTCATCCGCGGAACACAGGCCCAGCCTCTTCGCGGTACACATGTCCAGCCTCTTCGCGATACAACCTCATCGCGGTACACATGCCCAGCCTCTTCGCGGTACAACCTCATTGTGGTACACAGGCCCAGCCTCATCGCGGAACAACCTCATCGCGGTCCACAGGCCCAGCCTCTTCGCGGTACAACCTCATCGCGACATCGCGGAACAACCTCATCGTGGCTCGTCATAGCGTTTTATCGAGTGCTAGTCGGAAGGTAGGAATCCACCTCTCCGCGGGACAAAGTGTTTTACCAACTCAAGGTCGGATGGTACGAAACCACCTTTATCAGATAATCAAGGCACTCACAATCACAATCACAACCACAATCACAATCAAAATCATACTCACACCGCTATCACGCACTTACCATCACTTACCGAAACCCCACTCAACGTGGTAACCCCACCGACTTAACCGGTATTCAGTCCCCATCCTTCCCACAGTTCAACAAATCACATAACAGGAATTAACCACTCAAGTCATCAACATGTAACCCTAGTTCAATTCTACTCATTTTCATGTTCGTTACTTATTAACCGTTCAAGCATCAAAGAGCATCCAACAGATACAATCAACACACAAATCCTACGGGCGCGACATGGCCCGATTCTAACAGCACGGCAATTTCCCAAGACAGAATCGTAAATGTTCACAGTTGTATACGTCTACGCTAGTTATTCGCATCCTATATGCATACTAGTTCTTTAACCGGTTATTAGGTTTCCTTATATGCATTCTAGTACATCCGTAAATAAGTGGGTTCGAGGAAATCCCTAACTCTTGAAGAACCAACAGCTGCGTCTCCTAGCTGCTGACGTCCTGGCCAACTCCGGTCTTCTCAAGCGACGTCCAAGTTTGGGTTTAACCCCGGTCTTCTCCGTGCTCGAGGTAAAGGCCTGGTTTTAACACAAGAGGGACGGTCATCAGTCCCGGTCCAAGTTGTAACGGTCCTCAAATTATTATTTTAGTCCACAAGTTCGTCCAAAAGTCCGTTAGAATGTCCGATAAGTCTTGGTAATTATCTGATTTGAAAACCAATATTTAATTAATTAATTTAGTTAGTCTGACCCGGCCAGACCCGAGTCCGACCCGAATCCGGGTCCGAACCCGGTTCAGATCCGGTCCAGAGCCTGACCCGGACCTGACCTGGACCCGACCCCAAACCCGGTCCAGACCCGGCTCCAACCCGAGTCCAAACCCATCTGAGCCTGGGGTGAGGCCTGGTACGAAGCCCAACCGGTCTTACCGAGGCCCAGTTAGCCTGGTTTTGGCCCAAGTGGCCTGCCTCGAGCGCGTCTGACTCGCGAGCAATGACGGCTAGGGTTCCGGCTTCATTCTGGCGACGGACGGCGGCGGGGAAAGTCGGAGTGAGGGTTTGACGGCGGTGGGTGGCGTCAGGGCACGGAGAGGACGAAGGGAGGTTGAAGGTGCGCGTCTCCGGCCAGATCTGGTGCAGTGTAAGCTCGCCGGAGGGGAAAACCCTCGATCTGAAGCGCGCGACTCCGGCGACTCTTCTCCGGCAAAAACTCGGACAGAAAGAGTTCAAACTCGCTCAAAAACTAGAGAAGAAGAGGTGGGGATGACGGATTGAGGTCGTAGGAAGCTCACCGGTAACGAAATTGGCTTGTAGAAGGCGTGGTGGAGTTTGGTGGTGTGGCAACGAAACTCGATTCGATGAGGGAAAGAAGAAGAGAAGGCGTGGTGGGAGTTTCTGGTACGAGCGTGACGATGGTGGTCGTGGTGGTCGCTAGTGGAAGAGGATGAAGGACGAGGTGGGGGCGTTGCTGTTCTCCGGCGACGAGCGAGATTGAGAGGATGAAGGAGAACACGAAGAGATAGAGAGAGAGAGAGGTGAGGCCACCTCGTTTTGCGTGCCTGGTTCTGAGACATTGAAACGACGCGGTTACGATTTTGACTCGAGTGGTCTTGGGCTGGCATCGTAGCATGGGCTTGCTGTGGGTTGGGCCTGGTCTGGCTCGGCCCAAGTTAGGGTCTGGCTGGTCCAGGCCTGATCCCCTCTCCTTTTTTTTCAATTCTTCTCTTTTTTTTTGAAGTCGATCCAAAACTCAATTCGTTCTCCAACCTTCGACGCTCCACACAACGATTTAAGAACTTAAATTTTCAGGTCTTTATAGATTTTTAAAGCATCCATGGTGGTAAATGATGAGGTGAGTCAGTTAATACCCATGATTTTTTTGGAGGAGGACAATAATGTGTTGTTGAAACCGGTCTCCAAAAGTGAAGTGCGGAGAGCGGTATTCAGCATGGAGCCGTTAAAATCACCGGGAGCGGATGGTTTTAACTCGGGATATTATCAGACCTTTTGGAGTACGGTGGGGGATGTAGTTTGGCAGGTGGTTCGGGAGGTGTTTCAAAACCGGAAGTTGCCGGACAGGTTAAATGAAACAAATTTGGTTTTGATTCCGAAGGTGAAGAGACCGGAAGTGATTGGTGAGTATCGCCCCATTGCGTTGTGTAATGTATTGTACAAGGTGATATCAAAGGTCATGGTTAACAGGATGAAGAAACTTCTCCATAAAGCTATATCTGAGTCTCAAAGTGCGTTCCTGGCAGGCAGATTGATAACGGGTAATATTATCATTTCCGGGGAATTATTGCACCATATACGAGGGAGGAAGCGGGGAATGAAAGGGCTCATGGCTATGAAACTAGACATGAGCAAAGCTTATGATCGCATTGAGTGGGGCTACCTGGAGAAGGTGATGTTGAGAATGGGGTTTCACCAGAGATGGGTGGAACTTATAATGGAGTGTGTTCGTACTCCTATGATGTGGGTGGCTACTGAGGGGCGGCAGATTGGACCGCTGAGGGTGGAAAGGGGACTGCGATAGGGGGGACCCGCTTTCACCATACTTATTTATCATATGTGCTGAATGGTTGTGTAGGTTGATTAAAAAAGGTGAATTGAAGGGGCAGTTGAAGGGAGGTTGCATAGCGAGGAGGGCGCTGGCAGTGTCTCATTTATTCTTTACTGATGATAGGTTCTTGTTTTCAGGAGCTAACTTGTCAGAGGCTGCCGCATGGAAGACTATCCTGAGGCGGTATGAGGAGGCGTCGGGGCAAAAAGTGAATTTGGAGAAGTCCTCGGTGATGTTTAGTCTGAATACCACCCAAGAGACCCGTAGGGATGTGAGGGAGGTCTTGGGTATGAGAGAAGTTGAGGATACGGGGATGTATCTGGGGCTCCCATCGATTATTCAACGTAAAAGGACAGCCAATTTTTCCTTTATCAGGGACCAGATTGTCAGGAAATTGCAAGGATGGGATGAACTCTTGTTAAGCAAGGCGGAGAAGGAAGTTCTGTTGAAGGCAGTGTTGGGTCTCGAGGTAGGGTTGGAGGTGAACCAACTCGCAGCGGAAAATCAATGAAAACCAAGAGACGAGTAAAACCATGAAACAACTAACAAAGAATGGATTCACAAGAGAAAAATTCAGCACTAGTTCTTACCAAAACAAGAACAGCGGGTAACGAATGATTGGCTTGAGTCTCCAAGACGCCTACGTATCCACATGGGAATCAAAGCCACGTAGTTCTTCTCTTTGAGGACTCAAGAACACATAAATGGAGGTGGGAACTAGCCAAACCCGAAATTTCCATGGAGAGGAGGGAGAAGTTGTGTTTCTTATTCTTGTCTTGTGCTTGTTATGTTGAAAAAAGATGACTTAAACATAACAAATCTCATACTTGTCCAACTAAAGGCATGGGACAAGCATGGTGACAAGTAAGGTGTAAATAGGACAAAGTATGGCAAGACAAGATTGAGTTAGGTGGTGAATCACCAACACCTTAATCATTGTCTTGCTTACTTAGTACTAATTAATCAAGACTTGATTAATTACCCTGCTTCTCCTTGAATCAGGGCTTGGCCGATCCCTTCTCTTGGAATCGGTCTTTTTAATAAAATTTTCGAGCTTATCAAAAAAAAAATTAGTTCCATGGGCCTTGGTTGCATGGGCCTTTCATGGGCCTCTTGGAACATGGCCCGTGGCCATTCCCAACGAGGTCCTGTGATTCGCTCATCGCCTCCAAGCCTTCCATACCGGAAATGACCAACATTATCCGACGCGATCAATCTCAAGAATCCAAGCCTTGTCTCGATCCGTAAAGTCCTATTCACTTACGGGCACATGACCCAAAACCTAGTTTTGGTCATGTCCAGAGACAACTCCCTTTTGGCCATTCACCATAAATGTGTCAATGAGTTTCATCCTCCGGTGCGACCCTTAGGTTTATGCATGTCAATAGATCAACGTAAAATCCCATTTTACTTGATCCTATTTAAGTGGCAACTAACGAGACTTTAGTATTGCCTGACATTGCATAACGAATCGACCCTGTCGATTCTAACCTTTCCGTCGTCCCTATCATTATCCTTTTATCTCTGATATCTTGATTGAGATAAGGCATAGAGCCGTCATCCTTATTATTCTTAATCATTGTTCCTTGATATGTGAGATGACTAAATATATGATACCCAGCATCATGTGCATGGCCATGCTATTCTTTCAGTCACTCTCGATCAAGCGGCCGAGAACCGATATCTTTCTCATACCTCGGTATGAGGGATAAATCCCTTAGCCGTCTTTCGTGTCACTCATGTAGCCTGTCCCCAAGCCAATCCTGGCCATTATGGAAGCCCTGTTACGGACAACGTTAGGCTCAGGTCAAACTCAGTTGTTGACTACATAACGATCACAAAGACTCCTTGGTCTAAGGATACATGACAAGCTACGACAATGAATATGTTCATGACTTGATCTATGGCACATATTCATGTCGGGTCGTCCAATATCATGTCCCACATGATATCTATGATCAGACTCCGAAATCTCATTCCAATGACTAACAGAACGTAAGCCATAAAGAGCCATATTTCATACTGGTCGCTTCTAGTGAAGCTTTGTTGACTAGGGACCCATCGAGTGTGATCTATCGCGATCTGTGATTCTATTCGCATGGTGGGCATAGATCAGAGCACACATCGATATATTAATCCAACACATAAGTAATATAAAGTCGCTTTAATTTTATTGCTAACAATGATATATAAATTTGGACATTTAGGATTGAACTACGGGCACTAAGACTAACAATCTCCCACTTGCCCTAGTTCCAATCTAAACTCCAATATGTCCCCATCGACTTTACATGTCTAACATGTTTAGGCAGCGACACTGCCTTAGTCAAAGGGTAGGCTATGTTATCATTTGTTGCAATATAGGTTATCTTCACTTCACCTCACTTCAGTATTTCTCTGATTAGGTGGATACGCCGTAGTACATGTTTGGATTTGTTAGGCGATCTGGGCTTTTAGCTTGCGCAATGGCCCTTGTGTTGTCGCAAAATGGATTCACCGGGCTAGATGGGTTTTTAATTACACCCAACCCTGCCGTGAATTTCCAAATCCACATAGCCTCCTTAGCTACCTTTGCAGCATCCATGTACTTGGCCTGTCACGCCCCAATTTCAGTAAACCAAACTCGGGACGCGAACGTTTAAAAGATACAATTCTTTAAACCTGTTTTCTTTAAATAACTTTAAAATACCAGTTTAGTTCAACAAATAATGTCATTTACATCTCAAAGAAATTAGTCCCACACTTGGACAAAAAGGGTAGGTACACGTCACTAGACTCAAGACTCCCAGAACCCGCTTCAAGCTTCAGAAGCTCACCTAATCCAGCCTGCGAACGGTACCTGTAGGAAAAGCAGCTAGGGGTGAGCGTTCGCTCACCACCACGGATAACAGACTGACTACGGCATAATTAGCAGACAATGCCGGTAACACCACAACGACTCAAAAGACACACACACGACCAGTACTTTCCTCAACCGACTCAACACTCGGACACGTTATGTAGACCCCACACTACGATCGACGACCTCCTCCAAGACACGACTGACCACACAATACCAAACAAGATCACAAAGGATCGCAAACCGGCTGCTCAGTAACCAATCTCTATCTCTCGCCCTTCACCGATCATAGACGTGGTCAGGCGGTCGACCTGTCGCGCAACTTCCCCCGATCCCAGTCGGGAGGCTAACCCACAACCTCTCCGCTTCACCCGATCTCAGTCGGGTGGTTAGCCACACCCGCGCGTCCTTCCCCCGATCCCAGTCGGGGAGCTAGCCCACAACCCCTCCGCTTCTCCCGATCCCAGTCGGGAGGCTAGCTACACCACACAACCTCCACCAGTATCTAGTAACCAATCACAATCACAAACAAGTTCAAACAGACAGTAACGACACCGGTGACAACTCCACAGGCACTCAAGGCCAACAAGACACCAACAACCAAACACAGGTTCAACAACCCTACGGGCCCTCATGGCCGCCCAAGAAACCAACAGTAAAGTACGGGTTCACACCCCCACGGGCACTCACGGCCACCCAAAACACCGAAACGACAACACGGGCTCTCAAGACCACCCAAGACTCAGCAGTAAATAACACGGGCTCTCAAGGCCACCCAAACTCGACAATAAATAACACGGGCTCTCAAGGCCACCCAACTCAACAACAAATAACACGGGCTCTCAAGGCCACCCAAACTCAACAATAATTAACACGGGCTCTCAAGGCCACCCAAGCTCAACAATAATTAACACGGGCTCTCAAGGCCACCCAAACCCAACAACAAAAAACGCACAACAACCTCCGGCATAAACGATGCCTCCAACAGTCCTAAGATCGCTAGTTTCACAAACAACCTCCGGGCATGGTCATATGCCTCCAGTACTCCTAATGTCGATAAGTTCGCAATCAACCTCCGGGCATGGTCATATGCCTCCAGTAAAACAATTAACGCTAAGTTCTCTGTTCCTACGACACTACTAAGTGTCACATGCTTTTCTCTTAAACGCTACAATCCCACATCACCTTTCTAATAATTCCTAAGTTCCCGTAACATGCTTTTCTAATAATTGCTACGTTCCCGTATCATGCTTTTCTAATATTCGATAAACCTAATTAACCCACGACACTCCGGTGTCACATGCAATTCTACAGTGAACTTTCCCTAGTCAGGGCCGAGATCCGGCTACTTTTCCCTACCTACCCCGAAGAACGCCCGCTACGCTTCCTAGCTACTGACGTTCTGGCTCGCTACCTCCGGGCTTCACTTCGATCGAAGCCAGACACTAAAGATAACACGAAAGTCATAAATTAATAACGGTTCCACCGTTAAGCTAATGGTTATGATTTGTCCAGTTTAAATCCGACATTTGTCTTTTAAACTCGAGCGGGCTAAAAGCGGGATCACGACGAATCGGGTTCGAGCCCCGAGCATAGAACTCGGTGCACGTTTCTCGAGGCATAGGTCCCGAGGTACGAGTCCCAAGGTCCGATCCGACGCTCCCGTTTTTGTCTCGTTCACAGTCCGATTAAACGTCCATTTCCAAACCGTCTTAAATTAAAATTGACTTCAAAATTCTTTTATTTCAAATCCTTTTCCATTTAAGTCTGATTTTTAAACCCCTTTCTATTTAAATTAGGGTTTGTTATACTTTCCTTTTGAAAATTGCTTTCTTTTCACAGTTATGTTCCAACTTCGATTCCACACGCCCAAAATCAATTCTTTTGATCAAAACAGATCTTAAGCCTTTTTGAATAAATCTGATTTTCGTTTTAAATTCAGTTTCCAAAAACGTTCCAGCTCACCCGTTAGGGTTTCCAAAGCCGATCTAGGTTCGTTCTAGTTTACAAAACCGTCAACAGTCCCCTTTTATTAAAACTGATTAAAACCCTTTTTCATTACAACCGATTTTTCGTTTTAAGAAGCAAAACAAGTTCTT
This sequence comes from Erodium maritimum, assembly GCA_963921825.1. Classification (NCBI taxonomy): domain Eukaryota; kingdom Viridiplantae; phylum Streptophyta; class Magnoliopsida; order Geraniales; family Geraniaceae; genus Erodium; species Erodium maritimum. The sequence continues at coordinate 120,342,956 of OY997588.1, forward strand.
TTCGCTGAACCAAATTCAAACCACACTGTTTTGTTAAACCGATTGATTTTTTTCATTTTAATACCCTTTTCTTTTCAAATTATTTGATTTTGATTCCAATTAAATCCAACCCACAGATCCAACGTTTTCAGTCCCAAAACACAAAATTAACTTTTAAATCCAAACTCGTTTAATGTTTGATTTTCTTTTAACAAGTTTCTCGGTTCTAGTCCGTTTCGAACAACCCAACAGATACAAGGATTGTTTCAACAAAACCCATAATTAACAGAAATCGAAAATGGGAAAAATAAGGGTTCGGTTTCGAACCGGTCGGCCGCCGGCGAGGGCGACGTCGGACGGGGCCTAACCGTAGAGAAGGGGACGGCACTGGATCGAATCGGTGGCGGGGAATCGGGAGAGAAGAGGAGTGTGAGGTCTGGACAAGGGCGGTGGCGGCGTGCGATGACGGAGGAGAAGGCCACGGCGACCTCGGCCGTGGTTTCGCGTGGAGAAGGGAGAGGCCCTTGAGGTCGGAGACGGCGATTTTCGGCGAGACAGGCCCGAGAGAGGGAGGGGTTCGGCCAACGGTGGAGGCGTCGGCGTCGTGGATTGATCGAAGAAGAAGGGAAATCGGGGCTCGGATGGAGGAGAAAAGACGGCGGCCGGAGCTGGTGGTGGCCGGAGACGGGTCTGCGAGGAGGGAAGGAGAGAGAGGCGGGTGGTGGCCGGACGTGGGAGGTGAGGGAGAGGAAGATGGCGTGGGGGAGGAGGAGGGCGAGGGTGAGGTCGGGAGGGGGAGAAGTTGTGAGGAGAGAGAGAGGAGCGTGGGGGTCGGCTGCGCAGGATGAAGAAGAAGGGAGGCTGGGTCTGTTCTACCCAAACCCTAGGGTTTGGCTTATAAAGCCTGGGTTGGGCCGGGTCGACACTTGGGCCGGTTCTGACTCGGGCCGGGTCAGTCCGGTCCAGCCCAATTCAAATTTTTTTTTTTTACAAAACCACTTATTGCGCAAACCTATCCCGACGATTCTAATTACAAAAGAAAACCCCTTTTAATATAAGCGGGTTTTACATGGCCTCTGTCGTAGATTCAGCAATGGTATCTTGCTTTACGCTCTCCCAGCTAAAGCTCTGCCATTCAGCATAAACACATATCCTGACTGACTTCTAAAGTCATCTGGATTTATCTTGGAAAACTAGCGTCTACTCATCCTTCGACGACTAGTTCAGCATCATCTTTCCCCGGGTTAGACTGATGTCTACTGGTACAACATAAGGCTTACGAGACGTCCGGTCTCATACATGTCATGGCATATATGATCGATCCTGCCCCCAGGCGCATAGGATTCTTATCATCCTTTTCAGCTCATCAGGTGTCTTAGGACACTGAGTCTTGCTGAGATGAATGCCATGACTAGTGGGTAAGAGTCCTTTCTTTGAATCGAGCATTAAGAACCTACTCAATTCCTTGTTCACATAGGTTCCCAGACTTAAATCCAAGACCCTCTTAGTGCGATCTCTACATATTTTAATCCTTAAGATATAAGAAGCATCGCCTAAGTCCTTTATTGAAAAACACTTTTTCAACCAAGCTTTAGTCTCGTGCAAGGTTGGGATGTCGTTTTCAATGAGAATCAGAAAGGTAATCTTGCTCACACTAGCCTTCCTATAAACGCAAGATTCATCCTCGTTCTTGATTAAGCCAAATCTAATTACAGCTTCATTAAAACGAAGGATCCAACTCTGAGAAGTTTGTTTCAATCCAGAAATGGATTTCAACAACTTATAAATCTTTCCCTTATTCTTCGGATTGTCAAAACCTTTGGGCCGAGACATACAAACGTACTCAGTCAAATTTCCATTTAGGAAATCGGTTTTGACATCCACTTTCCATATCTCGTAATTATGATACGCAGTTATGTCAAGAAGAATTTGGATCGATTTTGACCATAGCCACTATGGAGAAGGTTTCCTCATAGTCAATCCATTGGATCAGCCTATAACCTTTCGCCACCAATTGAGCTTTGTAGGTCAGAGGGTTGTCGTCCATGTCCATCTTCACCTTGAAGATCCATTTGCATCTGATGGTCCTCACATCATTGATGAGATCAACCGGTTCCCAAACTCGGTTGTCCGACATGGATTGCATTTCCTCCCTCATGGCTCCCAGCCATAACTCAGAGTCGGGCCCATCCACGACTTCCTGAAAGGTGGCTGGATCATCGTGATCCACCATGACTTCATTGTCACCTCCGGATACCATATCTTGGAGGTGGAAGATTGATCATTTCAAATCGCCTTGGACCTTCCGGAATTGTAACAGGAATTGGTTCTTACTCTACGACAATCTCTGGCTCCTTTCTACTACGTTGTCAATTGGTTTAGACAGATATGTACCATCCTGAATTTCTTCGAGATGCAAAGTCCTCCCAATGACGTCTTTGGAAACAAAACTCCTTTTCCATAAAGACCCCACCCCAAGCGACGAACACCATGTTCTCACTGGGATTGTAGAAGTAGTATCCCCTTGTTGCTTTGGGATACCACACGAAGGTGCATATCTCAGATCTTGGTTTGAGCTTAGTCGAATCCAAATGTTTCACATAAGCCTCGCAACCACAAATCTTTAGGAAGGACAAACCGGGCATCATCCTGTACCATTTTTAAATTGGCGTCCCTTCTACACCCTTCGTCGAAGCCCGATTCACTATGAATGCGGTCGTCTCTAGAGCATAACCCCTGAAAGAGATTGGGAGATCAGTCCAACTAATCATGGAACGGACCATTGTCTAACAATGTCTGATTTCTCCGTTTGGCTACACCTTTCAACTACAGTGTCCCAGGAGGAGTCCGTTCCAAAAGGATCCCATTCTCTTTTAGATGATCTAATAACTCTGTGGTCAAGTATTTTCCACCTCGATCCAATCGAAGTGCCTTAATACCTTTGTGGAGCTGGTTTTCTACTTTAGTCTTAAACTCTTTGAATTTATCAAAAGCTTCAGACTTATGTCTCACCGAATAGACATAACCATATTTACTATAATCATCAGTAAATGTGATAAAGTAGCTAAAACCCCTCCTGGCAAGTGAACTTATTGGTCTACACACATTCGAGTGTATCAGCCCCAATAATTCACTCGCTCTTTCATCGCGATTGATAAAGGGCACTTTAGTCATTTTTCTCGTCAAACAAACCTTGCACCTATCGATTGAATGGAATTCGAATGAACCTGAAAGCCCGCACTTCTGAAGTGCTGATAGGCGCTTCTTGTTTATGCGGCCCAAATGACAATGCCATAACAGAGTTAGGTTTAAATCGTTGGATTTAGACCTCTTGGTATTAACGTAATATATAGAACTTGAGGCATTGTTACTCATATCTAATATGTACAATCCTCCAACCAAGTCAGTACTAGTATAAAACGTATCGTTGCATAGAACATTGAAAACTCCATTTTCAATATTAACATTATATCCTTCCTTGTCAAACACGGATACAAATATAATATTCCTACTAAAAGTAGGTATGCAATATACATTATACAATACTAAGACAAGACCACTTGGCAAAGCAAGACTCATGGATCCTACAGCAGTTCCCACAACTCTGAGGTCCACTTCATACTTTCCAAACATCTCCTACTTTCAGCCACCATATATTAGTGCATGTGTAAGATTCAGTCCTGGTATCTAATACTCATGAATCTTTGGAAGTAGAGAGATGTAGCTCTATAGAGTTAATACCGGATGAAGGTTTCCTGATGAAGGCGCAGTTCTACTGCTCTTCTTCAAATCATCCAGGCTATTTGATGAAGGCGCAGTCTCACTGCCCTTATTCAGATCAGCCGTGAACTTCCTGTAATCCCGGTTCCAATGACCAGGCTGTTGGCAGTAGAAGCAGACATTCTCAGGTGTCTCATCTTTCCTTCCAAGTGCGCATGGGCCCCGCCCTTGCCACTTCCAATTCCCTTGTTGACCATCAGAATATCCTTGGATCCCAGATCCCTGATATACTCTTCTCAGCAGTTAATGACACTTCATGTAACTCTGATATGGTCTTAGAGACAACCTTGTCAAGGACATATTCTTTGCGTTCAGACTTGAGGACTATCCTCAAAATTCTGTACCAGTCCAAATAGTTTGTCCCATTTAGCTTGACCCTGTCAAGAATGGGTTTTAATGACAAACTATTAATGTTCACTGGATTTGCCATTTGAACTACAACAGATAAAATTCAATCAGTAAACTGAATAAATTTTATGAAGATCAAGTTTAAACACCAACAATCGATTCTAAACCTTTAGAATCTGAAACCAAGATCCTTGATTCACTCGATTAAGCTGAACTAATGCTCACCACTTAATCGAGCAATGTAGGTAGGAGTCCATCCAATCACATCCAATGTGACTCTTGGCTAGGGTATGTACTTATGTACACGACTTACCCTATCTGTTAGCCTAGCTCAACCTCAGGCTGAGAATCGTAGTCGGGTCCACCAATTTTCAACTATGGCCCGTCACTATGTAGGTGCTCCGCTAATGCGCACGGCACCCACATATGTCGTCCAAACCTACTACCCCGATTTCCCATGGATGCTCCGCTAATGCGCACGACACCCATAGGACGGGGAGGTAGTAAGGTGTTGATAATTGGGAGGTATCGGACATGACCTGTTTTTACTTGTCCGGTTGTGTTTAAAACTTTGACAGATCCTAGATGCGATGAGCACATCAACTACATTCCAAATGCAATGATGCCTTAAATTACATCCAATGTAATTCTTCCTTCGAACCCGTCAACTACATCCAATGTAATGACGATTCTAAGGGCTCACACACAAGGATTAAAATTCCAATTTTATCTTTGCATGTGAGGTGATATGCTCGGTAAATAAAGTTAAGCATGCAATTCTAAAACACATAGAATTAGTCATGCATAAACTAAACCAAGCATAAAGCGATAAATGTGCACATAATAGCCCCATAAACTAACTCCCACTAGCTTCTTGAGCGCCACCGACTCCAAGTCGATGCCAACACCCGAAAAGCCACCAAATGACCTTTTCGCCCTTTCTTCGTCTTCTGTAAAAAAATTGCAATTTAATACACGACTCGCAGGTCGGGAATAAATAAATATTACAAACAAGTGGTTCGACGACCACACCTTGAAAGAATAATTACACGCTAACTCTAACGGCTCGCAGGCCGTGAAAAGCGATAAATAATTAAATCAAGCTCGGGGCTATTATGTACACCATGCCAACATCACATCACACATCGTGTTATCAAACAATCATGTTATCAAACATCATGTGATTTTCCGGTTTTATTTAATAGCCAAGTTTCGAAATTTTTTGATGCTCGGTTTATCGAAACCGTTCAAAAATGAAACTTTTGAACATTTGATCTTCGAGTTCGTCATGACGGTTCAAAACTCGTCATAACTAACAAAACGGTTTAGCCTTGGCATATCAACCATCTAATGGTCATGCTTGGCCTAGCTCCGTCTAACGGAGTCCCGTTCGGTCCCGGTTTCGGCTCCCCGAGAGTCCCGCTCCCGAGACCCGAAAAATCAAAAAAATTTCAAAATTTCCAGATTTGAAATAATTTTCAAAAATTCATTTTACATGAATTAAATCCATAAACAAGAATTTAAAACATGTTATCAAACAATTTAGCAAAACAACATGCCAAAAACGAAACTTTCAAGCAAAACCGAAACTTTGAACACCGTCTTGTGAATCCCGAAGGTAACCTGGCTATGATACCACTGTTGGGTCTCGAGGTAGGGTTGGAGACGAACCAACTCGCAGCGGAAAATCAATGAAAACCAAGAGACGATTAAAACCATGAAACAACTAACAAAGAATGGATTCACAAGAGAAAAATTCAGCACTAGTTCTTACCAAAACAAGAACACCGGGTAACAAATGATTGGCTTGAGTCTCCAAGACGCCTACGTATCCATATGGGAATCAAAGTCACGTAGTTCTTCTCTTTGAGGACTCAAGAACACAAAAATGGAGGTGGGAACTAGCCAAACCCGAAATTGCCATGGAGAGGAGGGAGAAGTTGTGTTTCCTATTCTTGTCTTGTGTTTGTTATGTTGAAAAAAGATGACTTAAACATAACAAACCCCATACTTGTCCAACTAAAGGCATGGGACAAGCATGGTGACAAGTAAGGTGTAAATAGGACAAAGTATGGCAAGACAAGATTGGGTTAGGTGGTGAATCACCAACACCTTAATTCTTGTCTTGCTTACTTAGTACTAATTAATCAAGACTTGATTAATTAGTTCCAAGGGCCTTGGTTGCATGGGCCTTTCATGGGACTCTTGGAACATGGCCTGTGGCCATTTCCAACGAGGTCTTGTGATTCGCTCATCGCCTCCAAGCCTTCCATACCGGAAATGTCCAACATTATCCGACGCGATAAATCCCAAGACTCCAAGCCTTGTCTCGATCCGTAAAGTCCTATTCACTTACGGGCACATGACTCAAAACCTAGTTTTGGTCATGTCCCGAGACAACTCCCTTTTGGCCATTCTCCATAAATGTGTCAATAAGTTTCATCCTCCGGTGTGACCCTTAGGTTTATGCATGTCAATAGATCAACGTAAGCCATAAAGAGCCATATTTCATACTAGTCGCTTCTAGTGAAGTTTTGTTGACTAGGGACCCATCGAGTGTGATCTATCTCGATATGTGGTTCTATTCGCATGGTGGGCATAGATCAGAGCACACATCGATATATTACTCCAACACATAAGTAACATAAATTCGCTTTAATTTTATTGTTAACGATGATATATACATTTGGACATTTAAGATGGAACTACGGGCACTAAGACTAACATGCAGTCATTCAAGCCCTGCCGACTTACACAATGGGAGTGTATAAAATACCTGCGGGATTCATTCAGGAGATAGAGGTCATCATGAACCGGTTTTGGTGGAGTCATGATGCGAAAACATGTAAAGGTTTGAAGTGGAAAAACTGGAATAAGTTATGTAGACATAGGTTGGAAGGAGGGCTAGGGTTTAAGCTCCTATAAGATTTCAACCTTGCTCTGCTAGCTAAGCAGGGTTGGAGGCTTTTGAAGAACCCGGAGAGCCTGGTTGCAAGGCTATTAAAGGCTAAGTATTATCCCGAGTCAGAATTCATTGATGCTAAGAGTAGAGCGGGATGTAGTTATATTTGGTCTAGCATCCTAGAGGGACAACAGGTTGTCAGGGAGCGGGCTAGACGTTGTATTGGAGATGGGCGATCCTCCTGGGTTCTGGGCCATCAGTGGCTGCCAAGAGAGGTCGGGTGGATGGAGCCGGTGGTTGGTGTGGCGGTGGATATGAGGGTGGGGGAATTGATGTTGCCCGGGTTGAACAAATGGGATCGGGAGAAGTTGGCCGGTGTTTTCAGGTCGGAGGTGGCAGCGCTAATATCCTTTATTCCACTACCAAGGAATCCGGTAGTGGATATATGGTATTGGTGGGGCTCGAAAAATGGGGACCTCAAGGTTCGAGATGTGTACAGGATGCTCCAGGACCGCAAAGGTAGACAGACAAAGGAGAGTATGGCCCGGTTCTGGAAGACATTTTGGAAGGCAGTCGTGCCCCGGAGGTAAAGCATATGGGTTGGAGAGCTTTAACGGGCTCCCTACCCACTAATGTCAATATGAGAGGAAGGTACGTCCCTGTCTTGGACGAGTGCGGGAGCTGTGGACTACAAGAGACGGAGGTGCATGTGTTTTTTGGGTGTGGGGAGGTGGTGCCGGTTTGGGGTCAGGGTTCCAGGGGGAAGGAGAGACACTAAGGAGTTGGTTGAATGGGGTGATGGAACGTGGAAAGGAGGGGTTGGTGGAGAATGTATTGGTCTTGTGGTGGGAGCTATGGAGGTCACGCAACCTAAGGGTATGAGATCAGAAGACCAGACCGCCGAGAGAAGCATGGTTCGAGGCCCAGGTAATACTTCGTGATTGGAACATGGTGCACAAGAAGGAGGTGCACCTGCAAAGTGGGGGACGGGTTCGAGAGAAGTGGATGAGACCGAGCATTGGGGAGTTTAAGGTGAATGTAGATGGTGCCATTTTGGATCCTAGTAGGGGAAGGGGAGGTATGGTCTGCAGAGACGAAGTGAGAGCTTTTAAGAGTGTTAAATGTTTGGTGTTTCCTGACTGTTGTGAACCTGGGTTGGTGGAGCTGTTAAGAATCTGGGAGACTCTCCTATGGGTACAGGAGGAGGGTTGGGAAGTGAGTGTCTTTGAGTCAGGCTGTTTGGGGGTGGTGGAGGCGATAAACGGAGATGAGGAGTTGATGACCCCGTTCGGCTTAGTGATAAAGGAATGCATGGAAGGTTGCAGGCTTCAGTTTGTTCGCCGGACAGCTAATAAGGTAGCACATGTGTTAGCTCGTAATGCTCTAGTTTGGGAAAATGTTGATTGGGCCGTTATGGTCATTCCGGATGTTTTGTATCATGCCCTGTCGGGTGATTTGATTCAATACAATTTCCCAATTTATCAAAAAAAAAAACACCTCTATCTTTACATGCCTATTGTGATGTTGATTGGGTAGGATGCCCCGACACCAAAAGATCCACCACATGCTACATTATTTTCGTATGCTCATCACCGATTTCTTGACGCTCAAAGAAATAAAATGTTGTCTCTTATTCATCGGTTGAGGCTGCATATCGTGCTATGGTCACCACTAGTAGTGAGACCATCTGGCTTGAGGAATGACTTCATGACTTTCGAGCGCCTTAGACCATTGACATATTTCTATTCTATGACAACCAAGCAACGATCCATATTGCTTCCAATCTGGTGTTTCACGAACGGACCATACACTTTGAAATAGATTTCCATTTTGTTCGCCAACATTTGCAAGCTCGGATCCTCTATCATTTCCCTATATCTAGTCAACATCAACTAACAAGTATTTGTACCAATGCACTTGGTCACGATTGCTTTCAGGCAGTACTTTGCAAGTTGAGAATTATTGACCTTCATGCTCCAACATGAGGGGGGGGGGGGGGGGGGGGGGTGAGGTCAAAAATTATCTCCTTGATTTGCTTCATTTGTCTCTCCCTCGATCACCTCACTTTCCCTGCTCGTATAGTTGACTTGTACCTATTACTATATGCTTTATATAACTTCTCTGTACGTGTAAAAATATGTATCTCTACAGTATTATTCAATCATCAAGTAAAGTGATCAAACATTTGATTACCACTTTGTTATTCTTCTGAATGATTATGCGAGAAGTCATTGATGGAAACCACAAGTACTAATGGGGCAGAGCTATTAAAAGAAACAAGGGCTTTTATGTGGAGTGTCTCGAGGTGTACGAAACGAAAATTTTAAACTGCTTAATTGTATATATGGGTTAGGTATACTTCATCACTCTACATCACTGATAAATTTATATATTTGTACGTGAATCATAATAGGATTGGACATCTTTACATCGAATCAAAAATATAATATAACCATGGACATATAGCACATACTTTAATAACATGTCAAATATGACACTATTATTGATACTTGATTAATTAATACATAACAAAAAAGAAAGACTAAGCCCTAACCCTTACTAACTTTATTGGTGGACAAGCGTAACTATAACCAAAGCTGTCACCAGATGAACCGAAACATAATCCATCAAACATAAATTTTTCCTAAACAAATAAATACGATGATGCAAGTTATAATATGTTTTATTATAATGTTAAAAGAAATATAATTCAAAACACAAACCCTAGAGAGCTTTATAATTTCTCCTATGGTCTTACTAGTGTCTCTCTCCAATTCTAATATGTCACCATCGATACACCTCAATCTATTTGTTATGATGCATGCAACCAATCCCCCTCCCCTCTTGTTGCTGGCCACCGAGCCATCGATGATGTCCCCACGTCCTTCCAACGAGGTATGCAGACCTAAACGGAACACCAATGCTACAAAAAAAAAGCCCCAGCCAAATTCCAGAAAATCCCTCTTCCTTTTTCACGGCTTGAAGGAGATCTAAATGTGGTGATGTAGTTGAAAATGCCACAAATTTATTGTTTGTAAAGGGCTTTGCCTAACTTGTACACTTGTTCATTCTCACAAATCATTCATATTTCTCGACTCAATTACAATTAACAAGTCTACCAAACTAAAAATTCCAACTTTAATTCATTGACATCTTATACTCAACAAATCTAAATCTACACATCTTTTCTTTACCTCACATCATTTCAATGGTAGTGAAACAAAATAAGAGCTATCAATAAAAATCACTATATGACCTTGAATACATAATTAGAACCATAAACAAAGCACAACCAACCAGTTCTAAATCTACCAAAACGTATTATAAAACAACCAAAAGAAATTTTACGAGGAAATCCACCAAAAAAGCCCTACAAACCTGTAAAATCCCATTACATACCCTCAAATCCCTATTAAACACGACATGAACACATCGGATTTGGGGGAGGACATGGCGACGATGGGCATGGACACGACGGGTCTGGACGTTGAGCACACGATCTTTCCAAGTCGTGGGTGTTGCACTATGAATAAGAAAGAAGACCTTATAGGTGGAACATATGGTCGTGTATGTACGTGGAAGGTGGATCGGGTTATTGGAACGTCTGAAGTTGCTGGCACTATAGCCTTGCTCATAGGGATGCCAATTTGACCCGACCACGACGGGGCCCCGATGGTCCCGACCCGATCGGGGCGGGTTGGATCGGGTATTTTCACATCCGGGTCGGGGATCGGGGCGTTAATCGGGGCTATTGACCAGGGTCGGGCCGATTTCGGGATTGGTAAGCCCCGCCCCGAACCCGCCCCGATAGGTCCAAGCTACACAATTTGAGCCCAAGTCCAGCCCAAGTTACGTGAGCCCAAGTCCAGCCCAAGCTATGATGCTACACCATTTGAACCATACTTAGCATACTCAGTCCAAGCTGAGTGAGCCCAAGCTACAGTGTTACACGATACTAAAAAACGTGTAAAGCATGATTCGAACACAAAACCTACACGTACAATCTGGTAACTAAGGTTGAGGTTTACCAACTCAACTAAGATCTCTTTGTGATATATCTATGTAAGTAATATATAAATATAAATAAAGTACATAACATTAAAAATGAAACCAGTGGGACTCGATCCTAGGACATCTAGGTCTTTTCTAACTAGTTCTACCAACTCAATTAGTACCAGTTTGTGGTCCTGATCTATTTTTATGATATAATTACGGAACTTGTATCAGTTGTATGTGATTGCAAACACATGACAGAGTCCCACATCGCCCATATTATATAAAAACACCTAGTCTTGTTTCTATGTAATGAGAGCAATATGTTTTTTACAACCCATATTTTTCTGAGTTCGTTAGTTGAACTCATTCTTGAACTCTATATAATAAGCTTGTTTTGCTTGTAAATAATTTTTCTTGATCCAATTTTTTTGGGTTCTATTAGTTTAATATTTTTTAAATCCTCAAATTTTGTTCTTGATAAGAACTGATGCGGGGCAGGGATTCCCCGACCCGATCGGGTCAAGGGCGGGGCGGGGTGTAACCGGGGCATGCTCGGGTTCGGGGCGGGGACGGGTCGACATTTTAAGAGTTGGGTCGGGGTCGGGTTTTATGAAACCCGCCCTGTTGACATCCCTACTTGCTCAAGCTCTTTCCCCATTTCTCTAATAATGGAGAAATGATAACAATGGAATTGTAGGGTTTGAAAGGGTAACTTGGGTTGTTATGTCATTTACAAAAATTTGAGCCCTCACGTGTTTCGTACATTTTTTTATTTCCATAAATTATAAATTAATCTATTTTCTTTAATAAGTTTTCTTAATTAACCTCGTTCCATTCAACACTCACATTCAAAATGATTGAACATTCAGATTCAACACGAACTTAGAAATCAACAGAACTCAATAACCTCTTCATCCTATTCACTTCCCAACCTATAAATAAATAACCTACCCTAGACACAATAATTAATTCGAAAAACACAAATAAAAAAATCTAAAAAAACAACAGAATTCAACCGACAGATCTGTTGTTCGATGGGTGCTAGGTCTCGATCTCTCCAACACCGAAGAGAAAGATAAATACGAGAGGTACGATTATAGTGACGAATCTATAAATCTAATGATTTTCTTTGGAAGATCCTCTAGTATCTTGTTCAGATATCGAACGATTTTCGGTATCATCTCCCAATTCTGGACGGTTCCGGCAAGCTTCAGATATGTTGTAGAATAGATCTAAAAGATTGAACCAACACCAACATCGCCTAAGCTCTACTACCCAACCCCATACATTTGCCGGAGATCTCGTCGATATTGTGCTTGCGTTTAGAGAGCCAGACACAAAACATCGGACTTGCATATCTGGACTCATGGAAAAGACGATAAACTCTCAAATCTGGAGCTTGTAGATTTGGAGCTGGGTTTCAAAAGATATTTAACCCTTGATCAAACGACTGGAATACTATTGTTGCTTTGTTCAATCTTAAATAAGAGTGTACAAAATGATTAGAGTACTAATAGCATCTTTAGTCGCAGGCGGTTCATTGGCAAATTATTGGCGGTTCGATTGCGGAAATTAAAGGCGTTGGCGGATGGGTGTGTCGGTGATGTTACCGACGACACTATCCGTCGGCGCCAACGATTTAAGCCCTTTAACCCTTAAAAAAATATTTTGACCAATGGTTGACCCTTGAAAAATGTAGTTTTATTTATAAAACATATCTATTTTAGTTTTAGAAAATATGTTTTAAATTATTTTTAAATTTTTATTAAATTATTTCATAGTATTTTTAGTAATATAAATTTATTATTTAATATATATATAGGGTAGCTATCAAGTAAAAACCACCCTTATTGTGCAAACTACAAACCAATCTAAGCCACAGGATGCGGTTAAAGTGACGTCAGCAGAGCGCGCGTGATGCTGACACGTGGCCGCTTCGCGCGCGCGCGGGTGCTGATCGTTTACAAGCGCGGTGCTGATAGTTTAGCACAAATGCAAACTATCAGCACTATGCGCGCAAACTATCAGCACCGTGTTGCGCAAACTATCAGTACTGTGCGCGCGCGCACGCCCACGTGTCAGCACCTGGTGAGTTCGTAGTTTGCACAATAAGGTGCGGTGTTTTATATATTTGTTGTCCACGTGTCAGCATCTGGTGCGCTCTGCTGACATCACTTTGGGGGATCCTGTGGCTCAGATTGGTTGGTAGTTTGCACAATAAGGGGTGGTTTGTACATGATACCAACAATATATATATATATATATATATATATATATATATATATATATATATATATATATATATATATATATAATTTCTCATTGGTATACATTTAAAGATTTTTTATTTTTTTATTTTATTTAAATAATTAAATTATTTTTTTATTTTTTATCAAAATTAAAATAAAAATAATATATATATTTTTTGAACGGAATGGTAGATATTATTAATTAAAGTAAACTGGTGTTCGCCTGACGACAAACACCTTACAAACCAAGAAACTAGCATAAAACAAATAAAACTGAAACATAAATGTTGAGTAGTAAATGTTGCTCATGGGCATAGAGGCGGTCGGGGGGGTGAAACTGCGGTAGCATCCATGGATACCGATATAGTATGCTCTAACCATAAGTCGGTGGTCGAGCAGACCAGGTGAAAACTGAACAGTGGTGGACCAATAACTTCCCCGGTAAGTCAGCGTGCGTCGTCCTCCCTTGAGTGATAGGTGTAGGGCTCCTGAACGCGGGATTGCTGACCCTGAAGTGGTAGGGAAGCATCTTGTCGACTGTTGGCATAATCATTGTCACCAAACTGCCAGGGAGATAGTACAGTCGACCAACCCCTCCTTGGGCCCCCATGCACTCATTCTTGGAGGCGGGGGTGCTTAAAGCCCCCCGCCGCTACCTGTGACGCCCCATCAGACGTCGACGACCCCTCAGAAGAAGTTGTCGACTGTGAATAAGTGACCATATCCTGCATCGGGCCGCCCGACCCGTGCCTGGCGGCCCATGCCCCGACGTCGCCCGGCCCGACCCGGGCCCAACCCATTTCAATTGCAGGCTGGATAGCCCTTGACTCGCGCCGACCAGGCCCTAACCCGGCCCACAGAAACCACGTCGACCCATCCCGCCAGGCCCTACAGGCTTCCGCGAGGAACCCCCGGCCCAGACCCATGTCCCCTCGATCCCGGTCCGGCCCACAGGTAGAAACCCTAGTGGTTTCGCGCGCCACCGCCTTCCCCATTCTTCGCCGCTACGCCAACGCTTCCGATGATTCTGTCGGTGCTAAGCCGTCCTCCGACAAGTCCAACACCTTTCCGTGGCACAGAAACCTAGGCATTCCCGTCCCTAACGTAGCCTCCACACCTGTCACCCGCGGTGAGCTCTCCCCGAACTTCCACACATTGACCTAACGCGATCGTAGTCGTGCCGCCCCTGTACCGAGAAGCCCTTGTACCCGCCGCTCCTGCCACGACACCCCATCGGAAAGCACTGATGGTGGCTCGTCAAATCGGCTTTCAAACCAAGACAACGAAGGCGATGACGGGGTTGACGCCATGGCGACCTTACTCCTTCCCCACCGTTGCTCGACAAAAGGAGGTTGTCTCAAACTGCCGCCTCCCTTGAACGCGAAACCCTAGATAAATAGGGCCGCTTGTCCCATGAGTGCATGAAAATGCACTGTGGATTGAGCTGGCGTGCGAGAGTGCCTCCCGCGTCACCCTTGCTGCCCGGCCATGGCCAACATACCGGAGGACTATATAATTGTAGGAGCCAAAACATGAAACGGAGATGCACCCACCCACCATGAACAAAGCCTCATTTCCTCACCAATATGTCCCCTCTCCCATGATCAAAATCAAATAGACCACCAATCAAACACAAGGGACCACTCCCCATGATCATGGAGCAAAAGTAGAGCACACGATTTCAACGTATGAAAGACAAAGCCATAATATTTATTTATGCTATCATCTAACAACTGTCAGTCAGTAGAAAAAACATAATTAGATTTGCTGGTTAATAGTAGTGTCTAATAAAAAGAAATAAATAAATTTAATATTCTTTTTTATTTTATTAACCAACACTCTCAGTCAACAACGATTTTACAGTCACAACAGAGCAAAACCATATAGAGTGCATTTTATTTTCTAATCGGGGATCAAAAAACCATCAAGGTTCAGATTCAAACTTCATAAAGTAATGGAAATAGCTTCTATACATAAGGAATTATAGTCATCATGAGCAAGCCCATTTAAAACTTAGGCCCAATATTATGAGGCCCAAATCAAGTACAGCCTCCATGTGAGTCGTGCTTACTATATATACATAGAGGTATGCAAGGAGTTGATCACAGGTTGTGAAGTTTAATGTTTTATTTTTGACTGTTTGCATTTCCCAACCAACTTTAGTTTGTGTGAATTCTTGTTGGCCAAAGATAATTTCCCTCCATTTCCCCCCTTACCAAACAAGGAAAAATGAAACATTCCATTCAGATCTCTAGTGCTTTCCATCATAAGCTAAGCATATAGGTTTAACAAATCATGAGCTAATGAAACTGCAATAGTAACCATACGAATCTACATACAAGTATCAAAGAAAGCAAATTACAACAAGAAACATAGTATTATTACAAAATATGTAGGTTAATTGGTATTCGATATAGTATCAATATAGATGTATTGATTTTTCGAATTGAACTGTGACGGGAAGGAAATTAAGCTATACACAACACAAGTTATTAAACACAACAAAAATATGATACGTATGTATTTTTCTTTTTGGTGGGGTTCTCCTTTCTTCAGCATCTCAATAATGTAAGTCCATACCTACTTTATTCTTTTATTTAATTGGTTGGGTTTTACATCATACGATGCTCATTTGAAGGGTTTGGTAGGTGGCACCATTCTAACATTTTGGGGTTGCAATTTCACTTCTTTTTACTCAATTATACAATAGTACCTACTAGGACTTATAAGTTTCCAACTATGTAAATTCTCAAAAAATAAACTATCATAAGTTTAAGGAATACCCTAAAATATATCATTGATCTGTTTTTAATACAAACGTGTTCTTAAAATATCATCACCCCCGAACCCTATAAAACCCTTCCTGTACCCTAAAAACTATAAACTAAACTCAATTAGAAGGACACGATAAGTGAGTTATGGGTTTGGGGTAGGGGTATTTTAGAATTGAAATTTTATGCGGATTTTTCATCCAAATTAACGTTTTTTTAACCTTCGTATTCCAATAATAAACAAAATAGATAAGTACGTTTTTGAAGAAAAAAGATGAATATAACACATTAGTGATAAAAAGGTCGTTTAAGACCATATTACTTGACATTTCTCTATGTTTAATGTTGGTATATTTTAATATTTTCAATAATAAATCATATTCCATATATTTTTTTTACTTGAAGTTAACAAAATAATAACATTCTATTGGTGAATCAGTTAAACTTGACAAATAGAATTTGATATATTTTTGAAATATCATATGCGCATCTATTTACATTATTACTCGTGTATATACTTGACCAACTTTAATAGATTTACAAGACTAACCATAACAACGTATCCAAGCGCAGTTTTTTTCTCTGAAATTAGGGTTTTGTGAAAGATTTCGAACGACGACTTTGAATTCTCTAGTAAAATCTGGTCATCAACACAACGGGAGTGAGGGCGAGCTCAGTGGTGGTCGGCCGGCGTCCTCTCCCTCTCCCGATCGTGTTATTTCCCTATCCCGATCCGGATAACTGCATCGGAGGAGGGACGTGTCCGGTTTACCTCTCAGAGGGAGGAGGGACAATCGGGGGTGGTCCGGGTGTCGGGAAGACGATCCTAAGGACATATGACGGACTATCGCGAGGGCTACTGCGGGGAACCACGACGGTGGAGTCACGGCCACAGCTGCATCAAATTGATGTGGGGAAGCGGCAGAGATTTCGCCAAGGAGGGGATCTCCACCATTGGGATTCTGGTGGCGCACGACTATGACCGGTGTGATGGAGGTGGCGGAACTGGAAGTCGAAGTGGAAGGGGAGCAGCTTCCCTCGGGTCCGGCCACCTGGGTGCATATCTCCTCCAGCACGGAGAAGGAGTCAGGCCAACCAGTGATTAAGCAGTCGGAAACGGCGGCATGGAGAAGGAGGTCGGGCAAAGAACCGTTTAGGGTTTTGAAGTAGTGTGGGCCTGGTGGATCGGTGGCCTCGGGCCTGCTGGCTGATGCGCGCCGGGCTTGGCATGTGCCTACGAAGAGGGCCAGGCCAGGAATGAAAGGACAGAGGCCCAGACAAAGGATGAACTTATCCACTCGGGCCGACAACTTGGGGTCTGGGTGGTAACCCACGACCCGACATGGTAGCAGATACAGGTAAGTTCGAAATCCGTGATGGGTCGGTCCCATCGTGAAGGTGGGTCAGAAGGGCAGATCGGGTCGGGTCTCAAAACTAGGACCCATACGGGTCTATTCCAGACCCGATTTAGGGATTTTCGGGGCAAAAAATTGGGTCTGTCATCGGGGATATCGATGAGCAGCTGGGGTCCATGCACATTAAGAAGGTGATCATCTCGCCATCAGAAATTGGAGGGAGGGGGTCGAATTTTTCTTTCGCCTTGGCAGCAAAGATACTTACCAATGTACCTTTTACTGGAGGACTATGGCAAATCGCATGGAGGATCTGTGGGGCATGAGAAATGTGGAGACACGACCGTTAGAAGATGGGGTCGTGGCTTTCTTTTTCAGAACAACAAAGGAACGGTCCAGATACTAACTGGGGATTTGTGAGCATTCTGTGACTCGTTGGTCGTCTTTACGGACCTTAGGGCCCACATGCAGTCGGGGGATATGGTATTCACCCACTTCTCAGTCTGGGCAAGAGTATCCAACCTCCCGGTCGGGGCATGGAATATGGAAGTGGCGTTTCGAGTGGGGAATGCTCTGGGAGTATTTCAGGATGTGGATACAGATGCAAACGGCATGTGCTGACGTGATTTATGCGGATCTGAATTCGGGTTGAAATTCGAGTACCACTCCGATGTAAATTATGGTTCCGTCTGACGGAATCTCAAGTACGTACTCTACTACACGTATCATATGAACATCTTCCAGACCACTGCTTTGGAGCCACGCGGGTCATCTATTTCTGGCGTGTCCAATAGGTGGGGGGAAGAAGGGACCATCTTTGAGATCCTTGGCAGATCTTTGTACGCCCCTGATGAAGGTCAAACATGAAAAAGTCGTCCCTATGATGAACTGGACATATCTTAGGGGAGCGTCGGGGGTGCCGTCTCGGCTTTTTGCCCTAGCGACCCCGGGTAGGAGCAAGATGACCCAAGAAGGGGACCTAGTGGAGGTGACTGCCCGTCCGCGGGTGGCCCGATCCTTGTTACGACATGAGCCGTTGGAGGGTCAAACAGAGCAGCAAAGAGAGCCTACATCAGTATCGGTAAGGGTAAAATGGCTGGTAAGGGAGGACTCGGAGGGTTCTACTCGGTCGGATAGAGCTTCATATGCAGTGGCGGGGGGGGGGGGGGGGGGGAATAAGCACCCTCGCTTCACCGAATGAGCGTACAATGGTCCAAGGGGGTCGGCCGGTTTCACCGCCTCTCTGGACATATGGTGGCAGCGATACCACCAAAAACCAGTAAAGTACTTCTCTACCAGCTCGGAGGCCAGCAATCCCGCATTTTGGAGCCCTATCACTATCACTCAAGGGATGACGACACACGCTGAAAACCTAGGGGAGTACTCTGTCCAGCAGTATCTGTTAACGGTAAGGGGTCTGCTCTGTCCTAGCTTCCGCTAGTCTGGATTAGTTTTATCGGTGTCAATAGATGCTACCGCAGTATCACCTTCCAGGCGCCTTCAGGAGGTAGTCAATGACTTGAGCGTTTTAGTATTCTGTCCGAGTGTCCACCATTGCGGGAACTCATTTTATTTATGATATTTATTTTCTAGTGTTTTAGTGCTTTATTGCGTTGTAAACACTTACTATTTAATATAATACCAATCGTTCATTCTAATTTTTTTAATATATTTAATTGATTATAAAATACCTAATTATTTTCATGTTCATATATTTATGAGAAAAATTATAATTCCATATATTTTAGCCTCTCATGACCTTGTACTAAAAGAAAAAAAAACATTTTAACATCGTCAATTACAATATTAACAAATCATATGAAATCATTCACATTTTTTAATTTGTTTGAAACGACAAGGAGGTTAGATTGCATTACTGTCAAACTTTAAGAGGATCATATGCCTTAGGTTCGAGAATATGTCCGATCCCTTTGTAGGTGGCCCAACGCTCATGGACCTACAGATAGAGTCTAATTTACATCCTAGACAAACACGAAGAGAAAATCGTTCTATCATTCCAACAAAATAAACCCCAAACTTCCAACTTCCTACCCTTAAATAAAACAAACAACTAATCCAAAACCTAAAGACAAAAACAAGTAATACAAAAAAACATGAAATAACAAAACATGCAATACAACGGAACACCGAAACTAAGGAGCCTATGATGCCAAATCTCCTGAAACTCATAGCTTTCATATTGGGGCGTCCTCGTACTGTCGATTCGTCTTGTTATGCCGGGGTAATCCGACCTTGGGTGCCGTGGAACAATACCCCAACTTATCGTCCACCCCGGATCCCAAACCAACTTGTTGTATTGCTCCAGGACCTTCTTCAATCGGTTCGTGCGGGTGTTCGGTTGATAAACTTTTAGCTATTGACGATTTTTGTTCGATCCCACACCTCAACAATTCCAAATCATTAACTTGGCCATCGAAACCTCCAAAACCCATTGCTCAACAATAATAAAGGACGAAAGTGTGGTGATAATAACGCGTATCAGGAGATCGATTCGGAACAACCTTAGAGACTCACTATAATCTCTTAGATTTGGTGTTACCTCGATTGACAACGAAAACGACGAACAACCCTTTGACGACGACTACAGTTCGCGTGAGAGCTTATGATACTAGTATTCTTCCATTTTTACAAATTATTGAATTAGGCACTAACACCATATATCCGCATGGCACAAACAAGTAGATGGTTTCGTAACATATAAGACCAAATCAACAATTCAGTAACCATTGAAATGGTCCAAGGTTTGAAGCAAAAGTAACAGGTTTTAAAAAATAAAATAACCAATTATTCACATAATCTTAGAACATTAGATAGTGACGTAGTGCAGTCTGTCAAAATAAATGCTTAGGAGATTTGACAAAAAGGTAGATTTCCAGATGGACGGCTGAGATAGAGAGACACACATCTTTACCCAAATATAGAGCACACCACAACATCAATCTCCAATCACCAGTTCACACCACCTCTTTTTGTCCACTTGCTCGGGTGGGAGGGTCCGACCCGACCTATTACAACCCAACTCGGAACTCAAAGGGTCAAAACTCAGTAACTGAGTTGAGTTGTGAAGTGAGTCACCAAATATAATTAGTCACAAGCAGCCAGCCCACCTTTGAACCGAAAGAAAAGGGAAAGACAAAAAATCCTCATAACCTCTCTCTCTCTCTAGATTTTCTCTTCTGTGTTAGCTCAACTGATCGGAATCGTTCGAGTCTTCGATTCTTCTCATGGATCTGCCATTTCCGATGGCCGAGATCTTCTGATTTCCCTCCGATTTCGTTCTTCAATTTTGGCGTATCGGGATCGGAATCGGCTCCCGGCGGCGGAAATGAAGGTTCCGTGCTGCTCCGTGTGCCAGAGCCGTTACAACGAGGAGGACAGGGTTCCTCTCCTGCTTCAATGCGGTCACGGCTTCTGCAAGGAGTGTCTCTCTCGGATGTTCACGGCGTCGCAGGACTCTACCTTACCCTGCCCGCGATGCCGCCACGTCTCCGTCGTCGGCAACTCCGTGCTCGCCCTCCGCAAGAACTTCGCCGTCCTCTCCCTAATTCACTCCAATTCGAATGCCGCCTCCGGGCTGGACTACGATTACACGGACGACGACGAGGATGAAGATGAGGACGATGAGGTTGGGAACGGCAACGAGGACGAGTCGCAGACTCGCCGCCGCTTCAGCCGCGCATCGAATGTTTCTAGCTCCGGTGGTTGCGGGCCGGTCATCGAGGTGGGCCTGCACCAGGACTTGCGGCTGCTGAAGCGGATTGGGGAGGCGAGGAGGTCTGGGGTGGAAATGTGGGGTGCTGTGATGAGCTCTGGCTCAGGGCGGTGCCGGCATCGGGTGGTGGTGAAGAAGGTCGTGCTCGGGGAGGATACGGATGTGGATTGGGTGCAAGGGCAGCTCGAGAATCTGCGCAGGTCGTCGATGTGGTGCAGAAATGTTTGTACTTTCCACGGGGCTGTGAGGATGGAGGGGAGTTTGTGTCTTGTGATTGATAGGTGCTATGGTTCTGTTCAGTCTGAAATGCAGCGCAATGAGGGGAGGCTTACTTTGGAGCAAATCCTAAGGTTTGTTTAGATTGCTGCTACTTCTTTGTGTTTAATGAAAGTGCCTTTATTCTTATGATGCTTCTCTGTGTAATTCTAATTGAAAAGTACTTACTTGGCACAGGCAGTGAGTGATTGTGGCCATGTCTTGACTATGGAATGTATATCACTACTTAGATCTGGGGTGTCAGGGATTAGATGATAATTGCTTTGGGTCAGTAGATGAAGTAAATTGCAGTTCCATAGGAAGCTAAGATAATTAATTACCTGCACTAGAAGTTCATTTTGTAAAACTGAATGATGATACAAACTTTTGCCATCTAATTTTGTACTTGACTTTGCATATGGATGCTTACATAGCCACTGCATAGTTATGTGATGCCATGTGTAATCTGTCATGTATTCTATGCATATTGGTGAACTACATTAGTACCTGATTGCAGAATTTTAACCTCTCCACAGAAAAAGATAATCTTTCGGACGAATCACTGATAATTTTCAACTTATAATCAGTTAGTCACATGGTGAACTTGTCTTGAAAATGACTTGGTTATTATTGTTGTATTGCAAGTGGTTTGCCTACTAGATAAGGAGACAGGCAACAACCATTAGATTCACTAATTTGTCCATCCCTCAATAACTGCTGCATCGGATGTTGGTTTATCTATGGACAATTATAATTGTTGTTTTCCTTGTTTACTTGCGTAGTTTAGCTTGCTGACTAAAGAGTTTTTGTATGAAAATCATCTTATGAGTACTTTAATGGATGCTTTGCTAATAACATACTCTTATAAGTCATGAAATGCTATAATCAAGTTCCACTATTGGAGGCTACAATGTGTGAAGGAAGTGATGTTAATACTTTGCCAAGGGCTAACGACTAATGTGGGAAATTAGAAGTTTAATACTTTTGACTTCTATGGTTCTTCATTGGTGAAAATGTGGGATGAATGAAAATGAATTTGTGGGAAGTGAGAAGTTTATTCTTTATATTTTATGTCTTGCTTTTTCTTCCCTTTCTTGACTATGGCAAAAAACATCTCCACAGCTAACAATGGACTAACTAATCAAGCATAGTAGCAAAGGTCGGGGGGGATATCTATGGGTTTTAAGAATCTCAACATCCTTTGACTTGCAAACCCATCAAACAAATCTAAGGGCTGATAGGAGTCTGTCTTGCCTCAGTTTCTAATCTGATAGACATCTTAATGAGGCTATTACAATTCTCAATTTCATGACTTCCAAAATCTTTGGTACCATGCGCCAAAGATGCATTCAACGCCATCTGCCTTTTTCTATTTGCATTGTTTCATAAGTTCCACATTAGTAAAGATGGAAATATTCTTTGGCGATCAATACACTATTTGACTTTTCCTTTCTGCACATCTGAACCATAACTTGGGTGACTATATGATCAATAGATTTCAGTTGTTTTACCTGGATATATTCTGCACCCAAATCTCATATATTAAAGTTGATAACACTTACTTGGCTATAACTCTTGTCTTGACATGTTGAGTGTTTGAAAATTATAGATACGGGGCTGATATTGCACGAGGGGTTGCTGAACTGCATGCAGCAGGTGTTGTTTGTATGAATATAAAACCATCCAATCTTCTATTGGATGCTAGTGGCCGGGCAGTTGTTTCTGATTATGGTCTAGCTGCAATTCTTAAGAAACCTTCTTGCCGAAAAGCACGATCAGAGTGTGATTCCTCAACCGTCCATTCATGCATGGACTGTACGATGCTTAGCCCACATTATATAGCTCCAGAAGCATGGGAGCCCGTAAAAAAGTCATTGAATCTGTTTTGGGATGATGCAATTGGTATATCTGCGGAGTCAGATGCCTGGAGTTTTGGTTGTACATTGGTGGAAATGTGCACTGGTTCCATTCCGTATGTGGTTTCGTTATTTATAGCATAACTATTTCTTCCCCTTTTATATTGCTTTCTTTTATATTTATATTCTTATTATATGGTAATGTTAATAAAAGTAAATAATTGTTCTTCAGGTGGTCTGGTTTAAGTGCCGAGGAAATTTATCGAGCAGTTGTCAAGGCTCGGAAACTGCCTCCACAGTATGCAAGTGTAGTAGGTGTTGGAATACCTAGGGAGTTGTGGAAAATGATTGGGGAGTGCCTTCAGTTTAAATCCTCAAAAAGACCAAGTTTCAATTCAATGTTAGCTACATTCCTCCGTCATTTGCAAGAGATACCACGCAACCCCCCGGCAAGCCCTGAAAAGTAAGGACAGAAGATATTGTTTTGATCTATTCTCCTATTGTTCATGAATTTTGACAAAGTCTTAAGCTGGCTGCCTGTCTGTCAATTGATCTATTCTCCTGATGTACATTCTTAATTGCATTTTCAATACCTTGGATTTCTTTGGAATTATATTTGGCTTACTCTTAGTTGAGGATGTAACAATTAGACGTCTGTTCCAAGAGTCAGTGTTTTAGAAGAGAATTTTATTTTTTTTGTTTGATTGAACAACTTCTCCATTTCGCATGTGTAAACACAGTGACTTCATCAGATACCCTAGGTCCAGTGCGACAGAATCAATGCCAGCACCAGATCAGGAGGTTTGCCAGGATAACCCAAGCCATCTACATCGACTCGTTTCTGAAGGAGATGCATGTGGTGTTAGGTTAGTTCAGTTTGGTACAGATCTGCTTGCTCCAGCTTTTTCTATATGGCAACTCTTTTTTTTATCTTTTCTTATCAGCCATGTGTACCAGGGTTTGGGCTTAAGGCATTGCTTATGTAGAAGTAGGGAGCACTAATGGTTTAGACCTTGCTTATCTTAATCACATGCACACTTTTTATCGTTGCAGAGATCTGCTTGCAAAAGTTGCTGCATGTGGTAGCAATTCAATATTTTCACTCTTGGAAGCACAGAATGCTGATGGCCAAACAGCTCTCCATTTGGCATGTAGACGTGGTAGTGCCGAACTTGTTGAGGGTATTTTGAAGTACACAGAGGCTAATGTGGATGTTCTGGACAAAGATGGAGATCCTCCGCTTGTTTTTGCTTTAGCTGCTGGATCCCCTGAATGTGTTCGTGCTCTCATCAAAAGAGGTGCTAATGTCAGATCTAGGTTGAGGGATGGTTTTGGCCCCTCTGTTGCGCATGTTTGTGCATATCATGGTCAACCTGATTGCATGCGTGTACGTATTTGCTTGGTTGGATGGGTGTCCCTTTTCCTATTTCTTAAAGACAACTCTTTTAATGTCAACTTAAATAATATTAGGAACTACTATTGGCTGGAGCTGATCCGAATGCGGTGGATGATGAAGGTGAATCTGTCATGCACAGAGCCATTTCCAAGAAATACACTGACTGTGCTCTTGTATTATTGGAAAATGGAGGGTGCAGATCAATGGCTGTTCAAAATTCAAAAAATCTGACGTAAGTATGATTTTTTTTCCGTATTGCAATATAAATGTCAATGTAAATATCATAATGGAGATAAATAGGTGTAAAAGAGGGATACCCTTCTCTTATATTTTCTCTTCCTAGGTTCCATAATCTTATGACTTTGAACCATGGCCTAAGGCTCTAAGCTGTACAAGAAGTGTTTTACAAGTCAAACCTATTGATATGCACAACCTAATTGCTGATTCAACTGACAGGAGACTTCCAGTGGGACGTGTTCAAATATGTAACTTTTGGTTCTTGTTTATGCTCTAAGGTCTAACCAAACAAGCATTAACCGACAAAACATGTACTTGCCAAGTATTTGCCATTCAAATATTTGTTTCTACGTTTACCTTTTCATAGGTTGGCTCTTTTGTAAGGGGGTGTCAATGCGTTAATAGTATCCTAGCCTCTCTACCAGGAAAAGGTTATCAAACAGTTCCGACAGAAATAACACCCCCTGAATGATGTTTTAATTGAATTCTGAACTCTTTCATCTGTGTTGATGAAATCATGAAATTAATACGGAACTAGTTTTGTTTTGTTTTATGCTGACCTTGAAAAGTCATAAAAATTTCTGGAGATTTATGCAAGCCTGTTACTCTTAAGTTCTCCAGGGGACACAAAATTGTGCTAGGGGATC
The DNA here is from genome assembly GCA_963921825.1 of Erodium maritimum. Taxonomy (NCBI): domain Eukaryota; kingdom Viridiplantae; phylum Streptophyta; class Magnoliopsida; order Geraniales; family Geraniaceae; genus Erodium; species Erodium maritimum. Next base: position 120,368,457 of record OY997588.1, read on the forward strand.
GCCTTAGATGTGCACGCTTAAGCCCATGCACGTGTGTTGATGAAATCCTAAAATTAATACGGAACTAGTTGTTTTGTTTTGTTTTATGCTGACCTTGAAAAGTCATAAAGAATTCTGGAGATTTATCCAAACATGTTACTCTTAAGTTCTCCAGGGGACACAAAATTGTGCTAGGGGATCACCTTAGATGTGCACGTTTAAGTCCGTGCATAGTCCTAATGCATTTCTTTCATAAATTGTATTCGAGATTAATCCTAACTTAGACCTACACCCATACTAATGGCAGCTCTGCCCATTTTATTCTTCTGTAATGCTAGCTTCCAAATTCTGGACCGTAATGTTTCTGCATTGATTTGACCATACATTTCTTGATTTGAAATTTTATGTTTCTGTAAACACGAGTCTAATATGATGGGGAATTATAAATAATTGAAATAAAATTTAGTTGTCATTTATATTATTTTTACCTTTCTGTTGTAGCTGTTCAGTAAACATCATTGTCTGCAGGATCTGCATAGTTAAATGAAAATTGTTTTGTACATCTGAGTTGGTATAGAAATGTGATTAATTGAATTACTTAATTTCTCCATTCTTCCCATTGTTAAGCCAGGGAGTATGTTTCAGAGTTGAAACCTAGCTGTTGTGAATAGTAACTACTAGAATCTGGATGAATATGATCTCCTGTTTTGCTTAACATGATATTGGAAATGCATATGACCCAAGTGAATGCAGTATAACTTTAGCATATGACTGTCTAGGCCGCACCATTTAATTATTTTAACAATGCAACAGGCCGTTGCACTTGTCTGTTGCAACATGGAATGTGGCTGTGGTCAAAAGGTGGGTCGAACTTGCATCACAGTCAGAGATTGCTGATGCTATTGATATACCAAGTCCAGTTGGCACTGGGTTATGCATGGCAGCTGCGCTAAAGAAAGATCATGAAACTGGTAATGCATGAATCATTTGTGCATGTATGATTTATAGTGGTGGCAGTTATTGAATTGAAATAATGGAAAATTTTATTTGTAATGTTAACGTCAGCTTTCAACCAGTTTCTGCGTCGTTTTGGCTACCAGATAATTGCCTTTCAACGTTTATGCTTATGCAAATTATTGTACAAGTCATAGTTGCTTAGGAGCCCATGTAGTTATTATCCATATTATTCAATGTATATAATCAATAAAAGCAATTCAGTTTTACGGGGATTGGATGAGTAACAGTAAACCTATTTAGAGCATCCGCAATGGAGCGTTGCAGCAGCAGCGTGGTAGGAATCATTTTTGGTCTCCTACCACTCCTTCTACCACTAGCTCCTGCAGTGGTAACTACTAGCTTGTTGTAGTTTCAAGAGCAAATTAGCATTTTCCCTCTTCAATTCTCAAACAACCTCTCCCTACCACCCCTGCTACATCGTTGCAGGATTTTGACCACTAGCTACACTCTCTCTCCTCCTCATCATCTATTATTATTATTATTTTTTCTCTCCTCAAAATCCCTACAACCCCTCCCTACCACGTTGCTGCAACGCCCCATTGGAGATGCTCTTATGAATCATACTTCTGCTCTAGTAAGTTTTTCTTTTCTGAAAAAAAATCTTCATTCTTAATCTGCTATTGTTGGTATTTTTGGTGGAAATGAGATTGATCTGTATGTCTTTATGTGTCTTGCTTTGTTTGAGTTTTAATAATGGGTCAGATCCTAGCTGCAACTTCCCAGAGCTTATAGCTGTAGAACTTTTCTATGTACTCTTACTTGTAAGAGAAAAATGCCACCCAGCGGCTCCTTTCTCTTCAGGGCAGTTTGGCTTCTATCAATTATCAGAGTGTATCTGGGACTGCAAATAGCGTGGTTACACTAGAATCATTCATTCTTCAGAATAAAATTGAATACCAAATTATTATCAGCAGTTCAATAGTTAGTTTTAGATCCACCCATTTCCATGATTTTTTTAAGTTAGATAAGAATGTATGCATGTTGTGGATATTATTGTTAAAGATATAAGATTATGATTAACACTTTCATCATTGAACCTTTAAGAGACTTCTCTCTTTTCCTTGTTTATATCATATTTTTTTAGTTGGCAAATAAAGGGAAATTTAATTGAAAGGAGGGTGAGATCCCGAATTGGGATCTACACACACATGATCGCGAGTTTATATCAGCTACTGATCATACTTCTTGTTCTTTTCTCTGTTTGCATGGCTGGAGCCTATATTCAATGTATGCATTTTCATTTTTATATCTTTATTTTGCTTTAATCATTTATCCCTCTTTGTTTTGGTGGTTGGATACCTTTTGTTTGTTTGGATAACAAATCATTTGATTTTGTTTCACATTTTTTTTTGTAGAGGGTAGACAACTTGTGCAGATACTGCTTGCTGCTGGAGCAGATCCTACTGCTCAAGATGCTCAACACGGGCGAACTGCTTTGCACACGGCTGCTATGGCTAATGATGTGGAGTTGGTCAAGGTAAGCTAGATAGCTATGGCACTGGTCTTTTATTTTTAGTCTACAAGTAAGATCTAATCCTTATGTGCATCTGTTGCTTTAGTAACTTAAGTTCTGTTGCCTTTTCTTATTTCTTAAAGTTCATTTTCTGCATCTTTTTCAATAGATTATTATTGATGCTGGAGTCGATGTAAATATCCGTAATGTGCACAACACAATACCACTTCATGTAGCATTGGCCAGAGGAGCAAAGTCATGTGTTGGGTTGCTTTTATCTGCTGGTGCAGATTATAATTTGCAGGTTTTTTCTCATTCTCACATCTATTTATGGTGGTTGTGCATATGGTTACTCAGTGACATATATATGGTGATTATTCACCACACATCATGCTTATATGCCAGGTTAATCTCTTGTATGGTTTAAGTTTTCTTGTTTAACATTGAGGTTTTAAAATTAAATAAAATCACCATATAATGCTAACAATGATACAAATTGATCAACTTAATCACGGTACAATCCATTCCGTGGACTATGCTATATTCTTTGCATGGCGATAATTATCTGTTCGAGTCCTAATATACTTGAAAACATGAAGCTCCAGGAAATATGGCAGAACATATAAGTAAGAATGACCAATGGCTGGATACGGTTATGAGGTGATACTGAATACATGACATTTCTAGGTTTTGTGGGAGTCAGAGTACTTGGATATGGTAACTGATGACAAATATTTCTTATTTCCTTGAGTTGGCATTCTTATTAGGGAGGAGAAGGCCAATAACTTGACACTCTTGATGTATAAAATGAAAGCTTCCTTTCAATGGAATTGTTTAGATAGTTCTTGAGGGAAGACTTGTCTTTGTAGCGGGAGTAGGAATTCATCATCAGTTGCCTAATCTTTCTCTCATATGATTACTAAATTCTTAAATTCACTGAACAGACCTTAATGCTTTTACCGTAAAAATGTAAGCTGCTTGTGCTATTTCTTTCTCAAACTTTTATTTTTCCCATTCCTGAAACGCGTGTCATAGTTTGGATCTGTTTTTTTTTAGTGAAGCTAGGGGGATGATGATTATGCACTTTGTTTTCCCCCTTTCATTTTGCTACTTGCCTGAAGCAAATATCTTCCTTCTGCATTCCTCTTATTAGCAATGTCTTTTCTAATCATCACCAGGATGATGAAGGAGACAATGCCTTCCATATAGCTGCAGATGCTGCAAAAATGATACGTGAAAATCTTGATTGGCTAATTGTCATGCTTAGGAATTCAGATGCTGCTGTTGAAGTTAGAAACCACAGGTAAGTACAAGCTAGAGGCTCTGCAACTACACGTGTTTTTACTTTTTAGCTACATGTCCTTTAAGTGTTGTCTTTAAAAAAAAATGCTATTTTCATTTGATCTCTACGGCTCCTTGTTTGCTAACGTTGATTCTAGAGCTCTAAGTGCAATGTTGAGTTATCTTATATTATAATATTTGGTTATATTTATGTTGCGTGGCAGCGGAAGGACATTACGTGACTTTTTGGACGCTCTTCCTCGGGAGTGGATATCTGAAGATCTGATGGAGGCACTCATGAATAGAGGAGTTCATTTGTCTCCTACAATGTAAAAACAACGTTTTGGGAAATTATTTGCTGAGTGTGAAGTACATGTTTTTTTTTTGACTAACATGCATGCTATTCTGCTTAGATTTGAAGTGGGAGATTGGGTGAAATTTAAAAGAAGTATCACAACTCCCACATATGGGTGGCAAGGTGCTAAGCATAGAAGTGTTGGCTTTGTGCAAAGTGTGCCAGACAGAGATAATCTCATTGTTTCATTTTGTTCTGGAGAGGCTCGGGTAGCAGCAAATGAAGTTATAAAGCTTATTCCATTGGATAGGGGACAACATGTTCAACTTAAACAAGATATCAAAGAGCCAAGGTTTGGTTTTGGAATTTTCGTTGCTATGCATTGTTTAGCAACTATGATCTTATATTGTGGAACATGAACCAGCAGGAGAAGTATGCTAACTGTGGGAACTTCGGGAACAGATTATTTATGCCTTTTAAAATTGTATTGCTGCATTTAAGTATCAGCCTTAGGAAATAATAATGATTTCTGGTCCTTACTTTTTTTTTTACTGCAGAATAGAGTGGGATGTTTGAAATGAATTTTGTGTTTAAAAGTTTGCATTTGAGATCCTGACTACCCTTCTCTTACCTTGTCTGCTACACATGTGCTGTTAACCCTCCTTTTAATGTCTTGACATGTTTATAGTTGTGTTAAGTTTGTTATTTTCTACTCGATTGTACAGCATTAGTAACCAGAACATGTTTGTAATCCTTGCTAATCTCATCCGTTGTAATGCTTCTTAGATAGTTTTGAAACAAGTGCCTCTTGAACAGTTGCTGCATTTCTGTGAGTGCTTTATTAAAATAGTTGATGATTTATCTTGTTCTGCTGTCAGGTTTGGCTGGCGTGGTCAATCACGTGACAGCGTTGGAACTGTTCTATGCGTAGATGATGACGGGATCCTCCGTGTCGGATTTCCAGGTGCATCCAGAGGATGGAAAGCTGATCCTGCAGAAATGGAAAGAGTTGAGGAGTTCAAGGTTGGGGATTGGGTTCGTATTCGCCCGACTCTGACAACAGCAAAGCATGGGTTAGGATCAGTAACTCCAGGGAGCATAGGCATTGTATATTGTGTCAGACCCGACAGCAGTTTGTTGTTAGAATTAAGCTATCTTCCAAATCCATGGCATTGTGAACCAGAGGAGGTCGAGCCTGTTTCCCCTTTCAGGGTAATGGATAAAATCTTCACACACACACTCATTTTCTCCATTTACCTTTTTCCATAACCAACATTTACTTATTTATTTATTTTCAGATTGGTGACCGGGTATGTGTCAAGCGATCCGTTGCAGAACCCAGGTATGCTTGGGGTGGTGAGACCCATCATAGTGTAGGTAGAGTCAGTGAGATAGAGAATGATGGACTCCTAATCATTGAAATACCAAACCGACCAATCCCATGGCAGGCTGATCCTTCTGACATGGAAAAAGTGGAGGACTTTAAGGTAATGTCAGCAGCATATACTATTACTTCCTTTATGTATCTGTAAACTATGAAAAAAGTATGTTATAATTATTTTCTGTATCATGTTTGCTTGATCATTATCAGGTTGGGGATTGGGTTCGTGTAAAAGCTTCAGTATCATCACCAAAATATGGTTGGGAGGACATTACTAGAAACAGTATAGGGTTAATCCATAGCTTGGAGGAGGATGGCGACATGGGTATAGCATTCTGTTTCAGGAGCAAGCCTTTTTCTTGCTCTGTCACTGATGTGGAGAAAGTGCTTCCTTATGAAGTGGGTCAAGAGATTCACATGATGCCATCTGTTACGCAGCCACGCCTTGGATGGTCAAATGAAACTCCTGCTACTGTTGGAAAAATCAAAAGAATTGACATGGACGGAACTTTAAATGTAAGTAGGCTTGTTTTTTTTTTCCTACTTTTTTTCTTAGGGAGAATGGTTTACTTTCAATGTAAGTATGCATGTGTTTTCCTGAATGTGCTTGATGCTGGAAATATTTTCCAAATAACTGAATCATTCTTTACTAGCATTGTCTAGAACTTCTTTCACACTTGACTTGTTCTTTATGTATGCAGGTAAAAGTGGCTGGAAGACATAGCTTGTGGAAAGTGTCTCCGGGAGATGCAGAAAGGCTCTCTGGATTTGAAGTTGGTGATTGGGTACGTTCAAAGCCGAGCCTGGGGACCAGACAGAGTTATAACTGGAGCGGTATTGGAAAAGATAGTTTAGCAGTAGTGCACAGCGTACAAGACACTGGTTATCTGGAGTTGGCTTGTTGTTTTCGCAAAGGGAGGTCGATGACTCATTACACAGACGTTGAAAAGATCCCAAGCTTTAAAGTCGGGCAGCACGTTCGGTTCCGAAACGGAATAGTTGAGCCGAGGTGGGGATGGCGAGGGGCCCGGCCCGATTCGCGTGGCGTGTTAACCAATGTCCATGCCGATGGAGAAGTCAGGGTTGCTTTCTTTGGCTTGCCGGGGTTGTGGAAAGGAGATCCAGCAGATCTAGAGGTAGAGCACATGTTTGAGGTGGGAGAGTGGGTGAGATTGCGAGAGAAAGCAAGCAGTTGGAAGTCCATCGCTCCGGGCAGCATTGGGGTCGTACAAGGGATAGGGTATGAAGGAGACACGTGGGACGGGAGCATTTTTGTGGGCTTCTGTGGGGAGCAAGAAAAATGGGTGGGGATCACTTCCCATCTGGAAGGAGTGGCTAGGCTGGTGGTTGGGCAGAAAGTCAGGGTCAAGCTTTCGGTGAAACAGCCCAGGTTTGCATGGTCGGGCCACAGCCACTCAAGTGTCGGAACCATATCAGCAATTGATGCTGATGGTAAGCTGAGGATATATACTCCAGCGGGTTCCAAGGCTTGGATGCTGGATCCAGCAGAAGTGGAGCTGGTGGAGGAAGAGGAGCTTCAGATTGGAGACTGGGTTAGGGTGAAGGCATCGGTTTCAAGCCCAACCTACCAGTGGGGAGAGGTGAACCATTCCAGTTTAGGGGTGGTGCACAGAATGGAAGACGGGGAGCTGTGGGTGGCATTCTGTTTCGCGGAGAAGCTGTGGCTTTGCAAAGCGCTGGAAATGGAAAGAGTGAGGGCGTTCAAAGTGGGGGACAAAGTGAGGATCAGGGAAGGGTTGGTGACACCGAGATGGGGATGGGGGATGGAGACACATGCGAGCAAGGGACAGGTGGTGGGGGTCGATGCGAATGGGAAGCTAAGGATTAAGTTTCAGTGGAGGGAAGGGAGGCCGTGGATAGGAGATCCTGCAGATATCGAACTTGACGACAAAACAGGTGCATCTTGACAGCCACAGATTTTGGGCCTCAAAGCTGATTGAGTAAACGACGGTGCTGGGCTGGTCAAGTTCGATAAAATGGGCAGCAACAGAATTTATTGTTTGTTAATAAATAGAACAAGAACAGAGATTGAGACAAGACAAGGGGCAATGGATTTTGGTGACCTCAGCACAGCAGTGTTAGTCAATCATAGGAGGAGATATAGTGAGTTCAACATAGCTCAGCTTAGCCATTTGTATTATTTCATAGGATCATATGATGATGCTTACTTGTTGCTACTTACTTGATGATGAGGACCTTTTCTTTTCGGGTATATATATATTTGGTTATTTATACCTTGCTTTTGCTCTACAAATCTGATTATTTTTCTGACTCAATTACTGTTTTCGCTTTTGGATTACTTTGCTCTTTTAACCCAAAACACTGCTAGTGTTTTTGGCAAGATGAAGTTGCTTGCTCAACTAACTGCTTTCTTTAAATTAAACATGATATGCAGTTAAAAAAAATCTAAGCTGGGATTAAACATAATATGCAGGTCAACTGCTTTCTTTATATTTGGGATTACAAATCTATAAACAGAATTATAAAAAAAAATGCATTCCCCTCAATCACACCCATCTCCAACCTCACATGTCCACAAAATGGTGATTGTTCCTCAAACTGATATACAGATTACTAAAAAGTAAAGGATAATCTTGTGTTGCCAAAGCAATAAGAGAATGATCAGTACATTCAACTTCTAGTGACAAATTTTGTATCTCTGAACTGAAAAACATCAGAGATATCAATAACACGAACTTCTCCAAGTACAATATTACATACAAGAGAAAATGCCCATTGTAAGAAATATAAGTTACTTGCTCTAAATTATCCACTGTGTCTTGTCCCTATATATATGTAGAAGAGAGCGATAATATAATGAACAAGTCACATTAGTGTGTTGTGTTGTGCAGGAAGTCCTCCCCTGCGGTTGATTTATCTGCACACCACTTGGAGAAGCCTTCCACTGCGTCTCTCATCCACGAATGCCTGCAATTCTCAGCCGAATCCTCCACACTTAGCCATCTTCTTTCTCTGGTGCTCTGCTCTGGCCAACACTCGAGCTCCTCCCTCACAAGCAACACAAACATCGCTGCTTTGCAGAGCCCCTCATCTTGTGAGGTTTTACTCTTAAAGTGATAGTTCCCAAGAAAATCCTGTAACCAACACATATATGAGTTGCATACCCAATTGTCCACCACAGATTATAAGCCATTTACATGTACCAACAGTACACTACCTATTTAGTTATCAGTCTTAATCCTAAAAGATAGTAAGATTAACTTAGGGAAGATCACAGAAGAGCTTAAAGCATGCAAATATGAACTGCAAAGGTAAAGTTTCACCATTAGATCCCCTCGAACTCCAGCTTCTTCAATAGCTTCTCTTGCTGCTGCCTCCTCAACAGTTTCATCATTCTCCCACCCTCCCTACAAGCAAATAATGATCATACAAATGTGTTATTTTAGATTCAAATTCTTCCACATGAGGGGAAAAGGGCTAATGTATTACAAACATGCCGATATCATCTTTCCTGAAATTACGAGATGGTTAGTTAGGATTTTATTTGGTGTGTGTTAAAACCCTAATACAACCCAAAAGCTCAAGCCGATAGGTTAGGGCCCAACTTGTATATAAAGTTGGCCACACACTAGGGCAGACTGATCAGGAAGAAACTTGATGCACACATGGGCACCAATGTATGGAGGTTCTAATACTGTTTAAAGCCTAATCCAACTCCAAAGCTCAAGTTAATGGGTGTAGAAGCATACGGATCTTTATCAAGTGATCACTATATCCTCATTCTTTCAAGGTGGGGCTCTTCAATAGTACATAATATTAGCATGATCATATAGGTCATATGGTCAAAAGATTCTTCTCCAATTGAAATCACCATACTTTGACAGGCTAGAAAATAGGACTTGTTTCCCTTATACTATTGTTATCACAGAAAAAAAAGGTGTGTGATCCTAATACCACCTAACGGTGACCAACAACTATTGAGCCAAGTGGTTACGAGCCTGTTCCCTTTAAGAAAAGTCTTATGTTCAAATCTTGCTACACACATGCATATATTTAAAAAGAAAAAAAGATCACAAAGTGGCCCAAATGCAAAGAGATCCCCTCATTGGTCTAATATCATCACGCATATTATTTCCTTCAATTGGGTTTAAAAGCTTGGTTTCCAGCATTATTTAGAAAAGCATCTATAACAGAAGATTTCACAGGTCATTGCCAACATGTGAGTACAGTGTTACATGCAAAAAAAAGTTAGTCAAAATTGGGGAATCAACACTCAACCAGAAGGGCAATGACTTATTAGATAGTATTGGACATGATAGAGGGTCCCTTGAAATTAGCAATGAAAGAGGTCAGCTGGTTCCAGGCCATAGCTGCAGGATCATTAATTTCTGTAATTTTAACAAATTTCCCAAAAAAGTCCAATAAACTACATCCTAGAATACCAATTTTCTTATGCTAAACAGCCACGAATCTCACATTTTGGTGAAAGTAGGTTATATAATATTGCATTTCATATGCATGAAAAAGGAACTGCAGATGTTGATTGAAACCTTGGAAAGACTGAAGACAAATTAAAGCAACTGCCACAACTTGAAATAAGCATATACACATCCGACCTCAAAGGATGAGTATAGTCCTTTACTTTCAAATTACTCATAAAAACTGGAGCCAGCATCCAAAAGACCAAACGACTATCTTTCAGTGAGAAACTAATTAACTTTTTGAAACAAGTTTTTTTGGTAAACAATTGCCCGAGACAATGTACGTATCAATTCCCCATAACATAGCATGTTCATTACACAAAAATGGGTTGGAACTTCCAAGAGATAACATTATTGCCTAGAGGTGCATATCAGCTGTTAGATGATTATGATATTATCCATTCAATCAACAACAAATACTACGGTGCCCCATAAGTATACCCAGTCATTGCTGTCAAGTCTTAAAATAATGACTTCCAACCAGCATGTTCTCAAATGACACATTGAACGGAATGGAGGGTGGTAACCAGTAAGTTGAATTTAACGTTATCCATAGCCAACTCAAAACAACTTCAGCTGAATCTCTTAGAATAATCGAAAAAAGAATCAACAAGAGGCAACACTCAGTAACTTATATACCTTCGGGAACAAAAGACCTGGGCCACTTGGTGAGTTAATCATAAGCACCTCAATGATCTTCTCAGCATTGCCACTCTCATCATCAGTACTTCTACACCTAAATGGAATACACCTGTCAAAATCCCAACTCAATTAGCACCTGCAAATACAATTAAGAGCAGCAAATTTTCAGTTCATGCCAAACATGTTCTACAGCTTCATCATTTGTTATCTTTAGCATGTAGGTTTTGGGCAAACAGGGTACCACCACCAAAGACTGATGGATAATGATATCATTGTACAAATGTATGGCTAAAAGTCTTAAGAAAAGCAAGCTTAATTAGTATTGTGGAAAATTGAGAACAGTATAATGCAAGATACCTTAAAGAGGTAAATCCTCAATCAATTAGGTATATAATTCAACATAAATTTAGGTCCACTGCAGTAGGTTCTTATACTTTCATGCTAAGTGGTGTAAGCAGCTGACTCTAACATTATTTGGGAAACTGTTAAGGTTCTGTTGTTGATGGAATCCCTTTGGCTCTTCATACAAGGCGATCATAAACTCTTTTGTTTAACATAAGACATGAATGCTAAAGTCAAAACTGGTGAATCCAGCTATGGACCACTGACTATTGGGCCAAATGGTCAAGAGCTTGGTTTTCTCACCCAAGGTCTTGATTTTGAGCCTTGGGGTATGCGGTAAGGGGGGGACGTAGTCTGGTATTTAATAAATTGGGAGGATATATATACATACACAAACACACACATTGCATTTAGACCCCACAAAATCAATCTATAAAAACCCACACAAACCAAACCCATAAGAACTGCATTTATGGTCCCACATGGCATAGTTCTAAATCCTATAATGTTAATCAGGCTGGGTATGACTGAATTGCAGTTCAAAATATGTGATGCCACAAGCCAAACAAAAGTAGGCACTTTCAAGTTGTACCCATCAACACCTACAAACATGTCATGACCCCAGCTCATTCAATACCACCCCACATCATAATTATAGCAATTCCTCCCTACCCGTGGTCATATTAACCTCACTTATCCCATCACTAGACTTTAAGTGAAGACCAGACCTATGTCATATATACTTCCAACTTCTACCATCACAATCACTTATAGAACCAGTTCCAAACTTCCAGTTCGCAAAACTTTTGATTCAGCTTGCTTTCCAACCACAGACCTCGAGTTTGTTATTTGATTCCGTCCACCACTCTAATCACGTAATCAACTATGTCCACAAACATGGTCAAAACTAATCATATAGCACTATCACTCACCCACACCTTACAACCCCCAAAAGATGTACAATACAAGCAATTATAACAATAATTAAACTGATGGTTGTAGAAAGCTGATAAAAAATGTATAAACAATACACGTATCCTAATCATTGAAATCAACCACACAAGTGGAAATTATATTAGTTCTCTGAAAATGACTAAAACCAATCGTTCACAGTGACAATGACAATGATAATACCAAACATTACATGATAAAAACAAAACACCATAATGGTCAGAACCTAACAGAGAATGTAGAGATACGCATACCCGGCGACAAGGCGACAACCGCCCTCGTAGCGCTGCTGATGTCGACCAGTGCGGGCCACCAAACCAGACATACTAAGATATGAGACCTAACCCTAACTCGATCCTTCATCCACACAAATACAATCAATCATCAGCGCGATCACAACCTCACCGCGTCTCGTCGGAGGCAACCGGAGCCTCGAAGCATGACCAGAAGACCGTCGTGCAATGCAATTAGTCGCAGAGGAGGAGGTTTGGGTCGATTGAGGATCCAGAAAGTTTCTAGTTGTAAACGAAAAGGGGAGCGCTTTGAGCGGATCGGACGGTCGGGGTGGTATGGCTCACGTGGGTCATCATCCGATAGTGGGTCCCGCGACTAACCAATATGGACGTGCCACGTACACAAATGCTCGACTTCTAGTACTCGGATTTGGACGCGGGGCTGTGAAGGATTCGAGATGGGTCCAATTGGACCCACTTCTCTCTCCATGTAGGACTGTAGATTTTCCCTAGCTGGCCGAGCCCGCTTACAGGATATGGCCCAATCTCATTCTTGGTCTTGTTTTTTTTCTTCTTCTTTCCTTTTTTTTAAATGAGGGATGGTTGTATTAATATGGTAAAAAAAATCATTACAGCGGTCATGGTTGTTGGTGGGTCACTGATTCAAAAATTCTGGGACAAGAAAACCGGTCTTAAAGAAACGGTTGTTATAAACAAGATTCAGAATTAAAACTGGAATTGAAACAAAAACTAGAACATAAATAAAAACGAAGGGGTTCAAACTGCCAAGAACAAAGTAGTGCCAAGCGCTGCTTGATCCCTACTTTTCAAGAACTCTCTTCATCATGATGTGGACGACCGAACTTGAGCTTGACAGTCTCTGAGGAAGGATATGTATGATTCAGGGATCCCTCCCGTTAAAAATCCATGAACCTTTGCTTACTCATTGGGCTTGGCGAGGCTGTATAGCAGTCCTCGCCTGATTCGTCGATTTTTTCCCGACTATATCGTCGACTATGCGAGCATCACCGCAACAGGGAGTCGCGGATCGTCGTCGATGCACCATCCTTCCGATACAGCAACGCCAAATTGTGGATGCATAGAGGAGAACACCACCGCAATAAAGGATCGTAGTCTGTCGCCGATACGCCATCCTTCCGATATAACACCGCTGACTTGTGGATGTGCAGAGAAGAGCACTATTAGGAATAGAGAGAAGAGGAGAAGTACGAGCGATCTCGTGGTGGTGGGAGATATGCACGGTGGCAGTTCCATGATGAAGGGTATGGAAGCTAGCATTGAAAGCTCTCAACCCTAACAGAGCATGAAACTATTAATCCATTTGTGCATATTTATTCATCAATGATTATGTCATATGGTAATACAATATTTCTTCTTTTTACCTTCGATCTTTTAACCCTTGAAAATTAAAGAATATGTGAGTAAGGAGAATAAAGGTGTTTTTTTTTCTCGTTTAGACGATAAAAATTCTCATTAAATTAGGATGATAGAATGATTCAAAATGAATGAGACCTTTCGCACAAGGTTGAAATTGTCGATGTTGAACACTGATCTTTTTAATCAGCGATATTTTATAGATGCCCCCACCCAAATAAGGGAACGGTAGCCCGCCCATAGCAGACTCGGGAACTACAAAAACTAACCATCAAACAAGGTCGCAACAAAAACTAAAATCGAGGAACAAAATAAATCCAAACACGAAACAGTTACAACCGAATACAACCAAAACAAACTGAACAAACAAAACATAGAGGAAAAAAAGAGAGACAAAAGATGCCCCTTCTCAAGCCATCACCTGTTTGGATCGAATGGAGCTCAACAGCAGACACTTGGGAACCTTCGCCACTCTAAAATGTATACCTTCTCAGGCTCCCTCAATACTGACTTCCCTATATTCAGTGAAGCCAACGTGAGAAGCGAATAAACATCAATCAATAACATACCTTGCACCGTCACTAATCTAGGACCGAAGTCCACACCAGCCACGAAAAAGAACACCTGGAACATTGTTATTTCAAAACCTCCCTAAACACATGTCTTTTCTGAATCAACGCTACTCCCCTTACGTTCCACAAGGGAATGAAAAAGATCATTGTGGGATAGACATAGTGTCCTCACCATCACTGGTGACAAGAACCTTCTCCTATTCATAGTCTGATACTCCTGATTCCGTCCCGCGAACCCAACGATTCGATTCTTCATCAAGCTTCGTTATTTGATAGCGCATGAGAGCCCATTTGGCTTTTGATGTAAACCCGACCTTATCCAAAATTGTCTCTTGCGACTTCCCAAGCTCAGGTCCATAAGCATCATTAGAAATAGACTTATCGCTAGCCTTTTTTTTGTCTTCCGTGTAACGGGACTCGAAATGACCTCGAGTTTTCCTCCTAACTTTTGGGGTCATGGAGATTATCTTTTACAAATCGCATGTAGAGCTCTTTGTCTCGACTTCCCTTGTACAAGTCGAGCTCCTTGACTACAGCACCAGTGTGGGGATGTTTTGAGACTCTCCCCTAACTCTTGCAGGTACCATGCTACGAACGGGTTCACACCCAATTGACTCATCCTCAAACTTGTCACCCCCCCCCCCCGAGAATGTCGTTCCTCCTTGACAGTCCCTAAGATCTTGCCACTTGAAGCCAACTCTATGGAGGAAGCATTGGGTGGGCCAGTTACTGGTACCCAAGACTGTTCCACCCGAGAAATGAGAATCAGGAACGTCTTGCCATCTAGCTTAGTTTCTATCATTAGATTTGGGGACGCCCCAGGCGGGACCCGAGTTAGAACATATGCTTAATCCAAATTAATGCCCAAAATCGATCCTGGGTAGACGTAAAACACATCACCCATCATCTCAATGACTGCCTTAATAGAGTCTCTACTCCACCCGTGGGTGGGGATACCTTGAACCTTAAGACACTGAAAAAGACTCCATTATTCAACAATTCCTCCTTACCAAGTCCCAACGACATCCATTGTGAGAGCCAACTCCACCTACTTTTCAGTATTCTTTCCTCAAAGGCCCTATTAGTACACTTGACTAATACTGCCCCATTTCCTAAGTATGGGACCTGCACATTCAAGACACCCTACCGTTCTATTTATTCTTGGATGGCAGCCGCTAAGGTATTGAAGTGTAAAACCCTCAGCCAACTCGTTTGAGAGTGGGATTAGCCTGAATTGCACATTTATGAACCCCCATCATCTTCTCCGGTAGAAAGTCTCTATATGACATTTCTCGGTTTGAGAAATGGAGTAGGTCCTCATTCCTCTTCACAAAACCTCGCTCCCGAGCTTGAGCCACGAACAAAGTATGGCTCGCAAGCTTAGAACCATATATCGAACAAATCGTAGTAGCCAAATCTGTCCCTAAGGCAAACAACTCAAAAATGAAAAAATGACCTCTCTGATTTGGGTTGCGAGGCATCTGTACATCTAACACTACTCCGAAAGAACCAAAAATTACATGCATGCCCTCTTTTATGGTTCCCTCCAACGGATTTAGCACAAAGAGACGATCCAGGACCAAACCATCCTCCGACGACTCTACTCTCCGACTCGGTGCCACACTACTCTCACCACATCCTGAGACATGCAGGTCACCTCCATCCTCTGACGGCTCCATCGCAACTCCGTTGCCTTTTTCCATCTCTCTCTCTCTTTCCACCTGCGCCGTTGACATAACACCCAACCTAGACTGACCCTTCCAGCCTATATCCCCTCGATTATCATTGGGTTGAGAAATCTATAATTGCAGGCTTTTGAACGGTATCAAAACCGATCATCGAGCTCTAGGTACTTTTAACCCATAAAATGGGGCACATGGTGTAGCGCGTATCAGCCTATCGCTCAATCAACCAAATGGCTTAAAGCATCTACAATGGTAAACTACTAACTAGTGATAAATATCATTTTTCGTGGTAAACCACCCAATCTTACCACTAGCTCATGCAGTGGTAACCACTAGCTAGTGGTAGCTCAAGAGCAATTTTAAGCATGTTATCTCTTCAAGTCTAAAACCACTTCTCCCAACCCTGTTGTAACATTTAACCACTAACTACACACTCTCTCCTAACCACCTATCATTTCCTCACCATCTATTACCCCTAGATACTCTTAAAGATTAAGGAGACAAAATAGACTTTTATATTATGAAGGTGAGTGAATACAAATGAGAACCTTAGCCCTTGTATACTTGAAATCTCTCAAATGGAAGGATGAGATCTATCTAATCTAAGGCTACAAAATAGCATATAAAAATGTTTTGGAATAATCTTGACATATTTCAAGATGCTTACACATTAAACCTAGGCGTTCTAGTTCAAATGTATACTTGGCATCTACATAGTGTTCTTCCCAAAAAACTTGCATATATACTCTGAAAAAGCACAACCTCAGATCCGCATCTCTGCCCATTAAGGGTGCATTTGGTCTAGTTCGTGATACTTGACCCAAAGGTTAAAGAATGGTCGTTAACCTGAGCCAACAATCAGATTTGTAAATTGAAATAATAGGAATCAAACCTTATCAATATGTACATTATTGAAAAAAATCTTATAAATACCATAGACCCATATTCTACCTTCCACATTTTTAATGTTTTAGTATACACATTTATCTTAAAATCTTCAACTCTTCCTTCTCATATTCTTATTCAAGCGATAATGTAAAGCGAATAATAAAAAAATAATCTCCCTTCTGGTCATCGCGGAAGATAATTTTGAGGCCTTTATTACATTGTGGGGTTAATCTCAACTGACATTTACACACATAGCACACTATAAGGAAAAGAAACTTCTGCAACACCCTTATAGCATCGTAGAGGTTGTATATGGCGTCGCATAAGTACTTCCTCCTACTTATGCGACGCAATAAGATCGAGTCGTACTAATTTTCTTGAAATTTCACTTCTACGACGCCATTGGTATCACGTCGCAGAAATACATTTTTCTACGCCGTCATGAAAGACATCGTAGAATACGTACATCCTCAGTGATGCCTTTTTAAACTTAGTAGAAGATTTATTTCTTCTACGACGTCGTATCTTCTACGACGCGATACTATGATGTCGTAGTAGATATATTCTTCTGAAGAAATTTCTGCAGAATTTTGAGAGCAATGAAGATTATGAGAGAGAAGAAAGGGTTTGGTAGGGAGTGTATGGCAAGTTGGTATGCTATTAAAGACGATAAAACTCCCGCGACGCCATAGGCATACTGGCGCAGAAGTTGATGTCTTCTGTGACGCCATAATATGACGTTGCAAAAGACAATAAATTCTGCGACAGTATGCCTATGATGTTGCATGAGTGACCCAAATCTGCGACGCCATAGAACGACGTCACAGTAGTTACTGTCATCTGCGACGACATACTATGGTGTCGTAGATGTTATACCTACTGCGACACCATACTATGACGTTGCAAAAGATAATAACTTCTGCGACGTCATGGAAAGTGTCATGTCGTAGAAGAGCAAAGCTGGTGTAGTGGAAACTCAAGTCATGCCTCGATAGAATCTACACCTTTGTCAGTCCTAGTTCATCTACAGCGCCTAAAAGGAATTTGGTACGATGTATCATAAAGGAAAATACAAGGTTAGTCACTTGTTGTCTTCATCAATCGAAAGACCCTACTAGAATGAACAACATGCATGCACACGAGTTTTATGGGGCTATTGAGGCAGAGTACAACTTGAAGCCAAGATTCACTTACAAGAAAGTGGAAACAACCTGGGGATCATTAAGGGAAAGTTAACCGTAAGGTAAAAAGTTCGATGGTTAATTTTTGTAAACCTAAAAAGCGTACATTAGTGGACAGTTTGATTACACCTATATAAGAAGACCATGAGGTTGTACATGCAGACAAAAAAACCAAAAACATTTGCCTATCGAAATTGGTGAGAAGCATTCTGATATGAGTCGGCATGGATTAGGGAGACAGGTACCTGGACCAAAAAAACGAACGAGCTCAGATGCTAGCTCATCCCAAACACCGTTATCAGCAGGTTAGAGTTTTGGTTTTGGTTCACGAGCATAATTGATTCCGGAGCCTGTTGAAAGAGCTTCATCCTCCCTTACAAATGTGTCCACAAGAATAGAAGGCGGCCAAAAGTTAAGGGATAAATAAGACTTGCGTGGGATATGATGATTCGTACATCATAGTGGGTATTGAGCAAATGAAGCAACAAAATGATAGGATAACTAAATGTGATTTATTGAACTCTCAAATTTATGTCTTGGGGAGATGAACATATCTCAAATGATGTCGGATCAACAGTCCATTCTCGGAATCGATTAAAACAGAACACGATCATACGAGCTAAGTGAATTAGTTTTTTTTAGGCAAAAGGTGCAATATTATTTACCAATCATGATTACATAAATGTGCATCGAGGAACAGGCTCCTCGACCACTGAGAGAGGGTCAGAATTGATGAACAATGGTTCTCTGATCCTTTTAGTACCATAACCGCCACCGACGGTATTTTGATGCCTCACGGGAAATGATAGAAGACGAGTGGGGAGACTAGAAGACCGGAGATCTAGAGGGACCTCAACGGTAAAAATGATGGGGGGGGGGGGGGGGGGGGGAGGTAACACATCATACAGGGACCCCTTTCAGGTCCAGTCCCTGATGCATGGTTCACTACTCATTCCTCCTGGCAGGGCTGTTTGCCCGCCCTGACTTGATCCTCTCGAGGGTCCCCGATCGTCGACCTTTTGAGGGTACCCTGGTCAACCCTCAATCCAGCCGCTCCGAACAATACCGCCTACGTTTCTCCCAATTCCGCCCAAGCTCCTGCATCCTGATCTAAAAGTCACGGCAGAACCCCTGGACGAGAGATAGGAGGCTGCGGTGGAGCCCTACTGGTCAATCCCTGAAACTCCCGTCGAGGAGGCGTAGGAGTCCGAGGAGTTTTGGTCAGTTGCAAAGGTCTTAACGGGCCAAAACTCAGGGGGATTAGGTAGGGTGGCCGTCTCCCCCCAGTATGTGGCATACCGTTCGACCTGCTTCTCCCTGTCATACTCCAGCAGGAAAGAGCCAAATCGCGGTGGTCCCCGAACCGCCCACGTACAGTACTTCAGAATATGGCCTAGCCTTCCACAGTTAGAGCAGAAGCTCGGAAGCTTTGAGTACGTGATCTCCACACTGATAGGCTCCGAGAAATCTGGGAATCGGAGCACCAGCCCCTTTCTCAAGGGCTTTTCCAGGAGGTGCCAGAATCGGACCCTAACGGTCCCTCCCCAGCACATTCCTCATTGGTCGCATGTGACATCTACACACATCCCCATGGCATACCCGATAGAGACACCCGTCTCTCTCGTCCGAACCAGAGGCGGTTCCCCTAAAATGGACCCATAATTGTACCCGGTCAAGAGTAGGCATCTCTCGAGCATACGGGTCCAAGTCCCCAAGCAACATGACCCGGCCATCGAAGCACCAGGGTTCGCTAGCACGGACCCACGCCCTAGACTCCAAAGACTGGAAGTAGAAGCTGAATATTCCCAGCCCTAGGTCTTTGACCACTAGCCCTTCCGCAGCCTTACCCCATGCATTGGTAATGATACGGAGGATCATGTCCTTCCGTGGGGGCTTTGGTGACCAAAGTCGGCCTAGCATCCCCCATTGTTGGCGAGCCAATGCCGCTGATGTCGTCGCCCCAGATGCCGGGACCAGGACCTCAATCTCTTCTTCATCGTCTAGAGAGCAGGACGAAAACCCGTCCTGCAGACCCTCCAAAAAAGAGTGAAGATCCGCCTCCTTGACAGTTCCAAAAGAAGAAAATTTCTCTGTGAAGAGTTGCTTCGACCGACCCCGAGAAGCTAAATAAATTAGTTTGGTATCTTATACTATTTTATGTAATTTCGTATATATACCTTTTTTCAGTACAACCACAATTTTCAATATATATGGGTCCTTGTTTCATGTATCTTTTTCTATCTTTTAGCTAATGTTTGATTTAATGTATAATTTAAATATACATAATAATTACTTTTCATCGAAATCCGCCTCTAATAGACAATTTCACTAAGCATTCTTCTTTCTTATATTCTAAGAGAATTAACATAACTAATAAACGAATTAACTCTTTCATAGCCCTAGCCGCGCAAATCTATGGGTTTTCCTTTACTCTCGTCATCGTCGACATACATTATGCGGTGGTTCCAACTATGATTCATGTCGTCGCTCCTGCTGGTGATGCTCTCTTGGCATTACGTTGTCCCCTGCAGACCACCCACGGTGCAGGGGAGAAGAGCCGTCGACGGAGAAAACCCAACCCGACTCGGGCTCACTTTGCCCTTCCGCCTGTGGGGCCGACTCCGACTCTCCTTCCTCTAAGAGAAGCCTCGGCTACGGTATCCTTCTGCTTGGGACCAGCCTCCCCGGCCCTGATCGTGAAGCCGAGACGTGGGAGGCCTGTCTCCAAACGACGTCCCACGGCTACTTCCTCTGCAAGTAACAACCTTCTAGCCCTCTCTTCTCCAAACCCTAATTCACCGGCCCCACACAACAATCATGACCTCGCTCTGGCTGTTCCCCACCATGGTGGCGCGGCTACTAGGGTTACAACGCCGTCGGATCATGTCCATGGTGGTGCGATGGCTAGGGCTTCTTCACCACCGTGTCACGAGCCTGCTCTAATCCCCCCACTCCGGGTACATGAGTTAAAGCTGTGACTGCACCGGTCTCTAGCCCTACTAGGGCACCACCGCTACAGCGAGACCCGGCCAAGGGGAAGGCTCTGATGGAGGAGCTTCCTAGGACGACAGTGGTGGCTATAGGGTTAGGTCGGTGCCTCCCCAATCAGGATAAGATCCCTCTTATCCCGGCTTGCCTCGTAACTTTGAGAGGAATGATGCGGGATCGTTCGCGGTACTTGGCTACGGAGGAATTCGCTCCCCCCTGGCTGATCTGGTCTCGGATCTTCAGGGTCTTCAGGGCGGCCTTTCATCCTGTTCTTTGGAAGAGGAAGAAGAGGTCGAAGTGATTGTCCCAACTTCCCGGGAAACATCGACGACCATTTTCCACCAACAATGAGGGATACTGGGATAACAGTGGTCTTCAAAGACTCCTCGTAAGGATACTCTCCTGCGTATAATTACGAACGCATGGGGGAAGGTGCTGAGGGTCTTGTGATCAAGGACCTAGGGCCGGGGATATTTGGCTTTTACTTTTGGTCCTCTGAGGCTCGGGCATGGGTCCGAGCCAATGAGCCCTAGTGCTTCGACGACCGAGCCCTACTGCTCGGTGATCTGGATCCGTGTGCTCGCGAGATGCCTGTTCTTGACAAAGTGCAATTGTGAGCGCACGACAAGGGTTTTCCGCCTCCCCCCCCCCCCCCCCCCCCCCCCCCCCGCGCGTTTTGATTCCTCTCTGCTAGAGTACCAGAGGGATAAGAAGGTCAAGGCCTATGCGATAGATTGGGGAGAGGTTGTTCGGTCATCTACTCCCGAGGGCGTCTCCCCTAAGGGCATATTGGCCCTGGATAGGTCCCCGGGTTGCTACAAGATCCGTGCCTCTTGGGATGGGGACTTGGGGTATGACCCGACTGGAAACCGTTAAGTCCCATGCTAGCTCGTTTTTTGGGGGCTCCACCATTGCTCTCTGGTGAGTTAGGGAGTGGACCGCGTGGAGGTCTAGGGAGGAAGGAGGCTGAAGCCCCGGCACCCACTAAGGTACTTGGAGAAGGAACTGGAGCACTCAAGAGGTCAGGTCAGCTACTGGAGCACCTCGGGAGGAACAAGTCAGGGTGGGGAAGCAGCCATGTCAGGAGAAATGAGAGGTTGGATGAGCATTGGGGACTAGTCTTGGGAGGGGTCCCATCTAGATGCTTTGCCTCCCAGCATCACCGTTGTTGAGATCTTTGATTTCCGACACCCCCTTCCCCCTTTTCGTATTCTGTCCTTGCTTATATGACTTTCAAATACCGTCTGTGACGGTTCTAGTGGTAAAAGGTTCAGTGAGTCATTGTTCTTTCTGTCTGACCTTAGTGGCCTGGGAGCATGTTCCCTAGTGCACATCAATTTCCTAATATAAATTTTATAAAATTACACCTTTCGCTAAAAAAACAGAATCAACATAACTATGATATCTAATGTCAACATCTCCATAAGGTTAAGACCTGTTTTCGATAGTGGCGATAATTTAAATTTATAATTTGCTTTTGTTTTTATCAATTTATATTTTTGTCAATTCTTTTTGTATATTTATCTATCAATATCACAGCAGTCGCTCTCCAAAACCCTATTCGGCAGCAAAACTCTCAAAGTTGTTGCGCGAACCGCGTAGCCCGACATCGTCCATCGGTAGGCACGTTATGGAGGAATGTGGCGATACCAGGCCGATACAGCCATCCTCGGTGAGGGACGAGACCTCGCCGGAACTGTTAACGCCGCGGGCGTTGGGGGTGGAGGCCGGGCAGGAGATGGTGATGTTCTCGGCCAGTGTGGGGAAGTTGACTACACTGGTGGCTCACGGGAGGGGAACGAAGGCACAAGGTGATCGGGACATGCGGGATAACTAGGGTTGGGGATAGGTGAGACAGACTCTGATTGGCGGCTCTCGCCCTCGCGGGGGGGGGGGGGGGGGGACGAAAGGGACTAGAGCGACTGATATTGTGGCGACCCTACCAGAGTTGGCGAAGGGGAAGGAGATGCCGGAGTGGGTATTCGCGACGGAGGAGGAACCCGGGGGGATGGTGGGACCGGAGCGAGGGACGCCGAGTCTTGTGATCGTCTCCTCTGCAACAGAGAGCCTCCCGGAGAATGAAGCTCCGTCGACGACGTGGATGCGGAGGCCGGGCAAAGAGCCCATGACGGTTAGGGTTTCGGGAGAGGATGACAGCCGGGAAGTGGGCCTGGGCCGCGGTCTGGGTTTGATGAAAGATGCACGTAGGGCTGGTCGAGTTGTGTCGGGCCGTGTGTGGGCTTGGGGAGAGGCGGGTGATGAGGTTGATACGGATTCGGGTTGAGGTCGGGTCCTGGAGCAGATTAGGGACCCGGTTCCAGCGGGTCGGACCAAGGGGGTCGGGTCTGGCCCGACCCCACAAGCCTGTCGAGGTCCGAGAGGAAGGGTGTTTTTCAGGATATCCCGGATCTGAATCAGAAGGATCAGGTGGTGGAGCTGGATAACTAGATGGAGGCCATGTGTATCCGGGAGATAATCGGTAGGCGTGGTACGAACTTCTCCTTCGCTTTGGCGGCAAAGGTAATCTCCATCAAGAAATTTTACGGGAGGTCTCTTGTGGCAATAATGGAGGACCTGTGGGGGTATGCAAGTAGAGGCGCGACCTCTGGAGAATGGTTTAGTGGCGTTCTTCTTCAGAACGGCCAAAGAGAGAGCCAGGGTTTTGGTGGGGGAACATTGGGCTTTTTGGGATTCGCTAGTGTTGTTCTCGGATCTAAGGGGACATATGCGACCTACGGACCTATCCTTCACTCACCTCTCAGTATGGGCACGGGTGTCCAACCTGCCAGTGGGGGCATGGAATAGAGCTATGGGGTTTCGTCTGGGATCAACACTAGGGACGTTTCAAGGGGTAAATTTTGATAAGGACGGCCTATGCTGGGGGGATTTTATGCGCATCTGAATCTGGGTGGATATCAGGGGGGCCCTATAAAGACAACTGTGGTTCTGTTCAGCGGAGTCCCAGGTACGTACCCTTCTCTACATATCCTATGAACAACTTCCAGATCACTGTTTTGGCTGCAGTTGTGCTGGACATCTCTTCCTGGCATGTCCGACCCGCGGTGGGGTCAAAGGTCCGTCATTGAGAGCCCCGGCTGATCCTAGGTCGGCTTTAGAGAAGGCCAAACACGGGAAGCCGATCCCAGGTACAAACTGGACACCTGTGGGGGGTAAGGTAAGACAAGCATCTCGACTGGTTGACGATTATCCTATACACGGGCGAGAACAAGGAAAGGGTAGGTCGGCGGTGCCTATTTTGAAGACTGGGACCCGACCAAGGGGTAGCTAGGAAGGGGGCCGAGAGTAGTGGGCCCCCAGGGAGCCTATTTTGACACTATCAAGGAGGAAGCGCCTCTAGAGGGAGGCGGAGGCATGAGAGTCAGAGGATTCTACTTCATCGAACGGAGCATCATACACGCCAGCGGGGGGGGGGGGGGGGGGGTATAAACACCCTCGCCTCCAGGAATGAGTGTCCAAGGGTCTAGGGAGGGTTCAGTCGGCTGCACCGCCTCCTTGGACGTAAGGTGGCACTGGTTCCACAAACAGCTGACAAATTCCTCCTCTATCAGGTCGGGGTCAGCACTCCCGCGTTTAGGAGCCCTACAAATATCAGTAAAGGGAGGACGACGCACGCTGACATCCCAATGGAGAAATAGGTCCACCTCTGCGAAAATCCACACTAGATCTGCTCGATCTGTGCCCCTGTGTTTGGCTTATGCTGTATCAGTGTCTTTAGATGCTACTGTGGTTCTCCTGTCCTCTCAACACCTAGGTCCAAGAGCACATTCACTTTTCAGTTCTTGGTCTTTAAATTTCAATTTACGTTTATGTCGATACTCAAATGTTGACCTTTTACGAAGAATTTTTACAGTTATAATATCATCCATTTTAGCTTAAAAAAATCAATATCACACAAAAAGTTTATTCACCCGATGAGATTTTATACGTCGTTCTCGTTTAATGTATTTTTATATACCAATTTATAAAATCATCAAAGTAATATTTTTACTTGTAAAGTGAAAGGCTCATATTTCGTTTTAGGACTTGAAGAGCTATGTAGTAGGCTCTAGTGACAAATATAACTTTACTATTTTTTTATGAATCTAGAATTTTCATACTGGATCAACAAGACGTGTACGAGGAAATCATCAATTTTAACTTGTGTGCCATACAAAATGTAAATGAATAGGAGGACAAACAATGAAACCAAACATGTGCGCTACCAATCTATTGATCGCAAGTCACATTTGTACTAATTGCAACATTGTTCAGGAGACAAAGTCACATGAAGAGACATACCAACATTAGAATGTGAATCACACAGACCCTTTGGAACACAATCCCTTTATTATTGCCTACACATCGACCCCATTTCATGCACATACTTAAAAACGAGGAGAAATCTAATAGAAACCTCTCTTATCCTAAAAACTGTGTGAACCAATCCTATCCACACACCCTTTAGATTCAACATTCACCATAATGCCACATCATCACCCCAATTCAACCAAGACTCACGCCACTTTCTTACTTTCTCACACAAGCAATGGCATAATTGTAATAGCATGGTGCCATGTGGACAAGTGTCCATTTTTTTGTTCAACAATTCATTAATTTAATCATTCCCGCTTCGTTTCAACTCCGATTAGCTTCAAACTTGCGCCAATATTTTTCTTTTTCCAAGGGCTTTAAATCAAGATCAGTTATGAATATATTTTGAAGCACGAAAATAAAAATTTATATTGGGGTGATAAAAACAATGTTTAGTGTTGATAAATCTTCACTAATAATTTTTTCATATCGGGGTATCAAACTAGTGCTAAAAAGTGTTTAGTGTTGATAAAACTAGTGCTTAGTGTTCATAAAAAACATGTGATAGTCAAGAATTGCAATGAGAATCTAAAAAGTTTTAGAGAGAGAGAGAGCGACCTCTCTCTAGTTCTCCGCCGCGTTCCTTGCTTCCACCGCCGGTGACTTCCTCGCATGGAGGTCACCGGCGGCCTCTTCCCTTTCTCGACCCTTCTCCGCCTTTCTTCTCCTCCTTTGGCTCTTATGGCTCTGCTTCGTCCCCTCAACCCTAGCCCTTCCTTCCTCCTTCGTTTCGCTCAGATCTGTTGTGGGAACTCTTTTCCTCGCGGATTGGAGTGGATCTAGTGCTTCATCCATCCCCTTTCCCCTTCGATCTTGCCGCTCTGGCCCCCTTTGGCCCCCTCGGACGGTGCTAGGTCTTCGTCTCTTCCGCTGTCAGTCGTGCCTCTCCAGATCCGACGTGGGACGAGCTTCTACGCTCTCTTGCGTGGATCCTCGAGGATCTTGCCTGGTTCCACCTCTGTCAGCTTGGTTGGGCGTTTGGCTGAGGTCGCTTGTCTTTCGATCTGATCTCCTCTGGGTCAGATCTGGTGGTTCTGAGCACATCCATCCCCAGTTCCTTCAGCTTCTCTGTTGCTGCGCTCAAGCTTTTGCTCGTTCCTGCTTCTGGAGGTCGGATCTGACAGATCCTCAGCTTGGGTTCAAGATCGGTGGAAACACGGACCCTCGTCGTCGGCGTATCTCGGTGCTGGCCAAGTGCGTTTGGAGGGATTCCTTGAAGTCTTGGCTTTGGCTTCTGGAGGATGGTCTGTTGCTTAAGGTTTGCTTTCCCCTACCCTTTTGGTTAGTTCGCCCTTCCTTTCTCCTTAATCTTCCAATCTGGTGGCTTCTTTTCTTCTCGAACTCTGATTCGAGCTCGCCGGTTCAAGGCTCTGATCGCCGGCGAGTCCTTAGGGTGTTGTTTTGCCCTCCCCTGAAGTCATTTGGTTGGGAGTTTTGGTTGATTGGGTTTTACTCTGCCGGTTCTCTTGGTGTTGGCCAACGGCATTCCCATTATCCCTCCTAGTTGAGGGATATGGGTATTCGAGTTTAGGGTGATTTTCCTTACAAGGGTTGGGGTTGAGCTTTTCTGGACTTTGGTTGAGTCTTAGGTCCTCTTCTGTTTCTGGTGGTTTTTCTGGGTTTATCATTTCCTTCTTTGTTTGCTCTATTGGTTGTTTCTTCAGGGTTTGTTAGACCTTTGCCCCTTGTTTCTTTCCAACCCTGTTTAGGGCTCTGGTCCTTGTGGTTTGATTCACTTATGTTGGTTTGCGGCCAGGCCTTAGTTAGTGTCTTGGGTTGCTTCCTGGTTATCCTTTGTTGTATTTTCTTGTATCACCTTGTTGTAATCCTTGTAACTCCTTGATGTAATCCTTTGATCTTGCTTGTAAGTTGTAACACCCCAGGTTGTTGCGGGTTGGTTTGAGGTTCCCTGAGGGAATGCTTTGTTCCTTGTACTCAAAACTTGCTCTATACTTCATAGAGCATTTATTTTAATTATGCTTTGCCGATAAAAAAAAACATGTGATGATGTGATAAAAATCATGTTCGATTTTGGAAAATGAGGTGATAAATCCAGTGTATAGTGTTGATAAATCCAATGTACAGTGTTGATAAATCCAGTGTATAGTGTTGATAAACCCAGTGTATAGTGTTGATAAAAATTACCCAGACCTAACTTTCTTTAAAAATCAGCCCCGAAATAAGGGTGATAACATAGAGTTTAGTGTTGATAAAAAAAACATGTGATGGGATGATAAAAACACATGTAATTTAATGATAAACATAGTGTTTAGTGTTGATAAAACTAGTGCTTAGTGTTCATAAAAAACATGTGATGATGTGATAAAAATCATGTTCGATTTTGGAAAATAAGGTGATAAAACTAGTGTTCAGTGTTGATAAACCCAGTGTATAGTGTTGATAAACCCAGTGTATAGTGTTGATAAAAATTACCCAAACTGAAATTAAAATCACTCCCGAAATAAAGGTGATGACCTAGAGTTTAGTGTTGATAAAAAAAACATGTGATGGGATGATAAAAACACATGTAATTTAATGATAAACATAGTGTTTAGTGTTGATAAAACTAGTGCTTAGTGTTCATAAAAAACATGTGATGATGTGATAAAAATCATGTTCGATTTTGAAAAATGGGGTGATAAAACTAGTGTTCAATGTTGATAAACCCAGTGTATAGTGTTGATAAACTCAGTGTATAGTGTTGATAAAAATTACCCAGACTTAAACTTTTTTTAAAATCAGCCCCGAAATAAGGGTGATAACCTAGAGTTTAGTGTTGATAAAAAAACATGTGATGGGATGATAAAAACACATGTAATTGAATGATAAACATAGTGCTTAATGTTCATAAAAAATATGTGATGATGTGATAAAAATCATGTTCGATTTTGGAAAATGAGGTGATAAATCCAGTGTATAGTGTTGATAAATTCAGTGTATAGTGTTGATAAACCCAGTGTATAGTGTTGATAAAAATTACCCAGACTTAACTTTTGTTAAAAAAATCAACCCCGAAAATATATTTTTTTTGTGCTTCAAAATATATTCATGACTGATCTTGATAGAAAGCCCTTGAAAAAACAAAACTAATGGCGCAAGTTTGAAGCCAATCGGAGTTCAAACGAAGCGGGAAAAATTAAATTAGTAAATTGGTAAAAAAAATAATGTGATGGTTTTACTAAAAAGCCCTTACCCCTTACTAAAAAGTGCTGTTTTTTTGCCGTCAACAAGTCAACAAATCAATTGCATCTCATCCATCCATTCTTAAAATGAATGGCTTGGATTGGTTCACACAATTTTTACGTTAAGGAGTGGTTTCTATTTGATTTTTCCTCCTTAAAAACACACAACATTATTCTGCACCCAAGGATTCATGTATAAGAACGACGGTCGTAAGAGATTTAGTAGAAAATCCATGTTAAAAGAGCATGTACCGTGGAAAAAATCGTATAAAATCATGTACAACGTATCGATCTGTAGGCTGAATCGTGACTTGCGACCCGTTATTTAATGGTTCGGTGTTACGAGTTGCGTGTTGTGCAGCGCTTTTCTTACGGTGCCGACCCACTAAATAACGGGTCGGGGTCGCGGATCGTGGCCCACAAATCGCTATAGCAGGTCGGCGCTCTAGCCAACGAACGACTGACATGTGGTCATGCGGAAACAAAATTCTGACCGTTTGCAACGGTAACAAATATTATTTTTTTCAAATCCGAATTAAACAAAAAAAATCAAATTTCTCCCGCCTATGAGTACTCCTACTCCCATTCATCAAACCACCAACAATTCTCATATTTCTCTCAAATTATTCTCTACTTTCACTCTCAAATTCCCAATTCCTCTCTCCAAAAATCCGATAGAAAATGTCCTACGACAACGTGCGTCTTCACAGGAGGCCGAAGAATACAGGTCGTAGGCCGTCAACCCCAATGATTTCCAATTCACCCCCGATCAACTAGGTAGCTTTCGGGACATGTTGAACATTAACATGTCCCCAACCCGTTCATGCAACCTGGTTACAACCCAAGCGCTTTCGGCCCGTATACCAACCTGGTTACAATCCAGGTGTACTCATACCCGGTACTTTCAAACTCTCACCTTAATTTTTTTTATTTGAAGTATATTTTATTTTGTAAGTGACGTGTCAATACTTTTTTTTATTACAAATGTTGTTAAATGAATTTCAAAATAGGTCAATTCACCCCTAGCTTTTAACCCCATTTCAGGTCAATTGAACTCGTCAGCTTTCAACCCAACTCCAGGTCAATTCAACCTCGTTCCAAACTATTACCATTACAACGACGTTGGTGGGACCCAAAAACACGTCAGCGCGAGCAGCGCTACCAGGATGTCGTCGCAGTCATCCTCTGCTGGCCCTTCCCAACAACGAGCCAGGGTGACAAACGAAAGGAGAAAATGGACCGCCGAGGCAAAGATTCACCTCATAAATACCTGCCTCCGCACAACCAAAGACCCAATTAAGGGCAACTCCCAAGATGGTACGTCCTTCTAGTGCACAGTTGTGAACGGGTACAACGCAGAACGACGTTATCTATATTTCGAGTGCAGCACAATCAATAACTACTGGAACAGACATGTGTTACAGGTGCAGAAGTTCCTCACTCTTTTAAATACCTCGATGTCCAACGTCCGCAATGGATGGGTCGAGGCAGACTACATGGCCGAGGCCAAGCAGATGTACAAAGACCTACCAAAGAAGAAGGACGATCCAAAAAGTTTCGACCTCGATCATTGGGTCGAAATGCTTCAACACGAGGAGAAGTTCATCATTCGACCTCACTCTTCTAAAGACCTCGATGGCCGACGTCCGCAATGGATGGGTTGAGGCAGTCTACATAGCCAAGGCCAAGCAGATGTACAAAGACCTACCGAAGAGGAAGGAAGATCCAAAAAAATTCGACCTTGATCATTGGGTTGAAATGCTTCAACACGAGGAGAAGTTCACTGTCGAGGAAGGCACGATTGCTTCTGTACGAGGACAACGATTAGATGAAGCCGGGGTTTACAGCTCAATCCCACCCACAAATGGAGGAAGGCACACCGATGATGAACATATCACACCTCTCGGGGGTGAGTTCCAACAAGATTGGGTATCCTTTGATCCGACCGAGGGAGGTCGTCAGCAAAGTCCCCCTCCTCCTCAACGTGTAGAAGACGACCATTAGGAAAGAAGTATACGAAAAGGAAGGGGAAGGGTCTCTAAGAGCAAGTAAGTTCTATTGCCGACATGGAACGAGCAAGAGGTGAGCGTGACCAGATTCCTTTAGAAAAAGGCTAACTATAGCTTGAGAGGGCAAACAAATATATTATGTTTTCTAACAAATGGCACCAACTCTTTGAGAAATACGAGCCCATGCATGGGAATGACATCTCCAACTTCACCAGCGAGAAGCTAGACTGATATGCAACTATGATGTCTCGATGTGAATAGTGGCAGGTTCGTATGAACAAGTTTAAGGACAGGGGAGGATAAAAGATGAATTTTATTATTAATAAATTTGTTAATTTTACTTATTGTAATTTATGTTAGTCAAATATATTTCAAATTTCTGTAATATTTACTGTTATAATAAAGAATTTAATAAATTCAACAAAATATCAAATCAGCATCCACTCAGAATAAGAGTCCCAAACTTAAGTCTCACCACTATGGAACACAATTAAATTCAGGGGCTCAGACTCACTATTTTACACAATTATCATACGACTCCCTAATACGAGTCCCTTATACGAGTCTTTTAACTGTACATTCTCTAAGAGATTCATGTAGGGACTCATATGCTAATTGTGCAAAATAGTGAGTCTGAGCCCCTTAATTTAACTGTGTTCCTCAATGGTAAGTCTCAGGTTGAGACTCAGGTTCTAAGTGGATGTTGCGTGGATGTTGAATTGATATTTTACTGAATTTATTAAAATTTTATTAAACAATAAATATTATAAAAAATTGAAATAATTTCGATAAAAATAATTAATAATAAAATAGATAATTTGTTTTAAAAAAATTATTAATAATATTCATCTTTTACTCATCCCCTTCATCAAACTTGTCCATACGAACCATCATTTTCATATTGATCCCACAATCGGGACATCATTATTGCGTGTTGGTCCAACTACTCGTCGGTGAACTTGGAGACGTCCATCTACTATATGACCTCGTATTTCTCAAAGAGTTGGTGCCATATGTTTGACAACATCATATATTTGTCTACCATATCAAGCTATAGTCAGCCTTTTTTAAATTTACCAGCTCACATTTGGCCCTTGCTTGTTCCATGTCAGCAATGTCACTTACTTTCTCTTTGAGACCTTTCCCTTTCCTCTTTGTTGACTTCTTGCCCAACGATCGCTCTTCTACCCGCAAAGGGGGAGGGGAAGGGGGACTTTGCTGACGACCTCCCTCGGTCGGATTGGAGGGTACCCAATCCTGTAAGGACTCACCACCAAGAGGTGTGATATCTTCATCATCGATTTATCTTCCTCCACTTGTGGGTGGGGTTGAGCTGTAAGCCCCAACCTCATCCAACCGTTGTTGTCGTACAAAAGCGATCATGCCTTCCTCGGCGGTGAACTTCTCCTCGTGCCTCAACATCTCGACCCAATGACCGAGGTCAAAAAAAATCGGATTGTCCTTATTCTTTGGTAGGTCTCTATACAGTTTCCACTACACCAACTTTGTACATCTGCGATGGGGCCCTTTCCATGACGTTGCACAAGTTAGGTTCTTCTACGACGTCCATCTAAGTCGTCGTAGTATGAGTATCCTCTACGTCGTCATCGTATGTCGTCGTAGAGGATCACATAATCTACGACGTCATGCCACGACCTCACAGAGGAACTCATACATCTGCACGTCATAGATATGACGTCGCAGATGTATGTGTTCCTCTATGACGTCATGATACGACGTCGTAGAATTTGTGATCCTCTACGAAGACATTTAGTGGCGTCGCAGAAGACATTACTTCTGTGACGTATTGGAATTATGTCGCAGAAGTTACACCGTCTTTAATACCACACCAACCTGCCATTACACTCCCTACCAAACTCTTTCTTCTCCTTCAAAACATCCCTTCCTCTCAAAATTTTGGAGAATTTTCTTCCCTCTAAAAAAACCTCCCCAATATCTTCTTCTCCCAACTTTCCTCTAAAACAAGGACATCAACAAACTTGTTAATGGTATGTTATATACCTAGTTATATTTTATGAATAATATATTTTAGTTTGTGGAATATATGATTTTTTATTTATATGCATGTATATATAGTATTTAACTTAATTAATTATAGTGTATATATATATATATATATATATATATATATACTCATTTTGAAGAATATATTTTACTTTTGTGAAAGAAACTATTTAAAAATATATAGGTTTGTGAGGAGAAATCTAATAGAAACCCTTCTTATCCTAAAAACTGTGTGAAGCAATCCTAGCCATACACTCTTTAGATCCAACATTCACCATAATGCCACATCATCATCCCAATTCTACCAAAACTCACGTCCATTTCTTCCTTTCTCACACAAGCAAGGGCATAATTGTAAAAGTATGGTGCCATGTGGACAAGTGTCCATTTTTTTCTTAACCAATTCACTAATTTAATATTTCCCGATTCGTTTGAACTCCGATTAGCTTCAAACTTGCGCCAATATTTTTCTTTTTCCAAGGGCTTCAAATCAAGATCAGTCATGAATATATTTTGAAGCACGAAAATAAAAAGTTATATTGGGGTGATAAAAACAATGTTAAGTGTTGATAAATCTTCACTAATAAATTTTTTATATCGAGGTATCAAACTAGTGCTAAATAGTGTTTAATGTTGATAAAACTAGTGCTTAGTGTTCATAAAAAAAACATGTGATGATGTAATAAAAATCATGTTCGATTTTGGAAAATGAGGTGATAAAACTAGTGTTTAGTGTTGATAAACCCAGTGTATAATGTTGATAAACCCAGTGTATAGTGTTGATAAAAATTACACAGACTTAACTGTTTTTTAAAATCAGCCCCAAAATAAGGGGGATAACCTAGAGTTTAGTGTTGATAAAAAAAAACATGTGATGGGATGATAAAAACACATGTAATTTAATGATAAACATAGTGTTTAGTGTTGATAAAACTAGTGCTTAGTGTTCATAAAAAAACATGTGATGATGTGATAAAAATCATGTTCGATTTTGGAAAATGAAGTGATAAAACTGGTGTTCAGTGTTGATAAACCTAGTGTATAGTGTTGATAAACTCAGTGTATAATGTTGATAAAAATTACCCAGACTTAACTTTTTCTAAAATCAGCCCCGAAATAAGGGTGATAACCTAGAGTTTAGTGTTGATAAAAAAAGCATGTGATGGGATGATAAAAACACATGTAATTGAATGATAAACATAGTGTTTAGTGTTGATAAAACTAGTGCTTAGTGTTCATAAAAAAACATGTGATGATGTGATAAAAATCATGTTCGATTCTGGAAAATGAGGTGATAAATCCAGTGTATAGTGTTGATAAATCCAGTGTATAGTGTTGATAAACCCAGTGTATAGTGTTGATAAAAATTACCCAGACTTAACTTTTAAAAAAAAAATCAACCACGAAAATAAATTTTTTTTCATGCTTCAAAATATATTCATGACTGATCTTGATAGAAAGCCCTTGAAAAAACAAAACTAATGGCGCAAGTTTGAAGCCAATCGGAGTTCAAACGAAGTGGGAAAAATTAAATTAGTGAATTGGTAAAAAAAAAATGATGGTTTTACTAAAAAGCCCTTACCCCTTACTAAAAAGTGTTGTTTTTTTGCAGTCAACAAATCAATTGCATCTCATCCATACATTCTTAAAATGAATGACTTGGATTGGTTCATACAGTTTTTACGTTGAGTGGTTTCTATTTGATTTTTCCTCATAGGTTTGTTATATGCATCTATATTATTTAACTTAATTTTCATTAATGTTTGTAATAATTATTTATATACAATGGATTAATTAGTATATGTTTGATATGTAATCATATTTGTCACGCCCCAATTTCAGTAAAACCGAACTAGGGACGCGAACATTTAAAAAGATACAATACTTGAAAACTGTTTTCATTAAAACACTTTAAAATATCAGTTTAGTTCAACAAAAATAATAATTACCGTTTAAAACACGTCCCAACAAGTGGACAAAAGTACAAGGTATCCATCACTAGACTCAAAAGACAAAACCCAGACTCCGCTCCTAGCTCCACAAGCTTCGAGAGCTCACCTAGTCCGTCCCACGAACAGTACCTGTAGGAAAAGCAGCTAGGGGTGAGCGTTCACTCATCACCACGGATAACAGACTGACTACGGCATAATTAGCAGACAAAGCAGGTAACACCAACAACAAACTCAACTCCGGGGACACTGTCCCCAAACCAAGTACCATGACTGAACATACACCCACTGTTGCCTTCCCTGACCAACTCGACACCCTGACACGTAAAGTAGACCCGACACAACCATTGACGACCTCTTCCAAAGACTCAAAAGAAAGTTACGCAACACCAAACCGCATCACAAGGGATCACACCCCAAACAAGATCACAAAGGATCGCACACCAAACAAGATCACAAAGGATCGCAAACCAGCTGCCAAGAAAGCTCACGCCCTCCCGGGACTCTAACCCGGTCAGGCCAACCCAAGAATGCTGCAACTTACCGGGACTCTAACCCGTAAGCCAGCCGGAAAATGCTGCAGCTTACCGGGACTCTAACCCGTAAGCCAGCCAAAGAATGCGTGCAACTTACCGGGACTCTAACCCGTAAGCCAGCCAAAGTATGCTCACAAACCCAAACCACACACGCGCGGCCAGGACCCCTTTATTGGCGGGCGGGCCCCCTACCCCGTCTGAACATGCAGACGCGTGTGATCGTGGACCCCCGTTTCATGAAGCGGGCCCCCAACCTCAGGTAACCACAATCACAATCACAATCATAAGCAAGTTCAACAACCAGTAACAACACAGGTTCAACACTTATAGGCACTCATGGCCACCAAGACACCAACAGTGAAACTCGGACTCAACGGCTCCACAGGCACTCACGGCCTCCCAAGACACACCAACAGTAAGACACGGACTCAACAGCCCCACAGGCACTCACGGCCTCCCAAGACACACCAACAGTAAAACACGGACTCAACAGCCCCACAGGCACTCACGGCCTCCCAAGACACCAACCATAAAACACGCTTGCAACTTACCGAGACTCTAACTCGTAAACCAGCTAAAGAAAGCTTGCAACCCCCCCCCCCCCCCCCCCCCCCCCCCCCCCCGAGACTCTAACTCGGTCAGGCCAGCCAAAGACACCAACCTTAGTACACGGGCTCTCAAGACCGCCCAAAACACCAAAGGTAAAGACACGGGTTCAACAACCCTACAGGCACTCATGGCCACAAAAAACTCAACAATGAAACATGCTAGCAACTTACCGAGACTCTAACTCGTAAGCCAGCTAAAACACCAACAGTAAAGTACGGGCTCTCATGGCCACCCAAACACGAATAATCACACGGGCTCTCATGGCCACACAAGACTCAACAATAATAATACGGGCTCTCAAGGCCACCCAAAACTCGATAGTAAAACACGGGCTCTCAAGGCCACCCAAAACTCGATAATAACACACGGGCTCTCAAGGCCACCCAAGACACCAAATAAACAATCAACCTCCGGCTTAACCAAAACCTCCAACAGTCCTAATATCAACAATTTCACAATCAACCTCCGGGCATGGTCATATGCCTCCAGTACTCCTAATATCAACAAGTTCACAATCAACCTCCGGGCATGGTCATATGCCTCCAGTAATTCTAATAACGCTAAGTTCTCTGCTCCTACGACACTACTAAGTGTCACATGCTTTTCTCATATTCGCTACGTTCCCGTATCATGCATTTCTAATATTTAAATAAACCTACTTAACCCACGACACCCCGGTGTCACATGCAATTCTACTGTTAACTTTCCCCAGTCAGGGCCGAGATCCGGCTACTTTTCCCTACCTCGTGTGTGTTCTCCCAAAAGTCAACCACGAGCTCCGGTGATGATCTCAGTCACTCACCCAGCTTTCCCTTGCCTCGGTCTGTGGCACGATCTAAAAGAACACAATTTAAAGGCACTTAACCACTTGCAGGAATAAACTGAAAATCATTAAACTCGATGCCCAAACTTAACCCCGACAATGTCGATCACTCCCAAACTTCCCAATTACTCGACATTGTCGATAAAGGACCCTTAAAGGCCCGACATGGCGAATCTGCCCGGTTTTCAATAATTGCCTTCCGGGGCTCCAAAAGCCCCCGTTTTCGTTTCTACGATCTTAGAATATTTCAAGGAACCCAACGCCCTTGACGGAATCAAATTCCGACTTCCGAGTCAATTAATTAACGTTTAAAGTTTCTAAAACCCGTTAATTACAACTTCTCCAATTTAATTCCAAATTTCGATTTGATTAAGGGTAAATGGTCCGGGGAACGTTTTAAACCACCCGGACGATAAAACCCGAGCACCCGAGCACGTGGGCCCCACCCAACCTCCTTGGCCGAGAGCCATAGGGTTTGAGGGGGGGCTCGGCCACCATGTGGTGGCTGCTGCCAGCTCCGGCCAGCCACCTCATGGCCGGCCGGCCACCACCCACGGTGGCCGGAGCTCCTCCCGAGCCCCCGGTCACCGGAAAATGTGCCATTAAACCCCCAAACACCTCTAAAACGTCTTCAACACCTCCCCAACCTCCACACAACCCTAAGTCATTCGTTTTAACAAAACCCTAGCTTTCCAAAATAGTCAAAACGAGAATCGGTTTGGGTATTACCGTAGAGGAGGATGAGGGGAACGGGATTGCTCCTTTCTTGAAGACGATCCAAGGGTTTGATTTCTCCCAAAACCCTAGCTCCTTCACCTTCTCTCTCTAACTCTCTTCTTCCTTTTTCTATTTTCTTAAACTAACACAAAACCTATTTTTTCTCTCCTTTAAACCCTATATTCGGCCACCACTTCTCCTCAACACCTTTCCCCCCCAAAACTAACACCGCCACAATTAGGACAAGTGTCAAGGTGGGTCCCACACCTTTTGGAAAATATCTAGTAGATTTTTTCCAATCAGTTTCGCGAAAAACGGACGTTTCGGGCCCTGAACGGGCACTTTTCCCAAGAAATTACGAAACTTAGCGGGCTACAAGGAAACGGCTTAACTAAGACCGCTGCGACGACGGTTAAGCTTTTTGGATCCAAAACGGTCCTCGAATGGACCAAAACGTCGCTCGGTTGACTTTTCCAACGAAAAGTCAACATTTCCCAAATTGATCAGAAAGTTGCCCTGAGTCCCCCGGAACTCACTTTGGTCAATAACGGGGTCAACTTAAGTCCGGTATGACCCTCGGGGTCCAATTTCGGTTCAATTCAGTTTCTGCTGAATTTTTTTAAATTTTCCTGTTTTTCGCAGATTTGACTGGCGTTGACCGGGAGTGGTTATTACAATATTGATGAATATATTTTAGTTTGGTGGAAGAAATTATTTTTGATTTATATATCTGCATATATATGTAGATGGATAGAATTTGGATGAAGTTGTCAAGAGATGATCCAAGGCATGTGAAAGGTATTTTGGGGTTTCTCGAGCATGTCATAGTTAATGGTTAAAACTTCGGTGTGAATGATCACTTCCGGTGTCCGTGTCGAAATTATATGAATGGCGGTTGGTCAAAAATCGATGATTGATGGATCATTTAACTGGTAAAAGGATTGCTATTATGACAAATTACCAAATATGAGAGTATCACGGGGAAGCACACCTCATGCCTACTGAAGCGGAATCTAGATTGGATGATATGCAGGAGATGAGTAGATATGAGGCGTCATCATCCGGTCATAATTATATTAATAATGAGGCGTCATCATTCGTTGATTACGATGCAACAAGGGAATATGTGGAAAATATGTTTCCATATCGTGACACGTTTGAGCGGGAAGATATGGTTGATGATTTTGATGAGTACGATATGATTGAGACGGTTGCAAGGGAAGATACATACAAGTATATGAGATTATTGAGTGTGTATCAAACACCATTGTACAAGGGATGCACTGATTCCGATAGATTGAAAACCATTATGGAGTTGATGTCTTATAAAGAAAAATGCAAGGTGTCGAATAACACGTTTAACGACATGCGTAAAATGAATAGGAAAAAACTTTCCTCATCCGAACACGTATCCAAAATCGTTTGTTGATGCACAAAAAGTGGTGAAGGACGTTGGGTTGGGTTATGAAACGTATGATGCTTGTGAAAATAGTTGTTGTTTATACTACGCTGAAAATGTACATTTGAAATAATGTCCTATTTGTGAGGTACCTCACTACGATGGGAGGGGGACGGCCAAGAAAACTGTTAGCCACTTCTCCATCATAGAACAGTTGCAAAAGATGTACAGTTCACCTGACATTGCACGAAAAATGAAGTGGCACGCGGAAAGGGCAGTAAATCCTGACATTTTGAGGCATCCAACTGATGGTAAAGCTTGTATTGAGTTCGACAGGTTACATCCTATAGAACATTGCACGATTGTTGAAGTGGCACGCGGAAAGGGCAGTCAATCCTGCACGCGGAAATGGTTGTACAGACGGGTTGACGACGACGATGTCAACGAAGAAGAAGACTTTTTTCTTGAATGATGACGACGAGGAAGATCATGACATCTCTGATGAAGAAGGCCTCAACGATGAGGAAGAGCTTAATGACGAGATATTATCTGATGATGAAGAAGACTATTAGGAATTATATATATACATACTTTGTAATACAATTATGATATATTAATTAATTCATGTTTTCTCTATTATAGCTCTATATTACTTGTGTTGATGATAAAATACTGGTAGTTTGTTGAAAAACAACGTCATTTTTAAAATGACTACACAACTTCTGCGACGCCACGACTATGTCGTCGTAGAGGTTATAACATCTACGACGCCATAGCTATAGTGTCATAGGGGTGAAGTAGGCAGAGAGCATTTTATGGTTCTTTTTGACATTTTTTTTCATTTTGAACATCGAGATAACTTGTTTTATGTAAAACTTGATCCTCAATAATAATTTTAGGCTAGTATCAATGTCCCGAGCTTGAAATTTTGAATTATTTTAACCCTAACCTAAAAATATAATTTTTTGTATTCATCTACGACAATATTATGACGTCTCAGAGGTTATGCCTCTACGACGTCACAACTATGGCGCCGTAGGTGTGAAGTAAGCAGAGAGAATTTTAGGATTTTTTTTCGACGTATTTGTCGTTTTAAACATCGAGATAACTAGTTTTATGTAAAACTTGATCCTCATTAATAGTTTCAGGCTAGTATCAATGTCCCAAGCCTGAAAATGCTTACTGTTTTATTTTGTACTGAATCTTGCATATGATTTGTAGTTTGGTATCAATGTCGTGGAGTATGTTCATATTTGTGACTAAGTTTGAAATATCAATTCATATGTCATTGCTAATTAGAATGGTAGGCCTATATTGTACTTACTCTCAATTTATATATGTTTGTTGATTATTAGTTTTTAATAGTTGTTTTTAAAATGCAGGATGCTACCAAAAAAGAGAGTTAGAATGCTAGAGGAGGAGGAGACTGCCCTCGCCCCCTCTATGGTCGAGGGGACGGCAGAAACCTCCCAACCCAGCTCGCCTGGGACGCAATGGCCAACGATGAGTGGGTTGGTTGTACCGTCTACGACTACGACATCACAGGGAGGACCAAGTCTGGGAATGGCTGAAAGCTCCATTGCTGCGGGCGACGTTTGGTACGTCCGCAAGGCGAAAAAAAGAGGAAGGCTATCAAACGTCCTCTCCCATTGCAAATAAACTACGACAAGAGCGGAAGCGACAACGGGTGCGACTCTGAATCCGAGAAAGATGGCGTTGATGCCACTATTGGGAGTGAGGCCGTTGACGCCACTCCGGACACTGAGGTCTCCTCTGGTAAGAAGAAGAGGGGCGGTAAACGGGGGTGGGTGTTGATCACCTGGACAAATAAATTTGCGGAGAAAAACAGGGCGTTGACGCCACTATCGGGAGTGAGTCCGTTGATGCCACTCCAGACACTGAGGTCACCTATGGTAAGAAGAAGATGGGTGGTAAAAGGGGGTAGGTGTTGATCGCCCGGAAAAATCAATTTGTAGAGACAAACGGAAGGTATGATCTCGTCTACGACATCGAGAAGAAGACTGTGACTTGCCTGGGTCACCAAGAAATCGACGACCAGAGAGTGACCCGAGATATCGGGTCCATCATCCGGTCGTACTTGCGCATGTTGGCCGAAACGTGGGACGCCATTAAACTGGAAGATCGATGGAAGGTGCAAAGGAAGCTCAAGGTACGTATTTTTCCGTGTAAGTGTTGTTTATTTTTGTTTTTTAATCGTTTGTGCATTAATTTCTCCACGTTTTGTTTGTAGACATTGTACATGTATCGCGAGAAGGATGATGCGATATGCAACTAGATGGAGAAGGAAATCTGCAGTTGGTTCACGGAAGTCCAAGATCAATCGAGGGCGCAATGTCGAGATCTCTGAAAAGGGGACCACATATATCACCCATCCGCACGAGTTCGAAAATTGTCTGGAAGAGTGTGACTTCCTTTGCAAACACTTCGATTCTGCCGAGTTCAAGGCAAATGATAATGTTCGTAAATAAATTTTTATATACATTGTTTTAATTATTAAATTAATTAGTATGGTTTTTTCAAAAAATGATAGGATAAGTCAAAGTAGGCATCAGACGCCAAGAAAAAGTGACGAACGTGCAACGAGACAGGTCCTATTCGATAGCAGTCTACTCCCAGAGGATCGCGAAAAAAGACCCCTCCAACCCGACGCCACTCCTTGAAGCTTGCAAGCATGTCTTCCCGCCAACCGATAAGAAGAAGGACAACTGCCAAAAAGGGGTAAATAATTACTTTTGACCTAAATGTTTATTTATTATATTTAACTTGTGTTAAAACTGGACTTTTTTGAATTTTACTTGTTAAAAAGTGGTGTATTTTGAGTTCTAACTGATAATATAATACATGTATATAAAATAGGGAAAATTTCACTTTAACACCCTGCCAAACATTTAATTTCATTTTGATACCCTGACATAAATTTTTATCACTTTCATACCCTAACCAAACTTTTAATTTCACTTTCATACCCAACCGTCAGATTCTGTTAACTTTCCATCATAAATAGGTAAAATGTCCATAATACCCCTAACTATTACTCAAATTTTCAAACCCATGCCATTTGTTCATAACTTGAAAATAAGTGAAATGACAATAATACCCTTCATTGTTCGGGTGCTAAACTGAAAAATATCCTTCAGAATTTTCAAATTTTACAAAATCATTTTTTTATTTTTAAAAATACATTTGTTTTAAATTC
Source organism: Erodium maritimum (assembly GCA_963921825.1). NCBI lineage: Eukaryota > Viridiplantae > Streptophyta > Magnoliopsida > Geraniales > Geraniaceae > Erodium > Erodium maritimum. Next base: position 120,410,040 of record OY997588.1, read on the forward strand.
AGTTTTTATTTAAAAATCAATATAAAAATCATTTTTTACAAAAAATATACTTAAAATAAGTTATATTATATTCTTTGTAACAATCCAAATCCCTTTTTTTCAATCTTGTTCGTCCCTTTTTTCCCAATCTTCTTCGTCCTTTTTTTTCAATCTTCTTCGTCCCTTTGTTTTCCTTGAAATCAGAGAACAAAAGAAATAGAAACAGAGAAGTTGGAAATTGAAAAAAGAGGAATTGTAGAGATTGAAAATCAGAGTTCCCTTTTTTTTCCTTCATCCCTTTTTTTCAATCTTCTAGAAACTCTCGCTGTCACCCCTCCTCTCAGATCTGCGATGGCCGAAGCTTCCTTTATGCTCGACGTCTGCAAATTCGGTGACACCGACCATGCTCGTGAAGCCTCACAACGCCGTCACAGTCACTCACATGTTGGATTTCTTATTCTTCTTCCTCCTCTTCTCTGGCTTCCTGGAATTCCCATCCGCAACGACCTAAGTCCCGCCCCTCACGGCTCAGTCTCTAATCCCGACGCAATCTACACCGGAGCCCTTCAACGACCTTCTCAGCGCGCTCCGGAGATGGGACTCTCAAGTGGGATTTGCCCGGTTCAGAGAAAAACACCCCGACTCGATGCGTAACGGCTCAACTGCATCTGCTTCTCTGCAGCAATCCGACGATGATTCGTGTTATGGGTCTTTGAAATTGGATCATGTTAGTGTCCTGGTTAAGGGGTGGACTTGGAATGATGAAAATACCCTTGTGGGTCTTCATATGGTTTTTTTGAGAGTGAGATTTAGAGAGTAGAGAGGAACAACTTGTAGATCTAAAATTTGATTTTGTTTTTGTTTTTGTTTAAATTTGTAGATCTTCATATGGCTAGCAGATTTGGGAATTTTTTTTTGATAGGCTAAATTTTTTATTAAGCAAATGTTCTATAAAATTATAGAACAAAGCAAGAAAAGATCCAAAAAGGATCAATTCCTCAGACCAATACAACTCTGAAGAGTAAACAAAGAATAGGAAAAACAAGATTGTCTACTAACTATCCAGATTCAAACAAGTAAACCGGTTAGAAACCGGAACAGGGGTTAAAGAAATAATTGGAGTCGGTTCCTCGTAGTCCTTGGCCTTTCCATCCTCAGCGTCCTTCTCGAGTGCCAAAGCGCAAAGATTAACAGCCTTATGACCAACTTTCGAACTGTACCTCCAATTGCCCGTGCTATCTTTTTTGGCAATGTCTACCATGTAACGTCCCATTTTAACTCCTTTATCAGCAGAGGTCCTAGATCTTGTTTGATAAACAAAGATTGGTTGTGTAATCACCTTCGATTGACTCTTCTTTGGGCGTCCTCGTTTCTTTTGCTCGGCACTAGATATCGGTTTTTCCAAGGTCTCCTTCCATGGACTTCCTTGAAAGCCGACTTCCAGAAATGGATCACCATCCCGAGGAAGAGGGTCAGAACACGAGCCAATATCTTTCTCAATTTGGCTAAAAACAGTAGCCAAACTTGGGTCCACACCGGCCAACGAACGTGCCTTTTCGGATGGGCTTAGCACTCCACCCAAAACTGATCCAACTTCCTTTTGTACTGAGCCCAATCCATCTTTTACCCAGTCAGAATCAGGCCCATACGGACATGAGCCTAGCACGACACCTTTAGGCCCACCTTCACGTCCAGTACCCTGCGCTGAAAACGTATCCGGGATTGGCTCTAATGCCGTGAACAACGGCAAAATCACTCCCGAATCAACTCTTTTTGAAAAAGGAAACCTGTTCAAAACATGATTCTCTTTCGATGAAGCTATCCCTTGAAACACGGAGTCAACGGCGGGATCAAGTGCATCTGAAACAGGATGTTGCAGGTCATCGACGACCTGAGAACTCGGTGGCGGAATGATCACCGGCAGAAGTACGGGTGCCTGAGCATTGGCGTCCTCACGAGGGTTCTCCTGCCCCTCACCGGAAGTCCGAAAAAATCTCTCGGACGAGCTTCCAGATCAGAACATAAAACAGAGCCAATGCTCTGTTTTGACTCTCCGATTGAACCAGTCGCCGGAGATCGCAGAAAACGCTGGGAGAAAGCTACGAATAGGACATGTCCATTCAGCTTGAAACCATTCAGCGTTTCTATCGCCTGAGCAGCAACAACATGCGAAGAAAAACAAATGAAACCAAAAAATAAACCCTTCTTATTTGATCTCTTCAGCAAAGTGACGAAGTCGATGTCGCCAAACGGAAGGAACATAGCTTTGAACGACTCTTCCGAGAAAGGATACGGCAGATTTATCACGTAAACCTTTGTTGCACTCTCCACGAACTGAGCTAGAATTCGTCGCCGGCGAACTGTATTTCCGTCCCCAACCACACCTCCTTCCTCCTTCCCTTCGACTGTGAACGGCGCAGAGACATCGAGAGGTGTAGGCACAGCCTCGTCCACACGCTTCCCTGTCTCAGAGGCGGGAACATCTTTGGTGCTCTGTTTGACGTCGTCGACCACCAGACTAATTTTGGTCGCAACGTGAAACGATAGCGCGGAGCCTCCACGGGTTCCCAGTTTTGTCACCTTGATCGATCTATCACTAGGACTTTATATGGATCGATATTCACGATACAGGGACAAGAGATTCGAGCAGAATGAAAAGAAAGTTACATGCTCACCCTTACTGACGCTGGCAAAAGTCCGGCTAGCCAAGTGATAGCGTTTCTGTTTCATAGCTCTTTCCCTTGATTACAATTGTTTTCAGATTTGGGAATTTTAGGGAGAGAAACTGAAAAAATTAAAGTGGTGGGTGCTAAATTGAAAAAAAAAATAAAGATATGAATTAAACTAAAAAAACAAAAAAATAATAATAATTTAAAATTTTTATTTTTATATTAATTTCTAAATAAAAATATAATTTTTTAAAATAAAAATTGAATTTTTTAAAATAAAAAAAAATCATAAAAAAAACTGAATTAATAAAAATAAAAAGTTATTTTGTAAAATTTGAAAATTCTGAAGGATATTTTTCATTTTAACACCCTAATAATGGAGGGTATTATTGTCATTTCACTTATTTTTAAGTTCTGAATTCGATGGCATGAGTTTGAAAATTTGAGTAATAGTTAGGGGTATTATAGACATTTTACCTATTTTGGATGGAAAGTTAACAGAATCTGACGGTTGGGTATGAAAGTGAAATTAAAAGTTTGGTTAGGGTATCAAAGTGTTAAAAATTTATGCCAGAGTATCAAAATGAAATTAAATGGTTGGCAGGGTGTTAAAGTGAAATTTTCCCTACAAAATAAAATGTATGTTGATTTGATCACATTAATATGATTGGTTCACTGATCATAAAAGTGATAATTGAATCGCTTGTATATGTATATATTTTGATCTGTTTGAATAAAGTTTGATAGGTTTGAATAAAATTTGAATAAATTGAGATGCAATTTTAAAGGAGTTTGATTTGATATAGTTTTTGAGTTGTAATTGATAATAATGAATTTGATCATATGTATATAACATGACTAGTTCATTGGTTTACTTGAGTAATTTCTTTTGAACTTGATATTTGTTTATTACATTTAATTAGAGCTCATTTTCCATGATTTGTCTAAATCCTGGTCTGTTTTTGCGCATAAAAAGATCATCGCTGCGATTCGGGAAGTCCGACAATTGGCCGACATCTCTACCCCCATCCTAGAACTGGTTCAGGCTGAGGCACTAACTGCCAAGCTGAACAAAGAGAGGAAGGGCAGCCAGTAGCCAGGATGTGGCAAAAGAGTCATCCTCCCAACATCGAAGTCGATGACGTCTTCCTCGACCACTGCTGCTTCCGTCGAAGTATCTCAAGAAATAGAAGAGAGAGTGTGGGTGCGAGTGAAGGAGGAGGTGGCGAACCAACTCAGGGAAGAGAAGGAACAACTGGAGAACCAAATCAGAGAAGAGAAGGAACAGTTGGCCAAGGCCAAAGAGGATTTGGAGCAGTAGATGAGGGTACAGCAGGAGCAATTGACATCAAGAAATATGGAGGTGGAAGTGTCACTAAATTACTATTATACCCTTAGTTATAATACAATAAAAAATAAATAAAAAATTAAAAATCTAAAAAATTAAAAAATTAAAAATAATGAAAAATTAAAAACTAGAAAAAAAAAGTGATTACATAACTCATCAAACCCTCTCTCATCTCTCATTCACGACCTCTCCTCTCTCTCTATCTCAACCTGTTCATCTTCACCGAGCTCCGACTTCGCTCCTCCGACCTCGCGAGCAAATCCCCTTCTCCGATCAGTATGTCCTCAGAGGTTGAGGCGGCGGCGACGAGCTTCTTGGTCCCATTCAACCCCGTAGAGGTTGAGGCGGCGGCGACGAGCTTCTTCTTAGATCTGAAGTTCCAGATCCGTGGCTTCCCTATGGCGGCGACGACGACAAAACTGGGGTTGTGGTGGTGCTGGAGCTCTTCTTCTCCATAGGGACGTGGTGTTGGAGTTATTCTTCTGCCCGTGCTCGCCGGAGAGTTCTCGAAGCTTCGAGTTCGTGTACAGATCTGAAGCCGGAGAACGATGCCGACCCATCTCTCTGTCCCTCACAAGACCTCATCTACGATTTCATATAGATCTGTTATCTAGACCATAAATCGTGGTCGAAGTAGAGAAGGGAGGCGAAGGCTCGGCAAAGAGGGGCGGCGAAGACTCGCCGGAGGAGAACTCGAGTTCATGGGAAGCTTTAGGGTTTGGCTATTGTTTGACTTTCTGGGTTTGCTCATCTGGTAATCTGTAAATCGAAAAAAATCGTGTTTGTTCATCTGTTAATCTGTTTTTTTTTTCAATTGAAATTACCCAGCTCAAAAAAGAAGAAGAAGAACAGACATCGTGTATTGACAGAAATGAAATAAAATAAAATAAAAAAAATTAACAAATTTTGAGAAAAAAATTAAAAAACAATTAATAGACATTTTAAAATTTCTGAAATAAAAATAATAAAAAGTAAAGAAGTTAAAGAAATAAAAAAAAGTAATGAAAATAAAATAAATTAGATGATAATTTGGTTTTAAATAAATAATATATTTTAAAAAATATATAATTTAATTATTTTATTCTGAAAAATGAAAATAATTAGAAAATATGAATTAAAGAAAAATAATAACTGAGGGTATAATGATCTTTTAACATTTAAGTCAAAAGTCAACTAAAATGATAAAGGGTAAAATGGACTTTTCACTTTGGTCTGTTAGTTTTTTAACCCCATCAACCCAAATCGTTCGTGGACGAAACATTTGGGTACCGTATTGGACAAAAAATTCATAAGGGTACCTTATCGTTCGTAGACGAATCATTTGGGTACCTTATCGTAAATAACCCTTCTTATTTTTTATCTGTACAGATAAAAAAGACCAAATTTTTAATCAAAAGTTATGTTTTTAGTTTTTGGTTAAATATCGAAACTTACTCTTAAGTATTAGTCATGAACACTACACTACCCAACGTTTCAAAATAACAAATGCACTACCTTAAGTATTGGCCACGCGATTTTGTTAGTAAAAATGGACGGAATATTTCATTCGTTAGTTATATGACCTCAAATGTCATATAATAGACAATAAGATGACATTTTTTCCCCTTAAATATTTGACCTCTATACATTTTATAAGGAGGAATAACGAGGGTACAAGCAGGATATACACCATGAGCTCTGCTAGGGTTTTGAAACCTCTAGCCCATGCGTCGACTTTTCTCCAGGGCCGTCGTCGCTTCTCTCGGCCTCAATCCGGTACTACTGCTCCGTCGATATGACGTCCATCCCCTTCACCCTCGCATGTTCCTCCGCTTCCCACGAGGGCCATCACTACCCAACTCCCATTTTCCCCGATTTCCCCAATCTCACCCCAACTCCCATCACCACGATCACGCCGCCGCCGACATCGCTTGTCCCTTTCCCAATTGTTTTTGGGGGGATCTCGTCTGCTACTGCCTCTTCCCCGATTGATCTAGGCGGCAATTCTTTGAAGCCTCAAATGCCGTCTCTAAAGTCGCATTAGTCGATGTCTTTGAAGCTGCATTTGAAGCCACCACCACCGTCTCTGAAGCCGTCGTTGGCACGTCCTTCTCCCTGGCCTCCACTACCGCACCCTCCTCGACCCCTCTCTTGATTATGGAACTGGCTAATCGGGTGGGTCCTTTTTATTTTATCTGACTTCGTCTTTGCACGGTCAATGACGAAAGGAATTCAACGCTCTAGGACTTGTCCCTGGGAGGGATCCCTGGTAAGAACTATGCGTTCCTCTGAAACTGATGACAGTAGGCTCGATCGCACTCTCTAGAGTATGCAACGTTTAGGTAATACCTTGAGCAGCCGTAGTCAGTTTCGCCATATGTTAGAAGTGGATGATAGCAGGTTCGGTCATACTCTATTGTGCATGCAACGTTTAGTCAACTTCGTCTAGTTTTAGTTCTAAGTCGCCTTTAAGGGACCCCATTCAATACCGTCAGTGACGGTTATAGTATGAAAAGAACTGCGACATCATTGTGTCTTTTGTCTGTTTTTCGTGGTTAGAGATTTATTCCTGATGCACTCAAATGTATTTGAATTTAAATTTATGAATTGCACCTTTTACTCAAAAAAAATAACGAGGGTACAATAGTAATGTTCCTTATAAAATGTATAGATGTCAAATAATTAAGAGAAATCATTATTTTACCATCATTATATGATACTTGAAGTCATATGACTAACGGAATGGAATATTCCGTCTATTCTTACTAACAAAATCGTGTGACTAATACTTGAGGTAACGCATTTGTCGTTTTAAAACATTGGATAATATAACATTCGTAATCAATATTTAAAAAGAAGTTTCGATATTTAACCTTTTAATTTTTGGGTCTTTGATTTATTTGTTCTTTTTGTTGTTATTCCGTCACTTTATGTTGCGATGTGATTCCTTTTTACTTCAACTTAATCTTATATTATACACGTTTTTAAACCAATTGAGATTCAAAATATCATATTAAAAAGAATATAAGAAAATCTGTTTGAACAGTATATGAATCCAATGGGCATGTGACACCTTCATTTACTAGTACTTTTTGGTTTCATCACTTGACTAATCAAGCATAAAGTCCCACACTCCAAAAGTCACATCAACCCCAGAATCTTGTATTGATTTTGCCTGATTAATTTCAAGCCAAAATCCCCATTGAAACACACACACAATCTCCTCAAAACCAAGAATCAACCACCAAAAATAGATAAATTAAGCAATAATAGTATATCAGAGCAAGGAGCAGATACATTGTACACAACGTGAAACAACAACACCCCAAAAACATGACTAAAATTAAAAAAGAAGAGAAGAAGAGGTGATTAGGAGCCTCGGACAGTGAAATTGTACCAACCAACCCAAGTCATTGCCGTATCACACTTCGAAACCACATTCTCCGGATTCATGCAGCAAAATCAATACAGATTCAGCGCATTTCTTATAATATAATTCTTTTCTGCTGTTGTATGGAACTGATTAACATGGGCATGTAAAACAGATTCCTGCCCGTGCTCGCGAGGCACTGGTTCTTACCCCGTGCTCCGCGCACCCTCCGCCCCGCATCGCTCGAACACTGCACTCGCACCCCGAACCCTCTGTTTCACGCCTTCTGTCCCGACCTTTTGCCACGCCGATGTGTATGCTCTTAAGGTAAAAAACCATTTCCATCTTATGAGTATTTGGATAAGTTGATTGAACCACCGATGTCATTTAGTATTAGGAGATTGAGAAGAATTTAAATAGAAATCTATTCTTTAACTTAGAAAATTGTGTGAATCCATATAAGTTATTCATTTCATAATCATAAAAACTATTAGATTTTAATTTAAAGATATACATAAAACTTAAACTAAAATATTTTTTCTTTATCAGAAAAGTCTGTGATGGCCCCCGGGAGAAGGACGAGAAACACAAAGGATCTCTCCCGCTCCTGTTGCCTTTACCTATTATCTCAGGATGAGGTACGGTAACAGAGAGTGTCCTCTTTTGTGAGATATGATGTGAGATGCACTCTCTCTCCTAACAGGAAGTGTCATGTCTCGTATCGAAGAGCTAACGACCTCTTATACCAGATCCCTTACCCTTGAGATCAAAGGGTCACTTCTAGGCCTGAAGCCTTGTAATCGCTTCAGACCCTGGGACAGAGCCGTCACCCTTGCCAACGGGAGGTGAGAAGTTCCCCCACGGTTACCAGGACTAGTACTCGATTGGTCACAACATACCAAGCTTGTACCCGACAGTTCTAGGGTTCATTTGTGGCCTTCATTGAGAGGCCTCGAAGTCTCGTGCCCACCGGGTACAGAGTAGCCATATGGACAACACAATTACAATCAAAGCAATGATCTGGAAAGTAGTCATAGGATAAATGCAGCAGAAACCGTACCTCAAATTTTGTTTGATGGAAACACAAATATCTCTAGAGTGGAAGGTGTGCGTCCACGAAAACTCTGAACCGCATAAAATCCTCTTATACCTCATACAATCAGCATCATCATCCAGAACAAAAAAAATATCCAGTGCGCCTACAATTCAGAAGCCTACGCCACTGTTTCATGCCCCAACTATAAGATTGGTGACCTAAAACCACACAAAGAAGTGGGTAAATAAGATGTACCAACGACGTATTAGCGACCAAAGGTCGGCGAGCAACGTCAAAGACCTTCTAAAGGCATACGGTTCTCATGCCAAAACCTTGGCGGGTTCCCAAGCAGTTCGAAAGAAGAATCTCACCACCCCGTCCTTCAACGGGAGGGCCACAACCTCCAACAATCTTCACAACTCAGCCAACCAGTCCACCAAGGACAGCTAGTAGTAGCCTAGTAGGTACGGTTGGACAACACCCTTGCCGCCACTATGTAGGCAAAGTTCAGCTCCCGCCCATACACCTCCATCCTCCAACGAGCGGGCCACCACCTCCGATAGTCTCCACAACTCAACATGAGAGACTAATTACTCCCCCCGAGTTAAAATGAGAGGTCCCTACCGCCGTCCCGTAGAAAAATCCCCTCAGTCGTCGATGTCAAGTGCTTGTCGAGGCCCTCTCAGACGTCTCGAACCCCCCGTCAGATCCCGCTTGGAGCCCCTTCTTCGTCGTGTATTTCACACCACTCACTGAAGGGATACCGCTGCCGCTCCATCGGCTAGCCATGTGACTGCTCCCCTAGTCGTCGAGCCACTCCCCAAGCCTCCAAATAGTCCATATATATCCTCCTTTTCGACCATCGATGCCCGAAGATGATGTCACGCGAGGGGTCGGGGATACAACCCGGTTCAGTTTCGGCACCGCCGTAGTCACCGTGGCTTCCCGAGGCACCCCAAGACGAGGACCTACCCCTACCGTCCGTCTATGGATCAATCAGCGTTGAACACCGCGAGAGGCCCTTGTCATTCCACCCTACGTATCGGAGAAGGAGAAAAAGGAAACGTTTCCCTCGTTGAGAAAATGATTTATACCATTATATTTTTTTGAGTAAAACGATACTTCTCATTACTTTCTTAAAGAGCTAATACATGTTTTGGGCCATGACGGGAAAACACACTAACTCTGATACCCAATAACCGTCAAAGACGTTTTGAAGACTACCCTTAGAATTAACTAGAACAATATTGAAATGACAACCAAAATCTAAAAACGACTGACGAACACTGCTCAAGGTAGTGAATATTACTGGGTCACCCGAGGGCGACACAATTCTTCTGATGTAAAACCGAACCTGTTTTTGTCAGTGGTGAAGGAAAAACAGGCCATACTTAGGGATTCCTTCCACCTGTCCCTGAGGCCTGCCTACTGACTCATGTGGTATGACAGGGTTGTTTCCCAGCCCTCGCCTAAATTGAGACTCGCTCCTGGCCAACCCACTCCTCTACTGCTGCCCTCTTCAATGCTTTATCCTGCCTACATCTCCCATATCCCTCAACAGTGGGCGCTGGAACTTCAACAAGACGTGCTGCCAGATTCGCACACCCTCTTCCACCAAACCCTCCGTATTCGCTTTCCGGGGTAACAACAATCAAATCAGCAAAGAGTTGATCCCATTCTGGTCCCCCAAGAATCTTCCTGTGTACAAAACCTGGGGAGCTCGACTTCAAGCACCCAGGGAGGCCTCTAGTACACGAGGGGCCAATTGTCTGGGTGAGACAACGTGGTCCCTGGTTAGGTAACGGATCCATGGATACGCTATCTCCCAACCCCTAAGACAACCCGACCTTAGGTAACGGATCCATGGACATCGGGGCGGGTGATCCTCCCCTAAGCTCCATCTTACTACAAGCCCATCCCTGCCGTGAGCCCACGATGGAGGCAATCCCATATGAGCCACCACCGGCCGCCACGAACGGGGTCGAGGTCCCCACACCGGAGACCTCCATAGCAATCCCCTGTGTGCCACCGAGAAATCATCATGCGAGTACCGTCTACGAACCGATGTAGCCTCCCGCCGTGTGCATGCACGGGTAATGGCATCCCGCCTAGCCTCCAACAGAGAAGGACGGCCACGATCGATACTAAGGTTACCCAGCGCACCACCAGAACACCACTCCCAGTTACGGACAACGATGGAAGAGGAAATCATCGATTGAGAGAGAAGTCCCTCGCCCGCAAGGAGAACCTAGCGAGTCCGAGCCACCGTAGTGGTGGATGAGGAGCCCCAGCGTGCAACCCTATCCGTCCCGAGTCCCATACCCCAAGGGAAACCCCAGGACGAGAGAGATGGAGGCAAGACCCAAGATGGAAGTCGATACCCTGCACGTCTCGCGTCGCTTGTCAGAGAACCAGGAGCAAGTTCATGGGTCAATCGGACAGGCGGCGGCACACGGAGGCGCTGAAAGTGAGGCCCCGAAACCCGTCTCAAAGGGTGGGGCAAATGAGGCCCCATCTATCCCTGAGAGAGAGAGATCACGTCTGTCGGAGGCATTAGACGGTGCCTCTGAAACGCAGACCGAGAGGAAGAAAAGAGCGAGAGAGATTCTCTTAGCCCCCAACGCTGGTCTTGAACCCCCACACCTGGCGCGGTCTACGAGGGACAAGACAACTCGGAGAGATAGTCACTGACAAGGACAACGGCTCCAACGAAGCATATGGCATGTCGGTGGTAGAAATAGGGGCTAGCGTCATAGCTGCGGCAGAACTAGGGCTATAGGAGTGCATATTGATTTTTCTTTAACTATACAAAGGAAGACAGATATGTGATTTCTACCGTTATTGATAGTGAAGATGAGTCATGTCGGAGAAAAACTGCTACAAACCTCTAAAACCCTACGGAGAAAGGAGGTGAGCACGAGTGGATATTTTTTTTTTGATCAGCACATGTTTTATTGAAGGGGAAGGTTTTCAAACTGAAAACAGACCCAAGGGATTAACCCTCCATTACAACCTGAGAATACCACACTTGTACCTCTAACCAAACAACCCAACAAATGGGTGTACAAAGGTCTTCAAACCCTAAATTGAAACTAGTAGCACAACCATTACCCACGCAAGGGTAGGATTCTCTCCCAAGTAGATTACAACCTTAAAGCAAACTAAGTACCACCAAGGGCACAAAACAGAGACGAAAACCAAACTAAATCTAAAATAAACAACAGAAACAACACAACCTGAAATCACCGAACAACCTTATCAAGCCCCTCCAATAGCAAGCAGAAGCGCACCCAATGCCCTCCGATGAAAGCATAATCGAGTCTGCCCTTCTTGACCCAAGGTGTAGATCCCAACTCCGTCGCCTCCGATCAGTGAAGAACCAATCTCACCGCTGGCCAGCACCAAACGACGACCTCGAAGGGAAAGACGACACCACCTCTGTAGCATGGAAACGAAGATCGCACAAGGGTCACACGCCGAGGAAGAACCCGACCAACGATCAAAACCCCAGAAATTCAAGAACCCCAGAGCCAACCCACAGAACTCCGTAACCAGGTCAAAAGACCAAAACTCTCGCTGAAAACACATCGGTGAGCCCACACCGAGGAAACAGACGGAGAACCAAGGAGGACAAAGAGGTCGAGAAGAAATCAAAAGATTCAGGAGAAAGAGACTACAAAAGAACTCAGATCTACACTCAACTTCACCCAAAAAAGGTGAGGAAGGAGCTCCCACTGTAGATCTGAGTCTCTCCACGGTCAAGCAACGAAGGAGGAAAAGGGGATGAAAAAAAACGAAGGAGAAGGAAGAGGGTCGGAGAGGCACAGGAGAGAAGAAACCCAACCGTAGCTTCCACGGCCGAGGCCACGAGAGACACCGGCGGAGGCGAGGAGAGAGGAAACCCCAGGTAGAAACCCTAGATCTGAGGGACACGGAGCCTCGACGAGGGATGACACCGTTTCCGGTGGGTAGATCCCCTACTTTCCGCCTAAACAAGGCGGGCCAACACCCGACACAACGTCTTCCGGCCAGGGACGGAGGAGCAACAAGGAAGAAGAGGGCCGAGCCAGTAGATCTGAGGGATAAGACTAGATCTGGGGTCGAAACTGAAGAGAAGCGAAGGGGAAAGAAAGAACTGTGAAGGAAAAAGGAAGGGAGAGGCCACCGCCGGTGGCTCCTCGGTCAGAAGGACACGAGGGCCATCGGTGGAGGAGCGAACAAGGGTGGCGACAGGAGAAGAAGAGCGAGGGCTTTTTAGTGAGAGAAGCTCTCCTACTTTACTTAATACTATGCTCTACGAGTGGATATTAATCTTTTGCTGATATAATAGTAATGTAGGAAGATTATATATGTGGATAGATTTACATGTAATTGTAATGAATCTCAAGCATAATATGGGTCCGGATGGGGGAGAGGTACCTAATTGGATATGTAGTTGAATATAAATGATAAAAATTGACCTAAGCATGTGATTAGGGAGGCAGAGACTTAGGTTTAAGTCATGTTTGTACATAAATTAATTTAACAAGCAATTTGCCACATGCCTAAGTTTAGGCCTCCTCCCGTATTTGTATGATCCTTTTATTGATTAAAATTAGCAACCACATATGTACTTATGAGGGTCACCTACAATTCTTGATTTGTATGGCCCTTATGAGATGCAAGTCTGTCCACCTCATTAGTTTTAGTACAAACTAAGGTGCAAATTTGTATATTTTATACAAAAATATTAAGACGAATAACCTTTTTCATTCATGCCGACTTGTTATGACTTCACCTAATTCCATTTTTGGACAGCAGGTCTTGTAGTGATTTTTTTTGAAAGGCAAGCGAGGGAATGCATTATATTAATGCTTGAGAACCGATACAAGTGGCGGACTAAAGTCCTGAGAACAGAATAATATCCGAGTTTTTTGTAGGACATCCAACGCTCTGTATTTATAGAATCAGTCTAGTTGACATCCTAGACAAAAATAAAAATCTCTATTATCAAACCGATCGAAACTAAAGAAATAGTCCAACAGAAACATAAACAACCCAAAACCAACAAAGTACTGGAAACAACAACCATAATGAAAGCAGGAAAAATAAAAAGGATCTGATGGTGCAGTCCTGAGCTCCCAGGCGAGTATTGGGGCTGGGTCATGAGGGGTAGGCCACCACCCATTTACCCCTCGAGGTCCATATAGCCTCATGGCTCTTGGCGGGGCTGTTTTGCAGCCCGCGCCACTTCTGATGCATCCTCAATGTCCTCCTCATCCCTAAGTTGGGATCTCCCTATCAGTTGGCCCGTTGCACCTAGGGCTTTCTTCAGCTTCACTTGTGCAGTGCGGGCGTGGCTTTGACTTGATCTGCCCCGAGCCTTGGTCTTCTACATCTTCAGCCTTTTTGACCCTAACCCTCCTCCCATTTCTTGAGGTTCCTTTTGTTTCCCCCTCGAGTAGGTATATCCAGTATCTGAGGGTTGCCAGTATGAGGACGCAGCAGTGGCATTGTGGGAGTCCAAATGGAAATGACGGGGACTCCCCCCCACTTCCTCACACCGAGCTTCCCGACCCAAGTTAGCCATGTCACGACTCTTTGCGATCTCGCAAGTCCCATCTGACAAACTTGGGTTCCCTCCTTGAGTAACTAGAGGTAGCCCATCGAGACCCTCTTTAGCCATGTCACTAGTCTTCGGTGTTGTTCGTCCCTCCTCAATCGGAAGTGCTGGGAAACCCGATGGGGGAAGTAGCTTCCCATCCCTCAATGGGTGCCGACGGTCCGACCCAATGCAAAAGGACGTCATCAACTCCTCCACCTGAACCTGTGGTCGGTTTTGAGGGGGGATGTAATAACCACTTCTGGTCAACGTCAGTCAAACCTGCGAAAAACAGGAAAATTTAAAATTTTTAAGACAGACACTTAACTTAACTTAAATTGACCCCGAGGGTCATGCCGGACTTAAGTTGACCCCGTTATCGACTAAAATGAGTTACGGGGGACTCAGGGCAACTTCCTGGTCATTTTGGGAAAGATTGATTTTTCGCTGGAAAAGTCACCCGAGCGACGTTTTGGTCCATTCGAGGACCGTGTTGGACCCGAAAAGCTTAGCCATCGTCGTAGCGGTCTTAGTTGGGCCGTTTCCTTGAAGCCCGTCCGGTTTAAAATATTTTTTGGGAAAAGTGCCCGTTCGGGGCCCGAAACGTCCGTTTTTCGCGAATCTGATTGGAAAATATCAACTAGATATTTTCCAAAAGGTATGGGACCCACCTTGACACTTGTCAAGTATATGGTGGTGTATTTTTGGAGGGAAAAGGTGTGGTTGGAGAGGGTTGGCCGAGTATGGGGTTTTAAAAGGGAAAAAAGTTAGTTTTGTTGTTAGTTTAATTAAATTAGAAATTAGAAGAGAGGTTTTAGAGAGAGAAGGAGAAGGAGAAGAAGAGAGAAGAAGGGAGGTTGAGCTAGGGTTTGTGATCGAGCCCTTGGATCGAGTCAAAGCAAAGAGCAATCCCGTTCCCCTCGTTCTCCTCTACGGTAATACCCGAACCGATTCTCGTTTCGATTATTTTCAAGAGCTAGGGTTTGGTTTTAAATTTTGGTTTAGGGTTGTGTAGAGATTAGAGAGGTGTTGGAGACGTTTTAGAGGTGTTTGGGAGAGAAATTTCACGTTTTCCGGTGACCGGAGGCTCGGGAGGAGCTCCGGCCACCGTGGGTGGTGGCCGGCCGGCCATGTGGTGGCTGGCCGGAGGTGGCAGCAGCCACCACTTGGTGGCCGAGCCCCTCCCTCAAACCCTAGGGCACGGCCAAGCCCTTTGGGTGGGGCCCACGTGCTCGGTTGTTCGTGTTTTAATTACTCGGGTAGTTTAAAACGTTCCCCGGACCTTTTATCCCAAACCAAATCGAATTTTTGATTTAAATTGGAGAAGTTGTAATTAACGGGTTTTGGGAAACTTTAAACGTTAATTAATTGTTTTAGAAGTCGGAATTCGATTCCGTCAAGTGCGTTGAGTTCCTTGATTTATTCTAAGACCGTAGAAACGAAATTGGGGACTTTTGGAGCCCCGGAAGGCAATTAACCAAAACCGGGCAGATTCGCCATGTCGGGCGAATCTGGCCCTTACGGGTCCTTTTTCGGCAATATCGAATAATTGGGAAGTTTGGGAGTGATCGTCTTTGTCGGGGTTACGTTTGGGCGTTAAGTTTATTAATTCTCAGTTTACTCGTACTAGTTTAAAAGTACTTTAAATTTGTGTTCTTTTAGATCGTGCTACGGACCGAGGCAAGGGGAAGCTCGGCGAGTGACTGAGTGTGCTTCGGGTGTTGTTGGAGCGCTTTTGGGATTGTATACGAGGTAGGGAAAAGTAGCCGGATCTCGGCCCTGATTAGGGAAAGTTAATAGTAGAATTGCATGTGACACCGGGGTGTCGTGGGTTGAGTAGATTTATTTAATTATTAGAAAAGCATGATACGGGATTGTAGCGTTTAAGAGAAAGGCATGTGACACTTAGTAGTGTCGTAGGAACAGATAACTTAGCGATAATTGAATTACTGGAGGCATATGACCATGCCCGGAGGTTGTTTGTGAAACTAGCGATTTTAGGACCGTTGGAGGCATCGAGTATGCCGGAGGTTGTCGTGCGTTTTATTTAATTGTTGAGTTTGGGTGGCCTTGAGAGCCCGTATTTAATTGTTGAGTTTGGGTGGCCTTGAGAGCCCGTATTTAATTGTTGAGTCGGGGTGGCCATGAGAGCCGTGTATTTAATTTGGTGTCTTGAGTGGCAGCGAGTGCCCGTGGGGTTGTTGAACCCGAGTCTTGACTGTTGAGGTGTCTTGAGTGGCCTTGAGTGCCTGTGTGATTGAACTTGCCTGTGATTGTGATTGTGGTTACCTGGGGTGGTGAGTTCTAAAGGTCGACAGCCTGATCCGACTTAGTGTCGATGAATTGCGAGTTCTAAAGGTCGACAGCCTGATCCGACTTAGTGTCGATGAATTGCGAGTTCTAAAGGTCGACAGCCTGATCCGACTTAGTGTCGATGAATTGCGAGTTTTAAAGGTCGACAGCCTGATCCGACTTAGTGTCGATGAATTGCGAGTTCTAAAGGTCGACAGCCTGATCCGACTTAGTGTCGATGAATTGCGAGTTCTAAAGGTCGACAGCCTGATCCGACTTAGTGTCGATGAATTGCGAGTTTTAAAGGTCGACAGCCTGATCCGACTTAGTGTCGAGGAATTGCGAGTTTGAAAGGTCGACAGCCTGATCCGACTTCGTGTCGAGGAATTGCGATAGGTCGAACCCTGACCTGATTGAGATTGGTTACTGAGCAGCTGGTGTGCGATCCTTTGTGATCTTGTTTGGTGTTGTGTCGTTTCGTTCGAGTCCTTGAGGAGGTCGTCGATAGTTGTGTCGGGTCTACACTGTTTTTATCGAGTGTCGAGCCTGTTGAGGAAGGTGACGGGTTGTGGGTCTGTTGAGTACTTGAGTTGAGGACTGTAGTCCCGGCGTTGGGTTTGGTTTTAGTGTTACTGGCTTTTTCTGCTAATTATGCCATAGTCAGTCTGTTATCCGTGGAGGTGAGCGAACGCTCACCCCTAGCTGCTTTTCCTACAGGTACTGATCACCGGACGGACTAGGTTAGCTCTTGAAGTTCATGGAGCTTGGAGCGGAGTCTGGTCTTTACTTTTGTTGAGTCTAGTGACGGATGTTGTACCTTGTCCACTTGTTGGGACGTTTTTGTATTGTAAATACTATTATTTTGAGAAGTAAATGGAAATGTCAAAGCTTTTATTGAAAACAGGTTTCAAGTGTTCATGTTTTTGAAAGTTCGCGCCCAAGTTCGGTTCGCTGAAATTGGGGCGTGACAGCTTGGTATCAGAGCTCGAGGTTTCAAACCTCGGACTGTCCGTCACTTAGGGGGGGAGAGTCGAGTCGGTGTAGCCCCGTCACGTCTTGAGTCTTGTTTGTGTTTGTGCGTATGTTACAGTATTTTGTTGCTGGCATACTGATTGTGTGTGATTGCGTGAACTGTTTTTAACTGTCGCGGGTCGACTCAGGAGCGCTCCTGTAGTCGAACGTGACGGTGTTGATGTCAAGTCGGTACAACGTGGTTCGGGGACGCCTGAACCGGGTTGTAACTACGTGATGTCAAGGAACGAAGTTTTAAAATGAAAGGGTGAAGGTTTTAAAATTATTGGCCCTGTTGGCATGTCTTGAACTTGATTGGCCCTATGGGCATATGTTTGATTTTTGATTGGCCCGGTGAACGGGGGTCGTCGTGTTGTGTGGGTTGGTTTGTCGTCGCTTGTTTGGTGCACGTCGGTGCGGTCTCGTTGAGGTCTCGTTTACTAATGCTAGTATATAAAGTACGTTTAGCTTGAGCGGTGTAGCGCTTTAGTGATAAGCACGTTAGTGTAAGCTTAAGCGGGTGGACGTCAGTGCGTTTGTACTGTCGTTTTTATTTAAGTTCGCAAACTGAACGTTTGCGTGTATCCGTGCAGAGGATACTGTTTATGGCTCGCGGTAAGCGGGGACGACCATCAGGAACGCGGGGCCAGGCACCCACGCGAGGCCGGCGGGGACGGTCAGCAGGGGCACCAGGGAGGGTGCCGACCGTCGAGCCCGCCGACTATGCGGAGGCACAGGGTACTCCTGTCGGAGAAGACAGGAGGAGTGATGCGGGGCCGTCTGCAGGCACCCCCAGTGTTCCGCCAGTCGCGGACCCTCCAGTGATGACTGCCCTGGATGAGCTTACCAGGACCGTTCAGAGTTTGGTGGCGATCATCGCCAGCCGAGAGTCGGCTTCGCCAGCACCAGAGGCAGCCGCAGTCCCGGTGAGGGCCGCTCAGACAGAGGATCTTACCTCCCGAGCGCTACTAGATTTCCTAAAGCTCGGGATACCTGTTTTTGTCGGGGAGCCGAATCCCGACCTGGCTGAGCGATGGATAGAGCAGGTCACACGAGACTTGGACACATCGGGTGTCGAGGATGGCCGTCGGAGAGTGTCCTTCGCGGCCCATCAGCTGAGAGACAGCGCCTACCACTGGTGGGGGCGGGTGAAGGACACGGTCGGATACGACTACAGCGTATTCCAGGAGGTATTCATGGCACAGTACTTCCCCGAGTCGGCTTGGCTGGAGCGACATCGGCAGTTCTTAGACCTGGAGCAAGGGGGGATGACGGTAGGAGAGTACGAAGCCAGGTTCACAGCCTTGGCCAGATTCGCGCCTGAGATGGTGACGAGCGAGGCGAACCGTTGCCTGCGGTTCCAGGACGGACTGAGGCTGGGCATCCGGAACCAGGTTCTCGCCTTGAGGATACGGAAGTATACCGACCTCGTGGACACCGCAGCTACAGTAGAGCAGGGCGCCAGGGATGCAGTCAGGAGCCGTGAGGTCCGACCTCGGCCGATCAGTTGGGCAGGGCCGTCAGACTCACGAGACTCGCGGAGGCAGAGGACCGCGGGATCCTTCCGACCACCGCCTCATCAGAGTGGATCGAGACAGCAGGGGTCAGTGGCATCAGTGGGGCCAGTCGCCTCAGAGAGGAGGCCGTCATGCTATCACTGCGGGCAGCCAGACCACTTACAGCGAGACTGTCCGACGAGGGGAGGAACCGCGGCAGTACCAGCTACTAGCCGGACAGGCCAGGGCTCGGGGTCAAGGGCTGACGAGATCAGCTGTTACCGATGCGGCCGGGCCGGTCACACTATGGCATGGTGCCGAGAGCAGTTGGGGGAGACATCAGTGCAGCGACCGCAGCAGTCGCGGACAGTACAGTCGCCCAGAGGTCGCCCTCGACAGTCAGCAGCCGAGATCATCACGGCCGTCTACGAGCGCACCAATTCCGAGACAGCAGCAGAGTCACGTGTATCCAGCAGCCAGTGCGCAGGGTCAGAGGCAGCAGGCCTCGCAGGGGAGAGTATATGCAGTCACCGACTCCAGAGCCCCAGGACCTAGCACGTACCGTGAGACCATCCAGGGTACGTGTTTGTTGTATCATTTATGGGCCTTGTTCTTGTTTGATACCGGGGCATCGCACTCTTTTATTTCGTCGGGTTGTGCTGAGAGGTTGGGGTTGAGCTTAGAGCCGTTGAGTCCACCCCTATGCCTGGACACCCCAGTTGGGGGTGGTGCATCGTTGACTAGAGTATGTCGTGCCTGCGAGATTAGAGTCGCAGACTGTCCTTGCCCTGGTGACCTTCTCGTGTTGGGGATGACTACCTTTGATGTGATTTTGGGTATGGATTGGTTGTCGAGGTACCGAGCCAACATCGATTGCTACAGACGACGAGTGACAGTGACAGTGGGCGGTACGAAGGTGACGTGCGTGCTGGGGAGTAAGAGTGGGGTCCTCCTGTCGGGGTTGTCCGCAGAGGAGGAAGTACCGGCTGTGCAGAGCCGAGAGTTACCGAGAGTGGTATGCGAGTTCCCCGAGGTCTTTCCTGAGGAGTTGAGCGGGCTGCCACCGATTCGTGAGGTGGAGTTCGGGATTGACCTAGTGCCGGGAACGGCGGCGATATCGATGGCGCCTTACAGGTTTGCGCCGGCAGAGTTGACTGAGCTGAAGCGTCAACTGGAGAAGCTTCAGCAGAAGGGGTTTATCCGTCCGAGTGCATCGCCGTGGGGAGCACCAGCACTCTTTGTGAAGAAGAAGAGTGGAGAGCTACGGATGTGTATAGATTACCGGAAGCTGAACCGGGTTACGGTGAAGAACCGGTACCCGATGCCGAGGATCGATGATTTGTTTGACCAGTTGAGAGGGGCGACTCACTTCTCGAAGATCGATCTGCGATCCGGTTATTATCAGTTGCGAGTCCGTGAGGGGGACGTCGCAAAGACTGCATTCCGGACACGCTATGGGCATTACGAGTTCCTGGTGATGCCATTCGGACTGACGAACGCGCCAGCAGCGTTCATGGACCTGATGAACAGCATCTTCCGGCCGTACCTGGATCAGTTTGTGGTGGTGTTCGTGGACGATATCCTAATATATTCGCAGAACGAGGCGGCTCATGAGGCACATCTGAGGGTTGTTCTGACCTTACTGCGCGAGCACCAGCTATATGCCAACCGGGAGAAGTGCGAGTTCTGGCTCTCTGAGGTGAGATTCCTCGGCCACATCGTATCCCATGACGGTATCCTGGTCGATCCGTCGAAGATCGACGCGGTCTCGAAGTGGGCACGGCCCACGAGTGTTTTCGAGATCCGCAGCTTTCTGGGATTGGCAGGCTACTATAGGCGATTTGTCCAGGATTTTGCACGACTAGCCGCACCGATGACTCTGTTAACGCGCAAGGGTGTTGGGTTCGTGTGGACAGATGACTGTGAGCATGCGTTCGCGGAGTTGAAGACTCGACTGACTACAGCTCCAGTGTTAGTGGTGCCCGAACGAGGGTTTGGCTATGATGTTTACTGCGATGCATCCGGAGAGGGACTGGGTTGCGTGCTGATGCAGTCGGGCAGAGTTGTGGCTTATGGCTCCAGGCAGTTGAAGATACACGAGCGCAACTATCCTACCCACGACTTGGAGCTAGCAGCAGTCGTGTTTGCGCTAAAGAGCTGGCGATATTATCTGTACGGCGAGGGGTTTCAGGTGTTCTCGGATCACAAGAGCCTCAAGTACATATTTTCCCAGCGAGACCTGAACATGCGTCAGCGACGGTGGATGGAACTACTCGAGGAGTACGACTTCGAGCTACACTACCACCCAGGCAAGGCGAACGTTGTCGCCGACGCCTTGAGTAGGAAGTCGGCTCCGAGCCTCGCCAGCATATCTGTCCGAGAGTGGGACATGATGGGGGAGCTGAGCACATTCGGGCTTGAGCTAGAGGAGGTTACTGGCGGTGTTGCCATGTGCTCCCTAGTGGCTCAGCCCTCACTGCTTGCCCAAGTGTTGGAGGCGCAGAGGGAGGACGTCGAAGCATCAGAGATCCGCGAGAGAGTCGTCAGGGGTGACGAGGTGGTGGGCTGGCAGGACAGTACTGATTGGGGACTACGGTACCGCGGGGGGCTGTTCGTACCAGTTAACTGTAGAGATGCCGTGTTACGAGAGGCACACCATTCGCGTCTCGCAGTGCATCCGGGGGGCACCAAGATGTACCGTGACCTCAGGAGGCACTACTGGTGGCGCGGCATGAGGAGAGCAGTCGCAGAGTTTGTGTCGAGATGCCTTGTCTGTCAGCAGGTGAAGGCAGAGCATCAGCGTCCCGCGGGATTGTTACAGCCACTACCGATTGCTCAGTGGAAGTGGGAGCACATTACGATGGATTTCGTGTGTGGACTACCGAGATCGCCCAAGGGAAACGACGCCATGTGGGTGGTAGTCGACCGATTGACCAAGTCGGCCCACTTTCTGGCTATGAGGATGACAGACCCGGTCGACAAGTTGAGCAGTCTGTATGTCCAGGAGATAGTGCGCCTCCACGGGGTCCCGGTGTCGATAGTGTCTGACAGGGATCCCCGCTTCACGTCCAGGTTCTGGCCGAGTCTGCAGAAGGCACTGGGGACAGAGATCCTACTCAGCACAGCACATCATCCTCAGACAGACGGTCAGTCTGAGCGTACCATTCAGATCTTGGAGGACATGCTGCGAGCATGTGTGCTGGATTTCAGGGGATCTTGGGAGACCCACCTGCCATTGGCCGAGTTCGCCTACAACAACAGCTTCCAGGCCAGTATCGGGATGGCACCGTTCGAAGCGTTGTATGGTAGGCCGTGTCGGTCACCAGTATGCTGGGCAGAGGTGGGGGACAAGAGTCTGCTGGGGCCAGATCTTGTCAGAGAGACGACGGAGAAGGTCACATTGATCCGCGATCGGTTGAGGACCGCGCAGAGCCGGCAGAAGAGTTATGCAGACAGGCGACGTCGACCTCTTGAGTTTGCAGTCGGGGATCACGTGTTCCTGAAGGTGAGCCCGAGGAAGGGGCTGGTGCGGTTCAGGCGCAGCGGGGGAAAGTTGGCTCCGAGGTACATAGGCCCGTTCCAGATCTTAGACAGAGTGGGAGTCGTGGCTTATCGTCTGGCGTTGCCACCGCAGCTTGGGAGAGTACATAACGTCTTCCACGTATCCCAGTTGCGGCAGTACAACGCAGACCCCTCCCACGTCATCGAGTGGACTGATATCGAGGTGGCTGATGATGTCTCTTATGAGGAGCAGCCGGTTCGGATCATGGACACACGGCAGCAGATTCTGCGGGGAGGCAAGATTATCCGCTTGGTCCGAGTGCAGTGGAAACATCACGGAGCTGAGTCGACGTGGGAACGCGAGGACGAGGTTCGCGCGAAGTATCCCGGCCTGTTCGACTCCCGAGGTACGTCTGTTTTAAATTTCGCGGACGAAATTCCTTTAAGGGGGGTAGACTGTAATAACCACTTCTGGTCAACGTCAGTCAAACCTGCGAAAAACAGGAAAATTTAAAATTTTTAAGACAGACACTTAACTTAACTTAAATTGACCCCGAGGGTCATGCCGGACTTAAGTTGACCCCGTTATCGACTAAAATGAGTTACGGGGGACTCAGGGCAACTTCCTGGTCATTTTGGGAAAGATTGATTTTTCGCTGGAAAAGTCACCCGAGCGACGTTTTGGTCCATTCGAGGACCGTGTTGGACCCGAAAAGCTTAGCCATCGTCGTAGCGGTCTTAGTTGGGCCGTTTCCTTGAAGCCCGTCCGGTTTAAAATATTTTTTGGGAAAAGTGCCCGTTCGGGGCCCGAAACGTCCGTTTTTCGCGAATCTGATTGGAAAATATCAACTAGATATTTTCCAAAAGGTATGGGACCCACCTTGACACTTGTCAAGTATATGGTGGTGTATTTTTGGAGGGAAAAGGTGTGGTTGGAGAGGGTTGGCCGAGTATGGGGTTTTAAAAGGGAAAAAAGTTAGTTTTGTTGTTAGTTTAATTAAATTAGAAATTAGAAGAGAGGTTTTAGAGAGAGAAGGAGAAGGAGAAGAAGAGAGAAGAAGGGAGGTTGAGCTAGGGTTTGTGATCGAGCCCTTGGATCGAGTCAAAGCAAAGAGCAATCCCGTTCCCCTCGTTCTCCTCTACGGTAATACCCGAACCGATTCTCGTTTCGATTATTTTCAAGAGCTAGGGTTTGGTTTTAAATTTTGGTTTAGGGTTGTGTAGAGATTAGAGAGGTGTTGGAGACGTTTTAGAGGTGTTTGGGAGAGAAATTTCACGTTTTCCGGTGACCGGAGGCTCGGGAGGAGCTCCGGCCACCGTGGGTGGTGGCCGGCCGGCCATGTGGTGGCTGGCCGGAGGTGGCAGCAGCCACCACTTGGTGGCCGAGCCCCTCCCTCAAACCCTAGGGCACGGCCAAGCCCTTTGGGTGGGGCCCACGTGCTCGGTTGTTCGTGTTTTAATTACTCGGGTAGTTTAAAACGTTCCCCGGACCTTTTATCCCAAACCAAATCGAATTTTTGATTTAAATTGGAGAAGTTGTAATTAACGGGTTTTGGGAAACTTTAAACGTTAATTAATTGTTTTAGAAGTCGGAATTCGATTCCGTCAAGTGCGTTGAGTTCCTTGATTTATTCTAAGACCGTAGAAACGAAATTGGGGACTTTTGGAGCCCCGGAAGGCAATTAACCAAAACCGGGCAGATTCGCCATGTCGGGCGAATCTGGCCCTTACGGGTCCTTTTTCGGCAATATCGAATAATTGGGAAGTTTGGGAGTGATCGTCTTTGTCGGGGTTACGTTTGGGCGTTAAGTTTATTAATTCTCAGTTTACTCGTACTAGTTTAAAAGTACTTTAAATTTGTGTTCTTTTAGATCGTGCTACGGACCGAGGCAAGGGGAAGCTCGGCGAGTGACTGAGTGTGCTTCGGGTGTTGTTGGAGCGCTTTTGGGATTGTATACGAGGTAGGGAAAAGTAGCCGGATCTCGGCCCTGATTAGGGAAAGTTAATAGTAGAATTGCATGTGACACCGGGGTGTCGTGGGTTGAGTAGATTTATTTAATTATTAGAAAAGCATGATACGGGATTGTAGCGTTTAAGAGAAAGGCATGTGACACTTAGTAGTGTCGTAGGAACAGATAACTTAGCGATAATTGAATTACTGGAGGCATATGACCATGCCCGGAGGTTGTTTGTGAAACTAGCGATTTTAGGACCGTTGGAGGCATCGAGTATGCCGGAGGTTGTCGTGCGTTTTATTTAATTGTTGAGTTTGGGTGGCCTTGAGAGCCCGTATTTAATTGTTGAGTTTGGGTGGCCTTGAGAGCCCGTATTTAATTGTTGAGTCGGGGTGGCCATGAGAGCCGTGTATTTAATTTGGTGTCTTGAGTGGCAGCGAGTGCCCGTGGGGTTGTTGAACCCGAGTCTTGACTGTTGAGGTGTCTTGAGTGGCCTTGAGTGCCTGTGTGATTGAACTTGCCTGTGATTGTGATTGTGGTTACCTGGGGTGGTGAGTTCTAAAGGTCGACAGCCTGATCCGACTTAGTGTCGATGAATTGCGAGTTCTAAAGGTCGACAGCCTGATCCGACTTAGTGTCGATGAATTGCGAGTTCTAAAGGTCGACAGCCTGATCCGACTTAGTGTCGATGAATTGCGAGTTTTAAAGGTCGACAGCCTGATCCGACTTAGTGTCGATGAATTGCGAGTTCTAAAGGTCGACAGCCTGATCCGACTTAGTGTCGATGAATTGCGAGTTCTAAAGGTCGACAGCCTGATCCGACTTAGTGTCGATGAATTGCGAGTTTTAAAGGTCGACAGCCTGATCCGACTTAGTGTCGAGGAATTGCGAGTTTGAAAGGTCGACAGCCTGATCCGACTTCGTGTCGAGGAATTGCGATAGGTCGAACCCTGACCTGATTGAGATTGGTTACTGAGCAGCTGGTGTGCGATCCTTTGTGATCTTGTTTGGTGTTGTGTCGTTTCGTTCGAGTCCTTGAGGAGGTCGTCGATAGTTGTGTCGGGTCTACACTGTTTTTATCGAGTGTCGAGCCTGTTGAGGAAGGTGACGGGTTGTGGGTCTGTTGAGTACTTGAGTTGAGGACTGTAGTCCCGGCGTTGGGTTTGGTTTTAGTGTTACTGGCTTTTTCTGCTAATTATGCCATAGTCAGTCTGTTATCCGTGGAGGTGAGCGAACGCTCACCCCTAGCTGCTTTTCCTACAGGTACTGATCACCGGACGGACTAGGTTAGCTCTTGAAGTTCATGGAGCTTGGAGCGGAGTCTGGTCTTTACTTTTGTTGAGTCTAGTGACGGATGTTGTACCTTGTCCACTTGTTGGGACGTTTTTGTATTGTAAATACTATTATTTTGAGAAGTAAATGGAAATGTCAAAGCTTTTATTGAAAACAGGTTTCAAGTGTTCATGTTTTTGAAAGTTCGCGCCCGAGTTCGGTTCGCTGAAATTGGGGCGTGACAGCTTGGTATCAGAGCTCGAGGTTTCAAACCTCGGACTGTCCGTCACTTAGGGGGGGAGAGTCGAGTCGGTGTAGCCCCGTCACGTCTTGAGTCTTGTTTGTGTTTGTGCGTATGTTACAGTATTTTGTTGCTGGCATACTGATTGTGTGTGATTGCGTGAACTGTTTTTAACTGTCGCGGGTCGACTCAGGAGCGCTCCTGTAGTCGAACGTGACGGTGTTGATGTCAAGTCGGTACAACGTGGTTCGGGGACGCCTGAACCGGGTTGTAACTACGTGATGTCAAGGAACGAAGTTTTAAAATGAAAGGGTGAAGGTTTTAAAATTATTGGCCCTGTTGGCATGTCTTGAACTTGATTGGCCCTATGGGCATATGTTTGATTTTTGATTGGCCCGGTGAACGGGGGTCGTCGTGTTGTGTGGGTTGGTTTGTCGTCGCTTGTTTGGTGCACGTCGGTGCGGTCTCGTTGAGGTCTCGTTTACTAATGCTAGTATATAAAGTACGTTTAGCTTGAGCGGTGTAGCGCTTTAGTGATAAGCACGTTAGTGTAAGCTTAAGCGGGTGGACGTCAGTGCGTTTGTACTGTCGTTTTTATTTAAGTTCGCAAACTGAACGTTTGCGTGTATCCGTGCAGAGGATACTGTTTATGGCTCGCGGTAAGCGGGGACGACCATCAGGAACGCGGGGCCAGGCACCCACGCGAGGCCGGCGGGGACGGTCAGCAGGGGCACCAGGGAGGGTGCCGACCGTCGAGCCCGCCGACTATGCGGAGGCACAGGGTACTCCTGTCGGAGAAGACAGGAGGAGTGATGCGGGGCCGTCTGGTCTGTACATTATTGGATCTGTTGGTTGAGCCTCCCGCATCAAGCACAAAATCCAGGCAGTCGTTCATATTGCAGGACCACCGTTGTAGCCACCCGATGACGTGGAAATTGCAGACAGATCTTTCTCCTGAGTGGTCTATCAACATCCAGGGCCAGCCTTAACCACATAAAATCATTCCAGGGATCCATTTCCGGAATAGGGGCCTCCGGTACCTCCTGGTTGATAGAGTTTGCAAGGAGGGCCCGGATCGAGTCGTTCCGAGCATCCCCCGAAACATTAAAAGCTCAGACTCCTATTTCCATGAATCAGAACGGGATGTTGTTCGGCTGCATGCAGGGTACATACATAAGGGCAATAAGAGGGTAGCCGCTGAAAGCCCATAGACCATTGTGTTGGACCCGGTTGAGGGTGGCCTCTGACGGAAAAAAAAAACGAGACAACGGATGGGAAAGCATGTCCACCCCCATACCATTAATCTGTCAGTGCTTAAGCATCACCCCAATCGGTACCTTCGTCTTGTATCGGGTGTTGCTCACTATCCGACCCACAAGAGAAAGTCGGTAACGATCGTCGTATGAGGAACCACCACAACGGCGTCCTCGTCTTCCTCGTCCTCGATGGAGAAACCGCCTACAGGACGTCGAGGCTAGGGACGGTTAGATCTGGTGAGACATGCACGACTGTCGGTGGATAAGATGCCGGAGGTGCATTCAGATCTATGGACCCATGTAGATCCAGCGGCGACACGAGGTTCTACTCCCGACATTTTGACGAGAAGCGCTCGTATGATGAGGACAGCTGATGCTGTATCGGAGTCCATCGGAATGAAAGGAATGGCCCGACATCCTTTGCTGGTGGAGATGACAGCGCCAAGCCGCAGTGGTCGGCCCTGATACGCGTCAGAGACGAGGTTGTTCAGATTGGTGTCGCCAGCAATGTGACCATGGTGGAGGTGCGACAACGGGGTGATGACAATGAGGGAGGTGAGGGGGCCATGGTGGACAACAAGGACGGAAATAAAAAAAAAATAGAAGAGATGGAAGTTGTAGAGATAAAAGAGAGAAAATCCTAGTGTAGTCTTTGAGGCTATGTAAGAAACTTGTTATTGATGATCGTTCTTGTAGTGAAAATTGATATTGCATCCTCTCATATTGGTTTTTATGTTTGTTTTTTTAAGTGACTTCGTTATCAATAATGCTGAATCATTTATGGAATGGAATTACTTTTTTTTTAAGATGGAATGGAATTTCTTGGATGTAGAGGTTCACTGTAACTCCTTGTTTTCTAAGAGTTGGAAAAAAAGCTCTCGGCCACCTCTCGGGGTTCTCCTTCACCCTAGCTAGGGTTTCACTTCTCCGCCTCCATTTCCAATCCAGCTCGTCGCCAACCAGGTCCTCTGGCAGCACCGTCCGTCCACCAGTCTGCCTGTACACAGCCAAGCCCTCGGCTGCCATCGTCCTGATCTCTCTTCTCAGTCACCGACGCTCCGTCCGCCCCGCGTGCCAGCGCTGGCGTCTCCACCTACATCATTTGCTCTGCCTCTTTCCACAACAGATCCGCACGATTCGTTTCACCCGCGTCGCCTACATTTGCATCTGGAAATGGAATCGGACAAACAGATCTGTTCTGACGTCGTCCCACAGCAGATACGATCTGACGCCGTCCCTCTGCCTTCGTCAGGCTTCCTGCACGACGTCACGTTCTCGCCTCCACCAGCCGACAACCATCCTTGCCCCCCGCCGAGATACGATGACTCGTCGGCATCGTACCCTCGTTGAAGGACAAACCGGGCGCAGGGATGGATGGAGCCCTCGTCCCGTTAGAGCACCAGCCACTGGTGCCTCCGTGCCGGATCTCACCAGCGGCGGTTAAAGAGCCTCCCGATCAGTCATCTCTTCCTCGACCATCCTCGCCGGCGGCCATTTTCAGATACCGCCCCCGGCCGTCCATGCCTCGGTTTCGTGCAGTCGCCCATCGAGTGGCCCCAGCTCCGATGTTCGTCAGGGGGAGACGCTTCCAGACCGAATCTCCCCGATTCACGACTGGGAGGATGAAGACGATGAAGTGGTGGTCCCACTAGAGGCGATTCTGGCGGTTAAGAAAGGTACTTATCAGTTCTCTCTGGCCGCCGGGGTTGCAGGAGGACGATCCAACAATCAGAGTGCCGTATGCGCTCTAATGCTACAGAAATGGAAGGTGGATGACATCCAGGTTGAATATCTGTCTCCGGAGGTTACGGGATTTCACTTCCCATCCGTGGCAACAATGGAGAACATTCGTCATTGGGGGCCATGGATCTTCAAGGGCTTCCCTTTTCTCCTAGAACCCCTCCGGCCTTATGTACAAGATAACGATATCGTTTTCATCCATATTGAGCTCAGAGTCAGAACTCTGAATGTCCCGGGAAGCACCCGGACTCCGCAAGTCCATGAACTTATTGCCTCCATCATGGGTACGCAAGTTGTCTCGGCCCCAATACCTTTTGTTCGGCGGGAGGATCTTTTCCTATGGATGCAAGTTCGTATGGAACTGAACCAGCCTCTCCAGAGACGCCTCCGACTCCGTTTTCTCGGCAACACTACCTCTTCGGTGATCGATTTGCAGTATGAGAAACTAACAGAATTTTGTCGCAGGTGCGGGAGGATGACACACCGGATAATGGGGTGCACGACCCACCTGCCTAGGATAGGACGGGAGGAGGTCCGATATGACACATCCATCCTGGTACCGCGTCAACTGGACATGGATCGGTTGCTGAAGACGGTGTGACACCCATCCCCTCCCTTGGAACCATCGGCAGTTGATGATCTCCTGACTGGGCTCTCTCTGAATCCTATTGTTCGGTCCAGGGAGGTCTCAATGGGGGATGGAGTATCCGGTGCAGACTGTTCATCGAATTCAGACAATTTGGCTAAGACTACCCAGAAGGGGTGGTCAATATTATGCAGGGAGGACCGCTAAGAGCTTGTGGAGGGCCTCCTGGGTTTACAAAGCCTGACAACCTGGCTAACGTCCACTCTGATGGGAGTCCTCCCAGACTAGATGGACCTGCAGCTACCCTAGGTACTCGGGAAGGGAAGGAGAAAGACCCCAAGGAGGCATCCGGGAAAGCAGGCCCCATTCGGGGAAGGGCAAAGAAGTCAAGCTTGAAGACAAGGAGTGGGATGCTGTATTCTCAACCCTTCTAGGACGAAGAAGTCGCTTGATCTTCCGAGTCTCCCGCCAGAACTAAACAAGTCGGACACCACACAGGAGGACCAGGCGATGCAGACGGAGGCGGGGCGGCCTCCTATGCAGGAATGATCCGACCCGGCAGGGGTAGGTATGGTCGATGCTGGCCTATACCTACAGACCCGGGATAGCCAGTACTGGGAGGTCTCGGACAACCTTCAACAACAACTCAGTATTATTGTTTGCTTTATGTTTCTATGTTTTACTGTTGGAACAATTTATTCTCTGCTTTGGGTAAATTTTTTCATTTTATGTCTCGCTGTTTTGAGACGTTGGTAAGGGTATGTCCTAAGTTTTTGTCTACGATATCAAGTAGGCTATATTTATGGGTCCATTAGCGCTGACTTGCTACGGTCGGCCCGGACAAATATCTAGAACCCTGGGCGGCTACGCCCTACGTTGTTTGGTTACTTATTTGCAGTAATGCACTTCCCCGGTTATCCGTTAAAAAAAACTCCTTCTTTTCTGTCATTTAAAAATAAAATACTGATTTTCATCTATTTTGATATTTTTCCATCAAATTTCAATGTAACTTTCGAAATTTAAAACTAGGCTCTTCTTCACTTTATTTATGAATGTTTAAGTAATGAGAGATATCATTTGTTTATAATTTCTTTTACCACAAAATTTAAGTTAAATACTTCACGCCGTACTGTTAAAGTATAAGGGATGGTTTCACATTGGACATTTTTTGAACGAATGTTGTGAAATTTTATTATAAATCCGAGTTCACAATACACTAAAGTGTGTCAGGTACAGATGCTGACCACTAAAGAACAAGCATTGAACAAGCCTCCCGGCAAGCCAGTGAGACGCCATGTTCGCAGTTCTTTTTACAAATTGAAAGGTAGTCCCCTCTTGTTGAGAAATAAGCTCCTGAATGTCCCTTATAAATGTCTCAATGGGTGATACCGGTGGGTTTCTTAGTGATTAGGTTCAGGAGAATCTGGGCATCCGAGCGGATAATGATATTGGGCCCCAAACTCGGAGCATTTTTCAGAGCTGTCATCATGGTGCATGCTTCTACCATCAGTGGTTCCTAGATCCCCGGGAGGGTACCATTTATGGCCATCCAGACTGTACCACTATGATCTCTAGCAATAAGGCCCTAAGCGGACTGTTGTGTATCCTGAAAGACAGCCCCATCCACATTGATAACAACCTTACCTAAGGGTGGGCGTGTCCACTTTGCTGGCCAGAAATAAGGTGTATGATTAGGTTGTGGGGAGGTGGCCTTCACTTCACTCCTAGCCTTGAGATGTGCAGTCGCCGAGGAAATGACCCTCAAGGCTGCCGGGGGCGTCCCTCTCCATTTGAGCTCATTTCGTGCTTTCCAGATTTCCCATAGAATAGATAGGACCTCCGCCACCTTCTCCTAGGACCTCCCGCTCTCGATCCCCTCCCACCATTGGACAAATGTCCCACCAAGGCCGTGTGGGATAAGATCACCCGCCTGCGCCCAACACGTCTTAGCGAAGCCACATTCGAGAAATAGACGATCCACTGATTCAGGCTCTCTCCCGCATATATCACAGGTTGTCGAGATAGGAACAAACTTGCGGGTCAGATTATTAGATACCTGCAAAGTATCTGTTAGGCCTCTCCACAAGAAGATCAATAATGGGGGGGGGGGGGGGGGAGCTAGGATAGACCATAGTGTTGACCAAGTTATCAATGTTGTCTACTATCGTGTAGCCTACCTTGTCGTAGCCAATATATTATACCCTGATTTTGTAGTATACATCTCATGTCGGTCAGCCGCCCAGTACCAAGTATCTTTAGGCTGGAGCACCGAGAGGGGGACCTGAACGATATTATTTTGTTCTTCAATGGAGAATACATGCCTTAGACCGGTCACATCCCAACTTAGCCTCCCCGGTTGCATAAGCCCCGCAACCCATGCCCCAACCAGCGCCAAATTTGAAGATGTAACTTCCAGGTTTGGCCCAAGCAGCCACAGTGTACCCAAGATAAGGGTATCTCGGCCATCCCCAATCGCTATCCGAAGACCTCTCTGAAGTAATTCCTTGGTTGACAGAATACTCGCCCATGTGAAACTATGATTTGTAACAGTTTCGGCCTCAAGAAAGCTAACCTTCGATAAATATCGGGCCTTAAGCACCCGGGCCATCAGAGAAGTAGGGCGATAGATCAGACTCCATGCTTGCTTTCCCAGGAGTGCTTTATTAACATCGCTCAAGTTGCGGAACGCCATACCCCTAGCCTCCTTTGGCATACACAACTTATACCACTCTTGCCAAATAATTGGACGAGCCATTTTTCCACCCACCAAAACCGAGCCAGCACGACGTGGATCCGGGCTATATTCCTGGCAGGTATGGTGAATACGGACATGACATAAACGGGGAGAGAAGTCAGGACGGACCGAATCATTATCTCCCTTCCTAACGGTGAGAGAAGTTTCGCGTCCCATGACTGGATACGCTTAACAACCCTGTCTCCCAGGTATGCCATGACAGTATTCCTATTCTTGCCGACCATATTCGGGACCCCCAAATACATCGATGCCACGGACGTTTCAGCTATATTTAGAATTTGACAACATTCTTGTTTGATGGCCGACGAGGTGTTCTTGTTGAACATAACCAATGACTTCTCCAGATTCAGCACCTACCCCGAAAGGATCCCAAACAGACCTACGATGTCCGTGATTGTCTGAGCGTCCTCAGGAGTTGCCCTGCAAAAGATATAACAATCGTCTACGAAGAACATATGCGAAATCTCTGGAGATCCTCGGGCGACACAAACACCCCTTATTCGTCCCACGGTCTGGGCCTGGCACAACAAAACAGAGAGTCCTTCCATACGGAGTAGAAAAGGTAGGGTGAAAGTGGGTCACCCTGTCTCAGCCCCTGAGTCGGCGTCACTTGTGGCGTCTCCCTTCCCCTAGATGAGATAGTGTAGTGGACAGATTTCACACAACACGCCACTAACGCTATCCATTCCTTTGAAAAACCCATCCGAACCATAATCTGAAGTAAGTAGTCCCATTCGACCCGATCATATGCTTTACTCATATCCAGTTTGAGCGCCATATAGCCCATCGCACCATGTCGCTTCTGTCGGAGGAAATGAATGACTTCAAATGCTATCAGGATGTTGTCCTGGATACATCTGCCCGGAATAAATGCCCCTTGGGTGTCCGAGATGACAGAGTGGAGAAGAGGGCGCAGGCAGTTGGCCAAGACTTTAGAAAGAATTCTGAAGATCACGTTGCACAGGGCAATCGGCCAAAGATCAGTGATCTTGTCCGGGTCCAGCTTCTTCGGTACTAGGACAATGGAGGTGTCATTCAGGATGGGGTCAAAATTCCGCGAAGCCAACACCTCAGTTATAAACCGGACCACTTCGTCTGCTACAATCGGCCAGTAGTGCTGATAAAACAGGGGATTAAGTCCATTCGGACCCGGTGATTTATCAGGCCCCATCTGAAAAACCGCCTTCCGGACCTCCGTTGCCGAGCAAGGGGATAGAAGTACCTGATTCTGTGTCGGGGTGATACATTGGGGTAGAGCTATAGGGAACTCTCGAAGGTCCGACAGGCTCATCGTGAATAGTGTACTAAAATAATCCGCAATCAGTTCCCTCATACATGTATCCCATGTGACCAAGTCCCCATGTTCCGTCTTTAGGGATAAGACATCATTGATTCGACGTCTATACAAATAGGCTACCTGGAAAAACTTTGTATTTCGATCCCCCTCCGCTAGCTAGTATTGTTTCGCACGCTGGTGCCAAAATGCCTCTTGTTCCCCTAGCGCCCGCTCATACTGAATCTGAATAGCCTATCGCAGATGTACTTCTGCCCTATCCGTCCTACCATTCAGATTCGCGATCCGCCACTAACACCACTCAATATAGTTGAGATTACGGCGAAAGTTCCCCCGGCCCCACTCAAACAGAGATTTTCCCACCGTATGGATGACCTCTCCAATAGACCTCTCTGCCCGCTTATCCCAAGAAGATTGGATGAGACGAGCACAGTCTGGGTCGCGAATCCATTGGACTGGAAACGAAACTTCGGGGGACCACGACAGCCCATTTGTCAGGCCAGGGACAAAAGGATCGACCATTGGTTAGAATTCGTCACCCCTGTATTACGGAAGTCCAGATCAGGTAGAGAAGAGAAAAGGTCACACGATACTAGTGCCATATCCAGCCAAGATTGGATCCGCGCATCGTGTCTGCGACCCCTAAACCATATATACGGGTGGCCCGTCATTTGGACATCAACCAGGCGGAGATCATGCACTAGCGAGTCAAAGTTGTCCATAAGACTAATAGGGTACGATCCTCCTCCCATAGTTTCATCCACATCCAGAATAACGTTGAAGTCTCCTATGAGGATCCAGTTGGGCCTTGTGGGGGTATGAAGACCTCAGATCATTTCCCAAGTCCGGTGCCTTCTATCCCGCCGTGGTTCCCCATAAATTCATGTTAACCACAAGTCATAATGTCCCGGTGTAAGACCCGCCCCCGGTCGATCCCGGTAAAACCGGTGAATCCTAGCTAAGTTTGACTTTCGGCCGGAAAAGTCAACCGATGACTCGGAAAGTCAGTCGGGACCTTTTCGGGGCCCAAAAAGCTTAGCCATTAGCACGGTTAGCTTAGTTGGGTCGTTTCCTTCACTTTGACTGTAATATTGCTAAAGTCAACTGTCGGTCAAACTCGGGCTTATTATCGGTTATTTGTCGATAAATTTTGGAAAGCTGGAAAATTATTAAATAGTAGTGACCTCACATGACACTTGTCATGCTTGGCTTGGAGGATGAGATTTGGGGCTTCAAATGACCCTCATACCCTCCTAAGTTACCTTTACAGGGATAAGACCTTAAGGGCTTTTGAGTAAATTGACATTTTAGGTCATTTAAAGGAAATAGAGCAACAAATTCAGCCCATTTGTTGTTGTTTCAGCCGAAATTCACAAGGGAGAGAGGAGGAGGAGCTCACTTGCTTGAGGAAGAAGATAGAGAGGAAAGTTTGGATTTTGAAGCTTGTTCTTGGTCCCTTTGCCTCCATTTTCACTCCATCTTCTCCATCTCAACCATCTAGAGGTAAGGATGCTCTCCACTCTCCATTTCTTCCACTTCCAATCTATGGGTTTTGTGGGTTTTGGCTCAAAAGTTGAAGAACTTGCTCTTGGTTTGATTGTTTGGAGAAGAAGTAGTGAAGTAGGTTGTTGGATTGAGTTTTGGTTGAAGTTTGACGAACCCATTGAGGGTGTAGTTGCTGGGTATCTTTGGTGAATTATTTTGGAGCTAGGAGAGTTTAGAAATGGAGTTTGTGTTGGGATTTTCGTGAAAATCGAGTTGGGGAAGAAATGGGAAGGAGCTGGTTAGGTCTGATACGGAATCTGACCCGGACCGGGCCAGGTACCGGCACGGTAGGCCGCACGGAACGTGCCTGGTACCGGCATGGTACCCAGCACGGAACGTGCCTGGTACCGGCACGGCACCCGGCACGGCACCCGGCACGGAATGGGCCTGGTACCGGCACGGCACCCGGCACGGAACGGGCGGGAGTCCGGCACGGGACCTGATACGGTCCGTGTCGCTCACCGGGCCGGTCTGTGTCTGGTTCCGTTCTGGATTCCGGGCCGGCCTGTGGCAGGTCCCGTTTGGCATTCCGGATCAGATCCACAGAGCCCAAAACCCTTCCTTTTAGCTCAATTTGATTCCCACTTTTCCTCTTCAAACCTTGATCCATTTCTGAACATTGTGGTGTGTTTTGAGGAGAAGAACACTTGGTTGAGGAGTCTAATTTGTGTTCTTTTGGTGGTTCAAAACCTTGGAATCAAGCTAGGAAAGGAGGAAGAACGTGGACACGAGTTAGAGGAGCTTTCATCACGTCGGGATCCGAGTGAAGAACGGAGAGGTGACCACCGAGCTTTCGTCAGAGCTTTGAGTGGAGGACCTTGAGGTAGGGAAAGCCTTAACCTCTCGTTCACGATGCTTAGTATGCATGCTAGGTTAATAAAATTGGAAAGGTCCTAGAAATGCCTATAAGATGCGAATAACTAGCGTAATCGTCTTTCAATTTCTAATAACCGGAAGTGTCTAGTTGTGACCGATTAGGATGCCAATCACTAGTGTAACTCGCTTTCAATACTTGGGATATGATTGTCTGGTAGAGGAGCCTTGGCAAAGCCCTCGGATTAGTTGCGTGTTAGGATCACATGCTTGGTTGTTGATTGCTTAGTGGATAGGCTAAAGAGTCTAATGAAACTAGTGGATTTGCTTGTGTAAATGCTCTCTTGAAGGTTTTATGAGTAGTTGATTATACTCGTACTTGCTCGTTGATTGTATTCAAATGATTACTTGTTTTACTTGAATGGTTGTTTGGAGCATCGAGTATGACTGGTTGCACCGGGCGGTGCAACCAGGTGATCGATGCCCCGGTGGTTCGAAACTGGTAAGTGAACGGTAAGTTGGAATTGTGTGCTTGTTGTGCTATGTTTGCGTGATACGTGTACTGCTTGTTGTGATGAATTGATGGTTGTTGAGCTTGTATTATTTCGTGTTCGGTTGAGTGCGTATTCAATTATTAACTGCTTATTATCAAATTGTCCAAGTGTATGCTCTCCATGGGAGTAATACACTTGGTTCCCGAGGACATAAAATCCCTTGGAGACGTTTCTGAGAATCCCGATGATAAGCGCCCCGAAGGGTTGTTTCCGGTCGCCTCAATGTTATGCGTCTCCTCTGGGTTTGAGGGAAAATCCGAGAGGACACATCATGTGGATCGGAGGGTGGAGACTTCATGTGCCACGGCATTGGTTGATTTATCTGTTACCTGTGTTTGTTAAGATGTCTTTGATTGACTTTGTTGATTGATCTTTTGAGCTGACGGTCTATCTTGTTATCTGTTTTCCCTACTGAGCGCAAGCTCACCCCTTCGAGTTTATGGTTGTGTTTACAGGTTTGATTGAGGAGTAGAAGCTCGGGAGCTTCTCGGTGTGGGTGTCCTTAGAGACTTCATGTTTTATCTT
Organism: Erodium maritimum; assembly: GCA_963921825.1. Lineage (NCBI taxonomy): Eukaryota > Viridiplantae > Streptophyta > Magnoliopsida > Geraniales > Geraniaceae > Erodium > Erodium maritimum. The sequence continues at coordinate 120,446,838 of OY997588.1, forward strand.
TATTTCAGTTGAACTAGAGTTTGTGAACATTTATTATTACACCCCTGGAGGGTTATTGTGTTTGAACTCAGATTTCGGATTTGTTTCTATTATTGGAGATTTTTTTTCAGGGAATAAATGGTGATTTATTAATTTATTGTCTTCTATTAGTCGTCATGCCTCGAGTCCGGGCAATAACCGGATTTGGGGCATGACAATTTGGTATCAGAGCCTAGTTTCATTTGAAACATGTGTCTTTTGAACTGATTTTCAAACCTCGGACCGAAGTCAATTAGGTGGGTAGAGTTAGGAAGTCTGAGTCTTGAGTGCTTTAAGTGTAGTCATAACTGGAACCTTACACTACGATGTTTGCATTACTCGATTGGTATCCTCTCCCTAATGATCGGTGAAGCCGAATGGTTGAGATCGGAATTGGATTAACGGTCAATGACCGAACCGCTATGCATACATGGTAGGGTGAGCCAACAGTTGGTGGTGTTGCCCTTTGGCGTATTACTTCGAAAAATTTCAAGTTGTGGTTTGGTCCTGTTCAGGTTTTGACTTGTGATTGAATGTTGATCTGGAGCATGAGTACTCCATGTATGCTGTTATTGATTGTTTTGGTTGGGGCGCGAGGACCCCATATTCCGCTGTGTGAGAACTTGATTTTGGGACACGAGTATCCCGTATGCCCGCTGAGGTGGCGATTTTGGGACACGAGTATCCTCTATGCCCACTGAGGTGGCGATTTTGGGACACGAGTATCCCCTATGCCCGCTGAGGTGGCGATTTTGGGACACGAGTATCCCCTATGCCCGTGGAGGTGGCGAATTTGGGACACGAGAATCCCGTAAGCCCGTGGAGGTGGCGAGTTTGGGGCACGAGTACCCCGTGATATTTTGGGAGCACGAGAACTCCGTTTATTGTTTGCGTTGTGTACTTTAGGAGCATGAGATCTCCCCTTTATTGACTGTGTGATGTCTTGAAAGAGCATGAGAACTTTGTGTACTTTGCCTTGTGATTTTGTATTGGTGGTTGTCCCTCTTAAGCGGAGGGTTAAAGGAAAATACGAATAGGTCATGCCGAATTTTCAGTAGAACTAAAATGTTTACACCATCATTGGTTGACTCAGGGGCGTCACTATAGTTGAGCATGATGGTCCGATGTCCAGTTGTTACAATGAGGTTCGGGGACGCCTGAATCAGGTTGTAACAACATGACATCGACATGATAAGGTTTGAGTAAAAGTTAAGAAATGAGAATTCATAGAAGGGAAGGAAAGGTTAAGGGTGGTTAATGAATTGAATTGTGTTAAGTACTAAACCTCTCTTTGTGGAAGGATACCCGAGCAAGGGGTATGCCTGTCGTGTTGTGCCTTGTGTGTTGTGCTTGAGTTTGAATCCTCCTGTGGGAGTGGATTTCTTTGACTTGGTTGAACCCTCCTGTGGGAGTTGGTGGTTGTTTGGTAAATCGCTGGTTGTTGCTGTGTGACGCATAGAGATGCGAACTTGTGTGCTATATTATATGAGTATATATACCTACTAGTGTGAGAGGCGTATCTGTGGTGACTTGTGTAGGCGCGTGTGTGTTCGTCCTTGTAACGTGTGAGAACCGTTGTTGAACTAAGTACTGAACATGTGCGTTATCCGTGCAGGCGGATAGACGACATGGCTCGTACGTGATTTATTATTGGAGATTTTTTTGGAGGGAATAAATGGTGATTTATTAATTTATTGTCTTCTATTAGTCGTCATGCCTCGAGTCCGGGCGATAACCGGATTTGGGGCGTGACACCCGGGATTGAGACCTCAATGTCGATATAGCGGTCGGAGGAGGCCCTGAACGTTACCCTTACACCGACACCCAAAAAAGCATCGGGCCTCTTTGGCTTACCACGTTCCCCGACCCCCTAACATAGGGGACGCAAATATGGTCCTGAAATCCCAATGATCTGGATAGTAAAGCACAGCTCTGGGTGTCCAGTAGCGACTCTGAGAAGAAGAAGAGATGGGGTCGGTGAGCACCAAGCAGTTGCCGGAGTTGTGGCTTATGCAGACCCGTACCCATCCCCCGACAGTTCCACGCCAGAACCCGCAGGTCTGGCTTCCTCTTCATTGACGAGGTTCCTAGGCCCAGATCCCAATTGCCCTGGGGAGAATGCGTAGATGGAGGCGACGGGGAGGAAGATTCCGAGGATGGGAGATGGACCCTAGGCGGCGACCATCCTTGGGATCCAATCCTATTCAGTCCCAAATCCGCAGACGATACAGGACGTCCAATTTCCCGGGACGGCGACATCAGAGGGTCTGGATGCAGCCCTATTACCAGCGAATCCCCATCGTTCCCCAACAAGTTGGGATCGCCGGGGGAGGAGCAAGCCCGTCTGGAGGAGCGGGATCGGCGGCGGGAACCCGAGACATGTGTGTGGGACTGAGACCCAATATCACCCAAACCTAGTGTCGGTGGGCTCGGTGAGGAGAGAACGGGGGAAGGCGGCCAGCAATCGGGTTCGAATCCACAATTGTCAGGGGGATAGAGGCAGGTCTGGTGTCGTCGGCGATGTCCCACCCTGCATGGGGCGAGGGTTCTGAGAGGACCCCGTCCGCCTGAAGGGTTGCAATTGACGACGGCGAGTCGAGAAAGAGGCCTGGGATCCAATTTCGTCCAACCCACAAGCCGAAGGAGACGTCGAGGGGAAGAACGAGGTCGGGCGATACGAGGGAGAGAGGGAAACGCCAGACCGTTGTCGGGAGGAAGGGTGGCGATGCTGGCGGCACCGCTCAGAAACCCTAACATAGTCCATGCTCTGAGATTTTTATCCTTTAAAAAATATTTAGTTATTAGTCAAATAAAAATTATTTTTATTATTGGACTACCTTGTTTCACATCGGACATTTGTTGCATGTTTTGGTAATGAATATCACGTTTTAAATCTTGCAAATGCAATTAATTTATACACATTTAGTTATTAACAAAGGAAATTTTATTAATTTCTCGAAATGGATTTGAAAAAAAAATATCTGTAACTTAAAATGAATGTGTATGTGCATGCATTTTTTTTATGTGGTGATTATTATTAATATTGTTACCAAATTTGTGTTGTCATTTAACTTTATCTATCTGTAAAAAAAATACCAAATCAATAAAACAGAACAAGTTGATAAGATACGAGCGTATCACCAAATCAGAAACTAAAAGAACCGAGTTAAAAAGGATTAAATTAGACTACCCAAAACGCCAGCGTATCAATCGAATATATTGGGATTCGTAGCTGCTGATACTGTCTGATTCGGGGCCAATGCACAAAACCAGATTTCCGGATGCTTGTAATCAAAGAAATTACGACATCTCCATTATATATATAAATGCCAAATCACCCTCCATTTCATTTCATTTCATTTCTCAACCACACCCATTTTGCTTTCTTTGTCTAGAGTTTTTGTTTAAGATGAGAGTGATCCAGTCGTCGTGGCCGTCGCCGGAATCTGCCAGACATGACCGGAGGATTGAGACGGCGAAGAGAAACAAGATGTCCTGTTGCTCGAGCTTCGGATGGTTTCTTATATTGGCGGCTCTCACGGCGTCGCTGGTGGTGCTACCGGTGGTGCTGCCTCCCTTGCCTCCGCCTCCGTTCATGCTGCTCTTCTTCCCGGTAGGAATCATGGCGGCGCTTATGTTCTTGGCCTTCTCGCCCACAGAGGCAGCAGCCGGATACGGAGCCATGAATTACAATTACTATAGATAACTGTAACATTTTTTTTTTCTGATTCATAGATGAAGAAAGAGAAGGAAAAATTTGGAAATTTGTCACAACCTCTGTCACTGTCAAATAAATGTACCTCTCTACCATCCACATCCCTACACAATGTTGGCTCCAAAACTGCTATATGAAAGAAGATCAATTCAGTCCATTGGTCATAGGTCCTCTAGGATTTCCCGAATCATCTTCAGCGGGACAAGTCCTTCGGTTCTTACAGCATTTTTCTTTGGATTTGGACTGATGAAATACAGCGTGGGCAACCCTCGAACCTGCCCGTTGTTTGGATTAAATTCATGAGATAACCACATATACCAACCTTGTACTACGCTTTTAGCAGCTCCAACCCGTAGATTACATTTGTTTATACAAAATAACGATAAAATATTTTTTATTTGCATTCGTTATAACTCTGTCAAATTTGAACGGGAACTCTCCAAAATGCCCTTGACGATTTTGCAAAAGCTACCCCTAATATCTGGGTTTTGTGAAAACTAACTGTTCGTAAATGCAAACAACACATCCAAATTTGACAGTTAAAACGGATGCAAATAAAAAATATTTTTATCATTAGGAAAGGGTGGTATTTGGGGTCACCCCTAAATTCATCTATGACATGCAAAAGAAATATTTCTGGTATAGAACGGGTGTTCAATGAAACGCAAAGTGATGGTAAACTAGCCATAATGAGTACCTGCATGTCACGAGCAAGTTCATGCTCGTCGTCCGTATCAACCTTGACAATCATCAGCTTGCCCGCGTACTCCACAGCTAGCTGTCACAATAAGATATATAGAAGTTAATTCTTCCATTTGTGACACCCCATCTAATTTTCAGCGAGGGGTCTTTTTCCAATTACAATAGAAAGGACTCAAAACCACTTCAAACAAATAGCTAGACAACGAGAACATATCCGCATTTACATTTTGTGGAAAATGAGGGCAAATATACTCGTCTAAGTTTGTCGTAAAACTTCATTCGGAAGGAAAACCAAAATATTTAACATAAGAATAGTGATCATTACTTTACACTGTTTAAGTTTGAGTTTTTCTGGTGGAAGAAGATAAACATAAGAGGTGCTAACACCACCATATATGAAATTTATAACATGTGAAAGCGCAACAAAAGGGAAACTTTTTTGCATTCATAGGGAGTTGTATGAACTGCTTTATCTAACAAGAATTATAGGATGTACAATACAACTTCCTGAATGTATCATTAACTTACTATGCATACATTTCTTCTTCAAATTCATTACTGTTAAGAAGATTTAAAGGATGACTAGTAAAGGAAAACATATGGCTCTAAAGCATCTCAATCATAATGCATAAAGAAATGCACCCAATGAGTTCAGCAGATATTGACCATATTCGACCATATTCTCAACATCAACGGATCAAAGTAAAATAAATATATCTCCACCATTTAGGGAGACTACTATAACTACGAAAACATTCAATTAAACAGTGAATCGATATAAACCAGGAAACAGTCCCTAAATGGTAGGCAAATTATAGTAATATGTTTGGGTATCATTGCTTCATAAACATCAATATAACAATACACAATCAGAGAAAATTTAAAGAATAAGCTAATGTAATATCTCCATAAGCAAGACAAACAGCACACTGAATTTCAATACCAACAGGTTCAATTTACTTGCAGCTGATTCACTGAACAAATGATTGTTATACAAGTAGTGCCTTTTCTAGAAGATATTTGCACTAGTTTTCGCAGATTTTCATCACTATTAATATATGGCTAGTCTTATTCCACGTCTTTACTATGGATCATTCAAGAATATAGTATAAAATACTAGTACACCTCCAAAGTTTTGAGACACCCCTTAAAATATATAAAGAAAGCCTTATGGAAACTGGTTAGTAGCACTAGACGAGGACTAATCGCAAATGCCACCTCAAGGAGCCATGTAACACATCTTACAGGCTTAAGGAAACAAGTAGACCTATTGAGCACCATTAGCTCTTCTATGATTACAATCAACACATGTCATCTAAACCAAGAGGAAAGATTGACCTATAAAGTACTGAACACTTCCCGATCCTTGCATTTGAGATACAATTAAATCATGCATATCTGCTCCTACAATGTACAAAGAAACAATACAAAATGGAAACTAAGGTGAATGAAAGCATAGTATAGGAAGATTGGACACACCATTTCAAGTTGTTGAGCCATCAAGACGCAGGGTCCACACCATGTAGCATAGAAATCAATAATAAGGGGTACCTTTAAGTCTCCCCTTACAAGCTCATCAAGCTCTTCTGCTGATAATTTTTGCTTTCCACCAAACCAACATATAGATGCACAATGAACACATAATTAGATAAGGAAACCCATCGAACAAGGTCCACAAAACTGATTTATGTTTCCTAGTTCACAAAAACCATTGAAAATGAGAAATTCACAACTCATTCAACTGTACTAGTTTTCTTCAATTTTCCCCGCATTTTCACCGAAACCAAACACAAGGAGCAGAAATTGAGACCATACCACAACGTGATCGTCTTCAACATAAGTCCCCTGATCTGGACTGCAGAGTAGCTTTCTTCGAAGAGTTGAGAGTGAACAAGGTGTGGTGTTTCTGCCATTGGATAGGGAAGTCGAAAAGATCGAATTTTGGGGCTGGGCTTTGAAGTAGACGCGAGATACAGAGAGGTGCTGTGATGGGGGATGCGAAGAGAAGAGGGGCGAGAAGGTTGTGGAGACATGAGGCATGTGGGTCTGGAGCTGGAGGGCCATTTTCACATCTGGAGTGGAAGGGAGAAGACTTTGCAGGGGTTTTAGGAGCAGTATGCAGATATGTTTAAGGGTTTGTTTGGAATTTCTGATAAGTTTATCCTATAGTTAGAACCAGGATTCCCCTGCACTCGGAAAGGGTACACTGGTACGAGATAAATAGGTTTTTTTTTTTTTTTGAAACGTGGGATCAAGGTTTTATTATCTGAAATGTTGTAAAATACACATGAGTGCATCCGGAATAATGAATCCGGACCACGATAGGACAGGCATAGAACGGGCTTCCCGAGCAAGCCAGTGGGCTGCTCCGTTCGCTGACCTAGAAATATACTTGAGTTAACATCCTCGAGGGTAGCTAGGAGGGTCCGACAGTCGTCCATCAATCGGCCCAAAGGGGAGAAAACCTGGTGAGACCCTTGGATCAAGTGTACCAGGTACTGAGCGTCACTCCGGATAATTATTCTGGAAAGGTTCGAGGTTTGAATCCATTGCAGAGCTTGCCAAAGCATCATGGCTTCAGAGTATTCGGGACCCAGCATACCGCTCCCACAACCATTTCTCCCTTCCAGGACCCCACCCGTCTCTGTTCGACAAATCCATCCCCAGCCAAATTTTCCTGAATCCGCAAAGGTCGCTCTATCCACATTGATAGTGGACCAATTCTGGAGTGGTGGAATCCAGCTCGTTTGCCTGTAATGGGGAGTGGCAATGGGTTTTGGTCGACCGTTCTGGGCTTCTGACCAGCTACACTGGTTGCTAAGGACCGTGGCAAGGATGTCATATGGTTTAGATATAGTATGGTCCCATACCTTACCATTTCTCGCTTTCCAGATTTCCCAAATGAAGATGCACGTTTTACTCTTTATCTGCATATCTGGTAGGTGCAGCAAATCAGATAACCAGTCATGTAAAGTACCGTATGGGGGGATAGGGACCTGCAACCCTGCTATATCCCATACAGAACTGGCGAAAGGACAGTGGAGGAGGAGGTGATCAGTAGTCTCCTGGTTATGTTGGCACATTGGGCAGGTGTCCAATATCGGGACAAACTTCGTCCGAAGGTTGACTGCGACCTGTAGAGTACTAGAGAGAGCCAGCCAGAGAAAAACCTTGATACGCGGTTGGATGTCTAGGTCCCAAATGCCCGTCCAAACTGTTGTACCGGCCGAAATGTGCCACCGCCCATTCTCCCGGGATAACGCCCTATATCCTTCCTTTACCGAATAGACTCCACGAATATTGAACTTCCAAGACCATTTGTCAACGTGGCGGGGAAGGGGCGGAGGTACCTGCAATATGTCTTCCATAATAGCAGGAGGGAGATTCTGTTGAAGTTTCGGCACATCCCACAAATGATTGTCCGTGGCCAGATCCGACACCCTCATAGCCGGGGTGAGACAGGTATGAATGGGGATGACCGGGTTATTCCCTAATAGCCAAGGAAAACCCTCCACCATAGTCGAACAACCGTCTCCAATAGTCCGAATCAACCCCTGCCTAAGTAGATTCTGTGTTGCACGAAGGCCCGTCCATGTCTGACTGGGGTTATTACCTCCTTCTGCGGTCAAGAAGTCACCCTTCGGGAAGTACCTCGTCTTTAGGACACGGGCGACCAAGCTATCTGGCTGGGTTAACAACTTCCACCCCATTTTGCCCAGCATTGCGATGTTCATGTCTCTCATATCCCGGAAACCCATTCCCCTGCCTCTTTCGGTTTACAGAGTTTCTTCCAGTCCTGCTATATAATCGGTTTGGTGCCTCTAGGGGTACCCGTCCACCAATACCGAGCTAACGCGACATGAATCTTGTTGATGGACTCCCTTGGTAAGAGAAATACACTCATAACTTAAATAGGAATGGCTTGAAAAACTGACCGTATCATTTCCTCTTTACCCCCGGCAGATAACATTTGACCATCCCAAGTTCTTATTTTGGCCACAATCCGATCACATAAGAATTGAAGACTCTGACCTTTACGTCGTCCCAGCATGTTAGGAACCCCCAAATACTTCTTCGGGCCCGATATCTCCTGTATCCCTAAGATACTACAACATGCCGTCCTATTTGTCGGAAAGGTATTTGTATTGAAGAAAATAGACGACTTGCCCTTATTGATGACCTAACCCGATAACCGGCCAAAGGTATGTAAAAGTTGATTCAGCTGTGTCGCCTCCTCCGGGTCATCCCTGCAGAATATATAACAATCATCTGCAAAAAAGATATGAGAGACGACCTGAGCTCCTCTAGCCACAGAGACCCCGTGAAGCATCCCGTCCCTCTCCGCTTGATTGAGCATACGGGAAAGTCCTTCCATACAGAACAGAAAAAGGTATGGGGACAACGGATCACCTTGTCGAATACCCTTCCCAGCTGTGAACGGGGTCGTGTGCTTCTCATCTGAACTCACTGTGTATTGGATAGAGCGCATGCAGGCTAGGACCAAAGACCTCCACCCTACATGAAAACCAAATGCACCCATCATAGATAACAGGAAGGACCATTCCACTATATCGTAGGCCTTGCTCATATCCAGTTTCAATGCCATGAAACCCCTCTGACCTTGCGTCCGACGCCTGAGTGTGTGTATAATTTTATGCAAAATAAGCACATCGTCCTGAATATGCCACCCTGGCACAAACGCTCCCTGATTTGTGGAAATAATAGGATCCAGGAGCGGTTTTGACGGTTTGCCAACACTTTAGATAAGATTCTAAAAATGACGTTGCAGAGGGCTATGGGTCTTAATTCTGTGATCTTCCTCGCCCCTTTTATCTTTGGAATCAAGATTAGAGTAGTCTTGTTGATGTCCTGGTCAATGGTGCCAGTTGCTACTGCAGTCCGGACAAAGCCGATAACTTCCGGAGCCAAGGTATCCCAAAAATGTTGGAAGAATTTCAGGTTGAGCCCATCTGGGCACGGAGATTTCGATGGTCCCATCTGAAAAACTGTCTGTCGCACCTCCGCGTCCGTTACTCGTTTAGTCAGCTGTAGATTTTGAGCTGGGCTGATCATATGAGGGACTGGCATAGGAAGGTCATAGTCCTCAATATCTCTTGCTGTAAATATGTCAGCGAAATAGGAATGAATCAGTTCCTTCATCCCCGTGTGCCATTGCAATTCCACTCCCTCGTAGTTAACCAGCGATTTCAGCTTGTTTTTCGCCTGCCTTTTCGTGGCCGACCCTTGGAAGAACTTAGTATTTCTGTCCCCTTCTCCCAACCAGTGTTGTTTCGCTCGTTGGCGTCAAAATTGTTCTTGTTTTGCCAAGGACCGGTTATACTGTTTTTGGAGCGCCAATCGAAGTTTAATTCCTTGTCTATCAGTTCGGCCATTCAGATCGGCCAGTCGCCTTTGAAGTGATCGAATCTGGTTGATATTATCTCGGAAGACTGTCTGCCCCCACTCATTTAACGAGTGTCCAATATCCTTGGTGTGGTGCTTTATGTGATGGTTTCCCGGCTGTCCCCACTTAGCTTGAACCAGGGTACCACACTCAGAATGCTCCAGCCACATATTCTCGAACCTGAATTGTCGGGGTCGCTGTTCCACTGGTTCCTTTTGAATCTGCATTAATATGGGCATATGGTCCGAGGTCGAGACCCCCAGATTCTGCAGGGACGCATTGTGAAAGCGGGTTCTAGCCTGAGGAGATATGAAAGCCCTATCCAGTTGACTTTCAACCTGTGTCTCTGGATCATGTCCCCTGGACCACATAAACTGATAGCCTTGTAATGGGAGTTCCTCCACCCCAATGACCGAGATAGCCTGTTGGAAGCCCTGCATAAGGCCTATATGATATACCTGACCTCCCTTTTACTCCGATGGTCGAAGGATATCGTTGAAATCTCCCATTAACACCCATTCTGCCGGAGCCGAGACCGTTGCCAACTGTCGCAGATTATCCCAGGTCATATGTCTGTTCTCCCTTTCCGGTTCCCCATAAATTCCTATAAAGCGTAATGGCAGCTCCTGACCAATGCGCACCAACGCATCTATATGGGATTGTTGGACCGCTAGTATGTCCACCACACACTTCTCCGTCCACAACAACATAACCCCTCCTTTGTTCGACGGGGGTCGGGTACCCGGGACTGCCGGTGGGACAACTCCCGGAATCCATGTACCGCCATGAAACCCTAATGTCCGACGTAGAATGACCAGTCTAGAACGAGAGTTCTGAGCGTCGACATGTCGGGTCTCGGTGAGGAACACCAGGTCCGATTTAAACTGGGTGACAAAGTCTTTCAATTGACGTTGGTTGTGGTCCGTACCCAATACCCGGTAATTCCAAGCCAGGAAAGTCGGCATTCAAAACACAGGAAACAGACAACCCGAAAACCCTAGAAATAGTAGATTGTGAAATCCATTTAGGTACCTGATTGATTGAGACGTACGGCTGATCGTCCAGCACTGGCACCACCCTCAGAATGATGAGCCCCACAACGACCCTCCTCACTCGGCTTTGTATCACCCGAGCTGCGCCGACGTCCTTGGCAAACCGGGCTCCCAAGAGAACGACGACCGGATAAACCCAAAACGATATCCACAGCCGATCAAAAGGACGGCGTACGGAACGAACCAGGTCGGATATCGAATGGAGATGTAGGACCTGTCAAGGAACACAGCCGACCTTTGCACAGATCACGAACGGAAAGACAATCCCGACCAAGAAGAGCGACTGAGACGAGCGTCCGGAAAGAACAGTGGTGATGCGAGACCAACTCCGATCAGATGAACGACAACGGTAGATACGAAACCCTAGGGTTAGATGGAGAGCTTTGTTAAAAAGGTAATGGTTTAGTTCTCGAATAAAAAGACGAGATAAGTAGGCTAACAACATCATAATCATTTAATTTAAGAAATTTTTCAATATAATACTCTGTCAACCATATATTTGTAAAATAATATCTTGATGTAATACCCTGTCAATATTTAACCATAGTTTGGTATCTAACCGTTAATTTTATGTTATTTTTTTATCCAAAAAGTGTAAAATATAAAATACCTGAAACGTAGCTAAGATTCCTGAGATCGAATTAAGACTCAAAATTATAGAAAAAAAGGAAATTGGTATTGACTTTTAGCGAGTCAATTATATAGAAGACAAGCCCTATTAGCTCCTCTTTCTACAATTTAGCTACGTTTTACATAATTGGGAATTCGATGAAGAACCCAGTTATCGTTATCCTTATATATTGCGACTCAGCTGCAAAAGAGAGAAGGACAGGTCTGCAGCAGTGCCAGCATGTCGTGCTTGTTTGTGCAGGACCACTTGAAGACGATGCTGATGTGGAGCAACGGACGAAGGTGGCCAATCAAAAGAAGACGTGTGGCAACCTAAGGGTCTCCGCAACGAACTCGAACTATTAACGAAACACATCGTTTTATTCTTCAACTTCAAAACAAGAACAGACTTGCTTGGAATGCAAGCAATCATGACATGCACCCTTCTTTGGGCATGCTTGTCCTCAAGCCTATTTTTGAGCTAACCAGTCTGGAAAAGAGGCTCAGATCACCGAGGCATCCTCAAGCCTGTTTTTGTTGCATCTTCAGTTGTAGAGATATCCTAGAGTATCAGATATTGAGTGACAGTAGTGTTTAACTGTTTGATCATCCTGGTGTTAAGGAGCTTAGCAGGATACAACTTGAGTTGTCCATCAACATTAGTGTCATGCATTGTTTGATGAAGTTCGTTCTTGTGTCCCAGTAGTTTCTTCAGCAATGACACATGAAATATGGGATGGATTTTGGAACCTTCAGGAAGTCTTAATATGTAAGCAACAGAGCGCTTTTTCTCAATAATTTGAAATGGTCCATAGAACCTGGCAGCACCTTGATGAATTTCCTCAAATTCACATAATTTTGTCTATAAGGCTGGAGTTTGAGATAAACCCAATCCCCCACAGAAAAATGCCTCTCAGTCCTTTTCTTATCAGCCTGCATTTTCATCCCTTCTTGAGCTTTGATGAGGTTCTTCTGCAAGAGCTTAAACTGATCTTGCCTTGTCTGTAAAAATGATTCCACACCAGGAACCTTGGAAATACCCTCGAATATGTCAATGAGGGGAGGATCATACCCATATAATGCCTTGAAGGGGCTCATCTACAATGATGTATGAAAGGAAGTGTTGTACCACAGCTCAGCCATAGCTACCCAATGTGCCCATTTCTTTGGATTTTGGTGTGACATAGCCCTCAGATAATTTTCCAGACACTGATTTACCCTTTTCAGTTTGTCCATCAAATTGAGGATGGTGGGTTGTGGACAGTTTGAGTTGAACATCAACTCTTTTTAAAAGCTCCACCCAAAAGTTACTTATCTCTATCAGAGACAATTGTTTCAGGCATTCCATGCCATTTAAATATAGATAAGAAGAAGGTATGAGCTAGTTGAGGGACAGTGAAAGAAGGATGCAAAGGAATAAAGTATGCATACTTTGAAAATTTGTCAACAATTACCCAGATGTTGTCAGATCTCTCAGATGTAGGAAGTCCTTCAATGAATTCCATAACAATATCCTTCCAAGGAGCTGATGGAACAAGAAGAGGTTACAAGAGGCCAGGGTAGGTAATGTTTTCCACTTTGCACCTCTAACAAGTGCCACACTCCTTGAAAAAGTTCACAATATCCTGAGGTATATGAGGCCAGTAAAAGTGAGTCATGATCCTCTTTGTTGTTGCAGCCACACCTGAGTGTCCTTCAATTCTTAGAGGAATTGAGAAAGTGGATGATCTTGTCCCTTATACCCCTATTTACTCCAACATAAATGTTCCCATCAATTGTAAGCATACCATTCCTAATATCATGGTTAGGAAATGATTCAGGAGCCAAAGAGAGTTGTAATTACAGATTGTCCACCACTTTGTCATTCTCATAACTGGTCAGGACCTCCTTGACCCAAGCATGAACCACAATTGTCATACCAACTAGTTGCTCATCAGGTATTCTAGACAATGTATCCGCAGCAAGGTTGTCTTTCCCCCTTTTGTATTCAATTGTATAGTTCAGTGTCATAAGGTTAGAAAGCCATTTATGCTAATAAGATGTAGTGAGTCTTTGTTCCAATAAATATTTGAGGCTTTGCTGGTCAGTCTTTATAATGAAGGGGTTGTGGGAGATATAAGGTCTCCACTTTTAGATGCATGCTATAATGGCCATGAGATCATTTTCATATGTAGATAAAGTCTGACTCCTTGGCCCCAAGCCCTCACTCATATAGGCAATAGGATGACCATCCTACATTAAAACACCTCAAATTCCCACATCACATGCATCTGCCTCAATTGTGAAGGGGAGATTAAAATTTGGGAGTTGCAGGACATGTGTTGTAGCCATAGCCTTTTTCGAGAGATCAAAACTTCTCTTAGCATCATATGACCAGGAAAATGAGTCATTCTTTAGTAAGTTGGACAGTGGCCTGGTTATACCTCCATAGTCCTTCACAAATTTCCAATAATAGCCAATGAGGCTTACAAATCCTCTAAGAGCTTTAAGATTCTTAAGAATTGGCCACTGCAACATTGTAGTAATTTTTTCAGTGTTTGTGGACACCCCTTGAGCTGTGATCACATGCCCCAAGTAAGCAACCTGCTCTCTCCCAAATTCACATTTACTTAACTTGGCAAACAATTGTTGTTCCCTGAGTTGTAAATCAAGATGTCATCAAAGAAAACCAAACAAAAATTACTCAAGAGTGGTTGCAAAACAGAATTCATTAAAGCCTGAAAGCTAGCAGGAGCATTGGTTTAGCCAAATGGCATGAGCCTAAATTCATAGAGGCCCCTATGTGTCCTGAAGGCAGTTTTAAATTCATCCCCTCATGCAGCCTTGGTGATATCCTGCCCTCAAATAAATTTTTGAAAAATACTTGATCCCTTGTAATTCATCAAGCAACTCATCTATTGTTGGTATTGGAAATTTATCCTTAATAGTATACTCATTCAATTGTTTGTAGTCTATACAAAGTCTCCAAGTGCCATCCTTCTTGACCAACAAAATTTGGAAGAAATAGGAGTTGTGGCTCTCTTAGGTTATCCCAGATTGTAACGTTTCTTGAACCATGTCTTCAATGGTATCCTTTTGCTTGTAGCTATGCCTATAAGGCCTTAGAGATGGAGGTTTAGACCCAGTAAGTAATGAGATGTTGTGATCATGAGACCTTCTAGGGGTAAGGTAGAAGGTGTGGCAAAGACATCCTAAATTGATCTAACAATGCTTGTAACTCTGAGTGGACACCAACAGATAATTCCCCAGCAGATAATTCAAAAAACTGACCCAGATAGAGACTGCGTCCCAATTTCAACTCACTCACCATTTTTGTAGTGCCTGAAACAAAGTAGTGCTTCCATTTTTGTATGCAAGTGATCACTACAGGTAGTTCCTTCTCATCAGTGGACATTGTTAAATTTTCTGTTCCCAAAGCTTTGGTTAAGAAGGCAATAGGTCTCCCTTATTGCATTAGTACTCCCCCAATGCCTTTATCATAGGCATCAACCTCAATTATGAAGGGTAGGGAGAAGTCATGCAATCTTAGGACATAAGTTGTAGTCATAGCTTCCTTTAATTGCTAAAAGCTCAATTGAGCTTCAGGAGACCAAGAAAACAGTTCTTCTTAAGCAGATTAGTAAGTGGTCTTGCAATAACCCTATAGTTTTTTTTTTACAAATCTTCTGAATAACCAGCTAAACCAAGGAATCCCCTCAATGATTTAATGGTCTTAGGACTAGGCCACTCACTCATAGCTTGGAACTTGGCATGATTTGTAGCCACACCCTCAAATGAAATAATATGTCCTAAGTACTTTATTTGTCTGCTACCAAACTCACATTTAGACAGTTTTGCAAATAATTGTTGCTCCTGTAATCTATGAAGGACTGTATGCACATGATAAAGATGTTCCTCCCAAGATTTACTATAGATGAGTATATCATCAAAGAATACAAGCACAATTTTTCTGAGAAAATCATGCAACACCTCATTCATCAAGGATTCAAAAGTAAAGCGTGCATTGGTTAAGCCAAAAGAAATTACCTTAAATTCATGGTGGCATTCATGTGTTCTGAATGCAGTTTTGGCTTCCTCTCCTTCAACCAATCTCACATCATGATAACCAGACCTCAAGTCAATTTTAGAAAAGTACTTGCATCCAGATAATTCATCTAGCAACTCCTCTATTGTATGTATGAGAAATTTGTCTTTAATTGTTTGATAATTCAATTCTCGGAAGTCAAACACATATTTCATGATCCATCCTTCTTCTTGACCAATAAAAAAGGGAAGGAATAAGGACTTGTACTGTGTTGAATGACTCCATCCTTGAGCATGTCTTGCACCAATGTTTCCAGGATATTCTTTTTCTCATATGAATGTTTATAGGGCCTAATAGATGAAGGCTTACTCCCAAGGAATAAAGGTATATGATGATCACAAAACATTCTAGGAGGTAAATTAGTAGGGGCTTCAAAAACCTTTGGAAACTTATCCAGCACAAGCTGTAACTCAAGGTCTATTAGCACAACCCCACCATATTGAAAAGCCACCACAGTAAACTGACCCAAAAATAGAGACTCACCAGCCTGAATGTCATGCCTCACTGTTTGAAAGTTTGAGTGCAAGAATCGGAAGGAGCATCCTCAAGTAGTGTGAACTTCTGATGATCCATTGTTATAGAGATGTACCTCTCTAATTAATCCAATTCAATTGGGCTAACAGTTTGAAGCCAATCAACCCTTAGACCATGTTAAAATCACCCAATGGCATGACCAAGAACTCCCAAACTAGTGTCATATTGTGAATCATCCAATAAACCCTAGCAGTAGTAGTGCAGTGTTGTATCTGACCATTTCCAATCTTGACCAGCATAGTTGGTCCAACATAAATTGTAAGCCCCAATTTGGTAGTGTTGAAATATGTCTCACATAGAAAGTGTATGGACAAATTGAACACTTGATAAGCATATTAGTTCCTCTACCCATCAGTTCGAGCTTTTGGGTTGGGTATGGCTTTAACATGGTATCAGAGCTAGTTCGGCCCATGTCATGTTTGTCGCCTTCACCCTGTGGTCTCCGACCCATATGCATATGTCCAGTCATACTATGGCCCACGTGTAGATGTCCAGTCCTACACGTGAGGGCAGTGTTGAAATATAAGTCCCACATAGAAAGTATATGGACAAATTGAAACTTGATAAGCATATTAGTGCCTCCACCCATCAGTTCGAGCTTTTGGGTTGGATATGGCTTTAACAGGTAGCATTGAATTTATCCATGAAGGATTTAGTAGCACCAATATCAACCAAAATAGATATTGGAGTGGTTTGAATCTTACCATGAACCCTAATAGATTTAGACAGGTTGATGTGCACCATATGGCGAAAAGATTCATGGGACATAATGTATAATTCAGGTTGTAGTCATTCTTCACTGGGAGGTTCCTCGGGCAAGAGTTGTATTAAATTAGGTTCTATAAAAACAATTGTGATGTGATATAATTTGTGTTTGTTGTGACATATATGATCCTTTGTATATTTTTTAGGGCATGTATAACAAAGCCCTCTTCTACTCATCAAGATTGTGATGATGGATCTTGGTAAAGGGTACAGTGGAAGTTGTCTGTTTATGAGGTTGAGAGTGTAATTTCTAGGGGGCATATTGAGGTCTGGGCCTATAGGTGATAGGTGCAGGATAAGATGAGCTAGGGAGAGAAACCTTAACGTTAATTCGTTGCTCCTCCTTTTTCTACTAAGTGTATAGCCTGGGATAGAGTTTGAGGATCATACATAAGAACCTCCACTTCCAACTTAGGATTTAAGCCAAAAATATAGTTGGACACAAAGTAAGATTAAGTACAATGAGAGTTTCTACTCAGAACCATAAACCTCAACTCCTTAAACTTATCATCATACTCAGATAGAGATCCTTTCTGCCCGGGCTTCTTAAATTCACTTTCTACATCAGCATGACCCACAATTTCATATTTAAGAGCTAGGTCTTGACATAATCTATCCCAAGGAATTAGACCTTTGCCAAAAGAGTATTCTGCATACAAATATTCAGGTGATCTAGAAAAGTGTAGGGAGGCTACTCTTACTTTGTGCTCCTCAGGGATGAAGCATATTGGAAGTACACATTGCACTTCATAATCCAATTTCCTGGCACCCTTCCCATAAAAAATTAGAAAAATTAAATTTGGGGTTTTAATTATCATCTCAGGGATGGTGTTATGTGGGTATCCTTGCATCATAGGTTGTTATGGGTATGTGGTATTGGTGGTAAGGTGGAGGGAAGTATGGGAATGGAAATGGGAGATTCCGTATCTATGGAAACTAAGCCATGTAAGGATTGAGAAAGAAATTATGTGGGTTTTGGTATGGTGTCTGGGGAATTTGTGACATTTGTGGAGGTAGGTTGTAGGCTTGGGTTTGATGTGTGGGTAGTGGTTGGGGTTGTGAGTGAGGGAAGGTTTAGGGTAGCGTTGGTGGTATTGTAGTCATGGGAATTGAAACCATGGGAGGTCCAACTATTGTTTTAGGTGTGAGATTTCTAGCCACTGGGTTTTTTTGTTTGGGATACCCATGAAGAAACATTTGAAGAGATGTTTGTTCTTGGTACCTGAAGGGACATCGGATCTGGAGGTCGGTTGGATGTGGAGAATAAGTCAAGCATTGCGGTGTGATTGGGATTGTAGGATTCTGGTGAGCCATCCTTGGGAGTTGAGAAGCTAATGGGTTTATGGGTTGCGCATATACATTATTTTCTTGCATCATAAACACCATCCCATCCAAACGCGCACGGAAATCATCATTGTCCTACTGGGCTCGACGGTGTGTCCATCTCAACTCGGAAATTTTAGCACGAAGCTCAGAGGTGGTTATGTCTGACTCTGGTTCCATTTAAGGTGGGATTTCCATCACATGTTGCAGGAAAAGAAGCTCTGATACCACTTGTTACACATATGATGTAACTAAAACCGAGAATTTAGGAATTAGACCGAAAATCGAAGAGATTTGGATTGAATTCACTAATAAAGGATTTCAAATGCTGAAGGAAATGAAGAACAGAAATGTAAAAATTAACTTAATAAAAACAAAATAAGAATTCCAAATAAAAGATAAGATCAAAAGTGGCAAGGATAGCCATGATATAGCAGGCCTCTTCCAGTAGGATCACTAACAAAGCTGGGACCACTAGATACGTGCCTCTCATGCAACGCCGAGCTCGCAAAGGAAGAAGAAAGAAGCACGTGAACTCACGCATGACTCAGACCTCGAAATGCACCGTTAAACTAACTTAAGGAAATAACAGAATTTGAAATTGTCGATTGTTTAGAACACAAGAAATTATGACATCTTCCGATCCTTAATAATACTTTAATATAGCAATATTAAGAGATGCGTTTTCTTGGTAGAACAATAGAAATTATTTTAATGGAATTGGTGAGTTTTCTTCCTTCGAACATCCATGATCCAACATTTCCTTTATATGGACCTTATTGTAGATTCATCTACACTTAACTCAAAATAGATAATTATCTAATGTCAACCAACTAATTCTTGTAATTTCAACTAACCTTTAGAGCATCGCATTCTTTCAACTTGGCTAAAACTGTAAAGGAAAAGCTGATAGAATAAAAAAACAATAAACTATCTCTCTCTTTTAGTTAGGCTAATAGAAATTGATATGTAGTCTACCAATTTACAACAAGCTAATAGATGAGACTGGTAGAATAAATATATTTTTTTAAAAACTATTTTAAATACAAACATATTAAAGGGAAATGACATTTCATTAAATTTAATTAAAATACTAACATATTAAAGGAAAACAAGGATGACAATTCGAAATAAAGATATACAATGAAATTTAATTATTTTTCATCGTCAAACCTATTTCAAATATGCTCGATGAGGTCATTTTTCAATGCAAGATGAGCTTGTTCATTGTGGATCATGTTATTTTTTGTCACTATGACATTGACGGGGACGAAGCTTCTCTGCATGAATCTTGGTTGGGTGGACCCTTCTTCATCTATTTGTTCAATGTACTTATCATATGTATGACGTTCTGCCTCGATAACCATATTATGCATGATAATACATGCATTCATGACTAGGCTGCGAGAAGAGGGCTTCCACATTCGACTCGGGCGAGTGATAATGTGAAACCGAGATTGGAGGACTCCAAATGCTCAGTCCACATCATTCCTGCATGCTTCTTGGACTAGAGCAAATTTCTTATGCTTCGGTAGTTGAGCTAATGGGATTGTTTTAACAAAAAATAGGTACGAAAGGTAAATACCATTAGCCAAATAATAAGGAAGCTTGTATCTGTGTCCGTTTACCGTGAATGATACCGATGGTTGCCAATCATTTACGACTTCCGAGAACAACCTTGAAGGGTTAAGCACAATTAAGTCGTTGTTCGAATCCGTCATGCCAAAAAACGTGAACCAAATCCACAAGTCCTGCATGGCAACAACCTCGAGGACCATGGTCGGTCTGTTACCGCGATCCCTCCTCGAATGAGATCATTTCAATATCGTTGGACAATTCTTCCACTCCCATGCATGCAGTCAAGACTACCCAACATTTCATGAAATCCACGACCCTCATTCATCGCTAATAGATGGCTCATATCAGCTTCTGTGGGCTTACGTAGATAAGTGTTGCCAAAGTTGGTAATTATTGCCTTGAAAAAAATTTAACGCACCCAAGAGTCGTGCTTTCGCCAATTCTTATGTACTCGTCCATGCCATCGGTTGCAATTCCGTAACACAATTGTCTAATGACAGCAACACATTTTTGATAAGGAGATAATGATACCTAACCCAACCCGTTTATGCCTGGTTGAAAGTATGGACCTTTTCCCTCCAACTCATGGACAATACACGTGAAGACATCCTCCAGCATTCGAAAATGATGACGAAATTGCAAGTCGGTGTACACGGGGTGATTATTGAAATAGTCATGCATTAAACGTTTGTGGCCAACAACTCGGTCTCTCTTGATGTTGTTTTTCTTCTTACGTTATTGTGGTTGATTCACGAGTTCCTCGATATTATTTTGAAGCTCTTCCATTGAAAGTTCAGACATTCGTTTCACTGCACGCCCGTTGGAAAGAAATGCCCTTCTTTCATTGGAATTACTCGACATTTTCGGAAAAACAAAATATGTGAGTACAAGAATTTCACGTTGGAAGAGTAGAATGAAATGTGTGATTTTACAATTGCTTAGAATATGAATCTATAGAATTTTGGGCTCATATTAGCATTTAATTTTGATTTTTTCAACATGAAATTGTAGAAAAACAAGGATCAAGCATTGGTCAACCAAAATGTAGTCGCTGGCGTCGGCTGAAACCAACGACGATAAGAGTAGTCATAGTCGACGGTAGAAAGGAGTGACGGAATGTAAACGGCAACAGAAAGGAAGGAAACGTCGACGGTTTGTGGGCGAAAATGTGCAGGCGGATGCTGGTAGCGACATCGTTACCGTCGTTTGTAAACACTAGTGTAGAGAGCCGTTGATGGTCAGCCAATCAACGTTGACTGGTTGGGGCAGCGCCGACCGTTGACAATAAATACGCTGGCGACACGTGGTAGAGCCGACAATAGTTCCAATTTTCTTCTTCTATTTAAGCATCTCATCTCTTCTTTATTTTCACCCAACATTAAATTCTATCAAATAATCTCTCCGTTTATTTTTTTTTCGTCTGCAACGATGACGTTCAATCCATTCGAGTTCGATGTCCAAGCTTACGTGTCAGCATCCCAAGACTTTGTCCCACCAAGCCAACAATTCGACCTCCCAACCGAAGAGTATGTCCCGACAACGCAAGAAAGTGAACTCGGTAAGGATGTTGTTGAAATGTGTTCGGGTCACGATACTACCCAAATTTCACAGCATCCTGGAAACAAATCGCAGCAGATTAAACCGAGAAGGACATGCACGAAATGGAGCGTGGACGAGGATATCCTTCTTGTCAAAGCATGGATGGTAAATTCGTACGACTATATATCTGATAATAGTAAGAGGAAGGACGGGTATTAAGAGGATATTGGGAGGGAAGTTGCTGCCTTACGAGAACCAAATGAGTCGTTCCGGACGGGGAAGAATTACAAGGAACAGTACAAAATGTCAACCTGCGAGTGACGAAGTTTTAAGGGCATTACGAACGCACCATCAATAATCACCGAAGCGGTCGATCCAATGACCAGATTATGCAATTGACAGAGGCGTTATACACGGATGAAGAATTAGAGGACTTAGTTTGGAAGCATTGGCGGGTCCTTGCCAAAGACCAACCCAAAAGAATGACTCGACACTTTGGAGTCACTGAAGTATTGGAGCCCGAACTCGTCGATCCACCGTCACCGACACATGTTTCAAGCGATTCAAGCAAGCAAACTCGGGAGGACACACCTGTGGCCCTAAGTGATAGCGAACGCTCCACCGGGATGAGTTTTGCTTCAGATGTCCGACCTCTTGGTCAGAAGGTTGTCAAAGCTGCAAGGTTTTGAGTGCGAAGGACACTTCGAACATGTCCTTGTGAAGATTGATAACCACTGGGATTTCCTAGCGGCTTTGACGCATAAGTTCAGAATGCGACTCTTTATGTTTTTCCGATATTTCTGTTCTTATTTTTCAATTCCATATACTATGATGTTTTTTCAATTCCGTTGTTTCTTTCTCGCAAATTAATGAAATTTCTCGTCCATTTAAATTTTCCGTTACATTCTCGTTCATTTTTATGTCAAAAAGTTTGAATGTCTTTTTTATGTGTTAATATTTTAATTTATCAACCTCACCTTTCAACATGTTACAAACAAAAACATGGATGGCAGATTAATTCTTTTTCAACGTGACGGAAAGAGGAGAGAGAAACATGTTTAATAGTTTTTTATTCTACCAACCTCTCCCTTTTACCCTCAGTCAGACTAAAGGATTGCGAATGCTTTAACAATACTATCGCATCTATCCGTCCCCCGCTTTCAACCGTTTTATCGCCCCCTTTCCATCTCCGATTACATGTGCTCTCATTTTCCTCTCCTTAAGGCTATGGGTAGTAGTCTAGTAGATCTAACTACTAGGGGAGCATTAGGTTTGGGGGCCTCCTACAGATCCTGAACTGATGTATTACCTGCAATGTGTATAATCAGTGTGCATTAAATGCTTATCCATCCATACATGCGCCTTTGTAATTGCCAGCCCAACATTATCAACTCACATGGTCCCTATATAATCATAGATTGGATGAGATGATGAAACCAGAGCAAGATCAGGAGGAGTATCAAGAGCTAAGAAACTGGGCTGCTACTTTTCTCTACCAATGTCAATCTTTTCAATATCTCATCTCCATTCACTAACACTTTCACACTGATATCATATAGTTGATCAGGTTCATGCAATCTGATCAAATTTTATTTCTCTCTGGTAGACTAAACAATAATTTTCAACTACAACTTTTCGGTAGACAGGATCGCAATTAAAATGTAAGAAGCAAGGTTACCAGGTTCAAACTATGCCCATCGGAACTATTTAGAGTGTAATTCCAAATAGTTTATATGATTGAACTCCCTCAGGACCCAAAAGGTAGCAACCATGTCATTTTGCAGAAAGACCAAAGTTGCCAAGCACTTGAGAAACATTGCCAATCTCAGACAAAGTAATATGGTATAGTTTAATTTGGCTAGAAATGAAGTGAACCAAGACTGAAGTATTTTTGGTGCTAGGCTAAATTTTATGAAACAAACTATTTACATTTCCTTCCAGAGCTCAATTGTAAATTTCATCAACATAAATATATAAATAAGAACAGTGTAAGCCTTTCTTTGATACAAAATCAAGCATTCTTGACAAATAAATTTCACTTTGATTTCTGAACTAAAACCAGCTAGTTCATAATGAGAATAGGAATGTTCCCAACCAACCCAGTTCTCACTTCCATATATCAATCATTAACGATTTTAATTGTTTTGTTAGATAATTTACAATGCAACAAGAATCACAACATTTTCCTATTACAGTTCCATTTTCATGAAATGCAAATGAACACCCTAACCTGTAGGCTGTAGAAAACTAGCTAGACTCAACTCTGAAAGGTCTAAATCTGAGGAATTAGATGATCACCAACCCATATATATATAGCTATGGAAAATAGTATGTAACAATCAAAGCAGCTAATTAGTTCGGTATAGAATCAAACCGTGAATCTGTAGATACATTGGTCCCTCCATCGTTGAGCAGCTTCATCAAAGCCACCGCCTTGCTCTTCCCTTTCGCGCTGCCGTTCTCCGCCACATCCGCTATCCCATCCACCACCTCCAGTCCCATCTCCCTCACGTCCGCCGCCACATTCTCGCCGCCGCACCTCGCCAGGTTCAGCAGCGCCGCCACCGCATTCTCCTTTATCCTCCGGCTCGACCCCGTCGACGAATCCAGCAAATCCACCAGAACCCCAATTCCCGATACCCTCCTGAACGCCTCCTCGCTCTCCTCGCACCCCGCGATCTGCGCGACCACCGCCGTCGCGTCCTCCACGATCCCGACCCGCCCGTCCTTCACCACCAGCGAGAACAGCGGTGGCACCGCGCCGAGCTCGACCACGGCGGCGCGGTTGGGCTGGTAGAGGGAGATCCCGAAGAGGGCCTTGAGGGCGTCCTTGATCGACCTCG
The DNA here is from genome assembly GCA_963921825.1 of Erodium maritimum. NCBI lineage: Eukaryota > Viridiplantae > Streptophyta > Magnoliopsida > Geraniales > Geraniaceae > Erodium > Erodium maritimum. The sequence continues at coordinate 120,471,004 of OY997588.1, forward strand.
GCGGCGAGCTGGGGTTCCTGACGATGTCGATGAGGGCGTAGATGATGTCGCGCTTGGAGCCGATGATGGATCGGTAGGAATCGTCGGCGACGAGGAGGCTGTGGAGGGTGGCGGCGCATGACTGGACGGCGGATTCGGGGGAGGTGGAGCGGTGGTGGGAGAGGGAGTGGGAGATGGCGTCGAGGAGGCCGCGCGTGGAGATGAGCGCGTGGCGGGAGGAGATGGAGAGGTTGAGGAGGGTAGCAGCGGCGTTGTCCTGGGACTCGAGTGAAGAGGAGTAGAGGGTCTCGGCGAGGAACGGGATCGCTCCCGATTCTGCAATCAAAGGTCGGCTCTCGTCGTCGTGCTTGCTAATCAGCCTCAGCTCCCTCAAGGCCTCGCCGCGGGTCTGCTCCGACACCGAGCTTAGCTTCGCCACCAGCATCCGAGCCGTCCGGCGCTTCACCTCCATTCCCGACAGAATCGCAGGTGTGAAAGGGGATGACGAAGGTCCACTAGGAGACGAAAGAGGAGCTGCAGCGAACAGATGCAGAGAAGAGAAAATGGGCATTTCGGTCAGAGAGGGACAAAGAGGTTGGGACGATTGGATATATACGATGAAATCAATCCATTAATGTTTTTCAACCATGTGCAGACAGTGCTGTTCATTACGGAAATACCCTTGTGTATTAGAGCATGAACAACAGATCGGTCCTCGCTCCCGATCCGTGCGCGCTCGGCCCGTAGATCGCGGTCGGTTCCGTTGTGGGCTCGAAAAAATGCGGCCCTCGCTCCCGAAACACTCGGTCCGCTCCTCGCTCTTCGCTCTGCGGCCCGCGTTTGCTGGCCGGGCGCGCGCTCCCGGTCCTCGCTCCCTCGTCTGGCGTGGCCCTCTCCCGTGCCGCCACATGGCGTCGCCAAACAGACCGTTTGACAACTGTCAGGTAACGACTATATTTTTTTTTAATTCAAAATCAGAAAAAATCAAACCCTATAAATACCCAACCCCAATCCTCATTTTCCCCACACATTTCTCCACTTTCACTCTTTCATTCTCACTTTCTACTCTCTATTTTCCAAAATGTCCGACGTTGAGGTTCTGACATACGAGGAGCTGGCTGGCCGAATGCCGACGTATGAGGAGATGGCAGCCCAACTGCCGACATATGAGGAGATGGCAGCCCAAATGCAGCAAGTTGAGCGACGAGTAGTCGTTTGTGCTCTTGGAGTTGGTTTTTTGTGGGTTGTATTACAAGGGGATCAATAAAAGTTCAACATGCTTTTTATTCATGTTCAATTTTTTTATTGTCATTAATTATTTTTTTCCAAAATTGTTTATATTTTAAATAATTTAAACGGTTTATGATAAAGAATTAAATAAAACAACAAAATATCAATTAATAATCCAGTCAGCATCCAGTCAGCACAGAGCCTCACTCCCAGGACCAAGGCCTCACTTTTGTCCTGTCAGCACAAGGGCCTCACTCTCAGGACCTCACCAAGGGCCTTTCTGTTGTTCATGATCTTATGTAATGAGAATTATGTATCGAGGAGAAATTTAATAGAAACACTACTATAATGTCACATCATCACCCTAAGAGCATCTACAATGGTTAGACATTGCGTAGTGTCAAGGAGCAGTGTCAGGGAGTGCTTTTTGTCTTCCTGACACTGCTTCCTGACACTGCTCCTCCAATGGTAGTGTTAGGAGCAGTGTCAAGAGCAGTGTCTATACAGTTTCATTAATTAAAAAAGTACCCCACATTTAAATACTACTTTTATTTAAACCCACAAACACATTACATAATATTTAAAACCTAGTGCATAATAGATAATTTAAAACACAATTATTAAAATAAGATAGTTAAACTAATTTCTAATGGTCATAATATGTAAACGCCACCTCGCATCGTCTTTGAGCATCTCCGACATAGGACGTTTTGTCCACTGCCCGTGTCGGCCTTCATAATCAGCAACGGCCGCGGCATATATTTCGTCATCCGTTGCCCCTTTCCTAGGGTCGGCCAATTTTCCCCGATAGATTTCATCAAATAACCTGCACTTCTTGCTCATCTTTTGGAAGTGGTCCTTGACTTGCTTCTCCGTCCATTGTGGCCACTTATCGTTCCCGGTTTCAACGTAAGCAAGGTACAGTACACGCCAATACTGGCCCCCGTGCTCGTAAAAGGTGAGCCAATTCACCACCAAATGCATTTCCTCCTCTGGGGACCAAAGAGGCCCGATTGCCCAATTAGATGGACCCGCCATATCGACTTGAGAGAAAATGAGAGAGTTTGAGAGAGAGAGAGCGAGTTTGAGAGGTGTGAGAAATTGAGGGGGGATGGGTATTTATAGGAGGGGGAGGGGTCGTCGCGGCTGCCACGACCCTAGGGTTACTATTTTCAAATAGTAACCTGGCACGCCCATCGAGGCCCCGAGAAACCGATAATTTTTTTTAAATTTAAATAAAACACAAAGTACATAAGAAAACAACTAGATTAAAAAAAATTTATTACATAGATTAAAAACTAAAACTAAATTCAATCCTTGCCTAACCCAAGAACTCCAAACGCTTCCCGAGGCTTTGAAGGAGAGAGGCACGAGCTGCCTTTTCATCCGCGTCCATGTTGGTGGTGTCTTGGCGAAGAACTTCGTTCAAGGTGTCCATGACCTCCTTCTGCATCATCCTTCAGCTATCGACGAGATTCTGTTTCTTATCGACAAGGGAGTCGAGGAACTGCATTTGCACGGGAGGTAGCACTGTCGACGGCTGGGGTAGAGGCCCATTTGCCTCGAGGCTTGGCCTTTGCCTCGAGCCTTGGCCTTTGCCTCGAGCCTTGGCCTTGGCTCCCTTCTGGCCGATCGGACGCTCCTCGGTTGCAAACGAGTTCAACTCGTGGTCGAACCCGTCTTCAGAAGTGCGAGACTCGTCCATCCTTGTCCGCTTGCTTTCTTCACTTTCGGCGTCGAGGTTGAGGTCGAGGTCGGGGATGTCACATTCTGGAACCTCTTTGGTCGAAAACTTCGGTTGCCCCTCACGATCTGCCACATATGCTTGAATTTGAACACGTGCCCTTCCTCCTTCCTGTACGCATCTTCAATGCCTGCCAGGACGTCAACCTCGTTCCTCCCGCTTGTCAGCGTGTTCTCAAAGTTGGTGTACTTCTCCTCGAACTTGTTGATGAAGCCTTTAACCTTATGCCAATTGTCACGCCCCAAATCCGGTTGTGACCGGACTCGAGATGTGAGTTAAACTAACAATTAAATAATAAAGATGAAAGTAAACTTAAACCATTTTAAATCTCCAAATTTAGTTCCGATCAAATAACTTTGATAAATTAAGTTCCAAACTGAAGTTACGAGTCAAAGCTCAGAATATAACAAGATAAACATAAGGTTCAATACAACGACAAAAAATACGTCTCTAACAACAACTCCACCCGGACTCTCCCAGAAGCTCCCGAGCCTCGAGCCCAACTCTAGGTACTACTCACCACGTAAGCCTGTACAAACAGTAAATAAAACAAACAGGGGTGAGCTTACGCTCAGTAGGGAAAATAATGAATAAAAGCAACCTCCACTTTGGTAATAAAACTGAATCAACAATAAATAGTCACAAATTACGATTAATACGATCAACCAACTAGATGCTATGAAATAGAGAACGATAAGAATTTCAATGATTTAGTAACACAGTGATTCAAGAAGATTAAAGAAAGGCGATATAATCTAATAAAACAAAAAAGGAGAGAAAGTATAAGCATCACGTCGATAACTCAAACCACCACACTCTGATCCACAATTAGACCTGGTGTCATGTCGGATACAATATTCCCATCCACAATTGGTCCTTGTGTCATGTCGAATTTCCCCTCGGTCCAGAGGAGACACATACGTCGGGGCTACCGGAAACATCCCTAAAGAGACACATATCATCGGGATTCCCGGAAATGCCCCAAAATTACCATGGATCATCGGGGCGAAACAGGATAATCTTCCGGGAATGCTCCCGCAGGACGCATACACCCGGGGTGAAGCAACAAGTAACCATAACCATCCCCGCAGGGTAAACAATCTCTCGGCTATGATACTACCCCACACCGGCTTACCCCCTCGGTGTAGGTACCATACCGAACCACAAGTAACCATCCTTGTAGGGTAAACAATCTCTCGGCTATGATACTACCCCACACTGGCTTACCCCCTCGGTGTAGGTACCATATCGAATCACAAGCAACCATCCCCGCAGGGTAAACAATCTCTCGGCTATGATACTACACCACATCGGCTTACCCCCTCGGTGTAGGTACCATACCGGATCACAAGTAACCATCCTCGCAGGGTAAACAATCTCTCGGCTATGATACTACCCCACACCGGCTTACCCCCTCGGTGTAGGTACCATACCGGATCACAACTCCTCGTAGACCACACACAAGAGCGTAACATACTAAACAGTCGTAGAACAACCAAAGTTCAGCAATCCACAATCTTACCACAACACGTCACGAAGAATTCATATAAACAATTACACTTACCGACATACTTACCAACCACGATCCATCGGTCTATCACTCACCCGATCATACTACTTGGCACAATCAATTACACTCAAGCATTCATTCAAGCATTCAATCATTCAGTCATTCAATCATTCAAACATTCATTCAACAATTCATATCTCAAGCATCACAATTCATCTAGTTTAGTTAGACTCTTATCTTAACCTAAAGACTAAGCAAGCACGGCACGTGAGGCAATCACAAACAATCCTAAGGCTCATCACGGCCATTCTACCAACACATCAATTTCCCAAGTATTGAAAGCGAAGTAAACTAGTGAATCACATCCTACATGGATATTAGACACGCCTGGTTATTATTGTAAGTGAAAAACGATTATTCTAGTGAATCACATCCTATATGCAAACTAGGACCTTTCCGGTTATTATTAACCTATAGGCATACTAAAGCGTTATTTTAAACGAGGAGTTTAGTACTTTCCCTACCTCGAAGTCTTCCACGAACAATACTCCTAGCTGCTGACGTCCGGGCTAGCTTCCTCTCCGTCTTCTCACGGGTCCCAAAGTCTTCTTCCTTCCTCGAGCTCGGGTCCAAGGTCTTGGATCACAATTAAACACTAAATAAAGACTAACCAAGACACAAGGATCTAAGTTCAAAAGATCCCCAATCGTTTGTTTCAAAAACACCTTTCGAAGTAAAACAAAAAACAACCAAAAAGGATTCAAAAGGACCAAAACTTGTCTACCACGGATCGGGTCACGGAGCCCTGATGCCACCCTTCACGGATGACGTCACGGACCCGTGACGAGTGCCGTCACGGTCTCCCTCATGGAGCCGTGACGTTTCCCGTCACGGGTCCGTGACGGTCCAGGCCAGTTTCGTCCTTCTTCTTCCTCCAGCCTCTTTTCCACGAAAATCAACATCCAAACTCCATTTTCAGTCCTCCAAAACTCCTAAAACAGTCAAATAACTCCAAATCTCCTCTACCCATGGTAGTAATCATCAAACCAACAAGTACCCAAAGGATTTCCAAATCAAAAACACAACAAACTCAAGGATTTCAACCCAAATAAACCAAATACTTCACCCAAGCATCATCTAACAATAAACTACCATAAGGAACAACAAACCTAGCTAGTTTTAGGCAAAACCCAAGTAAACCCAAGAACTAAAATGAAAGGAAAGGAGATTGTGATAGTGTACATACCTATAGATGGAGGAGGTGATGAAGAAGAGGGGTTTTTGGAGAAGTTTTTGGTAGAGATTGGCACAAAAGGTTCTCTTTTTCTCTTGCTTTTTCTTCAAGACACCATGAAAGCTCCTAGCTCTCTTCTCTCTCTCAATTTTCGGCTACAACACAACAATGAGCTAAAATTTGGTCTTCATTTGCCTTAAAAGACCTAAATGGAGAAATGACCCAAAAGCCCTTTAGTCCTTATCCCTTTATGGACAACTAGTGAGGGTAGAAGGGTCATTAAAGTCTCTTTCTTTTCCTCCAAGCCACTAATGACATGTGTCATAGTGGGGACCAGTCTCCTTTAATTAAAATCCAACAGTCCAAATTAAATCGGATTTAGTCGATAAAAAGTTCGTGTTTGACCAAAAATTGACTTTTCTAATATTATAATCAAACGACAGGAAATGGCCCAACTAAGCTAACCGTGATGACGGTTAAGCTTTTTGCGCCCCGGAAAGGTCCCGAAACGACTCTCGGAGCCATCGGTTGACTTTTCCGGTCGAAAGTCAAACTTCGCCAAAGTTCACCGGTTCGACCGGGATCGATCGGGGGCGGTTCTTACACCAATGGTCCTTGCAAGCCATCCACGCCCGAGGTGGGTCCTCTTCCGGTCTAACCGCCTCGTACTCGGCATGTACCTTTTGCCAATACTGGTCATTCTTCTGGTTCTTCCCGTTGATGGGGTCAAGCGAATTGTTCAACCACGCACGTGCCAATCTTACCTCATCCCCGCTAGACCACTTCGGCCGCGGAGGTGCTCTCGGGCGCGATGAAGATGCAGCCGCCTTCCCCTTCCTCCTTCTCGATTGCGTCGGAGCGGATTGACAAGGTTGAGTGGCCGGAACGAATTGGGAAGGTTGCACTTGTGAGTCTTGCCATTGGGTGGGCGAGGTGTATGGAGGAAGCGGCGTTGAGTATCCCGATTGGAGGAGTTGGGAAAACGACGAGTAATTGGCCATGAAGTCCTCTTCGGTGTGTTGAGAATCGGCGTCATCGTCATTCAATGAATCGGATATGGATTGGAGGGCTCGATTCTCGTCCACTGCGAGTGTTGGAAATTTTTTGGAGAGAATTTGATGAGGAATTGAGGAATGAGAGCTTGAAACAAGTGAAGAGATGGTGAAATTTGGCTTGGGGTGGATCTGTATTTATACAGAAATATAGGGTTTTATTGGAGTCGGCGTCGACATGTGGCGGATCGTGACTTGCCAACCGACTAGCCGTTGGCGCCTGGCACGACAAGACGCGTTGTTGCTGGAACCAGCCACGACCCGCTAACATGCACGCGCTGACACGACCCCCTGACACGACGAGCCATGCCAGCGCGTCGTGTCAAGGCCGTGTCTACGCCTGACACGACCTCCAGCAACGACCCGTTGGAGCTGCTCAAATCATATCAAAAACTCAGGACACTTTCTTCCTTTCTCACATAAGCAAGGGCATAATTGTAATAACATGATGTCATATGAATAAGTGTCCATTTTTTTCTGTAACAATTCACTAATTTAATCATTCCCGCTTCGTTTCAACTCCGATTAGCTTCAAAGTTGCACCAATATTTTTCTTTTTTCAAGAGCTTTAAATCAAGATCAGTCATGAATATATTTTGAAGCACGAAAATAAAAGGTTATATCGGGGTGATAAAAATAATGTTGAGTGTTGATAAATCTTCACTAATAAATATTTTATATCGGGGTATCAAAGTAGTGTTAAATGTTGATAAAAAAATGTACTGAGGTGATAAAAAACAATTAATGAGGTGATAAAAAACGTGTTCAATTTTGATAATAAGTGTGATAAACTAGAGTTTAGTGTTGATAAAAAAAAGATGTGATGGGGTGATAAAGCACATGTAATTTAATGATAAACATAGTGTTTAGTGTTGATAAAACTAGTGTTTAGTGTTCATAAAAAAACATGTGATGAGGTGATAAAAATCATGTTCGGTTTCGGAAAATGAGGTGAAAAAACTAGTGTTCAGTGTTGATAAAACCAGAGTAAAGTGTTGATAAAACCAGTGTAAAGTGTTGATAAAAAATTATTCAGATATAATTTCTTTTTAAATCAGCCTGAAATAATTTATTTTTTCTTGCTTTGAAACATATTCACCACTGGTCTTGATAGAAAGCCCTTGAAAAAACAAAGATATTGGCGCAAGTTTTAAACTAATCGGAGTTCAAATGAACCTGAAAAAATTAAATCATGTTTAGTTTTGAAAAATGAGGTGATAAACCTAGTGTCCAGTGTTGATAAAACCAGTGTAAAGTGTTGATAAAAATTACCAAGATATAATTTTTTTAAAAACAAATCAGCCCCCTCCCCCAAAAAAAAATCATGATTCAAAATATATTCATGACTGATCTTGATAGAAAACCCTTGAAAAAACAAAAATATTGGCGCAGGTTTGAAGCCAATCGGATTTCAAACGAAGCGGGAAAAATTAAATTTGTGAATTGGTAAAAAAAATTAATAGGGAAAGTATCCGATTGGTACCCTTAACTATACGTTTTTAACACATTGGTACCCTTAACTAATTTAATCACTAAAAAGGTACCTTAAGTTTCCATACAGTAACACGTTAATGTTTTCCGTCCATTTTTGGACGGAAAATGGTCATGTGCAATGCACATGACCTTAAACTTTCAAAAAATGACAAAAATACCCCTATAAGTTCAAACCCTAATTATTCTTTTACCTTATTTCTCCTACGCAACCTTCATCTCCCCCATTTTATTTCATACATACGCCTCCTTCATTCTGTTTCTCCTTCATTCTATTTCTTCCCCAACCTTCATCTCCACCACCATGACCATTTTCCGTCCAAAAATGGACAGAAAACACTAAAGTGTTACTGATTGGAAACTTAAGGTACCTTTTTAGTGATTAAATTAGTTAAGGGTACCAATGTGTTAAAAACGTGTAGTTAAGGGTACCAATATGATATTTTCCCAAAATTAATATGATAGTTTTACCAAAAAGCCCCTACAACTTACTGAAAAGTGTTGTTTTTTCTAGTCAACAACTCAATTGCATCTCATTCATCCATTCTTAAATTGGATGGCTTGGATTAGGTCACACGGTTTTTACATTAAGAGGTGGTTTCTATTTGATTTCTTCTCTTATTTATCTGTACCTTCTCTAAATTATTTATTTGTACCTTTTCTAAGAAAATCTAAAAAAAAACGTTTTCTCTTTAAAGAAAAAACCCTAAACGCATCTTTATCACACAACTATCATTGTCGGCGACGACTGCCGAGGCTCAGGCCACGGAGCTGTCGGTGGCTCTCTTCTCCCTTCCCATGTTCCTCTCTTTCTATCTTTCAACCTCTCTCAATCCATCTCCAAGACTTTTCAGTCGTCCTCTCCCGAGCTCACCTCCTCGGCCTCCTCCTCTAGCCGACGTCCATGGCTTCTCCAGCAGCCATGCTCCGCCATAGTAAGCCTTGTCCCCGTTCTGGTTGTCATGCGTCGTTGTCAGCCCTACCTCTCTGCCGCCTTCTTTATTCCCCGATCCGGCCACCATCCTCCATCAACATTCGCCCCGTGCTCCACCACCCTCCTCTTCTCCAGATCCGGCCTTGATGGCTTCTCCCTCGCCAGATCTACCGCCTCGGTAGTCGGATATGTCTCCATGGGTCATGCCGGCTAGCTCCGTCGTAGATCCGCCCTCCACCGCGCCCCTATGTCGCACTCAGCCCGTGTCAAACCACCTCCGCCCTCATCTCTCCCCTCCTCGCCGGCCAGAACTGTCGATCCAGCTCTCGAGCCAGTTAGATCTGCCTGTAAATCCCCTTCCGCTGCGATGACGGTTGACCACGAGCATCCCAACGATGACGACAACCCGAGTACTTCCGGTCGAGCCTCTTTGCCACGCTGTTTCTCCAATCCAATAGTCAGATATGCACCCAGCTTTTGTCGGAACACTACAGTCGAATTCGCTCAGGTGTGCTTCTGATTTTGTGTTTACCTGACCAGCCCCGTGCGCCAGCCTCTAGCAGTTCGGATATGTACCCGTTGGTGCCGTCCACCTCACCTTGATCACAAACCCGCACATCGGAGGGCGGCCACTAGTAGTTATTGTTCGTCGTTGTTGTTTATTTTTTTGTTTATGTTGTTTGTTTTTATTTGGTTTTTAACTTGTCCTCCCTGGCGGGATCTTGGATATCCGGCAGGTGTAATTGCTGCCTCTGGTGGCGTGTTCGGTCGGGACCCTTTATCGGCGGATCCTTCTAGGAAGCCGATAAAGAGGATCGACATGGTAGTTGTTTGTTATCTAGGCGTTGCGTCGCCCTTCTCGAGAGCTATTCATCTCACTGGTCGTTTTTCGGATTCCCAAAAAAGTCTGGTGGATGCAACGCTTGTATGGTTTGATTTGTATTCGGTATGTAAGTTTTATTAATTCACTGATGAATCTTTATGTTAATAAAAAAAGAACATCTTCAATGGTAATGTGTAGATGTTGTTTATTCGTGCTAATTGTTCGATTAAAAAAATAATATTTTAATAAATTCTTAATCAACAGTAAATGTTAATAGTTAGCAATTTTCAATGTTATTTTTTTTACTGATTGTTTGTTGCTGACTATTCGAATAAAATAATATTAAACATCACATTTTTATTATAAAAAACACAGATTAATATTACACGATAAATATTACACGTTAAAATTACCGAAGATGAAACTAAACGTACGTTCACCACAACTTATTATGACCGAAGCTGAAACTAAGACATAGCATAATAACGGTTTATATTTCGTGAACGTATCGTAGCCACTTCGAGTGTTCTTTGAGTAGATACCATATGGTAAACTTGGTAAAAGGTTGGCGATGTCGGTCCATATACGTTTGCCAAGCCGAGGCTCGAAGGTGGTCATCAATTTGTCCTAATAGGCGAGCATGCAATTTTTCACGGTATATTAAATTGAAATGAAGTACCTTGTCCGAGATCCTTTGCCAGTAGTCCTTGCAATGCTTCTCGGACCGCAACAGGGCTGATTCAAGGGCGTTTAGGACGTAGTTAGCGCATACATCCGGCCAGTACCGAATGTTTGGACTCGGGCGGGTGTGTTGAAGCCACTTAAGGACTAACACCAACTCTTCTTCGTGTGGCCATTGTAAGGCTCTTGAGTTGCCGGTCATGAGCGGTTCGGTGTAGGAGAAAAGTTTAAAGAGGTTTTTGGAGAAAGAGAGGAGTTGGTGTATAAAGTGGTGAGGATAATTGATGGAGGTGGTGGTATTTATGACCACCAAACCGCCAGCCTTCCCAAAGGAAATTTGGTCATTTTTCATATGTAGTGCAATTATGTCACGCAGATCAAAGAATTTGGAATGAAGACCAAATTCAAATGCAATGTTGGTGAAATGAAATTCAAAGTATCATTCAACCACGTAATTAAATAACGGATATGCAACGACAATGAAACGATAAAATAAGACAGGAAAAAAGTTAACGCAAAGATAAAAGGAAACCGACAATTAATTAAAACTGATTCATTGACCGAAATAAACGACTACAGTTCATTAATTAAAAAAACGGATATGGAAAATGGGAAACAGAATTGATAAACCACAAGGAGGAACACCAGAACGTCATTGTTGCATCATATGGCACAACATCGCAAGGGTCGCAAAGTGGGCCTCAAGCTCAGGGGGGCTCATGCTCGACTTGTCCTTGGAGTCTCCTTCAACCACCGATCGTAGTACTACAGGTTGGTGACCATCATTTGCATCTTCAATTCATATGCTTGACATATGTATTGTTGGGCCTCCGCAACATTTGAGACAATCTCCTTTGTCTCCTATTGTTTCCTTTTCCCTTTGTGCCTTGCAGCTTTGGCAACCTTCTGACCCATAGGCCGGCTGTACCCCGTGGTGTGCTCACTGTCATCCCCAAGTGTGTCTTCCCGAGTGCGCTTACTCGATTCGCTAGATGGTTGGAACATCGACGCTGGTGGTGTATGTTGTTCAACCTCCTTCGTGTCGGATACGACAAAGTGCTTTGACGTCCGATTATACTGGTTTCTAACGAGCCTCCACCAACGCTTCAACACAAAGGGGTGCCTTTCATTCTTCAAATACATTTCCTCGGCCAACGTCGTAACTTCGACATTGAACCGACCACTCCCATGATCCTTCTCAATCCGTTTGTAGTACCATTGGAACTTCGTCACTTTAGGGTTCACTTTTGCCCAGTGGTCCTTATATTACTTCTCAGACTGCAACGGATCATCTGGTCCACGCATGTCAGCGACTTCTTTCCTTATGGCACCCCAATACGTCACATTCTTCTTGTCATTCCTGTGAACTGAATCATATGAATTGACTATCCAAGCGCGAACAAGACGCTCGTCCTCCTCGATGTTCCACAATATTCGAGTGGCATTTTTTGGTTGCTCTAAGCTCGTTGTAGCTTTCCTTCCTCTTGCCCACCTGGTAGCACGGGAGTTCGACATCACGCCGACGTCTTCGGTAACCATAAGACTTTCTTGACTTGTCAGTCTGAATTTTTGGATCGAGAGGAATTGCTCTTGGGTTGTCGGGACATAGTCATTTTTTGCAAGCTCGATACATCATTCATTCCAATTGTACTCTATTGAAAACAAAAAAAGAAACAAGTGTAGAGAAAGAATAGAGTAGTATTTTGAGGGGAATTGTGTTGGTGTGTGAAAATGAAAGGGGGTTTGTTGTTTATATAGGGGGAGAAGGGGAAAAAAGGGAAACTACCGATGCTGTCATGTGGCACCAGTAGAGAGAGCCAACGACCGACGCTGTCTTTGAGGTGCCAACTGCTCCAAACGCCAGCGATGACTACCAACGACTAGTTCAACATCATCACTCACCTCCAGCGTTCAATCATCGGCTCCCACCAGCTCAACGTCGGCGTTTTCTCCCCGCCAACGCCTTACTACCGGCTTCACCACCAGCGTTGGAGATGCTCTAACATGTATGTGATTAAGAGATACTTATACTAAATTTAAAAGTTATTCAATACTTATTTTTTAGTTATACAATTTGTTAGTTTAGAAAAACATGTGTCACAGTGAGTTATGCTTATCTAAAATACCCCCACAAGAACTATGATGTAAGCTAAGGTTGAGTTTATTTTAAAATAATGTGTTTGTTCGTTTCTTTGGTGAAGTGAGAGTGAGATGAGGCTAGTTCTACGACCAAGAAGTTACGAAGACTGAAATCTGGAAGCTCCGATGTGATAGTGGAGGCGTTGTGGTGAAGAAAGAAGTTCTGACGATGGGTTGCTCCTTTGAGTCATCATTTGAGAGCGATTGTTTCAGTTAAGATGAAGCTGAAGCTTGACCTGTAAGTCCTCAAAATCGATTTTTTAACTGTAATGATGTTTTAGAAGATAAATACATGTTTGTGTTTGAAAAAAATTAGGTTTTGATAGAACACAGATTTTAAGTTCCGGATTTTAGGGTTTTATGTTCGAACTAGATAGAAATGTTAGGGCTTCCTTAAATTCTGTATAATATTGCTTTTATATAGGAACTGAAACCAAAATAGAGTTGTTTGTAGTCGGTGTTAGGAAATAATATTAAGGTTTGAAAATATTTCAGTTTTACTAACGGGGTGAGTTTGTTTGTAATGGCTCTTCATATGTGGGAGGCAGTCAGGAGGGAGTCACACTTCCTGAAGATGAGTGTTTCCTATATAGGTTGAAGGGAACCAGTTTGGAGTTAATTAGGATGTGATGAAAGTGCTACATTATTCTAGAAGGTTCCTATTATGAACCAATAATATAATAGTTGGTTGAAACCTCGATTTAGGTTGGTAGAGAGTGATAAATACATATGTGATATGTTCAAAATTTACCTTGAAATAGTAACAATCAAAATTTATGTCATTTGCTAAAGCCAATTCGTATGGATTCCCCTAAGGTAAAAGTGTTTTGGTCATTAGATGCAGTCAAATACATAATATTTGAACCCATAAAGTAGTTTGTACATGATAGAAATAGGAAAGTCGTGACTGCAACTCAATTGGGATGAATGCTTAAGTCGGGTAAATGTGATTCAGTAAATGTAAGAATTTTAGAATCTATTCTATCAGACTCGGATTAGAGTGAACCTCAACATAAGCATCAATCTATAATTGATCCCCAACCCAAAATATCGACTACGTCTGATGTGACAACTGATCGGTTGAGAGATGAAATAGAACAACTTAGAAACGCAGAAGTAGAGAAAGATGGAGTACAACAAGTGAGAAATGCGAAGGTAGAGAGACATGGGAAATGGAAGACAATCATGATAGATGAAATTCGAGATGAATCTGTGGAAGAAGGACAACATTATCAAAATGTTGTACTTGATAAAGAAATTATACCTGTTGAAGAAGTTGTAACTGCTGAACAAGGTGTTGAAGAACCAGATGATGAAGAACTAATAGAAATAATAGTTATAAGGTATAATACATGATAGCCAATGTGGGATGAGAGTTTCGACCCGAAGAAGGTGGAGTTATGGGTGTACTCCATATTCAATAATGCTATAGTATTTTAATCTAGTGTTTACAATCTATGCTATTGAGTATGGTATGAACTACCGCTTCACGGGGAATGAGTAAAAAAAGATTGACATCTTGTGAAAAGTTCATGAGTATACATTTTGCTGTTATGCAATTGCTAAAGAGGATAACAATGTCATGAAGATCAAGACTTGGATGTCCAATCATAATCACAGTCGTACACAAAGATATAAATAGTGTACAATTGAATACCTTACAAAAAGGTTAGACTTCTTCCCTTTCCTTTTCTCATAGGCTGTATTTCTAAGTTAAATTACATATCTAAAATTTCTATTGCAGGTTCCTCTATGAGGTAAAGAGTTTCCCAAACATTTATAGTAAAGTCTTTCAAGAGAATATCATAACGAGGAGGCGAGGTTGTAGTCCCGTCTTCGTTGGCTGCCCTCGTGACCATCGCCCGACAACATTGGGGGCTGCTGGGGAAGCTGTGGACGTCTACACCACCTCAAAAAAAGTTCATGCTTTGTATCATCAACACCGTGTGGGGTCGGGCAGCAGAGGGCCTTGTCATCAAGGATCTCAGCCCAGGCCTCTTTGGCTTCTATTTCCAAACGGTGGAGGAGCGGTCATGGGTCCGGGGGAATGAACTCAAGTGCTTCGATGAGCGGCTCCTCTTGCTCGGTGATCTGGACCCCTATGCTCGGGACCTCCCCGCTTGGACTGGATGCAACTTTGGGTTCACGCCCAGGGCCTGCCGTCGTTGGTTCGGAAGAAGGACACTGGGGAGTCAATCGGGGTGCCCTAAGAGTTTGTGTGGAGGTACCGTGCGACCAGTGGGGCATGTGCTGGGGGGTACCGAGCGGGTGCGCTACTTGCACCTTATTGAGCGCCCCCTCAAGCAGAGTTTGGTGCTACGCTTCAAAGAGTTCCCGGACTCCATCAAGGTTGACCTTACCTACACAAAGCTCCCAAGCTTTTGCTTCAACTGTGGGAAAATAGGGCATGTGGTGCGGGATTGCGAGCTGGTAATACGGAGCACCCTGAGGTATGACACCGCTCTCCTAGAGTTTCAGAGGGATAATCAGGTAAAGACATATGAAACAGACTGGAATGAGTTACCGAGCATACCCCCAAGGCTCGGGAGGCTTTCCCCAAGCACTGTATCTAAGGAATCCTCATCTCGAGCGAGGAGTCCCCGTGTTTCCCCAAGCACTGTATCTAACCATACAGAGCCTTGGGTTAACATTCAGTCTGGAATGGTGGACCCAGGCTGGAAAAATTTGGAGAATGGTCGGGTCTCTGGTAGCCGGGTCACTGAAGTTTCAATGCCCATTCTGCCTGGGTGTATAGATGTTGGAGGAACTGCTACTGGAGGAGTTAAGAGGATTGTTTCTGATGCTACCCGGGACGACCAAGCGTGGGTTGGAAAACAGTCTCGCCAGGAGGAATGTTATATTCTTCATGCTTTAGGGACTAGCTTCGGGAGGGGTCCCTGGTAAAAGCTTTGTCTCCTCCTACTGATGCAGTCATTGACCAGTTTTTGAAGCAGGACTTCCAGTACCGTTTTCTCATCCCCATCCTTCTTTATTGCTTATATGGTGTTCTAATACCGTCTGTGACGATTCTAATAATTTAAAGATCATCAAATTTTATATTCTTTGTATGTTCTTTATCGTGGTTAGGGAGTATGTTTCCCGACGCACATCTTGTATAATGGGTTTTTAATTTATAATATTACACTTTTTAGTTTAAAAAATCAATTAATAATACATGGAAAACGCGGTGGACAAAAAGTAGATAATCCTAAAAAGGCTAAAATGAGGATGAGTAGAAGAGGGGTTAGCGGCGGGCCGAAAATGTCAATCCCACCTCTTCACATCTTAATCAATAAGTCTGGATGGTAATGATGAGGAGACAATCTTAAACTTAATTTAATTTATTTTTGCGTAACAAAAATTGGTGTGTCGGTTATGTAACAATCCTCTTCCACACTGGTAAAAATAAATTTACAAGTTAGTCAGAGTGGTGTGAAGTGTGAACTCAGGAAGATACTTTGCTGTTTTCCATAAACTCGTTCGCTTAGTCTAACGCGTGTTTAGATAAAAAACACACAAGCCATGCTTTCCAGAAACCTAACACCAAATGAATAAAAATAAATGGGATTACAGTTGTAAATCTTCCAGTGGAGTGGATAATACAGTTTTATATCAGGTAAGAGAAAGACAAAATAGTTTAAATACACATTAGATTAATATATATTTAGATCAACTTATGTTTAATAAGTGTATTATGGATTCTGTTTGTGTTACTGCATTCAGTCCCGACAATATTGATATATGCATCTAGTTATGTGAAGATCAATTTTGAATTGCTATGATGGCGAGTCTAAATTAAAGACCATGGGTTCGGATTAATGTGATGTCCAAAGTGTAAATTAAGAGTTTTCTTGTGGATTGTTAAGAATTGCAAAACTCACGAGAGAACCCTAGAGCGGCGGCTAGGTTATGCCGCCACTCTTTCCTTGCTTGATCAATGGCTTGGTTGGGGAAGTCTGACCATCTGATCATGGTTTGGTCTCTTTGGGATATTCCTGCTACCGTGGTGCTTGATGGGGAAGGGAAGCAGGATATTTTTGAAGAGATAAAAACGCAGACCTTGGGTGGTTCTGTGATTCCTCACATGGCGGCGGCGATGGCGAGGCCCTTTTCCGACAACGACCATGTGATAATGGGCGGTGGGTCCGAGAACAAGGCGGCAGGGGCGTTTCCTCTGCTATCTCAATTTTCGAGTCTACGCGCAACGTTTCTCGGTCCTGGTCCGTCGTCCCCGATTCTTGGTGGGATTGCAGCGATGAAGGGACGTCGGGATCATGTGCTCTCCTTCACTAAGGCGGTAGAATGAAGAGCGCCGGCAACACACGTCGCGCCGACCGGGAACTTGGAAGGTAGGGGTGGTAGTCCGAATGGGAGGAAGAGGAAGGCGATCGAACCACGACACCGATCACCAGACGTGGAGCTAGAGCTCGGCGGTCGGGGGATCGGGACGCGGTAGACGGTGGCGCGAGGCGACGTGGTCCAATGGAACACGGTGTTAGACGGTGATCAGGGCAGAGAGACCGAGGAGGAGGCGGTGCGAGTGAGTAGGGGAGACCTGCAGCCGATAATCATCTCATCGGACACGACAACGACGACGGAGGAGGCGTCAGAGACGATAAATTGGAGAATAAGAAAGGGTAAGGTGGTGCCTAGGGTTTCGGATGAGCCTCGCCGGTCTGAAGCGGGCCTGGGCCAGGGATTTCTGGCGGACGCGAGACGGGCCTGGGGTACTGGGCCTGTGTGGGGCCTAAGGGCCGGGAAGGGACTGGGACTAGTGCGGATCTGGGCTGGCTCCCGAGAAACTGGGCCAGGAGCTGAGCGGACTTGGGCTGGACCGGTTATGAACGGACTGCGGCCTACGAGCTCGGGTCTGGAATATCGGATTTAGAGGGATCTGGCGCGGTTCGGGGTAGAGACCCGGGATACGACTCGACTGGTTGTCCTAACCGGTTGGGTTCGGTTGCTGGGTCCGATCCTACACGCTTCCTGATGGGTCAAGCGAATACAGCAGCGGCGGGGGGCTTCAAGCACCCCCGCCTCGCGGAATGATTCCAGAGGAGTCCAGAGGGGGGTCGGTTGGTTGTATCGCCTCTCTGGATGTATGGTGGCAGTGGTTCCACCAAACGCCGGTAGAATATCTCCCAACCAGCTCATAGGTCAGCAATCCCGCGCTTAGGAGCCCTATCGTATCATTCAAGGGAGGACGGCGCACGGTGATAACCTGGGGGGATACGTAGTCCCCCACTACAAGTCTTCACACTGGATCTACTCGATCCGTGCAGTTTCTTTTGGATCATACTGTATCGGTATCGCCAGACGCTACCGCAGTCCCACGTTCCAGACACCCTCTCAATCCAAAGAGCACATTTACTTTTCAGCTTATGTCATTTCATATTTTTCTAGTCCAAGTTGCAGTACTTTTCTTTCTGTATGTCAGTGTTTGTATTTTGCAAACGCTGCTTAATCTATAATATTACTTGTTTTGATAAAATAATAAAAAAGAGTTTTCTTGTGTGCTTTTCTCTAGAAGACTCGGTAAATTGATGCTTAACTTTTTTTGAGTGGTGAAATTTAATTAACATTTATATGCTCAAAGTATTTAGTATTGCACCTTTACACGCGAGCCAGTCATACTAAGGGTTTGGGTAGGGCATCAAACAAGACTTCTCTTTCGAAACTTGAGACTAAACTATATTATAAGACGTCTATGTGATTATATGATTATGGTCATCGACTTCATTGTTCCATATGATCTCGTCGTCGATAAGCTTCTTGTTGCAGCTACAACCGGTCTGATTCTGTGGCCATCCATGCAGTTTTTGACGTTGAAGTCTGTGTCTACAATTCTCCCTTCGACTTCAATTACTCGCCGAAGGAGGAAACCAAAGCATACCGCTCCCACTCCACCGATGGTGCCTGCAACCCCCTCCATACCGATGACCGCCTCGCCCTTGGTCGTGGTCCCCTTCTCTGTTGGGGCATCTCACCCGCTGTCACTGAAAAAACCGCGTCGAGGGCGACCGGTGAAACCTAGGCTGGTGACCCATAGGGCGGAGACTCTAATTCCACGCACCTCGCCGTCGCCCACGGTGATTTTAGAAAAGTCGCAGCCTTCGACTTCCACGCTCAAGGTTGTTGCGGCCTCTATACAATCGTCCCTGGCCCTCCATCACCTGTCTTCTGTCCATCGCTTCACCGGGACCCTGCGAAGGGGAAGGCGCTGATGATGGACTCGACTAGAGTTGCTCCTCGGGAGGCGCTGCTATCGGATCTCCCTCAAACGGCGGTGAGAGCCCTGGGACTAGGGCGTTGTCTTTGAAATTGGGACAGAGTCCCATTGATCCCGGCTTGCCTTACGACTCCACAAGGCATGGCTCGTGGCTGGGCAACTCCGATATCGCTGGAAGAACCTCCCTCTCCTCATGTTGTGAATGACCTGGAACTACAGGCTTCGCTGGAGGCTCTCCAGGATGGCGTATCCTCCAGCTCCATCGAGGATAACGTGGAAGTCGAGCTAGTGGTTCCTTTTTCTCTGACTAACTCTCTACTTATTTGTCGTCAACTATGGGGGATGTCGGGACGTCTATGGTCGTATAAAGCACCGCGGAAGGAGACGCTTCTACGAGTCAGCACCACGGCCTATGGCTGAATGGCGGATCGCTTGGTCGTCAAGGAATTCGGGCCGATGCTTTTTGGGTTCTACTTCTGGACAGAGGAGGCTAGGGCGTGGGTTAGGAACAATGAGCCCTGGTGTTTTGATGGGCACCCAATAATATTGGGCGACGTCAACCCTTGTGCTCTGGATCTCCATGTGTTGGACCGCATTCTGTTATGGGTTCACGTTCGAGGCCTGCCACCCTTGGTCCGGACGTAGGCAATGAGGTAGACAATTGGAGATACCTTGGGTGCATGTGTGACTGTGTCGGCAGATCAATGGGGCATGTGTTGGGGAGGTATAGTACGGGTACGATATTGGCACTTCATCGACCGACCTTTCAGGCGGGGACTGGTACTTCGGTTTACAGAGTTCCTAGATCCTGTCAGGGTTGATCTCACCTACTCCAAGGTACCAAGTTATTGCTACAACTGTGGGAGGATGGGGCATATTGTGCGGGATTGGAAACTAGAGGTCCGGGTTGATATGGAGTTTGGTACCTCTCTATTGGAGTACCAGAAGGGTCAGCAGGGCAAGTCGTATGTCACAAATTGGGAGGAGCCGAAGCTGACGGTACCCCCTGGCTTTAGGCAGATTTCCCTTAGCATTGCATCTAAGGGCGCCCCGTCTCCAGGGAAGGCCCCACGTGTTTTCCCGAGCACTGTATCTAATTATACAAGAGCTCGGGGAAACACCCATCCCGGGGTAGTTGATCCGGGTTGGAAGAACTTGGTGCCCGACCAACTCTCTAGTAGCAGGGACCTGAAGTTCCAGCACCCATTTTCATGGGCGTTGAAGTTCCACCGCCCATTACTGTTGGGCTTGAAGATATTGGAGCTTCCTTTACTGGAGGGGTCAAGCGGACTGATGCAGATGCACCTAGGGACGATCAGGCGAGGGCTGGTAAGCAGTCTCGCCGGGAGGGATGTTAGGCACTTAGGGCCTTAGGGACTGGTCTTGGAGGGGTTCCTGGTATAGGTCGTACTTCCTATTACTGATGCAATCCCGGTCTATGGATTGGGCTAGGACTTCCAGTACCACTTTCTCACCCCCACTGTTCCTTCATGCCTATATGGAGGCCTTGATGGCATCTTGGAGCATGTCTCTACAAGTTTCATTTATATTTTCAACACCGTCTGTGACGGTTATATTGCTCAAAAAAACTGCGAACTTTGTGTTCTCTGTCTGTTCTTATCTAGTGGCCAAGGAGTTTGTTCCTTGATGCACACCTATATTCTGAATTTTCATTAATAAAGTTGCACATTTTAGTCAAAAAAAAGGGTTTGGGTAGGGAAAGTCTTAGGCGTGAGTACGGTTCAGTAATCAACTGAATCCCATGAATATATAATATCGAACCGAAGTATTTAGTATTCAGTGATTAAAATCATAATCAACTCCAAATATCAAACAATTGTTTGTCATTAACGTTTTTGGTGATGGGACTAAATCCATATACGTTGATTATACCTCCACGTTTTCTCTCTAAAACCCTATTTTTACAGAAGCCGCCACCTTCATTTTTTCTTTGCTCTCGCTGGTGACGGCTGTGGGCTTTGGCATGCGTCGTTGCCAGCGAGGACCTCCTTCCCATACTCTGTTTTCCTCCCTCTCTTTCCCCATCCCCCTCACCTTTATCGTTTCGTTCCCGTATCTATCACCCCCTACCGTTTCGTTCTCTTTCGTCCTGCTTGGAGCTGCGTCTACTTCTCTTACCTGTGGGGTTTTAGCAGCTGCAGATGGCGGTTGGACCTTCAAGTCGTTAGAGCCTTGCCGAGTTTGGCTGCTGGTCCGCTCCTCCTCTAGTTTGGATTGATGCTTCTCCAGTCTCGTCGTTGTTGCCCGACCTCAACGTCCTCGCTTCAGATCTGGAATATTAGTGTTGCTCTCTCCAGGTTCGGCTCGGTTCTCTACAGACCCGACATCGTCTCCTCCTGTGGCGGAGTTCTCGTGAGTTTGTGGGGGTCGTTCTAGTCCACATCTAGGTAATAATTGTATATGTTGCAGATTTAGTGTGCACATTTTGTTGCACTATTGATGTGCACTAGTTGCACTTTTGGTGTGGCCGTTATGTGGCACTTTTGGTGTGCACATTGCTTTACTTTTGGCGTGCACGTTCTGGTTACATGTGATGGGGTGCCTTTGTAGTGCGCTTTAGTTTCGATCTAGAGCCGGTAATATTATAGGCTAGCTAGCCTGGAGTCTGTAATATTTTCCGTTTATTTGCGCGTTTTATCAAATTGTACGTATATCTTTGATGTTTGATATATAAAATTGACGCTTTACTTATTTCAAAAAAAAAACGTTTCTGGTGATGGATCAATTTTAGATTATAATTGATAAAAATGTTCTACCTTTCTCATAAAATTTCCTTGTACTCGTCATTTGTCGTTTATTTGATTATATTGGCCAAAAATATTTATCGCATCATTTTCATCCAAAACATTTTTACATTAATACTGATAAGGAAGACAAAATCAAAAAATCTTTTCTATGTCATGTTGTCGTCACCTATGACGTATGGGGTTGTCTATAGCCACTTTCTTCTTTACCGATCTTTTCCCCCATTTCCTTCTCTTCTCATATATTACTCTGTTCCTCCCTCACCGGTTATCAGTTTTCAGAAACGATCAACGATCGAATTATATATCTTCTCCTTATAGAATAGATAGTGGTTGAAAAACCTAAGAGCTAGCTTGAGAGAGCTCTCTAAAACCCTAGCCGTCGTTGATAATGACCCTCTCTTCACCCTTCCATCAAGGCTCTTCCCCACCTCTCTCTTGTGAACCACTACTGCTGAAAGGGACTTGACAAACGCGTAAGATCCGTAGGGTATGTCACCCTATCCGTCGGCATGGAGCTTCGCCAACGGATGCATCCGTCGGCAAGGACTCGTCAGTGTACTTTTTGGAAGACGGACACTTGTATCCGTCTGTGATGCGATATCCTTAGCCACGCATGGTATCCGTAGATCAGGTTTTCCAGTTTTCAGACAGATTGTATCCGTAGGTGATGTTTTTATTCTTTTCCTACGGATACTTTTACCACAGATAGCATCTGTAGGTAAGGTGTGTGACTTTTCCTACAGATACCTTTTCCACGGAAGCTATTCGTAGCTAGGATTTTGACTTTTCCTACGGATACCTTGGCTACGGATGCTATTAGTGGCAAATGTTTGACACTTTACCTACAGATGGTATCCATAGGTAAAGTATAACACCTTAGTCACGGATAACATCTGTAACGTAGCTTCGTGTCTTTACCTACGGGTCGCATCCGTAGGTGAAGTGTAAAACTTCACCTACGAATACTATTCTTTGTATCTGTCGGCCAAAAATATTACCAGAACAAAAAAAAACATTTCAAATATGTTGCACCCAATCGTGCATATACCCTAAACTAGGTCTGGTACCTGGGCAAACCTATAAACCTGTATAAATTATTCTAAATACTGTAGTGCATCCATAAAATAAAAGTGTTCCAACATACAACAACGTTCAAAGTCATGCAAATGTGTTTATACAAACATATTTAAAAGTTTTAAAAACTAAATAAAGTTCAGGGGAAAATGTTACTACTAGGGATTTGGTACTTGAGAGAGTGGGCCAGAAGTCTGTTGAACTGCAGAGAGTAGGGCTGATGACGGTACTGAATACGGGGTCGCTGTGGAAGGGACGTCAGCTTGCTGGGACGCAACCATTTCCATCATTTGCTGAAACTTGGCATCCAGATCCTTGCGCTGCTCTTCCATCAATTTGCGCTGCTCAACAATCATGGCTTGGCGCTGCTCCTCCAAACGTTGCGCGAACAGGACCTCTTGCTGAACAATGCGGGTCCTCAACTCTTCTAGCTCCTCAGAGGAGCTTGTAGACCTCGCACTGCAGCATTGACCGTCGTGCCTATCCCTCACAGTTGGGATGATCACCGCATGACCGAAATCGGGTTGGAATCTACCCTTCTGAGGCTTCTTGACGATTTGCTGCATGATGGGTAACTCTTCCTCCATAGTCAACGGTGTGAGGACAGTAAGGGATGAATCCTCACACTCGGTCATCTGTGACTCGCACAACTTCTCCCGAGCCGCTTCCACAATGATTTTGGCTTCTTCTTAATGAAAAATACAACAGGAAGTTTGCATTAGACAAATATCATAATAGTGTATGAACTTATGCCATAAATAAAATATATGCAATCAAAAGATAATATTCTGCTTATTGCCTAAAGAGAAACAAAAATTCAAGAAATTTACCACGCGTTCTTTGTTGTGCTCGTTCTTGTCATTTTCCTTCGTGTAAGCCTCTATGTATGCCTCAAGACTTGGAAGCAGGGATTTTCGCGCAAGCCAAACTTTGGCCCGTTTCTTGAATGCCATACTACCCCCGTGGTGAGCGTGGACGTTCTTTTTCCGATTTGCAGACCCACAATCGCTCAATAACTGCAGTTATTTGACAAGTGTTATTTACCATAACGAACATGTAAAAAACCCAAACATAAAACTGAAAATTATGAAACAAAACTATGATAATGATTCTTTACAATGAATTTGTTACCTTGAATTTTGTGGGTACGAAGTGTTCGAGTAGCCACTCGAACTGTTCCGGACGTTCTTGAAACTCGAGCGGTGTGGGCACTGCTTCACCCGGTTGCTTCTTCTTCCATTTGAGGACCCACCTGTGTATCTTATACTTCCACTGCCTAAAACGGCTTCTGTCCGTTGACATGATGAACTGCAGCAGCTCCGCGTGGTGCTCCCCAGGACAGAACTCTAACATACACTGCACAAAAGGCAACCAATCAGATATAAACTACGAAACCTAAATAAAAATCGTAATGAGAAGAAAAAATTAATAATATACTGACGGTTAACTGGTGAAACAGAAACTCCTGATCATCTTCAGGCAAACTGTCGAAATTAGGGTTGTCCATTGGCATGTAAGTCCAATGGTGGCGCCAATGATCCTCACGACATCCCCTCGGTCAAGCGTGCCAGTTACTTCCTTCCCGTTATGCCCCAATTTGAATTTCCCGCCATCAGCCATCTCCTTCAGGCGACGTTGGAGGTTTTTGTTCGTAACCATTCCTCTTTTCCCCGTCTTTGACTTCTTTTGAGGCCGAGACTCCTCTCCCTCCAACATTGCAAGCACATCATCATCGTCAACCACTTCCTGAAGACATCGGATGCTCGGTGCAGGCGGACTGTTGGTTGTTGTGGAGGCTGCCTCATCCACACTACTCGTAGGGGTCCGACGGTCTCTTATCCGCCGATTGGGAGGTGCGCAAGCAGTAGATTGTGAAGAGGCGATGGTATTGCCTCCCGATTCTGTTGGCTGTTGAGGGGTATGAGGGTTGAACATAAAATGGAGTCGGGAGAAGAACGGGTGCTATTTTTCCTTCCCATCCTGCAAACTCACGTAACAAATAAAGGTTATTCATTCAAATTGTCAATGAGTAGCTTATCATCAGATTATTTCACTTTTTGAATCGTCAATGATCAATTGAACAAAAAAATATCTGAATCATCGAAAGCATTACAAAAAATGCATACGAATTAGTAAAACGATAATTTAGAGTTTGCATAAATGGAATTACTCAAACTTAGATACCAGAATTCTTCTTTTCTTTTTTTGATCAACAAATATTATGTATACATGATCTTTGAAGTAAAGATCAGGCGAAGAGATTACCTTTCAGAGAATAGAAACACAATGACACCAAAATAGAACCAAATTAAAGATGGTTCTAACAATCCTATATCCAAATTTTACATACATGAAGAAAACATAGTACAACAAGAGACTGAGACAACCAGATTAATAAGAAAGGTCTTAATATCTAGGGTTAAATGTTGAAACTTACCCTTATGTATTGGTCACGAACACTATGCTACCCTCCTTTTCAAAATTACATTTGTGGTACCTTATCTATTGGTCACACGATTCCGTTAGGAAAAATGGACGGTAAAATGCCATTTTTTCTTTAATTATTTGACTTTTATACATTTTATAAAGAACATTACCATTGCACCCTCGTTGTTGTTCCTTATAAAAAATATATAGAGGTCAAATACTTAAGGGAAAAACGTCATTTTACCATCCATTATATGACAATTGAGGTCATATGATTAACATAATGGAAAAACGGTATTTTACCATCCATTTTTCCTAACGGAATCGCGTGACCAATAGATAAGGTACCGCAAATGTAAATTTGAAAAGGAGGGTAGCATAGTGTTCATGACCAATACATAAGGGTAAGTTTCAACATTTAACCCTAATATCTATTCCATCCCTTAATTCAATTCAAACCCTAAATCCCTCAATCCACACAAACCCTAAATCCCTCAATTCAATTCAAACCCTAAATCCATTAATTCAATTCATACCCTAAATCCATCAATCCCTTAATTCAATTCAAACCCTAAATCCCTCAATCCATACAAACCATAAATCCCTAAAAATGAAGAGAAAACGAACCTGAAAGTGTAGCCTCGTAGCTTCGCCGCTAGGGTGTGGATGTCTGAGCTTGAACCTGAGCTCGAACGGGACAGAGCTTGGAGTCGCAGCTGATATGGTCGGAGTCCGCAATGAGGGTGGTCGGATTCGGCGATGGGGTATGCGTTCGAGAGAGCGAGGTCTGAGGGAGAGAAAACTGGAGTCGGAGATGAGGTCGTCGATGAGGTCAGAGTCGGAGATGGGGTGGGCGATGAGGTCGGCGATGTCAGGAGTCGGAGTAGAGGTCGGCGATGAGGTCGGAGTCGAAGTTGAGACCGGCAATGAGGAAGAGAGACAAATCGCGTGTGAGGGAGAGAGAGAGAGAGATCGAGTAAGGCAGAAATGAAGGGAAATTAGGGTTCGGGGGCATTATCTAGTTAAATGCTTGCCGACGGATACATACCCGTCTGTAAACCTTATTACATGACACGACGTCGTTTTTCCCACAACACTTAGCGAGAATTCGAGAAAGTTGGGGGGCTTACCGACGGATACACATTCGTCTGTAGACACCCATTGACTGGTTTGACCAACTATCCGTCATCCTTCCCAACCCTCGTTGTATTCGTAATGGAACGTTACATTCACGGGTCATGTATGCTACATATATTTCGTAACGATAGGTAGTAATATGAAAATATTCTAGTTGGACTAAACACGTACGTATTTCATAGTACATTATCTATGCATTGAACATTGTAAAAATGATCATTTCAATCAGTACGTCTGTGTTCCGTTGTAATATTATGCAATCAACACCGTTCATGTTGTATGTAATGTGATAAACATTATCCTTATGCCCAAAATCCTGTGATCGAACGGTTCAAACCTCCCGAACTTTGTGGTCAATGAAGTCGATGAAGTTTGGTCAAACAACTTTACCTACGGGTACATGAACCCTCAGCTACGGATGTAGTATCCATAGTGTTGGTTTAACTATGCCTACGGATCTAACCCTATCCGTAGGTAACGAATTTAATAAATATCAAATTGAAACATATGATATCAATAATTAAATTATTCATCATAAATATGTTTTTGATATTATAAAACAAATATTGATCTACTTAAGTTTCAAAAAACATGTTTGTTTAATGTATTTATCGAATATTTTGTAATCAAAACAAGGGAATTGCTCTCTGTTCTTGGGGGTTTTATCCGCCGGGAAGGTGGTCATCCTGAACGACGGATGTAACCTTATCCGTCGGGTTAATGGACATATTTTTTTCAAATAAATTTCATTTTTCAAATTTATTTAATCGATAATTAATCCTTACCGACGGATGATCCTATCTGTCGGGGTACCCATACAGCTGTATTAATGTCAGCCACACAAATTGCTTTCCCTTGTCTCTTTTTCCATTCCTAAACCCCTTCTTCCTCCCCCAACTCATTCTTCCTCCCCTAACTCATTCTTTCTCTTCCAACTCATTCTAAACCCCTTTGTCCTCTAAATTTGTTACACAAAACTCTTCCTCACATGTCAGTATAGGTGTTGCTTGCTTCAAACACGATAATGGTACGTAAGCAAACTTTCAATTTTTCGATTCATGACTATTTATATTATTTTTGTGTTTGTGTTGTGTTCAATATTATTATTACATATTATTGAATGTTTATCAGGAATATATTGATAAGAGTTGGATGGGTTTGAGTAAGTACGAATCACGTTACATAGAAGGGGTAGGGTTTTTTATCGAATATATATAGACAAATTTAACGAATATTGAACGACATATGTGTCCGTGTGGTTGTTGTCTTAATGCATACTATCAATGTGTGCCCGATATATATATGGATTTGTTAAGGAACGGGATGATGAGGGGTTACGATGTGTGGATTTTTCACGGTGAAAAAGTGCACATGCCTTCGATGACGGACATAGGGAATATGTGTAGAAGTAGTAATTGCAAAAATAGAGGGACATCAAGTAACAATAATGTGGTAGTAAATGAAGAGCACGTCCAAAATGATCCAGTAGTTATGGAGTATATGCAAGA
Source organism: Erodium maritimum (assembly GCA_963921825.1). Taxonomy (NCBI): domain Eukaryota; kingdom Viridiplantae; phylum Streptophyta; class Magnoliopsida; order Geraniales; family Geraniaceae; genus Erodium; species Erodium maritimum. Next base: position 120,498,964 of record OY997588.1, read on the forward strand.
TGTGTTCCCATTTCGTTGCGGTGGATAGATGGATGAACTCGTGGAGGGTGACGATGAAATTGATGATGTTGAAAGAACGGTTGCACAGGAAGTGGCAGACAACTACACTAAAATGTTGGAAGAGCATAAAAAATTGTTGTATAAAGACGCGCCAACAGATAGGTTGACGGTGATCATGGAGTTGATGGCGTATAAGGAGAAATATCAGTTGTCCAATGAAGTTTTCACAACGCCTTGTGTGTTGCATAAAGAAATGTTCCCAAAAGACAACCACTACCCTGTGTCACGCCCCGAATTCAGTATAACCGAAGCCGGAACGCGAACGGTGAAGCAAGTAAAACAAAGTCTCAAATAGTTTAATAAATCGCTTTAAAAACACCACTTGTATTAATCAAAACAATATTTTTACAACCGAGTTTTAATTTAAAAAAACGAAAGAACACTAAAACATTAGTGTACGTCGCTAGACAACCCCGACAGCCCGAACTCTCGCTCCCAGCTCTTCAAGCCTCGAGAGATCCTCCTAGTCTGCCTTGCGAACAATACCTGTAGGAAAAGCAGCAAGGGGTGAGCGTTTCGCTCACCACCACAGACACCAGAATGACTACGGCATACCAGCAGAAATATCGGGAACACCGACAACAAACAACAACACAGGGGACTACTACCCCAAATCACATGTTAAACCAGACTGTCACACAAATCACTATCAATTTCCCAACCAACCATCTAAGACCCGTGCACGTAATGGAGACCCCAAATCCGAGACCGAAAAACTATTCCATTAGTCACACCAACAAGGTAAAGCACAGCCCTCACACGTTCCTGTGTGCATTTACTTGTAACTTTTCGCGACCAAACCAGTATTCGCTACTCGTCCCTACCTTAGAGGCCTGCGGGAAAAGTAGTAAAGGGGATGAGCGCTCCGCTCACCTCCACGGATACCCGTTTGATTATGGCATACTAGTAAAGCATCAACAACTTACCAATCTAAACAGGGCAAACAACTACCTCAAAACCTGATACCAAACCGTCACAACTGCTCACGATAACAATACCCCAAATACTCGCTCACGTAAGGGAAAGCTCGAATGGTGATCATATTCCAAACTAAGAAAAAACACTATTGCTCACCATATCAACACCCCAATTACCCGATCACGTAGGGGAAACCTCAAAACGGGATCACGTTCTCAACTAAGCAAATCACTATTGCTCACAATATCAATAACCCAATTACCCGATCACGTAGGGGAAGCCTCAAAACAACCCACTCACACACAAAGATCACAAGCAATGTCACAAAATACCAACCAACCACATAAACACCCAAGATCACAAAGGATCAACACACCTTCTGCTTAGTTTCCGGTAGCAATCCGGCTGGGCCTAGCACTGCCCCACGCACTTTCCCCGACACACAGTCGGGCCAGGCGGTCGACCTCATCGCGGCACATAGCAACACTTTTCCGATAGCTAGTCGGAAGGAGGGCCTCTCCTTCATCGCGGAACCTCAAGCCTCAGCACTTTACCGATCGCGCGCCAGAAGGTACGACACACCTCACGGGGCACACAACCCTTGACACTTTACCGGCCACGCATCGGAAGGTACGACACACCTCTCGTGCATAACTCAAGCCTCAACATTTTACCAATCGCGCGCCGGAAGGTACGACACACCTCTCGAGCATAACTCAAGCCTCAGCACTTTACCAATCGTGCGCCGGAAGGTACGACACACCTCATGGGGAACACATCCCTCGACACTTTACCGGTCGCGCATAGGAAGGTACGACACACCTCTCGGGCATAACTCAAGCCTCAGCACTTTACCAATCACCAATCACGCGCCGGAAGGTACGACACACCTCCCGGGGAACACAACCCTCGTCACTTTACCGATCGCGCATCGGAAGGTACGACACACCTCTCGAGCATAACTCAAGCCTCAGCACTTTACCAATCGCGCGCCGGAAGGTACGACACACCTCACGGGGAACACAGCCCTCATCACTTTACCGGTCGCGCATCGGAGGGTACGACACACCTCTCAGGCATAACTCATCCAGGTATCACCAGAACAATCACAATCACAACCAAATATCACACAATACTCCGCAAATAGCAAAATTAAAATCACGACTAACTACCACTCAGCAAGTCAGTCAAAACATACGGGTTCAACACCCCACAGGCACACATGGCCACACACAAACACAATCAATTCACTCAACCTACGGGCGCAACCAGGTGCCCACATGTGATTCCTATCGCACGTTAAGTTTGCTTAACCTACGGCACCACCAAGTGCCACATGCATTTCTATTGTTTGATACGTTCGCTTATCCTACGACACCACCCAGTGTCACATGCATTTCTATTGTTCGATAAGTTCACTTATCCTACGACACCACCAAGTGTCACATGCATTTCTATTGTTCGGTAAGTTCACTTATCCTACGACACCACCAAGTGTCACATGCATTTCTATTGTTCGGTAAGTTCACTTATCCTACGACACCACCAAGTGTCACATGCATTTCTACTAATAACTTTCCCTAGTCAATGCCGATATCCGGCTACTTTTCCCTACCTCGTAAAGCGTTCCAAATGTCCATGCTCAAGCTCCGGCAGTTCTCACGATCACCCGCTTAGCCTCCTCTTTCCACGGTCGGTGGCACGATCGTAGGGAACGATGAGGGGATGACGAATACGCGAGAATTGAGACGATCCGTCGGTCGGATCGTCGGGAAATCGACAGAACTCTTCTCTTTTCTCCTTCTTCTTCTTCTTCTCTCTACTTTCTCTCTCCTTCTCTCCCTTCTTCTGAAATGGCCGATCCTCTCTCTTCTCTTCCCTTTTTATTTGCTTTAAAAATCAACCACACAGAAATGACAAAAATACCCCCCATTTTCCTTTTACCTTTAGTTTTAAGTCCAAGGGTAAATAAGTCTTCTCATCTCCCTTCCACCATATTCATGACATGTGTCCAGTGGATCCCACTAGTTAGAAAGATATCTTTGTAGATATTTTTCAATCAGATTCGCGAAATTCGGTCGTCTCGGGCCCCGTGCGGGCCTATTTTCTAAGAATTTATGAAATTTCGCGTGCTACAAGGAAACGGCCCAACTAAGACCGCTGTAATGACGGATAAGCTTTTTGGATCCAAATCGGGCCTCTAACGGACCAAAACGTCGCTCAGTTAACTTTTTCGGCAAAAAGTCAACTTTTCCCGAATTGGTCAAAAAGTTGCCCTGAGTCACCCAGAACTCACTTGGTCGATATCGGGGTCAACTTAAGTCTGATATGACCCTCGGGGTCAATTTTAGGTTCATTTAGGTGTTTGTCCCAAAATTTTAAATTTTTCCATTTTTCCGTCGATTGACCGGCGTTGACCAGGAGCGGTCCTTACACCCTGAGTCATTCAAAGAGGCGAAAAAGGTTTCGAAGAGTGTGGGGATGGGTTATAAAACTTACCATGCTTGTGAAAATGGTTGTACCTTATGTGACGGACCTCATGCGGAAGATGATATGTGTTACATATGTGATTCACCTCGCTACGAGAAAATTATTGGCATGCGAAAACCTAAGGCTAAGAAAACTGTGAGATACTTCCCTATTATTTCACAGTTGCAGAAATTGTACAGTTCGCCAGATATTGCAAAGAAAATGCAGTGGCATCGTAGTAAGGAGAGAGTAGTCGACCATGATAAGTTGAAGCATCTAACTGATGGGGAAGGCTGGTTGGATTTCGACAAGACCTGGCCGCACTTTGCAGATTAACCTGCCAATGTGCATCTTGCATTGACAACAGAAGGGTTTAGTCCATTTGGTTCCAATGTTGTCCCTTACAGTGTGTAGCCCGTTGTTGTGATGCCTTATAATCTACCGCCGGAGTCGTGCATGAAGAAAGATTTTAACATCTTAGCGCTATTGATATTTGGGCCTAAATCTCCAGGTAAGTGCATGAATCAGTTAATGAGACCTTTGATTGATGATTTACAAAAGTTGTGGGCAGACGGTGTTATCACCTATGATGCCTTCCAGAATCGAAATTTCAAGATGCGAGCGGCAATATTATGGACTATCAGTGATTTCCCCGGGTTAGGAATGTTGGGAGGCATACAGACAAAGGGGTACAAAGCATGTCCAATTTGCTTGGATTACCTTGATTCAGATCACAGTCGCAACAGGACATACTACGTTGGAGCAAGGAAGGATTTTCCAGCTAATCACGCCCTTCGTAAGAATAAAAAAATCGACGGGAAACAAGAGAAAAGGAAATCCCGTCCCCAAAAGAATGGTTATGAAATATATGAAGAAATATCGGGCATTCAGTTTCCCACAATGTCATTACATCCAAAGTTTGTAAAGAAGAACAAGAGCGGCGAAGATAGGTTGTGTTGGACACATGAGTCGATATTCTGGGAACTCCCATACTGGACATCTTTGAGGACAAGGCACACATTAGACGTGATGCATATTGAGAAAAATATTTGTGACAATCTTGTTGGAACCCTGTTCCACTTACCCGGAAAAATGAAAGATGATTTGAAAGTCAGACAAATGTGGCAGGATATAGGTGTGCACAATGATATATGGCCCCAAACAAGAGGTAGGACGACTTGTTTACCTTATGCCAACTACACGATCAAGCCTGAGAAGTGTGGGGAAGTGCTAGAAAAGGTTGCGAATATACAGTATCCGTCAGGTTATGCAGGATGCTTGAAAAACAAAATCAGCTTGAAGGATAAGAAGTTTTTCGGCTTAAAGACTCACGACAATCATGTTTTGCTGCAACGTATACTTCCTATCGTTATACTCCCTTATGTGGCACCTCACGTGGCGACCGTTATCTGTGAGCTGGCAAATTTCTTTCAATCTCTCTGTGCAAGGGAGATTTCAAAAAAGAAACTGAAGCAGATGCAAGAAGATATTTACTTGATTCTCAGTAAGTTGGAGATGATATTTCCTCCGGAATTCCAAACTATCATGGTACATTTATGTAAGCACCTTCAATCTCAAGTTCTACAAACCGGTCCAGTCCACTATACTTGTATGTTCTCTATGGAACGTGAATTGAGGTATTACAAAAAATAGGTGTGCAACCATCGTTTTCCAGAGGGTTGCATCGCAGAATCATACATTAATCACTAATGTGCAACCTTCATCAATTTATACCTCGATAAACGAACCATCGAACCCAAGAAGCCAGATAGATGGGGTATTTCAATTGTCTCCAAACATGTAATCCCATCAATTCAGGTGTGGGAGCCAACATTAACCACGGGGAAAAAAAGTAGCTCATTGGACAGTGATGCAGAATTGTGGCGATTTCCGCACCACGATGATAAATTTTATAGCGGATTACGAAAGTGAATACCCTCAATCAACCACTTTACATCATCGAATCGATACATTCTGCAGAATGTTCAAGGAAGCTGTAAGTGCAAGACAACCTAAACGGTAGGTTTAACCATTTTCTTGCACATGCGTTTATATTAATTACTCTTTCTTTGAATTACCATATGGATCCTTGTTCCGACCAAGATCAACAATGCGGCGGCGAAGGCTTTGAGTCGTTATGTGCAGAGAGTCAATTTTTATGCACAATGCCACGTGCACGGTGTGAAATTCCTATCCGAAGAATGGGATAAGGGAAGAACTTCACAGAATTGTGGAGTGATGCTCGAAGCAGAGGGCGGTGTTGTGTATTACGGTGTGTTGTTATACGGAGTCGAGCTTATCTACACGGGAAGGATGCCGGTAGTTTTGTTCAAATGCCAATGGTATGATTTGAATACCGTGACAGTAGATAATGGTTTAATATCGATAAATACCAACACAAATGCTTATAAGGATGATGCTTTCTGCCTCGCAACCATGGCCAAACAGGAAAGTTCTAATTCGCATTTACATATATTTGTTGGTATGTCGACTTTCGAACTGTTGGTATGTCGACTTTCGAAACAGCAAGTATGTGGCAAAATATATGGCCATTTACCCGATGGATACATCCCAACCGTCGGTAAAGATTACAACCTTACCGATGGATATAACCCCCAAAAATAGAAGGCAATTCCCTTGTTTTGATTACAAAATATTCGATAAATACATCAAAAAAAATTGTTTTTGGAAACTTAAGTAGATCAATAATTGTTTTATAATATCAAAAACATATTTATGATGAATAATTTAATTATTGATATCATATGTTTCAATTTGATATTAATTAAGTTCTTTACCTACAGATAGGGTTAGATCTGTAGGCATAGTTAAACCAACACTATGGATACTACATCCGTAGCTGAAGGTTCATGTATCCGTAGGTAAAGCTGTTTGACCAAACTTCATCGACCTCATTGACCACAAAGTTCAGAAGGTTTGCACCGTTCGATCACACGATTTTGGGCATAAGGTTAATGTTTATCACATTACATACAACATGAACGGTGTTGATTACATAATATTACAACGAAACACAGACATGCTGATTGAAATGATCATTTTTACAATGTTCAATGATTAGATATTGTACTATGAAATACGAACGTGTTTAGTCCAACTAGGAGATTTTCATATTATTATGTATAGTTACAAAATATATGTGGCATACATGACCCCTGAAGTATATGTTCCATTACGAAAACAACGAGAGTCGGGAAGGATGACGGTTAGTTGGTCAAAGCAGTCAATGGGTGTCTACAGACAGATGTGTATCCGTCGGTAAGCCCCCCAACTTTCTCTAATTCTCGCTAAGTGTTGTGGGCAAAACGATGTCGTTCCCTTTAAAACCCCTCCCCGACGGATGTGTATCCGTCGGTAAGCATTAAGCTATATATTACAACTGAACCCTAATTTCCCTCATTTCTGTGCCTCCCTCTCTTTCTCCACAGTGCAGAGCGTTCTCCTCTGCTCCGGCGTCCTCCAGCTTCTCTGTCATGCTCCCATTGCTCCGGCGTGCTCCCTCTGCTCCGACGTGCTTCCGTTGTTCCGGTGTGTCCCTCTGCTCCGGCGTGCACCCCCTTCTTCACTTTGTTACATCAGGTAATAATACTAAACCTTCATTAGTGTTGTAGAAATTATTCACTTCGTTTGTTATTCATTTTTATGGGTTTGTTCATGTACATAATGTTGTAGAAATTTAGGGTTTAATCAAACATTTAGAAATAGTTTCAGAAATTTAGAAATAGAATAGTTTCGGAAATTTAGAAATAGTGTCAAAAATTATTAAAGGTTTAGAAATAGTTTCAGAAATTTAGAATAGTTTCAGAAATTTAGAAACGTATTCATTAGGGTTTTAATATTGAGTTTGAGGGACTGCTCCTAAAGGTCCAGATAAATTCCTAATCCGAATTAGGGTTTAGGTTTAATATAATACGATATGTTTATGGTGTAATATAAATTCAAATCTTTAGGGTTTGAACTTCGGAAATTTATGGTGTAATATAAATTTTGATATTTAGGGTTTGAACTTTGGAAATTTATGCAATAATTATTTTGGTTCGAACATGCATTGTAAACTTAGCATCCATAAGAAATTCTGCAATTATTAGGTTTCTATTATGCAAAACCTACAATTATTAGAGTAACATTCTGAAAAACAAGTTCATGACTGCATGTATTAGGTTTTCATTTCGATGGATGAAACCAATAGCAGTAGTGTTGGGGAGAATAGCCTAACTGAGCCAGATCCCATTGTTGAACAAGTGCCAGTAGTGAGGGATGTAGATTGGGAGAAATCAATGAATTTAGTCATGAACAAAATTCCTAGGGCACTTTCTTCGCTGCACGAGTCAGAGACTCGCATGTACATTAGGCGTCTGATTTCGGCTGTAGGAGCTAGACTTAGAAAGCAAAGGGCAGAACGAGAAGACGGACTCCGTCTGTGGGATCGACTTCCAAGCGCCCATTCCGAGACTAGTTTACTACTTAGTATATGAACGATGTTTAAATTAGGTTATATTTAAGTTTGAATTGTATGACTCGGTAATTAATATCCCATGCTAATAAATTTTATGAATGCTAATATAAGTATACTTATTATGTTTTGAGTGGCCGGGGTTGATTTAAATTTGTTTTTGGTATATTCGTTTTGATATAGTATTAAGGTTTGCTTTCATTTAGTCATGGATGACAGAAGTAGAATAGGGGAGAACATAGTCTCAGAGGACGAATATGATGGACCACAACATGTGGAGCTTGATTTGCATGGTGAGATAATGCGATTGTTCAACATCATTCCAAGAGAGTCTTTGCCACGCACGAGAGCGGTAGCAGCAGCTCAGATGAGGTTACGGGGCCTCATTAACCGAGAGGGACAAAGGATTGCGGCTGAAAGAGCTGTTGAAAGAGAAAGGCTTGCTGTTGAAAGAGTCGTTGAACGAGCTGCTGCAATAGCTAGGCTTGAGGAAAGAGTTAGGCGTGTTTATGCAAGGGTTGCTGAGTCTCGTACATCTTATGGAGCCACATCCATGCGCGGCCCGAAGCATGACGCAAATGTGTACGTGCAGTGGCTGAAAGACAACGCGGAGCGCGAGTTCGAAGACTAGACGCCCTAGCTAGAACATTATTGTATTAGTACTTAACTGATGTGTTAATTAAGGATAACTTTTGTTTGAATATCACTTTATATGACTGTGTTTTAATGTTTTAACGAATGTTTTACTTTTTCTTCACTTTATTAATTAAGTTTTAGTTTTTATGAATATTACGTCTTTATGCTTTGACTTAATTGTTTGGGATTAGTTATAATTGTAATTTGTTGTTTGAGTCAGGATGGATCCGAACTTTAACTCGCGACTCGAGCGTAGGTGGCGTCGTCGTGAAAATGCAGGAACAGTAGTAGCAATATCTGATCCACAAAGAGCCAACGCTGCAGCTGGCCCAGCGTGGCTGCAACAGTATGACCGACTAGTGAAGGAAGGACATCAACGCTTCGACTATATTCAACGCCTGATGCGTGAGAAAGGTGATGACCTTCCTCCACCCCCTGATGGTGTAGGCCCGCTGCGGAGGCCTTCGTTGTTGGACGAGGTTCAGGAGAATGACCTTGAAGCTATAGAGGAGCCTGTGTGGTTTAGACATTTTGTTGAATGGATGGAAGATTTGATAGCAATGTGAGAGCGTGTTATCAGAAATCTGCTTGCTTCGTAACTTTATCATTATGTGTTTATGTATTTTGTTTTTTAAGTTTTCGGATGATTAATCGTTTGTTAAAACAATGTACTTTTACAAAAACACATTATCTATGAACTGTTGTTGTGCTTATATACCGATTGTATCATACAGGTTCATGTATTATGTCGATATTTCCATCGGGATGACTATAAATGATTTCGTAAATAGTTTGTACACTGGATCACTTTACCAACGGATACAAGTAACTTGACTGACAGATAAGCCGGCCATGGGTAAGGTGTTTCACTTTCTTGACGGATAAAATATATGTGGCTAAGGTTTTAACACTTGACTGGCGGATAGTGCATCCGTAGGTAAGGTTTTCGCATCTGGCTGACGGATACGGGCAACCTTTTCCACGAATATTTTATCCGTCAGCCAGGTGAGAAAACCTTACCTACGGATGCACTATCCGTCAGTCAAGTGTTCACCTGGCTGACGGATACAGGAGACCTTTTCCACTGATATTTTATCCGTCAGCCAGGTGAGAAAACCTTAGCTACAGATTCCTCATCCGTCAGGCAAGTCATCACCTGGCTGAAGGATGTCCCTATCCGTGGCTAAGGTTCCTAAACTTTAGTGACAGATCGTTTTTATCCGTGTGCCAAGTCCATTTCTGCAGTAGTGAACCCCGTGGTCCATAATGGAGTTTATTTGTGACATGTCTCCAAGGACTAGGATGTTGGAGATGAAAAGGTGCCTTCACGCCAACTTAAGTCGGCGCCTCTCCTTCGCAGGTGCTCTTCATTCCCTCCGCTGTACTCATTATCGTGCCTGAAGATATCGGCTTCTCTGGTGTGCTCCTTACCATTTTTAGAGATAGCTGCCTCCTTGGTGCCGACGACGTTCCATGGGGGTTTGTGCTATGACCTCTCTAGGTAGGATGTGGTGATAGGGGAAGACAAACTCGAGGAAGATGTCAAGAATTATCATTTCGCACTGGCCGATAGGGTGTTGACGGACTGGTCGTATAAGCGATGGGTGTGTATGGAGGTGATCAAGGAGGCATAGGTACCGAGGGTTTGGTGATCCAACCTCTTATTGTAGATATATGACTTCTTCATTCTGAATGGTAGGGTTAAAAAGAACATAAGGAGCTAGTAGTGGGATGCCTTAACCCGACCCTTGTGAAAGCTATGAGTGTTTGGGAGGCGCTGGCATGGGTGAAGACCAATAACATGTCGCAGGTCCTTCTTCAGAGTGACTGTCATACTATGATATATTTGGTTACGAAGGATTGTTCCTTTAGATACCCGTTGAATACTGTTAATTCTTATTGTATTTGTATTTTTTCTGAACATATTGATGTTCGTATTATATTCGTGATCAAGACAGTGCATTGATTAGCTAAAAGGACTCAATCTTTGTTTGGATATTCTTGGCCAGAAGCTTTATTCCCTAAGGCACTACAATATATTTTCGTTTAGGATCTTTGATTAAAGCAGAGGAAGTCTTGAAGAAAAAACAAAATTCGTAAAGCATATTTGAAGTTTAAAAACAGGTCTAAAGTTGAAAACTAGACTCCCCCACGATTAGGTCCGGTTGGGTGCACCAAAAGATGGAATCAATCAGTTTTACAATGTTTTTTTTTTTCATTTTCTTTTTTTTCCACTCCTAACGTACCTTATGACATTTTCCAGTAGACATCAGTTGATTAATCCTCACTCAAACCAAGGATGAAGGACCAGTGTAACAGGGTTGGGATCTGGGAACTGAGACCAAACACACAATGTTTGAGTAGGAGAGGTATGTATTAATGAATAGATTCAAGAAAAGACCTCGGATTTTATGACTTTATTCGTGGAAATGAAAGCTTACAGATAACACGTGACATGGTACTACCGACAGACAGTAGAAGCACTAATCATCCCCAGACCAGACATACATGATACATGGGACAACGTACACATGATACCTAAGAGATAACCCGTGACTCCAATCCGGCCAAAAATACCGACTTCCATATCTTGTACGCTTACAATCTAATCGTTACTCCAATTGACTTATTATTAATTAGGTGCAGGTCTCGCGGGCCACTCCGAGCCTGTTGTTGGGGAGGTCGAAGAGAAGGCGGTGGTTCTGCTGCTGCATGTTGGCGATCACGTTCAGCACCGAGTTCACGTTGTCCGGCGCCGCCGCCATCGCCAGGCACGTCGTGCTCCCGGCGGTGCTGTGCAGCAGCAGGTTCTCCACCGGCAGCGTCATGTTCATCCCCGTGAACATCAGCGTTATGGTGGGGGCCACTATCGCTCCCGTGTAGCACGTGTCGAACCCTCCCAGCGCCACCGGCTTCTGCCCCTTTATGTGCCTCCTGAATTCGTCCCTCACCGGCGTGTACGCCGCCTCCACCAGTCTCGTGAACACCGTCCCTTCAATTTCAATTACCACAACACATGTACACGTGTTAATTAATTAATTATAGATACATTTGTTACTAAATGCCAATTAATTAAATCAGTATTTAATTACCTGAGTCAATGATGGTTCCGGCGCCGGTGAGCGGGTCGAAGGCGAGGGCTTTGGGCGGGATGTTGACGATGGTGCTGCCGACCCTGACTCCGAGGAGGTTGACGTAGTAGAGTGAAGATCTCCTGGGGTTCTTGAGGATAGGGGTGTACTTGATCTTCTTGGGCTGGTAAACGGGGCCGAGCCTCAAGGAGCCGGAGAAGTTGGGGGTCTTGAAGCTGGGGAGGCAGTAGGAGAAGGTGGACTTGTAAAGGCTGTTGGTCTGGGACAGCAGCGACAGTGGGCCTCGGCCCAGACCCAGAAGCCCCTGGGCCGGAACCGACTTCCCGGTCGTCTTCTGGAGGCACCCGAATGTGTAGGCCGGGATCGGATCCCTCGCAAGCGTCACCACGTCCTGAGACAGGTTCGCCGCCAGGCTCGAGCTGCCGTAGGTCATGTTGAAGACGCACGACCGCCCGCCGCAACTGGGGTTCGGCACCTGAACGTTTTTTTACATAACTTTTAGTGGGTATTTCAAAAACATGTTCAAAATCGAAACTTTATGTTCACGGCGGCGCCTGAAGGAATCTACCTGCTTGCACTGTGGGTTTCCGCAGCCGACGGGCTTGAAGGTGGTGGAGCGGTTGGGGTTGAATACGGAGGAGGAGCAGCCGAGGCAGCCGGTGCAGGGGATCCAGGCGGCGTCGTTGCTGGTGTCCATGGCCATGAGCATGGTCTGGGGAGGGGTGCCGATGCGGGCGCGGACAATGTAGGTGGGGCTCTGGACGATCTGTCGGCCGGAGGCGATGGGGACGATGGACTTGCGGGCGACCAGGCTGGACAGGTAGAGGAGGCGGGACTGGTCCTCAGCTTCCATCTTCAGGACGCTCTCCTCCCACGAGAGGGACTCGTGCGGCCTCAAAGGAGAGCACGGACTCGACACGTGGAACACCCGGAGGGTCCTGCCGCTGTCTGGTTTACATTTTAGGGCTTGGGCTGAGATGGCCAAGCCAACGAAGAAGAAGAAGAGGAGGAGGAGTGAGGTCCTCATAGTCAAGTGTTGATTTGGTGGGTGAGTGAGTATGAGAGTGTAGGTGGGAGTGAACTATATATATACACTTAGATGTAGGAGCTTATAGGAGCTGACATAAAGATTTAAATATGTATATATATTTCTATATATGTGTGTACAAAGTTGTTTCATCAACATTTCTCAAAGTTTAGTATTAATATTTTTGAGATCTATTTAGAGCATCTACAACCATCTTGTCGGCAGTTTGCGAGATGGCGCTGACGGAGACAATAAAAAATCATTTTTTTGGCTTACATCCAGCACCCCACAACGGTAGCCCTTTTAGTTGGCTTTATGATAACCATTTTCTTCATATTTTTGCTCCCCGCCAGCGATAAGGGCTGGCGATGAGCTAACAGCCAGCACTCCCAGCCAGCAATTTCAAATTAATTTCTCTATCTTCCTTTTTGGCCTCTCTCTCCTCGTTTTTGCTCCCAGCCAGCCCACTGTGGATGCTCTTAGCATCGGAGACTCATCAATCCATTAAACACCAATATTTTGCTCACCTGTGACCAGTCCCTTCTAAAATGACAGGTAATTCTAAATATTTTCCTAGTTTCTTTTTGAAAAAAAGAGTATTGTTGGATTTTAAATATCACTTGGTGAAGACATACAAACGATTTTTCACAATTTACAATCGTTGACCGTACAAACACACTAGTAATATTACAGACTCTAAACAAGCTAGACCATAATATTACCAACTCTTAATAAAAACCTGTAACGCAACACAATGTCTCCAAGACGTGCAACTATACCGTGCACATCATAAGTGCCAAAAAAACGGACACACCAAAGTACAACCGGTCTACACAAACGTACAACCGATGCACACCAATCTTCAATGAATTGTAGTTATTTGGCCCAACCATGAAGAAAAGTCATGGCAATGGTCATGGTCTTTTTCATGGCCTACGTTATGGTCATGCCTCTCTATTCTACCCTCCTCCATGTCCTTCTTTTATCGGTCATGTGAAGATTTTTTCTATTAGCCCCTTTCGATCCCCCGTCAGCCGCCGCGTCGTTGGCTCCCTCACGCCACCAACGAAGCGTCTACCGATACTATTCGGTCCTCCCTCTGCAACTCTGGTGGTTGTCGTTTGGCTCACCTCGGCGTCAATCGACCTTAAAGCCTCCTCTGAAGTCGTCGTCGTCGTCTCTATCACCACCTCCGACACGTCCTTCTCACTGGCCTCCACCACCGCACCCTCCTCGACCACTCTGGTTTTGTGTTACCCTAACAGTCTTGTTCTTTGTGCAAGGTTAATGATTAGTTGGCGAAGATTCAGGGATCTACCCAAGGATTCAGGGACTTTTACCGAGAGGGATCTTTGAATCACATTTACCATCGTCGCTCTTCTCCCTTTGAAACTGATGAAAGAAGATCTGGTCGCACTCTGCAGAGTATGCAACGTTTAGGCAACACCTTGAGCAGTCATAGTCAGTTTCGTCATATTTCCAATACCGTTTATAATGGTTATAATGTTAAAAGAATTGAGAACATTTGTGTTCCATGTATGTTCTTAGTGGTCAGGGAGTGTTACTTCCTGATGCGCTCGTTTGTAGTTGAATTCTAAGTTTAATGAAATCTGCACCGTTTCGTCAAAAAATGGCAAGAACATAGAATATGGGCTAGAAATTGTATAGTCGAGAATATAGGCTCGTACTCCAACCGAGGGTAGGAGTAACGACGCTCTAGGCTAAGTAAACAACTCATATTAGACAAACTAGGAGAATACAAACGGAGCCAAACTATAAAAACAGATAAGCATTGATGATGGTCTAGATACCCTGGCGGGTGGTGGACTTGTGTTGCTGGGGTGTAAAAGGGCACCCCTCCCTAAGGACCATGAACCCGATAATGGGGCGCTTTCACCGACTGCAAGACCGTTCCTCTTGGCCTCCGGTCTTCATCACCACCAACCATGGCTCTCGACCAGACTCTTTTACAGACCTCGTCGATGACCCCGAAGGTAGATGGTCACTCCTTCCTATCTGCATCGACATCCAGAAGCTTAAAGATCATCTTCTTCAATCGGTCCTTTAGATCCTTGGAGTTCTTGAACCTGCAGGGCCCTAAAGAGGATGGGTTTGACAAAGATTCACCGGATTTTCCTCGCCTAGTAGCCGAGGCCCGAGGTTCTGGCCAAACCTCCTCACTTGTGAGGATGGACATCGGTAATGGTGGAGGGGTGGTCGGAAGGAGTCTAGGTCACCCAAGGTGGCGGCAAAGCATGAAGGTTTGGAGGAAGAGGTGTTTGATTGACAGTCTGGCCTACATTAGGCAGGACTGTGATCTGGGCGACCATCAACGTCAGGCTAGTTCACACCTTTCCTTATACCTGGTGCTTCCCGACCTCCCTCTACTCTTGTAGAGGCACGAACTACAGTCAGGACTTTAGTAAAAACTGTAGACCGAGGAACCAACCGCTCCCTGACTTGGGACTCCATAGCCTAGGGTTGAAAACATCGACATGGGAGGGGAGATAACCGGTCCCCCCGCACCCTCTAAATCCCTTGTCGGTGATGAGAGGAGTTGGGGAGCAGCGGTCGGGTTAGGAAGAGTTTGCTCCTATCTTAATGACGGGGAAGAAGCCTATTAATCTATCCAGAGGAATCCTTTCACTCAAAGGCCCACCGGAGGACGCATGGAGTTAAAATATCGGATGTGTTGAGATCGACTCCCGTGATAAACGCAATGCATAACCCAGCTACCCATACTATAGATAGAACTCCATAGTTTCTCATATCGCAACCGGACGGTGATAGGCTCTTAAAAACCCTCGAATGTGAGTCGGGCCTAACATTGGATGGGCTTGGATATATCAATCTCCACCCGAAGCCAGAGGAAATCTTCCCATCCCCGACGGTGGGGGCGATTTCTCGTCGAAACCTCCGTACCCATCGTGGACACCAAGAGAGATCTCATATGAGATGTTCGGGCCTCGACCGAGATGTCAAATGCTCTCACTGAGATGCGGAGGGACCGAAAAAGCATAGCCTCCGGTTGAGTTCTAGGTGGCAGCGGGGTGAAGAGGAGGGCCGACCCGTGAAACATACATGGCTCTCGGTGTCGGATGCCTTTCATCATCTCCCAGGAATGGAAGAAGACAAATATCCAGTTGGTGAGTGGCTGAACCAACTGACCTGGGATATCTCATGTGCCAGCCATCAGACTACTACACAGAGCTTTGAGGCTGAAGCGACCCTTCTAAATCAGAGTAAACTTTCTATAAATGATGATAATATTCCGGTTAAAACTATACTATATTAAAACTTATGTCAGCTTTGTTGTTCAATTAGTTTGAATATATGCTATGTAACAGTTAATATAAACTTGATATTTGGAGGAAAAGAGTAAAATAAACAAACAAAAGGACAGTTGTTATGTATTGTGAATATTGGATTTAATGTTGGATAGTGTGGATGGAAAGGAAGGGTAGTGAAGTGGAATGCATGTGATGAGTGCAGTGTACTCCACTAGCACTAGCAGAATTTGTGGGTTGCTTATCTGTTACTTCTATTAAGCAAATATGGTCGGAAACAAGGTCAGAAAATTACATATATGTCCACCATTTTTAGTGTCTATTCGAGTGGTATAATTCAGGGCATTGTTGAAGTTAAGGGGGAGAGATGAGGGCATGCTTGTAAATAACTTAAACAGGATCAGTATACCCATGAATATGATCAAAGCAAAAGGTCAGCGATGGGCTTAATATATATTTACTACTGTCTTGGGACCTGAAAGTCTGAAACACACACACACACCACATTTTCGGGTTTTTAGCATTAATAAAGTTATACCCAGAGATGCACTTGGTAACGTATACTCCGAATCCAACATCTCAGTAAGGTTAGTTTTGAGGCTCCCAAGGCACCGACACATCCAATGCCGTTTTCAAGTATCGCTTTTTAAACTCTTACTCCTACAGTCCTACGGACATATATCACATTGCTCAAATTCTAACAATCAATAAAAAAACTATACTATATATGCTTGCACATACATACTATATACCATGATGACCGGAACCCATATAATTATAACAAAATTGAACTACACAAGAAATCATAATTACTACACATTTGAGCTGAAGCTGATGAGTGCTATATTCATTCATTACATGAATGAATAATGAAATGCTATTGGAGCTTGTTGTAATATACCATATATGGCTTATCTTTCCAACAAAGTATTTGAATAATAATAATTTTTATTAATAACTAAAATAAATCATAACTTAATATTCAGACTATTAGTTATAAGATCGGTGTTTCGGTCGTTATTAAAATTATATCTCATTCTAATTCAATTATTTGTACGTATGTATAGTCTTTATAGCTTTTCAATCTTTCTCCATAAAAAAATCGATTGATGTGCTAAAAAAATTAAATCATGACCTAATAACTCTATAAATCTATACTTAAAGAACCATAAATACACGCAAATCTAGATGTAGTCTAAATGTGACTACTTATTATACCACTGAGCACTAACTATAATAATTGTTGCTATTATTATGCCATGTCTGCAATAAACTGTTGTTGAGATGAGAGGACAGAGAGCATCTTGTTCATGATTGATTTGTTAATGAAAAGTGAGATCTTGATCTCATTACAGATCAGTGATCACTGATTACTCCCTCTCTAATTATTAAAATAACCCAAAAGGAATGAAAGTTGGCATAAAAAGAAAAGTAGAGTGACTTTATTAATTAACCGCAGCTATAATATTATGGGGATATTTTGTTTCTTCCTGATGAGATCTCCTCTTCTATAATGGTCAAGATCTTGCTAGCTCTTTCTTTTATTTATGTCAATTTGGACATTATTAACATAATTATAATCAATAATAATGGTTAAGGAGGGGTGAGGTGAGGGTTCATTTATTGCATGTGAAGTGAGTAAATAGTGGTTGGGATTTGTGTGAATGTATCATGGGGAAGACACTAAACCGTGCATAGATTCCCGGTGGAACTGCCGCACATCACATGTTAAGGTCTACTATGCGTTCATGCAATGCAAATTGTTTAGTAGTGTTTGAGTTATCTATTGTTTGAATTGAATAAAAGTTGGTACATAGTGTAGTGTGTAGATCAACTTTGGTTTGAATTGATATATCTTAACAATGTTAATCACCACACTCGTGAATAATGAATAATTAATGCAGACATAGTTGTTGACTTTGTTAGGCTTCTTTCTGTTTTTGTTTTGTATCCACATTCTCCAAACTTAATTTATTGACTTGCCCCACTAGTGTCACGAGACTCAAACTAGTTTTGTTTAGGGAGGCACAACTAGTTTTTTTTTTTTGAACGAAAAGTGTAATTTTATAACTAGTTAAGAACGATTACATCGAAATGTTTCGAGGAACATGTTTCTCGACCACGAAAGACCAGTATGAATGAACAATGGCTTACTGAACCTTTTAGTACCAGAACCGTCGCAGACGGTATTTTGACGTCTCATAGGCAAAGGTAGAAGACGAGGAGGGGGAATGGGATACCGGAAATCCTGAGGGACCTCAACAGTAATGGTGATGGTGGGAGGTAAAGCATCGTCTAGGGACCCATGGTACAAAAGTCGGGGCTTGTGGGTAGGACCACCCAAGGGGGCCTATCGCGTGCAACTGGATGGCATCCCGGAGGGGAACTCGGGGACCCGAGTTAGGTATCGGGTCCATTGTTACCGGGGTTAGGGAAACTAACTCCAACTCCTAATCCAACGCAGCGCCATCTCCGTCGTAATCCCTAGAGGACTGCGGCGCCATCCCAGCTGGGAAAGGCTGCTGAACCACCGACCGTCTGACGCGGGGGCGAGGCCCTCTCGTTGGATTGTATCGCACCAGACCTCATTGATACGCTGGGAGGTGAGTCTGAGGGTACCGTGTTGAGGGCGATGTTCGGACTTTCCTCCGTACAGTGGTCTCCACGTGATCCGGCGCCTCCATCCTTGAGTCCAAAGACGGAGGGCCACCAACCTAATGAGCATGACCGGGGGCGACCCCGCTATAGGGTATCCAAACCCTACTCCACCTCCGTGCCTAGCCACGACGAACAAACATGGAAGAAGCTTCTACCTTGCTCCGCCGCACTCCGTAGCGATCGCGGACCAGGAGGTGGAATCAGGTCCTTATTATCGTGACCGAGGAGAATGCCGAGCTCATCGTCACGTATCGGACCATCCTCTCCCCCATGAAACGAGGGGGTACAGACCTCGGAGGTGCACCTCCAGACCGTGTACCATCCAACCCAGGCACCAGAGCAAGGTCATGGTGAGCCCAGGGAGATGGTATAGGGTTCCGCCGAAGAGGGGCCGCTTCTTGGCGTGGGCCGAAAGGCACCACAGGCCCTCACACCAGTTCATCCCGACGTAGGTCTCCGAGCGGAGGAGAAGGAGACAAACCTCGCAGACCAGAAAACCCAGCCAACATCGACGGGGAGGAGGCTCGGGGTCCCAGAGCGATCGGACTAGAAGTCGGGGAGACCGCAGGAGGGACGGTGAGGGAGAGGGAAGACGAAAGTTGTGGTATTGCCAGCCAGTCCCATCGGTATATATCCCCCACACCAAATGTGGTATGCGAGGGTGACGACCGGATGGGGCATAGGAACACGGGGAATAAAATACCGACATCATCTGCAGGCGGCGCAACATCGATGATGACATGAAAGAGCTCCATAACGACTAGGAACTAGGGCTAGGGTTAGAATCTTATAGAGCGAGGGAGAGAGAGTCCACTATGATTTTGATTTTAGTTGACTAGGGAGGCACAACTAGTTGATCAACTATTATATGCTTTTATTATGTATCTGAAATTATGAATTATTTAATATTTTAATCTATCTTTAACTATTAATCTAACTAAGTTAAATGTATGACCGATACTTTCTGAATGGCGACTAACTTAGTTCGCCGATATGTTCCGATTTCTACAACATGTGCTATATATGGTCAGGATCAAGAATTTGCGACCTATTTATTCCTATTTCGTGGTTTTACGAAAACATGTAGGACACAGTTGGGAGGGGCTCCACCATACGCGAATACTTTGAAATTTGAGGCATGGTGGGAAACCATGGCAGCAGGTACACATATAGGTCGGACGACAGAGATCCTTAGCGTTCTCTGGGAAATATGGAAGGTCATGAATGACCTGATGTGGGGAGGAGTCACGCCTACTACCATAAGGGTGATCTTAGCTGCAAAAACTCAGCTCCTAGCTTGGCGGGAAGCGAACGCTAGTGTTTTCCCCTACCCAGGAGCGTCCTCGTTGGCCGTCTAGATGGGCCTCCCCTCCGGTAGGTGCATATGGGTCATTAACGTGGATGGCGCCACCTTCCAAGACTTGGATTAGTTGGCCTGGGGGCTAATATCCCAGTCAAGTGATGAAACGATCAGATTAACTACGAATGGGGTTCTCACAGGATGTTTGTCCCCGATCATAATCGAGGCTTATGCCATAGGAACGGTGCTACGCAATACAACCTCTTTGGGCACATGCCCGATTATTATTCGATCTGATGCTCAAGTCCTCCTAAACATGATCAAAACAGGGGATCCCCCAGCGTCCCTAGTGGTTACTATTATTAGGGATATCCGTCATATGCTGTCTCAAAACGAAAGAATTACTCTCCAATTTGTAAAAAGGGCCGCGAACAAAACGACTTACTGGTTAGCCAGGGAGTCACGCTCTATGCATGTTCTTCAGTGGTCAGGTCCTGATGCACTACCATGTATTCTTCTTTCTGAATCTTAATGAAATCTCGCATCTTTTAGTAAAAAATAAAACTAAATTAAATTATTTTTGACCGATTCGTTATTTGTAAAATCATAATTCAATTACTGAAAATAATATAAAAACTAAATTATATTCTACTACATAAAGTCACTTGACTAACAAAGTGAACTTGTTGTCAAGTGGCTTAATCGTTGGCCAATTATTTGACCGAACATGTTGTGTTTTCATCAGACTAGTGTACTGCTTGGTCGACGAATCGGAAACCTCATCCTAGTTTGTCTATTGACCGTCAAATTAATATATTGGGCCAGTTAACTACTTAGCTGACATTGGTTGTTCGTTGACTAGGTGACACTTGGGCGACGTTTTTGTTTTTTAGGGAAAGTGCCAGTTGATCGATGAATACAATTTTTCGTCGATCAAGTGGATTAACAAATTTTAAAATATATATTTGTAAAATACGCACCCAAATACACACTATTTGAATTTAAATATATATTGTAGTTTAATTCACAACACAGACAAGAATAAGATTGAAATTCATAAATTTAAACAAAGTATAGAAACAAATTAAAAGTGTGTATCCAATCCAAGATAAATTTACGGCTCGAGGAACCTTGATTATAGGAGAGCCACTCTATTATGTCCATTAGCTTTGCATATTGGACGGTTTGCGCGACGAGTTGGTCCTCGACATTCTTCTTACGTTGCCCCCCCACAAAAAATAGTGTCTGGTGCTCAATGGTTAATTTACAATGTTTAACAAAACGTTCCTCCTATTTAGCAAGGCGACACGTCACCTCATTCATTTTCTCAGACTCATCCACAAACCGAGAGCCCGAGTAAACCATTTCGTTCCTCATTCGAAATTTGACCTTCATTCCGACTCTTGGATGGACTCTTACTTTAAAGGGGATATCTTTTGGTGGATCATGTTAACTGGGAAAGAATAAAACAATGAGGATGAGTCAATATAATTATTTGAATCATGCGTTGTAAGTCGGTCTATACAACGTCCCGTGCCCGTCGTGCCTTCGCTAGAAAAACAATGAGATATGAACAAAAATCTGGTTATTCGAAATTCAAATAAAACTTAATGGAAACCTGAATCGTAACTTTCATACTAGCAATGTAATTGAAAAAAAAAATTCTCCACGGTTATCGCGTGTTCCTCTAAAGAAGTCTAACCCTAGTCCTAAGCCCTAACCTCTTTTGTCGATAGTGACCTTTGCAATCTCGACTGCTACGCCGCCGACTTCCCCGCCAATGAAGCTTGCCGCGCCTGGTCTGCTTGTCCCATACGCGGCCTTGATAATGCTTCCATACCCCGTTCTGGTTTCATCCGCCCGACGAGAGAAAAGAAGAAGCAAAAGCCTAAAGTCTCTCTCTTCCACCACCTGTCCTCAACTGGTCAATCCATTAATTACCTCACCACTGATCCCTTCTTCCCCAGAACACGTGTCCATGTCATCTTCGTCCCTGGTGGTTTTCTCTGTGAGAACGGACTCGATAATCTTTGGTCCGATCATACTGCAACGAGTGTTAGTCTTAGTTCCCATAGTTCAATCCTAAATGTCCAAATGTATATATCATCGTTAGCAATAAAATCAAAACGGCTTTATATTACTTATGTGTTGGAGTAATATATCGATGTATGCTCTGATCTATGCCCACCATGCGAATAGAACCATAGATTTAGATAGATCATACTCGATGGGTCCCTAGTCAACAAAGCTTCATTAGAAGCGACTAGTATGAAAGATGGCTCTTTATGGCTTACGTTTTGTTAGTCATTGGAATGAGATTCCGGAGTCTGATTATAGATATCATGTGGGACATGATATTGGACGACCCGCCCTGAATATGTGCCATAGATTAAGTCATGAACATATTCAGTGTCGTAGCTTGTCATGTATCCTTAGACCAAGGAGTCTTTGTGATCGCTATGTAGTCAACAACTGAGTTTGACCTGAGCCTAACGTTGTCCGTAACAGGGCTTCCATAACGGCCAGGATTGGCTTGGGGACGGGCTACATGAGTGACACGAAAGACGGCTAAGGGATTTATCCCTCATACTGAGGTATGAGAAAGATATCGGTTCTCGGCCGCTTGATCGAGAGTGACTGAAAGAATAGCATGGCCATGCACATGATACTGGGTATCATATCTTTAGTCATCTCACATATCAAGGAACATTGATTGAGAATAATAAGGATGAAGGCTCTATCCCTTATCTCAATCAGGATATCGGAGATAAAAGGATAATGACAGAGATGACGGAAAGGTTAGAATCTATAGGGTCGATTCGTTATGCAGTGTCGGGTAATACTAAAGTCTCGTTAGTTGCCACTTAAATAGGATCAAGTAAAATGGGATTTTACGTTGATCTATTGACATGCATAAACCTAAGGGTCACACCGGAGGATGAAACTCATTGACACATTTATGGAGAATGGCCAAAAGGGAGTTGTCTCGGGACATGACCAAAACTGGGTTTTGGGTCATGTGCCCGTAAGTGAATAGGACTTTACGGATCGAGACAAGGCTTGGAGTCTTGGGATTGATTGCGTCGGATAATGTTGGACATTTCCGGTATGGAAGGCTTGGAGGCGATGAGCGAATCACGGGACCTCGTTGGAAATGGCCACGGGCCATGTTCCAAGAGGCCCATGAAAGGCCCATGCAACCAAGGCCCATGGAACTAATTAATCAAGTCTTGATTAATTAGTACTAAGCAAGCAAGAGAAGGATTAAGGTGTTGGTGATTCACCACCTAACCCAATCTTGTCTTGCCATACTTTGTCCTATTTACACCTTACTTGACACCATACTTGTCCCATGCCTTTAGTTGGACAAGTATGGGTTTTGTTATGTTTAAGTCATCTTTTTTCAACATAACAAACACAAGACAAGAATAGGAAACACATTTTCTCTCCCTCTTCCATGGCCATTTTGGGTTTGGCTAGTTTCCTCCTCCATTTTTGTGTTCTTGAGTCCTCAAAGAGAAGAACTACGTGCCTTTGATTCCCATGTGGATACGTAAGCGTCTTGGAGACTCAAGCCAATCATTCGTTAACCGGTGTTCTTGTTTTGGTAAGAGATAGTGCTGAATTTTTCTCTTGTGAATCCATTCTTTGTTAGTTGTTTCATGGTTTTAATCGTCTCTTGTTTTTTATTGATTTTCCGCTGCGAGTTGGTTCATCTCCAACCCTACCTCGAGACCCAACAACGAGGCCATCCTCTGAAGGTTTCTTCCACTTCCCTGCCTCGCACTACTACACCATTGACCCCGGAAGGACTTGTTTCCGAGGGATCGACGATTTTTAGGGCTAAAAACCCTAATTCTGCCATCTCGATCCAACGTGTTACGTCACCAACTTCATAAGGTTCTGATTCCGTCAGTCTGATGGCGCCTAGGGTTGATGAATCTTCTAGAGACCAGGACCATCCGTGGTGAACCTCCAAGCTGACTTCTCGGCTTGTTCCATTGTTGAGGAAGAGACCATGGAAATCATGGTGCCCTACCTCGATTATTCCCCTCTCTTTATCCCTCTCCTTTCTCCTGTCGGTCTCTCTTGTCCTCTCTCCTTCAGTTTCCCTGGCTGGTGACTATCCTGAGCTTGGTCGATGTTTTAGGGTAGGGTCGTGGCTCCAAAGTTCGGGATCTTCAGTTCTGGCGTCCTCCTTCCTCTATCGTTGTTCCATGCAGTTCTCTAGCGTCGTCTTCGTGGGCTTCGACTCTTGCCTTGCCGGAGCCGCTCGCCTCGCTAGAGCCGAGACGAAGACGCTCGCCTCACTGGAATTGGGAGAAGGTAGATCTCGAGAATCCACCAAAACTCGTCAGAGATTTGTTGTCGTGGTTCCAGTTCCAGGTCTCCTCTCCTTCTCCTCCTCGTCAGAGCCTTTCGCCGATTATGGTCCTATTACCAGTCTTCGCTCGGTCTTGTTTATGGGTTTTATATTTCAAAGTTCCTCCATATTTCAGATCCGATCTCTTTGGAACTTTGTGGTCTAGCTGTGGCTTCCTCGATCGTGGGCTTTGTTGTTGCTACAATTTTTTCTCTTGATGAGGAGCTTTGGTGTGGGTCGTCTCTCCGACAAGAGTTTCTTTGTTTCTAGATCTAGCCTCGTTTTGGGCTTTTGGTGGACTGATGGTAGTTTCTTTGACTGTGGGTGTTGCCATTTTGATTCGGTTGACCCTGTTGACGAGGAACTACGATGTGAGTCATCTCACTGGTATTTGTTCGAAGTTCAGTAGTACGTGGTTGTTCTTCTACTTCCCGGTGCTGACCGTGGATAGGGGTTGCCAACGTTTCGTTTTCCGACTTGTGTGTTGTTCTCAGTGAGGTTTACTTACTCTTCATTCTTTTTGCTTAAGTGTTTTTGGTTCCCCAACCTATCCCCTTATTGGTTTTTGTTGGGTTTTATCCTGTTTCCTTCCACTTCGATGGTAAGGTCTCGCTGGTTTGTAGGTGTTGGCCACCAGTGAGTGGTTTGGACAAATATTTCTATTGATTGAATTCCTTCATATTCAATTTTGGGGTTTAGTGTGTTCTGGTGGATATTGCCCTCCGGATCTTCCTCTACCGTTTGTGGTGTTGGTTGTCGTCTTGTTAATGACCGTCATCTTCTCAGTGTGAGAGGTTAATGATCCTGATGAGACAAGGTGTTCTACTTACCCAGGCTGAGATTTGAAGAATCTGTGTGCTTCATGGTTGTAAAATTCGGATTTTAAACTTATTTTATGTTTATTTGTTATAGTGCTTAATGGTTGTAAAATCTGATTATTAGACCATGGTTTATGATCTTATTGGGTTGTTGAGGTTGCTTCCATAAGAATACTCCTTTGTACTGGTTCGATCCTTTTAATATCTGGTATTTGATTTGAGGCTGAAATTTGTTCAGTCCTCTAATTTTATCTGTTTGAGCCGAAACTAATTCGATCCTCAAAAATGAATGGTCTGTCACTGTAATTAGGAGAACTGGAAAAAAAAACGATCGTGCCCCCGAATAGTTTGTCCTTACATGAGCATCAAGGACCACATATATGTATACGTATGATGCGCCTTTATTTCCATAAATATATTGTTTCATCACCAACAAATGTTTCAATGGAATGAGCAATAATGGAACTAAAGAGAAAAGCCACTCCATGCTCACAAAGTTGACAAAATGTAGCTAAATCTAACCATTCTTATTTCTAAGTTGAAACCTGAGATCATACGTGTTCATCATCGGCCTTCCAAAATCATTGATCTCACACTTGAGCTGAGCCGACATCTAGTTTCTCCCAATTGGAAATGTTAGCGCTGGCTTCGTTCACTATCTTTATGAGAGTGACCTGCAACCGAGATGCAAGGACAGAACAGTCATCAATGTAACCTTGAAACCATAGCTACCTTGCTGCAAAGTTGGAAATATTCCTCCTAGGTTCAATAATTAGACAGCTCCACTCTGCTCCCACAATCATTATATCTGGAAGCATCACCTATTCACGCTTCCTAATTTTAATCATTCCATTTACAAAAGAACAAGGGAAAAAAAGCACTCAACCAGTTAACAAGAACAAAACCGCAGTGCTTGTTGCTTACAAATGTCTGATACTTCGGTTCTTTGATAAAGATCATAATCATCAATAATAACGATGCCCTACACACCTGTAGTATATGAAGTTTCCTAATCTTACACTATTGCTTAGCAGTTTTAACAACTCCTTCCATTTCAAAATAAGTGCCCTCTTTCATCTTTGGCAAGGATCAGTGAAGTTAGTTCTTCATTTTCTCACTATATCCTCATGTGTTCTCACTCTCTAACTCTAATACATGCATGTAGTAGGTACTCATATAAGGATATCATTAGTGATTCACACTCAATCCATATCTTAAAATCAAAATTTGACACTTGTTTTGGGTCATCAAATTTGGGAAAGTAGGACAATTATTTTGGAACGGGTGATAATATATAAAAGTGAGATGGTTTCACCAAATCGTAAACTTGAAGTTGAAGATAATTATAGCATCAAAATACAAAACATAACCTTGTGATCATTATTTACAATGCAGGTTGAAAGAAGTCGATACAACCTTTTATTGATTATATTTATAATTACAAAATTGTGTACACCATATATCGTGCAAACACTTATACCATGCATAGAGTAATGAAATAGATGTTGGCGCAAATCAAAATTGGCAGTCTATCTAGAGGAAAAAACGTAGAAAGCAGGATCAGAGATACGAAACTTGATGTGTGTAAGACTTCCTTCTAATTCCAGCAAGATTCAATTCTAATCAGTGAGTTTAAAGTAAGCTTACCACACTTTCAGGAACACCTGGAGGGGGAAAGGAGAGATTTTTTGGTGGAGGTCCTTGTAAGTATTGCCTCTTGTCAAATCGCCACCATCCAATTTTCCCATATGTTAGCTCACCCTAAATATTAAATCTCAAGAAACATCAGAATTCAGATAGACAAGTAACTAATAAGGGATAAATGGATTTATCATAAGCATGTTTCCTTTCCAGAACATGATTAATGCAAGAAACATCAGTTGCTCTTGGTGTCAAAATAATATACTCCCTCGGTTCCAAATGTAAGTGTCGAGTTTTCCTCTATTGGATGTTCCAAAGTAAGTGTCATGTGTTTCCTTTTAGGAGGTAAACGGTAAATGGATCACCCGTAATATCTTTGTATGAGTTAGTTATCAGCACATAAGTATTTTAACAATAGGGAGGCACATAAGAACTTTGTCAGAAAGTGGAGCACTAACCCCACTAATCCTTGATCTTTGAAAAATAGTAAGAATCAAACATGACATTTATTTAGGAATAGATGGAGTGAATACAAAGATATGTAGAGGGACTTCCCATGAAGGGAACATACAAGAAGGGCAATGACACTATACCTTGCTGTTGTAATCACATCCATAAGTATAGTGAAGGATATACTTGTTTTTAGTCACTTTATCCCATGGTGGCTGAAATGTCAACAAACAGTTAACAATTACTACATTTTATACAATCTCATCAATCTGCCATTCGAATCTTGTAGAATCGCCTATTTTATGAAGAGCTGCACTAGGAGATATGGCAAACCTGCAACATCAAGTCTTTTCGAATTTGATGTTTCACACCATGCAATGCAGATGCTACAGCATAAGCATACCTTATTTAAACAGAAAAATGGAACACGGTGTCAATACACATCGATACAGTTACCAATTCACATGTAATAGTACTAATAAAAATTGCTCATTTTTCCTTACATTTCTAGAATCCATCCAAAAGCCTTATCAGTTTCTGGATCAGCTTTCATTCTCAAAGAAACATTCTTCCATGTGGGAGCAATCTTTTCCAGGAAGTCCTGAAGGAAATTATTGAATGAGAAAAATCTTTAGATGTAGCGAGATGATTGATAATTGGGATAATGTTTCGTCCACAAATGAAATAGTGCACAACGTTTCGTCCACGTTGTGTGGCTACCCTAAAGTTTCGTCCACAAATGAAATAGTGCACAACGTTTCGTCCACGTTGTGTGGCCACCCTAAAGTAATTTGCTGATTTAGGTTTCATAAGTAATTTTAAGTAATTTTACTAACAAATGTTCGTGGACGAAACTTTAGGGTAGCCACACAACGTGGACGAAACATTGTGCACTATTTCATTTGTGGACGAAACTTTAGTGCATGTTTTGACAATTATCCCTTGATAATTTGATAGTGAACAGGGAGACAAAAGCATAGTGAAAGGAAATATGAGAATGGAGAGAAATCAAAATAGCAGTATTTCATGGTTGTAACTAAGGAGGTCCAAGTCCTACTGATTACAATAGTTAAATGTTATTTTTACCTTCTTTATAATTACAGGAGAATTTCCAATTGGGTCAATATTTTTCACCGGGCCATACTCCTTTGGATAATACTTCCTGATGACCGGTTCATACTGATCAGGCTTAATGTAGAAAAATGGAAATGCAGCCGGATATTTTGGATGAGCCAAATTAGGCAGTGGCCTTAGAAATATGTGATCTGGCTCTGCCATCATAATGTATCTGCAGACAGGCTTTTATTAATATCCCATTGAAGGTAAGAGAGAACTAAACTCCAAATTACAGATACAAATTAGAACACTAACTGCTCCTTAATAGTAGCCTTTTCCAGCCACTGCACAAATGCCCATGGTCTATTCAAGACAATGTATCCCTGGGACACAATTTGACGGCGGAGTTAAGTAGGAATGCTATTATGTTAAATCATGCCTGTAAAAAGTAAATCAGCAACTATTGTCTCCACAGTTTTATTGTAACAAATACGAAGATACCAACATTTTTCCAGCCAAGATGTGAATAACCAATACAGATACTAAAGTTGCTTGTAAGGAAAACTTTTAACCTGGTTTGCCATTAGTGTGTCACCACGATAAAAAGATACTCTTGAGAAGCATAAAGACTCAAAATTAATATAGTGAGATAGCAGGTTTACACAATTACAGTGAGAATGTGAACTTATGATTAGTTTATTCAGTATCAGACACATTTCACAGAAATGAGTAAATATAATCTCAGAGAAATGGAAAGGCTGGAGAAAGAAAAATCTTTGATATTCATAGGTGCCACGAGAGCAAATTTCTCAACTGTTTGCAAAATTCCTAAACTGACAGAAACATTTTAAGCATGCAAGACCACAAAAAGACCACCACTGATCATAGCACAGAGGCTGAGAGAAGCTACAATCCCACAAGATCAAAGTAACCCAATAGAAAGCTTCACACAGACTTCTTTGAAGTACTTGGTTTACATGTGTGGTAGTGGTACAATTGAGTTCATACCAAGATTTTATCAGAAGGTTTTCACTTAGTTCCAACTTCTGGAATATGATTACAGCAGTTAACATAATGATTACCAGCCCAATATATTTTTGAAGAACATAAAATTCTTTAAATAGAGAATAAATCCAATCAAATGGATAGATATCCAGATTCTTAGTAAGAAACTAAAATTAAACTTCGAATTTTAATGCCTATGAAAGAAGCCTCACCCGATCCAAACCTTCTGGAAGAGGATCAACAACAACGGTAGGAATCTCATCCATTAAATTGTCAGGCTTTCCAGAATGCAAAATCCGAGTGAATCCCCCCATGTCTGATCCAGGCAAGTCCTTCTGCCTCTTATACCAGTAGTACAAAACTCGACACTGCCACTTGTTGTAAGAAGAATCTGTTGCTGTCAGGGCAACATGGAAGGGCACCTTGGCAGTTCTCAATTTCTTCACATTCACGGGCATCTCAATAATGGGATCATGCAATAATCCATTGTCTGAATAATCACCCACAAGCTTCAGGGATCTATTATGGATTGACATAGTTACAAAATTATATGTTGCAAAGAAAAACCCTAGTCCCACAAGAACCAAAAGAAGGAGCGAAGCTCGTCCAATGCTCTTCCTCCCAATCATAGCGTGTTACCATAAAATCAATCTTAGATCATTTGAAGCCAAGAAAAATCTTTCCCACAAACAATCTATAGCAGGGCAGAATTAATCTAGTGAATACTCCCTCTTCATAGGTCTGGATTGCAATCCAGCATTAGAGATATTTAACTTTGGTAAGGCAAAGTTGAAGAAGAGTCTCAAGGGATGGATATGAAACATAGGCTACGACATGCAACCTGCAAAAGATTAGGATAACAAAATAAATGTGAAGCTCATGAAATTAGCCAATACACGATAAACAATACACCAGAACAAATGAAAAGCTAAAAGTAAAACAAAATTTTCATGATACAGACTAAAAATAGCTGATCAAACTCGTGAAACCAATCCAGCGTCACAGTTCCATGTCAAAATGATGTAATAGTAAAAAATGAAGACCTCATTCTATGCCACTTCCAAACACATTTATCCAACATAGAAATAAATCCATGATTTCCGAGCAGCCAGTACTACACATTCATAGAACAAATCAAAGAGATGTACCTTATGAAAAAAGTAAGCATTCGTCCGAATCGGTTCTCCCTGACACGTCTACAGTGAGGGGCTCAGGCTGCGGCAACGTCGACGCCATCGGGAGGATCGTGGCGGCTCCGCTGGTTTTCGGGTCCTCGGCGAGTTCTCAGCGGAGATGGAGCCGTCGATTGAGGCAATTCAGCGAGCGAATCTCGGTGGCCAGCAAATCTAGTCGAGCATGGATCAGACGAACTCGAGAAGCTGGTGGTGGTTGAGGCACACAACACTTCTCGGAGCTAATGGCTGGTTATTCATCTGGATTCGGATTACGAAAATCACGCGGGCAGTATTGGGTTAATGGCTAAAAACTATGGTTTATGTGTCAAAAATGTCTTATGTTTGGTTTATGTTTTTTTTTTGGCGTTCGGATGTAATTTTATTGATTTGAACATAAAGGGGTCATAGTGACCGTATAGCAATCTATATATGAGACTTTTTCCGTCTCGATTTGAGCGGTTGTTCTATGTCATAACATCCGTTCAAGGAGTATGTCAGGGAAAGGAGGAATCTGAGAATCAGATGGTATCTGATTCACAAAGGTCGGGGTATGACTCTTCATCGACACCTCGAAGTGTCGTAGGTGACTCATGGCAACCCGTGACGCTGTTTGAAAGACCTTGATGCCTCAACGGGGCAAATATCTTTGGAATCAATCGGCCAACCAGGGACCGGTGGCAGCATGCCTCTACCTTCAGATCGTGTTAGTGGAGGGTAGCTCGTGAGCCTCCAAGGCCACGATGGGAACACCGTCCTCGATGGAGGTTTCCTCCACCTGCGTCGCCTATGAAGGAGGTAGGTATGTGGTTGGCGGTGGAAATCCTTTCGGCAGTAGCAACCCTAGACGAGGGTGGTGGGGATCCGGCGCGAAGGCAACATATGCAGAGGCTCTTACTAGTACCGACATGGGCCAAAGGGATTCCTCAACAGGTGCTCTCAGACAATGCTTAGAAAGGAAGACCGACGTCATCACTGTAAGAGGACGAGAGGGGAAATGAGAGGGCTGAGATGCCTTCTTCGGAGAAGATGCCAGGGTCGAGGCTGCCCTAGTGAGGGAGGCGCCGAAGAAGAAGCACATACTGGATGCGAGAGACTCGTATGATCGAGGGGACATGTTGAGACCTTTGAGGGGAGTGAAGCTCTAGGACGGCGATATAGAGAGAGGAGAGCATTCTTCTCCACAATGAACTTATGATTCTCGTTCTTGATGATTCCAATACAACTTTAAATATGTCAACGGATAAATTGTATCAGAAGATCGGAGTAGACGAAAATGATCTTTCGTGCATGATAATATTAAAGAAGTTGTCCCTCTAACTAAGATATACAGTGATAAATGTGTTGAGCCTTTTAGTGTGGAACACGAGGACCGCAATTATAACCTACTACCTGTAGAGTTAATTAAGAAAGATGTATGTGGTACAGAAGTTGAACCGTTTGTGTATGAACCAACTATCCTTGATATTTTTTGTCACGCCCCAAATCCGGTTTTGACCGGACTCGAGACGTGAATTAAACTAACAATTAAATAAGAGTTAAATGTTGAAACTTACCCTTATGTATTGGTCACGAACACTATGCTACCCTCCTTTTCAAAATCACATTTGCGGTACCTTATCTATTGGTCACGTGATTCTGTTAGGAAAAATGGACGGTAAAATGCCGTTTTTTCCATTCCGTTAGTCATATGACCTCAAGTGTCATATAATAGATGGTAAAATGACGTTTTTTCCCTTAAGTATTTGACCCCTATATATTTTATAAGGAACAACAACGAGGGTGCAATGGTAATGTTCCTTATAAAATGTATAAAAGTCAAATAACTAAGGAAAAAACGGCATTTTACCATCCATTATATGACATTTGAGGTCATATGACTAACGGAATGGAAAAACGGCATTTTACCGTCTATTTTTCTTAATGGAATCGCGTGACCAATAGATAAGGTACCGCAAATGTGATTTTGAAAAGAAGGGTAACATAGTGTTCGTGACCAATATATAAGGGCAAGTTTCAACATTTAACCCATTAAATAATAAAGACAAAAGTAAACTTAAATAATTTTAAGTCTCCAGATTTAGTTCCGATCAAATAACTTTGATAAAATAAGATCCAAAACGATGTTACGAGTCAAAGCTCAGAATATAACAAAATAAAAATAAGGTTCAATACAACGACAAAACACGTCTCTAACATCAACTCCACCCGGACTCTCCCAGAAGCTCCCGAGCCTCAAGCACCAACTCTAGGAACTACTCACCAAGTAAGCATGTACAAACAGTAAATCAAACAGACAGGGGTGAGCTTACGCTAATTAAAGACTAACCAATGTTCAAACATATAAGTTCAAAAGAGCCTCAATTGTTTGTTTCAAAAACACCTTTCGAAGTAAACGAAAAACAACCAAAAAGGATTCAAAATGACCAAAACTGGTCTGCCACGGATCGGGGCACGGAGCCGTGATGCCACCTGTCACGGATGACGCCACGGACCCGTGACGAGTGCCGTCACGGTCTCCCTCACGGAGCCGTGACGTCTCCCATCACAGTGCCCGTCACGGATCCGTGACGGTCCAGGCTAGTTCCGTCCTTCTTCTTCCTCCAGCCTCTTTTCCACGAAAATCAACATCAAAACTCCATTTTCAGTCCTCCAAAACTCCCAAAACAGTCAAATAACTCCAATCTCCTTTACCCATGGTAGGAATCATCAAACCAACAAGTACCCAAAGGATTTCCAAATCAAAAAATCAAACCAAACTCAAGGATTTCAACCCAAATTAATCAACTACTTCATACAAGCATCATCTAATAACAAACCACCAAAAGGAACAACAAACCTAGCTAGTTTTAGGCAATACCCAAGTAAACCCATGAACTAAAATGAAAGGAAAGGAGATTGTGATAGTGTACATACCTTTAGATGGAGGAGATGATGAAGAAAACAATGTTTTTGACGAAGAATGGCCTTGGATGAGTGCTTTCTCTCTTGCTTTCTCTTCAAGCTTCAATGGAGGCCTCCTTCTCTTCCTCTCTCTCTAAATTTCGGCTACAACACAAAGAATGAGCTGACTGTGGCTCTTCAATTGCCTTAAAAGACCTAAATGGAGAAATGACCAAAAGCCCTTTAGTTCTTATCCATTTATGGACAACTAGTGAGGGTAGAAAGGTCATTAAAGCCTCTTTCTTTTCCTCCAAGCCACTAATGACATGTGTCATAGTGGGGACCATTCTCCTCTAATTAAAATCCAGCAGTCCAAATTAAATCGGATTTTAGTCGATAAAAAGTTCGGGTTTGACCAAAATTTGACTTTTCCAAAATTACAGTCAAACGAAAGGAAATGGCCCAACTAAGCTAACCGTGATGACGGCTAAGATTTTTGGGCCCCGGAAAAATTCCGAATGGCTCCCGGAGTCATCGGTTGACTTTTTCGGTCAAAAGTCAAACTTCGCCAAAGTTCATCGGTTCGACCGGGATCGACCGGGGGCGGTTCTTACATTTTAATGGTGTAGCGAGGGAACACGTTTGTATTTGAAGTGAGCCTATTACGCATCATCGGGGGGGATCATCATACCCTACTCCACAATAGTTAAGTTTGATTGCTATTGAAGAGTATGTTGAAATGGTTGATGAAATGTATGATACTATAGACCAGGAGCTTCCGTTATAATATTTTGATGAACAAGAAAACATGATTGGTTCTCGTAAGTAAATTTGAAAGTTGTACTTGAGCTTGAGAACTAAGAAGAGGTGAAAACCGTATTGAACAAGATTTCAGTAAAGGCTTACTTTTCAGATGAAAATTAATAAATCTACTAGTTCATTATATTCTATAAAATATGTTGGAACGAAATGTGGATGGGTAGTGCGTGCATCAAAAATTAAGGGTTCTGATCACTTCTCCATAAAAAACATATTGTAGTACTCACACTTTCTGCGTAAGTGGCCGAAGGATAATGCATTGTCAAGAAAGTGCGAAAGTGGTTGCTGATATATTAACGTTAAGCTTTGGGGGTCCAAGTCACACACCGAGGCAAAGCAATTCAAATCCAGATGTAGAATAAGCACCACGCGACCATAAAATAATAGAAATCTTGGAAGACTCGAATAATTGCGAACGAAAAAAATTAGAAGTTCTTAATTTTGAGTTAAGTTTTGGGCTTATTCTTACTTATTTGAACATGTATAAAAAGAAGAATCTAGACCAATCGTTCATTTAAAGATGGATTCATATTCCATATTCAAATATATTTTTATGGCATATGGCCCATGCATTGATATATTTACCCTCGACATGAGAAAAATTGTTGTAGTGGATGATACTTGGTTGAAAACAAAGTAAAAATGGGTAATGTTAATTGCAACGACACAAGATGATAATTTTCAATTTATATCCTATTGTCTGGGATGTGGTTGACTTAGAGAATAATGCTTTTTGGTCATGGTTCTTTGAGATATTAAAACAGTTTATACCAGATGAGAGTGACATAGTTATCATTTATGTTAGAAGTGGGGGTATCATCAATGGAGTATCAACCATCTACCCAAATGCACAATATTGACATTAATGGTAGTATCTCTTTCAAAATATTAAAATTCGTATCAAATATAAGGGTATCAAAATGTATGGTTAATTGCAACATTGTATGGAGAATTGAATTGTTGATATCCAGTAGCGACCAAGTCTCTTCAAGAAACAAACATAAATGGAAGTTAGTGGGAAAGATCTCACTT
Source organism: Erodium maritimum (assembly GCA_963921825.1). NCBI lineage: Eukaryota > Viridiplantae > Streptophyta > Magnoliopsida > Geraniales > Geraniaceae > Erodium > Erodium maritimum. The sequence continues at coordinate 120,534,124 of OY997588.1, forward strand.
CATAGGTGCTCGCTACAACATTATGATAACTAATGGTGTCGAGTCTATAAACGTAACATTAAGAGAACCCAGAGTGTGGCCTATCATTGTATTGTTGGATGTATGTATACGAAATTCACTAAGTGGTTCCACAACCATAGAAATTACATAAGTTCTATATCTGAATCGACAAATGCTTTAGCTAAAAGGGTAGAAAAAAGTATTCGATAATGGTGCATTCAAGCATCAGGGATGAAAACAATACGACTCAACGGAAAGAAGTTTCACTTTTGTCTTCATTCTCACATCAACCTATTCTTCTGATCCTTCTTTTTGCAATCCTTGTTTTCGATTCTATGGAAAGACTTCATAACGGATGGTTCTCCGTCATAAATGGTCGTAGAATCTATCGCGAAGTGCATAACAGGATCTATGGCGTAACGTCCTTTGCTTTTCCAGCGAAATAGAAAACACCAATGGAGTATACTAACCCCAATATGCCCCCAATATTGTTCAGCGAGTGGGAATATGTACCCCACTCACAATAGTACGTTGACGGAGACGGTCAACCGTTTTCATAGGACACGTACGTTTAACCCACGATGCTTTCTTCATTCTCTACCTCATTCCCGTGCATTCTTCCTTTTTTCATCCTAATCTTAGGACTAACTCGGCCACCTCACATACGAGTGAGGGTGCCTCCTGTTCTACCTCCTCAGGTGCAAGCATTAGATAGTCGGCGACTAGGACCACCGTAGTAAATAATCTAGGCGGCTATATGAAAGTCTACTCGGATAAGTGGTACCTCTGCTGGGTGGTAAGGTTAGGGTCCACTTCCGGCATGACATTGTTGTCCCTGTATGGTACTCAATGGTTCTTCAATTCAAGGAACCACCCCTACTGGTTCGGGTGACCTTAAAGTACTAGCGGCTCCCGCTTATATGCTTCAATTATGGGCTCCTTGGGAACGAGATCCACGACTATGACACACAGTTACCGAGGGTCTCTAGTTTTGACCTCTCCTTAATGGTTTGTGTATCTGATAAGGTGGGTAAACTAATTGTTAGGGACTAGAAGCCCCCTACCCCGCCTTCTCATGGTACCCCCCTGACTTATCCTCTTTGTATCTGGACGAGCAGAGGGTGATCGTCGCCTTCTCCAATGGTACCCTCGGATTCTCCCTTCCAGTTGGCCTGACCGCTCAATACTTGATGTAAAGGAGGGATGTGGGGTATCCTTGGGAAAAGGGAATAAACGATCCATCCCTCTTAGTGACCTCTCAAGTAGAACCGAACTGTGAAAGACCCTAACTAGAAAGAGGGTGCACGTGGAGGACATACAAGAGGAAGATCAGGTGAAGGTTGGTAAACAATCTCGCCAGGACCATGAGGTTCTCTTAGAGGCTTGAGTTGTCCTGAAGGATTGACAACCTGACTCCATTTGAGGTTCCTCCATCCAATCTAGAATTTCCTTTCCATACCAAACACATCATTGAGACGTTTAGTGACTCCGGAAGAGGATCCACATGCTTCCAAACACCCAGGGGCGGAGCTAAATGGGGCCCGGGGGGGGGGGGGGGGGGGGCACGTGCCCCCCCTCAAATTTTTTTTATAATAAATTTCTTCATATATTCTGATTTTTTTTCAAAAAAACCCCTTAATTTCTTCTATTTTCGTAATTGTGCCCCTCAAAATTTTTTAACGTCTTGTATTATTATTGAAAAAATTCGGTGTCCCCCCTCACTAAAAAAGCTGGCTCCGCCACTGCAAACACCTATGGTTGGGCTAAAATTGAACTGAAGTTGGTTTTACTGTTTTTTACTTTCCACTGGTTTTGTATTAATTGTTTTTATTTACATGGTTATGCCTCAGCTACATCTAAAAGATCATACATCATATTATCACCAGATAATTCACTTTCCTCCTATTCTTCCGTTATTTGCCAAGTTACAATAATATTGGTCTATTTGGCTCAAAAAATTATTTTAATGGTAGTCTTTTATTATGAAATGATGATTATTAATTCGTTATCACTATATTATATCTTGATGTCTAGTCAACCTCTTCATTGTCGCACAAACTCGATATAGTTTTTACTGGTGTCTTCATGTCTCAAGCACCACATTTCTATCATACACATGAGTCAAGACTGAATGTAAGTTGAACCTATATTCGTCTTCTAATATAAACTCTTCTTCCTCCGTGAATGTTATATAAAGTGTTAGAAAATATGGCTATCATTCTTGATTTTAAACCCCCCTGGTTTTTTTGACTTTACCCAACTTAGCTCACTACAATACCATCAACCTTTAGAGTAGCTCACAACATAGCCTACAAATCTTCCGTCTTTTTTGACATTGTACTATTGTCTCATATGTATAAGTACCTCCTCAAGTGTAAGCTAATATCATCAAGCAATATTATCAGTTTCATTCTCATTTCCACTTCTCAAATTAAAATGGTATCAGAGCTTTGGTAAGTTTTTCAAAATTTTCGTGGCTTTTCCCACTTGTTAATTTACAAGTGTAACGGGTGGCCAAGGCATCCGAAGGATAAAAAAATCGTTTTTTTATTCACCCGCTTCCACTTCCTGGTAATTATCCCACGCCAGGATTGTTTGCATCCACCCTTTCCGGCGAGCCACATCACCTCAGTCGCCGACCATGGGAGGTCCTTCTCATAGGCCCATTCTTTCCCTTGCTCGAGGCAAACACATATCCTGCGTATAACTCTCCAATGTCGTCCGCTGTGTATCACTGGAACTTGCACCGGGGAACATCATTCGCTTATTTTCCATGTTGTTCGCTGCCCACTTTGTCCGTTCCGTCCGACCACCTTGGCGTTCCGTCCACTGCCCCGTCTAGTCACCTTGGTGGCTCTGTTACTTTTGCTGCGCAACATTGTTTCTCGAGGCTCTGCTTGTTGCCTCTTTCTCCAAATACAGTTGCTGAGTGGTAAAATATATATTTGGAAAGATTGTCCAGAGTAGGTAAAAAGGAGAAATAAGCTATACTTCAACAACTTGGTGTAGAGGAAAGAAATTAAAACAAATGTGGGAGATGACAACTCTAGTAAATTGTGCAAAGAGGTACGCAACTAGTCTATGGTTTCACTCATGTTCGGGCCCACACGCATCAACGTTCGAACACCATTCTCACCCACACAAGCGTGCAACAAATGAGCGTCCAAGAACAACTTCATTGACGGTACACAGCTCCAGTCTACTGCGTCGTGTATTACACGCGCTTCCAGGCAGTTTTGAGAAAGAAAAAAACGTTCTAAGTTTCGATCTAAGTTTCCTCCGAGCCGTTCCAATATTTTTGTTGTGGCTCCATCCTAATCGGCTCCAAGTTTGTGTTGCTGTACCATCCGATCGGAGAGCCATTCCAGTCGTTCCGATCGGCTTCAAGTTTGTGTTGTTGCACCATCTCGATTGGAGAGTTATTCCAACCGTTCCGACTGACACTCCAAGTTCGTGTTGTTGCTATGTTCCGGCCAGAGAGCTATTTGAGCCGTTCTGACCGACTATTTTGTGTTTTTGCTCCGTTGTAAGAACCGCCCCCGGTCGAACCGGTGAATTTTGGCAAAAGTTGACTTTTCGCCGGAAAAGTCAACCGACCACTCCGGGAGTCATTCAGGATATTTCCGGGACCCAAAAAGCTTATCCGTCGTTACGGTTAGCTTAGTTGGGTCGTTTCCTATCTAATGACTACTTTTGTGAAAAAGTCAACCGCGGGTCAAATTAGAGACTAAATCGGATTAATTTATATGTGCTGGAATTATTAAGTGTAAAGGTGGACCCCACATAGACACTTGTCCATGGTGGCTTGGAGGAGAAGAAAAGGGTCTAGAAATACCCATTTAACCCTCATTTTTTGGGCATGAGAAGTAAAAGGGCAAGGGGCATTTTGGGTATTACACTTCTAGGTTTAAGACCTCACTTGAGAGCATTTTCAGCCCATATTGTAGTGTTGGCCGAATTTTTTGGGTAAAAGAGAGAGAGAGAGAAAGCCATTGAAACTTGAAGAAGAAGAAAGGAAGGAAAAAGGAGGGTCTTGGTTATGTTTTCATTTCAAATCTCCTCAAAAACTTCAAATTTCTCTTCCTCTCTCTAATTCCTAAGGTAAGTCTTCAATCCAAACTCATTTTGATGAAGTTTGAGATATGGGTTTGATAGAAAAAGGCATGAACTAGGTTGGGTTCCATGGGTTTGGGATTTTTGTTGTTTGGATGATTGATTTATGGAGAAAAGTGGGAGATTTTGATAGAAATCAATTAGGTTTTTGATGTTTTGATGAAACCCAACATGGGTATTGAAGTATTGAGGTTTATGAGACTGTTTTGGAGGTTTTTGGATGATGAAAATGGAGTTTTGAGGGTTTGATTTTGTGGAGAAGAAGCTGGAGGAAGAAGAAGGACGAAACTGTCAGACCCGTCACGGATCCGTGACGTGGACCATGACGGAGTGCGTCACGGCTCCGTGACGGAGGCCGTGACGGCACACGTGATGGTGAGCATCACGGTTCCGTGAGCCGAACCGTGACGGAGCCCGTCAAGGCTCCGTGAGCCGAACTGTGATGGATCAGAATTGAGCCTTTTGGGTCCATTTTGGTGATTTTCGAGTAATTAGGAAGGTTATCTGTAACCGAGCCTAGTGGGGGTAATTGGGAATGTTTTCTCTCTAAACCGCCCTTGAATTATTGTTAATTCTCGTATTACTTTGTGATCTTAGACGTTGTTCCCGAGCACGGCGGAGGAGGCTACTAGGCGACTCGTGTTGGCTTGCGTTTGGATAGCGATTGAGGTAGGGAAAAGTAGCGAATACCGGTTTAATTACGGAAAGTTACTAGTATGCATATAGGTTATGAACAATCGATATAATATAGAATCGTACGAAGGATGTGAATAACTAGCGTAGTCATATAAAGATGGAACCACTTGCGGGCTAGGTCGTGCTCATAAGTGTGGGAATTGTTGTGTTGTAGTATCACATGTGGGTCCCTGGTTGGGCCCGTAGGATTGCGTGTTGGTTGTGTTGTTGTGATTGATGACTTGTAATGCTTGATATGTGGTATATCCGTTGTTGAATCAAGGATCATGATATGATATGCTCAATATGATATATTGGTATGATATGTCTGGTATGATATGTTTGGTATGACGTGAACTACTGCCTTGTGATATGATCGGGTGATTGATAGACCGATGTGATGTGTTTCGGTAAGATTGTTTGGTAATGATATAACGTGTGTTCCGGTATGATATCTATACCGACGGAGGATTCCGGTATAGGAAATCTAGACCGATGATGTGTTCCGGTATGATACCTATACCGACGGAGGATTCCGGTATAGGGTATCTAGACCGATGATGTGTTCGGTATGATTTGTTTGAGGATGTTATTCCGGTTCGATATCGTGACTGATGTTATGCCAGTTCTGGCACGATATGTTCCGAGGCGGCGTGTTCCGGTCCGATATCTATATCGATGTATGGTTCTCATATAGATATCAAGAACGAGGCTTCCGGTATGATATCTTTACCGTGGAGGATTCCGGTATAGGATATCCGGGCCGAGGATTGGTTCCGGTGTGATACATGTGTTGCATGTGCGATTACGGTACAGGGGATCTAGAGCAGAGGTGGGTGCTCCAGAGCAATGTTTATACCGTACCCCGGGATGGCATGTGTGATGTGATTTGTGCCCCGTGTTACGGGAAGATATACCCGAACGACGGAGGATTCCGGTCCGCTATATTATGAGTTACCCCGAGGAGTCGTGTTCCGGGAAGATGTCCAGGCCGATGTGAGTTCAGACGACGTGATAAGTCGGGTTGTTGATAACCGGTGCATTTCTCTGGAATACCATAGGTGGCAGTGATTGCTAATGATATTACTTTGTGTGTTGATCTGTGTTGACTGGTGTGATTGCTTATGCATGCTATGTGATCTTCTGTGAATTTGAAATACAGTTATGCCTGAGTTCTGTGTATTGTCGTGCGAGTTCGCACGTGTGGTCGGTTGTGAAATAACCGTGGGCGTTGTCCATTGAGAATTGTTAGGTGACGGGTGCTAAGATCATAGTTGAGAAGAACTGTAGGAGTTCGGTTCAGTGTCGAGGTGGATTTACGGGTTGCACCCGAGCGAGGGTCAAGCGTTATCTTGGGTGACTTGTTTAATTGATTCGTAGATGTTGTGCTTACTAGTATGCCCTAATTGGACGATTACCCGTGGTGGTGAGCGGATAGCTCATCCCCTTAACTACTTTTTCCTACTTAGCGAAAGCTCACCCCCTTCATTACTGTTTTACAGGTTTCGATCGTGCGTCGGTTTAGAGGACGTCTCAGAGATGGGGAGCCTGGCAAGAGTCCTTATTTGTGGGTTGTTTAGTGACATAACTTATTTGTATTAAACTCCGTTTTATCGTGGTACTCGAGCATTTGAATCTTTTTATCATGATTTATGAGTTTGAACCATCGTTGGAGCTTAATTCATTTAAACTTACTTTATTTATGATTATATTTTAGTTCACGTCTCGAGTCCGGTCAAAACCGGATTTAGGGCGTGACATCCGTTCTGATCGGAGATCCGATCCGTTCCAACCACCCGTCATTGTGTTGCTGCTCTATTCCAACCAAAGAGCTATTTGAGCTGTTCTGACCAGCTATTCTTGTGTTGTTACTTCGTTCTGACTGTGGGTCTATTTGAACCGTTCCGATTAGAGAGCTATTTGCCGTCGTTCTGACCGACTATTTTCGTGTTGATGCTCTGTCACGCCCCAAATCCGGTTTTGTCCGGACTCGAGACATGAACTAAGACGATAATAAACAATAATAAAACCAAAGTTAATTAACAAGAATCTCTGGAAAAAAAGTCTGAAAATCCGAGTTCAAAGTTCAATAACCAAATAAAAATAAGGACAATATTTAATCCGAAACAGGAAGTACGCCTCTACTAAATAAATCAACTCGGACCCTCAATGAGCTCCCGAGCCCTGAGACGTCCACTAAGTCTACTCATCAGCGAAACCTGTAAAACAATAAAAACAGAGGGGGTGAGCTTACGCTCAGTAGGAAAAAGTAATAAACGGAAAAAAAGGACTTCCGCTCCGTAACCAAAATTCCTCGATTAGAAAAGATTACTAGAACTGATAATGTAAATGGAAACTAACAGGAACGCAATAATATCGATAAGGGCATCCAACTAAAGAAAACCCAAGAACAACGGTACAATCAAACTACTAAGACCACTACGAACGTTACTTAGATCCGGTGCCACACAACTCAAGACAGGTACTCATGACAACCGAAATGTAAGATAATCATACCACAAGAACCGATCCACACACAAGCTAAACATATCTTGTCGGAGCACAAAGCATCGGGGTGAAACGGATACATCATACCGGAATATCCCTCGGTCTTAGATGTCTTCCCAGAACACAGAGCATCGGGGTGAAACAATATACATCGTACCGAAATGTCCCTCGGTCTAGGTGTCTTCCCGGAACACAAAGCATCGGGGTAAAGCCACATAATAAACATACCGGACCGGCATACACCTCGGTCGGATATCTTCCCGGAACACTAAGCATCGTACCGGAATACTCCTCGGTCTAGATGTCTTCCCGGAACACTAAGCATCGGGGCGAGCAACAATACACCACATCGTTCAATACCAACCACATCAATTCAACATACCACACCAATCCTGTCGCATCGTCATAGCTTACCAACATACTTACCGAACAAACCCCACCGGTCTATCACTTACCCGATCATAACACAAGTCCACATTCAATATTACATTCATCACATTCATCACATTCATTCAACCAATCATATCACGAACAACCATTCATATCACATTCATCACAATTCATAAGGCATGTAATGACTCTTAAAGTAATCAAAGAAGATAATATGCATCAACGTTTAAGGACTAAAAACTACAATCAAGCACAATCAACAATAAATCTTAAGGCTCGACATGGTCATTCTACCAGCACGGCAATTCCCATAATTGAAAGCGGTTATTCTAATGAATCACATCCTATATGCAAACTAGACTCTTCCGGTTACTATTATCCTATAGGCATACTATTAACATTCTTTAAATTAAAAGCGGAGTTTACTACTCTTCCCTACCTCGAAAGCAACCCAATCCTAGCAGCAGACGACCTGGCTAGCTTCATCCTCGTCCTATCACACGGTCCAAAGGCCTCCTCCTCCTTCAAGCTCGGGTCCAAGGTCTTGGATCACAATTAAACACTCGAATCAAGAGTAATTTACAAAGGTTTAAAGAGGAAAACATTCCCAATTCATCCCCAAAGGACTCGGTTATAGATAACCGTCTCAATTACTCGAAATCCGATAAAATGGGTCCAAAAGGCCCATTTCAGGTCTGTCACAGTTTGGGTCGCGGAGCCTTGATGGGCTCCGTAACGGATCTGGTCACGGATCCGAGGTCTGTGCCGTCACGGTTCTCCTCACGGAGCCGTGACTGACGTCGTCACGGTCTCCCTCACGGAGCCGTGACGTCTCCCTTCACGGTGCCCGTCACGGATCCGTGACGGGTCTGACATTGTTCGCCTTCTACTTCCTCCAACTTCGGTTTTCACGAAAATACACCCCAAAACTCCATTTTTGACCTTCCCAAACGTCCAAATCAGTTCCAAAAACGTCAATAACTCAATACCCATCATGGGTCTTCATCAAAACTCCACAAATCCAAATTAAAACCACCATGTAACTTCCTTTTATCTCCAAAATCATCCTCCAACATCAAAACTTCAAACCCCCAACCAAGTTCATCATTTCCCTTCAAAACCCATGAACAAAAAACAAAAAAAACAAAAAAAAGGAGAATGGAGAATGGGTGAAGAAACAAGAGATTTTGGGAGGATTTGGGTAGAGAATGGGTTCAAGACACCCTTTTTCCTCCTTTCTTCTTCTTCAACCTTCCAAAGCTCCCTTTCTTCTTTCCCCTTCGGTGAATTTCGGCCAACACCAAGTTATGGCTGAAAAGTGACACAAATGAGGGCTTTAACCTACCCTTGAATTGTCCAAAATGCCCCCTTGCTTCCTTGCCTTTCATGCCTTAGTTTTAGGGGTGTTTGGGTCATTTCGCACCATTTTCTTCTCTTCCAAGCAAACATGGACAAGTGTCCATGTAGGGACCACTTTTCCCTTAGTTATTTCCAGCACAACTAATTAAGGTAGGTTTAGTCCATAATTGGTCTCCAGTTGATCGAAAGTTGACCTTTTCACAATTACAACCATTTGAAAGGAAACGGCCCAATTAAGTTAACCGTAACGACGGCTAAGCTTTTCGGGTCCCGGAAAAATTCCCGAATGACTCTCGGAGTCATCGGTTGACTTTTCCAACCGAGAGTCAAACTTTGCCAAAAATCCCCGGTTCGACCGAGATCGACCGGGGGCGGTTCTTACATGCTCTGTAAGAACCGCCCCCGGTCGATCCCGATCGAACCGGTGAATTTTGAAGATAGTTGACTTTTTGCCGGAAAAGTCAACCGATGACTCCGGGAGTCATTCGGGACCTTTCCGGGACCCAAAAAGCTTAGCCGTCGTTACGGTTAGCTTAGTTGGGTCATTTCCTTTCAAACGGTCAATTTTGTAAAAAAATTCAAATTCGGGTCAAACGGGGTCGAATTAAAGTTGTTACCGGATTAATTAATCGGGCTAAGAAAATTGTGGGTGGAGATTAGTATTTATTCTTTGGTCTCTAAAGTCCATGACCTTGAGGCCCAACCACTTAAGTCCATTGGTGTTTGTTTTAGCTCATATAAGGATTGAAAGAGTAGTGTTCAAAGAGAGGGTTCTATTCCAAAACACAAAGCAGCGGCTTGGTCTGTACAGTGAGGGAGGCGGCAACAATTTGGGGCAAATACTAAAGCTTGGTCTTTTATTCATCTTAGGTGATCTTCATCGAATGATACGTTGATCAAGAAGTAAGAGGAATGAAATAATGGCTTGTTAGTTGCTGAAATCAAGGTGAACAAATAGGGCATGATTGGATTTAAAGATCATTTGGTCTTTATGGTTGGCTTTTGAGAGCATTTACTGCTCCTTGGTGTGGTGATACACAGAAGCACAAAGTGTAAAGGGAAAATGAAGCTTTCATCTTGAATGTTAACAAGGTCTCGCTGTGGGTATGTTTCGGCAGAAGCAAGCTTAGAAAAAGAGGTAACTTGATTCATGCACATTCTATTCGTTTATTGGAGATCTGCTTTTGTGAGCTAGTGTCAACCGGAAAATAAAGACTATCGTTAATTTTATTTGTTCGAGTCTTGATTGTTTTTTTTTTAATTTGAGAAATAAGGAATTAGGGTTTGTAATTCGTGAGAATTTCGGAAATTGATTCCGCCAATTGCGTTGGAACGAGTGAGTATAATTAGGAATTGTAGAAACAAAATTGGACATTTGCGGAGCCCCGAGGGAAGTTTTCCCGATCCCGGGCAGATTCGCCAAGCCAGGCGAAATGGGCCATTTCGAGCCCATTTTGACAATGTCGAGTAATTGGGAAGTTTGAGAATGTTCGGTACTTGTCGGGGTTACGTTTGGGCGTTAATTTCATTAAAATTGAAGTTGACTTGCATTTTAAAAAGTTTGTTGTTTCGTCACCCTAGATTTTACCACCGATTGCGGGAGATGGGAACTTTAGGCGGGTCGTCGCGTGCGCTTCTGGAGCTACGTTGGAGTGGATTGCGTTTGAGGTAGGGAAATATCTCAAAACCTTACTTTATTACAGACGGACTAGAATGCATATAGGGAAACTTATTAACCGGATAAAGAACTAGTGTGCATGTAGGATGTGAATAACTAGCATAGACGTATAAACTGTGAACCTTTACGATTACTGTCTTTGGAAAATTGTCGTGCTGGTAGAATCGAGTTGTGTCGTGCCCGTAGGATTGATTGCTGATTCTGTGGATTGTGTACGATGTGTTGTTTGAACGGTTTAATATATAACTAACATGAAAACGAGTAGAGTTGAACTTGATGATGCATATTGTGATTGAGTGACTACTCCTGTTTATATGATCTGTTGATTTGGGGATGTTGGGGAACGAATATCGGTTAAGCCGGTGGGTTACCACGTGGAGTGTGGTGTCGGTAAGTGATGGTAAGTGCGGACAGTTGTGAGTGTAATTAAGGGTCAAAGCACATTTTTGTTCGGTGTAAGATGTCGCTGCTATGTGTGGGCAAGTGTGCCGGGATTGTTGTGATGTAAATCATTGGTTGTGGTATGGTCGGGTGAGTGATAGACCGACGTGATCATGATTGAAGTGGTGGTACTGTGGTTACCTATAGTTGTGATTATGATTGTGATTGTTCTGGTGATATTTGGTTGAGTTGTGCCCGAGAGGTGTGTCGTACCTTCCGTTGCGCTGCCGGTAAAGTGTGAGAGACGTACTTCCGCAAGGTGAGTCGTACCTTCCGGAGCGCGATCGGTAAAGTGTGAGGCTTGGTGTACTGTGGTACACGAGAAAGGTGGTTTCCCTACCTTCCGACCGTGAGTCGGTAAAACGTTGTGTCCCGCAAAGAGGTGGTTTCCCTACCTTCCGAATACACTCGGTAAAACGTTGTGTTGAGCACCTCCCGCCTTCCGTCGATCGGTAAAACGTTGTGTTCCGCGATGGGGTCGACCGCCCCTCCTGACTGTGTGTTAGGGGAAAGTTGTGTGCGGCTACGCCGGGCCGAGCGGGTTGCTCCCGAGACCGTGCATGGGTTACGAGTTGTGTGTTTTGATAATGTTTGGATTGAATGAGTGTTGCTGTGTTTGTGGCTATGAGTGTTTCTTTGTTATGAGTTGTGTGTGACCGTGAATGACTTGATTTTGATTGTTTGATAGTGAGTTCATGTGTGTAGCTTCCGTGTAAGTTAAAGTGTCGTCTTTGTGGTTATCCGTGAGTCGGTTGTGAAGGGGCTTTGGATGTGGAATTCCGGGACAGTTTGTGGTCGGGTAAAGTGAAGGTTGTTTAAGTTGGATTACATGTCCTCGTCGCTTTCTCCTTTTAATCGTTAAAAAGTTAGTTTAGAAATGTAATTGGGTGTCTTAATTGGATTGTTCCCTTCGGTGTGTGCCTTAGTCGAATGGTTGGTGTTGAGTTAAAGTTAGTATGGTTGGAACGGTAAACGTCAGGTTAAAATGGGTTTTGTCCTTAAATTGGCTTAAGTGTCGCGTCGCTATATCAAACTTTTAGTGTTAATTAAATTTGTGAAATAGCTTTCTGGTAAATCTGTTTGAGGTGGTTTTCGGGGCCTTTTCCTACTGAGCGTCAAGCTCACCCTTTACCGTGTTTTCTACAGGTATCACTTATGACTTGGAGTAGAGGGTTACGCAAAGCTTGGGAGCCGCGGAGGCCCGGTTCTATTTGTGTCTAGTAGAGACGTACCTTCATTCTCGAACTATTGTATTTAACTGAGCTGTGACTCAGGGATTCGACCCTCCGTTGTTTTATTTTATTTCATCTTATTTAAATATTATTTATTTCATTTTACTGTTTTATTTAACTTCACTAAGTCACGTCTCGGGTCCGGTCAATAACGGATTTGGGGGGTGACATGCTCCGTTCCAACCGGAAGCTATTTGAGTCGTTCCGACCGGCCATTTTCAAGTTCTTGTTATTGCTCAGTTCCGACCGGAGAGCCATTTCCGCCGTTCCAAGCGGCGTTCCAAGTTCGTGTAGCTGCTTCATTCCGACTGGAGAGCCATTGTTACCGTTTTGACCGGCGTTCCAAGTTCGTGTCGTTGCTCCGTTATGATCGGAGAGCTATTTGATCTGTTCTGACCGACAGTCCAAGTTACTGTTGTTGATCTGTTTCATCTAGAGAGCCACTTTAGCTCATCCTAGTCGTTCCAAGTTCGTACTCATGCTTCATTCCGTCCGGAGAGCCTCTGTAGTCCACCCTTGCCGTTGCAGTCCTTCAGTGTCCAAACACAGCTCAGCTTTCATAGCGTTGTCGTCTCTTCTGAGCAATTGTTCGGTCTTCGTGTCTTGGCTAACCGTTGTGATCTCTACAATATCATTTGTTATTGTTGTGTTCGTGTGTCGATCAACAAGATATTCTCATTTCGTTCCGACCGGAAGGGTATTTGTCGTCAACATATTGTCCCGTTAGTTTTTGTATGACCATTTTAGAAAGTTCCGTCCTTCGAGCAGTTCCATATGCTTCGTACGTGCAGAGATTCTAACCGTCGCTAAGGCCATCAAGACATTTTCAATGTTTAGCAAGAAGACCTCAACTCTTATGAAGCCGTAGATTACTCATCCATTTATCACTTCCTTCAACCGCAACACTCAAACGAGCTCTGTACCCGTTTATCCAGACTCAAGTGAAGTTTAAAGTCAAGTCTGGTTTCAAAACTCATTTCCAATTCCATATCGATTCAAACTCAATTTGGTTCATCAGCATATTGAGTTTGAGGGGGCGTGTTATAAGATATGGTTGTCATTCTTGACTTTGCACCCCCAACTCCCCGGCTTCTTTGACTTTATCCAACTTAGCTCACTACAATACCACCATCCCTTAGGGTAGCTCACAACATAGTCTATAAACCTTCCAGACATTATACTACTATCTCATATGTATAAATACCTCCTCAAGTGTAAGCTAATATCATCAAACAATATTATCAATTTCATTTTCCTTTCCACCTCTCAAATTAACATAAAGATACCAATGTTACAAAGATTCCGCTTTACAATTTTAACATTTCTTCATTTTGCTCTCTCTCCCTAATCTATCCTCTTAAGCTCCACACCTTCTTTTTCTTTATCTTCAATCTTTGGCTTCCCTTTCACCCTTATCACACCATTACACACAAAAGTTGTCATATTCCCTCGCTCGTTTTTTTGTCCGGTTTGATCCGGAAAAACCGACACCGATCGATGTTACCGGCGGCAAAAACATAACCGGAAGTTCACGGTCCGGTTAACCGGCCAATTATCACCCTTAATAACCTCATTCATTTATACTCCATCCTCATGGTTGATCGTGACACGCGTCAATCTAAGCCGTCCATTCTTTCCAATCATTAATTGAAACCTGAATATCTGAAATCCAGCCGTCACCATCCAACATCAACTTTGCAGCAACACAACATCTCCTTGACCAATTCATATCCACTCACTTGTAGTAACTGTGATCGAGACTTCAACAGCGCAATCACTCAGAAAATGGAGGTCGTTGTAGCTGCAAAGCCAACGGTCAAAGTAGTCGCTCTCTGTGGCTCTCTCCGCAGAGCCTCCTTCAACCGCGGCCTTCTTAGCTATGGTTTAATCTTCTTCACTCTCTATCTCTCTCTCTCTCCATTAATGTATTTGTGTTGAGTTTTGATTTTGTTACAGCGATAAAGCTGAGCCAGGAATGTATCCATGGGATGGAGATCGAGTACATCGACATAGAGCCGCTGCCGATGTTGAATACCGATCTCGTGGTGGACGGCAAGTTTCCGCCGCTCGTGGAGGCTTTCCGGCGGAAGATTCTCGAATCCGACAGCGTCCTCTTCGCCTCGCCTGAGTACAATTACTCCGTCACCGGTACCAAACCCCCTTTCAATTTTGATCTCCAATCGGACGGGAAGTTATATCACAATGATTTCAAACAATGTTGTTTTATGATGAACCTTGCATATAAGCTTAAACGCTTTGGGGATCTGGCTTTCGTTTTTGATTTGTTCTCAAATTCCTCCATTTTATTGATCTGTCTCCAAAATGAAGTGACATAAACTTGAAATTTCTTTCCTGAGTTGAGATAATGCATGTTTGGGAGAGGTTAAAGAGTTTGTTTTTGCTGATTTGTGTTTATCCTCAGCACCTCTGAAGAATGCAATCGACTGGGCATCTATGAAACCCAATAATGTGTGGGCTGACAAAACTGCTGCTATATTAAGTGCGAGCTACGATTTAGGAGGGGCACGGGCACAGTATCATCTCCGCCAAATTGGAGTTTGCCTTGATCTCCATTTCATCAACAAACCCGAGTTTTTCTTGAATGCATATGAAACCCCGGCCAAGTTTGACAGCCATGGCAACTTGATTGATGAACACTCCAAAGAACGTATAAAGGAGCTTCTATTGGCGTTGCAAGCATTCACTTTTAGACTCAAAGGTAAGTGCTGAATTCATACATTGTCATTGTAAGCATTTACTTTGAGACTCAAAGAAAAGTGTTGAGATCAGTCATTGCATGATCATTGTATTGGAAAGATACCTAGCCTGATTTGTAGGCCTAGTCTTGTTGAATTCTTGATGAATTTAAATTAAATTTAAGGTTGTGTTGGGATCAACAACTACTCTCCTTGTGTCAATATATTGCCTAGAAATGCAGGATTATGAACTCCATTTTCTGACTCTTATTTAGCAAGTGTTGCAGATCCTACCATTGTTGTATTTGCCTCTGAACTGATGGCTACTATGAGGGAAGCCGAGGAGAGAAGGTGGAACCAAACTCCGACAAAGAAAATTAAGAGGTATATTGGCTGTGATCGAGCGAATCAAAGCAAAGTTGCTCGGTTGCTACAAGTCGTTGCTGATGTAATACGTCGTGGCCATTGCTTTGGGCACATTGGAATGGACCGAGGAAGAGAATGCAAACCACAACCGACTCATGGGTGCTATCCTTGAGCCTATGAATTTCATCCGGTAAATGACCTTTTGTTTTCCGTTTTGTCAATGTTGTACTATGTAATGTCGTTCAATAAAATGGGTATTTTGGTTTCAGATGTCAATTTAAATGTGTAAAATTTGTTGCTGAATCAGCCCTTGGGGGTATAAATAGCCCATAAATCTGTATTCCACATACTTCTTCTCAGCCGGTTCCACAGAGTCTGGTTTCATCCTCATCAGTGCCTCCATCAGTGACAGAGCAAGCTTTTTCAGGGAGGAGGGACACCAATTTTTTTGCTTACATGACGTTGATATGATATAGAATAACATTCAGATATATTAACATAGTATAAAAATCAATAAACTACTACTAATTTTATGATGTGACAGTAAAAGAGAGTCTGAGAGACTTAGGGTTGAAAAAAACCGAAAAGCCGTTTTTTTCTTCTCCCTTCCCGCCACCTACCATTTCTATGGCTCTCCAACCGCCCGTGTCGGAACAAATCCTTACGACAGCAAATCAACATTGTCCACCGTCTCTACCCGACATGAATCACCTTCTCGTCCCCTCGTCTCCGGTTGCTTTGGCTCTCATCGCTACTTCGCGACCCACGCAATCACGGGAAACCCATCAATCGGCGATGAGGCCATCGGGGAACATGCATGAGTCCCCTCGCCATCGAACCCCTAAAGAATCTCGAGCGCTGGCCTGGCCGAACCTGCGATTGCCCCATGTAGAGAGGGGGAAGGCCATAGCAAGGACTGGAGTGCCGAGTGGGGTCATTTCCGCCAATCTGCAGATCACCTCAACAATGGTCGCGGTCAATCCAAGGCGCCCGGTTCAACTCTCCACTGGATCTAGACCAGGCTCCTGAACTCTGATACCTGATTGGGAGGATGAAGACGAGGTCCTAGAGATCCCTATGGAGGTCGTCCCTGTTGTTGTCGATGGTCGGTACCGGTTCTCCCTTGTAGGTAATGTTGCGGGTGTGAGACGCCTTAACCTTTATGCTCTCTATGGGTGATGATTCGAAACTGGAAGGTTGGCGAGCTAGAAGTGGATTACCTTAACAAGGAAGTGGTGGCAATTAATTTTTCGTCCCGAACATCATTGGAAGCAATGTTCTAAATATCGGTCGCGGTGAAATATCGGTGAAGTCACCGGTAAAGGTATTTCAATATATCGGGGAGATCTCGGAGAGATCTCGGCAAATCGCGTTTTGAATTTATATATATATATAGGTACACAATCCTTGTAAATAGGTTCTTAAATTGTAAAATATAAGTGGTGATTAAAAGACTACATTACCCTTGTATTAATATAAAAAGACAAAAATAAAAATGAAGTTGATCAGATTTACGAACATGCCACCATAACTGTTGAAATAATCTAAATTGTTCATTAATTTCAATCTAATAGGTGAGATTTATTTATATTTTACAATTTAAGAACCTATTTATAACGGATTGGGTACCTCTATATATATATATATTATTCTTATAGTATATAAAAATACATTTTATAAATATAATACTTAATAAAATCTCAACTTACAGTTCATATGCAGGGCTACTTATCTAGTCCAAATCCAACTGAAGTGTTAACTCCGAACTTTACAATGTTAAACGAATAATATTGACTTAATGCAAACCTAAATATTTGTGTTGGACAGTTGGGCAGATTTATGTGGCCTGTGTGGTACTTATCATTTTTAATTATAAAGTTATTTCAAAATACAGATTAAATTAATTTTAAAATAATTATATATTTGATTTACTCTCTTACCCACGTGGGTCTTGTACTCTTCAAACTTCTCAATGCATTTTTTACTTCTCAATGTCCTTTTCCACTTCCCAAAGCTTGTCATCTGATTTTCTTTTCTTATTCTCTCTCCACATCATCAAATCTTATTTTCAATCTTCATCTCTTTTTCTTCGCTAAGCTCCTGAACTCTGTTACCATTTCTCGCCGGTCGCCGGCTGAAGACGCACGCCAGACTGCTCACAGCCGCCACATGCAACCACGTCCGAGCTCCCGTTGGTCCAGCTACACCGGAAAGCTCGTCGAACATGGATCCGTTGCGCCCATAGAGTAAATCTGCAAAACCTTGTGCTGCTCGGCGTGAAGGACGCCACCGCGAGTTGGCCCTTTTTCGACGAGTTGACCGAGTCAACTCGGGTTGACTGAATTGACCGATTTTTTCAGCCGATACACCTTCTCGATCTCGCCGACCCACTTTCTACCGTGATCTCGCCGAGATCTCGCGAGATTTAGAACCTTGATTGGAAGATATTCGACACCAGGGCCCTTGGGGGTTAGTGGCTACCCCTTGATATTGGTACCACTACTGCCACGCATGCAACTAATACCATTTCGTTCGTGTGTATGGAGATAGGTGTCCAAGCAATGAACATTCCCAGGGATGCCCGGAGTGCCCCAGTTTGTGCCTTCCTCGCTTCGGCTCTCAATGCATAGGTAATACCAGCCTCTATTTCTATTGTTCGTTGTATGGATGATTTTTTTATGGTTGCAGGTTAGCATTGATGTGGATAAGCCGTTACAAAGATGGATTTGCCTTCGTTTTCCGGGCCACCTGCGTTCGTCTCTGATTGGCCTATAGTATGAACGGTTGTCGGGGTTTTATGCTCGGTATGGCAGATTAAGTCATTGTACTAATGCATGCACAGCTCATCTACCGGGCATTGGTCGGGAGGAAATAAGGTACAATGTAACTATTTGTGTCCTGAAGGAGATGGATGTGGACCGACTCCTTAAGACGGTTTGGAGGACCCCTAGAGAAACTCGAATACCCTCGGTGGAAGACCTTCTCACTTCCTTGTCTCTTGATCCAATTATGGATTTTGTAGGGGGCAGGAAGGACCTGGATGAGCCTTATTGTTACCTCCACCGGGGTTCCAGACCTTAGGAGGGGATGAGGGAGTCCGTTCGGAGTCCGGCGACTTAGCTAAGAATGCCCTTGAGTGGGTAGTTCCAAAAATGCAGGGGGTGCATCCAGGATCGTTAGTTGGGACCCTGGGTATCTCAAAACCCGACGACTTGGCTAACGTAATGAAAGACGTGGATAATATTTTTCCTGATTTATTTGCATGTGGGATGGCCCCAAGGACAAGGACAAGGAAGCAGAAGGAACCTCAGGACTAGACTAGAAGTGTAGGTCCCATTAGGTCCAAGGCTATGAAGTCTAATGGAAAAGGTAGAGTGGGACAACAGTATACTTGGACCACCCGTATGAAGAAGGCGTTGGAGCTTTATGTACTGATTTCACCAGGTCACCAGGTGATGAGTGAGGAGGAGGTTGAAGATCAACATGCGATGGCTCAACAACCTCACCAGGACCAATGAATAGACTCGAAGGGGGGAAGCTCAGGGAGGAACTATCCTCAAAGACCCGAAACGACCGGTGTTGGGATGTCTCGGGAAAGCACCACACATAGCACATGCTTTTCTATTATTGGTTGGGTGTTCTTATTTTCACATTAGGTTGAATACTTATGTCCTTTTTATTTTTTGGACTTCTAGTTTGGTAGTTTGTTTATTTAAAATGTTGGTGAGGGGATATCGTCATGTTGTGTCTACGAAACAAAGTAGGTTTTTTTCTACGGATCCATGAGCGTCGGGTTAGCTACAGTCATCCGGGACATTATTTTGGAGCTCAAGGATTTTTAGCCCTACTATGTAACGTTTTCATTCTACAATCATGCACTTCCCCATGTTTACTCGTTTAAAAAAATGTGACATTGAGATTTCATATATTTTTTTTAAGGGTTAAATGTCGAAACTTACTCTTAAGTATTGGTCACGAACACTACACTACCCACATTTTCAAAATGAACACTACACTACCCTTAAGTATTGGTCACGCGATTTTGTTAGTAAAAATCGCGTGACCAATATTTCCATTCCGTTAGTCATATGACCTCAAGTGTCATATAATGGATGATAAAATGGCATTTTTTTGCCCTTAAGTATTTGACCTCCATACATTTTATAAGGAACAATAACAAGGGTACAATGGTAATGTTCCTTATAAAATGTGTAGATGTCATACAATTAAGGGGAAACATCATTTTACCATCCATTATATGACACTTGAGGTCATATGACTAACGGAATGGAAAAATCCATCCATTTTTACTAACAAAATCACGTGATCAATACTTAAGGGTAGTGTAGTGTTCATTTTGAAAACGTGGGTAGTGTAGTGTTCGTGACCAATACTTAAGAGTAAGTTTCGATATTTAACCCTTTTTCTAAATATTGTAAAACACTTTGATTGTTAGTAGAATAAAAAAATTAACTAAATTTGTATTAAACGTGTATCAAACTGATCATAGAATTAATCTCTAAACAATGACTTAAATATAAATGATTTGGGGGAGAGAGGTACCGATAGGGACTACGGCTCCAAGCAAGACATAGGGCGTGTCGGCGATAAAGACAGGGGCTAGCATCATAGCTGCGGCAGACCTAGAGCTATGTATTATGTTAAATAGATACAATAATATATATGTTAATGTAGATATAAGGTGGTTGAATTTGAATTGGAACAATTTACTTTAATACTAAACTGCAATAAAAAAAATTGAATAAAAAAATAGACCAGAATATATAAAACAATTTTCTATGATGGATCATGTTTAATTTAGTCAGTTTTTTTTTTTTACTAAAAGATGTGCATATATTATTAAGTATAAAAAAAGAGTCATTATATTGCATAGAGTCCCGGAAGATTTCTTTGCGAAAAACTCTGAGACATATGAACCGTGACAACCGGTGTTGGATGAGGCATCATATAGGCAAGTTAACACACTAAATCTGACTATGGTTGCTCAAGGTATTTCCTAAACATTGCATACTCTGTAGAGTGCGACCGAACCTGCTTTCATCAGTTTCAACGGGAGGAGAGAGACGATGGTAGGTCTTGGTAGATGTGATTCAGGGATCCCTCCCGGTAAAAGCCTCTGAGTCCTTGGGTAGAAGTCTTGAATCTTCGCTCACTAATTAGTAACCTTGCAAAAAAGAACAAAACAGGTAAAATAAAACAAAACCAGCTGATCATCTTGACCCAAACACGGGATAGAGATCGAGAAGGAGGCCTCGGTAGAGGCCAAGGAGGTGGATACACTGATGACGACTTCAATTGCGGTAGAAGAGGCGGTGGGCTACTCAAAAAAGGGGATCCGGGCAGGCGGCATTGGTGATCGTGAGGATGCTGTGGGGAGATCGAGCGGGGACGGAGCAGGCGATGTCGACGGTGTGATTGTGGTGTTAGGGGTAGGGGTGAGATTGGGGGAATTGGGGGATGATGGCGAGGGTAGAAATTGGGTAGTGACGACCCTCTTAGGCAGTGGACAAGCAGGAGAGTATGAAGGGTATAGACGTCATGTTGACGGAAAGGTAGTACCGGACTGAGACTGAGAGGAGCGATGCCATTCCTGAGAAAAGGTCACTGCTTGGACTAGAGGTCTAAAAAACCTTAGCATAACGCATCGTAACCTACAATGCCTATTACGTACATCTTGTGCGTCTTAATTTAGTCAATTTTAATCAGTGATAAAACTTAATTTAAAAAAACTAGCCTCATGCTTAACATATTGTTTTGATCAATAAGAAGAAAATAGTTTATCCTCGTATATTTTACTATAATTCTAGACAATCTAATGTTAAATGTCATCAAATATTCTTGTAGTTTGTAGTCAGATATTTGAGTCGCCAAAAGTGTGCACATATGAATTTTAATCCTACAAAAGTGACCTTAAAACTTCAAATTCAACTATTTATAAATACGGTTTATAGATCTCGATCATAGCGGTGGGGCATGATTATGGTGGTGAAGTGACGGTCGACGAGAGAAGGATCTCTCCGAGGAGACGTCTGTTCTTCTCCCGACAACGTTTACTGAGGAGCGACAAGGGCGGCGATCCGAACGTCGAATGAGGCGTTGAGGACGGCAGCACCGCTGAGGCGTTGAGCTTATAGTTGTAACAAGAAGGGATCGGTCACGGTGCGTTGGAGAGTCGTCTATTTGTATCGACACGTTGGTGGATGGCAGGGGTGGACTCTTGTTCTCGGGTTTAAGAACCGCCCCCGGTCGATTCCGGTCAAACCGGTGAATTTTTGGAAAAGTTTGACTTTTGGCCGGAAAAGTCAACCGATGACTCCGGGAGTCGTTCGGGACCGTTTCGAGGCCCGAAAATCTTAGCCGTCATCACGGTTAGCTTAGTTGGGCCATTTCCTTTCATTTGATTGTAATATTGGAAGAGTCAATATTTGGTCAAACGAGGACTTTTTATCGACTAAAACGAATTAATTTGGATCTGCTGGATTTTCCTAAGGGCTAAGTGGTCCCGACTAGGACACATGTCCTTAGTGGCTTGGAGGAGAAGAAATGGGTCTCTAAAGACCCATTTACTCTCACATAAGCCAAAGTAGAAGGTTTGGATAGAAGGGGCTTTTTGGAAATTCAATAAATTAGGTCTTTAAGGCATTTGAAGCAACAATTTCAGCCTTTATTTCTTGTGCTAGCCGAATTCTAGAGAGAGGAAAGAAGAAGAGGAAGAATAAAAGAAACTTGAAGAAGAAGAAGAAGAAGAAAGGGAGAAAGGAGCAATTTTGATCCAAGTTCTTCATCATCTCTTCTCAAAAACTCCAAAATCCTCTTCATCTCATCATTCTAAAGACCTTGGACCCGAGCTCGACGAAGGAGGAGGCCTTGGGAACCACGTGAGAGGACGGGGAGGAAGCTAGCCAGGACGTCAGCAGCTAGGAGTGATTAAGCGTTGGAGAATTCAAGGTAGGGAAGAGTAGTAAACTCCACCTTTAAATTAAGTAATGTCATTAGCATGCCTATAGGATAATAATAACCGGAAAGGTCCTAGTTTGTATATAGGATGTGATTCACTAGACTAATCGCTTTCAATTATGTTAATAACCGGAAGAGTCTTAGCATGCATATAGGATGTGATTCACTAGTTTAATTGCTTTCAATTCTTGGGAAATTGTCGTGCTGGTAGAATGGCCATGACGAGCCTGAGGATTGATTGTGATTGTGTTCAATTATCTTAAATGCCGATGCATGTTTCATTCTTTGGATAATACAAGAGTCATAATAAACTAGATGAATTGTGATGATTGTAGTATGAATAGTTGATCCGTGTTATGATTGATTGCGTGAATGTTTGAATGTGATTATGTGATTGTGCCTTGTGGTATGATCGGGTGAGTGATAGACCGATGGGACATGTTTTGGTAAGTCATGTCGGTAAGCTTGGTTGATATTATGAGTTCTATGTGGCGTGTTATTCACTTGATTTGTGTTCCGAGAGGAGTTGTGTTTCGGTACGGTACCTACACCGAGGGGAATGCTGGTGTAGGGTAGTACCTAGTCTGACGGGTTGTGTTTTGACACGAGGTGTCGTATTTGTACCCCGATGTGAATTCCGGGAAGACCGATGAGCATTCCGATATACGTTTACCCCGATGTGTGTTCCGGGAAGACCAAGGGATATTCCGGTTTGGTATGTTGTTGTTGTCTCACTCCGATGCTACGTGTTACGGGGATACTTGTTTCACCCCGACGATATGTGTCCCTTCAGGGATGTTTCCAGGAGGATATCTTGTTTCACCCCGATGATCTGTGTTCCTTTGGAGACATTTCCGGGAGCCCCGATGATATGTGTTACTTGTGGGAATATTTCCGGGAGCCCCGATGATATGTGTCCCATCGTGACCGAGGGGCATTCCGGTACGATGTGTTGGTTGCGTGTGAATCGAGATCTAGTTGTCTAAATTATCTGTATTTCAGTGCCCGAGTGTTTCCTTAGTTGGTTTTATTAGTGATTATACCGTTTCCCCGTTAATCTCCTTTGAGCCACTGTTTTGTTAAGCATTGAAATTCTTGTTGCTCACTGTTTATCGTGTCTTTTGGAAAAATCGTACTAATCAGAACTTTTGTTGTAAAAGCGGGGGTTCTTTTTACTTTACTACTTTTTCCTACTGAGCGTAAGCTCACCCCCTTCATATTTACTGTTTGTACATGTTTCCTTGATGAGTAAACCTAGAGGTGATCTCAGGGCTTGGGAGATCCTTGAGGTTTCTGGAGATTTTATATTTAGAGACGTACTGCCCTTTGTATCAAACTATATTTTTCTGATATTCTGTTGGATTGAGCGGTTGACTCTTAACTTTAGATTTGAATTAAGTTTTTGCGGAGATTGCATTATTAAATTTCTTTTTATTTATTATTGAAGTATTATTCCTAGTTCACGTCTCGAATCCGGTCAAAACCGGATTTGGGGCGTGACAGTCTAGGACACAAAGGCGATGGCCATGTTGACGATAACTAGAGTCCTAGACCGTTGTATTGCTTGGCCAGGGATGGTGGGCAAGGCGGCGACGATGGCGGAGGCATCGAGACCATTTGGTGTGTCGATCCACAACTATCATTTGTTTGGCTGTAGGGTGGACAGGTACCGTAAGGACTTGGTTCTCAATCGGCGACGGGATGTATTTGTCTGCTTTTAGTACTCAGACGATCTTTGGTCTAATATGATTTTTGGGCATTATCTCAAAATGCACGCAGTGTCCAATGGATTGACAGCTCAACCGGTAAAGGGTGTAACACACCCTCGCCTTGACAATGAGGATTTCATGGTCTAGTGGGGGTCGGTTAGCAATACCACCCTATTGGACCTATGGTGGTAGTGGTTCCACGAAATACAGGCACAGTGCTCTCCTACCTCCTAGGGGGCCAGCACTCTCGTGTTCTTGGATTCCTATATCATCATTTCAAGGAGGACGCTGCACGCTGGTACCTTGGGAGAGTATACAGTCCGCCTAGGCGTCATTCCCAAAACGGGTCGGCTTTGTCTTAGCTTCCCATTCGGATTCGTTGTAACAGTTTCTTCGGACGCTATTGTAGTATCACTTTCCAAACATATCAGTGAATCATTTCAGTATTTAAGCATTCATATTCGGTTGTTGGTTTCTATTTCTGTTTGGTCTCACGATGTTAAGACCTATAATTCAATATTATGGTGTTTTAACTATGGTTTGTCCGCTTTGTGTTGGTCTTTTTTGTTTTGCTCATATATGGTTACGTTTACGTCAAAAATTCAAAAAAATGTTTTTTTTTCAAATAACAAGGATAATTAATAAGAGATAAAGATGTTATAATTACCTACTTTCAAAATATTATATTTGTAGTGTTTATGTAGATAAATTTGTAATCCAAATTAGAACCACGACCCCGTTAGATACCTACTTTGAATAATAATCAAGGATTTCTAATAGGAAAATTTTCAACATAATATTTTGTCAAACATTTATTTTCAAACTGATACCCTAACAAAACAAAATAAAATTTTAATACTGAAACGAAACATTTATCAACACTTTACTACCCATCCGTCAGATTTAGTTAATTTTCCATCCAAAATAGATAAAAAAAAAAAGTCCATAATACCCCTAACTATCATTCAACGTTTCAAAGACAGGTCATTGGATTCTTTAAATTAGTTTTAATATTTAAAAATTAAATTTTAATTTTAAAAAATCAGTTTTATTTTTAAAATGCATTTTTTAAAAGAGATCAGTATTATTTAAAAATTTGTTTAAAAAATCAATTTTAAAAAAATTATTTTTATTTTTATAAATTCCGTTTTTTAAATCCTTTTAATAATTCATTATTTTCAATTTGAATATTATTTTAAGGGAAAATTTCACTTTAATACCCTGCCAAACATTTAATTTCACTTTGATACCCTGACATTAATTTTTTGCACTTTCATACCTAAACCAAACATTTAATTTCACTTTAGTGCCCAACCGTTAACTTTTTGTTAGTTTGGATGGAAAAAGTTAAAAAGACCATACTACCCCTAACTATTACTCAAATTTTCAAACTCATGCCATTGGTTTAGAACTTGAAAATAAGTGAAATGACAATAATATCCTTCATTGTTAGGGTGTTAAAATGAAAATTTCACTATTTTAAAAATAAAATCAGTTTTTATTTTATTTTTATTTTTTATGAAAATTATTTTTATTTTTCAAAAATTTAAAAATAAAACTGATTATGGATTATGGATTTTTTTACCTATTTTAGATGAAAAGTTAACTAAATATGATGGATGAATAGTAATATATTGATAACTATTTTGTTTGAGTAACAAACTGTAAAAATAGTTTGTCATAATATCATTTTGAAAATAAATATTTGACCAGATGTTATGTTAAAAAAAATTCCTTTCTAATATTGTCAAAAAATGTAAAAGAGCGGAAGGGGCAAATATAGCGATTGAGATTTTAGAAAGAAAAGAAAAGACCGGACAAAATTAAAAGATAAGAAATAGTACTAAAAATAGAATGAAGGGAGTCATTATTGGAAAGCTAAAAATGGTGAAAAGGAAGAGAAATGTTCCTATCCTTGCTCCAAATGTTTGATCCATTAGTTCATCTAGGAGATCAAAACGGAATCAAGGATTAATCAAACAGTTGATGTTTTGTAACTTTGATGTTGGTACTATTCATCTAGGAGAAAAAGTCATGTGGGTATGGATAGAACGACGTCGCAGGGAAGGGTTCGATCTTGAGAGAGAATGAGCAAGGATCACCAGGGAGGAGGCAAGAAGAAGAAGAAGCGTTCGAAGAGCAGGTTCGCATTCGCATTCATGTCCGTAGGGCACGTGGACAAGGACGGGGCCACCCCCGGCGAGGTCTACACGGACGAGCAGGTGATGACCAACGGCGACTTCTACACCGGCCACTGGCTCAACGGCCTCCCCCACGGCCACGGCAAGTACCTCTGGACCGACGGCTGCATGTACATCGGCGAGTGGTCCGCCGGCAGGATGATCGGCCCCGGCATGTTCAGTTGGCCCTCCGGCGCCACCTACGAGGGCGATTTCAAGTGCGGCTACATGGACGGCAAGGGGACCTACACCGGCCCCGCCGGCGACAGCTACAAGGGCTCTTGGGTCAACAACCTCAAGCACGGCCAGGGCACCGAGAGCTACCCCAACGGCGACTTCTACGACGGCGAGTGGCAGGACGGCATCCAGGAAGGGCAGGGGCGGTACCAGTGGAAGAACGGCAACATCTACATGGGCAACTGGAGCAACGGGACCATCTCCGGCGGCGGCACCCTCTTGTGGGAGAACGGTAACCGCCACGATGGGCAGTGGGAGGACGGTGTGCCCAAGGGGAACGGGACGTTCCGGTGGGCCGACGGGAGTTTCTATGTGGGCGTATGGAGCAGTGACGCCGAGGAGATGAGCGGGACCTACTACCCGTCAGGCGGGTCCGACAACCTGGAGTGGGACCCGCAGGACCTGTTCAAGGTGGACCTCAAGGACTGTGACGTCAGCCCCGGGGAGAAAGTCACTTTGTTCCCGTCGCAGAAGGTGGTGCTGATCCCCGGACTGGAGCGGATGTCCGCCGACGGAAGGGCCAGCAGTTACAGCCTGGATTCCGACGACGTCGACATAACGACCAGGAATGGCTTTGGTGAGGAAGAAGCAAAGCCTCACCACATTAGAATAAAACCCACCTCCAAACAGGGCATCACCATCTCCAAAGGCCACAAGAACTACGACCTCATGCTCAATCTCCAACTAGGCATTAGGTATTTCAATAATCATATACCTATATATTTGTATTTTTTAATTATCAGCTTGAGCTTTTATTTGATTCTACCAGACACTCAGTGGGAAGGCCTGCACCAGCAACATCCCTGGATTTAAAATCCTCCGCTTTCGACCCTCGGGAGAAAGTATGGACAAAGTTCCCTCCGGAAGGGTCGAAGCACACACCGCCTCACCCATCCTGCGACTTCAGGTGGAAGGACTATTGCCCCGTGGTGTTCCGGACTCTGAGGAAACTATTCAAAGTGGACGCGGCTGATTACATGATCTCCATATGCGGGGACGACGCCCTACGGGAGCTCGTCTCGCCCGGCAAAAGCGGCATGTTCTTCTACCTGACAAACGACGACAAGTACATGATCAAGACGATGAAGAAGGCCGAAGTGAAGGTCTTCATCAGGATGCTCCCAGCTTACTACAACCACGTCCGTGCCTTCGAAAACACTCTCGTCACCAAATTCTTCGGCCTGCATTGCGTTAGGCTGACCGGACCCGCGCAGAAGAAGGTGCGTTTTGTCATCATGGGGAACCTCTTCTGCTCCGAGTACTCCATCCACCGATGCTTCGACCTCAAAGGCTCTTCCCACGGCCGCACCACCGACAAACCCGAATCAGAAGTCGACGCAACCACAACGCTCAAGGACCTCGATCTCAGTTATCTTTTTCGCTTCAACAAGTTTTGGTACCAAGAATTTGTCAGGTAAAATAAATATACTAACGAAACAACAGATATAAAAAGACTGGAACCAGCTTTGTTAGTTATGTGGTGGTGTGTCTTTTTTCAGGCAAGTGGATCGGGATTGTGACTTTCTGGAGCAGGAGAGAATCATGGATTACAGTCTATTGATTGGGGTTCACTTCCGACAAAGTACGTCGTATAGGGAGTCCTCGACACCGTCTCGTACTTCTGCTGTCCGAACTCCTCCCTCCGGATTTCAAACCCCCACTGGTTTATATCTCAACATATATACATACATGCATCTAATTTAACCTCCTTTCTTTTGTTCAAAACATGAAACATGTGTCTGCCAGGAAATGGAGAACTGGATAATGACGCTACACCTCCTCGCTTTTCTAGAATAGACATGGATAAGCACCTCTTTGATGCTTCAAGGTAAACTATACAAATTATTGCAAAAACTTACCCAATTATATTGTCTAAGTTTTTGAGGCTTTTAAGTGATGCTTTTTTTTTCTTTCTGATTTGACAACATATTCTCCAACATTTGGTATAATTGGCTAGTTTTAACGTCTGATTTAACGACATATACTTTTTTAGTACATAGTACGTTTTTGCAATTATCGCTAAAACATATTCTCCAACATTTTACGTAACATTCTAGCTTGTTTCAAAGTATTTCATCAAGTCATTTATATTTCCGTGGTAGATGGGCTCCGATCAGATTAGGAATTAGCATGCCAGCACGTGTTGAACGAACTGTTAGAAGAAACGATTCTGAAGCTGAACTAATTGGAGAACCGACAGGGGACATGTTCGATGTTGTCCTATTCTTTGGGATCATAGACATACTACAAGACTATGACATAAGTAAGAAGCTGGAGCATGCATACAAGTCGTTCCAATTCGACCCTACTTCAATATCTGCCGTGGATCCCAAGCAATACTCGAAGCGCTTTCGCGACTTCATTTTCAAAGTTTTCGTGGAAGACACTTGACGAGTGACTACAAGGTATCCGAATCTGGAGCTTGGAGTAGATGAAGTGTTTTGCAACAACTTTTGCAGTGTGGTTTTCGGTTAGGCGTTGCAAAATTTCCCTCATGCTCATTTGATAGATTTATTGTAGTTACGAGCATATGATGCTGTGCTAGCTTTAAAGGTATAGATTAACAACGTGACAACTATAATCACTCGAGTACGTTCCAATTGTAAATGAATTAACTACAATATTGCGCTTTATTCTTTCAATACATTCTAAACCCCCCATTATTGTGCAAGAGGCTTCTGGGTCTACCAACCTGAATAAATGTTGTACAAAAATGAATTAAATTTGTTCTATTCGATTACTTTTGTTCCAATATTTTTAAGGACAACGCTGAATCTTAACTTAGTGAGGATTGTATTTCGCAAGTTTTAATTACGCACGTCTTTTTGTCACATGCTTGAACAAAATGTGTTTTTTTACAAAACGTGTAAAATGACGCCAAAAAAAATGGTATAACGTCCGCATTCGATGATTTTTCCTCTTACTTTTTGTATAATTTGCGTTTGTTAGTTTACTACAAGAGGTATGTGGTATAAAATTACAAAAAAAAAACACTTTTTGTGTCATTTGACATGTTTTGTAAAAAAAATTCCTTTTGTTCAGGACATGTGACAAAAAGGTGCGCGTAGTTAGGACATCAAAATGACCTTTCTGACACAGTTAGGATTCGGAGTTATCCCTATTTTTTACTTGTGGACAACAAACACACATGAAAATAGATTGTCATTTTATTCCGCAACTAGTTCAGACTGCGGTTCTTAGCCCTCCGACCAATCTCTAGCAAAATATTTTCACCAAGGGCTTGGCGCGAGACCAATTCTATGAGTTTCTTTGTGATGCAGTCCAGATCGAAGAAGTATTAACGTAGTATGTGGAGAACTCGAAAACCCATCAATTTCCGAATCTGACACAACCTTAGCATTTTTCGGGTCAAAATGGGCTCTCGGGCAAAACTTATGGCTTTGCCATGATGTACGATTTTTTCGGCCATCTTAGGTCATCTGGAGGGGCAAATTCATATTTTTAAGAATTCAGGCGTTTATTTCCTTTTTGTTTTAGGGTTTTGAGATTTCCTTTTTCGTTTTAGAAGTTTGGGGTTTAGTTTCCTTATTGTATTAGGACTTTGGGGTTTAGTTTGCTATATAAGCACTTGAGAGCTTTGGTTGTAATTCAGATTTGAAGTAATAAACACAAAAACGAGTTGATACTCAAACTATCTCTTTTGGTATTCAATTGTGAACCAATCTTGTTTGGTATTCTTCGTGAATCAACGAATTCGATGAAGAATTCCTTTTTCTCTACGCACTCTACATCACTTTGTAAGCTGGGCGTAACCAACACTAACACTCCAACGTAACGAGAGTATTAATGACGATAAATATAATTACTTGGTTGTTAATGATCCTATGAGCATACTCTAAATATAATCAGAGGATGCAGGGAAGAAATGGAAACAAGTATTGTTCTCTTATGATAATAGTAGGAAATCCTCTTTGATTTCTATTGTCACATGGGTATTCAAGCTTTTTGCTTTATGCAGATTACCAGATGAGTATTTAAGTTGGTTTTCACTTTTCAATTATGCTTGATATACCTATGCATATACGAATAGTTTCTTTCTTGTGATGTATTTGTTCAAGTCTATTGGTTTTTATCTATTTCGGGAAGTGTTAGGAACCTTTCTTCTCTCCAGTTTTTTTGAGTTTATAAAATGCCCCAATCTAAAATAAAAGTTCAGAACCAATACCTAGAATGATCTTTGCTGATCAGAATGATCTGGACTGGACCTCTTTGCTGTGGAATTCTCTCTTGCCTCCCAAAATCTCAGTTTTTGTATGCTTACTTGTCACCAGTCATTTCCTACTAAAATCTTCTTGGAGAGTAGAAGCCTTCATATCTCTCTCACAAATATGATATGCCCTTTTTGTAGGAGGGTTTGAGATTCTTCACATTTATTACTTCACTGTAATTCCTCTTGTTTTATATGGTCTCATGTTTTGGTCTGGTGGGCACTGAAATGGGTTGCTCCTGAAGATGTCTGAGCTTTGTTACTGTCCTGAAAATCCTTGGTTCCTTCTGCTTCTCAGAAACAATGATCTCTTGTGGTCTACATTACCTTATGGCAGATCTGGCTCAATAGGAACCAACTGGTTTTTCAAAATGAAACCACTTCTACAGTTTAGGTCTGCAATTCCATTATGAGTGCTACTTTCAATCTTGAATGGTCTTTGTTCAAAAAATATCAGTCATTTTCCTTCCAACAATAGTATTCCTCCCCTTTTCTCTACCTCAGAAGAAAACTCTCTGCAATTTGCATTGGAATTTCTGGGATAGGCATTGATTGCGTGTGACACAATTCTCTCAGTAACTTGGTTGGGCGAGTGTCTTAGCACGCAAGTCGTCTCCTGCGACTGATGTTTTCTATTTTGCTCTGAACTGGCTTGTCTTCTGCTGGTTTTTTGCTGCATTATTGGTTTCTTTTGTTCTTTTTTTCCCTTGTATGGGGTCCTACTTCCTGATTTCTCACAACCATTGTTTAGATTGTGGGAGTTTCTGGTGGTTTTATGTGTTTCTGATAGTTGTATACCTCTTATCCTCTCTTATCCCTCATGTGAGAGGATGGATTAATAAAGTTTGATGTTTCAAAAAAAATATACCTAGAGATCAGTTTAGGGTTTTTTTTTTTGAAAATATGGAGTCCATAGTTATTTTTCCATCTAAATTAATAGAAATCCATTTTTTTTATGAAAGTGTGTTAGTGATAACACGTCTATTTTAAAGTGTGTTATTGATGGCAAAAGTTATAAGTGGGTATGTAAATGATGTGTTCCCTAAAAAAAAGACCAGTCCAACTATTTTTTTTCGAAAGGAAAAATCTATTGAAAACCCCCATTATCCTAAATACCGTGATAATCAAGGGCATAATTATAATAATAGTGCCCCATGTGGACAATTGTCCATTTTTTTCTTGACCAATTAACTAATTCAATTAATCCTGTTTTGCTTGAACTCGATTAGTTTCGTTCTTGCGCCACTATTTTTCTTTTTTCAAGAGTTATCTATAAAAACTAGTGATGAATACATTTTGAATCACGAAAAAATTGTATCGTGGTGATAAAACTAGTGTTCAGTGTTAATGAATCTTCACTGATAAATATTTCATATCGATGTGATAAACTTAGTGTTCAATGTTGATAAAAAAAAGTGATGAAGTGATAAATGTAATAACCACTTCTGGTCAACGTCAATCAAACCTGCGAAAAACAGGAAAATTTAAAAATTTTAAGACAGACACTTAACTTAACTTAAATTGACCCCGAGGGTCATGCCGGACTTAAGTTGACCCCGTTATCGACTAAAATGAGTTACGGGGGACTCAGGGCAACTTTCTGGTCATTTTGGGAAAGATATTTTTCGCTGGAAAAGTCACCCGAGCGACGTTTTGGTCCATTCGAGGACCGTGTTGGACCCGAAAAGCTTAGCCATCGTCGTAGCGGTCTTAGTTGGGCCGTTTCCTTGAAGCCCGTCCAGTTTAAAATATTTTTGGGAAAAGTGCCCGTTCGGGGCCCGAAACGTCCGTTTTTCGCGAATCTGATTGGAAAATATCAACTAGATATTTTCCAAAAGGTATGGGACCCACCTTGACACTTGTCAAGTATATGGTGGTGTATTTTTGGAGGGAAAAGGTGTGGTTGGAGAGGGTTGGCCGAGTATGGGGTTTTAAAAGGGAAAAAAGTTAGTTTTGTTGTTAGTTTAATTAAATTAGAAATTAGAAGAGAGGTTTTAGAGAGAGAAGGAGAAGGAGAAGAAGAGAGAAGAAGGGAGGTTGAGCTAGGGTTTGTGATCGAGCCCTTGGATCGAGTCAAAGCAAAGAGCAATCCCGTTCCCCTCGTTCTCCTCTACGGTAATACCCGAACCGATTCTCGTTTCGATTATTTTCAAGAGCTAGGGTTTGGTTTTAAATTTTGGTTTAGGGTTGTGTAGAGATTAGAGAGGTGTTGGAGACGTTTTAGAGGTGTTTGGGAGAGAAATTTCACGTTTTCCGGTGACCGGAGGCTCGGGAGGAGCTCCGGCCACCGTGGGTGGTGGCCGGCCGGCCATGTGGTGGCTGGCCGGAGGTGGCAGCAGCCACCACTTGGTGGCCGAGCCCCTCCCTCAAACCCTAGGGCACGGCCAAGCCCTTTGGGTGGGGCCCACGTGCTCGGTTGTTCGTGTTTTAATTACTCGGGTAGTTTAAAACGTTCCCCGGACCTTTTATCCCAAACCAAATCGAATTTTGGATTTAAATTGGAGAAGTTGTAATTAACGGGTTTTGGGAAACTTTAAACGTTAATTAATTGTTTTAGAAGTCGGAATTCGATTCCGTCAAGTGCGTTGAGTTCCTTGATTTATTCTAAGACCGTAGAAACGAAAATGGGGACTTTTGGAGCCCCGGAAGGCAATTAACCAAAACCGGGCAGATTCGCCATGTCGGGCGAATCTGGCCCTTACGGGTCCTTTTTCGGCAATATCGAATAATTGGGAAGTTTGGGAGTGATCGTCTTTGTCGGGGTTACGTTTGGGCGTTAAGTTTATTAATTTTCGGTTTATTCGTACTAGTTTAAAAGTACTTTGAATTTGTGTTCTTTTAGATCGTGCTACGGACCGAGGCAAGGGAAAGCTCGGCGAGTGACTAGGTCCACTTCGGGTTTTGTTGGAGCGCTTTTGGATCTATATACGAGGTAGGGAAAAGTAGCCGGATCTCGGCCCTGATTAGGGAAAGTTAATAGTAGAATTGCATGTGACACCGGGGTGTCGTGGGTTGAGTAGATTTATTTAATTATTAGAAAAGCACGATACGGGATTGTAGCGTTCAAGAGAAAAGCATGTGACACTTAGTAGTGTCGTAGGAACAGAGAACTTAGCGATAATTGAATTACTGGAGGCATATGACCATGCCCGGAGGTTGTTTGTGAAACTAGTGATCTTAGAATTGTTGGAGGCATCGAGTATGCCGGAGGTTGTTGCGTGTTATTTATTATTGAGTTTGGGTGGCCTTGAGAGCCCGTGTTATTTGTTGTTGAGTTTGGGTGGCCTTGAGAGCCCGTGTTATTTAATTGTTGAGTTTGGGTGACCTTGAGAGCCCGTATTTAATTGTGGAGTTTGGGTGGCCTTGAGAGCCCGTATTTAATTGTGGAGTTTGGGTGGCCTTGAGAGCCCGTGTAATTAATTTGGTGTCTTGAGTGGCAGTGAGTGCCCGTGGGGTTGCTGAACCCGAGTCTTGACTGTTGAGGTGTCTTGAGTGGCAGTGAGTGCCCGTGGGGTTGTTGAACCCGAGTCTTGACTGTTGAGGTGTCTTGAGTGGCCTTGAGTGCCTGTGTGATTGAACTTGCCTGTGATTGTGATTGTGGTTACCTGGGGTGGTGAGTTCTAAAGGTCGACAGCCTGATCCGACTTAGTGTCGATGAATTGCGAGTTCTAAAGGTCGACAGCCTGATCCGACTTAGTGTCGATGAATTGCGAGTTTTAAAGGTCGACAGCCTGATCCGACTTAGTGTCGATGAATTGCGAGTTTTAAAGGTCGACAGCCTGATCCGACTTAGTGTCGAGGAATTGCGAGTTTGAAAGGTCGACAGCCTGATCCGACTTCGTGTTGAGGAATTGCGATAGGTCGAACCCTGACCTGATTGAGATTGGTTACTGAGCAGCTGGTGTGCGATCCTTTGTGATCTTGTTTGGCGTTGTGTAGTCTTTCTGTCGTGTCCTTGAGGAGGTCGTCGATAGTTGTGTCGGGTCTACACTGTTTTTATCGAGTGTCGAGTCTGTTGAGGAAGGTGACGGGTTGTGGGTCAGTTGAGTACTTGAGTTGGGGACTGTAGTCCCGGCGTTGGGTTTGGTTTTAGTGTTACTGGCTCTTTCTGCTAATTATGTCATAGTCAGTCTGTTATCCGTGGAGGTGAGCGAACGCTCACCCCTAGCTGCTTTTCCTACAGGTACTGATCACCGGACGGACTAGGTTAGCTCTTGAAGTTCATGGAGCTTGGAGCGGAGTCTGGTCTTTACTTTTTGTTGAGTCTAGTGACGGATGTTGTACCTTGTCCACTTGTTGGGACGTTTTTGTATTGTAAATACTATTATTTTGAGAAGTAAATGGAAATGTCAAAGCTGTTATTGAAAACAGGTTTCAAGTGTTCATGTTTTTAAAAGTTCGCGTCCCGAGTTCGGTTCGCTGAAATCGGGGCGTGACAATAAAACACATGCAACGAGGTGATACAAAAACATGTAAATAAGATAAAAATCATGTGATGAAGTGTGATAAAAAACATGTACTGAGACGATAAAAATCATATAATGGTGTGATAAAACACATGCAATGATAAAAAAAAAAACATGTGATGAGTGATACAACATGTATGTTGAGGTGATAAAAATCATGTGATAAAATGATAAAACATATATATTGTATTACCTTTAAAGAATGTTTTTATCAAGTCAAACGTATGGTTTTATCACATGTTTATCTTCAACCCATAAAATATAAGTTATCAACACTGAATATTAATTTTATTATCCTAATATGAAGCATTTATCAATGATGATTTATCGATTCAAAATTGGATTCACGATTTTTAAGATAAGAAGTGGTTTTTAACTGATTTCTCCTCTCTGTTTCAATTTGTACAAAAAACAATCTTATCAATTAGGGTTAATGTCATCCGACTACCCTAAAAATACTTGGTTTTCACCTGAGTACCCTAACCAAACTTTGTTACACATCAGTACCCTAACGAAACATATTGTGTCAACTTAGTAACCGCCGTTAGATTCTGTCTATTTTCCATCCAAAAACTTAAAAAGTCAAAAATACCCCTCACTAACAGTCAAATTTTCAAACCTATGCCATTGAATTTCAAAAATTATTTCTATTTATTTATTTTTCTATAAATCAGTTTTTTTATTTTATAAAAAATAGATTTTATTTTAAAAAATCAATCTTTTATTTTTAAAAATCAGAATTTAATTTAAAAATCATTTTTTATTTTTTAAAAATCATTTTTTATTTTAAAAATTAATTTTATTTAAAAAATCATAATTTACTTAAAAAATCAGTTTATTTATTTTTTAATATAATTGTTAATTCTTTATTTTTATTTTTATAAAAATGAAATGTAATTTATTTAGGGTAAAGGGTGAAAGATGGGGTAGTATTGTCATTTAAAAAAAATTAGAGTCATGTGTCAGGCACATGACCATTTTCCATCCAAAATGGATAGAAAACTAACGGCGGATACTAAGTTCACACAAAATGTTTCATTGGGATACTGATGTGTCACAAAGTTTGGTTAAGGCACTCAGGCGAAAACCAAGTATTTTAGGATAGTTGGATGACATTAACCCCAAATTAATATAATCCGTCATCCAGGTAACGCTTGTTCTTCGAAAAAAGAAAAGCTTATATTGAAGTTGTCAATGCAAGCCATGCA
Organism: Erodium maritimum; assembly: GCA_963921825.1. Lineage (NCBI taxonomy): Eukaryota > Viridiplantae > Streptophyta > Magnoliopsida > Geraniales > Geraniaceae > Erodium > Erodium maritimum. The sequence goes on from OY997588.1 coordinate 120,570,588, forward strand.
AAATTATACCTTATTGTTCTTCGAAAAAAGAAAAGCTAATACTGAAGTTGTCAATGCAAGCCATGCAAAATTATACCTTGTAACCCTTTTATCTTTTCTTTCTTTCTTTTGAGAGATTTAGTCCTTGTGATGTATACTTGTGTCCGACAGGATGAACCATATGATACATGTACATACATTTATTTACAGGAACTCATTCACATTACTGTGATAAGTGAGAATGAGAAGCGAAGTGAGTGTCCACCTTCTCAAGGCAGCCAGAGAATGCTACTGTGCCAATCACATCGAACTCGATGAACACTCGAATCCATGCTTGTTGCAGATCGATTCGAGGTGTACCCATGACTTTTCCATTGTGAAGAAAGTATGACAGAACTACTCTTGACTCTCCGAACTTTACATTAACTTCATCAATACGATGTGGAGTCTTTACCATGGCTCGGAGTTGTTACTGAAGAAACTTCAAACGTACGACTCCTTGCTCCATTCTTTCTCCATTGAAATCAGGCTGAGGCGTCCCATCAGTTTCTCCTCTGCGTCTTCCTCTATGATGCTCACAGAATCAGATGCTTCCTTCTGTAAACATGATCACGAATTTTCTTGGTTAGTAGATCGATGGAATCAAAGCAACCAAATATGTAATGCCAAAAGGGGACTTTACCTTTGTTTCATGATACTGCTTGAGGTATTGCAGTGATTGCTCATAAAATCCGCAGTGGTAAAGAAGAATGCTATAATCTCTTAGCTCCCTGGGATCCGCTTTCAAGAGAATAAGACGTTCACATGCTGTAACAATAATGAAATTTACAGTGTAAAAATCGAAGCTCTGGTGACAAGACATTATGCAAAAACTGTGGGCAAGGCTAGCACATATCAGAAACAATGAAACTGAAACTTAGATTCAGACATGCACAATAGTCTCTAACTCAAGGTCGAACTAAGACTATATATGGTCTTGTCACTTTGAACAATTGCTTCGGACGAAAAAAATACAAAACGCCTAGCACTAATAAAATAATTCAAGGAATCTATTAAATAAGTTCCCACATTGCCAACTTCATAACCATAAAGTGGGAACAAGGCACAAACTGCCTCACATTGTTGGTTTGCACATGTGAATTAAGGGAGGTTATTAACCCGGTTATGCAAGATAAGAAACTATAGTTAAGAGGAACTAAAAAGATATACCGAAGTCAATGTAGAAAGAAGTGATAAGATTGAAAAGGTAGTGCATGAGTTTAGATAGTATATGGCGTTAGATAAGATGGAGTTGAGGAAATCCCGAATAGAATACATGTGGCTTAGTTTTTCTTACTAAATCAAACTATTCATGTCACATCTCGTCAACAAAGAATAGTATCCAACATATAGCACATCTGACTTGGTCCTTAAGATGTCAGGGAGAAGAAAACTACAGAAATACTTACCAGATAATGCACGCCTCATATCTCCCACACGTACACCGGTCCAAATACCACGCTCTAGCTTATGCTGAGAGGCCTTAGCAGATGCAAGCTTCCAGCAACTGCAATAGGTAGAAAATGATTTGGCATGGATCAAAAGGAGAAAGGCGTGTGGACCTAATCAAAAGTTTTTGCATATCAAGGTGAAGAATATAACACGATATTTTAGTTGAGTTTATGTACCTTTCTTCAACGGTGTTCAATCTATCGGTGCAGTTAGCAGCATCAGCCGCCCTCAGGAACAAACTTCTGGTTTGATCAGGATGAAATGGCCAAAACGCATCTTTCAAACTTCTCAACATCTGTAGATGAATTATATAAACACTCATTATTGAAATTATTCGGCAAAACCTGCATAGAAATTGTTGAATTGAGTGCCTCAGCATATACCCGTATTCAAAATTTAAACAGAAGTCTTTTAGTACAATGAAACACATCCAAATATTATTTCGACATTTATAATGTGAGGAAAAAGATTGGTAGCTCCACTTCTGACACCAGAATAAATTCTTAAGGCAAATTGTTATTTGGCGGGTGTAACTTCAAGAAAAATAAGATTCGCAAGAGGCAAAGAAGATACGAGAAGGAAAAAAAAGTCACCTCCACCAGTAGGGTCTGGGAGGTCATTATGTGTAGTTGATCAGATTCTTTGCTTTTCTGTTTATGATAAGCTTTAGGAAGACTATTAGGATCATGAGGGAAGTATATCTCTACATCAAAGTCCAAAATGCCACACAGACGAAGCATTTTCAGGACCTTTGCGTAAATAAGCGAGAGCATGACTGCAGAGCCCGAACGGTGTGTCAAAACCTGCTCAACACATGAAGTTAATACATAGAACATATTATTGTTTACCTCAAATTGATCTCATTCAATAAGGGGGTTGAAAGAGTGGGTTGGGCGGCAGAGTTCCTTACCGAGTGAAGATATAGAGTACGTGGTTCTAATTGATTCCTCAAATTGGTTCTCCGGAATCCCTAAATATAACCAAGAACATCACAATGTGTTAAGAATTGACCAGAAGTGATGTGTAGTGTATAACTTTTATATAAATAATACAGCTGGGAACTCCTAACTCCTAAATTTATGTGACATCAAAAGGCTGTATAATAACACCCTTGTAGGAATAAATTTTAGACACTTCTATTGAGTTTTTTTCCCTCGTCTCCAAACAAATCTTTAGTTCAGCTACAAACAACGCGATTAAATACTTATGAACTTCATGTAACCAAAATGTTTGTTTGTAACAAAATTACCTTCACGTCATACAAGTATCTCTCCAGACTCTCCAAAAATGCCTCTGGTGAAGATCTGAGTGAAGTGCTGTAGTTAGAGCAATAGCCCATTGAAAGATCATCCAGCATTCCTAGAAAAGTATCTATAGGGAGAGGGACAGAAGAGTGTGAAACAAGAGCATCATCCTCTGCTGCTATATACAGAGCTGTTTTCCCCATATCAATTCCTCCGCTAATACAGATACTGGTTTGCCTCTCAATACTGCTCATCTTCTCAATCTGAGAGCAGAAGCCCTCTCTAGCTTCCTGCTAGTTCATCAACGATAAATAAGATACAAGAAGCTTAATGAATTTACTTTGAGAATTTGAAGACAGATATGCATCAACTACTAGAACACTAAATCAACAATTGTATATCAACTCTGCCAAGTGCCAACATTAGCTGATCTTGTATCATGACTAAAATTTCACCCCGAAACATAGTATACGAGAGCAACATCACAAGGGTATAAGGCCATCGCACTGGTGCATGATTAACTTAAGCAAAAATAGATGAATGGCATCGAAAACGCAACATGTTGGAGTCCCACAACAGAAGACTAGCTTCGCAGGTCATGAGTTCAAGGTGTATAGCAACTAGACACCTAAGAATCTAAAAGTCCATCCCACCTAAAAGGTCAAGTTGATAGGTGGGGAGGTCCAAACTTGTTATTTAAGCTAGTCTTTTTTATCCTCGTCTCAAGATGAAATTGAATAAGGATATTGGAAAATTCACACTAAATTTCAATAGGTCCTCCAAAAATCAGAAAGCCTAAGCCAACAAGAAAAAGCAAAGAACCACCTCCATGGTTCCATGAAACACCACAGTACGAAAACCAGAGTATACACGATCAAACCCATGAAAGGCAACACATATATGCATTATGAATTCACAAACATCTATCGTACTAAACCTTTACTATGGCCAAAAACGCAGCATTAATGGAACATAATAACTGGGTTGCCTCAAATTAGAACCAAACCATCTCCGTAAAATGGATCAATTTAAGAACCCAGAAATTACGATAACAACCAAACTTACATCAGATGCAGAAAAAGGGGGAATAAAAAAACATAAGAAATTGACTAAATCCAAGTAGGAAATCGTCAAGAAAACTCAAAACAAAACCGTCAAGTCAGCTAATTCGCAACATGAACCCGAATCAATCCAAAACAACGAGACGAGGATCATACCCTGGCGTGGGTGGTATAGTAGCCAGAAGCATTAAGAGCGTCGTGCAAGACGAATTTGAGGTCGGCCGGAGACGAAGAATTGAATCGGAGCTCGCCGGAGCAAGAGACACGGAAAGTGGAGGAGGATTTGGGGGACGAGGCGGTGGTTCTTAGATTGAGCTTCCATGGAGAGAAACACGAAGACAACGAAGTCATCTTTATCGCCGCTATGGCAGGCAGAGATAATTCTGACGGGAATTATATATTTGCCGGAGAGTCGGTTCTTATTGCCGGTTCGATCGCGTATTTATATCACCCTCTCGATTATCCTTTTTCAAATTATAATAAAGTTTTTTTCAAAACAACCATTTCATAAGATATTTATATTACAATTTATTCAACAACTGAGTTTTATAATATTATATATATTTTTTTTTGAAATATTTATAATATTATATTAATTTGTTATGTTACGCCGTCTGTTTCCTTTATTGACTTGATTGGTTCGCATTCAGGAGGCAAGAAGAAATATATTTAATTATAAAGTTGACATATTTTTTCATATTCTCTCTTGCTCTTGTCCAGATACCTCTCTTGAAAAAATCTTAGCTCTAATTTAGAGCGCTACCTACCCCTATTCTTGTTGCCACTGCTGACAAGTTGAGTCATGTTGGTTTTGTCCCATCGTTGTCTATATCCTTGTATGCCTCGATCGGTACTTGTTCTATCACCACATCCATCCTCCAAGATTACATCGTCATTAAAAGATCGACGACGTCGAAAATCCAAGCAACCCACTCAGGACCTTGTTACGACGCCCCTCTCACTTTTGCTTTCTCCTGCACCGCTGCTACCGATCCCGTCTAGACCGCTCCCACCACTAGCGTCGGCTGACCAACCATTGTCCTGGCCAAACCATTGTCCTGGCCATCGTGGCACTCTTAGTCAGGACGTCGACCCCGGTGATCAAATCTCGTCGTGGCCACCTGACCAAGCCCAAAGTCCCCGCTCCCATTGCTCTACCCTCGGCCGTCTCCTCAGGCGATCGGATCTTGGACGTGGGGGTTACACCGCCTAACGCCCCAACCCGCCACCTTCAGTGGGGCGGTTATCGCCGTCCAGTTCCTGGGTGAAGATGCTTCCCTCGGTGATGTCACCACCACCGTCGGTGTCACGCTCGACGCTCTCCTTCGTGGTTTGTCACCAAGCAAAACCCCCTAGGGTTTGCTAAGGGACCTCTACAACCCTATCTTTGTGGTCCTCCACAACCCAACTATAGTGGGTCTCCCCAGCCCAATTCTGGTAGACCCCCTCAGCCCTTCTCGGGTGGGCCTCTTCAGCCCCCTCCGGCCTAGATAGAGAATGGGACCCTTGACCTCTATCCCCCGTTCTATCTGGACCTCGGCGGGGTAAAGCTCTGATGACCGATGAAGGGAGTGGAGAGGTGCTCGCTCTACTCGGGAAGCCCGACCTCCCCAATGCATCTAGGATCCCGGTCATCTCAGCCTGCCTCACTATACCATCGGGCATGACGCGGCACCGCCAGAAACCTCTACTCCATGCTGCTGAACCGTCTCTCAGGGAGACAGCCCCCCAATCCTAGTATGATCCCTGGTTGAGTGCCCTGCATGATGGACTCTCGACCTCTTCTCTAGACGACGAAGAGGAACTGGAGGTGCTCGTACAATATACTCTGGTGAGTCCTTCGGCCTGAGCCCGCCAGAGCTTTGCTATGATGGGCAAACTCTGGGCTACGAAGCCACCCTAAAAGGAGACTCTACTTTGGATAATAACGAAGGCATGGGGGAAAGCTGCAGATGGTCTCGTGATCAAAGACATACGACCCGGTGTCTTCATCTTATACTTCGGGATGCTAGAAGCTCGAGATAGGGTTCGAGGTAATGAACCTTGGTGTTTCGACGGACGGTCGCTCCTCCTCGACGATCTGGACCCAATGGTGCGGGAACCGTCTGCTTTGGATCGACTCCAACTTTGGGTCTACGCCCATGGCCTCCCCCCGACAGCCATAACCAAGGCTACGAGGGAATCCATTGGTTCGGCCCTGGGCCTTTGTGTCACAGTTGCGTGTGAAAAGTGGGGCTTTTGTTGAGGCGGAACGGTAAAGGTGCACTTCTGGCACCTCATAAATCGCCCACTACGTCGTCAACTCCTCTTGCGCTTCACAAAATTTTCGGACCTGGTATGCGTATCACTCACCTACACAAAATTACCGGTATTTTGTTACAACTATGGGTTGATAGGGCATCTACTTAAGGACTGCAACGGTGAGGTAAGGCTCCCATCACAATTTGGTTCTTCTATGCTTGAGTATCAGAAGGACCGTCTAGTGAAAGCCTATGCGACCGACTGGGAGAAGGATGGGTCCCCCATCACTGTACCTAAGGGCACCTTGCATGACGGAAAGGGACCAATTGTGTTGTACCTAAGGTTACAGAAGCCCTAGTAGCCCATCCCGATTGGAATAACTTGGTGATTGGTCGCACCTCTGGAAGCCCCTCGAACCCAAGTCTTTTGTTTAGGCACAGAGATAGAAAGGGCGCAGATGTTGGAGGACTGAAAAGGTGATCTCTTGGGAAGCCCCGGGAAGATCAAGCTAGGGCGAGGAAGCAACCCCGTCAGCAGAAGTGAAAGGAATCTTGTGCTCCAAGGGCTGGCCTTGGGAGGGATCCCTGAAAATAGCTATGTCTCCTCTTGAAATCAATGATCGCGGGTTTAGTTTAACACAACTAATGGAGCATGAAGGCTACACCTTGAGCAGTAATCATTGGTTTCGGCATAGTGTAATTTTTTTCCAGTTCGCCTTTATGACTTTTCCAACACCGGTTGTATCGGATCATCTGTCTCATAGTTTTTTGTAAAGAGATCTTTTCGGGCTCTATTCAATGTAATGACTCTTTTATATTTTGTGGTCAAAGATTTATTCATGATACACTCCCTAATAGTTGAAATCTAATTGGATAATTGTCAAAACATGCACTAAAATTTCGTCCACAAATGAAATAGTGCACAACGTTTCATCCACGTTGTGTGGCCACCCTAAAGTTTCGTCCACAAAATGAAATAGTGCACAACGTTTCGTCCACGTTGTGTGGCTACCCTAAAGTTTCGTCCACAAATGAAATAGTGCACAACGTTTCGTTCACGTTGTGTGGCTACCCTAAAGTAATTTGCCGATTTAGGTTTCATAAGTAATTTTAAGTAATTTTACTAACAAATGTTCGTGGACGAAACTTTAAGGTAGCCACACAACGTGAACGAAATATTGTGCACTATTTCATTTGTGGGCAAAACTTTAGTACATGTTTTGACAACTATCTCAATCTAATTTAATGAAATTGTACTTTTTTTTAGTAAATTTTTTTTATAAAGTTGACATAAAATAATGTATACTCCTGAGCATTAGTTAGGTGCGTTAATTTGTAGCATTACGTCGTTGAATTTTTAACTTTTGTTTGAAACTTCATCTGATTTATAATAATATATATTCTTAATCATTGTGTGTTAGTTTGAGAGACTACGCTATTGAATTCTTTTTTGTAATGAAACTAATTTGATATAACGATGTATACCTAATCACTATTAGAAGAAGAAAAAACATTCTTACAGACCATAATTAAAAGTTCTAGTAATAAACATCATTTTTAATTATATAAATATATCTAATATTAAAACTATATAAATTTAAAATTAAACTACTTTTTTTTTTAGCGAAAGGTGCAATTTTATTACTTTAAATCGATTACATTATCATGAATCGGGGAACAGGCTCCCCCGCCATCAGAAGGCCAGTATTAACGAACAATGGTTCACGGATCCTTTTATTATTGTGATGCCTCTTGGGCAAAGAGAGAAGACGGTGAGAAGGAGCGGGGTACCAGAGATCCTGAGGGACCTCAACATTAATGGTGATGGTGGGAGGCAAATCATCATCAGGAACCCCTCCCAGGACCGGTCCCTAAAACACTGGATTCCTGTCGTCATTGACCCTGCAAAGACGAAGTCAGAAAAAATAACAAACGCCCACTCGATTAGCCATATCTGTAATCGAAAGAGGGGTCGAGGAATGAGCGTGGTGGAGGCCAGGGAGGAGGCGGTTTCAGGGGCGACGGTGACGCCTTCAGAGGCGGCGACGGCGGCAGAGGCCAGGGAGAAGGACGCGTCGGTGGCTTCAGCGACGACGGGGGCTGATCGGGAGAGATAACCCGATACCTCAGAGGCTCAGGTGAAGGCGCAACCCTAGGCAACGCGCAGCCCGAAACAGGAACCAAAGCAAGGTCATGGTAATCCCGAGAACTCGACGATCCAGGGTTCGGAGGGAGAGGAACAGGGTCGTTGCTTGGAGTAGAAGTAACTTAGGCCCGAGAACGCCATGACAACCGAGAGGAGAGACCGAACCTACGCCGGGAGAGGTGAAGACAACGCCAGGGTGAGACACGACAGGGAAGGGCTGAAAACTTAGATTTTTCCTCCATTGAAAGCGCAAACCCTAACGGAACATAAGGTTCCAAGCTGCCAATTAAAATTAAACTACTCTTATTTATCCGGTTATATTAGTCATAATAATTAATAAGACCAATTATAATCTTTTGGCCTTATTTATCCAGTTATAGTAGTCATAATAATTAATAAGACCAATTATAATCTTTTGGCCTTATGATATTAGAAAATGAGGGATCACGTTCACATATATGACTTCTCTATTTATCCTTAGTAAAACATCTCTCGGACGTTCAATTTTATATCTAAAATACACAAATTTCACGCCCTCCTTGTGAGGTGTCTTGTTCCGTGATAAAGAAAAACAGTAGCTATTACAGTCATAGAGAAAGTGACACAACAGTATTCAGAATATAATTTTTATAATACAAATTAGACCATGAGGATGAGCTTAGTGACCATTCATTTGGCATTTTCTTATGTAATTAAAAATAAAAATATATATACCTTAAAAAAGCTTTCAACTACCTCCAAGTGAGGTCCTCTCTACCCTACTTAGGGTTTACTGTGGCAGTCGTCGCTGTCGTCGTCAGACACCGTTCCACCGCCAGCCACCGCCTGTCCTTCATCATTTGCAGCCTCTCCTTCATCGTCAGTCTCTCTTTCCTCGTCGCTCCTCCTTTCCGCACCAGCATCATGGTTATACCCATCTCGCGCCGTCGTCACGATGGTCCTCCCTCTAGGGCAACATGGTCGTCGAACCTTCCCCCCCATCCTCGCCCCTTCACGACCGGCCACCCTCGCCCCTTCACGATCGACCACCCCAATCTGACATTGATCCTGCATAACCATGGGTGGTCCATGCATGGTGCGATCCACGATCCGACGTGCTTGCACCCGTCTCCCTGGAGCCGACCCATACCGGAGCCCGCCCGGGCTCTTGCCGCCAGTCATTGCAATCGCCACCCCCTACCGGATTGGGACCAAAGAATCTGGCGTCAGGAGTTCCTTTATCAGGGCCTGGCCCCCGTCCCCTCACCGTCGCACACCGCGATCCCGGCCTACCAATGGGATCCGGTGCACTGCTTCTCCTGATCGTCGGTTTACCAGCCGGGGTATGCTAACTTGGGGATCGGGCTACACCCTAGAATGGCTCCTCACTCCACGAGGCAAGCAAACCCTAAGAGGTTCGCGAACAGTAGGGGACATGCAAACCACGGTAATCGTGGTACTGCTGCTAGGGTTTTTGCCCCGGCTCCAACGGCAGCCAAACGCCATGGAGAGGAAGTCCCACACCCAAACTCACACCCGAAGATCGGGGCAAAGTGGAAGACACCTGATTTGAGATTGGGAGATCTGAACGACTGCACCTTGGCCCGCCGGGGGATCCTGCGATTCACCATTGCCGTTGGACCAAGACCCAGGGTGATTAAGACGGGTCATAAGCCGGAGTCCAAGATGTTTCCAACTAACACCGAGCAAGTACAGGAACGGGAAGTCAGCCCGGGGGACTACAATCCCCCGGGGGATGAATGATCCCCCAAGGCGGGGTGGGAAGGACCGTTAGGGGCCTATACCCACAGACCCGGGACGACTAAAGCCGGGAAGTCTCGGGGAATCCGCAACCAAGGCTATCTTTCATTTCAGTTTATTTGGTTTAGGGCGAATAATTTTTTGGCTAGATAGTTTCTGTTCTGTTATTTACTTACTTTTCGAAACGTTGGATCGAGGAACTCTTGAGTTCGGATCTGCGAAAAAAAGCAGACTATGTGTATGGAACCATGTGCACCCGATGGGCCACGGCCGATCGGGACAAAAGCTGGTGTCCGGGACTGTTAGGTCCCTCCTTGTAAGCATGATAAGATCGTAATACAACTTCTTTCCCGTTTCAAAAAAAATAAAAATAAAATATATTGCTTCTCACTTTTGTGGGTTAAGATAATTGAAAAAAATTCGACTATATTTGCTTCGTTTCTCATTGTATTGTTTACACATGGTAAAACGTCATGGTCGGATGAGGACTCGATCGAATCCCCGACCAGATCGAAACAGGTTTAGGACAGGTATTTTATAAACGAGATGTTGATTGGGGACATGGATGGTACTCCCTGCCCCAATAATAATTAAACAATTCAAATTAATAATGTATCTAGAATCCGGAAGATGGTATCTATAACGAAATTTCCAAAATCCAGAGTTTTTCATTTTGTACATAGTAATAGTAGGGTCTGAATTCTGATAGGATCAACTTCTCTTTTGTGAATTCAAATCCTTGTACCAGACTTGTTTTCACCAGCAAAGAGGCTTTCTTTCAAGTTCATTTTTTTTATCGGTAATTTTTTTTATAAAAGTCTAACAACTTCGAAATGAAGCAGAAGGATAAGGGCAACCCTCAGTACAAACAAGGAGCACTGGCCATAAGCCCAGCCTCAACCAGGATTCCCAACCCTGAGAATCAAACTATTACAGGTCTCAGTACCTATATAAGAGTTCAGCAACAAACAAACAAGAAACAGACACACGGGCCAAGCCCAACCAGCAAAATGAGCAACAAGGCCCAAAACAGGGGCTACCGGCCCGAAATAGGCAATTAGGCCCAACCAAACAACTTAAACAATAAAACCCTAAAAAGTACCCAAAGAACTAACACCCACCTCGAGCCCCACGCCAACCAAGCCAATCTGAAGCTGCAACGGCCCAACTTCAATAGCTACGCACCGAAATCGTCCGACCACCACCGATCGGACCGAGGAGAAACCCCCAAACCATCAAGTGCAAAGCGAAGAAGAATACCAAAACCAGCCCCAAACGAGCACCACCAACACACAACAGTGACGCTCTAAACTCCAATCCACGACTCGCTCGGCCCTAAGATGAGGGTCCAAACTTTCTCCACAAACTATACCACCCAGTTACCCAGCACCCATAAGCATGGGAATACTTGGACAACTCGCCCTCACCCTGAGAAACCGATTCAAACCCCCCGATCCCCTATCCACAATCTTCAACACGCCGTTAGGCAGAAACCAAAAATGTCCAACACCAAATATTGGGCCTCATACTCAAAATGGAGAACGATGGAAGGAAGAAAGGGATAGAAGAAAGGGAAAGAAGGGTCAGTTCAAAGAAGAGCAAGGGAGAGAAGCCAAGACCAGATCTGTATCTCTCAGATCTCAATCGAGATCTAGTCAATGGCCTACATCAACCCGACGACCCAAGGGGAGAGGCCAAGTTCAAAATATCAGGGCAAACAAATCTGAAATGGGAGGAGTAGTATTGTGTAAAAAGGAAGAGATTACAGAAACCCATACCGATGACCAAGACACGAAGAGAAGAAGAGAAGCAGCTTCAGCAAAACCAGATCTGACAACCCATAGAAAACCCCGCTCAGTTCACCAACTCTTCTAAACCTAAGCCAAACGTGGCCTAAACCCATCGCCGCTCCGATGAGGCCCAGACAAAAACGAGAAACAGGTGAGGAAGAAAGTGGATCTGGACCGGAGAGCCCCACTACGAGAAATCGAGACCCAGGAGAAGACAAAAAGCCAAACGGCAAGCAGGACCCAAATCTCGTCATCCACACCAGTGAAGAAGAACGCCCCACTCAGATCTGGAGTCGTCGTCGTCGAAAGGAGAGAGAGACCGCTACGTCGAAAGTGATAGGCGACAGGGAAGCGAGTCAGGAAAAGAGGAGTCCCACCGGTGACTATCATGGTCGATGCCATGAAAGTCACAGGTGGCGATAAGAGAAAGAAAGGATGAGGAAGCTAGGGTTGAGAAGCGATGATTCTAGAGAGAAGAGAGAGCCTCTCTCTCTCTAGACCAAAAGCTCTGCTTGTTATTTCTTTCAAGTTCATTTGAGCTCTATTTTTTTCTCCTCTCTACTCTTCTTGCTATTAGAGTCTTTTCATTGTTATTGTGCCATATTGTTATCTAGAGGAGAAATCAAATAGAAACCACCTCTTAACCTAGTAACCATGAGAACCAATCCAAGCCATCCATTTTAAGAATGGATGGATGAGATGTAATTGAGTTGTTGACTACAAAAACACATCACTGTTTAATAAGTGGTATGAGCTTTTTAGTAAAACTATCATATTATTTCTTTTTTTACCAATTCACTAATTTAATTTTTTCCTCTTCGTTTGAACTCCGATTGGCTTCAAACTTTGCGCCAATATTTTTGTTTCTTCAACGACTTTCTATCAAGATCAGTCATGAATATATGTTGAAGCACGAATTTTTTTTTTATTTTGGGGCTGATTTAAAAAAAATTATACCTGGGTAATTTTTATTAACACTTTACACTAGTTTTATTAACACTGGACACTAGGTTTATCACCTCATTTTTCAAAACTAAACATGATTTAATTTTTTCCGCTTCGTTTGAACTCTGATTGACCTCAAACTTGCTTCAATATCTTTGTTTTTTCAAGGACTTTCTATCAAGATCAGTGGTGAATATGTTTTAAAGCAAGAAAAAAATAAATTATTTCGGGATGATTTAAAAAGAAATTATATCAGAGTAATTTTTATCAACACATTACACTGGTTTTATCAATACTTTACTATGATTTTATCAACACTAAACACAAGTTTTATCACCTTATTTTCCAAAACCGAACATGATTTTTATCACTTCATCACATGTTTTTTTATGAACACTAAGGACTAGTTTTATCAACACTAAACACTATGTTTATCACTAAATTACATGTGCTTTATCACCCAATCACATGTTTTTTTTATCAACACTAATCTCTAGTTTATCACACTTATTATCAAAATTGAACACGTTTTTATCACCTCATTAATCGTTTTTTATCATCTGAATACATGTTTTTTTATCAATATTTAGCACTAGTTTGATACCCCGATATAAAACATTTATTAGTGAAGATTTATCAACACTCAACATTATTTTTATCACCATTATATAACTTTTTATTTTTGTGTTTCAAAATATATTCATAACTGATCTTGATTTAAAGCCATTAGAAAAAGAAAAATATTTGTGCAAATTTGAAGCTAATCAGAGTTCAAACGAAGCGGGAAAAATTAATTAGTGAATTGGTAAAAAAAAATATGGACACTTGTTCACATGACACCATGTTATTACAATTATGCCCTTACTTGTGTGAGAAAGGCTGAAAGTGGCGTGAAATTAGGGTTATGATGTGACATCTTGATGAATGTTGGATTATAGGTGTGTGTGGCTAGGATGAGTTCTCATGGTTACTAGAATAAGAGGAGTTTCTAGCCGATTTCTCATCGCCCAAAAATATTTTTTTCCGTGCTTCAAAATATATTCATGACTAATCTTGATAGAAAGCCCTTGAAAAAACTAAAATATTGGCGCAAGTTTGAAGCCAATCAGATTTCAAACAAAGCGAGAAATATTAAATTTGTGAATTAATAAAAAATGATAGTTTTACCAAAAATCCCCTACAACTTACCAAAAAAGTGTTGTTTTTCAGTCAACAACTCAATTGCATCTCATCTATCCATTTTTAAATTGGATGGCTTAGATTGGTTCACACGGTTTTTACGTTAAGAAGTTATTTCTATTTGATTTCTTCTATTATTGTATTATTATGACTTGTTTTCTTAAATATATTCGAAATGTTCTGTTTGTCGATTGTGGGAAGCTAAATTTTTTGTAATTATCATGGTCTTGCTCTCATCGGAGAATAAATACTTTATTAATGAAAATTTAGTTGATAGAAAAAACACCTTTTTTACTAGTAAAAAAACGTAATTACGTCCTTATAACTTTTATTTTAGCTCTAATCTTGCACACTTCTCATGAGTTCTAGGATTGATCTACTTTTTTTTAGTGAAAGAAGCAATATTATTATTTGTAAAATCGATTATATTGTTGTGCATCGAAGAATATGCTCTTCGACCACGAAAGGTCAGTATGAATGAACAATGGTTCACTGAACCTTGTAGTACCAGATCTATCACAGACGGTGTTGTGACGCCCCTCGGACAGAGACATAAGACGGGGGGGTTGGGGGGCTACCAAAAATCAGAGACCTCAATAGTAATGGTGATAGTGGGAGGCAAAACATCGTCTAGGGACCCCCTGCTAAGGCAAGTCCACGATGCTTAAGCGATGTATCATCCCTCCCGGCGGGGCTTTTTCCTCAGCTGATACTTGTCGCCACAAATAGTTGTCGACACCTCCCTTTTCAGTGCTCCAGCACTTGCACTCCCACGGGCCATGGGCGCTGAAACATCAACATCTCGCGCTCCTGGATGTGCGCGTCCTCCACCTCCAAACCCACCACGCTCCAGCAATAGAGGGTCAAAAATCGAATCAGTAGTGAGCTGATCACCACCCAGGCCCTACCGGATCTTCGCGTGTACAAAAGCCGGGTGGTATGAGCTGGACCACCCAAGGAGGCCTATCGTAGGCGACTGGCTGGTGTCTCAGGTAGGAAATTGTGGACCCGGATTAGGTATCGGGTCCATTGTTACGCTAGTTCCCCTTCCTCGAGACAACCTAGCCTTAGGTATTAGGTCCATTGTCAGCGGGGATTGGGCAGCTTCCTCCAGTTCCCAGTCCAGTGCGACGCCGTCTCCGCTGTGAGCCCATGAGACTCATGCACCATCCAAGCCAATAAGGACGGCTGAAACTCTCGCCGTCTCACGCGGGGACGAGGGTTTATCGTTGGAGTATGCCGACACAGATCCCTTTGATATGCCGGAAGGTGGCTTTGAGGATACTGTGGTAGGGGCGAAGTCCTAACCGCCCTTCGTACAATGTTAGTGTCCTCCTCGGAAACCTCCCTCGAGACCAGAGACGGAGGGCCACCGACCCCACGGTCAGGCCTGTGAGCATCCACACCCGGGGTTCTAGGAGGTACAAACCTCAGAGGCCCTGGCAAGGGCGCAACCCTAGACCTCGCGTCGTCCAACCCAGGCACCAGAGCAAGGTCATGGTGAGCCCGGGAAGATGGTATAGGGTTCGGGCGAAGAGGCGCCAAACTATTGCGTGGAGTGGAAGGCACCCAGGGCCGCCGCACCAGTTCTCCCCGACGCAAGTCTCCGAGCGGAGAGGAGGAGACGGTCCCAGCGATCCAAAGAACCCAGCCGATAGTAGCATCGACGGAGAGGAATATCGGGACCCCATGGAGACCGGAACTGATTCCAGCGAGACCTCAGGAGGAACAGGTTGGGTTGGGCCGAGACGAGGGAGAAGGAAGGAGAAGATGGTGGTGTTGACAACCATCCCCATCGATACTTATCCCCAACACCAGCCGTGGTCTGCGAGGGAACCGACCGGATGGGACAGAGGGGCACTGGAGCGGCAAGACTGACAAAACCAACACCATGTGGCGATGTGATAGACGGTGTAACAGCGGTGGTGGTAGGAGAGAGCATCATAGCGGCTAGGGCTAGGGCTAGGGCTAGAATGAGATTCTCAATAACGATAGAGACACAATTATAAAAGAAAATCCTAATGGGTCTCATCGATATCAAAGTTTGGGTTTTCACAGATACGGATCTAGGATCGATCTATTGTGTGGTGTAAGATTAATTTTGGGTTAAATACATTTTGATACTCTTATGCAGTGGCGGAGCCATATGGGTCCCAGGGGGCACATGTCCTCCTCAATTTTTTTTGAAAAGTTCTTATATGTTTTTCGATTTTTTTTTTCAAAAATACCCTTAATTTTTTTCCAATTTCGTAGTTGTGCCCCCTTCCCCAATTTTTTTTGCAGTCACGTATTTTCACTGAAATTTTTAGTGCCCCTCACCAAAAAAGCTAGCTCCGCCACTGCTCTTATGTTCGGTCTACGGACATTAAGGACCTACATCTTTGGGAATGACCATTTTGCTACCTTATTGTTTGGTCCATGAACATTTTTTCGATTTGGGGTTAAAAAAAATTAACTGAATATTCTATTATGTTAGTTATGTGACAGCATGTGCAATTAAGTGGAGAGTGAAATAACGACTATACCCTTACTATTCTATCCTTATTTTTTTAACATATAGGAATTTTATTAGAAGTAAATTAAAAGTACAGATCATCAGAAAACGGAAGACTGATAAAGGACTACAAACAGAAATAAACGAAATAAAAGGGTAAGACTTGAGTCCTAACCCGTAAGTGTCAGATGCTAACCCTATAACAAGAGGTCTTGGCCTGTAGGTACCAGACGTTAACCTTCACTACTGCTGATCTTGACCTGGGAGACGGATCAGATCCGTCACCCAGGTTAGCTTATCCGTCGGCCTGGATCTTGGCTGACGGATACATCCGTCGGCTAAGATCCGTCGGCCAGGTCTCGTCGGCCAAGTATTTGGCCGAAGGATGCAACAATCCATCGGTACGCTGAACAATGGCCCGACGGATCCCATCCGTCAGCCAAAAATGATCACCTTAGTCACGGATTCGATCCGTCAGTCTGCTTCGGTGACCCTACCGACGTGTATCATACGTCAGGCAGGAATTTCCACCTGGCCGACATATCGGACCCGTCGGCAAGGTGTAACTTCTTGCCTGACGGATGATACCCGTCGATAGGGTGTTATGGCTTGCCTGACGGATCATACCCGTCGGCAAGGTGGAAAATCTTGGCAGGCGGATCACTCCCGTCAGGCAAGTGTTTACACCATGCCGACGGGTCTTACCCGTCAGGCAAGTTTTTACACCATGCCGACGGGTGACATCCGTCAGGCAAGACTTCCACCCTGCCGACGGGTGCAATATGGCGGGCAAGGTTTACCACCCTATCGACGGGTGCTATCTGTCGGCCAGGTCTAAACCTGTCCGACGGATGTAGATGCTTGTATCCGTCAGCCAAGTTTGAGTAGAAAAACAAAAAAAACATGTTTCAAAATTCATGCACCCAACTGTGCAGTAAAATGTACCTGTTCTTGTACCATCCAAACCGTAATAACAGCAAGCACACATACAAACCATAAACACGACAACCAAACATCCAACCGATATTATCAAATATAGTAGTTCTAAATAAGTTTATACGTGCACAGAACATAAAAAGTTATCAGTTCAGGTATCCAAATAACATAATGTTCATAGGAAAAAGGGGAGGACTGACTAAGGTAAAAATGGCGGGGCTGATGGCGGGGTCTCTGAAGCCGGAGTCGCTGACGGTCTGACAGAAGAAGGCACGATGGTGTTCTGTTGAGTGGAAGCCCAAGAGTTGAACAACTCCCGAAATTGAGCTTGTTCCGCAGCTTGGGCAGCAATCCTGGACTCCATTTCTAGGTGCTGCTCCTTCATCAACCGGCGTTGCTCCTCCAATTTCCGAGCGAACTCAGCCTGTTGATCAGCCAAGAGAGTCTTCAGGTCTTCTAGCTCCTCAGACGAGCTGACTGAACGCGCACTCGAGCACCCACTGGCTCCCACATCCCGTTGGGTTGGGAGCTTGACCGCCTTCCTGATGCCTGATTGGAGTCTGCCCTTCTGCTGTTTACTCGTGATAATCAGGATGAGGGGGAGCTCTTCCTCCAAGGTCAATGCCTTCGCCACAGTAGGCGATGAACCCTCGCACTCCGTCACCTGTGACTGCGATAACCGCTCACGGGCCTCATCCACAACAGATTTTGCATGTGCCTGAGATACATAAAACACCAAAATAATTTACAATTTTATACGATACATGATAGAAAAACCCATATTCGTATTACCTTAAAAATAAGTGATGCAATAAATGTAATTAAAACAAGATATACCGCTCTTTTCACGTTCTCCTTGTTGAGGTCATTTTCCTTTGTGTAGACCTCGACGTAGGCGTCGCAGCGTGGAAGGAGGGAGGATTTGGCAATAAACCGTTTGGCCCGTTTTGCGAGCGGCATACTACCCCCGTGGTGTGCAGTCAGGTTCTGTGCTCGAGAGGCCTTCCCATTGTCACTCAATTTCTACAATACACAAATCAGATGGTAAACAGTTATAATACACTCTAATTCAAAACTAATTATTGATAACTCGTGAGTAGTACTTTACATAATTTACCAAACACAATAATAAAGTACTTACTTTGAACTCCTCTGATTTGAAGTGCCTGCAGAGCCAACGAAACTGCTCCTCGCGTTCAAGGAACTCCAGCAGGGTGGGTATGTGTATCTCAGCATCGGGGTGATCGGGGTCTTTGTACTTCGGCTCCATTTTGAGGACCCACTCATGGATTTCATACTTCCATTCACGGTAGCGGCTAGATGTCGTTTCCATGACAAAATCCAGAAGCTTGGTGAAGTATGGTCCGGTTTCGAACTCGTACAACATCTGACAAAATAAAAACACCAGGATTAGTAATTATATAAGAAATAATTAAATGAATCAATGAATGCGAAAAGGTAATGTACTTACGCTGAGCTGGTAGAACATAACCTCCTTAGCACTTTCAGGAACTTCATGGAAGAACGCCTGGCCCATGGGGATGTAAGTCCGCACTATGGACCCAATCACCCATACGACATCATCCTTCTCAAGCGTCCCTGTCAGGTGTTTACCGTTATGGCCCAAGGTAAATTTTCCCCCTGGCGGAGCCAGATCCTTGAGCCTACGGTGGAGGTTCTTGTTGGTCACAATACCTCGCTTCCCCGTCTTGGTCTTTGTTATGGTGGAGGCCACCTCTCCTCTGGCCAGCATGGTAGCCACATCTTCATCGTCCTCCACTAGTTTTGGGGAACGAATGCTCAGGACATTTTCCCGGTTGGTGGTAGATGCTGCCTCACTACCACCGGGAGAAGGGGCTGCCTCACTACAACCGGGAGAAGGAGACTCGCAGTCTCGAAGGTGTCGCATTGCAGGTGCCCGAGCTGTAATAACCACTTCCGGTCAACGTCAGTCAAACCTGCGAAAAAACAGGAAAATTTAAAATTTTTAAGACAGACACTTAACTTAACTTAAATTGACCCCGAGGGTCATGCCGGACTTAAGTTGACCCCGTTATCGACTAAAATGAGTTACGGGGGACTCAGGGCAACTTTCTGGTCATTTTGGGAAAGATTGATTTTTCGCTGGAAAAGTCACCCGAGCGACGTTTTGGTCCATTCGAGGACCGTGTTGGACCCGAAAAGCTTAGCCATCGTCGTAGCGGTCTTAGTTGGGCCGTTTCCTTGAAGCCCGTCCAGTTTAAAATATTTTTGGGAAAAGTGCCCGTTCGGGGCCCGAAACGTCCGTTTTTCGCGAATCTGATTGGAAAATATCAACTAGATATTTTCCAAAAGGTATGGGACCCACCTTGACACTTGTCAAGTATATGGTGGTGTATTTTTGGAGGGAAAAGGTGTGGTTGGAGAGGGTTGGCCGAGTATGGTGTTTTAAAAAGGGAAAGTGTTAGTTTTTTTATTAGTTTTGTTGTTTGTTTAATTAAATTAGAAATTAGAAGAGAGGTTTTAGAGAGAGAAGGAGAAGGAGAAGAAGAGAGAAGAAGGGAGGTTGAGCTAGGGTTTGTGATCGAGCCCTTGGATCGAGTCAAAGCAAAGAGCAATCCCGTTCCCCTCGTTCTCCTCTACGGTAATACCCGAACCGATTCTCGTTTTGATTATTTTCAAGAGCTAGGGTTTGGTTATAAACTAAGGCTTAGGGTTGTGTAGAGTGTGGGGAGGTGTTGGAGACGTTTTAGAGGTGTTTGGGGGTTTAATTTCACGTTTTCCGGTGACCGGAGGCTCGGGAGGAGCTCCGGCCACCGTGGGTGGTGGCCGGCCGGCCATGTGGTGGCTGGCCGGAGGTGGCAGCAGCCACCACTTGGTGGCCGAGCCCCTCCCTCAAACCCTAGGGTCTCGGCCAAGCCTCTTGGGTGGGGCCCACGTGCTCGGTTGCTCGGGTTTTAATGTTCGGGTGGTTTAAAACGTCCCCCGGACCACTTATTCCTAATCGAATCGAAATTTGGAATTAATTTGGAGAAGTTGTAATTAACGGGTTTTGGGAAACTTTAAACGTTAATTAATTAATTTATAAGTCGGAATTCGATTCCGTCAAGTGCGTTGAGTTCCTTGATTTATTCTAAGACCGTAGAAACGAAATTGGGGACTTTTGGAGCCCCGGAAGGCAATTAACCAAAACCGGGCAGATTCGCCATGTCGGGCGAATCTGGCCCTTACGGGTCCTTTTTCGGCAATATCGAATAATTGGGAAGTTTGGGAGTGATCGTCTTTGTCGGGGTTACGTTTGGGCGTTAAGTTTATTAATTTTCGGTTTATTCGTACTAGTTTAAAAGTACTTTGAATTTGTGTTCTTTTAGATCGTGCTACGGACCGAGGCAAGGGAAAGCTCGGCGAGTGACTAGGTCCACTTCGGGTTTTGTTGGAGCGCTTTTGGATCTATATACGAGGTAGGGAAAAGTAGCCGGATCTCGGCCCTGATTAGGGAAAGTTAATAGTAGAATTGCATGTGACACCGGGGTGTCGTGGGTTGAGTAGAATTATTTAATTATTAGAGAAGCATGGTATGGGATTGTAGCGTTTATTAGAAAAGCATGTTACGGGAACTTAGTGATTATTGGAAAGGCATGTGACACTTAGTAGTGTCGTAGGAGCAGAGAACTTAGCGATAATTGTTTTACTGGAGGCATATGACCATGCCCGGAGGTTGATTGTGAACTATCGATATTAGGAGTACTGGAGGCATATGACCATGCCCGGAGGTTGATTGTGAACTATCGATATTAGGAGTACTGGAGGCATATGACCATGCCCGGAGGTTGATTGTGAAACTGGTGATATTAGGACTGTTGGAGGTTTGGGTTAAGCCGGAGGTTGATTGTTTATTTTGGCGTCTTGGGTGGCCTTGAGGGCCCGTTTTATTGTTGTTGAGTTGGGTGGCCTTGAGAGCCCGTGTTATTTAATTGTTGAGTCGGGGTGGCCATGAGAGCCGTGTATTTAATTTGGTGTCTTGAGTGGCAGCGAGTGCCCGTGGGGTTGTTGAACCCGAGTCTTGACTGTTGAGGTGTCTTGAGTGGCCTTGAGTGCCTGTGTGATTGAACTTGCCTGTGATTGTGATTGTGGTTACCTGGGGTGGTGAGTTCTAAAGGTCGACAGCCTGATCCGACTTAGTGTCGATGAATTGCGAGTTCTAAAGGTCGACAGCCTGATCCGACTTAGTGTCGATGAATTGCGAGTTCTAAAGGTCGACAGCCTGATCCGACTTAGTGTCGATGAATTGCGAGTTCTAAAGGTCGACAGCCTGATCCGACTTAGTGTCGATGAATTGCGAGTTCTAAAGGTCGACAGCCTGATCCGACTTAGTGTCGATGAATTGCGAGTTTTAAAGGTCGACAGCCTGATCCGACTTAGTGTCGAGGAATTGCGAGTTTGAAAGGTCGACAGCCTGATCCGACTTCGTGTCGAGGAATTGCGATAGGTCGAACCCTGACCTGATTGAGATTGGTTACTGAGCAGCTGGTGTGCGATCCTTTGTGATCTTGTTTGGTGTTGTGTCGTTTCGTTCGAGTCCTTGAGGAGGTCGTCGATAGTTGTGTCGGGTCTACACTGTTTTTATCGAGTGTCGAGTCTGTTGAGGAAGGTGATGGGTTGTGGGTCAGTTGAGTACTTGAGTTGGGGACTGTAGTCCCGGTGTTGGGTTGGTTTTAGTGTTACTGGCTTTATCTACTAATTATGCCGTAGTCAGTCTGTTATCCGTGGAGGTGAGCGAACGCTCACCCCTAGCTGCTTTTCCTACAGGTACTGATCACCGGACGGACTAGGTTAGCTCTTGAAGTCCATGGAGCTTGGAGCGGAGTCTGGTCTTTACTTTTGTTGAGTCTAGTGACGGATGTGTACCTTGTCCACTTGTTGGAACGTTTTTGTATTGTAAATACTATTATTATTTTTGGTAATTAAATGGAAATATCAGAGTTTTATTCAAAACAGGTTTTAAGTGTCCATGTTTTAAATATTCGCGTCCCGAGTTCGGTTCGCTGAAATTGGGGCGTGACACGAGCCGTTGTATTTTGGGTGGAGTCTTGGGTGGTTCCACCAGATGCACAGGGTTGCGCTTGAAGGGCCTCGGGGGCGGTCAACAAGTTGAGCCGGTTGTAGAACTTGTTATAATTTCTCTTCCTCATCCTGCGAAATCATGTGAACTCAAATCATACTTTGATTTAGAAAATATAGCATAGAAACTCATCAAAAAAATTGCAATCCTATACATAGCTCACCCATAAATTTAAAGTCTACAATAGTTCGGTGCTAATGCGTGAATGGGTAAATTTAAATCAATGATACGTAACAACACACAAACATTTAAATATCTAATGACTGCATATTTATGAAGTTCTATGAATTTGCGCAAACAAAATAAATAAATATTAATCATTGTATAACTTTATGCACACAGTTTTAACCCTAACCAAGGCAATCAATTCAAAATTAAAACAGGTCTTGACTGAAATATTGTTACCATTAAGCTCAATAAGGGAAATCCTATTCTGACATTAATTAAGATCGACCCTTTTTCTCTAATCAACAACAAAGCAGGAAATCTATTAGGGTTGGCCAATTTTTCTTTAGAACAGCAAATCCATTAGGGTTGGCCAATACAGCTAGAAATCCTCATCTACCATACTAACTCCTAACCTAACCTCGTCACGATCACTACACAACAAATGTGTACTTAATGGATTCGAACCTGATACACCATTAGGGTTTAGTATAAGCTGAATGTGTTAGGAACCCTTAAACTGTACCCAATTTATCATCAACCCATTTTTGAGTGTAACACAATGGTCATTTAGGTATTTTGAAATGGTGAAATCAGAATCAATAATCATTTAGGTCACAAATTCTGTTCTTTCTTCAACACAAATTCAGTTAAATCAAAAATTATGTTCTTTGTTCAACAAACATTTAGGGCTTTGTAGGGGTTTCAAGGGAAGAGGGTAGAAGAAGATTATTGTACGAGAGGCACGTACCTTTCGAAGAGGAGCGCGAACAGATGTGGTCGGAGACGTTGAGGCTGGGGCGAGAAGAGGTTGGCGACGACGAGCTCTGGTCGGAGACGTTGACGCTCGGTAGCGAACAGGTCGGAGACCACGCTATCTGGTCGGAGACGTTGACGGTCGGCAGCGAACATGTTGGCGACGAGAGGAGGCGTTGACGCTGGGCCTCGAACACGTCGTCGACGGCGAGATCTGCTCGGAGACGACAACCCCTGGTCCAGTACGACTTCCCTGCGGCGCGAACAGGTCGGCGACGAGAGGATCAGTCGAGATTGGTCACCGGCGACTGAGAGAGAGGGAGAGAAGACAGACGAAGAAGAGTCGAGAAATGAGGGAAAAGGGAGGCGGACTCGGTCTTGACCCACAATTTAGACCTGTACCGACGGATGTAGATATCCATCGGCCATGACAAAGCGACGTCGGTTTGCTACCAACACTTAGCAATTTTTGCAGAAATTTTTAAACCTGGCCGATGGATATCTACATCCTTCGGCCAGCAGAAGTTGACTACCATTGACCAAAACCAAAAAACCCGTCATATTTCCCGACTATCAGAGTATTGAAAATGGAACGATATAAGTACTTAGTATGACTCATAGTTTGGACAGAAGATCGTATAATACTCATACATATGACATACAAAAATGAACGAGACAATGTCATACGTTATAAGCTGAATATGTTCATGCACATAGTGGAACTGGCGATTTCGATCAATACGTTTCGGTGTCTCGCATATGATATAATCAAGACCGCTCATATCGTATCTACTATCCAAACTAGTATACGTATTTAAAAAAAAAACTATCATCGAACGGTTAATTCGTCGTTCATATGGTGGTCAAATTTGTTTTGTAAAATAGTCAACCAACTTTACCCACGTATTGGTAGCACTTGGCTCACGTATGTGTATCCGTCAGCCAAGTTGTGATGACCATCCCGATGTATAGGCTGCATCCGTCGGGCAGGTTGAAACGTTGTCATATTAATACAAACACTTGGCATTTTTTGGCGATATTGACAAACCTGGCCGATGGTTATATGCATCCTTCGGCCAGGCCAGGTTGACCGACGTTGACCGACTCCCAAAAACCCGTATTATTTCCCGACTATAGCAGTATTGATAATTGAACGATATAGGTACGTAGTATGCCTCATATACAACATAAGATCGTACATTACTCATACATAACACATAAAAAATATGAACGACACAACGCCATACGTTATAAGTTGAATATGTTCCAGCACATAGTGGAACTGGCGATTTCGCTCAATACGTGTCGGTATCTCGCATATGATATAATCAAGACCGGTCATCTCATATGTACTATCTACACTAGTGTACTTATGTAAAAAAACAATCATCGAACGGTTCATTCGTCGTTAATAGGGTGGTCAAATATGTTTTGCAAATTAGTCAACCATCTCTACCAACGTATAGGTAGAACTTGGCTGACGGATGTGCATCCGTCAGCCAAGTGTTAATAACCTTTCCGACATATTCGCTGGATATGTCGGTAAAGAAATAAATAAATCGATTAATTGACTTAATGATTTCCGTAATTCTCTTTCACATCATATATATGTTTAGGGTGTTGTAAAACAATGTATGAACGCTGTAACATACAAAAACAAAGCAATGTGACAGGTTTATGCACGAATTACAAACCGAAACAGGGCATTTGCTCTCTGTTTTATGGATGCTTGCATCCGTCGGCCAGGTACTATCCTGACCGACGGATGCAAGCATCCATCGTCCAAGTGACAGGGCAGAGTAGAACAAATTTGCAGGAAACGTCAAGCCACCTGGAAAACAGTTTAACTGCACAGCCAATCATTGCATTTGTTTCAAGGAGATAAGTTTGCACACATACAACCGTGTGGATCGTCGCGATATGCATTTGTGTTGGTATTTATGGATATCAAACCATTATCTACTTTCACGGAATTTAGATCATACCATCGACAGTAAAACAAAACAACCGGCATCCGTCCAGTGTACATAAGCTCAACGACGTATAACAACACACCGTAATAAGCTACACCGCCCTCTGCATTAAGCATCACACCACTGTTTTGTGAGCTTCTTCCTTTATCGCGATGTTCGGACAGGTATTTCACACCGTGTACATGATATTGCGCATAATAATTTGCTCTCTGCACGTAACGACTCAGAGCCTTTGATGCCATATATTGTTGATCGTCATCGGGATACGATTCCATCTGGGAATTTGTGCTTATAGTTATTAGTAATATATACACATTGATAAATATATGTTTATTTATATATATAGGACTACACGTTTCACTGATATTGAACTTACGGTTTCCTTGAACATTGAGCAAAATGTTCCAATTCGGTGTTGTAAATCGGTTGACCCTGGGTATTCCGTCTCATAATCCTCTTTGAAATCAATCATCTTGGAGCTGAATTCTTCAGCATTCTGCATAGCGGTCCAATGAGCGATACGCACGAATTCCTTTGTTAACAAGGGCTCCCATATCTGAATAGTTGGAAGCACATGTTTGGAAACAATTGAAATGCCCCATTTATCTAAGGTCTCCGGATCCATGGCTCATTTATCGAGGTACAAATTGATGAACGTCGCACATTGATGATTAATATATGATTCTGCGATGCAACCCTCTGGGTATCGGTGGTTGCGCACCCATTTTTTGTAGTACCCCAATTCACGTTCCATCGAGAACATCCAAGTATAATGGACATGACCGGTTTGCAGTACTTGAGATGGGAGATGTTTACATAAATGCACCATGATCGTGTGGAACGACGGAGGGAATATCATTTCCAACTTACTGAGAATCAATACAATATCAACATGCATCTCTTTTAGCTTCTTCTTTGAAATCTCCCTTGCACAGAGAGACTGAAAGAAATTTGCAAGCTCACATATCACGGTGGCTACGTGCGGTGCCACATAAGGGCGTACAATGATGGGAAGAATACGTTGCAGCAAAACATGATTGTCGTGTGTTTTAAGCCCAAAAAACTTCTTATCCTTCACGCTTATCTTGTTTTTCAAGGATCCCACATAGCCCGATGGAAACCTTATATTTGTAACCTTATCAAGCGCTTCACCACGTTTCTCAGGCTTGATCGTGTAGTCGACATAAGGCATGAAAGTCTTGTTGCCCGTTGTTTTGGCCCATAGATCCTTATGCACACCCAATTCCTCCCACATTTGTCTGGCTTTCAAATCATCTTTTGTTTTCCCAGGCAAGTTAAAAAGTGTTCCAATAAGATTGTAGCACACATTTTTTTCAATATGCATCACGTCCAATGCGTGCCTTGTCTGCAAAGATTTCCAATACGGGAGTTCCCTAAATATCGATTCATGTGTCCAACACAACCTTTTCTGGCCGGCTTTGTTCTTCTGAGAAAACTTTGGATGTAACGATAGTTCGGGAAACTGAATGTCCGATATTTCTTCATATATTTCATACCCACTCTTTTCAGGGCGGGATTTTTTCATCTCCCGTTTCCCGTTGATTTTTTTATTTTTCCGTAATGGATGATTCTCTGGCAAGTCCTTCCGTGCTCCTACGTAGTACGTCCTATTATGACTGTGAAGCCCTTCGAGATCATCCAAGCATATTGGACAAGCCTTATAACCCTTCGTCTGAATGCCTCCCAACATTCCCAAACCGGGAAAGTCACTAATAGTCGATAAAACCGCCGCTCGCATCTTGAACGTTCGATAGTTGGATGCATCATAGGTTACAACCCCTTCGGACCACAACTTTTTCAAATCATCAATCAACGGTCTCATTAAAACATTTAGGCACTTCCCAAGCGACTTAGGGCCAGAAATCAATAGCGTTAAGATGTTAAATTCTTTCTTCATGCACGAGGTTGGAGGTAAATTGTAAGGCATAACTACAATGGGCCACACACTATAAGGGATAGCGTTTGCACCAAACGTGTAAGAACCACTCCCGGTCAACAATAGTCAAACCTGCGAAAAACAGGAAAATTTAAAAATTTTAAGACAAACACTTAATTTAACCTAAATTGGCCCCGAGGGTCATACCGGACTTAAGTTGACCCCGTTATCGACCAAAATGAGTTCCAGGGGACTCAGGGAAACTTTCTGATCAATTTGGGAAATGTTGACTTTTCGCTGGAAAAGTCAACCGAGCGACGTTTTGGTCCATTCAAGGACCGTTTTGGATCCAAAAAGCTTAACCGTCGTCGTAGCGGTCTTAGTTGATCCGTTTCCCTGTAGCCCGCCAAGTTTCGTAATTTCTTGGGAAAAGTGCCCGTTCGGGGCCCGAAACGTCCGATTTTCGCGAATCTGATTGGAAAATATGAAGTAGATATTTTCCAAAAGGTGTGGGACCCACCTTGCCACTTGTCCAATAAGTGGTGGTGTTAGTTTTGGGAGGGAAATGAGTGGAGGGGAAGCATGGCCGGCCACATGTGGTTAAAAGAGAAAAAAATAGAAATTGTGTTAGTTGTTGAAATAGAAAAAGGAAGAGAGTATTTAGAGAGAGAAGGAGAAGAAGAAGAAGAAGAAGAAGAGAGAAGAGAGGAAGAGCTAGGGTTTGGAAGGAATCTAGCCCTTGGATCGCCTCAAGACAAAGAGCAATCGTCTTCCCCTCGTCTTCCTCGTTGGTAAGACCTAAACCGATCGTCGTTTTGTTAACTTTTGAAGGTTAGGGTTTTGTGTAAAACTATGAGTTAGGGTTGTAGTGAGTTTGGGGGTTTATTGGAGACGTTTTTAGAGGTGTTTGGTGGTGTGTTTGAACGTTTTCCGGCGACCGAGAGCTCAGGAGGAGCTCCGGCCACCATAGGGGGTGGCCGGCCACCATAGGAGGTGGCTGGCCGGACCTAGGGCCGGCCACCACCATGGTGTCCGAGCCCCTTTGGAACCCTAGGGCCCACGGCCAAGTGGGCCGGGTGGGGCCCACGTGCTCGGGTTTTAGTGTTCGGGCGGTTTAAAACGTTCCCCGGACCATTTATCCTTAACCGAATCGAAATTTGGAATTAAATTGGAAAAGTTGTAATTAACGGGTTTTAGAAACTTTAAACGTTAATTAATCGACTCGGAAGTCGGAATTCGATCCCGTCAAGTGCATTGGGTTCCTTGAACTATTCTAAGACCGTAGAAACGAAAACGGGGGCCTTTGGAGCCCCGGAAGACCATTTACAAAACCCGGGCAGATTCGCCATGTCGGGCGAATCAGGCCTTTACGGGTCCTTTATCGACAATGTCGAGTAATTGGGAAGTTTGGGAGTGATCGACATTGTTGGGGTTACGTTTGGGCGTTAAGTTTATTAATTTCCGGTTTATTTCCTGCGAGTTAAAGTGCTTTTAAAATTGTGTTCTTCTAGATCGTGCTGCGGACCGAGGCAAAGGGAAGCTCGGCGAGTGACTGGGTTCACATCGAGGTTTAGTGAAGCGCTTTTGGAGTTATATACGAGGTAGGGAAAAGTAGCCGGATCTCGGCCCTGACTAGGGAAAGTTACCTGTAGAATTGCATGTGACACCGGGGTGTCGTGGGTTATTTAGGTTATCGAATATTAGAAAAGCATGATACAGGATTGTAGCAATTATTGGAAATGCATGTGACACTTAGTAGTGTCGTAGGAGCAGAGAACTTAGCGATATTAGAATTATTGGAGGCATATGACCATGCCCGGAGGTTGTTTGTGAAAGTAGTGATCTTAGGACGGTTGGAGGCATCGTTTATGCCGGAGGTTGTTGTGTTTAATTATTATTGAATTTTGGGTGGCCTTGAGAGCCCGTGTTATTTTTGTTGAGTTTTTGGTAGCCTTGAGAGCCCGTGTTATTTTTTTTTGAGTTTTGGGTGGCCTTGAGAGCCCGTGTTATTTTTGTTGAGTTTTTGGTGGCCTTGAGAGCCCGTGTTAATTATTGTTGAGTTTTGGGTGGTCTTGAGAGCCCGTGTTAATTATTGTTGAGTTTTAGGTGGCCTTGAGAGCCCGTGTTACTATTGTTGAGTCTTGGGTGGCCATGAGAGCCCGTGTTGTTATTATTGGTGTTTTGGGTGGCCATGAGTGCCCGTGGGGTTGTGAACCCGTGCCTTACCGTTGGTGTCTTGGGTGGCCATGAGGGCCCGTAGGGTTGTTGAACCCGTGTTTTGTTGTTGGTGTCTTGGTGGCCTTGAGTGCCTGTGGAGTTTGGGAGTGGTGTCGTTACTGTCTGTTGAACTTTGTTTGTGATTGTGATTGGTTACTTGATACTGGTGGAGGTTGTGTGGTGTAGCTAGCATCCCGACTGGGATCGGGAGAAGCGGAGAGGTTGTGGGCTAGCTCCCTGACTGGGATCGGGGGAAGGACGCGCGGGTGTGGCTAACCACCCGACTGGGATCGAGTGAAGCGGAGAGGTTGTGGGTTAGCCTCCCGACTGGGATCGGGAGAAGTTGCGCGACAGGTCGACCGCCTGGCCCGAATGGGATCGGAAAGGGCGAGGGACAGAGATGGTTACTGAGCAGCTGGTTTGCGATCCTTTGTGATCTTGTTTGGTATTGTGTGGTTGTCAGTCGTGTCTTTGGAGGAGGTCGTAAATCGTAGTGCGGGGTCTACATCACGTGTCCGAGTGTTGAGTCGGTTGAGGAAAGTATTTTTGGTCGTGTGTGTGTCTTTTGAATCGTCGTTGGTGTCACCGGCTTTGTCTGCTAAGTATGCCGTAGTCAGTCTGTTATCTGTGGTGGTGAGCGAACGCTCACCCCTAGCTGCTTTTCCTACAGGTATCGTTCGCAGGCTGGACTAGGTGAGCTTCTGAAGCTTGAAGAGCTTGAAGCGGGTTTCTGGGTGTTTTTGAGTCTAGTGACGTGTACCTCGTTTTTGTCCAATTATTGGGACTTATTTTGAGATGTAAATATTATTTTGTCGAACTAAACTGGCATTTTAAAGTGATTTAATGAAAACAGGTTTCAAGTATTATATCTTTTTAAATGTTCGCGTCCCGAGTTCGGTTCGCTGAAATTGGGGCGTGACAAAACGGACTAAACCCGTCAGTTGCCAATGCAAGACGTACATTGGCAGCTTTAGATCCAAAACGAGGCCACGTCCTATCGAAGTCCAACCAGCCTTCCCCGTCAGCTGGGTGAGTCATCTTATCCGGGTCGATCCTTCTTTCCTTACTACCATGCCATTGCATTTGCTTTGCAATATCAGGTGAACTGTACAATTTCTGCAACTGTGGAATAATGGGGAAATATCTAACAGTTTCTTAGCCTTTGGTTTTCGCATTCCGACGAGCTTCTTATAGCGAGGTGAATCACATTTGTAGCACACATCATCTTTCGCATTAGGTCCATCGAATAAGATACAACCATTTTCACATGCATGGTAAGTCTTGTAACCCATCCCGACACTCTTCAAAACACTCTTTGCCTCTTTGAATGAAGACGGGTAATGATTTTCAGCCGGTAACAATGCTTTATGCAACACACAAGACGCAGTGAATGATTCATTCGACAATTGATATTTCTCCTTAAGAGCCAACAACTCCATGATAACCGTCAACCTATCCGTTGTCGCGTCTTTGTACAACTGTTTTTTATGCTCTTTCAATAACTTTGTGTAGTTGTCTGCCGCTTCTTGCGCAATCGACCTGTCAACATCCGCAATTTCATCGTCATCCTGTACCAATTCATCCATTTGTCCCCCACACCGAAATGGGAACACATCGTCCATATACTCCATAATTACTGGATCGCTCCGGTGCTCTTCATTCACTACTACATTTGCGCTACTTGATGAACCTCCAGTGTCCCAACTTCTTCTACTACTATTCATTACTTCTGTTAACATAGGCATGTTCAATTTTTCACCGTGAAAAATCCACACATCGTACCCCCTCATCATTCCGTTCCGAATCAAATGCATATATATATCCGGCACAGTCTGGTAAAATGCGTTAAGACAACTACCGCACGGACACCTGTGTGATTCAATATTAGGGAAATTTTTCTGTATATATTCGATAAAAACCGCTACCCCTTCCATAAACTTCGGATCGTACTTACTGAAAGTCATCCAACTCTTATCAATATCCTGATACACAGTCAATACTAACAACTATTGAACACAATATCTAATAAATAGATCGATATACACAACAAGAGGAACAAAATTTATCAAATAAACATACGTACCATTCTCGAGCTTCAAGCACCTTCCACGACGCACGGTTCTTACCAATATCCAACACGAGCCACGAATCTTGTCAATATCGAACAAGACAAAAGATTCTTGTCAATATTGACATAAAAATGGGGATCTTGTGTAGAGAAAAAGAAATGGAGGTGGGAGAGAAAAAAGAGATTTGGGAAGAAAGAAAAAAATAGTTTGGAGATGAAAATGAGATGGGAGAGAAGGTAAAGTTTTTTGAGTGGCTGAGAATAAGTCCAGCAGAACAGACTTGGCCGACGGATGCACGTATCCATCGGCCAGCTGAAACAGATACACATAAAACGGGACCGTTTCAGCCCTAGACTCGACAACTAAACGATACGCTGTCGTTTTTTCTTGACCGACGGATGCGTGTATCCGTCGGCCAAGAGTATCGCGTATTTAACTCCCCGAACCCTAGTTCCTCCCATTTCAGACTTCATACCCACTTCCTTCCTCTTTTCTCTCCATCGCAGCCGCCCCCTTCCTCCATCTCCGACGCCGTCCGCCACCAGCCGCCGCCCTCCACCCGCCGCCGCCCGCCGCCGCCTGCTCCAAAGCCCCTGCCGCCCCCTGCTTCCTCACTTGAAGGTATGTTTGAAATATGTACACACATTTGAAATGGTTTTAGATTTGTTTAAGAAAATTTTAAATGTTGATAATTGAGACGTTTCCAAAGTTTGTATGCTTTCATATTTGTTGCTTCCTAAATGTATATGAAATGGTTACTTAGGTCCCCTTTTTTGTCTTCTAATAACCCATATGTCATAAAATTTCGACCCAATGGGTAGAGATTGGGTAGGGTATTCATCAGCTTTTGGGTATTAAAATTGGGTAGGGTACGAGTATCACAAAATCCGACCCATACCCTACCCATTGCCGTCCCTAGTTTCCGGGCAGTTTAGTGTCAACATAATTTAGGGTTTAAAGAATGTAGGGTTGCAGAAATAAGCTACGGGTTTCAGGGCAATTTAGTTTCACAATAATTTTAGGTTTCAGGAATTTTTGGTTGCACAAATAATTAACCTTGTGTTGAATAAGGGTTTTCGGGAAGTTTAGTTTCAAAATATTTTAGGGTTTACTAAAATACGGTACATGTGTGACAAAGATTCAAAAAGTTAGAAATGTAGGGTTTAATATAATGCACGGTATGTTTGCATCCTGAAAAACAAGTTCATTCGTGTGTGTATTAGGTTATCCTTTCGATGGATGACAACAATAGTAGTAGTGTTGGGGAGAACAACCTAACTGGGGCAGATCACTTTGATGAAGAAGTTCCCGTAGTGACGGAAGTAGACTGGGAAAAATCAATGAACTTAGTGATGAACAAATTGCCTAGGGGACTTTTTTCGATGCACGAGGCAAAGACTCGCATGTATATTAGGCGGCTGATTTCAGCTGAAGGAGATAGACTTAGAAAGGAAAAGGAAGAACGAGATAGGGTCGCCGCTGCGAGACACTCTGCTCGAAGCGCAAGACGGACTCCGTCTGATGGATCGACTTCGTAGCGCCCATCCCGAGACTAGTTTACTACTTAATTAGTGTATGAACGATGTTTAAATTAGGTTATATTTAAGTTCGTTTTGTATGACTCGGTGATTAATATGCTAATACATTTTATGATGCTAATATACGTAAGTTTAAATTTGTTTCTGCTATATTCGTTTTGATATAGTACTAAGACTTGCTTTCATTTAGTCAATGGATGACAGAAGTAGCGTCTGGGAGAACATTATCCCAGATGACGAATATGATGGACCTCAACAAGTGGGGCCTGATTTGCATGCTGAGATGATGCGCTTATTCAACAACATTCCAAGAGAGTCTTTGCCACGCACGAGAGCTGTAGCAGCTGCTCGGATGAGGTTACTGGGCCTCATTAACCGAGAGGGACGAAGGATTGCGGCTGAAGAAGCTGCTGAAAGACAAAGACTTGCTGCTGAACGAGCCGCTGAACGAGCTGCTGCAAGAGCTAGGCGTATTCATGCAAGGGTTGCTGCTCTCTCAGAGTCTCGTACACCTTATGGAGCCACCTCCATGCGCGGCCCGAAGCATGATGCAAGGGTGTACTTGCAGTGGCTGAAAGACAACACGGAGCGCGAGGACGAAGACTAGACGCCTAGCCAGAATATTAATTTCCTACTATTTAACGGATGTGTGTTAAGGATGACTTTTATTTCAATAGCACTTTTTATATGACTTTGTAATTTGAACGTTTAACGGTTGTTTTAATTTTTGTTCACTTTCTTAATTAAGTGTTGGTTTATATGAATATTATTTGCGTATGATTTGACTTAATTATTTGGGATTGATTATAATTGTAATATGCTCTTTGACTCAAGTCAGGATATATGGAACCAAACTCTGATCGTAGACTCGAGCGTAGGTGGCGTCGACGTGAAAATGCGGGAACAGTTGTACCTGGTCCACATGGAGTCAACGCTGCAGCTACCCCAACGTGGGTCCAACATTATTCCCTATTAGTCCAGGAAGCACATCAACGCTACAACTATATTTATGACCTGATGCATGAGAAAGGTATGGACATACCTCCACTCCCTGTTGGAGGCCCGCAGCATACCCCTCAGTGGATGAACGAGGTTCAAGACAATGACCTTCAAGCTATAGCGGAGCCTGCGTGGTTTGGACGTTTTGTGGAATGGATGGAAGTGACCAAATAAATGCACGAGCGTGTCATCAGAAACCTGCTTGGTTCGTAACTCTATTAGGCGTGTCTGTGTTTTCTTTTATGAGTATGTTTAATGTTGTGATTCTGTGAACACATTATCTGGCAAATGTTTCCATAACTGTTTCCAAACACATTATCAATGAATTGTTTTTTTTTATATACACATTGTTTCATACATATTTCATGTGTAATGTCGTTATGTTCATCGGGATACAGTTCAATTATTTCGTATATTGGCTCACTTTACCAACGGATACAAGGAACTTGGCTGACGGATTCAGCATTTGTGGCTAAGGTTTGTCACTTGGCTGACGGATGCACATGCGTGGCTAAAGTTTTTACACTTGGCTGACGGATACAACATGCGTCACTCAAGTTTTTTTCACTTGGCTGACGGATACAGCATGCGTGGCTCAAGTTTTTTCACTTGGCTGACGGATGCAGCATACGTGGCTAAAGTATTAGGACTTTACCGACGGATAGGAGTTTCCTTATCTACGGATCTTGCATCCGTCGGCCTGGTGGTGAACTTGGGTGACGGATGCAGGATCCGTGACCTAAGTTTCACCACTTGGCTGACGGATTGCTGTATATGTGACCTAAGTGCCAAAACTTAGGTCACGTATCCATTTTATCCGTCACCTAAGTCGATTTCTGCAGTAGTGCTTATAAACATTGGGAAACCCATCTCACACAGGTTCGCCCCGCCCCACGAGCCGTAAGACTTGTATCGAGGGATGCTTCCCTTTGAAGATGTGCATGATGCTTTTGCGGTCTGATCTATCCTCCTGGATGAGTATGTCATCATTGTCGTGCCTCCCACACATGGGAAGAAGTCTAAAACTACATATATGGTTCCCTCTTCACCTATAGTTCCGCCACCACCGTCATCTATCCTCCCACCTCCATTAATCCTAGGTCCACCAACACCCCCCATCTCCCACCCCCTATTGCTACTGCTATTAGCCCCTCTTCTGATACGACCCTCCAACGAGGTTACCCGACCAAAGAGGGTGCCTCGGAAGGTGAAGCTTGCGTCTACTACCCCTCCTTCGACCGACATGACAATCCTGACTATGCCTAGTACCGACGTCCTTCATGCCCTAGTTTCGACACGTTGGGTTTTACACCCCCTGATAGAGGACTCCCGTTGACGGGCTTCTAGGCAGGCCCAAATCCACCACGGTAACCCATTGAAGGACATTGCATGCATAATCGAAAACCTCTGGTATAGAAGATATCCCAACCACCATCTCATGTGCCTACGACAATGAGGCCGCTAGTGGTATTAGACCGTCCGACCTTCTCATCGTCGTTGGATAGTATCCAACAGGGTTTTGGTGCTTGTTCTATAAACATTGGGAAATCCATCTCACACAGGTTCTCCCCCGCCCCACGAGCCGTAAGACTTGTATCGAGGGATGCTTCCCTTTGAAGATGCGCATGATGTTTTTGCGGTCTGATCTATCATCCTGGATGAGTATGTCATCATTGTCGTGCCTCACACACAACTTGATCTCTCCTCTCCATTCTTCATGTCATGTGGGACGACGGGACGTCTCTTAACACAATGTCCCTATAGTGGGGATGTCATGTTGCGCATTGGGTCTATTGGGTGAGGTCTGATCGTCAAAGACCTGGCTCCGGGATAATATGAATTCTTCTTTATATCGTCAGGGGCTCGAGATCGAGTGAGGCGAGATGAACCGTGGTGTTTTGGGAAGAAGCCTCACATCTTAGCTAATCTACCATGTCATGGCTTACCCTTCCTAGCCTGTATCAAATCCATATGTCGGTCCAGGTTTAGGGCCTTATCCCTAAAGTTGATAACGACGATTGTTGGAACCAATATGGCTATAACCTATGCGGATGTGTGAAAGTCCACTCGGATAGTTGGGGCTATACGGGTAAGATTAGAGTTTGTTTCTACCATGGCATTTTTGCCCCCTTACGACGCTCAATGGTTCTTCAATTCAAGAAGCAGCCCTAGCCGATTTAGCGCGCCTTGAAATATGAGTACATCCTGTTCTTCTGTTTCAATTGTGCATCTCAGACACGGGGTCCATGAATGTAACATACCAATACTGAGCCCCCCGATTTGACCTCTCTTTAGCAGCTGATGGAAAATCGATTGTCAAGGACTAGAAGTCCCTCCCACCTTTTTCGTCTCTATTGGTACCACTCGGCTTCTCTTTACTCCACCCGATAGGGAGGAAGGTGATGCTCAATGTCCTGCCTACACCTAAAGGAGACCACCCTCATGCTTGGCCCGACTGTGTAGTACCAGATACAGAAGAGGGTTCAGTGACCTCTAATGATGTGGCGTATCCTTAGGTAAAGGGGACGACACGACCCATCTCCCTTGGTGGCCTCTTGTGTGGACCAAAGCCGTAGAGGACCCTAAATAGGAAGAAGGTGCACATGGAGGATCAGTAGAAGGAAGATCAGGCGAGGATTGGTAAACAGCCCTGCTAGGACCCATGAAACCCCCTCAGGGTCTTGGGTTGTCTTGGAGGAATGACAACCCGACCCCATATGAGGTTCCTTCACTAACTCCAGAGTTCACTTTCCGCACGAAACACATTATCCAGACGTTTAGTGACCCTCGTAGGACGGTCCACACACTTCCAAGCCTCTATGGTTAGTATAAGGTTGAGCCGGAATTGGTTTTACTATTTTTTTTAGTCGTTATTGATTTCTTATTGGATGTTTTCATGTACTCAACTATGCCTCAGCTATAAATAGAAGGTTATGTGTCAAATTATCCTCTGATGATTCACTCTCCCACTATTCTTCTGAATCCTATTTAATCTTCGATAACACTGGTCTATTTCGCTCAAAAATGATAAGAATATTCTTAAAACAATTATTATAATCAAGGTTGTAAGAATATGTTAGACGTTAGTCAGGCGGAAAGGGACCCTAGACACTATCTTTTTTAATTTTTTTTATTAAATATATATCATCAAATTTTATATTATGTTATATATAAAATATTCATAATATCAAAAACTAAATATATATCGAACTCGGGATGTAACACTTGTACAAAGTGGTATCTACCAACTCAACTAACATAATTTTATGGTCTCATTTAATCTTCAAAATATTAGAAGCTATATTTTAATTACGAATCCGACCCGAAGCTTGAATGACCCGACCAATTATCAATCGGACTAATCGACCGAATCGACGATTAATCACCCTATATTCCGTCTACACAACCTAGAACATCATAAAAGGATAAATCGGATCGTCAAAGCCTATTTGAACGCTTGGACGATGTCTGGACGCCTTCAGATGGGAATTTTTACAACTTTGCTTATAACGGCTGGGTTGTGAGTCCATGAAGCCCAACCCAGGCCCATATTTTCTGTAGGCCGTAATGGCCCAGCCCTTATCTGCTGAAGGATCGATCTCTGTTACTGTCTCTGTTACGACTTCACCATTCCTAGCTTTACCAACACGAAAGCATCTCTCTCCTTCGTCTTCGTGTCTCTCTTCTTGTAGTTTCTGAAACCCTAGTAGAACCCCTTGCTGCGCCAGATCAGAGATGGCGACACCCATGGCAGAAGACAATTTTGAGGACGATCAGCTCGCTTCAATGTCTACTGACGATATCGTCAGGGCTTCTCGCCTTCTGGATAACGAGATTCGAATCCTCAAGGTGATAACGTTTTTTCCTTCTCTTGTTGGGTTCTAATTTTCCTCGTACTTAATTTCAATTTTATTCTGATTTTGGATTGTCGTCGTTGTGGCAGGAGGAGGTGCAGAGAGCAAACCTAGAGCTGGATTCGTACAAGGAGAAGATAAAGGAGAACCAAGAGAAAATTAAACTTAACAAGCAATTGCCTTACCTGGTTGGTAACATCGTTGAGGTTGTTCTCTATCTTTGTTCTTATACATGATATAGTTACTCGTCTCCAACTGAGCTACATTGTCACTATGATTACTCGTTATTAATAGATTTTAGTGTTAAGCAAATAAGAAATGATGTTTTTAGCTTTCTCACTTCCAATAGGTATGGAGTATGATACACTCATTGAGTAGTATTGGAATGCTGCTAATTGGTTTCCTATGTATCATGTAACTAGGGAATAGATTGAATCATTACTATGCACCATTCACATTATGATTTTTATTTGGTGCATAATCTATATATAGAAGATGGAGAGTGCTCCTTGAGTGACCTCAATTTGGGTAGGTAGGATAGTTCAACTCATACCAAAACCGGGCGGGGGTTTACATCTCACTATGAATAGAGTATTGAGTATTGCCAGGTGTTTTTCGTAAAAGGAAGTTGAATGTGCTTTACTGCCAGTGTGGTTGAATGTTTTAGAAAAACTTTAATCCACCAAAAGTTGTATGCTTATGATTTTCATATAGTATGTTGTTTAAGTTAAAATAAAGAGAAATAATTTAAAATTTAACTGCTATTTTTATGTGTACAGATTCTGGAAATGAACCCAGAAGATGAGGCTGAGGAAGATGGTGCAAATATTGATCTGGACTCCCAGAGGAAGGGGAAATGTGTAGTTCTAAAAACATCTACTCGCCAGGTAACCAACCATATATATATATATATATATATATATATATATATATATATATATATATATATATATATGTTTTCCTTGGCTCTGGAAAAGCCTATTTGAGTCATTAGCAATCTGCATCCATTTCTTTCCTTTGTCCTCTGGAATTCATTTATATGCAACAATAATTTCATTTCATAGTGTTTGAGTACCGAGAAATGCATTTTGGTTGATCCTTCTGTGATCATAGATTT
The DNA here is from genome assembly GCA_963921825.1 of Erodium maritimum. Taxonomy (NCBI): domain Eukaryota; kingdom Viridiplantae; phylum Streptophyta; class Magnoliopsida; order Geraniales; family Geraniaceae; genus Erodium; species Erodium maritimum. The sequence continues at coordinate 120,609,519 of OY997588.1, forward strand.
TACTGTGTGGTTTGTGTTTGTGGACATGTTTACTTATATTTAATATGGAGCTTATAAGTTATTACATGATCTGACCAAAGCTTGTTTGTCCAACTGGTCAAGCACTTGAACTTGGGTTCATGAGACCCGGGTTCAAGTCCCAGCAGCGGTACCCCAATTCTTATATTCCCAATTGTTATTGGGCTTCTCTCGATCTCGCCCTTTGGGCCTCTCTCTATCATGCTCTTGTTGGGCATTTCTCAAGGTGGGGGTCAAAATATTTGGGTGCTCGCTTACTTCTACATAAGTATAGGTTGAGACCAAATATTTCTTGATAAATCAACCTTAAAAAGTTCTTTAAGAATAAAAAAATGTTTGGTGCACCCTTGCTTCTACATAAGTAAGGTGGAGACCAAATAATCTTGATACACCAATTTTCAAGGAAATACCCAACAACCGCGCCGGCCCTAGGAGAACGCGCGCGCACGCGCCTGTCGAAGCCAAGCCATTGCCGGCGTCACTCAGCCCTGTAGTCTCTCCGACCTGTGTTCAGGACGTCGCCGAAGGGGAGAACTCGAGTTTCAGGTTGGGTAATTTCGGTTTTGGACCTGGTTTCGTTGTTTTGACGAGTCGCGACTTCGTGGGTCTCAATCGAAGATCTGTAGGTGTTTTCACGGCGCCAATCCTTTGCTGGCGTCACTCCCCTGTAGCATCTCCGACTCGTGTTCAGGACGTCGCCGACGGGGAGAGTTTCGAAGCATCTCCGACTCGTGTTCCGGACGTCGCCGACGGGGAGAGTTTCGAGATACAGAACTGTAGGTTTCACGGCGCTCTTCGTCTCCAGTTTCTTCCTGGTCGGTGCTTCCTTCGTGTCTCCATGCTTTTGAAAGATTCTTTGTTGTGGATTCCCAGATCGAATCAAAAGAAGAAGATGAAGCGGGACAATCGAAAAGGAAAGGGTCCTATGGTGGAAGAGTCGAAATCGAAACATAGGTTGCGATCGGTTGTGGTGGCTCCTAGTGGAAATTCTAATCCATTGTCAAGGGAACGCTCCAACTTTACTCCTCCTTCCTCTGAATGTTGGCCTCAAGCGGGAAGAGTATCATCCCTGGTTCAAAGGCTAGAGCAGCCTTTAGTTTCTGCTGCTCCACTTAGTACAATGCCAGAGGTACCAAACGTTTCAGAACAGAGCAATAATGGGTGCAAAAAGTTGTTCGTCTGTAATATACCTCCGGGAAGAGACGAGAAGTGGCTGAAGGCTTTGCTAGGTCCTGAAGGGGTAGAATACTGCTTCGTTTGCAAACGATCAAATAGAGGAGGCAAATTTTTTGGGTTTGTCAAAATGCAACCGACATTGGCAAAGGAGACAATTGAGGCGTTCAATGGTACTTTGCAAGATGGCTACAAGCTGTTGGTTGACTTTGCAAGACCTGCAAAAACCAAAGTTAATTTCTCCTCATTTCCTAGTCAGAACACGAAGGATTCGATTCATGATGTTTCAGGTCTGGTGGTACAGGGTTCTTCAGTAGAGGGCTCACGCGAAATGGCATTGTCTAGAATCCTGGTTATGGCTCATAATAATTGGTCGGTCTCACAGTTTGATTCTTTGCTGAGTTCACAGGGCTTAGAGAACGTGGTTCTTAGGGCATTTGGGAATCGTATTTTCCTCTTGACGGTTCTTGATCCCAACCTCAGGGACGAACTCGAAAAGGATAATTGGACACGTTTGAAACCCTGGTTTTCGATTTTAAGCAATTCCGGAATTCTTGTTACAGTTGGAGGCTTCTTCCAGTGGGTCAAGGTGGAGGGAATCCCGTTTCAAGGACGAACAGATGAGTCTGCAAGAGCAATCGGAAGATCGTTAGGTACTTTGTTACATTCCATGTGTGATTCCAATCCGGTCTCTGCAAACTTTGGTTCAATTTTCTTGTTGATACATAGCAACATTAAAATTAGTTCACTGGACATACAGTTTGCTTTAAAGGTTTCGCTTTTCCCACTGCTGATCACTGGAGTACCAATTTCAGAAGTGCCGGAATCTTTTTTCCCGGTCGTGACGGTGCCAGAGCCCTCTTCAGAGAAGGATAGTCTGTACCAAGGCGATATGGATTTGGATAAAGTTTCAAATTCTAATTCAACTATCCCTCTATCAGTTGATAATCACCAGATTGTCAATTTATCGGTGCCATCTCCTTCAGTTGGAGTCCTGCCGAGTCATACGCATCCTGTGAAGCGTGAGAAGCTTCGAACCCGTAAGACTTTGCATGTTCCAACAGTTTATAGAACCCCAGTTCTTTCGCAAAGGAGTCCTGTTTTGTCATCGAGTGATGATAGAGAAAGACATTGGGAGTACGTCAAGAAGGTGGGAGTTAAGGCATTGAAGTCCACTGAATTCGCCATAGATCAATTCGAAAATTTGGACTTGGAAATGTCAGAACGTCTTGATCTGGAAGTTGATGAGGATGATTATTTTGAGGATGATTGTGAGGATGAGGAATTGCATGAGTCAATTCCTCCTAATTTAATCCAAAACTGATGACTTGAAGTTCCTCTCTTGGAATGTTTTTGTGTGGGTTGTGAAGCTGCAGCCTTTCAGCTATTCTCCTTTTCGGTCTTCTCGGATCAAGCCTCTTTTGTGTTGTGACAATCGAATCCTCTCTCTTGTCTGGTTTTAGTCGTATTTTGGTTACTGGTTTGTTTTGGTCTGCTTCTATCTCTGCTTGGTTATGTTGTTTTGTCCAAGCATGTGTGTTTTGCTAGTTAGTTGATTTATTTGTTTGGTTTTCGCAGGAATGATCACATTGGTCATTTATACTGCTTTTCATTGTACCCTTCTTACGTATAATGAATTTTCACATCGCTTATCAAAAAAAAAAAAAAATTCTTGATACACCTTACTTTGCGGATAAAAAATAAAAAAATAAAAAATAAAAAAAAGTTATTACATGATCTGGTGCACTTATACATCATTTGCAGGCTGAGTATTCGTGTTAGATACATACAAGGGAGACAAAATCGACGCATTGATTTACTTTCTCTGGAACACGGCACCCAATACGCCGATTATGGCGATGCATTATATAGTCCTGCAATTTTATTACCTATTTGTTAGTTTCTTACAGACATTTAGCTCTACAGCTTTCTTTCATATTCTGTAGTTTCCTGCAATTTAAAACACTAATACAAACCTAAAACCATTGGGAAATTCACAATTTATCGAAGTATTGACTACATGCACGTACAAGACATCACTGCAGTTCAGGTTCTCTCATGGAGTAAGAGGCATAGAGTTGGTGGGACTCTATTTTTGGTAGATTGGTAGCGCTGGTTCAAATGACCGTTATGGTAGTGTTTTTTATGTTAAAAATATTGCTATTCTTGTAAGGTTGGATACAATCATATGTTATTTATTGCTTAAATTATCATCGGACTTGAAGTTTAAATTTTGCTTAATGGAGATGTTTGTTTGTGTCATTGACGATCATAAATGTATTAAGATGTGTTGTATCCTTGTTTTTTTTTTTTGGAAATTTGGGTATCCATATCCTTATTCTGGCAACATAGAACACATGTCCAGGATTATAGTTAAGAAACCTCAAAGTCTTATGGCTACACGTAAGCACTCTTATATGCTGCTTGAAAACACTTTTCGTGACATAGTTCTTCAACCAGAGCTCACAACAGTTGTCTATCTAATTGGGTTACAATAATTGAATATGGAACACTGTTATCAGGCTGTATGAGGTTTAAAGTAGATGAGTGTTAACTTTAAATAGAGGGATTTCTAATGTTCTCCTGATCAAGAGATATTTATTTGTGTATTAGGTCAGTACAAATATTCAGACTTTCTATGTAGTTCTATATTTGGTATTCAACTGGTAATGAATATGGCTGCAAGTTACTTTTAGTTTATGTCGTTAAAGTCCAAACCTATGTCAGGCTGTCAGCTAAAACTAAAGAACTTTGTCTTTTATTGTTGAGGTCAATAACTTGTTTCATTTCCACTGTAGACAATATTTGGTATTCAACTGGTAATGAATATGGCTGCAAGTTACTTTTAGTTTATGTCGTTAAAGTCCAAACCTATGTCAGGCTGTCAGCTAAAACTAAAGAACTTTGTCTTTTATTGTTGAGGTCAATAACTTGTTTCATTTCCACTGTAGACAATATTTCTGCCTGTTGTTGGGCTTGTTGACCCTGATAATTTGAAGCCTGGTGACCTAGTTGGAGTGAACAAAGATAGTTACCTGATCTTAGACACTTTGCCATCTGAGTATGACTCTCGTGTAAAAGCTATGGAGGTAGATGAAAAACCAACAGAAGACTACAATGATATCGGGGGGCTGGAGAAGCAGGCAAGAGATTCTGATCCTCACGAAGAGTTGGTTACTGTCCTATATGAATACTATGTAGCTAATTTAATTGTTATATCCTCCAGATTCAAGAACTAGTTGAGGCCATAGTTCTGCCAATGACACACAAAGAACGATTTCAGAAATTAGGAGTCCGTCCTCCTAAAGGAGTGCTCCTTTACGGTCCTCCAGGGACTGGGAAAACTTTAATGGCTCGAGCTTGTGCAGCTCAAACAAATGCCACTTTTTTGAAGCTGGCTGGCCCGCAACTTGTTCAGGTATTCCATTATGTTGTGGTTTTCTGCGTGCACTTGTTTCACTTCAAATAGGGAAATCCATAATGGTATTTTATTTGAAATCCTTCCATATTTTATTTTGTCCTTTGACTTGTATAATTTTGCTATATTCTACTTACATGGTTGAACTTAAATACTGATAGATGTTTATCGGAGATGGAGCAAAACTTGTTCGCGACGCCTTCCAACTTGCTAAAGAAAAATCCCCTTGCATCATCTTCATAGATGAAATTGATGCTATTGGCACAAAGCGGTTTGACAGGTATGTCAAAAACTTGTATATTTCGGAAGTCATCAGTCTCATTTAGATGGACCTGTAGTAACATGGTGTTTGATGGCAGTGGCGGAGCCACATGAAGCCTGTGCCCCCCTCATTTTTTCTAAAGTTTTGTTACCTATTCTAACATTTCTTAATTGTACCTCTTATATTTTTAAAATTTTCTAATTGTGCCCCCTCAAACTTTTTAATTCCTAATGCTGTCTGTCCCTTAAACTTTAAATTTTCTAATTGTTTTCTGTTTCTTATCATTTAAATTTCCTAATTGTTATATGTTTCTTATTATTTAAATTTCGTAATTCTAGTTAATGTACACAAACTTATTCTTATTTAAGTCATTGTTTAGGGTTTGAGACGACCATCAAATTGAGTTTTGAGTTTAGTTATTTACAAAATTACTATATTCATGGATAGCATATTTTCTGTTATGAATATCACTAAGACTCGGTTGAGAAATCAAATGGGAGACCAATAGATGAGTGATAGTAGATCCTATACATCGAGAAAAATATTTTTGATTGTATTGACTTTCAAAATATGAAATCTCGACGTCGCATTTTATAATAAAGTCATTTATTGTTTTTGTGCGATATTAATATTTTAATGTTAGTTTCTATTATTTTAACGTTATATATTATGATAAATAAAAATTGATGCCCCCCACCCACTGGAAAAGCTGGCTCCGCCACTGTGTGATGGGAAGTACTGGCATCCTTACAAGGGTGAGCAGCCTTACTGATTTTTCCCTTCTGGTTTCTCATTGCAGTGAAGTTAGTGGAGATAGGGAGGTGCAGCGAACAATGTTAGAGTTGCTTAATCAGCTGGATGGTTTTAGTAGTGATGATCGGATTAAGGTTTGTTCTACACGTTTAATTCCTCTTCTTTTTTGTTATGTACTTTGGGTACAGAATTGCTATTTTGTTCATGTTTCTGATTTTCGGTACGAAAATGATGACTGCCATTAACTGTTACCAAACCCAAGTTTTACTATATTTCATCATCTGAAGCCTCTAATACTATATAACCTATGACAATATCAGTAATGCAAATAAAATGTCTTATGTCATATATATTACCAATATTGGTGTACCTTGTAAATTGCAGGTCATAGCAGCTACAAACAGAGCTGACATCCTTGACCCCGCCCTGATGCGTTCTGGTCGACTGGATCGTAAAATTGAGTTCCCACATCCCACTGAAGAAGCAAGAGCTAGAATATTGCAGGTATACTTTCCGGTTAATGTTTCTTTTGGCAACTCTATACCTCATGCTTTGTGCATAACATGACTCTTGTTTGGACTAAAATTGCAGATCCACTCAAGAAAGATGAATGTTCACCCAGATGTCAATTTTGAGGAGCTGGCTCGGTCCACAGATGACTTTAATGGAGCACAACTGAAAGCTGTTTGTGTAGAGGCTGGCATGCTAGCTCTCCGACGTGATGGAACAGAGGTACTTATATCATTCTTCTAAACTGGCGACAACTTGTCAATATTTTCATATTTCCACATTCTATATATGAGCTTTGATAGGAATAAGAGTCAAGCTAATCGCTAGGCTGTTTGGTTGGATACAGGTAAACCACGAAGATTTCAATGAAGGTATCATTCAAGTTCAGGCAAAGAAGAAGGCCAGCTTGAATTACTATGCATAGACAAATCAATATGTGGAGAAGAGAAATCACCAATTTAAATTCGTAATTGTATCCTTGGATTCAAGTCTGCAAACTTTTTTTTTGAAACGTACTGAGACCTGGAATTTTATTTCAATTGTCTCAAAATACAAAGTAGTGTATCTGGAATCAAGAACCAAAATAGATATAGAACAAGCCTTTCGTGTTAACCAGTGAACAATCTCGTTCGCAGTTTTAGGGATAAACTCGAGTTTAACATCTTCGAGCGAGGAAATAGTGGATCGGCATTCTTCAATAATGCGGCCCACCGCTGAAAAAAGAGGGGTACTCCTTAGTATCATCCTCACCACATATTAGGTGGTGTCGCTTAATCTTCGATCGTCCCAACTCTCGGATCTAGAAGAAGGCATGTTGAACCGCCACTGCTTCTGCCATTTGTGGAGCATGTCTCCCTGGGAAGGCACCACTTTGGCCCTCTATAACCGTTGTCTGCTCATCCCTACCAAGTATGCTCCACCCCAATTGATGGGTGTCAAAGAAAACAGTCCCATCCATGTACATGGATGACTAATTCGGTGGTTGTGGCTTCCATCCTTTCATAGGGCTATCTCCTTGGTGGTGTCGGGGGTGTACAAGCATTCTGATGGGCCTCTTTCCAGCTATGGATGTGGCTTGGAGCGTAGCATCCAAAGCCATTATCGTTTGTGGTGTCTGTTCCCATACAATGTTATTTTTGGCCTTTTAGACTTCCCATGCCGTCATAGCTATTCTTCTCTTTGTGGTTATGTCTGGGAGGTTCGTAATCGCCGTCATCCACTCGAGGAAAGTCATATCTGGGTAGGAGGGGATGTATATATGGGCCTGGTGCCATACTTTCTGTGCAAAAGAGTAGTGTACCAGAAGGTGTAGCGATGTTTCTTGTGCAGTCTGATAGATAGGGCATTTCGCCAAAATAAGGACAAATTTTTTCCGGAGGTTTGCCGCCACCTGTAAAGTACCTGACAGAGCTCTGTAAAGGAACACCTCAATCCATGGTGGTATGTCTAAATCTCATATGGCAGTCCATACTGACGCTCCTTGGCTGGGCTCCCAATGACCATTTAGTCGGGCCAATAGCCGATATCCTTCTCGACAACTATATCGACCTTTAGTATCCCGTGTCTAGTACCATCTATAAAGCCTCTTGTGGCTCAGGGTCGGGATCTGTAGAACCTCTTCCATCATAGTTGGAGGAAGGAGGCTCTCAATTTTTGTAGCGTCCCATCCCCCGTTTTGCCTTATGAGATCCGACATCATCATCTTCCCATCAATCATCGTCTCCTCAGGTAGAATTTGGACATCTTCCATTAACCATTGTATGCCTTCCACCCTTGTCGATTTACCATCCCAATCATTTTTCGAAGCCTTTCCTTCAACAAAATCTGGGTAGCCCGAAGTCAGGACCACAGTTGGCTTGGGGTTGAGTCCAACGTCCGCCGTGAGAAAATTCCATGTCCTGAAATACCTGGCTTTGAATACCCTGGCCACCAGACTGTTCGAGTTTGATATGAACTTCCAGCCCATCTTTTCCAATAAGGTGATGTTCATATCATACATATCCCTGAACCCCATTCCGCCCACCTCCTTCGGTGGGCATACATTCGCCCAATCCTGTCAAATAATAGGTTTCATGGCCCTTGGGGTAACTGCCCACCAGTACCTAGCTAAGGCTACGTGAATCTTAGCCACAGATGATCGTAGGAGTAGAAACACGCTCATAGCATAGATAAGCATGGATTACAGGACCGATTTGATCATCACATCCTTCCCTCTAGCCTAGACCAACTGGCCATCGTATGATTCGATCTTTGTCAGAATACGGTCGCATACAAAATAGACACTATGACCCTTTTTACGGCCAAGCATATTCGGGACACCTAAATAGGTGGACATCCGCGAGATCTCTTGAATCCCCAGAGTAACAGAGTAGTCGGTTAGTCGGGGTATTGTTTGAGCTGAAAATTATAGACGACTTTTTCTTGTTAATGACATGTCCAAATAGTTCTCCAAAAGTATGGAGGATACCCTGTAGATACTCAGACTCTTGTCTATCTACTTGACAGAAGATGTAACAATCATCAGGAAAAAATATGTGGGAAATAACTGGCGCACCTCTAGCCACGGAGACCTCATGGATCTTGCCCTCGCGCTCAGCCTGGGATAATAGATGGGAAAGCCCTTCCATGTAGAATAAAAATAGTAAGGTGAGAGTGGGTCCCCCTTCCGTATACCTCAACCCAACGTGAAGACCTTTTTTTCGGCGACCCCCAGACATGACTGTGTACTGAATAGATTGCATGCTGGTAAGCACCAAAACTCTCTAATTGGACCCGAATCCGAAAGCTCCCATCATCACCAATAAAAAAGACCACTCAACTCGGTCATATGTCTTGCTCATGTCCAGCTTGAGCGCCATGAACCCATTGGACCCCTGAGCACGTCTCCGAAACGAGTGAATGATCTCGTAAGAGATAAAGATGTTGTCTTGGATGACTCTTCCTGGCACAAATGCCCCCTGATTCACCGAAATAATGGTGTCAAGAAGGGGATTCAGTATATTAACAAGTCCCTTCGACAAGACCCTGAAAATGATGTTACACAACAATATGGGTCGCAGGTCTGTAATCCTCTTTGGGTCTTGGTTCTTGGGGATAAGAACTAGGGACGTATGGTTGACATCTAGATCAATATTGCGCGTTGCCATTACCTCCTTATTCAGCACAGACCAGTAATATTGGTAGAATAGAGGACTGAGACCATCCGGATTGGGTGCCTTGTTCGGTCCCATCTGAGAGACCGTTGTCTGTACCTCCTCGTCCGACACCTCCATGCCCAAACTGATATTCTAGGCCTCAATAATCATCTGAGGGACGACGATAGGCATCTCTTCAATCCATTCAGGACCAGTTGTAAAAATATGCTCAAAGTAGTGAACCAATTACATAGCCTACATTCATGTATCCCATGTCACCTTCGTGCCTTCATCAGTTTCCAAAATGCGAACATTGTTTCTTCTCTGTCTTTTGGTTGCCGCATCCTGAAAGAATTTGGTATTTTTGTCCTCATCTACCAACCAATATTGTCTGGCACTTTTCTTTCAAAATATTTATGTCTGGATATGGTATGCTCATATTACTTCTATATGGCTAGTCTCAATCGGTTCCCCGGCCTATCTCGCCGACCTTTCAGGTCCATCAGGGTTTGTTGGCATCTGTGGATCGTGTTGATCGTCTCCCTATAAAATGTATGACCCCATATGTCTAGAGAACGACCAATCTCCAATATGTTAGTCTTCATTTGGCGACCCTCCGGTCGGGCCCATTCTTAGTGTATAAGCCTCCCACACTCTGGTTCCTCAACCCGTCCATTCTCAAAATGGAACTGTCTCTCAATCAGACCCCTCTTTTCTTGTGTCAAGTTGAGTACTATCGGCATATGGTTAGATGTGGTGTACCCAATATTTCGGAGCCGAGCCTGAGGGTAGCGTTCCTGGAGAGATGGGGACATAAGTCCTCTATTTAGCCTAATCTCCAATCGGGTGGTTAGGTCATTCCCTTTTGTCCACGTAAATCGGTAGTCATTCATAAGCAAATCAATAACACCAATGTTCGTCAAGACATGCTGGAAACTTTGAATAAGGTGTATAGGGCATGACCACCCCCTATTTCTCATCCGGGTGGACTATACCATTAAAATCCCCCATAAGGACCCAATTCTTAGTCCAATCGTCCCATCCCAAACGATGCATGAGCTCCCATGTACGGTCTCTGTGTTCCCGTGCCGGTTCTCCAAAAATTTATGTGAATCAGAATACTTTCTATTAACACAAAAACACATGTACGTCAATGTGCCTCTGTGACGAGGTGATCACATGAACCATGCATCGATCCGACCATAGAAGCATGACTCCGCCTTTCCTCCCCTTGGCCGGAAACCTCGTTCCTCCATGAAAGCCTAGGTTTCGACGTAATAACATCAACCTATACCGTGAATGCCTCGACTCTGGGTTGTGTGTTTATGATAGGAATAGCAGGTTTGGCTTGATTCGTTTGACTAGGTCCCAAAGTTATTGGCGGTTTCGATCAGCCCATAGCCCTCGACAATTCTAGGCCATAAATATAGCCATACTCGCTCAGGAACTTAGAACGGGAACACGATCCCGCAGCAAGACAACAATCACAACATCACACAGAGTAAAATTGCATTGAGAGCACAAGAAATAAAGAAACAATCGAGAAACCAGAGCAGAAAAAGATCAATAGTCAGAAATACGGTGAAACCCGTGGAGAACTCAACCGGGGCCGGAATCAACGAGAACATCGATATAAAGCGAGCAGTCGATAGAGGAGGCTAATTTTAAAATATCATGATGTAGAAGTCCCTAATTTTCAATTACGTAGCAAAAATGTTTCATTTGTTTGACTTTTAGCTGAAATGTTAAAAGTGTCCTCGCATGGTAAAAATAAAAAGGAATATGGAGGAAATATGCTTCATAATAGATTTATGTGGTCGAATAATCTAAAATTGGAAATATACGTCTTTCATATTTTTTTAATACAAAAATAACTTCTTAATTTAATCGAAATTCTTAATTTCACTTTTTCTATTTCTCATATATTTTTTATAAATAAATTCATATTTGATTAATTTATTCAAATATGTTTTAGAAATATATTAATATTTTCTATATATATATAATATTTTATTCAATTTTATTAATTATTGAAATCATATTTTAATTTTTATTTTTGAAAAAATAGATTATTTCGATAAATATTTTTAAAGATATATAATCTCATGTTACTGTAGCATATTTTTCGGAGAAAGTGAAGTTGTTTCCATACATTATCAATATGGTAGGCAAGAGTTTAGAGAATTTGGGCTGCTTCTCAAATGATATTGTTTTGAATTTTGTTGGATTTCAACGAAAGCCTAAAGGAAAAAAAGTCTAAAAAACAAGTAGGAATCCTACTTATATGATGTTAGAGCATCCATAATGAATCGTTACAGTAACAATATGATAGGAGCCATTTTCGGTCTCCTACCACTAGCTCCTGCTATGGTACTACTAGCTTGTGGTGGTAGCAAGAATAAATTAACATTCTCACTCTTCAAATCTCATACAACTTCTCCTTACTACCCCTCCTATAATGTTGTAGGATTTAACAACTAGCTACACGCTATCTCTCCTCAAATCCTATTATTTTCGTTCTCCTCAATCTCTTGCTACAACGCTTCTTACGTCGATCGCTAGAGATGCTCTTATAGAATATTTCTTCTCTGTTGTCATCTTTCGTAGTCTTGCCATTGATCTCTCTTCTTTTTTGTCCATTCCTCATTCCTCACTATATTTCTCTTCTCCTCCTTGCCCACTTGAGTCATTAAAAAAAGGGTTATTATCATCCGAGTACCCTAAAAATACTTTGTGACATATCAGTACCCAAACGAAACATTATTTTCAAATCAGTACCCGCCAGTAGTTTTTGTCTCTTTTCCATCCATTTTTCCATCCAAACACTTAAAAAGTCTAAAATACCCTTCACCAACATTCAAATTTTCAAACGCATACCCCTCACATTTTACTTTTAAAAAATCAGTTTTTATTTTTGAAAATCGGATTTAATTGTTTTTAAATCAGTTTTATTTTTTAAAAATAAGATTTATTTATTTAAAATAACTTTTTATTTTAAAAAATCAGTTTTAGTTTTTTAAAAATCAGATTTATTATTTTGAAATCACTTTTTATTTCAAAAAATCATTTTTTTATTTAAAAAAATCAATTTTATTTAAAAAAATCAGATTTTATTTTTTATTAAAAATGAGTTTTCTAATAAAAATATGTTTTTCTTTTAAATCAGTTTTTTTAATAAAAATCAGTTGTTTTAATAAAAATTATTTTTTTTGTAATCAGTTTTTTTATATCTAAAATTCATATTTTAAATTCAGATTTATTTATTTTTAATTCTTTAATTTCTTTATTATCAATTAATTGTTTTAATTTATCATTAATTTTTAATAATTATTTACTTCTTAATTAATTGATTAATTTTATCAAAAGGGGATCTGGGTTCCTCTAGATTCATGGTGTTCATCCAAAACAAAGAAATTGCAAAACTCGATCAACTGAGTACGCATTCAACCAAAACAAAGATAAAAAATATAGATCATGACACTGGAACAATTAGAAAATATTCCAGGAATCAATTTTGAAGATAAACCAAGAATATGTATTAGTAAATGGAAGGAACTGATATGCCTGGATATTAGTGAAAAACCAATTGTACCTGGGATCCCATTCACAGGTCACAGATCTGAGGAGGGGAAACGAAATAAGGGAAGATGAGTTCGCCAAAAACGACGGCTTCACCGGCAAGAAAAAAAGGAGGAAACTGCTGAACCCCCAACACAGCAAAGGATTGAAAAAGAGAGAAAAAAATGGGGTTAAAAACTCAGATCTGTATAAGGAAGGAACGAGGAAGGAAAAGGGGCAGAGGAAGTCAAAGAAGGGAAGAAGAGGCCCGCCAGCAAAGACCATGGTTGTGGCCTTATCCCCCCACCGCCACCGCCCCGTCGTCTCCCCCAAGATCCGCGAGATCTTCATGCCCGCCCTCAGATCTTCATGCCCGCGAGAGTGTCGTCGTCGTCGAGTCCAAGGCCGACACCCATCCGGCTTCTGAGGGAGGGAAGCGGGTTGTGGCAGGTGGAGCTCCGGACTGTGGTCAGGATTGTGGCCATGGATGTTGATGAGAGAGAGGGAAATGAGTAGTGGAGAGAGAGAGAGAGGAAGAGATAGTATTTAGGGTTTAGATGATTGGTATTTGTTTTGATTTATTTTTAGTGATTAAAGAAATATCAATATAAAATTAAAAGAGGGTAAGATAGGGGTAGTATTGTCTTTTTAAAAAAAATTGGGGTCATGTGCCTGGCACATGACTATTTTCCATCCAAAAATGGATGGAAAATTGACGGCGGGTACTGATTTGAAAATAATGTTTCGTTTGGGTATTGATATGTCACAAAGTATTTTTAGGGTACTCGGATGAAAACCAAGTATTTATAGGGTACTCGGATGATAATAACCCTTAAAAAATGATATGAAACTACATATGACTGAAATGGTGAAACCCTCGCATCCTTCTCCTTCTCTTCCTAGTATTGGTTGTTTGTCGAAAATCTCCCCTCATCCTAGAACCGCTATGTCGATCCGGTTATTGGAAACGACTACTGGTCTTAATCAGCGAACGATGCCCAACCTTAGATACAAGTTTATTTTGTTCACTTTCTTGTAAATTTGTCTAGAATACTAGTGGTTATTGAACTCCTTTTAAAGTAGTGTTCTAAATACATATACTTGATTATCTGGTGTTGTACGTGTTAATATACTTGCATGTGGTTTTTGGTCTTGCCTATATTGATGCAGAGTATTAGAATATGTGCAATGGAGGAAACTAAGTTTTGGTATGCCGGTGTTTTTTTTATCAGCAAATTACTTCATTAATCTTAAACATTTAAGATAAAGATAAAGACTAGGGATGAACCCTCAAGGAGAATACAAACAAGAGTATTTTCGAACAAGTAACCTCAGAAAATACAGAAAGATTAATAACTAATGATACAAGTACAAGTAAACAAGCTATTTAAAAACCTGATATCACAAATATGAAACTGATGTAAAAAGAAAAGGTCTAATACCCTAATATTCAAACCATGAAGCTCGAAACGAAAAAAACAATGGATCTAAAATACTGATTTTACCACCATGAAGAACTAGAATAGAAAACGACGACCCTAACACTTCTTGAAAACCGAAGTAAACCAGACAACCGACACCACGAACCCTAAAGGATAAGTAGGTGTGCGACCGGTTGGCAGCCAACACCATATGGTATGTCGATGTTGATGTTTGAGTTCTTAATAGGTAGGGTATTGACATAGAAAGATCTCAATTTTTTATTTTATTTTGATGACAAAATACTCTAACCCTTAAAACCCTTTAAAATTGAAACCGTAAACTTTAAATTGCTTTACTTTAAAATACGCTTACAATTGAAACTTTTTTCTCTACCCCATTCATCTACTTCACTATTAATATTAATCTCGTCTTCCTTTATTGTTATCGTTTTCGATCGTATCAAGTATCAACAGAGAACACAAAGAGCCAGAGAAGAAGGGAAACGTAACAGACATCCATTCTTTGACCCAAACCTTAGAATCAGCATTGACAAAACAGTAGCCGCTGTTGACTTCGGTAACACTTCACGAAATCGACTTTGGTGGCGGATTGGCATCCTGTAATGGTTCTTGACATCAACATCGCAAAATCCAACAACCCTACACATAATCCTATAGTATTGATTACCTTAGCTTTTCTTTATTTTATAAACTGTTAATACGTAAGTTGTTTAGCATGCTTATTCAAGTATATATATTTTTTTGAACCATGCGATAAAGGATATCTATTAATCATAATAAATCAATAGAAAACATAACCTAGGTCAGGTACTCTGGGTTCCATAATATGTCTGAGACTCTCATAGGTGACATGACTTTCATGGACCCGTAGACTAAATCTAGTTGACATTGTAGACAAACAAAAATTAATCATGCATCTGCCCCAACAAAAAAAACATGACCTAAATAGAAAGAAAAAAAACTAAAACAACATGGGAAAAAAATCACGTCCTTCCAATTCAGACCTTACACACCCGGTCATGGACAACTCAAGAGATTGTCAGGTTGGGAGCGAGGAGGAAAAAGATTATGATGGAAGGGGAGCTATTATTAGAGATCAACCATGTCTAGTGACGTAGTCGGGAAATGAGTCTACTCAAACAAGTGGAGCAAGATATTGACCGGTTTCATATCTGATGAACCAAATTAACGCTTTTGGAACGAATCTATCATAAAGGCTAGTTTTTCATTTCCAGATGATGTTGAGAATATCTTAAAGGTTTCTTTAAACGAAAGTCAAGGAGAAAACTCGTGGTATTGGAATGATAGTAAAGATGGTTGTCTTCGTGTTAAAAAAGTTTACAAATCTATCCAACGTCAAGCAGGTAGATGGTAAGAACAAGATATTGATCCATTTTGGCAAAATTTGTACAAGTGTGAAATACCTTCTAAGGTGAAGAATTTTATTTGGTGATTTGAATGTTGATCTCCAAGTGGAGATAGCATGTGACGTGTGTGATTTAAAGGAGGCAGAGGAATACATTTTCTTCATTTTAAAAGTACATGTTCCATCTTTTCTTTTATATACTTACTCTGTAAAGACCGCTCCTGGTCAACGCCGGTCAATCGGCGGAAAAACGGAAAAATTTAAAAAATTTGGACATACACCTAAATGAACCTAAAATTGACCCCGAGGGTCATATCGGACTTAAGTTGACCCCGATATCGACCAAAGTGTGTTTTGGGTGGCTCAGGGCAACTTTTTGACCAATTCGGGAAAAGTTGACTTTTTGCAGTAAAAGTCAACCGAGCGACGTTTTGGCCCGTTCAAGGCCCGTTTGGGATCCAAAAAGCTTAGCCGTTGTTACAACGGTCTTAGTTGGTCGTTTCCTTGTAGCACATGAAATTTCGTAAATTCTTGGAAAATGGGCCCGCACGGGGCCTGAGACGACCAAATATCGCAAATCGGACTGAAAAATATCTACCAAGATATTTTTCTAAAGTGTGGGACCCACATTACACATGTCACACAAGTGGTGGTGGTTGGTTTTTAAAATAAAGAAAAAGAAATAAGAAGTGGTAGTTTTGTAATTAAGAGGTTGGTGTTTTTTTTTGAACAAAACAAAAGGAATGGCAGAAGAGTGTTCGGCCATTAGAGAAAAAAGAGTAGAAGGAGAGAGAAAATAAAAGAGAAAAGAAGAGAGAAGGAGGAAAGGAGAAAGGAAAAGGAAAGGGTGGGTTTTTGGTGATTTCCCGACGATCCGACCGACCGATCGACTCAACGACTGCGGACTCGAACTCCCCTCGTCATTCCCTACGACGAGAACCCATTCTTTTCTCGTTTTGGTACGTTTGAAAATTAGGGTTTGAGTTTAAACGAGTCAAATATGGTTGGGTTTTGGTTAGAAGTGGTTTAAAGACGAATGGTTGAGGTTTGGGGTTCGTTAGGAATGTTTTGGGGCGAAAAGGAAAATTTTCCATTGTGGCCGTGTGGGGCCCACTTGCCGGGCCTCGGGTTTTTCGTGTTCGGGTGGTTTTGGACGATCCCCGAATCGATAATTCACACCCGGAACGAATTATGGGATTAAATTGTGGAAATTGGAAATTTCGGGTTTAGAAACTTTAAACGCGAATTAGATCGCTCGGAAGTCGGAAATTGATTCCGTCGATTGCGTTGGAACACTTGAATTATTTTAGGATCGTAGAAACAAAAACGGGAATTTTTGGAGCTCGGAAGGGCGTTTTCCGATCCCGGGCAGATTCGCCGAGCCGGGCGAATCGGGCTTTTCCGGGCCCTTTGTTGACAATGTCGAGTAATCGGAAAGTTTGGGAGTGATCGGCATTGTCGGGGTTGCGTTTGAGCGTTAAGTTCATTAAATTTGGGTTTCACCTGCTTATTTAAAAAGTGTGTTAATTGTGATCATTGTAACCGTGTCGCCGACCGTGGAAAGAGGAGGCTAAGCGGGTAATCTGGAGCATTGCCGGAGCGCGATCATCGGTTTTGACACGCTTCAAGAGGTAGGGAAAAGTATCCGGATATCGGCCTTGACTAGGGAAAGTTATCAGTAGAAATGCATGTGACACTGTTGGTGTCGTAGGATAAGTGAACCTGTCGAATAATAGAATTGCATGTGACACTTGGTAGTGTCGTAGGTTGAGTGAACTTGTCAAATAATAGAATTGCATGTGACACTTGGTAGTGTCGTAGGTTGAGTGAACCTTTCAAACAATAGAAATGCGTGTGGCACTTGGTGGTGTCGTAGGGTTAATGAACTGATTGTGGTTGTGTGTGGCCATGAGTGCATGTGGGGCGTTAAACATGTATGGTTGTTGACTGAATTGCTGAGTGGTAGCTAGTCATTATGTTATTTTCGCTGGTTGTTGAGTATTCGTGTGATTTGTGTGATTGGCGTGGAGGTTGGCCCGCCTATCGATTTGCCATCGATGAGGGGTGCCACGGTATGGCCATGAGTGCCTGTTGGGCGTTAAACCGGTATGGTTGTTGACTGACTTGCTGAGTGGTAGTTAGTCGTGTTGTCAATTTTGCTATTGCGGAGTATTGTGTGATATTTGGCTGTGACTGTGATTGTTCTGGTGATATCTGTTTGAGATGTGCCCGAGAGGTGTGTCGTACCTTCCAATGCGCGGTCGGTAAAGTGCTGAGGGTTGTGGTTCCCGTCAGGTGCGTCGTACCTTCTGGCGCATGATTGGTAAAGTGTTGAGGCTTGAGCTGTGCCCGAGAGGTGTGTTGTACCTTCCAATGCGCGGTCGGTAAAGTGTTGAGGGTTGTGGTTCCCGTCAAGTGCGTCGTACCTTCCGGCGCGTGATTGGTAAAGTGCTGAGGCTAGAATTATGCCCGAGGGGTGTGTTGTTCCCTCCGATGCGCGGTCGGTAAAGTGTTGAGGGCTGTGGTTCCCGTCAGGTGCGTCGTACCTTCCGGCGCGTGATCGGTAAAGTGCTGAGGCTTGTGGTTGTGGTTTGCGATCCTTTGTGATCTTGGCTGGTGTGCGATCCTTTGTGATCTTGGCTGGTGTGCGATCCTTTGTGATCTTGACCTGGTGTGCGATCCTTTGTGATCTTGGGTGTTGTGTGATCGGTTGGTTTTGTGTGACCCTGCGTGATCTTGATTACTATTGCGTGCGTTATTGAGGTCATGACTACTGGATCGGGTCTACATTACGCGAGCGGGTTGTTCGAGGTTTCCCTCACGTGAACAGGTGGTTTGAGGTTTCCCTCACGTGAGTGGGTTGTTTGAGGTTTCCCCTATGTGATCGGGTAGTTGGGGTATTGATATTGTGAGCAGTAGTGTTTGCTTAGTTGAGAATGTGATCCCCCTTTTGAGGTTTCCCTTATGTGATCGGGTAATTGGGGCGTTGATATTGTGAGCAATATTGTTTGCTTAGTTGAGAACGTGATCCCCGTTTTGAGGTTTCCCTTATGTGATCGGGTAATTGGGGTGTTGATATGGTGAGCAATAGTGTTTGCTTAGTTGAGAACGTGATCCCCGTTTTGAGGTTTCCCTTATGTGATCGGGTAATTGGGGCGTTGATATGGTGAGCAATAGTGTTTGCTTAGTTGAGAACGTGATCCCCGTTTTGAGGTTTCCCCTACGTGATCGGGTAATTGGGGTAGTGATATGGTGAGCAATAGGGTTTACTTAGTTGAAAGTATTATCCTCATTCGAGGTTTCCCTTACGTGAGCGAGTATTTGAGGTACTGATATCGTGAGCAGTTGTGACGGTTTAGTATCAGGTTTTGAGGTAGTTGTTTGCCTGTTTAGATTGGTAAGTTGTTGATGTTTTACTAGTATGCCATAATCGAACGGGTATCCGTGGAGGTGAGCGGAACGCTCCTCCCCTTTACTACTTTTCCCGCATGCCTTTAAGGTAGAGACGAATAGCGAATACTGGTTTGGTTGCGGAAAGTTACAAGTAAATGCACATAGGATCGTGTGCGGGTTGTGTTTTACCTTGTCGGTGTGACTAATGGAATGGTTGTTCGGTCTCTAATTTGGGGTCTACACTACGTGTCCGGGCTTTGAGATGGTTGGGAAGTTTTTCACAGTTGTATTGCGTGACCGTCAGTCTAATTTGTGTTTTTGGGGTAGTAGTCCCCGGGGTTGTTGTTGTTGCCAGTGTTCCCGGCATTTCTGTTGGTATGCCGTGGTCAATCCGGTAACCGTGGCGGTGAGCGAAGTGCTCACCCCCTGCTGCTTTTCCTACAGGTACTGGTCGTGAGGCGGACTAGGAGAGCCCTCGAAGCTTGAAGAGCTGGGAGCGGAAGTCCGGATCCTTGGGTAGTGTCACGCCCAAAAATCCGGTTTTGATCAAATTCGAGACGCGACCAAGAGATACAGAAAAAGAAGAGGAAAAAGATAATCAAAGTTTCCAAAATGATATGAATCTTCCAAAAGTAAAGGTCACAGCTCAACCAGTAACATACAAAAGTCCAACGTAAAGGAAAAAAAGATTTACGTCTCTAAAAATAGCTAAACCCTCAACAGCTCCCAAGCTCCGAGAGTCCGGCTAGTATTGCTCCCGCTCAACACCTGAAACACCACAAAGTCAGGAGGGGTGAGCTTGCGCTCAGTAGGAAAGGTAAAAGAACTTCAAACTCACCGTTCCACCTCACGGTAATTTAGTAATTAGGGTAAACTAGGGAGACGACCCTACAAGATGCCCTTAGGCAAAAACCCTTACTGGCCAAACCACACAGAATAAATCTACTTGTAATACACACAGTCAAATTCAAAGAAAAGGCACACAGCAGAACACAAGCAGAGTCCATAGGACAGCACACAGCAAATAACAAGGAAGGTCCTGAACGAGGCACTCACGAATGTCACAACTACCACTTATATCGCACCGGAACACATAGCATCGGTCACGACATCTTCCTCCTCATCCCAACGAAGGGTAGCATCCTCAACCGGAAATCCCTCAATCCAATATCTCCTGCGGGAGTCAACTCCACCGAATGCACACAACCACTTATATCGCGCTGGAACACGCAGCATCAGTCACGATATCTTCCTCCTCACGCAGACGAAGGGCGCATATATCGCACCGGAACACACAACATCAGTCACGAACGGAACACATAGCATCAGTCACGATATCTTCCTCCTCACACAGACGAAGGGCAAACTCAACATACGTATCGAACCGGTACCCCCTTCGGTCAACCCCGTTCCGGGCTACAAGTCATAGGGGTACGGATCACGCCATCTTTGCCTCAATGCCCTATACCGAAACTAAACACTCAATAACGGTACTCTCCCGGCTACGCCGTCTCTTGAACCCAAAGCAGGGTTTTGCACACAGCGCACTCATTGATGGTCTCGGTATACCAGCCGAACCATCTTAGCATACACCCGGTCTATCACTCACCCGGTCATATCACAAACAAGGGTTCAAATAATCACACATGGCACACTTGCCCACACAGCCACATCATGCAACAGCGATGATAAATCTATTTAGACTCTTACACATCGGTTATAATGTTATTTAGATTCTCACACAGCAGTTATGACGTTATTTAGACTCTCACACAGCGAGTAGAACACACAGCACGCAACCCTAGGACCTAGACATGGCCCGTCTACCAGCACAACAATTTCCCAAAAGTACAAGCAAG
Organism: Erodium maritimum; assembly: GCA_963921825.1. Lineage (NCBI taxonomy): Eukaryota > Viridiplantae > Streptophyta > Magnoliopsida > Geraniales > Geraniaceae > Erodium > Erodium maritimum. The sequence goes on from OY997588.1 coordinate 120,630,405, forward strand.
TCGAACGGATACCAAACATGTTCGTTCCAAGTATTACCATGACTCGTCCAATTTATCTAATACTCTAACAGTCTTACCTATATGCCACTAAGACTTTTCCGGTTATTCATAACCCTAGTCATGCATACTAGTTCAACAGTCCAGAATTAAGGAGGGGTTCGATACTTTCCCTACCTCAAGATGGTGACAAGGCGGCGTCTTCTAGCTGCGGACGACCGGGCCAACACCGTCTTCCAAGGCGAAGTCCCCAAAATCCAAGTCTGTTTCAAACAATTTAAAAGTCTCAATCAGATCTCGAGTTCAAGGTTCTCGGAAGGTCCAAACGTCTTTAATTTGACCAGATTATAGTCAGAAAAATTATTTAATTAAAACTGTCGACCCGGATCCGCCCCAACCCGAGTCCAAACCCGGATCCAGACCCGGACCAACCCGTGCCCGACCCAGACCCGGGTCCAGACCCGAGTCCAGACCTGAGACCTAGAGTCAGACCGGGCCAAGGCCCGAACCAGATCCAGACTCGAGGCCCAGATCCAGTCCAGGCTCACGACCCAGCTCAACTCCAAGCCCAAGCCCAAGACTCGCTCTGGCCCAGTCGAAGCGGGGAACGGCGATGGTCGGAGTTAGGGTTCCGGCAGCTACGGCGGCGGCGGCGACATCGATTTTGACGACGGTCTGGGGCGTCAGGAATTCGGGAAAACGAGGGGAAGGGTGGCTGCGCGTATTTCAAGCCCTCAGTGGCCGGATCTGACGATTGAGAGCTCGCCGGCGCGCGAGTTCCAGATCTGGAACTCGAACGCTCCGGCGACGGCCTCCGGCATCGTCCGACCTCCCACGGGCTCGAAATCGCAGTTACAGGCGTAGAAAGGGACGGGGAGAGAGATTATGGCGAAGGTTCAGCTCACCTTTGTTGAATCTCCTCGGATTTGACACGGCGGCGCTGGGTTTCGTCGTCGGTGTCACGAGTCAAAGACGGAGAGGGAGATAGGGTGTACAAACAGAACAGAAGAGTCATTCCAAAATGGGTTGATTAGGGTGTACAAACAGAACAGAAGAGTCATTCCAAAATGGGTTGATAGTTAAGAAGGGGATGCCGACGCAGGAGGTGCTCTACTATAGTTATGAGCCACCCCTCGCTGCCCCCTTGGTAAAGGAAGATTACATGTGGTACAATAGCTGATTCAGTGCACACTGGAGGATACTAGTTTGAATCACCAACAAAGATACTACTTTGATAAATGCAAAGCTTCATTCAAATTTATGTTTTGTTCAAAAGACGAGAGGATGATGTTGACACAAAACATGATAACTTATAACTAAGAATCTACCTCCCTTCACTACTAAGATGATGTTGGTCAACAGCTTAACACACTGCTACTTTGCATGTATATTTACAGTCCCATTATATTATACTCCTAACTGCTTACTACTTACTTCAAACTGATCCCTCCCCATCACCCCTGCCACCACCACCTCCGGCCATTCGCTCTCTGTTTCGGGGTTTGAAATATTTACCCAAAAATGCCTCGGCAAGTTCTGGATACTTGGTCCTCACAAAGTTGTCCAGACACTTGCGGTATGAGAAGTCTTCTTTCCTACCATTTGTATCAACCACATACAGGCATCTGCTCTGCTGGAAATTTCCATGTCTTGAAACCTGTTAACGTAACTCCAAACTTTAGATATCATAATCCACTCCACAACACAAACATATTTAAGGCATTCGTGTCTCTAGTTCCAACACAGTCAGCTCACTGGTGATATGTACTGGTAAAAATTTGTATATTGAAAATATAACAGACAGTGCAAAACTGCAAATTACTTGCTGTAAATTTAGTTGTCATTGTGTGCATATTTTAAGGACATTCTACATGGACAAAATACAATTCAATTCCTTTGAAAAGTTTGAGATAAGCAAGCAAGAGAAAGATAGTAAAGTATCTTACAAAACCAAAAGCAAAGCACTTAAACCTGAGGTACCGGGCAAGGAGGGTGCATATTATATGAAAGGAAAGTAAGCAAGAACATGTTATTCAGCATACCATGAAATGATCAATTCCTGCGCCCATTTTCACTGCCTTATCTGGATGGTAATTGAAGACTTTATCTAGTATATATGACTGATCCTCAGCTGGTAGTGGATCACCATCACTATACCTATACACCAGAAATCACTAATCAGTACCTCAATAAGAAAATGCTAGTAAGAGTACTGTGGGAAATATCAAATAAGAAACAACAATAAACGAGAAAAGTGTTCAAGCCCATTCCAACCCAAAAGCTCAAGCTGATATGTGGAGGCATCAAGATTGTATATCAAGGGGTCAATTCATCCACAAACTTTCGATGTGGGACACAAACTTTAACACTCCCCTCACGTGCGGGCCTCGCACGTGGCACATTTTCGGGCATCGAGGGGAGGTTCATTAACAGAGGCCCAAACCAGGCTCTGATACCATGTTAAAGCCCATTCCAACCCAAAAGCTCGAGCTGATAGGTGGAGGCGTCAAGATATATATCAAGGGGTCAATTCATCCATACACTTTCGATGTGGGACACACACTTTAACAAAAAGAATGCGAACAGACTAGCTGGAAAAAATTACAGCACGGAATCAAAATTATGGAGAAACAAGGAATGCATGCAAAGACATGGATATAATGTGTCATAACAACTGTGTAAAGATTCTACAAGGTCAACAAAGAAACTAAAAACACGGGACGAACAGACTACTATAGAAACAGCTGTTCAACAGATTGTCTGATAAAAAAACTGGGCACATGTACCAATAATCCTTCATATGTTTTTCTTCTTCGTTGTCGTCAAAGAACTGCCTTTTCTGTTAGGCAATTGAATCATACAGATATACCTTCACCTCCTTTCTCGAATCTATGGTAAACATCTTGGACTAACACAGTTCCATTAAACCTATAATAGCCACTAGTAATTGGACCCAAACGTTACCAAGTAAACTTTGAATGAAGGTCAATGGTGCTTGACAGATCAGGGGTAGACCTCAATGCTATAGTTTTGATTTTAGTTTTCAATTGCACCGTCATATAGTTCAATGTCTACATGGTAATAATAACACGCGGATATAATTAGAGAAAAATAAAAGTGCTAAAGAAAACATACCCATCCTGTTGATGCATTATTCTTCTTAGAGACTGCATAATTGGCTCAACATCCAGCAGAATATCTTGCTCCTCAGAGGTGAACATATCCAATCTTTGCCTGGTTGCAGTTAAAATTCCACTAGCAGCATCATTATGACCCATTCCAGGTGATTTGGCAGGGCGGTTTCTGTCCTTCCAGTCTCCAGTATTTGAACCCCGGCCACCACGATTTTGACGTCCCCATTGGTGTTGTTTTTCACCTCCAACTCCATGATTTGAAGAATCCCATCCACGTGGGGTTGTTGGCTGATTAGACTCATACGGAGAACCCCAACCACGAGAACTTTCTTGTGATTCTTTTTGCTTTCCCCCAGAGCTTTCTTGCAAACCTGTCTCCTTCCCCCAAGCGCTCTCTTGGGGATCCTTCTGTTTGCCCCAAGCGCTCTCTTGGGGATCCTTCTGTTTGCCCCAAGCGCTCTCTTGGGGACCTTTCTGTTTGCCCCAAGTGCTCTCTTGGGGATCTTTCTCCTTCCCCCAAGGACTTCCTATAACCTGTTTCTCTTTCCCCCAAGCAGTTTCTTGTGGCTGTTTTTCCTTCCCCCAAGCAGTTTCTTGGGACTGTTTCTGCTTCCCCCAAGAGCTTTCTTGAGGTTCCTTCTGTTTGCCCCAAGTGCTCTCTTGGGGATCTTTCTGTTTGCCCCAAGTGCTCTCTTGGGGATCTTTCTCCTTCCCCCAAGGACTTCCTATGACCTGTTTCTCTTTCCCCCAAGCAGTTTCTTGGGGATCTTTCTCCTTCCCCCAAGCAGTTTCTTGTGGCTGTTTTTCCTTCCCCCAAGCAGTTTCTTGGGACTGTTTCTGCTTCCCCCAAGAGCTTTCTTGAGGTTCCTTCTGTTTGCCCCAAGTGCTCTCTTGGGGATCTTTCTGTTTGCCCCAAGTGCTCTCTTGGGGATCTTTCTCCTTCCCCCAAGGACTTCCTATGACCTGTTTCTCTTTCCCCCAAGCAGTTTCTTGGGGATCTTTCTCCTTCCCCCAAGCAGTTTCTAGGGGATCTTTCTCCTTCCCCCAAGCAGTTTCTTGTGGCTGTTTTTCCTTCCCCCAAGCAGTTTCTTGGGACTGTTTCTGCTTCCCCCAAGAGCCTTCTTGAGGTTCCTTCTGTTTCCCCCAAGTGCTTTCTTGGGGATCTTTCTGTTTGCCCCAAGTGCTCTCTTGGGGATCTTTCTGTTTGCCCCAAGTGCTCTCTTGGGGATCTTTCTGCCTACCCCAAGAACCTGCATCGGGTGATTTCCCTCCCTGAGATTCTAGTGCAGCCCAACCATTGGATTTGGGATTATCAGAGGAAACATCATGTGTCTGAGCTTTATCTTGGCCCCAGCTAGACCAATTTGGCTCTGATGAACTTGTTCCCGCATTTCCAAGTTTCTCAACACCCCATTCTCCACCACCCTTCTCCCAACTTGATTCGCCAACCTTGCACCCTTCCACAACCTGATCATCAAAGTTATATTCGGTACTATCTTCAAAAACAGGCTTATCAGAACCTGAGTTATGCTCTGGGGAAAGACTCCACTCTGCATACTCTTCTTCCAGAATATCATCATCAATTTCAAATCCTAGAGCATCTGATTCTCCTTTATTGGAAGCACTTCTCACCATATGAAGAAAGTTATAAACATCCATACCACCCTCCACATTTGATCCCACCTATACACAGGTAAATAAATAGTGGGTAACTATACACATACACACAATCTGATCAAGCAGGGGAAATTTACCTCCTTTTTGTCCCATAGAACGTCAAAACGGGATCCTGTACCCACAGCCACGCCTTTACCCCAAGAACAAGATGCAACTATATTTGATAAAGAATCCACGTGACACTTCTCAGCTGCTTTCTCAAAACATTTTCTAGGTGTCTGCCCAACCAGGTAAAACAACAGACAAGATATCAAGGTTTATAAGAAATGAAAATACATTTGCACCATTGAATCGAAAACTGGATCATTGGCTCAAGGAACCGTTCAAATATTTACAGTAGCAGGATTACTCACGAATAGAGTTGCTTCAGTAAATGGCACTTGGACATTCAATGAGTTATACAATGCTTTAATTCCTCCAGGGTTAAAACCAACCAAATTTCCCGTGCATGTCATGCTGTTTGCCAAGAGAATCAAATGTTCCTTGGTAATACCTTTTGTCACCATTGTCACTGAAGTCGAAAGTCGCTGCAAAATGTCCAAGGAACTTGAAGTTAAAATACCCATAGACAATTAGATTGTTTTGTTTCAAATATACTTGGCTACTTAGCAACAAAAGAACCTAGTACTAGTTTTCATTAGCAACCACTAGAGCAACTTTCATTTTCCTTTAATATAAAAGATAGAAAACCTAATCAAAGTGCTAATAGGAAGTCCATAGTCAACAAAAATCAAAACCGTATACCCATACACACTTACGATCACAAAGGGACAAGAATAATGCCATAACCCTTCTACTGGAATCTGGATTTATATTGCATGTAATACATCAAAACCATTCTGAATGTAACTCTGAGCTTATGATAAGATGAATCTAATGTAGCAAATTTAGAAATGTGCATTGAGAATGCAATACAGAAACTTTTCAAATGAATAAATACATCGTCATCGTCAGCCTGCAAAAGTAGGAAAACGGGAAAGGCTAAGTTCTCCAGACGTCCACAAACTACAACATGGAAGATGCGTGTGTGGAGTATCCTAAACATTATAACTAATTAGAAGAAGCACAGTCTAGAATCAACTGAAACAAAACAGATGAAAATTGATTTATATAGGGCACGCAGAAATTATCAGGACAAGAGGATGTGGCGACAAAAATACCTGGATTGCTTGATCAAAACCAGAAGCAACCCCAAGCAACTCCTGAAGTTGCTTTATTCCATATGGAATGGAGCGTCTGGTATCAATGAGATGAATCACAGGAAGACATGCATCCATGACAATTCTCCAGGCATCCCCACTTTGCTTGACAGCAGATTTCTCAACGATAATCTCCAGAGCAATTTCACCCTTCTGAAATTTGCGAGCATTTCTGATCCAAGTGGTTGTATCTGGATTGATCCATGTTATATTTGCCATAGATATCCTGGTATCACCTGGAGGAGACAGAATTCATCTCATACTATTCAGAATCCAGGTACATCAACATAAAACAGACTCTTCATATACAACTATCACGAGAAGACAGATGCTTTGGTACATTTGTACAGGCATATCAATGATAACGCCATATAAAGCTTGGTACTAAAGAAAATATAAGGCGTGCTAGCGCATCTTCTGAAGTTAAAGCGCCAACAAAGACGAGTGCCCTTATTATGCAAACGCAGAAAATATATCATTTATTTTCATTCATCTAAAATCCTTCAATAAGATAAGAAACACATGCAATGAAGGATAGCTTAATGCAATAAATTCCCAAAGAGTAAAACTGTGATATATGAAACTAAGCCCAAAGCACCTAACAAGATATAACTTCCATGAAGTCCCATAGACCTCCATAGGTATCAGTTCTTCCATCACTCAATGTGCCTATAAACCACACCAGAAACATGTTGAACCTAAATCAAGGATTCGCCATATTTGAGAGCATTCATGAGAATATAAAACTATTCACGTGAGTTATAACATAGAAAAAAAATCCCTAAAACACCCGTTTCAAAGAATCCCATTCCGATGAGTATATGTAAAAAATCAGCAGAATTTAGCGCACTTGGAATTTACATTAATAGCTTGAGCTATTATTTGAACTAATTGCTTTCAACTTGCACATTGTGTGGGCCACTTAAGTAAGAGGTCAATTTAAAAATTTATTATTACAAACCTTTGAATACGTAAAAAAATGTAGAGACTTGGATGTAATAGCAGAAGTATCAATAGTAGCTATCACCACCAAATTCATTGTGAACATGTGAATTGTGAAATACAAAATCTAATTGATTCGAATGAAAACTAGGAGCAGAGGGGAAATCCTCTCAATGAAGTTAATTTATAATACATCTGTCCAAGAGGCAGCTTACTTAAAGCACGATCAACTAGGAATGACAAGGACAGCTGAAACCTTACATGGACATATATTTATGCATGTTTATCACACGGTACACGTTGAACATATGAGCAAGAGAAACACACGAACTTCTTTTCTTTATTGATCAATACATAGTATTTAGCCATATCATATCGATGTTTGCCTATGAATAATAGCTTTATATTATAGCCATGGACACTTGTGCTTTGAATACATTAGTAAAACTAAAATGCCAACTAGTGAACGAATAACTAGCAATGAGGGAAATTACCTTTGATGATTGTCTCTAACAAAACCGGGCAAATAATGTTAGCAAGAAAATGTGATGCTCTTTCTAAGGGGACATCATTTGAATTCTTCAAAAAGAAGATCAAGCATGGCATGTCATCTGTACCGAAAGAGCAGCACTCACTGCCAAGAAAGAAGCATACATTAGATGAACGGAAATACTTACACATTTGAACCAATTCCAAGCTACAATCGTAATCTAAGTGCATATCTTAGCAAATACATTATAAAAATTGATAAAAACACTTGCATACACCACTACTTAATTGTCAACAATCAGTAGTGAAGTTGCTAGGCGGAATGGCCATCCCACACTACATGCAGGATATCCAAGGACATCCATACTCAAGAGTTGCGTGCCAAAATTAGTTAGTCTAGCTGAGATCACCATTTCATATACTTCCTCCATTGCTAGTACAAGAAAGAGTGCTCATAACGAACTAGAAAGGCATAGTAATCACTGCATTAGATCACTATATTCACCTATCCAACATACAACTCCAACTGTAACTAGTATGTAGAAGACATGGATAATCAGAAACACATAATGCGAAAATGTATTATCTTTGGATATATATTTTTTAAAGTAACATTTTTCTAGAACAATCAACCTCATCATATCCAGAACTGAATTGGCCTAATAGAACCTACCATGCAGACAGAACTGTTTGCTTGAAGAGTACAGCATCTTTTTTCTTCTTTGGATATGAATTGATGGTCTCTTGGCACTTTTGAAGAACCTCTTCCACACTAATGTTGAACTTATTCAACAGATCCTGTTAAAGTAAAGCACCGGTTACTCACAGAATTAACAAATCATAACAAGCAGTAGCGTAATCATTACATTCAAACTTATCAACATTTACAACACAGTAAAAACCAATGTACCGACCTTTTTCAGATGAACATGACCAACAAGTCCAGCATCACTTTCATAACCTTCTGATGCAGTTCTATCTCTCTTATACCTGTACGTAAAGATAAAAAAAATCAAACATTACATCAAGAGTTTAGGGAAGAGAGGTAAATAGATAGAGGGGATGGATAAAAATGGAAACGGAGCTACTAAGTACATGTATTCTGAATGTAAAATATGCTTCTCCATAAAAAAGAAAATAGTGCATCTCCTTACAGAAAACACAAAATATCAAACACATTTTCATGGGGATGAAGAAAAAATTAATGTCTCCCATCCAAGTACTGATCAAGCACAAAGGAATTAGCATGTATTTCAAGTTTGCATCTTCTTTTTTTTGAGGAAAATTTCAAGTTTGCATCTTTTAGAATATGACTTTCCACAAATAGAATTTTCTCCTGAATCCAGACTATTTGGCTAATCTGACATACTAATATTATTATTTCATTATATTAATTATAAAATAATATTTTTTTATATAGTGATGGGCAGAGGAAACTTTTTAAAATTTCCATGGGTTTAATAGATTACTCGGGCGAATGATCAATCAATATTTTAAAACTACAAAAAAAGAAGACTTTATAGCAACAAAAAATTGTATTGTCGCGGAGAAATTAAGGGTGAACTAGAGCAACCCTCTCAGGCCTTCAGTTGTTGAAAATATGAATAAGCAGACAAAAGGCAGCATAGCAAAAAAAATAACAAACCCGTAAATATAAAGGTTTTATACTCCTCATACAAAGCAGTAACCAATATTCTCTGTTGCAGAGATTTAGAGCAAAGCCAACCTCGACTGAAAACATCAATTATGGAACGCGTATCCAATATGAAACCCTACTTCATGTCACTATTGAGTATTTGATTGTTTATATTTGGGAAATGCTATACATGCATCACATATGTCCAATAGTTCTATGTCTTCAATCACGAAGGATAGATAGCAAGCATAGAAGACAATTTAAGTCTTAACAGGGCATACATATTTTTCTGAAGTATTATTTTCAACTCTTTGATTGCTAACCCTAACAAGTTGCTCAAAGCATGGTCATGCATCAGCAGAGCAAAAAGAAGAAAAATGACTTGTGTGAGGGTCACACCATTTGAGATATAGAATAATCATCAACGCACACAGGCTTTCAAAAGGATGGTACAAAATTAATGCACACAGCCTTTCAATAAAGTAAACAGTGAATAATTTAGTCATCTAAAAAAAGGCAAACAGAACATACTCAATCATGAAGTCCACCGCAGTATCCTTCAATCTGACTTTTTTCAGTTGATCCTTAACCAAAATTGCTGCATTTTCTCGACAATGCTTTCTTCCGCAAGCACAGTCATTCAAATACAGAACTACACGTCGGTCAATGAGATCATTCCTAAAATTGACTCTACAGAGGAGAATTTCCTGTCAAATAAGAAACCATAAAAGTCATATGCATTGAGTTGTGGAACAAAGATGACAAAATGAACAGACATAATTACAAGTACCTTCATCATATCCCATGAAGAATTACTACTTGGGGAAGAGTCCAGAACTGCCTTATATGCAGGAGTTGACATTGCAGTTGCAGCTAAGACACCAACAGGTTCTCCAGGAGGGTATAAACTTTGGGACTTAGTTCCAGCCACCACCCCATACTCAAACTGGATAATCGAATTGCTGCAGACATTTCTTACAGTGCCATCATAACAGATGACCACATCTCTGAGTATTGCCATTAGATTCTTAAATAACGTTCCAGGCTCAGACAATCCTCTTGATGAGCGGACAAGGACTTCACGGGTCGATATGGAATGGACCATCTCTTCATAAGGATCTAACCCAAGAAAAAAACAACTCTTAATGAATCCATGTTCTGCAGCAGCATACTCAACTCCACGAGGATATTTGCTTCGGAAAAGAGAAGCCACATCCTCAACAAGATTCTTTGAGTAGAACTTTCCTCTGTCGGAAATTTGAAGGCCAAGGAGGCCAATCTGTTGAACCACCTTACCAGAAGCAGATTCACTTTTGGGGTCGATTAAATCACCCAATGAAGAAGATTGCAATATAAAATTGGAAACTGGTATTTTTGCTTTCCGGATTGCATTTTCAAATTCCATTTCCACCATTTCATCATGTTCTGCTCTTAGACGGCACAACAAAGGAGAGACATCTTTAATATTCCTCTGAATCTCTTGCATGGTCTCCCTGGGTACAGAAAAATCCTCCAAGGAAACACTAAAGCCTTCTGTGAATATATTCTCCATCAACAGAGACTGCAGGGAATCGAAGAACTTCAAAACCTCTTCAGGACCCTTTTCAAAGAAAATGGAAGTGATGATCTCACTGACTACAGACTGGATACTAGCACCATCAAAATCAATGTCCACTATGTCACTTTGCCTTATCAAGTATCCATCCCCACAACAGTCGAAACAAGAAGGGAATGCCGTTTGTAGAATTTGCAAAGCCGTCCAACAAGGGCCGGAACCAAGAACCTTTAAAGCAGGATGTGGAAGTGAAGATGAAGCAAACATGGCTAATTGTTGAGCAGCCACTCCCCTCAAAAAATGAACCCTAAGAATCATCTTCAACGACAACAATGAATCTGTTGTCAGTTGCAAAATCAGTTGACCTGTGTGGGAACTCATCAACTGTTTCTCCACTGAAAAGAGTTCCACCACTTCAGCTTTTGCTGCAAGACTCTGAGGATAAAATAGGTGAATGCAATCTCCATCAAAATCGGCACTTAGTGGCCCACATATGAGAGGGTTAATCTTAACTGTGTGGTCATCGTGAAGATACACAGAAAGAGCTTGTAAAGAATGCTTATGAATAGTTGGTGGCCGGTTAATGAAGACAATGTCCCCATCCATAATCCGTCGATGAACCACCTGACCAGGTCTTAGAAATGTGTGGCCCTTGGAACCCTCCCTGAGTGAATATGTGGATGAACCGTCGGTATAGGTTAGGCACAGCTTATTGTCGACCAGGTCTTGTAAGTACTTCATGTTGTGCACATTTACTCTTTCCTCGAATGTGATTCTTTGGGCAATTTCAAAAGGTATACCAATTTCATTCACCCTTTTATATGAATCACCAGTGATGACACTGCGGGAAGAGAAACCTGAACCCTTTCTAATGAACAGGGTCCTGATTTTTTCAAGCCACGCTTTTGTGGAAGAAGCATTGGATTCTTTGCTTATCCCAAATTTTGAATCTACATCCTTAGATGACTTTGCAGTACCCCTAACTTGAAGATACTGTTCAACTGCCGACTGCAAGTCATTAGCTTCAACTTCATGAGACTCGAAATTGGGTGTACCGGATCTGGAACTCTTGATGACCTCAACTTGCCTCAGGACTTTTTTGAGCACGGATACAGAAAGATCCTACAGAATAACATGAAATTCTTAACCACATAATCAAGACAAATCAACGCGTTATATGAAAAAAAGCTAATCTAACTTGCTCACAAATCATATTTGCCTTACCGATGACATGACACTAACACCATCTGAAACGTCAGGCACTGACAAACAGTTGGGAGGGACAGGCAAATACTGAATAATATATCCCTCTTGAGCGAAATATCCCTTACCAGAAAGCTTTTTCCTGGTTTCCTCGGGAATCCTTTTCAGAATTTCCATAACCTGTTAACAGATAATAAAGTGTATAAAAAAAACTAACATATTGTAACATAATTATAGAATCAAACCAGTGGTTTCAATTAATAAATGTAGAGCATTCTATGAATTTGGTTGAAACATGTGTACATGTGTTTGTTCATTATAACAAAGAGCAAACTAATCAAACAAAGTGTTGACTGATTGAAATGCATTATATATATTACCAGCTGAATGTTGAACCCAAAAATGCACAAATAAAAGATGATAGAATACAAAAACTAATCCGCATCACAGATTCATGTACATCAATAATAGCTGAAGACAGAGAGCAAAAGAAAGTGAACCTCGCAAGGAAGTAAAGGTCGGGTATGATTTCTATCACCATAACGAAAACCATATCTTTCCAGGAAGTTCCAGGAACCTTCTGAAAGTCTTGATCTGGATGGTAGCTTCAGTTCCAAGTAACAAGCCCCATCTGTTGTTTTAGCATCTTTGACAGAAACTTGTGAAGCCTCCTGCAAATAAACAATGGATACTTCAAAATAAACACCGCATATTGAATTGCATATGATAATATTAACTCATAACCTACATAGGTATGAGCAAAGGTCACGACAATCACGTTACAATTTAGACCTGTACATGTATATAACATTAATTGGTCCTTTAACTATGAGTTGACCTTCTAATATAGTATGAGTGAAGGCCATGTTATGATTTAGACCTGTTCAAGGATAAAACTATAATTGGTCCTTTAACTATGAGTTGGTCCTCTAATATAGTATATGAGCTTTGTACCTCGCGTCACAAGTTCAAGTCCCAGAACCTCCAAAATCTATCATTAATGAATTCTCTATCTATTTTCTCATATAAATCCCCATTAGGCCCTCTAGATCTTCTACTCTCCTCTGAAAGTTCTCAGTGAGTTATCACAAGTATCCTATTAAAGCCCCAGCAGGTCAAACTTAGATCCCAAATTTAGTCTCTACGAATTCTCTAATCTCCTTTTAAATCCCCAACAGATCAGGCCCCAACGAATTCTCAAACTTCAATCAGCACCTCATCCACCTAAAAAGGTCCACGTTCAAACCCATTTCACTATTCAACCAACAATGACTTACCATAATGTTTATCATCTTCACTGACAATGAGGTAGATGACAATAAATAACAATCTTTTAAGAAATATAGTCAAAGCTTAACCGTCTTATTAAACTGCAAGTAATCGCAAATAGTTCTTTTAATAAATAAGTGCAGTGGGAGAGACCTCATATATAAGGTTGTTGGTTTCAATCCCCCACACTTACTATCGCCATCAAAAAATAAAATGCAGCAAAAAAACATTACACTGTTCACGAAGAAACTAGAATACTATCAATTGAAGTTCTTACAGCTAGATTAAAATGAAAAGGGAAGGAACAAAAGGAATCAAGAACAAAAGAGTTACATCTTTTTCTTTTGTTTGGCAATTGGGAGGACAACACAGGGGCCACTAATCCAGGGTTGTGAGATGTTTGTATGTCATGTTTGATTATCTGTTTCAATTCAATTTATGTCTATCCACAAAGAACAACTAAGTAGAAGCAACATTCAAGAGAAAACAGGCCAAATGCCCCAAAACTTATATACTCACCTCACAACATGAACCCAACAATCTTTCAGCTATACCATTGCTCTTACTCTGAACCTGAAAGGCACAAGGGCAATAAGATCAACTGTAGAAAATATTATCACTGAAATGGTAAAATTTGACCACAGTTTGAGAAATAAACAAAGATAGGAAAGGTCAAAGTACATTGTTTTACTACAAAATACGTGTTTCTTGTAACAAAGTTGGACTGATAAACTCTTTATTGAAATGGAAACTCTAAAGAACCCCATGAATATCAGGCATTGTGCTCATTAACAGCCATATTCCATTGAATAGGTAGAAGAATAGCCTATTTTAAGGCTCAATAGCTGAGAAAAAAAAAACTGTTTTCAACCATAGCTAGCTACGTTGATTTTGTAGATAAGAGATTCCACTATGACCTAGTATGAACTTAAAAAGTTCTCTGAAATAACATATAGTGCAGGAAGTCTCATGCTTTCTTGTCAACCAAACTATTAGTATAAATACAAATCAAAACAAAATACTAATATATATCAAAAGGGTGAGTTGCATTAAATTGAAATAGCTACCACCAAATTTAAAAAAATGAATTCACAAATTATAGAGGACAAAACTTTATAAAGTTGAAGAGAAAAGTGAGTGGTTTTTTTAATGAAGCGGCTTTTGCAGATTATCCATTAGTTTTTTGACAGAAAATAAAAACAAATCTAAATACCGCACTGTTCACATCAACAGGTATATAACCATGGGCGATCTAATAACTATAAGACATCTAAAGTAAGAAGAATGAACAACAAATCACAAATCACCTTGTTTTTCTTCATTTTTAGACATTTGAGGCACAATAGGCTCAACATCCGCTTCAATTCACCAACATGAGTTGGATGATAAATTGGTATTGGTAACTCGATATATCCAAAATGGCCTGGAAGGAAAACAAAATAAACTTTGGGGTCTACTAAAGAAAGTTCAATTTGCATCCAGTTAAATATAAAATAGACCATGCAAAAATGAACAACTTACCTTCACATTGCCCAGGCTCAGCGGTACCACAAGATTCACATTTACCAACTTCTAGGGGAAGGCCCAGGAAGGGATTTCCAAGCTGACTAGCATGGGAGATAGGGCATCCACTAATGGATGCATTAGACTGCATACAAATCAACAATGGATGTCACTTCTGTGATTCATGTGAGATAGAGCAGCCACAGTTTAAAATGTCATTTTTGTTGGAAAAAAATTTAACAGCAGGTGACTAGCATTAACCACTACCTTGAAAACAATATATATTTTTTCAAGAAAAAATGAAGCATTAAATATTACTCTAGAGTCAGGGAAAGAGCATAAAGATAACAAGTGTTTCGTAAATCGAATGGAACTACAATATAGGAGCAAATGACAAAGTAAAGGACAAATGCAAAAAAAAAATGTCTACTCACAATTTCTTGACGAGTAGCCAAACCAAATTTGATTCCAGTTATCTCCGCATCTAAGATCGTTGATGAAGAGTTTTCTTCCATCTCTTCCTTTATATTAACCTTAGAAAAAATAAAACAGGAAATTAAACACCATAAATTATAGAGAAAGAACAAACCCAAACCCCCAAACACTTGAGTAACAATAATGCAGTTGAAGTTGAACATTGCTCATCAGGAAAAAAACATGAAACATTCGGCTACAGTTCATAGAGGGTTGAAAATTGACCAACCAAAACCCAGTACATTACTGTCAACCCGGTAGCACCAGATCATTTTGGTACAAAATAAGGATAATCAAGTAGAAATCAAAACATAACACCTCGCACGTTACTTTTTTGCGTATCCAGAAAATGAAGAAATCAATCGAAACTGCATTTACCGTTCAAAACCCTAGATTAAACCCCCCAAAAAAATTACAGAGAACCACCGGAAAATATGAGCAATCAGCAACTACGGTAGCTGTGCGAGAAAGCCAAGGAAACAAAATCAAAAGGAACCCATCTCCAAAGCAACACAAAACCAGCGACAATCTCAACAAATTTCGAGACCCAGACACGGAACACCGAAGTGTGTTTGCGAGACAGCAGAAAATCACCTGAAAAGTCGACCTCCGATGCTGCCTCGGCGGCCGCTGACGGGAGCGAAACCCTAAGAAACGGAAGCGAGAGGGAGCGAAGAGGGTTTCGGGGAGAGACGGAGAGACGGAGAGAGAGAGAGAGAGCGCTTAGTGCATTCCTTGAAGGAGAGTCATGGGAGAAGAGAATGGGAGCTCACGCAGAGGAGGGTCTCTTTGTGAGAGAAGAAAGCTCTCTACTGTGTGAGTCTGTGTTGAAATGAGTTTTTTCTCTCTTTATTTTTTCTATTTTGCATGTGTACCCGGCTGAGCAGCAGCTAGGTACTGTGTGTTTTCTTGTGCTCAAATTGATATTACTGGATTGCCCTCATTGACCACCTGCTTTTGCGTGCAATGAGGTGAGACTTGTAGGGTTAGAGTTGGTATTCAGTCGATTTTGTTTTCTCCCAGAGGACTGCAATCGGGAAAAAGTAACCAAAACCCCATTTGCATGTTCTTCTTTTTTCGGATTGGAGAGAACACTTGGCAATGTTGTTTCGGAAGATGATTCCTTGCTTAATGATATAGATTAGTTTCCACAAATCTAATGGAATTGGAGAGAAGACACTAGTGTGACCATTAACTTAATTTAAGAGATTATATAATTAAATTAATAAACTTGATATACGGGGTCACCATCTATTTAAAAATTGAACATGATATTATGATTATGATATTTCTCCAACCTCAGGTAGATCAAAATTTTACATGTATAACATACTTATTTGGTTGTGTTATGGTCATAAATCACAAAACGTGAATTCACATACACTTGATCTTAATGAGTATTTCGATATATGCCGGTATCATGTCAAACATTTAAGTAAATGTTGTCAATATGTATAAATATTATAATATATTTTCGCTTAATTACATTTAATTTAATTATGTCAGATTTTCATATCAATGCTTTGGAAGGATTTTTACTTAGTTAGTGCATGAAGTTTTCTTTTCACGTTCGTCAATTATGTTACCTTTTCATTTACAAACGTAAAAAAGACACAATAACCATTAATAACAATTAAATTTTTAAAACCCTCCAATTTATTTTTTGGAACATACAAATGGTGAAATATTAATATATCCTTTGTTAACTTATTGAAAATTGTTTTAATGTTTATTTTGTCTAATTTTTATTAATTTATTTTTTTATAAATTCATCAATTATTTTTTTTTAAATCATTCTTAATTTTATATTTTTTTTATTAATTTACACTAATTAATTTTTTATTAATTCTTTAATTTATATTTTTTGACATCAATTCTTGTTTCAAAAATTTATTATTTTATTTTCTATTTTATTACTTTATATTAAAAAATCTAAACGAAATTTAAAAAAAAATTAATAATCTTTTTCATATTTTTAAAATTTTCATGGTTAGTTTTTAATAATTTTAATTTTTATAATTTAAAAAAATATTTTTATTCATTTTCAAATTTTTAAAATTTTCATTATTTCTTTATAGTTTGTTTTTTGTAAATATAAAAATTTATAAAATAAAAATAAATAAACACATAAAAAATAAAAATAAAAATTTTAAATAAAAATCAGATTTTTTAAAACAAAAATTGAATTTTAAAAATAAAAACCTGGTTTTCCAAATTAAAAAGTTTTTTAAAAAAATAAAAATCAGATTTTTTTTAAACAAAAACTGAATTTTAAAAATAAAAATCTGATTTTCCAAATTAAAAAGTTTTTAAAAATAAAAAAAAATAATTTTTTTTAAATGAAAGGAAATTATTAATGAAAACGAAATTGTCTGAAATTTAAAATAAAAATAATCTTATTGGTATATTTCGAAATATAGAAAGTTTTTGAAGGTTAGTGTATACATTCCATAGCTTTAAAAGATTTACGGAATCAATGACATGCTTTTGAAAATTTGATGGTTAATAAAAGATATTTTGGACATTTGACGTCCATTGGATGGAAAGTTAACAGTGTTGGACTAAACTGAAGAAAAAAAATATGAGGGTTAAATGTAAAAAAAAATAGTTAGGGGATGATGTGCAAAAGAGACGATAGTAGAGTAGGTTATGTTCAATTTTTTCCTCATTTGATAAGAGTTCTTATATGCTTGATATATGTGATTTTAGATTATATTTTTCAAAACACCAACTCTTATTGCATTTGAGTTTACTTTAAAAAATCATATAAATTTCATTTCTATACCAAATTCAGTTTTTTTAAACGTTGCAAAATGCTCTGCAAGTCTTCTCTTCCCTGAAAAAAATGGTTCTTCATTTGCATTCATTATTACAAAGTAATGGACATACATCAAATATGTTAGAACATGCAAAGCATATTTTCTAGATTAACTTTATTGAATATATTCGAACTACTTACAGGATATTAATAGGATTAACCTATATCGTTGGAAGTATATTTGAATCTAGTTTTAAATGCAATTGACATTGTTGAAATTTTAGTTAGGGTCAGTAGCAAGATGTCATGACATGTTGAGTGACATCTTGATTTCGAATGGAACAAAGACAAAATTAATAACAAACACGAATAATATATACACACAGATTTGTTACCTAGTTCGGTGCATCATCACCTACGTCTAGGGGTAAACTTTACTAGTGAAAAGGTTTCACTATCGCGTAATAAATTTTCCTACAAGTTTCAGATCCTCCAGATCAAATCTATGTTATTATTACAAGTGCAAACATATCTCAAGTTCTCCCCTTGAATTCAAGAGCCACTCTTGATTCCACCCTTCAAGCCCTTCAACCTCGGATTAGTCTTTGTCTTCAAAGGTTGTCATGAATCTTCAATCACGCACACAAAATCATCACTCTTCGGTTACGAAATGAGGATGAACATAATATCAACCCTAGTCACTCATTCGGTTATGAATAGTGCTTGAGAACAATAACGTTGATTCTCTGTTCAACACATTCAGCATCCCAACACGCTAGTCCAACACGCTTGGGAGCTCTAAAAGTTAACGAAAAGAACAGCGTACAATAACCATAAAGGAAACAATGGCGTCGATGTCGTCTAATGATAATGTCGACCAGCCAACAATGATCACTAGAATATTGGTAATGACGATCAGCAACTAATAAAAATCCTCTTGGCTTTTTAGAATTGTTCCCTCTATTGTATTCGTGTCTCCCTAGAGTTTCTCAAGCCTTACAGTCACAACCTAACTCAATCTCCAAGTTTTCATAACTTGGAACAATTCTTAAAGCAAACAGATTTCTTTAGTATAAAAGTATATTCAAGATAGGAAACCAATCTTAAAAGAATCTAATGCTTGGAATACAAGTATCTTCAAAGTAGGAAACATGAGATACTTATCTTGAATTTAGGAAACGTACGATGCTTATCTTCAATTTATGAAACTTGTGCGCACACAATGTCTATCGACATTTGGTCTGACATCTCTGATCAGACATCGATTAAGTGGAGTTCTGAATATATTCTCGAGTTATATAGCTCTTACATCTTGTAAATGTGTCTCCCAGGGTTTCCTTAATCCTTGTAGTTGTGATCTTGCTAAATCTCTTTGTTTCCTTGCTCTAGTATCTTTCTTAAAATGAATAGATCACTATCGCATAATATCTTCTATTTGGAAAACAAATCAATCTTACTTCCTAAAATGAATAAAATTCTTATGCATGAGTATCTTCACGTTTAGGAAATGAATCTTACTTTCTAAAACGAATAGAATTTTATATCATAAGTATCTTCACATTTAGGAATCAAATCTCCAAAATAGGAAACAAATTTGCAGCACCAAATACGCACAAGATGTCTATTGACAACATCTTTTCCATCTTTGTTGTTTTATTGTTGGGCATGCACATGATGTCTGATGACATCCCGAATAACATCTTGCTTGACACAAACATTGTTAACCTAGATGTTTTAACAATTATGTAATTTGGTTCCTTGTGGAAAATATTATGGTCATTTTAGCTAGCAAATGTCTAGATGAAAATTTTGGCAATAAGTATGGTCATCAACTAATTGTGTTCAATTAAGTTGTGCACGGATTCTTAGTCTTTAAGGATAATTTCATACCTTCAATAATAATCAAGGCGTACTATGAAAAATAAAAAATGGTTACATTGTGGAGGTTCAAGTAAAAAACCATTAGATTTATGCACGACACATTTTTTTGAGGATATGCATTTCACATTTTACTAGTCTAAATTTCCGATGGGCAGGAAACGCTATCAGGTTAGAGCCTCATCCCCCACCTTGGACGAGTTTTATTCTTTTTGTTCAGGACTTTTGTCTCTGTACAAGAAGTACATTTCCATTCGCACTCTGACTAAGCAACGTCCGGTCAAGGGAGTAGGTGGGAAGTCGGGCGAGGAAGTAGATCAAGAGGGTCGTCGCCGGGGCAAGTTTGTGCCTCGTCCGGCTCCTGTAAAAGGGACGGGGAGGCATGTCTCGACCTCGGGTGATGTTGTCACTATCCCAACCTCTGTTTCTCCGACCAAGGAAGGGGAGCCTGGTGGAGTCTGCCCGGATGTTGTGGGTCGCCGTCGACAACAGCCGTCTCGCTATAAGGCGAGTGACACGGAACGGACCTCGGGTGATGCTGTAAAGGTCACAACCTCTGTTTTTCTGACTGTGGAAGGGGAGCCTGTTGGAGTTCGCCCGGATGCAGTGGGTCGCCGTCGACGACAACCGGCTCGTTATGAGGTGAGTGACACGGAATTGTATGTTCGTAACTTGCCGTACCCATCGTCTGAAGACTGGTTTAGAGAAAAGTTGTCTCTGTTTGGCGAAGTGGACTCTTTTTCTCTGCTGAAGATGGCAAACAGGGCAGGCTTCTTTTTTGGCTTTGTCCGATTTACGACGCCCCTTGCTGCGTCTAAGGCGTGTGAGACCTTAAATGGGGCTAATGTGAATGGAGATGTTCTGTTTGTAGCGTTTTCACGGCGTCGATTAAGTTCTCCGGCGACTGATTCGGACAGGAATGTAAAACAGAGCATCGACTCTGTTCTACGGGATGTCGCTGCTTCTCGCTCCAGTGATCTCGGTAGGCAGGATGATGTTGAGCTGGTGTGTCCTGGAGGGATCGCCGAGCCACAGGTCAAATCCTCGTCGGCGTTAGATGTGTTGGCATCCGTGCAGAAGTCCGGCGAGAATCTGCGACCAGTTTCCCTTTCCCCAGTTTCAGGATTCGATCCCCTAATTTCAGGAAGTTTGAATTCGAATCAGGGGATTGACTTAACTGCAGATCCTGATCTGATATCATCAAAGAGTCCGGATACGTTTTCACCTATGATTGCGGTGCCATTCAGTGAAGCTCGTGTGCGTGGGCGTGCAGTTGGACTTGAGGGCGTATTGGGCCAAGGGTCTAGCTTGGGTGGGCCTGGACATAGCCGGACAGGTCCATCTGGCTTGGACGGGCTAGGCCTGCCAAGTGGGCTCGCCGGGCCTGTTTCAGCTGCTTCTGGGAAGACTCAGACGCCGGCCCGGGAGGATCCGAGTCTGGTTACTGTTTTTCAGCGAATGGAGAAAGACTTGGGCCCTCTCAATTCGGATTGTCCAGAGAAGCAGTTTCAGGGCGAGGTACCGCCCTTGGAGGTCGGGTTTCAAGGGAGCCCGTGGAAGGAAGCCTTGGAAAAACCGATTTCTGGGGCCGGACAAAAAAGACGTGGCCGCCGTAAGAAGAGTCAGACGAAGGTGAGTGCACAACCAGTTGTGGTGTATCAGACCAGAGCCAAGACTTCTGCTGATAAAGGGGGCCCGTTGGGACGTTTCTTGGTGACAGTAGCCAAAAGAGACAGCTCGGGTATTTGGAACTACAGCTCGAAAGTCGGTAGGAAAGCTATTGATCTTTGTTCTTTGGGGAAGGACAATGATCACTTGGACCAGATCCCTGATAATGCCCTAACCCCTGTTCCGGTTTCCAACCGGTTTGCTTGTTTGAACCCAAAAAGGATCTAAGCAAGGCGTTATTACGTCTTGGTTTTATTCTGGGTCTGTTTTTTGCTCTTTGTAGCTGTATTGGTTTGAAGAAAAGGTCCTTTTGGACCTTTTCTTACTTTTGTTTTATATTCTTATTGAACAATTGTTTAATAAAATTTTTAGCTTATAAAAAAAAAGTAAAAACCCATTAGGAGCATCTCTAGTCATTAACTATTTTGTTGGCTGAAAGAAGGAGGTGAGAGAATAAAAAATTGATAAATTTTCGTATCAGCTAGCTGATACAAAAAAAAATTGCAGTCACGAGGCTGAAATGACTTTTTCTTCACCTTTCGTATCCGTCGGCGGATAGAGTCGTCGATAATCTTATCGACGTTGTTATCCTTTAGCTATCCTTTGGCATTTCCCTTCTATCCGCTGATGTTTCCCCTTCGCTAGTGTTCCGCCACCGATTGTAAATACTTTAACTTACTTGTAAGTATAGTCTATAAAATATGTTTGGC
Source organism: Erodium maritimum (assembly GCA_963921825.1). NCBI lineage: Eukaryota > Viridiplantae > Streptophyta > Magnoliopsida > Geraniales > Geraniaceae > Erodium > Erodium maritimum. The sequence continues at coordinate 120,652,497 of OY997588.1, forward strand.
TAACTCAATATTCAATTTTTCATCTCTCATTTAAATATATGATTTATCTTCATGATTTAATTTTTTATATCATTCACATTGATTTTGAAAAAAAAAATCATTAGTTCAATCTTAAACTGTGCTTAAGACATTTATTGTGAAGACGTGTAACTTGACTTTGTAAGTATTTCCCAAAAACTTTTTTAAAAATTATTAGGAGCTATTTTTTGTCGAGAAGATCCCTCATTCGTTTTTTTTCATTCAACACGCAATACTTTACTCTTTCTTTACAAAAAACTCCACCATAAAGTTCGTCTTCATCTTTGGGAGAAAAGTTATCTTCGGAGTTCTAATCTTCTTTGTTCTATAAATTGTTTTCATAATCATGAACTTGTAATTTCGTATCTTTAACGTTTCAAAACACGTGTTCTTGTTATATCAATTAATGAAATTGATATGCTCTATTTGTAAATTATTTTGAAAACCGTTTATCTCAAAACCATCTTGAGTTAAACTTTACATATCTTCATGTCATATATAACTTGTTTGTACTTCAATTTTATAGCTTGATTATAAATGAGGCATTGTGTTCGATCTATATAATATTAAACACATTATATTGTTGACTTTTGGTGAATTAACGTCAATATCTTCATATTGTATTTGACCTTATGGGCTAAGAATTAGGTGTTAGTTGCCAAATTTGTTCTTTATGCTCATTTGGTGTTGTAACTTTCAAGATTAGTTATTGTAGGACCTTGTAACATTTACTATTAAGTTAGTAAAATGTCGAACTCTGAATGAGTTCTTTTGTGTAAATGTAGCAATTCTAAGAAGAGTTGTGAACCACATACATCTTTGTGTTGGTTGTTGATGTTATTGTTTGTTGTTTAATTTTCAAAACTAATTTTAAGTTTCCATATTTTGTAATCTGAAATTCACCCTTAGTTGTTAGCTTTGTTCTTACTACTTATTTGGTGTTATAACTTGAAAACTAGTTATTATGAGACTTTGTAACATTTGTTATAAAGTTGGTAATAGGGCGAATTCTTAGTGAGTTCTTTAGTGTGGATGTAAACAACTTTAAGGAGAGTTATAAACCACATACATCATTTTTTTTGGTTATTGATAGTGTTTGTTGTTTAATTTTCAATTTACTATAATTTGTAATCTATTTATCCACCTTCGAGATTGTTCATTCTGACCAACAACAAATCAGACTTCATCAAATTCTATAGTATTCGACTTGCACCCCGCACTATAAAAGTCTATCAGTTGTTTTGTGTGTGGAGCATCACATAATATCGATTCATTCAACTCGACGCAAGAATAAGTGTTAGACTTCGGTACTAGAAAATTGTAAACCCATAAATTACTTAATAAACATGTTGGTACATCATTGTATTTTCTAGGATGATGGTACTTATAGATTTATCTTACTATTTGTTAATATGACATCATTTTCGTTGGCTTGGCTAAAAAGTGTTGAGAAACTATAGACTTTGTTTTTGAGAAAAACTTTTTTTTGACGGAATGATTTAATTCATTAACTTGAATCAAAAGCCAAGAGACCCGATACAGGTTCTGGCATACAATCAGGAACTAAGGAAATAGACACCCAATCTCGGGCAAAACGGGCTAGTGTATGAGCTACCCGATTAGCCTATCTACGTATATGACTAATCTTGCAACCCACTAAGCCCCTCATAAGACCTTTACAATCTTCAATAATACTCCCCAACGGGGTAAACAATTTTTCTGTGGAGTTAATTGCCAGAACAACACCAAGACAATCAGATTCTACCTCCACATTCTCACGCTCCACTTCTAACAGCCACTGAAGTGCATCCCTCACTATCATCGCTTCAATCACCTCCGGATCTCTCAAACCCGGATAGACTACACACCGGGCACCCATCACTTCACCCTCTGGGATCCTCAACACAAAACCACCTCCCCCTCCCCAGTCACCATAAACTGCTCTATCAGTATTTAGCTTCACTGTATTTGGGCATGGCCGACGCCACCTTCTTGATTCAGTTACCGCCCCCCGCTCAGCCACTGCCCTGATTCCTTGAGCATCTGTCCATTCCTTCCACGCTCCCATCGTCAACTGAAACAAAGCTTCTCCCGAAACCCTCTTGTCTTGCCAAACTCTAAGGTTTCGAGCTCTCCACAACTCCCAACAACTCATTACTACTTGTGCCTTACAGTCCTTGTTACCAGTGACCCTGTGAAGCTCCAACCATTCCTTAAAAGATAGTTGGTGTCCCATTTGTACACTTGGCATTCTACCCCACAATTCTCGAGCCACTGAACAGTTGATGAACACATGTTCAGTGCTCTCCACCTCATCACATATAGTACAATTGTCCTGAACCGGAACACATCTAGATCTGAGATTCTGGTTCGTTGGTAGGTTACCAGAAACTCCTCTCCAAATAAGGTGATGTACCTTTGGTGGAACAGGAAGAGACCACACCCATTTCCAAAAATCATCTCGCTCCTCCTGTCTCCAAACACCCCTTCTAGCCTGGATCTCCCTGTAAGCCACCCGAACAGAATACGCTCCATCCCGAGTACCCTTCCAATACCATGCATCCTCCTCGACCGATAAACTAAGGGGGACACCTAAGATGGCTTCGACGTCCCTCTCAGAAAAAAGCCTACTAATCAGCTCGGAGTTCCACATGCGACGACCAGGGATCATCAATCTGTCAATTGACCAGTTCTCCACAACTCGCGGCTCATCCTGGATAAATCCCGTCTCAGAGTTCACCCACGGATTGTTTAATACACCCGAGTTTCCAGCCCTCACCGACCGGCGGATACCTCTCCTAACCACCTCCTGACCGGCCAATAAACTTCTCCATATCGGGCTCACTGTTCCTCTCAGCTCAGCATGCACAAAGTTAGTCAACGGATAGTATTTTGCCTTCAGCACCCTTGCAACCAGACTGTCGGGGTTACACATCAGCCTCCACCCCTGCTTCCCCAATAGGGCCACATTAAAGTCCCAGAGACATTTAAAACTGAGCCCACCCATCAACTTATGAGTGCATAGATCCCCCCACTTACTCCATTTTAACCCTTTACCAGTCCTGTTATCATGAGACCACCAAAATCTATTCATAACCGTCTCAATTTCCTGCAAAAGAGATTGAGGTAACAAGTGAACCTCATCAAATAAGCTGGTAATGCTTGAATCACCGCCTTGAGGAGAACCTCCTTTCCGGCTTTACTCAAAAGTAATTCGCTCCAGCTTCCCAATCTATTCTGAATTCGGTCTTTGATATACTTGAAGGTCTGGTACTTACTCCTTCCCACCATGGCCGGCATACCCAAATATGTCCCGACGTCCTCCACACTTCTCATCCCCAACACCTCTTGAACCCGCGTCTTCCTATCTTCCCCCGTGTTAGGACTAAAATAAACCAAAGACTTATGTGGGTTTATCTGCTGCCCCGAAGCACATTCATACTGACCCAAAAGTTCCTTCCATCTGTACGCCTCTTCTTCAGAAGCATGCCCAAAAAAGAAGCTGTCATCAGCAAAAAATAAGTGGGTAATCGATGGGGCATCTCGTGCTACCTTTGCTCCATGTATTAAACCCCGCCTCTCGTAATCATCGATTAGTCTGGAGAGACCCTCTGCACAAATGATAAACAAATAAGGTGAGAGAGGATCTCCCTGTCTGAGGCCCCGGCCCGGTCTGATTGCCCCCAGTCTCCTTCCTTCTGTCGTCACCCACAACTGCGGAGTTCTCACACATTCCATAATCAAACCCACCCATCGATTATCAAAACCCATACCTGACAGCACCTTCTCCAGATAACTCCACTCCACCCTGTCATATGCTTTGCGCATATCCACCTTCATCGCCAACATCCCCACTTTACCCTGTCGCCTGGCCTTCAAAGAATGTAAAATCTCTCCTGAAATGATGATGTTACCTGTAATCAGTCGACCTTTTAGAAAGGCACTCTGAGAACCTGAAATTACTTGCTGCAGGCAACTAGTCATCCGACCCACCATAACTTTAGTAATGATTTTATAAGCCACATTACATAAAGCTATTGGTCTAAACTCACTCATCTCCTCCGGCCTCTTCGTTTTTGGGATCAATACTACATTTTTCTCGTTCAACGAGCTAGGTAAGAGTCCTGTTAAGAACACCTCTCGCACGAGACAATGTAATTGATCCCCCACAATATCCCAATACCTCTGAAAAAATCCCGGATTCAGACCATCTGGACCGGGAGCTTTAAGCGGCTTCATGCTAAACAAGGCCTTCCGAACCTCCCCTTTCTCCACCGACCTTAGAAGCTCTTGGTTCTGTTCCTCGGTGACACTTCTCGGCACCAATCTACTGACCTCATCCGTACCCTGTTCACCAGCTGCAAATAAATTGTCAAAATACTGAACAATTACCTCCTCCAAACCTTCACCCCATGATCTCAAAATTCCCCGACCATCTTTCAATCTTTTGACCCTGTTCCTTCTCCTCCGAGCTGATGTTTTAACATGAAAATATCTCGTATTTCGGTCTCCACTCACATACCAGTGCATTTTTGCCCTTTGTCGCCAAATATCATCTCGTTGAGCCAATAGGCCCGTCAAAGTTACTCGCAGCTGATGAAAAACTTGTTTATTCAAATGTTAGAATTCATTTTATCCGATTGGTTGTATGATAGGAGGAATGATTTATTAAAGGAACAAAGTGTGATAACCATCTAAACACAAAGTTTTATAACTTATTCCATTAGACTAATAAATAGTGGATAGCCATATATGTCGAGTTGATGGGCCTTATCGTAGGTACGGGCTCAAGAGTCCATGGACACACCCGTTTGAAAAATGAAAATGGGGATTATATGTGTTACCAAATTTCATGACACAATCAATTGAACGAAGACCGTTAATATCTCACAAATTCAACAAGAGTTAATCGCTTGTTCGAAAAATCGAGTCTTCAAAAATAAAACCAATATTTAAGTTAATGGGGCACATGAAATCTATACAAGCCAAACACATTATTATTGTCGGAGGTATAAAATGTTTTAGTAGGTACGTGATTCAATAACTTACACAAGTGTTTATACTTTACACGTTTCCACGTCATCATAAATAAGTTTAAAAGATCTTTCAGTTTTTATCAATCATGGCTATGTTTATTCTCGTGCTCGCCCAAGGGTTTGTAGCAAAAGTATCTTCCAATGACAAGATGTCGACAATGGGTCGCGGAAACACGACCTCTTCATCCTCTTCGCCGACCTCCCTTGTTGGTTCCCCTTCCCCCTACTATGCAATTGATTTAGACCGATTATGTAGTAGCGGCGGACCAAAGGTGGTCGTTCTATACCCAAATAACGACATGGATGATTGCAACCCCAACGACAACTTAGGGTCCCCATCCAATTTTCTTTGAACCATCTTCTTCCCTAAGCCTCTCAGAACCCTATCCGATGTTGCTGCTCCCCCACCAGTGATGGTTGTGGCCTCCATCCACGGTTTTTGCTGGTGGAGGCCTCTTCTCCATCCCTCTCTTATTTGTCTTCCCTTCTCCTTTCTTTTCTCCTTCCCTTGCCTCCTCTATCTCGTATCTCTCCGGAGTTTTTCGTCTGACCGGACCATGTGACTGCTTTACGAATTTTCTCGTGACTCCCTCGACTCGCAGGTGCGTTGGAGATGGTGTATCTTGACCTTGTTGGAGCTTTTACTATAAATTTGGAACATAGATATCTCTCGGCTCGAGCTCTGCTCGTGTGGTCGGCGTTGGTGACGTTTAGTAGTCGGTCGTGTTCTCTACGACGGTGTGGTTCTTGGGTTCGGGCTTCTGGTGTTGGCTAGTCAGAGCTTCTGGTGCTCGTTAGGGATGGCAAAACGCCCCATTCCCCACGGGGATCCCCTTCCCTTCCCCGCGCGGGACGGATTTGGGACGGGGATTTTTTAAACGGGATGGGATACGGGGACTTAAATGGGGATTTTGACGGGGACGGGGCGGGGACGGGGCATGCAGTCCCCATCCCACGGGGAACCCCGCATCCCGCATCCCGCACTATTAGTTTTAAAATAAAATTTTAATAATATACACATGTGTACTCCACATCAGTGGCTTCTGAATCAGCGTTTAGTTCGGGTGGTAATTTGATCACTCCACATCGTAGTAGACTTCATCCAAATACTATAGAGGCACTTATGTGTACTCAAAGTTGGTTGTGGAACGAAATACAAGGTAACTCATATGTTCCATGCAATCTACTTCTTTTAAATTGTTATCAAACTAATGTTACTTATTTGTTTGTTTTGTTTTATAATGTGTTTGTTTAGAGATAAGTTTGGAAAAGATGAATGCATTTGCTCAAGTAGTAGACTATGTTTGAGATAAGTTTGGAAAAGATGAATGCATTTGCTCAAGTAGTAGAATGGAACGGGGAATAAAATCCCCGTTCCCCACCTCATCCCCGCGGGGTCCCCGCGGTACGGGGTCAATGCGGGGTCAACGTGGGGATGGGGCGGGGATGGGGAGAGTAGCGGGAACGCGGGACGGGGACTGGGGTCCCCGCCCCATACCCGCCCCATTGCCATCCCTAGTGCTCGTTGGTCAGGCGGGAGTGACGTTGCTTGGACTAACTGTTTGCATCTTCTCTGTTTGTGACTCGTTGGCTCCGGAATGGAACTCGGGTTCTACTAGTTCCGCCATCGAGGGACTTTGAGTGGTTGTAGGTGGTGATGCTCACCGGACCGTGTGGAGCTGGAGATTTAGCTCGCCAGAGCCCGTGCGTGGGGGTCTTCGTCAAACTCACGCGAATTTGTTATATCTTCATTAGGTTGAGCTTAGGCTCTGCTTGTGCGAATCGGGCCAGAGTTGAAGCTTTGGTGGCCGGTTCCCGGTGGTCATCCTCTTGGCATGATTTATTTTGGCCCTAGGTAGGAATATCGCGGTCCTCGTTCGGGTCGTGATGGTCGCCAATGCGTCGTGTTGGGTCGTTGGTGAGTTGAGAAGGGTCGCTAGTGCAAGGTTTGATCTGGCGCGGTCATATACAATGTGGGACTCTTTCTATTGTAGATTTTGTGAATCCGGATGGTCATCGTCGTCTAACGCCTTGATGCTTTGTTCGCTAGTGTCGGCCTGACTGGTCAGTTTCTCCTATTTCTTCCCCATTGTTCGTCTTAGATCTATTCTCCTCGTGGGATTCCTAGTCTCCGTTTGGTCTCCGATAATAGTTCTAACCCCCCTCTTTCTGTTTGCTCCATGTGGTGGAGTGGAGTTTGGTGTTTATTGGTGGTTGTTATCCACCGTCGAAGTTGGGTGGGCTGGAACTGTTGCTTTCGGGTTTAGTTTGAGGCTTTGGGTATATCTAAATCGATTTTTTTGGTAATCGTCGATTGGTTCTGTTTCACCGCATGGAGCTGTTGTTTGTTGGTTTCTATGGTGTTGGCCCCCAACGACTATGATCCTATGTTAGTGGTTGACTAGGAACTTCTTTCTTCGGTTAGTGGTGTCGGTAGGTCGTCGTTCAAGATAGATTCGTGGTGCTCCTCTGGTGATTAGTTACCTTTCTTCCGTGGGAGGCGTTTCCTGACCGATCGGGTCTTGGATTCGTTGTGGAGGTGAGCTCCTCGTCGTTGCGGGTGGTAATGGTCTTTCTATTTCCTCTACTTCACTTCTTGTGGAGCTTTGCTCAGTTCTTAGTTATATTCTAGTCTCGATTTCCTTGGTTTCTCTACGTATTGTTGGTAGGGGCCCGTCAAGTTTGAGGTGTTGACCTCTGATGGGTTGTTTCGGGTGTTTGACCCTCTGTTGGATTTTGAGGTGTTTATGATTCTATGGCTCTTAAGTATTGGTGATTATTCACCAGTATTTCTCTATCGTTTAGCTGTGTTGGCCGCTGGCGTGTCGGCGTCTTCCAACTCTCTCAGTTGACGCTCCGATGAGATTCAGAGTTTTCTTCATGTGCTCGTATGCTTAGGGGTGTTATAAGAGCGGGCTAACTATCTTCTTGAGCTTCATGGTTGGAAAATCGGGGTAGTAGACCTTTTTCTCTCTGAACTTCATGGTTGCAAAATCAGGGTTATAGACCTATTAAATTAGTTTCTTGTTTTGAGCTTCATGTTGGTAAAATCGGGTTGTTAGACCTTGTTTGTTTGGTTTGCACCTTTGATAGGTTGCTGAGGTTCCTATGATATGAATGCTCCCTTCATTGTATTTGTTCGATCCCTGTAGAATCATGTCTTCATGGTTGGTTCATGTTTTCCCTTAGCCTGTTGAGGTTGGTTGTGTGAGGTTCCTATTACAGTGGAATGCTCCTAGGTTATTCATCCACTGCTCTTCACTTCAAAGACCAGATTTTATATATTGTTTTTCATATCTAAAAAAAAACCAGCGACACGAACTGGACGAGGTGACCTCCGACAAGGATCCCTTGTGGATCGGCCTTATGGTATTGTGAGACGAACAACGGCGAAAGGAACTCACCCGAGGCAACCACGAAAACACCCTTATCATCCCCCGAGCTCTACCCCATGGGCACCTCTACTCTCCATCACATCTGGACTCTCAAACGAGCGGATTGGGGGAGACAACGGTCCAAAAATGGTGGGGACTGGTGGAGGCAGACAAAACCGATGATGGGGCACGACATTAAAGGGTGACGGAGGCTTGAGATCTACGAAGAACCTATTTTATTAAGTCGGGCGAGGCTTGGGGTTCCCTTCGGTGCTGGCACAACGTTTCAAGTAGGATGTTTCGGGGATGACGACTAGATGAAGGCGAAAGGACTTGGCCAAGTAAGCTAGGGTTCCTCCTTCACCAGGGAACCAAGCGAGGAGTAGTGTGTCGGCTCAAGGTAG